>CM036908.1:332126-5132126 GCA_020800305.1 Porphyrio hochstetteri
GTCAAGGTCAAACGGTCACAGGATCAAAGTTCAAGGTCATAAGGTCATGGGGGTCAAAAATCAAGGTCAAAAGGTCACTGCTCAAGGTCAAAAGGTCACGGGACAAGGTCATAAGGTCACGGGGTAAAGGTCAAGGTCAAAAGGTCACGAACCAAGGTCAAAAGGTCACGGGGCAATTGCATAAGGTCAAAGGGTCACTGGTAAAGGTCAGAAGGTCACTGGTCAAAATCAAACGGTCACACGAACAACGTTCAAGGTCAAAAGGTCACTGCTCAAGGTCAAAAGGTCCCGTTTCAAGGTCAAACGGTCACGGGGGTGTCAAATGTCAAGGTCAAAAGGTCACTGCTCAAGGTCAAAAGGTCCCGTTTCAAGGTCAAACGGTCACGGGGGTGTCAAATGTCAAGGTCAAAAGGTCTCGAACCAAGGTCAAAAGGTCATGGGGTCAAAAATCGAGGTCAAAAGGTCACAAACCAAGGTCAAAAGGTCACGGGACAAGGTGAAAAGGTCATGGGGCAACTGCATAAGGCCAAAAGGTCACCTGTCAAGGTCAAAAGGTCACCGCTCAAGGTCAAAAGGTCACGGTTCAAGGTCATAAGGTCATGGGGGTCAAAGGTCAAGGTCAAAAGGTCACGAACCAAGGTAAAAAGGTCACGGGACAAGGTCATAAGGTCACTTATCAAGGTCAAAAGGTCCCGTATCAAGGTCAAAAGTTCACAGGGGTTAAAGGTAAAGGTCAAAAGGTCACGGTACAAGGTGAAAAGGTCACGGGACAAGGTGAAAAGGTGACGGGGCAACTGCATAAGGCCAAAAGGTCACCTGTCAAGGTCAAACGGTCACTGCTCAAGGTCAAAAGGTCACGTATCAATTCAAAAGGTCACGGGGCAATTGCATAAGGTCAAAAGCTCACTGGTCAAAATCAAACGGTCACAGGATCAATGTTCAAGGTCATAAGGTCATGGGTCAAAAATCAAGGTCAAAAGGTCACTGGTCAAAATCAAACGGTCACAGGATCAAATTTCAAGTTCATAAGGTCATGGGGGGTCAAAAATCAAGGTCAAAAGGTCACCGCTCAAGGTCAAAAGGTCACGGGACAAGGTCAAACGGTCACTTATCAAGGTCAAAAGGTCCCGTTTCAAGGTCAAAAGTTCACAGGGTCAAAGTTCAAGGTCAAAAGGTCACTTATCAAGGTCAAACGGTCACGGGTCAAAAATCAAGGTCAAAAGGTCACTGGTAAAGGTCAAAAGGTCACTGGTCAAAAGCAAACGGTCACAGGATGAAAGTTCAAGGTCAAAAGGTCACTGGTCAGGGTCAAAAGGTCACTGCTGAAGGTAAAAAAGACACAGGGGTTAAAGGTAAAGGTCAAAAGGTCACGGTACAAGGTGAAAAGGTCACGGGACAAGGTCAAAAGGTCACGGGGCAACTGCATAAGTCCAAAAGGTCACCTGTCAAGGTCAAACGGTCACAGGATCAAAGTTCAAGGTCAAAAGGTCACGGGTCAAAGTTCAAGGTCAAAAGGTCACTGGTCAAGGTCGAAAGGTCACGAGTCAATGTAGAAAGGTCACGGGGGTCAAAGGTCTAGGTAAAACAGTACCAGGATCAAAGTTCAAGGTCAAAAGGTCACTAGTCAAGGTCAAAAGGTCACGTTTCAAGGTCATAAGGACACGGGGGTCAAAAATCAAGGTCAAAAGGTCACGAACCAAGGTCAAAAGGTCACGGGACAAGGCCAGAAGGTCACGGGGCAACTGCATAAGGCCAAAAGGTCACCTGTCAAGGTCAAACGGTCACAGGATCAAAGTTCAAGGTCATAAGGTCATGGGGGTCAAAAATCAAGGTCAAAAGGTCACCGCTCAAGGTCAAAAGGTCACGAACCAAGGTCAAAAGGTCACGGGGGTCAAAAATCGAGGTCAAAAGGTCACAAACCAAGGTCAAAAGGTCACGGGACAAGGTGAAAAAGTCACGGGGCAACTGCATAAGGCCAAAAGGTCACTTATCAAGGTCAAAAGGTCACTGCTCAAGGCCAAAAGGTCACCTGTCAAGGTCAAACGGTCACAGGATCAAAGTTCAAGGTCATAAGGTCATGGGGTCAGAAATCAAGGTCAAAAGGTCACTGCTCAAGGTCAAAAGGTCACGAACCAATGTCAAAAGGTCACGGGGCAATTGCATAAGGTCAAAGGGTCACTGGTAAAGGTCAAAAGGTCACTGGTCAAAATCAAACGGTCACACGAACAACGTTCAAGGTCAAAAGGTCACTGCTCAAGGTCAAAAGGTCCCGTTTCAAGGTCAAACGGTCACGGGGGTGTCAAATGTCAAGGTCAAAAGGTCACGAACCAAGGTCAAAAGGTCACGGGGGTCAAAAATCGAGGTCAAAAGGTCAGAAACCAATGTCAAAAGGTCACGGGACAAGGTGAAAAGGTCACGGGGCAACTGCATAAGGCCAAAAGGTCACCTGTCAAGGTCAAAAGGTCACTGCTCAAGGTCAAAAGGTCACGGTTCAAGGTCATAAGGTCACGGGGTCAAATGTCAAGGTCAAAAGGTCACGAACCAAGGTCAAAAGGTCACGGGACAAGGTCATAAGGTCACTTATCAAGGTCAAAAGGTCCCGTTTCAAGGTCAAAAGTTCACAGGGTCAAAGTTCAAGGTCAAAATGTCACTTATCAAGGTCAAACGGTCACGGGGTCAAAAATCAAGGTCAAAAGGTCACTGGTAAAGGTGAAAACGTCACTGGTCAAAAGCAAACGGTCACAGGATCAAAGTTCAAGGTCAAAAGGTCACTGGTCAGGGTCAAAAGGTCACTGCTGAAGGTAAAAAAGACACAGGGGTTAAAGGTAAAGGTCAAAAGGTCATGGTACAAGGTGAAAAGGTCACGGGACAAGGTCAAACGGTCACGGGGCAACTGCATAAGGCCAAAAGGTCACCTGTCAAGGTCAAACGGTCACAGGATCAAAGTTCAAGGTCAAAAGGTCACGGGTCAAAGTTCAAGGTCAAAAGGTCACTGGTCAAGGTCAAAAGGTCACGAGTCAATGTAGAAAGGTCACGGGGGTCAAAGGTCTAGGTAAAACAGTACCAGGATCAAAGTTCAAGGTCAAAAGGTCACTAGTCAAGGTCAAAAGGTCACGGTTCAAGGTCATAAGGTCACGGGCGTCAAAAATCAAGGTCAAAAGGTCACGAACCAAGGTCAAAAGGTCACGGGACAAGGTCATAAGGTCACTTATCAAGGTCAAAAGGTCCCGTTTCAAGGTCAAAAGTTCACAGGGTCAAAGTTCAACGTCAAAATGTCACTTATCAAGGTCAAACGGTCACGGGGTCAAAAATCAAGGTCAAAAGGTCACTGGTAAAGGTCAAAAGGTCACTGGTCAAAAGCAAACGGTCACAGGATCAAAGTTCAAGGTCTAAAGGTCACTGGTCAGGGTCAAAAGGTCACTGCTGAAGGTAAAAAAGACACAGGGGTTAAAGGTAAAGGTCAAAAGGTCACGGTACAAGGTGAAAAGGTCACGGGACAAGGTGAAAAGGTCACGGGGCAACTGCATAAGGCCAAAAGGTCACCTGTCAAGGTCAAACGGTCACTGCTCAAGGTCAAAAGGTCACGTATCAATTCAAAAGGTCACGGGGCAATTGCATAAGGTCAAAAGCTAACTGGTCAAAATCAAACGGTCACAGGATCAAAGTTCAAGGTCATAAGGTCATGGGGTCAAAAATCAAGGTCAAAAGGTCACTGGTCAAAATCAAACGGTCACAGGATCAAATTTCAAGTTCATAAGGTCATGGGGGTCAAAAATCAAGGTCAAAAGGTCACCGCTCAAGGTCAAAAGGTCACGGGACAAGGTCAAACGGTCACTTATCAAGGTCAAAAGGTCCCGTTTCAAGGTCAAAAGTTCACAGGGTCAAAGTTCAAGGTCAAAAGGTCACTTATCAAGGTCAAACGGTCACGGGTCAAAAATCAAGGTCAAAAGGTCACTGGTAAAGGTCAAAAGGTCACTGGTCAAAAGCAAACGGTCACAGGATCAAAGTTCAAGGTCAAAAGGTCACTGGTCAGGGTCAAAAGGTCACTGCTGAAGGTAAAAAAGACACAGGGGTTAAAGGTAAAGGTCAAAAGGTCACGGTACAAGGTGAAAAGGTCACGGGACAAGGTCAAAAGGTCACGGGGCAACTGCATAAGGCCAAAAGGTCACCTGTCAAGGTCAAACGGTCACAGGATCAAAGTTCAAGGTCAAAAGGTCACGGGTCAAAGTTCAAGGTCAAAAGGTCACTGGTCAAGGTCAAAAGGTCACGAGTCAATGTAGAAAGGTCACGGGGGTCAAAGGTCTAGGTAAAACAGTACCAGGATCAAAGTTCAAGGTCAAAAGGTCACTAGTCAAGGTCAAAAGGTCACGTTTCAAGGTCATAAGGACACGGGGGTCAAAAATCAAGGTCAAAAGGTCACGAACCAAGGTCAAAAGGTCACGGGACAAGGTCAGAAGGTCACGGGGCAACTGCATAAGGCCAAAAGGTCACCTGTCAAGGTCAAAAGGTCACTGCTCAAGGTCAAAAGGTCACGTATCAATTCAAAAGGTCACGGGGCAATTGCATAAGGTCAAAAGCTCACTGGTCAAAATCAAACGGTCACAGGATCAAAGTTCAAGGTCATAAGGTCATGGGGGTCAAAAATCAAGGTCAAAAGGTCACTGCTCAAGGTCAAAAGGTCACGGGACAAGGTCATAAGGTCACGGGGTAAAGGTCAAGGTCAAAAGGTCACGAACCAAGGTCAAAAGGTCACGGGGCAATTGCATAAGGTCAAAGGGTCACTGGTAAAGGTCAGAAGGTCTCTGGTCAAAATCAAACGGTCACACGAACAACGTTCAAGGTCAAAAGGTCACTGCTCAAGGTCAAAAGGTCCCGTTTCAAGGTCAAACGGTCACGGGGGTGTCAAATGTCAAGGTCAAAAGGTCACTGCTCAAGGTCAAAAGGTCCCGTTTCAAGGTCAAACGGTCACGGGGGTGTCAAATGTCAAGGTCAAAAGGTCTCGAACCAAGGTCAAAAGGTCATGGGGTCAAAAATCGAGGTCAAAAGGTCACAAACCAAGGTCAAAAGGTCACGGGACAAGGTGAAAAGGTCACGGGGCAACTGCATAAGGCCAAAAGGTCACCTGTCAAGGTCAAAAGGTCACCGCTCAAGGTCAAAAGGTCACGGTTCAAGGTCATAAGGTCATGGGGGTCAAAGGTCAAGGTCAAAAGGTCACGAACCAAGGTCAAAAGGTCACGGGACAAGGTCATAAGGTCACTTATCAAGGTCAAAAGGTCCCGTATCAAGGTCAAAAGTTCACAGGGGTTAAAGGTAAAGGTCAAAAGGTCACGGTACAAGGTGAAAAGGTCACGGGACAAGGTGAAAAGGTGACGGGGCAACT
This sequence comes from Porphyrio hochstetteri, assembly GCA_020800305.1. NCBI lineage: Eukaryota > Metazoa > Chordata > Aves > Gruiformes > Rallidae > Porphyrio > Porphyrio hochstetteri. Next base: position 337,507 of record CM036908.1, read on the forward strand.
GCATAAGGCCAAAAGGTCACCTGTCAAGGTCAAACGGTCACTGCTCAAGGTCAAAAGGTCACGTATCAATTCAAAAGGTCACGGGGCAATTGCATAAGGTCAAAAGCTCACTGGTCAAAATCAAACGGTCACAGGATCAATGTTCAAGGTCATAAGGTCATGGGTCAAAAATCAAGGTCAAAAGGTCACTGGTCAAAATCAAACGGTCACAGGATCAAATTTCAAGTTCATAAGGTCATGGGGGGTCAAAAATCAAGGTCAAAAGGTCACCGCTCAAGGTCAAAAGGTCACGGGACAAGGTCAAACGGTCACTTATCAAGGTCAAAAGGTCCCGTTTCAAGGTCAAAAGTTCACAGGGTCAAAGTTCAAGGTCAAAAGGTCACTTATCAAGGTCAAACGGTCACGGGTCAAAAATCAAGGTCAAAAGGTCACTGGTAAAGGTCAAAAGGTCACTGGTCAAAAGCAAACGGTCACAGGATGAAAGTTCAAGGTCAAAAGGTCACTGGTCAGGGTCAAAAGGTCACTGCTGAAGGTAAAAAAGACACAGGGGTTAAAGGTAAAGGTCAAAAGGTCACGGTACAAGGTGAAAAGGTCACGGGACAAGGTCAAAAGGTCACGGGGCAACTGCATAAGTCCAAAAGGTCACCTGTCAAGGTCAAACGGTCACAGGATCAAAGTTCAAGGTCAAAAGGTCACGGGTCAAAGTTCAAGGTCAAAAGGTCACTGGTCAAGGTCGAAAGGTCACGAGTCAATGTAGAAAGGTCACGGGGGTCAAAGGTCTAGGTAAAACAGTACCAGGATCAAAGTTCAAGGTCAAAAGGTCACTAGTCAAGGTCAAAAGGTCACGTTTCAAGGTCATAAGGACACGGGGGTCAAAAATCAAGGTCAAAAGGTCACGAACCAAGGTCAAAAGGTCACGGGACAAGGTCAGAAGTTCACGGGGCAACTGCATAAGGCCAAAAGGTCACCTGTCAAGGTCAAACGGTCACAGGATCAAAGTTCAAGGTCATAAGGTCATGGGGGTCAAAAATCAAGGTCAAAAGGTCACGAACCGAGGTCAAAAGGTCACGGGACAAGGTCATAAGGTCACGGGGGTAAAGGTAAAGGTCAAAAGGTCGCGAATCAAGGTCAAAAGGTCACGGGGCAATTGCATAAGGTCAAAGGGTCACTGGTAAAGGTCAAAAGGTCACTGGTCAAAATCAAACGGTCACACGAACAACGTTCAAGGTCAAAAGGTCACTGCTCAAGGTCAAAAGGTCCCGTTTCAAGGTCAAACGGTCACGGGGTGTCAAATGTCAAGGTCAAAATGTCACTAACCAAGGTCAAAAGGTCACGGGGGTCAAAAATCGAGGTCAAAAGGTCACAAACCAAGGTCAAAAGGTCACGGGACAAGGTGAAAAGGTCACGGGGCAACTGCATAAGGCCAAAAGGTCACCTCTCAAGGTCAAAAGGTCACGAACCAAGGTCAAAAGGTCACGGGACAAGGTCATAAGGTCACTTATCAAGGTCAAAAGGTCCCGTTTCAAGGTCAAAAGTTCACAGGGTCAAAGTTCAAGGTCAAAAGGTCACTTATCAAGGTCAAACGGTCACGGGGTCAAAAATCAAGGTCAAAAGGTCACTGGTAAAGGTCAAAAGGTCACCGGTCAAGGTCAAACGGTCACAGGATCAAAGTTCAAGGTCAAAAGGTCACGGGTCAAAGTTCAAGGTCAAAAGGTCACTGGTCAAGGTCAAAAGGTCACGAGTCAATGTAGAAAGGTCACGGGGGTCAAAGGTCTAGGTAAAACAGTACCAGGATCAAAGTTCAAGGTCAAAAGGTCACTAGTCAAGGTCAAAAGGTCACGGTTCAAGGTCATAAGGACACGGGGGTCAAAAATCAAGGTCAAAAGGTCACGAACCAAGGTCAAAAGGTCACGGGACAAGGCCAGAAGGTCACGGGGCAACTGCATAAGGCCAAAAGGTCACCTGTCAAGGTCAAAAGGTCACTGCTCAAGGTCAAAAGGTCACGTATCAATTCAAAAGGTCACGGGGCAATTGCATAAGGTCAAAAGCTCACTGGTCAAAATCAAACGGTCACAGGATCAAAGTTCAAGGTCATAAGGTCATGGGGGTCAAAAATCAAGGTCAAAAGGTCACCGCTCAAGGTCAAAAGGTCACGAACCAAGGTCAAAAGGTCACGGGGGTCAAAAATCGAGGTCAAAAGGTCACAAACCAAGGTCAAAAGGTCACGAGTCAATGTAGAAAGGTCACGGGGGTCAAAGGTCTAGGTAAAACAGTACCAGGATCAAAGTTCAAGGTCAAAAGGTCACTAGTCAAGGTCAAAAGGTCACGGTTCAAGGTCATAAGGTCACGGGGGTCAAAGGTCAAGGTCAAAAGGTCACTGTTCAAGGTCAAAAGGTCACGGGACAAGGTCATAAGGTCACTTATCAAGGTCAAAAGGTCCCGTTTCAAGGTCAAAAGTTCACAGGGTCAAAGTTCAAGGTCAAAAGGTCACTTATCAAGGTCAAACGGTCACGGGGTCAAAAATCAAGGTCAAAAGGTCACTGGTAAAGGTCAAAAGGTCACTGGTCAAAAGCAAACGGTCACCGGATCAAAGTTCAAGGTCAAAAGGTCACTGGTCAGGGTCAAAAGGTCACTGCTGAAGGTAAAAAAGACACAGGGGTTAAAGGTAAAGGTCAAAAGGTCACGGGACAAGGTGAAAAGGTCACGGGACAAGGTCAAAAGGTCACGGGGCAACTGCATAAGGCCAAAAGGTCACCTGTCAAGGTCAAACGGTCACAGGATCAAAGTTCAAGGTCATAAGGTCATGGGGGTCAAAAATCAAGGTCAAAAGGTCACTGCTCAAGGTCAAAAGGTCACTGGACAAGGTCATAAGGTCATGGGGTAAAGGTCAAGGTCAAAAGGTCGCGAACCAAGGTCAAAAGGTCACGGGGCAATTGCATAAGGTCAAAGGGTCACTGGTAAAGGTCAAAAGGTCAATGGTCAAAATCAAACGGTCACACGAACAACGTTCAAGGTCAAAAGGTCACTGCTCAAGGTCAAAAGGTCCCGTTTCAAGGTCAAACGGTCACGGGGGTGTCAAATGTCAAGGTCAAAAGGTCACGAACCAAGGTCAAAAGGTCATGGGGTCAAAAATCGAGGTCAAAAGGTCACAAACCAAGGTCAAAAGGTCACGGGACAAGGTCATAAGGTCACTTATCAAGGTCAAAAGGTCCCGTATCAAGGTCAAAAGTTCACAGGGGTTAAAGGTGAAGGTCAAAAGGTCACAGTACAAGGTGAAAAGGTCACGGTACAAGGTGAAAAGGTCACGGGACAAGGTGAAAAGGTGACGGGGCAACTGCATAAGGCCAAAAGGTCACTGGTCAAGGTCAAACGGTCACTGCTCAAGGTCAAAAGGTCACGTATCAATTCAAAAGGTCACGGGGCAATTGCATAAGGTCAAAAGCTCACTGGTCAAAATCAAACGGTCACAGGATCAAAGTTCAAGGTCATAAGGTCATGGGTCAAAAATCAAGGTCAAAAGGTCACTGGTCAAAATCAAACTGTCACAGGATCAAATTTCAAGTTCATAAGGTCATGGGGGTCAAAAATCAAGGTCAAAAGGTCACCGCTCAAGGTCAAAAGGTCACGGGACAAGGTCAAACGGTCACTTATCAATGTCAAAAGGTCACTGGTCAAGGTCAAAAGGTCACGAGTCAATGTAGAAAGGTCACGGGGGTCAAAGGTCTAGGTAAAACAGTACCAGGATCAAAGTTCAAGGTCAAAAGGTCACTAGTCAAGGTCAAAAGGTCACGTTTCAAGGTCATAAGGACACGGGGGTCAAAAATCAAGGTCAAAAGGTCACGAACCAAGGTCAAAAGGTCACGGGACAAGGTCAGAAGTTCACGGGGCAACTGCATAAGGCCAAAAGGTCACCTGTCAAGGTCAAACGGTCACAGGATCAAAGTTCAAGGTCATAAGGTCATGGGGGTCAAAAATCAAGGTCAAAAGGTCACGAACCGAGGTCAAAAGGTCACGGGACAAGGTCATAAGGTCACGGGGGTAAAGGTAAAGGTCAAAAGGTCGCGAATCAAGGTCAAAAGGTCACGGGGCAATTGCATAAGGTCAAAGGGTCACTGGTAAAGGTCAAAAGGTCACTGGTCAAAATCAAACGGTCACACGAACAACGTTCAAGGTCAAAAGGTCACTGCTCAAGGTCAAAAGGTCCCGTTTCAAGGTCAAACGATCACGGGGTGTCAAATGTCAAGGTCAAAATGTCACTAACCAAGGTCAAAAGGTCACGGGGGTCAAAAATCGAGGTCAAAAGGTCACAAACCAAGGTCAAAAGGTCACGGGACAAGGTGAAAAGGTCACGGGGCAACTGCATAAGGCCAAAAGGTCACCTGTCAAGGTCAAAAGGTCACTGCTCAAGGTCAAAAGGTCACGGGACAAGGTCATAAGGTCACTTATCAAGGTCAAAAGGTCCCGTTTCAAGGTCAAAAGTTCACAGGGTCAAAGTTCAAGGTCAAAAGGTCACTTATCAAGGTCAAACGGTCACGGGGTCAAAAATCAAGGTCAAAAGGTCACTGGTAAAGGTCAAAAGGTCACTGCTGAAGGTAAAAAAGACACAGGGGTTAAAGGTAAAGGTCAAAAGGTCACGGTACAAGGTGAAAAGGTCACGGGACAAGGTCAAAAGGTCACGGGGCAACTGCATAAGGCCAAAAGGTCACCTGTCAAGGTCAAACGGTCACAGGATCAAAGTTCAAGGTCAAAAGGTCACGGGTCAAAGTTCAAGGTCAAAAGGTCACTGGTCAAGGTCAAAAGGTCACGAGTCAATGTAGAAAGGTCACGGGGGTCAAAGGTCTAGGTAAAACAGTACCAGGATCAAAGTTCAAGGTCAAAAGGTCACTAGTCAAGGTCAAAAGGTCACGTTTCAAGGTCATAAGGACACGGGGGTCAAAAATCAAGGTCAAAAGGTCACAAACCAAGGTCAAAAGGTCACGGGACAAGGCCAGAAGGTCACGGGGCAACTGCATAAGGCCAAAAGGTCACCTGTCAAGGTCAAAAGGTCACTGCTCAAGGTCAAAAGGTCACGTATCAATTCAAAAGGTCACGGGGCAATTGCATAAGGTCAAAAGCTAACTGGTCAAAATCAAACGGTCACAGGATCAAAGTTCAAGGTCATAAGGTCATGGGGGTCAAAAATCAAGGTCAAAAGGTCACCGCTCAAGGTCAAAAGGTCACGGGACAAGGTCATAAGGTCACGGGGTAAAGGTAAAGGTCAAAAGGTCGCGAACCAAGGTCAAAAGGTCACGGGGCAATTGCATAAGGTCAAAGGGTCACTGGTAAAGGTCAAAAGGTCACTGGTCAAAATCAAACGTTCACACGAACAACGTTCAAGGTCAAAAGGTCACTGCTCAAGGTCAAAAGGTCCCGTTTCAAGGTCAAACGGTCACGGGGGTGTCAAATGTCAAGGTCAAAAGGTCACAAACCAAGGTCAAAAGGTCACGGGGGTCAAAAATCGAGGTCAAAAGGTCACAAACCAAGGTCAAAAGGTCACGGGACAAGGTGAAAAGGTCACGGGGCAACTGCATAAGGCCAAAAGGTCACCTGTCAAGGTTAAAAGGTCACTGCTCAAGGTCAAAAGGTCACGGTTCAAGGTCATAAGGTCACGGGGGTCAAAGGTCAAGGTCAAAAGGTCACCGCTCAAGGTCAAAAGGTCACGGGACAAGGTCATAAGGTCACTTATCAAGGTCAAAAGGTCCCGTTTCAAGGTCAAAAGTTCACAGGGTCAAAGTTCAAGGTCAAAAGGTCACTTATCAAGGTCAAACGGTCACGGGGTCAAAAATCAAGGTCAAAAGGTCACTGGTAAAGGTCAAAAGGTCACTGGTCAAAAGCAAACGGTCACAGGATCAAAGTTCAAGGTCAAAAGGTCACTGGTCAGGGTCAAAAGGTCACTGCTGAAGGTAAAAAAGACACAGGGGTTAAAGGTAAAGGTCAAAAGGTCACGGGACAAGGTGAAAAGGTCACGGGACAAGGTCAAAAGGTCACGGGGCAACTGCATAAGGCCAAAAGGTCACCTGTCAAGGTCAAACGGTCACAGGATCAAAGTTCAAGGTCATAAGGTCATGGGGGTCAAAAATCAAGGTCAAAAGGTCACTGCTCAAGGTCAAAAGGTCACGGGACAAGGTCATAAGGTCACGGGGGTAAAGGTAAAGGTCAAAAGGTCGCGAATCAAGGTCAAAAGGTCACGGGGCAATTGCATAAGGTCAAAGGGTCACTGGTAAAGGTCAAAAGGTCACTGGTCAAAATCAAACGGTCACACGAACAACGTTCAAGGTCAAAAGGTCACTGCTCAAGGTCAAAAGGTCCCGTTTCAAGGTCAAACGGTCACGGGGTGTCAAATGTCAAGGTCAAAATGTCACTAACCAAGGTCAAAAGGTCACGGGGGTCAAAAATCGAGGTCAAAAGGTCACAAACCAAGGTCAAAAGGTCACGGGACAAGGTGAAAAGGTCACGGGGCAACTGCATAAGGCCAAAAGGTCACCTCTCAAGGTCAAACGGTCACAGGATCAAAGTTCAAGGTCAAAAGGTCACGGGTCAAAGTTCAAGGTCAAAAGGTCACTGCTGAAGGTAAAAAAGACACAGGGGTTAAAGGTAAAGGTCAAAAGGTCACGGTACAAGGTGAAAAGGTCACGGGACAAGGTCAAAAGGTCACGGGGCAACTGCATAAGGCCAAAAGGTCACCTGTCAAGGTCAAACGGTCACAGGATCAAAGTTCAAGGTCAAAAGGTCACGGGTCAAAGTTCAAGGTCAAAAGGTCACTGGTCAAGGTCAAAAGGTCACGAGTCAATGTAGAAAGGTCACGGGGGTCAAAGGTCTAGGTAAAACAGTACCAGGATCAAAGTTCAAGGTCAAAAGGTCACTAGTCAAGGTCAAAAGGTCACGGTTCAAGGTCATAAGGACACGGGGGTCAAAAATCAAGGTCAAAAGGTCACGAACCAAGGTCAAAAGGTCACGGGACAAGGCCAGAAGGTCACGGGGCAACTGCATAAGGCCAAAAGGTCACCTGTCAAGGTCAAAAGGTCACTGCTCAAGGTCAAAAGGTCACGTATCAATTCAAAAGGTCACGGGGCAACTGCATAAGGCCAAAAGCTCACCTGTCAAGGTCAAAAGGTCACTGCTCAAGGTCAAAAGGTCCCCTTTCAAGGTCAAAAGATCACAGGGTCAAAGTTCAAGGTCAAAAGGTCACTTATCAAGGTCAAACGGTCACGGGGTCAAAAATCAAGGTCAAAAGGTCACTGGTAAAGGTCAAAAGGTCACTGGTCAAAAGCAAACGGTCACAGGATGTTAGTTCAAGGTCAAAAAGTCACTGGTCAGGGTCAAAAGGTCACTGCTGAAGGTAAAAAAGACACAGGGGTTAAAGGTAAAGGTCAAAAGGTCACGGTACAAGGTGAAAAGGTCACGGGACAAGGTCAAAAGGTCACGGGGCAACTGCATAAGGCCAAAAGGTCACCTGTCAAGGTCAAACGGTCACAGGATCAAAGTTCAAGGTCATAAGGTCATGGGGGTCAAAAATCAAGGTCAAAAGGTCACTGCTCAAGGTCAAAAGGTCACGAGTCAATGTAGAAAGGTCACGGGGTCAAAGGTCTAGGTAAAACAGTACCAGGATCAAAGTTCAAGGTCAAAAGGTCACTAGTCAAGGTCAAAAGGTCACGTTTCAAGGTCATAAGGACACGGGGGTCAAAAATCAAGGTCAAAAGGTCACGAACCAAGGTCAAAAGGTCACGGGACAAGGTCAGAAGGTCACGGGGCAACTGCATAAGGCCAAAAGGTCACCTGTCAAGGTCAAAAGGTCACTGCTCAAGGTCAAAAGGTCACGTATCGATTCAAAAGGTCACGGGGCAATTGCATAAGGTCAAAAGCTCACTGGTCAAAATCAAACGGTCACAGGATCAAAGTTCAAGGTCATAAGGTCATGGGGTCAAAAATCAAGGTCAAAAGGTCACTGCTCAAGGTCATAAGGTCAGGGGACAAGGTCATAAGGTCACGGGGTAAAGGTCAAGGTCAAAAGGTCGCGAACCAAGGTCAAAAGGTCACGGGGGTCAAAAATCGAGGTCAAAAGGTCACAAACCAAGGTCAAAAGGTCACGGGACAAGGTGAAAAGGTCACGGGGCAACTGCATAAGGCCAAAAGGTCACCTGTCAAGGTCAAAAGGTCACTGCTCAAGGTCAAAAGGTCACGGTTCAAGGTCATAAGGTCACGGGGGTCAAAGGTCAAGGTCAAAAGGTCACGAACCAAGGTCATAAGGTCACTGGTCAAGGTCAAAAGGTCACGGGTCAATGGAGAGAGCTCGCGGAGTCAAAGGTCTAGGTCAAACAGTACCAGGCTCAAAGTTCAAGGTCAAAAGGTCACGTTTCAAGGTCAAAAGGTCACGGGACAAGGTCATAAGGTCACGGGGGTAAAGGTCAAGGTCAAAAGGTCGCGAACCAAGGTCAAAATATCACGGGGCAATTGCATAAGGTCAAAGGGTCACTGGTAAAGGTCAAAAGGTCACTGGTCAAAATCAAACGGTCACACGAACAACGTTCAAGGTCAAAAGGTCACTGCTCAAGGTCAAAAGGTCCCGTTTCAAGGTCAAACGGTCACGGGGGTTCAAATGTCAAGGTCAAAAGGTCACAAACCAAGGTCAGAAGGTCACGGAGTCAAAGTTCAAGGTCAAAAAGGTCACGGGACAAGGTCAAAAGGTCACGGGTCAATGTCGGAAGGTCACGGGTCAAAGGTCTAGGTCAAACAGTACCAGGCTCAAAGTTCAAGGTCAAAAGGTCACGTTTCACGGTCAAAAGGTCACGGGACAAGGTCAGAAGGTCACGGGGCAACTGCATAAGTCCAAAAGGTCACCTGTCAAGGTCAACAGGTCACTGCTCAAGGTCAAGTGGTCACGTATCGATTCAAAAGGTCACGGGGCAATTGCATAAGGTCAAAAGCTCACTGGTCAAAATCAAACGGTCACAGGATCAAAGTTCAAGGTCATAAGGTCATGGGGGTCAAAAATCAAGGTCAAAAGGTCACTGCTCAAGGCCAAAAGGTCACGGGACAAGGTCATAAGGTCACGGGGGTAAAGGTCAAGGTCAAAAGGTCGCGAACCAAGGTCAAAAGGTCACGGGGCAATTGCATAAGGTCAAAGGGTCACTGGTAAAGGTCAAAAGGTCACTGCTCAAAATCAAACGGTCACACGAACAACGTTCAAGGTCAAAAGGTCACTGCTCAAGGTCAAAAGGTCACGTTTCAAGGTCAAATGGTCACGGGGGGTCAATAGTCAAGGTCAAAAGGTCACGAACCAAGGTCAAAAGGTCACGGGGGTCAAAGGTCAAGGCCAGACGGTCACAGGATCAAAGTTCAAGGTCAAAAGGTCACTGGTCAAGGTCAAAAGGTCACGGGACAAGCTCATAAGGTCACGGGGTAAAGGTCAAGGTCAAAAGGTCGCGAACCAAGGTCAAAAGGTCACGGGCAATTGCATAAGGTCAAAGGGTCACTGGTAAAGGTCAAAAGGTCACTGGTCAAAATCAAACGGTCACACGAACAACGTTCAAGGTCAAAAGGTCACTGCTCAAGGTCAAAAGGTCCCGTTTCAAGGTCAAACGGTCACGGGGGTGTCAAAAGTCAAGGTCAAAAGGTCACGAACCAAGGTCAAAAGGTCACGGGGGTCAAAAATCGAGGTCAAAAGGTCACAAACCAAGGTCAAAAGGTCACGGGACAAGGTCAGAAGGTCACGGGGCAACTGCATAAGGCCAAAAGGTCACCTGTCAAGGTCAAAAGGTCACTGCGCTAGGTCAAAAGGTTACGTATCGATTCAAAAGGTCACGGGGCAATTGCATAAGGTCAAAGGGTCACTGGTAAAGGTCAAAAGGTCACTGGTCAAAATCAAACGGTCACACGAACAACGTTCAAGGTCAAAAGGTCACTGCTCAAGGTCAAAAGGTCACGTTTCAAGGTCAAACGGTCACGGGGGTCAAATGTCAAGGTCAAAAGGTCACGAACCAAGGTCAAAAGGTCACGGGGGTCAAAGGTCAAGGCCAGACGGTCACAGGATCAAAGTTCAAGGTCAAAAGGTCACTGGTCAAGGTCAAAAGGTCACGGGACAAGCTCATAAGGTCACGGGGTAAAGGTCAAGGTCAAAAGGTCGCGAACCAAGGTCAAAAGGTCACGGGCAATTGCATAAGGTCAAAGGGTCACTGGTAAAGGTCAAAAGGTCACTGCTCAAAATCAAACGGTCACACGAACAACGTTCAAGGTCAAAAGGTCATTGCTCAAGGTCAAAAGGTCCCGTTTCAAGGTCAAACGGTCACAGGGGGTCAAATGTCAAGGTCAAAAGGTCACTGGTCAGGGTCAAAAGGTCATTGCTCAAGGTAAAAAAGACACAGGGGTTAAAGGTAAAGGTCAAAAGGTCACGGTACAAGGTGAAAAGGTCACGGGACAAGGTCAAACGGTCACGGGGCAACTGCATAAGGCCAAATGGTCACCTGTCAAGGTCAAACGGTTATGGGGGGTCAAATGTCAAGGTCAAAAGGTCACGAGCCAAGGTCAAAAGGTCATGGGGGTCAAAGGTCAAGGCCAAACGGTCACAGGATCAAAGTTCAAGGTCAAAAGGTCACGTTTCAAGGTCAAAAGGTCACGGGACAAGGTCAGAAGGTCACGGGGCAACTGCATAAGGCCAAAAGGTCACCTGTCAAGGTCAAAAGGTCACTGCTCAAGGTCAAAAGGTCACGTATCGATTCAAAAGGTCACGGGGCAATTGCATAAGGTCAAAAGCTCACTGGTCAAAATCAAACGGTCACAGGATCAAAGTTCAAGGTCATAAGGTCATGGGGGTCAAAAATCAAGGTCAAAAGGTCACCGCTCAAGGTCAAAAGGTCACGGGACAAGGTCATAAGGTCACGGGGTAAAGGTCAAGGTCAAAAGGTCACGGGGCAATTGCATAAGGCCAAAAGGTCACCTGTCAAGGTCAAAAGGTCACTGCTCAAGGTCAAAAGGTCACGGTTCAAGGTAATAAGGTCACGGGGGTCAAAGGTCAAGGTCAAAAGGTCACGAACCAAGGTCAAAAGGTCACGGGACAAGGTCATAAGGTCACTTATCAAGGTCAAAAGGTCCCGTTTCAAGGTCAAAAGTTCACAGGGTCAAAGTTCAAGGTCAAAAGGTCACTTATCAAGGTCAAACGGTCACGGGGTCAAAAATCAAGGTCAAAAGGTCACTGGTAAAGGTCAAAAGGTCACTGGTCAAAAGCAAACGGTCACAGGATGAAAGTTCAAGGTCAAAAGGTCACTAGTCAAGGTCAAAAGGTCACGTTTCAAGGTCATAAGGACACGGGGGTCAAAAATCAAGGTCAAAAGGTCACAAACCAAGGTCAAAAGGTCACGGGACAAGGTCAGAAGGTCACGGGGCAACTGCATAAGGCCAAAAGGTCACCTGTCAAGGTCAAAAGGTCACTGCTCAAGGTCAAAAGGTCACGTATCGATTCAAAAGGTCACGGGGCAATTGCATAAGGTCAAAAGCTCACTGGTCAAAATCAAACGGTCACAGGATCAAAGTTCAAGGTCATAAGGTCATGGGGGTCAAAAATCAAGGTAAAAAGGTCACCGCTCAAGGTCAAAAGGTCACGGGACAAGGTCATAAGGTCACGGGGTAAAGGTCAAGGTCAAAAGGTCACGAACCAAGGTCAAAAGGTCACGGGGCAATTGCATAAGGTCAAAGGGTCACTGGTAAAGGTCAAAAGGTCACTGGTCAAAATCAAACGGTCACACGAACAACGTTCAAGGTCAAAAGGTCACTGCTCAAGGTCAAAAGGTCCCGTTTCAAGGTCAAACGGTCACGGGGGTGTCAAATGTCAAGGTCAAAAGGTCACAAACCAAGGTCAAAAGGTCACGGGGGTCAAAAATCGAGGTCAAAAGGTCACAAACCAAGGTCAAAAGGTCACGGGACAAGGAGAAATGGTCACAGGGCAACTGCATAAGGCCAAAAGGTCACCTGTCAAGGTCAAAAGGTCACTGCTCAAGGTCAAAAGGTCACGGTTCAAGGTCATAAGGTCACGGGGGTCAAAGGTCACGGTCAAAAGGTCACAAACCAAGGTCAAAAGGTCACGGGACAAAGTCATAAGGTCACTTATCAAGGTCAAAAGGTCCCGTTTCAAGGTCAAAAGTTCACAGGGTCAAAGTTCAAGGTCAAAAGGTCACTTATCAAGGTCAAACGGTCACGGGTCAAAAATCAAGGTCAAAAGGTCACTGGTAAAGGTCAAAAGGTCACTGGTCAAAAGCAAACGGTCACAGGATGAAAGTTCAAGGTCAAAAGGTCACTGGTCAGGGTCAAAAGGTCACTGCTGAAGGTAAAAAAGACACAGGGGTTAAAGGTAAAGGTCAAAAGGTCACGGTACAAGGTGAAAAGGTCACGGGACAAGGTCAAAAGGTCACGGGGCAACTGCATAAGGCCAAAAGGTCACCTGTCAAGGTCAAACGGTCACAGGATCAAAGTTCAAGGTCAAAAGGTCACGGGTCAAAGTTCAAGGTCAAAAGGTCACTGGTCAAGGTCAAAAGGTCACGAGTCAATGTAGAAAGGTCACGGGGGTCAAAGGTCTAGGTAAAACAGTACCAGGATCAAAGTTCAAGGTCAAAAGGTCACTAGTCAAGGTCAAAAGGTCACGTTTCAAGGTCATAAGGACACGGGGGTCAAAAATCAAGGTCAAAAGGTCACAAACCAAGGTCAAAAGGTCACGGGACAAGGCCAGAAGTTCACGGGGCAACTGCATAAGGCCAAAAGGTCACCTGTCAAGGTCAAAAGGTCACTGCTCAAGGTCAAAAGGTCACGTATCAATTCAAAAGGTCACGGGGCAATTGCATAAGGTCAAAAGCTAACTGGTCAAAATCAAACGGTCACAGGATCAAATTTCAAGGTCATAAGGTCATGGGGGTCAAAAATCAAGGTCAAAAGGTCACCGCTCAAGGTCAAAGGTCACGGGACAAGGTCATAAGGTCACGGGGGGTAAAGGTAAAGGTCAAAAGGTCGCGAACCAAGGTCAAAAGGTCACGGGGCAATTGCATAAGGTCAAAGGGTCACTGGTAAAGGTCAAAAGGTCACTGGTCAAAATCAAACGTTCACACGAACAACGTTCAAGGTCAAAAGGTCACTGCTCAAGGTCAAAAGGTCCCGTTTCAAGGTCAAACGGTCACGGGGGTGTCAAATGTCAAGGTCAAAAGGTCACAAACCAAGGTCAAAAGGTCACGGGGGTCAAAAATCGAGGTCAAAAGGTCACAAACCAAGGTCAAAAGGTCACGGGACAAGGTGAAAAGGTCACGGGGCAACTGCATAAGGCCAAAAGGTCACCTGTCAAGGTTAAAAGGTCACTGCTCAAGGTCAAAAGGTCACGGTTCAAGGTCATAAGGTCACGGGGGTCAAAGGTCAAGGTCAAAAGGTCACTGTTCAAGGTCAAAAGGTCACGGGACAAGGTCATAAGGTCACTTATCAAGGTCAAAAGGTCCCGTTTCAAGGTCAAAAGTTCACAGGGTCAAAGTTCAAGGTCAAAAGGTCACTTATCAAGGTCAAACGGTCACGGGGTCAAAAATCAAGGTCAAAAGGTCACTGGTAAAGGTCAAAAGGTCACTGGTCAAAAGCAAACGGTCACCGGATCAAAGTTCAAGGTCAAAAGGTCACTGGTCAGGGTCAAAAGGTCACTGCTGAAGGTAAAAAAGACACAGGGGTTAAAGGTAAAGGTCAAAAGGTCACGGGACAAGGTGAAAAGGTCACGGGACAAGGTCAAAAGGTCACGGGGCAACTGCATAAGGCCAAAAGGTCACCTGTCAAGGTCAAACGGTCACAGGATCAAAGTTCAAGGTCATAAGGTCATGGGGGTCAAAAATCAAGGTCAAAAGGTCACTGGTCAAGGTCAAAAGGTCACTGGACAAGGTCATAAGGTCATGGGGTAAAGGTCAAGGTCAAAAGGTCGCGAACCAAGGTCAAAAGGTCACGGGGCAATTGCATAAGGTCAAAGGGTCACTGGTAAAGGTCAAAAGGTCACTGGTCAAAATCAAACGGTCACACGAACAACGTTCAAGGTCAAAAGGTCACTGCTCAAGGTCAAAAGGTCCCGTTTCAAGGTCAAACGGTCACGGGGGTGTCAAATGTCAAGGTCAAAAGGTCACGAACCAAGGTCAAAAGGTCATGGGGTCAAAAATCGAGGTCAAAAGGTCACAAACCAAGGTCAAAAGGTCACGGGACAAGGTCATAAGGTCACTTATCAAGGTCAAAAGGTCCCGTATCAAGGTCAAAAGTTCACAGGGGTTAAAGGTGAAGGTCAAAAGGTCACAGTACAAGGTGAAAAGGTCACGGTACAAGGTGAAAAGGTCACGGGACAAGGTGAAAAGGTGACGGGGCAACTGCATAAGGCCAAAAGGTCACTGGTCAAGGTCAAACGGTCACTGCTCAAGGTCAAAAGGTCACGTATCAATTCAAAAGGTCACGGGGCAATTGCATAAGGTCAAAAGCTCACTGGTCAAAATCAAACGGTCACAGGATCAAAGTTCAAGGTCATAAGGTCATGGGTCAAAAATCAAGGTCAAAAGGTCACTGGTCAAAATCAAACTGTCACAGGATCAAATTTCAAGTTCATAAGGTCATGGGGGTAAAAAATCAAGGTCAAAAGGTCACCGCTCAAGGTCAAAAGGTCACGGGACAAGGTCAAACGGTCACTTATCAAGGTCAAAAGGTCACTGGTCAAGGTCAAAAGGTCACGAGTCAATGTAGAAAGGTCACGGGGGTCAAAGGTCTAGGTAAAACAGTACCAGGATCAAAGTTCAAGGTCAAAAGGTCACTAGTCAAGGTCAAAAGGTCACGTTTCAAGGTCATAAGGACACGGGGGTCAAAAATCAAGGTCAAAAGGTCACGAACCAAGGTCAAAAGGTCACGGGACAAGGTCAGAAGTTCACGGGGCAACTGCATAAGGCCAAAAGGTCACCTGTCAAGGTCAAACGGTCACAGGATCAAAGTTCAAGGTCATAAGGTCATGGGGGTCAAAAATCAAGGTCAAAAGGTCACGAACCGAGGTCAAAAGGTCACGGGACAAGGTCATAAGGTCACGGGGGTAAAGGTAAAGGTCAAAAGGTCGCGAATCAAGGTCAAAAGGTCACGGGGCAATTGCATAAGGTCAAAGGGTCACTGGTAAAGGTCAAAAGGTCACTGGTCAAAATCAAACGGTCACACGAACAACGTTCAAGGTCAAAAGGTCACTGCTCAAGGTCAAAAGGTCCCGTTTCAAGGTCAAACGGTCACGGGGTGTCAAATGTCAAGGTCAAAATGTCACTAACCAAGGTCAAAAGGTCACGGGGGTCAAAAATCGAGGTCAAAAGGTCACAAACCAAGGTCAAAAGGTCACGGGACAAGGTGAAAAGGTCACGGGGCAACTGCATAAGGCCAAAAGGTCACCTGTCAAGGTCAAAAGGTCACTGCTCAAGGTCAAAAGGTCACGGGACAAGGTCATAAGGTCACTTATCAAGGTCAAAAGGTCCCGTTTCAAGGTCAAAAGTTCACAGGGTCAAAGTTCAAGGTCAAAAGGTCACTTATCAAGGTCAAACGGTCACGGGGTCAAAAATCAAGGTCAAAAGGTCACTGGTAAAGGTCAAAAGGTCACTGGTCAAAAGCAAACGGTCACAGGATGAAAGTTCAAGGTCAAAAGGTCACTGGTCAGGGTCAAAAGGTCACTGCTGAAGGTAAAAAAGACACAGGGGTTAAAGGTAAAGGTCAAAAGGTCACGGTACAAGGTGAAAAGGTCACGGGACAAGGTCAAAAGGTCACGGGGCAACTGCATAAGGCCAAAAGGTCACCTGTCAAGGTCAAACGGTCACAGGATCAAAGTTCAAGGTCAAAAGGTCA
Source organism: Porphyrio hochstetteri (assembly GCA_020800305.1). NCBI lineage: Eukaryota > Metazoa > Chordata > Aves > Gruiformes > Rallidae > Porphyrio > Porphyrio hochstetteri. The sequence continues at coordinate 353,398 of CM036908.1, forward strand.
CGGGTCAAAGTTCAAGGTCAAAAGGTCACTGGTCAAGGTCAAAAGGTCACGAGTCAATGTAGAAAGGTCACGGGGGTCAAAGGTCTAGGTAAAACAGTACCAGGATCAAAGTTCAAGGTCAAAAGGTCACTAGTCAAGGTCAAAAGGTCACGTTTCAAGGTCATAAGGACACGGGGGTCAAAAATCAAGGTCAAAAGGTCACAAACCAAGGTCAAAAGGTCACGGGACAAGGCCAGAAGGTCACGGGGCAACTGCATAAGGCCAAAAGGTCACCTGTCAAGGTCAAAAGGTCACTGCTCAAGGTCAAAAGGTCACGTATCGATTCAAAAGGTCACGGGGCAATTGCATAAGGTCAAAAGCTAACTGGTCAAAATCAAACGGTCACAGGATCAAATTTCAAGGTCATAAGGTCATGGGGGTAAAAAATCAAGGTCAAAAGGTCACCGCTCAAGGTCAAAAGGTCACGGGACAAGGTCATAAGGTCACGGGGTAAAGGTAAAGGTCAAAAGGTCGCGAACCAAGGTCAAAAGGTCACGGGGCAATTGCATAAGGTCAAAGGGTCACTGGTAAAGGTCAAAAGGTCACTGGTCAAAATCAAACGTTCACACGAACAACGTTCAAGGTCAAAAGGTCACTGCTCAAGGTCAAAAGGTCCCGTTTCAAGGTCAAACGTCACGGGGGTGTCAAATGTCAAGGTCAAAAGGTCACAAACCAAGGTCAAAAGGTCACGGGGGTCAAAAATCGAGGTCAAAAGGTCACAAACCAAGGTCAAAAGGTCACGGGACAAGGTGAAAAGGTCACGGGGCAACTGCATAAGGCCAAAAGGTCACCTGTCAAGGTTAAAAGGTCACTGCTCAAGGTCAAAAGGTCACGTTTCAAGGTCATAAGGTCACGGGGGTCAAAGGTCAAGGTCAAAAGGTCACCGCTCAAGGTCAAAAGGTCACGGGACAAGGTCATAAGGTCACTTATCAAGGTCAAAAGGTCCCGTTTCAAGGTCAAAAGTTCACAGGGTCAAAGTTCAAGGTCAAAAGGTCACTTATCAAGGTCAAACGGTCACGGGGTCAAAAATCAAGGTCAAAAGGTCACTGGTAAAGGTCAAAAGGTCACTGGTCAAAAGCAAACGGTCACAGGATCAAAGTTCAAGGTCAAAAGGTCACTGGTCAGGGTCAAAAGGTCACTGCTGAAGGTAAAAAAGACACAGGGGTTAAAGGTAAAGGTCAAAAGGTCACGGGACAAGGTGAAAAGGTCACGGGACAAGGTCAAAAGGTCACGGGGCAACTGCATAAGGCCAAAAGGTCACCTGTCAAGGTCAAACGGTCACAGGATCAAAGTTCAAGGTCATAAGGTCATGGGGGTCAAAAATCAAGGTCAAAAGGTCACTGCTCAAGGTCAAAAGGTCACGGGACAAGGTCATAAGTTCATGGGGTAAAGGTCAAGGTCAAAAGGTCGCGAACCAAGGTCAAAAGGTCACGGGGCAATTGCATAAGGTCAAAGGGTCACTGGTAAAGGTCAAAAGGTCAATGGTCAAAATCAAACGGTCACACGAACAACGTTCAAGGTCAAAAGGTCACTGCTCAAGGTCAAAAGGTCCCGTTTCAAGGTCAAACGGTCACGGGGGTGTCAAATGTCAAGGTCAAAAGGTCACTGCTCAAGGTCAAAAGGTCCCGTTTCAAGGTCAAACGGTCACGGGGGTGTCAAATGTCAAGGTCAAAAGGTCTCGAACCAAGGTCAAAAGGTCATGGGGTCAAAAATCGAGGTCAAAAGGTCACAAACCAAGGTCAAAAGGTCACGGGACAAGGTGAAAAGGTCATGGGGCAACTGCATAAGGCCAAAAGGTCACCTGTCAAGGTCAAAAGGTCACCGCTCAAGGTCAAAAGGTCACGGTTCAAGGTCATAAGGTCATGGGGGTCAAAGGTCAAGGTCAAAAGGTCACGAACCAAGGTAAAAAGGTCACGGGACAAGGTCATAAGGTCACTTATCAAGGTCAAAAGGTCCCGTATCAAGGTCAAAAGTTCACAGGGGTTAAAGGTAAAGGTCAAAAGGTCACGGTACAAGGTGAAAAGGTCACGGGACAAGGTGAAAAGGTGACGGGGCAACTGCATAAGGCCAAAAGGTCACCTGTCAAGGTCAAACGGTCACTGCTCAAGGTCAAAAGGTCACGTATCAATTCAAAAGGTCACGGGGCAATTGCATAAGGTCAAAAGCTCACTGGTCAAAATCAAACGGTCACAGGATCAATGTTCAAGGTCATAAGGTCATGGGTCAAAAATCAAGGTCAAAAGGTCACTGGTCAAAATCAAACGGTCACAGGATCAAATTTCAAGTTCATAAGGTCATGGGGGGTCAAAAATCAAGGTCAAAAGGTCACCGCTCAAGGTCAAAAGGTCACGGGACAAGGTCAAACGGTCACTTATCAAGGTCAAAAGGTCCCGTTTCAAGGTCAAAAGTTCACAGGTTCAAAGTTCAAGGTCAAAAGGTCACTTATCAAGGTCAAACGGTCACGGGTCAAAAATCAAGGTCAAAAGGTCACTGGTAAAGGTCAAAAGGTCACTGGTCAAAAGCAAACGGTCACAGGATGAAAGTTCAAGGTCAAAAGGTCACTGGTCAGGGTCAAAAGGTCACTGCTGAAGGTAAAAAAGACACAGGGGTTAAAGGTAAAGGTCAAAAGGTCACGGTACAAGGTGAAAAGGTCACGGGACAAGGTCAAAAGGTCACGGGGCAACTGCATAAGTCCAAAAGGTCACCTGTCAAGGTCAAACGGTCACAGGATCAAAGTTCAAGGTCAAAAGGTCACGGGTCAAAGTTCAAGGTCAAAAGGTCACTGGTCAAGGTCGAAAGGTCACGAGTCAATGTAGAAAGGTCACGGGGGTCAAAGGTCTAGGTAAAACAGTACCAGGATCAAAGTTCAAGGTCAAAAGGTCACTAGTCAAGGTCAAAAGGTCACGTTTCAAGGTCATAAGGACACGGGGGTCAAAAATCAAGGTCAAAAGGTCACGAACCAAGGTCAAAAGGTCACGGGACAAGGTCAGAAGTTCACGGGGCAACTGCATAAGGCCAAAAGGTCACCTGTCAAGGTCAAACGGTCACAGGATCAAAGTTCAAGGTCATAAGGTCATGGGGGTCAAAAATCAAGGTCAAAAGGTCACGAACCGAGGTCAAAAGGTCACGGGACAAGGTCATAAGGTCACGGGGGTAAAGGTAAAGGTCAAAAGGTCGCGAATCAAGGTCAAAAGGTCACGGGGCAATTGCATAAGGTCAAAGGGTCACTGGTAAAGGTCAAAAGGTCACTGGTCAAAATCAAACGGTCACACGAACAACGTTCAAGGTCAAAAGGTCACTGCTCAAGGTCAAAAGGTCCCGTTTCAAGGTCAAACGGTCACGGGGTGTCAAATGTCAAGGTCAAAATGTCACTAACCAAGGTCAAAAGGTCACGGGGGTCAAAAATCGAGGTCAAAAGGTCACAAACCAAGGTCAAAAGGTCACGGGACAAGGTGAAAAGGTCACGGGGCAACTGCATAAGGCCAAAAGGTCACCTCTCAAGGTCAAAAGGTCACGAACCAAGGTCAAAAGGTCACGGGACAAGGTCATAAGGTCACTTATCAAGGTCAAAAGGTCCCGTTTCAAGGTCAAAAGTTCACAGGGTCAAAGTTCAAGGTCAAAAGGTCACTTATCAAGGTCAAACGGTCACGGGGTCAAAAATCAAGGTCAAAAGGTCACTGGTAAAGGTCAAAAGGTCACTGGTCAAAAGCAAACGGTCACAGGATGAAAGTTCAAGGTCAAAAGGTCACGTGTCAAAGTTCAAGGTCAAAAGGTCACTGCTGAAGGTAAAAAAGACACAGGGGTTAAAGGTAAAGGTCAAAAGGTCACGGTACAAGGTGAAAAGGTCACGGGACAAGGTCAAAAGGTCACGGGGCAACTGCATAAGGCCAAAAGGTCACCTGTCAAGGTCAAACGGTCACAGGATCAAAGTTCAAGGTCAAAAGGTCACGGGTCAAAGTTCAAGGTCAAAAGGTCACTGGTCAAGGTCAAAAGGTCACGAGTCAATGTAGAAAGGTCACGGGGGTCAAAGGTCTAGGTAAAACAGTACCAGGATCAAAGTTCAAGGTCAAAAGGTCACTAGTCAAGGTCAAAAGGTCACGGTTCAAGGTCATAAGGACACGGGGGTCAAAAATCAAGGTCAAAAGGTCACGAACCAAGGTCAAAAGGTCACGGGACAAGGCCAGAAGGTCACGGGGCAACTGCATAAGGCCAAAAGGTCACCTGTCAAGGTCAAAAGGTCACTGCTCAAGGTCAAAAGGTCACGTATCAATTCAAAAGGTCACGGGGCAATTGCATAAGGTCAAAAGCTCACTGGTCAAAATCAAACGGTCACAGGATCAAAGTTCAAGGTCATAAGGTCATGGGGGTCAAAAATCAAGGTCAAAAGGTCACCGCTCAAGGTCAAAAGGTCACGAACCAAGGTCAAAAGGTCACGGGGGTCAAAAATCGAGGTCAAAAGGTCACAAACCAAGGTCAAAAGGTCACGGGACAAGGTGAAAAAGTCACGGGGCAACTGCATAAGGCCAAAAGGTCACTTATCAAGGTCAAAAGGTCACTGCTCAAGGCCAAAAGGTCACCTGTCAAGGTCAAACGGTCACAGGATCAAAGTTCAAGGTCATAAGGTCATGGGGTCAGAAATCAAGGTCAAAAGGTCACTGCTCAAGGTCAAAAGGTCACGAACCAATGTCAAAAGGTCACGGGGCAATTGCATAAGGTCAAAGGGTCACTGGTAAAGGTCAAAAGGTCACTGGTCAAAATCAAACGGTCACACGAACAACGTTCAAGGTCAAAAGGTCACTGCTCAAGGTCAAAAGGTCCCGTTTCAAGGTCAAACGGTCACGGGGGTGTCAAATGTCAAGGTCAAAAGGTCACGAACCAAGGTCAAAAGGTCACGGGGGTCAAAAATCGAGGTCAAAAGGTCAGAAACCAATGTCAAAAGGTCACGGGACAAGGTGAAAAGGTCACGGGGCAACTGCATAAGGCCAAAAGGTCACCTGTCAAGGTCAAAAGGTCACTGCTCAAGGTCAAAAGGTCACGGTTCAAGGTCATAAGGTCACGGGGTCAAATGTCAAGGTCAAAAGGTCACGAACCAAGGTCAAAAGGTCACGGGACAAGGTCATAAGGTCACTTATCAAGGTCAAAAGGTCCCGTTTCAAGGTCAAAAGTTCACAGGGTCAAAGTTCAAGGTCAAAATGTCACTTATCAAGGTCAAACGGTCACGGGGTCAAAAATCAAGGTCAAAAGGTCACTGGTAAAGGTGAAAACGTCACTGGTCAAAAGCAAACGGTCACAGGATCAAAGTTCAAGGTCAAAAGGTCACTGGTCAGGGTCAAAAGGTCACTGCTGAAGGTAAAAAAGACACAGGGGTTAAAGGTAAAGGTCAAAAGGTCATGGTACAAGGTGAAAAGGTCACGGGACAAGGTCAAACGGTCACGGGGCAACTGCATAAGGCCAAAAGGTCACCTGTCAAGGTCAAACGGTCACAGGATCAAAGTTCAAGGTCAAAAGGTCACGGGTCAAAGTTCAAGGTCAAAAGGTCACTGGTCAAGGTCAAAAGGTCACGAGTCAATGTAGAAAGGTCACGGGGGTCAAAGGTCTAGGTAAAACAGTACCAGGATCAAAGTTCAAGGTCAAAAGGTCACTAGTCAAGGTCAAAAGGTCACGGTTCAAGGTCATAAGGTCACGGGCGTCAAAAATCAAGGTCAAAAGGTCACGAACCAAGGTCAAAAGGTCACGGGACAAGGTCATAAGGTCACTTATCAAGGTCAAAAGGTCCCGTTTCAAGGTCAAAAGTTCACAGGGTCAAAGTTCAACGTCAAAATGTCACTTATCAAGGTCAAACGGTCACGGGGTCAAAAATCAAGGTCAAAAGGTCACTGGTAAAGGTCAAAAGGTCACTGGTCAAAAGCAAACGGTCACAGGATCAAAGTTCAAGGTCTAAAGGTCACTGGTCAGGGTCAAAAGGTCACTGCTGAAGGTAAAAAAGACACAGGGGTTAAAGGTAAAGGTCAAAAGGTCACGGTACAAGGTGAAAAGGTCACGGGACAAGGTGAAAAGGTCACGGGGCAACTGCATAAGGCCAAAAGGTCACCTGTCAAGGTCAAACGGTCACTGCTCAAGGTCAAAAGGTCACGTATCAATTCAAAAGGTCACGGGGCAATTGCATAAGGTCAAAAGCTCACTGGTCAAAATCAAACGGTCACAGGATCAAAGTTCAAGGTCATAAGGTCATGGGGTCAAAAATCAAGGTCAAAAGGTCACTGGTCAAAATCAAACGGTCACAGGATCAAATTTCAAGTTCATAAGGTCATGGGGGTCAAAAATCAAGGTCAAAAGGTCACCGCTCAAGGTCAAAAGGTCACGGGACAAGGTCAAACGGTCACTTATCAAGGTCAAAAGGTCCCGTTTCAAGGTCAAAAGTTCACAGGGTCAAAGTTCAAGGTCAAAAGGTCACTTATCAAGGTCAAACGGTCACGGGTCAAAAATCAAGGTCAAAAGGTCACTGGTAAAGGTCAAAAGGTCACTGGTCAAAAGCAAACGGTCACAGGATGAAAGTTCAAGGTCAAAAGGTCACTGGTCAGGGTCAAAAGGTCACTGCTGAAGGTAAAAAAGACACAGGGGTTAAAGGTAAAGGTCAAAAGGTCACGGTACAAGGTGAAAAGGTCACGGGACAAGGTCAAAAGGTCACGGGGCAACTGCATAAGGCCAAAAGGTCACCTGTCAAGGTCAAACGGTCACAGGATCAAAGTTCAAGGTCAAAAGGTCACGGGTCAAAGTTCAAGGTCAAAAGGTCACTGGTCAAGGTCAAAAGGTCACGAGTCAATGTAGAAAGGTCACGGGGGTCAAAGGTCTAGGTAAAACAGTACCAGGATCAAAGTTCAAGGTCAAAAGGTCACTAGTCAAGGTCAAAAGGTCACGTTTCAAGGTCATAAGGACACGGGGGTCAAAAATCAAGGTCAAAAGGTCACGAACCAAGGTCAAAAGGTCACGGGACAAGGTCAGAAGGTCACGGGGCAACTGCATAAGGCCAAAAGGTCACCTGTCAAGGTCAAAAGGTCACTGCTCAAGGTCAAAAGGTCACGTATCAATTAAAAGGTCACGGGGCAATTGCATAAGGTCAAAAGGTCACCTGTCAAGGTCAAACGGTCACAGGATCAAAGTTCAAGGTCATAAGGTCATGGGGGTCAAAAATCAAGGTCAAAAGGTCACTGCTCAAGGTCAAAAGGTCACGGGACAAGGTCATAAGGTCACGGGGTAAAGGTCAAGGTCAAAAGGTCACGAACCAAGGTCAAAAGGTCACGGGGCAATTGCATAAGGTCAAAGGGTCACTGGTAAAGGTCAGAAGGTCACTGGTCAAAATCAAACGGTCACACGAACAACGTTCAAGGTCAAAAGGTCACTGCTCAAGGTCAAAAGGTCCCGTTTCAAGGTCAAACGGTCACGGGGGTGTCAAATGTCAAGGTCAAAAGGTCACTGCTCAAGGTCAAAAGGTCCCGTTTCAAGGTCAAACGGTCACGGGGGTGTCAAATGTCAAGGTCAAAAGGTCTCGAACCAAGGTCAAAAGGTCATGGGGTCAAAAATCGAGGTCAAAAGGTCACAAACCAAGGTCAAAAGGTCACGGGACAAGGTGAAAAGGTCATGGGGCAACTGCATAAGGCCAAAAGGTCACCTGTCAAGGTCAAAAGGTCACCGCTCAAGGTCAAAAGGTCACGGTTCAAGGTCATAAGGTCATGGGGGTCAAAGGTCAAGGTCAAAAGGTCACGAACCAAGGTAAAAAGGTCACGGGACAAGGTCATAAGGTCACTTATCAAGGTCAAAAGGTCCCGTATCAAGGTCAAAAGTTCACAGGGGTTAAAGGTAAAGGTCAAAAGGTCACGGTACAAGGTGAAAAGGTCACGGGACAAGGTGAAAAGGTGACGGGGCAACTGCATAAGGCCAAAAGGTCACCTGTCAAGGTCAAACGGTCACTGCTCAAGGTCAAAAGGTCACGTATCAATTCAAAAGGTCACGGGGCAATTGCATAAGGTCAAAAGCTCACTGGTCAAAATCAAACGGTCACAGGATCAATGTTCAAGGTCATAAGGTCATGGGTCAAAAATCAAGGTCAAAAGGTCACTGGTCAAAATCAAACGGTCACAGGATCAAATTTCAAGTTCATAAGGTCATGGGGGGTCAAAAATCAAGGTCAAAAGGTCACCGCTCAAGGTCAAAAGGTCACGGGACAAGGTCAAACGGTCACTTATCAAGGTCAAAAGGTCCCGTTTCAAGGTCAAAAGTTCACAGGGTCAAAGTTCAAGGTCAAAAGGTCACTTATCAAGGTCAAACGGTCACGGGTCAAAAATCAAGGTCAAAAGGTCACTGGTAAAGGTCAAAAGGTCACTGGTCAAAAGCAAACGGTCACAGGATGAAAGTTCAAGGTCAAAAGGTCACTGGTCAGGGTCAAAAGGTCACTGCTGAAGGTAAAAAAGACACAGGGGTTAAAGGTAAAGGTCAAAAGGTCACGGTACAAGGTGAAAAGGTCACGGGACAAGGTCAAAAGGTCACGGGGCAACTGCATAAGGCCAAAAGGTCACCTGTCAAGGTCAAACGGTCACAGGATCAAAGTTCAAGGTCAAAAGGTCACGGGTCAAAGTTCAAGGTCAAAAGGTCACTGGTCAAGGTCGAAAGGTCACGAGTCAATGTAGAAAGGTCACGGGGGTCAAAGGTCTAGGTAAAACAGTACCAGGATCAAAGTTCAAGGTCAAAAGGTCACTAGTCAAGGTCAAAAGGTCACGTTTCAAGGTCATAAGGACACGGGGGTCAAAAATCAAGGTCAAAAGGTCACGAACCAAGGTCAAAAGGTCACGGGACAAGGTCAGAAGTTCACGGGGCAACTGCATAAGGCCAAAAGGTCACCTGTCAAGGTCAAACGGTCACAGGATCAAAGTTCAAGGTCATAAGGTCATGGGGGTCAAAAATCAAGGTCAAAAGGTCACGAACCGAGGTCAAAAGGTCACGGGACAAGGTCATAAGGTCACGGGGGTAAAGGTAAAGGTCAAAAGGTCGCGAATCAAGGTCAAAAGGTCACGGGGCAATTGCATAAGGTCAAACGGTCACTGGTAAAGGTCAAAAGGTCACTGGTCAAAATCAAACGGTCACACGAACAACGTTCAAGGTCAAAAGGTCACTGCTCAAGGTCAAAAGGTCCCGTTTCAAGGTCAAACGGTCACGGGGTGTCAAATGTCAAGGTCAAAATGTCACTAACCAAGGTCAAAAGGTCACGGGGGTCAAAAATCGAGGTCAAAAGGTCACAAACCAAGGTCAAAAGGTCACGGGACAAGGTGAAAAGGTCACGGGGCAACTGCATAAGGCCAAAAGGTCACCTCTCAAGGTCAAAAGGTCACGAACCAAGGTCAAAAGGTCACGGGACAAGGTCATAAGGTCACTTATCAAGGTCAAAAGGTCCCGTTTCAAGGTCAAAAGTTCACAGGGTCAAAGTTCAAGGTCAAAAGGTCACTTATCAAGGTCAAACGGTCACGGGGTCAAAAATCAAGGTCAAAAGGTCACTGGTAAAGGTCAAAAGGTCACCGGTCAAGGTCAAACGGTCACAGGATCAAAGTTCAAGGTCAAAAGGTCACGGGTCAAAGTTCAAGGTCAAAAGGTCACTGGTCAAGGTCAAAAGGTCACGAGTCAATGTAGAAAGGTCACGGGGGTCAAAGGTCTAGGTAAAACAGTACCAGGATCAAAGTTCAAGGTCAAAAGGTCACTAGTCAAGGTCAAAAGGTCACGGTTCAAGGTCATAAGGACACGGGGGTCAAAAATCAAGGTCAAAAGGTCACGAACCAAGGTCAAAAGGTCACGGGACAAGGCCAGAAGGTCACGGGGCAACTGCATAAGGCCAAAAGGTCACCTGTCAAGGTCAAAAGGTCACTGCTCAAGGTCAAAAGGTCACGTATCAATTCAAAAGGTCACGGGGCAATTGCATAAGGTCAAAAGCTCACTGGTCAAAATCAAACGGTCACAGGATCAAAGTTCAAGGTCATAAGGTCATGGGGGTCAAAAATCAAGGTCAAAAGGTCACCGCTCAAGGTCAAAAGGTCACGAACCAAGGTCAAAAGGTCACGGGGGTCAAAAATCGAGGTCAAAAGGTCACAAACCAAGGTCAAAAGGTCACGGGACAAGGTGAAAAGGTCACGGGGCAACTGCATAAGGCCAAAAGGTCACTTATCAAGGTCAAAAGGTCACTGCTCAAGGCCAAAAGGTCACCTGTCAAGGTCAAACGGTCACAGGATCAAAGTTCAAGTTCATAAGGTCATGGGGTCAGAAATCAAGGTCAAAAGGTCACTGCTCAAGGTCAAAAGGTCACGAACCAATGTCAAAAGGTCACGGGGCAATTGCATAAGGTCAAAGGGTCACTGGTAAAGGTCAAAAGGTCACTGGTCAAAATCAAACGGTCACACGAACAACGTTCAAGGTCAAAAGGTCACTGCTCAAGGTCAAAAGGTCCCGTTTCAAGGTCAAACGGTCACGGGGGTGTCAAATGTCAAGGTCAAAATGTCACTAACCAAGGTCAAAAGGTCACGGGGGTCAAAAATCGAGGTCAAAAGGTCAGAAACCAAGGTCAAAAGGTCACGGGACAAGGTGAAAAGGTCACGGGGCAACTGCATAAGGCCAAAAGGTCACCTGTCAAGGTCAAAAGGTCACTGCTCAAGGTCAAAAGGTCACGGTTCAAGGTCATAAGGTCACGGGGTCAAATGTCAAGGTCAAAAGGTCACGAACCAAGGTCAAAAGGTCACGGGACAAGGTCATAAGGTCACTTATCAAGGTCAAAAGGTCCCGTTTCAAGGTCAAAAGTTCACAGGGTCAAAGTTCAAGGTCAAAATGTCACTTATCAAGGTCAAACGGTCACGGGGTCAAAAATCAAGGTCAAAAGGTCACTGGTAAAGGTGAAAACGTCACTGGTCAAAAGCAAACGGTCACAGGATCAAAGTTCAAGGTCTAAAGGTCACTGGTCAGGGTCAAAAGGTCACTGCTGAAGGTAAAAAAGACACAGGGGTTAAAGGTAAAGGTCAAAAGGTCACGGTACAAGGTGAAAAGGTCACGGGACAAGGTGAAAAGGTCACGGGGCAACTGCATAAGGCCAAAAGGTCACCTGTCAAGGTCAAACGGTCACTGCTCAAGGTCAAAAGGTCACGTATCAATTCAAAAGGTCACGGGGCAATTGCATAAGGTCAAAAGCTCACTGGTCAAAATCAAACGGTCACAGGATCAAAGTTCAAGGTCATAAGGTCATGGGGTCAAAAATCAAGGTCAAAAGGTCACTGGTCAAAATCAAACGGTCACAGGATCAAATTTCAAGTTCATAAGGTCATGGGGGTCAAAAATCAAGGTCAAAAGGTCACCGCTCAAGGTCAAAAGGTCACGGGACAAGGTCAAACGGTCACTTATCAAGGTCAAAAGGTCCCGTTTCAAGGTCAAAAGTTCACAGGGTCAAAGTTCAAGGTCAAAAGGTCACTTATCAAGGTCAAACGGTCACGGGTCAAAAATCAAGGTCAAAAGGTCACTGGTAAAGGTCAAAAGGTCACTGGTCAAAAGCAAACGGTCACAGGATCAAAGTTCAAGGTCAAAAGGTCACTGGTCAGGGTCAAAAGGTCACTGCTGAAGGTAAAAAAGACACAGGGGTTAAAGGTAAAGGTCAAAAGGTCACGGTACAAGGTGAAAAGGTCACGGGACAAGGTCAAAAGGTCACGGGGCAACTGCATAAGGCCAAAAGGTCACCTGTCAAGGTCAAACGGTCACAGGATCAAAGTTCAAGGTCAAAAGGTCACGGGTCAAAGTTCAAGGTCAAAAGGTCACTGGTCAAGGTCAAAAGGTCACGAGTCAATGTAGAAAGGTCACGGGGTCAAAGGTCTAGGTAAAACAGTACCAGGATCAAAGTTCAAGGTCAAAAGGTCACTAGTCAAGGTCAAAAGGTCACGTTTCAAGGTCATAAGGACACGGGGGTCAAAAATCAAGGTCAAAAGGTCACGAACCAAGGTCAAAAGGTCACGGGACAAGGTCAGAAGGTCACGGGGCAACTGCATAAGGCCAAAAGGTCACCTGTCAAGGTCAAAAGGTCACTGCTCAAGGTCAAAAGGTCACGTATCGATTCAAAAGGTCACGGGGCAATTGCATAAGGTCAAAAGCTCACTGGTCAAAATCAAACGGTCACAGGATCAAAGTTCAAGGTCATAAGGTCATGGGGTCAAAAATCAAGGTCAAAAGGTCACTGCTCAAGGTCATAAGGTCAGGGGACAAGGTCATAAGGTCACGGGGTAAAGGTCAAGGTCAAAAGGTCGCGAACCAAGGTCAAAAGGTCACGGGGGTCAAAAATCGAGGTCAAAAGGTCACAAACCAAGGTCAAAAGGTCACGGGACAAGGTGAAAAGGTCACGGGGCAACTGCATAAGGCCAAAAGGTCACCTGTCAAGGTCAAAAGGTCACCGCTCAAGGTCAAAAGGTCACGGTTCAAGGTCATAAGGTCACGGGGGTCAAAGGTCAAGGTCAAAAGGTCACGAACCAAGGTCATAAGGTCACTGGTCAAGGTCAAAAGGTCACGGGTCAATGGAGAGAGCTCGCGGAGTCAAAGGTCTAGGTCAAACAGTACCAGGCTCAAAGTTCAAGGTCAAAAGGTCACGTTTCAAGGTCAAAAGGTCACGGGACAAGGTCATAAGGTCACGGGGGTAAAGGTCAAGGTCAAAAGGTCGCGAACCAAGGTCAAAATATCACGGGGCAATTGCATAAGGTCAAAGGGTCACTGGTAAAGGTCAAAAGGTCACTGGTCAAAATCAAACGGTCACACGAACAACGTTCAAGGTCAAAAGGTCACTGCTCAAGGTCAAAAGGGCCCGTTTCAAGGTCAAACGGTCACGGGGGTTCAAATGTCAAGGTCAAAAGGTCACGAACCAAGGTCAGAAGGTCACGGAGTCAAAGTTCAAGGTCAAAAAGGTCACGGGACAAGGTCAAAAGGTCACGGGTCAATGTCGGAAGGTCACGGGTCAAAGGTCTAGGTCAAACAGTACCAGGCTCAAAGTTCAAGGTCAAAAGGTCACGTTTCACGGTCAAAAGGTCACGGGACAAGGTCAGAAGGTCACGGGGCAACTGCATAAGGCCAAAAGGTCACCTGTCAAGGTCAAAAGGTCACTGCGCTAGGTCAAAAGGTTATGTATCGATTCAAAAGGTCACGGGGCAATTGCATAAGGTCAAAGGGTCACTGTTAAAGGTCAAAAGGTCACTGCTCAAGGTCAAAAGGTCACGTTTCAAGGTCAAACGGTCACGGGGGTCAAATGTCAAGGTCAAAAGGTCACGAACCAAGGTCAAAAGGTCACGGGGGTCAAAGGTCAAGGCCAGACGGTCACAGGATCAAAGTTCAAGGTCAAAAGGTCACTGGTCAAGGTCAAAAGGTCACGGGACAAGCTCATAAGGTCACGGGGTAAAGGTCAAGGTCAAAAGGTCGCGAACCAAGGTCAAAAGGTCACGGGCAATTGCATAAGGTCAAAGGGTCACTGGTAAAGGTCAAAAGGTCACTGCTCAAAATCAAACGGTCACACGAACAACGTTCAAGGTCAAAAGGTCATTGCTCAAGGTCAAAAGGTCCCGTTTCAAGGTCAAACGGTCACAGGGGGTCAAATGTCAAGGTCAAAAGGTCACTGGTCAGGGTCAAAAGGTCACTGCTCAAGGTAAAAAAGACACAGGGGTTAAAGGTAAAGGTCAAAAGGTCACGGTACAAGGTGAAAAGGTCACGGGACAAGGTCAAACGGTCACGGGGCAACTGCATAAGGCCAAAAGGTCACCTGTCAAGGTCAAACGGTTATGGGGGGTCAAATGTCAAGGTCAAAAGGTCACGAGCCAAGGTCAAAAGGTCATGGGGGTCAAAGGTCAAGGCCAAACGGTCACAGGATCAAAGTTCAAGGTCAAAAGGTCACGTTTCAAGGTCAAAAGGTCACGGGACAAGGTCAGAAGGTCACGGGGCAACTGCATAAGGCCAAAAGGTCACCTGTCAAGGTCAAAAGGTCACTGCTCAAGGTCAAAAGGTCACGTATCGATTCAAAAGGTCACGGGGCAATTGCATAAGGTCAAAAGCTCACTGGTCAAAATCAAACGGTCACAGGATCAAAGTTCAAGGTCATAAGGTCATGGGGGTCAAAAATCAAGGTCAAAAGGTCACCGCTCAAGGTCAAAAGGTCACGGGACAAGGTCATAAGGTCACGGGGTAAAGGTCAAGGTCAAAAGGTCACGGGGCAATTGCATAAGGCCAAAAGGTCACCTGTCAAGGTCAAAAGGTCACTGCTCAAGGTCAAAAGGTCACGGTTCAAGGTAATAAGGTCACGGGGGTCAAAGGTCAAGGTCAAAAGGTCACGGGACAAGGTCATAAGGTCACTTATCAAGGTCAAAAGGTCCCGTTTCAAGGTCAAAAGTTCACAGGGTCAAAGTTCAAGGTCAAAAGGTCACTTATCAAGGTCAAACGGTCACGGGGTCAAAAATCAAGGTCAAAAGGTCACTGGTAAAGGTCAAAAGGTCACTGGTCAAAAGCAAACGGTCACAGGATGAAAGTTCAAGGTCAAAAGGTCACTAGTCAAGGTCAAAAGGTCACGTTTCAAGGTCATAAGGACACGGGGGTCAAAAATCAAGGTCAAAAGGTCACAAACCAAGGTCAAAAGGTCACGGGACAAGGTCAGAAGGTCACGGGGCAACTGCATAAGGCCAAAAGGTCACCTGTCAAGGTCAAAAGGTCACTGCTCAAGGTCAAAAGGTCACGTATCGATTCAAAAGGTCACGGGGCAATTGCATAAGGTCAAAAGCTCACTGGTCAAAATCAAACGGTCACAGGATCAAAGTTCAAGGTCATAAGGTCATGGGGGTCAAAAATCAAGGTAAAAAGGTCACCGCTCAAGGTCAAAAGGTCACGGGACAAGGTCATAAGGTCACGGGGTAAAGGTCAAGGTCAAAAGGTCACGAACCAAGGTCAAAAGGTCACGGGGCAATTGCATAAGGTCAAAGGGTCACTGGTAAAGGTCAAAAGGTCACTGGTCAAAATCAAACGGTCACACGAACAACGTTCAAGGTCAAAAGGTCACTGCTCAAGGTCAAAAGGTCCCGTTTCAAGGTCAAACGGTCACGGGGGTGTCAAATGTCAAGGTCAAAAGGTCACAAACCAAGGTCAAAAGGTCACGGGGGTCAAAAATCGAGGTCAAAAGGTCACAAACCAAGGTCAAAAGGTCACGGGACAAGGAGAAATGGTCACAGGGCAACTGCATAAGGCCAAAAGGTCACCTGTCAAGGTCAAAAGGTCACTGCTCAAGGTCAAAAGGTCACGGTTCAAGGTCATAAGGTCACGGGGGTCAAAGGTCACGGTCAAAAGGTCACAAACCAAGGTCAAAAGGTCACGGGACAAAGTCATAAGGTCACTTATCAAGGTCAAAAGGTCCCGTTTCAAGGTCAAAAGTTCACAGGGTCAAAGTTCAAGGTCAAAAGGTCACTTATCAAGGTCAAACGGTCACGGGTCAAAAATCAAGGTCAAAAGGTCACTGGTAAAGGTCAAAAGGTCACTGGTCAAAAGCAAACGGTCACAGGATGAAAGTTCAAGGTCAAAAGGTCACTGGTCAGGGTCAAAAGGTCACTGCTGAAGGTAAAAAAGACACAGGGGTTAAAGGTAAAGGTCAAAAGGTCACGGTACAAGGTGAAAAGGTCACGGGACAAGGTCAAAAGGTCACGGGGCAACTGCATAAGGCCAAAAGGTCACCTGTCAAGGTCAAACGGTCACAGGATCAAAGTTCAAGGTCAAAAGGTCACGGGTCAAAGTTCAAGGTCAAAAGGTCACTGGTCAAGGTCAAAAGGTCACGAGTCAATGTAGAAAGGTCACGGGGGTCAAAGGTCTAGGTAAAACAGTACCAGGATCAAAGTTCAAGGTCAAAAGGTCACTAGTCAAGGTCAAAAGGTCACGTTTCAAGGTCATAAGGACACGGGGGTCAAAAATCAAGGTCAAAAGGTCACAAACCAAGGTCAAAAGGTCACGGGACAAGGCCAGAAGTTCACGGGGCAACTGCATAAGGCCAAAAGGTCACCTGTCAAGGTCAAAAGGTCACTGCTCAAGGTCAAAAGGTCACGTATCAATTCAAAAGGTCACGGGGCAATTGCATAAGGTCAAAAGCTAACTGGTCAAAATCAAACGGTCACAGGATCAAATTTCAAGGTCATAAGGTCATGGGGGTCAAAAATCAAGGTCAAAAGGTCACCGCTCAAGGTCAAAGGTCACGGGACAAGGTCATAAGGTCACGGGGGGTAAAGGTAAAGGTCAAAAGGTCGCGAACCAAGGTCAAAAGGTCACGGGGCAATTGCATAAGGTCAAAGGGTCACTGGTAAAGGTCAAAAGGTCACTGGTCAAAATCAAACGTTCACACGAACAACGTTCAAGGTCAAAAGGTCACTGCTCAAGGTCAAAAGGTCCCGTTTCAAGGTCAAACGGTCACGGGGGTGTCAAATGTCAAGGTCAAAAGGTCACAAACCAAGGTCAAAAGGTCACGGGGGTCAAAAATCGAGGTCAAAAGGTCACAAACCAAGGTCAAAAGGTCACGGGACAAGGTGAAAAGGTCACGGGGCAACTGCATAAGGCCAAAAGGTCACCTGTCAAGGTCAAAAGGTCACTGCTCAAGGTCAAAAGGTCACGGTTCAAGGTCATAAGGTCACGGGGGTCAAAGGTCAAGGTCAAAAGGTCACTGCTCAAGGTCAAAAGGTCACGGGACAAGGTCATAAGGTCACTTATCAAGGTCAAAAGGTCCCGTTTCAAGGTCAAAAGTTCACAGGGTCAAAGTTCAAGGTCAAAAGGTCACTTATCAAGGTCAAACGGTCACGGGGTCAAAAATCAAGGTCAAAAGGTCACTGGTAAAGGTCAAAAGGTCACTGGTCAAAAGCAAACGGTCACAGGATGAAAGTTCAAGGTCAAAAGGTCACTGGTCAGGGTCAAAAGGTCACTGCTGAAGGTAAAAAAGACACAGGGGTTAAAGGTAAAGGTCAAAAGGTCACGGTACAAGGTGAAAAGGTCACGGGACAAGGTCAAAAGGTCACGGGGCAACTGCATAAGGCCAAAAGGTCACCTGTCAAGGTCAAACGGTCACAGGATCAAAGTTCAAGGTCAAAAGGTCACGGGTCAAACTTCAAGGTCAAAAGGTCACTGGTCAAGGTCAAAAGGTCACGAGTCAATGTAGAAAGGTCACGGGGGTCAAAGGTCTAGGTAAAACAGTACCAGGATCAAAGTTCAAGGTCAAAAGGTCACTAGTCAAGGTCAAAAGGTCACGTTTCAAGGTCATAAGGACACGGGGGTCAAAAATCAAGGTCAAAAGGTCACAAACCAAGGTCAAAAGGTCACGGGACAAGGCCAGAAGGTCACGGGGCAACTGCATAAGGCCAAAAGGTCACCTGTCAAGGTCAAAAGGTCACTGCTCAAGGTCAAAAGGTCACGTATCAATTCAAAAGGTCACGGGGCAATTGCATAAGGTCAAAAGCTCACCGGTCAAAATCAAACGGTCACAGGATCAATGTTCAAGGTCATAAGGTCATGGGGGTAAAAAATCAAGGTCAAAAGGTCACCGCTCAAGGTCAAAAGGTCACGGGACAAGGTCATAAGGTCACGGGGTAAAGGTCAAGGTCAAAAGGTCGCGAACCAAGGTCAAAAGGTCACGGGGCAATTGCATAAGGTCAAAGGGTCACTGGTAAAGGTCAAAAGGTCACTGGTCAAAATCAAACGTTCACACGAACAACGTTCAAGGTCAAAAGGTCACTGCTCAAGGTCAAAAGGTCCCGTTTCAAGGTCAAACGGTCACGGGGGTGTCAAATGTCAAGGTCAAAAGGTCACAAACCAAGGTCAAAAGGTCACGGGGGTCAAAAATCGAGGTCAAAAGGTCACAAACCAAGGTCAAAAGGTCACGGGACAAGGTGAAAAGGTCACGGGGCAACTGCATAAGGCCAAAAGGTCACCTGTCAAGGTTAAAAGGTCACTGCTCAAGGTCAAAAGGTCACGGTTCAAGGTCATAAGGTCACGGGGGTCAAAGGTCAAGGTCAAAAGGTCACTGTTCAAGGTCAAAAGGTCACGGGACAAGGTCATAAGGTCACTTATCAAGGTCAAAAGGTCCCGTTTCAAGGTCAAAAGTTCACAGGGTCAAAGTTCAAGGTCAAAAGGTCACTTATCAAGGTCAAACGGTCACGGGGTCAAAAATCAAGGTCAAAAGGTCACTGGTAAAGGTCAAAAGGTCACTGGTCAAAAGCAAACGGTCACAGGATCAAAGTTCAAGGTCAAAAGGTCACTGGTCAGGGTCAAAAGGTCACTGCTGAAGGTAAAAAAGACACAGGGGTTAAAGGTAAAGGTCAAAAGGTCACGGGACAAGGTGAAAAGGTCACGGGACAAGGTCAAAAGGTCACGGGGCAACTGCATAAGGCCAAAAGGTCACCTGTCAAGGTCAAACGGTCACAGGATCAAAGTTCAAGGTCATAAGGTCATGGGGGTCAAAAATCAAGGTCAAAAGGTCACTGCTCAAGGTCAAAAGGTCACTGGACAAGGTCATAAGGTCATGGGGTAAAGGTCAAGGTCAAAAGGTCGCGAACCAAGGTCAAAAGGTCACGGGGCAATTGCATAAGGTCAAAGGGTCACTGGTAAAGGTCAAAAGGTCAATGGTCAAAATCAAACGGTCACACGAACAACGTTCAAGGTCAAAAGGTCACTGCTCAAGGTCAAAAGGTCCCGTTTCAAGGTCAAACGGTCACGGGGTGTCAAATGTCAAGGTCAAAAGGTCACGAACCAAGGTCAAAAGGTCATGGGGTCAAAAATCGAGGTCAAAAGGTCACAAACCAAGGTCAAAAGGTCACGGGACAAGGTCATAAGGTCACTTATCAAGGTCAAAAGGTCCCGTATCAAGGTCAAAATTTCACAGGGGTTAAAGGTGAAGGTCAAAAGGTCACAGTACAAGGTGAAAAGGTCACGGTACAAGGTGAAAAGGTCACGGGACAAGGTGAAAAGGTGACGGGGCAACTGCATAAGGCCAAAAGGTCACTGGTCAAGGTCAAACGGTCACTGCTCAAGGTCAAAAGGTCACGTATCAATTCAAAAGGTCACGGGGCAATTGCATAAGGTCAAAAGCTCACTGGTCAAAATCAAACGGTCACAGGATCAAAGTTCAAGGTCATAAGGTCATGGGTCAAAAATCAAGGTCAAAAGGTCACTGGTCAAAATCAAACTGTCACAGGATCAAATTTCAAGTTCATAAGGTCATGGGGGTCAAAAATCAAGGTCAAAAGGTCACCGCTCAAGGTCAAAAGGTCACGGGACAAGGTCAAACGGTCACTTATCAAGGTCAAAAGGTCACTGGTCAAGGTCAAAAGGTCACGAGTCAATGTAGAAAGGTCACGGGGGTCAAAGGTCTAGGTAAAACAGTACCAGGATCAAAGGTCAAGGTCAAAAGGTCACTAGTCAAGGTCAAAAGGTCACGTTTCAAGGTCATAAGGACACGGGGGTCAAAAATCAAGGTCAAAAGGTCACGAACCAAGGTCAAAAGGTCACGGGACAAGGTCAGAAGTTCACGGGGCAACTGCATAAGGCCAAAAGGTCACCTGTCAAGGTCAAACGGTCACAGGATCAAAGTTCAAGGTCATAAGGTCATGGGGGTCAAAAATCAAGGTCAAAAGGTCACGAACCGAGGTCAAAAGGTCACGGGACAAGGTCATAAGGTCACGGGGGTAAAGGTAAAGGTCAAAAGGTCGCGAATCAAGGTCAAAAGGTCACGGGGCAATTGCATAAGGTCAAAGGGTCACTGGTAAAGGTCAAAAGGTCACTGGTCAAAATCAAACGGTCACACGAACAACGTTCAAGGTCAAAAGGTCACTGCTCAAGGTCAAAAGGTCCCGTTTCAAGGTCAAACGGTCACGGGGTGTCAAATGTCAAGGTCAAAATGTCACTAACCAAGGTCAAAAGGTCATAATTAATTCGGGTTCATTGGGGCGTAATTAATTCGGGTTCATTGGGGCGTGGTTAATTCGGGTTCATTGGGGCGTAAATAATTCGGGTTCATTGGGGCGCAATTAATTCGGGTTCATTGGGGCGTAGTTAATTCGGGTTCATTGGGGCGTAATTAATTCGGGTTCATTGGGGCGTTATTAATTCGGGTTCATTGGGGCGTGATTAATTCGGGTTCATTGGGGAGTAATTAATTCGGGTTCATTGGGGCGTAAATAATTGGGGTTCATTGGGGCGTAATTAATTCGGGTTCATTGGGGCGTGATTAATTCGGGTTCATTGGGGCGTAATTAATTAGGGTTAATTGGGGCGTAATTAATTGGGGTTATTTGGGGCATGTTTAATTGGGGTTCATTGGGACGTAATTAATTGGGGGGTGGGTTAATTGGGGGGTGTGTTTAATTAGGGTTCATTGGGGCGTAAATAATTGGGGGGTGGGTTAATTGGGGGGTGTGGTTAATTAGGTTTCATTGGGGCGTGATTAATTAAGGTTCATTGGGACGTAATTAGTTCGGGTTCATTGGGGCGTAATTAATTCGGGTTCATTGGGGCGTAATTAATTAGGGTTCATTGGGGCGTGATTAATTGGCGGTTGGGTTAATTGGGGGGTGTGTTTAATTAGGGTTCATTGGGGCGTGATTTATTAGGGTTCATTCGGACGTAATTAATTCGGGTTCATTGGGGCGTGATTAATTCGGGTTCATTAGTGCGTAATTAATTAGGGTTCATTGGGGCGTAATTAATTAGGGTTAATTGGTGCGTAATTAATTTGGGTTCAAAGGGGCGTGGTTAATTGGGGTTCATTGGGGCATGGTTAATTGGGGTTCATTGGGGAGTAATTAATTAGGGTTCATTGGGGCGTGATTAATTCGGGTTCATTGGGGCGTAATTAATTCCGGTTCATTTGGGCGTAATTAATTCGGGTTCATTGGGGCGTAATTAATTAGGGTTAATTGGGGCGTAATTAATTCGGGTTCATTGAGGCGTGATTAATTCGGGTTCATTGGGGCGTAATTAATTCGGGTTCATTGGGGCGTAATTAATTCGGGTTCATTGGGGCGTAATTAATTCGGGTTCACTGGGGCGTGATTAATTAGGGTTCATTTGGGCGTGGCTAATTGGGGCGTAATTAATTCGGGTTCACTGGGGCGTGATTAATTAGGGTTCATTTGGGCGTGGTTAATTGGGGCGTAATTAATTCGGGTTCATTGGTGCGTGATTAATTGGGGTTAATTGCGGCGTGGTTAATTGGGGTTCATTGGGGCGTGGTTAATTGGGGTTCATTGGAGCGTAATTAATTCGGGATCATTGGGGCGTAATTAATTAGGGTTCATTGGGGCGTAATTAATTGGGGGGTGGGTTGATTGCGGGGTGTGGTTATTTAGCGTTCCTTGGGGCGTGATTAATTCGGGTTCCTTGGGGCGTGATTTATTCGGGTTCCTTGGGGCGTAATTAATTCGGGTTCATTGCGGCGTAATTAATTCGGGTTCATTGGCGCGTGATTAATTCGGGTTCATTGGGGCGTAATTTATTCGGGTTCATTGGGGAGTAATTAATTAGGGTCCATTGGGGCGTAATTAATTAGGGTTCATTGGGGCGTGGTTAATTGGGGCGTAAATAATTCGGGTTCATTGGGGCGTGGTTAACTGGGGTTCATTGGGGCATGGTTAAATGGGGTTCATTGGGGCGTAATTAATTACGGTTCATTGGGGCGTGATTAATTCGGGTTCATTGGGGCGTAATTAATTCCGGTTCATTGGGGCATAATTAATTCGGGTTCATTGGGCCGTAATTCATTCGGGTTCATTGGGGCGTGGTTAATTCGGGTTCATTGGGGCGTAATTAATTCGGGTTCATTGGGGCGTTATTAATTCGGGTTCATTGGGGCGTTAATAATTCGGGTTCATTGGGGCGTGATTAATTCGGGTTCATTAGGGCGTAATTAATTAGGTGTCATTGGGGCGTAATTAATTAGGGTTAATTGGTGCGTAATTAATTTGGGTTCAAAGGAGCGTGGTTAATTGGGGTTCATTGGGGCATGGTTAATTGGGGTTCATTGGGGCGTAATTAATTAGGGTTCATTGGGGCGTGATTAATTCGGGTTCATTGGGGCGTAATTAATTCCGGTTCATTGGGGCGTAATTAATTCGGGTTCATTGGGGCGTAATTAATTCGGGTTCACTGGGGCGTGATTAATTAGGGTTCATTGGGGCGTTATTAATTCGGGTTCATTGGGGCGTAATTATTTCGGGTTCATTGGGGCGCAATTAATTCGGGTTCATTGGGGCGTAATTAATTCGGGTTCATTGGGGCGTGGTTATTTGGGGTTCATTGGGGCGTGGTTAATTGGGGTTCATTGGGGCGTGGTTAATTGGGGTTAATTGGGGCGTAATTAATTAGGGTTAATTGGGGCGTAATTAATTCGGGTTCATTGGGGCGTGATTAATTCGGGTTCATTGGGGCGTAATTAATTCTGGTTCATTGGGGCGTAATTAATTTGGGTTCATTGGGGCGTAATTAATTCGGGTTCACTGGGGCGTGATTAATTAGGGTTCATTTGGGCGTGGTTAATTTGGGCGTAATTAATTCGGGTTCACTGGGGCGTGATTAATTAGGGTTCATTTGGGCGTGGTTAATTGGGGCGTAATTAATTCGGGTTCATTGGTGCGTGATTAATTGGGGTTAATTGGGGCGTGGTTAATTGGGGTTCATTGGGGCGTAATTAATTGGAGTTCATTGGGGCGTAATTAATTCGGGTTCATTGGGGCGTAATTAATTCGTGTTCATTGGGGCGTAATTAATTGGGGGGTGGGTTGATTGCGGGGTGTGGTTATTTAGGGTTCCTTGGGGCGTGATTAATTCGGGTTCATTGGGGCGTGATTTATTCGGGTTCCTTGGGGCGTAATTAATTCGGGTTCATTGGGGCTTGGTTAATTCGGGTTCATTGGGGCGTAATTAATTCGGGTTCATTGGGGCGTTATTAATTCGGGTTCATTGGGGCGTTATTAATTCGGGTTCATTGGGGCGTGATTAATTGGGGGTTGGGTTATTTGGGGGGTGTGGTTAAGTAGGGTTCATTGGGGCGTGATTAATTCGGGTTCATTGGGGCGTGATTAATTGGGGTTCATTGGGGCGTAATTAATTGGGTTTCATTGGGGCGTGGTTAATTGGGGATCATTGGGGAGTGATTAATTGGGGTTAATTGGGGCGTAATTAATTGGGGTTCATTGGGGCGTGGTTAATTCGGGTTCATTGGGGCGTGGTTAATTGGGGTTCATTGGGGCGTGGTTAATTCGGGTTCATTGGGGCGTGGTTATTTCTGGTCATTGGGGCGTAATTAATTCGGGTTCATTGGGGCGTGATTAATTCGGGTTCATTGGGGCGTAATTAATTCGGGTTCATTGGGGCGTAATTAATTAGGGTTAATTGGGGCGTAATTTATTGGGGTTAATTGGGGCATGTATAATTAGGGTTCATTGGGACGTAATTAATTGGGTGGTGGGTTAATTGGGGGTGTGGTTAATTAGGTTTCATTGGGGCGTGATTAATTAGGGTTCATTGGGACATAATTAATACGGGTTCATTGGGGCGTAATTAATTCGGGTTCATTGGGGCGTAATTAATTCGGGTTCATTGGGGCGTGGTTAATTCGGGTTCATTGGGGCGTAATTAATTCGGGTTCATTGGGGTGTTATTAATTCGGGTTCATTGGGTCGTTATTAATTCGGGTTCATTGGGGCGTGATTAATTCGGGTTCATTAGGGCGTAATTAATTAGGGTTCATTGGGGCGTAATTAATTAGGGTTAATTGGTGCGTAATTAATTTGGGTTCAAAGGGGCGTGGTTAATTGGGGTTCATTGGGGCATGGTTAATTGGGGTTCATTGGGGCGTAATTAATTAGGGTTCATTGGGGCGTGATTAATTCGGGTTCATTGGGGCGTAATTAATTCCGGTTCATTGGGGCGTAATTAATTCGGGTTCATTGGGGCGTAATTAATTCGGGTTCACTGGGGCGTGATTAATTAGGGTTCATTGGGGCGTTATTAATTCGGGTTCATTGGGGCGTGATTAATTCGGGTTCATTGGGGCGTAATTAATTCGGGTTCACTGGGGCGTGATTAATTAGGGTTCATTTGGGCGTGGTTAATTGGGGCGTAATTAATTCGGGTTCATTGGGGCGTGATTAATTAGGGTTCATTTGGGCGTGGTTAATTGGGGCGTAATTAATTCGGGTTCATTGGTGCGTGATTAATTGGTGTTAATTGGGGCGTGGTTAATTGGGGTTCATTGGGGCGTGGTTAATTGGAGTTCATTGGGGCGTAATTAATTCGGGTTCATTGGGGCGTAATTAATTCGTGTTCATTGGGGCGTAATTAATTGGGGGGTGGGTTGATTGCGGGGTGTGGTTATTTAGGGTTCCTTGGGGCGTGATTAATTCGGGTTCCTTGGGGCGTGATTTATTCGGGTTCCTTGGGGCGTGATTAATTCGGGTTCATTGGGGCGTGATTAATTCGGGTTCATTGCGGCGTAATTTATTCGGATTCATTGGGGCGTAATTAATTAGGGTCCATTGGGGCGTAATTAATTAGGGTTCATTGGGGCGTGGTTAATTGGGGCGTAATTAATTCGGGTTCATTGGGGCGTGGTTAATTGGGGTTCATTGGGGCATGGTTAAATGGGGTTCATTGGGGCGTAATTAATTGGGGTTCATTGTCAAATGTCAAGGTCAAAATGTCACAAACCAAGGTCAAAAGGTCACGGGGGTCAAAAATCGAGGTCAAAAGGTCACAAACCAAGGTCAAAAGGTCACGGGACAAGGTGAAAAGGTCACGGGGCAACTGCATAAGGCCAAAAGGTCACCTGTCAAGGTCAAAAGGTCACTGCTCAAGGTCAAAAGGTCACGGGACAAGGTCATAAGGTCACTTATCAAGGTCAAAAGGTCCCGTTTCAAGGTCAAAAGTTCACAGGGTCAAAGTTCAAGGTCAAAAGGTCACTTATCAAGGTCAAACGGTCACGGGGTCAAAATTCAAGGTCAAAAGGTCACTGGTCAGGGTCAAAAGGTCACTGCTGAAGGTAAAAAAGACACAGGGGTTAAAGGTAAAGGTCAAAAGGTCACGGTACAAGGTGAAAAGGTCACGGGACAAGGTCAAAAGGTCACGGGGCAACTGCATAAGGCCAAAAGGTCACCTGTCAAGGTCAAACGGTCACAGGATCAAAGTTCAAGGTCAAAAGGTCACGGGTCAAAGTTCAAGGTCAAAAGGTCACTGGTCAAGGTCAAAAGGTCACGAGTCAATGTAGAAAGGTCACGGGGGTCAAAGGTCTAGGTAAAACAGTACCAGGATCAAAGTTCAAGGTCAAAAGGTCACTAGTCAAGGTCAAAAGGTCACGTTTCAAGGTCATAAGGACACGGGGGTCAAAAATCAAGGTCAAAAGGTCACAAACCAAGGTCAAAAGGTCACGGGACAAGGCCAGAAGTTCACGGGGCAACTGCATAAGGCCAAAAGGTCACCTGTCAAGGTCAAAAGGTCACTGCTCAAGGTCAAAAGGTCACGTATCAATTCAAAAGGTCACGGGGCAATTGCATAAGGTCAAAAGCTAACTGGTCAAAATCAAACGGTCACAGGATCAAATTTCAAGGTCATAAGGTCATGGGGGTCAAAAATCAAGGTCAAAAGGTCACTGCTCAAGGTCAAAAGGTCACGGGACAAGGTCATAAGGTCACGGGGGTAAAGGTAAAGGTCAAAAGGTCGCGAACCAAGGTCAAAAGGTCACGGGGCAATTGCATAAGGTCAAAGGGTCACTGGTAAAGGTCAAAAGGTCACTGGTCAAAATCAAACGTTCACACGAACAACGTTCAAGGTCAAAAGGTCACTGCTCAAGGTCAAAAGGTCCCGTTTCAAGGTCAAACGGTCACGGGGGTGTCAAATGTCAAGGTCAAAAGGTCACAAACCAAGGTCAAAAGGTCACGGGGGTAAAAAATCGAGGTCAAAAGGTCACAAACCAAGGTCAAAAGGTCACGGGACAAGGTGAAAAGGTCACGGGGCAACTGCATAAGGCCAAAAGGTCACCTGTCAAGGTTAAAAGGTCACTGCTCAAGGTCAAAAGGTCACGGTTCAAGGTCATAAGGTCACGGGGGTCAAAGGTCAAGGTCAAAAGGTCACGAACCAAGGTCAAAAGGTCACGGGACAAGGTCATAAGGTCACTTATCAAGGTCAAAAGGTCCCGTTTCAAGGTCAAAAGTTCACAGGGTCAAAGTTCAAGGTCAAAAGGTCACTTATCAAGGTCAAACGGTCACGGGGTCAAAAATCAAGGTCAAAAGGTCACTGGTAAAGGTCAAAAGGTCACTGGTCAAAAGCAAACGGTCACCGGATCAAAGTTCAAGGTCAAAAGGTCACTGGTCAGGGTCAAAAGGTCACTGCTGAAGGTAAAAAAGACACAGGGGTTAAAGGTAAAGGTCAAAAGGTCACGGGACAAGTTGAAAAGGTCACGGGACAAGGTCAAAAGGTCACGGGGCAACTGCATAAGGCCAAAAGGTCACCTGTCAAGGTCAAACGGTCACAGGATCAAAGTTCAAGGTCATAAGGTCATGGGGGTCAAAAATCAAGGTCAAAAGGTCACTGGTCAAGGTCAAAAGGTCACTGGACAAGGTCATAAGGTCATGGGGTAAAGGTCAAGGTCAAAAGGTCGCGAACCAAGGTCAAAAGGTCACGGGGCAATTGCATAAGGTCAAAGGGTCACTGGTAAAGGTCAAAAGGTCAATGGTCAAAATCAAACGGTCACACGAACAACGTTCAAGGTCAAAAGGTCACTGCTCAAGGTCAAAAGGTCCCGTTTCAAGGTCAAACGGTCACGGGGGTGTCTAATGTCAAGGTCAAAAGGTCACGAACCAAGGTCAAAAGGTCATGGGGTCAAAAATCGAGGTCAAAAGGTCACAAACCAAGGTCAAAAGGTCACGGGACAAGGTCATAAGGTCACTTATCAAGGTCAAAAGGTCCCGTATCAAGGTCAAAAGTTCACAGGGGTTAAAGGTGAAGGTCAAAAGGTCACAGTACAAGGTGAAAAGGTCACGGTACAAGGTGAAAAGGTCACGGGACAAGGTGAAAAGGTGACGGGGCAACTGCATAAGGCCAAAAGGTCACTGGTCAAGGTCAAACGGTCACTGCTCAAGGTCAAAAGGTCACGTATCAATTCAAAAGGTCACGGGGCAATTGCATAAGGTCAAAAGCTCACTGGTCAAAATCAAACGGTCACAGGATCAAAGTTCAAGGTCATAAGGTCATGGGTCAAAAATCAAGGTCAAAAGGTCACTGGTCAAAATCAAACTGTCACAGGATGAAATTTCAAGTTCATAAGGTCATGGGGGTCAAAAATCAAGGTCAAAAGGTCACTGGTCAAGGTCGAAAGGTCACGAGTCAATGTAGAAAGGTCACGGGGGTCAAAGGTCTAGGTAAAACAGTACCAGGATCAAAGTTCAAGGTCAAAAGGTCACTAGTCAAGGTCAAAAGGTCACGTTTCAAGGTCATAAGGACACGGGGGTCAAAAATCAAGGTCAAAAGGTCACGAACCAAGGTCAAAAGGTCACGGGACAAGGTCAGAAGTTCACGGGGCAACTGCATAAGGCCAAAAGGTCACCTGTCAAGGTCAAACGGTCACAGGATCAAAGTTCAAGGTCATAAGGTCATGGGGGTCAAAAATCAAGGTCAAAAGGTCACGAACCGAGGTCAAAAGGTCACGGGACAAGGTCATAAGGTCACGGGGGTAAAGGTAAAGGTCAAAAGGTCGCGAATCAAGGTCAAAAGGTCACGGGGCAATTGCATAAGGTCAAAGGGTCACTGGTAAAGGTCAAAAGGTCACTGGTCAAAATCAAACGGTCACACGAACAACGTTCAAGGTCAAAAGGTCACTGCTCAAGGTCAAAAGGTCCCGTTTCAAGGTCAAACGGTCACGGGGTGTCAAATGTCAAGGTCAAAATGTCACTAACCAAGGTCAAAAGGTCACGGGGGTCAAAAATCGAGGTCAAAAGGTCACAAACCAAGGTCAAAAGGTCACGGGACAAGGTGAAAAGGTCACGGGGCAACTGCATAAGGCCAAAAGGTCACCTGTCAAGGTCAAAAGGTCACTGCTCAAGGTCAAAAGGTCACGGGACAAGGTCATAAGGTCACTTATCAAGGTCAAAAGGTCCCGTTTCAAGGTCAAAAGTTCACAGGGTCAAAGTTCAAGGTCAAAAGGTCACTTATCAAGGTCAAACGGTCACGGGGTCAAAAATCAAGGTCAAAAGGTCACTGGTAAAGGTCAAAAGGTCACTGGTCAAAAGCAAACGGTCACAGGATGAAAGTTCAAGGTCAAAAGGTCACTGGTCAGGGTCAAAAGGTCACTGCTGAAGGTAAAAAAGACACAGGGGTTAAAGGTAAAGGTCAAAAGGTCACGGTACAAGGTGAAAAGGTCACGGGACAAGGTCAAAAGGTCACGGGGCAACTGCATAAGGCCAAAAGGTCACCTGTCAAGGTCAAACGGTCACAGGATCAAAGTTCAAGGTCAAAAGGTCACGGGTCAAAGTTCAAGGTCAAAAGGTCACTGGTCAAGGTCAAAAGGTCACGAGTCAATGTAGAAAGGTCACGGGGGTCAAAGGTCTAGGTAAAACAGTACCAGGATCAAAGTTCAAGGTCAAAAGGTCACTAGTCAAGGTCAAAAGGTCACGTTTCAAGGTCATAAGGACACGGGGGTCAAAAATCAAGGTAAAAAGGTCACAAACCAAGGTCAAAAGGTCACGGGACAAGGCCAGAAGGTCACGGGGCAACTGCATAAGGCCAAAAGGTCACCTGTCAAGGTCAAAAGGTCACTGCTCAAGGTCAAAAGGTCACGTATCAATTCAAAAGGTCACGGGGCAATTGCAAAAGGTCAAAAGCTAACTGGTCAAAATCAAACGGTCACAGGATCAAAGTTCAAGGTCATAAGGTCATGGGGGTCAAAAATCAAGGTCAAAAGGTCACCGCTCAAGGTCAAAAGGTCACGGGACAAGGTCATAAGGTCACGGGGTAAAGGTAAAGGTCAAAAGGTCGCGAACCAAGGTCAAAAGGTCACGGGGCAATTGCATAAGGTCAAAGGGTCACTGGTAAAGGTCAAAAGGTCACTGGTCAAAATCAAACGTTCACACGAACAACGTTCAAGGTCAAAAGGTCACTGCTCAAGGTCAAAAGGTCCCGTTTCAAGGTCAAACGGTCACGGGGGTGTCAAATGTCAAGGTCAAAAGGTCACAAACCAAGGTCAAAAGGTCACGGGGGTCAAAAATCGAGGTCAAAAGGTCACAAACCAAGGTCAAAAGGTCACGGGACAAGGTGAAAAGGTCACGGGGCAACTGCATAAGGCCAAAAGGTCACCTGTCAAGGTTAAAAGGTCACTGCTCAAGGTCAAAAGGTCACGGTTCAAGGTCATAAGGTCACGGGGGTCAAAGGTCAAGGTCAAAAGGTCACTGCTCAAGGTCAAAAGGTCACGGGACAAGGTCATAAGGTCACTTATCAAGGTCAAAAGGTCCCGTTTCAAGGTCAAAAGTTCACAGGGTCAAAGTTCAAGGTCAAAAGGTCACTTATCAAGGTCAAACGGTCACGGGGTCAAAAATCAAGGTCAAAAGGTCACTGGTAAAGGTCAAAAGGTCACTGGTCAAAAGCAAACGGTCACAGGATCAAAGTTCAAGGTCAAAAGGTCACTGGTCAGGGTCAAAAGGTCACTGCTGAAGGTAAAAAAGACACAGGGGTTAAAGGTAAAGGTCAAAAGGTCACGGGACAAGGTGAAAAGGTCACGGGACAAGGTCAAAAGGTCACGGGGCAACTGCATAAGGCCAAAAGGTCACCTGTCAAGGTCAAACGGTCACAGGATCAAAGTTCAAGGTCAAAAGGTCACGGGTCAAAGTTCAAGGTCAAAAGGTCACTGGTCAAGGTCAAAAGGTCACGAGTCAATGTAGAAAGGTCACGGGGGTCAAAGGTCTAGGTAAAACAGTACCAGGATCAAAGTTCAAGGTCAAAAGGTCACTAGTCAAGGTCAAAAGGTCACGGTTCAAGGTCATAAGGACACGGGGGTCAAAAATCAAGGTCAAAAGGTCACGAACCAAGGTCAAAAGGTCACGGGACAAGGCCAGAAGGTCACGGGGCAACTGCATAAGGCCAAAAGGTCACCTGTCAAGGTCAAAAGGTCACTGCTCAAGGTCAAAAGGTCACGTATCAATTCAAAAGGTCACGGGGCAATTGCATAAGGTCAAAAGCTCACTGGTCAAAATCAAACGGTCACAGGATCAAAGTTCAAGGTCATAAGGTCATGGGGGTCAAAAATCAAGGTCAAAAGGTCACCGCTCAAGGTCAAAAGGTCACGAACCAAGGTCAAAAGGTCACGGGGGTCAAAAATCGAGGTCAAAAGGTCACAAACCAAGGTCAAAAGGTCACGGGACAAGGTGAAAAGGTCACGGGGCAACTGCATAAGGCCAAAAGGTCACTTATCAAGGTCAAAAGGTCACTGCTCAAGGCCAAAAGGTCACCTGTCAAGGTCAAACGGTCACAGGATCAAAGTTCAAGATCATAAGGTCATGGGGTCAGAAATCAAGGTCAAAAGGTCACTGCTCAAGGTCAAAAGGTCACGAACCAATGTCAAAAGGTCACGGGGCAATTGCATAAGGTCAAAGGGTCACTGGTAAAGGTCAAAAGGTCACTGGTCAAAATCAAACGGTCACACGAACAACGTTCAAGGTCAAAAGGTCACTGCTCAAGGTCAAAAGGTCCCGTTTCAAGGTCAAACGGTCACGGGGGTGTCAAATGTCAAGGTCAAAAGGTCACGAACCAAGGTCAAAAGGTCACGGGGGTCAAAAATCGAGGTCAAAAGGTCAGAAACCAATGTCAAAAGGTCACGGGACAAGGTGAAAAGGTCACGGGGCAACTGCATAAGGCCAAAAGGTCACCTGTCAAGGTCAAAAGGTCACTGCTCAAGGTCAAAAGGTCACGGTTCAAGGTCATAAGGTCACGGGGTCAAATGTCAAGGTCAAAAGGTCACGTTTCAAGGTCAAACGGTCACGGGGGTCAAATGTCAAGGTCAAAAGGTCACGAACCAAGGTCAAAAGGTCACGGGGGTCAAAGGTCAAGGCCAGACGGTCACAGGATCAAAGTTCAAGGTCAAAAGGTCACTGGTCAAGGTCAAAAGGTCACGGGACAAGCTCATAAGGTCACGGGGTAAAGGTCAAGGTCAAAAGGTCGCGAACCAAGGTCAAAAGGTCACGGGCAATTGCATAAGGTCAAAGGGTCACTGGTAAAGGTCAAAAGGTCACTGCTCAAAATCAAACGGTCACACGAACAACGTTCAAGGTCAAAAGGTCATTGCTCAAGGTCAAAAGGTCCCGTTTCAAGGTCAAACGGTCACAGGGGGTCAAATGTCAAGGTCAAAAGGTCACTGGTCAGGGTCAAAAGGTCACTGCTCAAGGTAAAAAAGACACAGGGGTTAAAGGTAAAGGTCAAAAGGTCACGGTACAAGGTGAAAAGGTCACGGGACAAGGTCAAACGGTCATGGGGCAACTGCATAAGGCCAAAAGGTCACCTGTCAAGGTCAAACGGTTATGAGGGGTCAAATGTCAAGGTCAAAAGGTCACGAGCCAAGGTCAAAAGGTCATGGGGGTCAAAGGTCAAGGCCAAACGGTCACAGGATCAAAGTTCAAGGTCAAAAGGTCACGTTTCAAGGTCAAAAGGTCACGGGACAAGGTCAGAAGGTCACGGGGCAACTGCATAAGTCCAAAAGGTCACCTGTCAAGGTCAACAGGTCACTGCTCAAGGTCAAGTGGTCACGTATCGATTCAAAAGGTCACGGGGCAATTGCATAAGGTCAAAAGCTCACTGGTCAAAATCAAACGGTCACAGGATCAAAGTTCAAGGTCATAAGGTCATGGGGGTCAAAAATCAAGGTCAAAAGGTCACTGCTCAAGGCCAAAAGGTCACGGGACAAGGTCATAAGGTCACGGGGGTAAAGGTCAAGGTCAAAAGGTCGCGAACCAAGGTCAAAAGGTCACGGGGCAATTGCATAAGGTCAAAGGGTCACTGGTAAAGGTCAAAAGGTCACTGCTCAAAATCAAACGGTCACACGAACAACGTTCAAGGTCAAAAGGTCACTGCTCAAGGTCAAAAGGTCACGTTTCAAGGTCAAATGGTCACGGGGGGTCAATAGTCAAGGTCAAAAGGTCACGAACCAAGGTCAAAAGGTCACGGGGGTCAAAGGTCAAGGCCAGACGGTCACAGGATCAAAGTTCAAGGTCAAAAGGTCACTGGTCAAGGTCAAAAGGTCACGGGACAAGCTCATAAGGTCACGGGGTAAAGGTCAAGGTCAAAAGGTCGCGAACCAAGGTCAAAAGGTCACGGGCAATTGCATAAGGTCAAAGGGTCACTGGTAAAGGTCAAAAGGTCACTGGTCAAAATCAAACGGTCACACGAACAACGTTCAAGGTCAAAAGGTCACTGCTCAAGGTCAAAAGGTCCCGTTTCAAGGTCAAACGGTCACGGGGGTGTCAAATGTCAAGGTCAAAAGGTCACGAACCAAGGTCAAAAGGTCACGGGGGTCAAAAATCGAGGTCAAAAGGTCACAAACCAAGGTCAAAAGGTCACGGGACAAGGTCAGAAGGTCACGGGGCAACTGCATAAGGCCAAAAGGTCACCTGTCAAGGTCAAAAGGTCACTGCGCTAGGTCAAAAGGTTACGTATCGATTCAAAAGGTCACGGGGCAATTGCATAAGGTCAAAGGGTCACTGGTAAAGGTCAAAAGGTCACTGGTCAAAATCAAACGGTCACACGAACAACGTTCAAGGTCAAAAGGTCACTGCTCAAGGTCAAAAGGTCACGTTTCAAGGTCAAACGGTCACGGGGGTCAAATGTCAAGGTCAAAAGGTCACGAACCAAGGTCAAAAGGTCACGGGGGTCAAAGGTCAAGGCCAGACGGTCACAGGATCAAAGTTCAAGGTCAAAAGGTCACTGGTCAAGGTCAAAAGGTCACGGGACAAGCTCATAAGGTCACGGGGTAAAGGTCAAGGTCAAAAGGTCGCGAACCAAGGTCAAAAGGTCACGGGCAATTGCATAAGGTCAAAGGGTCACTGGTAAAGGTCAAAAGGTCACTGCTCAAAATCAAACGGTCACACGAACAACGTTCAAGGTCAAAAGGTCATTGCTCAAGGTCAAAAGGTCCCGTTTCAAGGTCAAACGGTCACAGGGGGTCAAATGTCAAGGTCAAAAGGTCACTGGTCAGGGTCAAAAGGTCACTGCTCAAGGTAAAAAAGACACAGGGGTTAAAGGTAAAGGTCAAAAGGTCACGGTACAAGGTGAAAAGGTCACGGGACAAGGTCAAACGGTCACGGGGCAACTGCATAAGGCCAAAAGGTCACCTGTCAAGGTCAAACGGTTATGGGGGGTCAAATGTCAAGGTCAAAAGGTCACGAGCCAAGGTCAAAAGGTCATGGGGTCAAAGGTCAAGGCCAAACGGTCACAGGATCAAAGTTCAAGGTCAAAAGGTCACGTTTCAAGGTCAAAAGGTCACGGGACAAGCTCATAAGGTCACGGGGCAACTGCATAAGGCCAAAAGGTCACCTGTCAAGGTCAAAAGGTCACTGCTCAAGGTCAAAAGGTCACGTATCGATTCAAAAGGTCACGGGGCAATTGCATAAGGTCAAAAGCTCACTGGTCAAAATCAAACGGTCACAGGATCAAAGTTCAAGGTCATAAGGTCATGGGGGTCAAAAATCAAGGTCAAAAGGTCACCGCTCAAGGTCAAAAGGTCACGGGACAAGGTCATAAGGTCACGGGGTAAAGGTCAAGGTCAAAAGGTCACGGGGCAATTGCATAAGGCCAAAAGGTCACCTGTCAAGGTCAAAAGGTCACTGCTCAAGGTCAAAAGGTCACGGTTCAAGTTAATAAGGTCACGGGGGTCAAAGGTCAAGGTCAAAAGGTCACGAACCAAGGTCAAAAGGTCACGGGACAAGGTCATAAGGTCACTTATCAAGGTCAAAAGGTCCCGTTTCAAGGTCAAAAGTTCACAGGGTCAAAGTTCAAGGTCAAAAGGTCACTTATCAAGGTCAAACGGTCACGGGGTCAAAAATCAAGGTCAAAAGGTCACTGGTAAAGGTCAAAAGGTCACTGGTCAAAAGCAAACGGTCACAGGATGAAAGTTCAAGGTCAAAAGGTCACTAGTCAAGGTCAAAAGGTCACGTTTCAAGGTCATAAGGACACGGGGGTCAAAAATCAAGGTCAAAAGGTCACGAACCAAGGTCAAAAGGTCACGGGACAAGGTCAGAAGGTCACGGGGCAACTGCATAAGGCCAAAAGGTCACCTGTCAAGGTCAAAAGGTCACCGCTCAAGGTCAAAAGGTCACGTATCGATTCAAAAGGTCACGGGGCAATTGCATAAGGTCAAAAGCTCACTGGTCAAAATCAAACGGTCACAGGATCAAAGTTCAAGGTCATAAGGTCATGGGGGTCAAAAATCAAGGTAAAAAGGTCACCGCTCAAGGTCAAAAGGTCACGGGACAAGGTCATAAGGTCACGGGGTAAAGGTCAAGGTCAAAAGGTCACGAACCAAGGTCAAAAGGTCACGGGGCAATTGCATAAGGTCAAAGGGTCACTGGTAAAGGTCAAAAGGTCACTGGTCAAAATCAAACGGTCACACGAACAACGTTCAAGGTCAAAAGGTCACTGCTCAAGGTCAAAAGGTCCCGTTTCAAGGTCAAACGGTCACGGGGGTGTCAAATGTCAAGGTCAAAAGGTCACAAACCAAGGTCAAAAGGTCACGGGGGTCAAAAATCGAGGTCAAAAGGTCACAAACCAAGGTCAAAAGGTCACGGGACAAGGAGAAATGGTCACAGGGCAACTGCATAAGGCCAAAAGGTCACCTGTCAAGGTCAAAAGGTCACTGCTCAAGGTCAAAAGGTCACGGTTCAAGGTCATAAGGTCACGGGGGTCAAAGGTCACGGTCAAAAGGTCACAAACCAAGGTCAAAAGGTCACGGGACAAAGTCATAAGGTCACTTATCAAGGTCAAAAGGTCCCGTTTCAAGGTCAAAAGTTCACAGGGTCAAAGTTCAAGGTCAAAAGGTCACTTATCAAGGTCAAACGGTCACGGGTCAAAAATCAAGGTCAAAAGGTCACTGGTAAAGGTCAAAAGGTCACTGGTCAAAAGCAAACGGTCACAGGATGAAAGTTCAAGGTCAAAAGGTCACTGGTCAGGGTCAAAAGGTCACTGCTGAAGGTAAAAAAGACACAGGGGTTAAAGGTAAAGGTCAAAAGGTCACGGTACAAGGTGAAAAGGTCACGGGACAAGGTCAAAAGGTCACGGGGCAACTGCATAAGGCCAAAAGGTCACCTGTCAAGGTCAAACGGTCACAGGATCAAAGTTCAAGGTCAAAAGGTCACGGGTCAAAGTTCAAGGTCAAAAGGTCACTGGTCAAGGTCAAAAGGTCACGAGTCAATGTAGAAAGGTCACGGGGGTCAAAGGTCTAGGTAAAACAGTACCAGGATCAAAGTTCAAGGTCAAAAGGTCACTAGTCAAGGTCAAAAGGTCACGTTTCAAGGTCATAAGGACACGGGGGTCAAAAATCAAGGTCAAAAGGTCACAAACCAAGGTCAAAAGGTCACGGGACAAGGCCAGAAGTTCACGGGGCAACTGCATAAGGCCAAAAGGTCACCTGTCAAGGTCAAAAGGTCACTGCTCAAGGTCAAAAGGTCACGTATCAATTCAAAAGGTCACGGGGCAATTGCATAAGGTCAAAAGCTAACTGGTCAAAATCAAACGGTCACAGGATCAAATTTCAAGGTCATAAGGTCATGGGGGTCAAAAATCAAGGTCAAAAGGTCACCGCTCAAGGTCAAAGGTCACGGGACAAGGTCATAAGGTCACGGGGGGTAAAGGTAAAGGTCAAAAGGTCGCGAACCAAGGTCAAAAGGTCACGGGGCAATTGCATAAGGTCAAAGGGTCACTGGTAAAGGTCAAAAGGTCACTGGTCAAAATCAAACGTTCACACGAACAACGTTCAAGGTCAAAAGGTCACTGCTCAAGGTCAAAAGGTCCCGTTTCAAGGTCAAACGGTCACGGGGGTGTCAAATGTCAAGGTCAAAAGGTCACAAACCAAGGTCAAAAGGTCACGGGGGTCAAAAATCGAGGTCAAAAGGTCACAAACCAAGGTCAAAAGGTCACGGGACAAGGTGAAAAGGTCACGGGGCAACTGCATAAGGCCAAAAGGTCACCTGTCAAGGTTAAAAGGTCACTGCTCAAGGTCAAAAGGTCACGGTTCAAGGTCATAAGGTCACGGGGGTCAAAGGTAAAGGTCAAAAGGTCACTGCTCAAGGTCAAAAGGTCACGGGACAAGGTCATAAGGTCACTTATCAAGGTCAAAAGGTCCCGTTTCAAGGTCAAAAGTTCACAGGGTCAAAGTTCAAGGTCAAAAGGTCACTTATCAAGGTCAAACGGTCACGGGGTCAAAAATCAAGGTCAAAAGGTCACTGGTAAAGGTCAAAAGGTCACTGGTCAAAAGCAAACGGTCACAGGATGAAAGGTCAAGGTCAAAAGGTCACTGGTCAGGGTCAAAAGGTCACTGCTGAAGGTAAAAAAGACACAGGGGTTAAAGGTAAAGGTCAAAAGGTCACGGGACAAGGTGAAAAGGTCACGGGACAAGGTCAAAAGGTCACGGGGCAACTGCATAAGGCCAAAAGGTCACCTGTCAAGGTCAAACGGTCACAGGATCAAAGTTCAAGGTCATAAGGTCATGGGGGTCAAAAATCAAGGTCAAAAGGTCACTGGTCAAGGTCAAAAGGTCACTGGACAAGGTCATAAGGTCATGGGGTAAAGGTCAAGGTCAAAAGGTCGCGAACCAAGGTCAAAAGGTCACGGGGCAATTGCATAAGGTCAAAGGGTCACTGGTAAAGGTCAAAAGGTCAATGGTCAAAATCAAACGGTCACACGAACAACGTTCAAGGTCAAAAGGTCACTGCTCAAGGTCAAAAGGTCCCGTTTCAAGGTCAAACGGTCACGGGGGTGTCAAATGTCAAGGTCAAAAGGTCACGAACCAAGGTCAAAAGGTCACGGGGTCAAAAATCGAGGTCAAAAGGTCACAAACCAAGGTCAAAAGGTCACGGGACAAGGTCATAAGGTCACTTATCAAGGTCAAAAGGTCCCGTATCAAGGTCAAAAGTTCACAGGGGTTAAAGGTGAAGGTCAAAAGGTCACAGTACAAGGTGAAAAGGTCACGGTACAAGGTGAAAAGGTCACGGGACAAGGTGAAAAGGTGACGGGGCAACTGCATAAGGCCAAAAGGTCACTGGTCAAGGTCAAACGGTCACTGCTCAAGGTCAAAAGGTCACGTATCAATTCAAAAGGTCACGGGGCAATTGCATAAGGTCAAAAGCTCACTGGTCAAAATCAAACGGTCACAGGATCAAAGTTCAAGGTCATAAGGTCATGGGTCAAAAATCAAGGTCAAAAGGTCACTGGTCAAAATCAAACTGTCACAGGATCAAATTTCAAGTTCATAAGGTCATGGGGGTAAAAAATCAAGGTCAAAAGGTCACCGCTCAAGGTCAAAAGGTCACGGGACAAGGTCAAACGGTCACTTATCAAGGTCAAAAGGTCACTGGTCAAGGTCAAAAGGTCACGAGTCAATGTAGAAAGGTCACGGGGGTCAAAGGTCTAGGTAAAACAGTACCAGGATCAAAGTTCAAGGTCAAAAGGTCACTAGTCAAGGTCAAAAGGTCACGTTTCAAGGTCATAAGGACACGGGGGTCAAAAATCAAGGTCAAAAGGTCACGAACCAAGGTCAAAAGGTCACGGGACAAGGTCAGAAGTTCACGGGGCAACTGCATAAGGCCAAAAGGTCACCTGTCAAGGTCAAACGGTCACAGGATCAAAGTTCAAGGTCATAAGGTCATGGGGGTCAAAAATCAAGGTCAAAAGGTCACGAACCGAGGTCAAAAGGTCACGGGACAAGGTCATAAGGTCACGGGGGTAAAGGTAAAGGTCAAAAGGTCGCGAATCAAGGTCAAAAGGTCACGGGGCAATTGCATAAGGTCAAAGGGTCACTGGTAAAGGTCAAAAGGTCACTGGTCAAAATCAAACGGTCACACGAACAACGTTCAAGGTCAAAAGGTCACTGCTCAAGGTCAAAAGGTCCCGTTTCAAGGTCAAACGGTCACGGGGTGTCAAATGTCAAGGTCAAAATGTCACTAACCAAGGTCAAAAGGTCACGGGGGTCAAAAATCGAGGTCAAAAGGTCACAAACCAAGGTCAAAAGGTCACGGGACAAGGTGAAAAGGTCACGGGGCAACTGCATAAGGCCAAAAGGTCACCTGTCAAGGTCAAAAGGTCACTGCTCAAGGTCAAAAGGTCACGGGACAAGGTCATAAGGTCACTTATCAAGGTCAAAAGGTCCCGTTTCAAGGTCAAAAGTTCACAGGGTCAAAGTTCAAGGTCAAAAGGTCACTTATCAAGGTCAAACGGTCACGGGGTCAAAAATCAAGGTCAAAAGGTCACTGGTAAAGGTCAAAAGGTCACTGGTCAAAAGCAAACGGTCACAGGATGAAAGTTCAAGGTCAAAAGGTCACTGGTCAGGGTCAAAAGGTCACTGCTGAAGGTAAAAAAGACACAGGGGTTAAAGGTAAAGGTCAAAAGGTCACGGTACAAGGTGAAAAGGTCACGGGACAAGGTCAAAAGGTCACGGGGCAACTGCATAAGGCCAAAAGGTCACCTGTCAAGGTCAAACGGTCACAGGATCAAAGTTCAAGGTCAAAAGGTCACGGGTCAAAGTTCAAGGTCAAAAGGTCACCGGTCAAGGTCAAAAGGTCACGAGTCAATGTAGAAAGGTCACGGGGGTCAAAGGTCTAGGTAAAACAGTACCAGGATCAAAGTTCAAGGTCAAAAGGTCACTAGTCAAGGTCAAAAGGTCACGTTTCAAGGTCATAAGGACACGGGGGTCAAAAATCAAGGTCAAAAGGTCACAAACCAAGGTCAAAAGGTCACGGGACAAGGCCAGAAGGTCACGGGGCAACTGCATAAGGCCAAAAGGTCACCTGTCAAGGTCAAAAGGTCACTGCTCAAGGTCAAAAGGTCACGTATCAATTCAAAAGGTCACGGGGCAATTGCATAAGGTCAAAAGCTAACTGGTCAAAATCAAACGGTCACAGGATCAAATTTCAAGGTCATAAGGTCATGGGGGTAAAAAATCAAGGTCAAAAGGTCACCGCTCAAGGTCAAAAGGTCACGGGACAAGGTCATAAGGTCACGGGGTAAAGGTAAAGGTCAAAAGGTCGCGAACCAAGGTCAAAAGGTCACGGGGCAATTGCATAAGGTCAAAGGGTCACTGGTAAAGGTCAAAAGGTCACTGGTCAAAATCAAACGTTCACACGAACAACGTTCAAGGTCAAAAGGTCACTGCTCAAGGTCAAAAGGTCCCGTTTCAAGGTCAAACGGTCACGGGGGTGTCAAATGTCAAGGTCAAAAGGTCACAAACCAAGGTCAAAAGGTCACGGGGGTAAAAAATCGAGGTCAAAAGGTCACAAACCAAGGTCAAAAGGTCACGGGACAAGGTGAAAAGGTCACGGGGCAACTGCATAAGGCCAAAAGGTCACCTGTCAAGGTTAAAAGGTCACTGCTCAAGGTCAAAAGGTCACGGTTCAAGGTCATAAGGTCACGGGGGTCAAAGGTCAAGGTCAAAAGGTCACGAACCAAGGTCAAAAGGTCACGGGACAAGGTCATAAGGTCACTTATCAAGGTCAAAAGGTCCCGTTTCAAGGTCAAAAGTTCACAGGGTCAAAGTTCAAGGTCAAAAGGTCACTTATCAAGGTCAAACGGTCACGGGGTCAAAAATCAAGGTCAAAAGGTCACTGGTAAAGGTCAAAAGGTCACTGGTCAAAAGCAAACGGTCACCGGATCAAAGTTCAAGGTCAAAAGGTCACTGGTCAGGGTCAAAAGGTCACTGCTGAAGGTAAAAAAGACACAGGGGTTAAAGGTAAAGGTCAAAAGGTCACGGGACAAGTTGAAAAGGTCACGGGACAAGGTCAAAAGGTCACGGGGCAACTGCATAAGGCCAAAAGGTCACCTGTCAAGGTCAAACGGTCACAGGATCAAAGTTCAAGGTCATAAGGTCATGGGGGTCAAAAATCAAGGTCAAAAGGTCACTGGTCAAGGTCAAAAGGTCACTGGACAAGGTCATAAGGTCATGGGGTAAAGGTCAAGGTCAAAAGGTCGCGAACCAAGGTCAAAAGGTCACGGGGCAATTGCATAAGGTCAAAGGGTCACTGGTAAAGGTCAAAAGGTCAATGGTCAAAATCAAACGGTCACACGAACAACGTTCAAGGTCAAAAGGTCACTGCTCAAGGTCAAAAGGTCCCGTTTCAAGGTCAAACGGTCACGGGGGTGTCTAATGTCAAGGTCAAAAGGTCACGAACCAAGGTCAAAAGGTCATGGGGTCAAAAATCGAGGTCAAAAGGTCACAAACCAAGGTCAAAAGGTCACGGGACAAGGTCATAAGGTCACTTATCAAGGTCAAAAGGTCCCGTATCAAGGTCAAAAGTTCACAGGGGTTAAAGGTGAAGGTCAAAAGGTCACAGTACAAGGTGAAAAGGTCACGGTACAAGGTGAAAAGGTCACGGGACAAGGTGAAAAGGTGACGGGGCAACTGCATAAGGCCAAAAGGTCACTGGTCAAGGTCAAACGGTCACTGCTCAAGGTCAAAAGGTCACGTATCAATTCAAAAGGTCACGGGGCAATTGCATAAGGTCAAAAGCTCACTGGTCAAAATCAAACGGTCACAGGATCAAAGTTCAAGGTCATAAGGTCATGGGTCAAAAATCAAGGTCAAAAGGTCACTGGTCAAAATCAAACTGTCACAGGATGAAATTTCAAGTTCATAAGGTCATGGGGGTCAAAAATCAAGGTCAAAAGGTCACTGGTCAAGGTCGAAAGGTCACGAGTCAATGTAGAAAGGTCACGGGGGTCAAAGGTCTAGGTAAAACAGTACCAGGATCAAAGTTCAAGGTCAAAAGGTCACTAGTCAAGGTCAAAAGGTCACGTTTCAAGGTCATAAGGACACGGGGGTCAAAAATCAAGGTCAAAAGGTCACGAACCAAGGTCAAAAGGTCACGGGACAAGGTCAGAAGTTCACGGGGCAACTGCATAAGGCCAAAAGGTCACCTGTCAAGGTCAAACGGTCACAGGATCAAAGTTCAAGGTCATAAGGTCATGGGGGTCAAAAATCAAGGTCAAAAGGTCACGAACCGAGGTCAAAAGGTCACGGGACAAGGTCATAAGGTCACGGGGGTAAAGGTAAAGGTCAAAAGGTCGCGAATCAAGGTCAAAAGGTCACGGGGCAATTGCATAAGGTCAAAGGGTCACTGGTAAAGGTCAAAAGGTCACTGGTCAAAATCAAACGGTCACACGAACAACGTTCAAGGTCAAAAGGTCACTGCTCAAGGTCAAAAGGTCCCGTTTCAAGGTCAAACGGTCACGGGGTGTCAAATGTCAAGGTCAAAATGTCACTAACCAAGGTCAAAAGGTCACGGGGGTCAAAAATCGAGGTCAAAAGGTCACAAACCAAGGTCAAAAGGTCACGGGACAAGGTGAAAAGGTCACGGGGCAACTGCATAAGGCCAAAAGGTCACCTGTCAAGGTCAAAAGGTCACTGCTCAAGGTCAAAAGGTCACGGGACAAGGTCATAAGGTCACTTATCAAGGTCAAAAGGTCCCGTTTCAAGGTCAAAAGTTCACAGGGTCAAAGTTCAAGGTCAAAAGGTCACTTATCAAGGTCAAACGGTCACGGGGTCAAAAATCAAGGTCAAAAGGTCACTGGTAAAGGTCAAAAGGTCACTGGTCAAAAGCAAACGGTCACAGGATGAAAGTTCAAGGTCAAAAGGTCACTGGTCAGGGTCAAAAGGTCACTGCTGAAGGTAAAAAAGACACAGGGGTTAAAGGTAAAGGTCAAAAGGTCACGGTACAAGGTGAAAAGGTCACGGGACAAGGTCAAAAGGTCACGGGGCAACTGCATAAGGCCAAAAGGTCACCTGTCAAGGTCAAACGGTCACAGGATCAAAGTTCAAGGTCAAAAGGTCACGGGTCAAAGTTCAAGGTCAAAAGGTCACTGGTCAAGGTCAAAAGGTCACGAGTCAATGTAGAAAGGTCACGGGGGTCAAAGGTCTAGGTAAAACAGTACCAGGATCAAAGTTCAAGGTCAAAAGGTCACTAGTCAAGGTCAAAAGGTCACGTTTCAAGGTCATAAGGACACGGGGGTCAAAAATCAAGGTCAAAAGGTCACAAACCAAGGTCAAAAGGTCACGGGACAAGGCCAGAAGGTCACGGGGCAACTGCATAAGGCCAAAAGGTCACCTGTCAAGGTCAAAAGGTCACTGCTCAAGGTCAAAAGGTCACGTATCAATTCAAAAGGTCACGGGGCAATTGCAAAAGGTCAAAAGCTAACTGGTCAAAATCAAACGGTCACAGGATCAAAGTTCAAGGTCATAAGGTCATGGGGGTCAAAAATCAAGGTCAAAAGGTCACCGCTCAAGGTCAAAAGGTCACGGGACAAGGTCATAAGGTCACGGGGTAAAGGTAAAGGTCAAAAGGTCGCGAACCAAGGTCAAAAGGTCACGGGGCAATTGCATAAGGTCAAAGGGTCACTGGTAAAGGTCAAAAGGTCACTGGTCAAAATCAAACGTTCACACGAACAACGTTCAAGGTCAAAAGGTCACTGCTCAAGGTCAAAAGGTCCCGTTTCAAGGTCAAACGGTCACGGGGGTGTCAAATGTCAAGGTCAAAAGGTCACAAACCAAGGTCAAAAGGTCACGGGGGTCAAAAATCGAGGTCAAAAGGTCACAAACCAAGGTCAAAAGGTCACGGGACAAGGTGAAAAGGTCACGGGGCAACTGCATAAGGCCAAAAGGTCACCTGTCAAGGTTAAAAGGTCACTGCTCAAGGTCAAAAGGTCACGGTTCAAGGTCATAAGGTCACGGGGGTCAAAGGTCAAGGTCAAAAGGTCACTGCTCAAGGTCAAAAGGTCACGGGACAAGGTCATAAGGTCACTTATCAAGGTCAAAAGGTCCCGTTTCAAGGTCAAAAGTTCACAGGGTCAAAGTTCAAGGTCAAAAGGTCACTTATCAAGGTCAAACGGTCACGGGGTCAAAAATCAAGGTCAAAAGGTCACTGGTAAAGGTCAAAAGGTCACTGGTCAAAAGCAAACGGTCACAGGATCAAAGTTCAAGGTCAAAAGGTCACTGGTCAGGGTCAAAAGGTCACTGCTGAAGGTAAAAAAGACACAGGGGTTAAAGGTAAAGGTCAAAAGGTCACGGGACAAGGTGAAAAGGTCACGGGACAAGGTCAAAAGGTCACGGGGCAACTGCAT
Source organism: Porphyrio hochstetteri (assembly GCA_020800305.1). NCBI lineage: Eukaryota > Metazoa > Chordata > Aves > Gruiformes > Rallidae > Porphyrio > Porphyrio hochstetteri. The sequence continues at coordinate 396,838 of CM036908.1, forward strand.
AAGGCCAAAAGGTCACCTGTCAAGGTCAAACGGTCACAGGATCAAAGTTCAAGGTCAAAAGGTCACGGGTCAAAGTTCAAGGTCAAAAGGTCACTGGTCAAGGTCAAAAGGTCACGAGTCAATGTAGAAAGGTCACGGGGGTCAAAGGTCTAGGTAAAACAGTACCAGGATCAAAGTTCAAGGTCAAAAGGTCACTAGTCAAGGTCAAAAGGTCACGGTTCAAGGTCATAAGGACACGGGGGTCAAAAATCAAGGTCAAAAGGTCACGAACCAAGGTCAAAAGGTCACGGGACAAGGCCAGAAGGTCACGGGGCAACTGCATAAGGCCAAAAGGTCACCTGTCAAGGTCAAAAGGTCACTGCTCAAGGTCAAAAGGTCACGTATCAATTCAAAAGGTCACGGGGCAATTGCATAAGGTCAAAAGCTCACTGGTCAAAATCAAACGGTCACAGGATCAAAGTTCAAGGTCATAAGGTCATGGGGGTCAAAAATCAAGGTCAAAAGGTCACCGCTCAAGGTCAAAAGGTCACGAACCAAGGTCAAAAGGTCACGGGGGTCAAAAATCGAGGTCAAAAGGTCACAAACCAAGGTCAAAAGGTCACGGGACAAGGTGAAAAGGTCACGGGGCAACTGCATAAGGCCAAAAGGTCACTTATCAAGGTCAAAAGGTCACTGCTCAAGGCCAAAAGGTCACCTGTCAAGGTCAAACGGTCACAGGATCAAAGTTCAAGATCATAAGGTCATGGGGTCAGAAATCAAGGTCAAAAGGTCACTGCTCAAGGTCAAAAGGTCACGAACCAATGTCAAAAGGTCACGGGGCAATTGCATAAGGTCAAAGGGTCACTGGTAAAGGTCAAAAGGTCACTGGTCAAAATCAAACGGTCACACGAACAACGTTCAAGGTCAAAAGGTCACTGCTCAAGGTCAAAAGGTCCCGTTTCAAGGTCAAACGGTCACGGGGGTGTCAAATGTCAAGGTCAAAAGGTCACGAACCAAGGTCAAAAGGTCACGGGGGTCAAAAATCGAGGTCAAAAGGTCAGAAACCAATGTCAAAAGGTCACGGGACAAGGTGAAAAGGTCACGGGGCAACTGCATAAGGCCAAAAGGTCACCTGTCAAGGTCAAAAGGTCACTGCTCAAGGTCAAAAGGTCACGGTTCAAGGTCATAAGGTCACGGGGTCAAATGTCAAGGTCAAAAGGTCACGTTTCAAGGTCAAACGGTCACGGGGGTCAAATGTCAAGGTCAAAAGGTCACGAACCAAGGTCAAAAGGTCACGGGGGTCAAAGGTCAAGGCCAGACGGTCACAGGATCAAAGTTCAAGGTCAAAAGGTCACTGGTCAAGGTCAAAAGGTCACGGGACAAGCTCATAAGGTCACGGGGTAAAGGTCAAGGTCAAAAGGTCGCGAACCAAGGTCAAAAGGTCACGGGCAATTGCATAAGGTCAAAGGGTCACTGGTAAAGGTCAAAAGGTCACTGCTCAAAATCAAACGGTCACACGAACAACGTTCAAGGTCAAAAGGTCATTGCTCAAGGTCAAAAGGTCCCGTTTCAAGGTCAAACGGTCACAGGGGGTCAAATGTCAAGGTCAAAAGGTCACTGGTCAGGGTCAAAAGGTCACTGCTCAAGGTAAAAAAGACACAGGGGTTAAAGGTAAAGGTCAAAAGGTCACGGTACAAGGTGAAAAGGTCACGGGACAAGGTCAAACGGTCATGGGGCAACTGCATAAGGCCAAAAGGTCACCTGTCAAGGTCAAACGGTTATGAGGGGTCAAATGTCAAGGTCAAAAGGTCACGAGCCAAGGTCAAAAGGTCATGGGGGTCAAAGGTCAAGGCCAAACGGTCACAGGATCAAAGTTCAAGGTCAAAAGGTCACGTTTCAAGGTCAAAAGGTCACGGGACAAGGTCAGAAGGTCACGGGGCAACTGCATAAGTCCAAAAGGTCACCTGTCAAGGTCAACAGGTCACTGCTCAAGGTCAAGTGGTCACGTATCGATTCAAAAGGTCACGGGGCAATTGCATAAGGTCAAAAGCTCACTGGTCAAAATCAAACGGTCACAGGATCAAAGTTCAAGGTCATAAGGTCATGGGGGTCAAAAATCAAGGTCAAAAGGTCACTGCTCAAGGCCAAAAGGTCACGGGACAAGGTCATAAGGTCACGGGGGTAAAGGTCAAGGTCAAAAGGTCGCGAACCAAGGTCAAAAGGTCACGGGGCAATTGCATAAGGTCAAAGGGTCACTGGTAAAGGTCAAAAGGTCACTGCTCAAAATCAAACGGTCACACGAACAACGTTCAAGGTCAAAAGGTCACTGCTCAAGGTCAAAAGGTCACGTTTCAAGGTCAAATGGTCACGGGGGGTCAATAGTCAAGGTCAAAAGGTCACGAACCAAGGTCAAAAGGTCACGGGGGTCAAAGGTCAAGGCCAGACGGTCACAGGATCAAAGTTCAAGGTCAAAAGGTCACTGGTCAAGGTCAAAAGGTCACGGGACAAGCTCATAAGGTCACGGGGTAAAGGTCAAGGTCAAAAGGTCGCGAACCAAGGTCAAAAGGTCACGGGCAATTGCATAAGGTCAAAGGGTCACTGGTAAAGGTCAAAAGGTCACTGGTCAAAATCAAACGGTCACACGAACAACGTTCAAGGTCAAAAGGTCACTGCTCAAGGTCAAAAGGTCCCGTTTCAAGGTCAAACGGTCACGGGGGTGTCAAATGTCAAGGTCAAAAGGTCACGAACCAAGGTCAAAAGGTCACGGGGGTCAAAAATCGAGGTCAAAAGGTCACAAACCAAGGTCAAAAGGTCACGGGACAAGGTCAGAAGGTCACGGGGCAACTGCATAAGGCCAAAAGGTCACCTGTCAAGGTCAAAAGGTCACTGCGCTAGGTCAAAAGGTTACGTATCGATTCAAAAGGTCACGGGGCAATTGCATAAGGTCAAAGGGTCACTGGTAAAGGTCAAAAGGTCACTGGTCAAAATCAAACGGTCACACGAACAACGTTCAAGGTCAAAAGGTCACTGCTCAAGGTCAAAAGGTCACGTTTCAAGGTCAAACGGTCACGGGGGTCAAATGTCAAGGTCAAAAGGTCACGAACCAAGGTCAAAAGGTCACGGGGGTCAAAGGTCAAGGCCAGACGGTCACAGGATCAAAGTTCAAGGTCAAAAGGTCACTGGTCAAGGTCAAAAGGTCACGGGACAAGCTCATAAGGTCACGGGGTAAAGGTCAAGGTCAAAAGGTCGCGAACCAAGGTCAAAAGGTCACGGGCAATTGCATAAGGTCAAAGGGTCACTGGTAAAGGTCAAAAGGTCACTGCTCAAAATCAAACGGTCACACGAACAACGTTCAAGGTCAAAAGGTCATTGCTCAAGGTCAAAAGGTCCCGTTTCAAGGTCAAACGGTCACAGGGGGTCAAATGTCAAGGTCAAAAGGTCACTGGTCAGGGTCAAAAGGTCACTGCTCAAGGTAAAAAAGACACAGGGGTTAAAGGTAAAGGTCAAAAGGTCACGGTACAAGGTGAAAAGGTCACGGGACAAGGTCAAACGGTCACGGGGCAACTGCATAAGGCCAAAAGGTCACCTGTCAAGGTCAAACGGTTATGGGGGGTCAAATGTCAAGGTCAAAAGGTCACGAGCCAAGGTCAAAAGGTCATGGGGTCAAAGGTCAAGGCCAAACGGTCACAGGATCAAAGTTCAAGGTCAAAAGGTCACGTTTCAAGGTCAAAAGGTCACGGGACAAGCTCATAAGGTCACGGGGCAACTGCATAAGGCCAAAAGGTCACCTGTCAAGGTCAAAAGGTCACTGCTCAAGGTCAAAAGGTCACGTATCGATTCAAAAGGTCACGGGGCAATTGCATAAGGTCAAAAGCTCACTGGTCAAAATCAAACGGTCACAGGATCAAAGTTCAAGGTCATAAGGTCATGGGGGTCAAAAATCAAGGTCAAAAGGTCACCGCTCAAGGTCAAAAGGTCACGGGACAAGGTCATAAGGTCACGGGGTAAAGGTCAAGGTCAAAAGGTCACGGGGCAATTGCATAAGGCCAAAAGGTCACCTGTCAAGGTCAAAAGGTCACTGCTCAAGGTCAAAAGGTCACGGTTCAAGTTAATAAGGTCACGGGGGTCAAAGGTCAAGGTCAAAAGGTCACGAACCAAGGTCAAAAGGTCACGGGACAAGGTCATAAGGTCACTTATCAAGGTCAAAAGGTCCCGTTTCAAGGTCAAAAGTTCACAGGGTCAAAGTTCAAGGTCAAAAGGTCACTTATCAAGGTCAAACGGTCACGGGGTCAAAAATCAAGGTCAAAAGGTCACTGGTAAAGGTCAAAAGGTCACTGGTCAAAAGCAAACGGTCACAGGATGAAAGTTCAAGGTCAAAAGGTCACTAGTCAAGGTCAAAAGGTCACGTTTCAAGGTCATAAGGACACGGGGGTCAAAAATCAAGGTCAAAAGGTCACGAACCAAGGTCAAAAGGTCACGGGACAAGGTCAGAAGGTCACGGGGCAACTGCATAAGGCCAAAAGGTCACCTGTCAAGGTCAAAAGGTCACCGCTCAAGGTCAAAAGGTCACGTATCGATTCAAAAGGTCACGGGGCAATTGCATAAGGTCAAAAGCTCACTGGTCAAAATCAAACGGTCACAGGATCAAAGTTCAAGGTCATAAGGTCATGGGGGTCAAAAATCAAGGTAAAAAGGTCACCGCTCAAGGTCAAAAGGTCACGGGACAAGGTCATAAGGTCACGGGGTAAAGGTCAAGGTCAAAAGGTCACGAACCAAGGTCAAAAGGTCACGGGGCAATTGCATAAGGTCAAAGGGTCACTGGTAAAGGTCAAAAGGTCACTGGTCAAAATCAAACGGTCACACGAACAACGTTCAAGGTCAAAAGGTCACTGCTCAAGGTCAAAAGGTCCCGTTTCAAGGTCAAACGGTCACGGGGGTGTCAAATGTCAAGGTCAAAAGGTCACAAACCAAGGTCAAAAGGTCACGGGGGTCAAAAATCGAGGTCAAAAGGTCACAAACCAAGGTCAAAAGGTCACGGGACAAGGAGAAATGGTCACAGGGCAACTGCATAAGGCCAAAAGGTCACCTGTCAAGGTCAAAAGGTCACTGCTCAAGGTCAAAAGGTCACGGTTCAAGGTCATAAGGTCACGGGGGTCAAAGGTCACGGTCAAAAGGTCACAAACCAAGGTCAAAAGGTCACGGGACAAAGTCATAAGGTCACTTATCAAGGTCAAAAGGTCCCGTTTCAAGGTCAAAAGTTCACAGGGTCAAAGTTCAAGGTCAAAAGGTCACTTATCAAGGTCAAACGGTCACGGGTCAAAAATCAAGGTCAAAAGGTCACTGGTAAAGGTCAAAAGGTCACTGGTCAAAAGCAAACGGTCACAGGATGAAAGTTCAAGGTCAAAAGGTCACTGGTCAGGGTCAAAAGGTCACTGCTGAAGGTAAAAAAGACACAGGGGTTAAAGGTAAAGGTCAAAAGGTCACGGTACAAGGTGAAAAGGTCACGGGACAAGGTCAAAAGGTCACGGGGCAACTGCATAAGGCCAAAAGGTCACCTGTCAAGGTCAAACGGTCACAGGATCAAAGTTCAAGGTCAAAAGGTCACGGGTCAAAGTTCAAGGTCAAAAGGTCACTGGTCAAGGTCAAAAGGTCACGAGTCAATGTAGAAAGGTCACGGGGGTCAAAGGTCTAGGTAAAACAGTACCAGGATCAAAGTTCAAGGTCAAAAGGTCACTAGTCAAGGTCAAAAGGTCACGTTTCAAGGTCATAAGGACACGGGGGTCAAAAATCAAGGTCAAAAGGTCACAAACCAAGGTCAAAAGGTCACGGGACAAGGCCAGAAGTTCACGGGGCAACTGCATAAGGCCAAAAGGTCACCTGTCAAGGTCAAAAGGTCACTGCTCAAGGTCAAAAGGTCACGTATCAATTCAAAAGGTCACGGGGCAATTGCATAAGGTCAAAAGCTAACTGGTCAAAATCAAACGGTCACAGGATCAAATTTCAAGGTCATAAGGTCATGGGGGTCAAAAATCAAGGTCAAAAGGTCACCGCTCAAGGTCAAAGGTCACGGGACAAGGTCATAAGGTCACGGGGGGTAAAGGTAAAGGTCAAAAGGTCGCGAACCAAGGTCAAAAGGTCACGGGGCAATTGCATAAGGTCAAAGGGTCACTGGTAAAGGTCAAAAGGTCACTGGTCAAAATCAAACGTTCACACGAACAACGTTCAAGGTCAAAAGGTCACTGCTCAAGGTCAAAAGGTCCCGTTTCAAGGTCAAACGGTCACGGGGGTGTCAAATGTCAAGGTCAAAAGGTCACAAACCAAGGTCAAAAGGTCACGGGGGTCAAAAATCGAGGTCAAAAGGTCACAAACCAAGGTCAAAAGGTCACGGGACAAGGTGAAAAGGTCACGGGGCAACTGCATAAGGCCAAAAGGTCACCTGTCAAGGTTAAAAGGTCACTGCTCAAGGTCAAAAGGTCACGGTTCAAGGTCATAAGGTCACGGGGGTCAAAGGTAAAGGTCAAAAGGTCACTGCTCAAGGTCAAAAGGTCACGGGACAAGGTCATAAGGTCACTTATCAAGGTCAAAAGGTCCCGTTTCAAGGTCAAAAGTTCACAGGGTCAAAGTTCAAGGTCAAAAGGTCACTTATCAAGGTCAAACGGTCACGGGGTCAAAAATCAAGGTCAAAAGGTCACTGGTAAAGGTCAAAAGGTCACTGGTCAAAAGCAAACGGTCACAGGATGAAAGGTCAAGGTCAAAAGGTCACTGGTCAGGGTCAAAAGGTCACTGCTGAAGGTAAAAAAGACACAGGGGTTAAAGGTAAAGGTCAAAAGGTCACGGGACAAGGTGAAAAGGTCACGGGACAAGGTCAAAAGGTCACGGGGCAACTGCATAAGGCCAAAAGGTCACCTGTCAAGGTCAAACGGTCACAGGATCAAAGTTCAAGGTCATAAGGTCATGGGGGTCAAAAATCAAGGTCAAAAGGTCACTGGTCAAGGTCAAAAGGTCACTGGACAAGGTCATAAGGTCATGGGGTAAAGGTCAAGGTCAAAAGGTCGCGAACCAAGGTCAAAAGGTCACGGGGCAATTGCATAAGGTCAAAGGGTCACTGGTAAAGGTCAAAAGGTCAATGGTCAAAATCAAACGGTCACACGAACAACGTTCAAGGTCAAAAGGTCACTGCTCAAGGTCAAAAGGTCCCGTTTCAAGGTCAAACGGTCACGGGGGTGTCAAATGTCAAGGTCAAAAGGTCACGAACCAAGGTCAAAAGGTCACGGGGTCAAAAATCGAGGTCAAAAGGTCACAAACCAAGGTCAAAAGGTCACGGGACAAGGTCATAAGGTCACTTATCAAGGTCAAAAGGTCCCGTATCAAGGTCAAAAGTTCACAGGGGTTAAAGGTGAAGGTCAAAAGGTCACAGTACAAGGTGAAAAGGTCACGGTACAAGGTGAAAAGGTCACGGGACAAGGTGAAAAGGTGACGGGGCAACTGCATAAGGCCAAAAGGTCACTGGTCAAGGTCAAACGGTCACTGCTCAAGGTCAAAAGGTCACGTATCAATTCAAAAGGTCACGGGGCAATTGCATAAGGTCAAAAGCTCACTGGTCAAAATCAAACGGTCACAGGATCAAAGTTCAAGGTCATAAGGTCATGGGTCAAAAATCAAGGTCAAAAGGTCACTGGTCAAAATCAAACTGTCACAGGATCAAATTTCAAGTTCATAAGGTCATGGGGGTAAAAAATCAAGGTCAAAAGGTCACCGCTCAAGGTCAAAAGGTCACGGGACAAGGTCAAACGGTCACTTATCAAGGTCAAAAGGTCACTGGTCAAGGTCAAAAGGTCACGAGTCAATGTAGAAAGGTCACGGGGGTCAAAGGTCTAGGTAAAACAGTACCAGGATCAAAGTTCAAGGTCAAAAGGTCACTAGTCAAGGTCAAAAGGTCACGTTTCAAGGTCATAAGGACACGGGGGTCAAAAATCAAGGTCAAAAGGTCACGAACCAAGGTCAAAAGGTCACGGGACAAGGTCAGAAGTTCACGGGGCAACTGCATAAGGCCAAAAGGTCACCTGTCAAGGTCAAACGGTCACAGGATCAAAGTTCAAGGTCATAAGGTCATGGGGGTCAAAAATCAAGGTCAAAAGGTCACGAACCGAGGTCAAAAGGTCACGGGACAAGGTCATAAGGTCACGGGGGTAAAGGTAAAGGTCAAAAGGTCGCGAATCAAGGTCAAAAGGTCACGGGGCAATTGCATAAGGTCAAAGGGTCACTGGTAAAGGTCAAAAGGTCACTGGTCAAAATCAAACGGTCACACGAACAACGTTCAAGGTCAAAAGGTCACTGCTCAAGGTCAAAAGGTCCCGTTTCAAGGTCAAACGGTCACGGGGTGTCAAATGTCAAGGTCAAAATGTCACTAACCAAGGTCAAAAGGTCACGGGGGTCAAAAATCGAGGTCAAAAGGTCACAAACCAAGGTCAAAAGGTCACGGGACAAGGTGAAAAGGTCACGGGGCAACTGCATAAGGCCAAAAGGTCACCTGTCAAGGTCAAAAGGTCACTGCTCAAGGTCAAAAGGTCACGGGACAAGGTCATAAGGTCACTTATCAAGGTCAAAAGGTCCCGTTTCAAGGTCAAAAGTTCACAGGGTCAAAGTTCAAGGTCAAAAGGTCACTTATCAAGGTCAAACGGTCACGGGGTCAAAAATCAAGGTCAAAAGGTCACTGGTAAAGGTCAAAAGGTCACTGGTCAAAAGCAAACGGTCACAGGATGAAAGTTCAAGGTCAAAAGGTCACTGGTCAGGGTCAAAAGGTCACTGCTGAAGGTAAAAAAGACACAGGGGTTAAAGGTAAAGGTCAAAAGGTCACGGTACAAGGTGAAAAGGTCACGGGACAAGGTCAAAAGGTCACGGGGCAACTGCATAAGGCCAAAAGGTCACCTGTCAAGGTCAAACGGTCACAGGATCAAAGTTCAAGGTCAAAAGGTCACGGGTCAAAGTTCAAGGTCAAAAGGTCACCGGTCAAGGTCAAAAGGTCACGAGTCAATGTAGAAAGGTCACGGGGGTCAAAGGTCTAGGTAAAACAGTACCAGGATCAAAGTTCAAGGTCAAAAGGTCACTAGTCAAGGTCAAAAGGTCACGTTTCAAGGTCATAAGGACACGGGGGTCAAAAATCAAGGTCAAAAGGTCACAAACCAAGGTCAAAAGGTCACGGGACAAGGCCAGAAGGTCACGGGGCAACTGCATAAGGCCAAAAGGTCACCTGTCAAGGTCAAAAGGTCACTGCTCAAGGTCAAAAGGTCACGTATCAATTCAAAAGGTCACGGGGCAATTGCATAAGGTCAAAAGCTAACTGGTCAAAATCAAACGGTCACAGGATCAAATTTCAAGGTCATAAGGTCATGGGGGTAAAAAATCAAGGTCAAAAGGTCACCGCTCAAGGTCAAAAGGTCACGGGACAAGGTCATAAGGTCACGGGGTAAAGGTAAAGGTCAAAAGGTCGCGAACCAAGGTCAAAAGGTCACGGGGCAATTGCATAAGGTCAAAGGGTCACTGGTAAAGGTCAAAAGGTCACTGGTCAAAATCAAACGTTCACACGAACAACGTTCAAGGTCAAAAGGTCACTGCTCAAGGTCAAAAGGTCCCGTTTCAAGGTCAAACGGTCACGGGGGTGTCAAATGTCAAGGTCAAAAGGTCACAAACCAAGGTCAAAAGGTCACGGGGGTCAAAAATCGAGGTCAAAAGGTCACAAACCAAGGTCAAAAGGTCACGGGACAAGGTGAAAAGGTCACGGGGCAACTGCATAAGGCCAAAAGGTCACCTGTCAAGGTTAAAAGGTCACTGCTCAAGGTCAAAAGGTCACGGTTCAAGGTCATAAGGTCACGGGGGTCAAAGGTCAAGGTCAAAAGGTCACCGCTCAAGGTCAAAAGGTCACGGGACAAGGTCATAAGGTCACTTATCAAGGTCAAAAGGTCCCGTTTCAAGGTCAAAAGTTCACAGGGTCAAAGTTCAAGGTCAAAAGGTCACTTATCAAGGTCAAACGGTCACGGGGTCAAAAATCAAGGTCAAAAGGTCACTGGTAAAGGTCAAAAGGTCACTGGTCAAAAGCAAACGGTCACAGGATCAAAGTTCAAGGTCAAAAGGTCACTGGTCAGGGTCAAAAGGTCACTGCTGAAGGTAAAAAAGACACAGGGGTTAAAGGTAAAGGTCAAAAGGTCACGGGACAAGGTGAAAAGGTCACGGGACAAGGTCAAAAGGTCACGGGGCAACTGCATAAGGCCAAAAGGTCACCTGTCAAGGTCAAACGGTCACAGGATCAAAGTTCAAGGTCATAAGGTCATGGGGGTCAAAAATCAAGGTCAAAAGGTCACTGGTCAAGGTCAAAAGGTCACGAGTCAATGTAGAAAGGTCACGGGGGTCAAAGGTCTAGGTAAAACAGTACCAGGATCAAAGTTCAAGGTCAAAAGGTCACGGGTCAAAGTTCAAGGTCAAAAGGTCACTGGTCAAGGTCGAAAGGTCACGAGTCAATGTAGAAAGGTCACGGGGGTCAAAGGTCTAGGTAAAACAGTACCAGGATCAAAGTTCAAGGTCAAAAGGTCACTAGTCAAGGTCAAAAGGTCACGTTTCAAGGTCATAAGGACACGGGGGTCAAAAATCAAGGTCAAAAGGTCACGAACCAAGGTCAAAAGGTCACGGGACAAGGTCAGAATTTCACGGGGCAACTGCATAAGGCCAAAAGGTCACCTGTCAAGGTCAAACGGTCACAGGATCAAAGTTCAAGGTCATAAGGTCATGGGGGTCAAAAATCAAGGTCAAAAGGTCACGAACCGAGGTCAAAAGGTCACGGGACAAGGTCATAAGGTCACGGGGGTAAAGGTAAAGGTCAAAAGGTCGCGAATCAAGGTCAAAAGGTCACGGGGCAATTGCATAAGGTCAAAGGGTCACTGGTAAAGGTCAAAAGGTCACTGGTCAAAATCAAACGGTCACACGAACAACGTTCAAGGTCAAAAGGTCACTGCTCAAGGTCAAAAGGTCCCGTTTCAAGGTCAAACGGTCACGGGGTGTCAAATGTCAAGGTCAAAATGTCACTAACCAAGGTCAAAAGGTCACGGGGGTCAAAAATCGAGGTCAAAAGGTCACAAACCAAGGTCAAAAGGTCACGGGACAAGGTGAAAAGGTCACGGGGCAACTGCATAAGGCCAAAAGGTCACCTCTCAAGGTCAAAAGGTCACGAACCAAGGTCAAAAGGTCACGGGACAAGGTCATAAGGTCACTTATCAAGGTCAAAAGGTCCCGTTTCAAGGTCAAAAGTTCACAGGGTCAAAGTTCAAGGTCAAAAGGTCACTTATCAAGGTCAAACGGTCACGGGGTCAAAAATCAAGGTCAAAAGGTCACTGGTAAAGGTCAAAAGGTCACTGGTCAAAAGCAAACGGTCACAGGATGAAAGTTCAAGGTCAAAAGGTCACGGGTCAAAGTTCAAGGTCAAAAGGTCACTGCTGAAGGTAAAAAAGACACAGGGGTTAAAGGTAAAGGTCAAAAGGTCACGGTACAAGGTGAAAAGGTCACGGGACAAGGTCAAAAGGTCACGGGGCAACTGCATAAGGCCAAAAGGTCACCTGTCAAGGTCAAACGGTCACAGGATCAAAGTTCAAGGTCAAAAGGTCACGGGTCAAAGTTCAAGGTCAAAAGGTCACTGGTCAAGGTCAAAAGGTCACGAGTCAATGTAGAAAGGTCACGGGGGTCAAAGGTCTAGGTAAAACAGTACCAGGATCAAAGTTCAAGGTCAAAAGGTCACTAGTCAAGGTCAAAAGGTCACGTTTCAAGGTCATAAGGACACGGGGGTCAAAAATCAAGGTCAAAAGGTCACGAACCAAGGTCAAAAGGTCACGGGACAAGGCCAGAAGGTCACGGGGCAACTGCATAAGGCCAAAAGGTCACCTGTCAAGGTCAACAGGTCACTGCTCAAGGTCAAAAGGTCACGTATCAATTCAAAAGGTCACGGGGCAATTGCATAAGGTCAAAAGCTCACTGGTCAAAATCAAACGGTCACAGGATCAAAGTTCAAGGTCATAAGGTCATGGGGGTCAAAAATCAAGGTCAAAAGGTCACCGCTCAAGGTCAAAAGGTCACGAACCAAGGTCAAAAGGTCACGGGGGTCAAAAATCGAGGTCAAAAGGTCACAAACCAAGGTCAAAAGGTCACGGGACAAGGTGAAAAAGTCACGGGGCAACTGCATAAGGCCAAAAGGTCACTTATCAAGGTCAAAAGGTCACTGCTCAAGGCCAAAAGGTCACCTGTCAAGGTCAAACGGTCACAGGATCAAAGTTCAAGGTCATAAGGTCATGGGGTCAGAAATCAAGGTCAAAAGGTCACTGCTCAAGGTCAAAAGGTCACGAACCAATGTCAAAAGGTCACGGGGCAATTGCATAAGGTCAAAGGGTCACTGGTAAAGGTCAAAAGGTCACTGGTCAAAATCAAACGGTCACACGAACAACGTTCAAGGTCAAAAGGTCACTGCTCAAGGTCAAAAGGTCCCGTTTCAAGGTCAAACGGTCACGGGGGTGTCAAATGTCAAGGTCAAAAGGTCACGAAACAAGGTCAAAAGGTCACGGGGGTCAAAAATCGAGGTCAAAAGGTCAGAAACCAATGTCAAAAGGTCACGGGACAAGGTGAAAAGGTCACGGGGCAACTGCATAAGGCCAAAAGGTCACCTGTCAAGGTCAAAAGGTCACTGCTCAAGGTCAAAAGGTCACGGTTCAAGGTGATAAGGTCACGGGGTCAAATGTCAAGGTCAAAAGGTCACGAACCAAGGTCAAAAGGTCACGGGACAAGGTCATAAGGTCACTTATCAAGGTCAAAAGGTCCCGTTTCAAGGTCAAAAGTTCACAGGGTCAAAGTTCAAGGTCAAAATGTCACTTATCAAGGTCAAACGGTCACGGGGTCAAAAATCAAGGTCAAAAGGTCACTGGTAAAGGTGAAAACGTCACTGGTCAAAAGCAAACGGTCACAGGATCAAAGTTCAAGGTCAAAAGGTCACTGGTCAGGGTCAAAAGGTCACTGCTGAAGGTAAAAAAGACACAGGGGTTAAAGGTAAAGGTCAAAAGGTCATGGTACAAGGTGAAAAGGTCACGGGACAAGGTCAAACGGTCACGGGGCAACTGCATAAGGCCAAAAGGTCACCTGTCAAGGTCAAACGGTCACAGGATCAAAGTTCAAGGTCAAAAGGTCACGGGTCAAAGTTCAAGGTCAAAAGGTCACTGGTCAAGGTCAAAAGGTCACGAGTCAATGTAGAAAGGTCACGGGGGTCAAAGGTCTAGGTAAAACAGTACCAGGATCAAAGTTCAAGGTCAAAAGGTCACGGGTCAAAGTTCAAGGTCAAAAGGTCACTGGTCAAGGTCAAAAGGTCACGAGTCAATGTAGAAAGGTCACGGGGGTCAAAGGTCTAGGTAAAACAGTACCAGGATCAAAGTTCAAGGTCAAAAGGTCACTAGTCAAGGTCAAAAGGTCACGTTTCAAGGTCATAAGGACACGGGGGTCAAAAATCAAGGTCAAAAGGTCACGAACCAAGGTCAAAAGGTCACGGGACAAGGTCAGAAGTTCACGGGGCAACTGCATAAGGCCAAAAGGTCACCTGTCAAGGTCAAACGGTCACAGGATCAAAGTTCAAGGTCATAAGGTCATGGGGGTCAAAAATCAAGGTCAAAAGGTCACGAACCGAGGTCAAAAGGTCACGGGACAAGGTCATAAGGTCACGGGGGTAAAGGTAAAGGTCAAAAGGTCGCGAATCAAGGTCAAAAGGTCACGGGGCAATTGCATAAGGTCAAAGGGTCACTGGTAAAGGTCAAAAGGTCACTGGTCAAAATCAAACGGTCACACGAACAACGTTCAAGGTCAAAAGGTCACTGCTCAAGGTCAAAAGGTCCCGTTTCAAGGTCAAACGGTCACGGGGTGTCAAATGTCAAGGTCAAAATGTCACTAACCAAGGTCAAAAGGTCACGGGGGTCAAAAATCGAGGTCAAAAGGTCACAAACCAAGGTCAAAAGGTCACGGGACAAGGTGAAAAGGTCACGGGGCAACTGCATAAGGCCAAAAGGTCACCTCTCAAGGTCAAAAGGTCACGAACCAAGGTCAAAAGGTCACGGGACAAGGTCATAAGGTCACTTATCAAGGTCAAAAGGTCCCGTTTCAAGGTCAAAAGTTCACAGGGTCAAAGTTCAAGGTCAAAAGGTCACTTATCAAGGTCAAACGGTCACGGGGTCAAAAATCAAGGTCAAAAGGTCACTGGTAAAGGTCAAAAGGTCACCGGTCAAGGTCAAACGGTCACAGGATCAAAGTTCAAGGTCAAAAGGTCACGGGTCAAAGTTCAAGGTCAAAAGGTCACTGCTGAAGGTAAAAAAGACACAGGGGTTAAAGGTAAAGGTCAAAAGGTCACGGTACAAGGTGAAAAGGTCACGGGACAAGGTCAAAAGGTCACGGGGCAACTGCATAAGGCCAAAAGGTCACCTGTCAAGGTCAAACGGTCACAGGATCAAAGTTCAAGGTCAAAAGGTCACGGGTCAAAGTTCAAGGTCAAAAGGTCACTGGTCAAGGTCAAAAGGTCACTGCTCAAGGTCAAAAGGTCACGTATCAATTAAAAGGTCACGGGGCAATTGCATAAGGTCAAAAGGTCACCTGTCAAGGTCAAACGGTCACAGGATCAAAGTTCAAGGTCATAAGGTCATGGGGGTCAAAAATCAAGGTCAAAAGGTCACTGCTCAAGGTCAAAAGGTCACGGGACAAGGTCATAAGGTCACGGGGTAAAGGTCAAGGTCAAAAGGTCACGAACCAAGGTCAAAAGGTCACGGGGCAATTGCATAAGGTCAAAGGGTCACTGGTAAAGGTCAGAAGGTCTCTGGTCAAAATCAAACGGTCACACGAACAACGTTCAAGGTCAAAAGGTCACTGCTCAAGGTCAAAAGGTCCCGTTTCAAGGTCAAACGGTCACGGGGGTGTCAAATGTCAAGGTCAAAAGGTCACTGCTCAAGGTCAAAAGGTCCCGTTTCAAGGTCAAACGGTCACGGGGGTGTCAAATGTCAAGGTCAAAAGGTCTCGAACCAAGGTCAAAAGGTCATGGGGTCAAAAATCGAGGTCAAAAGGTCACAAACCAAGGTCAAAAGGTCACGGGACAAGGTGAAAAGGTCATGGGGCAACTGCATAAGGCCAAAAGGTCACCTGTCAAGGTCAAAAGGTCACCGCTCAAGGTCATAAGGTCATGGGGGTCAAAGGTCAAGGTCAAAAGGTCACGAACCAAGGTCAAAAGGTCACGGGACAAGGTCATAAGGTCACTTATCAAGGTCAAAAGGTCCCGTATCAAGGTCAAAAGTTCACAGGGGTTAAAGGTAAAGGTCAAAAGGTCACGGTACAAGGTGAAAAGGTCATGGGACAAGGTGAAAAGGTGACGGGGCAACTGCATAAGGCCAAAAGGTCACCTGTCAAGGTCAAACGGTCACTGCTCAAGGTCAAAAGGTCACGTATCAATTCAAAAGGTCACGGGGCAATTGCATAAGGTCAAAAGCTCACTGGTCAAAATCAAACGGTCACAGGATCAATGTTCAAGGTCATAAGGTCATGGGTCAAAAATCAAGGTCAAAAGGTCACTGGTCAAAATCAAACGGTCACAGGATCAAATTTCAAGTTCATAAGGTCATGGGGGGTCAAAAATCAAGGTCAAAAGGTCACCGCTCAAGGTCAAAAGGTCACGGGACAAGGTCAAACGGTCACTTATCAAGGTCAAAAGGTCCCGTTTCAAGGTCAAAAGTTCACAGGGTCAAAGTTCAAGGTCAAAAGGTCACTTATCAAGGTCAAACGGTCACGGGTCAAAAATCAAGGTCAAAAGGTCACTGGTAAAGGTCAAAAGGTCACTGGTCAAAAGCAAACGGTCACAGGATGAAAGTTCAAGGTCAAAAGGTCACTGGTCAGGGTCAAAAGGTCACTGCTGAAGGTAAAAAAGACACAGGGGTTAAAGGTAAAGGTCAAAAGGTCACGGTACAAGGTGAAAAGGTCACGGGACAAGGTCAAAAGGTCACGGGGCAACTGCATAAGTCCAAAAGGTCACCTGTCAAGGTCAAACGGTCACAGGATCAAAGTTCAAGGTCAAAAGGTCACGGGTCAAAGTTCAAGGTCAAAAGGTCACTGGTCAAGGTCGAAAGGTCACGAGTCAATGTAGAAAGGTCACGGGGGTCAAAGGTCTAGGTAAAACAGTACCAGGATCAAAGTTCAAGGTCAAAAGGTCACTAGTCAAGGTCAAAAGGTCACGTTTCAAGGTCATAAGGACACGGGGGTCAAAAATCAAGGTCAAAAGGTCACGAACCAAGGTCAAAAGGTCACGGGACAAGGTCAGAAGTTCACGGGGCAACTGCATAAGGCCAAAAGGTCACCTGTCAAGGTCAAACGGTCACAGGATCAAAGTTCAAGGTCATAAGGTCATGGGGGTCAAAAATCAAGGTCAAAAGGTCACGAACCGAGGTCAAAAGGTCACGGGACAAGGTCATAAGGTCACGGGGGTAAAGGTAAAGGTCAAAAGGTCGCGAATCAAGGTCAAAAGGTCACGGGGCAATTGCATAAGGTCAAAGGGTCACTGGTAAAGGTCAAAAGGTCACTGGTCAAAATCAAACGGTCACACGAACAACGTTCAAGGTCAAAAGGTCACTGCTCAAGGTCAAAAGGTCCCGTTTCAAGGTCAAACGGTCACGGGGTGTCAAATGTCAAGGTCAAAATGTCACTAACCAAGGTCAAAAGGTCACGGGGGTCAAAAATCGAGGTCAAAAGGTCACAAACCAAGGTCAAAAGGTCACGGGACAAGGTGAAAAGGTCACGGGGCAACTGCATAAGGCCAA
This sequence comes from Porphyrio hochstetteri, assembly GCA_020800305.1. Lineage (NCBI taxonomy): Eukaryota > Metazoa > Chordata > Aves > Gruiformes > Rallidae > Porphyrio > Porphyrio hochstetteri. The sequence goes on from CM036908.1 coordinate 413,679, forward strand.
AAGGTCACCTCTCAAGGTCAAAAGGTCACGAACCAAGGTCAAAAGGTCACGGGACAAGGTCATAAGGTCACTTATCAAGGTCAAAAGGTCCCGTTTCAAGGTCAAAAGTTCACAGGGTCAAAGTTCAAGGTCAAAAGGTCACTTATCAAGGTCAAACGGTCACGGGGTCAAAAATCAAGGTCAAAAGGTCACTGGTAAAGGTCAAAAGGTCACCGGTCAAGGTCAAACGGTCACAGGATCAAAGTTCAAGGTCAAAAGGTCACGGGTCAAAGTTCAAGGTCAAAAGGTCACTGGTCAAGGTCAAAAGGTCACGAGTCAATGTAGAAAGGTCACGGGGGTCAAAGGTCTAGGTAAAACAGTACCAGGATCAAAGTTCAAGGTCAAAAGGTCACTAGTCAAGGTCAAAAGGTCACGGTTCAAGGTCATAAGGACACGGGGGTCAAAAATCAAGGTCAAAAGGTCACGAACCAAGGTCAAAAGGTCACGGGACAAGGCCAGAAGGTCACGGGGCAACTGCATAAGGCCAAAAGGTCACCTGTCAAGGTCAAAAGGTCACTGCTCAAGGTCAAAAGGTCACGTATCAATTCAAAAGGTCACGGGGCAATTGCATAAGGTCAAAAGCTCACTGGTCAAAATCAAACGGTCACAGGATCAAAGTTCAAGGTCATAAGGTCATGGGGGTCAAAAATCAAGGTCAAAAGGTCACCGCTCAAGGTCAAAAGGTCACGAACCAAGGTCAAAAGGTCACGGGGGTCAAAAATCGAGGTCAAAAGGTCACAAACCAAGGTCAAAAGGTCACGAGTCAATGTAGAAAGGTCACGGGGGTCAAAGGTCTAGGTAAAACAGTACCAGGATCAAAGTTCAAGGTCAAAAGGTCACTAGTCAAGGTCAAAAGGTCACGGTTCAAGGTCATAAGGTCACGGGGGTCAAAGGTCAAGGTCAAAAGGTCACTGTTCAAGGTCAAAAGGTCACGGGACAAGGTCATAAGGTCACTTATCAAGGTCAAAAGGTCCCGTTTCAAGGTCAAAAGTTCACAGGGTCAAAGTTCAAGGTCAAAAGGTCACTTATCAAGGTCAAACGGTCACGGGGTCAAAAATCAAGGTCAAAAGGTCACTGGTAAAGGTCAAAAGGTCACTGGTCAAAAGCAAACGGTCACCGGATCAAAGTTCAAGGTCAAAAGGTCACTGGTCAGGGTCAAAAGGTCACTGCTGAAGGTAAAAAAGACACAGGGGTTAAAGGTAAAGGTCAAAAGGTCACGGGACAAGGTGAAAAGGTCACGGGACAAGGTCAAAAGGTCACGGGGCAACTGCATAAGGCCAAAAGGTCACCTGTCAAGGTCAAACGGTCACAGGATCAAAGTTCAAGGTCATAAGGTCATGGGGGTCAAAAATCAAGGTCAAAAGGTCACTGCTCAAGGTCAAAAGGTCACTGGACAAGGTCATAAGGTCATGGGGTAAAGGTCAAGGTCAAAAGGTCGCGAACCAAGGTCAAAAGGTCACGGGGCAATTGCATAAGGTCAAAGGGTCACTGGTAAAGGTCAAAAGGTCAATGGTCAAAATCAAACGGTCACACGAACAACGTTCAAGGTCAAAAGGTCACTGCTCAAGGTCAAAAGGTCCCGTTTCAAGGTCAAACGGTCACGGGGGTGTCAAATGTCAAGGTCAAAAGGTCACGAACCAAGGTCAAAAGGTCATGGGGTCAAAAATCGAGGTCAAAAGGTCACAAACCAAGGTCAAAAGGTCACGGGACAAGGTCATAAGGTCACTTATCAAGGTCAAAAGGTCCCGTATCAAGGTCAAAAGTTCACAGGGGTTAAAGGTGAAGGTCAAAAGGTCACAGTACAAGGTCAAAAGGTCACGGTACAAGGTGAAAAGGTCACGGGACAAGGTGAAAAGGTGACGGGGCAACTGCATAAGGCCAAAAGGTCACTGGTCAAGGTCAAACGGTCACTGCTCAAGGTCAAAAGGTCACGTATCAATTCAAAAGGTCACGGGGCAATTGCATAAGGTCAAAAGCTCACTGGTCAAAATCAAACGGTCACAGGATCAAAGTTCAAGGTCATAAGGTCATGGGTCAAAAATCAAGGTCAAAAGGTCACTGGTCAAAATCAAACTGTCACAGGATCAAATTTCAAGTTCATAAGGTCATGGGGGTCAAAAATCAAGGTCAAAAGGTCACCGCTCAAGGTCAAAAGGTCACGGGACAAGGTCAAACGGTCACTTATCAAGGTCAAAAGGTCACTGGTCAAGGTCAAAAGGTCACGAGTCAATGTAGAAAGGTCACGGGGGTCAAAGGTCTAGGTAAAACAGTACCAGGATCAAAGTTCAAGGTCAAAAGGTCACTAGTCAAGGTCAAAAGGTCACGTTTCAAGGTCATAAGGACACGGGGGTCAAAAATCAAGGTCAAAAGGTCACGAACCAAGGTCAAAAGGTCACGGGACAAGGTCAGAAGTTCACGGGGCAACTGCATAAGGCCAAAAGGTCACCTGTCAAGGTCAAACGGTCACAGGATCAAAGTTCAAGGTCATAAGGTCATGGGGGTCAAAAATCAAGGTCAAAAGGTCACGAACCGAGGTCAAAAGGTCACGGGACAAGGTCATAAGGTCACGGGGGTAAAGGTAAAGGTCAAAAGGTCGCGAATCAAGGTCAAAAGGTCACGGGGCAATTGCATAAGGTCAAAGGGTCACTGGTAAAGGTCAAAAGGTCACTGGTCAAAATCAAACGGTCACACGAACAACGTTCAAGGTCAAAAGGTCACTGCTCAAGGTCAAAAGGTCCCGTTTCAAGGTCAAACGATCACGGGGTGTCAAATGTCAAGGTCAAAATGTCACTAACCAAGGTCAAAAGGTCACGGGGGTCAAAAATCGAGGTCAAAAGGTCACAAACCAAGGTCAAAAGGTCACGGGACAAGGTGAAAAGGTCACGGGGCAACTGCATAAGGCCAAAAGGTCACCTGTCAAGGTCAAAAGGTCACTGCTCAAGGTCAAAAGGTCACGGGACAAGGTCATAAGGTCACTTATCAAGGTCAAAAGGTCCCGTTTCAAGGTCAAAAGTTCACAGGGTCAAAGTTCAAGGTCAAAAGGTCACTTATCAAGGTCAAACGGTCACGGGGTCAAAAATCAAGGTCAAAAGGTCACTGGTAAAGGTCAAAAGGTCACTGGTCAAAAGCAAACGGTCACAGGATGAAAGTTCAAGGTCAAAAGGTCACTGGTCAGGGTCAAAAGGTCACTGCTGAAGGTAAAAAAGACACAGGGGTTAAAGGTAAAGGTCAAAAGGTCACGGTACAAGGTGAAAAGGTCACGGGACAAGGTCAAAAGGTCACGGGGCAACTGCATAAGGCCAAAAGGTCACCTGTCAAGGTCAAACGGTCACAGGATCAAAGTTCAAGGTCAAAAGGTCACGGGTCAAAGTTCAAGGTCAAAAGGTCACTGGTCAAGGTCAAAAGGTCACGAGTCAATGTAGAAAGGTCACGGGGGTCAAAGGTCTAGGTAAAACAGTACCAGGATCAAAGTTCAAGGTCAAAAGGTCACTAGTCAAGGTCAAAAGGTCACGTTTCAAGGTCATAAGGACACGGGGGTCAAAAATCAAGGTCAAAAGGTCACAAACCAAGGTCAAAAGGTCACGGGACAAGGCCAGAAGGTCACGGGGCAACTGCATAAGGCCAAAAGGTCACCTGTCAAGGTCAAAAGGTCACTGCTCAAGGTCAAAAGGTCACGTATCAATTCAAAAGGTCACGGGGCAATTGCATAAGGTCAAAAGCTAACTGGTCAAAATCAAACGGTCACAGGATCAAAGTTCAAGGTCATAAGGTCATGGGGGTCAAAAATCAAGGTCAAAAGGTCACCGCTCAAGGTCAAAAGGTCACGGGACAAGGTCATAAGGTCACGGGGTAAAGGTAAAGGTCAAAAGGTCGCGAACCAAGGTCAAAAGGTCACGGGGCAATTGCATAAGGTCAAAGGGTCACTGGTAAAGGTCAAAAGGTCACTGGTCAAAATCAAACGTTCACACGAACAACGTTCAAGGTCAAAAGGTCACTGCTCAAGGTCAAAAGGTCCCGTTTCAAGGTCAAACGGTCACGGGGGTGTCAAATGTCAAGGTCAAAAGGTCACAAACCAAGGTCAAAAGGTCACGGGGGTCAAAAATCGAGGTCAAAAGGTCACAAACCAAGGTCAAAAGGTCACGGGACAAGGTGAAAAGGTCACGGGGCAACTGCATAAGGCCAAAAGGTCACCTGTCAAGGTTAAAAGGTCACTGCTCAAGGTCAAAAGGTCACGGTTCAAGGTCATAAGGTCACGGGGGTCAAAGGTCAAGGTCAAAAGGTCACCGCTCAAGGTCAAAAGGTCACGGGACAAGGTCATAAGGTCACTTATCAAGGTCAAAAGGTCCCGTTTCAAGGTCAAAAGTTCACAGGGTCAAAGTTCAAGGTCAAAAGGTCACTTATCAAGGTCAAACGGTCACGGGGTCAAAAATCAAGGTCAAAAGGTCACTGGTAAAGGTCAAAAGGTCACTGGTCAAAAGCAAACGGTCACAGGATCAAAGTTCAAGGTCAAAAGGTCACTGGTCAGGGTCAAAAGGTCACTGCTGAAGGTAAAAAAGACACAGGGGTTAAAGGTAAAGGTCAAAAGGTCACGGGACAAGGTGAAAAGGTCACGGGACAAGGTCAAAAGGTCACGGGGCAACTGCATAAGGCCAAAAGGTCACCTGTCAAGGTCAAACGGTCACAGGATCAAAGTTCAAGGTCATAAGGTCATGGGGGTCAAAAATCAAGGTCAAAAGGTCACTGCTCAAGGTCAAAAGGTCACGGGACAAGGTCATAAGGTCACGGGGGTAAAGGTAAAGGTCAAAAGGTCGCGAATCAAGGTCAAAAGGTCACGGGGCAATTGCATAAGGTCAAAGGGTCACTGGTAAAGGTCAAAAGGTCACTGGTCAAAATCAAACGGTCACACGAACAACGTTCAAGGTCAAAAGGTCACTGCTCAAGGTCAAAAGGTCCCGTTTCAAGGTCAAACGGTCACGGGGTGTCAAATGTCAAGGTCAAAATGTCACTAACCAAGGTCAAAAGGTCACGGGGGTCAAAAATCGAGGTCAAAAGGTCACAAACCAAGGTCAAAAGGTCACGGGACAAGGTGAAAAGGTCACGGGGCAACTGCATAAGGCCAAAAGGTCACCTCTCAAGGTCAAACGGTCACAGGATCAAAGTTCAAGGTCAAAAGGTCACGGGTCAAAGTTCAAGGTCAAAAGGTCACTGCTGAAGGTAAAAAAGACACAGGGGTTAAAGGTAAAGGTCAAAAGGTCACGGTACAAGGTGAAAAGGTCACGGGACAAGGTCAAAAGGTCACGGGGCAACTGCATAAGGCCAAAAGGTCACCTGTCAAGGTCAAACGGTCACAGGATCAAAGTTCAAGGTCAAAAGGTCACGGGTCAAAGTTCAAGGTCAAAAGGTCACTGGTCAAGGTCAAAAGGTCACGAGTCAATGTAGAAAGGTCACGGGGGTCAAAGGTCTAGGTAAAACAGTACCAGGATCAAAGTTCAAGGTCAAAAGGTCACTAGTCAAGGTCAAAAGGTCACGGTTCAAGGTCATAAGGACACGGGGGTCAAAAATCAAGGTCAAAAGGTCACGAACCAAGGTCAAAAGGTCACGGGACAAGGCCAGAAGGTCACGGGGCAACTGCATAAGGCCAAAAGGTCACCTGTCAAGGTCAAAAGGTCACTGCTCAAGGTCAAAAGGTCACGTATCAATTCAAAAGGTCACGGGGCAATTGCATAAGGTCAAAAGCTCACTGGTCAAAATCAAACGGTCACAGGATCAAAGTTCAAGGTCATAAGGTCATGGGGGTCAAAAATCAAGGTCAAAAGGTCACCGCTCAAGGTCAAAAGGTCACGGGACAAGGTCATAAGGTCACGGGGTAAAGGTCAAGGTCAAAAGGTCACGAACCAAGGTCAAAAGGTCACGGGGCAATTGCATAAGGTCAAAGGGTCACTGGTAAAGGTCAAAAGGTCACTGGTCAAAATCAAACGGTCACACGAACAACGTTCAAGGTCAAAAGGTCACTGCTCAAGGTCAAAAGGTCCCGTTTCAAGGTCAAACGGTCACGGGGGTGTCAAATGTCAAGGTCAAAAGGTCACGAACCAAGGTCAAAAGGTCACGGGGGTCAAAAATCGAGGTCAAAAGGTCACAAACCAAGGTCAAAAGGTCACGGGACAAGGTGAAAAGGTCACGGGGCAACTGCATAAGGCCAAAAGCTCACCTGTCAAGGTCAAAAGGTCACTGCTCAAGGTCAAAAGGTCCCCTTTCAAGGTCAAAAGATCACAGGGTCAAAGTTCAAGGTCAAAAGGTCACTTATCAAGGTCAAACGGTCACGGGGTCAAAAATCAAGGTCAAAAGGTCACTGGTAAAGGTCAAAAGGTCACTGGTCAAAAGCAAACGGTCACAGGATGTTAGTTCAAGGTCAAAAAGTCACTGGTCAGGGTCAAAAGGTCACTGCTGAAGGTAAAAAAGACACAGGGGTTAAAGGTAAAGGTCAAAAGGTCACGGTACAAGGTGAAAAGGTCACGGGACAAGGTCAAAAGGTCACGGGGCAACTGCATAAGGCCAAAAGGTCACCTGTCAAGGTCAAACGGTCACAGGATCAAAGTTCAAGGTCATAAGGTCATGGGGGTCAAAAATCAAGGTCAAAAGGTCACTGCTCAAGGTCAAAAGGTCACGAGTCAATGTAGAAAGGTCACGGGGTCAAAGGTCTAGGTAAAACAGTACCAGGATCAAAGTTCAAGGTCAAAAGGTCACTAGTCAAGGTCAAAAGGTCACGTTTCAAGGTCATAAGGACACGGGGGTCAAAAATCAAGGTCAAAAGGTCACGAACCAAGGTCAAAAGGTCACGGGACAAGGTCAGAAGGTCACGGGGCAACTGCATAAGGCCAAAAGGTCACCTGTCAAGGTCAAAAGGTCACTGCTCAAGGTCAAAAGGTCACGTATCGATTCAAAAGGTCACGGGGCAATTGCATAAGGTCAAAAGCTCACTGGTCAAAATCAAACGGTCACAGGATCAAAGTTCAAGGTCATAAGGTCATGGGGTCAAAAATCAAGGTCAAAAGGTCACTGCTCAAGGTCATAAGGTCAGGGGACAAGGTCATAAGGTCACGGGGTAAAGGTCAAGGTCAAAAGGTCGCGAACCAAGGTCAAAAGGTCACGGGGGTCAAAAATCGAGGTCAAAAGGTCACAAACCAAGGTCAAAAGGTCACGGGACAAGGTGAAAAGGTCACGGGGCAACTGCATAAGGCCAAAAGGTCACCTGTCAAGGTCAAAAGGTCACTGCTCAAGGTCAAAAGGTCACGGTTCAAGGTCATAAGGTCACGGGGGTCAAAGGTCAAGGTCAAAAGGTCACGAACCAAGGTCATAAGGTCACTGGTCAAGGTCAAAAGGTCACGGGTCAATGGAGAGAGCTCGCGGAGTCAAAGGTCTAGGTCAAACAGTACCAGGCTCAAAGTTCAAGGTCAAAAGGTCACGTTTCAAGGTCAAAAGGTCACGGGACAAGGTCATAAGGTCACGGGGGTAAAGGTCAAGGTCAAAAGGTCGCGAACCAAGGTCAAAATATCACGGGGCAATTGCATAAGGTCAAAGGGTCACTGGTAAAGGTCAAAAGGTCACTGGTCAAAATCAAACGGTCACACGAACAACGTTCAAGGTCAAAAGGTCACTGCTCAAGGTCAAAAGGTCCCGTTTCAAGGTCAAACGGTCACGGGGGTTCAAATGTCAAGGTCAAAAGGTCACAAACCAAGGTCAGAAGGTCACGGAGTCAAAGTTCAAGGTCAAAAAGGTCACGGGACAAGGTCAAAAGGTCACGGGTCAATGTCGGAAGGTCACGGGTCAAAGGTCTAGGTCAAACAGTACCAGGCTCAAAGTTCAAGGTCAAAAGGTCACGTTTCACGGTCAAAAGGTCACGGGACAAGGTCAGAAGGTCACGGGGCAACTGCATAAGGCCAAAAGGTCACCTGTCAAGGTCAAAAGGTCACTGCGCTAGGTCAAAAGGTTACGTATCGATTCAAAAGGTCACGGGGCAATTGCATAAGGTCAAAGGGTCACTGGTAAAGGTCAAAAGGTCACTGCTCAAGGTCAAAAGGTCACGTTTCAAGGTCAAACGGTCACGGGGGTCAAAAGTCAAGGTCAAAAGGTCACGAACCAAGGTCAAAAGGTCACGGGGGTCAAAGGTCAAGGCCAGACGGTCACAGGATCAAAGTTCAAGGTCAAAAGGTCACTGGTCAAGGTCAAAAGGTCACGGGACAAGCTCATAAGGTCACGGGGTAAAGGTCAAGGTCAAAAGGTCGCGAACCAAGGTCAAAAGGTCACGGGCAATTGCATAAGGTCAAAGGGTCACTGGTAAAGGTCAAAAGGTCACTGCTCAAAATCAAACGGTCACACGAACAACGTTCAAGGTCAAAAGGTCATTGCTCAAGGTCAAAAGGTCCCGTTTCAAGGTCAAACGGTCACAGGGGGTCAAATGTCAAGGTCAAAAGGTCACTGGTCAGGGTCAAAAGGTCACTGCTCAAGGTAAAAAAGACACAGGGGTTAAAGGTAAAGGTCAAAAGGTCACGGTACAAGGTGAAAAGGTCACGGGACAAGGTCAAACGGTCACGGGGCAACTGCATAAGGCCAAAAGGTCACCTGTCAAGGTCAAACGGTTATGGGGGGTCAAATGTCAAGGTCAAAAGGTCACGAGCCAAGGTCAAAAGGTCATGGGGGTCAAAGGTCAAGGCCAAACGGTCACAGAATCAAAGTTCAAGGTCAAAAGGTCACGTTTCAAGGTCAAAAGGTCACGGGACAAGGTCAGAAGGTCACGGGGCAACTGCATAAGTCCAAAAGGTCACCTGTCAAGGTCAACAGGTCACTGCTCAAGGTCAAGTGGTCACGTATCGATTCAAAAGGTCACGGGGCAATTGCATAAGGTCAAAAGCTCACTGGTCAAAATCAAACGGTCACAGGATCAAAGTTCAAGGTCATAAGGTCATGGGGGTCAAAAATCAAGGTCAAAAGGTCACTGCTCAAGGCCAAAAGGTCACGGGACAAGGTCATAAGGTCACGGGGTAAAGGTCAAGGTCAAAAGGTCGCGAACCAAGGTCAAAAGGTCACGGGGCAATTGCATAAGGTCAAAGGGTCACTGGTAAAGGTCAAAAGGTCACTGCTCAAAATCAAACGGTCACACGAACAACGTTCAAGGTCAAAAGGTCACTGCTCAAGGTCAAAAGGTCACGTTTCAAGGTCAAATGGTCACGGGGGGTCAATAGTCAAGGTCAAAAGGTCACGAACCAAGGTCAAAAGGTCACGGGGGTCAAAGGTCAAGGCCAGACGGTCACAGGATCAAAGTTCAAGGTCAAAAGGTCACTGGTCAAGGTCAAAAGGTCACGGGACAAGCTCATAAGGTCACGGGGTAAAGGTCAAGGTCAAAAGGTCGCGAACCAAGGTCAAAAGGTCACGGGCAATTGCATAAGGTCAAAGGGTCACTGGTAAAGGTCAAAAGGTCACTGGTCAAAATCAAACGGTCACACGAACAACGTTCAAGGTCAAAAGGTCACTGCTCAAGGTCAAAAGGTCCCGTTTCAAGGTCAAACGGTCACGGGGGTGTCAAAAGTCAAGGTCAAAAGGTCACGAACCAAGGTCAAAAGGTCACGGGGGTCAAAAATCGAGGTCAAAAGGTCACAAACCAAGGTCAAAAGGTCACGGGACAAGGTCAGAAGGTCACGGGGCAACTGCATAAGGCCAAAAGGTCACCTGTCAAGGTCAAAAGGTCACTGCGCTAGGTCAAAAGGTTACGTATCGATTCAAAAGGTCACGGGGCAATTGCATAAGGTCAAAGGGTCACTGGTAAAGGTCAAAAGGTCACTGGTCAAAATCAAACGGTCACACGAACAACGTTCAAGGTCAAAAGGTCACTGCTCAAGGTCAAAAGGTCACGTTTCAAGGTCAAACGGTCACGGGGGTCAAATGTCAAGGTCAAAAGGTCACGAACCAAGGTCAAAAGGTCACGGGGGTCAAAGGTCAAGGCCAGACGGTCACAGGATCAAAGTTCAAGGTCAAAAGGTCACTGGTCAAGGTCAAAAGGTCACGGGACAAGCTCATAAGGTCACGGGGTAAAGGTCAAGGTCAAAAGGTCGCGAACCAAGGTCAAAAGGTCACGGGCAATTGCATAAGGTCAAAGGGTCACTGGTAAAGGTCAAAAGGTCACTGCTCAAAATCAAACGGTCACACGAACAACGTTCAAGGTCAAAAGGTCATTGCTCAAGGTCAAAAGGTCCCGTTTCAAGGTCAAACGGTCACAGGGGGTCAAATGTCAAGGTCAAAAGGTCACTGGTCAGGGTCAAAAGGTCACTGCTCAAGGTAAAAAAGACACAGGGGTTAAAGGTAAAGGTCAAAAGGTCACGGTACAAGGTGAAAAGGTCACGGGACAAGGTCAAACGGTCACGGGGCAACTGCATAAGGCCAAAAGGTCACCTGTCAAGGTCAAACGGTTATGGGGGGTCAAATGTCAAGGTCAAAAGGTCACGAGCCAAGGTCAAAAGGTCATGGGGGTCAAAGGTCAAGGCCAAACGGTCACAGGATCAAAGTTCAAGGTCAAAAGGTCACGTTTCAAGGTCAAAAGGTCACGGGACAAGGTCAGAAGGTCACGGGGCAACTGCATAAGGCCAAAAGGTCACCTGTCAAGGTCAAAAGGTCACTGCTCAAGGTCAAAAGGTCACGTATCGATTCAAAAGGTCACGGGGCAATTGCATAAGGTCAAAAGCTCACTGGTCAAAATCAAACGGTCACAGGATCAAAGTTCAAGGTCATAAGGTCATGGGGGTCAAAAATCAAGGTCAAAAGGTCACCGCTCAAGGTCAAAAGGTCACGGGACAAGGTCATAAGGTCACGGGGTAAAGGTCAAGGTCAAAAGGTCACGGGGCAATTGCATAAGGCCAAAAGGTCACCTGTCAAGGTCAAAAGGTCACTGCTCAAGGTCAAAAGGTCACGGTTCAAGGTAATAAGGTCACGGGGGTCAAAGGTCAAGGTCAAAAGGTCACGAACCAAGGTCAAAAGGTCACGGGACAAGGTCATAAGGTCACTTATCAAGGTCAAAAGGTCCCGTTTCAAGGTCAAAAGTTCACAGGGTCAAAGTTCAAGGTCAAAAGGTCACTTATCAAGGTCAAACGGTCACGGGGTCAAAAATCAAGGTCAAAAGGTCACTGGTAAAGGTCAAAAGGTCACTGGTCAAAAGCAAACGGTCACAGGATGAAAGTTCAAGGTCAAAAGGTCACTAGTCAAGGTCAAAAGGTCACGTTTCAAGGTCATAAGGACACGGGGGTCAAAAATCAAGGTCAAAAGGTCACAAACCAAGGTCAAAAGGTCACGGGACAAGGTCAGAAGGTCACGGGGCAACTGCATAAGGCCAAAAGGTCACCTGTCAAGGTCAAAAGGTCACTGCTCAAGGTCAAAAGGTCACGTATCGATTCAAAAGGTCACGGGGCAATTGCATAAGGTCAAAAGCTCACTGGTCAAAATCAAACGGTCACAGGATCAAAGTTCAAGGTCATAAGGTCATGGGGGTCAAAAATCAAGGTAAAAAGGTCACCGCTCAAGGTCAAAAGGTCACGGGACAAGGTCATAAGGTCACGGGGTAAAGGTCAAGGTCAAAAGGTCACGAACCAAGGTCAAAAGGTCACGGGGCAATTGCATAAGGTCAAAGGGTCACTGGTAAAGGTCAAAAGGTCACTGGTCAAAATCAAACGGTCACACGAACAACGTTCAAGGTCAAAAGGTCACTGCTCAAGGTCAAAAGGTCCCGTTTCAAGGTCAAACGGTCACGGGGGTGTCAAATGTCAAGGTCAAAAGGTCACAAACCAAGGTCAAAAGGTCACGGGGGTCAAAAATCGAGGTCAAAAGGTCACAAACCAAGGTCAAAAGGTCACGGGACAAGGAGAAATGGTCACAGGGCAACTGCATAAGGCCAAAAGGTCACCTGTCAAGGTCAAAAGGTCACTGCTCAAGGTCAAAAGGTCACGGTTCAAGGTCATAAGGTCACGGGGTCAAAGGTCACGGTCAAAAGGTCACAAACCAAGGTCAAAAGGTCACGGGACAAAGTCATAAGGTCACTTATCAAGGTCAAAAGGTCCCGTTTCAAGGTCAAAAGTTCACAGGGTCAAAGTTCAAGGTCAAAAGGTCACTTATCAAGGTCAAACGGTCACGGGTCAAAAATCAAGGTCAAAAGGTCACTGGTAAAGGTCAAAAGGTCACTGGTCAAAAGCAAACGGTCACAGGATGAAAGTTCAAGGTCAAAAGGTCACTGGTCAGGGTCAAAAGGTCACTGCTGAAGGTAAAAAAGACACAGGGGTTAAAGGTAAAGGTCAAAAGGTCACGGTACAAGGTGAAAAGGTCACGGGACAAGGTCAAAAGGTCACGGGGCAACTGCATAAGGCCAAAAGGTCACCTGTCAAGGTCAAACGGTCACAGGATCAAAGTTCAAGGTCAAAAGGTCACGGGTCAAAGTTCAAGGTCAAAAGGTCACTGGTCAAGGTCAAAAGGTCACGAGTCAATGTAGAAAGGTCACGGGGGTCAAAGGTCTAGGTAAAACAGTACCAGGATCAAAGTTCAAGGTCAAAAGGTCACTAGTCAAGGTCAAAAGGTCACGTTTCAAGGTCATAAGGACACGGGGGTCAAAAATCAAGGTCAAAAGGTCACAAACCAAGGTCAAAAGGTCACGGGACAAGGCCAGAAGTTCACGGGGCAACTGCATAAGGCCAAAAGGTCACCTGTCAAGGTCAAAAGGTCACTGCTCAAGGTCAAAAGGTCACGTATCAATTCAAAAGGTCACGGGGCAATTGCATAAGGTCAAAAGCTAACTGGTCAAAATCAAACGGTCACAGGATCAAATTTCAAGGTCATAAGGTCATGGGGGTCAAAAATCAAGGTCAAAAGGTCACCGCTCAAGGTCAAAGGTCACGGGACAAGGTCATAAGGTCACGGGGGGTAAAGGTAAAGGTCAAAAGGTCGCGAACCAAGGTCAAAAGGTCACGGGGCAATTGCATAAGGTCAAAGGGTCACTGGTAAAGGTCAAAAGGTCACTGGTCAAAATCAAACGTTCACACGAACAACGTTCAAGGTCAAAAGGTCACTGCTCAAGGTCAAAAGGTCCCGTTTCAAGGTCAAACGGTCACGGGGGTGTCAAATGTCAAGGTCAAAAGGTCACAAACCAAGGTCAAAAGGTCACGGGGGTCAAAAATCGAGGTCAAAAGGTCACAAACCAAGGTCAAAAGGTCACGGGACAAGGTGAAAAGGTCACGGGGCAACTGCATAAGGCCAAAAGGTCACCTGTCAAGGTTAAAAGGTCACTGCTCAAGGTCAAAAGGTCACGGTTCAAGGTCATAAGGTCACGGGGGTCAAAGGTCAAGGTCAAAAGGTCACTGTTCAAGGTCAAAAGGTCACGGGACAAGGTCATAAGGTCACTTATCAAGGTCAAAAGGTCCCGTTTCAAGGTCAAAAGTTCACAGGGTCAAAGTTCAAGGTCAAAAGGTCACTTATCAAGGTCAAACGGTCACGGGGTCAAAAATCAAGGTCAAAAGGTCACTGGTAAAGGTCAAAAGGTCACTGGTCAAAAGCAAACGGTCACCGGATCAAAGTTCAAGGTCAAAAGGTCACTGGTCAGGGTCAAAAGGTCACTGCTGAAGGTAAAAAAGACACAGGGGTTAAAGGTAAAGGTCAAAAGGTCACGGGACAAGGTGAAAAGGTCACGGGACAAGGTCAAAAGGTCACGGGGCAACTGCATAAGGCCAAAAGGTCACCTGTCAAGGTCAAACGGTCACAGGATCAAAGTTCAAGGTCATAAGGTCATGGGGGTCAAAAATCAAGGTCAAAAGGTCACTGGTCAAGGTCAAAAGGTCACTGGACAAGGTCATAAGGTCATGGGGTAAAGGTCAAGGTCAAAAGGTCGCGAACCAAGGTCAAAAGGTCACGGGGCAATTGCATAAGGTCAAAGGGTCACTGGTAAAGGTCAAAAGGTCACTGGTCAAAATCAAACGGTCACACGAACAACGTTCAAGGTCAAAAGGTCACTGCTCAAGGTCAAAAGGTCCCGTTTCAAGGTCAAACGGTCACGGGGGTGTCAAATGTCAAGGTCAAAAGGTCACGAACCAAGGTCAAAAGGTCATGGGGTCAAAAATCGAGGTCAAAAGGTCACAAACCAAGGTCAAAAGGTCACGGGACAAGGTCATAAGGTCACTTATCAAGGTCAAAAGGTCCCGTATCAAGGTCAAAAGTTCACAGGGGTTAAAGGTGAAGGTCAAAAGGTCACAGTACAAGGTGAAAAGGTCACGGTACAAGGTGAAAAGGTCACGGGACAAGGTGAAAAGGTGACGGGGCAACTGCATAAGGCCAAAAGGTCACTGGTCAAGGTCAAACGGTCACTGCTCAAGGTCAAAAGGTCACGTATCAATTCAAAAGGTCACGGGGCAATTGCATAAGGTCAAAAGCTCACTGGTCAAAATCAAACGGTCACAGGATCAAAGTTCAAGGTCATAAGGTCATGGGTCAAAAATCAAGGTCAAAAGGTCACTGGTCAAAATCAAACTGTCACAGGATCAAATTTCAAGTTCATAAGGTCATGGGGGTAAAAAATCAAGGTCAAAAGGTCACCGCTCAAGGTCAAAAGGTCACGGGACAAGGTCAAACGGTCACTTATCAAGGTCAAAAGGTCACTGGTCAAGGTCAAAAGGTCACGAGTCAATGTAGAAAGGTCACGGGGGTCAAAGGTCTAGGTAAAACAGTACCAGGATCAAAGTTCAAGGTCAAAAGGTCACTAGTCAAGGTCAAAAGGTCACGTTTCAAGGTCATAAGGACACGGGGGTCAAAAATCAAGGTCAAAAGGTCACGAACCAAGGTCAAAAGGTCACGGGACAAGGTCAGAAGTTCACGGGGCAACTGCATAAGGCCAAAAGGTCACCTGTCAAGGTCAAACGGTCACAGGATCAAAGTTCAAGGTCATAAGGTCATGGGGGTCAAAAATCAAGGTCAAAAGGTCACGAACCGAGGTCAAAAGGTCACGGGACAAGGTCATAAGGTCACGGGGGTAAAGGTAAAGGTCAAAAGGTCGCGAATCAAGGTCAAAAGGTCACGGGGCAATTGCATAAGGTCAAAGGGTCACTGGTAAAGGTCAAAAGGTCACTGGTCAAAATCAAACGGTCACACGAACAACGTTCAAGGTCAAAAGGTCACTGCTCAAGGTCAAAAGGTCCCGTTTCAAGGTCAAACGGTCACGGGGTGTCAAATGTCAAGGTCAAAATGTCACTAACCAAGGTCAAAAGGTCACGGGGGTCAAAAATCGAGGTCAAAAGGTCACAAACCAAGGTCAAAAGGTCACGGGACAAGGTGAAAAGGTCACGGGGCAACTGCATAAGGCCAAAAGGTCACCTGTCAAGGTCAAAAGGTCACTGCTCAAGGTCAAAAGGTCACGGGACAAGGTCATAAGGTCACTTATCAAGGTCAAAAGGTCCCGTTTCAAGGTCAAAAGTTCACAGGGTCAAAGTTCAAGGTCAAAAGGTCACTTATCAAGGTCAAACGGTCACGGGGTCAAAAATCAAGGTCAAAAGGTCACTGGTAAAGGTCAAAAGGTCACTGGTCAAAAGCAAACGGTCACAGGATGAAAGTTCAAGGTCAAAAGGTCACTGGTCAGGGTCAAAAGGTCACTGCTGAAGGTAAAAAAGACACAGGGGTTAAAGGTAAAGGTCAAAAGGTCACGGTACAAGGTGAAAAGGTCACGGGACAAGGTCAAAAGGTCACGGGGCAACTGCATAAGGCCAAAAGGTCACCTGTCAAGGTCAAACGGTCACAGGATCAAAGTTCAAGGTCAAAAGGTCACGGGTCAAAGTTCAAGGTCAAAAGGTCACTGGTCAAGGTCAAAAGGTCACGAGTCAATGTAGAAAGGTCACGGGGGTCAAAGGTCTAGGTAAAACAGTACCAGGATCAAAGTTCAAGGTCAAAAGGTCACTAGTCAAGGTCAAAAGGTCACGTTTCAAGGTCATAAGGACACGGGGGTCAAAAATCAAGGTCAAAAGGTCACGAACCAAGGTCAAAAGGTCACGGGACAAGGTCAGAAGTTCACGGGGCAACTGCATAAGGCCAAAAGGTCACCTGTCAAGGTCAAACGGTCACAGGATCAAAGTTCAAGGTCATAAGGTCATGGGGGTCAAAAATCAAGGTCAAAAGGTCACGAACCGAGGTCAAAAGGTCACGGGACAAGGTCATAAGGTCACGGGGGTAAAGGTAAAGGTCAAAAGGTCGCGAATCAAGGTCAAAAGGTCACGGGGCAATTGCATAAGGTCAAAGGGTCACTGGTAAAGGTCAAAAGGTCACTGGTCAAAATCAAACGGTCACACGAACAACGTTCAAGGTCAAAAGGTCACTGCTCAAGGTCAAAAGGTCCCGTTTCAAGGTCAAACGGTCACGGGGTGTCAAATGTCAAGGTCAAAATGTCACTAACCAAGGTCAAAAGGTCACGGGGGTCAAAAATCGAGGTCAAAAGGTCACAAACCAAGGTCAAAAGGTCACGGGACAAGGTGAAAAGGTCACGGGGCAACTGCATAAGGCCAAAAGGTCACCTCTCAAGGTCAAAAGGTCACGAACCAAGGTCAAAAGGTCACGGGACAAGGTCATAAGGTCACTTATCAAGGTCAAAAGGTCCCGTTTCAAGGTCAAAAGTTCACAGGGTCAAAGTTCAAGGTCAAAAGGTCACTTATCAAGGTCAAACGGTCACGGGGTCAAAAATCAAGGTCAAAAGGTCACTGGTAAAGGTCAAAAGGTCACCGGTCAAGGTCAAACGGTCACAGGATCAAAGTTCAAGGTCAAAAGGTCACGGGTCAAAGTTCAAGGTCAAAAGGTCACTGGTCAAGGTCAAAAGGTCACGAGTCAATGTAGAAAGGTCACGGGGGTCAAAGGTCTAGGTAAAACAGTACCAGGATCAAAGTTCAAGGTCAAAAGGTCACTAGTCAAGGTCAAAAGGTCACGGTTCAAGGTCATAAGGACACGGGGGTCAAAAATCAAGGTCAAAAGGTCACGAACCAAGGTCAAAAGGTCACGGGACAAGGCCAGAAGGTCACGGGGCAACTGCATAAGGCCAAAAGGTCACCTGTCAAGGTCAAAAGGTCACTGCTCAAGGTCAAAAGGTCACGTATCAATTCAAAAGGTCACGGGGCAATTGCATAAGGTCAAAAGCTCACTGGTCAAAATCAAACGGTCACAGGATCAAAGTTCAAGGTCATAAGGTCATGGGGGTCAAAAATCAAGGTCAAAAGGTCACCGCTCAAGGTCAAAAGGTCACGAACCAAGGTCAAAAGGTCACGGGGGTCAAAAATCGAGGTCAAAAGGTCACAAACCAAGGTCAAAAGGTCACGAGTCAATGTAGAAAGGTCACGGGGGTCAAAGGTCTAGGTAAAACAGTACCAGGATCAAAGTTCAAGGTCAAAAGGTCACTAGTCAAGGTCAAAAGGTCACGGTTCAAGGTCATAAGGTCACGGGGGTCAAAGGTCAAGGTCAAAAGGTCACTGTTCAAGGTCAAAAGGTCACGGGACAAGGTCATAAGGTCACTTATCAAGGTCAAAAGGTCCCGTTTCAAGGTCAAAAGTTCACAGGGTCAAAGTTCAAGGTCAAAAGGTCACTTATCAAGGTCAAACGGTCACGGGGTCAAAAATCAAGGTCAAAAGGTCACTGGTAAAGGTCAAAAGGTCACTGGTCAAAAGCAAACGGTCACCGGATCAAAGTTCAAGGTCAAAAGGTCACTGGTCAGGGTCAAAAGGTCACTGCTGAAGGTAAAAAAGACACAGGGGTTAAAGGTAAAGGTCAAAAGGTCACGGGACAAGGTGAAAAGGTCACGGGACAAGGTCAAAAGGTCACGGGGCAACTGCATAAGGCCAAAAGGTCACCTGTCAAGGTCAAACGGTCACAGGATCAAAGTTCAAGGTCATAAGGTCATGGGGGTCAAAAATCAAGGTCAAAAGGTCACTGCTCAAGGTCAAAAGGTCACTGGACAAGGTCATAAGGTCATGGGGTAAAGGTCAAGGTCAAAAGGTCGCGAACCAAGGTCAAAAGGTCACGGGGCAATTGCATAAGGTCAAAGGGTCACTGGTAAAGGTCAAAAGGTCAATGGTCAAAATCAAACGGTCACACGAACAACGTTCAAGGTCAAAAGGTCACTGCTCAAGGTCAAAAGGTCCCGTTTCAAGGTCAAACGGTCACGGGGGTGTCAAATGTCAAGGTCAAAAGGTCACGAACCAAGGTCAAAAGGTCATGGGGTCAAAAATCGAGGTCAAAAGGTCACAAACCAAGGTCAAAAGGTCACGGGACAAGGTCATAAGGTCACTTATCAAGGTCAAAAGGTCCCGTATCAAGGTCAAAAGTTCACAGGGGTTAAAGGTGAAGGTCAAAAGGTCACAGTACAAGGTGAAAAGGTCACGGTACAAGGTGAAAAGGTCACGGGACAAGGTGAAAAGGTGACGGGGCAACTGCATAAGGCCAAAAGGTCACTGGTCAAGGTCAAACGGTCACTGCTCAAGGTCAAAAGGTCACGTATCAATTCAAAAGGTCACGGGGCAATTGCATAAGGTCAAAAGCTCACTGGTCAAAATCAAACGGTCACAGGATCAAAGTTCAAGGTCATAAGGTCATGGGTCAAAAATCAAGGTCAAAAGGTCACTGGTCAAAATCAAACTGTCACAGGATCAAATTTCAAGTTCATAAGGTCATGGGGGTCAAAAATCAAGGTCAAAAGGTCACCGCTCAAGGTCAAAAGGTCACGGGACAAGGTCAAACGGTCACTTATCAAGGTCAAAAGGTCACTGGTCAAGGTCAAAAGGTCACGAGTCAATGTAGAAAGGTCACGGGGGTCAAAGGTCTAGGTAAAACAGTACCAGGATCAAAGTTCAAGGTCAAAAGGTCACTAGTCAAGGTCAAAAGGTCACGTTTCAAGGTCATAAGGACACGGGGGTCAAAAATCAAGGTCAAAAGGTCACGAACCAAGGTCAAAAGGTCACGGGACAAGGTCAGAAGTTCACGGGGCAACTGCATAAGGCCAAAAGGTCACCTGTCAAGGTCAAACGGTCACAGGATCAAAGTTCAAGGTCATAAGGTCATGGGGGTCAAAAATCAAGGTCAAAAGGTCACGAACCGAGGTCAAAAGGTCACAGGACAAGGTCATAAGGTCACGGGGGTAAAGGTAAAGGTCAAAAGGTCGCGAATCAAGGTCAAAAGGTCACGGGGCAATTGCATAAGGTCAAAGGGTCACTGGTAAAGGTCAAAAGGTCACTGGTCAAAATCAAACGGTCACACGAACAACGTTCAAGGTCAAAAGGTCACTGCTCAAGGTCAAAAGGTCCCGTTTCAAGGTCAAACGATCACGGGGTGTCAAATGTCAAGGTCAAAATGTCACTAACCAAGGTCAAAAGGTCACGGGGGTCAAAAATCGAGGTCAAAAGGTCACAAACCAAGGTCAAAAGGTCACGGGACAAGGTGAAAAGGTCACGGGGCAACTGCATAAGGCCAAAAGGTCACCTGTCAAGGTCAAAAGGTCACTGCTCAAGGTCAAAAGGTCACGGGACAAGGTCATAAGGTCACTTATCAAGGTCAAAAGGTCCCGTTTCAAGGTCAAAAGTTCACAGGGTCAAAGTTCAAGGTCAAAAGGTCACTTATCAAGGTCAAACGGTCACGGGGTCAAAAATCAAGGTCAAAAGGTCACTGGTAAAGGTCAAAAGGTCACTGGTCAAAAGCAAACGGTCACAGGATGAAAGTTCAAGGTCAAAAGGTCACTGGTCAGGGTCAAAAGGTCACTGCTGAAGGTAAAAAAGACACAGGGGTTAAAGGTAAAGGTCAAAAGGTCACGGTACAAGGTGAAAAGGTCACGGGACAAGGTCAAAAGGTCACGGGGCAACTGCATAAGGCCAAAAGGTCACCTGTCAAGGTCAAACGGTCACAGGATCAAAGTTCAAGGTCAAAAGGTCACGGGTCAAAGTTCAAGGTCAAAAGGTCACTGGTCAAGGTCAAAAGGTCACGAGTCAATGTAGAAAGGTCACGGGGGTCAAAGGTCTAGGTAAAACAGTACCAGGATCAAAGTTCAAGGTCAAAAGGTCACTAGTCAAGGTCAAAAGGTCACGTTTCAAGGTCATAAGGACACGGGGGTCAAAAATCAAGGTCAAAAGGTCACAAACCAAGGTCAAAAGGTCACGGGACAAGGCCAGAAGGTCACGGGGCAACTGCATAAGGCCAAAAGGTCACCTGTCAAGGTCAAAAGGTCACTGCTCAAGGTCAAAAGGTCACGTATCAATTCAAAAGGTCACGGGGCAATTGCATAAGGTCAAAAGCTAACTGGTCAAAATCAAACGGTCACAGGATCAAAGTTCAAGGTCATAAGGTCATGGGGGTCAAAAATCAAGGTCAAAAGGTCACCGCTCAAGGTCAAAAGGTCACGGGACAAGGTCATAAGGTCACGGGGTAAAGGTAAAGGTCAAAAGGTCGCGAACCAAGGTCAAAAGGTCACGGGGCAATTGCATAAGGTCAAAGGGTCACTGGTAAAGGTCAAAAGGTCACTGGTCAAAATCAAACGTTCACACGAACAACGTTCAAGGTCAAAAGGTCACTGCTCAAGGTCAAAAGGTCCCGTTTCAAGGTCAAACGGTCACGGGGGTGTCAAATGTCAAGGTCAAAAGGTCACAAACCAAGGTCAAAAGGTCACGGGGGTCAAAAATCGAGGTCAAAAGGTCACAAACCAAGGTCAAAAGGTCACGGGACAAGGTGAAAAGGTCACGGGGCAACTGCATAAGGCCAAAAGGTCACCTGTCAAGGTTAAAAGGTCACTGCTCAAGGTCAAAAGGTCACGGTTCAAGGTCATAAGGTCACGGGGGTCAAAGGTCAAGGTCAAAAGGTCACCGCTCAAGGTCAAAAGGTCACGGGACAAGGTCATAAGGTCACTTATCAAGGTCAAAAGGTCCCGTTTCAAGGTCAAAAGTTCACAGGGTCAAAGTTCAAGGTCAAAAGGTCACTTATCAAGGTCAAACGGTCACGGGGTCAAAAATCAAGGTCAAAAGGTCACTGGTAAAGGTCAAAAGGTCACTGGTCAAAAGCAAACGGTCACAGGATCAAAGTTCAAGGTCAAAAGGTCACTGGTCAGGGTCAAAAGGTCACTGCTGAAGGTAAAAAAGACACAGGGGTTAAAGGTAAAGGTCAAAAGGTCACGGGACAAGGTGAAAAGGTCACGGGACAAGGTCAAAAGGTCACGGGGCAACTGCATAAGGCCAAAAGGTCACCTGTCAAGGTCAAACGGTCACAGGATCAAAGTTCAAGGTCATAAGGTCATGGGGGTCAAAAATCAAGGTCAAAAGGTCACTGCTCAAGGTCAAAAGGTCACGGGACAAGGTCATAAGGTCACGGGGGTAAAGGTAAAGGTCAAAAGGTCGCGAATCAAGGTCAAAAGGTCACGGGGCAATTGCATAAGGTCAAAGGGTCACTGGTAAAGGTCAAAAGGTCACTGGTCAAAATCAAACGGTCACACGAACAACGTTCAAGGTCAAAAGGTCACTGCTCAAGGTCAAAAGGTCCCGTTTCAAGGTCAAACGGTCACGGGGTGTCAAATGTCAAAGTCAAAATGTCACTAACCAAGGTCAAAAGGTCACGGGGGTCAAAAATCGAGGTCAAAAGGTCACAAACCAAGGTCAAAAGGTCACGGGACAAGGTGAAAAGGTCACGGGGCAACTGCATAAGGCCAAAAGGTCACCTCTCAAGGTCAAACGGTCACAGGATCAAAGTTCAAGGTCAAAAGGTCACGGGTCAAAGTTCAAGGTCAAAAGGTCACTGCTGAAGGTAAAAAAGACACAGGGGTTAAAGGTAAAGGTCAAAAGGTCACGGTACAAGGTGAAAAGGTCACGGGACAAGGTCAAAAGGTCACGGGGCAACTGCATAAGGCCAAAAGGTCACCTGTCAAGGTCAAACGGTCACAGGATCAAAGTTCAAGGTCAAAAGGTCACGGGTCAAAGTTCAAGGTCAAAAGGTCACTGGTCAAGGTCAAAAGGTCACGAGTCAATGTAGAAAGGTCACGGGGGTCAAAGGTCTAGGTAAAACAGTACCAGGATCAAAGTTCAAGGTCAAAAGGTCACTAGTCAAGGTCAAAAGGTCACGGTTCAAGGTCATAAGGACACGGGGGTCAAAAATCAAGGTCAAAAGGTCACGAACCAAGGTCAAAAGGTCACGGGACAAGGCCAGAAGGTCACGGGGCAACTGCATAAGGCCAAAAGGTCACCTGTCAAGGTCAAAAGGTCACTGCTCAAGGTCAAAAGGTCACGTATCAATTCAAAAGGTCACGGGGCAATTGCATAAGGTCAAAAGCTCACTGGTCAAAATCAAACGGTCACAGGATCAAAGTTCAAGGTCATAAGGTCATGGGGGTCAAAAATCAAGGTCAAAAGGTCACCGCTCAAGGTCAAAAGGTCACGGGACAAGGTCATAAGGTCACGGGGTAAAGGTCAAGGTCAAAAGGTCACGAACCAAGGTCAAAAGGTCACGGGGCAATTGCATAAGGTCAAAGGGTCACTGGTAAAGGTCAAAAGGTCACTGGTCAAAATCAAACGGTCACACGAACAACGTTCAAGGTCAAAAGGTCACTGCTCAAGGTCAAAAGGTCCCGTTTCAAGGTCAAACGGTCACGGGGGTGTCAAATGTCAAGGTCAAAAGGTCACGAACCAAGGTCAAAAGGTCACGGGGGTCAAAAATCGAGGTCAAAAGGTCACAAACCAAGGTCAAAAGGTCACGGGACAAGGTGAAAAGGTCACGGGGCAACTGCATAAGGCCAAAAGCTCACCTGTCAAGGTCAAAAGGTCACTGCTCAAGGTCAAAAGGTCCCCTTTCAAGGTCAAAAGATCACAGGGTCAAAGTTCAAGGTCAAAAGGTCACTTATCAAGGTCAAACGGTCACGGGGTCAAAAATCAAGGTCAAAAGGTCACTGGTAAAGGTCAAAAGGTCACTGGTCAAAAGCAAACGGTCACAGGATGTTAGTTCAAGGTCAAAAAGTCACTGGTCAGGGTCAAAAGGTCACTGCTGAAGGTAAAAAAGACACAGGGGTTAAAGGTAAAGGTCAAAAGGTCACGGTACAAGGTGAAAAGGTCACGGGACAAGGTCAAAAGGTCACGGGGCAACTGCATAAGGCCAAAAGGTCACCTGTCAAGGTCAAACGGTCACAGGATCAAAGTTCAAGGTCATAAGGTCATGGGGGTCAAAAATCAAGGTCAAAAGGTCACTGCTCAAGGTCAAAAGGTCACGAGTCAATGTAGAAAGGTCACGGGGTCAAAGGTCTAGGTAAAACAGTACCAGGATCAAAGTTCAAGGTCAAAAGGTCACTAGTCAAGGTCAAAAGGTCACGTTTCAAGGTCATAAGGACACGGGGGTCAAAAATCAAGGTCAAAAGGTCACGAACCAAGGTCAAAAGGTCACGGGACAAGGTCAGAAGGTCACGGGGCAACTGCATAAGGCCAAAAGGTCACCTGTCAAGGTCAAAAGGTCACTGCTCAAGGTCAAAAGGTCACGGTTCAAGGTCATAAGGTCACGGGGGTCAAAGGTCAAGGTCAAAAGGTCACGAACCAAGGTCAAAAGGTCACGGGACAAGGTCATAAGGTCACTTATCAAGGTCAAAAGGTCCCGTTTCAAGGTCAAAAGTTCACAGGGTCAAAGTTCAAGGTCAAAAGGTCACTTATCAAGGTCAAACGGTCACGGGGTCAAAAATCAAGGTCAAAAGGTCACTGGTAAAGGTCAAAAGGTCACTGGTCAAAAGCAAACGGTCACCGGATCAAAGTTCAAGGTCAAAAGGTCACTGGTCAGGGTCAAAAGGTCACTGCTGAAGGTAAAAAAGACACAGGGGTTAAAGGTAAAGGTCAAAAGGTCACGGGACAAGTTGAAAAGGTCACGGGACAAGGTCAAAAGGTCACGGGGCAACTGCATAAGGCCAAAAGGTCACCTGTCAAGGTCAAACGGTCACAGGATCAAAGTTCAAGGTCATAAGGTCATGGGGGTCAAAAATCAAGGTCAAAAGGTCACTGGTCAAGGTCAAAAGGTCACTGGACAAGGTCATAAGGTCATGGGGTAAAGGTCAAGGTCAAAAGGTCGCGAACCAAGGTCAAAAGGTCACGGGGCAATTGCATAAGGTCAAAGGGTCACTGGTAAAGGTCAAAAGGTCAATGGTCAAAATCAAACGGTCACACGAACAACGTTCAAGGTCAAAAGGTCACTGCTCAAGGTCAAAAGGTCCCGTTTCAAGGTCAAACGGTCACGGGGGTGTCTAATGTCAAGGTCAAAAGGTCACGAACCAAGGTCAAAAGGTCATGGGGTCAAAAATCGAGGTCAAAAGGTCACAAACCAAGGTCAAAAGGTCACGGGACAAGGTCATAAGGTCACTTATCAAGGTCAAAAGGTCCCGTATCAAGGTCAAAAGTTCACAGGGGTTAAAGGTGAAGGTCAAAAGGTCACAGTACAAGGTGAAAAGGTCACGGTACAAGGTGAAAAGGTCACGGGACAAGGTGAAAAGGTGACGGGGCAACTGCATAAGGCCAAAAGGTCACTGGTCAAGGTCAAACGGTCACTGCTCAAGGTCAAAAGGTCACGTATCAATTCAAAAGGTCACGGGGCAATTGCATAAGGTCAAAAGCTCACTGGTCAAAATCAAACGGTCACAGGATCAAAGTTCAAGGTCATAAGGTCATGGGTCAAAAATCAAGGTCAAAAGGTCACTGGTCAAAATCAAACTGTCACAGGATGAAATTTCAAGTTCATAAGGTCATGGGGGTCAAAAATCAAGGTCAAAAGGTCACTGGTCAAGGTCGAAAGGTCACGAGTCAATGTAGAAAGGTCACGGGGGTCAAAGGTCTAGGTAAAACAGTACCAGGATCAAAGTTCAAGGTCAAAAGGTCACTAGTCAAGGTCAAAAGGTCACGTTTCAAGGTCATAAGGACACGGGGGTCAAAAATCAAGGTCAAAAGGTCACGAACCAAGGTCAAAAGGTCACGGGACAAGGTCAGAAGTTCACGGGGCAACTGCATAAGGCCAAAAGGTCACCTGTCAAGGTCAAACGGTCACAGGATCAAAGTTCAAGGTCATAAGGTCATGGGGGTCAAAAATCAAGGTCAAAAGGTCACGAACCGAGGTCAAAAGGTCACGGGACAAGGTCATAAGGTCACGGGGGTAAAGGTAAAGGTCAAAAGGTCGCGAATCAAGGTCAAAAGGTCACGGGGCAATTGCATAAGGTCAAAGGGTCACTGGTAAAGGTCAAAAGGTCACTGGTCAAAATCAAACGGTCACACGAACAACGTTCAAGGTCAAAAGGTCACTGCTCAAGGTCAAAAGGTCCCGTTTCAAGGTCAAACGGTCACGGGGTGTCAAATGTCAAGGTCAAAATGTCACTAACCAAGGTCAAAAGGTCACGGGGGTCAAAAATCGAGGTCAAAAGGTCACAAACCAAGGTCAAAAGGTCACGGGACAAGGTGAAAAGGTCACGGGGCAACTGCATAAGGCCAAAAGGTCACCTGTCAAGGTCAAAAGGTCACTGCTCAAGGTCAAAAGGTCACGGGACAAGGTCATAAGGTCACTTATCAAGGTCAAAAGGTCCCGTTTCAAGGTCAAAAGTTCACAGGGTCAAAGTTCAAGGTCAAAAGGTCACTTATCAAGGTCAAACGGTCACGGGGTCAAAAATCAAGGTCAAAAGGTCACTGGTAAAGGTCAAAAGGTCACTGGTCAAAAGCAAACGGTCACAGGATGAAAGTTCAAGGTCAAAAGGTCACTGGTCAGGGTCAAAAGGTCACTGCTGAAGGTAAAAAAGACACAGGGGTTAAAGGTAAAGGTCAAAAGGTCACGGTACAAGGTGAAAAGGTCACGGGACAAGGTCAAAAGGTCACGGGGCAACTGCATAAGGCCAAAAGGTCACCTGTCAAGGTCAAACGGTCACAGGATCAAAGTTCAAGGTCAAAAGGTCACGGGTCAAAGTTCAAGGTCAAAAGGTCACTGGTCAAGGTCAAAAGGTCACGAGTCAATGTAGAAAGGTCACGGGGGTCAAAGGTCTAGGTAAAACAGTACCAGGATCAAAGTTCAAGGTCAAAAGGTCACTAGTCAAGGTCAAAAGGTCACGTTTCAAGGTCATAAGGACACGGGGGTCAAAAATCAAGGTCAAAAGGTCACAAACCAAGGTCAAAAGGTCACGGGACAAGGCCAGAAGGTCACGGGGCAACTGCATAAGGCCAAAAGGTCACCTGTCAAGGTCAAAAGGTCACTGCTCAAGGTCAAAAGGTCACGTATCAATTCAAAAGGTCACGGGGCAATTGCAAAAGGTCAAAAGCTAACTGGTCAAAATCAAACGGTCACAGGATCAAAGTTCAAGGTCATAAGGTCATGGGGGTCAAAAATCAAGGTCAAAAGGTCACCGCTCAAGGTCAAAAGGTCACGGGACAAGGTCATAAGGTCACGGGGTAAAGGTAAAGGTCAAAAGGTCGCGAACCAAGGTCAAAAGGTCACGGGGCAATTGCATAAGGTCAAAGGGTCACTGGTAAAGGTCAAAAGGTCACTGGTCAAAATCAAACGTTCACACGAACAACGTTCAAGGTCAAAAGGTCACTGCTCAAGGTCAAAAGGTCCCGTTTCAAGGTCAAACGGTCACGGGGGTGTCAAATGTCAAGGTCAAAAGGTCACAAACCAAGGTCAAAAGGTCACGGGGGTCAAAAATCGAGGTCAAAAGGTCACAAACCAAGGTCAAAAGGTCACGGGACAAGGTGAAAAGGTCACGGGGCAACTGCATAAGGCCAAAAGGTCACCTGTCAAGGTTAAAAGGTCACTGCTCAAGGTCAAAAGGTCACGGTTCAAGGTCATAAGGTCACGGGGGTCAAAGGTCAAGGTCAAAAGGTCACTGCTCAAGGTCAAAAGGTCACGGGACAAGGTCATAAGGTCACTTATCAAGGTCAAAAGGTCCCGTTTCAAGGTCAAAAGTTCACAGGGTCAAAGTTCAAGGTCAAAAGGTCACTTATCAAGGTCAAACGGTCACGGGGTCAAAAATCAAGGTCAAAAGGTCACTGGTAAAGGTCAAAAGGTCACTGGTCAAAAGCAAACGGTCACAGGATCAAAGTTCAAGGTCAAAAGGTCACTGGTCAGGGTCAAAAGGTCACTGCTGAAGGTAAAAAAGACACAGGGGTTAAAGGTAAAGGTCAAAAGGTCACGGGACAAGGTGAAAAGGTCACGGGACAAGGTCAAAAGGTCACGGGGCAACTGCATAAGGCCAAAAGGTCACCTGTCAAGGTCAAACGGTCACAGGATCAAAGTTCAAGGTCAAAAGGTCACGGGTCAAAGTTCAAGGTCAAAAGGTCACTGGTCAAGGTCAAAAGGTCACGAGTCAATGTAGAAAGGTCACGGGGGTCAAAGGTCTAGGTAAAACAGTACCAGGATCAAAGTTCAAGGTCAAAAGGTCACTAGTCAAGGTCAAAAGGTCACGGTTCAAGGTCATAAGGACACGGGGGTCAAAAATCAAGGTCAAAAGGTCACGAACCAAGGTCAAAAGGTCACGGGACAAGGCCAGAAGGTCACGGGGCAACTGCATAAGGCCAAAAGGTCACCTGTCAAGGTCAAAAGGTCACTGCTCAAGGTCAAAAGGTCACGTATCAATTCAAAAGGTCACGGGGCAATTGCATAAGGTCAAAAGCTCACTGGTCAAAATCAAACGGTCACAGGATCAAAGTTCAAGGTCATAAGGTCATGGGGGTCAAAAATCAAGGTCAAAAGGTCACCGCTCAAGGTCAAAAGGTCACGAACCAAGGTCAAAAGGTCACGGGGGTCAAAAATCGAGGTCAAAAGGTCACAAACCAAGGTCAAAAGGTCACGGGACAAGGTGAAAAGGTCACGGGGCAACTGCATAAGGCCAAAAGGTCACTTATCAAGGTCAAAAGGTCACTGCTCAAGGCCAAAAGGTCACCTGTCAAGGTCAAACGGTCACAGGATCAAAGTTCAAGATCATAAGGTCATGGGGTCAGAAATCAAGGTCAAAAGGTCACTGCTCAAGGTCAAAAGGTCACGAACCAATGTCAAAAGGTCACGGGGCAATTGCATAAGGTCAAAGGGTCACTGGTAAAGGTCAAAAGGTCACTGGTCAAAATCAAACGGTCACACGAACAACGTTCAAGGTCAAAAGGTCACTGCTCAAGGTCAAAAGGTCCCGTTTCAAGGTCAAACGGTCACGGGGGTGTCAAATGTCAAGGTCAAAAGGTCACGAACCAAGGTCAAAAGGTCACGGGGGTCAAAAATCGAGGTCAAAAGGTCAGAAACCAATGTCAAAAGGTCACGGGACAAGGTGAAAAGGTCACGGGGCAACTGCATAAGGCCAAAAGGTCACCTGTCAAGGTCAAAAGGTCACTGCTCAAGGTCAAAAGGTCACGGTTCAAGGTCATAAGGTCACGGGGTCAAATGTCAAGGTCAAAAGGTCACGTTTCAAGGTCAAACGGTCACGGGGGTCAAATGTCAAGGTCAAAAGGTCACGAACCAAGGTCAAAAGGTCACGGGGGTCAAAGGTCAAGGCCAGACGGTCACAGGATCAAAGTTCAAGGTCAAAAGGTCACTGGTCAAGGTCAAAAGGTCACGGGACAAGCTCATAAGGTCACGGGGTAAAGGTCAAGGTCAAAAGGTCGCGAACCAAGGTCAAAAGGTCACGGGCAATTGCATAAGGTCAAAGGGTCACTGGTAAAGGTCAAAAGGTCACTGCTCAAAATCAAACGGTCACACGAACAACGTTCAAGGTCAAAAGGTCATTGCTCAAGGTCAAAAGGTCCCGTTTCAAGGTCAAACGGTCACAGGGGGTCAAATGTCAAGGTCAAAAGGTCACTGGTCAGGGTCAAAAGGTCACTGCTCAAGGTAAAAAAGACACAGGGGTTAAAGGTAAAGGTCAAAAGGTCACGGTACAAGGTGAAAAGGTCACGGGACAAGGTCAAACGGTCATGGGGCAACTGCATAAGGCCAAAAGGTCACCTGTCAAGGTCAAACGGTTATGAGGGGTCAAATGTCAAGGTCAAAAGGTCACGAGCCAAGGTCAAAAGGTCATGGGGGTCAAAGGTCAAGGCCAAACGGTCACAGGATCAAAGTTCAAGGTCAAAAGGTCACGTTTCAAGGTCAAAAGGTCACGGGACAAGGTCAGAAGGTCACGGGGCAACTGCATAAGTCCAAAAGGTCACCTGTCAAGGTCAACAGGTCACTGCTCAAGGTCAAGTGGTCACGTATCGATTCAAAAGGTCACGGGGCAATTGCATAAGGTCAAAAGCTCACTGGTCAAAATCAAACGGTCACAGGATCAAAGTTCAAGGTCATAAGGTCATGGGGGTCAAAAATCAAGGTCAAAAGGTCACTGCTCAAGGCCAAAAGGTCACGGGACAAGGTCATAAGGTCACGGGGGTAAAGGTCAAGGTCAAAAGGTCGCGAACCAAGGTCAAAAGGTCACGGGGCAATTGCATAAGGTCAAAGGGTCACTGGTAAAGGTCAAAAGGTCACTGCTCAAAATCAAACGGTCACACGAACAACGTTCAAGGTCAAAAGGTCACTGCTCAAGGTCAAAAGGTCACGTTTCAAGGTCAAATGGTCACGGGGGGTCAATAGTCAAGGTCAAAAGGTCACGAACCAAGGTCAAAAGGTCACGGGGGTCAAAGGTCAAGGCCAGACGGTCACAGGATCAAAGTTCAAGGTCAAAAGGTCACTGGTCAAGGTCAAAAGGTCACGGGACAAGCTCATAAGGTCACGGGGTAAAGGTCAAGGTCAAAAGGTCGCGAACCAAGGTCAAAAGGTCACGGGCAATTGCATAAGGTCAAAGGGTCACTGGTAAAGGTCAAAAGGTCACTGGTCAAAATCAAACGGTCACACGAACAACGTTCAAGGTCAAAAGGTCACTGCTCAAGGTCAAAAGGTCCCGTTTCAAGGTCAAACGGTCACGGGGGTGTCAAATGTCAAGGTCAAAAGGTCACGAACCAAGGTCAAAAGGTCACGGGGGTCAAAAATCGAGGTCAAAAGGTCACAAACCAAGGTCAAAAGGTCACGGGACAAGGTCAGAAGGTCACGGGGCAACTGCATAAGGCCAAAAGGTCACCTGTCAAGGTCAAAAGGTCACTGCGCTAGGTCAAAAGGTTACGTATCGATTCAAAAGGTCACGGGGCAATTGCATAAGGTCAAAGGGTCACTGGTAAAGGTCAAAAGGTCACTGGTCAAAATCAAACGGTCACACGAACAACGTTCAAGGTCAAAAGGTCACTGCTCAAGGTCAAAAGGTCACGTTTCAAGGTCAAACGGTCACGGGGGTCAAATGTCAAGGTCAAAAGGTCACGAACCAAGGTCAAAAGGTCACGGGGGTCAAAGGTCAAGGCCAGACGGTCACAGGATCAAAGTTCAAGGTCAAAAGGTCACTGGTCAAGGTCAAAAGGTCACGGGACAAGCTCATAAGGTCACGGGGTAAAGGTCAAGGTCAAAAGGTCGCGAACCAAGGTCAAAAGGTCACGGGCAATTGCATAAGGTCAAAGGGTCACTGGTAAAGGTCAAAAGGTCACTGCTCAAAATCAAACGGTCACACGAACAACGTTCAAGGTCAAAAGGTCATTGCTCAAGGTCAAAAGGTCCCGTTTCAAGGTCAAACGGTCACAGGGGGTCAAATGTCAAGGTCAAAAGGTCACTGGTCAGGGTCAAAAGGTCACTGCTCAAGGTAAAAAAGACACAGGGGTTAAAGGTAAAGGTCAAAAGGTCACGGTACAAGGTGAAAAGGTCACGGGACAAGGTCAAACGGTCACGGGGCAACTGCATAAGGCCAAAAGGTCACCTGTCAAGGTCAAACGGTTATGGGGGGTCAAATGTCAAGGTCAAAAGGTCACGAGCCAAGGTCAAAAGGTCATGGGGTCAAAGGTCAAGGCCAAACGGTCACAGGATCAAAGTTCAAGGTCAAAAGGTCACGTTTCAAGGTCAAAAGGTCACGGGACAAGCTCATAAGGTCACGGGGCAACTGCATAAGGCCAAAAGGTCACCTGTCAAGGTCAAAAGGTCACTGCTCAAGGTCAAAAGGTCACGTATCGATTCAAAAGGTCACGGGGCAATTGCATAAGGTCAAAAGCTCACTGGTCAAAATCAAACGGTCACAGGATCAAAGTTCAAGGTCATAAGGTCATGGGGGTCAAAAATCAAGGTCAAAAGGTCACCGCTCAAGGTCAAAAGGTCACGGGACAAGGTCATAAGGTCACGGGGTAAAGGTCAAGGTCAAAAGGTCACGGGGCAATTGCATAAGGCCAAAAGGTCACCTGTCAAGGTCAAAAGGTCACTGCTCAAGGTCAAAAGGTCACGGTTCAAGTTAATAAGGTCACGGGGGTCAAAGGTCAAGGTCAAAAGGTCACGAACCAAGGTCAAAAGGTCACGGGACAAGGTCATAAGGTCACTTATCAAGGTCAAAAGGTCCCGTTTCAAGGTCAAAAGTTCACAGGGTCAAAGTTCAAGGTCAAAAGGTCACTTATCAAGGTCAAACGGTCACGGGGTCAAAAATCAAGGTCAAAAGGTCACTGGTAAAGGTCAAAAGGTCACTGGTCAAAAGCAAACGGTCACAGGATGAAAGTTCAAGGTCAAAAGGTCACTAGTCAAGGTCAAAAGGTCACGTTTCAAGGTCATAAGGACACGGGGGTCAAAAATCAAGGTCAAAAGGTCACGAACCAAGGTCAAAAGGTCACGGGACAAGGTCAGAAGGTCACGGGGCAACTGCATAAGGCCAAAAGGTCACCTGTCAAGGTCAAAAGGTCACCGCTCAAGGTCAAAAGGTCACGTATCGATTCAAAAGGTCACGGGGCAATTGCATAAGGTCAAAAGCTCACTGGTCAAAATCAAACGGTCACAGGATCAAAGTTCAAGGTCATAAGGTCATGGGGGTCAAAAATCAAGGTAAAAAGGTCACCGCTCAAGGTCAAAAGGTCACGGGACAAGGTCATAAGGTCACGGGGTAAAGGTCAAGGTCAAAAGGTCACGAACCAAGGTCAAAAGGTCACGGGGCAATTGCATAAGGTCAAAGGGTCACTGGTAAAGGTCAAAAGGTCACTGGTCAAAATCAAACGGTCACACGAACAACGTTCAAGGTCAAAAGGTCACTGCTCAAGGTCAAAAGGTCCCGTTTCAAGGTCAAACGGTCACGGGGGTGTCAAATGTCAAGGTCAAAAGGTCACAAACCAAGGTCAAAAGGTCACGGGGGTCAAAAATCGAGGTCAAAAGGTCACAAACCAAGGTCAAAAGGTCACGGGACAAGGAGAAATGGTCACAGGGCAACTGCATAAGGCCAAAAGGTCACCTGTCAAGGTCAAAAGGTCACTGCTCAAGGTCAAAAGGTCACGGTTCAAGGTCATAAGGTCACGGGGGTCAAAGGTCACGGTCAAAAGGTCACAAACCAAGGTCAAAAGGTCACGGGACAAAGTCATAAGGTCACTTATCAAGGTCAAAAGGTCCCGTTTCAAGGTCAAAAGTTCACAGGGTCAAAGTTCAAGGTCAAAAGGTCACTTATCAAGGTCAAACGGTCACGGGTCAAAAATCAAGGTCAAAAGGTCACTGGTAAAGGTCAAAAGGTCACTGGTCAAAAGCAAACGGTCACAGGATGAAAGTTCAAGGTCAAAAGGTCACTGGTCAGGGTCAAAAGGTCACTGCTGAAGGTAAAAAAGACACAGGGGTTAAAGGTAAAGGTCAAAAGGTCACGGTACAAGGTGAAAAGGTCACGGGACAAGGTCAAAAGGTCACGGGGCAACTGCATAAGGCCAAAAGGTCACCTGTCAAGGTCAAACGGTCACAGGATCAAAGTTCAAGGTCAAAAGGTCACGGGTCAAAGTTCAAGGTCAAAAGGTCACTGGTCAAGGTCAAAAGGTCACGAGTCAATGTAGAAAGGTCACGGGGGTCAAAGGTCTAGGTAAAACAGTACCAGGATCAAAGTTCAAGGTCAAAAGGTCACTAGTCAAGGTCAAAAGGTCACGTTTCAAGGTCATAAGGACACGGGGGTCAAAAATCAAGGTCAAAAGGTCACAAACCAAGGTCAAAAGGTCACGGGACAAGGCCAGAAGTTCACGGGGCAACTGCATAAGGCCAAAAGGTCACCTGTCAAGGTCAAAAGGTCACTGCTCAAGGTCAAAAGGTCACGTATCAATTCAAAAGGTCACGGGGCAATTGCATAAGGTCAAAAGCTAACTGGTCAAAATCAAACGGTCACAGGATCAAATTTCAAGGTCATAAGGTCATGGGGGTCAAAAATCAAGGTCAAAAGGTCACCGCTCAAGGTCAAAGGTCACGGGACAAGGTCATAAGGTCACGGGGGGTAAAGGTAAAGGTCAAAAGGTCGCGAACCAAGGTCAAAAGGTCACGGGGCAATTGCATAAGGTCAAAGGGTCACTGGTAAAGGTCAAAAGGTCACTGGTCAAAATCAAACGTTCACACGAACAACGTTCAAGGTCAAAAGGTCACTGCTCAAGGTCAAAAGGTCCCGTTTCAAGGTCAAACGGTCACGGGGGTGTCAAATGTCAAGGTCAAAAGGTCACAAACCAAGGTCAAAAGGTCACGGGGGTCAAAAATCGAGGTCAAAAGGTCACAAACCAAGGTCAAAAGGTCACGGGACAAGGTGAAAAGGTCACGGGGCAACTGCATAAGGCCAAAAGGTCACCTGTCAAGGTTAAAAGGTCACTGCTCAAGGTCAAAAGGTCACGGTTCAAGGTCATAAGGTCACGGGGGTCAAAGGTAAAGGTCAAAAGGTCACTGCTCAAGGTCAAAAGGTCACGGGACAAGGTCATAAGGTCACTTATCAAGGTCAAAAGGTCCCGTTTCAAGGTCAAAAGTTCACAGGGTCAAAGTTCAAGGTCAAAAGGTCACTTATCAAGGTCAAACGGTCACGGGGTCAAAAATCAAGGTCAAAAGGTCACTGGTAAAGGTCAAAAGGTCACTGGTCAAAAGCAAACGGTCACAGGATGAAAGGTCAAGGTCAAAAGGTCACTGGTCAGGGTCAAAAGGTCACTGCTGAAGGTAAAAAAGACACAGGGGTTAAAGGTAAAGGTCAAAAGGTCACGGGACAAGGTGAAAAGGTCACGGGACAAGGTCAAAAGGTCACGGGGCAACTGCATAAGGCCAAAAGGTCACCTGTCAAGGTCAAACGGTCACAGGATCAAAGTTCAAGGTCATAAGGTCATGGGGGTCAAAAATCAAGGTCAAAAGGTCACTGGTCAAGGTCAAAAGGTCACTGGACAAGGTCATAAGGTCATGGGGTAAAGGTCAAGGTCAAAAGGTCGCGAACCAAGGTCAAAAGGTCACGGGGCAATTGCATAAGGTCAAAGGGTCACTGGTAAAGGTCAAAAGGTCAATGGTCAAAATCAAACGGTCACACGAACAACGTTCAAGGTCAAAAGGTCACTGCTCAAGGTCAAAAGGTCCCGTTTCAAGGTCAAACGGTCACGGGGGTGTCAAATGTCAAGGTCAAAAGGTCACGAACCAAGGTCAAAAGGTCACGGGGTCAAAAATCGAGGTCAAAAGGTCACAAACCAAGGTCAAAAGGTCACGGGACAAGGTCATAAGGTCACTTATCAAGGTCAAAAGGTCCCGTATCAAGGTCAAAAGTTCACAGGGGTTAAAGGTGAAGGTCAAAAGGTCACAGTACAAGGTGAAAAGGTCACGGTACAAGGTGAAAAGGTCACGGGACAAGGTGAAAAGGTGACGGGGCAACTGCATAAGGCCAAAAGGTCACTGGTCAAGGTCAAACGGTCACTGCTCAAGGTCAAAAGGTCACGTATCAATTCAAAAGGTCACGGGGCAATTGCATAAGGTCAAAAGCTCACTGGTCAAAATCAAACGGTCACAGGATCAAAGTTCAAGGTCATAAGGTCATGGGTCAAAAATCAAGGTCAAAAGGTCACTGGTCAAAATCAAACTGTCACAGGATCAAATTTCAAGTTCATAAGGTCATGGGGGTAAAAAATCAAGGTCAAAAGGTCACCGCTCAAGGTCAAAAGGTCACGGGACAAGGTCAAACGGTCACTTATCAAGGTCAAAAGGTCACTGGTCAAGGTCAAAAGGTCACGAGTCAATGTAGAAAGGTCACGGGGGTCAAAGGTCTAGGTAAAACAGTACCAGGATCAAAGTTCAAGGTCAAAAGGTCACTAGTCAAGGTCAAAAGGTCACGTTTCAAGGTCATAAGGACACGGGGGTCAAAAATCAAGGTCAAAAGGTCACGAACCAAGGTCAAAAGGTCACGGGACAAGGTCAGAAGTTCACGGGGCAACTGCATAAGGCCAAAAGGTCACCTGTCAAGGTCAAACGGTCACAGGATCAAAGTTCAAGGTCATAAGGTCATGGGGGTCAAAAATCAAGGTCAAAAGGTCACGAACCGAGGTCAAAAGGTCACGGGACAAGGTCATAAGGTCACGGGGGTAAAGGTAAAGGTCAAAAGGTCGCGAATCAAGGTCAAAAGGTCACGGGGCAATTGCATAAGGTCAAAGGGTCACTGGTAAAGGTCAAAAGGTCACTGGTCAAAATCAAACGGTCACACGAACAACGTTCAAGGTCAAAAGGTCACTGCTCAAGGTCAAAAGGTCCCGTTTCAAGGTCAAACGGTCACGGGGTGTCAAATGTCAAGGTCAAAATGTCACTAACCAAGGTCAAAAGGTCACGGGGGTCAAAAATCGAGGTCAAAAGGTCACAAACCAAGGTCAAAAGGTCACGGGACAAGGTGAAAAGGTCACGGGGCAACTGCATAAGGCCAAAAGGTCACCTGTCAAGGTCAAAAGGTCACTGCTCAAGGTCAAAAGGTCACGGGACAAGGTCATAAGGTCACTTATCAAGGTCAAAAGGTCCCGTTTCAAGGTCAAAAGTTCACAGGGTCAAAGTTCAAGGTCAAAAGGTCACTTATCAAGGTCAAACGGTCACGGGGTCAAAAATCAAGGTCAAAAGGTCACTGGTAAAGGTCAAAAGGTCACTGGTCAAAAGCAAACGGTCACAGGATGAAAGTTCAAGGTCAAAAGGTCACTGGTCAGGGTCAAAAGGTCACTGCTGAAGGTAAAAAAGACACAGGGGTTAAAGGTAAAGGTCAAAAGGTCACGGTACAAGGTGAAAAGGTCACGGGACAAGGTCAAAAGGTCACGGGGCAACTGCATAAGGCCAAAAGGTCACCTGTCAAGGTCAAACGGTCACAGGATCAAAGTTCAAGGTCAAAAGGTCACGGGTCAAAGTTCAAGGTCAAAAGGTCACCGGTCAAGGTCAAAAGGTCACGAGTCAATGTAGAAAGGTCACGGGGGTCAAAGGTCTAGGTAAAACAGTACCAGGATCAAAGTTCAAGGTCAAAAGGTCACTAGTCAAGGTCAAAAGGTCACGTTTCAAGGTCATAAGGACACGGGGGTCAAAAATCAAGGTCAAAAGGTCACAAACCAAGGTCAAAAGGTCACGGGACAAGGCCAGAAGGTCACGGGGCAACTGCATAAGGCCAAAAGGTCACCTGTCAAGGTCAAAAGGTCACTGCTCAAGGTCAAAAGGTCACGTATCAATTCAAAAGGTCACGGGGCAATTGCATAAGGTCAAAAGCTAACTGGTCAAAATCAAACGGTCACAGGATCAAATTTCAAGGTCATAAGGTCATGGGGGTAAAAAATCAAGGTCAAAAGGTCACCGCTCAAGGTCAAAAGGTCACGGGACAAGGTCATAAGGTCACGGGGTAAAGGTAAAGGTCAAAAGGTCGCGAACCAAGGTCAAAAGGTCACGGGGCAATTGCATAAGGTCAAAGGGTCACTGGTAAAGGTCAAAAGGTCACTGGTCAAAATCAAACGTTCACACGAACAACGTTCAAGGTCAAAAGGTCACTGCTCAAGGTCAAAAGGTCCCGTTTCAAGGTCAAACGGTCACGGGGGTGTCAAATGTCAAGGTCAAAAGGTCACAAACCAAGGTCAAAAGGTCACGGGGGTCAAAAATCGAGGTCAAAAGGTCACAAACCAAGGTCAAAAGGTCACGGGACAAGGTGAAAAGGTCACGGGGCAACTGCATAAGGCCAAAAGGTCACCTGTCAAGGTTAAAAGGTCACTGCTCAAGGTCAAAAGGTCACGGTTCAAGGTCATAAGGTCACGGGGGTCAAAGGTCAAGGTCAAAAGGTCACCGCTCAAGGTCAAAAGGTCACGGGACAAGGTCATAAGGTCACTTATCAAGGTCAAAAGGTCCCGTTTCAAGGTCAAAAGTTCACAGGGTCAAAGTTCAAGGTCAAAAGGTCACTTATCAAGGTCAAACGGTCACGGGGTCAAAAATCAAGGTCAAAAGGTCACTGGTAAAGGTCAAAAGGTCACTGGTCAAAAGCAAACGGTCACAGGATCAAAGTTCAAGGTCAAAAGGTCACTGGTCAGGGTCAAAAGGTCACTGCTGAAGGTAAAAAAGACACAGGGGTTAAAGGTAAAGGTCAAAAGGTCACGGGACAAGGTGAAAAGGTCACGGGACAAGGTCAAAAGGTCACGGGGCAACTGCATAAGGCCAAAAGGTCACCTGTCAAGGTCAAACGGTCACAGGATCAAAGTTCAAGGTCATAAGGTCATGGGGGTCAAAAATCAAGGTCAAAAGGTCACTGGTCAAGGTCAAAAGGTCACGAGTCAATGTAGAAAGGTCACGGGGGTCAAAGGTCTAGGTAAAACAGTACCAGGATCAAAGTTCAAGGTCAAAAGGTCACGGGTCAAAGTTCAAGGTCAAAAGGTCACTGGTCAAGGTCGAAAGGTCACGAGTCAATGTAGAAAGGTCACGGGGGTCAAAGGTCTAGGTAAAACAGTACCAGGATCAAAGTTCAAGGTCAAAAGGTCACTAGTCAAGGTCAAAAGGTCACGTTTCAAGGTCATAAGGACACGGGGGTCAAAAATCAAGGTCAAAAGGTCACGAACCAAGGTCAAAAGGTCACGGGACAAGGTCAGAATTTCACGGGGCAACTGCATAAGGCCAAAAGGTCACCTGTCAAGGTCAAACGGTCACAGGATCAAAGTTCAAGGTCATAAGGTCATGGGGGTCAAAAATCAAGGTCAAAAGGTCACGAACCGAGGTCAAAAGGTCACGGGACAAGGTCATAAGGTCACGGGGGTAAAGGTAAAGGTCAAAAGGTCGCGAATCAAGGTCAAAAGGTCACGGGGCAATTGCATAAGGTCAAAGGGTCACTGGTAAAGGTCAAAAGGTCACTGGTCAAAATCAAACGGTCACACGAACAACGTTCAAGGTCAAAAGGTCACTGCTCAAGGTCAAAAGGTCCCGTTTCAAGGTCAAACGGTCACGGGGTGTCAAATGTCAAGGTCAAAATGTCACTAACCAAGGTCAAAAGGTCACGGGGGTCAAAAATCGAGGTCAAAAGGTCACAAACCAAGGTCAAAAGGTCACGGGACAAGGTGAAAAGGTCACGGGGCAACTGCATAAGGCCAAAAGGTCACCTCTCAAGGTCAAAAGGTCACGAACCAAGGTCAAAAGGTCACGGGACAAGGTCATAAGGTCACTTATCAAGGTCAAAAGGTCCCGTTTCAAGGTCAAAAGTTCACAGGGTCAAAGTTCAAGGTCAAAAGGTCACTTATCAAGGTCAAACGGTCACGGGGTCAAAAATCAAGGTCAAAAGGTCACTGGTAAAGGTCAAAAGGTCACTGGTCAAAAGCAAACGGTCACAGGATGAAAGTTCAAGGTCAAAAGGTCACGGGTCAAAGTTCAAGGTCAAAAGGTCACTGCTGAAGGTAAAAAAGACACAGGGGTTAAAGGTAAAGGTCAAAAGGTCACGGTACAAGGTGAAAAGGTCACGGGACAAGGTCAAAAGGTCACGGGGCAACTGCATAAGGCCAAAAGGTCACCTGTCAAGGTCAAACGGTCACAGGATCAAAGTTCAAGGTCAAAAGGTCACGGGTCAAAGTTCAAGGTCAAAAGGTCACTGGTCAAGGTCAAAAGGTCACGAGTCAATGTAGAAAGGTCACGGGGGTCAAAGGTCTAGGTAAAACAGTACCAGGATCAAAGTTCAAGGTCAAAAGGTCACTAGTCAAGGTCAAAAGGTCACGTTTCAAGGTCATAAGGACACGGGGGTCAAAAATCAAGGTCAAAAGGTCACGAACCAAGGTCAAAAGGTCACGGGACAAGGCCAGAAGGTCACGGGGCAACTGCATAAGGCCAAAAGGTCACCTGTCAAGGTCAACAGGTCACTGCTCAAGGTCAAAAGGTCACGTATCAATTCAAAAGGTCACGGGGCAATTGCATAAGGTCAAAAGCTCACTGGTCAAAATCAAACGGTCACAGGATCAAAGTTCAAGGTCATAAGGTCATGGGGGTCAAAAATCAAGGTCAAAAGGTCA
Source organism: Porphyrio hochstetteri (assembly GCA_020800305.1). NCBI lineage: Eukaryota > Metazoa > Chordata > Aves > Gruiformes > Rallidae > Porphyrio > Porphyrio hochstetteri. The sequence continues at coordinate 453,047 of CM036908.1, forward strand.
CCGCTCAAGGTCAAAAGGTCACGAACCAAGGTCAAAAGGTCACGGGGGTCAAAAATCGAGGTCAAAAGGTCACAAACCAAGGTCAAAAGGTCACGGGACAAGGTGAAAAAGTCACGGGGCAACTGCATAAGGCCAAAAGGTCACTTATCAAGGTCAAAAGGTCACTGCTCAAGGCCAAAAGGTCACCTGTCAAGGTCAAACGGTCACAGGATCAAAGTTCAAGGTCATAAGGTCATGGGGTCAGAAATCAAGGTCAAAAGGTCACTGCTCAAGGTCAAAAGGTCACGAACCAATGTCAAAAGGTCACGGGGCAATTGCATAAGGTCAAAGGGTCACTGGTAAAGGTCAAAAGGTCACTGGTCAAAATCAAACGGTCACACGAACAACGTTCAAGGTCAAAAGGTCACTGCTCAAGGTCAAAAGGTCCCGTTTCAAGGTCAAACGGTCACGGGGGTGTCAAATGTCAAGGTCAAAAGGTCACGAAACAAGGTCAAAAGGTCACGGGGGTCAAAAATCGAGGTCAAAAGGTCAGAAACCAATGTCAAAAGGTCACGGGACAAGGTGAAAAGGTCACGGGGCAACTGCATAAGGCCAAAAGGTCACCTGTCAAGGTCAAAAGGTCACTGCTCAAGGTCAAAAGGTCACGGTTCAAGGTGATAAGGTCACGGGGTCAAATGTCAAGGTCAAAAGGTCACGAACCAAGGTCAAAAGGTCACGGGACAAGGTCATAAGGTCACTTATCAAGGTCAAAAGGTCCCGTTTCAAGGTCAAAAGTTCACAGGGTCAAAGTTCAAGGTCAAAATGTCACTTATCAAGGTCAAACGGTCACGGGGTCAAAAATCAAGGTCAAAAGGTCACTGGTAAAGGTGAAAACGTCACTGGTCAAAAGCAAACGGTCACAGGATCAAAGTTCAAGGTCAAAAGGTCACTGGTCAGGGTCAAAAGGTCACTGCTGAAGGTAAAAAAGACACAGGGGTTAAAGGTAAAGGTCAAAAGGTCATGGTACAAGGTGAAAAGGTCACGGGACAAGGTCAAACGGTCACGGGGCAACTGCATAAGGCCAAAAGGTCACCTGTCAAGGTCAAACGGTCACAGGATCAAAGTTCAAGGTCAAAAGGTCACGGGTCAAAGTTCAAGGTCAAAAGGTCACTGGTCAAGGTCAAAAGGTCACGAGTCAATGTAGAAAGGTCACGGGGGTCAAAGGTCTAGGTAAAACAGTACCAGGATCAAAGTTCAAGGTCAAAAGGTCACGGGTCAAAGTTCAAGGTCAAAAGGTCACTGGTCAAGGTCAAAAGGTCACGAGTCAATGTAGAAAGGTCACGGGGGTCAAAGGTCTAGGTAAAACAGTACCAGGATCAAAGTTCAAGGTCAAAAGGTCACTAGTCAAGGTCAAAAGGTCACGTTTCAAGGTCATAAGGACACGGGGGTCAAAAATCAAGGTCAAAAGGTCACGAACCAAGGTCAAAAGGTCACGGGACAAGGTCAGAAGTTCACGGGGCAACTGCATAAGGCCAAAAGGTCACCTGTCAAGGTCAAACGGTCACAGGATCAAAGTTCAAGGTCATAAGGTCATGGGGGTCAAAAATCAAGGTCAAAAGGTCACGAACCGAGGTCAAAAGGTCACGGGACAAGGTCATAAGGTCACGGGGGTAAAGGTAAAGGTCAAAAGGTCGCGAATCAAGGTCAAAAGGTCACGGGGCAATTGCATAAGGTCAAAGGGTCACTGGTAAAGGTCAAAAGGTCACTGGTCAAAATCAAACGGTCACACGAACAACGTTCAAGGTCAAAAGGTCACTGCTCAAGGTCAAAAGGTCCCGTTTCAAGGTCAAACGGTCACGGGGTGTCAAATGTCAAGGTCAAAATGTCACTAACCAAGGTCAAAAGGTCACGGGGGTCAAAAATCGAGGTCAAAAGGTCACAAACCAAGGTCAAAAGGTCACGGGACAAGGTGAAAAGGTCACGGGGCAACTGCATAAGGCCAAAAGGTCACCTCTCAAGGTCAAAAGGTCACGAACCAAGGTCAAAAGGTCACGGGACAAGGTCATAAGGTCACTTATCAAGGTCAAAAGGTCCCGTTTCAAGGTCAAAAGTTCACAGGGTCAAAGTTCAAGGTCAAAAGGTCACTTATCAAGGTCAAACGGTCACGGGGTCAAAAATCAAGGTCAAAAGGTCACTGGTAAAGGTCAAAAGGTCACCGGTCAAGGTCAAACGGTCACAGGATCAAAGTTCAAGGTCAAAAGGTCACGGGTCAAAGTTCAAGGTCAAAAGGTCACTGCTGAAGGTAAAAAAGACACAGGGGTTAAAGGTAAAGGTCAAAAGGTCACGGTACAAGGTGAAAAGGTCACGGGACAAGGTCAAAAGGTCACGGGGCAACTGCATAAGGCCAAAAGGTCACCTGTCAAGGTCAAACGGTCACAGGATCAAAGTTCAAGGTCAAAAGGTCACGGGTCAAAGTTCAAGGTCAAAAGGTCACTGGTCAAGGTCAAAAGGTCACTGCTCAAGGTCAAAAGGTCACGTATCAATTAAAAGGTCACGGGGCAATTGCATAAGGTCAAAAGGTCACCTGTCAAGGTCAAACGGTCACAGGATCAAAGTTCAAGGTCATAAGGTCATGGGGGTCAAAAATCAAGGTCAAAAGGTCACTGCTCAAGGTCAAAAGGTCACGGGACAAGGTCATAAGGTCACGGGGTAAAGGTCAAGGTCAAAAGGTCACGAACCAAGGTCAAAAGGTCACGGGGCAATTGCATAAGGTCAAAGGGTCACTGGTAAAGGTCAGAAGGTCTCTGGTCAAAATCAAACGGTCACACGAACAACGTTCAAGGTCAAAAGGTCACTGCTCAAGGTCAAAAGGTCCCGTTTCAAGGTCAAACGGTCACGGGGGTGTCAAATGTCAAGGTCAAAAGGTCACTGCTCAAGGTCAAAAGGTCCCGTTTCAAGGTCAAACGGTCACGGGGGTGTCAAATGTCAAGGTCAAAAGGTCTCGAACCAAGGTCAAAAGGTCATGGGGTCAAAAATCGAGGTCAAAAGGTCACAAACCAAGGTCAAAAGGTCACGGGACAAGGTGAAAAGGTCATGGGGCAACTGCATAAGGCCAAAAGGTCACCTGTCAAGGTCAAAAGGTCACCGCTCAAGGTCATAAGGTCATGGGGGTCAAAGGTCAAGGTCAAAAGGTCACGAACCAAGGTCAAAAGGTCACGGGACAAGGTCATAAGGTCACTTATCAAGGTCAAAAGGTCCCGTATCAAGGTCAAAAGTTCACAGGGGTTAAAGGTAAAGGTCAAAAGGTCACGGTACAAGGTGAAAAGGTCATGGGACAAGGTGAAAAGGTGACGGGGCAACTGCATAAGGCCAAAAGGTCACCTGTCAAGGTCAAACGGTCACTGCTCAAGGTCAAAAGGTCACGTATCAATTCAAAAGGTCACGGGGCAATTGCATAAGGTCAAAAGCTCACTGGTCAAAATCAAACGGTCACAGGATCAATGTTCAAGGTCATAAGGTCATGGGTCAAAAATCAAGGTCAAAAGGTCACTGGTCAAAATCAAACGGTCACAGGATCAAATTTCAAGTTCATAAGGTCATGGGGGGTCAAAAATCAAGGTCAAAAGGTCACCGCTCAAGGTCAAAAGGTCACGGGACAAGGTCAAACGGTCACTTATCAAGGTCAAAAGGTCCCGTTTCAAGGTCAAAAGTTCACAGGGTCAAAGTTCAAGGTCAAAAGGTCACTTATCAAGGTCAAACGGTCACGGGTCAAAAATCAAGGTCAAAAGGTCACTGGTAAAGGTCAAAAGGTCACTGGTCAAAAGCAAACGGTCACAGGATGAAAGTTCAAGGTCAAAAGGTCACTGGTCAGGGTCAAAAGGTCACTGCTGAAGGTAAAAAAGACACAGGGGTTAAAGGTAAAGGTCAAAAGGTCACGGTACAAGGTGAAAAGGTCACGGGACAAGGTCAAAAGGTCACGGGGCAACTGCATAAGTCCAAAAGGTCACCTGTCAAGGTCAAACGGTCACAGGATCAAAGTTCAAGGTCAAAAGGTCACGGGTCAAAGTTCAAGGTCAAAAGGTCACTGGTCAAGGTCGAAAGGTCACGAGTCAATGTAGAAAGGTCACGGGGGTCAAAGGTCTAGGTAAAACAGTACCAGGATCAAAGTTCAAGGTCAAAAGGTCACTAGTCAAGGTCAAAAGGTCACGTTTCAAGGTCATAAGGACACGGGGGTCAAAAATCAAGGTCAAAAGGTCACGAACCAAGGTCAAAAGGTCACGGGACAAGGTCAGAAGTTCACGGGGCAACTGCATAAGGCCAAAAGGTCACCTGTCAAGGTCAAACGGTCACAGGATCAAAGTTCAAGGTCATAAGGTCATGGGGGTCAAAAATCAAGGTCAAAAGGTCACGAACCGAGGTCAAAAGGTCACGGGACAAGGTCATAAGGTCACGGGGGTAAAGGTAAAGGTCAAAAGGTCGCGAATCAAGGTCAAAAGGTCACGGGGCAATTGCATAAGGTCAAAGGGTCACTGGTAAAGGTCAAAAGGTCACTGGTCAAAATCAAACGGTCACACGAACAACGTTCAAGGTCAAAAGGTCACTGCTCAAGGTCAAAAGGTCCCGTTTCAAGGTCAAACGGTCACGGGGTGTCAAATGTCAAGGTCAAAATGTCACTAACCAAGGTCAAAAGGTCACGGGGGTCAAAAATCGAGGTCAAAAGGTCACAAACCAAGGTCAAAAGGTCACGGGACAAGGTGAAAAGGTCACGGGGCAACTGCATAAGGCCAAAAGGTCACCTCTCAAGGTCAAAAGGTCACGAACCAAGGTCAAAAGGTCACGGGACAAGGTCATAAGGTCACTTATCAAGGTCAAAAGGTCCCGTTTCAAGGTCAAAAGTTCACAGGGTCAAAGTTCAAGGTCAAAAGGTCACTTATCAAGGTCAAACGGTCACGGGGTCAAAAATCAAGGTCAAAAGGTCACTGGTAAAGGTCAAAAGGTCACCGGTCAAGGTCAAACGGTCACAGGATCAAAGTTCAAGGTCAAAAGGTCACGGGTCAAAGTTCAAGGTCAAAAGGTCACTGGTCAAGGTCAAAAGGTCACGAGTCAATGTAGAAAGGTCACGGGGGTCAAAGGTCTAGGTAAAACAGTACCAGGATCAAAGTTCAAGGTCAAAAGGTCACTAGTCAAGGTCAAAAGGTCACGGTTCAAGGTCATAAGGACACGGGGGTCAAAAATCAAGGTCAAAAGGTCACGAACCAAGGTCAAAAGGTCACGGGACAAGGCCAGAAGGTCACGGGGCAACTGCATAAGGCCAAAAGGTCACCTGTCAAGGTCAAAAGGTCACTGCTCAAGGTCAAAAGGTCACGTATCAATTCAAAAGGTCACGGGGCAATTGCATAAGGTCAAAAGCTCACTGGTCAAAATCAAACGGTCACAGGATCAAAGTTCAAGGTCATAAGGTCATGGGGGTCAAAAATCAAGGTCAAAAGGTCACCGCTCAAGGTCAAAAGGTCACGAACCAAGGTCAAAAGGTCACGGGGGTCAAAAATCGAGGTCAAAAGGTCACAAACCAAGGTCAAAAGGTCACGAGTCAATGTAGAAAGGTCACGGGGGTCAAAGGTCTAGGTAAAACAGTACCAGGATCAAAGTTCAAGGTCAAAAGGTCACTAGTCAAGGTCAAAAGGTCACGGTTCAAGGTCATAAGGTCACGGGGGTCAAAGGTCAAGGTCAAAAGGTCACTGTTCAAGGTCAAAAGGTCACGGGACAAGGTCATAAGGTCACTTATCAAGGTCAAAAGGTCCCGTTTCAAGGTCAAAAGTTCACAGGGTCAAAGTTCAAGGTCAAAAGGTCACTTATCAAGGTCAAACGGTCACGGGGTCAAAAATCAAGGTCAAAAGGTCACTGGTAAAGGTCAAAAGGTCACTGGTCAAAAGCAAACGGTCACCGGATCAAAGTTCAAGGTCAAAAGGTCACTGGTCAGGGTCAAAAGGTCACTGCTGAAGGTAAAAAAGACACAGGGGTTAAAGGTAAAGGTCAAAAGGTCACGGGACAAGGTGAAAAGGTCACGGGACAAGGTCAAAAGGTCACGGGGCAACTGCATAAGGCCAAAAGGTCACCTGTCAAGGTCAAACGGTCACAGGATCAAAGTTCAAGGTCATAAGGTCATGGGGGTCAAAAATCAAGGTCAAAAGGTCACTGCTCAAGGTCAAAAGGTCACTGGACAAGGTCATAAGGTCATGGGGTAAAGGTCAAGGTCAAAAGGTCGCGAACCAAGGTCAAAAGGTCACGGGGCAATTGCATAAGGTCAAAGGGTCACTGGTAAAGGTCAAAAGGTCAATGGTCAAAATCAAACGGTCACACGAACAACGTTCAAGGTCAAAAGGTCACTGCTCAAGGTCAAAAGGTCCCGTTTCAAGGTCAAACGGTCACGGGGGTGTCAAATGTCAAGGTCAAAAGGTCACGAACCAAGGTCAAAAGGTCATGGGGTCAAAAATCGAGGTCAAAAGGTCACAAACCAAGGTCAAAAGGTCACGGGACAAGGTCATAAGGTCACTTATCAAGGTCAAAAGGTCCCGTATCAAGGTCAAAAGTTCACAGGGGTTAAAGGTGAAGGTCAAAAGGTCACAGTACAAGGTCAAAAGGTCACGGTACAAGGTGAAAAGGTCACGGGACAAGGTGAAAAGGTGACGGGGCAACTGCATAAGGCCAAAAGGTCACTGGTCAAGGTCAAACGGTCACTGCTCAAGGTCAAAAGGTCACGTATCAATTCAAAAGGTCACGGGGCAATTGCATAAGGTCAAAAGCTCACTGGTCAAAATCAAACGGTCACAGGATCAAAGTTCAAGGTCATAAGGTCATGGGTCAAAAATCAAGGTCAAAAGGTCACTGGTCAAAATCAAACTGTCACAGGATCAAATTTCAAGTTCATAAGGTCATGGGGGTCAAAAATCAAGGTCAAAAGGTCACCGCTCAAGGTCAAAAGGTCACGGGACAAGGTCAAACGGTCACTTATCAAGGTCAAAAGGTCACTGGTCAAGGTCAAAAGGTCACGAGTCAATGTAGAAAGGTCACGGGGGTCAAAGGTCTAGGTAAAACAGTACCAGGATCAAAGTTCAAGGTCAAAAGGTCACTAGTCAAGGTCAAAAGGTCACGTTTCAAGGTCATAAGGACACGGGGGTCAAAAATCAAGGTCAAAAGGTCACGAACCAAGGTCAAAAGGTCACGGGACAAGGTCAGAAGTTCACGGGGCAACTGCATAAGGCCAAAAGGTCACCTGTCAAGGTCAAACGGTCACAGGATCAAAGTTCAAGGTCATAAGGTCATGGGGGTCAAAAATCAAGGTCAAAAGGTCACGAACCGAGGTCAAAAGGTCACGGGACAAGGTCATAAGGTCACGGGGGTAAAGGTAAAGGTCAAAAGGTCGCGAATCAAGGTCAAAAGGTCACGGGGCAATTGCATAAGGTCAAAGGGTCACTGGTAAAGGTCAAAAGGTCACTGGTCAAAATCAAACGGTCACACGAACAACGTTCAAGGTCAAAAGGTCACTGCTCAAGGTCAAAAGGTCCCGTTTCAAGGTCAAACGATCACGGGGTGTCAAATGTCAAGGTCAAAATGTCACTAACCAAGGTCAAAAGGTCACGGGGGTCAAAAATCGAGGTCAAAAGGTCACAAACCAAGGTCAAAAGGTCACGGGACAAGGTGAAAAGGTCACGGGGCAACTGCATAAGGCCAAAAGGTCACCTGTCAAGGTCAAAAGGTCACTGCTCAAGGTCAAAAGGTCACGGGACAAGGTCATAAGGTCACTTATCAAGGTCAAAAGGTCCCGTTTCAAGGTCAAAAGTTCACAGGGTCAAAGTTCAAGGTCAAAAGGTCACTTATCAAGGTCAAACGGTCACGGGGTCAAAAATCAAGGTCAAAAGGTCACTGGTAAAGGTCAAAAGGTCACTGGTCAAAAGCAAACGGTCACAGGATGAAAGTTCAAGGTCAAAAGGTCACTGGTCAGGGTCAAAAGGTCACTGCTGAAGGTAAAAAAGACACAGGGGTTAAAGGTAAAGGTCAAAAGGTCACGGTACAAGGTGAAAAGGTCACGGGACAAGGTCAAAAGGTCACGGGGCAACTGCATAAGGCCAAAAGGTCACCTGTCAAGGTCAAACGGTCACAGGATCAAAGTTCAAGGTCAAAAGGTCACGGGTCAAAGTTCAAGGTCAAAAGGTCACTGGTCAAGGTCAAAAGGTCACGAGTCAATGTAGAAAGGTCACGGGGGTCAAAGGTCTAGGTAAAACAGTACCAGGATCAAAGTTCAAGGTCAAAAGGTCACTAGTCAAGGTCAAAAGGTCACGTTTCAAGGTCATAAGGACACGGGGGTCAAAAATCAAGGTCAAAAGGTCACAAACCAAGGTCAAAAGGTCACGGGACAAGGCCAGAAGGTCACGGGGCAACTGCATAAGGCCAAAAGGTCACCTGTCAAGGTCAAAAGGTCACTGCTCAAGGTCAAAAGGTCACGTATCAATTCAAAAGGTCACGGGGCAATTGCATAAGGTCAAAAGCTAACTGGTCAAAATCAAACGGTCACAGGATCAAAGTTCAAGGTCATAAGGTCATGGGGGTCAAAAATCAAGGTCAAAAGGTCACCGCTCAAGGTCAAAAGGTCACGGGACAAGGTCATAAGGTCACGGGGTAAAGGTAAAGGTCAAAAGGTCGCGAACCAAGGTCAAAAGGTCACGGGGCAATTGCATAAGGTCAAAGGGTCACTGGTAAAGGTCAAAAGGTCACTGGTCAAAATCAAACGTTCACACGAACAACGTTCAAGGTCAAAAGGTCACTGCTCAAGGTCAAAAGGTCCCGTTTCAAGGTCAAACGGTCACGGGGGTGTCAAATGTCAAGGTCAAAAGGTCACAAACCAAGGTCAAAAGGTCACGGGGGTCAAAAATCGAGGTCAAAAGGTCACAAACCAAGGTCAAAAGGTCACGGGACAAGGTGAAAAGGTCACGGGGCAACTGCATAAGGCCAAAAGGTCACCTGTCAAGGTTAAAAGGTCACTGCTCAAGGTCAAAAGGTCACGGTTCAAGGTCATAAGGTCACGGGGGTCAAAGGTCAAGGTCAAAAGGTCACCGCTCAAGGTCAAAAGGTCACGGGACAAGGTCATAAGGTCACTTATCAAGGTCAAAAGGTCCCGTTTCAAGGTCAAAAGTTCACAGGGTCAAAGTTCAAGGTCAAAAGGTCACTTATCAAGGTCAAACGGTCACGGGGTCAAAAATCAAGGTCAAAAGGTCACTGGTAAAGGTCAAAAGGTCACTGGTCAAAAGCAAACGGTCACAGGATCAAAGTTCAAGGTCAAAAGGTCACTGGTCAGGGTCAAAAGGTCACTGCTGAAGGTAAAAAAGACACAGGGGTTAAAGGTAAAGGTCAAAAGGTCACGGGACAAGGTGAAAAGGTCACGGGACAAGGTCAAAAGGTCACGGGGCAACTGCATAAGGCCAAAAGGTCACCTGTCAAGGTCAAACGGTCACAGGATCAAAGTTCAAGGTCATAAGGTCATGGGGGTCAAAAATCAAGGTCAAAAGGTCACTGCTCAAGGTCAAAAGGTCACGGGACAAGGTCATAAGGTCACGGGGGTAAAGGTAAAGGTCAAAAGGTCGCGAATCAAGGTCAAAAGGTCACGGGGCAATTGCATAAGGTCAAAGGGTCACTGGTAAAGGTCAAAAGGTCACTGGTCAAAATCAAACGGTCACACGAACAACGTTCAAGGTCAAAAGGTCACTGCTCAAGGTCAAAAGGTCCCGTTTCAAGGTCAAACGGTCACGGGGTGTCAAATGTCAAGGTCAAAATGTCACTAACCAAGGTCAAAAGGTCACGGGGGTCAAAAATCGAGGTCAAAAGGTCACAAACCAAGGTCAAAAGGTCACGGGACAAGGTGAAAAGGTCACGGGGCAACTGCATAAGGCCAAAAGGTCACCTCTCAAGGTCAAACGGTCACAGGATCAAAGTTCAAGGTCAAAAGGTCACGGGTCAAAGTTCAAGGTCAAAAGGTCACTGCTGAAGGTAAAAAAGACACAGGGGTTAAAGGTAAAGGTCAAAAGGTCACGGTACAAGGTGAAAAGGTCACGGGACAAGGTCAAAAGGTCACGGGGCAACTGCATAAGGCCAAAAGGTCACCTGTCAAGGTCAAACGGTCACAGGATCAAAGTTCAAGGTCAAAAGGTCACGGGTCAAAGTTCAAGGTCAAAAGGTCACTGGTCAAGGTCAAAAGGTCACGAGTCAATGTAGAAAGGTCACGGGGGTCAAAGGTCTAGGTAAAACAGTACCAGGATCAAAGTTCAAGGTCAAAAGGTCACTAGTCAAGGTCAAAAGGTCACGGTTCAAGGTCATAAGGACACGGGGGTCAAAAATCAAGGTCAAAAGGTCACGAACCAAGGTCAAAAGGTCACGGGACAAGGCCAGAAGGTCACGGGGCAACTGCATAAGGCCAAAAGGTCACCTGTCAAGGTCAAAAGGTCACTGCTCAAGGTCAAAAGGTCACGTATCAATTCAAAAGGTCACGGGGCAATTGCATAAGGTCAAAAGCTCACTGGTCAAAATCAAACGGTCACAGGATCAAAGTTCAAGGTCATAAGGTCATGGGGGTCAAAAATCAAGGTCAAAAGGTCACCGCTCAAGGTCAAAAGGTCACGGGACAAGGTCATAAGGTCACGGGGTAAAGGTCAAGGTCAAAAGGTCACGAACCAAGGTCAAAAGGTCACGGGGCAATTGCATAAGGTCAAAGGGTCACTGGTAAAGGTCAAAAGGTCACTGGTCAAAATCAAACGGTCACACGAACAACGTTCAAGGTCAAAAGGTCACTGCTCAAGGTCAAAAGGTCCCGTTTCAAGGTCAAACGGTCACGGGGGTGTCAAATGTCAAGGTCAAAAGGTCACGAACCAAGGTCAAAAGGTCACGGGGGTCAAAAATCGAGGTCAAAAGGTCACAAACCAAGGTCAAAAGGTCACGGGACAAGGTGAAAAGGTCACGGGGCAACTGCATAAGGCCAAAAGCTCACCTGTCAAGGTCAAAAGGTCACTGCTCAAGGTCAAAAGGTCCCCTTTCAAGGTCAAAAGATCACAGGGTCAAAGTTCAAGGTCAAAAGGTCACTTATCAAGGTCAAACGGTCACGGGGTCAAAAATCAAGGTCAAAAGGTCACTGGTAAAGGTCAAAAGGTCACTGGTCAAAAGCAAACGGTCACAGGATGTTAGTTCAAGGTCAAAAAGTCACTGGTCAGGGTCAAAAGGTCACTGCTGAAGGTAAAAAAGACACAGGGGTTAAAGGTAAAGGTCAAAAGGTCACGGTACAAGGTGAAAAGGTCACGGGACAAGGTCAAAAGGTCACGGGGCAACTGCATAAGGCCAAAAGGTCACCTGTCAAGGTCAAACGGTCACAGGATCAAAGTTCAAGGTCATAAGGTCATGGGGGTCAAAAATCAAGGTCAAAAGGTCACTGCTCAAGGTCAAAAGGTCACGAGTCAATGTAGAAAGGTCACGGGGTCAAAGGTCTAGGTAAAACAGTACCAGGATCAAAGTTCAAGGTCAAAAGGTCACTAGTCAAGGTCAAAAGGTCACGTTTCAAGGTCATAAGGACACGGGGGTCAAAAATCAAGGTCAAAAGGTCACGAACCAAGGTCAAAAGGTCACGGGACAAGGTCAGAAGGTCACGGGGCAACTGCATAAGGCCAAAAGGTCACCTGTCAAGGTCAAAAGGTCACTGCTCAAGGTCAAAAGGTCACGTATCGATTCAAAAGGTCACGGGGCAATTGCATAAGGTCAAAAGCTCACTGGTCAAAATCAAACGGTCACAGGATCAAAGTTCAAGGTCATAAGGTCATGGGGTCAAAAATCAAGGTCAAAAGGTCACTGCTCAAGGTCATAAGGTCAGGGGACAAGGTCATAAGGTCACGGGGTAAAGGTCAAGGTCAAAAGGTCGCGAACCAAGGTCAAAAGGTCACGGGGGTCAAAAATCGAGGTCAAAAGGTCACAAACCAAGGTCAAAAGGTCACGGGACAAGGTGAAAAGGTCACGGGGCAACTGCATAAGGCCAAAAGGTCACCTGTCAAGGTCAAAAGGTCACTGCTCAAGGTCAAAAGGTCACGGTTCAAGGTCATAAGGTCACGGGGGTCAAAGGTCAAGGTCAAAAGGTCACGAACCAAGGTCATAAGGTCACTGGTCAAGGTCAAAAGGTCACGGGTCAATGGAGAGAGCTCGCGGAGTCAAAGGTCTAGGTCAAACAGTACCAGGCTCAAAGTTCAAGGTCAAAAGGTCACGTTTCAAGGTCAAAAGGTCACGGGACAAGGTCATAAGGTCACGGGGGTAAAGGTCAAGGTCAAAAGGTCGCGAACCAAGGTCAAAATATCACGGGGCAATTGCATAAGGTCAAAGGGTCACTGGTAAAGGTCAAAAGGTCACTGGTCAAAATCAAACGGTCACACGAACAACGTTCAAGGTCAAAAGGTCACTGCTCAAGGTCAAAAGGTCCCGTTTCAAGGTCAAACGGTCACGGGGGTTCAAATGTCAAGGTCAAAAGGTCACAAACCAAGGTCAGAAGGTCACGGAGTCAAAGTTCAAGGTCAAAAAGGTCACGGGACAAGGTCAAAAGGTCACGGGTCAATGTCGGAAGGTCACGGGTCAAAGGTCTAGGTCAAACAGTACCAGGCTCAAAGTTCAAGGTCAAAAGGTCACGTTTCACGGTCAAAAGGTCACGGGACAAGGTCAGAAGGTCACGGGGCAACTGCATAAGGCCAAAAGGTCACCTGTCAAGGTCAAAAGGTCACTGCGCTAGGTCAAAAGGTTACGTATCGATTCAAAAGGTCACGGGGCAATTGCATAAGGTCAAAGGGTCACTGGTAAAGGTCAAAAGGTCACTGCTCAAGGTCAAAAGGTCACGTTTCAAGGTCAAACGGTCACGGGGGTCAAAAGTCAAGGTCAAAAGGTCACGAACCAAGGTCAAAAGGTCACGGGGGTCAAAGGTCAAGGCCAGACGGTCACAGGATCAAAGTTCAAGGTCAAAAGGTCACTGGTCAAGGTCAAAAGGTCACGGGACAAGCTCATAAGGTCACGGGGTAAAGGTCAAGGTCAAAAGGTCGCGAACCAAGGTCAAAAGGTCACGGGCAATTGCATAAGGTCAAAGGGTCACTGGTAAAGGTCAAAAGGTCACTGCTCAAAATCAAACGGTCACACGAACAACGTTCAAGGTCAAAAGGTCATTGCTCAAGGTCAAAAGGTCCCGTTTCAAGGTCAAACGGTCACAGGGGGTCAAATGTCAAGGTCAAAAGGTCACTGGTCAGGGTCAAAAGGTCACTGCTCAAGGTAAAAAAGACACAGGGGTTAAAGGTAAAGGTCAAAAGGTCACGGTACAAGGTGAAAAGGTCACGGGACAAGGTCAAACGGTCACGGGGCAACTGCATAAGGCCAAAAGGTCACCTGTCAAGGTCAAACGGTTATGGGGGGTCAAATGTCAAGGTCAAAAGGTCACGAGCCAAGGTCAAAAGGTCATGGGGGTCAAAGGTCAAGGCCAAACGGTCACAGAATCAAAGTTCAAGGTCAAAAGGTCACGTTTCAAGGTCAAAAGGTCACGGGACAAGGTCAGAAGGTCACGGGGCAACTGCATAAGTCCAAAAGGTCACCTGTCAAGGTCAACAGGTCACTGCTCAAGGTCAAGTGGTCACGTATCGATTCAAAAGGTCACGGGGCAATTGCATAAGGTCAAAAGCTCACTGGTCAAAATCAAACGGTCACAGGATCAAAGTTCAAGGTCATAAGGTCATGGGGGTCAAAAATCAAGGTCAAAAGGTCACTGCTCAAGGCCAAAAGGTCACGGGACAAGGTCATAAGGTCACGGGGTAAAGGTCAAGGTCAAAAGGTCGCGAACCAAGGTCAAAAGGTCACGGGGCAATTGCATAAGGTCAAAGGGTCACTGGTAAAGGTCAAAAGGTCACTGCTCAAAATCAAACGGTCACACGAACAACGTTCAAGGTCAAAAGGTCACTGCTCAAGGTCAAAAGGTCACGTTTCAAGGTCAAATGGTCACGGGGGGTCAATAGTCAAGGTCAAAAGGTCACGAACCAAGGTCAAAAGGTCACGGGGGTCAAAGGTCAAGGCCAGACGGTCACAGGATCAAAGTTCAAGGTCAAAAGGTCACTGGTCAAGGTCAAAAGGTCACGGGACAAGCTCATAAGGTCACGGGGTAAAGGTCAAGGTCAAAAGGTCGCGAACCAAGGTCAAAAGGTCACGGGCAATTGCATAAGGTCAAAGGGTCACTGGTAAAGGTCAAAAGGTCACTGGTCAAAATCAAACGGTCACACGAACAACGTTCAAGGTCAAAAGGTCACTGCTCAAGGTCAAAAGGTCCCGTTTCAAGGTCAAACGGTCACGGGGGTGTCAAAAGTCAAGGTCAAAAGGTCACGAACCAAGGTCAAAAGGTCACGGGGGTCAAAAATCGAGGTCAAAAGGTCACAAACCAAGGTCAAAAGGTCACGGGACAAGGTCAGAAGGTCACGGGGCAACTGCATAAGGCCAAAAGGTCACCTGTCAAGGTCAAAAGGTCACTGCGCTAGGTCAAAAGGTTACGTATCGATTCAAAAGGTCACGGGGCAATTGCATAAGGTCAAAGGGTCACTGGTAAAGGTCAAAAGGTCACTGGTCAAAATCAAACGGTCACACGAACAACGTTCAAGGTCAAAAGGTCACTGCTCAAGGTCAAAAGGTCACGTTTCAAGGTCAAACGGTCACGGGGGTCAAATGTCAAGGTCAAAAGGTCACGAACCAAGGTCAAAAGGTCACGGGGGTCAAAGGTCAAGGCCAGACGGTCACAGGATCAAAGTTCAAGGTCAAAAGGTCACTGGTCAAGGTCAAAAGGTCACGGGACAAGCTCATAAGGTCACGGGGTAAAGGTCAAGGTCAAAAGGTCGCGAACCAAGGTCAAAAGGTCACGGGCAATTGCATAAGGTCAAAGGGTCACTGGTAAAGGTCAAAAGGTCACTGCTCAAAATCAAACGGTCACACGAACAACGTTCAAGGTCAAAAGGTCATTGCTCAAGGTCAAAAGGTCCCGTTTCAAGGTCAAACGGTCACAGGGGGTCAAATGTCAAGGTCAAAAGGTCACTGGTCAGGGTCAAAAGGTCACTGCTCAAGGTAAAAAAGACACAGGGGTTAAAGGTAAAGGTCAAAAGGTCACGGTACAAGGTGAAAAGGTCACGGGACAAGGTCAAACGGTCACGGGGCAACTGCATAAGGCCAAAAGGTCACCTGTCAAGGTCAAACGGTTATGGGGGGTCAAATGTCAAGGTCAAAAGGTCACGAGCCAAGGTCAAAAGGTCATGGGGGTCAAAGGTCAAGGCCAAACGGTCACAGGATCAAAGTTCAAGGTCAAAAGGTCACGTTTCAAGGTCAAAAGGTCACGGGACAAGGTCAGAAGGTCACGGGGCAACTGCATAAGGCCAAAAGGTCACCTGTCAAGGTCAAAAGGTCACTGCTCAAGGTCAAAAGGTCACGTATCGATTCAAAAGGTCACGGGGCAATTGCATAAGGTCAAAAGCTCACTGGTCAAAATCAAACGGTCACAGGATCAAAGTTCAAGGTCATAAGGTCATGGGGGTCAAAAATCAAGGTCAAAAGGTCACCGCTCAAGGTCAAAAGGTCACGGGACAAGGTCATAAGGTCACGGGGTAAAGGTCAAGGTCAAAAGGTCACGGGGCAATTGCATAAGGCCAAAAGGTCACCTGTCAAGGTCAAAAGGTCACTGCTCAAGGTCAAAAGGTCACGGTTCAAGGTAATAAGGTCACGGGGGTCAAAGGTCAAGGTCAAAAGGTCACGAACCAAGGTCAAAAGGTCACGGGACAAGGTCATAAGGTCACTTATCAAGGTCAAAAGGTCCCGTTTCAAGGTCAAAAGTTCACAGGGTCAAAGTTCAAGGTCAAAAGGTCACTTATCAAGGTCAAACGGTCACGGGGTCAAAAATCAAGGTCAAAAGGTCACTGGTAAAGGTCAAAAGGTCACTGGTCAAAAGCAAACGGTCACAGGATGAAAGTTCAAGGTCAAAAGGTCACTAGTCAAGGTCAAAAGGTCACGTTTCAAGGTCATAAGGACACGGGGGTCAAAAATCAAGGTCAAAAGGTCACAAACCAAGGTCAAAAGGTCACGGGACAAGGTCAGAAGGTCACGGGGCAACTGCATAAGGCCAAAAGGTCACCTGTCAAGGTCAAAAGGTCACTGCTCAAGGTCAAAAGGTCACGTATCGATTCAAAAGGTCACGGGGCAATTGCATAAGGTCAAAAGCTCACTGGTCAAAATCAAACGGTCACAGGATCAAAGTTCAAGGTCATAAGGTCATGGGGGTCAAAAATCAAGGTAAAAAGGTCACCGCTCAAGGTCAAAAGGTCACGGGACAAGGTCATAAGGTCACGGGGTAAAGGTCAAGGTCAAAAGGTCACGAACCAAGGTCAAAAGGTCACGGGGCAATTGCATAAGGTCAAAGGGTCACTGGTAAAGGTCAAAAGGTCACTGGTCAAAATCAAACGGTCACACGAACAACGTTCAAGGTCAAAAGGTCACTGCTCAAGGTCAAAAGGTCCCGTTTCAAGGTCAAACGGTCACGGGGGTGTCAAATGTCAAGGTCAAAAGGTCACAAACCAAGGTCAAAAGGTCACGGGGGTCAAAAATCGAGGTCAAAAGGTCACAAACCAAGGTCAAAAGGTCACGGGACAAGGAGAAATGGTCACAGGGCAACTGCATAAGGCCAAAAGGTCACCTGTCAAGGTCAAAAGGTCACTGCTCAAGGTCAAAAGGTCACGGTTCAAGGTCATAAGGTCACGGGGTCAAAGGTCACGGTCAAAAGGTCACAAACCAAGGTCAAAAGGTCACGGGACAAAGTCATAAGGTCACTTATCAAGGTCAAAAGGTCCCGTTTCAAGGTCAAAAGTTCACAGGGTCAAAGTTCAAGGTCAAAAGGTCACTTATCAAGGTCAAACGGTCACGGGTCAAAAATCAAGGTCAAAAGGTCACTGGTAAAGGTCAAAAGGTCACTGGTCAAAAGCAAACGGTCACAGGATGAAAGTTCAAGGTCAAAAGGTCACTGGTCAGGGTCAAAAGGTCACTGCTGAAGGTAAAAAAGACACAGGGGTTAAAGGTAAAGGTCAAAAGGTCACGGTACAAGGTGAAAAGGTCACGGGACAAGGTCAAAAGGTCACGGGGCAACTGCATAAGGCCAAAAGGTCACCTGTCAAGGTCAAACGGTCACAGGATCAAAGTTCAAGGTCAAAAGGTCACGGGTCAAAGTTCAAGGTCAAAAGGTCACTGGTCAAGGTCAAAAGGTCACGAGTCAATGTAGAAAGGTCACGGGGGTCAAAGGTCTAGGTAAAACAGTACCAGGATCAAAGTTCAAGGTCAAAAGGTCACTAGTCAAGGTCAAAAGGTCACGTTTCAAGGTCATAAGGACACGGGGGTCAAAAATCAAGGTCAAAAGGTCACAAACCAAGGTCAAAAGGTCACGGGACAAGGCCAGAAGTTCACGGGGCAACTGCATAAGGCCAAAAGGTCACCTGTCAAGGTCAAAAGGTCACTGCTCAAGGTCAAAAGGTCACGTATCAATTCAAAAGGTCACGGGGCAATTGCATAAGGTCAAAAGCTAACTGGTCAAAATCAAACGGTCACAGGATCAAATTTCAAGGTCATAAGGTCATGGGGGTCAAAAATCAAGGTCAAAAGGTCACCGCTCAAGGTCAAAGGTCACGGGACAAGGTCATAAGGTCACGGGGGGTAAAGGTAAAGGTCAAAAGGTCGCGAACCAAGGTCAAAAGGTCACGGGGCAATTGCATAAGGTCAAAGGGTCACTGGTAAAGGTCAAAAGGTCACTGGTCAAAATCAAACGTTCACACGAACAACGTTCAAGGTCAAAAGGTCACTGCTCAAGGTCAAAAGGTCCCGTTTCAAGGTCAAACGGTCACGGGGGTGTCAAATGTCAAGGTCAAAAGGTCACAAACCAAGGTCAAAAGGTCACGGGGGTCAAAAATCGAGGTCAAAAGGTCACAAACCAAGGTCAAAAGGTCACGGGACAAGGTGAAAAGGTCACGGGGCAACTGCATAAGGCCAAAAGGTCACCTGTCAAGGTTAAAAGGTCACTGCTCAAGGTCAAAAGGTCACGGTTCAAGGTCATAAGGTCACGGGGGTCAAAGGTCAAGGTCAAAAGGTCACTGTTCAAGGTCAAAAGGTCACGGGACAAGGTCATAAGGTCACTTATCAAGGTCAAAAGGTCCCGTTTCAAGGTCAAAAGTTCACAGGGTCAAAGTTCAAGGTCAAAAGGTCACTTATCAAGGTCAAACGGTCACGGGGTCAAAAATCAAGGTCAAAAGGTCACTGGTAAAGGTCAAAAGGTCACTGGTCAAAAGCAAACGGTCACCGGATCAAAGTTCAAGGTCAAAAGGTCACTGGTCAGGGTCAAAAGGTCACTGCTGAAGGTAAAAAAGACACAGGGGTTAAAGGTAAAGGTCAAAAGGTCACGGGACAAGGTGAAAAGGTCACGGGACAAGGTCAAAAGGTCACGGGGCAACTGCATAAGGCCAAAAGGTCACCTGTCAAGGTCAAACGGTCACAGGATCAAAGTTCAAGGTCATAAGGTCATGGGGGTCAAAAATCAAGGTCAAAAGGTCACTGGTCAAGGTCAAAAGGTCACTGGACAAGGTCATAAGGTCATGGGGTAAAGGTCAAGGTCAAAAGGTCGCGAACCAAGGTCAAAAGGTCACGGGGCAATTGCATAAGGTCAAAGGGTCACTGGTAAAGGTCAAAAGGTCACTGGTCAAAATCAAACGGTCACACGAACAACGTTCAAGGTCAAAAGGTCACTGCTCAAGGTCAAAAGGTCCCGTTTCAAGGTCAAACGGTCACGGGGGTGTCAAATGTCAAGGTCAAAAGGTCACGAACCAAGGTCAAAAGGTCATGGGGTCAAAAATCGAGGTCAAAAGGTCACAAACCAAGGTCAAAAGGTCACGGGACAAGGTCATAAGGTCACTTATCAAGGTCAAAAGGTCCCGTATCAAGGTCAAAAGTTCACAGGGGTTAAAGGTGAAGGTCAAAAGGTCACAGTACAAGGTGAAAAGGTCACGGTACAAGGTGAAAAGGTCACGGGACAAGGTGAAAAGGTGACGGGGCAACTGCATAAGGCCAAAAGGTCACTGGTCAAGGTCAAACGGTCACTGCTCAAGGTCAAAAGGTCACGTATCAATTCAAAAGGTCACGGGGCAATTGCATAAGGTCAAAAGCTCACTGGTCAAAATCAAACGGTCACAGGATCAAAGTTCAAGGTCATAAGGTCATGGGTCAAAAATCAAGGTCAAAAGGTCACTGGTCAAAATCAAACTGTCACAGGATCAAATTTCAAGTTCATAAGGTCATGGGGGTAAAAAATCAAGGTCAAAAGGTCACCGCTCAAGGTCAAAAGGTCACGGGACAAGGTCAAACGGTCACTTATCAAGGTCAAAAGGTCACTGGTCAAGGTCAAAAGGTCACGAGTCAATGTAGAAAGGTCACGGGGGTCAAAGGTCTAGGTAAAACAGTACCAGGATCAAAGTTCAAGGTCAAAAGGTCACTAGTCAAGGTCAAAAGGTCACGTTTCAAGGTCATAAGGACACGGGGGTCAAAAATCAAGGTCAAAAGGTCACGAACCAAGGTCAAAAGGTCACGGGACAAGGTCAGAAGTTCACGGGGCAACTGCATAAGGCCAAAAGGTCACCTGTCAAGGTCAAACGGTCACAGGATCAAAGTTCAAGGTCATAAGGTCATGGGGGTCAAAAATCAAGGTCAAAAGGTCACGAACCGAGGTCAAAAGGTCACGGGACAAGGTCATAAGGTCACGGGGGTAAAGGTAAAGGTCAAAAGGTCGCGAATCAAGGTCAAAAGGTCACGGGGCAATTGCATAAGGTCAAAGGGTCACTGGTAAAGGTCAAAAGGTCACTGGTCAAAATCAAACGGTCACACGAACAACGTTCAAGGTCAAAAGGTCACTGCTCAAGGTCAAAAGGTCCCGTTTCAAGGTCAAACGGTCACGGGGTGTCAAATGTCAAGGTCAAAATGTCACTAACCAAGGTCAAAAGGTCACGGGGGTCAAAAATCGAGGTCAAAAGGTCACAAACCAAGGTCAAAAGGTCACGGGACAAGGTGAAAAGGTCACGGGGCAACTGCATAAGGCCAAAAGGTCACCTGTCAAGGTCAAAAGGTCACTGCTCAAGGTCAAAAGGTCACGGGACAAGGTCATAAGGTCACTTATCAAGGTCAAAAGGTCCCGTTTCAAGGTCAAAAGTTCACAGGGTCAAAGTTCAAGGTCAAAAGGTCACTTATCAAGGTCAAACGGTCACGGGGTCAAAAATCAAGGTCAAAAGGTCACTGGTAAAGGTCAAAAGGTCACTGGTCAAAAGCAAACGGTCACAGGATGAAAGTTCAAGGTCAAAAGGTCACTGGTCAGGGTCAAAAGGTCACTGCTGAAGGTAAAAAAGACACAGGGGTTAAAGGTAAAGGTCAAAAGGTCACGGTACAAGGTGAAAAGGTCACGGGACAAGGTCAAAAGGTCACGGGGCAACTGCATAAGGCCAAAAGGTCACCTGTCAAGGTCAAACGGTCACAGGATCAAAGTTCAAGGTCAAAAGGTCACGGGTCAAAGTTCAAGGTCAAAAGGTCACTGGTCAAGGTCAAAAGGTCACGAGTCAATGTAGAAAGGTCACGGGGGTCAAAGGTCTAGGTAAAACAGTACCAGGATCAAAGTTCAAGGTCAAAAGGTCACTAGTCAAGGTCAAAAGGTCACGTTTCAAGGTCATAAGGACACGGGGGTCAAAAATCAAGGTCAAAAGGTCACGAACCAAGGTCAAAAGGTCACGGGACAAGGTCAGAAGTTCACGGGGCAACTGCATAAGGCCAAAAGGTCACCTGTCAAGGTCAAACGGTCACAGGATCAAAGTTCAAGGTCATAAGGTCATGGGGGTCAAAAATCAAGGTCAAAAGGTCACGAACCGAGGTCAAAAGGTCACGGGACAAGGTCATAAGGTCACGGGGGTAAAGGTAAAGGTCAAAAGGTCGCGAATCAAGGTCAAAAGGTCACGGGGCAATTGCATAAGGTCAAAGGGTCACTGGTAAAGGTCAAAAGGTCACTGGTCAAAATCAAACGGTCACACGAACAACGTTCAAGGTCAAAAGGTCACTGCTCAAGGTCAAAAGGTCCCGTTTCAAGGTCAAACGGTCACGGGGTGTCAAATGTCAAGGTCAAAATGTCACTAACCAAGGTCAAAAGGTCACGGGGGTCAAAAATCGAGGTCAAAAGGTCACAAACCAAGGTCAAAAGGTCACGGGACAAGGTGAAAAGGTCACGGGGCAACTGCATAAGGCCAAAAGGTCACCTCTCAAGGTCAAAAGGTCACGAACCAAGGTCAAAAGGTCACGGGACAAGGTCATAAGGTCACTTATCAAGGTCAAAAGGTCCCGTTTCAAGGTCAAAAGTTCACAGGGTCAAAGTTCAAGGTCAAAAGGTCACTTATCAAGGTCAAACGGTCACGGGGTCAAAAATCAAGGTCAAAAGGTCACTGGTAAAGGTCAAAAGGTCACCGGTCAAGGTCAAACGGTCACAGGATCAAAGTTCAAGGTCAAAAGGTCACGGGTCAAAGTTCAAGGTCAAAAGGTCACTGGTCAAGGTCAAAAGGTCACGAGTCAATGTAGAAAGGTCACGGGGGTCAAAGGTCTAGGTAAAACAGTACCAGGATCAAAGTTCAAGGTCAAAAGGTCACTAGTCAAGGTCAAAAGGTCACGGTTCAAGGTCATAAGGACACGGGGGTCAAAAATCAAGGTCAAAAGGTCACGAACCAAGGTCAAAAGGTCACGGGACAAGGCCAGAAGGTCACGGGGCAACTGCATAAGGCCAAAAGGTCACCTGTCAAGGTCAAAAGGTCACTGCTCAAGGTCAAAAGGTCACGTATCAATTCAAAAGGTCACGGGGCAATTGCATAAGGTCAAAAGCTCACTGGTCAAAATCAAACGGTCACAGGATCAAAGTTCAAGGTCATAAGGTCATGGGGGTCAAAAATCAAGGTCAAAAGGTCACCGCTCAAGGTCAAAAGGTCACGAACCAAGGTCAAAAGGTCACGGGGGTCAAAAATCGAGGTCAAAAGGTCACAAACCAAGGTCAAAAGGTCACGAGTCAATGTAGAAAGGTCACGGGGGTCAAAGGTCTAGGTAAAACAGTACCAGGATCAAAGTTCAAGGTCAAAAGGTCACTAGTCAAGGTCAAAAGGTCACGGTTCAAGGTCATAAGGTCACGGGGGTCAAAGGTCAAGGTCAAAAGGTCACTGTTCAAGGTCAAAAGGTCACGGGACAAGGTCATAAGGTCACTTATCAAGGTCAAAAGGTCCCGTTTCAAGGTCAAAAGTTCACAGGGTCAAAGTTCAAGGTCAAAAGGTCACTTATCAAGGTCAAACGGTCACGGGGTCAAAAATCAAGGTCAAAAGGTCACTGGTAAAGGTCAAAAGGTCACTGGTCAAAAGCAAACGGTCACCGGATCAAAGTTCAAGGTCAAAAGGTCACTGGTCAGGGTCAAAAGGTCACTGCTGAAGGTAAAAAAGACACAGGGGTTAAAGGTAAAGGTCAAAAGGTCACGGGACAAGGTGAAAAGGTCACGGGACAAGGTCAAAAGGTCACGGGGCAACTGCATAAGGCCAAAAGGTCACCTGTCAAGGTCAAACGGTCACAGGATCAAAGTTCAAGGTCATAAGGTCATGGGGGTCAAAAATCAAGGTCAAAAGGTCACTGCTCAAGGTCAAAAGGTCACTGGACAAGGTCATAAGGTCATGGGGTAAAGGTCAAGGTCAAAAGGTCGCGAACCAAGGTCAAAAGGTCACGGGGCAATTGCATAAGGTCAAAGGGTCACTGGTAAAGGTCAAAAGGTCAATGGTCAAAATCAAACGGTCACACGAACAACGTTCAAGGTCAAAAGGTCACTGCTCAAGGTCAAAAGGTCCCGTTTCAAGGTCAAACGGTCACGGGGGTGTCAAATGTCAAGGTCAAAAGGTCACGAACCAAGGTCAAAAGGTCATGGGGTCAAAAATCGAGGTCAAAAGGTCACAAACCAAGGTCAAAAGGTCACGGGACAAGGTCATAAGGTCACTTATCAAGGTCAAAAGGTCCCGTATCAAGGTCAAAAGTTCACAGGGGTTAAAGGTGAAGGTCAAAAGGTCACAGTACAAGGTGAAAAGGTCACGGTACAAGGTGAAAAGGTCACGGGACAAGGTGAAAAGGTGACGGGGCAACTGCATAAGGCCAAAAGGTCACTGGTCAAGGTCAAACGGTCACTGCTCAAGGTCAAAAGGTCACGTATCAATTCAAAAGGTCACGGGGCAATTGCATAAGGTCAAAAGCTCACTGGTCAAAATCAAACGGTCACAGGATCAAAGTTCAAGGTCATAAGGTCATGGGTCAAAAATCAAGGTCAAAAGGTCACTGGTCAAAATCAAACTGTCACAGGATCAAATTTCAAGTTCATAAGGTCATGGGGGTCAAAAATCAAGGTCAAAAGGTCACCGCTCAAGGTCAAAAGGTCACGGGACAAGGTCAAACGGTCACTTATCAAGGTCAAAAGGTCACTGGTCAAGGTCAAAAGGTCACGAGTCAATGTAGAAAGGTCACGGGGGTCAAAGGTCTAGGTAAAACAGTACCAGGATCAAAGTTCAAGGTCAAAAGGTCACTAGTCAAGGTCAAAAGGTCACGTTTCAAGGTCATAAGGACACGGGGGTCAAAAATCAAGGTCAAAAGGTCACGAACCAAGGTCAAAAGGTCACGGGACAAGGTCAGAAGTTCACGGGGCAACTGCATAAGGCCAAAAGGTCACCTGTCAAGGTCAAACGGTCACAGGATCAAAGTTCAAGGTCATAAGGTCATGGGGGTCAAAAATCAAGGTCAAAAGGTCACGAACCGAGGTCAAAAGGTCACAGGACAAGGTCATAAGGTCACGGGGGTAAAGGTAAAGGTCAAAAGGTCGCGAATCAAGGTCAAAAGGTCACGGGGCAATTGCATAAGGTCAAAGGGTCACTGGTAAAGGTCAAAAGGTCACTGGTCAAAATCAAACGGTCACACGAACAACGTTCAAGGTCAAAAGGTCACTGCTCAAGGTCAAAAGGTCCCGTTTCAAGGTCAAACGATCACGGGGTGTCAAATGTCAAGGTCAAAATGTCACTAACCAAGGTCAAAAGGTCACGGGGGTCAAAAATCGAGGTCAAAAGGTCACAAACCAAGGTCAAAAGGTCACGGGACAAGGTGAAAAGGTCACGGGGCAACTGCATAAGGCCAAAAGGTCACCTGTCAAGGTCAAAAGGTCACTGCTCAAGGTCAAAAGGTCACGGGACAAGGTCATAAGGTCACTTATCAAGGTCAAAAGGTCCCGTTTCAAGGTCAAAAGTTCACAGGGTCAAAGTTCAAGGTCAAAAGGTCACTTATCAAGGTCAAACGGTCACGGGGTCAAAAATCAAGGTCAAAAGGTCACTGGTAAAGGTCAAAAGGTCACTGGTCAAAAGCAAACGGTCACAGGATGAAAGTTCAAGGTCAAAAGGTCACTGGTCAGGGTCAAAAGGTCACTGCTGAAGGTAAAAAAGACACAGGGGTTAAAGGTAAAGGTCAAAAGGTCACGGTACAAGGTGAAAAGGTCACGGGACAAGGTCAAAAGGTCACGGGGCAACTGCATAAGGCCAAAAGGTCACCTGTCAAGGTCAAACGGTCACAGGATCAAAGTTCAAGGTCAAAAGGTCACGGGTCAAAGTTCAAGGTCAAAAGGTCACTGGTCAAGGTCAAAAGGTCACGAGTCAATGTAGAAAGGTCACGGGGGTCAAAGGTCTAGGTAAAACAGTACCAGGATCAAAGTTCAAGGTCAAAAGGTCACTAGTCAAGGTCAAAAGGTCACGTTTCAAGGTCATAAGGACACGGGGGTCAAAAATCAAGGTCAAAAGGTCACAAACCAAGGTCAAAAGGTCACGGGACAAGGCCAGAAGGTCACGGGGCAACTGCATAAGGCCAAAAGGTCACCTGTCAAGGTCAAAAGGTCACTGCTCAAGGTCAAAAGGTCACGTATCAATTCAAAAGGTCACGGGGCAATTGCATAAGGTCAAAAGCTAACTGGTCAAAATCAAACGGTCACAGGATCAAAGTTCAAGGTCATAAGGTCATGGGGGTCAAAAATCAAGGTCAAAAGGTCACCGCTCAAGGTCAAAAGGTCACGGGACAAGGTCATAAGGTCACGGGGTAAAGGTAAAGGTCAAAAGGTCGCGAACCAAGGTCAAAAGGTCACGGGGCAATTGCATAAGGTCAAAGGGTCACTGGTAAAGGTCAAAAGGTCACTGGTCAAAATCAAACGTTCACACGAACAACGTTCAAGGTCAAAAGGTCACTGCTCAAGGTCAAAAGGTCCCGTTTCAAGGTCAAACGGTCACGGGGGTGTCAAATGTCAAGGTCAAAAGGTCACAAACCAAGGTCAAAAGGTCACGGGGGTCAAAAATCGAGGTCAAAAGGTCACAAACCAAGGTCAAAAGGTCACGGGACAAGGTGAAAAGGTCACGGGGCAACTGCATAAGGCCAAAAGGTCACCTGTCAAGGTTAAAAGGTCACTGCTCAAGGTCAAAAGGTCACGGTTCAAGGTCATAAGGTCACGGGGGTCAAAGGTCAAGGTCAAAAGGTCACCGCTCAAGGTCAAAAGGTCACGGGACAAGGTCATAAGGTCACTTATCAAGGTCAAAAGGTCCCGTTTCAAGGTCAAAAGTTCACAGGGTCAAAGTTCAAGGTCAAAAGGTCACTTATCAAGGTCAAACGGTCACGGGGTCAAAAATCAAGGTCAAAAGGTCACTGGTAAAGGTCAAAAGGTCACTGGTCAAAAGCAAACGGTCACAGGATCAAAGTTCAAGGTCAAAAGGTCACTGGTCAGGGTCAAAAGGTCACTGCTGAAGGTAAAAAAGACACAGGGGTTAAAGGTAAAGGTCAAAAGGTCACGGGACAAGGTGAAAAGGTCACGGGACAAGGTCAAAAGGTCACGGGGCAACTGCATAAGGCCAAAAGGTCACCTGTCAAGGTCAAACGGTCACAGGATCAAAGTTCAAGGTCATAAGGTCATGGGGGTCAAAAATCAAGGTCAAAAGGTCACTGCTCAAGGTCAAAAGGTCACGGGACAAGGTCATAAGGTCACGGGGGTAAAGGTAAAGGTCAAAAGGTCGCGAATCAAGGTCAAAAGGTCACGGGGCAATTGCATAAGGTCAAAGGGTCACTGGTAAAGGTCAAAAGGTCACTGGTCAAAATCAAACGGTCACACGAACAACGTTCAAGGTCAAAAGGTCACTGCTCAAGGTCAAAAGGTCCCGTTTCAAGGTCAAACGGTCACGGGGTGTCAAATGTCAAAGTCAAAATGTCACTAACCAAGGTCAAAAGGTCACGGGGGTCAAAAATCGAGGTCAAAAGGTCACAAACCAAGGTCAAAAGGTCACGGGACAAGGTGAAAAGGTCACGGGGCAACTGCATAAGGCCAAAAGGTCACCTCTCAAGGTCAAACGGTCACAGGATCAAAGTTCAAGGTCAAAAGGTCACGGGTCAAAGTTCAAGGTCAAAAGGTCACTGCTGAAGGTAAAAAAGACACAGGGGTTAAAGGTAAAGGTCAAAAGGTCACGGTACAAGGTGAAAAGGTCACGGGACAAGGTCAAAAGGTCACGGGGCAACTGCATAAGGCCAAAAGGTCACCTGTCAAGGTCAAACGGTCACAGGATCAAAGTTCAAGGTCAAAAGGTCACGGGTCAAAGTTCAAGGTCAAAAGGTCACTGGTCAAGGTCAAAAGGTCACGAGTCAATGTAGAAAGGTCACGGGGGTCAAAGGTCTAGGTAAAACAGTACCAGGATCAAAGTTCAAGGTCAAAAGGTCACTAGTCAAGGTCAAAAGGTCACGGTTCAAGGTCATAAGGACACGGGGGTCAAAAATCAAGGTCAAAAGGTCACGAACCAAGGTCAAAAGGTCACGGGACAAGGCCAGAAGGTCACGGGGCAACTGCATAAGGCCAAAAGGTCACCTGTCAAGGTCAAAAGGTCACTGCTCAAGGTCAAAAGGTCACGTATCAATTCAAAAGGTCACGGGGCAATTGCATAAGGTCAAAAGCTCACTGGTCAAAATCAAACGGTCACAGGATCAAAGTTCAAGGTCATAAGGTCATGGGGGTCAAAAATCAAGGTCAAAAGGTCACCGCTCAAGGTCAAAAGGTCACGGGACAAGGTCATAAGGTCACGGGGTAAAGGTCAAGGTCAAAAGGTCACGAACCAAGGTCAAAAGGTCACGGGGCAATTGCATAAGGTCAAAGGGTCACTGGTAAAGGTCAAAAGGTCACTGGTCAAAATCAAACGGTCACACGAACAACGTTCAAGGTCAAAAGGTCACTGCTCAAGGTCAAAAGGTCCCGTTTCAAGGTCAAACGGTCACGGGGGTGTCAAATGTCAAGGTCAAAAGGTCACGAACCAAGGTCAAAAGGTCACGGGGGTCAAAAATCGAGGTCAAAAGGTCACAAACCAAGGTCAAAAGGTCACGGGACAAGGTGAAAAGGTCACGGGGCAACTGCATAAGGCCAAAAGCTCACCTGTCAAGGTCAAAAGGTCACTGCTCAAGGTCAAAAGGTCCCCTTTCAAGGTCAAAAGATCACAGGGTCAAAGTTCAAGGTCAAAAGGTCACTTATCAAGGTCAAACGGTCACGGGGTCAAAAATCAAGGTCAAAAGGTCACTGGTAAAGGTCAAAAGGTCACTGGTCAAAAGCAAACGGTCACAGGATGTTAGTTCAAGGTCAAAAAGTCACTGGTCAGGGTCAAAAGGTCACTGCTGAAGGTAAAAAAGACACAGGGGTTAAAGGTAAAGGTCAAAAGGTCACGGTACAAGGTGAAAAGGTCACGGGACAAGGTCAAAAGGTCACGGGGCAACTGCATAAGGCCAAAAGGTCACCTGTCAAGGTCAAACGGTCACAGGATCAAAGTTCAAGGTCATAAGGTCATGGGGGTCAAAAATCAAGGTCAAAAGGTCACTGCTCAAGGTCAAAAGGTCACGAGTCAATGTAGAAAGGTCACGGGGTCAAAGGTCTAGGTAAAACAGTACCAGGATCAAAGTTCAAGGTCAAAAGGTCACTAGTCAAGGTCAAAAGGTCACGTTTCAAGGTCATAAGGACACGGGGGTCAAAAATCAAGGTCAAAAGGTCACGAACCAAGGTCAAAAGGTCACGGGACAAGGTCAGAAGGTCACGGGGCAACTGCATAAGGCCAAAAGGTCACCTGTCAAGGTCAAAAGGTCACTGCTCAAGGTCAAAAGGTCACGTATCGATTCAAAAGGTCACGGGGCAATTGCATAAGGTCAAAAGCTCACTGGTCAAAATCAAACGGTCACAGGATCAAAGTTCAAGGTCATAAGGTCATGGGGTCAAAAATCAAGGTCAAAAGGTCACTGCTCAAGGTCATAAGGTCAGGGGACAAGGTCATAAGGTCACGGGGTAAAGGTCAAGGTCAAAAGGTCGCGAACCAAGGTCAAAAGGTCACGGGGGTCAAAAATCGAGGTCAAAAGGTCACAAACCAAGGTCAAAAGGTCACGGGACAAGGTGAAAAGGTCACGGGGCAACTGCATAAGGCCAAAAGGTCACCTGTCAAGGTCAAAAGGTCACTGCTCAAGGTCAAAAGGTCACGGTTCAAGGTCATAAGGTCACGGGGGTCAAAGGTCAAGGTCAAAAGGTCACGAACCAAGGTCATAAGGTCACTGGTCAAGGTCAAAAGGTCACGGGTCAATGGAGAGAGCTCGCGGAGTCAAAGGTCTAGGTCAAACAGTACCAGGCTCAAAGTTCAAGGTCAAAAGGTCACGTTTCAAGGTCAAAAGGTCACGGGACAAGGTCATAAGGTCACGGGGGTAAAGGTCAAGGTCAAAAGGTCGCGAACCAAGGTCAAAATATCACGGGGCAATTGCATAAGGTCAAAGGGTCACTGGTAAAGGTCAAAAGGTCACTGGTCAAAATCAAACGGTCACACGAACAACGTTCAAGGTCAAAAGGTCACTGCTCAAGGTCAAAAGGTCCCGTTTCAAGGTCAAACGGTCACGGGGGTTCAAATGTCAAGGTCAAAAGGTCACAAACCAAGGTCAGAAGGTCACGGAGTCAAAGTTCAAGGTCAAAAAGGTCACGGGACAAGGTCAAAAGGTCACGGGTCAATGTCGGAAGGTCACGGGTCAAAGGTCTAGGTCAAACAGTACCAGGCTCAAAGTTCAAGGTCAAAAGGTCACGTTTCACGGTCAAAAGGTCACGGGACAAGGTCAGAAGGTCACGGGGCAACTGCATAAGGCCAAAAGGTCACCTGTCAAGGTCAAAAGGTCACTGCGCTAGGTCAAAAGGTTACGTATCGATTCAAAAGGTCACGGGGCAATTGCATAAGGTCAAAGGGTCACTGGTAAAGGTCAAAAGGTCACTGCTCAAGGTCAAAAGGTCACGTTTCAAGGTCAAACGGTCACGGGGGTCAAATGTCAAGGTCAAAAGGTCACGAACCAAGGTCAAAAGGTCACGGGGGTCAAAGGTCAAGGCCAGACGGTCACAGGATCAAAGTTCAAGGTCAAAAGGTCACTGGTCAAGGTCAAAAGGTCACGGGACAAGCTCATAAGGTCACGGGGTAAAGGTCAAGGTCAAAAGGTCGCGAACCAAGGTCAAAAGGTCACGGGCAATTGCATAAGGTCAAAGGGTCACTGGTAAAGGTCAAAAGGTCACTGCTCAAAATCAAACGGTCACACGAACAACGTTCAAGGTCAAAAGGTCATTGCTCAAGGTCAAAAGGTCCCGTTTCAAGGTCAAACGGTCACAGGGGGTCAAATGTCAAGGTCAAAAGGTCACTGGTCAGGGTCAAAAGGTCACTGCTCAAGGTAAAAAAGACACAGGGGTTAAAGGTAAAGGTCAAAAGGTCACGGTACAAGGTGAAAAGGTCACGGGACAAGGTCAAACGGTCACGGGGCAACTGCATAAGGCCAAAAGGTCACCTGTCAAGGTCAAACGGTTATGGGGGGTCAAATGTCAAGGTCAAAAGGTCACGAGCCAAGGTCAAAAGGTCATGGGGGTCAAAGGTCAAGGCCAAACGGTCACAGAATCAAAGTTCAAGGTCAAAAGGTCACGTTTCAAGGTCAAAAGGTCACGGGACAAGGTCAGAAGGTCACGGGGCAACTGCATAAGTCCAAAAGGTCACCTGTCAAGGTCAACAGGTCACTGCTCAAGGTCAAGTGGTCACGTATCGATTCAAAAGGTCACGGGGCAATTGCATAAGGTCAAAAGCTCACTGGTCAAAATCAAACGGTCACAGGATCAAAGTTCAAGGTCATAAGGTCATGGGGGTCAAAAATCAAGGTCAAAAGGTCACTGCTCAAGGCCAAAAGGTCACGGGACAAGGTCATAAGGTCACGGGGGTAAAGGTCAAGGTCAAAAGGTCGCGAACCAAGGTCAAAAGGTCACGGGGCAATTGCATAAGGTCAAAGGGTCACTGGTAAAGGTCAAAAGGTCACTGCTCAAAATCAAACGGTCACACGAACAACGTTCAAGGTCAAAAGGTCACTGCTCAAGGTCAAAAGGTCACGTTTCAAGGTCAAATGGTCACGGGGGGTCAATAGTCAAGGTCAAAAGGTCACGAACCAAGGTCAAAAGGTCACGGGGGTCAAAGGTCAAGGCCAGACGGTCACAGGATCAAAGTTCAAGGTCAAAAGGTCACTGGTCAAGGTCAAAAGGTCACGGGACAAGCTCATAAGGTCACGGGGTAAAGGTCAAGGTCAAAAGGTCGCGAACCAAGGTCAAAAGGTCACGGGCAATTGCATAAGGTCAAAGGGTCACTGGTAAAGGTCAAAAGGTCACTGGTCAAAATCAAACGGTCACACGAACAACGTTCAAGGTCAAAAGGTCACTGCTCAAGGTCAAAAGGTCCCGTTTCAAGGTCAAACGGTCACGGGGGTGTCAAAAGTCAAGGTCAAAAGGTCACGAACCAAGGTCAAAAGGTCACGGGGGTCAAAAATCGAGGTCAAAAGGTCACAAACCAAGGTCAAAAGGTCACGGGACAAGGTCAGAAGGTCACGGGGCAACTGCATAAGGCCAAAAGGTCACCTGTCAAGGTCAAAAGGTCACTGCGCTAGGTCAAAAGGTTACGTATCGATTCAAAAGGTCACGGGGCAATTGCATAAGGTCAAAGGGTCACTGGTAAAGGTCAAAAGGTCACTGGTCAAAATCAAACGGTCACACGAACAACGTTCAAGGTCAAAAGGTCACTGCTCAAGGTCAAAAGGTCACGTTTCAAGGTCAAACGGTCACGGGGGTCAAATGTCAAGGTCAAAAGGTCACGAACCAAGGTCAAAAGGTCACGGGGGTCAAAGGTCAAGGCCAGACGGTCACAGGATCAAAGTTCAAGGTCAAAAGGTCACTAGTCAAGGTCAAAAGGTCACGGGACAAGCTCATAAGGTCACGGGGTAAAGGTCAAGGTCAAAAGGTCGCGAACCAAGGTCAAAAGGTCACGGGCAATTGCATAAGGTCAAAGGGTCACTGGTAAAGGTCAAAAGGTCACTGCTCAAAATCAAACGGTCACACGAACAACGTTCAAGGTCAAAAGGTCATTGCTCAAGGTCAAAAGGTCCCGTTTCAAGGTCAAACGGTCACAGGGGGTCAAATGTCAAGGTCAAAAGGTCACTGGTCAGGGTTAAAAGGTCACTGCTCAAGGTAAAAAAGACACAGGGGTTAAAGGTAAAGGTCAAAAGGTCACGGTACAAGGTGAAAAGGTCACGGGACAAGGTCAAACGGTCACGGGGCAACTGCATAAGGCCAAAAGGTCACCTGTCAAGGTCAAACGGTTATGGGGGGTCAAATGTCAAGGTCAAAAGGTCACGAGCCAAGGTCAAAAGGTCATGGGGGTCAAAGGTCAAGGCCAAACGGTCACAGGATCAAAGTTCAAGGTCAAAAGGTCACGTTTCAAGGTCAAAAGGTCACGGGACAAGGTCAGAAGGTCACGGGGCAACTGCATAAGTCCAAAAGGTCACCTGTCAAGGTCAAAAGGTCACTGCTCAAGGTCAAAAGGTCACGTATCGATTCAAAAGGTCACGGGGCAATTGCATAAGGTCAAAAGCTCACTGGTCAAAATCAAACGGTCACAGGATCAAAGTTCAAGGTCATAAGGTCATGGGGGTCAAAAATCAAGGTCAAAAGGTCACCGCTCAAGGTCAAAAGGTCACGGGACAAGGTCATAAGGTCACGGGGTAAAGGTCAAGGTCAAAAGGTCACGGGGCAATTGCATAAGGCCAAAAGGTCACCTGTCAAGGTCAAAAGGTCACTTATCAAGGTCAAAAGGTCACGGTTCAAGGTAATAAGGTCACGGGGGTCAAAGGTCAAGGTCAAAAGGTCACGAACCAAGGTCAAAAGGTCACGGGACAAGGTCATAAGGTCACTTATCAAGGTCAAAAGGTCCCGTTTCAAGGTCAAAAGTTCACAGGGTCAAAGTTCAAGGTCAAAAGGTCACTTATCAAGGTCAAACGGTCACGGGGTCAAAAATCAAGGTCAAAAGGTCACTGGTAAAGGTCAAAAGGTCACTGGTCAAAAGCAAACGGTCACAGGATGAAAGTTCAAGGTCAAAAGGTCACTAGTCAAGGTCAAAAGGTCACGTTTCAAGGTCATAAGGACACGGGGGTCAAAAATCAAGGTCAAAAGGTCACGAACCAAGGTCAAAAGGTCACGGGACAAGGTCAGAAGGTCACGGGGCAACTGCATAAGGCCAAAAGGTCACCTGTCAAGGTCAAAAGGTCACCGCTCAAGGTCAAAAGGTCACGTATCGATTCAAAAGGTCACGGGGCAATTGCATAAGGTCAAAAGCTCACTGGTCAAAATCAAACGGTCACAGGATCAAAGTTCAAGGTCATAAGGTCATGGGGGTCAAAAATCAAGGTAAAAAGGTCACCGCTCAAGGTCAAAAGGTCACGGGACAAGGTCATAAGGTCACGGGGTAAAGGTCAAGGTCAAAAGGTCACGAACCAAGGTCAAAAGGTCACGGGGCAATTGCATAAGGTCAAAGGGTCACTGGTAAAGGTCAAAAGGTCACTGGTCAAAATCAAACGGTCACACGAACAACGTTCAAGGTCAAAAGGTCACTGCTCAAGGTCAAAAGGTCCCGTTTCAAGGTCAAACGGTCACGGGGGTGTCAAATGTCAAGGTCAAAAGGTCACAAACCAAGGTCAAAAGGTCACGGGGGTCAAAAATCGAGGTCAAAAGGTCACAAACCAAGGTCAAAAGGTCACGGGACAAGGAGAAATGGTCACAGGGCAACTGCATAAGGCCAAAAGGTCACCTGTCAAGGTTAAAAGGTCACTGCTCAAGGTCAAAAGGTCACGGTTCAAGGTCATAAGGTCACGGGGGTCAAAGGTCACGGTCAAAAGGTCACAAACCAAGGTCAAAAGGTCACGGGACAAAGTCATAAGGTCACTTATCAAGGTCAAAAGGTCCCGTTTCAAGGTCAAAAGTTCACAGGGTCAAAGTTCAAGGTCAAAAGGTCACTTATCAAGGTCAAACGGTCACGGGTCAAAAATCAAGGTCAAAAGGTCACTGGTAAAGGTCAAAAGGTCACTGGTCAAAAGCAAACGGTCACAGGATGAAAGTTCAAGGTCAAAAAGTCACTGGTCAGGGTCAAAAGGTCACTGCTGAAGGTAAAAAAGACACAGGGGTTAAAGGTAAAGGTCAAAAGGTCACGGTACAAGGTGAAAAGGTCACGGGACAAGGTCAAAAGGTCACGGGGCAACTGCATAAGGCCAAAAGGTCACCTGTCAAGGTCAAACGGTCACAGGATCAAAGTTCAAGGTCAAAAGGTCACGGGTCAAAGTTCAAGGTCAAAAGGTCACTGGTCAAGGTCAAAAGGTCACGAGTCAATGTAGAAAGGTCACGGGGGTCAAAGGTCTAGGTAAAACAGTACCAGGATCAAAGTTCAAGGTCAAAAGGTCACTAGTCAAGGTCAAAAGGTCACGTTTCAAGGTCATAAGGACACGGGGGTCAAAAATCAAGGTCAAAAGGTCACAAACCAAGGTCAAAAGGTCACGGGACAAGGCCAGAAGTTCACGGGGCAACTGCATAAGGCCAAAAGGTCACCTGTCAAGGTCAAAAGGTCACTGCTCAAGGTCAAAAGGTCACGTATCAATTCAAAAGGTCACGGGGCAATTGCATAAGGTCAAAAGCTAACTGGTCAAAATCAAACGGTCACAGGATCAAATTTCAAGGTCATAAGGTCATGGGGGTCAAAAATCAAGGTCAAAAGGTCACCGCTCAAGGTCAAAGGTCACGGGACAAGGTCATAAGGTCACGGGGGGTAAAGGTAAAGGTCAAAAGGTCGCGAACCAAGGTCAAAAGGTCACGGGGCAATTGCATAAGGTCAAAGGGTCACTGGTAAAGGTCAAAAGGTCACTGGTCAAAATCAAACGTTCACACGAACAACGTTCAAGGTCAAAAGGTCACTGCTCAAGGTCAAAAGGTCCCGTTTCAAGGTCAAACGGTCACGGGGGTGTCAAATGTCAAGGTCAAAAGGTCACAAACCAAGGTCAAAAGGTCACGGGGGTCAAAAATCGAGGTCAAAAGGTCACAAACCAAGGTCAAAAGGTCACGGGACAAGGTGAAAAGGTCACGGGGCAACTGCATAAGGCCAAAAGGTCACCTGTCAAGGTTAAAAGGTCACTGCTCAAGGTCAAAAGGTCACGGTTCAAGGTCATAAGGTCACGGGGGTCAAAGGTCAAGGTCAAAAGGTCACTGTTCAAGGTCAAAAGGTCACGGGACAAGGTCATAAGGTCACTTATCAAGGTCAAAAGGTCCCGTTTCAAGGTCAAAAGTTCACAGGGTCAAAGTTCAAGGTCAAAAGGTCACTTATCAAGGTCAAACGGTCACGGGGTCAAAAATCAAGGTCAAAAGGTCACTGGTAAAGGTCAAAAGGTCACTGGTCAAAAGCAAACGGTCACCGGATCAAAGTTCAAGGTCAAAAGGTCACTGGTCAGGGTCAAAAGGTCACTGCTGAAGGTAAAAAAGACACAGGGGTTAAAGGTAAAGGTCAAAAGGTCACGGGACAAGGTGAAAAGGTCACGGGACAAGGTCAAAAGGTCACGGGGCAACTGCATAAGGCCAAAAGGTCACCTGTCAAGGTCAAACGGTCACAGGATCAAAGTTCAAGGTCATAAGGTCATGGGGGTCAAAAATCAAGGTCAAAAGGTCACTGGTCAAGGTCAAAAGGTCACTGGACAAGGTCATAAGGTCATGGGGTAAAGGTCAAGGTCAAAAGGTCGCGAACCAAGGTCAAAAGGTCACGGGGCAATTGCATAAGGTCAAAGGGTCACTGGTAAAGGTCAAAAGGTCACTGGTCAAAATCAAACGGTCACACGAACAACGTTCAAGGTCAAAAGGTCACTGCTCAAGGTCAAAAGGTCCCGTTTCAAGGTCAAACGGTCACGGGGGTGTCAAATGTCAAGGTCAAAAGGTCACGAACCAAGGTCAAAAGGTCATGGGGTCAAAAATCGAGGTCAAAAGGTCACAAACCAAGGTCAAAAGGTCACGGGACAAGGTCATAAGGTCACTTATCAAGGTCAAAAGGTCCCGTATCAAGGTCAAAAGTTCACAGGGGTTAAAGGTGAAGGTCAAAAGGTCACAGTACAAGGTGAAAAGGTCACGGTACAAGGTGAAAAGTTCACGGGACAAGGTGAAAAGGTGACGGGGCAACTGCATAAGGCCAAAAGGTCACTGGTCAAGGTCAAACGGTCACTGCTCAAGGTCAAAAGGTCACGTATCAATTCAAAAGGTCACGGGGCAATTGCATAAGGTCAAAAGCTCACTGGTCAAAATCAAACGGTCACAGGATCAAAGTTCAAGGTCATAAGGTCATGGGTCAAAAATCAAGGTCAAAAGGTCACTGGTCAAAATCAAACTGTCACAGGATCAAATTTCAAGTTCATAAGGTCATGGGGGTAAAAAATCAAGGTCAAAAGGTCACCGCTCAAGGTCAAAAGGTCACGGGACAAGGTCAAACGGTCACTTATCAAGGTCAAAAGGTCACTGGTCAAGGTCAAAAGGTCACGAGTCAATGTAGAAAGGTCACGGGGGTCAAAGGTCTAGGTAAAACAGTACCAGGATCAAAGTTCAAGGTCAAAAGGTCACTAGTCAAGGTCAAAAGGTCACGTTTCAAGGTCATAAGGACACGGGGGTCAAAAATCAAGGTCAAAAGGTCACGAACCAAGGTCAAAAGGTCACGGGACAAGGTCAGAAGTTCACGGGGCAACTGCATAAGGCCAAAAGGTCACCTGTCAAGGTCAAACGGTCACAGGATCAAAGTTCAAGGTCATAAGGTCATGGGGGTCAAAAATCAAGGTCAAAAGGTCACGAACCGAGGTCAAAAGGTCACGGGACAAGGTCATAAGGTCACGGGGTAAAGGTAAAGGTCAAAAGGTCGCGAATCAAGGTCAAAAGGTCACGGGGCAATTGCATAAGGTCAAAGGGTCACTGGTAAAGGTCAAAAGGTCACTGGTCAAAATCAAACGGTCACACGAACAACGTTCAAGGTCAAAAGGTCACTGCTCAAGGTCAAAAGGTCCCGTTTCAAGGTCAAACGGTCACGGGGTGTCAAATGTCAAGGTCAAAATGTCACTAACCAAGGTCAAAAGGTCACGGGGGTCAAAAATCGAGGTCAAAAGGTCACAAACCAAGGTCAAAAGGTCACGGGACAAGGTGAAAAGGTCACGGGGCAACTGCATAAGGCCAAAAGGTCACCTGTCAAGGTCAAAAGGTCACTGCTCAAGGTCAAAAGGTCACGGGACAAGGTCATAAGGTCACTTATCAAGGTCAAAAGGTCCCGTTTCAAGGTCAAAAGTTCACAGGGTCAAAGTTCAAGGTCAAAAGGTCACTTATCAAGGTCAAACGGTCACGGGGTCAAAAATCAAGGTCAAAAGGTCACTGGTAAAGGTCAAAAGGTCACTGGTCAAAAGCAAACGGTCACAGGATGAAAGTTCAAGGTCAAAAGGTCACTGGTCAGGGTCAAAAGGTCACTGCTGAAGGTAAAAAAGACACAGGGGTTAAAGGTAAAGGTCAAAAGGTCACGGTACAAGGTGAAAAGGTCACGGGACAAGGTCAAAAGGTCACGGGGCAACTGCATAAGGCCAAAAGGTCACCTGTCAAGGTCAAACGGTCACAGGATCAAAGTTCAAGGTCAAAAGGTCACGGGTCAAAGTTCAAGGTCAAAAGGTCACTGGTCAAGGTCAAAAGGTCACGAGTCAATGTAGAAAGGTCACGGGGGTCAAAGGTCTAGGTAAAACAGTACCAGGATCAAAGTTCAAGGTCAAAAGGTCACTAGTCAAGGTCAAAAGGTCACGTTTCAAGGTCATAAGGACACGGGGGTCAAAAATCAAGGTCAAAAGGTCACAAACCAAGGTCAAAAGGTCACGGGACAAGGCCAGAAGGTCACGGGGCAACTGCATAAGGCCAAAAGGTCACCTGTCAAGGTCAAAAGGTCACTGCTCAAGGTCAAAAGGTCACGTATCGATTCAAAAGGTCACGGGGCAATTGCATAAGGTCAAAAGCTAACTGGTCAAAATCAAACGGTCACAGGATCAAATTTCAAGGTCATAAGGTCATGGGGGTAAAAAATCAAGGTCAAAAGGTCACCGCTCAAGGTCAAAAGGTCACGGGACAAGGTCATAAGGTCACGGGGTAAAGGTAAAGGTCAAAAGGTCGCGAACCAAGGTCAAAAGGTCACGGGGCAATTGCATAAGGTCAAAGGGTCACTGGTAAAGGTCAAAAGGTCACTGGTCAAAATCAAACGTTCACACGAACAACGTTCAAGGTCAAAAGGTCACTGCTCAAGGTCAAAAGGTCCCGTTTCAAGGTCAAACGTCACGGGGGTGTCAAATGTCAAGGTCAAAAGGTCACAAACCAAGGTCAAAAGGTCACGGGGGTCAAAAATCGAGGTCAAAAGGTCACAAACCAAGGTCAAAAGGTCACGGGACAAGGTGAAAAGGTCACGGGGCAACTGCATAAGGCCAAAAGGTCACCTGTCAAGGTTAAAAGGTCACTGCTCAAGGTCAAAAGGTCACGTTTCAAGGTCATAAGGTCACGGGGGTCAAAGGTCAAGGTCAAAAGGTCACCGCTCAAGGTCAAAAGGTCACGGGACAAGGTCATAAGGTCACTTATCAAGGTCAAAAGGTCCCGTTTCAAGGTCAAAAGTTCACAGGGTCAAAGTTCAAGGTCAAAAGGTCACTTATCAAGGTCAAACGGTCACGGGGTCAAAAATCAAGGTCAAAAGGTCACTGGTAAAGGTCAAAAGGTCACTGGTCAAAAGCAAACAGTCACAGGATGAAAGGTCAAGGTCAAAAGGTCACTGGTCAGGGTCAAAAGGTCACTGCTGAAGGTAAAAAAGACACAGGGGTTAAAGGTAAAGGTCAAAAGGTCACGGGACAAGGTGAAAAGGTCACGGGACAAGGTCAAAAGGTCACGGGGCAACTGCATAAGGCCAAAAGGTCACCTGTCAAGGTCAAACGGTCACAGGATCAAAGTTCAAGGTCATAAGGTCATGGGGGTCAAAAATCAAGGTCAAAAGGTCACTGCTCAAGGTCAAAAGGTCACGGGACAAGGTCATAAGTTCATGGGGTAAAGGTCAAGGTCAAAAGGTCGCGAACCAAGGTCAAAAGGTCACGGGGCAATTGCATAAGGTCAAAGGGTCACTGGTAAAGGTCAAAAGGTCAATGGTCAAAATCAAACGGTCACACGAACAACGTTCAAGGTCAAAAGGTCACTGCTCAAGGTCAAAAGGTCCCGTTTCAAGGTCAAACGGTCACGGGGGTGTCAAATGTCAAGGTCAAAAGGTCACTGCTCAAGGTCAAAAGGTCCCGTTTCAAGGTCAAACGGTCACGGGGGTGTCAAATGTCAAGGTCAAAAGGTCTCGAACCAAGGTCAAAAGGTCATGGGGTCAAAAATCGAGGTCAAAAGGTCACAAACCAAGGTCAAAAGGTCACGGGACAAGGTGAAAAGGTCATGGGGCAACTGCATAAGGCCAAAAGGTCACCTGTCAAGGTCAAAAGGTCACCGCTCAAGGTCAAAAGGTCACGGTTCAAGGTCATAAGGTCATGGGGGTCAAAGGTCAAGGTCAAAAGGTCACGAACCAAGGTAAAAAGGTCACGGGACAAGGTCATAAGGTCACTTATCAAGGTCAAAAGGTCCCGTATCAAGGTCAAAAGTTCACAGGGGTTAAAGGTAAAGGTCAAAAGGTCACGGTACAAGGTGAAAAGGTCACGGGACAAGGTGAAAAGGTGACGGGGCAACTGCATAAGGCCAAAAGGTCACCTGTCAAGGTCAAACGGTCACTGCTCAAGGTCAAAAGGTCACGTATCAATTCAAAAGGTCACGGGGCAATTGCATAAGGTCAAAAGCTCACTGGTCAAAATCAAACGGTCACAGGATCAATGTTCAAGGTCATAAGGTCATGGGTCAAAAATCAAGGTCAAAAGGTCACTGGTCAAAATCAAACGGTCACAGGATCAAATTTCAAGTTCATAAGGTCATGGGGGGTCAAAAATCAAGGTCAAAAGGTCACCGCTCAAGGTCAAAAGGTCACGGGACAAGGTCAAACGGTCACTTATCAAGGTCAAAAGGTCCCGTTTCAAGGTCAAAAGTTCACAGGGTCAAAGTTCAAGGTCAAAAGGTCACTTATCAAGGTCAAACGGTCACGGGTCAAAAATCAAGGTCAAAAGGTCACTGGTAAAGGTCAAAAGGTCACTGGTCAAAAGCAAACGGTCACAGGATGAAAGTTCAAGGTCAAAAGGTCACTGGTCAGGGTCAAAAGGTCACTGCTGAAGGTAAAAAAGACACAGGGGTTAAAGGTAAAGGTCAAAAGGTCACGGTACAAGGTGAAAAGGTCACGGGACAAGGTCAAAAGGTCACGGGGCAACTGCATAAGTCCAAAAGGTCACCTGTCAAGGTCAAACGGTCACAGGATCAAAGTTCAAGGTCAAAAGGTCACGGGTCAAAGTTCAAGGTCAAAAGGTCACTGGTCAAGGTCGAAAGGTCACGAGTCAATGTAGAAAGGTCACGGGGGTCAAAGGTCTAGGTAAAACAGTACCAGGATCAAAGTTCAAGGTCAAAAGGTCACTAGTCAAGGTCAAAAGGTCACGTTTCAAGGTCATAAGGACACGGGGGTCAAAAATCAAGGTCAAAAGGTCACGAACCAAGGTCAAAAGGTCACGGGACAAGGTCAGAAGTTCACGGGGCAACTGCATAAGGCCAAAAGGTCACCTGTCAAGGTCAAACGGTCACAGGATCAAAGTTCAAGGTCATAAGGTCATGGGGGTCAAAAATCAAGGTCAAAAGGTCACGAACCGAGGTCAAAAGGTCACGGGACAAGGTCATAAGGTCACGGGGGTAAAGGTAAAGGTCAAAAGGTCGCGAATCAAGGTCAAAAGGTCACGGGGCAATTGCATAAGGTCAAAGGGTCACTGGTAAAGGTCAAAAGGTCACTGGTCAAAATCAAACGGTCACACGAACAACGTTCAAGGTCAAAAGGTCACTGCTCAAGGTCAAAAGGTCCCGTTTCAAGGTCAAACGGTCACGGGGTGTCAAATGTCAAGGTCAAAATGTCACTAACCAAGGTCAAAAGGTCACGGGGGTCAAAAATCGAGGTCAAAAGGTCACAAACCAAGGTCAAAAGGTCACGGGACAAGGTGAAAAGGTCACGGGGCAACTGCATAAGGCCAAAAGGTCACCTCTCAAGGTCAAAAGGTCACGAACCAAGGTCAAAAGGTCACGGGACAAGGTCATAAGGTCACTTATCAAGGTCAAAAGGTCCCGTTTCAAGGTCAAAAGTTCACAGGGTCAAAGTTCAAGGTCAAAAGGTCACTTATCAAGGTCAAACGGTCACGGGGTCAAAAATCAAGGTCAAAAGGTCACTGGTAAAGGTCAAAAGGTCACTGGTCAAAAGCAAACGGTCACAGGATGAAAGTTCAAGGTCAAAAGGTCACGTGTCAAAGTTCAAGGTCAAAAGGTCACTGCTGAAGGTAAAAAAGACACAGGGGTTAAAGGTAAAGGTCAAAAGGTCACGGTACAAGGTGAAAAGGTCACGGGACAAGGTCAAAAGGTCACGGGGCAACTGCATAAGGCCAAAAGGTCACCTGTCAAGGTCAAACGGTCACAGGATCAAAGTTCAAGGTCAAAAGGTCACGGGTCAAAGTTCAAGGTCAAAAGGTCACTGGTCAAGGTCAAAAGGTCACGAGTCAATGTAGAAAGGTCACGGGGGTCAAAGGTCTAGGTAAAACAGTACCAGGATCAAAGTTCAAGGTCAAAAGGTCACTAGTCAAGGTCAAAAGGTCACGGTTCAAGGTCATAAGGACACGGGGGTCAAAAATCAAGGTCAAAAGGTCACGAACCAAGGTCAAAAGGTCACGGGACAAGGCCAGAAGGTCACGGGGCAACTGCATAAGGCCAAAAGGTCACCTGTCAAGGTCAAAAGGTCACTGCTCAAGGTCAAAAGGTCACGTATCAATTCAAAAGGTCACGGGGCAATTGCATAAGGTCAAAAGCTCACTGGTCAAAATCAAACGGTCACAGGATCAAAGTTCAAGGTCATAAGGTCATGGGGGTCAAAAATCAAGGTCAAAAGGTCACCGCTCAAGGTCAAA
Organism: Porphyrio hochstetteri; assembly: GCA_020800305.1. Classification (NCBI taxonomy): domain Eukaryota; kingdom Metazoa; phylum Chordata; class Aves; order Gruiformes; family Rallidae; genus Porphyrio; species Porphyrio hochstetteri. The sequence goes on from CM036908.1 coordinate 494,738, forward strand.
AGGTCACGAACCAAGGTCAAAAGGTCACGGGGGTCAAAAATCGAGGTCAAAAGGTCACAAACCAAGGTCAAAAGGTCACGGGACAAGGTGAAAAAGTCACGGGGCAACTGCATAAGGCCAAAAGGTCACTTATCAAGGTCAAAAGGTCACTGCTCAAGGCCAAAAGGTCACCTGTCAAGGTCAAACGGTCACAGGATCAAAGTTCAAGGTCATAAGGTCATGGGGTCAGAAATCAAGGTCAAAAGGTCACTGCTCAAGGTCAAAAGGTCACGAACCAATGTCAAAAGGTCACGGGGCAATTGCATAAGGTCAAAGGGTCACTGGTAAAGGTCAAAAGGTCACTGGTCAAAATCAAACGGTCACACGAACAACGTTCAAGGTCAAAAGGTCACTGCTCAAGGTCAAAAGGTCCCGTTTCAAGGTCAAACGGTCACGGGGGTGTCAAATGTCAAGGTCAAAAGGTCACGAACCAAGGTCAAAAGGTCACGGGGGTCAAAAATCGAGGTCAAAAGGTCAGAAACCAATGTCAAAAGGTCACGGGACAAGGTGAAAAGGTCACGGGGCAACTGCATAAGGCCAAAAGGTCACCTGTCAAGGTCAAAAGGTCACTGCTCAAGGTCAAAAGGTCACGGTTCAAGGTCATAAGGTCACGGGGTCAAATGTCAAGGTCAAAAGGTCACGAACCAAGGTCAAAAGGTCACGGGACAAGGTCATAAGGTCACTTATCAAGGTCAAAAGGTCCCGTTTCAAGGTCAAAAGTTCACAGGGTCAAAGTTCAAGGTCAAAATGTCACTTATCAAGGTCAAACGGTCACGGGGTCAAAAATCAAGGTCAAAAGGTCACTGGTAAAGGTGAAAACGTCACTGGTCAAAAGCAAACGGTCACAGGATCAAAGTTCAAGGTCAAAAGGTCACTGGTCAGGGTCAAAAGGTCACTGCTGAAGGTAAAAAAGACACAGGGGTTAAAGGTAAAGGTCAAAAGGTCATGGTACAAGGTGAAAAGGTCACGGGACAAGGTCAAACGGTCACGGGGCAACTGCATAAGGCCAAAAGGTCACCTGTCAAGGTCAAACGGTCACAGGATCAAAGTTCAAGGTCAAAAGGTCACGGGTCAAAGTTCAAGGTCAAAAGGTCACTGGTCAAGGTCAAAAGGTCACGAGTCAATGTAGAAAGGTCACGGGGGTCAAAGGTCTAGGTAAAACAGTACCAGGATCAAAGTTCAAGGTCAAAAGGTCACTAGTCAAGGTCAAAAGGTCACGGTTCAAGGTCATAAGGTCACGGGCGTCAAAAATCAAGGTCAAAAGGTCACGAACCAAGGTCAAAAGGTCACGGGACAAGGTCATAAGGTCACTTATCAAGGTCAAAAGGTCCCGTTTCAAGGTCAAAAGTTCACAGGGTCAAAGTTCAACGTCAAAATGTCACTTATCAAGGTCAAACGGTCACGGGGTCAAAAATCAAGGTCAAAAGGTCACTGGTAAAGGTCAAAAGGTCACTGGTCAAAAGCAAACGGTCACAGGATCAAAGTTCAAGGTCTAAAGGTCACTGGTCAGGGTCAAAAGGTCACTGCTGAAGGTAAAAAAGACACAGGGGTTAAAGGTAAAGGTCAAAAGGTCACGGTACAAGGTGAAAAGGTCACGGGACAAGGTGAAAAGGTCACGGGGCAACTGCATAAGGCCAAAAGGTCACCTGTCAAGGTCAAACGGTCACTGCTCAAGGTCAAAAGGTCACGTATCAATTCAAAAGGTCACGGGGCAATTGCATAAGGTCAAAAGCTCACTGGTCAAAATCAAACGGTCACAGGATCAAAGTTCAAGGTCATAAGGTCATGGGGTCAAAAATCAAGGTCAAAAGGTCACTGGTCAAAATCAAACGGTCACAGGATCAAATTTCAAGTTCATAAGGTCATGGGGGTCAAAAATCAAGGTCAAAAGGTCACCGCTCAAGGTCAAAAGGTCACGGGACAAGGTCAAACGGTCACTTATCAAGGTCAAAAGGTCCCGTTTCAAGGTCAAAAGTTCACAGGGTCAAAGTTCAAGGTCAAAAGGTCACTTATCAAGGTCAAACGGTCACGGGTCAAAAATCAAGGTCAAAAGGTCACTGGTAAAGGTCAAAAGGTCACTGGTCAAAAGCAAACGGTCACAGGATGAAAGTTCAAGGTCAAAAGGTCACTGGTCAGGGTCAAAAGGTCACTGCTGAAGGTAAAAAAGACACAGGGGTTAAAGGTAAAGGTCAAAAGGTCACGGTACAAGGTGAAAAGGTCACGGGACAAGGTCAAAAGGTCACGGGGCAACTGCATAAGGCCAAAAGGTCACCTGTCAAGGTCAAACGGTCACAGGATCAAAGTTCAAGGTCAAAAGGTCACGGGTCAAAGTTCAAGGTCAAAAGGTCACTGGTCAAGGTCAAAAGGTCACGAGTCAATGTAGAAAGGTCACGGGGGTCAAAGGTCTAGGTAAAACAGTACCAGGATCAAAGTTCAAGGTCAAAAGGTCACTAGTCAAGGTCAAAAGGTCACGTTTCAAGGTCATAAGGACACGGGGGTCAAAAATCAAGGTCAAAAGGTCACGAACCAAGGTCAAAAGGTCACGGGACAAGGTCAGAAGGTCACGGGGCAACTGCATAAGGCCAAAAGGTCACCTGTCAAGGTCAAAAGGTCACTGCTCAAGGTCAAAAGGTCACGTATCAATTAAAAGGTCACGGGGCAATTGCATAAGGTCAAAAGGTCACCTGTCAAGGTCAAACGGTCACAGGATCAAAGTTCAAGGTCATAAGGTCATGGGGGTCAAAAATCAAGGTCAAAAGGTCACTGCTCAAGGTCAAAAGGTCACGGGACAAGGTCATAAGGTCACGGGGTAAAGGTCAAGGTCAAAAGGTCACGAACCAAGGTCAAAAGGTCACGGGGCAATTGCATAAGGTCAAAGGGTCACTGGTAAAGGTCAGAAGGTCACTGGTCAAAATCAAACGGTCACACGAACAACGTTCAAGGTCAAAAGGTCACTGCTCAAGGTCAAAAGGTCCCGTTTCAAGGTCAAACGGTCACGGGGGTGTCAAATGTCAAGGTCAAAAGGTCACTGCTCAAGGTCAAAAGGTCCCGTTTCAAGGTCAAACGGTCACGGGGGTGTCAAATGTCAAGGTCAAAAGGTCTCGAACCAAGGTCAAAAGGTCATGGGGTCAAAAATCGAGGTCAAAAGGTCACAAACCAAGGTCAAAAGGTCACGGGACAAGGTGAAAAGGTCATGGGGCAACTGCATAAGGCCAAAAGGTCACCTGTCAAGGTCAAAAGGTCACCGCTCAAGGTCAAAAGGTCACGGTTCAAGGTCATAAGGTCATGGGGGTCAAAGGTCAAGGTCAAAAGGTCACGAACCAAGGTAAAAAGGTCACGGGACAAGGTCATAAGGTCACTTATCAAGGTCAAAAGGTCCCGTATCAAGGTCAAAAGTTCACAGGGGTTAAAGGTAAAGGTCAAAAGGTCACGGTACAAGGTGAAAAGGTCACGGGACAAGGTGAAAAGGTGACGGGGCAACTGCATAAGGCCAAAAGGTCACCTGTCAAGGTCAAACGGTCACTGCTCAAGGTCAAAAGGTCACGTATCAATTCAAAAGGTCACGGGGCAATTGCATAAGGTCAAAAGCTCACTGGTCAAATTCAAACGGTCACAGGATCAATGTTCAAGGTCATAAGGTCATGGGTCAAAAATCAAGGTCAAAAGGTCACTGGTCAAAATCAAACGGTCACAGGATCAAATTTCAAGTTCATAAGGTCATGGGGGGTCAAAAATCAAGGTCAAAAGGTCACCGCTCAAGGTCAAAAGGTCACGGGACAAGGTCAAACGGTCACTTATCAAGGTCAAAAGGTCCCGTTTCAAGGTCAAAAGTTCACAGGGTCAAAGTTCAAGGTCAAAAGGTCACTTATCAAGGTCAAACGGTCACGGGTCAAAAATCAAGGTCAAAAGGTCACTGGTAAAGGTCAAAAGGTCACTGGTCAAAAGCAAACGGTCACAGGATGAAAGTTCAAGGTCAAAAGGTCACTGGTCAGGGTCAAAAGGTCACTGCTGAAGGTAAAAAAGACACAGGGGTTAAAGGTAAAGGTCAAAAGGTCACGGTACAAGGTGAAAAGGTCACGGGACAAGGTCAAAAGGTCACGGGGCAACTGCATAAGTCCAAAAGGTCACCTGTCAAGGTCAAACGGTCACAGGATCAAAGTTCAAGGTCAAAAGGTCACGGGTCAAAGTTCAAGGTCAAAAGGTCACTGGTCAAGGTCGAAAGGTCACGAGTCAATGTAGAAAGGTCACGGGGGTCAAAGGTCTAGGTAAAACAGTACCAGGATCAAAGTTCAAGGTCAAAAGGTCACTAGTCAAGGTCAAAAGGTCACGTTTCAAGGTCATAAGGACACGGGGGTCAAAAATCAAGGTCAAAAGGTCACGAACCAAGGTCAAAAGGTCACGGGACAAGGTCAGAAGTTCACGGGGCAACTGCATAAGGCCAAAAGGTCACCTGTCAAGGTCAAACGGTCACAGGATCAAAGTTCAAGGTCATAAGGTCATGGGGGTCAAAAATCAAGGTCAAAAGGTCACGAACCGAGGTCAAAAGGTCACGGGACAAGGTCATAAGGTCACGGGGGTAAAGGTAAAGGTCAAAAGGTCGCGAATCAAGGTCAAAAGGTCACGGGGCAATTGCATAAGGTCAAACGGTCACTGGTAAAGGTCAAAAGGTCACTGGTCAAAATCAAACGGTCACACGAACAACGTTCAAGGTCAAAAGGTCACTGCTCAAGGTCAAAAGGTCCCGTTTCAAGGTCAAACGGTCACGGGGTGTCAAATGTCAAGGTCAAAATGTCACTAACCAAGGTCAAAAGGTCACGGGGGTCAAAAATCGAGGTCAAAAGGTCACAAACCAAGGTCAAAAGGTCACGGGACAAGGTGAAAAGGTCACGGGGCAACTGCATAAGGCCAAAAGGTCACCTCTCAAGGTCAAAAGGTCACTGCTCAAGGTCAAAAGGTCACGGGACAAGGTCATAAGGTCACTTATCAAGGTCAAAAGGTCCCGTTTCAAGGTCAAAAGTTCACAGGGTCAAAGTTCAAGGTCAAAAGGTCACTTATCAAGGTCAAACGGTCACGGGGTCAAAAATCAAGGTCAAAAGGTCACTGGTAAAGGTCAAAAGGTCACTGGTCAAAAGCAAACGGTCACAGGATCAAAGTTCAAGGTCAAAAGGTCACTGGTCAGGGTCAAAAGGTCACTGCTGAAGGTAAAAAAGACACAGGGGTTAAAGGTAAAGGTCAAAAGGTCACGGGACAAGGTGAAAAGGTCACGGGACAAGGTCAAAAGGTCACGGGGCAACTGCATAAGGCCAAAAGGTCACCTGTCAAGGTCAAACGGTCACAGGATCAAAGTTCAAGGTCATAAGGTCATGGGGGTCAAAAATCAAGGTCAAAAGGTCACTGCTCAAGGTCAAAAGGTCACGGGACAAGGTCATAAGTTCATGGGGTAAAGGTCAAGGTCAAAAGGTCGCGAACCAAGGTCAAAAGGTCACGGGGCAATTGCATAAGGTCAAAGGGTCACTGGTAAAGGTCAAAAGGTCAATGGTCAAAATCAAACGGTCACACGAACAACGTTCAAGGTCAAAAGGTCACTGCTCAAGGTCAAAAGGTCCCGTTTCAAGGTCAAACGGTCACGGGGGTGTCAAATGTCAAGGTCAAAAGGTCACTGCTCAAGGTCAAAAGGTCCCGTTTCAAGGTCAAACGGTCACGGGGGTGTCAAATGTCAAGGTCAAAAGGTCTCGAACCAAGGTCAAAAGGTCATGGGGTCAAAAATCGAGGTCAAAAGGTCACAAACCAAGGTCAAAAGGTCACGGGACAAGGTGAAAAGGTCATGGGGCAACTGCATAAGGCCAAAAGGTCACCTGTCAAGGTCAAAAGGTCACCGCTCAAGGTCAAAAGGTCACGGTTCAAGGTCATAAGGTCATGGGGGTCAAAGGTCAAGGTCAAAAGGTCACGAACCAAGGTAAAAAGGTCACGGGACAAGGTCATAAGGTCACTTATCAAGGTCAAAAGGTCCCGTATCAAGGTCAAAAGTTCACAGGGGTTAAAGGTAAAGGTCAAAAGGTCACGGTACAAGGTGAAAAGGTCACGGGACAAGGTGAAAAGGTGACGGGGCAACTGCATAAGGCCAAAAGGTCACCTGTCAAGGTCAAACGGTCACTGCTCAAGGTCAAAAGGTCACGTATCAATTCAAAAGGTCACGGGGCAATTGCATAAGGTCAAAAGCTCACTGGTCAAAATCAAACGGTCACAGGATCAATGTTCAAGGTCATAAGGTCATGGGTCAAAAATCAAGGTCAAAAGGTCACTGGTCAAAATCAAACGGTCACAGGATCAAATTTCAAGTTCATAAGGTCATGGGGGGTCAAAAATCAAGGTCAAAAGGTCACCGCTCAAGGTCAAAAGGTCACGGGACAAGGTCAAACGGTCACTTATCAAGGTCAAAAGGTCCCGTTTCAAGGTCAAAAGTTCACAGGGTCAAAGTTCAAGGTCAAAAGGTCACTTATCAAGGTCAAACGGTCACGGGTCAAAAATCAAGGTCAAAAGGTCACTGGTAAAGGTCAAAAGGTCACTGGTCAAAAGCAAACGGTCACAGGATGAAAGTTCAAGGTCAAAAGGTCACTGGTCAGGGTCAAAAGGTCACTGCTGAAGGTAAAAAAGACACAGGGGTTAAAGGTAAAGGTCAAAAGGTCACGGTACAAGGTGAAAAGGTCACGGGACAAGGTCAAAAGGTCACGGGGCAACTGCATAAGTCCAAAAGGTCACCTGTCAAGGTCAAACGGTCACAGGATCAAAGTTCAAGGTCAAAAGGTCACGGGTCAAAGTTCAAGGTCAAAAGGTCACTGGTCAAGGTCGAAAGGTCACGAGTCAATGTAGAAAGGTCACGGGGGTCAAAGGTCTAGGTAAAACAGTACCAGGATCAAAGTTCAAGGTCAAAAGGTCACTAGTCAAGGTCAAAAGGTCACGTTTCAAGGTCATAAGGACACGGGGGTCAAAAATCAAGGTCAAAAGGTCACGAACCAAGGTCAAAAGGTCACGGGACAAGGTCAGAAGTTCACGGGGCAACTGCATAAGGCCAAAAGGTCACCTGTCAAGGTCAAACGGTCACAGGATCAAAGTTCAAGGTCATAAGGTCATGGGGGTCAAAAATCAAGGTCAAAAGGTCACGAACCGAGGTCAAAAGGTCACGGGACAAGGTCATAAGGTCACGGGGGTAAAGGTAAAGGTCAAAAGGTCGCGAATCAAGGTCAAAAGGTCACGGGGCAATTGCATAAGGTCAAAGGGTCACTGGTAAAGGTCAAAAGGTCACTGGTCAAAATCAAACGGTCACACGAACAACGTTCAAGGTCAAAAGGTCACTGCTCAAGGTCAAAAGGTCCCGTTTCAAGGTCAAACGGTCACGGGGTGTCAAATGTCAAGGTCAAAATGTCACTAACCAAGGTCAAAAGGTCACGGGGGTCAAAAATCGAGGTCAAAAGGTCACAAACCAAGGTCAAAAGGTCACGGGACAAGGTGAAAAGGTCACGGGGCAACTGCATAAGGCCAAAAGGTCACCTCTCAAGGTCAAAAGGTCACGAACCAAGGTCAAAAGGTCACGGGACAAGGTCATAAGGTCACTTATCAAGGTCAAAAGGTCCCGTTTCAAGGTCAAAAGTTCACAGGGTCAAAGTTCAAGGTCAAAAGGTCACTTATCAAGGTCAAACGGTCACGGGGTCAAAAATCAAGGTCAAAAGGTCACTGGTAAAGGTCAAAAGGTCACTGGTCAAAAGCAAACGGTCACAGGATGAAAGTTCAAGGTCAAAAGGTCACGTGTCAAAGTTCAAGGTCAAAAGGTCACTGCTGAAGGTAAAAAAGACACAGGGGTTAAAGGTAAAGGTCAAAAGGTCACGGTACAAGGTGAAAAGGTCACGGGACAAGGTCAAAAGGTCACGGGGCAACTGCATAAGGCCAAAAGGTCACCTGTCAAGGTCAAACGGTCACAGGATCAAAGTTCAAGGTCAAAAGGTCACGGGTCAAAGTTCAAGGTCAAAAGGTCACTGGTCAAGGTCAAAAGGTCACGAGTCAATGTAGAAAGGTCACGGGGGTCAAAGGTCTAGGTAAAACAGTACCAGGATCAAAGTTCAAGGTCAAAAGGTCACTAGTCAAGGTCAAAAGGTCACGGTTCAAGGTCATAAGGACACGGGGGTCAAAAATCAAGGTCAAAAGGTCACGAACCAAGGTCAAAAGGTCACGGGACAAGGCCAGAAGGTCACGGGGCAACTGCATAAGGCCAAAAGGTCACCTGTCAAGGTCAAAAGGTCACTGCTCAAGGTCAAAAGGTCACGTATCAATTCAAAAGGTCACGGGGCAATTGCATAAGGTCAAAAGCTCACTGGTCAAAATCAAACGGTCACAGGATCAAAGTTCAAGGTCATAAGGTCATGGGGGTCAAAAATCAAGGTCAAAAGGTCACCGCTCAAGGTCAAAAGGTCACGAACCAAGGTCAAAAGGTCACGGGGGTCAAAAATCGAGGTCAAAAGGTCACAAACCAAGGTCAAAAGGTCACGGGACAAGGTGAAAAAGTCACGGGGCAACTGCATAAGGCCAAAAGGTCACTTATCAAGGTCAAAAGGTCACTGCTCAAGGCCAAAAGGTCACCTGTCAAGGTCAAACGGTCACAGGATCAAAGTTCAAGGTCATAAGGTCATGGGGTCAGAAATCAAGGTCAAAAGGTCACTGCTCAAGGTCAAAAGGTCACGAACCAATGTCAAAAGGTCACGGGGCAATTGCATAAGGTCAAAGGGTCACTGGTAAAGGTCAAAAGGTCACTGGTCAAAATCAAACGGTCACACGAACAACGTTCAAGGTCAAAAGGTCACTGCTCAAGGTCAAAAGGTCCCGTTTCAAGGTCAAACGGTCACGGGGGTGTCAAATGTCAAGGTCAAAAGGTCACGAACCAAGGTCAAAAGGTCACGGGGGTCAAAAATCGAGGTCAAAAGGTCAGAAACCAATGTCAAAAGGTCACGGGACAAGGTGAAAAGGTCACGGGGCAACTGCATAAGGCCAAAAGGTCACCTGTCAAGGTCAAAAGGTCACTGCTCAAGGTCAAAAGGTCACGGTTCAAGGTCATAAGGTCACGGGGTCAAATGTCAAGGTCAAAAGGTCACGAACCAAGGTCAAAAGGTCACGGGACAAGGTCATAAGGTCACTTATCAAGGTCAAAAGGTCCCGTTTCAAGGTCAAAAGTTCACAGGGTCAAAGTTCAAGGTCAAAATGTCACTTATCAAGGTCAAACGGTCACGGGGTCAAAAATCAAGGTCAAAAGGTCACTGGTAAAGGTGAAAACGTCACTGGTCAAAAGCAAACGGTCACAGGATCAAAGTTCAAGGTCAAAAGGTCACTGGTCAGGGTCAAAAGGTCACTGCTGAAGGTAAAAAAGACACAGGGGTTAAAGGTAAAGGTCAAAAGGTCATGGTACAAGGTGAAAAGGTCACGGGACAAGGTCAAACGGTCACGGGGCAACTGCATAAGGCCAAAAGGTCACCTGTCAAGGTCAAACGGTCACAGGATCAAAGTTCAAGGTCAAAAGGTCACGGGTCAAAGTTCAAGGTCAAAAGGTCACTGGTCAAGGTCAAAAGGTCACGAGTCAATGTAGAAAGGTCACGGGGGTCAAAGGTCTAGGTAAAACAGTACCAGGATCAAAGTTCAAGGTCAAAAGGTCACTAGTCAAGGTCAAAAGGTCACGGTTCAAGGTCATAAGGTCACGGGCGTCAAAAATCAAGGTCAAAAGGTCACGAACCAAGGTCAAAAGGTCACGGGACAAGGCCAGAAGGTCACTTATCAAGGTCAAAAGGTCCCGTTTCAAGGTCAAAAGTTCACAGGGTCAAAGTTCAACGTCAAAATGTCACTTATCAAGGTCAAACGGTCACGGGGTCAAAAATCAAGGTCAAAAGGTCACTGGTAAAGGTCAAAAGGTCACTGGTCAAAAGCAAACGGTCACAGGATCAAAGTTCAAGGTCTAAAGGTCACTGGTCAGGGTCAAAAGGTCACTGCTGAAGGTAAAAAAGACACAGGGGTTAAAGGTAAAGGTCAAAAGGTCACGGTACAAGGTGAAAAGGTCACGGGACAAGGTGAAAAGGTCACGGGGCAACTGCATAAGGCCAAAAGGTCACCTGTCAAGGTCAAACGGTCACTGCTCAAGGTCAAAAGGTCACGTATCAATTCAAAAGGTCACGGGGCAATTGCATAAGGTCAAAAGCTCACTGGTCAAAATCAAACGGTCACAGGATCAAAGTTCAAGGTCATAAGGTCATGGGGTCAAAAATCAAGGTCAAAAGGTCACTGGTCAAAATCAAACGGTCACAGGATCAAATTTCAAGTTCATAAGGTCATGGGGGTCAAAAATCAAGGTCAAAAGGTCACCGCTCAAGGTCAAAAGGTCACGGGACAAGGTCAAACGGTCACTTATCAAGGTCAAAAGGTCCCGTTTCAAGGTCAAAAGTTCACAGGGTCAAAGTTCAAGGTCAAAAGGTCACTTATCAAGGTCAAACGGTCACGGGTCAAAAATCAAGGTCAAAAGGTCACTGGTAAAGGTCAAAAGGTCACTGGTCAAAAGCAAACGGTCACAGGATGAAAGTTCAAGGTCAAAAGGTCACTGGTCAGGGTCAAAAGGTCACTGCTGAAGGTAAAAAAGACACAGGGGTTAAAGGTAAAGGTCAAAAGGTCACGGTATAAGGTGAAAAGGTCACGGGACAAGGTCAAAAGGTCACGGGGCAACTGCATAAGGCCAAAAGGTCACCTGTCAAGGTCAAACGGTCACAGGATCAAAGTTCAAGGTCAAAAGGTCACGGGTCAAAGTTCAAGGTCAAAAGGTCACTGGTCAAGGTCAAAAGGTCACGAGTCAATGTAGAAAGGTCACGGGGGTCAAAGGTCTAGGTAAAACAGTACCAGGATCAAAGTTCAAGGTCAAAAGGTCACTAGTCAAGGTCAAAAGGTCACGTTTCAAGGTCATAAGGACACGGGGGTCAAAAATCAAGGTCAAAAGGTCACGAACCAAGGTCAAAAGGTCACGGGACAAGGTCAGAAGGTCACGGGGCAACTGCATAAGGCCAAAAGGTCACCTGTCAAGGTCAAAAGGTCACTGCTCAAGGTCAAAAGGTCACGTATCAATTAAAAGGTCACGGGGCAATTGCATAAGGTCAAAAGGTCACCTGTCAAGGTCAAACGGTCACAGGATCAAAGTTCAAGGTCATAAGGTCATGGGGGTCAAAAATCAAGGTCAAAAGGTCACTGCTCAAGGTCAAAAGGTCACGGGACAAGGTCATAAGGTCACGGGGTAAAGGTCAAGGTCAAAAGGTCACGAACCAAGGTCAAAAGGTCACGGGGCAATTGCATAAGGTCAAAGGGTCACTGGTAAAGGTCAGAAGGTCACTGGTCAAAATCAAACGGTCACACGAACAACGTTCAAGGTCAAAAGGTCACTGCTCAAGGTCAAAAGGTCCCGTTTCAAGGTCAAACGGTCACGGGGGTGTCAAATGTCAAGGTCAAAAGGTCACTGCTCAAGGTCAAAAGGTCCCGTTTCAAGGTCAAACGGTCACGGGGGTGTCAAATGTCAAGGTCAAAAGGTCTCGAACCAAGGTCAAAAGGTCATGGGGTCAAAAATCGAGGTCAAAAGGTCACAAACCAAGGTCAAAAGGTCACGGGACAAGGTGAAAAGGTCATGGGGCAACTGCATAAGGCCAAAAGGTCACCTGTCAAGGTCAAAAGGTCACCGCTCAAGGTCAAAAGGTCACGGTTCAAGGTCATAAGGTCATGGGGGTCAAAGGTCAAGGTCAAAAGGTCACGAACCAAGGTAAAAAGGTCACGGGACAAGGTCATAAGGTCACTTATCAAGGTCAAAAGGTCCCGTATCAAGGTCAAAAGTTCACAGGGGTTAAAGGTAAAGGTCAAAAGGTCACGGTACAAGGTGAAAAGGTCACGGGACAAGGTGAAAAGGTGACGGGGCAACTGCATAAGGCCAAAAGGTCACCTGTCAAGGTCAAACGGTCACTGCTCAAGGTCAAAAGGTCACGTATCAATTCAAAAGGTCACGGGGCAATTGCATAAGGTCAAAAGCTCACTGGTCAAAATCAAACGGTCACAGGATCAATGTTCAAGGTCATAAGGTCATGGGTCAAAAATCAAGGTCAAAAGGTCACTGGTCAAAATCAAACGGTCACAGGATCAAATTTCAAGTTCATAAGGTCATGGGGGGTCAAAAATCAAGGTCAAAAGGTCACCGCTCAAGGTCAAAAGGTCACGGGACAAGGTCAAACGGTCACTTATCAAGGTCAAAAGGTCCCGTTTCAAGGTCAAAAGTTCACAGGGTCAAAGTTCAAGGTCAAAAGGTCACTTATCAAGGTCAAACGGTCACGGGTCAAAAATCAAGGTCAAAAGGTCACTGGTAAAGGTCAAAAGGTCACTGGTCAAAAGCAAACGGTCACAGGATGAAAGTTCAAGGTCAAAAGGTCACTGGTCAGGGTCAAAAGGTCACTGCTGAAGGTAAAAAAGACACAGGGGTTAAAGGTAAAGGTCAAAAGGTCACGGTACAAGGTGAAAAGGTCACGGGACAAGGTCAAAAGGTCACGGGGCAACTGCATAAGTCCAAAAGGTCACCTGTCAAGGTCAAACGGTCACAGGATCAAAGTTCAAGGTCAAAAGGTCACGGGTCAAAGTTCAAGGTCAAAAGGTCACTGGTCAAGGTCGAAAGGTCACGAGTCAATGTAGAAAGGTCACGGGGGTCAAAGGTCTAGGTAAAACAGTACCAGGATCAAAGTTCAAGGTCAAAAGGTCACTAGTCAAGGTCAAAAGGTCACGTTTCAAGGTCATAAGGACACGGGGGTCAAAAATCAAGGTCAAAAGGTCACGAACCAAGGTCAAAAGGTCACGGGACAAGGTCAGAAGTTCACGGGGCAACTGCATAAGGCCAAAAGGTCACCTGTCAAGGTCAAACGGTCACAGGATCAAAGTTCAAGGTCATAAGGTCATGGGGGTCAAAAATCAAGGTCAAAAGGTCACGAACCGAGGTCAAAAGGTCACGGGACAAGGTCATAAGGTCACGGGGGTAAAGGTAAAGGTCAAAAGGTCGCGAATCAAGGTCAAAAGGTCACGGGGCAATTGCATAAGGTCAAACGGTCACTGGTAAAGGTCAAAAGGTCACTGGTCAAAATCAAACGGTCACACGAACAACGTTCAAGGTCAAAAGGTCACTGCTCAAGGTCAAAAGGTCCCGTTTCAAGGTCAAACGGTCACGGGGTGTCAAATGTCAAGGTCAAAATGTCACTAACCAAGGTCAAAAGGTCACGGGGGTCAAAAATCGAGGTCAAAAGGTCACAAACCAAGGTCAAAAGGTCACGGGACAAGGTGAAAAGGTCACGGGGCAACTGCATAAGGCCAAAAGGTCACCTCTCAAGGTCAAAAGGTCACGAACCAAGGTCAAAAGGTCACGGGACAAGGTCATAAGGTCACTTATCAAGGTCAAAAGGTCCCGTTTCAAGGTCAAAAGTTCACAGGGTCAAAGTTCAAGGTCAAAAGGTCACTTATCAAGGTCAAACGGTCACGGGGTCAAAAATCAAGGTCAAAAGGTCACTGGTAAAGGTCAAAAGGTCACCGGTCAAGGTCAAACGGTCACAGGATCAAAGTTCAAGGTCAAAAGGTCACGGGTCAAAGTTCAAGGTCAAAAGGTCACTGGTCAAGGTCAAAAGGTCACGAGTCAATGTAGAAAGGTCACGGGGGTCAAAGGTCTAGGTAAAACAGTACCAGGATCAAAGTTCAAGGTCAAAAGGTCACTAGTCAAGGTCAAAAGGTCACGGTTCAAGGTCATAAGGACACGGGGGTCAAAAATCAAGGTCAAAAGGTCACGAACCAAGGTCAAAAGGTCACGGGACAAGGCCAGAAGGTCACGGGGCAACTGCATAAGGCCAAAAGGTCACCTGTCAAGGTCAAAAGGTCACTGCTCAAGGTCAAAAGGTCACGTATCAATTCAAAAGGTCACGGGGCAATTGCATAAGGTCAAAAGCTCACTGGTCAAAATCAAACGGTCACAGGATCAAAGTTCAAGGTCATAAGGTCATGGGGGTCAAAAATCAAGGTCAAAAGGTCACCGCTCAAGGTCAAAAGGTCACGAACCAAGGTCAAAAGGTCACGGGGGTCAAAAATCGAGGTCAAAAGGTCACAAACCAAGGTCAAAAGGTCACGGGACAAGGTGAAAAGGTCACGGGGCAACTGCATAAGGCCAAAAGGTCACTTATCAAGGTCAAAAGGTCACTGCTCAAGGCCAAAAGGTCACCTGTCAAGGTCAAACGGTCACAGGATCAAAGTTCAAGTTCATAAGGTCATGGGGTCAGAAATCAAGGTCAAAAGGTCACTGCTCAAGGTCAAAAGGTCACGAACCAATGTCAAAAGGTCACGGGGCAATTGCATAAGGTCAAAGGGTCACTGGTAAAGGTCAAAAGGTCACTGGTCAAAATCAAACGGTCACACGAACAACGTTCAAGGTCAAAAGGTCACTGCTCAAGGTCAAAAGGTCCCGTTTCAAGGTCAAACGGTCACGGGGGTGTCAAATGTCAAGGTCAAAATGTCACTAACCAAGGTCAAAAGGTCACGGGGGTCAAAAATCGAGGTCAAAAGGTCAGAAACCAAGGTCAAAAGGTCACGGGACAAGGTGAAAAGGTCACGGGGCAACTGCATAAGGCCAAAAGGTCACCTGTCAAGGTCAAAAGGTCACTGCTCAAGGTCAAAAGGTCACGGTTCAAGGTCATAAGGTCACGGGGTCAAATGTCAAGGTCAAAAGGTCACGAACCAAGGTCAAAAGGTCACGGGACAAGGTCATAAGGTCACTTATCAAGGTCAAAAGGTCCCGTTTCAAGGTCAAAAGTTCACAGGGTCAAAGTTCAAGGTCAAAATGTCACTTATCAAGGTCAAACGGTCACGGGGTCAAAAATCAAGGTCAAAAGGTCACTGGTAAAGGTGAAAACGTCACTGGTCAAAAGCAAACGGTCACAGGATCAAAGTTCAAGGTCAAAAGGTCACTGGTCAGGGTCAAAAGGTCACTGCTGAAGGTAAAAAAGACACAGGGGTTAAAGGTAAAGGTCAAAAGGTCATGGTACAAGGTGAAAAGGTCACGGGACAAGGTCAAACGGTCACGGGGCAACTGCATAAGGCCAAAAGGTCACCTGTCAAGGTCAAACGGTCACAGGATCAAAGTTCAAGGTCAAAAGGTCACGGGTCAAAGTTCAAGGTCAAAAGGTCACTGGTCAAGGTCAAAAGGTCACGAGTCAATGTAGAAAGGTCACGGGGGTCAAAGGTCTAGGTAAAACAGTACCAGGATCAAAGTTCAAGGTCAAAAGGTCACTAGTCAAGGTCAAAAGGTCACGGTTCAAGGTCATAAGGTCACGGGCGTCAAAAATCAAGGTCAAAAGGTCACGAACCAAGGTCAAAAGGTCACGGGACAAGGTCATAAGGTCACTTATCAAGGTCAAAAGGTCCCGTTTCAAGGTCAAAAGTTTACAGGGTCAAAGTTCAACGTCAAAATGTCACTTATCAAGGTCAAACGGTCACGGGGTCAAAAATCAAGGTCAAAAGGTCACTGGTAAAGGTCAAAAGGTCACTGGTCAAAAGCAAACGGTCACAGGATCAAAGTTCAAGGTCTAAAGGTCACTGGTCAAGGTCAAAAGGTCACGAGTCAATGTAGAAAGGTCACGGGGGTCAAAGGTCTAGGTAAAACAGTACCAGGATCAAAGTTCAAGGTCAAAAGGTCACTAGTCAAGGTCAAAAGGTCACGTTTCAAGGTCATAAGGACACGGGGGTCAAAAATCAAGGTCAAAAGGTCACGAACCAAGGTCAAAAGGTCACGGGACAAGGTCAGAAGTTCACGGGGCAACTGCATAAGGCCAAAAGGTCACCTGTCAAGGTCAAACGGTCACAGGATCAAAGTTCAAGGTCATAAGGTCATGGGGGTCAAAAATCAAGGTCAAAAGGTCACGAACCGAGGTCAAAAGGTCACGGGACAAGGTCATAAGGTCACGGGGTAAAGGTAAAGGTCAAAAGGTCGCGAATCAAGGTCAAAAGGTCACGGGGCAATTGCATAAGGTCAAAGGGTCACTGGTAAAGGTCAAAAGGTCACTGGTCAAAATCAAACGGTCACACGAACAACGTTCAAGGTCAAAAGGTCACTGCTCAAGGTCAAAAGGTCCCGTTTCAAGGTCAAACGGTCACGGGGTGTCAAATGTCAAGGTCAAAATGTCACTAACCAAGGTCAAAAGGTCACGGGGGTCAAAAATCGAGGTCAAAAGGTCACAAACCAAGGTCAAAAGGTCACGGGACAAGGTGAAAAGGTCACGGGGCAACTGCATAAGGCCAAAAGGTCACCTGTCAAGGTCAAAAGGTCACTGCTCAAGGTCAAAAGGTCACGGGACAAGGTCATAAGGTCACTTATCAAGGTCAAAAGGTCCCGTTTCAAGGTCAAAAGTTCACAGGGTCAAAGTTCAAGGTCAAAAGGTCACTTATCAAGGTCAAACGGTCACGGGGTCAAAAATCAAGGTCAAAAGGTCACTGGTAAAGGTCAAAAGGTCACTGGTCAAAAGCAAACGGTCACAGGATGAAAGTTCAAGGTCAAAAGGTCACTGGTCAGGGTCAAAAGGTCACTGCTGAAGGTAAAAAAGACACAGGGGTTAAAGGTAAAGGTCAAAAGGTCACGGTACAAGGTGAAAAGGTCACGGGACAAGGTCAAAAGGTCACGGGGCAACTGCATAAGGCCAAAAGGTCACCTGTCAAGGTCAAACGGTCACAGGATCAAAGTTCAAGGTCAAAAGGTCACGGGTCAAAGTTCAAGGTCAAAAGGTCACTGGTCAAGGTCAAAAGGTCACGAGTCAATGTAGAAAGGTCACGGGGGTCAAAGGTCTAGGTAAAACAGTACCAGGATCAAAGTTCAAGGTCAAAAGGTCACTAGTCAAGGTCAAAAGGTCACGTTTCAAGGTCATAAGGACACGGGGGTCAAAAATCAAGGTCAAAAGGTCACAAACCAAGGTCAAAAGGTCACGGGACAAGGCCAGAAGGTCACGGGGCAACTGCATAAGGCCAAAAGGTCACCTGTCAAGGTCAAAAGGTCACTGCTCAAGGTCAAAAGGTCACGTATCAATTCAAAAGGTCACGGGGCAATTGCATAAGGTCAAAAGCTAACTGGTCAAAATCAAACGGTCACAGGATCAAATTTCAAGGTCATAAGGTCATGGGGGTAAAAAATCAAGGTCAAAAGGTCACCGCTCAAGGTCAAAAGGTCACGGGACAAGGTCATAAGGTCACGGGGTAAAGGTAAAGGTCAAAAGGTCGCGAACCAAGGTCAAAAGGTCACGGGGCAATTGCATAAGGTCAAAGGGTCACTGGTAAAGGTCAAAAGGTCACTGGTCAAAATCAAACGTTCACACGAACAACGTTCAAGGTCAAAAGGTCACTGCTCAAGGTCAAAAGGTCCCGTTTCAAGGTCAAACGGTCACGGGGGTGTCAAATGTCAAGGTCAAAAGGTCACAAACCAAGGTCAAAAGGTCACGGGGGTCAAAAATCGAGGTCAAAAGGTCACAAACCAAGGTCAAAAGGTCACGGGACAAGGTGAAAAGGTCACGGGGCAACTGCATAAGGCCAAAAGGTCACCTGTCAAGGTTAAAAGGTCACTGCTCAAGGTCAAAAGGTCACGGTTCAAGGTCATAAGGTCACGGGGGTCAAAGGTCAAGGTCAAAAGGTCACCGCTCAAGGTCAAAAGGTCACGGGACAAGGTCATAAGGTCACTTATCAAGGTCAAAAGGTCCCGTTTCAAGGTCAAAAGTTCACAGGGTCAAAGTTCAAGGTCAAAAGGTCACTTATCAAGGTCAAACGGTCACGGGGTCAAAAATCAAGGTCAAAAGGTCACTGGTAAAGGTCAAAAGGTCACTGGTCAAAAGCAAACGGTCACAGGATCAAAGTTCAAGGTCAAAAGGTCACTGGTCAGGGTCAAAAGGTCACTGCTGAAGGTAAAAAAGACACAGGGGTTAAAGGTAAAGGTCAAAAGGTCACGGGACAAGGTGAAAAGGTCACGGGACAAGGTCAAAAGGTCACGGGGCAACTGCATAAGGCCAAAAGGTCACCTGTCAAGGTCAAACGGTCACAGGATCAAAGTTCAAGGTCATAAGGTCATGGGGGTCAAAAATCAAGGTCAAAAGGTCACTGGTCAAGGTCAAAAGGTCACGAGTCAATGTAGAAAGGTCACGGGGGTCAAAGGTCTAGGTAAAACAGTACCAGGATCAAAGTTCAAGGTCAAAAGGTCACGGGTCAAAGTTCAAGGTCAAAAGGTCACTGGTCAAGGTCGAAAGGTCACGAGTCAATGTAGAAAGGTCACGGGGGTCAAAGGTCTAGGTAAAACAGTACCAGGATCAAAGTTCAAGGTCAAAAGGTCACTAGTCAAGGTCAAAAGGTCACGTTTCAAGGTCATAAGGACACGGGGGTCAAAAATCAAGGTCAAAAGGTCACGAACCAAGGTCAAAAGGTCACGGGACAAGGTCAGAATTTCACGGGGCAACTGCATAAGGCCAAAAGGTCACCTGTCAAGGTCAAACGGTCACAGGATCAAAGTTCAAGGTCATAAGGTCATGGGGGTCAAAAATCAAGGTCAAAAGGTCACGAACCGAGGTCAAAAGGTCACGGGACAAGGTCATAAGGTCACGGGGGTAAAGGTAAAGGTCAAAAGGTCGCGAATCAAGGTCAAAAGGTCACGGGGCAATTGCATAAGGTCAAAGGGTCACTGGTAAAGGTCAAAAGGTCACTGGTCAAAATCAAACGGTCACACGAACAACGTTCAAGGTCAAAAGGTCACTGCTCAAGGTCAAAAGGTCCCGTTTCAAGGTCAAACGGTCACGGGGTGTCAAATGTCAAGGTCAAAATGTCACTAACCAAGGTCAAAAGGTCACGGGGGTCAAAAATCGAGGTCAAAAGGTCACAAACCAAGGTCAAAAGGTCACGGGACAAGGTGAAAAGGTCACGGGGCAACTGCATAAGGCCAAAAGGTCACCTCTCAAGGTCAAAAGGTCACGAACCAAGGTCAAAAGGTCACGGGACAAGGTCATAAGGTCACTTATCAAGGTCAAAAGGTCCCGTTTCAAGGTCAAAAGTTCACAGGGTCAAAGTTCAAGGTCAAAAGGTCACTTATCAAGGTCAAACGGTCACGGGGTCAAAAATCAAGGTCAAAAGGTCACTGGTAAAGGTCAAAAGGTCACTGGTCAAAAGCAAACGGTCACAGGATGAAAGTTCAAGGTCAAAAGGTCACGGGTCAAAGTTCAAGGTCAAAAGGTCACTGCTGAAGGTAAAAAAGACACAGGGGTTAAAGGTAAAGGTCAAAAGGTCACGGTACAAGGTGAAAAGGTCACGGGACAAGGTCAAAAGGTCACGGGGCAACTGCATAAGGCCAAAAGGTCACCTGTCAAGGTCAAACGGTCACAGGATCAAAGTTCAAGGTCAAAAGGTCACGGGTCAAAGTTCAAGGTCAAAAGGTCACTGGTCAAGGTCAAAAGGTCACGAGTCAATGTAGAAAGGTCACGGGGGTCAAAGGTCTAGGTAAAACAGTACCAGGATCAAAGTTCAAGGTCAAAAGGTCACTAGTCAAGGTCAAAAGGTCACGTTTCAAGGTCATAAGGACACGGGGGTCAAAAATCAAGGTCAAAAGGTCACGAACCAAGGTCAAAAGGTCACGGGACAAGGCCAGAAGGTCACGGGGCAACTGCATAAGGCCAAAAGGTCACCTGTCAAGGTCAACAGGTCACTGCTCAAGGTCAAAAGGTCACGTATCAATTCAAAAGGTCACGGGGCAATTGCATAAGGTCAAAAGCTCACTGGTCAAAATCAAACGGTCACAGGATCAAAGTTCAAGGTCATAAGGTCATGGGGGTCAAAAATCAAGGTCAAAAGGTCACCGCTCAAGGTCAAAAGGTCACGAACCAAGGTCAAAAGGTCACGGGGGTCAAAAATCGAGGTCAAAAGGTCACAAACCAAGGTCAAAAGGTCACGGGACAAGGTGAAAAAGTCACGGGGCAACTGCATAAGGCCAAAAGGTCACTTATCAAGGTCAAAAGGTCACTGCTCAAGGCCAAAAGGTCACCTGTCAAGGTCAAACGGTCACAGGATCAAAGTTCAAGGTCATAAGGTCATGGGGTCAGAAATCAAGGTCAAAAGGTCACTGCTCAAGGTCAAAAGGTCACGAACCAATGTCAAAAGGTCACGGGGCAATTGCATAAGGTCAAAGGGTCACTGGTAAAGGTCAAAAGGTCACTGGTCAAAATCAAACGGTCACACGAACAACGTTCAAGGTCAAAAGGTCACTGCTCAAGGTCAAAAGGTCCCGTTTCAAGGTCAAACGGTCACGGGGGTGTCAAATGTCAAGGTCAAAAGGTCACGAAACAAGGTCAAAAGGTCACGGGGGTCAAAAATCGAGGTCAAAAGGTCAGAAACCAATGTCAAAAGGTCACGGGACAAGGTGAAAAGGTCACGGGGCAACTGCATAAGGCCAAAAGGTCACCTGTCAAGGTCAAAAGGTCACTGCTCAAGGTCAAAAGGTCACGGTTCAAGGTGATAAGGTCACGGGGTCAAATGTCAAGGTCAAAAGGTCACGAACCAAGGTCAAAAGGTCACGGGACAAGGTCATAAGGTCACTTATCAAGGTCAAAAGGTCCCGTTTCAAGGTCAAAAGTTCACAGGGTCAAAGTTCAAGGTCAAAATGTCACTTATCAAGGTCAAACGGTCACGGGGTCAAAAATCAAGGTCAAAAGGTCACTGGTAAAGGTGAAAACGTCACTGGTCAAAAGCAAACGGTCACAGGATCAAAGTTCAAGGTCAAAAGGTCACTGGTCAGGGTCAAAAGGTCACTGCTGAAGGTAAAAAAGACACAGGGGTTAAAGGTAAAGGTCAAAAGGTCATGGTACAAGGTGAAAAGGTCACGGGACAAGGTCAAACGGTCACGGGGCAACTGCATAAGGCCAAAAGGTCACCTGTCAAGGTCAAACGGTCACAGGATCAAAGTTCAAGGTCAAAAGGTCACGGGTCAAAGTTCAAGGTCAAAAGGTCACTGGTCAAGGTCAAAAGGTCACGAGTCAATGTAGAAAGGTCACGGGGGTCAAAGGTCTAGGTAAAACAGTACCAGGATCAAAGTTCAAGGTCAAAAGGTCACGGGTCAAAGTTCAAGGTCAAAAGGTCACTGGTCAAGGTCAAAAGGTCACGAGTCAATGTAGAAAGGTCACGGGGGTCAAAGGTCTAGGTAAAACAGTACCAGGATCAAAGTTCAAGGTCAAAAGGTCACTAGTCAAGGTCAAAAGGTCACGTTTCAAGGTCATAAGGACACGGGGGTCAAAAATCAAGGTCAAAAGGTCACGAACCAAGGTCAAAAGGTCACGGGACAAGGTCAGAAGTTCACGGGGCAACTGCATAAGGCCAAAAGGTCACCTGTCAAGGTCAAACGGTCACAGGATCAAAGTTCAAGGTCATAAGGTCATGGGGGTCAAAAATCAAGGTCAAAAGGTCACGAACCGAGGTCAAAAGGTCACGGGACAAGGTCATAAGGTCACGGGGTAAAGGTAAAGGTCAAAAGGTCGCGAATCAAGGTCAAAAGGTCACGGGGCAATTGCATAAGGTCAAAGGGTCACTGGTAAAGGTCAAAAGGTCACTGGTCAAAATCAAACGGTCACACGAACAACGTTCAAGGTCAAAAGGTCACTGCTCAAGGTCAAAAGGTCCCGTTTCAAGGTCAAACGGTCACGGGGTGTCAAATGTCAAGGTCAAAATGTCACTAACCAAGGTCAAAAGGTCACGGGGGTCAAAAATCGAGGTCAAAAGGTCACAAACCAAGGTCAAAAGGTCACGGGACAAGGTGAAAAGGTCACGGGGCAACTGCATAAGGCCAAAAGGTCACCTCTCAAGGTCAAAAGGTCACGAACCAAGGTCAAAAGGTCACGGGACAAGGTCATAAGGTCACTTATCAAGGTCAAAAGGTCCCGTTTCAAGGTCAAAAGTTCACAGGGTCAAAGTTCAAGGTCAAAAGGTCACTTATCAAGGTCAAACGGTCACGGGGTCAAAAATCAAGGTCAAAAGGTCACTGGTAAAGGTCAAAAGGTCACTGGTCAAAAGCAAACGGTCACAGGATGAAAGTTCAAGGTCAAAAGGTCACGGGTCAAAGTTCAAGGTCAAAAGGTCACTGCTGAAGGTAAAAAAGACACAGGGGTTAAAGGTAAAGGTCAAAAGGTCACGGTACAAGGTGAAAAGGTCACGGGACAAGGTCAAAAGGTCACGGGGCAACTGCATAAGGCCAAAAGGTCACCTGTCAAGGTCAAACGGTCACAGGATCAAAGTTCAAGGTCAAAAGGTCACGGGTCAAAGTTCAAGGTCAAAAGGTCACTGGTCAAGGTCAAAAGGTCACTGCTCAAGGTCAAAAGGTCACGTATCAATTAAAAGGTCACGGGGCAATTGCATAAGGTCAAAAGGTCACCTGTCAAGGTCAAACGGTCACAGGATCAAAGTTCAAGGTCATAAGGTCATGGGGGTCAAAAATCAAGGTCAAAAGGTCACTGCTCAAGGTCAAAAGGTCACGGGACAAGGTCATAAGGTCACGGGGTAAAGGTCAAGGTCAAAAGGTCACGAACCAAGGTCAAAAGGTCACGGGGCAATTGCATAAGGTCAAAGGGTCACTGGTAAAGGTCAGAAGGTCTCTGGTCAAAATCAAACGGTCACACGAACAACGTTCAAGGTCAAAAGGTCACTGCTCAAGGTCAAAAGGTCCCGTTTCAAGGTCAAACGGTCACGGGGGTGTCAAATGTCAAGGTCAAAAGGTCACTGCTCAAGGTCAAAAGGTCCCGTTTCAAGGTCAAACGGTCACGGGGGTGTCAAATGTCAAGGTCAAAAGGTCTCGAACCAAGGTCAAAAGGTCATGGGGTC
Organism: Porphyrio hochstetteri; assembly: GCA_020800305.1. Taxonomy (NCBI): domain Eukaryota; kingdom Metazoa; phylum Chordata; class Aves; order Gruiformes; family Rallidae; genus Porphyrio; species Porphyrio hochstetteri. The sequence goes on from CM036908.1 coordinate 517,730, forward strand.
AAAAATCGAGGTCAAAAGGTCACAAACCAAGGTCAAAAGGTCACGGGACAAGGTGAAAAGGTCATGGGGCAACTGCATAAGGCCAAAAGGTCACCTGTCAAGGTCAAAAGGTCACCGCTCAAGGTCAAAAGGTCACGGTTCAAGGTCATAAGGTCATGGGGGTCAAAGGTCAAGGTCAAAAGGTCACGAACCAAGGTCAAAAGGTCACGGGACAAGGTCAAAAGGTCACTTATCAAGGTCAAAAGGTCCCGTATCAAGGTCAAAAGTTCACAGGGGTTAAAGGTAAAGGTCAAAAGGTCACGGTACAAGGTGAAAAGGTCACGGGACAAGGTGAAAAGGTGACGGGGCAACTGCATAAGGCCAAAAGGTCACCTGTCAAGGTCAAACGGTCACTGCTCAAGGTCAAAAGGTCACGTATCAATTCAAAAGGTCACGGGGCAATTGCATAAGGTCAAAAGCTCACTGGTCAAAATCAAACGGTCACAGGATCAATGTTCAAGGTCATAAGGTCATGGGTCAAAAATCAAGGTCAAAAGGTCACTGGTCAAAATCAAACGGTCACAGGATCAAATTTCAAGTTCATAAGGTCATGGGGGGTCAAAAATCAAGGTCAAAAGGTCACCGCTCAAGGTCAAAAGGTCACGGGACAAGGTCAAACGGTCACTTATCAAGGTCAAAAGGTCCCGTTTCAAGGTCAAAAGTTCACAGGGTCAAAGTTCAAGGTCAAAAGGTCACTTATCAAGGTCAAACGGTCACGGGTCAAAAATCAAGGTCAAAAGGTCACTGGTAAAGGTCAAAAGGTCACTGGTCAAAAGCAAACGGTCACAGGATGAAAGTTCAAGGTCAAAAGGTCACTGGTCAGGGTCAAAAGGTCACTGCTGAAGGTAAAAAAGACACAGGGGTTAAAGGTAAAGGTCAAAAGGTCACGGTACAAGGTGAAAAGGTCACGGGACAAGGTCAAAAGGTCACGGGGCAACTGCATAAGTCCAAAAGGTCACCTGTCAAGGTCAAACGGTCACAGGATCAAAGTTCAAGGTCAAAAGGTCACGGGTCAAAGTTCAAGGTCAAAAGGTCACTGGTCAAGGTCGAAAGGTCACGAGTCAATGTAGAAAGGTCACGGGGGTCAAAGGTCTAGGTAAAACAGTACCAGGATCAAAGTTCAAGGTCAAAAGGTCACTAGTCAAGGTCAAAAGGTCACGTTTCAAGGTCATAAGGACACGGGGGTCAAAAATCAAGGTCAAAAGGTCACGAACCAAGGTCAAAAGGTCACGGGACAAGGTCAGAAGTTCACGGGGCAACTGCATAAGGCCAAAAGGTCACCTGTCAAGGTCAAACGGTCACAGGATCAAAGTTCAAGGTCATAAGGTCATGGGGGTCAAAAATCAAGGTCAAAAGGTCACGAACCGAGGTCAAAAGGTCACGGGACAAGGTCATAAGGTCACGGGGGTAAAGGTAAAGGTCAAAAGGTCGCGAATCAAGGTCAAAAGGTCACGGGGCAATTGCATAAGGTCAAAGGGTCACTGGTAAAGGTCAAAAGGTCACTGGTCAAAATCAAACGGTCACACGAACAACGTTCAAGGTCAAAAGGTCACTGCTCAAGGTCAAAAGGTCCCGTTTCAAGGTCAAACGGTCACGGGGTGTCAAATGTCAAGGTCAAAATGTCACTAACCAAGGTCAAAAGGTCACGGGGGTCAAAAATCGAGGTCAAAAGGTCACAAACCAAGGTCAAAAGGTCACGGGACAAGGTGAAAAGGTCACGGGGCAACTGCATAAGGCCAAAAGGTCACCTCTCAAGGTCAAAAGGTCACGAACCAAGGTCAAAAGGTCACGGGACAAGGTCATAAGGTCACTTATCAAGGTCAAAAGGTCCCGTTTCAAGGTCAAAAGTTCACAGGGTCAAAGTTCAAGGTCAAAAGGTCACTTATCAAGGTCAAACGGTCACGGGGTCAAAAATCAAGGTCAAAAGGTCACTGGTAAAGGTCAAAAGGTCACCGGTCAAGGTCAAACGGTCACAGGATCAAAGTTCAAGGTCAAAAGGTCACGGGTCAAAGTTCAAGGTCAAAAGGTCACTGGTCAAGGTCAAAAGGTCACGAGTCAATGTAGAAAGGTCACGGGGGTCAAAGGTCTAGGTAAAACAGTACCAGGATCAAAGTTCAAGGTCAAAAGGTCACTAGTCAAGGTCAAAAGGTCACGGTTCAAGGTCATAAGGACACGGGGGTCAAAAATCAAGGTCAAAAGGTCACGAACCAAGGTCAAAAGGTCACGGGACAAGGCCAGAAGGTCACGGGGCAACTGCATAAGGCCAAAAGGTCACCTGTCAAGGTCAAAAGGTCACTGCTCAAGGTCAAAAGGTCACGTATCAATTCAAAAGGTCACGGGGCAATTGCATAAGGTCAAAAGCTCACTGGTCAAAATCAAACGGTCACAGGATCAAAGTTCAAGGTCATAAGGTCATGGGGGTCAAAAATCAAGGTCAAAAGGTCACCGCTCAAGGTCAAAAGGTCACGAACCAAGGTCAAAAGGTCACGGGGGTCAAAAATCGAGGTCAAAAGGTCACAAACCAAGGTCAAAAGGTCACGAGTCAATGTAGAAAGGTCACGGGGGTCAAAGGTCTAGGTAAAACAGTACCAGGATCAAAGTTCAAGGTCAAAAGGTCACTAGTCAAGGTCAAAAGGTCACGGTTCAAGGTCATAAGATCACGGGGGTCAAAGGTCAAGGTCAAAAGGTCACTGCTCAAGGTCAAAAGGTCACGGGACAAGGTCATAAGGTCACTTATCAAGGTCAAAAGGTCCCGTTTCAAGGTCAAAAGTTCACAGGGTCAAAGTTCAAGGTCAAAAGGTCACTTATCAAGGTCAAACGGTCACGGGGTCAAAAATCAAGGTCAAAAGGTCACTGGTAAAGGTCAAAAGGTCACTGGTCAAAAGCAAACGGTCACCGGATCAAAGTTCAAGGTCAAAAGGTCACTGGTCAGGGTCAAAAGGTCACTGCTGAAGGTAAAAAAGACACAGGGGTTAAAGGTAAAGGTCAAAAGGTCACGGGACAAGGTGAAAAGGTCACGGGACAAGGTCAAAAGGTCACGGGGCAACTGCATAAGGCCAAAAGGTCACCTGTCAAGGTCAAACGGTCACAGGATCAAAGTTCAAGGTCATAAGGTCATGGGGGTCAAAAATCAAGGTCAAAAGGTCACTGCTCAAGGTCAAAAGGTCACTGGACAAGGTCATAAGGTCATGGGGTAAAGGTCAAGGTCAAAAGGTCGCGAACCAAGGTCAAAAGGTCACGGGGCAATTGCATAAGGTCAAAGGGTCACTGGTAAAGGTCAAAAGGTCAATGGTCAAAATCAAACGGTCACACGAACAACGTTCAAGGTCAAAAGGTCACTGCTCAAGGTCAAAAGGTCCCGTTTCAAGGTCAAACGGTCACGGGGGTGTCAAATGTCAAGGTCAAAAGGTCACGAACCAAGGTCAAAAGGTCACGGGGGTCAAAAATCGAGGTCAAAAGGTCACAAACCAAGGTCAAAAGGTCACGGGACAAGGTCATAAGGTTACTTATCAAGGTCAAAAGGTCCCGTATCAAGGTCAAAAGTTCACAGGGGTTAAAGGTGAAGGTCAAAAGGTCACAGTACAAGGTGAAAAGGTCACGGTACAAGGTGAAAAGGTCACGGGACAAGGTGAAAAGGTGACGGGGCAACTGCATAAGGCCAAAAGGTCACTGGTCAAGGTCAAACGGTCACTGCTCAAGGTCAAAAGGTCACGTATCAATTCAAAAGGTCACGGGGCAATTGCATAAGGTCAAAAGCTCACTGGTCAAAATCAAACGGTCACAGGATCAAAGTTCAAGGTCATAAGGTCATGGGTCAAAAATCAAGGTCAAAAGGTCACTGGTCAAAATCAAACTGTCACAGGATCAAATTTCAAGTTCATAAGGTCATGGGGGTCAAAAATCAAGGTCAAAAGGTCACCGCTCAAGGTCAAAAGGTCACGGGACAAGGTCAAACGGTCACTTATCAAGGTCAAAAGGTCACTGGTCAAGGTCAAAAGGTCACGAGTCAATGTAGAAAGGTCACGGGGGTCAAAGGTCTAGGTAAAACAGTACCAGGATCAAAGTTCAAGGTCAAAAGGTCACTAGTCAAGGTCAAAAGGTCACGTTTCAAGGTCATAAGGACACGGGGGTCAAAAATCAAGGTCAAAAGGTCACGAACCAAGGTCAAAAGGTCACGGGACAAGGTCAGAAGTTCACGGGGCAACTGCATAAGGCCAAAAGGTCACCTGTCAAGGTCAAACGGTCACAGGATCAAAGTTCAAGGTCATAAGGTCATGGGGGTCAAAAATCAAGGTCAAATGGTCACGAACCGAGGTCAAAAGGTCACGGGACAAGGTCATAAGGTCACGGGGGTAAAGGTAAAGGTCAAAAGGTCGCGAATCAAGGTCAAAAGGTCACGGGGCAATTGCATAAGGTCAAAGGGTCACTGGTAAAGGTCAAAAGGTCACTGGTCAAAATCAAACGGTCACACGAACAACGTTCAAGGTCAAAAGGTCACTGCTCAAGGTCAAAAGGTCCCGTTTCAAGGTCAAACGATCACGGGGTGTCAAATGTCAAGGTCAAAATGTCACTAACCAAGGTCAAAAGGTCACGGGGGTCAAAAATCGAGGTCAAAAGGTCACAAACCAAGGTCAAAAGGTCACGGGACAAGGTGAAAAGGTCACGGGGCAACTGCATAAGGCCAAAAGGTCACCTGTCAAGGTCAAAAGGTCACTGCTCAAGGTCAAAAGGTCACGGGACAAGGTCATAAGGTCACTTATCAAGGTCAAAAGGTCCCGTTTCAAGGTCAAAAGTTCACAGGGTCAAAGTTCAAGGTCAAAAGGTCACTTATCAAGGTCAAACGGTCACGGGGTCAAAAATCAAGGTCAAAAGGTCACTGGTAAAGGTCAAAAGGTCACTGGTCAAAAGCAAACGGTCACAGGATGAAAGTTCAAGGTCAAAAGGTCACTGGTCAGGGTCAAAAGGTCACTGCTGAAGGTAAAAAAGACACAGGGGTTAAAGGTAAAGGTCAAAAGGTCACGGTACAAGGTGAAAAGGTCACGGGACAAGGTCAAACGGTCACGGGGCAACTGCATAAGGCCAAAAGGTCACCTGTCAAGGTCAAACGGTCACAGGATCAAAGTTCAAGGTCAAAAGGTCACGGGTCAAAGTTCAAGGTCAAAAGGTCACTGGTCAAGGTCAAAAGGTCACGAGTCAATGTAGAAAGGTCACGGGGGTCAAAGGTCTAGGTAAAACAGTACCAGGATCAAAGTTCAAGGTCAAAAGGTCACTAGTCAAGGTCAAAAGGTCACGTTTCAAGGTCATAAGGACACGGGGGTCAAAAATCAAGGTCAAAAGGTCACAAACCAAGGTCAAAAGGTCACGGGACAAGGCCAGAAGGTCACGGGGCAACTGCATAAGGCCAAAAGGTCACCTGTCAAGGTCAAAAGGTCACTGCTCAAGGTCAAAAGGTCACGTATCAATTCAAAAGGTCACGGGGCAATTGCATAAGGTCAAAAGCTAACTGGTCAAAATCAAACGGTCACAGGATCAAAGTTCAAGGTCATAAGGTCATGGGGGTCAAAAATCAAGGTCAAAAGGTCACCGCTCAAGGTCAAAAGGTCACGGGACAAGGTCATAAGGTCACGGGGTAAAGGTAAAGGTCAAAAGGTCGCGAACCAAGGTCAAAAGGTCACGGGGCAATTGCATAAGGTCAAAGGGTCACTGGTAAAGGTCAAAAGGTCACTGGTCAAAATCAAACGTTCACACGAACAACGTTCAAGGTCAAAAGGTCACTGCTCAAGGTCAAAAGGTCCCGTTTCAAGGTCAAACGGTCACGGGGGTGTCAAATGTCAAGGTCAAAAGGTCACAAACCAAGGTCAAAAGGTCACGGGGGTCAAAAATCGAGGTCAAAAGGTCACAAACCAAGGTCAAAAGGTCACGGGACAAGGTGAAAAGGTCACGGGGCAACTGCATAAGGCCAAAAGGTCACCTGTCAAGGTTAAAAGGTCACTGCTCAAGGTCAAAAGGTCACGGTTCAAGGTCATAAGGTCACGGGGGTCAAAGGTCAAGGTCAAAAGGTCACCGCTCAAGGTCAAAAGGTCACGGGACAAGGTCATAAGGTCACTTATCAAGGTCAAAAGGTCCCGTTTCAAGGTCAAAAGTTCACAGGGTCAAAGTTCAAGGTCAAAAGGTCACTTATCAAGGTCAAACGGTCACGGGGTCAAAAATCAAGGTCAAAAGGTCACTGGTAAAGGTCAAAAGGTCACTGGTCAAAAGCAAACGGTCACAGGATCAAAGTTCAAGGTCAAAAGGTCACTGGTCAGGGTCAAAAGGTCACTGCTGAAGGTAAAAAAGACACAGGGGTTAAAGGTAAAGGTCAAAAGGTCACGGGACAAGGTGAAAAGGTCACGGGACAAGGTCAAAAGGTCACGGGGCAACTGCATAAGGCCAAAAGGTCACCTGTCAAGGTCAAACGGTCACAGGATCAAAGTTCAAGGTCATAAGGTCATGGGGGTCAAAAATCAAGGTCAAAAGGTCACTGGTCAAGGTCAAAAGGTCACGGGACAAGGTCATAAGGTCACGGGGGTAAAGGTAAAGGTCAAAAGGTCGCGAATCAAGGTCAAAAGGTCACGGGGCAATTGCATAAGGTCAAAGGGTCACTGGTAAAGGTCAAAAGGTCACTGGTCAAAATCAAACGGTCACACGAACAACGTTCAAGGTCAAAAGGTCACTGCTCAAGGTCAAAAGGTCCCGTTTCAAGGTCAAACGGTCACGGGGTGTCAAATGTCAAGGTCAAAATGTCACTAACCAAGGTCAAAAGGTCACGGGGGTCAAAAATCGAGGTCAAAAGGTCACAAACCAAGGTCAAAAGGTCACGGGACAAGGTGAAAAGGTCACGGGGCAACTGCATAAGGCCAAAAGGTCACCTCTCAAGGTCAAACGGTCACAGGATCAAAGTTCAAGGTCAAAAGGTCACGGGTCAAAGTTCAAGGTCAAAAGGTCACTGCTGAAGGTAAAAAAGACACAGGGGTTAAAGGTAAAGGTCAAAAGGTCACGGTACAAGGTGAAAAGGTCACGGGACAAGGTCAAAAGGTCACGGGGCAACTGCATAAGGCCAAAAGGTCACCTGTCAAGGTCAAACGGTCACAGGATCAAAGTTCAAGGTCAAAAGGTCACGGGTCAAAGTTCAAGGTCAAAAGGTCACTGGTCAAGGTCAAAAGGTCACGAGTCAATGTAGAAAGGTCACGGGGGTCAAAGGTCTAGGTAAAACAGTACCAGGATCAAAGTTCAAGGTCAAAAGGTCACTAGTCAAGGTCAAAAGGTCACGGTTCAAGGTCATAAGGACACGGGGGTCAAAAATCAAGGTCAAAAGGTCACGAACCAAGGTCAAAAGGTCACGGGACAAGGCCAGAAGGTCACGGGGCAACTGCATAAGGCCAAAAGGTCACCTGTCAAGGTCAAAAGGTCACTGCTCAAGGTCAAAAGGTCACGTATCAATTCAAAAGGTCACGGGGCAATTGCATAAGGTCAAAAGCTCACTGGTCAAAATCAAACGGTCACAGGATCAAAGTTCAAGGTCATAAGGTCATGGGGGTCAAAAATCAAGGTCAAAAGGTCACCGCTCAAGGTCAAAAGGTCACGGGACAAGGTCATAAGGTCACGGGGTAAAGGTCAAGGTCAAAAGGTCACGAACCAAGGTCAAAAGGTCACGGGGCAATTGCATAAGGTCAAAGGGTCACTGGTAAAGGTCAAAAGGTCACTGGTCAAAATCAAACGGTCACACGAACAACGTTCAAGGTCAAAAGGTCACTGCTCAAGGTCAAAAGGTCCCGTTTCAAGGTCAAACGGTCACGGGGGTGTCAAATGTCAAGGTCAAAAGGTCACGAACCAAGGTCAAAAGGTCACGGGGGTCAAAAATCGAGGTCAAAAGGTCACAAACCAAGGTCAAAAGGTCACGGGACAAGGTGAAAAGGTCACGGGGCAACTGCATAAGGCCAAAAGCTCACCTGTCAAGGTCAAAAGGTCACTGCTCAAGGTCAAAAGGTCCCCTTTCAAGGTCAAAAGATCACAGGGTCAAAGTTCAAGGTCAAAAGGTCACTTATCAAGGTCAAACGGTCACGGGGTCAAAAATCAAGGTCAAAAGGTCACTGGTAAAGGTCAAAAGGTCACTGGTCAAAAGCAAACGGTCACAGGATGTTAGTTCAAGGTCAAAAAGTCACTGGTCAGGGTCAAAAGGTCACTGCTGAAGGTAAAAAAGACACAGGGGTTAAAGGTAAAGGTCAAAAGGTCACGGTACAAGGTGAAAAGGTCACGGGACAAGGTCAAAAGGTCACGGGGCAACTGCATAAGGCCAAAAGGTCACCTGTCAAGGTCAAACGGTCACAGGATCAAAGTTCAAGGTCATAAGGTCATGGGGGTCAAAAATCAAGGTCAAAAGGTCACTGGTCAAGGTCAAAAGGTCACGAGTCAATGTAGAAAGGTCACGGGGGTCAAAGGTCTAGGTAAAACAGTACCAGGATCAAAGTTCAAGGTCAAAAGGTCACTAGTCAAGGTCAAAAGGTCACGTTTCAAGGTCATAAGGACACGGGGGTCAAAAATCAAGGTCAAAAGGTCACGAACCAAGGTCAAAAGGTCACTGGTCAAAATCAAACGGTCACACGAACAACGTTCAAGGTCAAAAGGTCACTGCTCAAGGTCAAAAGGTCCCGTTTCAAGGTCAAACGGTCACGGGGTGTCAAATGTCAAGGTCAAAATGTCACTAACCAAGGTCAAAAGGTCACGGGGGTCAAAAATCGAGGTCAAAAGGTCACAAACCAAGGTCAAAAGGTCACGGGACAAGGTGAAAAGGTCACGGGGCAACTGCATAAGGCCAAAAGGTCACCTCTCAAGGTCAAAAGGTCACGAACCAAGGTCAAAAGGTCACGGGACAAGGTCATAAGGTCACTTATCAAGGTCAAAAGGTCCCGTTTCAAGGTCAAAAGTTCACAGGGTCAAAGTTCAAGGTCAAAAGGTCACTTATCAAGGTCAAACGGTCACGGGGTCAAAAATCAAGGTCAAAAGGTCACTGGTAAAGGTCAAAAGGTCACCGGTCAAGGTCAAACGGTCACAGGATCAAAGTTCAAGGTCAAAAGGTCACGGGTCAAAGTTCAAGGTCAAAAGGTCACTGGTCAAGGTCAAAAGGTCACGAGTCAATGTAGAAAGGTCACGGGGGTCAAAGGTCTAGGTAAAACAGTACCAGGATCAAAGTTCAAGGTCAAAAGGTCACTAGTCAAGGTCAAAAGGTCACGGTTCAAGGTCATAAGGACACGGGGGTCAAAAATCAAGGTCAAAAGGTCACGAACCAAGGTCAAAAGGTCACGGGACAAGGCCAGAAGGTCACGGGGCAACTGCATAAGGCCAAAAGGTCACCTGTCAAGGTCAAAAGGTCACTGCTCAAGGTCAAAAGGTCACGTATCAATTCAAAAGGTCACGGGGCAATTGCATAAGGTCAAAAGCTCACTGGTCAAAATCAAACGGTCACAGGATCAAAGTTCAAGGTCATAAGGTCATGGGGGTCAAAAATCAAGGTCAAAAGGTCACCGCTCAAGGTCAAAAGGTCACGAACCAAGGTCAAAAGGTCACGGGGGTCAAAAATCGAGGTCAAAAGGTCACAAACCAAGGTCAAAAGGTCACGAGTCAATGTAGAAAGGTCACGGGGGTCAAAGGTCTAGGTAAAACAGTACCAGGATCAAAGTTCAAGGTCAAAAGGTCACTAGTCAAGGTCAAAAGGTCACGGTTCAAGGTCATAAGGTCACGGGGGTCAAAGGTCAAGGTCAAAAGGTCACTGCTCAAGGTCAAAAGGTCACGGGACAAGGTCATAAGGTCACTTATCAAGGTCAAAAGGTCCCGTTTCAAGGTCAAAAGTTCACAGGGTCAAAGTTCAAGGTCAAAAGGTCACTTATCAAGGTCAAACGGTCACGGGGTCAAAAATCAAGGTCAAAAGGTCACTGGTAAAGGTCAAAAGGTCACTGGTCAAAAGCAAACGGTCACCGGATCAAAGTTCAAGGTCAAAAGGTCACTGGTCAGGGTCAAAAGGTCACTGCTGAAGGTAAAAAAGACACAGGGGTTAAAGGTAAAGGTCAAAAGGTCACGGGACAAGGTGAAAAGGTCACGGGACAAGGTCAAAAGGTCACGGGGCAACTGCATAAGGCCAAAAGGTCACCTGTCAAGGTCAAACGGTCACAGGATCAAAGTTCAAGGTCATAAGGTCATGGGGGTCAAAAATCAAGGTCAAAAGGTCACTGCTCAAGGTCAAAAGGTCACTGGACAAGGTCATAAGGTCATGGGGTAAAGGTCAAGGTCAAAAGGTCGCGAACCAAGGTCAAAAGGTCACGGGGCAATTGCATAAGGTCAAAGGGTCACTGGTAAAGGTCAAAAGGTCAATGGTCAAAATCAAACGGTCACACGAACAACGTTCAAGGTCAAAAGGTCACTGCTCAAGGTCAAAAGGTCCCGTTTCAAGGTCAAACGGTCACGGGGGTGTCAAATGTCAAGGTCAAAAGGTCACGAACCAAGGTCAAAAGGTCATGGGGTCAAAAATCGAGGTCAAAAGGTCACAAACCAAGGTCAAAAGGTCACGGGACAAGGTCATAAGGTCACTTATCAAGGTCAAAAGGTCCCGTATCAAGGTCAAAAGTTCACAGGGGTTAAAGGTGAAGGTCAAAAGGTCACAGTACAAGGTCAAAAGGTCACGGTACAAGGTGAAAAGGTCACGGGACAAGGTGAAAAGGTGACGGGGCAACTGCATAAGGCCAAAAGGTCACTGGTCAAGGTCAAACGGTCACTGCTCAAGGTCAAAAGGTCACGTATCAATTCAAAAGGTCACGGGGCAATTGCATAAGGTCAAAAGCTCACTGGTCAAAATCAAACGGTCACAGGATCAAAGTTCAAGGTCATAAGGTCATGGGTCAAAAATCAAGGTCAAAAGGTCACTGGTCAAAATCAAACTGTCACAGGATCAAATTTCAAGTTCATAAGGTCATGGGGGTCAAAAATCAAGGTCAAAAGGTCACCGCTCAAGGTCAAAAGGTCACGGGACAAGGTCAAACGGTCACTTATCAAGGTCAAAAGGTCACTGGTCAAGGTCAAAAGGTCACGAGTCAATGTAGAAAGGTCACGGGGGTCAAAGGTCTAGGTAAAACAGTACCAGGATCAAAGTTCAAGGTCAAAAGGTCACTAGTCAAGGTCAAAAGGTCACGTTTCAAGGTCATAAGGACACGGGGGTCAAAAATCAAGGTCAAAAGGTCACGAACCAAGGTCAAAAGGTCACGGGACAAGGTCAGAAGTTCACGGGGCAACTGCATAAGGCCAAAAGGTCACCTGTCAAGGTCAAACGGTCACAGGATCAAAGTTCAAGGTCATAAGGTCATGGGGGTCAAAAATCAAGGTCAAAAGGTCACGAACCGAGGTCAAAAGGTCACGGGACAAGGTCATAAGGTCACGGGGGTAAAGGTAAAGGTCAAAAGGTCGCGAATCAAGGTCAAAAGGTCACGGGGCAATTGCATAAGGTCAAAGGGTCACTGGTAAAGGTCAAAAGGTCACTGGTCAAAATCAAACGGTCACACGAACAACGTTCAAGGTCAAAAGGTCACTGCTCAAGGTCAAAAGGTCCCGTTTCAAGGTCAAACGGTCACGGGGTGTCAAATGTCAAGGTCAAAATGTCACTAACCAAGGTCAAAAGGTCACGGGGGTCAAAAATCGAGGTCAAAAGGTCACAAACCAAGGTCAAAAGGTCACGGGACAAGGTGAAAAGGTCACGGGGCAACTGCATAAGGCCAAAAGGTCACCTGTCAAGGTCAAAAGGTCACTGCTCAAGGTCAAAAGGTCACGGGACAAGGTCATAAGGTCACTTATCAAGGTCAAAAGGTCCCGTTTCAAGGTCAAAAGTTCACAGGGTCAAAGTTCAAGGTCAAAAGGTCACTTATCAAGGTCAAACGGTCACGGGGTCAAAAATCAAGGTCAAAAGGTCACTGGTAAAGGTCAAAAGGTCACTGGTCAAAAGCAAACGGTCACAGGATCAAAGTTCAAGGTCAAAAGGTCACTGGTCAGGGTCAAAAGGTCACTGCTGAAGGTAAAAAAGACACAGGGGTTAAAGGTAAAGGTCAAAAGGTCACGGTACAAGGTGAAAAGGTCACGGGACAAGGTCAAAAGGTCACGGGGCAACTGCATAAGGCCAAAAGGTCACCTGTCAAGGTCAAACGGTCACAGGATCAAAGTTCAAGGTCAAAAGGTCACGGGTCAAAGTTCAAGGTCAAAAGGTCACTGGTCAAGGTCAAAAGGTCACGAGTCAATGTAGAAAGGTCACGGGGGTCAAAGGTCTAGGTAAAACAGTACCAGGATCAAAGTTCAAGGTCAAAAGGTCACTAGTCAAGGTCAAAAGGTCACGTTTCAAGGTCATAAGGACACGGGGGTCAAAAATCAAGGTCAAAAGGTCACAAACCAAGGTCAAAAGGTCACGGGACAAGGCCAGAAGGTCACGGGGCAACTGCATAAGGCCAAAAGGTCACCTGTCAAGGTCAAAAGGTCACTGCTCAAGGTCAAAAGGTCACGTATCAATTCAAAAGGTCACGGGGCAATTGCATAAGGTCAAAAGCTAACTGGTCAAAATCAAACGGTCACAGGATCAAAGTTCAAGGTCATAAGGTCATGGGGGTCAAAAATCAAGGTCAAAAGGTCACCGCTCAAGGTCAAAAGGTCACGGGACAAGGTCATAAGGTCACGGGGTAAAGGTAAAGGTCAAAAGGTCGCGAACCAAGGTCAAAAGGTCACGGGGCAATTGCATAAGGTCAAAGGGTCACTGGTAAAGGTCAAAAGGTCACTGGTCAAAATCAAACGTTCACACGAACAACGTTCAAGGTCAAAAGGTCACTGCTCAAGGTCAAAAGGTCCCGTTTCAAGGTCAAACGGTCACGGGGGTGTCAAATGTCAAGGTCAAAAGGTCACAAACCAAGGTCAAAAGGTCACGGGGGTCAAAAATCGAGGTCAAAAGGTCACAAACCAAGGTCAAAAGGTCACGGGACAAGGTGAAAAGGTCACGGGGCAACTGCATAAGGCCAAAAGGTCACCTGTCAAGGTTAAAAGGTCACTGCTCAAGGTCAAAAGGTCACGGTTCAAGGTCATAAGGTCACGGGGGTCAAAGGTCAAGGTCAAAAGGTCACCGCTCAAGGTCAAAAGGTCACGGGACAAGGTCATAAGGTCACTTATCAAGGTCAAAAGGTCCCGTTTCAAGGTCAAAAGTTCACAGGGTCAAAGTTCAAGGTCAAAAGGTCACTTATCAAGGTCAAACGGTCACGGGGTCAAAAATCAAGGTCAAAAGGTCACTGGTAAAGGTCAAAAGGTCACTGGTCAAAAGCAAACGGTCACAGGATCAAAGTTCAAGGTCAAAAGGTCACTGGTCAGGGTCAAAAGGTCACTGCTGAAGGTAAAAAAGACACAGGGGTTAAAGGTAAAGGTCAAAAGGTCACGGGACAAGGTGAAAAGGTCACGGGACAAGGTCAAAAGGTCACGGGGCAACTGCATAAGGCCAAAAGGTCACCTGTCAAGGTCAAACGGTCACAGGATCAAAGTTCAAGGTCATAAGGTCATGGGGGTCAAAAATCAAGGTCAAAAGGTCACTGCTCAAGGTCAAAAGGTCACGGGACAAGGTCATAAGGTCACGGGGGTAAAGGTAAAGGTCAAAAGGTCGCGAATCAAGGTCAAAAGGTCACGGGGCAATTGCATAAGGTCAAAGGGTCACTGGTAAAGGTCAAAAGGTCACTGGTCAAAATCAAACGGTCACACGAACAACGTTCAAGGTCAAAAGGTCACTGCTCAAGGTCAAAAGGTCCCGTTTCAAGGTCAAACGGTCACGGGGTGTCAAATGTCAAGGTCAAAATGTCACTAACCAAGGTCAAAAGGTCACGGGGGTCAAAAATCGAGGTCAAAAGGTCACAAACCAAGGTCAAAAGGTCACGGGACAAGGTGAAAAGGTCACGGGGCAACTGCATAAGGCCAAAAGGTCACCTCTCAAGGTCAAACGGTCACAGGATCAAAGTTCAAGGTCAAAAGGTCACGGGTCAAAGTTCAAGGTCAAAAGGTCACTGCTGAAGGTAAAAAAGACACAGGGGTTAAAGGTAAAGGTCAAAAGGTCACGGTACAAGGTGAAAAGGTCACGGGACAAGGTCAAAAGGTCACGGGGCAACTGCATAAGGCCAAAAGGTCACCTGTCAAGGTCAAACGGTCACAGGATCAAAGTTCAAGGTCAAAAGGTCACGGGTCAAAGTTCAAGGTCAAAAGGTCACTGGTCAAGGTCAAAAGGTCACGAGTCAATGTAGAAAGGTCACGGGGGTCAAAGGTCTAGGTAAAACAGTACCAGGATCAAAGTTCAAGGTCAAAAGGTCACTAGTCAAGGTCAAAAGGTCACGGTTCAAGGTCATAAGGACACGGGGGTCAAAAATCAAGGTCAAAAGGTCACGAACCAAGGTCAAAAGGTCACGGGACAAGGCCAGAAGGTCACGGGGCAACTGCATAAGGCCAAAAGGTCACCTGTCAAGGTCAAAAGGTCACTGCTCAAGGTCAAAAGGTCACGTATCAATTCAAAAGGTCACGGGGCAATTGCATAAGGTCAAAAGCTCACTGGTCAAAATCAAACGGTCACAGGATCAAAGTTCAAGGTCATAAGGTCATGGGGGTCAAAAATCAAGGTCAAAAGGTCACCGCTCAAGGTCAAAAGGTCACGGGACAAGGTCATAAGGTCACGGGGTAAAGGTCAAGGTCAAAAGGTCACGAACCAAGGTCAAAAGGTCACGGGGCAATTGCATAAGGTCAAAGGGTCACTGGTAAAGGTCAAAAGGTCACTGGTCAAAATCAAACGGTCACACGAACAACGTTCAAGGTCAAAAGGTCACTGCTCAAGGTCAAAAGGTCCCCTTTCAAGGTCAAAAGATCACAGGGTCAAAGTTCAAGGTCAAAAGGTCACTTATCAAGGTCAAACGGTCACGGGGTCAAAAATCAAGGTCAAAAGGTCACTGGTAAAGGTCAAAAGGTCACTGGTCAAAAGCAAACGGTCACAGGATGTTAGTTCAAGGTCAAAAAGTCACTGGTCAGGGTCAAAAGGTCACTGCTGAAGGTAAAAAAGACACAGGGGTTAAAGGTAAAGGTCAAAAGGTCACGGTACAAGGTGAAAAGGTCACGGGACAAGGTCAAAAGGTCACGGGGCAACTGCATAAGGCCAAAAGGTCACCTGTCAAGGTCAAACGGTCACAGGATCAAAGTTCAAGGTCATAAGGTCATGGGGGTCAAAAATCAAGGTCAAAAGGTCACTGCTCAAGGTCAAAAGGTCACGAGTCAATGTAGAAAGGTCACGGGGTCAAAGGTCTAGGTAAAACAGTACCAGGATCAAAGTTCAAGGTCAAAAGGTCACTAGTCAAGGTCAAAAGGTCACGTTTCAAGGTCATAAGGACACGGGGGTCAAAAATCAAGGTCAAAAGGTCACGAACCAAGGTCAAAAGGTCACGGGACAAGGTCAGAAGGTCACGGGGCAACTGCATAAGGCCAAAAGGTCACCTGTCAAGGTCAAAAGGTCACTGCTCAAGGTCAAAAGGTCACGTATCGATTCAAAAGGTCACGGGGCAATTGCATAAGGTCAAAAGCTCACTGGTCAAAATCAAACGGTCACAGGATCAAAGTTCAAGGTCATAAGGTCATGGGGGTCAAAAATCAAGGTCAAAAGGTCACTGCTCAAGGTCATAAGGTCAGGGGACAAGGTCATAAGGTCACGGGGTAAAGGTCAAGGTCAAAAGGTCGCGAACCAAGGTCAAAAGGTCACGGGGGTCAAAAATCGAGGTCAAAAGGTCACAAACCAAGGTCAAAAGGTCACGGGACAAGGTGAAAAGGTCACGGGGCAACTGCATAAGGCCAAAAGGTCACCTGTCAAGGTCAAAAGGTCACTGCTCAAGGTCAAAAGGTCACGGTTCAAGGTCATAAGGTCACGGGGGTCAAAGGTCAAGGTCAAAAGGTCACGAACCAAGGTCATAAGGTCACTGGTCAAGGTCAAAAGGTCACGGGTCAATGGAGAGAGCTCGCGGAGTCAAAGGTCTAGGTCAAACAGTACCAGGCTCAAAGTTCAAGGTCAAAAGGTCACGAACCGAGGTCAAAAGGTCACGGGACAAGGTCATAAGGTCACGGGGGTAAAGGTAAAGGTCAAAAGGTCGCGAATCAAGGTCAAAAGGTCACGGGGCAATTGCATAAGGTCAAAGGGTCACTGGTAAAGGTCAAAAGGTCACTGGTCAAAATCAAACGGTCACACGAACAACGTTCAAGGTCAAAAGGTCACTGCTCAAGGTCAAAAGGTCCCGTTTCAAGGTCAAACGGTCACGGGGTGTCAAATGTCAAGGTCAAAATGTCACTAACCAAGGTCAAAAGGTCACGGGGGTCAAAAATCGAGGTCAAAAGGTCACAAACCAAGGTCAAAAGGTCACGGGACAAGGTGAAAAGGTCACGGGGCAACTGCATAAGGCCAAAAGGTCACCTCTCAAGGTCAAAAGGTCACGAACCAAGGTCAAAAGGTCACGGGACAAGGTCATAAGGTCACTTATCAAGGTCAAAAGGTCCCGTTTCAAGGTCAAAAGTTCACAGGGTCAAAGTTCAAGGTCAAAAGGTCACTTATCAAGGTCAAACGGTCACGGGGTCAAAAATCAAGGTCAAAAGGTCACTGGTAAAGGTCAAAAGGTCACCGGTCAAGGTCAAACGGTCACAGGATCAAAGTTCAAGGTCAAAAGGTCACGGGTCAAAGTTCAAGGTCAAAAGGTCACTGGTCAAGGTCAAAAGGTCACGAGTCAATGTAGAAAGGTCACGGGGGTCAAAGGTCTAGGTAAAACAGTACCAGGATCAAAGTTCAAGGTCAAAAGGTCACTAGTCAAGGTCAAAAGGTCACGGTTCAAGGTCATAAGGACACGGGGGTCAAAAATCAAGGTCAAAAGGTCACGAACCAAGGTCAAAAGGTCACGGGACAAGGCCAGAAGGTCACGGGGCAACTGCATAAGGCCAAAAGGTCACCTGTCAAGGTCAAAAGGTCACTGCTCAAGGTCAAAAGGTCACGTATCAATTCAAAAGGTCACGGGGCAATTGCATAAGGTCAAAAGCTCACTGGTCAAAATCAAACGGTCACAGGATCAAAGTTCAAGGTCATAAGGTCATGGGGGTCAAAAATCAAGGTCAAAAGGTCACCGCTCAAGGTCAAAAGGTCACGAACCAAGGTCAAAAGGTCACGGGGGTCAAAAATCGAGGTCAAAAGGTCACAAACCAAGGTCAAAAGGTCACGAGTCAATGTAGAAAGGTCACGGGGGTCAAAGGTCTAGGTAAAACAGTACCAGGATCAAAGTTCAAGGTCAAAAGGTCACTAGTCAAGGTCAAAAGGTCACGGTTCAAGGTCATAAGGTCACGGGGGTCAAAGGTCAAGGTCAAAAGGTCACTGCTCAAGGTCAAAAGGTCACGGGACAAGGTCATAAGGTCACTTATCAAGGTCAAAAGGTCCCGTTTCAAGGTCAAAAGTTCACAGGGTCAAAGTTCAAGGTCAAAAGGTCACTTATCAAGGTCAAACGGTCACGGGGTCAAAAATCAAGGTCAAAAGGTCACTGGTAAAGGTCAAAAGGTCACTGGTCAAAAGCAAACGGTCACCGGATCAAAGTTCAAGGTCAAAAGGTCACTGGTCAGGGTCAAAAGGTCACTGCTGAAGGTAAAAAAGACACAGGGGTTAAAGGTAAAGGTCAAAAGGTCACGGGACAAGGTGAAAAGGTCACGGGACAAGGTCAAAAGGTCACGGGGCAACTGCATAAGGCCAAAAGGTCACCTGTCAAGGTCAAACGGTCACAGGATCAAAGTTCAAGGTCATAAGGTCATGGGGGTCAAAAATCAAGGTCAAAAGGTCACTGCTCAAGGTCAAAAGGTCACTGGACAAGGTCATAAGGTCATGGGGTAAAGGTCAAGGTCAAAAGGTCGCGAACCAAGGTCAAAAGGTCACGGGGCAATTGCATAAGGTCAAAGGGTCACTGGTAAAGGTCAAAAGGTCAATGGTCAAAATCAAACGGTCACACGAACAACGTTCAAGGTCAAAAGGTCACTGCTCAAGGTCAAAAGGTCCCGTTTCAAGGTCAAACGGTCACGGGGGTGTCAAATGTCAAGGTCAAAAGGTCACGAACCAAGGTCAAAAGGTCATGGGGTCAAAAATCGAGGTCAAAAGGTCACAAACCAAGGTCAAAAGGTCACGGGACAAGGTCATAAGGTCACTTATCAAGGTCAAAAGGTCCCGTATCAAGGTCAAAAGTTCACAGGGGTTAAAGGTGAAGGTCAAAAGGTCACAGTACAAGGTCAAAAGGTCACGGTACAAGGTGAAAAGGTCACGGGACAAGGTGAAAAGGTGACGGGGCAACTGCATAAGGCCAAAAGGTCACTGGTCAAGGTCAAACGGTCACTGCTCAAGGTCAAAAGGTCACGTATCAATTCAAAAGGTCACGGGGCAATTGCATAAGGTCAAAAGCTCACTGGTCAAAATCAAACGGTCACAGGATCAAAGTTCAAGGTCATAAGGTCATGGGTCAAAAATCAAGGTCAAAAGGTCACTGGTCAAAATCAAACTGTCACAGGATCAAATTTCAAGTTCATAAGGTCATGGGGGTCAAAAATCAAGGTCAAAAGGTCACCGCTCAAGGTCAAAAGGTCACGGGACAAGGTCAAACGGTCACTTATCAAGGTCAAAAGGTCACTGGTCAAGGTCAAAAGGTCACGAGTCAATGTAGAAAGGTCACGGGGGTCAAAGGTCTAGGTAAAACAGTACCAGGATCAAAGTTCAAGGTCAAAAGGTCACTAGTCAAGGTCAAAAGGTCACGTTTCAAGGTCATAAGGACACGGGGGTCAAAAATCAAGGTCAAAAGGTCACGAACCAAGGTCAAAAGGTCACGGGACAAGGTCAGAAGTTCACGGGGCAACTGCATAAGGCCAAAAGGTCACCTGTCAAGGTCAAACGGTCACAGGATCAAAGTTCAAGGTCATAAGGTCATGGGGGTCCAAAATCAAGGTCAAAAGGTCACGAACCGAGGTCAAAAGGTCACGGGACAAGGTCATAAGGTCACGGGGGTAAAGGTAAAGGTCAAAAGGTCGCGAATCAAGGTCAAAAGGTCACGGGGCAATTGCATAAGGTCAAAGGGTCACTGGTAAAGGTCAAAAGGTCACTGGTCAAAATCAAACGGTCACACGAACAACGTTCAAGGTCAAAAGGTCACTGCTCAAGGTCAAAAGGTCCCGTTTCAAGGTCAAACGATCACGGGGTGTCAAATGTCAAGGTCAAAATGTCACTAACCAAGGTCAAAAGGTCACGGGGGTCAAAAATCGAGGTCAAAAGGTCACAAACCAAGGTCAAAAGGTCACGGGACAAGGTGAAAAGGTCACGGGGCAACTGCATAAGGCCAAAAGGTCACCTGTCAAGGTCAAAAGGTCACTGCTCAAGGTCAAAAGGTCACGGGACAAGGTCATAAGGTCACTTATCAAGGTCAAAAGGTCCCGTTTCAAGGTCAAAAGTTCACAGGGTCAAAGTTCAAGGTCAAAAGGTCACTTATCAAGGTCAAACGGTCACGGGGTCAAAAATCAAGGTCAAAAGGTCACTGGTAAAGGTCAAAAGGTCACTGGTCAAAAGCAAACGGTCACAGGATCAAAGTTCAAGGTCAAAAGGTCACTGGTCAGGGTCAAAAGGTCACTGCTGAAGGTAAAAAAGACACAGGGGTTAAAGGTAAAGGTCAAAAGGTCACGGTACAAGGTGAAAAGGTCACGGGACAAGGTCAAAAGGTCACGGGGCAACTGCATAAGGCCAAAAGGTCACCTGTCAAGGTCAAACGGTCACAGGATCAAAGTTCAAGGTCAAAAGGTCACGGGTCAAAGTTCAAGGTCAAAAGGTCACTGGTCAAGGTCAAAAGGTCACGAGTCAATGTAGAAAGGTCACGGGGGTCAAAGGTCTAGGTAAAACAGTACCAGGATCAAAGTTCAAGGTCAAAAGGTCACTAGTCAAGGTCAAAAGGTCACGTTTCAAGGTCATAAGGACACGGGGGTCAAAAATCAAGGTCAAAAGGTCACAAACCAAGGTCAAAAGGTCACGGGACAAGGCCAGAAGGTCACGGGGCAACTGCATAAGGCCAAAAGGTCACCTGTCAAGGTCAAAAGGTCACTGCTCAAGGTCAAAAGGTCACGTATCAATTCAAAAGGTCACGGGGCAATTGCATAAGGTCAAAAGCTAACTGGTCAAAATCAAACGGTCACAGGATCAAAGTTCAAGGTCATAAGGTCATGGGGGTCAAAAATCAAGGTCAAAAGGTCACCGCTCAAGGTCAAAAGGTCACGGGACAAGGTCATAAGGTCACGGGGTAAAGGTAAAGGTCAAAAGGTCGCGAACCAAGGTCAAAAGGTCACGGGGCAATTGCATAAGGTCAAAGGGTCACTGGTAAAGGTCAAAAGGTCACTGGTCAAAATCAAACGTTCACACGAACAACGTTCAAGGTCAAAAGGTCACTGCTCAAGGTCAAAAGGTCCCGTTTCAAGGTCAAACGGTCACGGGGGTGTCAAATGTCAAGGTCAAAAGGTCACAAACCAAGGTCAAAAGGTCACGGGGGTCAAAAATCGAGGTCAAAAGGTCACAAACCAAGGTCAAAAGGTCACGGGACAAGGTGAAAAGGTCACGGGGCAACTGCATAAGGCCAAAAGGTCACCTGTCAAGGTTAAAAGGTCACTGCTCAAGGTCAAAAGGTCACGGTTCAAGGTCATAAGGTCACGGGGGTCAAAGGTCAAGGTCAAAAGGTCACCGCTCAAGGTCAAAAGGTCACGGGACAAGGTCATAAGGTCACTTATCAAGGTCAAAAGGTCCCGTTTCAAGGTCAAAAGTTCACAGGGTCAAAGTTCAAGGTCAAAAGGTCACTTATCAAGGTCAAACGGTCACGGGGTCAAAAATCAAGGTCAAAAGGTCACTGGTAAAGGTCAAAAGGTCACTGGTCAAAAGCAAACGGTCACAGGATCAAAGTTCAAGGTCAAAAGGTCACTGGTCAGGGTCAAAAGGTCACTGCTGAAGGTAAAAAAGACACAGGGGTTAAAGGTAAAGGTCAAAAGGTCACGGGACAAGGTGAAAAGGTCACGGGACAAGGTCAAAAGGTCACGGGGCAACTGCATAAGGCCAAAAGGTCACCTGTCAAGGTCAAACGGTCACAGGATCAAAGTTCAAGGTCATAAGGTCATGGGGGTCAAAAATCAAGGTCAAAAGGTCACTGCTCAAGGTCAAAAGGTCACGGGACAAGGTCATAAGGTCACGGGGGTAAAGGTAAAGGTCAAAAGGTCGCGAATCAAGGTCAAAAGGTCACGGGGCAATTGCATAAGGTCAAAGGGTCACTGGTAAAGGTCAAAAGGTCACTGGTCAAAATCAAACGGTCACACGAACAACGTTCAAGGTCAAAAGGTCACTGCTCAAGGTCAAAAGGTCCCGTTTCAAGGTCAAACGGTCACGGGGTGTCAAATGTCAAGGTCAAAATGTCACTAACCAAGGTCAAAAGGTCACGGGGGTCAAAAATCGAGGTCAAAAGGTCACAAACCAAGGTCAAAAGGTCACGGGACAAGGTGAAAAGGTCACGGGGCAACTGCATAAGGCCAAAAGGTCACCTCTCAAGGTCAAACGGTCACAGGATCAAAGTTCAAGGTCAAAAGGTCACGGGTCAAAGTTCAAGGTCAAAAGGTCACTGCTGAAGGTAAAAAAGACACAGGGGTTAAAGGTAAAGGTCAAAAGGTCACGGTACAAGGTGAAAAGGTCACGGGACAAGGTCAAAAGGTCACGGGGCAACTGCATAAGGCCAAAAGGTCACCTGTCAAGGTCAAACGGTCACAGGATCAAAGTTCAAGGTCAAAAGGTCACGGGTCAAAGTTCAAGGTCAAAAGGTCACTGGTCAAGGTCAAAAGGTCACGAGTCAATGTAGAAAGGTCACGGGGGTCAAAGGTCTAGGTAAAACAGTACCAGGATCAAAGTTCAAGGTCAAAAGGTCACTAGTCAAGGTCAAAAGGTCACGGTTCAAGGTCATAAGGACACGGGGGTCAAAAATCAAGGTCAAAAGGTCACGAACCAAGGTCAAAAGGTCACGGGACAAGGCCAGAAGGTCACGGGGCAACTGCATAAGGCCAAAAGGTCACCTGTCAAGGTCATAAGGTCATGGGGGTCAAAAATCAAGGTCAAAAGGTCACCGCTCAAGGTCAAAAGGTCACGGGACAAGGTCATAAGGTCACGGGGTAAAGGTCAAGGTCAAAAGGTCACGAACCAAGGTCAAAAGGTCACGGGGCAATTGCATAAGGTCAAAGGGTCACTGGTAAAGGTCAAAAGGTCACTGGTCAAAATCAAACGGTCACACGAACAACGTTCAAGGTCAAAAGGTCACTGCTCAAGGTCAAAAGGTCCCGTTTCAAGGTCAAACGGTCACGGGGGTGTCAAATGTCAAGGTCAAAAGGTCACGAACCAAGGTCAAAAGGTCACGGGGGTCAAAAATCGAGGTCAAAAGGTCACAAACCAACGTCAAAAGGTCACGGGACAAGGTGAAAAGGTCACGGGGCAACTGCATAAGGCCAAAAGCTCACCTGTCAAGGTCAAAAGGTCACTGCTCAAGGTCAAAAGGTCCCCTTTCAAGGTCAAAAGATCACAGGGTCAAAGTTCAAGGTCAAAAGGTCACTTATCAAGGTCAAACGGTCACGGGGTCAAAAATCAAGGTCAAAAGGTCACTGGTAAAGGTCAAAAGGTCACTGGTCAAAAGCAAACGGTCACAGGATGTTAGTTCAAGGTCAAAAAGTCACTGGTCAGGGTCAAAAGGTCACTGCTGAAGGTAAAAAAGACACAGGGGTTAAAGGTAAAGGTCAAAAGGTCACGGTACAAGGTGAAAAGGTCACGGGACAAGGTCAAAAGGTCACGGGGCAACTGCATAAGGCCAAAAGGTCACCTGTCAAGGTCAAACGGTCACAGGATCAAAGTTCAAGGTCATAAGGTCATGGGGGTCAAAAATCAAGGTCAAAAGGTCACTGCTCAAGGTCAAAAGGTCACGAGTCAATGTAGAAAGGTCACGGGGTCAAAGGTCTAGGTAAAACAGTACCAGGATCAAAGTTCAAGGTCAAAAGGTCACTAGTCAAGGTCAAAAGGTCACGTTTCAAGGTCATAAGGACACGGGGGTCAAAAATCAAGGTCAAAAGGTCACGAACCAAGGTCAAAAGGTCACGGGACAAGGTCAGAAGGTCACGGGGCAACTGCATAAGGCCAAAAGGTCACCTGTCAAGGTCAAAAGGTCACTGCTCAAGGTCAAAAGGTCACGTATCGATTCAAAAGGTCACGGGGCAATTGCATAAGGTCAAAAGCTCACTGGTCAAAATCAAACGGTCACAGGATCAAAGTTCAAGGTCATAAGGTCATGGGGTCAAAAATCAAGGTCAAAAGGTCACTGCTCAAGGTCATAAGGTCAGGGGACAAGGTCATAAGGTCACGGGGTAAAGGTCAAGGTCAAAAGGTCGCGAACCAAGGTCAAAAGGTCACGGGGGTCAAAAATCGAGGTCAAAAGGTCACAAACCAAGGTCAAAAGGTCACGGGACAAGGTGAAAAGGTCACGGGGCAACTGCATAAGGCCAAAAGGTCACCTGTCAAGGTCAAAAGGTCACTGCTCAAGGTCAAAAGGTCACGGTTCAAGGTCATAAGGTCACGGGGGTCAAAGGTCAAGGTCAAAAGGTCACGAACCAAGGTCATAAGGTCACTGGTCAAGGTCAAAAGGTCACGGGTCAATGGAGAGAGCTCGCGGAGTCAAAGGTCTAGGTCAAACAGTACCAGGCTCAAAGTTCAAGGTCAAAAGGTCACGTTTCAAGGTCAAAAGGTCACGGGACAAGGTCATAAGGTCACGGGGGTAAAGGTCAAGGTCAAAAGGTCGCGAACCAAGGTCAAAATATCACGGGGCAATTGCATAAGGTCAAAGGGTCACTGGTAAAGGTCAAAAGGTCACTGGTCAAAATCAAACGGTCACACGAACAACGTTCAAGGTCAAAAGGTCACTGCTCAAGGTCAAAAGGTCCCGTTTCAAGGTCAAACGGTCACGGGGGTTCAAATGTCAAGGTCAAAAGGTCACAAACCAAGGTCAGAAGGTCACGGAGTCAAAGTTCAAGGTCAAAAAGGTCACGGGACAAGGTCAAAAGGTCACGGGTCAATGTCGGAAGGTCACGGGTCAAAGGTCTAGGTCAAACAGTACCAGGCTCAAAGTTCAAGGTCAAAAGGTCACGTTTCACGGTCAAAAGGTCACGGGACAAGGTCAGAAGGTCACGGGGCAACTGCATAAGGCCAAAAGGTCACCTGTCAAGGTCAAAAGGTCACTGCGCTAGGTCAAAAGGTTACGTATCGATTCAAAAGGTCACGGGGCAATTGCATAAGGTCAAAGGGTCACTGGTAAAGGTCAAAAGGTCACTGCTCAAGGTCAAAAGGTCACGTTTCAAGGTCAAACGGTCACGGGGGTCAAATGTCAAGGTCAAAAGGTCACGAACCAAGGTCAAAAGGTCACGGGGGTCAAAGGTCAAGGCCAGACGGTCACAGGATCAAAGTTCAAGGTCAAAAGGTCACTGGTCAAGGTCAAAAGGTCACGGGACAAGCTCATAAGGTCACGGGGTAAAGGTCAAGGTCAAAAGGTCGCGAACCAAGGTCAAAAGGTCACGGGCAATTGCATAAGGTCAAAGGGTCACTGGTAAAGGTCAAAAGGTCACTGCTCAAAATCAAACGGTCACACGAACAACGTTCAAGGTCAAAAGGTCATTGCTCAAGGTCAAAAGGTCCCGTTTCAAGGTCAAACGGTCACAGG
The DNA here is from genome assembly GCA_020800305.1 of Porphyrio hochstetteri. Lineage (NCBI taxonomy): Eukaryota > Metazoa > Chordata > Aves > Gruiformes > Rallidae > Porphyrio > Porphyrio hochstetteri. Next base: position 542,656 of record CM036908.1, read on the forward strand.
GGGTCAAATGTCAAGGTCAAAAGGTCACTGGTCAGGGTCAAAAGGTCACTGCTCAAGGTAAAAAAGACACAGGGGTTAAAGGTAAAGGTCAAAAGGTCACGGTACAAGGTGAAAAGGTCACGGGACAAGGTCAAACGGTCACGGGGCAACTGCATAAGGCCAAAAGGTCACCTGTCAAGGTCAAACGGTTATGGGGGGTCAAATGTCAAGGTCAAAAGGTCACGAGCCAAGGTCAAAAGGTCATGGGGGTCAAAGGTCAAGGCCAAACGGTCACAGAATCAAAGTTCAAGGTCAAAAGGTCACGTTTCAAGGTCAAAAGGTCACGGGACAAGGTCAGAAGGTCACGGGGCAACTGCATAAGTCCAAAAGGTCACCTGTCAAGGTCAACAGGTCACTGCTCAAGGTCAAGTGGTCACGTATCGATTCAAAAGGTCACGGGGCAATTGCATAAGGTCAAAAGCTCACTGGTCAAAATCAAACGGTCACAGGATCAAAGTTCAAGGTCATAAGGTCATGGGGGTCAAAAATCAAGGTCAAAAGGTCACTGCTCAAGGCCAAAAGGTCACGGGACAAGGTCATAAGGTCACGGGGGTAAAGGTCAAGGTCAAAAGGTCGCGAACCAAGGTCAAAAGGTCACGGGGCAATTGCATAAGGTCAAAGGGTCACTGGTAAAGGTCAAAAGGTCACTGCTCAAAATCAAACGGTCACACGAACAACGTTCAAGGTCAAAAGGTCACTGCTCAAGGTCAAAAGGTCACGTTTCAAGGTCAAATGGTCACGGGGGGTCAATAGTCAAGGTCAAAAGGTCACGAACCAAGGTCAAAAGGTCACGGGGGTCAAAGGTCAAGGCCAGACGGTCACAGGATCAAAGTTCAAGGTCAAAAGGTCACTGGTCAAGGTCAAAAGGTCACGGGACAAGCTCATAAGGTCACGGGGTAAAGGTCAAGGTCAAAAGGTCGCGAACCAAGGTCAAAAGGTCACGGGCAATTGCATAAGGTCAAAGGGTCACTGGTAAATGTCAAAAGGTCACTGGTCAAAATCAAACGGTCACACGAACAACGTTCAAGGTCAAAAGGTCACTGCTCAAGGTCAAAAGGTCCCGTTTCAAGGTCAAACGGTCACGGGGGTGTCAAAAGTCAAGGTCAAAAGGTCACGAACCAAGGTCAAAAGGTCACGGGGGTCAAAAATCGAGGTCAAAAGGTCACAAACCAAGGTCAAAAGGTCACGGGACAAGGTCAGAAGGTCACGGGGCAACTGCATAAGGCCAAAAGGTCACCTGTCAAGGTCAAAAGGTCACTGCGCTAGGTCAAAAGGTTACGTATCGATTCAAAAGGTCACGGGGCAATTGCATAAGGTCAAAGGGTCACTGGTAAAGGTCAAAAGGTCACTGGTCAAAATCAAACGGTCACACGAACAACGTTCAAGGTCAAAAGGTCACTGCTCAAGGTCAAAAGGTCACGTTTCAAGGTCAAACGGTCACGGGGGTCAAATGTCAAGGTCAAAAGGTCACGAACCAAGGTCAAAAGGTCACGGGGGTCAAAGGTCAAGGCCAGACGGTCACAGGATCAAAGTTCAAGGTCAAAAGGTCACTGGTCAAGGTCAAAAGGTCACGGGACAAGCTCATAAGGTCACGGGGTAAAGGTCAAGGTCAAAAGGTCGCGAACCAAGGTCAAAAGGTCACGGGCAATTGCATAAGGTCAAAGGGTCACTGGTAAAGGTCAAAAGGTCACTGCTCAAAATCAAACGGTCACACGAACAACGTTCAAGGTCAAAAGGTCATTGCTCAAGGTCAAAAGGTCCCGTTTCAAGGTCAAACGGTCACAGGGGGTCAAATGTCAAGGTCAAAAGGTCACTGGTCAGGGTCAAAAGGTCACTGCTGAAGGTAAAAAAGACACAGGGGTTAAAGGTAAAGGTCAAAAGGTCACGGTACAAGGTGAAAAGGTCACGGGACAAGGTCAAACGGTCACGGGGCAACTGCATAAGGCCAAAAGGTCACCTGTCAAGGTCAAACGGTTATGGGGGGTCAAATGTCAAGGTCAAAAGGTCACGAGCCAAGGTCAAAAGGTCATGGGGGTCAAAGGTCAAGGCCAAACGGTCACAGGATCAAAGTTCAAGGTCAAAAGGTCACGTTTCAAGGTCAAAAGGTCACGGGACAAGGTCAGAAGGTCACGGGGCAACTGCATAAGGCCAAAAGGTCACCTGTCAAGGTCAAAAGGTCACTGCTCAAGGTCAAAAGGTCACGTATCGATTCAAAAGGTCACGGGGCAATTGCATAAGGTCAAAAGCTCACTGGTCAAAATCAAACGGTCACAGGATCAAAGTTCAAGGTCATAAGGTCATGGGGGTCAAAAATCAAGGTCAAAAGGTCACCGCTCAAGGTCAAAAGGTCACGGGACAAGGTCATAAGGTCACGGGGTAAAGGTCAAGGTCAAAAGGTCACGGGGCAATTGCATAAGGCCAAAAGGTCACCTGTCAAGGTCAAAAGGTCACTGCTCAAGGTCAAAAGGTCACGGTTCAAGGTAATAAGGTCACGGGGGTCAAAGGTCAAGGTCAAAAGGTCACGAACCAAGGTCAAAAGGTCACGGGACAAGGTCATAAGGTCACTTATCAAGGTCAAAAGGTCCCGTTTCAAGGTCAAAAGTTCACAGGGTCAAAGTTCAAGGTCAAAAGGTCACTTATCAAGGTCAAACGGTCACGGGGTCAAAAATCAAGGTCAAAAGGTCACTGGTAAAGGTCAAAAGGTCACTGGTCAAAAGCAAACGGTCACAGGATGAAAGTTCAAGGTCAAAAGGTCACTAGTCAAGGTCAAAAGGTCACGTTTCAAGGTCATAAGGACACGGGGGTCAAAAATCAAGGTCAAAAGGTCACAAACCAAGGTCAAAAGGTCACGGGACAAGGTCAGAAGGTCACGGGGCAACTGCATAAGGCCAAAAGGTCACCTGTCAAGGTCAAAAGGTCACTGCTCAAGGTCAAAAGGTCACGTATCGATTCAAAAGGTCACGGGGCAATTGCATAAGGTCAAAAGCTCACTGGTCAAAATCAAACGGTCACAGGATCAAAGTTCAAGGTCATAAGGTCATGGGGGTCAAAAATCAAGGTAAAAAGGTCACCGCTCAAGGTCAAAAGGTCACGGGACAAGGTCATAAGGTCACGGGGTAAAGGTCAAGGTCAAAAGGTCACGAACCAAGGTCAAAAGGTCACGGGGCAATTGCATAAGGTCAAAGGGTCACTGGTAAAGGTCAAAAGGTCACTGGTCAAAATCAAACGGTCACACGAACAACGTTCAAGGTCAAAAGGTCACTGCTCAAGGTCAAAAGGTCCCGTTTCAAGGTCAAACGGTCACGGGGGTGTCAAATGTCAAGGTCAAAAGGTCACAAACCAAGGTCAAAAGGTCACGGGGGTCAAAAATCGAGGTCAAAAGGTCACAAACCAAGGTCAAAAGGTCACGGGACAAGGAGAAATGGTCACAGGGCAACTGCATAAGGCCAAAAGGTCACCTGTCAAGGTCAAAAGGTCACTGCTCAAGGTCAAAAGGTCACGGTTCAAGGTCATAAGGTCACGGGGGTCAAAGGTCACGGTCAAAAGGTCACAAACCAAGGTCAAAAGGTCACGGGACAAAGTCATAAGGTCACTTATCAAGGTCAAAAGGTCCCGTTTCAAGGTCAAAAGTTCACAGGGTCAAAGTTCAAGGTCAAAAGGTCACTTATCAAGGTCAAACGGTCACGGGTCAAAAATCAAGGTCAAAAGGTCACTGGTAAAGGTCAAAAGGTCACTGGTCAAAAGCAAACGGTCACAGGATGAAAGTTCAAGGTCAAAAGGTCACTGGTCAGGGTCAAAAGGTCACTGCTGAAGGTAAAAAAGACACAGGGGTTAAAGGTAAAGGTCAAAAGGTCACGGTACAAGGTGAAAAGGTCACGGGACAAGGTCAAAAGGTCACGGGGCAACTGCATAAGGCCAAAAGGTCACCTGTCAAGGTCAAACGGTCACAGGATCAAAGTTCAAGGTCAAAAGGTCACGGGTCAAAGTTCAAGGTCAAAAGGTCACTGGTCAAGGTCAAAAGGTCACGAGTCAATGTAGAAAGGTCACGGGGGTCAAAGGTCTAGGTAAAACAGTACCAGGATCAAAGTTCAAGGTCAAAAGGTCACTAGTCAAGGTCAAAAGGTCACGTTTCAAGGTCATAAGGACACGGGGGTCAAAAATCAAGGTCAAAAGGTCACAAACCAAGGTCAAAAGGTCACGGGACAAGGCCAGAAGTTCACGGGGCAACTGCATAAGGCCAAAAGGTCACCTGTCAAGGTCAAAAGGTCACTGCTCAAGGTCAAAAGGTCACGTATCAATTCAAAAGGTCACGGGGCAATTGCATAAGGTCAAAAGCTAACTGGTCAAAATCAAACGGTCACAGGATCAAATTTCAAGGTCATAAGGTCATGGGGGTCAAAAATCAAGGTCAAAAGGTCACCGCTCAAGGTCAAAGGTCACGGGACAAGGTCATAAGGTCACGGGGGGTAAAGGTAAAGGTCAAAAGGTCGCGAACCAAGGTCAAAAGGTCACGGGGCAATTGCATAAGGTCAAAGGGTCACTGGTAAAGGTCAAAAGGTCAGTGGTCAAAATCAAACGTTCACACGAACAACGTTCAAGGTCAAAAGGTCACTGCTCAAGGTCAAAAGGTCCCGTTTCAAGGTCAAACGGTCACGGGGGTGTCAAATGTCAAGGTCAAAAGGTCACAAACCAAGGTCAAAAGGTCACGGGGGTCAAAAATCGAGGTCAAAAGGTCACAAACCAAGGTCAAAAGGTCACGGGACAAGGTGAAATGGTCACGGGGCAACTGCATAAGGCCAAAAGGTCACCTGTCAACGTTAAAAGGTCACTGCTCAAGGTCAAAAGGTCACGGTTCAAGGTCATAAGGTCACGGGGGTCAAAGGTCAAGGTCAAAAGGTCACTGTTCAAGGTCAAAAGGTCACGGGACAAGGTCATAAGGTCACTTATCAAGGTCAAAAGGTCCCGTTTCAAGGTCAAAAGTTCACAGGGTCAAAGTTCAAGGTCAAAAGGTCACTTATCAAGGTCAAACGGTCACGGGGTCAAAAATCAAGGTCAAAAGGTCACTGGTAAAGGTCAAAAGGTCACTGGTCAAAAGCAAACGGTCACCGGATCAAAGTTCAAGGTCAAAAGGTCACTGGTCAGGGTCAAAAGGTCACTGCTGAAGGTAAAAAAGACACAGGGGTTAAAGGTAAAGGTCAAAAGGTCACGGGACAAGGTGAAAAGGTCACGGGACAAGGTCAAAAGGTCACGGGGCAACTGCATAAGGCCAAAAGGTCACCTGTCAAGGTCAAACGGTCACAGGATCAAAGTTCAAGGTCATAAGGTCATGGGGGTCAAAAATCAAGGTCAAAAGGTCACTGGTCAAGGTCAAAAGGTCACTGGACAAGGTCATAAGGTCATGGGGTAAAGGTCAAGGTCAAAAGGTCGCGAACCAAGGTCAAAAGGTCACGGGGCAATTGCATAAGGTCAAAGGGTCACTGGTAAAGGTCAAAAGGTCAATGGTCAAAATCAAACGGTCACACGAACAACGTTCAAGGTCAAAAGGTCACTGCTCAAGGTCAAAAGGTCCCGTTTCAAGGTCAAACGGTCACGGGGGTGTCAAATGTCAAGGTCAAAAGGTCACGAACCAAGGTCAAAAGGTCATGGGGTCAAAAATCGAGGTCAAAAGGTCACAAACCAAGGTCAAAAGGTCACGGGACAAGGTCATAAGGTCACTTATCAAGGTCAAAAGGTCCCGTATCAAGGTCAAAAGTTCACAGGGGTTAAAGGTGAAGGTCAAAAGGTCACAGTACAAGGTCAAAAGGTCACGGTACAAGGTGAAAAGGTCACGGGACAAGGTGAAAAGGTGACGGGGCAACTGCATAAGGCCAAAAGGTCACTGGTCAAGGTCAAACGGTCACTGCTCAAGGTCAAAAGGTCACGTATCAATTCAAAAGGTCACGGGGCAATTGCATAAGGTCAAAAGCTCACTGGTCAAAATCAAACGGTCACAGGATCAAAGTTCAAGGTCATAAGGTCATGGGTCAAAAATCAAGGTCAAAAGGTCACTGGTCAAAATCAAACTGTCACAGGATCAAATTTCAAGTTCATAAGGTCATGGGGGTAAAAAATCAAGGTCAAAAGGTCACCGCTCAAGGTCAAAAGGTCACGGGACAAGGTCAAACGGTCACTTATCAAGGTCAAAAGGTCACTGGTCAAGGTCAAAAGGTCACGAGTCAATGTAGAAAGGTCACGGGGGTCAAAGGTCTAGGTAAAACAGTACCAGGATCAAAGTTCAAGGTCAAAAGGTCACTAGTCAAGGTCAAAAGGTCACGTTTCAAGGTCATAAGGACACGGGGGTCAAAAATCAAGGTCAAAAGGTCACGAACCAAGGTCAAAAGGTCACGGGACAAGGTCAGAAGTTCACGGGGCAACTGCATAAGGCCAAAAGGTCACCTGTCAAGGTCAAACGGTCACAGGATCAAAGTTCAAGGTCATAAGGTCATGGGGGTCAAAAATCAAGGTCAAAAGGTCACGAACCGAGGTCAAAAGGTCACGGGACAAGGTCATAAGGTCACGGGGGTAAAGGTAAAGGTCAAAAGGTCGCGAATCAAGGTCAAAAGGTCACGGGGCAATTGCATAAGGTCAAAGGGTCACTGGTAAAGGTCAAAAGGTCACTGGTCAAAATCAAACGGTCACACGAACAACGTTCAAGGTCAAAAGGTCAGTGCTCAAGGTCAAAAGGTCCCGTTTCAAGGTCAAACGGTCACGGGGTGTCAAATGTCAAGGTCAAAATGTCACTAACCAAGGTCAAAAGGTCACGGGGGTCAAAAATCGAGGTCAAAAGGTCACAAACCAAGGTCAAAAGGTCACGGGACAAGGTGAAAAGGTCACGGGGCAACTGCATAAGGCCAAAAGGTCACCTGTCAAGGTCAAAAGGTCACTGCTCAAGGTCAAAAGGTCACGGGACAAGGTCATAAGGTCACTTATCAAGGTCAAAAGGTCCCGTTTCAAGGTCAAAAGTTCACAGGGTCAAAGTTCAAGGTCAAAAGGTCACTTATCAAGGTCAAACGGTCACGGGGTCAAAAATCAAGGTCAAAAGGTCACTGGTAAAGGTCAAAAGGTCACTGGTCAAAAGCAAACGGTCACAGGATGAAAGTTCAAGGTCAAAAGGTCACTGGTCAGGGTCAAAAGGTCACTGCTGAAGGTAAAAAAGACACAGGGGTTAAAGGTAAAGGTCAAAAGGTCACGGTACAAGGTGAAAAGGTCACGGGACAAGGTCAAAAGGTCACGGGGCAACTGCATAAGGCCAAAAGGTCACCTGTCAAGGTCAAACGGTCACAGGATCAAAGTTCAAGGTCAAAAGGTCACGGGTCAAAGTTCAAGGTCAAAAGGTCACTGGTCAAGGTCAAAAGGTCACGAGTCAATGTAGAAAGGTCACGGGGGTCAAAGGTCTAGGTAAAACAGTACCAGGATCAAAGTTCAAGGTCAAAAGGTCACTAGTCAAGGTCAAAAGGTCACGTTTCAAGGTCATAAGGACACGGGGGTCAAAAATCAAGGTCAAAAGGTCACAAACCAAGGTCAAAAGGTCACGGGACAAGGCCAGAAGGTCACGGGGCAACTGCATAAGGCCAAAAGGTCACCTGTCAAGGTCAAAAGGTCACTGCTCAAGGTCAAAAGGTCACGTATCGATTCAAAAGGTCACGGGGCAATTGCATAAGGTCAAAAGCTAACTGGTCAAAATCAAACGGTCACAGGATCAAATTTCAAGGTCATAAGGTCATGGGGGTAAAAAATCAAGGTCAAAAGGTCACCGCTCAAGGTCAAAAGGTCACGGGACAAGGTCATAAGGTCACGGGGTAAAGGTAAAGGTCAAAAGGTCGCGAACCAAGGTCAAAAGGTCACGGGGCAATTGCATAAGGTCAAAGGGTCACTGGTAAAGGTCAAAAGGTCACTGGTCAAAATCAAACGTTCACACGAACAACGTTCAAGGTCAAAAGGTCACTGCTCAAGGTCAAAAGGTCCCGTTTCAAGGTCAAACGTCACGGGGGTGTCAAATGTCAAGGTCAAAAGGTCACAAACCAAGGTCAAAAGGTCACGGGGGTCAAAAATCGAGGTCAAAAGGTCACAAACCAAGGTCAAAAGGTCACGGGACAAGGTGAAAAGGTCACGGGGCAACTGCATAAGGCCAAAAGGTCACCTGTCAAGGTTAAAAGGTCACTGCTCAAGGTCAAAAGGTCACGTTTCAAGGTCATAAGGTCACGGGGGTCAAAGGTCAAGGTCAAAAGGTCACCGCTCAAGGTCAAAAGGTCACGGGACAAGGTCATAAGGTCACTTATCAAGGTCAAAAGGTCCCGTTTCAAGGTCAAAAGTTCACAGGGTCAAAGTTCAAGGTCAAAAGGTCACTTATCAAGGTCAAACGGTCACGGGGTCAAAAATCAAGGTCAAAAGGTCACTGGTAAAGGTCAAAAGGTCACTGGTCAAAAGCAAACGGTCACAGGATCAAAGTTCAAGGTCAAAAGGTCACTGGTCAGGGTCAAAAGGTCACTGCTGAAGGTAAAAAAGACACAGGGGTTAAAGGTAAAGGTCAAAAGGTCACGGGACAAGGTGAAAAGGTCACGGGACAAGGTCAAAAGGTCACGGGGCAACTGCATAAGGCCAAAAGGTCACCTGTCAAGGTCAAACGGTCACAGGATCAAAGTTCAAGGTCATAAGGTCATGGGGGTCAAAAATCAAGGTCAAAAGGTCACTGCTCAAGGTCAAAAGGTCACGGGACAAGGTCATAAGTTCATGGGGTAAAGGTCAAGGTCAAAAGGTCGCGAACCAAGGTCAAAAGGTCACGGGGCAATTGCATAAGGTCAAAGGGTCACTGGTAAAGGTCAAAAGGTCAATGGTCAAAATCAAACGGTCACATGAACAACGTTCAAGGTCAAAAGGTCACTGCTCAAGGTCAAAAGGTCCCGTTTCAAGGTCAAACGGTCACGGGGGTGTCAAATGTCAAGGTCAAAAGGTCACTGCTCAAGGTCAAAAGGTCCCGTTTCAAGGTCAAACGGTCACGGGGGTGTCAAATGTCAAGGTCAAAAGGTCTCGAACCAAGGTCAAAAGGTCATGGGGTCAAAAATCGAGGTCAAAAGGTCACAAACCAAGGTGAAAAGGTCACGGGACAAGGTGAAAAGGTCATGGGGCAACTGCATAAGGCCAAAAGGTCACCTGTCAAGGTCAAAAGGTCACCGCTCAAGGTCAAAAGGTCACGGTTCAAGGTCATAAGGTCATGGGGGTCAAAGGTCAAGGTCAAAAGGTCACGAACCAAGGTAAAAAGGTCACGGGACAAGGTCATAAGGTCACTTATCAAGGTCAAAAGGTCCCGTATCAAGGTCAAAAGTTCACAGGGGTTAAAGGTAAAGGTCAAAAGGTCACGGTACAAGGTGAAAAGGTCACGGGACAAGGTGAAAAGGTGACGGGGCAACTGCATAAGGCCAAAAGGTCACCTGTCAAGGTCAAACGGTCACTGCTCAAGGTCAAAAGGTCACGTATCAATTCAAAAGGTCACGGGGCAATTGCATAAGGTCAAAAGCTCACTGGTCAAAATCAAACGGTCACAGGATCAATGTTCAAGGTCATAAGGTCATGGGTCAAAAATCAAGGTCAAAAGGTCACTGGTCAAAATCAAACGGTCACAGGATCAAATTTCAAGTTCATAAGGTCATGGGGGGTCAAAAATCAAGGTCAAAAGGTCACCGCTCAAGGTCAAAAGGTCACGGGACAAGGTCAAACGGTCACTTATCAAGGTCAAAAGGTCCCGTTTCAAGGTCAAAAGTTCACAGGGTCAAAGTTCAAGGTCAAAAGGTCACTTATCAAGGTCAAACGGTCACGGGTCAAAAATCAAGGTCAAAAGGTCACTGGTAAAGGTCAAAAGGTCACTGGTCAAAAGCAAACGGTCACAGGATGAAAGTTCAAGGTCAAAAGGTCACTGGTCAGGGTCAAAAGGTCACTGCTGAAGGTAAAAAAGACACAGGGGTTAAAGGTAAAGGTCAAAAGGTCACGGGACAAGGTGAAAAGGTCACGGGACAAGGTCAAAAGGTCACGGGGCAACTGCATAAGTCCAAAAGGTCACCTGTCAAGGTCAAACGGTCACAGGATCAAAGTTCAAGGTCAAAAGGTCACGGGTCAAAGTTCAAGGTCAAAAGGTCACTGGTCAAGGTCGAAAGGTCACGAGTCAATGTAGAAAGGTCACGGGGGTCAAAGGTCTAGGTAAAACAGTACCAGGATCAAAGTTCAAGGTCAAAAGGTCACTAGTCAAGGTCAAAAGGTCACGTTTCAAGGTCATAAGGACACGGGGGTCAAAAATCAAGGTCAAAAGGTCACGAACCAAGGTCAAAAGGTCACGGGACAAGGTCAGAAGTTCACGGGGCAACTGCATAAGGCCAAAAGGTCACCTGTCAAGGTCAAACGGTCACAGGATCAAAGTTCAAGGTCATAAGGTCATGGGGGTCAAAAATCAAGGTCAAAAGGTCACGAACCGAGGTCAAAAGGTCACGGGACAAGGTCATAAGGTCACGGGGGTAAAGGTAAAGGTCAAAAGGTCGCGAATCAAGGTCAAAAGGTCACGGGGCAATTGCATAAGGTCAAAGGGTCACTGGTAAAGGTCAAAAGGTCACTGGTCAAAATCAAACGGTCACACGAACAACGTTCAAGGTCAAAAGGTCACTGCTCAAGGTCAAAAGGTCCCGTTTCAAGGTCAAACGGTCACGGGGTGTCAAATGTCAAGGTCAAAATGTCACTAACCAAGGTCAAAAGGTCACGGGGGTCAAAAATCGAGGTCAAAAGGTCACAAACCAAGGTCAAAAGGTCACGGGACAAGGTGAAAAGGTCACGGGGCAACTGCATAAGGCCAAAAGGTCACCTCTCAAGGTCAAAAGGTCACGAACCAAGGTCAAAAGGTCACGGGACAAGGTCATAAGGTCACTTATCAAGGTCAAAAGGTCCCGTTTCAAGGTCAAAAGTTCACAGGGTCAAAGTTCAAGGTCAAAAGGTCACTTATCAAGGTCAAACGGTCACGGGGTCAAAAATCAAGGTCAAAAGGTCACTGGTAAAGGTCAAAAGGTCACTGGTCAAAAGCAAACGGTCACAGGATGAAAGTTCAAGGTCAAAAGGTCACGTGTCAAAGTTCAAGGTCAAAAGGTCACTGCTGAAGGTAAAAAAGACACAGGGGTTAAAGGTAAAGGTCAAAAGGTCACGGTACAAGGTGAAAAGGTCACGGGACAAGGTCAAAAGGTCACGGGGCAACTGCATAAGGCCAAAAGGTCACCTGTCAAGGTCAAACGGTCACAGGATCAAAGTTCAAGGTCAAAAGGTCACGGGTCAAAGTTCAAGGTCAAAAGGTCACTGGTCAAGGTCAAAAGGTCACGAGTCAATGTAGAAAGGTCACGGGGGTCAAAGGTCTAGGTAAAACAGTACCAGGATCAAAGTTCAAGGTCAAAAGGTCACTAGTCAAGGTCAAAAGGTCACGGTTCAAGGTCATAAGGACACGGGGGTCAAAAATCAAGGTCAAAAGGTCACGAACCAAGGTCAAAAGGTCACGGGACAAGGCCAGAAGGTCACGGGGCAACTGCATAAGGCCAAAAGGTCACCTGTCAAGGTCAAAAGGTCACTGCTCAAGGTCAAAAGGTCACGTATCAATTCAAAAGGTCACGGGGCAATTGCATAAGGTCAAAAGCTCACTGGTCAAAATCAAACGGTCACAGGATCAAAGTTCAAGGTCATAAGGTCATGGGGGTCAAAAATCAAGGTCAAAAGGTCACCGCTCAAGGTCAAAAGGTCACGAACCAAGGTCAAAAGGTCACGGGGGTCAAAAATCGAGGTCAAAAGGTCACAAACCAAGGTCAAAAGGTCACGGGACAAGGTGAAAAAGTCACGGGGCAACTGCATAAGGCCAAAAGGTCACTTATCAAGGTCAAAAGGTCACTGCTCAAGGCCAAAAGGTCACCTGTCAAGGTCAAACGGTCACAGGATCAAAGTTCAAGGTCATAAGGTCATGGGGTCAGAAATCAAGGTCAAAAGGTCACTGCTCAAGGTCAAAAGGTCACGAACCAATGTCAAAAGGTCACGGGGCAATTGCATAAGGTCAAAGGGTCACTGGTAAAGGTCAAAAGGTCACTGGTCAAAATCAAACGGTCACACGAACAACGTTCAAGGTCAAAAGGTCACTGCTCAAGGTCAAAAGGTCCCGTTTCAAGGTCAAACGGTCACGGGGGTGTCAAATGTCAAGGTCAAAAGGTCACGAACCAAGGTCAAAAGGTCACGGGGGTCAAAAATCGAGGTCAAAAGGTCAGAAACCAATGTCAAAAGGTCACGGGACAAGGTGAAAAGGTCACGGGGCAACTGCATAAGGCCAAAAGGTCACCTGTCAAGGTCAAAAGGTCACTGCTCAAGGTCAAAAGGTCACGGTTCAAGGTCATAAGGTCACGGGGTCAAATGTCAAGGTCAAAAGGTCACGAACCAAGGTCAAAAGGTCACGGGACAAGGTCATAAGGTCACTTATCAAGGTCAAAAGGTCCCGTTTCAAGGTCAAAAGTTCACAGGGTCAAAGTTCAAGGTCAAAATGTCACTTATCAAGGTCAAACGGTCACGGGGTCAAAAATCAAGGTCAAAAGGTCACTGGTAAAGGTGAAAACGTCACTGGTCAAAAGCAAACGGTCACAGGATCAAAGTTCAAGGTCAAAAGGTCACTGGTCAGGGTCAAAAGGTCACTGCTGAAGGTAAAAAAGACACAGGGGTTAAAGGTAAAGGTCAAAAGGTCATGGTACAAGGTGAAAAGGTCACGGGACAAGGTCAAACGGTCACGGGGCAACTGCATAAGGCCAAAAGGTCACCTGTCAAGGTCAAACGGTCACAGGATCAAAGTTCAAGGTCAAAAGGTCACGGGTCAAAGTTCAAGGTCAAAAGGTCACTGGTCAAGGTCAAAAGGTCACGAGTCAATGTAGAAAGGTCACGGGGGTCAAAGGTCTAGGTAAAACAGTACCAGGATCAAAGTTCAAGGTCAAAAGGTCACTAGTCAAGGTCAAAAGGTCACGGTTCAAGGTCATAAGGTCACGGGCGTCAAAAATCAAGGTCAAAAGGTCACGAACCAAGGTCAAAAGGTCACGGGACAAGGTCATAAGGTCACTTATCAAGGTCAAAAGGTCCCGTTTCAAGGTCAAAAGTTCACAGGGTCAAAGTTCAACGTCAAAATGTCACTTATCAAGGTCAAACGGTCACGGGGTCAAAAATCAAGGTCAAAAGGTCACTGGTAAAGGTCAAAAGGTCACTGGTCAAAAGCAAACGGTCACAGGATCAAAGTTCAAGGTCTAAAGGTCACTGGTCAGGGTCAAAAGGTCACTGCTGAAGGTAAAAAAGACACAGGGGTTAAAGGTAAAGGTCAAAAGGTCACGGTACAAGGTGAAAAGGTCACGGGACAAGGTGAAAAGGTCACGGGGCAACTGCATAAGGCCAAAAGGTCACCTGTCAAGGTCAAACGGTCACTGCTCAAGGTCAAAAGGTCACGTATCAATTCAAAAGGTCACGGGGCAATTGCATAAGGTCAAAAGCTCACTGGTCAAAATCAAACGGTCACAGGATCAAAGTTCAAGGTCATAAGGTCATGGGGTCAAAAATCAAGGTCAAAAGGTCACTGGTCAAAATCAAACGGTCACAGGATCAAATTTCAAGTTCATAAGGTCATGGGGGTCAAAAATCAAGGTCAAAAGGTCACCGCTCAAGGTCAAAAGGTCACGGGACAAGGTCAAACGGTCACTTATCAAGGTCAAAAGGTCCCGTTTCAAGGTCAAAAGTTCACAGGGTCAAAGTTCAAGGTCAAAAGGTCACTTATCAAGGTCAAACGGTCACGGGTCAAAAATCAAGGTCAAAAGGTCACTGGTAAAGGTCAAAAGGTCACTGGTCAAAAGCAAACGGTCACAGGATGAAAGTTCAAGGTCAAAAGGTCACTGGTCAGGGTCAAAAGGTCACTGCTGAAGGTAAAAAAGACACAGGGGTTAAAGGTAAAGGTCAAAAGGTCACGGTACAAGGTGAAAAGGTCACGGGACAAGGTCAAAAGGTCACGGGGCAACTGCATAAGGCCAAAAGGTCACCTGTCAAGGTCAAACGGTCACAGGATCAAAGTTCAAGGTCAAAAGGTCACGGGTCAAAGTTCAAGGTCAAAAGGTCACTGGTCAAGGTCAAAAGGTCACGAGTCAATGTAGAAAGGTCACGGGGGTCAAAGGTCTAGGTAAAACAGTACCAGGATCAAAGTTCAAGGTCAAAAGGTCACTAGTCAAGGTCAAAAGGTCACGTTTCAAGGTCATAAGGACACGGGGGTCAAAAATCAAGGTCAAAAGGTCACGAACCAAGGTCAAAAGGTCACGGGACAAGGTCAGAAGGTCACGGGGCAACTGCATAAGGCCAAAAGGTCACCTGTCAAGGTCAAAAGGTCACTGCTCAAGGTCAAAAGGTCACGTATCAATTAAAAGGTCACGGGGCAATTGCATAAGGTCAAAAGGTCACCTGTCAAGGTCAAACGGTCACAGGATCAAAGTTCAAGGTCATAAGGTCATGGGGGTCAAAAATCAAGGTCAAAAGGTCACTGCTCAAGGTCAAAAGGTCACGGGACAAGGTCATAAGGTCACGGGGTAAAGGTCAAGGTCAAAAGGTCACGAACCAAGGTCAAAAGGTCACGGGGCAATTGCATAAGGTCAAAGGGTCACTGGTAAAGGTCAGAAGGTCACTGGTCAAAATCAAACGGTCACACGAACAACGTTCAAGGTCAAAAGGTCACTGCTCAAGGTCAAAAGGTCCCGTTTCAAGGTCAAACGGTCACGGGGGTGTCAAATGTCAAGGTCAAAAGGTCACTGCTCAAGGTCAAAAGGTCCCGTTTCAAGGTCAAACGGTCACGGGGGTGTCAAATGTCAAGGTCAAAAGGTCTCGAACCAAGGTCAAAAGGTCATGGGGTCAAAAATCGAGGTCAAAAGGTCACAAACCAAGGTCAAAAGGTCACGGGACAAGGTGAAAAGGTCATGGGGCAACTGCATAAGGCCAAAAGGTCACCTGTCAAGGTCAAAAGGTCACCGCTCAAGGTCAAAAGGTCACGGTTCAAGGTCATAAGGTCATGGGGGTCAAAGGTCAAGGTCAAAAGGTCACGAACCAAGGTAAAAAGGTCACGGGACAAGGTCATAAGGTCACTTATCAAGGTCAAAAGGTCCCGTATCAAGGTCAAAAGTTCACAGGGGTTAAAGGTAAAGGTCAAAAGGTCACGGTACAAGGTGAAAAGGTCACGGGACAAGGTGAAAAGGTGACGGGGCAACTGCATAAGGCCAAAAGGTCACCTGTCAAGGTCAAACGGTCACTGCTCAAGGTCAAAAGGTCACGTATCAATTCAAAAGGTCACGGGGCAATTGCATAAGGTCAAAAGCTCACTGGTCAAAATCAAACGGTCACAGGATCAATGTTCAAGGTCATAAGGTCATGGGTCAAAAATCAAGGTCAAAAGGTCACTGGTCAAAATCAAACGGTCACAGGATCAAATTTCAAGTTCATAAGGTCATGGGGGGTCAAAAATCAAGGTCAAAAGGTCACCGCTCAAGGTCAAAAGGTCACGGGACAAGGTCAAACGGTCACTTATCAAGGTCAAAAGGTCCCGTTTCAAGGTCAAAAGTTCACAGGGTCAAAGTTCAAGGTCAAAAGGTCACTTATCAAGGTCAAACGGTCACGGGTCAAAAATCAAGGTCAAAAGGTCACTGGTAAAGGTCAAAAGGTCACTGGTCAAAAGCAAACGGTCACAGGATGAAAGTTCAAGGTCAAAAGGTCACTGGTCAGGGTCAAAAGGTCACTGCTGAAGGTAAAAAAGACACAGGGGTTAAAGGTAAAGGTCAAAAGGTCACGGTACAAGGTGAAAAGGTCACGGGACAAGGTCAAAAGGTCACGGGGCAACTGCATAAGTCCAAAAGGTCACCTGTCAAGGTCAAACGGTCACAGGATCAAAGTTCAAGGTCAAAAGGTCACGGGTCAAAGTTCAAGGTCAAAAGGTCACTGGTCAAGGTCGAAAGGTCACGAGTCAATGTAGAAAGGTCACGGGGGTCAAAGGTCTAGGTAAAACAGTACCAGGATCAAAGTTCAAGGTCAAAAGGTCACTAGTCAAGGTCAAAAGGTCACGTTTCAAGGTCATAAGGACACGGGGGTCAAAAATCAAGGTCAAAAGGTCACGAACCAAGGTCAAAAGGTCACGGGACAAGGTCAGAAGTTCACGGGGCAACTGCATAAGGCCAAAAGGTCACCTGTCAAGGTCAAACGGTCACAGGATCAAAGTTCAAGGTCATAAGGTCATGGGGGTCAAAAATCAAGGTCAAAAGGTCACGAACCGAGGTCAAAAGGTCACGGGACAAGGTCATAAGGTCACGGGGGTAAAGGTAAAGGTCAAAAGGTCGCGAATCAAGGTCAAAAGGTCACGGGGCAATTGCATAAGGTCAAACGGTCACTGGTAAAGGTCAAAAGGTCACTGGTCAAAATCAAACGGTCACACGAACAACGTTCAAGGTCAAAAGGTCACTGCTCAAGGTCAAAAGGTCCCGTTTCAAGGTCAAACGGTCACGGGGTGTCAAATGTCAAGGTCAAAATGTCACTAACCAAGGTCAAAAGGTCACGGGGGTCAAAAATCGAGGTCAAAAGGTCACAAACCAAGGTCAAAAGGTCACGGGACAAGGTGAAAAGGTCACGGGGCAACTGCATAAGGCCAAAAGGTCACCTCTCAAGGTCAAAAGGTCACGAACCAAGGTCAAAAGGTCACGGGACAAGGTCATAAGGTCACTTATCAAGGTCAAAAGGTCCCGTTTCAAGGTCAAAAGTTCACAGGGTCAAAGTTCAAGGTCAAAAGGTCACTTATCAAGGTCAAACGGTCACGGGGTCAAAAATCAAGGTCAAAAGGTCACTGGTAAAGGTCAAAAGGTCACCGGTCAAGGTCAAACGGTCACAGGATCAAAGTTCAAGGTCAAAAGGTCACGGGTCAAAGTTCAAGGTCAAAAGGTCACTGGTCAAGGTCAAAAGGTCACGAGTCAATGTAGAAAGGTCACGGGGGTCAAAGGTCTAGGTAAAACAGTACCAGGATCAAAGTTCAAGGTCAAAAGGTCACTAGTCAAGGTCAAAAGGTCACGGTTCAAGGTCATAAGGACACGGGGGTCAAAAATCAAGGTCAAAAGGTCACGAACCAAGGTCAAAAGGTCACGGGACAAGGCCAGAAGGTCACGGGGCAACTGCATAAGGCCAAAAGGTCACCTGTCAAGGTCAAAAGGTCACTGCTCAAGGTCAAAAGGTCACGTATCAATTCAAAAGGTCACGGGGCAATTGCATAAGGTCAAAAGCTCACTGGTCAAAATCAAACGGTCACAGGATCAAAGTTCAAGGTCATAAGGTCATGGGGGTCAAAAATCAAGGTCAAAAGGTCACCGCTCAAGGTCAAAAGGTCACGAACCAAGGTCAAAAGGTCACGGGGTCAAAAATCGAGGTCAAAAGGTCACAAACCAAGGTCAAAAGGTCACGGGACAAGGTGAAAAGGTCACGGGGCAACTGCATAAGGCCAAAAGGTCACTTATCAAGGTCAAAAGGTCACTGCTCAAGGCCAAAAGGTCACCTGTCAAGGTCAAACGGTCACAGGATCAAAGTTCAAGTTCATAAGGTCATGGGGTCAGAAATCAAGGTCAAAAGGTCACTGCTCAAGGTCAAAAGGTCACGAACCAATGTCAAAAGGTCACGGGGCAATTGCATAAGGTCAAAGGGTCACTGGTAAAGGTCAAAAGGTCACTGGTCAAAATCAAACGGTCACACGAACAACGTTCAAGGTCAAAAGGTCACTGCTCAAGGTCAAAAGGTCCCGTTTCAAGGTCAAACGGTCACGGGGGTGTCAAATGTCAAGGTCAAAATGTCACTAACCAAGGTCAAAAGGTCACGGGGGTCAAAAATCGAGGTCAAAAGGTCAGAAACCAAGGTCAAAAGGTCACGGGACAAGGTGAAAAGGTCACGGGGCAACTGCATAAGGCCAAAAGGTCACCTGTCAAGGTCAAAAGGTCACTGCTCAAGGTCAAAAGGTCACGGTTCAAGGTCATAAGGTCACGGGGTCAAATGTCAAGGTCAAAAGGTCACGAACCAAGGTCAAAAGGTCACGGGACAAGGTCATAAGGTCACTTATCAAGGTCAAAAGGTCCCGTTTCAAGGTCAAAAGTTCACAGGGTCAAAGTTCAAGGTCAAAATGTCACTTATCAAGGTCAAACGGTCACGGGGTCAAAAATCAAGGTCAAAAGGTCACTGGTAAAGGTGAAAACGTCACTGGTCAAAAGCAAACGGTCACAGGATCAAAGTTCAAGGTCAAAAGGTCACTGGTCAGGGTCAAAAGGTCACTGCTGAAGGTAAAAAAGACACAGGGGTTAAAGGTAAAGGTCAAAAGGTCATGGTACAAGGTGAAAAGGTCACGGGACAAGGTCAAACGGTCACGGGGCAACTGCATAAGGCCAAAAGGTCACCTGTCAAGGTCAAACGGTCACAGGATCAAAGTTCAAGGTCAAAAGGTCACGGGTCAAAGTTCAAGGTCAAAAGGTCACTGGTCAAGGTCAAAAGGTCACGAGTCAATGTAGAAAGGTCACGGGGGTCAAAGGTCTAGGTAAAACAGTACCAGGATCAAAGTTCAAGGTCAAAAGGTCACTAGTCAAGGTCAAAAGGTCACGGTTCAAGGTCATAAGGTCACGGGCGTCAAAAATCAAGGTCAAAAGGTCACGAACCAAGGTCAAAAGGTCACGGGACAAGGTCATAAGGTCACTTATCAAGGTCAAAAGGTCCCGTTTCAAGGTCAAAAGTTTACAGGGTCAAAGTTCAACGTCAAAATGTCACTTATCAAGGTCAAACGGTCACGGGGTCAAAAATCAAGGTCAAAAGGTCACTGGTAAAGGTCAAAAGGTCACTGGTCAAAAGCAAACGGTCACAGGATCAAAGTTCAAGGTCTAAAGGTCACTGGTCAGGGTCAAAAGGTCACTGCTGAAGGTAAAAAAGACACAGGGGTTAAAGGTAAAGGTCAAAAGGTCACGGTACAAGGTGAAAAGGTCACGGGACAAGGTGAAAAGGTCACGGGGCAACTGCATAAGGCCAAAAGGTCACCTGTCAAGGTCAAACGGTCACTGCTCAAGGTCAAAAGGTCACGTATCAATTCAAAAGGTCACGGGGCAATTGCATAAGGTCAAAAGCTCACTGGTCAAAATCAAACGGTCACAGGATCAAAGTTCAAGGTCATAAGGTCATGGGGTCAAAAATCAAGGTCAAAAGGTCACTGGTCAAAATCAAACGGTCACAGGATCAAATTTCAAGTTCATAAGGTCATGGGGGTCAAAAATCAAGGTCAAAAGGTCACCGCTCAAGGTCAAAAGGTCACGGGACAAGGTCAAACGGTCACTTATCAAGGTCAAAAGGTCCCGTTTCAAGGTCAAAAGTTCACAGGGTCAAAGTTCAAGGTCAAAAGGTCACTTATCAAGGTCAAACGGTCACGGGTCAAAAATCAAGGTCAAAAGGTCACTGGTAAAGGTCAAAAGGTCACTGGTCAAAAGCAAACGGTCACAGGATCAAAGTTCAAGGTCAAAAGGTCACTGGTCAGGGTCAAAAGGTCACTGCTGAAGGTAAAAAAGACACAGGGGTTAAAGGTAAAGGTCAAAAGGTCACGGTACAAGGTGAAAAGGTCACGGGACAAGGTCAAAAGGTCACGGGGCAACTGCATAAGGCCAAAAGGTCACCTGTCAAGGTCAAACGGTCACAGGATCAAAGTTCAAGGTCAAAAGGTCACGGGTCAAAGTTCAAGGTCAAAAGGTCACTGGTCAAGGTCAAAAGGTCACGAGTCAATGTAGAAAGGTCACGGGGTCAAAGGTCTAGGTAAAACAGTACCAGGATCAAAGTTCAAGGTCAAAAGGTCACTAGTCAAGGTCAAAAGGTCACGTTTCAAGGTCATAAGGACACGGGGGTCAAAAATCAAGGTCAAAAGGTCACGAACCAAGGTCAAAAGGTCACGGGACAAGGTCAGAAGGTCACGGGGCAACTGCATAAGGCCAAAAGGTCACCTGTCAAGGTCAAAAGGTCACTGCTCAAGGTCAAAAGGTCACGTATCGATTCAAAAGGTCACGGGGCAATTGCATAAGGTCAAAAGCTCACTGGTCAAAATCAAACGGTCACAGGATCAAAGTTCAAGGTCATAAGGTCATGGGGTCAAAAATCAAGGTCAAAAGGTCACTGCTCAAGGTCATAAGGTCAGGGGACAAGGTCATAAGGTCACGGGGTAAAGGTCAAGGTCAAAAGGTCGCGAACCAAGGTCAAAAGGTCACGGGGGTCAAAAATCGAGGTCAAAAGGTCACAAACCAAGGTCAAAAGGTCACGGGACAAGGTGAAAAGGTCACGGGGCAACTGCATAAGGCCAAAAGGTCACCTGTCAAGGTCAAAAGGTCACCGCTCAAGGTCAAAAGGTCACGGTTCAAGGTCATAAGGTCACGGGGGTCAAAGGTCAAGGTCAAAAGGTCACGAACCAAGGTCATAAGGTCACTGGTCAAGGTCAAAAGGTCACGGGTCAATGGAGAGAGCTCGCGGAGTCAAAGGTCTAGGTCAAACAGTACCAGGCTCAAAGTTCAAGGTCAAAAGGTCACGTTTCAAGGTCAAAAGGTCACGGGACAAGGTCATAAGGTCACGGGGGTAAAGGTCAAGGTCAAAAGGTCGCGAACCAAGGTCAAAATATCACGGGGCAATTGCATAAGGTCAAAGGGTCACTGGTAAAGGTCAAAAGGTCACTGGTCAAAATCAAACGGTCACACGAACAACGTTCAAGGTCAAAAGGTCACTGCTCAAGGTCAAAAGGGCCCGTTTCAAGGTCAAACGGTCACGGGGGTTCAAATGTCAAGGTCAAAAGGTCACGAACCAAGGTCAGAAGGTCACGGAGTCAAAGTTCAAGGTCAAAAAGGTCACGGGACAAGGTCAAAAGGTCACGGGTCAATGTCGGAAGGTCACGGGTCAAAGGTCTAGGTCAAACAGTACCAGGCTCAAAGTTCAAGGTCAAAAGGTCACGTTTCACGGTCAAAAGGTCACGGGACAAGGTCAGAAGGTCACGGGGCAACTGCATAAGGCCAAAAGGTCACCTGTCAAGGTCAAAAGGTCACTGCGCTAGGTCAAAAGGTTATGTATCGATTCAAAAGGTCACGGGGCAATTGCATAAGGTCAAAGGGTCACTGTTAAAGGTCAAAAGGTCACTGCTCAAGGTCAAAAGGTCACGTTTCAAGGTCAAACGGTCACGGGGGTCAAATGTCAAGGTCAAAAGGTCACGAACCAAGGTCAAAAGGTCACGGGGGTCAAAGGTCAAGGCCAGACGGTCACAGGATCAAAGTTCAAGGTCAAAAGGTCACTGGTCAAGGTCAAAAGGTCACGGGACAAGCTCATAAGGTCACGGGGTAAAGGTCAAGGTCAAAAGGTCGCGAACCAAGGTCAAAAGGTCACGGGCAATTGCATAAGGTCAAAGGGTCACTGGTAAAGGTCAAAAGGTCACTGCTCAAAATCAAACGGTCACACGAACAACGTTCAAGGTCAAAAGGTCATTGCTCAAGGTCAAAAGGTCCCGTTTCAAGGTCAAACGGTCACAGGGGGTCAAATGTCAAGGTCAAAAGGTCACTGGTCAGGGTCAAAAGGTCACTGCTCAAGGTAAAAAAGACACAGGGGTTAAAGGTAAAGGTCAAAAGGTCACGGTACAAGGTGAAAAGGTCACGGGACAAGGTCAAACGGTCACGGGGCAACTGCATAAGGCCAAAAGGTCACCTGTCAAGGTCAAACGGCTATGGGGGGTCAAATGTCAAGGTCAAAAGGTCACGAGCCAAGGTCAAAAGGTCATGGGGGTCAAAGGTCAAGGCCAAACGGTCACAGGATCAAAGTTCAAGGTCAAAAGGTCACGTTTCAAGGTCAAAAGGTCACGGGACAAGGTCAGAAGGTCACGGGGCAACTGCATAAGGCCAAAAGGTCACCTGTCAAGGTCAAAAGGTCACTGCTCAAGGTCAAAAGGTCACGTATCGATTCAAAAGGTCACGGGGCAATTGCATAAGGTCAAAAGCTCACTGGTCAAAATCAAACGGTCACAGGATCAAAGTTCAAGGTCATAAGGTCATGGGGGTCAAAAATCAAGGTCAAAAGGTCACCGCTCAAGGTCAAAAGGTCACGGGACAAGGTCATAAGGTCACGGGGTAAAGGTCAAGGTCAAAAGGTCACGGGGCAATTGCATAAGGCCAAAAGGTCACCTGTCAAGGTCAAAAGGTCACTGCTCAAGGTCAAAAGGTCACGGTTCAAGGTAATAAGGTCACGGGGGTCAAAGGTCAAGGTCAAAAGGTCACGAACCAAGGTCAAAAGGTCACGGGACAAGGTCATAAGGTCACTTATCAAGGTCAAAAGGTCCCGTTTCAAGGTCAAAAGTTCACAGGGTCAAAGTTCAAGGTCAAAAGGTCACTTATCAAGGTCAAACGGTCACGGGGTCAAAAATCAAGGTCAAAAGGTCACTGGTAAAGGTCAAAAGGTCACTGGTCAAAAGCAAACGGTCACAGGATGAAAGTTCAAGGTCAAAAGGTCACTAGTCAAGGTCAAAAGGTCACGTTTCAAGGTCATAAGGACACGGGGGTCAAAAATCAAGGTCAAAAGGTCACAAACCAAGGTCAAAAGGTCACGGGACAAGGTCAGAAGGTCACGGGGCAACTGCATAAGGCCAAAAGGTCACCTGTCAAGGTCAAAAGGTCACTGCTCAAGGTCAAAAGGTCACGTATCGATTCAAAAGGTCACGGGGCAATTGCATAAGGTCAAAAGCTCACTGGTCAAAATCAAACGGTCACAGGATCAAAGTTCAAGGTCATAAGGTCATGGGGGTCAAAAATCAAGGTAAAAAGGTCACCGCTCAAGGTCAAAAGGTCACGGGACAAGGTCATAAGGTCACGGGGTAAAGGTCAAGGTCAAAAGGTCACGAACCAAGGTCAAAAGGTCACGGGGCAATTGCATAAGGTCAAAGGGTCACTGGTAAAGGTCAAAAGGTCACTGGTCAAAATCAAACGGTCACACGAACAACGTTCAAGGTCAAAAGGTCACTGCTCAAGGTCAAAAGGTCCCGTTTCAAGGTCAAACGGTCACGGGGGTGTCAAATGTCAAGGTCAAAAGGTCACAAACCAAGGTCAAAAGGTCACGGGGGTCAAAAATCGAGGTCAAAAGGTCACAAACCAAGGTCAAAAGGTCACGGGACAAGGAGAAATGGTCACAGGGCAACTGCATAAGGCCAAAAGGTCACCTGTCAAGGTCAAAAGGTCACTGCTCAAGGTCAAAAGGTCACGGTTCAAGGTCATAAGGTCACGGGGGTCAAAGGTCACGGTCAAAAGGTCACAAACCAAGGTCAAAAGGTCACGGGACAAAGTCATAAGGTCACTTATCAAGGTCAAAAGGTCCCGTTTCAAGGTCAAAAGTTCACAGGGTCAAAGTTCAAGGTCAAAAGGTCACTTATCAAGGTCAAACGGTCACGGGTCAAAAATCAAGGTCAAAAGGTCACTGGTAAAGTTCAAAATGTCACTGGTCAAAAGCAAACGGTCACAGGATGAAAGTTCAAGGTCAAAAGGTCACTGGTCAGGGTCAAAAGGTCACTGCTGAAGGTAAAAAAGACACAGGGGTTAAAGGTAAAGGTCAAAAGGTCACGGTACAAGGTGAAAAGGTCACGGGACAAGGTCAAAAGGTCACAGGGCAACTGCATAAGGCCAAAAGGTCACCTGTCAAGGTCAAACGGTCACAGGATCAAAGTTCAAGGTCAAAAGGTCACGGGTCAAAGTTCAAGGTCAAAAGGTCACTGGTCAAGGTCAAAAGGTCACGAGTCAATGTAGAAAGGTCACGGGGGTCAAAGGTCTAGGTAAAACAGTACCAGGATCAAAGTTCAAGGTCAAAAGGTCACTAGTCAAGGTCAAAAGGTCACGTTTCAAGGTCATAAGGACACGGGGGTCAAAAATCAAGGTCAAAAGGTCACAAACCAAGGTCAAAAGGTCACGGGACAAGGCCAGAAGGTCACGGGGCAACTGCATAAGGCCAAAAGGTCACCTGTCAAGGTCAAAAGGTCACTGCTCAAGGTCAAAAGGTCACGTATCAATTCAAAAGGTCACGGGGCAATTGCATAAGGTCAAAAGCTAACTGGTCAAAATCAAACGGTCACAGGATCAAATTTCAAGGTCATAAGGTCATGGGGGTCAAAAATCAAGGTCAAAAGGTCACCGCTCAAGGTCAAAGGTCACGGGACAAGGTCATAAGGTCACGGGGGGTAAAGGTAAAGGTCAAAAGGTCGCGAACCAAGGTCAAAAGGTCACGGGGCAATTGCATAAGGTCAAAGGGTCACTGGTAAAGGTCAAAAGGTCACTGGTCAAAATCAAACGTTCACACGAACAACGTTCAAGGTCAAAAGGTCACTGCTCAAGGTCAAAAGGTCCCGTTTCAAGGTCAAACGGTCACGGGGGTGTCAAATGTCAAGGTCAAAAGGTCACAAACCAAGGTCAAAAGGTCACGGGGGTCAAAAATCGAGGTCAAAAGGTCACAAACCAAGGTCAAAAGGTCACGGGACAAGGTGAAAAGGTCACGGGGCAACTGCATAAGGCCAAAAGGTCACCTGTCAAGGTCAAAAGGTCACTGCTCAAGGTCAAAAGGTCACGGTTCAAGGTCATAAGGTCACGGGGGTCAAAGGTCAAGGTCAAAAGGTCACTGCTCAAGGTCAAAAGGTCACGGGACAAGGTCATAAGGTCACTTATCAAGGTCAAAAGGTCCCGTTTCAAGGTCAAAAGTTCACAGGGTCAAAGTTCAAGGTCAAAAGGTCACTTATCAAGGTCAAACGGTCACGGGGTCAAAAATCAAGGTCAAAAGGTCACTGGTAAAGGTCAAAAGGTCACTGGTCAAAAGCAAACGGTCACAGGATGAAAGTTCAAGGTCAAAAGGTCACTGGTCAGGGTCAAAAGGTCACTGCTGAAGGTAAAAAAGACACAGGGGTTAAAGGTAAAGGTCAAAAGGTCACGGTACAAGGTGAAAAGGTCACGGGACAAGGTCAAAAGGTCACGGGGCAACTGCATAAGGCCAAAAGGTCACCTGTCAAGGTCAAACGGTCACAGGATCAAAGTTCAAGGTCAAAAGGTCACGGGTCAAAGTTCAAGGTCAAAAGGTCACTGGTCAAGGTCAAAAGGTCACGAGTCAATGTAGAAAGGTCACGGGGGTCAAAGGTCTAGGTAAAACAGTACCAGGATCAAAGTTCAAGGTCAAAAGGTCACTAGTCAAGGTCAAAAGGTCACGTTTCAAGGTCATAAGGACACGGGGGTCAAAAATCAAGGTCAAAAGGTCACAAACCAAGGTCAAAAGGTCACGGGACAAGGCCAGAAGGTCACGGGGCAACTGCATAAGGCCAAAAGGTCACCTGTCAAGGTCAAAAGGTCACTGCTCAAGGTCAAAAGGTCACGTATCAATTCAAAAGGTCACGGGGCAATTGCATAAGGTCAAAAGCTCACTGGTCAAAATCAAACGGTCACAGGATCAAATTTCAAGGTCATAAGGTCATGGGGGTAAAAAATCAAGGTCAAAAGGTCACCGCTCAAGGTCAAAAGGTCACGGGACAAGGTCATAAGGTCACGGGGTAAAGGTAAAGGTCAAAAGGTCGCGAACCAAGGTCAAAAGGTCACGGGGCAATTGCATAAGGTCAAAGGGTCACTGGTAAAGGTCAAAAGGTCACTGGTCAAAATCAAACGTTCACACGAACAACGTTCAAGGTCAAAAGGTCACTGCTCAAGGTCAAAAGGTCCCGTTTCAAGGTCAAACGGTCACGGGGGTGTCAAATGTCAAGGTCAAAAGGTCACAAACCAAGGTCAAAAGGTCACGGGGGTCAAAAATCGAGGTCAAAAGGTCACAAACCAAGGTCAAAAGGTCACGGGACAAGGTGAAAAGGTCACGGGGCAACTGCATAAGGCCAAAAGGTCACCTGTCAAGGTTAAAAGGTCACTGCTCAAGGTCAAAAGGTCACGGTTCAAGGTCATAAGGTCACGGGGGTCAAAGGTCAAGGTCAAAAGGTCACCGCTCAAGGTCAAAAGGTCACGGGACAAGGTCATAAGGTCACTTATCAAGGTCAAAAGGTCCCGTTTCAAGGTCAAAAGTTCACAGGGTCAAAGTTCAAGGTCAAAAGGTCACTTATCAAGGTCAAACGGTCACGGGGTCAAAAATCAAGGTCAAAAGGTCACTGGTAAAGGTCAAAAGGTCACTGGTCAAAAGCAAACGGTCACAGGATCAAAGTTCAAGGTCAAAAGGTCACTGGTCAGGGTCAAAAGGTCACTGCTGAAGGTAAAAAAGACACAGGGGTTAAAGGTAAAGGTCAAAAGGTCACGGGACAAGGTGAAAAGGTCACGGGACAAGGTCAAAAGGTCACGGGGCAACTGCATAAGGCCAAAAGGTCACCTGTCAAGGTCAAACGGTCACAGGATCAAAGTTCAAGGTCATAAGGTCATGGGGGTCAAAAATCAAGGTCAAAAGGTCACTGCTCAAGGTCAAAAGGTCACGGGACAAGGTCATAAGGTCATGGGGTAAAGGTCAAGGTCAAAAGGTCGCGAACCAAGGTCAAAAGGTCACGGGGCAATTGCATAAGGTCAAAGGGTCACTGGTAAAGGTCAAAAGGTCAATGGTCAAAATCAAACGGTCACACGAACAACGTTCAAGGTCAAAAGGTCACTGCTCAAGGTCAAAAGGTCCCGTTTCAAGGTCAAACGGTCACGGGGGTGTCAAATGTCAAGGTCAAAAGGTCACTGCTCAAGGTCAAAAGGTCCCGTTTCAAGGTCAAACGGTCACGGGGGTGTCAAATGTCAAGGTCAAAAGGTCTCGAACCAAGGTCAAAAGGTCATGGGGTCAAAAATCGAGGTCAAAAGGTCACAAACCAAGGTCAAAAGGTCACGGGACAAGGTGAAAAGGTCATGGGGCAACTGCATAAGGCCAAAAGGTCACCTGTCAAGGTCAAAAGGTCACCGCTCAAGGTCAAAAGGTCACGGTTCAAGGTCATAAGGTCATGGGGGTCAAAGGTCAAGGTCAAAAGGTCACGAACCAAGGTAAAAAGGTCACGGGACAAGGTCATAAGGTCACTTATCAAGGTCAAAAGGTCCCGTATCAAGGTCAAAAGTTCACAGGGGTTAAAGGTAAAGGTCAAAAGGTCACGGTACAAGGTGAAAAGGTCACGGGACAAGGTGAAAAGGTGACGGGGCAACTGCATAAGGCCAAAAGGTCACCTGTCAAGGTCAAACGGTCACTGCTCAAGGTCAAAAGGTCACGTATCAATTCAAAAGGTCACGGGGCAATTGCATAAGGTCAAAAGCTCACTGGTCAAAATCAAACGGTCACAGGATCAATGTTCAAGGTCATAAGGTCATGGGTCAAAAATCAAGGTCAAAAGGTCACTGGTCAAAATCAAACGGTCACAGGATCAAATTTCAAGTTCATAAGGTCATGGGGGGTCAAAAATCAAGGTCAAAAGGTCACCGCTCAAGGTCAAAAGGTCACGGGACAAGGTCAAACGGTCACTTATCAAGGTCAAAAGGTCCCGTTTCAAGGTCAAAAGTTCACAGGGTCAAAGTTCAAGGTCAAAAGGTCACTTATCAAGGTCAAACGGTCACGGGTCAAAAATCAAGGTCAAAAGGTCACTGGTAAAGGTCAAAAGGTCACTGGTCAAAAGCAAACGGTCACAGGATGAAAGTTCAAGGTCAAAAGGTCACTGGTCAGGGTCAAAAGGTCACTGCTGAAGGTAAAAAAGACACAGGGGTTAAAGGTAAAGGTCAAAAGGTCACGGTACAAGGTGAAAAGGTCACGGGACAAGGTCAAAAGGTCACGGGGCAACTGCATAAGTCCAAAAGGTCACCTGTCAAGGTCAAACGGTCACAGGATCAAAGTTCAAGGTCAAAAGGTCACGGGTCAAAGTTCAAGGTCAAAAGGTCACTGGTCAAGGTCGAAAGGTCACGAGTCAATGTAGAAAGGTCACGGGGGTCAAAGGTCTAGGTAAAACAGTACCAGGATCAAAGTTCAAGGTCAAAAGGTCACTAGTCAAGGTCAAAAGGTCACGTTTCAAGGTCATAAGGACACGGGGGTCAAAAATCAAGGTCAAAAGGTCACGAACCAAGGTCAAAAGGTCACGGGACAAGGTCAGAAGTTCACGGGGCAACTGCATAAGGCCAAAAGGTCACCTGTCAAGGTCAAACGGTCACAGGATCAAAGTTCAAGGTCATAAGGTCATGGGGGTCAAAAATCAAGGTCAAAAGGTCACGAACCGAGGTCAAAAGGTCACGGGACAAGGTCATAAGGTCACGGGGGTAAAGGTAAAGGTCAAAAGGTCGCGAATCAAGGTCAAAAGGTCACGGGGCAATTGCATAAGGTCAAACGGTCACTGGTAAAGGTCAAAAGGTCACTGGTCAAAATCAAACGGTCACACGAACAACGTTCAAGGTCAAAAGGTCACTGCTCAAGGTCAAAAGGTCCCGTTTCAAGGTCAAACGGTCACGGGGTGTCAAATGTCAAGGTCAAAATGTCACTAACCAAGGTCAAAAGGTCACGGGGGTCAAAAATCGAGGTCAAAAGGTCACAAACCAAGGTCAAAAGGTCACGGGACAAGGTGAAAAGGTCACGGGGCAACTGCATAAGGCCAAAAGGTCACCTCTCAAGGTCAAAAGGTCACGAACCAAGGTCAAAAGGTCACGGGACAAGGTCATAAGGTCACTTATCAAGGTCAAAAGGTCCCGTTTCAAGGTCAAAAGTTCACAGGGTCAAAGTTCAAGGTCAAAAGGTCACTTATCAAGGTCAAACGGTCACGGGGTCAAAAATCAAGGTCAAAAGGTCACTGGTAAAGGTCAAAAGGTCACTGGTCAAAAGCAAACGGTCACAGGATGAAAGTTCAAGGTCAAAAGGTCACGGGTCAAAGTTCAAGGTCAAAAGGTCACTGCTGAAGGTAAAAAAGACACAGGGGTTAAAGGTAAAGGTCAAAAGGTCACGGTACAAGGTGAAAAGGTCACGGGACAAGGTCAAAAGGTCACGGGGCAACTGCATAAGGCCAAAAGGTCACCTGTCAAGGTCAAACGGTCACAGGATCAAAGTTCAAGGTCAAAAGGTCACGGGTCAAAGTTCAAGGTCAAAAGGTCACTGGTCAAGGTCAAAAGGTCACGAGTCAATGTAGAAAGGTCACGGGGGTCAAAGGTCTAGGTAAAACAGTACCAGGATCAAAGTTCAAGGTCAAAAGGTCACTAGTCAAGGTCAAAAGGTCACGGTTCAAGGTCATAAGGACACGGGGGTCAAAAATCAAGGTCAAAAGGTCACGAACCAAGGTCAAAAGGTCACGGGACAAGGCCAGAAGGTCACGGGGCAACTGCATAAGGCCAAAAGGTCACCTGTCAAGGTCAAAAGGTCACTGCTCAAGGTCAAAAGGTCACGTATCAATTCAAAAGGTCACGGGGCAATTGCATAAGGTCAAAAGCTCACTGGTCAAAATCAAACGGTCACAGGATCAAAGTTCAAGGTCATAAGGTCATGGGGGTCAAAAATCAAGGTCAAAAGGTCACCGCTCAAGGTCAAAAGGTCACGAACCAAGGTCAAAAGGTCACGGGGGTCAAAAATCGAGGTCAAAAGGTCACAAACCAAGGTCAAAAGGTCACGGGACAAGGTGAAAAAGTCACGGGGCAACTGCATAAGGCCAAAAGGTCACTTATCAAGGTCAAAAGGTCACTGCTCAAGGCCAAAAGGTCACCTGTCAAGGTCAAACGGTCACAGGATCAAAGTTCAAGGTCATAAGGTCATGGGGTCAGAAATCAAGGTCAAAAGGTCACTGCTCAAGGTCAAAAGGTCACGAACCAATGTCAAAAGGTCACGGGGCAATTGCATAAGGTCAAAGGGTCACTGGTAAAGGTCAAAAGGTCACTGGTCAAAATCAAACGGTCACACGAACAACGTTCAAGGTCAAAAGGTCACTGCTCAAGGTCAAAAGGTCCCGTTTCAAGGTCAAACGGTCACGGGGGTGTCAAATGTCAAGGTCAAAAGGTCACGAACCAAGGTCAAAAGGTCACGGGGGTCAAAAATCGAGGTCAAAAGGTCAGAAACCAATGTCAAAAGGTCACGGGACAAGGTGAAAAGGTCACGGGGCAACTGCATAAGGCCAAAAGGTCACCTGTCAAGGTCAAAAGGTCACTGCTCAAGGTCAAAAGGTCACGGTTCAAGGTCATAAGGTCACGGGGTCAAATGTCAAGGTCAAAAGGTCACGAACCAAGGTCAAAAGGTCACGGGACAAGGTCATAAGGTCACTTATCAAGGTCAAAAGGTCCCGTTTCAAGGTCAAAAGTTCACAGGGTCAAAGTTCAAGGTCAAAATGTCACTTATCAAGGTCAAACGGTCACGGGGTCAAAAATCAAGGTCAAAAGGTCACTGGTAAAGGTGAAAACGTCACTGGTCAAAAGCAAACGGTCACAGGATCAAAGTTCAAGGTCAAAAGGTCACTGGTCAGGGTCAAAAGGTCACTGCTGAAGGTAAAAAAGACACAGGGGTTAAAGGTAAAGGTCAAAAGGTCATGGTACAAGGTGAAAAGGTCACGGGACAAGGTCAAACGGTCACGGGGCAACTGCATAAGGCCAAAAGGTCACCTGTCAAGGTCAAACGGTCACAGGATCAAAGTTCAAGGTCAAAAGGTCACGGGTCAAAGTTCAAGGTCAAAAGGTCACTGGTCAAGGTCAAAAGGTCACGAGTCAATGTAGAAAGGTCACGGGGGTCAAAGGTCTAGGTAAAACAGTACCAGGATCAAAGTTCAAGGTCAAAAGGTCACTAGTCAAGGTCAAAAGGTCACGGTTCAAGGTCATAAGGTCACGGGCGTCAAAAATCAAGGTCAAAAGGTCACGAACCAAGGTCATAAGGTCACGGGACAAGGTCATAAGGTCACTTATCAAGGTCAAAAGGTCCCGTTTCAAGGTCAAAAGTTCACAGGGTCAAAGTTCAACGTCAAAATGTCACTTATCAAGGTCAAACGGTCACGGGGTCAAAAATCAAGGTCAAAAGGTCACTGGTAAAGGTCAAAAGGTCACTGGTCAAAAGCAAACGGTCACAGGATCAAAGTTCAAGGTCTAAAGGTCACTGGTCAGGGTCAAAAGGTCACTGCTGAAGGTAAAAAAGACACAGGGGTTAAAGGTAAAGGTCAAAAGGTCACGGTACAAGGTGAAAAGGTCACGGGACAAGGTGAAAAGGTCACGGGGCAACTGCATAAGGCCAAAAGGTCACCTGTCAAGGTCAAACGGTCACTGCTCAAGGTCAAAAGGTCACGTATCAATTCAAAAGGTCACGGGGCAATTGCATAAGGTCAAAAGCTAACTGGTCAAAATCAAACGGTCACAGGATCAAAGTTCAAGGTCATAAGGTCATGGGGTCAAAAATCAAGGTCAAAAGGTCACTGGTCAAAATCAAACGGTCACAGGATCAAATTTCAAGTTCATAAGGTCATGGGGGTCAAAAATCAAGGTCAAAAGGTCACCGCTCAAGGTCAAAAGGTCACGGGACAAGGTCAAACGGTCACTTATCAAGGTCAAAAGGTCCCGTTTCAAGGTCAAAAGTTCACAGGGTCAAAGTTCAAGGTCAAAAGGTCACTTATCAAGGTCAAACGGTCACGGGTCAAAAATCAAGGTCAAAAGGTCACTGGTAAAGGTCAAAAGGTCACTGGTCAAAAGCAAACGGTCACAGGATCAAAGTTCAAGGTCAAAAGGTCACTGGTCAGGGTCAAAAGGTCACTGCTGAAGGTAAAAAAGACACAGGGGTTAAAGGTAAAGGTCAAAAGGTCACGGTACAAGGTGAAAAGGTCACGGGACAAGGTCAAAAGGTCACGGGGCAACTGCATAAGGCCAAAAGGTCACCTGTCAAGGTCAAACGGTCACAGGATCAAAGTTCAAGGTCAAAAGGTCACGGGTCAAAGTTCAAGGTCAAAAGGTCACTGGTCAAGGTCAAAAGGTCACGAGTCAATGTAGAAAGGTCACGGGGGTCAAAGGTCTAGGTAAAACAGTACCAGGATCAAAGTTCAAGGTCAAAAGGTCACTAGTCAAGGTCAAAAGGTCACGTTTCAAGGTCATAAGGACACGGGGGTCAAAAATCAAGGTCAAAAGGTCACGAACCAAGGTCAAAAGGTCACGGGACAAGGTCAGAAGGTCACGGGGCAACTGCATAAGGCCAAAAGGTCACCTGTCAAGGTCAAAAGGTCACTGCTCAAGGTCAAAAGGTCACGGTTCAAGGTCATAAGGTCACGGGGTCAAATGTCAAGGTCAAAAGGTCACGAACCAAGGTCAAAAGGTCACGGGACAAGGTCATAAGGTCACTTATCAAGGTCAAAAGGTCCCGTTTCAAGGTCAAAAGTTCACAGGGTCAAAGTTCAAGGTCAAAATGTCACTTATCAAGGTCAAACGGTCACGGGGTCAAAAATCAAGGTCAAAAGGTCACTGGTAAAGGTGAAAACGTCACTGGTCAAAAGCAAACGGTCACAGGATCAAAGTTCAAGGTCAAAAGGTCACTGGTCAGGGTCAAAAGGTCACTGCTGAAGGTAAAAAAGACACAGGGGTTAAAGGTAAAGGTCAAAAGGTCATGGTACAAGGTGAAAAGGTCACGGGACAAGGTCAAACGGTCACGGGGCAACTGCATAAGGCCAAAAGGTCACCTGTCAAGGTCAAACGGTCACAGGATCAAAGTTCAAGGTCAAAAGGTCACGGGTCAAAGTTCAAGGTCAAAAGGTCACTGGTCAAGGTCAAAAGGTCACGAGTCAATGTAGAAAGGTCACGGGGGTCAAAGGTCTAGGTAAAACAGTACCAGGATCAAAGTTCAAGGTCAAAAGGTCACTAGTCAAGGTCAAAAGGTCACGGTTCAAGGTCATAAGGTCACGGGCGTCAAAAATCAAGGTCAAAAGGTCACGAACCAAGGTCAAAAGGTCACGGGACAAGGTCATAAGGTCACTTATCAAGGTCAAAAGGTCCCGTTTCAAGGTCAAAAGTTCACAGGGTCAAAGTTCAACGTCAAAATGTCACTTATCAAGGTCAAACGGTCACGGGGTCAAAAATCAAGGTCAAAAGGTCACTGGTAAAGGTCAAAAGGTCACTGGTCAAAAGCAAACGGTCACAGGATCAAAGTTCAAGGTCTAAAGGTCACTGGTCAGGGTCAAAAGGTCACTGCTGAAGGTAAAAAAGACACAGGGGTTAAAGGTAAAGGTCAAAAGGTCACGGTACAAGGTGAAAAGGTCACGGGACAAGGTGAAAAGGTCACGGGGCAACTGCATAAGGCCAAAAGGTCACCTGTCAAGGTCAAACGGTCACTGCTCAAGGTCAAAAGGTCACGTATCAATTCAAAAGGTCACGGGGCAATTGCATAAGGTCAAAAGCTCACTGGTCAAAATCAAACGGTCACAGGATCAAAGTTCAAGGTCATAAGGTCATGGGGTCAAAAATCAAGGTCAAAAGGTCACTGGTCAAAATCAAACGGTCACAGGATCAAATTTCAAGTTCATAAGGTCATGGGGGTCAAAAATCAAGGTCAAAAGGTCACCGCTCAAGGTCAAAAGGTCACGGGACAAGGTCAAACGGTCACTTATCAAGGTCAAAAGGTCCCGTTTCAAGGTCAAAAGTTCACAGGGTCAAAGTTCAAGGTCAAAAGGTCACTTATCAAGGTCAAACGGTCACGGGTCAAAAATCAAGGTCAAAAGGTCACTGGTAAAGGTCAAAAGGTCACTGGTCAAAAGCAAACGGTCACAGGATGAAAGTTCAAGGTCAAAAGGTCACTGGTCAGGGTCAAAAGGTCACTGCTGAAGGTAAAAAAGACACAGGGGTTAAAGGTAAAGGTCAAAAGGTCACGGTACAAGGTGAAAAGGTCACGGGACAAGGTCAAAAGGTCACGGGGCAACTGCATAAGGCCAAAAGGTCACCTGTCAAGGTCAAACGGTCACAGGATCAAAGTTCAAGGTCAAAAGGTCACGGGTCAAAGTTCAAGGTCAAAAGGTCACTGGTCAAGGTCAAAAGGTCACGAGTCAATGTAGAAAGGTCACGGGGGTCAAAGGTCTAGGTAAAACAGTACCAGGATCAAAGTTCAAGGTCAAAAGGTCACTAGTCAAGGTTAAAAGGTCACGTTTCAAGGTCATAAGGACACGGGGGTCAAAAATCAAGGTCAAAAGGTCACGAACCAAGGTCAAAAGGTCACGGGACAAGGTCAGAAGGTCACGGGGCAACTGCATAAGGCCAAAAGGTCACCTGTCAAGGTCAAAAGGTCACTGCTCAAGGTCAAAAGGTCACGTATCAATTAAAAGGTCACGGGGCAATTGCATAAGGTCAAAAGGTCACTTGTCAAGGTCAAACGGTCACAGGATCAAAGTTCAAGGTCATAAGGTCATGGGGGTCAAAAATCAAGGTCAAAAGGTCACTGCTCAAGGTCAAAAGGTCACGGGACAAGGTCATAAGGTCACGGGGTAAAGGTCAAGGTCAAAAGGTCACGAACCAAGGTCAAAAGGTCACGGGGCAATTGCATAAGGTCAAAGGGTCACTGGTAAAGGTCAGAAGGTCACTGGTCAAAATCAAACGGTCACACGAACAACGTTCAAGGTCAAAAGGTCACTGCTCAAGGTCAAAAGGTCCCGTTTCAAGGTCAAACGGTCACGGGGGTGTCAAATGTCAAGGTCAAAAGGTCACTGCTCAAGGTCAAAAGGTCCCGTTTCAAGGTCAAACGGTCACGGGGGTGTCAAATGTCAAGGTCAAAAGGTCTCGAACCAAGGTCAAAAGGTCATGGGGTCAAAAATCGAGGTCAAAAGGTCACAAACCAAGGTCAAAAGGTCACGGGACAAGGTGAAAAGGTCATGGGGCAACTGCATAAGGCCAAAAGGTCACCTGTCAAGGTCAAAAGGTCACCGCTCAAGGTCAAAAGGTCACGGTTCAAGGTCATAAGGTCATGGGGGTCAAAGGTCAAGGTCAAAAGGTCACGAACCAAGGTAAAAAGGTCACGGGACAAGGTCATAAGGTCACTTATCAAGGTCAAAAGGTCCCGTATCAAGGTCAAAAGTTCACAGGGGTTAAAGGTAAAGGTCAAAAGGTCACGGTACAAGGTGAAAAGGTCACGGGACAAGGTGAAAAGGTGACGGGGCAACTGCATAAGGCCAAAAGGTCACCTGTCAAGGTCAAACGGTCACTGCTCAAGGTCAAAAGGTCACGTATCAATTCAAAAGGTCACGGGGCAATTGCATAAGGTCAAAAGCTCACTGGTCAAAATCAAACGGTCACAGGATCAATGTTCAAGGTCATAAGGTCATGGGTCAAAAATCAAGGTCAAAAGGTCACTGGTCAAAATCAAACGGTCACAGGATCAAATTTCAAGTTCATAAGGTCATGGGGGGTCAAAAATCAAGGTCAAAAGGTCACCGCTCAAGGTCAAAAGGTCACGGGACAAGGTCAAACGGTCACTTATCAAGGTCAAAAGGTCCCGTTTCAAGGTCAAAAGTTCACAGGGTCAAAGTTCAAGGTCAAAAGGTCACTTATCAAGGTCAAACGGTCACGGGTCAAAAATCAAGGTCAAAAGGTCACTGGTAAAGGTCAAAAGGTCACTGGTCAAAAGCAAACGGTCACAGGATGAAAGTTCAAGGTCAAAAGGTCACTGGTCAGGGTCAAAAGGTCACTGCTGAAGGTAAAAAAGACACAGGGGTTAAAGGTAAAGGTCAAAAGGTCACGGTACAAGGTGAAAAGGTCACGGGACAAGGTCAAAAGGTCACGGGGCAACTGCATAAGTCCAAAAGGTCACCTGTCAAGGTCAAACGGTCACAGGATCAAAGTTCAAGGTCAAAAGGTCACGGGTCAAAGTTCAAGGTCAAAAGGTCACTGGTCAAGGTCGAAAGGTCACGAGTCAATGTAGAAAGGTCACGGGGGTCAAAGGTCTAGGTAAAACAGTACCAGGATCAAAGTTCAAGGTCAAAAGGTCACTAGTCAAGGTCAAAAGGTCACGTTTCAAGGTCATAAGGACACGGGGGTCAAAAATCAAGGTCAAAAGGTCACGAACCAAGGTCAAAAGGTCACGGGACAAGGTCAGAAGTTCACGGGGCAACTGCATAAGGCCAAAAGGTCACCTGTCAAGGTCAAACGGTCACAGGATCAAAGTTCAAGGTCATAAGGTCATGGGGGTCAAAAATCAAGGTCAAAAGGTCACGAACCGAGGTCAAAAGGTCACGGGACAAGGTCATAAGGTCACGGGGGTAAAGGTAAAGGTCAAAAGGTCGCGAATCAAGGTCAAAAGGTCACGGGGCAATTGCATAAGGTCAAAGGGTCACTGGTAAAGGTCAAAAGGTCACTGGTCAAAATCAAACGGTCACACGAACAACGTTCAAGGTCAAAAGGTCACTGCTCAAGGTCAAAAGGTCCCGTTTCAAGGTCAAACGGTCACGGGGTGTCAAATGTCAAGGTCAAAATGTCACTAACCAAGGTCAAAAGGTCACGGGGGTCAAAAATCGAGGTCAAAAGGTCACAAACCAAGGTCAAAAGGTCACGGGACAAGGTGAAAAGGTCACGGGGCAACTGCATAAGGCCAAAAGGTCACCTCTCAAGGTCAAAAGGTCACGAACCAAGGTCAAAAGGTCACGGGACAAGGTCATAAGGTCACTTATCAAGGTCAAAAGGTCCCGTTTCAAGGTCAAAAGTTCACAGGGTCAAAGTTCAAGGTCAAAAGGTCACTTATCAAGGTCAAACGGTCACGGGGTCAAAAATCAAGGTCAAAAGGTCACTGGTAAAGGTCAAAAGGTCACCGGTCAAGGTCAAACGGTCACAGGATCAAAGTTCAAGGTCAAAAGGTCACGGGTCAAAGTTCAAGGTCAAAAGGTCACTGGTCAAGGTCAAAAGGTCACGAGTCAATGTAGAAAGGTCACGGGGGTCAAAGGTCTAGGTAAAACAGTACCAGGATCAAAGTTCAAGGTCAAAAGGTCACTAGTCAAGGTCAAAAGGTCACGTTTCAAGGTCATAAGGACACGGGGGTCAAAAATCAAGGTCAAAAGGTCACGAACCAAGGTCAAAAGGTCACGGGACAAGGCCAGAAGGTCACGGGGCAACTGCATAAGGCCAAAAGGTCACCTGTCAAGGTCAAAAGGTCACTGCTCAAGGTCAAAAGGTCACGTATCAATTCAAAAGGTCACGGGGCAATTGCATAAGGTCAAAAGCTCACTGGTCAAAATCAAACGGTCACAGGATCAAAGTTCAAGGTCATAAGGTCATGGGGGTCAAAAATCAAGGTCAAAAGGTCACCGCTCAAGGTCAAAAGGTCACGAACCAAGGTCAAAAGGTCACGGGGGTCAAAAATCGAGGTCAAAAGGTCACAAACCAAGGTCAAAAGGTCACGGGACAAGGTGAAAAGGTCACGGGGCAACTGCATAAGGCCAAAAGGTCACTTATCAAGGTCAAAAGGTCACTGCTCAAGGCCAAAAGGTCACCTGTCAAGGTCAAACGGTCACAGGATCAAAGTTCAAGTTCATAAGGTCATGGGGTCAGAAATCAAGGTCAAAAGGTCACTGCTCAAGGTCAAAAGGTCACGAACCAATGTCAAAAGGTCACGGGGCAATTGCATAAGGTCAAAGGGTCACTGGTAAAGGTCAAAAGGTCACTGGTCAAAATCAAACGGTCACACGAACAACGTTCAAGGTCAAAAGGTCACTGCTCAAGGTCAAAAGGTCCCGTTTCAAGGTCAAACGGTCACGGGGGTGTCAAATGTCAAGGTCAAAATGTCACTAACCAAGGTCAAAAGGTCACGGGGGTCAAAAATCGAGGTCAAAAGGTCAGAAACCAAGGTCAAAAGGTCACGGGACAAGGTGAAAAGGTCACGGGGCAACTGCATAAGGCCAAAAGGTCACCTGTCAAGGTCAAAAGGTCACTGCTCAAGGTCAAAAGGTCACGGTTCAAGGTCATAAGGTCACGGGGTCAAATGTCAAGGTCAAAAGGTCACGAACCAAGGTCAAAAGGTCACGGGACAAGGTCATAAGGTCACTTATCAAGGTCAAAAGGTCCCGTTTCAAGGTCAAAAGTTCACAGGGTCAAAGTTCAAGGTCAAAATGTCACTTATCAAGGTCAAACGGTCACGGGGTCAAAAATCAAGGTCAAAAGGTCACTGGTAAAGGTGAAAACGTCACTGGTCAAAAGCAAACGGTCACAGGATCAAAGTTCAAGGTCAAAAGGTCACTGGTCAGGGTCAAAAGGTCACTGCTGAAGGTAAAAAAGACACAGGGGTTAAAGGTAAAGGTCAAAAGGTCATGGTACAAGGTGAAAAGGTCACGGGACAAGGTCAAACGGTCACGGGGCAACTGCATAAGGCCAAAAGGTCACCTGTCAAGGTCAAACGGTCACAGGATCAAAGTTCAAGGTCAAAAGGTCACGGGTCAAAGTTCAAGGTCAAAAGGTCACTGGTCAAGGTCAAAAGGTCACGAGTCAATGTAGAAAGGTCACGGGGGTCAAAGGTCTAGGTAAAACAGTACCAGGATCAAAGTTCAAGGTCAAAAGGTCACTAGTCAAGGTCAAAAGGTCACGGTTCAAGGTCATAAGGTCACGGGCGTCAAAAATCAAGGTCAAAAGGTCACGAACCAAGGTCAAAAGGTCACGGGACAAGGTCATAAGGTCACTTATCAAGGTCAAAAGGTCCCGTTTCAAGGTCAAAAGTTTACAGGGTCAAAGTTCAACGTCAAAATGTCACTTATCAAGGTCAAACGGTCACGGGGTCAAAAATCAAGGTCAAAAGGTCACTGGTAAAGGTCAAAAGGTCACTGGTCAAAAGCAAACGGTCACAGGATCAAAGTTCAAGGTCTAAAGGTCACTGGTCAGGGTCAAAAGGTCACTGCTGAAGGTAAAAAAGACACAGGGGTTAAAGGTAAAGGTCAAAAGGTCACGGTACAAGGTGAAAAGGTCACGGGACAAGGTGAAAAGGTCACGGGGCAACTGCATAAGGCCAAAAGGTCACCTGTCAAGGTCAAACGGTCACTGCTCAAGGTCAAAAGGTCACGTATCAATTCAAAAGGTCACGGGGCAATTGCATAAGGTCAAAAGCTCACTGGTCAAAATCAAACGGTCACAGGATCAAAGTTCAAGGTCATAAGGTCATGGGGTCAAAAATCAAGGTCAAAAGGTCACTGGTCAAAATCAAACGGTCACAGGATCAAATTTCAAGTTCATAAGGTCATGGGGGTCAAAAATCAAGGTCAAAAGGTCACCGCTCAAGGTCAAAAGGTCACGGGACAAGGTCAAACGGTCACTTATCAAGGTCAAAAGGTCCCGTTTCAAGGTCAAAAGTTCACAGGGTCAAAGTTCAAGGTCAAAAGGTCACTTATCAAGGTCAAACGGTCACGGGTCAAAAATCAAGGTCAAAAGGTCACTGGTAAAGGTCAAAAGGTCACTGGTCAAAAGCAAACGGTCACAGGATCAAAGTTCAAGGTCAAAAGGTCACTGGTCAGGGTCAAAAGGTCACTGCTGAAGGTAAAAAAGACACAGGGGTTAAAGGTAAAGGTCAAAAGGTCACGGTACAAGGTGAAAAGGTCACGGGACAAGGTCAAAAGGTCACGGGGCAACTGCATAAGGCCAAAAGGTCACCTGTCAAGGTCAAACGGTCACAGGATCAAAGTTCAAGGTCAAAAGGTCACGGGTCAAAGTTCAAGGTCAAAAGGTCACTGGTCAAGGTCAAAAGGTCACGAGTCAATGTAGAAAGGTCACGGGGTCAAAGGTCTAGGTAAAACAGTACCAGGATCAAAGTTCAAGGTCAAAAGGTCACTAGTCAAGGTCAAAAGGTCACGTTTCAAGGTCATAAGGACACGGGGGTCAAAAATCAAGGTCAAAAGGTCACGAACCAAGGTCAAAAGGTCACGGGACAAGGTCAGAAGGTCACGGGGCAACTGCATAAGGCCAAAAGGTCACCTGTCAAGGTCAAAAGGTCACTGCTCAAGGTCAAAAGGTCACGTATCGATTCAAAAGGTCACGGGGCAATTGCATAAGGTCAAAAGCTCACTGGTCAAAATCAAACGGTCACAGGATCAAAGTTCAAGGTCATAAGGTCATGGGGTCAAAAATCAAGGTCAAAAGGTCACTGCTCAAGGTCATAAGGTCAGGGGACAAGGTCATAAGGTCACGGGGTAAAGGTCAAGGTCAAAAGGTCGCGAACCAAGGTCAAAAGGTCACGGGGGTCAAAAATCGAGGTCAAAAGGTCACAAACCAAGGTCAAAAGGTCACGGGACAAGGTGAAAAGGTCACGGGGCAACTGCATAAGGCCAAAAGGTCACCTGTCAAGGTCAAAAGGTCACCGCTCAAGGTCAAAAGGTCACGGTTCAAGGTCATAAGGTCACGGGGGTCAAAGGTCAAGGTCAAAAGGTCACGAACCAAGGTCATAAGGTCACTGGTCAAGGTCAAAAGGTCACGGGTCAATGGAGAGAGCTCGCGGAGTCAAAGGTCTAGGTCAAACAGTACCAGGCTCAAAGTTCAAGGTCAAAAGGTCACGTTTCAAGGTCAAAAGGTCACGGGACAAGGTCATAAGGTCACGGGGGTAAAGGTCAAGGTCAAAAGGTCGCGAACCAAGGTCAAAATATCACGGGGCAATTGCATAAGGTCAAAGGGTCACTGGTAAAGGTCAAAAGGTCACTGGTCAAAATCAAACGGTCACACGAACAAAGTTCAAGGTCAAAAGGTCACTGCTCAAGGTCAAAAGGGCCCGTTTCAAGGTCAAACGGTCACGGGGGTTCAAATGTCAAGGTCAAAAGGTCACGAACCAAGGTCAGAAGGTCACGGAGTCAAAGTTCAAGGTCAAAAAGGTCACGGGACAAGGTCAAAAGGTCACGGGTCAATGTCGGAAGGTCACGGGTCAAAGGTCTAGGTCAAACAGTACCAGGCTCAAAGTTCAAGGTCAAAAGGTCACGTTTCACGGTCAAAAGGTCACGGGACAAGGTCAGAAGGTCACGGGGCAACTGCATAAGGCCAAAAGGTCACCTGTCAAGGTCAAAAGGTCACTGCGCTAGGTCAAAAGGTTATGTATCGATTCAAAAGGTCACGGGGCAATTGCATAAGGTCAAAGGGTCACTGTTAAAGGTCAAAAGGTCACTGCTCAAGGTCAAAAGGTCACGTTTCAAGGTCAAACGGTCACGGGGGTCAAATGTCAAGGTCAAAAGGTCACGAACCAAGGTCAAAAGGTCACGGGGGTCAAAGGTCAAGGCCAGACGGTCACAGGATCAAAGTTCAAGGTCAAAAGGTCACTGGTCAAGGTCAAAAGGTCACGGGACAAGCTCATAAGGTCACGGGGTAAAGGTCAAGGTCAAAAGGTCGCGAACCAAGGTCAAAAGGTCACGGGCAATTGCATAAGGTCAAAGGGTCACTGGTAAAGGTCAAAAGGTCACTGCTCAAAATCAAACGGTCACACGAACAACGTTCAAGGTCAAAAGGTCATTGCTCAAGGTCAAAAGGTCCCGTTTCAAGGTCAAACGGTCACAGGGGGTCAAATGTCAAGGTCAAAAGGTCACTGGTCAGGGTCAAAAGGTCACTGCTCAAGGTAAAAAAGACACAGGGGTTAAAGGTAAAGGTCAAAAGGTCACGGTACAAGGTGAAAAGGTCACGGGACAAGGTCAAACGGTCACGGGGCAACTGCATAAGGCCAAAAGGTCACCTGTCAAGGTCAAACGGTTATGGGGGGTCAAATGTCAAGGTCAAAAGGTCACGAGCCAAGGTCAAAAGGTCATGGGGGTCAAAGGTCAAGGCCAAACGGTCACAGGATCAAAGTTCAAGGTCAAAAGGTCACGTTTCAAGGTCAAAAGGTCACGGGACAAGGTCAGAAGGTCACGGGGCAACTGCATAAGGCCAAAAGGTCACCTGTCAAGGTCAAAAGGTCACTGCTCAAGGTCAAAAGGTCACGTATCGATTCAAAAGGTCACGGGGCAATTGCATAAGGTCAAAAGCTCACTGGTCAAAATCAAACGGTCACAGGATCAAAGTTCAAGGTCATAAGGTCATGGGGGTCAAAAATCAAGGTCAAAAGGTCACCGCTCAAGGTCAAAAGGTCACGGGACAAGGTCATAAGGTCACGGGGTAAAGGTCAAGGTCAAAAGGTCACGGGGCAATTGCATAAGGCCAAAAGGTCACCTGTCAAGGTCAAAAGGTCACTGCTCAAGGTCAAAAGGTCACGGTTCAAGGTAATAAGGTCACGGGGGTCAAAGGTCAAGGTCAAAAGGTCACGAACCAAGGTCAAAAGGTCACGGGACAAGGTCATAAGGTCACTTATCAAGGTCAAAAGGTCCCGTTTCAAGGTCAAAAGTTCACAGGGTCAAAGTTCAAGGTCAAAAGGTCACTTATCAAGGTCAAACGGTCACGGGGTCAAAAATCAAGGTCAAAAGGTCACTGGTAAAGGTCAAAAGGTCACTGGTCAAAAGCAAACGGTCACAGGATGAAAGTTCAAGGTCAAAAGGTCACTAGTCAAGGTCAAAAGGTCACGTTTCAAGGTCATAAGGACACGGGGGTCAAAAATCAAGGTCAAAAGGTCACAAACCAAGGTCAAAAGGTCACGGGACAAGGTCAGAAGGTCACGGGGCAACTGCATAAGGCCAAAAGGTCACCTGTCAAGGTCAAAAGGTCACTGCTCAAGGTCAAAAGGTCACGTATCGATTCAAAAGGTCACGGGGCAATTGCATAAGGTCAAAAGCTCACTGGTCAAAATCAAACGGTCACAGGATCAAAGTTCAAGGTCATAAGGTCATGGGGGTCAAAAATCAAGGTAAAAAGGTCACCGCTCAAGGTCAAAAGGTCACGGGACAAGGTCATAAGGTCACGGGGTAAAGGTCAAGGTCAAAAGGTCACGAACCAAGGTCAAAAGGTCACGGGGCAATTGCATAAGGTCAAAGGGTCACTGGTAAAGGTCAAAAGGTCACTGGTCAAAATCAAACGGTCACACGAACAACGTTCAAGGTCAAAAGGTCACTGCTCAAGGTCAAAAGGTCCCGTTTCAAGGTCAAACGGTCACGGGGGTGTCAAATGTCAAGGTCAAAAGGTCACAAACCAAGGTCAAAAGGTCACGGGGGTCAAAAATCGAGGTCAAAAGGTCACAAACCAAGGTCAAAAGGTCACGGGACAAGGAGAAATGGTCACAGGGCAACTGCATAAGGCTAAAAGGTCACCTGTCAAGGTCAAAAGGTCACTGCTCAAGGTCAAAAGGTCACGGTTCAAGGTCATAAGGTCACGGGGGTCAAAGGTCACGGTCAAAAGGTCACAAACCAAGGTCAAAAGGTCACGGGACAAAGTCATAAGGTCACTTATCAAGGTCAAAAGGTCCCGTTTCAAGGTCAAAAGTTCACAGGGTCAAAGTTCAAGGTCAAAAGGTCACTTATCAAGGTCAAACGGTCACGGGTCAAAAATCAAGGTCAAAAGGTCACTGGTAAAGGTCAAAAGGTCACTGGTCAAAAGCAAACGGTCACAGGATGAAAGTTCAAGGTCAAAAGGTCACTGGTCAGGGTCAAAAGGTCACTGCTGAAGGTAAAAAAGACACAGGGGTTAAAGGTAAAGGTCAAAAGGTCACGGTACAAGGTGAAAAGGTCACGGGACAAGGTCAAAAGGTCACGGGGCAACTGCATAAGGCCAAAAGGTCACCTGTCAAGGTCAAACGGTCACAGGATCAAAGTTCAAGGTCAAAAGGTCACGGGTCAAAGTTCAAGGTCAAAAGGTCACTGGTCAAGGTCAAAAGGTCACGAGTCAATGTAGAAAGGTCACGGGGGTCAAAGGTCTAGGTAAAACAGTACCAGGATCAAAGTTCAAGGTCAAAAGGTCACTAGTCAAGGTCAAAAGGTCACGTTTCAAGGTCATAAGGACACGGGGGTCAAAAATCAAGGTCAAAAGGTCACAAACCAAGGTCAAAAGGTCACGGGACAAGGCCAGAAGTTCACGGGGCAACTGCATAAGGCCAAAAGGTCACCTGTCAAGGTCAAAAGGTCACTGCTCAAGGTCAAAAGGTCACGTATCAATTCAAAAGGTCACGGGGCAATTGCATAAGGTCAAA
Source organism: Porphyrio hochstetteri (assembly GCA_020800305.1). NCBI lineage: Eukaryota > Metazoa > Chordata > Aves > Gruiformes > Rallidae > Porphyrio > Porphyrio hochstetteri. Next base: position 586,789 of record CM036908.1, read on the forward strand.
AGCTAACTGGTCAAAATCAAACGGTCACAGGATCAAATTTCAAGGTCATAAGGTCATGGGGGTCAAAAATCAAGGTCAAAAGGTCACCGCTCAAGGTCAAAGGTCACGGGACAAGGTCATAAGGTCACGGGGGGTAAAGGTAAAGGTCAAAAGGTCGCGAACCAAGGTCAAAAGGTCACGGGGCAATTGCATAAGGTCAAAGGGTCACTGGTAAAGGTCAAAAGGTCAGTGGTCAAAATCAAACGTTCACACGAACAACGTTCAAGGTCAAAAGGTCACTGCTCAAGGTCAAAAGGTCCCGTTTCAAGGTCAAACGGTCACGGGGGTGTCAAATGTCAAGGTCAAAAGGTCACAAACCAAGGTCAAAAGGTCACGGGGGTCAAAAATCGAGGTCAAAAGGTCACAAACCAAGGTCAAAAGGTCACGGGACAAGGTGAAAAGGTCACGGGGCAACTGCATAAGGCCAAAAGGTCACCTGTCAAGGTCAAAAGGTCACTGCTCAAGGTCAAAAGGTCACGGTTCAAGGTCATAAGGTCACGGGGGTCAAAGGTCAAGGTCAAAAGGTCACTGCTCAAGGTCAAAAGGTCACGGGACAAGGTCATAAGGTCACTTATCAAGGTCAAAAGGTCCCGTTTCAAGGTCAAAAGTTCACAGGGTCAAAGTTCAAGGTCAAAAGGTCACTTATCAAGGTCAAACGGTCACGGGGTCAAAAATCAAGGTCAAAAGGTCACTGGTAAAGGTCAAAAGGTCACTGGTCAAAAGCAAACGGTCACAGGATGAAAGTTCAAGGTCAAAAGGTCACTGGTCAGGGTCAAAAGGTCACTGCTGAAGGTAAAAAAGACACAGGGGTTAAAGGTAAAGGTCAAAAGGTCACGGTACAAGGTGAAAAGGTCACGGGACAAGGTCAAAAGGTCACGGGGCAACTGCATAAGGCCAAAAGGTCACCTGTCAAGGTCAAACGGTCACAGGATCAAAGTTCAAGGTCAAAAGGTCACGGGTCAAAGTTCAAGGTCAAAAGGTCACTGGTCAAGGTCAAAAGGTCACGAGTCAATGTAGAAAGGTCACGGGGGTCAAAGGTCTAGGTAAAACAGTACCAGGATCAAAGTTCAAGGTCAAAAGGTCACTAGTCAAGGTCAAAAGGTCACGTTTCAAGGTCATAAGGACACGGGGGTCAAAAATCAAGGTCAAAAGGTCACAAACCAAGGTCAAAAGGTCACGGGACAAGGCCAGAAGGTCACGGGGCAACTGCATAAGGCCAAAAGGTCACCTGTCAAGGTCAAAAGGTCACTGCTCAAGGTCAAAAGGTCACGTATCAATTCAAAAGGTCACGGGGCAATTGCATAAGGTCAAAAGCTCACTGGTCAAAATCAAACGGTCACAGGATCAAATTTCAAGGTCATAAGGTCATGGGGGTCAAAAATCAAGGTCAAAAGGTCACCGCTCAAGGTCAAAAGGTCACGGGACAAGGTCATAAGGTCACGGGGTAAAGGTAAAGGTCAAAAGGTCGCGAACCAAGGTCAAAAGGTCACGGGGCAATTGCATAAGGTCAAAGGGTCACTGGTAAAGGTCAAAAGGTCACTGGTCAAAATCAAACGTTCACACGAACAACGTTCAAGGTCAAAAGGTCACTGCTCAAGGTCAAAAGGTCCCGTTTCAAGGTCAAACGGTCACGGGGGTGTCAAATGTCAAGGTCAAAAGGTCACAAACCAAGGTCAAAAGGTCACGGGGGTCAAAAATCGAGGTCAAAAGGTCACAAACCAAGGTCAAAAGGTCACGGGACAAGGTGAAAAGGTCACGGGGCAACTGCATAAGGCCAAAAGGTCACCTGTCAAGGTTAAAAGGTCACTGCTCAAGGTCAAAAGGTCACGGTTCAAGGTCATAAGGTCACGGGGGTCAAAGGTCAAGGTCAAAAGGTCACCGCTCAAGGTCAAAAGGTCACGGGACAAGGTCATAAGGTCACTTATCAAGGTCAAAAGGTCCCGTTTCAAGGTCAAAAGTTCACAGGGTCAAAGTTCAAGGTCAAAAGGTCACTTATCAAGGTCAAACGGTCACGGGGTCAAAAATCAAGGTCAAAAGGTCACTGGTAAAGGTCAAAAGGTCACTGGTCAAAAGCAAACGGTCACAGGATCAAAGTTCAAGGTCAAAAGGTCACTGGTCAGGGTCAAAAGGTCACTGCTGAAGGTAAAAAAGACACAGGGGTTAAAGGTAAAGGTCAAAAGGTCACGGGACAAGGTGAAAAGGTCACGGGACAAGGTCAAAAGGTCACGGGGCAACTGCATAAGGCCAAAAGGTCACCTGTCAAGGTCAAACGGTCACAGGATCAAAGTTCAAGGTCATAAGGTCATGGGGGTCAAAAATCAAGGTCAAAAGGTCACTGCTCAAGGTCAAAAGGTCACGGGACAAGGTCATAAGGTCATGGGGTAAAGGTCAAGGTCAAAAGGTCGCGAACCAAGGTCAAAAGGTCACGGGGCAATTGCATAAGGTCAAAGGGTCACTGGTAAAGGTCAAAAGGTCAATGGTCAAAATCAAACGGTCACACGAACAACGTTCAAGGTCAAAAGGTCACTGCTCAAGGTCAAAAGGTCCCGTTTCAAGGTCAAACGGTCACGGGGGTGTCAAATGTCAAGGTCAAAAGGTCACTGCTCAAGGTCAAAAGGTCCCGTTTCAAGGTCAAACGGTCACGGGGGTGTCAAATGTCAAGGTCAAAAGGTCTCGAACCAAGGTCAAAAGGTCATGGGGTCAAAAATCGAGGTCAAAAGGTCACAAACCAAGGTCAAAAGGTCACGGGACAAGGTGAAAAGGTCATGGGGCAACTGCATAAGGCCAAAAGGTCACCTGTCAAGGTCAAAAGGTCACCGCTCAAGGTCAAAAGGTCACTGGTCAGGGTCAAAAGGTCACTGCTGAAGGTAAAAAAGACACAGGGGTTAAAGGTAAAGGTCAAAAGGTCACGGTACAAGGTGAAAAGGTCACGGGACAAGGTCAAAAGGTCACGGGGCAACTGCATAAGTCCAAAAGGTCACCTGTCAAGGTCAAACGGTCACAGGATCAAAGTTCAAGGTCAAAAGGTCACGGGTCAAAGTTCAAGGTCAAAAGGTCACTGGTCAAGGTCGAAAGGTCACGAGTCAATGTAGAAAGGTCACGGGGGTCAAAGGTCTAGGTAAAACAGTACCAGGATCAAAGTTCAAGGTCAAAAGGTCACTAGTCAAGGTCAAAAGGTCACGTTTCAAGGTCATAAGGACACGGGGGTCAAAAATCAAGGTCAAAAGGTCACGAACCAAGGTCAAAAGGTCACGGGACAAGGTCAGAAGTTCACGGGGCAACTGCATAAGGCCAAAAGGTCACCTGTCAAGGTCAAACGGTCACAGGATCAAAGTTCAAGGTCATAAGGTCATGGGGGTCAAAAATCAAGGTCAAAAGGTCACGAACCGAGGTCAAAAGGTCACGGGACAAGGTCATAAGGTCACGGGGGTAAAGGTAAAGGTCAAAAGGTCGCGAATCAAGGTCAAAAGGTCACGGGGCAATTGCATAAGGTCAAAGGGTCACTGGTAAAGGTCAAAAGGTCACTGGTCAAAATCAAACGGTCACACGAACAACGTTCAAGGTCAAAAGGTCACTGCTCAAGGTCAAAAGGTCCCGTTTCAAGGTCAAACGGTCACGGGGTGTCAAATGTCAAGGTCAAAATGTCACTAACCAAGGTCAAAAGGTCACGGGGGTCAAAAATCGAGGTCAAAAGGTCACAAACCAAGGTCAAAAGGTCACGGGACAAGGTGAAAAGGTCACGGGGCAACTGCATAAGGCCAAAAGGTCACCTCTCAAGGTCAAAAGGTCACGAACCAAGGTCAAAAGGTCACGGGACAAGGTCATAAGGTCACTTATCAAGGTCAAAAGGTCCCGTTTCAAGGTCAAAAGTTCACAGGGTCAAAGTTCAAGGTCAAAAGGTCACTTATCAAGGTCAAACGGTCACGGGGTCAAAAATCAAGGTCAAAAGGTCACTGGTAAAGGTCAAAAGGTCACTGGTCAAAAGCAAACGGTCACAGGATGAAAGTTCAAGGTCAAAAGGTCACGGGTCAAAGTTCAAGGTCAAAAGGTCACTGCTGAAGGTAAAAAAGACACAGGGGTTAAAGGTAAAGGTCAAAAGGTCACGGTACAAGGTGAAAAGGTCACGGGACAAGGTCAAAAGGTCACGGGGCAACTGCATAAGGCCAAAAGGTCACCTGTCAAGGTCAAACGGTCACAGGATCAAAGTTCAAGGTCAAAAGGTCACGGGTCAAAGTTCAAGGTCAAAAGGTCACTGGTCAAGGTCAAAAGGTCACGAGTCAATGTAGAAAGGTCACGGGGGTCAAAGGTCTAGGTAAAACAGTACCAGGATCAAAGTTCAAGGTCAAAAGGTCACTAGTCAAGGTCAAAAGGTCACGGTTCAAGGTCATAAGGACACGGGGGTCAAAAATCAAGGTCAAAAGGTCACGAACCAAGGTCAAAAGGTCACGGGACAAGGCCAGAAGGTCACGGGGCAACTGCATAAGGCCAAAAGGTCACCTGTCAAGGTCAAAAGGTCACTGCTCAAGGTCAAAAGGTCACGTATCAATTCAAAAGGTCACGGGGCAATTGCATAAGGTCAAAAGCTCACTGGTCAAAATCAAACGGTCACAGGATCAAAGTTCAAGGTCATAAGGTCATGGGGGTCAAAAATCAAGGTCAAAAGGTCACCGCTCAAGGTCAAAAGGTCACGAACCAAGGTCAAAAGGTCACGGGGGTCAAAAATCGAGGTCAAAAGGTCACAAACCAAGGTCAAAAGGTCACGGGACAAGGTGAAAAAGTCACGGGGCAACTGCATAAGGCCAAAAGGTCACTTATCAAGGTCAAAAGGTCACTGCTCAAGGCCAAAAGGTCACCTGTCAAGGTCAAACGGTCACAGGATCAAAGTTCAAGGTCATAAGGTCATGGGGTCAGAAATCAAGGTCAAAAGGTCACTGCTCAAGGTCAAAAGGTCACGAACCAATGTCAAAAGGTCACGGGGCAATTGCATAAGGTCAAAGGGTCACTGGTAAAGGTCAAAAGGTCACTGGTCAAAATCAAACGGTCACACGAACAACGTTCAAGGTCAAAAGGTCACTGCTCAAGGTCAAAAGGTCCCGTTTCAAGGTCAAACGGTCACGGGGGTGTCAAATGTCAAGGTCAAAAGGTCACGAACCAAGGTCAAAAGGTCACGGGGGTCAAAAATCGAGGTCAAAAGGTCAGAAACCAATGTCAAAAGGTCACGGGACAAGGTGAAAAGGTCACGGGGCAACTGCATAAGGCCAAAAGGTCACCTGTCAAGGTCAAAAGGTCACTGCTCAAGGTCAAAAGGTCACGGTTCAAGGTCATAAGGTCACGGGGTCAAATGTCAAGGTCAAAAGGTCACGAACCAAGGTCAAAAGGTCACGGGACAAGGTCATAAGGTCACTTATCAAGGTCAAAAGGTCCCGTTTCAAGGTCAAAAGTTCACAGGGTCAAAGTTCAAGGTCAAAATGTCACTTATCAAGGTCAAACGGTCACGGGGTCAAAAATCAAGGTCAAAAGGTCACTGGTAAAGGTGAAAACGTCACTGGTCAAAAGCAAACGGTCACAGGATCAAAGTTCAAGGTCAAAAGGTCACTGGTCAGGGTCAAAAGGTCACTGCTGAAGGTAAAAAAGACACAGGGGTTAAAGGTAAAGGTCAAAAGGTCATGGTACAAGGTGAAAAGGTCACGGGACAAGGTCAAACGGTCACGGGGCAACTGCATAAGGCCAAAAGGTCACCTGTCAAGGTCAAACGGTCACAGGATCAAAGTTCAAGGTCAAAAGGTCACGGGTCAAAGTTCAAGGTCAAAAGGTCACTGGTCAAGGTCAAAAGGTCACGAGTCAATGTAGAAAGGTCACGGGGGTCAAAGGTCTAGGTAAAACAGTACCAGGATCAAAGTTCAAGGTCAAAAGGTCACTAGTCAAGGTCAAAAGGTCACGGTTCAAGGTCATAAGGTCACGGGCGTCAAAAATCAAGGTCAAAAGGTCACGAACCAAGGTCATAAGGTCACGGGACAAGGTCATAAGGTCACTTATCAAGGTCAAAAGGTCCCGTTTCAAGGTCAAAAGTTCACAGGGTCAAAGTTCAACGTCAAAATGTCACTTATCAAGGTCAAACGGTCACGGGGTCAAAAATCAAGGTCAAAAGGTCACTGGTAAAGGTCAAAAGGTCACTGGTCAAAAGCAAACGGTCACAGGATCAAAGTTCAAGGTCTAAAGGTCACTGGTCAGGGTCAAAAGGTCACTGCTGAAGGTAAAAAAGACACAGGGGTTAAAGGTAAAGGTCAAAAGGTCACGGTACAAGGTGAAAAGGTCACGGGACAAGGTGAAAAGGTCACGGGGCAACTGCATAAGGCCAAAAGGTCACCTGTCAAGGTCAAACGGTCACTGCTCAAGGTCAAAAGGTCACGTATCAATTCAAAAGGTCACGGGGCAATTGCATAAGGTCAAAAGCTAACTGGTCAAAATCAAACGGTCACAGGATCAAAGTTCAAGGTCATAAGGTCATGGGGTCAAAAATCAAGGTCAAAAGGTCACTGGTCAAAATCAAACGGTCACAGGATCAAATTTCAAGTTCATAAGGTCATGGGGGTCAAAAATCAAGGTCAAAAGGTCACCGCTCAAGGTCAAAAGGTCACGGGACAAGGTCAAACGGTCACTTATCAAGGTCAAAAGGTCCCGTTTCAAGGTCAAAAGTTCACAGGGTCAAAGTTCAAGGTCAAAAGGTCACTTATCAAGGTCAAACGGTCACGGGTCAAAAATCAAGGTCAAAAGGTCACTGGTAAAGGTCAAAAGGTCACTGGTCAAAAGCAAACGGTCACAGGATCAAAGTTCAAGGTCAAAAGGTCACTGGTCAGGGTCAAAAGGTCACTGCTGAAGGTAAAAAAGACACAGGGGTTAAAGGTAAAGGTCAAAAGGTCACGGTACAAGGTGAAAAGGTCACGGGACAAGGTCAAAAGGTCACGGGGCAACTGCATAAGGCCAAAAGGTCACCTGTCAAGGTCAAACGGTCACAGGATCAAAGTTCAAGGTCAAAAGGTCACGGGTCAAAGTTCAAGGTCAAAAGGTCACTGGTCAAGGTCAAAAGGTCACGAGTCAATGTAGAAAGGTCACGGGGGTCAAAGGTCTAGGTAAAACAGTACCAGGATCAAAGTTCAAGGTCAAAAGGTCACTAGTCAAGGTCAAAAGGTCACGTTTCAAGGTCATAAGGACACGGGGGTCAAAAATCAAGGTCAAAAGGTCACGAACCAAGGTCAAAAGGTCACGGGACAAGGTCAGAAGGTCACGGGGCAACTGCATAAGGCCAAAAGGTCACCTGTCAAGGTCAAAAGGTCACTGCTCAAGGTCAAAAGGTCACGTATCAATTAAAAGGTCACGGGGCAATTGCATAAGGTCAAAAGGTCACCTGTCAAGGTCAAACGGTCACAGGATCAAAGTTCAAGGTCATAAGGTCATGGGGGTCAAAAATCAAGGTCAAAAGGTCACTGCTCAAGGTCAAAAGGTCACGGGACAAGGTCATAAGGTCACGGGGTAAAGGTCAAGGTCAAAAGGTCACGAACCAAGGTCAAAAGGTCACGGGGCAATTGCATAAGGTCAAAGGGTCACTGGTAAAGGTCAGAAGGTCACTGGTCAAAATCAAACGGTCACACGAACAACGTTCAAGGTCAAAAGGTCACTGCTCAAGGTCAAAAGGTCCCGTTTCAAGGTCAAACGGTCACGGGGGTGTCAAATGTCAAGGTCAAAAGGTCACTGCTCAAGGTCAAAAGGTCCCGTTTCAAGGTCAAACGGTCACGGGGGTGTCAAATGTCAAGGTCAAAAGGTCTCGAACCAAGGTCAAAAGGTCATGGGGTCAAAAATCGAGGTCAAAAGGTCACAAACCAAGGTCAAAAGGTCACGGGACAAGGTGAAAAGGTCATGGGGCAACTGCATAAGGCCAAAAGGTCACCTGTCAAGGTCAAAAGGTCACCGCTCAAGGTCAAAAGGTCACGGTTCAAGGTCATAAGGTCATGGGGGTCAAAGGTCAAGGTCAAAAGGTCACGAACCAAGGTAAAAAGGTCACGGGACAAGGTCATAAGGTCACTTATCAAGGTCAAAAGGTCCCGTATCAAGGTCAAAAGTTCACAGGGGTTAAAGGTAAAGGTCAAAAGGTCACGGTACAAGGTGAAAAGGTCACGGGACAAGGTGAAAAGGTGACGGGGCAACTGCATAAGGCCAAAAGGTCACCTGTCAAGGTCAAACGGTCACTGCTCAAGGTCAAAAGGTCACGTATCAATTCAAAAGGTCACGGGGCAATTGCATAAGGTCAAAAGCTCACTGGTCAAAATCAAACGGTCACAGGATCAATGTTCAAGGTCATAAGGTCATGGGTCAAAAATCAAGGTCAAAAGGTCACTGGTCAAAATCAAACGGTCACAGGATCAAATTTCAAGTTCATAAGGTCATGGGGGGTCAAAAATCAAGGTCAAAAGGTCACCGCTCAAGGTCAAAAGGTCACGGGACAAGGTCAAACGGTCACTTATCAAGGTCAAAAGGTCCCGTTTCAAGGTCAAAAGTTCACAGGGTCAAAGTTCAAGGTCAAAAGGTCACTTATCAAGGTCAAACGGTCACGGGTCAAAAATCAAGGTCAAAAGGTCACTGGTAAAGGTCAAAAGGTCACTGGTCAAAAGCAAACGGTCACAGGATGAAAGTTCAAGGTCAAAAGGTCACTGGTCAGGGTCAAAAGGTCACTGCTGAAGGTAAAAAAGACACAGGGGTTAAAGGTAAAGGTCAAAAGGTCACGGTACAAGGTGAAAAGGTCACGGGACAAGGTCAAAAGGTCACGGGGCAACTGCATAAGTCCAAAAGGTCACCTGTCAAGGTCAAACGGTCACAGGATCAAAGTTCAAGGTCAAAAGGTCACGGGTCAAAGTTCAAGGTCAAAAGGTCACTGGTCAAGGTCGAAAGGTCACGAGTCAATGTAGAAAGGTCACGGGGGTCAAAGGTCTAGGTAAAACAGTACCAGGATCAAAGTTCAAGGTCAAAAGGTCACTAGTCAAGGTCAAAAGGTCACGTTTCAAGGTCATAAGGACACGGGGGTCAAAAATCAAGGTCAAAAGGTCACGAACCAAGGTCAAAAGGTCACGGGACAAGGTCAGAAGTTCACGGGGCAACTGCATAAGGCCAAAAGGTCACCTGTCAAGGTCAAACGGTCACAGGATCAAAGTTCAAGGTCATAAGGTCATGGGGGTCAAAAATCAAGGTCAAAAGGTCACGAACCGAGGTCAAAAGGTCACGGGACAAGGTCATAAGGTCACGGGGGTAAAGGTAAAGGTCAAAAGGTCGCGAATCAAGGTCAAAAGGTCACGGGGCAATTGCATAAGGTCAAACGGTCACTGGTAAAGGTCAAAAGGTCACTGGTCAAAATCAAACGGTCACACGAACAACGTTCAAGGTCAAAAGGTCACTGCTCAAGGTCAAAAGGTCCCGTTTCAAGGTCAAACGGTCACGGGGTGTCAAATGTCAAGGTCAAAATGTCACTAACCAAGGTCAAAAGGTCACGGGGGTCAAAAATCGAGGTCAAAAGGTCACAAACCAAGGTCAAAAGGTCACGGGACAAGGTGAAAAGGTCACGGGGCAACTGCATAAGGCCAAAAGGTCACCTCTCAAGGTCAAAAGGTCACGAACCAAGGTCAAAAGGTCACGGGACAAGGTCATAAGGTCACTTATCAAGGTCAAAAGGTCCCGTTTCAAGGTCAAAAGTTCACAGGGTCAAAGTTCAAGGTCAAAAGGTCACTTATCAAGGTCAAACGGTCACGGGGTCAAAAATCAAGGTCAAAAGGTCACTGGTAAAGGTCAAAAGGTCACCGGTCAAGGTCAAACGGTCACAGGATCAAAGTTCAAGGTCAAAAGGTCACGGGTCAAAGTTCAAGGTCAAAAGGTCACTGGTCAAGGTCAAAAGGTCACGAGTCAATGTAGAAAGGTCACGGGGGTCAAAGGTCTAGGTAAAACAGTACCAGGATCAAAGTTCAAGGTCAAAAGGTCACTAGTCAAGGTCAAAAGGTCACGGTTCAAGGTCATAAGGACACGGGGGTCAAAAATCAAGGTCAAAAGGTCACGAACCAAGGTCAAAAGGTCACGGGACAAGGCCAGAAGGTCACGGGGCAACTGCATAAGGCCAAAAGGTCACCTGTCAAGGTCAAAAGGTCACTGCTCAAGGTCAAAAGGTCACGTATCAATTCAAAAGGTCACGGGGCAATTGCATAAGGTCAAAAGCTCACTGGTCAAAATCAAACGGTCACAGGATCAAAGTTCAAGGTCATAAGGTCATGGGGGTCAAAAATCAAGGTCAAAAGGTCACCGCTCAAGGTCAAAAGGTCACGAACCAAGGTCAAAAGGTCACGGGGGTCAAAAATCGAGGTCAAAAGGTCACAAACCAAGGTCAAAAGGTCACGGGACAAGGTGAAAAAGTCACGGGGCAACTGCATAAGGCCAAAAGGTCACTTATCAAGGTCAAAAGGTCACTGCTCAAGGCCAAAAGGTCACCTGTCAAGGTCAAACGGTCACAGGATCAAAGTTCAAGGTCATAAGGTCATGGGGTCAGAAATCAAGGTCAAAAGGTCACTGCTCAAGGTCAAAAGGTCACGAACCAATGTCAAAAGGTCACGGGGCAATTGCATAAGGTCAAAGGGTCACTGGTAAAGGTCAAAAGGTCACTGGTCAAAATCAAACGGTCACACGAACAACGTTCAAGGTCAAAAGGTCACTGCTCAAGGTCAAAAGGTCCCGTTTCAAGGTCAAACGGTCACGGGGGTGTCAAATGTCAAGGTCAAAAGGTCACGAACCAAGGTCAAAAGGTCACGGGGGTCAAAAATCGAGGTCAAAAGGTCAGAAACCAATGTCAAAAGGTCACGGGACAAGGTGAAAAGGTCACGGGGCAACTGCATAAGGCCAAAAGGTCACCTGTCAAGGTCAAAAGGTCACTGCTCAAGGTCAAAAGGTCACGGTTCAAGGTCATAAGGTCACGGGGTCAAATGTCAAGGTCAAAAGGTCACGAACCAAGGTCAAAAGGTCACGGGACAAGGTCATAAGGTCACTTATCAAGGTCAAAAGGTCCCGTTTCAAGGTCAAAAGTTCACAGGGTCAAAGTTCAAGGTCAAAATGTCACTTATCAAGGTCAAACGGTCACGGGGTCAAAAATCAAGGTCAAAAGGTCACTGGTAAAGGTGAAAACGTCACTGGTCAAAAGCAAACGGTCACAGGATCAAAGTTCAAGGTCAAAAGGTCACTGGTCAGGGTCAAAAGGTCACTGCTGAAGGTAAAAAAGACACAGGGGTTAAAGGTAAAGGTCAAAAGGTCATGGTACAAGGTGAAAAGGTCACGGGACAAGGTCAAACGGTCACGGGGCAACTGCATAAGGCCAAAAGGTCACCTGTCAAGGTCAAACGGTCACAGGATCAAAGTTCAAGGTCAAAAGGTCACGGGTCAAAGTTCAAGGTCAAAAGGTCACTGGTCAAGGTCAAAAGGTCACGAGTCAATGTAGAAAGGTCACGGGGGTCAAAGGTCTAGGTAAAACAGTACCAGGATCAAAGTTCAAGGTCAAAAGGTCACTAGTCAAGGTCAAAAGGTCACGGTTCAAGGTCATAAGGTCACGGGCGTCAAAAATCAAGGTCAAAAGGTCACGAACCAAGGTCAAAAGGTCACGGGACAAGGTCATAAGGTCACTTATCAAGGTCAAAAGGTCCCGTTTCAAGGTCAAAAGTTCACAGGGTCAAAGTTCAACGTCAAAATGTCACTTATCAAGGTCAAACGGTCACGGGGTCAAAAATCAAGGTCAAAAGGTCACTGGTAAAGGTCAAAAGGTCACTGGTCAAAAGCAAACGGTCACAGGATCAAAGTTCAAGGTCTAAAGGTCACTGGTCAGGGTCAAAAGGTCACTGCTGAAGGTAAAAAAGACACAGGGGTTAAAGGTAAAGGTCAAAAGGTCACGGTACAAGGTGAAAAGGTCACGGGACAAGGTGAAAAGGTCACGGGGCAACTGCATAAGGCCAAAAGGTCACCTGTCAAGGTCAAACGGTCACTGCTCAAGGTCAAAAGGTCACGTATCAATTCAAAAGGTCACGGGGCAATTGCATAAGGTCAAAAGCTAACTGGTCAAAATCAAACGGTCACAGGATCAAAGTTCAAGGTCATAAGGTCATGGGGTCAAAAATCAAGGTCAAAAGGTCACTGGTCAAAATCAAACGGTCACAGGATCAAATTTCAAGTTCATAAGGTCATGGGGGTCAAAAATCAAGGTCAAAAGGTCACCGCTCAAGGTCAAAAGGTCACGGGACAAGGTCATAAGGTCACTTATCAAGGTCAAAAGGTCCCGTTTCAAGGTCAAAAGTTCACAGGGTCAAAGTTCAAGGTCAAAAGGTCACTTATCAAGGTCAAACGGTCACGGGGTCAAAAATCAAGGTCAAAAGGTCACTGGTAAAGGTCAAAAGGTCACTGGTCAAAAGCAAACGGTCACAGGATCAAAGTTCAAGGTCAAAAGGTCACTGGTCAGGGTCAAAAGGTCACTGCTGAAGGTAAAAAAGACACAGGGGTTAAAGGTAAAGGTCAAAAGGTCACGGTACAAGGTGAAAAGGTCACGGGACAAGGTCAAAAGGTCACGGGGCAACTGCATAAGGCCAAAAGGTCACCTGTCAAGGTCAAACGGTCACAGGATCAAAGTTCAAGGTCAAAAGGTCACGGGTCAAAGTTCAAGGTCAAAAGGTCACTGGTCAAGGTCAAAAGGTCACGAGTCAATGTAGAAAGGTCACGGGGGTCAAAGGTCTAGGTAAAACAGTACCAGGATCAAAGTTCAAGGTCAAAAGGTCACTAGTCAAGGTCAAAAGGTCACGTTTCAAGGTCATAAGGACACGGGGGTCAAAAATCAAGGTCAAAAGGTCACGAACCAAGGTCAAAAGGTCACGGGACAAGGTCAGAAGGTCACGGGGCAACTGCATAAGGCCAAAAGGTCACCTGTCAAGGTCAAAAGGTCACTGCTCAAGGTCAAAAGGTCACGTATCAATTCAAAAGGTCACGGGGCAATTGCATAAGGTCAAAAGCTCACTGGTCAAAATCAAACGGTCACAGGATCAAAGTTCAAGGTCATAAGGTCATGGGGGTCAAAAATCAAGGTCAAAAGGTCACTGCTCAAGGTCAAAAGGTCACGGGACAAGGTCATAAGGTCACGGGGTAAAGGTCAAGGTCAAAAGGTCACGAACCAAGGTCAAAAGGTCACGGGGCAATTGCATAAGGTCAAAGGGTCACTGGTAAAGGTCAGAAGGTCACTGGTCAAAATCAAACGGTCACACGAACAACGTTCAAGGTCAAAAGGTCACTGCTCAAGGTCAAAAGGTCCCGTTTCAAGGTCAAACGGTCACGGGGGTGTCAAATGTCAAGGTCAAAAGGTCACTGCTCAAGGTCAAAAGGTCCCGTTTCAAGGTCAAACGGTCACGGGGGTGTCAAATGTCAAGGTCAAAAGGTCTCGAACCAAGGTCAAAAGGTCATGGGGTCAAAAATCGAGGTCAAAAGGTCACAAACCAAGGTCAAAAGGTCACAGGACAAGGTGAAAAGGTCATGGGGCAACTGCATAAGGCCAAAAGGTCACCTGTCAAGGTCAAAAGGTCACCGCTCAAGGTCAAAAGGTCACGGTTCAAGGTCATAAGGTCATGGGGGTCAAAGGTCAAGGTCAAAAGGTCACGAACCAAGGTCAAAAGGTCACGGGACAAGGTCATAAGGTCACTTATCAAGGTCAAAAGGTCCCGTATCAAGGTCAAAAGTTCACAGGGGTTAAAGGTAAAGGTCAAAAGGTCACGGTACAAGGTGAAAAGGTCACGGGACAAGGTGAAAAGGTGACGGGGCAACTGCATAAGGCCAAAAGGTCACCTGTCAAGGTCAAACGGTCACTGCTCAAGGTCAAAAGGTCACGTATCAATTCAAAAGGTCACGGGGCAATTGCATAAGGTCAAAAGCTCACTGGTCAAAATCAAACGGTCACAGGATCAATGTTCAAGGTCATAAGGTCATGGGTCAAAAATCAAGGTCAAAAGGTCACTGGTCAAAATCAAACGGTCACAGGATCAAATTTCAAGTTCATAAGGTCATGGGGGGTCAAAAATCAAGGTCAAAAGGTCACCGCTCAAGGTCAAAAGGTCACGGGACAAGGTCAAACGGTCACTTATCAAGGTCAAAAGGTCCCGTTTCAAGGTCAAAAGTTCACAGGGTCAAAGTTCAAGGTCAAAAGGTCACTTATCAAGGTCAAACGGTCACGGGTCAAAAATCAAGGTCATAAGGTCACTGGTAAAGGTCAAAAGGTCACTGGTCAAAAGCAAACGGTCACAGGATGAAAGTTCAAGGTCAAAAGGTCACTGGTCAGGGTCAAAAGGTCACTGCTGAAGGTAAAAAAGACACAGGGGTTAAAGGTAAAGGTCAAAAGGTCACGGTACAAGGTGAAAAGGTCACGGGACAAGGTCAAAAGGTCACGGGGCAACTGCATAAGTCCAAAAGGTCACCTGTCAAGGTCAAACGGTCACAGGATCAAAGTTCAAGGTCAAAAGGTCACGGGTCAAAGTTCAAGGTCAAAAGGTCACTGGTCAAGGTCGAAAGGTCACGAGTCAATGTAGAAAGGTCACGGGGGTCAAAGGTCTAGGTAAAACAGTACCAGGATCAAAGTTCAAGGTCAAAAGGTCACTAGTCAAGGTCAAAAGGTCACGTTTCAAGGTCATAAGGACACGGGGGTCAAAAATCAAGGTCAAAAGGTCACGAACCAAGGTCAAAAGGTCACGGGACAAGGTCAGAAGTTCACGGGGCAACTGCATAAGGCCAAAAGGTCACCTGTCAAGGTCAAACGGTCACAGGATCAAAGTTCAAGGTCATAAGGTCATGGGGGTCAAAAATCAAGGTCAAAAGGTCACGAACCGAGGTCAAAAGGTCACGGGACAAGGTCATAAGGTCACGGGGGTAAAGGTAAAGGTCAAAAGGTCGCGAATCAAGGTCAAAAGGTCACGGGGCAATTGCATAAGGTCAAACGGTCACTGGTAAAGGTCAAAAGGTCACTGGTCAAAATCAAACGGTCACACGAACAACGTTCAAGGTCAAAAGGTCACTGCTCAAGGTCAAAAGGTCCCGTTTCAAGGTCAAACGGTCACGGGGTGTCAAATGTCAAGGTCAAAATGTCACTAACCAAGGTCAAAAGGTCACGGGGGTCAAAAATCGAGGTCAAAAGGTCACAAACCAAGGTCAAAAGGTCACGGGACAAGGTGAAAAGGTCACGGGGCAACTGCATAAGGCCAAAAGGTCACCTCTCAAGGTCAAAAGGTCACGAACCAAGGTCAAAAGGTCACGGGACAAGGTCATAAGGTCACTTATCAAGGTCAAAAGGTCCCGTTTCAAGGTCAAAAGTTCACAGGGTCAAAGTTCAAGGTCAAAAGGTCACTTATCAAGGTCAAACGGTCACGGGGTCAAAAATCAAGGTCAAAAGGTCACTGGTAAAGGTCAAAAGGTCACCGGTCAAGGTCAAACGGTCACAGGATCAAAGTTCAAGGTCAAAAGGTCACGGGTCAAAGTTCAAGGTCAAAAGGTCACTGGTCAAGGTCAAAAGGTCACGAGTCAATGTAGAAAGGTCACGGGGGTCAAAGGTCTAGGTAAAACAGTACCAGGATCAAAGTTCGAGGTCAAAAGGTCACTAGTCAAGGTCAAAAGGTCACGGTTCAAGGTCATAAGGACACGGGGGTCAAAAATCAAGGTCAAAAGGTCACGAACCAAGGTCAAAAGGTCACGGGACAAGGCCAGAAGGTCACGGGGCAACTGCATAAGGCCAAAAGGTCACCTGTCAAGGTCAAAAGGTCACTGCTCAAGGTCAAAAGGTCACGTATCAATTCAAAAGGTCACGGGGCAATTGCATAAGGTCAAAAGCTCACTGGTCAAAATCAAACGGTCACAGGATCAAAGTTCAAGGTCATAAGGTCATGGGGGTCAAAAATCAAGGTCAAAAGGTCACCGCTCAAGGTCAAAAGGTCACGAACCAAGGTCAAAAGGTCACGGGGGTCAAAAATCGAGGTCAAAAGGTCACAAACCAAGGTCAAAAGGTCACGGGACAAGGTGAAAAAGTCACGGGGCAACTGCATAAGGCCAAAAGGTCACTTATCAAGGTCAAAAGGTCACTGCTCAAGGCCAAAAGGTCACCTGTCAAGGTCAAACGGTCACAGGATCAAAGTTCAAGGTCATAAGGTCATGGGGTCAGAAATCAAGGTCAAAAGGTCACTGCTCAAGGTCAAAAGGTCACGAACCAATGTCAAAAGGTCACGGGGCAATTGCATAAGGTCAAAGGGTCACTGGTAAAGGTCAAAAGGTCACTGGTCAAAATCAAACGGTCACACGAACAACGTTCAAGGTCAAAAGGTCACTGCTCAAGGTCAAAAGGTCCCGTTTCAAGGTCAAACGGTCACGGGGGTGTCAAATGTCAAGGTCAAAAGGTCACGAACCAAGGTCAAAAGGTCACGGGGGTCAAAAATCGAGGTCAAAAGGTCAGAAACCAATGTCAAAAGGTCACGGGACAAGGTGAAAAGGTCACGGGGCAACTGCATAAGGCCAAAAGGTCACCTGTCAAGGTCAAAAGGTCACTGCTCAAGGTCAAAAGGTCACGGTTCAAGGTCATAAGGTCACGGGGTCAAATGTCAAGGTCAAAAGGTCACGAACCAAGGTCAAAAGGTCACGGGACAAGGTCATAAGGTCACTTATCAAGGTCAAAAGGTCCCGTTTCAAGGTCAAAAGTTCACAGGGTCAAAGTTCAAGGTCAAAATGTCACTTATCAAGGTCAAACGGTCACGGGGTCAAAAATCAAGGTCAAAAGGTCACTGGTAAAGGTGAAAACGTCACTGGTCAAAAGCAAACGGTCACAGGATCAAAGTTCAAGGTCAAAAGGTCACTGGTCAGGGTCAAAAGGTCACTGCTGAAGGTAAAAAAGACACAGGGGTTAAAGGTAAAGGTCAAAAGGTCATGGTACAAGGTGAAAAGGTCACGGGACAAGGTCAAACGGTCACGGGGCAACTGCATAAGGCCAAAAGGTCACCTGTCAAGGTCAAACGGTCACAGGATCAAAGTTCAAGGTCAAAAGGTCACGGGTCAAAGTTCAAGGTCAAAAGGTCACTGGTCAAGGTCAAAAGGTCACGAGTCAATGTAGAAAGGTCACGGGGGTCAAAGGTCTAGGTAAAACAGTACCAGGATCAAAGTTCAAGGTCAAAAGGTCACTAGTCAAGGTCAAAAGGTCACGGTTCAAGGTCATAAGGTCACGGGCGTCAAAAATCAAGGTCAAAAGGTCACGAACCAAGGTCAAAAGGTCACGGGACAAGGTCATAAGGTCACTTATCAAGGTCAAAAGGTCCCGTTTCAAGGTCAAAAGTTCACAGGGTCAAAGTTCAACGTCAAAATGTCACTTATCAAGGTCAAACGGTCACGGGGTCAAAAATCAAGGTCAAAAGGTCACTGCTCAAGGTCAAAAGGTCACGAACCAATGTCAAAAGGTCACGGGGCAATTGCATAAGGTCAAAGGGTCACTGGTAAAGGTCAAAAGGTCACTGGTCAAAATCAAACGGTCACACGAACAACGTTCAAGGTCAAAAGGTCACTGCTCAAGGTCAAAAGGTCCCGTTTCAAGGTCAAACGGTCACGGGGGTGTCAAATGTCAAGGTCAAAAGGTCACGAACCAAGGTCAAAAGGTCACGGGGGTCAAAAATCGAGGTCAAAAGGTCAGAAACCAATGTCAAAAGGTCACGGGACAAGGTGAAAAGGTCACGGGGCAACTGCATAAGGCCAAAAGGTCACCTGTCAAGGTCAAAAGGTCACTGCTCAAGGTCAAAAGGTCACGGTTCAAGGTCATAAGGTCACGGGGTCAAATGTCAAGGTCAAAAGGTCACGAACCAAGGTCAAAAGGTCACGGGACAAGGTCATAAGGTCACTTATCAAGGTCAAAAGGTCCCGTTTCAAGGTCAAAAGTTCACAGGGTCAAAGTTCAAGGTCAAAATGTCACTTATCAAGGTCAAACGGTCACGGGGTCAAAAATCAAGGTCAAAAGGTCACTGGTAAAGGTGAAAACGTCACTGGTCAAAAGCAAACGGTCACAGGATCAAAGTTCAAGGTCAAAAGGTCACTGGTCAGGGTCAAAAGGTCACTGCTGAAGGTAAAAAAGACACAGGGGTTAAAGGTAAAGGTCAAAAGGTCATGGTACAAGGTGAAAAGGTCACGGGACAAGGTCAAACGGTCACGGGGCAACTGCATAAGGCCAAAAGGTCACCTGTCAAGGTCAAACGGTCACAGGATCAAAGTTCAAGGTCAAAAGGTCACGGGTCAAAGTTCAAGGTCAAAAGGTCACTGGTCAAGGTCAAAAGGTCACGAGTCAATGTAGAAAGGTCACGGGGGTCAAAGGTCTAGGTAAAACAGTACCAGGATCAAAGTTCAAGGTCAAAAGGTCACTAGTCAAGGTCAAAAGGTCACGGTTCAAGGTCATAAGGTCACGGGCGTCAAAAATCAAGGTCAAAAGGTCACGAACCAAGGTCAAAAGGTCACGGGACAAGGTCATAAGGTCACTTATCAAGGTCAAAAGGTCCCGTTTCAAGGTCAAAAGTTCACAGGGTCAAAGTTCAACGTCAAAATGTCACTTATCAAGGTCAAACGGTCACGGGGTCAAAAATCAAGGTCAAAAGGTCACTGGTAAAGGTCAAAAGGTCACTGGTCAAAAGCAAACGGTCACAGGATCAAAGTTCAAGGTCTAAAGGTCACTGGTCAGGGTCAAAAGGTCACTGCTGAAGGTAAAAAAGACACAGGGGTTAAAGGTAAAGGTCAAAAGGTCACGGTACAAGGTGAAAAGGTCACGGGACAAGGTGAAAAGGTCACGGGGCAACTGCATAAGGCCAAAAGGTCACCTGTCAAGGTCAAACGGTCACTGCTCAAGGTCAAAAGGTCACGTATCAATTCAAAAGGTCACGGGGCAATTGCATAAGGTCAAAAGCTAACTGGTCAAAATCAAACGGTCACAGGATCAAAGTTCAAGGTCATAAGGTCATGGGGTCAAAAATCAAGGTCAAAAGGTCACTGGTCAAAATCAAACGGTCACAGGATCAAATTTCAAGTTCATAAGGTCATGGGGGTCAAAAATCAAGGTCAAAAGGTCACCGCTCAAGGTCAAAAGGTCACGGGACAAGGTCAAACGGTCACTTATCAAGGTCAAAAGGTCCCGTTTCAAGGTCAAAAGTTCACAGGGTCAAAGTTCAAGGTCAAAAGGTCACTTATCAAGGTCAAACGGTCACGGGTCAAAAATCAAGGTCAAAAGGTCACTGGTAAAGGTCAAAAGGTCACTGGTCAAAAGCAAACGGTCACAGGATCAAAGTTCAAGGTCAAAAGGTCACTGGTCAGGGTCAAAAGGTCACTGCTGAAGGTAAAAAAGACACAGGGGTTAAAGGTAAATGTCAAAAGGTCACGGTACAAGGTGAAAAGGTCACGGGACAAGGTCAAAAGGTCACGGGGCAACTGCATAAGGCCAAAAGGTCACCTGTCAAGGTCAAACGGTCACAGGATCAAAGTTCAAGGTCAAAAGGTCACGGGTCAAAGTTCAAGGTCAAAAGGTCACTGGTCAAGGTCAAAAGGTCACGAGTCAATGTAGAAAGGTCACGGGGGTCAAAGGTCTAGGTAAAACAGTACCAGGATCAAAGTTCAAGGTCAAAAGGTCACTAGTCAAGGTCAAAAGGTCACGTTTCAAGGTCATAAGGACACGGGGGTCAAAAATCAAGGTCAAAAGGTCACGAACCAAGGTCAAAAGGTCACGGGACAAGGTCAGAAGGTCACGGGGCAACTGCATAAGGCCAAAAGGTCACCTGTCAAGGTCAAAAGGTCACTGCTCAAGGTCAAAAGGTCACGTATCAATTCAAAAGGTCACGGGGCAATTGCATAAGGTCAAAAGCTCACTGGTCAAAATCAAACGGTCACAGGATCAAAGTTCAAGGTCATAAGGTCATGGGGGTCAAAAATCAAGGTCAAAAGGTCACTGCTCAAGGTCAAAAGGTCACGGGACAAGGTCATAAGGTCACGGGGTAAAGGTCAAGGTCAAAAGGTCACGAACCAAGGTCAAAAGGTCACGGGGCAATTGCATAAGGTCAAAGGGTCACTGGTAAAGGTCAGAAGGTCACTGGTCAAAATCAAACGGTCACACGAACAACGTTCAAGGTCAAAAGGTCACTGCTCAAGGTCAAAAGGTCCCGTTTCAAGGTCAAACGGTCACGGGGGTGTCAAATGTCAAGGTCAAAAGGTCACTGCTCAAGGTCAAAAGGTCCCGTTTCAAGGTCAAACGGTCACGGGGGTGTCAAATGTCAAGGTCAAAAGGTCTCGAACCAAGGTCAAAAGGTCATGGGGTCAAAAATCGAGGTCAAAAGGTCACAAACCAAGGTCAAAAGGTCACAGGACAAGGTGAAAAGGTCATGGGGCAACTGCATAAGGCCAAAAGGTCACCTGTCAAGGTCAAAAGGTCACCGCTCAAGGTCAAAAGGTCACGGTTCAAGGTCATAAGGTCATGGGGGTCAAAGGTCAAGGTCAAAAGGTCACGAACCAAGGTCAAAAGGTCACGGGACAAGGTCATAAGGTCACTTATCAAGGTCAAAAGGTCCCGTATCAAGGTCAAAAGTTCACAGGGGTTAAAGGTAAAGGTCAAAATGTCACGGTACAAGGTGAAAAGGTCACGGGACAAGGTGAAAAGGTGACGGGGCAACTGCATAAGGCCAAAAGGTCACCTGTCAAGGTCAAACGGTCACTGCTCAAGGTCAAAAGGTCACGTATCAATTCAAAAGGTCACGGGGCAATTGCATAAGGTCAAAAGCTCACTGGTCAAAATCAAACGGTCACAGGATCAATGTTCAAGGTCATAAGGTCATGGGTCAAAAATCAAGGTCAAAAGGTCACTGGTCAAAATCAAACGGTCACAGGATCAAATTTCAAGTTCATAAGGTCATGGGGGGTCAAAAATCAAGGTCAAAAGGTCACCGCTCAAGGTCAAAAGGTCACGGGACAAGGTCATAAGGTCACGGGGGTAAAGGTAAAGGTCAAAAGGTCGCGAATCAAGGTCAAAAGGTCACGGGGCAATTGCATAAGGTCAAACGGTCACTGGTAAAGGTCAAAAGGTCACTGGTCAAAATCAAACGGTCACACGAACAACGTTCAAGGTCAAAAGGTCACTGCTCAAGGTCAAAAGGTCCCGTTTCAAGGTCAAACGGTCACGGGGTGTCAAATGTCAAGGTCAAAATGTCACTAACCAAGGTCAAAAGGTCACGGGGGTCAAAAATCGAGGTCAAAAGGTCACAAACCAAGGTCAAAAGGTCACGGGACAAGGTGAAAAGGTCACGGGGCAACTGCATAAGGCCAAAAGGTCACCTCTCAAGGTCAAAAGGTCACGAACCAAGGTCAAAAGGTCACGGGACAAGGTCATAAGGTCACTTATCAAGGTCAAAAGGTCCCGTTTCAAGGTCAAAAGTTCACAGGGTCAAAGTTCAAGGTCAAAAGGTCACTTATCAAGGTCAAACGGTCACGGGGTCAAAAATCAAGGTCAAAAGGTCACTGGTAAAGGTCAAAAGGTCACCGGTCAAGGTCAAACGGTCACAGGATCAAAGTTCAAGGTCAAAAGGTCACGGGTCAAAGTTCAAGGTCAAAAGGTCACTGGTCAAGGTCAAAAGGTCACGAGTCAATGTAGAAAGGTCACGGGGGTCAAAGGTCTAGGTAAAACAGTACCAGGATCAAAGTTCGAGGTCAAAAGGTCACTAGTCAAGGTCAAAAGGTCACGGTTCAAGGTCATAAGGACACGGGGGTCAAAAATCAAGGTCAAAAGGTCACGAACCAAGGTCAAAAGGTCACGGGACAAGGCCAGAAGGTCACGGGGCAACTGCATAAGGCCAAAAGGTCACCTGTCAAGGTCAAAAGGTCACTGCTCAAGGTCAAAAGGTCACGTATCAATTCAAAAGGTCACGGGGCAATTGCATAAGGTCAAAAGCTCACTGGTCAAAATCAAACGGTCACAGGATCAAAGTTCAAGGTCATAAGGTCATGGGGGTCAAAAATCAAGGTCAAAAGGTCACCGCTCAAGGTCAAAAGGTCACGAACCAAGGTCAAAAGGTCACGGGGGTCAAAAATCGAGGTCAAAAGGTCACAAACCAAGGTCAAAAGGTCACGGGACAAGGTGAAAAAGTCACGGGGCAACTGCATAAGGCCAAAAGGTCACCTGTCAAGGTCAAACGGTCACAGGATCAAAGTTCAAGGTCATAAGGTCATGGGGTCAGAAATCAAGGTCAAAAGGTCACTGCTCAAGGTCAAAAGGTCACGAACCAATGTCAAAAGGTCACGGGGCAATTGCATAAGGTCAAAGGGTCACTGGTAAAGGTCAAAAGGTCACTGGTCAAAATCAAACGGTCACACGAACAACGTTCAAGGTCAAAAGGTCACTGCTCAAGGTCAAAAGGTCCCGTTTCAAGGTCAAACGGTCACGGGGGTGTCAAATGTCAAGGTCAAAAGGTCACGAACCAAGGTCAAAAGGTCACGGGGGTCAAAAATCGAGGTCAAAAGGTCACAAACCAAGGTCAAAAGGTCACGGGACAAGGTGAAAAGGTCACGGGGCAACTGCATAAGGCCAAAAGGTCACCTGTCAAGGTCAAAAGGTCACTGCTCAAGGTCAAAAGGTCACGGTTCAAGGTCATAAGGTCACGGGGTCAAATGTCAAGGTCAAAAGGTCACGAACCAAGGTCAAAAGGTCACGGGACAAGGTCATAAGGTCACTTATCAAGGTCAAAAGGTCCCGTTTCAAGGTCAAAAGTTCACAGGGTCAAAGTTCAAGGTCAAAATGTCACTTATCAAGGTCAAACGGTCACGGGGTCAAAAATCAAGGTCAAAAGGTCACTGGTAAAGGTGAAAACGTCACTGGTCAAAAGCAAACGGTCACAGGATCAAAGTTCAAGGTCAAAAGGTCACTGGTCAGGGTCAAAAGGTCACTGCTGAAGGTAAAAAAGACACAGGGGTTAAAGGTAAAGGTCAAAAGGTCATGGTACAAGGTGAAAAGGTCACGGGACAAGGTCAAACGGTCACGGGGCAACTGCATAAGGCCAAAAGGTCACCTGTCAAGGTCAAACGGTCACAGGATCAAAGTTCAAGGTCAAAAGGTCACGGGTCAAAGTTCAAGGTCAAAAGGTCACTGGTCAAGGTCAAAAGGTCACGAGTCAATGTAGAAAGGTCACGGGGGTCAAAGGTCTAGGTAAAACAGTACCAGGATCAAAGTTCAAGGTCAAAAGGTCACTAGTCAAGGTCAAAAGGTCACGGTTCAAGGTCATAAGGTCACGGGCGTCAAAAATCAAGGTCAAAAGGTCACGAACCAAGGTCAAAAGGTCACGGGACAAGGTCATAAGGTCACTTATCAAGGTCAAAAGGTCCCGTTTCAAGGTCAAAAGTTCACAGGGTCAAAGTTCAACGTCAAAATGTCACTTATCAAGGTCAAACGGTCACGGGGTCAAAAATCAAGGTCAAAAGGTCACTGGTAAAGGTCAAAAGGTCACTGGTCAAAAGCAAACGGTCACAGGATCAAAGTTCAAGGTCTAAAGGTCACTGGTCAGGGTCAAAAGGTCACTGCTGAAGGTAAAAAAGACACAGGGGTTAAAGGTAAAGGTCAAAAGGTCACGGTACAAGGTGAAAAGGTCACGGGACAAGGTGAAAAGGTCACGGGGCAACTGCATAAGGCCAAAAGGTCACCTGTCAAGGTCAAACGGTCACTGCTCAAGGTCAAAAGGTCACGTATCAATTCAAAAGGTCACGGGGCAATTGCATAAGGTCAAAAGCTAACTGGTCAAAATCAAACGGTCACAGGATCAAAGTTCAAGGTCATAAGGTCATGGGGTCAAAAATCAAGGTCAAAAGGTCACTGGTCAAAATCAAACGGTCACAGGATCAAATTTCAAGTTCATAAGGTCATGGGGGTCAAAAATCAAGGTCAAAAGGTCACCGCTCAAGGTCAAAAGGTCACGGGACAAGGTCAAACGGTCACTTATCAAGGTCAAAAGGTCCCGTTTCAAGGTCAAAAGTTCACAGGGTCAAAGTTCAAGGTCAAAAGGTCACTTATCAAGGTCAAACGGTCACGGGTCAAAAATCAAGGTCAAAAGGTCACTGGTAAAGGTCAAAAGGTCACTGGTCAAAAGCAAACGGTCACAGGATCAAAGTTCAAGGTCAAAAGGTCACTGGTCAGGGTCAAAAGGTCACTGCTGAAGGTAAAAAAGACACAGGGGTTAAAGGTAAAGGTCAAAAGGTCACGGTACAAGGTGAAAAGGTCACGGGACAAGGTCAAAAGGTCACGGGGCAACTGCATAAGGCCAAAAGGTCACCTGTCAAGGTCAAACGGTCACAGGATCAAAGTTCAAGGTCAAAAGGTCACGGGTCAAAGTTCAAGGTCAAAAGGTCACTGGTCAAGGTCAAAAGGTCACGAGTCAATGTAGAAAGGTCACGGGGGTCAAAGGTCTAGGTAAAACAGTACCAGGATCAAAGTTCAAGGTCAAAAGGTCACTAGTCAAGGTCAAAAGGTCACGTTTCAAGGTCATAAGGACACGGGGGTCAAAAATCAAGGTCAAAAGGTCACGAACCAAGGTCAAAAGGTCACGGGACAAGGTCAGAAGGTCACGGGGCAACTGCATAAGGCCAAAAGGTCACCTGTCAAGGTCAAAAGGTCACTGCTCAAGGTCAAAAGGTCACGTATCAATTAAAAGGTCACGGGGCAATTGCATAAGGTCAAAAGGTCACCTGTCAAGGTCAAACGGTCACAGGATCAAAGTTCAAGGTCATAAGGTCATGGGGGTCAAAAATCAAGGTCAAAAGGTCACTGCTCAAGGTCAAAAGGTCACGGGACAAGGTCATAAGGTCACGGGGTAAAGGTCAAGGTCAAAAGGTCACGAACCAAGGTCAAAAGGTCACGGGGCAATTGCATAAGGTCAAAGGGTCACTGGTAAAGGTCAGAAGGTCACTGGTCAAAATCAAACGGTCACACGAACAACGTTCAAGGTCAAAAGGTCACTGCTCAAGGTCAAAAGGTCCCGTTTCAAGGTCAAACGGTCACGGGGGTGTCAAATGTCAAGGTCAAAAGGTCACTGCTCAAGGTCAAAAGGTCCCGTTTCAAGGTCAAACGGTCACGGGGGTGTCAAATGTCAAGGTCAAAAGGTCTCGAACCAAGGTCAAAAGGTCATGGGGTCAAAAATCGAGGTCAAAAGGTCACAAACCAAGGTCAAAAGGTCACAGGACAAGGTGAAAAGGTCATGGGGCAACTGCATAAGGCCAAAAGGTCACCTGTCAAGGTCAAAAGGTCACCGCTCAAGGTCAAAAGGTCACGGTTCAAGGTCATAAGGTCATGGGGGTCAAAGGTCAAGGTCAAAAGGTCACGAACCAAGGTCAAAAGGTCACGGGACAAGGTCATAAGGTCACTTATCAAGGTCAAAAGGTCCCGTATCAAGGTCAAAAGTTCACAGGGGTTAAAGGTAAAGGTCAAAAGGTCACGGTACAAGGTGAAAAGGTCACGGGACAAGGTGAAAAGGTGACGGGGCAACTGCATAAGGCCAAAAGGTCACCTGTCAAGGTCAAACGGTCACTGCTCAAGGTCAAAAGGTCACGTATCAATTCAAAAGGTCACGGGGCAATTGCATAAGGTCAAAAGCTCACTGGTCAAAATCAAACGGTCACAGGATCAATGTTCAAGGTCATAAGGTCATGGGTCAAAAATCAAGGTCAAAAGGTCACTGGTCAAAATCAAACGGTCACAGGATCAAATTTCAAGTTCATAAGGTCATGGGGGGTCAAAAATCAAGGTCAAAAGGTCACCGCTCAAGGTCAAAAGGTCACGGGACAAGGTCAAACGGTCACTTATCAAGGTCAAAAGGTCCCGTTTCAAGGTCAAAAGTTCACAGGGTCAAAGTTCAAGGTCAAAAGGTCACTTATCAAGGTCAAACGGTCACGGGTCAAAAATCAAGGTCAAAAGGTCACTGGTAAAGGTCAAAAGGTCACTGGTCAAAAGCAAACGGTCACAGGATGAAAGTTCAAGGTCAAAAGGTCACTGGTCAGGGTCAAAAGGTCACTGCTGAAGGTAAAAAAGACACAGGGGTTAAAGGTAAAGGTCAAAAGGTCACGGTACAAGGTGAAAAGGTCACGGGACAAGGTCAAAAGGTCACGGGGCAACTGCATAAGTCCAAAAGGTCACCTGTCAAGGTCAAACGGTCACAGGATCAAAGTTCAAGGTCAAAAGGTCACGGGTCAAAGTTCAAGGTCAAAAGGTCACTGGTCAAGGTCGAAAGGTCACGAGTCAATGTAGAAAGGTCACGGGGGTCAAAGGTCTAGGTAAAACAGTACCAGGATCAAAGTTCAAGGTCAAAAGGTCACTAGTCAAGGTCAAAAGGTCACGTTTCAAGGTCATAAGGACACGGGGGTCAAAAATCAAGGTCAAAAGGTCACGAACCAAGGTCAAAAGGTCACGGGACAAGGTCAGAAGTTCACGGGGCAACTGCATAAGGCCAAAAGGTCACCTGTCAAGGTCAAACGGTCACAGGATCAAAGTTCAAGGTCATAAGGTCATGGGGGTCAAAAATCAAGGTCAAAAGGTCACGAACCGAGGTCAAAAGGTCACGGGACAAGGTCATAAGGTCACGGGGGTAAAGGTAAAGGTCAAAAGGTCGCGAATCAAGGTCAAAAGGTCACGGGGCAATTGCATAAGGTCAAAGGGTCACTGGTAAAGGTCAAAAGGTCACTGGTCAAAATCAAACGGTCACACGAACAACGTTCAAGGTCAAAAGGTCACTGCTCAAGGTCAAAAGGTCCCGTTTCAAGGTCAAACGGTCACGGGGTGTCAAATGTCAAGGTCAAAATGTCACTAACCAAGGTCAAAAGGTCACGGGGGTCAAAAATCGAGGTCAAAAGGTCACAAACCAAGGTCAAAAGGTCACGGGACAAGGTGAAAAGGTCACGGGGCAACTGCATAAGGCCAAAAGGTCACCTCTCAAGGTCAAAAGGTCACGAACCAAGGTCAAAAGGTCACGGGACAAGGTCATAAGGTCACTTATCAAGGTCAAAAGGTCCCGTTTCAAGGTCAAAAGTTCACAGGGTCAAAGTTCAAGGTCAAAAGGTCACTTATCAAGGTCAAACGGTCACGGGGTCAAAAATCAAGGTCAAAAGGTCACTGGTAAAGGTCAAAAGGTCACCGGTCAAGGTCAAACGGTCACAGGATCAAAGTTCAAGGTCAAAAGGTCACGGGTCAAAGTTCAAGGTCAAAAGGTCACTGGTCAAGGTCAAAAGGTCACGAGTCAATGTAGAAAGGTCACGGGGGTCAAAGGTCTAGGTAAAACAGTACCAGGATCAAAGTTCGAGGTCAAAAGGTCACTAGTCAAGGTCAAAAGGTCACGGTTCAAGGTCATAAGGACACGGGGGTCAAAAATCAAGGTCAAAAGGTCACGAACCAAGGTCAAAAGGTCACGGGACAAGGCCAGAAGGTCACGGGGCAACTGCATAAGGCCAAAAGGTCACCTGTCAAGGTCAAAAGGTCACTGCTCAAGGTCAAAAGGTCACGTATCAATTCAAAAGGTCACGGGGCAATTGCATAAGGTCAAAAGCTCACTGGTCAAAATCAAACGGTCACAGGATCAAAGTTCAAGGTCATAAGGTCATGGGGGTCAAAAATCAAGGTCAAAAGGTCACCGCTCAAGGTCAAAAGGTCACGAACCAAGGTCAAAAGGTCACGGGGGTCAAAAATCGAGGTCAAAAGGTCACAAACCAAGGTCAAAAGGTCACGGGACAAGGTGAAAAGGTCACGGGGCAACTGCATAAGGCCAAAAGGTCACTTATCAAGGTCAAAAGGTCACTGCTCAAGGCCAAAAGGTCACCTGTCAAGGTCAAACGGTCACAGGATCAAAGTTCAAGTTCATAAGGTCATGGGGTCAGAAATCAAGGTCAAAAGGTCACTGCTCAAGGTCAAAAGGTCACGAACCAATGTCAAAAGGTCACGGGGCAATTGCATAAGGTCAAAGGGTCACTGGTAAAGGTCAAAAGGTCACTGGTCAAAATCAAACGGTCACACGAACAACGTTCAAGGTCAAAAGGTCACTGCTCAAGGTCAAAAGGTCCCGTTTCAAGGTCAAACGGTCACGGGGGTGTCAAATGTCAAGGTCAAAATGTCACTAACCAAGGTCAAAAGGTCACGGGGGTCAAAAATCGAGGTCAAAAGGTCAGAAACCAATGTCAAAAGGTCACGGGACAAGGTGAAAAGGTAACGGGGCAACTGCATAAGGCCAAAAGGTCACCTGTCAAGGTCAAAAGGTCACTGCTCAAGGTCAAAAGGTCACGGTTCAAGGTCATAAGGTCACGGGGTCAAATGTCAAGGTCAAAAGGTCACGAACCAAGGTCAAAAGGTCACGGGACAAGGTCATAAGGTCACTTATCAAGGTCAAAAGGTCCCGTTTCAAGGTCAAAAGTTCACAGGGTCAAAGTTCAAGGTCAAAATGTCACTTATCAAGGTCAAACGGTCACGGGGTCAAAAATCAAGGTCAAAAGGTCACTGGTAAAGGTGAAAACGTCACTGGTCAAAAGCAAACGGTCACAGGATCAAAGTTCAAGGTCAAAAGGTCACTGGTCAGGGTCAAAAGGTCACTGCTGAAGGTAAAAAAGACACAGGGGTTAAAGGTAAAGGTCAAAAGGTCATGGTACAAGGTGAAAAGGTCACGGGACAAGGTCAAACGGTCACGGGGCAACTGCATAAGGCCAAAAGGTCACCTGTCAAGGTCAAACGGTCACAGGATCAAAGTTCAAGGTCAAAAGGTCACGGGTCAAAGTTCAAGGTCAAAAGGTCACTGGTCAAGGTCAAAAGGTCACGAGTCAATGTAGAAAGGTCACGGGGGTCAAAGGTCTAGGTAAAACAGTACCAGGATCAAAGTTCAAGGTCAAAAGGTCACTAGTCAAGGTCAAAAGGTCACGGTTCAAGGTCATAAGGTCACGGGCGTCAAAAATCAAGGTCAAAAGGTCACGAACCAAGGTCAAAAGGTCACGGGACAAGGTCATAAGGTCACTTATCAAGGTCAAAAGGTCCCGTTTCAAGGTCAAAATTTCACAGGGTCAAAGTTCAACGTCAAAATGTCACTTATCAAGGTCAAACGGTCACGGGGTCAAAAATCAAGGTCAAAAGGTCACTGGTAAAGGTCAAAAGGTCACTGGTCAAAAGCAAACGGTCACAGGATCAAAGTTCAAGGTCTAAAGGTCACTGGTCAGGGTCAAAAGGTCACTGCTGAAGGTAAAAAAGACACAGGGGTTAAAGGTAAAGGTCAAAAGGTCACGGTACAAGGTGAAAAGGTCACGGGACAAGGTGAAAAGGTCACGGGGCAACTGCATAAGGCCAAAAGGTCACCTGTCAAGGTCAAACGGTCACTGCTCAAGGTCAAAAGGTCACGTATCAATTCAAAAGGTCACGGGGCAATTGCATAAGGTCAAAAGCTCACTGGTCAAAATCAAACGGTCACAGGATCAAAGTTCAAGGTCATAAGGTCATGGGGTCAAAAATCAAGGTCAAAAGGTCACTGGTCAAAATCAAACGGTCACAGGATCAAATTTCAAGTTCATAAGGTCATGGGGGTCAAAAATCAAGGTCAAAAGGTCACCGCTCAAGGTCAAAAGGTCACGGGACAAGGTCAAACGGTCACTTATCAAGGTCAAAAGGTCCCGTTTCAAGGTCAAAAGTTCACAGGGTCAAAGTTCAAGGTCAAAAGGTCACTTATCAAGGTCAAACGGTCACGGGTCAAAAATCAAGGTCAAAAGGTCACTGGTAAAGGTCAAAAGGTCACTGGTCAAAAGCAAACGGTCACAGGATCAAAGTTCAAGGTCAAAAGGTCACTGGTCAGGGTCAAAAGGTCACTGCTGAAGGTAAAAAAGACACAGGGGTTAAAGGTAAAGGTCAAAAGGTCACGGTACAAGGTGAAAAGGTCACGGGACAAGGTCAAAAGGTCACGGGGCAACTGCATAAGGCCAAAAGGTCACCTGTCAAGGTCAAACGGTCACAGGATCAAAGTTCAAGGTCAAAAGGTCACGGGTCAAAGTTCAAGGTCAAAAGGTCACTGGTCAAGGTCAAAAGGTCACGAGTCAATGTAGAAAGGTCACGGGGGTCAAAGGTCTAGGTAAAACAGTACCAGGATCAAAGTTCAAGGTCAAAAGGTCACTAGTCAAGGTCAAAAGGTCACGTTTCAAGGTCATAAGGACACGGGGGTCAAAAATCAAGGTCAAAAGGTCACGAACCAAGGTCAAAAGGTCACGGGACAAGGTCAGAAGGTCACGGGGCAACTGCATAAGGCCAAAAGGTCACCTGTCAAGGTCAAAAGGTCACTGCTCAAGGTCAAAAGGTCACGTATCAATTAAAAGGTCACGGGGCAATTGCATAAGGTCAAAAGGTCACCTGTCAAGGTCAAACGGTCACAGGATCAAAGTTCAAGGTCATAAGGTCATGGGGGTCAAAAATCAAGGTCAAAAGGTCACTGCTCAAGGTCAAAAGGTCACGGGACAAGGTCATAAGGTCACGGGGTAAAGGTCAAGGTCAAAAGGTCACGAACCAAGGTCAAAAGGTCACGGGGCAATTGCATAAGGTCAAAGGGTCACTGGTAAAGGTCAGAAGGTCACTGGTCAAAATCAAACGGTCACACGAACAACGTTCAAGGTCAAAAGGTCACTGCTCAAGGTCAAAAGGTCCCGTTTCAAGGTCAAACGGTCACGGGGGTGTCAAATGTCAAGGTCAAAAGGTCACTGCTCAAGGTCAAAAGGTCCCGTTTCAAGGTCAAACGGTCACGGGGGTGTCAAATGTCAAGGTCAAAAGGTCTCGAACCAAGGTCAAAAGGTCATGGGGTCAAAAATCGAGGTCAAAAGGTCACAAACCAAGGTCAAAAGGTCACGGGACAAGGTGAAAAGGTCATGGGGCAACTGCATAAGGCCAAAAGGTCACCTGTCAAGGTCAAAAGGTCACCGCTCAAGGTCAAAAGGTCACGGTTCAAGGTCATAAGGTCATGGGGGTCAAAGGTCAAGGTCAAAAGGTCACGAACCAAGGTAAAAAGGTCACGGGACAAGGTCATAAGGTCACTTATCAAGGTCAAAAGGTCCCGTATCAAGGTCAAAAGTTCACAGGGGTTAAAGGTAAAGGTCAAAAGGTCACGGTACAAGGTGAAAAGGTCACGGGACAAGGTGAAAAGGTGACGGGGCAACTGCATAAGGCCAAAAGGTCACCTGTCAAGGTCAAACGGTCACTGCTCAAGGTCAAAAGGTCACGTATCAATTCAAAAGGTCACGGGGCAATTGCATAAGGTCAAAAGCTCACTGGTCAAAATCAAACGGTCACAGGATCAATGTTCAAGGTCATAAGGTCATGGGTCAAAAATCAAGGTCAAAAGGTCACTGGTCAAAATCAAACGGTCACAGGATCAAATTTCAAGTTCATAAGGTCATGGGGGGTCAAAAATCAAGGTCAAAAGGTCACCGCTCAAGGTCAAAAGGTCACGGGACAAGGTCAAACGGTCACTTATCAAGGTCAAAAGGTCCCGTTTCAAGGTCAAAAGTTCACAGGGTCAAAGTTCAAGGTCAAAAGGTCACTTATCAAGGTCAAACGGTCACGGGGTCAAAAATCAAGGTCAAAAGGTCACTGGTAAAGGTCAAAAGGTCACTGGTCAAAAGCAAACGGTCACAGGATGAAAGTTCAAGGTCAAAAGGTCACTGGTCAGGGTCAAAAGGTCACTGCTGAAGGTAAAAAAGACACAGGGGTTAAAGGTAAAGGTCAAAAGGTCACGGTACAAGGTGAAAAGGTCACGGGACAAGGTCAAAAGGTCACGGGGCAACTGCATAAGTCCAAAAGGTCACCTGTCAAGGTCAAACGGTCACAGGATCAAAGTTCAAGGTCAAAAGGTCACGGGTCAAAGTTCAAGGTCAAAAGGTCACTGGTCAAGGTCGAAAGGTCACGAGTCAATGTAGAAAGGTCACGGGGGTCAAAGGTCTAGGTAAAACAGTACCAGGATCAAAGTTCAAGGTCAAAAGGTCACTAGTCAAGGTCAAAAGGTCACGTTTCAAGGTCATAAGGACACGGGGGTCAAAAATCAAGGTCAAAAGGTCACGAACCAAGGTCAAAAGGTCACGGGACAAGGTCAGAAGTTCACGGGGCAACTGCATAAGGCCAAAAGGTCACCTGTCAAGGTCAAACGGTCACAGGATCAAAGTTCAAGGTCATAAGGTCATGGGGGTCAAAAATCAAGGTCAAAAGGTCACGAACCGAGGTCAAAAGGTCACGGGACAAGGTCATAAGGTCACGGGGGTAAAGGTAAAGGTCAAAAGGTCGCGAATCAAGGTCAAAAGGTCACGGGGCAATTGCATAAGGTCAAAGGGTCACTGGTAAAGGTCAAAAGGTCACTGGTCAAAATCAAACGGTCACACGAACAACGTTCAAGGTCAAAAGGTCACTGCTCAAGGTCAAAAGGTCCCGTTTCAAGGTCAAACGGTCACGGGGTGTCAAATGTCAAGGTCAAAATGTCACTAACCAAGGTCAAAAGGTCACGGGGGTCAAAAATCGAGGTCAAAAGGTCACAAACCAAGGTCAAAAGGTCACGGGACAAGGTGAAAAGGTCACGGGGCAACTGCATAAGGCCAAAAGGTCACCTCTCAAGGTCAAAAGGTCACGAACCAAGGTCAAAAGGTCACGGGACAAGGTCATAAGGTCACTTATCAAGGTCAAAAGGTCCCGTTTCAAGGTCAAAAGTTCACAGGGTCAAAGTTCAAGGTCAAAAGGTCACTTATCAAGGTCAAACGGTCACGGGGTCAAAAATCAAGGTCAAAAGGTCACTGGTAAAGGTCAAAAGGTCACCGGTCAAGGTCAAACGGTCACAGGATCAAAGTTCAAGGTCAAAAGGTCACGGGTCAAAGTTCAAGGTCAAAAGGTCACTGGTCAAGGTCAAAAGGTCACGAGTCAATGTAGAAAGGTCACGGGGGTCAAAGGTCTAGGTAAAACAGTACCAGGATCAAAGTTCAAGGTCAAAAGGTCACTAGTCAAGGTCAAAAGGTCACGGTTCAAGGTCATAAGGACACGGGGGTCAAAAATCAAGGTCAAAAGGTCACGAACCAAGGTCAAAAGGTCACGGGACAAGGCCAGAAGGTCACGGGGCAACTGCATAAGGCCAAAAGGTCACCTGTCAAGGTCAAAAGGTCACTGCTCAAGGTCAAAAGGTCACGTATCAATTCAAAAGGTCACGGGGCAATTGCATAAGGTCAAAAGCTCACTGGTCAAAATCAAACGGTCACAGGATCAAAGTTCAAGGTCATAAGGTCATGGGGGTCAAAAATCAAGGTCAAAAGGTCACCGCTCAAGGTCAAAAGGTCACGAACCAAGGTCAAAAGGTCACGGGGGTCAAAAATCGAGGTCAAAAGGTCACAAACCAAGGTCAAAAGGTCACGGGACAAGGTGAAAAGGTCACGGGGCAACTGCATAAGGCCAAAAGGTCACTTATCAAGGTCAAAAGGTCACTGCTCAAGGCCAAAAGGTCACCTGTCAAGGTCAAACGGTCACAGGATCAAAGTTCAAGTTCATAAGGTCATGGGGTCAGAAATCAAGGTCAAAAGGTCACTGCTCAAGGTCAAAAGGTCACGAACCAATGTCAAAAGGTCACGGGGCAATTGCATAAGGTCAAAGGGTCACTGGTAAAGGTCAAAAGGTCACTGGTCAAAATCAAACGGTCACACGAACAACGTTCAAGGTCAAAAGGTCACTGCTCAAGGTCAAAAGGTCCCGTTTCAAGGTCAAACGGTCACGGGGGTGTCAAATGTCAAGGTCAAAATGTCACTAACCAAGGTCAAAAGGTCACGGGGGTCAAAAATCGAGGTCAAAAGGTCAGAAACCAAGGTCAAAAGGTCACGGGACAAGGTGAAAAGGTCACGGGGCAACTGCATAAGGCCAAAAGGTCACCTGTCAAGGTCAAAAGGTCACTGCTCAAGGTCAAAAGGTCACGGTTCAAGGTCATAAGGTCACGGGGTCAAATGTCAAGGTCAAAAGGTCACGAACCAAGGTCAAAAGGTCACGGGACAAGGTCATAAGGTCACTTATCAAGGTCAAAAGGTCCCGTTTCAAGGTCAAAAGTTCACAGGGTCAAAGTTCAAGGTCAAAATGTCACTTATCAAGGTCAAACGGTCACGGGGTCAAAAATCAAGGTCAAAAGGTCACTGGTAAAGGTGAAAACGTCACTGGTCAAAAGCAAACGGTCACAGGATCAAAGTTCAAGGTCAAAAGGTCACTGGTCAGGGTCAAAAGGTCACTGCTGAAGGTAAAAAAGACACAGGGGTTAAAGGTAAAGGTCAAAAGGTCATGGTACAAGGTGAAAAGGTCACGGGACAAGGTCAAACGGTCACGGGGCAACTGCATAAGGCCAAAAGGTCACCTGTCAAGGTCAAACGGTCACAGGATCAAAGTTCAAGGTCAAAAGGTCACGGGTCAAAGTTCAAGGTCAAAAGGTCACTGGTCAAGGTCAAAAGGTCACGAGTCAATGTAGAAAGGTCACGGGGGTCAAAGGTCTAGGTAAAACAGTACCAGGATCAAAGTTCAAGGTCAAAAGGTCACTAGTCAAGGTCAAAAGGTCACGGTTCAAGGTCATAAGGTCACGGGCGTCAAAAATCAAGGTCAAAAGGTCACGAACCAAGGTCAAAAGGTCACGGGACAAGGTCATAAGGTCACTTATCAAGGTCAAAAGGTCCCGTTTCAAGGTCAAAAGTTTACAGGGTCAAAGTTCAACGTCAAAATGTCACTTATCAAGGTCAAACGGTCACGGGGTCAAAAATCAAGGTCAAAAGGTCACTGGTAAAGGTCAAAAGGTCACTGGTCAAAAGCAAACGGTCACAGGATCAAAGTTCAAGGTCTAAAGGTCACTGGTCAGGGTCAAAAGGTCACTGCTGAAGGTAAAAAAGACACAGGGGTTAAAGGTAAAGGTCAAAAGGTCACGGTACAAGGTGAAAAGGTCACGGGACAAGGTGAAAAGGTCACGGGGCAACTGCATAAGGCCAAAAGGTCACCTGTCAAGGTCAAACGGTCACTGCTCAAGGTCAAAAGGTCACGTATCAATTCAAAAGGTCACGGGGCAATTGCATAAGGTCAAAAGCTCACTGGTCAAAATCAAACGGTCACAGGATCAAAGTTCAAGGTCATAAGGTCATGGGGTCAAAAATCAAGGTCAAAAGGTCACTGGTCAAAATCAAACGGTCACAGGATCAAATTTCAAGTTCATAAGGTCATGGGGGTCAAAAATCAAGGTCAAAAGGTCACCGCTCAAGGTCAAAAGGTCACGGGACAAGGTCAAACGGTCACTTATCAAGGTCAAAAGGTCCCGTTTCAAGGTCAAAAGTTCACAGGGTCAAAGTTCAAGGTCAAAAGGTCACTTATCAAGGTCAAACGGTCACGGGTCAAAAATCAAGGTCAAAAGGTCACTGGTAAAGGTCAAAAGGTCACTGGTCAAAAGCAAACGGTCACAGGATCAAAGTTCAAGGTCAAAAGGTCACTGGTCAGGGTCAAAAGGTCACTGCTGAAGGTAAAAAAGACACAGGGGTTAAAGGTAAAGGTCAAAAGGTCACGGTACAAGGTGAAAAGGTCACGGGACAAGGTCAAAAGGTCACGGGGCAACTGCATAAGGCCAAAAGGTCACCTGTCAAGGTCAAACGGTCACAGGATCAAAGTTCAAGGTCAAAAGGTCACGGGTCAAAGTTCAAGGTCAAAAGGTCACTGGTCAAGGTCAAAAGGTCACGAGTCAATGTAGAAAGGTCACGGGGTCAAAGGTCTAGGTAAAACAGTACCAGGATCAAAGTTCAAGGTCAAAAGGTCACTAGTCAAGGTCAAAAGGTCACGTTTCAAGGTCATAAGGACACGGGGGTCAAAAATCAAGGTCAAAAGGTCACGAACCAAGGTCAAAAGGTCACGGGACAAGGTCAGAAGGTCACGGGGCAACTGCATAAGGCCAAAAGGTCACCTGTCAAGGTCAAAAGGTCACTGCTCAAGGTCAAAAGGTCACGTATCGATTCAAAAGGTCACGGGGCAATTGCATAAGGTCAAAAGCTCACTGGTCAAAATCAAACGGTCACAGGATCAAAGTTCAAGGTCATAAGGTCATGGGGTCAAAAATCAAGGTCAAAAGGTCACTGCTCAAGGTCATAAGGTCAGGGGACAAGGTCATAAGGTCACGGGGTAAAGGTCAAGGTCAAAAGGTCGCGAACCAAGGTCAAAAGGTCACGGGGGTCAAAAATCGAGGTCAAAAGGTCACAAACCAAGGTCAAAAGGTCACGGGACAAGGTGAAAAGGTCACGGGGCAACTGCATAAGGCCAAAAGGTCACCTGTCAAGGTCAAAAGGTCACCGCTCAAGGTCAAAAGGTCACGGTTCAAGGTCATAAGGTCACGGGGGTCAAAGGTCAAGGTCAAAAGGTCACGAACCAAGGTCATAAGGTCACTGGTCAAGGTCAAAAGGTCACGGGTCAATGGAGAGAGCTCGCGGAGTCAAAGGTCTAGGTCAAACAGTACCAGGCTCAAAGTTCAAGGTCAAAAGGTCACGTTTCAAGGTCAAAAGGTCACGGGACAAGGTCATAAGGTCACGGGGGTAAAGGTCAAGGTCAAAAGGTCGCGAACCAAGGTCAAAATATCACGGGGCAATTGCATAAGGTCAAAGGGTCACTGGTAAAGGTCAAAAGGTCACTGGTCAAAATCAAACGGTCACACGAACAAAGTTCAAGGTCAAAAGGTCACTGCTCAAGGTCAAAAGGGCCCGTTTCAAGGTCAAACGGTCACGGGGGTTCAAATGTCAAGGTCAAAAGGTCACGAACCAAGGTCAGAAGGTCACGGAGTCAAAGTTCAAGGTCAAAAAGGTCACGGGACAAGGTCAAAAGGTCACGGGTCAATGTCGGAAGGTCACGGGTCAAAGGTCTAGGTCAAACAGTACCAGGCTCAAAGTTCAAGGTCAAAAGGTCACGTTTCACGGTCAAAAGGTCACGGGACAAGGTCAGAAGGTCACGGGGCAACTGCATAAGGCCAAAAGGTCACCTGTCAAGGTCAAAAGGTCACTGCGCTAGGTCAAAAGGTTATGTATCGATTCAAAAGGTCACGGGGCAATTGCATAAGGTCAAAGGGTCACTGTTAAAGGTCAAAAGGTCACTGCTCAAGGTCAAAAGGTCACGTTTCAAGGTCAAACGGTCACGGGGGTCAAATGTCAAGGTCAAAAGGTCACGAACCAAGGTCAAAAGGTCACGGGGGTCAAAGGTCAAGGCCAGACGGTCACAGGATCAAAGTTCAAGGTCAAAAGGTCACTGGTCAAGGTCAAAAGGTCACGGGACAAGCTCATAAGGTCACGGGGTAAAGGTCAAGGTCAAAAGGTCGCGAACCAAGGTCAAAAGGTCACGGGCAATTGCATAAGGTCAAAGGGTCACTGGTAAAGGTCAAAAGGTCACTGCTCAAAATCAAACGGTCACACGAACAACGTTCAAGGTCAAAAGGTCATTGCTCAAGGTCAAAAGGTCCCGTTTCAAGGTCAAACGGTCACAGGGGGTCAAATGTCAAGGTCAAAAGGTCACTGGTCAGGGTCAAAAGGTCACTGCTCAAGGTAAAAAAGACACAGGGGTTAAAGGTAAAGGTCAAAAGGTCACGGTACAAGGTGAAAAGGTCACGGGACAAGGTCAAACGGTCACGGGGCAACTGCATAAGGCCAAAAGGTCACCTGTCAAGGTCAAACGGTTATGGGGGGTCAAATGTCAAGGTCAAAAGGTCACGAGCCAAGGTCAAAAGGTCATGGGGGTCAAAGGTCAAGGCCAAACGGTCACAGGATCAAAGTTCAAGGTCAAAAGGTCACGTTTCAAGGTCAAAAGGTCACGGGACAAGGTCAGAAGGTCACGGGGCAACTGCATAAGGCCAAAAGGTCACCTGTCAAGGTCAAAAGGTCACTGCTCAAGGTCAAAAGGTCACGTATCGATTCAAAAGGTCACGGGGCAATTGCATAAGGTCAAAAGCTCACTGGTCAAAATCAAACGGTCACAGGATCAAAGTTCAAGGTCATAAGGTCATGGGGGTCAAAAATCAAGGTCAAAAGGTCACCGCTCAAGGTCAAAAGGTCACGGGACAAGGTCATAAGGTCACGGGGTAAAGGTCAAGGTCAAAAGGTCACGGGGCAATTGCATAAGGCCAAAAGGTCACCTGTCAAGGTCAAAAGGTCACTGCTCAAGGTCAAAAGGTCACGGTTCAAGGTAATAAGGTCACGGGGGTCAAAGGTCAAGGTCAAAAGGTCACGAACCAAGGTCAAAAGGTCACGGGACAAGGTCATAAGGTCACTTATCAAGGTCAAAAGGTCCCGTTTCAAGGTCAAAAGTTCACAGGGTCAAAGTTCAAGGTCAAAAGGTCACTTATCAAGGTCAAACGGTCACGGGGTCAAAAATCAAGGTCAAAAGGTCACTGGTAAAGGTCAAAAGGTCACTGGTCAAAAGCAAACGGTCACAGGATGAAAGTTCAAGGTCAAAAGGTCACTAGTCAAGGTCAAAAGGTCACGTTTCAAGGTCATAAGGACACGGGGGTCAAAAATCAAGGTCAAAAGGTCACAAACCAAGGTCAAAAGGTCACGGGACAAGGTCAGAAGGTCACGGGGCAACTGCATAAGGCCAAAAGGTCACCTGTCAAGGTCAAAAGGTCACTGCTCAAGGTCAAAAGGTCACGTATCGATTCAAAAGGTCACGGGGCAA
Source organism: Porphyrio hochstetteri (assembly GCA_020800305.1). Lineage (NCBI taxonomy): Eukaryota > Metazoa > Chordata > Aves > Gruiformes > Rallidae > Porphyrio > Porphyrio hochstetteri. The sequence continues at coordinate 625,631 of CM036908.1, forward strand.
TTGCATAAGGTCAAAAGCTCACTGGTCAAAATCAAACGGTCACAGGATCAAAGTTCAAGGTCATAAGGTCATGGGGGTCAAAAATCAAGGTAAAAAGGTCACCGCTCAAGGTCAAAAGGTCACGGGACAAGGTCATAAGGTCACGGGGTAAAGGTCAAGGTCAAAAGGTCACGAACCAAGGTCAAAAGGTCACGGGGCAATTGCATAAGGTCAAAGGGTCACTGGTAAAGGTCAAAAGGTCACTGGTCAAAATCAAACGGTCACACGAACAACGTTCAAGGTCAAAAGGTCACTGCTCAAGGTCAAAAGGTCCCGTTTCAAGGTCAAACGGTCACGGGGGTGTCAAATGTCAAGGTCAAAAGGTCACAAACCAAGGTCAAAAGGTCACGGGGGTCAAAAATCGAGGTCAAAAGGTCACAAACCAAGGTCAAAAGGTCACGGGACAAGGAGAAATGGTCACAGGGCAACTGCATAAGGCCAAAAGGTCACCTGTCAAGGTCAAAAGGTCACTGCTCAAGGTCAAAAGGTCACGGTTCAAGGTCATAAGGTCACGGGGGTCAAAGGTCACGGTCAAAAGGTCACAAACCAAGGTCAAAAGGTCACGGGACAAAGTCATAAGGTCACTTATCAAGGTCAAAAGGTCCCGTTTCAAGGTCAAAAGTTCACAGGGTCAAAGTTCAAGGTCAAAAGGTCACTTATCAAGGTCAAACGGTCACGGGTCAAAAATCAAGGTCAAAAGGTCACTGGTAAAGGTCAAAAGGTCACTGGTCAAAAGCAAACGGTCACAGGATGAAAGTTCAAGGTCAAAAGGTCACTGGTCAGGGTCAAAAGGTCACTGCTGAAGGTAAAAAAGACACAGGGGTTAAAGGTAAAGGTCAAAAGGTCACGGTACAAGGTGAAAAGGTCACGGGACAAGGTCAAAAGGTCACGGGGCAACTGCATAAGGCCAAAAGGTCACCTGTCAAGGTCAAACGGTCACAGGATCAAAGTTCAAGGTCAAAAGGTCACGGGTCAAAGTTCAAGGTCAAAAGGTCACTGGTCAAGGTCAAAAGGTCACGAGTCAATGTAGAAAGGTCACGGGGGTCAAAGGTCTAGGTAAAACAGTACCAGGATCAAAGTTCAAGGTCAAAAGGTCACTAGTCAAGGTCAAAAGGTCACGTTTCAAGGTCATAAGGACACGGGGGTCAAAAATCAAGGTCAAAAGGTCACAAACCAAGGTCAAAAGGTCACGGGACAAGGCCAGAAGTTCACGGGGCAACTGCATAAGGCCAAAAGGTCACCTGTCAAGGTCAAAAGGTCACTGCTCAAGGTCAAAAGGTCACGTATCAATTCAAAAGGTCACGGGGCAATTGCATAAGGTCAAAAGCTAACTGGTCAAAATCAAACGGTCACAGGATCAAATTTCAAGGTCATAAGGTCATGGGGGTCAAAAATCAAGGTCAAAAGGTCACCGCTCAAGGTCAAAGGTCACGGGACAAGGTCATAAGGTCACGGGGGGTAAAGGTAAAGGTCAAAAGGTCGCGAACCAAGGTCAAAAGGTCACGGGGCAATTGCATAAGGTCAAAGGGTCACTGGTAAAGGTCAAAAGGTCAGTGGTCAAAATCAAACGTTCACACGAACAACGTTCAAGGTCAAAAGGTCACTGCTCAAGGTCAAAAGGTCCCGTTTCAAGGTCAAACGGTCACGGGGGTGTCAAATGTCAAGGTCAAAAGGTCACAAACCAAGGTCAAAAGGTCACGGGGGTCAAAAATCGAGGTCAAAAGGTCACAAACCAAGGTCAAAAGGTCACGGGACAAGGTGAAAAGGTCACGGGGCAACTGCATAAGGCCAAAAGGTCACCTGTCAAGGTCAAAAGGTCACTGCTCAAGGTCAAAAGGTCACGGTTCAAGGTCATAAGGTCACGGGGGTCAAAGGTCAAGGTCAAAAGGTCACTGCTCAAGGTCAAAAGGTCACGGGACAAGGTCATAAGGTCACTTATCAAGGTCAAAAGGTCCCGTTTCAAGGTCAAAAGTTCACAGGGTCAAAGTTCAAGGTCAAAAGGTCACTTATCAAGGTCAAACGGTCACGGGGTCAAAAATCAAGGTCAAAAGGTCACTGGTAAAGGTCAAAAGGTCACTGGTCAAAAGCAAACGGTCACAGGATGAAAGTTCAAGGTCAAAAGGTCACTGGTCAGGGTCAAAAGGTCACTGCTGAAGGTAAAAAAGACACAGGGGTTAAAGGTAAAGGTCAAAAGGTCACGGTACAAGGTGAAAAGGTCACGGGACAAGGTCAAAAGGTCACGGGGCAACTGCATAAGGCCAAAAGGTCACCTGTCAAGGTCAAACGGTCACAGGATCAAAGTTCAAGGTCAAAAGGTCACGGGTCAAAGTTCAAGGTCAAAAGGTCACTGGTCAAGGTCAAAAGGTCACGAGTCAATGTAGAAAGGTCACGGGGGTCAAAGGTCTAGGTAAAACAGTACCAGGATCAAAGTTCAAGGTCAAAAGGTCACTAGTCAAGGTCAAAAGGTCACGTTTCAAGGTCATAAGGACACGGGGGTCAAAAATCAAGGTCAAAAGGTCACAAACCAAGGTCAAAAGGTCACGGGACAAGGCCAGAAGGTCACGGGGCAACTGCATAAGGCCAAAAGGTCACCTGTCAAGGTCAAAAGGTCACTGCTCAAGGTCAAAAGGTCACGTATCAATTCAAAAGGTCACGGGGCAATTGCATAAGGTCAAAAGCTCACTGGTCAAAATCAAACGGTCACAGGATCAAATTTCAAGGTCATAAGGTCATGGGGGTAAAAAATCAAGGTCAAAAGGTCACCGCTCAAGGTCAAAAGGTCACGGGACAAGGTCATAAGGTCACGGGGTAAAGGTAAAGGTCAAAAGGTCGCGAACCAAGGTCAAAAGGTCACGGGGCAATTGCATAAGGTCAAAGGGTCACTGGTAAAGGTCAAAAGGTCACTGGTCAAAATCAAACGTTCACACGAACAACGTTCAAGGTCAAAAGGTCACTGCTCAAGGTCAAAAGGTCCCGTTTCAAGGTCAAACGGTCACGGGGGTGTCAAATGTCAAGGTCAAAAGGTCACAAACCAAGGTCAAAAGGTCACGGGGGTCAAAAATCGAGGTCAAAAGGTCACAAACCAAGGTCAAAAGGTCACGGGACAAGGTGAAAAGGTCACGGGGCAACTGCATAAGGCCAAAAGGTCACCTGTCAAGGTTAAAAGGTCACTGCTCAAGGTCAAAAGGTCACGGTTCAAGGTCATAAGGTCACGGGGGTCAAAGGTCAAGGTCAAAAGGTCACCGCTCAAGGTCAAAAGGTCACGGGACAAGGTCATAAGGTCACTTATCAAGGTCAAAAGGTCCCGTTTCAAGGTCAAAAGTTCACAGGGTCAAAGTTCAAGGTCAAAAGGTCACTTATCAAGGTCAAACGGTCACGGGGTCAAAAATCAAGGTCAAAAGGTCACTGGTAAAGGTCAAAAGGTCACTGGTCAAAAGCAAACGGTCACAGGATCAAAGTTCAAGGTCAAAAGGTCACTGGTCAGGGTCAAAAGGTCACTGCTGAAGGTAAAAAAGACACAGGGGTTAAAGGTAAAGGTCAAAAGGTCACGGGACAAGGTGAAAAGGTCACGGGACAAGGTCAAAAGGTCACGGGGCAACTGCATAAGGCCAAAAGGTCACCTGTCAAGGTCAAACGGTCACAGGATCAAAGTTCAAGGTCATAAGGTCATGGGGGTCAAAAATCAAGGTCAAAAGGTCACTGCTCAAGGTCAAAAGGTCACGGGACAAGGTCATAAGGTCATGGGGTAAAGGTCAAGGTCAAAAGGTCGCGAACCAAGGTCAAAAGGTCACGGGGCAATTGCATAAGGTCAAAGGGTCACTGGTAAAGGTCAAAAGGTCAATGGTCAAAATCAAACGGTCACACGAACAACGTTCAAGGTCAAAAGGTCACTGCTCAAGGTCAAAAGGTCCCGTTTCAAGGTCAAACGGTCACGGGGGTGTCAAATGTCAAGGTCAAAAGGTCACTGCTCAAGGTCAAAAGGTCCCGTTTCAAGGTCAAACGGTCACGGGGGTGTCAAATGTCAAGGTCAAAAGGTCTCGAACCAAGGTCAAAAGGTCATGGGGTCAAAAATCGAGGTCAAAAGGTCACAAACCAAGGTCAAAAGGTCACGGGACAAGGTGAAAAGGTCATGGGGCAACTGCATAAGGCCAAAAGGTCACCTGTCAAGGTCAAAAGGTCACCGCTCAAGGTCAAAAGGTCACGGTTCAAGGTCATAAGGTCATGGGGGTCAAAGGTCAAGGTCAAAAGGTCACGAACCAAGGTAAAAAGGTCACGGGACAAGGTCATAAGGTCACTTATCAAGGTCAAAAGGTCCCGTATCAAGGTCAAAAGTTCACAGGGGTTAAAGGTAAAGGTCAAAAGGTCACGGTACAAGGTGAAAAGGTCACGGGACAAGGTGAAAAGGTGACGGGGCAACTGCATAAGGCCAAAAGGTCACCTGTCAAGGTCAAACGGTCACTGCTCAAGGTCAAAAGGTCACGTATCAATTCAAAAGGTCACGGGGCAATTGCATAAGGTCAAAAGCTCACTGGTCAAAATCAAACGGTCACAGGATCAATGTTCAAGGTCATAAGGTCATGGGTCAAAAATCAAGGTCAAAATGTCACTGGTCAAAATCAAACGGTCACAGGATCAAATTTCAAGTTCATAAGGTCATGGGGGGTCAAAAATCAAGGTCAAAAGGTCACCGCTCAAGGTCAAAAGGTCACGGGACAAGGTCAAACGGTCACTTATCAAGGTCAAAAGGTCCCGTTTCAAGGTCAAAAGTTCACAGGGTCAAAGTTCAAGGTCAAAAGGTCACTTATCAAGGTCAAACGGTCACGGGTCAAAAATCAAGGTCAAAAGGTCACTGGTAAAGGTCAAAAGGTCACTGGTCAAAAGCAAACGGTCACAGGATGAAAGTTCAAGGTCAAAAGGTCACTGGTCAGGGTCAAAAGGTCACTGCTGAAGGTAAAAAAGACACAGGGGTTAAAGGTAAAGGTCAAAAGGTCACGGTACAAGGTGAAAAGGTCACGGGACAAGGTCAAAAGGTCACGGGGCAACTGCATAAGTCCAAAAGGTCACCTGTCAAGGTCAAACGGTCACAGGATCAAAGTTCAAGGTCAAAAGGTCACGGGTCAAAGTTCAAGGTCAAAAGGTCACTGGTCAAGGTCGAAAGGTCACGAGTCAATGTAGAAAGGTCACGGGGGTCAAAGGTCTAGGTAAAACAGTACCAGGATCAAAGTTCAAGGTCAAAAGGTCACTAGTCAAGGTCAAAAGGTCACGTTTCAAGGTCATAAGGACACGGGGGTCAAAAATCAAGGTCAAAAGGTCACGAACCAAGGTCAAAAGGTCACGGGACAAGGTCAGAAGTTCACGGGGCAACTGCATAAGGCCAAAAGGTCACCTGTCAAGGTCAAACGGTCACAGGATCAAAGTTCAAGGTCATAAGGTCATGGGGGTCAAAAATCAAGGTCAAAAGGTCACGAACCGAGGTCAAAAGGTCACGGGACAAGGTCATAAGGTCACGGGGGTAAAGGTAAAGGTCAAAAGGTCGCGAATCAAGGTCAAAAGGTCACGGGGCAATTGCATAAGGTCAAACGGTCACTGGTAAAGGTCAAAAGGTCACTGGTCAAAATCAAACGGTCACACGAACAACGTTCAAGGTCAAAAGGTCACTGCTCAAGGTCAAAAGGTCCCGTTTCAAGGTCAAACGGTCACGGGGTGTCAAATGTCAAGGTCAAAATGTCACTAACCAAGGTCAAAAGGTCACGGGGGTCAAAAATCGAGGTCAAAAGGTCACAAACCAAGGTCAAAAGGTCACGGGACAAGGTGAAAAGGTCACGGGGCAACTGCATAAGGCCAAAAGGTCACCTCTCAAGGTCAAAAGGTCACGAACCAAGGTCAAAAGGTCACGGGACAAGGTCATAAGGTCACTTATCAAGGTCAAAAGGTCCCGTTTCAAGGTCAAAAGTTCACAGGGTCAAAGTTCAAGGTCAAAAGGTCACTTATCAAGGTCAAACGGTCACGGGGTCAAAAATCAAGGTCAAAAGGTCACTGGTAAAGGTCAAAAGGTCACTGGTCAAAAGCAAACGGTCACAGGATGAAAGTTCAAGGTCAAAAGGTCACGGGTCAAAGTTCAAGGTCAAAAGGTCACTGCTGAAGGTAAAAAAGACACAGGGGTTAAAGGTAAAGGTCAAAAGGTCACGGTACAAGGTGAAAAGGTCACGGGACAAGGTCAAAAGGTCACGGGGCAACTGCATAAGGCCAAAAGGTCACCTGTCAAGGTCAAACGGTCACAGGATCAAAGTTCAAGGTCAAAAGGTCACGGGTCAAAGTTCAAGGTCAAAAGGTCACTGGTCAAGGTCAAAAGGTCACGAGTCAATGTAGAAAGGTCACGGGGGTCAAAGGTCTAGGTAAAACAGTACCAGGATCAAAGTTCAAGGTCAAAAGGTCACTAGTCAAGGTCAAAAGGTCACGGTTCAAGGTCATAAGGACACGGGGGTCAAAAATCAAGGTCAAAAGGTCACGAACCAAGGTCAAAAGGTCACGGGACAAGGCCAGAAGGTCACGGGGCAACTGCATAAGGCCAAAAGGTCACCTGTCAAGGTCAAAAGGTCACTGCTCAAGGTCAAAAGGTCACGTATCAATTCAAAAGGTCACGGGGCAATTGCATAAGGTCAAAAGCTCACTGGTCAAAATCAAACGGTCACAGGATCAAAGTTCAAGGTCATAAGGTCATGGGGGTCAAAAATCAAGGTCAAAAGGTCACCGCTCAAGGTCAAAAGGTCACGAACCAAGGTCAAAAGGTCACGGGGGTCAAAAATCGAGGTCAAAAGGTCACAAACCAAGGTCAAAAGGTCACGGGACAAGGTGAAAAAGTCACGGGGCAACTGCATAAGGCCAAAAGGTCACTTATCAAGGTCAAAAGGTCACTGCTCAAGGCCAAAAGGTCACCTGTCAAGGTCAAACGGTCACAGGATCAAAGTTCAAGGTCATAAGGTCATGGGGTCAGAAATCAAGGTCAAAAGGTCACTGCTCAAGGTCAAAAGGTCACGAACCAATGTCAAAAGGTCACGGGGCAATTGCATAAGGTCAAAGGGTCACTGGTAAAGGTCAAAAGGTCACTGGTCAAAATCAAACGGTCACACGAACAACGTTCAAGGTCAAAAGGTCACTGCTCAAGGTCAAAAGGTCCCGTTTCAAGGTCAAACGGTCACGGGGGTGTCAAATGTCAAGGTCAAAAGGTCACGAACCAAGGTCAAAAGGTCACGGGGGTCAAAAATCGAGGTCAAAAGGTCAGAAACCAATGTCAAAAGGTCACGGGACAAGGTGAAAAGGTCACGGGGCAACTGCATAAGGCCAAAAGGTCACCTGTCAAGGTCAAAAGGTCACTGCTCAAGGTCAAAAGGTCACGGTTCAAGGTCATAAGGTCACGGGGTCAAATGTCAAGGTCAAAAGGTCACGAACCAAGGTCAAAAGGTCACGGGACAAGGTCATAAGGTCACTTATCAAGGTCAAAAGGTCCCGTTTCAAGGTCAAAAGTTCACAGGGTCAAAGTTCAAGGTCAAAATGTCACTTATCAAGGTCAAACGGTCACGGGGTCAAAAATCAAGGTCAAAAGGTCACTGGTAAAGGTGAAAACGTCACTGGTCAAAAGCAAACGGTCACAGGATCAAAGTTCAAGGTCAAAAGGTCACTGGTCAGGGTCAAAAGGTCACTGCTGAAGGTAAAAAAGACACAGGGGTTAAAGGTAAAGGTCAAAAGGTCATGGTACAAGGTGAAAAGGTCACGGGACAAGGTCAAACGGTCACGGGGCAACTGCATAAGGCCAAAAGGTCACCTGTCAAGGTCAAACGGTCACAGGATCAAAGTTCAAGGTCAAAAGGTCACGGGTCAAAGTTCAAGGTCAAAAGGTCACTGGTCAAGGTCAAAAGGTCACGAGTCAATGTAGAAAGGTCACGGGGGTCAAAGGTCTAGGTAAAACAGTACCAGGATCAAAGTTCAAGGTCAAAAGGTCACTAGTCAAGGTCAAAAGGTCACGGTTCAAGGTCATAAGGTCACGGGCGTCAAAAATCAAGGTCAAAAGGTCACGAACCAAGGTCATAAGGTCACGGGACAAGGTCATAAGGTCACTTATCAAGGTCAAAAGGTCCCGTTTCAAGGTCAAAAGTTCACAGGGTCAAAGTTCAACGTCAAAATGTCACTTATCAAGGTCAAACGGTCACGGGGTCAAAAATCAAGGTCAAAAGGTCACTGGTAAAGGTCAAAAGGTCACTGGTCAAAAGCAAACGGTCACAGGATCAAAGTTCAAGGTCTAAAGGTCACTGGTCAGGGTCAAAAGGTCACTGCTGAAGGTAAAAAAGACACAGGGGTTAAAGGTAAAGGTCAAAAGGTCACGGTACAAGGTGAAAAGGTCACGGGACAAGGTGAAAAGGTCACGGGGCAACTGCATAAGGCCAAAAGGTCACCTGTCAAGGTCAAACGGTCACTGCTCAAGGTCAAAAGGTCACGTATCAATTCAAAAGGTCACGGGGCAATTGCATAAGGTCAAAAGCTAACTGGTCAAAATCAAACGGTCACAGGATCAAAGTTCAAGGTCATAAGGTCATGGGGTCAAAAATCAAGGTCAAAAGGTCACTGGTCAAAATCAAACGGTCACAGGATCAAATTTCAAGTTCATAAGGTCATGGGGGTCAAAAATCAAGGTCAAAAGGTCACCGCTCAAGGTCAAAAGGTCACGGGACAAGGTCAAACGGTCACTTATCAAGGTCAAAAGGTCCCGTTTCAAGGTCAAAAGTTCACAGGGTCAAAGTTCAAGGTCAAAAGGTCACTTATCAAGGTCAAACGGTCACGGGTCAAAAATCAAGGTCAAAAGGTCACTGGTAAAGGTCAAAAGGTCACTGGTCAAAAGCAAACGGTCACAGGATCAAAGTTCAAGGTCAAAAGGTCACTGGTCAGGGTCAAAAGGTCACTGCTGAAGGTAAAAAAGACACAGGGGTTAAAGGTAAAGGTCAAAAGGTCACGGTACAAGGTGAAAAGGTCACGGGACAAGGTCAAAAGGTCACGGGGCAACTGCATAAGGCCAAAAGGTCACCTGTCAAGGTCAAACGGTCACAGGATCAAAGTTCAAGGTCAAAAGGTCACGGGTCAAAGTTCAAGGTCAAAAGGTCACTGGTCAAGGTCAAAAGGTCACGAGTCAATGTAGAAAGGTCACGGGGGTCAAAGGTCTAGGTAAAACAGTACCAGGATCAAAGTTCAAGGTCAAAAGGTCACTAGTCAAGGTCAAAAGGTCACGTTTCAAGGTCATAAGGACACGGGGGTCAAAAATCAAGGTCAAAAGGTCACGAACCAAGGTCAAAAGGTCACGGGACAAGGTCAGAAGGTCACGGGGCAACTGCATAAGGCCAAAAGGTCACCTGTCAAGGTCAAAAGGTCACTGCTCAAGGTCAAAAGGTCACGTATCAATTAAAAGGTCACGGGGCAATTGCATAAGGTCAAAAGGTCACCTGTCAAGGTCAAACGGTCACAGGATCAAAGTTCAAGGTCATAAGGTCATGGGGGTCAAAAATCAAGGTCAAAAGGTCACTGCTCAAGGTCAAAAGGTCACGGGACAAGGTCATAAGGTCACGGGGTAAAGGTCAAGGTCAAAAGGTCACGAACCAAGGTCAAAAGGTCACGGGGCAATTGCATAAGGTCAAAGGGTCACTGGTAAAGGTCAGAAGGTCACTGGTCAAAATCAAACGGTCACACGAACAACGTTCAAGGTCAAAAGGTCACTGCTCAAGGTCAAAAGGTCCCGTTTCAAGGTCAAACGGTCACGGGGGTGTCAAATGTCAAGGTCAAAAGGTCACTGCTCAAGGTCAAAAGGTCCCGTTTCAAGGTCAAACGGTCACGGGGGTGTCAAATGTCAAGGTCAAAAGGTCTCGAACCAAGGTCAAAAGGTCATGGGGTCAAAAATCGAGGTCAAAAGGTCACAAACCAAGGTCAAAAGGTCACGGGACAAGGTGAAAAGGTCATGGGGCAACTGCATAAGGCCAAAAGGTCACCTGTCAAGGTCAAAAGGTCACCGCTCAAGGTCAAAAGGTCACGGTTCAAGGTCATAAGGTCATGGGGGTCAAAGGTCAAGGTCAAAAGGTCACGAACCAAGGTAAAAAGGTCACGGGACAAGGTCATAAGGTCACTTATCAAGGTCAAAAGGTCCCGTATCAAGGTCAAAAGTTCACAGGGGTTAAAGGTAAAGGTCAAAAGGTCACGGTACAAGGTGAAAAGGTCACGGGACAAGGTGAAAAGGTGACGGGGCAACTGCATAAGGCCAAAAGGTCACCTGTCAAGGTCAAACGGTCACTGCTCAAGGTCAAAAGGTCACGTATCAATTCAAAAGGTCACGGGGCAATTGCATAAGGTCAAAAGCTCACTGGTCAAAATCAAACGGTCACAGGATCAATGTTCAAGGTCATAAGGTCATGGGTCAAAAATCAAGGTCAAAAGGTCACTGGTCAAAATCAAACGGTCACAGGATCAAATTTCAAGTTCATAAGGTCATGGGGGGTCAAAAATCAAGGTCAAAAGGTCACCGCTCAAGGTCAAAAGGTCACGGGACAAGGTCAAACGGTCACTTATCAAGGTCAAAAGGTCCCGTTTCAAGGTCAAAAGTTCACAGGGTCAAAGTTCAAGGTCAAAAGGTCACTTATCAAGGTCAAACGGTCACGGGTCAAAAATCAAGGTCAAAAGGTCACTGGTAAAGGTCAAAAGGTCACTGGTCAAAAGCAAACGGTCACAGGATGAAAGTTCAAGGTCAAAAGGTCACTGGTCAGGGTCAAAAGGTCACTGCTGAAGGTAAAAAAGACACAGGGGTTAAAGGTAAAGGTCAAAAGGTCACGGTACAAGGTGAAAAGGTCACGGGACAAGGTCAAAAGGTCACGGGGCAACTGCATAAGTCCAAAAGGTCACCTGTCAAGGTCAAACGGTCACAGGATCAAAGTTCAAGGTCAAAAGGTCACGGGTCAAAGTTCAAGGTCAAAAGGTCACTGGTCAAGGTCGAAAGGTCACGAGTCAATGTAGAAAGGTCACGGGGGTCAAAGGTCTAGGTAAAACAGTACCAGGATCAAAGTTCAAGGTCAAAAGGTCACTAGTCAAGGTCAAAAGGTCACGTTTCAAGGTCATAAGGACACGGGGGTCAAAAATCAAGGTCAAAAGGTCACGAACCAAGGTCAAAAGGTCACGGGACAAGGTCAGAAGTTCACGGGGCAACTGCATAAGGCCAAAAGGTCACCTGTCAAGGTCAAACGGTCACAGGATCAAAGTTCAAGGTCATAAGGTCATGGGGGTCAAAAATCAAGGTCAAAAGGTCACGAACCGAGGTCAAAAGGTCACGGGACAAGGTCATAAGGTCACGGGGGTAAAGGTAAAGGTCAAAAGGTCGCGAATCAAGGTCAAAAGGTCACGGGGCAATTGCATAAGGTCAAACGGTCACTGGTAAAGGTCAAAAGGTCACTGGTCAAAATCAAACGGTCACACGAACAACGTTCAAGGTCAAAAGGTCACTGCTCAAGGTCAAAAGGTCCCGTTTCAAGGTCAAACGGTCACGGGGTGTCAAATGTCAAGGTCAAAATGTCACTAACCAAGGTCAAAAGGTCACGGGGGTCAAAAATCGAGGTCAAAAGGTCACAAACCAAGGTCAAAAGGTCACGGGACAAGGTGAAAAGGTCACGGGGCAACTGCATAAGGCCAAAAGGTCACCTCTCAAGGTCAAAAGGTCACGAACCAAGGTCAAAAGGTCACGGGACAAGGTCATAAGGTCACTTATCAAGGTCAAAAGGTCCCGTTTCAAGGTCAAAAGTTCACAGGGTCAAAGTTCAAGGTCAAAAGGTCACTTATCAAGGTCAAACGGTCACGGGGTCAAAAATCAAGGTCAAAAGGTCACTGGTAAAGGTCAAAAGGTCACCGGTCAAGGTCAAACGGTCACAGGATCAAAGTTCAAGGTCAAAAGGTCACGGGTCAAAGTTCAAGGTCAAAAGGTCACTGGTCAAGGTCAAAAGGTCACGAGTCAATGTAGAAAGGTCACGGGGGTCAAAGGTCTAGGTAAAACAGTACCAGGATCAAAGTTCAAGGTCAAAAGGTCACTAGTCAAGGTCAAAAGGTCACGGTTCAAGGTCATAAGGACACGGGGGTCAAAAATCAAGGTCAAAAGGTCACGAACCAAGGTCAAAAGGTCACGGGACAAGGCCAGAAGGTCACGGGGCAACTGCATAAGGCCAAAAGGTCACCTGTCAAGGTCAAAAGGTCACTGCTCAAGGTCAAAAGGTCACGTATCAATTCAAAAGGTCACGGGGCAATTGCATAAGGTCAAAAGCTCACTGGTCAAAATCAAACGGTCACAGGATCAAAGTTCAAGGTCATAAGGTCATGGGGGTCAAAAATCAAGGTCAAAAGGTCACCGCTCAAGGTCAAAAGGTCACGAACCAAGGTCAAAAGGTCACGGGGGTCAAAAATCGAGGTCAAAAGGTCACAAACCAAGGTCAAAAGGTCACGGGACAAGGTGAAAAAGTCACGGGGCAACTGCATAAGGCCAAAAGGTCACTTATCAAGGTCAAAAGGTCACTGCTCAAGGCCAAAAGGTCACCTGTCAAGGTCAAACGGTCACAGGATCAAAGTTCAAGGTCATAAGGTCATGGGGTCAGAAATCAAGGTCAAAAGGTCACTGCTCAAGGTCAAAAGGTCACGAACCAATGTCAAAAGGTCACGGGGCAATTGCATAAGGTCAAAGGGTCACTGGTAAAGGTCAAAAGGTCACTGGTCAAAATCAAACGGTCACACGAACAACGTTCAAGGTCAAAAGGTCACTGCTCAAGGTCAAAAGGTCCCGTTTCAAGGTCAAACGGTCACGGGGGTGTCAAATGTCAAGGTCAAAAGGTCACGAACCAAGGTCAAAAGGTCACGGGGGTCAAAAATCGAGGTCAAAAGGTCAGAAACCAATGTCAAAAGGTCACGGGACAAGGTGAAAAGGTCACGGGGCAACTGCATAAGGCCAAAAGGTCACCTGTCAAGGTCAAAAGGTCACTGCTCAAGGTCAAAAGGTCACGGTTCAAGGTCATAAGGTCACGGGGTCAAATGTCAAGGTCAAAAGGTCACGAACCAAGGTCAAAAGGTCACGGGACAAGGTCATAAGGTCACTTATCAAGGTCAAAAGGTCCCGTTTCAAGGTCAAAAGTTCACAGGGTCAAAGTTCAAGGTCAAAATGTCACTTATCAAGGTCAAACGGTCACGGGGTCAAAAATCAAGGTCAAAAGGTCACTGGTAAAGGTGAAAACGTCACTGGTCAAAAGCAAACGGTCACAGGATCAAAGTTCAAGGTCAAAAGGTCACTGGTCAGGGTCAAAAGGTCACTGCTGAAGGTAAAAAAGACACAGGGGTTAAAGGTAAAGGTCAAAAGGTCATGGTACAAGGTGAAAAGGTCACGGGACAAGGTCAAACGGTCACGGGGCAACTGCATAAGGCCAAAAGGTCACCTGTCAAGGTCAAACGGTCACAGGATCAAAGTTCAAGGTCAAAAGGTCACGGGTCAAAGTTCAACGTCAAAAGGTCACTGGTCAAGGTCAAAAGGTCACGAGTCAATGTAGAAAGGTCACGGGGGTCAAAGGTCTAGGTAAAACAGTACCAGGATCAAAGTTCAAGGTCAAAAGGTCACTAGTCAAGGTCAAAAGGTCACGGTTCAAGGTCATAAGGTCACGGGCGTCAAAAATCAAGGTCAAAAGGTCACGAACCAAGGTCAAAAGGTCACGGGACAAGGTCATAAGGTCACTTATCAAGGTCAAAAGGTCCCGTTTCAAGGTCAAAAGTTCACAGGGTCAAAGTTCAACGTCAAAATGTCACTTATCAAGGTCAAACGGTCACGGGGTCAAAAATCAAGGTCAAAAGGTCACTGGTAAAGGTCAAAAGGTCACTGGTCAAAAGCAAACGGTCACAGGATCAAAGTTCAAGGTCTAAAGGTCACTGGTCAGGGTCAAAAGGTCACTGCTGAAGGTAAAAAAGACACAGGGGTTAAAGGTAAAGGTCAAAAGGTCACGGTACAAGGTGAAAAGGTCACGGGACAAGGTCAAAAGGTCACGGGGCAACTGCATAAGGCCAAAAGGTCACCTGTCAAGGTCAAACGGTCACTGCTCAAGGTCAAAAGGTCACGTATCAATTCAAAAGGTCACGGGGCAATTGCATAAGGTCAAAAGCTAACTGGTCAAAATCAAACGGTCACAGGATCAAAGTTCAAGGTCATAAGGTCATGGGGTCAAAAATCAAGGTCAAAAGGTCACTGGTCAAAATCAAACGGTCACAGGATCAAATTTCAAGTTCATAAGGTCATGGGGGTCAAAAATCAAGGTCAAAAGGTCACCGCTCAAGGTCAAAAGGTCACGGGACAAGGTCAAACGGTCACTTATCAAGGTCAAAAGGTCCCGTTTCAAGGTCAAAAGTTCACAGGGTCAAAGTTCAAGGTCAAAAGGTCACTTATCAAGGTCAAACGGTCACGGGTCAAAAATCAAGGTCAAAAGGTCACTGGTAAAGGTCAAAAGGTCACTGGTCAAAAGCAAACGGTCACAGGATCAAAGTTCAAGGTCAAAAGGTCACTGGTCAGGGTCAAAAGGTCACTGCTGAAGGTAAAAAAGACACAGGGGTTAAAGGTAAAGGTCAAAAGGTCACGGTACAAGGTGAAAAGGTCACGGGACAAGGTCAAAAGGTCACGGGGCAACTGCATAAGGCCAAAAGGTCACCTGTCAAGGTCAAACGGTCACAGGATCAAAGTTCAAGGTCAAAAGGTCACGGGTCAAAGTTCAAGGTCAAAAGGTCACTGGTCAAGGTCAAAAGGTCACGAGTCAATGTAGAAAGGTCACGGGGGTCAAAGGTCTAGGTAAAACAGTACCAGGATCAAAGTTCAAGGTCAAAAGGTCACTAGTCAAGGTCAAAAGGTCACGTTTCAAGGTCATAAGGACACGGGGGTCAAAAATCAAGGTCAAAAGGTCACGAACCAAGGTCAAAAGGTCACGGGACAAGGTCAGAAGGTCACGGGGCAACTGCATAAGGCCAAAAGGTCACCTGTCAAGGTCAAAAGGTCACTGCTCAAGGTCAAAAGGTCACGTATCAATTCAAAAGGTCACGGGGCAATTGCATAAGGTCAAAAGCTCACTGGTCAAAATCAAACGGTCACAGGATCAAAGTTCAAGGTCATAAGGTCATGGGGGTCAAAAATCAAGGTCAAAAGGTCACTGCTCAAGGTCAAAAGGTCACGGGACAAGGTCATAAGGTCACGGGGTAAAGGTCAAGGTCAAAAGGTCACGAACCAAGGTCAAAAGGTCACGGGGCAATTGCATAAGGTCAAAGGGTCACTGGTAAAGGTCAGAAGGTCACTGGTCAAAATCAAACGGTCACACGAACAACGTTCAAGGTCAAAAGGTCACTGCTCAAGGTCAAAAGGTCCCGTTTCAAGGTCAAACGGTCACGGGGGTGTCAAATGTCAAGGTCAAAAGGTCACTGCTCAAGGTCAAAAGGTCCCGTTTCAAGGTCAAACGGTCACGGGGGTGTCAAATGTCAAGGTCAAAAGGTCTCGAACCAAGGTCAAAAGGTCATGGGGTCAAAAATCGAGGTCAAAAGGTCACAAACCAAGGTCAAAAGGTCACAGGACAAGGTGAAAAGGTCATGGGGCAACTGCATAAGGCCAAAAGGTCACCTGTCAAGGTCAAAAGGTCACCGCTCAAGGTCAAAAGGTCACGGTTCAAGGTCATAAGGTCATGGGGGTCAAAGGTCAAGGTCAAAAGGTCACGAACCAAGGTCAAAAGGTCACGGGACAAGGTCATAAGGTCACTTATCAAGGTCAAAAGGTCCCGTATCAAGGTCAAAAGTTCACAGGGGTTAAAGGTAAAGGTCAAAAGGTCACGGTACAAGGTGAAAAGGTCACGGGACAAGGTGAAAAGGTGACGGGGCAACTGCATAAGGCCAAAAGGTCACCTGTCAAGGTCAAACGGTCACTGCTCAAGGTCAAAAGGTCACGTATCAATTCAAAAGGTCACGGGGCAATTGCATAAGGTCAAAAGCTCACTGGTCAAAATCAAACGGTCACAGGATCAATGTTCAAGGTCATAAGGTCATGGGTCAAAAATCAAGGTCAAAAGGTCACTGGTCAAAATCAAACGGTCACAGGATCAAATTTCAAGTTCATAAGGTCATGGGGGGTCAAAAATCAAGGTCAAAAGGTCACCGCTCAAGGTCAAAAGGTCACGGGACAAGGTCAAACGGTCACTTATCAAGGTCAAAAGGTCCCGTTTCAAGGTCAAAAGTTCACAGGGTCAAAGTTCAAGGTCAAAAGGTCACTTATCAAGGTCAAACGGTCACGGGTCAAAAATCAAGGTCAAAAGGTCACTGGTAAAGGTCAAAAGGTCACTGGTCAAAAGCAAACGGTCACAGGATGAAAGTTCAAGGTCAAAAGGTCACTGGTCAGGGTCAAAAGGTCACTGCTGAAGGTAAAAAAGACACAGGGGTTAAAGGTAAAGGTCAAAAGGTCACGGTACAAGGTGAAAAGGTCACGGGACAAGGTCAAAAGGTCACGGGGCAACTGCATAAGTCCAAAAGGTCACCTGTCAAGGTCAAACGGTCACAGGATCAAAGTTCAAGGTCAAAAGGTCACGGGTCAAAGTTCAAGGTCAAAAGGTCACTGGTCAAGGTCGAAAGGTCACGAGTCAATGTAGAAAGGTCACGGGGGTCAAAGGTCTAGGTAAAACAGTACCAGGATCAAAGTTCAAGGTCAAAAGGTCACTAGTCAAGGTCAAAAGGTCACGTTTCAAGGTCATAAGGACACGGGGGTCAAAAATCAAGGTCAAAAGGTCACGAACCAAGGTCAAAAGGTCACGGGACAAGGTCAGAAGTTCACGGGGCAACTGCATAAGGCCAAAAGGTCACCTGTCAAGGTCAAACGGTCACAGGATCAAAGTTCAAGGTCATAAGGTCATGGGGGTCAAAAATCAAGGTCAAAAGGTCACGAACCGAGGTCAAAAGGTCACGGGACAAGGTCATAAGGTCACGGGGGTAAAGGTAAAGGTCAAAAGGTCGCGAATCAAGGTCAAAAGGTCACGGGGCAATTGCATAAGGTCAAACGGTCACTGGTAAAGGTCAAAAGGTCACTGGTCAAAATCAAACGGTCACACGAACAACGTTCAAGGTCAAAAGGTCACTGCTCAAGGTCAAAAGGTCCCGTTTCAAGGTCAAACGGTCACGGGGTGTCAAATGTCAAGGTCAAAATGTCACTAACCAAGGTCAAAAGGTCACGGGGGTCAAAAATCGAGGTCAAAAGGTCACAAACCAAGGTCAAAAGGTCACGGGACAAGGTGAAAAGGTCACGGGGCAACTGCATAAGGCCAAAAGGTCACCTCTCAAGGTCAAAAGGTCACGAACCAAGGTCAAAAGGTCACGGGACAAGGTCATAAGGTCACTTATCAAGGTCAAAAGGTCCCGTTTCAAGGTCAAAAGTTCACAGGGTCAAAGTTCAAGGTCAAAAGGTCACTTATCAAGGTCAAACGGTCACGGGGTCAAAAATCAAGGTCAAAAGGTCACTGGTAAAGGTCAAAAGGTCACCGGTCAAGGTCAAACGGTCACAGGATCAAAGTTCAAGGTCAAAAGGTCACGGGTCAAAGTTCAAGGTCAAAAGGTCACTGGTCAAGGTCAAAAGGTCACGAGTCAATGTAGAAAGGTCACGGGGGTCAAAGGTCTAGGTAAAACAGTACCAGGATCAAAGTTCGAGGTCAAAAGGTCACTAGTCAAGGTCAAAAGGTCACGGTTCAAGGTCATAAGGACACGGGGGTCAAAAATCAAGGTCAAAAGGTCACGAACCAAGGTCAAAAGGTCACGGGACAAGGCCAGAAGGTCACGGGGCAACTGCATAAGGCCAAAAGGTCACCTGTCAAGGTCAAAAGGTCACTGCTCAAGGTCAAAAGGTCACGTATCAATTCAAAAGGTCACGGGGCAATTGCATAAGGTCAAAAGCTCACTGGTCAAAATCAAACGGTCACAGGATCAAAGTTCAAGGTCATAAGGTCATGGGGGTCAAAAATCAAGGTCAAAAGGTCACCGCTCAAGGTCAAAAGGTCACGAACCAAGGTCAAAAGGTCACGGGGGTCAAAAATCGAGGTCAAAAGGTCACAAACCAAGGTCAAAAGGTCACGGGACAAGGTGAAAAAGTCACGGGGCAACTGCATAAGGCCAAAAGGTCACTTATCAAGGTCAAAAGGTCACTGCTCAAGGCCAAAAGGTCACCTGTCAAGGTCAAACGGTCACAGGATCAAAGTTCAAGGTCATAAGGTCATGGGGTCAGAAATCAAGGTCAAAAGGTCACTGCTCAAGGTCAAAAGGTCACGAACCAATGTCAAAAGGTCACGGGGCAATTGCATAAGGTCAAAGGGTCACTGGTAAAGGTCAAAAGGTCACTGGTCAAAATCAAACGGTCACACGAACAACGTTCAAGGTCAAAAGGTCACTGCTCAAGGTCAAAAGGTCCCGTTTCAAGGTCAAACGGTCACGGGGGTGTCAAATGTCAAGGTCAAAAGGTCACGAACCAAGGTCAAAAGGTCACGGGGGTCAAAAATCGAGGTCAAAAGGTCAGAAACCAATGTCAAAAGGTCACGGGACAAGGTGAAAAGGTCACGGGGCAACTGCATAAGGCCAAAAGGTCACCTGTCAAGGTCAAAAGGTCACTGCTCAAGGTCAAAAGGTCACGGTTCAAGGTCATAAGGTCACGGGGTCAAATGTCAAGGTCAAAAGGTCACGAACCAAGGTCAAAAGGTCACGGGACAAGGTCATAAGGTCACTTATCAAGGTCAAAAGGTCCCGTTTCAAGGTCAAAAGTTCACAGGGTCAAAGTTCAAGGTCAAAATGTCACTTATCAAGGTCAAACGGTCACGGGGTCAAAAATCAAGGTCAAAAGGTCACTGGTAAAGGTGAAAACGTCACTGGTCAAAAGCAAACGGTCACAGGATCAAAGTTCAAGGTCAAAAGGTCACTGGTCAGGGTCAAAAGGTCACTGCTGAAGGTAAAAAAGACACAGGGGTTAAAGGTAAAGGTCAAAAGGTCATGGTACAAGGTGAAAAGGTCACGGGACAAGGTCAAACGGTCACGGGGCAACTGCATAAGGCCAAAAGGTCACCTGTCAAGGTCAAACGGTCACAGGATCAAAGTTCAAGGTCAAAAGGTCACGGGTCAAAGTTCAAGGTCAAAAGGTCACTGGTCAAGGTCAAAAGGTCACGAGTCAATGTAGAAAGGTCACGGGGGTCAAAGGTCTAGGTAAAACAGTACCAGGATCAAAGTTCAAGGTCAAAAGGTCACTAGTCAAGGTCAAAAGGTCACGGTTCAAGGTCATAAGGTCACGGGCGTCAAAAATCAAGGTCAAAAGGTCACGAACCAAGGTCAAAAGGTCACGGGACAAGGTCATAAGGTCACTTATCAAGGTCAAAAGGTCCCGTTTCAAGGTCAAAAGTTCACAGGGTCAAAGTTCAACGTCAAAATGTCACTTATCAAGGTCAAACGGTCACGGGGTCAAAAATCAAGGTCAAAAGGTCACTGCTCAAGGTCAAAAGGTCACGAACCAATGTCAAAAGGTCACGGGGCAATTGCATAAGGTCAAAGGGTCACTGGTAAAGGTCAAAAGGTCACTGGTCAAAATCAAACGGTCACACGAACAACGTTCAAGGTCAAAAGGTCACTGCTCAAGGTCAAAAGGTCCCGTTTCAAGGTCAAACGGTCACGGGGGTGTCAAATGTCAAGGTCAAAAGGTCACGAACCAAGGTCAAAAGGTCACGGGGGTCAAAAATCGAGGTCAAAAGGTCAGAAACCAATGTCAAAAGGTCACGGGACAAGGTGAAAAGGTCACGGGGCAACTGCATAAGGCCAAAAGGTCACCTGTCAAGGTCAAAAGGTCACTGCTCAAGGTCAAAAGGTCACGGTTCAAGGTCATAAGGTCACGGGGTCAAATGTCAAGGTCAAAAGGTCACGAACCAAGGTCAAAAGGTCACGGGACAAGGTCATAAGGTCACTTATCAAGGTCAAAAGGTCCCGTTTCAAGGTCAAAAGTTCACAGGGTCAAAGTTCAAGGTCAAAATGTCACTTATCAAGGTCAAACGGTCACGGGGTCAAAAATCAAGGTCAAAAGGTCACTGGTAAAGGTGAAAACGTCACTGGTCAAAAGCAAACGGTCACAGGATCAAAGTTCAAGGTCAAAAGGTCACTGGTCAGGGTCAAAAGGTCACTGCTGAAGGTAAAAAAGACACAGGGGTTAAAGGTAAAGGTCAAAAGGTCATGGTACAAGGTGAAAAGGTCACGGGACAAGGTCAAACGGTCACGGGGCAACTGCATAAGGCCAAAAGGTCACCTGTCAAGGTCAAACGGTCACAGGATCAAAGTTCAAGGTCAAAAGGTCACGGGTCAAAGTTCAAGGTCAAAAGGTCACTGGTCAAGGTCAAAAGGTCACGAGTCAATGTAGAAAGGTCACGGGGGTCAAAGGTCTAGGTAAAACAGTACCAGGATCAAAGTTCAAGGTCAAAAGGTCACTAGTCAAGGTCAAAAGGTCACGGTTCAAGGTCATAAGGTCACGGGCGTCAAAAATCAAGGTCAAAAGGTCACGAACCAAGGTCAAAAGGTCACGGGACAAGGTCATAAGGTCACTTATCAAGGTCAAAAGGTCCCGTTTCAAGGTCAAAAGTTCACAGGGTCAAAGTTCAACGTCAAAATGTCACTTATCAAGGTCAAACGGTCACGGGGTCAAAAATCAAGGTCAAAAGGTCACTGGTAAAGGTCAAAAGGTCACTGGTCAAAAGCAAACGGTCACAGGATCAAAGTTCAAGGTCTAAAGGTCACTGGTCAGGGTCAAAAGGTCACTGCTGAAGGTAAAAAAGACACAGGGGTTAAAGGTAAAGGTCAAAAGGTCACGGTACAAGGTGAAAAGGTCACGGGACAAGGTGAAAAGGTCACGGGGCAACTGCATAAGGCCAAAAGGTCACCTGTCAAGGTCAAACGGTCACTGCTCAAGGTCAAAAGGTCACGTATCAATTCAAAAGGTCACGGGGCAATTGCATAAGGTCAAAAGCTAACTGGTCAAAATCAAACGGTCACAGGATCAAAGTTCAAGGTCATAAGGTCATGGGGTCAAAAATCAAGGTCAAAAGGTCACTGGTCAAAATCAAACGGTCACAGGATCAAATTTCAAGTTCATAAGGTCATGGGGGTCAAAAATCAAGGTCAAAAGGTCACCGCTCAAGGTCAAAAGGTCACGGGACAAGGTCAAACGGTCACTTATCAAGGTCAAAAGGTCCCGTTTCAAGGTCAAAAGTTCACAGGGTCAAAGTTCAAGGTCAAAAGGTCACTTATCAAGGTCAAACGGTCACGGGTCAAAAATCAAGGTCAAAAGGTCACTGGTAAAGGTCAAAAGGTCACTGGTCAAAAGCAAACGGTCACAGGATCAAAGTTCAAGGTCAAAAGGTCACTGGTCAGGGTCAAAAGGTCACTGCTGAAGGTAAAAAAGACACAGGGGTTAAAGGTAAATGTCAAAAGGTCACGGTACAAGGTGAAAAGGTCACGGGACAAGGTCAAAAGGTCACGGGGCAACTGCATAAGGCCAAAAGGTCACCTGTCAAGGTCAAACGGTCACAGGATCAAAGTTCAAGGTCAAAAGGTCACGGGTCAAAGTTCAAGGTCAAAAGGTCACTGGTCAAGGTCAAAAGGTCACGAGTCAATGTAGAAAGGTCACGGGGGTCAAAGGTCTAGGTAAAACAGTACCAGGATCAAAGTTCAAGGTCAAAAGGTCACTAGTCAAGGTCAAAAGGTCACGTTTCAAGGTCATAAGGACACGGGGGTCAAAAATCAAGGTCAAAAGGTCACGAACCAAGGTCAAAAGGTCACGGGACAAGGTCAGAAGGTCACGGGGCAACTGCATAAGGCCAAAAGGTCACCTGTCAAGGTCAAAAGGTCACTGCTCAAGGTCAAAAGGTCACGTATCAATTCAAAAGGTCACGGGGCAATTGCATAAGGTCAAAAGCTCACTGGTCAAAATCAAACGGTCACAGGATCAAAGTTCAAGGTCATAAGGTCATGGGGGTCAAAAATCAAGGTCAAAAGGTCACTGCTCAAGGTCAAAAGGTCACGGGACAAGGTCATAAGGTCACGGGGTAAAGGTCAAGGTCAAAAGGTCACGAACCAAGGTCAAAAGGTCACGGGGCAATTGCATAAGGTCAAAGGGTCACTGGTAAAGGTCAGAAGGTCACTGGTCAAAATCAAACGGTCACACGAACAACGTTCAAGGTCAAAAGGTCACTGCTCAAGGTCAAAAGGTCCCGTTTCAAGGTCAAACGGTCACGGGGGTGTCAAATGTCAAGGTCAAAAGGTCACTGCTCAAGGTCAAAAGGTCCCGTTTCAAGGTCAAACGGTCACGGGGGTGTCAAATGTCAAGGTCAAAAGGTCTCGAACCAAGGTCAAAAGGTCATGGGGTCAAAAATCGAGGTCAAAAGGTCACAAACCAAGGTCAAAAGGTCACAGGACAAGGTGAAAAGGTCATGGGGCAACTGCATAAGGCCAAAAGGTCACCTGTCAAGGTCAAAAGGTCACCGCTCAAGGTCAAAAGGTCACGGTTCAAGGTCATAAGGTCATGGGGGTCAAAGGTCAAGGTCAAAAGGTCACGAACCAAGGTCAAAAGGTCACGGGACAAGGTCATAAGGTCACTTATCAAGGTCAAAAGGTCCCGTATCAAGGTCAAAAGTTCACAGGGGTTAAAGGTAAAGGTCAAAATGTCACGGTACAAGGTGAAAAGGTCACGGGACAAGGTGAAAAGGTGACGGGGCAACTGCATAAGGCCAAAAGGTCACCTGTCAAGGTCAAACGGTCACTGCTCAAGGTCAAAAGGTCACGTATCAATTCAAAAGGTCACGGGGCAATTGCATAAGGTCAAAAGCTCACTGGTCAAAATCAAACGGTCACAGGATCAATGTTCAAGGTCATAAGGTCATGGGTCAAAAATCAAGGTCAAAAGGTCACTGGTCAAAATCAAACGGTCACAGGATCAAATTTCAAGTTCATAAGGTCATGGGGGGTCAAAAATCAAGGTCAAAAGGTCACCGCTCAAGGTCAAAAGGTCACGGGACAAGGTCATAAGGTCACGGGGGTAAAGGTAAAGGTCAAAAGGTCGCGAATCAAGGTCAAAAGGTCACGGGGCAATTGCATAAGGTCAAACGGTCACTGGTAAAGGTCAAAAGGTCACTGGTCAAAATCAAACGGTCACACGAACAACGTTCAAGGTCAAAAGGTCACTGCTCAAGGTCAAAAGGTCCCGTTTCAAGGTCAAACGGTCACGGGGTGTCAAATGTCAAGGTCAAAATGTCACTAACCAAGGTCAAAAGGTCACGGGGGTCAAAAATCGAGGTCAAAAGGTCACAAACCAAGGTCAAAAGGTCACGGGACAAGGTGAAAAGGTCACGGGGCAACTGCATAAGGCCAAAAGGTCACCTCTCAAGGTCAAAAGGTCACGAACCAAGGTCAAAAGGTCACGGGACAAGGTCATAAGGTCACTTATCAAGGTCAAAAGGTCCCGTTTCAAGGTCAAAAGTTCACAGGGTCAAAGTTCAAGGTCAAAAGGTCACTTATCAAGGTCAAACGGTCACGGGGTCAAAAATCAAGGTCAAAAGGTCACTGGTAAAGGTCAAAAGGTCACCGGTCAAGGTCAAACGGTCACAGGATCAAAGTTCAAGGTCAAAAGGTCACGGGTCAAAGTTCAAGGTCAAAAGGTCACTGGTCAAGGTCAAAAGGTCACGAGTCAATGTAGAAAGGTCACGGGGGTCAAAGGTCTAGGTAAAACAGTACCAGGATCAAAGTTCGAGGTCAAAAGGTCACTAGTCAAGGTCAAAAGGTCACGGTTCAAGGTCATAAGGACACGGGGGTCAAAAATCAAGGTCAAAAGGTCACGAACCAAGGTCAAAAGGTCACGGGACAAGGCCAGAAGGTCACGGGGCAACTGCATAAGGCCAAAAGGTCACCTGTCAAGGTCAAAAGGTCACTGCTCAAGGTCAAAAGGTCACGTATCAATTCAAAAGGTCACGGGGCAATTGCATAAGGTCAAAAGCTCACTGGTCAAAATCAAACGGTCACAGGATCAAAGTTCAAGGTCATAAGGTCATGGGGGTCAAAAATCAAGGTCAAAAGGTCACCGCTCAAGGTCAAAAGGTCACGAACCAAGGTCAAAAGGTCACGGGGGTCAAAAATCGAGGTCAAAAGGTCACAAACCAAGGTCAAAAGGTCACGGGACAAGGTGAAAAAGTCACGGGGCAACTGCATAAGGCCAAAAGGTCACCTGTCAAGGTCAAACGGTCACAGGATCAAAGTTCAAGGTCATAAGGTCATGGGGTCAGAAATCAAGGTCAAAAGGTCACTGCTCAAGGTCAAAAGGTCACGAACCAATGTCAAAAGGTCACGGGGCAATTGCATAAGGTCAAAGGGTCACTGGTAAAGGTCAAAAGGTCACTGGTCAAAATCAAACGGTCACACGAACAACGTTCAAGGTCAAAAGGTCACTGCTCAAGGTCAAAAGGTCCCGTTTCAAGGTCAAACGGTCACGGGGGTGTCAAATGTCAAGGTCAAAAGGTCACGAACCAAGGTCAAAAGGTCACGGGGGTCAAAAATCGAGGTCAAAAGGTCAGAAACCAATGTCAAAAGGTCACGGGACAAGGTGAAAAGGTCACGGGGCAACTGCATAAGGCCAAAAGGTCACCTGTCAAGGTCAAAAGGTCACTGCTCAAGGTCAAAAGGTCACGGTTCAAGGTCATAAGGTCACGGGGTCAAATGTCAAGGTCAAAAGGTCACGAACCAAGGTCAAAAGGTCACGGGACAAGGTCATAAGGTCACTTATCAAGGTCAAAAGGTCCCGTTTCAAGGTCAAAAGTTCACAGGGTCAAAGTTCAAGGTCAAAATGTCACTTATCAAGGTCAAACGGTCACGGGGTCAAAAATCAAGGTCAAAAGGTCACTGGTAAAGGTGAAAACGTCACTGGTCAAAAGCAAACGGTCACAGGATCAAAGTTCAAGGTCAAAAGGTCACTGGTCAGGGTCAAAAGGTCACTGCTGAAGGTAAAAAAGACACAGGGGTTAAAGGTAAAGGTCAAAAGGTCATGGTACAAGGTGAAAAGGTCACGGGACAAGGTCAAACGGTCACGGGGCAACTGCATAAGGCCAAAAGGTCACCTGTCAAGGTCAAACGGTCACAGGATCAAAGTTCAAGGTCAAAAGGTCACGGGTCAAAGTTCAAGGTCAAAAGGTCACTGGTCAAGGTCAAAAGGTCACGAGTCAATGTAGAAAGGTCACGGGGGTCAAAGGTCTAGGTAAAACAGTACCAGGATCAAAGTTCAAGGTCAAAAGGTCACTAGTCAAGGTCAAAAGGTCACGGTTCAAGGTCATAAGGTCACGGGCGTCAAAAATCAAGGTCAAAAGGTCACGAACCAAGGTCAAAAGGTCACGGGACAAGGTCATAAGGTCACTTATCAAGGTCAAAAGGTCCCGTTTCAAGGTCAAAAGTTCACAGGGTCAAAGTTCAACGTCAAAATGTCACTTATCAAGGTCAAACGGTCACGGGGTCAAAAATCAAGGTCAAAAGGTCACTGGTAAAGGTCAAAAGGTCACTGGTCAAAAGCAAACGGTCACAGGATCAAAGTTCAAGGTCTAAAGGTCACTGGTCAGGGTCAAAAGGTCACTGCTGAAGGTAAAAAAGACACAGGGGTTAAAGGTAAAGGTCAAAAGGTCACGGTACAAGGTGAAAAGGTCACGGGACAAGGTGAAAAGGTCACGGGGCAACTGCATAAGGCCAAAAGGTCACCTGTCAAGGTCAAACGGTCACTGCTCAAGGTCAAAAGGTCACGTATCAATTCAAAAGGTCACGGGGCAATTGCATAAGGTCAAAAGCTAACTGGTCAAAATCAAACGGTCACAGGATCAAAGTTCAAGGTCATAAGGTCATGGGGTCAAAAATCAAGGTCAAAAGGTCACTGGTCAAAATCAAACGGTCACAGGATCAAATTTCAAGTTCATAAGGTCATGGGGGTCAAAAATCAAGGTCAAAAGGTCACCGCTCAAGGTCAAAAGGTCACGGGACAAGGTCAAACGGTCACTTATCAAGGTCAAAAGGTCCCGTTTCAAGGTCAAAAGTTCACAGGGTCAAAGTTCAAGGTCAAAAGGTCACTTATCAAGGTCAAACGGTCACGGGTCAAAAATCAAGGTCAAAAGGTCACTGGTAAAGGTCAAAAGGTCACTGGTCAAAAGCAAACGGTCACAGGATCAAAGTTCAAGGTCAAAAGGTCACTGGTCAGGGTCAAAAGGTCACTGCTGAAGGTAAAAAAGACACAGGGGTTAAAGGTAAAGGTCAAAAGGTCACGGTACAAGGTGAAAAGGTCACGGGACAAGGTCAAAAGGTCACGGGGCAACTGCATAAGGCCAAAAGGTCACCTGTCAAGGTCAAACGGTCACAGGATCAAAGTTCAAGGTCAAAAGGTCACGGGTCAAAGTTCAAGGTCAAAAGGTCACTGGTCAAGGTCAAAAGGTCACGAGTCAATGTAGAAAGGTCACGGGGGTCAAAGGTCTAGGTAAAACAGTACCAGGATCAAAGTTCAAGGTCAAAAGGTCACTAGTCAAGGTCAAAAGGTCACGTTTCAAGGTCATAAGGACACGGGGGTCAAAAATCAAGGTCAAAAGGTCACGAACCAAGGTCAAAAGGTCACGGGACAAGGTCAGAAGGTCACGGGGCAACTGCATAAGGCCAAAAGGTCACCTGTCAAGGTCAAAAGGTCACTGCTCAAGGTCAAAAGGTCACGTATCAATTAAAAGGTCACGGGGCAATTGCATAAGGTCAAAAGGTCACCTGTCAAGGTCAAACGGTCACAGGATCAAAGTTCAAGGTCATAAGGTCATGGGGGTCAAAAATCAAGGTCAAAAGGTCACTGCTCAAGGTCAAAAGGTCACGGGACAAGGTCATAAGGTCACGGGGTAAAGGTCAAGGTCAAAAGGTCACGAACCAAGGTCAAAAGGTCACGGGGCAATTGCATAAGGTCAAAGGGTCACTGGTAAAGGTCAGAAGGTCACTGGTCAAAATCAAACGGTCACACGAACAACGTTCAAGGTCAAAAGGTCACTGCTCAAGGTCAAAAGGTCCCGTTTCAAGGTCAAACGGTCACGGGGGTGTCAAATGTCAAGGTCAAAAGGTCACTGCTCAAGGTCAAAAGGTCCCGTTTCAAGGTCAAACGGTCACGGGGGTGTCAAATGTCAAGGTCAAAAGGTCTCGAACCAAGGTCAAAAGGTCATGGGGTCAAAAATCGAGGTCAAAAGGTCACAAACCAAGGTCAAAAGGTCACAGGACAAGGTGAAAAGGTCATGGGGCAACTGCATAAGGCCAAAAGGTCACCTGTCAAGGTCAAAAGGTCACCGCTCAAGGTCAAAAGGTCACGGTTCAAGGTCATAAGGTCATGGGGGTCAAAGGTCAAGGTCAAAAGGTCACGAACCAAGGTCAAAAGGTCACGGGACAAGGTCATAAGGTCACTTATCAAGGTCAAAAGGTCCCGTATCAAGGTCAAAAGTTCACAGGGGTTAAAGGTAAAGGTCAAAAGGTCACGGTACAAGGTGAAAAGGTCACGGGACAAGGTGAAAAGGTGACGGGGCAACTGCATAAGGCCAAAAGGTCACCTGTCAAGGTCAAACGGTCACTGCTCAAGGTCAAAAGGTCACGTATCAATTCAAAAGGTCACGGGGCAATTGCATAAGGTCAAAAGCTCACTGGTCAAAATCAAACGGTCACAGGATCAATGTTCAAGGTCATAAGGTCATGGGTCAAAAATCAAGGTCAAAAGGTCACTGGTCAAAATCAAACGGTCACAGGATCAAATTTCAAGTTCATAAGGTCATGGGGGGTCAAAAATCAAGGTCAAAAGGTCACCGCTCAAGGTCAAAAGGTCACGGGACAAGGTCAAACGGTCACTTATCAAGGTCAAAAGGTCCCGTTTCAAGGTCAAAAGTTCACAGGGTCAAAGTTCAAGGTCAAAAGGTCACTTATCAAGGTCAAACGGTCACGGGTCAAAAATCAAGGTCAAAAGGTCACTGGTAAAGGTCAAAAGGTCACTGGTCAAAAGCAAACGGTCACAGGATGAAAGTTCAAGGTCAAAAGGTCACTGGTCAGGGTCAAAAGGTCACTGCTGAAGGTAAAAAAGACACAGGGGTTAAAGGTAAAGGTCAAAAGGTCACGGTACAAGGTGAAAAGGTCACGGGACAAGGTCAAAAGGTCACGGGGCAACTGCATAAGTCCAAAAGGTCACCTGTCAAGGTCAAACGGTCACAGGATCAAAGTTCAAGGTCAAAAGGTCACGGGTCAAAGTTCAAGGTCAAAAGGTCACTGGTCAAGGTCGAAAGGTCACGAGTCAATGTAGAAAGGTCACGGGGGTCAAAGGTCTAGGTAAAACAGTACCAGGATCAAAGTTCAAGGTCAAAAGGTCACTAGTCAAGGTCAAAAGGTCACGTTTCAAGGTCATAAGGACACGGGGGTCAAAAATCAAGGTCAAAAGGTCACGAACCAAGGTCAAAAGGTCACGGGACAAGGTCAGAAGTTCACGGGGCAACTGCATAAGGCCAAAAGGTCACCTGTCAAGGTCAAACGGTCACAGGATCAAAGTTCAAGGTCATAAGGTCATGGGGGTCAAAAATCAAGGTCAAAAGGTCACGAACCGAGGTCAAAAGGTCACGGGACAAGGTCATAAGGTCACGGGGGTAAAGGTAAAGGTCAAAAGGTCGCGAATCAAGGTCAAAAGGTCACGGGGCAATTGCATAAGGTCAAAGGGTCACTGGTAAAGGTCAAAAGGTCACTGGTCAAAATCAAACGGTCACACGAACAACGTTCAAGGTCAAAAGGTCACTGCTCAAGGTCAAAAGGTCCCGTTTCAAGGTCAAACGGTCACGGGGTGTCAAATGTCAAGGTCAAAATGTCACTAACCAAGGTCAAAAGGTCACGGGGGTCAAAAATCGAGGTCAAAAGGTCACAAACCAAGGTCAAAAGGTCACGGGACAAGGTGAAAAGGTCACGGGGCAACTGCATAAGGCCAAAAGGTCACCTCTCAAGGTCAAAAGGTCACGAACCAAGGTCAAAAGGTCACGGGACAAGGTCATAAGGTCACTTATCAAGGTCAAAAGGTCCCGTTTCAAGGTCAAAAGTTCACAGGGTCAAAGTTCAAGGTCAAAAGGTCACTTATCAAGGTCAAACGGTCACGGGGTCAAAAATCAAGGTCAAAAGGTCACTGGTAAAGGTCAAAAGGTCACCGGTCAAGGTCAAACGGTCACAGGATCAAAGTTCAAGGTCAAAAGGTCACGGGTCAAAGTTCAAGGTCAAAAGGTCACTGGTCAAGGTCAAAAGGTCACGAGTCAATGTAGAAAGGTCACGGGGGTCAAAGGTCTAGGTAAAACAGTACCAGGATCAAAGTTCGAGGTCAAAAGGTCACTAGTCAAGGTCAAAAGGTCACGGTTCAAGGTCATAAGGACACGGGGGTCAAAAATCAAGGTCAAAAGGTCACGAACCAAGGTCAAAAGGTCACGGGACAAGGCCAGAAGGTCACGGGGCAACTGCATAAGGCCAAAAGGTCACCTGTCAAGGTCAAAAGGTCACTGCTCAAGGTCAAAAGGTCACGTATCAATTCAAAAGGTCACGGGGCAATTGCATAAGGTCAAAAGCTCACTGGTCAAAATCAAACGGTCACAGGATCAAAGTTCAAGGTCATAAGGTCATGGGGGTCAAAAATCAAGGTCAAAAGGTCACCGCTCAAGGTCAAAAGGTCACGAACCAAGGTCAAAAGGTCACGGGGGTCAAAAATCGAGGTCAAAAGGTCACAAACCAAGGTCAAAAGGTCACGGGACAAGGTGAAAAGGTCACGGGGCAACTGCATAAGGCCAAAAGGTCACTTATCAAGGTCAAAAGGTCACTGCTCAAGGCCAAAAGGTCACCTGTCAAGGTCAAACGGTCACAGGATCAAAGTTCAAGTTCATAAGGTCATGGGGTCAGAAATCAAGGTCAAAAGGTCACTGCTCAAGGTCAAAAGGTCACGAACCAATGTCAAAAGGTCACGGGGCAATTGCATAAGGTCAAAGGGTCACTGGTAAAGGTCAAAAGGTCACTGGTCAAAATCAAACGGTCACACGAACAACGTTCAAGGTCAAAAGGTCACTGCTCAAGGTCAAAAGGTCCCGTTTCAAGGTCAAACGGTCACGGGGGTGTCAAATGTCAAGGTCAAAATGTCACTAACCAAGGTCAAAAGGTCACGGGGGTCAAAAATCGAGGTCAAAAGGTCAGAAACCAATGTCAAAAGGTCACGGGACAAGGTGAAAAGGTAACGGGGCAACTGCATAAGGCCAAAAGGTCACCTGTCAAGGTCAAAAGGTCACTGCTCAAGGTCAAAAGGTCACGGTTCAAGGTCATAAGGTCACGGGGTCAAATGTCAAGGTCAAAAGGTCACGAACCAAGGTCAAAAGGTCACGGGACAAGGTCATAAGGTCACTTATCAAGGTCAAAAGGTCCCGTTTCAAGGTCAAAAGTTCACAGGGTCAAAGTTCAAGGTCAAAATGTCACTTATCAAGGTCAAACGGTCACGGGGTCAAAAATCAAGGTCAAAAGGTCACTGGTAAAGGTGAAAACGTCACTGGTCAAAAGCAAACGGTCACAGGATCAAAGTTCAAGGTCAAAAGGTCACTGGTCAGGGTCAAAAGGTCACTGCTGAAGGTAAAAAAGACACAGGGGTTAAAGGTAAAGGTCAAAAGGTCATGGTACAAGGTGAAAAGGTCACGGGACAAGGTCAAACGGTCACGGGGCAACTGCATAAGGCCAAAAGGTCACCTGTCAAGGTCAAACGGTCACAGGATCAAAGTTCAAGGTCAAAAGGTCACGGGTCAAAGTTCAAGGTCAAAAGGTCACTGGTCAAGGTCAAAAGGTCACGAGTCAATGTAGAAAGGTCACGGGGGTCAAAGGTCTAGGTAAAACAGTACCAGGATCAAAGTTCAAGGTCAAAAGGTCACTAGTCAAGGTCAAAAGGTCACGGTTCAAGGTCATAAGGTCACGGGCGTCAAAAATCAAGGTCAAAAGGTCACGAACCAAGGTCAAAAGGTCACGGGACAAGGTCATAAGGTCACTTATCAAGGTCAAAAGGTCCCGTTTCAAGGTCAAAAGTTCACAGGGTCAAAGTTCAACGTCAAAATGTCACTTATCAAGGTCAAACGGTCACGGGGTCAAAAATCAAGGTCAAAAGGTCACTGGTAAAGGTCAAAAGGTCACTGGTCAAAAGCAAACGGTCACAGGATCAAAGTTCAAGGTCTAAAGGTCACTGGTCAGGGTCAAAAGGTCACTGCTGAAGGTAAAAAAGACACAGGGGTTAAAGGTAAAGGTCAAAAGGTCACGGTACAAGGTGAAAAGGTCACGGGACAAGGTGAAAAGGTCACGGGGCAACTGCATAAGGCCAAAAGGTCACCTGTCAAGGTCAAACGGTCACTGCTCAAGGTCAAAAGGTCACGTATCAATTCAAAAGGTCACGGGGCAATTGCATAAGGTCAAAAGCTCACTGGTCAAAATCAAACGGTCACAGGATCAAAGTTCAAGGTCATAAGGTCATGGGGTCAAAAATCAAGGTCAAAAGGTCACTGGTCAAAATCAAACGGTCACAGGATCAAATTTCAAGTTCATAAGGTCATGGGGGTCAAAAATCAAGGTCAAAAGGTCACCGCTCAAGGTCAAAAGGTCACGGGACAAGGTCAAACGGTCACTTATCAAGGTCAAAAGGTCCCGTTTCAAGGTCAAAAGTTCACAGGGTCAAAGTTCAAGGTCAAAAGGTCACTTATCAAGGTCAAACGGTCACGGGTCAAAAATCAAGGTCAAAAGGTCACTGGTAAAGGTCAAAAGGTCACTGGTCAAAAGCAAACGGTCACAGGATCAAAGTTCAAGGTCAAAAGGTCACTGGTCAGGGTCAAAAGGTCACTGCTGAAGGTAAAAAAGACACAGGGGTTAAAGGTAAAGGTCAAAAGGTCACGGTACAAGGTGAAAAGGTCACGGGACAAGGTCAAAAGGTCACGGGGCAACTGCATAAGGCCAAAAGGTCACCTGTCAAGGTCAAACGGTCACAGGATCAAAGTTCAAGGTCAAAAGGTCACGGGTCAAAGTTCAAGGTCAAAAGGTCACTGGTCAAGGTCAAAAGGTCACGAGTCAATGTAGAAAGGTCACGGGGTCAAAGGTCTAGGTAAAACAGTACCAGGATCAAAGTTCAAGGTCAAAAGGTCACTAGTCAAGGTCAAAAGGTCACGTTTCAAGGTCATAAGGACACGGGGGTCAAAAATCAAGGTCAAAAGGTCACGAACCAAGGTCAAAAGGTCACGGGACAAGGTCAGAAGGTCACGGGGCAACTGCATAAGGCCAAAAGGTCACCTGTCAAGGTCAAAAGGTCACTGCTCAAGGTCAAAAGGTCACGTATCGATTCAAAAGGTCACGGGGCAATTGCATAAGGTCAAAAGCTCACTGGTCAAAATCAAACGGTCACAGGATCAAAGTTCAAGGTCATAAGGTCATGGGGTCAAAAATCAAGGTCAAAAGGTCACTGCTCAAGGTCATAAGGTCAGGGGACAAGGTCATAAGGTCACGGGGTAAAGGTCAAGGTCAAAAGGTCGCGAACCAAGGTCAAAAGGTCACGGGGGTCAAAAATCGAGGTCAAAAGGTCACAAACCAAGGTCAAAAGGTCACGGGACAAGGTGAAAAGGTCACGGGGCAACTGCATAAGGCCAAAAGGTCACCTGTCAAGGTCAAAATGTCACGGCTCAAGGTCAAAAGGTCACGGTTCAAGGTCATAAGGTCACGGGGGTCAAAGGTCAAGGTCAAAAGGTCACGAACCAAGGTCATAAGGTCACTGGTCAAGGTCAAAAGGTCACGGGTCAATGGAGAGAGCTCGCGGAGTCAAAGGTCTAGGTCAAACAGTACCAGGCTCAAAGTTCAAGGTCAAAAGGTCACGTTTCAAGGTCAAAAGGTCACGGGACAAGGTCATAAGGTCACGGGGGTAAAGGTCAAGGTCAAAAGGTCGCGAACCAAGGTCAAAATATCACGGGGCAATTGCATAAGGTCAAAGGGTCACTGGTAAAGGTCAAAAGGTCACTGGTCAAAATCAAACGGTCACACGAACAACGTTCAAGGTCAAAAGGTCACTGCTCAAGGTCAAAAGGTCCCGTTTCAAGGTCAAACGGTCACGGGGGTGTCAAATGTCAAGGTCAAAAGGTCACGAACCAAGGTCAAAAGGTCACGGGGGTCAAAAATCGAGGTCAAAAGGTCAGAAACCAATGTCAAAAGGTCACGGGACAAGGTGAAAAGGTCACGGGGCAACTGCATAAGGCCAAAAGGTCACCTGTCAAGGTCAAAAGGTCACTGCTCAAGGTCAAAAGGTCACGGTTCAAGGTCATAAGGTCACGGGGTCAAATGTCAAGGTCAAAAGGTCACGAACCAAGGTCAAAAGGTCACGGGACAAGGTCATAAGGTCACTTATCAAGGTCAAAAGGTCCCGTTTCAAGGTCAAAAGTTCACAGGGTCAAAGTTCAAGGTCAAAATGTCACTTATCAAGGTCAAACGGTCACGGGGTCAAAAATCAAGGTCAAAAGGTCACTGGTAAAGGTGAAAACGTCACTGGTCAAAAGCAAACGGTCACAGGATCAAAGTTCAAGGTCAAAAGGTCACTGGTCAGGGTCAAAAGGTCACTGCTGAAGGTAAAAAAGACACAGGGGTTAAAGGTAAAGGTCAAAAGGTCATGGTACAAGGTGAAAAGGTCACGGGACAAGGTCAAACGGTCACGGGGCAACTGCATAAGGCCAAAAGGTCACCTGTCAAGGTCAAACGGTCACAGGATCAAAGTTCAAGGTCAAAAGGTCACGGGTCAAAGTTCAAGGTCAAAAGGTCACTGGTCAAGGTCAAAAGGTCACGAGTCAATGTAGAAAGGTCACGGGGGTCAAAGGTCTAGGTAAAACAGTACCAGGATCAAAGTTCAAGGTCAAAAGGTCACTAGTCAAGGTCAAAAGGTCACGGTTCAAGGTCATAAGGTCACGGGCGTCAAAAATCAAGGTCAAAAGGTCACGAACCAAGGTCAAAAGGTCACGGGACAAGGTCATAAGGTCACTTATCAAGGTCAAAAGGTCCCGTTTCAAGGTCAAAAGTTCACAGGGTCAAAGTTCAACGTCAAAATGTCACTTATCAAGGTCAAACGGTCACGGGGTCAAAAATCAAGGTCAAAAGGTCACTGGTAAAGGTCAAAAGGTCACTGGTCAAAAGCAAACGGTCACAGGATCAAAGTTCAAGGTCTAAAGGTCACTGGTCAGGGTCAAAAGGTCACTGCTGAAGGTAAAAAAGACACAGGGGTTAAAGGTAAAGGTCAAAAGGTCACGGTACAAGGTGAAAAGGTCACGGGACAAGGTGAAAAGGTCACGGGGCAACTGCATAAGGCCAAAAGGTCACCTGTCAAGGTCAAACGGTCACTGCTCAAGGTCAAAAGGTCACGTATCAATTCAAAAGGTCACGGGGCAATTGCATAAGGTCAAAAGCTAACTGGTCAAAATCAAACGGTCACAGGATCAAAGTTCAAGGTCATAAGGTCATGGGGTCAAAAATCAAGGTCAAAAGGTCACTGGTCAAAATCAAACGGTCACAGGATCAAATTTCAAGTTCATAAGGTCATGGGGGTCAAAAATCAAGGTCAAAAGGTCACCGCTCAAGGTCAAAAGGTCACGGGACAAGGTCAAACGGTCACTTATCAAGGTCAAAAGGTCCCGTTTCAAGGTCAAAAGTTCACAGGGTCAAAGTTCAAGGTCAAAAGGTCACTTATCAAGGTCAAACTGTCACGGGTCAAAAATCAAGGTCAAAAGGTCACTGGTAAAGGTCAAAAGGTCACTGGTCAAAAGCAAACGGTCACAGGATCAAAGTTCAAGGTCAAAAGGTCACTGGTCAGGGTCAAAAGGTCACTGCTGAAGGTAAAAAAGACACAGGGGTTAAAGGTAAAGGTCAAAAGGTCACGGTACAAGGTGAAAAGGTCACGGGACAAGGTCAAAAGGTCACGGGGCAACTGCATAAGGCCAAAAGGTCACCTGTCAAGGTCAAACGGTCACAGGATCAAAGTTCAAGGTCAAAAGGTCACGGGTCAAAGTTCAAGGTCAAAAGGTCACTGGTCAAGGTCAAAAGGTCACGAGTCAATGTAGAAAGGTCACGGGGGTCAAAGGTCTAGGTAAAACAGTACCAGGATCAAAGTTCAAGGTCAAAAGGTCACTAGTCAAGGTCAAAAGGTCACGTTTCAAGGTCATAAGGACACGGGGGTCAAAAATCAAGGTCAAAAGGTCACGAACCAAGGTCAAAAGGTCACGGGACAAGGTCAGAAGGTCACGGGGCAACTGCATAAGGCCAAAAGGTCACCTGTCAAGGTCAAAAGGTCACTGCTCAAGGTCAAAAGGTCACGTATCAATTAAAAGGTCACGGGGCAATTGCATAAGGTCAAAAGGTCACCTGTCAAGGTCAAACGGTCACAGGATCAAAGTTCAAGGTCATAAGGTCATGGGGGTCAAAAATCAAGGTCAAAAGGTCACTGCTCAAGGTCAAAAGTTCACGGGA
This sequence comes from Porphyrio hochstetteri, assembly GCA_020800305.1. Taxonomy (NCBI): domain Eukaryota; kingdom Metazoa; phylum Chordata; class Aves; order Gruiformes; family Rallidae; genus Porphyrio; species Porphyrio hochstetteri. The sequence goes on from CM036908.1 coordinate 661,346, forward strand.
CAAGGTCATAAGGTCACGGGGTAAAGGTCAAGGTCAAAAGGTCACGAACCAAGGTCAAAAGGTCACGGGGCAATTGCATAAGGTCAAAGGGTCACTGGTAAAGGTCAGAAGGTCACTGGTCAAAATCAAACGGTCACACGAACAACGTTCAAGGTCAAAAGGTCACTGCTCAAGGTCAAAAGGTCCCGTTTCAAGGTCAAACGGTCACGGGGGTGTCAAATGTCAAGGTCAAAAGGTCACTGCTCAAGGTCAAAAGGTCCCGTTTCAAGGTCAAACGGTCACGGGGGTGTCAAATGTCAAGGTCAAAAGGTCTCGAACCAAGGTCAAAAGGTCATGGGGTCAAAAATCGAGGTCAAAAGGTCACAAACCAAGGTCAAAAGGTCACGGGACAAGGTGAAAAGGTCATGGGGCAACTGCATAAGGCCAAAAGGTCACCTGTCAAGGTCAAAAGGTCACCGCTCAAGGTCAAAAGGTCACGGTTCAAGGTCATAAGGTCATGGGGGTCAAAGGTCAAGGTCAAAAGGTCACGAACCAAGGTCAAAAGGTCACGGGACAAGGTCATAAGGTCACTTATCAAGGTCAAAAGGTCCCGTATCAAGGTCAAAAGTTCACAGGGGTTAAAGGTAAAGGTCAAAAGGTCACGGTACAAGGTGAAAAGGTCACGGGACAAGGTGAAAAGGTGACGGGGCAACTGCATAAGGCCAAAAGGTCACCTGTCAAGGTCAAACGGTCACTGCTCAAGGTCAAAAGGTCACGTATCAATTCAAAAGGTCACGGGGCAATTGCATAAGGTCAAAAGCTCACTGGTCAAAATCAAACGGTCACAGGATCAATGTTCAAGGTCATAAGGTCATGGGTCAAAAATCAAGGTCAAAAGGTCACTGGTCAAAATCAAACGGTCACAGGATCAAATTTCAAGTTCATAAGGTCATGGGGGGTCAAAAATCAAGGTCAAAAGGTCACCGCTCAAGGTCAAAAGGTCACGGGACAAGGTCAAACGGTCACTTATCAAGGTCAAAAGGTCCCGTTTCAAGGTCAAAAGTTCACAGGGTCAAAGTTCAAGGTCAAAAGGTCACTTATCAAGGTCAAACGGTCACGGGTCAAAAATCAAGGTCAAAAGGTCACTGGTAAAGGTCAAAAGGTCACTGGTCAAAAGCAAACGGTCACAGGATGAAAGTTCAAGGTCAAAAGGTCACTGGTCAGGGTCAAAAGGTCACTGCTGAAGGTAAAAAAGACACAGGGGTTAAAGGTAAAGGTCAAAAGGTCACGGTACAAGGTGAAAAGGTCACGGGACAAGGTCAAAAGGTCACGGGGCAACTGCATAAGGCCAAAAGGTCACCTGTCAAGGTCAAACGGTCACAGGATCAAAGTTCAAGGTCAAAAGGTCACGGGTCAAAGTTCAAGGTCAAAAGGTCACTGGTCAAGGTCGAAAGGTCACGAGTCAATGTAGAAAGGTCACGGGGGTCAAAGGTCTAGGTAAAACAGTACCAGGATCAAAGTTCAAGGTCAAAAGGTCACTAGTCAAGGTCAAAAGGTCACGTTTCAAGGTCATAAGGACACGGGGGTCAAAAATCAAGGTCAAAAGGTCACGAACCAAGGTCAAAAGGTCACGGGACAAGGTCAGAAGTTCACGGGGCAACTGCATAAGGCCAAAAGGTCACCTGTCAAGGTCAAACGGTCACAGGATCAAAGTTCAAGGTCATAAGGTCATGGGGGTCAAAAATCAAGGTCAAAAGGTCACGAACCGAGGTCAAAAGGTCACGGGACAAGGTCATAAGGTCACGGGGGTAAAGGTAAAGGTCAAAAGGTCGCGAATCAAGGTCAAAAGGTCACGGGGCAATTGCATAAGGTCAAAGGGTCACTGGTAAAGGTCAAAAGGTCACTGGTCAAAATCAAACGGTCACACGAACAACGTTCAAGGTCAAAAGGTCACTGCTCAAGGTCAAAAGGTCCCGTTTCAAGGTCAAACGGTCACGGGGTGTCAAATGTCAAGGTCAAAATGTCACTAACCAAGGTCAAAAGGTCACGGGGGTCAAAAATCGAGGTCAAAAGGTCACAAACCAAGGTCAAAAGGTCACGGGACAAGGTGAAAAGGTCACGGGGCAACTGCATAAGGCCAAAAGGTCACCTCTCAAGGTCAAAAGGTCACGAACCAAGGTCAAAAGGTCACGGGACAAGGTCATAAGGTCACTTATCAAGGTCAAAAGGTCCCGTTTCAAGGTCAAAAGTTCACAGGGTCAAAGTTCAAGGTCAAAAGGTCACTTATCAAGGTCAAACGGTCACGGGGTCAAAAATCAAGGTCAAAAGGTCACTGGTAAAGGTCAAAAGGTCACCGGTCAAGGTCAAACGGTCACAGGATCAAAGTTCAAGGTCAAAAGGTCACGGGTCAAAGTTCAAGGTCAAAAGGTCACTGGTCAAGGTCAAAAGGTCACGAGTCAATGTAGAAAGGTCACGGGGGTCAAAGGTCTAGGTAAAACAGTACCAGGATCAAAGTTCAAGGTCAAAAGGTCACTAGTCAAGGTCAAAAGGTCACGGTTCAAGGTCATAAGGACACGGGGGTCAAAAATCAAGGTCAAAAGGTCACGAACCAAGGTCAAAAGGTCACGGGACAAGGCCAGAAGGTCACGGGGCAACTGCATAAGGCCAAAAGGTCACCTGTCAAGGTCAAAAGGTCACTGCTCAAGGTCAAAAGGTCACGTATCAATTCAAAAGGTCACGGGGCAATTGCATAAGGTCAAAAGCTCACTGGTCAAAATCAAACGGTCACAGGATCAAAGTTCAAGGTCATAAGGTCATGGGGGTCAAAAATCAAGGTCAAAAGGTCACCGCTCAAGGTCAAAAGGTCACGAACCAAGGTCAAAAGGTCACGGGGGTCAAAAATCGAGGTCAAAAGGTCACAAACCAAGGTCAAAAGGTCACGGGACAAGGTGAAAAGGTCACGGGGCAACTGCATAAGGCCAAAAGGTCACTTATCAAGGTCAAAAGGTCACTGCTCAAGGCCAAAAGGTCACCTGTCAAGGTCAAACGGTCACAGGATCAAAGTTCAAGTTCATAAGGTCATGGGGTCAGAAATCAAGGTCAAAAGGTCACTGCTCAAGGTCAAAAGGTCACGAACCAATGTCAAAAGGTCACGGGGCAATTGCATAAGGTCAAAGGGTCACTGGTAAAGGTCAAAAGGTCACTGGTCAAAATCAAACGGTCACACGAACAACGTTCAAGGTCAAAAGGTCACTGCTCAAGGTCAAAAGGTCCCGTTTCAAGGTCAAACGGTCACGGGGGTGTCAAATGTCAAGGTCAAAAGGTCACGAACCAAGGTCAAAAGGTCACGGGGGTCAAAAATCGAGGTCAAAAGGTCAGAAACCAATGTCAAAAGGTCACGGGACAAGGTGAAAAGGTCACGGGGCAACTGCATAAGGCCAAAAGGTCACCTGTCAAGGTCAAAAGGTCACTGCTCAAGGTCAAAAGGTCACGGTTCAAGGTCATAAGGTCACGGGGTCAAATGTCAAGGTCAAAAGGTCACGAACCAAGGTCAAAAGGTCACGGGACAAGGTCATAAGGTCACTTATCAAGGTCAAAAGGTCCCGTTTCAAGGTCAAAAGTTCACAGGGTCAAAGTTCAAGGTCAAAATGTCACTTATCAAGGTCAAACGGTCACGGGGTCAAAAATCAAGGTCAAAAGGTCACTGGTAAAGGTGAAAACGTCACTGGTCAAAAGCAAACGGTCACAGGATCAAAGTTCAAGGTCAAAAGGTCACTGGTCAGGGTCAAAAGGTCACTGCTGAAGGTAAAAAAGACACAGGGGTTAAAGGTAAAGGTCAAAAGGTCATGGTACAAGGTGAAAAGGTCACGGGACAAGGTCAAACGGTCACGGGGCAACTGCATAAGGCCAAAAGGTCACCTGTCAAGGTCAAACGGTCACAGGATCAAAGTTCAAGGTCAAAAGGTCACGGGTCAAAGTTCAAGGTCAAAAGGTCACTGGTCAAGGTCAAAAGGTCACGAGTCAATGTAGAAAGGTCACGGGGGTCAAAGGTCTAGGTAAAACAGTACCAGGATCAAAGTTCAAGGTCAAAAGGTCACTAGTCAAGGTCAAAAGGTCACGGTTCAAGGTCATAAGGTCACGGGCGTCAAAAATCAAGGTCAAAAGGTCACGAACCAAGGTCAAAAGGTCACGGGACAAGGTCATAAGGTCACTTATCAAGGTCAAAAGGTCCCGTTTCAAGGTCAAAAGTTCACAGGGTCAAAGTTCAACGTCAAAATGTCACTTATCAAGGTCAAACGGTCACGGGGTCAAAAATCAAGGTCAAAAGGTCACTGGTAAAGGTCAAAAGGTCACTGGTCAAAAGCAAACGGTCACAGGATCAAAGTTCAAGGTCTAAAGGTCACTGGTCAGGGTCAAAAGGTCACTGCTGAAGGTAAAAAAGACACAGGGGTTAAAGGTAAAGGTCAAAAGGTCACGGTACAAGGTGAAAAGGTCACGGGACAAGGTGAAAAGGTCACGGGGCAACTGCATAAGGCCAAAAGGTCACCTGTCAAGGTCAAACGGTCACTGCTCAAGGTCAAAAGGTCACGTATCAATTCAAAAGGTCACGGGGCAATTGCATAAGGTCAAAAGCTAACTGGTCAAAATCAAACGGTCACAGGATCAAAGTTCAAGGTCATAAGGTCATGGGGTCAAAAATCAAGGTCAAAAGGTCACTGGTCAAAATCAAACGGTCACAGGATCAAATTTCAAGTTCATAAGGTCATGGGGGTCAAAAATCAAGGTCAAAAGGTCACCGCTCAAGGTCAAAAGGTCACGGGACAAGGTCAAACGGTCACTTATCAAGGTCAAAAGGTCCCGTTTCAAGGTCAAAAGTTCACAGGGTCAAAGTTCAAGGTCAAAAGGTCACTTATCAAGGTCAAACGGTCACGGGTCAAAAATCAAGGTCAAAAGGTCACTGGTAAAGGTCAAAAGGTCACTGGTCAAAAGCAAACGGTCACAGGATCAAAGTTCAAGGTCAAAAGGTCACTGGTCAGGGTCAAAAGGTCACTGCTGAAGGTAAAAAAGACACAGGGGTTAAAGGTAAAGGTCAAAAGGTCACGGTACAAGGTGAAAAGGTCACGGGACAAGGTCAAAAGGTCACGGGGCAACTGCATAAGGCCAAAAGGTCACCTGTCAAGGTCAAACGGTCACAGGATCAAAGTTCAAGGTCAAAAGGTCACGGGTCAAAGTTCAAGGTCAAAAGGTCACTGGTCAAGGTCAAAAGGTCACGAGTCAATGTAGAAAGGTCACGGGGGTCAAAGGTCTAGGTAAAACAGTACCAGGATCAAAGTTCAAGGTCAAAAGGTCACTAGTCAAGGTCAAAAGGTCACGTTTCAAGGTCATAAGGACACGGGGGTCAAAAATCAAGGTCAAAAGGTCACGAACCAAGGTCAAAAGGTCACGGGACAAGGTCAGAAGGTCACGGGGCAACTGCATAAGGCCAAAAGGTCACCTGTCAAGGTCAAAAGGTCACTGCTCAAGGTCAAAAGGTCACGTATCAATTAAAAGGTCACGGGGCAATTGCATAAGGTCAAAAGGTCACCTGTCAAGGTCAAACGGTCACAGGATCAAAGTTCAAGGTCATAAGGTCATGGGGGTCAAAAATCAAGGTCAAAAGGTCACTGCTCAAGGTCAAAAGTTCACGGGACAAGGTCATAAGGTCACGGGGTAAAGGTCAAGGTCAAAAGGTCACGAACCAAGGTCAAAAGGTCACGGGGCAATTGCATAAGGTCAAAGGGTCACTGGTAAAGGTCAGAAGGTCACTGGTCAAAATCAAACGGTCACACGAACAACGTTCAAGGTCAAAAGGTCACTGCTCAAGGTCAAAAGGTCCCGTTTCAAGGTCAAACGGTCACGGGGGTGTCAAATGTCAAGGTCAAAAGGTCACTGCTCAAGGTCAAAAGGTCCCGTTTCAAGGTCAAACGGTCACGGGGGTGTCAAATGTCAAGGTCAAAAGGTCTCGAACCAAGGTCAAAAGGTCATGGGGTCAAAAATCGAGGTCAAAAGGTCACAAACCAAGGTCAAAAGGTCACGGGACAAGGTGAAAAGGTCATGGGGCAACTGCATAAGGCCAAAAGGTCACCTGTCAAGGTCAAAAGGTCACCGCTCAAGGTCAAAAGGTCACGGTTCAAGGTCATAAGGTCATGGGGGTCAAAGGTCAAGGTCAAAAGGTCACGAACCAAGGTCAAAAGGTCACGGGACAAGGTCATAAGGTCACTTATCAAGGTCAAAAGGTCCCGTATCAAGGTCAAAAGTTCACAGGGGTTAAAGGTAAAGGTCAAAAGGTCACGGTACAAGGTGAAAAGGTCACGGGACAAGGTGAAAAGGTGACGGGGCAACTGCATAAGGCCAAAAGGTCACCTGTCAAGGTCAAACGGTCACTGCTCAAGGTCAAAAGGTCACGTATCAATTCAAAAGGTCACGGGGCAATTGCATAAGGTCAAAAGCTCACTGGTCAAAATCAAACGGTCACAGGATCAATGTTCAAGGTCATAAGGTCATGGGTCAAAAATCAAGGTCAAAAGGTCACTGGTCAAAATCAAACGGTCACAGGATCAAATTTCAAGTTCATAAGGTCATGGGGGGTCAAAAATCAAGGTCAAAAGGTCACCGCTCAAGGTCAAAAGGTCACGGGACAAGGTCAAACGGTCACTTATCAAGGTCAAAAGGTCCCGTTTCAAGGTCAAAAGTTCACAGGGTCAAAGTTCAAGGTCAAAAGGTCACTTATCAAGGTCAAACGGTCACGGGTCAAAAATCAAGGTCAAAAGGTCACTGGTAAAGGTCAAAAGGTCACTGGTCAAAAGCAAACGGTCACAGGATGAAAGTTCAAGGTCAAAAGGTCACTGGTCAGGGTCAAAAGGTCACTGCTGAAGGTAAAAAAGACACAGGGGTTAAAGGTAAAGGTCAAAAGGTCACGGTACAAGGTGAAAAGGTCACGGGACAAGGTCAAAAGGTCACGGGGCAACTGCATAAGGCCAAAAGGTCACCTGTCAAGGTCAAACGGTCACAGGATCAAAGTTCAAGGTCAAAAGGTCACGGGTCAAAGTTCAAGGTCAAAAGGTCACTGGTCAAGGTCGAAAGGTCACGAGTCAATGTAGAAAGGTCACGGGGGTCAAAGGTCTAGGTAAAACAGTACCAGGATCAAAGTTCAAGGTCAAAAGGTCACTAGTCAAGGTCAAAAGGTCACGTTTCAAGGTCATAAGGACACGGGGGTCAAAAATCAAGGTCAAAAGGTCACGAACCAAGGTCAAAAGGTCACGGGACAAGGTCAGAAGTTCACGGGGCAACTGCATAAGGCCAAAAGGTCACCTGTCAAGGTCAAACGGTCACAGGATCAAAGTTCAAGGTCATAAGGTCATGGGGGTCAAAAATCAAGGTCAAAAGGTCACGAACCGAGGTCAAAAGGTCACGGGACAAGGTCATAAGGTCACGGGGGTAAAGGTAAAGGTCAAAAGGTCGCGAATCAAGGTCAAAAGGTCACGGGGCAATTGCATAAGGTCAAAGGGTCACTGGTAAAGGTCAAAAGGTCACTGGTCAAAATCAAACGGTCACACGAACAACGTTCAAGGTCAAAAGGTCACTGCTCAAGGTCAAAAGGTCCCGTTTCAAGGTCAAACGGTCACGGGGTGTCAAATGTCAAGGTCAAAATGTCACTAACCAAGGTCAAAAGGTCACGGGGGTCAAAAATCGAGGTCAAAAGGTCACAAACCAAGGTCAAAAGGTCACGGGACAAGGTGAAAAGGTCACGGGGCAACTGCATAAGGCCAAAAGGTCACCTCTCAAGGTCAAAAGGTCACGAACCAAGGTCAAAAGGTCACGGGACAAGGTCATAAGGTCACTTATCAAGGTCAAAAGGTCCCGTTTCAAGGTCAAAAGTTCACAGGGTCAAAGTTCAAGGTCAAAAGGTCACTTATCAAGGTCAAACGGTCACGGGGTCAAAAATCAAGGTCAAAAGGTCACTGGTAAAGGTCAAAAGGTCACCGGTCAAGGTCAAACGGTCACAGGATCAAAGTTCAAGGTCAAAAGGTCACGGGTCAAAGTTCAAGGTCAAAAGGTCACTGGTCAAGGTCAAAAGGTCACGAGTCAATGTAGAAAGGTCACGGGGGTCAAAGGTCTAGGTAAAACAGTACCAGGATCAAAGTTCAAGGTCAAAAGGTCACTAGTCAAGGTCAAAAGGTCACGGTTCAAGGTCATAAGGACACGGGGGTCAAAAATCAAGGTCAAAAGGTCACGAACCAAGGTCAAAAGGTCACGGGACAAGGCCAGAAGGTCACGGGGCAACTGCATAAGGCCAAAAGGTCACCTGTCAAGGTCAAAAGGTCACTGCTCAAGGTCAAAAGGTCACGTATCAATTCAAAAGGTCACGGGGCAATTGCATAAGGTCAAAAGCTCACTGGTCAAAATCAAACGGTCACAGGATCAAAGTTCAAGGTCATAAGGTCATGGGGGTCAAAAATCAAGGTCAAAAGGTCACCGCTCAAGGTCAAAAGGTCACGAACCAAGGTCAAAAGGTCACGGGGGTCAAAAATCGAGGTCAAAAGGTCACAAACCAAGGTCAAAAGGTCACGGGACAAGGTGAAAAGGTCACGGGGCAACTGCATAAGGCCAAAAGGTCACTTATCAAGGTCAAAAGGTCACTGCTCAAGGCCAAAAGGTCACCTGTCAAGGTCAAACGGTCACAGGATCAAAGTTCAAGTTCATAAGGTCATGGGGTCAGAAATCAAGGTCAAAAGGTCACTGCTCAAGGTCAAAAGGTCACGAACCAATGTCAAAAGGTCACGGGGCAATTGCATAAGGTCAAAGGGTCACTGGTAAAGGTCAAAAGGTCACTGGTCAAAATCAAACGGTCACACGAACAACGTTCAAGGTCAAAAGGTCACTGCTCAAGGTCAAAAGGTCCCGTTTCAAGGTCAAACGGTCACGGGGGTGTCAAATGTCAAGGTCAAAATGTCACTAACCAAGGTCAAAAGGTCACGGGGGTCAAAAATCGAGGTCAAAAGGTCAGAAACCAATGTCAAAAGGTCACGGGACAAGGTGAAAAGGTAACGGGGCAACTGCATAAGGCCAAAAGGTCACCTGTCAAGGTCAAAAGGTCACTGCTCAAGGTCAAAAGGTCACGGTTCAAGGTCATAAGGTCACGGGGTCAAATGTCAAGGTCAAAAGGTCACGAACCAAGGTCAAAAGGTCACGGGACAAGGTCATAAGGTCACTTATCAAGGTCAAAAGGTCCCGTTTCAAGGTCAAAAGTTCACAGGGTCAAAGTTCAAGGTCAAAATGTCACTTATCAAGGTCAAACGGTCACGGGGTCAAAAATCAAGGTCAAAAGGTCACTGGTAAAGGTGAAAACGTCACTGGTCAAAAGCAAACGGTCACAGGATCAAAGTTCAAGGTCAAAAGGTCACTGGTCAGGGTCAAAAGGTCACTGCTGAAGGTAAAAAAGACACAGGGGTTAAAGGTAAAGGTCAAAAGGTCATGGTACAAGGTGAAAAGGTCACGGGACAAGGTCAAACGGTCACGGGGCAACTGCATAAGGCCAAAAGGTCACCTGTCAAGGTCAAACGGTCACAGGATCAAAGTTCAAGGTCAAAAGGTCACGGGTCAAAGTTCAAGGTCAAAAGGTCACTGGTCAAGGTCAAAAGGTCACGAGTCAATGTAGAAAGGTCACGGGGGTCAAAGGTCTAGGTAAAACAGTACCAGGATCAAAGTTCAAGGTCAAAAGGTCACTAGTCAAGGTCAAAAGGTCACGGTTCAAGGTCATAAGGTCACGGGGGTCAAAGGTCAAGGTCAAAAGGTCACGAACCAAGGTCAAAAGGTCACGGGACAAGGTCATAAGGTCACTTATCAAGGTCAAAAGGTCCCGTTTCAAGGTCAAAAGTTCACAGGGTCAAAGTTCAACGTCAAAATGTCACTTATCAAGGTCAAACGGTCACGGGGTCAAAAATCAAGGTCAAAAGGTCACTGGTAAAGGTCAAAAGGTCACTGGTCAAAAGCAAACGGTCACAGGATCAAAGTTCAAGGTCTAAAGGTCACTGGTCAGGGTCAAAAGGTCACTGCTGAAGGTAAAAAAGACACAGGGGTTAAAGGTAAAGGTCAAAAGGTCACGGTACAAGGTGAAAAGGTCACGGGACAAGGTGAAAAGGTCACGGGGCAACTGCATAAGGCCAAAAGGTCACCTGTCAAGGTCAAACGGTCACTGCTCAAGGTCAAAAGGTCACGTATCAATTCAAAAGGTCACGGGGCAATTGCATAAGGTCAAAAGCTCACTGGTCAAAATCAAACGGTCACAGGATCAAAGTTCAAGGTCATAAGGTCATGGGGTCAAAAATCAAGGTCAAAAGGTCACTGGTCAAAATCAAACGGTCACAGGATCAAATTTCAAGTTCATAAGGTCATGGGGGTCAAAAATCAAGGTCAAAAGGTCACCGCTCAAGGTCAAAAGGTCACGGGACAAGGTCAAACGGTCACTTATCAAGGTCAAAAGGTCCCGTTTCAAGGTCAAAAGTTCACAGGGTCAAAGTTCAAGGTCAAAAGGTCACTTATCAAGGTCAAACGGTCACGGGTCAAAAATCAAGGTCAAAAGGTCACTGGTAAAGGTCAAAAGGTCACTGGTCAAAAGCAAACGGTCACAGGATCAAAGTTCAAGGTCAAAAGGTCACTGGTCAGGGTCAAAAGGTCACTGCTGAAGGTAAAAAAGACACAGGGGTTAAAGGTAAAGGTCAAAAGGTCACGGTACAAGGTGAAAAGGTCACGGGACAAGGTCAAAAGGTCACGGGGCAACTGCATAAGGCCAAAAGGTCACCTGTCAAGGTCAAACGGTCACAGGATCAAAGTTCAAGGTCAAAAGGTCACGGGTCAAAGTTCAAGGTCAAAAGGTCACTGGTCAAGGTCAAAAGGTCACGAGTCAATGTAGAAAGGTCACGGGGTCAAAGGTCTAGGTAAAACAGTACCAGGATCAAAGTTCAAGGTCAAAAGGTCACTAGTCAAGGTCAAAAGGTCACGTTTCAAGGTCATAAGGACACGGGGGTCAAAAATCAAGGTCAAAAGGTCACTGCTCAAGGTCAAAAGGTCACGGGACAAGGTCAGAAGGTCACGGGGCAACTGCATAAGGCCAAAAGGTCACCTGTCAAGGTCAAAAGGTCACTGCTCAAGGTCAAAAGGTCACGTATCGATTCAAAAGGTCACGGGGCAATTGCATAAGGTCAAAAGCTCACTGGTCAAAATCAAACGGTCACAGGATCAAAGTTCAAGGTCATAAGGTCATGGGGTCAAAAATCAAGGTCAAAAGGTCACTGCTCAAGGTCATAAGGTCAGGGGACAAGGTCATAAGGTCACGGGGTAAAGGTCAAGGTCAAAAGGTCGCGAACCAAGGTCAAAAGGTCACGGGGGTCAAAAATCGAGGTCAAAAGGTCACAAACCAAGGTCAAAAGGTCACGGGACAAGGTGAAAAGGTCACGGGGCAACTGCATAAGGCCAAAAGGTCACCTGTCAAGGTCAAAAGGTCACGGCTCAAGGTCAAAAGGTCACGGTTCAAGGTCATAAGGTCACGGGGGTCAAAGGTCAAGGTCAAAAGGTCACGAACCAAGGTCATAAGGTCACTGGTCAAGGTCAAAAGGTCACGGGTCAATGGAGAGAGCTCGCGGAGTCAAAGGTCTAGGTCAAACAGTACCAGGCTCAAAGTTCAAGGTCAAAAGGTCACGTTTCAAGGTCAAAAGGTCACGGGACAAGGTCATAAGGTCACGGGGGTAAAGGTCAAGGTCAAAAGGTCGCGAACCAAGGTCAAAATATCACGGGGCAATTGCATAAGGTCAAAGGGTCACTGGTAAAGGTCAAAAGGTCACTGGTCAAAATCAAACGGTCACACGAACAACGTTCAAGGTCAAAAGGTCACTGCTCAAGGTCAAAAGGTCCCGTTTCAAGGTCAAACGGTCACGGGGGTTCAAATGTCAAGGTCAAAAGGTCACGAACCAAGGTCAGAAGGTCACGGAGTCAAAGTTCAAGGTCAAAAAGGTCACGGGACAAGGTCAAAAGGTCACGGGTCAATGTCGGAAGGTCACGGGTCAAAGGTCTAGGTCAAACAGTACCAGGCTCAAAGTTCAAGGTCAAAAGGTCACGTTTCACGGTCAAAAGGTCACGGGACAAGGTCAGAAGGTCACGGGGCAACTGCATAAGGCCAAAAGGTCACCTGTCAAGGTCAAAAGGTCACTGCGCTAGGTCAAAAGGTTATGTGTCGATTCAAAAGGTCACGGGGCAATTGCATAAGGTCAAAGGGTCACTGGTAAAGGTCAAAAGGTCACTGCTCAAGGTCAAAAGGTCACGTTTCAAGGTCAAACGGTCACGGGGGTCAAATGTCAAGGTCAAAAGGTCACGAACCAAGGTCAAAAGGTCACGGGGGTCAAAGGTCAAGGCCAGACGGTCACAGGATCAAAGTTCAAGGTCAAAAGGTCACTGGTCAAGGTCAAAAGGTCACGGGACAAGCTCATAAGGTCACGGGGTAAAGGTCAAGGTCAAAAGGTCGCGAACCAAGGTCAAAAGGTCACGGGCAATTGCATAAGGTCAAAGGGTCACTGGTAAAGGTCAAAAGGTCACTGCTCAAAATCAAACGGTCACACGAACAACGTTCAAGGTCAAAAGGTCATTGCTCAAGGTCAAAAGGTCCCGTTTCAAGGTCAAACGGTCACAGGGTGTCAAATGTCAAGGTCAAAAGGTCACTGGTCAGGGTCAAAAGGTCACTGCTCAAGGTAAAAAAGACACAGGGGTTAAAGGTAAAGGTCAAAAGGTCACGGTACAAGGTGAAAAGGTCACGGGACAAGGTCAAACGGTCACGGGGCAACTGCATAAGGCCAAAAGGTCACCTGTCAAGGTCAAACGGTTATGGGGGGTCAAATGTCAAGGTCAAAAGGTCACGAGCCAAGGTCAAAAGGTCATGGGGGTCAAAGGTCAAGGCCAAACGGTCACAGGATCAAAGTTCAAGGTCAAAAGGTCACGTTTCAAGGTCAAAAGGTCACGGGACAAGGTCAGAAGGTCACGGGGCAACTGCATAAGTCCAAAAGGTCACCTGTCAAGGTCAACAGGTCACTGCTCAAGGTCAAGAGGTCACGTATCGATTCAAAAGGTCACGGGGCAATTGCATAAGGTCAAAAGCTCACTGGTCAAAATCAAACGGTCACAGGATCAAAGTTCAAGGTCATAAGGTCATGGGGGTCAAAAATCAAGGTCAAAAGGTCACTGCTCAAGGCCAAAAGGTCACGGGACAAGGTCATAAGGTCACGGGGGTAAAGGTCAAGGTCAAAAGGTCGCGAACCAAGGTCAAAAGGTCACGGGGCAATTGCATAAGGTCAAAGGGTCACTGGTAAAGGTCAAAAGGTCACTGCTCAAAATCAAACGGTCACACGAACAACGTTCAAGGTCAAAAGGTCACTGCTCAAGGTCAAAAGGTCACGTTTCAAGGTCAAATGGTCACGGGGGGTCAATAGTCAAGGTCAAAAGGTCACGAACCAAGGTCAAAAGGTCACGGGGGTCAAAGGTCAAGGCCAGACGGTCACAGGATCAAAGTTCAAGGTCAAAAGGTCACTGGTCAAGGTCAAAAGGTCACGGGACAAGCTCATAAGGTCACGGGGTAAAGGTCAAGGTCAAAAGGTCGCGAACCAAGGTCAAAAGGTCACGGGCAATTGCATAAGGTCAAAGGGTCACTGGTAAAGGTCAAAAGGTCACTGGTCAAAATCAAACGGTCACACGAACAACGTTCAAGGTCAAAAGGTCACTGCTCAAGGTCAAAAGGTCCCGTTTCAAGGTCAAACGGTCACGGGGGTGTCAAATGTCAAGGTCAAAAGGTCACGAACCAAGGTCAAAAGGTCACGGGGGTCAAAAATCGAGGTCAAAAGGTCACAAACCAAGGTCAAAAGGTCACGGGACAAGGTCAGAAGGTCACGGGGCAACTGCATAAGGCCAAAAGGTCACCTGTCAAGGTCAAAAGGTCACTGCTCAAGGTCAAAAGGTCCCGTTTCAAGGTCAAACGGTCACAGGGGGTCAAATGTCAAGGTCAAAAGGTCACTGGTCAGGGTCAAAAGGTCACTGCTCAAGGTAAAAAAGACACAGGGGTTAAAGGTAAAGGTCAAAAGGTCACGGTACAAGGTGAAAAGGTCACGGGACAAGGTCAAACGGTTATGGGGGGTCAAATGTCAAGGTCAAAAGGTCACGAGCAAAGGTCAAAAGGTCATGGGGGTCAAAGGTCAAGGCCAAACGGTCACAGGATCAAAGTTCAAGGTCAAAAGGTCACGTTTCAAGGTCAAAAGGTCACGGGACAAGGTCAGAAGTTCACGGGGCAACTGCATAAGGCCAAAAGGTCACCTGTCAAGGTCAAAAGGTCACTGCTCAAGGTCAAAAGGTCACGTATCGATTCAAAAGGTCACGGGGCAATTGCATAAGGTCAAAAGCTCACTGGTCAAAATCAAACGGTCACAGGATCAAAGTTCAAGGTCATAAGGTCATGGGGGTCAAAAATCAAGGTCAAAAGGTCACCGCTCAAGGTCAAAAGGTCACGGGACAAGGTCATAAGGTCACGGGGTAAAGGTCAAGGTCAAAAGGTCACGGGGCAATTGCATAAGGCCAAAAGGTCACCTGTCAAGGTCAAAAGGTCACTGCTCAAGGTCAAAAGGTCACGGTTCAAGGTCATAAGGTCACGGGGGTCAAAGGTCAAGGTCAAAAGGTCACGAACCAAGGTCAAAAGGTCACGGGACAAGGTCATAAGGTCACTTATCAAGGTCAAAAGGTCCCGTTTCAAGGTCAAAAGTTCACAGGGTCAAAGTTCAAGGTCAAAAGGTCACTTATCAAGGTCAAACGGTCACGGGGTCAAAAATCAAGGTCAAAAGGTCACTGGTAAAGGTCAAAAGGTCACTGGTCAAAAGCAAACGGTCACAGGATGAAAGTTCAAGGTCAAAAGGTCACTAGTCAAGGTCAAAAGGTCACGTTTCAAGGTCATAAGGACACGGGGGTCAAAAATCAAGGTCAAAAGGTCACAAACCAAGGTCAAAAGGTCACGGGACAAGGTCAGAAGGTCACGGGGCAACTGCATAAGGCCAAAAGGTCACCTGTCAAGGTCAAAAGGTCACTGCTCAAGGTCAAAAGGTCACGTATCGATTCAAAAGGTCACGGGGCAATTGCATAAGGTCAAAAGCTCACTGGTCAAAATCAAACGGTCACAGGATCAAAGTTCAAGGTCATAAGGTCATGGCGGTCAAAAATCAAGGTAAAAAGGTCACCGCTCAAGGTCAAAAGGTCACGGGACAAGGTCATAAGGTCACGGGGTAAAGGTCAAGGTCAAAAGGTCACGAACCAAGGTCAAAAGGTCACGGGGCAATTGCATAAGGTCAAAGGGTCACTGGTAAAGGTCAAAAGGTCACTGGTCAAAATCAAACGGTCACACGAACAACGTTCAAGGTCAAAAGGTCACTGCTCAAGGTCAAAAGGTCCCGTTTCAAGGTCAAACGGTCACGGGGGTGTCAAATGTCAAGGTCAAAAGGTCACAAACCAAGGTCAAAAGGTCACGGGGGTCAAAAATCGAGGTCAAAAGGTCACAAACCAAGGTCAAAAGGTCACGGGACAAGGAGAAATGGTCACAGGGCAACTGCATAAGGCCAAAAGGTCACCTGTCAAGGTCAAAAGGTCACTGCTCAAGGTCAAAAGGTCACGGTTCAAGGTCATAAGGTCACGGGGGTCAAAGGTCACGGTCAAAAGGTCACAAACCAAGGTCAAAAGGTCACAGGACAAGGTCATAAGGTCACTTATCAAGGTCAAAAGGTCCCGTTTCAAGGTCAAAAGTTCACAGGGTCAAAGTTCAAGGTCAAAAGGTCACTTATCAAGGTCAAACGGTCACAGGTCAAAAATCAAGGTCAAAAGGTCACTGGTAAAGGTCAAAAGGTCACTGGTCAAAAGCAAACGGTCACAGGATCAAAGTTCAAGGTCAAAAGGTCACTGGTCAGGGTCAAAAGGTCACTGCTGAAGGTAAAAAAGACACAGGGGTTAAAGGTAAAGGTCAAAAGGTCACGGTACAAGGTGAAAAGGTCATGGGACAAGGTCAAAAGGTCACGGGGCAACTGCATAAGGCCAAAAGGTCACCTGTCAAGGTCAAACGGTCACAGGATCAAAGTTCAAGGTCAAAAGGTCACGGGTCAAAGTTCAAGGTCAAAAGGTCACTGGTCAAGGTCAAAAGGTCACGAGTCAATGTAGAAAGGTCACGGGGGTCAAAGGTCTAGGTAAAACAGTACCAGGATCAAAGTTCAAGGTCAAAAGGTCACTAGTCAAGGTCAAAAGGTCACGTTTCAAGGTCATAAGGACACGGGGGTAAAAAATCAAGGTCAAAAGGTCACGAACCAAGGTCAAAAGTTCACGGGACAAGGTCAGAAGGTCACGGGGCAACTGCATAAGGCCAAAAGGTCACCTGTCAAGGTCAACAGGTCACTGCTCAAGGTCAAGAGGTCACGTATCAATTCAAAAGGTCACGGGGCAATTGCATAAGGTCAAAAGCTCACTGGTCAAAATCAAACGGTCACAGGATCAAAGTTCAAGGTCATAAGGTCATGGGGGTCAAAAATCAAGGTCAAAAGGTCACCGCTCAAGGTCAAAAGGTCACGGGACAAAGTCATAAGGTCACGGGGGTAAAGGTCAAGGTCAAAAGGTCGCGAACCAAGGTCAAAAGTTCACGGGGCAATTGCATAAGGTCAAAGGGTCACTGGTAAAGGTCAAAAGGTCACTGGTCAAAATCAAACGGTCACACGAACAACGTTCAAGGTCAAAAGGTCACCGCTCAAGGTCAAAAGGTCCCGTTTCAAGGTCAAACGGTCACGGGGTGTCAAATGTCAAGGTCAAAAGGTCACGAACCAAGGTCAAAAGGTCACGGGGGTCAAAAATCGAGGTCAAAAGGTCACAAACCAAGGTCAAAAGGTCACGGGACAAGGTGAAAAGGTCACGGGGCAACTGCATAAGGCCAAAAGGTCACCTGTCAAGGTCAAAAGGTCACGGCTCAAGGTCAAAAGGTCACGGTTCAAGGTCATAAGGTCACGGGGGTCAAAGTTCAAGGTCAAAAGGTCACGAACCAAGGTCAAAAGGTCACGGGACAAGGTCATAAGGTCACTTATCAAGGTCAAAAGGTCCCGTTTCAAGGTCAAAAGTTCACAGGGTCAAAGTTCAAGGTCAAAAGGTCACTTATCAAGGTCAAACGGTCACGGGGTCAAAAATCAAGGTCAAAAGGTCACTGGTAAAGGTCAAAAGGTCACTGGTCAAAAGCAAACGGTCACAGGATCAAAGTTCAAGGTCAAAAGGTCACTGCTCAAGGTCAAAAGGTCACTGCTGAAGGTAAAAAAGATACAGGGGTTATGCATAAGGTCAAAGGGTCACTGGTAAAGGTCAAAAGGTCACTGGTCAAAATCAAACGGTCACACGAACAACGTTCAAGGTCAAAAGGTCACTGCTCAAGGTCAAAAGGTCCCGTTTCAAGGTCAAACAGTCACAGGGGTGTCAAATGTCAAGGTCAAAAGGTCACGAACCAAGGTCAAAAGGTCACGGGGTCAAAAATCGAGGTCAAAAGGTCACAAACCAAGGTCAAAAGGTCATGGACAAGGTGAAATGGTCACGGGGCAACTGCATAAGGCCAAAAGGTCACCTGTCAAGGTCAAAAGGTCACTGCTCAAGGTCAAAAGGTCACGGTTCAAGGTCATAAGGTCACGGGGGTCAAAGGTCAAGGTCAAAAGGTCACGAACCAAGGTCAAAAGGTCACGGGGGTCAAAAATCGAGGTCAAAAGGTCACAAACCAAGGTCAAAAGGTCACGGGACAAGGTGAAAAGGTCACGGGACAAGGTCATAAGGTCACTTATCAAGGTCAAAAGGTCCCGTTTCAAGGTCAAAAGTTCACAGGGACAAAGTTCAAGGTCAAAAGGTCACTTATCAAGGTCAAACGGTCACGGGGTCAAAAATCAAGGTCAAAAGGTCACTGGTAAAGGTCAAAAGGTCACTGGTCAAAATCAAACGGTCACAGGATCAAATTTCAAGTTCATAAGGTCATGGGGGTCAAAAATCAAGGTCAAAAGGTCACCGCTCAAGGTCAAAAGGTCACGGGACAAGGTCAAACGGTCACTTATCAAGGTCAAAAGGTCCCGTTTCAAGGTCAAAAGTTCACAGGGTCAAAGTTCAAGGTCAAAAGGTCACTTATCAAGGTCAAACGGTCACGGGTCAAAAATCAAGGTCAAAAGGTCACTGGTAAAGGTCAAAAGGTCACTGGTCAAAAGCAAACGGTCACAGGATCAAAGTTCAAGGTCAAAAGGTCACTGGTCAGGGTCAAAAGGTCACTGCTGAAGGTAAAAAAGACACAGGGGTTAAAGGTAAAGGTCAAAAGGTCACGGTACAAGGTGAAAAGGTCACGGGACAAGGTCAAAAGGTCACGGGGCAACTGCATAAGGCCAAAAGGTCACCTGTCAAGGTCAAACGGTCACAGGATCAAAGTTCAAGGTCAAAAGGTCACGGGTCAAAGTTCAAGGTCAAAAGGTCACTGGTCAAGGTCAAAAGGTCACGAGTCAATGTAGAAAGGTCACGGGGGTCAAAGGTCTAGGTAAAACAGTACCAGGATCAAAGTTCAAGGTCAAAAGGTCACTAGTCAAGGTCAAAAGGTCACGTTTCAAGGTCATAAGGACACGGGGGTCAAAAATCAAGGTCAAAAGGTCACGAACCAAGGTCAAAAGGTCACGGGACAAGGTCAGAAGGTCACGGGGCAACTGCATAAGGCCAAAAGGTCACCTGTCAAGGTCAAAAGGTCACTGCTCAAGGTCAAAAGGTCACGTATCAATTAAAAGGTCACGGGGCAATTGCATAAGGTCAAAAGCTCACTGGTCAAAATCAAACGGTCACAGGATCAAAGTTCAAGGTCATAAGGTCATGGGGGTCAAAAATCAAGGTCAAAAGGTCACTGCTCAAGGTCAAAAGGTCACGGGACAAGGTCATAAGGTCACGGGGTAAAGGTCAAGGTCAAAAGGTCACGAACCAAGGTCAAAAGGTCACGGGGCAATTGCATAAGGTCAAAGGGTCACTGGTAAAGGTCAGAAGGTCACTGGTCAAAATCAAACGGTCACACGAACAACGTTCAAGGTCAAAAGGTCACTGCTCAAGGTCAAAAGGTCCCGTTTCAAGGTCAAACGGTCACGGGGGTGTCAAATGTCAAGGTCAAAAGGTCACTGCTCAAGGTCAAAAGGTCCCGTTTCAAGGTCAAACGGTCACGGGGGTGTCAAATGTCAAGGTCAAAAGGTCTCGAACCAAGGTCAAAAGGTCATGGGGTCAAAAATCGAGGTCAAAAGGTCACAAACCAAGGTCAAAAGGTCACAGGACAAGGTGAAAAGGTCATGGGGCAACTGCATAAGGCCAAAAGGTCACCTGTCAAGGTCAAAAGGTCACCGCTCAAGGTCAAAAGGTCACGGTTCAAGGTCATAAGGTCATGGGGGTCAAAGGTCAAGGTCAAAAGGTCACGAACCAAGGTCAAAAGGTCACGGGACAAGGTCATAAGGTCACTTATCAAGGTCAAAAGGTCCCGTATCAAGGTCAAAAGTTCACAGGGGTTAAAGGTAAAGGTCAAAAGGTCACGGTACAAGGTGAAAAGGTCACGGGACAAGGTGAAAAGGTGACGGGGCAACTGCATAAGGCCAAAAGGTCACCTGTCAAGGTCAAACGGTCACTGCTCAAGGTCAAAAGGTCACGTATCAATTCAAAAGGTCACGGGGCAATTGCATAAGGTCAAAAGCTCACTGGTCAAAATCAAACGGTCACAGGATCAATGTTCAAGGTCATAAGGTCATGGGTCAAAAATCAAGGTCAAAAGGTCACTGGTCAAAATCAAACGGTCACAGGATCAAATTTCAAGTTCATAAGGTCATGGGGGGTCAAAAATCAAGGTCAAAAGGTCACCGCTCAAGGTCAAAAGGTCACGGGACAAGGTCAAACGGTCACTTATCAAGGTCAAAAGGTCCCGTTTCAAGGTCAAAAGTTCACAGGGTCAAAGTTCAAGGTCAAAAGGTCACTTATCAAGGTCAAACGGTCACGGGTCAAAAATCAAGGTCATAAGGTCACTGGTAAAGGTCAAAAGGTCACTGGTCAAAAGCAAACGGTCACAGGATGAAAGTTCAAGGTCAAAAGGTCACTGGTCAGGGTCAAAAGGTCACTGCTGAAGGTAAAAAAGACACAGGGGTTAAAGGTAAAGGTCAAAAGGTCACGGTACAAGGTGAAAAGGTCACGGGACAAGGTCAAAAGGTCACGGGGCAACTGCATAAGTCCAAAAGGTCACCTGTCAAGGTCAAACGGTCACAGGATCAAAGTTCAAGGTCAAAAGGTCACGGGTCAAAGTTCAAGGTCAAAAGGTCACTGGTCAAGGTCGAAAGGTCACGAGTCAATGTAGAAAGGTCACGGGGGTCAAAGGTCTAGGTAAAACAGTACCAGGATCAAAGTTCAAGGTCAAAAGGTCACTAGTCAAGGTCAAAAGGTCACGTTTCAAGGTCATAAGGACACGGGGGTCAAAAATCAAGGTCAAAAGGTCACGAACCAAGGTCAAAAGGTCACGGGACAAGGTCAGAAGTTCACGGGGCAACTGCATAAGGCCAAAAGGTCACCTGTCAAGGTCAAACGGTCACAGGATCAAAGTTCAAGGTCATAAGGTCATGGGGGTCAAAAATCAAGGTCAAAAGGTCACGAACCGAGGTCAAAAGGTCACGGGACAAGGTCATAAGGTCACGGGGGTAAAGGTAAAGGTCAAAAGGTCGCGAATCAAGGTCAAAAGGTCACGGGGCAATTGCATAAGGTCAAACGGTCACTGGTAAAGGTCAAAAGGTCACTGGTCAAAATCAAACGGTCACACGAACAACGTTCAAGGTCAAAAGGTCACTGCTCAAGGTCAAAAGGTCCCGTTTCAAGGTCAAACGGTCACGGGGTGTCAAATGTCAAGGTCAAAATGTCACTAACCAAGGTCAAAAGGTCACGGGGGTCAAAAATCGAGGTCAAAAGGTCACAAACCAAGGTCAAAAGGTCACGGGACAAGGTGAAAAGGTCACGGGGCAACTGCATAAGGCCAAAAGGTCACCTCTCAAGGTCAAAAGGTCACGAACCAAGGTCAAAAGGTCACGGGACAAGGTCATAAGGTCACTTATCAAGGTCAAAAGGTCCCGTTTCAAGGTCAAAAGTTCACAGGGTCAAAGTTCAAGGTCAAAAGGTCACTTATCAAGGTCAAACGGTCACGGGGTCAAAAATCAAGGTCAAAAGGTCACTGGTAAAGGTCAAAAGGTCACCGGTCAAGGTCAAACGGTCACAGGATCAAAGTTCAAGGTCAAAAGGTCACGGGTCAAAGTTCAAGGTCAAAAGGTCACTGGTCAAGGTCAAAAGGTCACGAGTCAATGTAGAAAGGTCACGGGGGTCAAAGGTCTAGGTAAAACAGTACCAGGATCAAAGTTCGAGGTCAAAAGGTCACTAGTCAAGGTCAAAAGGTCACGGTTCAAGGTCATAAGGACACGGGGGTCAAAAATCAAGGTCAAAAGGTCACGAACCAAGGTCAAAAGGTCACGGGACAAGGCCAGAAGGTCACGGGGCAACTGCATAAGGCCAAAAGGTCACCTGTCAAGGTCAAAAGGTCACTGCTCAAGGTCAAAAGGTCACGTATCAATTCAAAAGGTCACGGGGCAATTGCATAAGGTCAAAAGCTCACTGGTCAAAATCAAACGGTCACAGGATCAAAGTTCAAGGTCATAAGGTCATGGGGGTCAAAAATCAAGGTCAAAAGGTCACCGCTCAAGGTCAAAAGGTCACGAACCAAGGTCAAAAGGTCACGGGGGTCAAAAATCGAGGTCAAAAGGTCACAAACCAAGGTCAAAAGGTCACGGGACAAGGTGAAAAAGTCACGGGGCAACTGCATAAGGCCAAAAGGTCACTTATCAAGGTCAAAAGGTCACTGCTCAAGGCCAAAAGGTCACCTGTCAAGGTCAAACGGTCACAGGATCAAAGTTCAAGGTCATAAGGTCATGGGGTCAGAAATCAAGGTCAAAAGGTCACTGCTCAAGGTCAAAAGGTCACGAACCAATGTCAAAAGGTCACGGGGCAATTGCATAAGGTCAAAGGGTCACTGGTAAAGGTCAAAAGGTCACTGGTCAAAATCAAACGGTCACACGAACAACGTTCAAGGTCAAAAGGTCACTGCTCAAGGTCAAAAGGTCCCGTTTCAAGGTCAAACGGTCACGGGGGTGTCAAATGTCAAGGTCAAAAGGTCACGAACCAAGGTCAAAAGGTCACGGGGGTCAAAAATCGAGGTCAAAAGGTCAGAAACCAATGTCAAAAGGTCACGGGACAAGGTGAAAAGGTCACGGGGCAACTGCATAAGGCCAAAAGGTCACCTGTCAAGGTCAAAAGGTCACTGCTCAAGGTCAAAAGGTCACGGTTCAAGGTCATAAGGTCACGGGGTCAAATGTCAAGGTCAAAAGGTCACGAACCAAGGTCAAAAGGTCACGGGACAAGGTCATAAGGTCACTTATCAAGGTCAAAAGGTCCCGTTTCAAGGTCAAAAGTTCACAGGGTCAAAGTTCAAGGTCAAAATGTCACTTATCAAGGTCAAACGGTCACGGGGTCAAAAATCAAGGTCAAAAGGTCACTGGTAAAGGTGAAAACGTCACTGGTCAAAAGCAAACGGTCACAGGATCAAAGTTCAAGGTCAAAAGGTCACTGGTCAGGGTCAAAAGGTCACTGCTGAAGGTAAAAAAGACACAGGGGTTAAAGGTAAAGGTCAAAAGGTCATGGTACAAGGTGAAAAGGTCACGGGACAAGGTCAAACGGTCACGGGGCAACTGCATAAGGCCAAAAGGTCACCTGTCAAGGTCAAACGGTCACAGGATCAAAGTTCAAGGTCAAAAGGTCACGGGTCAAAGTTCAAGGTCAAAAGGTCACTGGTCAAGGTCAAAAGGTCACGAGTCAATGTAGAAAGGTCACGGGGGTCAAAGGTCTAGGTAAAACAGTACCAGGATCAAAGTTCAAGGTCAAAAGGTCACTAGTCAAGGTCAAAAGGTCACGGTTCAAGGTCATAAGGTCACGGGCGTCAAAAATCAAGGTCAAAAGGTCACGAACCAAGGTCAAAAGGTCACGGGACAAGGTCATAAGGTCACTTATCAAGGTCAAAAGGTCCCGTTTCAAGGTCAAAAGTTCACAGGGTCAAAGTTCAACGTCAAAATGTCACTTATCAAGGTCAAACGGTCACGGGGTCAAAAATCAAGGTCAAAAGGTCACTGCTCAAGGTCAAAAGGTCACGAACCAATGTCAAAAGGTCACGGGGCAATTGCATAAGGTCAAAGGGTCACTGGTAAAGGTCAAAAGGTCACTGGTCAAAATCAAACGGTCACACGAACAACGTTCAAGGTCAAAAGGTCACTGCTCAAGGTCAAAAGGTCCCGTTTCAAGGTCAAACGGTCACGGGGGTGTCAAATGTCAAGGTCAAAAGGTCACGAACCAAGGTCAAAAGGTCACGGGGGTCAAAAATCGAGGTCAAAAGGTCAGAAACCAATGTCAAAAGGTCACGGGACAAGGTGAAAAGGTCACGGGGCAACTGCATAAGGCCAAAAGGTCACCTGTCAAGGTCAAAAGGTCACTGCTCAAGGTCAAAAGGTCACGGTTCAAGGTCATAAGGTCACGGGGTCAAATGTCAAGGTCAAAAGGTCACGAACCAAGGTCAAAAGGTCACGGGACAAGGTCATAAGGTCACTTATCAAGGTCAAAAGGTCCCGTTTCAAGGTCAAAAGTTCACAGGGTCAAAGTTCAAGGTCAAAATGTCACTTATCAAGGTCAAACGGTCACGGGGTCAAAAATCAAGGTCAAAAGGTCACTGGTAAAGGTGAAAACGTCACTGGTCAAAAGCAAACGGTCACAGGATCAAAGTTCAAGGTCAAAAGGTCACTGGTCAGGGTCAAAAGGTCACTGCTGAAGGTAAAAAAGACACAGGGGTTAAAGGTAAAGGTCAAAAGGTCATGGTACAAGGTGAAAAGGTCACGGGACAAGGTCAAACGGTCACGGGGCAACTGCATAAGGCCAAAAGGTCACCTGTCAAGGTCAAACGGTCACAGGATCAAAGTTCAAGGTCAAAAGGTCACGGGTCAAAGTTCAAGGTCAAAAGGTCACTGGTCAAGGTCAAAAGGTCACGAGTCAATGTAGAAAGGTCACGGGGGTCAAAGGTCTAGGTAAAACAGTACCAGGATCAAAGTTCAAGGTCAAAAGGTCACTAGTCAAGGTCAAAAGGTCACGGTTCAAGGTCATAAGGTCACGGGCGTCAAAAATCAAGGTCAAAAGGTCACGAACCAAGGTCAAAAGGTCACGGGACAAGGTCATAAGGTCACTTATCAAGGTCAAAAGGTCCCGTTTCAAGGTCAAAAGTTCACAGGGTCAAAGTTCAACGTCAAAATGTCACTTATCAAGGTCAAACGGTCACGGGGTCAAAAATCAAGGTCAAAAGGTCACTGGTAAAGGTCAAAAGGTCACTGGTCAAAAGCAAACGGTCACAGGATCAAAGTTCAAGGTCTAAAGGTCACTGGTCAGGGTCAAAAGGTCACTGCTGAAGGTAAAAAAGACACAGGGGTTAAAGGTAAAGGTCAAAAGGTCACGGTACAAGGTGAAAAGGTCACGGGACAAGGTGAAAAGGTCACGGGGCAACTGCATAAGGCCAAAAGGTCACCTGTCAAGGTCAAACGGTCACTGCTCAAGGTCAAAAGGTCACGTATCAATTCAAAAGGTCACGGGGCAATTGCATAAGGTCAAAAGCTAACTGGTCAAAATCAAACGGTCACAGGATCAAAGTTCAAGGTCATAAGGTCATGGGGTCAAAAATCAAGGTCAAAAGGTCACTGGTCAAAATCAAACGGTCACAGGATCAAATTTCAAGTTCATAAGGTCATGGGGGTCAAAAATCAAGGTCAAAAGGTCACCGCTCAAGGTCAAAAGGTCACGGGACAAGGTCAAACGGTCACTTATCAAGGTCAAAAGGTCCCGTTTCAAGGTCAAAAGTTCACAGGGTCAAAGTTCAAGGTCAAAAGGTCACTTATCAAGGTCAAACGGTCACGGGTCAAAAATCAAGGTCAAAAGGTCACTGGTAAAGGTCAAAAGGTCACTGGTCAAAAGCAAACGGTCACAGGATCAAAGTTCAAGGTCAAAAGGTCACTGGTCAGGGTCAAAAGGTCACTGCTGAAGGTAAAAAAGACACAGGGGTTAAAGGTAAATGTCAAAAGGTCACGGTACAAGGTGAAAAGGTCACGGGACAAGGTCAAAAGGTCACGGGGCAACTGCATAAGGCCAAAAGGTCACCTGTCAAGGTCAAACGGTCACAGGATCAAAGTTCAAGGTCAAAAGGTCACGGGTCAAAGTTCAAGGTCAAAAGGTCACTGGTCAAGGTCAAAAGGTCACGAGTCAATGTAGAAAGGTCACGGGGGTCAAAGGTCTAGGTAAAACAGTACCAGGATCAAAGTTCAAGGTCAAAAGGTCACTAGTCAAGGTCAAAAGGTCACGTTTCAAGGTCATAAGGACACGGGGGTCAAAAATCAAGGTCAAAAGGTCACGAACCAAGGTCAAAAGGTCACGGGACAAGGTCAGAAGGTCACGGGGCAACTGCATAAGGCCAAAAGGTCACCTGTCAAGGTCAAAAGGTCACTGCTCAAGGTCAAAAGGTCACGTATCAATTCAAAAGGTCACGGGGCAATTGCATAAGGTCAAAAGCTCACTGGTCAAAATCAAACGGTCACAGGATCAAAGTTCAAGGTCATAAGGTCATGGGGGTCAAAAATCAAGGTCAAAAGGTCACTGCTCAAGGTCAAAAGGTCACGGGACAAGGTCATAAGGTCACGGGGTAAAGGTCAAGGTCAAAAGGTCACGAACCAAGGTCAAAAGGTCACGGGGCAATTGCATAAGGTCAAAGGGTCACTGGTAAAGGTCAGAAGGTCACTGGTCAAAATCAAACGGTCACACGAACAACGTTCAAGGTCAAAAGGTCACTGCTCAAGGTCAAAAGGTCCCGTTTCAAGGTCAAACGGTCACGGGGGTGTCAAATGTCAAGGTCAAAAGGTCACTGCTCAAGGTCAAAAGGTCCCGTTTCAAGGTCAAACGGTCACGGGGGTGTCAAATGTCAAGGTCAAAAGGTCTCGAACCAAGGTCAAAAGGTCATGGGGTCAAAAATCGAGGTCAAAAGGTCACAAACCAAGGTCAAAAGGTCACAGGACAAGGTGAAAAGGTCATGGGGCAACTGCATAAGGCCAAAAGGTCACCTGTCAAGGTCAAAAGGTCACCGCTCAAGGTCAAAAGGTCACGGTTCAAGGTCATAAGGTCATGGGGGTCAAAGGTCAAGGTCAAAAGGTCACGAACCAAGGTCAAAAGGTCACGGGACAAGGTCATAAGGTCACTTATCAAGGTCAAAAGGTCCCGTATCAAGGTCAAAAGTTCACAGGGGTTAAAGGTAAAGGTCAAAATGTCACGGTACAAGGTGAAAAGGTCACGGGACAAGGTGAAAAGGTGACGGGGCAACTGCATAAGGCCAAAAGGTCACCTGTCAAGGTCAAACGGTCACTGCTCAAGGTCAAAAGGTCACGTATCAATTCAAAAGGTCACGGGGCAATTGCATAAGGTCAAAAGCTCACTGGTCAAAATCAAACGGTCACAGGATCAATGTTCAAGGTCATAAGGTCATGGGTCAAAAATCAAGGTCAAAAGGTCACTGGTCAAAATCAAACGGTCACAGGATCAAATTTCAAGTTCATAAGGTCATGGGGGGTCAAAAATCAAGGTCAAAAGGTCACCGCTCAAGGTCAAAAGGTCACGGGACAAGGTCATAAGGTCACGGGGGTAAAGGTAAAGGTCAAAAGGTCGCGAATCAAGGTCAAAAGGTCACGGGGCAATTGCATAAGGTCAAACGGTCACTGGTAAAGGTCAAAAGGTCACTGGTCAAAATCAAACGGTCACACGAACAACGTTCAAGGTCAAAAGGTCACTGCTCAAGGTCAAAAGGTCCCGTTTCAAGGTCAAACGGTCACGGGGTGTCAAATGTCAAGGTCAAAATGTCACTAACCAAGGTCAAAAGGTCACGGGGGT
Organism: Porphyrio hochstetteri; assembly: GCA_020800305.1. Lineage (NCBI taxonomy): Eukaryota > Metazoa > Chordata > Aves > Gruiformes > Rallidae > Porphyrio > Porphyrio hochstetteri. The sequence continues at coordinate 688,490 of CM036908.1, forward strand.
CAAAAATCGAGGTCAAAAGGTCACAAACCAAGGTCAAAAGGTCACAGGACAAGGTGAAAAGGTCACGGGGCAACTGCATAAGGCCAAAAGGTCACCTCTCAAGGTCAAAAGGTCACGAACCAAGGTCAAAAGGTCACGGGACAAGGTCATAAGGTCACTTATCAAGGTCAAAAGGTCCCGTTTCAAGGTCAAAAGTTCACAGGGTCAAAGTTCAAGGTCAAAAGGTCACTTATCAAGGTCAAACGGTCACGGGGTCAAAAATCAAGGTCAAAAGGTCACTGGTAAAGGTCAAAAGGTCACCGGTCAAGGTCAAACGGTCACAGGATCAAAGTTCAAGGTCAAAAGGTCACGGGTCAAAGTTCAAGGTCAAAAGGTCACTGGTCAAGGTCAAAAGGTCACGAGTCAATGTAGAAAGGTCACGGGGGTCAAAGGTCTAGGTAAAACAGTACCAGGATCAAAGTTCGAGGTCAAAAGGTCACTAGTCAAGGTCAAAAGGTCACGGTTCAAGGTCATAAGGACACGGGGGTCAAAAATCAAGGTCAAAAGGTCACGAACCAAGGTCAAAAGGTCACGGGACAAGGCCAGAAGGTCACGGGGCAACTGCATAAGGCCAAAAGGTCACCTGTCAAGGTCAAAAGGTCACTGCTCAAGGTCAAAAGGTCACGTATCAATTCAAAAGGTCACGGGGCAATTGCATAAGGTCAAAAGCTCACTGGTCAAAATCAAACGGTCACAGGATCAAAGTTCAAGGTCATAAGGTCATGGGGGTCAAAAATCAAGGTCAAAAGGTCACCGCTCAAGGTCAAAAGGTCACGAACCAAGGTCAAAAGGTCACGGGGGTCAAAAATCGAGGTCAAAAGGTCACAAACCAAGGTCAAAAGGTCACGGGACAAGGTGAAAAAGTCACGGGGCAACTGCATAAGGCCAAAAGGTCACTTATCAAGGTCAAAAGGTCACTGCTCAAGGCCAAAAGGTCACCTGTCAAGGTCAAACGGTCACAGGATCAAAGTTCAAGGTCATAAGGTCATGGGGTCAGAAATCAAGGTCAAAAGGTCACTGCTCAAGGTCAAAAGGTCACGAACCAATGTCAAAAGGTCACGGGGCAATTGCATAAGGTCAAAGGGTCACTGGTAAAGGTCAAAAGGTCACTGGTCAAAATCAAACGGTCACACGAACAACGTTCAAGGTCAAAAGGTCACTGCTCAAGGTCAAAAGGTCCCGTTTCAAGGTCAAACGGTCACGGGGGTGTCAAATGTCAAGGTCAAAAGGTCACGAACCAAGGTCAAAAGGTCACGGGGGTCAAAAATCGAGGTCAAAAGGTCAGAAACCAATGTCAAAAGGTCACGGGACAAGGTGAAAAGGTCACGGGGCAACTGCATAAGGCCAAAAGGTCACCTGTCAAGGTCAAAAGGTCACTGCTCAAGGTCAAAAGGTCACGGTTCAAGGTCATAAGGTCACGGGGTCAAATGTCAAGGTCAAAAGGTCACGAACCAAGGTCAAAAGGTCACGGGACAAGGTCATAAGGTCACTTATCAAGGTCAAAAGGTCCCGTTTCAAGGTCAAAAGTTCACAGGGTCAAAGTTCAAGGTCAAAATGTCACTTATCAAGGTCAAACGGTCACGGGGTCAAAAATCAAGGTCAAAAGGTCACTGGTAAAGGTGAAAACGTCACTGGTCAAAAGCAAACGGTCACAGGATCAAAGTTCAAGGTCAAAAGGTCACTGGTCAGGGTCAAAAGGTCACTGCTGAAGGTAAAAAAGACACAGGGGTTAAAGGTAAAGGTCAAAAGGTCATGGTACAAGGTGAAAAGGTCACGGGACAAGGTCAAACGGTCACGGGGCAACTGCATAAGGCCAAAAGGTCACCTGTCAAGGTCAAACGGTCACAGGATCAAAGTTCAAGGTCAAAAGGTCACGGGTCAAAGTTCAAGGTCAAAAGGTCACTGGTCAAGGTCAAAAGGTCACGAGTCAATGTAGAAAGGTCACGGGGGTCAAAGGTCTAGGTAAAACAGTACCAGGATCAAAGTTCAAGGTCAAAAGGTCACTAGTCAAGGTCAAAAGGTCACGGTTCAAGGTCATAAGGTCACGGGCGTCAAAAATCAAGGTCAAAAGGTCACGAACCAAGGTCAAAAGGTCACGGGACAAGGTCATAAGGTCACTTATCAAGGTCAAAAGGTCCCGTTTCAAGGTCAAAAGTTCACAGGGTCAAAGTTCAACGTCAAAATGTCACTTATCAAGGTCAAACGGTCACGGGGTCAAAAATCAAGGTCAAAAGGTCACTGGTAAAGGTCAAAAGGTCACTGGTCAAAAGCAAACGGTCACAGGATCAAAGTTCAAGGTCTAAAGGTCACTGGTCAGGGTCAAAAGGTCACTGCTGAAGGTAAAAAAGACACAGGGGTTAAAGGTAAAGGTCAAAAGGTCACGGTACAAGGTGAAAAGGTCACGGGACAAGGTGAAAAGGTCACGGGGCAACTGCATAAGGCCAAAAGGTCACCTGTCAAGGTCAAACGGTCACTGCTCAAGGTCAAAAGGTCACGTATCAATTCAAAAGGTCACGGGGCAATTGCATAAGGTCAAAAGCTAACTGGTCAAAATCAAACGGTCACAGGATCAAAGTTCAAGGTCATAAGGTCATGGGGTCAAAAATCAAGGTCAAAAGGTCACTGGTCAAAATCAAACGGTCACAGGATCAAATTTCAAGTTCATAAGGTCATGGGGGTCAAAAATCAAGGTCAAAAGGTCACCGCTCAAGGTCAAAAGGTCACGGGACAAGGTCAAACGGTCACTTATCAAGGTCAAAAGGTCCCGTTTCAAGGTCAAAAGTTCACAGGGTCAAAGTTCAAGGTCAAAAGGTCACTTATCAAGGTCAAACGGTCACGGGTCAAAAATCAAGGTCAAAAGGTCACTGGTAAAGGTCAAAAGGTCACTGGTCAAAAGCAAACGGTCACAGGATCAAAGTTCAAGGTCAAAAGGTCACTGGTCAGGGTCAAAAGGTCACTGCTGAAGGTAAAAAAGACACAGGGGTTAAAGGTAAAGGTCAAAAGGTCACGGTACAAGGTGAAAAGGTCACGGGACAAGGTCAAAAGGTCACGGGGCAACTGCATAAGGCCAAAAGGTCACCTGTCAAGGTCAAACGGTCACAGGATCAAAGTTCAAGGTCAAAAGGTCACGGGTCAAAGTTCAAGGTCAAAAGGTCACTGGTCAAGGTCAAAAGGTCACGAGTCAATGTAGAAAGGTCACGGGGGTCAAAGGTCTAGGTAAAACAGTACCAGGATCAAAGTTCAAGGTCAAAAGGTCACTAGTCAAGGTCAAAAGGTCACGTTTCAAGGTCATAAGGACACGGGGGTCAAAAATCAAGGTCAAAAGGTCACGAACCAAGGTCAAAAGGTCACGGGACAAGGTCAGAAGGTCACGGGGCAACTGCATAAGGCCAAAAGGTCACCTGTCAAGGTCAAAAGGTCACTGCTCAAGGTCAAAAGGTCACGTATCAATTAAAAGGTCACGGGGCAATTGCATAAGGTCAAAAGGTCACCTGTCAAGGTCAAACGGTCACAGGATCAAAGTTCAAGGTCATAAGGTCATGGGGGTCAAAAATCAAGGTCAAAAGGTCACTGCTCAAGGTCAAAAGGTCACGGGACAAGGTCATAAGGTCACGGGGTAAAGGTCAAGGTCAAAAGGTCACGAACCAAGGTCAAAAGGTCACGGGGCAATTGCATAAGGTCAAAGGGTCACTGGTAAAGGTCAGAAGGTCATTGGTCAAAATCAAACGGTCACACGAACAACGTTCAAGGTCAAAAGGTCACTGCTCAAGGTCAAAAGGTCCCGTTTCAAGGTCAAACGGTCACGGGGGTGTCAAATGTCAAGGTCAAAAGGTCACTGCTCAAGGTCAAAAGGTCCCGTTTCAAGGTCAAACGGTCACGGGGGTGTCAAATGTCAAGGTCAAAAGGTCTCGAACCAAGGTCAAAAGGTCATGGGGTCAAAAATCGAGGTCAAAAGGTCACAAACCAAGGTCAAAAGGTCACAGGACAAGGTGAAAAGGTCATGGGGCAACTGCATAAGGCCAAAAGGTCACCTGTCAAGGTCAAAAGGTCACCGCTCAAGGTCAAAAGGTCACGGTTCAAGGTCATAAGGTCATGGGGGTCAAAGGTCAAGGTCAAAAGGTCACGAACCAAGGTCAAAAGGTCACGGGACAAGGTCATAAGGTCACTTATCAAGGTCAAAAGGTCCCGTATCAAGGTCAAAAGTTCACAGGGGTTAAAGGTAAAGGTCAAAAGGTCACGGTACAAGGTGAAAAGGTCACGGGACAAGGTGAAAAGGTGACGGGGCAACTGCATAAGGCCAAAAGGTCACCTGTCAAGGTCAAACGGTCACTGCTCAAGGTCAAAAGGTCACGTATCAATTCAAAAGGTCACGGGGCAATTGCATAAGGTCAAAAGCTCACTGGTCAAAATCAAACGGTCACAGGATCAATGTTCAAGGTCATAAGGTCATGGGTCAAAAATCAAGGTCAAAAGGTCACTGGTCAAAATCAAACGGTCACAGGATCAAATTTCAAGTTCATAAGGTCATGGGGGGTCAAAAATCAAGGTCAAAAGGTCACCGCTCAAGGTCAAAAGGTCACGGGACAAGGTCAAACGGTCACTTATCAAGGTCAAAAGGTCCCGTTTCAAGGTCAAAAGTTCACAGGGTCAAAGTTCAAGGTCAAAAGGTCACTTATCAAGGTCAAACGGTCACGGGTCAAAAATCAAGGTCAAAAGGTCACTGGTAAAGGTCAAAAGGTCACTGGTCAAAAGCAAACGGTCACAGGATGAAAGTTCAAGGTCAAAAGGTCACTGGTCAGGGTCAAAAGGTCACTGCTGAAGGTAAAAAAGACACAGGGGTTAAAGGTAAAGGTCAAAAGGTCACGGTACAAGGTGAAAAGGTCACGGGACAAGGTCAAAAGGTCACGGGGCAACTGCATAAGTCCAAAAGGTCACCTGTCAAGGTCAAACGGTCACAGGATCAAAGTTCAAGGTCAAAAGGTCACGGGTCAAAGTTCAAGGTCAAAAGGTCACTGGTCAAGGTCGAAAGGTCACGAGTCAATGTAGAAAGGTCACGGGGGTCAAAGGTCTAGGTAAAACAGTACCAGGATCAAAGTTCAAGGTCAAAAGGTCACTAGTCAAGGTCAAAAGGTCACGTTTCAAGGTCATAAGGACACGGGGGTCAAAAATCAAGGTCAAAAGGTCACGAACCAAGGTCAAAAGGTCACGGGACAAGGTCAGAAGTTCACGGGGCAACTGCATAAGGCCAAAAGGTCACCTGTCAAGGTCAAACGGTCACAGGATCAAAGTTCAAGGTCATAAGGTCATGGGGGTCAAAAATCAAGGTCAAAAGGTCACGAACCGAGGTCAAAAGGTCACGGGACAAGGTCATAAGGTCACGGGGGTAAAGGTAAAGGTCAAAAGGTCGCGAATCAAGGTCAAAAGGTCACGGGGCAATTGCATAAGGTCAAAGGGTCACTGGTAAAGGTCAAAAGGTCACTGGTCAAAATCAAACGGTCACACGAACAACGTTCAAGGTCAAAAGGTCACTGCTCAAGGTCAAAAGGTCCCGTTTCAAGGTCAAACGGTCACGGGGTGTCAAATGTCAAGGTCAAAATGTCACTAACCAAGGTCAAAAGGTCACGGGGGTCAAAAATCGAGGTCAAAAGGTCACAAACCAAGGTCAAAAGGTCACGGGACAAGGTGAAAAGGTCACGGGGCAACTGCATAAGGCCAAAAGGTCACCTCTCAAGGTCAAAAGGTCACGAACCAAGGTCAAAAGGTCACGGGACAAGGTCATAAGGTCACTTATCAAGGTCAAAAGGTCCCGTTTCAAGGTCAAAAGTTCACAGGGTCAAAGTTCAAGGTCAAAAGGTCACTTATCAAGGTCAAACGGTCACGGGGTCAAAAATCAAGGTCAAAAGGTCACTGGTAAAGGTCAAAAGGTCACCGGTCAAGGTCAAACGGTCACAGGATCAAAGTTCAAGGTCAAAAGGTCACGGGTCAAAGTTCAAGGTCAAAAGGTCACTGGTCAAGGTCAAAAGGTCACGAGTCAATGTAGAAAGGTCACGGGGGTCAAAGGTCTAGGTAAAACAGTACCAGGATCAAAGTTCGAGGTCAAAAGGTCACTAGTCAAGGTCAAAAGGTCACGGTTCAAGGTCATAAGGACACGGGGGTCAAAAATCAAGGTCAAAAGGTCACGAACCAAGGTCAAAAGGTCACGGGACAAGGCCAGAAGGTCACGGGGCAACTGCATAAGGCCAAAAGGTCACCTGTCAAGGTCAAAAGGTCACTGCTCAAGGTCAAAAGGTCACGTATCAATTCAAAAGGTCACGGGGCAATTGCATAAGGTCAAAAGCTCACTGGTCAAAATCAAACGGTCACAGGATCAAAGTTCAAGGTCATAAGGTCATGGGGGTCAAAAATCAAGGTCAAAAGGTCACCGCTCAAGGTCAAAAGGTCACGAACCAAGGTCAAAAGGTCACGGGGGTCAAAAATCGAGGTCAAAAGGTCACAAACCAAGGTCAAAAGGTCACGGGACAAGGTGAAAAGGTCACGGGGCAACTGCATAAGGCCAAAAGGTCACTTATCAAGGTCAAAAGGTCACTGCTCAAGGCCAAAAGGTCACCTGTCAAGGTCAAACGGTCACAGGATCAAAGTTCAAGTTCATAAGGTCATGGGGTCAGAAATCAAGGTCAAAAGGTCACTGCTCAAGGTCAAAAGGTCACGAACCAATGTCAAAAGGTCACGGGGCAATTGCATAAGGTCAAAGGGTCACTGGTAAAGGTCAAAAGGTCACTGGTCAAAATCAAACGGTCACACGAACAACGTTCAAGGTCAAAAGGTCACTGCTCAAGGTCAAAAGGTCCCGTTTCAAGGTCAAACGGTCACGGGGGTGTCAAATGTCAAGGTCAAAATGTCACTAACCAAGGTCAAAAGGTCACGGGGGTCAAAAATCGAGGTCAAAAGGTCAGAAACCAATGTCAAAAGGTCACGGGACAAGGTGAAAAGGTAACGGGGCAACTGCATAAGGCCAAAAGGTCACCTGTCAAGGTCAAAAGGTCACTGCTCAAGGTCAAAAGGTCACGGTTCAAGGTCATAAGGTCACGGGGTCAAATGTCAAGGTCAAAAGGTCACGAACCAAGGTCAAAAGGTCACGGGACAAGGTCATAAGGTCACTTATCAAGGTCAAAAGGTCCCGTTTCAAGGTCAAAAGTTCACAGGGTCAAAGTTCAAGGTCAAAATGTCACTTATCAAGGTCAAACGGTCACGGGGTCAAAAATCAAGGTCAAAAGGTCACTGGTAAAGGTGAAAACGTCACTGGTCAAAAGCAAACGGTCACAGGATCAAAGTTCAAGGTCAAAAGGTCACTGGTCAGGGTCAAAAGGTCACTGCTGAAGGTAAAAAAGACACAGGGGTTAAAGGTAAAGGTCAAAAGGTCATGGTACAAGGTGAAAAGGTCACGGGACAAGGTCAAACGGTCACGGGGCAACTGCATAAGGCCAAAAGGTCACCTGTCAAGGTCAAACGGTCACAGGATCAAAGTTCAAGGTCAAAAGGTCACGGGTCAAAGTTCAAGGTCAAAAGGTCACTGGTCAAGGTCGAAAGGTCACGAGTCAATGTAGAAAGGTCACGGGGGTCAAAGGTCTAGGTAAAACAGTACCAGGATCAAAGTTCAAGGTCAAAAGGTCACTAGTCAAGGTCAAAAGGTCACGGTTCAAGGTCATAAGGTCACGGGCGTCAAAAATCAAGGTCAAAAGGTCACGAACCAAGGTCAAAAGGTCACGGGACAAGGTCATAAGGTCACTTATCAAGGTCAAAAGGTCCCGTTTCAAGGTCAAAAGTTCACAGGGTCAAAGTTCAACGTCAAAATGTCACTTATCAAGGTCAAACGGTCACGGGGTCAAAAATCAAGGTCAAAAGGTCACTGGTAAAGGTCAAAAGGTCACTGGTCAAAAGCAAACGGTCACAGGATCAAAGTTCAAGGTCTAAAGGTCACTGGTCAGGGTCAAAAGGTCACTGCTGAAGGTAAAAAAGACACAGGGGTTAAAGGTAAAGGTCAAAAGGTCACGGTACAAGGTGAAAAGGTCACGGGACAAGGTGAAAAGGTCACGGGGCAACTGCATAAGGCCAAAAGGTCACCTGTCAAGGTCAAACGGTCACTGCTCAAGGTCAAAAGGTCACGTATCAATTCAAAAGGTCACGGGGCAATTGCATAAGGTCAAAAGCTCACTGGTCAAAATCAAACGGTCACAGGATCAAAGTTCAAGGTCATAAGGTCATGGGGTCAAAAATCAAGGTCAAAAGGTCACTGGTCAAAATCAAACGGTCACAGGATCAAATTTCAAGTTCATAAGGTCATGGGGGTCAAAAATCAAGGTCAAAAGGTCACCGCTCAAGGTCAAAAGGTCACGGGACAAGGTCAAACGGTCACTTATCAAGGTCAAAAGGTCCCGTTTCAAGGTCAAAAGTTCACAGGGTCAAAGTTCAAGGTCAAAAGGTCACTTATCAAGGTCAAACGGTCACGGGTCAAAAATCAAGGTCAAAAGGTCACTGGTAAAGGTCAAAAGGTCACTGGTCAAAAGCAAACGGTCACAGGATCAAAGTTCAAGGTCAAAAGGTCACTGGTCAGGGTCAAAAGGTCACTGCTGAAGGTAAAAAAGACACAGGGGTTAAAGGTAAAGGTCAAAAGGTCACGGTACAAGGTGAAAAGGTCACGGGACAAGGTCAAAAGGTCACGGGGCAACTGCATAAGGCCAAAAGGTCACCTGTCAAGGTCAAACGGTCACAGGATCAAAGTTCAAGGTCAAAAGGTCACGGGTCAAAGTTCAAGGTCAAAAGGTCACTGGTCAAGGTCAAAAGGTCACGAGTCAATGTAGAAAGGTCACGGGGTCAAAGGTCTAGGTAAAACAGTACCAGGATCAAAGTTCAAGGTCAAAAGGTCACTAGTCAAGGTCAAAAGGTCACGTTTCAAGGTCATAAGGACACGGGGGTCAAAAATCAAGGTCAAAAGGTCACGAACCAAGGTCAAAAGGTCACGGGACAAGGTCAGAAGGTCACGGGGCAACTGCATAAGGCCAAAAGGTCACCTGTCAAGGTCAAAAGGTCACTGCTCAAGGTCAAAAGGTCACGTATCGATTCAAAAGGTCACGGGGCAATTGCATAAGGTCAAAAGCTCACTGGTCAAAATCAAACGGTCACAGGATCAAAGTTCAAGGTCATAAGGTCATGGGGTCAAAAATCAAGGTCAAAAGGTCACTGCTCAAGGTCATAAGGTCAGGGGACAAGGTCATAAGGTCACGGGGTAAAGGTCAAGGTCAAAAGGTCGCGAACCAAGGTCAAAAGGTCACGGGGGTCAAAAATCGAGGTCAAAAGGTCACAAACCAAGGTCAAAAGGTCACGGGACAAGGTGAAAAGGTCACGGGGCAACTGCATAAGGCCAAAAGGTCACCTGTCAAGGTCAAAAGGTCACGGCTCAAGGTCAAAAGGTCACGGTTCAAGGTCATAAGGTCACGGGGGTCAAAGGTCAAGGTCAAAAGGTCACGAACCAAGGTCATAAGGTCACTGGTCAAGGTCAAAAGGTCACGGGTCAATGGAGAGAGCTCGCGGAGTCAAAGGTCTAGGTCAAACAGTACCAGGCTCAAAGTTCAAGGTCAAAAGGTCACGTTTCAAGGTCAAAAGGTCACGGGACAAGGTCATAAGGTCACGGGGGTAAAGGTCAAGGTCAAAAGGTCGCGAACCAAGGTCAAAATATCACGGGGCAATTGCATAAGGTCAAAGGGTCACTGGTAAAGGTCAAAAGGTCACTGGTCAAAATCAAACGGTCACACGAACAACGTTCAAGGTCAAAAGGTCACTGCTCAAGGTCAAAAGGTCCCGTTTCAAGGTCAAACGGTCACGGGGGTGTCAAATGTCAAGGTCAAAAGGTCACGAACCAAGGTCAAAAGGTCACGGGGGTCAAAAATCGAGGTCAAAAGGTCAGAAACCAATGTCAAAAGGTCACGGGACAAGGTGAAAAGGTCACGGGGCAACTGCATAAGGCCAAAAGGTCACCTGTCAAGGTCAAAAGGTCACTGCTCAAGGTCAAAAGGTCACGGTTCAAGGTCATAAGGTCACGGGGTCAAATGTCAAGGTCAAAAGGTCACGAACCAAGGTCAAAAGGTCACGGGACAAGGTCATAAGGTCACTTATCAAGGTCAAAAGGTCCCGTTTCAAGGTCAAAAGTTCACAGGGTCAAAGTTCAAGGTCAAAATGTCACTTATCAAGGTCAAACGGTCACGGGGTCAAAAATCAAGGTCAAAAGGTCACTGGTAAAGGTGAAAACGTCACTGGTCAAAAGCAAACGGTCACAGGATCAAAGTTCAAGGTCAAAAGGTCACTGGTCAGGGTCAAAAGGTCACTGCTGAAGGTAAAAAAGACACAGGGGTTAAAGGTAAAGGTCAAAAGGTCATGGTACAAGGTGAAAAGGTCACGGGACAAGGTCAAACGGTCACGGGGCAACTGCATAAGGCCAAAAGGTCACCTGTCAAGGTCAAACGGTCACAGGATCAAAGTTCAAGGTCAAAAGGTCACGGGTCAAAGTTCAAGGTCAAAAGGTCACTGGTCAAGGTCAAAAGGTCACGAGTCAATGTAGAAAGGTCACGGGGGTCAAAGGTCTAGGTAAAACAGTACCAGGATCAAAGTTCAAGGTCAAAAGGTCACTAGTCAAGGTCAAAAGGTCACGGTTCAAGGTCATAAGGTCACGGGCGTCAAAAATCAAGGTCAAAAGGTCACGAACCAAGGTCAAAAGGTCACGGGACAAGGTCATAAGGTCACTTATCAAGGTCAAAAGGTCCCGTTTCAAGGTCAAAAGTTCACAGGGTCAAAGTTCAACGTCAAAATGTCACTTATCAAGGTCAAACGGTCACGGGGTCAAAAATCAAGGTCAAAAGGTCACTGGTAAAGGTCAAAAGGTCACTGGTCAAAAGCAAACGGTCACAGGATCAAAGTTCAAGGTCTAAAGGTCACTGGTCAGGGTCAAAAGGTCACTGCTGAAGGTAAAAAAGACACAGGGGTTAAAGGTAAAGGTCAAAAGGTCACGGTACAAGGTGAAAAGGTCACGGGACAAGGTGAAAAGGTCACGGGGCAACTGCATAAGGCCAAAAGGTCACCTGTCAAGGTCAAACGGTCACTGCTCAAGGTCAAAAGGTCACGTATCAATTCAAAAGGTCACGGGGCAATTGCATAAGGTCAAAAGCTAACTGGTCAAAATCAAACGGTCACAGGATCAAAGTTCAAGGTCATAAGGTCATGGGGTCAAAAATCAAGGTCAAAAGGTCACTGGTCAAAATCAAACGGTCACAGGATCAAATTTCAAGTTCATAAGGTCATGGGGGTCAAAAATCAAGGTCAAAAGGTCACCGCTCAAGGTCAAAAGGTCACGGGACAAGGTCAAACGGTCACTTATCAAGGTCAAAAGGTCCCGTTTCAAGGTCAAAAGTTCACAGGGTCAAAGTTCAAGGTCAAAAGGTCACTTATCAAGGTCAAACGGTCACGGGTCAAAAATCAAGGTCAAAAGGTCACTGGTAAAGGTCAAAAGGTCACTGGTCAAAAGCAAACGGTCACAGGATCAAAGTTCAAGGTCAAAAGGTCACTGGTCAGGGTCAAAAGGTCACTGCTGAAGGTAAAAAAGACACAGGGGTTAAAGGTAAAGGTCAAAAGGTCACGGTACAAGGTGAAAAGGTCACGGGACAAGGTCAAAAGGTCACGGGGCAACTGCATAAGGCCAAAAGGTCACCTGTCAAGGTCAAACGGTCACAGGATCAAAGTTCAAGGTCAAAAGGTCACGGGTCAAAGTTCAAGGTCAAAAGGTCACTGGTCAAGGTCAAAAGGTCACGAGTCAATGTAGAAAGGTCACGGGGGTCAAAGGTCTAGGTAAAACAGTACCAGGATCAAAGTTCAAGGTCAAAAGGTCACTAGTCAAGGTCAAAAGGTCACGTTTCAAGGTCATAAGGACACGGGGGTCAAAAATCAAGGTCAAAAGGTCACGAACCAAGGTCAAAAGGTCACGGGACAAGGTCAGAAGGTCACGGGGCAACTGCATAAGGCCAAAAGGTCACCTGTCAAGGTCAAAAGGTCACTGCTCAAGGTCAAAAGGTCACGTATCAATTAAAAGGTCACGGGGCAATTGCATAAGGTCAAAAGGTCACCTGTCAAGGTCAAACGGTCACAGGATCAAAGTTCAAGGTCATAAGGTCATGGGGGTCAAAAATCAAGGTCAAAAGGTCACTGCTCAAGGTCAAAAGTTCACGGGACAAGGTCATAAGGTCACGGGGTAAAGGTCAAGGTCAAAAGGTCACGAACCAAGGTCAAAAGGTCACGGGGCAATTGCATAAGGTCAAAGGGTCACTGGTAAAGGTCAGAAGGTCACTGGTCAAAATCAAACGGTCACACGAACAACGTTCAAGGTCAAAAGGTCACTGCTCAAGGTCAAAAGGTCCCGTTTCAAGGTCAAACGGTCACGGGGGTGTCAAATGTCAAGGTCAAAAGGTCACTGCTCAAGGTCAAAAGGTCCCGTTTCAAGGTCAAACGGTCACGGGGGTGTCAAATGTCAAGGTCAAAAGGTCTCGAACCAAGGTCAAAAGGTCATGGGGTCAAAAATCGAGGTCAAAAGGTCACAAACCAAGGTCAAAAGGTCACGGGACAAGGTGAAAAGGTCATGGGGCAACTGCATAAGGCCAAAAGGTCACCTGTCAAGGTCAAAAGGTCACCGCTCAAGGTCAAAAGGTCACGGTTCAAGGTCATAAGGTCATGGGGGTCAAAGGTCAAGGTCAAAAGGTCACGAACCAAGGTCAAAAGGTCACGGGACAAGGTCATAAGGTCACTTATCAAGGTCAAAAGGTCCCGTATCAAGGTCAAAAGTTCACAGGGGTTAAAGGTAAAGGTCAAAAGGTCACGGTACAAGGTGAAAAGGTCACGGGACAAGGTGAAAAGGTGACGGGGCAACTGCATAAGGCCAAAAGGTCACCTGTCAAGGTCAAACGGTCACTGCTCAAGGTCAAAAGGTCACGTATCAATTCAAAAGGTCACGGGGCAATTGCATAAGGTCAAAAGCTCACTGGTCAAAATCAAACGGTCACAGGATCAATGTTCAAGGTCATAAGGTCATGGGTCAAAAATCAAGGTCAAAAGGTCACTGGTCAAAATCAAACGGTCACAGGATCAAATTTCAAGTTCATAAGGTCATGGGGGGTCAAAAATCAAGGTCAAAAGGTCACCGCTCAAGGTCAAAAGGTCACGGGACAAGGTCAAACGGTCACTTATCAAGGTCAAAAGGTCCCGTTTCAAGGTCAAAAGTTCACAGGGTCAAAGTTCAAGGTCAAAAGGTCACTTATCAAGGTCAAACGGTCACGGGTCAAAAATCAAGGTCAAAAGGTCACTGGTAAAGGTCAAAAGGTCACTGGTCAAAAGCAAACGGTCACAGGATGAAAGTTCAAGGTCAAAAGGTCACTGGTCAGGGTCAAAAGGTCACTGCTGAAGGTAAAAAAGACACAGGGGTTAAAGGTAAAGGTCAAAAGGTCACGGTACAAGGTGAAAAGGTCACGGGACAAGGTCAAAAGGTCACGGGGCAACTGCATAAGGCCAAAAGGTCACCTGTCAAGGTCAAACGGTCACAGGATCAAAGTTCAAGGTCAAAAGGTCACGGGTCAAAGTTCAAGGTCAAAAGGTCACTGGTCAAGGTCGAAAGGTCACGAGTCAATGTAGAAAGGTCACGGGGGTCAAAGGTCTAGGTAAAACAGTACCAGGATCAAAGTTCAAGGTCAAAAGGTCACTAGTCAAGGTCAAAAGGTCACGTTTCAAGGTCATAAGGACACGGGGGTCAAAAATCAAGGTCAAAAGGTCACGAACCAAGGTCAAAAGGTCACGGGACAAGGTCAGAAGTTCACGGGGCAACTGCATAAGGCCAAAAGGTCACCTGTCAAGGTCAAACGGTCACAGGATCAAAGTTCAAGGTCATAAGGTCATGGGGGTCAAAAATCAAGGTCAAAAGGTCACGAACCGAGGTCAAAAGGTCACGGGACAAGGTCATAAGGTCACGGGGGTAAAGGTAAAGGTCAAAAGGTCGCGAATCAAGGTCAAAAGGTCACGGGGCAATTGCATAAGGTCAAAGGGTCACTGGTAAAGGTCAAAAGGTCACTGGTCAAAATCAAACGGTCACACGAACAACGTTCAAGGTCAAAAGGTCACTGCTCAAGGTCAAAAGGTCCCGTTTCAAGGTCAAACGGTCACGGGGTGTCAAATGTCAAGGTCAAAATGTCACTAACCAAGGTCAAAAGGTCACGGGGGTCAAAAATCGAGGTCAAAAGGTCACAAACCAAGGTCAAAAGGTCACGGGACAAGGTGAAAAGGTCACGGGGCAACTGCATAAGGCCAAAAGGTCACCTCTCAAGGTCAAAAGGTCACGAACCAAGGTCAAAAGGTCACGGGACAAGGTCATAAGGTCACTTATCAAGGTCAAAAGGTCCCGTTTCAAGGTCAAAAGTTCACAGGGTCAAAGTTCAAGGTCAAAAGGTCACTTATCAAGGTCAAACGGTCACGGGGTCAAAAATCAAGGTCAAAAGGTCACTGGTAAAGGTCAAAAGGTCACCGGTCAAGGTCAAACGGTCACAGGATCAAAGTTCAAGGTCAAAAGGTCACGGGTCAAAGTTCAAGGTCAAAAGGTCACTGGTCAAGGTCAAAAGGTCACGAGTCAATGTAGAAAGGTCACGGGGGTCAAAGGTCTAGGTAAAACAGTACCAGGATCAAAGTTCAAGGTCAAAAGGTCACTAGTCAAGGTCAAAAGGTCACGGTTCAAGGTCATAAGGACACGGGGGTCAAAAATCAAGGTCAAAAGGTCACGAACCAAGGTCAAAAGGTCACGGGACAAGGCCAGAAGGTCACGGGGCAACTGCATAAGGCCAAAAGGTCACCTGTCAAGGTCAAAAGGTCACTGCTCAAGGTCAAAAGGTCACGTATCAATTCAAAAGGTCACGGGGCAATTGCATAAGGTCAAAAGCTCACTGGTCAAAATCAAACGGTCACAGGATCAAAGTTCAAGGTCATAAGGTCATGGGGGTCAAAAATCAAGGTCAAAAGGTCACCGCTCAAGGTCAAAAGGTCACGAACCAAGGTCAAAAGGTCACGGGGGTCAAAAATCGAGGTCAAAAGGTCACAAACCAAGGTCAAAAGGTCACGGGACAAGGTGAAAAGGTCACGGGGCAACTGCATAAGGCCAAAAGGTCACTTATCAAGGTCAAAAGGTCACTGCTCAAGGCCAAAAGGTCACCTGTCAAGGTCAAACGGTCACAGGATCAAAGTTCAAGTTCATAAGGTCATGGGGTCAGAAATCAAGGTCAAAAGGTCACTGCTCAAGGTCAAAAGGTCACGAACCAATGTCAAAAGGTCACGGGGCAATTGCATAAGGTCAAAGGGTCACTGGTAAAGGTCAAAAGGTCACTGGTCAAAATCAAACGGTCACACGAACAACGTTCAAGGTCAAAAGGTCACTGCTCAAGGTCAAAAGGTCCCGTTTCAAGGTCAAACGGTCACGGGGGTGTCAAATGTCAAGGTCAAAATGTCACTAACCAAGGTCAAAAGGTCACGGGGGTCAAAAATCGAGGTCAAAAGGTCAGAAACCAATGTCAAAAGGTCACGGGACAAGGTGAAAAGGTAACGGGGCAACTGCATAAGGCCAAAAGGTCACCTGTCAAGGTCAAAAGGTCACTGCTCAAGGTCAAAAGGTCACGGTTCAAGGTCATAAGGTCACGGGGTCAAATGTCAAGGTCAAAAGGTCACGAACCAAGGTCAAAAGGTCACGGGACAAGGTCATAAGGTCACTTATCAAGGTCAAAAGGTCCCGTTTCAAGGTCAAAAGTTCACAGGGTCAAAGTTCAAGGTCAAAATGTCACTTATCAAGGTCAAACGGTCACGGGGTCAAAAATCAAGGTCAAAAGGTCACTGGTAAAGGTGAAAACGTCACTGGTCAAAAGCAAACGGTCACAGGATCAAAGTTCAAGGTCAAAAGGTCACTGGTCAGGGTCAAAAGGTCACTGCTGAAGGTAAAAAAGACACAGGGGTTAAAGGTAAAGGTCAAAAGGTCATGGTACAAGGTGAAAAGGTCACGGGACAAGGTCAAACGGTCACGGGGCAACTGCATAAGGCCAAAAGGTCACCTGTCAAGGTCAAACGGTCACAGGATCAAAGTTCAAGGTCAAAAGGTCACGGGTCAAAGTTCAAGGTCAAAAGGTCACTGGTCAAGGTCAAAAGGTCACGAGTCAATGTAGAAAGGTCACGGGGGTCAAAGGTCTAGGTAAAACAGTACCAGGATCAAAGTTCAAGGTCAAAAGGTCACTAGTCAAGGTCAAAAGGTCACGGTTCAAGGTCATAAGGTCACGGGGGTCAAAGGTCAAGGTCAAAAGGTCACGAACCAAGGTCAAAAGGTCACGGGACAAGGTCATAAGGTCACTTATCAAGGTCAAAAGGTCCCGTTTCAAGGTCAAAAGTTCACAGGGTCAAAGTTCAACGTCAAAATGTCACTTATCAAGGTCAAACGGTCACGGGGTCAAAAATCAAGGTCAAAAGGTCACTGGTAAAGGTCAAAAGGTCACTGGTCAAAAGCAAACGGTCACAGGATCAAAGTTCAAGGTCTAAAGGTCACTGGTCAGGGTCAAAAGGTCACTGCTGAAGGTAAAAAAGACACAGGGGTTAAAGGTAAAGGTCAAAAGGTCACGGTACAAGGTGAAAAGGTCACGGGACAAGGTGAAAAGGTCACGGGGCAACTGCATAAGGCCAAAAGGTCACCTGTCAAGGTCAAACGGTCACTGCTCAAGGTCAAAAGGTCACGTATCAATTCAAAAGGTCACGGGGCAATTGCATAAGGTCAAAAGCTCACTGGTCAAAATCAAACGGTCACAGGATCAAAGTTCAAGGTCATAAGGTCATGGGGTCAAAAATCAAGGTCAAAAGGTCACTGGTCAAAATCAAACGGTCACAGGATCAAATTTCAAGTTCATAAGGTCATGGGGGTCAAAAATCAAGGTCAAAAGGTCACCGCTCAAGGTCAAAAGGTCACGGGACAAGGTCAAACGGTCACTTATCAAGGTCAAAAGGTCCCGTTTCAAGGTCAAAAGTTCACAGGGTCAAAGTTCAAGGTCAAAAGGTCACTTATCAAGGTCAAACGGTCACGGGTCAAAAATCAAGGTCAAAAGGTCACTGGTAAAGGTCAAAAGGTCACTGGTCAAAAGCAAACGGTCACAGGATCAAAGTTCAAGGTCAAAAGGTCACTGGTCAGGGTCAAAAGGTCACTGCTGAAGGTAAAAAAGACACAGGGGTTAAAGGTAAAGGTCAAAAGGTCACGGTACAAGGTGAAAAGGTCACGGGACAAGGTCAAAAGGTCACGGGGCAACTGCATAAGGCCAAAAGGTCACCTGTCAAGGTCAAACGGTCACAGGATCAAAGTTCAAGGTCAAAAGGTCACGGGTCAAAGTTCAAGGTCAAAAGGTCACTGGTCAAGGTCAAAAGGTCACGAGTCAATGTAGAAAGGTCACGGGGTCAAAGGTCTAGGTAAAACAGTACCAGGATCAAAGTTCAAGGTCAAAAGGTCACTAGTCAAGGTCAAAAGGTCACGTTTCAAGGTCATAAGGACACGGGGGTCAAAAATCAAGGTCAAAAGGTCACTGCTCAAGGTCAAAAGGTCACGGGACAAGGTCAGAAGGTCACGGGGCAACTGCATAAGGCCAAAAGGTCACCTGTCAAGGTCAAAAGGTCACTGCTCAAGGTCAAAAGGTCACGTATCGATTCAAAAGGTCACGGGGCAATTGCATAAGGTCAAAAGCTCACTGGTCAAAATCAAACGGTCACAGGATCAAAGTTCAAGGTCATAAGGTCATGGGGTCAAAAATCAAGGTCAAAAGGTCACTGCTCAAGGTCATAAGGTCAGGGGACAAGGTCATAAGGTCACGGGGTAAAGGTCAAGGTCAAAAGGTCGCGAACCAAGGTCAAAAGGTCACGGGGGTCAAAAATCGAGGTCAAAAGGTCACAAACCAAGGTCAAAAGGTCACGGGACAAGGTGAAAAGGTCACGGGGCAACTGCATAAGGCCAAAAGGTCACCTGTCAAGGTCAAAAGGTCACGGCTCAAGGTCAAAAGGTCACGGTTCAAGGTCATAAGGTCACGGGGGTCAAAGGTCAAGGTCAAAAGGTCACGAACCAAGGTCATAAGGTCACTGGTCAAGGTCAAAAGGTCACGGGTCAATGGAGAGAGCTCGCGGAGTCAAAGGTCTAGGTCAAACAGTACCAGGCTCAAAGTTCAAGGTCAAAAGGTCACGTTTCAAGGTCAAAAGGTCACGGGACAAGGTCATAAGGTCACGGGGGTAAAGGTCAAGGTCAAAAGGTCGCGAACCAAGGTCAAAATATCACGGGGCAATTGCATAAGGTCAAAGGGTCACTGGTAAAGGTCAAAAGGTCACTGGTCAAAATCAAACGGTCACACGAACAACGTTCAAGGTCAAAAGGTCACTGCTCAAGGTCAAAAGGTCCCGTTTCAAGGTCAAACGGTCACGGGGGTTCAAATGTCAAGGTCAAAAGGTCACGAACCAAGGTCAGAAGGTCACGGAGTCAAAGTTCAAGGTCAAAAAGGTCACGGGACAAGGTCAAAAGGTCACGGGTCAATGTCGGAAGGTCACGGGTCAAAGGTCTAGGTCAAACAGTACCAGGCTCAAAGTTCAAGGTCAAAAGGTCACGTTTCACGGTCAAAAGGTCACGGGACAAGGTCAGAAGGTCACGGGGCAACTGCATAAGGCCAAAAGGTCACCTGTCAAGGTCAAAAGGTCACTGCGCTAGGTCAAAAGGTTATGTGTCGATTCAAAAGGTCACGGGGCAATTGCATAAGGTCAAAGGGTCACTGGTAAAGGTCAAAAGGTCACTGCTCAAGGTCAAAAGGTCACGTTTCAAGGTCAAACGGTAACGGGGGTCAAATGTCAAGGTCAAAAGGTCACGAACCAAGGTCAAAAGGTCACGGGGGTCAAAGGTCAAGGCCAGACGGTCACAGGATCAAAGTTCAAGGTCAAAAGGTCACTGGTCAAGGTCAAAAGGTCACGGGACAAGCTCATAAGGTCACGGGGTAAAGGTCAAGGTCAAAAGGTCGCGAACCAAGGTCAAAAGGTCACGGGCAATTGCATAAGGTCAAAGGGTCACTGGTAAAGGTCAAAAGGTCACTGCTCAAAATCAAACGGTCACACGAACAACGTTCAAGGTCAAAAGGTCATTGCTCAAGGTCAAAAGGTCCCGTTTCAAGGTCAAACGGTCACAGGGTGTCAAATGTCAAGGTCAAAAGGTCACTGGTCAGGGTCAAAAGGTCACTGCTCAAGGTAAAAAAGACACAGGGGTTAAAGGTAAAGGTCAAAAGGTCACGGTACAAGGTGAAAAGGTCACGGGACAAGGTCAAACGGTCACGGGGCAACTGCATAAGGCCAAAAGGTCACCTGTCAAGGTCAAACGGTTATGGGGGGTCAAATGTCAAGGTCAAAAGGTCACGAGCCAAGGTCAAAAGGTCATGGGGGTCAAAGGTCAAGGCCAAACGGTCACAGGATCAAAGTTCAAGGTCAAAAGGTCACGTTTCAAGGTCAAAAGGTCACGGGACAAGGTCAGAAGGTCACGGGGCAACTGCATAAGTCCAAAAGGTCACCTGTCAAGGTCAACAGGTCACTGCTCAAGGTCAAGAGGTCACGTATCGATTCAAAAGGTCACGGGGCAATTGCATAAGGTCAAAAGCTCACTGGTCAAAATCAAACGGTCACAGGATCAAAGTTCAAGGTCATAAGGTCATGGGGGTCAAAAATCAAGGTCAAAAGGTCACTGCTCAAGGCCAAAAGGTCACGGGACAAGGTCATAAGGTCACGGGGGTAAAGGTCAAGGTCAAAAGGTCGCGAACCAAGGTCAAAAGGTCACGGGGCAATTGCATAAGGTCAAAGGGTCACTGGTAAAGGTCAAAAGGTCACTGCTCAAAATCAAACGGTCACACGAACAACGTTCAAGGTCAAAAGGTCACTGCTCAAGGTCAAAAGGTCACGTTTCAAGGTCAAATGGTCACGGGGGGTCAATAGTCAAGGTCAAAAGGTCACGAACCAAGGTCAAAAGGTCACGGGGGTCAAAGGTCAAGGCCAGACGGTCACAGGATCAAAGTTCAAGGTCAAAAGGTCACTGGTCAAGGTCAAAAGGTCACGGGACAAGCTCATAAGGTCACGGGGTAAAGGTCAAGGTCAAAAGGTCGCGAACCAAGGTCAAAAGGTCACGGGCAATTGCATAAGGTCAAAGGGTCACTGGTAAAGGTCAAAAGGTCACTGGTCAAAATCAAACGGTCACACGAACAACGTTCAAGGTCAAAAGGTCACTGCTCAAGGTCAAAAGGTCCCGTTTCAAGGTCAAACGGTCACGGGGGTGTCAAATGTCAAGGTCAAAAGGTCACGAACCAAGGTCAAAAGGTCACGGGGGTCAAAAATCGAGGTCAAAAGGTCACAAACCAAGGTCAAAAGGTCACGGGACAAGGTCAGAAGGTCACGGGGCAACTGCATAAGGCCAAAAGGTCACCTGTCAAGGTCAAAAGGTCACTGCTCAAGGTCAAAAGGTCCCGTTTCAAGGTCAAACGGTCACAGGGGGTCAAATGTCAAGGTCAAAAGGTCACTGGTCAGGGTCAAAAGGTCACTGCTCAAGGTAAAAAAGACACAGGGGTTAAAGGTAAAGGTCAAAAGGTCACGGTACAAGGTGAAAAGGTCACGGGACAAGGTCAAACGGTTATGGGGGGTCAAATGTCAAGGTCAAAAGGTCACGAGCAAAGGTCAAAAGGTCATGGGGGTCAAAGGTCAAGGCCAAACGGTCACAGGATCAAAGTTCAAGGTCAAAAGGTCACGTTTCAAGGTCAAAAGGTCACGGGACAAGGTCAGAAGTTCACGGGGCAACTGCATAAGGCCAAAAGGTCACCTGTCAAGGTCAAAAGGTCACTGCTCAAGGTCAAAAGGTCACGTATCGATTCAAAAGGTCACGGGGCAATTGCATAAGGTCAAAAGCTCACTGGTCAAAATCAAACGGTCACAGGATCAAAGTTCAAGGTCATAAGGTCATGGGGGTCAAAAATCAAGGTCAAAAGGTCACCGCTCAAGGTCAAAAGGTCACGGGACAAGGTCATAAGGTCACGGGGTAAAGGTCAAGGTCAAAAGGTCACGGGGCAATTGCATAAGGCCAAAAGGTCACCTGTCAAGGTCAAAAGGTCACTGCTCAAGGTCAAAAGGTCACGGTTCAAGGTCATAAGGTCACGGGGGTCAAAGGTCAAGGTCAAAAGGTCACGAACCAAGGTCAAAAGGTCACGGGACAAGGTCATAAGGTCACTTATCAAGGTCAAAAGGTCCCGTTTCAAGGTCAAAAGTTCACAGGGTCAAAGTTCAAGGTCAAAAGGTCACTTATCAAGGTCAAACGGTCACGGGGTCAAAAATCAAGGTCAAAAGGTCACTGGTAAAGGTCAAAAGGTCACTGGTCAAAAGCAAACGGTCACAGGATGAAAGTTCAAGGTCAAAAGGTCACTAGTCAAGGTCAAAAGGTCACGTTTCAAGGTCATAAGGACACGGGGGTCAAAAATCAAGGTCAAAAGGTCACAAACCAAGGTCAAAAGGTCACGGGACAAGGTCAGAAGGTCACGGGGCAACTGCATAAGGCCAAAAGGTCACCTGTCAAGGTCAAAAGGTCACTGCTCAAGGTCAAAAGGTCACGTATCGATTCAAAAGGTCACGGGGCAATTGCATAAGGTCAAAAGCTCACTGGTCAAAATCAAACGGTCACAGGATCAAAGTTCAAGGTCATAAGGTCATGGCGGTCAAAAATCAAGGTAAAAAGGTCACCGCTCAAGGTCAAAAGGTCACGGGACAAGGTCATAAGGTCACGGGGTAAAGGTCAAGGTCAAAAGGTCACGAACCAAGGTCAAAAGGTCACGGGGCAATTGCATAAGGTCAAAGGGTCACTGGTAAAGGTCAAAAGGTCACTGGTCAAAATCAAACGGTCACACGAACAACGTTCAAGGTCAAAAGGTCACTGCTCAAGGTCAAAAGGTCCCGTTTCAAGGTCAAACGGTCACGGGGGTGTCAAATGTCAAGGTCAAAAGGTCACAAACCAAGGTCAAAAGGTCACGGGGGTCAAAAATCGAGGTCAAAAGGTCACAAACCAAGGTCAAAAGGTCACGGGACAAGGAGAAATGGTCACAGGGCAACTGCATAAGGCCAAAAGGTCACCTGTCAAGGTCAAAAGGTCACTGCTCAAGGTCAAAAGGTCACGGTTCAAGGTCATAAGGTCACGGGGGTCAAAGGTCACGGTCAAAAGGTCACAAACCAAGGTCAAAAGGTCACAGGACAAGGTCATAAGGTCACTTATCAAGGTCAAAAGGTCCCGTTTCAAGGTCAAAAGTTCACAGGGTCAAAGTTCAAGGTCAAAAGGTCACTTATCAAGGTCAAACGGTCACAGGTCAAAAATCAAGGTCAAAAGGTCACTGGTAAAGGTCAAAAGGTCACTGGTCAAAAGCAAACGGTCACAGGATCAAAGTTCAAGGTCAAAAGGTCACTGGTCAGGGTCAAAAGGTCACTGCTGAAGGTAAAAAAGACACAGGGGTTAAAGGTAAAGGTCAAAAGGTCACGGTACAAGGTGAAAAGGTCATGGGACAAGGTCAAAAGGTCACGGGGCAACTGCATAAGGCCAAAAGGTCACCTGTCAAGGTCAAACGGTCACAGGATCAAAGTTCAAGGTCAAAAGGTCACGGGTCAAAGTTCAAGGTCAAAAGGTCACTGGTCAAGGTCAAAAGGTCACGAGTCAATGTAGAAAGGTCACGGGGGTCAAAGGTCTAGGTAAAACAGTACCAGGATCAAAGTTCAAGGTCAAAAGGTCACTAGTCAAGGTCAAAAGGTCACGTTTCAAGGTCATAAGGACACGGGGGTAAAAAATCAAGGTCAAAAGGTCACGAACCAAGGTCAAAAGTTCACGGGACAAGGTCAGAAGGTCACGGGGCAACTGCATAAGGCCAAAAGGTCACCTGTCAAGGTCAACAGGTCACTGCTCAAGGTCAAGAGGTCACGTATCAATTCAAAAGGTCACGGGGCAATTGCATAAGGTCAAAAGCTCACTGGTCAAAATCAAACGGTCACAGGATCAAAGTTCAAGGTCATAAGGTCATGGGGGTCAAAAATCAAGGTCAAAAGGTCACCGCTCAAGGTCAAAAGGTCACGGGACAAAGTCATAAGGTCACGGGGGTAAAGGTCAAGGTCAAAAGGTCGCGAACCAAGGTCAAAAGTTCACGGGGCAATTGCATAAGGTCAAAGGGTCACTGGTAAAGGTCAAAAGGTCACTGGTCAAAATCAAACGGTCACACGAACAACGTTCAAGGTCAAAAGGTCACCGCTCAAGGTCAAAAGGTCCCGTTTCAAGGTCAAACGGTCACGGGGTGTCAAATGTCAAGGTCAAAAGGTCACGAACCAAGGTCAAAAGGTCACGGGGGTCAAAAATCGAGGTCAAAAGGTCACAAACCAAGGTCAAAAGGTCACGGGACAAGGTGAAAAGGTCACGGGGCAACTGCATAAGGCCAAAAGGTCACCTGTCAAGGTCAAAAGGTCACGGCTCAAGGTCAAAAGGTCACGGTTCAAGGTCATAAGGTCACGGGGGTCAAAGTTCAAGGTCAAAAGGTCACGAACCAAGGTCAAAAGGTCACGGGACAAGGTCATAAGGTCACTTATCAAGGTCAAAAGGTCCCGTTTCAAGGTCAAAAGTTCACAGGGTCAAAGTTCAAGGTCAAAAGGTCACTTATCAAGGTCAAACGGTCACGGGGTCAAAAATCAAGGTCAAAAGGTCACTGGTAAAGGTCAAAAGGTCACTGGTCAAAAGCAAACGGTCACAGGATCAAAGTTCAAGGTCAAAAGGTCACTGCTCAAGGTCAAAAGGTCACTGCTGAAGGTAAAAAAGATACAGGGGTTATGCATAAGGTCAAAGGGTCACTGGTAAAGGTCAAAAGGTCACTGGTCAAAATCAAACGGTCACACGAACAACGTTCAAGGTCAAAAGGTCACTGCTCAAGGTCAAAAGGTCCCGTTTCAAGGTCAAACAGTCACAGGGGTGTCAAATGTCAAGGTCAAAAGGTCACGAACCAAGGTCAAAAGGTCACGGGGGTCAAAAATCGAGGTCAAAAGGTCACAAACCAAGGTCAAAAGGTCATGGGACAAGGTGAAATGGTCACGGGGCAACTGCATAAGGCCAAAAGGTCACCTGTCAAGGTCAAAAGGTCACTGCTCAAGGTCAAAAGGTCACGGTTCAAGGTCATAAGGTCACGGGGGTCAAAGGTCAAGGTCAAAAGGTCACGAACCAAGGTCAAAAGGTCACGGGGGTCAAAAATCGAGGTCAAAAGGTCACAAACCAAGGTCAAAAGGTCACGGGACAAGGTGAAAAGGTCACGGGACAAGGTCATAAGGTCACTTATCAAGGTCAAAAGGTCCCGTTTCAAGGTCAAAAGTTCACAGGGACAAAGTTCAAGGTCAAAAGGTCACTTATCAAGGTCAAACGGTCACGGGGTCAAAAATCAAGGTCAAAAGGTCACTGGTAAAGGTCAAAAGGTCACTGGTCAAAAGCAAACGGTCACAGGATGAAAGTTCAAGGTCAAAAGGTCACTGGTCAGGGTCAAAAGGTCACTGCTGAAGGTAAAAAAGACACAGGGGTTAAAGGTAAAGGTCAAAAGGTCACGGTACAAGGTGAAAAGGTCACGGGACAAGGTCAAAAGGTCACGGGGCAACTGCATAAGGCCAAAAGGTCACCTGTCAAGGTCAAACGGTCACAGGATCAAAGTTCAAGGTCAAAAGGTCACGGGTCAAAGTTCAAGGTCAAAAGGTCACTGGTCAAGGTCAAAAGGTCACGAGTCAATGTAGAAAGGTCACGGGGGTCAAAGGTCTAGGTAAAACAGTACCAGGATCAAAGTTCAAGGTCAAAAGGTCACTAGTCAAGGTCAAAAGGTCACGTTTCAAGGTCATAAGGACACGGGGGTCAAAAATCAAGGTCAAAAGGTCACGAACCAAGGTCAAAAGGTCACGGGACAAGGTCATAAGGTCACGGGGTAAAGGTCAAGGTCAAAAGGTCACGAACCAAGGTCAAAAGGTCACGGGGCAATTGCATAAGGTCAAAGGGTCACTGGTAAAGGTCAAAAGGTCACTGGTCAAAATCAAACGGTCACACGAACAACGTTCAAGGTCAAAAGGTCACTGCTCAAGGTCAAAAGGTCACGTTTCAAGGTCAAACGGTCACGGGGGTGTCAAATGTCAAGGTCAAAAGGTCACAAACCAAGGTCAAAAGGTCACGGGGGTCAAAAATCGAGGTCAAAAGGTCACAAACCAAGGTCAAAAGGTCACGGGACAAGGTGAAAAGGTCACGGGGCAACTGCATAAGGCCAAAAGGTCACCTGTCAAGGTCATAAGGTCACTGCTCAAGGTCAAAAGGTCCCATTTCAAGGTCAAAAGTTCACAGGGTCAAAGTTCAAGGTCAAAAGGTCACTTATCAAGGTCAAACGGTCACGGGGTCAAAAATCAAGGTCAAAAGGTCACTGGTAAAGGTCAAAAGGTCACTGGTCAAAAGCAAACGGTCACAGGATGAAAGTTCAAGGTCAAAAGGTCACTGGTCAAGGTCAAAAGGTCACGAGTCAATGTAGAAAGGTCACGGGGGTCAAAGGTCTATGTAAAACAGTACCAGGATCAAAGTTCAAGGTCAAAAGGTCACTAGTCAAGGTCAAAAGGTCACGTTTCAAGGTCATAAGGACACGGGGGTCAAAAATCAAGGTCAAAAGGTCACGAACCAAGGTCAAAAGGTCACGGGACAAGGCCAGAAGTTCACGGGGCAACTGCATAAGGCCAAAAGGTCACCTGTCAAGGTCAAAAGGTCACTGCTCAAGGTCAAAAGGTCACGTATCAATTCAAAAGGTCACGGGGCAATTGCATAAGGTCAAAAGCTAACTGGTCAAAATCAAACGGTCACAGGATCAAATTTCAAGGTCATAAGGTCATGGGGGTCAAAAATCAAGGTCAAAAGGTCACCGCTCAAGGTCAAAAGGTCACGGGACAAGGTCATAAGGTCACGGGGTAAAGGTCAAGGTCAAAAGGTCACGGGGCAATTGCATAAGGCCAAAAGGTCACCTGTCAAGGTCAAAAGGTCACTGCTCAAGGTCAAAAGGTCACGGTTCAAGGTCATAAGGTCACGGGGGTCAAAGGTCAAGGTCAAAAGGTCACGAACCAAGGTCAAAAGGTCACGGGACAAGGTCATAAGTTCACTTATCAAGGTCAAAAGGTCCCGTTTCAAGGTCAAAAGTTCACAGGGTCAAAGTTCAAGGTCAAAAGGTCACTTATCAAGGTCAAACGGTCACGGGGTCAAAAATCAAGGTCAAAAGGTCACTGGTAAAGGTCAAAAGGTCACTGGTCAAAAGCAAACGGTCACAGGATGAAAGTTCAAGGTCAAAAGGTCACTAGTCAAGGTCAAAAGGTCACGTTTCAAGGTCATAAGGACACGGGGGTCAAAAATCAAGGTCAAAAGGTCACAAACCAAGGTCAAAAGGTCACGGGACAAGGTCAGAAGGTCACGGGGCAACTGCATAAGGCCAAAAGGTCACCTGTCAAGGTCAAAAGGTCACTGCTCAAGGTCAAAAGGTCACGTATCGATTCAAAAGGTCACGGGGCAATTGCATAAGGTCAAAAGCTCACTGGTCAAAATCAAACGGTCACAGGATCAAAGTTCAAGGTCATAAGGTCATGGGGGTCAAAAATCAAGGTAAAAAGGTCACCGCTCAAGGTCAAAAGGTCACGGGACAAGGTCATAAGGTCACGGGGTAAAGGTCAAGGTCAAAAGGTCACGAACCAAGGTCAAAAGGTCACGGGGCAATTGCATAAGGTCAAAGGGTCACTGGTAAAGGTCAAAAGGTCACTGGTCAAAATCAAACGGTCACACGAACAACGTTCAAGGTCAAAAGGTCACTGCTCAAGGTCAAAAGGTCCCGTTTCAAGGTCAAACGGTCACGGGGGTGTCAAATGTCAAGGTCAAAAGGTCACAAACCAAGGTCAAAAGGTCACGGGGGTCAAAAATCGAGGTCAAAAGGTCACAAACCAAGGTCAAAAGGTCACGGGACAAGGAGAAATGGTCACAGGGCAACTGCATAAGGCCAAAAGGTCACCTGTCAAGGTCAAAAGGTCACTGCTCAAGGTCAAAAGGTCACGGTTCAAGGTCATAAGGTCACGGGGTCAAAGGTCACGGTCAAAAGGTCACAAACCAAGGTCAAAAGGTCACGGGACAAAGTCATAAGGTCACTTATCAAGGTCAAAAGGTCCCGTTTCAAGGTCAAAAGTTCACAGGGTCAAAGTTCAAGGTCAAAAGGTCACTTATCAAGGTCAAACGGTCACAGGTCAAAAATCAAGGTCAAAAGGTCACTGGTAAAGGTCAAAAGGTCACTGGTCAAAAGCAAACGGTCACAGGATCAAAGTTCAAGGTCAAAAGGTCACTGGTCAGGGTCAAAAGGTCACTGCTGAAGGTAAAAAAGACACAGGGGTTAAAGGTAAAGGTCAAAAGGTCACGGTACAAGGTGAAAAGGTCACGGGACAAGGTCAAAAGGTCACGGGGCAACTGCATAAGGCCAAAAGGTCACCTGTCAAGGTCAAACGGTCACAGGATCAAAGTTCAAGGTCAAAAGGTCACGGGTCAAAGTTCAAGGTCAAAAGGTCACTGGTCAAGGTCAAAAGGTCACGAGTCAATGTAGAAAGGTCACGGGGGTCAAAGGTCTAGGTAAAACAGTACCAGGATCAAAGTTCAAGGTCAAAAGGTCACTAGTCAAGGTCAAAAGGTCACGTTTCAAGGTCATAAGGACACGGGGGTCAAAAATCAAGGTCAAAAGGTCACGAACCAAGGTCAAAAGGTCACGGGACAAGGTCATAAGGTCACGGGGCAACTGCATAAGGCCAAAAGGTCACCTGTCAAGGTCAAAAGGTCACTGCTCAAGGTCAAAAGGTCACGTATCAATTCAAAAGGTCACGGGGCAATTGCATAAGGTCAAGAGCTCACTGGTCAAAATCAAACGGTCACAGGATCAAAGTTCAAGGTCATAAGGTCATGGGGGTCAACAATCAAGGTCAAAAGGTCACCGCTCAAGGTCAAAAGGTCACGGGACAAGGTCATAAGGTCACGGGGTAAAGGTCAAGGTCAAAAGGTCACGAACCAAGGTCAAAAGGTCACGGGGCAATTGCATAAGGTCAAAGGGTCACTGGTAAAGGTCAAAAGGTCACTGGTCAAAATCAAACGGTCACACGAACAACGTTCAAGGTCAAAAGGTCACTGCTCAAGGTCAAAAGGTCCCGTTTCAAGGTCAAACGGTCACGGGGGTGTCAAATGTCAAGGTCAAAAGGTCACGAACCAAGGTCAAAAGGTCACGGGGGTCAAAAATCGAGGTCAAAAGGTCACAAACCAAGGTCAAAAGGTCACGGGACAAGGTGAAATGGTCACGGGGCAACTGCATAAGGCCAAAAGGTCACCTGTCAAGGTCAAAAGGTCACGGCTCAAGGTCAAAAGGTCACGGTTCAAGGTCATAAGGTCACGGGGGTCAAAGGTCACGGTCAAAAGGTCACGAACCAAGGTCAAAAGGTCACGGGACAAGGTCATAAGGTCACCTATCAAGGTCAAAAGGTCCCGTTTCAAGGTCAAAAGTTCACAGGGTCAAAGTTCAAGGTCAAAAGGTCACTTATCAAGGTCAAACGGTCACGGGGTCAAAAATCAAGGTCAAAAGGTCACTGGTAAAGGTCAAAAGGTCACTGGTCAAAAGCAAACAGTCACAGGATGAAAGGTCAAGGTCAAAAGGTCACTGGTCAGGGTCAAAAGGTCACTGCTGAAGGTAAAAAAGACACAGGGGTTAAAGGTAAAGGTCAAAAGGTCACGGTACAAGGTGAAAAGGTCACGGGACAAGGTCAAAAGGTCACGGGGCAACTGCATAAGGCCAAAAGGTCACCTGTCAAGGTCAAACGGTCACAGGATCAAAGTTCAAGGTCAAAAGGTCACGGGTCAAAGTTCAAGGTCAAAAGGTCACTGGTCAAGGTCAAAAGGTCACGAGTCAATGTAGAAAGGTCACGGGGGTCAAAGGTCTAGGTAAAACAGTACCAGGATCAAAGTTCAAGGTCAAAAGGTCACTAGTCAAGGTCAAAAGGTCACGTTTCAAGGTCATAAGGACACGGGGGTCAAAAATCAAGGTCAAAAGGTCACGAACCAAGGTCAAAAGGTCACGGGACAAGGTCAGAAGGTCACGGGGCAACTGCATAAGGCCAAAAGGTCACCTGTCAAGGTCAAAAGGTCACTGCTCAAGGTCAAAAGGTCCCGTTTCAAGGTCAAACGGTCACGGGGGTGTCAAATGTCAAGGTCAAAAGGTCACAAACCAAGGTCAAAAGGTCACAGGGGTCAAAAATCGAGGTCAAAAGGTCACAAACCAAGGTCAAAAGGTCACGGGACAAGGAGAAATGGTCACAGGGCAACTGCATAAGGCCAAAAGGTCACCTGTCAAGGTCAAAAGGTCACTGCTCAAGGTCAAAAGGTCACGGTTCAAGGTCATAAGGTCACGGGGGTCAAAGGTCAAGGTCAAAAGGTCACGAACCAAGGTCAAAAGGTCACGGGACAAAGTCATAAGGTCACTTATCAAGGTCAAAATGTCCCGTTTCAAGGTCAAAAGTTCACAGGGTCAAAATTCAAGGTCAAAAGGTCACTTATCAAGGTCAAACGATCACAGGTCAAAAATCAAGGTCAAAAGGTCACTGGTAAAGGTCAAAAGGTCACTGGTCAAAAGCAAACGGTCACAGGATCAAAGTTCAAGGTCAAAAGGTCACTGGTCAGGGTCAAAAGGTCACTGCTGAAGGTAAAAAAGACACAGGGGTTAAAGGCAAAGGTCAAAAGGTCACGGTACAAGGTGAAAAGGTCACGGGACAAGGTCAAAAGGTCACGGGGCAACTGCATAAGGCCAAAAGGTCACCTGTCAAGGTCAAACGGTCACAGGATCAAAGTTCAAGGTCAAAAGGTCACGGGTCAAAGTTCAAGGTCAAAAGGTCACTGGTCAAGGTCAAAAGGTCACGAGTCAATGTAGAAAGGTCACGGGGGTCAAAGGTCTAGGTAAAACAGTACCAGGATCAAAGTTCAAGGTCAAAAGGTCACTAGTCAAGGTCAAAAGGTCACGTTTCAAGGTCATAAGGACACAGGGGTCAAAAATCAAGGTCAAAAGGTCACGAACCAAGGTCAAAAGGTCACGGGACAAGGTCAGAAGGTCACGGGGCAACTGCATAAGGCCAAAAGGTCACCTGTCAAGGTCAAACGGTCACTGCTCAAGGTCAAAAGGTCACGTATCAATTCAAAAGGTCACGGGGCAATTGCATAAGGTCAAAAGCTCACTGGTCAAAATCAAACGGTCACAGGATCAAAGTTCAAGGTCATAAGGTCATGGGGGTCAAAAATCAAGGTCAAAAGGTCACCGCTCAAGGTCAAAAGCTCACGGTTCAAGGTCAAAAGGTCACGAGTCAATGTAGAAAGGTCACGGGGTCAAAGGTCTAGGTAAAACAGTACCAGGATCAAAGTTCAAGGTCAAAAGGTCACTAGTCAAGGTCAAAAGGTCACGTTTCAAGGTCATAAGGACACGGGGGTCAAAAATCAAGGTCAAAAGGTCACGAACCAAGGTCAAAAGGTCACGGGACAAGGTCAGAAGGTCACGGGGCAACTGCATAAGGCCAAAAGGTCACCTGTCAAGGTCAAAAGGTCACTGCTCAAGGTCAAAAGGTCACGTATCAATTCAAAAGGTCACGGGGCAATTGCATAAGGTCAAAAGCTCACTGGTCAAAATCAAACGGTCACAGGATCAAAGTTCAAGGTCATAAGGTCATGGGGGTCAAAAATCAAGGTCAAAAGGTCACCGCTCAAGGTCAAAAGGTCACGGGACAAGGTCATAAGGTCACGGGGGTAAAGGTCAAGGTCAAAAGGTCGCGAACCAAGGTCAAAAGGTCACGGGGCAATTGCATAAGGTCAAAGGGTCACTGGTAAAGGTCAAAAGGTCAGTGGTCAAAATCAAACGGTCACACGAACAACGTTCAAGGTCAAAAGGTCACTGCTCAAGGTCAAAAGGTCCCGTTTCAAGGTCAAACGGTCACGGGGTGTCAAATGTCAAGGTCAAAAGGTCACGAACCAAGGTCAAAAGGTCACGGGGGTCAAAAATCGAGGTCAAAAGGTCACAAACCAAGGTCAAAAGGTCACGGGACAAGGTGAAAAGGTCACGGGGCAACTGCATAAGGCCAAAAGGTCACCTGTCAAGGTCAAAAGGTCACTGCTCAAGGTCAAAAGGTCACGGTTCAAGGTCATAAGGTCACGGGGGTCAAAGGTCAAGGTCAAAAGGTCACGAACCAAGGTCAAAAGGTCACGGGACCAGGTCATAAGGTCACTTATCAAGGTCAAAAGGTCCCGTTTCAAGGTCAAAAGTTCACAGGGTCAAAGTTCAAGGTCAAAAGGTCACTTATCAAGGTCAAACGGTCACGGGGGCAAAAATCAAGGTCAAAAGGTCACTGGTAAAGGTCAAAAGGTCACTGGTCAAAAGCAAACGGTCACAGGATGAAAGTTCAAGGTCAAAAGGTCACTGGTCAGGGTCAAAAGGTCACTGCTGAAGGTAAAAAAGACACAGGGGTTAAAGGTAAAGGTCAAAAGGTCACGGTACAAGGTGAAAAGGTCACGGGACAAGGTCAAAAGGTCACGGGGCAACTGCATAAGGCCAAAAGGTCACCTGTCAAGGTCAAACGTTCACAGGATCAAAGTTCAAGGTCAAAAGGTCACGGGTCAAAGTTCAAGGTCAAAAGGTCACTGGTCAAGGTCAAAAGGTCACGAGTCAATGTAGAAAGGTCACGGGGGTCAAAGGTCTAGGTAAAACAGTACCAGGATCAAAGTTCAAGGTCAAAAGGTCACTAGTCAAGGTCAAAAGGTCACGTTTCAAGGTCATAAGGACACGGGGGTCAAAAATCAAGGTCAAAAGGTCACGAACCAAGGTCAAAAGGTCACGGGACAAGGTCAGAAGGTCACGGGGCAACTGCATAAGGCCAAAAGGTCACCTGTCAAGGTCAAAAGGTCACTGCTCAAGGTCAAAAGGTCACGTATCAATTAAAAGGTCACGGGGCAATTGCATAAGGTCAAAAGCTCACTGGTCAAAATCAAACTGTCACAGGATCAAAGTTCAAGGTCATAAGGTCATGGGGGTCAAAAATCAAGGTCAAAAGGTCACCGCTCAAGGTCAAAAGGTCACGGGACAAGGTCATAAGGTCACGGGGTAAAGGTCAAGGTCAAAAGGTCACGAACCAAGGTCAAAAGGTCACGGGGCAATTGCATAAGGTCAAAGGGTCACTGGTAAAGGTCAAAAGGTCACTGGTCAAAATCAAACGGTCACACGAACAACGTTCAAGGTCAAAAGGTCACTGCTCAAGGTCAAAAGGTCCCGTTTCAAGGTCAAACGGTCACGGGGGTGTCAAATGTCAAGGTCAAAAGGTCACAAACCAAGGTCAAAAGGTCACGGGGGTCAAAAATCGAGGTCAAAAGGTCACAAACCAAGGTCAAAAGGTCACGGGACAAGGTGAAAAGGTCACGGGGCAACTGCATAAGGCCAAAAGGTCACCTGTCAAGGTCATAAGGTCACTGCTCAAGGTCAAAAGGTCCCATTTCAAGGTCAAAAGTTCACAGGGTCAAAGTTCAAGGTCAAAAGGTCACTTATCAAGGTCAAACGGTCACGGGGTCAAAAATCAAGCTCAAAAGGTCACTGGTAAAGGTCAAAAGGTCACTGGTCAAAAGCAAACGGTCACAGGATCAAAGTTCAAGGTCAAAAGGTCACTGGTCAGGGTCAAAAGGTCACTGCTGAAGGTAAAAAAGATACAGGGGTTATGCATAAGGTCAAAGGGTCACTGGTAAAGGTCAAAAGGTCACTGGTCAAAATCAAACGGTCACACGAACAACGTTCAAGGTCAAAAGGTCACTGCTCAAGGTCAAAAGGTCCCGTTTCAAGGTCAAACAGTCACGGGGGTGTCAAATGTCAAGGTCAAAAGGTCACAAACCAAGGTCAAAAGGTCACGGGGGTCAAAAATCGAGGTCAAAAGGTCACAAACCAAGGTCAAAAGGTCACGGGACAAGGTGAAATGGTCACGGGGCAACTGCATAAGGCCAAAAGGTCACCTGTCAAGGTCAAAAGGTCACTGCTCAAGGTCAAAAGGTCACGGTTCAAGGTCATAAGGTCACGGGGGTCAAAGGTCAAGGTCAAAAGGTCACGAACCAAGGTCAAAAGGTCACGGGGGTCAAAAATCGAGGTCAAAAGGTCACAAACCAAGGTCAAAAGGTCACGGGACAAGGTGAAAAGGTCACGGGACAAGGTCATAAGGTCACTTATCAAGGTCAAAAGGTCCCGTTTCAAGGTCAAAAGTTCACAGGGACAAAGTTCAAGGTCAAAAGGTCACTAGTCAAGGTCAAAAGGTCACGTTTCAAGGTCATAAGGACACGGGGGTCAAAAATCAAGGTCAAAAGGTCACGAACCAAGGTCAAAAGGTCACGGGACAAGGTCAGAAGGTCACGGGGCAACTGCATAAGGCCAAAAGGTCACCTGTCAAGGTCAAAAGGTCACTGCACAAGGTCAAAAGGTCACGGTTCAAGGTCATAAGGTCACGGGGGTCAAAGGTCACGGTCAAAAGGTCACAAACCAAGGTCAAAAGGTCACGGGACAAAGTCATAAGGTCACTTATCAAGGTCAAAAGGTCCCGTTTCAAGGTCAAAAGTTCACAGGGTCAAAGTTCAAGGTCAAAAGGTCACTTATCAAGGTCAAACGGTCACAGGTCAAAAATCAAGGTCAAAAGGTCACTGGTAAAGGTCAAAAGGTCACTGGTCAAAAGCAAACGGTCACAGGATCAAAGTTCAATGTCAAAAGGTCACTGGTCAGGGTCAAAAGGTCACCGCTGAAGGTAAAAAAGACACAGGGGTTAAAGGTAAAGGTCAAAAGGTCACGGTACAAGGTGAAAAGGTCACGGGACAAGGTCAAAAGGTCACGGGGCAACTGCATAAGGCCAAAAGGTCACCTGTCAAGGTCAAACGGTCACAGGATCAAAGTTCAAGGTCAAAAGGTCACGGGTCAAAGTTCAAGGTCAAAAGGTCACTGGTCAAGGTCAAAAGGTCACGAGTCAATGTAGAAAGGTCACGGGGGTCAAAGGTCTAGGTAAAACAGTACCAGGATCAAAGTTCAAGGTCAAAAGGTCACTAGTCAAGGTCAAAAGGTCACGTTTCAAGGTCATAAGGACACGGGGGTCAAAAATCAAGGTCAAAAGGTCACGAACCAAGGTCAAAAGGTCACGGGACAAGGTCAGAAGGTCACGGGGCAACTGCATAAGGCCAAAAGGTCACCTGTCAAGGTCAAAAGGTCACTGCTCAAGGTCAAAAGGTCACGTATCAATTCAAAAGGTCACGGGGCAATTGCATAAGGTCAAAAGCTCACTGGTCAAAATCAAACGGTCACAGGATCAAAGTTCAAGGTCATAAGGTCATGGGGGTCAAAAATCAAGGTCAAAAGGTCACCGCTCAAGGTCAAAAGGTCACGGGACAAGGTCATAAGGTCACGGGGGTAAAGGTCAAGGTCAAAAGGTCGCGAACCAAGGTCAAAAGGTCACGGGGCAATTGCATAAGGTCAAAGGGTCACTGGTAAAGGTCAAAAGGTCAGTGGTCAAAATCAAACGGTCACACAAACAACGTTCAAGGTCAAAAGGTCACTGCTCAAGGTCAAAAGGTCCCGTTTCAAGGTCAAACGGTCACGGGGTGTCAAATGTCAAGGTCAAAAGGTCACGAACCAAGGTCAAAAGGTCACGGGGGTCAAAAATCGAGGTCAAAAGGTCACAAACCAAGGTCAAAAGGTCACGGGACAAGGTGAAAAGGTCACGGGGCAACTGCATAAGGCCAAAAGGTCACCTGTCAAGGTCAAAAGGTCACTTCCCAAGGTCAAAAGGTCACGGTTCAAGGTCATAAGGTCACGGGGGTCAAAGGTCAAGGTCAAAAGGTCACGGGACAAGGTGAAAAGGTCACGGGGCAACTGCATAAG
The DNA here is from genome assembly GCA_020800305.1 of Porphyrio hochstetteri. Classification (NCBI taxonomy): domain Eukaryota; kingdom Metazoa; phylum Chordata; class Aves; order Gruiformes; family Rallidae; genus Porphyrio; species Porphyrio hochstetteri. The sequence goes on from CM036908.1 coordinate 723,688, forward strand.
GCCAAAAGGTCACCTGTCAAGGTCAAAAGGTCCCGTTTCAAGGTCAAAAGTTCACAGGGTCAAAGTTCAAGGTCAAAAGGTCACTTATCAAGGTCAAACGGTCACGGGGTCAAAAATCAAGGTCAAAAGGTCACTGGTAAAGGTCAAAAGGTCACTGGTCAAAAGCAAACGGTCACAGGATCAAAGTTCAAGGTCAAAAGGTCACTGGTCAGGGTCAAAAGGTCACTGCTGAAGGTAAAAAAGACACAGGGGTTAAAGGTAAAGGTCAAAAGGTCACGGTACAAGGTGAAAAGGTCACGGGACAAGGTCAAAAGGTCACGGGGCAACTGCATAAGGCCAAAAGGTCACCTGTCAAGGTCAAACGGTCACAGGATCAAAGTTCAAGGTCAAAAGGTCACGGGTCAAAGTTCAAGGTCAAAAGGTCACTGGTCAAGGTCAAAAGGTCACGAGTCAATGTAGAAAGGTCACGGGGGTCAAAGGTCTAGGTAAAACAGTACCAGGATCAAAGTTCAAGGTCAAAAGGTCACTAGTCAAGGTCAAAAGGTCACGTTTCAAGGTCATAAGGACACGGGGGTCAAAAATCAAGGTCAAAAGGTCACGAACCAAGGTCAAAAGGTCACGGGACAAGGTCAGAAGGTCACGGGGCAACTGCATAAGGCCAAAAGGTCACCTGTCAAGGTCAAAAGGTCACTGCTCAAGGTCAAAAGGTCACGTATCAATTAAAAGGTCACGGGGCAATTGCATAAGGTCAAAAGCTCACTGGTCAAAATCAAACTGTCACAGGATCAAAGTTCAAGGTCATAAGGTCATGGGGGTCAAAAATCAAGGTCAAAAGGTCACTGCTCAAGGTCAAAAGGTCACGGGACAAGGTCATAAGGTCACGGGGGTAAAGGTCAAGGTCAAAAGGTCACGAACCAAGGTCAAAAGGTCACGGGGCAATTGCATAAGGTCAAAGGGTCACTGGTAAAGGTCAAAAGGTCACTGGTCAAAATAAAACGGTCACACGAACAACGTTCAAGGTCAAAAGGTCACTGCTCAAGGTCAAAAGGTCCCGTTTCAAGGTCAAACGGTCACGGGGGTGTCAAATGTCAAGGTCAAAAGGTCACAAACCAAGGTCAAAAGGTCACGGGGGTCAAAAATCGAGGTCAAAAGGTCACAAACCAAGGTCAAAAGGTCACGGGACAAGGTGAAAAGGTCACGGGGCAACTGCATAAGGCCAAAAGGTCACCTGTCAAGGTCATAAGGTCACTGCTCAAGGTCAAAAGGTCCCATTTCAAGGTCAAAAGTTCACAGGGTCAAAGTTCAAGGTCAAAAGGTCACTTATCAAGGTCAAACGGTCACGGGGTCAAAAATCAAGGTCAAAAGGTCACTGGTAAAGGTCAAAAGGTCACTGGTCAAAAGCAAACGGTCACAGGATGAAAGTTCAAGGTCAAAAGGTCACTGGTCAGGGTCAAAAGGTCACTGCTGAAGGTAAAAAAGACACAGGGGTTAAAGGTAAAGGTCAAAAGGTCACGGTACAAGGTGAAAAGGTCACGGGACAAGGTCAAAAGGTCACGGGGCAACTGCATAAGGCCAAAAGGTCACCTGTCAAGGTCAAACGTTCACAGGATCAAAGTTCAAGGTCAAAAGGTCACGGGTCAAAGTTCAAGGTCAAAAGGTCACTGGTCAAGGTCAAAAGGTCACGAGTCAATGTAGAAAGGTCACGGGGGTCAAAGGTCTAGGTAAAACAGTACCAGGATCAAAGTTCAAGGTCAAAAGGTCACTAGTCAAGGTCAAAAGGTCACGTTTCAAGGTCATAAGGACACGGGGGTCAAAAATCAAGGTCAAAAGGTCACGAACCAAGGTCAAAAGGTCACGGGACAAGGTCAGAAGGTCACGGGGCAACTGCATAAGGCCAAAAGGTCACCTGTCAAGGTCAAACGGTCACAGGATCAAAGTTCAAGGTCAAAAGGTCACGGGTCAAAGTTCAAGGTCAAAAGGTCACTGGTCAAGGTCAAAAGGTCACGAGTCAATGTAGAAAGGTCACGGGGGTCAAAGGTCTAGGTAAAACAGTACCAGGATCAAAGTTCAAGGTCAAAAGGTCACTAGTCAAGGTCAAAAGGTCACGTTTCAAGGTCATAAGGACACGGGGGTCAAAAATCAAGGTCAAAAGGTCACAAACCAAGGTCAAAAGGTCACGGGACAAGGTCAGAAGGTCACGGGGCAACTGCATAAGGCCAAAAGGTCACCTGTCAAGGTCAAAAGGTCACTGCTCAAGGTCAAAAGGTCACGTATCAATTAAAAGGTCACGGGGCAATTGCATAAGGTCAAAAGCTCACTGGTCAAAATCAAACTGTCACAGGATCAAAGTTCAAGGTCATAAGGTCATGGGGGTCAAAAATCAAGGTCAAAAGGTCACTGCTCAAGGTCAAAAGGTCACGGGACAAGGTCATAAGGTCACGGGGGTAAAGGTCAAGGTCAAAAGGTCGCGAACCAAGGTCAAAAGGTCACGGGGCAATTGCATAAGGTCAAAGGGTCACTGGTAAAGGTCAAAAGGTCAGTGGTCAAAATCAAACGGTCACACAAACAACGTTCAAGGTCAAAAGGTCACTGCTCAAGGTCAAAAGGTCCCGTTTCAAGGTCAAACGGTCACGGGGTGTCAAATGTCAAGGTCAAAAGGTCACGAACCAAGGTCAAAAGGTCACGGGGGTCAAAAATCGAGGTCAAAAGGTCACAAACCAAGGTCAAAAGGTCACGGGACAAGGTGAAAAGGTCACGGGGCAACTGCATAAGGCCAAAAGGTCACCTGTCAAGGTCAAAAGGTCACTTCCCAAGGTCAAAAGGTCACGGTTCAAGGTCATAAGGTCACGGGGGTCAAAGGTCAAGGTCAAAAGGTCACGGGACAAGGTGAAAAGGTCACGGGGCAACTGCATAAGGCCAAAAGGTCACCTGTCAAGGTCAAAAGGTCCCGTTTCAAGGTCAAAAGTTCACAGGGTCAAAGTTCAAGGTCAAAAGGTCACTTATCAAGGTCAAACGGTCACGGGGTCAAAAATCAAGGTCAAAAGGTCACTGGTAAAGGTCAAAAGGTCACTGGTCAAAAGCAAACGGTCACAGGATCAAAGTTCAAGGTCAAAAGGTCACTGGTCAGGGTCAAAAGGTCACTGCTGAAGGTAAAAAAGACACAGGGGTTAAAGGTAAAGGTCAAAAGGTCACGGTACAAGGTGAAAAGGTCACGGGACAAGGTCAAAAGGTCACGGGGCAACTGCATAAGGCCAAAAGGTCACCTGTCAAGGTCAAACGGTCACAGGATCAAAGTTCAAGGTCAAAAGGTCACGGGTCAAAGTTCAAGGTCAAAAGGTCACTGGTCAAGGTCAAAAGGTCACGAGTCAATGTAGAAAGGTCACGGGGGTCAAAGGTCTAGGTAAAACAGTACCAGGATCAAAGTTCAAGGTCAAAAGGTCACTAGTCAAGGTCAAAAGGTCACGTTTCAAGGTCATAAGGACACGGGGGTCAAAAATCAAGGTCAAAAGGTCACGAACCAAGGTCAAAAGGTCACGGGACAAGGTCAGAAGGTCACGGGGCAACTGCATAAGGCCAAAAGGTCACCTGTCAAGGTCAAAAGGTCACTGCTCAAGGTCAAAAGGTCACGTATCAATTAAAAGGTCACGGGGCAATTGCATAAGGTCAAAAGCTCACTGGTCAAAATCAAACTGTCACAGGATCAAAGTTCAAGGTCATAAGGTCATGGGGGTCAAAAATCAAGGTCAAAAGGTCACTGCTCAAGGTCAAAAGGTCACGGGACAAGGTCATAAGGTCACGGGGGTAAAGGTCAAGGTCAAAAGGTCACGAACCAAGGTCAAAAGGTCACGGGGCAATTGCATAAGGTCAAAGGGTCACTGGTAAAGGTCAAAAGGTCACTGGTCAAAATAAAACGGTCACACGAACAACGTTCAAGGTCAAAAGGTCACTGCTCAAGGTCAAAAGGTCCCGTTTCAAGGTCAAACGGTCACGGGGGTGTCAAATGTCAAGGTCAAAAGGTCACAAACCAAGGTCAAAAGGTCACGGGGGTCAAAAATCGAGGTCAAAAGGTCACAAACCAAGGTCAAAAGGTCACGGGACAAGGTGAAAAGGTCACGGGGCAACTGCATAAGGCCAAAAGGTCACCTGTCAAGGTCATAAGGTCACTGCTCAAGGTCAAAAGGTCCCATTTCAAGGTCAAAAGTTCACAGGGTCAAAGTTCAAGGTCAAAAGGTCACTTATCAAGGTCAAACGGTCACGGGGTCAAAAATCAAGGTCAAAAGGTCACTGGTAAAGGTCAAAAGGTCACTGGTCAAAAGCAAACGGTCACAGGATGAAAGTTCAAGGTCAAAAGGTCACTGGTCAGGGTCAAAAGGTCACTGCTGAAGGTAAAAAAGACACAGGGGTTAAAGGTAAAGGTCAAAAGGTCACGGTACAAGGTGAAAAGGTCACGGGACAAGGTCAAAAGGTCACGGGGCAACTGCATAAGGCCAAAAGGTCACCTGTCAAGGTCAAACGTTCACAGGATCAAAGTTCAAGGTCAAAAGGTCACGGGTCAAAGTTCAAGGTCAAAAGGTCACTGGTCAAGGTCAAAAGGTCACGAGTCAATGTAGAAAGGTCACGGGGGTCAAAGGTCTAGGTAAAACAGTACCAGGATCAAAGTTCAAGGTCAAAAGGTCACTAGTCAAGGTCAAAAGGTCACGTTTCAAGGTCATAAGGACACGGGGGTCAAAAATCAAGGTCAAAAGGTCACGAACCAAGGTCAAAAGGTCACGGGACAAGGTCAGAAGGTCACGGGGCAACTGCATAAGGCCAAAAGGTCACCTGTCAAGGTCAAACGGTCACAGGATCAAAGTTCAAGGTCAAAAGGTCACGGGTCAAAGTTCAAGGTCAAAAGGTCACTGGTCAAGGTCAAAAGGTCACGAGTCAATGTAGAAAGGTCACGGGGGTCAAAGGTCTAGGTAAAACAGTACCAGGATCAAAGTTCAAGGTCAAAAGGTCACTAGTCAAGGTCAAAAGGTCACGTTTCAAGGTCATAAGGACACGGGGGTCAAAAATCAAGGTCAAAAGGTCACAAACCAAGGTCAAAAGGTCACGGGACAAGGTCAGAAGGTCACGGGGCAACTGCATAAGGCCAAAAGGTCACCTGTCAAGGTCAAAAGGTCACTGCTCAAGGTCAAAAGGTCACGTATCAATTAAAAGGTCACGGGGCAATTGCATAAGGTCAAAAGCTCACTGGTCAAAATCAAACTGTCACAGGATCAAAGTTCAAGGTCATAAGGTCATGGGGGTCAAAAATCAAGGTCAAAAGGTCACTGCTCAAGGTCAAAAGGTCACGGGACAAGGTCATAAGGTCACGGGGGTAAAGGTCAAGGTCAAAAGGTCACGAACCAAGGTCAAAAGGTCACGGGCAATTGCATAAGGTCAAAGGGTCACTGGTAAAGGTCAAAAGGTCACTGGTCAAAATCAAACGGTCACACGAACAACGTTCAAGGTCAAAAGGTCACTGCTCAAGGTCAAAAGGTCCCGTTTCAAGGTCAAACGGTCACGGGGGTGTCAAATGTCAAGGTCAAAAGGTCACAAACCAAGGTCAAAAGGTCACGGGGGTCAAAAATCGAGGTCAAAAGGTCACAAACCAAGGTCAAAAGGTCACGGGACAAGGTGAAAAGGTCACGGGGCAACTGCATAAGGCCAAAAGGTCACCTGTCAAGGTCATAAGGTCAATGCTCAAGGTCAAAAGGTCCCATTTCAAGGTCAAAAGTTCACAGGGTCAAAGTTCAAGGTCAAAAGGTCACTTATCAAGGTCAAACGGTCACGGGGTCAAAAATCAAGGTCAAAAGGTCACTGGTAAAGGTCAAAAGGTCACTGGTCAAAAGCAAACGGTCACAGGATGAAAGTTCAAGGTCAAAAGGTCACTGGTCAGGGTCAAAAGGTCACTGCTGAAGGTAAAAAAGACACAGGGGTTAAAGGTAAAGGTCAAAAGGTCACGGTACAAGGTGAAAAGGTCACGGGACAAGGTCAAAAGGTCACGGGGCAACTGCATAAGGCCAAAAGGTCACCTGTCAAGGTCAAACGGTCACAGGATCAAAGTTCAAGGTCAAAAGGTCACGGGTCAAAGTTCAAGGTCAAAAGGTCACTGGTCAAGGTCAAAAGGTCACGAGTCAATGTAGAAAGGTCACGGGGTCAAAGGTCTAGGTAAAACAGTACCAGGATCAAAGTTCAAGGTCAAAAGGTCACTAGTCAAGGTCAAAAGGTCACGTTTCAAGGTCATAAGGACACGGGGGTCAAAAATCAAAGTCAAAAGGTCACGAACCAAGGTCAAAAGGTCACGGGACAAGGTCAGAAGGTCACGGGGCAACTGCATAAGGCCAAAAGGTCACCTGTCAAGGTCAAAAGGTCACTGCTCAAGGTCAAAAGGTCACGTATCAATTCAAAAGGTCACGGGGCAATTGCATAAGGTCAAAAGCTCACTGGTCAAAATCAAACGGTCACAGGATCAAAGTTCAAGGTCATAAGGTCATGGGGTCAAAAATCAAGGTCAAAAGGTCACTGCTCAAGGTCATAAGGTCAGGGGACAAGGTCATAAGGTCACGGGGTAAAGGTCAAGGTCAAAAGGTCGCGAACCAAGGTCAAAAGGTCACGGGGGTCAAAAATCGAGGTCAAAAGGTCACAAACCAAGGTCAAAAGGTCACGGGACAAGGTGAAAAGGTCACGGGGCAACTGCATAAGGCCAAAAGGTCACCTGTCAAGGTCAAAAGGTCACTGCTCAAGGTCAAAAGGTCACGGTTCAAGGTCATAAGGTCACGGGGGTCAAAGGTCAAGGTCAAAAGGTCACGAACCAAGGTCAAAAGGTCACTGGTCAAGGTCAAAAGGTCACGGGTCAATGGAGAGAGCTCGCGGAGTCAAAGGTCTAGGTCAAACAGTACCAGGCTCAAAGTTCAAGGTCAAAAGGTCACGTTTCAAGGTCAAAAGGTCACGGGACAAGGTCATAAGGTCACGGGGGTAAAGGTCAAGGTCAAAAGGTCGCGAACCAAGGTCAAAATATCACGGGGCAATTGCATAAGGTCAAAGGGTCACTGGTAAAGGTCAAAAGGTCACTGGTCAAAATCAAACGGTCACACGAACAACGTTCAAGGTCAAAAGGTCACTGCTCAAGGTCAAAAGGTCCCGTTTCAAGGTCAAACGGTCACGGGGGTTCAAATGTCAAGGTCAAAAGGTCACGAACCAAGGTCAGAAGGTCACGGAGTCAAAGTTCAAGGTCAAAAAGGTCACGGGACAAGGTTAAAAGGTCACGGGTCAATGTCGGAAGGTCACGGGTCAAAGGTCTAGGTCAAACAGTACCAGGCTCAAAGTTCAAGGTCAAAAGGTCACGTTTCACGGTCAAAAGGTCACGGGACAAGGTCAGAAGGTCACGGGGCAACTGCATAAGGCCAAAAGGTCACCTGTCAAGGTCAAAAGGTCACTGCGCTAGGTCAAAAGGTCACGTATCGATTCAAAAGGTCACGGGGCAATTGCATAAGGTCAAAAGCTCACTGGTCAAAATCAAACGGTCACAGGATCAAAGTTCAAGGTCATAAGGTCATGGGGGTCAAAAATCAAGGTCAAAAGGTCACCGCTCAAGGTCAAAAGGTCACGGGACAAGGTCATAAGGTCACGGGGTAAAGGTCAAGGTCAAAAGGTCGCGAACCAAGGTCAAAAGTTCACGGGGCAATTGCATAAGGTCAAAGGGTCACTGGTAAAGGTCAAAAGGTCACTGGTCAAAATCAAACGGTCACACGAACAACGTTCAAGGTCAAAAGGTCACTGCTCAAGGTCAAAAGGTCCCGTTTCAAGGTCAAACGGTCACGGGGTGTCAAATGTCAAGGTCAAAAGGTCACGAACCAAGGTCAAAAGGTCACGGGGGTCAAAAATCGAGGTCAAAAGGTCACAAACCAAGGTCAAAAGGTCACGGGACAAGGTGAAAAGGTCACGGGGCAACTGCATAAGGCCAAAAGGTCACCTGTCAAGGTCAAAAGGTCACGGCTCAAGGTCAAAAGGTCACGGTTCAAGGTCATAAGGTCACGGGGGTCAAAGTTCAAGGTCAAAAGGTCACGAACCAAGGTCAAAAGGTCACGGGACAAGGTCATAAGGTCACTTATCAAGGTCAAAAGGTCCCGTTTCAAGGTCAAAAGTTCACAGGGTCAAAGTTCAAGGTCAAAAGGTCACTTATCAAGGTCAAACGGTCACGGGGTCAAAAATCAAGGTCAAAAGGTCACTGGTAAAGGTCAAAAGGTCACTGGTCAAAAGCAAACGGTCACAGGATCAAAGTTCAAGGTCAAAAGGTCACTGCTCAAGGTCAAAAGGTCACTGCTGAAGGTAAAAAAGATACAGGGGTTATGCATAAGGTCAAAGGGTCACTGGTAAAGGTCAAAAGGTCACTGGTCAAAATCAAACGGTCACACGAACAACGTTCAAGGTCAAAAGGTCACTGCTCAAGGTCAAAAGGTCCCGTTTCAAGGTCAAACAGTCACGGGGGTGTCAAATGTCAAGGTCAAAAGGTCACGAACCAAGGTCAAAAGGTCACGGGGGTCAAAAATCGAGGTCAAAAGGTCACAAACCAAGGTCAAAAGGTCACGGGACAAGGTGAAATGGTCACAGGGCAACTGCATAAGGCCAAAAGGTCACCTGTCAAGGTCAAAAGGTCACTGCTCAAGGTCAAAAGGTCACGGTTCAAGGTCATAAGGTCACGGGGGTCAAAGGTCAAGGTCAAAAGGTCACGAACCAAGGTCAAAAGGTCACGGGGGTCAAAAATCGAGGTCAAAAGGTCACAAACCAAGGTCAAAAGGTCACGGGACAAGGTGAAAAGGTCACGGGACAAGGTCATAAGGTCACTTATCAAGGTCAAAAGGTCCCGTTTCAAGGTCAAAAGTTCACAGGGACAAAGTTCAAGGTCAAAAGGTCACTTATCAAGGTCAAACGGTCACGGGGTCAAAAATCAAGGTCAAAAGGTCACTGGTAAAGGTCAAAAGGTCACTGGTCAAAAGCAAACGGTCACAGGATGAAAGTTCAAGGTCAAAAGGTCACTGGTCAGGGTCAAAAGGTCACTGCTGAAGGTAAAAAAGACACAGGGGTTAAAGGTAAAGGTCAAAAGGTCACGGTACAAGGTGAAAAGGTCACGGGACAAGGTCAAAAGGTCACGGGGCAACTGCATAAGGCCAAAAGGTCACCTGTCAAGGTCAAACGGTCACAGGATCAAAGTTCAAGGTCAAAAGGTCACGGGTCAAAGTTCAAGGTCAAAAGGTCACTGGTCAAGGTCAAAAGGTCACGAGTCAATGTAGAAAGGTCACGGGGGTCAAAGGTCTAGGTAAAACAGTACCAGGATCAAAGTTCAAGGTCAAAAGGTCACTAGTCAAGGTCAAAAGGTCACGTTTCAAGGTCATAAGGACACGGGGGTCAAAAATCAAGGTCAAAAGGTCACGAACCAAGGTCAAAAGGTCACGGGGCAAGGTCAGAAGGTCACGGGGCAACTGCATAAGGCCAAAAGGTCACCTGTCAAGGTCAAAAGGTCACTGCTCAAGGTCAAAAGGTCACGTATCAATTAAAAGGTCACGGGGCAATTGCATAAGGTCAAAAGCTCACTGGTCAAAATCAAACTGTCACAGGATCAAAGTTCAAGGTCATAAGGTCATGGGGGTCAAAAATCAAGGTCAAAAGGTCACTGCTCAAGGTCAAAAGGTCACGGGACAAGGTCATAAGGTCACGGGGTAAAGGTCAAGGTCAAAAGGTCACGAACCAAGGTCAAAAGGTCACGGGGCAATTGCATAAGGTCAAAGGGTCACTGGTAAAGGTCAAAAGGTCACTGGTCAAAATCAAACGGTCACACGAACAACGTTCAAGGTCAAAAGGTCACTGCTCAAGGTCAAAAGGTCACGTTTCAAGGTCAAACGGTCACGGGGGTGTCAAATGTCAAGGTCAAAAGGTCACAAACCAAGGTCAAAAGGTCACGGGGGTCAAAAATCGAGGTCAAAAGGTCACAAACCAAGGTCAAAAGGTCACGGGACAAGGTGAAAAGGTCACGGGGCAACTGCATAAGGCCAAAAGGTCACCTGTCAAGGTCATAAGGTCACTGCTCAAGGTCAAAAGGTCCCATTTCAAGGTCAAAAGTTCACAGGGTCAAAGTTCAAGGTCAAAAGGTCACTTATCAAGGTCAAACGGTCACGGGGTCAAAAATCAAGGTCAAAAGGTCACTGGTAAAGGTCAAAAGGTCACTGGTCAAAAGCAAACGGTCACAGGATGAAAGTTCAAGGTCAAAAGGTCACTGGTCAAGGTCAAAAGGTCACGAGTCAATGTAGAAAGGTCACGGGGGTCAAAGGTCTAGGTAAAACAGTACCAGGATCAAAGTTCAAGGTCAAAAGGTCACTAGTCAAGGTCAAAAGGTCACGTTTCAAGGTCATAAGGACACGGGGGTCAAAAATCAAGGTCAAAAGGTCACGAACCAAGGTCAAAAGGTCACGGGACAAGGCCAGAAGTTCACGGGGCAACTGCATAAGGCCAAAAGGTCACCTGTCAAGGTCAAAAGGTCACTGCTCAAGGTCAAAAGGTCACGTATCAATTCAAAAGGTCACGGGGCAATTGCATAAGGTCAAAAGCTAACTGGTCAAAATCAAACGGTCACAGGATCAAATTTCAAGGTCATAAGGTCATGGGGGTCAAAAATCAAGGTCAAAAGGTCACTGGTAAAGGTCAAAAGGTCACTGGTCAAAAGCAAACGGTCACAGGATGAAAGTTCAAGGTCAAAAGGTCACTGGTCAGGGTCAAAAGGTCACTGCTGAAGGTAAAAAAGACACAGGGGTTAAAGGTAAAGGTCAAAAGGTCACGGTACAAGGTGAAAAGGTCACGGGACAAGGTCAAAAGGTCACGGGGCAACTGCATAAGTCCAAAAGGTCACCTGTCAAGGTCAAACGGTCACAGGATCAAAGTTCAAGGTCAAAAGGTCACGGGTCAAAGTTCAAGGTCAAAAGGTCACTGGTCAAGGTCGAAAGGTCACGAGTCAATGTAGAAAGGTCACGGGGGTCAAAGGTCTAGGTAAAACAGTACCAGGATCAAAGTTCAAGGTCAAAAGGTCACTAGTCAAGGTCAAAAGGTCACGTTTCAAGGTCATAAGGACACGGGGGTCAAAAATCAAGGTCAAAAGGTCACGAACCAAGGTCAAAAGGTCACGGGACAAGGTCAGAAGTTCACGGGGCAACTGCATAAGGCCAAAAGGTCACCTGTCAAGGTCAAACGGTCACAGGATCAAAGTTCAAGGTCATAAGGTCATGGGGGTCAAAAATCAAGGTCAAAAGGTCACGAACCGAGGTCAAAAGGTCACGGGACAAGGTCATAAGGTCACGGGGGTAAAGGTAAAGGTCAAAAGGTCGCGAATCAAGGTCAAAAGGTCACGGGGCAATTGCATAAGGTCAAAGGGTCACTGGTAAAGGTCAAAAGGTCACTGGTCAAAATCAAACGGTCACACGAACAACGTTCAAGGTCAAAAGGTCACTGCTCAAGGTCAAAAGGTCCCGTTTCAAGGTCAAACGGTCACGGGGTGTCAAATGTCAAGGTCAAAATGTCACTAACCAAGGTCAAAAGGTCACGGGGGTCAAAAATCGAGGTCAAAAGGTCACAAACCAAGGTCAAAAGGTCACGGGACAAGGTGAAAAGGTCACGGGGCAACTGCATAAGGCCAAAAGGTCACCTCTCAAGGTCAAAAGGTCACGAACCAAGGTCAAAAGGTCACGGGACAAGGTCATAAGGTCACTTATCAAGGTCAAAAGGTCCCGTTTCAAGGTCAAAAGTTCACAGGGTCAAAGTTCAAGGTCAAAAGGTCACTTATCAAGGTCAAACGGTCACGGGGTCAAAAATCAAGGTCAAAAGGTCACTGGTAAAGGTCAAAAGGTCACCGGTCAAGGTCAAACGGTCACAGGATCAAAGTTCAAGGTCAAAAGGTCACGGGTCAAAGTTCAAGGTCAAAAGGTCACTGGTCAAGGTCAAAAGGTCACGAGTCAATGTAGAAAGGTCACGGGGGTCAAAGGTCTAGGTAAAACAGTACCAGGATCAAAGTTCAAGGTCAAAAGGTCACTAGTCAAGGTCAAAAGGTCACGGTTCAAGGTCATAAGGACACGGGGGTCAAAAATCAAGGTCAAAAGGTCACGAACCAAGGTCAAAAGGTCACGGGACAAGGCCAGAAGGTCACGGGGCAACTGCATAAGGCCAAAAGGTCACCTGTCAAGGTCAAAAGGTCACTGCTCAAGGTCAAAAGGTCACGTATCAATTCAAAAGGTCACGGGGCAATTGCATAAGGTCAAAAGCTCACTGGTCAAAATCAAACGGTCACAGGATCAAAGTTCAAGGTCATAAGGTCATGGGGGTCAAAAATCAAGGTCAAAAGGTCACCGCTCAAGGTCAAAAGGTCACGAACCAAGGTCAAAAGGTCACGGGGGTCAAAAATCGAGGTCAAAAGGTCACAAACCAAGGTCAAAAGGTCACGGGACAAGGTGAAAAGGTCACGGGGCAACTGCATAAGGCCAAAAGGTCACTTATCAAGGTCAAAAGGTCACTGCTCAAGGCCAAAAGGTCACCTGTCAAGGTCAAACGGTCACAGGATCAAAGTTCAAGTTCATAAGGTCATGGGGTCAGAAATCAAGGTCAAAAGGTCACTGCTCAAGGTCAAAAGGTCACGAACCAATGTCAAAAGGTCACGGGGCAATTGCATAAGGTCAAAGGGTCACTGGTAAAGGTCAAAAGGTCACTGGTCAAAATCAAACGGTCACACGAACAACGTTCAAGGTCAAAAGGTCACTGCTCAAGGTCAAAAGGTCCCGTTTCAAGGTCAAACGGTCACGGGGGTGTCAAATGTCAAGGTCAAAATGTCACTAACCAAGGTCAAAAGGTCACGGGGGTCAAAAATCGAGGTCAAAAGGTCAGAAACCAATGTCAAAAGGTCACGGGACAAGGTGAAAAGGTAACGGGGCAACTGCATAAGGCCAAAAGGTCACCTGTCAAGGTCAAAAGGTCACTGCTCAAGGTCAAAAGGTCACGGTTCAAGGTCATAAGGTCACGGGGTCAAATGTCAAGGTCAAAAGGTCACGAACCAAGGTCAAAAGGTCACGGGACAAGGTCATAAGGTCACTTATCAAGGTCAAAAGGTCCCGTTTCAAGGTCAAAAGTTCACAGGGTCAAAGTTCAAGGTCAAAATGTCACTTATCAAGGTCAAACGGTCACGGGGTCAAAAATCAAGGTCAAAAGGTCACTGGTAAAGGTGAAAACGTCACTGGTCAAAAGCAAACGGTCACAGGATCAAAGTTCAAGGTCAAAAGGTCACTGGTCAGGGTCAAAAGGTCACTGCTGAAGGTAAAAAAGACACAGGGGTTAAAGGTAAAGGTCAAAAGGTCATGGTACAAGGTGAAAAGGTCACGGGACAAGGTCAAACGGTCACGGGGCAACTGCATAAGGCCAAAAGGTCACCTGTCAAGGTCAAACGGTCACAGGATCAAAGTTCAAGGTCAAAAGGTCACGGGTCAAAGTTCAAGGTCAAAAGGTCACTGGTCAAGGTCAAAAGGTCACGAGTCAATGTAGAAAGGTCACGGGGGTCAAAGGTCTAGGTAAAACAGTACCAGGATCAAAGTTCAAGGTCAAAAGGTCACTAGTCAAGGTCAAAAGGTCACGGTTCAAGGTCATAAGGTCACGGGGGTCAAAGGTCAAGGTCAAAAGGTCACGAACCAAGGTCAAAAGGTCACGGGACAAGGTCATAAGGTCACTTATCAAGGTCAAAAGGTCCCGTTTCAAGGTCAAAAGTTCACAGGGTCAAAGTTCAACGTCAAAATGTCACTTATCAAGGTCAAACGGTCACGGGGTCAAAAATCAAGGTCAAAAGGTCACTGGTAAAGGTCAAAAGGTCACTGGTCAAAAGCAAACGGTCACAGGATCAAAGTTCAAGGTCTAAAGGTCACTGGTCAGGGTCAAAAGGTCACTGCTGAAGGTAAAAAAGACACAGGGGTTAAAGGTAAAGGTCAAAAGGTCACGGTACAAGGTGAAAAGGTCACGGGACAAGGTGAAAAGGTCACGGGGCAACTGCATAAGGCCAAAAGGTCACCTGTCAAGGTCAAACGGTCACTGCTCAAGGTCAAAAGGTCACGTATCAATTCAAAAGGTCACGGGGCAATTGCATAAGGTCAAAAGCTCACTGGTCAAAATCAAACGGTCACAGGATCAAAGTTCAAGGTCATAAGGTCATGGGGTCAAAAATCAAGGTCAAAAGGTCACTGGTCAAAATCAAACGGTCACAGGATCAAATTTCAAGTTCATAAGGTCATGGGGGTCAAAAATCAAGGTCAAAAGGTCACCGCTCAAGGTCAAAAGGTCACGGGACAAGGTCAAACGGTCACTTATCAAGGTCAAAAGGTCCCGTTTCAAGGTCAAAAGTTCACAGGGTCAAAGTTCAAGGTCAAAAGGTCACTTATCAAGGTCAAACGGTCACGGGTCAAAAATCAAGGTCAAAAGGTCACTGGTAAAGGTCAAAAGGTCACTGGTCAAAAGCAAACGGTCACAGGATCAAAGTTCAAGGTCAAAAGGTCACTGGTCAGGGTCAAAAGGTCACTGCTGAAGGTAAAAAAGACACAGGGGTTAAAGGTAAAGGTCAAAAGGTCACGGTACAAGGTGAAAAGGTCACGGGACAAGGTCAAAAGGTCACGGGGCAACTGCATAAGGCCAAAAGGTCACCTGTCAAGGTCAAACGGTCACAGGATCAAAGTTCAAGGTCAAAAGGTCACGGGTCAAAGTTCAAGGTCAAAAGGTCACTGGTCAAGGTCAAAAGGTCACGAGTCAATGTAGAAAGGTCACGGGGTCAAAGGTCTAGGTAAAACAGTACCAGGATCAAAGTTCAAGGTCAAAAGGTCACTAGTCAAGGTCAAAAGGTCACGTTTCAAGGTCATAAGGACACGGGGGTCAAAAATCAAGGTCAAAAGGTCACTGCTCAAGGTCAAAAGGTCACGGGACAAGGTCAGAAGGTCACGGGGCAACTGCATAAGGCCAAAAGGTCACCTGTCAAGGTCAAAAGGTCACTGCTCAAGGTCAAAAGGTCACGTATCGATTCAAAAGGTCACGGGGCAATTGCATAAGGTCAAAAGCTCACTGGTCAAAATCAAACGGTCACAGGATCAAAGTTCAAGGTCATAAGGTCATGGGGTCAAAAATCAAGGTCAAAAGGTCACTGCTCAAGGTCATAAGGTCAGGGGACAAGGTCATAAGGTCACGGGGTAAAGGTCAAGGTCAAAAGGTCGCGAACCAAGGTCAAAAGGTCACGGGGGTCAAAAATCGAGGTCAAAAGGTCACAAACCAAGGTCAAAAGGTCACGGGACAAGGTGAAAAGGTCACGGGGCAACTGCATAAGGCCAAAAGGTCACCTGTCAAGGTCAAAAGGTCACGGCTCAAGGTCAAAAGGTCACGGTTCAAGGTCATAAGGTCACGGGGGTCAAAGGTCAAGGTCAAAAGGTCACGAACCAAGGTCATAAGGTCACTGGTCAAGGTCAAAAGGTCACGGGTCAATGGAGAGAGCTCGCGGAGTCAAAGGTCTAGGTCAAACAGTACCAGGCTCAAAGTTCAAGGTCAAAAGGTCACGTTTCAAGGTCAAAAGGTCACGGGACAAGGTCATAAGGTCACGGGGGTAAAGGTCAAGGTCAAAAGGTCGCGAACCAAGGTCAAAATATCACGGGGCAATTGCATAAGGTCAAAGGGTCACTGGTAAAGGTCAAAAGGTCACTGGTCAAAATCAAACGGTCACACGAACAACGTTCAAGGTCAAAAGGTCACTGCTCAAGGTCAAAAGGTCCCGTTTCAAGGTCAAACGGTCACGGGGGTTCAAATGTCAAGGTCAAAAGGTCACGAACCAAGGTCAGAAGGTCACGGAGTCAAAGTTCAAGGTCAAAAAGGTCACGGGACAAGGTCAAAAGGTCACGGGTCAATGTCGGAAGGTCACGGGTCAAAGGTCTAGGTCAAACAGTACCAGGCTCAAAGTTCAAGGTCAAAAGGTCACGTTTCACGGTCAAAAGGTCACGGGACAAGGTCAGAAGGTCACGGGGCAACTGCATAAGGCCAAAAGGTCACCTGTCAAGGTCAAAAGGTCACTGCGCTAGGTCAAAAGGTTATGTGTCGATTCAAAAGGTCACGGGGCAATTGCATAAGGTCAAAGGGTCACTGGTAAAGGTCAAAAGGTCACTGCTCAAGGTCAAAAGGTCACGTTTCAAGGTCAAACGGTCACGGGGGTCAAATGTCAAGGTCAAAAGGTCACGAACCAAGGTCAAAAGGTCACGGGGGTCAAAGGTCAAGGCCAGACGGTCACAGGATCAAAGTTCAAGGTCAAAAGGTCACTGGTCAAGGTCAAAAGGTCACGGGACAAGCTCATAAGGTCACGGGGTAAAGGTCAAGGTCAAAAGGTCGCGAACCAAGGTCAAAAGGTCACGGGCAATTGCATAAGGTCAAAGGGTCACTGGTAAAGGTCAAAAGGTCACTGCTCAAAATCAAACGGTCACACGAACAACGTTCAAGGTCAAAAGGTCATTGCTCAAGGTCAAAAGGTCCCGTTTCAAGGTCAAACGGTCACAGGGTGTCAAATGTCAAGGTCAAAAGGTCACTGGTCAGGGTCAAAAGGTCACTGCTCAAGGTAAAAAAGACACAGGGGTTAAAGGTAAAGGTCAAAAGGTCACGGTACAAGGTGAAAAGGTCACGGGACAAGGTCAAACGGTCACGGGGCAACTGCATAAGGCCAAAAGGTCACCTGTCAAGGTCAAACGGTTATGGGGGGTCAAATGTCAAGGTCAAAAGGTCACGAGCCAAGGTCAAAAGGTCATGGGGGTCAAAGGTCAAGGCCAAACGGTCACAGGATCAAAGTTCAAGGTCAAAAGGTCACGTTTCAAGGTCAAAAGGTCACGGGACAAGGTCAGAAGGTCACGGGGCAACTGCATAAGTCCAAAAGGTCACCTGTCAAGGTCAACAGGTCACTGCTCAAGGTCAAGAGGTCACGTATCGATTCAAAAGGTCACGGGGCAATTGCATAAGGTCAAAAGCTCACTGGTCAAAATCAAACGGTCACAGGATCAAAGTTCAAGGTCATAAGGTCATGGGGGTCAAAAATCAAGGTCAAAAGGTCACTGCTCAAGGCCAAAAGGTCACGGGACAAGGTCATAAGGTCACGGGGGTAAAGGTCAAGGTCAAAAGGTCGCGAACCAAGGTCAAAAGGTCACGGGGCAATTGCATAAGGTCAAAGGGTCACTGGTAAAGGTCAAAAGGTCACTGCTCAAAATCAAACGGTCACACGAACAACGTTCAAGGTCAAAAGGTCACTGCTCAAGGTCAAAAGGTCACGTTTCAAGGTCAAATGGTCACGGGGGGTCAATAGTCAAGGTCAAAAGGTCACGAACCAAGGTCAAAAGGTCACGGGGGTCAAAGGTCAAGGCCAGACGGTCACAGGATCAAAGTTCAAGGTCAAAAGGTCACTGGTCAAGGTCAAAAGGTCACGGGACAAGCTCATAAGGTCACGGGGTAAAGGTCAAGGTCAAAAGGTCGCGAACCAAGGTCAAAAGGTCACGGGCAATTGCATAAGGTCAAAGGGTCACTGGTAAAGGTCAAAAGGTCACTGGTCAAAATCAAACGGTCACACGAACAACGTTCAAGGTCAAAAGGTCACTGCTCAAGGTCAAAAGGTCCCGTTTCAAGGTCAAACGGTCACGGGGGTGTCAAATGTCAAGGTCAAAAGGTCACGAACCAAGGTCAAAAGGTCACGGGGGTCAAAAATCGAGGTCAAAAGGTCACAAACCAAGGTCAAAAGGTCACGGGACAAGGTCAGAAGGTCACGGGGCAACTGCATAAGGCCAAAAGGTCACCTGTCAAGGTCAAAAGGTCACTGCTCAAGGTCAAAAGGTCCCGTTTCAAGGTCAAACGGTCACAGGGGGTCAAATGTCAAGGTCAAAAGGTCACTGGTCAGGGTCAAAAGGTCACTGCTCAAGGTAAAAAAGACACAGGGGTTAAAGGTAAAGGTCAAAAGGTCACGGTACAAGGTGAAAAGGTCACGGGACAAGGTCAAACGGTTATGGGGGGTCAAATGTCAAGGTCAAAAGGTCACGAGCAAAGGTCAAAAGGTCATGGGGGTCAAAGGTCAAGGCCAAACGGTCACAGGATCAAAGTTCAAGGTCAAAAGGTCACGTTTCAAGGTCAAAAGGTCACGGGACAAGGTCAGAAGTTCACGGGGCAACTGCATAAGGCCAAAAGGTCACCTGTCAAGGTCAAAAGGTCACTGCTCAAGGTCAAAAGGTCACGTATCGATTCAAAAGGTCACGGGGCAATTGCATAAGGTCAAAAGCTCACTGGTCAAAATCAAACGGTCACAGGATCAAAGTTCAAGGTCATAAGGTCATGGGGGTCAAAAATCAAGGTCAAAAGGTCACCGCTCAAGGTCAAAAGGTCACGGGACAAGGTCATAAGGTCACGGGGTAAAGGTCAAGGTCAAAAGGTCACGGGGCAATTGCATAAGGCCAAAAGGTCACCTGTCAAGGTCAAAAGGTCACTGCTCAAGGTCAAAAGGTCACGGTTCAAGGTCATAAGGTCACGGGGGTCAAAGGTCAAGGTCAAAAGGTCACGAACCAAGGTCGAAAGGTCACGGGACAAGGTCATAAGGTCACTTATCAAGGTCAAAAGGTCCCGTTTCAAGGTCAAAAGTTCACAGGGTCAAAGTTCAAGGTCAAAAGGTCACTTATCAAGGTCAAACGGTCACGGGGTCAAAAATCAAGGTCAAAAGGTCACTGGTAAAGGTCAAAAGGTCACTGGTCAAAAGCAAACGGTCACAGGATGAAAGTTCAAGGTCAAAAGGTCACTAGTCAAGGTCAAAAGGTCACGTTTCAAGGTCATAAGGACACGGGGGTCAAAAATCAAGGTCAAAAGGTCACAAACCAAGGTCAAAAGGTCACGGGACAAGGTCAGAAGGTCACGGGGCAACTGCATAAGGCCAAAAGGTCACCTGTCAAGGTCAAAAGGTCACTGCTCAAGGTCAAAAGGTCACGTATCGATTCAAAAGGTCACGGGGCAATTGCATAAGGTCAAAAGCTCACTGGTCAAAATCAAACGGTCACAGGATCAAAGTTCAAGGTCATAAGGTCATGGCGGTCAAAAATCAAGGTAAAAAGGTCACCGCTCAAGGTCAAAAGGTCACGGGACAAGGTCATAAGGTCACGGGGTAAAGGTCAAGGTCAAAAGGTCACGAACCAAGGTCAAAAGGTCACGGGGCAATTGCATAAGGTCAAAGGGTCACTGGTAAAGGTCAAAAGGTCACTGGTCAAAATCAAACGGTCACACGAACAACGTTCAAGGTCAAAAGGTCACTGCTCAAGGTCAAAAGGTCCCGTTTCAAGGTCAAACGGTCACGGGGGTGTCAAATGTCAAGGTCAAAAGGTCACAAACCAAGGTCAAAAGGTCACGGGGGTCAAAAATCGAGGTCAAAAGGTCACAAACCAAGGTCAAAAGGTCACGGGACAAGGAGAAATGGTCACAGGGCAACTGCATAAGGCCAAAAGGTCACCTGTCAAGGTCAAAAGGTCACTGCTCAAGGTCAAAAGGTCACGGTTCAAGGTCATAAGGTCACGGGGGTCAAAGGTCACGGTCAAAAGGTCACAAACCAAGGTCAAAAGGTCACAGGACAAGGTCATAAGGTCACTTATCAAGGTCAAAAGGTCCCGTTTCAAGGTCAAAAGTTCACAGGGTCAAAGTTCAAGGTCAAAAGGTCACTTATCAAGGTCAAACGGTCACAGGTCAAAAATCAAGGTCAAAAGGTCACTGGTAAAGGTCAAAAGGTCACTGGTCAAAAGCAAACGGTCACAGGATCAAAGTTCAAGGTCAAAAGGTCACTGGTCAGGGTCAAAAGGTCACTGCTGAAGGTAAAAAAGACACAGGGGTTAAAGGTAAAGGTCAAAAGGTCACGGTACAAGGTGAAAAGGTCATGGGACAAGGTCAAAAGGTCACGGGGCAACTGCATAAGGCCAAAAGGTCACCTGTCAAGGTCAAACGGTCACAGGATCAAAGTTCAAGGTCAAAAGGTCACGGGTCAAAGTTCAAGGTCAAAAGGTCACTGGTCAAGGTCAAAAGGTCACGAGTCAATGTAGAAAGGTCACGGGGGTCAAAGGTCTAGGTAAAACAGTACCAGGATCAAAGTTCAAGGTCAAAAGGTCACTAGTCAAGGTCAAAAGGTCACGTTTCAAGGTCATAAGGACACGGGGGTAAAAAATCAAGGTCAAAAGGTCACGAACCAAGGTCAAAAGTTCACGGGACAAGGTCAGAAGGTCACGGGGCAACTGCATAAGGCCAAAAGGTCACCTGTCAAGGTCAACAGGTCACTGCTCAAGGTCAAGAGGTCACGTATCAATTCAAAAGGTCACGGGGCAATTGCATAAGGTCAAAAGCTCACTGGTCAAAATCAAACGGTCACAGGATCAAAGTTCAAGGTCATAAGGTCATGGGGGTCAAAAATCAAGGTCAAAAGGTCACCGCTCAAGGTCAAAAGGTCACGGGACAAAGTCATAAGGTCACGGGGGTAAAGGTCAAGGTCAAAAGGTCGCGAACCAAGGTCAAAAGTTCACGGGGCAATTGCATAAGGTCAAAGGGTCACTGGTAAAGGTCAAAAGGTCACTGGTCAAAATCAAACGGTCACACGAACAACGTTCAAGGTCAAAAGGTCACCGCTCAAGGTCAAAAGGTCCCGTTTCAAGGTCAAACGGTCACGGGGTGTCAAATGTCAAGGTCAAAAGGTCACGAACCAAGGTCAAAAGGTCACGGGGGTCAAAAATCGAGGTCAAAAGGTCACAAACCAAGGTCAAAAGGTCACGGGACAAGGTGAAAAGGTCACGGGGCAACTGCATAAGGCCAAAAGGTCACCTGTCAAGGTCAAAAGGTCACGGCTCAAGGTCAAAAGGTCACGGTTCAAGGTCATAAGGTCACGGGGGTCAAAGTTCAAGGTCAAAAGGTCACGAACCAAGGTCAAAAGGTCACGGGACAAGGTCATAAGGTCACTTATCAAGGTCAAAAGGTCCCGTTTCAAGGTCAAAAGTTCACAGGGTCAAAGTTCAAGGTCAAAAGGTCACTTATCAAGGTCAAACGGTCACGGGGTCAAAAATCAAGGTCAAAAGGTCACTGGTAAAGGTCAAAAGGTCACTGGTCAAAAGCAAACGGTCACAGGATCAAAGTTCAAGGTCAAAAGGTCACTGCTCAAGGTCAAAAGGTCACTGCTGAAGGTAAAAAAGATACAGGGGTTATGCATAAGGTCAAAGGGTCACTGGTAAAGGTCAAAAGGTCACTGGTCAAAATCAAACGGTCACACGAACAACGTTCAAGGTCAAAAGGTCACTGCTCAAGGTCAAAAGGTCCCGTTTCAAGGTCAAACAGTCACAGGGGTGTCAAATGTCAAGGTCAAAAGGTCACGAACCAAGGTCAAAAGGTCACGGGGGTCAAAAATCGAGGTCAAAAGGTCACAAACCAAGGTCAAAAGGTCATGGGACAAGGTGAAATGGTCACGGGGCAACTGCATAAGGCCAAAAGGTCACCTGTCAAGGTCAAAAGGTCACTGCTCAAGGTCAAAAGGTCACGGTTCAAGGTCATAAGGTCACGGGGGTCAAAGGTCAAGGTCAAAAGGTCACGAACCAAGGTCAAAAGGTCACGGGGGTCAAAAATCGAGGTCAAAAGGTCACAAACCAAGGTCAAAAGGTCACGGGACAAGGTGAAAAGGTCACGGGACAAGGTCATAAGGTCACTTATCAAGGTCAAAAGGTCCCGTTTCAAGGTCAAAAGTTCACAGGGACAAAGTTCAAGGTCAAAAGGTCACTTATCAAGGTCAAACGGTCACGGGGTCAAAAATCAAGGTCAAAAGGTCACTGGTAAAGGTCAAAAGGTCACTGGTCAAAAGCAAACGGTCACAGGATGAAAGTTCAAGGTCAAAAGGTCACTGGTCAGGGTCAAAAGGTCACTGCTGAAGGTAAAAAAGACACAGGGGTTAAAGGTAAAGGTCAAAAGGTCACGGTACAAGGTGAAAAGGTCACGGGACAAGGTCAAAAGGTCACGGGGCAACTGCATAAGGCCAAAAGGTCACCTGTCAAGGTCAAACGGTCACAGGATCAAAGTTCAAGGTCAAAAGGTCACGGGTCAAAGTTCAAGGTCAAAAGGTCACTGGTCAAGGTCAAAAGGTCACGAGTCAATGTAGAAAGGTCACGGGGGTCAAAGGTCTAGGTAAAACAGTACCAGGATCAAAGTTCAAGGTCAAAAGGTCACTAGTCAAGGTCAAAAGGTCACGTTTCAAGGTCATAAGGACACGGGGGTCAAAAATCAAGGTCAAAAGGTCACGAACCAAGGTCAAAAGGTCACGGGACAAGGTCATAAGGTCACGGGGTAAAGGTCAAGGTCAAAAGGTCACGAACCAAGGTCAAAAGGTCACGGGGCAATTGCATAAGGTCAAAGGGTCACTGGTAAAGGTCAAAAGGTCACTGGTCAAAATCAAACGGTCACACGAACAACGTTCAAGGTCAAAAGGTCACTGCTCAAGGTCAAAAGGTCACGTTTCAAGGTCAAACGGTCACGGGGGTGTCAAATGTCAAGGTCAAAAGGTCACAAACCAAGGTCAAAAGGTCACGGGGGTCAAAAATCGAGGTCAAAAGGTCACAAACCAAGGTCAAAAGGTCACGGGACAAGGTGAAAAGGTCACGGGGCAACTGCATAAGGCCAAAAGGTCACCTGTCAAGGTCATAAGGTCACTGCTCAAGGTCAAAAGGTCCCATTTCAAGGTCAAAAGTTCACAGGGTCAAAGTTCAAGGTCAAAAGGTCACTTATCAAGGTCAAACGGTCACGGGGTCAAAAATCAAGGTCAAAAGGTCACTGGTAAAGGTCAAAAGGTCACTGGTCAAAAGCAAACGGTCACAGGATGAAAGTTCAAGGTCAAAAGGTCACTGGTCAAGGTCAAAAGGTCACGAGTCAATGTAGAAAGGTCACGGGGGTCAAAGGTCTATGTAAAACAGTACCAGGATCAAAGTTCAAGGTCAAAAGGTCACTAGTCAAGGTCAAAAGGTCACGTTTCAAGGTCATAAGGACACGGGGGTCAAAAATCAAGGTCAAAAGGTCACGAACCAAGGTCAAAAGGTCACGGGACAAGGCCAGAAGTTCACGGGGCAACTGCATAAGGCCAAAAGGTCACCTGTCAAGGTCAAAAGGTCACTGCTCAAGGTCAAAAGGTCACGTATCAATTCAAAAGGTCACGGGGCAATTGCATAAGGTCAAAAGCTAACTGGTCAAAATCAAACGGTCACAGGATCAAATTTCAAGGTCATAAGGTCATGGGGGTCAAAAATCAAGGTCAAAAGGTCACCGCTCAAGGTCAAAAGGTCACGGGACAAGGTCATAAGGTCACGGGGTAAAGGTCAAGGTCAAAAGGTCACGGGGCAATTGCATAAGGCCAAAAGGTCACCTGTCAAGGTCAAAAGGTCACTGCTCAAGGTCAAAAGGTCACGGTTCAAGGTCATAAGGTCACGGGGGTCAAAGGTCAAGGTCAAAAGGTCACGAACCAAGGTCAAAAGGTCACGGGACAAGGTCATAAGTTCACTTATCAAGGTCAAAAGGTCCCGTTTCAAGGTCAAAAGTTCACAGGGTCAAAGTTCAAGGTCAAAAGGTCACTTATCAAGGTCAAACGGTCACGGGGTCAAAAATCAAGGTCAAAAGGTCACTGGTAAAGGTCAAAAGGTCACTGGTCAAAAGCAAACGGTCACAGGATGAAAGTTCAAGGTCAAAAGGTCACTAGTCAAGGTCAAAAGGTCACGTTTCAAGGTCATAAGGACACGGGGGTCAAAAATCAAGGTCAAAAGGTCACAAACCAAGGTCAAAAGGTCACGGGACAAGGTCAGAAGGTCACGGGGCAACTGCATAAGGCCAAAAGGTCACCTGTCAAGGTCAAAAGGTCACTGCTCAAGGTCAAAAGGTCACGTATCGATTCAAAAGGTCACGGGGCAATTGCATAAGGTCAAAAGCTCACTGGTCAAAATCAAACGGTCACAGGATCAAAGTTCAAGGTCATAAGGTCATGGGGGTCAAAAATCAAGGTAAAAAGGTCACCGCTCAAGGTCAAAAGGTCACGGGACAAGGTCATAAGGTCACGGGGTAAAGGTCAAGGTCAAAAGGTCACGAACCAAGGTCAAAAGGTCACGGGGCAATTGCATAAGGTCAAAGGGTCACTGGTAAAGGTCAAAAGGTCACTGGTCAAAATCAAACGGTCACACGAACAACGTTCAAGGTCAAAAGGTCACTGCTCAAGGTCAAAAGGTCCCGTTTCAAGGTCAAACGGTCACGGGGGTGTCAAATGTCAAGGTCAAAAGGTCACAAACCAAGGTCAAAAGGTCACGGGGGTCAAAAATCGAGGTCAAAAGGTCACAAACCAAGGTCAAAAGGTCACGGGACAAGGAGAAATGGTCACAGGGCAACTGCATAAGGCCAAAAGGTCACCTGTCAAGGTCAAAAGGTCACTGCTCAAGGTCAAAAGGTCACGGTTCAAGGTCATAAGGTCACGGGGTCAAAGGTCACGGTCAAAAGGTCACAAACCAAGGTCAAAAGGTCACGGGACAAAGTCATAAGGTCACTTATCAAGGTCAAAAGGTCCCGTTTCAAGGTCAAAAGTTCACAGGGTCAAAGTTCAAGGTCAAAAGGTCACTTATCAAGGTCAAACGGTCACAGGTCAAAAATCAAGGTCAAAAGGTCACTGGTAAAGGTCAAAAGGTCACTGGTCAAAAGCAAACGGTCACAGGATCAAAGTTCAAGGTCAAAAGGTCACTGGTCAGGGTCAAAAGGTCACTGCTGAAGGTAAAAAAGACACAGGGGTTAAAGGTAAAGGTCAAAAGGTCACGGTACAAGGTGAAAAGGTCACGGGACAAGGTCAAAAGGTCACGGGGCAACTGCATAAGGCCAAAAGGTCACCTGTCAAGGTCAAACGGTCACAGGATCAAAGTTCAAGGTCAAAAGGTCACGGGTCAAAGTTCAAGGTCAAAAGGTCACTGGTCAAGGTCAAAAGGTCACGAGTCAATGTAGAAAGGTCACGGGGGTCAAAGGTCTAGGTAAAACAGTACCAGGATCAAAGTTCAAGGTCAAAAGGTCACTAGTCAAGGTCAAAAGGTCACGTTTCAAGGTCATAAGGACACGGGGGTCAAAAATCAAGGTCAAAAGGTCACGAACCAAGGTCAAAAGGTCACGGGACAAGGTCATAAGGTCACGGGGTAAAGGTCAAGGTCAAAAGGTCACGAACCAAGGTCAAAAGGTCACGGGGCAATTGCATAAGGTCAAAGGGTCACTGGTAAAGGTCAAAAGGTCACTGGTCAAAATCAAACGGTCACACGAACAACGTTCAAGGTCAAAAGGTCACTGCTCAAGGTCAAAAGGTCCCGTTTCAAGGTCAAACGGTCACGGGGGTGTCAAATGTCAAGGTCAAAAGGTCACAAACCAAGGTCAAAAGGTCACGGGACAAGGTCATAAGGTCACTTATCAAGGTCAAAAGCTCCCGTTTCAAGGTCAAAAGTTCACAGGGTCAAAGGTCAAGGTCAAAAGGTCACTTATCAAGGTCAAACGGTCACGGGGTCAAAAATCAAGGTCAAAAGGTCACTGGTAAAGGTCAAAAGGTCACTGGTCAAAAGCAAACGGTCACAGGATCAAAGTTCAAGGTCAAAAGGTCACTGGTCAGGGTCAAAAGGTCACTGCTGAAGGTAAAAAAGATACAGGGGTTATGCATAAGGTCAAAGGGTCACTGGTAAATGTCAAAAGGTCACTGGTCAAAATCAAACGGTCACACGAACAACGTTCAAGGTCAAAAGGTCACTGCTCAAGGTCAAAAGGTCACGTATCAATTCAAAAGGTCACGGGGCAATTGCATAAGGTCAAAAGCTCACTGGTCAAAATCAAACGGTCACAGGATCAAAGTTCAAGGTCATAAGGTCATGGGGGTCAACAATCAAGGTCAAAAGGTCACCGCTCAAGGTCAAAAGGTCACGGGACAAGGTCATAAGGTCACGGGGTAAAGGTCAAGGTCAAAAGGTCACGAACCAAGGTCAAAAGGTCACGGGGCAATTGCATAAGGTCAAAGGGTCACTGGTAAAGGTCAAAAGGTCACTGGTCAAAATCAAACGGTCACACGAACAACGTTCAAGGTCAAAAGGTCACTGCTCAAGGTCAAAAGGTCCCGTTTCAAGGTCAAACGGTCACGGGGGTGTCAAATGTCAAGGTCAAAAGGTCACGAACCAAGGTCAAAAGGTCACGGGGGTCAAAAATCGAGGTCAAAAGGTCACAAACCAAGGTCAAAAGGTCACGGGACAAGGTGAAATGGTCACGGGGCAACTGCATAAGGCCAAAAGGTCACCTGTCAAGGTCAAAAGGTCACGGCTCAAGGTCAAAAGGTCACGGTTCAAGGTCATAAGGTCACGGGGGTCAAAGGTCAAGGTCAAAAGGTCACGAACCAAGGTCAAAAGGTCACGGGACAAGGTCATAAGGTCACCTATCAAGGTCAAAAGGTCCCGTTTCAAGGTCAAAAGTTCACAGGGTCAAAGTTCAAGGTCAAAAGGTCACTTATCAAGGTCAAACGGTCACGGGGTCAAAAATCAAGGTCAAAAGGTCACTGGTAAAGGTCAAAAGGTCACTGGTCAAAAGCAAACAGTCACAGGATGAAAGGTCAAGGTCAAAAGGTCACTGGTCAGGGTCAAAAGGTCACTGCTGAAGGTAAAAAAGACACAGGGGTTAAAGGTAAAGGTCAAAAGGTCACGGTACAAGGTGAAAAGGTCACGGGACAAGGTCAAAAGGTCACGGGGCAACTGCATAAGGCCAAAAGGTCACCTGTCAAGGTCAAACGGTCACAGGATCAAAGTTCAAGGTCAAAAGGTCACGGGTCAAAGTTCAAGGTCAAAAGGTCACTGGTCAAGGTCAAAAGGTCACGAGTCAATGTAGAAAGGTCACGGGGGTCAAAGGTCTAGGTAAAACAGTACCAGGATCAAAGTTCAAGGTCAAAAGGTCACTAGTCAAGGTCAAAAGGTCACGTTTCAAGGTCATAAGGACACGGGGGTCAAAAATCAAGGTCAAAAGGTCACGAACCAAGGTCAAAAGGTCACGGGACAAGGTCAGAAGGTCACGGGGCAACTGCATAAGGCCAAAAGGTCACCTGTCAAGGTCAAAAGGTCACTGCTCAAGGTCAAAAGGTCCCGTTTCAAGGTCAAACGGTCACGGGGGTGTCAAATGTCAAGGTCAAAAGGTCACAAACCAAGGTCAAAAGGTCACAGAGGTCAAAAATCGAGGTCAAAAGGTCACAAACCAAGGTCAAAAGGTCACGGGACAAGGAGAAATGGTCACAGGGCAACTGCATAAGGCCAAAAGGTCACCTGTCAAGGTCAAAAGGTCACTGCTCAAGGTCAAAAGGTCACGGTTCAAGGTCATAAGGTCACGGGGGTCAAAGGTCAAGGTCAAAAGGTCACGAACCAAGGTCAAAAGGTCACGGGACAAAGTCATAAGGTCACTTATCAAGGTCAAAATGTCCCGTTTCAAGGTCAAAAGTTCACAGGGTCAAAATTCAAGGTCAAAAGGTCACTTATCAAGGTCAAACGATCACAGGTCAAAAATCAAGGTCAAAAGGTCACTGGTAAAGGTCAAAAGGTCACTGGTCAAAAGCAAACGGTCACAGGATCAAAGTTCAAGGTCAAAAGGTCACTGGTCAGGGTCAAAAGGTCACTGCTGAAGGTAAAAAAGACACAGGGGTTAAAGGCAAAGGTCAAAAGGTCACGGTACAAGGTGAAAAGGTCACGGGACAAGGTCAAAAGGTCACGGGGCAACTGCATAAGGCCAAAAGGTCACCTGTCAAGGTCAAACGGTCACAGGATCAAAGTTCAAGGTCAAAAGGTCACGGGTCAAAGTTCAAGGTCAAAAGGTCACTGGTCAAGGTCAAAAGGTCACGAGTCAATGTAGAAAGGTCACGGGGGTCAAAGGTCTAGGTAAAACAGTACCAGGATCAAAGTTCAAGGTCAAAAGGTCACTAGTCAAGGTCAAAAGGTCACGTTTCAAGGTCATAAGGACACAGGGGTCAAAAATCAAGGTCAAAAGGTCACGAACCAAGGTCAAAAGGTCACGGGACAAGGTCAGAAGGTCACGGGGCAACTGCATAAGGCCAAAAGGTCACCTGTCAAGGTCAAACGGTCACTGCTCAAGGTCAAAAGGTCACGTATCAATTCAAAAGGTCACGGGGCAATTGCATAAGGTCAAAAGCTCACTGGTCAAAATCAAACGGTCACAGGATCAAAGTTCAAGGTCATAAGGTCATGGGGGTCAAAAATCAAGGTCAAAAGGTCACCGCTCAAGGTCAAAAGGTCACGGGACAAGGTCATAAGGTCACGGGGTAAAGGTCAAGGTCAAAAGGTCACGAACCAAGGTCAAAAGGTCACGGGGCAATTGCATAAGGTCAAAGGGTCACTGGTAAAGGTCAAAAGGTCACTGGTCAAAATCAAACGGTCACACGAACAACGTTCAAGGTCAAAAGGTCACTGCTCAAGGTCAAAAGGTCCCGTTTCAAGGTCAAACGGTCACGGGGGTGTCAAATGTCAAGGTCAAAAGGTCACGAACCAAGGTCAAAAGGTCACGGGGGTCAAAAATCGAGGTCAAAAGGTCACAAACCAAGGTCAAAAGGTCACGGGACAAGGTGAAATGGTAACGGGGCAACTGCATAAGGTCAAAAGGTCACCGCTCAAGGTCAAAAGCTCACGGTTCAAGGTCAAAAGGTCACGAGTCAATGTAGAAAGGTCACGGGGGTCAAAGGTCTAGGTAAAACAGTACCAGGATCAAAGTTCAAGGTCAAAAGGTCACTAGTCAAGGTCAAAAGGTCACGTTTCAAGGTCATAAGGACACGGGGGTCAAAAATCAAGGTCAAAAGGTCACGAACCAAGGTCAAAAGGTCACGGGACAAGGTCAGAAGGTCACGGGGCAACTGCATAAGGCCAAAAGGTCACCTGTCAAGGTCAAAAGGTCACTGCTCAAGGTCAAAAGGTCACGTATCAATTCAAAAGGTCACGGGGCAATTGCATAAGGTCAAAAGCTCACTGGTCAAAATCAAACGGTCACAGGATCAAAGTTCAAGGTCATAAGGTCATGGGGGTCAAAAATCAAGGTCAAAAGGTCACCGCTCAAGGTCAAAAGGTCACGGGACAAGGTCATAAGGTCACGGGGGTAAAGGTCAAGGTCAAAAGGTCGCGAACCAAGGTCAAAAGGTCACGGGGCAATTGCATAAGGTCAAAGGGTCACTGGTAAAGGTCAAAAGGTCAGTGGTCAAAATCAAACGGTCACACGAACAACGTTCAAGGTCAAAAGGTCACTGCTCAAGGTCAAAAGGTCCCGTTTCAAGGTCAAACGGTCACGGGGTGTCAAATGTCAAGGTCAAAAGGTCACGAACCAAGGTCAAAAGGTCACGGGGGTCAAAAATCGAGGTCAAAAGGTCACAAACCAAGGTCAAAAGGTCACGGGACAAGGTGAAAAGGTCACGGGGCAACTGCATAAGGCCAAAAGGTCACCTGTCAAGGTCAAAAGGTCACTGCTCAAGGTCAAAAGGTCACGGTTCAAGGTCATAAGGTCACGGGGGTCAAAGGTCAAGGTCAAAAGGTCACGAACCAAGGTCAAAAGGTCACGGGACCAGGTCATAAGGTCACTTATCAAGGTCAAAAGGTCCCGTTTCAAGGTCAAAAGTTCACAGGGTCAAAGTTCAAGGTCAAAAGGTCACTTATCAAGGTCAAACGGTCACGGGGGCAAAAATCAAGGTCAAAAGGTCACTGGTAAAGGTCAAAAGGTCACTGGTCAAAAGCAAACGGTCACAGGATGAAAGTTCAAGGTCAAAAGGTCACTGGTCAGGGTCAAAAGGTCACTGCTGAAGGTAAAAAAGACACAGGGGTTAAAGGTAAAGGTCAAAAGGTCACGGTACAAGGTGAAAAGGTCACGGGACAAGGTCAAAAGGTCACGGGGCAACTGCATAAGGCCAAAAGGTCACCTGTCAAGGTCAAACGTTCACAGGATCAAAGTTCAAGGTCAAAAGGTCACGGGTCAAAGTTCAAGGTCAAAAGGTCACTGGTCAAGGTCAAAAGGTCACGAGTCAATGTAGAAAGGTCACGGGGGTCAAAGGTCTAGGTAAAACAGTACCAGGATCAAAGTTCAAGGTCAAAAGGTCACTAGTCAAGGTCAAAAGGTCACGTTTCAAGGTCATAAGGACACGGGGGTCAAAAATCAAGGTCAAAAGGTCACGAACCAAGGTCAAAAGGTCACGGGACAAGGTCAGAAGGTCACGGGGCAACTGCATAAGGCCAAAAGGTCACCTGTCAAGGTCAAAAGGTCACTGCTCAAGGTCAAAAGGTCACGTATCAATTAAAAGGTCACGGGGCAATTGCATAAGGTCAAAAGCTCACTGGTCAAAATCAAACTGTCACAGGATCAAAGTTCAAGGTCATAAGGTCATGGGGGTCAAAAATCAAGGTCAAAAGGTCACCGCTCAAGGTCAAAAGGTCACGGGACAAGGTCATAAGGTCACGGGGTAAAGGTCAAGGTCAAAAGGTCACGAACCAAGGTCAAAAGGTCACGGGGCAATTGCATAAGGTCAAAGGGTCACTGGTAAAGGTCAAAAGGTCACTGGTCAAAATCAAACGGTCACACGAACAACGTTCAAGGTCAAAAGGTCACTGCTCAAGGTCAAAAGGTCCCGTTTCAAGGTCAAACGGTCACGGGGGTGTCAAATGTCAAGGTCAAAAGGTCACAAACCAAGGTCAAAAGGTCACGGGGGTCAAAAATCGAGGTCAAAAGGTCACAAACCAAGGTCAAAAGGTCACGGGACAAGGTGAAAAGGTCACGGGACAAGGTCATAAGGTCACTTATCAAGGTCAAAAGGTCCCGTTTCAAGGTCAAAAGTTCACAGGGACAAAGTTCAAGGTCAAAAGGTCACTTATCAAGGTCAAACGGTCACGGGGTCAAAAATCAAGGTCAAAAGGTCACTGGTAAAGGTCAAAAGGTCACTGGTCAAAAGCAAACGGTCACAGGATGAAAGTTCAAGGTCAAAAGGTCACTGGTCAGGGTCAAAAGGTCACTGCTGAAGGTAAAAAAGACACAGGGGTTAAAGGTAAAGGTCAAAAGGTCACGGTACAAGGTGAAAAGGTCACGGGACAAGGTCAAAAGGTCACGGGGCAACTGCATAAGGCCAAAAGGTCACCTGTCAAGGTCAAACGGTCACAGGATCAAAGTTCAAGGTCAAAAGGTCACGGGTCAAAGTTCAAGGTCAAAAGGTCACTGGTCAAGGTCAAAAGGTCACGAGTCAATGTAGAAAGGTCACGGGGGTCAAAGGTCTAGGTAAAACAGTACCAGGATCAAAGTTCAAGGTCAAAAGGTCACTAGTCAAGGTCAAAAGGTCACGTTTCAAGGTCATAAGGACACGGGGGTCAAAAATCAAGGTCAAAAGGTCACGAACCAAGGTCAAAAGGTCACGGGGCAAGGTCAGAAGGTCACGGGGCAACTGCATAAGGCCAAAAGGTCACCTGTCAAGGTCAAAAGGTCACTGCTCAAGGTCAAAAGGTCACGTATCAATTAAAAGGTCACGGGGCAATTGCATAAGGTCAAAAGCTCACTGGTCAAAATCAAACTGTCACAGGATCAAAGTTCAAGGTCATAAGGTCATGGGGGTCAAAAATCAAGGTCAAAAGGTCACTGCTCAAGGTCAAAAGGTCACGGGACAAGGTCATAAGGTCACGGGGTAAAGGTCAAGGTCAAAAGGTCACGAACCAAGGTCAAAAGGTCACGGGGCAATTGCATAAGGTCAAAGGGTCACTGGTAAAGGTCAAAAGGTCACTGGTCAAAATCAAACGGTCACACGAACAACGTTCAAGGTCAAAAGGTCACTGCTCAAGGTCAAAAGGTCACGTTTCAAGGTCAAACGGTCACGGGGGTGTCAAATGTCAAGGTCAAAAGGTCACAAACCAAGGTCAAAAGGTCACGGGGGTCAAAAATCGAGGTCAAAAGGTCACAAACCAAGGTCAAAAGGTCACGGGACAAGGTGAAAAGGTCACGGGGCAACTGCATAAGGCCAAAAGGTCACCTGTCAAGGTCATAAGGTCACTGCTCAAGGTCAAAAGGTCCCATTTCAAGGTCAAAAGTTCACAGGGTCAAAGTTCAAGGTCAAAAGGTCACTTATCAAGGTCAAACGGTCACGGGGTCAAAAATCAAGGTCAAAAGGTCACTGGTAAAGGTCAAAAGGTCACTGGTCAAAAGCAAACGGTCACAGGATGAAAGTTCAAGGTCAAAAGGTCACTGGTCAAGGTCAAAAGGTCACGAGTCAATGTAGAAAGGTCACGGGGGTCAAAGGTCTAGGTAAAACAGTACCAGGATCAAAGTTCAAGGTCAAAAGGTCACTAGTCAAGGTCAAAAGGTCACGTTTCAAGGTCATAAGGACACGGGGGTCAAAAATCAAGGTCAAAAGGTCACGAACCAAGGTCAAAAGGTCACGGGACAAGGCCAGAAGTTCACGGGGCAACTGCATAAGGCCAAAAGGTCACCTGTCAAGGTCAAAAGGTCACTGCTCAAGGTCAAAAGGTCACGTATCAATTCAAAAGGTCACGGGGCAATTGCATAAGGTCAAAAGCTAACTGGTCAAAATCAAACGGTCACAGGATCAAATTTCAAGGTCATAAGGTCATGGGGGTCAAAAATCAAGGTCAAAAGGTCACTGGTAAAGGTCAAAAGGTCACTGGTCAAAAGCAAACGGTCACAGGATGAAAGTTCAAGGTCAAAAGGTCACTGGTCAGGGTCAAAAGGTCACTGCTGAAGGTAAAAAAGACACAGGGGTTAAAGGTAAAGGTCAAAAGGTCACGGTACAAGGTGAAAAGGTCACGGGACAAGGTCAAAAGGTCACGGGGCAACTGCATAAGTCCAAAAGGTCACCTGTCAAGGTCAAACGGTCACAGGATCAAAGTTCAAGGTCAAAAGGTCACGGGTCAAAGTTCAAGGTCAAAAGGTCACTGGTCAAGGTCGAAAGGTCACGAGTCAATGTAGAAAGGTCACGGGGGTCAAAGGTCTAGGTAAAACAGTACCAGGATCAAAGTTCAAGGTCAAAAGGTCACTAGTCAAGGTCAAAAGGTCACGTTTCAAGGTCATAAGGACACGGGGGTCAAAAATCAAGGTCAAAAGGTCACGAACCAAGGTCAAAAGGTCACGGGACAAGGTCAGAAGTTCACGGGGCAACTGCATAAGGCCAAAAGGTCACCTGTCAAGGTCAAACGGTCACAGGATCAAAGTTCAAGGTCATAAGGTCATGGGGGTCAAAAATCAAGGTCAAAAGGTCACGAACCGAGGTCAAAAGGTCACGGGACAAGGTCATAAGGTCACGGGGGTAAAGGTAAAGGTCAAAAGGTCGCGAATCAAGGTCAAAAGGTCACGGGGCAATTGCATAAGGTCAAAGGGTCACTGGTAAAGGTCAAAAGGTCACTGGTCAAAATCAAACGGTCACACGAACAACGTTCAAGGTCAAAAGGTCACTGCTCAAGGTCAAAAGGTCCCGTTTCAAGGTCAAACGGTCACGGGGTGTCAAATGTCAAGGTCAAAATGTCACTAACCAAGGTCAAAAGGTCACGGGGGTCAAAAATCGAGGTCAAAAGGTCACAAACCAAGGTCAAAAGGTCACGGGACAAGGTGAAAAGGTCACGGGGCAACTGCATAAGGCCAAAAGGTCACCTCTCAAGGTCAAAAGGTCACGAACCAAGGTCAAAAGGTCACGGGACAAGGTCATAAGGTCACTTATCAAGGTCAAAAGGTCCCGTTTCAAGGTCAAAAGTTCACAGGGTCAAAGTTCAAGGTCAAAAGGTCACTTATCAAGGTCAAACGGTCACGGGGTCAAAAATCAAGGTCAAAAGGTCACTGGTAAAGGTCAAAAGGTCACCGGTCAAGGTCAAACGGTCACAGGATCAAAGTTCAAGGTCAAAAGGTCACGGGTCAAAGTTCAAGGTCAAAAGGTCACTGGTCAAGGTCAAAAGGTCACGAGTCAATGTAGAAAGGTCACGGGGGTCAAAGGTCTAGGTAAAACAGTACCAGGATCAAAGTTCAAGGTCAAAAGGTCACTAGTCAAGGTCAAAAGGTCACGGTTCAAGGTCATAAGGACACGGGGGTCAAAAATCAAGGTCAAAAGGTCACGAACCAAGGTCAAAAGGTCACGGGACAAGGCCAGAAGGTCACGGGGCAACTGCATAAGGCCAAAAGGTCACCTGTCAAGGTCAAAAGGTCACTGCTCAAGGTCAAAAGGTCACGTATCAATTCAAAAGGTCACGGGGCAATTGCATAAGGTCAAAAGCTCACTGGTCAAAATCAAACGGTCACAGGATCAAAGTTCAAGGTCATAAGGTCATGGGGGTCAAAAATCAAGGTCAAAAGGTCACCGCTCAAGGTCAAAAGGTCACGAACCAAGGTCAAAAGGTCACGGGGGTCAAAAATCGAGGTCAAAAGGTCACAAACCAAGGTCAAAAGGTCACGGGACAAGGTGAAAAGGTCACGGGGCAACTGCATAAGGCCAAAAGGTCACTTATCAAGGTCAAAAGGTCACTGCTCAAGGCCAAAAGGTCACCTGTCAAGGTCAAACGGTCACAGGATCAAAGTTCAAGTTCATAAGGTCATGGGGTCAGAAATCAAGGTCAAAAGGTCACTGCTCAAGGTCAAAAGGTCACGAACCAATGTCAAAAGGTCACGGGGCAATTGCATAAGGTCAAAGGGTCACTGGTAAAGGTCAAAAGGTCACTGGTCAAAATCAAACGGTCACACGAACAACGTTCAAGGTCAAAAGGTCACTGCTCAAGGTCAAAAGGTCCCGTTTCAAGGTCAAACGGTCACGGGGGTGTCAAATGTCAAGGTCAAAATGTCACTAACCAAGGTCAAAAGGTCACGGGGGTCAAAAATCGAGGTCAAAAGGTCAGAAACCAATGTCAAAAGGTCACGGGACAAGGTGAAAAGGTAACGGGGCAACTGCATAAGGCCAAAAGGTCACCTGTCAAGGTCAAAAGGTCACTGCTCAAGGTCAAAAGGTCACGGTTCAAGGTCATAAGGTCACGGGGTCAAATGTCAAGGTCAAAAGGTCACGAACCAAGGTCAAAAGGTCACGGGACAAGGTCATAAGGTCACTTATCAAGGTCAAAAGGTCCCGTTTCAAGGTCAAAAGTTCACAGGGTCAAAGTTCAAGGTCAAAATGTCACTTATCAAGGTCAAACGGTCACGGGGTCAAAAATCAAGGTCAAAAGGTCACTGGTAAAGGTGAAAACGTCACTGGTCAAAAGCAAACGGTCACAGGATCAAAGTTCAAGGTCAAAAGGTCACTGGTCAGGGTCAAAAGGTCACTGCTGAAGGTAAAAAAGACACAGGGGTTAAAGGTAAAGGTCAAAAGGTCATGGTACAAGGTGAAAAGGTCACGGGACAAGGTCAAACGGTCACGGGGCAACTGCATAAGGCCAAAAGGTCACCTGTCAAGGTCAAACGGTCACAGGATCAAAGTTCAAGGTCAAAAGGTCACGGGTCAAAGTTCAAGGTCAAAAGGTCACTGGTCAAGGTCAAAAGGTCACGAGTCAATGTAGAAAGGTCACGGGGGTCAAAGGTCTAGGTAAAACAGTACCAGGATCAAAGTTCAAGGTCAAAAGGTCACTAGTCAAGGTCAAAAGGTCACGGTTCAAGGTCATAAGGTCACGGGGGTCAAAGGTCAAGGTCAAAAGGTCACGAACCAAGGTCAAAAGGTCACGGGACAAGGTCATAAGGTCACTTATCAAGGTCAAAAGGTCCCGTTTCAAGGTCAAAAGTTCACAGGGTCAAAGTTCAACGTCAAAATGTCACTTATCAAGGTCAAACGGTCACGGGGTCAAAAATCAAGGTCAAAAGGTCACTGGTAAAGGTCAAAAGGTCACTGGTCAAAAGCAAACGGTCACAGGATCAAAGTTCAAGGTCTAAAGGTCACTGGTCAGGGTCAAAAGGTCACTGCTGAAGGTAAAAAAGACACAGGGGTTAAAGGTAAAGGTCAAAAGGTCACGGTACAAGGTGAAAAGGTCACGGGACAAGGTGAAAAGGTCACGGGGCAACTGCATAAGGCCAAAAGGTCACCTGTCAAGGTCAAACGGTCACTGCTCAAGGTCAAAAGGTCACGTATCAATTCAAAAGGTCACGGGGCAATTGCATAAGGTCAAAAGCTCACTGGTCAAAATCAAACGGTCACAGGATCAAAGTTCAAGGTCATAAGGTCATGGGGTCAAAAATCAAGGTCAAAAGGTCACTGGTCAAAATCAAACGGTCACAGGATCAAATTTCAAGTTCATAAGGTCATGGGGGTCAAAAATCAAGGTCAAAAGGTCACCGCTCAAGGTCAAAAGGTCACGGGACAAGGTCAAACGGTCACTTATCAAGGTCAAAAGGTCCCGTTTCAAGGTCAAAAGTTCACAGGGTCAAAGTTCAAGGTCAAAAGGTCACTTATCAAGGTCAAACGGTCACGGGTCAAAAATCAAGGTCAAAAGGTCACTGGTAAAGGTCAAAAGGTCACTGGTCAAAAGCAAACGGTCACAGGATCAAAGTTCAAGGTCAAAAGGTCACTGGTCAGGGTCAAAAGGTCACTGCTGAAGGTAAAAAAGACACAGGGGTTAAAGGTAAAGGTCAAAAGGTCACGGTACAAGGTGAAAAGGTCACGGGACAAGGTCAAAAGGTCACGGGGCAACTGCATAAGGCCAAAAGGTCACCTGTCAAGGTCAAACGGTCACAGGATCAAAGTTCAAGGTCAAAAGGTCACGGGTCAAAGTTCAAGGTCAAAAGGTCACTGGTCAAGGTCAAAAGGTCACGAGTCAATGTAGAAAGGTCACGGGGTCAAAGGTCTAGGTAAAACAGTACCAGGATCAAAGTTCAAGGTCAAAAGGTCACTAGTCAAGGTCAAAAGGTCACGTTTCAAGGTCATAAGGACACGGGGGTCAAAAATCAAGGTCAAAAGGTCACTGCTCAAGGTCAAAAGGTCACGGGACAAGGTCAGAAGGTCACGGGGCAACTGCATAAGGCCAAAAGGTCACCTGTCAAGGTCAAAAGGTCACTGCTCAAGGTCAAAAGGTCACGTATCGATTCAAAAGGTCACGGGGCAATTGCATAAGGTCAAAAGCTCACTGGTCAAAATCAAACGGTCACAGGATCAAAGTTCAAGGTCATAAGGTCATGGGGTCAAAAATCAAGGTCAAAAGGTCACTGCTCAAGGTCATAAGGTCAGGGGACAAGGTCATAAGGTCACGGGGTAAAGGTCAAGGTCAAAAGGTCGCGAACCAAGGTCAAAAGGTCACGGGGGTCAAAAATCGAGGTCAAAAGGTCACAAACCAAGGTCAAAAGGTCACGGGACAAGGTGAAAAGGTCACGGGGCAACTGCATAAGGCCAAAAGGTCACCTGTCAAGGTCAAAAGGTCACGGCTCAAGGTCAAAAGGTCACGGTTCAAGGTCATAAGGTCACGGGGGTCAAAGGTCAAGGTCAAAAGGTCACGAACCAAGGTCATAAGGTCACTGGTCAAGGTCAAAAGGTCACGGGTCAATGGAGAGAGCTCGCGGAGTCAAAGGTCTAGGTCAAACAGTACCAGGCTCAAAGTTCAAGGTCAAAAGGTCACGTTTCAAGGTCAAAAGGTCACGGGACAAGGTCATAAGGTCACGGGGGTAAAGGTCAAGGTCAAAAGGTCGCGAACCAAGGTCAAAATATCACGGGGCAATTGCATAAGGTCAAAGGGTCACTGGTAAAGGTCAAAAGGTCACTGGTCAAAATCAAACGGTCACACGAACAACGTTCAAGGTCAAAAGGTCACTGCTCAAGGTCAAAAGGTCCCGTTTCAAGGTCAAACGGTCACGGGGGTTCAAATGTCAAGGTCAAAAGGTCACGAACCAAGGTCAGAAGGTCACGGAGTCAAAGTTCAAGGTCAAAAAGGTCACGGGACAAGGTCAAAAGGTCACGGGTCAATGTCGGAAGGTCACGGGTCAAAGGTCTAGGTCAAACAGTACCAGGCTCAAAGTTCAAGGTCAAAAGGTCACGTTTCACGGTCAAAAGGTCACGGGACAAGGTCAGAAGGTCACGGGGCAACTGCATAAGGCCAAAAGGTCACCTGTCAAGGTCAAAAGGTCACTGCGCTAGGTCAAAAGGTTATGTGTCGATTCAAAAGGTCACGGGGCAATTGCATAAGGTCAAAGGGTCACTGGTAAAGGTCAAAAGGTCACTGCTCAAGGTCAAAAGGTCACGTTTCAAGGTCAAACGGTCACGGGGGTCAAATGTCAAGGTCAAAAGGTCACGAACCAAGGTCAAAAGGTCACGGGGGTCAAAGGTCAAGGCCAGACGGTCACAGGATCAAAGTTCAAGGTCAAAAGGTCACTGGTCAAGGTCAAAAGGTCACGGGACAAGCTCATAAGGTCACGGGGTAAAGGTCAAGGTCAAAAGGTCGCGAACCAAGGTCAAAAGGTCACGGGCAATTGCATAAGGTCAAAGGGTCACTGGTAAAGGTCAAAAGGTCACTGCTCAAAATCAAACGGTCACACGAACAACGTTCAAGGTCAAAAGGTCATTGCTCAAGGTCAAAAGGTCCCGTTTCAAGGTCAAACGGTCACAGGGTGTCAAATGTCAAGGTCAAAAGGTCACTGGTCAGGGTCAAAAGGTCACTGCTCAAGGTAAAAAAGACACAGGGGTTAAAGGTAAAGGTCAAAAGGTCACGGTACAAGGTGAAAAGGTCACGGGACAAGGTCAAACGGTCACGGGGCAACTGCATAAGGCCAAAAGGTCACCTGTCAAGGTCAAACGGTTATGGGGGGTCAAATGTCAAGGTCAAAAGGTCACGAGCCAAGGTCAAAAGGTCATGGGGGTCAAAGGTCAAGGCCAAACGGTCACAGGATCAAAGTTCAAGGTCAAAAGGTCACGTTTCAAGGTCAAAAGGTCACGGGACAAGGTCAGAAGGTCACGGGGCAACTGCATAAGTCCAAAAGGTCACCTGTCAAGGTCAACAGGTCACTGCTCAAGGTCAAGAGGTCACGTATCGATTCAAAAGGTCACGGGGCAATTGCATAAGGTCAAAAGCTCACTGGTCAAAATCAAACGGTCACAGGATCAAAGTTCAAGGTCATAAGGTCATGGGGGTCAAAAATCAAGGTCAAAAGGTCACTGCTCAAGGCCAAAAGGTCACGGGACAAGGTCATAAGGTCACGGGGGTAAAGGTCAAGGTCAAAAGGTCGCGAACCAAGGTCAAAAGGTCACGGGGCAATTGCATAAGGTCAAAGGGTCACTGGTAAAGGTCAAAAGGTCACTGCTCAAAATCAAACGGTCACACGAACAACGTTCAAGGTCAAAAGGTCACTGCTCAAGGTCAAAAGGTCACGTTTCAAGGTCAAATGGTCACGGGGGGTCAATAGTCAAGGTCAAAAGGTCACGAACCAAGGTCAAAAGGTCACGGGGGTCAAAGGTCAAGGCCAGACGGTCACAGGATCAAAGTTCAAGGTCAAAAGGTCACTGGTCAAGGTCAAAAGGTCACGGGACAAGCTCATAAGGTCACGGG
This sequence comes from Porphyrio hochstetteri, assembly GCA_020800305.1. NCBI lineage: Eukaryota > Metazoa > Chordata > Aves > Gruiformes > Rallidae > Porphyrio > Porphyrio hochstetteri. The sequence goes on from CM036908.1 coordinate 763,323, forward strand.
GTAAAGGTCAAGGTCAAAAGGTCGCGAACCAAGGTCAAAAGGTCACGGGCAATTGCATAAGGTCAAAGGGTCACTGGTAAAGGTCAAAAGGTCACTGGTCAAAATCAAACGGTCACACGAACAACGTTCAAGGTCAAAAGGTCACTGCTCAAGGTCAAAAGGTCCCGTTTCAAGGTCAAACGGTCACGGGGGTGTCAAATGTCAAGGTCAAAAGGTCACGAACCAAGGTCAAAAGGTCACGGGGGTCAAAAATCGAGGTCAAAAGGTCACAAACCAAGGTCAAAAGGTCACGGGACAAGGTCAGAAGGTCACGGGGCAACTGCATAAGGCCAAAAGGTCACCTGTCAAGGTCAAAAGGTCACTGCTCAAGGTCAAAAGGTCCCGTTTCAAGGTCAAACGGTCACAGGGGGTCAAATGTCAAGGTCAAAAGGTCACTGGTCAGGGTCAAAAGGTCACTGCTCAAGGTAAAAAAGACACAGGGGTTAAAGGTAAAGGTCAAAAGGTCACGGTACAAGGTGAAAAGGTCACGGGACAAGGTCAAACGGTTATGGGGGGTCAAATGTCAAGGTCAAAAGGTCACGAGCAAAGGTCAAAAGGTCATGGGGGTCAAAGGTCAAGGCCAAACGGTCACAGGATCAAAGTTCAAGGTCAAAAGGTCACGTTTCAAGGTCAAAAGGTCACGGGACAAGGTCAGAAGTTCACGGGGCAACTGCATAAGGCCAAAAGGTCACCTGTCAAGGTCAAAAGGTCACTGCTCAAGGTCAAAAGGTCACGTATCGATTCAAAAGGTCACGGGGCAATTGCATAAGGTCAAAAGCTCACTGGTCAAAATCAAACGGTCACAGGATCAAAGTTCAAGGTCATAAGGTCATGGGGGTCAAAAATCAAGGTCAAAAGGTCACCGCTCAAGGTCAAAAGGTCACGGGACAAGGTCATAAGGTCACGGGGTAAAGGTCAAGGTCAAAAGGTCACGGGGCAATTGCATAAGGCCAAAAGGTCACCTGTCAAGGTCAAAAGGTCACTGCTCAAGGTCAAAAGGTCACGGTTCAAGGTCATAAGGTCACGGGGGTCAAAGGTCAAGGTCAAAAGGTCACGAACCAAGGTCGAAAGGTCACGGGACAAGGTCATAAGGTCACTTATCAAGGTCAAAAGGTCCCGTTTCAAGGTCAAAAGTTCACAGGGTCAAAGTTCAAGGTCAAAAGGTCACTTATCAAGGTCAAACGGTCACGGGGTCAAAAATCAAGGTCAAAAGGTCACTGGTAAAGGTCAAAAGGTCACTGGTCAAAAGCAAACGGTCACAGGATGAAAGTTCAAGGTCAAAAGGTCACTAGTCAAGGTCAAAAGGTCACGTTTCAAGGTCATAAGGACACGGGGGTCAAAAATCAAGGTCAAAAGGTCACAAACCAAGGTCAAAAGGTCACGGGACAAGGTCAGAAGGTCACGGGGCAACTGCATAAGGCCAAAAGGTCACCTGTCAAGGTCAAAAGGTCACTGCTCAAGGTCAAAAGGTCACGTATCGATTCAAAAGGTCACGGGGCAATTGCATAAGGTCAAAAGCTCACTGGTCAAAATCAAACGGTCACAGGATCAAAGTTCAAGGTCATAAGGTCATGGCGGTCAAAAATCAAGGTAAAAAGGTCACCGCTCAAGGTCAAAAGGTCACGGGACAAGGTCATAAGGTCACGGGGTAAAGGTCAAGGTCAAAAGGTCACGAACCAAGGTCAAAAGGTCACGGGGCAATTGCATAAGGTCAAAGGGTCACTGGTAAAGGTCAAAAGGTCACTGGTCAAAATCAAACGGTCACACGAACAACGTTCAAGGTCAAAAGGTCACTGCTCAAGGTCAAAAGGTCCCGTTTCAAGGTCAAACGGTCACGGGGGTGTCAAATGTCAAGGTCAAAAGGTCACAAACCAAGGTCAAAAGGTCACGGGGGTCAAAAATCGAGGTCAAAAGGTCACAAACCAAGGTCAAAAGGTCACGGGACAAGGAGAAATGGTCACAGGGCAACTGCATAAGGCCAAAAGGTCACCTGTCAAGGTCAAAAGGTCACTGCTCAAGGTCAAAAGGTCACGGTTCAAGGTCATAAGGTCACGGGGGTCAAAGGTCACGGTCAAAAGGTCACAAACCAAGGTCAAAAGGTCACAGGACAAGGTCATAAGGTCACTTATCAAGGTCAAAAGGTCCCGTTTCAAGGTCAAAAGTTCACAGGGTCAAAGTTCAAGGTCAAAAGGTCACTTATCAAGGTCAAACGGTCACAGGTCAAAAATCAAGGTCAAAAGGTCACTGGTAAAGGTCAAAAGGTCACTGGTCAAAAGCAAACGGTCACAGGATCAAAGTTCAAGGTCAAAAGGTCACTGGTCAGGGTCAAAAGGTCACTGCTGAAGGTAAAAAAGACACAGGGGTTAAAGGTAAAGGTCAAAAGGTCACGGTACAAGGTGAAAAGGTCATGGGACAAGGTCAAAAGGTCACGGGGCAACTGCATAAGGCCAAAAGGTCACCTGTCAAGGTCAAACGGTCACAGGATCAAAGTTCAAGGTCAAAAGGTCACGGGTCAAAGTTCAAGGTCAAAAGGTCACTGGTCAAGGTCAAAAGGTCACGAGTCAATGTAGAAAGGTCACGGGGGTCAAAGGTCTAGGTAAAACAGTACCAGGATCAAAGTTCAAGGTCAAAAGGTCACTAGTCAAGGTCAAAAGGTCACGTTTCAAGGTCATAAGGACACGGGGGTAAAAAATCAAGGTCAAAAGGTCACGAACCAAGGTCAAAAGTTCACGGGACAAGGTCAGAAGGTCACGGGGCAACTGCATAAGGCCAAAAGGTCACCTGTCAAGGTCAACAGGTCACTGCTCAAGGTCAAGAGGTCACGTATCAATTCAAAAGGTCACGGGGCAATTGCATAAGGTCAAAAGCTCACTGGTCAAAATCAAACGGTCACAGGATCAAAGTTCAAGGTCATAAGGTCATGGGGGTCAAAAATCAAGGTCAAAAGGTCACCGCTCAAGGTCAAAAGGTCACGGGACAAAGTCATAAGGTCACGGGGGTAAAGGTCAAGGTCAAAAGGTCGCGAACCAAGGTCAAAAGTTCACGGGGCAATTGCATAAGGTCAAAGGGTCACTGGTAAAGGTCAAAAGGTCACTGGTCAAAATCAAACGGTCACACGAACAACGTTCAAGGTCAAAAGGTCACCGCTCAAGGTCAAAAGGTCCCGTTTCAAGGTCAAACGGTCACGGGGTGTCAAATGTCAAGGTCAAAAGGTCACGAACCAAGGTCAAAAGGTCACGGGGGTCAAAAATCGAGGTCAAAAGGTCACAAACCAAGGTCAAAAGGTCACGGGACAAGGTGAAAAGGTCACGGGGCAACTGCATAAGGCCAAAAGGTCACCTGTCAAGGTCAAAAGGTCACGGCTCAAGGTCAAAAGGTCACGGTTCAAGGTCATAAGGTCACGGGGGTCAAAGTTCAAGGTCAAAAGGTCACGAACCAAGGTCAAAAGGTCACGGGACAAGGTCATAAGGTCACTTATCAAGGTCAAAAGGTCCCGTTTCAAGGTCAAAAGTTCACAGGGTCAAAGTTCAAGGTCAAAAGGTCACTTATCAAGGTCAAACGGTCACGGGGTCAAAAATCAAGGTCAAAAGGTCACTGGTAAAGGTCAAAAGGTCACTGGTCAAAAGCAAACGGTCACAGGATCAAAGTTCAAGGTCAAAAGGTCACTGCTCAAGGTCAAAAGGTCACTGCTGAAGGTAAAAAAGATACAGGGGTTATGCATAAGGTCAAAGGGTCACTGGTAAAGGTCAAAAGGTCACTGGTCAAAATCAAACGGTCACACGAACAACGTTCAAGGTCAAAAGGTCACTGCTCAAGGTCAAAAGGTCCCGTTTCAAGGTCAAACAGTCACAGGGGTGTCAAATGTCAAGGTCAAAAGGTCACGAACCAAGGTCAAAAGGTCACGGGGGTCAAAAATCGAGGTCAAAAGGTCACAAACCAAGGTCAAAAGGTCATGGGACAAGGTGAAATGGTCACGGGGCAACTGCATAAGGCCAAAAGGTCACCTGTCAAGGTCAAAAGGTCACTGCTCAAGGTCAAAAGGTCACGGTTCAAGGTCATAAGGTCACGGGGGTCAAAGGTCAAGGTCAAAAGGTCACGAACCAAGGTCAAAAGGTCACGGGGGTCAAAAATCGAGGTCAAAAGGTCACAAACCAAGGTCAAAAGGTCACGGGACAAGGTGAAAAGGTCACGGGACAAGGTCATAAGGTCACTTATCAAGGTCAAAAGGTCCCGTTTCAAGGTCAAAAGTTCACAGGGACAAAGTTCAAGGTCAAAAGGTCACTTATCAAGGTCAAACGGTCACGGGGTCAAAAATCAAGGTCAAAAGGTCACTGGTAAAGGTCAAAAGGTCACTGGTCAAAAGCAAACGGTCACAGGATGAAAGTTCAAGGTCAAAAGGTCACTGGTCAGGGTCAAAAGGTCACTGCTGAAGGTAAAAAAGACACAGGGGTTAAAGGTAAAGGTCAAAAGGTCACGGTACAAGGTGAAAAGGTCACGGGACAAGGTCAAAAGGTCACGGGGCAACTGCATAAGGCCAAAAGGTCACCTGTCAAGGTCAAACGGTCACAGGATCAAAGTTCAAGGTCAAAAGGTCACGGGTCAAAGTTCAAGGTCAAAAGGTCACTGGTCAAGGTCAAAAGGTCACGAGTCAATGTAGAAAGGTCACGGGGGTCAAAGGTCTAGGTAAAACAGTACCAGGATCAAAGTTCAAGGTCAAAAGGTCACTAGTCAAGGTCAAAAGGTCACGTTTCAAGGTCATAAGGACACGGGGGTCAAAAATCAAGGTCAAAAGGTCACGAACCAAGGTCAAAAGGTCACGGGACAAGGTCATAAGGTCACGGGGTAAAGGTCAAGGTCAAAAGGTCACGAACCAAGGTCAAAAGGTCACGGGGCAATTGCATAAGGTCAAAGGGTCACTGGTAAAGGTCAAAAGGTCACTGGTCAAAATCAAACGGTCACACGAACAACGTTCAAGGTCAAAAGGTCACTGCTCAAGGTCAAAAGGTCACGTTTCAAGGTCAAACGGTCACGGGGGTGTCAAATGTCAAGGTCAAAAGGTCACAAACCAAGGTCAAAAGGTCACGGGGGTCAAAAATCGAGGTCAAAAGGTCACAAACCAAGGTCAAAAGGTCACGGGACAAGGTGAAAAGGTCACGGGGCAACTGCATAAGGCCAAAAGGTCACCTGTCAAGGTCATAAGGTCACTGCTCAAGGTCAAAAGGTCCCATTTCAAGGTCAAAAGTTCACAGGGTCAAAGTTCAAGGTCAAAAGGTCACTTATCAAGGTCAAACGGTCACGGGGTCAAAAATCAAGGTCAAAAGGTCACTGGTAAAGGTCAAAAGGTCACTGGTCAAAAGCAAACGGTCACAGGATGAAAGTTCAAGGTCAAAAGGTCACTGGTCAAGGTCAAAAGGTCACGAGTCAATGTAGAAAGGTCACGGGGGTCAAAGGTCTATGTAAAACAGTACCAGGATCAAAGTTCAAGGTCAAAAGGTCACTAGTCAAGGTCAAAAGGTCACGTTTCAAGGTCATAAGGACACGGGGGTCAAAAATCAAGGTCAAAAGGTCACGAACCAAGGTCAAAAGGTCACGGGACAAGGCCAGAAGTTCACGGGGCAACTGCATAAGGCCAAAAGGTCACCTGTCAAGGTCAAAAGGTCACTGCTCAAGGTCAAAAGGTCACGTATCAATTCAAAAGGTCACGGGGCAATTGCATAAGGTCAAAAGCTAACTGGTCAAAATCAAACGGTCACAGGATCAAATTTCAAGGTCATAAGGTCATGGGGGTCAAAAATCAAGGTCAAAAGGTCACCGCTCAAGGTCAAAAGGTCACGGGACAAGGTCATAAGGTCACGGGGTAAAGGTCAAGGTCAAAAGGTCACGGGGCAATTGCATAAGGCCAAAAGGTCACCTGTCAAGGTCAAAAGGTCACTGCTCAAGGTCAAAAGGTCACGGTTCAAGGTCATAAGGTCACGGGGGTCAAAGGTCAAGGTCAAAAGGTCACGAACCAAGGTCAAAAGGTCACGGGACAAGGTCATAAGTTCACTTATCAAGGTCAAAAGGTCCCGTTTCAAGGTCAAAAGTTCACAGGGTCAAAGTTCAAGGTCAAAAGGTCACTTATCAAGGTCAAACGGTCACGGGGTCAAAAATCAAGGTCAAAAGGTCACTGGTAAAGGTCAAAAGGTCACTGGTCAAAAGCAAACGGTCACAGGATGAAAGTTCAAGGTCAAAAGGTCACTAGTCAAGGTCAAAAGGTCACGTTTCAAGGTCATAAGGACACGGGGGTCAAAAATCAAGGTCAAAAGGTCACAAACCAAGGTCAAAAGGTCACGGGACAAGGTCAGAAGGTCACGGGGCAACTGCATAAGGCCAAAAGGTCACCTGTCAAGGTCAAAAGGTCACTGCTCAAGGTCAAAAGGTCACGTATCGATTCAAAAGGTCACGGGGCAATTGCATAAGGTCAAAAGCTCACTGGTCAAAATCAAACGGTCACAGGATCAAAGTTCAAGGTCATAAGGTCATGGGGGTCAAAAATCAAGGTAAAAAGGTCACCGCTCAAGGTCAAAAGGTCACGGGACAAGGTCATAAGGTCACGGGGTAAAGGTCAAGGTCAAAAGGTCACGAACCAAGGTCAAAAGGTCACGGGGCAATTGCATAAGGTCAAAGGGTCACTGGTAAAGGTCAAAAGGTCACTGGTCAAAATCAAACGGTCACACGAACAACGTTCAAGGTCAAAAGGTCACTGCTCAAGGTCAAAAGGTCCCGTTTCAAGGTCAAACGGTCACGGGGGTGTCAAATGTCAAGGTCAAAAGGTCACAAACCAAGGTCAAAAGGTCACGGGGGTCAAAAATCGAGGTCAAAAGGTCACAAACCAAGGTCAAAAGGTCACGGGACAAGGAGAAATGGTCACAGGGCAACTGCATAAGGCCAAAAGGTCACCTGTCAAGGTCAAAAGGTCACTGCTCAAGGTCAAAAGGTCACGGTTCAAGGTCATAAGGTCACGGGGTCAAAGGTCACGGTCAAAAGGTCACAAACCAAGGTCAAAAGGTCACGGGACAAAGTCATAAGGTCACTTATCAAGGTCAAAAGGTCCCGTTTCAAGGTCAAAAGTTCACAGGGTCAAAGTTCAAGGTCAAAAGGTCACTTATCAAGGTCAAACGGTCACAGGTCAAAAATCAAGGTCAAAAGGTCACTGGTAAAGGTCAAAAGGTCACTGGTCAAAAGCAAACGGTCACAGGATCAAAGTTCAAGGTCAAAAGGTCACTGGTCAGGGTCAAAAGGTCACTGCTGAAGGTAAAAAAGACACAGGGGTTAAAGGTAAAGGTCAAAAGGTCACGGTACAAGGTGAAAAGGTCACGGGACAAGGTCAAAAGGTCACGGGGCAACTGCATAAGGCCAAAAGGTCACCTGTCAAGGTCAAACGGTCACAGGATCAAAGTTCAAGGTCAAAAGGTCACGGGTCAAAGTTCAAGGTCAAAAGGTCACTGGTCAAGGTCAAAAGGTCACGAGTCAATGTAGAAAGGTCACGGGGGTCAAAGGTCTAGGTAAAACAGTACCAGGATCAAAGTTCAAGGTCAAAAGGTCACTAGTCAAGGTCAAAAGGTCACGTTTCAAGGTCATAAGGACACGGGGGTCAAAAATCAAGGTCAAAAGGTCACGAACCAAGGTCAAAAGGTCACGGGACAAGGTCATAAGGTCACGGGGTAAAGGTCAAGGTCAAAAGGTCACGAACCAAGGTCAAAAGGTCACGGGGCAATTGCATAAGGTCAAAGGGTCACTGGTAAAGGTCAAAAGGTCACTGGTCAAAATCAAACGGTCACACGAACAACGTTCAAGGTCAAAAGGTCACTGCTCAAGGTCAAAAGGTCCCGTTTCAAGGTCAAACGGTCACGGGGGTGTCAAATGTCAAGGTCAAAAGGTCACAAACCAAGGTCAAAAGGTCACGGGACAAGGTCATAAGGTCACTTATCAAGGTCAAAAGCTCCCGTTTCAAGGTCAAAAGTTCACAGGGTCAAAGGTCAAGGTCAAAAGGTCACTTATCAAGGTCAAACGGTCACGGGGTCAAAAATCAAGGTCAAAAGGTCACTGGTAAAGGTCAAAAGGTCACTGGTCAAAAGCAAACGGTCACAGGATCAAAGTTCAAGGTCAAAAGGTCACTGGTCAGGGTCAAAAGGTCACTGCTGAAGGTAAAAAAGATACAGGGGTTATGCATAAGGTCAAAGGGTCACTGGTAAATGTCAAAAGGTCACTGGTCAAAATCAAACGGTCACACGAACAACGTTCAAGGTCAAAAGGTCACTGCTCAAGGTCAAAAGGTCACGTATCAATTCAAAAGGTCACGGGGCAATTGCATAAGGTCAAAAGCTCACTGGTCAAAATCAAACGGTCACAGGATCAAAGTTCAAGGTCATAAGGTCATGGGGGTCAACAATCAAGGTCAAAAGGTCACCGCTCAAGGTCAAAAGGTCACGGGACAAGGTCATAAGGTCACGGGGTAAAGGTCAAGGTCAAAAGGTCACGAACCAAGGTCAAAAGGTCACGGGGCAATTGCATAAGGTCAAAGGGTCACTGGTAAAGGTCAAAAGGTCACTGGTCAAAATCAAACGGTCACACGAACAACGTTCAAGGTCAAAAGGTCACTGCTCAAGGTCAAAAGGTCCCGTTTCAAGGTCAAACGGTCACGGGGGTGTCAAATGTCAAGGTCAAAAGGTCACGAACCAAGGTCAAAAGGTCACGGGGGTCAAAAATCGAGGTCAAAAGGTCACAAACCAAGGTCAAAAGGTCACGGGACAAGGTGAAATGGTCACGGGGCAACTGCATAAGGCCAAAAGGTCACCTGTCAAGGTCAAAAGGTCACGGCTCAAGGTCAAAAGGTCACGGTTCAAGGTCATAAGGTCACGGGGGTCAAAGGTCAAGGTCAAAAGGTCACGAACCAAGGTCAAAAGGTCACGGGACAAGGTCATAAGGTCACCTATCAAGGTCAAAAGGTCCCGTTTCAAGGTCAAAAGTTCACAGGGTCAAAGTTCAAGGTCAAAAGGTCACTTATCAAGGTCAAACGGTCACGGGGTCAAAAATCAAGGTCAAAAGGTCACTGGTAAAGGTCAAAAGGTCACTGGTCAAAAGCAAACAGTCACAGGATGAAAGGTCAAGGTCAAAAGGTCACTGGTCAGGGTCAAAAGGTCACTGCTGAAGGTAAAAAAGACACAGGGGTTAAAGGTAAAGGTCAAAAGGTCACGGTACAAGGTGAAAAGGTCACGGGACAAGGTCAAAAGGTCACGGGGCAACTGCATAAGGCCAAAAGGTCACCTGTCAAGGTCAAACGGTCACAGGATCAAAGTTCAAGGTCAAAAGGTCACGGGTCAAAGTTCAAGGTCAAAAGGTCACTGGTCAAGGTCAAAAGGTCACGAGTCAATGTAGAAAGGTCACGGGGGTCAAAGGTCTAGGTAAAACAGTACCAGGATCAAAGTTCAAGGTCAAAAGGTCACTAGTCAAGGTCAAAAGGTCACGTTTCAAGGTCATAAGGACACGGGGGTCAAAAATCAAGGTCAAAAGGTCACGAACCAAGGTCAAAAGGTCACGGGACAAGGTCAGAAGGTCACGGGGCAACTGCATAAGGCCAAAAGGTCACCTGTCAAGGTCAAAAGGTCACTGCTCAAGGTCAAAAGGTCCCGTTTCAAGGTCAAACGGTCACGGGGGTGTCAAATGTCAAGGTCAAAAGGTCACAAACCAAGGTCAAAAGGTCACAGAGGTCAAAAATCGAGGTCAAAAGGTCACAAACCAAGGTCAAAAGGTCACGGGACAAGGAGAAATGGTCACAGGGCAACTGCATAAGGCCAAAAGGTCACCTGTCAAGGTCAAAAGGTCACTGCTCAAGGTCAAAAGGTCACGGTTCAAGGTCATAAGGTCACGGGGGTCAAAGGTCAAGGTCAAAAGGTCACGAACCAAGGTCAAAAGGTCACGGGACAAAGTCATAAGGTCACTTATCAAGGTCAAAATGTCCCGTTTCAAGGTCAAAAGTTCACAGGGTCAAAATTCAAGGTCAAAAGGTCACTTATCAAGGTCAAACGATCACAGGTCAAAAATCAAGGTCAAAAGGTCACTGGTAAAGGTCAAAAGGTCACTGGTCAAAAGCAAACGGTCACAGGATCAAAGTTCAAGGTCAAAAGGTCACTGGTCAGGGTCAAAAGGTCACTGCTGAAGGTAAAAAAGACACAGGGGTTAAAGGCAAAGGTCAAAAGGTCACGGTACAAGGTGAAAAGGTCACGGGACAAGGTCAAAAGGTCACGGGGCAACTGCATAAGGCCAAAAGGTCACCTGTCAAGGTCAAACGGTCACAGGATCAAAGTTCAAGGTCAAAAGGTCACGGGTCAAAGTTCAAGGTCAAAAGGTCACTGGTCAAGGTCAAAAGGTCACGAGTCAATGTAGAAAGGTCACGGGGGTCAAAGGTCTAGGTAAAACAGTACCAGGATCAAAGTTCAAGGTCAAAAGGTCACTAGTCAAGGTCAAAAGGTCACGTTTCAAGGTCATAAGGACACAGGGGTCAAAAATCAAGGTCAAAAGGTCACGAACCAAGGTCAAAAGGTCACGGGACAAGGTCAGAAGGTCACGGGGCAACTGCATAAGGCCAAAAGGTCACCTGTCAAGGTCAAACGGTCACTGCTCAAGGTCAAAAGGTCACGTATCAATTCAAAAGGTCACGGGGCAATTGCATAAGGTCAAAAGCTCACTGGTCAAAATCAAACGGTCACAGGATCAAAGTTCAAGGTCATAAGGTCATGGGGGTCAAAAATCAAGGTCAAAAGGTCACCGCTCAAGGTCAAAAGGTCACGGGACAAGGTCATAAGGTCACGGGGTAAAGGTCAAGGTCAAAAGGTCACGAACCAAGGTCAAAAGGTCACGGGGCAATTGCATAAGGTCAAAGGGTCACTGGTAAAGGTCAAAAGGTCACTGGTCAAAATCAAACGGTCACACGAACAACGTTCAAGGTCAAAAGGTCACTGCTCAAGGTCAAAAGGTCCCGTTTCAAGGTCAAACGGTCACGGGGGTGTCAAATGTCAAGGTCAAAAGGTCACGAACCAAGGTCAAAAGGTCACGGGGGTCAAAAATCGAGGTCAAAAGGTCACAAACCAAGGTCAAAAGGTCACGGGACAAGGTGAAATGGTAACGGGGCAACTGCATAAGGTCAAAAGGTCACCGCTCAAGGTCAAAAGCTCACGGTTCAAGGTCAAAAGGTCACGAGTCAATGTAGAAAGGTCACGGGGGTCAAAGGTCTAGGTAAAACAGTACCAGGATCAAAGTTCAAGGTCAAAAGGTCACTAGTCAAGGTCAAAAGGTCACGTTTCAAGGTCATAAGGACACGGGGGTCAAAAATCAAGGTCAAAAGGTCACGAACCAAGGTCAAAAGGTCACGGGACAAGGTCAGAAGGTCACGGGGCAACTGCATAAGGCCAAAAGGTCACCTGTCAAGGTCAAAAGGTCACTGCTCAAGGTCAAAAGGTCACGTATCAATTCAAAAGGTCACGGGGCAATTGCATAAGGTCAAAAGCTCACTGGTCAAAATCAAACGGTCACAGGATCAAAGTTCAAGGTCATAAGGTCATGGGGGTCAAAAATCAAGGTCAAAAGGTCACCGCTCAAGGTCAAAAGGTCACGGGACAAGGTCATAAGGTCACGGGGGTAAAGGTCAAGGTCAAAAGGTCGCGAACCAAGGTCAAAAGGTCACGGGGCAATTGCATAAGGTCAAAGGGTCACTGGTAAAGGTCAAAAGGTCAGTGGTCAAAATCAAACGGTCACACGAACAACGTTCAAGGTCAAAAGGTCACTGCTCAAGGTCAAAAGGTCCCGTTTCAAGGTCAAACGGTCACGGGGTGTCAAATGTCAAGGTCAAAAGGTCACGAACCAAGGTCAAAAGGTCACGGGGGTCAAAAATCGAGGTCAAAAGGTCACAAACCAAGGTCAAAAGGTCACGGGACAAGGTGAAAAGGTCACGGGGCAACTGCATAAGGCCAAAAGGTCACCTGTCAAGGTCAAAAGGTCACTGCTCAAGGTCAAAAGGTCACGGTTCAAGGTCATAAGGTCACGGGGGTCAAAGGTCAAGGTCAAAAGGTCACGAACCAAGGTCAAAAGGTCACGGGACCAGGTCATAAGGTCACTTATCAAGGTCAAAAGGTCCCGTTTCAAGGTCAAAAGTTCACAGGGTCAAAGTTCAAGGTCAAAAGGTCACTTATCAAGGTCAAACGGTCACGGGGGCAAAAATCAAGGTCAAAAGGTCACTGGTAAAGGTCAAAAGGTCACTGGTCAAAAGCAAACGGTCACAGGATGAAAGTTCAAGGTCAAAAGGTCACTGGTCAGGGTCAAAAGGTCACTGCTGAAGGTAAAAAAGACACAGGGGTTAAAGGTAAAGGTCAAAAGGTCACGGTACAAGGTGAAAAGGTCACGGGACAAGGTCAAAAGGTCACGGGGCAACTGCATAAGGCCAAAAGGTCACCTGTCAAGGTCAAACGTTCACAGGATCAAAGTTCAAGGTCAAAAGGTCACGGGTCAAAGTTCAAGGTCAAAAGGTCACTGGTCAAGGTCAAAAGGTCACGAGTCAATGTAGAAAGGTCACGGGGGTCAAAGGTCTAGGTAAAACAGTACCAGGATCAAAGTTCAAGGTCAAAAGGTCACTAGTCAAGGTCAAAAGGTCACGTTTCAAGGTCATAAGGACACGGGGGTCAAAAATCAAGGTCAAAAGGTCACGAACCAAGGTCAAAAGGTCACGGGACAAGGTCAGAAGGTCACGGGGCAACTGCATAAGGCCAAAAGGTCACCTGTCAAGGTCAAAAGGTCACTGCTCAAGGTCAAAAGGTCACGTATCAATTAAAAGGTCACGGGGCAATTGCATAAGGTCAAAAGCTCACTGGTCAAAATCAAACTGTCACAGGATCAAAGTTCAAGGTCATAAGGTCATGGGGGTCAAAAATCAAGGTCAAAAGGTCACCGCTCAAGGTCAAAAGGTCACGGGACAAGGTCATAAGGTCACGGGGTAAAGGTCAAGGTCAAAAGGTCACGAACCAAGGTCAAAAGGTCACGGGGCAATTGCATAAGGTCAAAGGGTCACTGGTAAAGGTCAAAAGGTCACTGGTCAAAATCAAACGGTCACACGAACAACGTTCAAGGTCAAAAGGTCACTGCTCAAGGTCAAAAGGTCCCGTTTCAAGGTCAAACGGTCACGGGGGTGTCAAATGTCAAGGTCAAAAGGTCACAAACCAAGGTCAAAAGGTCACGGGGGTCAAAAATCGAGGTCAAAAGGTCACAAACCAAGGTCAAAAGGTCACGGGACAAGGTGAAAAGGTCACGGGGCAACTGCATAAGGCCAAAAGGTCACCTGTCAAGGTCATAAGGTCACTGCTCAAGGTCAAAAGGTCCCATTTCAAGGTCAAAAGTTCACAGGGTCAAAGTTCAAGGTCAAAAGGTCACTTATCAAGGTCAAACGGTCACGGGGTCAAAAATCAAGCTCAAAAGGTCACTGGTAAAGGTCAAAAGGTCACTGGTCAAAAGCAAACGGTCACAGGATCAAAGTTCAAGGTCAAAAGGTCACTGGTCAGGGTCAAAAGGTCACTGCTGAAGGTAAAAAAGATACAGGGGTTATGCATAAGGTCAAAGGGTCACTGGTAAAGGTCAAAAGGTCACTGGTCAAAATCAAACGGTCACACGAACAACGTTCAAGGTCAAAAGGTCACTGCTCAAGGTCAAAAGGTCCCGTTTCAAGGTCAAACAGTCACGGGGGTGTCAAATGTCAAGGTCAAAAGGTCACAAACCAAGGTCAAAAGGTCACGGGGGTCAAAAATCGAGGTCAAAAGGTCACAAACCAAGGTCAAAAGGTCACGGGACAAGGTGAAATGGTCACGGGGCAACTGCATAAGGCCAAAAGGTCACCTGTCAAGGTCAAAAGGTCACTGCTCAAGGTCAAAAGGTCACGGTTCAAGGTCATAAGGTCACGGGGGTCAAAGGTCAAGGTCAAAAGGTCACGAACCAAGGTCAAAAGGTCACGGGGGTCAAAAATCGAGGTCAAAAGGTCACAAACCAAGGTCAAAAGGTCACGGGACAAGGTGAAAAGGTCACGGGACAAGGTCATAAGGTCACTTATCAAGGTCAAAAGGTCCCGTTTCAAGGTCAAAAGTTCACAGGGACAAAGTTCAAGGTCAAAAGGTCACTAGTCAAGGTCAAAAGGTCACGTTTCAAGGTCATAAGGACACGGGGGTCAAAAATCAAGGTCAAAAGGTCACGAACCAAGGTCAAAAGGTCACGGGACAAGGTCAGAAGGTCACGGGGCAACTGCATAAGGCCAAAAGGTCACCTGTCAAGGTCAAAAGGTCACTGCACAAGGTCAAAAGGTCACGGTTCAAGGTCATAAGGTCACGGGGGTCAAAGGTCACGGTCAAAAGGTCACAAACCAAGGTCAAAAGGTCACGGGACAAAGTCATAAGGTCACTTATCAAGGTCAAAAGGTCCCGTTTCAAGGTCAAAAGTTCACAGGGTCAAAGTTCAAGGTCAAAAGGTCACTTATCAAGGTCAAACGGTCACAGGTCAAAAATCAAGGTCAAAAGGTCACTGGTAAAGGTCAAAAGGTCACTGGTCAAAAGCAAACGGTCACAGGATCAAAGTTCAAGGTCAAAAGGTCACTGGTCAGGGTCAAAAGGTCACTGCTGAAGGTAAAAAAGACACAGGGGTTAAAGGTAAAGGTCAAAAGGTCACGGTACAAGGTGAAAAGGTCACGGGACAAGGTCAAAAGGTCACGGGGCAACTGCATAAGGCCAAAAGGTCACCTGTCAAGGTCAAACGGTCACAGGATCAAAGTTCAAGGTCAAAAGGTCACGGGTCAAAGTTCAAGGTCAAAAGGTCACTGGTCAAGGTCAAAAGGTCACGAGTCAATGTAGAAAGGTCACGGGGGTCAAAGGTCTAGGTAAAACAGTACCAGGATCAAAGTTCAAGGTCAAAAGGTCACTAGTCAAGGTCAAAAGGTCACGTTTCAAGGTCATAAGGACACGGGGGTCAAAAATCAAGGTCAAAAGGTCACGAACCAAGGTCAAAAGGTCACGGGACAAGGTCAGAAGGTCACGGGGCAACTGCATAAGGCCAAAAGGTCACCTGTCAAGGTCAAAAGGTCACTGCTCAAGGTCAAAAGGTCACGTATCAATTCAAAAGGTCACGGGGCAATTGCATAAGGTCAAAAGCTCACTGGTCAAAATCAAACGGTCACAGGATCAAAGTTCAAGGTCATAAGGTCATGGGGGTCAAAAATCAAGGTCAAAAGGTCACCGCTCAAGGTCAAAAGGTCACGGGACAAGGTCATAAGGTCACGGGGGTAAAGGTCAAGGTCAAAAGGTCGCGAACCAAGGTCAAAAGGTCACGGGGCAATTGCATAAGGTCAAAGGGTCACTGGTAAAGGTCAAAAGGTCAGTGGTCAAAATCAAACGGTCACACAAACAACGTTCAAGGTCAAAAGGTCACTGCTCAAGGTCAAAAGGTCCCGTTTCAAGGTCAAACGGTCACGGGGTGTCAAATGTCAAGGTCAAAAGGTCACGAACCAAGGTCAAAAGGTCACGGGGGTCAAAAATCGAGGTCAAAAGGTCACAAACCAAGGTCAAAAGGTCACGGGACAAGGTGAAAAGGTCACGGGGCAACTGCATAAGGCCAAAAGGTCACCTGTCAAGGTCAAAAGGTCACTTCCCAAGGTCAAAAGGTCACGGTTCAAGGTCATAAGGTCACGGGGGTCAAAGGTCAAGGTCAAAAGGTCACGGGACAAGGTGAAAAGGTCACGGGGCAACTGCATAAGGCCAAAAGGTCACCTGTCAAGGTCAAAAGGTCCCGTTTCAAGGTCAAAAGTTCACAGGGTCAAAGTTCAAGGTCAAAAGGTCACTTATCAAGGTCAAACGGTCACGGGGTCAAAAATCAAGGTCAAAAGGTCACTGGTAAAGGTCAAAAGGTCACTGGTCAAAAGCAAACGGTCACAGGATCAAAGTTCAAGGTCAAAAGGTCACTGGTCAGGGTCAAAAGGTCACTGCTGAAGGTAAAAAAGACACAGGGGTTAAAGGTAAAGGTCAAAAGGTCACGGTACAAGGTGAAAAGGTCACGGGACAAGGTCAAAAGGTCACGGGGCAACTGCATAAGGCCAAAAGGTCACCTGTCAAGGTCAAACGGTCACAGGATCAAAGTTCAAGGTCAAAAGGTCACGGGTCAAAGTTCAAGGTCAAAAGGTCACTGGTCAAGGTCAAAAGGTCACGAGTCAATGTAGAAAGGTCACGGGGGTCAAAGGTCTAGGTAAAACAGTACCAGGATCAAAGTTCAAGGTCAAAAGGTCACTAGTCAAGGTCAAAAGGTCACGTTTCAAGGTCATAAGGACACGGGGGTCAAAAATCAAGGTCAAAAGGTCACGAACCAAGGTCAAAAGGTCACGGGACAAGGTCAGAAGGTCACGGGGCAACTGCATAAGGCCAAAAGGTCACCTGTCAAGGTCAAAAGGTCACTGCTCAAGGTCAAAAGGTCACGTATCAATTAAAAGGTCACGGGGCAATTGCATAAGGTCAAAAGCTCACTGGTCAAAATCAAACTGTCACAGGATCAAAGTTCAAGGTCATAAGGTCATGGGGGTCAAAAATCAAGGTCAAAAGGTCACTGCTCAAGGTCAAAAGGTCACGGGACAAGGTCATAAGGTCACGGGGGTAAAGGTCAAGGTCAAAAGGTCACGAACCAAGGTCAAAAGGTCACGGGGCAATTGCATAAGGTCAAAGGGTCACTGGTAAAGGTCAAAAGGTCACTGGTCAAAATAAAACGGTCACACGAACAACGTTCAAGGTCAAAAGGTCACTGCTCAAGGTCAAAAGGTCCCGTTTCAAGGTCAAACGGTCACGGGGGTGTCAAATGTCAAGGTCAAAAGGTCACAAACCAAGGTCAAAAGGTCACGGGGGTCAAAAATCGAGGTCAAAAGGTCACAAACCAAGGTCAAAAGGTCACGGGACAAGGTGAAAAGGTCACGGGGCAACTGCATAAGGCCAAAAGGTCACCTGTCAAGGTCATAAGGTCACTGCTCAAGGTCAAAAGGTCCCATTTCAAGGTCAAAAGTTCACAGGGTCAAAGTTCAAGGTCAAAAGGTCACTTATCAAGGTCAAACGGTCACGGGGTCAAAAATCAAGGTCAAAAGGTCACTGGTAAAGGTCAAAAGGTCACTGGTCAAAAGCAAACGGTCACAGGATGAAAGTTCAAGGTCAAAAGGTCACTGGTCAGGGTCAAAAGGTCACTGCTGAAGGTAAAAAAGACACAGGGGTTAAAGGTAAAGGTCAAAAGGTCACGGTACAAGGTGAAAAGGTCACGGGACAAGGTCAAAAGGTCACGGGGCAACTGCATAAGGCCAAAAGGTCACCTGTCAAGGTCAAACGTTCACAGGATCAAAGTTCAAGGTCAAAAGGTCACGGGTCAAAGTTCAAGGTCAAAAGGTCACTGGTCAAGGTCAAAAGGTCACGAGTCAATGTAGAAAGGTCACGGGGGTCAAAGGTCTAGGTAAAACAGTACCAGGATCAAAGTTCAAGGTCAAAAAGGTCACTAGTCAAGGTCAAAAGGTCACGTTTCAAGGTCATAAGGACACGGGGGTCAAAAATCAAGGTCAAAAGGTCACGAACCAAGGTCAAAAGGTCACGGGACAAGGTCAGAAGGTCACGGGGCAACTGCATAAGGCCAAAAGGTCACCTGTCAAGGTCAAACGGTCACAGGATCAAAGTTCAAGGTCAAAAGGTCACGGGTCAAAGTTCAAGGTCAAAAGGTCACTGGTCAAGGTCAAAAGGTCACGAGTCAATGTAGAAAGGTCACGGGGGTCAAAGGTCTAGGTAAAACAGTACCAGGATCAAAGTTCAAGGTCAAAAGGTCACTAGTCAAGGTCAAAAGGTCACGTTTCAAGGTCATAAGGACACGGGGGTCAAAAATCAAGGTCAAAAGGTCACAAACCAAGGTCAAAAGGTCACGGGACAAGGTCAGAAGGTCACGGGGCAACTGCATAAGGCCAAAAGGTCACCTGTCAAGGTCAAAAGGTCACTGCTCAAGGTCAAAAGGTCACGTATCAATTAAAAGGTCACGGGGCAATTGCATAAGGTCAAAAGCTCACTGGTCAAAATCAAACTGTCACAGGATCAAAGTTCAAGGTCATAAGGTCATGGGGGTCAAAAATCAAGGTCAAAAGGTCACTGCTCAAGGTCAAAAGGTCACGGGACAAGGTCATAAGGTCACGGGGGTAAAGGTCAAGGTCAAAAGGTCACGAACCAAGGTCAAAAGGTCACGGGCAATTGCATAAGGTCAAAGGGTCACTGGTAAAGGTCAAAAGGTCACTGGTCAAAATCAAACGGTCACACGAACAACGTTCAAGGTCAAAAGGTCACTGCTCAAGGTCAAAAGGTCCCGTTTCAAGGTCAAACGGTCACGGGGGTGTCAAATGTCAAGGTCAAAAGGTCACAAACCAAGGTCAAAAGGTCACGGGGGTCAAAAATCGAGGTCAAAAGGTCACAAACCAAGGTCAAAAGGTCACGGGACAAGGTGAAAAGGTCACGGGGCAACTGCATAAGGCCAAAAGGTCACCTGTCAAGGTCATAAGGTCAATGCTCAAGGTCAAAAGGTCCCATTTCAAGGTCAAAAGTTCACAGGGTCAAAGTTCAAGGTCAAAAGGTCACTTATCAAGGTCAAACGGTCACGGGGTCAAAAATCAAGGTCAAAAGGTCACTGGTAAAGGTCAAAAGGTCACTGGTCAAAAGCAAACGGTCACAGGATGAAAGTTCAAGGTCAAAAGGTCACTGGTCAGGGTCAAAAGGTCACTGCTGAAGGTAAAAAAGACACAGGGGTTAAAGGTAAAGGTCAAAAGGTCACGGTACAAGGTGAAAAGGTCACGGGACAAGGTCAAAAGGTCACGGGGCAACTGCATAAGGCCAAAAGGTCACCTGTCAAGGTCAAACGGTCACAGGATCAAAGTTCAAGGTCAAAAGGTCACGGGTCAAAGTTCAAGGTCAAAAGGTCACTGGTCAAGGTCAAAAGGTCACGAGTCAATGTAGAAAGGTCACGGGGTCAAAGGTCTAGGTAAAACAGTACCAGGATCAAAGTTCAAGGTCAAAAGGTCACTAGTCAAGGTCAAAAGGTCACGTTTCAAGGTCATAAGGACACGGGGGTCAAAAATCAAAGTCAAAAGGTCACGAACCAAGGTCAAAAGGTCACGGGACAAGGTCAGAAGGTCACGGGGCAACTGCATAAGGCCAAAAGGTCACCTGTCAAGGTCAAAAGGTCACTGCTCAAGGTCAAAAGGTCACGTATCAATTCAAAAGGTCACGGGGCAATTGCATAAGGTCAAAAGCTCACTGGTCAAAATCAAACGGTCACAGGATCAAAGTTCAAGGTCATAAGGTCATGGGGTCAAAAATCAAGGTCAAAAGGTCACTGCTCAAGGTCATAAGGTCAGGGGACAAGGTCATAAGGTCACGGGGTAAAGGTCAAGGTCAAAAGGTCGCGAACCAAGGTCAAAAGGTCACGGGGGTCAAAAATCGAGGTCAAAAGGTCACAAACCAAGGTCAAAAGGTCACGGGACAAGGTGAAAAGGTCACGGGGCAACTGCATAAGGCCAAAAGGTCACCTGTCAAGGTCAAAAGGTCACTGCTCAAGGTCAAAAGGTCACGGTTCAAGGTCATAAGGTCACGGGGGTCAAAGGTCAAGGTCAAAAGGTCACGAACCAAGGTCATAAGGTCACTGGTCAAGGTCAAAAGGTCACGGGTCAATGGAGAGAGCTCGCGGAGTCAAAGGTCTAGGTCAAACAGTACCAGGCTCAAAGTTCAAGGTCAAAAGGTCACGTTTCAAGGTCAAAAGGTCACGGGACAAGGTCATAAGGTCACGGGGGTAAAGGTCAAGGTCAAAAGGTCGCGAACCAAGGTCAAAATATCACGGGGCAATTGCATAAGGTCAAAGGGTCACTGGTAAAGGTCAAAAGGTCACTGGTCAAAATCAAACGGTCACACGAACAACGTTCAAGGTCAAAAGGTCACTGCTCAAGGTCAAAAGGTCCCGTTTCAAGGTCAAACGGTCACGGGGGTTCAAATGTCAAGGTCAAAAGGTCACGAACCAAGGTCAGAAGGTCACGGAGTCAAAGTTCAAGGTCAAAAAGGTCACGGGACAAGGTTAAAAGGTCACGGGTCAATGTCGGAAGGTCACGGGTCAAAGGTCTAGGTCAAACAGTACCAGGCTCAAAGTTCAAGGTCAAAAGGTCACGTTTCACGGTCAAAAGGTCACGGGACAAGGTCAGAAGGTCACGGGGCAACTGCATAAGGCCAAAAGGTCACCTGTCAAGGTCAAAAGGTCACTGCGCTAGGTCAAAAGGTTACGTATCGATTCAAAAGGTCACGGGGCAATTGCATAAGGTCAAAGGGTCACTGGTAAAGGTCAAAAGGTCACTGCTCAAGGTCAAAAGGTCACGTTTCAAGGTCAAACGGTCACGGGGGTCAAATGTCAAGGTCAAAAGGTCACGAACCAAGGTCAAAAGGTCACGGGGGTCAAAGGTCAAGGCCAGACGGTCACAGGATCAAAGTTCAAGGTCAAAAGGTCACTGGTCAAGGTCAAAAGGTCACGGGACAAGCTCATAAGGTCACGGGGTAAAGGTCAAGGTCAAAAGGTCGCGAACCAAGGTCAAAAGGTCACGGGCAATTGCATAAGGTCAAAGGGTCACTGGTAAAGGTCAAAAGGTCACTGCTCAAAATCAAACGGTCACACGAACAACGTTCAAGGTCAAAAGGTCATTGCTCAAGGTCAAAAGGTCCCGTTTCAAGGTCAAACGGTCACAGGGGGTCAAATGTCAAGGTCAAAAGGTCACTGGTCAGGGTCAAAAGGTCACTGCTCAAGGTAAAAAAGACACAGGGGTTAAAGGTAAAGGTCAAAAGGTCACGGTACAAGGTGAAAAGGTCACGGGACAAGGTCAAACGGTCACGGGGCAACTGCATAAGGCCAAAAGGTCACCTGTCAAGGTCAAACGGTTATGGGGGGTCAAATGTCAAGGTCAAAAGGTCACGAGCCAAGGTCAAAAGGTCATGGGGGTCAAAGGTCAAGGCCAAACGGTCACAGGATCAAAGTTCAAGGTCAAAAGGTCACGTTTCAAGGTCAAAAGGTCACGGGACAAGGTCAGAAGGTCACGGGGCAACTGCATAAGTCCAAAAGGTCACCTGTCAAGGTCAACAGGTCACTGCTCAAGGTCAAGAGGTCACGTATCGATTCAAAAGGTCACGGGGCAATTGCATAAGGTCAAAAGCTAACTGGTCAAAATCAAACGGTCACAGGATCAAAGTTCAAGGTCATAAGGTCATGGGGTCAAAAATCAAGGTCAAAAGGTCACTGCTCAAGGCCAAAAGGTCACGGGACAAGGTCATAAGGTCACGGGGGTAAAGGTCAAGGTCAAAAGGTCGCGAACCAAGGTCAAAAGGTCACGGGGCAATTGCATAAGGTCAAAGGGTCACTGGTAAAGGTCAAAAGGTCACTGCTCAAAATCAAACGGTCACACGAACAACGTTCAAGGTCAAAAGGTCACTGCTCAAGGTCAAAAGGTCACGTTTCAAGGTCAAATGGTCACGGGGGGTCAATAGTCAAGGTCAAAAGGTCACGAACCAAGGTCAAAAGGTCACGGGGGTCAAAGGTCAAGGCCAGACGGTCACAGGATCAAAGTTCAAGGTCAAAAGGTCACTGGTCAAGGTCAAAAGGTCACGGGACAAGGTCATAAGGTCACGGGGTAAAGGTCAAGGTCAAAAGGTCGCGAACCAAGGTCAAAAGGTCACGGGCAATTGCATAAGGTCAAAGGGTCACTGGTAAAGGTCAAAAGGTCACTGGTCAAAATCAAACGGTCACACGAACAACGTTCAAGGTCAAAAGGTCACTGCTCAAGGTCAAAAGGTCCCGTTTCAAGGTCAAACGGTCACGGGGGTGTCAAATGTCAAGGTCAAAAGGTCACGAACCAAGGTCAAAAGGTCACGGGGGTCAAAAATCGAGGTCAAAAGGTCACAAATCAAGGTCAAAAGGTCACGGGACAAGGTGAAAAGGTCACGGTTCAAGGTCATAAGGCCAAAAGGTCACCTGTCAAGGTCAAAAGGTCACTGCTCAAGGTCAAAAGGTCACGGTTCAAGGTCATAAGGTCACGGGGGTCAAAGGTCAAGGTCAAAAGGTCACGAACCAAGGTCAAAAGGTCACGGGACAAGGTCATAAGGTCACTTATCAAGGTCAAAAGGTCCCGTTTCAAGGTCAAAAGTTCACAGGGTCAAAGTTCAAGGTCAAAAGGTCACTTATCAAGGTCAAACGGTCACGGGGTCAAAAATCAAGGTCAAAAGGTCACTGGTAAAGGTCAAAAGGTCACTGGTCAAAAGCAAACGGTCACAGGATGAAAGTTCAAGGTCAAAAGGTCACTAGTCAAGGTCAAAAGGTCACGTTTCAAGGTCATAAGGACACGGGGGTCAAAAATCAAGGTCAAAAGGTCACAAACCAAGGTCAAAAGGTCACGGGACAATGTCAGAAGGTCACGGGGCAACTGCATAAGGCCAAAAGCTCACCTGTCAAGGTCAAAAGGTCACTGCTCAAGGTCAAAAGGTCACGTATCGATTCAAAAGGTCACGGGGCAATTGCATAAGGTCAAAAGCTCACTGGTCAAAATCAAACGGTCACAGGATCAAAGTTCAAGGTCATAAGGTCATGGGGGTCAAAAATCAAGGTCAAAAGGTCACCGCTCAAGGTCAAAAGGTCACGGGACAAGGTCATAAGGTCACGGGGTAAAGGTCAAGGTCAAAAGGTCACGGGGCAATTGCATAAGGTCAAAGGGTCACTGGTAAAGGTCAAAAGGTCAATGGTCAAAATCAAACGGTCACACGAACAACGTTCAAGGTCAAAAGGTCACTGCTCAAGGTCAAAAGGTCCCATTTCAAGGTCAAACGGTCACGGGGGTGTCAAATGTCAAGGTCAAAAGGTCACAAACCAAGGTCAAAAGGTCACGGGGGTCAAAAATCGAGGTCAAAAGGTCACAAACCAAGGTCAAAAGGTCACGGGACAAAGTCATAAGGTCACTTATCAAGGTCAAAAGGTCCCGTTTCAAGGTCAAAAGTTCACAGGGTCAAAGTTCAAGGTCAAAAGGTCACTTATCAAGGTCAAACGGTCACAGGTCAAAAATCAAGGTCAAAAGGTCACTGGTAAAGGTCAAAAGGTCACTGGTCAAAAGCAAACGGTCACAGGATCAAAGTTCAAGGTCAAAAGGTCACTGGTCAGGGTCAAAAGGTCACTGCTGAAGGTAAAAAAGACACAGGGGTTAAAGGTAAAGGTCAAAAGGTCACGGTACAAGGTGAAAAGGTCATGGGACAAGGTCAAAAGGTCACGGGGCAACTGCATAAGGCCAAAAGGTCACCTGTCAAGGTCAAACGGTCACAGGATCAAAGTTCAAGGTCAAAAGGTCACGGGTCAAAGTTCAAGGTCAAAAGGTCACTGGTCAAGGTCAAAAGGTCACGAGTCAATGTAGAAAGGTCACGGGGGTCAAAGGTCTAGGTAAAACAGTACCAGGATCAAAGTTCAAGGTCAAAAGGTCACTAGTCAAGGTCAAAAGGTCACGTTTCAAGGTCATAAGGACACGGGGGTAAAAAATCAAGGTCAAAAGGTCACGAACCAAGGTCAAAAGGTCACGGGACAAGGTCAGAAGGTCACGGGGCAACTGCATAAGGCCAAAAGGTCACCTGTCAAGGTCAACAGGTCACTGCTCAAGGTCAAAAGGTCACGTATCAATTCAAAAGGTCACGGGGCAATTGCATAAGGTCAAAAGCTCACTGGTCAAAATCAAACGGTCACAGGATCAAAGTTCAAGGTCATAAGGTCATGGGGGTCAAAAATCAAGGTCAAAAGGTCACCGCTCAGGTCAAAAGGTCACGGGACAAGGTCATAAGGTCACGGGGGTAAAGGTCAAGGTCAAAAGGTCGCGAACCAAGGTCAAAAGTTCACGGGGCAATTGCATAAGGTCAAAGGGTCACTGGTAAAGGTCAAAAGGTCACTGGTCAAAATCAAACGGTCACACGAACAACGTTCAAGGTCAAAAGGTCACTGCTCAAGGTCAAAAGGTCCCGTTTCAAGGTCAAACGGTCACGGGGTGTCAAATGTCAAGGTCAAAAGGTCACGAACCAAGGTCAAAAGGTCACGGGGGTCAAAAATCGAGGTCAAAAGGTCACAAACCAAGGTCAAAAGGTCACGGGACAAGGTGAAAAGGTCACGGGGCAACTGCATAAGGCCAAAAGGTCACCTGTCAAGGTCAAAAGGTCACGGCTCAAGGTCAAAAGGTCACGGTTCAAGGTCATAAGGTCACGGGGGTCAAAGTTCAAGGTCAAAAGGTCACGAACCAAGGTCAAAAGGTCACGGGACAAGGTCATAAGGTCACTTATCAAGGTCAAAAGGTCCCGTTTCAAGGTCAAAAGTTCACAGGGTCAAAGTTCAAGGTCAAAAGGTCACTTATCAAGGTCAAACGGTCACGGGGTCAAAAATCAAGGTCAAAAGGTCACTGGTAAAGGTCAAAAGGTCACTGGTCAAAAGCAAACGGTCACAGGATCAAAGTTCAAGGTCAAAAGGTCACTGCTCAAGGTCAAAAGGTCACTGCTGAAGGTAAAAAAGATACAGGGGTTATGCATAAGGTCAAAGGGTCACTGGTAAAGGTCAAAAGGTCACTGGTCAAAATCAAACGGTCACACGAACAACGTTCAAGGTCAAAAGGTCACTGCTCAAGGTCAAAAGGTCCCGTTTCAAGGTCAAACAGTCACGGGGGTGTCAAATGTCAAGGTCAAAAGGTCACGAACCAAGGTCAAAAGGTCACGGGGGTCAAAAATCGAGGTCAAAAGGTCACAAACCAAGGTCAAAAGGTCACGGGACAAGGTGAAATGGTCACAGGGCAACTGCATAAGGCCAAAAGGTCACCTGTCAAGGTCAAAAGGTCACTGCTCAAGGTCAAAAGGTCACGGTTCAAGGTCATAAGGTCACGGGGGTCAAAGGTCAAGGTCAAAAGGTCACGAACCAAGGTCAAAAGGTCACGGGGGTCAAAAATCGAGGTCAAAAGGTCACAAACCAAGGTCAAAAGGTCACGGGACAAGGTGAAAAGGTCACGGGACAAGGTCATAAGGTCACTTATCAAGGTCAAAAGGTCCCGTTTCAAGGTCAAAAGTTCACAGGGACAAAGTTCAAGGTCAAAAGGTCACTTATCAAGGTCAAACGGTCACGGGGTCAAAAATCAAGGTCAAAAGGTCACTGGTAAAGGTCAAAAGGTCACTGGTCAAAAGCAAACGGTCACAGGATGAAAGTTCAAGGTCAAAAGGTCACTGGTCAGGGTCAAAAGGTCACTGCTGAAGGTAAAAAAGACACAGGGGTTAAAGGTAAAGGTCAAAAGGTCACGGTACAAGGTGAAAAGGTCACGGGACAAGGTCAAAAGGTCACGGGGCAACTGCATAAGGCCAAAAGGTCACCTGTCAAGGTCAAACGGTCACAGGATCAAAGTTCAAGGTCAAAAGGTCACGGGTCAAAGTTCAAGGTCAAAAGGTCACTGGTCAAGGTCAAAAGGTCACGAGTCAATGTAGAAAGGTCACGGGGGTCAAAGGTCTAGGTAAAACAGTACCAGGATCAAAGTTCAAGGTCAAAAGGTCACTAGTCAAGGTCAAAAGGTCACGTTTCAAGGTCATAAGGACACGGGGGTCAAAAATCAAGGTCAAAAGGTCACGAACCAAGGTCAAAAGGTCACGGGGCAAGGTCAGAAGGTCACGGGGCAACTGCATAAGGCCAAAAGGTCACCTGTCAAGGTCAAAAGGTCACTGCTCAAGGTCAAAAGGTCACGTATCAATTAAAAGGTCACGGGGCAATTGCATAAGGTCAAAAGCTCACTGGTCAAAATCAAACTGTCACAGGATCAAAGTTCAAGGTCATAAGGTCATGGGGGTCAAAAATCAAGGTCAAAAGGTCACTGCTCAAGGTCAAAAGGTCACGGGACAAGGTCATAAGGTCACGGGGTAAAGGTCAAGGTCAAAAGGTCACGAACCAAGGTCAAAAGGTCACGGGGCAATTGCATAAGGTCAAAGGGTCACTGGTAAAGGTCAAAAGGTCACTGGTCAAAATCAAACGGTCACACGAACAACGTTCAAGGTCAAAAGGTCACTGCTCAAGGTCAAAAGGTCACGTTTCAAGGTCAAACGGTCACGGGGGTGTCAAATGTCAAGGTCAAAAGGTCACAAACCAAGGTCAAAAGGTCACGGGGGTCAAAAATCGAGGTCAAAAGGTCACAAACCAAGGTCAAAAGGTCACGGGACAAGGTGAAAAGGTCACGGGGCAACTGCATAAGGCCAAAAGGTCACCTGTCAAGGTCATAAGGTCACTGCTCAAGGTCAAAAGGTCCCATTTCAAGGTCAAAAGTTCACAGGGTCAAAGTTCAAGGTCAAAAGGTCACTTATCAAGGTCAAACGGTCACGGGGTCAAAAATCAAGGTCAAAAGGTCACTGGTAAAGGTCAAAAGGTCACTGGTCAAAAGCAAACGGTCACAGGATGAAAGTTCAAGGTCAAAAGGTCACTGGTCAAGGTCAAAAGGTCACGAGTCAATGTAGAAAGGTCACGGGGGTCAAAGGTCTAGGTAAAACAGTACCAGGATCAAAGTTCAAGGTCAAAAGGTCACTAGTCAAGGTCAAAAGGTCACGTTTCAAGGTCATAAGGACACGGGGGTCAAAAATCAAGGTCAAAAGGTCACGAACCAAGGTCAAAAGGTCACGGGACAAGGCCAGAAGGTCACGGGGCAACTGCATAAGGCCAAAAGGTCACCTGTCAAGGTCAAAAGGTCACTGCTCAAGGTCAAAAGGTCACGTATCAATTCAAAAGGTCACGGGGCAATTGCATAAGGTCAAAAGCTAACTGGTCAAAATCAAACGGTCACAGGATCAAATTTCAAGGTCATAAGGTCATGGGGGTCAAAAATCAAGGTCAAAAGGTCACCGCTCAAGGTCAAAAGGTCACGGGACAAGGTCATAAGGTCACGGGGTAAAGGTCAAGGTCAAAAGGTCACGGGGCAATTGCATAAGGCCAAAAGGTCACCTGTCAAGGTCAAAAGGTCACTGCTCAAGGTCAAAAGGTCACGGTTCAAGGTCATAAGGTCACGGGGGTCAAAGGTCAAGGTCAAAAGGTCACGAACCAAGGTCAAAAGGTCACGGGACAAGGTCATAAGTTCACTTATCAAGGTCAAAAGGTCCCGTTTCAAGGTCAAAAGTTCACAGGGTCAAAGTTCAAGGTCAAAAGGTCACTTATCAAGGTCAAACGGTCACGGGGTCAAAAATCAAGGTCAAAAGGTCACTGGTAAAGGTCAAAAGGTCACTGGTCAAAAGTAAACGGTCACAGGATGAAAGTTCAAGGTCAAAAGGTCACTGGTCAAGGTCAAAAGGTCACGGGACAAGGTCAGAAGGTCACGGGGCAACTGCATAAGTCCAAAAGGTCACCTGTCAAGGTCAACAGGTCACTGCTCAAGGTCAAGAGGTCACGTATCGATTCAAAAGGTCACGGGGCAATTGCATAAGGTCAAAAGCTAACTGGTCAAAATCAAACGGTCACAGGATCAAAGTTCAAGGTCATAAGGTCATGGGGTCAAAAATCAAGGTCAAAAGGTCACTGCTCAAGGCCAAAAGGTCACGGGACAAGGTCATAAGGTCACGGGGGTAAAGGTCAAGGTCAAAAGGTCGCGAACCAAGGTCAAAAGGTCACGGGGCAATTGCATAAGGTCAAAGGGTCACTGGTAAAGGTCAAAAGGTCACTGCTCAAAATCAAACGGTCACACGAACAACGTTCAAGGTCAAAAGGTCACTGCTCAAGGTCAAAAGGTCACGTTTCAAGGTCAAATGGTCACGGGGGGTCAATAGTCAAGGTCAAAAGGTCACGAACCAAGGTCAAAAGGTCACGGGGGTCAAAGGTCAAGGCCAGACGGTCACAGGATCAAAGTTCAAGGTCAAAAGGTCACTGGTCAAGGTCAAAAGGTCACGGGACAAGGTCATAAGGTCACGGGGTAAAGGTCAAGGTCAAAAGGTCGCGAACCAAGGTCAAAAGGTCACGGGCAATTGCATAAGGTCAAAGGGTCACTGGTAAAGGTCAAAAGGTCACTGGTCAAAATCAAACGGTCACACGAACAACGTTCAAGGTCAAAAGGTCACTGCTCAAGGTCAAAAGGTCCCGTTTCAAGGTCAAACGGTCACGGGGGTGTCAAATGTCAAGGTCAAAAGGTCACGAACCAAGGTCAAAAGGTCACGGGGGTCAAAAATCGAGGTCAAAAGGTCACAAATCAAGGTCAAAAGGTCACGGGACAAGGTGAAAAGGTCACGGTTCAAGGTCATAAGGCCAAAAGGTCACCTGTCAAGGTCAAAAGGTCACTGCTCAAGGTCAAAAGGTCACGGTTCAAGGTCATAAGGTCACGGGGTCAAAGGTCAAGGTCAAAAGGTCACGAACCAAGGTCAAAAGGTCACGGGACAAGGTCATAAGGTCACTTATCAAGGTCAAAAGGTCCCGTTTCAAGGTCAAAAGTTCACAGGGTCAAAGTTCAAGGTCAAAAGGTCACTTATCAACGTCAAACGGTCACAGGTCAAAAATCAAGGTCAAAAGGTCACTGGTAAAGGTCAAAAGGTCACTGGTCAAAAGCAAACGGTCACAGGATCAAAGTTCAAGGTCAAAAGGTCACTGGTCAGGGTCAAAAGGTCACTGCTGAAGGTAAAAAAGACACAGGGGTTAAAGGTAAAGGTCAAAAGGTCACGGTACAAGGTGAAAAGGTCATGGGACAAGGTCAAAAGGTCACGGGGCAAATGCATAAGGCCAAAAGGTCACCTGTCAAGGTCAAACGGTCACAGGATCAAAGTTCAAGGTCAAAAGGTCACGGGTCAAAGTTCAAGGTCAAAAGGTCACTGGTCAAGGTCAAAAGGTCACGAGTCAATGTAGAAAGGTCACGGGGGTCAAAGGTCTAGGTAAAACAGTACCAGGATCAAAGTTCAAGGTCAAAAGGTCACTAGTCAAGGTCAAAAGGTCACGTTTCAAGGTCATAAGGACACGGGGGTCAAAAATCAAGGTCAAAAGGTCACGAACCAAGGTCAAAAGGTCACGGGACAAGGTCAGAAGGTCACGGGGCAACTGCATAAGGCCAAAAGGTCACCTGTCAAGGTCAAACGGTCACAGGATCAAAGTTCAAGGTCAAAAGGTCACGGGTCAAAGTTCAAGGTCAAAAGGTCACTGGTCAAGGTCAAAAGGTCACGAGTCAATGTAGAAAGGTCACGGGGGTCAAAGGTCTAGGTAAAACAGTACCAGGATCAAAGTTCAAGGTCAAAAGGTCACTAGTCAAGGTCAAAAGGTCACGTTTCAAGGTCATAAGGACACGGGGGTCAAAAATCAAGGTCAAAAGGTCACGAACCAAGGTCAAAAGGTCACAGGACAAGGCCAGAAGTTCACGGGGCAACTGCATAAGGCCAAAAGGTCACCTGTCAAGGTCAAAAGGTCACTGCTCAAGGTCAAAAGGTCACGTATCAATTCAAAAGGTCACGGGGCAATTGCATAAGGTCAAAAGCTAACTGGTCAAAATCAAACGGTCACAGGATCAAATTTCAAGGTCATAAGGTCATGGGGGTCAAAAATCAAGGTCAAAAGGTCACCGCTCAAGGTCAAAAGGTCACGGGACAAGGTCATAAGGTCACGGGGTAAAGGTCAAGGTCAAAAGGTCACGGGGCAATTGCATAAGGCCAAAAGGTCACCTGTCAAGGTCAAAAGGTCACTGCTCAAGGTCAAAAGGTCACGGTTCAAGGTCATAAGGTCACGGGGGTCAAAGGTCAAGGTCAAAAGGTCACGAACCAAGGTCAAAAGGTCACGGGACAAGGTCATAAGTTCACTTATCAAGGTCAAAAGGTCCCGTTTCAAGGTCAAAAGTTCACAGGGTCAAAGTTCAAGGTCAAAAGGTCACTTATCAAGGTCAAACGGTCACGGGGTCAAAAATCAAGGTCAAAAGGTCACTGGTAAAGGTCAAAAGGTCACTGGTCAAAAGCAAACGGTCACAGGATGAAAGTTCAAGGTCAAAAGGTCACTAGTCAAGGTCAAAAGGTCACGGGACAAGGTCAGAAGGTCACGGGGCAACTGCATAAGGCCAAAAGGTCACCTGTCAAGGTCAAAAGGTCACTGCTCAAGGTCAAAAGGTCACGTATCGATTCAAAAGGTCACGGGGCAATTGCATAAGGTCAAAAGCTCACTGGTCAAAATCAAACGGTCACAGGATCAAAGTTCAAGGTCATAAGGTCATGGGGGTCAAAAATCAAGGTCAAAAGGTCACTGCTCAAGGTCAAAAGGTCACGGGACAAGGTCATAAGGTCACGGGGTAAAGGTCAAGGTCAAAAGGTCACGAACCAAGGTCAAAAGGTCACGGGGCAATTGCATAAGGTCAAAGGGTCACTGGTAAAGGTCAAAAGGTCACTGGTCAAAATCAAACGGTCACACGAACAACGTTCAAGGTCAAAAGGTCACTGCTCAAGGTCAAAAGGTCCCGTTTCAAGGTCAAACGGTCACGGGGGTGTCAAATGTCAAGGTCAAAAGGTCACAAACCAAGGTCAAAAGGTCACGGGGGTCAAAAATCGAGGTCAAAAGGTCACAAACCAAGGTCTAAAGGTCACGGGACAAGGAGAAATGATCACAGGGCAACTGCATAAGGCCAAAAGGTCACCTGTCAAGGTCAAAAGGTCACTGCTCAAGGTCAAAAGGTCACGGTTCAAGGTCATAAGGTCACGGGGGTCAAAGGTCACGGTCAAAAGGTCACAAACCAAGGTCAAAAGGTCACGGGACAAAGTCATAAGGTCACTTATCAAGGTCAAAAGGTCCCGTTTCAAGGTCAAAAGTTCACAGGGTCAAAGTTCAAGGTCAAAAGGTCACTTATCAAGGTCAAACGGTCACAGGTCAAAAATCAAGGTCAAAAGGTCACTGGTAAAGGTCAAAAGGTCACTGGTCAAAAGCAAACGGTCACAGGATCAAAGTTCAATGTCAAAAGGTCACTGGTCAGGGTCAAAAGGTCACTGCTGAAGGTAAAAAAGACACAGGGGTTAAAGGTAAAGGTCAAAAGGTCACGGGACAAGGTGAAAAGGTCACGGGACAAGGTCAAAAGGTCACGGGGCAACTGCATAAGGCCAAAAGGTCACCTGTCAAGGTCAAACGGTCACAGGATCAAAGTTCAAGGTCAAAAGGTCACGGGTCAAAGTTCAAGGTCAAAAGGTCACTGGTCAAGGTCAAAAGGTCACGAGTCAATGTAGAAAGGTCACGGGGGTCAAAGGTCTAGGTAAAACAGTACCAGGATCAAAGTTCAAGGTCAAAAGGTCACTAGTCAAGGTCAAAAGGTCACGTTTCAAGGTC
Organism: Porphyrio hochstetteri; assembly: GCA_020800305.1. Lineage (NCBI taxonomy): Eukaryota > Metazoa > Chordata > Aves > Gruiformes > Rallidae > Porphyrio > Porphyrio hochstetteri. Next base: position 794,799 of record CM036908.1, read on the forward strand.
ATAAGGACACGGGGGTCAAAAATCAAGGTCAAAAGGTCACGAACCAAGGTCAAAAGGTCACAGGACAAGGCCAGAAGTTCACGGGGCAACTGCATAAGGCCAAAAGGTCACCTGTCAAGGTCAAAAGGTCACTGCTCAAGGTCAAAAGGTCACGTATCAATTCAAAAGGTCACGGGGCAATTGCATAAGGTAAAAAGCTAACTGGTCAAAATCAAACGGTCACAGGATCAAATTTCAAGGTCATAAGGTCATGGGGGTCAAAAATCAAGGTCAAAAGGTCACCGCTCAAGGTCAAAAGGTCACGGGACAAGGTCATAAGTTCACTTATCAAGGTCAAAAGGTCCCGTTTCAAGGTCAAAAGTTCACAGGGTCAAAGTTCAAGGTCAAAAGGTCACTTATCAAGGTCAAACGGTCACGGGGTCAAAAATCAAGGTCAAAAGGTCACTGGTAAAGGTCAAAAGGTCACTGGTCAAAAGCAAACGGTCACAGGATGAAAGTTCAAGGTCAAAAGGTCACTGGTCAAGGTCAAAAGGTCACGAGTCAATGTAGAAAGGTCACGGGGGTCAAAGGTCTAGGTAAAACAGTACCAGGATCAAAGTTCAAGGTCAAAAGGTCACTAGTCAAGGTCAAAAGGTCACGTTTCAAGGTCATAAGGACACGGGGGTCAAAAATCAAGGTCAAAAGGTCACGAACCAAGGTCAAAAGGTCACAGGACAAGGCCAGAAGTTCACGGGGCAACTGCATAAGGCCAAAAGGTCACCTGTCAAGGTCAAAAGGTCACTGCTCAAGGTCAAAAGGTCACGTATCAATTCAAAAGGTCACGGGGCAATTGCATAAGGTCAAAAGCTAACTGGTCAAAATCAAACGGTCACAGGATCAAATTTCAAGGTCATAAGGTCATGGGGGTCAAAAATCAAGGTCAAAAGGTCACCGCTCAAGGTCAAAAGGTCACGGGACAAGGTCATAAGGTCACGGGGTAAAGGTCAAGGTCAAAAGGTCACGGGGCAATTGCATAAGGCCAAAAGGTCACCTGTCAAGGTCAAAAGGTCACTGCTCAAGGTCAAAAGGTCACGGTTCAAGGTCATAAGGTCACGGGGGTCAAAGGTCAAGGTCAAAAGGTCACGAACCAAGGTCAAAAGGTCACGGGACAAGGTCATAAGTTCACTTATCAAGGTCAAAAGGTCCCGTTTCAAGGTCAAAAGTTCACAGGGTCAAAGTTCAAGGTCAAAAGGTCACTTATCAAGGTCAAACGGTCACGGGGTCAAAAATCAAGGTCAAAAGGTCACTGGTAAAGGTCAAAAGGTCACTGGTCAAAAGCAAACGGTCACAGGATGAAAGTTCAAGGTCAAAAGGTCACTAGTCAAGGTCAAAAGGTCACGGGACAAGGTCAGAAGGTCACGGGGCAACTGCATAAGGCCAAAAGGTCACCTGTCAAGGTCAAAAGGTCACTGCTCAAGGTCAAAAGGTCACGTATCGATTCAAAAGGTCACGGGGCAATTGCATAAGGTCAAAAGCTCACTGGTCAAAATCAAACGGTCACAGGATCAAAGTTCAAGGTCATAAGGTCATGGGGGTCAAAAATCAAGGTCAAAAGGTCACTGCTCAAGGTCAAAAGGTCACGGGACAAGGTCATAAGGTCACGGGGTAAAGGTCAAGGTCAAAAGGTCACGAACCAAGGTCAAAAGGTCACGGGGCAATTGCATAAGGTCAAAGGGTCACTGGTAAAGGTCAAAAGGTCACTGGTCAAAATCAAACGGTCACACGAACAACGTTCAAGGTCAAAAGGTCACTGCTCAAGGTCAAAAGGTCCCGTTTCAAGGTCAAACGGTCACGGGGGTGTCAAATGTCAAGGTCAAAAGGTCACAAACCAAGGTCAAAAGGTCACGGGGGTCAAAAATCGAGGTCAAAAGGTCACAAACCAAGGTCTAAAGGTCACGGGACAAGGAGAAATGATCACAGGGCAACTGCATAAGGCCAAAAGGTCACCTGTCAAGGTCAAAAGGTCACTGCTCAAGGTCAAAAGGTCACGGTTCAAGGTCATAAGGTCACGGGGGTCAAAGGTCACGGTCAAAAGGTCACAAACCAAGGTCAAAAGGTCACGGGACAAAGTCATAAGGTCACTTATCAAGGTCAAAAGGTCCCGTTTCAAGGTCAAAAGTTCACAGGGTCAAAGTTCAAGGTCAAAAGGTCACTTATCAAGGTCAAACGGTCACAGGTCAAAAATCAAGGTCAAAAGGTCACTGGTAAAGGTCAAAAGGTCACTGGTCAAAAGCAAACGGTCACAGGATCAAAGTTCAATGTCAAAAGGTCACTGGTCAGGGTCAAAAGGTCACTGCTGAAGGTAAAAAAGACACAGGGGTTAAAGGTAAAGGTCAAAAGGTCACGGGACAAGGTCAAAAGGTCACTGGTCAAGGTCAAAAGGTCACGGGACAAGGTCAGAAGGTCACGGGGCAACTGCATAAGTCCAAAAGGTCACCTGTCAAGGTCAACAGGTCACTGCTCAAGGTCAAGAGGTCACGTATCGATTCAAAAGGTCACGGGGCAATTGCATAAGGTCAAAAGCTAACTGGTCAAAATCAAACGGTCACAGGATCAAAGTTCAAGGTCATAAGGTCATGGGGTCAAAAATCAAGGTCAAAAGGTCACTGCTCAAGGCCAAAAGGTCACGGGACAAGGTCATAAGGTCACGGGGGTAAAGGTCAAGGTCAAAAGGTCGCGAACCAAGGTCAAAAGGTCACGGGGCAATTGCATAAGGTCAAAGGGTCACTGGTAAAGGTCAAAAGGTCACTGCTCAAAATCAAACGGTCACACGAACAACGTTCAAGGTCAAAAGGTCACTGCTCAAGGTCAAAAGGTCACGTTTCAAGGTCAAATGGTCACGGGGGGTCAATAGTCAAGGTCAAAAGGTCACGAACCAAGGTCAAAAGGTCACGGGGGTCAAAGGTCAAGGCCAGACGGTCACAGGATCAAAGTTCAAGGTCAAAAGGTCACTGGTCAAGGTCAAAAGGTCACGGGACAAGGTCATAAGGTCACGGGGTAAAGGTCAAGGTCAAAAGGTCGCGAACCAAGGTCAAAAGGTCACGGGCAATTGCATAAGGTCAAAGGGTCACTGGTAAAGGTCAAAAGGTCACTGGTCAAAATCAAACGGTCACACGAACAACGTTCAAGGTCAAAAGGTCACTGCTCAAGGTCAAAAGGTCCCGTTTCAAGGTCAAACGGTCACGGGGGTGTCAAATGTCAAGGTCAAAAGGTCACGAACCAAGGTCAAAAGGTCACGGGGGTCAAAAATCGAGGTCAAAAGGTCACAAATCAAGGTCAAAAGGTCACGGGACAAGGTGAAAAGGTCACGGTTCAAGGTCATAAGGCCAAAAGGTCACCTGTCAAGGTCAAAAGGTCACTGCTCAAGGTCAAAAGGTCACGGTTCAAGGTCATAAGGTCACGGGGTCAAAGGTCAAGGTCAAAAGGTCACGAACCAAGGTCAAAAGGTCACGGGACAAGGTCATAAGGTCACTTATCAAGGTCAAAAGGTCCCGTTTCAAGGTCAAAAGTTCACAGGGTCAAAGTTCAAGGTCAAAAGGTCACTTATCAACGTCAAACGGTCACAGGTCAAAAATCAAGGTCAAAAGGTCACTGGTAAAGGTCAAAAGGTCACTGGTCAAAAGCAAACGGTCACAGGATCAAAGTTCAAGGTCAAAAGGTCACTGGTCAGGGTCAAAAGGTCACTGCTGAAGGTAAAAAAGACACAGGGGTTAAAGGTAAAGGTCAAAAGGTCACGGTACAAGGTGAAAAGGTCATGGGACAAGGTCAAAAGGTCACGGGGCAAATGCATAAGGCCAAAAGGTCACCTGTCAAGGTCAAACGGTCACAGGATCAAAGTTCAAGGTCAAAAGGTCACGGGTCAAAGTTCAAGGTCAAAAGGTCACTGGTCAAGGTCAAAAGGTCACGAGTCAATGTAGAAAGGTCACGGGGGTCAAAGGTCTAGGTAAAACAGTACCAGGATCAAAGTTCAAGGTCAAAAGGTCACTAGTCAAGGTCAAAAGGTCACGTTTCAAGGTCATAAGGACACGGGGGTCAAAAATCAAGGTCAAAAGGTCACGAACCAAGGTCAAAAGGTCACGGGACAAGGTCAGAAGGTCACGGGGCAACTGCATAAGGCCAAAAGGTCACCTGTCAAGGTCAAACGGTCACAGGATCAAAGTTCAAGGTCAAAAGGTCACGGGTCAAAGTTCAAGGTCAAAAGGTCACTGGTCAAGGTCAAAAGGTCACGAGTCAATGTAGAAAGGTCACGGGGGTCAAAGGTCTAGGTAAAACAGTACCAGGATCAAAGTTCAAGGTCAAAAGGTCACTAGTCAAGGTCAAAAGGTCACGTTTCAAGGTCATAAGGACACGGGGGTCAAAAATCAAGGTCAAAAGGTCACGAACCAAGGTCAAAAGGTCACAGGACAAGGCCAGAAGTTCACGGGGCAACTGCATAAGGCCAAAAGGTCACCTGTCAAGGTCAAAAGGTCACTGCTCAAGGTCAAAAGGTCACGTATCAATTCAAAAGGTCACGGGGCAATTGCATAAGGTCAAAAGCTAACTGGTCAAAATCAAACGGTCACAGGATCAAATTTCAAGGTCATAAGGTCATGGGGGTCAAAAATCAAGGTCAAAAGGTCACCGCTCAAGGTCAAAAGGTCACGGGACAAGGTCATAAGGTCACGGGGTAAAGGTCAAGGTCAAAAGGTCACGGGGCAATTGCATAAGGCCAAAAGGTCACCTGTCAAGGTCAAAAGGTCACTGCTCAAGGTCAAAAGGTCACGGTTCAAGGTCATAAGGTCACGGGGGTCAAAGGTCAAGGTCAAAAGGTCACGAACCAAGGTCAAAAGGTCACGGGACAAGGTCATAAGTTCACTTATCAAGGTCAAAAGGTCCCGTTTCAAGGTCAAAAGTTCACAGGGTCAAAGTTCAAGGTCAAAAGGTCACTTATCAAGGTCAAACGGTCACGGGGTCAAAAATCAAGGTCAAAAGGTCACTGGTAAAGGTCAAAAGGTCACTGGTCAAAAGCAAACGGTCACAGGATGAAAGTTCAAGGTCAAAAGGTCACTAGTCAAGGTCAAAAGGTCACGGGACAAGGTCAGAAGGTCACGGGGCAACTGCATAAGGCCAAAAGGTCACCTGTCAAGGTCAAAAGGTCACTGCTCAAGGTCAAAAGGTCACGTATCGATTCAAAAGGTCACGGGGCAATTGCATAAGGTCAAAAGCTCACTGGTCAAAATCAAACGGTCACAGGATCAAAGTTCAAGGTCATAAGGTCATGGGGGTCAAAAATCAAGGTCAAAAGGTCACTGCTCAAGGTCAAAAGGTCACGGGACAAGGTCATAAGGTCACGGGGTAAAGGTCAAGGTCAAAAGGTCACGAACCAAGGTCAAAAGGTCACGGGGCAATTGCATAAGGTCAAAGGGTCACTGGTAAAGGTCAAAAGGTCACTGGTCAAAATCAAACGGTCACACGAACAACGTTCAAGGTCAAAAGGTCACTGCTCAAGGTCAAAAGGTCCCGTTTCAAGGTCAAACGGTCACGGGGGTGTCAAATGTCAAGGTCAAAAGGTCACAAACCAAGGTCAAAAGGTCACGGGGGTCAAAAATCGAGGTCAAAAGGTCACAAACCAAGGTCTAAAGGTCACGGGACAAGGAGAAATGATCACAGGGCAACTGCATAAGGCCAAAAGGTCACCTGTCAAGGTCAAAAGGTCACTGCTCAAGGTCAAAAGGTCACGGTTCAAGGTCATAAGGTCACGGGGGTCAAAGGTCACGGTCAAAAGGTCACAAACCAAGGTCAAAAGGTCACGGGACAAAGTCATAAGGTCACTTATCAAGGTCAAAAGGTCCCGTTTCAAGGTCAAAAGTTCACAGGGTCAAAGTTCAAGGTCAAAAGGTCACTTATCAAGGTCAAACGGTCACAGGTCAAAAATCAAGGTCAAAAGGTCACTGGTAAAGGTCAAAAGGTCACTGGTCAAAAGCAAACGGTCACAGGATCAAAGTTCAATGTCAAAAGGTCACTGGTCAGGGTCAAAAGGTCACTGCTGAAGGTAAAAAAGACACAGGGGTTAAAGGTAAAGGTCAAAAGGTCACGGGACAAGGTGAAAAGGTCACGGGACAAGGTCAAAAGGTCACGGGGCAACTGCATAAGGCCAAAAGGTCACCTGTCAAGGTCAAACGGTCACAGGATCAAAGTTCAAGGTCAAAAGGTCACGGGTCAAAGTTCAAGGTCAAAAGGTCACTGGTCAAGGTCAAAAGGTCACGAGTCAATGTAGAAAGGTCACGGGGGTCAAAGGTCTAGGTAAAACAGTACCAGGATCAAAGTTCAAGGTCAAAAGGTCACTAGTCAAGGTCAAAAGGTCACGTTTCAAGGTCATAAGGACACGGGGGTCAAAAATCAAGGTCAAAAGGTCACGAACCAAGGTCAAAAGGTCACAGGACAAGGCCAGAAGTTCACGGGGCAACTGCATAAGGCCAAAAGGTCACCTGTCAAGGTCAAAAGGTCACTGCTCAAGGTCAAAAGGTCACGTATCAATTCAAAAGGTCACGGGGCAATTGCATAAGGTAAAAAGCTAACTGGTCAAAATCAAACGGTCACAGGATCAAATTTCAAGGTCATAAGGTCATGGGGGTCAAAAATCAAGGTCAAAAGGTCACCGCTCAAGGTCAAAAGGTCACGGGACAAGGTCATAAGTTCACTTATCAAGGTCAAAAGGTCCCGTTTCAAGGTCAAAAGTTCACAGGGTCAAAGTTCAAGGTCAAAAGGTCACTTATCAAGGTCAAACGGTCACGGGGTCAAAAATCAAGGTCAAAAGGTCACTGGTAAAGGTCAAAAGGTCACTGGTCAAAAGCAAACGGTCACAGGATGAAAGTTCAAGGTCAAAAGGTCACTGGTCAAGGTCAAAAGGTCACGAGTCAATGTAGAAAGGTCACGGGGGTCAAAGGTCTAGGTAAAACAGTACCAGGATCAAAGTTCAAGGTCAAAAGGTCACTAGTCAAGGTCAAAAGGTCACGTTTCAAGGTCATAAGGACACGGGGGTCAAAAATCAAGGTCAAAAGGTCACGAACCAAGGTCAAAAGGTCACAGGACAAGGCCAGAAGTTCACGGGGCAACTGCATAAGGCCAAAAGGTCACCTGTCAAGGTCAAAAGGTCACTGCTCAAGGTCAAAAGGTCACGTATCAATTCAAAAGGTCACGGGGCAATTGCATAAGGTCAAAAGCTAACTGGTCAAAATCAAACGGTCACAGGATCAAATTTCAAGGTCATAAGGTCATGGGGGTCAAAAATCAAGGTCAAAAGGTCACCGCTCAAGGTCAAAAGGTCACGGGACAAGGTCATAAGGTCACGGGGTAAAGGTCAAGGTCAAAAGGTCACGGGGCAATTGCATAAGGCCAAAAGGTCACCTGTCAAGGTCAAAAGGTCACTGCTCAAGGTCAAAAGGTCACGGTTCAAGGTCATAAGGTCACGGGGGTCAAAGGTCAAGGTCAAAAGGTCACGAACCAAGGTCAAAAGGTCACGGGACAAGGTCATAAGTTCACTTATCAAGGTCAAAAGGTCCCGTTTCAAGGTCAAAAGTTCACAGGGTCAAAGTTCAAGGTCAAAAGGTCACTTATCAAGGTCAAACGGTCACGGGGTCAAAAATCAAGGTCAAAAGGTCACTGGTAAAGGTCAAAAGGTCACTGGTCAAAAGCAAACGGTCACAGGATGAAAGTTCAAGGTCAAAAGGTCACTAGTCAAGGTCAAAAGGTCACGGGACAAGGTCAGAAGGTCACGGGGCAACTGCATAAGGCCAAAAGGTCACCTGTCAAGGTCAAAAGGTCACTGCTCAAGGTCAAAAGGTCACGTATCGATTCAAAAGGTCACGGGGCAATTGCATAAGGTCAAAAGCTCACTGGTCAAAATCAAACGGTCACAGGATCAAAGTTCAAGGTCATAAGGTCATGGGGGTCAAAAATCAAGGTCAAAAGGTCACTGCTCAAGGTCAAAAGGTCACGGGACAAGGTCATAAGGTCACGGGGTAAAGGTCAAGGTCAAAAGGTCACGAACCAAGGTCAAAAGGTCACGGGGCAATTGCATAAGGTCAAAGGGTCACTGGTAAAGGTCAAAAGGTCACTGGTCAAAATCAAACGGTCACACGAACAACGTTCAAGGTCAAAAGGTCACTGCTCAAGGTCAAAAGGTCCCGTTTCAAGGTCAAACGGTCACGGGGGTGTCAAATGTCAAGGTCAAAAGGTCACAAACCAAGGTCAAAAGGTCACGGGGGTCAAAAATCGAGGTCAAAAGGTCACAAACCAAGGTCTAAAGGTCACGGGACAAGGAGAAATGATCACAGGGCAACTGCATAAGGCCAAAAGGTCACCTGTCAAGGTCAAAAGGTCACTGCTCAAGGTCAAAAGGTCACGGTTCAAGGTCATAAGGTCACGGGGGTCAAAGGTCACGGTCAAAAGGTCACAAACCAAGGTCAAAAGGTCACGGGACAAAGTCATAAGGTCACTTATCAAGGTCAAAAGGTCCCGTTTCAAGGTCAAAAGTTCACAGGGTCAAAGTTCAAGGTCAAAAGGTCACTTATCAAGGTCAAACGGTCACAGGTCAAAAATCAAGGTCAAAAGGTCACTGGTAAAGGTCAAAAGGTCACTGGTCAAAAGCAAACGGTCACAGGATCAAAGTTCAATGTCAAAAGGTCACTGGTCAGGGTCAAAAGGTCACTGCTGAAGGTAAAAAAGACACAGGGGTTAAAGGTAAAGGTCAAAAGGTCACGGGACAAGGTGAAAAGGTCACGGGACAAGGTCAAAAGGTCACGGGGCAACTGCATAAGGCCAAAAGGTCACCTGTCAAGGTCAAACGGTCACAGGATCAAAGTTCAAGGTCAAAAGGTCACGGGTCAAAGTTCAAGGTCAAAAGGTCACTGGTCAAGGTCAAAAGGTCACGAGTCAATGTAGAAAGGTCACGGGGGTCAAAGGTCTAGGTAAAACAGTACCAGGATCAAAGTTCAAGGTCAAAAGGTCACTAGTCAAGGTCAAAAGGTCACGTTTCAAGGTCATAAGGACACGGGGGTCAAAAATCAAGGTCAAAAGGTCACGAACCAAGGTCAAAAGGTCACAGGACAAGGCCAGAAGTTCACGGGGCAACTGCATAAGGCCAAAAGGTCACCTGTCAAGGTCAAAAGGTCACTGCTCAAGGTCAAAAGGTCACGTATCAATTCAAAAGGTCACGGGGCAATTGCATAAGGTAAAAAGCTAACTGGTCAAAATCAAACGGTCACAGGATCAAATTTCAAGGTCATAAGGTCATGGGGGTCAAAAATCAAGGTCAAAAGGTCACCGCTCAAGGTCAAAAGGTCACGGGACAAGGTCATAAGTTCACTTATCAAGGTCAAAAGGTCCCGTTTCAAGGTCAAAAGTTCACAGGGTCAAAGTTCAAGGTCAAAAGGTCACTTATCAAGGTCAAACGGTCACGGGGTCAAAAATCAAGGTCAAAAGGTCACTGGTAAAGGTCAAAAGGTCACTGGTCAAAAGCAAACGGTCACAGGATGAAAGTTCAAGGTCAAAAGGTCACTAGTCAAGGTCAAAAGGTCACGGGACAAGGTCAGAAGGTCACGGGGCAACTGCATAAGGCCAAAAGGTCACCTGTCAAGGTCAAAAGGTCACTGCTCAAGGTCAAAAGGTCACGTATCGATTCAAAAGGTCACGGGGCAATTGCATAAGGTCAAAAGCTCACTGGTCAAAATCAAACGGTCACAGGATCAAAGTTCAAGGTCATAAGGTCATGGGGGTCAAAAATCAAGGTAAAAAGGTCACCGCTCAAGGTCAAAAGGTCACGGGACAAGGTCATAAGGTCACGGGGTAAAGGTCAAGGTCAAAAGGTCACGAACCAAGGTCAAAAGGTCACGGGGCAATTGCATAAGGTCAAAGGGTCACTGGTAAAGGTCAAAAGGTCACTGGTCAAAATCAAACGGTCACACGAACAACGTTCAAGGTCAAAAGGTCACTGCTCAAGGTCAAAAGGTCCCGTTTCAAGGTCAAACGGTCACGGGGGTGTCAAATGTCAAGGTCAAAAGGTCACAAACCAAGGTCAAAAGGTCACGGGGGTCAAAAATCGAGGTCAAAAGGTCACAAACCAAGGTCTAAAGGTCACGGGACAAGGAGAAATGATCACAGGGCAACTGCATAAGGCCAAAAGGTCACCTGTCAAGGTCAAAAGGTCACTGCTCAAGGTCAAAAGGTCACGGTTCAAGGTCATAAGGTCACGGGGGTCAAAGGTCACGGTCAAAAGGTCACAAACCAAGGTCAAAAGGTCACGGGACAAAGTCATAAGGTCACTTATCAAGGTCAAAAGGTCCCGTTTCAAGGTCAAAAGTTCACAGGGTCAAAGTTCAAGGTCAAAAGGTCACTTATCAAGGTCAAACGGTCACAGGTCAAAAATCAAGGTCAAAAGGTCACTGGTAAAGGTCAAAAGGTCACTGGTCAAAAGCAAACGGTCACAGGATCAAAGTTCAATGTCAAAAGGTCACTGGTCAGGGTCAAAAGGTCACTGCTGAAGGTAAAAAAGACACAGGGGTTAAAGGTAAAGGTCAAAAGGTCACGGGACAAGGTGAAAAGGTCACGGGACAAGGTCAAAAGGTCACGGGGCAACTGCATAAGGCCAAAAGGTCACCTGTCAAGGTCAAACGGTCACAGGATCAAAGTTCAAGGTCAAAAGGTCACGGGTCAAAGTTCAAGGTCAAAAGGTCACTGGTCAAGGTCAAAAGGTCACGAGTCAATGTAGAAAGGTCACGGGGGTCAAAGGTCTAGGTAAAACAGTACCAGGATCAAAGTTCAAGGTCAAAAGGTCACTAGTCAAGGTCAAAAGGTCACGTTTCAAGGTCATAAGGACACGGGGGTCAAAAATCAAGGTCAAAAGGTCACGAACCAAGGTCAAAAGGTCACAGGACAAGGCCAGAAGTTCACGGGGCAACTGCATAAGGCCAAAAGGTCACCTGTCAAGGTCAAAAGGTCACTGCTCAAGGTCAAAAGGTCACGTATCAATTCAAAAGGTCACGGGGCAATTGCATAAGGTCAAAAGCTAACTGGTCAAAATCAAACGGTCACAGGATCAAATTTCAAGGTCATAAGGTCATGGGGGTCAAAAATCAAGGTCAAAAGGTCACCGCTCAAGGTCAAAAGGTCACGGGACAAGGTCATAAGGTCACGGGGTAAAGGTCAAGGTCAAAAGGTCACGGGGCAATTGCATAAGGCCAAAAGGTCACCTGTCAAGGTCAAAAGGTCACTGCTCAAGGTCAAAAGGTCACGGTTCAAGGTCATAAGGTCACGGGGGTCAAAGGTCAAGGTCAAAAGGTCACGAACCAAGGTCAAAAGGTCACGGGACAAGGTCATAAGTTCACTTATCAAGGTCAAAAGGTCCCGTTTCAAGGTCAAAAGTTCACAGGGTCAAAGTTCAAGGTCAAAAGGTCACTTATCAAGGTCAAACGGTCACGGGGTCAAAAATCAAGGTCAAAAGGTCACTGGTAAAGGTCAAAAGGTCACTGGTCAAAAGCAAACGGTCACAGGATGAAAGTTCAAGGTCAAAAGGTCACTAGTCAAGGTCAAAAGGTCACGGGACAAGGTCAGAAGGTCACGGGGCAACTGCATAAGGCCAAAAGGTCACCTGTCAAGGTCAAAAGGTCACTGCTCAAGGTCAAAAGGTCACGTATCGATTCAAAAGGTCACGGGGCAATTGCATAAGGTCAAAAGCTCACTGGTCAAAATCAAACGGTCACAGGATCAAAGTTCAAGGTCATAAGGTCATGGGGGTCAAAAATCAAGGTAAAAAGGTCACCGCTCAAGGTCAAAAGGTCACGGGACAAGGTCATAAGGTCACGGGGTAAAGGTCAAGGTCAAAAGGTCACGAACCAAGGTCAAAAGGTCACGGGGCAATTGCATAAGGTCAAAGGGTCACTGGTAAAGGTCAAAAGGTCACTGGTCAAAATCAAACGGTCACACGAACAACGTTCAAGGTCAAAAGGTCACTGCTCAAGGTCAAAAGGTCCCGTTTCAAGGTCAAACGGTCACGGGGGTGTCAAATGTCAAGGTCAAAAGGTCACAAACCAAGGTCAAAAGGTCACGGGGGTCAAAAATCGAGGTCAAAAGGTCACAAACCAAGGTCTAAAGGTCACGGGACAAGGAGAAATGATCACAGGGCAACTGCATAAGGCCAAAAGGTCACCTGTCAAGGTCAAAAGGTCACTGCTCAAGGTCAAAAGGTCACGGTTCAAGGTCATAAGGTCACGGGGGTCAAAGGTCACGGTCAAAAGGTCACAAACCAAGGTCAAAAGGTCACGGGACAAAGTCATAAGGTCACTTATCAAGGTCAAAAGGTCCCGTTTCAAGGTCAAAAGTTCACAGGGTCAAAGTTCAAGGTCAAAAGGTCACTTATCAAGGTCAAACGGTCACAGGTCAAAAATCAAGGTCAAAAGGTCACTGGTAAAGGTCAAAAGGTCACTGGTCAAAAGCAAACGGTCACAGGATCAAAGTTCAATGTCAAAAGGTCACTGGTCAGGGTCAAAAGGTCACTGCTGAAGGTAAAAAAGACACAGGGGTTAAAGGTAAAGGTCAAAAGGTCACGGTACAAGGTGAAAAGGTCATGGGACAAGGTCAAAAGGTCACGGGGCAACTGCATAAGGCCAAAAGGTCACCTGTCAAGGTCAAACGGTCACAGGATCAAAGTTCAAGGTCAAAAGGTCACGGGTCAAAGTTCAAGGTCAAAAGGTCACTGGTCAAGGTCAAAAGGTCACGAGTCAATGTAGAAAGGTCACGGGGGTCAAAGGTCTAGGTAAAACAGTACCAGGATCAAAGTTCAAGGTCAAAAGGTCACTAGTCAAGGTCAAAAGGTCACGTTTCAAGGTCATAAGGACACGGGGGTCAAAAATCAAGGTCAAAAGGTCACGAACCAAGGTCAAAAGGTCACGGGACAAGGTCAGAAGGTCACGGGGCAACTGCATAAGGCCAAAAGGTCACCTGTCAAGGTCAAAAGGTCACGGCTCAAGGTCAAAAGGTCACGGTTCAAGGTCATAAGGTCACGGGGGTCAAAGGTCAAGGTCAAAAGGTCACAAACCAAGGTCAAAAGGTCACGGGACAAGGTCATAAGGTCACTTATCAAGGTCAAAAGGTCCCGTTTCAAGGTCAAAAGTTCACAGGGTCAAAGGTCAAGGTCAAAAGGTCACTTATCAAGGTCAAACGGTCACGGGGTCAAAAATCAAGGTCAAAAGGTCACTGGTAAAGGTCAAAAGGTCACTGGTCAAAAGCAAACGGTCACAGGATCAAAGTTCAAGGTCAAAAGGTCACTGGTCAGGGTCAAAAGGTCACTGCTGAAGGTAAAAAAGACACCGGGGTTAAAGGTAAAGGTCAAAAGCTCACGGTACAAGGTGAAAGGGTCATGGGACAAGGTCAAAAGGTCACGGGGCAACTGCATAAGGCCAAAAGGTCACCTGTCAAGGTCAAACGGTCACAGGATCAAAGTTCAAGGTCAAAAGGTCACGGGTCAAAGTTCAAGGTCAAAAGGTCACTGGTCAAGGTCAAAAGGTCACGAGTCAATGTAGAAAGGTCACGGGGGTCAAAGGTCTAGGTAAAACAGTACCAGGATCAAAGTTCAAGGTCAAAAGGTCACTAGTCAAGGTCAAAAGGTCACGTTTCAAGGTCATAAGGACACGGGGGTCAAAAATCAAGGTCAAAAGGTCACGAACCAAGGTCAAAAGGTCACGGGACAAGGTCAGAAGGTCACGGGGCAACTGCATAAGGCCAAAAGGTCACCTGTCAAGGTCAAAAGGTCACGGCTCAAGGTCAAAAGGTCACGGTTGAAGGTCATAAGGTCACGGGGGTCAAAGGTCAAGGTCAAAAGGTCACGAACCAAGGTCAAAAGGTCACGGGACAAGGTCATAAGGTCACTTATCAAGGTCAAAAGGTCCCGTTTCAAGGTCAAAAGTTCACAGGGTCAAAGTTCAAGGTCAAAAGGTCACTTATCAAGGTCAAACGGTCACGGGGTCAAAATTCAAGGTCAAAAGGTCACTGGTAAAGGTCAAAAGGTCACTGGTCAAAAGCAAACGGTCACAGGATGAAAGTTCAAGGTCAAAAGGTCACTGGTCAGGGTCAAAAGGTCACTGCTGAAGGTAAAAAAGACACAGGGGTTAAAGGTAAAGGTCAAAAGGTCACGGTACAAGGTGAAAAGGTCACGGGACAAGGTCAAAAGGTCACGGGGCAACTGCATAAGTCCAAAAGGTCACCTGTCAAGGTCAAACGGTCACAGGATCAAAGTTCAAGGTCAAAAGGTCACGGGTCAAAGTTCAAGGTCAAAAGGTCACTGGTCAAGGTCAAAAGGTCACGAGTCAATGTAGAAAGGTCACGGGGGTCAAAGGTCTAGGTAAAACAGTACCAGGATCAAAGTTCAAGGTCAAAAGGTCACTAGTCAAGGTCAAAAGGTCACGTTTCAAGGTCATAAGGACACGGGGGTCAAAAATCAAGGTCAAAAGGTCACGAACCAAGGTCAAAAGGTCACGGGACAAGGTCAGAAGGTCACGGGGCAACTGCATAAGGCCAAAAGGTCACCTGTCAAGGTCAAAAGGTCACTGCTCAAGGTCAAAAGGTCACGTATCAATTAAAAGGTCACGGGGCAATTGCATAAGGTCAAAAGCTCACTGGTCAAAATCAAACTGTCACAGGATCAAAGTTCAAGGTCATAAGGTCATGGGGGTCAAAAATCAAGGTCAAAAGGTCACTGCTCAAGGTCAAAAGGTCACGGGACAAGGTCATAAGGTCACGGGGTAAAGGTCAAGGTCAAAAGGTCACGAACCAAGGTCAAAAGGTCACGGGGCAATTGCATAAGGTCAAAGGGTCACTAGTAAAGGTCAAAAGGTCACTGGTCAAAATCAAACGGTCACACGAACAACGTTCAAGGTCAAAAGGTCACTGCTCAAGGTCAAAAGGTCCCGTTTCAAGGTCAAACGGTCACGGGGGTGTCAAATGTCAAGGTCAAAAGGTCACAAACCAAGGTCAAAAGGTCACGGGGGTCAAAAATCGAGGTCAAAAGGTCACAAACCAAGGTCAAAAGGTCACGGGACAAGGTGAAAAGGTCACGGGGCAACTGCATAAGGCCAAAAGGTCACCTGTCAAGGTCATAAGGTCACTGCTCAAGGTCAAAAGGTCCCATTTCAAGGTCAAAAGTTCACAGGGTCAAAGTTCAAGGTCAAAAGGTCACTTATCAAGGTCAAACGGTCACGGGGTCAAAAATCAAGGTCAAAAGGTCACTGGTAAAGGTCAAAAGGTCACTGGTCAAAAGCAAACGGTCACAGGATGAAAGTTCAAGGTCAAAAGGTCACTGGTCAGGGTCAAAAGGTCACTGCTGAAGGTAAAAAAGACACAGGGGTTAAAGGTAAAGGTCAAAAGGTCATGGTACAAGGTGAAAAGGTCACGGGACAAGGTCAAACGGTCACGGGGCAACTGCATAAGGCCAAAAGGTCACCTGTCAAGGTCAAACGGTCACAGGATCAAAGTTCGAGGTCAAAAGGTCACGGGTCAAAGTTCAAGGTCAAAAGGTCACTGGTCAAGGTCAAAAGGTCACGAGTCAATGTAGAAAGGTCACGGGGGTCAAAGGTCTAGGTAAAACAGTACCAGGATCAAAGTTCAAGGTCAAAAGGTCACTAGTCAAGGTCAAAAGGTCACGTTTCAAGGTCATAAGGACACGGGGGTCAAAAATCAAGGTCAAAAGGTCACGAACCAAGGTCAAAAGGTCACGGGACAAGGTCAGAAGGTCACGGGGCAACTGCATAAGGCCAAAAGGTCACCTGTCAAGGTCAAAAGGTCACTGCTCAAGGTCAAAAGGTCACGTATCAATTAAAAGGTCACGGGGCAATTGCATAAGGTCAAAAGCTCACTGGTCAAAATCAAACTGTCACAGGATCAAAGTTCAAGGTCATAAGGTCATGGGGGTCAAAAATCAAGGTCAAAAGGTCACTGCTCAAGGTCAAAAGGTCACGGGACAAGGTCATAAGGTCACGGGGTAAAGGTCAAGGTCAAAAGGTCACGAACCAAGGTCAAAAGGTCACGGGGCAATTGCATAAGGTCAAAGGGTCACTAGTAAAGGTCAAAAGGTCACTGGTCAAAATCAAACGGTCACACGAACAACGTTCAAGGTCAAAAGGTCACTGCTCAAGGTCAAAAGGTCCCGTTTCAAGGTCAAACGGTCACGGGGGTGTCAAATGTCAAGGTCAAAAGGTCACAAACCAAGGTCAAAAGGTCACGGGGGTCAAAAATCGAGGTCAAAAGGTCACAAACCAAGGTCAAAAGGTCACGGGACAAGGTGAAAAGGTCACGGGGCAACTGCATAAGGCCAAAAGGTCACCTGTCAAGGTCATAAGGTCACTGCTCAAGGTCAAAAGGTCCCATTTCAAGGTCAAAAGTTCACAGGGTCAAAGTTCAAGGTCAAAAGGTCACTTATCAAGGTCAAACGGTCACGGGGTCAAAAATCAAGGTCAAAAGGTCACTGGTAAAGGTCAAAAGGTCACTGGTCAAAAGCAAACGGTCACAGGATGAAAGTTCAAGGTCAAAAGGTCACTGGTCAGGGTCAAAAGGTCACTGCTGAAGGTAAAAAAGACACAGGGGTTAAAGGTAAAGGTCAAAAGGTCATGGTACAAGGTGAAAAGGTCACGGGACAAGGTCAAACGGTCACGGGGCAACTGCATAAGGCCAAAAGGTCACCTGTCAAGGTCAAACGGTCACAGGATCAAAGTTCAAGGTCAAAAGGTCACGGGTCAAAGTTCAAGGTCAAAAGGTCACTGGTCAAGGTCAAAAGGTCACGAGTCAATGTAGAAAGGTCACGGGGGTCAAAGGTCTAGGTAAAACAGTACCAGGATCAAAGTTCAAGGTCAAAAGGTCACTAGTCAAGGTCAAAAGGTCACGGTTCAAGGTCATAAGGTCACGGGCGTCAAAAATCAAGGTCAAAAGGTCACGAACCAAGGTCAAAAGGTCACGGGACAAGGTCATAAGGTCACTTATCAAGGTCAAAAGGTCCCGTTTCAAGGTCAAAAGTTCACAGGGTCAAAGTTCAACGTCAAAATGTCACTTATCAAGGTCAAACGGTCACGGGGTCAAAAATCAAGGTCAAAAGGTCACTGGTAAAGGTCAAAAGGTCACTGGTCAAAAGCAAACGGTCACAGGATCAAAGTTCAAGGTCTAAAGGTCACTGGTCAGGGTCAAAAGGTCACTGCTGAAGGTAAAAAAGACACAGGGGTTAAAGGTAAAGGTCAAAAGGTCACGGTACAAGGAAAAAAGGTCACGGGACAAGGTGAAAAGGTCACGGGGCAACTGCATAAGGCCAAAAGGTCACCTGTCAAGGTCAAACGGTCACTGCTCAAGGTCAAAAGGTCACGTATCAATTCAAAAGGTCACGGGGCAATTGCATAAGGTCAAAAGCTCACTGGTCAAAATCAAACGGTCACAGGATCAAAGTTCAAGGTCATAAGGTCATGGGGTCAAAAATCAAGGTCAAAAGGTCACTGGTCAAAATCAAACGGTCACAGGATCAAATTTCAAGTTCATAAGGTCATGGGGGTCAAAAATCAAGGTCAAAAGGTCACCGCTCAAGGTCAAAAGGTCACGGGACAAGGTCAAACGGTCACTTATCAAGGTCAAAAGGTCCCGTTTCAAGGTCAAAAGTTCACAGGGTCAAAGTTCAAGGTCAAAAGGTCACTTATCAAGGTCAAACGGTCACGGGTCAAAAATCAAGGTCAAAAGGTCACTGGTAAAGGTCAAAAGGTCACTGGTCAAAAGCAAACGGTCACAGGATCAAAGTTCAAGGTCAAAAGGTCACTGGTCAGGGTCAAAAGGTCACTGCTGAAGGTAAAAAAGACACAGGGGTTAAAGGTAAAGGTCAAAAGGTCACGGTACAAGGTGAAAAGGTCACGGGACAAGGTCAAAAGGTCACGGGGCAACTGCATAAGGCCAAAAGGTCACCTGTCAAGGTCAAACGGTCACAGGATCAAAGTTCAAGGTCAAAAGGTCACGGGTCAAAGTTCAAGGTCAAAAGGTCACTGGTCAAGGTCAAAAGGTCACGAGTCAATGTAGAAAGGTCACGGGGGTCAAAGGTCTAGGTAAAACAGTACCAGGATCAAAGTTCAAGGTCAAAAGGTCACTAGTCAAGGTCAAAAGGTCACGTTTCAAGGTCATAAGGACACGGGGGTCAAAAATCAAGGTCAAAAGGTCACGAACCAAGGTCAAAAGGTCACGGGACAAGGTCAGAAGGTCACGGGGCAACTGCATAAGGCCAAAAGGTCACCTGTCAAGGTCAAAAGGTCACTGCTCAAGGTCAAAAGGTCACGTATCAATTAAAAGGTCACGGGGCAATTGCATAAGGTCAAAAGGTCACCTGTCAAGGTCAAACGGTCACAGGATCAAAGTTCAAGGTCATAAGGTCATGGGGGTCAAAAATCAAGGTCAAAAGGTCACTGCTCAAGGTCAAAAGTTCACGGGAAAAGGTCATAAGGTCACGGGGTAAAGGTCAAGGTCAAAAGGTCACGAACCAAGGTCAAAAGGTCACGGGGCAATTGCATAAGGTCAAAGGGTCACTGGTAAAGGTCAGAAGGTCACTGGTCAAAATCAAACGGTCACACGAACAACGTTCAAGGTCAAAAGGTCACTGCTCAAGGTCAAAAGGTCCCGTTTCAAGGTCAAACGGTCACGGGGGTGTCAAATGTCAAGGTCAAAAGGTCACTGCTCAAGGTCAAAAGGTCCCGTTTCAAGGTCAAACGGTCACGGGGGTGTCAAATGTCAAGGTCAAAAGGTCTCGAACCAAGGTCAAAAGGTCATGGGGTCAAAAATCGAGGTCAAAAGGTCACAAACCAAGGTCAAAAGGTCACGGGACAAGGTGAAAAGGTCATGGGGCAACTGCATAAGGCCAAAAGGTCACCTGTCAAGGTCAAAAGGTCACCGCTCAAGGTCAAAAGGTCACGGTTCAAGGTCATAAGGTCATGGGGGTCAAAGGTCAAGGTCAAAAGGTCACGAACCAAGGTCAAAAGGTCACGGGACAAGGTCATAAGGTCACTTATCAAGGTCAAAAGGTCCCGTATCAAGGTCAAAAGTTCACAGGGGTTAAAGGTAAAGGTCAAAAGGTCACGGTACAAGGTGAAAAGGTCACGGGACAAGGTGAAAAGGTGACGGGGCAACTGCATAAGGCCAAAAGGTCACCTGTCAAGGTCAAACGGTCACTGCTCAAGGTCAAAAGGTCACGTATCAATTCAAAAGGTCACGGGGCAATTGCATAAGGTCAAAAGCTCACTGGTCAAAATCAAACGGTCACAGGATCAATGTTCAAGGTCATAAGGTCATGGGTCAAAAATCAAGGTCAAAAGGTCACTGGTCAAAATCAAACGGTCACAGGATCAAATTTCAAGTTCATAAGGTCATGGGGGGTCAAAAATCAAGGTCAAAAGGTCACCGCTCAAGGTCAAAAGGTCACGGGACAAGGTCAAACGGTCACTTATCAAGGTCAAAAGGTCCCGTTTCAAGGTCAAAAGTTCACAGGGTCAAAGTTCAAGGTCAAAAGGTCACTTATCAAGGTCAAACGGTCACGGGTCAAAAATCAAGGTCAAAAGGTCACTGGTAAAGGTCAAAAGGTCACTGGTCAAAAGCAAACGGTCACAGGATGAAAGTTCAAGGTCAAAAGGTCACTGGTCAGGGTCAAAAGGTCACTGCTGAAGGTAAAAAAGACACAGGGGTTAAAGGTAAAGGTCAAAAGGTCACGGTACAAGGTGAAAAGGTCACGGGACAAGGTCAAAAGGTCACGGGGCAACTGCATAAGTCCAAAAGGTCACCTGTCAAGGTCAAACGGTCACAGGATCAAAGTTCAAGGTCAAAAGGTCACGGGTCAAAGTTCAAGGTCAAAAGGTCACTGGTCAAGGTCGAAAGGTCACGAGTCAATGTAGAAAGGTCACGGGGGTCAAAGGTCTAGGTAAAACAGTACCAGGATCAAAGTTCAAGGTCAAAAGGTCACTAGTCAAGGTCAAAAGGTCACGTTTCAAGGTCATAAGGACACGGGGGTCAAAAATCAAGGTCAAAAGGTCACGAACCAAGGTCAAAAGGTCACGGGACAAGGTCAGAAGTTCACGGGGCAACTGCATAAGGCCAAAAGGTCACCTGTCAAGGTCAAACGGTCACAGGATCAAAGTTCAAGGTCATAAGGTCATGGGGGTCAAAAATCAAGGTCAAAAGGTCACGAACCGAGGTCAAAAGGTCACGGGACAAGGTCATAAGGTCACGGGGGTAAAGGTAAAGGTCAAAAGGTCGCGAATCAAGGTCAAAAGGTCACGGGGCAATTGCATAAGGTCAAAGGGTCACTGGTAAAGGTCAAAAGGTCACTGGTCAAAATCAAACGGTCACACGAACAACGTTCAAGGTCAAAAGGTCACTGCTCAAGGTCAAAAGGTCCCGTTTCAAGGTCAAACGGTCACGGGGTGTCAAATGTCAAGGTCAAAATGTCACTAACCAAGGTCAAAAGGTCACGGGGGTCAAAAATCGAGGTCAAAAGGTCACAAACCAAGGTCAAAAGGTCACGGGACAAGGTGAAAAGGTCACGGGGCAACTGCATAAGGCCAAAAGGTCACCTCTCAAGGTCAAAAGGTCACGAACCAAGGTCAAAAGGTCACGGGACAAGGTCATAAGGTCACTTATCAAGGTCAAAAGGTCCCGTTTCAAGGTCAAAAGTTCACAGGGTCAAAGTTCAAGGTCAAAAGGTCACTTATCAAGGTCAAACGGTCACGGGGTCAAAAATCAAGGTCAAAAGGTCACTGGTAAAGGTCAAAAGGTCACCGGTCAAGGTCAAACGGTCACAGGATCAAAGTTCAAGGTCAAAAGGTCACGGGTCAAAGTTCAAGGTCAAAAGGTCACTGGTCAAGGTCAAAAGGTCACGAGTCAATGTAGAAAGGTCACGGGGGTCAAAGGTCTAGGTAAAACAGTACCAGGATCAAAGTTCAAGGTCAAAAGGTCACTAGTCAAGGTCAAAAGGTCACGGTTCAAGGTCATAAGGACACGGGGGTCAAAAATCAAGGTCAAAAGGTCACGAACCAAGGTCAAAAGGTCACGGGACAAGGCCAGAAGGTCACGGGGCAACTGCATAAGGCCAAAAGGTCACCTGTCAAGGTCAAAAGGTCACTGCTCAAGGTCAAAAGGTCACGTATCAATTCAAAAGGTCACGGGGCAATTGCATAAGGTCAAAAGCTCACTGGTCAAAATCAAACGGTCACAGGATCAAAGTTCAAGGTCATAAGGTCATGGGGGTCAAAAATCAAGGTCAAAAGGTCACCGCTCAAGGTCAAAAGGTCACGAACCAAGGTCAAAAGGTCACGGGGGTCAAAAATCGAGGTCAAAAGGTCACGAACCAAGGTCAAAAGGTCACGGGACAAGGTGAAAAGGTCACGGGGCAACTGCATAAGGCCAAAAGGTCACTTATCAAGGTCAAAAGGTCACTGCTCAAGGCCAAAAGGTCACCTGTCAAGGTCAAACGGTCACAGGATCAAAGTTCAAGTTCATAAGGTCATGGGGTCAGAAATCAAGGTCAAAAGGTCACTGCTCAAGGTCAAAAGGTCACGAACCAATGTCAAAAGGTCACGGGGCAATTGCATAAGGTCAAAGGGTCACTGGTAAAGGTCAAAAGGTCACTGGTCAAAATCAAACGGTCACACGAACAACGTTCAAGGTCAAAAGGTCACTGCTCAAGGTCAAAAGGTCCCGTTTCAAGGTCAAACGGTCACGGGGGTGTCAAATGTCAAGGTCAAAATGTCACTAACCAAGGTCAAAAGGTCACGGGGGTCAAAAATCGAGGTCAAAAGGTCAGAAACCAATGTCAAAAGGTCACGGGACAAGGTGAAAAGGTAACGGGGCAACTGCATAAGGCCAAAAGGTCACCTGTCAAGGTCAAAAGGTCACTGCTCAAGGTCAAAAGGTCACGGTTCAAGGTCATAAGGTCACGGGGTCAAATGTCAAGGTCAAGAGGTCACGAACCAAGGTCAAAAGGTCACGGGACAAGGTCATAAGGTCACTTATCAAGGTCAAAAGGTCCCGTTTCAAGGTCAAAAGTTCACAGGGTCAAAGTTCAAGGTCAAAATGTCACTTATCAAGGTCAAACGGTCACGGGGTCAAAAATCAAGGTCAAAAGGTCACTGGTAAAGGTGAAAACGTCACTGGTCAAAAGCAAACGGTCACAGGATCAAAGTTCAAGGTCAAAAGGTCACTGGTCAGGGTCAAAAGGTCACTGCTGAAGGTAAAAAAGACACGGGTTAAAGGTAAAGGTCAAAAGGTCATGGTACAAGGTGAAAAGGTCACGGGACAAGGTCAAACGGTCACGGGGCAACTGCATAAGGCCAAAAGGTCACCTGTCAAGGTCAAACGGTCACAGGATCAAAGTTCAAGGTCAAAAGGTCACGGGTCAAAGTTCAAGGTCAAAAGGTCACTGGTCAAGGTCAAAAGGTCACGAGTCAATGTAGAAAGGTCACGGGGGTCAAAGGTCTAGGTAAAACAGTACCAGGATCAAAGTTCAAGGTCAAAAGGTCACTAGTCAAGGTCAAAAGGTCACGGTTCAAGGTCATAAGGTCACGGGCGTCAAAAATCAAGGTCAAAAGGTCACGAACCAAGGTCAAAAGGTCACGGGACAAGGTCATAAGGTCACTTATCAAGGTCAAAAGGTCCCGTTTCAAGGTCAAAAGTTCACAGGGTCAAAGTTCAACGTCAAAATGTCACTTATCAAGGTCAAACGGTCACGGGGTCAAAAATCAAGGTCAAAAGGTCACTGGTAAAGGTCAAAAGGTCACTGGTCAAAAGCAAACGGTCACAGGATCAAAGTTCAAGGTCAAAAGGTCACTGGTCAGGGTCAAAAGGTCACTGCTGAAGGTAAAAAAGACACAGGGGTTAAAGGTAAAGGTCAAAAGGTCACGGTACAAGGTGAAAAGGTCACGGGACAAGGTGAAAAGGTCACGGGGCAACTGCATAAGGCCAAAAGGTCACCTGTCAAGGTCAAACGGTCACTGCTCAAGGTCAAAAGGTCACGTATCAATTCAAAAGGTCACGGGGCAATTGCATAAGGTCAAAAGCTCACTGGTCAAAATCAAACGGTCACAGGATCAAAGTTCAAGGTCATAAGGTCATGGGGTCAAAAATCAAGGTCAAAAGGTCACTGGTCAAAATCAAACGGTCACAGGATCAAATTTCAAGTTCATAAGGTCATGGGGGTCAAAAATCAAGGTCAAAAGGTCACCGCTCAAGGTCAAAAGGTCACGGGACAAGGTCAAACGGTCACTTATCAAGGTCAAAAGGTCCCGTTTCAAGGTCAAAAGTTCACAGGGTCAAAGTTCAAGGTCAAAAGGTCACTTATCAAGGTCAAACGGTCACGGGTCAAAAATCAAGGTCAAAAGGTCACTGGTAAAGGTCAAAAGGTCACTGGTCAAAAGCAAACGGTCACAGGATCAAAGTTCAAGGTCAAAAGGTCACTGGTCAGGGTCAAAAGGTCACTGCTGAAGGTAAAAAAGACACAGGGGTTAAAGGTAAAGGTCAAAAGGTCACGGTACAAGGTGAAAAGGTCACGGGACAAGGTCAAAAGGTCACGGGGCAACTGCATAAGGCCAAAAGGTCACCTGTCAAGGTCAAACGGTCACAGGATCAAAGTTCAAGGTCAAAAGGTCACGGGTCAAAGTTCAAGGTCAAAAGGTCACTGGTCAAGGTCAAAAGGTCACGAGTCAATGTAGAAAGGTCACGGGGTCAAAGGTCTAGGTAAAACAGTACCAGGATCAAAGTTCAAGGTCAAAAGGTCACTAGTCAAGGTCAAAAGGTCACGTTTCAAGGTCATAAGGACACGGGGGTCAAAAATCAAGGTCAAAAGGTCACGAACCAAGGTCAAAAGGTCACGGGACAAGGTCAGAAGGTCACGGGGCAACTGCATAAGGCCAAAAGGTCACCTGTCAAGGTCAAAAGGTCACTGCTCAAGGTCAAAAGGTCACGTATCGATTCAAAAGGTCACGGGGCAATTGCATAAGGTCAAAAGCTCACTGGTCAAAATCAAACGGTCACAGGATCAAAGTTCAAGGTCATAAGGTCATGGGGTCAAAAATCAAGGTCAAAAGGTCACTGCTCAAGGTCATAAGGTCAGGGGACAAGGTCATAAGGTCACGGGGTAAAGGTCAAGGTCAAAAGGTCGCGAACCAAGGTCAAAAGGTCACGGGGGTCAAAAATCGAGGTCAAAAGGTCACAAACCAAGGTCAAAAGGTCACGGGACAAGGTGAAAAGGTCACGGGGCAACTGCATAAGGCCAAAAGGTCACCTGTCAAGGTCAAAAGGTCACGGCTCAAGGTCAAAAGGTCACGGGACAAGGTCATAAGGTCACGGGGGTCAAAGGTCAAGGTCAAAAGGTCACGAACCAAGGTCATAAGGTCACTGGTCAAGGTCAAAAGGTCACGGGTCAATGGAGAGAGCTCGCGGAGTCAAAGGTCTAGGTCAAACAGTACCAGGCTCAAAGTTCAAGGTCAAAAGGTCACGTTTCAAGGTCAAAAGGTCACGGGACAAGGTCATAAGGTCACGGGGGTAAAGGTCAAGGTCAAAAGGTCGCGAACCAAGGTCAAAATATCACGGGGCAATTGCATAAGGTCAAAGGGTCACTGGTAAAGGTCAAAAGGTCACTGGTCAAAATCAAACGGTCACACGAACAACGTTCAAGGTCAAAAGGTCACTGCTCAAGGTCAAAAGGTCCCGTTTCAAGGTCAAACGGTCACGGGGGTTCAAATGTCAAGGTCAAAAGGTCACGAACCAAGGTCAGAAGGTCACGGAGTCAAAGTTCAAGGTCAAAAAGGTCACGGGACAAGGTCAAAAGGTCACGGGTCAATGTCGGAAGGTCACGGGTCAAAGGTCTAGGTCAAACAGTACCAGGCTCAAAGTTCAAGGTCAAAAGGTCACGTTTCACGGTCAAAAGGTCACGGGACAAGGTCAGAAGGTCACGGGGCAACTGCATAAGTCCAAAAGGTCACCTGTCAAGGTCAAAAGGTCACTGCGCTAGGTCAAAAGGTTATGTATCGATTCAAAAGGTCACGGGGCAATTGCATAAGGTCAAAGGGTCACTGGTAAAGGTCAAAAGGTCACTGCTCAAGGTCAAAAGGTCACGTTTCAAGGTCAAACGGTCACGGGGGTCAAATGTCAAGGTCAAAAGGTCACGAACCAAGGTCAAAAGGTCACGGGGGTCAAAGGTCAAGGCCAGACGGTCAAAGGATCAAAGTTCAAGGTCAAAAGGTCACTGGTCAAGGTCAAAAGGTCACGGGACAAGCTCATAAGGTCACGGGGTAAAGGTCAAGGTCAAAAGGTCGCGAACCAAGGTCAAAAGGTCACGGGCAATTGCATAAGGTCAAAGGGTCACTGGTAAAGGTCAAAAGGTCACTGCTCAAAATCAAACGGTCACACGAACAACGTTCAAGGTCAAAAGGTCATTGCTCAAGGTCAAAAGGTCCCGTTTCAAGGTCAAACGGTCACAGGGGGTCAAATGTCAAGGTCAAAAGGTCACTGGTCAGGGTCAAAAGGTCACTGCTCAAGGTAAAAAAGACACAGGGGTTAAAGGTAAAGGTCAAAAGGTCACGGTACAAGGTGAAAAGGTCACGGGACAAGGTCAAACGGTCACGGGGCAACTGCATAAGGCCAAAAGGTCACCTGTCAAGGTCAAACGGTTATGGGGGGTCAAATGTCAAGGTCAAAAGGTCACGAGCCAAGGTCAAAAGGTCATGGGGGTCAAAGGTCAAGGCCAAACGGTCACAGGATCAAAGTTCAAGGTCAAAAGGTCACGTTTCAAGGTCAAAAGGTCACGGGACAAGGTCAGAAGGTCACGGGGCAACTGCATAAGTCCAAAAGGTCACCTGTCAAGGTCAACAGGTCACTGCTCAAGGTCAAGAGGTCACGTATCGATTCAAAAGGTCACGGGGCAATTGCATAAGGTCAAAAGCTCACTGGTCAAAATCAAACGGTCACAGGATCAAAGTTCAAGGTCATAAGGTCACGGAGGTCAAAAATCAAGGTCAAAAGGTCACTGCTCAAGGCCAAAAGGTCACGGGACAAGGTCATAAGGTCACGGGGGTAAAGGTCAAGGTCAAAAGGTCGCGAACCAAGGTCAAAAGGTCACGGGGCAATTGCATAAGGTCAAAGGGTCACTGGTAAAGGTCAAAAGGTCACTGCTCAAAATCAAACGGTCACACGAACAACGTTCAAGGTCAAAAGGTCACTGCTCAAGGTCAAAAGGTCACGTTTCAAGGTCAAATGGTCACGGGGGGTCAATAGTCAAGGTCAAAAGGTCACGAACCAAGGTCAAAAGGTCACGGGGGTCAAAGGTCAAGGCCAGACGGTCACAGGATCAAAGTTCAAGGTCAAAAGGTCACTGGTCAAGGTCAAAAGGTCACGGGACAAGCTCATAAGGTCACGGGGTAAAGGTCAAGGTCAAAAGGTCGCGAACCAAGGTCAAAAGGTCACGGGCAATTGCATAAGGTCAAAGGGTCACTGGTAAAGGTCAAAAGGTCACTGGTCAAAATCAAACGGTCACACGAACAACGTTCAAGGTCAAAAGGTCACTGCTCAAGGTCAAAAGGTCCCGTTTCAAGGTCAAACGGTCACGGGGGTGTCAAATGTCAAGGTCAAAAGGTCACGAACCAAGGTCAAAAGGTCACGGGGGTCAAAAATCGAGGTCAAAAGGTCACAAACCAAGGTCAAAAGGTCACGGGACAAGGTCAGAAGGTCACGGGGCAACTGCATAAGGCCAAAAGGTCACCTGTCAAGGTCAAAAGGTCACTGCGCTAGGTCAAAAGGTTACGTATCGATTCAAAAGGTCACGGGGCAATTGCATAAGGTCAAAGGGTCACTGGTAAAGGTCAAAAGGTCACTGGTCAAAATCAAACGGTCACACGAACAACGTTCAAGGTCAAAAGGTCACTGCTCAAGGTCAAAAGGTCACGTTTCAAGGTCAAACGGTCACGGGGGTCAAATGTCAAGGTCAAAAGGTCACGAACCAAGGTCAAAAGGTCACGGGGTCAAAGGTCAAGGCCAGACGGTCACAGAATCAAAGTTCAAGGTCAAAAGGTCACTGGTCAAGGTCAAAAGGTCACGGGACAAGCTCATAAGGTCACGGGGTAAAGGTCAAGGTCAAAAGGTCGCGAACCAAGGTCAAAAGGTCACGGGCAATTGCATAAGGTCAAAGGGTCACTGGTAAAGGTCAAAAGGTCACTGCTCAAAATCAAACGGTCACACAAACAACGTTCAAGGTCAAAAGGTCATTGCTCAAGGTCAAAAGGTCCCGTTTCAAGGTCAAACGGTCACAGGGGGTCAAATGTCAAGGTCAAAAGGTCACTGGTCAGGGTCAAAAGGTCACTGCTCAAGGTAAAAAAGACACAGGGGTTAAAGGTAAAGGTCAAAAGGTCACGGTACAAGGTGAAAAGGTCACGGGACAAGGTCAAACGGTTATGGGGGGTCAAATGTCAAGGTCAAAAGGTCACGAGCCAAGGTCAAAAGGTCATGGGGGTCAAAGGTCAAGGCCAAACGGTCACAGGATCAAAGTTCAAGGTCAAAAGGTCACGTTTCAAGGTCAAAAGGTCACGGGACAAGGTCAGAAGTTCACGGGGCAACTGCATAAGGCCAAAAGGTCACCTGTCAAGGTCAAAAGGTCACTGCTCAAGGTCAAAAGGTCACGTATCGATTCAAAAGGTCACGGGGCAATTGCATAAGGTCAAAAGCTCACTGGTCAAAATCAAACGGTCACAGGATCAAAGTTCAAGGTCATAAGGTCATGGGGGTCAAAAATCAAGGTCAAAAGGTCACCGCTCAAGGTCAAAAGGTCACGGGACAAGGTCATAAGGTCACGGGGTAAAGGTCAAGGTCAAAAGGTCACGGGGCAATTGCATAAGGCCAAAAGGTCACCTGTCAAGGTCAAAAGGTCACTGCTCAAGGTCAAAAGGTCACGGTTCAAGGTCATAAGGTCACGGGGGTCAAAGGTCAAGGTCAAAAGGTCACGAACCAAGGTCAAAAGGTCACGGGACAAGGTCATAAGGTCACTTATCAAGGTCAAAAGGTCCCGTTTCAAGGTCAAAAGTTCACAGGGTCAAAGTTCAAGGTCAAAAGGTCACTTATCAAGGTCAAACGGTCACGGGGTCAAAAATCAAGGTCAAAAGGTCACTGGTAAAGGTCAAAAGGTCACTGGTCAAAAGCAAACGGTCACAGGATGAAAGTTCAAGGTCAAAAGGTCACTAGTCAAGGTCAAAAGGTCACGTTTCAAGGTCATAAGGACACGGGGGTCAAAAATCAAGGTCAAAAGGTCACAAACCAAGGTCAAAAGGTCACGGGACAAGGTCAGAAGGTCACGGGGCAACTGCATAAGGCCAAAAGGTCACCTGTCAAGGTCAAAAGGTCACTGCTCAAGGTCAAAAGGTCACGTATCGATTCAAAAGGTCACGGGGCAATTGCATAAGGTCAAAAGCTCACTGGTCAAAATCAAACGGTCACAGGATCAAAGTTCAAGGTCATAAGGTCATGGGGGTCAAAAATCAAGGTAAAAAGGTCACCGCTCAAGGTCAAAAGGTCACGGGACAAGGTCATAAGGTCACGGGGTAAAGGTCAAGGTCAAAAGGTCACGAACCAAGGTCAAAAGGTCACGGGGCAATTGCATAAGGTCAAAGGGTCACTGGTAAAGGTCAAAAGGTCACTGGTCAAAATCAAACGGTCACACGAACAACGTTCAAGGTCAAAAGGTCACTGCTCAAGGTCAAAAGGTCCCGTTTCAAGGTCAAACGGTCACGGGGGTGTCAAATGTCAAGGTCAAAAGGTCACAAACCAAGGTCAAAAGGTCACGGGGGTCAAAAATCGAGGTCAAAAGGTCACAAACCAAGGTCAAAAGGTCACGGGACAAGGAGAAATGGTCACAGGGCAACTGCATAAGGCCAAAAGGTCACCTGTCAAGGTCAAAAGGTCACTGCTCAAGGTCAAAAGGTCACGGTTCAAGGTCATAAGGTCACGGGGGTCAAAGGTCACGGTCAAAAGGTCACAAACCAAGGTCAAAAGGTCACAGGACAAGGTCATAAGGTCACTTATCAAGGTCAAAAGGTCCCGTTTCAAGGTCAAAAGTTCACAGGGTCAAAGTTCAAGGTCAAAAGGTCACTTATCAAGGTCAAACGGTCACAGGTCAAAAATCAAGGTCAAAAGGTCACTGGTAAAGGTCAAAAGGTCACTGGTCAAAAGCAAACGGTCACAGGATCAAAGTTCAAGGTCAAAAGGTCACTGGTCAGGGTCAAAAGGTCACTGCTGAAGGTAAAAAAGACACAGGGGTTAAAGGTAAAGGTCAAAAGGTCACGGTACAAGGTGAAAAGGTCATGGGACAAGGTCAAAAGGTCACGGGGCAACTGCATAAGGCCAAAAGGTCACCTGTCAAGGTCAAACGGTCACAGGATCAAAGTTCAAGGTCAAAAGGTCACGGGTCAAAGTTCAAGGTCAAAAGGTCACTGGTCAAGGTCAAAAGGTCACGAGTCAATGTAGAAAGGTCACGGGGGTCAAAGGTCTAGGTAAAACAGTACCAGGATCAAAGTTCAAGGTCAAAAGGTCACTAGTCAAGGTCAAAAGGTCACGTTTCAAGGTCATAAGGACACGGGGGTAAAAAATCAAGGTCAAAAGGTCACGAACCAAGGTCAAAAGTTCACGGGACAAGGTCAGAAGGTCACGGGGCAACTGCATAAGGCCAAAAGGTCACCTGTCAAGGTCAACAGGTCACTGCTCAAGGTCAAGAGGTCACGTATCAATTCAAAAGGTCACGGGGCAATTGCATAAGGTCAAAAGCTCACTGGTCAAAATCAAACGGTCACAGGATCAAAGTTCAAGGTCATAAGGTCATGGGGGTCAAAAATCAAGGTCAAAAGGTCACCGCTCAAGGTCAAAAGGTCACGGGACAAGGTCATAAGGTCACGGGGGTAAAGGTCAAGGTCAAAAGGTCGCGAACCAAGGTCAAAAGTTCACGGGGCAATTGCATAAGGTCAAAGGGTCACTGGTAAAGGTCAAAAGGTCACTGGTCAAAATCAAACGGTCACACGAACAACGTTCAAGGTCAAAAGGTCACCGCTCAAGGTCAAAAGGTCCCGTTTCAAGGTCAAACGGTCACGGGGTGTCAAATGTCAAGGTCAAAAGGTCACGAACCAAGGTCAAAAGGTCACGGGGGTCAAAAATCGAGGTCAAAAGGTCACAAACCAAGGTCAAAAGGTCACGGGACAAGGTGAAAAGGTCACGGGGCAACTGCATAAGGCCAAAAGGTCACCTGTCAAGGTCAAAAGGTCACGGCTCAAGGTCAAAAGGTCACGGTTCAAGGTCATAAGGTCACGGGGGTCAAAGTTCAAGGTCAAAAGGTCACGAACCAAGGTCAAAAGGTCACGGGACAAGGTCATAAGGTCACTTATCAAGGTCAAAAGGTCCCGTTTCAAGGTCAAAAGTTCACAGGGTCAAAGTTCAAGGTCAAAAGGTCACTTATCAAGGTCAAACGGTCACGGGGTCAAAAATCAAGGTCAAAAGGTCACTGGTAAAGGTCAAAAGGTCACTGGTCAAAAGCAAACGGTCACAGGATCAAAGTTCAAGGTCAAAAGGTCACTGCTCAAGGTCAAAAGGTCACTGCTGAAGGTAAAAAAGATACAGGGGTTATGCATAAGGTCAAAGGGTCACTGGTAAAGGTCAAAAGGTCACTGGTCAAAATCAAACGGTCACACGAACAACGTTCAAGGTCAAAAGGTCACTGCTCAAGGTCAAAAGGTCCCGTTTCAAGGTCAAACAGTCACAGGGGTGTCAAATGTCAAGGTCAAAAGGTCACGAACCAAGGTCAAAAGGTCACGGGGGTCAAAAATCGAGGTCAAAAGGTCACAAACCAAGGTCAAAAGGTCACGGGACAAGGTGAAATGGTCACGGGGCAACTGCATAAGGCCAAAAGGTCACCTGTCAAGGTCAAAAGGTCACTGCTCAAGGTCAAAAGGTCACGGTTCAAGGTCATAAGGTCACGGGGGTCAAAGGTCAAGGTCAAAAGGTCACGAACCAAGGTCAAAAGGTCACGGGGGTAAAAAATCGAGGTCAAAAGGTCACAAACCAAGGTCAAAAGGTCACGGGACAAGGTGAAAAGGTCACGGGACAAGGTCATAAGGTCACTTATCAAGGTCAAAAGGTCCCGTTTCAAGGTCAAAAGTTCACAGGGACAAAGTTCAAGGTCAAAAGGTCACTTATCAAGGTCAAACGGTCACGGGGTCAAAAATCAAGGTCAAAAGGTCACTGGTAAAGGTCAAAAGGTCACTGGTCAAAAGCAAACGGTCACAGGATGAAAGTTCAAGGTCAAAAGGTCACTGGTCAGGGTCAAAAGGTCACTGCTGAAGGTAAAAAAGACACAGGGGTTAAAGGTAAAGGTCAAAAGGTCACGGTACAAGGTGAAAAGGTCACGGGACAAGGTCAAAAGGTCACGGGGCAACTGCATAAGGCCAAAAGGTCACCTGTCAAGGTCAAACGGTCACAGGATCAAAGTTCAAGGTCAAAAGGTCACGGGTCAAAGTTCAAGGTCAAAAGGTCACTGGTCAAGGTCAAAAGGTCACGAGTCAATGTAGAAAGGTCACGGGGGTCAAAGGTCTAGGTAAAACAGTACCAGGATCAAAGTTCAAGGTCAAAAGGTCACTAGTCAAGGTCAAAAGGTCACGTTTCAAGGTCATAAGGACACGGGGGTCAAAAATCAAGGTCAAAAGGTCACGAACCAAGGTCAAAAGGTCACGGGGCAAGGTCAGAAGGTCACGGGGCAACTGCATAAGGCCAAAAGGTCACCTGTCAAGGTCAAAAGGTCACTGCTCAAGGTCAAAAGGTCACGTATCAATTAAAAGGTCACGGGGCAATTGCATAAGGTCAAAAGCTCACTGGTCAAAATCAAACTGTCACAGGATCAAAGTTCAAGGTCATAAGGTCATGGGGGTCAAAAATCAAGGTCAAAAGGTCACTGCTCAAGGTCAAAAGGTCACGGGACAAGGTCATAAGGTCACGGGGTAAAGGTCAAGGTCAAAAGGTCACGAACCAAGGTCAAAAGGTCACGGGGCAATTGCATAAGGTCAAAGGGTCACTGGTAAAGGTCAAAAGGTCACTGGTCAAAATCAAACGGTCACACGAACAACGTTCAAGGTCAAAAGGTCACTGCTCAAGGTCAAAAGGTCACGTTTCAAGGTCAAACGGTCACGGGGGTGTCAAATGTCAAGGTCAAAAGGTCACAAACCAAGGTCAAAAGGTCACGGGGGTCAAAAATCGAGGTCAAAAGGTCACAAACCAAGGTCAAAAGGTCACGGGACAAGGTGAAAAGGTCACGGGGCAACTGCATAAGGCCAAAAGGTCACCTGTCAAGGTCATAAGGTCACTGCTCAAGGTCAAAAGGTCCCATTTCAAGGTCAAAAGTTCACAGGGTCAAAGTTCAAGGTCAAAAGGTCACTTATCAAGGTCAAACGGTCACGGGGTCAAAAATCAAGGTCAAAAGGTCACTGGTAAAGGTCAAAAGGTCACTGGTCAAAAGCAAACGGTCACAGGATGAAAGTTCAAGGTCAAAAGGTCACTGGTCAAGGTCAAAAGGTCACGAGTCAATGTAGAAAGGTCACGGGGGTCAAAGGTCTAGGTAAAACAGTACCAGGATCAAAGTTCAAGGTCAAAAGGTCACTAGTCAAGGTCAAAAGGTCACGTTTCAAGGTCATAAGGACACGGGGGTCAAAAATCAAGGTCAAAAGGTCACGAACCAAGGTCAAAAGGTCACGGGACAAGGCCAGAAGTTCACGGGGCAACTGCATAAGGCCAAAAGGTCACCTGTCAAGGTCAAAAGGTCACTGCTCAAGGTCAAAAGGTCACGTATCAATTCAAAAGGTCACGGGGCAATTGCATAAGGTCAAAAGCTAACTGGTCAAAATCAAACGGTCACAGGATCAAATTTCAAGGTCATAAGGTCATGGGGGTCAAAAATCAAGGTCAAAAGGTCACCGCTCAAGGTCAAAAGGTCACGGGACAAGGTCATAAGGTCACGGGGTAAAGGTCAAGGTCAAAAGGTCACGGGGCAATTGCATAAGGCCAAAAGGTCACCTGTCAAGGTCAAAAGGTCACTGCTCAAGGTCAAAAGGTCACGGTTCAAGGTCATAAGGTCACGGGGGTCAAAGGTCAAGGTCAAAAGGTCACGAACCAAGGTCAAAAGGTCACGGGACAAGGTCATAAGTTCACTTATCAAGGTCAAAAGGTCCCGTTTCAAGGTCAAAAGTTCACAGGGTCAAAGTTCAAGGTCAAAAGGTCACTTATCAAGGTCAAACGGTCACGGGGTCAAAAATCAAGGTCAAAAGGTCACTGGTAAAGGTCAAAAGGTCACTGGTCAAAAGCAAACGGTCACAGGATGAAAGTTCAAGGTCAAAAGGTCACTAGTCAAGGTCAAAAGGTCACGTTTCAAGGTCATAAGGACACGGGGGTCAAAAATCAAGGTCAAAAGGTCACAAACCAAGGTCAAAAGGTCACGGGACAAGGTCAGAAGGTCACGGGGCAACTGCATAAGGCCAAAAGGTCACCTGTCAAGGTCAAAAGGTCACTGCTCAAGGTCAAAAGGTCACGTATCGATTCAAAAGGTCACGGGGCAATTGCATAAGGTCAAAAGCTCACTGGTCAAAATCAAACGGTCACAGGATCAAAGTTCAAGGTCATAAGGTCATGGGGGTCAAAAATCAAGGTAAAAAGGTCACCGCTCAAGGTCAAAAGGTCACGGGACAAGGTCATAAGGTCACGGGGTAAAGGTCAAGGTCAAAAGGTCACGAACCAAGGTCAAAAGGTCACGGGGCAATTGCATAAGGTCAAAGGGTCACTGGTAAAGGTCAAAAGGTCACTGGTCAAAATCAAACGGTCACACGAACAACGTTCAAGGTCAAAAGGTCACTGCTCAAGGTCAAAAGGTCCCGTTTCAAGGTCAAACGGTCACGGGGGTGTCAAATGTCAAGGTCAAAAGGTCACAAACCAAGGTCAAAAGGTCACGGGGGTCAAAAATCGAGGTCAAAAGGTCACAAACCAAGGTCAAAAGGTCACGGGACAAGGAGAAATGGTCACAGGGCAACTGCATAAGGCCAAAAGGTCACCTGTCAAGGTCAAAAGGTCACTGCTCAAGGTCAAAAGGTCACGGTTCAAGGTCATAAGGTCACGGGGTCAAAGGTCACGGTCAAAAGGTCACAAACCAAGGTCAAAAGGTCACGGGACAAAGTCATAAGGTCACTTATCAAGGTCAAAAGGTCCCGTTTCAAGGTCAAAAGTTCACAGGGTCAAAGTTCAAGGTCAAAAGGTCACTTATCAAGGTCAAACGGTCACAGGTCAAAAATCAAGGTCAAAAGGTCACTGGTAAAGGTCAAAAGGTCACTGGTCAAAAGCAAACGGTCACAGGATCAAAGTTCAAGGTCAAAAGGTCACTGGTCAGGGTCAAAAGGTCACTGCTGAAGGTAAAAAAGACACAGGGGTTAAAGGTAAAGGTCAAAAGGTCACGGTACAAGGTGAAAAGGTCATGGGACAAGGTCAAAAGGTCACGGGGCAACTGCATAAGGCCAAAAGGTCACCTGTCAAGGTCAAACGGTCACAGGATCAAAGTTCAAGGTCAAAAGGTCACGGGTCAAAGTTCAAGGTCAAAAGGTCACTGGTCAAGGTCAAAAGGTCACGAGTCAATGTAGAAAGGTCACGGGGGTCAAAGGTCTAGGTAAAACAGTACCAGGATCAAAGTTCAAGGTCAAAAGGTCACTAGTCAAGGTCAAAAGGTCACGTTTCAAGGTCATAAGGACACGGGGGTCAAAAATCAAGGTCAAAAGGTCACGAACCAAGGTCAAAAGGTCACGGGACAAGGTCAGAAGGTCACGGGGCAACTGCATAAGGCCAAAAGGTCACCTGTCAAGGTCAAAAGGTCACGGCTCAAGGTCAAAAGGTCACGGTTCAAGGTCATAAGGTCACGGGGGTCAAAGGTCAAGGTCAAAAGGTCACAAACCAAGGTCAAAAGGTCACGGGACAAGGTCATAAGGTCACTTATCAAGGTCAAAAGCTCCCGTTTCAAGGTCAAAAGTTCACAGGGTCAAAGGTCAAGGTCAAAAGGTCACTTATCAAGGTCAAACGGTCACGGGGTCAAAAATCAAGGTCAAAAGGTCACTGGTAAAGGTCAAAAGGTCACTGGTCAAAAGCAAACGGTCACAGGATCAAAGTTCAAGGTCAAAAGGTCACTGGTCAGGGTCAAAAGGTCACTGCTGAAGGTAAAAAAGATACAGGGGTTATGCATAAGGTCAAAGGGTCACTGGTAAAGGTCAAAAGGTCACTGGTCAAAATCAAACGGTCACACGAACAACGTTCAAGGTCAAAAGGTCACTGCTCAAGGTCAAAAGGTCCCGTTTCAAGGTCAAACAGTCACGGGGGTGTCAAATGTCAAGGTCAAAAGGTCACAAACCAAGGTCAAAAGGTCACGGGGGTCAAAAATCGAGGTCAAAAGGTCACAAACCAAGGTCAAAAGGTCACGGGACAAGGTGAAATGGTCACGGGGCAACTGCATAAGGCCAAAAGGTCACCTGTCAAGGTCAAAAGGTCACTGCTCAAGGTCAAAAGGTCACGGTTCAAGGTCATAAGGTCACGGGGGTCAAAGGTCAAGGTCAAAAGGTCACGAACCAAGGTCAAAAGGTCACGGGACAAGGTCATAAGGTCACTTATCAAGGTCAAAAGGTCCCGTTTCAAGGTCAAAAGTTCACAGGGTCAAAGTTCAAGGTCAAAAGGTCACTTATCAAGGTCAAACGGTCACGGGGTCAAAAATCAAGGTCAAAAGGTCACTGGTAAAGGTCAAAAGGTCACTGGTCAAAAGCAAACGGTCACAGGATGAAAGTTCAAGGTCAAAAGGTCACTGGTCAGGGTCAAAAGGTCACTGCTGAAGGTAAAAAAGACACAGGGGTTAAAGGTAAAGGTCAAAAGGTCACGGTACAAGGTGAAAAGGTCACGGGACAAGGTCAAAAGGTCACGGGGCAACTGCATAAGGCCAAAAGGTCACCTGTCAAGGTCAAACGGTCACAGGATCAAAGTTCAAGGTCAAAAGGTCACGGGTCAAAGTTCAAGGTCAAAAGGTCACTGGTCAAGGTCAAAAGGTCACGAGTCAATGTAGAAAGGTCACGGGGGTCAAAGGTCTAGGTAAAACAGTACCAGGATCAAAGTTCAAGGTCAAAAGGTCACTAGTCAAGGTCAAAAGGTCACGTTTCAAGGTCATAAGGACACGGGGGTCAAAAATCAAGGTCAAAAGGTCACGAACCAAGGTCAAAAGGTCACGGGACAAAGTCATAAGGTCACTTATCAAGGTCAAAAGGTCCCGTTTCAAGGTCAAAAGTTCACAGGGTCAAAGTTCAAGGTCAAAAGGTCACTTATCAAGGTCAAACGGTCACAGGTCAAAAATCAAGGTCAAAAGGTCACTGGTAAAGGTCAAAAGGTCACTGGTCAAAAGCAAACGGTCACAGGATCAAAGTTCAAGGTCAAAAGGTCACTGGTCAGGGTCAAAAGGTCACTGCTGAAGGTAAAAAAGACACAGGGGTTAAAGGTAAAGGTCAAAAGGTCACGGTACAAGGTGAAAAGGTCATGGGACAAGGTCAAAAGGTCACGGGGCAACTGCATAAGGCCAAAAGGTCACCTGTCAAGGTCAAACGGTCACAGGATCAAAGTTCAAGGTCAAAAGGTCACGGGTCAAAGTTCAAGGTCAAAAGGTCACTGGTCAAGGTCAAAAGGTCACGAGTCAATGTAGAAAGGTCACGGGGGTCAAAGGTCTAGGTAAAACAGTACCAGGATCAAAGTTCAAGGTCAAAAGGTCACTAGTCAAGGTCAAAAGGTCACGTTTCAAGGTCATAAGGACACGGGGGTCAAAAATCAAGGTCAAAAGGTCACGAACCAAGGTCAAAAGGTCACGGGACAAGGTCAGAAGGTCACGGGGCAACTGCATAAGGCCAAAAGGTCACCTGTCAAGGTCAAAAGGTCACTGCTCAAGGTCAAAAGGTCACGTATCAATTCAAAAGGTCACGGGGCAATTGCATAAGGTCAAAAGCTCACTGGTCAAAATCAAACGGTCACAGGATCAAAGTTCAAGGTCATAAGGTCATGGGGGTCAAAAATCAAGGTCAAAAGGTCACCGCTCAGGTCAAAAGGTCACGGGACAAGGTCATAAGGTCACGGGGGTAAAGGTCAAGGTCAAAAGGTCGCGAACCAAGGTCAAAAGTTCACGGGGCAATTGCATAAGGTCAAAGGGTCACTGGTAAAGGTCAAAAGGTCACTGGTCAAAATCAAACGGTCACACGAACAACGTTCAAGGTCAAAAGGTCACTGCTCAAGGTCAAAAGGTCCCGTTTCAAGGTCAAACGGTCACGGGGGTGTCAAATGTCAAGATCAAAAGGTCACGAACCAAGGTCAAAAGGTCACGGGGGTCAAAAATCGAGGTCAAAAGGTCACAAACCGAGGTCAAAAGGTCACGGGACAAGGTGAAATGGTCACGGGGCAACTGCATAAGGCCAAAAGGTCACCTGTCAAGGTCAAAAGGTCACTGCTCAAGGTCAAAAGGTCACGGTTCAAGGTCATAAGGTCACGGGGGTCAAAGGTCAAGGTCAAAAGGTCACGAACCAAGGTCAAAAGGTCACGGGGGTCAAAAATCGAGGTCAAAAGGTCACAAACCAAGGTCAAAAGGTCACGGGACAAGGTGAAAAGGTCACGGGACAAGGTCATAAGGTCACTTATCAAGGTCAAAAGGTCCCGTTTCCAGGTCAAAAGTTCACAGGGACAAAGTTCAAGGTCAAAAGGTCACTTATCAAGGTCAAACGGTCACAGGTCAAAAATCAAGGTCAAAAGGTCACTGGTAAAGGTCAAAAGGTCACTGGTCAAAAGCAAACGGTCACAGGATGAAAGTTCAAGGTCAAAAGGTCACTGGTCAGGGTCAAAAGGTCACTGCTGAAGGTAAAAAAGACACAGGGGTTAAAGGTAAAGGTCAAAAGGTCACGGTACAAGGTGAAAAGGTCACGGGACAAGGTCAAAAGGTCACGGGGCAACTGCATAAGGCCAAAAGGTCACCTGTCAAGGTCAAAAGGTCACTGCTCAAGGTCAAAAGGTCACGTATCAATTAAAAGGTCACGGGGCAATTGCATAAGGTCAAAAGCTCACTGGTCAAAATCAAACGGTCACAGGATCAAAGTTCAAGGTCATAAGGTCATGGGGGTCAAAAATCAAGGTCAAAAGGTCACTGCTCAAGGTCAAAAGGTCACGGGACAAGGTCATAAGGTCACGGGGTAAAGGTCAAGGTCAAAAGGTCACGAACCAAGGTCAAAAGGTCACGGGGCAATTGCATAAGGTCAAAGGGTCACTGGTAAAGGTCAAAAGGTCACTGGTCAAAATCAAACGGTCACACGAACAACGTTCAAGGTCAAAAGGTCACTGCTCAAGGTCAAAAGGTCCCGTTTCAAGGTCAAACGGTCACGGGGGTGTCAAATGTCAAGGTCAAAAGGTCACAAACCAAGGTCAAAAGGTCACGGGGGTCAAAAATCGAGGTCAAAAGGTCACAAACCAAGGTCAAAAGGTCACGGGACAAGGTGAAAAGGTCACGGGGCAACTGCATAAGGCCAAAAGGTCACCTGTCAAGGTCATAAGGTCACTGCTCAAGGTCAAAAGGTCCCATTTCAAGTTCAAAAGTTCACAGGGTCAAAGTTCAAGGTCAAAAGGTCACTTATCAAGGTCAAACGGTCACGGGGTCAAAAATCAAGGTCAAAAGGTCACTGGTAAAGGTCAAAAGGTCACTGGTCAAAAGCAAACGGTCACAGGATGAAAGTTCAAGGTCAAAAGGTCACTGGTCAGGGTCAAAAGGTCACTGCTGAAGGTAAAAAAGACACAGGGGTTAAAGGTAAAGGTCAAAAGGTCACGGTACAAGGTGAAAAGGTCACGGGACAAGGTCAAAAGGTCACGGGGCAACTGCATAAGGCCAAAAGGTCACCTGTCAAGGTCAAACGGTCACAGGATCAAAGTTCAAGGTCAAAAGGTCACGGGTCAAAGTTCAAGGTCAAAAGGTCACTGGTCAAGGTCAAAAGGTCACGTTTCAAGGTCATAAGGACACGGGGGTCAAAAATCAAGGTCAAAAGGTCACGAACCAAGGTCAAAAGGTCACGGGACAAGGTCAGAAGGTCACGGGGCAACTGCATAAGGCCAAAAGGTCACCTGTCAAGGTCAAACGGTCACAGGATCAAAGTTCAAGGTCAAAAGGTCACGGGTCAAAGTTCAAGGTCAAAAGGTCACTAGTCAAGGTCAAAAGGTCACGTTTCAAGGTCATAAGGACACGGGGGTCAAAAATCAAGGTCAAAAGGTCACGAACCAAGGTCAAAAGGTCACGGGACAAGGTCAGAAGGTCACGGGGCAACTGCATAAGGCCAAAAGGTCACCTGTCAAGGTCAAAAGGTCACTGCTCAAGGTCAAAAGGTCACGTATCAATTCAAAAGGTCACGGGGCAATTGCATAAGGTCAAAAGCTCACTGGTCAAAATCAAACGGTCACAGGATCAAAGTTCAAGGTCATAAGGTCATGGGGTCAAAAATCAAGGTCAAAAGGTCACCGCTCAAGGTCATAAGGTCAGGGGACAAGGTCATAAGGTCACGGGGTAAAGGTCAAGGTCAAAAGGTCGCGAACCAAGGTCAAAAGGTCACGGGGGTCAAAAATCGAGGTCAAAAGGTCACAAACCAAGGTCAAAAGGTCACGGGACAAGGTGAAAAGGTCACGGGGCAACTGCATAAGGCCAAAAGGTCACCTGTCAAGGTCAAAAGGTCACTGCTCAAGGTCAAAAGGTCACGGTTCAAGGTCATAAGGTCACGGGGGTCAAAGGTCAAGGTCAAAAGGTCACGAACCAAGGTCATAAGGTCACTGGTCAAGGTCAAAAGGTCACGGGTCAATGGAGAGAGCTCGCGGAGTCAAAGGTCTAGGTCAAACAGTACCAGGCTCAAAGTTCAAGGTCAAAAGGTCACGTTTCAAGGTCAAAAGGTCACGGGACAAGGTCATAAGGTCACGGGGGTAAAGGTCAAGGTCAAAAGGTCGCGAACCAAGGTCAAAATATCACGGGGCAATTGCATAAGGTCAAAGGGTCACTGGTAAAGGTCAAAAGGTCACTGGTCAAAATCAAACGGTCACACGAACAACGTTCAAGGTCAAAAGGTCACTGCTCAAGGTCAAAAGGTCACGTTTCAAGGTCAAACGGTCACGGGGTTCAAATGTCAAGGTCAAAAGGTCACGAACCAAGGTCAGAAGGTCACGGAGTCAAAGTTCAAGGTCAAAAAGGTCACGGGACAAGGTCAAAAGGTCACGGGTCAATGTCGGAAGGTCACGGGTCAAAGGTCTAGGTCAAACAGTACCAGGCTCAAAGTTCAAGGTCAAAAGGTCACGTTTCACGGTCAAAAGGTCACGGGACAAGGTCAGAAGGTCACGGGGCAACTGCATAAGGACAAAAGGTCACCTGTCAAGGTCAAAAGGTCACTGCGCTAGGTCAAAAGGTTACGTATCGATTCAAAAGGTCACGGGGCAATTGCATAAGGTCAAAGGGTCACTGGTAAAGGTCAAAAGGTCACTGGTCAAAATCAAACGGTCACACGAACAACGTTCAAGGTCAAAAGGTCACTGCTCAAGGTCAAAAGGTCACGTTTCAAGGTCAAACGGTCACGGGGGTCAAATGTCAAGGTCAAAAGGTCACGAACCAAGGTCAAAAGGTCACGGGGGTCAAAGGTCAAGGCCAGACGGTCACAGGATCAAAGTTCAAGGTCAAAAGGTCACTGGTCAAGGTCAAAAGGTCACGGGACAAGCTCATAAGGTCACGGGGTAAAGGTCAAGGTCAAAAGGTCGCGAACCAAGGTCAAAAGGTCACGGGCAATTGCATAAGGTCAAAGGGTCACTGGTAAAGGTCAAAAGGTCACTGCTCAAGGTCAAAAGGTCCCGTTTCAAGGTCAAACGGTCACGGGGGTGTCAAATGTCAAGGTCAAAAGGTCACGAACCAAGGTCAAAAGGTCACGGGGGTCAAAAATCGAGGTCAAAAGGTCACAAACCAAGGTCAAAAGGTCACGGGACAAGGTGAAAAGGTCACGGTTCAAGGTCATAAGGCCAAAAGGTCACCTGTCAAGGTCAAAAGGTCACTGCTCAAGGTCAAAAGGTCACGGTTCAAGGTCATAAGGTCACGGGGGTCAAAGGTCAAGGTCAAAAGGTCACGAACCAAGGTCAAAAGGTCACGGGACAAGGTCATAAGGTCACTTATCAAGGTCAAAAGGTCCCGTTTCAAGGTCAAAAGTTCACAGGGTCAAAGTTCAAGGTCAAAAGGTCACTTATCAAGGTCAAACGGTCACGGGGTCAAAAATCAAGGTCAAAAGGTCACTGGTAAAGGTCAAAAGGTCACTGGTCAAAAGCAAACGGTCACAGGATGAAAGTTCAAGGTCAAAAAGTCACTAGTCAAGGTCAAAAGGTCACGTTTCAAGGTCATAAGGACACGGGGTCAAAAATCAAGGTCAAAAGGTCACAAACCAAGGTCAAAAGGTCACGGGACAATGTCAGAAGGTCACGGGGCAACTGCATAAGGCCAAAAGGTCACCTGTCAAGGTCAAAAGGTCACTGCTCAAGGTCAAAAGGTCACGTATCGATTCAAAAGGTCACGGGGCAATTGCATAAGGTCAAAAGCTCACTGGTCAAAATCAAACGGTCACAGGATCAAAGTTCAAGGTCATAAGGTCATGGGGGTCAAAAATCAAGGTCAAAAGGTCACCGCTCAAGGTCAAAAGGTCACGGGACAAGGTCATAAGGTCACGGGGTAAAGGTCAAGGTCAAAAGGTCACGAACCAAGGTCAAAAGGTCACGGGGCAATTGCATAAGGTCAAAGGGTCACTGGTAAAGGTCAAAAGGTCACTGGTCAAAATCAAACGGTCACACGAACAACGTTCAAGGTCAAAAGGTCACTGCTCAAGGTCAAAAGGTCCCGTTTCAAGGTCAAACGGTCACGGGGGTGTCAAATGTCAAGGTCAAAAGGTAACAAACCAAGGTCAAAAGGTCACGGGGGTCAAAAATCGAGGTCAAAAGGTCACAAACCAAGGTCAAAAGGTCACGGGACAAGGAGAAATGGTCACAGGGCAACTGCATAAGGCCAAAAGGTCACCTGTCAAGGTCAAAAGGTCACTGCTCAAGGTCAAAAGGTCACGGTTCAAGGTCATAAGGTCACGGGGGTCAAAGGTCAAGGTCAAAAGGTCACGAACCAAGGTCAAAAGGTCACGGGACAAGGTCATAAGGTCACTTATCAAGGTCAAAAGGTCCCGTTTCAAGGTCAAAAGTTCACAGGGTCAAAGTTCAAGGTCAAAAGGTCACTTATCAAGGTCAAACGGTCACAGGTCAAAAATCAAGGTCAAAAGGTCACTGGTAAAGGTCAAAAGGTCACTGGTCAAAAGCAAACGGTCACAGGATCAAAGTTCAAGGTCAAAAGGTCACTGGTCAGGGTCAAAAGGTCACTGCTGAAGGTAAAAAAGACACAGGGGTTAAAGGTAAAGGTCAAAAGGTCACGGTACAAGGTGAAAAGGTCATGGGACAAGGTCAAAAGGTCACGGGGCAACTGCATAAGGCCAAAAGGTCACCTGTCAAGGTCAAACGGTCACAGGATCAAAGTTCAAGGTCAAAAGGTCACGGGTCAAAGTTCAAGGTCAAAAGGTCACTGGTCAAGGTCAAAAGGTCACGAGTCAATGTAGAAAGGTCACGGGGGTCAAAGGTCTAGGTAAAACAGTACCAGGATCAAAGTTCAAGGTCAAAAGGTCACTAGTCAAGGTCAAAAGGTCACGTTTCAAGGTCATAAGGACACGGGGGTCAAAAATCAAGGTCAAAAGGTCACGAACCAAGGTCAAAAGGTCACGGGACAAGGTCAGAAGGTCACGGGGCAACTGCATAAGGCCAAAAGGTCACCTGTCAAGGTCAAAAGGTCACGGCTCAAGGTCAAAAGGTCACGGTTCAAGGTCATAAGGTCACGGGGGTCAAAGGTCAAGGTCAAAAGGTCACAAACCAAGGTCAAAAGGTCACGGGACAAGGTCATAAGGTCACTTATCAAGGTCAAAAGGTCCCGTTTCAAGGTCAAAAGTTCACAGGGTCAAAGTTCAAGGTCAAAAGGTCACCTATCAAGGTCAAACGGTCACGGGGTCAAAAATCAAGGTCAAAAGGTCACTGGTAAAGGTCAAAAGGTCACTGGTCAAAAGCAAACGGTCACAGGATCAAAGT
Source organism: Porphyrio hochstetteri (assembly GCA_020800305.1). Classification (NCBI taxonomy): domain Eukaryota; kingdom Metazoa; phylum Chordata; class Aves; order Gruiformes; family Rallidae; genus Porphyrio; species Porphyrio hochstetteri. The sequence goes on from CM036908.1 coordinate 838,149, forward strand.
TCAAGGTCAAAAGGTCACTGGTCAGGGTCAAAAGGTCACTGCTGAAGGTAAAAAAGATACAGGGGTTATGCATAAGGTCAAAGGGTCACTGGTAAAGGTCAAAAGGTCACTGGTCAAAATCAAACGGTCACACGAACAACGTTCAAGGTCAAAAGGTCACTGCTCAAGGTCAAAAGGTCCCGTTTCAAGGTCAAACGGTCACGGGGGTGTCAAATGTCAAGGTCAAAAGGTCACGAACCAAGGTCAAAAGGTCACGGGGGTCAAAAATCGAGGTCAAAAGGTCACAAACCAAGGTCAAAAGGTCACGGGACAAGGTGAAATGGTCACGGGGCAACTGCATAAGGCCAAAAGGTCACCTGTCAAGGTCAAAAGGTCACGGCTCAAGGTCAAAATGTCACGGTTCAAGGTCATAAGGTCACGGGGGTCAAAGGTCAAGGTCAAAAGGTCACGAACCAAGGTCAAAAGGTCACGGGACAAGGTCATAAGGTCACCTATCAAGGTCAAAAGGTCCCGTTTCAAGGTCAAAAGTTCACAGGGTCAAAGTTCAAGGTCAAAAGGTCACTTATCAAGGTCAAACGGTCACGGGGTCAAAAATCAAGGTCAAAAGGTCACTGGTAAAGGTCAAAAGGTCACTGGTCAAAAGCAAACAGTCACAGGATGAAAGGTCAAGGTCAAAAGGTCACTGGTCAGGGTCAAAAGGTCACTGCTGAAGGTAAAAAAGACACAGGGGTTAAAGGTAAAGGTCAAAAGGTCACGGTACAAGGTGAAAAGGTCACGGGACAAGGTCAAAAGGTCACGGGGCAACTGCATAAGGCCAAAAGGTCACCTGTCAAGGTCAAACGGTCACAGGATCAAAGTTCAAGGTCAAAAGGTCACGGGTCAAAGTTCAAGGTCAAAAGGTCACTGGTCAAGGTCAAAAGGTCACGAGTCAATGTAGAAAGGTCACGGGGGTCAAAGGTCTAGGTAAAACAGTACCAGGATCAAAGTTCAAGGTCAAAAGGTCACTAGTCAAGGTCAAAAGGTCACGTTTCAAGGTCATAAGGACACGGGGGTCAAAAATCAAGGTCAAAAGGTCACGAACCAAGGTCAAAAGGTCACGGGACAAGGTCAGAAGGTCACGGGGCAACTGCATAAGGCCAAAAGGTCACCTGTCAAGGTCAAAAGGTCACTGCTCAAGGTCAAAAGGTCCCGTTTCAAGGTCAAACGGTCACGGGGGTGTCAAATGTCAAGGTCAAAAGGTCACAAACCAAGGTCAAAAGGTCACAGGGGTCAAAAATCGAGGTCAAAAGGTCACAAACCAAGGTCAAAAGGTCACGGGACAAGGAGAAATGGTCACAGGGCAACTGCATAAGGCCAAAAGGTCACCTGTCAAGGTCAAAAGGTCACTGCTCAAGGTCAAAAGGTCACGGTTCAAGGTCATAAGGTCACGGGGGTCAAAGGTCAAGGTCAAAAGGTCACGAACCAAGGTCAAAAGGTCACGGGACAAAGTCATAAGGTCACTTATCAAGGTCAAAATGTCCCGTTTCAAGGTCAAAAGTTCACAGGGTCAAAATTCAAGGTCAAAAGGTCACTTATCAAGGTCAAACGATCACAGGTCAAAAATCAAGGTCAAAAGGTCACTGGTAAAGGTCAAAAGGTCACTGGTCAAAAGCAAACGGTCACAGGATGAAAGTTCAAGGTCAAAAGGTCACTGGTCAGGGTCAAAAGGTCACTGCTGAAGGTAAAAAAGACACAGGGGTTAAAGGTAAAGGTCAAAAGGTCACGGTACAAGGTGAAAAGGTCACGGGACAAGGTCAAAAGGTCACGGGGCAACTGCATAAGGCCAAAAGGTCACCTGTCAAGGTCAAACGGTCACAGGATCAAAGTTCAAGGTCAAAAGGTCACGGGTCAAAGTTCAAGGTCAAAAGGTCACTGGTCAAGGTCAAAAGGTCACGAGTCAATGTAGAAAGGTCACGGGGGTCAAAGGTCTAGGTAAAACAGTACCAGGATCAAAGTTCAAGGTCAAAAGGTCACTAGTCAAGGTCAAAAGGTCACGTTTCAAGGTCATAAGGACACGGGGGTCAAAAATCAAGGTCAAAAGGTCACGAACCAAGGTCAAAAGGTCACGGGACAAGGTCAGAAGGTCACGGGGCAACTGCATAAGGCCAAAAGGTCACCTGTCAAGGTCAAACGGTCACTGCTCAAGGTCAAAAGGTCACGTATCAATTCAAAAGGTCACGGGGCAATTGCATAAGGTCAAAAGCTCACTGGTCAAAATCAAACGGTCACAGGATCAAAGTTCAAGGTCATAAGGTCATGGGGGTCAAAAATCAAGGTCAAAAGGTCACCGCTCAAGGTCAAAAGGTCACGGGACAAGGTCATAAGGTCACGGGGTAAAGGTCAAGGTCAAAAGGTCACGAACCAAGGTCAAAAGGTCACGGGGCAATTGCATAAGGTCAAAGGGTCACTGGTAAAGGTCAAAAGGTCACTGGTCAAAATCAAACGGTCACACGAACAACGTTCAAGGTCAAAAGGTCACTGCTCAAGGTCAAAAGGTCCCGTTTCAAGGTCAAACGGTCACGGGGGTGTCAAATGTCAAGGTCAAAAGGTCACGAACCAAGGTCAAAAGGTCACGGGGGTCAAAAATCGAGGTCAAAAGGTCACAAACCAAGGTCAAAAGGTCACGGGACAAGGTGAAATGGTAACGGGGCAACTGCATAAGGTCAAAAGGTCACCGCTCAAGGTCAAAAGCTCACGGTTCAAGGTCAAAAGGTCACGAGTCAATGTAGAAAGGTCACGGGGTCAAAGGTCTAGGTAAAACAGTACCAGGATCAAAGTTCAAGGTCAAAAGGTCACTAGTCAAGGTCAAAAGGTCACGTTTCAAGGTCATAAGGACACGGGGGTCAAAAATCAAGGTCAAAAGGTCACGAACCAAGGTCAAAAGGTCACGGGACAAGGTCAGAAGGTCACGGGGCAACTGCATAAGGCCAAAAGGTCACCTGTCAAGGTCAAAAGGTCACTGCTCAAGGTCAAAAGGTCACGTATCAATTCAAAAGGTCACGGGGCAATTGCATAAGGTCAAAAGCTCACTGGTCAAAATCAAACGGTCACAGGATCAAAGTTCAAGGTCATAAGGTCATGGGGGTCAAAAATCAAGGTCAAAAGGTCACCGCTCAAGGTCAAAAGGTCACGGGACAAGGTCATAAGGTCACGGGGGTAAAGGTCAAGGTCAAAAGGTCGCGAACCAAGGTCAAAAGGTCACGGGGCAATTGCATAAGGTCAAAGGGTCACTGGTAAAGGTCAAAAGGTCAGTGGTCAAAATCAAACGGTCACACGAACAACGTTCAAGGTCAAAAGGTCACTGCTCAAGGTCAAAAGGTCCCGTTTCAAGGTCAAACGGTCACGGGGTGTCAAATGTCAAGGTCAAAAGGTCACGAACCAAGGTCAAAAGGTCACGGGGGTCAAAAATCGAGGTCAAAAGGTCACAAACCAAGGTCAAAAGGTCACGGGACAAGGTGAAAAGGTCACGGGGCAACTGCATAAGGCCAAAAGGTCACCTGTCAAGGTCAAAAGGTCACTGCTCAAGGTCAAAAGGTCACGGTTCAAGGTCATAAGGTCACGGGGGTCAAAGGTCAAGGTCAAAAGGTCACGAACCAAGGTCAAAAGGTCACGGGACAAGGTCATAAGGTCACTTATCAAGGTCAAAAGGTCCCGTTTCAAGGTCAAAAGTTCACAGGGTCAAAGTTCAAGGTCAAACGGTCACGGGGGCAAAAATCAAGGTCAAAAGGTCACTGGTAAAGGTCAAAAGGTCACTGGTCAAAAGCAAACGGTCACAGGATGAAAGTTCAAGGTCAAAAGGTCACTGGTCAGGGTCAAAAGGTCACTGCTGAAGGTAAAAAAGACACAGGGGTTAAAGGTAAAGGTCAAAAGGTCACGGTACAAGGTGAAAAGGTCACGGGACAAGGTCAAAAGGTCACGGGGCAACTGCATAAGGCCAAAAGGTCACCTGTCAAGGTCAAACGTTCACAGGATCAAAGTTCAAGGTCAAAAGGTCACGGGTCAAAGTTCAAGGTCAAAAGGTCACTGGTCAAGGTCAAAAGGTCACGAGTCAATGTAGAAAGGTCACGGGGGTCAAAGGTCTAGGTAAAACAGTACCAGGATCAAAGTTCAAGGTCAAAAGGTCACTAGTCAAGGTCAAAAGGTCACGTTTCAAGGTCATAAGGACACGGGGGTCAAAAATCAAGGTCAAAAGGTCACGAACCAAGGTCAAAAGGTCACGGGACAAGGTCAGAAGGTCACGGGGCAACTGCATAAGGCCAAAAGGTCACCTGTCAAGGTCAAAAGGTCACTGCTCAAGGTCAAAAGGTCACGTATCAATTAAAAGGTCACGGGGCAATTGCATAAGGTCAAAAGCTCACTGGTCAAAATCAAACTGTCACAGGATCAAAGTTCAAGGTCATAAGGTCATGGGGGTCAAAAATCAAGGTCAAAAGGTCACTGCTCAAGGTCAAAAGGTCACGGGACAAGGTCATAAGGTCACGGGGTAAAGGTCAAGGTCAAAAGGTCACGAACCAAGGTCAAAAGGTCACGGGGCAATTGCATAAGGTCAAAGGGTCACTGGTAAAGGTCAAAAGGTCACTGGTCAAAATCAAACGGTCACACGAACAACGTTCAAGGTCAAAAGGTCACTGCTCAAGGTCAAAAGGTCCCGTTTCAAGGTCAAACGGTCACGGGGGTGTCAAATGTCAAGGTCAAAAGGTCACAAACCAAGGTCAAAAGGTCACGGGGGTCAAAAATCGAGGTCAAAAGGTCACAAACCAAGGTCAAAAGGTCACGGGACAAGGTGAAATGGTCACGGGGCAACTGCATAAGGCCAAAAGGTCACCTGTCAAGGTCATAAGGTCACTGCTCAAGGTCAAAAGGTCCCATTTCAAGGTCAAAAGTTCACAGGGTCAAAGTTCAAGGTCAAAAGGTCACTTATCAAGGTCAAACGGTCACGGGGTCAAAAATCAAGCTCAAAAGGTCACTGGTAAAGGTCAAAAGGTCACTGGTCAAAAGCAAACGGTCACAGGATCAAAGTTCAAGGTCAAAAGGTCACTGGTCAGGGTCAAAAGGTCACTGCTGAAGGTAAAAAAGATACAGGGGTTATGCATAAGGTCAAAGGGTCACTGGTAAAGGTCAAAAGGTCACTGGTCAAAATCAAACGGTCACACGAACAACGTTCAAGGTCAAAAGGTCACTGCTCAAGGTCAAAAGGTCCCGTTTCAAGGTCAAACAGTCACGGGGGTGTCAAATGTCAAGGTCAAAAGGTCACAAACCAAGGTCAAAAGGTCACGGGGGTCAAAAATCGAGGTCAAAAGGTCACAAACCAAGGTCAAAAGGTCACGGGACAAGGTGAAATGGTCACGGGGCAACTGCATAAGGCCAAAAGGTCACCTGTCAAGGTCAAAAGGTCACTGCTCAAGGTCAAAAGGTCACGGTTCAAGGTCATAAGGTCACGGGGGTCAAAGGTCAAGGTCAAAAGGTCACGAACCAAGGTCAAAAGGTCACGGGGGTCAAAAATCGAGGTCAAAAGGTCACAAACCAAGGTCAAAAGGTCACGGGACAAGGTGAAAAGGTCACGGGACAAGGTCATAAGGTCACTTATCAAGGTCAAAAGGTCCCGTTTCAAGGTCAAAAGTTCACAGGGACAAAGTTCAAGGTCAAAAGGTCACTTATCAAGGTCAAACGGTCACGGGGTCAAAAATCAAGGTCAAAAGGTCACTGGTAAAGGTCAAAAGGTCACTGGTCAAAAGCAAACGGTCAAAGGATCAAAGTTCAAGGTCAAAAGGTCACTGGTCAGGGTCAAAAGGTCACTGCTGAAGGTAAAAAAGACACAGGGGTTAAAGGTAAAGGTCAAAAGGTCACGGTACAAGGTGAAAAGGTCACGGGACAAGGTCAAAAGGTCACGGGGCAACTGCATAAGGCCAAAAGGTCACCTGTCAAGGTCAAACGGTCACAGGATCAAAGTTCAAGGTCAAAAGGTCACGGGTCAAAGTTCAAGGTCAAAAGGTCACTGGTCAAGGTCAAAAGGTCACGAGTCAATGTAGAAAGGTCACGGGGGTCAAAGGTCTAGGTAAAACAGTACCAGGATCAAAGTTCAAGGTCAAAAGGTCACTAGTCAAGGTCAAAAGGTCACGTTTCAAGGTCATAAGGACACGGGGGTCAAAAATCAAGGTCAAAAGGTCACGAACCAAGGTCAAAAGGTCACGGGACAAGGTCAGAAGGTCACGGGGCAACTGCATAAGGCCAAAAGGTCACCTGTCAAGGTCAAAAGGTCACTGCACAAGGTCAAAAGGTCACGGTTCAAGGTCATAAGGTCACGGGGGTCAAAGGTCACGGTCAAAAGGTCACAAACCAAGGTCAAAAGGTCACGGGACAAAGTCATAAGGTCACTTATCAAGGTCAAAAGGTCCCGTTTCAAGGTCAAAAGTTCACAGGGTCAAAGTTCAAGGTCAAAAGGTCACTTATCAAGGTCAAACGGTCACAGGTCAAAAATCAAGGTCAAAAGGTCACTGGTAAAGGTCAAAAGGTCACTGGTCAAAAGCAAACGGTCACAGGATCAAAGTTCAATGTCAAAAGGTCACTGGTCAGGGTCAAAAGGGCACCGCTGAAGGTAAAAAAGACACAGGGGTTAAAGGTAAAGGTCAAAAGGTCACGGTACAAGGTGAAAAGGTCACGGGACAAGGTCAAAAGGTCACGGGGCAACTGCATAAGGCCAAAAGGTCACCTGTCAAGGTCAAACGGTCACAGGATCAAAGTTCAAGGTCAAAAGGTCACGGGTCAAAGTTCAAGGTCAAAAGGTCACTGGTCAAGGTCAAAAGGTCACGAGTCAATGTAGAAAGGTCACGGGGGTCAAAGGTCTAGGTAAAACAGTACCAGGATCAAAGTTCAAGGTCAAAAGGTCACGTTTCAAGGTCAAAAGGTCACGGGACAAGGTCATAAGGTCACGGGGGTAAAGGTCAAGGTCAAAAGGTCGCGAACCAAGGTCAAAATATCACGGGGCAATTGCATAAGGTCAAAGGGTCACTGGTAAAGGTCAAAAGGTCACTGGTCAAAATCAAACGGTCACACGAACAACGTTCAAGGTCAAAAGGTCACTGCTCAAGGTCAAAAGGTCCCGTTTCAAGGTCAAACGGTCACGGGGGTTCAAATGTCAAGGTCAAAAGGTCACGAACCAAGGTCAGAAGGTCACGGAGTCAAAGTTCAAGGTCAAAAAGGTCACGGGACAAGGTTAAAAGGTCACGGGTCAATGTCGGAAGGTCACGGGTCAAAGGTCTAGGTCAAACAGTACCAGGCTCAAAGTTCAAGGTCAAAAGGTCACGTGTCACGGTCAAAAGGTCACGGGACAAGGTCAGAAGGTCACGGGGCAACTGCATAAGGCCAAAAGGTCACCTGTCAAGGTCAAAAGGTCACTGCGCTAGGTCAAAAGGTTACGTATCGATTCAAAAGGTCACGGGGCAATTGCATAAGGTCAAAGGGTCACTGGTAAAGGTCAAAAGGTCACTGCTCAAGGTCAAAAGGTCACGTTTCAAGGTCAAACGGTCACGGGGGTCAAATGTCAAGGTCAAAAGGTCACGAACCAAGGTCAAAAGGTCACGGGGGTCAAAGGTCAAGGCCAGACGGTCACAGGATCAAAGTTCAAGGTCAAAAGGTCACTGGTCAAGGTCAAAAGGTCACGGGACAAGCTCATAAGGTCACGGGGTAAAGGTCAAGGTCAAAAGGTCGCGAACCAAGGTCAAAAGGTCACGGGCAATTGCATAAGGTCAAAGGGTCACTGGTAAAGGTCAAAAGGTCACTGGTCAAAATCAAACGGTCACACGAACAACGTTCAAGGTCAAAAGGTCACTGCTAAAGGTCAAAAGGTCCCGTTTCAAGGTCAAACGGTCACGGGGGTGTCAAATGTCAAGGTCAAAAGGTCACGAACCAAGGTCAAAAGGTCACGGGGGTCAAAAATCGAGGTCAAAAGGTCACAAATCAAGGTCAAAAGGTCACGGGACAAGGTGAAAAGGTCACGGTTCAAGGTCATAAGGCCAAAAGGTCACCTGTCAAGGTCAAAAGGTCACTGCTCAAGGTCAAAAGGTCACGGTTCAAGGTCATAAGGTCACGGGGGTCAAAGGTCAAGGTCAAAAGGTCACGAACCAAGGTCAAAAGGTCACGGGACAAGGTCATAAGGTCACTTATCAAGGTCAAAAGGTCCCGTTTCAAGGTCAAAAGTTCACAGGGTCAAAGTTCAAGGTCAAAAGGTCACTTATCAAGGTCAAACGGTCACGGGGTCAAAAATCAAGGTCAAAAGGTCACTGGTAAAGGTCAAAAGGTCACTGGTCAAAAGCAAACGGTCACAGGATGAAAGTTCAAGGTCAAAAGGTCACTAGTCAAGGTCAAAAGGTCACGTTTCAAGGTCATAAGGACACGGGGGTCAAAAATCAAGGTCAAAAGGTCACAAACCAAGGTCAAAAGGTCACGGGACAATGTCAGAAGGTCACGGGGCAACTGCATAAGGCCAAAAGCTCACCTGTCAAGGTCAAAAGGTCACTGCTCAAGGTCAAAAGGTCACGTATCGATTCAAAAGGTCACGGGGCAATTGCATAAGGTCAAAAGCTCACTGGTCAAAATCAAACGGTCACAGGATCAAAGTTCAAGGTCATAAGGTCATGGGGGTCAAAAATCAAGGTCAAAAGGTCACCGCTCAAGGTCAAAAGGTCACGGGACAAGGTCATAAGGTCACGGGGTAAAGGTCAAGGTCAAAAGGTCACGGGGCAATTGCATAAGGTCAAAGGGTCACTGGTAAAGGTCAAAAGGTCAATGGTCAAAATCAAACGGTCACACGAACAACGTTCAAGGTCAAAAGGTCACTGCTCAAGGTCAAAAGGTCCCATTTCAAGGTCAAACGGTCACGGGGGTGTCAAATGTCAAGGTCAAAAGGTCACAAACCAAGGTCAAAAGGTCACGGGGGTCAAAAATCGAGGTCAAAAGGTCACAAACCAAGGTCAAAAGGTCACGGGACAAAGTCATAAGGTCACTTATCAAGGTCAAAAGGTCCCGTTTCAAGGTCAAAAGTTCACAGGGTCAAAGTTCAAGGTCAAAAGGTCACTTATCAAGGTCAAACGGTCACAGGTCAAAAATCAAGGTCAAAAGGTCACTGGTAAAGGTCAAAAGGTCACTGGTCAAAAGCAAACGGTCACAGGATCAAAGTTCAAGGTCAAAAGGTCACTGGTCAGGGTCAAAAGGTCACTGCTGAAGGTAAAAAAGACACAGGGGTTAAAGGTAAAGGTCAAAAGGTCACGGTACAAGGTGAAAAGGTCATGGGACAAGGTCAAAAGGTCACGGGGCAACTGCATAAGGCCAAAAGGTCACCTGTCAAGGTCAAACGGTCACAGGATCAAAGTTCAAGGTCAAAAGGTCACGGGTCAAAGTTCAAGGTCAAAAGGTCACTGGTCAAGGTCAAAAGGTCACGAGTCAATGTAGAAAGGTCACGGGGGTCAAAGGTCTAGGTAAAACAGTACCAGGATCAAAGTTCAAGGTCAAAAGGTCACTAGTCAAGGTCAAAAGGTCACGTTTCAAGGTCATAAGGACACGGGGGTAAAAAATCAAGGTCAAAAGGTCACGAACCAAGGTCAAAAGGTCACGGGACAAGGTCAGAAGGTCACGGGGCAACTGCATAAGGCCAAAAGGTCACCTGTCAAGGTCAACAGGTCACTGCTCAAGGTCAAAAGGTCACGTATCAATTCAAAAGGTCACGGGGCAATTGCATAAGGTCAAAAGCTCACTGGTCAAAATCAAACGGTCACAGGATCAAAGTTCAAGGTCATAAGGTCATGGGGGTCAAAAATCAAGGTCAAAAGGTCACCGCTCAGGTCAAAAGGTCACGGGACAAGGTCATAAGGTCACGGGGGTAAAGGTCAAGGTCAAAAGGTCGCGAACCAAGGTCAAAAGTTCACGGGGCAATTGCATAAGGTCAAAGGGTCACTGGTAAAGGTCAAAAGGTCACTGGTCAAAATCAAACGGTCACACGAACAACGTTCAAGGTCAAAAGGTCACTGCTCAAGGTCAAAAGGTCCCGTTTCAAGGTCAAACGGTCACGGGGTGTCAAATGTCAAGGTCAAAAGGTCACGAACCAAGGTCAAAAGGTCACGGGGGTCAAAAATCGAGGTCAAAAGGTCACAAACCAAGGTCAAAAGGTCACGGGACAAGGTGAAAAGGTCACGGGGCAACTGCATAAGGCCAAAAGGTCACCTGTCAAGGTCAAAAGGTCACGGCTCAAGGTCAAAAGGTCACGGTTCAAGGTCATAAGGTCACGGGGGTCAAAGTTCAAGGTCAAAAGGTCACGAACCAAGGTCAAAAGGTCACGGGACAAGGTCATAAGGTCACTTATCAAGGTCAAAAGGTCCCGTTTCAAGGTCAAAAGTTCACAGGGTCAAAGTTCAAGGTCAAAAGGTCACTTATCAAGGTCAAACGGTCACGGGGTCAAAAATCAAGGTCAAAAGGTCACTGGTAAAGGTCAAAAGGTCACTGGTCAAAAGCAAACGGTCACAGGATCAAAGTTCAAGGTCAAAAGGTCACTGCTCAAGGTCAAAAGGTCACTGCTGAAGGTAAAAAAGATACAGGGGTTATGCATAAGGTCAAAGGGTCACTGGTAAAGGTCAAAAGGTCACTGGTCAAAATCAAACGGTCACACGAACAACGTTCAAGGTCAAAAGGTCACTGCTCAAGGTCAAAAGGTCCCGTTTCAAGGTCAAACAGTCACGGGGGTGTCAAATGTCAAGGTCAAAAGGTCACGAACCAAGGTCAAAAGGTCACGGGGGTCAAAAATCGAGGTCAAAAGGTCACAAACCAAGGTCAAAAGGTCACGGGACAAGGTGAAATGGTCACAGGGCAACTGCATAAGGCCAAAAGGTCACCTGTCAAGGTCAAAAGGTCACTGCTCAAGGTCAAAAGGTCACGGTTCAAGGTCATAAGGTCACGGGGGTCAAAGGTCAAGGTCAAAAGGTCACGAACCAAGGTCAAAAGGTCACGGGGGTCAAAAATCGAGGTCAAAAGGTCACAAACCAAGGTCAAAAGGTCACGGGACAAGGTGAAAAGGTCACGGGACAAGGTCATAAGGTCACTTATCAAGGTCAAAAGGTCCCGTTTCAAGGTCAAAAGTTCACAGGGACAAAGTTCAAGGTCAAAAGGTCACTTATCAAGGTCAAACGGTCACGGGGTCAAAAATCAAGGTCAAAAGGTCACTGGTAAAGGTCAAAAGGTCACTGGTCAAAAGCAAACGGTCACAGGATGAAAGTTCAAGGTCAAAAGGTCACTGGTCAGGGTCAAAAGGTCACTGCTGAAGGTAAAAAAGACACAGGGGTTAAAGGTAAAGGTCAAAAGGTCACGGTACAAGGTGAAAAGGTCACGGGACAAGGTCAAAAGGTCACGGGGCAACTGCATAAGGCCAAAAGGTCACCTGTCAAGGTCAAACGGTCACAGGATCAAAGTTCAAGGTCAAAAGGTCACGGGTCAAAGTTCAAGGTCAAAAGGTCACTGGTCAAGGTCAAAAGGTCACGAGTCAATGTAGAAAGGTCACGGGGGTCAAAGGTCTAGGTAAAACAGTACCAGGATCAAAGTTCAAGGTCAAAAGGTCACTAGTCAAGGTCAAAAGGTCACGTTTCAAGGTCATAAGGACACGGGGGTCAAAAATCAAGGTCAAAAGGTCACGAACCAAGGTCAAAAGGTCACGGGGCAAGGTCAGAAGGTCACGGGGCAACTGCATAAGGCCAAAAGGTCACCTGTCAAGGTCAAAAGGTCACTGCTCAAGGTCAAAAGGTCACGTATCAATTAAAAGGTCACGGGGCAATTGCATAAGGTCAAAAGCTCACTGGTCAAAATCAAACTGTCACAGGATCAAAGTTCAAGGTCATAAGGTCATGGGGGTCAAAAATCAAGGTCAAAAGGTCACTGCTCAAGGTCAAAAGGTCACGGGACAAGGTCATAAGGTCACGGGGTAAAGGTCAAGGTCAAAAGGTCACGAACCAAGGTCAAAAGGTCACGGGGCAATTGCATAAGGTCAAAGGGTCACTGGTAAAGGTCAAAAGGTCACTGGTCAAAATCAAACGGTCACACGAACAACGTTCAAGGTCAAAAGGTCACTGCTCAAGGTCAAAAGGTCACGTTTCAAGGTCAAACGGTCACGGGGGTGTCAAATGTCAAGGTCAAAAGGTCACAAACCAAGGTCAAAAGGTCACGGGGGTCAAAAATCGAGGTCAAAAGGTCACAAACCAAGGTCAAAAGGTCACGGGACAAGGTGAAAAGGTCACGGGGCAACTGCATAAGGCCAAAAGGTCACCTGTCAAGGTCATAAGGTCACTGCTCAAGGTCAAAAGGTCCCATTTCAAGGTCAAAAGTTCACAGGGTCAAAGTTCAAGGTCAAAAGGTCACTTATCAAGGTCAAACGGTCACGGGGTCAAAAATCAAGGTCAAAAGGTCACTGGTAAAGGTCAAAAGGTCACTGGTCAAAAGCAAACGGTCACAGGATGAAAGTTCAAGGTCAAAAGGTCACTGGTCAAGGTCAAAAGGTCACGAGTCAATGTAGAAAGGTCACGGGGGTCAAAGGTCTAGGTAAAACAGTACCAGGATCAAAGTTCAAGGTCAAAAGGTCACTAGTCAAGGTCAAAAGGTCACGTTTCAAGGTCATAAGGACACGGGGGTCAAAAATCAAGGTCAAAAGGTCACGAACCAAGGTCAAAAGGTCACGGGACAAGGTCAGAAGTTCACGGGGCAACTGCATAAGGCCAAAAGGTCACCTGTCAAGGTCAAAAGGTCACTGCTCAAGGTCAAAAGGTCACGTATCAATTCAAAAGGTCACGGGGCAATTGCATAAGGTCAAAAGCTAACTGGTCAAAATCAAACGGTCACAGGATCAAATTTCAAGGTCATAAGGTCATGGGGGTCAAAAATCAAGGTCAAAAGGTCACCGCTCAAGGTCAAAAGGTCACGGGACAAGGTCATAAGGTCACGGGGTAAAGGTCAAGGTCAAAAGGTCACGGGGCAATTGCATAAGGCCAAAAGGTCACCTGTCAAGGTCAAAAGGTCACTGCTCAAGGTCAAAAGGTCACGGTTCAAGGTCATAAGGTCACGGGGGTCAAAGGTCAAGGTCAAAAGGTCACGAACCAAGGTCAAAAGGTCACGGGACAAGGTCATAAGTTCACTTATCAAGGTCAAAAGGTCCCGTTTCAAGGTCAAAAGTTCACAGGGTCAAAGTTCAAGGTCAAAAGGTCACTTATCAAGGTCAAACGGTCACGGGGTCAAAAATCAAGGTCAAAAGGTCACTGGTAAAGGTCAAAAGGTCACTGGTCAAAAGCAAACGGTCACAGGATGAAAGTTCAAGGTCAAAAGGTCACTGGTCAAGGTCAAAAGGTCACGGGACAAGGTCAGAAGGTCACGGGGCAACTGCATAAGTCCAAAAGGTCACCTGTCAAGGTCAACAGGTCACTGCTCAAGGTCAAGAGGTCACGTATCGATTCAAAAGGTCACGGGGCAATTGCATAAGGTCAAAAGCTAACTGGTCAAAATCAAACGGTCACAGGATCAAAGTTCAAGGTCATAAGGTCATGGGGTCAAAAATCAAGGTCAAAAGGTCACTGCTCAAGGCCAAAAGGTCACGGGACAAGGTCATAAGGTCACGGGGGTAAAGGTCAAGGTCAAAAGGTCGCGAACCAAGGTCAAAAGGTCACGGGGCAATTGCATAAGGTCAAAGGGTCACTGGTAAAGGTCAAAAGGTCACTGCTCAAAATCAAACGGTCACACGAACAACGTTCAAGGTCAAAAGGTCACTGCTCAAGGTCAAAAGGTCACGTTTCAAGGTCAAATGGTCACGGGGGGTCAATAGTCAAGGTCAAAAGGTCACGAACCAAGGTCAAAAGGTCACGGGGGTCAAAGGTCAAGGCCAGACGGTCACAGGATCAAAGTTCAAGGTCAAAAGGTCACTGGTCAAGGTCAAAAGGTCACGGGACAAGGTCATAAGGTCACGGGGTAAAGGTCAAGGTCAAAAGGTCGCGAACCAAGGTCAAAAGGTCACGGGCAATTGCATAAGGTCAAAGGGTCACTGGTAAAGGTCAAAAGGTCACTGGTCAAAATCAAACGGTCACACGAACAACGTTCAAGGTCAAAAGGTCACTGCTCAAGGTCAAAAGGTCCCGTTTCAAGGTCAAACGGTCACGGGGGTGTCAAATGTCAAGGTCAAAAGGTCACGAACCAAGGTCAAAAGGTCACGGGGGTCAAAAATCGAGGTCAAAAGGTCACAAATCAAGGTCAAAAGGTCACGGGACAAGGTGAAAAGGTCACGGTTCAAGGTCATAAGGCCAAAAGGTCACCTGTCAAGGTCAAAAGGTCACTGCTCAAGGTCAAAAGGTCACGGTTCAAGGTCATAAGGTCACGGGGGTCAAAGGTCAAGGTCAAAAGGTCACGAACCAAGGTCAAAAGGTCACGGGACAAGGTCATAAGGTCACTTATCAAGGTCAAAAGGTCCCGTTTCAAGGTCAAAAGTTCACAGGGTCAAAGTTCAAGGTCAAAAGGTCACTTATCAAGGTCAAACGGTCACGGGGTCAAAAATCAAGGTCAAAAGGTCACTGGTAAAGGTCAAAAGGTCACTGGTCAAAAGCAAACGGTCACAGGATGAAAGTTCAAGGTCAAAAGGTCACTAGTCAAGGTCAAAAGGTCACGTTTCAAGGTCATAAGGACACGGGGGTCAAAAATCAAGGTCAAAAGGTCACAAACCAAGGTCAAAAGGTCACGGGACAATGTCAGAAGGTCACGGGGCAACTGCATAAGGCCAAAAGCTCACCTGTCAAGGTCAAAAGGTCACTGCTCAAGGTCAAAAGGTCACGTATCGATTCAAAAGGTCACGGGGCAATTGCATAAGGTCAAAAGCTCACTGGTCAAAATCAAACGGTCACAGGATCAAAGTTCAAGGTCATAAGGTCATGGGGGTCAAAAATCAAGGTCAAAAGGTCACCGCTCAAGGTCAAAAGGTCACGGGACAAGGTCATAAGGTCACGGGGTAAAGGTCAAGGTCAAAAGGTCACGGGGCAATTGCATAAGGTCAAAGGGTCACTGGTAAAGGTCAAAAGGTCAATGGTCAAAATCAAACGGTCACACGAACAACGTTCAAGGTCAAAAGGTCACTGCTCAAGGTCAAAAGGTCCCATTTCAAGGTCAAACGGTCACGGGGGTGTCAAATGTCAAGGTCAAAAGGTCACAAACCAAGGTCAAAAGGTCACGGGGGTCAAAAATCGAGGTCAAAAGGTCACAAACCAAGGTCAAAAGGTCACGGGACAAAGTCATAAGGTCACTTATCAAGGTCAAAAGGTCCCGTTTCAAGGTCAAAAGTTCACAGGGTCAAAGTTCAAGGTCAAAAGGTCACTTATCAAGGTCAAACGGTCACAGGTCAAAAATCAAGGTCAAAAGGTCACTGGTAAAGGTCAAAAGGTCACTGGTCAAAAGCAAACGGTCACAGGATCAAAGTTCAAGGTCAAAAGGTCACTGGTCAGGGTCAAAAGGTCACTGCTGAAGGTAAAAAAGACACAGGGGTTAAAGGTAAAGGTCAAAAGGTCACGGTACAAGGTGAAAAGGTCATGGGACAAGGTCAAAAGGTCACGGGGCAACTGCATAAGGCCAAAAGGTCACCTGTCAAGGTCAAACGGTCACAGGATCAAAGTTCAAGGTCAAAAGGTCACGGGTCAAAGTTCAAGGTCAAAAGGTCACTGGTCAAGGTCAAAAGGTCACGAGTCAATGTAGAAAGGTCACGGGGGTCAAAGGTCTAGGTAAAACAGTACCAGGATCAAAGTTCAAGGTCAAAAGGTCACTAGTCAAGGTCAAAAGGTCACGTTTCAAGGTCATAAGGACACGGGGGTAAAAAATCAAGGTCAAAAGGTCACGAACCAAGGTCAAAAGGTCACGGGACAAGGTCAGAAGGTCACGGGGCAACTGCATAAGGCCAAAAGGTCACCTGTCAAGGTCAACAGGTCACTGCTCAAGGTCAAAAGGTCACGTATCAATTCAAAAGGTCACGGGGCAATTGCATAAGGTCAAAAGCTCACTGGTCAAAATCAAACGGTCACAGGATCAAAGTTCAAGGTCATAAGGTCATGGGGGTCAAAAATCAAGGTCAAAAGGTCACCGCTCAGGTCAAAAGGTCACGGGACAAGGTCATAAGGTCACGGGGGTAAAGGTCAAGGTCAAAAGGTCGCGAACCAAGGTCAAAAGTTCACGGGGCAATTGCATAAGGTCAAAGGGTCACTGGTAAAGGTCAAAAGGTCACTGGTCAAAATCAAACGGTCACACGAACAACGTTCAAGGTCAAAAGGTCACTGCTCAAGGTCAAAAGGTCCCGTTTCAAGGTCAAACGGTCACGGGGTGTCAAATGTCAAGGTCAAAAGGTCACGAACCAAGGTCAAAAGGTCACGGGGGTCAAAAATCGAGGTCAAAAGGTCACAAACCAAGGTCAAAAGGTCACGGGACAAGGTGAAAAGGTCACGGGGCAACTGCATAAGGCCAAAAGGTCACCTGTCAAGGTCAAAAGGTCACGGCTCAAGGTCAAAAGGTCACGGTTCAAGGTCATAAGGTCACGGGGGTCAAAGTTCAAGGTCAAAAGGTCACGAACCAAGGTCAAAAGGTCACGGGACAAGGTCATAAGGTCACTTATCAAGGTCAAAAGGTCCCGTTTCAAGGTCAAAAGTTCACAGGGTCAAAGTTCAAGGTCAAAAGGTCACTTATCAAGGTCAAACGGTCACGGGGTCAAAAATCAAGGTCAAAAGGTCACTGGTAAAGGTCAAAAGGTCACTGGTCAAAAGCAAACGGTCACAGGATCAAAGTTCAAGGTCAAAAGGTCACTGCTCAAGGTCAAAAGGTCACTGCTGAAGGTAAAAAAGATACAGGGGTTATGCATAAGGTCAAAGGGTCACTGGTAAAGGTCAAAAGGTCACTGGTCAAAATCAAACGGTCACACGAACAACGTTCAAGGTCAAAAGGTCACTGCTCAAGGTCAAAAGGTCCCGTTTCAAGGTCAAACAGTCACGGGGGTGTCAAATGTCAAGGTCAAAAGGTCACGAACCAAGGTCAAAAGGTCACGGGGGTCAAAAATCGAGGTCAAAAGGTCACAAACCAAGGTCAAAAGGTCACGGGACAAGGTGAAATGGTCACAGGGCAACTGCATAAGGCCAAAAGGTCACCTGTCAAGGTCAAAAGGTCACTGCTCAAGGTCAAAAGGTCACGGTTCAAGGTCATAAGGTCACGGGGGTCAAAGGTCAAGGTCAAAAGGTCACGAACCAAGGTCAAAAGGTCACGGGGGTCAAAAATCGAGGTCAAAAGGTCACAAACCAAGGTCAAAAGGTCACGGGACAAGGTGAAAAGGTCACGGGACAAGGTCATAAGGTCACTTATCAAGGTCAAAAGGTCCCGTTTCAAGGTCAAAAGTTCACAGGGACAAAGTTCAAGGTCAAAAGGTCACTTATCAAGGTCAAACGGTCACGGGGTCAAAAATCAAGGTCAAAAGGTCACTGGTAAAGGTCAAAAGGTCACTGGTCAAAAGCAAACGGTCACAGGATGAAAGTTCAAGGTCAAAAGGTCACTGGTCAGGGTCAAAAGGTCACTGCTGAAGGTAAAAAAGACACAGGGGTTAAAGGTAAAGGTCAAAAGGTCACGGTACAAGGTGAAAAGGTCACGGGACAAGGTCAAAAGGTCACGGGGCAACTGCATAAGGCCAAAAGGTCACCTGTCAAGGTCAAACGGTCACAGGATCAAAGTTCAAGGTCAAAAGGTCACGGGTCAAAGTTCAAGGTCAAAAGGTCACTGGTCAAGGTCAAAAGGTCACGAGTCAATGTAGAAAGGTCACGGGGGTCAAAGGTCTAGGTAAAACAGTACCAGGATCAAAGTTCAAGGTCAAAAGGTCACTAGTCAAGGTCAAAAGGTCACGTTTCAAGGTCATAAGGACACGGGGGTCAAAAATCAAGGTCAAAAGGTCACAAACCAAGGTCAAAAGGTCACGGGACAAGGCCAGAAGGTCACGGGGCAACTGCATAAGTCCAAAAGGTCACCTGTCAAGGTCAACAGGTCACTGCTCAAGGTCAAGAGGTCACGTATCGATTCAAAAGGTCACGGGGCAATTGCATAAGGTCAAAAGCTCACTGGTCAAAATCAAACGGTCACAGGATCAAAGTTCAAGGTCATAAGGTCACGGAGGTCAAAAATCAAGGTCAAAAGGTCACTGCTCAAGGCCAAAAGGTCACGGGACAAGGTCATAAGGTCACGGGGGTAAAGGTCAAGGTCAAAAGGTCGCGAACCAAGGTCAAAAGGTCACGGGGCAATTGCATAAGGTCAAAGGGTCACTGGTAAAGGTCAAAAGGTCACTGCTCAAAATCAAACGGTCACACGAACAACGTTCAAGGTCAAAAGGTCACTGCTCAAGGTCAAAAGGTCACGTTTCAAGGTCAAATGGTCACGGGGGGTCAATAGTCAAGGTCAAAAGGTCACGAACCAAGGTCAAAAGGTCACGGGGGTCAAAGGTCAAGGCCAGACGGTCACAGGATCAAAGTTCAAGGTCAAAAGGTCACTGGTCAAGGTCAAAAGGTCACGGGACAAGCTCATAAGGTCACGGGGTAAAGGTCAAGGTCAAAAGGTCGCGAACCAAGGTCAAAAGGTCACGGGCAATTGCATAAGGTCAAAGGGTCACTGGTAAAGGTCAAAAGGTCACTGGTCAAAATCAAACGGTCACACGAACAACGTTCAAGGTCAAAAGGTCACTGCTCAAGGTCAAAAGGTCCCGTTTCAAGGTCAAACGGTCACGGGGGTGTCAAATGTCAAGGTCAAAAGGTCACGAACCAAGGTCAAAAGGTCACGGGGGTCAAAAATCGAGGTCAAAAGGTCACAAACCAAGGTCAAAAGGTCACGGGACAAGGTCAGAAGGTCACGGGGCAACTGCATAAGGCCAAAAGGTCACCTGTCAAGGTCAAAAGGTCACTGCGCTAGGTCAAAAGGTTACGTATCGATTCAAAAGGTCACGGGGCAATTGCATAAGGTCAAAGGGTCACTGGTAAAGGTCAAAAGGTCACTGGTCAAAATCAAACGGTCACACGAACAACGTTCAAGGTCAAAAGGTCACTGCTCAAGGTCAAAAGGTCACGTTTCAAGGTCAAACGGTCACGGGGGTCAAATGTCAAGGTCAAAAGGTCACGAACCAAGGTCAAAAGGTCACGGGGTCAAAGGTCAAGGCCAGACGGTCACAGAATCAAAGTTCAAGGTCAAAAGGTCACTGGTCAAGGTCAAAAGGTCACGGGACAAGCTCATAAGGTCACGGGGTAAAGGTCAAGGTCAAAAGGTCGCGAACCAAGGTCAAAAGGTCACGGGCAATTGCATAAGGTCAAAGGGTCACTGGTAAAGGTCAAAAGGTCACTGCTCAAAATCAAACGGTCACACAAACAACGTTCAAGGTCAAAAGGTCATTGCTCAAGGTCAAAAGGTCCCGTTTCAAGGTCAAACGGTCACAGGGGGTCAAATGTCAAGGTCAAAAGGTCACTGGTCAGGGTCAAAAGGTCACTGCTCAAGGTAAAAAAGACACAGGGGTTAAAGGTAAAGGTCAAAAGGTCACGGTACAAGGTGAAAAGGTCACGGGACAAGGTCAAACGGTTATGGGGGTCAAATGTCAAGGTCAAAAGGTCACGAGCCAAGGTCAAAAGGTCATGGGGGTCAAAGGTCAAGGCCAAACGGTCACAGGATCAAAGTTCAAGGTCAAAAGGTCACGTTTCAAGGTCAAAAGGTCACGGGACAAGGTCAGAAGTTCACGGGGCAACTGCATAAGGCCAAAAGGTCACCTGTCAAGGTCAAAAGGTCACTGCTCAAGGTCAAAAGGTCACGTATCGATTCAAAAGGTCACGGGGCAATTGCATAAGGTCAAAAGCTCACTGGTCAAAATCAAACGGTCACAGGATCAAAGTTCAAGGTCATAAGGTCATGGGGGTCAAAAATCAAGGTCAAAAGGTCACCGCTCAAGGTCAAAAGGTCACGGGACAAGGTCATAAGGTCACGGGGTAAAGGTCAAGGTCAAAAGGTCACGGGGCAATTGCATAAGGCCAAAAGGTCACCTGTCAAGGTCAAAAGGTCACTGCTCAAGGTCAAAAGGTCACGGTTCAAGGTCATAAGGTCACGGGGGTCAAAGGTCAAGGTCAAAAGGTCACGAACCAAGGTCAAAAGGTCACGGGACAAGGTCATAAGGTCACTTATCAAGGTCAAAAGGTCCCGTTTCAAGGTCAAAAGTTCACAGGGTCAAAGTTCAAGGTCAAAAGGTCACTTATCAAGGTCAAACGGTCACGGGGTCAAAAATCAAGGTCAAAAGGTCACTGGTAAAGGTCAAAAGGTCACTGGTCAAAAGCAAACGGTCACAGGATGAAAGTTCAAGGTCAAAAGGTCACTAGTCAAGGTCAAAAGGTCACGTTTCAAGGTCATAAGGACACGGGGGTCAAAAATCAAGGTCAAAAGGTCACAAACCAAGGTCAAAAGGTCACGGGACAAGGTCAGAAGGTCACGGGGCAACTGCATAAGGCCAAAAGGTCACCTGTCAAGGTCAAAAGGTCACTGCTCAAGGTCAAAAGGTCACGTATCGATTCAAAAGGTCACGGGGCAATTGCATAAGGTCAAAAGCTCACTGGTCAAAATCAAACGGTCACAGGATCAAAGTTCAAGGTCATAAGGTCATGGGGGTCAAAAATCAAGGTAAAAAGGTCACCGCTCAAGGTCAAAAGGTCACGGGACAAGGTCATAAGGTCACGGGGTAAAGGTCAAGGTCAAAAGGTCACGAACCAAGGTCAAAAGGTCACGGGGCAATTGCATAAGGTCAAAGGGTCACTGGTAAAGGTCAAAAGGTCACTGGTCAAAATCAAACGGTCACACGAACAACGTTCAAGGTCAAAAGGTCACTGCTCAAGGTCAAAAGGTCCCGTTTCAAGGTCAAACGGTCACGGGGGTGTCAAATGTCAAGGTCAAAAGGTCACAAACCAAGGTCAAAAGGTCACGGGGGTCAAAAATCGAGGTCAAAAGGTCACAAACCAAGGTCAAAAGGTCACGGGACAAGGAGAAATGGTCACAGGGCAACTGCATAAGGCCAAAAGGTCACCTGTCAAGGTCAAAAGGTCACTGCTCAAGGTCAAAAGGTCACGGTTCAAGGTCATAAGGTCACGGGGGTCAAAGGTCACGGTCAAAAGGTCACAAACCAAGGTCAAAAGGTCACAGGACAAGGTCATAAGGTCACTTATCAAGGTCAAAAGGTCCCGTTTCAAGGTCAAAAGTTCACAGGGTCAAAGTTCAAGGTCAAAAGGTCACTTATCAAGGTCAAACGGTCACAGGTCAAAAATCAAGGTCAAAAGGTCACTGGTAAAGGTCAAAAGGTCACTGGTCAAAAGCAAACGGTCACAGGATCAAAGTTCAAGGTCAAAAGGTCACTGGTCAGGGTCAAAAGGTCACTGCTGAAGGTAAAAAAGACACAGGGGTTAAAGGTAAAGGTCAAAAGGTCACGGTACAAGGTGAAAAGGTCATGGGACAAGGTCAAAAGGTCACGGGGCAACTGCATAAGGCCAAAAGGTCACCTGTCAAGGTCAAACGGTCACAGGATCAAAGTTCAAGGTCAAAAGGTCACGGGTCAAAGTTCAAGGTCAAAAGGTCACTGGTCAAGGTCAAAAGGTCACGAGTCAATGTAGAAAGGTCACGGGGGTCAAAGGTCTAGGTAAAACAGTACCAGGATCAAAGTTCAAGGTCAAAAGGTCACTAGTCAAGGTCAAAAGGTCACGTTTCAAGGTCATAAGGACACGGGGGTAAAAAATCAAGGTCAAAAGGTCACGAACCAAGGTCAAAAGTTCACGGGACAAGGTCAGAAGGTCACGGGGCAACTGCATAAGGCCAAAAGGTCACCTGTCAAGGTCAACAGGTCACTGCTCAAGGTCAAGAGGTCACGTATCAATTCAAAAGGTCACGGGGCAATTGCATAAGGTCAAAAGCTCACTGGTCAAAATCAAACGGTCACAGGATCAAAGTTCAAGGTCATAAGGTCATGGGGGTCAAAAATCAAGGTCAAAAGGTCACCGCTCAAGGTCAAAAGGTCACGGGACAAGGTCATAAGGTCACGGGGGTAAAGGTCAAGGTCAAAAGGTCGCGAACCAAGGTCAAAAGTTCACGGGGCAATTGCATAAGGTCAAAGGGTCACTGGTAAAGGTCAAAAGGTCACTGGTCAAAATCAAACGGTCACACGAACAACGTTCAAGGTCAAAAGGTCACCGCTCAAGGTCAAAAGGTCCCGTTTCAAGGTCAAACGGTCACGGGGTGTCAAATGTCAAGGTCAAAAGGTCACGAACCAAGGTCAAAAGGTCACGGGGGTCAAAAATCGAGGTCAAAAGGTCACAAACCAAGGTCAAAAGGTCACGGGACAAGGTGAAAAGGTCACGGGGCAACTGCATAAGGCCAAAAGGTCACCTGTCAAGGTCAAAAGGTCACGGCTCAAGGTCAAAAGGTCACGGTTCAAGGTCATAAGGTCACGGGGGTCAAAGTTCAAGGTCAAAAGGTCACGAACCAAGGTCAAAAGGTCACGGGACAAGGTCATAAGGTCACTTATCAAGGTCAAAAGGTCCCGTTTCAAGGTCAAAAGTTCACAGGGTCAAAGTTCAAGGTCAAAAGGTCACTTATCAAGGTCAAACGGTCACGGGGTCAAAAATCAAGGTCAAAAGGTCACTGGTAAAGGTCAAAAGGTCACTGGTCAAAAGCAAACGGTCACAGGATCAAAGTTCAAGGTCAAAAGGTCACTGCTCAAGGTCAAAAGGTCACTGCTGAAGGTAAAAAAGATACAGGGGTTATGCATAAGGTCAAAGGGTCACTGGTAAAGGTCAAAAGGTCACTGGTCAAAATCAAACGGTCACACGAACAACGTTCAAGGTCAAAAGGTCACTGCTCAAGGTCAAAAGGTCCCGTTTCAAGGTCAAACAGTCACAGGGGTGTCAAATGTCAAGGTCAAAAGGTCACGAACCAAGGTCAAAAGGTCACGGGGGTCAAAAATCGAGGTCAAAAGGTCACAAACCAAGGTCAAAAGGTCACGGGACAAGGTGAAATGGTCACGGGGCAACTGCATAAGGCCAAAAGGTCACCTGTCAAGGTCAAAAGGTCACTGCTCAAGGTCAAAAGGTCACGGTTCAAGGTCATAAGGTCACGGGGGTCAAAGGTCAAGGTCAAAAGGTCACGAACCAAGGTCAAAAGGTCACGGGGGTAAAAAATCGAGGTCAAAAGGTCACAAACCAAGGTCAAAAGGTCACGGGACAAGGTGAAAAGGTCACGGGACAAGGTCATAAGGTCACTTATCAAGGTCAAAAGGTCCCGTTTCAAGGTCAAAAGTTCACAGGGACAAAGTTCAAGGTCAAAAGGTCACTTATCAAGGTCAAACGGTCACGGGGTCAAAAATCAAGGTCAAAAGGTCACTGGTAAAGGTCAAAAGGTCACTGGTCAAAAGCAAACGGTCACAGGATGAAAGTTCAAGGTCAAAAGGTCACTGGTCAGGGTCAAAAGGTCACTGCTGAAGGTAAAAAAGACACAGGGGTTAAAGGTAAAGGTCAAAAGGTCACGGTACAAGGTGAAAAGGTCACGGGACAAGGTCAAAAGGTCACGGGGCAACTGCATAAGGCCAAAAGGTCACCTGTCAAGGTCAAACGGTCACAGGATCAAAGTTCAAGGTCAAAAGGTCACGGGTCAAAGTTCAAGGTCAAAAGGTCACTGGTCAAGGTCAAAAGGTCACGAGTCAATGTAGAAAGGTCACGGGGGTCAAAGGTCTAGGTAAAACAGTACCAGGATCAAAGTTCAAGGTCAAAAGGTCACTAGTCAAGGTCAAAAGGTCACGTTTCAAGGTCATAAGGACACGGGGGTCAAAAATCAAGGTCAAAAGGTCACGAACCAAGGTCAAAAGGTCACGGGGCAAGGTCAGAAGGTCACGGGGCAACTGCATAAGGCCAAAAGGTCACCTGTCAAGGTCAAAAGGTCACTGCTCAAGGTCAAAAGGTCACGTATCAATTAAAAGGTCACGGGGCAATTGCATAAGGTCAAAAGCTCACTGGTCAAAATCAAACTGTCACAGGATCAAAGTTCAAGGTCATAAGGTCATGGGGGTCAAAAATCAAGGTCAAAAGGTCACTGCTCAAGGTCAAAAGGTCACGGGACAAGGTCATAAGGTCACGGGGTAAAGGTCAAGGTCAAAAGGTCACGAACCAAGGTCAAAAGGTCACGGGGCAATTGCATAAGGTCAAAGGGTCACTGGTAAAGGTCAAAAGGTCACTGGTCAAAATCAAACGGTCACACGAACAACGTTCAAGGTCAAAAGGTCACTGCTCAAGGTCAAAAGGTCACGTTTCAAGGTCAAACGGTCACGGGGGTGTCAAATGTCAAGGTCAAAAGGTCACAAACCAAGGTCAAAAGGTCACGGGGGTCAAAAATCGAGGTCAAAAGGTCACAAACCAAGGTCAAAAGGTCACGGGACAAGGTGAAAAGGTCACGGGGCAACTGCATAAGGCCAAAAGGTCACCTGTCAAGGTCATAAGGTCACTGCTCAAGGTCAAAAGGTCCCATTTCAAGGTCAAAAGTTCACAGGGTCAAAGTTCAAGGTCAAAAGGTCACTTATCAAGGTCAAACGGTCACGGGGTCAAAAATCAAGGTCAAAAGGTCACTGGTAAAGGTCAAAAGGTCACTGGTCAAAAGCAAACGGTCACAGGATGAAAGTTCAAGGTCAAAAGGTCACTGGTCAAGGTCAAAAGGTCACGAGTCAATGTAGAAAGGTCACGGGGGTCAAAGGTCTAGGTAAAACAGTACCAGGATCAAAGTTCAAGGTCAAAAGGTCACTAGTCAAGGTCAAAAGGTCACGTTTCAAGGTCATAAGGACACGGGGGTCAAAAATCAAGGTCAAAAGGTCACGAACCAAGGTCAAAAGGTCACGGGACAAGGCCAGAAGTTCACGGGGCAACTGCATAAGGCCAAAAGGTCACCTGTCAAGGTCAAAAGGTCACTGCTCAAGGTCAAAAGGTCACGTATCAATTCAAAAGGTCACGGGGCAATTGCATAAGGTCAAAAGCTAACTGGTCAAAATCAAACGGTCACAGGATCAAATTTCAAGGTCATAAGGTCATGGGGGTCAAAAATCAAGGTCAAAAGGTCACCGCTCAAGGTCAAAAGGTCACGGGACAAGGTCATAAGGTCACGGGGTAAAGGTCAAGGTCAAAAGGTCACGGGGCAATTGCATAAGGCCAAAAGGTCACCTGTCAAGGTCAAAAGGTCACTGCTCAAGGTCAAAAGGTCACGGTTCAAGGTCATAAGGTCACGGGGGTCAAAGGTCAAGGTCAAAAGGTCACGAACCAAGGTCAAAAGGTCACGGGACAAGGTCATAAGTTCACTTATCAAGGTCAAAAGGTCCCGTTTCAAGGTCAAAAGTTCACAGGGTCAAAGTTCAAGGTCAAAAGGTCACTTATCAAGGTCAAACGGTCACGGGGTCAAAAATCAAGGTCAAAAGGTCACTGGTAAAGGTCAAAAGGTCACTGGTCAAAAGCAAACGGTCACAGGATGAAAGTTCAAGGTCAAAAGGTCACTAGTCAAGGTCAAAAGGTCACGTTTCAAGGTCATAAGGACACGGGGGTCAAAAATCAAGGTCAAAAGGTCACAAACCAAGGTCAAAAGGTCACGGGACAAGGTCAGAAGGTCACGGGGCAACTGCATAAGGCCAAAAGGTCACCTGTCAAGGTCAAAAGGTCACTGCTCAAGGTCAAAAGGTCACGTATCGATTCAAAAGGTCACGGGGCAATTGCATAAGGTCAAAAGCTCACTGGTCAAAATCAAACGGTCACAGGATCAAAGTTCAAGGTCATAAGGTCATGGGGGTCAAAAATCAAGGTAAAAAGGTCACCGCTCAAGGTCAAAAGGTCACGGGACAAGGTCATAAGGTCACGGGGTAAAGGTCAAGGTCAAAAGGTCACGAACCAAGGTCAAAAGGTCACGGGGCAATTGCATAAGGTCAAAGGGTCACTGGTAAAGGTCAAAAGGTCACTGGTCAAAATCAAACGGTCACACGAACAACGTTCAAGGTCAAAAGGTCACTGCTCAAGGTCAAAAGGTCCCGTTTCAAGGTCAAACGGTCACGGGGGTGTCAAATGTCAAGGTCAAAAGGTCACAAACCAAGGTCAAAAGGTCACGGGGGTCAAAAATCGAGGTCAAAAGGTCACAAACCAAGGTCAAAAGGTCACGGGACAAGGAGAAATGGTCACAGGGCAACTGCATAAGGCCAAAAGGTCACCTGTCAAGGTCAAAAGGTCACTGCTCAAGGTCAAAAGGTCACGGTTCAAGGTCATAAGGTCACGGGGTCAAAGGTCACGGTCAAAAGGTCACAAACCAAGGTCAAAAGGTCACGGGACAAAGTCATAAGGTCACTTATCAAGGTCAAAAGGTCCCGTTTCAAGGTCAAAAGTTCACAGGGTCAAAGTTCAAGGTCAAAAGGTCACTTATCAAGGTCAAACGGTCACAGGTCAAAAATCAAGGTCAAAAGGTCACTGGTAAAGGTCAAAAGGTCACTGGTCAAAAGCAAACGGTCACAGGATCAAAGTTCAAGGTCAAAAGGTCACTGGTCAGGGTCAAAAGGTCACTGCTGAAGGTAAAAAAGACACAGGGGTTAAAGGTAAAGGTCAAAAGGTCACGGTACAAGGTGAAAAGGTCATGGGACAAGGTCAAAAGGTCACGGGGCAACTGCATAAGGCCAAAAGGTCACCTGTCAAGGTCAAACGGTCACAGGATCAAAGTTCAAGGTCAAAAGGTCACGGGTCAAAGTTCAAGGTCAAAAGGTCACTGGTCAAGGTCAAAAGGTCACGAGTCAATGTAGAAAGGTCACGGGGGTCAAAGGTCTAGGTAAAACAGTACCAGGATCAAAGTTCAAGGTCAAAAGGTCACTAGTCAAGGTCAAAAGGTCACGTTTCAAGGTCATAAGGACACGGGGGTCAAAAATCAAGGTCAAAAGGTCACGAACCAAGGTCAAAAGGTCACGGGACAAGGTCAGAAGGTCACGGGGCAACTGCATAAGGCCAAAAGGTCACCTGTCAAGGTCAAAAGGTCACGGCTCAAGGTCAAAAGGTCACGGTTCAAGGTCATAAGGTCACGGGGGTCAAAGGTCAAGGTCAAAAGGTCACAAACCAAGGTCAAAAGGTCACGGGACAAGGTCATAAGGTCACTTATCAAGGTCAAAAGCTCCCGTTTCAAGGTCAAAAGTTCACAGGGTCAAAGGTCAAGGTCAAAAGGTCACTTATCAAGGTCAAACGGTCACGGGGTCAAAAATCAAGGTCAAAAGGTCACTGGTAAAGGTCAAAAGGTCACTGGTCAAAAGCAAACGGTCACAGGATCAAAGTTCAAGGTCAAAAGGTCACTGGTCAGGGTCAAAAGGTCACTGCTGAAGGTAAAAAAGATACAGGGGTTATGCATAAGGTCAAAGGGTCACTGGTAAAGGTCAAAAGGTCACTGGTCAAAATCAAACGGTCACACGAACAACGTTCAAGGTCAAAAGGTCACTGCTCAAGGTCAAAAGGTCCCGTTTCAAGGTCAAACAGTCACGGGGGTGTCAAATGTCAAGGTCAAAAGGTCACAAACCAAGGTCAAAAGGTCACGGGGGTCAAAAATCGAGGTCAAAAGGTCACAAACCAAGGTCAAAAGGTCACGGGACAAGGTGAAATGGTCACGGGGCAACTGCATAAGGCCAAAAGGTCACCTGTCAAGGTCAAAAGGTCACTGCTCAAGGTCAAAAGGTCACGGTTCAAGGTCATAAGGTCACGGGGGTCAAAGGTCAAGGTCAAAAGGTCACGAACCAAGGTCAAAAGGTCACGGGACAAGGTCATAAGGTCACTTATCAAGGTCAAAAGGTCCCGTTTCAAGGTCAAAAGTTCACAGGGTCAAAGTTCAAGGTCAAAAGGTCACTTATCAAGGTCAAACGGTCACGGGGTCAAAAATCAAGGTCAAAAGGTCACTGGTAAAGGTCAAAAGGTCACTGGTCAAAAGCAAACGGTCACAGGATGAAAGTTCAAGGTCAAAAGGTCACTGGTCAGGGTCAAAAGGTCACTGCTGAAGGTAAAAAAGACACAGGGGTTAAAGGTAAAGGTCAAAAGGTCACGGTACAAGGTGAAAAGGTCACGGGACAAGGTCAAAAGGTCACGGGGCAACTGCATAAGGCCAAAAGGTCACCTGTCAAGGTCAAACGGTCACAGGATCAAAGTTCAAGGTCAAAAGGTCACGGGTCAAAGTTCAAGGTCAAAAGGTCACTGGTCAAGGTCAAAAGGTCACGAGTCAATGTAGAAAGGTCACGGGGGTCAAAGGTCTAGGTAAAACAGTACCAGGATCAAAGTTCAAGGTCAAAAGGTCACTAGTCAAGGTCAAAAGGTCACGTTTCAAGGTCATAAGGACACGGGGGTCAAAAATCAAGGTCAAAAGGTCACGAACCAAGGTCAAAAGGTCACGGGACAAAGTCATAAGGTCACTTATCAAGGTCAAAAGGTCCCGTTTCAAGGTCAAAAGTTCACAGGGTCAAAGTTCAAGGTCAAAAGGTCACTTATCAAGGTCAAACGGTCACAGGTCAAAAATCAAGGTCAAAAGGTCACTGGTAAAGGTCAAAAGGTCACTGGTCAAAAGCAAACGGTCACAGGATCAAAGTTCAAGGTCAAAAGGTCACTGGTCAGGGTCAAAAGGTCACTGCTGAAGGTAAAAAAGACACAGGGGTTAAAGGTAAAGGTCAAAAGGTCACGGTACAAGGTGAAAAGGTCATGGGACAAGGTCAAAAGGTCACGGGGCAACTGCATAAGGCCAAAAGGTCACCTGTCAAGGTCAAACGGTCACAGGATCAAAGTTCAAGGTCAAAAGGTCACGGGTCAAAGTTCAAGGTCAAAAGGTCACTGGTCAAGGTCAAAAGGTCACGAGTCAATGTAGAAAGGTCACGGGGGTCAAAGGTCTAGGTAAAACAGTACCAGGATCAAAGTTCAAGGTCAAAAGGTCACTAGTCAAGGTCAAAAGGTCACGTTTCAAGGTCATAAGGACACGGGGGTCAAAAATCAAGGTCAAAAGGTCACGAACCAAGGTCAAAAGGTCACGGGACAAGGTCAGAAGGTCACGGGGCAACTGCATAAGGCCAAAAGGTCACCTGTCAAGGTCAAAAGGTCACTGCTCAAGGTCAAAAGGTCACGTATCAATTCAAAAGGTCACGGGGCAATTGCATAAGGTCAAAAGCTCACTGGTCAAAATCAAACGGTCACAGGATCAAAGTTCAAGGTCATAAGGTCATGGGGGTCAAAAATCAAGGTCAAAAGGTCACCGCTCAGGTCAAAAGGTCACGGGACAAGGTCATAAGGTCACGGGGGTAAAGGTCAAGGTCAAAAGGTCGCGAACCAAGGTCAAAAGTTCACGGGGCAATTGCATAAGGTCAAAGGGTCACTGGTAAAGGTCAAAAGGTCACTGGTCAAAATCAAACGGTCACACGAACAACGTTCAAGGTCAAAAGGTCACTGCTCAAGGTCAAAAGGTCCCGTTTCAAGGTCAAACGGTCACGGGGGTGTCAAATGTCAAGATCAAAAGGTCACGAACCAAGGTCAAAAGGTCACGGGGGTCAAAAATCGAGGTCAAAAGGTCACAAACCGAGGTCAAAAGGTCACGGGACAAGGTGAAATGGTCACGGGGCAACTGCATAAGGCCAAAAGGTCACCTGTCAAGGTCAAAAGGTCACTGCTCAAGGTCAAAAGGTCACGGTTCAAGGTCATAAGGTCACGGGGGTCAAAGGTCAAGGTCAAAAGGTCACGAACCAAGGTCAAAAGGTCACGGGGGTCAAAAATCGAGGTCAAAAGGTCACAAACCAAGGTCAAAAGGTCACGGGACAAGGTGAAAAGGTCACGGGACAAGGTCATAAGGTCACTTATCAAGGTCAAAAGGTCCCGTTTCCAGGTCAAAAGTTCACAGGGACAAAGTTCAAGGTCAAAAGGTCACTTATCAAGGTCAAACGGTCACAGGTCAAAAATCAAGGTCAAAAGGTCACTGGTAAAGGTCAAAAGGTCACTGGTCAAAAGCAAACGGTCACAGGATGAAAGTTCAAGGTCAAAAGGTCACTGGTCAGGGTCAAAAGGTCACTGCTGAAGGTAAAAAAGACACAGGGGTTAAAGGTAAAGGTCAAAAGGTCACGGTACAAGGTGAAAAGGTCACGGGACAAGGTCAAAAGGTCACGGGGCAACTGCATAAGGCCAAAAGGTCACCTGTCAAGGTCAAAAGGTCACTGCTCAAGGTCAAAAGGTCACGTATCAATTAAAAGGTCACGGGGCAATTGCATAAGGTCAAAAGCTCACTGGTCAAAATCAAACGGTCACAGGATCAAAGTTCAAGGTCATAAGGTCATGGGGGTCAAAAATCAAGGTCAAAAGGTCACTGCTCAAGGTCAAAAGGTCACGGGACAAGGTCATAAGGTCACGGGGTAAAGGTCAAGGTCAAAAGGTCACGAACCAAGGTCAAAAGGTCACGGGGCAATTGCATAAGGTCAAAGGGTCACTGGTAAAGGTCAAAAGGTCACTGGTCAAAATCAAACGGTCACACGAACAACGTTCAAGGTCAAAAGGTCACTGCTCAAGGTCAAAAGGTCCCGTTTCAAGGTCAAACGGTCACGGGGGTGTCAAATGTCAAGGTCAAAAGGTCACAAACCAAGGTCAAAAGGTCACGGGGGTCAAAAATCGAGGTCAAAAGGTCACAAACCAAGGTCAAAAGGTCACGGGACAAGGTGAAAAGGTCACGGGGCAACTGCATAAGGCCAAAAGGTCACCTGTCAAGGTCATAAGGTCACTGCTCAAGGTCAAAAGGTCCCATTTCAAGTTCAAAAGTTCACAGGGTCAAAGTTCAAGGTCAAAAGGTCACTTATCAAGGTCAAACGGTCACGGGGTCAAAAATCAAGGTCAAAAGGTCACTGGTAAAGGTCAAAAGGTCACTGGTCAAAAGCAAACGGTCACAGGATGAAAGTTCAAGGTCAAAAGGTCACTGGTCAGGGTCAAAAGGTCACTGCTGAAGGTAAAAAAGACACAGGGGTTAAAGGTAAAGGTCAAAAGGTCACGGTACAAGGTGAAAAGGTCACGGGACAAGGTCAAAAGGTCACGGGGCAACTGCATAAGGCCAAAAGGTCACCTGTCAAGGTCAAACGGTCACAGGATCAAAGTTCAAGGTCAAAAGGTCACGGGTCAAAGTTCAAGGTCAAAAGGTCACTGGTCAAGGTCAAAAGGTCACGTTTCAAGGTCATAAGGACACGGGGGTCAAAAATCAAGGTCAAAAGGTCACGAACCAAGGTCAAAAGGTCACGGGACAAGGTCAGAAGGTCACGGGGCAACTGCATAAGGCCAAAAGGTCACCTGTCAAGGTCAAACGGTCACAGGATCAAAGTTCAAGGTCAAAAGGTCACGGGTCAAAGTTCAAGGTCAAAAGGTCACTAGTCAAGGTCAAAAGGTCACGTTTCAAGGTCATAAGGACACGGGGGTCAAAAATCAAGGTCAAAAGGTCACGAACCAAGGTCAAAAGGTCACGGGACAAGGTCAGAAGGTCACGGGGCAACTGCATAAGGCCAAAAGGTCACCTGTCAAGGTCAAAAGGTCACTGCTCAAGGTCAAAAGGTCACGTATCAATTCAAAAGGTCACGGGGCAATTGCATAAGGTCAAAAGCTCACTGGTCAAAATCAAACGGTCACAGGATCAAAGTTCAAGGTCATAAGGTCATGGGGTCAAAAATCAAGGTCAAAAGGTCACCGCTCAAGGTCATAAGGTCAGGGGACAAGGTCATAAGGTCACGGGGTAAAGGTCAAGGTCAAAAGGTCGCGAACCAAGGTCAAAAGGTCACGGGGGTCAAAAATCGAGGTCAAAAGGTCACAAACCAAGGTCAAAAGGTCACGGGACAAGGTGAAAAGGTCACGGGGCAACTGCATAAGGCCAAAAGGTCACCTGTCAAGGTCAAAAGGTCACTGCTCAAGGTCAAAAGGTCACGGTTCAAGGTCATAAGGTCACGGGGGTCAAAGGTCAAGGTCAAAAGGTCACGAACCAAGGTCATAAGGTCACTGGTCAAGGTCAAAAGGTCACGGGTCAATGGAGAGAGCTCGCGGAGTCAAAGGTCTAGGTCAAACAGTACCAGGCTCAAAGTTCAAGGTCAAAAGGTCACGTTTCAAGGTCAAAAGGTCACGGGACAAGGTCATAAGGTCACGGGGGTAAAGGTCAAGGTCAAAAGGTCGCGAACCAAGGTCAAAATATCACGGGGCAATTGCATAAGGTCAAAGGGTCACTGGTAAAGGTCAAAAGGTCACTGGTCAAAATCAAACGGTCACACGAACAACGTTCAAGGTCAAAAGGTCACTGCTCAAGGTCAAAAGGTCACGTTTCAAGGTCAAACGGTCACGGGGTTCAAATGTCAAGGTCAAAAGGTCACGAACCAAGGTCAGAAGGTCACGGAGTCAAAGTTCAAGGTCAAAAAGGTCACGGGACAAGGTCAAAAGGTCACGGGTCAATGTCGGAAGGTCACGGGTCAAAGGTCTAGGTCAAACAGTACCAGGCTCAAAGTTCAAGGTCAAAAGGTCACGTTTCACGGTCAAAAGGTCACGGGACAAGGTCAGAAGGTCACGGGGCAACTGCATAAGGACAAAAGGTCACCTGTCAAGGTCAAAAGGTCACTGCGCTAGGTCAAAAGGTTACGTATCGATTCAAAAGGTCACGGGGCAATTGCATAAGGTCAAAGGGTCACTGGTAAAGGTCAAAAGGTCACTGGTCAAAATCAAACGGTCACACGAACAACGTTCAAGGTCAAAAGGTCACTGCTCAAGGTCAAAAGGTCACGTTTCAAGGTCAAACGGTCACGGGGGTCAAATGTCAAGGTCAAAAGGTCACGAACCAAGGTCAAAAGGTCACGGGGGTCAAAGGTCAAGGCCAGACGGTCACAGGATCAAAGTTCAAGGTCAAAAGGTCACTGGTCAAGGTCAAAAGGTCACGGGACAAGCTCATAAGGTCACGGGGTAAAGGTCAAGGTCAAAAGGTCGCGAACCAAGGTCAAAAGGTCACGGGCAATTGCATAAGGTCAAAGGGTCACTGGTAAAGGTCAAAAGGTCACTGCTCAAGGTCAAAAGGTCCCGTTTCAAGGTCAAACGGTCACGGGGGTGTCAAATGTCAAGGTCAAAAGGTCACGAACCAAGGTCAAAAGGTCACGGGGGTCAAAAATCGAGGTCAAAAGGTCACAAACCAAGGTCAAAAGGTCACGGGACAAGGTGAAAAGGTCACGGTTCAAGGTCATAAGGCCAAAAGGTCACCTGTCAAGGTCAAAAGGTCACTGCTCAAGGTCAAAAGGTCACGGTTCAAGGTCATAAGGTCACGGGGGTCAAAGGTCAAGGTCAAAAGGTCACGAACCAAGGTCAAAAGGTCACGGGACAAGGTCATAAGGTCACTTATCAAGGTCAAAAGGTCCCGTTTCAAGGTCAAAAGTTCACAGGGTCAAAGTTCAAGGTCAAAAGGTCACTTATCAAGGTCAAACGGTCACGGGGTCAAAAATCAAGGTCAAAAGGTCACTGGTAAAGGTCAAAAGGTCACTGGTCAAAAGCAAACGGTCACAGGATGAAAGTTCAAGGTCAAAAAGTCACTAGTCAAGGTCAAAAGGTCACGTTTCAAGGTCATAAGGACACGGGGTCAAAAATCAAGGTCAAAAGGTCACAAACCAAGGTCAAAAGGTCACGGGACAATGTCAGAAGGTCACGGGGCAACTGCATAAGGCCAAAAGGTCACCTGTCAAGGTCAAAAGGTCACTGCTCAAGGTCAAAAGGTCACGTATCGATTCAAAAGGTCACGGGGCAATTGCATAAGGTCAAAAGCTCACTGGTCAAAATCAAACGGTCACAGGATCAAAGTTCAAGGTCATAAGGTCATGGGGGTCAAAAATCAAGGTCAAAAGGTCACCGCTCAAGGTCAAAAGGTCACGGGACAAGGTCATAAGGTCACGGGGTAAAGGTCAAGGTCAAAAGGTCACGAACCAAGGTCAAAAGGTCACGGGGCAATTGCATAAGGTCAAAGGGTCACTGGTAAAGGTCAAAAGGTCACTGGTCAAAATCAAACGGTCACACGAACAACGTTCAAGGTCAAAAGGTCACTGCTCAAGGTCAAAAGGTCCCGTTTCAAGGTCAAACGGTCACGGGGGTGTCAAATGTCAAGGTCAAAAGGTAACAAACCAAGGTCAAAAGGTCACGGGGGTCAAAAATCGAGGTCAAAAGGTCACAAACCAAGGTCAAAAGGTCACGGGACAAGGAGAAATGGTCACAGGGCAACTGCATAAGGCCAAAAGGTCACCTGTCAAGGTCAAAAGGTCACTGCTCAAGGTCAAAAGGTCACGGTTCAAGGTCATAAGGTCACGGGGGTCAAAGGTCAAGGTCAAAAGGTCACGAACCAAGGTCAAAAGGTCACGGGACAAGGTCATAAGGTCACTTATCAAGGTCAAAAGGTCCCGTTTCAAGGTCAAAAGTTCACAGGGTCAAAGTTCAAGGTCAAAAGGTCACTTATCAAGGTCAAACGGTCACAGGTCAAAAATCAAGGTCAAAAGGTCACTGGTAAAGGTCAAAAGGTCACTGGTCAAAAGCAAACGGTCACAGGATCAAAGTTCAAGGTCAAAAGGTCACTGGTCAGGGTCAAAAGGTCACTGCTGAAGGTAAAAAAGACACAGGGGTTAAAGGTAAAGGTCAAAAGGTCACGGTACAAGGTGAAAAGGTCATGGGACAAGGTCAAAAGGTCACGGGGCAACTGCATAAGGCCAAAAGGTCACCTGTCAAGGTCAAACGGTCACAGGATCAAAGTTCAAGGTCAAAAGGTCACGGGTCAAAGTTCAAGGTCAAAAGGTCACTGGTCAAGGTCAAAAGGTCACGAGTCAATGTAGAAAGGTCACGGGGGTCAAAGGTCTAGGTAAAACAGTACCAGGATCAAAGTTCAAGGTCAAAAGGTCACTAGTCAAGGTCAAAAGGTCACGTTTCAAGGTCATAAGGACACGGGGGTCAAAAATCAAGGTCAAAAGGTCACGAACCAAGGTCAAAAGGTCACGGGACAAGGTCAGAAGGTCACGGGGCAACTGCATAAGGCCAAAAGGTCACCTGTCAAGGTCAAAAGGTCACGGCTCAAGGTCAAAAGGTCACGGTTCAAGGTCATAAGGTCACGGGGGTCAAAGGTCAAGGTCAAAAGGTCACAAACCAAGGTCAAAAGGTCACGGGACAAGGTCATAAGGTCACTTATCAAGGTCAAAAGGTCCCGTTTCAAGGTCAAAAGTTCACAGGGTCAAAGTTCAAGGTCAAAAGGTCACCTATCAAGGTCAAACGGTCACGGGGTCAAAAATCAAGGTCAAAAGGTCACTGGTAAAGGTCAAAAGGTCACTGGTCAAAAGCAAACGGTCACAGGATCAAAGTTCAAGGTCAAAAGGTCACTGGTCAGGGTCAAAAGGTCACTGCTGAAGGTAAAAAAGATACAGGGGTTATGCATAAGGTCAAAGGGTCACTGGTAAAGGTCAAAAGGTCACTGGTCAAAATCAAACGGTCACACGAACAACGTTCAAGGTCAAAAGGTCACTGCTCAAGGTCAAAAGGTCCCGTTTCAAGGTCAAACGGTCACGGGGGTGTCAAATGTCAAGGTCAAAAGGTCACGAACCAAGGTCAAAAGGTCACGGGGGTCAAAAATCGAGGTCAAAAGGTCACAAACCAAGGTCAAAAGGTCACGGGACAAGGTGAAATGGTCACGGGGCAACTGCATAAGGCCAAAAGGTCACCTGTCAAGGTCAAAAGGTCACGGCTCAAGGTCAAAATGTCACGGTTCAAGGTCATAAGGTCACGGGGGTCAAAGGTCAAGGTCAAAAGGTCACGAACCAAGGTCAAAAGGTCACGGGACAAGGTCATAAGGTCACCTATCAAGGTCAAAAGGTCCCGTTTCAAGGTCAAAAGTTCACAGGGTCAAAGTTCAAGGTCAAAAGGTCACTTATCAAGGTCAAACGGTCACGGGGTCAAAAATCAAGGTCAAAAGGTCACTGGTAAAGGTCAAAAGGTCACTGGTCAAAAGCAAACAGTCACAGGATGAAAGGTCAAGGTCAAAAGGTCACTGGTCAGGGTCAAAAGGTCACTGCTGAAGGTAAAAAAGACACAGGGGTTAAAGGTAAAGGTCAAAAGGTCACGGTACAAGGTGAAAAGGTCACGGGACAAGGTCAAAAGGTCACGGGGCAACTGCATAAGGCCAAAAGGTCACCTGTCAAGGTCAAACGGTCACAGGATCAAAGTTCAAGGTCAAAAGGTCACGGGTCAAAGTTCAAGGTCAAAAGGTCACTGGTCAAGGTCAAAAGGTCACGAGTCAATGTAGAAAGGTCACGGGGGTCAAAGGTCTAGGTAAAACAGTACCAGGATCAAAGTTCAAGGTCAAAAGGTCACTAGTCAAGGTCAAAAGGTCACGTTTCAAGGTCATAAGGACACGGGGGTCAAAAATCAAGGTCAAAAGGTCACGAACCAAGGTCAAAAGGTCACGGGACAAGGTCAGAAGGTCACGGGGCAACTGCATAAGGCCAAAAGGTCACCTGTCAAGGTCAAAAGGTCACTGCTCAAGGTCAAAAGGTCCCGTTTCAAGGTCAAACGGTCACGGGGGTGTCAAATGTCAAGGTCAAAAGGTCACAAACCAAGGTCAAAAGGTCACAGGGGTCAAAAATCGAGGTCAAAAGGTCACAAACCAAGGTCAAAAGGTCACGGGACAAGGAGAAATGGTCACAGGGCAACTGCATAAGGCCAAAAGGTCACCTGTCAAGGTCAAAAGGTCACTGCTCAAGGTCAAAAGGTCACGGTTCAAGGTCATAAGGTCACGGGGGTCAAAGGTCAAGGTCAAAAGGTCACGAACCAAGGTCAAAAGGTCACGGGACAAAGTCATAAGGTCACTTATCAAGGTCAAAATGTCCCGTTTCAAGGTCAAAAGTTCACAGGGTCAAAATTCAAGGTCAAAAGGTCACTTATCAAGGTCAAACGATCACAGGTCAAAAATCAAGGTCAAAAGGTCACTGGTAAAGGTCAAAAGGTCACTGGTCAAAAGCAAACGGTCACAGGATGAAAGTTCAAGGTCAAAAGGTCACTGGTCAGGGTCAAAAGGTCACTGCTGAAGGTAAAAAAGACACAGGGGTTAAAGGTAAAGGTCAAAAGGTCACGGTACAAGGTGAAAAGGTCACGGGACAAGGTCAAAAGGTCACGGGGCAACTGCATAAGGCCAAAAGGTCACCTGTCAAGGTCAAACGGTCACAGGATCAAAGTTCAAGGTCAAAAGGTCACGGGTCAAAGTTCAAGGTCAAAAGGTCACTGGTCAAGGTCAAAAGGTCACGAGTCAATGTAGAAAGGTCACGGGGGTCAAAGGTCTAGGTAAAACAGTACCAGGATCAAAGTTCAAGGTCAAAAGGTCACTAGTCAAGGTCAAAAGGTCACGTTTCAAGGTCATAAGGACACGGGGGTCAAAAATCAAGGTCAAAAGGTCACGAACCAAGGTCAAAAGGTCACGGGACAAGGTCAGAAGGTCACGGGGCAACTGCATAAGGCCAAAAGGTCACCTGTCAAGGTCAAACGGTCACTGCTCAAGGTCAAAAGGTCACGTATCAATTCAAAAGGTCACGGGGCAATTGCATAAGGTCAAAAGCTCACTGGTCAAAATCAAACGGTCACAGGATCAAAGTTCAAGGTCATAAGGTCATGGGGGTCAAAAATCAAGGTCAAAAGGTCACCGCTCAAGGTCAAAAGGTCACGGGACAAGGTCATAAGGTCACGGGGTAAAGGTCAAGGTCAAAAGGTCACGAACCAAGGTCAAAAGGTCACGGGGCAATTGCATAAGGTCAAAGGGTCACTGGTAAAGGTCAAAAGGTCACTGGTCAAAATCAAACGGTCACACGAACAACGTTCAAGGTCAAAAGGTCACTGCTCAAGGTCAAAAGGTCCCGTTTCAAGGTCAAACGGTCACGGGGGTGTCAAATGTCAAGGTCAAAAGGTCACGAACCAAGGTCAAAAGGTCACGGGGGTCAAAAATCGAGGTCAAAAGGTCACAAACCAAGGTCAAAAGGTCACGGGACAAGGTGAAATGGTAACGGGGCAACTGCATAAGGTCAAAAGGTCACCGCTCAAGGTCAAAAGCTCACGGTTCAAGGTCAAAAGGTCACGAGTCAATGTAGAAAGGTCACGGGGTCAAAGGTCTAGGTAAAACAGTACCAGGATCAAAGTTCAAGGTCAAAAGGTCACTAGTCAAGGTCAAAAGGTCACGTTTCAAGGTCATAAGGACACGGGGGTCAAAAATCAAGGTCAAAAGGTCACGAACCAAGGTCAAAAGGTCACGGGACAAGGTCAGAAGGTCACGGGGCAACTGCATAAGGCCAAAAGGTCACCTGTCAAGGTCAAAAGGTCACTGCTCAAGGTCAAAAGGTCACGTATCAATTCAAAAGGTCACGGGGCAATTGCATAAGGTCAAAAGCTCACTGGTCAAAATCAAACGGTCACAGGATCAAAGTTCAAGGTCATAAGGTCATGGGGGTCAAAAATCAAGGTCAAAAGGTCACCGCTCAAGGTCAAAAGGTCACGGGACAAGGTCATAAGGTCACGGGGGTAAAGGTCAAGGTCAAAAGGTCGCGAACCAAGGTCAAAAGGTCACGGGGCAATTGCATAAGGTCAAAGGGTCACTGGTAAAGGTCAAAAGGTCAGTGGTCAAAATCAAACGGTCACACGAACAACGTTCAAGGTCAAAAGGTCACTGCTCAAGGTCAAAAGGTCCCGTTTCAAGGTCAAACGGTCACGGGGTGTCAAATGTCAAGGTCAAAAGGTCACGAACCAAGGTCAAAAGGTCACGGGGGTCAAAAATCGAGGTCAAAAGGTCACAAACCAAGGTCAAAAGGTCACGGGACAAGGTGAAAAGGTCACGGGGCAACTGCATAAGGCCAAAAGGTCACCTGTCAAGGTCAAAAGGTCACTGCTCAAGGTCAAAAGGTCACGGTTCAAGGTCATAAGGTCACGGGGGTCAAAGGTCAAGGTCAAAAGGTCACGAACCAAGGTCAAAAGGTCACGGGACAAGGTCATAAGGTCACTTATCAAGGTCAAAAGGTCCCGTTTCAAGGTCAAAAGTTCACAGGGTCAAAGTTCAAGGTCAAACGGTCACGGGGGCAAAAATCAAGGTCAAAAGGTCACTGGTAAAGGTCAAAAGGTCACTGGTCAAAAGCAAACGGTCACAGGATGAAAGTTCAAGGTCAAAAGGTCACTGGTCAGGGTCAAAAGGTCACTGCTGAAGGTAAAAAAGACACAGGGGTTAAAGGTAAAGGTCAAAAGGTCACGGTACAAGGTGAAAAGGTCACGGGACAAGGTCAAAAGGTCACGGGGCAACTGCATAAGGCCAAAAGGTCACCTGTCA
Organism: Porphyrio hochstetteri; assembly: GCA_020800305.1. Taxonomy (NCBI): domain Eukaryota; kingdom Metazoa; phylum Chordata; class Aves; order Gruiformes; family Rallidae; genus Porphyrio; species Porphyrio hochstetteri. The sequence continues at coordinate 877,653 of CM036908.1, forward strand.
AGGTCAAACGTTCACAGGATCAAAGTTCAAGGTCAAAAGGTCACGGGTCAAAGTTCAAGGTCAAAAGGTCACTGGTCAAGGTCAAAAGGTCACGAGTCAATGTAGAAAGGTCACGGGGGTCAAAGGTCTAGGTAAAACAGTACCAGGATCAAAGTTCAAGGTCAAAAGGTCACTAGTCAAGGTCAAAAGGTCACGTTTCAAGGTCATAAGGACACGGGGGTCAAAAATCAAGGTCAAAAGGTCACGAACCAAGGTCAAAAGGTCACGGGACAAGGTCAGAAGGTCACGGGGCAACTGCATAAGGCCAAAAGGTCACCTGTCAAGGTCAAAAGGTCACTGCTCAAGGTCAAAAGGTCACGTATCAATTAAAAGGTCACGGGGCAATTGCATAAGGTCAAAAGCTCACTGGTCAAAATCAAACTGTCACAGGATCAAAGTTCAAGGTCATAAGGTCATGGGGGTCAAAAATCAAGGTCAAAAGGTCACTGCTCAAGGTCAAAAGGTCACGGGACAAGGTCATAAGGTCACGGGGTAAAGGTCAAGGTCAAAAGGTCACGAACCAAGGTCAAAAGGTCACGGGGCAATTGCATAAGGTCAAAGGGTCACTGGTAAAGGTCAAAAGGTCACTGGTCAAAATCAAACGGTCACACGAACAACGTTCAAGGTCAAAAGGTCACTGCTCAAGGTCAAAAGGTCCCGTTTCAAGGTCAAACGGTCACGGGGGTGTCAAATGTCAAGGTCAAAAGGTCACAAACCAAGGTCAAAAGGTCACGGGGGTCAAAAATCGAGGTCAAAAGGTCACAAACCAAGGTCAAAAGGTCACGGGACAAGGTGAAATGGTCACGGGGCAACTGCATAAGGCCAAAAGGTCACCTGTCAAGGTCATAAGGTCACTGCTCAAGGTCAAAAGGTCCCATTTCAAGGTCAAAAGTTCACAGGGTCAAAGTTCAAGGTCAAAAGGTCACTTATCAAGGTCAAACGGTCACGGGGTCAAAAATCAAGCTCAAAAGGTCACTGGTAAAGGTCAAAAGGTCACTGGTCAAAAGCAAACGGTCACAGGATCAAAGTTCAAGGTCAAAAGGTCACTGGTCAGGGTCAAAAGGTCACTGCTGAAGGTAAAAAAGATACAGGGGTTATGCATAAGGTCAAAGGGTCACTGGTAAAGGTCAAAAGGTCACTGGTCAAAATCAAACGGTCACACGAACAACGTTCAAGGTCAAAAGGTCACTGCTCAAGGTCAAAAGGTCCCGTTTCAAGGTCAAACAGTCACGGGGGTGTCAAATGTCAAGGTCAAAAGGTCACAAACCAAGGTCAAAAGGTCACGGGGGTCAAAAATCGAGGTCAAAAGGTCACAAACCAAGGTCAAAAGGTCACGGGACAAGGTGAAATGGTCACGGGGCAACTGCATAAGGCCAAAAGGTCACCTGTCAAGGTCAAAAGGTCACTGCTCAAGGTCAAAAGGTCACGGTTCAAGGTCATAAGGTCACGGGGGTCAAAGGTCAAGGTCAAAAGGTCACGAACCAAGGTCAAAAGGTCACGGGGGTCAAAAATCGAGGTCAAAAGGTCACAAACCAAGGTCAAAAGGTCACGGGACAAGGTGAAAAGGTCACGGGACAAGGTCATAAGGTCACTTATCAAGGTCAAAAGGTCCCGTTTCAAGGTCAAAAGTTCACAGGGACAAAGTTCAAGGTCAAAAGGTCACTTATCAAGGTCAAACGGTCACGGGGTCAAAAATCAAGGTCAAAAGGTCACTGGTAAAGGTCAAAAGGTCACTGGTCAAAAGCAAACGGTCAAAGGATCAAAGTTCAAGGTCAAAAGGTCACTGGTCAGGGTCAAAAGGTCACTGCTGAAGGTAAAAAAGACACAGGGGTTAAAGGTAAAGGTCAAAAGGTCACGGTACAAGGTGAAAAGGTCACGGGACAAGGTCAAAAGGTCACGGGGCAACTGCATAAGGCCAAAAGGTCACCTGTCAAGGTCAAACGGTCACAGGATCAAAGTTCAAGGTCAAAAGGTCACGGGTCAAAGTTCAAGGTCAAAAGGTCACTGGTCAAGGTCAAAAGGTCACGAGTCAATGTAGAAAGGTCACGGGGGTCAAAGGTCTAGGTAAAACAGTACCAGGATCAAAGTTCAAGGTCAAAAGGTCACTAGTCAAGGTCAAAAGGTCACGTTTCAAGGTCATAAGGACACGGGGGTCAAAAATCAAGGTCAAAAGGTCACGAACCAAGGTCAAAAGGTCACGGGACAAGGTCAGAAGGTCACGGGGCAACTGCATAAGGCCAAAAGGTCACCTGTCAAGGTCAAAAGGTCACTGCACAAGGTCAAAAGGTCACGGTTCAAGGTCATAAGGTCACGGGGGTCAAAGGTCACGGTCAAAAGGTCACAAACCAAGGTCAAAAGGTCACGGGACAAAGTCATAAGGTCACTTATCAAGGTCAAAAGGTCCCGTTTCAAGGTCAAAAGTTCACAGGGTCAAAGTTCAAGGTCAAAAGGTCACTTATCAAGGTCAAACGGTCACAGGTCAAAAATCAAGGTCAAAAGGTCACTGGTAAAGGTCAAAAGGTCACTGGTCAAAAGCAAACGGTCACAGGATCAAAGTTCAATGTCAAAAGGTCACTGGTCAGGGTCAAAAGGGCACCGCTGAAGGTAAAAAAGACACAGGGGTTAAAGGTAAAGGTCAAAAGGTCACGGTACAAGGTGAAAAGGTCACGGGACAAGGTCAAAAGGTCACGGGGCAACTGCATAAGGCCAAAAGGTCACCTGTCAAGGTCAAACGGTCACAGGATCAAAGTTCAAGGTCAAAAGGTCACGGGTCAAAGTTCAAGGTCAAAAGGTCACTGGTCAAGGTCAAAAGGTCACGAGTCAATGTAGAAAGGTCACGGGGGTCAAAGGTCTAGGTAAAACAGTACCAGGATCAAAGTTCAAGGTCAAAAGGTCACGTTTCAAGGTCAAAAGGTCACGGGACAAGGTCATAAGGTCACGGGGGTAAAGGTCAAGGTCAAAAGGTCGCGAACCAAGGTCAAAATATCACGGGGCAATTGCATAAGGTCAAAGGGTCACTGGTAAAGGTCAAAAGGTCACTGGTCAAAATCAAACGGTCACACGAACAACGTTCAAGGTCAAAAGGTCACTGCTCAAGGTCAAAAGGTCCCGTTTCAAGGTCAAACGGTCACGGGGGTTCAAATGTCAAGGTCAAAAGGTCACGAACCAAGGTCAGAAGGTCACGGAGTCAAAGTTCAAGGTCAAAAAGGTCACGGGACAAGGTTAAAAGGTCACGGGTCAATGTCGGAAGGTCACGGGTCAAAGGTCTAGGTCAAACAGTACCAGGCTCAAAGTTCAAGGTCAAAAGGTCACGTGTCACGGTCAAAAGGTCACGGGACAAGGTCAGAAGGTCACGGGGCAACTGCATAAGGCCAAAAGGTCACCTGTCAAGGTCAAAAGGTCACTGCGCTAGGTCAAAAGGTTACGTATCGATTCAAAAGGTCACGGGGCAATTGCATAAGGTCAAAGGGTCACTGGTAAAGGTCAAAAGGTCACTGCTCAAGGTCAAAAGGTCACGTTTCAAGGTCAAACGGTCACGGGGGTCAAATGTCAAGGTCAAAAGGTCACGAACCAAGGTCAAAAGGTCACGGGGGTCAAAGGTCAAGGCCAGACGGTCACAGGATCAAAGTTCAAGGTCAAAAGGTCACTGGTCAAGGTCAAAAGGTCACGGGACAAGCTCATAAGGTCACGGGGTAAAGGTCAAGGTCAAAAGGTCGCGAACCAAGGTCAAAAGGTCACGGGCAATTGCATAAGGTCAAAGGGTCACTGGTAAAGGTCAAAAGGTCACTGGTCAAAATCAAACGGTCACACGAACAACGTTCAAGGTCAAAAGGTCACTGCTAAAGGTCAAAAGGTCCCGTTTCAAGGTCAAACGGTCACGGGGGTGTCAAATGTCAAGGTCAAAAGGTCACGAACCAAGGTCAAAAGGTCACGGGGGTCAAAAATCGAGGTCAAAAGGTCACAAATCAAGGTCAAAAGGTCACGGGACAAGGTGAAAAGGTCACGGTTCAAGGTCATAAGGCCAAAAGGTCACCTGTCAAGGTCAAAAGGTCACTGCTCAAGGTCAAAAGGTCACGGTTCAAGGTCATAAGGTCACGGGGGTCAAAGGTCAAGGTCAAAAGGTCACGAACCAAGGTCAAAAGGTCACGGGACAAGGTCATAAGGTCACTTATCAAGGTCAAAAGGTCCCGTTTCAAGGTCAAAAGTTCACAGGGTCAAAGTTCAAGGTCAAAAGGTCACTTATCAAGGTCAAACGGTCACGGGGTCAAAAATCAAGGTCAAAAGGTCACTGGTAAAGGTCAAAAGGTCACTGGTCAAAAGCAAACGGTCACAGGATGAAAGTTCAAGGTCAAAAGGTCACTAGTCAAGGTCAAAAGGTCACGTTTCAAGGTCATAAGGACACGGGGGTCAAAAATCAAGGTCAAAAGGTCACAAACCAAGGTCAAAAGGTCACGGGACAATGTCAGAAGGTCACGGGGCAACTGCATAAGGCCAAAAGCTCACCTGTCAAGGTCAAAAGGTCACTGCTCAAGGTCAAAAGGTCACGTATCGATTCAAAAGGTCACGGGGCAATTGCATAAGGTCAAAAGCTCACTGGTCAAAATCAAACGGTCACAGGATCAAAGTTCAAGGTCATAAGGTCATGGGGGTCAAAAATCAAGGTCAAAAGGTCACCGCTCAAGGTCAAAAGGTCACGGGACAAGGTCATAAGGTCACGGGGTAAAGGTCAAGGTCAAAAGGTCACGGGGCAATTGCATAAGGTCAAAGGGTCACTGGTAAAGGTCAAAAGGTCAATGGTCAAAATCAAACGGTCACACGAACAACGTTCAAGGTCAAAAGGTCACTGCTCAAGGTCAAAAGGTCCCATTTCAAGGTCAAACGGTCACGGGGGTGTCAAATGTCAAGGTCAAAAGGTCACAAACCAAGGTCAAAAGGTCACGGGGGTCAAAAATCGAGGTCAAAAGGTCACAAACCAAGGTCAAAAGGTCACGGGACAAAGTCATAAGGTCACTTATCAAGGTCAAAAGGTCCCGTTTCAAGGTCAAAAGTTCACAGGGTCAAAGTTCAAGGTCAAAAGGTCACTTATCAAGGTCAAACGGTCACAGGTCAAAAATCAAGGTCAAAAGGTCACTGGTAAAGGTCAAAAGGTCACTGGTCAAAAGCAAACGGTCACAGGATCAAAGTTCAAGGTCAAAAGGTCACTGGTCAGGGTCAAAAGGTCACTGCTGAAGGTAAAAAAGACACAGGGGTTAAAGGTAAAGGTCAAAAGGTCACGGTACAAGGTGAAAAGGTCATGGGACAAGGTCAAAAGGTCACGGGGCAACTGCATAAGGCCAAAAGGTCACCTGTCAAGGTCAAACGGTCACAGGATCAAAGTTCAAGGTCAAAAGGTCACGGGTCAAAGTTCAAGGTCAAAAGGTCACTGGTCAAGGTCAAAAGGTCACGAGTCAATGTAGAAAGGTCACGGGGGTCAAAGGTCTAGGTAAAACAGTACCAGGATCAAAGTTCAAGGTCAAAAGGTCACTAGTCAAGGTCAAAAGGTCACGTTTCAAGGTCATAAGGACACGGGGGTAAAAAATCAAGGTCAAAAGGTCACGAACCAAGGTCAAAAGGTCACGGGACAAGGTCAGAAGGTCACGGGGCAACTGCATAAGGCCAAAAGGTCACCTGTCAAGGTCAACAGGTCACTGCTCAAGGTCAAAAGGTCACGTATCAATTCAAAAGGTCACGGGGCAATTGCATAAGGTCAAAAGCTCACTGGTCAAAATCAAACGGTCACAGGATCAAAGTTCAAGGTCATAAGGTCATGGGGGTCAAAAATCAAGGTCAAAAGGTCACCGCTCAGGTCAAAAGGTCACGGGACAAGGTCATAAGGTCACGGGGGTAAAGGTCAAGGTCAAAAGGTCGCGAACCAAGGTCAAAAGTTCACGGGGCAATTGCATAAGGTCAAAGGGTCACTGGTAAAGGTCAAAAGGTCACTGGTCAAAATCAAACGGTCACACGAACAACGTTCAAGGTCAAAAGGTCACTGCTCAAGGTCAAAAGGTCCCGTTTCAAGGTCAAACGGTCACGGGGTGTCAAATGTCAAGGTCAAAAGGTCACGAACCAAGGTCAAAAGGTCACGGGGGTCAAAAATCGAGGTCAAAAGGTCACAAACCAAGGTCAAAAGGTCACGGGACAAGGTGAAAAGGTCACGGGGCAACTGCATAAGGCCAAAAGGTCACCTGTCAAGGTCAAAAGGTCACGGCTCAAGGTCAAAAGGTCACGGTTCAAGGTCATAAGGTCACGGGGGTCAAAGTTCAAGGTCAAAAGGTCACGAACCAAGGTCAAAAGGTCACGGGACAAGGTCATAAGGTCACTTATCAAGGTCAAAAGGTCCCGTTTCAAGGTCAAAAGTTCACAGGGTCAAAGTTCAAGGTCAAAAGGTCACTTATCAAGGTCAAACGGTCACGGGGTCAAAAATCAAGGTCAAAAGGTCACTGGTAAAGGTCAAAAGGTCACTGGTCAAAAGCAAACGGTCACAGGATCAAAGTTCAAGGTCAAAAGGTCACTGCTCAAGGTCAAAAGGTCACTGCTGAAGGTAAAAAAGATACAGGGGTTATGCATAAGGTCAAAGGGTCACTGGTAAAGGTCAAAAGGTCACTGGTCAAAATCAAACGGTCACACGAACAACGTTCAAGGTCAAAAGGTCACTGCTCAAGGTCAAAAGGTCCCGTTTCAAGGTCAAACAGTCACGGGGGTGTCAAATGTCAAGGTCAAAAGGTCACGAACCAAGGTCAAAAGGTCACGGGGGTCAAAAATCGAGGTCAAAAGGTCACAAACCAAGGTCAAAAGGTCACGGGACAAGGTGAAATGGTCACAGGGCAACTGCATAAGGCCAAAAGGTCACCTGTCAAGGTCAAAAGGTCACTGCTCAAGGTCAAAAGGTCACGGTTCAAGGTCATAAGGTCACGGGGGTCAAAGGTCAAGGTCAAAAGGTCACGAACCAAGGTCAAAAGGTCACGGGGGTCAAAAATCGAGGTCAAAAGGTCACAAACCAAGGTCAAAAGGTCACGGGACAAGGTGAAAAGGTCACGGGACAAGGTCATAAGGTCACTTATCAAGGTCAAAAGGTCCCGTTTCAAGGTCAAAAGTTCACAGGGACAAAGTTCAAGGTCAAAAGGTCACTTATCAAGGTCAAACGGTCACGGGGTCAAAAATCAAGGTCAAAAGGTCACTGGTAAAGGTCAAAAGGTCACTGGTCAAAAGCAAACGGTCACAGGATGAAAGTTCAAGGTCAAAAGGTCACTGGTCAGGGTCAAAAGGTCACTGCTGAAGGTAAAAAAGACACAGGGGTTAAAGGTAAAGGTCAAAAGGTCACGGTACAAGGTGAAAAGGTCACGGGACAAGGTCAAAAGGTCACGGGGCAACTGCATAAGGCCAAAAGGTCACCTGTCAAGGTCAAACGGTCACAGGATCAAAGTTCAAGGTCAAAAGGTCACGGGTCAAAGTTCAAGGTCAAAAGGTCACTGGTCAAGGTCAAAAGGTCACGAGTCAATGTAGAAAGGTCACGGGGGTCAAAGGTCTAGGTAAAACAGTACCAGGATCAAAGTTCAAGGTCAAAAGGTCACTAGTCAAGGTCAAAAGGTCACGTTTCAAGGTCATAAGGACACGGGGGTCAAAAATCAAGGTCAAAAGGTCACGAACCAAGGTCAAAAGGTCACGGGGCAAGGTCAGAAGGTCACGGGGCAACTGCATAAGGCCAAAAGGTCACCTGTCAAGGTCAAAAGGTCACTGCTCAAGGTCAAAAGGTCACGTATCAATTAAAAGGTCACGGGGCAATTGCATAAGGTCAAAAGCTCACTGGTCAAAATCAAACTGTCACAGGATCAAAGTTCAAGGTCATAAGGTCATGGGGGTCAAAAATCAAGGTCAAAAGGTCACTGCTCAAGGTCAAAAGGTCACGGGACAAGGTCATAAGGTCACGGGGTAAAGGTCAAGGTCAAAAGGTCACGAACCAAGGTCAAAAGGTCACGGGGCAATTGCATAAGGTCAAAGGGTCACTGGTAAAGGTCAAAAGGTCACTGGTCAAAATCAAACGGTCACACGAACAACGTTCAAGGTCAAAAGGTCACTGCTCAAGGTCAAAAGGTCACGTTTCAAGGTCAAACGGTCACGGGGGTGTCAAATGTCAAGGTCAAAAGGTCACAAACCAAGGTCAAAAGGTCACGGGGGTCAAAAATCGAGGTCAAAAGGTCACAAACCAAGGTCAAAAGGTCACGGGACAAGGTGAAAAGGTCACGGGGCAACTGCATAAGGCCAAAAGGTCACCTGTCAAGGTCATAAGGTCACTGCTCAAGGTCAAAAGGTCCCATTTCAAGGTCAAAAGTTCACAGGGTCAAAGTTCAAGGTCAAAAGGTCACTTATCAAGGTCAAACGGTCACGGGGTCAAAAATCAAGGTCAAAAGGTCACTGGTAAAGGTCAAAAGGTCACTGGTCAAAAGCAAACGGTCACAGGATGAAAGTTCAAGGTCAAAAGGTCACTGGTCAAGGTCAAAAGGTCACGAGTCAATGTAGAAAGGTCACGGGGGTCAAAGGTCTAGGTAAAACAGTACCAGGATCAAAGTTCAAGGTCAAAAGGTCACTAGTCAAGGTCAAAAGGTCACGTTTCAAGGTCATAAGGACACGGGGGTCAAAAATCAAGGTCAAAAGGTCACGAACCAAGGTCAAAAGGTCACGGGACAAGGTCAGAAGTTCACGGGGCAACTGCATAAGGCCAAAAGGTCACCTGTCAAGGTCAAAAGGTCACTGCTCAAGGTCAAAAGGTCACGTATCAATTCAAAAGGTCACGGGGCAATTGCATAAGGTCAAAAGCTAACTGGTCAAAATCAAACGGTCACAGGATCAAATTTCAAGGTCATAAGGTCATGGGGGTCAAAAATCAAGGTCAAAAGGTCACCGCTCAAGGTCAAAAGGTCACGGGACAAGGTCATAAGGTCACGGGGTAAAGGTCAAGGTCAAAAGGTCACGGGGCAATTGCATAAGGCCAAAAGGTCACCTGTCAAGGTCAAAAGGTCACTGCTCAAGGTCAAAAGGTCACGGTTCAAGGTCATAAGGTCACGGGGGTCAAAGGTCAAGGTCAAAAGGTCACGAACCAAGGTCAAAAGGTCACGGGACAAGGTCATAAGTTCACTTATCAAGGTCAAAAGGTCCCGTTTCAAGGTCAAAAGTTCACAGGGTCAAAGTTCAAGGTCAAAAGGTCACTTATCAAGGTCAAACGGTCACGGGGTCAAAAATCAAGGTCAAAAGGTCACTGGTAAAGGTCAAAAGGTCACTGGTCAAAAGCAAACGGTCACAGGATGAAAGTTCAAGGTCAAAAGGTCACTGGTCAAGGTCAAAAGGTCACGGGACAAGGTCAGAAGGTCACGGGGCAACTGCATAAGTCCAAAAGGTCACCTGTCAAGGTCAACAGGTCACTGCTCAAGGTCAAGAGGTCACGTATCGATTCAAAAGGTCACGGGGCAATTGCATAAGGTCAAAAGCTAACTGGTCAAAATCAAACGGTCACAGGATCAAAGTTCAAGGTCATAAGGTCATGGGGTCAAAAATCAAGGTCAAAAGGTCACTGCTCAAGGCCAAAAGGTCACGGGACAAGGTCATAAGGTCACGGGGGTAAAGGTCAAGGTCAAAAGGTCGCGAACCAAGGTCAAAAGGTCACGGGGCAATTGCATAAGGTCAAAGGGTCACTGGTAAAGGTCAAAAGGTCACTGCTCAAAATCAAACGGTCACACGAACAACGTTCAAGGTCAAAAGGTCACTGCTCAAGGTCAAAAGGTCACGTTTCAAGGTCAAATGGTCACGGGGGGTCAATAGTCAAGGTCAAAAGGTCACGAACCAAGGTCAAAAGGTCACGGGGGTCAAAGGTCAAGGCCAGACGGTCACAGGATCAAAGTTCAAGGTCAAAAGGTCACTGGTCAAGGTCAAAAGGTCACGGGACAAGGTCATAAGGTCACGGGGTAAAGGTCAAGGTCAAAAGGTCGCGAACCAAGGTCAAAAGGTCACGGGCAATTGCATAAGGTCAAAGGGTCACTGGTAAAGGTCAAAAGGTCACTGGTCAAAATCAAACGGTCACACGAACAACGTTCAAGGTCAAAAGGTCACTGCTCAAGGTCAAAAGGTCCCGTTTCAAGGTCAAACGGTCACGGGGGTGTCAAATGTCAAGGTCAAAAGGTCACGAACCAAGGTCAAAAGGTCACGGGGGTCAAAAATCGAGGTCAAAAGGTCACAAATCAAGGTCAAAAGGTCACGGGACAAGGTGAAAAGGTCACGGTTCAAGGTCATAAGGCCAAAAGGTCACCTGTCAAGGTCAAAAGGTCACTGCTCAAGGTCAAAAGGTCACGGTTCAAGGTCATAAGGTCACGGGGGTCAAAGGTCAAGGTCAAAAGGTCACGAACCAAGGTCAAAAGGTCACGGGACAAGGTCATAAGGTCACTTATCAAGGTCAAAAGGTCCCGTTTCAAGGTCAAAAGTTCACAGGGTCAAAGTTCAAGGTCAAAAGGTCACTTATCAAGGTCAAACGGTCACGGGGTCAAAAATCAAGGTCAAAAGGTCACTGGTAAAGGTCAAAAGGTCACTGGTCAAAAGCAAACGGTCACAGGATGAAAGTTCAAGGTCAAAAGGTCACTAGTCAAGGTCAAAAGGTCACGTTTCAAGGTCATAAGGACACGGGGGTCAAAAATCAAGGTCAAAAGGTCACAAACCAAGGTCAAAAGGTCACGGGACAATGTCAGAAGGTCACGGGGCAACTGCATAAGGCCAAAAGCTCACCTGTCAAGGTCAAAAGGTCACTGCTCAAGGTCAAAAGGTCACGTATCGATTCAAAAGGTCACGGGGCAATTGCATAAGGTCAAAAGCTCACTGGTCAAAATCAAACGGTCACAGGATCAAAGTTCAAGGTCATAAGGTCATGGGGGTCAAAAATCAAGGTCAAAAGGTCACCGCTCAAGGTCAAAAGGTCACGGGACAAGGTCATAAGGTCACGGGGTAAAGGTCAAGGTCAAAAGGTCACGGGGCAATTGCATAAGGTCAAAGGGTCACTGGTAAAGGTCAAAAGGTCAATGGTCAAAATCAAACGGTCACACGAACAACGTTCAAGGTCAAAAGGTCACTGCTCAAGGTCAAAAGGTCCCATTTCAAGGTCAAACGGTCACGGGGGTGTCAAATGTCAAGGTCAAAAGGTCACAAACCAAGGTCAAAAGGTCACGGGGGTCAAAAATCGAGGTCAAAAGGTCACAAACCAAGGTCAAAAGGTCACGGGACAAAGTCATAAGGTCACTTATCAAGGTCAAAAGGTCCCGTTTCAAGGTCAAAAGTTCACAGGGTCAAAGTTCAAGGTCAAAAGGTCACTTATCAAGGTCAAACGGTCACAGGTCAAAAATCAAGGTCAAAAGGTCACTGGTAAAGGTCAAAAGGTCACTGGTCAAAAGCAAACGGTCACAGGATCAAAGTTCAAGGTCAAAAGGTCACTGGTCAGGGTCAAAAGGTCACTGCTGAAGGTAAAAAAGACACAGGGGTTAAAGGTAAAGGTCAAAAGGTCACGGTACAAGGTGAAAAGGTCATGGGACAAGGTCAAAAGGTCACGGGGCAACTGCATAAGGCCAAAAGGTCACCTGTCAAGGTCAAACGGTCACAGGATCAAAGTTCAAGGTCAAAAGGTCACGGGTCAAAGTTCAAGGTCAAAAGGTCACTGGTCAAGGTCAAAAGGTCACGAGTCAATGTAGAAAGGTCACGGGGGTCAAAGGTCTAGGTAAAACAGTACCAGGATCAAAGTTCAAGGTCAAAAGGTCACTAGTCAAGGTCAAAAGGTCACGTTTCAAGGTCATAAGGACACGGGGGTAAAAAATCAAGGTCAAAAGGTCACGAACCAAGGTCAAAAGGTCACGGGACAAGGTCAGAAGGTCACGGGGCAACTGCATAAGGCCAAAAGGTCACCTGTCAAGGTCAACAGGTCACTGCTCAAGGTCAAAAGGTCACGTATCAATTCAAAAGGTCACGGGGCAATTGCATAAGGTCAAAAGCTCACTGGTCAAAATCAAACGGTCACAGGATCAAAGTTCAAGGTCATAAGGTCATGGGGGTCAAAAATCAAGGTCAAAAGGTCACCGCTCAGGTCAAAAGGTCACGGGACAAGGTCATAAGGTCACGGGGGTAAAGGTCAAGGTCAAAAGGTCGCGAACCAAGGTCAAAAGTTCACGGGGCAATTGCATAAGGTCAAAGGGTCACTGGTAAAGGTCAAAAGGTCACTGGTCAAAATCAAACGGTCACACGAACAACGTTCAAGGTCAAAAGGTCACTGCTCAAGGTCAAAAGGTCCCGTTTCAAGGTCAAACGGTCACGGGGTGTCAAATGTCAAGGTCAAAAGGTCACGAACCAAGGTCAAAAGGTCACGGGGGTCAAAAATCGAGGTCAAAAGGTCACAAACCAAGGTCAAAAGGTCACGGGACAAGGTGAAAAGGTCACGGGGCAACTGCATAAGGCCAAAAGGTCACCTGTCAAGGTCAAAAGGTCACGGCTCAAGGTCAAAAGGTCACGGTTCAAGGTCATAAGGTCACGGGGGTCAAAGTTCAAGGTCAAAAGGTCACGAACCAAGGTCAAAAGGTCACGGGACAAGGTCATAAGGTCACTTATCAAGGTCAAAAGGTCCCGTTTCAAGGTCAAAAGTTCACAGGGTCAAAGTTCAAGGTCAAAAGGTCACTTATCAAGGTCAAACGGTCACGGGGTCAAAAATCAAGGTCAAAAGGTCACTGGTAAAGGTCAAAAGGTCACTGGTCAAAAGCAAACGGTCACAGGATCAAAGTTCAAGGTCAAAAGGTCACTGCTCAAGGTCAAAAGGTCACTGCTGAAGGTAAAAAAGATACAGGGGTTATGCATAAGGTCAAAGGGTCACTGGTAAAGGTCAAAAGGTCACTGGTCAAAATCAAACGGTCACACGAACAACGTTCAAGGTCAAAAGGTCACTGCTCAAGGTCAAAAGGTCCCGTTTCAAGGTCAAACAGTCACGGGGGTGTCAAATGTCAAGGTCAAAAGGTCACGAACCAAGGTCAAAAGGTCACGGGGGTCAAAAATCGAGGTCAAAAGGTCACAAACCAAGGTCAAAAGGTCACGGGACAAGGTGAAATGGTCACAGGGCAACTGCATAAGGCCAAAAGGTCACCTGTCAAGGTCAAAAGGTCACTGCTCAAGGTCAAAAGGTCACGGTTCAAGGTCATAAGGTCACGGGGGTCAAAGGTCAAGGTCAAAAGGTCACGAACCAAGGTCAAAAGGTCACGGGGGTCAAAAATCGAGGTCAAAAGGTCACAAACCAAGGTCAAAAGGTCACGGGACAAGGTGAAAAGGTCACGGGACAAGGTCATAAGGTCACTTATCAAGGTCAAAAGGTCCCGTTTCAAGGTCAAAAGTTCACAGGGACAAAGTTCAAGGTCAAAAGGTCACTTATCAAGGTCAAACGGTCACGGGGTCAAAAATCAAGGTCAAAAGGTCACTGGTAAAGGTCAAAAGGTCACTGGTCAAAAGCAAACGGTCACAGGATGAAAGTTCAAGGTCAAAAGGTCACTGGTCAGGGTCAAAAGGTCACTGCTGAAGGTAAAAAAGACACAGGGGTTAAAGGTAAAGGTCAAAAGGTCACGGTACAAGGTGAAAAGGTCACGGGACAAGGTCAAAAGGTCACGGGGCAACTGCATAAGGCCAAAAGGTCACCTGTCAAGGTCAAACGGTCACAGGATCAAAGTTCAAGGTCAAAAGGTCACGGGTCAAAGTTCAAGGTCAAAAGGTCACTGGTCAAGGTCAAAAGGTCACGAGTCAATGTAGAAAGGTCACGGGGGTCAAAGGTCTAGGTAAAACAGTACCAGGATCAAAGTTCAAGGTCAAAAGGTCACTAGTCAAGGTCAAAAGGTCACGTTTCAAGGTCATAAGGACACGGGGGTCAAAAATCAAGGTCAAAAGGTCACGAACCAAGGTCAAAAGGTCACGGGGCAAGGTCAGAAGGTCACGGGGCAACTGCATAAGGCCAAAAGGTCACCTGTCAAGGTCAAAAGGTCACTGCTCAAGGTCAAAAGGTCACGTATCAATTAAAAGGTCACGGGGCAATTGCATAAGGTCAAAAGCTCACTGGTCAAAATCAAACTGTCACAGGATCAAAGTTCAAGGTCATAAGGTCATGGGGGTCAAAAATCAAGGTCAAAAGGTCACTGCTCAAGGTCAAAAGGTCACGGGACAAGGTCATAAGGTCACGGGGTAAAGGTCAAGGTCAAAAGGTCACGAACCAAGGTCAAAAGGTCACGGGGCAATTGCATAAGGTCAAAGGGTCACTGGTAAAGGTCAAAAGGTCACTGGTCAAAATCAAACGGTCACACGAACAACGTTCAAGGTCAAAAGGTCACTGCTCAAGGTCAAAAGGTCACGTTTCAAGGTCAAACGGTCACGGGGGTGTCAAATGTCAAGGTCAAAAGGTCACAAACCAAGGTCAAAAGGTCACGGGGGTCAAAAATCGAGGTCAAAAGGTCACAAACCAAGGTCAAAAGGTCACGGGACAAGGTGAAAAGGTCACGGGGCAACTGCATAAGGCCAAAAGGTCACCTGTCAAGGTCATAAGGTCACTGCTCAAGGTCAAAAGGTCCCATTTCAAGGTCAAAAGTTCACAGGGTCAAAGTTCAAGGTCAAAAGGTCACTTATCAAGGTCAAACGGTCACGGGGTCAAAAATCAAGGTCAAAAGGTCACTGGTAAAGGTCAAAAGGTCACTGGTCAAAAGCAAACGGTCACAGGATGAAAGTTCAAGGTCAAAAGGTCACTGGTCAAGGTCAAAAGGTCACGAGTCAATGTAGATAGGTCACGGGGGTCAAAGGTCTAGGTAAAACAGTACCAGGATCAAAGTTCAAGGTCAAAAGGTCACTAGTCAAGGTCAAAAGGTCACGTTTCAAGGTCATAAGGACACGGGGGTCAAAAATCAAGGTCAAAAGGTCACGAACCAAGGTCAAAAGGTCACGGGACAAGGCCAGAAGTTCACGGGGCAACTGCATAAGGCCAAAAGGTCACCTGTCAAGGTCAAAAGGTCACTGCTCAAGGTCAAAAGGTCACGTATCAATTCAAAAGGTCACGGGGCAATTGCATAAGGTCAAAAGCTAACTGGTCAAAATCAAACGGTCACAGGATCAAATTTCAAGGTCATAAGGTCATGGGGGTCAAAAATCAAGGTCAAAAGGTCACCGCTCAAGGTCAAAAGGTCACGGGACAAGGTCATAAGGTCACGGGGTAAAGGTCAAGGTCAAAAGGTCACGGGGCAATTGCATAAGGCCAAAAGGTCACCTGTCAAGGTCAAAAGGTCACGAACCAAGGTCAAAAGGTCACGGTTCAAGGTCATAAGGTCACGGGGGTCAAAGGTCAAGGTCAAAAGGTCACGAACCAAGGTCAAAAGGTCACGGGACAAGGTCATAAGTTCACTTATCAAGGTCAAAAGGTCCCGTTTCAAGGTCAAAAGTTCACAGGGTCAAAGTTCAAGGTCAAAAGGTCACTTATCAAGGTCAAACGGTCACGGGGTCAAAAATCAAGGTCAAAAGGTCACTGGTAAAGGTCAAAAGGTCACTGGTCAAAAGCAAACGGTCACAGGATGAAAGTTCAAGGTCAAAAGGTCACTGGTCAAGGTCAAAAGGTCACGGGACAAGGTCAGAAGGTCACGGGGCAACTGCATAAGGCCAAAAGGTCACCTGTCAAGGTCAAAAGGTCACTGCTCAAGGTCAAAAGGTCACGTATCGATTCAAAAGGTCACGGGGCAATTGCATAAGGTCAAAAGCTCACTGGTCAAAATCAAACGGTCACAGGATCAAAGTTCAAGGTCATAAGGTCATGGGGGTCAAAAATCAAGGTAAAAAGGTCACTGCTCAAGGTCAAAAGGTCACGGGACAAGGTCATAAGGTCACGGGGTAAAGGTCAAGGTCAAAAGGTCACGAACCAAGGTCAAAAGGTCACGGGGCAATTGCATAAGGTCAAAGGGTCACTGGTAAAGGTCAAAAGGTCACTGGTCAAAATCAAACGGTCACACGAACAACGTTCAAGGTCAAAAGGTCACTGCTCAAGGTCAAAAGGTCCCGTTTCAAGGTCAAAAGTTCACAGGGTCAAAGTTCAAGGTCAAAAGGTCACTTATCAACGTCAAACGGTCACAGGTCAAAAATCAAGGTCAAAAGGTCACTGGTAAAGGTCAAAAGGTCACTGGTCAAAAGCAAACGGTCACAGGATCAAAGTTCAAGGTCAAAAGGTCACTGGTCAGGGTCAAAAGGTCACTGCTGAAGGTAAAAAAGACACAGGGGTTAAAGGTAAAGGTCAAAAGGTCACGGTACAAGGTGAAAAGGTCATGGGACAAGGTCAAAAGGTCACGGGGCAAATGCATAAGGCCAAAAGGTCACCTGTCAAGGTCAAACGGTCACAGGATCAAAGTTCAAGGTCAAAAGGTCACGGGTCAAAGTTCAAGGTCAAAAGGTCACTGGTCAAGGTCAAAAGGTCACGAGTCAATGTAGAAAGGTCACGGGGGTCAAAGGTCTAGGTAAAACAGTACCAGGATCAAAGTTCAAGGTCAAAAGGTCACTAGTCAAGGTCAAAAGGTCACGTTTCAAGGTCATAAGGACACGGGGGTCAAAAATCAAGGTCAAAAGGTCACGAACCAAGGTCAAAAGGTCACGGGACAAGGTCAGAAGGTCACGGGGCAACTGCATAAGGCCAAAAGGTCACCTGTCAAGGTCAAACGGTCACAGGATCAAAGTTCAAGGTCAAAAGGTCACGGGTCAAAGTTCAAGGTCAAAAGGTCACTGGTCAAGGTCAAAAGGTCACGAGTCAATGTAGAAAGGTCACGGGGGTCAAAGGTCTAGGTAAAACAGTACCAGGATCAAAGTTCAAGGTCAAAAGGTCACTAGTCAAGGTCAAAAGGTCACGTTTCAAGGTCATAAGGACACGGGGGTCAAAAATCAAGGTCAAAAGGTCACGAACCAAGGTCAAAAGGTCACAGGACAAGGCCAGAAGTTCACGGGGCAACTGCATAAGGCCAAAAGGTCACCTGTCAAGGTCAAAAGGTCACTGCTCAAGGTCAAAAGGTCACGTATCAATTCAAAAGGTCACGGGGCAATTGCATAAGGTCAAAAGCTAACTGGTCAAAATCAAACGGTCACAGGATCAAATTTCAAGGTCATAAGGTCATGGGGGTCAAAAATCAAGGTCAAAAGGTCACCGCTCAAGGTCAAAAGGTCACGGGACAAGGTCATAAGGTCACGGGGTAAAGGTCAAGGTCAAAAGGTCACGGGGCAATTGCATAAGGCCAAAAGGTCACCTGTCAAGGTCAAAAGGTCACTGCTCAAGGTCAAAAGGTCACGGTTCAAGGTCATAAGGTCACGGGGGTCAAAGGTCAAGGTCAAAAGGTCACGAACCAAGGTCAAAAGGTCACGGGACAAGGTCATAAGTTCACTTATCAAGGTCAAAAGGTCCCGTTTCAAGGTCAAAAGTTCACAGGGTCAAAGTTCAAGGTCAAAAGGTCACTTATCAAGGTCAAACGGTCACGGGGTCAAAAATCAAGGTCAAAAGGTCACTGGTAAAGGTCAAAAGGTCACTGGTCAAAAGCAAACGGTCACAGGATGAAAGTTCAAGGTCAAAAGGTCACTAGTCAAGGTCAAAAGGTCACGGGACAAGGTCAGAAGGTCACGGGGCAACTGCATAAGGCCAAAAGGTCACCTGTCAAGGTCAAAAGGTCACTGCTCAAGGTCAAAAGGTCACGTATCGATTCAAAAGGTCACGGGGCAATTGCATAAGGTCAAAAGCTCACTGGTCAAAATCAAACGGTCACAGGATCAAAGTTCAAGGTCATAAGGTCATGGGGGTCAAAAATCAAGGTAAAAAGGTCACCGCTCAAGGTCAAAAGGTCACGGGACAAGGTCATAAGGTCACGGGGTAAAGGTCAAGGTCAAAAGGTCACGAACCAAGGTCAAAAGGTCACGGGGCAATTGCATAAGGTCAAAGGGTCACTGGTAAAGGTCAAAAGGTCACTGGTCAAAATCAAACGGTCACACGAACAACGTTCAAGGTCAAAAGGTCACTGCTCAAGGTCAAAAGGTCCCGTTTCAAGGTCAAACGGTCACGGGGGTGTCAAATGTCAAGGTCAAAAGGTCACAAACCAAGGTCAAAAGGTCACGGGGGTCAAAAATCGAGGTCAAAAGGTCACAAACCAAGGTCTAAAGGTCACGGGACAAGGAGAAATGATCACAGGGCAACTGCATAAGGCCAAAAGGTCACCTGTCAAGGTCAAAAGGTCACTGCTCAAGGTCAAAAGGTCACGGTTCAAGGTCATAAGGTCACGGGGGTCAAAGGTCACGGTCAAAAGGTCACAAACCAAGGTCAAAAGGTCACGGGACAAAGTCATAAGGTCACTTATCAAGGTCAAAAGGTCCCGTTTCAAGGTCAAAAGTTCACAGGGTCAAAGTTCAAGGTCAAAAGGTCACTTATCAAGGTCAAACGGTCACAGGTCAAAAATCAAGGTCAAAAGGTCACTGGTAAAGGTCAAAAGGTCACTGGTCAAAAGCAAACGGTCACAGGATCAAAGTTCAATGTCAAAAGGTCACTGGTCAGGGTCAAAAGGTCACTGCTGAAGGTAAAAAAGACACAGGGGTTAAAGGTAAAGGTCAAAAGGTCACGGGACAAGGTGAAAAGGTCACGGGACAAGGTCAAAAGGTCACGGGGCAACTGCATAAGGCCAAAAGGTCACCTGTCAAGGTCAAACGGTCACAGGATCAAAGTTCAAGGTCAAAAGGTCACGGGTCAAAGTTCAAGGTCAAAAGGTCACTGGTCAAGGTCAAAAGGTCACGAGTCAATGTAGAAAGGTCACGGGGGTCAAAGGTCTAGGTAAAACAGTACCAGGATCAAAGTTCAAGGTCAAAAGGTCACTAGTCAAGGTCAAAAGGTCACGTTTCAAGGTCATAAGGACACGGGGGTCAAAAATCAAGGTCAAAAGGTCACGAACCAAGGTCAAAAGGTCACAGGACAAGGCCAGAAGTTCACGGGGCAACTGCATAAGGCCAAAAGGTCACCTGTCAAGGTCAAAAGGTCACTGCTCAAGGTCAAAAGGTCACGTATCAATTCAAAAGGTCACGGGGCAATTGCATAAGGTCAAAAGCTAACTGGTCAAAATCAAACGGTCACAGGATCAAATTTCAAGGTCATAAGGTCATGGGGGTCAAAAATCAAGGTCAAAAGGTCACCGCTCAAGGTCAAAAGGTCACGGGACAAGGTCATAAGTTCACTTATCAAGGTCAAAAGGTCCCGTTTCAAGGTCAAAAGTTCACAGGGTCAAAGTTCAAGGTCAAAAGGTCACTTATCAAGGTCAAACGGTCACGGGGTCAAAAATCAAGGTCAAAAGGTCACTGGTAAAGGTCAAAAGGTCACTGGTCAAAAGCAAACGGTCACAGGATGAAAGTTCAAGGTCAAAAGGTCACTAGTCAAGGTCAAAAGGTCACGGGACAAGGTCAGAAGGTCACGGGGCAACTGCATAAGGCCAAAAGGTCACCTGTCAAGGTCAAAAGGTCACTGCTCAAGGTCAAAAGGTCACGTATCGATTCAAAAGGTCACGGGGCAATTGCATAAGGTCAAAAGCTCACTGGTCAAAATCAAACGGTCACAGGATCAAAGTTCAAGGTCATAAGGTCATGGGGGTCAAAAATCAAGGTAAAAAGGTCACCGCTCAAGGTCAAAAGGTCACGGGACAAGGTCATAAGGTCACGGGGTAAAGGTCAAGGTCAAAAGGTCACGAACCAAGGTCAAAAGGTCACGGGGCAATTGCATAAGGTCAAAGGGTCACTGGTAAAGGTCAAAAGGTCACTGGTCAAAATCAAACGGTCACACGAACAACGTTCAAGGTCAAAAGGTCACTGCTCAAGGTCAAAAGGTCCCGTTTCAAGGTCAAACGGTCACGGGGGTGTCAAATGTCAAGGTCAAAAGGTCACAAACCAAGGTCAAAAGGTCACGGGGGTCAAAAATCGAGGTCAAAAGGTCACAAACCAAGGTCTAAAGGTCACGGGACAAGGAGAAATGATCACAGGGCAACTGCATAAGGCCAAAAGGTCACCTGTCAAGGTCAAAAGGTCACTGCTCAAGGTCAAAAGGTCACGGTTCAAGGTCATAAGGTCACGGGGGTCAAAGGTCACGGTCAAAAGGTCACAAACCAAGGTCAAAAGGTCACGGGACAAAGTCATAAGGTCACTTATCAAGGTCAAAAGGTCCCGTTTCAAGGTCAAAAGTTCACAGGGTCAAAGTTCAAGGTCAAAAGGTCACTTATCAAGGTCAAACGGTCACAGGTCAAAAATCAAGGTCAAAAGGTCACTGGTAAAGGTCAAAAGGTCACTGGTCAAAAGCAAACGGTCACAGGATCAAAGTTCAATGTCAAAAGGTCACTGGTCAGGGTCAAAAGGTCACTGCTGAAGGTAAAAAAGACACAGGGGTTAAAGGTAAAGGTCAAAAGGTCACGGGACAAGGTGAAAAGGTCACGGGACAAGGTCAAAAGGTCACGGGGCAACTGCATAAGGCCAAAAGGTCACCTGTCAAGGTCAAACGGTCACAGGATCAAAGTTCAAGGTCAAAAGGTCACGGGTCAAAGTTCAAGGTCAAAAGGTCACTGGTCAAGGTCAAAAGGTCACGAGTCAATGTAGAAAGGTCACGGGGGTCAAAGGTCTAGGTAAAACAGTACCAGGATCAAAGTTCAAGGTCAAAAGGTCACTAGTCAAGGTCAAAAGGTCACGTTTCAAGGTCATAAGGACACGGGGGTCAAAAATCAAGGTCAAAAGGTCACGAACCAAGGTCAAAAGGTCACAGGACAAGGCCAGAAGTTCACGGGGCAACTGCATAAGGCCAAAAGGTCACCTGTCAAGGTCAAAAGGTCACTGCTCAAGGTCAAAAGGTCACGTATCAATTCAAAAGGTCACGGGGCAATTGCATAAGGTCAAAAGCTAACTGGTCAAAATCAAACGGTCACAGGATCAAATTTCAAGGTCATAAGGTCATGGGGGTCAAAAATCAAGGTCAAAAGGTCACCGCTCAAGGTCAAAAGGTCACGGGACAAGGTCATAAGGTCACGGGGTAAAGGTCAAGGTCAAAAGGTCACGGGGCAATTGCATAAGGCCAAAAGGTCACCTGTCAAGGTCAAAAGGTCACTGCTCAAGGTCAAAAGGTCACGGTTCAAGGTCATAAGGTCACGGGGGTCAAAGGTCAAGGTCAAAAGGTCACGAACCAAGGTCAAAAGGTCACGGGACAAGGTCATAAGTTCACTTATCAAGGTCAAAAGGTCCCGTTTCAAGGTCAAAAGTTCACAGGGTCAAAGTTCAAGGTCAAAAGGTCACTTATCAAGGTCAAACGGTCACGGGGTCAAAAATCAAGGTCAAAAGGTCACTGGTAAAGGTCAAAAGGTCACTGGTCAAAAGCAAACGGTCACAGGATGAAAGTTCAAGGTCAAAAGGTCACTAGTCAAGGTCAAAAGGTCACGGGACAAGGTCAGAAGGTCACGGGGCAACTGCATAAGGCCAAAAGGTCACCTGTCAAGGTCAAAAGGTCACTGCTCAAGGTCAAAAGGTCACGTATCGATTCAAAAGGTCACGGGGCAATTGCATAAGGTCAAAAGCTCACTGGTCAAAATCAAACGGTCACAGGATCAAAGTTCAAGGTCATAAGGTCATGGGGGTCAAAAATCAAGGTAAAAAGGTCACCGCTCAAGGTCAAAAGGTCACGGGACAAGGTCATAAGGTCACGGGGTAAAGGTCAAGGTCAAAAGGTCACGAACCAAGGTCAAAAGGTCACGGGGCAATTGCATAAGGTCAAAGGGTCACTGGTAAAGGTCAAAAGGTCACTGGTCAAAATCAAACGGTCACACGAACAACGTTCAAGGTCAAAAGGTCACTGCTCAAGGTCAAAAGGTCCCGTTTCAAGGTCAAACGGTCACGGGGGTGTCAAATGTCAAGGTCAAAAGGTCACAAACCAAGGTCAAAAGGTCACGGGGGTCAAAAATCGAGGTCAAAAGGTCACAAACCAAGGTCTAAAGGTCACGGGACAAGGAGAAATGATCACAGGGCAACTGCATAAGGCCAAAAGGTCACCTGTCAAGGTCAAAAGGTCACTGCTCAAGGTCAAAAGGTCACGGTTCAAGGTCATAAGGTCACGGGGGTCAAAGGTCACGGTCAAAAGGTCACAAACCAAGGTCAAAAGGTCACGGGACAAAGTCATAAGGTCACTTATCAAGGTCAAAAGGTCCCGTTTCAAGGTCAAAAGTTCACAGGGTCAAAGTTCAAGGTCAAAAGGTCACTTATCAAGGTCAAACGGTCACAGGTCAAAAATCAAGGTCAAAAGGTCACTGGTAAAGGTCAAAAGGTCACTGGTCAAAAGCAAACGGTCACAGGATCAAAGTTCAATGTCAAAAGGTCACTGGTCAGGGTCAAAAGGTCACTGCTGAAGGTAAAAAAGACACAGGGGTTAAAGGTAAAGGTCAAAAGGTCACGGTACAAGGTGAAAAGGTCATGGGACAAGGTCAAAAGGTCACGGGGCAACTGCATAAGGCCAAAAGGTCACCTGTCAAGGTCAAACGGTCACAGGATCAAAGTTCAAGGTCAAAAGGTCACGGGTCAAAGTTCAAGGTCAAAAGGTCACTGGTCAAGGTCAAAAGGTCACGAGTCAATGTAGAAAGGTCACGGGGGTCAAAGGTCTAGGTAAAACAGTACCAGGATCAAAGTTCAAGGTCAAAAGGTCACTAGTCAAGGTCAAAAGGTCACGTTTCAAGGTCATAAGGACACGGGGGTCAAAAATCAAGGTCAAAAGGTCACGAACCAAGGTCAAAAGGTCACGGGACAAGGTCAGAAGGTCACGGGGCAACTGCATAAGGCCAAAAGGTCACCTGTCAAGGTCAAAAGGTCACGGCTCAAGGTCAAAAGGTCACGGTTCAAGGTCATAAGGTCACGGGGGTCAAAGGTCAAGGTCAAAAGGTCACAAACCAAGGTCAAAAGGTCACGGGACAAGGTCATAAGGTCACTTATCAAGGTCAAAAGGTCCCGTTTCAAGGTCAAAAGTTCACAGGGTCAAAGGTCAAGGTCAAAAGGTCACTTATCAAGGTCAAACGGTCACGGGGTCAAAAATCAAGGTCAAAAGGTCACTGGTAAAGGTCAAAAGGTCACTGGTCAAAAGCAAACGGTCACAGGATCAAAGTTCAAGGTCAAAAGGTCACTGGTCAGGGTCAAAAGGTCACTGCTGAAGGTAAAAAAGACACCGGGGTTAAAGGTAAAGGTCAAAAGCTCACGGTACAAGGTGAAAGGGTCATGGGACAAGGTCAAAAGGTCACGGGGCAACTGCATAAGGCCAAAAGGTCACCTGTCAAGGTCAAACGGTCACAGGATCAAAGTTCAAGGTCAAAAGGTCACGGGTCAAAGTTCAAGGTCAAAAGGTCACTGGTCAAGGTCAAAAGGTCACGAGTCAATGTAGAAAGGTCACGGGGGTCAAAGGTCTAGGTAAAACAGTACCAGGATCAAAGTTCAAGGTCAAAAGGTCACTAGTCAAGGTCAAAAGGTCACGTTTCAAGGTCATAAGGACACGGGGGTCAAAAATCAAGGTCAAAAGGTCACGAACCAAGGTCAAAAGGTCACGGGACAAGGTCAGAAGGTCACGGGGCAACTGCATAAGGCCAAAAGGTCACCTGTCAAGGTCAAAAGGTCACGGCTCAAGGTCAAAAGGTCACGGTTGAAGGTCATAAGGTCACGGGGGTCAAAGGTCAAGGTCAAAAGGTCACGAACCAAGGTCAAAAGGTCACGGGACAAGGTCATAAGGTCACTTATCAAGGTCAAAAGGTCCCGTTTCAAGGTCAAAAGTTCACAGGGTCAAAGTTCAAGGTCAAAAGGTCACTTATCAAGGTCAAACGGTCACGGGGTCAAAATTCAAGGTCAAAAGGTCACTGGTAAAGGTCAAAAGGTCACTGGTCAAAAGCAAACGGTCACAGGATGAAAGTTCAAGGTCAAAAGGTCACTGGTCAGGGTCAAAAGGTCACTGCTGAAGGTAAAAAAGACACAGGGGTTAAAGGTAAAGGTCAAAAGGTCACGGTACAAGGTGAAAAGGTCACGGGACAAGGTCAAAAGGTCACGGGGCAACTGCATAAGTCCAAAAGGTCACCTGTCAAGGTCAAACGGTCACAGGATCAAAGTTCAAGGTCAAAAGGTCACGGGTCAAAGTTCAAGGTCAAAAGGTCACTGGTCAAGGTCAAAAGGTCACGAGTCAATGTAGAAAGGTCACGGGGGTCAAAGGTCTAGGTAAAACAGTACCAGGATCAAAGTTCAAGGTCAAAAGGTCACTAGTCAAGGTCAAAAGGTCACGTTTCAAGGTCATAAGGACACGGGGGTCAAAAATCAAGGTCAAAAGGTCACGAACCAAGGTCAAAAGGTCACGGGACAAGGTCAGAAGGTCACGGGGCAACTGCATAAGGCCAAAAGGTCACCTGTCAAGGTCAAAAGGTCACTGCTCAAGGTCAAAAGGTCACGTATCAATTAAAAGGTCACGGGGCAATTGCATAAGGTCAAAAGCTCACTGGTCAAAATCAAACTGTCACAGGATCAAAGTTCAAGGTCATAAGGTCATGGGGGTCAAAAATCAAGGTCAAAAGGTCACTGCTCAAGGTCAAAAGGTCACGGGACAAGGTCATAAGGTCACGGGGTAAAGGTCAAGGTCAAAAGGTCACGAACCAAGGTCAAAAGGTCACGGGGCAATTGCATAAGGTCAAAGGGTCACTAGTAAAGGTCAAAAGGTCACTGGTCAAAATCAAACGGTCACACGAACAACGTTCAAGGTCAAAAGGTCACTGCTCAAGGTCAAAAGGTCCCGTTTCAAGGTCAAACGGTCACGGGGGTGTCAAATGTCAAGGTCAAAAGGTCACAAACCAAGGTCAAAAGGTCACGGGGGTCAAAAATCGAGGTCAAAAGGTCACAAACCAAGGTCAAAAGGTCACGGGACAAGGTGAAAAGGTCACGGGGCAACTGCATAAGGCCAAAAGGTCACCTGTCAAGGTCATAAGGTCACTGCTCAAGGTCAAAAGGTCCCATTTCAAGGTCAAAAGTTCACAGGGTCAAAGTTCAAGGTCAAAAGGTCACTTATCAAGGTCAAACGGTCACGGGGTCAAAAATCAAGGTCAAAAGGTCACTGGTAAAGGTCAAAAGGTCACTGGTCAAAAGCAAACGGTCACAGGATGAAAGTTCAAGGTCAAAAGGTCACTGGTCAGGGTCAAAAGGTCACTGCTGAAGGTAAAAAAGACACAGGGGTTAAAGGTAAAGGTCAAAAGGTCATGGTACAAGGTGAAAAGGTCACGGGACAAGGTCAAACGGTCACGGGGCAACTGCATAAGGCCAAAAGGTCACCTGTCAAGGTCAAACGGTCACAGGATCAAAGTTCGAGGTCAAAAGGTCACGGGTCAAAGTTCAAGGTCAAAAGGTCACTGGTCAAGGTCAAAAGGTCACGAGTCAATGTAGAAAGGTCACGGGGGTCAAAGGTCTAGGTAAAACAGTACCAGGATCAAAGTTCAAGGTCAAAAGGTCACTAGTCAAGGTCAAAAGGTCACGTTTCAAGGTCATAAGGACACGGGGGTCAAAAATCAAGGTCAAAAGGTCACGAACCAAGGTCAAAAGGTCACGGGACAAGGTCAGAAGGTCACGGGGCAACTGCATAAGGCCAAAAGGTCACCTGTCAAGGTCAAAAGGTCACTGCTCAAGGTCAAAAGGTCACGTATCAATTAAAAGGTCACGGGGCAATTGCATAAGGTCAAAAGCTCACTGGTCAAAATCAAACTGTCACAGGATCAAAGTTCAAGGTCATAAGGTCATGGGGGTCAAAAATCAAGGTCAAAAGGTCACTGCTCAAGGTCAAAAGGTCACGGGACAAGGTCATAAGGTCACGGGGTAAAGGTCAAGGTCAAAAGGTCACGAACCAAGGTCAAAAGGTCACGGGGCAATTGCATAAGGTCAAAGGGTCACTAGTAAAGGTCAAAAGGTCACTGGTCAAAATCAAACGGTCACACGAACAACGTTCAAGGTCAAAAGGTCACTGCTCAAGGTCAAAAGGTCCCGTTTCAAGGTCAAACGGTCACGGGGGTGTCAAATGTCAAGGTCAAAAGGTCACAAACCAAGGTCAAAAGGTCACGGGGGTCAAAAATCGAGGTCAAAAGGTCACAAACCAAGGTCAAAAGGTCACGGGACAAGGTGAAAAGGTCACGGGGCAACTGCATAAGGCCAAAAGGTCACCTGTCAAGGTCATAAGGTCACTGCTCAAGGTCAAAAGGTCCCATTTCAAGGTCAAAAGTTCACAGGGTCAAAGTTCAAGGTCAAAAGGTCACTTATCAAGGTCAAACGGTCACGGGGTCAAAAATCAAGGTCAAAAGGTCACTGGTAAAGGTCAAAAGGTCACTGGTCAAAAGCAAACGGTCACAGGATGAAAGTTCAAGGTCAAAAGGTCACTGGTCAGGGTCAAAAGGTCACTGCTGAAGGTAAAAAAGACACAGGGGTTAAAGGTAAAGGTCAAAAGGTCATGGTACAAGGTGAAAAGGTCACGGGACAAGGTCAAACGGTCACGGGGCAACTGCATAAGGCCAAAAGGTCACCTGTCAAGGTCAAACGGTCACAGGATCAAAGTTCAAGGTCAAAAGGTCACGGGTCAAAGTTCAAGGTCAAAAGGTCACTGGTCAAGGTCAAAAGGTCACGAGTCAATGTAGAAAGGTCACGGGGGTCAAAGGTCTAGGTAAAACAGTACCAGGATCAAAGTTCAAGGTCAAAAGGTCACTAGTCAAGGTCAAAAGGTCACGGTTCAAGGTCATAAGGTCACGGGCGTCAAAAATCAAGGTCAAAAGGTCACGAACCAAGGTCAAAAGGTCACGGGACAAGGTCATAAGGTCACTTATCAAGGTCAAAAGGTCCCGTTTCAAGGTCAAAAGTTCACAGGGTCAAAGTTCAACGTCAAAATGTCACTTATCAAGGTCAAACGGTCACGGGGTCAAAAATCAAGGTCAAAAGGTCACTGGTAAAGGTCAAAAGGTCACTGGTCAAAAGCAAACGGTCACAGGATCAAAGTTCAAGGTCTAAAGGTCACTGGTCAGGGTCAAAAGGTCACTGCTGAAGGTAAAAAAGACACAGGGGTTAAAGGTAAAGGTCAAAAGGTCACGGTACAAGGAAAAAAGGTCACGGGACAAGGTGAAAAGGTCACGGGGCAACTGCATAAGGCCAAAAGGTCACCTGTCAAGGTCAAACGGTCACTGCTCAAGGTCAAAAGGTCACGTATCAATTCAAAAGGTCACGGGGCAATTGCATAAGGTCAAAAGCTAACTGGTCAAAATCAAACGGTCACAGGATCAAAGTTCAAGGTCATAAGGTCATGGGGTCAAAAATCAAGGTCAAAAGGTCACTGGTCAAAATCAAACGGTCACAGGATCAAATTTCAAGTTCATAAGGTCATGGGGGTCAAAAATCAAGGTCAAAAGGTCACCGCTCAAGGTCAAAAGGTCACGGGACAAGGTCAAACGGTCACTTATCAAGGTCAAAAGGTCCCGTTTCAAGGTCAAAAGTTCACAGGGTCAAAGTTCAAGGTCAAAAGGTCACTTATCAAGGTCAAACGGTCACGGGTCAAAAATCAAGGTCAAAAGGTCACTGGTAAAGGTCAAAAGGTCACTGGTCAAAAGCAAACGGTCACAGGATCAAAGTTCAAGGTCAAAAGGTCACTGGTCAGGGTCAAAAGGTCACTGCTGAAGGTAAAAAAGACACAGGGGTTAAAGGTAAAGGTCAAAAGGTCACGGTACAAGGTGAAAAGGTCACGGGACAAGGTCAAAAGGTCACGGGGCAACTGCATAAGGCCAAAAGGTCACCTGTCAAGGTCAAACGGTCACAGGATCAAAGTTCAAGGTCAAAAGGTCACGGGTCAAAGTTCAAGGTCAAAAGGTCACTGGTCAAGGTCAAAAGGTCACGAGTCAATGTAGAAAGGTCACGGGGGTCAAAGGTCTAGGTAAAACAGTACCAGGATCAAAGTTCAAGGTCAAAAGGTCACTAGTCAAGGTCAAAAGGTCACGTTTCAAGGTCATAAGGACACGGGGGTCAAAAATCAAGGTCAAAAGGTCACGAACCAAGGTCAAAAGGTCACGGGACAAGGTCAGAAGGTCACGGGGCAACTGCATAAGGCCAAAAGGTCACCTGTCAAGGTCAAAAGGTCACTGCTCAAGGTCAAAAGGTCACGTATCAATTAAAAGGTCACGGGGCAATTGCATAAGGTCAAAAGGTCACCTGTCAAGGTCAAACGGTCACAGGATCAAAGTTCAAGGTCATAAGGTCATGGGGGTCAAAAATCAAGGTCAAAAGGTCACTGCTCAAGGTCAAAAGTTCACGGGACAAGGTCATAAGGTCACGGGGTAAAGGTCAAGGTCAAAAGGTCACGAACCAAGGTCAAAAGGTCACGGGGCAATTGCATAAGGTCAAAGGGTCACTGGTAAAGGTCAGAAGGTCACTGGTCAAAATCAAACGGTCACACGAACAACGTTCAAGGTCAAAAGGTCACTGCTCAAGGTCAAAAGGTCCCGTTTCAAGGTCAAACGGTCACGGGGGTGTCAAATGTCAAGGTCAAAAGGTCACTGCTCAAGGTCAAAAGGTCCCGTTTCAAGGTCAAACGGTCACGGGGGTGTCAAATGTCAAGGTCAAAAGGTCTCGAACCAAGGTCAAAAGGTCATGGGGTCAAAAATCGAGGTCAAAAGGTCACAAACCAAGGTCAAAAGGTCACGGGACAAGGTGAAAAGGTCATGGGGCAACTGCATAAGGCCAAAAGGTCACCTGTCAAGGTCAAAAGGTCACCGCTCAAGGTCAAAAGGTCACGGTTCAAGGTCATAAGGTCATGGGGGTCAAAGGTCAAGGTCAAAAGGTCACGAACCAAGGTCAAAAGGTCACGGGACAAGGTCATAAGGTCACTTATCAAGGTCAAAAGGTCCCGTATCAAGGTCAAAAGTTCACAGGGGTTAAAGGTAAAGGTCAAAAGGTCACGGTACAAGGTGAAAAGGTCACGGGACAAGGTGAAAAGGTGACGGGGCAACTGCATAAGGCCAAAAGGTCACCTGTCAAGGTCAAACGGTCACTGCTCAAGGTCAAAAGGTCACGTATCAATTCAAAAGGTCACGGGGCAATTGCATAAGGTCAAAAGCTCACTGGTCAAAATTAAACGGTCACAGGATCAATGTTCAAGGTCATAAGGTCATGGGTCAAAAATCAAGGTCAAAAGGTCACTGGTCAAAATCAAACGGTCACAGGATCAAATTTCAAGTTCATAAGGTCATGGGGGGTCAAAAATCAAGGTCAAAAGGTCACCGCTCAAGGTCAAAAGGTCACGGGACAAGGTCAAACGGTCACTTATCAAGGTCAAAAGGTCCCGTTTCAAGGTCAAAAGTTCACAGGGTCAAAGTTCAAGGTCAAAAGGTCACTTATCAAGGTCAAACGGTCACGGGTCAAAAATCAAGGTCAAAAGGTCACTGGTAAAGGTCAAAAGGTCACTGGTCAAAAGCAAACGGTCACAGGATGAAAGTTCAAGGTCAAAAGGTCACTGGTCAGGGTCAAAAGGTCACTGCTGAAGGTAAAAAAGACACAGGGGTTAAAGGTAAAGGTCAAAAGGTCACGGTACAAGGTGAAAAGGTCACGGGACAAGGTCAAAAGGTCACGGGGCAACTGCATAAGTCCAAAAGGTCACCTGTCAAGGTCAAACGGTCACAGGATCAAAGTTCAAGGTCAAAAGGTCACGGGTCAAAGTTCAAGGTCAAAAGGTCACTGGTCAAGGTCGAAAGGTCACGAGTCAATGTAGAAAGGTCACGGGGGTCAAAGGTCTAGGTAAAACAGTACCAGGATCAAAGTTCAAGGTCAAAAGGTCACTAGTCAAGGTCAAAAGGTCACGTTTCAAGGTCATAAGGACACGGGGGTCAAAAATCAAGGTCAAAAGGTCACGAACCAAGGTCAAAAGGTCACGGGACAAGGTCAGAAGTTCACGGGGCAACTGCATAAGGCCAAAAGGTCACCTGTCAAGGTCAAACGGTCACAGGATCAAAGTTCAAGGTCATAAGGTCATGGGGGTCAAAAATCAAGGTCAAAAGGTCACGAACCGAGGTCAAAAGGTCACGGGACAAGGTCATAAGGTCACGGGGGTAAAGGTAAAGGTCAAAAGGTCGCGAATCAAGGTCAAAAGGTCACGGGGCAATTGCATAAGGTCAAAGGGTCACTGGTAAAGGTCAAAAGGTCACTGGTCAAAATCAAACGGTCACACGAACAACGTTCAAGGTCAAAAGGTCACTGCTCAAGGTCAAAAGGTCCCGTTTCAAGGTCAAACGGTCACGGGGTGTCAAATGTCAAGGTCAAAATGTCACTAACCAAGGTCAAAAGGTCACGGGGGTCAAAAATCGAGGTCAAAAGGTCACAAACCAAGGTCAAAAGGTCACGGGACAAGGTGAAAAGGTCACGGGGCAACTGCATAAGGCCAAAAGGTCACCTCTCAAGGTCAAAAGGTCACGAACCAAGGTCAAAAGGTCACGGGACAAGGTCATAAGGTCACTTATCAAGGTCAAAAGGTCCCGTTTCAAGGTCAAAAGTTCACAGGGTCAAAGTTCAAGGTCAAAAGGTCACTTATCAAGGTCAAACGGTCACGGGGTCAAAAATCAAGGTCAAAAGGTCACTGGTAAAGGTCAAAAGGTCACCGGTCAAGGTCAAACGGTCACAGGATCAAAGTTCAAGGTCAAAAGGTCACGGGTCAAAGTTCAAGGTCAAAAGGTCACTGGTCAAGGTCAAAAGGTCACGAGTCAATGTAGAAAGGTCACGGGGGTCAAAGGTCTAGGTAAAACAGTACCAGGATCAAAGTTCAAGGTCAAAAGGTCACTAGTCAAGGTCAAAAGGTCACGGTTCAAGGTCATAAGGACACGGGGGTCAAAAATCAAGGTCAAAAGGTCACGAACCAAGGTCAAAAGGTCACGGGACAAGGCCAGAAGGTCACGGGGCAACTGCATAAGGCCAAAAGGTCACCTGTCAAGGTCAAAAGGTCACTGCTCAAGGTCAAAAGGTCACGTATCAATTCAAAAGGTCACGGGGCAATTGCATAAGGTCAAAAGCTCACTGGTCAAAATCAAACGGTCACAGGATCAAAGTTCAAGGTCATAAGGTCATGGGGGTCAAAAATCAAGGTCAAAAGGTCACCGCTCAAGGTCAAAAGGTCACGAACCAAGGTCAAAAGGTCACGGGGGTCAAAAATCGAGGTCAAAAGGTCACGAACCAAGGTCAAAAGGTCACGGGACAAGGTGAAAAGGTCACGGGGCAACTGCATAAGGCCAAAAGGTCACTTATCAAGGTCAAAAGGTCACTGCTCAAGGCCAAAAGGTCACCTGTCAAGGTCAAACGGTCACAGGATCAAAGTTCAAGTTCATAAGGTCATGGGGTCAGAAATCAAGGTCAAAAGGTCACTGCTCAAGGTCAAAAGGTCACGAACCAATGTCAAAAGGTCACGGGGCAATTGCATAAGGTCAAAGGGTCACTGGTAAAGGTCAAAAGGTCACTGGTCAAAATCAAACGGTCACACGAACAACGTTCAAGGTCAAAAGGTCACTGCTCAAGGTCAAAAGGTCCCGTTTCAAGGTCAAACGGTCACGGGGGTGTCAAATGTCAAGGTCAAAATGTCACTAACCAAGGTCAAAAGGTCACGGGGGTCAAAAATCGAGGTCAAAAGGTCAGAAACCAATGTCAAAAGGTCACGGGACAAGGTGAAAAGGTAACGGGGCAACTGCATAAGGCCAAAAGGTCACCTGTCAAGGTCAAAAGGTCACTGCTCAAGGTCAAAAGGTCACGGTTCAAGGTCATAAGGTCACGGGGTCAAATGTCAAGGTCAAGAGGTCACGAACCAAGGTCAAAAGGTCACGGGACAAGGTCATAAGGTCACTTATCAAGGTCAAAAGGTCCCGTTTCAAGGTCAAAAGTTCACAGGGTCAAAGTTCAAGGTCAAAATGTCACTTATCAAGGTCAAACGGTCACGGGGTCAAAAATCAAGGTCAAAAGGTCACTGGTAAAGGTGAAAACGTCACTGGTCAAAAGCAAACGGTCACAGGATCAAAGTTCAAGGTCAAAAGGTCACTGGTCAGGGTCAAAAGGTCACTGCTGAAGGTAAAAAAGACACGGGTTAAAGGTAAAGGTCAAAAGGTCATGGTACAAGGTGAAAAGGTCACGGGACAAGGTCAAACGGTCACGGGGCAACTGCATAAGGCCAAAAGGTCACCTGTCAAGGTCAAACGGTCACAGGATCAAAGTTCAAGGTCAAAAGGTCACGGGTCAAAGTTCAAGGTCAAAAGGTCACTGGTCAAGGTCAAAAGGTCACGAGTCAATGTAGAAAGGTCACGGGGGTCAAAGGTCTAGGTAAAACAGTACCAGGATCAAAGTTCAAGGTCAAAAGGTCACTAGTCAAGGTCAAAAGGTCACGGTTCAAGGTCATAAGGTCACGGGCGTCAAAAATCAAGGTCAAAAGGTCACGAACCAAGGTCAAAAGGTCACGGGACAAGGTCATAAGGTCACTTATCAAGGTCAAAAGGTCCCGTTTCAAGGTCAAAAGTTCACAGGGTCAAAGTTCAACGTCAAAATGTCACTTATCAAGGTCAAACGGTCACGGGGTCAAAAATCAAGGTCAAAAGGTCACTGGTAAAGGTCAAAAGGTCACTGGTCAAAAGCAAACGGTCACAGGATCAAAGTTCAAGGTCTAAAGGTCACTGGTCAGGGTCAAAAGGTCACTGCTGAAGGTAAAAAAGACACAGGGGTTAAAGGTAAAGGTCAAAAGGTCACGGTACAAGGTGAAAAGGTCACGGGACAAGGTGAAAAGGTCACGGGGCAACTGCATAAGGCCAAAAGGTCACCTGTCAAGGTCAAACGGTCACTGCTCAAGGTCAAAAGGTCACGTATCAATTCAAAAGGTCACGGGGCAATTGCATAAGGTCAAAAGCTCACTGGTCAAAATCAAACGGTCACAGGATCAAAGTTCAAGGTCATAAGGTCATGGGGTCAAAAATCAAGGTCAAAAGGTCACTGGTCAAAATCAAACGGTCACAGGATCAAATTTCAAGTTCATAAGGTCATGGGGGTCAAAAATCAAGGTCAAAAGGTCACCGCTCAAGGTCAAAAGGTCACGGGACAAGGTCAAACGGTCACTTATCAAGGTCAAAAGGTCCCGTTTCAAGGTCAAAAGTTCACAGGGTCAAAGTTCAAGGTCAAAAGGTCACTTATCAAGGTCAAACGGTCACGGGTCAAAAATCAAGGTCAAAAGGTCACTGGTAAAGGTCAAAAGGTCACTGGTCAAAAGCAAACGGTCACAGGATCAAAGTTCAAGGTCAAAAGGTCACTGGTCAGGGTCAAAAGGTCACTGCTGAAGGTAAAAAAGACACAGGGGTTAAAGGTAAAGGTCAAAAGGTCACGGTACAAGGTGAAAAGGTCACGGGACAAGGTCAAAAGGTCACGGGGCAACTGCATAAGGCCAAAAGGTCACCTGTCAAGGTCAAACGGTCACAGGATCAAAGTTCAAGGTCAAAAGGTCACGGGTCAAAGTTCAAGGTCAAAAGGTCACTGGTCAAGGTCAAAAGGTCACGAGTCAATGTAGAAAGGTCACGGGGTCAAAGGTCTAGGTAAAACAGTACCAGGATCAAAGTTCAAGGTCAAAAGGTCACTAGTCAAGGTCAAAAGGTCACGTTTCAAGGTCATAAGGACACGGGGGTCAAAAATCAAGGTCAAAAGGTCACGAACCAAGGTCAAAAGGTCACGGGACAAGGTCAGAAGGTCACGGGGCAACTGCATAAGGCCAAAAGGTCACCTGTCAAGGTCAAAAGGTCACTGCTCAAGGTCAAAAGGTCACGTATCGATTCAAAAGGTCACGGGGCAATTGCATAAGGTCAAAAGCTCACTGGTCAAAATCAAACGGTCACAGGATCAAAGTTCAAGGTCATAAGGTCATGGGGTCAAAAATCAAGGTCAAAAGGTCACTGCTCAAGGTCATAAGGTCAGGGGACAAGGTCATAAGGTCACGGGGTAAAGGTCAAGGTCAAAAGGTCGCGAACCAAGGTCAAAAGGTCACGGGGGTCAAAAATCGAGGTCAAAAGGTCACAAACCAAGGTCAAAAGGTCACGGGACAAGGTGAAAAGGTCACGGGGCAACTGCATAAGGCCAAAAGGTCACCTGTCAAGGTCAAAAGGTCACGGCTCAAGGTCAAAAGGTCACGGTTCAAGGTCATAAGGTCACGGGGGTCAAAGGTCAAGGTCAAAAGGTCACGAACCAAGGTCATAAGGTCACTGGTCAAGGTCAAAAGGTCACGGGTCAATGGAGAGAGCTCGCGGAGTCAAAGGTCTAGGTCAAACAGTACCAGGCTCAAAGTTCAAGGTCAAAAGGTCACGTTTCAAGGTCAAAAGGTCACGGGACAAGGTCATAAGGTCACGGGGGTAAAGGTCAAGGTCAAAAGGTCGCGAACCAAGGTCAAAATATCACGGGGCAATTGCATAAGGTCAAAGGGTCACTGGTAAAGGTCAAAAGGTCACTGGTCAAAATCAAACGGTCACACGAACAACGTTCAAGGTCAAAAGGTCACTGCTCAAGGTCAAAAGGTCCCGTTTCAAGGTCAAACGGTCACGGGGGTTCAAATGTCAAGGTCAAAAGGTCACGAACCAAGGTCAGAAGGTCACGGAGTCAAAGTTCAAGGTCAAAAAGGTCACGGGACAAGGTCAAAAGGTCACGGGTCAATGTCGGAAGGTCACGGGTCAAAGGTCTAGGTCAAACAGTACCAGGCTCAAAGTTCAAGGTCAAAAGGTCACGTTTCACGGTCAAAAGGTCACGGGACAAGGTCAGAAGGTCACGGGGCAACTGCATAAGTCCAAAAGGTCACCTGTCAAGGTCAAAAGGTCACTGCGCTAGGTCAAAAGGTTATGTATCGATTCAAAAGGTCACGGGGCAATTGCATAAGGTCAAAGGGTCACTGGTAAAGGTCAAAAGGTCACTGCTCAAGGTCAAAAGGTCACGTTTCAAGGTCAAACGGTCACGGGGGTCAAATGTCAAGGTCAAAAGGTCACGAACCAAGGTCAAAAGGTCACGGGGGTCAAAGGTCAAGGCCAGACGGTCACAGGATCAAAGTTCAAGGTCAAAAGGTCACTGGTCAAGGTCAAAAGGTCACGGGACAAGCTCATAAGGTCACGGGGTAAAGGTCAAGGT
Source organism: Porphyrio hochstetteri (assembly GCA_020800305.1). NCBI lineage: Eukaryota > Metazoa > Chordata > Aves > Gruiformes > Rallidae > Porphyrio > Porphyrio hochstetteri. The sequence goes on from CM036908.1 coordinate 912,987, forward strand.
CAAAAGGTCGCGAACCAAGGTCAAAAGGTCACGGGCAATTGCATAAGGTCAAAGGGTCACTGGTAAAGGTCAAAAGGTCACTGCTCAAAATCAAACGGTCACACGAACAACGTTCAAGGTCAAAAGGTCATTGCTCAAGGTCAAAAGGTCCCGTTTCAAGGTCAAACGGTCACAGGGGGTCAAATGTCAAGGTCAAAAGGTCACTGGTCAGGGTCAAAAGGTCACTGCTCAAGGTAAAAAAGACACAGGGGTTAAAGGTAAAGGTCAAAAGGTCACGGTACAAGGTGAAAAGGTCACGGGACAAGGTCAAACGGTCACGGGGCAACTGCATAAGGCCAAAAGGTCACCTGTCAAGGTCAAACGGTTATGGGGGGTCAAATGTCAAGGTCAAAAGGTCACGAGCCAAGGTCAAAAGGTCATGGGGGTCAAAGGTCAAGGCCAAACGGTCACAGGATCAAAGTTCAAGGTCAAAAGGTCACGTTTCAAGGTCAAAAGGTCACGGGACAAGGTCAGAAGGTCACGGGGCAACTGCATAAGTCCAAAAGGTCACCTGTCAAGGTCAACAGGTCACTGCTCAAGGTCAAGAGGTCACGTATCGATTCAAAAGGTCACGGGGCAATTGCATAAGGTCAAAAGCTCACTGGTCAAAATCAAACGGTCACAGGATCAAAGTTCAAGGTCATAAGGTCACGGAGGTCAAAAATCAAGGTCAAAAGGTCACTGCTCAAGGCCAAAAGGTCACGGGACAAGGTCATAAGGTCACGGGGGTAAAGGTCAAGGTCAAAAGGTCGCGAACCAAGGTCAAAAGGTCACGGGGCAATTGCATAAGGTCAAAGGGTCACTGGTAAAGGTCAAAAGGTCACTGCTCAAAATCAAACGGTCACACGAACAACGTTCAAGGTCAAAAGGTCACTGCTCAAGGTCAAAAGGTCACGTTTCAAGGTCAAATGGTCACGGGGGGTCAATAGTCAAGGTCAAAAGGTCACGAACCAAGGTCAAAAGGTCACGGGGGTCAAAGGTCAAGGCCAGACGGTCACAGGATCAAAGTTCAAGGTCAAAAGGTCACTGGTCAAGGTCAAAAGGTCACGGGACAAGCTCATAAGGTCACGGGGTAAAGGTCAAGGTCAAAAGGTCGCGAACCAAGGTCAAAAGGTCACGGGCAATTGCATAAGGTCAAAGGGTCACTGGTAAAGGTCAAAAGGTCACTGGTCAAAATCAAACGGTCACACGAACAACGTTCAAGGTCAAAAGGTCACTGCTCAAGGTCAAAAGGTCCCGTTTCAAGGTCAAACGGTCACGGGGGTGTCAAATGTCAAGGTCAAAAGGTCACGAACCAAGGTCAAAAGGTCACGGGGGTCAAAAATCGAGGTCAAAAGGTCACAAACCAAGGTCAAAAGGTCACGGGACAAGGTCAGAAGGTCACGGGGCAACTGCATAAGGCCAAAAGGTCACCTGTCAAGGTCAAAAGGTCACTGCGCTAGGTCAAAAGGTTACGTATCGATTCAAAAGGTCACGGGGCAATTGCATAAGGTCAAAGGGTCACTGGTAAAGGTCAAAAGGTCACTGGTCAAAATCAAACGGTCACACGAACAACGTTCAAGGTCAAAAGGTCACTGCTCAAGGTCAAAAGGTCACGTTTCAAGGTCAAACGGTCACGGGGGTCAAATGTCAAGGTCAAAAGGTCACGAACCAAGGTCAAAAGGTCACGGGGTCAAAGGTCAAGGCCAGACGGTCACAGAATCAAAGTTCAAGGTCAAAAGGTCACTGGTCAAGGTCAAAAGGTCACGGGACAAGCTCATAAGGTCACGGGGTAAAGGTCAAGGTCAAAAGGTCGCGAACCAAGGTCAAAAGGTCACGGGCAATTGCATAAGGTCAAAGGGTCACTGGTAAAGGTCAAAAGGTCACTGCTCAAAATCAAACGGTCACACAAACAACGTTCAAGGTCAAAAGGTCATTGCTCAAGGTCAAAAGGTCCCGTTTCAAGGTCAAACGGTCACAGGGGGTCAAATGTCAAGGTCAAAAGGTCACTGGTCAGGGTCAAAAGGTCACTGCTCAAGGTAAAAAAGACACAGGGGTTAAAGGTAAAGGTCAAAAGGTCACGGTACAAGGTGAAAAGGTCACGGGACAAGGTCAAACGGTTATGGGGGGTCAAATGTCAAGGTCAAAAGGTCACGAGCCAAGGTCAAAAGGTCATGGGGGTCAAAGGTCAAGGCCAAACGGTCACAGGATCAAAGTTCAAGGTCAAAAGGTCACGTTTCAAGGTCAAAAGGTCACGGGACAAGGTCAGAAGTTCACGGGGCAACTGCATAAGGCCAAAAGGTCACCTGTCAAGGTCAAAAGGTCACTGCTCAAGGTCAAAAGGTCACGTATCGATTCAAAAGGTCACGGGGCAATTGCATAAGGTCAAAAGCTCACTGGTCAAAATCAAACGGTCACAGGATCAAAGTTCAAGGTCATAAGGTCATGGGGGTCAAAAATCAAGGTCAAAAGGTCACCGCTCAAGGTCAAAAGGTCACGGGACAAGGTCATAAGGTCACGGGGTAAAGGTCAAGGTCAAAAGGTCACGGGGCAATTGCATAAGGCCAAAAGGTCACCTGTCAAGGTCAAAAGGTCACTGCTCAAGGTCAAAAGGTCACGGTTCAAGGTCATAAGGTCACGGGGGTCAAAGGTCAAGGTCAAAAGGTCACGAACCAAGGTCAAAAGGTCACGGGACAAGGTCATAAGGTCACTTATCAAGGTCAAAAGGTCCCGTTTCAAGGTCAAAAGTTCACAGGGTCAAAGTTCAAGGTCAAAAGGTCACTTATCAAGGTCAAACGGTCACGGGGTCAAAAATCAAGGTCAAAAGGTCACTGGTAAAGGTCAAAAGGTCACTGGTCAAAAGCAAACGGTCACAGGATGAAAGTTCAAGGTCAAAAGGTCACTAGTCAAGGTCAAAAGGTCACGTTTCAAGGTCATAAGGACACGGGGGTCAAAAATCAAGGTCAAAAGGTCACAAACCAAGGTCAAAAGGTCACGGGACAAGGTCAGAAGGTCACGGGGCAACTGCATAAGGCCAAAAGGTCACCTGTCAAGGTCAAAAGGTCACTGCTCAAGGTCAAAAGGTCACGTATCGATTCAAAAGGTCACGGGGCAATTGCATAAGGTCAAAAGCTCACTGGTCAAAATCAAACGGTCACAGGATCAAAGTTCAAGGTCATAAGGTCATGGGGGTCAAAAATCAAGGTAAAAAGGTCACCGCTCAAGGTCAAAAGGTCACGGGACAAGGTCATAAGGTCACGGGGTAAAGGTCAAGGTCAAAAGGTCACGAACCAAGGTCAAAAGGTCACGGGGCAATTGCATAAGGTCAAAGGGTCACTGGTAAAGGTCAAAAGGTCACTGGTCAAAATCAAACGGTCACACGAACAACGTTCAAGGTCAAAAGGTCACTGCTCAAGGTCAAAAGGTCCCGTTTCAAGGTCAAACGGTCACGGGGGTGTCAAATGTCAAGGTCAAAAGGTCACAAACCAAGGTCAAAAGGTCACGGGGGTCAAAAATCGAGGTCAAAAGGTCACAAACCAAGGTCAAAAGGTCACGGGACAAGGAGAAATGGTCACAGGGCAACTGCATAAGGCCAAAAGGTCACCTGTCAAGGTCAAAAGGTCACTGCTCAAGGTCAAAAGGTCACGGTTCAAGGTCATAAGGTCACGGGGGTCAAAGGTCACGGTCAAAAGGTCACAAACCAAGGTCAAAAGGTCACAGGACAAGGTCATAAGGTCACTTATCAAGGTCAAAAGGTCCCGTTTCAAGGTCAAAAGTTCACAGGGTCAAAGTTCAAGGTCAAAAGGTCACTTATCAAGGTCAAACGGTCACAGGTCAAAAATCAAGGTCAAAAGGTCACTGGTAAAGGTCAAAAGGTCACTGGTCAAAAGCAAACGGTCACAGGATCAAAGTTCAAGGTCAAAAGGTCACTGGTCAGGGTCAAAAGGTCACTGCTGAAGGTAAAAAAGACACAGGGGTTAAAGGTAAAGGTCAAAAGGTCACGGTACAAGGTGAAAAGGTCATGGGACAAGGTCAAAAGGTCACGGGGCAACTGCATAAGGCCAAAAGGTCACCTGTCAAGGTCAAACGGTCACAGGATCAAAGTTCAAGGTCAAAAGGTCACGGGTCAAAGTTCAAGGTCAAAAGGTCACTGGTCAAGGTCAAAAGGTCACGAGTCAATGTAGAAAGGTCACGGGGGTCAAAGGTCTAGGTAAAACAGTACCAGGATCAAAGGTCAAGGTCAAAAGGTCACTAGTCAAGGTCAAAAGGTCACGTTTCAAGGTCATAAGGACACGGGGGTAAAAAATCAAGGTCAAAAGGTCACGAACCAAGGTCAAAAGTTCACGGGACAAGGTCAGAAGGTCACGGGGCAACTGCATAAGGCCAAAAGGTCACCTGTCAAGGTCAACAGGTCACTGCTCAAGGTCAAGAGGTCACGTATCAATTCAAAAGGTCACGGGGCAATTGCATAAGGTCAAAAGCTCACTGGTCAAAATCAAACGGTCACAGGATCAAAGTTCAAGGTCATAAGGTCATGGGGGTCAAAAATCAAGGTCAAAAGGTCACCGCTCAAGGTCAAAAGGTCACGGGACAAGGTCATAAGGTCACGGGGGTAAAGGTCAAGGTCAAAAGGTCGCGAACCAAGGTCAAAAGTTCACGGGGCAATTGCATAAGGTCAAAGGGTCACTGGTAAAGGTCAAAAGGTCACTGGTCAAAATCAAACGGTCACACGAACAACGTTCAAGGTCAAAAGGTCACCGCTCAAGGTCAAAAGGTCCCGTTTCAAGGTCAAACGGTCACGGGGTGTCAAATGTCAAGGTCAAAAGGTCACGAACCAAGGTCAAAAGGTCACGGGGGTCAAAAATCGAGGTCAAAAGGTCACAAACCAAGGTCAAAAGGTCACGGGACAAGGTGAAAAGGTCACGGGGCAACTGCATAAGGCCAAAAGGTCACCTGTCAAGGTCAAAAGGTCACGGCTCAAGGTCAAAAGGTCACGGTTCAAGGTCATAAGGTCACGGGGGTCAAAGTTCAAGGTCAAAAGGTCACGAACCAAGGTCAAAAGGTCACGGGACAAGGTCATAAGGTCACTTATCAAGGTCAAAAGGTCCCGTTTCAAGGTCAAAAGTTCACAGGGTCAAAGTTCAAGGTCAAAAGGTCACTTATCAAGGTCAAACGGTCACGGGGTCAAAAATCAAGGTCAAAAGGTCACTGGTAAAGGTCAAAAGGTCACTGGTCAAAAGCAAACGGTCACAGGATCAAAGTTCAAGGTCAAAAGGTCACTGCTCAAGGTCAAAAGGTCACTGCTGAAGGTAAAAAAGATACAGGGGTTATGCATAAGGTCAAAGGGTCACTGGTAAAGGTCAAAAGGTCACTGGTCAAAATCAAACGGTCACACGAACAACGTTCAAGGTCAAAAGGTCACTGCTCAAGGTCAAAAGGTCCCGTTTCAAGGTCAAACAGTCACAGGGGTGTCAAATGTCAAGGTCAAAAGGTCACGAACCAAGGTCAAAAGGTCACGGGGGTCAAAAATCGAGGTCAAAAGGTCACAAACCAAGGTCAAAAGGTCACGGGACAAGGTGAAATGGTCACGGGGCAACTGCATAAGGCCAAAAGGTCACCTGTCAAGGTCAAAAGGTCACTGCTCAAGGTCAAAAGGTCACGGTTCAAGGTCATAAGGTCACGGGGGTCAAAGGTCAAGGTCAAAAGGTCACGAACCAAGGTCAAAAGGTCACGGGGGTCAAAAATCGAGGTCAAAAGGTCACAAACCAAGGTCAAAAGGTCACGGGACAAGGTGAAAAGGTCACGGGACAAGGTCATAAGGTCACTTATCAAGGTCAAAAGGTCCCGTTTCAAGGTCAAAAGTTCACAGGGACAAAGTTCAAGGTCAAAAGGTCACTTATCAAGGTCAAACGGTCACGGGGTCAAAAATCAAGGTCAAAAGGTCACTGGTAAAGGTCAAAAGGTCACTGGTCAAAAGCAAACGGTCACAGGATGAAAGTTCAAGGTCAAAAGGTCACTGGTCAGGGTCAAAAGGTCACTGCTGAAGGTAAAAAAGACACAGGGGTTAAAGGTAAAGGTCAAAAGGTCACGGTACAAGGTGAAAAGGTCACGGGACAAGGTCAAAAGGTCACGGGGCAACTGCATAAGGCCAAAAGGTCACCTGTCAAGGTCAAACGGTCACAGGATCAAAGTTCAAGGTCAAAAGGTCACGGGTCAAAGTTCAAGGTCAAAAGGTCACTGGTCAAGGTCAAAAGGTCACGAGTCAATGTAGAAAGGTCACGGGGGTCAAAGGTCTAGGTAAAACAGTACCAGGATCAAAGTTCAAGGTCAAAAGGTCACTAGTCAAGGTCAAAAGGTCACGTTTCAAGGTCATAAGGACACGGGGGTCAAAAATCAAGGTCAAAAGGTCACGAACCAAGGTCAAAAGGTCACGGGGCAAGGTCAGAAGGTCACGGGGCAACTGCATAAGGCCAAAAGGTCACCTGTCAAGGTCAAAAGGTCACTGCTCAAGGTCAAAAGGTCACGTATCAATTAAAAGGTCACGGGGCAATTGCATAAGGTCAAAAGCTCACTGGTCAAAATCAAACTGTCACAGGATCAAAGTTCAAGGTCATAAGGTCATGGGGGTCAAAAATCAAGGTCAAAAGGTCACTGCTCAAGGTCAAAAGGTCACGGGACAAGGTCATAAGGTCACGGGGTAAAGGTCAAGGTCAAAAGGTCACGAACCAAGGTCAAAAGGTCACGGGGCAATTGCATAAGGTCAAAGGGTCACTGGTAAAGGTCAAAAGGTCACTGGTCAAAATCAAACGGTCACACGAACAACGTTCAAGGTCAAAAGGTCACTGCTCAAGGTCAAAAGGTCACGTTTCAAGGTCAAACGGTCACGGGGGTGTCAAATGTCAAGGTCAAAAGGTCACAAACCAAGGTCAAAAGGTCACGGGGGTCAAAAATCGAGGTCAAAAGGTCACAAACCAAGGTCAAAAGGTCACGGGACAAGGTGAAAAGGTCACGGGGCAACTGCATAAGGCCAAAAGGTCACCTGTCAAGGTCGTAAGGTCACTGCTCAAGGTCAAAAGGTCCCATTTCAAGGTCAAAAGTTCACAGGGTCAAAGTTCAAGGTCAAAAGGTCACTTATCAAGGTCAAACGGTCACGGGGTCAAAAATCAAGGTCAAAAGGTCACTGGTAAAGGTCAAAAGGTCACTGGTCAAAAGCAAACGGTCACAGGATGAAAGTTCAAGGTCAAAAGGTCACTGGTCAAGGTCAAAAGGTCACGAGTCAATGTAGAAAGGTCACGGGGGTCAAAGGTCTAGGTAAAACAGTACCAGGATCAAAGTTCAAGGTCAAAAGGTCACTAGTCAAGGTCAAAAGGTCACGTTTCAAGGTCATAAGGACACGGGGGTCAAAAATCAAGGTCAAAAGGTCACGAACCAAGGTCAAAAGGTCACGGGACAAGGCCAGAAGTTCACGGGGCAACTGCATAAGGCCAAAAGGTCACCTGTCAAGGTCAAAAGGTCACTGCTCAAGGTCAAAAGGTCACGTATCAATTCAAAAGGTCACGGGGCAATTGCATAAGGTCAAAAGCTAACTGGTCAAAATCAAACGGTCACAGGATCAAATTTCAAGGTCATAAGGTCATGGGGGTCAAAAATCAAGGTCAAAAGGTCACCGCTCAAGGTCAAAAGGTCACGGGACAAGGTCATAAGGTCACGGGGTAAAGGTCAAGGTCAAAAGGTCACGGGGCAATTGCATAAGGCCAAAAGGTCACCTGTCAAGGTCAAAAGGTCACTGCTCAAGGTCAAAAGGTCACGGTTCAAGGTCATAAGGTCACGGGGGTCAAAGGTCAAGGTCAAAAGGTCACGAACCAAGGTCAAAAGGTCACGGGACAAGGTCATAAGTTCACTTATCAAGGTCAAAAGGTCCCGTTTCAAGGTCAAAAGTTCACAGGGTCAAAGTTCAAGGTCAAAAGGTCACTTATCAAGGTCAAACGGTCACGGGGTCAAAAATCAAGGTCAAAAGGTCACTGGTAAAGGTCAAAAGGTCACTGGTCAAAAGCAAACGGTCACAGGATGAAAGTTCAAGGTCAAAAGGTCACTAGTCAAGGTCAAAAGGTCACGTTTCAAGGTCATAAGGACACGGGGGTCAAAAATCAAGGTCAAAAGGTCACAAACCAAGGTCAAAAGGTCACGGGACAAGGTCAGAAGGTCACGGGGCAACTGCATAAGGCCAAAAGGTCACCTGTCAAGGTCAAAAGGTCACTGCTCAAGGTCAAAAGGTCACGTATCGATTCAAAAGGTCACGGGGCAATTGCATAAGGTCAAAAGCTCACTGGTCAAAATCAAACGGTCACAGGATCAAAGTTCAAGGTCATAAGGTCATGGGGGTCAAAAATCAAGGTAAAAAGGTCACCGCTCAAGGTCAAAAGGTCACGGGACAAGGTCATAAGGTCACGGGGTAAAGGTCAAGGTCAAAAGGTCACGAACCAAGGTCAAAAGGTCACGGGGCAATTGCATAAGGTCAAAGGGTCACTGGTAAAGGTCAAAAGGTCACTGGTCAAAATCAAACGGTCACACGAACAACGTTCAAGGTCAAAAGGTCACTGCTCAAGGTCAAAAGGTCCCGTTTCAAGGTCAAACGGTCACGGGGGTGTCAAATGTCAAGGTCAAAAGGTCACAAACCAAGGTCAAAAGGTCACGGGGGTCAAAAATCGAGGTCAAAAGGTCACAAACCAAGGTCAAAAGGTCACGGGACAAGGAGAAATGGTCACAGGGCAACTGCATAAGGCCAAAAGGTCACCTGTCAAGGTCAAAAGGTCACTGCTCAAGGTCAAAAGGTCACGGTTCAAGGTCATAAGGTCACGGGGTCAAAGGTCACGGTCAAAAGGTCACAAACCAAGGTCAAAAGGTCACGGGACAAAGTCATAAGGTCACTTATCAAGGTCAAAAGGTCCCGTTTCAAGGTCAAAAGTTCACAGGGTCAAAGTTCAAGGTCAAAAGGTCACTTATCAAGGTCAAACGGTCACAGGTCAAAAATCAAGGTCAAAAGGTCACTGGTAAAGGTCAAAAGGTCACTGGTCAAAAGCAAACGGTCACAGGATCAAAGTTCAAGGTCAAAAGGTCACTGGTCAGGGTCAAAAGGTCACTGCTGAAGGTAAAAAAGACACAGGGGTTAAAGGTAAAGGTCAAAAGGTCACGGTACAAGGTGAAAAGGTCACGGGACAAGGTCAAAAGGTCACGGGGCAACTGCATAAGGCCAAAAGGTCACCTGTCAAGGTCAAACGGTCACAGGATCAAAGTTCAAGGTCAAAAGGTCACGGGTCAAAGTTCAAGGTCAAAAGGTCACTGGTCAAGGTCAAAAGGTCACGAGTCAATGTAGAAAGGTCACGGGGGTCAAAGGTCTAGGTAAAACAGTACCAGGATCAAAGTTCAAGGTCAAAAGGTCACTAGTCAAGGTCAAAAGGTCACGTTTCAAGGTCATAAGGACACGGGGGTCAAAAATCAAGGTCAAAAGGTCACGAACCAAGGTCAAAAGGTCACGGGACAAGGTCAGAAGGTCACGGGGCAACTGCATAAGGCCAAAAGGTCACCTGTCAAGGTCAAAAGGTCACGGCTCAAGGTCAAAAGGTCACGGTTCAAGGTCATAAGGTCACGGGGGTCAAAGGTCAAGGTCAAAAGGTCACAAACCAAGGTCAAAAGGTCACGGGACAAGGTCATAAGGTCACTTATCAAGGTCAAAAGCTCCCGTTTCAAGGTCAAAAGTTCACAGGGTCAAAGGTCAAGGTCAAAAGGTCACTTATCAAGGTCAAACGGTCACGGGGTCAAAAATCAAGGTCAAAAGGTCACTGGTAAAGGTCAAAAGGTCACTGGTCAAAAGCAAACGGTCACAGGATCAAAGTTCAAGGTCAAAAGGTCACTGGTCAGGGTCAAAAGGTCACTGCTGAAGGTAAAAAAGATACAGGGGTTATGCATAAGGTCAAAGGGTCACTGGTAAATGTCAAAAGGTCACTGGTCAAAATCAAACGGTCACACGAACAACGTTCAAGGTCAAAAGGTCACTGCTCAAGGTCAAAAGGTCCCGTTTCAAGGTCAAACAGTCACGGGGGTGTCAAATGTCAAGGTCAAAAGGTCACGAACCAAGGTCAAAAGGTCACGGGGGTCAAAAATCGAGGTCAAAAGGTCACAAACCAAGGTCAAAAGGTCACGGGACAAGGTGAAAAGGTCACGGGGCAACTGCATAAGGCCAAAAGGTCACCTGTCAAGGTCAAAAGGTCACTGCTCAAGGTCAAAAGGTCACGGTTCAAGGTCATAAGGTCACGGGGGTCAAAGGTCAAGGTCAAAAGGTCACGAACCAAGGTCAAAAGGTCACGGGACAAGGTCATAAGGTCACTTATCAAGGTCAAAAGGTCCCGTTTCAAGGTCAAAAGTTCACAGGGTCAAAGTTCAAGGTCAAAAGGTCACTTATCAAGGTCAAACGGTCACGGGGTCAAAAATCAAGGTCAAAAGGTCACTGGTAAAGGTCAAAAGGTCACTGGTCAAAAGCAAACGGTCACAGGATGAAAGTTCAAGGTCAAAAGGTCACTGGTCAGGGTCAAAAGGTCACTGCTGAAGGTAAAAAAGACACAGGGGTTAAAGGTAAAGGTCAAAAGGTCACGGTACAAGGTGAAAAGGTCACGGGACAAGGTCAAAAGGTCACGGGGCAACTGCATAAGGCCAAAAGGTCACCTGTCAAGGTCAAACGGTCACAGGATCAAAGTTCAAGGTCAAAAGGTCACGGGTCAAAGTTCAAGGTCAAAAGGTCACTGGTCAAGGTCAAAAGGTCACGAGTCAATGTAGAAAGGTCACGGGGGTCAAAGGTCTAGGTAAAACAGTACCAGGATCAAAGTTCAAGGTCAAAAGGTCACTAGTCAAGGTCAAAAGGTCACGTTTCAAGGTCATAAGGACACGGGGGTCAAAAATCAAGGTCAAAAGGTCACGAACCAAGGTCAAAAGGTCACGGGACAAGGCCAGAAGTTCACGGGGCAACTGCATAAGGCCAAAAGGTCACCTGTCAAGGTCAAAAGGTCACTGCTCAAGGTCAAAAGGTCACGTATCAATTCAAAAGGTCACGGGGCAATTGCATAAGGTCAAAAGCTAACTGGTCAAAATCAAACGGTCACAGGATCAAATTTCAAGGTCATAAGGTCATGGGGGTCAAAAATCAAGGTCAAAAGGTCACCGCTCAAGGTCAAAAGGTCACGGGACAAGGTCATAAGGTCACGGGGTAAAGGTCAAGGTCAAAAGGTCACGGGGCAATTGCATAAGGCCAAAAGGTCACCTGTCAAGGTCAAAAGGTCACTGCTCAAGGTCAAAAGGTCACGGTTCAAGGTCATAAGGTCACGGGGGTCAAAGGTCAAGGTCAAAAGGTCACGAACCAAGGTCAAAAGGTCACGGGACAAGGTCATAAGTTCACTTATCAAGGTCAAAAGGTCCCGTTTCAAGGTCAAAAGTTCACAGGGTCAAAGTTCAAGGTCAAAAGGTCACTTATCAAGGTCAAACGGTCACGGGTCAAAAATCAAGGTCAAAAGGTCACTGGTAAAGGTCAAAAGGTCACTGGTCAAAAGCAAACGGTCACAGGATGAAAGTTCAAGGTCAAAAGGTCACTAGTCAAGGTCAAAAGGTCACGTTTCAAGGTCATAAGGACACGGGGGTCAAAAATCAAGGTCAAAAGGTCACTGCTCAAGGTCAAAAGGTCACGTATCGATTCAAAAGGTCACGGGGCAATTGCATAAGGTCAAAAGCTCACTGGTCAAAATCAAACGGTCACAGGATCAAAGTTCAAGGTCATAAGGTCATGGGGGTCAAAAATCAAGGTAAAAAGGTCACCGCTCAAGGTCAAAAGGTCACGGGACAAGGTCATAAGGTCACGGGGTAAAGGTCAAGGTCAAAAGGTCACGAACCAAGGTCAAAAGGTCACGGGGCAATTGCATAAGGTCAAAGGGTCACTGGTAAAGGTCAAAAGGTCACTGGTCAAAATCAAACGGTCACACGAACAACGTTCAAGGTCAAAAGGTCACTGCTCAAGGTCAAAAGGTCCCGTTTCAAGGTCAAACGGTCACGGGGGTGTCAAATGTCAAGGTCAAAAGGTCACAAACCAAGGTCAAAAGGTCACGGGGGGTCAAAAATCGAGGTCAAAAGGTCACAAACCAAGGTCAAAAGGTCACGGGACAAGGAGAAATGGTCACAGGGCAACTGCATAAGGCCAAAAGGTCACCTGTCAAGGTCAAAAGGTCACTGCTCAAGGTCAAAAGGTCACGGTTCAAGGTCATAAGGTCACGGGGTCAAAGGTCACGGTCAAAAGGTCACAAACCAAGGTCAAAAGGTCACGGGACAAAGTCATAAGGTCACTTATCAAGGTCAAAAGGTCCCGTTTCAAGGTCAAAAGTTCACAGGGTCAAAGTTCAAGGTCAAAAGGTCACTTATCAAGGTCAAACGGTCACAGGTCAAAAATCAAGGTCAAAAGGTCACTGGTAAAGGTCAAAAGGTCACTGGTCAAAAGCAAACGGTCACAGGATCAAAGTTCAAGGTCAAAAGGTCACTGGTCAGGGTCAAAAGGTCACTGCTGAAGGTAAAAAAGACACAGGGGTTAAAGGTAAAGGTCAAAAGGTCACGGTACAAGGTGAAAAGGTCATGGGACAAGGTCAAAAGGTCACGGGGCAACTGCATAAGGCCAAAAGGTCACCTGTCAAGGTCAAACGGTCACAGGATCAAAGTTCAAGGTCAAAAGGTCACGGGTCAAAGTTCAAGGTCAAAAGGTCACTGGTCAAGGTCAAAAGGTCACGAGTCAATGTAGAAAGGTCACGGGGGTCAAAGGTCTAGGTAAAACAGTACCAGGATCAAAGTTCAAGGTCAAAAGGTCACTAGTCAAGGTCAAAAGGTCACGTTTCAAGGTCATAAGGACACGGGGGTCAAAAATCAAGGTCAAAAGGTCACGAACCAAGGTCAAAAGGTCACGGGACAAGGTCAGAAGGTCACGGGGCAACTGCATAAGGCCAAAAGGTCACCTGTCAAGGTCAAAAGGTCACGGCTCAAGGTCAAAAGGTCACGGTTCAAGGTCATAAGGTCACGGGGGTCAAAGGTCAAGGTCAAAAGGTCACAAACCAAGGTCAAAAGGTCACGGGACAAGGTCATAAGGTCACTTATCAAGGTCAAAAGCTCCCGTTTCAAGGTCAAAAGTTCACAGGGTCAAAGGTCAAGGTCAAAAGGTCACTTATCAAGGTCAAACGGTCACGGGGTCAAAAATCAAGGTCAAAAGGTCACTGGTAAAGGTCAAAAGGTCACTGGTCAAAAGCAAACGGTCACAGGATCAAAGTTCAAGGTCAAAAGGTCACTGGTCAGGGTCAAAAGGTCACTGCTGAAGGTAAAAAAGATACAGGGGTTATGCATAAGGTCAAAGGGTCACTGGTAAAGGTCAAAAGGTCACTGGTCAAAATCAAACGGTCACACGAACAACGTTCAAGGTCAAAAGGTCACTGCTCAAGGTCAAAAGGTCCCGTTTCAAGGTCAAACAGTCACGGGGGTGTCAAATGTCAAGGTCAAAAGGTCACAAACCAAGGTCAAAAGGTCACGGGGGTCAAAAATCGAGGTCAAAAGGTCACAAACCAAGGTCAAAAGGTCACGGGACAAGGTGAAATGGTCACGGGGCAACTGCATAAGGCCAAAAGGTCACCTGTCAAGGTCAAAAGGTCACTGCTCAAGGTCAAAAGGTCACGGTTCAAGGTCATAAGGTCACGGGGGTCAAAGGTCAAGGTCAAAAGGTCACGAACCAAGGTCAAAAGGTCACGGGACAAGGTCATAAGGTCACTTATCAAGGTCAAAAGGTCCCGTTTCAAGGTCAAAAGTTCACAGGGTCAAAGTTCAAGGTCAAAAGGTCACTTATCAAGGTCAAACGGTCACGGGGTCAAAAATCAAGGTCAAAAGGTCACTGGTAAAGGTCAAAAGGTCACTGGTCAAAAGCAAACGGTCACAGGATGAAAGTTCAAGGTCAAAAGGTCACTGGTCAGGGTCAAAAGGTCACTGCTGAAGGTAAAAAAGACACAGGGGTTAAAGGTAAAGGTCAAAAGGTCACGGTACAAGGTGAAAAGGTCACGGGACAAGGTCAAAAGGTCACGGGGCAACTGCATAAGGCCAAAAGGTCACCTGTCAAGGTCAAACGGTCACAGGATCAAAGTTCAAGGTCAAAAGGTCACGGGTCAAAGTTCAAGGTCAAAAGGTCACTGGTCAAGGTCAAAAGGTCACGAGTCAATGTAGAAAGGTCACGGGGGTCAAAGGTCTAGGTAAAACAGTACCAGGATCAAAGTTCAAGGTCAAAAGGTCACTAGTCAAGGTCAAAAGGTCACGTTTCAAGGTCATAAGGACACGGGGGTCAAAAATCAAGGTCAAAAGGTCACGAACCAAGGTCAAAAGGTCACGGGACAAAGTCATAAGGTCACTTATCAAGGTCAAAAGGTCCCGTTTCAAGGTCAAAAGTTCACAGGGTCAAAGTTCAAGGTCAAAAGGTCACTTATCAAGGTCAAACGGTCACAGGTCAAAAATCAAGGTCAAAAGGTCACTGGTAAAGGTCAAAAGGTCACTGGTCAAAAGCAAACGGTCACAGGATCAAAGTTCAAGGTCAAAAGGTCACTGGTCAGGGTCAAAAGGTCACTGCTGAAGGTAAAAAAGACACAGGGGTTAAAGGTAAAGGTCAAAAGGTCACGGTACAAGGTGAAAAGGTCATGGGACAAGGTCAAAAGGTCACGGGGCAACTGCATAAGGCCAAAAGGTCACCTGTCAAGGTCAAACGGTCACAGGATCAAAGTTCAAGGTCAAAAGGTCACGGGTCAAAGTTCAAGGTCAAAAGGTCACTGGTCAAGGTCAAAAGGTCACGAGTCAATGTAGAAAGGTCACGGGGGTCAAAGGTCTAGGTAAAACAGTACCAGGATCAAAGTTCAAGGTCAAAAGGTCACTAGTCAAGGTCAAAAGGTCACGTTTCAAGGTCATAAGGACACGGGGGTCAAAAATCAAGGTCAAAAGGTCACGAACCAAGGTCAAAAGGTCACGGGACAAGGTCAGAAGGTCACGGGGCAACTGCATAAGGCCAAAAGGTCACCTGTCAAGGTCAAAAGGTCACTGCTCAAGGTCAAAAGGTCACGTATCAATTCAAAAGGTCACGGGGCAATTGCATAAGGTCAAAAGCTCACTGGTCAAAATCAAACGGTCACAGGATCAAAGTTCAAGGTCATAAGGTCATGGGGGTCAAAAATCAAGGTCAAAAGGTCACCGCTCAGGTCAAAAGGTCACGGGACAAGGTCATAAGGTCACGGGGGTAAAGGTCAAGGTCAAAAGGTCGCGAACCAAGGTCAAAAGTTCACGGGGCAATTGCATAAGGTCAAAGGGTCACTGGTAAAGGTCAAAAGGTCACTGGTCAAAATCAAACGGTCACACGAACAACGTTCAAGGTCAAAAGGTCACTGCTCAAGGTCAAAAGGTCCCGTTTCAAGGTCAAACGGTCACGGGGGTGTCAAATGTCAAGATCAAAAGGTCACGAACCAAGGTCAAAAGGTCACGGGGGTCAAAAATCGAGGTCAAAAGGTCACAAACCGAGGTCAAAAGGTCACGGGACAAGGTGAAATGGTCACGGGGCAACTGCATAAGGCCAAAAGGTCACCTGTCAAGGTCAAAAGGTCACTGCTCAAGGTCAAAAGGTCACGGTTCAAGGTCATAAGGTCACGGGGGTCAAAGGTCAAGGTCAAAAGGTCACGAACCAAGGTCAAAAGGTCACGGGGGTCAAAAATCGAGGTCAAAAGGTCACAAACCAAGGTCAAAAGGTCACGGGACAAGGTGAAAAGGTCACGGGACAAGGTCATAAGGTCACTTATCAAGGTCAAAAGGTCCCGTTTCCAGGTCAAAAGTTCACAGGGACAAAGTTCAAGGTCAAAAGGTCACTTATCAAGGTCAAACGGTCACAGGTCAAAAATCAAGGTCAAAAGGTCACTGGTAAAGGTCAAAAGGTCACTGGTCAAAAGCAAACGGTCACAGGATGAAAGTTCAAGGTCAAAAGGTCACTGGTCAGGGTCAAAAGGTCACTGCTGAAGGTAAAAAAGACACAGGGGTTAAAGGTAAAGGTCAAAAGGTCACGGTACAAGGTGAAAAGGTCACGGGACAAGGTCAAAAGGTCACGGGGCAACTGCATAAGGCCAAAAGGTCACCTGTCAAGGTCAAAAGGTCACTGCTCAAGGTCAAAAGGTCACGTATCAATTAAAAGGTCACGGGGCAATTGCATAAGGTCAAAAGCTCACTGGTCAAAATCAAACGGTCACAGGATCAAAGTTCAAGGTCATAAGGTCATGGGGGTCAAAAATCAAGGTCAAAAGGTCACTGCTCAAGGTCAAAAGGTCACGGGACAAGGTCATAAGGTCACGGGGTAAAGGTCAAGGTCAAAAGGTCACGAACCAAGGTCAAAAGGTCACGGGGCAATTGCATAAGGTCAAAGGGTCACTGGTAAAGGTCAAAAGGTCACTGGTCAAAATCAAACGGTCACACGAACAACGTTCAAGGTCAAAAGGTCACTGCTCAAGGTCAAAAGGTCCCGTTTCAAGGTCAAACGGTCACGGGGGTGTCAAATGTCAAGGTCAAAAGGTCACAAACCAAGGTCAAAAGGTCACGGGGGTCAAAAATCGAGGTCAAAAGGTCACAAACCAAGGTCAAAAGGTCACGGGACAAGGTGAAAAGGTCACGGGGCAACTGCATAAGGCCAAAAGGTCACCTGTCAAGGTCATAAGGTCACTGCTCAAGGTCAAAAGGTCCCATTTCAAGTTCAAAAGTTCACAGGGTCAAAGTTCAAGGTCAAAAGGTCACTTATCAAGGTCAAACGGTCACGGGGTCAAAAATCAAGGTCAAAAGGTCACTGGTAAAGGTCAAAAGGTCACTGGTCAAAAGCAAACGGTCACAGGATGAAAGTTCAAGGTCAAAAGGTCACTGGTCAGGGTCAAAAGGTCACTGCTGAAGGTAAAAAAGACACAGGGGTTAAAGGTAAAGGTCAAAAGGTCACGGTACAAGGTGAAAAGGTCACGGGACAAGGTCAAAAGGTCACGGGGCAACTGCATAAGGCCAAAAGGTCACCTGTCAAGGTCAAACGGTCACAGGATCAAAGTTCAAGGTCAAAAGGTCACGGGTCAAAGTTCAAGGTCAAAAGGTCACTGGTCAAGGTCAAAAGGTCACGTTTCAAGGTCATAAGGACACGGGGGTCAAAAATCAAGGTCAAAAGGTCACGAACCAAGGTCAAAAGGTCACGGGACAAGGTCAGAAGGTCACGGGGCAACTGCATAAGGCCAAAAGGTCACCTGTCAAGGTCAAACGGTCACAGGATCAAAGTTCAAGGTCAAAAGGTCACGGGTCAAAGTTCAAGGTCAAAAGGTCACTAGTCAAGGTCAAAAGGTCACGTTTCAAGGTCATAAGGACACGGGGGTCAAAAATCAAGGTCAAAAGGTCACGAACCAAGGTCAAAAGGTCACGGGACAAGGTCAGAAGGTCACGGGGCAACTGCATAAGGCCAAAAGGTCACCTGTCAAGGTCAAAAGGTCACTGCTCAAGGTCAAAAGGTCACGTATCAATTCAAAAGGTCACGGGGCAATTGCATAAGGTCAAAAGCTCACTGGTCAAAATCAAACGGTCACAGGATCAAAGTTCAAGGTCATAAGGTCATGGGGTCAAAAATCAAGGTCAAAAGGTCACCGCTCAAGGTCATAAGGTCAGGGGACAAGGTCATAAGGTCACGGGGTAAAGGTCAAGGTCAAAAGGTCGCGAACCAAGGTCAAAAGGTCACGGGGGTCAAAAATCGAGGTCAAAAGGTCACAAACCAAGGTCAAAAGGTCACGGGACAAGGTGAAAAGGTCACGGGGCAACTGCATAAGGCCAAAAGGTCACCTGTCAAGGTCAAAAGGTCACTGCTCAAGGTCAAAAGGTCACGGTTCAAGGTCATAAGGTCACGGGGGTCAAAGGTCAAGGTCAAAAGGTCACGAACCAAGGTCATAAGGTCACTGGTCAAGGTCAAAAGGTCACGGGTCAATGGAGAGAGCTCGCGGAGTCAGAGGTCTAGGTCAAACAGTACCAGGCTCAAAGTTCAAGGTCAAAAGGTCACGTTTCAAGGTCAAAAGGTCACGGGACAAGGTCATAAGGTCACGGGGGTAAAGGTCAAGGTCAAAAGGTCGCGAACCAAGGTCAAAATATCACGGGGCAATTGCATAAGGTCAAAGGGTCACTGGTAAAGGTCAAAAGGTCACTGGTCAAAATCAAACGGTCACACGAACAACGTTCAAGGTCAAAAGGTCACTGCTCAAGGTCAAAAGGTCACGTTTCAAGGTCAAACGGTCACGGGGTTCAAATGTCAAGGTCAAAAGGTCACGAACCAAGGTCAGAAGGTCACGGAGTCAAAGTTCAAGGTCAAAAAGGTCACGGGACAAGGTCAAAAGGTCACGGGTCAATGTCGGAAGGTCACGGGTCAAAGGTCTAGGTCAAACAGTACCAGGCTCAAAGTTCAAGGTCAAAAGGTCACGTTTCACGGTCAAAAGGTCACGGGACAAGGTCAGAAGGTCACGGGGCAACTGCATAAGGACAAAAGGTCACCTGTCAAGGTCAAAAGGTCACTGCGCTAGGTCAAAAGGTTACGTATCGATTCAAAAGGTCACGGGGCAATTGCATAAGGTCAAAGGGTCACTGGTAAAGGTCAAAAGGTCACTGGTCAAAATCAAACGGTCACACGAACAACGTTCAAGGTCAAAAGGTCACTGCTCAAGGTCAAAAGGTCACGTTTCAAGGTCAAACGGTCACGGGGGTCAAATGTCAAGGTCAAAAGGTCACGAACCAAGGTCAAAAGGTCACGGGGGTCAAAGGTCAAGGCCAGACGGTCACAGGATCAAAGTTCAAGGTCAAAAGGTCACTGGTCAAGGTCAAAAGGTCACGGGACAAGCTCATAAGGTCACGGGGTAAAGGTCAAGGTCAAAAGGTCGCGAACCAAGGTCAAAAGGTCACGGGCAATTGCATAAGGTCAAAGGGTCACTGGTAAAGGTCAAAAGGTCACTGCTCAAGGTCAAAAGGTCCCGTTTCAAGGTCAAACGGTCACGGGGGTGTCAAATGTCAAGGTCAAAAGGTCACGAACCAAGGTCAAAAGGTCACGGGGGTCAAAAATCGAGGTCAAAAGGTCACAAACCAAGGTCAAAAGGTCACGGGACAAGGTGAAAAGGTCACGGTTCAAGGTCATAAGGCCAAAAGGTCACCTGTCAAGGTCAAAAGGTCACTGCTCAAGGTCAAAAGGTCACGGTTCAAGGTCATAAGGTCACGGGGGTCAAAGGTCAAGGTCAAAAGGTCACGAACCAAGGTCAAAAGGTCACGGGACAAGGTCATAAGGTCACTTATCAAGGTCAAAAGGTCCCGTTTCAAGGTCAAAAGTTCACAGGGTCAAAGTTCAAGGTCAAAAGGTCACTTATCAAGGTCAAACGGTCACGGGGTCAAAAATCAAGGTCAAAAGGTCACTGGTAAAGGTCAAAAGGTCACTGGTCAAAAGCAAACGGTCACAGGATGAAAGTTCAAGGTCAAAAAGTCACTAGTCAAGGTCAAAAGGTCACGTTTCAAGGTCATAAGGACACGGGGTCAAAAATCAAGGTCAAAAGGTCACAAACCAAGGTCAAAAGGTCACGGGACAATGTCAGAAGGTCACGGGGCAACTGCATAAGGCCAAAAGGTCACCTGTCAAGGTCAAAAGGTCACTGCTCAAGGTCAAAAGGTCACGTATCGATTCAAAAGGTCACGGGGCAATTGCATAAGGTCAAAAGCTCACTGGTCAAAATCAAACGGTCACAGGATCAAAGTTCAAGGTCATAAGGTCATGGGGGTCAAAAATCAAGGTCAAAAGGTCACCGCTCAAGGTCAAAAGGTCACGGGACAAGGTCATAAGGTCACGGGGTAAAGGTCAAGGTCATAAGGTCACGAACCAAGGTCAAAAGGTCACGGGGCAATTGCATAAGGTCAAAGGGTCACTGGTAAAGGTCAAAAGGTCACTGGTCAAAATCAAACGGTCACACGAACAACGTTCAAGGTCAAAAGGTCACTGCTCAAGGTCAAAAGGTCCCGTTTCAAGGTCAAACGGTCACGGGGGTGTCAAATGTCAAGGTCAAAAGGTAACAAACCAAGGTCAAAAGGTCACGGGGGTCAAAAATCGAGGTCAAAAGGTCACAAACCAAGGTCAAAAGGTCACGGGACAAGGAGAAATGGTCACAGGGCAACTGCATAAGGCCAAAAGGTCACCTGTCAAGGTCAAAAGGTCACTGCTCAAGGTCAAAAGGTCACGGTTCAAGGTCATAAGGTCACGGGGGTCAAAGGTCAAGGTCAAAAGGTCACGAACCAAGGTCAAAAGGTCACGGGACAAGGTCATAAGGTCACTTATCAAGGTCAAAAGGTCCCGTTTCAAGGTCAAAAGTTCACAGGGTCAAAGTTCAAGGTCAAAAGGTCACTTATCAAGGTCAAACGGTCACAGGTCAAAAATCAAGGTCAAAAGGTCACTGGTAAAGGTCAAAAGGTCACTGGTCAAAAGCAAACGGTCACAGGATCAAAGTTCAAGGTCAAAAGGTCACTGGTCAGGGTCAAAAGGTCACTGCTGAAGGTAAAAAAGACACAGGGGTTAAAGGTAAAGGTCAAAAGGTCACGGTACAAGGTGAAAAGGTCATGGGACAAGGTCAAAAGGTCACGGGGCAACTGCATAAGGCCAAAAGGTCACCTGTCAAGGTCAAACGGTCACAGGATCAAAGTTCAAGGTCAAAAGGTCACGGGTCAAAGTTCAAGGTCAAAAGGTCACTGGTCAAGGTCAAAAGGTCACGAGTCAATGTAGAAAGGTCACGGGGGTCAAAGGTCTAGGTAAAACAGTACCAGGATCAAAGTTCAAGGTCAAAAGGTCACTAGTCAAGGTCAAAAGGTCACGTTTCAAGGTCATAAGGACACGGGGGTCAAAAATCAAGGTCAAAAGGTCACGAACCAAGGTCAAAAGGTCACGGGACAAGGTCAGAAGGTCACGGGGCAACTGCATAAGGCCAAAAGGTCACCTGTCAAGGTCAAAAGGTCACGGCTCAAGGTCAAAAGGTCACGGTTCAAGGTCATAAGGTCACGGGGGTCAAAGGTCAAGGTCAAAAGGTCACAAACCAAGGTCAAAAGGTCACGGGACAAGGTCATAAGGTCACTTATCAAGGTGAAAAGGTCCCGTTTCAAGGTCAAAAGTTCACAGGGTCAAAGTTCAAGGTCAAAAGGTCACCTATCAAGGTCAAACGGTCACGGGGTCAAAAATCAAGGTCAAAAGGTCACTGGTAAAGGTCAAAAGGTCACTGGTCAAAAGCAAACGGTCACAGGATCAAAGTTCAAGGTCAAAAGGTCACTGGTCAGGGTCAAAAGGTCACTGCTGAAGGTAAAAAAGATACAGGGGTTATGCATAAGGTCAAAGGGTCACTGGTAAAGGTCAAAAGGTCACTGGTCAAAATCAAACGGTCACACGAACAACGTTCAAGGTCAAAAGGTCACTGCTCAAGGTCAAAAGGTCCCGTTTCAAGGTCAAACGGTCACGGGGGTGTCAAATGTCAAGGTCAAAAGGTCACGAACCAAGGTCAAAAGGTCACGGGGGTCAAAAATCGAGGTCAAAAGGTCACAAACCAAGGTCAAAAGGTCACGGGACAAGGTGAAATGGTCACGGGGCAACTGCATAAGGCCAAAAGGTCACCTGTCAAGGTCAAAAGGTCACGGCTCAAGGTCAAAATGTCACGGTTCAAGGTCATAAGGTCACGGGGGTCAAAGGTCAAGGTCAAAAGGTCACGAACCAAGGTCAAAAGGTCACGGGACAAGGTCATAAGGTCACCTATCAAGGTCAAAAGGTCCCGTTTCAAGGTCAAAAGTTCACAGGGTCAAAGTTCAAGGTCAAAAGGTCACTTATCAAGGTCAAACGGTCACGGGGTCAAATGTCAAGGTCAAAAGGTCACAAACCAAGGTCAAAAGGTCACGGGACAAAGTCATAAGGTCACTTATCAAGGTCAAAAGGTCCCGTTTCAAGGTCAAAAGTTCACAGGGTCAAAGTTCAAGGTCAAAAGGTCACTTATCAAGGTCAAACGGTCACAGGTCAAAAATCAAGGTCAAAAGGTCACTGGTAAAGGTCAAAAGGTCACTGGTCAAAAGCAAACGGTCACAGGATCAAAGTTCAATGTCAAAAGGTCACTGGTCAGGGTCAAAAGGTCACTGCTGAAGGTAAAAAAGACACAGGGGTTAAAGGTAAAGGTCAAAAGGTCACGGGACAAGGTGAAAAGGTCACGGGACAAGGTCAAAAGGTCACGGGGCAACTGCATAAGGCCAAAAGGTCACCTGTCAAGGTCAAACGGTCACAGGATCAAAGTTCAAGGTCAAAAGGTCACGGGTCAAAGTTCAAGGTCAAAAGGTCACTGGTCAAGGTCAAAAGGTCACGAGTCAATGTAGAAAGGTCACGGGGGTCAAAGGTCTAGGTAAAACAGTACCAGGATCAAAGTTCAAGGTCAAAAGGTCACTAGTCAAGGTCAAAAGGTCACGTTTCAAGGTCATAAGGACACGGGGGTCAAAAATCAAGGTCAAAAGGTCACGAACCAAGGTCAAAAGGTCACGGGACAAGGTCAGAAGGTCACGGGGCAACTGCATAAGGCCAAAAGGTCACCTGTCAAGGTCAAAAGGTCACTGCTCAAGGTCAAAAGGTCACGTATCAATTCAAAAGGTCACGGGGCAATTGCATAAGGTCAAAAGCTCACTGGTCAAAATCAAACGGTCACAGGATCAAAGTTCAAGGTCATAAGGTCATGGGGGTCAAAAATCAAGGTCAAAAGGTCATCGCTCAAGGTCAAAAGGTCACGGGACAAGGTCATAAGGTCACGGGGGTAAAGGTCAAGGTCAAAAGGTCGCGAACCAAGGTCAAAAGGTCACGGGGCAATTGCATAAGGTCAAAGGGTCACTGGTAAAGGTCAAAAGGTCAGTGGTCAAAATCAAACGGTCACACGAACAACGTTCAAGGTCAAAAGGTCACTGCTCAAGGTCAAAAGGTCCCGTTTCAAGGTCAAACGGTCACGGGGTGTCAAATGTCAAGGTCAAAAGGTCACGAACCAAGGTCAAAAGGTCACGGGGGTCAAAAATCGAGGTCAAAAGGTCACAAACCAAGGTCAAAAGGTCACGGGACAAGGTGAAAAGGTCACGGGGCAACTGCATAAGGCCAAAAGGTCACCTGTCAAGGTCAAAAGGTCACTGCTCAAGGTCAAAAGGTCACGGTTCAAGGTCATAAGGTCACGGGGGTCAAAGGTCAAGGTCAAAAGGTCACGAACCAAGGTCAAAAGGTCACGGGACAAGGTCATAAGGTCACTTATCAAGGTCAAAAGGTCCCGTTTCAAGGTCAAAAGTTCACAGGGTCAAAGTTCAAGGTCAAAAGGTCACTTATCAAGGTCAAACGGTCACGGGGGCAAAAATCAAGGTCAAAAGGTCACTGGTAAAGGTCAAAAGGTCACTGGTCAAAAGCAAACGGTCACAGGATGAAAGTTCAAGGTCAAAAGGTCACTGGTCAGGGTCAAAAGGTCACTGCTGAAGGTAAAAAAGACACAGGGGTTAAAGGTAAAGGTCAAAAGGTCACGGTACAAGGTGAAAAGGTCACGGGACAAGGTCAAAAGGTCACGGGGCAACTGCATAAGGCCAAAAGGTCACCTGTCAAGGTCAAACGTTCACAGGATCAAAGTTCAAGGTCAAAAGGTCACGGGTCAAAGTTCAAGGTCAAAAGGTCACTGGTCAAGGTCAAAAGGTCACGAGTCAATGTAGAAAGGTCACGGGGGTCAAAGGTCTAGGTAAAACAGTACCAGGATCAAAGTTCAAGGTCAAAAGGTCACTAGTCAAGGTCAAAAGGTCACGTTTCAAGGTCATAAGGACACGGGGGTCAAAAATCAAGGTCAAAAGGTCACGAACCAAGGTCAAAAGGTCACGGGACAAGGTCAGAAGGTCACGGGGCAACTGCATAAGGCCAAAAGGTCACCTGTCAAGGTCAAAAGGTCACTGCTCAAGGTCAAAAGGTCACGTATCAATTAAAAGGTCACGGGGCAATTGCATAAGGTCAAAAGCTCACTGGTCAAAATCAAACTGTCACAGGATCAAAGTTCAAGGTCATAAGGTCATGGGGGTCAAAAATCAAGGTCAAAAGGTCACTGCTCAAGGTCAAAAGGTCACGGGACAAGGTCATAAGGTCACGGGGTAAAGGTCAAGGTCAAAAGGTCACGAACCAAGGTCAAAAGGTCACGGGGCAATTGCATAAGGTCAAAGGGTCACTGGTAAAGGTCAAAAGGTCACTGGTCAAAATCAAACGGTCACACGAACAACGTTCAAGGTCAAAAGGTCACTGCTCAAGGTCAAAAGGTCCCGTTTCAAGGTCAAACGGTCACGGGGGTGTCAAATGTCAAGGTCAAAAGGTCACAAACCAAGGTCAAAAGGTCACGGGACAAGGTGAAATGGTCACGGGGCAACTGCATAAGGCCAAAAGGTCACCTGTCAAGGTCATAAGGTCACTGCTCAAGGTCAAAAGGTCCCATTTCAAGGTCAAAAGTTCACAGGGTCAAAGTTCAAGGTCAAAAGGTCACTTATCAAGGTCAAACGGTCACGGGGTCAAAAATCAAGCTCAAAAGGTCACTGGTAAAGGTCAAAAGGTCACTGGTCAAAAGCAAACGGTCACAGGATCAAAGTTCAAGGTCAAAAGGTCACTGGTCAGGGTCAAAAGGTCACTGCTGAAGGTAAAAAAGATACAGGGGTTATGCATAAGGTCAAAGGGTCACTGGTAAAGGTCAAAAGGTCACTGGTCAAAATCAAACGGTCACACGAACAACGTTCAAGGTCAAAAGGTCACTGCTCAAGGTCAAAAGGTCCCGTTTCAAGGTCAAACAGTCACGGGGGTGTCAAATGTCAAGGTCAAAAGGTCACAAACCAAGGTCAAAAGGTCACGGGGGTCAAAAATCGAGGTCAAAAGGTCACAAACCAAGGTCAAAAGGTCACGGGACAAGGTGAAATGGTCACGGGGCAACTGCATAAGGCCAAAAGGTCACCTGTCAAGGTCAAAAGGTCACTGCTCAAGGTCAAAAGGTCACGGTTCAAGGTCATAAGGTCACGGGGGTCAAAGGTCAAGGTCAAAAGGTCACGAACCAAGGTCAAAAGGTCACGGGGGTCAAAAATCGAGGTCAAAAGGTCACAAACCAAGGTCAAAAGGTCACGGGACAAGGTGAAAAGGTCACGGGACAAGGTCATAAGGTCACTTATCAAGGTGAAAAGGTCCCGTTTCAAGGTCAAAAGTTCACAGGGACAAAGTTCAAGGTCAAAAGGTCACTTATCAAGGTCAAACGGTCACGGGGTCAAAAATCAAGGTCAAAAGGTCACTGGTAAAGGTCAAAAGGTCACTGGTCAAAAGCAAACGGTCAAAGGATCAAAGTTCAAGGTCAAAAGGTCACTGGTCAGGGTCAAAAGGTCACTGCTGAAGGTAAAAAAGACACAGGGGTTAAAGGTAAAGGTCAAAAGGTCACGGTACAAGGTGAAAAGGTCACGGGACAAGGTCAAAAGGTCACGGGGCAACTGCATAAGGCCAAAAGGTCACCTGTCAAGGTCAAACGGTCACAGGATCAAAGTTCAAGGTCAAAAGGTCACGGGTCAAAGTTCAAGGTCAAAAGGTCACTGGTCAAGGTCAAAAGGTCACGAGTCAATGTAGAAAGGTCACGGGGGTCAAAGGTCTAGGTAAAACAGTACCAGGATCAAAGTTCAAGGTCAAAAGGTCACTAGTCAAGGTCAAAAGGTCACGTTTCAAGGTCATAAGGACACGGGGGTCAAAAATCAAGGTCAAAAGGTCACGAACCAAGGTCAAAAGGTCACGGGACAAGGTCAGAAGGTCACGGGGCAACTGCATAAGGCCAAAAGGTCACCTGTCAAGGTCAAAAGGTCACTGCACAAGGTCAAAAGGTCACGGTTCAAGGTCATAAGGTCACGGGGGTCAAAGGTCACGGTCAAAAGGTCACAAACCAAGGTCAAAAGGTCACGGGACAAAGTCATAAGGTCACTTATCAAGGTCAAAAGGTCCCGTTTCAAGGTCAAAAGTTCACAGGGTCAAAGTTCAAGGTCAAAAGGTCACTTATCAAGGTCAAACGGTCACAGGTCAAAAATCAAGGTCAAAAGGTCACTGGTAAAGGTCAAAAGGTCACTGGTCAAAAGCAAACGGTCACAGGATCAAAGTTCAATGTCAAAAGGTCACTGGTCAGGGTCAAAAGGTCACCGCTGAAGGTAAAAAAGACACAGGGGTTAAAGGTAAAGGTCAAAAGGTCACGGTACAAGGTGAAAAGGTCACGGGACAAGGTCAAAAGGTCACGGGGCAACTGCATAAGGCCAAAAGGTCACCTGTCAAGGTCAAACGGTCACAGGATCAAAGTTCAAGGTCAAAAGGTCACGGGTCAAAGTTCAAGGTCAAAAGGTCACTGGTCAAGGTCAAAAGGTCACGAGTCAATGTAGAAAGGTCACGGGGGTCAAAGGTCTAGGTAAAACAGTACCAGGATCAAAGTTCAAGGTCAAAAGGTCACTAGTCAAGGTCAAAAGGTCACGTTTCAAGGTCATAAGGACACGGGGGTCAAAAATCAAGGTCAAAAGGTCACGAACCAAGGTCAAAAGGTCACGGGACAAGGTCAGAAGGTCACGGGGCAACTGCATAAGGCCAAAAGGTCACCTGTCAAGGTCAAAAGGTCACTGCTCAAGGTCAAAAGGTCACGTATCAATTCAAAAGGTCACGGGGCAATTGCATAAGGTCAAAAGCTCACTGGTCAAAATCAAACGGTCACAGGATCAAAGTTCAAGGTCATAAGGTCATGGGGGTCAAAAATCAAGGTCAAAAGGTCACCGCTCAAGGTCAAAAGGTCACGGGACAAGGTCATAAGGTCACGGGGGTAAAGGTCAAGGTCAAAAGGTCGCGAACCAAGGTCAAAAGGTCACGGGGCAATTGCATAAGGTCAAAGGGTCACTGGTAAAGGTCAAAAGGTCAGTGGTCAAAATCAAACGGTCACACAAACAACGTTCAAGGTCAAAAGGTCACTGCTCAAGGTCAAAAGGTCCCGTTTCAAGGTCAAACGGTCACGGGGTGTCAAATGTCAAGGTCAAAAGGTCACGAACCAAGGTCAAAAGGTCACGGGGGTCAAAAATCGAGGTCAAAAGGTCACAAACCAAGGTCAAAAGGTCACGGGACAAGGTGAAAAGGTCACGGGGCAACTGCATAAGGCCAAAAGGTCACCTGTCAAGGTCAAAAGGTCACTTCCCAAGGTCAAAAGGTCACGGTTCAAGGTCATAAGGTCACGGGGGTCAAAGGTCAAGGTCAAAAGGTCACGGGACAAGGTGAAAAGGTCACGGGGCAACTGCATAAGGCCAAAAGGTCACCTGTCAAGGTCAAAAGGTCCCGTTTCAAGGTCAAAAGTTCACAGGGTCAAAGTTCAAGGTCAAAAGGTCACTTATCAAGGTCAAACGGTCACGGGGTCAAAAATCAAGGTCAAAAGGTCACTGGTAAAGGTCAAAAGGTCACTGGTCAAAAGCAAACGGTCACAGGATCAAAGTTCAAGGTCAAAAGGTCACTGGTCAGGGTCAAAAGGTCACTGCTGAAGGTAAAAAAGACACAGGGGTTAAAGGTAAAGGTCAAAAGGTCACGGTACAAGGTGAAAAGGTCACGGGACAAGGTCAAAAGGTCACGGGGCAACTGCATAAGGCCAAAAGGTCACCTGTCAAGGTCAAACGGTCACAGGATCAAAGTTCAAGGTCAAAAGGTCACGGGTCAAAGTTCAAGGTCAAAAGGTCACTGGTCAAGGTCAAAAGGTCACGAGTCAATGTAGAAAGGTCACGGGGGTCAAAGGTCTAGGTAAAACAGTACCAGGATCAAAGTTCAAGGTCAAAAGGTCACTAGTCAAGGTCAAAAGGTCACGTTTCAAGGTCATAAGGACACGGGGGTCAAAAATCAAGGTCAAAAGGTCACGAACCAAGGTCAAAAGGTCACGGGACAAGGTCAGAAGGTCACGGGGCAACTGCATAAGGCCAAAAGGTCACCTGTCAAGGTCAAAAGGTCACTGCTCAAGGTCAAAAGGTCACGTATCAATTAAAAGGTCACGGGGCAATTGCATAAGGTCAAAAGCTCACTGGTCAAAATCAAACTGTCACAGGATCAAAGTTCAAGGTCATAAGGTCATGGGGGTCAAAAATCAAGGTCAAAAGGTCACTGCTCAAGGTCAAAAGGTCACGGGACAAGGTCATAAGGTCACGGGGTAAAGGTCAAGGTCAAAAGGTCACGAACCAAGGTCAAAAGGTCACGGGGCAATTGCATAAGGTCAAAGGGTCACTGGTAAAGGTCAAAAGGTCACTGGTCAAAATAAAACGGTCACACGAACAACGTTCAAGGTCAAAAGGTCACTGCTCAAGGTCAAAAGGTCCCGTTTCAAGGTCAAACGGTCACGGGGGTGTCAAATGTCAAGGTCAAAAGGTCACAAACCAAGGTCAAAAGGTCACGGGGGTCAAAAATCGAGGTCAAAAGGTCACAAACCAAGGTCAAAAGGTCACGGGACAAGGTGAAAAGGTCACGGGGCAACTGCATAAGGCCAAAAGGTCACATGTCAAGGTCATAAGGTCACTGCTCAAGGTCAAAAGGTCCCATTTCAAGGTCAAAAGTTCACAGGGTCAAAGTTCAAGGTCAAAAGGTCACTTATCAAGGTCAAACGGTCACGGGGTCAAAAATCAAGGTCAAAAGGTCACTGGTAAAGGTCAAAAGGTCACTGGTCAAAAGCAAACGGTCACAGGATGAAAGTTCAAGGTCAAAAGGTCACTGGTCAGGGTCAAAAGGTCACTGCTGAAGGTAAAAAAGACACAGGGGTTAAAGGTAAAGGTCAAAAGGTCACGGTACAAGGTGAAAAGGTCACGGGACAAGGTCAAAAGGTCACTGCTGAAGGTAAAAAAGATACAGGGGTTATGCATAAGGTCAAAGGGTCACTGGTAAAGGTCAAAAGGTCACTGGTCAAAATCAAACGGTCACACGAACAACGTTCAAGGTCAAAAGGTCACTGCTCAAGGTCAAAAGGTCCCGTTTCAAGGTCAAACAGTCACGGGGGTGTCAAATGTCAAGGTCAAAAGGTCACAAACCAAGGTCAAAAGGTCACGGGGGTCAAAAATCGAGGTCAAAAGGTCACAAACCAAGGTCAAAAGGTCACGGGACAAGGTGAAATGGTCACGGGGCAACTGCATAAGGCCAAAAGGTCACCTGTCAAGGTCAAAAGGTCACTGCTCAAGGTCAAAAGGTCACGGTTCAAGGTCATAACGTCACGGGGGTCAAAGGTCAAGGTCAAAAGGTCACGAACCAAGGTCAAAAGGTCACGGGGGTCAAAAATCGAGGTCAAAAGGTCACAAACCAAGGTCAAAAGGTCACGGGACAAGGTGAAAAGGTCACGGGACAAGGTCATAAGGTCACTTATCAAGGTCAAAAGGTCCCGTTTCAAGGTCAAAAGTTCACAGGGACAAAGTTCAAGGTCAAAAGGTCACTTATCAAGGTCAAACGGTCACGGGGTCAAAAATCAAGGTCAAAAGGTCACTGGTAAAGGTCAAAAGGTCACTGGTCAAAAGCAAACGGTCAAAGGATCAAAGTTCAAGGTCAAAAGGTCACTGGTCAGGGTCAAAAGGTCACTGCTGAAGGTAAAAAAGACACAGGGGTTAAAGGTAAAGGTCAAAAGGTCACGGTACAAGGTGAAAAGGTCACGGGACAAGGTCAAAAGGTCACGGGGCAACTGCATAAGGCCAAAAGGTCACCTGTCAAGGTCAAACGGTCACAGGATCAAAGTTCAAGGTCAAAAGGTCACGGGTCAAAGTTCAAGGTCAAAAGGTCACGGGTCAAGGTCAAAAGGTCACGAGTCAATGTAGAAAGGTCACGGGGGTCAAAGGTCTAGGTAAAACAGTACCAGGATCAAAGTTCAAGGTCAAAAGGTCACTAGTCAAGGTCAAAAGGTCACGTTTCAAGGTCATAAGGACACGGGGGTCAAAAATCAAGGTCAAAAGGTCACGAACCAAGGTCAAAAGGTCACGGGACAAGGTCAGAAGGTCACGGGGCAACTGCATAAGGCCAAAAGGTCACCTGTCAAGGTCAAAAGGTCACTGCACAAGGTCAAAAGGTCACGGTTCAAGGTCATAAGGTCACGGGGGTCAAAGGTCACGGTCAAAAGGTCACAAACCAAGGTCAAAAGGTCACGGGACAAAGTCATAAGGTCACTTATCAAGGTCAAAAGGTCCCGTTTCAAGGTCAAAAGTTCACAGGGTCAAAGTTCAAGGTCAAAAGGTCACTTATCAAGGTCAAACGGTCACAGGTCAAAAATCAAGGTCAAAAGGTCACTGGTAAAGGTCAAAAGGTCACTGGTCAAAAGCAAACGGTCACAGGATCAAAGTTCAATGTCAAAAGGTCACTGGTCAGGGTCAAAAGGTCACCGCTGAAGGTAAAAAAGACACAGGGGTTAAAGGTAAAGGTCAAAAGGTCACGGTACAAGGTGAAAAGGTCACGGGACAAGGTCAAAAGGTCACGGGGCAACTGCATAAGGCCAAAAGGTCACCTGTCAAGGTCAAACGGTCACAGGATCAAAGTTCAAGGTCAAAAGGTCACGGGTCAAAGTTCAAGGTCAAAAGGTCACTGGTCAAGGTCAAAAGGTCACGAGTCAATGTAGAAAGGTCACGGGGGTCAAAGGTCTAGGTAAAACAGTACCAGGATCAAAGTTCAAGGTCAAAAGGTCACTAGTCAAGGTCAAAAGGTCACGTTTCAAGGTCATAAGGACACGGGGGTCAAAAATCAAGGTCAAAAGGTCACGAACCAAGGTCAAAAGGTCACGGGACAAGGTCAGAAGGTCACGGGGCAACTGCATAAGGCCAAAAGGTCACCTGTCAAGGTCAAAAGGTCACTGCACAAGGTCAAAAGGTCACGGTTCAAGGTCATAAGGTCACGGGGGTCAAAGGTCACGGTCAAAAGGTCACAAACCAAGGTCAAAAGGTCACGGGACAAAGTCATAAGGTCACTTATCAAGGTCAAAAGGTCCCGTTTCAAGGTCAAAAGTTCACAGGGTCAAAGTTCAAGGTCAAAAGGTCACTTATCAAGGTCAAACGGTCACAGGTCAAAAATCAAGGTCAAAAGGTCACTGGTAAAGGTCAAAAGGTCACTGGTCAAAAGCAAACGGTCACAGGATCAAAGTTCAATGTCAAAAGGTCACTGGTCAGGGTCAAAAGGTCACCGCTGAAGGTAAAAAAGACACAGGGGTTAAAGGTAAAGGTCAAAAGGTCACGGTACAAGGTGAAAAGGTCACGGGACAAGGTCAAAAGGTCACGGGGCAACTGCATAAGGCCAAAAGGTCACCTGTCAAGGTCAAACGGTCACAGGATCAAAGTTCAAGGTTAAAAGGTCACGGGTCAAAGTTCAAGGTCAAAAGGTCACTGGTCAAGGTCAAAAGGTCACGAGTCAATGTAGAAAGGTCACGGGGGTCAAAGGTCTAGGTAAAACAGTACCAGGATCAAAGTTCAAGGTCAAAAGGTCACTAGTCAAGGTCAAAAGGTCACGTTTCAAGGTCATAAGGACACGGGGGTCAAAAATCAAGGTCAAAAGGTCACGAACCAAGGTCAAAAGGTCACGGGACAAGGTCAGAAGGTCACGGGGCAACTGCATAAGGCCAAAAGGTCACCTGTCAAGGTCAAAAGGTCACTGCTCAAGGTCAAAAGGTCACGTATCAATTCAAAAGGTCACGGGGCAATTGCATAAGGTCAAAAGCTCACTGGTCAAAATCAAACGGTCACAGGATCAAAGTTCAAGGTCATAAGGTCATGGGGGTCAAAAATCAAGGTCAAAAGGTCACCGCTCAAGGTCAAAAGGTCACGGGACAAGGTCATAAGGTCACGGGGGTAAAGGTCAAGGTCAAAAGGTCGCGAACCAAGGTCAAAAGGTCACGGGGCAATTGCATAAGGTCAAAGGGTCACTGGTAAAGGTCAAAAGGTCAGTGGTCAAAATCAAACGGTCACACAAACAACGTTCAAGGTCAAAAGGTCACTGCTCAAGGTCAAAAGGTCCCGTTTCAAGGTCAAACGGTCACGGGGTGTCAAATGTCAAGGTCAAAAGGTCACGAACCAAGGTCAAAAGGTCACGGGGGTCAAAAATCGAGGTCAAAAGGTCACAAACCAAGGTCAAAAGGTCACGGGACAAGGTGAAAAGGTCACGGGGCAACTGCATAAGGCCAAAAGGTCACCTGTCAAGGTCAAAAGGTCACGGCTCAAGGTCAAAAGGTCACGGTTCAAGGTCATAAGGTCACGGGGGTCAAAGGTCAAGGTCAAAAGGTCACGGGACAAGGTGAAAAGGTCACGGGGCAACTGCATAAGGCCAAAAGGTCACCTGTCAAGGTCAAAAGGTCCCGTTTCAAGGTCAAAAGTTCACAGGGTCAAAGTTCAAGGTCAAAAGGTCACTTATCAAGGTCAAACGGTCACGGGGTCAAAAATCAAGGTCAAAAGGTCACTGGTAAAGGTCAAAAGGTCACTGGTCAAAAGCAAACGGTCACAGGATCAAAGTTCAAGGTCAAAAGGTCACTGGTCAGGGTCAAAAGGTCACTGCTGAAGGTAAAAAAGACACAGGGGTTAAAGGTAAAGGTCAAAAGGTCACGGTACAAGGTGAAAAGGTCACGGGACAAGGTCAAAAGGTCACGGGGCAACTGCATAAGGCCAAAAGGTCACCTGTCAAGGTCAAACGGTCACAGGATCAAAGTTCAAGGTCAAAAGGTCACGGGTCAAAGTTCAAGGTCAAAAGGTCACTGGTCAAGGTCAAAAGGTCACGAGTCAATGTAGAAAGGTCACGGGGGTCAAAGGTCTAGGTAAAACAGTACCAGGATCAAAGTTCAAGGTCAAAAGGTCACTAGTCAAGGTCAAAAGGTCACGTTTCAAGGTCATAAGGACACGGGGGTCAAAAATCAAGGTCAAAAGGTCACGAACCAAGGTCAAAAGGTCACGGGACAAGGTCAGAAGGTCACGGGGCAACTGCATAAGGCCAAAAGGTCACCTGTCAAGGTCAAAAGGTCACTGCTCAAGGTCAAAAGGTCACGTATCAATTAAAAGGTCACGGGGCAATTGCATAAGGTCAAAAGCTCACTGGTCAAAATCAAACTGTCACAGGATCAAAGTTCAAGGTCATAAGGTCATGGGGGTCAAAAATCAAGGTCAAAAGGTCACTGCTCAAGGTCAAAAGGTCACGGGACAAGGTCATAAGGTCACGGGGTAAAGGTCAAGGTCAAAAGGTCACGAACCAAGGTCAAAAGGTCACGGGGCAATTGCATAAGGTCAAAGGGTCACTGGTAAAGGTCAAAAGGTCACTGGTCAAAATAAAACGGTCACACGAACAACGTTCAAGGTCAAAAGGTCACTGCTCAAGGTCAAAAGGTCCCGTTTCAAGGTCAAACGGTCACGGGGGTGTCAAATGTCAAGGTCAAAAGGTCACAAACCAAGGTCAAAAGGTCACGGGGGTCAAAAATCGAGGTCAAAAGGTCACAAACCAAGGTCAAAAGGTCACGGGACAAGGTGAAATGGTCACGGGGCAACTGCATAAGGCCAAAAGGTCACCTGTCAAGGTCAAAAGGTCACTGCTCAAGGTCAAAAGGTCACGGTTCAAGGTCATAAGGTCACGGGGGTCAAAGGTCAAGGTCAAAAGGTCACGAACCAAGGTCAAAAGGTCACGGGGGTCAAAAATCGAGGTCAAAAGGTCACAAACCAAGGTCAAAAGGTCACGGGACAAGGTGAAAAGGTCACGGGACAAGGTCATAAGGTCACTTATCAAGGTGAAAAGGTCCCGTTTCAAGGTCAAAAGTTCACAGGGACAAAGTTCAAGGTCAAAAGGTCACTTATCAAGGTCAAACGGTCACGGGGTCAAAAATCAAGGTCAAAAGGTCACTGGTAAAGGTCAAAAGGTCACTGGTCAAAAGCAAACGGTCAAAGGATGAAAGTTCAAGGTCAAAAGGTCACTGGTCAGGGTCAAAAGGTCACTGCTGAAGGTAAAAAAGACACAGGGGTTAAAGGTAAAGGTCAAAAGGTCACGGTACAAGGTGAAAAGGTCACGGGACAAGGTCAAAAGGTCACGGGGCAACTGCATAAGGCCAAAAGGTCACCTGTCAAGGTCAAACGGTCACAGGATCAAAGTTCAAGGTCAAAAGGTCACGGGTCAAAGTTCAAGGTCAAAAGGTCACTGGTCAAGGTCAAAAGGTCACGAGTCAATGTAGAAAGGTCACGGGGGTCAAAGGTCTAGGTAAAACAGTACCAGGATCAAAGTTCAAGGTCAAAAGGTCACTAGTCAAGGTCAAAAGGTCACGTTTCAAGGTCATAAGGACACGGGGGTCAAAAATCAAGGTCAAAAGGTCACGAACCAAGGTCAAAAGGTCACGGGACAAGGTCAGAAGGTCACGGGGCAACTGCATAAGGCCAAAAGGTCACCTGTCAAGGTCAAAAGGTCACTGCTCAAGGTCAAAAGGTCACGTATCAATTAAAAGGTCACGGGGCAATTGCATAAGGTCAAAAGCTCACTGGTCAAAATCAAACTGTCACAGGATCAAAGTTCAAGGTCATAAGGTCATGGGGGTCAAAAATCAAGGTCAAAAGGTCACTGCTCAAGGTCAAAAGGTCACGGGACAAGGTCATAAGGTCACGGGGTAAAGGTCAAGGTCAAAAGGTCACGAACCAAGGTCAAAAGGTCACGGGGCAATTGCATAAGGTCAAAGGGTCACTGGTAAAGGTCAAAAGGTCACTGGTCAAAATAAAACGGTCACACGAACAACGTTCAAGGTCAAAAGGTCACTGCTCAAGGTCAAAAGGTCCCGTTTCAAGGTCAAACGGTCACGGGGGTGTCAAATGTCAAGGTCAAAAGGTCACAAACCAAGGTCAAAAGGTCACGGGGGTCAAAAATCGAGGTCAAAAGGTCACAAACCAAGGTCAAAAGGTCACGGGACAAGGTGAAATGGTCACGGGGCAACTGCATAAGGCCAAAAGGTCACCTGTCAAGGTCAAAAGGTCACTGCTCAAGGTCAAAAGGTCACGGTTCAAGGTCATAAGGTCACGGGGGTCAAAGGTCAAGGTCAAAAGGTCACGAACCAAGGTCAAAAGGTCACGGGGGTCAAAAATCGAGGTCAAAAGGTCACAAACCAAGGTCAAAAGGTCACGGGACAAGGTGAAAAGGTCACGGGACAAGGTCATAAGGTCACTTATCAAGGTGAAAAGGTCCCGTTTCAAGGTCAAAAGTTCACAGGGACAAAGTTCAAGGTCAAAAGGTCACTTATCAAGGTCAAACGGTCACGGGGTCAAAAATCAAGGTCAAAAGGTCACTGGTAAAGGTCAAAAGGTCACTGGTCAAAAGCAAACGGTCAAAGGATGAAAGTTCAAGGTCAAAAGGTCACTGGTCAGGGTCAAAAGGTCACTGCTGAAGGTAAAAAAGACACAGGGGTTAAAGGTAAAGGTCAAAAGGTCACGGTACAAGGTGAAAAGGTCACGGGACAAGGTCAAAAGGTCACGGGGCAACTGCATAAGGCCAAAAGGTCACCTGTCAAGGTCAAACGGTCACAGGATCAAAGTTCAAGGTCAAAAGGTCACGGGTCAAAGTTCAAGGTCAAAAGGTCACTGGTCAAGGTCAAAAGGTCACGAGTCAATGTAGAAAGGTCACGGGGGTCAAAGGTCTAGGTAAAACAGTACCAGGATCAAAGTTCAAGGTCAAAAGGTCACTAGTCAAGGTCAAAAGGTCACGTTTCAAGGTCATAAGGACACGGGGGTCAAAAATCAAGGTCAAAAGGTCACGAACCAAGGTCAAAAGGTCACGGGACAAGGTCAGAAGGTCACGGGGCAACTGCATAAGGCCAAAAGGTCACCTGTCAAGGTCAAAAGGTCACTGCACAAGGTCAAAAGGTCACGGTTCAAGGTCATAAGGTCACGGGGGTCAAAGGTCACGGTCAAAAGGTCACAAACCAAGGTCAAAAGGTCACGGGACAAAGTCATAAGGTCACTTATCAAGGTCAAAAGGTCCCGTTTCAAGGTCAAAAGTTCACAGGGTCAAAGTTCAAGGTCAAAAGGTCACTTATCAAGGTCAAACGGTCACAGGTCAAAAATCAAGGTCAAAAGGTCACTGGTAAAGGTCAAAAGGTCACTGGTCAAAAGCAAACGGTCACAGGATCAAAGTTCAATGTCAAAAGGTCACTGGTCAGGGTCAAAAGGTCACCGCTGAAGGTAAAAAAGACACAGGGGTTAAAGGTAAAGGTCAAAAGGTCACGGTACAAGGTGAAAAGGTCACGGGACAAGGTCAAAAGGTCACGGGGCAACTGCATAAGGCCAAAAGGTCACCTGTCAAGGTCAAACGGTCACAGGATCAAAGTTCAAGGTCAAAAGGTCACGGGTCAAAGTTCAAGGTCAAAAGGTCACTGGTCAAGGTCAAAAGGTCACGAGTCAATGTAGAAAGGTCACGGGGGTCAAAGGTCTAGGTAAAACAGTACCAGGATCAAAGTTCAAGGTCAAAAGGTCACTAGTCAAGGTCAAAAGGTCACGTTTCAAGGTCATAAGGACACGGGGGTCAAAAATCAAGGTCAAAAGGTCACGAACCAAGGTCAAAAGGTCACGGGACAAGGTCAGAAGGTCACGGGGCAACTGCATAAGGCCAAAAGGTCACCTGTCAAGGTCAAAAGGTCACTGCTCAAGGTCAAAAGGTCACGTATCAATTCAAAAGGTCACGGGGCAATTGCATAAGGTCAAAAGCTCACTGGTCAAAATCAAACGGTCACAGGATCAAAGTTCAAGGTCATAAGGTCATGGGGGTCAAAAATCAAGGTCAAAAGGTCACCGCTCAAGGTCAAAAGGTCACGGGACAAGGTCATAAGGTCACGGGGGTAAAGGTCAAGGTCAAAAGGTCGCGAACCAAGGTCAAAAGGTCACGGGGCAATTGCATAAGGTCAAAGGGTCACTGGTAAAGGTCAAAAGGTCAGTGGTCAAAATCAAACGGTCACACAAACAACGTTCAAGGTCAAAAGGTCACTGCTCAAGGTCAAAAGGTCCCGTTTCAAGGTCAAACGGTCACGGGGTGTCAAATGTCAAGGTCAAAAGGTCACGAACCAAGGTCAAAAGGTCACGGGGGTCAAAAATCGAGGTCAAAAGGTCACAAACCAAGGTCAAAAGGTCACGGGACAAGGTGAAAAGGTCACGGGGCAACTGCATAAGGCCAAAAGGTCACCTGTCAAGGTCAAAAGGTCACTTCCCAAGGTCAAAAGGTCACGGTTCAAGGTCATAAGGTCACGGGGGTCAAAGGTCAAGGTCAAAAGGTCACGGGACAAGGTGAAAAGGTCACGGGGCAACTGCATAAGGCCAAAAGGTCACCTGTCAAGGTCAAAAGGTCCCGTTTCAAGGTCAAAAGTTCACAGGGTCAAAGTTCAAGGTCAAAAGGTCACTTATCAAGGTCAAACGGTCACGGGGTCAAAAATCAAGGTCAAAAGGTCACTGGTAAAGGTCAAAAGGTCACTGGTCAAAAGCAAACGGTCACAGGATCAAAGTTCAAGGTCAAAAGGTCACTGGTCAGGGTCAAAAGGTCACTGCTGAAGGTAAAAAAGACACAGGGGTTAAAGGTAAAGGTCAAAAGGTCACGGTACAAGGTGAAAAGGTCACGGGACAAGGTCAAAAGGTCACGGGGCAACTGCATAAGGCCAAAAGGTCACCTGTCAAGGTCAAACGGTCACAGGATCAAAGTTCAAGGTCAAAAGGTCACGGGTCAAAGTTCAAGGTCAAAAGGTCACTGGTCAAGGTCAAAAGGTCACGAGTCAATGTAGAAAGGTCACGGGGGTCAAAGGTCTAGGTA
Source organism: Porphyrio hochstetteri (assembly GCA_020800305.1). Taxonomy (NCBI): domain Eukaryota; kingdom Metazoa; phylum Chordata; class Aves; order Gruiformes; family Rallidae; genus Porphyrio; species Porphyrio hochstetteri. Next base: position 950,962 of record CM036908.1, read on the forward strand.
AAACAGTACCAGGATCAAAGTTCAAGGTCAAAAGGTCACTAGTCAAGGTCAAAAGGTCACGTTTCAAGGTCATAAGGACACGGGGGTCAAAAATCAAGGTCAAAAGGTCACGAACCAAGGTCAAAAGGTCACGGGACAAGGTCAGAAGGTCACGGGGCAACTGCATAAGGCCAAAAGGTCACCTGTCAAGGTCAAAAGGTCACTGCTCAAGGTCAAAAGGTCACGTATCAATTAAAAGGTCACGGGGCAATTGCATAAGGTCAAAAGCTCACTGGTCAAAATCAAACTGTCACAGGATCAAAGTTCAAGGTCATAAGGTCATGGGGGTCAAAAATCAAGGTCAAAAGGTCACTGCTCAAGGTCAAAAGGTCACGGGACAAGGTCATAAGGTCACGGGGTAAAGGTCAAGGTCAAAAGGTCACGAACCAAGGTCAAAAGGTCACGGGGCAATTGCATAAGGTCAAAGGGTCACTGGTAAAGGTCAAAAGGTCACTGGTCAAAATAAAACGGTCACACGAACAACGTTCAAGGTCAAAAGGTCACTGCTCAAGGTCAAAAGGTCCCGTTTCAAGGTCAAACGGTCACGGGGGTGTCAAATGTCAAGGTCAAAAGGTCACAAACCAAGGTCAAAAGGTCACGGGGGTCAAAAATCGAGGTCAAAAGGTCACAAACCAAGGTCAAAAGGTCACGGGACAAGGTGAAAAGGTCACGGGGCAACTGCATAAGGCCAAAAGGTCACATGTCAAGGTCATAAGGTCACTGCTCAAGGTCAAAAGGTCCCATTTCAAGGTCAAAAGTTCACAGGGTCAAAGTTCAAGGTCAAAAGGTCACTTATCAAGGTCAAACGGTCACGGGGTCAAAAATCAAGGTCAAAAGGTCACTGGTAAAGGTCAAAAGGTCACTGGTCAAAAGCAAACGGTCACAGGATGAAAGTTCAAGGTCAAAAGGTCACTGGTCAGGGTCAAAAGGTCACTGCTGAAGGTAAAAAAGACACAGGGGTTAAAGGTAAAGGTCAAAAGGTCACGGTACAAGGTGAAAAGGTCACGGGACAAGGTCAAAAGGTCACTGCTGAAGGTAAAAAAGATACAGGGGTTATGCATAAGGTCAAAGGGTCACTGGTAAAGGTCAAAAGGTCACTGGTCAAAATCAAACGGTCACACGAACAACGTTCAAGGTCAAAAGGTCACTGCTCAAGGTCAAAAGGTCCCGTTTCAAGGTCAAACAGTCACGGGGGTGTCAAATGTCAAGGTCAAAAGGTCACAAACCAAGGTCAAAAGGTCACGGGGGTCAAAAATCGAGGTCAAAAGGTCACAAACCAAGGTCAAAAGGTCACGGGACAAGGTGAAATGGTCACGGGGCAACTGCATAAGGCCAAAAGGTCACCTGTCAAGGTCAAAAGGTCACTGCTCAAGGTCAAAAGGTCACGGTTCAAGGTCATAACGTCACGGGGGTCAAAGGTCAAGGTCAAAAGGTCACGAACCAAGGTCAAAAGGTCACGGGGGTCAAAAATCGAGGTCAAAAGGTCACAAACCAAGGTCAAAAGGTCACGGGACAAGGTGAAAAGGTCACGGGACAAGGTCATAAGGTCACTTATCAAGGTCAAAAGGTCCCGTTTCAAGGTCAAAAGTTCACAGGGACAAAGTTCAAGGTCAAAAGGTCACTTATCAAGGTCAAACGGTCACGGGGTCAAAAATCAAGGTCAAAAGGTCACTGGTAAAGGTCAAAAGGTCACTGGTCAAAAGCAAACGGTCAAAGGATCAAAGTTCAAGGTCAAAAGGTCACTGGTCAGGGTCAAAAGGTCACTGCTGAAGGTAAAAAAGACACAGGGGTTAAAGGTAAAGGTCAAAAGGTCACGGTACAAGGTGAAAAGGTCACGGGACAAGGTCAAAAGGTCACGGGGCAACTGCATAAGGCCAAAAGGTCACCTGTCAAGGTCAAACGGTCACAGGATCAAAGTTCAAGGTCAAAAGGTCACGGGTCAAAGTTCAAGGTCAAAAGGTCACGGGTCAAGGTCAAAAGGTCACGAGTCAATGTAGAAAGGTCACGGGGGTCAAAGGTCTAGGTAAAACAGTACCAGGATCAAAGTTCAAGGTCAAAAGGTCACTAGTCAAGGTCAAAAGGTCACGTTTCAAGGTCATAAGGACACGGGGGTCAAAAATCAAGGTCAAAAGGTCACGAACCAAGGTCAAAAGGTCACGGGACAAGGTCAGAAGGTCACGGGGCAACTGCATAAGGCCAAAAGGTCACCTGTCAAGGTCAAAAGGTCACTGCACAAGGTCAAAAGGTCACGGTTCAAGGTCATAAGGTCACGGGGGTCAAAGGTCACGGTCAAAAGGTCACAAACCAAGGTCAAAAGGTCACGGGACAAAGTCATAAGGTCACTTATCAAGGTCAAAAGGTCCCGTTTCAAGGTCAAAAGTTCACAGGGTCAAAGTTCAAGGTCAAAAGGTCACTTATCAAGGTCAAACGGTCACAGGTCAAAAATCAAGGTCAAAAGGTCACTGGTAAAGGTCAAAAGGTCACTGGTCAAAAGCAAACGGTCACAGGATCAAAGTTCAATGTCAAAAGGTCACTGGTCAGGGTCAAAAGGTCACCGCTGAAGGTAAAAAAGACACAGGGGTTAAAGGTAAAGGTCAAAAGGTCACGGTACAAGGTGAAAAGGTCACGGGACAAGGTCAAAAGGTCACGGGGCAACTGCATAAGGCCAAAAGGTCACCTGTCAAGGTCAAACGGTCACAGGATCAAAGTTCAAGGTCAAAAGGTCACGGGTCAAAGTTCAAGGTCAAAAGGTCACTGGTCAAGGTCAAAAGGTCACGAGTCAATGTAGAAAGGTCACGGGGGTCAAAGGTCTAGGTAAAACAGTACCAGGATCAAAGTTCAAGGTCAAAAGGTCACTAGTCAAGGTCAAAAGGTCACGTTTCAAGGTCATAAGGACACGGGGGTCAAAAATCAAGGTCAAAAGGTCACGAACCAAGGTCAAAAGGTCACGGGACAAGGTCAGAAGGTCACGGGGCAACTGCATAAGGCCAAAAGGTCACCTGTCAAGGTCAAAAGGTCACTGCACAAGGTCAAAAGGTCACGGTTCAAGGTCATAAGGTCACGGGGGTCAAAGGTCACGGTCAAAAGGTCACAAACCAAGGTCAAAAGGTCACGGGACAAAGTCATAAGGTCACTTATCAAGGTCAAAAGGTCCCGTTTCAAGGTCAAAAGTTCACAGGGTCAAAGTTCAAGGTCAAAAGGTCACTTATCAAGGTCAAACGGTCACAGGTCAAAAATCAAGGTCAAAAGGTCACTGGTAAAGGTCAAAAGGTCACTGGTCAAAAGCAAACGGTCACAGGATCAAAGTTCAATGTCAAAAGGTCACTGGTCAGGGTCAAAAGGTCACCGCTGAAGGTAAAAAAGACACAGGGGTTAAAGGTAAAGGTCAAAAGGTCACGGTACAAGGTGAAAAGGTCACGGGACAAGGTCAAAAGGTCACGGGGCAACTGCATAAGGCCAAAAGGTCACCTGTCAAGGTCAAACGGTCACAGGATCAAAGTTCAAGGTCAAAAGGTCACGGGTCAAAGTTCAAGGTCAAAAGGTCACTGGTCAAGGTCAAAAGGTCACGAGTCAATGTAGAAAGGTCACGGGGGTCAAAGGTCTAGGTAAAACAGTACCAGGATCAAAGTTCAAGGTCAAAAGGTCACTAGTCAAGGTCAAAAGGTCACGTTTCAAGGTCATAAGGACACGGGGGTCAAAAATCAAGGTCAAAAGGTCACGAACCAAGGTCAAAAGGTCACGGGACAAGGTCAGAAGGTCACGGGGCAACTGCATAAGGCCAAAAGGTCACCTGTCAAGGTCAAAAGGTCACTGCTCAAGGTCAAAAGGTCACGTATCAATTCAAAAGGTCACGGGGCAATTGCATAAGGTCAAAAGCTCACTGGTCAAAATCAAACGGTCACAGGATCAAAGTTCAAGGTCATAAGGTCATGGGGGTCAAAAATCAAGGTCAAAAGGTCACCGCTCAAGGTCAAAAGGTCACGGGACAAGGTCATAAGGTCACGGGGGTAAAGGTCAAGGTCAAAAGGTCGCGAACCAAGGTCAAAAGGTCACGGGGCAATTGCATAAGGTCAAAGGGTCACTGGTAAAGGTCAAAAGGTCAGTGGTCAAAATCAAACGGTCACACAAACAACGTTCAAGGTCAAAAGGTCACTGCTCAAGGTCAAAAGGTCCCGTTTCAAGGTCAAACGGTCACGGGGTGTCAAATGTCAAGGTCAAAAGGTCACGAACCAAGGTCAAAAGGTCACGGGGGTCAAAAATCGAGGTCAAAAGGTCACAAACCAAGGTCAAAAGGTCACGGGACAAGGTGAAAAGGTCACGGGGCAACTGCATAAGGCCAAAAGGTCACCTGTCAAGGTCAAAAGGTCACGGCTCAAGGTCAAAAGGTCACGGTTCAAGGTCATAAGGTCACGGGGGTCAAAGGTCAAGGTCAAAAGGTCACGGGACAAGGTGAAAAGGTCACGGGGCAACTGCATAAGGCCAAAAGGTCACCTGTCAAGGTCAAAAGGTCCCGTTTCAAGGTCAAAAGTTCACAGGGTCAAAGTTCAAGGTCAAAAGGTCACTTATCAAGGTCAAACGGTCACGGGGTCAAAAATCAAGGTCAAAAGGTCACTGGTAAAGGTCAAAAGGTCACTGGTCAAAAGCAAACGGTCACAGGATCAAAGTTCAAGGTCAAAAGGTCACTGGTCAGGGTCAAAAGGTCACTGCTGAAGGTAAAAAAGACACAGGGGTTAAAGGTAAAGGTCAAAAGGTCACGGTACAAGGTGAAAAGGTCACGGGACAAGGTCAAAAGGTCACGGGGCAACTGCATAAGGCCAAAAGGTCACCTGTCAAGGTCAAACGGTCACAGGATCAAAGTTCAAGGTCAAAAGGTCACGGGTCAAAGTTCAAGGTCAAAAGGTCACTGGTCAAGGTCAAAAGGTCACGAGTCAATGTAGAAAGGTCACGGGGGTCAAAGGTCTAGGTAAAACAGTACCAGGATCAAAGTTCAAGGTCAAAAGGTCACTAGTCAAGGTCAAAAGGTCACGTTTCAAGGTCATAAGGACACGGGGGTCAAAAATCAAGGTCAAAAGGTCACGAACCAAGGTCAAAAGGTCACGGGACAAGGTCAGAAGGTCACGGGGCAACTGCATAAGGCCAAAAGGTCACCTGTCAAGGTCAAAAGGTCACTGCTCAAGGTCAAAAGGTCACGTATCAATTAAAAGGTCACGGGGCAATTGCATAAGGTCAAAAGCTCACTGGTCAAAATCAAACTGTCACAGGATCAAAGTTCAAGGTCATAAGGTCATGGGGGTCAAAAATCAAGGTCAAAAGGTCACTGCTCAAGGTCAAAAGGTCACGGGACAAGGTCATAAGGTCACGGGGTAAAGGTCAAGGTCAAAAGGTCACGAACCAAGGTCAAAAGGTCACGGGGCAATTGCATAAGGTCAAAGGGTCACTGGTAAAGGTCAAAAGGTCACTGGTCAAAATAAAACGGTCACACGAACAACGTTCAAGGTCAAAAGGTCACTGCTCAAGGTCAAAAGGTCCCGTTTCAAGGTCAAACGGTCACGGGGGTGTCAAATGTCAAGGTCAAAAGGTCACAAACCAAGGTCAAAAGGTCACGGGGGTCAAAAATCGAGGTCAAAAGGTCACAAACCAAGGTCAAAAGGTCACGGGACAAGGTGAAAAGGTCACGGGGCAACTGCATAAGGCCAAAAGGTCACCTGTCAAGGTCATAAGGTCACTGCTCAAGGTCAAAAGGTCCCATTTCAAGGTCAAAAGTTCACAGGGTCAAAGTTCAAGGTCAAAAGGTCACTTATCAAGGTCAAACGGTCACGGGGTCAAAAATCAAGGTCAAAAGGTCACTGGTAAAGGTCAAAAGGTCACTGGTCAAAAGCAAACGGTCACAGGATGAAAGTTCAAGGTCAAAAGGTCACTGGTCAGGGTCAAAAGGTCACTGCTGAAGGTAAAAAAGACACAGGGGTTAAAGGTAAAGGTCAAAAGGTCACGGTACAAGGTGAAAAGGTCACGGGACAAGGTCAAAAGGTCACGGGGCAACTGCATAAGGCCAAAAGGTCACCTGTCAAGGTCAAACGTTCACAGGATCAAAGTTCAAGGTCAAAAGGTCACGGGTCAAAGTTCAAGGTCAAAAGGTCACTGGTCAAGGTCAAAAGGTCACGAGTCAATGTAGAAAGGTCACGGGGGTCAAAGGTCTAGGTAAAACAGTACCAGGATCAAAGTTCAAGGTCAAAAGGTCACTAGTCAAGGTCAAAAGGTCACGTTTCAAGGTCATAAGGACACGGGGGTCAAAAATCAAGGTCAAAAGGTCACGAACCAAGGTCAAAAGGTCACGGGACAAGGTCAGAAGGTCACGGGGCAACTGCATAAGGCCAAAAGGTCACCTGTCAAGGTCAAACGGTCACAGGATCAAAGTTCAAGGTCAAAAGGTCACGGGTCAAAGTTCAAGGTCAAAAGGTCACTGGTCAAGGTCAAAAGGTCACGAGTCAATGTAGAAAGGTCACGGGGGTCAAAGGTCTAGGTAAAACAGTACCAGGATCAAAGTTCAAGGTCAAAAGGTCACTAGTCAAGGTCAAAAGGTCACGTTTCAAGGTCATAAGGACACGGGGGTCAAAAATCAAGGTCAAAAGGTCACAAACCAAGGTCAAAAGGTCACGGGACAAGGTCAGAAGGTCACGGGGCAACTGCATAAGGCCAAAAGGTCACCTGTCAAGGTCAAAAGGTCACTGCTCAAGGTCAAAAGGTCACGTATCAATTAAAAGGTCACGGGGCAATTGCATAAGGTCAAAAGCTCACTGGTCAAAATCAAACTGTCACAGGATCAAAGTTCAAGGTCATAAGGTCATGGGGGTCAAAAATCAAGGTCAAAAGGTCACTGCTCAAGGTCAAAAGGTCACGGGACAAGGTCATAAGGTCACGGGGGTAAAGGTCAAGGTCAAAAGGTCACGAACCAAGGTCAAAAGGTCACGGGCAATTGCATAAGGTCAAAGGGTCACTGGTAAAGGTCAAAAGGTCACTGGTCAAAATCAAACGGTCACACGAACAACGTTCAAGGTCAAAAGGTCACTGCTCAAGGTCAAAAGGTCCCGTTTCAAGGTCAAACGGTCACGGGGGTGTCAAATGTCAAGGTCAAAAGGTCACAAACCAAGGTCAAAAGGTCACGGGGGTCAAAAATCGAGGTCAAAAGGTCACAAACCAAGGTCAAAAGGTCACGGGACAAGGTGAAAAGGTCACGGGGCAACTGCATAAGGCCAAAAGGTCACCTGTCAAGGTCATAAGGTCAATGCTCAAGGTCAAAAGGTCCCATTTCAAGGTCAAAAGTTCACAGGGTCAAAGTTCAAGGTCAAAAGGTCACTTATCAAGGTCAAACGGTCACGGGGTCAAAAATCAAGGTCAAAAGGTCACTGGTAAAGGTCAAAAGGTCACTGGTCAAAAGCAAACGGTCACAGGATCAAAGTTCAAGGTCAAAAGGTCACTGGTCAGGGTCAAAAGGTCACTGCTGAAGGTAAAAAAGACACAGGGGTTAAAGGTAAAGGTCAAAAGGTCACGGTACAAGGTGAAAAGGTCACGGGACAAGGTCAAAAGGTCACGGGGCAACTGCATAAGGCCAAAAGGTCACCTGTCAAGGTCAAACGGTCACAGGATCAAAGTTCAAGGTCAAAAGGTCACGGGTCAAAGTTCAAGGTCAAAAGGTCACTGGTCAAGGTCAAAAGGTCACGAGTCAATGTAGAAAGGTCACGGGGTCAAAGGTCTAGGTAAAACAGTACCAGGATCAAAGTTCAAGGTCAAAAGGTCACTAGTCAAGGTCAAAAGGTCACGTTTCAAGGTCATAAGGACACGGGGGTCAAAAATCAAGGTCAAAAGGTCACGAACCAAGGTCAAAAGGTCACGGGACAAGGTCAGAAGGTCATGGGGCAACTGCATAAGGCCAAAAGGTCACCTGTCAAGGTCAAAAGGTCACTGCTCAAGGTCAAAAGGTCACGTATCAATTCAAAAGGTCACGGGGCAATTGCATAAGGTCAAAAGCTCACTGGTCAAAATCAAACGGTCACAGGATCAAAGTTCAAGGTCATAAGGTCATGGGGTCAAAAATCAAGGTCAAAAGGTCACTGCTCAAGGTCATAAGGTCAGGGGACAAGGTCATAAGGTCACGGGGTAAAGGTCAAGGTCAAAAGGTCGCGAACCAAGGTCAAAAGGTCACGGGGTCAAAAATCGAGGTCAAAAGGTCACAAACCAAGGTCAAAAGGTCACGGGACAAGGTGAAAAGGTCACGGGGCAACTGCATAAGGCCAAAAGGTCACCTGTCAAGGTCAAAAGGTCACTGCTCAAGGTCAAAAGGTCACGGTTCAAGGTCATAAGGTCACGGGGGTCAAAGGTCAAGGTCAAAAGGTCACGAACCAAGGTCATAAGGTCACTGGTCAAGGTCAAAAGGTCACGGGTCAATGGAGAGAGCTCGCGGAGTCAAAGGTCTAGGTCAAACAGTACCAGGCTCAAAGTTCAAGGTCAAAAGGTCACGTTTCAAGGTCAAAAGGTCACGGGACAAGGTCATAAGGTCACGGGGGTAAAGGTCAAGGTCAAAAGGTCGCGAATCAAGGTCAAAAGGTCACGGGGCAATTGCATAAGGTCAAAGGGTCACTGGTAAAGGTCAAAAGGTCACTGGTCAAAATCAAACGGTCACACGAACAACGTTCAAGGTCAAAAGGTCACTGCTCAAGGTCAAAAGGTCCCGTTTCAAGGTCAAACGGTCACGGGGGTTCAAATGTCAAGGTCAAAAGGTCACGAACCAAGGTCAGAAGGTCACGGAGTCAAAGTTCAAGGTCAAAAAGGTCACGGGACAAGGTTAAAAGGTCACGGGTCAATGTCGGAAGGTCACGGGTCAAAGGTCTAGGTCAAACAGTACCAGGCTCAAAGTTCAAGGTCAAAAGGTCACGTTTCACGGTCAAAAGGTCACGGGACAAGGTCAGAAGGTCACGGGGCAACTGCATAAGGCCAAAAGGTCACCTGTCAAGGTCAAAAGGTCACTGCGCTAGGTCAAAAGGTTACGTATCGATTCAAAAGGTCACGGGGCAATTGCATAAGGTCAAAGGGTCACTGGTAAAGGTCAAAAGGTCACTGCTCAAGGTCAAAAGGTCACGTTTCAAGGTCAAACGGTCACGGGGGTCAAATGTCAAGGTCAAAAGGTCACGAACCAAGGTCAAAAGGTCACGGGGGTCAAAGGTCAAGGCCAGACGGTCACAGGATCAAAGTTCAAGGTCAAAAGGTCACTGGTCAAGGTCAAAAGGTCACGGGACAAGCTCATAAGGTCACGGGGTAAAGGTCAAGGTCAAAAGGTCGCGAACCAAGGTCAAAAGGTCACGGGCAATTGCATAAGGTCAAAGGGTCACTGGTAAAGGTCAAAAGGTCACTGCTCAAAATCAAACGGTCACACGAACAACGTTCAAGGTCAAAAGGTCATTGCTCAAGGTCAAAAGGTCCCGTTTCAAGGTCAAACGGTCACAGGGGGTCAAATGTCAAGGTCAAAAGGTCACTGGTCAGGGTCAAAAGGTCACTGCTCAAGGTAAAAAAGACACAGGGGTTAAAGGTAAAGGTCAAAAGGTCACGGTACAAGGTGAAAAGGTCACGGGACAAGGTCAAACGGTCACGGGGCAACTGCATAAGGCCAAAAGGTCACCTGTCAAGGTCAAACGGTTATGGGGGGTCAAATGTCAAGGTCAAAAGGTCACGAGCCAAGGTCAAAAGGTCATGGGGGTCAAAGGTCAAGGCCAAACGGTCACAGGATCAAAGTTCAAGGTCAAAAGGTCACGTTTCAAGGTCAAAAGGTCACGGGACAAGGTCAGAAGGTCACGGGGCAACTGCATAAGTCCAAAAGGTCACCTGTCAAGGTCAACAGGTCACTGCTCAAGGTCAAGAGGTCACGTATCGATTCAAAAGGTCACGGGGCAATTGCATAAGGTCAAAAGCTAACTGGTCAAAATCAAACGGTCACAGGATCAAAGTTCAAGGTCATAAGGTCATGGGGTCAAAAATCAAGGTCAAAAGGTCACTGCTCAAGGCCAAAAGGTCACGGGACAAGGTCATAAGGTCACGGGGGTAAAGGTCAAGGTCAAAAGGTCGCGAACCAAGGTCAAAAGGTCACGGGGCAATTGCATAAGGTCAAAGGGTCACTGGTAAAGGTCAAAAGGTCACTGCTCAAAATCAAACGGTCACACGAACAACGTTCAAGGTCAAAAGGTCACTGCTCAAGGTCAAAAGGTCACGTTTCAAGGTCAAATGGTCACGGGGGGTCAATAGTCAAGGTCAAAAGGTCACGAACCAAGGTCAAAAGGTCACGGGGGTCAAAGGTCAAGGCCAGACGGTCACAGGATCAAAGTTCAAGGTCAAAAGGTCACTGGTCAAGGTCAAAAGGTCACGGGACAAGGTCATAAGGTCACGGGGTAAAGGTCAAGGTCAAAAGGTCGCGAACCAAGGTCAAAAGGTCACGGGCAATTGCATAAGGTCAAAGGGTCACTGGTAAAGGTCAAAAGGTCACTGGTCAAAATCAAACGGTCACACGAACAACGTTCAAGGTCAAAAGGTCACTGCTCAAGGTCAAAAGGTCCCGTTTCAAGGTCAAACGGTCACGGGGGTGTCAAATGTCAAGGTCAAAAGGTCACGAACCAAGGTCAAAAGGTCACGGGGGTCAAAAATCGAGGTCAAAAGGTCACAAATCAAGGTCAAAAGGTCACGGGACAAGGTGAAAAGGTCACGGTTCAAGGTCATAAGGCCAAAAGGTCACCTGTCAAGGTCAAAAGGTCACTGCTCAAGGTCAAAAGGTCACGGTTCAAGGTCATAAGGTCACGGGGGTCAAAGGTCAAGGTCAAAAGGTCACGAACCAAGGTCAAAAGGTCACGGGACAAGGTCATAAGGTCACTTATCAAGGTCAAAAGGTCCCGTTTCAAGGTCAAAAGTTCACAGGGTCAAAGTTCAAGGTCAAAAGGTCACTTATCAAGGTCAAACGGTCACGGGGTCAAAAATCAAGGTCAAAAGGTCACTGGTAAAGGTCAAAAGGTCACTGGTCAAAAGCAAACGGTCACAGGATGAAAGTTCAAGGTCAAAAGGTCACTAGTCAAGGTCAAAAGGTCACGTTTCAAGGTCATAAGGACACGGGGGTCAAAAATCAAGGTCAAAAGGTCACAAACCAAGGTCAAAAGGTCACGGGACAATGTCAGAAGGTCACGGGGCAACTGCATAAGGCCAAAAGCTCACCTGTCAAGGTCAAAAGGTCACTGCTCAAGGTCAAAAGGTCACGTATCGATTCAAAAGGTCACGGGGCAATTGCATAAGGTCAAAAGCTCACTGGTCAAAATCAAACGGTCACAGGATCAAAGTTCAAGGTCATAAGGTCATGGGGGTCAAAAATCAAGGTCAAAAGGTCACCGCTCAAGGTCAAAAGGTCACGGGACAAGGTCATAAGGTCACGGGGTAAAGGTCAAGGTCAAAAGGTCACGGGGCAATTGCATAAGGTCAAAGGGTCACTGGTAAAGGTCAAAAGGTCAATGGTCAAAATCAAACGGTCACACGAACAACGTTCAAGGTCAAAAGGTCACTGCTCAAGGTCAAAAGGTCCCATTTCAAGGTCAAACGGTCACGGGGGTGTCAAATGTCAAGGTCAAAAGGTCACAAACCAAGGTCAAAAGGTCACGGGGGTCAAAAATCGAGGTCAAAAGGTCACAAACCAAGGTCAAAAGGTCACGGGACAAAGTCATAAGGTCACTTATCAAGGTCAAAAGGTCCCGTTTCAAGGTCAAAAGTTCACAGGGTCAAAGTTCAAGGTCAAAAGGTCACTTATCAAGGTCAAACGGTCACAGGTCAAAAATCAAGGTCAAAAGGTCACTGGTAAAGGTCAAAAGGTCACTGGTCAAAAGCAAACGGTCACAGGATGAAAGTTCAAGGTCAAAAGGTCACTGGTCAGGGTCAAAAGGTCACTGCTGAAGGTAAAAAAGACACAGGGGTTAAAGGTAAAGGTCAAAAGGTCACGGTACAAGGTGAAAAGGTCATGGGACAAGGTCAAAAGGTCACGGGGCAACTGCATAAGGCCAAAAGGTCACCTGTCAAGGTCAAACGGTCACAGGATCAAAGTTCAAGGTCAAAAGGTCACGGGTCAAAGTTCAAGGTCAAAAGGTCACTGGTCAAGGTCAAAAGGTCACGAGTCAATGTAGAAAGGTCACGGGGGTCAAAGGTCTAGGTAAAACAGTACCAGGATCAAAGTTCAAGGTCAAAAGGTCACTAGTCAAGGTCAAAAGGTCACGTTTCAAGGTCATAAGGACACGGGGGTAAAAAATCAAGGTCAAAAGGTCACGAACCAAGGTCAAAAGGTCACGGGACAAGGTCAGAAGGTCACGGGGCAACTGCATAAGGCCAAAAGGTCACCTGTCAAGGTCAACAGGTCACTGCTCAAGGTCAAAAGGTCACGTATCAATTCAAAAGGTCACGGGGCAATTGCATAAGGTCAAAAGCTCACTGGTCAAAATCAAACGGTCACAGGATCAAAGTTCAAGGTCATAAGGTCATGGGGGTCAAAAATCAAGGTCAAAAGGTCACCGCTCAGGTCAAAAGGTCACGGGACAAGGTCATAAGGTCACGGGGTAAAGGTCAAGGTCAAAAGGTCGCGAACCAAGGTCAAAAGTTCACGGGGCAATTGCATAAGGTCAAAGGGTCACTGGTAAAGGTCAAAAGGTCACTGGTCAAAATCAAACGGTCACACGAACAACGTTCAAGGTCAAAAGGTCACTGCTCAAGGTCAAAAGGTCCCGTTTCAAGGTCAAACGGTCACGGGGTGTCAAATGTCAAGGTCAAAAGGTCACGAACCAAGGTCAAAAGGTCACGGGGGTCAAAAATCGAGGTCAAAAGGTCACAAACCAAGGTCAAAAGGTCACGGGACAAGGTGAAAAGGTCACGGGGCAACTGCATAAGGCCAAAAGGTCACCTGTCAAGGTCAAAAGGTCACGGCTCAAGGTCAAAAGGTCACGGTTCAAGGTCATAAGGTCACGGGGGTCAAAGTTCAAGGTCAAAAGGTCACGAACCAAGGTCAAAAGGTCACGGGACAAGGTCATAAGGTCACTTATCAAGGTCAAAAGGTCCCGTTTCAAGGTCAAAAGTTCACAGGGTCAAAGTTCAAGGTCAAAAGGTCACTTATCAAGGTCAAACGGTCACGGGGTCAAAAATCAAGGTCAAAAGGTCACTGGTAAAGGTCAAAAGGTCACTGGTCAAAAGCAAACGGTCACAGGATCAAAGTTCAAGGTCAAAAGGTCACTGCTCAAGGTCAAAAGGTCACTGCTGAAGGTAAAAAAGATACAGGGGTTATGCATAAGGTCAAAGGGTCACTGGTAAAGGTCAAAAGGTCACTGGTCAAAATCAAACGGTCACACGAACAACGTTCAAGGTCAAAAGGTCACTGCTCAAGGTCAAAAGGTCCCGTTTCAAGGTCAAACAGTCACGGGGGTGTCAAATGTCAAGGTCAAAAGGTCACGAACCAAGGTCAAAAGGTCACGGGGGTCAAAAATCGAGGTCAAAAGGTCACAAACCAAGGTCAAAAGGTCACGGGACAAGGTGAAATGGTCACGGGCCAACTGCATAAGGCCAAAAGGTCACCTGTCAAGGTCAAAAGGTCACTGCTCAAGGTCAAAAGGTCACGGTTCAAGGTCATAAGGTCACGGGGGTCAAAGGTCAAGGTCAAAAGGTCACGAACCAAGGTCAAAAGGTCACGGGGGTCAAAAATCGAGGTCAAAAGGTCACAAACCAAGGTCAAAAGGTCACGGGACAAGGTGAAAAGGTCACGGGACAAGGTCATAAGGTCACTTATCAAGGTCAAAAGGTCCCGTTTCAAGGTCAAAAGTTCACAGGGACAAAGTTCAAGGTCAAAAGGTCACTTATCAAGGTCAAACGGTCACGGGGTCAAAAATCAAGGTCAAAAGGTCACTGGTAAAGGTCAAAAGGTCACTGGTCAAAAGCAAACGGTCACAGGATGAAAGTTCAAGGTCAAAAGGTCACTGGTCAGGGTCAAAAGGTCACTGCTGAAGGTAAAAAAGACACAGGGGTTAAAGGTAAAGGTCAAAAGGTCACGGTACAAGGTGAAAAGGTCACGGGACAAGGTCAAAAGGTCACGGGGCAACTGCATAAGGCCAAAAGGTCACCTGTCAAGGTCAAACGGTCACAGGATCAAAGTTCAAGGTCAAAAGGTCACGGGTCAAAGTTCAAGGTCAAAAGGTCACTGGTCAAGGTCAAAAGGTCACGAGTCAATGTAGAAAGGTCACGGGGGTCAAAGGTCTAGGTAAAACAGTACCAGGATCAAAGTTCAAGGTCAAAAGGTCACTAGTCAAGGTCAAAAGGTCACGTTTCAAGGTCATAAGGACACGGGGGTCAAAAATCAAGGTCAAAAGGTCACGAACCAAGGTCAAAAGGTCACGGGGCAAGGTCAGAAGGTCACGGGGCAACTGCATAAGGCCAAAAGGTCACCTGTCAAGGTCAAAAGGTCACTGCTCAAGGTCAAAAGGTCACGTATCAATTAAAAGGTCACGGGGCAATTGCATAAGGTCAAAAGCTCACTGGTCAAAATCAAACTGTCACAGGATCAAAGTTCAAGGTCATAAGGTCATGGGGGTCAAAAATCAAGGTCAAAAGGTCACTGCTCAAGGTCAAAAGGTCACGGGACAAGGTCATAAGGTCACGGGGTAAAGGTCAAGGTCAAAAGGTCACGAACCAAGGTCAAAAGGTCACGGGGCAATTGCATAAGGTCAAAGGGTCACTGGTAAAGGTCAAAAGGTCACTGGTCAAAATCAAACGGTCACACGAACAACGTTCAAGGTCAAAAGGTCACTGCTCAAGGTCAAAAGGTCACGTTTCAAGGTCAAACGGTCACGGGGGTGTCAAATGTCAAGGTCAAAAGGTCACAAACCAAGGTCAAAAGGTCACGGGGGTCAAAAATCGAGGTCAAAAGGTCACAAACCAAGGTCAAAAGGTCACGGGACAAGGTGAAAAGGTCACGGGGCAACTGCATAAGGCCAAAAGGTCACCTGTCAAGGTCATAAGGTCACTGCTCAAGGTCAAAAGGTCCCATTTCAAGGTCAAAAGTTCACAGGGTCAAAGTTCAAGGTCAAAAGGTCACTTATCAAGGTCAAACGGTCACGGGGTCAAAAATCAAGGTCAAAAGGTCACTGGTAAAGGTCAAAAGGTCACTGGTCAAAAGCAAACGGTCACAGGATGAAAGTTCAAGGTCAAAAGGTCACTGGTCAAGGTCAAAAGGTCACGAGTCAATGTAGAAAGGTCACGGGGGTCAAAGGTCTAGGTAAAACAGTACCAGGATCAAAGTTCAAGGTCAAAAGGTCACTAGTCAAGGTCAAAAGGTCACGTTTCAAGGTCATAAGGACACGGGGGTCAAAAATCAAGGTCAAAAGGTCACGAACCAAGGTCAAAAGGTCACGGGACAAGGCCAGAAGTTCACGGGGCAACTGCATAAGGCCAAAAGGTCACCTGTCAAGGTCAAAAGGTCACTGCTCAAGGTCAAAAGGTCACGTATCAATTCAAAAGGTCACGGGGCAATTGCATAAGGTCAAAAGCTAACTGGTCAAAATCAAACGGTCACAGGATCAAATTTCAAGGTCATAAGGTCATGGGGGTCAAAAACCAAGGTCAAAAGGTCACCGCTCAAGGTCAAAAGGTCACGGGACAAGGTCATAAGGTCACGGGGTAAAGGTCAAGGTCAAAAGGTCACGGGGCAATTGCATAAGGCCAAAAGGTCACCTGTCAAGGTCAAAAGGTCACTGCTCAAGGTCAAAAGGTCACGGTTCAAGGTCATAAGGTCACGGGGGTCAAAGGTCAAGGTCAAAAGGTCACGAACCAAGGTCAAAAGGTCACGGGACAAGGTCATAAGTTCACTTATCAAGGTCAAAAGGTCCCGTTTCAAGGTCAAAAGTTCACAGGGTCAAAGTTCAAGGTCAAAAGGTCACTTATCAAGGTCAAACGGTCACGGGGTCAAAAATCAAGGTCAAAAGGTCACTGGTAAAGGTCAAAAGGTCACTGGTCAAAAGCAAACGGTCACAGGATGAAAGTTCAAGGTCAAAAGGTCACTGGTCAAGGTCAAAAGGTCACGGGACAAGGTCAGAAGGTCACGGGGCAACTGCATAAGGCCAAAAGGTCACCTGTCAAGGTCAAAAGGTCACTGCTCAAGGTCAAAAGGTCACGTATCGATTCAAAAGGTCACGGGGCAATTGCATAAGGTCAAAAGCTCACTGGTCAAAATCAAACGGTCACAGGATCAAAGTTCAAGGTCATAAGGTCATGGGGGTCAAAAATCAAGGTAAAAAGGTCACTGCTCAAGGTCAAAAGGTCACGGGACAAGGTCATAAGGTCACGGGGTAAAGGTCAAGGTCAAAAGGTCACGAACCAAGGTCAAAAGGTCACGGGGCAATTGCATAAGGTCAAAGGGTCACTGGTAAAGGTCAAAAGGTCACTGGTCAAAATCAAACGGTCACACGAACAACGTTCAAGGTCAAAAGGTCACTGCTCAAGGTCAAAAGGTCCCGTTTCAAGGTCAAAAGTTCACAGGGTCAAAGTTCAAGGTCAAAAGGTCACTTATCAACGTCAAACGGTCACAGGTCAAAAATCAAGGTCAAAAGGTCACTGGTAAAGGTCAAAAGGTCACTGGTCAAAAGCAAACGGTCACAGGATCAAAGTTCAAGGTCAAAGGGTCACTGGTCAGGGTCAAAAGGTCACTGCTGAAGGTAAAAAAGACACAGGGGTTAAAGGTAAAGGTCAAAAGGTCACGGTACAAGGTGAAAAGGTCATGGGACAAGGTCAAAAGGTCACGGGGCAAATGCATAAGGCCAAAAGGTCACCTGTCAAGGTCAAACGGTCACAGGATCAAAGTTCAAGGTCAAAAGGTCACGGGTCAAAGTTCAAGGTCAAAAGGTCACTGGTCAAGGTCAAAAGGTCACGAGTCAATGTAGAAAGGTCACGGGGGTCAAAGGTCTAGGTAAAACAGTACCAGGATCAAAGTTCAAGGTCAAAAGGTCACTAGTCAAGGTCAAAAGGTCACGTTTCAAGGTCATAAGGACACGGGGGTCAAAAATCAAGGTCAAAAGGTCACGAACCAAGGTCAAAAGGTCACGGGACAAGGTCAGAAGGTCACGGGGCAACTGCATAAGGCCAAAAGGTCACCTGTCAAGGTCAAAAGGTCACGGCTCAAGGTCAAAAGGTCACGGTTCAAGGTCATAAGGTCACGGGGGTCAAAGGTCAAGGTCAAAAGGTCACAAACCAAGGTCAAAAGGTCACGGGACAAGGTCATAAGGTCACTTATCAAGGTCAAAAGCTCCCGTTTCAAGGTCAAAAGTTCACAGGGTCAAAGGTCAAGGTCAAAAGGTCACTTATCAAGGTCAAACGGTCACGGGGTCAAAAATCAAGGTCAAAAGGTCACTGGTAAAGGTCAAAAGGTCACTGGTCAAAAGCAAACGGTCACAGGATCAAAGTTCAAGGTCAAAAGGTCACTGGTCAGGGTCAAAAGGTCACTGCTGAAGGTAAAAAAGATACAGGGGTTATGCATAAGGTCAAAGGGTCACTGGTAAAGGTCAAAAGGTCACTGGTCAAAATCAAACGGTCACACGAACAACGTTCAAGGTCAAAAGGTCACTGCTCAAGGTCAAAAGGTCCCGTTTCAAGGTCAAACAGTCACGGGGGTGTCAAATGTCAAGGTCAAAAGGTCACGAACCAAGGTCAAAAGGTCACGGGGGTCAAAAATCGAGGTCAAAAGGTCACAAACCAAGGTCAAAAGGTCACGGGACAAGGTGAAATGGTCACGGGGCAACTGCATAAGGCCAAAAGGTCACCTGTCAAGGTCAAAAGGTCACTGCTCAAGGTCAAAAGGTCACGGTTCAAGGTCATAAGGTCACGGGGGTCAAAGGTCAAGGTCAAAAGGTCACGAACCAAGGTCAAAAGGTCACGGGACAAGGTCATAAGGTCACTTATCAAGGTCAAAAGGTCCCGTTTCAAGGTCAAAAGTTCACAGGGTCAAAGTTCAAGGTCAAAAGGTCACTTATCAAGGTCAAACGGTCACGGGGTCAAAAATCAAGGTCAAAAGGTCACTGGTAAAGGTCAAAAGGTCACTGGTCAAAAGCAAACGGTCACAGGATGAAAGTTCAAGGTCAAAAGGTCACTGGTCAGGGTCAAAAGGTCACTGCTGAAGGTAAAAAAGACACAGGGGTTAAAGGTAAAGGTCAAAAGGTCACGGTACAAGGTGAAAAGGTCACGGGACAAGGTCAAAAGGTCACGGGGCAACTGCATAAGGCCAAAAGGTCACCTGTCAAGGTCAAACGGTCACAGGATCAAAGTTCAAGGTCAAAAGGTCACGGGTCAAAGTTCAAGGTCAAAAGGTCACTGGTCAAGGTCAAAAGGTCACGAGTCAATGTAGAAAGGTCACGGGGGTCAAAGGTCTAGGTAAAACAGTACCAGGATCAAAGTTCAAGGTCAAAAGGTCACTAGTCAAGGTCAAAAGGTCACGTTTCAAGGTCATAAGGACACGGGGGTCAAAAATCAAGGTCAAAAGGTCACGAACCAAGGTCAAAAGGTCACGGGACAAGGCCAGAAGTTCACGGGGCAACTGCATAAGGCCAAAAGGTCACCTGTCAAGGTCAAAAGGTCACTGCTCAAGGTCAAAAGGTCACGTATCAATTCAAAAGGTCACGGGGCAATTGCATAAGGTCAAAAGCTAACTGGTCAAAATCAAACGGTCACAGGATCAAATTTCAAGGTCATAAGGTCATGGGGGTCAAAAATCAAGGTCAAAAGGTCACCGCTCAAGGTCAAAAGGTCACGGGACAAGGTCATAAGGTCACGGGGTAAAGGTCAAGGTCAAAAGGTCACGGGGCAATTGCATAAGGCCAAAAGGTCACCTGTCAAGGTCAAAAGGTCACTGCTCAAGGTCAAAAGGTCACGGTTCAAGGTCATAAGGTCACGGGGGTCAAAGGTCAAGGTCAAAAGGTCACGAACCAAGGTCAAAAGGTCACGGGACAAGGTCATAAGTTCACTTATCAAGGTCAAAAGGTCCCGTTTCAAGGTCAAAAGTTCACAGGGTCAAAGTTCAAGGTCAAAAGGTCACTTATCAAGGTCAAAAGGTCACGGGGTCAAAAATCAAGGTCAAAAGGTCACTGGTAAAGGTCAAAAGGTCACTGGTCAAAAGCAAACGGTCACAGGATGAAAGTTCAAGGTCAAAAGGTCACTAGTCAAGGTCAAAAGGTCACGGGACAAGGTCAGAAGGTCACGGGGCAACTGCATAAGGCCAAAAGGTCACCTGTCAAGGTCAAAAGGTCACTGCTCAAGGTCAAAAGGTCACGTATCGATTCAAAAGGTCACGGGGCAATTGCATAAGGTCAAAAGCTCACTGGTCAAAATCAAACGGTCACAGGATCAAAGTTCAAGGTCATAAGGTCATGGGGGTCAAAAATCAAGGTAAAAAGGTCACCGCTCAAGGTCAAAAGGTCACGGGACAAGGTCATAAGGTCACGGGGTAAAGGTCAAGGTCAAAAGGTCACGAACCAAGGTCAAAAGGTCACGGGGCAATTGCATAAGGTCAAAGGGTCACTGGTAAAGGTCAAAAGGTCACTGGTCAAAATCAAACGGTCACACGAACAACGTTCAAGGTCAAAAGGTCACTGCTCAAGGTCAAAAGGTCCCGTTTCAAGGTCAAAAGTTCACAGGGTCAAAGTTCAAGGTCAAAAGGTCACTTATCAACGTCAAACGGTCACAGGTCAAAAATCGAGGTCAAAAGGTCACAAACCAAGGTCTAAAGGTCACGGGACAAGGAGAAATGATCACAGGGCAACTGCATAAGGCCAAAAGGTCACCTGTCAAGGTCAAAAGGTCACTGCTCAAGGTCAAAAGGTCACGGTTCAAGGTCATAAGGTCACGGGGGTCAAAGGTCACGGTCAAAAGGTCACAAACCAAGGTCAAAAGGTCACGGGACAAAGTCATAAGGTCACTTATCAAGGTCAAAAGGTCCCGTTTCAAGGTCAAAAGTTCACAGGGTCAAAGTTCAAGGTCAAAAGGTCACTTATCAAGGTCAAACGGTCACAGGTCAAAAATCAAGGTCAAAAGGTCACTGGTAAAGGTCAAAAGGTCACTGGTCAAAAGCAAACGGTCACAGGATCAAAGTTCAAGGTCAAAAGGTCACTGGTCAGGGTCAAAAGGTCACTGCTGAAGGTAAAAAAGACACAGGGGTTAAAGGTAAAGGTCAAAAGGTCACGGTACAAGGTGAAAAGGTCATGGGACAAGGTCAAAAGGTCACGGGGCAACTGCATAAGGCCAAAAGGTCACCTGTCAAGGTCAAACGGTCACAGGATCAAAGTTCAAGGTCAAAAGGTCACGGGTCAAAGTTCAAGGTCAAAAGGTCACTGGTCAAGGTCAAAAGGTCACGAGTCAATGTAGAAAGGTCACGGGGGTCAAAGGTCTAGGTAAAACAGTACCAGGCTCAAAGTTCAAGGTCAAAAGGTCACGTTTCAAGGTCAAAAGGTCACGGGACAAGGTCATAAGGTCACGGGGGTAAAGGTCAAGGTCAAAAGGTCGCGAACCAAGGTCAAAATATCACGGGGCAATTGCATAAGGTCAAAGGGTCACTGGTAAAGGTCAAAAGGTCACTGGTCAAAATCAAACGGTCACACGAACAACGTTCAAGGTCAAAAGGTCACTGCTCAAGGTCAAAAGGTCACGTTTCAAGGTCAAACGGTCACGGGGTTCAAATGTCAAGGTCAAAAGGTCACGAACCAAGGTCAGAAGGTCACGGAGTCAAAGTTCAAGGTCAAAAAGGACACGGGACAAGGTCAAAAGGTCACGGGTCAATGTCGGAAGGTCACGGGTCAAAGGTCTAGGTCAAACAGTACCAGGCTCAAAGTTCAAGGTCAAAAGGTCACGTTTCACGGTCAAAAGGTCACGGGACAAGGTCAGAAGGTCACGGGGCAACTGCATAAGGACAAAAGGTCACCTGTCAAGGTCAAAAGGTCACTGCGCTAGGTCAAAAGGTTACGTATCGATTCAAAAGGTCACGGGGCAATTGCATAAGGTCAAAAGCTCACTGGTCAAAATCAAACGGTCACAGGATCAAAGTTCAAGGTCATAAGGTCATGGGGGTCAAAAATCAAGGTCAAAAGGTCACCGCTCAAGGTCAAAAGGTCACGGGACAAGGTCATAAGGTCACGGGGTAAAGGTCAAGGTCAAAAGGTCACGAACCAAGGTCAAAAGGTCACGGGGCAATTGCATAAGGTCAAAGGGTCACTGGTAAAGGTCAAAAGGTCACTGGTCAAAATCAAACGGTCACACGAACAACGTTCAAGGTCAAAAGGTCACTGCTCAAGGTCAAAAGGTCCCGTTTCAAGGTCAAACGGTCACGGGTGTGTCAAATGTCAAGGTCAAAAGGTCACGAACCAAGGTCAAAAGGTCACGGGGGTCAAAAATCGAGGTCAAAAGGTCACAAACCAAGGTCAAAAGGTCACGGGACAAGGTGAAAAGGTCACGGGGCAACTGCATAAGGCCAAAAGGTCACCTGTCAAGGTCAAAAGGGCACTGCTCAAGGTCAAAAGGTCACGGTTCAAGGTCATAAGGTCACGGGGGTCAAAGGTCAAGGTCAAAAGGTCACGAACCAAGGTCAAAAGGTCACGGGACAAGGTCATAAGGTCACTTATCAAGGTCAAAAGGTCCCGTTTCAAGGTCAAAAGTTCACAGGGTCAAAGTTCAAGGTCAAAAGGTCACTTATCAAGGTCAAACGGTCACGGGGTCAAAAATCAAGGTCAAAAGGTCACTGGTAAAGGTCAAAAGGTCACTGGTCAAAAGCAAACGGTCACAGGATGAAAGTTCAAGGTCAAAAGGTCACTGGTCAGGGTCAAAAGGTCACTGCTGAAGGTAAAAAAGACACAGGGGTTAAAGGTAAAGGTCAAAAGGTCACGGTACAAGGTGAAAAGGTCACGGGACAAGGTCAAAAGGTCACGGGGCAACTGCATAAGGCCAAAAGGTCACCTGTCAAGGTCAAACGGTCACAGGATCAAAGTTCAAGGTCAAAAGGTCACGGGTCAATGTTCAAGGTCAAAAGGTCACTGGTCAAGGTCAAAAGGTCACGAGTCAATGTAGAAAGGTCACGGGGGTCAAAGGTCTAGGTAAAACAGTACCAGGATCAAAGTTCAAGGTCAAAAGGTCACTAGTCAAGGTCAAAAGGTCACGTTTCAAGGTCATAAGGACACGGGGGTCAAAAATCAAGGTCAAAAGGTCACGAACCAAGGTCAAAAGGTCACGGGACAAGGTCAGAAGGTCACGGGGCAACTGCATAAGGCCAAAAGGTCACCTGTCAAGGTCAAAAGGTCACTGCTCAAGGTCAAAAGGTCACGTATCAATTCAAAAGGTCACGGGGCAATTGCATAAGGTCAAAGGGTCACTGGTCAAAATCAAACGGTCACAGGATCAAAGTTCAAGGTCATAAGGTCATGGGGGGTCAAAAATCAAGGTCAAAAGGTCACCGCTCAAGGTCAAAAGGTCGCGAACCAAGGTCAAAAGGTCACGGGGCAATTGCATAAGGTCAAAGGGTCACTGGTAAAGGTCAAAAGGTCACTGGTCAAAATCAAACGGTCACACGAACAACGTTCAAGGTCAAAAGGTCACTGCTCAAGGTCAAAAGGTCCCGTTTCAAGGTCAAACGGTCACGGGGTGTCAAATGTCAAGGTCAAAAGGTCACGAACCAAGGTCAAAAGGTCACGGGGGTCAAAAATCGAGGTCAAAAGGTCACAAACCAAGGTCAAAAGGTCACGGGACAAGGTGAAAAGGTCACGGGGCAACTGCATAAGGCCAAAAGGTCACCTGTCAAGGTCAAAAGGTCACGGGACAAGGTCATAAGGTCACGGGGTAAAGGTCAAGGTCAAAAGGTCGCGAACCAAGGTCAAAATGTCACGGGGCAATTGCATAAGGTCAAAAGGTCACCTGTCAAGGTCAAAAGGTCACTGCTGAAGGTAAAAAAGACACAGGGGTTAAAGGTAAAGGTCAAAAGGTCACGGGACAAGGTGAAAAGGTCACGGGACAAGGTCAAAAGGTCACGGGGCAACTGCATAAGGCCAAAAGGTCACCTGTCAAGGTCAAACGGTCACAGGATCAAAGTTCAAGGTCAAAAGGTCACGGGTCAAAGTTCAAGGTCAAAAGGTCACTGGTCAAGGTCAAAAGGTCACGAGTCAATGTAGAAAGGTCACGGGGGTCAAAGGTCTAGGTAAAACAGTACCAGGATCAAAGTTCAAGGTCAAAAGGTCACTAGTCAAGGTCAAAAGGTCACGTTTCAAGGTCATAAGGACACGGGGGTCAAAAATCAAGGTCAAAAGGTCACGAACCAAGGTCAAAAGGTCACGGGACAAGGTCAGAAGGTCACGGGGCAACTGCATAAGGCCAAAAGGTCACCTGTCAAGGTCAAAAGGTCACTGCTCAAGGTCAAAAGGTCACGTATCAATTCAAAAGGTCACGGGGCAATTGCATAAGGTCAAAGGGTCACTGGTCAAAATCAAACGGTCACAGGATCAAAGTTCAAGGTCATAAGGTCATGGGGGGTCAAAAATCAAGGTCAAAAGGTCACCGCTCAAGGTCAAAAGGTCGCGAACCAAGGTCAAAAGGTCACGGGGCAATTGCATAAGGTCAAAGGGTCACTGGTAAAGGTCAAAAGGTCACTGGTCAAAATCAAACGGTCACACGAACAACGTTCAAGGTCAAAAGGTCACTGCTCAAGGTCAAAAGGTCCCGTTTCAAGGTCAAACGGTCACGGGTGTGTCAAATGTCAAGGTCAAAAGGTCACGAACCAAGGTCAAAAGGTCACGGGGGTCAAAAATCGAGGTCAAAAGGTCACAAACCAAGGTCAAAAGGTCACAGGACAAGGTGAAAAGGTCACGGGGCAACTGCATAAGGCCAAAAGGTCACCTGTCAAGGTCAAAAGGTCACTGCTCAAGGTCAAAAGGTCACGGTTCAAGGTCATAAGGTCACGGGGGTCAAAGGTAAAGGTCAAAAGGTCACGAATCAAGGTCAAAAGGTCACGGGACAAGGTCATAAGGTCACTTATCAAGGTCAAAAGGTCCCGTTTCAAGGTCAAAAGTTCACAGGGTCAAAGTTCAAGGTCAAAAGGTCACTTATCAAGGTCAAACGGTCACGGGGTCAAAAATCAAGGTCAAAAGGTCACTGGTAAAGGTCAAAAGGTCACTGGTCAAAAGCAAACGGTCACAGGATCAAAGTTCAAGGTCAAAAGGTCACTGGTCAGGGTCAAAAGGTCACTGCTGAAGGTAAAAAAGACACAGGGGTTAAAGGTAAAGGTCAAAAGGTCGCGGTACAATGTGAAAAGGTCACGGGACAAGGTCAAAAGGTCACGGGGCAACTGCATAAGGCCAAAAGGTCACCTGTCAAGGTCAAACGGTCACAGGATCAAAGTTCAAGGTCAAAAGGTCACGGGTCAAAGTTCAAGGTCAAAAGGTCACTGGTCAAGGTCAAAAGGTCACGAGTCAATGTAGAAAGGTCACGGGGGTCAAAGGTCTAGGTAAAACAGTACCAGGATCAAAGTTCAAGGTCAAAAGGTCACTAGTCAAGGTCAAAAGGTCACGTTTCAAGGTCATAAGGACACGGGGGTCAAAAATCAAGGTCAAAAGGTCACGAACCAAGGTCAAAAGGTCACGGGACAAGGTCAGAAGGTCACGGGGCAACTGCATAAGGCCAAAAGGTCACCTGTCAAGGTCAAAAGGTCACTGCTCAAGGTCAAAAGGTCACGTATCAATTCAAAAGGTCACGGGGCAATTGCATAAGGTCAAAAGCTCACTGGTCAAAATCAAACGGTCACAGGATCAAAGTTCAAGGTCATAAGGTCATGGGGGGTCAAAAATCAAGGTCAAAAGGTCACCGCTCAAGGTCAAAAGGTCGCGAACCAAGGTCAAAAGGTCACGGGGCAATTGCATAAGGTCAAAGGGTCACTGGTAAAGGTCAAAAGGTCACTGGTCAAAATCAAACGGTCACACGAACAACGTTCAAGGTCAAAAGGTCACTGCTCAAGGTCAAAAGGTCCCGTTTCAAGGTCAAACGGTCACGGGTGTGTCAAATGTCAAGGTCAAAAGGTCACGAACCAAGGTCAAAAGGTCACGGGGGTCAAAAATCGAGGTCAAAAGGTCACAAACCAAGGTCAAAAGGTCACGGGACAAGGTGAAAAGGTCACGGGGCAACTGCATAAGGCCAAAAGGTCACCTGTCAAGGTCAAAAGGTCACTGCTCAAGGTCAAAAGGTCACGGTTCAAGGTCATAAGGTCACGGGGGTCAAAGGTCAAGGTCAAAAGGTCACGAACCAAGGTCAAAAGTTCACGGGACAAGGTCATAAGGTCACTTATCAAGGTCAAAAGGTCCCGTTTCAAGGTCAAAAGTTCACAGGGTCAAAGTTCAAGGTCAAAAGGTCACTTATCAAGGTCAAACGGTCACGGGGTCAAAAATCAAGGTCAAAAGGTCACTGGTAAAGGTCAAAAGGTCACTGGTCAAAAGCAAACGGTCACAGGATGAAAGTTCAAGGTCAAAAGGTCACTGGTCAGGGTCAAAAGGTCACTGCTGAAGGTAAAAAAGACACAGGGGTTAAAGGTAAAGGTCAAAAGGTCACGGTACAAGGTGAAAAGGTCACGGGACAAGGTCAAAAGGTCACGGGGCAACTGCATAAGGCCAAAAGGTCACCTGTCAAGGTCAAACGGTCACAGGATCAAAGTTCAAGGTCAAAAGGTCACGGGTCAAAGTTCAAGGTCAAAAGGTCACTGGTCAAGGTCAAAAGGTCACGAGTCAATGTAGAAAGGTCACGGGGGTCAAAGGTCCAGGTAAAACAGTACCAGGATCAAAGTTCAAGGTCAAAAGGTCACTAGTCAAGGTCAAAAGGTCACGTTTCAAGGTCATAAGGACACGGGGTCAAAAATCAAGGTCAAAAGGTCACGAACCAAGGTCAAAAGGTCACGGGACAAGGTCAGAAGGTCACGGGGCAACTGCATAAGGCCAAAAGGTCACCTGTCAAGGTCAAAAGGTCACTGCTCAAGGTCAAAAGGTCACGTATCAATTCAAAAGGTCACGGGGCAATTGCATAAGGTCAAAAGCTCACTGGTCAAAATCAAACGGTCACAGGATCAAAGTTCAAGGTCATAAGGTCATGGGGGTCAAAAATCAAGGTCAAAAGGTCACCGCTCAAGGTCAAAAGGTCGCGAACCAAGGTCAAAAGGTCACGGGGCAATTGCATAAGGTCAAAGGGTCACTGGTAAAGGTCAAAAGGTCACTGGTCAAAATCAAACGGTCACACGAACAACGTTCAAGGTCAAAAGGTCACTGCTCAAGGTCAAAAGGTCCCGTTTCAAGGTCAAACGGTCACGGGGTGTCAAATGTCAAGGTCAAAAGGTCACGAACCAAGGTCAAAAGGTCACGGGGGTCAAAAATCGAGGTCAAAAGGTCACAAACCAAGGTCAAAAGGTCACGGGACAAGGTGAAAAGGTCACGGGGCAACTGCATAAGGCCAAAAGGTCACCTGTCAAGGTCAAAAGGTCACTGCTCAAGGTCAAAAGGTCACGGTTCAAGGTCATAAGGTCACGGGGGTCAAAGGTCAAGGTCAAAAGGTCACGAACCAAGGTCAAAAGGTCACGGGACAAGGTCATAAGGTCACTTATCAAGGTCAAAAGGTCCCGTTTCAAGGTCAAAAGTTCACAGGGTCAAAGTTCAAGGTCAAAAGGTCACTTATCAAGGTCAAACGGTCACGGGGTCAAAAATCAAGGTCAAAAGGTCACTGGTAAAGGTCAAAAGGTCACTGGTCAAAAGCAAACGGTCACAGGATGAAAGTTCAAGGTCAAAAGGTCACTGGTCATGGTCAAAAGGTCACGAGTCAATGTAGAAAGGTCACGGGGGTCAAAAATCAAGGTCAAAAGGTCACGAACCAAGGTCAAAAGGTCACGGGACAAGGTCAGAAGGTCACGGGGCAACTGCATAAGGCCAAAAGGTCACCTGTCAAGGTCAAAAGGTCACTGCTCAAGGTCAAAAGGTCACGTATCAATTCAAAAGGTCACGGGGCAATTGCATAAGGTCAAAAGCTCACTGGTCAAAATCAAACGGTCACAGGATCAAAGTTCAAGGTCATAAGGTCATGGGGGGTCAAAAATCAAGGTCAAAAGGTCACCGCTCAAGGTCAAAAGGTCACGGGACAAGGTCATAAGGTCACGGGGTAAAGGTCAAGGTCAAAAGGTCGCGAACCAAGGTCAAAATGTCACGGGGCAATTGCATAAGGTCAAAGGGTCACTGGTAAAGGTCAAAAGGTCACTGGTCAAAATCAAACGGTCACACGAACAACGTTCAAGGTCAAAAGGTCACTGCTCAAGGTCAAAAGGTCCCGTTTCAAGGTCAAACGGTCACGGGTGTGTCAAATGTCAAGGTCAAAAGGTCACGAACCAAGGTCAAAAGGTCACGGGGGTCAAAAATCGAGGTCAAAAGGTCACAAACCAAGGTCAAAAGGTCACGGGACAAGGTGAAAAGGTCACGGGGCAACTGCATAAGGCCAAAAGGTCACCTGTCAAGGTCAAAAGGTCACTGCTCAAGGTCAAAAGGTCACGGTTCAAGGTCATAAGGTCACGGGGGTCAAAGGTCAAGGTCAAAAGGTCACGAACCAAGGTCAAAAGGTCACGGGACAAGGTCATAAGGTCACTTATCAAGGTCAAAAGGTCCCGTTTCAAGGTCAAAAGTTCACAGGGTCAAAGTTCAAGGTCAAAAGGTCACTTATCAAGGTCAAACGGTCACGGGGTCAAAAATCAAGGTCAAAAGGTCACTGGTAAAGGTCAAAAGGTCACTGGTCAAAAGCAAACGGTCACAGGATCAAAGTTCAAGGTCAAAAGGTCACTGGTCAGGGTCAAAAGGTCACTGCTGAAGGTAAAAAAGACACAGGGGTTAAAGGTAAAGGTCAAAAGGTCACGGTACAAGGTGAAAAGGTCACGGGACAAGGTCAAAAGGTCACGGGGCAACTGCATAAGGCCAAAAGGTCACCTGTCAAGGTCAAACGGTCACAGGATCAAAGTTCAAGGTCAAAAGGTCACGGGTCAAAGTTCAAGGTCAAAAGGTCACTGGTCAAGGTCGAAAGGTCACGAGTCAATGTAGAAAGGTCACGGGGGTCAAAGGTCCAGGTAAAACAGTACCAGGATCAAAGTTCAAGGTCAAAAGGTCACTAGTCAAGGTCAAAAGGTCACGTTTCAAGGTCATAAGGACACGGGGTCAAAAATCAAGGTCAAAAGGTCACGAACCAAGGTCAAAAGGTCACGGGACAAGGTCAGAAGGTCACGGGGCAACTGCATAAGGCCAAAAGGTCACCTGTCAAGGTCAAAAGGTCACTGCTCAAGGTCAAAAGGTCACGTATCAATTCAAAAGGTCACGGGGCAATTGCATAAGGTCAAAAGCTCACTGGTCAAAATCAAACGGTCACAGGATCAAAGTTCAAGGTCATAAGGTCATGGGGTCAAAAATCAAGGTCAAAAGGTCACCGCTCAAGGTCAAAAGGTCGCGAACCAAGGTCAAAAGGTCACGGGGCAATTGCATAAGGTCAAAGGGTCACTGGTAAAGGTCAAAAGGTCACTGGTCAAAATCAAACGGTCACACGAACAACGTTCAAGGTCAAAAGGTCACTGCTCAAGGTCAAAAGGTCCCGTTTCAAGGTCAAACGGTCACGGGGTGTCAAATGTCAAGGTCAAAAGGTCACGAACCAAGGTCAAAAGGTCACGGGGTCAAAAATCGAGGTCAAAAGGTCACAAACCAAGGTCAAAAGGTCACGGGGTCAAAAATCGAGGTCAAAAGGTCACAAACCAAGGTCAAAAGGTCACGGGACAAGGTGAAATGGTCACGGGGCAACTGCATAAGGCCAAAAGGTCACCTGTCAAGGTCAAAAGGTCACTGCTCAAGGTCAAAAGGTCACGGTTCAAGGTCATAAGGTCACGGGGTCAAAGGTCAAGGTCAAAAGGTCACGAACCAAGGTCAAAAGGTCACGGGACAAGGTCATAAGGTCACTTATCAAGGTCAAAATGTCCCGTTTCAAGGTCAAAAGTTCACAGGGTCAAAGTTCAAGGTCAAAAGGTCACTTATCAAGGTCAAACGGTCACAGGGTCAAAAATCAAGGTCAAAAGGTCACTGGTAAAGGTCAAAAGGTCACTGGTCAGGGTCAAAAGGTCACTGCTGAAGGTAAAAAAGACACAGGGGTTAAAGGTAAAGGTCAAAAGGTCACGGTACAAGGTGAAAAGGTCACGGGACAAGGTCAAAAGGTCACGGGGCAACTGCATAAGGCCAAAAGGTCACCTGTCAAGGTCAAACGGTCACAGGATCAAAGTTCAAGGTCAAAAGGTCACGGGTCAAAGTTCAAGGTCAAAAGGTCACTGGTCAAGGTCGAAAGGTCACGAGTCAATGTAGAAAGGTCACGGGGGTCAAAGGTCTAGGTAAAACAGTACCAGGATCAAAGTTCAAGGTCAAAAGGTCACTAGTCAAGGTCAAAAGGTCACGTTTCAAGGTCATAAGGACACAGGGGTCAAAAATCAAGGTCAAAAGGTCACGGGACAAGGTCAGAAGGTCACGGGACAAGGTCATAAGGTCACGGGGCAACTGCATAAGGCCAAAAGTTCGCCTGTCAAGGTCAAAAGGTCACTGCTCAAGGTCAAAAGGTCACGTATCAATTCAAAAGGTCACGGGGCAATTGCATAAGGTCAAAAGCTCACTGGTCACAATCAAACGGTCACAGGATCAAAGTTCAAGGTCATAAGGTCATGGGGGTCAAAAATCAAGGTCAAAAGGTCACCGCTCAAGGTCAAAAGGTCACGGGACAAGGTCATAAGGTCACGGGGTAAAGGTCAAGGTCAAAAGGTCACGAACCAAGGTCAAAAGTTCACGGGGCAATTGCATAAGGTCAAAGGGTCACTGGTAAAGGTCAAAAGGTCACTGGTCAAAATCAAACGGTCACACGAACAACGTTCAAGGTCAAAAGGTCACTGCTCAAGGTCAAAAGGTCCCGTTTCAAGGTCAAACTGTCACGGGGGTGTCAAATGTAAAGGTCAAAAGGTCACAAACCAAGGTCAAAAGGTCACGGGGGTCAAAAATCGAGGTCAAAAGGTCACAAACCAAGGTCAAAAGGTCACGGGACAAGGTGAAATGGTCACGGGGCAACTGCATAAGGCCAAAAGGTCACCTGTCAAGGTCAAAAGGTCACTGCTCAAGGTCAAAAGGTCACGGTTCAAGGTCATAAGGTCACGGGGTCAAAGGTCAAGGTCAAAAGGTCACGAACCAAGGTCAAAAGGTCACGGGACAAGGTCATAAGGTCACTTATCAAGGTCAAAATGTCCCGTTTCAAGGTCAAAAGTTCACAGGGTCAAAGTTCAAGGTCAAAAGGTCACTTATCAAGGTCAAACGGTCACGGGGTCAAAAATCAAGGTCAAAAGGTCACTGGTAAAGGTCAAAAGGTCACTGGTCAAAAGCAAACGGTCACAGGATCAAAGTTCAAGGTCAAAAGGTCACTGGTCAGGGTCAAAAGGTCACTGCTGAAGGTAAAAAAGACACAGGGGTTAAAGGTAAAGGTCAAAAGGTCACGGTACAAGGTGAAAAGGTCACGGGACAAGGTCAAAAGGTCACGGGGCAACTGCATAAGGCCAAAAGGTCACCTGTCAAGGTCAAACGGTCACAGGATCAAAGTTCAAGGTCAAAAGGTCACGGGTCAAAGTTCAAGGTCAAAAGGTCACTGGTCAAGGTCAAAAGGTCACGAGTCAATGTAGAAAGATCACGGGGGTCAAAGGTCTAGGTAAAACAGTACCAGGATCAAAGTTCAAGGTCAAAAGGTCACTAGTCAAGGTCAAAAGGTCACGTTTCAAGGTCATAAGGACACGGGGGTCAAAAATCAAGGTCAAAAGGTCACGAACCAAGGTCAAAAGGTCACGGGACAAGGTCAGAAGGTCACGGGGCAACTGCATAAGGCCAAAAGGTCACCTGTCAAGGTCAAAAGGTCACTGCTCAAGGTCAAAAGGTCACGTATCAATTCAAAAGGTCACGGGGCAATTGCATAAGGTCAAAGGGTCACTGGTCAAAATCAAACGGTCACAGGATCAAAGTTCAAGGTCATAAGGTCATGGGGGGTCAAAAATCAAGGTCAAAAGGTCACCGCTCAAGGTCAAAAGGTCACGAACCAAGGTCAAAAGGTCACGGGGCAATTGCATAAGGTCAAAGGGTCACTGGTAAAGGTCAAAAGGTCACTGGTCAAAATCAAACGGTCACACGAACAACGTTCAAGGTCAAAAGGTCACTGCTCAAGGTCAAAAGGTCCCGTTTCAAGGTCAAACGGTCACGGGGGTGTCAAATGTCAAGGTCAAAAGGTCACGAACCAAGGTCAAAAGGTCACGGGGGTCAAAAATCGCGGTCAAAAGGTCACAAACCAAGGTCAAAAGGTCACGGGACAAGGTGAAAAGGTCACGCGGCAACTGCATAAGGCCAAAAGGTCACCTGTCAAGGTCAAAAGGTCACTGCTCAAGGTCAAAAGGTCACGGTTCAAGGTCATAAGGTCACGGGGTCAAAGGTCAAGGTCAAAAGGTCACGAACCAAGGTCAAAAGGTCACGGGACAAGGTCATAAGGTCACTTATCAAGGTCAAAAGGTCCCGTTTCAAGGTCAAAAGTTCACAGGGTCAAAGTTCAAGGTCAAAAGGTCACTTATCAAGGTCAAACGGTCACGGGGTCAAAAATCAAGGTCAAAAGGTCACTGGTAAAGGTCAAAAGGTCACTGGTCAAAAGCAAACGGTCACAGGATGAAAGTTCAAGGTCAAAAGGTCACTGGTCAGGGTCAAAAGGTCACTGCTGAAGGTAAAAAAGACACAGGGGTTAAAGGTAAAGGTCAAAAGGTCACGGTACAAGGTGAAAAGGTCACGGGACAAGGTCAAAAGGTCACGGGGCAACTGCATAAGGCCAAAAGGTCACCTGTCAAGGTCAAACGGTCACAGGATCAAAGTTCAAGGTCAAAAGGTCACGGGTCAAAGTTCAAGGTCAAAAGGTCACTGGTCAAGGTCGAAAGGTCACGAGTCAATGTAGAAAGGTCACGGGGGTCAAAGGTCTAGGTAAAACAGTACCAGGATCAAAGTTCAAGGTCAAAAGGTCATGGGGGGTCAAAAATCAAGGTCAAAAGGTCACCGCTCAAGGTCAAAAGGTCGCGAACCAAGGTCAAAAGGTCACGGGGCAATTGCATAAGGTCAAAGGGTCACTGGTAAAGGTCAAAAGGTCACTGGTCAAAATCAAACGGTCACACGAACAACGTTCAAGGTCAAAAGGTCACTGCTCAAGGTCAAAAGGTCCCGTTTCAAGGTCAAACGGTCACGGGTGTGTCAAATGTCAAGGTCAAAAGGTCACGAACCAAGGTCAAAAGGTCACGGGGGTCAAAAATCGAGGTCAAAAGGTCACAAACCAAGGTCAAAAGGTCACGGGACAAGGTGAAAAGGTCACGGGGCAACTGCATAAGGCCAAAAGGTCACCTGTCAAGGTCAAAAGGGCACTGCTCAAGGTCAAAAGGTCACGGTTCAAGGTCATAAGGTCACGGGGGTCAAAGGTCAAGGTCAAAAGGTCACGAACCAAGGTCAAAAGGTCACGGGACAAGGTCATAAGGTCACTTATCAAGGTCAAAAGGTCCCGTTTCAAGGTCAAAAGTTCACAGGGTCAAAGTTCAAGGTCAAAAGGTCACTTATCAAGGTCAAACGGTCACGGGGTCAAAAATCAAGGTCAAAAGGTCACTGGTAAAGGTCAAAAGGTCACTGGTCAAAAGCAAACGGTCACAGGATGAAAGTTCAAGGTCAAAAGGTCACTGGTCAGGGTCAAAAGGTCACTGCTGAAGGTAAAAAAGACACAGGGGTTAAAGGTAAAGGTCAAAAGGTCATGGTACAAGGTGAAAAGGTCACGGGACAAGGTCAAAAGGTCACGGGGCAACTGCATAAGGCCAAAAGGTCACCTGTCAAGGTCAAACGGTCACAGGATCAAAGTTCAAGGTCAAAAGGTCACGGGTCAATGTTCAAGGTCAAAAGGTCACTGGTCAAGGTCAAAAGGTCACGAGTCAATGTAGAAAGGTCACGGGGGTCAAAGGTCTAGGTAAAACAGTACCAGGATCAAAGTTCAAGGTCAAAAGGTCACTAGTCAAGGTCAAAAGGTCACATTTCAAGGTCATAAGGACACAGGGGTCAAAAATCAAGGTCAAAAGGTCACGAACCAAGGTCAAAAGGTCACGGGACAAGGTCAGAAGGTCACGGGGCAACTGCATAAGGCCAAAAGGTCACCTGTCAAGGTCAAAAGGTCACTGCTCAAGGTCAAAAGGTCACGTATCAATTCAAAAGGTCACGGGGCAATTGCATAAGGTCAAAAGCTCACTGGTCAAAATCAAACGGTCACAGGAT
Source organism: Porphyrio hochstetteri (assembly GCA_020800305.1). Lineage (NCBI taxonomy): Eukaryota > Metazoa > Chordata > Aves > Gruiformes > Rallidae > Porphyrio > Porphyrio hochstetteri. Next base: position 984,462 of record CM036908.1, read on the forward strand.
CAAAGTTCAAGGTCATAAGGTGATGGGGGTCAAAAATCAGGGTCAAAAGGTCACCGCTCAAGGTCAAAAGGTCACGGGACAAGCTCATAAGGTCACGGGGTAAAGGTCAAGGTCAAAAGGTCACGAACCAAGGTCAAAAGGTCACGGGGCAATTGCATAAGGTCAAAGGGTCACTGGTAAAGGTCAAAAGGTCACTGGTCAAAATCAAACGGTCACACGAACAATGTTCAAGGTCAAAAGGTCACTGCTCAAGGTCAAAAGGTCCCGTTTCAAGGTCAAACGGTCACGGGGGTGTCAAATGTCAAGGTCAAAAGGTCACGAACCAAGGTCAAAAGGTCACGGGGGTCAAAAATCGAGGTCAAAGGGTCACAAACCAAGTTCAAAAGGTCACGGGACAAGGTGAAAAGGTCACGGGGCAACTGCATAAGGCCAAAAGGTCACCTGTCAAGGTCAAAAGGTCACTGCTCAAGGTCAAAAGGTCACGGTTCAAGGTCATAAGGTCACTGGGTCAAAGGTCAAGGTCAAAAGGTCACGAACCAAGGTCAAAAGGTCACGGGACAAGGTCATAAGGTCACTTATCAAGGTCAAAAGGTCCCGTTTCAAGGTCAAACGGTCACGGGGTGTCAAATGTCAAGGTCAAAAGGTCACGAACCAAGGTCAAAAGGTCACGGGGTCAAAAATCGAGGTCAAAAGGTCACAAACCAAGGTCAAAAGGTCACGGGACAAGGTGAAAAGGTCACGGGGCAACTGCATAAGGCCAAAAGGTCACCTGTCAAGGTCAAAAGGTCACTGCTCAAGGTCAAAAGGTCACGTATCAATTCAAAAGGTCACGGGGCAATTGCATAAGGTCAAAAGCTCACTGGTCAAAATCAAACGGTCACAGGATCAAAGTTCAAGGTCATAAGGTCATGGGGGGTCAAAAATCAAGGTCAAAAGGTCACCGCTCAAGGGCAAAAGGTCACGAACCAAGGTCAAAATGTCACGGGGCAATTGCATAAGGTCAAGGGTCACTGGTAAAGGTCAGAAGGTCACTGGTCAAAATCAAACGGTCACACGAACAACGTTCAAGGTCAAAAGGTCACTGCTCAAGGTCAAAAGGTCCCATTTCAAGGTCAAACGGTCACGGGGTGTCAAATGTCAAGGTCAAAAGGTCACGAACCAAGGTCAAAAGGTCACGGGGGTCAAAAATCGAGGTCAAAAGGTCACAAACCAAGGTCAAAAGGTCACGGGACAAGGTGAAAAGGTCACGGGGCAACGGCATAAGGCCAAAAGGTCACCTGTCAAGGTCAAAAGGTCACGGCTCAAGGTCAAAAGGTCACGGTTCAAGGTCATAAGGTCACGGGGGTCAAAGGTCAAGGTCAAAAGGTCACGAACCAAGGTCAAAAGTTCACGGGACAAGGTCATAAGGTCACTTATCAAGGTCAAAAGGTCCCGTTTCAAGGTCAAAAGTTCACAGGGTCAAAGTTCAAGGTCAAAAGGTCACTTATCAAGGTCAAACGGTCACGGGGTCAAAAATCAAGGTCAAAAGGTCACCGGTAAAGGTCAAAAGGTCACTGGTCAAAAGCAAACGGTCACAGGATCAAAGTTCAAGGTCAAAAGGTCACTGGTCAGGGTCAAAAGGTCACTGCTGAAGGTAAAAAAGACACAGGGGTTAAAGGTAAAGGTCAAAAGGTCACGGTACAAGGTGAAAAGGTCACGGGACAAGGTCAAAAGGTCACGGGGCAACTGCATAAGGCCAAAAGGTCACCTGTCAAGGTCAAACGGTCACAGGATCAAAGTTCAAGGTCAAAAGGTCACGGGTCAAAGTTCAAGGTCAAAAGGTCACTGGTCAAGGTCAAAAGGTCACGAGTCAATGTAGAAAGGTCACGGGGGTCAAAGGTCTAGGTAAAACAGTACCAGGATCAAAGTTCAAGGTCAAAAGGTCACTGGTCAAGGTCAAAAGGTCACGTTTCAAGGTCATAAGGACACGGGGGTCAAAAATCAAGGTCAAAAGGTCACGAACCAAGGTCAGAAGGTCACGGGACAAGGTCAGAAGGTCACGGGGCAACTGCATAAGGCCAAAAGGTCACCTGTCAAGGTCAAAAGGTCACTGCTCAAGGTCAAAAGGTCACGTATCAATTCAAAAGGTCACGGGGCAATTGCATAAGGTCAAAAGCTCACTGGTCAAAATCAAACGGTCACAGGATCAAAGTTCAAGGTCATAAGGTCATGGGGTCAAAAATCAGGGTCATAAGGTCACCGCTCAAGGTCAAAAGGTCACGGGACAAGGTCATAAGGTCACGGGGTAAAGGTCAAGGTCAAAAGGTCACGAACCAAGGTCAAAAGGTCACGGGGCAATTGCATAAGGTCAAAGGGTCACTGGTAAAGGTCAAAAGGTCACTGGTCAAAATCAAACGGTCACACGAACAATGTTCAAGGTCAAAAGGTCACTGCTCAAGGTCAAAAGGTCCCGTTTCAAGGTCAAACGGTCACGGGGGTGTCAAATGTCAAGGTCAAAAGGTCACGAACCAAGGTCAAAAGGTCACAGGGGTCAAAAATCGAGGTCAAAAGGTCACAAACCAAGGTGAAAAGGTCACGGGACAAGGTGAAATGGTCACGGGGCAACTGCATAAGGCCAAAAGGTCACCTGTCAAGGTCAAAAGGTCACTGCTCAAGGGCAAAAGGTCACGGTTCAAGGTCATAAGGTCACGGGGGTCAAAGGTCAAGGTCAAAAGGTCACGAACCAAGGTCAAAAGTTCACGGGACAAGGTCATAAGGTCACTTATCAAGGTCAAAAGGTCCCGTTTCAAGGTCAAAAGTTCACAGGGTCAAAGTTCAAGGTCAAAAGGTCACTTATCAAGGTCAAACGGTCACGGGGTCAAAAATCAAGGTCAAAAGGTCACTGGTAAAGGTCAAAAGGTCACTGGTCAAAAGCAAACGGTCACAGGATGAAAGTTCAAGGTCAAAAGGTCACTGGTCAGGGTCAAAAGGTCACTGCTGAAGGTAAAAAAGACACAGGGGTTAAAGGTAAAGGTCAAAAGGTCACGGTACAAGGTGAAAAGGTCACGGGACAAGGTCAAAAGGTCACGGGGCAACTGCATAAGGCCAAAAGGTCACCTGTCAAGGTCAAACGGTCACAGGATCAAAGTTCAAGGTCAAAAGGTCACGGGTCAAAGTTCAAGGTCAAAAGGTCACTGGTCAAGGTCAAAAGGTCACGAGTCAATGTAGAAAGGTCACGGGGGTCAAAGGTCTAGGTAAAACAGTACCAGGATCAAAGTTCAAGGTCAAAAGGTCACTAGTCAAGGTCAAAAGGTCACATTTCAAGGTCATAAGGACACGGGGGTCAAAAATCAAGGTCAAAAGGTCACGAACCAAGGTCAGAAGGTCACGGGACAAGGTCAGAAGGTCACGGGGCAACTGCATAAGGCCAAAAGGTCACCTGTCAAGGTCAAAAGGTCACTGCTCAAGGTCAAAAGGTCACGTATCAATTCAAAAGGTCACGGGGCAATTGCATAAGGTCAAAAGCTCACTGGTCAAAATCAAACGGTCACAGGATCAAAGTTCAAGGTCATAAGGTCATGGGGGTCAAAAATCAAGGTCAAAAGGTCACCGCTCAAGGTCAAAAGGTCACGGGACAAGGTCATAAGGTCATGGGGTAAAGGTCAAGGTCAAAAGGTCACGGGGCAATTGCATAAGGTCAAAGGGTCACTGGTAAAGGTCAAAAGGTCACTGGTCAAAATCAAACGGTCACACGAACAACGTTCAAGGTCAAAAGGTCACTGCTCAAGGTGAAAAGGTCCCGTTTCAAGGTCAAACGGTCACGGGGGTGTCAAATGTTAAAGGTCAAAAGGTCACGGGACAAGGTCATAAGGTCATGGGGTAAATGTCAAGGTCAGAAGGTCACGGGGCAACTGCATAAGGCCAAAAGGTCACCTGTCAAGGTCAAAAGGTCACTGCTCAAGGTCAAAAGGTCACGGTTCAAGGTCATAAGGTCACGGGGGTCAAAGGTCAAGGTCAAAAGGTCACGAATCAAGGTCAAAAGGTCACGGGACAAGGTCATAAGGTCACTTATCAAGGTCAAAAGGTCCCGTTTCAAGGTCAAAAGTTCACAGGGTCAAAGTTCAAGGTCAAAAGGTCACTTATCAAGGTCAAACGGTCACGGGGTCAAAAATCAAGGTCAAAAGGTCACTGGTCAAAAGCAAACGGTCACAGGATCAAAGTTCAAGGTCAAAAGGTCACTGGTCAGGGTCAAAAGGTCACTGCTGAAGGTAAAAAAGACACAGGGGTTAAAGGTAAAGGTCAAAAGGTCACGTACAAGGTGAAAAGGTCACGGGACAAGGTCAAAAGGTCACGGGGCAACTGCATAAGGCCAAAGGGTCACTGGTAAAGGTCAAAAGGTCACTGGTCAAAATCAAACGGTCACACGAACAACGTTCAAGGTCAAAAGGTCACTGCTCAAGGTCAAAAGGTCCCATTTCAAGGTCAAACGGTCACGGGGGGTCAAATGTCAAGGTCAAAAGGTAACGAACCAAGGTCAAAAGGTCACGGGGGTCAAAAATCGAGGTCAAAAGGTCACAAACCAAGGTCAAAAGGTCACGGGACAAGGTGAAAAGGTCACGGGGCAACTGCATAAGGCCAAAAGGTCACCTGTCAAGGTCAAAAGGTCACGGCTCAAGGTCAAAAGGTCACGGTTCAAGGTCATAAGGTCACGGGGGTCAAAGGTCAAGGTCAAAAGGTCACGAACCAAGGTCAAAAGGTCACGGGAAAAAGTCATAAGGTCACTTATCAAGGTCAAAAGGTCACTTATCAAGGTCAAACGGTCACGGGGTCAAAAATCAAGGTCAAAAGGTCACTTATCAAGGTCAAACGGTCACGGGGTCAAAAATCAAGGTCAAAAGGTCACTGGTAAAGGTCAAAAGGTCACTACTGAAGGTAAAAAAGACACAGGGGTTAAAGGTAAAGGTCAAAAGGTCACGGTACAAGGTGAAAAGGTCACGGGACAAGGTGAAAAGGTCACGGGACAAGGTCAAAAGGTCACGGGACAAGGTGAAAAGGTCACGGGACAAGGTCAAAAGGTCACGGGGCAACTGCATAAGGCCAAAAGGTCACCTGTCAAGGTCAAACGGTCACAGGATCAAAGTTCAAGGTCAAAAGGTCACGGGTCAAAGTTCAAGGTCAAAAGGTCACTGGTCAAGGTCAAAAGGTCACGAGTCAATGTAGAAAGGTCACGGGGGTCAAAGGTCTAGGTAAAACAGTACCAGGATCAAAGTTCAAGGTCAAAAGGTCACTAGTCAAGGTCAAAAGGTCACGTTTCAAGGTCATAAGGACACGGGGGTCAAAAATCAAGGTCAAAAGGTCACGAACCAAGGTCAAAAGGTCACGGGACAAGGTCAGAAGGTCACGGGGCAACTGCATAAGGCCAAAAGGTCACCTGTCAAGGTCAAAAGGTCACTGCTCAAGGTCAAAAGGTCACGTATCAATTCAAAAGGTCACGGGGCAATTGCATAAGGTCAAAAGCTCACTGGTCAAAATCAAACGGTCACAGGATCAAAGTTCAAGGTCATAAGGTCATGGGGGGTCAAAAATCAAGGTCAAAAGGTCACCGCTCAAGGTCAAAAGGTCACGAACCAAGGTCAAAAGGTCACGGGGCAATTGCATAAGGTCAAAGGGTCACTGGTAAAGGTCAAAAGGTCACTGGTCAAAATCAAACGGTCACACGAACAACGTTCAAGGTCAAAAGGTCACTGCTCAAGGTCAAAAGGTCCCGTTTCAAGGTCAAACGGTCACGGGGTGTCAAATGTCAAGGTCAAAAGGTCACGAACCAAGGTCAAAAGGTCACAGGGGTCAAAAATCGAGGTCAAAAGGTCACAAACCAAGGTCAAAAGGTCACGGGACAAGGTGAAAAGGTCACGGGGCAACTGCATAAGGCCAAAAGGTCACCTGTCAATGTCAAAAGGTCACGGCTCAAGGTCAAAAGGTCACGGTTCAAGGTCATAAGGTCACGGGGATCAAAGGTCAAGGTCAAAAGGTCACGAACCAAGGTCAAAAGTTCACGGGACAAGGTCATAAGGTCACTTATCAAGGTCAAAATGTCCCGTTTCAAGGTCAAAAGTTCACAGGGTCAAAGTTCAAGGTCAAAAAGTCACTTATCAAGGTCAAACGGTCACGGGGTCAAAAATCAAGGTCAAAAGGTCACCGGTTAAGGTCAAAAGGTCACTGCTGAAGGTAAAAAAGACACAGGGGTTAAAGGTAAAGGTCAAAAGGTCACGGTACAAGGTGAAAAGGTCACGGGACAAGGTCAAAAGGTCACGGGGCAACTGCATAAGGCCAAAAGGTCACCTGTCAAGGTCAAACGGTCACAGGATCAAAGTTCAAGGTCAAAAGGTCACGGGTCAAAGTTCAAGGTCAAAAGGTCACTGGTCAAGGTCAAAAGGTCACGAGTCAATGTAGAAAGGTCACGGGGGTCAAAGGTCTAGGTAAAACAGTACCAGGATCAAAGTTCAAGGTCAAAAGGTCACTAGTCAAGGTCAAAAGGTCACGTTTCAAGGTCATAAGGACACGGGGGTCAAAAATCAAGGTCAAAAGGTCACGAACCAAGGTCAAAAGGTCACGGGACAAGGTCAGAAGGTCACGGGGCAACTGCATAAGGCCAAAAGGTCACCTGTCAAGGTCAAAAGGTCACTGCTCAAGGTCAAAAGGTCACGTATCAATTCAAAAGGTCACGGGGCAATTGCATAAGGTCAAAAGCTCACTGGTCAAAATCAAACGGTCACAGGATCAAAGTTCAAGGTCATAAGGTCATGGGGGGTCAAAAATCAAGGTCAAAAGGTCACCGCTCAAGGTCAAAAGGTCACGAACCAAGGTCAAAAGGTCACGGGGCAATTGCATAAGGTCAAAGGGTCACTGGTAAAGGTCAAAAGGTCACTGGTCAAAATCAAACGGTCACACGAACAACGTTCAAGGTCAAAAGGTCACTGCTCAAGGTCAAAAGGTCCCGTTTCAAGGTCAAACGGTCACGGGGTGTCAAATGTCAAGGTCAAAAGGTCACGAACCAAGGTCAAAAGGTCACGGGGGTCAAAAATCGAGGTCAAAAGGTCACAAACCAAGGTCAAAAGGTCACGGGACAAGGTGAAAAGGTCACGGGGCAACTGCATAAGGCCAAAAGGTCACCTGTCAAGGTCAAAAGGTCACGGCTCAAGGTCAAAAGGTCACGGTTCAAGGTCATAAGGTCACGGGGGTCAAAGGTCAAGGTCAAAAGGTCACGAACCAAGGTCAAAAGGTCACGGGAAAAAGTCATAAGGTCACTTATCAAGGTCAAAAGGTCACTTATCAAGGTCAAACGGTCACGGGGTCAAAGTTCAAGGTCAAAAGGTCACTTATCAAGGTCAAACGGTCACGGGGTCAAAAATCAAGGTCAAAAGGTCACTGGTAAAGGTCAAAAGGTCACTACTGAAGGTAAAAAAGACACAGGGGTTAAAGGTAAAGGTCAAAAGGTCACGGGACAAGGTGAAAAGGTCACGGGACAAGGTCAAAAGGTCACGGGGCAACTGCATAAGGCCAAAAGGTCACCTGTCAAGGTCAAACGGTCACAGGATCAAAGTTCAAGGTCAAAAGGTCACGGGTCAAAGTTCAAGGTCAAAAGGTCACTGGTCAAGGTCAAAAGGTCACGAGTCAATGTAGAAAGGTCACGGGGGTCAAAGGTCTAGGTAAAACAGTACCAGGAGCAAAGTTCAAGGTCAAAAGGTCACTAGTCAAGGTCAAAAGGTCACGTTTCAAGGTCATAAGGACACGGGGGTCAAAAATCAAGGTCAAAAGGTCACGAACCAAGGTCAAAAGGTCACGGGACAAGGTCAGAAGGTCACGGGGCAACTGCATAAGGCCAAAAGGTCACCTGTCAAGGTCAAAAGGTCACTGCTCAAGGTCAAAAGGTCACGTATCAATTCAAAAGGTCACGGGGCAATTGCATAAGGTCAAAAGCTCACTGGTCAAAATCAAACGGTCACAGGATCACAGTTCAAGGTCATAAGGTCATGGGGGGTCAAAAATCAAGGTCAAAAGGTCACCGCTCAAGGTCAAAAGGTCACGAACCAAGGTCAAAAGGTCACGGGGCAATTGCATAAGGTCAAAGGGTCACTGGTAAAGGTCAGAAGGTCACTGGTCAAAATCAAACGGTCACACGAACAACGTTCAAGGTCAAAAGGTCACTGCTCAAGGTCAAAAGGTCCCGTTTCAAGGTCAAACGGTCACGGGGGTGTCAAATGTCAAGGTCAAAAGGTCACGAACCAAGGTCAAAAGGTCACGGGGGTCAAAAATCGAGGTCAAAAGGTCACAAACCAAGGTGAAAAGGTCACGGGACAAGGTGAAATCGTCACGGGGCAACTGCATAAGGCCAAAAGGTCACCTGTCAAGGTCAAAAGGTCACTGCTCAAGGTCAAAAGGTCACGGTTCAAGGTCATAAGGTCACGGGGGTCAAAGGTCAAGGTCAAAGGTCATGAACCAAGGTCAAAAGTTCACGGGACAAGGTCATAAGGTCACTTATCAAGGTCAAAAGTTCCCGTTTCAAGGTCAAAAGTTCACAGGGTCAAAGTTCAAGGTCAAAAGGTCACTTATCAAGGTCAAACGGTCACGGGGTCAAAAATCAAGGTCAAAAGGTCACCGGTAAAGGTCAAAAGGTCACTGCTGAAGGTAAAAAAGACACAGGGGTTAAAGGTAAAGGTCAAAAGGTCACGGTACAAGGTGAAAAGGTCACGGGACAAGGTCAAAAGGTCACGGGGCAACTGCATAAGGCCAAAAGGTCACCTGTCAAGGTCAAACGGTCACAGGATCAAAGTTCAAGGTCAAAAGGTCACGGGTCAAAGTTCAAGGTCAAAAGGTCACTGGTCAAGGTCAAAAGATCACGAGTCAATGTAGAAAGGTCACGGGGGACAAAGGTCTAGGTAAAACAGTACCAGGATCAAAGTTCAAGGTCAAAAGGTCACTAGTCAAGGTCAAAAGGTCACGTTTCAAGGTCATAAGGACACGGGGGTCAAAAATCAAGGTCAAAAGGTCACGAACCAAGGTCAAAAGGTCACGGGACAAGGTCAGAAGGTCACGGGGCAACTGCATAAGGCCAAAAGGTCACCTGTCGAGGTCAAAAGGTCACTGCTCAAGGTCAAAAGGTCACGTATCAATTCAAAAGGTCACGGGGCAATTGCATAAGGTCAAAAGCTCACTGGTCAAAATCAAACGGTCACAGGATCAAAGAACAAGGTCATAAGGTGATGGGGGGTCAAAAATCAAGGTCAAAAGGTCACCGCTCAAGGGCAAAAGGTCACGAACCAAGGTCAAAAGGTCACGGGGCAATTGCATAAGGTCAAGGGTCACTGGTAAAGGTCAGAAGGTCACTGGTCAAAATCAAACGGTCACACGAACAACGTTCAAGGTCAAAAGGTCACTGCTCAAGGTCAAAAGGTCCCATTTCAAGGTCAAACGGTCACGGGGTGTCAAATGTCAAGGTCAAAAGGTCACGAACCAAGGTCAAAAGGTCACGGGGTCAAAAATCGAGGTCAAAAGGTCACAAACCAAGGTCAAAAGGTCACGGGACAAGGTGAAAAGGTCACGGGGCAACTGCATAAGGCCAAAAGGTCACCTGTCAAGGTCAAAAAGTCACGGCTCAAGGTCAAAAGGTCACGGTTCAAGGTCATAAGGTCACGGGGGTCAAAGGTCAAGGTCAAAAGGTCACGAACCAAGGTCAAAAGTTCACGGGACAAGGTCATAAGGTCACTTATCAAGGTCAAAAGGTCCCGTTTCAAGGTCAAAAGTTCACAGGGTCAAAGTTCAAGGTCAAAAGGTCACTTATCAAGGTCAAACGGTCACGGGGTCAAACATCAAGGTCAAAAGGTCACCGGTAAAGGTCAAAAGGTCACTGCTGAAGGTAAAAAAGACACAGGGGTTAAAGGTAAAGGTCAAAAGGTCACGGTACAAGGTGAAAAGGTCACGGGACAAGGTCAAAAGGTCACGGGGCAACTGCATAAGGCCAAAAGGTCACCTGTCAAGGTCAAACGGTCACAGGATCAAAGTTCAAGGTCAAAAGGTCACGGGTCAAAGTTCAAGGTCAAAAGGTCACTGGTCAAGGTCAAAAGGTCACGAGTCAATGTAGAAAGGTCACGGGGGTCAAAGGTCTAGGTAAAACAGTACCAGGATCAAAGTTCAAGGTCAAAAGGTCACTAGTCAAGGTCAAAAGGTCACGTTTCAAGGTCATAAGGACACGGGGGTCAAAAATCAAGGTCAAAAGGTCACGACCCAAGGTCAAAAGGTCACGGGACAAGGTCAGAAGGTCACGGGGCAACTGCATAAGGCCAAAAGGTCACCTGTCAAGGTCAAAAGGTCACTGCTCAAGGTCAAAAGGTCACGTATCAATTCAAAAGGTCACGGGGCAATTGCATAAGGTCAAAAGCTCACTGGTCAAAATCAAACGGTCACAGGATCAAAGTTCAAGGTCATAAGGTCATGGGGGGTCAAAAATCAAGGTCAAAAGGTCACCGCTCAAGGGCAAAAGGTCACGAACCAAGGTCAAAAGGTCACGGGGCAATTGCATAAGGTCAAGGGTCACTGGTAAAGGTCAGAAGGTCACTGGTCAAAATCAAACGGTCACACGAACAACGTTCAAGGTCAAAAGGTCACTGCTCAAGGTCAAAAGGTCCCATTTCAAGGTCAAATGGTCACGGGGGTGTCAAATGTCAAGGTCAAAAGGTCACGAACCAAGGTCAAAAGGTCACGGGGTCAAAAATCGAGGTCAAAAGGTCACAAACCAAGGTCAAAAGGTCACGGGACAAGGTGAAATGGTCACGGGGCAACTGCATAAGGCCAAAAGGTCACCTGTCAAGGTCAAAAGGTCACTGCTCAAGGTCAAAAGGTCACGGTTCAAGGTCATAAGGTCACGGGGGTCAAAGGTCAAGGTCAAAAGGTCACGAACCAAGGTCGAAAGGTCACGGGACAAGGTCATAAGGTCACTTATCAAGGTCAAAAGGTCCCGTTTCAAGGTCAAAAGTTCACAGGGTCAAAGTTCAAGGTCAAAAGGTCACTTATCAAGGTCAAACGGTCACGGGGTCAAAAATCAAGGTCAAAAGGTCACTGGTAAAGGTCAAAAGGTCACTGGTCAAAAGCAAACGGTCACAGGATGAAAGTTCAAGGTCAAAAGGTCACTGGTCAGGGTCAAAAGGTCACTGCTGAAGGTAAAAAAGACACAGGGGTTAAAGGTAAAGGTCAAAAGGTCACGGTGCAAGGTGAAAAGGTCACGGGACAAGGTCAAAAGGTCACGGGGCAACTGCATAAGGCCAAAAGTTCACCTGTCAAGGTCAAACGGTCACAGGATCAAAGTTCAAGGTCAAAAGGTCACGGGTCAATGTTCAAGGTCAAAAGGTCACTGGTCAAGGTCAAAAGGTCACGAGTCAATGTAGAAAGGTCACGGGGGTCAAAGGTCTAGGTAAAACAGTACCAGGATCAAAGTTCAAGGTCAAAAGGTCACTAGTCAAGGTCAAAAGGTCACATTTCAAGGTCATAAGGACACAGGGGTCAAAAATCAAGGTCAAAAGGTCATGAACCAAGGTCAAAAGGTCACGGGACAAGGTCAGAAGGTCACGGGGCAACTGCATAAGGCCAAAAGGTCACCTGTCAAGGTCAAAAGGTCACTGCTCAAGGTCAAAAGGTCACGTATCAATTCAAAAGGTCACGGGGCAATTGCATAAGGTCAAAAGCTCACTGGTCAAAATCAAACGGTCACAGGATCAAAGTTCAAGGTCATAAGGTGATGGGTGTCAAAAATCAGGGTCATAAGGTCACCGCTCAAGGTCAAAAGGTCACGGGACAAGCTCATAAGGTCACGGGGTAAAGGTCAAGGTCAAAAGGTCACGAACCAAGGTCAAAAGGTCACGGGGCAATTGCATAAGGTCAAAGGGTCACTGGTAAAGGTCAAAAGGTCACTGGTCAAAATCAAACGGTCACACAAACAATGTTCAAGGTCAAAAGGTCACTGCTCAAGGTCAAAAGGTCACGGTTCAAGGTCAAACGGTCACGGGGGTGTCAAATGTCAAGGTCAAAAGGTCACGTTTCAAGGTCAAAAGGTCACGGGGGTCAAAAATCGAGGTCAAAGGGTCACAAACCAAGTTCAAAAGGTCACGGGACAAGGTGAAAAGGTCACGGGGCAACTGCATAAGGCCAAAAGGTCACCTGTCAAGGTCAAAAGGTCACTGCTCAAGGTCAAAAGGTCACGGTTCAAGGTCATAAGGTCACTGGGTCAAAGGTCAAGGTCAAAAGGTCACGAACCAAGGTCAAAAGGTCACGGGACAAGGTCATAAGGTCACTTATCAAGGTCAAAAGGTCCCGTTTCAAGGTCAAACGGTCACGGGGTGTCAAATGTCAAGGTCAAAAGGTCACGAACCAAGGTCAAAAGGTCACGGGGGTCAAAAATCGAGGTCAAAAGGTCACAAACCAAGGTCAAAAGGTCACGGGACAAGGTGAAAAGGTCACGGGGCAACTGCATAAGGCCAAAAGGTCACCTGTCAAGGTCAAAAGGTCACGGCTCAAGGTCAAAAGGTCACGGTTCAAGGTCATAAGGTCACGGGGGTCAAAGGTCAAGGTCAAAAGGTCACGAACCAAGGTCAAAAGTTCACGGGACAAGGTCATAAGGTCACTTATCAAGGTCAAAAGGTCCCGTTTCAAGGTCAAAAGTTCACAGGGTCAAAGTTCAAGGTCAAAAGGTCACTTATCAAGGTCAAACGGTCACGGGGTCAAAAATCAAGGTCAAAAGGTCACCGGTAAAGGTCAAAAGGTCACTGGTCAAAAGCAAACGGTCACAGGATCAAAGTTCAAGGTCAAAAGGTCACTGGTCAGGGTCAAAAGGTCACTGCTGAAGGTAAAAAAGACACAGGGGTTAAAGGTAAAGGTCAAAAGGTCACGGTACAAGGTGAAAAGGTCATGGGACAAGGTCAAAAGGTCACGGGGCAACTGCATAAGGCCAAAAGGTCACCTGTCAAGGTCAAACGGTCACAGGATCAAAGTTCAAGGTCAAAAGGTCACGGGTCAAAGTTCAAGGTCAAAAGGTCACTGGTCAAGGTCAAAAGGTCACGAGTCAATGTAGAAAGGTCACGGGGGTCAAAGGTCTAGGTAAAACAGTACCAGGATCAAAGTTCAAGGTCAAAAGGTCACTGGTCAAGGTCAAAAGGTCACGTTTCAAGGTCATAAGGACACGGGGGTCAAAAATCAAGGTCAAAAGGTCACGAACCAAGGTCAGAAGGTCACGGGACAAGGTCAGAAGGTCACGGGGCAACTGCATAAGGCCAAAAGGTCACCTGTCAAGGTCAAAAGGTCACTGCTCAAGGTCAAAAGGTCACGTATCAATTCAAAAGGTCACGGGGCAATTGCATAAGGTCAAAAGCTCACTGGTCAAAATCAAACGGTCACAGGATCAAAGTTCAAGGTCATAAGGTCATGGGGTCAAAAATCAGGGTCATAAGGTCACCGCTCAAGGTCAAAAGGTCACGGGACAAGGTCATAAGTTCACGGGGTAAAGGTCAAGGTCAAAAGGTCACGAACCAAGGTCAAAAGGTCACGGGGCAATTGCATAAGGTCAAAGGGTCACTGGTAAAGGTCAAAAGGTCACTGGTCAAAATCAAACGGTCACACGAACAACGTTCAAGGTCAAAAGGTCACTGCTCAAGGTCAAAAGGTCCCGTTTCAAGGTCAAACGGTCACGGGGGGTCAAATGTCAAGGTCAAAAGGTCACGAACCAAGGTCAAAAGGTCACGGGGGTCAAAAATCGAGGTCAAAAGGTCACAAACCAAGGTCAAAAGGTCACGGGACAAGGTGAAAAGGTCACGGGGCAACTGCATAAGGCCAAAAGGTCACCTGTCAAGGTCAAAAGGTCACGGCTCAAGGTCAAAAGGTCACGGTTCAAGGTCATAAGGTCACGGGGGTCAAAGGTCAAGGTCAAAAGGTCACGAACCAAGGTCAAAAGTTCACGGGACAAGGTCATAAGGTCACTTATCAAGGTCAAAAGGTCCCGTTTCAAGGTCAAAAGTTCACAGGGTCAAAGTTCAAGGTCAAAAGGTCACTTATCAAGGTCAAACGGTCACGGGGTCAAAAATCAAGGTCAAAAGGTCACCGGTAAAGGTCAAAAGGTCACTGCTGAAGGTAAAAAAGACACAGGGGTTAAAGGTAAAGGTCAAAAGGTCACGGTACAAGGTGAAAAGGTCACGGGACAAGGTCAAAAGGTCACGGGGCAACTGCATAAGGCCAAAAGGTCACCTGTCAAGGTCAAACGGTCACAGGATCAAAGTTCAAGGTCAAAAGGTCACGGGTCAAAGTTCAAGGTCAAAAGGTCACTGGTCAAGGTCAAAAGGTCACGAGTCAATGTAGAAAGGTCACGGGGGTCAAAGGTCTAGGTAAAACAGTACCAGGATCAAAGTTCAAGGTCAAAAGGTCACTAGTCAAGGTCAAAAGGTCACGTTTCAAGGTCATAAGGACACGGGGGTCAAAAATCAAGGTCAAAAGGTCACGAACCAAGGTCAAAAGGTCACGGGACAAGGTCAGAAGGTCACGGGGCAACTGCATAAGGCCAAAAGGTCACCTGTCAAGGTCAAAAGGTCACTGCTCAAGGTCAAAAGGTCACGTATCAATTCAAAAGGTCACGGGGCAATTGCATAAGGTCAAAAGCTCACTGGTCAAAATCAAACGGTCACAGGATCAAAGTTCAAGTTCATAAGGTCATGGGGGGTCAAAAATCAAGGTCAAAAGGTCACCGCTCAAGGGCAAAAGGTCACGAACCAAGGTCAAATGGTCACGGGGCAATTGCATAAGGTCAAGGGTCACTGGTAAAGGTCAGAAGGTCACTGGTCAAAATCAAACGGTCACACGAACAACGTTCAAGGTCAAAAGGTCACTGCTCAAGGTCAAAAGGTCCCATTACAAGGTCAAATGGTCACGGCGGTGTCAAATGTCAAGGTCAAAAGGTCACGAACCAAGGTCAAAAGGTCACGGGGTCAAAAATCGAGGTCAAAAGGTCACAAACCAAGGTCAAAAGGTCACGGGACAAGGTGAAATGGTCACGGGGCAACTGCATAAGGCCAAAAGGTCACCTGTCAAGGTCAAAAGGTCACGGCTCAAGGTCAAAAGGTCACGGTTCAAGGTCATAAGGTCACGGGGGTCAAAGGTCAAGGTCAAAAGGTCACGAACCAAGGTCAAAAGGTCACGGGACAAGGTCATAAGGTCACTTATCAAGGTCAAAAGGTCCTGTTTCAAGGTCAAAAGTTCACAGGGTCAAAGTTCAAGGTCAAAAGGTCACTTATCAAGGTCAAACGGTCTCGGGGTCAAAAATCAAGGTCAAAAGGTCACTGGTAAAGGTCAAAAGGTCACTGGTCAAAAGCAAACGGTCACAGGATGAAAGTTCAAGGTCAAAAGGTCACTGGTCAGGGTCAAAAGGTCACTGCTGAAGGTAAAAAAGACACAGGGGTTAAAGGTAAAGGTCAAAAGGTCACGGTACAAGGTGAAAAGGTCACGGGACAAGGTCAAAAGGTCACGGGGCAACTGCATAAGGCCAAAAGTTCACCTGTCAAGGTCAAACGGTCACAGGATCAAAGTTCAAGGTCAAAAGGTCACGGGTCAATGTTCAAGGTCAAAAGGTCACTGGTCAAGGTCAAAAGGTCACGAGTCAATGTAGAAAGGTCACGGGGGTCAAAGGTCTAGGTAAAACAGTACCAGGATCAAAGTTCAAGGTCAAAAGGTCACTAGTCAAGGTCAAAAGGTCACATTTCAAGGTCATAAGGACACAGGGGTCAAAAATCAAGGTCAAAAGGTCATGAACCAAGGTCAAAAGGTCACGGGACAAGGTCAGAAGGTCACGGGGCAACTGCATAAGGCCAAAAGGTCACCTGTCAAGGTCAAAAGGTCACTGCTCAAGGTCAAAAGGTCACGTATCAATTCAAAAGGTCACGGGGCAATTGCATAAGGTCAAAAGCTCACTGGTCAAAATCAAACGGTCACAGGATCAAAGTTCAAGGTCATAAGGTGATGGGGGTCAAAAATCAGGGTCATAAGGTCACCGCTCAAGGTCAAAAGGTCACGGGACAAGCTCATAAGGTCACGGGGTAAAGGTCAAGGTCAAAAGGTCACGAACCAAGGTCAAAAGGTCACGGGGCAATTGCATAAGGTCAAAGGGTCACTGGTAAAGGTCAAAAGGTCACTGGTCAAAATCAAACGGTCACACGAACAATGTTCAAGGTCAAAAGGTCACTGCTCAAGGTCAAAAGGTCCCGTTTCAAGGTCAAACGGTCACGGGGGTGTCAAATGTCAAGGTCAAAAGGTCACGTTTCAAGGTCAAAAGGTCACGGGGGTCAAAAATCGAGGTCAAAGGGTCACAAACCAAGTTCAAAAGGTCACGGGACAAGGTGAAAAGGTCACGGGGCAACTGCATAAGGCCAAAAGGTCACCTGTCAAGGTCAAAAGGTCACTGCTCAAGGTCAAAAGGTCACGGTTCAAGGTCATAAGGTCACTGGGTCAAAGGTCAAGGTCAAAAGGTCACGAACCAAGGTCGAAAGGTCACGGGACAAGGTCATAAGGTCACTTATCAAGGTCAAAAGGTCCCGTTTCAAGGTCAAACGGTCACGGGGTGTCAAATGTCAAGGTCAAAAGGTCACGAACCAAGGTCAAAAGGTCACAGGGGTCAAAAATCGAGGTCAAAAGGTCACAAACCAAGGTCAAAAGGTCACGGGACAAGGTGAAAAGGTCACGGGGCAACTGCATAAGGCCAAAAGGTCACCTGTCAAGGTCAAAAGGTCACGGCTCAAGGTCAAAAGGTCACGGTTCAAGGTCATAAGGTCACGGGGGTCAAAGGTCAAGGTCAAAAGGTCACGAACCAAGGTCAAAAGGTCACGGGACAAGGTCATAAGGTCACTTATCAAGGTCAAAAGGTCCCGTTTCAAGGTCAAAAGTTCACAGGGTCAAAGTTCAAGGTCAAAAGGTCACTTATCAAGGTCAAACGGTCACGGGGTCAAAAATCAAGGTCAAAAGGTCACCGGTAAAGGTCAAAAGGTCACTGCTGAAGGTAAAAAAGACACAGGGGTTAAAGGTAAAGGTCAAAAGGTCACGGTACAAGGTGAAAAGGTCACGGGACAAGGTCAAAAGGTCACGGGGCAACTGCATAAGGCCAAAAGGTCACCTGTCAAGGTCAAACGGTCACAGGATCAAAGTTCAAGGTCAAAAGGTCACGGGTCAAAGTTCAAGGTCAAAAGGTCACTGGTCAAGGTCAAAAGGTCACGAGTCAATGTAGAAAGGTCACGGGGGTCAAAGGTCTAGGTAAAACAGTACCAGGATCAAAGTTCAAGGTCAAAAGGTCACTAGTCAAGGTCAAAAGGTCACGTTTCAAGGTCATAAGGACACGGGGGTCAAAAATCAAGGTCAAAAGGTCACGAACCAAGGTCAAAAGGTCACGGGACAAGGTCAGAAGGTCACGGGGCAACTGCATAAGGCCAAAAGGTCACCTGTCAAGGTCAAAAGGTCACTGCTCAAGGTCAAAAGGTCACGTATCAATTCAAAAGGTCACGGGGCAATTGCATAAGGTCAAAAGCTCACTGGTCAAAATCAAACGGTCACAGGATCAAAGTTCAAGGTCATAAGGTCATGGGGGGTCAAAAATCAAGGTCAAAAGGTCACCGCTCAAGGGCAAAAGGTCACGAACCAAGGTCAAAAGGTCACGGGGCAATTGCATAAGGTCAAGGGTCACTGGTAAAGGTCAGAAGGTCACTGGTCAAAATCAAACGGTCACACGAACAACGTTCAAGGTCAAAAGGTCACTGCTCAAGGTCAAAAGGTCCCATTTCAAGGTCAAACGGTCACGGGGTGTCAAATGTCAAGGTCAAAAGGTCACGAACCAAGGTCAAAAGGTCACGGGGGTCAAAAATCGAGGTCAAAATGTCACAAACCAAGGTCAAAAGGTCACGGGACAAGGTGAAAAGGTCACGGGGCAACGGCATAAGGCCAAAAGGTCACCTGTCAAGGTCAAAAGGTCACGGCTCAAGGTCAAAAGGTCACGGTTCAAGGTCATAAGGTCACGGGGGTCAAAGGTCAAGGTCAAAAGGTCACGAACCAAGGTCAAAAGTTCACGGGACAAGGTCATAAGGTCACTTATCAAGGTCAAAAGGTCCCGTTTCAAGGTCAAAAGTTCACAGGGTCAAAGTTCAAGGTCAAAAGGTCACTTATCAAGGTCAAACGGTCACGGGGTCAAAAATCAAGGTCAAAAGGTCACCGGTAAAGGTCAAAAGGTCACTGGTCAAAAGCAAACGGTCACAGGATCAAAGTTCAAGGTCAAAAGGTCACTGGTCAGGGTCAAAAGGTCACTGCTGAAGGTAAAAAAGACACAGGGGTTAAAGGTAAAGGTCAAAAGGTCACGGTACAAGGTGAAAAGGTCACGGGACAAGGTCAAAAGGTCACGGGGCAACTGCATAAGGCCAAAAGGTCACCTGTCAAGGTCAAACGGTCACAGGATCAAAGTTCAAGGTCAAAAGGTCACGGGTCAAAGTTCAAGGTCAAAAGGTCACTGGTCAAGGTCAAAAGGTCACGAGTCAATGTAGAAAGGTCACGGGGGTCAAAGGTCTAGGTAAAACAGTACCAGGATCAAAGTTCAAGGTCAAAAGGTCACTGGTCAAGGTCAAAAGGTCACGTTTCAAGGTCATAAGGACACGGGGGTCAAAAATCAAGGTCAAAAGGTCACGAACCAAGGTCAGAAGGTCACGGGACAAGGTCAGAAGGTCACGGGGCAACTGCATAAGGCCAAAAGGTCACCTGTCAAGGTCAAAAGGTCACTGCTCAAGGTCAAAAGGTCACGTATCAATTCAAAAGGTCACGGGGCAATTGCATAAGGTCAAAAGCTCACTGGTCAAAATCAAACGGTCACAGGATCAAAGTTCAAGGTCATAAGGTCATGGGGTCAAAAATCAGGGTCATAAGGTCACCGCTCAAGGTCAAAAGGTCACGGGACAAGGTCATAAGTTCACGGGGTAAAGGTCAAGGTCAAAAGGTCACGAACCAAGGTCAAAAGGTCACGGGGCAATTGCATAAGGTCAAAGGGTCACTGGTAAAGGTCAAAAGGTCACTGGTCAAAATCAAACGGTCACACGAACAATGTTCAAGGTCAAAAGGTCACTGCTCAAGGTCAAAAGGTCCCGTTTCAAGGTCAAACGGTCACGGGGGTGTCAAATGTCAAGGTCAAAAGGTCACGAACCAAGGTCAAAAGGTCACAGGGGTCAAAAATCGAGGTCAAAAGGTCACAAACCAAGGTGAAAAGGTCACGGGACAAGGTGAAATGGTCACGGGGCAACTGCATAAGGCCAAAAGGTCACCTGTCAAGGTCAAAAGGTCACTGCTCAAGGGCAAAAGGTCACGGTTCAAGGTCATAAGGTCACGGGGGTCAAAGGTCAAGGTCAAAAGGTCACGAACCAAGGTCAAAAGTTCACGGGACAAGGTCATAAGGTCACTTATCAAGGTCAAAAGGTCCCGT
This sequence comes from Porphyrio hochstetteri, assembly GCA_020800305.1. Taxonomy (NCBI): domain Eukaryota; kingdom Metazoa; phylum Chordata; class Aves; order Gruiformes; family Rallidae; genus Porphyrio; species Porphyrio hochstetteri. The sequence goes on from CM036908.1 coordinate 1,003,969, forward strand.
TTCAAGGTCAAAAGTTCACAGGGTCAAAGTTCAAGGTCAAAAGGTCACTTATCAAGGTCAAACGGTCACGGGGTCAAAAATCAAGGTCAAAAGGTCACTGGTAAAGGTCAAAAGGTCACTGGTCAAAAGCAAACGGTCACAGGATGAAAGTTCAAGGTCAAAAGGTCACTGGTCAGGGTCAAAAGGTCACTGCTGAAGGTAAAAAAGACACAGGGGTTAAAGGTAAAGGTCAAAAGGTCACGGTACAAGGTGAAAAGGTCACGGGACAAGGTCAAAAGGTCACGGGGCAACTGCATAAGGCCAAAAGGTCACCTGTCAAGGTCAAACGGTCACAGGATCAAAGTTCAAGGTCAAAAGGTCACGGGTCAATGTTCAAGGTCAAAAGGTCACTGGTCAAGGTCAAAAGGTCACGAGTCAATGTAGAAAGGTCACGGGGGTCAAAGGTCTAGGTAAAACAGTACCAGGATCAAAGTTCAAGGTCAAAAGGTCACTAGTCAAGGTCAAAAGGTCACATTTCAAGGTCATAAGGACACGGGGGTCAAAAATCAAGGTCAAAAGGTCACAAACCAAGGTCAAAAGGTCACGGGACAAGGTCAGAAGGTCACGGGGCAACTGCATAAGGCCAAAAGGTCACCTGTCAAGGTCAAAAGGTCACTGCTCAAGGTCAAAAGGTCACGTATCAATTCAAAAGGTCACGGGGCAATTGCATAAGGTCAAAAGCTCACTGGTCAAAATCAAACGGTCACAGGATCAAAGTTCAAGGTCATAAGGTGATGGGGGTCAAAAATCAAGGTCAAAAGGTCACCGCTCAAGGTCAAAAGGTCACGGGACAAGGTCATAAGGTCATGGGGTAAAGGTCAAGGTCAAAAGGTCACGGGGCAATTGCATAAGGTCAAAGGGTCACTGGTAAAGGTCAAAAGGTCACTGGTCAAAATCAAACGGTCACACGAACAACGTTCAAGGTCAAAAGGTCACTGCTCAAGGTCAAAAGGTCCCGTTTCAAGGTCAAACGGTCACGGGTGTGTCAAATGTCAAGGTCAAAAGGTCACGGGACAAGGTCATAAGGTCATGGGGTAAAGGTCAAGGTCAGAAGGTCACGGGGCAACTGCATAAGGCCAAAAGGTCACCTGTCAAGGTCAAAAGGTCACTGCTCAAGGTCAAAAGGTCACGGTTCAAGGTCATAAGGTCACGGGGGTCAAAGGTCAAGGTCAAAAGGTCACGAATCAAGGTCAAAAGGTCACGGGACAAGGTCATAAGGTCACTTATCAAGGTCAAAAGGTCCCGTTTCAAGGTCAAAAGTTCACAGGGTCAAAGTTCAAGGTCAAAAGGTCACTTATCAAGGTCAAACGGTCACGGGGTCAAAAATCAAGGTCAAAAGGTCACTGGTCAAAAGCAAACGGTCACAGGATCAAAGTTCAAGGTCAAAAGGTCACTGGTCAGGGTCAAAAGGTCACTGCTGAAGGTAAAAAAGACACAGGGGTTAAAGGTAAAGGTCAAAAGGTCACGGTACAAGGTGAAAAGGTCACGGGACAAGGTCAAAAGGTCACGGGGCAACTGCATAAGGCCAAAAGGTCACCTGTCAAGGTCAAACGGTCACAGGATCAAAGTTCAAGGTCAAAAGGTCACGGGTCAAAGTTCAAGGTCAAAAGGTCACTGGTCAAGGTCAAAAGGTCACGAGTCAATGTAGAAAGGTCACGGGGGTCAAAGGTCTAGGTAAAACAGTACCAGGATCAAAGTTCAAGGTCATAAGGTCATGGGGGGTCAAAAATCAAGGTCAAAAGGTCACCGCTCAAGGTCAAAAGGTCGTGAACCAAGGTCAAAAGGTCACGGGGCAACTGCATAAGGCCAAAGGGTCACTGGTAAAGGTCAAAAGGTCACTGGTCAAAATCAAACGGTCACACGAACAACGTTCAAGGTCAAAAGGTCACTGCTCAAGGTCAAAAGGTCCCATTTCAAGGTCAAACGGTCACGGGGGGTCAAATGTCAAGGTCAAAAGGTAACGAACCAAGGTCAAAAGGTCACGGGGGTCAAAAATCGAGGTCAAAAGGTCACAAACCAAGGTCAAAAGGTCACGGGACAAGGTGAAAAGGTCACGGGGCAACTGCATAAGGCCAAAAGGTCACCTGTCAAGGTCAAAAGGTCACGGCTCAAGGTCAAAAGGTCACGGTTCAAGGTCATAAGGTCACGGGGGTCAAAGGTCAAGGTCAAAAGGTCACGAACCAAGGTCAAAAGGTCACGGGACAAGGTCATAAGTTCACTTATCAAGGTCAAAAGGTCCCGTTTCAAGGTCAAAAGTTCACAGGGTCAAAGTTCAAGGTCAAAAGGTCACTTATCAAGGTCAAACGGTCACGGGGTCAAAAATCAAGGTCAAAAGGTCACTGGTAAAGGTCAAAAGGTCACTGGTCAAAAGCAAACGGTCACAGGATGAAAGTTCAAGGTCAAAAGGTCACTGGTCAGGGTCAAAAGGTCACTGCTGAAGGTAAAAAAGACACAGGGGTTAAAGGTAAAGGTCAAAAGGTCACGGTACAAGGTGAAAAGGTCACGGGACAAGGTCAAAAGGTCACGGGGCAACTGCATAAGGCCAAAAGTTCACCTGTCAAGGTCAAACGGTCACAGGATCAAAGTTCAAGGTCAAAAGGTCACGGGTCAATGTTCAAGGTCAAAAGGTCACTGGTCAAGGTCAAAAGGTCACGAGTCAATGTAGAAAGGTCACGGGGGTCAAAGGTCTAGGTAAAACAGTACCAGGATCAAAGTTCAAGGTCAAAAGGTCACTAGTCAAGGTCAAAAGGTCACATTTCAAGGTCATAAGGACACAGGGGTCAAAAATCAAGGTCAAAAGGTCACGAACCAAGGTCAAAAGGTCACGGGACAAGGTCAGAAGGTCACGGGGCAACTGCATAAGGCCAAAAGGTCACCTGTCAAGGTCAAAAGGTCACTGCTCAAGGTCAAAAGGTCACGTATCAATTCAAAAGGTCACGGGGCAATTGCATAAGGTCAAAAGCTCACTGGTCAAAATCAAACGGTCACAGGATCAAAGTTCAAGGTCATAAGGTGATGGGGGTCAAAAATCAGGGTCATAAGGTCACCGCTCAAGGTCAAAAGGTCACGGGACAAGCTCATAAGGTCACGGGGTAAAGGTCAAGGTCAAAAGGTCACGAACCAAGGTCAAAAGGTCACGGGGCAATTGCATAAGGTCAAAGGGTCACTGGTAAAGGTCAAAAGGTCACTGGTCAAAACCAAACGGTCACACGAACAACGTTCAAGGTCAAAAGGTCACTGCTCAAGGTCAAAAGGTCCCGTTTCAAGGTCAAACGGTCACGGGGGTGTCAAATGTCAAGGTCAAAAGGTCACGTTTCAAGGTCAAAAGGTCACGGTTCAAGGTCATAAGGTCACTGGGTCAAAGGTCAAGGTCAAAAGGTCACGAACCAAGGTCAAAAGGTCACGGGACAAGGTCATAAGTTCACTTATCAAGGTCAAAAGGTCCCGTTTCAAGGTCAAACGGTCACGGGGTGTCAAATGTCAAGGTCAAAAGGTCACGAACCAAGGTCAAAAGGTCACGGGGGTCAAAAATCGAGGTCAAAAGGTCACAAACCAAGGTCAAAAGGTCACGGGACAAGGTGAAAAGGTCACGGGGCAACTGCATAAGGCCAAAAGGTCACCTGTCAAGGTCAAAAGGTCACGGCTCAAGGTCAAAAGGTCACGGTTCAAGGTCATAAGGTCACGGGGGTCAAAGGTCAAGGTCAAAAGGTCACGAATCAAGGTCAAAAGTTCACGGGACAAGGTCATAAGGTCACTTATCAAGGTCAAAAGGTCCCGTTTCAAGGTCAAAAGTTCACAGGGTCAAAGTTCAAGGTCAAAAGGTCACTGGTCAAAAGCAAACGGTCACAGGATCAAAGTTCAAGGTCAAAAGGTCACTGGTCAGGGTCAAAAGGTCACTGCTGAAGGTAAAAAAGACACAGGGGTTAAAGGTAAAGGTCAAAAGGTCACGGTACAAGGTGAAAAGGTCACGGGACAAGGTCAAAAGGTCACGGGGCAACTGCATAAGGCCAAAAGGTCACCTGTCAAGGTCAAACGGTCACAGGATCAAAGTTCAAGGTCAAAAGGTCACGGGTCAAAGTTCAAGGTCAAAAGGTCACTGGTCAAGGTCAAAAGGTCACGAGTCAATGTAGAAAGGTCACGGGGGTCAAAGGTCTAGGTAAAACAGTACCAGGATCAAAGTTCAAGGTCAAAAGGTCACTGGTCAAGGTCAAAAGGTCACGTTTCAAGGTCATAAGGACACGGGGGTCAAAAATCAAGGTCAAAAGGTCACGAACCAAGGTCAAAAGGTCACGGGACAAGGTCAGAAGGTCACGGGGCAACTGCATAAGGCCAAAAGGTCACCTGTCAAGGTCAAAAGGTCACTGCTCAAGGTCAAAAGGTCACGTATCAATTCAAAAGGTCACGGGGCAATTGCATAAGGTCAAAAGCTCACTGGTCAAAATCAAACGGTCACAGGATCAAAGTTCAAGGTCATAAGGTGATGGGGGTCAAAAATCAGGGTCATAAGGTCACCGCTCAAGGTCAAAAGGTCACGGGACAAGCTCATAAGGTCACGGGGTAAAGGTCAAGGTCAAAAGGTCACGAACCAAGGTCAAAAGGTCACGGGGCAATTGCATAAGGTCAAAGGGTCACTGGTAAAGGTCAAAAGGTCACTGGTCAAAATCAAACGGTCACACGAACAATGTTCAAGGTCAAAAGGTCACTGCTCAAGGTCAAAAGGTCACGGTTCAAGGTCAAACGGTCACGGGGGTGTCAAATGTCAAGGTCAAAAGGTCACGTTTCAAGGTCAAAAGGTCACGGGGGTCAAAAATCGAGGTCAAAGGGTCACAAACCAAGTTCAAAAGGTCACGGGACAAGGTGAAAAGGTCACGGGGCAACTGCATAAGGCCAAAAGGTCACCTGTCAAGGTCAAAAGGTCACTGCTCAAGGTCAAAAGGTCACGGTTCAAGGTCATAAGGTCACTGGGTCAAAGGTCAAGGTCAAAAGGTCACGAACCAAGGTCAAAAGGTCACGGGACAAGGTCATAAGGTCACTTATCAAGGTCAAAAGGTCCCGTTTCAAGGTCAAACGGTCACGGGGTGTCAAATGTCAAGGTCAAAAGGTCACGAACCAAGGTCAAAAGGTCACGGGGGTCAAAAATCGAGGTCAAAAGGTCACAAACCAAGGTCAAAAGGTCACGGGACAAGGTGAAAAGGTCACGGGGCAACTGCATAAGGCCAAAAGGTCACCTGTCAAGGTCAAAAGGTCACGGCTCAAGGTCAAAAGGTCACGGTTCAAGGTCATAAGGTCACGGGGGTCAAAGGTCAAGGTCAAAAGGTCACGAACCAAGGTCAAAAGTTCACGGGACAAGGTCATAAGGTCACTTATCAAGGTCAAAAGGTCCCGTTTCAAGGTCAAAAGTTCACAGGGTCAAAGTTCAAGGTCAAAAGGTCACTTATCAAGGTCAAACGGTCACGGGGTCAAAAATCAAGGTCAAAAGGTCACCGGTAAAGGTCAAAAGGTCACTGGTCAAAAGCAAACGGTCACAGGATCAAAGTTCAAGGTCAAAAGGTCACTGGTCAGGGTCAAAAGGTCACTGCTGAAGGTAAAAAAGACACAGGGGTTAAAGGTAAAGGTCAAAAGGTCACGGTACAAGGTGAAAAGATCATGGGACAAGGTCAAAAGGTCACGGGGCAACTGCATAAGGCCAAAAGGTCACCTGTCAAGGTCAAACGGTCACAGGATCAAAGTTCAAGGTCAAAAGGTCACGGGTCAAAGTTCAAGGTCAAAAGGTCACTGGTCAAGGTCAAAAGGTCACGAGTCAATGTAGAAAGGTCACGGGGGTCAAAGGTCTAGGTAAAACAGTACCAGGATCAAAGTTCAAGGTCAAAAGGTCACTGGTCAAGGTCAAAAGGTCACGTTTCAAGGTCATAAGGACACGGGGGTCAAAAATCAAGGTCAAAAGGTCACGAACCAAGGTCAGAAGGTCACGGGACAAGGTCAGAAGGTCACGGGGCAACTGCATAAGGCCAAAAGGTCACCTGTCAAGGTCAAAAGGTCACTGCTCAAGGTCAAAAGGTCACGTATCAATTCAAAAGGTCACGGGGCAATTGCATAAGGTCAAAAGCTCACTGGTCAAAATCAAACGGTCACAGGATCAAAGTTCAAGGTCATAAGGTCATGGGGTCAAAAATCAGGGTCATAAGGTCACCGCTCAAGGTCAAAAGGTCACGGGACAAGGTCATAAGTTCACGGGGTAAAGGTCAAGGTCAAAAGGTCACGAACCAAGGTCAAAAGGTCACGGGGCAATTGCATAAGGTCAAAGGGTCACTGGTAAAGGTCAAAAGGTCACTGGTCAAAATCAAACGGTCACACGAACAATGTTCAAGGTCAAAAGGTCACTGCTCAAGGTCAAAAGGTCCCGTTTCAAGGTCAAACGGTCACGGGGGTGTCAAATGTCAAGGTCAAAAGGTCACGAACCAAGGTCAAAAGGTCACAGGGGTCAAAAATCGAGGTCAAAAGGTCACAAACCAAGGTGAAAAGGTCACGGGACAAGGTGAAATGGTCACGGGGCAACTGCATAAGGCCAAAAGGTCACCTGTCAAGGTCAAAAGGTCACTGCTCAAGGGCAAAAGGTCACGGTTCAAGGTCATAAGGTCACGGGGGTCAAAGGTCAAGGTCAAAAGGTCACGAACCAAGGTCAAAAGTTCACGGGACAAGGTCATAAGGTCACTTATCAAGGTCAAAAGGTCCCGTTTCAAGGTCAAAAGTTCACAGGGTCAAAGTTCAAGGTCAAAAGGTCACTTATCAAGGTCAAACGGTCACGGGGTCAAAAATCAAGGTCAAAAGGTCACCGGTAAAGGTCAAAAGGTCACTGCTGAAGGTAAAAAAGACACAGGGGTTAAAGGTAAAGGTCAAAAGGTCACGGTACAAGGTGAAAAGGTCACGGGACAAGGTCAAAAGGTCACGGGGCAACTGCATAAGGCCAAAAGGTCACCTGTCAAGGTCAAACGGTCACAGGATCAAAGTTCAAGGTCAAAAGGTCACGGGTCAAAGTTCAAGGTCAAAAGGTCACCTGTCAAGGTCAAAAGGTCACTGCTCAAGGTCAAAAGGTCACGTATCAATTCAAAAGGTCACGGGGCAATTGCATAAGGTCAAAAGCTCACTGGTCAAAATCAAACGGTCACAGGATCAAAGTTCAAGGTCATAAGGTCATGGGGGGTCAAAAATCAAGGTTAAAAAGGTCACCGCTCAAGGTCAAAAGGTCACGAACCAAGGTCAAAAGGTCACGGGGCAATTGCATAAGGTCAAGGGTCACTGGTAAAGGTCAGAAGGTCACTGGTCAAAATCAAACGGTCACACGAACAACGTTCAAGGTCAAAAGGTCACTGCTCAAGGTCAAAAGGTCACGAACCAAGGTCAAAAGGTCACGGGGCAATTGCATAAGGTCAAAGGGTCACTGGTAAAGGTCAAAAGGTCACTGGTCAAAATCAAACGGTCACACGAACAACGTTCAAGGTCAAAAGGTCACTGCTCAAGGTCAAAAGGTCCCGTTTCAAGGTCAAACGGTCACGGGGGGTCAAATGTCAAGGTCAAAAGGTCACGAACCAAGGTCAAAAGGTCACGGGGGTCAAAAATCGAGGTCAAAAGGTCACAAACCAAGGTCAAAAGGTCACGGGACAAGGTGAAAAGGTCACGGGGCAACTGCATAAGGCCAAAAGGTCACCTGTCAAGGTCAAAAGGTCACGGCTCAAGGTCAAAAGGTCACGGTTCAAGGTCATAAGGTCACGGGGGTCAAAGGTCAAGGTCAAAAGGTCACGAACCAAGGTCAAAAGTTCACGGGACAAGGTCATAAGGTCACTTATCAAGGTCAAAAGGTCCCGTTTCAAGGTCAAAAGTTCACAGGGTCAAAGTTCAAGGTCAAAAGGTCACTTATCAAGGTCAAACGGTCACGGGGTCAAAAATCAAGGTCAAAAGGTCACTGGTAAAGGTCAAAAGGTCACTGGTCAAAAGCAAACGGTCACAGGATGAAAGTTCAAGGTCAAAAGGTCACTGGTCAGGGTCAAAAGGTCACTGCTGAAGGTAAAAAAGACACAGGGGTTAAAGGTAAAGGTCAAAAGGTCGCGGTACAAGGTGAAAAGGTCACGGGGCAACTGCATAAGGCCAAAAGGTCACCTGTCAAGGTCAAAAGGTCACTGCTCAAGGTCAAAAGGTCACGAGTCAATGTAGAAAGGTCACGGGGGTCAAAGGTCTAGGTAAAACAGTACCAGGATCAAAGTTCAAGGTCAAAAGGTCACTAGTCAAGGTCAAAAGGTCACGTTTCAAGGTCATAAGGACACGGGGTCAAAAATCAAGGTCAAAAGGTCACGAACCAAGGTCAAAAGGTCACGGGACAAGGTCAGAAGGTCACGGGGCAACTGCATAAGGCCAAAAGGTCACCTGTCAAGGTCAAAAGGTCACTGCTCAAGGTCAAAAGGTCACGTATCAATTCAAAAGGTCACGGGGCAATTGCATAAGGTCAAAAGCTCACTGGTCAAAATCAAACGGTCACAGGATCAAAGTTCAAGGTCATAAGGTGATGGGGGTCAAAAATCAGGGTCATAAGGTCACCGCTCAAGGTCAAAAGGTCACGGGACAAGCTCATAAGGTCACGGGGTAAAGGTCAAGGTCAAAAGGTCACGAACCAAGGTCAAAAGGTCATGGGGCAATTGCATAAGGTCAAAGGGTCACTGGTAAAGGTCAAAAGGTCACTGGTCAAAATCAAACGGTCACACGAACAATGTTCAAGGTCAAAAGGTCACTGCTCAAGGTCAAAAGGTCCCGTTTCAAGGTCAAACGGTCACGGGGGTGTCAAATGTCAAGGTCAAAAGGTCACGTTTCAAGGTCAAAAGGTCACGGGGGTCAAAAATCGAGGTCAAAGGGTCACAAACCAAGTTCAAAAGGTCACGGGACAAGGTGAAAAGGTCACGGGGCAACTGCATAAGGCCAAAAGGTCACCTGTCAAGGTCAAAAGGTCACTGCTCAAGGTCAAAAGGTCACGGTTCAAGGTCATAAGGTCACTGGGTCAAAGGTCAAGGTCAAAAGGTCACGAACCAAGGTCGAAAGGTCACGGGACAAGGTCATAAGGTCACTTATCAAGGTCAAAAGGTCCCGTTTCAAGGTCAAACGGTCACGGGGTGTCAAATGTCAAGGTCAAAAGGTCACGAACCAAGGTCAAAAGGTCACAGGGGTCAAAAATCGAGGTCAAAAGGTCACAAACCAAGGTCAAAAGGTCACGGGACAAGGTGAAAAGGTCACGGGGCAACTGCATAAGGCCAAAAGGTCACCTGTCAAGGTCAAAAGGTCACGGCTCAAGGTCAAAAGGTCACGGTTCAAGGTCATAAGGTCACGGGGGTCAAAGGTCAAGGTCAAAAGGTCACGAACCAAAGTCAAAAGTTCACGGGACAAGGTCATAAGGTCACTTATCAAGGTCAAAAGGTCCCGTTTCAAGGTCAAAAGTTCACAGGGTCAAAGTTCAAGGTCAAAAGGTCACTTATCAAGGTCAAACGGTCACGGGGTCAAAAATCAAGGTCAAAAGGTCACCGGTAAAGGTCAAAAGGTCACTGCTGAAGGTAAAAAAGACACAGGGGTTAAAGGTAAAGGTCAAAAGGTCACGGTACAAGGTGAAAAGGTCACGGGACAAGGTCAAAAGGTCACGGGGCAACTGCATAAGGCCAAAAGGTCACCTGTCAAGGTCAAACGGTCACAGGATCAAAGTTCAAGGTCAAAAGGTCACGGGTCAAAGTTCAAGGTCAAAAGGTCACTGGTCAAGGTCAAAAGGTCACGAGTCAATGTAGAAAGGTCACGGGGGTCAAAGGTCTAGGTAAAACAGTACCAGGATCAAAGTTCAAGGTCAAAAGGTCACTAGTCAAGGTCAAAAGGTCACGTTTCAAGGTCATAAGGACACGGGGGTCAAAAATCAAGGTCAAAAGGTCACGAACCAAGGTCAAAAGGTCACGGGACAAGGTCAGAAGGTCACGGGGCAACTGCATAAGGCCAAAAGGTCACCTGTCAAGGTCAAAAGGTCACTGCTCAAGGTCAAAAGGTCACGTATCAATTCAAAAGGTCACGGGGCAATTGCATAAGGTCAAAAGCTCACTGGTCAAAATCAAACGGTCACAGGATCAAAGTTCAAGGTCATAAGGTCATGGGGGGTCAAAAATCAAGGTCAAAAGGTCACCGCTCAAGGGCAAAAGGTCACGAACCAAGGTCAAAAGGTCACGGGGCAATTGCATAAGGTCAAGGGTCACTGGTAAAGGTCAGAAGGTCACTGGTCAAAATCAAACGGTCACACGAACAACGTTCAAGGTCAAAAGGTCACTGCTCAAGGTCAAAAGGTCCCATTTCAAGGTCAAACGGTCACGGGGTGTCAAATGTCAAGGTCAAAAGGTCACGAACCAAGGTCAAAAGGTCACGGGGGTCAAAAATCGAGGTCAAAAGGTCACAAACCAAGGTCAAAAGGTCACGGGACAAGGTGAAAAGGTCACGGGGCAACGGCATAAGGCCAAAAGGTCACCTGTCAAGGTCAAAAGGTCACGGCTCAAGGTCAAAAGGTCACGGTTCAAGGTCATAAGGTCACGGGGGTCAAAGGTCAAGGTCAAAAGGTCACGAACCAAGGTCAAAAGTTCACGGGACAAGGTCATAAGGTCACTTATCAAGGTCAAAAGGTCCCGTTTCAAGGTCAAAAGTTCACAGGGTCAAAGTTCAAGGTCAAAAGGTCACTTATCAAGGTCAAACGGTCACGGGGTCAAAAATCAAGGTCAAAAGGTCACCGGTAAAGGTCAAAAGGTCACTGGTCAAAAGCAAACGGTCACAGGATCAAAGTTCAAGGTCAAAAGGTCACTGGTCAGGGTCAAAAGGTCACTGCTGAAGGTAAAAAAGACACAGGGGTTAAAGGTAAAGGTCAAAAGGTCACGGTACAAGGTGAAAAGGTCACGGGACAAGGTCAAAAGGTCACGGGGCAACTGCATAAGGCCAAAAGGTCACCTGTCAAGGTCAAACGGTCACAGGATCAAAGTTCAAGGTCAAAAGGTCACGGGTCAAAGTTCAAGGTCAAAAGGTCACTGGTCAAGGTCAAAAGGTCACGAGTCAATGTAGAAAGGTCACGGGGGTCAAAGGTCTAGGTAAAACAGTACCAGGATCAAAGTTCAAGGTCAAAAGGTCACTGGTCAAGGTCAAAAGGTCACGTTTCAAGGTCATAAGGACACGGGGGTCAAAAATCAAGGTCAAAAGGTCACGAACCAAGGTCAGAAGGTCACGGGACAAGGTCAGAAGGTCACGGGGCAACTGCATAAGGCCAAAAGGTCACCTGTCAAGGTCAAAAGGTCACTGCTCAAGGTCAAAAGGTCACGTATCAATTCAAAAGGTCACGGGGCAATTGCATAAGGTCAAAAGCTCACTGGTCAAAATCAAACGGTCACAGGATCAAAGTTCAAGGTCATAAGGTCATGGGGGTCAAAAATCAAGGTCATAAGGTCACCGCTCAAGGTCAAAAGGTCACGGGACAAGGTCATAAGTTCACGGGGTAAAGGTCAAGGTCAAAAGGTCACGAACCAAGGTCAAAAGGTCACGGGGCAATTGCATAAGGTCAAAGGGTCACTGGTAAAGGTCAAAAGGTCACTGGTCAAAATCAAACGGTCACACGAACAATGTTCAAGGTCAAAAGGTCACTGCTCAAGGTCAAAAGGTCCCGTTTCAAGGTCAAACGGTCACGGGGGTGTCAAATGTCAAGGTCAAAAGGTCACGAACCAAGGTCAAAAGGTCACAGGGGTCAAAAATCGAGGTCAAAAGGTCACAAACCAAGGTGAAAAGGTCACGGGACAAGGTGAAATGGTCACGGGGCAACTGCATAAGGCCAAAAGGTCACCTGTCAAGGTCAAAAGGTCACTGCTCAAGGGCAAAAGGTCACGGTTCAAGGTCATAAGGTCACGGGGGTCAAAGGTCAAGGTCAAAAGGTCACGAACCAAGGTCAAAAGTTCACGGGACAAGGTCATAAGGTCACTTATCAAGGTCAAAAGGTCCCGTTTCAAGGTCAAAAGTTCACAGGGTCAAAGTTCAAGGTCAAAAGGTCACTTATCAAGGTCAAACGGTCACGGGGTCAAAAATCAAGGTCAAAAGGTCACTGGTAAAGGTCAAAAGGTCACTGGTCAAAAGCAAACGGTCACAGGATGAAAGTTCAAGGTCAAAAGGTCACTGGTCAGGGTCAAAAGGTCACTGCTGAAGGTAAAAAAGACACAGGGGTTAAAGGTAAAGGTCAAAAGGTCACGGTACAAGGTGAAAAGGTCACGGGACAAGGTCAAAAGGTCACGGGGCAACTGCATAAGGCCAAAAGGTCACCTGTCAAGGTCAAACGGTCACAGGATCAAAGTTCAAGGTCAAAAGGTCACGGGTCAAAGTTCAAGGTCAAAAGGTCACTGGTCAAGGTCAAAAGGTCACGAGTCAATGTAGAAAGGTCACGGGGGTCAAAGGTCTAGGTAAAACAGTACCAGGATCAAAGTTCAAGGTCAAAAGGTCACTAGTCAAGGTCAAAAGGTCACATTTCAAGGTCATAAGGACACGGGGGTCAAAAATCAAGGTCAAAAGGTCACAAACCAAGGTCAAAAGGTCACGGGACAAGGTCAGAAGGTCACGGGGCAACTGCATAAGGCCAAAAGGTCACCTGTCAAGGTCAAAAGGTCACTGCTCAAGGTCAAAAGGTCACGGGACAAGGTCATAAGGTCACGGGGTAAAGGTCAAGGTCAAAAGGTCACGAACCAAGGTCAAAAGGTCACGGGGCAATTGCATAAGGTCAAAGGGTCACTGGTAAAGGTCAAAAGGTCACTGGTCAAAATAAAACGGTCACACGAACAACGTTCAAGGTCAAAAGGTCACTGCTCAAGGTCAAAAGGTCCCGTTTCAAGGTCAAACGGTCACGGGGGTGTCAAATGTCAAGGTCAAAAGGTCACAAACCAAGGTCAAAAGGTCACGGGGGTCAAAAATCGAGGTCAAAAGGTCACAAACCAAGGTCAAAAGGTCACGGGACAAGGTGAAAAGGTCACGGGGCAACTGCATAAGGCCAAAAGGTCACATGTCAAGGTCATAAGGTCACTGCTCAAGGTCAAAAGGTCCCATTTCAAGGTCAAAAGTTCACAGGGTCAAAGTTCAAGGTCAAAAGGTCACTTATCAAGGTCAAACGGTCACGGGGTCAAAAATCAAGGTCAAAAGGTCACTGGTAAAGGTCAAAAGGTCACTGGTCAAAAGCAAACGGTCACAGGATGAAAGTTCAAGGTCAAAAGGTCACTGGTCAGGGTCAAAAGGTCACTGCTGAAGGTAAAAAAGACACAGGGGTTAAAGGTAAAGGTCAAAAGGTCACGGTACAAGGTGAAAAGGTCACGGGACAAGGTCAAAAGGTCACTGCTGAAGGTAAATAAGATACAGGGGTTATGCATAAGGTCAAAGGGTCACTGGTAAAGGTCAAAAGGTCACTGGTCAAAATCAAACGGTCACACGAACAACGTTCAAGGTCAAAAGGTCACTGCTCAAGGTCAAAAGGTCCCGTTTCAAGGTCAAACAGTCACGGGGGTGTCAAATGTCAAGGTCAAAAGGTCACAAACCAAGGTCAAAAGGTCACGGGGGTCAAAAATCGAGGTCAAAAGGTCACAAACCAAGGTCAAAAGGTCACGGGACAAGGTGAAATGGTCACGGGGCAACTGCATAAGGCCAAAAGGTCACCTGTCAAGGTCAAAAGGTCACTGCTCAAGGTCAAAAGGTCACGGTTCAAGGTCATAACGTCACGGGGGTCAAAGGTCAAGGTCAAAAGGTCACGAACCAAGGTCAAAAGGTCACGGGGGTCAAAAATCGAGGTCAAAAGGTCACAAACCAAGGTCAAAAGGTCACGGGACAAGGTGAAAAGGTCACGGGACAAGGTCATAAGGTCACTTATCAAGGTCAAAAGGTCCCGTTTCAAGGTCAAAAGTTCACAGGGACAAAGTTCAAGGTCAAAAGGTCACTTATCAAGGTCAAACGGTCACGGGGTCAAAAATCAAGGTCAAAAGGTCACTGGTAAAGGTCAAAAGGTCACTGGTCAAAAGCAAACGGTCAAAGGATCAAAGTTCAAGGTCAAAAGGTCACTGGTCAGGGTCAAAAGGTCACTGCTGAAGGTAAAAAAGACACAGGGGTTAAAGGTAAAGGTCAAAAGGTCACGGTACAAGGTGAAAAGGTCACGGGACAAGGTCAAAAGGTCACGGGGCAACTGCATAAGGCCAAAAGGTCACCTGTCAAGGTCAAACGGTCACAGGATCAAAGTTCAAGGTCAAAAGGTCACGGGTCAAAGTTCAAGGTCAAAAGGTCACGGGTCAAGGTCAAAAGGTCACGAGTCAATGTAGAAAGGTCACGGGGGTCAAAGGTCTAGGTAAAACAGTACCAGGATCAAAGTTCAAGGTCAAAAGGTCACTAGTCAAGGTCAAAAGGTCACGTTTCAAGGTCATAAGGACACGGGGGTCAAAAATCAAGGTCAAAAGGTCACGAACCAAGGTCAAAAGGTCACGGGACAAGGTCAGAAGGTCACGGGGCAACTGCATAAGGCCAAAAGGTCACCTGTCAAGGTCAAAAGGTCACTGCACAAGGTCAAAAGGTCACGGTTCAAGGTCATAAGGTCACGGGGGTCAAAGGTCACGGTCAAAAGGTCACAAACCAAGGTCAAAAGGTCACGGGACAAAGTCATAAGGTCACTTATCAAGGTCAAAAGGTCCCGTTTCAAGGTCAAAAGTTCACAGGGTCAAAGTTCAAGGTCAAAAGGTCACTTATCAAGGTCAAACGGTCACAGGTCAAAAATCAAGGTCAAAAGGTCACTGGTAAAGGTCAAAAGGTCACTGGTCAAAAGCAAACGGTCACAGGATCAAAGTTCAATGTCAAAAGGTCACTGGTCAGGGTCAAAAGGTCACCGCTGAAGGTAAAAAAGACACAGGGGTTAAAGGTAAAGGTCAAAAGGTCACGGTACAAGGTGAAAAGGTCACGGGACAAGGTCAAAAGGTCACGGGGCAACTGCATAAGGCCAAAAGGTCACCTGTCAAGGTCAAACGGTCACAGGATCAAAGTTCAAGGTCAAAAGGTCACGGGTCAAAGTTCAAGGTCAAAAGGTCACTGGTCAAGGTCAAAAGGTCACGAGTCAATGTAGAAAGGTCACGGGGGTCAAAGGTCTAGGTAAAACAGTACCAGGATCAAAGTTCAAGGTCAAAAGGTCACTAGTCAAGGTCAAAAGGTCACGTTTCAAGGTCATAAGGACACGGGGGTCAAAAATCAAGGTCAAAAGGTCACGAACCAAGGTCAAAAGGTCACGGGACAAGGTCAGAAGGTCACGGGGCAACTGCATAAGGCCAAAAGGTCACCTGTCAAGGTCAAAAGGTCACTGCACAAGGTCAAAAGGTCACGGTTCAAGGTCATAAGGTCACGGGGGTCAAAGGTCACGGTCAAAAGGTCACAAACCAAGGTCAAAAGGTCACGGGACAAAGTCATAAGGTCACTTATCAAGGTCAAAAGGTCCCGTTTCAAGGTCAAAAGTTCACAGGGTCAAAGTTCAAGGTCAAAAGGTCACTTATCAAGGTCAAACGGTCACAGGTCAAAAATCAAGGTCAAAAGGTCACTGGTAAAGGTCAAAAGGTCACTGGTCAAAAGCAAACGGTCACAGGATCAAAGTTCAATGTCAAAAGGTCACTGGTCAGGGTCAAAAGGTCACCGCTGAAGGTAAAAAAGACACAGGGGTTAAAGGTAAAGGTCAAAAGGTCACGGTACAAGGTGAAAAGGTCACGGGACAAGGTCAAAAGGTCACGGGGCAACTGCATAAGGCCAAAAGGTCACCTGTCAAGGTCAAACGGTCACAGGATCAAAGTTCAAGGTCAAAAGGTCACGGGTCAAAGTTCAAGGTCAAAAGGTCACTGGTCAAGGTCAAAAGGTCACGAGTCAATGTAGAAAGGTCACGGGGGTCAAAGGTCTAGGTAAAACAGTACCAGGATCAAAGTTCAAGGTCAAAAGGTCACTAGTCAAGGTCAAAAGGTCACGTTTCAAGGTCATAAGGACACGGGGGTCAAAAATCAAGGTCAAAAGGTCACGAACCAAGGTCAAAAGGTCACGGGACAAGGTCAGAAGGTCACGGGGCAACTGCATAAGGCCAAAAGGTCACCTGTCAAGGTCAAAAGGTCACTGCTCAAGGTCAAAAGGTCACGTATCAATTCAAAAGGTCACGGGGCAATTGCATAAGGTCAAAAGCTCACTGGTCAAAATCAAACGGTCACAGGATCAAAGTTCAAGGTCATAAGGTCATGGGGGTCAAAAATCAAGGTCAAAAGGTCACCGCTCAAGGTCAAAAGGTCACGGGACAAGGTCATAAGGTCACGGGGGTAAAGGTCAAGGTCAAAAGGTCGCGAACCAAGGTCAAAAGGTCACGGGGCAATTGCATAAGGTCAAAGGGTCACTGGTAAAGGTCAAAAGGTCAGTGGTCAAAATCAAACGGTCACACAAACAACGTTCAAGGTCAAAAGGTCACTGCTCAAGGTCAAAAGGTCCCGTTTCAAGGTCAAACGGTCACGGGGTGTCAAATGTCAAGGTCAAAAGGTCACGAACCAAGGTCAAAAGGTCACGGGGGTCAAAAATCGAGGTCAAAAGGTCACAAACCAAGGTCAAAAGGTCACGGGACAAGGTGAAAAGGTCACGGGGCAACTGCATAAGGCCAAAAGGTCACCTGTCAAGGTCAAAAGGTCACGGCTCAAGGTCAAAAGGTCACGGTTCAAGGTCATAAGGTCACGGGGGTCAAAGGTCAAGGTCAAAAGGTCACGGGACAAGGTGAAAAGGTCACGGGGCAACTGCATAAGGCCAAAAGGTCACCTGTCAAGGTCAAAAGGTCCCGTTTCAAGGTCAAAAGTTCACAGGGTCAAAGTTCAAGGTCAAAAGGTCACTTATCAAGGTCAAACGGTCACGGGGTCAAAAATCAAGGTCAAAAGGTCACTGGTAAAGGTCAAAAGGTCACTGGTCAAAAGCAAACGGTCACAGGATCAAAGTTCAAGGTCAAAAGGTCACTGGTCAGGGTCAAAAGGTCACTGCTGAAGGTAAAAAAGACACAGGGGTTAAAGGTAAAGGTCAAAAGGTCACGGTACAAGGTGAAAAGGTCACGGGACAAGGTCAAAAGGTCACGGGGCAACTGCATAAGGCCAAAAGGTCACCTGTCAAGGTCAAACGGTCACAGGATCAAAGTTCAAGGTCAAAAGGTCACGGGTCAAAGTTCAAGGTCAAAAGGTCACTGGTCAAGGTCAAAAGGTCACGAGTCAATGTAGAAAGGTCACGGGGGTCAAAGGTCTAGGTAAAACAGTACCAGGATCAAAGTTCAAGGTCAAAAGGTCACTAGTCAAGGTCAAAAGGTCACGTTTCAAGGTCATAAGGACACGGGGGTCAAAAATCAAGGTCAAAAGGTCACGAACCAAGGTCAAAAGGTCACGGGACAAGGTCAGAAGGTCACGGGGCAACTGCATAAGGCCAAAAGGTCACCTGTCAAGGTCAAAAGGTCACTGCTCAAGGTCAAAAGGTCACGTATCAATTAAAAGGTCACGGGGCAATTGCATAAGGTCAAAAGCTCACTGGTCAAAATCAAACTGTCACAGGATCAAAGTTCAAGGTCATAAGGTCATGGGGGTCAAAAATCAAGGTCAAAAGGTCACTGCTCAAGGTCAAAAGGTCACGGGACAAGGTCATAAGGTCACGGGGTAAAGGTCAAGGTCAAAAGGTCACGAACCAAGGTCAAAAGGTCACGGGGCAATTGCATAAGGTCAAAGGGTCACTGGTAAAGGTCAAAAGGTCACTGGTCAAAATAAAACGGTCACACGAACAACGTTCAAGGTCAAAAGGTCACTGCTCAAGGTCAAAAGGTCCCGTTTCAAGGTCAAACGGTCACGGGGGTGTCAAATGTCAAGGTCAAAAGGTCACAAACCAAGGTCAAAAGGTCACGGGGGTCAAAAATCGAGGTCAAAAGGTCACAAACCAAGGTCAAAAGGTCACGGGACAAGGTGAAAAGGTCACGGGGCAACTGCATAAGGCCAAAAGGTCACCTGTCAAGGTCATAAGGTCACTGCTCAAGGTCAAAAGGTCCCATTTCAAGGTCAAAAGTTCACAGGGTCAAAGTTCAAGGTCAAAAGGTCACTTATCAAGGTCAAACGGTCACGGGGTCAAAAATCAAGGTCAAAAGGTCACTGGTAAAGGTCAAAAGGTCACTGGTCAAAAGCAAACGGTCACAGGATGAAAGTTCAAGGTCAAAAGGTCACTGGTCAGGGTCAAAAGGTCACTGCTGAAGGTAAAAAAGACACAGGGGTTAAAGGTAAAGGTCAAAAGGTCACGGTACAAGGTGAAAAGGTCACGGGACAAGGTCAAAAGGTCACGGGGCAACTGCATAAGGCCAAAAGGTCACCTGTCAAGGTCAAACGTTCACAGGATCAAAGTTCAAGGTCAAAAGGTCACGGGTCAAAGTTCAAGGTCAAAAGGTCACTGGTCAAGGTCAAAAGGTCACGAGTCAATGTAGAAAGGTCACGGGGGTCAAAGGTCTAGGTAAAACAGTACCAGGATCAAAGTTCAAGGTCAAAAGGTCACTAGTCAAGGTCAAAAGGTCACGTTTCAAGGTCATAAGGACACGGGGGTCAAAAATCAAGGTCAAAAGGTCACGAACCAAGGTCAAAAGGTCACGGGACAAGGTCAGAAGGTCACGGGGCAACTGCATAAGGCCAAAAGGTCACCTGTCAAGGTCAAACGGTCACAGGATCAAAGTTCAAGGTCAAAAGGTCACGGGTCAAAGTTCAAGGTCAAAAGGTCACTGGTCAAGGTCAAAAGGTCACGAGTCAATGTAGAAAGGTCACGGGGGTCAAAGGTCTAGGTAAAACAGTACCAGGATCAAAGTTCAAGGTCAAAAGGTCACTAGTCAAGGTCAAAAGGTCACGTTTCAAGGTCATAAGGACACGGGGGTCAAAAATCAAGGTCAAAAGGTCACAAACCAAGGTCAAAAGGTCACGGGACAAGGTCAGAAGGTCACGGGGCAACTGCATAAGGCCAAAAGGTCACCTGTCAAGGTCAAAAGGTCACTGCTCAAGGTCAAAAGGTCACGTATCAATTAAAAGGTCACGGGGCAATTGCATAAGGTCAAAAGCTCACTGGTCAAAATCAAACTGTCACAGGATCAAAGTTCAAGGTCATAAGGTCATGGGGGTCAAAAATCAAGGTCAAAAGGTCACTGCTCAAGGTCAAAAGGTCACGGGACAAGGTCATAAGGTCACGGGGGTAAAGGTCAAGGTCAAAAGGTCACGAACCAAGGTCAAAAGGTCACGGGCAATTGCATAAGGTCAAAGGGTCACTGGTAAAGGTCAAAAGGTCACTGGTCAAAATCAAACGGTCACACGAACAACGTTCAAGGTCAAAAGGTCACTGCTCAAGGTCAAAAGGTCCCGTTTCAAGGTCAAACGGTCACGGGGGTGTCAAATGTCAAGGTCAAAAGGTCACAAACCAAGGTCAAAAGGTCACGGGGGTCAAAAATCGAGGTCAAAAGGTCACAAACCAAGGTCAAAAGGTCACGGGACAAGGTGAAAAGGTCACGGGGCAACTGCATAAGGCCAAAAGGTCACCTGTCAAGGTCATAAGGTCAATGCTCAAGGTCAAAAGGTCACGGTTCAAGGTCATAAGGTCACAGGGTCAAAGTTCAAGGTCAAAAGGTCACTTATCAAGGTCAAACGGTCACGGGGTCAAAAATCAAGGTCAAAAGGTCACTGGTAAAGGTCAAAAGGTCACTGGTCAAAAGCAAACGGTCACAGGATCAAAGTTCAAGGTCAAAAGGTCACTGGTCAGGGTCAAAAGGTCACTGCTGAAGGTAAAAAAGACACAGGGGTTAAAGGTAAAGGTCAAAAGGTCACGGTACAAGGTGAAAAGGTCACGGGACAAGGTCAAAAGGTCACGGGGCAACTGCATAAGGCCAAAAGGTCACCTGTCAAGGTCAAACGGTCACAGGATCAAAGTTCAAGGTCAAAAGGTCACGGGTCAAAGTTCAAGGTCAAAAGGTCACTGGTCAAGGTCAAAAGGTCACGAGTCAATGTAGAAAGGTCACGGGGTCAAAGGTCTAGGTAAAACAGTACCAGGATCAAAGTTCAAGGTCAAAAGGTCACTAGTCAAGGTCAAAAGGTCACGTTTCAAGGTCATAAGGACACGGGGGTCAAAAATCAAGGTCAAAAGGTCACGAACCAAGGTCAAAAGGTCACGGGACAAGGTCAGAAGGTCATGGGGCAACTGCATAAGGCCAAAAGGTCACCTGTCAAGGTCAAAAGGTCACTGCTCAAGGTCAAAAGGTCACGTATCAATTCAAAAGGTCACGGGGCAATTGCATAAGGTCAAAAGCTCACTGGTCAAAATCAAACGGTCACAGGATCAAAGTTCAAGGTCATAAGGTCATGGGGTCAAAAATCAAGGTCAAAAGGTCACTGCTCAAGGTCATAAGGTCAGGGGACAAGGTCATAAGGTCACGGGGTAAAGGTCAAGGTCAAAAGGTCGCGAACCAAGGTCAAAAGGTCACGGGGTCAAAAATCGAGGTCAAAAGGTCACAAACCAAGGTCAAAAGGTCACGGGACAAGGTGAAAAGGTCACGGGGCAACTGCATAAGGCCAAAAGGTCACCTGTCAAGGTCAAAAGGTCACTGCTCAAGGTCAAAAGGTCACGGTTCAAGGTCATAAGGTCACGGGGGTCAAAGGTCAAGGTCAAAAGGTCACGAACCAAGGTCATAAGGTCACTGGTCAAGGTCAAAAGGTCACGGGTCAATGGAGAGAGCTCGCGGAGTCAAAGGTCTAGGTCAAACAGTACCAGGCTCAAAGTTCAAGGTCAAAAGGTCACGTTTCAAGGTCAAAAGGTCACGGGACAAGGTCATAAGGTCACGGGGGTAAAGGTCAAGGTCAAAAGGTCGCGAATCAAGGTCAAAAGGTCACGGGGCAATTGCATAAGGTCAAAGGGTCACTGGTAAAGGTCAAAAGGTCACTGGTCAAAATCAAACGGTCACACGAACAACGTTCAAGGTCAAAAGGTCACTGCTCAAGGTCAAAAGGTCCCGTTTCAAGGTCAAACGGTCACGGGGGTTCAAATGTCAAGGTCAAAAGGTCACGAACCAAGGTCAGAAGGTCACGGAGTCAAAGTTCAAGGTCAAAAAGGTCACGGGACAAGGTTAAAAGGTCACGGGTCAATGTCGGAAGGTCACGGGTCAAAGGTCTAGGTCAAACAGTACCAGGCTCAAAGTTCAAGGTCAAAAGGTCACGTTTCACGGTCAAAAGGTCACGGGACAAGGTCAGAAGGTCACGGGGCAACTGCATAAGGCCAAAAGGTCACCTGTCAAGGTCAAAAGGTCACTGCGCTAGGTCAAAAGGTTACGTATCGATTCAAAAGGTCACGGGGCAATTGCATAAGGTCAAAGGGTCACTGGTAAAGGTCAAAAGGTCACTGCTCAAGGTCAAAAGGTCACGTTTCAAGGTCAAACGGTCACGGGGGTCAAATGTCAAGGTCAAAAGGTCACGAACCAAGGTCAAAAGGTCACGGGGGTCAAAGGTCAAGGCCAGACGGTCACAGGATCAAAGTTCAAGGTCAAAAGGTCACTGGTCAAGGTCAAAAGGTCACGGGACAAGCTCATAAGGTCACGGGGTAAAGGTCAAGGTCAAAAGGTCGCGAACCAAGGTCAAAAGGTCACGGGCAATTGCATAAGGTCAAAGGGTCACTGGTAAAGGTCAAAAGGTCACTGCTCAAAATCAAACGGTCACACGAACAACGTTCAAGGTCAAAAGGTCATTGCTCAAGGTCAAAAGGTCCCGTTTCAAGGTCAAACGGTCACAGGGGGTCAAATGTCAAGGTCAAAAGGTCACTGGTCAGGGTCAAAAGGTCACTGCTCAAGGTAAAAAAGACACAGGGGTTAAAGGTAAAGGTCAAAAGGTCACGGTACAAGGTGAAAAGGTCACGGGACAAGGTCAAACGGTCACGGGGCAACTGCATAAGGCCAAAAGGTCACCTGTCAAGGTCAAACGGTTATGGGGGGTCAAATGTCAAGGTCAAAAGGTCACGAGCCAAGGTCAAAAGGTCATGGGGGTCAAAGGTCAAGGCCAAACGGTCACAGGATCAAAGTTCAAGGTCAAAAGGTCACGTTTCAAGGTCAAAAGGTCACGGGACAAGGTCAGAAGGTCACGGGGCAACTGCATAAGTCCAAAAGGTCACCTGTCAAGGTCAACAGGTCACTGCTCAAGGTCAAGAGGTCACGTATCGATTCAAAAGGTCACGGGGCAATTGCATAAGGTCAAAAGCTAACTGGTCAAAATCAAACGGTCACAGGATCAAAGTTCAAGGTCATAAGGTCATGGGGTCAAAAATCAAGGTCAAAAGGTCACTGCTCAAGGCCAAAAGGTCACGGGACAAGGTCATAAGGTCACGGGGGTAAAGGTCAAGGTCAAAAGGTCGCGAACCAAGGTCAAAAGGTCACGGGGCAATTGCATAAGGTCAAAGGGTCACTGGTAAAGGTCAAAAGGTCACTGCTCAAAATCAAACGGTCACACGAACAACGTTCAAGGTCAAAAGGTCACTGCTCAAGGTCAAAAGGTCACGTTTCAAGGTCAAATGGTCACGGGGGGTCAATAGTCAAGGTCAAAAGGTCACGAACCAAGGTCAAAAGGTCACGGGGGTCAAAGGTCAAGGCCAGACGGTCACAGGATCAAAGTTCAAGGTCAAAAGGTCACTGGTCAAGGTCAAAAGGTCACGGGACAAGGTCATAAGGTCACGGGGTAAAGGTCAAGGTCAAAAGGTCGCGAACCAAGGTCAAAAGGTCACGGGCAATTGCATAAGGTCAAAGGGTCACTGGTAAAGGTCAAAAGGTCACTGGTCAAAATCAAACGGTCACACGAACAACGTTCAAGGTCAAAAGGTCACTGCTCAAGGTCAAAAGGTCCCGTTTCAAGGTCAAACGGTCACGGGGGTGTCAAATGTCAAGGTCAAAAGGTCACGAACCAAGGTCAAAAGGTCACGGGGGTCAAAAATCGAGGTCAAAAGGTCACAAATCAAGGTCAAAAGGTCACGGGACAAGGTGAAAAGGTCACGGTTCAAGGTCATAAGGCCAAAAGGTCACCTGTCAAGGTCAAAAGGTCACTGCTCAAGGTCAAAAGGTCACGGTTCAAGGTCATAAGGTCACGGGGGTCAAAGGTCAAGGTCAAAAGGTCACGAACCAAGGTCAAAAGGTCACGGGACAAGGTCATAAGGTCACTTATCAAGGTCAAAAGGTCCCGTTTCAAGGTCAAAAGTTCACAGGGTCAAAGTTCAAGGTCAAAAGGTCACTTATCAAGGTCAAACGGTCACGGGGTCAAAAATCAAGGTCAAAAGGTCACTGGTAAAGGTCAAAAGGTCACTGGTCAAAAGCAAACGGTCACAGGATGAAAGTTCAAGGTCAAAAGGTCACTAGTCAAGGTCAAAAGGTCACGTTTCAAGGTCATAAGGACACGGGGTCAAAAATCAAGGTCAAAAGGTCACAAACCAAGGTCAAAAGGTCACGGGACAATGTCAGAAGGTCACGGGGCAACTGCATAAGGCCAAAAGCTCACCTGTCAAGGTCAAAAGGTCACTGCTCAAGGTCAAAAGGTCACGTATCGATTCAAAAGGTCACGGGGCAATTGCATAAGGTCAAAAGCTCACTGGTCAAAATCAAACGGTCACAGGATCAAAGTTCAAGGTCATAAGGTCATGGGGGTCAAAAATCAAGGTCAAAAGGTCACCGCTCAAGGTCAAAAGGTCACGGGACAAGGTCATAAGGTCACGGGGTAAAGGTCAAGGTCAAAAGGTCACGGGGCAATTGCATAAGGTCAAAGGGTCACTGGTAAAGGTCAAAAGGTCAATGGTCAAAATCAAACGGTCACACGAACAACGTTCAAGGTCAAAAGGTCACTGCTCAAGGTCAAAAGGTCCCATTTCAAGGTCAAACGGTCACGGGGGTGTCAAATGTCAAGGTCAAAAGGTCACAAACCAAGGTCAAAAGGTCACGGGGGTCAAAAATCGAGGTCAAAAGGTCACAAACCAAGGTCAAAAGGTCACGGGACAAAGTCATAAGGTCACTTATCAAGGTCAAAAGGTCCCGTTTCAAGGTCAAAAGTTCACAGGGTCAAAGTTCAAGGTCAAAAGGTCACTTATCAAGGTCAAACGGTCACAGGTCAAAAATCAAGGTCAAAAGGTCACTGGTAAAGGTCAAAAGGTCACTGGTCAAAAGCAAACGGTCACAGGATGAAAGTTCAAGGTCAAAAGGTCACTGGTCAGGGTCAAAAGGTCACTGCTGAAGGTAAAAAAGACACAGGGGTTAAAGGTAAAGGTCAAAAGGTCACGGTACAAGGTGAAAAGGTCATGGGACAAGGTCAAAAGGTCACGGGGCAACTGCATAAGGCCAAAAGGTCACCTGTCAAGGTCAAACGGTCACAGGATCAAAGTTCAAGGTCAAAAGGTCACGGGTCAAAGTTCAAGGTCAAAAGGTCACTGGTCAAGGTCAAAAGGTCACGAGTCAATGTAGAAAGGTCACGGGGGTCAAAGGTCTAGGTAAAACAGTACCAGGATCAAAGTTCAAGGTCAAAAGGTCACTAGTCAAGGTCAAAAGGTCACGTTTCAAGGTCATAAGGACACGGGGGTAAAAAATCAAGGTCAAAAGGTCACGAACCAAGGTCAAAAGGTCACGGGACAAGGTCAGAAGGTCACGGGGCAACTGCATAAGGCCAAAAGGTCACCTGTCAAGGTCAACAGGTCACTGCTCAAGGTCAAAAGGTCACGTATCAATTCAAAAGGTCACGGGGCAATTGCATAAGGTCAAAAGCTCACTGGTCAAAATCAAACGGTCACAGGATCAAAGTTCAAGGTCATAAGGTCATGGGGGTCAAAAATCAAGGTCAAAAGGTCACCGCTCAGGTCAAAAGGTCACGGGACAAGGTCATAAGGTCACGGGGTAAAGGTCAAGGTCAAAAGGTCGCGAACCAAGGTCAAAAGTTCACGGGGCAATTGCATAAGGTCAAAGGGTCACTGGTAAAGGTCAAAAGGTCACTGGTCAAAATCAAACGGTCACACGAACAACGTTCAAGGTCAAAAGGTCACTGCTCAAGGTCAAAAGGTCCCGTTTCAAGGTCAAACGGTCACGGGGTGTCAAATGTCAAGGTCAAAAGGTCACGAACCAAGGTCAAAAGGTCACGGGGGTCAAAAATCGAGGTCAAAAGGTCACAAACCAAGGTCAAAAGGTCACGGGACAAGGTGAAAAGGTCACGGGGCAACTGCATAAGGCCAAAAGGTCACCTGTCAAGGTCAAAAGGTCACGGCTCAAGGTCAAAAGGTCACGGTTCAAGGTCATAAGGTCACAGGGGTCAAAGTTCAAGGTCAAAAGGTCACGAACCAAGGTCAAAAGGTCACGGGACAAGGTCATAAGGTCACTTATCAAGGTCAAAAGGTCCCGTTTCAAGGTCAAAAGTTCACAGGGTCAAAGTTCAAGGTCAAAAGGTCACTTATCAAGGTCAAACGGTCACGGGGTCAAAAATCAAGGTCAAAAGGTCACTGGTAAAGGTCAAAAGGTCACTGGTCAAAAGCAAACGGTCACAGGATCAAAGTTCAAGGTCAAAAGGTCACTGCTCAAGGTCAAAAGGTCACTGCTGAAGGTAAAAAAGATACAGGGGTTATGCATAAGGTCAAAGGGTCACTGGTAAAGGTCAAAAGGTCACTGGTCAAAATCAAACGGTCACACGAACAACGTTCAAGGTCAAAAGGTCACTGCTCAAGGTCAAAAGGTCCCGTTTCAAGGTCAAACAGTCACGGGGGTGTCAAATGTCAAGGTCAAAAGGTCACGAACCAAGGTCAAAAGGTCACGGGGGTCAAAAATCGAGGTCAAAAGGTCACAAACCAAGGTCAAAAGGTCACGGGACAAGGTGAAATGGTCACGGGCCAACTGCATAAGGCCAAAAGGTCACCTGTCAAGGTCAAAAGGTCACTGCTCAAGGTCAAAAGGTCACGGTTCAAGGTCATAAGGTCACGGGGGTCAAAGGTCAAGGTCAAAAGGTCACGAACCAAGGTCAAAAGGTCACGGGGGTCAAAAATCGAGGTCAAAAGGTCACAAACCAAGGTCAAAAGGTCACGGGACAAGGTGAAAAGGTCACGGGACAAGGTCATAAGGTCACTTATCAAGGTCAAAAGGTCCCGTTTCAAGGTCAAAAGTTCACAGGGACAAAGTTCAAGGTCAAAAGGTCACTTATCAAGGTCAAACGGTCACGGGGTCAAAAATCAAGGTCAAAAGGTCACTGGTAAAGGTCAAAAGGTCACTGGTCAAAAGCAAACGGTCACAGGATGAAAGTTCAAGGTCAAAAGGTCACTGGTCAGGGTCAAAAGGTCACTGCTGAAGGTAAAAAAGACACAGGGGTTAAAGGTAAAGGTCAAAAGGTCACGGTACAAGGTGAAAAGGTCACGGGACAAGGTCAAAAGGTCACGGGGCAACTGCATAAGGCCAAAAGGTCACCTGTCAAGGTCAAACGGTCACAGGATCAAAGTTCAAGGTCAAAAGGTCACGGGTCAAAGTTCAAGGTCAAAAGGTCACTGGTCAAGGTCAAAAGGTCACGAGTCAATGTAGAAAGGTCACGGGGGTCAAAGGTCTAGGTAAAACAGTACCAGGATCAAAGTTCAAGGTCAAAAGGTCACTAGTCAAGGTCAAAAGGTCACGTTTCAAGGTCATAAGGACACGGGGGTCAAAAATCAAGGTCAAAAGGTCACGAACCAAGGTCAAAAGGTCACGGGGCAAGGTCAGAAGGTCACGGGGCAACTGCATAAGGCCAAAAGGTCACCTGTCAAGGTCAAAAGGTCACTGCTCAAGGTCAAAAGGTCACGTATCAATTAAAAGGTCACGGGGCAATTGCATAAGGTCAAAAGCTCACTGGTCAAAATCAAACTGTCACAGGATCAAAGTTCAAGGTCATAAGGTCATGGGGGTCAAAAATCAAGGTCAAAAGGTCACTGCTCAAGGTCAAAAGGTCACGGGACAAGGTCATAAGGTCACGGGGTAAAGGTCAAGGTCAAAAGGTCACGAACCAAGGTCAAAAGGTCACGGGGCAATTGCATAAGGTCAAAGGGTCACTGGTAAAGGTCAAAAGGTCACTGGTCAAAATCAAACGGTCACACGAACAACGTTCAAGGTCAAAAGGTCACTGCTCAAGGTCAAAAGGTCACGTTTCAAGGTCAAACGGTCACGGGGGTGTCAAATGTCAAGGTCAAAAGGTCACAAACCAAGGTCAAAAGGTCACGGGGGTCAAAAATCGAGGTCAAAAGGTCACAAACCAAGGTCAAAAGGTCACGGGACAAGGTGAAAAGGTCACGGGGCAACTGCATAAGGCCAAAAGGTCACCTGTCAAGGTCATAAGGTCACTGCTCAAGGTCAAAAGGTCCCATTTCAAGGTCAAAAGTTCACAGGGTCAAAGTTCAAGGTCAAAAGGTCACTTATCAAGGTCAAACGGTCACGGGGTCAAAAATCAAGGTCAAAAGGTCACTGGTAAAGGTCAAAAGGTCACTGGTCAAAAGCAAACGGTCACAGGATGAAAGTTCAAGGTCAAAAGGTCACTGGTCAAGGTCAAAAGGTCACGAGTCAATGTAGAAAGGTCACGGGGGTCAAAGGTCTAGGTAAAACAGTACCAGGATCAAAGTTCAAGGTCAGAAGGTCACTAGTCAAGGTCAAAAGGTCACGTTTCAAGGTCATAAGGACACGGGGGTCAAAAATCAAGGTCAAAAGGTCACGAACCAAGGTCAAAAGGTCACGGGACAAGGCCAGAAGTTCACGGGGCAACTGCATAAGGCCAAAAGGTCACCTGTCAAGGTCAAAAGGTCACTGCTCAAGGTCAAAAGGTCACGTATCAATTCAAAAGGTCACGGGGCAATTGCATAAGGTCAAAAGCTAACTGGTCAAAATCAAACGGTCACAGGATCAAATTTCAAGGTCATAAGGTCATGGGGGTCAAAAACCAAGGTCAAAAGGTCACCGCTCAAGGTCAAAAGGTCACGGGACAAGGTCATAAGGTCACGGGGTAAAGGTCAAGGTCAAAAGGTCACGGGGCAATTGCATAAGGCCAAAAGGTCACCTGTCAAGGTCAAAAGGTCACTGCTCAAGGTCAAAAGGTCACGGTTCAAGGTCATAAGGTCACGGGGGTCAAAGGTCAAGGTCAAAAGGTCACGAACCAAGGTCAAAAGGTCACGGGACAAGGTCATAAGTTCACTTATCAAGGTCAAAAGGTCCCGTTTCAAGGTCAAAAGTTCACAGGGTCAAAGTTCAAGGTCAAAAGGTCACTTATCAAGGTCAAACGGTCACGGGGTCAAAAATCAAGGTCAAAAGGTCACTGGTAAAGGTCAAAAGGTCACTGGTCAAAAGCAAACGGTCACAGGATGAAAGTTCAAGGTCAAAAGGTCACTGGTCAAGGTCAAAAGGTCACGGGACAAGGTCAGAAGGTCACGGGGCAACTGCATAAGGCCAAAAGGTCACCTGTCAAGGTCAAAAGGTCACTGCTCAAGGTCAAAAGGTCACGTATCGATTCAAAAGGTCACGGGGCAATTGCATAAGGTCAAAAGCTCACTGGTCAAAATCAAACGGTCACAGGATCAAAGTTCAAGGTCATAAGGTCATGGGGGTCAAAAATCAAGGTAAAAAGGTCACTGCTCAAGGTCAAAAGGTCACGGGACAAGGTCATAAGGTCACGGGGTAAAGGTCAAGGTCAAAAGGTCACGAACCAAGGTCAAAAGGTCACGGGGCAATTGCATAAGGTCAAAGGGTCACTGGTAAAGGTCAAAAGGTCACTGGTCAAAATCAAACGGTCACACGAACAACGTTCAAGGTCAAAAGGTCACTGCTCAAGGTCAAAAGGTCCCGTTTCAAGGTCAAAAGTTCACAGGGTCAAAGTTCAAGGTCAAAAGGTCACTTATCAACGTCAAACGGTCACAGGTCAAAAATCAAGGTCAAAAGGTCACTGGTAAAGGTCAAAAGGTCACTGGTCAAAAGCAAACGGTCACAGGATCAAAGTTCAAGGTCAAAGGGTCACTGGTCAGGGTCAAAAGGTCACTGCTGAAGGTAAAAAAGACACAGGGGTTAAAGGTAAAGGTCAAAAGGTCACGGTACAAGGTGAAAAGGTCATGGGACAAGGTCAAAAGGTCACGGGGCAAATGCATAAGGCCAAAAGGTCACCTGTCAAGGTCAAACGGTCACAGGATCAAAGTTCAAGGTCAAAAGGTCACGGGTCAAAGTTCAAGGTCAAAAGGTCACTGGTCAAGGTCAAAAGGTCACGAGTCAATGTAGAAAGGTCACGGGGGTCAAAGGTCTAGGTAAAACAGTACCAGGATCAAAGTTCAAGGTCAAAAGGTCACTAGTCAAGGTCAAAAGGTCACGTTTCAAGGTCATAAGGACACGGGGGTCAAAAATCAAGGTCAAAAGGTCACGAACCAAGGTCAAAAGGTCACGGGACAAGGTCAGAAGGTCACGGGGCAACTGCATAAGGCCAAAAGGTCACCTGTCAAGGTCAAAAGGTCACGGCTCAAGGTCAAAAGGTCACGGTTCAAGGTCATAAGGTCACGGGGGTCAAAGGTCAAGGTCAAAAGGTCACAAACCAAGGTCAAAAGGTCACGGGACAAGGTCATAAGGTCACTTATCAAGGTCAAAAGCTCCCGTTTCAAGGTCAAAAGTTCACAGGGTCAAAGGTCAAGGTCAAAAGGTCACTTATCAAGGTCAAACGGTCACGGGGTCAAAAATCAAGGTCAAAAGGTCACTGGTAAAGGTCAAAAGGTCACTGGTCAAAAGCAAACGGTCACAGGATCAAAGTTCAAGGTCAAAAGGTCACTGGTCAGGGTCAAAAGGTCACTGCTGAAGGTAAAAAAGATACAGGGGTTATGCATAAGGTCAAAGGGTCACTGGTAAAGGTCAAAAGGTCACTGGTCAAAATCAAACGGTCACACGAACAACGTTCAAGGTCAAAAGGTCACTGCTCAAGGTCAAAAGGTCCCGTTTCAAGGTCAAACAGTCACGGGGGTGTCAAATGTCAAGGTCAAAAGGTCACGAACCAAGGTCAAAAGGTCACGGGGGTCAAAAATCGAGGTCAAAAGGTCACAAACCAAGGTCAAAAGGTCACGGGACAAGGTGAAATGGTCACGGGGCAACTGCATAAGGCCAAAAGGTCACCTGTCAAGGTCAAAAGGTCACTGCTCAAGGTCAAAAGGTCACGGTTCAAGGTCATAAGGTCACGGGGGTCAAAGGTCAAGGTCAAAAGGTCACGAACCAAGGTCAAAAGGTCACGGGACAAGGTCATAAGGTCACTTATCAAGGTCAAAAGGTCCCGTTTCAAGGTCAAAAGTTCACAGGGTCAAAGTTCAAGGTCAAAAGGTCACTTATCAAGGTCAAACGGTCACGGGGTCAAAAATCAAGGTCAAAAGGTCACTGGTAAAGGTCAAAAGGTCACTGGTCAAAAGCAAACGGTCACAGGATGAAAGTTCAAGGTCAAAAGGTCACTGGTCAGGGTCAAAAGGTCACTGCTGAAGGTAAAAAAGACACAGGGGTTAAAGGTAAAGGTCAAAAGGTCACGGTACAAGGTGAAAAGGTCACGGGACAAGGTCAAAAGGTCACGGGGCAACTGCATAAGGCCAAAAGGTCACCTGTCAAGGTCAAACGGTCACAGGATCAAAGTTCAAGGTCAAAAGGTCACGGGTCAAAGTTCAAGGTCAAAAGGTCACTGGTCAAGGTCAAAAGGTCACGAGTCAATGTAGAAAGGTCACGGGGGTCAAAGGTCTAGGTAAAACAGTACCAGGATCAAAGTTCAAGGTCAAAAGGTCACTAGTCAAGGTCAAAAGGTCACGTTTCAAGGTCATAAGGACACGGGGGTCAAAAATCAAGGTCAAAAGGTCACGAACCAAGGTCAAAAGGTCACGGGACAAGGCCAGAAGTTCACGGGGCAACTGCATAAGGCCAAAAGGTCACCTGTCAAGGTCAAAAGGTCACTGCTCAAGGTCAAAAGGTCACGTATCAATTCAAAAGGTCACGGGGCAATTGCATAAGGTCAAAAGCTAACTGGTCAAAATCAAACGGTCACAGGATCAAATTTCAAGGTCATAAGGTCATGGGGGTCAAAAATCAAGGTCAAAAGGTCACCGCTCAAGGTCAAAAGGTCACGGGACAAGGTCATAAGGTCACGGGGTAAAGGTCAAGGTCAAAAGGTCACGGGGCAATTGCATAAGGCCAAAAGGTCACCTGTCAAGGTCAAAAGGTCACTGCTCAAGGTCAAAAGGTCACGGTTCAAGGTCATAAGGTCACGGGGGTCAAAGGTCAAGGTCAAAAGGTCACGAACCAAGGTCAAAAGGTCACGGGACAAGGTCATAAGTTCACTTATCAAGGTCAAAAGGTCCCGTTTCAAGGTCAAAAGTTCACAGGGTCAAAGTTCAAGGTCAAAAGGTCACTTATCAAGGTCAAAAGGTCACGGGGTCAAAAATCAAGGTCAAAAGGTCACTGGTAAAGGTCAAAAGGTCACTGGTCAAAAGCAAACGGTCACAGGATGAAAGTTCAAGGTCAAAAGGTCACTAGTCAAGGTCAAAAGGTCACGGGACAAGGTCAGAAGGTCACGGGGCAACTGCATAAGGCCAAAAGGTCACCTGTCAAGGTCAAAAGGTCACTGCTCAAGGTCAAAAGGTCACGTATCGATTCAAAAGGTCACGGGGCAATTGCATAAGGTCAAAAGCTCACTGGTCAAAATCAAACGGTCACAGGATCAAAGTTCAAGGTCATAAGGTCATGGGGGTCAAAAATCAAGGTAAAAAGGTCACCGCTCAAGGTCAAAAGGTCACGGGACAAGGTCATAAGGTCACGGGGTAAAGGTCAAGGTCAAAAGGTCACGAACCAAGGTCAAAAGGTCACGGGGCAATTGCATAAGGTCAAAGGGTCACTGGTAAAGGTCAAAAGGTCACTGGTCAAAATCAAACGGTCACACGAACAACGTTCAAGGTCAAAAGGTCACTGCTCAAGGTCAAAAGGTCCCGTTTCAAGGTCAAAAGTTCACAGGGTCAAAGTTCAAGGTCAAAAGGTCACTTATCAACGTCAAACGGTCACAGGTCAAAAATCGAGGTCAAAAGGTCACAAACCAAGGTCTAAAGGTCACGGGACAAGGAGAAATGATCACAGGGCAACTGCATAAGGCCAAAAGGTCACCTGTCAAGGTCAAAAGGTCACTGCTCAAGGTCAAAAGGTCACGGTTCAAGGTCATAAGGTCACGGGGGTCAAAGGTCACGGTCAAAAGGTCACAAACCAAGGTCAAAAGGTCACGGGACAAAGTCATAAGGTCACTTATCAAGGTCAAAAGGTCCCGTTTCAAGGTCAAAAGTTCACAGGGTCAAAGTTCAAGGTCAAAAGGTCACTTATCAAGGTCAAACGGTCACAGGTCAAAAATCAAGGTCAAAAGGTCACTGGTAAAGGTCAAAAGGTCACTGGTCAAAAGCAAACGGTCACAGGATCAAAGTTCAAGGTCAAAAGGTCACTGGTCAGGGTCAAAAGGTCACTGCTGAAGGTAAAAAAGACACAGGGGTTAAAGGTAAAGGTCAAAAGGTCACGGTACAAGGTGAAAAGGTCATGGGACAAGGTCAAAAGGTCACGGGGCAACTGCATAAGGCCAAAAGGTCACCTGTCAAGGTCAAACGGTCACAGGATCAAAGTTCAAGGTCAAAAGGTCACGGGTCAAAGTTCAAGGTCAAAAGGTCACTGGTCAAGGTCAAAAGGTCACGAGTCAATGTAGAAAGGTCACGGGGGTCAAAGGTCTAGGTAAAACAGTACCAGGCTCAAAGTTCAAGGTCAAAAGGTCACGTTTCAAGGTCAAAAGGTCACGGGACAAGGTCATAAGGTCACGGGGGTAAAGGTCAAGGTCAAAAGGTCGCGAACCAAGGTCAAAATATCACGGGGCAATTGCATAAGGTCAAAGGGTCACTGGTAAAGGTCAAAAGGTCACTGGTCAAAATCAAACGGTCACACGAACAACGTTCAAGGTCAAAAGGTCACTGCTCAAGGTCAAAAGGTCACGTTTCAAGGTCAAACGGTCACGGGGTTCAAATGTCAAGGTCAAAAGGTCACGAACCAAG
Source organism: Porphyrio hochstetteri (assembly GCA_020800305.1). Classification (NCBI taxonomy): domain Eukaryota; kingdom Metazoa; phylum Chordata; class Aves; order Gruiformes; family Rallidae; genus Porphyrio; species Porphyrio hochstetteri. The sequence continues at coordinate 1,037,182 of CM036908.1, forward strand.
GTCAGAAGGTCACGGAGTCAAAGTTCAAGGTCAAAAAGGACACGGGACAAGGTCAAAAGGTCACGGGTCAATGTCGGAAGGTCACGGGTCAAAGGTCTAGGTCAAACAGTACCAGGCTCAAAGTTCAAGGTCAAAAGGTCACGTTTCACGGTCAAAAGGTCACGGGACAAGGTCAGAAGGTCACGGGGCAACTGCATAAGGACAAAAGGTCACCTGTCAAGGTCAAAAGGTCACTGCGCTAGGTCAAAAGGTTACGTATCGATTCAAAAGGTCACGGGGCAATTGCATAAGGTCAAAAGCTCACTGGTCAAAATCAAACGGTCACAGGATCAAAGTTCAAGGTCATAAGGTCATGGGGGTCAAAAATCAAGGTCAAAAGGTCACCGCTCAAGGTCAAAAGGTCACGGGACAAGGTCATAAGGTCACGGGGTAAAGGTCAAGGTCAAAAGGTCACGAACCAAGGTCAAAAGGTCACGGGGCAATTGCATAAGGTCAAAGGGTCACTGGTAAAGGTCAAAAGGTCACTGGTCAAAATCAAACGGTCACACGAACAACGTTCAAGGTCAAAAGGTCACTGCTCAAGGTCAAAAGGTCCCGTTTCAAGGTCAAACGGTCACGGGTGTGTCAAATGTCAAGGTCAAAAGGTCACGAACCAAGGTCAAAAGGTCACGGGGGTCAAAAATCGAGGTCAAAAGGTCACAAACCAAGGTCAAAAGGTCACGGGACAAGGTGAAAAGGTCACGGGGCAACTGCATAAGGCCAAAAGGTCACCTGTCAAGGTCAAAAGGGCACTGCTCAAGGTCAAAAGGTCACGGTTCAAGGTCATAAGGTCACGGGGGTCAAAGGTCAAGGTCAAAAGGTCACGAACCAAGGTCAAAAGGTCACGGGACAAGGTCATAAGGTCACTTATCAAGGTCAAAAGGTCCCGTTTCAAGGTCAAAAGTTCACAGGGTCAAAGTTCAAGGTCAAAAGGTCACTTATCAAGGTCAAACGGTCACGGGGTCAAAAATCAAGGTCAAAAGGTCACTGGTAAAGGTCAAAAGGTCACTGGTCAAAAGCAAACGGTCACAGGATGAAAGTTCAAGGTCAAAAGGTCACTGGTCAGGGTCAAAAGGTCACTGCTGAAGGTAAAAAAGACACAGGGGTTAAAGGTAAAGGTCAAAAGGTCACGGTACAAGGTGAAAAGGTCACGGGACAAGGTCAAAAGGTCACGGGGCAACTGCATAAGGCCAAAAGGTCACCTGTCAAGGTCAAACGGTCACAGGATCAAAGTTCAAGGTCAAAAGGTCACGGGTCAATGTTCAAGGTCAAAAGGTCACTGGTCAAGGTCAAAAGGTCACGAGTCAATGTAGAAAGGTCACGGGGGTCAAAGGTCTAGGTAAAACAGTACCAGGATCAAAGTTCAAGGTCAAAAGGTCACTAGTCAAGGTCAAAAGGTCACGTTTCAAGGTCATAAGGACACGGGGGTCAAAAATCAAGGTCAAAAGGTCACGAACCAAGGTCAAAAGGTCACGGGACAAGGTCAGAAGGTCACGGGGCAACTGCATAAGGCCAAAAGGTCACCTGTCAAGGTCAAAAGGTCACTGCTCAAGGTCAAAAGGTCACGTATCAATTCAAAAGGTCACGGGGCAATTGCATAAGGTCAAAGGGTCACTGGTCAAAATCAAACAGTCACAGGATCAAAGTTCAAGGTCATAAGGTCATGGGGGGTCAAAAATCAAGGTCAAAAGGTCACCGCTCAAGGTCAAAAGGTCGCGAACCAAGGTCAAAAGGTCACGGGGCAATTGCATAAGGTCAAAGGGTCACTGGTAAAGGTCAAAAGGTCACTGGTCAAAATCAAACGGTCACACGAACAACGTTCAAGGTCAAAAGGTCACTGCTCAAGGTCAAAAGGTCCCGTTTCAAGGTCAAACGGTCACGGGGTGTCAAATGTCAAGGTCAAAAGGTCACGAACCAAGGTCAAAAGGTCACGGGGGTCAAAAATCGAGGTCAAAAGGTCACAAACCAAGGTCAAAAGGTCACGGGACAAGGTGAAAAGGTCACGGGGCAACTGCATAAGGCCAAAAGGTCACCTGTCAAGGTCAAAAGGTCACGGGACAAGGTCATAAGGTCACGGGGTAAAGGTCAAGGTCAAAAGGTCGCGAACCAAGGTCAAAATGTCACGGGGCAATTGCATAAGGTCAAAAGGTCACCTGTCAAGGTCAAAAGGTCACTGCTGAAGGTAAAAAAGACACAGGGGTTAAAGGTAAAGGTCAAAAGGTCACGGGACAAGGTGAAAAGGTCACGGGACAAGGTCAAAAGGTCACGGGGCAACTGCATAAGGCCAAAAGGTCACCTGTCAAGGTCAAACGGTCACAGGATCAAAGTTCAAGGTCAAAAGGTCACGGGTCAAAGTTCAAGGTCAAAAGGTCACTGGTCAAGGTCAAAAGGTCACGAGTCAATGTAGAAAGGTCACGGGGGTCAAAGGTCTAGGTAAAACAGTACCAGGATCAAAGTTCAAGGTCAAAAGGTCACTAGTCAAGGTCAAAAGGTCACGTTTCAAGGTCATAAGGACACGGGGGTCAAAAATCAAGGTCAAAAGGTCACGAACCAAGGTCAAAAGGTCACGGGACAAGGTCAGAAGGTCACGGGGCAACTGCATAAGGCCAAAAGGTCACCTGTCAAGGTCAAAAGGTCACTGCTCAAGGTCAAAAGGTCACGTATCAATTCAAAAGGTCACGGGGCAATTGCATAAGGTCAAAGGGTCACTGGTCAAAATCAAACGGTCACAGGATCAAAGTTCAAGGTCATAAGGTCATGGGGGGTCAAAAATCAAGGTCAAAAGGTCACCGCTCAAGGTCAAAAGGTCGCGAACCAAGGTCAAAAGGTCACGGGGCAATTGCATAAGGTCAAAGGGTCACTGGTAAAGGTCAAAAGGTCACTGGTCAAAATCAAACGGTCACACGAACAACGTTCAAGGTCAAAAGGTCACTGCTCAAGGTCAAAAGGTCCCGTTTCAAGGTCAAACGGTCACGGGTGTGTCAAATGTCAAGGTCAAAAGGTCACGAACCAAGGTCAAAAGGTCACGGGGGTCAAAAATCGAGGTCAAAAGGTCACAAACCAAGGTCAAAAGGTCACAGGACAAGGTGAAAAGGTCACGGGGCAACTGCATAAGGCCAAAAGGTCACCTGTCAAGGTCAAAAGGTCACTGCTCAAGGTCAAAAGGTCACGGTTCAAGGTCATAAGGTCACGGGGGTCAAAGGTAAAGGTCAAAAGGTCACGAATCAAGGTCAAAAGGTCACGGGACAAGGTCATAAGGTCACTTATCAAGGTCAAAAGGTCCCGTTTCAAGGTCAAAAGTTCACAGGGTCAAAGTTCAAGGTCAAAAGGTCACTTATCAAGGTCAAACGGTCACGGGGTCAAAAATCAAGGTCAAAAGGTCACTGGTAAAGGTCAAAAGGTCACTGGTCAAAAGCAAACGGTCACAGGATCAAAGTTCAAGGTCAAAAGGTCACTGGTCAGGGTCAAAAGGTCACTGCTGAAGGTAAAAAAGACACAGGGGTTAAAGGTAAAGGTCAAAAGGTCGCGGTACAATGTGAAAAGGTCACGGGACAAGGTCAAAAGGTCACGGGGCAACTGCATAAGGCCAAAAGGTCACCTGTCAAGGTCAAACGGTCACAGGATCAAAGTTCAAGGTCAAAAGGTCACGGGTCAAAGTTCAAGGTCAAAAGGTCACTGGTCAAGGTCAAAAGGTCACGAGTCAATGTAGAAAGGTCACGGGGGTCAAAGGTCTAGGTAAAACAGTACCAGGATCAAAGTTCAAGGTCAAAAGGTCACTAGTCAAGGTCAAAAGGTCACGTTTCAAGGTCATAAGGACACGGGGGTCAAAAATCAAGGTCAAAAGGTCACGAACCAAGGTCAAAAGGTCACGGGACAAGGTCAGAAGGTCACGGGGCAACTGCATAAGGCCAAAAGGTCACCTGTCAAGGTCAAAAGGTCACTGCTCAAGGTCAAAAGGTCACGTATCAATTCAAAAGGTCACGGGGCAATTGCATAAGGTCAAAAGCTCACTGGTCAAAATCAAACGGTCACAGGATCAAAGTTCAAGGTCATAAGGTCATGGGGGGTCAAAAATCAAGGTCAAAAGGTCACCGCTCAAGGTCAAAAGGTCGCGAACCAAGGTCAAAAGGTCACGGGGCAATTGCATAAGGTCAAAGGGTCACTGGTAAAGGTCAAAAGGTCACTGGTCAAAATCAAACGGTCACACGAACAACGTTCAAGGTCAAAAGGTCACTGCTCAAGGTCAAAAGGTCCCGTTTCAAGGTCAAACGGTCACGGGTGTGTCAAATGTCAAGGTCAAAAGGTCACGAACCAAGGTCAAAAGGTCACGGGGGTCAAAAATCGAGGTCAAAAGGTCACAAACCAAGGTCAAAAGGTCACGGGACAAGGTGAAAAGGTCACGGGGCAACTGCATAAGGCCAAAAGGTCACCTGTCAAGGTCAAAAGGTCACTGCTCAAGGTCAAAAGGTCACGGTTCAAGGTCATAAGGTCACGGGGGTCAAAGGTCAAGGTCAAAAGGTCACGAACCAAGGTCAAAAGTTCACGGGACAAGGTCATAAGGTCACTTATCAAGGTCAAAAGGTCCCGTTTCAAGGTCAAAAGTTCACAGGGTCAAAGTTCAAGGTCAAAAGGTCACTTATCAAGGTCAAACGGTCACGGGGTCAAAAATCAAGGTCAAAAGGTCACTGGTAAAGGTCAAAAGGTCACTGGTCAAAAGCAAACGGTCACAGGATGAAAGTTCAAGGTCAAAAGGTCACTGGTCAGGGTCAAAAGGTCACTGCTGAAGGTAAAAAAGACACAGGGGTTAAAGGTAAAGGTCAAAAGGTCACGGTACAAGGTGAAAAGGTCACGGGACAAGGTCAAAAGGTCACGGGGCAACTGCATAAGGCCAAAAGGTCACCTGTCAAGGTCAAACGGTCACAGGATCAAAGTTCAAGGTCAAAAGGTCACGGGTCAAAGTTCAAGGTCAAAAGGTCACTGGTCAAGGTCAAAAGGTCACGAGTCAATGTAGAAAGGTCACGGGGGTCAAAGGTCCAGGTAAAACAGTACCAGGATCAAAGTTCAAGGTCAAAAGGTCACTAGTCAAGGTCAAAAGGTCACGTTTCAAGGTCATAAGGACACGGGGTCAAAAATCAAGGTCAAAAGGTCACGAACCAAGGTCAAAAGGTCACGGGACAAGGTCAGAAGGTCACGGGGCAACTGCATAAGGCCAAAAGGTCACCTGTCAAGGTCAAAAGGTCACTGCTCAAGGTCAAAAGGTCACGTATCAATTCAAAAGGTCACGGGGCAATTGCATAAGGTCAAAAGCTCACTGGTCAAAATCAAACGGTCACAGGATCAAAGTTCAAGGTCATAAGGTCATGGGGGTCAAAAATCAAGGTCAAAAGGTCACCGCTCAAGGTCAAAAGGTCGCGAACCAAGGTCAAAAGGTCACGGGGCAATTGCATAAGGTCAAAGGGTCACTGGTAAAGGTCAAAAGGTCACTGGTCAAAATCAAACGGTCACACGAACAACGTTCAAGGTCAAAAGGTCACTGCTCAAGGTCAAAAGGTCCCGTTTCAAGGTCAAACGGTCACGGGGTGTCAAATGTCAAGGTCAAAAGGTCACGAACCAAGGTCAAAAGGTCACGGGGGTCAAAAATCGAGGTCAAAAGGTCACAAACCAAGGTCAAAAGGTCACGGGACAAGGTGAAAAGGTCACGGGGCAACTGCATAAGGCCAAAAGGTCACCTGTCAAGGTCAAAAGGTCACTGCTCAAGGTCAAAAGGTCACGGTTCAAGGTCATAAGGTCACGGGGGTCAAAGGTCAAGGTCAAAAGGTCACGAACCAAGGTCAAAAGGTCACGGGACAAGGTCATAAGGTCACTTATCAAGGTCAAAAGGTCCCGTTTCAAGGTCAAAAGTTCACAGGGTCAAAGTTCAAGGTCAAAAGGTCACTTATCAAGGTCAAACGGTCACGGGGTCAAAAATCAAGGTCAAAAGGTCACTGGTAAAGGTCAAAAGGTCACTGGTCAAAAGCAAACGGTCACAGGATGAAAGTTCAAGGTCAAAAGGTCACTGGTCATGGTCAAAAGGTCACGAGTCAATGTAGAAAGGTCACGGGGGTCAAAAATCAAGGTCAAAAGGTCACGAACCAAGGTCAAAAGGTCACGGGACAAGGTCAGAAGGTCACGGGGCAACTGCATAAGGCCAAAAGGTCACCTGTCAAGGTCAAAAGGTCACTGCTCAAGGTCAAAAGGTCACGTATCAATTCAAAAGGTCACGGGGCAATTGCATAAGGTCAAAAGCTCACTGGTCAAAATCAAACGGTCACAGGATCAAAGTTCAAGGTCATAAGGTCATGGGGGGTCAAAAATCAAGGTCAAAAGGTCACCGCTCAAGGTCAAAAGGTCACGGGACAAGGTCATAAGGTCACGGGGTAAAGGTCAAGGTCAAAAGGTCGCGAACCAAGGTCAAAATGTCACGGGGCAATTGCATAAGGTCAAAGGGTCACTGGTAAAGGTCAAAAGGTCACTGGTCAAAATCAAACGGTCACACGAACAACGTTCAAGGTCAAAAGGTCACTGCTCAAGGTCAAAAGGTCCCGTTTCAAGGTCAAACGGTCACGGGTGTGTCAAATGTCAAGGTCAAAAGGTCACGAACCAAGGTCAAAAGGTCACGGGGGTCAAAAATCGAGGTCAAAAGGTCACAAACCAAGGTCAAAAGGTCACGGGACAAGGTGAAAAGGTCACGGGGCAACTGCATAAGGCCAAAAGGTCACCTGTCAAGGTCAAAAGGTCACTGCTCAAGGTCAAAAGGTCACGGTTCAAGGTCATAAGGTCACGGGGGTCAAAGGTCAAGGTCAAAAGGTCACGAACCAAGGTCAAAAGGTCACGGGACAAGGTCATAAGGTCACTTATCAAGGTCAAAAGGTCCCGTTTCAAGGTCAAAAGTTCACAGGGTCAAAGTTCAAGGTCAAAAGGTCACTTATCAAGGTCAAACGGTCACGGGGTCAAAAATCAAGGTCAAAAGGTCACTGGTAAAGGTCAAAAGGTCACTGGTCAAAAGCAAACGGTCACAGGATCAAAGTTCAAGGTCAAAAGGTCACTGGTCAGGGTCAAAAGGTCACTGCTGAAGGTAAAAAAGACACAGGGGTTAAAGGTAAAGGTCAAAAGGTCACGGTACAAGGTGAAAAGGTCACGGGACAAGGTCAAAAGGTCACGGGGCAACTGCATAAGGCCAAAAGGTCACCTGTCAAGGTCAAACGGTCACAGGATCAAAGTTCAAGGTCAAAAGGTCACGGGTCAAAGTTCAAGGTCAAAAGGTCACTGGTCAAGGTCGAAAGGTCACGAGTCAATGTAGAAAGGTCACGGGGGTCAAAGGTCCAGGTAAAACAGTACCAGGATCAAAGTTCAAGGTCAAAAGGTCACTAGTCAAGGTCAAAAGGTCACGTTTCAAGGTCATAAGGACACGGGGTCAAAAATCAAGGTCAAAAGGTCACGAACCAAGGTCAAAAGGTCACGGGACAAGGTCAGAAGGTCACGGGGCAACTGCATAAGGCCAAAAGGTCACCTGTCAAGGTCAAAAGGTCACTGCTCAAGGTCAAAAGGTCACGTATCAATTCAAAAGGTCACGGGGCAATTGCATAAGGTCAAAAGCTCACTGGTCAAAATCAAACGGTCACAGGATCAAAGTTCAAGGTCATAAGGTCATGGGGTCAAAAATCAAGGTCAAAAGGTCACCGCTCAAGGTCAAAAGGTCGCGAACCAAGGTCAAAAGGTCACGGGGCAATTGCATAAGGTCAAAGGGTCACTGGTAAAGGTCAAAAGGTCACTGGTCAAAATCAAACGGTCACACGAACAACGTTCAAGGTCAAAAGGTCACTGCTCAAGGTCAAAAGGTCCCGTTTCAAGGTCAAACGGTCACGGGGTGTCAAATGTCAAGGTCAAAAGGTCACGAACCAAGGTCAAAAGGTCACGGGGTCAAAAATCGAGGTCAAAAGGTCACAAACCAAGGTCAAAAGGTCACGGGGTCAAAAATCGAGGTCAAAAGGTCACAAACCAAGGTCAAAAGGTCACGGGACAAGGTGAAATGGTCACGGGGCAACTGCATAAGGCCAAAAGGTCACCTGTCAAGGTCAAAAGGTCACTGCTCAAGGTCAAAAGGTCACGGTTCAAGGTCATAAGGTCACGGGGTCAAAGGTCAAGGTCAAAAGGTCACGAACCAAGGTCAAAAGGTCACGGGACAAGGTCATAAGGTCACTTATCAAGGTCAAAATGTCCCGTTTCAAGGTCAAAGGTTCACAGGGTCAAAGTTCAAGGTCAAAAGGTCACTTATCAAGGTCAAACGGTCACAGGGTCAAAAATCAAGGTCAAAAGGTCACTGGTAAAGGTCAAAAGGTCACTGGTCAGGGTCAAAAGGTCACTGCTGAAGGTAAAAAAGACACAGGGGTTAAAGGTAAAGGTCAAAAGGTCACGGTACAAGGTGAAAAGGTCACGGGACAAGGTCAAAAGGTCACGGGGCAACTGCATAAGGCCAAAAGGTCACCTGTCAAGGTCAAACGGTCACAGGATCAAAGTTCAAGGTCAAAAGGTCACGGGTCAAAGTTCAAGGTCAAAAGGTCACTGGTCAAGGTCGAAAGGTCACGAGTCAATGTAGAAAGGTCACGGGGGTCAAAGGTCTAGGTAAAACAGTACCAGGATCAAAGTTCAAGGTCAAAAGGTCACTAGTCAAGGTCAAAAGGTCACGTTTCAAGGTCATAAGGACACAGGGGTCAAAAATCAAGGTCAAAAGGTCACGGGACAAGGTCAGAAGGTCACGGGACAAGGTCATAAGGTCACGGGGCAACTGCATAAGGCCAAAAGTTCGCCTGTCAAGGTCAAAAGGTCACTGCTCAAGGTCAAAAGGTCACGTATCAATTCAAAAGGTCACGGGGCAATTGCATAAGGTCAAAAGCTCACTGGTCACAATCAAACGGTCACAGGATCAAAGTTCAAGGTCATAAGGTCATGGGGGTCAAAAATCAAGGTCAAAAGGTCACCGCTCAAGGTCAAAAGGTCACGGGACAAGGTCATAAGGTCACGGGGTAAAGGTCAAGGTCAAAAGGTCACGAACCAAGGTCAAAAGTTCACGGGGCAATTGCATAAGGTCAAAGGGTCACTGGTAAAGGTCAAAAGGTCACTGGTCAAAATCAAACGGTCACACGAACAACGTTCAAGGTCAAAAGGTCACTGCTCAAGGTCAAAAGGTCCCGTTTCAAGGTCAAACTGTCACGGGGGTGTCAAATGTAAAGGTCAAAAGGTCACAAACCAAGGTCAAAAGGTCACGGGGGTCAAAAATCGAGGTCAAAAGGTCACAAACCAAGGTCAAAAGGTCACGGGACAAGGTGAAATGGTCACGGGGCAACTGCATAAGGCCAAAAGGTCACCTGTCAAGGTCAAAAGGTCACTGCTCAAGGTCAAAAGGTCACGGTTCAAGGTCATAAGGTCACGGGGTCAAAGGTCAAGGTCAAAAGGTCACGAACCAAGGTCAAAAGGTCACGGGACAAGGTCATAAGGTCACTTATCAAGGTCAAAATGTCCCGTTTCAAGGTCAAAAGTTCACAGGGTCAAAGTTCAAGGTCAAAAGGTCACTTATCAAGGTCAAACGGTCACGGGGTCAAAAATCAAGGTCAAAAGGTCACTGGTAAAGGTCAAAAGGTCACTGGTCAAAAGCAAACGGTCACAGGATCAAAGTTCAAGGTCAAAAGGTCACTGGTCAGGGTCAAAAGGTCACTGCTGAAGGTAAAAAAGACACAGGGGTTAAAGGTAAAGGTCAAAAGGTCACGGTACAAGGTGAAAAGGTCACGGGACAAGGTCAAAAGGTCACGGGGCAACTGCATAAGGCCAAAAGGTCACCTGTCAAGGTCAAACGGTCACAGGATCAAAGTTCAAGGTCAAAAGGTCACGGGTCAAAGTTCAAGGTCAAAAGGTCACTGGTCAAGGTCAAAAGGTCACGAGTCAATGTAGAAAGATCACGGGGGTCAAAGGTCTAGGTAAAACAGTACCAGGATCAAAGTTCAAGGTCAAAAGGTCACTAGTCAAGGTCAAAAGGTCACGTTTCAAGGTCATAAGGACACGGGGGTCAAAAATCAAGGTCAAAAGGTCACGAACCAAGGTCAAAAGGTCACGGGACAAGGTCAGAAGGTCACGGGGCAACTGCATAAGGCCAAAAGGTCACCTGTCAAGGTCAAAAGGTCACTGCTCAAGGTCAAAAGGTCACGTATCAATTCAAAAGGTCACGGGGCAATTGCATAAGGTCAAAGGGTCACTGGTCAAAATCAAACGGTCACAGGATCAAAGTTCAAGGTCATAAGGTCATGGGGGGTCAAAAATCAAGGTCAAAAGGTCACCGCTCAAGGTCAAAAGGTCACGAACCAAGGTCAAAAGGTCACGGGGCAATTGCATAAGGTCAAAGGGTCACTGGTAAAGGTCAAAAGGTCACTGGTCAAAATCAAACGGTCACACGAACAACGTTCAAGGTCAAAAGGTCACTGCTCAAGGTCAAAAGGTCCCGTTTCAAGGTCAAACGGTCACGGGGGTGTCAAATGTCAAGGTCAAAAGGTCACGAACCAAGGTCAAAAGGTCACGGGGGTCAAAAATCGCGGTCAAAAGGTCACAAACCAAGGTCAAAAGGTCACGGGACAAGGTGAAAAGGTCACGCGGCAACTGCATAAGGCCAAAAGGTCACCTGTCAAGGTCAAAAGGTCACTGCTCAAGGTCAAAAGGTCACGGTTCAAGGTCATAAGGTCACGGGGTCAAAGGTCAAGGTCAAAAGGTCACGAACCAAGGTCAAAAGGTCACGGGACAAGGTCATAAGGTCACTTATCAAGGTCAAAAGGTCCCGTTTCAAGGTCAAAAGTTCACAGGGTCAAAGTTCAAGGTCAAAAGGTCACTTATCAAGGTCAAACGGTCACGGGGTCAAAAATCAAGGTCAAAAGGTCACTGGTAAAGGTCAAAAGGTCACTGGTCAAAAGCAAACGGTCACAGGATGAAAGTTCAAGGTCAAAAGGTCACTGGTCAGGGTCAAAAGGTCACTGCTGAAGGTAAAAAAGACACAGGGGTTAAAGGTAAAGGTCAAAAGGTCACGGTACAAGGTGAAAAGGTCACGGGACAAGGTCAAAAGGTCACGGGGCAACTGCATAAGGCCAAAAGGTCACCTGTCAAGGTCAAACGGTCACAGGATCAAAGTTCAAGGTCAAAAGGTCACGGGTCAAAGTTCAAGGTCAAAAGGTCACTGGTCAAGGTCGAAAGGTCACGAGTCAATGTAGAAAGGTCACGGGGGTCAAAGGTCTAGGTAAAACAGTACCAGGATCAAAGTTCAAGGTCAAAAGGTCATGGGGGGTCAAAAATCAAGGTCAAAAGGTCACCGCTCAAGGTCAAAAGGTCGCGAACCAAGGTCAAAAGGTCACGGGGCAATTGCATAAGGTCAAAGGGTCACTGGTAAAGGTCAAAAGGTCACTGGTCAAAATCAAACGGTCACACGAACAACGTTCAAGGTCAAAAGGTCACTGCTCAAGGTCAAAAGGTCCCGTTTCAAGGTCAAACGGTCACGGGTGTGTCAAATGTCAAGGTCAAAAGGTCACGAACCAAGGTCAAAAGGTCACGGGGGTCAAAAATCGAGGTCAAAAGGTCACAAACCAAGGTCAAAAGGTCACGGGACAAGGTGAAAAGGTCACGGGGCAACTGCATAAGGCCAAAAGGTCACCTGTCAAGGTCAAAAGGGCACTGCTCAAGGTCAAAAGGTCACGGTTCAAGGTCATAAGGTCACGGGGGTCAAAGGTCAAGGTCAAAAGGTCACGAACCAAGGTCAAAAGGTCACGGGACAAGGTCATAAGGTCACTTATCAAGGTCAAAAGGTCCCGTTTCAAGGTCAAAAGTTCACAGGGTCAAAGTTCAAGGTCAAAAGGTCACTTATCAAGGTCAAACGGTCACGGGGTCAAAAATCAAGGTCAAAAGGTCACTGGTAAAGGTCAAAAGGTCACTGGTCAAAAGCAAACGGTCACAGGATGAAAGTTCAAGGTCAAAAGGTCACTGGTCAGGGTCAAAAGGTCACTGCTGAAGGTAAAAAAGACACAGGGGTTAAAGGTAAAGGTCAAAAGGTCACGGGACAAGGTGAAAAGGTCACGGGACAAGGTCAAAAGGTCACGGGGCAACTGCATAAGGCCAAAAGGTCACCTGTCAAGGTCAAACGGTCACAGGATCAAAGTTCAAGGTCAAAAGGTCACGGGTCAATGTTCAAGGTCAAAAGGTCACTGGTCAAGGTCAAAAGGTCACGAGTCAATGTAGAAAGGTCACGGGGGTCAAAGGTCTAGGTAAAACAGTACCAGGATCAAAGTTCAAGGTCAAAAGGTCACTAGTCAAGGTCAAAAGGTCACATTTCAAGGTCATAAGGACACAGGGGTCAAAAATCAAGGTCAAAAGGTCACGAACCAAGGTCAAAAGGTCACGGGACAAGGTCAGAAGGTCACGGGGCAACTGCATAAGGCCAAAAGGTCACCTGTCAAGGTCAAAAGGTCACTGCTCAAGGTCAAAAGGTCACGTATCAATTCAAAAGGTCACGGGGCAATTGCATAAGGTCAAAAGCTCACTGGTCAAAATCAAACGGTCACAGGATCAAAGTTCAAGGTCATAAGGTGATGGGGGTCAAAAATCAGGGTCAAAAGGTCACCGCTCAAGGTCAAAAGGTCACGGGACAAGCTCATAAGGTCACGGGGTAAAGGTCAAGGTCAAAAGGTCACGAACCAAGGTCAAAAGGTCACGGGGCAATTGCATAAGGTCAAAGGGTCACTGGTAAAGGTCAAAAGGTCACTGGTCAAAATCAAACGGTCACACGAACAATGTTCAAGGTCAAAAGGTCACTGCTCAAGGTCAAAAGGTCCCGTTTCAAGGTCAAACGGTCACGGGGGTGTCAAATGTCAAGGTCAAAAGGTCACGAACCAAGGTCAAAAGGTCACGGGGGTCAAAAATCGAGGTCAAAGGGTCACAAACCAAGTTCAAAAGGTCACGGGACAAGGTGAAAAGGTCACGGGGCAACTGCATAAGGCCAAAAGGTCACCTGTCAAGGTCAAAAGGTCACTGCTCAAGGTCAAAAGGTCACGGTTCAAGGTCATAAGGTCACTGGGTCAAAGGTCAAGGTCAAAAGGTCACGAACCAAGGTCAAAAGGTCACGGGACAAGGTCATAAGGTCACTTATCAAGGTCAAAAGGTCCCGTTTCAAGGTCAAACGGTCACGGGGTGTCAAATGTCAAGGTCAAAAGGTCACGAACCAAGGTCAAAAGGTCACGGGGTCAAAAATCGAGGTCAAAAGGTCACAAACCAAGGTCAAAAGGTCACGGGACAAGGTGAAAAGGTCACGGGGCAACTGCATAAGGCCAAAAGGTCACCTGTCAAGGTCAAAAGGTCACTGCTCAAGGTCAAAAGGTCACGTATCAATTCAAAAGGTCACGGGGCAATTGCATAAGGTCAAAAGCTCACTGGTCAAAATCAAACGGTCACAGGATCAAAGTTCAAGGTCATAAGGTCATGGGGGGTCAAAAATCAAGGTCAAAAGGTCACCGCTCAAGGGCAAAAGGTCACGAACCAAGGTCAAAATGTCACGGGGCAATTGCATAAGGTCAAGGGTCACTGGTAAAGGTCAGAAGGTCACTGGTCAAAATCAAACGGTCACACGAACAACGTTCAAGGTCAAAAGGTCACTGCTCAAGGTCAAAAGGTCCCATTTCAAGGTCAAACGGTCACGGGGTGTCAAATGTCAAGGTCAAAAGGTCACGAACCAAGGTCAAAAGGTCACGGGGGTCAAAAATCGAGGTCAAAAGGTCACAAACCAAGGTCAAAAGGTCACGGGACAAGGTGAAAAGGTCACGGGGCAACGGCATAAGGCCAAAAGGTCACCTGTCAAGGTCAAAAGGTCACGGCTCAAGGTCAAAAGGTCACGGTTCAAGGTCATAAGGTCACGGGGGTCAAAGGTCAAGGTCAAAAGGTCACGAACCAAGGTCAAAAGTTCACGGGACAAGGTCATAAGGTCACTTATCAAGGTCAAAAGGTCCCGTTTCAAGGTCAAAAGTTCACAGGGTCAAAGTTCAAGGTCAAAAGGTCACTTATCAAGGTCAAACGGTCACGGGGTCAAAAATCAAGGTCAAAAGGTCACCGGTAAAGGTCAAAAGGTCACTGGTCAAAAGCAAACGGTCACAGGATCAAAGTTCAAGGTCAAAAGGTCACTGGTCAGGGTCAAAAGGTCACTGCTGAAGGTAAAAAAGACACAGGGGTTAAAGGTAAAGGTCAAAAGGTCACGGTACAAGGTGAAAAGGTCACGGGACAAGGTCAAAAGGTCACGGGGCAACTGCATAAGGCCAAAAGGTCACCTGTCAAGGTCAAACGGTCACAGGATCAAAGTTCAAGGTCAAAAGGTCACGGGTCAAAGTTCAAGGTCAAAAGGTCACTGGTCAAGGTCAAAAGGTCACGAGTCAATGTAGAAAGGTCACGGGGGTCAAAGGTCTAGGTAAAACAGTACCAGGATCAAAGTTCAAGGTCAAAAGGTCACTGGTCAAGGTCAAAAGGTCACGTTTCAAGGTCATAAGGACACGGGGGTCAAAAATCAAGGTCAAAAGGTCACGAACCAAGGTCAGAAGGTCACGGGACAAGGTCAGAAGGTCACGGGGCAACTGCATAAGGCCAAAAGGTCACCTGTCAAGGTCAAAAGGTCACTGCTCAAGGTCAAAAGGTCACGTATCAATTCAAAAGGTCACGGGGCAATTGCATAAGGTCAAAAGCTCACTGGTCAAAATCAAACGGTCACAGGATCAAAGTTCAAGGTCATAAGGTCATGGGGTCAAAAATCAGGGTCATAAGGTCACCGCTCAAGGTCAAAAGGTCACGGGACAAGGTCATAAGGTCACGGGGTAAAGGTCAAGGTCAAAAGGTCACGAACCAAGGTCAAAAGGTCACGGGGCAATTGCATAAGGTCAAAGGGTCACTGGTAAAGGTCAAAAGGTCACTGGTCAAAATCAAACGGTCACACGAACAATGTTCAAGGTCAAAAGGTCACTGCTCAAGGTCAAAAGGTCCCGTTTCAAGGTCAAACGGTCACGGGGGTGTCAAATGTCAAGGTCAAAAGGTCACGAACCAAGGTCAAAAGGTCACAGGGGTCAAAAATCGAGGTCAAAAGGTCACAAACCAAGGTGAAAAGGTCACGGGACAAGGTGAAATGGTCACGGGGCAACTGCATAAGGCCAAAAGGTCACCTGTCAAGGTCAAAAGGTCACTGCTCAAGGGCAAAAGGTCACGGTTCAAGGTCATAAGGTCACGGGGGTCAAAGGTCAAGGTCAAAAGGTCACGAACCAAGGTCAAAAGTTCACGGGACAAGGTCATAAGGTCACTTATCAAGGTCAAAAGGTCCCGTTTCAAGGTCAAAAGTTCACAGGGTCAAAGTTCAAGGTCAAAAGGTCACTTATCAAGGTCAAACGGTCACGGGGTCAAAAATCAAGGTCAAAAGGTCACTGGTAAAGGTCAAAAGGTCACTGGTCAAAAGCAAACGGTCACAGGATGAAAGTTCAAGGTCAAAAGGTCACTGGTCAGGGTCAAAAGGTCACTGCTGAAGGTAAAAAAGACACAGGGGTTAAAGGTAAAGGTCAAAAGGTCACGGTACAAGGTGAAAAGGTCACGGGACAAGGTCAAAAGGTCACGGGGCAACTGCATAAGGCCAAAAGGTCACCTGTCAAGGTCAAACGGTCACAGGATCAAAGTTCAAGGTCAAAAGGTCACGGGTCAAAGTTCAAGGTCAAAAGGTCACTGGTCAAGGTCAAAAGGTCACGAGTCAATGTAGAAAGGTCACGGGGGTCAAAGGTCTAGGTAAAACAGTACCAGGATCAAAGTTCAAGGTCAAAAGGTCACTAGTCAAGGTCAAAAGGTCACATTTCAAGGTCATAAGGACACGGGGGTCAAAAATCAAGGTCAAAAGGTCACGAACCAAGGTCAGAAGGTCACGGGACAAGGTCAGAAGGTCACGGGGCAACTGCATAAGGCCAAAAGGTCACCTGTCAAGGTCAAAAGGTCACTGCTCAAGGTCAAAAGGTCACGTATCAATTCAAAAGGTCACGGGGCAATTGCATAAGGTCAAAAGCTCACTGGTCAAAATCAAACGGTCACAGGATCAAAGTTCAAGGTCATAAGGTCATGGGGGTCAAAAATCAAGGTCAAAAGGTCACCGCTCAAGGTCAAAAGGTCACGGGACAAGGTCATAAGGTCATGGGGTAAAGGTCAAGGTCAAAAGGTCACGGGGCAATTGCATAAGGTCAAAGGGTCACTGGTAAAGGTCAAAAGGTCACTGGTCAAAATCAAACGGTCACACGAACAACGTTCAAGGTCAAAAGGTCACTGCTCAAGGTGAAAAGGTCCCGTTTCAAGGTCAAACGGTCACGGGGGTGTCAAATGTTAAAGGTCAAAAGGTCACGGGACAAGGTCATAAGGTCATGGGGTAAATGTCAAGGTCAGAAGGTCACGGGGCAACTGCATAAGGCCAAAAGGTCACCTGTCAAGGTCAAAAGGTCACTGCTCAAGGTCAAAAGGTCACGGTTCAAGGTCATAAGGTCACGGGGGTCAAAGGTCAAGGTCAAAAGGTCACGAATCAAGGTCAAAAGGTCACGGGACAAGGTCATAAGGTCACTTATCAAGGTCAAAAGGTCCCGTTTCAAGGTCAAAAGTTCACAGGGTCAAAGTTCAAGGTCAAAAGGTCACTTATCAAGGTCAAACGGTCACGGGGTCAAAAATCAAGGTCAAAAGGTCACTGGTCAAAAGCAAACGGTCACAGGATCAAAGTTCAAGGTCAAAAGGTCACTGGTCAGGGTCAAAAGGTCACTGCTGAAGGTAAAAAAGACACAGGGGTTAAAGGTAAAGGTCAAAAGGTCACGTACAAGGTGAAAAGGTCACGGGACAAGGTCAAAAGGTCACGGGGCAACTGCATAAGGCCAAAGGGTCACTGGTAAAGGTCAAAAGGTCACTGGTCAAAATCAAACGGTCACACGAACAACGTTCAAGGTCAAAAGGTCACTGCTCAAGGTCAAAAGGTCCCATTTCAAGGTCAAACGGTCACGGGGGGTCAAATGTCAAGGTCAAAAGGTAACGAACCAAGGTCAAAAGGTCACGGGGGTCAAAAATCGAGGTCAAAAGGTCACAAACCAAGGTCAAAAGGTCACGGGACAAGGTGAAAAGGTCACGGGGCAACTGCATAAGGCCAAAAGGTCACCTGTCAAGGTCAAAAGGTCACGGCTCAAGGTCAAAAGGTCACGGTTCAAGGTCATAAGGTCACGGGGGTCAAAGGTCAAGGTCAAAAGGTCACGAACCAAGGTCAAAAGGTCACGGGAAAAAGTCATAAGGTCACTTATCAAGGTCAAAAGGTCACTTATCAAGGTCAAACGGTCACGGGGTCAAAAATCAAGGTCAAAAGGTCACTTATCAAGGTCAAACGGTCACGGGGTCAAAAATCAAGGTCAAAAGGTCACTGGTAAAGGTCAAAAGGTCACTACTGAAGGTAAAAAAGACACAGGGGTTAAAGGTAAAGGTCAAAAGGTCACGGTACAAGGTGAAAAGGTCACGGGACAAGGTGAAAAGGTCACGGGACAAGGTCAAAAGGTCACGGGACAAGGTGAAAAGGTCACGGGACAAGGTCAAAAGGTCACGGGGCAACTGCATAAGGCCAAAAGGTCACCTGTCAAGGTCAAACGGTCACAGGATCAAAGTTCAAGGTCAAAAGGTCACGGGTCAAAGTTCAAGGTCAAAAGGTCACTGGTCAAGGTCAAAAGGTCACGAGTCAATGTAGAAAGGTCACGGGGGTCAAAGGTCTAGGTAAAACAGTACCAGGATCAAAGTTCAAGGTCAAAAGGTCACTAGTCAAGGTCAAAAGGTCACGTTTCAAGGTCATAAGGACACGGGGGTCAAAAATCAAGGTCAAAAGGTCACGAACCAAGGTCAAAAGGTCACGGGACAAGGTCAGAAGGTCACGGGGCAACTGCATAAGGCCAAAAGGTCACCTGTCAAGGTCAAAAGGTCACTGCTCAAGGTCAAAAGGTCACGTATCAATTCAAAAGGTCACGGGGCAATTGCATAAGGTCAAAAGCTCACTGGTCAAAATCAAACGGTCACAGGATCAAAGTTCAAGGTCATAAGGTCATGGGGGGTCAAAAATCAAGGTCAAAAGGTCACCGCTCAAGGTCAAAAGGTCACGAACCAAGGTCAAAAGGTCACGGGGCAATTGCATAAGGTCAAAGGGTCACTGGTAAAGGTCAAAAGGTCACTGGTCAAAATCAAACGGTCACACGAACAACGTTCAAGGTCAAAAGGTCACTGCTCAAGGTCAAAAGGTCCCGTTTCAAGGTCAAACGGTCACGGGGTGTCAAATGTCAAGGTCAAAAGGTCACGAACCAAGGTCAAAAGGTCACAGGGGTCAAAAATCGAGGTCAAAAGGTCACAAACCAAGGTCAAAAGGTCACGGGACAAGGTGAAAAGGTCACGGGGCAACTGCATAAGGCCAAAAGGTCACCTGTCAATGTCAAAAGGTCACGGCTCAAGGTCAAAAGGTCACGGTTCAAGGTCATAAGGTCACGGGGATCAAAGGTCAAGGTCAAAAGGTCACGAACCAAGGTCAAAAGTTCACGGGACAAGGTCATAAGGTCACTTATCAAGGTCAAAATGTCCCGTTTCAAGGTCAAAAGTTCACAGGGTCAAAGTTCAAGGTCAAAAAGTCACTTATCAAGGTCAAACGGTCACGGGGTCAAAAATCAAGGTCAAAAGGTCACCGGTTAAGGTCAAAAGGTCACTGCTGAAGGTAAAAAAGACACAGGGGTTAAAGGTAAAGGTCAAAAGGTCACGGTACAAGGTGAAAAGGTCACGGGACAAGGTCAAAAGGTCACGGGGCAACTGCATAAGGCCAAAAGGTCACCTGTCAAGGTCAAACGGTCACAGGATCAAAGTTCAAGGTCAAAAGGTCACGGGTCAAAGTTCAAGGTCAAAAGGTCACTGGTCAAGGTCAAAAGGTCACGAGTCAATGTAGAAAGGTCACGGGGGTCAAAGGTCTAGGTAAAACAGTACCAGGATCAAAGTTCAAGGTCAAAAGGTCACTAGTCAAGGTCAAAAGGTCACGTTTCAAGGTCATAAGGACACGGGGGTCAAAAATCAAGGTCAAAAGGTCACGAACCAAGGTCAAAAGGTCACGGGACAAGGTCAGAAGGTCACGGGGCAACTGCATAAGGCCAAAAGGTCACCTGTCAAGGTCAAAAGGTCACTGCTCAAGGTCAAAAGGTCACGTATCAATTCAAAAGGTCACGGGGCAATTGCATAAGGTCAAAAGCTCACTGGTCAAAATCAAACGGTCACAGGATCAAAGTTCAAGGTCATAAGGTCATGGGGGGTCAAAAATCAAGGTCAAAAGGTCACCGCTCAAGGTCAAAAGGTCACGAACCAAGGTCAAAAGGTCACGGGGCAATTGCATAAGGTCAAAGGGTCACTGGTAAAGGTCAAAAGGTCACTGGTCAAAATCAAACGGTCACACGAACAACGTTCAAGGTCAAAAGGTCACTGCTCAAGGTCAAAAGGTCCCGTTTCAAGGTCAAACGGTCACGGGGTGTCAAATGTCAAGGTCAAAAGGTCACGAACCAAGGTCAAAAGGTCACGGGGGTCAAAAATCGAGGTCAAAAGGTCACAAACCAAGGTCAAAAGGTCACGGGACAAGGTGAAAAGGTCACGGGGCAACTGCATAAGGCCAAAAGGTCACCTGTCAAGGTCAAAAGGTCACGGCTCAAGGTCAAAAGGTCACGGTTCAAGGTCATAAGGTCACGGGGGTCAAAGGTCAAGGTCAAAAGGTCACGAACCAAGGTCAAAAGGTCACGGGAAAAAGTCATAAGGTCACTTATCAAGGTCAAAAGGTCACTTATCAAGGTCAAACGGTCACGGGGTCAAAGTTCAAGGTCAAAAGGTCACTTATCAAGGTCAAACGGTCACGGGGTCAAAAATCAAGGTCAAAAGGTCACTGGTAAAGGTCAAAAGGTCACTACTGAAGGTAAAAAAGACACAGGGGTTAAAGGTAAAGGTCAAAAGGTCACGGGACAAGGTGAAAAGGTCACGGGACAAGGTCAAAAGGTCACGGGGCAACTGCATAAGGCCAAAAGGTCACCTGTCAAGGTCAAACGGTCACAGGATCAAAGTTCAAGGTCAAAAGGTCACGGGTCAAAGTTCAAGGTCAAAAGGTCACTGGTCAAGGTCAAAAGGTCACGAGTCAATGTAGAAAGGTCACGGGGGTCAAAGGTCTAGGTAAAACAGTACCAGGAGCAAAGTTCAAGGTCAAAAGGTCACTAGTCAAGGTCAAAAGGTCACGTTTCAAGGTCATAAGGACACGGGGGTCAAAAATCAAGGTCAAAAGGTCACGAACCAAGGTCAAAAGGTCACGGGACAAGGTCAGAAGGTCACGGGGCAACTGCATAAGGCCAAAAGGTCACCTGTCAAGGTCAAAAGGTCACTGCTCAAGGTCAAAAGGTCACGTATCAATTCAAAAGGTCACGGGGCAATTGCATAAGGTCAAAAGCTCACTGGTCAAAATCAAACGGTCACAGGATCACAGTTCAAGGTCATAAGGTCATGGGGGGTCAAAAATCAAGGTCAAAAGGTCACCGCTCAAGGTCAAAAGGTCACGAACCAAGGTCAAAAGGTCACGGGGCAATTGCATAAGGTCAAAGGGTCACTGGTAAAGGTCAGAAGGTCACTGGTCAAAATCAAACGGTCACACGAACAACGTTCAAGGTCAAAAGGTCACTGCTCAAGGTCAAAAGGTCCCGTTTCAAGGTCAAACGGTCACGGGGGTGTCAAATGTCAAGGTCAAAAGGTCACGAACCAAGGTCAAAAGGTCACGGGGGTCAAAAATCGAGGTCAAAAGGTCACAAACCAAGGTGAAAAGGTCACGGGACAAGGTGAAATCGTCACGGGGCAACTGCATAAGGCCAAAAGGTCACCTGTCAAGGTCAAAAGGTCACTGCTCAAGGTCAAAAGGTCACGGTTCAAGGTCATAAGGTCACGGGGGTCAAAGGTCAAGGTCAAAGGTCATGAACCAAGGTCAAAAGTTCACGGGACAAGGTCATAAGGTCACTTATCAAGGTCAAAAGTTCCCGTTTCAAGGTCAAAAGTTCACAGGGTCAAAGTTCAAGGTCAAAAGGTCACTTATCAAGGTCAAACGGTCACGGGGTCAAAAATCAAGGTCAAAAGGTCACCGGTAAAGGTCAAAAGGTCACTGCTGAAGGTAAAAAAGACACAGGGGTTAAAGGTAAAGGTCAAAAGGTCACGGTACAAGGTGAAAAGGTCACGGGACAAGGTCAAAAGGTCACGGGGCAACTGCATAAGGCCAAAAGGTCACCTGTCAAGGTCAAACGGTCACAGGATCAAAGTTCAAGGTCAAAAGGTCACGGGTCAAAGTTCAAGGTCAAAAGGTCACTGGTCAAGGTCAAAAGATCACGAGTCAATGTAGAAAGGTCACGGGGGACAAAGGTCTAGGTAAAACAGTACCAGGATCAAAGTTCAAGGTCAAAAGGTCACTAGTCAAGGTCAAAAGGTCACGTTTCAAGGTCATAAGGACACGGGGGTCAAAAATCAAGGTCAAAAGGTCACGAACCAAGGTCAAAAGGTCACGGGACAAGGTCAGAAGGTCACGGGGCAACTGCATAAGGCCAAAAGGTCACCTGTCGAGGTCAAAAGGTCACTGCTCAAGGTCAAAAGGTCACGTATCAATTCAAAAGGTCACGGGGCAATTGCATAAGGTCAAAAGCTCACTGGTCAAAATCAAACGGTCACAGGATCAAAGTTCAAGGTCATAAGGTGATGGGGGGTCAAAAATCAAGGTCAAAAGGTCACCGCTCAAGGGCAAAAGGTCACGAACCAAGGTCAAAAGGTCACGGGGCAATTGCATAAGGTCAAGGGTCACTGGTAAAGGTCAGAAGGTCACTGGTCAAAATCAAACGGTCACACGAACAACGTTCAAGGTCAAAAGGTCACTGCTCAAGGTCAAAAGGTCCCATTTCAAGGTCAAACGGTCACGGGGTGTCAAATGTCAAGGTCAAAAGGTCACGAACCAAGGTCAAAAGGTCACGGGGTCAAAAATCGAGGTCAAAAGGTCACAAACCAAGGTCAAAAGGTCACGGGACAAGGTGAAAAGGTCACGGGGCAACTGCATAAGGCCAAAAGGTCACCTGTCAAGGTCAAAAAGTCACGGCTCAAGGTCAAAAGGTCACGGTTCAAGGTCATAAGGTCACGGGGGTCAAAGGTCAAGGTCAAAAGGTCACGAACCAAGGTCAAAAGTTCACGGGACAAGGTCATAAGGTCACTTATCAAGGTCAAAAGGTCCCGTTTCAAGGTCAAAAGTTCACAGGGTCAAAGTTCAAGGTCAAAAGGTCACTTATCAAGGTCAAACGGTCACGGGGTCAAACATCAAGGTCAAAAGGTCACCGGTAAAGGTCAAAAGGTCACTGCTGAAGGTAAAAAAGACACAGGGGTTAAAGGTAAAGGTCAAAAGGTCACGGTACAAGGTGAAAAGGTCACGGGACAAGGTCAAAAGGTCACGGGGCAACTGCATAAGGCCAAAAGGTCACCTGTCAAGGTCAAACGGTCACAGGATCAAAGTTCAAGGTCAAAAGGTCACGGGTCAAAGTTCAAGGTCAAAAGGTCACTGGTCAAGGTCAAAAGGTCACGAGTCAATGTAGAAAGGTCACGGGGGTCAAAGGTCTAGGTAAAACAGTACCAGGATCAAAGTTCAAGGTCAAAAGGTCACTAGTCAAGGTCAAAAGGTCACGTTTCAAGGTCATAAGGACACGGGGGTCAAAAATCAAGGTCAAAAGGTCACGACCCAAGGTCAAAAGGTCACGGGACAAGGTCAGAAGGTCACGGGGCAACTGCATAAGGCCAAAAGGTCACCTGTCAAGGTCAAAAGGTCACTGCTCAAGGTCAAAAGGTCACGTATCAATTCAAAAGGTCACGGGGCAATTGCATAAGGTCAAAAGCTCACTGGTCAAAATCAAACGGTCACAGGATCAAAGTTCAAGGTCATAAGGTCATGGGGGGTCAAAAATCAAGGTCAAAAGGTCACCGCTCAAGGGCAAAAGGTCACGAACCAAGGTCAAAAGGTCACGGGGCAATTGCATAAGGTCAAGGGTCACTGGTAAAGGTCAGAAGGTCACTGGTCAAAATCAAACGGTCACACGAACAACGTTCAAGGTCAAAAGGTCACTGCTCAAGGTCAAAAGGTCCCATTTCAAGGTCAAATGGTCACGGGGGTGTCAAATGTCAAGGTCAAAAGGTCACGAACCAAGGTCAAAAGGTCACGGGGTCAAAAATCGAGGTCAAAAGGTCACAAACCAAGGTCAAAAGGTCACGGGACAAGGTGAAATGGTCACGGGGCAACTGCATAAGGCCAAAAGGTCACCTGTCAAGGTCAAAAGGTCACTGCTCAAGGTCAAAAGGTCACGGTTCAAGGTCATAAGGTCACGGGGGTCAAAGGTCAAGGTCAAAAGGTCACGAACCAAGGTCGAAAGGTCACGGGACAAGGTCATAAGGTCACTTATCAAGGTCAAAAGGTCCCGTTTCAAGGTCAAAAGTTCACAGGGTCAAAGTTCAAGGTCAAAAGGTCACTTATCAAGGTCAAACGGTCACGGGGTCAAAAATCAAGGTCAAAAGGTCACTGGTAAAGGTCAAAAGGTCACTGGTCAAAAGCAAACGGTCACAGGATGAAAGTTCAAGGTCAAAAGGTCACTGGTCAGGGTCAAAAGGTCACTGCTGAAGGTAAAAAAGACACAGGGGTTAAAGGTAAAGGTCAAAAGGTCACGGTACAAGGTGAAAAGGTCACGGGACAAGGTCAAAAGGTCACGGGGCAACTGCATAAGGCCAAAAGTTCACCTGTCAAGGTCAAACGGTCACAGGATCAAAGTTCAAGGTCAAAAGGTCACGGGTCAATGTTCAAGGTCAAAAGGTCACTGGTCAAGGTCAAAAGGTCACGAGTCAATGTAGAAAGGTCACGGGGGTCAAAGGTCTAGGTAAAACAGTACCAGGATCAAAGTTCAAGGTCAAAAGGTCACTAGTCAAGGTCAAAAGGTCACATTTCAAGGTCATAAGGACACAGGGGTCAAAAATCAAGGTCAAAAGGTCATGAACCAAGGTCAAAAGGTCACGGGACAAGGTCAGAAGGTCACGGGGCAACTGCATAAGGCCAAAAGGTCACCTGTCAAGGTCAAAAGGTCACTGCTCAAGGTCAAAAGGTCACGTATCAATTCAAAAGGTCACGGGGCAATTGCATAAGGTCAAAAGCTCACTGGTCAAAATCAAACGGTCACAGGATCAAAGTTCAAGGTCATAAGGTGATGGGGGTCAAAAATCAGGGTCATAAGGTCACCGCTCAAGGTCAAAAGGTCACGGGACAAGCTCATAAGGTCACGGGGTAAAGGTCAAGGTCAAAAGGTCACGAACCAAGGTCAAAAGGTCACGGGGCAATTGCATAAGGTCAAAGGGTCACTGGTAAAGGTCAAAAGGTCACTGGTCAAAATCAAACGGTCACACAAACAATGTTCAAGGTCAAAAGGTCACTGCTCAAGGTCAAAAGGTCACGGTTCAAGGTCAAACGGTCACGGGGGTGTCAAATGTCAAGGTCAAAAGGTCACGTTTCAAGGTCAAAAGGTCACGGGGGTCAAAAATCGAGGTCAAAGGGTCACAAACCAAGTTCAAAAGGTCACGGGACAAGGTGAAAAGGTCACGGGGCAACTGCATAAGGCCAAAAGGTCACCTGTCAAGGTCAAAAGGTCACTGCTCAAGGTCAAAAGGTCACGGTTCAAGGTCATAAGGTCACTGGGTCAAAGGTCAAGGTCAAAAGGTCACGAACCAAGGTCAAAAGGTCACGGGACAAGGTCATAAGGTCACTTATCAAGGTCAAAAGGTCCCGTTTCAAGGTCAAACGGTCACGGGGTGTCAAATGTCAAGGTCAAAAGGTCACGAACCAAGGTCAAAAGGTCACGGGGGTCAAAAATCGAGGTCAAAAGGTCACAAACCAAGGTCAAAAGGTCACGGGACAAGGTGAAAAGGTCACGGGGCAACTGCATAAGGCCAAAAGGTCACCTGTCAAGGTCAAAAGGTCACGGCTCAAGGTCAAAAGGTCACGGTTCAAGGTCATAAGGTCACGGGGGTCAAAGGTCAAGGTCAAAAGGTCACGAACCAAGGTCAAAAGTTCACGGGACAAGGTCATAAGGTCACTTATCAAGGTCAAAAGGTCCCGTTTCAAGGTCAAAAGTTCACAGGGTCAAAGTTCAAGGTCAAAAGGTCACTTATCAAGGTCAAACGGTCACGGGGTCAAAAATCAAGGTCAAAAGGTCACCGGTAAAGGTCAAAAGGTCACTGGTCAAAAGCAAACGGTCACAGGATCAAAGTTCAAGGTCAAAAGGTCACTGGTCAGGGTCAAAAGGTCACTGCTGAAGGTAAAAAAGACACAGGGGTTAAAGGTAAAGGTCAAAAGGTCACGGTACAAGGTGAAAAGGTCATGGGACAAGGTCAAAAGGTCACGGGGCAACTGCATAAGGCCAAAAGGTCACCTGTCAAGGTCAAACGGTCACAGGATCAAAGTTCAAGGTCAAAAGGTCACGGGTCAAAGTTCAAGGTCAAAAGGTCACTGGTCAAGGTCAAAAGGTCACGAGTCAATGTAGAAAGGTCACGGGGGTCAAAGGTCTAGGTAAAACAGTACCAGGATCAAAGTTCAAGGTCAAAAGGTCACTGGTCAAGGTCAAAAGGTCACGTTTCAAGGTCATAAGGACACGGGGGTCAAAAATCAAGGTCAAAAGGTCACGAACCAAGGTCAGAAGGTCACGGGACAAGGTCAGAAGGTCACGGGGCAACTGCATAAGGCCAAAAGGTCACCTGTCAAGGTCAAAAGGTCACTGCTCAAGGTCAAAAGGTCACGTATCAATTCAAAAGGTCACGGGGCAATTGCATAAGGTCAAAAGCTCACTGGTCAAAATCAAACGGTCACAGGATCAAAGTTCAAGGTCATAAGGTCATGGGGTCAAAAATCAGGGTCATAAGGTCACCGCTCAAGGTCAAAAGGTCACGGGACAAGGTCATAAGTTCACGGGGTAAAGGTCAAGGTCAAAAGGTCACGAACCAAGGTCAAAAGGTCACGGGGCAATTGCATAAGGTCAAAGGGTCACTGGTAAAGGTCAAAAGGTCACTGGTCAAAATCAAACGGTCACACGAACAACGTTCAAGGTCAAAAGGTCACTGCTCAAGGTCAAAAGGTCCCGTTTCAAGGTCAAACGGTCACGGGGGTGTCAAATGTCAAGGTCAAAAGGTCACGAACCAAGGTCAAAAGGTCACAGGGGTCAAAAATCGAGGTCAAAAGGTCACAAACCAAGGTGAAAAGGTCACGGGACAAGGTGAAATGGTCACGGGGCAACTGCATAAGGCCAAAAGGTCACCTGTCAAGGTCAAAAGGTCACTGCTCAAGGGCAAAAGGTCACGGTTCAAGGTCATAAGGTCACGGGGGTCAAAGGTCAAGGTCAAAAGGTCACGAACCAAGGTCAAAAGTTCACGGGACAAGGTCATAAGGTCACTTATCAAGGTCAAAAGGTCCCGTTTCAAGGTCAAAAGTTCACAGGGTCAAAGTTCAAGGTCAAAAGGTCACTTATCAAGGTCAAACGGTCACGGGGTCAAAAATCAAGGTCAAAAGGTCACCGGTAAAGGTCAAAAGGTCACTGCTGAAGGTAAAAAAGACACAGGGGTTAAAGGTAAAGGTCAAAAGGTCACGGTACAAGGTGAAAAGGTCACGGGACAAGGTCAAAAGGTCACGGGGCAACTGCATAAGGCCAAAAGGTCACCTGTCAAGGTCAAACGGTCACAGGATCAAAGTTCAAGGTCAAAAGGTCACGGGTCAAAGTTCAAGGTCAAAAGGTCACTGGTCAAGGTCAAAAGATCACGAGTCAATGTAGAAAGGTCACGGGGGTCAAAGGTCTAGGTAAAACAGTACCAGGATCAAAGTTCAAGGTCAAAAGGTCACTAGTCAAGGTCAAAAGGTCACATTTCAAGGTCATAAGGACACGGGGTCAAAAATCAAGGTCAAAAGGTCACGAACCAAGGTCAAAAGGTCACGGGACAAGGTCAGAAGGTCACGGGGCAACTGCATAAGGCCAAAAGGTCACCTGTCAAGGTCAAAAGGTCACTGCTCAAGGTCAAAAGGTCACGTATCAATTCAAAAGGTCACGGGGCAATTGCATAAGGTCAAAAGCTCACTGGTCAAAATCAAACGGTCACAGGATCAAAGTTCAAGGTCATAAGGTCATGGGGGGTCAAAAATCAAGGTAAAAAGGTCACCGCTCAAGGTCAAAAGGTCACGAACCAAGGTCAAAAGGTCACGGGGCAATTGCATAAGGTCAAGGGTCACTGGTAAAGGTCAGAAGGTCACTGGTCAAAATCAAACGGTCACACGAACAACGTTCAAGGTCAAAAGGTCACTGCTCAAGGTCAAAAGGTCACGAACCAAGGTCAAAAGGTCACGGGGCAATTGCATAAGGTCAAAGGGTCACTGGTAAAGGTCAAAAGGTCACTGGTCAAAATCAAACGGTCACACGAACAACGTTCAAGGTCAAAAGGTCACTGCTCAAGGTCAAAAGGTCCCGTTTCAAGGTCAAACGGTCACGGGGGGTCAAATGTCAAGGTCAAAAGGTCACGAACCAAGGTCAAAAGGTCACGGGGGTCAAAAATCGAGGTCAAAAGGTCACAAACCAAGGTCAAAAGGTCACGGGACAAGGTGAAAAGGTCACGGGGCAACTGCATAAGGCCAAAAGGTCACCTGTCAAGGTCAAAAGGTCACGGCTCAAGGTCAAAAGGTCACGGTTCAAGGTCATAAGGTCACGGGGGTCAAAGGTCAAGGTCAAAAGGTCACGAACCAAGGTCAAAAGTTCACGGGACAAGGTCATAAGGTCACTTATCAAGGTCAAAAGGTCCCGTTTCAAGGTCAAAAGTTCACAGGGTCAAAGTTCAAGGTCAAAAGGTCACTTATCAAGGTCAAACGGTCACGGGGTCAAAAATCAAGGTCAAAAGGTCACCGGTAAAGGTCAAAAGGTCACTGCTGAAGGTAAAAAAGACACAGGGGTTAAAGGTAAAGGTCAAAAGGTCACGGTACAAGGTGAAAAGGTCACGGGACAAGGTCAAAAGGTCACGGGGCAACTGCATAAGGCCAAAAGGTCACCTGTCAAGGTCAAACGGTCACAGGATCAAAGTTCAAGGTCAAAAGGTCACGGGTCAAAGTTCAAGGTCAAAAGGTCACTGGTCAAGGTCAAAAGGTCACGAGTCAATGTAGAAAGGTCACGGGGGTCAAAGGTCTAGGTAAAACAGTACCAGGATCAAAGTTCAAGGTCAAAAGGTCACTAGTCAAGGTCAAAAGGTCACGTTTCAAGGTCATAAGGACACGGGGGTCAAAAATCAAGGTCAAAAGGTCACGAACCAAGGTCAAAAGGTCACGGGACAAGGTCAGAAGGTCACGGGGCAACTGCATAAGGCCAAAAGGTCACCTGTCAAGGTCAAACGGTCACTGCTCAAGGTCAAAAGGTCACGTATCAATTCAAAAGGTCACGGGGCAATTGCATAAGGTCAAAAGCTCACTGGTCAAAATCAAACGGTCACAGGATCAAAGTTCAAGTTCATAAGGTCATGGGGGGTCAAAAATCAAGGTCAAAAGGTCACCGCTCAAGGGCAAAAGGTCACGAACCAAGGTCAAATGGTCACGGGGCAATTGCATAAGGTCAAGGGTCACTGGTAAAGGTCAGAAGGTCACTGGTCAAAATCAAACGGTCACACGAACAACGTTCAAGGTCAAAAGGTCACTGCTCAAGGTCAAAAGGTCCCATTACAAGGTCAAATGGTCACGGCGGTGTCAAATGTCAAGGTCAAAAGGTCACGAACCAAGGTCAAAAGGTCACGGGGTCAAAAATCGAGGTCAAAAGGTCACAAACCAAGGTCAAAAGGTCACGGGACAAGGTGAAATGGTCACGGGGCAACTGCATAAGGCCAAAAGGTCACCTGTCAAGGTCAAAAGGTCACGGCTCAAGGTCAAAAGGTCACGGTTCAAGGTCATAAGGTCACGGGGGTCAAAGGTCAAGGTCAAAAGGTCACGAACCAAGGTCAAAAGGTCACGGGACAAGGTCATAAGGTCACTTATCAAGGTCAAAAGGTCCTGTTTCAAGGTCAAAAGTTCACAGGGTCAAAGTTCAAGGTCAAAAGGTCACTTATCAAGGTCAAACGGTCTCGGGGTCAAAAATCAAGGTCAAAAGGTCACTGGTAAAGGTCAAAAGGTCACTGGTCAAAAGCAAACGGTCACAGGATGAAAGTTCAAGGTCAAAAGGTCACTGGTCAGGGTCAAAAGGTCACTGCTGAAGGTAAAAAAGACACAGGGGTTAAAGGTAAAGGTCAAAAGGTCACGGTACAAGGTGAAAAGGTCACGGGACAAGGTCAAAAGGTCACGGGGCAACTGCATAAGGCCAAAAGTTCACCTGTCAAGGTCAAACGGTCACAGGATCAAAGTTCAAGGTCAAAAGGTCACGGGTCAATGTTCAAGGTCAAAAGGTCACTGGTCAAGGTCAAAAGGTCACGAGTCAATGTAGAAAGGTCACGGGGGTCAAAGGTCTAGGTAAAACAGTACCAGGATCAAAGTTCAAGGTCAAAAGGTCACTAGTCAAGGTCAAAAGGTCACATTTCAAGGTCATAAGGACACAGGGGTCAAAAATCAAGGTCAAAAGGTCATGAACCAAGGTCAAAAGGTCACGGGACAAGGTCAGAAGGTCACGGGGCAACTGCATAAGGCCAAAAGGTCACCTGTCAAGGTCAAAAGGTCACTGCTCAAGGTCAAAAGGTCACGTATCAATTCAAAAGGTCACGGGGCAATTGCATAAGGTCAAAAGCTCACTGGTCAAAATCAAACGGTCACAGGATCAAAGTTCAAGGTCATAAGGTGATGGGGGTCAAAAATCAGGGTCATAAGGTCACCGCTCAAGGTCAAAAGGTCACGGGACAAGCTCATAAGGTCACGGGGTAAAGGTCAAGGTCAAAAGGTCACGAACCAAGGTCAAAAGGTCACGGGGCAATTGCATAAGGTCAAAGGGTCACTGGTAAAGGTCAAAAGGTCACTGGTCAAAATCAAACGGTCACACGAACAATGTTCAAGGTCAAAAGGTCACTGCTCAAGGTCAAAAGGTCCCGTTTCAAGGTCAAACGGTCACGGGGGTGTCAAATGTCAAGGTCAAAAGGTCACGTTTCAAGGTCAAAAGGTCACGGGGGTCAAAAATCGAGGTCAAAGGGTCACAAACCAAGTTCAAAAGGTCACGGGACAAGGTGAAAAGGTCACGGGGCAACTGCATAAGGCCAAAAGGTCACCTGTCAAGGTCAAAAGGTCACTGCTCAAGGTCAAAAGGTCACGGTTCAAGGTCATAAGGTCACTGGGTCAAAGGTCAAGGTCAAAAGGTCACGAACCAAGGTCGAAAGGTCACGGGACAAGGTCATAAGGTCACTTATCAAGGTCAAAAGGTCCCGTTTCAAGGTCAAACGGTCACGGGGTGTCAAATGTCAAGGTCAAAAGGTCACGAACCAAGGTCAAAAGGTCACAGGGGTCAAAAATCGAGGTCAAAAGGTCACAAACCAAGGTCAAAAGGTCACGGGACAAGGTGAAAAGGTCACGGGGCAACTGCATAAGGCCAAAAGGTCACCTGTCAAGGTCAAAAGGTCACGGCTCAAGGTCAAAAGGTCACGGTTCAAGGTCATAAGGTCACGGGGGTCAAAGGTCAAGGTCAAAAGGTCACGAACCAAGGTCAAAAGGTCACGGGACAAGGTCATAAGGTCACTTATCAAGGTCAAAAGGTCCCGTTTCAAGGTCAAAAGTTCACAGGGTCAAAGTTCAAGGTCAAAAGGTCACTTATCAAGGTCAAACGGTCACGGGGTCAAAAATCAAGGTCAAAAGGTCACCGGTAAAGGTCAAAAGGTCACTGCTGAAGGTAAAAAAGACACAGGGGTTAAAGGTAAAGGTCAAAAGGTCACGGTACAAGGTGAAAAGGTCACGGGACAAGGTCAAAAGGTCACGGGGCAACTGCATAAGGCCAAAAGGTCACCTGTCAAGGTCAAACGGTCACAGGATCAAAGTTCAAGGTCAAAAGGTCACGGGTCAAAGTTCAAGGTCAAAAGGTCACTGGTCAAGGTCAAAAGGTCACGAGTCAATGTAGAAAGGTCACGGGGGTCAAAGGTCTAGGTAAAACAGTACCAGGATCAAAGTTCAAGGTCAAAAGGTCACTAGTCAAGGTCAAAAGGTCACGTTTCAAGGTCATAAGGACACGGGGGTCAAAAATCAAGGTCAAAAGGTCACGAACCAAGGTCAAAAGGTCACGGGACAAGGTCAGAAGGTCACGGGGCAACTGCATAAGGCCAAAAGGTCACCTGTCAAGGTCAAAAGGTCACTGCTCAAGGTCAAAAGGTCACGTATCAATTCAAAAGGTCACGGGGCAATTGCATAAGGTCAAAAGCTCACTGGTCAAAATCAAACGGTCACAGGATCAAAGTTCAAGGTCATAAGGTCATGGGGGGTCAAAAATCAAGGTCAAAAGGTCACCGCTCAAGGGCAAAAGGTCACGAACCAAGGTCAAAAGGTCACGGGGCAATTGCATAAGGTCAAGGGTCACTGGTAAAGGTCAGAAGGTCACTGGTCAAAATCAAACGGTCACACGAACAACGTTCAAGGTCAAAAGGTCACTGCTCAAGGTCAAAAGGTCCCATTTCAAGGTCAAACGGTCACGGGGTGTCAAATGTCAAGGTCAAAAGGTCACGAACCAAGGTCAAAAGGTCACGGGGGTCAAAAATCGAGGTCAAAATGTCACAAACCAAGGTCAAAAGGTCACGGGACAAGGTGAAAAGGTCACGGGGCAACGGCATAAGGCCAAAAGGTCACCTGTCAAGGTCAAAAGGTCACGGCTCAAGGTCAAAAGGTCACGGTTCAAGGTCATAAGGTCACGGGGGTCAAAGGTCAAGGTCAAAAGGTCACGAACCAAGGTCAAAAGTTCACGGGACAAGGTCATAAGGTCACTTATCAAGGTCAAAAGGTCCCGTTTCAAGGTCAAAAGTTCACAGGGTCAAAGTTCAAGGTCAAAAGGTCACTTATCAAGGTCAAACGGTCACGGGGTCAAAAATCAAGGTCAAAAGGTCACCGGTAAAGGTCAAAAGGTCACTGGTCAAAAGCAAACGGTCACAGGATCAAAGTTCAAGGTCAAAAGGTCACTGGTCAGGGTCAAAAGGTCACTGCTGAAGGTAAAAAAGACACAGGGGTTAAAGGTAAAGGTCAAAAGGTCACGGTACAAGGTGAAAAGGTCACGGGACAAGGTCAAAAGGTCACGGGGCAACTGCATAAGGCCAAAAGGTCACCTGTCAAGGTCAAACGGTCACAGGATCAAAGTTCAAGGTCAAAAGGTCACGGGTCAAAGTTCAAGGTCAAAAGGTCACTGGTCAAGGTCAAAAGGTCACGAGTCAATGTAGAAAGGTCACGGGGGTCAAAGGTCTAGGTAAAACAGTACCAGGATCAAAGTTCAAGGTCAAAAGGTCACTGGTCAAGGTCAAAAGGTCACGTTTCAAGGTCATAAGGACACGGGGGTCAAAAATCAAGGTCAAAAGGTCACGAACCAAGGTCAGAAGGTCACGGGACAAGGTCAGAAGGTCACGGGGCAACTGCATAAGGCCAAAAGGTCACCTGTCAAGGTCAAAAGGTCACTGCTCAAGGTCAAAAGGTCACGTATCAATTCAAAAGGTCACGGGGCAATTGCATAAGGTCAAAAGCTCACTGGTCAAAATCAAACGGTCACAGGATCAAAGTTCAAGGTCATAAGGTCATGGGGTCAAAAATCAGGGTCATAAGGTCACCGCTCAAGGTCAAAAGGTCACGGGACAAGGTCATAAGTTCACGGGGTAAAGGTCAAGGTCAAAAGGTCACGAACCAAGGTCAAAAGGTCACGGGGCAATTGCATAAGGTCAAAGGGTCACTGGTAAAGGTCAAAAGGTCACTGGTCAAAATCAAACGGTCACACGAACAATGTTCAAGGTCAAAAGGTCACTGCTCAAGGTCAAAAGGTCCCGTTTCAAGGTCAAACGGTCACGGGGGTGTCAAATGTCAAGGTCAAAAGGTCACGAACCAAGGTCAAAAGGTCACAGGGGTCAAAAATCGAGGTCAAAAGGTCACAAACCAAGGTGAAAAGGTCACGGGACAAGGTGAAATGGTCACGGGGCAACTGCATAAGGCCAAAAGGTCACCTGTCAAGGTCAAAAGGTCACTGCTCAAGGGCAAAAGGTCACGGTTCAAGGTCATAAGGTCACGGGGGTCAAAGGTCAAGGTCAAAAGGTCACGAACCAAGGTCAAAAGTTCACGGGACAAGGTCATAAGGTCACTTATCAAGGTCAAAAGGTCCCGTTTCAAGGTCAAAAGTTCACAGGGTCAAAGTTCAAGGTCAAAAGGTCACTTATCAAGGTCAAACGGTCACGGGGTCAAAAATCAAGGTCAAAAGGTCACTGGTAAAGGTCAAAAGGTCACTGGTCAAAAGCAAACGGTCACAGGATGAAAGTTCAAGGTCAAAAGGTCACTGGTCAGGGTCAAAAGGTCACTGCTGAAGGTAAAAAAGACACAGGGGTTAAAGGTAAAGGTCAAAAGGTCACGGTACAAGGTGAAAAGGTCACGGGACAAGGTCAAAAGGTCACGGGGCAACTGCATAAGGCCAAAAGGTCACCTGTCAAGGTCAAACGGTCACAGGATCAAAGTTCAAGGTCAAAAGGTCACGGGTCAATGTTCAAGGTCAAAAGGTCACTGGTCAAGGTCAAAAGGTCACGAGTCAATGTAGAAAGGTCACGGGGGTCAAAGGTCTAGGTAAAACAGTACCAGGATCAAAGTTCAAGGTCAAAAGGTCACTAGTCAAGGTCAAAAGGTCACATTTCAAGGTCATAAGGACACGGGGGTCAAAAATCAAGGTCAAAAGGTCACAAACCAAGGTCAAAAGGTCACGGGACAAGGTCAGAAGGTCACGGGGCAACTGCATAAGGCCAAAAGGTCACCTGTCAAGGTCAAAAGGTCACTGCTCAAGGTCAAAAGGTCACGTATCAATTCAAAAGGTCACGGGGCAATTGCATAAGGTCAAAAGCTCACTGGTCAAAATCAAACGGTCACAGGATCAAAGTTCAAGGTCATAAGGTGATGGGGGTCAAAAATCAAGGTCAAAAGGTCACCGCTCAAGGTCAAAAGGTCACGGGACAAGGTCATAAGGTCATGGGGTAAAGGTCAAGGTCAAAAGGTCACGGGGCAATTGCATAAGGTCAAAGGGTCACTGGTAAAGGTCAAAAGGTCACTGGTCAAAATCAAACGGTCACACGAACAACGTTCAAGGTCAAAAGGTCACTGCTCAAGGTCAAAAGGTCCCGTTTCAAGGTCAAACGGTCACGGGTGTGTCAAATGTCAAGGTCAAAAGGTCACGGGACAAGGTCATAAGGTCATGGGGTAAAGGTCAAGGTCAGAAGGTCACGGGGCAACTGCATAAGGCCAAAAGGTCACCTGTCAAGGTCAAAAGGTCACTGCTCAAGGTCAAAAGGTCACGGTTCAAGGTCATAAGGTCACGGGGGTCAAAGGTCAAGGTCAAAAGGTCACGAATCAAGGTCAAAAGGTCACGGGACAAGGTCATAAGGTCACTTATCAAGGTCAAAAGGTCCCGTTTCAAGGTCAAAAGTTCACAGGGTCAAAGTTCAAGGTCAAAAGGTCACTTATCAAGGTCAAACGGTCACGGGGTCAAAAATCAAGGTCAAAAGGTCACTGGTCAAAAGCAAACGGTCACAGGATCAAAGTTCAAGGTCAAAAGGTCACTGGTCAGGGTCAAAAGGTCACTGCTGAAGGTAAAAAAGACACAGGGGTTAAAGGTAAAGGTCAAAAGGTCACGGTACAAGGTGAAAAGGTCACGGGACAAGGTCAAAAGGTCACGGGGCAACTGCATAAGGCCAAAAGGTCACCTGTCAAGGTCAAACGGTCACAGGATCAAAGTTCAAGGTCAAAAGGTCACGGGTCAAAGTTCAAGGTCAAAAGGTCACTGGTCAAGGTCAAAAGGTCACGAGTCAATGTAGAAAGGTCACGGGGGTCAAAGGTCTAGGTAAAACAGTACCAGGATCAAAGTTCAAGGTCATAAGGTCATGGGGGGTCAAAAATCAAGGTCAAAAGGTCACCGCTCAAGGTCAAAAGGTCGTGAACCAAGGTCAAAAGGTCACGGGGCAACTGCATAAGGCCAAAGGGTCACTGGTAAAGGTCAAAAGGTCACTGGTCAAAATCAAACGGTCACACGAACAACGTTCAAGGTCAAAAGGTCACTGCTCAAGGTCAAAAGGTCCCATTTCAAGGTCAAACGGTCACGGGGGGTCAAATGTCAAGGTCAAAAGGTAACGAACCAAGGTCAAAAGGTCACGGGGGTCAAAAATCGAGGTCAAAAGGTCACAAACCAAGGT
Source organism: Porphyrio hochstetteri (assembly GCA_020800305.1). Lineage (NCBI taxonomy): Eukaryota > Metazoa > Chordata > Aves > Gruiformes > Rallidae > Porphyrio > Porphyrio hochstetteri. Next base: position 1,072,792 of record CM036908.1, read on the forward strand.
CAAAAGGTCACGGGACAAGGTGAAAAGGTCACGGGGCAACTGCATAAGGCCAAAAGGTCACCTGTCAAGGTCAAAAGGTCACGGCTCAAGGTCAAAAGGTCACGGTTCAAGGTCATAAGGTCACGGGGGTCAAAGGTCAAGGTCAAAAGGTCACGAACCAAGGTCAAAAGGTCACGGGACAAGGTCATAAGTTCACTTATCAAGGTCAAAAGGTCCCGTTTCAAGGTCAAAAGTTCACAGGGTCAAAGTTCAAGGTCAAAAGGTCACTTATCAAGGTCAAACGGTCACGGGGTCAAAAATCAAGGTCAAAAGGTCACTGGTAAAGGTCAAAAGGTCACTGGTCAAAAGCAAACGGTCACAGGATGAAAGTTCAAGGTCAAAAGGTCACTGGTCAGGGTCAAAAGGTCACTGCTGAAGGTAAAAAAGACACAGGGGTTAAAGGTAAAGGTCAAAAGGTCACGGTACAAGGTGAAAAGGTCACGGGACAAGGTCAAAAGGTCACGGGGCAACTGCATAAGGCCAAAAGTTCACCTGTCAAGGTCAAACGGTCACAGGATCAAAGTTCAAGGTCAAAAGGTCACGGGTCAATGTTCAAGGTCAAAAGGTCACTGGTCAAGGTCAAAAGGTCACGAGTCAATGTAGAAAGGTCACGGGGGTCAAAGGTCTAGGTAAAACAGTACCAGGATCAAAGTTCAAGGTCAAAAGGTCACTAGTCAAGGTCAAAAGGTCACATTTCAAGGTCATAAGGACACAGGGGTCAAAAATCAAGGTCAAAAGGTCACGAACCAAGGTCAAAAGGTCACGGGACAAGGTCAGAAGGTCACGGGGCAACTGCATAAGGCCAAAAGGTCACCTGTCAAGGTCAAAAGGTCACTGCTCAAGGTCAAAAGGTCACGTATCAATTCAAAAGGTCACGGGGCAATTGCATAAGGTCAAAAGCTCACTGGTCAAAATCAAACGGTCACAGGATCAAAGTTCAAGGTCATAAGGTGATGGGGGTCAAAAATCAGGGTCATAAGGTCACCGCTCAAGGTCAAAAGGTCACGGGACAAGCTCATAAGGTCACGGGGTAAAGGTCAAGGTCAAAAGGTCACGAACCAAGGTCAAAAGGTCACGGGGCAATTGCATAAGGTCAAAGGGTCACTGGTAAAGGTCAAAAGGTCACTGGTCAAAACCAAACGGTCACACGAACAACGTTCAAGGTCAAAAGGTCACTGCTCAAGGTCAAAAGGTCCCGTTTCAAGGTCAAACGGTCACGGGGGTGTCAAATGTCAAGGTCAAAAGGTCACGTTTCAAGGTCAAAAGGTCACGGTTCAAGGTCATAAGGTCACTGGGTCAAAGGTCAAGGTCAAAAGGTCACGAACCAAGGTCAAAAGGTCACGGGACAAGGTCATAAGTTCACTTATCAAGGTCAAAAGGTCCCGTTTCAAGGTCAAACGGTCACGGGGTGTCAAATGTCAAGGTCAAAAGGTCACGAACCAAGGTCAAAAGGTCACGGGGGTCAAAAATCGAGGTCAAAAGGTCACAAACCAAGGTCAAAAGGTCACGGGACAAGGTGAAAAGGTCACGGGGCAACTGCATAAGGCCAAAAGGTCACCTGTCAAGGTCAAAAGGTCACGGCTCAAGGTCAAAAGGTCACGGTTCAAGGTCATAAGGTCACGGGGGTCAAAGGTCAAGGTCAAAAGGTCACGAATCAAGGTCAAAAGTTCACGGGACAAGGTCATAAGGTCACTTATCAAGGTCAAAAGGTCCCGTTTCAAGGTCAAAAGTTCACAGGGTCAAAGTTCAAGGTCAAAAGGTCACTGGTCAAAAGCAAACGGTCACAGGATCAAAGTTCAAGGTCAAAAGGTCACTGGTCAGGGTCAAAAGGTCACTGCTGAAGGTAAAAAAGACACAGGGGTTAAAGGTAAAGGTCAAAAGGTCACGGTACAAGGTGAAAAGGTCACGGGACAAGGTCAAAAGGTCACGGGGCAACTGCATAAGGCCAAAAGGTCACCTGTCAAGGTCAAACGGTCACAGGATCAAAGTTCAAGGTCAAAAGGTCACGGGTCAAAGTTCAAGGTCAAAAGGTCACTGGTCAAGGTCAAAAGGTCACGAGTCAATGTAGAAAGGTCACGGGGGTCAAAGGTCTAGGTAAAACAGTACCAGGATCAAAGTTCAAGGTCAAAAGGTCACTGGTCAAGGTCAAAAGGTCACGTTTCAAGGTCATAAGGACACGGGGGTCAAAAATCAAGGTCAAAAGGTCACGAACCAAGGTCAAAAGGTCACGGGACAAGGTCAGAAGGTCACGGGGCAACTGCATAAGGCCAAAAGGTCACCTGTCAAGGTCAAAAGGTCACTGCTCAAGGTCAAAAGGTCACGTATCAATTCAAAAGGTCACGGGGCAATTGCATAAGGTCAAAAGCTCACTGGTCAAAATCAAACGGTCACAGGATCAAAGTTCAAGGTCATAAGGTGATGGGGGTCAAAAATCAGGGTCATAAGGTCACCGCTCAAGGTCAAAAGGTCACGGGACAAGCTCATAAGGTCACGGGGTAAAGGTCAAGGTCAAAAGGTCACGAACCAAGGTCAAAAGGTCACGGGGCAATTGCATAAGGTCAAAGGGTCACTGGTAAAGGTCAAAAGGTCACTGGTCAAAATCAAACGGTCACACGAACAATGTTCAAGGTCAAAAGGTCACTGCTCAAGGTCAAAAGGTCACGGTTCAAGGTCAAACGGTCACGGGGGTGTCAAATGTCAAGGTCAAAAGGTCACGTTTCAAGGTCAAAAGGTCACGGGGGTCAAAAATCGAGGTCAAAGGGTCACAAACCAAGTTCAAAAGGTCACGGGACAAGGTGAAAAGGTCACGGGGCAACTGCATAAGGCCAAAAGGTCACCTGTCAAGGTCAAAAGGTCACTGCTCAAGGTCAAAAGGTCACGGTTCAAGGTCATAAGGTCACTGGGTCAAAGGTCAAGGTCAAAAGGTCACGAACCAAGGTCAAAAGGTCACGGGACAAGGTCATAAGGTCACTTATCAAGGTCAAAAGGTCCCGTTTCAAGGTCAAACGGTCACGGGGTGTCAAATGTCAAGGTCAAAAGGTCACGAACCAAGGTCAAAAGGTCACGGGGGTCAAAAATCGAGGTCAAAAGGTCACAAACCAAGGTCAAAAGGTCACGGGACAAGGTGAAAAGGTCACGGGGCAACTGCATAAGGCCAAAAGGTCACCTGTCAAGGTCAAAAGGTCACGGCTCAAGGTCAAAAGGTCACGGTTCAAGGTCATAAGGTCACGGGGGTCAAAGGTCAAGGTCAAAAGGTCACGAACCAAGGTCAAAAGTTCACGGGACAAGGTCATAAGGTCACTTATCAAGGTCAAAAGGTCCCGTTTCAAGGTCAAAAGTTCACAGGGTCAAAGTTCAAGGTCAAAAGGTCACTTATCAAGGTCAAACGGTCACGGGGTCAAAAATCAAGGTCAAAAGGTCACCGGTAAAGGTCAAAAGGTCACTGGTCAAAAGCAAACGGTCACAGGATCAAAGTTCAAGGTCAAAAGGTCACTGGTCAGGGTCAAAAGGTCACTGCTGAAGGTAAAAAAGACACAGGGGTTAAAGGTAAAGGTCAAAAGGTCACGGTACAAGGTGAAAAGATCATGGGACAAGGTCAAAAGGTCACGGGGCAACTGCATAAGGCCAAAAGGTCACCTGTCAAGGTCAAACGGTCACAGGATCAAAGTTCAAGGTCAAAAGGTCACGGGTCAAAGTTCAAGGTCAAAAGGTCACTGGTCAAGGTCAAAAGGTCACGAGTCAATGTAGAAAGGTCACGGGGGTCAAAGGTCTAGGTAAAACAGTACCAGGATCAAAGTTCAAGGTCAAAAGGTCACTGGTCAAGGTCAAAAGGTCACGTTTCAAGGTCATAAGGACACGGGGGTCAAAAATCAAGGTCAAAAGGTCACGAACCAAGGTCAGAAGGTCACGGGACAAGGTCAGAAGGTCACGGGGCAACTGCATAAGGCCAAAAGGTCACCTGTCAAGGTCAAAAGGTCACTGCTCAAGGTCAAAAGGTCACGTATCAATTCAAAAGGTCACGGGGCAATTGCATAAGGTCAAAAGCTCACTGGTCAAAATCAAACGGTCACAGGATCAAAGTTCAAGGTCATAAGGTCATGGGGTCAAAAATCAGGGTCATAAGGTCACCGCTCAAGGTCAAAAGGTCACGGGACAAGGTCATAAGTTCACGGGGTAAAGGTCAAGGTCAAAAGGTCACGAACCAAGGTCAAAAGGTCACGGGGCAATTGCATAAGGTCAAAGGGTCACTGGTAAAGGTCAAAAGGTCACTGGTCAAAATCAAACGGTCACACGAACAATGTTCAAGGTCAAAAGGTCACTGCTCAAGGTCAAAAGGTCCCGTTTCAAGGTCAAACGGTCACGGGGGTGTCAAATGTCAAGGTCAAAAGGTCACGAACCAAGGTCAAAAGGTCACAGGGGTCAAAAATCGAGGTCAAAAGGTCACAAACCAAGGTGAAAAGGTCACGGGACAAGGTGAAATGGTCACGGGGCAACTGCATAAGGCCAAAAGGTCACCTGTCAAGGTCAAAAGGTCACTGCTCAAGGGCAAAAGGTCACGGTTCAAGGTCATAAGGTCACGGGGGTCAAAGGTCAAGGTCAAAAGGTCACGAACCAAGGTCAAAAGTTCACGGGACAAGGTCATAAGGTCACTTATCAAGGTCAAAAGGTCCCGTTTCAAGGTCAAAAGTTCACAGGGTCAAAGTTCAAGGTCAAAAGGTCACTTATCAAGGTCAAACGGTCACGGGGTCAAAAATCAAGGTCAAAAGGTCACCGGTAAAGGTCAAAAGGTCACTGCTGAAGGTAAAAAAGACACAGGGGTTAAAGGTAAAGGTCAAAAGGTCACGGTACAAGGTGAAAAGGTCACGGGACAAGGTCAAAAGGTCACGGGGCAACTGCATAAGGCCAAAAGGTCACCTGTCAAGGTCAAACGGTCACAGGATCAAAGTTCAAGGTCAAAAGGTCACGGGTCAAAGTTCAAGGTCAAAAGGTCACCTGTCAAGGTCAAAAGGTCACTGCTCAAGGTCAAAAGGTCACGTATCAATTCAAAAGGTCACGGGGCAATTGCATAAGGTCAAAAGCTCACTGGTCAAAATCAAACGGTCACAGGATCAAAGTTCAAGGTCATAAGGTCATGGGGGGTCAAAAATCAAGGTTAAAAAGGTCACCGCTCAAGGTCAAAAGGTCACGAACCAAGGTCAAAAGGTCACGGGGCAATTGCATAAGGTCAAGGGTCACTGGTAAAGGTCAGAAGGTCACTGGTCAAAATCAAACGGTCACACGAACAACGTTCAAGGTCAAAAGGTCACTGCTCAAGGTCAAAAGGTCACGAACCAAGGTCAAAAGGTCACGGGGCAATTGCATAAGGTCAAAGGGTCACTGGTAAAGGTCAAAAGGTCACTGGTCAAAATCAAACGGTCACACGAACAACGTTCAAGGTCAAAAGGTCACTGCTCAAGGTCAAAAGGTCCCGTTTCAAGGTCAAACGGTCACGGGGGGTCAAATGTCAAGGTCAAAAGGTCACGAACCAAGGTCAAAAGGTCACGGGGGTCAAAAATCGAGGTCAAAAGGTCACAAACCAAGGTCAAAAGGTCACGGGACAAGGTGAAAAGGTCACGGGGCAACTGCATACGGCCAAAAGGTCACCTGTCAAGGTCAAAAGGTCACGGCTCAAGGTCAAAAGGTCACGGTTCAAGGTCATAAGGTCACGGGGGTCAAAGGTCAAGGTCAAAAGGTCACGAACCAAGGTCAAAAGTTCACGGGACAAGGTCATAAGGTCACTTATCAAGGTCAAAAGGTCCCGTTTCAAGGTCAAAAGTTCACAGGGTCAAAGTTCAAGGTCAAAAGGTCACTTATCAAGGTCAAACGGTCACGGGGTCAAAAATCAAGGTCAAAAGGTCACTGGTAAAGGTCAAAAGGTCACTGGTCAAAAGCAAACGGTCACAGGATGAAAGTTCAAGGTCAAAAGGTCACTGGTCAGGGTCAAAAGGTCACTGCTGAAGGTAAAAAAGACACAGGGGTTAAAGGTAAAGGTCAAAAGGTCGCGGTACAAGGTGAAAAGGTCACGGGGCAACTGCATAAGGCCAAAAGGTCACCTGTCAAGGTCAAAAGGTCACTGCTCAAGGTCAAAAGGTCACGAGTCAATGTAGAAAGGTCACGGGGGTCAAAGGTCTAGGTAAAACAGTACCAGGATCAAAGTTCAAGGTCAAAAGGTCACTAGTCAAGGTCAAAAGGTCACGTTTCAAGGTCATAAGGACACGGGGTCAAAAATCAAGGTCAAAAGGTCACGAACCAAGGTCAAAAGGTCACGGGACAAGGTCAGAAGGTCACGGGGCAACTGCATAAGGCCAAAAGGTCACCTGTCAAGGTCAAAAGGTCACTGCTCAAGGTCAAAAGGTCACGTATCAATTCAAAAGGTCACGGGGCAATTGCATAAGGTCAAAAGCTCACTGGTCAAAATCAAACGGTCACAGGATCAAAGTTCAAGGTCATAAGGTGATGGGGGTCAAAAATCAGGGTCATAAGGTCACCGCTCAAGGTCAAAAGGTCACGGGACAAGCTCATAAGGTCACGGGGTAAAGGTCAAGGTCAAAAGGTCACGAACCAAGGTCAAAAGGTCATGGGGCAATTGCATAAGGTCAAAGGGTCACTGGTAAAGGTCAAAAGGTCACTGGTCAAAATCAAACGGTCACACGAACAATGTTCAAGGTCAAAAGGTCACTGCTCAAGGTCAAAAGGTCCCGTTTCAAGGTCAAACGGTCACGGGGGTGTCAAATGTCAAGGTCAAAAGGTCACGTTTCAAGGTCAAAAGGTCACGGGGGTCAAAAATCGAGGTCAAAAGGTCACAAACCAAGTTCAAAAGGTCACGGGACAAGGTGAAAAGGTCACGGGGCAACTGCATAAGGCCAAAAGGTCACCTGTCAAGGTCAAAAGGTCACTGCTCAAGGTCAAAAGGTCACGGTTCAAGGTCATAAGGTCACTGGGTCAAAGGTCAAGGTCAAAAGGTCACGAACCAAGGTCGAAAGGTCACGGGACAAGGTCATAAGGTCACTTATCAAGGTCAAAAGGTCCCGTTTCAAGGTCAAACGGTCACGGGGTGTCAAATGTCAAGGTCAAAAGGTCACGAACCAAGGTCAAAAGGTCACAGGGGTCAAAAATCGAGGTCAAAAGGTCACAAACCAAGGTCAAAAGGTCACGGGACAAGGTGAAAAGGTCACGGGGCAACTGCATAAGGCCAAAAGGTCACCTGTCAAGGTCAAAAGGTCACGGCTCAAGGTCAAAAGGTCACGGTTCAAGGTCATAAGGTCACGGGGGTCAAAGGTCAAGGTCAAAAGGTCACGAACCAAAGTCAAAAGTTCACGGGACAAGGTCATAAGGTCACTTATCAAGGTCAAAAGGTCCCGTTTCAAGGTCAAAAGTTCACAGGGTCAAAGTTCAAGGTCAAAAGGTCACTTATCAAGGTCAAACGGTCACGGGGTCAAAAATCAAGGTCAAAAGGTCACCGGTAAAGGTCAAAAGGTCACTGCTGAAGGTAAAAAAGACACAGGGGTTAAAGGTAAAGGTCAAAAGGTCACGGTACAAGGTGAAAAGGTCACGGGACAAGGTCAAAAGGTCACGGGGCAACTGCATAAGGCCAAAAGGTCACCTGTCAAGGTCAAACGGTCACAGGATCAAAGTTCAAGGTCAAAAGGTCACGGGTCAAAGTTCAAGGTCAAAAGGTCACTGGTCAAGGTCAAAAGGTCACGAGTCAATGTAGAAAGGTCACGGGGGTCAAAGGTCTAGGTAAAACAGTACCAGGATCAAAGTTCAAGGTCAAAAGGTCACTAGTCAAGGTCAAAAGGTCACGTTTCAAGGTCATAAGGACACGGGGGTCAAAAATCAAGGTCAAAAGGTCACGAACCAAGGTCAAAAGGTCACGGGACAAGGTCAGAAGGTCACGGGGCAACTGCATAAGGCCAAAAGGTCACCTGTCAAGGTCAAAAGGTCACTGCTCAAGGTCAAAAGGTCACGTATCAATTCAAAAGGTCACGGGGCAATTGCATAAGGTCAAAAGCTCACTGGTCAAAATCAAACGGTCACAGGATCAAAGTTCAAGGTCATAAGGTCATGGGGGGTCAAAAATCAAGGTCAAAAGGTCACCGCTCAAGGGCAAAAGGTCACGAACCAAGGTCAAAAGGTCACGGGGCAATTGCATAAGGTCAAGGGTCACTGGTAAAGGTCAGAAGGTCACTGGTCAAAATCAAACGGTCACACGAACAACGTTCAAGGTCAAAAGGTCACTGCTCAAGGTCAAAAGGTCCCATTTCAAGGTCAAACGGTCACGGGGTGTCAAATGTCAAGGTCAAAAGGTCACGAACCAAGGTCAAAAGGTCACGGGGGTCAAAAATCGAGGTCAAAAGGTCACAAACCAAGGTCAAAAGGTCACGGGACAAGGTGAAAAGGTCACGGGGCAACGGCATAAGGCCAAAAGGTCACCTGTCAAGGTCAAAAGGTCACGGCTCAAGGTCAAAAGGTCACGGTTCAAGGTCATAAGGTCACGGGGGTCAAAGGTCAAGGTCAAAAGGTCACGAACCAAGGTCAAAAGTTCACGGGACAAGGTCATAAGGTCACTTATCAAGGTCAAAAGGTCCCGTTTCAAGGTCAAAAGTTCACAGGGTCAAAGTTCAAGGTCAAAAGGTCACTTATCAAGGTCAAACGGTCACGGGGTCAAAAATCAAGGTCAAAAGGTCACCGGTAAAGGTCAAAAGGTCACTGGTCAAAAGCAAACGGTCACAGGATCAAAGTTCAAGGTCAAAAGGTCACTGGTCAGGGTCAAAAGGTCACTGCTGAAGGTAAAAAAGACACAGGGGTTAAAGGTAAAGGTCAAAAGGTCACGGTACAAGGTGAAAAGGTCACGGGACAAGGTCAAAAGGTCACGGGGCAACTGCATAAGGCCAAAAGGTCACCTGTCAAGGTCAAACGGTCACAGGATCAAAGTTCAAGGTCAAAAGGTCACGGGTCAAAGTTCAAGGTCAAAAGGTCACTGGTCAAGGTCAAAAGGTCACGAGTCAATGTAGAAAGGTCACGGGGGTCAAAGGTCTAGGTAAAACAGTACCAGGATCAAAGTTCAAGGTCAAAAGGTCACTGGTCAAGGTCAAAAGGTCACGTTTCAAGGTCATAAGGACACGGGGGTCAAAAATCAAGGTCAAAAGGTCACGAACCAAGGTCAGAAGGTCACGGGACAAGGTCAGAAGGTCACGGGGCAACTGCATAAGGCCAAAAGGTCACCTGTCAAGGTCAAAAGGTCACTGCTCAAGGTCAAAAGGTCACGTATCAATTCAAAAGGTCACGGGGCAATTGCATAAGGTCAAAAGCTCACTGGTCAAAATCAAACGGTCACAGGATCAAAGTTCAAGGTCATAAGGTCATGGGGGTCAAAAATCAAGGTCATAAGGTCACCGCTCAAGGTCAAAAGGTCACGGGACAAGGTCATAAGTTCACGGGGTAAAGGTCAAGGTCAAAAGGTCACGAACCAAGGTCAAAAGGTCACGGGGCAATTGCATAAGGTCAAAGGGTCACTGGTAAAGGTCAAAAGGTCACTGGTCAAAATCAAACGGTCACACGAACAATGTTCAAGGTCAAAAGGTCACTGCTCAAGGTCAAAAGGTCCCGTTTCAAGGTCAAACGGTCACGGGGGTGTCAAATGTCAAGGTCAAAAGGTCACGAACCAAGGTCAAAAGGTCACAGGGGTCAAAAATCGAGGTCAAAAGGTCACAAACCAAGGTGAAAAGGTCACGGGACAAGGTGAAATGGTCACGGGGCAACTGCATAAGGCCAAAAGGTCACCTGTCAAGGTCAAAAGGTCACTGCTCAAGGGCAAAAGGTCACGGTTCAAGGTCATAAGGTCACGGGGGTCAAAGGTCAAGGTCAAAAGGTCACGAACCAAGGTCAAAAGTTCACGGGACAAGGTCATAAGGTCACTTATCAAGGTCAAAAGGTCCCGTTTCAAGGTCAAAAGTTCACAGGGTCAAAGTTCAAGGTCAAAAGGTCACTTATCAAGGTCAAACGGTCACGGGGTCAAAAATCAAGGTCAAAAGGTCACTGGTAAAGGTCAAAAGGTCACTGGTCAAAAGCAAACGGTCACAGGATGAAAGTTCAAGGTCAAAAGGTCACTGGTCAGGGTCAAAAGGTCACTGCTGAAGGTAAAAAAGACACAGGGGTTAAAGGTAAAGGTCAAAAGGTCACGGTACAAGGTGAAAAGGTCACGGGACAAGGTCAAAAGGTCACGGGGCAACTGCATAAGGCCAAAAGGTCACCTGTCAAGGTCAAACGGTCACAGGATCAAAGTTCAAGGTCAAAAGGTCACGGGTCAAAGTTCAAGGTCAAAAGGTCACTGGTCAAGGTCAAAAGGTCACGAGTCAATGTAGAAAGGTCACGGGGGTCAAAGGTCTAGGTAAAACAGTACCAGGATCAAAGTTCAAGGTCAAAAGGTCACTAGTCAAGGTCAAAAGGTCACATTTCAAGGTCATAAGGACACGGGGGTCAAAAATCAAGGTCAAAAGGTCACAAACCAAGGTCAAAAGGTCACGGGACAAGGTCAGAAGGTCACGGGGCAACTGCATAAGGCCAAAAGGTCACCTGTCAAGGTCAAAAGGTCACTGCTCAAGGTCAAAAGGTCACGTATCAATTCAAAAGGTCACGGGGCAATTGCATAAGGTCAAAAGCTCACTGGTCAAAATCAAACGGTCACAGGATCAAAGTTCAAGGTCATAAGGTGATGGGGGTCAAAAATCAAGGTCAAAAGGTCACCGCTCAAGGTCAAAAGGTCACGGGACAAGGTCATAAGGTCATGGGGTAAAGGTCAAGGTCAAAAGGTCACGGGGCAATTGCATAAGGTCAAAGGGTCACTGGTAAAGGTCAAAAGGTCACTGGTCAAAATCAAACGGTCACACGAACAACGTTCAAGGTCAAAAGGTCACTGCTCAAGGTCAAAAGGTCCCGTTTCAAGGTCAAACGGTCACGGGTGTGTCAAATGTCAAGGTCAAAAGGTCACGGGACAAGGTCATAAGGTCATGGTGTAAAGGTCAAGGTCAGAAGGTCACGGGGCAACTGCATAAGGCCAAAAGGTCACCTGTCAAGGTCAAAAGGTCACTGCTCAAGGTCAAAAGGTCACGGTTCAAGGTCATAAGGTCACGGGGGTCAAAGGTCAAGGTCAAAAGGTCACGAATCAAGGTCAAAAGGTCACGGGACAAGGTCATAAGGTCACTTATCAAGGTCAAAAGGTCCCGTTTCAAGGTCAAAAGTTCACAGGGTCAAAGTTCAAGGTCAAAAGGTCACTTATCAAGGTCAAACGGTCACGGGGTCAAAAATCAAGGTCAAAAGGTCACTGGTCAAAAGCAAACGGTCACAGGATCAAAGTTCAAGGTCAAAAGGTCACTGGTCAGGGTCAAAAGGTCACTGCTGAAGGTAAAAAAGACACAGGGGTTAAAGGTAAAGGTCAAAAGGTCACGGTACAAGGTGAAAAGGTCACGGGACAAGGTCAAAAGGTCACGGGGCAACTGCATAAGGCCAAAGGGTCACTGGTAAAGGTCAAAAGGTCACTGGTCAAAATCAAACGGTCACACGAACAACGTTCAAGGTCAAAAGGTCACTGCTCAAGGTCAAAAGGTCCCATTTCAAGGTCAAACGGTCACGGGGGGTCAAATGTCAAGGTCAAAAGGTAACGAACCAAGGTCAAAAGGTCACGGGGGTCAAAAATCGAGGTCAAAAGGTCACAAACCAAGGTCAAAAGGTCACGGGACAAGGTGAAAAGGTCACGGGGCAACTGCATAAGGCCAAAAGGTCACCTGTCAAGGTCAAAAGGTCACGGCTCAAGGTCAAAAGGTCACGGTTCAAGGTCATAAGGTCACGGGGGTCAAAGGTCAAGGTCAAAAGGTCACGAATCAAGGTCAAAAGGTCACGGGACAAGGTCATAAGGTCACTTATCAAGGTCAAAAGGTCCCGTTTCAAGGTCAAAAGTTCACAGGGTCAAAGTTCAAGGTCAAAAGGTCACTTATCAAGGTCAAACGGTCACGGGGTCAAAAATCAAGGTCAAAAGGTCACTGGTAAAGGTCAAAAGGTCACTGGTCAAAAGCAAACGGTCACAGGATGAAAGTTCAAGGTCAAAAGGTCACTGGTCAGGGTCAAAAGGTCACTGCTGAAGGTAAAAAAGACACAGGGGTTAAAGGTAAAGGTCAAAAGGTCACGGTACAAGGTGAAAAGGTCACGGGACAAGGTCAAAAGGTCACGGGGCAACTGCATAAGGCCAAAAGGTCACCTGTCAAGGTCAAACGGTCACAGGATCAAAGTTCAAGGTCAAAAGGTCACGGGTCAAAGTTCAAGGTCAAAAGGTCACTGGTCAAGGTCAAAAGGTCACGAGTCAATGTAGAAAGGTCACGGGGGTCAAAGGTCTAGGTAAAACAGTACCAGGATCAAAGTTCAAGGTCAAAAGGTCACTAGTCAAGGTCAAAAGGTCACATTTCAAGGTCATAAGGACACAGGGGTCAAAAATCAAGGTCAAAAGGTCACGAACCAAGGTCAAAAGGTCACGGGACAAGGTCAGAAGGTCACGGGGCAACTGCATAAGGCCAAAAGGTCACCTGTCAAGGTCAAAAGGTCACTGCTCAAGGTCAAAAGGTCACGTATCAATTCAAAAGGTCACGGGGCAATTGCATAAGGTCAAAAGCTCACTGGTCAAAATCAAACGGTCACAGGATCAAAGTTCAAGGTCATAAGGTGATGGGGGTCAAAAATCAGGGTCATAAGGTCACCGCTCAAGGTCAAAAGGTCACGGGACAAGGTCATAAGGTCACGGGGTAAAGGTCAAGGTCAAAAGGTCACGAACCAAGGTCAAAAGGTCACGGGGCAATTGCATAAGGTCAAAGGGTCACTGGTAAAGGTCAAAAGGTCACTGGTCAAAATCAAACGGTCACACGAACAATGTTCAAGGTCAAAAGGTCACTGCTCAAGGTCAAAAGGTCCCGTTTCAAGGTCAAACGGTCACGGGGGTGTCAAATGTCAAGGTCAAAAGGTCACGTTTCAAGGTCAAAAGGTCACGGGGGTCAAAAATCGAGGTCAAAGGGTCACAAACCAAGTTCAAAAGGTCACGGGACAAGGTGAAAAGGTCACGGGGCAACTGCATAAGGCCAAAAGGTCACCTGTCAAGGTCAAAAGGTCACTGCTCAAGGTCAAAAGGTCACGGTTCAAGGTCATAAGGTCACTGGGTCAAAGGTCAAGGTCAAAAGGTCACGAACCAAGGTCAAAAGGTCACGGGACAAGGTCATAAGGTCACTTATCAAGGTCAAAAGGTCCCGTTTCAAGGTCAAACGGTCACGGGGTGTCAAATGTCAAGGTCAAAAGGTCACGAACCAAGGTCAAAAGGTCACGGGGGTCAAAAATCGAGGTCAAAAGGTCACAAACCAAGGTCAAAAGGTCACGGGACAAGGTGAAAAGGTCACGGGGCAACTGCATAAGGCCAAAAGGTCACCTGTCAAGGTCAAAAGGTCACGGCTCAAGGTCAAAAGGTCACGGTTCAAGGTCATAAGGTCACGGGGGTCAAAGGTCAAGGTCAAAAGGTCACGAATCAAGGTCAAAAGTTCACGGGACAAGGTCATAAGGTCACTTATCAAGGTCAAAAGGTCCCGTTTCAAGGTCAAAAGTTCACAGGGTCAAAGTTCAAGGTCAAAAGGTCACTGGTCAAAAGCAAACGGTCACAGGATCAAAGTTCAAGGTCAAAAGGTCACTGGTCAGGGTCAAAAGGTCACCGCTGAAGGTAAAAAAGACACAGGGGTTAAAGGTAAAGGTCAAAAGGTCACGGTACAAGGTGAAAAGGTCACGGGACAAGGTCAAAAGGTCACGGGGCAACTGCATAAGGCCAAAAGGTCACCTGTCAAGGTCAAACGGTCACAGGATCAAAGTTCAAGGTCAAAAGGTCACGGGTCAAAGTTCAAGGTCAAAAGGTCACTGGTCAAGGTCAAAAGGTCACGAGTCAATGTAGAAAGGTCACGGGGGTCAAAGGTCTAGGTAAAACAGTACCAGGATCAAAGTTCAAGGTCAAAAGGTCACTGGTCAAGGTCAAAAGGTCACGTTTCAAGGTCATAAGGACACGGGGATCAAAAATCAAGGTCAAAAGGTCACGAACCAAGGTCAGAAGGTCACGGGACAAGGTCAGAAGGTCACGGGGCAACTGCATAAGGCCAAAAGGTCACCTGTCAAGGTCAAAAGGTCACTGCTCAAGGTCAAAAGGTCACGTATCAATTCAAAAGGTCACGGGGCAATTGCATAAGGTCAAAAGCTCACTGGTCAAAATCAAACGGTCACAGGATCAAAGTTCAAGGTCATAAGGTCATGGGGTCAAAAATCAGGGTCATAAGGTCACCGCTCAAGGTCAAAAGGTCACGGGACAAGGTCATAAGGTCACGGGGTAAAGGTCAAGGTCAAAAGGTCACGAACCAAGGTCAAAAGGTCACGGGGCAATTGCATAAGGTCAAAGGGTCACTGGTAAAGGTCAAAAGGTCACTGGTCAAAATCAAACGGTCACACGAACAATGTTCAAGGTCAAAAGGTCACTGCTCAAGGTCAAAAGGTCCCGTTTCAAGGTCAAACGGTCACGGGGGTGTCAAATGTCAAGGTCAAAAGGTCACGAACCAAGGTCAAAAGGTCACGGGGGTCAAAAATCGAGGTCAAAAGGTCACAAACCAAGGTGAAAAGGTCACGGGACAAGGTGAAATGGTCACGGGGCAACTGCATAAGGCCAAAAGGTCACCTGTCAAGGTCAAAAGGTCACTGCTCAAGGGCAAAAGGTCACGGTTCAAGGTCATAAGGTCACGGGGGTCAAAGGTCAAGGTCAAAAGGTCACGAATCAAGGTCAAAAGGTCACGGGACAAGGTCATAAGGTCACTTATCAAGGTCAAAAGGTCCCGTTTCAAGGTCAAAAGTTCACAGGGTCAAAGTTCAAGGTCAAAAGGTCACTTATCAAGGTCAAACGGTCACGGGGTCAAAAATCAAGGTCAAAAGGTCACTGGTCAAAAGCAAACGGTCACAGGATGAAAGTTCAAGGTCAAAAGGTCACTGGTCAGGGTCAAAAGGTCACTGCTGAAGGTAAAAAAGACACAGGGGTTAAAGGTAAAGGTCAAAAGGTCACGGTACAAGGTGAAAAGGTCACGGGACAAGGTCAAAAGGTCACGGGGCAACTGCATAAGGCCAAAGGGTCACTGGTAAAGGTCAAAAGGTCACTGGTCAAAATCAAACGGTCACACGAACAACGTTCAAGGTCAAAAGGTCACTGCTCAAGGTCAAAAGGTCCCATTTCAAGGTCAAACGGTCACGGGGGGTCAAATGTCAAGGTCAAAAGGTAACGAACCAAGGTCAAAAGGTCACGGGGGTCAAAAATCGAGGTCAAAAGGTCACAAACCAAGGTCAAAAGGTCACGGGACAAGGTGAAAAGGTCACGGGGCAACTGCATAAGGCCAAAAGGTCACCTGTCAAGGTCAAAAGGTCACGGCTCAAGGTCAAAAGGTCACGGTTCAAGGTCATAAGGTCACGGGGTCAAAGGTCAAGGTCAAAAGGTCACGAACCAAGGTCAAAAGGTCACGGGAAAAAGTCATAAGGTCACTTATCAAGGTCAAAAGGTCACTTATCAATTCAAACGGTCACGGGGTCAAAAATCAAGGTCAAAAGGTCACTTATCAAGGTCAAACGGTCACGGGGTCAAAAATCAAGGTCAAAAGGTCACTGGTAAAGGTCAAAAGGTCACTACTGAAGGTAAAAAAAGACACAGGGGTTAAAGGTAAAGGTCAAAAGGTCACGGTACAAGGTGAAAAGGTCACGGGACAAGGTGAAAAGGTCACGGGACAAGGTCAAAAGGTCACGGGACAAGGTGAAAAGGTCACGGGACAAGGTCAAAAGGTCACGGGGCAACTGCATAAGGCCAAAAGGTCACCTGTCAAGGTCAAACGGTCACAGGATCAAAGTTCAAGGTCAAAAGGTCACGGGTCAAAGTTCAAGGTCAAAAGGTCACTGGTCAAGGTCAAAAGGTCACGAGTCACTGTAGAACGGTCACGGGGGTCAAAGGTCTAGGTAAAACAGTACCAGGATCAAAGTTCAAGGTCAAAAGGTCACTAGTCAAGGTCAAAAGGTCACGTTTCAAGGTCATAAGGACACGGGGGTCAAAAATCAAGGTCAAAAGGTCACGAACCAAGGTCAAAAGGTCACGGGACAAGGTCAGAAGGTCACGGGGCAACTGCATAAGGCCAAAAGGTCACCTGTCAAGGTCAAAAGGTCACTGCTCAAGGTCAAAAGGTCACGTATCAATTCAAAAGGTCACGGGGCAATTGCATAAGGTCAAAAGCTCACTGGTCAAAATCAAACGGTCACAGGATCAAAGTTCAAGGTCATAAGGTCATGGGGGTCAAAAATCAAGGTCAAAAGGTCACTGCTCAAGGTCAAAAGGTCACGAACCAAGGTCAAAAGGTCACGGGGCAATTGCATAAGGTCAAAGGGTCACTGGTAAAGGTCAAAAGGTCACTGGTCAAAATCAAACGGTCACACGAACAATGTTCAAGGTCAAAAGGTCACTGCTCAAGGTCAAAAGGTCCCGTTTCAAGGTCAAACGGTCACGGGGGTCAAATGTCAAGGTCAAAAGGTCACGAACCAAGGTCAAAAGGTCACGGGGGTCAAAGGTCAAAGCCAAACGGTCACAGGATCAAACTTCAAGGTCAAAAGGTCACTGGTCAAGGTCAAAAGGTCACGGGTCATTGTTGAAAGGTCAAAAGGTCACTTATCAAGGTCAAAAGGACACGGCACAAGGTCAAAAGGTCACGGGGTCAAAGGTTTAGGTCAAACAGTACCAGGATCAAATTTCAAGGTCATAAGGTCACTAGTCAAGGTCAAAAAGTCACGTTTCAAGGTCAAAAGGTCACGGGGTCAAAGTTCAAGGCCAAACGATCACTGGATCAATGTTCAAGGTCAAAAGGGTTTGTGTCAAGGCCAAAAGGTCACTGCTCAAGGTCAAAAGGGCACGAACCAAGGTCAAAAATGTCACAGGGGTTAAAGGTAAAGGCCAAAAGGTCAAAGTTCAAAAGCAAACGGTCACGGGACAAGGTCAAAAGTTCACCGGGTCAAAGGTGAAGGCCAAAAAGTCACTGGTCAAGGTTAAAAGGTCACAGGATCAAAGTTCAAGGTCAAAAGGTCACTAGTCAAGGTCATAGGGTCATGGGGTCAAAAATCAAGGTCAAAAGGTCACGGGGCCAAAGGTCAATATCAAAAGGTCACTTATCAAGGTCCAAAGGTCACGAACAAAGGTCAGAAGGTCACGGGGTCAAAGTTCAAGGACAAAAAGGTCACGGGACAAGGTCAAAAGTTCACGGGTCAATGTCGGAAGGTCACGGGGTCAAAGGTCTAGGTCAAACAGTACCAGGATCAAAGTTCAAGGTCAAAAGGTCAAAGGTCAAGGTCAAAAGGTCACGGGTCAATGGAGAGAGCTCGCGAAGTCAAAGGTCTAGGTCAAACAGTACCAGGCTCAAAGTTCAAGGTCAAAAGGTCACGAACCAAGGTCAAAAGGTCACGGGACAAGGTCAGAAGGTCACGGGGCAACTGCATAAGGCCAAAAGGTCACCTGTCAAGGTCAAAAGGTCACTGCTCAAGGTCAAAAGGTCACGTATCGATTCAAAAGGTCACGGGGCAATTGCATAAGGTCAAAAGCTCACTGGTCAAAATCAAACGGTCACAGGATCAAAGTTCAAGGTCATAAGGTCATGGGGTCAAAAATCAAGGTCAAAAGGGCACTGCTCAAGGTCATAAGGTCACGGGACAAGGTCATAAGGTCACGGGATAAAGGTCAAGGTCAAAAGGTCGCGAACCAACGTCAAAAGGTCACTGCTCAAGGTCAAAAGGTCCCGTTTCAAGGTCAAACGGTCACGGGGGTCAAATGTCAAGGTCAAAAGGTCACGAGCCAAGGTCAAAAGGTCACGGGGTCAAAGGTCAAGGCCAAACAGTCACAGGATCAAAGTTCAAGGTCAAAAGGTCACTGGTCAAGGTCAAAAGGTCACGGGACAAGCTCATAAGGTCACGGGGTAAAGGTCAAGGTCAAAAGGTCACGGGGCAATTGCATAAGGTCAAAGAGTCACTGGTAAAGGTCAAAAGGTCACTGGTCAAAATCAAACGGTCACACGAACAACGTTCAAGGTCAAAAGGTCACTTATCAAGGTCAAAAGGTCCCGTTTCAAGGTCAAACGGTCACGGGGTCAAAAATCAAGGTCAAAAGGTCACTGGTCACGGTCAAAAGGTAACTTTCAAGGTCATAAGGTCATGGGAGTCAAAGGTCAAGGTCAAAAGGTCACCTGTCAAGGTCAGAAGGTCACGGGACAAGGTCAGAAGGTCACGGGGCAACTGCATAAGGCCAAAAGGTCACCTGTCAAGGTCAAAAGGTCACTGCTCAAG
The DNA here is from genome assembly GCA_020800305.1 of Porphyrio hochstetteri. Classification (NCBI taxonomy): domain Eukaryota; kingdom Metazoa; phylum Chordata; class Aves; order Gruiformes; family Rallidae; genus Porphyrio; species Porphyrio hochstetteri. Next base: position 1,091,284 of record CM036908.1, read on the forward strand.
GTCAAAAGGTCACGTATCAATTCAAAAGGTCACGGGGCAATTGCATAAGGTCAAAATCTCACTGGTCAAAATCAAACGGTCACAGGATCAAAGTTCAAGGTCATAAGGTCATGGGGGTCAAAAATCAAGGTCAAAAGGTCACTGCTCAAGGTCAAAAGGTCACGGGACAAGCTCATAAGGTCACGGGGTAAAGGTCAAGGTCAAAAGGTCGCGAACCAAGGTCAAAAGGTCACGGGGCAATTGCATAAGGTCAAAGGGTCACTGGTAAAGGTCAAAAGGTCACTGGTCAAAATCAAACGGTCACACGAACAACGTTCAAGGCCAAAAGGTCACTGCTCAAGGTCAAAAGGGCCCGTTTCAAGGTCAAACGGTCACGGGGGGTCAAATATCAAGGTCAAAAGGTCACAAACCAAGGTCAAAAGGTCACGGGGTCAAAGGTCAAGGCCAGACCGTCACAGGATCAAAGTTCAAGGTCAAAAGGTCACTGGTCAAGGTCAAAAGGGCACGAACCAAGGTCAAAAATGTCACAGGGGTTAAAAGTAAAGGCCAAAAGGTCAAAGTTCAAAATCAAACGGTCACGGGACAAGGTCAAAAGTTCACCAGGTCAAAGGTGAAGGCCAAAAAGTCACTGGTCAAGGTTAAAAGGTCACAGGATCAAAGTTCAAGGTCAAAAGGTCACATGACGAGGTCAAAAATGTCATTAGGCAACTGCATAAGGGCAAAAGGTCACTGGCCATGGTCAAAAGGTCATGTGTCAAGGTCAAAAGGTCACGAACCAAGGTCAAAAGGTCACGGGGGTCAAAGGTGAAGGCCAACCGGCCACAGGAGCTGCAGTTCAGAGCCACACTTCATTCTTTGCAGACAACTCATGTCTTCTGCCAAATTCCAGGCTACACTTAGCTCTCAAACAACCAGGGAACTGTATGCATCCTCAAGGAAGGGACACACACGTTGCTCTGCAGGCAAACTGGGACATTCCTGTAGTCACGACATAATTCTTCTGCCTCTATGGTAAAGGAAATAAACAACAACAAAAAAAAAAAAAGGAAGGAAGAAAAAAAAAGAGCATCACAGCTCTTAGACTCCTACAGACAAGGAGAAAAAAACCAAAACATGGGGCCAGGGAGCTGGACTGGGAGAGACAAATAGAAAAAGGCAACAAATAACAGGGCAGAGACAGAGGCAGGAAATGACAGGGAGTGACAGAGTGAATTGGCAAGGGTCGGGGTCAGTCTACACAGACAAACACCAGCACAAACTGAACCACATAGCTACACACTATCAGGCAGAGTGGCCAAAGTAAGAAACAGGGGTGGGGAGCTGGGGAAAGAAAAGAAAGATAGGTAAGAAGGAAAAAAGCTGCAGAGCAAAAAGCATAGCCGTGCATGCAGAACTATGAGGGCAAGGAATTCTGAAAGAGTGTCACCCGGGAACCAGCACCTGGTAGATGGAGCAAAGATAAAAGCAACCAGCTACAGGGAAGGGAGGGCAGGATTAACAAATCGGGGCCAAGCTCTGGCCAGTGAGAAATGGAGAAGTGCAGAACATCACCAGGACTATGTGGCAGAGAGGGAGGATTCTAAAATAAAGGGACTGGGACACAGACAGGGACAAACAGAGGAAAACACCAAACGCAAACCAGTCACAGGCTACCAGCTGGAATTGCAGACAAATAGCCTGGGCCACAGGACAGACAGCTGTGAACTTCAAAGACTGAGAGAGGGAGCTGACAGAGAAAGACAGAGTGACCAAGGAAAAAGTCTAGACAAGCTATGGCAGAGAAAGCGAGAACTTAAAAGCTGGGAATAAGGAGCCAGACAGAAACAGATGCAGAAAAGAAATAGATTAAAATACCCAAAAGAACCCCCACAAAGCCCAAAAACCAAAGAAGCCGCAAAAAACAATTAAGAACACCCACAAGCCTCAGACCCCACAAGAAAAGCCACAGAACTCTCTTACTCTAGGAACAATTAGGAAAACCATAAGCTGACCTGGAAGATACTACACCTTTCATCCCCACTAGTTTATAAGGAAAGGCTAAAACTCTCTGTGGACAAGATGCTCACTCTAACCCCCCTAGAAAAATCTCATCACTAGACCTGTTAGGAGAAACAATACTCACAGCATACAGAGCAAAGCCGATGAAAACGAAAAAGGAAGCCACATACACCTAGAATTACAGACCATAATTATGTAGAATTAAGTCATCTTACAAACCACTGAAAATTCAAAATAACACCGCTCAAAGCTACACATGAATGTACATTTTATTACACACATGCTGCTTAGCCTTGACTACTCCTGAAGCTCTTACCTCAGATATACCTCTCCAAACAGCCAAGCCAGCTCAAATGCATGTTCCCAAAAAGCCAAGCCGACTACAAAGCTCCATCTACCAAAAGAAAGACAAAGCACTAACACCCCAGAAACCCTGCAGGTGAGTGAGCTGCCTAGGGCAAGGCCAGTTGCTCATATACCCCTGGCCCCACCCACCACCCTTCCCACAGTCTCCTGGGAAAGGGGAGGGTCCTGTCTGCAGAAGATTCAAAGGCAGGTGTGGGTGTTCTGACTTGATTTTATGGGATGCAAAGTACCAAATGGAAGGAGAGACTCTTGTTGAAAATGATTTCCACTTTTACCGCAACTGTGTCTTTCATGTTGATGGTGCAACTTGCTATGTAAGTAGCTTTAATTATTCTGGGATGTGGATAGAAAAAGATTAATACCCTACTAAACGTTTTAGAAAAATGACTAATTAAATACAGTAAAAATACTATCCTTGGTAATCATATGCTTTAGCTTTGTACAAAAAAGCCTAAGTGCTACATGGTTATACTATGCTTCTAGCGAGATCATATGTACCGCCTGACTTCTACTAGTACTACATTTTGGATGAGGCTCTATGATAATGCAGGAACAGATCCCTCAAGAGTCCATTCTAAAGAATATCTCTATTTGCAAAGGCAAGAGTTTAAATGGTCAACTAACCTTAACCCTCTCTCTGACCAGTAGCCCTAACAGAACTAAATGAGTCCCAAATGAGAGAAACCTGGTCATGACTTGAGAGCTTCCCAGGTAGCCCAGCATCAGGTTAGAACCTCAGGACTTTCCTAGCCAAGGGAATAGTCCTAATTTTTCCTTACATCACTTTTAGGCTCTAGCAGCACCCACCAGGGAGAACGGGAACAAGAGGGAGAGAGAAAGTGGGAGCAGGACGAAAAGACAAGAGAAAGGGTAAAGGGAAGCCAAGAAAACCACAGCAGAGTGGAAAAAAGATGGGCCAGGGCAGGAATTGCCCAGCATGCAAGAGGGAGCACAGGGTGTTCAGAACCAAGTTATGAAATGGTTGAGGGAAGGGGAAAAGGGAGCAAGATCTTTTTCAGGAGTAATTGGAAGCCTGCAGTAAACCACTCAAAACCAGCAACATAACCAATCCCTGTGCTTGAGCAATCTGTGCTGTACAGACACCATAGCTGCAAAAAACCCACCCAAAAACACCACCTCCCAGCATGCAGTGGCAAGTGCTGCCTGGTTAGCTGAGTGCCTCAGGACTACACCTCCTGGCATGTCCCAGAGAACAATTATGGCCGAAAGCCAGCCACGTACCCCAGTGTACTACACTGCCCACATGCTGCAGAGGTGGCCATCCATGCTTTCTCACCCTGCGGGGGCACCGTCCCATCCCCTGTGCTAACAGGGCACACACACCACCCCCTGAGCCAAGCAGCTGCTGCCACTGCTTTATGGATCCCACTGCCCTCTTAGTGGCTTTCTCTGGGACCCTCCAGTCTATTGCACAGTCCCACTCACTTTTTCCCTCGGTGCAGCCACAGCCCCTTCACAGCTGGCCTGGGGCAGGGTAAAAAGAGACACCAGCCCTTCTGTGGGCAGACCCCATCAACCTCATTACCAGCACCTGGGACTCCTCCAGCCCCAGCACACAGCTGCAGCCCAGCAGGAACATTAAGGGGTGCCACTGCCTGACCCCCAGTAATGGTTTAAACCCTGGCTGGAGGCCAGATACCCACAAAAGTCCCTCTATCACTTCCCTTCTTAGTTAGACAGGAGGCAAAATGGATATTGAGTCTTTTACTTGTCAAGATAAGGACAGGCAGAGATCATTCAGCAAGCACCATCACTGGCAAAGCAGACTCAACACCGAATAAAAAAAATGCTGCTAATTTGTCACCAGCACCACCTCCAATCCTCCCCAAAGTACCCACTGAAAAGAGAGTAGGATAATGAGTGCTCTACCGTCCTCTCAGGAAGAGCCTCTTCCTAAAATTCAACCTAAACCTCCCCCATTGCAGCTTCACACCGTTCCCTTGGGTTCTATCACTGGTCACCAAAGAGAGGCGATTGGCTCCCACCCCTTCACTCTCCCTTGTAAAGAACCCATAAACCACAATAAGGTCTCCCCTCAGTCTCCTTTTCTCCAGACTGAAAAAAACCAGGGATGGGCAGGAGGCAGGCAGAGATCTGCTGCATGGCAGCAGGGCTACCAGTTCCTGACACTGGCAGGAGACCTCCACCACCTCAACGCTTCTCTCCAGCTCTGCCTCTTCCTCCTCAACAGTGGCGCCTGCCTGACCCTTACACCTGCTTGGATGCCTCAATGGTCCTGATCTGCAAAGCTTCCTGGCTTCCTGTGGTTTAGCACATAGCCGACACAGGCACCGAGCTCCTGGCATCACATGCTGGTCTGCTCTCTTATGGGCAGCTCAGAGAGATCCTTCCTCGCTGCAGGGACTGGCCATCCTTTGCCAGAGGTGCCTGTCTGCAGGACCCCTTTGGATCCACTCCTCCATCAGCAGCCCCAGGCACAGATGCCCAGACAACCCCCTTTACAGCTGGAGCCCCTTCATGGACCAGGCCCAGCCCCTCAGCCTCACTGGCCATGCCTGGGGCTGCCCCAGCTGCAGCCCCACAGCACATCATCCAGCACATAACCCCTGCACCTGTCCACAGCCACGGGCTCTGCATCCAAGGGCTACAAACACATACAGAGGTATCAGGAAAACTTTACTCAATAGCACATGTAAACCCCAGCAGCGAGTTGGCCACAAGGCTCAATGCCCAAATGCAGCAGGAGACAGAGCGAAAAATGCTAAGCGGGAGGAAGGATGGGGGGACCTGGAGAAGAGTTGTGGGACAGGGAAACGGAAAGCAGGATGTGGCTAACGAGATGGATTTAACCTGGTAGGGAGTTAAAACAACCACACAGCCATTTGCTGGTTCAGCTCCTCTCCAGTGAGATGGGTGAAGACAATCAAAAAGAAAAGCATAAAACTCGTGGCTTAAGATAAAAACAGTTTAATAGGACAAAAAATAAAGACAATAGTAATTATAAAAAAATAAACAAGGAATACACAGCACAACTGTTCACCAGTCAGAGCCAATGCTCAGATAGTTCCTGAGCTGCCTGCTCCCCTCAGTCATATTCAGAGTATGACATCATATGTTTGAAATATCCCTTTGGCCAGTTCCAGGCAGCTGTCCATTCCCAGCTTCTCAGGTGCCCCTAACCTTCCTGTCAGCAAGCTGCTACGAGAATCTGAGGAACCCCTGAATGCGAGAAATTCATCTCCCAGCTGCACACTCAAAGGCACCGGTGGAATACTGCACCTGACTGGCCCCGGGCAGAGTTGAGGTGGGGTTCTGCAGGCTGCGCTGCGAGCGGCTGAGGGCCTTTTACCGGGCGTTCCTGGTTTAAGGCCCGTCTCGGCTCCTGAAGAAAGCCAGCCAGCCAACAAAGACCCTCTCAACAGTCAACAAAAGGAACAGGAATCAAACGAGGAGTTGCTGGGTTTAAGGTGCCGGGTCGCCGCTGGTTTGAAAAACGGCCCCGTACAGGTCACTGTTCACACGCTCACAGACAGAGTGAAAGACCTGGGCTTGCGGATGGCCATGCAGCTCGGCCTTCGTTTTCTGGGGGCAGGTATCCTCCGTCAGTCGCTGCCGGGTGCTGTCAACAAGAAGAAATGGGCTGCATTCTTCTGGCTCGGCCATCTTGAGCTTTTCAGTGCAGAGCTGACGGACGTCTTTGGCAGTGTTGCACGGTCTCACCGGTCAGGTCTTCCCTCTGCATCCACGGTCAACTTCCTGGAGCGCAACGAGAAGAATCATAGAATGGCATGAGTTGGAAGGGACCCCAAGGGTCACAGAGCTCCAACCCCCCCTGCCACAGGCAGGGCCACCAACCTCAGGCCTGGAGCTACACTAGGTTGCCCAGGGCCCCATCCAACCTGGCCTTGAACACTTCCAGGGACGGGGCATCCACCCCCTCTCTGGGCAGCCTGTTCCAGCCCCTCACCACTCTCTCTGTAAAAAACTTCCCCCTAATATCTAATCTAAACCTTCCTTCCTTTAGTTTTTAATCCGTTCCCCCTTGTCCTGTCCTTGTCTATCCTTTTAAAAAGTTGAATCCCCTCCTGCTCATAAGCTCCCTTCAGGGACTGGAAGGCTGCAATGAGGTCCCCCCACAGCCTTCTCTTCTCCAGACTGACCCAGCCCAGCTCCCTCAGCCTCTCTTCGTAGGGCAGGTGCTCCAGCCCTCTAATCATCTTCGTGGCCCTCTGAACCCTCTCCAACAGTTCCACATCCTTCTTGTATTGGGGGCCCCAGATCTGGACACAGTACTCCAGATGGGGCCTCACGAGGGCAGAGCAGGGAGGGACAATCCCCTCCCTGTCCCTGCTGGCCACCCCTCTTCTAATGGAGCCCAGGATACCATTGGCCTTGCGAGCTGCAAGAGCCACTGCTGGCTCATGTTAAGTTTCTCATCCACCAGAATCCCCAAGTCCTTCTCAGCAGGGCTGCTCTCCAGGAGCTCTTCTCCCAGTCTGTATCTATGTCTGGGATTCTTCCGGCCCAAGTGCAACACCTGACACTTGGCAGTGTTGAACCTCATTAGGTTCCCCCGGGCCCATCTCTCCAGCCTGTCAAGATCCCTCTGGATGGTAGCTCTGTAGAATGAGAAAACACACATCAGCAGCTTGAAAACCCAAACCTCAGCCCCTGCCAGCTGAAGTGTCAGCAACCCTCTCCCTGTCCCCATCCTGAAACTCAGCCCTGCCACTCCCAGACCTGATGCCCACCTTGCCCATCGCCATATCTGTTGGTGGCAAAGCTGTGGCAAGCGGGACAGAAATTCTTAACCCAACACCCTCCACTCCTCAGCTCACGTGCTGACCCTGCCACTATGGGCACACAGGGACAGCCGTAACGCCCTAGGGGGATGGTGGGGACTCTTCTCAGGACTCATCCTGCGGAGCAGAGCAGCTGGCAAACAAAAGGCACTGAGGCTGAGCAAAGGCCCAAGGCAGCAGGGCACCAGAGCCGCCTAAACCAGTCTGCAGACTCTCAGCAGCGGGACTTGCTTTTCCAGCGAATGCATTTTCTGCACGGTCACGAACTTGACTCGAATCTTTTCAATGTCCACAAAGTCTGGTGTGGGAACAAGCACACCCAGTTCCTGAGGATTCCTCCGCCGCACCAGCTGCAGGTTTTCCTGTAGCTCTTTCCAAGACCCGTCTGCGGCGTGAAACTCCCTCAACGTCGCCTCAATGGGGCCCTTCAACGGCTTCAGAACACGCTTGCCTTCTCCAGGACGGCATCTGCAAGGGCAAAGCACAAGTCCAGCTCAGCTCCCACTCTTGAGCAGAACTGAGAGCAACATAACCATTCCCAAAGAGACACCGCAGTGCAAAACCTACTTGCTCGGGCCCGTCTGTTACACAAGCTGAGGTTGCAGATGTCTGCTGACAAGGGAACAAAAGGCAGAGCAGTCTCTGCACTCCATTTCCATTTACGGTAATGTGGTAAAGGAATAAAAAACCCCATCCAAGGCCTGAGCCCACCCAGACCAGAAAAAAAAACTTTAAAAAAACCTGCAAGCCACAGAAAACCCTAAAACCCAATTTAAAAAAAAAAACCAACAAAACTGACAACAAAAAACCAAATCACAGAATCACAGAATCACAGAATTATCAAGGTTGGAAAAGACCTAGAAGATCATCCAGTCCAACCATTCACCTATTACTACTAGCTCCCACTAAACCATATCCCTCAATACAACATCCAGTCTTTCCTTGAACACCCCCAGGGTTGGTGACTCCACCACCTCCCTGGGCAGTGCATTCCAGTGCCTGACTACCCTTTCTGAGAAGTAGTGCTTCCTAATGTCGAGCCTGAATCTCCCCTGGCGCAGCTTGCTACCATTCCCTCTAGTTCTGTCACTGCCTACACGGGAGAAGAGGCCGACCCCCAGCTCACTACAACCTCCCTTCAGGAAGTTATAGAGAGCTATAAGGTCTCCCCTAAGCCTCCTCTTCTCCAGGCTGAACAATCCCAGCTTCCTCAGACGCTCCTCGTAAGGCCTGTGTTCCAGACCCCTCACCAGCTTAGTAGCCCTCCTCTGAACGCGTTCCAGAGCCTCAATGTCTTTCCTGTAGTGAGGGGCCCAAAACTGAACACAGTACTCGAGATGCGGCCTCACAAGTGCTGAGTACAGGGGGACAATTACCTCCCTGCTCCTACTAGTAACACTATTTTTGATGCAAGCCAGGATGCCGTTGGCCCTCTTGGCCACCCGCGCACACTGTCGGCTCATGTTCAGCCGTGCATCAATCAGTACCCCCAGGTCCATTTCCTCCACACAGTCCTCCAGCCACTCCGCCCCAAGCCTATAGCGCTGCCTGGGGTTGTTGTGGCCAAAGTGCAGGACTCGGCATTTGCTCTTGTTGAACCTCATGCCATTGGCTTCAGCCCAGCTCTCCAGCCTGTCCAGATCCCTCTGTAGGGCCTCGCTACCCCCAGGCAGATCCACACTCCCAGCCAATTTAGTGTCATCTGCAAACTTACTGAGGGTGCACTCAATGCCCTCATCTAGGTCATCAATAAAGATATTGAAGAGGACAGGCCCCAGCACCGACCCCTGGGGAACACCACTCGTGACCGGTCGCCAGCTGGATTTAACTCCATTTACTACCACTCTCTGAGCCCGGCCCTCCAGCCAGCTCCTTACCCAGCCGAGGGTGTACCCATCCAAGCCACGGGCTGCCAGCTTCTGCAGGAGAATACTGTGGGAGACAGTGTCAAAGGCTTTGCTGAAGTCTAGGTAGACCACATCAACAGCCTTTCCCTCATCCAGCAGATGGGTCACTAGATCATAGAAGGAGATCAGGTTGGTCAAACAGGACCTGCCCTTCATGAACCCATGCTGGCTAGGCCTGATCCCCCGGCCATCCCGCACATACCGCATGATCTCCCTCAAGACTATCTGTTCCATAACCTTCCCTGGAACCGAGGTCAGGCTAACAGGCCTGTAGTTCCCCGGATCCTCCTTACAACCTTTCTTGTAAATGGGAGTCACATTGGCAAGCCTCCAGTCTTCTGGGACCTCACCAGTCAGCAAGGAGGACTGATAGATAATGGAAAGCGGCTCGGCTACCACCCCTGCCAGTTCCCTCAGCACTCTCGGGTGGATCTCATCCGGCCCCATGGACTTGTGGCAGTCCAGTTGGAGTAGGAAGTCTCTGACTGTTTCTTCCAGAATCACAGGGGAGTTAGCATGCTCCCCAGCTGAGACTACCAGGTCAGAGAGAGGGGTACCCTGAGGATCTGTTTGACCTTTAAAGACAGACGTAAAGAAGGCATTCAGAACCTCCGCCTTTTCCTTATCCTCAGTGATCACATTCCCAGCCTCATCCAGTAAAGAGTGGATATTCTCCTTTGTCCTCCTCTTACTGTTAATGTACTTATAAAAGAGTTTATTATTCTTTTTCACCCCAGCGGCCAGGTTAAATTCAAGCTGGGCTTTTGCCTTTCTGATTTCACCTCTACACATCCTGACAACTTCCTTGAATTCATTCTCAGTTACCCGTCCCTCCTTCCACAGGCGGTAGATTCTCTTTTTCTCACGGAGCCTCAAGAGTAACTCCCTATTCATCCACGCTGGTCTTCTTCCCCGCCGGCTCATTTTGCGGCTCAGGGGGACCGCCTGCTCCTGCGCCCTTAAGACTTCCTTCTTGAAGAGCAACCAGCTCTCTTGTACCCCTTTGTTCGCTAAGACTGAATGCCAAGGGACTCCCCCTACCAGTCTCTTGAACAAATCAAAGTCTGCCCTCTGAAAGTCCAAGGTAGCAGTTTTACTATTCCCCCTCCAAGCTCCACCATGAATTGAGAAATGTATCATTTCATGGTCACTCTGTCCAAGGCAGCCCCCAACCTTCACATCTCCTACCAGACCTTCCCTGTTCACGAACAGCAGGTCTAGCGGGGCAGTTCCTCTTGTGGGCTCTCTGACCAGCTGCATCAGGAATGCATCCTCTGTGCACTCCAAAAACCTCCTAGACTGCTTCTTCTGTGCTGTGCTGTACTCCCAGCATATGTCAGGGAAGTTGAAGTCCCCCATGAGCACAAGGGCTGATGACCGTGCAGCTCGTGCCAGCTGCTTGTAGAACACCTCATCTGTCTCTTCATCCTGGTTTGGCGGTCTATAACAGACGCCCACCAGGATGTCTGCCTTGTCAGCCCTTCCTCTGATCTTTACCCATAGGGATTCAATGTTATCATCCCTAGTCACAATCTCAGTGGCAGAAAAGGATTCCCTAACGTATAGAGCCACACCACCACCCCTCCTTCCTTGCCTGTCTCTCCTGAAGAGTTTGTAGCCATCCATTGCAGCACTCCAGTCATGGGAGCAATCCCACCATGTTTCTGTTATGGCAACCAGGTCATAGTTTGCCTGCCGCATTATGGCTTCCAACTCTTCTTGCTTGTTGCCCATGCTGCGTGCGTTAGTGTAGACGCACCTCAGCTGAGCCCCTTGCCTCTCTCCTAATCCCAATACCACTTCCCCAGGCCGATCTCTAGCAGACCTGGCTTTATCCCCTTCCCCCTTCCTATCTAGTTTAAATCAAAACAACCACTAAACGCCACAAAACCCACAACAGAAGCCCCAAGCCCTCCTCCACCAAAACAACCCCACGAGCAAAATAAACCACAAGCCGCAATTAAAAAGAGACACAAACCCAACACAAACCCCACGGACACCCCCCCGCACCCCCAAAAACCCGCCAGCCCCAACCAACTTCCCCTATCCAACTAAAACAACCCCACAAGCCGGCACCGACCCCACTAACCCCAGGCCCAACGCAAAGCCCCGCAGAACCCCGATAACCCCAAAACCCAGCGAAAACCACAAGCCTGAACAACAACCCCGCACCGCCACCTTCCCCCCCCCGACCCCGCCGAGCACCGAGCCCGAACAGCTGCCGAGCGCTGCCCCAACGCGAGCCCCGACCCGTGCCGGCTGCTCGGGGAAGGGCAGCTCTGGGTGGCCGCACCCCCGAGGCGCCGCCGCGACCCCCCAGCCCGGCCCAGACGCCCCGCCGCTAGCCGCGGAGAAAAGCCCCGGCACGGAGCGGCGCCGGGACAACGCCGGCCGCGGGCGGGGGGAGAACGCGCGGCGCCTCGCCGCCCGCGGGCCCCGCACCGACCCCGCGGAGCCCCGGCCCGCCGCGACCCCGCGCGCCGCCGACCGCCCGGCCCCGGCCGACCCCGTGCGGGGCGGCGGAGGCGGCGCCTCACCGGGAGGGAGCGCGGAGCCGGCGGCACCGCCCGGCGCCCAGCGCGGCGTCACGCGGCCGGGACCGGCGCCGGGAGCCCGGGCGAACCGCGCGCGCTCCGCGGCAGGAGCCGCGCGTGGGCTGGGCGCGCTTCCCGGCATCCCGCGGGGCTCCACACCGCCCCAGAGCGCATGCGCAGGGTCCCCCGGGCAGCTTCAGCGCGCTGTACCGCGCATGCGCCTCGGTCCTGCAGCGCTACCGCGGCGTGGTCGCTAGGCAACGGCGGCGCGCCGCTTTCAAGCGCCCTGCCGCGGGCGCTGCGCCGCCCGGCCGCAGTACCGGTCAGTGTCCGCAAGGCGGCAGCACCCAGCGGGTTTCGCCGTGCGCCGCCGCAGGGACGCGAAGCTCCCACAAGGTGGCAGAAAGCAGCGAGTTTCGTGCGCTGCGCCGCCCGGCCACAGTACTGCGGCGTGTCCGCAAGGCGGCAGCACCGAGCGGAGAGCGAGCTCTCTATTGCGCATGCTCCTCGAGCCTGCGGCGCTACCGCGGCGTGGTCGCTACGCAACGGCCGCGCGCCGCTTCCAAGCGCTCGGCCGCGCGCTGTACGCACAGCGAGTCCCGCGCGGCCCCGGGAAGCGGCGGCGGGAGGAAGAGCCTGTGCTGGGCCGCGCTCGGCGATAAGGCGAGAGCACTGTCGCGAACACACACAACGCTTTTAGTTCGTGCCCAGCGATCACACGCTTGCCAGCTTCTCGTACTGCCCAGCAATAGCTCCCAAACCAACCATGAGAGCACTGATCTCGGCTCCTGGCCTGAAACCTCCCCACATAGCCCACAAGCAGCCCCACTAACTTTGGGGCTCTGCGCTTTACAAGCCAAAGGAATGGTCATAACAGTGCCTACGTCACTTCCCAGCTCTACAAGCATCCAACTTCCAAAATGCTAGACATCCAGCAGTAACTCCAAAACCAAATGTGCGAGAACTGACCCGGCGCCTGTCTGACCAGCCGCCTGGCCTGACCCGCTGACCGCCTGGCCTGACCGGCCATCCTGCCTGACCCCTCGCCTGGACTGACTGTACTACTGACCTGACCGGATGCCAGACCTGACCCGCCGTCTGAGCTGAGCGGCATGAACGGCCGACTGCCCTGACCAGCTGACTGACACGACCCACAGACTGCCTGTCCCGCCACCTGGTCTGACCCTCCACCTTACCTGACCGTCCAACTGACCTCACCCGCCGCCTGGCCTAACCAGCCAACAGCCTGACCAGTTGTCTGCCTGTCTGCCTTGCTAACACCCCACCCACCTTACCCTCCACCCACCTTCCTGACCCCCTGCCTTTCTTAATGGCCACCCGCCTGCCCCGCCGCCCACCCTCCCTGTCTGACCAGCCACCCAACTCTTCAGCATTCCAGATGCTAAGCAAAGCATAGCAGACAGCAACAGGATGGCCAAAGTGGGGTCTGGCATCAGAATATGCTATTCCCAGACTAGACTGATGAGTCCAGCATTTCTAGCACAGCCTCAGATAAAGCCAATTCCTCATGTTGCCTTTGTCATCTGTATAATCAGGAGAACAGGTGGATTTATTATACTTCCAATCCAGTAACAACTTAATGCCTCGCAAGCTGTACTGCATTCCCACCCCTGTGAAACAGAAAGGTGTACTACTACCCCTGCTTTAAAACTGAGGAGCCAAGAATAGGTGAAATAAAACTGTTTGCCCATAAAACAAATGGCAGAGCAGCTGACTTGAACCCAACTGGCCCGTCCCTAGGTCAGGGCTTTAATCCTTAGCACCTTCCTCCTGGCTTGACCTGAGATTTGATCCAGAAAGTAAACACTGTGATGGACGTGGGTGAGTTTTGCATTTATCTTGCAGGACTGTAGTTCCTGGGATTACCTCCTTAAGATCTCCATCTCTGTTTACTTATGGACAGCAAAATCGCAGCACAGAGAATCTAAGCATCCCAGAGCTCGTGCAACTTAATACCCTGTGTAGCCACATGGAAATGAAGGTGGTAGGCATGCCACGGCTTTGTAGTCCTAATATTTCAGCTTTGATTTCAATATGTAATAGCACAGAACTGCATAGGACTGGGTCACTGGATCCCTTCAGGCAATAATGAAACTTCCCTAGATGTTTGGGTTCTCTGGGGTGGGGGTTTTTTAGCACTAAATATACCTGTAACCAAATCACCAAGAAAGTAACACCTCCCGAAGGTAGGAAATACTAACATTCTTTGTTGCTACTGAGCTTCCAACTCGTTCTGTAGGGACAGAATGCTGCGATATCTTACCAGAGCTTGTAAAACAATTTTCTTTCTTGCAAAGAGTTTTAGAAATGGCCAAGCACGTTCTGCTCTCAGTCTCTGCAGAACGAGCCCCCAGAGCCTGTGCGCAGGTAAACCTCAGCATACCTTGTATTTTATACAGCAGTAAAATCGACTGCTATCTAACAAGTATAGTGGTTGCCACCACGTCTCCTGCCACATCTTCTCACAATCTCAGTAACAATCAGGGGGAAGTCAAATCTCAAGCTAGCTGAAAAATAGGATTTGGCTTGAATCCTCACATTCAAAAGCTTGAAATGTCATTTCAAATAGCCATAAAATAAGGTTTTCCAGCATCCTGTGAAACAGGGATGCTGTAAAATTTAATTTCAGAAACACTGATACATGGTATTTCCAAAATACCAGACGTACTCCAGGACTTCAGTAGCAGTTAAGAAGAGTTACCATAGTAGGTTTCCCATACACACACACACACACTTCGCAACCTGCCCCCACCCCCAGTATCGCTGCTGCTTGACCCTGAATAGGGACAGCAAATTTATTTGGGGGTGAGCAACAGCAAAACTGAAGAGTCACATCAGCATCACTCAAGAGCCAAGTTTCTCAGCCTGCCAGAGGATGCCAGGACTGTGACTACAGGGCAGTAATTCAGAGGCAAACCTTGGAAGCTGTGTTTCTGTGCAGCCCCAAGACTGAACATATGATATAACAGGCAAGTTATCCCACAGAATACTGACAACAGAAGTTTGTAAACCCACATAAGTTTCCATGAAATGTTTCTGCTTCAGCACATACTCACTAGGTGATCCTGCTCTGGCAGAGGGGTTGGACTAGACAGTCTTTGGAGGTCCCTTCCAAGTCCTAATGTTCTGTGATTTTCTAACTGCATCATCTTTGTTGAGACAATCCTAACAAGCTCTATTCCATTCTGCTTGCTCCCAAAATTACAATTTCACCTCAAACAGACTACATGAGAACTGTCATTAGGACCTCAACACAGATCCTTTCAGCATGCAGATGGACAGTCTAATTCTGTCAGTGGCAGCATCAGCTGTAGTAAATCGTGCACACGTGCTGCCTTCATCAGTTTGTCACGGCACTTACACCAGGCCATGCTAAAAAGGCAGCACTAGCCAGCTCTGCAGCTCTTTGTTCATTACTGCTGAGTCATAACCTAGCACAGGTAGATGCTTTTCAGAAAGGAGCCACGGAGATCAACTTCGCTTTGGAAAGAGGCACCTGGGCAGTCTGTAAAAGCCCAGGACAGCTATGAAAGAAAAACATGTTCCAAATAACCAGTAATGACTGACCTGCCTCTGTGTGTCGAACAGGCTGCGCCAAACAAAGCAAACTTCGAGCCTGGGGTGCTTCAGCAGGAACACGAAGCGGTGCACTGACAGACTAGAAAAGGGGGCAATAAGAAACATCATTTCTGTATCCATTTACAGGAGTGCACAGTTCTTTGTACAGCCACAGTACAGGGCCACTGAGCTCCCACACTGCAGTAGGCATCTTAAGAGGCGTAAGATGCTCTGCAAATGACTAAATTCTGTATTAATTTGTAACAGAAAAAACAGTCACCTTGGTTCCCACAGTCAAAGAGGTCACAGCAGTGCATGAAGACCATCAGGTTCCCACTGTCACAGTAGCTATTGCCAAGTCATTGCAGGCAATCAGGGACGCCAATACCCAGAGTAAAGGCAGAAACGTCAGGAGAAAGTTAGGGAGCCTCCTAGATACCTGGCTATATGTTCACATGCGGTATGAGAGGAACTACAAGCACAGCCTCCTTAATGGCCTGCTCCCTCATGGACAGCCCCCAGCCTGACTGCACAGTAGCCTAAAAAGTGAGTCCAAGCACATGGCATCCCAGGAGACGGCCTCCAGACCCACTCTGAGATCACACTGGAGTGCTCTTTCAAGAGCCCTCCAGATGTGGTGGCACTTACACCTCTGAGTACTCTTTCGAGCCGAGATTGTTTCTTGCTATTGGCTTGTATCAGATCAAAGCCTCTGGATGTTATGGTCACAAGGGCAATTCTTGGACCAGGAAGGCCTAGGTTGACTGTACTAGATGCATTTGAGTAGATGGGTAAGTGCACTGAAGACATTACCACAGCTCATCGAGTGCAGGTAACGCCTGCTGTTCCCTGTGCAGTGTCAGCACACACCATGTCGGGCACCCCATTTCATGCAGCAGAAGGAAGATGCCGCTAAGAGAGATTTTTCTCTTCCACAAGTGCAAGCTTAGAAGAGTTAAAACAAGAAGGGCCTCTGCTCCAGCTGCATAAATAAGATTATTTCCATGCAGAACAGGACTGAAATGGAGGTTAGATAAGCAAGGCCTTGGCAGCAGGAAAAACAAACAAAGCCAGTCCCTGTTACGCCCACCAAGTAGCAGCTTGTTTTGCCATAGCAGTTTGTCATACAAGACCTGCAGAGACTCACAGGCAGGCAAGACCAACTCTCAAGGTTTATGTGAGCCTAGCCAGGAGGAGAAATGGCTCCTGGGTGGGATTATCTCAAACTGGATGTTCCCAGTGCTGTGAAAGGGGGGCCAGACCGCAGCCAATCTAGGAGCTCAGCAGCATGCCAGAAGGGAGGTGTTCCTAGCCATGGGCAGAAGGCTCACCTGAAGGCCGCCCTGGTTCCTATGCAGCATGTCAGCTGAGAACAGGGAGCTGGTTTAACTAGAGCACACAAGTTCACGGCAATCCTCACTCCCCCCTCAAAGAGGCTTTTCCTCTAACAACAGCCCTTCTTGGGCTCAGGGCAGCTTGGGTTCTGCTGGGATCTCAATACCAAGCTGAAAGCAAGAGGAATACGGGACATAGGCAGGTGTCAGAGTGCTCACTTCCCCACAGCTCTCTAAGGGATCCCAGGGGTCTAGGGCAGATCTCCCCAGCACCCTAACAGTGACACCACGTTTTACAGCCGAGCACGGTGAAGCTGCAGGCCTTGTGCCAGCTGCCACCACCAGCCACCTCTTCCCTCTGGGACACCTCGGCCTTCACACTGTGTGGAAGCTAGCTGATGAATAGCTTCTTGACTGAAGGGATGATTCAGATACAGCTCTATTGAGAGGAAACTCTTGTGCTATGACAGCAGCACAGAACGCAGCATCTGTTTGCTGCTCCCTTCCCCTCCCGCACCCTCCTCATCTCTCTCCCTCTAATTTTATTCCCAGAGCCCAAAGACTGCTTTTAACAAAGATGGTTGAGTCATTTCCCAGCCCTGATGTGCCATCTACCAAATGCTTCAGATGTCTGATGTCTTAAAGAATCCAGCCTGTTCCCTTGCTGCACTTCCTAAAGCCACTGAAATGGAGCAATTATACCCAATTTCTCTGACAAAGAATGAGAAGCCCTGTCATTATCACAGCTTCCCCTTGGAAAGGCAGTGGGTGAGAGGAGGAAATACATGAGCAGTGTCACAACAATAACAGGCTGATGCACGCCGAAAACTGCAACCAGGAAGGTGTCTCTTTGGAGGCAGAAAAAAATGAAGCCCATGGGAGGCTCACCTGGGCGTTACAGGACGGCAGTGCTGTTCGATAGTGGGCCCAAGGGAGCATTCTTTAAAGGACCCTCTACCGGAGAGCTGCTGCTACACCCAGGACCCAACACTGGGCTGTCTGTCCAGTCTCTGGAGGGTCATTAGATGACATACTGCCCAGCAGAGCATGGCATACCCAGCAAGGCAGCTCCATGGGGAAATGCTTAACAGAGTATTACTCCACCTCTGGAGTTTCAACCCAACACCTGCCTCTGCAGGGACAAAATGTCTGGTAGCTGCCAAGTAACCATCATATGAGAGAACAGAGCATTTACCTGCAGCCTCACATCCACTGCAGGAGAATACTTGTACCTCCAGTTTTTATTCCCTCCCATACATAGTCCCATAAGGGATGCCAAAGGTCAACAGATAAATGGCCATGCCTCTGATCCCCAGGCAAAACTAGCATCTGCTGTTGATGCTGTCAGTGCAGATGATGCCTTGCTGAGCACTTCCCTGGTTACCTCAAGCCACCGAGAATGACCCAGTCAGTATACACATCCCACTCCTGATACCGGTTCCCACAGCTCTCCCACCCTTTCTCAGTCACCGGCTTCTCACACGTGCAACAGTCCCACTGCTGCCTGGTGTGCTCCAGCGTGCCTGCATTCTCACCTGCCTCACGGCAATGCAGGGTCCTCTCATGGGGACAGGGAAGGGGCAACAGGCAAAGCGGCTGCCAGTAGCACAGCTCTACCTCTGCTCTCTACATGGGATTCACACAGAGCAGTTTGGAAGCCTCCATCTCTGTTCAGCTACAGCATGAGGCTGACAGACGAAGGAAGGACAACTGAAGAGACAACTGGACAAGGAAAAACTCTCAGGAAACCTGAGTTTCCTCACATGTCCCCTTGTGTCTGAATGTACAACTAGTACTTAGAAGAACTTGGATATTGTCGCAGTTTCGATGTGTGACATGGAAAACCCTTCACCGACCCAACCTCTCGCTTCGCAGGGGATCCATAATGCTCCAGCTTTTATCTTCCTACTTTCCCACCCCATTTTCACCGCCCTCGTATTCTGCTGCTCCCCACCACCCTCCTTTCTTTTCACAGCCTGTATGCCAACTCACCACATGGACTTTTGAAACACAGGGACCAGTTATAGCTCAGCCAAGTGCTCTCCATCTCCTGGCTAAGGCTCTCATGAGCCCAGCAAAACCCCTTTCCCCCACTGATTGCTCCAGCCACCAGCTCCAGCCAAGATGGACACGTACACCACCAGCCACTGCTGGTTTAAGCTGAGACCAAAGCAATATAGCCACACAAGTCCCAGGCATATCCTCCTGCTCCCTTCTCCTTAGTTACAAGACCAAGACCAGACAGACCTCAGCTCTTCCAGCCACCCCTCTGCACCCAACTGCTGACTGTGTCTGAACAAAACAAACTTTATGAGCAGCCTCGGGTTTGAGCCTGCCCTTTTACCAACATGACACCTTATAGTGCTGAACGAGAAGCGTAAACAAGAGCAGAAAGCTATATGCTACTTGTACTGTTGGCAGGAGACTGCATAAGTAAGTCAGCATGTGCTCATGTTTACAGGTTTGAGTGTAGCTATATTACTTAGGTAAAACCCATGCACACTTTCCCAGGGACAAAGAACAGCCCCAAAGAGAAGCTGTTTCAGGTATTTTGTGTCTTTTAGCAATATGAATACCTTTGAATGAAAGTCACCATCCCTCTGCAGAGCAGGGTCGCTGACAGTCTTGCCAAAACCATAGCCAAGTTTTCTTTAAAGCTAAGTGCCTCTCTCCCCAGAGCAACTCCCCGCCTCAGACACCAGTGCCTGTCAACTCATTTCTCTGGTGTCATCTGAAAGGAGGAATAACAAGTGAAAACCACAAACCAGGGTGGCCTGAGAATATTTTGACAGCCTGACAAAGGAAAGCAGAGGAAGTATCTCCTTGTTTATACACTTTCAAATCTTTGAATAAAGATTTCCCTGGAAAAAATAAAAAAAACAACTCACATCGTGACTTGCTCTAACCAGATGAAGAAAAGGAGATGTCAGCCTGTATCTCATCACATTTTCTGGTGCTAAAAGCAAACCAGGTATTTAGAGGGATGATGCCACTCAGTGACAGCAATGTCCCTTTTGCAAAGCACAACCTGCATTTAAACACACAGACTAAGCTAAACCCACCGAAAGAACAGCATGTACAGAACCCACAAGCCACCCACGCAGCCCTGCAGATGCAAAACAACCCAACCAAACGGGGAGGCAGCTGGAGCACGATGCCTGGCTTGGGCAGCAGTGGTAAAGCATCAGCTGTATCAGAGGTGGTTGAAGGGCTGCACAAACACAGCCCCAGGCATGTGGCCCCCCCATTCCACCCCAGAGATCCCGGGGGGAGATGCCAGGGGTCCTAAGCTGTGTCCTGCCTCTACTGTGCTTCTCTTCTCTCAGAGCGCGTCTCAACATGAAACATGCTACCAGAGCTGTAGTGCCCCCAGACTCCCTCGGGTCCAACAAGTTTATGCTTTGCTCCTTTTAGTTTAGGCACTTCAGGAAAGGCAGCAAGGCTGATTGGTGAAACGGAACAGAATGTTTGGGAGGGAACAGGAAAGAAGATCTCAATAAAGGGTGTAACAACAGGATTACATGCAACCAACCCAGCACAGAGCAAGGGAACTTCCCTTAGTGTCCCAGGCAGCTGGCTGTGAAATTGCCAGTCATGGAGATGGTCAGTAATCATTCAGATATGGCCCCATGCAACTTAATGTTGGTCCTGCTTTGAGTGGATGGAAGGACAAAGTGATGAGGGGGAATGGCATCAAGCTGTGCCAGGGCAGGTTTAGAGTAGTCACATTAGGAAAAAGTTTATCACCAGAAGGGTTATCGGGCACTGGAACAGGCTGCCCAGGGAGGTGGAGTCACCATCCTGGGTGTGTTTAACAGATGGGTAGAATATGGTTTAGTAGAGGATGGGTATGGTTGGACTCGATCTCAAAGGTCTTTTCCAAACTCGCGATTCTGTGCGGTTGAAACAACAGCAGAAGCTACTACGCTATATCAAGAGAGAAATGTGTGGGTTTATGTCTGTGTTCACAGCTTTAAAAGGCTACAGAAATTGTTGAGAGTTCAGGAGAGCTTCAAGAAAGATTCCAGAAAGCATACTTTAGCAAGAAACTTAAGGTCACTCCCAGTTTGTCCAGCAGAAGGTGAAGAGGTGATTCGTGCACTGTCTATAAGTACCAGCACAAGAAGAAATTATTAATATTAGGGCTCTTTAATCAGGCAGAGAAAAAAAAATCAAAACAGGAATATAGTTTGATACAGAGGTTGGAAACAGAAGCCAAGCAAATTCAGACGAACTACAGGGAGCACCGTTTAACAAAAGCCATTAGAACAATTTACCTGGGGATGGAGTAGAGCTTCCAATTTGAGGGCTTGAACTGAAGCCTGAACAGTCTTTTCAAAGATACTTCTTTGTATTTCAAGAAATACTGAAGCAGAGATTATTGGGTGAGATTCATTGTCAGAACAGATAATCATAAAGTTCCCTCTGGTCTTAAAGAAAAGTGCCCAGGAAGAATGGCAAAAACATCTGAAAGAACTGAAAGACCTCAAAGCAAATTGTGTTCTGCTACAGAAGAGATTTTAATTACTGCTAGAAGTTAAAAAAAGATTTTACTTTCTTTTGTAAAAGACAATTTCTTCAATAAAGACAAAAAAAATCCAGAGAGAAAATCCTTCATGCAGCTGCCAACAGGAAAGAAAAGGGACATTTGCAGAAACCAAAACAACAACAGAAAAAAAGACACAGGGAAGTATTCCTTCTCTGTAAAACTTGAACAGAAATATAAAATGAAGACAATACAGATTGATTTTGATGTAACTAAGAGCAGCATCTGGTCTCTCCTTTTAAACAAATACGGCAAAGTTTTGTAGTCTCCTTAAGTCACAGAAAACAAAGAAAGGTGTAAAGTTACGATCCAGAGATTGCTAAACATCTTTGGGTATGCTCTGCCCGGCTTTTGAGAGCTGACCTTGTGTTTTTGCATCTCAGCAGAGGCTTTGTGGGTGCAGAACACCACTTGGTGTGCTGGTGCCAGCGATATCCCACAGATGTGGGCTGCAGTGGAGAGTCAAGTGGGCTGGCAGGGAATCGGCTGGGAAGCGTGTTGTTTTGATGGGAGACCAGATGGTGTTTCAGTGGTGTTTTGCTTTGAGATTTCTGGGTTTACTGAAATCTAGAAAACTCAGGAGGAGGGAAACCATAAGCAGATGAAAACGTTCGCAGCTAAGTTTGCACAAGCCTCCCCTCTCCATACACAGTGCAGGGAGAAACATTCCCCTGCAGCGGCCGCTGGAGCTGCACTGGGAGGGACCCTGCACAGAGGGGCTGGCTGTGCTGTGAGCACGGACAGTGGGAGATTTACAGACCCAGCTCCTTGGGCAGATGGGAAAGGAAACAGGAACTCAAAACAGAGTAATGCTTTACAGAATTATTTTTTTTTCTAAAATAAATCCCAAACAAACACCAGCTGGTTCTCATTTCAGCCTGCAGATGAATAGATTTTGAGCAGAAAAGCAGCACCAGACGCCTCTATGCTGCTCTGCAGGAAGCAGAGAGACAACTGTCCACACTGGACTCACCATGGGGACTTCGACCCAGGAGGTCATGCTGCATCAAGCTGATCTGCAGCAGGGGAGCTGCTGATGCCTGGTGCTGCTTCTTTCCCAGCCCCTGGATGCAAACCTCTGGAGAGGCACAGGGCACGGTTGGGCTGTGGGAGCTGTAAGAAAAGGCTATCCCTTCCTTTCACACCCTCAAAACTGCTTGCAAGCCCAGCAAGGGCTGAGGGAGGCACAAGAAGGGAGCTGGCTTGGGATAGCCATGGGAGGTAAGCCTTTCACAGGTCCCCTGCAGGAGGGAGGACAGGGCCTCTGCTGAGCTCTCAGCCGTCTTCAGGGGTCAGAAAGCAGAACCAGACTCCCAGCTACAGACTCTACCTGCTCAACTCCACAAGAGTTTTTCACAACTTACACGTAAGGGAAAACTGCTGAGGGCCACAGGCTCTCAGGAAACACATTATCTTCCTTCACAGGTAACCAGCCTCCCCATGCACCTTCCTCAATGTGCTCAACCCCCCATCTGAGCAAAGGGAGAGTGCCTCCCAACACCAGCTCTGCACAGGGCCCTGCTATAGTCACTCTAAGCAGCTCTTCACTTGTGCTTCAGAACTCCTCAGACCACAGGGGTTCAAATTACACCAAGTGACAATGACACACAGGAGCTCTGGGCACAGTCCAATCAGCCAAAGCCAAGCACACCCTAACCCAGGACTTAGCACCTCTCAAGCCATCATCCCCAGACAGAGGAGTCTGCTCTGCAGAACAGCAGCAGCCTGGGCAGCTTCACCCACAAAAGCCAGCAGCAAGCAGGTGAATTGGTTTTGCAAGATCACTGCACATTTCCTGCCCATCCAAGGATGGCCCCCATCCCAGGAGGGGTAGGGACAAGACAGAACCAGCAACTACTCCCATTGCTTCTGCAGAAACTGCAAAACCCTTTCTCCAAGGGGTGAATATAAGGAAGCTGCACCAGCCAATTAATTGCAGCAGGGCTTTAATTTCCTTGAAGAGGCAACAGGTGGGTTGAGGAGCAACAGGGAACGTGTGAATGCTACAGAGGTAACCTTGGCTGTTCTGAAGTCTAGTCAGCCATCCCTGCTTCACAGGCTTCTTCCTGGGGCAGCTGGCTCTAGGTTTGCTGCAGGGCTGCTTGATACCTGCTGGAGCTAGGATCAGACAAGGAGAAGTGATGCAGGTAGGGATTAGCACAGTGGCAGGCTCCTGTGGGCTTTCCAGCCATTCCCACCCACAGTTAGCATCCTTTAGCGCCAAGATCATAAGCTTCCTGGGATGGATGCCACGTGAATTTGTATACAAAACAGAGGGAAAGCACATACATTCTTTATATAAACATATATTGGAGTAAAGAACTCTATCACAGTTAACATACCCACAGGTCAACTAGAGTTCTTGTTATGACTGCAAATGATTTCTCAAGTACAGTTCTTCACACAAGGAATGTGCATTTTAAATATCTGTAGCTTACTGTGCACAAATACATCTCTGTGTAAACAGTACACGCACCCTTTGGTGCTCCTCTGTTCCATGGTTACACTTACCTCCTGCTCCCTCCTGCTCAACAAGCTTCTAAAAGCCTGCTCACTTTTTAGCCATCTGGTTCCAAGAAGAGCCCAGACTTGCTAAGTTAATGGCACATCAGCTTGTTGTGACAAATCAAGAGGGTTGATTAGCGGTTCATGATTCTGGAAGAAAGTGGGTTACGGTTTCTTTGAGGCTAAATAGTCCCAGTCCCATTGCTCTGACTGTTCCTGCCACCAAACAGCTACCTGGCACGGAGAGCTGACAGCCCTGGTGAGGGAGAAGGCCATGGGGGAACGCAGGAGGAGCAGGCAGTAATTCTTGCACTTGTTTAGAGCTGGACTAAAAATAGAGGTTCTTGAACCCCTTTCACTGTAAAAAAAGCCTGCATAATTCACACGAGTTTTACCAGTAAACTGCAGCTATAAAGGAAAAAACCCACAGCCTTAAAAGGTCTCTTGAAGCCCATCCAGAAGAGTGTTCTGTCCAAGTGCCCTGTACAAGAGGGCAGAGGAGGAGAGGGTGGGAAAGCAGATGCTAAAGGCAGCTCCGGCCCAGCCAGGAAAGAGCAGAGCTTGCCCCTCGCCTCTGAGCTGTGCCTGCCAGTGGGACAGCATGTTCGAGGGCTCTGGGCTCAGGGCAAGAGACAGTCCCCTGCTTACTCATTTCTGTTCTGCCACCCTCAGTACATGGTACCCCATGTGCTGCCTCTGCCAGGGGAACTGACTTCCAGCAAAGGAACTGTTGGAAATGATGATGAGTAATCTTTGCCAGACTGCAGTGCAAGCCTTTTAAGAGAAGCTCTGCCCCTGGTTTTAATGCAAGAGCCAAAGACAAAGTACTGCACCCAGTTCTGGGCTCCCTGGTACAAAAAAGACAGGGATCTCCTGAGCCACAAAGATGATTAAGAGCCTAGAGCATCTCCCCTATGAGGAAAGGCTGAATGACCTGGGGCTGTTCAGCCTGGAGAAAAGAAGCCTGAGAGGGGATCTGATCAATGGGTATCAATATCTGAAGGGTGGGACACAGGGGGACATGGGCAGCCTCTGCTCAGTGTCTGTGGGGACAGGACAAGGGGCGATGGCCTCAAGCTGGAGCACAGGTTGTTCCACCCCAATCTGGGGAAGAGCTTCTTCCCGGTCAGGGTGAGGGAGCCCTGGGACAGGCTGCCCAGGGGGTGTGGAGTCTCCTTCTCTGGAGAGATTCCAGACCTGTCTGTGCGCCCTGTCCCAGGGACCCTGCTTTGGCAGGGGGTTGGACCCCATGGGCTCTGGAGGTCCCTTCCAACCCCTGTGATTCTGTGAAAACCAAACCTTAAATGCATCAAAAAAAAAAAACCAAAAAAACCTCCAAACCCCAAATACAACCCTCAGATACACAGACATCACTCCTCTGGTTGCCCAGATACGACCTTCCCTTTGTTTCTGCAGCCCTGTGGGCATAAGGAGTTCACATTCTCCATCAGTCTCTGGTCTTCAAGCCTTAAGTTGGTGGCCCTGCCTGTGGCAGGGGGGTTGGAGCTCTATGATCCTTGGGGTCCCTTTCAACCCATGCCATTCTATGAGTCTGTGATTCTCATTTCTGGTTTTCTCTCCCTTTATTCCTTAAACCCTTGCTTGCTTCCTCCTTTCTTATCACAGTCTGCACTCAGCTTTTTCCTCAAGACAACAACAAAGGCAGTGACCTTCTATAGAGGATAATGTAGTCAATGGTGAACTCTGGCAAAGCTCATCCCCTTCTCATTTGACCTATAAGGAGTTTCGCCACAAGTGCTCGGTTTTAATTCATCAACTGCCACTTTTAGGTGTGCAGAGATGCAAACCTCCTTTAACTCCAAATGCTAAATACACCACACAAATTCAATGTCTCAAATGTCCCCACCATGAGGTGAGGAGCAGCATCTGTCCCTGAAAATACAGGTGAGCCAAGATGAAAAAGATGGGTTTATTCTCCAGTCAAAAGGACTGCGGTGCCTGCAGTAATCATGGGGTGGCCCAAGCTTTTCTACATAACACACGTATCAAAACTGGCCTCCATGGCAAACCTGCATCGGAGTGAATCCATCTCTAGTGCAGAGGAATGGCTGTGACAAGGCAATTTAGGTTGTGAATGCAGAAGTATATGGGTGGAAGGGTATCTCTGTGAGTTGAGCCTGTTGCTAGGACCATTAAATGGTTCTCTGAGCTTCTTGTGCAATCATTTGGACTGCTGTCTGGCACTCTTTGCACCAGCCCTGCCTGAGATGGAGATCTCCATTCACTCCATGGACATTTATTGAACTAGTAAATCCATAACAGATTCCCTATGGCTCTGGCTGGCACAACAGCCACGGCACCAAGGTGGGAAGCAGCCAAGACAGCAGGGCAGCGAGCCAGGAGCGACTGCTGCCTCCATGGGAGTGCAGGTGCTGTCCCCGCTACCCCCTCTGGCTCCTGAGAGCCTGGGCCCTGCTGCGCCCGGGGCGTGCTGCCACGGTGCAGTGCCTGCAGCTCTGCAAGCCAGGGTGCTGCAGGGGGTCCCACCCAGGCCTGCAACACCCTCACAAAGCTGGGTACACTGACAGGAGGGAGATCAGGTTTTTCCATGAAAGATCCACCTAGAAATAACGGGGGAAGCCCAGGAGGAGGAAATAAGCATGGTGACATTCAGCAGACCAAAACTTTTCCACCTTCATGACATATTAATTAGTCTGGAGGCAGTGAGAAGAAGCATCCCAGCTCCTTGCTGTACAGTGAGTCATCCTATACTCTTCCCACAGCAAAGTTTCAAAGATATCCCCAGTCAACAGCCAAAAACATCATGGAAACAGAATGAAACAGAACTGACAGGACCAGTAGGTAAAGGCTGCTGTTTGGTGTTTGCTGGAACTCTTAAACAAACAAGTTTAAGGAGCTGTACTTTATGGAAAAGGTGTAACTGCTCTTCTGGTGTTTAGAGTATGTCACACAACTCGTAAGTCACGTCTATGGGCATTTTTCAAGCCACAAATGCACAGGTCACAGGACCCTGACAGTGCACTGATAGAGGTCCCAGCAAAAGCCACAAGGATGGTCTAGTCAGCCTTCAAACTTGTAATAACTGGAAACACATGCTACCTGCTTGCCCCGAGCCGAGCCTCCTTTCCTCCTGCAGAGCCAGTGAAATGGAATAGGGAGAATAGCATTGGCTAATATCCCCTAAAGGCTTGTTTTCATTTACATGTTAACATACCCGATCAGTTCTGTTATTACCAGGCTTACCCTTTTAAAGAAAAGAAACTAGAACTTAAGAGCATTATGTTATTTCCCGTCTTGTCCTGAAATGTTTATCATGTCTGGCAAAACCTGTGAACTTTGCACACCAGAAAATAAGTAATTTTGGCCTCAGGTGGCAGGAAACAGGAAAATGAACAGGCACCACTGTATCCTTGGTGAAGTGCAACAATTTCCTTCAGCATAGCAAAGAATTTATCATTCTTATGCTGATGGTTGGCCAGGATCCTGGATCTATGCTCAATAAGCCTTCTGCATAGCACTTGCTTATGAACCCCTTCTGATCTGTATTTCAGATGCTTGGTTTTGAATACGAGAGATATCAATAGGTCAAGAACGGATCAAGTGGTCTTCAAAGTCATTCTGACAAATGTTGGAGGACAGCAAGGCATCATGGACGTAGCAGTATTTTCCTAAATTTCTCCTATGTCGACCTCTATCAGGCCCCAAGATCTCTGGTGCTACCCTCCATTTTCAGTTGGCTCTTCACCCTTGCTTTCCCCTTGCTTAGGGAAGTCAGTCTGTAGACCACCACATATATTGTTCCTAAGATATTTTAAAATTGATTTAGAACTGGTGAAAGAGCCTCAGAGCCCAAGGCAGATCTCTAAGATAGAGCAGTAGGGCAAGTTGGCCAGATACTGCCTGTTAACAAACTGCCTTCAGGGAAAGGGGGAGTTTAAACTTCTTGGCCTACTCTGTTTGCTACCCTGGGAATGCCAATTAGCGTTCCATGTGGCATTTGCTAAGATATAACTTTGATCAAAGATTGTGAACTCACCAGAGACCACTGAGTGGCCACGAGGTGCCTGTCAGTGAGGCTTGTCAGAGGCGATTAGCCAAGGTCGTGTTCTAAGCAGTGACTCAGAAATGCGTGGCTCTCTAACCCTTTTTCCCCGCCTTGCTTCTTGCCTCCTAATGATTGCTAAATTGAATCTGAATGCATCCACACTGATGACAGGAACAGGAGCTCTGATTCCTGGGAACAAGTGTGGATGACAGAGGGAACCTCTGGTTTTAGCAAAGCACAGGTTCCTGGGCTCTGCTCCATCAGATGAATGTTTCCTTATCATGTCCCCAAAATCCCCTGGGCAGAGGAACATCTAGTAGAAACACACTCAGTTATTTTTCAGAGACTTTCTCCTCTGGGCTGTCAGAGATCTGAAGGAGCTGGCAACCACCCTACTCTTAATCTGATAAATGCTATTTGCCACTAAAATAGCCTCTGAAAGCTTGTCTGAAGGGGAACAAGCAGTCTTGTTCGGAGATGCCATTAGCAGGAAGATGTGGAGAGGGCTATTCTGAGGGCTGCTGATTTTGGGGTTTCACCCCACTTTGGCATCACCAAAGCAGAATAAGGAGATTATTATCAAATCTTGGGGCACTGTCAATGGGAGAAACAAAAAGGTCCTGGTCAAAATTCAGACTCAAAGTTATTTTGGTTCTTCATCAATTCCTCTCCCCGTGATATGGATCCAGGGAATCTGGGCTTTGGCCACCCTGTCTGTCAGAAAGCATGGATTCTCTGCAGACCACAAAAAGGTGATTCATCAGGAGACAGGCACTGGCCATCTTTTTATGCCTACATGGTCCTGCTCTTGATCTTTTAGAAATCCAAATCTTCTCTTCACAACTAGCTTCAAGTGAGGGAGATGCCAGAGTTTTAAGGATTAACAGAGGGAAAATGGCAGTTTCCTGCTACAATTTTTAATTCCTAAATAGCTAAATGCAATTAAATGGTTGAACTGGGAGGGAGAGGTGAGAGAGAATGTAATCTGGCTACTACAGTAAAAAACAATTAAAAAATGTTTCTGTAAAAATTAGCATCAAAAGGAGGGCTAAGGAGAATCTTCATCCTTTAGTAGATGATGGGAGAATAAAAAAACCAAATAGTGACAAAGGATGAGGAAAATACTGAGGTACTTAATGCCTTCTTTGCCTCAGTCTTTAATACAAAGACCAATTGCTCCCAGGATACCCAGCCCCCTGTACTGGAAGATGGAGATGGGGAGCAGAATGAAACCTCATTAATCCAAGGGGAAACGGTTAGTACCCTGCTACTTAGACACACAGATCTATGGGGATGGATGGGACCGTCCCAAGGGTGCTGAAGGAGCTGGCAGAAGTGCTCAGTAAGCTACTTTCCACCATCTATCAGCAGTCCTGGCTAACTGTGAAGGTCCCAGTTGACTGGAGGTTAGCAAATGTGACACCCATCTACAAGAAGAGACAGGAGGAGGAGCCAGGGAACTGCAGGCCTGCCAGCCTGACCTCAATGCTGGGGAAGGTTGTGGAACAGATCATTCTGAGTGCCATCACACAGCATGTACCCAAGTGATCAGCCCCTGTCAGCATGGGTTTGTACAAGGCAGGTCCTGCTTGATGAACTGCATCTCCTTCTACGAAGGGTAAACCATTCCGTGGATGAGGGAAAGGCTGTGCACATTGTTTACCTGGACTTCAGTGGAGCCATTGAAACCATTTGCCACTATATGATCCTGGAGAAACCGGCTGCTCAGGGATGGAAGTGCACCCTCTTTGCAGGGTTCTGGAAGACCATGGACTGCACCAGCGCACATGTGTAGAGGTGGGTGGTGGTTTTGTCGGTGTAGTCATGCTAAGGGCAGAGGAGAAGCAAGAAAAGCAGTGAAGCTGGGCTCTTTTCCTCAAGCTAAACAGGAAAGGCCAGGAGGAGGTGCTCAGCCTTGTCTGCTTTCTGTCTGGAAACCTCTGAAGCTCCTTCAGGGTGTGAGCTGGTGGTTTTATACCCCAGCAGCACAGGGCAAAAGGAAGGTGGAGTTACTTGTCTTGCCTGAAAGAAGTGACAGAAAACTGGTACCCACTTGGTCCAGGGGTAATCTCAGTCTTCACCTCAGGAAGTCCACAGATGTGCTGTGCTGGAGCCAGGTACTTCCCGTTCCTGGTGATGCGGGTGCCGGACGTAGTACTGAGCACCTGGAGAGCAGCTGTCTGCCATGGGCGGTTCGGCCCCATGAGATGTGTATGCGGGCGCTGTCGTTATGGTGGGGTTGTGAGCCAGGTAACCTAGGAAGAAAAGCCTGTGAAAGGGCACCTGCTTGCAACGGTATATTTAAAGGTCATTTCTAAGTGGATTACTCGGAGTCGCTGGCCTCAAGGTACTTCCCTTCCTGTGTGACTTTTGCCTCCCACAGTGATACCAGTAGGCCCATGTAATGGTACAACAACTTCCAGCAAGAACCATGTGGGCACCATGCAGTGAATCAGAGTATCACCAAAATATTGGTATTGCTGTGAAGTATTACACCCCCAAACAGTTGCTACGCTAACTTAAAACAAATGTAAAGATCACAGCAGTGGTGTTTTGCTTTCATGGAGCCCTGAGGGTCAAGAAATAGAACCCTGACTGCTGTGGTGGAGGAGGCGAGGAAGGAGGAGGAGAAAAAGGGTGAGGTGGGAGCACCGAATTCATAGTAAAGATACAGAGCAAGCTTCTTAGTGTGCACCTGGGGGGGTTCAGGCGCTGCTAAGGCCACTCCCTGCTCAGCAGTCAGGCAGCTTTTCTCCAGGGCTTTCCCAGGAGCAACCTCGGCCTTCCCCTGGCACCCCTTGGGCTGGCAGGGGGGTTGGACCCGATGATCTCTCGAGGTCTCTTCCAACCCCTGTGATTCTGTGATTCTTGGCCGCAGAGCACGGCGAGGGCGAGCGGGCAGCCCTTGGTTGGGGGAGGCTGTGATGTCAGCTGGCAGGTGGCCTTGGGGAGATGCCTTGGCTCATCACGGAAGCACACTGCAACATCGTACAGGGTCCTGGCATCCATCCTATGTGCTGTTGTAGGTATCATATGGCTTACTGGGAGCTGGGGACGTCCCACTTGCAGGGCCACACCTTCATGAGGTCTGCATAGCAGGAACGTGCAGCAAGGGGAAAAACTCATGTGATTTTTGCACTCTATCCAGCAGCCCTGTGTTCTCACACTTGTAGGCTCATATAAAATGAACACACATTTGAACACCTGGAATTTCCTTTTCTATATCATCTAATTTTCTAGATGACTCAATTATGTTTTTTCTCCTGGTGGGGGGTGGAACTTGGGCCTGGTGTTAGTAAGCAGAATTTTCTGCTGGGGGCTCTCAGTTAGCAAGGTTTAGGGAAACTCTGTGGTGCTGCTTTTGGGAGTTTGTTCTCAGAAACAGAGGCAAGAGAGGCTGCCTTTCTCTCATGGTGCAGAGGAAAACTGGGCAGACTTGTGAGTAGTTTCTGGCTTGTTCAAGACAAGCTAGATGCTGGCCACAAGTCACGAGTCTTTTCAGATTTCGCCCGATAGGTCAATGCCCTGTTTTTCCTGTGTGTCTCACTGGAGTAAGACTAGCATCCATTCCCTTCCCATGCCACCCGCAGCCAATCCCTCCCTTTTATGCTTACCTCTTTCCCTCTACAAAAGAGATTTGCTCTCCAGCTTTTGGTCAGTCACCTCCTGTCCCCATGAGCCAGGTTAAACAGCAGCAGCGACACACCAGCTGTACTGCAAACATCTGCAAAGGCAGCCTGGCTTTCGGAAAGATGTAAAGATGATTCAAAAAGCAAATGCCCCAAAATGGCCTTGGTTCACAGCCCAGGAGCGACCTTAATTTGTTACTGCGGTGACAGCGCTCAGCAGTGTTTGAGTCATGACAGGAGCCATCACTCAGCATCACATACTGACAATTGAGAAATGAGCTGCTGTTCCCCTGTACTGCCCAACTGAATGTAAGAGAAAGCATCGCTCGGACCTAGAGCAAAATTGTGGCTACCTGGTAGTGCAGGTGCAGCTTACAGCTGTGGGACAACTGTCCTGCAGTGCCCAACTCATCCTGATGCTTCTTGCCTGTGCCCTCAGGTACCAGTAAGCTGCTGGACTTCCATCTTGAAAATTGTCCTGGAGACTTCCTCACCTGAAATGTCAAAGGCATTTATGTTTTAGCAGAACTGACCCTGAGCTTTTTTGTCACATCATTGCCTGGTGCTGGGGATGTCACATAGCACTGTTCTCTCCCAGTCCTCCCAGTCTGACCCCAGGGCTGACAGACCTCACCTCCTGGGGCTTTCTCCAGCAAGGATACCAGGCTAGAAACTGGTGGCAAAGTGCTCAGCAAGAGAAATATTTTGAGAAAGGCTAAAAACAGAGCTCTGACCCTGCTTCGTTATATATAGCACGGGCCATACGTGCGCATACTGGCACTAAGACATCCTTGCAATGCGTGCAGAGAGGGGATAGCTGAAGGAGCAAAACTGCTGGGTGCAGCTGCCAGACAGCCCAGAAACAGCCGCTCCCAAGGGCAGAGGGGGCAGCAAGCGCAGCTGCCCCACGGGAAGCAGTGGCAGAGTGGGACAGAAGGCACAGTGCTGTGCAGCAGAAATGTGGAAGGTGTGGGCCTTGTGACAGGGGTGCAAACTCCAAGTGCAAGACTTGTGGGTCCTGGCTAACAGCTGGGCTGCGCAAGAGCAAACCCTTTCCTTCACACCACTGCCCCCAAACACACACGGCTCCAGCCTGGCGCTGCACGCAGTCCCCTGTTGCTTGGCATTTTATCATGATCTCTCAAGACATATCCATTGCTATATTTAAAGCCCAGGTTTTGCTTTCTGGCTTTGGACAGGACTCACAGTTTCTTTCTGCTCAGGCAAGAAAACTTCGTCCTGGTTTCAGCGAGGATAGAGGAAAGGAGCCAGGACAGGTGAGCCAAGCTGGCCAAGGGTGTTTTCCACACCATGTGACGTTATGCCCACCATAAAAGGGGGCTAGTTGAGGAGGGATGGTCCATGTGGCTCAGGGACAGTCTGAGTATGTGTTGAGCATCTGGTCGGTGGGTCAGTGAAGTGCCTTGTATTATCAACATTGTGAGAATCACCATGTTCTGTTTTAAGTCCTGTTGTTATTTCCCTCTCCTTGTGCTGTCCCAGTAAACTGTCCTTACCCCAGCCCACGTGGTTTGCCCAGCGTGTGTCTCGAAGTGTTGGGTTAGCGGCAGATCTGACCAAAGCTAACCGCAAGCCAGCTTCAGCTAGCAGGCATGGCCAAGGAGAAGGGCTTAGGTGACAGCCTCTGAGCTAACAGCAGTTAAGCCTTTCTTCTCATGACCTTGAAGCTTGAGACCCTCTCTGGGGTGACAAAACCTGCCACAGAGCTGCACAAGGAGTTTTGCAGTTGCCTCCAGCTATGCTGCCCTTCACAATGTGCAGGAATCAGGTTTGTTCCCAGGGACAAATCAGGCAGAGCAAAGACTGAACACAAGTCTTCATTTCTGCCCCTCCAAAGGTTAATGTTCTGCCTGCTGGACTGGTGGATAAAAATAACACACAAATGCAATTTTTTCTTGACATTTCTACGAGGTCTATTCTAGGACACCTGGTCTGAAGACAGTTGTGGGTTTGGGCCAGCCTTGTTGGGCAGATGACCAGAAAATTGTCATGAATAGCTAAGCATCTGTAGGTTTAATCTGTAGTGACTGTGACACCTAAATCTTAGGTACAGGTTCCTAAAGCCATGGTGGGTTCCTGTTTTGGATTTAGGCCTTCATGGCGAGGAAGCGCTGACACTGGGGTGGATGTTCAGCCTTAACTTTGCCCTCTGCACTCCAGTATCGACATGAACACTTGAGAACACTCCACTACCTGCACTAAGTGTATACCTGAATGTAAAATGCATAATTTTTTTTAAAAAAAAAATAAATACATAAACAAATAACAATATCTAATAATCAGTTAAATCACTAAGTAACAGCTGCTGGACCCATCTGTTTC
This sequence comes from Porphyrio hochstetteri, assembly GCA_020800305.1. Classification (NCBI taxonomy): domain Eukaryota; kingdom Metazoa; phylum Chordata; class Aves; order Gruiformes; family Rallidae; genus Porphyrio; species Porphyrio hochstetteri. The sequence goes on from CM036908.1 coordinate 1,124,836, forward strand.
TAGGATCCTGTTTTCTGAGGTTATGCCCTAAATAAGAAACCTGCCCAGAGCTGAGCAAGCTGGGAGTGTCCTGTTCTGCAGCATAGCTCTGGCACAACCCTGCCAGTCAGTCTGGGATAACTAAGACCCAGTCCTCTTTAACCACAGTAGGCCCAGGGCCACGTTGAAAACTTCTGCCACTCTGCCCAGCTGTGCACAAACCTCCTGCACCCTCATGTACCACGTATCCATGCCCAGGGGAGCTTGCTGGGGTAGTACAGAATACATCCCTAATATGCAGTAGAATTCCACCCCTGAGGGTTATACAGGCAAGGACCACAGATCCAGATAGAGTACTTCCTTACCTGAAGGTTGTACTGGTCCATGGATAGATCCACCCTGTCTGGGCGTGGACTCCTGTCACACCACTCTGGAGTAAAGCTCTTCCACCGCAAGCCAGTCCCCCAGGGAGAGTGCAACACGCTTCAAACCACAGTGCCTCCTGTTAGCACCTCCTGGGAGCTGCTTCCCACGACTGGCTTCCGATCTGGGAGAAGAAAAGCCCTAGATCAGACCTGTGGAAGAAGAATTACATCCAGCCCCAGCTTGCTCCCCCAGGTTCATGCCATGCAGACGGGACACCGAGGTGCATCACATGAGAACATGGCTATGCTCAGCCACCAGGCTCTTGGGAAAGGAAGTGCTCAGGCATGGAGGGGGAGCTGTACTTCCCACTCACACGCAGAATCAAGAGAAGGCATTAACCACACCCCTCATCTCATCACAAAATCCTTTCTGCTGACCCTTGTGTTAGAAGCAGAAGTCAGAAGCCCAGTGAGAAACAGCAGCCTTCGGTCTGCCATGTGGTGCCCTGGCTGTACTTTGCACTTCGGAAGCCAGAATTCGGGTTTATTGCTAAAGATACAAAGATATATGGGTTCTCACTGTATGCAGAGCATTTTGTTCTTTGCACAGATCAATAATCAGCAAGCAAGCAGAAATCCCTCTTCTAAAAGCCTTTTTGGATCCCCATCTGCTGGAACCCGATATGTGAGGGCCTGAGGGTTTATGTGTTTGGTCTCCAGGGAACGAAGCCATGTTGCTGGGACACACAGAAAGGATTAACAGGCACCATTCATCTTTTGGATTTTATTTGCTGTCTCCTTGTCCTGGGACTTTTTTTTTTTCCCCCTCTGGCTTCCTCTCCTGGTTTTTGGCTGGGAGGGAGTTAATTTTCACAAGGAGCTGGGCGGAGACACAGCTGACCCAAACTACCCAAAGGGACTTTCAATACCTCAGGACATTGTTCTCAATATATCAGCAGGAGAGCTACCTGGGCAGGAGGGATCACTGCTTGGCCTGGGCATCAGGTTCTGGGCAGTGGGCAACTACATTGTGTGTCCCCTGCTTTGTATATTCATTGCTATCGTCATTTCCCTCTTCCTTCACTGTTTGGTTTTATCTGTGTTACCACAGAGAGGACATGAGGAAGTGGGATGGAGAACCTACCTCAGCACTAGAGGCACAAGTACATGAGTTGCAAGTTAAAACAATCACCAAAGGGAAAAAGGCCACCCCGGTTTCCAGTGGGCAGTTTCCCAACAGAGTAGAAGGGCTGGTCTCACTTATAAACCTCTTGAAGGGACTTCTAAGTAATTTTGACAAGAAGCAAGTAACAAATACAATGACCAATATCTAAAGCCAGATGGATGGCTTTGGCATCCACAAACTGTCTTGATTCACCTTCTCCTTCAGCACTTTCTGCAACTTGTCATCTAGGACTCCACACAGCACGCTAATTGTTACTTACTAGTGGATGCATTATTGGGATACTGAGAAACCAGAGGCACTTTTCCACCAAAGTGCCATAAAGTCCCACCTCTAAAATCCCAGTGACCTTTCATTTGAGGTCTGCCTCTAAGTGCCTTGCCCGCTCCCACATTTCAACGAGCACTGGGTACCCCGGGTTCATCTGTGTGGAGAGTTCCCCGATGCGGCCTGCAGTGCGGGCACAGGGGTTGCACGGCACGCTGGGGGTTGCACGGGGCTTTAGGCTGCTTGGGGCAACGCAGGGCTGTACACACAGAAACACAGGGCAGTCTGTGTGCAGGGTGTACGCTGAGCGCACGCGTTTTGGGACGGCACGTGTGTGGTTGGGGTAAATATTGACACAAGGGTTTTCTCCGCAGCTCGGTCTGGCCCACGGCAGCCCCAGACTACAAGAAGCCTTTGTGTTCAGCTGGTGGCTCTGGCCACAGTAGGGGCCAGCTGCATCAGCTCCAGCAGCACAGCCACCCGGCAGCAAATCTGGGCTGGAAGCAGCTCTCGGCCCCAAAACTTGTCCCGGCGAGCTGCTCGTCCCACTTGTCTTGTACTGCACACACGGGGCGGCCATATTCTTTGAAGGACAAACCCTGCGCTGGGGTAAAACAAAGCTGCAGGCCTGTGCTCAGTGTGCTCGAGCCGGGGGTGCACGTCAGATGCTGGGCCTGTGTTTTACCACGTGTCAGTAAATCACGGGTAAAAGGAGAGCACTTTGTGTGAGCATGGGTAGGTCGGATCCCGTGTTTTACAAGGGGGGTGTGTGCCTGTGTGGGTGTTCGGAGCATGTCTGCAGGTGGCTGGAGGACCTCCAAGGAGCTGAAAGGCAATGGCAGCAGCTGTGGGTGGGATTGTGTTAACAGCGCTGGATGAGCAACACAAAAAAGGTCAGAGCTCTTCCTGAGTTTTAATTAGGTTAAAGCATCCCCAAAGGCAGTCGGGGCGAAGCCGCACTGGCCTTAGATGTCTGCACTGAAAGACTTTAACCAGAGCCACGGCCCCGCAGCTCGTGAGCAAGCAACGTGCATCCTCAGGACAGGCGAAGGCCGGTGCCGCAGGCTGCTCCCGTGCTCGCACACAGCCTCGCTCAAGAAGTCGGGTCCTCCCGCCTCTAGCCAACAACAAGTGAGCCCTAACGCTGACAACATCATTAAATAAAAAGTCTTAACGATGTTTTTTTTAAAGTCTGAAAGCTCTGACAGGGGCGCTTGGGCAGTTTTTACAGGAGCTATTGAAAAGGTTACCTCAGTCCACTGCCTCTGTGCTGATGTGCAGCAGCACGTGTTTTCTTCCAGCCCTCTGCCTTTGCACCAGGCTCTGCTCACTGGGCCTGAAATCCACAGCAGCTCCTAGGTTTAGACAGAAAAAGAGGCAAAAGCAGTGCTCTCCTGAAAATGGCTTGTGTTCTGGTGAAAGAAAGAAAAGCAGAGCGTTCCAAAAATTTTACTTTAGCTGTCACTTGGGCATCTCCCACTGCCCTTCTGCCTGCGTGCTCCAAAACACTCCGCCACTCTCCCTGCCTCACCAATGCCCTTCCCAGCACTGCTTCCTCACAGGGCTGGTGCAACCCCAGGCTGACAAGGGAGATGCCCTCACCCACCCCAGCCAGGAGAAGGGCAGCGTCAGGACACTGAGCTGTGCTCCTGCAGGACATAGCTGCAGGAGAGGCAACATCAGATTTTCCCAGTTTTAATCAAAGGCAAGTATTTAAGCTGAGGGAGGGAGGGGGAACAACACAGCAGAAAAAATAAACAAGCAAATTCCTGGCCAATAAAAACCCCACAACATTTTTACAGGAAATACTTACTTCTCAGTGTCTTTAGTCCATTCTTGTGTGTGCTGTGGCACTCAGATGTAGGCGAGACCTCCGCAATGAACCCAGAATGACATGGAGATTTTTCAAAGTGAAGCACATGGAAGGCCTTATTCTGTCTGTGGCTGTGTCCAGGGAATCCTGAAATGAAGCCGGGGATGGGGAGAAAAGCCTGACCTCACCCCACTCCACCAGCATCCCTCGCCCAGTCAGCTTACATGATGCTCCCCCCCCTTGTTAGGTATGATGGAAGCTGTTGGCCAAAGCATGTGGTGGCCAGGACCCAGCTGTGAGAACTGCTTTCAGATCAGTGCCACCAACAAACAGAGGAACACAGTAAAAGTAACACTTACTTTGAGAGCTGTGATGTACTTTACAAGCTGCTAAGGAGGCCAAGCCTGGCACGCTGTCCTACTTTAGCCCTCATCAGGCTGAGCGAGAGCGAACTGGAGAACGTGAATCTGCTGGGGTTGCAGAGACCAGCAGCCTGGCTGTAGATCAGAGTTGTGAGTGCTGGGAAGGCTGGGAAGCATCAGCGCAAAGGTGAAGTAGAGCTGCATCTTTCCGTGCAGTCTGCTGGCTTCGTGGTGACGGCAGAAGGCAGCGCATCACGCGGTGCGCGGCCGTGGGAAGCGGAGCTGCGCGGGCTCGGCCCTGCTTCCTGGGGGCCGCTCTTACTCAGCTGGGAACACTAACAAACCAGAGCTTCACAAAACAAAATGTACTTGGGAAGGCTGAGCTAAACATTGTGTCAACCCTATTTATATTTTGAGGAACACAGCCCAAAGAGGTAGCTCTCTGTGGGCCAGATAGCATATTGTCCTTTAACAACCCAAAACTGGTGTTTCACAGGGACATGACAGCAGGAGGTGCAAGAAAAGAATCCCCAAAGGTCCTCGAGTCCTGCCCTCCTTTTCTGCACAGCCCTGCTGACTTCCAGGGAATGAACTGGAGCATCCTGAGAGGAGCTTGGCACATAGCTCCCACTCTGCAGCAAACCCAGAGCTGCCAGCTCACTGCAGTCTGACCCAGTGGGTTTTCCTTATGCCACTGAGGTCCAGTACAGCCTTAAGATACTCACAGAGGATGTGGCAGCATGAAGTCCCAGAAGTCATAAGTGTGGGCAGGATTCAGAGGGCTCCCAAAAGCCAGTGTGGCTGGACAAAGGACCTGACATTTCCTTGATTTTACAGCATTTGGGATTTGGGGTTTTTAAGATTTGAACAGTATTTAAAAAAAAAAAACCCTGAGGGCCCTGTGAGAGGACTGCAAACAGACCTTGCAGGAGCGTCTGCGGGCTGAGAGCCAGCAAGACCTCACAGCCCCAGCGGCTTCCATATGAAATCCTGTCCCCAGAAACCCCCATGACAGCAGCAGCCTTCCTCTTCAGCCTGCCTCCCCCTTAGATGGCCCAGCTCACCCACGAAAGGTGACGATCCGTCGCATTCCCCTGAGGACATGGGTCACTGCTAAAGCACAAGGAAGCCACAAGCACGGGTTTCCAGGAGAAGGCGCTGAGCAAGGTGTCGGGGCTTGGAAAGTCCTAGGCAAGAGGGTCCAATACGCTCAGCAGCACTGGGACCTTCTCCTGAGGTTCAGTGTCCCCATGGAAGCTCAGAAGATCAGCAGCAGGAAAACACGTCAAACTGAGCTACAAAGATCAGCCAAGACCTCGCGCACATGTATGACCGTGTTTGTGTAGGAAGCAGGGGCACCACAGAGTGACAAGAGCTTTCAGCCCCCATTGTACATCGGCTAGGAATGTACTTGATAAAAATAGGTGCTGCACATTTGGTAACAGCAGGGAAAAGCACAATCCCAGCTTTTCACATACAATCCTCCCAGTCTACTTGTTGTTATTGTCTGGGCTCCAGCAACGAACCCCAAGCCAAGTTCTAGGGTGATTTATTCCTCACTTAGTATAATTCCATTTATTGAGTGGAGTTACTTAGTCACTGCAAAATGTGGCCCAATTCTTTTTATTTTGCTTTCGTAACCATGCCCCCCTGAAACGTTAACCCTACAGCCTATAAAAATACCCACCCAAGCAGGACCAACATGGCATTTGGAAAGGAACCATGGGCTGGCACGTGACTTCTGCCTTATTTAGATGGGTTCGGAAGGCAATGCTTGCGCGAAGATCGGTCTCCAAGTGCCTATGCAGGAATTAAGCATGGGGTAGGAGAGAAAGCACGCAATCCACAGCGACACAGACACAGGAGGACAAGCACAGAAATCCTGGCTTTCTGCTTATAAACCTGAATTTCCAACTGCTTGAAAGCAACCCAACTAAACGCACGCGCACAGCCGCATGTACTGCAGCACCAGGCACGTGTGGCATCACTGTGGGGCAGAGAGGGGCTGCGCAAGGACACGCAGCCTCTCGCCTTGGCACAGCCAAGTGGCTGGGTGGCTGGGAGCAACAAGTCTTGGGGCGCTCCTGCCTGGCCCCTATCAAAAACTCCCCCAGTCTTGGGTTTAACACTTGTGTGGCAAGCTCCAGTCCCCTGAGCAGCTCCCCTCCAAGGCAGGTACCGGTGACGTTCTGGGAAGGGCCACACCAGCACTCGCTTCCCACCAGACACCTGATGCTGTGTGGGGAAGGGGCAGTTGCTGCCCCACAGCCTGTGGAGCCTTGGCAGGGTGTTGGCACCCCTGACCTGCCCTTGCTCTGCCCAGGCAGGCAGCTGCAGGGTCGCACCCAGGATGGGGCGGGCAGCTGGGCTTTGCCCCAGAGCTGTGCAAGCAGCAGCCCAGGGTTGTCCAGAGCAAAGTGCCTCATCCCGGCCGCAACCCTGACCAGGTGCACGGGCTGCAGATACCTTGCCTGGGCGCGCCCACACAGCCTCTGGTTGCCAGTGGTTTGGAAAGCCTCTGTCCCCTGTCCCCATGGGACTCTTACTAGCTCTGCATAAACCTTCCTCCTAGGAATGTGGCTGATGGCTTTTTGAACGGGCTAGTCCTTCAGGCGTCCAACAACATCCTTTGACAGTGAAGTGCGTGACTCTGTGATTCACAGCAGAAGGAAAGTATTTCCTTTCATTTGTCCTAAACCTGTTGTCCAATGGTGCTCCAGCTCTTCTCATCAGAAACAAACAAGTTCCTCAGTGATCTTCACAAACTATTGATGAATCCCTGCATCTACCTCCTATCTTCTTTTTTTCCCTTTCCTTTTTTTCCCCAGACCAGAAGGACCTACTCTATTACATTTCTGTTCAACAGCAGGAAACACAGGCACTTCTTTGAATTGCTGTTTTTAAATAACTATACCTAAACAAAATAGTCAAGATACCAGAGCACTGTTATTTTAGACAGTCACCAGATTAGGATTTCTGTTTTGCTCTCGATTTCTTTCCTTGCCAACAACATGCCTATCACTTAATCATTACTGAGCAGCAAGTAGGCTTGACTATTCCAAATGGCTCCAGCACCTCTTTCACTGTCAACAGCTGCTGCTTTAGAGTTCTTCGTATTGAATATGAACTCAAGTGTACAGACTGTGCAGCACTGCAGGGAACAGACCTGGCTTTTCTGATGTTGCCTCATTCTTCAGTGTTCACTCAAGTCTCCGTTCAGTCAGAAGGCCAAAGCCTTTGTAGCGAGCTTCCTTCATTCACTGTGTTTGCAGAAGTTTAGAGCAGAAGCTCCCAGCCTTTTACAAGCCATTCTTCACAATCTGTTTTTAAGCATGTCTTATTATGAGTTCACATTTAACATCTCAGCATGTATGATCCTTTCTGTTTTCCCCCTTTGGACATGACTTATGCTTTTTGAAGGATATCTTTTTACTTCTAATAATATTCTTTAATCTACTATTTAACTATGCTAGCTATTTTTATTCTTTTTGAACAGTCTTTCTGGTAGTTAAATTTACCATGGACTCCTAATATCCAGAGCCTAGACATCTCCAAGCCTTTTTTATTCTTTTGACTTCTTTTAATTTCCATCCCTGAAGCTAAGGCTTTACTGTAGAGGATGGGGGAAGAAGTTTCACCCTACAGAGCCAGGAAATTTGGATGCTTGATTATGTCCATTGCAAAGTGCCTCCTGACCACCAGCTCCCCTGCTCAGAGCCCTGAAGCCCCTTCATGCCTAAAGTTAAGCAGAAGTCTCAGTGATCCTGCCACCTCCCTTGCTCTCCCCGCTTGCTTCATCTTTATGGCAAAAAACACATATGGACAACTTTATCCAGGAGTAAAAATGGACATAGACACAGTCATTAAATTAATAAATAAACTGCTAAAGCTAGTTGGCTGGTTATTTTGGGTTGATTTTCTGGGAAAAGGAGGAGTTGGTTGATAACTCTCACATTTATTTTGGGAAACAAACAAAAATGTGACATTAAAATGTCAATATGCTTCAGAACTAGAAAAACCCAGCAAAACCATTTCATTTCCCTGGCTCCCCAGGGTGTATAAACTCAGGGATACTGCTAATGGAAGTTGATTAAAAACAGGCTCTTTTGTTTGCCTTCTTAGGCAGGCGGGTCACATCCAATTTTGCTCTGAGGCTGGGTATTTTTGTCTTCTTTCTTTCGCTCTTTCTTCCCTTCCTGCCTCTCCCCACTCCCCACACCATTTGGTTCTGCTCCAGCTGCTCCATTCCCAGAGAACTTGGCTTTCGCTGCCTCCACACAAAGTGACAGAGCCGTGTCCTTCCCCTTCCCAGCACTTCTGCTCCTTCAAAACCCGACTATCCAGGCTCCCCCCAAAGCACAGAGTGCCTTGGAGCTTGGTACCGTAACACCACATCTGCATCCCTGCAAAGCACCCCCCTACATGCATTCCCACCCGACACATGCTGGAAATGCATCCAGCTCAGCTTAAGAGCAAATGATTAACAGCAAGCATGACTTGACACCCGTCTTTCTGATGCTGCTTTAACTTCTGTTTGCTTTTACTTAAGGAACAGGGGCAAAAACATGTTACCTCACCGAATTTCCCTGAAAGATTCAAGTCAGTGGAGAGCAGGCTCCTTCAGACATTAGAGGGTGTTGTGGGAAGAGACTGAAATGGATCTTTAACGATCATGGTCAGGACCTCCAAATACTTCTTGAAGGGAAAACACTGACTTGCCAGAACCCAAGATTAAAAGTAACAAGCACATAAACATCCTTCACATGGTTTTGTATTAGCCAAGAGCTGTTCTACAAGTGAGCTGTGCTCTCTTCCTCCTGTCCCTTCTCACCAGTCCCCTTCCCTCCTGCCCAAGAAAGGTCATGTTCTTCACAGGGGGAAAAAAAATAAATTAAAAAAATCTTCCACAACAACAGGGCCTTAAATCAAGCCAAGAAAGAAAACTTCCCTTTCACCAGCTCCTAATAAATAACTTCAACCTCTTCAATGCAAATATTTCCAAACAAAGAGTCTCTGTTCGTGACGGAGCCATAAATTATCATGGTCGATCTTGTTTTGTTTGAAATCGGACCCAGGCAAACCTCAGCGTGGTTTCAGGGAAAGTCTTCTGCACTTTCGTATCAGTATGGACTCACAGAGGACCCAAATGAAAGCCCCCTCCCCTCTTGTCCCAGCTCTCCCAGCCTCTCCCCATCACTGCTGCTGGCTCCTGCTCTGCCTGGGAGCAGGGAACAGATGTCCTAGCCAGGCGCATCAGCCATGCTGCTCCCACAGCACAAAGGTTACGTTTGCGTGAGGTTGTGTGAAGCCTCCGAGTATCCCAGGCATGACAGAGCAGGGCAGTAACGGCTCAGACATTCTAAGCCAGTCCAGAAGCAAGCACGGGAACATCAGCAAATAGCACAAATTCTCAAGGGGAGAATCCAGATGGACTCCAGAGTACAGCTGGACCGAAGTCAGCCTGACACCAGTGCAGCCAAAATCAGGATCTGACCCTATACTATTTATAACATACCATGACATTGGCTAACGCCGCAGTCACAAGTGCATAATGACCAGGTTCACACATTTAATAGATTAAAGCTGATGCTCTGGCACAAGAAACAGTTACACAACTCTGACACTGTAGCGACTGGTTATGCAGGAAGTATTTCTGTCTCCCCTGACACCAGTTAAACTAATCACACCCTGAATTAAATATCTGGAGGTGCTTTGCTCTACAGTCAAGAGCTGGGCTGCCCTTCTAGCAGCACTTATTCCAGACTAGACAGACCAGGCACAGGAACACACATGCATAAGATGCTACTTGGGAACTCATTCATCCCATGATGAATGAGTTCCCCCGAGTTCAGCCACCCGAGTTCAGGGAGCTGCTCAACTGGAGGGAAAGACCACATACTCCTTCTTGATGAAGCCTACATGGTTGATCTGGCAACCTCCCTGCACTGTGCAGTGGTCTCCTACCTCAGGAGGTGAACCCCCCTTGCATGGGTTACTACTGGACACCTGATTATTTTCTGCTTGGGTGTGATCTTGAATCTTTACAACTTAAACAGAACAGCTGAAAGTTTGGAGCCAGGCTTGCAGAGCTTGCACACTATTTATGATGGCTGTGAGAAGCTAAACCTCAAGTCCAGGGCACTGGTGCATCACTGTGCAGGCAGTCTGAGCCCTGCTCAGGGATTTCAGGCTATCTGCATCTCCCTGAGGTATTTTATTCCCTCGTGGAAACGCGAGTCCCACGTGCATCTTGCCCATGTACAAAAGACAGCCCAGGCTGAGCCGTGACATGGGAGTTAAGGTTCAAGCAAGGCCAGATGCAGCCTGAAGAACCATGCTGATCTCTTCTCTGGTGGTGGTTTCAATAGCCTGCGCCAAAGAGGAAGGGCCAGGGGCACTGAGGCCCATGCAGGCACTGTGCACTGCCGGGGAGATGCAACCCCTCGGAGAGCAGCCTGCAAACCACCAGCACTACTGACATTCAACAAGCCACAGCAGAGAGACTGCTGGAGCTCATCTGCCCGTTACACAGCTGCTTGTTCACTGACAAACAGATGCCTCTGTTTGTTTGTGCTTTGTCCCATGGCTCCGCTGTTACGTCAGAGGTCAGGAAGCCATGGTCACGTGGGGTTTCTTACCAGTCCATCCCCACGGTCCTCCAGCATCAGACCTGCAGCACTGGTAAGGGTCAGGAGTTGCGTCATCGTTAGCCAGCTCCTAAAGCAAACGCCTTCTCAGGATCCTGGTGGAGAGACCTGCAGGAATTGCACCTACCTTCTCATATCCATTGCTGATAGCAGCTCCACTCTGAAGCGTCCCCAGGGAGTCACTGGAAACCCAGCGATGGGAGAAGTCATCCAACAGCAGATATGGTGCATGCACAGCCAGGAGAGAATTCTGTCCTCGGTCCCTTGAGGGGGACACTAAATTGCACCCAGAAATCCTCTGCAAATTACCAAGTCAAGTTTAACTAAAATGTTGTGAGGGGAAAAAAACCCAACCCAAGCAGAAAAGGCTTGTCCCCGAGATGCACAGGCAGGATTATTTTTTTCCACAATGCCAGAACAGCAATGATACTGCCCCACTTGGATCCCCTCTCTGCTTCAATGTAAAGCATGGAGGTGCAGGTCCACCACATCACAGCATTTCCACATGAGCACGGGGGAAATGCTGAAGAGCTTGAAGGGGACTGGACAGAAAACAGGGAGAGAATAAAAGAATTGCTTTAATGTTTGAGCCTTCACTCACCTCTCTGGGCGCTCCTCTCGGATGATTTACACGTGAGGGGATAACAAGAATAAAATGCTGGTCCTGCTAAAGACAAATTCTGCTGCGTGATTTCGTGTGAAGTGGAGAAATAGGCCTGAAGGCACCCCTGGGGTGCTCAACTCCCCTCTGCCTGAGACCCGTCCTGCTGCACCACGAGCATTTGGCTCCCAGCTCCTTCCTGTGCCAATGTAGGATGCTCGTGCCTACTTGCTGCCATCCTGAACATCACTGTTAGTGGCATCTGCTGGATGTTTTTCAGCTGTGAATTGCTGAAGGGAAATGTACAACCCACAGCTCAAGCCTGGGTAGTGGGTGAGAGACTCAAACCCCTTTGATATAGTCATTACCCTCAGGAAAGTCAATTTAATGGGTCTTCCTGCAACCCTTACAGGATAGATACCTGTGATGCTAAAAACCATTGTGAGAAAGACCCTCAAAGTTAGCAGCACAGGGAGGCTGGAAACAAGGTTTATTTTTCCAGCTGTGTCCGAGAGGCCCTCCCCAGGACAGGGCTAAAACACCCCTGCTTTTCACCCTTTTGCCTCAATACTAACTGCTGGGAAGATAAACACTGCCCTATCTTAAGCACTGGCATCTCCGTGTTTCTCACTTTGAGAAGGAGCAGAAAAATGTTAACAAAAACCAGCTGAGGACAAACGTAGGCACAACAGCCTAACCACTGGCATATGGCTTTTTCTCAAGTGTCACACTCCAGTGGATGCTCAGACCCTCTTTGTTCTCTACCTTAACATCTACATTTGTCTCTTGCAACAGAATAGGGAATATGGCAATTTCCCCCCCTCGGGGAAGCGGGTACGCGACGCTCTGCTGCTGGCTGGCACAGCACAGCCTCCATGCCTCCTGCGTGGTAGCAGCACTGCTGCGCGCTGAAGCGGGGACGGGGAGGGTGAGGGTAAATGGCTTGCTATTAATCCCAGCTGCTACACAGAAATGACGAGTGGGGAAGGCAATCACGTGCTCTCAGCCTCCTGAAGGTACCACGTACTTTGTGTACTTACAGCAGAGCTGAAAGCAAAGCAACACAGAAAGGTAGCCTGAGACCTGTGGTCTGGGGAGGATGCTGGAAATCTTACAGACCTCATTAGCCCTCGTTATGCAACATCTAGGCACACAGCTATAGAGTTCCCAGAGATGTTTCAAACCCTTTCACAGACTTAAAACTCCCAGAGCTGTAACAGCACTAGGAGTTTGTTGAGGAAAATTAACCCAGCTGCTAGTAACCGCTTATTCCGTACCAAATCCAGTTTGCCTGGCTGAAAGCTGTTCTGGAGGCCAAGCTGCTTTGCCTTGTACGTGAGATGTTGTGGATGCTCTGCATCTGCACAGAAAGCAGCCACCGCTCTAACGGCAAAGGGAGACAAGCTGTTTCAGGCACTGCATGCAGGGGGACAGGGGGGTGTTTGCAATGCCTTTTTTGCAAGGAGGTCAGGCCAGAGCCCAGACCTGCTTCCTCTCCTTCCTTACCTCTCATGCATGACCCTCCCCTGATGCCAGAGATCAGCTGGTTGTCCTACTGCAAGGGATTTTTTTGAAACTCCTCCTGTACTTGAGAAAGTTGGGTAAGGACCTGTCCAAAACCAAGTACCCTTCCCTCCTATTTTCCTCAGCTTTAAACTAGAGAGACAGGCTTCAGTTGTGCCACGGAGTTCCTCACACAGCTCATCTGCTGTACTTCAGTGCCCAGCAGGTACCGTCTGTGGCTGCCAGCTCTTAACTAGGCACGCTGTTCTCCATCTGCATCACGTTCATCTTTTCCTTCTGCTCCAGCCCTTACCTCCCCTGATTTGTCAATATGATTGCACCTCAAGCCAGGACATAAGAAAAGCTGCAACCCTCCAGAAAATCTTACCACCGAAACGTTACTTAAAGGCTCATTATCCTAAGAGTAACTGGGAAGTTTCAACTGCCCGAGGCTTGCCTTGAAGGAAGATGCTCCCATAGGATTACACTATCAGCACAGGAGTATTTCAAGAGAACGGAGAAAATAATGGGGGAAAAAAAAAAAAAAAAAGAGTCCCAGTCTAGGAATTTGCTCTTCCTTCTGTAGTGAGCTTCAGGTGCTCCATGGCACGTACACCGTGGACAGAGAAAAATCTTCCGCATACCCGCACACACGCAGCCCACGTACCTTCACCCCTATGAGACATCAGATACCCCTGCTTTTCAATGCCAAGAACAGCACATCCACATGGTACCACTTGCTGTCGGAAATTACACTGCATTCTATCCAACTACCAAACATCTCTGCAGCACAAAAAACAACGTACAGGTCAGAAGGCAAAGGGGAAAAGAAACAAAAACAACTTGGCTGAGAACAGAAAGTACACATGCCCTTCTCTGAACACACTGGGCTTGCCCAGTTGCATTAAGGTTCTCGGATGCAAACAGTTACAACACTCCTTAAAACAAGTCAGGTGAGCAGAAATACCTCAAATAAGCAAATAAAATTGTCTAAAAATCAGTCTTTTGGCTCTCGTCTCATTAGCATGTACCTGACACTACGGACTGCAAACACCTCGCAGAGCAGCATCCCCGAGGACAGCGCTACTGCTTCTGCATTAGCTGGTGAGAGCCTTTAAATCCCTTTATAGTCTCCAGAGGGGCAAAGGAAGCCGAGAGAGGATGGTCAGACCCCTGGAAAAAGGACAGTCCGGTATGTACTGTGCAAATATATCAGATTTTATTACTCTCTTATGGAAATAATAACAGACATTCAGGTAGAAACATATTAAATTAACGCAGTCAACAGTTTAAAATGCAAAAATAAATATAAAGTCCAGCAGCTCAATGCATCTAAAACAGCTCGTTTCTTCTAACCAATAGAAAAGATTTTTTTTGGGTTTTTTTTTGTCTTTTAACTGGAGAGTTTCATACAATCAAATAGAAACGAAGGTACAAGCGCTTTCTTAGAAAACATCCCAGCCCGGCTGCCCGGCCCGGGTGCTCCGCGGCTCCCTGCAGCCCCCGGGGTCCGTGCCGCCGCCGGGCCGGGCCCGGCCCCGCCGCCCTCAGAGGGCCGAGTCCGAGTCGCTGGAGTCGAGGCTGTTGCGGAGGCGGCAGCTGCCCAGGCGGTCCCGCTGGAGGCTGAGGTTCTGGGTGCTCCGTCGCAGGCACTCCAGCGACTGCAAGAAGGACTTCTTGGCCTTCTCCTCCTCCATGGGGGACACCCCCTCCTCCTCCACCTCCTGGATCTCGTCGAAAGTCACCGGCTGCGTCTTGAAGCGCGACTGCCGCGGCCGCCGCAGCTTGCCCTTGGGAGCCTTGGCGGGGCGGGCGGGCGGGGGAAACTCCTCGGCCACGCAGACGAAGTGGGGCATCACCGCCTGGTAGCTGGAGCAGACGCCCATCAGCTCGGCCGGCTTCGCGGCCATCCTGCCGCCCGCGGGTGCGCCCGCCGCGGGGGCCGGGGCCTGCGGCGCGGGGCGCGCTGCTTCGGCCGTGCCGGTCGCCGACGCTCCGGCGGGCAGCCGCGGCCGGGCAGGGACGGGACCCCGCGGAGCGGAGCGGTACGCTGCGAAACGGCGCGGTGCGGTGCCGGACGGGGCGCGGAGCAGTACCGGGGAGCGCGGAGCGGTGCCGGACGGGGCGCGGAGCGGTGCCGGGGAGCGCGGAGCGGTGCCGGACGGGGCGCGGAGCAGTACCGGGGAGCGCGGAGCGGTGCCGGACGGGGCGCGGAGCGGTGCCGGACGGGGCGCGGAGCGGTGCCGGACGGGGCGCGGAGCGGGTCGGAGCTGAGCTCAGCTCGCCGCGCTGTCCTCAGCGGAGCCGCTACTGCCGCTGCCGGTGCCTCGGCACCGTTATATATCCCGGCTCCGCACCCGCGGGAGCATGCTCAGACAGCAGTAGATCCCACTTGCCAGCCTGCCGGGCGCTTTCCTTCCGCCTGACGTCTCCCAGTCCCGCTGTCACCGCCCCCGGCCCCCCCGCCCGCCGCGTCCCCTTGGAAGCGAGGATGGGGAAGCGTGGGGAGCGTCGCTGCTGCCCCCGCGGAGGCTTCGCGCTCGGTGGCGTCGCCCCTTCCCCGCCCGACGGCCGGCAGCCCCCTCCTCCGCCCGTCTCCTCTCCCCCGAGGCAGAGGCCGGTTCCCCGCGTCCTCCCTCCCTCCCCAGGGCAGCCGGCCCTACCTGCCCCCCGGCGCAGCTCCAGGTGTGTTCTCGACGCCTGGCTATGTCCCAGAGAGCCACAGCAGCAGTTGAGCATCTATCTCACCTCGCAGCTTTTCTATCAGCACGGTGATTTCTGTGCCTGTGCAGAACACCGAGAGACACGTCACGACAGCTTCCAGCACAGTAACATCAACGCTGGGTTAGAGAACACCCCGAGACACACACAGATCCGAATACCCTACAGTGACCCAGCTGTAAACTACAGAGGTCACACGGGATGCTCACAGACAAGAAACCACCAGTGAAGTAGGACTCAAGAAGACACTGTGATCTTGTTCCCCATTCTGCCACCTCTAATGTAGTTTAAGTGGCTGCGGTTTTTTCCATTTTAGAAGGGATCCAGAAATTTTCCATTCCCCTGTGGGCTCGGTAACGCTTCTCTGATATGATGCAGAATTGGATCCTTGGATAAAAAACCAGCATGTAAGTATTACTGAGCTGAAACAATAGCTGGCAAATTAGCGACGGCTGGGACTGCCCCTGGGAGCTGTGCGTGCGAAGGAGTCTGGGTGATGGAAAAACCCAGCAGCCTAAGAAAAACATGATAGGAACAGGAAAGGAGCTAGAAGGAAGTCTAGTGAGGGAGGAAGAGCCTGGAATGGTTAGTCTGTCCCCTCTTCAGGGCTAATGTTAGACTACTCCCATAAAGACATTCTCCAGTATAGCTTCACCCACTCAGAGATATTTCTGAAGCTTGGTTAGGAACCAGGAAGGAAGCAGAGGCTTAGCAACAGCATTGGGAACCCTGGTCTGAGCTTGCGGGTGGGGGGGGCCACTCAGGGCCGATCAGGGGCTTGCTGAGCAGTTGTGGCCCCCGTGCTCAGTGTGCACACACAGCACGGCACCGCGGTGTAGAGGTACCTGGAGCACATCCAGCACCAGCCAGAAAATCATCCTACAGAGATGTGTGCTTACCCCAGCAAGTCCTGTGTCCCGCGCCCGAGGCAGCACACCTGCAGCTAGCTGGAGTTTACGGCATTCTGCCATAAAACAGTTTCGTTGTGCAGAGGTAGGCGAGCAGCTCGGGGACAGACAGACGCATATGTGCTGCTCACGGTCTGCGCCACGGCCTGGCATGCAGAAAGGGACCTGCTTTTGCGAGTTCACCATCAGAAAGTCTCAACTTCATCTTTCAGTAGGACCTGGGCCTGGTTCCTCTGTTTTGAGCTGCCTTGTTTTGGGACCTTCACTGGAAGCAAACCGCTGTAATTGCAGCCCCGTCCCAAACTCGTAAGACACCACAGGAATACAGCTCTGCGAGAGAGGGGCCGGAGGCGCTTGCTACTAGCACGTTTCCAGAAGGTTGGCTGCTGTGCCCCTTGCCAGCATTAAAGAAACACAAAGAGCCTTGGCTTTATGAAGCACCTGAATGCAGTCTCTCCTTGGCTCCCTGAGGCAGCTTTAGGGCCAGGTTCAGCTTGAAGCCTTTTTATTGGGAGATACAATTCCCTTAATAGGGGAGCAATTTTCTGTTTGGTCTATTTGAAACATTCTAGCTTGGAAAAGGCTGTGGGGTTTTTTTACTGTTGATTTTAAAGGCTAAATTTAGCCCATAAAGCCCTTACTGCAGTACGACTCCCTCTCCCAGAGCCCCACTTAGAAGAGTTTTGTTCCTGACAACTCGGTCCTGCATCGCAGCGAGCACTGAACTGTGTTTCCTCAGCAGAGGCCTCCGAGAGGACAAGCCTGCCCAACAGTGGGGCTGAGCCTGTCTGCTCTGCAGAAGCAAGCTCTGGGTTGACACAGGAGCCTTGTTCTGGCAGTGGAGGATAGCATCTCACATTCATACGCAGCAAGGTAAATTTAATCCGCGCTGGTGACACAGCCTCAACGTAAGAGGATCTGAGGCTCTGCAGAAAAAGGCCCCTTGACCAGAACTCCAGCGCATCCGTCCTGAGTCCAGACTGCCTGCCTGGCTTCATATGGAGAGCTCAGCATGAGGGCAAACTGGTTTCACTTCAGGTAGAGCGACCATTCAGTTCCCTCACGCCTCTGATCACGAAACACTCGGGGAGATCTCAGCGCCGCATTGGAACAACATCACCATGGTAATAACTAGGAGGCCTTAAGATTTCGTTTGAGACAATTCAGAAAAAAATATCCTGTGACATAATCCCCCAAGTTAGGCCTGCAATGCGCTAATGTAAAAACTATATTTACTCCAGTGGTTTAAATCATTACTTTAATCTTGGTCGCTCCCGGTACTGAAATGTGACCTCATGGTATAGATTACAGAAAGCCTCTGCCACGTGGGTCGCTGGCGTGGATTTCTTTCCTGCATAGTACAGGGCTGAAGTCACATTTTATGCCAGGGCGCTGCACAGGGGCTGGAGGAGACCTTTCTCTGCGGCTGAGGCTGTTTCACACGCTGCATGTTTTACATGAAATACCCAGTTGACAGCGGCGGGGCCTTGGGAAGGTAAAACCCCTGCTTCACTGGACGGGAAATGGCCAACTCTGCTGGAACCGGCCCACGCAAGTTAGTGTCTGTTGGCAGGTCACCCGTTTCACAACACAATTATAGGAAATACACAGCCTATTAAATATTATTCCTCTTACTGGCTATCAGACTGAATGCCACCAAAGGGAAAGGAGGGGAGAAAGAAGTCCACCTCTTTCTGTAGGAAAGGAAACTTTCCAAAGGCCAGGGTTTCCACAGAAACCACCTGTAGTTGGGCAGTCCCCTGAACACCATGGTTTGCGCCCCAAAAGAGTAACCCCAACTGACAGGGTCTCCCTTACAAGTCAGTGGGATAAGCTGCTTCTCAGAGGGATGCCCTCAACCCATCCCCGTTTCCTATCTCCTCTCACAACATAGTTGAGAATAAAGACCTGCCTCTCGCTGTCCTGCCAGGCAGCATTCCCAGTCATCCTCGGTCAGTCGCAACACAGCGCCTCGTCGTGCACGTCCTGTCCTCGGCATCCTGCTCCGTGAATGCACTGCTGGGAGGCAGCGGGAAGCAGCTGCAGCTCTCTCGGGTACAGTTCACACCCTGGAACAACTGTATCTAAAAGAATAATTAAAAAACCCCGTTCAGAGAGCTGCAATCTTAACAGAGAGCGGCTGACAAATAGGAGAGGACAAAACAAGCAGGCCATCGAGACAAGCTGCTTCTGAAAGCAGGAGGGAACTATTCTTACCTACTTCTCCAGTGCTCACATACATTTGGTTTGAACTTGAAATCGCCCCTTTCTTATGGAACCTGGATTACTCAACACGGCCCAGCTGAAACCCACTGAGTGCTGCCTGGAGCAAAGCAAACTGGGGTACTCTCTAAGTGCCCTGGCACAGGAGCAGCAGCACCACACGCAGCTTTAGCTCAGGAGTTGAACCTCTCTCAAGATCGCACAAATGCATTTACACCGGGGAATTGTTTGATTAGTTACTTACAAGGGCTGCATGCTGAAGGGAGGTTGCCACATCTCTTCTCTTAGGTATTTAGTTGGATATCCTTTATCTTCATTCCCAGTGTCTCTAGCTGGGACTTCAGCAGCCTTTTTACTCTTTTTTTCCCTTTAAAAATAATAAGAAAAAGCAACGCCAGCCCCTAGAGCTGACAGCATGGGGATGATCCTGCAGCAAGGGTCACCCACCCACATGCTCACAGTCAGGCAGCCAACAGAGCAGCACACAGCCAGCATTTTAAATGCTTGACGTGTCCCTCAAAATACTTTCCAAAAGGAAGCATGGGCTCGCACGGTCCCCGGGCTGCGCCGAGGGGCATCCTACCTGGCATCGCTCGGGGGCAGCCGCAGCCGGGTGAGGGAGAAGCACTCCTCCCTTCTGCAGCAGGCAGGCCTCCGCAGGGATCTAGCTGCAGGACTGGAATTCTCCGTAGGCAAGGGAAGATTGGGCTTGTTCTCCAGCATATCTTGCCCCCAGCCTCCCGCGGGCCGGGGCTCTTCCTTCACACCCCAACCTTGTCCCTTGAGGCAGAAGCTTTAGGCAATAAGGCGTGAGGAAGCTCCCCAAAGCACTTCCCATGTGTTGGGGAGCACGAGAATCCAGCAAGGCACCAGCAGGCAGCACGGGAGGCTCGGGTCCCTGCCGGGGTGCTCACAGGCAGCTTATGAAAACTTCTATCTCCAAGCCCTTTCCACAAGGAAGCCCTTTCCAACATACCAGGGAGTGGCCAGGATGGTTAAGTTCTCCAAGGGATGTTTGGCACTGGATGTGTTGGATAAATTAATTTGTCAGTGCATGGAAGGATTTCTGCATCCCCCAGTCAGCCTGCCACAGAAATGGTCCCACCTTGCCACACACTGAGGTTTTAAGATATTTCTCCAGGCAAAACAGCTTCATAAGAGAAAAAGTTGGTCTCATTTTTACAGAGATTTAGCTATTTAAGCTGAAACATTTCATTCGAAGTCAACCTAAAGCAATAAGCCTGTTTAAAAATTAAATTTGCCTAAGGTGGCGATTCCAACTTTCCTTTTATGGATGGCTCTACAGCATGACCCTCCCTTCCTCAGCCCACAAAACCTGGCTCCTCCTCTTCCCTCCAGTTCCCCCTTCCCCAGCCACTACAGCTTTCCCAGCACCCTGTGCACATGAGCCCACCAGCCCAAGCTTACCAGCAGTGGGATGGGGTGGTCTTCACCATCCCCACCGGCACCTCTGGCTACCTGAGAATGAACCTGGACAAGAACGCGTTGCACTGCGCAGCACAAGCCATACGAAGTCTGAGCCTTGTTACCTCCATGTGAGTAAGTATAGAATCTATATGTGTATTTATGCCATAAATACACAGTGGTGCAACGCTGAATCCTTTCAGGAGTGTGGTCACAGGCCGAGTACACTAGGGATGTAAGCCTGCCATGGAATTGCACTGCGATGTGAGCCACTAAACCCCATGTTCCAGCCTCCCAGTGAGGCGTGTGAAGAGGGTGCTGCTGTACCATGGCCAAGGGCAGGGCAGGTCAGCCTTGGGCCACTTTTAAAGGAGGACCTGTCCTGGTTTTGTCAGGGATACAGTTAACGTCTTTCCCAGCAGCTGGGGTAGTGGTGTGTTTGCGAGCTCAGATGACAGCCATGCTGATAACACACGGATGGTTTAGCTGTTGCCAGGCAGCCAAGGACTGTTGAGCTTCTTGCACTGACCTTCCACCAAGGAACTAAGGAAGCTGTGAGGGGGCACAGCCAGGACAGGCAACCCAAACTGACGAGAGGGATGTTCCATACCATGTGATATCATGTCCCGTATACAACAGGGGGGTGGGGCTGGTAGGCTGCTCAGCTCAGGGTCCTGCGGTCCAACGACTGGGTGGTGAGAAATTCTGCCATTGATCACTAGTTTATATATTCTCTTATTATTATCATTCTTTTTTGCCCTATTTAATTTTCTTTTATCTCAACCCACGAGGTTGGGTTTTTTTTCCCTTTTCCATTTTCAGTCTCTCCTTTACCCCACTGGGAGCAGGAGGGGGAGAGTGGCTGCGTGGTGCTTTTAGCTGCCGGACAGGTTAAAACCACCACGGGCCCATGAAGATCACAGTCAAGTTTGGTAGGGAGGATGAGTTGAAGTGAGGAATCCCCAGAAGCAGAGGAGCCAGCCGAAGGCAGGAGTGTAGTCAAAGTTGAAATGGGAGAGATCAGGAGAAAGAGTAGGGCCACGTGGGCCAGTCAAGAGCAGAAGTAAGGTTGGAGTAACAGGAGCAAGGTGGGTGGCTAGGATGGAGAACCCATCAGGAGCCAGGCGGCATGCTGCCTACAGTGTATGCAGCACTTAGCCCTCCTCAAGCCTCACTTCTCCCTGCCTACCTGTTAATGTTCAGTTCCAGCACTGCAAGGCAGGGACGTACCCGCAGCGTGTCTGTAGGTTACAGGACAAACACTCCTTAGTCCTTGTGAGGAGCTCCACGTACAACATGGTTAAGACAAAGTACGGGTAATCGAAGCTCCTGCCCTCTCTGATGCCTTGCTTATGGTCTTGCCTGACCTGGTCTGAGCTGCAGTAAATCCCATGAGGCTTCTGCCCACAGCCAGTAGGACAAAGCACCGACCGACCCTTTGAAGGTGTTAATGCTCCTCACAGAAACGTGTCATTTTACTCTCTGCACTGCGTTAACCATAAAGCCGCCGCTGGGGAGACAAAGCCGGTGTTCCGTAGCGCAGCCCAGCGTCAGGCTGTCAGCACCCCGCCGCCAGCACTCAGACTCCTGTTTGCAGAACATTCCCGTGGAATGTGCTGCACGGGATTTGCCTTGTTTGGCCTGGTGGGCGTCAGGAGGGATGGCAGCTCTCCACAGTGCTGTTACTGACGTCTCAGGACGTGGCACTACAAGGATATGAGATAAGAGTTGGTTTAAACAAACGGAGATTGCAGAAAACTCCTCTGTTCAAAGATGTAAACAATGCTTCTAACAAGTTAAGGGACTGGTTGTGTTTAACAGCCCTGCTGGTACAAGATCCTGTCACTTAGAGCAAAACGAACCTCTAACCTTCCACTGCTGTGACTGTCGAGGTAACACCATGTCTAGTTGTTACTCTGACCCTGTCAGTTAACCAGCACAGAAATGAGGATTTCTATTTCAGTAACACCATTTGCAATTAATAAACACACACCCCGTGTAACTTTGAAAAGCTTGGAAAAAATTGCTCCTCCACCCAATAAATTTTAAAAAAAGTTTAGGGAAAATAGTATCTGTGTGTGTGCAGGGGAGGGCTTTGCTGATCAACCCTGGGAGTTTCTGTCCCTCCACGTGGGCCATATGCTGAGCTGATGGCCAGCAGTGACGGTGATGGGGGCTGTGCTGCCTCCCAGGCAACGTGTCCCAGGCAATATCTCCTTCTCTGGAGAGATTCCAGCCCCATCTGGATGCCGACCTGTGCGACCTGTCCTAGGAACCCTGCTTTGGCAGGGGGTTGGACTAGATGATCCCCGGGGGTCCCTTCCAACCTCTATGACTCCAGCTGTGGGAGCAGAAACGCTTTCAGCAAGGGACTGGAGAGGAGGATCCCTGCTCCTCATCGGGGCGGCCCAGCCTAACACATAGATGTCTGAGCACAGGGCACTTGTCTTGGGTTCTCTTCTCTGCCACAAATAGGATCTTGGCACTCCTGAAGGACTTTATCTTCCATCTTCTTCTGCAGCTAAAACCACTGCAGAGCATCCACCCGTTTCAGCAGAAGAAATCTCATTTTTGCCTCTCTTTTTAAGCCTATTAGCAAGCAATCAAGAAAGAAATCAGCTGTGGCCTAAAAATTAAATTGGAAGCTTCATTCCAGTGAGCTTCAAGTTACCAAAGCCCACAGATGGTTTATACCCAGCCTCTTACACCTCCTCTTCAGACAAAAGTCGTCACAACCACACCGGTCAATAGGTGAGCGAGGCTGGCTCCAGGAGCCAAGCCCTGAGGGTGGGATCCAGCCTGGCACCAAGGCTGACAAGCAGAAAGGACAACAGCACCGCCCTTCCCTGTCACATGAAAGCCTGTAGCACCCAAAGCTGAGCAACAGCCTTTGAAACACCAGGAAGAAGTTTCCTAAGATAAAATAGAGACGCTTTGGCATCAGGAAGGGTCCAAAGCTGGGAATTAACCGATGAGGTGAGCAAAGGGAAGAGCGATCAGGGCAAAGTGCAGCGCTGTCAGAGAGGCAGCCAAGTCTCAGGGCATTTTATGTTACCTGTGGCTGCTGCAGCAGCAGGCTGCTGTGTCCTGTGCCCAGCACGCAGTGCCTCACTCCACCGCGCTCCTCGCCCAAGGCCTGGGTGGATTTCTTCATGCTGGCTTATCAGCCCATTCCAGGGAAGCACTCCCTTCTCTGGCACAAGCTGTGAAGGCCTCATCACTGCTGGGGACGCCTGGATAGTGGGACATTTTGCCTTACGTGCAGTTTGTTAGAAACACCCCTTACTGAAGGAAACATTCCCACCTATTCTGGGGTGGGTATGTGGGTACCAGTGTTGCCCCCTGACCTTGGAACCCTCAGAGTCTGCAGCCACCAACCACTTCCCAGCAGAAACCACCACCACGGGTAATGTTAAATCCCTCTTCCATCACTCCCACTTGTTTCTCCCAAGTCACAGAATCACAGAACAGCAGGGGTTGGCCAGGGACCTCTGGAGATCATCTAGTCCAACCCCCCTGCCAGAGCAGGGTCACCTAGAGCAGGCTGCACAGGACACCATCCAAGCAGGTTTTAAATACCTCCAGAGGAGGAGACTCCACAACCTCTCTGGGCAGCCTGTCCCAAGTTCCATGTTTAGGTAGAACTTCCTATATCCAGGTTTGTGCACATTGCCTCTTGCCCTGTTCCTGGAGACCACTGAAAAAAGACTGCCCCCCTCTTCCTAACACCCACCCCTCACAGATTTATAAGCATTTATAAGCATTGATATAATCAGTGCATATAAATCATATAAATAATCAAGAAGCCTGCATCTTGTGGCACCCCTCCTTTTCAAGCCTCCCCCCGCAGCTATTTCAAGCTAAAAGCACACCATGCTGGTAGGACAGGTTGTCTCCTCCTTGGCACAGTGCAGAAACCTGGCACAGATCTGCCTCCAGAAAGCAGGACACGGGGAGGGGGATACTGGGAGCCACGTAAGTTCTGCAGCTTAATCAATCAGGCACCAAACTGGGAACGCAGGTTTGTATGTCTAGGACAGCATGTCCTCTAGCAAGTCACGTCTCTCCACTCCTGCTTCAGCTTTTGCTCCCTGAATCATAAGCTCTTCAAGACAAGAAGTCCTCCCACAGCCCTCATTAACAACGATGAGGAGCCAGTGGCCAGCAACAAGCCACAGCCATGCCCTCCCCATCCCATGCCATGCTGGGGCTCTTTTCTGGCCCGTGGCTTCGCGACATGGCTGTTCTCTGCTTTTCTGCTTTAAGGGATCCTGCTCAGGCTGCGTGCCTCCCAGGGCCAGCTGCTGCAGGGCCACAGGGCAGTCTGCCCTGCTGCAAGGGCACCCCTGGGAACAGGCGCCCAGGGGCAGAGGGTCGCCCGAGGTAACTCAGAGATCAGCTGCAACGTCACCCCACTCTTCAGCGTGGACCTGTGCGGTGTTCCCACCATGGAACTAGAGACAAACACCCCCCTTACGTGAACAGCAAAGCAGCTACGAGCAGAAACATTTGGTTGAGCATCATTCTGGACCCAGTGAGCACCACCAGGATGATCCCCTGTGATGCAAAGACTTTGCTCTAAGCTCTGCTCAGCCAGCAAAATGTCTCAAGTGACTGAAACACCAGGGAACATAAACCAAATGGCGTGGGCCACACAACAGACCTCCTTGCTCCTCATTCTGATGGGAATTTTTCCATATGGTCCCTGCTTTCTTCCCTTAAAACAAGGCCTCCTGGCTCCTCTGAGTCATGCCATCCCAGTGTGAGCTCCAAACACCGGCCAGCTGACCTGTTCTGCAACAAGCTTCTAAGAACTTCACAAAACCACAGGAAACGTTACACAGCAGAATGAGGTTAAATCCAAAAGGGCAGCGGGGGCGAAAGCACGCACATCCCTCATCTTGCTGAGTGAACAGCCCTCTGGGAAGGGCCAAGCGCCTTGCAGCCACTGAGGTCCTGTATAACCCTTACAAGTCACCCCCAGGCGTGCCAAGATGATAGCTGCAAGATCTCAGCAGAAGTTCAGTACAGGGAGGACAGGCCAGCAAGCTCCAATTTAAACAAATGGCCCAGGTTGCTATGGAAACCTCAAGGATGGAAAAGCAGCACTTTGAAAACAAAACAGTGAGGCAGATTTCATATCCACTCTGACATGGTTTATGACCAGAAAAGGCAAAGTGGGCGTTAAATGCTGCTTAGCTAAGACGATAGTAGCAGCGCTTGAGAAAGAGGCATTCTGGATTCACAGCACCCATCACACCTCTCCCAGCCTGCACCCCAGGAGAACAGTCTTCTGTACTTTGCTGATACTATGGTATGAAAATCCTGGTTTCTTAACTCTTTCCTGGCACGCTGTCTCCTTCTACATGACTACTGTAGCTCTAAATTACTCTGTGTAGCTGTAACTAAGTCCATCAGTCCTGACAAGTGGAAGATATGTAGCTTTATCTGACACAGGAGGAATACAGTTATCTACAGCTTTAAAGCTAATCAAAACAAAATATCCTGGAGGTGCTTTTTACCTGAAAAACCCCAACAAACCAACCAAAACCCAAACAAAAACCCAGCAGAGAAATGACGGAACTACACTATTGATCTTAAATGGCACGTGGTCAGATTAATGATGTTATTCTTTTCATAGGTGTTAAATAAATGTTTGGTTAGATATTGTTGATGGAACCAGATGCCCTTTTTTTGGAACAGCTCCATCCTACATGTTCCTTTGTGGTGGCAGGCCACCATCCATCCTTACCAAAGTCAACTTCCATTCATCTGCTCCTCATTGTCAAGCCTGAGGTCCATTACATTTCAGAAAAGGTGATGGCTGTTTCTTAACTGGGGCAAATAGCAGACTCAATCTGTTTGAAAGTCATAGACAGCTAATAGTTGGGAAGAATTCAGCTCTCCAGCTTTTCTTGGAAGAGATACACATATTCTGCTGAAAAATAACATTGTGGAGTAAAGAGACAGGGAAAAAAGTAAACCTACAGTTTATATCTTCTACATCAAAAAGTATCATCACGCCAGCAGCAGCAGCTCTAATTTCATGCAACAAATTCTGAGTTTAAACTTTTTTTTTCCAAAAGCTGTTGGCTGGGAATATTGTGCTGTCAGAACACTCGGGGGAAGGCAGCAAGCCTGGGAACTGGGAGGAAATCTTTTGGGTAGCTTTCTCAAAAATACTGTTTTCAAATCCATATAACTAGGGGAAAAGTTCCTCTGGCAATCTTTAGATTGAAAGCATTGCACTCAGCTCTGTATGTGCAGTTCCAAACACGCTGCCCCCATGCGTGCCGCCAGCAGCAGGAGCCGCTGAACACGTCACGCTGCCCCGCTCTGAAGCAGAAAAGACCCCTGGGAGCCACGAGAGCACCCCAGGCTCAGGGCAGACACCTCGCTTTTGCACACACCCGTTTTGAGAGCTGTAAGAGTGCCTACAGCATTCAGGAACAACTTCCTACCTACAGGAAAAGGGTCCCTTCAGAAAGCTCTCCTGAGGAGACGTGGGCTGGAGTCTCCTCTGCGCCGAGCCATCTCCGGCAGGCCGGACAGGCAGGAGGCTGCCGACTTTTTTGGGAGGAGGTGGGGGAAGGAAGGAAGGACGGACCTACAAGTTCCCAGCTGACAAAGAAACTCGACCTCTATGCCAGCTGCTCCCCTTGCAGTCAGGGCACTCAGGACAAGGGGAGGAACGATGCCATGTGCCTTCTCTGCACTGTCTACCAGATTTGGATATGGACAGCAGCGCAGTCGACATGTGAGAGCACAACATAGCAGATACCAGCAACAAAAGGGAGTCCCCCTCAAAGAGAGCTCCGTGGGATACAGCATTTCTCTTATAAATCATTTTATTGTTGGAGAAGAAACCTTGGTCTTCTCCCAGATCAAAGACACTAAACACAATTTGCTAACATTGTAAACTGAAATCAGGAAAGTAAGTGGAAAACTGTTCTTCCAGAACAGTATCAGTCTCCAGGGCCCTACCAGTTACGTGTCTGAGCTTCACTGAATTCAAATCAGTTGCCTTTTCCACAGGCTGATGTTTGGGGGTTTAAAAGTTTCCCTATAGTACGCATCTCCTGCTCCCTCTTGCACCGTGACTGCTCTTTAACACAGCGTGAAGAAATGTAGCTTGTATGAAACTGATAAAGGCCAAAGTGTTGCCTTATCAAAATACTTGGGAGAAATCAGCACTGCCCTTTGGTTAAGGCAAACCATGCTCTGTGAGGACTGTCAGAGCTGGGCATACAAGGACAGGTACACAGTTCCACTTACCCAAAGAAAAGAAATGTGAAAGTGTCTGTCTCCTTCAACACCAGCTCTTGGGAGGCAGATCCCAGAGTCCAGATCCCACATTCAAACACCAGGAATTCACATTAAATATACTCCTAGAAAGCCTTTCCATACAGACTGGGATGAAAGTGAAGACACTTAGATAATAAGGTGCGTTTTCTAGTAACATTCCTTCCTTCGAGAAGACTAAGTTGTTCAAACGCTGCCCGGTGCTTTGGGCAGAGCAGCCGCTTCCAGAGGCGCTGGATATACAAAGAAAATGATTCTGCCCAGTTTCAGAGCACAGGGATTGAAATGGCTCAACAGTCATCCCTAACCTCTGGGTTATGCAAAGCATTAACACATAGGCACCACCGAGTATTAATAACTGTAACCCTCTCATTTGAGGAGAGCTGTCAACTGCAGCAAACGCTGGCTGAGAAGCAACAGACTTTCTCTAAGGCCCGACTCACTCCTGCACTGCAGAGGGACGCTACCTTGCTAACACCCAGGTGTCCCACAGCATGCAGCACCCACCCATGCCTAGCTCCTACCTCAGGCAGAAAGCAAAGACATACCACACCTGTGCTTTGACCCAGCACAGCAGATGCCGTGTAGCTGCAGTGAGGACTTCACATAGCAGCACACCCGACCCGACACCCAGACAGCCGTCAGGGCCTCACTGGTTCCTACCCACAGGCAAGGTGCTACCTAGGACTGGCAAACCTGAAGAATTCCAGCAAGTCAACTGAGATCTGAGCCGCTCACTGCTTCTCTGTTAACGTCAGAGGTTCAAGAGATAACCCTCCAAGTAACACCATTTTGACCCAGGAACAGCAGCATCTGGTGCTAATACACTCTACTCAGCGTAGCTTTGCAACTGACTTACCAAAGATTGCATTACAACTTTGTACCAGCTCTTCCAAGTATCAGATCTGGCAGCACAAGCCTGATGCTGCCATTTCCTGTCCCACCTGAAATCACTAGAAGCCACAACTTTGTTGTGCCAAAAAGAAATAAAGAATTTATTCTCAAATTCTGAAAGTAATGTTTTTCAACTCAGTGTCTCTTTTCCTGCCTGTGACACAGAGGTCATGGTTTCAGGCCAGCAGGGACAGAGAACTGTTAATGCTCAAGCCACAGGCAGCTTCGACCTGGCTGAGGAGGCTGGTGGCTAAGGTGTCCCTTGCCTCTGTCTGCCTTGTCTACACAGAGTTAGAACAAAAACTGTCCGCAGAGCACGTAGCCAAAGGGAGCCTCGACCCTCTGTTCTACCACACACCAGTGTAATTCAAGTAGTTACACAATGAAACCGACTGCCTCACTGGAAAAGACACTGCACCCTACAAATAAAGAGCACTGCACTGCCCCTTGAGTAGCTACTCAAGAGATCGTCACACAGGGCAGCTTTCTGGCTTCTGTACACACAGCAATCACACAGCTCTGCATGAGAGAATCCTGTTGTTACTTACGACACACAACTACTCAGGGGAGAAGGACACGCAAGAGAATGTGCAGCAACAACTGCTCACTGAATCCTCCTGCTCCAGTCAGTTCCTCTCAGATCTTTCACGTGCTTTGTGGTCTTTTAAGAACAACCACTGCTTTTTCACAAACTTAAAGGCTGCAATTTCGTATCATCTAATAGCATATAATTTCTGAAAACAAACAGCGCTGTCCACATCACACAGGCAGCTTCTGACTGCCCAGATCTCCTTTCCCCATGGGGTATTTCGCAGCACTCTCTTCCTGTAAGGTTCCCTTTACGCCTGCAGCAATCAGAGGCTCTGGATCTGCTGTGAGTTGATGTCCAACAATTCCCAAAGTGCTTCTTCACTTCCAAACTCCATCAGGTTCTGGATGAATGATTCTAAAGGTCAAGTTTATCCGTGCATCTCTAGAATGATATTCCTTAGGCACTCGATGCTGTAAGTGGCATTAGGAAAAACAAACACAAAAAAGCATAAGCTCATGTATTTAAAATTCAGGTAATCAAACAATATAGAAAATAATAATCCCACGATTTTTTTTATTAACGTTTCTCAACATTTAGGTAAAGCAAGAAATTAAAGTTCTGACTGCTGAGGGCCACTGAAAACAAGGTTTTTGTAGATTACTGTAGACTCATTAAATTAAGTTGCAACTTCTTTATAATCCAAGTACCTAAACTGATTTTGCTCTTTCCACATCAGGCTGCTACATTCATTTCTGAACTTTAATGCTAGAACATCTGAGCTGATTCCAATTACATCACTTAGCAGTTGAAAGAAAACCCACTGCTTCTGTGGGTGCTCTGAAATTCCAAGGCAGAAAGCAGTATTAATGTGCTGGGAAGCAATTGTGTCACTGGAAGCAAAATGGCCCATACCTGCAAGGGAACGCCTCTTGCACATTTAGAAACCTGCACTGCAAGTAAAGGACACAAACAGTGCCAAGGAGTTCTTACCTGCCAGTCTTCCTGCGTGGCTCCTTCCATCATCAGCAGAGTCCCATGATCAAGTGGGATTCTTAGTCTTTCCACGTAAGTATAGTCTCCATTCTCTTCCTAAAAGGAAATATTGGACACTGAAGAAGTGTGCATGTGCAGCAAAGAACCCAGGGGGACATGGGCAGCCCCTTCTCAGTGTCTGTGGGGACAGGACAAGGGACGATGGCCTCAAGCTGGAGCACAGGGAGTTCCACCCCAGTCTGGGGAAGAACTTCTTCCCAGTGAGGGTGAGGGAGCCCTGGGACAGGCTGCCCAGGGGGTGTGGAGTCTCCTTCTCTGGAGAGATTCCAGACCTGTCTGAGCGACCTGTCCTAGGGACCCTGCTTTGGCAGGGGAGTTGGACTCAATCTCTGGAGGTCCCATCCAACGCCTACAGTTCTGTGAATTCTGTGAAAACCAGTCCTTTACAGCAGAGCTTAAAGAGCTGAGAGGGAAGAGGAGGAAAGGAAACTCTTGCAAGATCAAGTAGGCTAACTAAACCTCTCTGTTACTGTGTTTCATAAAAAGTTCAGGAGCAGAGCATTTTAAGGATGAAAGAAGCTATTGCACCTCACTGCCTGCACAGCACAGGTTAAAGGTCAACAGCCAGTTCCTGTATCTGGTGCAGAATTCTGGAGCAAGGCTGCAAACATTGTAGAAACATCCTATCCTGAAACAAACAGTCTGTATGGAGACATCCTGCAATAGCCACCTTGATTCCAACAGTTAACTACTTCAGCAAAAGTACACAGCTTCCTTCTAGTCTGTGTTAGTCTTGTTTTGGATGCTATGTGTTGGTGTAGTATTATCTGCCAGGTGAGGAACTTTTCCTATAAAAAAAAAAAAAATCTCCTTTTCCTATAGTTCCCTGTAAAACAAGTTGTCTTAAACTCCACCATCATCAAGCAAACTTGTTGAGCCTTGAGCTGGCATAGGGTTCTTCAGAGCACAGCTACAACGGGACACAGTGACCTGCAGCATTCGCCTCACACACGCCGCAGCAGCGGGAGCAGCAGCTCTCCACAGCTTTGCACCTTCCCCTTCAGTCTGCAGACTGATACACTGCCACCTCCACCTGCTCGGGGACGCCTGTCCTGCCCGCACAGCGCTCGGCCAGCCCTGGCAGTAACCGCCTCACGAGCTGCCTTGTGGAGCCCCACAGGGGCAGTGCTCTGGGTAGCCCGTTCGTAGCCCCACAGGGGCAGGCACTGCAGTGCTCTGGGTAGCCCGTTCGTAGCCCCACAGGGGCAGGCACTGCAGTGCTCTGGGTAGCCCGTTCGTAGCCCCACAGGGGCAGGCACTGCAGTGCTCTGGGTAGCCCGTTCGTAGCCCCACAGGGGCAGGCACTGCAGTGCTCTGGGTAGCCCGTTCGTAGCCCCACAGGGGCAGGCACTGCAGTGCTCTGGGTAGCCCGTTCGTAGCCCCACAGGGGCAGGCACTGCAGTGCTCTGGGTAGCCCGTTCGTAGCCCCACAGGGGCAGGCACTGCAGTGCTCTGGGTAGCCCGTTCGTAGCCCCACAGGGGCAGGCACTGCAGTGCTCTGGGTAGCCCGTTCGTAGCCCCACAGGGGCAGGCACTGCAGTGCTCTGGGTAGCCCGTTCGTAGCCCCACAGGGGCAGGCACTGCAGTGCTCTGGGTAGCCCGTTCGTAGCCCCACAGGGGCAGGCACTGCAGTGCTCTGGGTAGCCCGTTCGTAGCCCCACAGGGGCAGGCACTGCAGTGCTCTGGGTAGCCCGTTCGTAGCCCCACAGGGGCAGGCACTGCAGTGCTCTGGGTAGCCCGTTCGTAGCCCCACAGGGGCAGGCACTGCAGTGCTCTGGGTAGCCCGTTCGTAGCCCCACAGGGGCAGGCACTGCAGTGCTCTGGGTAGCCCATTCGTAGCCCCACAGGGGCAGGCACTGCAGTGCTCTGGGTAGCCCATTTGTATATTCTGACTTTAGCCTTCAGCAGCTGAGTAACGCTGCACACCTGGGACAGCCTCCAGGTAACACCTTGCCCACTCAGTGCTGGCACTTCCATTCTCTCATTAATACTGCCATGTAAATAGGGAAAACGGGAATCCCCCCAAATACAGAAGGGCAGGATACATTCTGCCTTGTACACATCTCTGCTGCCACCTTTGCAAGCTGCCTGAGGAGAGCGGGAAGGCAATCTCTGAAATGAGGGACTCAGGGAAGTTTCAGATAGGAAATCACCTGCAAAATACAGGGGTTATTTCAGGGGGTGGAGGGGAGTTTGAGAAACGTTTTAATTAGTGTTCAAAGGGTGGGGACTCAAGAGGTCTTTTACTTTTAAGTTACAGGAGGTCAGGGATAGCTTGAAAGTGCAGAGTGGATAATAAATCTCCTCTGCTGAAAAGGAAGATGACAGGTTCTCAGTCTCTAGCTGCAGGAGCACAGGGTTGCCCTTGTTTTGTGTACACTGCATGCAGCAAACAGATCTGTTACTGTACCACTGCCTCCAGAAGCAGAGGTACCATCTCTTTTCCAAAGATACCACCAAACCAGTTACTTGCTCTTGAAATACATTATTACTACAAAGAGATGAGAAAAAACCTAATTAGGCCAGGTCTGAGGTTCTGTGGCATGACAGTGTCCCTGTAAGGGACCATACATCTCAGCCACTGAACGTTTTCTATTTTGCAACTGGTTAGGCAGAATCTTCTCTTCCAGCTTCTCATAATGGTTGGCAGCCTCCTAAAATCCCACCTGTTGAGTGTTTAGGAGGAGGCAATGCTCAGTTATTGCAGGCCCAGCTGAAAGCAGCAATCACTCCAGACTCCACAAAACCTGTTACTACCAGAGTGGCACTTGGCACATGTGTCACACAAAATAAAAATGTACTTTGGGGGTAGGAGGGGAGTGGGCAGAAGATATGAGGGGACACAGCTTTTGTCACTTTTAACAGTAGGATGCAAAGATGCTGGGAACAACATAGGACACTTCAAAATGGAATTATCACAGTAAGATTTAACCCAGCTTGAGGTGCAGGTATAGTTACCTCACACTGACAAAAGTCCAATGTTTCTAAAAGAGAAACAAAATTTCCAAGATCTCCAGGCTTCAGCTGCATGTTGAATTATTCAGGAAAACTAACAGGGCTCTGTACAGACCCCACAGTTAGAAGAAAGCATTAACCAGTCATAAAAAGGCAGAGCGAGTCTTCTGAAATCCATTAAGAGACCCAACAGCTCTCATCCAACACATTTTACAGCTTTTACAAAAACCTTACATTTCCCAAAATCTTCACTAACTTCCTTGAAGCTTAGTTCTGCAGTGGCCCAACTTGAATGTTCCTCTTTTTAAAGTCCATGATTTGCTGAAAAGCTCAGAATAATGAGCTAAAAATCTCACCTATGGGAAAATTATGTCTTGGCCTTAAACACAATCTGATTTTTAGAAGAACAGGAGGAGAGGGGCAGTATCCAAAGGAGGCAGATAGAGGATTTGCACTCCTCTAAAGGACAGGAGAGCTTGGTCAGCACCAACCGATTCCTAGTAACAAAAAAGCATCACTTGATGTCACTGTCTGTGTATTTGCAGTGACAGA
The DNA here is from genome assembly GCA_020800305.1 of Porphyrio hochstetteri. Taxonomy (NCBI): domain Eukaryota; kingdom Metazoa; phylum Chordata; class Aves; order Gruiformes; family Rallidae; genus Porphyrio; species Porphyrio hochstetteri. The sequence goes on from CM036908.1 coordinate 1,158,121, forward strand.
ACAAGGCTGCGTGGCAGCAGCGGCGCTGGCTGGCAATGGTGGCTTTGCACATCTGGGGATACCCCAGGGCCCAAGGCAGTGCCAGGGAACAGGCAAGCTCACTAAACCTCTGAGACCAGGGAGGCATTGAAGGCCCTTAGAATCACCTGCAATATGCAATTCCTTCTTTGTAAGGAGAACACAAAACATTTGTAAGCTGCTAGAGTCAGTAGCCATTGATCTCGCTCTGTCAGAAGGAGCAATGCCAAAAATGTCATCTGAAAACTTCAGAGGAAACAAGGAAAACATTTCAAAAATAGGTATTATCAACCTGACTGCGGATGGAAAGCAGAGAAATACCACCGCACAGCTGTGTTCTGTTCCACAGGATGACATCATTTCACTCCCTGCATGGACAAGAGGGGACTTATTTTTGTCTCTTGCTCATCCTGATTAAAAAGGAATTCTTCTAAGATAAGTGACTTAGGAGAAAACATTCTTTTGACTTAGAAAAGTCAGTATGGAAAAGCAGCCGTTACTTTCTGCTCTGAGCTTAGTTTTACTCAGAAAACAAGATTTTTAGGTCAACTGGATTTGCAGAGCCACTGAAGTTGAACAAGAGGTTTTTGCTGTTTGACATGTCATTACTGACACCACCCACCAAACCTCACATCAGAGCTGTTGCCTCTGGAGCAGGTGTTGGGCACACACAGATCTTGAGCGAGTTACATGGGTGAAGAAGTCTATGAAGGGAATTTAGTCTTGACATCTAAGGAGAAAAAGGCTTTTTTTACAACACAACAAACAAGGAAAGAAGTGTATCAGGTAACTTCTACAAGGTCGCTTTGTAACTCTATACATGTATTAAAAACCAGATGCTTCCAGGAACAGGCCTAGCAACACAGCTGTTGTGCATCTTCATACAGTAGGCTTTTCATAATCTGGAGTTGCATGTTTAATACAGTCCAAGCTTTATGCTGTCCAAGCACACCTTTTATTTTTATCCTTAGTTCAAGTAGCTACAGCTACAAAGTGAGGAAAGCTCAGCATGAGTTGATGGGAAGCTGTGAATATGAAATCTATACATATTCTGTGGCTCCCATCAAGTACCTTTTTCTTCTTAAAATGGTATCAAAATCAGAAAGGTAAGAAAAAGAAAATACCTAATATAAATCTAGATATATAACCTAAGTTTACTTCCTAAGTCTCAGGCAAGTTTATTGAGATAGCAGCAGGAAATGGGTTCAAGATAGTGTGGAAGCATCTTCTATTATAAGGAAAAGTACAGGGAAACATCCTGCAGAAGAATGTATAAATTATAACGTATTTACACGTGCAAAAGATGCAAGCCTGAAGTCAGCAGCTCACATGCAGAATGCTAGCTTCTAGTCTTCTGCTTTACCAGGTTATTTTTCGCCTGTCTTTGAAAGAACTAGGAGGATCTTTAACTTCTGCTAAAACAGCTACTCATGGACAGAAGGACCATGTTTTAGTGCTTCATTTGAAGAACAGACCCATCCAAAGGGCGATTCCGAGAGCCCCATGAACATCCTGCTATTATCTAACACAGAGGTGAAGCTCCCTCCCTTCCCCAGCACCCATCAGTTTCCTTGGTTACAGATGGCAGCAGAGCATCCTGACAGCTGGCTTTCTGACTCCCAACAGTTCACACAGCAGTTTGTTGGACACCTGCACCCAAGTGGTCCTTATGGCACCCAAGTGTCTGGTACTGAGCAGCTCCCAGCAGATTGTGGAAGCTCAGTGAGGCATTAAGTATCATCCTTCATCCCTGACCTAACGTTTCACACCCAGCTTCCAAAAACCAGATAACCTGGTGTTGTCTCACTGAGCTGAGCAGAAGTAAAAATGGTAGTGAGACTGTATCAGAAAAGCCCAGGTAACACAAGTCAGTTCCTCTGGAGTAGGACAATTCAGCTGTGTACGAGTGGACCAGGGGCCTTGGACTGTGGAGAACAGGAGGTGGTCGCAGTGATGCAGAGAAGACAGGTACAAGGTCAACAAGTACTAAACTGACAGATTGTGTGAAAATTGTGTATGAATCACAGCTCTGAAACAAAGTGTTCACCTGGGTTTCTGTGCAGGCAGGAACTATGATGGGGGGAACAGAGAGGCATGGAACAGTTTAAGTAACAATGGAACTAGAAGTGGATAATAAGAGAAACCAGATCACTGTAGGCTTTGAACTACCAAGGAGGCATCCACCCTAGAAACCACTCAAAGCAGAGGCAAAATATCAGCTGCAACCACAGATGTGGTCCAAACAGACAGAAACAGCAGTATTTAGAAAAAAGAATTCTTAAAAACTCCAACAGGTGAAGTAAACCAACTTCTGCACCACATTAATTTCCATGAAAAACCTCAATTCCTGTGGGGAATTTGCTCCTGAAATGTATTTGTAGCATTTTTACAGGCTGAAATGTGAGTAGGAATTATTTCTGCTTACCCAAAAGGGATGTCTGCTGATGCAGGTTCAAATCAACTATGCAACATCCCTTTGACCACCATTAGATGATGAACACTTACCAAACCAGTACAGTACTCACACACACAAAAAGAAAAGAGGACTGATCCTTCCCCGTCCCTCACCCTAGAACAATTTTCAAGAAGAAAAATGCCACTTCGATGTAAGTAACATTTTTCCCCCTCTTTTCATTTTTTTGCCAAGGAAAAATACAGAGAAAGGATAAAAAGATTTCCTTTTGTGACAGTTTTAGAATGGCCTATGGAAACACCATCAAATTCCTACCAGAAAGACGTCAAAATGCACCCAAACATGCACAGCATTACCAGTCATCCTTGCAGTTAAACAAATAGGGGTTTATTTTCTAAGAACTTCACCCACATTTCAAGATATAATGTGGAAAATATCGGTACAGACACTCACATGAACTGAAGTCTCTGGTCCAGCATTCTTTGCCTAGCACAAGATGTCACCCAAGGTGCAGCACATGCAGTTTCGTACCCAGCACATCATCACACACAGTAAACTGCTTTAGGGGCTGCCCCCAACATAGCCATTCACCCACAGTGAGCTCCTACCACAGCGTTTCTCATTTTGTATTTTCCATACATCTTTCATCTCTAAATACCTAAAAGCACTTACTTACAAGAGCAGAGGGAAATGAAGGCCTTTGAAACTCTGCAATCTGAAATACTAGGATGTTGGCCCTCAAAGAGATTGAATTTTAGGAAGGAAAAGGATTTACTTCTCTCTCCCTCCTCAACGAAGGCTCACTCTGGAAAACCCAATGTACTGATGCTGGCAGACTGCAAACCAGGGAAAGGCTGAATGCCTGTGATGGCTGTTAAATCTGAATTCCTCCTCCCTTCACTACATTCCTCTTCCCCTAACTTGCTTTTGAACAAAGTAGTGGTCCAACTTCAAATACCTACAATCAACTTTATCTTTCTCTTAATGAAAGAGAGAATGCTACATTACAATAGAGTGTGAAAATGACTTCTTTGGTGGTACAGCCTGAAAGGTGGTAATTTCCATCAGAGCCTCTTGTAACTCCCACTTGGCAAAGCATCTAGTGTCATAGGATGCTCTCAGAAAATTGCAGGCTTTGGGAACGTGCAGAGAATACACAATGTGTGCCATGTAATTATTAAGCACGAGTTGCCTTCGGCACAGAATGCAGCTAATCGCAACTTACTCACAGATTACACAGCGGTCACACCTTGGCAACAGGTATGTCACACTTGCCAAAGGAATACACTTCGTAGGTAAACAAGACTCAGGCACCTCGAAATACCAGGTAAGGGGCACTGAAGAGAAGGAATGGAGCTGGAGGGACGCACCTACAGAACATCTAAGGAAGGAGCCGTGCAGTACAGACCAGAGGCAGCAGCCATTTATGAACAGGCTGTAATTTCCCCCTCTGCTCATCGTGGGTGTCTTCAGAAAACAGAACAAAGGACACCTTGCTCAGGAGCTGGGTTTGATTTTTTAAAAGGGAAACTGCAAAACTGATACTGAAATCTAAGTGGCTTTGATTTTTATCCATCAAAGGGGACACACATGCACTTCCAGAAATTAACCCAAGCACCATGTTTGGTTTCATACAGGAACAAAATTTCCAGCTGACACTTTGCATTCATCACAGCGAAGATACTTACTCATGCTATGCCCACGTATTTAATGCATTGGTTACATGATCTCATGCTCAGGGACCAGGGTTAAATTCACTTCAGACAACAAAGAATTTACAAATTACAGAAAACCAAAAATTATGTGTTTTCTGGTTCAAATTCTGACCTTCACTGGTCACACCCAGGTGACCCAAGGCTCCTCTCCCAATGGGCAGACTTCAGTATGCCAGCAGTTTCCTAACAGGCTGTGTATTTGTTTTCTGCATTACTTACTCAGGGTAAACGGCAGCGTAAGCACGACAGCAAATTTCCTCCCAAGTTCTCAAAGACTACTGTGGTGGTTTGGCCCTGGCTAGAGGCCAAACGCCCACCAAGCCACTCGCTCACTCCCAGAAACAGGCAGAGCCTCCGTGGGTTGGGACAGGGACAGTTTACTGCCAAAAATCGCAGTGAATACAGAACAATAATGGCCAGTCACACCCACACCCAGTGCTAACACAGAGTACCTTACTGACCCGACGATTACAGAGGGCTGACCGACAGCAAGGAAGGACAGACGGACAGACAGACTGACTGACTGACCAACATCCCAGCCACACTCCAACTGTCCTAGAGGCAAACAGCCCCCACCCCTCCCCAGCCAGCTGCTTTTATGGGCAAGTGGTGTCAGGTGGTGAGGAAAACAGCCCAGGCTGACTCAGCCCACCTGTGTTGGCTGACTGGGGAGGTTAACCCTGGCCTGGCCAGAACCAGGACAACTACACGTGCAGAAAAGGCATCTGAAGCAGGATACTCTGGCATGAGACCTGTATTCCCAACACAGGAATGTGCGATTCTTCTCCTTGGATAAATAGGAATTGCAAAAATCGAAGTTTTAAGTTTGCTTGTGAAGACAGCATTCCCAAGGACAGCACTTTATCCAGAAAGAGTATTCACAACTGAATCACAAACTAATCCCTGAAAGGACATTCCCCACCTGCATCCTTATCAAAGGAAAGATCTCTGTTTAGTCTGTGAGGTATGATGCAACAGTTTGTGGAAAATTCTTTTCCATGGTTCCGTTCTTTACCAAAGTTTACCTGAGTATAAAACATTCTATCAACTGTTTCCTTCATTTACACAGTGAAAGTCCCCTTCCACCATCACTGACTTCATTTTAAGCAACAGGAAAGGCCCTTATTTGGGCAGAAGAATGCCCAGGCTGCAACGTCACTGCACCACTGTTGCACATTACTAGAGTGGTCCCATTCCCATCCTCAAGATACCATGTTCCACATGACAGATCTGGATTCCTACGCTTACTCCACAGAACTTTACAAGCTGTGATTTCATTAGCTACTGTTCAACACTTTTGGTAATTAAATTCTCTGAACAGAGAGGCAAATATTAAACCTATTAGCTCCTTCTCAGAGTCCTGTGGTTACTAAGAACACTCACAGGGGCGGGCTTCTTCCTCATCTCAAAGATGCGTGTGGCACCAAGGCTGAGCGAGGCGATGACAGGGTTTGCTCCCAGCGAGGGCTCATCGTCGCTGTGCCAGTCCACGCTGTCTCTCTCGTTTCGGTAGAGGTTGCAGAGGAGGGAGTTGAAGCTGTAGCCAGTGAACTCCTCAACACGCTCCTTCAGCATGGTCAGCAGAGGATGCCACTGTAATGAGCACAGCCAGAGCAGGGTAAGTGCAATGACAGCAGGCCAGCAGCAGGCAACCTCTGACACAGGGGGAAAGCTACTGAGGAACAAAACACACTGCACTTTAATCACAGTGAACCTGAAATCAAACAAATGCCTCTGAACAATTCTGACTGTGCACTTGGTAAATCTGAGGAATGGGCTTTCTGTGCTGCCTATTGCTCAATACTAAATAATCTCTTACAGCTATGAAGCCAGTCTGACTTGCATAGTAACATAGCCAGCAACCCCAATTAACTGAAAGGTGAGAAAGTAAAGAAATACAGTAAAATCTGCTTGCACTGACCACAGATAAACACTGGCAGTTCTTAACTGAGACAAAGTGTGCAACTTCTTCCACATGTGGAAACAGGGTCTGTGCACGTGGGAGGAATATAGGGATGTTGTCAGGGCCTGTAGGGACACGACTAGAAAGGCTAAAGCCCGCTTGGAGATGAAACTGGCAAGGGACATAAAGGATAATAAAAAGGGTTTTTTCAGATACATGAATAGTAAGAGGATGACCAGGGATAATGTAGGTCCCTTGCTGAATAAGGAGGGTGTCCTGGTATCGGGTGATGATGAGAAGGTGGAGATACTGAATGCCTTCTTTGCCTCAGTCTTCACTCCAAAGGCCCCTCGGGACCCCGCAGATCCTGGATGAAAGTAGGAGTGTTTGGGGAATGAAGAGCTTCCCTCTAGTTGAGGGAACAGGAGAAGTACCTGAGGATTGGAGGATAGCCAATGTCACTCCGGTCTTCAAAAAGGGCAAGAAGGAGGAACCTAACAATTATAGGCCAGTCAGCCTCACTTCTGTCCCTGGAAAGGTGATGGAACAGCTTGTTCTGGATGCCATTACCAAGCAACTGGAAGAGAAGAAGGTCATGAGGAGTAGTCAGCATGGATTCACCAAGGGGAGATCGTGCTCGACCAATCTCATAGCCTTCTGTGATCTCATCACTGGCTGGGTGGATGGAGGGAGAGCAGTGGATGTCATCTACCTTGACTTCAGCAAGGCTTTCGATACTGTCTCCCATGACATCCTGATAGAAAAGCTGAGAGATCATGGGATAGATGAGTGGACAGTGAGGTGGGTTGAGAACTGGCTGTGGGACTGGGATCAGAGGGTCGTGATCAGTGGAACAAGATCTGACTGGAGGCCTGTGACTAGCGGTGTTCCCCAGGGCTCGGTGTTGGGTCCAGTCCTGTTTAATATCTTCATTGACGACCTTGATGAGGGAACAGCATCCACCCTCAGCAAGTGCCCATGATCCAGAGCTGGGAGGGGTGACTGACAGGCAGGACACTGCGCTGCCATCCAGCCAGACCTGGACAGGCTGGAGAGCTGGGCAGGGAGAAACCAGCTGAGGTTTAATAAAAGCAAGTGTAAAGTCTTGCACCTGGGGAGGAATAACCATCAGTATCAGTACAGGCTGGGGGATGACCTGCTGGAGAAGAGCTCTGTGGAGAAGGACCTGGGGGTCCTGGTTGATGACAGGTTGGCTATGAGCCAGCAGTGTGCCCTGGTGGCTAAGAGGGCCAATGGGATCCTGGGATGCAACAGGAAGAGTGTGGCCAGCAGGTCTAAGGAGGTGATCCTCCCCCTCTACTCTGCCCTGGTCAGGCCCCACCTGGAGTGTTGTGGCCAGTTCTGGGCTCCCTGGGATAAAAGAGACAGGGACCTCCCAGAGAGAATCCAGAGAAGGGCTACGAAGATGATTAAGGGCCTGGAACATCTCCCGTATGAGGAAAGGCCGAGTGAGCTGGGGCTGTTCAGCCTGGAGAAAAGAAGACTGAGGGGGGACCTAATTAATGTTTATAAATATCTTAAGTATGGGATGCAGGGGGAATTGGCCAACCCCTTTTCAGTCATCTGTGGAGACAGGACAAGGGGCAATAGCTGTAAATTGGAGCACAGGAAGTTCCACACCAACATGGGGAAGAACTTTTACACAGTGAGGGTGACAGAGGCCTGGGACAGGCTGCCCAGGGAGGTGGTGGAGTCTCCTTCTCTGGAGATATTCAAGACTTGTCTGGATGCCTATCTGTGCAATATGAGCTAGGGAGCCTGCTTTGGCAGGGGGGTTGGACCCCATGATCTCTCGAGGTCCCTTCCATCCCCTGTGATTCTGTGTAAGTATATTAGAAAAAAGCCAAAGCAATATAGGCCAGAATTTTTGCCCATTATATAATCAGAAACACAGATCAAGAGAGGATAGAGAACTGATTCCAGATCTCCCAGTGCACCACTGGCAGAAGGAGGAACAGACAGCAAGAATTACTTCCCAGTAACTGCCTCTAATAATCGAGTCTGTACCACCTCCCTTCCGCGCTTACGCAGGTTTAAAGGGTTTTCAGCCTCTTGGCTACACTGCAGGAGCCTCAACACACCATCCTTCTCTAGTGGGGCATTTCTAGCTAAGTCACCCCTTCAATGACTAAGCATCATGTGAATAATTAATTAGACATACAATAGCTTGCAGGCTACGGGACATGCAGGAAAGCCAGCAGTAGCACCCCAGAAAAGCTACAGCTTGTAACTGGACTGCCCGAGTGTGCAGCGTGCGCAGGGCGTGTGATGCGGTGACAGCAGAGCCCAACAGAGTTACTGAAAGCACTTCTCAGTGACCAGCTAGGACTGGATTCCTTCAATTCCTATCACAAAAGTGTTGATTACTAAAAATGTTACGATATGGTCAATTTTACAATTCAGTGGAAACCCCACTATGAACCTGCAGCAGCAGAAGGAATTTTGGTGAAGCATTACTGCATCACCACTGCTTATGAAGAAACACTTCTCTAATATCACAGCACAGTTAGGCACAGGCACTGGATGGCACCCAGCAGTGACTGAACAAAAAAGGAGGAGCGTAAAGCTAATTACTCCTACAGATCAAGCATTTGATGCAGGTATTTGCTTTTGGCCAAGCTGTGTGCTAAATGATGTTTTACTCTGGATATTTTCCTGATATAAGCCCTATTCCACAGGCAAGGACTGTGCTCTTTACACTGCCCACTGCCCTAGAAGCAGCAGCAGACACTGCTGCAGAACTCCCACCTACAAAGCTCAGCATGGAGTCAGTGTACGTAGTTTACTCTCCTGTCTGCCTATGGGCAGCTCCCAGCCAGTGACAGGGCTGGCTCCCAGCTCTGCAGGCCTGACAGGGCATCTCACTTTCTTCTGGGATTTCTTTCTCTCAGTAAAATGGGGAATTATTCAGGGATAAGAGACAGGATCAGCATGCATGACTGATTTAGGCCTTGTACCTCACAGATGAGAAAAACAAGCCAGTGGCCCAATGAGTGCTAAAGTGAACTCTGTGCAACCTGACCCGAAACCATGAACTGGGGTTGCGGAGGCTCTACCCAAGCTCTGAGCAGCAGGTTTCCATGACAGGCAGTCCTGAACTGCATTGACATCAGCAGTGTACAGCAGAATGATTTTGTGGGGGCACTTCCAATCCCTAAGTTTTAAGGAGAAACTTTTTCTGTGCTTTCACTGATGCTCTGTCACTGTGAGGGTGACAGAGCCCTGGGACAGGCTGCCCAGAGAGGTTGTGGAGTCTCCTTCTCTGGAGACACTCAAACCCACCTGGATGCATTCCTGTGGGATTTAGTCTGGGTGACCCTGCTCTGGCAGAGGGGCTGGACTAGATGATCTTTCGAGGTCCCTTCCAACTCTGAACACACTGTGATTCTGTGAAAACCATTAAAGTAATATTGCACAAATGAGCACCAACAAAAACCAAACCACTGACTTTCTCACCACAAATTCTGCCAGTTATGGAATTTCTGAACTACGGTATTTTTGGCACTACAAAATCTTCCCAACGCATCGTGTTAAATAACACCTTTCCACTTTTCCTGCTGTGAGCTTTGCTGAGCTTTGGCAGCAGTTCTGGGACTGAGGTCTCTTCACTCTCAGGCTACCCAGTCTTCAACAACCACGCTTAATATTTATGGTTCAGCACGCTGCAGCATACTGCCATGAAGATTCCAAACAAGGCAGTACCAAGAGACAGGCTGATGGGAACAACAGACTGGAAGACAGAGAGTAAGAAGGACCAAAACTTCAACGAGTCACTCAGAAGGTTTCTCATCCTTCCAAAACAGCATGGGAAATTGCATCATACAATCTGGAGCTACTGAATAGGCAGGCTGTGTGTGTGAATTACACACAATCACAGAACTGCAGAGGTTGGAAGGGACCTCCAGAGCTCATCGAGTCCAACCCCCTCCCAAGGCAGGGTCCCTAGGACAGGTCACACAGGTCAGTGTCCAGACAGGGCTGGAATCTCTCCAGAGAAGGAGACTCCACACCCCCCTGGGCAGCCTGTCCCAGGGCTCCCTCACCCTCACTGGGAAGAAGTTCTTCCCCACATTGGGGTGGAACTCCCTGGGCTCCAGCTTGAGGCCATCGCCCCTTGTCCTGTCCCCACAGACACTAAGAAGAGGCTGGCATTCACACAGGAATCAACAAGATGCCTAAATTCTCATTTTAGTAGTAGTGAATCTAAGTGTTTCTGAAAGTAACTACTTCAGTAATCGAAACCACTGTATCCTTACAACAACCAGCTCGGTGTGGCTGTGCACACTACATTCCCCCATACAAATGCATTCAGTAAGTCCCAGGGAACAAGTCAGAATTTTGTCTAAAGCTGCAGTGACCCAAAAGCTCTGGAGCTACAATTTCCTTTTGCCAATGTTTAGCACCCACACCATGCTCCTCTCAGCCAACCCACTCATGGTGCTTGTTTTATGAAGCCATTCACACTGCATTGGAATCTGCCGCTGATCACTGCGTGCTGGTTTTGGGGGGGATAGAGTGACATTTTCTTTATAGTACCTACTACAGGGCTGTGTGTTCAGAATTGTGCTGAAAACAGTGCTCATAACACAGGCATGTTTTAGTTACTTCTGAGCAGTGCTGACAGAGGGATGAGGCCTTTTCTGCTTCTCACACACCCCACTGGTGAGTAAGCTGGGGCAGCACAAGAAGCTGGGAGGGGACACAGCTGGGGCTGACTCCACCTGACCAAAAGGATATTCCCTACTGTAAGATGTCATGCTCAGCATGTAAAACTGGGGGAAGAAGGAGGAAGAGGGAACATTGGGAGTGATGGAATTTGTCTTCCCAAGTAAACATTACTTGTGTGTGTGGCTTGTCTTTACCTCAACTTACGAATTTTCTCACTTTTCTCTCCCCCATCCTCCTGGGGGACAGTGAGCAAGCAGCTGCGTGGGGCTTAGTTAAACCAGAACAATCACAAATGAATTGCTGATAGGTACTCTAGATAAAAATAGAGGATAGTGGGAATTTTTGTCTCTACATCTCTGCAAAGGATTTCTCTATAGATGATAATAAAAGAAAACTATAAACATATACATACATTTGGGTTTGGCGGCATTGTTATCCTGGAGTACGTGTAAGGAAGTTCCCCATACCAGGAGGTAAGCCTTGGTTCCTCAAAAGAAACTTCTAAAATAAGAAGAAAAACAGTAAGACTTTCTCAGTTGCCTTATCAAAGGGCTTGAAAATGGAAAGATGATGCAATTCCAGCAAGAATACTGACTGTCCACTCACCTTAAGTTAAAAAGCAGTCCCTTAAACCCCCAGCCTTACCTAATCAATTCAAGTTAAGGAATGAGATTACTCACAAAGCAGACCTGTCTCTGCAAGAATTACCTTGCCAAAAATCTTGCAACCACATCAGTTTTCTCACTCCTATGCCAGACAGGGCAGGGACTGGACAAGTTAAAGGTAGCAAAACAAAACTGAAGTTTTATTTATAACTCTGGCTTGGTTTCTATTCTCCTGGTTCTAACACACAATATGCTGGCATGAATTGTAAGCTGTATCCACTAGAAAGGGTGAGGTGGAAAGGGTCGCAGCATCAATGGGACATTACAGAAGCAGAAGGCAGCAAGACTGGACAAGTAATATTTTGTAAAATACATGTGTGCTTTGTGGTGTAATACAAGCAACCAGTTAAAAGTACCTTCATCTTCTGAAAAGACTATCTCAAGCTATTTCTCACACTTGACAGGTAACATTCTCCATCATACGGTACCTTTAGTGCAAGCCAGTAAACACAGATGCTGAAGACATTTTCCAGCCCTGCCCAGTAACTACTCCAATGTGTTTCCTACATCCGTTCCGGACTGAACGCCAAGTTTAGCTACAGCAGGTGCCCCTTAGTGAGCAAACCCAGAATAGCAGTGTACTGCACACTGAAACTAAGAAGCAAAGAGAAGGCAAAAGTAACATGCTCTGCTGGGATTTTAAGTGAGAGGCAAAACATTTTCCTGGTGACAGAAGCCTCAAAGAATACAGTTTTTGCAGCGTCACTGGGAGTCACTATGAAAGGACAGAGCACAGACTTAATCTGAAAAAAAGAAGTGGTGAAAAGGAATTGGAAATGGCAGAAGCAGGAGTAAGATTCGAGGATTTTTAATTTCAAAATTTTAATTTAGAAAGATCTCATTTAATTGGCAATAGAGATCAAAAAATCAGCAGCAGTACTCTCCAGATAGACATGGAAACCTGTAAGGAAACGCGAAGCACTGGTAATGCATAAATGAAAATCAAGGATGCGCGGATTTTGGTAAGGAAATGACCTGTGAATGCCACAAAAAGTTGGTCTACACATTCCTTACCCTGCCTGACATGAGTTCTCTGACCCCAGGGGATGTCTTGAAAGAGTTGTTCAAACATCCAGTCTGCTTGTTCCGAGTCTATAAAGCCAGGAATCAAACGAATCCTAAGGAAGTAAAAGATAAGATGGAAAGAGTATACACTTCTATATGCTCTTTCATAAAATACTGTAATTTCCAAGAATCCCAAAGGAGTTAAGAATGGCTGTAACACATCAGACTAAAAAGTCAAAGCCACGGCCAAAAACAGGTGTGAAGGAAAGAACAGAAGGCAACAAGAGCTTCTGATGAGTCTTTCCCTCAAACACATCTAATTGCTTTTTAAAACCTATAAAATCATGACACCTACAATATCCTACAAGTCCCACAATCTGCCATATACTGTATGGAAAATGGCATCATTCTGCTTGTTACTAATTTCACACCTGATAAATTAGATAGCCCCGATTACAGTACTACAATCAACACCAGTAAATCATCACCCCTTATTCACCCCCTCCATGGCACTCTGAATTTGATAGCTGTTCATCCCTCCTGCCATCCTACCCTCCCTTTCCCAGGACAAGCACTGTGGTGTTCAGACCTTCCAGCTGCTGTAGCAGGCTGGAGCAGGAATGCTGCTCACAAGGTTTTACTCTCACAAGTATTCAATGCTCCAGAGACAGGACAGTAAGAATATATATAAAGGTGATAAGAGAGATGCAGAATCCAATTAGCAACTTTCCAGGAATTTATATATCCCAACAACCTACAATGAAAACAAACTCCAGAAAGTGACAGAACAACACAGCTGGCTGTGGATCTTCTCTCTTCCCAGCTGGGCAAAGCTTTTGCTTTTCCAATGGGTATAAACACTCATTTGCAGCTTTAGAAGAAACCAAGATGAAAGCTTTGACATAAATGCACAGAAAGTTCCCATGCCCTTGGCATTTTTTTCCTACTATTAATAAAACCTATAAAATTCAGAAGAAAAGGATTAATACTGATACTGCAGCTAAGTCAGCAAGGTGAAATAAAGCGCACTTCAGCTCGGAGGTATCACAGAACAAGCAGGCTTTGGCTGGAAGTGCCCTGAAGCTGAAATAATTAAGGCATAGTGTGTAAGTAAGGAGGACAACCCTAAAGTTACCACAGCACCCTGAAGTTACCACAGCACCCTGAAGTTAAATGTTTTCATTAGATTAATTCTAAACAAGTCAAATGTACGGCTGAAAGTTTTTGGTAGCTCTGAACTATGTAAAATAGACATCATGCACTTGCTAACAGGAACACCAACTGAAATGTCATGCAACAGCTTACTCTGGGTCATGAAACAGATGGACAGAGCCCCTTCTCCTAATTCTGGACACAAACACTAGATGCAGTGAGCAATAGATTTTTAAGAGGTTCACTTTTCTTCTCTTCAGTGCTGCTCAGAACTGCATAAGCCTCTGCTACCTGATACTCAGTTATTTCCAGAAGCACTCTAAAGAGAAGATACACAGGAAGGGCAATGTGCACCTGCCAGAGTCAAAACACTCTGCAGAGACTAGACTTCAGAAAGCTGAGCGTTGTTCCACAACAGCAAATTACAAATTAAAAAAACCCCACAACTGTACAATTTGCTTACCTAGAAATGCCAGTTGGAACTTTGCTGAGATCATACACACCAGGCTTGCTGAGGAGGTAAGAAGAGCCATCAGATGGACAACCAACAAGAAATGATCTTACACTTAGTAGCACAGACCAGAACCACTGTGAAGCTGGACCAGGGAGAGCATTCCTTAAAAAGGAAAAGAAAAAAGCTTTGCACTGCTAAGGGAAGCAGTGCTGTTCTGGATACAGCCAGAGGGCAGGGAAGGGCAGTCTTACAGGTATGTAAGCGAGGTTTTAACTACTGCAGTGGGCACAGAGGGCATCCAAGTTCTGTTTCCTCTGTATTTTTTCACTTGGTTTATAAATAATTGTAACAAATGAAAGGTCAGTGAACTTTTAGAACAGTTTTAACACGCTGGATTTACTTAAAACCTAGGTATTATGTTATTACTACGAAACATAAACAATATGCAGAGAACACATGGCTGTATCATTCACACTGAAATGGAAAATTAAAACATAAGCAAATCTGTAAGTGCTTCTGGGAAATTCTGCAACTCCTTCCAGTAATGTTTTTCATGACTTGACAGAAACACCCCTCACTAAGGAGTTCTACTTAAGGAACTGCTCACTGCCCAGCTGGCAGCAGGAGAGCAGACAGACATCTCACCTGAGCTACGCCTGCTCTGCGCAAATCCCCACTTCACACCACGTCTGAAGGTACTACAGAGAGTTAACCCCAGATCCTTCCCAGGAAAAACAACACCACATCAGTCAGCAGCTGACTCTATAGCTTGCCTCTTCAGAACCACTTTGTGAGGCAATTCTGCCACCACCACCAAGCTGAAGCAGATTTAATTTTCAAAACCTGTAACTTCACCACACGCCACCACACCTCGTGACATGTCATGCCAGGGTCATACTGAAAAGATCCCCATTTCAAGGCAAAGGGTAAGCATCGATGGCATATGAAGATCTAGTTTCACTATGGGATTTCCTAGCAGCTACTTTTCCAAACTTTCAAAGGAAGTTTGCCATTCCAGCTGTAATCCTGGATAACAGTAAGTAATTTCCAGCATGGTTTACACAGGGACTATTCTAGGAAAATGTACACTGCTAACCAAAGGAGACATATTTGCAGTTCTGTTGATCCAGAACATCCAACTGTTTGTTCTTCCTGGTTTTTAAAGCAATGCCAAAGCTATAGGAACTCGTCCACACTGACTTGGATTCTCCCAATCATAAATTCAGTTCAGGATAAAAGGGCTGGAAGTGCCCCCGTTGTACTGACATGTCTTCCAAAGGCATGGCAGTTGTAAGCAGAGAAGGAACTCTTTCCAGCAGCTCCCCACTGACAAATGAGGCAGAAAGCTGCAGGAAGGACAGTTAAGCCAGCAGTGTACTCACTCTATCACAGCTGCCTCAGGAACGGCACGCTCCACCTGAAAGGCAATAAACCGATGCATGGTGAATATTCAGTGGTTAAGTACCCGGCACAGTCTAGTCAAACAGAACTAATTATCATCTCTAGTCGTGCTACAGAGCCACAATCTGCCACGTCAGTGAGAAAACTATACCTCTGGACAACTGGTAAGCAGTAACAACCCAGCCGCTCTCCTCACGCCCCAGCAGCTCTCAAGTGCAGCTACCAGAGCAGGCTGTTTCTAGCAGTCAGCTGCCCCCTAAAGGACATTCATTTCTAAATCACTGGATTATCGCAGGAACTTGCTATTTATCAACTGCAACAAAGAAAAGTCGTATCCTTACATTAGGAAGTAAAAATCTAGAGCAACTACGGGAGGGATGAACAAATCCCAGGCCCCAGACCACGAGCAAAACACGAGACAGAGGAGAAGGAGCGGAGGCTGTCACTTTGGAATTGTTGCAAGCTTGAGATAGCTGGTTTCTGTTAAAACACAAAAAAACCCAAAACAGTAGTTTAATCCAGCCTGAGTTAAGGTTCTGGTTGTCTCAGGGATTTCTGCTTTGTTTCTCTGAGCTTGGTGAAGTACTGAGATGAGCTAGAGGGTCGAAATACAGTACTATAGAGATACTAGGGCTCTGCCACAGAGGAAAGAGAATCTTCCCAGAGCAATCCTTCCAAGCCATGAGGACAGACTTTGAAACACTTCTGGCTTAGAGAGAAGTGTCCAAGATAATTTTTTCCCAAGCAAGGCAGTGTCCCTGCACTGCACAGAGCACAACATCCTCCTCCTGCTGATGGGGAATAAAGCACAGTCTATGAAACAATTCCCAGGCTCTTCCCCCGTAGCAATGGAAACAGGTATCCCAGCTGGGGCCAAAAAATCAGAGTTCAAATCATGCTTAGGACACTGCATCATTCTGAGTATTCAGGAGAAATATCATATTAGTTTGGCTTTCTGGAAAAAAGTAGTTACGAACAGATACATAATAAATACTCAAAGTCTGAGGCTCAACAGAGGAACTGTAACTTTCTGCCTGCCATACACAAGACAGGTGCAAACTCTGCTTTGTGAAAGCCCAACTCAGCTCAGTTTGGTTTTAAACATGAGATGATAAACTCAAAGTCTGAAAATTTCTATTTTTAATGAAAGACAAGACTCTGCCAGTTACTGTGTAATTTTTACCTCTGATGGCTTTTCAAAGACAAATTGTTTTTGAGTGTGAGGCTGATCTTTCCTCGTCCATGTTGGTCGGGCGCCTGCAGGGGCAAGGTTGCTGGCCACAGGTGCCTTAGGAGCTAAAGCAAAGAGGGAAAGAAATTTTAAAATAGCATCTCATAAAATAGCATTTAATCATACAAAAAATACGGTTTTAAAAACTTATGGAATCAGGCTTTGAAATATTTTCCTCCTCTGCTTGGCAGAGACTCCAGAGTACAGTTAAACCTACGTTACATAAGAGTTAAAATGGTATAGAAACTGAAATTATATGTATGTGTGTGTGTGTGTGTGTGTATGTTATTGACACACAAACAAAAATAAAAAACCTTTTATCAGAACAGGTAACATCGAGAACCTCTTAGTTCTACCACACATACCACATGAGCAGCTAAAGCACTCCCCTCAGCAACTTTTTTTAGGAAACAAGATGACTTTTGTCAGAGGGAAAAAAAATCCGCCCCTTTTATTAAAAACAGATTTTTGAATCTAGGGTACAAGTATGGAAGAGCCACACAGGCAATACTACTGCAAGTGTTCTGTTTCCACCTGCAACAAAGCTTAAAAATGAAGAGACAAAATAAAAATCTTCACTCTATATAATTTAAATCAGGAAAAAAATAATTTTAAAGATCTCCTAAGGAATAAGTGGAATGAAATGCACCCCTGTGACAGAAAACTTACAAGCTATATGCACGAGTCAAAACAGTTGGGTAATTTCTTTCAGGATTTAAAAGAAAAAAACACCCCAACAAAACAGCTTGCCTAGGATGCTCGGTGTGCAGTGGAACAGGAGCTTTAGTAGACACTGCAATCGGGTGAGCGGGACATGATGTTCTGACCACTCACAACCAAACCAGTCCTTCTGGCAAGGCTAGGAACCCACACTGTGCTCTCCTGTCTCGGCTCTCTTTGCTTTAAATGTCCCACACAAAACAGTGACATGAACTCTGGCCTTCTGAACTTTCATTTCGCGATGTTTTCACTATGAAAAGATAAAGGAAGACATACAAGTAATAGGTTTTATGAATAAAAAGTGACTAACAGGTATCACAGAAGTTAACTCCACCAGATTCTACTCAGCCCACTCAACTTGCCCAAAGATGAGCACACTATGCTGAAGCGTGTGCATCAGAAAGGCATCTGCGCACACACAGAGGTGCTTTCTGCACTCAAAGTTGCTAAAACTCATCTGTGACAGGATACAGGGTTTTTTTATTTAAAAACTGGGTTCAAACACCTGACCTTTAGTGATCTAGACAAAGCAGAGCACCACTCAAGGCCTGATGCCACGCGCAGCGCCATCAGAGCTCAGAGCCAGGAGACACGTCCTCACAGCATCACACCCCGTGCTGGTGCGCCTGGAGGCTGGGCTAACACATACACACCGTGCTGCCCTCCTGCTTGGCGCAGGAAGCGATGCAAACCACCAGCCCTATGGCCCAGAAGCTTTCAAAGCTTTGATAATGGTTTGTCACCCCAGCCCCATCATGCCTATGACAGCAGTTCTCCCCAAACCATAGAATCATAGAAATATTTTGGTTGGGAGAGACCTTTAAGCTCATCGAGTCCAACCACCACCTAACCCTGCCTAGCCCACCTCTAGACTGTGTCCTCAAGCACAATATCTACATGCCTTTTAAATACCCCCAGGGATAATGGCTCCATCACCCCCCTGGGCAACCTGTTCCAATGCCTGACAACCCTTTCAGTATAGAAATTCTTCCCGATATCTGATCTAAATCTCCCCTGGCGCAATTTGAAACCATTTCCTCTTGTCCTATTTCTTGTTACCTGAGAGAAGAGACACACACCGCCTCTCTACACCCTCCTTGCAGGTAGTTGTGAAGAGCGATAAGGTCTTCCTCCTTTCAGCCTCCTTTTCTCAAGACTAAACAGCCCCAGCTCCCTCAGCCGCTCCTCACAGGACTTGTGCTCCAGCCCCTTCCCCAGCCTGGTTGCCCTTCTCTGGACGTGCTCCAGCATCTCAATGTCCTTCTTGTAGCAAGGGGCCCAGAACTGGACCCAGCACTGGAGATGCAGCCTCACCAGAGCTGAGTGTAATAGAACAATCGCTTCCCTACTCATACTGGTCACACTCTTCCTGATGCAGGCCGGGATGTCGTTGGCCTTTCTGGCCACCTGGGCACAGTGCTGGCTCATGTTCAGCTGGCTGTCCGCTAACACCCCCAGGCCCTTCTCCTCTGGGAGCTCTCCAGGCACTCTGCCCCAGGCCTGTAGCGCTGCCTGGGGTTACTGTGACCAAAGCGCAGGACCCAGCAGCTGGCCCTTACTAGACGTAAGGCACGGCAGCCCTTCTGCTTCCCTCCGCCGCCGGGGCAGCGGCTCGCCTGCACCAGCCTCTCCGCAACGCTGCGGCCCGGTCAGAAGGGGCCCGACAAGCCCCAGACACACTGCGGCTCGCAGCCCTGCCAGTCCGGGTACCTGCGCGCCACAGCCCGGGAGCCACCGCCGCACCTCCGGTCCCTACCTGGGAGCTGGGCCTTCCCTGCGAGCCGTCCCGCCGGGGCGCCGGCCCAGCCGCCCTGCACACGGGCTCGCTGCCGCCTCTCCGT
Source organism: Porphyrio hochstetteri (assembly GCA_020800305.1). Taxonomy (NCBI): domain Eukaryota; kingdom Metazoa; phylum Chordata; class Aves; order Gruiformes; family Rallidae; genus Porphyrio; species Porphyrio hochstetteri. Next base: position 1,177,328 of record CM036908.1, read on the forward strand.
CATGTCACCGCCTCGGCGCCGGCAGCCGGCCCCGGCCCCGCGATCCGCCGGGTGCGGCGCCCGCCACTTCCGCCGCCGCTGCAGCCCGCGCCGGGGGTTCCGCTCCGCTCCGCCGCCCGCTGAGCTTGCGCCGCCTTCCCTCCCCGCAGCCGGCAGGCAGCCCGCGGAGCCTGGCCCGGGCCTGCGGGGCAGAGGCACCACCGGCGCGCCCACCGGGGGCAGCAAACAGCTGAAACTGAAGGGTTCAGTGGAAACGGCGCCGCGTTTAAGGGTCCTGGATACGCATTTCCCCACCTTCCGTAAGGAGGTTTGAAAGACACAATTACACCAAGTGCCAGCCCAGTCCTGCCCCAGCCCCTGGTCCCCTCCCGCACAGATCTGGGTGCGGGCTGCAGTCCTTGGGGTGGCACAGTGCGCTGGGCAGTACCTGCGGCCGCCTGGCCGAGCTGCTTCTCTTCCGCCCGTGCCAGGCCTGGCTGAGGCGGGTGGCCGGAGGGTGGCTGGCCCAGGCCTTGCCCTCGTCTGGGGGCTGTAGCCGAGTGCAGGGAGCATTACCGTCACTGGGCACAGGCCTGCCCTGCACTGAACCCATGACAAAAGGCCCTTCAGAGCAGAGCTGCAGGGAGACAGGAGCAACACCACAACAAAACCCCTCCTGTTTTCTTCTATCCTGTGCCCAGGATATTTCCAAGTACAGCAGAAGCGACTGAACACACACATCATCTCAGGTCGCTGCAGTGCGCAGGCATTCAAAAACAAAGCCAAGGCAATTTAGATTAAAAAGTCCTTCCTTGCTGCCGTTGGGGAATAAGAGACCTCGGCAGAAGCATGAGCATGGGAACCCAAGCTGTGCACTGCTGGCACCACACACGGGGCATGGGGCAAAAGAGCCACTGGCAGGATCCCACACACCCACTGCCAGATACCACCTTGCCGGGCCACAGCTGCTTCAGTGCCCACTGGATGTGCACGCTATTCCCCTCAGAAATACCTCTCCAAACTCCTTCAATAGATAGGGAATTGTTATTTGGAAATAACCATTTCTTATTTATGGCTGCATTAACAGTTCTAATTAAGACTTGGTGTTCCAGTGATTTTAAAATATCAGCACTGTAAAACCACCAACAGCCAGGAAAACAAATTAATAAAAGCCTTGGTTTTGGCACATCAAAGTACACTAATTTTCACTGCATTATTATATACGTTAAAGGACAAGCAGGCATTTAAATGGACAGACAAACATTTCAAGGAAAAAACAAAGATTCAGAGTAAATTCCATTTTATTTGTTTTACGAAGTCAAAAACATACAGATTGTTTAATCCAATGCTTCCAGATCAGCTCCAGAGCAAACCAAGTCATGTGCTCTTACAGAACTAATACCACGGACTTCACCATCCTTGTTCCAAAAAATTTAAGAAAACTATGGGACAGGATCTGCGTCTCAGATTTGATCAGCACCATTGCATCGGTATTCAGGTTTTTTTTCAATGTACAGAAATGTTAGCCCCAAATCATGTCTTAGTACATCTCTTTCTTCAAAACCAGAGCTTGAAATTGTCCTTTCAAGGATAGAAAGCAACCTCCACTCTTCAACCGTAGGAAGTCACCACAGAAAATACTGGTAGCTGCTTGCAGTTTGACTTACCTTGCCAGTCTCAGAACATTTTTGTTTATAAAAAGGAATGTCAGAGACAAAAATAATAGTAATATTTGTTTAAAGAGTAGGTAAATACAGACAACAGCAGTGCAGACTTCTCATACTTTGATCCATGTCTCCTGGAGTTGGGTAACTTCAGCCTGGTAGCACTCAGGTTTGGCATAGGACCATGAAAGGAATCGGTTAATATAAAACACAAATTAAAACTATTCCACATATAAAGAAGCTTACCAGTTCTCATTTTTAAAGCTGTCTCAAATATTCAGGATTCACATTTCAAAGGGCCTCACCCAAGAGACAGACCAATGTATACTTCAGAAATAATTTAACCATCGTTGCTAACAAGAGAAGTAACTAATTTCAAGCTCTGCATTTAAAGTGCCCATAATCTGTTACACAGCGACCGGGACGGAACACACAACTCGTGACATTATCTACATTTTGTTATCACCACCTATTACAAAGAGCAGGCACTGAACTTGTAAAAAACGTTATTACAAATCATGAAGATTACATATTACTGAAAAGTTAGAATCCATGTTCAAGAACCAAGAATTTAAATACTTTTTGCAATGTTACTCTATGTATATATTTATAGAAGAGCAATTACACTCATTTTGGTTTTTGGCCCATCCAAGTTAATAACCAAAAATCACACTGGACCATGCACCGGGGCGCACTCACGAGCTGGCTGACGATGCAGGATCCGTGCAGGTACCCAAACCCTGAGCTCTGAACATGTTATGCTCTGTCAACAGTGCTAATTACCTTTGTAAATAAAGATGCTTCCTTCCCACCCGTTCAGGAGTACGAGAAAACTACTGTTTTTCTGCCCTTCACCCACGTGCACAATACACAGCTGTGATGGGTACTGTATGGCCAAGCTGTTCAACAGCACAACGTCTCAAGTCCACGTAGGTTCTTCTTAGAGCACAGTACAATTTTAGTCCAAAGCACTTAACCCCCCCCATATACTATCTATAAACAAATAAAGCCTATTTTTAAATCACTATTAGAAGTCAACAGTCTGGTTTCACCTGTGTCCGCCAAACAAGACTGTTTTGCTTGTTAGAAAGCACACCTATGATTGAAGATGTTTGAAACATTAGGTCTACTCGATGCTGTAGCATGGGTATGGAACCTGCGGGAATCCCCGGCTCCAGAGACCGAGTTGCCTCCAACTTACTTCTCCTTCATTTTTTTCAAATAACGAGCCCGTATTTGTCTGTTTGTTTTCATGATTAAATTCATGGCAGCAGATGTAGGCAGAAGAGAGAAGATCCATCCCTAAGAAAGAAAAAAAGAAAAAAGAGGGGAAAGTCTCAGCTTTAAGCCTGTATTACATGAAATATTAACAAGCTATCATCAGAAGTGAAAGAACAACAAAAAATATTTAATTTTCAAAATTATTCTTTACTTTTCTTCCATAGTAAACACAAAAGACATTCCAGATCCTTGTGCTTCCCAAGGCGACTTACCATGAGCGCATGGGGGAGGCAGCCGTTGGTCCGGGCCTGCAGGCCCACCGTGCCCAGGGCAGCCCTGACGTAGGCCTCAGGGCTGGGCTTATCAAAGGTCGGCTTGCGGATTCTGGACATTTTCGTTGCCACGTAATACGGCAGGACACTCTGCATGGAGGGAAGAGCATGTTAAGCAGAGAAGGCTTTCGGATTAGCTTACAGATCCATCAAGGAACTCAAATAACTGGGAAATTTGGCAACGTGCACACTAAATTCTAGCTAAAGCTAGTCTTCCTTGTGATTCTGGTCATAAGACCACAATGTACAGTATGGAAAACATTTTCCATCAAATACCTTGTGGGCCACATTTGGAGTGTGAAGGGTATATAGTTTAGTGATCTGTTGACAGTCAGCATCCACAGTTGGGGCCCTAGAATAACCACTCTTGCAAGCATATAGTTGAAAAGTCTTTCTTAAAATCTGAGAGTGCAGAACTTCATTCCAGCTGTTTAACAGAGAATGCCGCAGCCTTGCTGCTTCTCTGTAGCAAACCCCTCAATGCTTGCTTGGGAAGGAGGCGCAGAACCCAAGACAGGGGGACTTTATTCTTGAATACAGCTCTCAATTACAGCCTGGAACCTGTATAGAGAGAAACAGAGACAGGAGGGAGGAGGAGGAAAGGGAATGTCAGGAGACTTGGAACACTGAGCTTGCAACTCCACAGGAGGTCTTGGAGGACGGAGAAGATATCATTACCACAGTGGAAGACCTCAAGGACAGAAGGATGGATCAAGAAGCAGAGCCCAGCTAGAGAGCTTTTATAGCAGTGTTTGGAAGAAACAAAAAGCCATGGTGGGTCTCTGAACTACCTGGCCCTGGCATAATGGAAAAGCAAGAGGAAGCAGCCGGAGTATCTGGTTCACAGACACTGGTACCATAAAGGCATGTCTGTGGTGAGGCAAGATAGACTTGGAGGATCCAAAACCACACGTTCCACCTATTCCCAGCTCATGTCACTGGAAAAGTGAAATGCACATACACTTGCACAGCAAGAAGCAACCGTCTTGCCCCATATAGTCATGGCTCTGGCATTCCTTTCAACTTGTCCTCAATCGAGGCCTCCCTAAACAAAAAGTAATCAAAAAGCTCCGGTCTACAGCCACTCAATCAATCAGACATCGATGTCTCAGATCTCACAGGCTTTGAAAGGTTGGAACCCGACCACTTTGCAAGGAGCTCCTAAAACACTGGCCGTGGCTGTGCTGGCGATTCAATGTGTACAGTCAGTGAGCGCTACGATTCATGCGCCTTTACAGCACTAAGAAGTGTGTATCCACCTTCATGGGTCTCAGAACAAGAATATTATTTCTAAACTCAGACTATTTGGGCAAGTTAGTTTGGAAGCCTGCTTCGCCATGTCATACTCTTAAAGAACAATGACCACACATGCTTAACCTCAGGAACATGAGCTTTACTATGACGCTCTCAGAAGCACAGCATAACACAGAGGGAAAAGGATCGCTTGAACTCTGACTATTCACCTGTGCCATGGCTGTGCACATTCCAACAGGAGTCTGACCCCCACAGACAGGAAGCACTGGTACATCTGCTCATTATTTCACCGTAGAACATTAAAACCGTGCACCTCTCTCTATAACCAGGACTCTTGAAATACACTGCATAAGTCCACTTTCAAATGGAGAGGGAAAAAAGAGACCTGAATTTCAGAAGCGTAAGCAGACACCATCATCTTTAGAGCTGCCAAAAGCTACAAATGCTCAGAGAGCAAAACTCCTCACCCTGTTCCCATAACAGCACAGGTACCTGGCTCCAGCTCTGAGCATGAGCCTTGTCCATTTTTCAGATGATGTTTCACCGAATCTCTAGTTTTGTGTTTGCAACAAAGGAAAACAATTCTAAGCTGCTTCTACAGCACCAAATTACCTCTGCAACATCCCCACACAGAATGGCACCATGATTTCAGTTAAGATTTATTTTCTGCCTTCCTCTGCTCAAAGCAGCCTTCATATGTGAACTGCACTACCCAGTTAAGCCACTGGATAGCATGAAGGGGCAAACAATTGCACATGAGGATACTTGAAAAAAGAAGCACACAGTAGCACTACTTGTTAGTTATTGATCCTGAGACTTGAGGGTACACACAAGCATGGGATTACACTCAATGAAAAAAACATTTTTTCCTTCCAAACGTTCTCTAGAAAAACAGAGAGGGGTATTTATTTCCAGAAAGATAAGATTTGCCAGCCTCCCATTAACTGTGTTCTATTTTATCAGCTATGAAGAAACCTGTTGCATGAAGTTATTTTCTCCCCTCTTCTTCCCCCCCCACAAGTATCTTGGGCATCCATGAACCTTATCTAAAACTGGCATGAGTAATCAAAAAACATATCTTTCACTGCCTAAAGCCCTCTAGCATTCTGTAGAGAGGCAGATAGAAACCCACACTACCTGGGCAAGGAACTGTATAGAAAATTCCTTGTCTTTATCCACACAAAGCCTAGCCTGCTCTACAGTTTCAAAACATGCCTTAAAATTAGCTCATGTCAATACGATGCCTCTTGTTCTCTTAAAACATTTGCTAGTGCTTACAGACCTGATGCTTGTTAAAACTGGCCAGCATGTGGCATTGGGGTCTTGAATCTTGTATGGATGCAAGGACTGAGCTCCATTCATGAACAGAAGCCTCTACTAAATATGCTACATTCACATGAAAATAAGCCCACTCTCCCCCCAAAACCAGAACAGTTTCCACTATTTTATCACTTATTTTTCCTAATTTTTAAAAAAGACCTGAAGAAGTCTCTCTCCATTTCTCTATGGGGAAGAAGAGGGTGGGGGACATGAGGGGAAGTGGAAGAATTGCAGTAACCAAAGGTGGCCTGTAAGAAAGTGAAAAAACCAAGCTAGAAAGCTTTGGAGGAAGGCAATGCCATTAGTCTGGCAATTTGTGAGCACCGAGAGCACCAGGCTTGTTCAGTATGGTTAAAAGGAGGCTGGTGGTGGCCCAATACCTGCCTAGAGTTACTTCAGATAGTTTGGAAGGTGAGAGTCAAGCTCTTTGTGGTAGTGCCAGATAAAACATGAAGAGGCAAAACTGTCAATTTTGGCTGTGAGCTTTCAGACTGGACACTAAGGAGAAAGGTGTTTGATAGGAGAGAAGCACAACACTAACAAGGAGGTCACAGTACCCCTGCCCTTGAAGGTTTTTAAGATTTGGCGGTATAAAGCCCATGGCCTGATGTTAGCAGCAATCCCACTGCTAACACTGGGAGAGCAGGAGGTTAGGCTAGAAAACTTCCTGGACATCCCTTCAAACAAACGTTTCCATGATCCTGTGATCTGGTGTTTTATGTGGCAGATACAGCAGAAGGAAACAGGGGTGGAAGTTTTCACTATTCCATTTTGCCTATGGAGGGTAACGAAGTAGAGAGGGAAATGCTGATACTGCCTGAAACATGCACACAGAGAATTCTAGCCTGTGCTCTTACTGTGCTGCTTCTGTAAAAGGAAGAGGCCTGTCAGCCAAAGAGATCTCTGCATCGCAAGAGTGCTGTGTGCTGCCCAAGCTCGGCTTCCACAGAGAGGGCAGTGCACTCCAGCAGAACTGGTAGACCTCAGGGTGAACTTCAGAAACTGGCTAATACACAACCTGTGCCGTGCTTCTGCTTTTCATGCAGGGGTACTCTGCAGGCACTGGCACGGTGAAATTTAGCTCTTCTAAATGGTGATCGCAATTGTTAAGTGCAAATCCGGAATTAAAAGCACTGAAGGGCAGAGATCAGCTTCAAAGAATCAGGAGGAGACACAGGCTTCCAAAGAGCTTGAAGATACATCAGCTAGTCTTTACAGGACAGTCCTGGTAATATCCATTAGTAGTTTATAGTGACTTAGGCTGAAACAAGACCACAAGGACATGGACTGCAATAAAATTAGCATAACAAATTGAAGCTGTGACAGCTACTGGTCATCAGGCCCACATAACCGAGAATGGCAGTTCACTCTCTACATTTAGGGGCAAAAAAGCAGTGCTGTCAGGAATTCAGCACCCTTGGCTGATGCAAGTTACAAAAAGACAGCTTACCACAACCTGTTTTGTATAGGAAAACAAAACTGTTGCTATAGAAAGACAGATTTAACTCTTCATTTGTTTATAGTGTTAAGAATCTAAGACACCAAAAACTTATTTTCTAGCTTTTCCATATCCAAAAGCTAGAAAATATTTCCCATCCTGTCTACACTCATCCTGTTTAATGCCTTTGGCCAAACAGGAGTTACTAGGTTATTTACCGTTTCAACAGGTACTCCACAGTCCTAAATGAGCAATACCCACTCCTCCTTTGCTCTCCTCTCAAACTGACAGAGATTAAGGCGGCCACATTGCTTGTAGATGAAGCCAATCAGGAGAAGAGCTGTCTGATAATAAAGCTAAATCAGCAAATAATACAACTTGAACCCCACAGGAGAGACGTAAATAACATAGAAGTTAAAAGAAATCCCTAAGCATTTGCAGTATGGTAAAAACTGACCCATTGCTGGACAGTTTGGGGCTGAAGCCAGGGAAAGGCCTGAGATAAGAAAGTGTTTTATGTCTCCTTGTTACTAAGAGGTGCTCCAGCTTAATCCACTTCAAGAAGTGAGAGCCCACACAAACCACCCCACATGCTGAACACGCATCTGTTCAGTGCTGCACAGCATCCTGCATGCTGGTTTAGCTGAAGGTGCATCCTAGAGCGCACAAGCATCAAGTTCTCTGAGTAGAAGTTAGGCATAGAGCGCTCTATGGCAAGTTATAATCTGTCACCAGCATAAAACTGATGTCAGCCGGTATGTCCCAGAGGTGGTCTATGGCAGAATTAGTTCAAATGCTTTCAGGGATCACCTTCCTCTCTGCTGCCAACAGACCCCAGATAAACAGCATCCCTTAAGATGTTTAGTGTAAGGCTCAAATCTAGGTTTAAATGAGGTCAGTGACTGCAGGAGAAGTGCTCACCCAGCAGTTGCCTTTTTTCTTAACACAACCTTCTCTCAGGAACTGGGACAGGACATTATACCAAACATCTGGGACTAAACACCTGGATATTCAACTGCAGGACACTTTTGGTGCTAAGTTCTTGTTTTCCTAAGGGGAAAAAAATGTAGCACATCAACAAGGTAACACAGGCTTAAATTGGTAACACCTTCTCTATGGTTTTAGCCAGTAACTGAAACTACACTTGCATGCTTAGCGACTACACAAATAAGGTCGATGACTTGGTGCCTTACTCCTCATAGGGCTTTTGGAGTTCAGATGGTTTTGAGAACCACCATATGGAACAGGAGAATGACAGACATGGACATAGGCCAATCCTGTCTGTAAGAAGACTCCTTGCTGAATTAAGGACACAGCAGTGTCTTCTCAGTACAGGTAAGATCTGGTACCAACTTTACCAAACTGAGTATTGCTCTGGGCAGCAACAGGCACACTAAGGAATGAACAACTGGAAATTCCAAACACTAAGAGTATGCAAGAAGTAATGCTAAAGCAAAATCCCATAAAGCTGTGTGGGCCTGGCTCGGTTTGAGATTTTATGCCCATCAAAAATAAGTGAACCCATGAAAGCTAAACAAATTGGGGGGGGAAAATGCAAGTCTCATTAGTAACGTGGAAACGCAGTCCTGAAGAAAATTACATCAGTCCTTTACACAGAAAGGGTCTGTGAGGCTTTTGTTTGTTCTTCCACTAGCAGTTGATTCACGGACACTGCAGGGAATGGACTGCTGCTGCCTGAGTCTCTGGAGCAGTTACCCCCGGATCGCTGTACATGCACACTCCAAAAGTGCATTCCAGCAGATAAAGTACAGAGATGAACTTTGACAGAGTTGCACAGAGTTTTATGGAGCAATTTATACTTAAAGTTTTAATTTCTTTTAAATTTCTACCACCAGCTAAGGTAAAAACTCTCAACAAATAGAAAAAAAAAAACCCAAAAAGCAAACCCACAAAGACCCCAAAGCACACCACCCATGTTGGCTGTTGTTTCAGGGCAACTTCAGCAAGCTGCTAATGGGAGCAAAGGAAATTCTAATCTTTAATCTGTGTCACATATTCATGAATAAGAGAAAACCCTGATTCCCTTTTGTTACCAAGGTACCCATGTTGCTGTGGTAACCACACTTAGATGAAACAAACTCTACTCACCTGCACAATGATGCCCTTGCTCTTGTATTCTGCATGGAGGCTGCAGGAGAAGTAATCCACAAAAGCCTAGAGAGAAGAAAAGGGAAACAGGCAGCATGCTAAGCATTAAAATGGAAACTATAGTTGGCAGGTTTTTGTAAGCATATCGGAATTACTATTTATATAGTTCCTGTTTTCTAAGTGAAAAATCTTAGGTTTTCAAAGAAACTTTGCATATTAGAGCAATGCCATCTGAATAGAAACCCTAATGCTTACAAAGCATTCCTACTGAAGTGAGACTCACTCTAAACAAAACCCTTTTCAGTTTAGGAGGAAAAGGAGCTAGATTTGGTACGTAAAGCCTAGTTCAGAAAATAAGACTTTGTATGTTCACTGTTCACTACTAATGCCATCTCATTAGACTTCTTTTTAAAAAGGGGTGGTTTAAGTAGATTTCTTTCTGCACATGGCTTTTAAGACACAAAATTTATGCTTTGTCTTCTGCCTTCATGCTTTGGGGGGTTGGACCCGATGATCTCTCGAGGTCCTTTCCAACCCCTATGATTCTAAAATGCCAGCGACAGTGATACTGCTTCCTAGTCCAAAAGTCTACTGCCACAGATTCTCATCCCAACTTCTGTAAGTTTTAAAAATTACAAGGCTAAAAGTTTAAAGAAAGAAGTGAAAAAAGCTTAAAAGGTGGATGCTAGTACCTGCCTTCACGATGCCCTCACATCTCATACAGCTGCCTCCATAACTGTGCTGAGAAACAATTGTCCTAACAACGCAAGGCTACTCAGCAGTTCAAACCAGCTTACAATCCCCTCCTGGAGTTCTTCTAAACTGCCTTTCCACTCTTGTTTCCTGCAGTCCAGCGAGACAAAACACCAGGTTCTGCTGTAATTATTGTTTTAATTAAACAATGCAGCCAAGTAGGATGAATGGAGTACCTTCTTATCTGTGCTTGAAGCTAAAATAAATACTGAATAAATCAATTCACATATTTAAGAAGCAGTTGCTTCAGACCAACTTCAAAACAAACAGCAGAGCTCTAGTATTTCACTCTCTCTACAGTCTTCCTTTGCTGACTGTCACCAGTGGATCGAGTGAAACCAGGGCGTAATGTCTGCAGTGCCCAGTGTCTTTCCTGTTAGTGTCATATTGCTGAATTCAGCCCATGTAAGAAAAAGAAACACTCCCATGCTACTGGGCTATTTCTGTGAACACTTTTCTGAGCATACACAAGATCTGGAAGAAAACTCGGGTTTGCTGTGCAGCAGCCAGGTTCTTTCATTCCTCACCTTTGAGTTGCACGTACAAGCTACAAGTACGCTCCTTACACCAAAAAAGCACTTATATTCTGTCCAATTGTTCTTCCCTTCTCCTTTTCCTCCAAGTGTAAGTTCTTAACAACATCCAGGATCCAACAAGCCCCTGAAAAGGAGGCCTAGCAGCAAGGATTCAAGTGAGTACTGTGTTCAGTTTTGGGCCCCTCACTACAGGAAAGACATTGAGGCTCTGGAACGCGTTCAGAGGAGGGCTACTAAGCTGGTGAGGGGTCTGGAACACAGGCCTTACGAGGAGCGTCTGAGGAAGCTGGGATTGTTCAGCCTGGAGAAGAGGAGGCTTAGGGGAGACCTTATAGCTCTCTATAACTTCCTGAAGGGAGGTTGTAGTGAGCTGGGGGTCGGCCTCTTCTCCCGTGTAGGCAGTGACAGAACTAGAGGGAATGGTAGCAAGCTGCGCCAGGGGAGATTCAGGCTCGACATTAGGAAGCACTACTTCTCAGAAAGGGTAGTCAGGCACTGGAATGCACTGCCCAGGGAGGTGGTGGAGTCACCAACCCTGGGGGTGTTCAAGGAAAGACTGGATGTTGTATTGAGGGATATGGTTTAGTGGGAGCTAGTAGTAATAGGTGAATGGTTGGACTGGATGATCTTCTAGGTCTTTTCCAACCTTGATAATTCTGTGATTCTGTGATTCTGAGCCAGTCGTGCAACAATAAGGCACTTGCACAGACATGCAAGTAGTTCAGTGCAGCCCCTGAATGCGGCTGCCGGACGTCTGTGTGGTAACTGCACAGAGTGTATCAATAATCTATTAAAAATAAATGAAATCTGTACTGTGTTAATCAAAGGGCTTTGATCATTCAAATTTTGAACTACTTCGACATGAGAGACTCCTGAAATCAGTTACTGCTTCGAATATGGAGAGACAGTATAAAGAGACTGTCATCATCGTTACTGGTTGCCGAGAGCTTCCAATAAAGAGACCATTCATTTTACATGAGAAAAATCAACTTCCACTATCCAAATAAACTTGGGAGTTTTTCTTCTTGAAGAATTTATTTCAAGACAAGGTGGGGTTTCTACCTCCAGATGCTCAGCAGCCTTTAACTTAAAGCAGTCTTAAGAACATTGTCTAATTAAGCATCACCCAAATAAACAGATAAATACTTCATTAAGAAAACAACTCCTCCTTGGACATCCAGTAACAAAACCCAAATACTAAAGACATGACAGAGGAAAAAAAAATAAGAATCTTATTTTACTTCTCATACAGGTAGACAGATAAGCCTGTCAGAAACAGGACTATGATTCCTTTAGTACTGTCTCATTCCATTGTAAAATAAGGGATTCTCCACAGGAAGGTTAGAGAGTTGGAGTGTTCCTGATAATAAGCCAAAGCCATTGACTCAGACCTGAAAGATACTACGCTTTAAGCCCCCCTCTATATAGATGAGGGGAAAAAAACACCCATGAAGTTGCAGAGAGTCTTCTGATAGCTACATTAGGGGAGTCACTGCCATGCTTACTAATCTTGCCATTGTAGAAGATGAACAGTGCTGAGAATAGGCAGATTCCTTAACCTGTCATCAAGTTTCTTAGGGGGCAGGGAGGAAACATTTGAGATTCTTGTTGAAAAAAGACTAACCAAAGCAGGGGTAGGCATATTATCACTACAATCAGAAGCTCAATTCAGTCCATAAAGCTGAAGGCACTGCCATAACAAAAGTGACCTTTCGTATTAAAGCAAAGAACTGTGCTCTCAGGAAGCAGCTATTTCAAGAGCAAATTTCATCAGCAAAAAGTAATTCAGGCTTTCATCATTTCTAAACTTAAATATCCCCTCCTTTAATAGGCATAAACCAGTGCACATCAGATCCTTTCTGGATATATGAAGATGTTACTCAAGACTCTAGAAGAAACATAGATCTGTTCTGTCCTGAGTGATACTCCTGAAGGTTTCTCCATCCTGTCAAGGTTCTGCTTAGACTCTGAAATCCTTGGAAGTATTTAAGGTAATTACCAGGTGCACCTGAAAAAGCTGTAGGCCTCTACTGCATCAATACCCATGTCAGTCTCTTGGGTTTAGTTCCATAGTGCACACCCGTATTCTGTCTTTGCAGAGTTAACTGGAGATCTCTTAGGAGAACATTTCCCAAGCCCCTATAAGTATCTTGGGGGGGTGGGATGGAGAAGACCAACTGCAGAAGGATGAAAGTGACCCGATGACACAAAGAGAATCCGAAGCAGGTAAGTTTAACCGGAAATGTAGATCAAGAGCAGAAACTTATGAACCCGTAAAATAAACCAGCCTCTTGCGGAAGAAGACTGGAAGGTCCAGTGAAAGGAGTGTTTGGCCAAGTGGGGAGCTTCCTGATGAACTAAAAACAGGCACATGAGACACAGAAACAAGGAGCAACAAAGGAGAAACAAAACATTACTTGGGATATTTATCTCCCAAGCTAGGAAAAGGCTGGCAATAAAGACAATAAGGGTAGCAGTACAGAATCCTACAGGCACACTAGTTTCTACAAGCATTACAGCAAAATGGCAATCTGTTCATGGATGAGGGAGACAACCCAGAAATAAAGGTCAGAAAAAGGTTAAGGTATTCACCACTTGTCTTGCCTTTGCATAGCCAAAGCCTGCTCACCTGCCTCTGCACCCACAAGCTTTGTTTAATGAAAGGGACAGGCAGAGGCAGCAACAATTCAGGGACTATTAAGCAAAGCTGGATATATTCAAATCCATGGAGCCATCATGGATTCACTCAGGAGTGCTAAAAGAACTTATCCATCTGTATACAAGTCTGCTGTCTACAATATCTGAAAAACTGTGGGAACTAGGGGAGGTCTTTGGCAACTGGAAGAGGGCTAACGCATCCCTCCTTGAAAAAGCAAGAATGACCCTGTAGGTTTAACTCAGTTTGTGGAAAGATCGTGGAGCCCTCCTCTTGGAATTCATTTCCAAGCACATAGGGGACAAGAAAATATATCAGAAACAGCCAACACAGATCAACCAACAGCAAATCACGTTTGACCAACTAAATTGCTTTCTACAATGGAATAGACTAGCTCTGTAGATGAGGAAAAGAGCTTTTCAGTATACATAAACTATATCTGTATGTGTATATAGATACATTTGCACTTCAGTAAATCTTTTTACACCACCTTCTGCAGCATTCTCATTTGGAATTCAAGCAGATAGGGGCCAAAAGGACAAACTTCTGGCCAGGCTGAAAATTGGCTGGACCACCAGGCTCAAAGGGCCACGATTAATAGCTTGACATCTGGCTGACAACGAGCAAAGAACCATACAGATCTCCTATCAGCAGCCTGGGAGATGACACAGAGCATACTCTCAGCAAACCGGCAGATGACACAACACCTCCAGTCTAGAGACACCCTGATAATCTTTATAGCTGATGAACACCATGAGATTTCTCAGCTGGCACTGTGTGAAGTCCCAAGTTCTGCATACAGAGTGGGACAACACCATGCCTTAACTTCGGTTGAGCAGCAGCCCTTCTGCAAACAACCTGGAATTTATGGTGGCTGCTAGGGAGAAGAGAGGCAAATAGGCCACTCACTGCAAGAAGTGGGAGAAGATGCTGGGGAACGTTAGCAGGATGTATAGTCAGCAGACCAAGGGAACTCAACTGTTTAGTATTGGTGAGGCCCCAGAGCTTTATCCTTCCTCTTACCTGAAAAGCTAAACTTAAGGCAACTAATAAAAGAGGACAAAACTATTTGCTTCCAGCAAGCATGAGAAGAGTCCTACTTAAATATATCTACTTATATATTGAAGATACTGATCTTCAGTAAGACAGGGAAAAAGGTTTCAAAGTCAAAACACAGATGTGTATTAACTTTGTTGATGCCCTTTCTCAACCTCACACTAAGCTTGCTTGATACACCAGTATCCTTTTCCATACAAAAGCAGACAGCATGATGAAATTTATAAAATACAGCAGCAAACACTTGCACTTCTTTTTCTCTTGGCCTTCCAGCTTCCACTACTGGAAAAATTTAAGTTATAAATTCCCTACTTTTGGTTCACAAAAGCAACACTAGATGGACACCACAACATTTGCCGGCTCATGTCTGACGCTTGATTTTGGTGTGGAAAAGAACACTTACCTTGGTTGCAGAATAAAGAGTCAGCAGTGGAGATGGATACATCCCAGCAGCTGAGGAGATATTTAGGATCACCCCCTTTGATCTGAAAGGCAGTGAAGATATATTGCCATGGAATAAAGAAACATCATTCACATTTCACAAAATTACAAGTCTAAAGAAAACCTTTAAGATGCAACTATGATTAAGACCTGTTTAAAAACCCCAACAAAGTCCTAAATTGGAATTTACTAATAACTGGGGACAACATCAGTATTCAAGCAGCTGGTATAAATCAGGAACAACTCCAAGGTCAATACAGCAGGAGAATTAAGCTTTATCCATATGTACACATATACGTACACACGCACACAGAGGGCTAGACTGTGCCAAACTTGGTCAGTGAAGCTGACAAGTCTAAATCTTAGTTTAGTGTGGCAGAAATAGCAACACAAGTTTGTAGTATAGCTTACGCTGTGATAATCCCTTTCACCTTCTAAGTGTTATTTCATGATGGGTGTTCAAGATCGGATACACCTGAATCTACTGCTCAAATGCAGAGTATTTTTAACATAGTATGGAGGAGACTCAGTGGAGGATTTTGAGCATGTCTATTTCTGAGACTAGTTTCACCTACAAACCCAGACACAGGTAGAAAGAAACATTAGTTTTAAAAGCTTCAGGGAAACTAAGGCAAGTATGCTGTCAGAAGGTGCTACTGCCAGCCCGACACAGTGCAACAGGCATCTCTGGGCACGCACAGGCACCACGCGGCGTGACTCCTGCGCATTCACCTATGAGGTTCTCATCATATTTGTTCACCTGTGTCCCTGCACTGCTGCTGCCACAATGATTCATGTCACCATCTTAAGAACAAACAGTTGGGTTTAAGCGGCCATTAAGAATTTAAACCATGTTACCTCTGAAGATGGTGACAACAGATTCAAACCCACATGGCTTCTGCCACGACAAAAGCGCAGATCCCATCTGTGACTGACCCACCTCTAGAAAGGAGATGGCTGATGTGACAGGAACGAGTCATTTCAGTCAGACAGGATTTCAAACATTTTTGCCCAAGTTCATCGTATTTCCAGGGGTTGTCACAGAGTCACAGAACAGCAGGGTTTGGAAGCGACTGCGAGACCGTCTAGTCCTGCTTGAAGCAGGTTCACCTAGCGCAGGCTGCACACCGTTGCGTCCAGGAGGTTCCCGAGTACCTCCAGAGAAAGAGCCTCCACCATCTTTCTGTGCAGCCTGTCCCAGTGCTCTGCCACCCTCAGAGGGGAGCTTCCTGTGTTCCAGTTTGTGCCCACTGGGCATCACTGAGAAGAGCCTGGACATGTCCCAGAAGTGTCCCAGCACTGGACACAGTACTCCAGGTGTGGCTTTGCCAGGGCAGAGTAGGAGAGGATAACCTCCCTCGACCTGCTGCCACTTTCTCCTTAATGCACCCCAGGATACCATTGTCCTTGGCCACGAGGCACACTCTGGCTCACAGACAACTTGTTGTTCACCAAGACTCTCAGGTCCTTCTCTGCAGAGATGCTTCCCAGCAAGGCAAGCCCTACCCTGTACTGGTGCATGGGGTTATTCCGCCCCAGGTGCGCCCTACACTCGCCTTCGTTGAGCTTCGTTTAGTTCGTCTCAGCCCAGCTCTCTGGCACGTCCAGGTTTCACTGAAGGGCAGCACAGCCTTCAGGTGTATCAGCTGCTCCTCCCAGTTTTCTATCAAAAGCAAACTTGCTGAGGGTACAACTCTGTCCCTTCCTTCAGGGTCATCTGCAAGGCTTGGTTGGTAAAATGAAGTAGTAACTTGGATCAAAATATGTAGTATGGAGGAAGTAAGAGCACAAATTGATCATGGATTTTCAGGACAGCAAAAGGTTAATAGCAGATGCCAGAAGTTGTTCCTAGCAAGACAGGTGGTGCTTGTGATATTTATTCATGAGCTCAAATGGGGATTAGCAGTGAAATGAGTATTCGTGCCATTTTTAAGAGATTACCAGATTGGGGAATACTATAAGGAACTTTTTTAAGAGCTGAGACTATGTGAACAGACTACAGAATGGCTGATGAAAAACCAGTATTGAACAAAACCAACAATACATACAAAAAAATAACCTGAATTAATCACAAACCTTGCAGGACTAAATCAGCTACCTGCTCCCTGGAACCAGAGCAAAGTCCACAGGGAGTTTTCTCTTGTGCAGCAGTCACCAAAACCAGACAAAAAACCAGGATGGTGGGAATGGCAGGGACAGATCAACCACCACTGAATCCTTGTACTACAGTCTATGGCACACTTTTATCCCTCCAAATTTAGGATAAAAATATTAAGAACCTGATGACTTAAAAAAAAGCCCGATGCATTGATGAGGTGAAAAGATTGGTTCAATTTAGCTATTTAAGAGACTATTAAGAACAGCCACGATAAGAGTATACAGACTGATCATAGAATCATAGAATGGCATGAGTTGGAAGGGACCCCAAGGGTCACAGAGCTCCAACACCCCTGACACAGGCAGGGCCACCAACCTCAGGCCTGGAGCTACACAAGGTTGCCCAGGGCCCCATCCAACCTGGCCTTGAACACCCCCAGGGACGGGGCACCCACCCCCTCTCTGGGCAGCCTGTTCCAGCCCCTCACCACTCTCTCTGTAAAAAACTTCCTCCTAATATCTAACCTAAACCTTCCTTCCTTTAGTTTTAATCCATTCCCCCTTGTCCTGTCATTGTCTATCCTTTTAAAAAGTTGAATCCCCTCCTGCTCATAAGCTCCCTTCAGGGACGGGAAGGCTGCAATGAGGTCCCCCCGCAGCCTTCTCTTCTCCAGGCTGAACCAGCCCAGCTCCCTCAGCCTCTCTTTGTAGGGCAGGTGCTCCAGCCCTCTGAGCATCTCTGTGGCTCCTCTGAACCCTCTCCAACAGTTCCACATCCTTCTTGTGTTGGGGCCCCAGCTCTGGACACAGGACTCCAGATGGGGCCTCATGAGGGCAGAGCAGAGAGGGACAATCCCCTCCCTGTCCCTGCTGCCACCCCTCTGCTGATGGAGCCCAGGATACCATTGGCCTTGCGAGCTGCCAGAGCCACTGCTGGCTCATGTTGAGTTTCTCATCCACCAGAATCCCCAAGTCCTTCTCAGCAGGGCTGCTCCCCAGGAGCTCTTCTCCCAGTCTGTATCTATGTCTGGGATTCTTCCAGCCCAAGTGCAACACCTGACACTTGGCAGTGTTGAACCCCATTAGGTTCCCCCGGGCCCATCTCTCCAGCCTGTCAAGATCCCTCTGGATGGCTTCCTTTCCTTCTAGGGTGTCAGCCACACCATTCAGCTTGGTGTCATCCGCAAACTTGCTGAGGGTGCACTCAATCCCATCATCCATATCATTGATAAAGATGTTAAAGAGAACCGGTCCCAAGACAGACCCCTGGGGGACACCGCTTGTCACCGGCCTCCACCTGGACACAGACCCATTGACCACCCTCCTTTGGCTATGGTCTGTTAACCAGTTTCTTATCCACTGGATGGTCCACCCATCAAATCCACATCTCTCCAATTTAGAGATAAGGATGTGATGGGGGACTGTGTCAAAGGCCTTGCACAAGTCCAGGTAGATGACATCGGTTGCCTTCCCTTTATCTACTGATGAATGACAAAGATCAAGATCTTGATTTATCCTCTCAATACAAAAGCAATGGCATTTATTTAAATGAAAGACTGAAATTTAGATCTGATAAAAGGAAGTGCCTTTCCTATATTGAGACTACAGGAGTACTGGCCACAAAACTTCATTGAGGACAAAAGCTTAACAGGATCCAAGAAGGGGTAACAATTCAGATGGATAAACACGAGCCTCATGCTTACAAAACAAGCTGAGGCTTCAGACTAGAGGTTGAGCATCCAGGCTGTGCAGCACAGGTCTCAGCACCTGGCTAGACTGCAACTCTCCAGCAACAGCCACTATCACCTAGGCACAGTGACCTCATGGTGGGACTCAGTGATGAAAGCTCTCTTGGAAACAGAGCAAATTAACAACAGCCCCTTGCAGAAGCTCCAAATACTGGTCTCTGATGCCAGTCAATGCCACCACTGGGGGTCTGTGGTTTGGATTTTCTTCTTCATGAAGAAACCAGTCCTAGCCTTAAGAGCTCCTAAATTAAAACCTACAGCTAAAAGGAAACGGAGAAGCGTGCACATAGGGGGAACGCTTCCCATTGCTCCCACTGCAGTTCTGCTTCTTAGAGGAATCGCAAAAGAAACATTTCCAGGGAGGGATCTGAAGAACTATGTGAGCATCAGCGCAGGAGAAGGAAAATCATGCTCTGCACAACTCAACTCTGCACTCAAAAAAAAAAAAAAAAATAGAAGTTGGTCAAGATGAAGAGCACCAGGCCCACACCCTCACACCTCCCCATCATTCTACCTTAAGTGGTCCAGCGCCAGGGAGGCTATATTTAGCCATCTCCCTGTTGCTGTGGCAACCAGCGCCTGCTCCAGCTGCACGCCAAGTGGAAAGAACAAGCTTCCTCTGTAATGTAATTATGCACTTGCTACTTCTCTGGCAATAAATACCATAGTTTGATATTTGTCTAGAAACAGTCAACTGATTTTGTTGTTGGTGGTTTTTTTTGTTCCCAAAGACATCAAGCCTCGATTTGCAGCTCTCTAAGTCTCCCACCTGAGACAGTAGCCTGAAAATTTACAAAGGAACTGCTCATTTAAGTGTAATAGGAAGCAGCAGATTATAAATTGTCACTTTAAGTGCTCAGAGCACAGGAAAGGAGCCACAGCAGACAATCTAAATGCCATCACCAGAAGAGGTATTCATCTAATGGTGCTATGTTTATTATAAATAAAAGTAAGACACACCAAGATGCATTTGTGTTTTCTCCTTGCAGACCTGGATGCAAGGCATCCAACTTCTGCCCTGTTTCTGTAACATATTGCCATAATACCAACACTCAGATACATCAAAGTACACACTGTAGCTGCAAGATGCTACAAGACATCTACTCAAGACACTATTCTTCCTTGAACAGGTGAGGAATAAAGATGGAATTCCTAGTCTGGCCTCATTCCTAGAGCCTGGAGCCCTTTTTCCTAACCCATGGTCCCACGAGAGAAATTGATGGTTGGCCTAAAGAGCAGCCAAATAACAGCTACTGTTCATTCATGCTCTTGGATTTGCTGGACATCCATGTCCTCCCTGTGGTTACAGACTCTCAGCAGCATTAACAGCCTGTGAGCTGGGACTACGCAGGAGCTGGCTGCTGCAGACATGGCTTCTGTGCACTGCAAACCCAACAGACCTCACACAACCAAACAGATAACGGAAGCTTTTCCCAATATTCTCCCTGGGACAGAAGCCAAGGCCTTCATTCAAATCAAGTGGTCATTCGAGGTGGCTGCTTACACGCAGGAAAACGGTCAAGAAGGGTATTTTTATATTTCTTTAACCACTATTAACCTTTTCTTTCCAAGCTTCTTGAACATTTATCCTTGAGATTCCTGAGGCAATCATGAAGTTAGGAAAGGTGAGAAGAAACAACGACATGGTGTGCTCAAGGGTAGTCAGAACCAGAAGTCAGCAGGAACCTGGTTCTCTGCTTTTCATTCCAGTCATCTGACACAGGCTAATACACAACAGGAAGAGATCCACAGGATACTCTATACACAGAACACACACCATTCTGTCTGGAGAAGCTGAAGAGCTCAACTCTGCCAAATGGGTAACTATGAGATTTCTTTAGACAAAGAAGAAACTGAGGCAAGAGCTTCAAAATTCCATAAGCTGGTAACAAAACAGCATTAAATCATTGGGAAGTGGAATGTGTTTGGTGATGTAGGGCTGGTTTCACAAGAGGCAGGTTTCTTGTCTATCAATAATAGTAAATGGGCAAGAAGCAACTTTTGAACTATAATCCCCGAGTAGCTAGCACCACTGTACAATAACCCTCATCCTCCCACTTTATGGGGCGGTTACACCCCCACCCCAGAGCTCCATCTTGTGTCTTCTTTTCCAATTCAAGTTTCTTTACATGCAGTCAACTCTCACAATTGTTTAACTAAAAATCTCAGCTCACCGTGACTCTCATGTGCTAGACACTGACACCCACACTGGCCACAAGCTCTTGACAGTTTGCACTTAGAAAGCCACTTCGATTTACATGTGAAACATTCGCTCTGCATCTGTGCAACACCCAAACCACCGAATCCTGATCTGCCATGAAGACTCCCAGGGAGTGGGGTGACAGAAGAAATACCTTTTCTCCTTATTCTTCGTTGGATTTTGAAGTTTGCCCTGTACATGTGCTCCTTCCACAGTATTCATCTGCAGGCAACACCATGGTGACTGCCACATATGGTTCTGTACAGCTTTCCTCAGTACCACAAGCACAGCTCAGTCCTGACACCGGACAACCGCCAGCAAGCTGGGGGTAGCACTGCACCAGGGATGGGGAACAGCCTGGGACAGTCAGCATCAGCTAGACAATAGCTTGGAGGGGCTACAAGGATGCTGTGCACCTTTTGGTTTTGCCTGGGAGCTGGCTAGGAAGTTAGTACACGTCTTCCATGGCAACAGTGGTGTGCACTGAGTCTTATTTTAAAGAGCTGGTCTCAAATTCTACTTTTCCAAACGATCACAGACTTTCCTCAATATACCTCCTACTGTATAATGAGAACATACTCTTCACATCCATTTTACTTACAATGACTTAGAGAAATAGCCTTAAGAAGGTTATTCCCAGGAACTGTAACCACCCCCTCAGAATAGCAGGTTGTTGAGTTAGTGCTGATGAGTCAGAAGGGCTTTTTAATTCTGTTCTAAAAGGAATCACCACAACAGTGGAGAAAGGAGAGGAGAAATAAAAAGGGAATCGAGTGGAAAAGGCTTCCACCGTCTGATGATTCATGCACCATCAGCGTGACTCACCCAGCATTACTCTGCCATTAAAACATGGAGACTAGGCTGATTACTCACAGTAATGAATTTTTCAAGAAAGGATTCTCCCCTATAAATAATGATGACTT
This sequence comes from Porphyrio hochstetteri, assembly GCA_020800305.1. Taxonomy (NCBI): domain Eukaryota; kingdom Metazoa; phylum Chordata; class Aves; order Gruiformes; family Rallidae; genus Porphyrio; species Porphyrio hochstetteri. The sequence goes on from CM036908.1 coordinate 1,199,055, forward strand.
TGTCTGGATAGTGTTAGTGTGACTCACCTTTCCAGCATGCCGGGCAGCACCAATCGTGTCATCTGCAAAAAGAAAACATTCATGATGGCTGAGAAAGCAGACATCAGACAGCCAGGGAGGGAAGCCTCTCTTCCTCCCAGAAGCAGCTGCCACCCCCTCCACCCCAAGCAAGGCTCGGGGAAGCAGAGACCATACTTTGCGTGGGCAGTTTATTTTTATTCTACCTGGATAACGTGGCTCTGTCAAGTGGTGTGTGCACTGTATCTGGTGAACTCATCCAGCTAGTAGCGTAAGTACAACAAGAGTAAACAGAAAGAGAGAAAGTCTTCACTGCTTTGCAGCATCCACGGCCTCTCAAGAATGTTGAAGTGCCAGAGTACTACAGCCCCTGCCCGATCCTTCCCTCCACATAAAAATCACCTGTCTTCCTCAAGAGTCACCGCCTGTGCCAGGGCTCACCACAACATCCGATGCCCTTCAGCAAGGCTGACTGAGCGGCTGGGTTTAACTTCAGAATAAAGCGTGGAGCAGCAAGAGCCCTGGACAAGAGCAGTGAAGACAAGCTTCCTGCATCTTACCTACAGGAAACACTTAAGACCCCCAAACATTTTTTGCAGATTATGCAGACGTTTCCACACTGAAGAATCGAGAAGGAAAGCAGCCTGGTAAACCCCCTCGCTGCTCTGGAAGCTCCTTGCCTTCCTCACGATGCTGAGCTATACAGCCTGCACCAGGGGTTCTCCACAGCAGTAATCCTGAAACAAGCTTCCCCGTTGGAGGTACAGACCAGCTCTGACAAGGGGCACAAATCAAGCATTGATCCAAATTCTGACAAATTTAACTGGGGCAAAACAGTTAGTTTTCCTACTACTACTATTTACTATCATCCTAAAACACGCTTTAAATCCCAAATTTCTGCCTTGAAAAAATAATGTCAGAGTTGAGCTTGTGTCAAATATTACCCTGTCCCCAACCCATCCTGTTAATGGATGTCACATCACTGACACCAAAGACAGATCAGACACCAAATGCAAACTGTTACCACTTTTCACACCTTTAAAAGGAATTCCAACATAGTTCTTGAGAGCAGCAAGGAGGGTTAACACAATACTAATGGCACCAAAACGTAGCACTGCTCCCACTGATACCGAATTACTTTGATAGCTTAACACGTGAAGGAACAATGCACAAGCAAAAGAAACTGGTATATGCAGGAGCACTGAACACCTGTAAGCACTTCTATTACAAAGAACCAGTCTTACTGTAGCCAACCATTTATATTACTGTCACCCTTACGTATGACTGACTCTAGGTTTGGGGGTTTTTGGGGAGGCTTTGGGTTTTTTTGGGAGGGGGGATTGGTGTTTGGGGTTTTTTAAAATTTATTTTTAAGTTATAAAATGTAGCCTTTCAGGAATAAAGGAGAAAAATCACAAAAGAAAGCACAATTTCCATTGATTGCTGTTGATACACAAAGAAAAGAGTAGCGAAGGGCTGTGCTTTGTGTTATATTGGCATTTCTCACTTAGAATAGATTCTGCCATCAGCCATGCTGCATGACACCTTCAGCAAGGCACTGTGCAGGCAGGAGTTGGACAGACCTTACCTTCACAAAATCAGCTGGTGACATATCTAACTCTCAGCGCTGCCCCAGCAGTGGTATGTATTCAGAGTTGGTAAACGTTGCCAGGCTAAACACTGCAGCTCCAGATAACCTCTAACATGAAATTTAAGTACACACCAGCTTTTCCATACACTAATACTTCAAAAGAGATGCGGAAACAACTACTTATTTTAATGTTAAGGGATAAAGAATGACTCAGGCTGGTTTTAAAACTGGTTTAAGACTGACAGACCTTTTATCTGGTGCAAACTTTATGATCTCTCCCACAGACCCCTTGGCAAAATGCCACATACTGTTTTCTTGCCTCTCAGGGCAGTGTAGTGCTGCGTATCACCTCCACAGACTGACACATGGATGTGGACTGAAATTGCCTTCCCTTAGGCAACCCATAAATGGGCTGAAAAAGCCTGTACAGGATCTCCTGCTGTAATGCAGAGGGGACCCCACATTTGAAACTGTCATAAATCCACACCAATACATTCACAGTCTACAACCAAGCTGCAAGCCATCAAGAAGCTCTCACAGCCTATCACGAACCTGCTGGTTGCTACTGACACCCCAATGACAGCACAGAAAACATGCTACAGTAATTGTTTGACTTCTATAAATTAAAAAACCACGAACCTATTGACAGCTGAGATAACAGGCACACAATTCAGGCAGAAATCAAGTCTCTGACCACCAACTGCGTTCAATAGTCTGTTTCTGAAGTCCAGCCTGACTGGCCATCAACTTACACACAGAGGAAACTCCCATGCCAACACTGACTTCACACCCATCCCCACTTCCATTTGTTTCCATTAAAATTCATCTACCAGGGGGGTGGGGGGGGGAGTGTTTCAAAAATCTGTGAAATAGAGCAAAAAATGTTTTTCCTACCTGCAATTTTACGTCTTGTGATGTGTGAGGAGAGATATATGAACATCCAGTATCTTTATGCACAGAAAAAGCTACTTTTTAAAACAAAGCCTGAAGTAACAGAAGGCAGGTCTGTGAGTCAGCCTCACCTCACGCAGCCAAGCCCGCACACAGGCTGCTCCAGCAGTGCAAGGGCACTCTTGGAAAGGTGCTGGCAAGGCATCCTGCAGCCCTGCTCAGGCCTGGCAAGCTTACACACTGCACACAGAGTTAAGATATTCCCAGCATGAATTCAAATAAAACAATCCATAGCAGAAACTTGCCACTAATAAGAGTGTCTGTATGAGCTCGCATGATCTTCACCCGAAGCAGCCAGACTGGTTATCACTCCTGTCTGCAGTACCTATAGTCCCAGGCATGCTGTTAGGAAAAAGGCAGTTCAACAACAGACATCTAGAACTGGATAAACAGACTCCAGAGAAACAATCCAGATTTTAGCTAGGTCTTAGAGATAACCAGTTCTGTAATGGGGTGTATTTAATAAATCACAGAATCACAGGGTTGGAAAAGACCTTTGAGATCGAGTCCAACCATACCCATCCTCTATCAAACCATATCCCTGAGCACCTCATCCACCCATCCGTTAAATACATCTGGGGTGGGTGACTCAACCCTCTCCCTGGGCAGCCTGTTCCAGTGCCCAATAACCCTTTTGGTGAAGAACTTTCTCCTAATGTCTACTCTGACCCTGCCCTGGCACAGCTTGAGGCCATTCCCCCTCATCCTATCACCTGCTGCTTGGATGAAGAGACCAACACCCACCTCTCCACAACCTCCCTTCAGATAAGTGTAGGTAGTGAGAAGGTCTCCCCTCAGCCTCCTCTTCCCCAGGCTGAACACCCCCAGCTCCCTCAGCCACTCCTCAGAGGATTTGCCCTCCAGCCCTTTCCCCAGCCTGGTTGCCCTTCTCTGGACTCGCTCCAGGACCCCCATGTACTCCTTGGAGTGAGGGGCCCAGGACTGGACACAGCACTTCAGGTGCAGCCTCACCAGTGCCCAGTCCAGGGGCACAATCCCCTCCCCAGACCTGCTGACCACACTGTGTCTGATACAAGCAGAGATGCCACTGGCCACCTTGGCCACCCAGGCACACTGCTGGCTCGTGTTCAGCTGTCAGTCAACCAGCACCCCCAGGTCCCTCATCCCAAGCATCGCAAGTCTGAGTCTATAGGATATAGACATGTAGGACGCCACAGAGCTCTGTGGTACTGCTTCTTTCTCTGAAGGTAATCTGATAAGGGAAGAAGAAAGTGGCAGAAAGCCTAAAGGAGAGGTTGGGAATGACCCTTAAGAAGCGTGCCTTCAGTTAGTGGTCCCTGAGCTCACTTGGGCTTTCTTCATACAATCTTTTTGAACAAAAGCTACTTTCCACAGAAATACCAGTGCTCCAGCTGAAAATGCTAACGAATGTTCCCAAGACTCTAAAGGCTCTGGTAACTGCAGAGAAGTAGCCACACATGTGAAAACTGCCAGCACATCTGAAGCAAACTGGGTTTTTCTGTCTGAAAGTTTGCTCTGGAGCAGAATGAGAGCACGTGTGTGTGCAAGCCTGAGAAATCTGCTCAGGACAAATCAAGTCCCCTTGACATCAGAAGTCACTTCTTTTTTGTATATTTGCATAGTCTGGCAAAAAGTTATGTTTGGCCCACAGCCATGAAGTAGTTGTTTTGCTTCTTTGTTTTTCAATGATTTCACATATACATGAAATGCTACCACAGAGTTTGGGGTATAATTCCTTTGGTTTGGAGAACTGCACTATTTTTAAGTCAACTTCTTTCACACCTAGCCCTTCAGCTCCTAAATTCCAGAACATTCACAGCAAGTGGTTAACTTAAGGTAAAGATTCATTACAGACCATTTCATGCATCTTTTACAGGCAGCTGACATTTCCTTGATACCCATTTACCTGGACATGCCTGGCAATCACTCTTCCTCACCAGACTCTTCTACCTTTTAATTTTGGAAAAAGGAACACTTTTTAGTCTAAAGAAGCAGATTTCTACTTGCAGATACAAAACCCCACAGCCATATGGCCAGATTTATGTTCTAAACCAGGTGCTACACTTAAAAGCTCCTATTAGAGGACTAACAAACAGTTAGAAGTTATAACCATGCACTTCCCGTGTTTTTTCTTCAGAAAACCTCCCATTCTTAGTGATCACTAAGTTGTTGTCTTTTCTCATTCTGATCCAAGCAACAGCTCAGGAGCAGAGTTTAGGGAAAGAATAATAATGTGTGAAGTTCTGAATACCGTTCAAGTGATGCTCAATCTGCTAAAATACAGTTGAAAAGGCTGGTGTAAACATTCAAAGTCATCTTTCACATCTTACATGCCACAATTCCTACACAAAGGCAGAAATCTAACACCACAGTTGTGTATTTAGAGCCAATTCATTCAATGTCATGATGTTGGGCCACTCTATTCCTCTTCCCAAAGGTATAATGATCTGTAATTAAGCCTGTGCCAGTACAACAAAGGATGAATCCAGAGAACTTGGAGAAATTTTCTACTTTGTTAGGCAGCCAAGAAGCTTCCTTCAAATCTCATTCACAAACCTGGGGTGAAATGGTAACACTCAAAGCAAGGTAAGGCTTTCAAGATCAGCGCTCGCTCGTGTACACCAGCACCACCACAGTGCCCAGGTGGGGATTCACAGAGCTTAACAAATAGCTAACTGACACCCACCTGTGCAACACCCAACCACGGGCCTGATAATGTCATTTCAACACAGAATCACAGAGGAAGCCACATGGCAAAGCCAGTCCCTGGACAAGGGGGCTGCCTTGGACAGAGTGACCATGAAATGATACATTTCTCAATTCATGGTGGAGCTTGGAGGGGGAATAGTAAAACTGCTACCTTGGACTTTCAGAGGGCAGACTTTGATTTGTTCAAGAGACTGGTAGGGGGAGTCCCTTGGCATTCAGTCTTAGTGAACAAAGGGGTACAAGAGAGCTGGTTGCTCTTCAAGAAGGAAGTCTTAAGGGCGCAGGAGCAGGCGGTCCCCCTGAGCCGCAAAATGAGCCGGCGGGGAAGAAGACCAGCGTGGATGAATAGGGAGTTACTCTTGAGGCTCCGTGAGAAAAAGAGAATCTACCGCCTGTGGAAGGAGGGACGGGTAACTGAGAATGAATTCAAGGAAGTTGTCAGGATGTGTAGAGGTGAAATCAGAAAGGCAAAAGCCCAGCTTGAATTTAACCTGGCCGCTGGGGTGAAAAAGAATAATAAACTCTTTTATAAGTACATTAACAGTAAGAGGAGGACAAAGGAGAATACCCACTCTTTACTGGATGAGGCTGGGAATGTGATCACTGAGGATAAGGAAAAGGCGGAGGTTCTGAATGCCTTCTTTACGTCTGTCTTTAAAGGTCAAACAGATCCTCAGGGTACCCCTCTCTCTGACCTGGTAGTCTCAGCTGGGGAGCATGCTAACTCCCCTGTGATTCTGGAAGAAACAGTCAGAGACTTCCTACTCCAACTGGACTGCCACAAGTCCATGGGGCCGGATGAGATCCACCCGAGAGTGCTGAGGGAACTGGCAGGGGTGGTAGCCGAGCCGCTTTCCATTATCTATCAGTCCTCCTTGCTGACTGGTGAGGTCCCAGAAGACTGGAGGCTTGCCAATGTGACTCCCATTTACAAGAAAGGTTGTAAGGAGGATCCGGGGAACTACAGGCCTGTTAGCCTGACCTCGGTTCCAGGGAAGGTTATGGAACAGATAGTCTTGAGGGAGATCATGCGGTATGTGTGGGATGGCCGGGGGATCAGGCCTAGCCAGCATGGGTTCATGAAGGGCAGGTCCTGTTTGACCAACCTGATCTCCTTCTATGATCTAGTGACCCATCTGCTGGATGAGGGAAAGGCTGTTGATGTGGTCTACCTAGACTTCAGCAAAGCCTTTGACACTGTCTCCCACAGTATTCTCCTGCAGAAGCTGGCAGCCCGTGGCTTGGATGGGTACACCCTCGGCTGGGTAAGGAGCTGGCTGGAGGGCCGGGCTCAGAGAGTGGTAGTAAATGGAGTTAAATCCAGCTGGCGACCGGTCACGAGTGGTGTTCCCCAGGGGTCGGTGCTGGGGCCTGTCCTCTTCAATATCTTTATTGATGACCTAGATGAGGGCATTGAGTGCACCCTCAGTAAGTTTGCAGATGACACTAAATTGGCTGGGAGTGTGGATCTGCCTGGGGGTAGCGAGGCCCTACAGAGGGATCTGGACAGGCTGGAGAGCTGGGCTGAAGCCAATGGCATGAGGTTCAACAGGAGCAAATGCCGAGTCCTGCACTTTGGCCACAACAACCCCAGGCAGCGCTATAGGCTTGGGGCGGAGTGGCTGGAGGACTGTGTGGAGGAAATGGACCTGGGGGTACTGATTGATGCACGGCTGAACATGAGCCGACAGTGTGCGCGGGTGGCCAGGAAGGCCAACGGCATCCTGGCTTGCATCAAAAATAGTGTTACTAGTAGGAGCAGGGAGGTAATTGTCCCCCTGTACTCAGCACTTGTGAGACCGCATCTCGAGTACTGTGTTCAGTTTTGGGCCCCTCACTACAGGAAAGACATTGAGGCTCTGGAACGCGTTCAGAGGAGGGCTACTAAGCTGGTGAGGGGTCTGGAACACAGGCCTTACGAGGAGCGTCTGAGGAAGCTGGGATTGTTCAGCCTGGAGAAGAGGAGGCTTAGGGGAGACCTTATAGCTCTCTATAACTTCCTGAAGGGAGGTTGTAGTGAGCTGGGGGTCGGCCTCTTCTCCCGTGTAGGCAGTGACAGAACTAGAGGGAATGGTAGCAAGCTGCGCCAGGGGAGATTCAGGCTCGACATTAGGAAGCACTACTTCTCAGAAAGGGTAGTCAGGCACTGGAATGCACTGCCCAGGGAGGTGGTGGAGTCACCAACCCTGGGGGTGTTCAAGGAAAGACTGGATGTTGTATTGAGGGATATGGTTTAGTGGGAGCTAGTAGTAATAGGTGAATGGTTGGACTGGATGATCTTCTAGGTCTTTTCCAACCTTGATAATTCTGTGATTCTGTGAAGGGCCCGGACATGCAAAGGGAGCTATGAACGTAATGCGATGCAGGCCCTGTTTATGGTCAGTGACTGTGAGCAACATTTTAGGAGAGAAAGTTTCCCCTATTTAGAGGCACAAACTTTCTGAGTCCAGTTTACAAGGGAAAGCTCTCAAAATAAGCATCTTCCCTCCACCCTTTACATAGGAAAAAGACTACTCAAATAATAAGGCTGAAGTTTATCTTTCAAGATGTGGAATATATATTTGCCTGGGTGCCATATCTACAAAAAGCCTCAGAACTCCAGGATTTCCTAATTTTCCCCCAAGTTACTTGTTCTTTGAAGAAAAATCCGAAGTACTTCCCTGACTATTGCTGTAAAATATTTATCACAGCTATGTATTCCTCGTTCCAGCTTCCAGGTTCAAAGTCAGCAAGGTGGGAAACTGCAGCATTTAATTTCTCCCTCTGGACCATGTAAATGACACTCTTGGCCACCTTCACAGAATACTTGCTCTTTTTCCAGCTGTTGGCAACTGTTGCTCTGTTATAAACCTACATACTTGGCTCAATTGTCATCCCCCCTTTGATTATGATGTTGAATATAAAGTTAAAGAAACCTGCTGACTAGACTGAAACACATACACAGAGTGAGGTCTTCCTACAAGTCAGTGTTGCCACCTCCCTCAGAATTGTGTTCTGCTTTCTGTGATCCTCTCCAATACACAAATACAAAAATCCACACATGGTCCTAGCAGGGCACAAGCACCTATCACCTGGCTCCTGTTAAGGCACAGGTACAGAAGCAGCATTAGGTTGCAGAGGCCCATTCAAACACTGAAGGGACAGAAATGCCTCATTTCCTACTCTCTTTTGGGATGGTTGCTCACCAGGTTTTTCTCCGTTCTACAGACAGCTCTGCAGATGAACATTTCCCCTCTCTCTCAAATACACTGCCTGCTACTGCCCCTCTCACTTGTACATCGGTTGCAGGTTTTGCTGTTGGGTTCTTTTTCCTGAACTCACAATTTCAGGCTTTGTAGGTAGAGTTGTCCCCTTGTCCTGCCTGGATTCACAACCTGCTATAATGCATCTCTCACTCATCTTCCACTAAGAGGGGACCTGACACCAGATCTCCCAGTTCAACACAAAGCATGTATGTGTTTTGAAGTCTTAGGCAAGTTACAAGCTTCTCAAACAGGGTGACGATGAAAGTCCTCGATCTTGTAGGCTTATTATCCCTTTTGTATCTGACAGCCAGTATAAAACCTAAGTAAGATGATCAAGGCACAGACCAGCAGAGACACCAAGACACATATGTGTAACTAATGTACTCTCCCCCTTCCTTTGTTAATGCCAATTTCCAACCAAAGCCTGGCTTGCAAGCCCAAAATTTGCATTCCCCCACAACATAACAGCTTGCAGACCAATTCAGCTCCGTGTTTAATCAACCACTAACCCAGCACTGCCTCAACTATTTAGTCCTACTCGTTCTTCCAGAGAACACAAGTTTCTGTCTCACTCCTGATGCCATTAGCACACTCTGATGCTGCAAACAGAAATAACATGCTGGCTGTTCCTCACATACTAAGTATCTCTTGCAGCTTCCACAGGAGAGAGAAGAGAACACTTTAACATACTTTAGGGAGCCCTATGCTCATTATCTACCTGATTTTTTTCCCCACTGGACAGCAAGTCTGGTATCCTTGTCTCTCAGTACAGTAATCCAACAGTGAAATCATGTTTAATTGTTTTTCCAGATGAAATCAATGGTCGTAGATTATAAGGTGAATTGGCACAAGATGATGGAGCTGATACAAAGAAACTACACACGGAAACTATAGCATGCATCTCTAATTCCTGTTCTTCTAAACTTGATGGTTAGTGGAAAAACCCCAGGACTTTTTGATCTTATCTATACTCAGCATCAGAAACGTTTAGCTTGTGTCTCAAAATGTGATGAGGCACCAAAAAACTTATAATACAAACCCACGTTCCCTGAACTGTGACCAACAATCATTAAAGTTCTGCTTTTTAAATCCCCCCAGAAGCTTGAGAGATGATGACAGGAACCACAAAACTTCACATACTACCCTGTCTTCTTCATTTATCTGTCAACTCAGTCCTTGTACAAAGCTGCATTAAGTCTCAAGTTTTCCTGAGAAAATACCACCAGCAGAAGTTCTTTGTCCTGTTTATGGCACCATCAGGACCCAGGGCACTTCTTGCTTTGTGCAACGCATGAAAACCAGAGGAACTCCCACACCACAGGTCACCATAGAAAGGTGGCGTTTCCAGGAGAGATCAAAATGAACCTGCTGTGGCTGGGGGAGCAGAGGGGTGCCTGGTTAGGGGGTTCTTAACCTGTATTTACAAGATGTGGGATTTCCAGTGTGTTTTATGCAGTTTTACATAGCTTGTCTTCAGTGATGGACAGGGCGATTTGAAGGCAGATCACACTGATGACACCACTTCACACCAAACAGACCCAGCCCCAAATCTGCAATGCTGCAAGGTTCCTGGGTGACACAATCCACCAGTGCTCTAAGGATAGGATGGGAGTGCACAGCGTAGGATAAGATTTAGGAAAGAAACGTGTTCAACAGTTTCGATGGGAAACAAGTACTCAAACATTAGGGGAAATTTCACAGCATTAGATTGATTGTCTATGGTTGGGGAAAGTAGGAAACAACAGAAGCAACTCAGCTGATGCTGTGCTTACACAGAGCCAAGGCCTCTTCTGCTTCTCACACACCCCACTGGTGAGTAAGCTGGGGCAGCACAAGAAGCTGGGAGGGGACACAGCCGGGACAGATTCTGTGATTCTGTGACAGCTGACCCCACCTGACCGAAGGGATATTCCCTACTGTAAGATGTCTTACTCAGCATGTAAAGCTGGGGGAAGAAGGAAGGGAAGACATTGGGAGTGGTGGTGTTTGTCTTCCTAAGCCACATGTGATGGAGCTGAACAGCTGCCTGCCCATGGGAAGTGGTGAGCAATGTTTTGCTTTGCTTGTTTGCATGGCTGTTGCTTTACTTATTAAAACCAAGAGTCCTCTCACTTGCATACTCACTTTTACCCTTCCATTTCTCTGCCCCATCCTACCAGAGGGGAGTGAGCGAGCAGCTGCGTGGGGCTGAGGTTAAACCACAACAATCCCCTCCTACATGACACACGTTCCCTAGGAAATCCAATGAGAGCTGCCCAACAAAGAAAGAGATGGGTAAAACCATAAGGAATGCTATCCCTCAAAATGCTTACGCCTGGGGCAGCAAAGCAGAGCTGGACATTTCTGCAGAATCAGCCTGTGCTGAGTATCATGACCTCCCCACTGCAGGCCCAAGGGGTGCTTCAGCCAGAACTGCAGTGGAACTATCCGACGTGGCTGCCAGAAGTTACGGTGTCCAAAAGAGGTGGTGCTGATGGGACATGGTGCAGGTCACTGAGAAGACAGGATGCTGTTACCTTTTAAGCACTGAGGAGGTTTGGTCCCAAAGGTGAGGAAGCGAGTCCCAGGATGTAACAGCAGTTTGTGCAACACTTCTTATCAGTTCTGATGCAACACTTCAGAGTATCAGCAGAGCCTGAACAGGTACCAGCAAAACCTGCTTTGTCTCACCTGTACCTTTGCCTCTTTGCTTCCTTGTTGAAGAACCCAGTGTGCTCTTCCCTCCCAAACTTCACGGTTTTAATCAGGCAAGAAAAGAGAGGTTTGGTTATTTTGGGATGGGTTTGTTGGGGTGTGTGTGTCTTGTTTTTTTTCTAAGCAACACACATATCCCTAAGTAAGAGATTAAATCAGCCTGAAACACTGATCTAAACATTCAGGGGACTGCATCCCAAAAATCTAAGCAAAAGGACGTACAGACTTTTCCTAAAGTTATTTTTCCCTTCCATAATTCTCTAGTTCTGTGGGTTCTCCTCAAAAAAAATGACTTACAGATGGTACATATCTCTAATGCGCTCCTCTTCCCAAAACAGTAAGCATCTGGAATGCCTACTGTTTAATTACACAACAGGCTCGTGCAGGATGAAACGCTTTCAAGCCTGGAAGCTTATGCTCAAACTCTGATTATACCCAGTAGCAGGAGCTATTCACGGTCAAGGAAAAAAGTTTTCAAACAGAAGGAAAAACACTATTAACACAAGGCAAGTGGGTATTCAGGAAGTTTTGATACCTGTGGAGACAGCCACATCAGAACACGAAGAGCCTGATAACGCAAACTTTACCAGAAGCTGTATGATGATTTCATTAGCTGAAATAGTTGAATCCCACTGATCATAAACAGAAAGACACAAACCAGCACTAGTTTACTCTGGAAACCACTATAATCTGGCTGCATCTCTGGGATTTTAGGAACATACCCAGGGAAGCAGACCTCAACAGTTATCCTAGCCTGCCATCCTCAGAGGCAATCCGTAGTTTTCTTGTTGTAGCAACGTGCTTCCAGGAAGACTGACACCCCAAAATCTGTGATCGCTGAATACTGCACTCCCTCTGCTGGCACAGCACCGACGTCACACCTTGGCAGGGCATTCTGATGGCTCTAACCCCTGGCCAAGAGCTCGGCGCATCCCAACGCTTCTTCACACTTAGGCCTGGTGCCTGGTACTAACATCATCAACGTCTGCTGAACAACTTCCCTGAGAGACACTTCTAAAGGCGCCCGTTAGTTACTAACTCCTCTGAGGAAAACCTCGCAGCAGCGTAACAGAACACCATGGGCCACAGCCCCTCCTCAACTGACAGCACTGCCAGGCCAGCAGTCGTTCCCAAGGTGAAGCCATGCTGCAGACCCACCGCTCTAACAGTTCCGATCGGCAACAGGGAGCTGAGGGGTCAGATACATCACGCAACAGTGTGCAGCAGCAAGCTGACACTAAAGCCTCATTCACCACTGTCTGCAGAGGTTTTAAGGTGAGAACAGTCTTCCCAAAGCACTAAGAGGTCCCATCCTGTGTCCCATCCCCCGGCCCTGGAAGCCCAGGGAAGGAAAACGCTTCCAGTCCCCCATTCACCAAGAGCAGGTTCCTACATGAATTCAGTATCGAACCTAATCAGAAGGGGCAAGTCTTTTGAGCCAGCTCTGAAATGCTGTTTTAGCTTTGAGGCACAAACATAACCCTCAACTAGTGGAGCTGTGAGTTTTGTTATGCACGAGGGGAGAGTTACGGTTCAGCAGCGACCAGTCATGGGGAGTTTCTTCAGCACTCCCTGGGAATAAGTGTCCTGATCGACTCCCCCTGTCAGGAAAGCAGCTGCTGTTCCCTCTGCCCCTTGAAAGCTTCCAAATGCTACAGTGAAAATCTGACTTTTGAATGGGTGTCAACCAGGACACAGCCATATGTTTTAGCCTCAAGTCCCAATAAAATCTTCAGTTTAAATATCACAAAAGAGCAGGTAACTGCTTCAAACATCACTGCATACTTCTGCTAACTTCTTGTGAACACAGCTTGCTCTTCCAAACAGCTAATGGGTATCTTTGCAACAAATTCTGTTTCACACAACCACTGGAAAAGGCTGGTCAGTCGTAACCTCTGGGTTACTCTAAGATGAAAAATGAACTTGTGGTCCAAGAGGCAAAAGGAATTGCTTCAGACAACTGAACTGCAACTGTTTGCTTGTTTGGAATGAAGATGTCAAGAACAGGCACTGGTAACAGGGCACTTACCTTACAAACAGCCATGATGTTAATGTTGATCATTCTGTTGATCATCTGCAAGAAAAGAAAGTTTGGGGTTTTGCTTAAAGTTACTGATAAATATTCACACACCCTTTGGGCTTAAGTGCCAGGATAAGTTAAACCTTACACTTACACATCCACCTTTATTCCTTACCTTCCTGTTGAAGTGTCAAGAACAGTGACAGGCTTGCAAAGCAAAGTCTGTGAATTGCTCTTGGTCAAGTTTTATCTCTGACCAGGGGACTCCCACCAATAAATAACACAAGTGTATCACATGGACACTATTTCCTAACACGATTTGCAATATCTATGAACCTGAACAAATACTGATGTTTTAGACATGCTTATACATTACCCTCCCTATCTGGGTTTTTGTAATTTAAGTCTTTTTACAAAATTTTTCATAATCAGAGTTTTCAAGGTACCCGGTGCAACTGAGACTGTCCCCACATGACAAACGGTCTGGAACAATCATATTTAAGCTTCATTTCAGCATTACAGAATATTTATCAAGTTGTTTGCCTCCCTTCCCTTTAATCACTTAAGATACCCCCCCAAAGCTAAAGCAGCCCATGAACAGCAGCCAGATGGGACCATGGACAGGAGTGGATTTCAGATATTGACCCCAGAGAACCTGTCTGAAATAGGAATATATATTTAAAGAAATAATATGTAAAAACATGCCATCACTTGATTTATGTTATGTGACTCTTGCAGCTTTCTGAACCCTTGATTCTAACCCACATAACAGGGTTTTCTGGTATCTCAGCCAAACCTAAATACTTCTGCAGTACCCGGAACCTCAGGTAGCACTAAGAACAAGAACATCAGGAGGCACCACAACAGCACCTACCTTATCCAGGTCTGGGACATCGAGAAAATATTCCGGATAAACATAGGAAATTCCCACATTGTTAACTGAAACAGAAGCACGAGGTTTGGGTTAGATTGATCGGGTGCCACCCGGTTCCTCACGCTCCCATTAGTGACAAGATTCATCAATACTCTTCAAATGTCACACTTGGAGCATTCCAACCCCTCCAGCCAAACCCCTGCAGCTGCAAACTGCGCTGGACACACACCAGGGGGAACACCTGAGCCACTTTCAGTGCAGAAAAGTTCTCAGCTGTTTAAACGCTGGGGGTTTAGCACATTGTGCCCACACCCCGCCGCTGCTCACAGCCAGGAGAACATCCCATACACAGTGCATGGCTACCAGTGACATGGCTGCGCCCCTGCTGAAATGGGGACTTCAAGCAAGAGCCAAGCACTTGGTGCCTGGCAGGACATCAAGTGACACTCCAGCTCCTTCGGTTTTGGGGGCTGTTTAGGGTTTTTTTAACACAAAGTGAAATACGATTTTAAAACAAGCCTTCCAGCAAGTTTCCCCGACGCTTCCCTGGCCAGAGACCCTCTCCCCGGGCACCGCTTCGGGACGCGGCCGGCAGGCGGGTGAACGCGCTGCGGAGCGGGCGGCAGGTGGCAGCAGGAGCCCAGGCACCGACCGCGCCCGCAGCATCCCAGCGGGGCCGCAGCATCATCCCCACCGGGGCCAGGGCATCCCCAGCGGCGCCGGCTCCCGGCCGCGCTTCCCGCGGAGATGATCTGCCTTTCGAATGGGCGTCGGATGTGCTTTCGCTGCACCATCAAGGGGTCTCACCGGGAGATGAGATTCACGGCAGCGAGCTGTGCTCCCCATCACCCCCAGAAAGGTCTGCGCCCCCTTTCCCCATCACCAGCACTTCAAGTTAACCCAGACAATGGGTTAATTACTTAGACCCCTTTTTTTTTTTTTTTTAAAGCACTTCAGAATGGCAAGGCCAATTCCAGCCACAAAACCAATACCCATTCTCAAATCCCAACACCAGCAGGCAAAACTTCTAAAACCTTTAGGAAACAAGGCAGCTCTGCGGCATCGGTCGCCTCAAACTTAATAAAGCATATTGATATGGAGACAGGGGGAAAAGCAGCAAGCAAATGGGATCTCCGCTTCTTAAGTATCTGTTGTTCATCTTATGTAAGTGAATCGTGTGACATTTGGTTGCTGTGGCAACATTGCACACTTATATAGTGTCTTACACCCCAGAGAATCCCAGAGCGCTCATCGGCACGGTGCCTCTCCAGGGTAGAAGCCTGCTGGCAAAAGGCACCAGTGCCTTTCTTAAAAGGTAAAGGAAAATAGCACCTACACCTGTGCCAAAAGCTATCATTTTTATATCCAACCTGAAAGGTATTTAAGTATCAGCAGGGATGCAGGACCTGAAGGAAACACGCAGGAGAGATGCTGGCAAAGTGCACAAACTTCATTCAGAGGTTCTCTCGAGTGACAGCTCTTCTAGTCCAGGTCTGTGTATTTATGGAAACCCTTACTTCATTAGTCACGCTGTGTATTTCAGATTTTTAACTTTGAGACAACACTTAAAGACACAGGAATTGAGGGGGAAAGGGAGCTGGCAAATTCCCAGCAGGTGTTAACTATATTTAGAGAGAGAGGGGAAAGTTTTAAGGAGGAAGAAGGTCCAATCATGCTACAGTCAGAGCAAGTCAGATTTTTTATTTTCCTTCTTTTCACCCTAAAATAAACTATTGTTCATTGCACCTCTCTGGAAAGCATGTTGGCTATGAACTGTGGCAGGGTTTTGGGGCTAACCTTGGCTCCTGTCTCCCCATTCAGAATACTTATGTGATTCGTGCTCCAGAGACAGTCACACAAAATTCACACCCATACTGCAGATCGGGTCCCCGATACGCACCCTCCCACCTTCAGCAATCATCTACTACACCATCCTCTGCTGCAGTTCGGAGCAGAACATGGAAAAACAGGTTTTAGTTGGCACAGGTGTGTTTTTACCTAGAGGAACCTGGCTAACAACAGAGTGAGAAGTTGTCCAGCTCAACTCCTTTGGAGAATCACAACAATTTGAGACCAGCGCAGGGAGGATTTCCCACCTCTGCCTGTCTAACGTACTGCTGTAGCTAGCACATGTTTGAAGTCACTGACAGACGCTGTTTTGAACACACAGCAAAACATTATGCAAACTCTCTTAGCCTTCGTACGTGGGTGAGAAGCAGCTTCCAAATAAGAAGTTTACGAGGATTTCAATCTGTAAGTCCTTTCGTTAGACTCTGTGCAACTACAGCATCAGCAGCTCGATCCTGTGCAGGGTATGTGGGGACTCCAGTGTCTCTCAGCACTGAGCTAAAAAATAATCAGCATCAATCCCTGGTAGCTGTGCTGTGCTACCAACACTTCTCCTACCTACTGCTCCGGATGAGACCTGAAATGAGAAAATATACTGGAGCCCAAGAACCCATCTCTCAGGGCTGCTCTCCTTTAAACCCCTGCTTCCCCTCACACAGGCACTGAACACACAGACCCGCAGAAGCATTTTGTTGCAATCCAGAGGATAGCTACAGGATTTGAAATATAAGGCACCAAAACACAAAATCAGTTGCCATTAAAAATATTCAGATGTGGTCTTGCTGGAGTAGCCATCATCGTGGCTGAAAAGCTGTATGCTGTTTCTATCAACGCAGCTCTACTGGGGAGGGGAGCAGGGGTGGGGAGAGCAGCACCTCTCCTGTAACCCTGTGAGCCCAAGCACAAGAGCTGCTCAAAGTGCTAGTGATGAGTTAGCAGAGGGATTCCTGTAAACCTGTGCTGGCAATGGCTGCACAAAGAAAAGCTGAGGAACTCAGCAAGAGAACACACAACTCCAGAGCATTTAGTTGCTATTTTTACCATGTCTTTAGTCAAGGTGCTCACATAAATAAAAACAAGAACCAGGCTTTGTTTGAGGAACATCCTTGTTTTCCTGTAATAAGCTTACACAGAATTTGAGACATACTCACTGCTTTAGTGCCTGCTTTGAGCAAGACTAGAGAAAGGAGTCAGATTTTCATGGCTCTGTGCATCACCATAACCTTACCACAGCCTCAGAAATAATAAAAACTCTTCCAGTATGGTCATGTACCTGACACAGTAGAAGGTTTGGTGGTATTTTGAGATGTTTAAGCAATATACTATTCTGCAGCAACTGCTATGTGACAGGCAGCTTGCAAGGCTTACATTCCCCAAGTTGATTTTGACAGGACAGATTAAAATTAACATCTATTCTAATCTTCAAAGTTTCTTTGGAACTTAACTTCCTTCAAGAAACAGGAAACATCCACAGCTTGGTCACAACCACTCTTCACACAAAACACACTGCTGGCAGTTGCAGTTACTCCAATGGATTTGAATTTTTAGAGCAATTAACTGCTGGATGTCATGGGTTGCACATACTCAAATCTGTCACAAGTATTAGGGAACATTCTGGGCTTTATCCTTTTTTTTTTTTAAATGAAGTTTTTATACACACTATTTTCTTGGGCACTATTTGCAGATGTCATACGGTGCAATTCCTCTATTAGCAGGAAAGTTCAAGTAGCCTATCCTCGTGTGTAACATTTATTGTGAAATACACTTTTTAAAAACAGTTCTCGCTCTAATTACTGTACTTCAGCTTAGAAAAACTGATTTTGTAGCATATACACACACCAGTAGATGCCTGAGTCATGCAACTTTGTAAAACTTCATGCCTTGCCTCTATCAAAGGTCCTTCTCTGCATACTGGGTAAGGGCAGGAATAAGGATAGCCACAGGTCTGCGTGCTTTCAAGGAAAGAGCAGGAAAAGTGATTTAACACTGCCTCTGTGCCATTGTTCAGATGAACTGCTGTTATGTTTAAGCTCCTCTTACTTGGTTACACGCAGCTCCTTGACATCACCTCAGTGCTATGCCCCACAGAGTAAGTGGGTGGATCACCTTGTTTTTCCAAGGCCTGGGCTCCCCACACACCCACAGACCATGGGGCACGATGCTGCGGCAGTCTATGCCCAAGGAGGAACCTGCTGCCAGCGCCAGAACCGCAGCTTCCAGCACACACTCAGAACTTTGGAAGCAGCAGCCAGTTACTTGGTGTTGTGCTGTAGTGATTAAATTTCAGCAGCTCTATAATTAAGAGTTACAGCTCTCCCACAGGGCTCTAGTGCGAAGCTGAATCTAAGCACCCGGAGCTCGCTCGGGCTCTAAGGCAGCGCCAGGTCACGTCCCTCTGCACGCAGTCACGAGCTAAGGAGCCACCACTGGGTAGCACATCCAAAACATCCAATAAGCAGCACAACTCCCAGACCATAGCCATACATGCAAGCAGCATCTCGTGCAGTGAAACAGGAAGCCAAAAAACCCCATACCAAGCACGCAGCGACGTGTTTCAGTCAGGCAAACACACTTCAATACAGGAAGAAGTCAGCAGACATACCAAGATGAAATGCCACTATGAAAGATCTAGAAGGATCAGATACAAACCCAAAACACCGATCTCCAGGCCTTCCAATCCTGCTTTGATTCTACTGTAAATATCTTCTCTCTCTTCGAAGTCTGCCACAATGACTTTTGTTTCCACTTTGTACTTCTCCTCTAGAAAGAAAGTTTAAAAATTTTAAGATTGACACAGTTGAATGACAAGTCAGATATGAGAAATACATCAGTTACTATGGTTTTACACAGCATAGTTTGAAGTTGCTAACACCTCACATTAACATTTTCACCTCCGCAATAGAAATCCTTGAATTTTAACTAACCTGCACAAGAAGCTTGTGACATTAAGCTACTGCTGGTGAGAACAGAAATTCTGAAATGAGTTGGCACCCTTTGTTTGTAAGGGACAATGAGGATGGCAAGGAAAAGTTAGAGGTTTACACAGAGTAAAGAGAAATGCAGAAAAGGGAAGACACATGGACACAACAGTGACATACAACTGGACAGGGACACTTTGCCTGTTTCCAGTTTAAGACAAATGCTAAATGAGTTGCTTCAGACCAAGCAAAACAATTCTTTACTGCCCTCTGCTCCCATTCTCACTCCTGGTACCATCAAAGTTTTTGAATATTTAGCATTTTGGGGAACACCCCAAACCCACTGTGACACGCTGTCATTGCCACCCTTCACAGAGCAGGGAAAAGGCACGTAGCCAGCTACAACTTGAAACAGAGACAGCAAGTATTCAAACACTGCATAGAAGTACCAGTTCTGCTTCCATCAAGCTAAATTAATGGCACAGAATAAAATCGGCACAACACCCTCCTCGGCTTCAGCAGAACAGTGGCTGAACACCACAGCACCTGTACTCCGCTGCACCCGATTCCCGACCCAGCGTGCCCTACAGAACCCCTGTGCAGCTCCAGAGGGGACTTTGCACCACTCTGCCCCCAGAGCCATTCATAAAAGCAGTGCCATGTTATAGGAAAAGAATCATTCACAAAAAGATTAGCAGCAGCCAGCTTCCCATGATGCTCCTTCCCATTCAGGGAAAGCCGCGGCTCCCATGATCCCGCCATCCATTCATGCAGAATCATGAATCTACTGAACCCGCTGGCTTGCCGGCTGCCGACCCTCCCCCTGCAACAGCCCTGATGCCAGATGAAATGATTCCTCCTCCTTTTCCCTCTCCCTGCCCTCAACCTCTTCATCTCTCCTCAACAGCTGCATTGTTTAAAAACCCCCTGAGAGATGTTGCTATGTCACACGACGACGTAAATAGCACCAAGCCCCTACTGCAGCCGCAGCCCTGTGATCGCATCAGGAGAAAATCAAGTTCAGTGTTGAGGGGAGGGAGGAGGGGGAGCAGCTAGAAGCTGTCTATTTTTGAACACAGCTGTTCTAAAATTTAGCTTACACATTTTAGTTCTCAGAGGACACTGAACTAAAGACAGCGTTAGAGGCACATCTAGTATGTTCAAGTGGTTGGGAGGGCAGAGCCCAAGTTGCATGTTTCTACACACATGCCGTTCTTAACTGGTCTGTGGGACCCACAGCTGTCCTCACTGTCACTCAGATGCCACATGAAATGCAAGCTGGTTGAAGGACCCAAACACCACCCTCACAAATTTGCTCGATACCAGCCCTTTTAGACCAAACATTCTTTATGAGGACTGTTACCCATCTAACTCCAAAGCCTTTTGAAATCACTGCAGGGATACTGAGAGAACGAGGCAAGAAAAAAGAATCTGAGCACCTAATACTATAAATAAGGAAAAAAAAAGTCTTCACACCACCATCCCTCTCAGACCCTTCTTTGAGCCCTTAGAGAATCAGCAAAGGGCAGTTACGTTTAAGGTAGTGAAGCAATACACCCATAAAAAGACACAGACCCCTTTGTGGGCAGAGGGTGGGTAGTGCAGTGGAGAAAACCAAAGGAAAAGTAGAAGACCGCCTACCAGCACGGCCCCAGGACAGAGTCTTTGTGCAGCTGCTCAGTGCAGACACGTGACACTCTTGCCTTGGGAGATGCCACCACTGCCCAAATCCTCCCTCCCCACATCACACCAGCATCCAAGTACCCTAGAGCTTCTGCAGACCCCATGCTCTGTCTCAGAACCTGCAATAGCTGGGATGATCCACCACATGAGAGAAGGTTAGTAGATACACCTGATAAAATGGTTCCACATCAAATTACGATACCAATAGCATGAAGTCACTTCTGCATTAGCTCATCCTCATCGTCTGAGCGTGAGGTGCACAGGACAACACATGTGCTCTGCTTCACATGAGCAGTGGAAAAGGAAATTTCCTTGGTATTAAGGATTCAGATGTTCTCAAACAGATGGGCTAGAAAAGAGAGTAGCACACATCCTTGTCTCATCTGCCCAACTGACTCAGAGATGAAGTGCAATAGGGAAAGAAGCACCCAGGCTATGTCCTAATCTAGGTTATCTAGCAGTGACTGGGCTTTTACTGTCCAAGAGGAGAAAACCTCAAACTTTTAATGGAGCTTTCAGCTTGAAGACTGTGAGGAACTCAGGAGCCACAGGGAGCAAAAGAAGGGTGTCAACCAGGTTCTGCAGTCAGCAGTTAGAGAATCTGAAAGAGCTACCAGCATGTCCAGTGAATCTGATGGTATCTGATCAACTTTGGAACTGGTACTTCAAAAGCCTCTTAGCAGGTGGCTGAATATTACACCAGCACATCACCACTGGCTGTGCAGCAGTCCATCACCTACCCACACGGTCTCAAGGATGGGAAAGGAAGTTCAGCAGACTTCCTTTGTATTTCTCAAAACTGACATGTTTGAATCATCTCATTTAGTGTATGTCTCAGGTGAGATCAGTGTTGACCCTACAAATAAGTTTTAACCTAAACATGCACCTGTCCAGTTAATTTACAGGGCATGCATTACCTCAGCCAAAAGCCTCTGACAATTTAGCAGGACACAAGCTATGCACAATGGTATCCTAGTAATATAATTAATCTAATTTAAATTAAAAAAGAGCAGGTATCTTCTGCAACCACACCATCATTTGAAGAGTCAATTGTTGACCCCAAGCAAAGCCTTGAGGTAACATCTTCACAGCTGTGGGAAGGCTGAACGAACCGACAGTCGTATCAGTGACAGAGCAGGATGGTACAAGACAAAAGGCAAAGCCAACTTTTGTAGAAGGTTCTGGGCTGGGATCTTTTGAAGTTCCAGATAGCAACCCAAGAACACAGACTGCAGAGGCACAGGCAAGTGCTAAACTGATACCTATAGAAAAACAGCTGTCATGCAGACAAGGGCAGTATTAAAGAGAGATGTTAGAAGGGAACAGAACTGAAAACAGGGCCACTTTTTGCACAGGCAAAAGAGGTCAGAAGAACTGACCTCCAGGGGCACGTTCCCATTCTACCATTCCTGCACAATACAGAATGAGACTGTCTGGAAACAAACAGGCTATCTAACCATGTTCCTCACATACACACCATCAGAAATGCAAGCTGTTATTGACAACCCCTTGAAGAAAACACTACCTTTGCTATCCTCAGAAGAGGACCCCATGCAGCATCT
Organism: Porphyrio hochstetteri; assembly: GCA_020800305.1. Lineage (NCBI taxonomy): Eukaryota > Metazoa > Chordata > Aves > Gruiformes > Rallidae > Porphyrio > Porphyrio hochstetteri. The sequence continues at coordinate 1,221,150 of CM036908.1, forward strand.
CAAACTTGGTTAAGGCACCACTATTCAAAACAGGCATCAAGACATTTAAGCAGTCACTCCAGGACTGTCCAGCAGTCCAGTTACGCAAGTATTTGCTATTCTGTAGCAGATAAAAAGAGGAAAACGGTATAAAGAGTAAGTACATAGTATTTGTTTCCTCAGTTTATTATCCCAAACTCCAACAGTTTGTTGCACAAAAACTTCCTGAGTTGGGTACATCTACCCTGATGGCCTTGAGCCAATTCTTCCTGCAGCTGTTTGCCCCATCACTACAAGTTCTTCCACATTTTCAGCACCCACACCACGTTCCTGTGGCTGTGTGTTGGTTGATACTGTACTGACATTCGGTTGCTAACGTGGAAGAGGTAACTTACTTTCATTGCTTCTCAATTTTGAGCTAGAAGACATCAAGATGTTAACATTTACCTGCACTCATGTCAGTCTCTTCAGTTTCCTATCCATGTCAGGCATTTTCTACGCATCTTCTAGATTTTTCAGAGTTTGTACCTGCCCCTTTCACCCTTTACAAATATTACCTTAGTGAATTTTACAGGGACAAGGAAGGTGGAATGCAGAAAGCAAAACTGAAAGCCACATCTACCCTACACCTTCCTTCTAAGGGGTCTCTACCATGATAAATTTTTAAATACACCCACACTTTGAAAAGGAACGAGGCATCATGTGTCCAGATCTCAGCAGTCTTCCTAAACTCTTGTTGTTTCATTGCCATACAGACATCTCACCTCGTGTTCATGGAAGTTCTCGCAAACAATCTTTTAGACACCCAGTTTGATAGTTTAAAGTCAGACACTAAACTGTCAAGTTCAGGGTGCTTATTAAAAGGATACTCCTGAGTTCATACATAATTTAAGTCATCAATAGTCCACAGGAAAAGAATACCTACTCTTACCCACGTTAAGCAGAGTTTCCTTACAAACGCAAGAGTGTGGGCTGCTAAAGAGCAGCCTAATCTGGCTCAGGAGGTGCCAGTTCTGCCTTTCAATAGGAGCAGTGCTTCTGGAGATTGCAGCCAGCAAGGCTCTAAGTGAAAGATGCTGCAGCATTGGCAGGTCTAAAATACTCAGGGAAGGCAGGCTGGTGGAGCTGGAAACCACGTCATGGAGCAGCACAGTGAGGCACCACAGAACCCCAGTGGGAAAGGACAACTCGGTGGCAGAAACACACCGGCACCACCCCACACAGCAGCCCACAACCACAACTCTCACCTGACAGAAGATGGTTAGCTACAGCCTCACTGTGAAGCAAAAGCTTAATTCACTCCACGGGCCAGAGATACTCCTGACTTGTGCCTCGCTGCACAAGGAAAACACTGGTCTCAATAACCAGGCACACTGGAGCACGCCTTTGCTACTGAAAGATTTGGGTGCAAAACAGCCCTGCATTACCCAGACCAGCAGAAAAAAGTTTTCCAGGCATGGCTAAACTGGGCTTGAAAGAAGGTTCCCCTAAAGCAGTAACCTTGTGTACTCATATACAAGAGCAACCAGACGCTAGACTGGTGGTCAGGAGAAGCAGCTCAGTTTACCTGACAGAAGCAGTGGCAAGTGTTAAAGGGCACAAAGCAGTACCAAGTCTTGCTGGGAAGCAGGAAAACTAGAAAATCACTATCCCCAACAAAATAACGTTCGTGCTTGCACCAGCTGTTTGAAAGCAGCTGGCTACAGCAGCTTGAATTTGCGCAGAGTGTTTCAAAATAAATACAGCCAACTTTGGAACCGAGAGGTTTAGGATACAAGGCCCACGTTGTAAGCAGGTACAGTTATTTCAAGCTCAGGGAAAGTGCATTAAAAACCTCTTGCTGGAGTTGAAGCATCTCTTACATTCAAAGCCTTGTATAAATATTGCCACCACAGTGATGCGGCATAAAGCAACTGCTTGCAAGAACATAAGTGTCTCACTTGGTCTTTAGCGTCAGGATGGCCAGAGATGCAAGCAAAGCAGTAGGGGGGAAAAAAAAATAGCTCTCCTTTCTTCATCATACAGGAGAAAAAAGTAAAGAGATGCAATTATATCCACAAATAAAGATGTCACCTTTCCAATATCACCACAGTAGCAAAACTCCCCCTAATCCCATACCCAAGTACCCAGAGTTTGTAACCTTTCAAAATAAAGGGTAAGAAGCTGAAAGATGAAAGAAAACATGAAAACTCCTATTTTTCAGTCCTCTATCTATACAGGATAGAGATAAAGACAAATTTAAGACTGTAGAGAGGCAGCAGAGAGCTGTACAAAGTCTTCAGGCTTTTTAAGGGAGAGCCATCCATTTGGGGAATGTAGCTGATTTGGACTTGCAGAGTTCACAGAAGCAGCCCACTGAGTGTCAGGCATGGACAGAATCTGTTTTCCAGAAGGGCCAAATACTTTCAGAGTAGTGAGAGCAGATTGTTATTATGCCCTGATAATATTCACCACATAGCAGCATGTTAAGATCAGCCAGGTATAAGAGGAGCTAGCTTTTTCTGATCACTTTCTAAACACCTGAGAACACGAGGAAGGAGCTTTGCCTTTCAGCACAGGAGACCAGCTGTTAATTACAGTTCCAAGTTACTCAAAGTCCAACATATTGAGAAAAGCGTGTAAAACAAGCCTCCATCCCCAGACCTGGCACAGTGAAATACAGAATTGCCAGAGGGACACTGCACAGCAGAGATCCCGTGCAAGGGAAGATGCGAGTTCAGACGGGGAGCAGACACGTAACAGATTCATCAGGGGTTCATTATGATACGCACATTATAGGTATGTCTGTGAAGCTCTGAAGAGGAGCACTGGTAACCTAAGGAGTAACAAACGTTGAAGAAAGTTGTAGCTGTAAGAAAGCTCCGTTTGCACCTGCTTTGCACAAGTCTCCAAGTAGGAATGCTGTCCCATCTGTACCAGCTTCTGCCCAGCATAACAAGATGCCTGCCTACAATTTAACAGGACCTGCTACTTCAACACATTTTTAAAAGCACGTGTGTATGCACGTTTGGTCAAGGACCAAGTCCCTTCATCCAACTACCCTTTGCTTACTTAAAAACAGTGAGTATTTTAAAAAGCTGATCACACAGACATATAGAATGGGTAAAAAACTGCCAGACCTTATTTGAAATGCTACAATTTTGTTAAACAGCTTAAAGCTTCAATATACACACATCCACAAGTCAAGTCCTTACTTCTCAGCTTTCAGAGATAGGTCTCTAAGACAAAGCCCACAAACCCTGCAGCCACAGGGGACATTTGAGTTTTTAATGTGCATAAGCAGTACTGTTACTACAAAACATAGGAAGAAAACACCCTTTATTAACGGTTGCCTCCATTTGCTCCTCTCTGACTCATTATGTCAAAATGTATTACAGCTTCTAAGATACACTTACCAAATCAGAAAAGCATTCTTAGCAGCACAACAGGATCAATCAATGAGCCCGTTCACCCAAATATTATGCCCAACATCTCAAGCTTGTCCTAATTACAAAGCTAACTAAAAGCACAGAACCAAACAGCCTGCAGAAACAGCTGCAGCAGCAGCCGGGGGGCTGCAGAGTCAAGTCATCGCTGTGTTTCCAAACGGCGGCGTTACTCCAGGCAGTAAGGCAAGCACAGCTCTGATGCTCACCAGGCACAACCCCACTCCCCTACACTGCAGCGGGGCTGGCACGAGGGGCACCACCCCACACTGCACGTGCAGCTGGAGTCCTGCCGCCCAAAACCAGTGTCACTTTGCCCTGTGTGGTTCCCTCATCACAACATCAGAACGCCCACCACGGCTGGAGGCGCAGGGAGGCTGTTGAGATGCAGCCCCGTGCTGTCTGAGGGGTGAGTGCAGGGAGAGGTGTGGGGAGGTCAGTATGGTGTGATAAGCAGCATCTCCAACCCCTGCTCCTTCTCACCTCCTTCCCTGATGCTATTTGCAACCCTTCCCCCAAGGCTTGTTTCAGTATTTATTGGTAGTACTGGTTCTTACACAGCATGAAGAAAGCTATTTTTAGTTTACTAACTCATTTTACACAGGGCACATGGACTATTTCCAATACTTGCCCTAACAGTTTTCTGTAATGTCATTATTATTGCCTGACTGTGACAATGCACACACAATACATGTAAACACAGACCTTTCATCACTTTTTGCAAATGAAGATCTAAAATCTCCAGTTCTATGATTATTAGAGCATTAAGAAGAATTTAAGAGACAGTCAGAGACTGAAAGTTATCATAATATGGATTAACAAAAAAAATGTTGCACTTCCTTTCAAGTCTATTTGGAGACATTGAAGTCAGTCACTCTACATGAATTACACCAGAAAAGTAAAACAAGCTTCTAGGCTAACTCAGCATATTTTTTATCAGTTTTCTGTGGAGGCTGAACACAGATGAAAGTATTTACTGTAGTCAAAAGACAGACTTCAAAGCACAGTTTTCAGGGTTCTCCAAATCGTTACCTGTAAGGGAAAACACACCACTCATTACTCCTCATCCCATGGACAACACAGCACGGTCCCCAGTTGGGCCTGGAAGCGTTGCACATGCCCATGGAGTCACACAGCAGCCACACCTGGATCCATTAGCTGCCCCCTGTTTTAAATTATATTTCATATGTGTGGATTTTTTTTCCTACAGAATCTGTTGTTCAAACCCTATCAGCTGAGTTTCCTTTCTCTAGGAGCAGCCACTAACTAGCATTAATTATTTCCCTTACCACAACACATACCTGAAGAAGCAGAACAGCAGTTCTTAGCGTTTCCTCAGCACAGAAGTCTACAGAGGACCTTTACTAACTCTGACAGATAAAAAGGCCTGATGCAAGGGAACCCAACCTGCTAAAACAGCGACATGAGACTCTCCTCACTCACTTCCTTCTCTTCTGTCCAGAGAAGGAAGTCACAGGAGGACAACAGCAGTGTTTGCCTCATCCAGTCCCTTCCTTCTGCCACAGAGACCATTCCCTGGAAAGCCTCTCAATTTTACCTCTCTTGCAAAGAGAGCTTCCACCAATTGCCTTAAACCCTACTTGCAAAACAGACTTCCACTCAGTGAAAACAATCCCACACTCATTCCTCATGCAATACTCAGTTCATTCCACGGGGAAAGCAATGAGCAATGCATTGCAGCTTTTGTGTGAACAAAAGGTGTTTAATGGCCCTAGAGACTAGCATAAGGGCTCTTGGTTTGGGCATCCACAAAAGCTTATGTCGCTAACAGGTTGTTAGCAGAGACAGGTATTAAGTGTATGTGCAACAGCGAGACCTGTTCCTCCACCCAGCTACTGCCAGGTGGAGGCAGCAGTGACCCGGAATGTTTGCAGGGATGACTAATTCCTGCTTCTTCAGTCCTCCTTCCAAAAGCAGAGTAAGTCACCTGCACCACCGATCCAGTGTACCTAGCCTGTGAAACGTTAAGGCTCACAAAACCATTCTGTCCCAGAGTTAGTCCTGAACCCCCAGGCACAATACCCAGAGTATCTGAGGTGTGGAAGAGGCGACTTCTGCTGTAGTTCATATTCAGAAGAGGAACCCCAAAGCACATAATTCATATTTAAACAACCTTCTCACATTTCTTCTCACAGCCTCCAAGTGTACAAACTACCAGCACAACCAATACTGCACAGAAGCAGCCTGGCAGCGAGGGGCACAGCGAGCACACTGACAGCCCTTCCCCCCGAAGGGTAACTCAGGCTCGCCAGGTGTGACAAGGCACCATCTGCTAAAACTGGCCCATCACTTAACCACTATCTGTGTAACCCATGACACAGACTCCTAAACTCTCTTTAACTAGTTATCCTACTGCTCAGATAGCCACTGTGACAGCAGGGTCAGTTACTGCTCTGCTGGCAGCTGTTATGTCAGCACAATCCTTGTGCAAGGATGTCACCCACTGATCCTGGCTTGTCCTACCTTGCTGCCACCTCAAAAATCCTCCTAAAGGGTGAGGCAGTCCTAGGACTGCATTCTGTAGCTTGCTGGGGATGTGGCAAGTGTTTCTCTTTAAGCATTCTACTCAGTTTCTTCAAATTAATCCAGGCAATAAATGCAAGCTAAGATGATAAAAGAGATGGGATGATAAAAGACTGGGGGAGGGGGAGAAGAAACCACAGAAGCATGATGCTTCTAAAGAAAAAATACCAAAACCAAGCAAAAAAACCCCAAAACCACAACCCACACCCACCCTCACCCCACATTTTAGAAAAGCTCCCTTCCCAATGACTCTATGCCCTTTACATGCTCTGTTGATTGTACCTGGGGTTCATCCGTTTCATTCGTTGACAAATTAATAACAATTAATTCTGCTTGAATCCTCCCTCAGCTCTCCACAGTGTCTGAAAACTGCTCCTTTGTATGTGGCTGACACCATTCAAGGCTTTGCTTTCATTCAGTGTTTCCATCCAAGGGGAAACTTTCCTCTCAGATGAAAACCAAGAGCCCCTTTTGAATCCAAGATCCTCACGCTACAATTCTGTGTGAAAGGTGGCTGCAGCGCATCCAAACAAGTCAAACATATTTAAAGCCATTTTGTCAAGTCCAAGAAATGTAAGGGGATTTTGAGTATGTCAAGCTGAACCTGGCTCAGCTGATGGAATGCTGCAAAACACCTTAATTTACCTTAAAATAGATCAAAAGGTCAAAATAACTGCCGGATTGGGTTAGTCCTCAAGTGAAGCTCAGGAAAGCCATCCTTGTCATTTCTGTGCAGGACAAGTAAGATGATGATGCCTCCTTCCTCACTGACATTGGCTGCATTTTGACCACTTCTATTAAATGCAAATATTCTTACCTGCTGACTCCCAGATGTGAGGAGGACCCACCATGATGCGGGGAGGGGTGCGTGGGGAAGTGTGGAATGCAAGTTAACAGGACAGAGATGAAGAGAAAAAGCACTCCTAGGTAGGTGCAGCTGAGCATCTGCAGAGGACAGATCTGCCATGATGGGGGGGCACATTGGCTGTTGGTTGTGATAACAGCTGAGGTGGGAGCACAGTGGTCAGCATCAGATCTGCTTCAGAATGCTCCCCACTGTCTTGTTACCAGAAGAAAACTGCAACCACCACCTGCCTAGGAAATGGGAAAGGAACAGTTCTGGGTCTGGCACCACATCCCCTTCCTTTCTACTCACAGATCACGCCAGAGTAAGGAGAGCACAACAGATCAAGTCTAAACATGATGGCTATCAGTTTGACATACCCAAACTCTTAGAGACTGCCATGATCAAGCAGCTTCAGAACACTACACACTGAGCTCAGGAAACTTACTGGAAGTAAGTAGTTAGCTACACTAACCCCTGTATTTTCTTAAAGATAGGCATATAGCAAAATCAAACTGAAGTTCTGAAGACTAGATCTTAAACAGTATTAAAGGCTTAAAAGACAACACATTCCAGTTAAACCATCATTTGTGAGAATGCATGGGAAAAATTGGTTATTTTTTAGTCCAAACAATTTCTTAGGAGCTAATATTATCATCTGGGTATAAGCAATACTAGCAATCACCAACTTTAAAGCAGCAAATTCAAATCTGGCCCCTGTAACTTCAGGAGAGCCAGTATGACATGCACACACAGAGAAGTATCAGATCCAGGTCAGCTGGCATCTAGCATTCAGGAAGAAGTATCCATGCCTCCCTTATGATGGTGGTTATGCAACTTACATCAGGAGCAATATCTATGTACAAAATGCAAGTATGTCCTATAAGCACAAGAAAGGATTCTTCTGAAATAGAATGAACATACCTGATCCTCAAAAGTGGGTTTGTTTTTTGTTTGGGGTTTTTTTTTTTTTAACAGCAAGGGCATCTTTCCGTTCACTGCAAGGAGCAGGGCTCTAATCAGTAAAAAATGAGGAAGGAACAGAAAATGCACACAGCTCACTCAATCCAAAGAACTGGAATTCTACAGCTATTCTTCCTTAAAGTGATTAAGGGTCATTACTCAATAGCAGCAAGCTCACATCAATTTGAAGGCTTGTAATTGTGGGCAGAAGTTTAAAGCTACCTTAGGAGCTTGCAAGGGAAACACCCAAGCAGTTCCACCTTAGCTCCAGCGAAGTCACCCAGCTCACCCACCCCACCTGAACAGAGCCACCCAGCTCACCCACCCCACCTGAACAGATGGCACACACTGCCTGAGCCCAAGCACAGGGAAGGTCCACGCGGCTGAAGACAGCAGGGTCTGAGACGGCCACTCAGGCCTGCCTGGCTGCACAGACCATCCAGATCCTTCAGCCTATGCCACAACAAACAAGGTATGCATTTCAGTAGCTCAGCATTGTCAGAAGAGATGTTCTGGAAGCCCAATGTGAATCATCTCGTTTCAGAACATTTTAGGGAAGAAAGCAGAAGACTGCTTGGGTGAGGCCTAACACTAATTATGTATTACAGGCTGCTGTACATGGGCACATCTAACTATTTTTTTAATCTGAAAACCTCCCCCAGCAGCTACCCTGCAAGTACTGAAACTCCAAGCAGCAGATTTATCTGTCTTGTCAGCATCATGCTTCGTTCCCAAGGAGGAAGAGATTTCCAGACTGTTACAGAAAGGGTTGTGACCATTTTCAGGAAGCTTGTCGCTTCAGGCTCAAGTGTCTGATTCCAGAACAAGGTATCTGTAGAAACTTCTATGGGTTACACTTTTCCTTAGCAGGACTAACGTTATAGCTCACTGCACGGAACACGACCGCAGAGCCCACACGTGCAACGAGCTGCCTCCAGCTACCCAGCGAACCACTGAGACCACCGCTACAGTCAGCTGCGGTAGTCACACAGGTCACCCCAACAGTGATGCCCACACTGTTATGGTACTGGCTACAGGGTATCGTGGGGTAAATTAGTAGCCTTAAATGTAGGGTACTACTGAACAATGCCAGTTACTTCCAAACCAAATGATAGGACGTGATGACATCTTCGCTCTAAGGAGTGTTCTCTACCACCTAAAGATACACATAGAAAGTAAGGCTTTTCTGTCTAGAAAACCATTTCATATGCTACCTTATCCTGGCCACTAAACATCAGGGACAGCAACACTTGCACCAACAATCGTGCGCCCTGTGTCTCCCAGTGAGCCAGTGGCCGTGAAGCAAGCCAAGGGCTTCACAACACCCTTACATTCACTAAGCTGCCCCATACAGCTGAGCAGGGCAGCTTGTTGAGGCTTCACAGTTTACACTCTACAGTAAAGCAGTGCCACTAACAAGTTGATTAAAAGTTTTAACAAACTCGAGCCAAAATATTACATTCACAACCTCTGAATCAGAGCAGCTCTTACAGTTACCTGTATTATGCACACAAATGATTTTAGGACAGTCTAAGCAAGAAGCATAATCTTAAAAGTTTCCTTACCCAGCATCATTATGCTGAGAAACCTGCTTCATAGTACACAGCTCCCACTCCTGCTTATCAAAAACCTCTACACACAGAGCTACATTTCTGGCTTTATCTTGACATACTCTGCATAAACTAATAACCTTGCATGGAATCTACCTTAATGCAAGAGATACAGATTACAAGAGGAATTCTGTGCGTGTTTTGGTTGTGCTTTGCCCTGACTGGGAAATCATTTTCCAGCATAGGACTCGGGGAAGGTTTCTCCTAGCTGGCCCCATACACATATCCGTTTTACATTTGAGATTGCAACACTTAATTTGCTCCCTTATTTTTGCATTACAGCCATTTATTGCACACTTGCTGAAGAAGCAGCCCCTAATACAGGCTCTTAAGCACATTAACACACTCCCTATATTCCTATGACTATGAACACTCATACAGCTCACAGCTCTCCAATCTGATCTTTGAGTAGTTTATCTAAGCAAAACACAAAAGGGGAAGGAAAGGGAAACTATCCACAATGTATTTGCACACTGGGTAATACAAGTAACATAAGGAACATGCTCTCAACGCCACTGAGTTACAAAGAAACCACCCTTATGGCTGAAGCCCATGAAATTAAACTTGCTCCAAAAGGTGAGGAAACATTCAGATGAAATAATGGCTACATGGGGTTGGGGGTTTTTTGCCTTTTTATGATTTTAGACAGCTACTGTAGGGATAGATGGTATTTTGGCCTGACCTGGTAAGCTGTTCTAATGGAAGACTAACAGTTTTAGAAGTAGTTATTCCAGAATCAAGCCCTATTGTTCTCAGAAGTTAAACACCAACACCTCTAAGATTAACATGCAAGGCCTTTACCACTATCTCTAACATTGTCATTGTGAAATAGAGCAAAATTTTTTCAAAGTTAGAGCTGTATGAAATCCATGTACAATCGCACTTATTGATAAGCATGCCTGTGAAGTTCAGGGAAGAAACCTTCAACTCACTTATTTCACTAGCAACCTGGTCCAGTTTTTCTTTTGACCTACTGATGAGAGCCACCTTCATTCCACGTCTTGCTAACTGCAAGAAAACAAAACAGGAGATATCAGGACAGTCATAAATCACTCCCAAGTTGGTATCCTAATTAAAGGGATTACATATTATTTTCAAACATCATAACAACATACAACCAGCAGGTTTGAAAAGATTACAATTTTAAAGAGAGACATGAAGGGAAGAACCAGAACAAGCACTTCCCTGCTACTTCTTACTCGGTTCCCTTTGCATCACACTTACAATCTTCTTAGTCACCCAACACAAGTGTATAGGCACATTTATAAAACAGACAACCAACAGCAGGCATTTTACAGCACTTTTACACCACCTCTTCAAGTCAAAGCAAAGAAGTTATTGCCCATAACTAGCACACCAAGTTGGGATATCCACAGTCACTGCAACATCCGTACTGTAAAGTTACATCAGCACTCAAGACACCCTTCCTGCAGTTCAGCTTCACCCTTCTTTTGTGTTCATCACGGGTATAAAGGGTAATTCACTCTGGACAGTACCAGGCCACTCCCTTTAGTGAAGAGGTGGTCTAGCCATGAAAAGGATGTCAGTGCTGAGCAAGGAATAAAGATCTTCACGCTGCATCAATGAAAAGATCGGCCTTTGCTTGGGGAAGAAGGGAAGTCACCAGCGAAGCAGAGCACAGCCAGAGAATCCACACACTTACGTTCTTCCATTGCACACGACCATGTCAAGCTTTCAAAGACGTCATTCTCAACACAGTTACATTGCTCAAACTCCTCCAAGGAGGAGGAAGTCATCTGCATGACTACAGTCCCAGCCATCAGTGACCAATGAGCTGTATATCAGGGGCGTCCACAGCAACCCAAGCAGAAAGCCAAGCCTCTGCTGGCAGCCTTATGACAACATGCCCAGAGTTAACTGAAAGACCAGAAGTCTTTTCAGGCATTCCACATTTCAACCTGCATTCACACTCGACTTCATCAAGCATTTGTCATCCACCTAAACTGTCAAAGGGTGGATGTGATTTAGACTAAAACGGTGACAGTAAGAGGGAGGGCTTTTAAATAGAAAAGTGTTTTAACCTATAGCCCAAGCATGAATACTTGTACAGCCTTTGGGGTGCTACGTGCCTCCAGCAACTACAGAAGAGAAGCTGAAACAGTCAAGTGTTTCCCAGCAGCAGCTCATACTTGTGATCATCTTTTCTAATAGGGGTTCGTCACATACAGGGGTCTGCCAACAGCACACGTCTGCGTTTGAACACAACCTCCACCCTGGGGACACCAGCAGAACACGAAGCAAACTGTAGTCTCATTCACCCAATAACCTAACGTACAGATCCCAAAGCTAACCTCCCAGGATGTTCAGAGTGTGTCTCCCACACCAGAGGAGATCCTCCTAATAGTGCTATCCTGGGCAGAGTGACCTCCTCCCACTTTCTCTGATAGTGTGGCATCATTTGATTCAGTGCTGTGTAAACGGGGGTATTTCACATGTGAGAACCATCAGCTCTACACCAGAATCAGGGGCATCAGTGATGGCATCAGGTTTATCTGCCTCTGCAGCCAGCTCCCCTTCCCATGGCCCAGTAGGACAAGGTGCTAGTTTCTGCAAAGCAGAAAGGAATTTGGGAGCCAGGACCTGTGTGGTAAGGCACACAGGATGAAGGGAAATCTGAAGGACGAGGATATCCAGGGAAGAGGAACATTACCACTCCTCTGAGCACTGCAGAACAAGAAATTCCAGAAGAAGGGAATCTCTCGCTGCTGATCTCACACAAAGTCCTGCCAGTGTTGCAGAGAACCCAAAAAACAAGCACAGGCAGGCTCACTTTGCTACTGATGCTGGAGTTGGAAGGGTTTTTGCTACAAATTGTTGTAGTCAGCACTATTTGTCATGATGTTCTTTGTGCTTATAGGCTAAATTGCTCCATACTAACGGGCACTTTCTGTCTTAAGCAATACATTCCAGTACCACATTTGGAGCCCGCAAATCCATCAAAAGCAGAAGTACAGTGAAAGAGAGGTAAAACCCAGCTTCAGAGACTTCATGAACTACAGAGGGTAACTGGAACATAGTGCAGGCAGCCAGAAATGCCATTTAGTCAGCGCCTGTAAATACCAGAAAGTTAAAGTCATCATAACAACTAAAAAAGATGAATATAAACCCAGAAGGACAAGGTAAGGGCTGACAACAGAATTCACAAACAAAGCAAACTAACAAAAAGGGATACAACTTTTGGTTGGGCGCCTGAGGGAGGCAAGAGACCTCTTTCTCCATAGATCTCTACGGTAAGGTGAGGATATACAACCTGCTGCTTGACAAGAGTTGAGACAGCGTGATGTCTTGCAAGGATTGAGACACACTTCCAAGTGACAAGAATTCTTACCTCTTCTGCATAGGCTTTTCCAATTCCATCAGTAGCTCCTGTGACCACTGAAAAAGAAAGAGATACATTAGTTGCTTCACACAAGGCACTGTGGGTTTGTTAGTAGGCTATTGAAATACCTATTCCAGCCAGGAGACACATCAAAATCTCTGGAATAAGTACACTATACCACTTTCATTAAATCTCTTAGGAACTCACATTAAAACCTTTCCATATATAAAAACAGAGAGGAAGAGATGGAGTTCAGAGCCTCACGGTTGTTCCAAGAATCAGGTTCAGTGCCCCTTCTCATGCCAGCCCTCTGGCCCACCACCCTCTTTAGCAGCTTTGTGGGCTAAGAGAAATTTCTAAGCTTTTTAACTAAAAAAAGCTCAGTTATGACTGTCAAACCAACTCCTAAATTAGTTTTAGGAAAACAGTAAAATAAAAGTATCTTAAATCCCATAACCATCAAAAAGCATCAACACACTTTAGGATGCAGGCAACAGGTCTCTGTTCCTGACACTCCAGTAAGCTTCAGATGCCTGACCACTGTGCTTGTGGGCAGCAAGTGAGTGCTGCAGCCAGCAGTTGGCAAGCTGGGCTGCCAGAGCTTGAACTTTTTCACTGGTGGGTGAGTGGGACCTGTGTCAAGATTTGAGTCTTTCCAGGATTCTTCTTCACAGGCTGAGAAGCTCCGAGTGACTCAGCATGGCATTTGTTTGACAGATTATTCCAGGGATCTCACCACACCACTAGCTGTATCCGTTTGCTCGCTCAGTGGCAACTCCTCCATCCAGAATCTGCTTCTCCAACCACCTTTTAAGCAAGCCCATTCAGCACCACTTCCTTTTTCTCTCAGCTCTTCCTTCTCATCAAGCCCAATGCCTGAACCTCAGCAGCCTCACTCCCTGGGCTCTCCACCCATCGATCTGTGTCTGCTCTCACTCGCAGAGTGGCCACAGAATATGCTGGATTTTTCTCTTTATCCTCACATCACGATGGGAGCAGCTTGGTTTGTGCCTCCACTGCTTATCCCTGAACGCAGCCATGTCCAGATGACCGTGCAGTGTTTCAGAAAACTCAACTGAGAGCCTTGGTTCAACTCTTAGGTCAACCTCTACCTGAGCCAAACTGCAGACAGAGGTGCTGTCCAGCACTGGGATTCAGCAGATTCCCCTTCAGGGCACCAGGAGGAGACATGTTTGCAGACACTGGATTAGTCACTACTTGCAGATCACCCCTAACAGTTGGCATGCAGGCAGCAGCCAGAACCTTTCTGTTTGAGTAAGAACAGCCAGGAAACGCTGTAACCATTTCAGTTTCTGTGCCTGTTAGCTATAAATAAGTGTGCATCATAAGTGATGAAGCCACCAGCAAAGGTCCTATCTGAGCTTGACTGGTGAGCCAACACTGTAATGACAGTCTAAGAATGAAAGAACCAAGCGTGCCCCTGGCTCGAGGCAGAGATCCAGCAGACCCCAGGTGAAGGTACAGTTATCCTCTCCCTGGCCATAACTCCAGTGTGATCAGGATGTGCAGGACTGTGCTGCTAGTGGCCTGAGACACGCTGCACACACAGAAGGCTCTGGTTAGTAAACAGAGTTCCACCTGCTGCCCTGCCAGCCCCAGAGAATTTTAAGAGAACCAAGTACTTGTGTCACACCAGCATGGGTACTCAGGCTCCCATCCATCCAGGACTCTGGAAGCCTGAGTAACAGTAACGTTACAGAAAAGTCCAGCTACAAAAAGGTCAAGCAAGGGATCCTGCGATGGAAAAAGACGACCCTGGAGAAGAGAAGGACACATTCCCAAGAGTCCACTTGCCTGCCACCAAACTGGTACCACTACTGGTACCCACCCAGGCAGGCCACGGGGCAGTTCTGCAGGGTAGCACCATCCCTTCAGGTCAAGGATTAACAAGCTTCGGTTTCAGCCCTGCTGGTCCTGGGTTTCACATTGTGCATCATCACACGATTCATTATTGCTTCAGCACAGCAACGAGGCCAACAGGAGCACAGCAACAGCCTGTCCCAGCACCACTGGACACGGCCTGAGCCCACCCGACCTGGGCAACACTCAGCTTCAGGGACTCGCTGAACTCGCTGCTTCCTTCACCACAGCCTAAGGAACAGCCCTTCCCTGTAACGCTTACAGATTGTTTCTCCTCCTTCCAACTCAGAATTCATGGACTTAATAGTTTTATTCCCAGATAACAAGCTCAGCATTTTAAAATACTGTTTTCTGACACTGAGCTGTGCAGCTTCTAGTAACTACAGCTGAGAGTGTATGCTCCATAAGGCAGGGACTCCAAAAAGCATCTGTAGCACTTTACTAAGCCTTTAAAGTGCAAGTACAATTTCAGTCAAGGATATTTACCTCACTTATTGAATCCATTACTTAGGTAAATTGTAATGGAATCGGCTGGAGCATGAGACTTAAGTAGCTGAAGATCAGGAATTTCTAAATGAAGTAGAAGTAACAGGACAGTTCCTTCCCTTTTAGGCTTACTTCAAATTAAAATAACCTGTAGTCTGGAGGTTGAAGTACCCTCCAGAACAGAACTTGGGAAATTTAAACAAATCTGATAGTTTATCTATATCAAAAACAACGCAAAATCCCACCAGGGAAAAAATAGGGCTTGAACCATCACCTACATAAACGGGCACCTAGCTGATCCACATTGTTTTGCTTCTGCTGCAGATAAAGGCATGGGCATGCAAGTAAAGCACGCAGCTATTTCTTCTTAGCAATAAGGGAAATCTTCTAAGAGAGGGCACCAACACTGTAGTTGTAGTAGCAGCTCCACTTTGAGAAGGATACCTCTGTCTCCTGCTCTGTGCTCCAACCCCGCCTTGAAGAACACACACAAGGACTGCTTTTGAACATGCACCCTAAACCCCCCCTCTTTTCAGGCCACGCTTCTCTCCCTCAGGTCCTTCAAGAGGAGCTGTCCGGCTCGGCTCTCCCCAACAGATCTCCCATCCAGGTCGGCACAGGAGGCCTGTCATGGGGCAACACACACTCATACAGGCCTGTCCTGATGCTGACCAGCAGCACCCAGTTCAGCCAGGGAGCTGCCATCACCCCCGTTTATGGGATCCTTAGTGAGCCACCAGCCAGGGCAGAGCGCAATGCTTAGACCCTGTGCTGTGCAAGCAAGGACAGAGGTGTGCTGAAGGCAACTGACTGGCTGGTGTCACAGCAGCACAGATTCAGTCACCTTACCTTCCTCCACGGTTTGGATTACCTGAAGTGTACACGCTATGGGGAAGGGGAGGCAATACAAAAGAAGAGGCTTTGGTAAGACTTGTGCATTGACAAGGTACTTCTAGTTTTCATATTGGGTATGTTCATCTCTAGTTTCCACCCCAGGGCCAAGTATTGCAGTTTTCATCACCTCAAAGCTGTGCCAGCTTAACTAAATCTTTACTATCAACTTGATGTGCTGAAACTAGTTTAACTCCAAGTGTGGGTTAAGCTTTTATACTCCGTCTCATCCACAGACTGCCTTCCAACAGAAGTTGTAAGCTGCCTGCAGTTGGCAGAGCTTAAAGGAGGCAAAGCAACTAAGGTAGGAATTAAGTTATTGTCTGCACAAGAAAGCTGCACCAGCTCCTATGTGTGATTGTACACATTTATTCAGTAGTCAGACTAACTGTAGTAGCTTCCCACTTTAGCCATCTGCCATCTCCAGAAGAGAACGAGAAGAGTGCCCAGGCAGCTCATGTGTGAGCCCACCGAATGAAAACTGGCCTCAACAGAAGCTTGTGTTGAAGCACTAGGTAATTTTAGGCAACACTGTCAACATCCATCTTCCCCTGCCTTTGGGAGCTGTGGAGGAAAAGGCATCTGGTGATATGCCATGCTCTGAGAACAGCTCACTTCATACAGGCACTTGCATTTGACTGGAGATGTTCTACCCCAGGAAGGTACCCCTAGCCAGAGTCTGGTAGCTCTAGGCACAGGCTATTCCACAAAATGATTAGACAGCACCTGGAACAGATTCCCAGCTCAAGACATGCTTCTTTGAAACTAGCCTAAGTACAGAGCTGACGTGTGCAAGACTACATCATCCTTCTCAGTGCTGAAAAACCTCCCAGAGACTCCTGTCTCAAGACAGAGTCCACACAACCTGGCCCCAGCGAGCCCAGCACACTGCAAGGACCATCTCTTGCTCTCCTATGTAGTGACACTTTCTTGACCAGGTAAGACTGGCATAATCATTGTTCAAATGGGTTACAGAATCACAGGTGTACGTGTGGGTTTTATCCTCTCACCCCAGCTTTCATTTCAGTTGTGCCTGAACAATCACACTCCAACTGACCCTATGCTGCTGAAAGTGGTAGGCAAGAAGTGAGAAAGCTGGTAGAACACTTCAAAACACCATTCATGCTAGCCACCAGCGTACATCACATGAGTATATGTGACTTTAAACTCACCAACACTTGGGATACAGACTTGAAGTCTAAGTGTGCAAAGAGGAACTTCCAGTGGAGTATCAGGTCTCTGAACAGAAAGAAAAGTAGCACGAGGCCTCATCTGCTCACACTGCTGGAGGAGGTCATCACAGAACCCCTGAATGGCTGCAGCTGGATGGAACCTTAACTATCATCCAGTTCCAAGCCCCTGCCATGGGCAGGGACACCCTCCACTAGCCCAGGCTGCCCAGAGCCCCATCCCACCCGGCCTTGAACACTGCCAGGAAGGGGACACCCACAGCTTCTCTGGGCAGCCTGTGCCAGTGCCTCACCACCCTCTCAGGGAAGAATTTCTTCCTAATGTCTAACCTAAATTTGTCCTCTTTCAGCTTAAAGCCATTGCCCCTTGTCCTATCACTATACTCCCTGACAAACAGTCCCTCTCCATCTTTGCTGCAGGACCCCTTTAGGTTCTGGAAGGCTCCCTGGAGCCTTCTCTTCTCCAGGCTGAACAAGTTCAGCTCTCAGCCTGTCTTCACAGGAGAGGTGCTCCAGCTCTCTGATCATCTTCCTGACCCTCCTCTGGACTCATTCCAGCAGCACAACATCTTTCTTGTACTGGGGACCCCAGGTGGTGTCTCACCAGAGATATGCCTATGTAGGCTGTAGATCTTTCACCTGTCATTGCATATATACAAGTGATCTGCACAAGAACTCAGATCAGCAGCTATTTTTAATTACACTATTATCTTTAATGCATCAATAAATCATTTCCATAAGTCACCAAAATCTCCACCTTAGGAAAGCATAGAGCACCTCTGCCACACTTTGCTTCCTATATGGTATGGGGAGGGAAATAAAAAGAGAAACATCCCAACCTTTTCCACTCCTGCTTCGAGTTTACTTATACAGCTGTGACCTCCTACAGTTATCTCATCAATTGAGGTACAGCTACACAAGAATCCACCATAGCAAGTAAACAGAAACCCACCCTAGTGTCTACTACTGGACTAGTTAGTCTTTAAATCAAATTCTCTAAACCTTGATACCACCCAGTCATTTCACCTCCTAATGTTATTGTCACATACAACAGATATGATGCAACTCATCAGCACTGACATCACATCCTGCCCAGTACCGAACCGAAAGCACCCCCTGGCAAACACAGGGCACAGTGACATGAGCTCAGCAGTCAGTGAGGTGAGTGGTCTCACACTAGAAGGGGACAGCTTTCCTGTCAACAAACAAAGCTGCAGACCAAGCTGATGTCATGCATTGTGTAACCAGTCAGAGACTTTAGCTTACAAGATTAATATGCCCCCTGGTACGTGATTTTAGGGGCTACAGAGTGGAGCCTTTTCCAGAAAGCTTACAGAGAGGTGAATATGCAAATGTTTCCAGTAGCATCTGCATCCTCCAGAGATCCCACAGCCCATGGCCAAACCCGCATGGGATGAAGTACCACCAACAGTATGGGGAGCTCACAGGTTCTTTCTGCTTGTAAGAGGTAAGAGGCATTGCCTTCCCAAGTAAGAGGGCACCTAGAAAACCTCCACCACCTCCTTAAGAGGTATACTGGATAAACATTACATGCTGTTAAGAATGGGGCTACCATTCTACAGCCGGGCAACATCAGCACGCAGCAGACCAAGGCAGTCAGTTTTGTCAGTGAAGTGAATATTCAAGGCCCAGAAAAGACTTTTATCTGCTTTTTAAGCAGCCAGAACATCTTAAAAGAAAAGCAAAGAATGGTGCAGTAAAGCATGAGGCAGGCATGCAGAAATCATCTCGTCTCACGACGGGAGCAAGGACCAGCGTTGACACAGGGAGAGGGAGCAACAGCAAGCGTAGAAAATTCTACTGCAGTTCTGCAGAGCAGTCATGCTGAAACAAGATTAGAGATTCGTGACTCCCCAATTCAAGGTTAGACTACAGTGAAGACAAAGCTTAAAGAGATAAAGCCTGCCTTCAGATACAAACACACGTTTCCCATAGCAAAATAAGCTTTTGAGATGCCTAATGGAGATAAAGCATGGAATACTTTATCCACAGAGCTGGTAGCAAACAGCACCAGGCACACTCCTTGCACTGCTCTGACTACCTGTACAATGAAGCTAACAGCTCTTATGCATGTTCTCTACCAGCCTCTCCAAACTACAGATTCATTTCAGTTCAGCCATTTTTCTGTTTTCATTAAGAAAAGTGTGATTTTTTTAGACAATCTTCCCAAGTGCTGCAGATGCACTCATGCACCTCATCACCTAGGGTGGAAAACTCCCCCTAGAATAGGGCCAGGGAATTTGGGAATATCTATAGTCTTCCCACCAAAGAGATCTCAAGGAGGGCAGAGGAGGGCAGCTCAGCTACCTTTCTGACCCCCTGAGAGGTATTCAAAACTTCTTGCCAAAATGGCCACACTGCAGAGCCGCTCCCTCAGCTACACCCTCCATTCGCCCTGAAGAACCATCCCCATGCTGCCAGAGGGAATGCAGGTAGGAGCGATGGTCTGTCACAGCATGGCACCCAGCTGCAGCAGACATCCACATCAAGAATAAGCTAGGAACCTAGCGTGTCTTTTTTGAAGCAATATAGTTGAGAGAAACTTCACAGCACAGCTAACCTTAGCAGAGGTTTCAAGTACAGCACATAAATAACTGAAGACTCGAGATTCTTCTGCTACGAAACACAGAGGCTATATTAAGAATATGACAGCTCCTCGGGAAAACAAAAGCTGGCAAGGGGAGAAAAGGCTATCCCTGCTTGGCATCAAGCAGTGCTTCATTTATTACAGATTTATATAAATCACTGGCATTTGACCAATACTAAGATTCTAGATTATCTCCAGCCAACAAAAGTACTTCAGTCTGTGCTGGTTAAAAATATTCTACTTTTTGTCCTCAGCTTGCTAGGAACAGCTATTTTTAGTAAGAGCCCAATCAACCTTATCAAAATCAAGCATCAAAAATAGACCGGAGAAACACTGGAAGCAAGTCCTATTTTTAGCCGCTCTGTCTATCCCTGCAGTTACCACAAATTCTGCCTGCACAGACCATGAAGGAGTGCTTAGTTATTCTAGGCAGATCCTCATCGTGACCCTTTTTTTCCCTGAACACCTGAATGCAGAAAACACTCGATTGATTAAAGATTAATACAGCCGCAAACCGTGACAGCTGCCTTTCGTCTGAGTGCTTTTGGGGAGGGGGAGAGGATGGGATGACAGAGAGCTTGCATCAGTATTCCTCTTGGGGATCTATTACATGGAAAGAAAATTGCTATTTCAATTCCCTTTTGTTGCTAAAAATAGCAGCCCCAATTGATTCAAGCAAACAGGGCACCAGCTTAGCAATGCCAAATTTAGAAACCACTGAAGTCCCAAAGAGTGAACGCTAACGTAGTCTAACACATGCCAGCTCATATTTAACAAAGAACAAAGAAGATAAGCATGCTGGCTGCAAGTTAATAAGGCAGCAGTGACTCCCTGCATTTTTATTAAATAAAAACAGAAAACTCGGTGCAAAAATAAGACCAGCTTCACTTCTATTCTGAATTTAACTCGCTGAGATAGGAAGCCTCATCAGAAGGACCATCTGTACCCGAGCTGAAATCCTAGAAATTCTGGGGTTTTTTTCATATGAAGGGATTTTTTTCTGCACAAAAGGAGCTAACACCTAATGGTCAGGCTTTGAAAAGGCAGGCTACAGAAAAAGATTCAATTCCCAGAACCGAACACTTACTTGGTAACAGCTTGTGTCTAGGAGCTAGGATTGTGGGTAGAAAAATATTCTATAAATATCACAGCACTGACAAGTTCCCATTTCATCCAGAACTACAGTAAGACAGGGTTTTGGGCACTGCACTCTCAAGATTTCTTTAGATCTGAGAGCTAGAAGCCATCTAGAAATCCCAACAAGAAAGCCACACTGAAGTCCTCACGAAAGTCAAGGGCAACGCTTATGCAGTGTCGGTTCCCACTGCCTCCATGTGAGCTCTCCCCTCTTCCAGGGTGGATTTCTCCTACCCAATCGCACTCAAATCTTTGCCACAAAGTCTTTTTCTCCTGTTAGTCATGGCCTGCTGCATTACAGATATGGGAGAGGGGCAACTCTGTGCTCAGAAGCCCCAACCCCATCCCGTTGCAAATTTAAGACCTTTGCTGCTCTGCAGGCTTTGGATCTTTGAACCCAAGAGTGCCCTGAACTTCTACAATAGCATGGAAGCTGCTGAGATCACGTGCCCAGGTCTGAGTTAACCATACCCTAAAGCTACACCTGCCTTGTGCTCAGTGAGATGCCACCATAGGTGTCACCACACAGCATTAATACACAGCAAAACCAGCCCCATTTGTTCACCCCTGTAAAACATGTGACAGACGCTGTCCCTGCGAGCATGACCAGGCCAGGAAAACACATGGAGGTCCAAGTTAGCATCCCTGATCCTGCCTCTGGGAGAGGGTGAGCACACAGGGAAGTTTAGAGGATCAGATAGCTTGGGCCTGGCACCACCTGAAGGCTTTTGTGTTTGTCACTGGAACATGCACAGAACAGTTGCTTTTCTGCGAAGGACTAAGCAGCCAGCAGAATGGCCTCTGGGTTTGGAGCCCACAAAGCTGAGTGAAGGTTCTACCTAACAAGTCATCAGAAGAAATTTGAGAATTTTTTTTTACTTTCACAAGCATAAAAATAAAATTAAGTCAGTGACATGGCAGCAAAACACCAACACGTGCAACCAGAAGTGGATCACAAGCGATCTCAGCAGGCTATGGCATATTAACTTCAAGTCAAAGCTATGCGAGATCTCAGAATAATCACTACCATAGGAACAAGTGGACACTGGGATGAAATGCAGTCCTAGATCAATTTTTAATCAAAAGGCAAACTGTGCCAAGCTTTATGTGATCAGTTTGGACAAGAATAACACTCCAGATCTACGAAGCAAGAGAAAAACATTTCATGTGATGATGACAAGAAACTGACTGCGAAGGTGACGGGGACCAAGCATAAGGATCTTGGAACACCCTCAGGAGCTACCTGGAGAGGTGTCTGCAACAGTTCTGACCCAAAAAAAGGGAACAAATTTTTAGTTATAACCCTGAGGGACTGACCTTCACACAGCCCCTGTTCCACACTGTTACTAGCGCCCACCACACAAAGCAGGCGATGCTTCATGGACTTCACAGGCAGCCGAGCTCCTGGAAAGGATCACAGCATCCCACCTCAGAGAATTAACGTTAATTAATACACTAAAGTAATAAAAAGGTAATATTGCCAGGTATTAGGTGGTGACACGGTGGCACCAGATGTCAAGACACACGTGTGGGACTAACGCTGCTTAGAGCTGAGGGGACCACTGTAAGCGATGGAAGAAAGGTGATGGGGTGCAGTGGCTGAATGTGAAGCAGACTATAAACTGCCATTCGGGTGCAGCTACAAAGACAACTTACGTAACCTGATTGCATCCAATGAGGTGCTTCCCATAGTAGTAGAAAACAATAAAGCATTAAGTAATTTAAACAGGAACAGCTGGGAAAAAAAGGACTGCTAAGATGATTAAGATCTACCTGTTTTGGGAGATGATTTCAGAGCTTGTGGGGGTTTTGCGCTCTTCATAAACTCATGTAGTGTAGCCACCAGAAAAGGAAAAGCTCAGATTAACTTTGGGAAGAAAGTGTAAATCAAACACAATTAAGACCAGAAGTTAGGATCTCTCAAAGGAGGAAAAAACACCTTGTTTCTGACTCTGAAGAGCACTGCAAGTGTAACCAACCTGACCTGCTGGAGGAGCTCCCAGGTGCAAGACAGCCCAGAAGACAGTGTAACTCTGGAAACCGGACCAAGAAGATGCCATAAGAATCCCACCCATGTAATGGGTCAGAAGGAAAGCAAGAGGCAGAGTGACCACACATCCTGCTAACTGCAGCTTCCAGGCTTCCACGGGTTACCAAGCACATTCTCCTTTCCCCCCCTCCACCTCAACGCACAGTCTGATCTCCAGGGTGCCTGTGCACACCCCTCAGAAAGGTGACACCACCTGCAGCAAGGCACACAGGAGACGTGCTGGAGACGGGCTCCACGCATGGGAAGGAGTTCCTTCCTTCTGGAACTCCTTACCCTGCTGGCAACAACTCAAATCATCTTGCTTAAGCACCTCCATATTCCAAGCGAGGACACCAGTCTCCAAAACATTTGGGACATGAAAAGAAGCAACAGCACCTTGTAATGGCTTTTTAAGACCACCTACAGGCGTGAAATCCTGTAAGTTTGTTGCTGTACGTAGCAAGAGACCCCAGGACACCGTCCCAAACACAGCCCTCCTCTGGCCTTTGAAGCCTGGTTGGCTTTCACAGCACTGTGCCCTCCTGGCTAAGGAGGCCAATGGCATCCTGGGCTGTGTGTTAGAAGGGGGGTGGTCAGTAGGTCAAGAGAGGTCCTTCTCCCCCTCCACTCTGCCCTAGTGAGACCACATCTGGAATATTGTGTCCAGCTCTGGGCCACTCAGTTCAAGAAGGACATAGAACTCCTTGGAAGAGCCCAGCACAGGGACACCAAGGTGATGGAGGGAGTGGAACCCCTTCCTGACGAGGCGAGGCTGAGGGAGCTGGGCCCCTTTAGCTTGGAGGAGACTGAGGGGTGACCCCATCAATGTCCATCAATATGTAAAGGGTGAGAGTCAGGAGGCCAGAGCCAGGCTCTGCTCAGGGATGGCAGCGACAGGACAAGGGGCAGCGGGTGCAGCTGGAGCAGAGGAGGTTCCACGGGAATGTCAGGAGGAACTTTGTCACTGTGAGGGTGACAGAGCCCTGGGACAGCCTCTGTCCTTCTCTGGAGACACTCAAACCCTGCCTGGATGTGTTCCTGTGTGATTTAGTCTGGGTGACCCTGCTCTGGCAGGGGGTGGGACTGGATGATCTTCCAAGGTCCCTTCCAACTCCTGATGTTCTGCGATTCATGACTAGGACCTGAACAAGACTGAGTTGTGTAAAATTCTGAATAAACATTTAAATGAAGGTATGGGTACATTCTGAGCACAACACATCATTCAGTACAGGCATGGCACACCACAACTCCTCAGGTCATGAGAAAACAACCTATGGAATTTAAAAACATGCTGTCATCGTTTACCTGTCCCCTCCATCCACACGTATCCAGGTATCTATCTGGGAAGCAAGGGAAACACACACACACAAAACCACCCCACAGTGTAGACAAGCTCTCCTGCAGTGTAACAGTTTTATTAGACCCTCCAGCTCAGAGCAGAGGTCCTGCTAACCCAGGACCTGGTCTCTGGCAGCTGTCAGCAACAGACACTGAGGGGACAATTTAAGAAGTCACCAAGCACACGGTCATACCTCTCTGGGATACTCTTCCTGCCTCCAGCTTGCAGATCCACGATTTGGTGGCCTACCACTAGTGATTTCGGACGAGTTCTCGGGGGGTGGGGGGAGGTACCAAACAAAAAAGCTATCAGATCTTTTACTGCATGTTTTAAATCCCTGTAAACCTTTAGCCTCAAATACAGACTGTAACTACACAGCTGAACTCCATCCTGCATGGCACGCTATCACCTCCTGTTCTTCTTGATACTCATCAGCTAGTTTGGGATTTGGTGCTTCCTCCACCATTGTGCTTTCTCCTGATTCACAGAGCTGTGGGGTTGGAAGGGACCCCCAGAGCCCATGGGGTCCAACCCCCTGCCAGAGCAGGGTCCCTAGGACAGGTCACACAGGTCAGTGTCCAGACAGGGCTGGAATCTCTCCAGAGAAGGAGACTCCACACCCCCCTGGGCAGCCTGTCCCAGGGCTCCCTCACCCTCACTGGGAAGAAGTTCTTCCCCACATTGGGGTGGAACTCCCTGTGCCCCAACTTGAGGCCATCACCCCCAATCATGGTAAGCAATGACACTGACACTTTTGTTTAACTTTCTCTGTCCTTTTAATTGAAGTTGTGTATTTTCAATTTTTTTTTATATATACACTTATTAACCAGGTAAATGTAACCAAAACAACAACATTTCTGAGATTAGCCATTCAGGCAGCCCTTTGATGGGAGCCTCCATCAGAATTTCTTTGGGCTACAGGTTTGCAGATAGCAAATGAATTCAGAATTTAAGTACACATAAAATACCAAAATGATCTAAATATACTCCATCTATTAGAGAAATCACACTCTTTCCCTATCTCCAGAATTAAAATCTTCATTGCAAATGCAAGTTAGAGCGGAATTTCAGTGCATCAACAATATACCAAAATAGACTAATTGGAAAGCATGGAAAGATAAGGACACTGACACTGTATAAACTGATTTCTCTTCACTTCCAGCTCCAAGTGACCCCAAGCTGCAGAACTGCTCGGACTTCTCTTCCCCACCCTCACCAGCACCCTGCCTTGTGCCAAAGATAATAAACATTTACAGCATTTAAGTCTGCAAAAAGGATCGCTGTGCCCAAGCCTCTTCCCAACACTCTCCAGGAGATAATGGGTGGATGGTCCCTGAGAAGGAGGTAAACTACAGACACTTCCATGGGTACATGCTCACAGAACACAACCTGCCAGCTTTCCCTCCTGAGCCCGTCCAGGCTCAAGCCATCTCCCAGAATCGCTGGGTGCCTCCACAGGGAGCATTTCAGAGGCACACCTTGGACTCGTGCAGTCACCAGGCGACAAGCCTCCCCGCAGCACGGTCCCTGGGAAGGCAGGCAGCCAGCAGTCCCGTGGTGGGAGCCAGGCTGGGTCCACCCTACTTGCTGCCAAATTGGTACCAATACCCCAGGGAGGCACAGGCTGGCTGTGCTGGAACACACCCCACACTGTGCTCCTCATCCTTCTGGGCAGAACAGGGCGTCACTAGCTAACCTCCCTCTGTGTGGATGAAGTCGGACGCTGCTGAAGACACATGTGCAGCTGCACAGAAGGGGCCTCACACGTGGAGAAGCCTTTTCACTTGTGCCTCTGAGCACCCACATCACACCAGGCTTGTGTTCACTCAATGAAGCCACTCACAGGGCTCTGCCTTACCTGCTTTCTCCTGTGACATTTATCCAACCCAGCTGCCATTACCCTCTGTGCCAGTAAACCATCCTAAGTCCAGCCTCCAACCCTTAACCACTTATTCACAACATCGTTTCAAACTCATCACAGTCAAAACCAACCAAAAACCCCTGAAATACATGGGTTACTGCCTTTCTGCTGGAATACCACTTACCACTGTACTTTCTCCCCCAACAAGGCCACTGTCACAGGGTTGACAATCCCTAATATGCCAAAATGAGAGTTCCACCTTTGGAAGGAATGCTATAAACAAGGATAGCTGCCTATTTGTGTAGAAGGAAAAGCAAGTTTTAGACCTGAGGAAGGCATATTGTTACATTACCTCAGGCAGCAGAATTACAACTGATAAAGTGTGTCTTTGACAAGCTACTGCTTCACTACACACAGGTAGGGAGGTTACCAGTGAAGCCACACCACACACTCAGCACATTGTATTCCCACACACAAAAGGTGCACCACTGTATCCAAGAACTCTCCTTAAGACAACCTTGACCTATAGTACCTCTCCAAATAAAATCAAAATCCAGCATGTTTTCCCCTTTAAAGATTTAACACATTTGCATATTCAGTCTAAGCAAACTGAATCTCCATGTCTAACCCAAAAAGCAGCTGCAACCAGCCATCCTGATCACTTACTGCTCTCACATGACTTGTGAACACCTACCATCACTTATCAGAACACTTAAGTTTGGCCCTGTCCCAATAAGCCATCTTGGGTACTAGTGCTCACAGTGTTTCAGGTGTTTTAAAGTTACATATAAATCAAAGCTAATGAGGACAGAGTTGACTCAGACCCTCAACTACTGATAAGTATTTGCACCATTTTCACTTGCTTCTCTCAGTTCTCTACCAGCATTTGAGGTACTACATCTCCCCCCATTCAGGTAAAACCACGACACAGCCTGTGACACCCGCTGCCCTCCTAGGGATGTCCCCCTCGGGCCACGGGCTAACAGTTCCCACAGCAGGTTGCTCCTGGCTGCCACCTCCAGCAAGCAACATCACCACCCCACCAGAAAAGCAGCTGAGTCACTCAAAAGCAAGCTGCTATCACTGCCACAGTCAGATCCCTGTCTGGACTCAGGGGGAAAAGGAAGGGGCCAGCAGGAGCTCCAACAACCGCTTCGGCACAGCGGTCCACGCTGAATCCCCTGCCAACCTTGATGGTTCTCCAGGACCCAAGGAGCAGCCCTTTCTGAAAGCCTCAGGCTTTCTGCATGGACACAGGGCGGCTGCACGACGGAAACCCAGCACTCAAGAAACCAAAGGTAACATGCAGCACTCCTGCCACGAGGAGGAGGTTGTGCTGTAGGTTCATCACTCAGAGCTGCTGCCTCGCCACTGTGACAGCTGGGAGGCCCTGCTGCCACGCACCAGCCACCTCGCCATCTCCCCGACCAGAAGAGATCTCCACACTTCTATTTTCAGAAGTCAGCTGACCTATATAAGTTTATTGCAGAGGGATCTTCAACAGCTTCTGCAGGAAGTCATTTTATACCTGACAAGTTCCCCGAAACCATACGCCAAACTCTCCCTCAGCAGCCCTGCCACACCGGGGTATTTCAGGGTGAACCGAGGGAGAGGGCAGCTCCAACCCCGTCCCGACCTTTCCCACACCTCCAGCTTTACACCCCAGAACAGTTCCTCCGTGGCAGACAAGCAGCAAAGCTGCACAAGCAGCTCAGGGCAGAAGATGAATGAACCGCGTGACACTAAAGATCTGTGAATTGAGAAATCTGATGCATGAATTAACATCCATCCCCCCACCTTTCCCCCAAAAAAAGAAAGGTATACAGCAGGACATAAAAGGAGAAGTATAGAGAGGGGTGGAAAAAACGTGGTCTGACACATTTATAAAAACTGATGGCCTGTCACCCAGACGCTGATGAATATTTTTTACGGGATAAAAATGGCAACCTAGAGTCTAAAAATAAAACGCTGTGCTGCAGACCTGTCTGGCTCAGCAACACCACTGGAATACAAACACGCTCCCTCGCTGGTATATCTTGACTAAGATTTCAGAATAAGAGGAGGAAAAAACTGCTTTAGAACATACAATGTATTTCCAAGGGAAGGGATTCGGGTTCTGTGAGGTTTTTAAATAAGAATTTAGATTAACCTTAGACTTTGCAGTGTATAATTGCCATTTTAAAAAAACCTCTCCTAAATTCTAAGCGATTGATGAGAGCAGCAGAGTATTTCACACTGCACAAAGCAATTTTTTTCCTTCCCTTCCCCAGACAATTACAATATAAGAACATATTTATCAGTGTCTTTAAAACTGTAATTTCAGTAAGCTTAGCAATGTATTTTTAGAATCACGCTGCAGACAGAACTGTGGACACCGCTACTTCCAAACTCATCCCACCCCCAGAGACAGAAAATAAAACCTTTTATCTTCATTCTGCCTCAAAATGCAAACTAAACTGCTCAGCTGAGGAGCCAAAATGACTGAACATCATTCACAAGCAGCACTAATTTCTCAAGCCTCTCCACACTGCAGACAGGCTGCCTGATGCAGTAAAGATGCTATTTTTGGCAAGTGATGCAATAGCTGCAAGGGCTCTCCCAGAATCTTTCATTTAAGAGCCCAAGCCATATCAAAACTTGTTACAAGATGCCCAGTAACACTGCATTGCCACCTTCCCATCCTCTGCACCAGCGTATTCCCAGCAGAAGCCACCCTTTTACAAGCTGTATCGTCCAAGGAAGAGTGAGATTTTACAGGAGAAGAGGGGTGTATATACATCCATCAGCAAATACACCTGCCCTGCACCGCCTGTGACGGCAGTTACACAACACTGCAACTTTCTGCTGAACTCCTGAGTTTCTATTGAAGCAGCCTGGTTTCCTTGCTGAATTTCTGTGAAGGCTTTGAAAAGTCTCCAGAGCTAATAAAATATCTAATCCTTCCCAAAGCTATTTCCATTCTTGGAGATCTTTTTAAAAGTTCCTGTGCCTAGCTGACAACTGTTAAGACACATTTCTGCTACACAACCATTTCAACAGCTAAAAATTCTAAAAGTGAGAAGAGTTCCAGAAACACTAGGGCTTTTTTAAAGGGTTTTTTATTTTTTTAAATAGGGATTTTTCAGCCCTTTGGCTCTCTGGATCTTTCAGGTTTTGCAATGGCCACATGGACAGCCACGTAAAAGACAAGCTTACCAATAAATCCTCCACTGACCCCTTAAAAACTCTAATTCCACCTCTCCTCTCCCCAGAACCAAGAGGCATTCCCTAAGTCCAAACTACTCAAGAAACTGCTTTTGCTTTACTTCTGCTCTCCGGGGGCCTATGAAGAAGGCACGCAAGGGCCATGAAGAAA
The DNA here is from genome assembly GCA_020800305.1 of Porphyrio hochstetteri. Classification (NCBI taxonomy): domain Eukaryota; kingdom Metazoa; phylum Chordata; class Aves; order Gruiformes; family Rallidae; genus Porphyrio; species Porphyrio hochstetteri. The sequence goes on from CM036908.1 coordinate 1,250,632, forward strand.
CTGCACTGACTGTTTTGAACGCATGGTTATGGACAATGCATTAATAAATCCATGAGCCCGACCTGGTGCCAGGCACAGCCTGACTCCTGTAACACATGCAGGTTATATACAGCAGCTCATCACAGCCAATGTTTAAGGTTTGAGAGGACTTTCCCTGCACGTATCAGTGTATCATGCCTGCATGGCAGCTCACGTTTGGCTTAGGTTTTGGGGAGGATTTTGGTGGTCTGGGTTTTCTCCTTTTCCTCTTCCAAGCCTTTTCTCTCATGATCTATTTAAACTCTAGATGAGCAGTCTGATTACGTCCCAGGCTTAGTTTATTGGGTTTTTAAGCAGTCACAAAACCAAACCCAACTTGAGCACGAGTCAGTTTGCATCTTGCCTGGCAGGCCAGTTTGCACAGACCTCATGAGTAACATCAACACCTCAGCTCCTACAGTGCGGAACAGGCAGGGCAGAGCTGGTGTAAAGGTGGATCTGAGCTCAGCCAGAGCATTTGCTTTGGTTTAAGGTATTTCCAAGATCTTCCCCCTCTTGACAAGTTCTCATCATGTCATACACCACACAGGACAGACAGAAGCAGAAAAGTTTGACAATTCTTTGCTGGTTGGGAGCAGCTGAGTTCTGCCTTCCCCCCACCCACACAATATATTCACCTCCTCCCCCTCCAACACGAGCACGGGGAGGCTGATGGAGATAGACTTTGTAACATCTGCAGGCTACCAGGAGAAAAAAGGAAGCTGGCCCCAAAGCAGCAAGACCTGGAGAGATTTCATCCAGAAGCTCTATAGAGAACAGGGAATGAAACTCTCCGAGATCCTCGCTGCTCAGAAGCAAAACAGCAACTGAGGCAGGCAGATACCCAGTGATATTTTATTCATTTTGGCTAGAAGCAACATTAAAACAAGCTGCACACTGAGAAGTCAGCATTTGCTCTAGGGACACAAAGGTATGAAAATAGGGATTCTGCAGAACAGCTGAAGTGGCAGCAAGGACTCACACCCAAACCCTCTCACTTATTCAGAAGGGGGAAGCTGAGGCACAGAGCCCCGTGTTGCCAAAGCAGCAGCACAGGGAGCATCACACGGGGAGCTCTGCCTGGCCTTGTGACGCAGCAGGAGGGTGACACCTGCAGAAAGCAAGCTCAGGCCCTTTAACGTACAGGCAGCAGGAAGCAAGAACACAAGTGTACATCTGCTTTGCTCCTGTACCACAGGAACCAGGACAGGCCAGAAGCCCGGGACAGTTCCCAGAGCCAGTTCCTGTCGTTCCTACTGAGGCAATGGAAGAACACAGCAGCAACATCAGATGCGTCACGCAAGACAGAGGTGAGAAACATTCACCAGTGCCATGAGAACCCATGAGAGCTGCTCCCATTCACCCAGCCCACTGCTCCTCACAGGAGGCTGCAGAACGATGGGACTGCAGGACACTCACAATTTGAAGTGAGAGGGTCAATCTATCCTGCTCTTATTGTACCTGTGTCCAGCTTGCCCAGGATAAACATGGACTGAAACTAGTGTGACCACTACAGGTGCAAGTCTCCAGCACTTCAATAGGTAATAAAATTGAAGGGGTTAGAACACTAATTAGCCTAAATGGCTTCTTAAATTAGAGAAGCAATATTTTCTTGTTTAGAGCTATCCCTGTATCTTCTAGTAAAAAGTTATGCTTCTATTCCAACTGAACAGAAAGATTTGAAATATCAGGTCATCCAAATCTCCAGTTCCCAAGTACCAAAAAGTGGACTAGACTGTTTAAGCTGCCTGTTGCTACCCAAGACTCAAGCCAACATCAAATATGACTCTTCCTCCCTTCTCTCTCCCTAGTTTGAAATGAAGTATCTGTGCAATCTTGCTCGAAGCAGCTGCTAAAGTAGCATTCTAGGGAGAGAAGAAAACACTCCTCAGGGTGTCCCCTCTCGGGTTCAAGCATGATTGCACGCACTCCAAGATCCACGAGAAGTTGGTGAGGATGTTTATGCTATGCTAGGAATGGCTCTAAACCTTTTATAACCTCTCACTCTAAATAAGACCGTTATTTCTGTTAAAAGCAGAGCCCTCTCAGTGGTACTGGAAATAGCTTCTCGTGTAGCTTCTCGTGAGTTGTCAGGGACAAAGATGGCTTTAGGAGTATATTTAGTAGATAATGTGCTGTTAAAAAGCTGCAAAGACAAGCACAGATAAAAGCCGATGTAGCTGGCAAGTCTTTATTCAGCTACAGAGATGTTAGAAAGGCAACTCTTAAAAAAGAAAAGCAGAGAAGTAGCACAAGAAGAATTAAGATTTCTAGAGTTTTTGGAAGTTACCTAATTATGATGAGGGAGCACCCCATTCCAATAGATGGGTCATACAAAAAAGACCGAGTCTAAAGTTGCTGAAAAGCCATTAAACTTATCCTCCAAAGCTGCCCTGCTTTGCATGAGGCGCTCCTGAACATTCTTTTTAAAGCCTGTGTTTTACATTCTAGCCTCTGCGCTGGAACCTGATAGACAAGCGCAATTTTGTTTAAATTAGAAGTCATATGATTATCTCGCTTTTGTGCACTGCAGCTCTCTAACAGAAGCTTAAACAAGCTCAAACCACACCTTTGGAGAAAAGTCTTTCTTCTCCGCATTGTCAGGAAGGTTCCTCAGCAGCACCCTCTAGCCCGCAGACTCAAAGGAGGAAGAGAGAACAGTCAGTTCAATTGAGCAAATCCCACCATTCATAAAAAGGGGGTCGCTTAGAGCTGAGACACACCGATGCAGAGCTAGAGACTGATCAGATATGAAGACCACCCTGTGTTTTTTCGGCCTTAACATATATAACTAAAATAGGAATATCTGGTAATTACTGTTCCACAGAGGTCCCTCCATCCTACCCTCTTAATTACATTTGCTTAATTGAGTATTTCTATCCATGGGGGGGTGGAGGGGGGCGAATGATATTAAGATACCCGAGTTAATCAGATCGGAAGGTTACAGGGGTCTCAGGAGAAATGCCCTTGATAAACTGCCATCAAGCAGTAAGGGAGGCTCCCGCGTTACAGCCGTTTCACTTGCACCGGCACAGTTCTGCAGTAGGGGTCTGCATTAAGGACTGATGGAGAAGCTCAGGCAAACACCGCCTTTCCCTTCCCATTTCTAAATACGGAGCGAGCGCCCGGTGTGTTCCCCTCCGAGCCCCCAGAGCTCGCCGTGCTTTCCCTGGTGGAAGACTCCCAGGGTTCGCCATGGAAGCGAGGTTCGCATCCAGCCGCGACTGACCGGGCTGCACTTCCCTGTCCCTGGCAGCGCAGAGGGAGCGCCCGTGGGCAGCGCACGGGCTGGCGCAGGCTGCGCTCGGCGCCCCCCCGGTTCCCCCCGCCGCACGTGGCCCGGCCAGTGTCCCCGTCACGCGAGGCGGCCGCGGATCCTCCCCCACCCCATCCCCCCCGGTTCAGTCGCCTCCCGGCACGGCCCGGGCGGGCGGGCCGGGCTGCAGCGATCCGGCGGATGAATGGCGCCCCTGCCGATTCATAACGGCGGCGCCGTCCATTCACAACCCACGCGGCTAGCTGCGAACTGTTCATGAAACTCCGGGAGGACAGCTCCTCCCCCGCCCGGCTGGCGGACGGGGGCAGCCCGCAGCCCCTGGGGCGGGCGGGGCGAGGGCTGGGGCACCCCGGGAGTAACGGGAACGCGGGCGGGGGGAGGCGGCCGCGCCCCGGCCGGGCTCCAAAGGCCCCCCCCACTCCTTCCCGCAGGGCCTGTGAGCCTGCCCCAGCGCCGGCTCCGGGCATTCGGTAAGCGGAGGGAGCGCGTTATGTCACCGGTTAGGTAACGGGCGCGGGAGCCGCCGCAGTGACGGCACTCCGCCTCCGTCCCGGCACGGCAGGGGCAGCTGAGGTGAGGCGAGGCGAGGCCAGGCGACGTTAACCCCTCGCGGGGGCGGGAGCGGATCTCTCCCCCGGGAGCGGGGCCCGGGCTTCCCCCTCCGCCCACCGGAGCCGCCGGGGAGCGAGGCCGGCTCCCAACGAGAGGTGCGGCGGCGGCGGCACCGGCTCCGACCGACGGCGCCGAACGCCCGCGCCTCCCCCCCCGCTCCTCTCCCGACCGGCGCGGCGACCGGGCGGGCCGGCAGGGGGCGCTGCAGCGCCGCGGCGGGCCGGGACGCGGTGACCCGGAGCCAGGGCCCGGCCGCCTCGGCCCCGCCGTGCGGTCATTTCCCCGGCCCGGCGGCGGCAGCCGGGACGCGGCCGCGCCGCCCCGCCAGGAAGGGGGATAGCAGGGCCACGGGGAAGCAGCAGCTCAGCGTGCGAGCCCCAGGGCAGGCCCCGGTACGTCACGTCACACGACGCGATCGGCCTCTGACGCCAGAAACGGGCACGACCGATGACCGATGTGCTGGAGCCCCGCTACAGGCCAGCGGCCCCAGCGCGCCCGGCTGCGGCGGGAGCAGCTCGGCCCGCCAGCACGGCCCCGCCGGTCTCCCCAGCTGGCTTTCACGGAGGGTCCACCAGAGCGGCCAGCTCGGTGCCGGCAGCCCGCCGCGCTCCCTGCCCCGCACCCGCAGCGGGGAGCGCCGCTGGCCAGCCCCGGCTGCCCCAGGGAGCGCTGGCACAGTGCTGCTCCCCCTTCCTCAGCTCGCACCCTGTTCTCGGCAAGGCGGAGAATGTACACCCAGGATGCAGCACCCCACCAGGCTCCAGCACAAGCTGCGGCCGGGGCCCCCACTGCAGACTCCCCGAAGCCCTTTTCCGAGGATGCTCCTGCTCCTCCCAGACAAGCTGACCAGCACGGGTCAGGAATTTCCAGCAACACCCTTTGTCCAGAGACAGAATGCTATAAAGGGTGAACACCAGCTGCTCGGACGCTCTGAAAGCGGCATCCACTCCAGCTCTCCCTGTTTGACTTCATGAACCTCCTGGCCCATCTATCTGCTGCTCTCTCCCCCTTTCTGACATTCCATCCTTGCAGCTCTCTCCTACCCCAGCTTCGAGGGTCTTTTGTTTAGAAAGGTTCACAGCTTCCCCTAGAGGCACAAACTACAGAGAAGTTTCCAGTAGTGCTCCCACTCCTCTGACTGGGACTGAGGGCCTGCTACTGGACTTCTCTTTCTGGTCCAAGAGAAAACACTCCTTCAGAAGTCAGGCACTAGGAAGACCAAAGGACGTTGCCCTTAACCACCCCACCACAGACTCGGCACCTTTAGTCCACTGGCCAGAACCAGCCCATTAAAATGGACTGTAATGGCCAGGTCCTGCCACCTTCTGTCTCAAGAGACCCCCTCAAAAGTGCACAGAGCTCCCCCCACTGCCGGCAGGAACTATTCCAGCAATTCTGCTTTCTGCTGCTCTCCTTTAGGTCCCACAAACCTTTCCTACAGCCTGGTCAGGCAGCCAGCGCCAGCCCCAACAGAATGTGCTGTCTGTCCCAAAAGCCAGAGGACACGTACAGGGACACCAGCACGCTAAGCACAGGCCAGCTGGGCACAGCGCAGCCAGCTCGGGTCACGGGCAGAGGCACAGCATCGCACCCCACGTGCAAACTAATGCACTGCTGAACTTAGGAACAGCATTCACATCAAAAATAGCCATTGTGGGAGTAGCTTGCAAAGTCGCCTTTTTTTTTTTTTAAGGAAAAAAAAAACCCCAAATACCCACAGGACTGCTCTGAGATTCAGCAGTAAGGGCAAAACTTCAGACTGCAGAAAATCCACCACTACTAAGAGACTTTACACAGGGCAGGACTGAGCATTAAAAGCTGTGATCAGCACTCCTTGCTCAGATGCATGCCATACTACGAATTCCCACAAAAGGAATAATGAAAATACAAATCAACTTCTACAGCAAAAACTATTTGACAACAATATGCACTCAAAATATATTCTCAAATCTACTTCCTCTCTGCACAGAACTTGTGCTGAAAGTAAGTTTGAGGGGCAAAACAATGCAAAGCTGTGAGGAGACATTCTAGGTCAGTCTGGAAGAGACATGGTTTTCAACCCACAGCTTACTAACAGTGACTGAAACAAGCTAGTCTGTACTGGTACATCACACTAACGTTTCTCTGAACAAATGCATTATTTTCATATGTTGGCAAGGCAATGTTTCATATCAGAACTTCTACACTTTTGATTTTTAACCACAACCAGCAACAGCTTAGAAGGGAGGAATCCAGCTGGGGTGAGATCCTTCCACAACACTGCAGGGCTGGCAGCTTGAAAATCCACCTCTTTCTTTGTAAGCCAAGAAAAGTTTAGTCAAAATTACTTCCGGATGAACAGATTTCACACCCCCCTCACACTTCCAAACATGCAACACATCAAGATTCCAGTTCCCAGAATTAGAGTTTTAAATATAGCCAAATACAACTAGCTGGTCTGTCCCTAAGGATAAGTCCCCACAGAAAGAACAGGGTGAGGAGTGGCTTAAACTTTTCTTAAAATTAATTCCCAAACTAGTCAGTCAATATGAGACCATTACCCTAGCCTTTGAAAAGGAAAGGAGCTCGTTAGAACTTGTTAGTGAGGATCTCCAAAACTGCTCTGCAACTCAAACAAGCCCTTCAACATGCAAGAGGACTGGGTACACACCATCCACCTTCACCTAGACAGACCCAGGCAAATCAAGGCTTTGGAACAGCCTGTCAAGGTGGGGCCAAGCAACAGAGATGACAACAGGCTCCTCCTGCAGTTTGTAGGCTCAGTTTAAGCCAACGTAGCTGCAGGATGTCACCCAACCATCCATTCCTACCTGCTTACCCACCATCTGTTCACCAAGTGCTTCCCAGGCAAACCAGCAAGCTAACCCTGCTAACCCCACTGCTGGTCTTTCTTGCAGGGTTGGTTATCAGCCATCACGCAAGCAGCCCTCACCCACACCAGCACCAGGCCTTGACCAGAGGCCACGTGAGGAAAGCAGTGAGAGCTCACAGCCAGCAACTAGAGCAGAAGCGATTCTTTTGCCAGCAGTTTCCCTTGTGTGGCACCAGCACTGGAACTCATTTGAGCCACAGCAAAACAGAATAAGGAGCAAAAATAGCCAAAATTATCAGTCTCCTGCAGGGCAGACTCCTTAACCAGATCACCACAGAACGAGAGTAGCACCAGTGCCAGCACAAGGAAGAGAAAAGCAGAAGATCTCTCCATCTACCTTCTCTCCCCACACCAAACGACTGGATCAGAACGCCACAGAGGCACATGAAGACTGAGTACCTCATTGATGAGCTGACATCCCTTGAGAGAGGCAGTACACCCATTCCAGTGTAAATTCGAGTAGGAACAGAGGTTGGAGTGAACACCCAGAGCATGATGAGAATGGGCCACAACCAGCAAAGGTGAAGAACCAGTCCAGCAAATGGAAAATCTCAGATCAGAATCCAGCATCAAGCTGCAGAGCACCAGAAGTTTTGACATAGATCTGAAGACAGAAGTGAGACTATCAGGACAAGGAGACTGAGGTAGAGTTTGTGTTACGACAGGTAACTTGCCTTTAAGCACAACTAAATAAATCAGAACACACTGCACTTTCTGCCACACCACAAAACCACTGTGTTCAACACGCAGGACATCTGAGGGCAGGAACAAACACCAAGAAACCCTAAGTCTAATCCCTCGCTTAATTACTGACAGATAGCAGCATCTTCCAGCAGTGTAGTGATCCTTTACTGCCCTGTCCTGGCTGGCTGCTGCTTCTTCCTCCTAGCAAGAGCCCTGCCTGCTCAGCTCTGCTGAATGGCTCTCACATGCTGGAGCCAGGAGGCTGCTGTGGGAGGTGGGACTCAGGCACCAGGAATACCAGGCACATACACCTCTCCAAGAAAAAACCACTTGTGAAAGCTATTAGCAAGGAACAAGTTTCTAGATCAAATGCCTCTGCTGGCAGGACATGAATCCTGGGGATGGAAGCAGGGTGGGCAAGTCCCATGGGAAACAGGTCAACAGGAGGCTTCAGAAGAGAGACAAGGGAAGTTCTGGAGGAGCAGATTGGCTGGGCACAGACAAGGAAGGTGAAACCTGGACTTGTCTGCATAAGGATCCAGTGGTGAAGAGCGATGTGCAAGCATAAGCAAGCGTTGGTTGGAGAGCAGCAGTCACACTGAACAGCTCTTGACCTTCTGTTTTCCACATACACACACGCCCTCGCACACCTCCACAAACCTCTGCATCTAGAAGCAGGGATTAGAGACTCTGGAAGGAGACCAGACTCTTTAGTCTCTGCACAGGTTTCTTCCCTTCAACAACAAAAACCTTTGCCCCAGTGAGCTTATGTCACACCTCCCATTCCCCCATCTTTCACTACAGCTTTTGTCCCTTCCTGCTTCACTGGTAGCCTTCTAATATACATCAAAACCCTCAGGAAAATGTTTAGGACTACCAGCCCTATTGCTGAGCTCCTCAGCCCAGCTCTTCCTTGTCCTTTAAGTACAGAGCTCCTCAAGAAGTGAAAGTGCAGCTGTGCCTCAGGTACTGGCATGACAGATGTAGTACACCCTCCGAGGTCACTGTGGCTCACAATTACAATTACAATAGGAAGGAGGTAGAAAAACCAGAGGAATCCAAGCAGCCAAACCCAAATCCCACCCAGTCCAGGGGAAGCACTGCACATACACAGGCCTGGCTCGACCTGAGCCACGCAGCCGGTTCCCAACCTCTCTGCCACAAGCAACTGAGTCAGGAGAGAAACACAAGAGAGAATCTCAGGACAGACAGAACAAGGAGGGTGACATCAAAATGTGAAAAGAAGAAACACAAGGACAGGCACCATTTTCCCTCAGGCTCAGCTTCTAGACATCTCATCTCCAGTTCTAAGGGCTGCTACACAAGAGGCTTCTTTCAAAACCTACAACTAAACCCCAAGATTTTAGGTGTCACCAGCTGTTGCCCAGGGCAGGGGAGCAAATTAAAAGCTCAGTAGGAAGTTCTGCATATAGCTCTTTACTGTTAGCTGAAGAAGCTTATATTGTGGATCGGGATTTCAGCTCTGCTAATGACTCACCCAGTTTGTGTTGCTCTAGATTTCAGCTCCAGGAATCTGTGAAGTCACACAGATTTGAAAAAAATATATAAATAACTACATTAAGGTTAAATAATCAAGAGACAAAACACAGCAAATTTAAGGTAGAATCCTTTTGTACAATTAAATATACTACAGGGGAAGGAAGTCAAATAGCATTTTCTAATATTAATGTACTGGATCTGAGAAGGTTTTGCTTTACTCTAGGAACCTAAGTTTCCGAAAGCCTATCAATAAGTGAGCAACAGAAGTCATCTGAAGTTAGAAGCAGCAACCCTAAAGCTAATTAGGCAAGTGATTAAACTATGCAAGCTCTACAGAACATAAAATGCTTTACCCAATAGCTATGCTGTTTATCCCACATTTGTGTTCATATACAAGCCTAAAGAATAACATTTGGCATTTCTGTTGGAGTAATTAGAAAAGATATTTTCTTACTGTCATCCATTCTGTATCAGAGACGATTGTCCCAACCCTGCAGATTAGGAATGAAACATTCATCAAGATCAACTGAAACAATGAATTCCCAGGTGGAAAACTACAGCAGTTTTCCCCAAGCCCCACTCTCAGCTCTGCCCCCACAGCCCCAGGACCTCCTGCCAGCTCACCTTCCTTACAGAGCAGTGCATTTTCCCAGCTGGCTCTAACATCTGGCACAGCTCCTGGTGGGATTCTTTGCTGGAGATACCTCTGTGCTCCTCACTCCTACACAAGACCTTTCCATGCTTTCACCAGGCACTCCCCAGGCACCCTCCCCCAAGGGCAGGGAAGCACTCTGGCCAAAGAAACAACACGAAGAAACTGGAGCAAGATACTACTCTAGATGACATCCTTGTAGAAATCCCCTAGCATTAAGTAACCTGTTTCCAGTAGAAGCATTCCAACTTTAAATCACACAGAAGGGTGAGAAGACCCTTAGAGACTTATTTAGAGCACCACAGCTATTCATCCCCCAGACTAGTTAAGTTTTCAAGCATTTCCCTTTCAGGCTGTTTATCAAGGTGTTCCCCTTTCACCCTAACAGCATCTCTCCTCCACTTACCATCACTGCTTTTTGGAGGTGGAGAGACCATTCTACAGCATTTAATTCTCCTTCACATGCATCTCTGTTCCTGCAATGAAATGTGGCGATGCATGTTCCTACCCTGACTCGAGCGCCCAGGTGACATCAGCTCTGTGCTACTGAACACTCCACACTGAACTTCACTGGAAAAATGAAAGGCACCTCAAAACACAGGACAACAACAGTGTTCACACCAAGTCAAACTCCAGAGCTAGAGATCCAGCCTGGTGGTGCCCCCAAGTATGCATTTAGTCTCAGCAAGTGCTGAAGCCCATCAGCAGGGACACAACAGGACCAGAGGCAGGACTCTCAACTTCTGGGGTCTAAGCATTTACTTGCTGTCCTGGTTTTGGCAGGGGTAGAGTTAGTTTTCACAAGGAGTGAGTTGAGCTGACCAAAGGTGTCTTCCACACCAAGCTCCCCACAGAAGGGGGCTAGGCAGGGAAGGGCAGGTCTAGTGGATGCCGGTGCCCAGTGTACCTAATGCCTTTGAGCTACGGAGGGACAGGACCCATCTGGGTTTCTGGAGTGACAGGGAGATACCAACACTTGACTCTGCTAGAGGCTGAAGTGAGTCTAACTGGGAAGGACTGGGAAAAACAGCCCACTGTAACTGGCCCAGAGGCTCCATGCATCCTGGGCACAGACTTCCTCTGGAGAGGGTATTTCAAGGACCCAAAAATAGTACCAGTGGGATTTTGGTATGGCTGCTTTAGAGACAGGGAATTCAACAGCTGTCTGCTTTGCTTGGACTCTTGGAAGACCCTTCTGTCTGAGGATGGAAGAACAAGAGGTGCCAATTGTTACCACAATGGTGCACAGACAACAATACTGCAACAACCAAGATGCCCTGATTCCCATTCAGAAGCTGATCTGTTGATCACTCCCTTCAACAGTCCAATCTGGCCAGTGCAGAAATCCAGCTGGGAGTGGAGCCTGGCAGCAGACTGTAGTGGCCTGAACAAAGTCATGCTCCTGATGAGTGCTGCTGTGCTGGGTATGTTGGAACTCCAGTATGAATGGGAGTCCAAGGCCACCAAGCAGTGCCCCACAAGCAATGCTGCTAAGGCATTATCATCAACCCCTTTGGCAGCAGAGTACATGCCACAGTCTCCTTGCAGCTGGAGGGGTGTCAACTGCCCCAGGGGTGGAGACCCAGCCCCACCACCAGTGCAGATCCAGACTGCACTGGAAAAGGGTGAAGCCCCAGAACAATACATTGATGACATCATCATACAGGGCAATGTGGCAGAATGAGTTTTGGAGAGGGGGAGGAAAATAATCCAAATCCTTTTGAAAGCTGCTTTTACCATCAAATGAAGAAGGTGAAGGGACCAGCACAGGAAATCCAGTTTCTAGGAATAAAATGGCAAGATTGACAATGTCAGATTCTAATGGATGAAATCAGTAAGAGAGCATCTGTGTCTCCACTGACCAACAACAAGGAGACACAAGCTCTCATAGGCATCATGGGTTTCTGGCACATGCATATCCTAAATTACAGTCTGATTGTGAGCCCTACCACACAGCCCAGAAGAACAGTTTCCAGTGAGGCCCTGAGCAGCAACAAGCCTTTGAGCAGATCAAACAGCAGACTGTCCAGACTGGCCAAAAGGCAGGGAGTTCTAAAGGGGACATGTGCTGAAGAGGCCCCACTGTATATAGAAGGAGCAGCAGTATCCCCCTTCACTGATGGGTCCTCTTGCATTTTGGGGAAGCACTGGAGGTGGAAGGCTGCTGTACAGAGTCCTACACAACAAGCTGCAGAAGGAGAAGGTGAATCCAGCCAGTTTGCAGAGGTAAAAGCCATCCAGATGGCTTTAGACACTGCCAGACAAGAAGAGCGGCCAATGCTGTACCTCTGTACTGACTATGGGATGGTGGCCAATGCCCTGTGGGGTGGTTGCAGCAATGGAAGCAGAGCAACTGGCAGCGCAGAGGCAAACCCATCTGGGCTGCCCCACTGCAGCCAGGTATTGCTGCCCAGCTGGACAACCTCACTGTACAAGTACAAGACGTAGATGCCCAGTGGCCCAGCTCTTGGGTACGTGAAGAACATCAGAGAAAACAGCAGGCAGATCAGGCTGCTAAAATTGAAGTGGCCCAAACAGATCTGGATTGGCAACATAAGGGTGAATTATTTATAGCTCAGTGGGCCCATGACACCTCAGGTCATCAAGGAAGAGATGCAACATATAGATGGGCTCATGATCAGGGGGTGGGCTTCACCACGAATACTACCTCACAGGTTATCCATGAAGCTCATGTTCCACGTTCAGCCAAGCAAGCCAAGCTGGTAAAGCCTCCCTGGTGTGGAAGACAATGGCTAAAGTATAAATAAGAAGCCTGGCAGATCCATTACAAATTCTCCCACAAGCCTGCCAAGGCCAGTGCCACGTGCTTGCAATGGTGGGAGCAGCCACTGGATGTCTCTGATACCACCTGAGCGTGGGCTGAGTATCTGGTCAATCTTTGGGTAGGTCAAGTGCTTTGTGTTACCAGTTTTCTGTCACAAGCTCTGTTGTTGTTTCCCACCCAGTACTGTCCTAGTAAACTGTCCTTCCTCCAACCCACAAGTTCACCTCTGCCTCCCCATTAAACCGAGCACCAAGCAGCAGGTGGTGCTCAGCTGCAGCTGGGGCTCAACAAGACACTCCAACTCTCTGGTCAGAAGAGGAGAGCCCAAGGAGGAGCACTTAATGCAACAAGTGTTCAGCAGTCCTACTAAGCAGACATTTCAAACAGTCAGTAGCATCGTATGTAAAGGAGAACACCTTGTCCTGGTTTCAGCTATGATGGAGTTAATTATTTTTAGCAGTGGATGGAATGCCATGTTTGGGTGTTAGGATGAGAACAGTGCTGATAGCACCCTGATGTTTCTAGTTGTTGCCGGGCAATCAAGGACCTTTCTCAGCTCTGCATACTTCCTTACTAGTGAGAAAGGAGGGGACGTAGCCAGGACAGGTGACCCGAACTGGCCAAAGAGGATATTCCATGCCAGTTACGTCATGCTCAGTATAAAGGGGGACTGGGGGGAAGAGGAGGAGACAACACCAGGACGGGCAGTTTCCGGGTTCGGGGACGGCTCTAAGCTGTGCGGCCTGGGTTCTGTGGTTTGGTGAGAAACTGCATTGTGTATCACCAGTTTCATCTATTTTGTACTTTAAACTTCTGTTATTGTTATATCTAGTTTTCTGTTATTGTTTAGTAAACTATCCTTATCCCAACCTGCGTGGTTCTGGTTTCTAGGTTGTGGTTTCTTTTCCTCCTTCTTCCTTCCCTTTTTCCCCTCCCCCAACTTTCCCTCCCCCTTCCTTTTAAAAGTACAAGCGACTGTGTGGGGTGCGGCCCCCGGCCGGGGCAAAACCACGACACACCTAAAGGAAGCAATCAAGAAGGCAGCAAAATTGTAGAAAACACTAGAGCATGGCTCACTCCTTTACACTGGCCAGGAAACAAAACTGAGCTTAGGACATGTTAGTACATTAAAAAAATTACAAGAGACCCTCCCTGACCCACTGAGACCTGCAGGGTCTCAAAGGGAGGTACAGCCCCTGAAGCACCACAGGGTGCGAGCTGCTGAGCAGAGCAGCAGGGCGCGAGACGCCCACCCCTCTGGGGGCGCGAGACGCCCACCCCTCCGGGGGTACTCTGGCCGAGCAGCGCTCGCAAGGTCCGGCAAAGAGCTGGCTGGAGGGACTGCTGAGAGAAGATGTCTACACCACAAGCTGTGAGTAGAACTGACAACTAAAGGAAGACAGCTAATTATTTTTTTTTTTTAACCAGGGAAAAGTTAGGGTGGGTACTGGGAAACACCACTTGGTAAATGGGAAAAGAGAAAGCTGTATACCCAGGAGCACAGACAGGATGAGGAGCTATACAAGAAGACAACACGTGTTCCAAGTTCAGGCTGCAAGCTTGACTTTAGTTGTGATGATCAACAGGTACAAGCAAGCTGGCATATCTTCAGATGTTCTTAACACTAGGCTTTGGGTTGACAAGGGCCATGCTTTATTTCATATAAGGGCAGAAGTGTTGATGCAGCACCCAGAATTGACAGTAAGACCAGAAAACCCTCACCACAGACCCAGAGTGCTGAAGATAAACACGTGATTCTGCTAAAGAACAAAAGAACCAAAAGCTCTCCCCAAAGCTCCGGACACGCCAGCCAAGCACTCGGGTGCAGGGAACACAGGGAGTTGTACACAGCCTCTCCCCTCACCCCCTACACGCAGTGCAGCACTAAGAGAGGCTAGCACTCCCTTAGTTTCCTAACTGTCCCCTCACCACACACTGCAGGTTGGCTGGTTTAACCTGCAGCAGTGATTTGTGAGGCGGCCTGTCAGCTCTCATTGCACGTTGCCAAACCCCTGCGAAGCAAGATTGCACTCCTCTGTGCAACAGGGAGTGAAACTTACTCCCAGAACACAGCAGCCCTTCAGGTAATGACTGTTTCACTCCATGCTGAGGAGCCTGACAAACATCACTGCTTGCGAAAGCTGCTCAAATTCATCAACAAATTACCAGCTGGTCAGCACTAAAGCGAGTGTCCTTTGTATGGCTTCCTTTAATTGTCATTAAAATCATTTATCACCCCACTTATTTCATTTAAGTTGTCTGAAGAACTTCTTAAGAATCAGAGCCTGTTTTGTATGATGCTGCTTCCAGGACTGCAGGAAGCAATCACATGGATGGAGTCTCACTCAAACCATTCACAGCCACACAACCCAGCTTGTCACTTCTTCCTCTTCATATAAGCATCACATCTTATTAATCCAGTGAAATAATACTACCACTAAGGCCCGATTCAGAGCTTGCTGCTACCCCAGCTTCCTAGTCAGTATCAGTTTGGGAACTACCCCGCATACCCTTGATTTTTAAGAGGCCTGACTACAAAGACACAACTAAGTCTCTACTCCACTGCTTGTGTACCCAGTTACATCCATTTTTTGCACCCCCTCAGCAGCCCTGCTGTACAAATCACTATTCTTAGTTGCTGGACTATGCATCATCAAGTGTAGCCCATGTTAAGTGAGAGAAGCCAACAAGAACAGGCAGAGAGTTTCATCCAGCTTTGCTGTGGAGGAAAGAATCCACTGTTAAACATTTACCCAGGGAAAGAATGGTTTAAGACTGAATAAGGGGTTTTCATCTAAAACCAAATTACAGAAATTTGAGGCAGCTGAGAGCACCATCCTGATTAATGACCTCTTACAGATTCTTTTTTTAAGAAATCTAGAGCAGATTGCCCACATTTAGTTATTTTTGCATGTTAGTGAATAAACTCCAAGAAGCTTAATTAAGGCGAGCTCATCTTCCCAAACATTTGTTGGCCCCAATACAACTGTACAGCTGTATTCACCACATGAGAAAGCACCACCACTACCAGACGCTCTGCAGTCGCTGAATGTGAGACTATCCAGCCCTGTTGTTATCAGAGGCACAGGAGGAAGCAGTGGATGCTCCTCGGAGCCACTGTGAGATGCCTGGAAGGAGACAGGACTGTCCGCTGAGTGTCCCACGGCCACTTACACCACAGCCACAATAAACTCTTTCCAGTTAACAACACATCAATTCAGTTACAGCACATTGGGTGGGGGGTGGAAATGAATATTTCTGATAAAAATATTTGCAGTTTTGAGCCAGGCAAAGAAAGAAAAGTTTAAGTGTCCACTACAACCAAACGGTAACAAGTTTTAGAGCACACCCCCTCCCCAGCGTGCAGTGCCAGTGTGTTCTGAATACACACAGCTGAGGATGTGCACACACCAAACTGGTCTGATCTCACAGCTGACACTGCTCTGAGCATGAGGTTGGACTGGAAGCCTCCTAAGGACCCTCCCAGTCCAAGGTACCATAGGATTCTGACTTCTTTTCACCAAGTTACTGAAGAGAACAGGCAGAAAAAAACACTTAATCTCTTCCAGAGAGGCAGCTTCCTAAAATAGGTGATATGGCAGCTGTCCAAGCGGGAGCAGACAGCTCCCTGCTCCAGACACCACGCTCCAGAACATACCCGACTGTCAGTGGCAGGAAAGGGAAGTGGCTGCCTGCCATCACCATCCACAGGACACCCATCCAGCCCCAAGGAAATACCACTATGGATCAACAGTTACCGACGCTGCCAGCAGATCTACCTGTGCAGAAGGAGGCAGGGGAACAGCCCTATTCTCGATGATTTCAGAGTGACAGTGACACTCTGGCACCTGCAGAGTCTATGGTTTATTTAGCTAAACTTTTTCCCAAGCAAGGAAGCTGTTATTCTTAACTTCTGTCACCAATTTGAGGCATGCTAATGGGACAGAGTGGTCAGCCTGACGGTTTTCACTGTGTTCCCTCTCAGAATATGCACCCAGGAATCCCGCATCAAGAGAGCACCTAGGTAACCCCCATCACTGTGCAGCAGCCAAAACCAAGCCAGATGTGAGTTATGGGAAGAGAGAAAACAGTTTCCACCAGTCAGACCTTCACACCTAATAACTTTTTGTACTACTCCCAACAGAGCTGTTTTGACAAACCTAGTTACCAGTTCATGGAGTTGCTCCTCCTCACATCTGCTACTTCTCAATACCAACACCTTAGGCAGAAGCAATTGCATGTATGCAACCAAAAACCACTAAGACAACAAGGAATGAAACCGCAAGTCAGTCTCAGACTGTAGAAGAGTTAAAGGGCAGTGAGGAGCCCTTACAAAAGGGCTTGTGAGGGCTTGCTACTTCTTGGAAAGTTGCTTTCTAGTTGTGCAGTAGAAAGAATTCGTTGTCACAGCAATCACAGCGGCTAATTAGCATCAAACCCATTGGTTTTAAAAGACCAGGAGAGGAGGAAATGGACTTCTTCCTACAGCATCATTTAGCAATTTGCTAAATCTCAAGGTGACCCAGAATGTCTACAGCTGTGCCTTCATCTTCCTTTCCAGGAGAAGAGAAAACAAAGCGACCCCCCAGCCTGTTCCTGGTACCACAACACACTGCAGGGTGAACCACCAGCCTGCTTATTCCCACTGTGAAAACCTCTCCTCCTTTCAGCTGGAGATTGCAGCAGCTGCCCAAGTAAAGCAGCATCCCACCTGCATCAGTAACACACAGAGAACTTACAACAGCTCCCTGATGATAGCCACTTGTCTTTCTATGGGTGACAGCAAAGGTCCAACTCAGTAGGGACCATTATGCTATTTCTCCATCCTTGACTTCACAGCAGCACCCCCACTTCAAAACGGATAATAAACACAAGGAATTTATCTGTACAGCCACCAACACTCCTCTTCCTCCATGTCTTGAGGATCATGATCATGGCAAACAGAAAGAAGGGTTCTTGGCATCCACTGGCCACACACAATGGCAGACTGCTGCCTGCACCCCGATGAAGCAATGACAGAGGACACGAGCATGGCAGCTCTCTGAGATGCTTGAGGACGTGGCTGAGGCAAGATCTGTCTATGGTTGGTGGTTCCAGCTGGTAAGCTGGCGCTTGGCTCAAGCACTGCAAACCTTCCTGCTTGAAACAATGCAGAACAAGCTCAGCTAACCACCAAGACCTCTGCAAGGCACCACGGGTCAGCAGGCAACTGATAAAGTACTAACATCCTCAAAACCAAGCTTGGAAAGACTGCATCTTAACGGGCACACCATTTCTCTAGCTGGAAGACACGCGTGGGCCTTCACCACCGTGTCACATACGTAACACAGGTGCAGGTAACGCTACAGCTCGTGCCAGGCACTGCTGCGCCTCACGCCTGGGCACGCAGGGCCCACGGGCGCTGCCAGTGGCACGGTGGGTTTACCAGTGTCTCACCCGGACCTTCGGTTACCCACCCGCCCTTCAGACGGGCGCGCTCCGTGCCGGCTCCTGCAGAGGCTGTGGGGAGCCACGCTCACCAGCCCGGGCACCCGGTGCCCGCCTACCCCCTTCGGGGAGGGGAGCACCTCTACAGCCATCGCCTCATCTCAGGCTCACGGCTCCTGCAGTTACTTTTACGGACCGACTCATCAGCCCCCGAGCCCAGACCGGGCTCCCCCTTCCCACCGCCTTCGGCGAGCAGGATCCGGCCGTTCCGCCCGGTCGCGGCACCGGCCGCACGGCGCTTGCCAGCGCCTCGCCCCCGCCTGACCCACCGCGGCGCCGGCCGGGAGAGACGCCCTTTCCCCGGCGCGGCCCCCGGGACTGAAGGTCCGGGCACCCCGTAGAAGTTACCGCGGCGCCGGCACCTCCCGGGAGCGTCCCGAGCGCTGCTCCCGCAGTGCTCCCGGCGCGCCGGGCGGGGACCGCGGGACCCTGTCCCAGCCCCCGGGAGGGGACGGCTGCGGCGGAACGGGGGGCTCGGCACGAGTGTCCCCCGGCGCTTCCCGTGTCCCCCGGCGCTTCCCTCGCCCTCCGGCCCGGCGCCTTCTCCCGCGCGGGGCTCCGGGGCCGGCGGGGGCCGGCGTGACGTCAGCGATGAGGCGCGAGGCCGGCGCGGAGGGGGCGGGCGCGCGGCGGCCGGGCACCGGTACCGGTACCGCTCCCCCTCCCCGCCCCGGGGCGGCCGCCGCGCTGCCGGGCCCCGAGCCGCAGGCTGGGCCGGGACGGGCCGGGCGGCCCGAGCCGAAGTTCAAACCAGCCGCGCCCACAAGTCCCGGCCAACGGCCGCTGCCGCTGCGAGCGGCGCTTCCCGGCCCCGCAGCGTCCGCGGGGGCACCGAGCCCGCCCGAGCGGCTGCACCCGCCCAGAGACGGCCGCCCCGGTTCCCCCGAGGGGCCGCCCGCTCTCCCCGTGAGGAGCGCTCCCTCCCCTCCCTCCCTGCCCGCCGGCCCCCGCCGCGCTCCCCCGGGGGCCCTGCCCGGCCCGGGAGCGGAGCCGTCGCGGGGCCGGCCGCAGCGCGCACGCACCTGCCCAGGCGCCCAGCAGCGGTCCCACGGTGGCGGCGCCGCTGCCCAGCACCCAGACGCGGAGGCCGGCCAGCAGGCGGTAGGACGCCAGCGCCGTCGCGTAGAGGACACCCAGGGCGCCCACCCAGTAGAAGAAGCCGGCGGCCGGGAGCGCGACGAGAGTCACCATGCTGCGAAGGCGGCCGCGGCTGAAATGAGCCCTCCCGGCCACCGCCGGCCCGCAGCCGTCACGGCGCCCGCCCCCGCTGCCCCGCGATTGGCTGCGAGGCCGCTCAGCCGCCGCGTAACCCGGCAACGCGGCCGGTCCCGCCCGCCCTGGGGCCGCGCGGCCCCGCCACGCTCCCGCCGCGCCGGAAGGGGGGGGCGGGGAGAAAGTGGCCGCACGCCCCCGTACTACTTGCGGCCTGCGCCCCACGTGGTCGGCAGCGCTCTCCTACCGCCATTGGCCGGCGAGGGTGCCCGTCGCCCGGCGGCCGCGCTCCGATTGGCTCTGCCTCCCCAGGGACAAGCGGGATTGGTGAGAGACTCGCCTCCTCTTCCCGCCCCACTGACGTCATATGAGCCCATTCATAAAATGCTCAGGCTCCGCCTCGCCCCCGAATTACGTCCCCGGTTCCCCCCTCGCCCCCGCCCCGCTCCCCACGGGCGCCCCCGCACTGAGGGGGGGTGCAAGGGGGCAGGGCCCGGCCGGGGCCGCAGGGCGCGGGCAGCAGGAGGGTCCCGGTGGCCGCTGCGCCTCACGCACCGCGGGGCCGGACCCGGCGACCCCGGGCGCTTCCCCCGAGCTGGCCGCTCGCTGCGCCGCCCCGGGCTGGCTCCTGCCCGCTGCCCCTCGGGCACAGCCTCGCTCCCCCAGCCCCGGGCGCGGCGGGCCGGGCACCCCAGGGCTTGGGGCGAGCGCAGGAGACACCTCCGCGACCGGCCGCCGCCACCGCACCCCGCGTACAGGCCCCCGGCTCCCCCCGCTCCTGGCGGACACCGGCCCGGGGGCGAGGGGGAGGTGGGACACGGGAGCCTGAAGCTGCTCCCGCCTGAGCCGTCCTGCCCGAGCGGGCTGGAAGGCCGGGGGTGGCTGAGGAGGATGGAAACCAGCGGGCTGCTGGTTTTGGCGGGGGCCTTGTGCAACTGCCAATGTCAAAATCTTTCTCTAGAGCAGCAGTCTGCCACGCGCTTTCACAATGGCCTCATTCCGAGCACCGAGAAACCCTCTCAGGGTGAGGTTCTTCACAGACCCACATGCACCCGGTTGTTAATGACCGAGGCTCGTTTTGACACGCTGCCTTCCCCTCCTGCCCTGCCTTGGCAAGCAGGTCATACCCAAACACAGCCACGCTGCTGAAGACCTACCAACGCACCACTCTGCTCCAGGCTTCTTCTCTCCACGCTGCTCTTCAGGATCCCCCAGCTTTCCGTGCCCCACCCGAAGCGCTGCTGCCAGGCTGCAGCCCCCTGCCAGGTCCCCCCTCCCGTGAGCATGCAGCCCCCAGGATGGCATCTGCCCACCCCCCGCACGCTTCAGACCCCGCTTCCTTTTACACATCCCTCTCCTGCTTCCTGCAAACCCAACGGATTTACAAGCTCTGTTTAGTTTCTCTCTCCTTGTCCCACGCCGTGTTCCCCAGCCTTTGCCTGCTTGCTCTTCACACAGCACGAGCTCCTTAATGCAGGGATTAATGATCTCTCAGAGTCTGGGAGGATCTTGTATTAGGTGCTACCCTAAAGGAATCAGGCAAGTACTGTCCTGAGTGTTGGGCCCTGAGGTTCCCACGATTATGGTGCCATGTTACTGCCCTGACCTCAAAGCTCTTGCTTAGAAACACGATGCTCTTGCATGACATCAACTACCTGATGCAATGAACGCTGTGAGGCCTCAGACAGGTGAGATTGCACTTGATGATCTTACATTTACACTAAAGAAACCAAGCAACGAGACATGCTCTGATCGGTTTATCTGTTTTATTAGTTTAATAAAAATAAGCCATTGTTACATCTCCTGTTAGCAAATACATATGTACACACACCCCCCAACTTTCCAAAGATACATAATTAATAGAAATCAAAGGTTTCTGCTCATAATCCACTTGTGGGAAACAAATTCACAGCGGGATTCAAACTTCATTGGAACAACAACTGGACAACAGACCGTCTGCAATGCTGCAGATTAAAGGCATGAAACCATCACACGCCCTGCAACGCAGTATTTGCCAAGGGACTGCCTTAGGGGCTGACCCACGTGTTTAATGTTGATTTTCAGAAATTAATCTCGTTAATCTGACAGCAGTTGTATCAGACCTAATGTGAGAGATCTTGTTGTATTCCCAAGAGCAGGCATCCATCCTCACAGTGACTGAGCCCACCTTTCTTTTCTTTCGCTTGTCAGTTACTCAGCTGCGACAGGCAGAACTGCAGAGGATCAAGCTCTCACCCAGCTTTCTTCTTTATTTTCTCCCTAAAAGAGCCCACCTATTGCTTAATGACGACTATTTTTAGAATAGTGGGATTTACCAGGGCTAACTCCTGCAGCCTTTACACAAGGAAAAGTCTCGTAAGCATCACCGAGCATGTCCCTTAGATAACACCTGCCAAAGACCAGACTTTGGTTAAAGAAGTGCAAAACTGCTGGCATCATTTCATTTTCTTTTTGTTCCATACCAGCCTTTCCTTAAATTGTAAACCTACTTTATTCTGCACAGCACTTCCGTGTGAACATTTGTGTGTTGCAAATAGACAATGTCGTTACAGTAAGGGAACAAACCCACAGGGAATCAGAGGGAGGTTTGAACATTGCTCCTCCTCGGGATCACAGTGCAATCCTAAGTACTTAGAGCACGTGCTTGCTGTGGCCACACCACACTCTCTTCTTCTACTGGCTGTCAAAGCAGTTCTCAAAGTGTTTGCAGGACAACACCACTGATTCTCCCTCTCTTGTCTTCCAGAGGACGAGTCATTAAAGGAACAGGACTCAGCAGAAGCATCTGAAAAGAGAAAAGGAACCGGTTTCACTCTAACAGATTTGCTACCAGTCAAAGGAAAGACAAGCACCAGATCAGCAGGGACAGGGAAGCTGGACAGTGTAGATAGAGGCTGTAGGTGGGAGATGGGTGTTGGGTGACCTGCTGAAGGGAGCAGGCAGCTTCCTGTTGGACACCTGTGCAAGCTGCACAGCAGTTACCACGGGGATGTGCCCATTACAAACACGACAGAAACAGGGAAGGAAGTTACACGGGGGCTAGGAAAGATTTGGTGGCCTTTGCCAGGGCCTGCCTATCCTCTACTGTAATGCCTGCTGCTGCTGCACCACAGCTGTGCCGCTCCCAAGGCCTCCTGCCTCAACAACCTTCATGTTGTGGGTCAGGACAGAACCTGCTCCGCTGCTCTCTTGGGGAACCGATGAATCCCTTGGCAGAGCAGCACAGATGCAGCAAGGCAGTCCTCGAGGGGGGTTTGTGCTAAAAAATAACACTGGTTTTTCAACAGCATTGCTATTTTTTATGCTACTCTGCTCAGAGAGAAAGGCAGTCCTCTGAGAGGCTTACAGTCTACATTTAGAAGAAGATGAGTCACAGGCAGGGAAAAGGACTCACTGGAAGGGAAAAAAATTATACAAAGGTCAAGTGAGGGGTTTTGGATCTCTTGCTTACGGTCATCACACATTCCCGGGCAACAGTCGTATCCCATTTTCAGGGTTAATCCCAGTCTTCCCAGCAGCTCTGCAGGCCTGTTCTCATTTCCCACAGGCTGCTGCAAAGCCCAGAGGAGCACGCAGTCTGCTAAGCTGATGGAAAAGACAGGCATTCTGGATGTACTCACACATCAACACGCACACACAAGTATATGAGGACACCTCGTCAAGGCCCCAGAGAGCCACGATTCCACCGCACCTTTCATCAGCTCAGGCAGGTAGTCAAGTTCCAGACGACTGGAGATACGGTCTGCTTCAGGGTGGGGATGCAAGCCTAGGCCAACCCACAGCTCAGCTCCATTGCTCCATTGCATGGACGGTGGCCAAACTGTACAGCAGATCACAACAGAGACAAAAAAGAGAAAGTATTTAGGAAAGCTGAAGGAGCAAAGACATGCACGAGTGGAAAAGCTACAGTAAATAAAAGTGAACACAAAATAAGGCTGAAGAACTGCAGAGAGGAGGACATCAAAAGGAGACAAAGGAAAAAGACAGCAGAGAGGAGAAATACTTTACAATGAGTCGGGGATAAAAGAGCATCCAGTAAGAGGAGACATTACATTGTCATTAAGTTTTTCTGTGACGTTGCTGCCACAAGTACCTCCTGAGCCATCAGTGCAACCACACGCATCCTCCCTCCTGCCCTGAGGAAGACAGCTCTTACTACCAGTTGCACAGACGAGAACTGAAATCAGTCCCTGGCTGCTCACACAGCGAGGGAGGCGGCCAGGGGTGCTCAGCACCCTAGAGGCCTCAGCAGTGGGACCCTCTCCTTGCCCCTGGCCAGCCCAGCCAGCAGCGCCGTCTGCTCAGCAGCAGCCAGAGCGTAGGATGGGGCACTGCTGGTTATCTGTGATGTGTCACTTTTTTGCCTGCCACTGAGAAAAGGTGTAGTCATTTGTTTCATTAAATGGCATTCTTGTACCTAGTGATAATTTAATCCCTTTACAAATATGTTTTCCATTCCATCAAGCCAGGTGCAGCTCTCCCTCCTGTACAGTCACTCTGCTCCACGCTGCTCTCACCATTACTCACCCCTGTTGCAGCGAGGCCGTGTTCAGGAGCAGGCCTGGCTGCTGTGGTACTCAGCACTGCAGCATGGCTTTGCCTAAATCCCTGCCCCAAATTAGACACCTGGCCTCGGTGCACGCCAAACATGAAGAGTGCAATACCTGGGAATAGGATCTGCACTGTCTATCCCATTAAGAGAACTCTACAGGAACCAGATGGACATGCTAGTAAATCCCTCCAGGCACCTCAAAGAGCAGTGGGTGCCAACGCTGGGGTGAGGCAAGAGACATCGTGTGAAATTCCCAATCCCCTTCTTAGGCACCTCCTGCAGCACCCTCCAAGCCCACGCACTATTTAGTACTCACCCAGGAGCTCAGCAGCTCTTTTCCCTCTACGTGAGAGGACTTGTGCCAGGGAACTGTCCTTAGGGCAGGCACGGGCTCCATGAGGTGCTCTGGGTGGAAGCTGTTGCACAGCACACGGAATAACCGGTTTTCACAGAATCACAGGGGTTGGAAGGGACCTCGAGAGATCATCGGGTCCAACCCCCTGCCAAAGCAGCTCCCCAGCTCATATTGCACAGATAGGCATCCAGATGAGTCTTGAATCTCTCCAGAGAAGGAGACTCCACCACCTCCCTGGGCAGCCTGTCCCAGGGCTCTGTCACCCTCACTGTGTAAAAGTTCTTCCCCATGTTGGTGTGGAACTTCCTGTGCTCCAGTTTACAGCCATTGCCCCTTGTCCTGTCCCCACAGACACTGAAAAGGGGTTGGCCAATTCCCCCTGCATCCCATACTTAAGATATTGATAAACATTAATTAGGTCCCCCCTCAGTCTTCTTCTCTCCAGGCTGAACAGCCCCAGCTCACTCAGCCTTTCCTCATAGGGGAGATGCTCTAGGCCCTTAATCATCTTCGTAGCCTCCTCTGGACTCTCTCCAGGAGATCCCTGTCCTTTTTATCCCAGGGAGCCCAGAACTGGACACAATACTCCAGGTGGGGCCTGACCAGGGCAGAGTAGAGGGGGAGGATCATCTCCTTCGACCTGCTGGCCACACTCTTCCTGATGCATCCCAGGATCCCATTGGCCCTCTGAGCCACCAGGGCACACTGCTGGCTCATGGCCACCCTGTCATCAACCAGGACCCCCAGGTCCTTCTCCACAGAGCTCTTCTCCAGCAGGTCATCCCCCAGCCTGTACTGATACTGACAGTCACAGGCCTCCAGTCAGATCTTGTTCTACTGATCACGACCCTCTGAGCCCGGTCCCACAGCCAGTTCTCAACCCACCTCACTGTCCACTCATCTATCCCATGATCTCTCAGCTTTTCTATCAGGATGTCATGGGAGACAGTATCAAAGGCCTTGCTGAAGTCAAGGTAGATGACATCCACTGCTCTCCCTCCATCCACCCAGCCAGTGATGAGATCATAGAAGGCTATGAGATTGGTCGAGCACGATCTCCCCTTGGTGAATCCATGCTGACTACTCCTCATGACCTTCTTCTCTTCCAGTTGCTTGGTGATGGCATCCAGAACAAGTTGTTCCATCACCTTTCCAGGGACAGAAGTGAGGCTGACAGGCCTATAATTGTTAGGGTCCTCCTTCTTGCCCTTTTTAAAGACTGGAGTGATATTGGCCATCCTCCAATCCTCAGGTACTTCTCCTGTTCTCCAAGAGCTGTCGAAGATGATAGCAAGCGGCTCCGCAATCACTTCCGCCAGCTCCCTCAGCACACGTGGATGTATCCCATCTGGGCCCATGGATTTGTGTGCATTAATCCCTTTGAGCCGCTCCTGGACCACCCCTACCTCAACTAGAGGGAAGCTCTTCATTCCCCAAACACTCCTACTTTCATCCAGGATCTGCGGGTCCCGAGGGGCCTTTGGAGTGAAGACTGAGGCAAAGAAGGCATTCAGTATCTCCACCTTCTCATCATCACCCGATACCAGGACACCCTCCTTATTCAGCAAGGGACCTACATTATCCCTGGTCATCCTCTTACTATTCATGTATCTGAAAAAACCCTTTTTATTATCCTTTATGTCCCTTGCCAGTTTCATCTCCAAGCGGGCTTTAGCCTTTCTAGTCGTGTCCCTACAGGCCCTGACAACATCCCTATATTCCTCCCAGGTGCACAGACCCTGTTTCCACAGTTCATAAACCTTCTGCTTCCCTTTGAGTTTACTCATTAGCTCCCTGCTCATCCACACAGGTCTTCTGCCTCTCTTTCCCGATTTCTTACTCACAGGGATGCACCTGTCCTGTGCTTGGAAGAAGTGCTGTTTAAATGCTAGCCAGCTCTCACAGCTCCCTTGCCTTCTAACAGAGTAGCCCATGGGATAGCTCCTAAAAGGTTGAGGAAGAGATCAAAGTTAGCTCTTTCAAAATTCAGGGGAGCTATCCTGCTTTTTGGCTTGCTTCTTCCACTCAGGATCTTGAACTGGATCATTTCGTCGTCGCTTTGTCCTAAGCTGCCCCCGACCTTCACCTCCCTGATGAGCCCGTCCTTGTTAGTAAGAACAAGGTCCAGCACCCGCCCTCCCCTTGTAGGTTCCTGCACCATCTGTAGCAGGAAATTGTCCTCAACACACTGCAGACATTGTCTGGACTGGGTACGACTGGCCGTATTGCTTGCCCAGCAAATATCTGGGTAGTTGAAGTCCCCCATAAGGACCAGGGCCTGGGATCTCGAGGCTACTTCTAGCTGCTCACAGAAAGCACTGTCAGCCCGCTCCTCTTGATCAGGGGGCCTATAGCACACACCCACACCAGTGTCACTCACACTAGCCTGACCCTTGATTCTTACCCACAAGCACTCGACTGATGGGTCATCTTTCCCCAGGTGGAGCTCAATACATTCAAGCTGCTCTCTAACATAAAGAGCAACTCCTCCACCTCGCCTCCCTAGCCTGTCCTTCCTGAAAAGCACATAGCCATCCATGACAGCGTGCCAGTCATCCAGGCTGTCCCACCACGTCTCTGTGATCGCAGTGAGATCGTGGCCCTGCGACCGCACAAAGATCTCTAATTCTTCCTGCTTGTTCCCCATGCTGTGTGCATTTGTATAAAGGCATTTTAGTGGGGCAGCAGGTGCAGGTATCCTCAGCAGATCACAGCGAGATTTCCAACAGGGGATGGGCAATAGTGGCTCCACTGAGGAGTCCTCAGGGCAATCCCCAGAATTCTCCCCACTATCACATGGAACAACATCCCCAAGTCCGTCACTGTGCTGCTGGCATTTAGCTTCTTCCCCCGCCAACTCACACTGTGTCTCCCAAAGCCCATGCCTAACCCCAGGAGCCTTCATGATATCCCCTCCCCCCTTCCTAACTAGTTTAAAGCACGCTCAATGAGCCCTGCCATCTCCTGGGCAAGGATTCGCTGTCCCCTATGGGATGGGTGAGGCCCACCAGCAGTCATCATGCCAGGAGCAGAGTACACCTTCCCTTGGTCAGAAAACCCCAAGTTCCTGTGCCAGCACCAGCCTTTCAGCCACTCATTCAATAGATGGGTTCTCCTGACCTGCCCCGAACCTCTCCTCCCACTAGTAGGGATAGATGAGAATATTATTTGAGCTCCGCCCCCCTCAACAAATCACCCTAGATCACGAAACTCCTTCTTGATAGCACATTCCATCAGCTGCAATGATGGGAGGGAAAGCCAGTGGGACTGGAGGGGCTGGGACGCTGGGGCAGACCTCTCAGCCCCATCCCATGCATCTTCAGCATGTGTCTTTGGGCAACTCTAAAAGCAGGTATTTCTGTAAGCCTCCTCACTCCTGGTGTGCTGCCCAGTCTGCCCAGTAAGCAGGGGCTGGGGGATCTGTTTTAGATCTGTGCCTTGACAGCAGCAGCTCACGGGCTCTCAGCCCTCCCAGGACTCCCGTGGGCCTCAGCACACATGAAGAAGGGGTTCCCAACTCACCCAGGCACTGAACAACCACAGAAGAGCCCATCACCCTTGCTCTGCAGAGCCCACATGTGCAAATGGGTCAGACAGCAGCAGGGTGAGAAAAAGGGATGGAACTGGCACCATGAAGTGACATCCCATATGAGTGAGCAAGCACAGACTCTGATTGGTGCGTCTCCTCCTCCCATTGCACACTTCAGACTGCAGTTTCTGTGAGGACAGGGACCTGCAAACACAAGTCTGCTCTGAAGCCAGCCCTAGCTTTGGAACTCAGCCACCCAGGCACCTCATGTTCCCACCCTGTGTAACAGCTACACACTCCTCCCTGTTCCGGCAGTAAACCTTGGGCACTGGCAACCTGTCCTCCTGCTTCAGGGGTGCAGGTCCCACATTTCTCAACAGCAAATCACTCCAAACAAGTACAGCAAGGAAGCTGAACAGAACCTAAAGCAAGACATTAGTGGCATATTAACCCCTTGTGTCTACAGGTTGTAAGTTTAACGTGCACACTGCTCTTTATGAGAAGGTCCATTCAATTCCTCTTAAGGAGAATAGGAAACAACACAAATCGCACTAGCAACTTCTAGCACTTTATAGAGGGATTTTTCACCTATTAATCCATAGTAGGTAAAGGTGAGATCTGCAGTCTCTTGTAAGATCTCAAAAATTCCTCTTTTTGTTGCTGTTTCCCATTTAGAGTTCACAAAAGTGATTACAATGAGGAGCTCCTGACCCTCTCCTCGTGCAAACCAAGGAAAGGCTTGGGTAGGACAAACACATGAAGTTTTGGGGTCTTTTTTAATCACCAGCAATGCTGGAAATCTAGTATTTCTTCCAAAAAATGTTAATAGCTGTGCATGCTGCAAACCCAAGTGCAGCGTGTGCTCAGCAGAGAGACAGAGTATGGGCAAAAGATTAACCTTCAGCCCACCAAAATGTATTGATTTTGAGCTAAAAATATCATCTGTAGAAGTGGAGTACCGTGTTCTCATTGTTCAGTCCTCCCCAGTTTCACAGCTGTAGATAAGCAGTCCCCATGCTTGTCCACATCAGACAGGCAAAGTCCGGGGACGCGTGTCCCTCATGCCACTGCTGGCACCCAGGGCCACCTGCCAGACCCAGAGCACGGACTACATCTGACAACCAACTTTGTCTCCTCATCTACAACCCACTGTTCATCCACTGCACTCACTGCATTATACACACTCAGCCCCCTCTCACTGCATCCTTTTGTGGAGTATATTGAATGTGAGGCTGTCTGTAGCCCGCCCTCCCTCCACCCCCTCCAGCCTGTGTATTGTCCCTCAGGGGGTCTGCCTAGCACAAGCTGGTTCATACCCATGGGACAGGAATCATGGGACATTTCTTCTCTGCCACATAACCACTTCACTTCTCCCAGAGGACTAGCTTTACCATCATGGCCTTAAAAAAAAATAAAATGAACTTTAAAAAGCCCTTCTCCCTTCAGGGTCTCCTCGAAGTTGGGCCAGACAGTGCTGGTGGCCCTGCTGTAACCCGGTGCCTCTAGGAGACTTTGCCTGGGCCACTCCCAGCACTTCTCAAACATGAACAACTCCTGGGAGAATGCCCGTTAAGAACAATGTACTGCTCCCAGTTTGTATGTGAGGACATGTGAGAGCTGGGGAGTTCAACTAAGACTCTACCAGGGACAACAGTTGAGAGCAAGAAATCTCCATTTCCTCTTTAGCATGCAGTTATGCTTCTGGTTTGGGTTTTTCCTTCAAATTCTCTATAATTCTTTAAAACATCTGCCTTCCAGACTCACTGAAGACCTCTGCCATTTAAGTTTTAACCATTCAGGCTGGTGTTTCAAAACCACAGGGGGAGATTCGGTCATTTCCAGGAGGGTACACTGCTCCTCATTCTAACAAGGACTTGTGTCCCAGGGACCCACCACGGCTGAGGGCTGCCCTAGCCATCGCCCTCAGTACTGTGATGCTGCACGCTCACGCCCAGCGACTGTTCCTGGGAGGAACCAAACATCAACTCTGAGGTTCAGACCGATCTGTGGAGGCAGACATGGGATTTGCACTGCAGACCACTGGCACACAGCGTCTGGCTTCGTGAGGTCCAGCTACAGCCAGCCTGCTTCAGGAGGCCTGGCAGGACAGGCTCCCACCAACACCCTGTGTGTGGGATGGTGCTGTGCTCATACAGCCCAGGGCAAACACGCTGCTCACCAGGACCCAGGTCACTGGGGCCCTGGCAGGCAGAGAAATCCAGGGGGAGGAACTGAGGTCCTCCTGAGGGGACAGCTAGATGTTCTGGTCTTTCACCCATGGATGGTAACAGGAAAGAAAGCATTCAACCACGATTGTCATGTTGGGAACCTGTGGCAATAGAACAGTGGTATGTTTGAATGCTCAGACAGGTGAGGTCTGGATCCTCCAGCTCGATGCTTCTTTGTGCTTGACGGTGGGAAAGCAAAATTCATTTCACCCTGGTAATTAAAACAAGCTGTCGACACCACAGTAAGAACAGCAGCCACCATTTGGACTCTCTTTCCACAGAAACACTTGAGACAGAAATGACCACTGCCACTCTGTAACAAGGACAAACAATAGTTTTATCCTGCTTACTAGCTGCTCTGCTTCGACTAAATTCTGAGAGATGTTTCTGCATACGAAGGCACTGAACATATCAGAGTCAGAAGCTCCAAAAGATGGCATTTCTTCCACCCCAGGATCTTCACAAGTTGGAGAGAGACCAGAAGAATGCCAAACTGCCTACTTATCCTCTTGGTATTCCTATAGATGCTGCTGTAACAACAACATTCAGCATCTTTTACACTGACTAAGTATGATCATTTTAGAGGTACCCAGTTCTCTTTGTCCTATGGGAGGAGCTTATTGAGGAGCTCATCACTACCTCTCCTTTGACTGTTTTTTTTCTCTGGGAATAAGGGCAAGTAAATGATCTAAGACCAAAGGCACCATAATAACATCCCCACACAAAAGGCCATCTATTCAGGGAGTGTAAACCACCATTCCCCTCAAGACATCAATGAAAATCTGAAGTTTTACAGCGGTAAAACAGCAAGCAAAAAACCCCCCAAAAACCCAAGGAAAATCCCCACAAAGCATGCTGCCATCCCCTTCCCAGTTCACTGCTACCAACCCCAGCTCTGGCATACTTCAAATTTGTTCAATGTCTCAGTTCCTGATACTTTTATGTATTAATCCTCTGCTATTTTCACTCACCAGCCAGCATTTGGAGCAAAGCAGGTGTGTGTGTGTATCTGTGAGTATGCATGTGTACACAGCCCTCAGATTTGTTTATCTAAGACCAGCAAAAAAAAAAAGCATTTTTCCTACTCTTAATAACAGCAGTAACACCTTGGTTTTGTTTAATATTAAAATATTAGCCATTTTGCTAACAGCACCTAGCCCGTGGATGTAATCACCAACCTTGTTACATGAATGTCTCTGACTTCCATTAATTTGCTCCTCCAACCAGTAGTATTTCCAGAGGTGTTAATATAGCACAAGGGAACAAAAATCCAGTGACACCTCTGGCAATGCCTCTCTTGTGGTGGAAAGCCTTCAGGATGACATGGGCACATCAGGTCAGAAAATCTTCCTCTGCTGCAGCCCTAACACTGTGTTCCCAGCACTTCAGTGACAAAGTCCAAGAGTTCCTCCCAATTCAAAAAGGTCAAGGAAAGAACAAGAGAAAGCATCTGCTATGAATACTTTTCTTGAAGGAATCAGACTTATGATGGAATAGGAAAATCTTTTTCAGAAATCCAGTTTAAATAACGACCAAGCACATTTAATTCCATACTCATGAAGTTGCTGTGTGGTCAGATTTCTGCCCTGTCAGCTTTGAGATTCTGCCTGTAGCTCACATCCCACCATCTATTGTAGTTGGTGTGCAAGAAACCATTTAGAGATCATACATATTTCTTTTTTTTTCTTCCAAGTCTTTCATACTGTATTCTACCAAATGAGCCTTCCATTGTCACTTGTCTCGTTCACCTCTTGGGGGATGAAGGAAGTTTAATCCTATAATCCATTCACTCTGCTCCAGGAACTAGTGAAAGTGCCACTGGTATCACTTAACACATACACTGATGATTAGAGTGATTCCATTACTTAATTTTCTATTGGCCACTGAATGGGAAGTTACCCCCTTAAAACAAACTCCTTTCTCTTGGAACAACCTGTGACAGTTGTGGGCTGAAAACCATTACAGCAGGTGGCTGTGCAACGACTCCTCAAGGCCCTGCTTGCTGGAGATACCCCAAAGAGCAAAAATGCAGAGTAAAACCCTAAACACCTGCCTGGAGCACGGCAGCCTTGCTGAAAAGCAATGGTCTTTAATCCTAACGTTCTCCTGTTAACTCTTCAGTGCTGCATGGAAAGACTCTACAGCCTAAAAAGCAGGGGAAAAGATAGGAGGTCCTGGGTAACATCCCAAGGGAGATGATTACACAGACATTCAGAACACAACGTTGTCTTGCCCAGATGACTTCAGGCTTTTCAATTAAATACTTTCCTAAAACAGTTACATAAAGACTTCTACAAACAGCTCATCCATGGAACAGCAGGGGCTGGCAGGGACCTGTGGAGATGATCTAGCCCAACCCCCCTGCCAGAGCAGGGTCACCTAGAGCAGGCTGCACAGGACAGCGCCCGAGCAGGGTTCGCATGTCCCCATCCTCTCTGGGCAGCCTGTCCCAGTGCCCCTTCACCCTCACAGTAAAGGAGTTCCTCCTCATGAAGTCAGGCAGCAGGCAGCAGTCTGTCAGTGCACCTCCAGCCACGGTGTCCAAACTGTACCCTAGTTTGTCTACTCCCAGTGTTGAAGTTGGTGAGATAACAGATGTTGCTTCTCTCCTGCCAGCACGATTCGGGGTGTGCACAGGATATGCAGCTGACAGCAAACACAACGAAAAGGCTGCTTGTAGCATGGGTCCTACAGAAAATAACTGATTAGTGGAAAAGGAAATTAAAGATTACAAAAACCACAGCACTTTCAAAATGGACACTCTACAAATGTACAGATCCATCTTGGCATCCGTCTTACTGACACACAGGAGTGCAGAATGGAAGGAGAGGATGCCCAGGATTCCCCAGTCAAATTCCCCACCACTATGTGGGACCAAACACTGATGCTCTTTTCTGGACTTATTGAACAATTTAAAAAAAAATTTTAAATTCTCTCTCATTTGAAACCACTCCAGAGTATCTGTGGTCTGATGGTTACAATTTTTCCTGTAATTTCCAGCCAACTGTGCTCATTATCCCCTTTATACACATTTGTGTTGCTTGTTTACTCTAATCTTAAGCTCACATAATTATTTTCCTCCCCTATATACTGTGTAATTGTCACTTTTTTGTCTTTCCATAAACAGTTTCCTTATTCCTCTTAACATCCACGTGGTCCTTTCCTGCATCTGTTCCATCCATTTATCTCAGGGTGGGTGGTAGCTGGGCCCCAGACACGGTCTCACTAAAGCCATACACTTTGACATGAATATTTTCTGTACGTTCAGGAAATCCCTCCTCTCAGACTTTCTAGGTTACCACTATTTCAGCCACATCACACAGTGGTACGCTGCCATCCTTCCACTGACTTCTACACCAACTGCCAACTCGCCATCAAAGTGCTCAGCTCTTCTAGAATCAGCTGTGATCAGCTTCTATTTGCATCACTAGATCTCACCTAACTCTATTTCTGTCACTGGGTTCACCTTGCTGGCACACGGACATTCCAACCCTCCTCTCTTCTCGCCACAGCCCATCAGTTCTGTGTCTCCAGACTGGATCACTGCAGTTCCTACTTGTTCCACTAGTATCACTATGGAAAAAAATAATTTCCAATGTAGTCTGTGGGAAAACCCAGTTTGCAGCCTCCTTCCCAGCAGGACATTCTCTTTCCACCTATTAACTGTCACTGCACTCCCAAGTCACCTTCAAATTTTCTCCTCCCATGGTACAATATCAAACACTTTCCTGACAATGAAACATAACAGTTCGAGCCTATTCCCTCTGTCCAGAAAATCCTGGGATAAGGTAACAAGTTTGTCTGGCATGGCCTGATTTTCCTTCACCTGTGTTGTGTTTCATCCCACCTTCCATTATTCTCTTGTATTTTGCGCTTCAAAAAATGTTCAGCAACTAAGCGCACTATGGCTATCAAACCCTGACCATCCGCATCACAGGCCTTGTCCTTCCATTCGGTACCTTCAACTACCTGGCTCCCTTTGCACATAGCTTCTGCTACTTACATTTAGGCTGCACGTTTTGGGGAGGGGGTGTATTGTATTTATCGTGCTAATACGCTTCCATCGCCACTGAAGTAAGAAAACAGAACCCAGTACAATTAGTTTCCTAAAGGCCTTTTTCAGGCAGGAACAGAGTGGGCCTGATGCTGGGAAGTTTAAAACACATCAAAATGCATAATATGCCTTTTCCTTGTCTGGAGCTGCCATTTTTATTTTGTCCTGGCCTTGCTGATATCATATCTGAACTCATCTTTGGCACTTTAGCTCTGCAAGTCCCAGCGACCAGGGGTTATAAAGCAGGCACTTCAGACGCTCATCCCTTTTTTGGGTCTACCTGTGAAATGATTTTCCACATCCCAGAACACCACCTTTCCTAAAAAAGCCACGGTACCACGACCTTTCAACATCAGCCTTCTAAAAGCAAGAAGGGGGAAAAAACAAACCCAAGCAAAACTTACCAAGCTCACTTCGGACAGATTTATTTCACACCATTATTTGTCATTCCTTTCATAGCTCAGAGCAGGTAACTCCACCTAATTAACAGATTCCTTAGACACATGAGAGTGTTTAACAGGACACTGATCTCGTACTGCTCAGGCCCGCTACCAGTGTTAATTAACTAACATACAATATGTTTCTTTTTCTTCCCTTGTCCCGGGAAAACACCCGGCACTCGGGCAGACTTCCCAGTACTTCTGCCCTGGCCAGCTTCTCCCTCCAGCGCTTCAGCACCCGCAGGCACCTCGGTTCTTCCCCGGCACGTCGAAACAAGCCAATCCCAGGCTCGTGGGTGCCAGCCGATCCTCTCCTGCCACGCGTAGGCACTTGCTACGCGAGCCAGCCGGCTCCCGGCGGCACGGCACAGCTCTTCGCTCGGGTGCGGAGCGCAGCACACGCCGTGAGCCCGCAAGCCGGTGCCCCGAGCAGGCTGCAGTGCGGCGGGACGACAGACAGAGCCCGGAGCGGGAGCCGTGACGGGAACGCCATGCGGTGCCTGAAAGCGCCAGGCTGCCGCTCGGAAGGAAGGAAGGAAGGAAAGAAGGAAGAGGCTTCGGGCGAGCCCGCGGGGACGCCCTACCTACCTACCTACCCACTCGGGCCGGCGCCCCGCCACCCTGCCTGGTGCCGCGGCGGAGCGCTGCCGCCCGCCAGGCCAGACCGAGCGCTCCGAGGCCGACTTTCGGCCCGGTCTTTGCCACCCCTCCTCCCCAGGATGGGCTCTCGGCCCAGCGGTCGGTGCCCGCGTCCCGGGCCTCCGCAGCGCACGGCCGGCACCGCCACGGGGAGTTCGCTGGCGGGCGCGAAGTGACAGAGCAAGGCCGCGGCCGCCCGACCCCCGCCTGCTCCCCCGGTGGGCTCGGCGGACCAGCGCCTCCACCGGCACCAGGGCAGGGCAGGCCCTGCCGCCTCCGAGGGGAAGGGGCAAACGTGCCACTGACCTGCCGGCGCTTGAGGCGGCCGCCCCGGCCGGGCGGCGCCGGCGCTCCGGGGCTGGTCCTCACGGAGCGGGGAACAAACCCGACAGCGCCCGAGCGGCGCCCGGCCGGCATGGGCCACCCAGCGCGGCGGCTGAGGGCAAAGCGGGCCCGGGGCAGCCGGCCCAGCCGCGCTCCGGCCCGGCGAAGGAGAAGCGGCCCGCCATGCCGGCCGGGCGCTGCGGCGGCGTTTACAACAGCTCCCGGCATGCCGCGGCGCCTACAACTCCCAGCCTGCCCGGCCCCGCCGCCGTTAACCCTCTGCGGCACCGAGGCGCCTCCGCAGCCGCCGGCCCCGTGCTCTCCACCCGCCTCCCCCCGACACCCCCGCCCGTCGCCACCGCTACCTCGCGGCGGGCCCTCCGCCGCCAGGCCGCTCCGGGCCCCGGCCCGGCTCCTTCCCGGCCTAGGGAAGAAGAGCCGCCCCCGGCCCGGCCCGGCGGCGGTGCTTGCTCCGAGCGGCCCGGCCCCGGCCCGCTAGTGCCATGGCAGGTTTCTGTACTCCTGCAGCGTGGCTTCTGGTCCCAGCCGCTGCTGCCTGTTACTGGCAGCGGTGGTGTTCATTGCCCGCTCCCTGGCAGCTAGTAAAAAGCAGGTGAAACACCTCTCTCCAACTGTTTGGGTTTAAAATTGTGCTGCTGCTGCTGTTTGAAAAGGCAAGTTGTGTTAAGCAAATGAACTCCAAAATCGCCGTACGACCCCCAGAAAACTTTGGGACGAAGTTGCCAGGAAAGCCTGGGCTATCGGGCAGTGAAGTTCGAACATCCTCGGGCACAGCCTCCTGTTTTGTCCTCCTTCCCGCACACTCCTCGCACAGGTGCCCAGCGTACGTGTGACTAACACACACAGCACTTTCCCAGCTCCCCTCTTAGAGCAAATAACTGATGATGTGCCCGCAACTGCCCTGCTGCGAGCTGAAAAACCCATAAAAAGTCACCCAGAGAGTCAGAATCCATCTCTAAAGCGAGACAGGGACGGGGGCAGATAGCACGAGTTCATCACGCGAGAAGCGGCACCTCGGTGTGGGAGCCAGCGGGTCACCCCAGCCCCCCCGCAGCTCGGCACCCCTGCCCGAGGCACCCCGGTGCACCCGCAGGGCTCGCCCCCCGCCCCCGCACCTATTTTATCTGCGATATTTTTTTTACGAAAGCCTTGTGCAGCAAATACAAGTCAAATGGCTCTCATTTGCAGTGCTACAGACTGTAACATGCTCAGACGTGTAACTGCCTGGCAGACTACACAGAGATCTGGCTTGTGCTGCAACCCCTGAAACAAATGCTATTTCTCCAAAATTAAAATACTCGGTAAAACAAACACGCTGCTAGCTTTTCCATACAAATCAAATACTTTTTTTACAAATATAAACAACTACAGATTTATTATTTGTTTCAGACCATAAACAACACAGAGGAAAGAAACACATGCACATTTTTCCTTTTAAAAAACCCCCAAACTTATCGATAAGAAAACGACATACAGCTCTTTTTGTAAAGTTTATTTTTTAATACCTTGCCCCTTAAATCAGCCTCCGTGCCAACAGCTTTATCTGGAGAAAACACAATTGGAAAGCCTTTTTATGTTGTACTGTTTTTCAGACACTAACAGGAGGGTTTTTTAAAGACAATTCGCAGCCACGCTATTCCAAACAGCACAAATACAATTATTTAGAATTTATTCTTTACTGTGGCAATTTTTGCTTTGGTATATTTTTCAGAATTCCCTGGGAAAACACAATCAATTGCCATCTACCTCAGCGCACCCACACTGATACCTCTTTCTCTACAGTTTCTCTTTACAAACCAGCTACAAACATTTTTAAAGTATTTTACATATACACAATAAAGTCTTAGAAAGGACAATACCACCAAAGAAATGCTCAAAAACAAACTAAAGGTGTAAATGACCTCCTCCCATGCTCCAGACGTACCTACAGAAATCCCTGCTCTCTGGCACAGGATTATACATTCCATTAAGAGTTCGGCCTTTTTATATTTTGTACTATTTTAACACCCCAAATTTATAGATTTTTAAAATTGGCATGTTAAAAAGGCTTTCTTTAAGGATTTCAATGAAAATAGTGTTATGTTTTGTCATATTACCATAATCCTTCTTTTTAAATCACTTAGAATTTCAGTATAACCTAATTAAGTAATTTTAAGTAAGTCTTAACCCAAATACATAGATCTAATAAAAATGTATTTTGCAAACAGGGAAAATGGACTTCTAAAATGGATTCCTCAGGTAAGAACAAAGATGCTGAAACCTTTTCTCCCCACAAACTTTGAGACCTGAACTGTTTCACAGCACTTACATTTAAAAACCAAAATACTTAGAAGGAAAAATTTTCACCAAATACCAAGCATAATGTTTCATTCCAATTGTATTTTCTTATTCCTTTTATATTTAAAAGAAATCTTTTGATTTTCCTTGCCAAAAAGGAGGCAGACTAGGGGAAGAAAAATACTGCAAAATTCTAGCTACCTATCTTCACATATTGTTTATTTCAAAGCTCTTCTAACAGAAGTTTATATTTTGTTTAGATACTGTATATTATTGGAAATACTGGAAATACTATTATTTAGATTTTTGCCTTTTAAAAGGCCACAGAACAACATTATAGATTTTAGAGACTTCTAACCATTTTTAATTTCTCTCTTTTTTTTTTTTAAATGCTACAAACATTCCATTTGGTAAATGGAATTTACATTTCTCTCTTGTCTAAATTATCAGAGTTGAATCAACAATTCAAACCAGAAAGAACAAGTGATGTACCATAATAAAACAGCAAGTCCAACACTTTAACACAGCTCCTCTCTCTATGGGTGTATAACAAGCTTACACAAAGTATAAAATCTCTCAGAAACATAGCCTCTTTCCTGATCAGAAAATCTTACTTATTGACTAATTTGACCTCAAGGAACCGCATTTTATCAAAAAGCATCCCATCTATGGCTTTATGCCATTTACTGACTCCTGCTTAATTAACCAGCATGCTTTCAAAACGAGTATCATTCCTTCAACTTAATCAAAATAGACCATTTTTACTCGCCACCCCATCAAATGCATTTGTCAATACGCCACGTACAGTTAGAAAGAACTCACTCTTTAGCCCCGTCTCAGACCAACCACAAACCAGAGCATCTACTCCGAATTTATTTGCTATTCCAAAACGAGGAGAACCGAAACGGACGCCACAGCTCCCCAACACATCTGTCTCCCTAGAACACCCTGTCATCTGCACCTTTGAATGGCAAAGCCCAGGGTAATGCTGCCAGCACCTCTGTTCTCCCGCAACCGACCCGACTCGGGAAGGGCTTGGCACAAACTTCCCTCTCTCATGACTCTTTACCTCCTCAGCCCTCTGAACATGAAGCAAAAATATCTGGCTTTGTCTGAAATGTCAATAAACTCCAGAAACGAAAGAGTCAAAAGGTCAGGCATGATTTCATCCCAACAGAAACGTTATTTTTCTCTCTGTGTGGAAAGCCCTGGGTAAGGGCACCTTACCTGAGAGGCGATGCTGGCTCCCCTGGGGTGGCTGTCCTGTCCCAGGCAGGGGCTGTGCTGTGCTCCGTGCAGCATAAGAGAAGAGATTAAAATTACTACATGTTTAGACCCATTTCTGCACACTCAAACTACCTGGCTGTCACAAGGCTTTGCATCTCTTGCTCTGAAAAGCATTTTTAAAACTCCTATTACATTCTAATTAGAGCCCTCAGTATTGTTTTTGGTCAGTCAGGTAGGCAGATGGAAAATTAGCTGCCTTCCTGGTCAGTCAGAGTCCCAGGCTCTCCAGACCTGGTTTCCAGTTCTGAGAGGCCTGCATGCTGCTGCACACGCCATCTCAATAGCAACATTTAACCTGCCAATGGCACCAGCTTATATTAAAAAAGAAAAAAAAAATTTACTTTACATATATTGAAATATGTATTAAATTTTTAAGCCATTTACATGAGGGTCAGAGTCCTGAGATATTCCTTCCCACATAAACTTTTCTCTCCCCTGTTTTAAAAGCTGATTACCTTCTCAGATAAAGCTGGGGGTTGCTTTGCCCGTTTCCCTGTGATTTGTGGTGCTGTGTACCTATTTGTGACGGTGCAGAATTTACAGGGGCCTGTAGTTTTGAGACTTCTATCTCTCCCCTTCACCTGCAAGGAAGGTACCAGATAAAAATCACTGTCTGTACACCATTTTTGTGCCCTCTGCACTTTTTCAAACAAATGTGAGAGGCCGGGGGGAAACATTAGGGTAACGAGTACAAATTCAGAGTTTACTACATTTCCAAAAAAGCCCTTGTTTCACTTTGTCATTTAATAAGCATTATCAATGCAAGTCATGGTCAGAAAGCATCAGCACTGTAGACTGGAGTATTTAGAACTAAACTGCTTTTTTTTTTTTCTTTTTAAATAAAAGTCTGCCTGTGTTGAAATCTTTTTCCCCACCTTTTACCCCTCTCCTTCCACATGTTTTACCCTCCTCGTCCTGCTTAGATCCTAGCAGACTTGCTGCACAGGTATTTTTCCACCCAATTTCCTAGACATTGACAAATGTGAACCCAGAAAGCATTTTGCACGATGCTAACTTATCTAAAACATTTTTGTCCCCCATTCCCTCTTTTTCTCCACAGCACCCTATATTTTTTTCACCCTCTCCTGTTGCTTTGCTTGGTCTTTGCCCATTTTTTTGTTCATTTCTCTCCTGCTGATCCTCAGAACAGGCAGGAACTGAATCTCTCTCTCCCATATGCTACACTGTGTCTCTCTCTTTTTTTTTACTGTTTTACAGATTAAACACATTCTACTGTCATTTTCATATATTTTTAGAAATACTTTTTGTTTTCCCTTCTCTGGGAACCTGCTAGTTACAGCCACCTATACTTTTGCAAAGCAAGGTGAGCCCTGTCCTACTCTAGCACACGCTCCTGTCAGCATACTAAGTGCAAATGACTTGCAAGCTTCTAATGAAAAGCAGGAAAAAGGAAAAGAGGGTAATATGTAGAGATGACCCTTAACATGATGAGGAAAAAAAAATTAAAATTGCCATTTTTAACTGATTCTGACTTTTTAAAGAGATACTATTGAGAGAAAACACCTACCTTCAGGGAAACCTTTATCTAGATCACTAGCAACACTTTCCTACACTAAAAAAAATAAAGAGCATTTTAAAATTCAGATTTACTATTCAGCATCACCTGTTTAGGATTTACTTCTCTGCATTTCACTAAGCCTGGGGAGTGACAATCGCCTGTTGGTTTCACTTTTGTTCTCAGCCAGTTTCACTTTCATGCACTGGCAGAATCTTTTGTATTTTGGGTTCAACAGTATTAAAGACGACATCTACGTTTTTAAACAACCCCCCTTACACTTAGAAGATGAACAATTTGTGTCCATCTCTTTCCTGGGACACTAAGAAAAGACAATTTGGGGGCCTGAAGGTGACGGGCAGCATCCTTCTGCAGGAGCTGCTCTCACCTGTCTCGCATTTGGTTGTGGTCTGCTCCTTCCTTCCCTGAAATCTATAGCAAATGTGCCCTTAACTTCACCGACAGCAGGATCAGGCCTCTGGGTCTGTAATCTGTGACAAAATAATGCCATAGGCAGGACAATATATTCTTCATAACATGCAATGCTTGCCTTCAGTTCTGTGCAAACTCATGGCGGGGGGGCACACACCAGCTCCTTCATTTACTTCTCTGTATGCTTGTAAATTAGCAGTAAATACCCTCCTTGGCATAGCTGGTATGAAATTAGGGGGCATCTACCCACTTTGGTTTGCCTAGGGAGTGAAACACTGTTTCTCCCTGCTACCAGCTGTCAATAACTATTTCTCCTCCTCTAGCTGGGCCCAAGCCCCATGCAACACCCTGACCCACACAGGGCCCCTGCTGTCTTGCACCAGGACCTTGCTTCATCCAAGTTCCCAAACCACACACTCACCCAACCCTCATTTTTTCAGAGCAAAACACGACACTTTCAGGACCAGAGCTATCAGCAGCAGCGGGGGGGGGGGGGGGGGGGGGGAGGGGAATAATAAAAAGAAATGTTTCCAGTTATTTTTTCCAGCCCCGTATCTTCCCTTGTGTATGACCTTTCCCTCTCTAGGGCAGGGGCTCCACACGTTATGTGTACATAGGCACACGTCCCTACAATGGAATCTTCCTTCCTCTAGCTACCGAAGTGCTGCTATTCCTGTCTTTGTAGACAGAAGGGTTTCCGAGGCATTGAGACTTAATGGAAAGACTTAAGGGTTTATAGGAGCCGCAAAACGTTCACTTATCCACCTTCTCTCCCAGAAGTTCTGTCCCCCACAAGCAGGCACAGACCCCTCGCTAGCTGCTTGCAGAGATCACCGCCCTGTTTGCATGCCAGAAGTTACATCCCAAAAGCCTACCTAAGGCCCTCCTGTGGGAATGCCTGCGGGACAGTTCACTGACCCTCATGGTTTACTCCACCCCGTGAAACGTGGGCCCTGCACCCATCACACCAAGCAGACCACGGTACTATATATGGTGCCATACGTTTGGCTTAGCACGCCACACACCTCGACACGAGCAGCTTCCACAGCACTACGTGGCACACGTTCCCACCTTCTCTTCTCCTGGATGCCACTACGTAAGGAGAGGAGTGGCTGCTCTCTCAAAGACTTTCTCTCTGCCTTCCTCCTCAACCTCTACCCCCACCTCTCCTCTCCTTCCTCAGAAGACATCCTTTGTGCTTCCAAGGCCAGTTCAACATGAGACTTAGGCATCCCCTGAATTTCGGGCGTACGGATACAGCCCCTGTTCAGCAGTGCTATCCCTTCGCCCAGGCCACCCACACGTGCTCAGTGCCACGGGAAGGCAGAGCCCTGTCATCACCCGGGTTGTGGGGAACGCTGTTTACCGGGACACACCATCACAACACTGATGTCCACAGACTCACAACACGTTACCTCCGCGTCCCAGCGTGGGCAACATCCCTCGCAGGTGCCCAGATTCCCTCTGTCCTCACTGCAGTGCTGAGGCCCACCCTGCAGCGCAGCGGCTGTACAGCGCTGTGGCTCTCACTTGGTTTTCACCCAGAGCTGCGTCTCTCCCACTGGACGAAGAGTTCTGGGAGAAAGGCTGTGCTACCACTAGCGGGTGGCTGTGCTACCACAGTGTCCGTTTCTTTGAGATATGATGAAGCTTAAGTGGGCACTCGTGAAATCAACAATTATCCATCAATTAATACTGGTGGATCATTACCAATGAGAGAAATAATTGCAGGGAAATACAAGGGCCTGTTTCAAAATGGTTCTTTAAAAGGCCTTATGTTACAAGTTAGTTTTAAATGCAGCTCTTGGCGCTTTCCTAGAAACAACCTCCTCCTGCAGCATTCAGTCCTGTGTTTTACCTGGCTTTGATATAAATATTTACCATACACATTTGTGTTACTGTAACGAACCAGATTATTTTAACTGGGATTGCTATTTATATTCTGTCCTTCGATATTAAGAAGAGAAGCAAGTATTATCAATGAACCCTTTAAAATATTATCACTGTGGCAGAGGGGCAGAAGATGGTTACACAGGAGAGAGAGTGGAAAGAGGGCTCTTGTTCTTTCAAAGATACTTAATGTCACACTAATTCCTGAAGCTGAAAGAAGCCTGTGAGCTGCCTTGCCTAGCCAGGCTGGCAGCCTTGAAGGGCTCTGCAGTCTCTTCTTGGGGTGCCTAATGGTCTGCAGCCCTCTCCTGACAGTCCCTGCCATGGCACAAGAGGTCATGCACAGGTGCAGCCTGCTCTTCTCTTTCTTTTCCCATCTGGAAACAAGGATGGGAGCAACTATTAACGAATACTTGTTAATGTATTTGTTTTGGAAGGGATCAGGCATGACCCCCTGGCACTATGTACAGTCACATTATTAACAACAATCACAGCGGCACGTAGCTGCCCTGACAGGTGGGTTAAAGCGAGGAACAGGGACGCCAACGGGTCAGTGTCTGTGGCAGGTGCAGAGAGCACAGCCTAGGTCGCTGCCTTTCCACCTCCTTTCCACTCTAGTTCAGTCCCAAACACAGGAGAGACCGAGACAGGTAATAGCCTGGCTGCTGGGTCTGGGGGATCCATGGAGAGCATCTCAGCCCCCTTGAGGGCCGCTACTTCTGCCCAGGAGCCAAGCAGTGCCCTGCTGCTGGCACAAGGGGGGTGACACAGCTACAGTGAATGATGACAGCACAGGTACTGTGAATGCCACCTGGCCCTGTTTTAAACAAATGATGTGACACACCCCCAGAGATTTTCAGTACAGCCTTTTCCAACTTCTGTCTATGGATTAGCTTATCAGGAGATCTGAAACACTATACACACAACGGAGGAGAAAAAAAATACTTTCATTTTTTCCTTAAATTTAAAGCCAATATACCAACACCAAAACCTCGTTCTACCACCCATACCCCTGATCCAGAATAATTTTGTTTGAATAACATGAAAGATGGCTGTAACTCAGGTGATTCCATTGACTTTGCACTGTCATGGAATTACACAGGTCCTCTGCCACTATCAGCAGACCTTCACTGTGCCCAGGTTCAGAAAACTGGGTTTCTGTCACTGTCTACTTGTGCTGCAAGGGAATTCACTGCTAGACAGGAACTCCACCTCTGCTAAAGAAGCGTTTCCCAAACTCTGGGTTGCAAAAGGACACAACAATAATATTCACAGGGTTAGAAAAAAAACCCAAAGCTCATCAGCAGGAGCTCAGTTTTTGACAGCAGGGGACTGAGAAGTTCCTTCAAGCATCTAGGGTAGCCAGGAGGCTGCTGACTACCTCGACTTGCTGGCAGCAAGTCCAGTCTCCCTGCAAAAGGGAGCGAGTTTTCAGGCAGCAGCTACAGAGTCTTAGTCTCTATCGTCGAAAAAGGGAGGAGTTCAAGACAGTAACAGGGTGTGAGGTGAATCAAAAAGCGGTCACAGGTTCAGGAAGTTGGGTAAATACTGCACAGTGGATATAATGACATTGCATAGAGTAAATCACAAAGAAAAGAAGTGTAGATATTGCCTTCTAAGGGGAGGAGGTCCCACCCCATGAGACCTTGATCCCCAGGAGAGGATTAAAAAGATACACAGAACTTTTTTTTTACAAGGTTTGGCAGACTTGATCAATTATAAATGCTTCATTCAGTGACTGCCTTTTGGCCATGCATTCAGTATCCTCCTGCAATTAAAAAGCAGGGTCCTCATAGTCCTT
Organism: Porphyrio hochstetteri; assembly: GCA_020800305.1. NCBI lineage: Eukaryota > Metazoa > Chordata > Aves > Gruiformes > Rallidae > Porphyrio > Porphyrio hochstetteri. Next base: position 1,295,076 of record CM036908.1, read on the forward strand.
CTGAATGAGTTGTTAGTAGAAGAATGGGAAGGAACTACACACCACTCACCTCAGCTGGAAGAAGTACTCAGCATGTCCAAAAATCCTGTGGACTCTGACTGTCTCAAAATGTATCGTGACCTCAGTACCTGTCATTTATTTTGGCTTGTAAGGAAACAGCTGATGAGCTTGCACTATTTCCCTCTGCTTTACGAAGGGCTTCAGCCATGAAAGCAACTTACTGCCAAAACAGTGCTTCTATTTTCCTGTGCTTAGACCTCAGCTTTGTACACTCCCAAGGTCCTTCCCTAACTGTACTTTCAAGAAGACGGTATGCCATTGCTCCTACAGTAAATCTGACAATAGTATCTTTTACTCATTCCTGTATTTTATTTGACATTCCAGGGCACCTAAGCAAATGGGTGCAAAACCACATTGAACTCACCATATTAAATTAAACTGCTTGCAAAAGATGAAACACCCCTTATTTCTCCTGCTCTCTTAACAAGCTGGCATAATAAATGGCAACGTCTGGTCAAAAAAGGTTGGCTAGAAGTTTTTTGCTTTCTGTCATCACCGAGGTCAGAAACCACCTACTAACAGAGCATCCAATTTTATCCTCAGGAGGACCACCCAAAAACGTGCTGCATCGAGTCCTCAGGAACGCCTGTTTGTGGGCTGTACGCCAAGCTGGGTCCAGCTGCACCTGGACACACGGTCCAGCCACCCCTGTCCTGGACACCAAGCCCGGCCGTTCCCACAGAGCAAGGCACGCTTGTTAGCAGGGAACAAGTGAGGGGCTTTCCAGCAGTGCAGTGCTGAGTGACATGACAAGTTAAATGGAATGAAACAAAATCCAGTAGACTTCCATAAAAAGAAAATTAAATGTTCTGGTTTCAGAAATATTCCAAGTGTGACTTTGATCCCCCCCCCCCAAAAAAAGTGCTTTATCAAAATTACACCAATGATCCCACAGATTTGTATGATAAACGAGGCCCTGTCAGTCTTTCCCATGGAGGTTTCTTACCGCCCCACATGATGTTGCAGCACTTCAATACTGATGGTTGAACATTTCATAAGGCATTATTTATCTAAATGCTGTAGGACTTCTCAGCCATGGCTAACAGCAACGTAGTCTTCTCCAGCCACCCAAACACAGACAAAAGGATTAGGAATCAGGAAAGGCCAGAGAAGAAAATTCAGGCCAGATAATTATCCACACATTGCAAATTAATTACAGACCTATCTGCAAGCAGTGGCTGTGAGCACAAGTAGTTACTCCTGATCAGAGCAGGATGAAGTGGCTACTTCATACAGGTTAAGGTAAGACACTCCTGCTCAGGGGTTGCGTCTCTCACGGTATGGAAGCTGGTCTACCTGTGCTTTATAAAGGCACCCAGCTAGCTGCCAGGGTATGAAGTCAGTCAGACAAAAGAGAAATTTCAAGCAGATTATTTCAAACTTCCCTCTGTTACTGTTCTCAAATAAACTAAACACTGTTGACAGACACAACCTAGCGAAGATTTTTCGCCCCTCTTGAACCTTCAGAGCTTAGAGGCCACTTACATATTACACAGTTGAAAAGCAGGATCCATACTGCATTACCGTGGCACATCTGCATGCAACTAGTGAGCTCTGAAATTCCAGAAAACAACCTTCTTGTATGGGGAACATCCTTAATTTCCATTAAACTTGGAAAACGAGTCACATGTGGAGCCCCCATGGGTGGGGAGTGAATCTATCAGTGCCCACCTGCTTTTTGCCAGTTGTTAAGTTTAGGGCAGCCATTAATAAATTCAAGCTCCATGTTACATTCCATCTCATATGGGTGAGGAATAAATGTACCTAGCAGCTAGGTGACATGTCATCTGTTTTATATGGCATCCATTCTACATAAAAATATTTTTACATTGGGAAAAAAACCCTAGTCCCTCTCTACTCCTAATATCTGGGTTCCATTCAAGCAAGCAGATAGAATAAACACAAAGCCCAGCCCATAAATACAGGACTCCGTGTACAGAAATACCCTGATAAATACAACCTGATTAAAGCCAACTGCACTGTGCACTAGAATGTAGCCAAATAATTTTTTACAAAAACAGGCCTGATGCAAAATTTCCCGAGGACTGAGGAGATGCAGGTGGGTACCACAGACCTGAACGGTGCCTGTCCCACAGCCAGGCAGCTCGGAGGGCACGCAGGACCATCTCCTGCCGACAAGGCTCAGCCTGTACGTCCAACTCACCCACACCCCGACTCCAAACTCTGTTTCACCGTGGAGTCAGACTGCAGTACAACTAGTCACTGCTCCTGCGTGAGCCAAGGGTCATGGACAAGCTGTCGGCTGGGGTTACAGAGATCGGACCGCTTACACAATTCCACATCTTCACACCTGTGATTTTATAGGAATTGGAATTTTATATCTTCAGTTCAGCAATTCAAGAAGTTTGGTGTTAACCCACTGAAATCCAGACAGCCTTGTGTTCTGACTTCTTTCCCTTCGGTTCCCATCAGATGCCCCTGTGCACATCGTGCCCTCTCATCTCATATCCCCACGGCATAAAATACAGATTTGCTGCATTACTGTAAAGAAGAGTGGTGAAAATTACTTGAATGGCTACTTTAAATCTTAAAAGCATAAGGCCTGGCTGCTTAAATAGCACTCTATACTGTAAGTATAATAACAATTAAAACTAAGAGTCAGTAAGTAAAACCACAATTTGCAACCTCTGATAAACACTGAGGCAAATTAAATAGGGGTTTTTTTTCAGTGAAATAAATTGAAATATAGTATATTTTAGGTTTAAAAATGCATACTAGTAGCAGCATGTCATTACTCCATGAATTTGTCTTAGAGAAACACAGGATTTGATGTGAGTTGGGAAATTATACTAATCTCAGTCCTATTTTTCCCCTCTCCCAAATTAACCTGGGAGAAAAAAGTGAAAGGGAAAACTTAAAAGTTAATTAAAGCTATATTAATTAATTCTCATCCTGACAGCATGCATTTTTAGAGACCAGAGACCAAGCAATTGGGTCTTCCTGCCTGAAATACATTAGCAATGAAAACCACGGCAAAAGCACTAGTATTAGTAAATAGAACGGAAATCTCAATAGACAATCTCAATCTATATCTCTAATACAGATATTTCCTGGTTATAAAATTACAGCCACAGGTGAGGATACAGAATTCCAATTCCTGCAGTATCTGCCTTGCCTCATCTTATACTATCATCAGTGGAGTTTCGGCTCCAGGACTCAACCTTATATTTAGGGTGTCCTACAGAAGAAGTTTATATAAAATGACATAATAATGGTTCACTGTAATAATAATTTACAGCTGAATCTTCATCATTGGGAATTTTTAAAATAACAGATTACATTGAATCCTCTTCTGTATCTGCCTTATTTTAGGGTAAAATATAAAAGTCCTGGAAAACTTTTTTGGGACTTAAAACAAAGCAGTCGTGTGTTTGACCCTTCCAGCCACTTTGGCATTACTTCTAGAAAGCAAAAATAACACGATTCATGTGACAGGAGAACAAAGCATTAAAAAAATTAACAGAGATATTACTTTGTGAATTCATTCTGACAAATTTAGTATTTGCCTCTCAAACTGTTATAAATAAAGAATGAAGTTTATTAGTAATACATCAATTCTGTTTTCCACGTTGGGCTTACACTATGGCTTACAGAGCTCGCTTTCTAATTAATGAAATATTTAATAACATAATCGTATTTAAGCTTATTAATGCGTCGTGTAAAACCACATGGTCTCATTGAAGCACATGCAATTACCAAACTCAAATTTAAGGTGGTATTTCAGTGGAAATTGTGGTCAGAGTAGTTGGACTTTTTTCCTGACATTTATATTTATGTGCTGCTCCCCCATTCAGCTGACTCTGAGCTCGGTCCCACGTCTGATCTCACTGTCCCTGCCTTCCGTTTAGCCTGTGAAGTCTGGCTTTTTGTCCTGAAGACAGCACTAACGTGGGCATAAACAGATGCTTTAAAAGTTGTGTGGAAGTAATTCTTTTCCTTGAAAAAAAAAATTCACTTTTGTGGTGTTCATGTCTCCATCGATCAGACAGATGTAGTTGTTCTCTCCCAAGGTAAACACTTAGCTTTACTTAGTAAGTGAAAACATCATTTTTAATGTAGTTTCAATTAAATTTAAGGAGCTGACCGGTCTTTTGAAAAGCTAAATTCTGTGGTAGAACCCTCATCGTGAGTTTTGATGGCATTCTCTAAATTTGAATATGTTACACAGGCAAAAAAGCTGATTTCCTCTCTTTAAAAAATTGCAGCAGGCAGTTTAAAACATTTTTATTCAAATATGGGTTTCTTTCTTGTTTGCTTTTGTTCTTTTAAACTCCTTTCCTTACTTCAAGGACTTTAACATTCTGTTGCATAAAGTTACTTCTGCAAAATTACTGTATATCTCCTTCTGTCAGTGATTTCTTCCAATGTCAGAACAAAACCAGTATTCATTACTTATTACAAATTTCAAAAACAACAGGTATATTGCAGTTTTTATTGTGGAAGCCATAAAAGGGAAAAAATCTCCAAGAATATTAAGTAGAAACTGAAAAGATAGTTTCCAGGCACATGATCAGTATGAGACTGTTCATATATATAAATTCTTGCAAATGCTTTTATTTGGATAGATCTTCATTTAGAGCATTTATATAGCTCGTTGTTCTGTTAAATAAGTCTCAGTTAAACTTACAAACAAGTATGATGTAACTCTGTCTGCTCAGTCGGTTTAATGACATATGAACTATCTATAAATAGAAATCTTTTATCGTAAGAAGGTTTATAAATAACCTATACATAATGGACAAAAATATATCAAACCACATTTAAAGGTTTTGAAACATTTTTGAAGTTTTTAAGGAAGATTTGAAACAGATTTTTTTTTAACTCAATTTATTTTCATAGATAACTGCCTAAAAGCCTTAAGAAGGAACAAACCCCCCACTAAGATTTAACAATGCAAATTAATGTTCCTAATAATTGTAACTGTATCTACGTCCACATGTTTTGTTAATTATTTTGTACAGTATTCAATTTGAAAAAGGGCTGTTTTCCAGCTGCAGTCAGTTATAAGTAAGATAATATTATAACTTTCTAAAAGCTTCTTACATAAATTAACTTTAAAAAAAACCCTTTTCAAATAATTTCCTATTAGTAATTTCAAAGCAAAAAAATCTGCTTCAAGAGAAGGAGAATTTGTGAATTAGGATCAAATTTACCTTTTTTGCTTCTCTGTAGAAAAGTCAATAGCATTTTTTGCAAAAAAGAAAAAAAATCCTAACTTTTTGATAGAAATATCTGCAGTGGGGAGGAGTAAGGGTTCTAATATTTTAGTCTTTCAGTCGTATGAATTAGTATGAGCTACAGGAATCCAGAGACCTGTAGAGAACCCCAAACTGACTTCTGTTTATTGTTTGCCTTTATCAAAGTATTTTTCTCTTTGTACAAATTTTAAGTTCTAATCCTACCAATTACCCCTCTCTGAAGGCTGCTCTGCCTGCTATTTAAACAAGGTATTTACTAAGCTACCAATTTAAACTCACAAATATTTTTTTTTTAATGTCTGAAAGACCAAATTTGTATATTTTATTAAAAGAAGTTCCTTCTTGGTGCAAAAATCTCTCTGCTTTATTTTCTACTGCTGACATTAAAATGTCAATACCGAATAACTAAGTTTTAGATTCGGCAGCTAGATCTAATTGTTCTAATTGCCAAAATATATTTCTGCAGTTATTCTGCCAGGGCAGGGCTTTACTTGTTTCAGACCCTGCATATGTTAAATGGAAAATGTAAAACATCCAAGTCCTAAAAACGACTGAAAAACAGTATATAAATAAGCGAATTATCAGCTGATAGGCTAATTATAGCTGCCACCTAAAAGCTTTTTTATAAGTATTTGCTACTCCTATTTGCTTAAACTCTAATCTAAAATTTTTGTTACTTTGATTTTAAAGAAACAGTGAAGTTTTTATCCTTTAGCAAAATACTGAAGACTTAATAAATTGTATTTTTAACAGTTGAGGTGAAAATCAGCTCCCTTTGAAGCCAAAGAGAATTTTACCACTAATTTCAGGGGAGCAGGATCGGTCCACAGGAATTTAAAATCCAACTGTCTCCTAACTTTTACCATATAAATTTTGTAACAATTGGGTATGCTTAATCTTTGGAAGTATTTTATAATTTAAATCTTTTTAATGGCTGTTAGGAAATAAATCCAGCAAAAGGAAAAAAAATGTTTAGCTGGTATTTTGGCTAAAGTATACAATATTCCTACTTCAGCTTTTTCCTCTGTATATTAAGGTACAAAACACCCCACCCTTGCTCTAAACAGATTTCACAAATACTTGCATTTATACCTATACCAGCCAACCGAACTTACTTTGGTTTATATTCAGCTGCTACTGCACAGTACTTTGGCTATTACTAGTCTAACTTCCCAGAACATAAAAAAAAGAAGATATCTTCCCCAAATATTTTTTTTTCAACTGAATGCCATTTAGTATAAATATTCACTTTAAAAAAAAGCTGTCCACTGAAATTATCCAGCTGATGGCTGTAATCCTACAGTGGTTTTTCCTAAATTTTAACCTACTCTAATTTTTAATTTCCTTTGAGTCTGAATTCTGGGTAATTAAGAGAACCTGTCTCTGTAGGTCAATCTTTCACAGTATGTAATATATACAAACAACGGCCATATAAAGCTCAACCCCCTTCTCTCTTTTCCCCAGACAGAAATAATTTCAGGCAGTACATTTAAGGCAGCAGGTATTTTGCCTAAGTTAACTGTGGAGGTCAAAAGACTCGCATGAAATTTCTCTTAATATTGATAATATGTTTTTTATGATTATGTGAAAATTGTGTTTGTGGCAGACAGTATGTTATCAAAGCAGCTTTGAAAGCTGATATAGTTACCTATTCTGAATGATCTGGCTACTCCTGGTTCTCCCTCATCTGGAAGAAAAAGCTGATTTCCAAGTTAAACTTGCAAATTATTGTTACAGATCCAATCACCAATTTCTTTTCTTTAAAAACTCCAGTACTTTGCAACATGTTGTTTATTTAGTTAAAGACCAAAGCTGCTTGTCCCCAAGATATTAATTTCTGTGGAACTGAATGTAGCAGGTCCCTACTATCCCAGAAAAGAAACCCAAACAAAACGACAACTAAAGGCCTTTTTTGGTTACTTGTTTTTAATCCATTTGAAATACTTCACGTTGTTTGATGTATCCTGCATTTGGAAACACGCAGTTTAAACTTTTAACTTTTACTTTAGATCTACTGCTTTCAAAACTTAGCTCCAAGAGCCAGGTGCCAGGAGAGGAAGCACTGCAGCATCATCAAACAGAGCTGCTACGGGGCCGTATTAGGCTAACCCGCACCCCTAGGAATAATCCTGATCCACAGGAATGTTCCTATTGAGTTCCTTGGGATGTTTGCATGAATATGCATGAATATTCACTAGAGGATGTAGGATTTGGCTTCCAAGTAGCCAGCAGAGATTCCTTACTTTCTCAGTAAAGAGCAGAAAGCATCTTTAATTGTGATGCTCACAGAAGCTGGGGCAGGATCATTTTGGAAATCGTTGTTTAGGTTTAGCCCCCGTGATGGATAAACTCCCTCGGTGAGCAGTGCAGCTTGACCTCACGTAGCGGTGCCTGAACCCAGGAAGGAGTGTAGGACGGAGAGGCGACCCCCAGCCCTGCGTGGCCCCGGCACACCGTCTCCCCGCGGGCTCGGCACCCGGGGCCCTGGCAGGAGCGGGGGTGAAAGTTGGCTCCCAGTCCCCAAACCGGCGGGTGTCAGAGCGGGCAACGGGAAGGCACCCAAGGACAGCCAGGATCAGACCTTCGTGGTGCACGGTCTTGCTAGCATGTAGTTGTGAAAAAACAGTGGTTCTGTCTATTTTACCTGTGATCTTGATGTCTCTGCTCTACCTGCTGCTAAGCTGTAGGCAAAACACTCTCCCCAGGAAAAAAGAAGGGACCAGGCAGGAAATATCCCCAGCAAGTACAGGAGGAGTTGAACCTGGAGGGGAGGATTGGTGAAAACTTCTTTACTTTCTCCTTCAAAAGGAGCTAAATCAGGACGGTCCAGTAGAGACTAACCAAAGCCAGCCACAAAGCCTTCCACCCCATGCCTCAAATTGCTGGGATAGAAGCAAGTCTTTGAGAAGGTGCCGGGCAGGGAAGGGTTAACAGGGGTTTTGTTATGGAGGGACACTGATGGCTCCATTTGAGGTGACAAAGATAGATATGGGCCTGATCCAAGGAAATCGGGAGCACTTTTAGAAGAGCGATAGCTGGAAACTACACGAGGTGTAGGAGACTACACCTTGTGTCTTTTGTAAAGCTGTTGCCAAAAATAAAGCTTCGACAACATTGCTGTGCAGAATTACTCCTCTTTGAGCCAAAAACTGTCTCACTAAATCAAAACAGGAGATCTAAAATTTCAGTCAAGATGTTTAACAAACTTCCATTTAAATGAGATGTGAAACTTTTTAAAATGTAATTAGTAAATTGTCCTGTTTAAAACTTTTTAAAAATAAAATTTAAAAATATAAATGTTCCTAACAAACAGAAATCAGTGTTATTCAGGGGACTGTGAATATTTCTGTAATTGCAAACAAAGCAAGTTCTACTTCTGAGCCCATTAATCATTAATAAAGGCAATTATTTAAAGTAGAAAAGGTGCTTTTATACATGGAAAGTCACTATTACAGAGGGAAAAAAGTTAGTGTGCTGTAAAAGAGTGCCTGCTCCACACATGTTCCGACCCGTGCAGTGGCTGATTTTACCCTTTATTAGCCCTTTCACAGTAAAACATTATATATTGGTGCTCCCCTAGACAAAGCTACCTCTCTTTTAAAAGTCCCTGCTTCCAAAGAGTTAACTGAACACCTTAATCCCAGGTTTTATTTTGGTTTTTGGAAGGCCTGTAAGTTATCTGTAACCTAAGGGTGCGTGTGTGTGCTGCCAGGGCAGGGCTCTTCGGGGTAGCTCTCCCACTGACTGCACAGTCTCAGGTATGTCACCTGTGCTGTGCCTTTGTCTTCTCAGCTGCAAGAAAAAAAGCCTATGGTGCAAATCAGAGGGCTGGGAGGGCAAGAGAGGAGTAAGAACTGCCTTCTGAAAAGAAAAAGCATTCTGCATTAAGCAGCAAATATCCTGTTTATTACACTTTTCCCACTCAAGTCAGCAGCTGCTAACTGGCTTTTAAAAAAACCACAACTGAACCCCAAATCCCTGAAGTCTGCCCCATATTCTTGGGGTGGGATCACAAGAGACTCTTGGGGTGTGACCTGCTGGAACCCACTGAGGTCAGCAGCTGCCCTGGATGCCCCGCTCCCTCCCGGTGCTGTTAACTCTTTGCTGCAGGGTTGTGGCATGTGTCTCCCAGAAAAGTGACTGCCCAAAAGCTAGCCACCCCTGGCACGTGCATTCAGCTCCCTGCATCCAGGTGCAACCTGTTAAGCTGGAGCTACACTGGTGGTACAGGGTACTGACCCTGGGGCACAGAACTTCCAGGCACTTTAAGTGCCGAGATATTCACGTTTTTACTGGCAAATTCAAGCCAAAGTTATTGATGTGAACAGACATTTGCAGCTGCACTCAGTGATTTCAGTTGTTTCTCTCATGTGTGCCAGTAAGGAGCCAGGTCTGTTGGATGTACTTTTATTGCTCTAATGCTACCAAACTATCTGTGCAAGATACAGAGAGCAGGACTTCAGTCTGCCTGCCAAAGCACTGTGACCTCTTACAACTGGAACGGAGAGATCTGCAGCAAATGTTACAAGAGGCAGGAAGATGTACCTTGATTTTCACGTGCTGGGGACCAAAAAGTGGGTTACCACCTAACTGTGAAATCACTCTCTGTGCTGAGGGCCAGCACATCACCTACACAGAGCCCCAGCCCAAACCTGTTGAGTGCCACCTGTCTGTCTTCACTCTGCAGAAGAATCGGTTTTTCCCTGGTTAGAATGAACTAGAAATGTATACAAACTCTTGTACAGTCCTTTTTTCACCATTGCTACATCTTTTTGCTAAACTTTTTCTTAAACTTACATAAAACAGTTTTCTTCACACACTCTTCCCTTCAAAAAAGCAAAAACCATTTCACATGTGCATTGCAATATATTTTCTCCTTTTTTTTAATTAGGAAAGAGAAGTTTTTTACTAACACAATTTTTTCATTTTAATTCCTGTTTAGCCTGCATCTTGAGGTTAGTATTTAAGGAAATGCTTAGCTGCCAAATTGCAGACACTTAAGGCATTTATTTACCAAAGCTGTGTCACAGAACCTGCACTTCTCCCGTTTCTAGCAGAATTCTGCCAGAGCCAGCCCTCTGAACCCACCCAAAGCTCCACTAACTCCACTGGTTGGAGGCATATCACCCTTAGCATCTGGTGAACCCTGGCACTGCAGCTGTACAGAAAAGACCTGCTTACCTTTTATGTCAGTCACCACGGATGAAATTTCTCCCCATCCAGTACCTGGGTTCCTCTCTCAAGGTAAAGCAGAGCCTATCTTTTAAAATGGGCTTGACAGGTATTTTTATATTGCTTTTTTTCCCCAAAGCAATGCTAGGGTAAATGTTTTGGTTAACGCGTATGTTTTAAATGGCTTCCTTACCTTTGCAACCACTAGCACCCTGAGCTGCTGAAGAGAGCAGGTGTTACGAGTTCTCTTGTATCTCACAGCCTGTAGCATCTGTCTGTCGGTGCGCTTTGGGCACGGTGAAGCTGGGCTGGCCAGCTTCCTTCTGCCCCTCCTCAAGTTCCCAGGCCCTGGCAGCCCCGGGCAGCAAAGGCCCCATGATGTTATTCATGACAAACCATGCAAGCTTTTCTAACTCATCTTACTTATTAATGTAAGAAAACAAAAATCCGTTTTAAGCTGGATAGTCAGATCTGTTTTTAAACATTTTGTTGTTGTTTATGGTGACCTGTTTCAGCCTGTGTGTTGTTAAGCAAATGCCCCTCTGGATATCAGCACGGCCTGTGAGGCCCACGCTGCGACACGGCCCGGTGCACGCACCGGGGACCCAGCACACCGGGCTCCTGAGTCCAGAGAGGAAAATACTTGTTCTTTGACAACCACCACCTTAAGTGAGCTAAACACCAAAATACTGTTTGGTCTGAAAGGGATGGTATTCCTTCCTCTCTCCCGTCAGCTGAAGTCTGGAATGACTCCAGTGAAGGGGCTGTGGTCACTTAGACTTTGTATCTCTGTAACTGAAGGTCGCTTACCCATACCTCTCCTGGATACTATAATTGACAGACATGTCTTCTTACTATTTGGTTCAAAGTTTCTGTAACTCTGCTGTAGCCAAAAATATATTAATTGGGAACAAAACACCCCCAAATTGGTCAAAGTCCTTCTGTCCCAGAAAGCAATGAATAGATATACCAATGATTCACCATGTACTTCCACAGTGTACTGATAATTATCTCCTTTGTAGATCCCCACATAGGTAGGGTGGAACTTATCAAGTGGATGGGGTCTCCTATGTTGATGAATAAAGCCTTCCTATTTTGGACAGCCCTGTTATATAATCCCTTTCATTAATTAATCAAAATCCATAACTAATTTGTTTGCCTGTTTCCACTGCTCCCATAAGAAAGCTGTTCTAGAACTCTACACCTGTGCTAGGCAAAAACCCTTCCCTAATTTTGAGCTTATATTTTAAGGTCACAAATTAGAACTACGAATTAGGACAAATCAATAAAATCTCCAAAATGAAGCAGCGCCCATCTGTCTCACGACATTATTAATGGGCGACTAAGGAGAATTGTGCTGTGAAGAATGACTGCAGAAATGCCTCTTGCTCCAGCATATATTTCCTACTTTGATGTTTTCCAAGCCACATTGACGTCATCTACCTGGAGTCCTGCCTAGACCAACGCACGCCGTTTCTACTGTCGTCAGTAAGAATTCCCATCATGTGCCAGGGCCTCCATACAGGCCTTTAGCCAGTACAGCACAGTCAGCATACTGCTGGAAGGATGGGTACACTCCTCCTTGCCTGCTATGCATTGTAACTCTCCTCTTACTCTAAAACTGTGATGTTTGGGGGTGGTATTGAAGATGGGAACAAACCCCAGACGTCTACACTGTAGGTGACGTGTTGATACCACCGGAGAGTTAATCTTGGAGGAGCAGGAGTAAATCTGAACAAATACCTTGTGGTGATCCAGAATGACAGGTATCATGGGAAGTTTCTCCAAATAACAGCTACCTGTCACACAGTCAGTAACGCTCCTGGTCTTATCAAACTCCTTAGATAAATCCCATCCTCACAGTGGAAACTCAAAGGTATTGATATGAACACCAGGGGGAAAAAAAGGGGGAGGGCAGAAAAAATCCTGGTGTGGCCTTGCAGGGTATTGCTTTCTGCACAGCGACAAGCAGTGCGGCTCTCTGAAGTTCTGGGAGGAGATGTTCAACCCTAGATCCATTCCAATCATTAGCTAAATCCATCTATCTCTTGCCATGTTCACCAGAACATACAAAGCTTTCTGACATATATCAATGATGTCAAGGACTAGGAAGAAGTCGTACCATTCAGAAATCAGATATTTAATGGCCACTAATCCCATCATAATAATTACAAAATAATGTAACGGTGAACCAGAGTAAACAAAATATATGAACAAAAATGGCAAGGAAAAATGCAATTAGAATCTTGGGCTTGATCCAACTCCCTTTTGTTTCAGTGGGAGTTCTGATAGACTATTACCCCTATGTAATTAGAGATTTAGGCTTAATCCAGCTCCCATTTGTTACAGGGGAATTGGAATAGGCCCCTATGCCCTAATTTTCTGCTGTCTTGCCCCCTGTACACTCAGTTCTGCATAGGCAAAGTGGACCTATTTCACCATGCTTGTACACCGTGTCACGTTTCAGGACTCAGATAAGAAAGTAAGTGCCAAACAGAGTGTCTACACCCGTATCCCGCTCACTGTGCGGGGGCCTGAATTGTTAGATGAAGCAGTGAAAAATCAGGTCTCTCTTTTAATTCATAATGCTAGAAATTAAAATACTTATTGTTCTGTTACCATAAAAAAATACCATTCTGGGTTCTTTGTCAAACTGTATGAAATACTCACAAGGAGATCTTCAGGAAGAGCGCTTCACTTCAACCAACTAGACAGAACAACTGATGGATACAGCCGTTCACTTGCCAGACTACTACAAATAGCCTGTAAAGCATTTACTAGGGATGCAATTCCCAATTCTGGGATCAGAAATCTAAAGATTTCTATTTCTAAGTATGACAAACACACACATACCACCCCCCAAAGAAAGAATAAAAAACCCAGGGAACCAAAACAGAAACCCTACCAAAACTAGTCTTGGCTCTATTCTGCACTCCCTTAGAAAGTAAAAGTGACCTCTCTCACAGTGTTGTAATTCTGATTTTTTTTGGGGTGGATGAGAGAAAACAGAATCAGTTTTGTGCCAGACTATGGATTATTGACTTGATAAATTCAGCTATCTTTAATGTTAGCAATTAGTACTGGCTCTGGTGTTGTCAAACACTCAGTGGTCAGCATTCTGTACACTCAGAACATGTTAAATGCCTGCAAACCAGCACAAACACACTTCCCTTCACACACACACACACACACACACACACATACACAATACTGCAGAGGGTTCTACTACCTCTCCAGATCAGGCAAAAACAGGTTAACCACGTCTACATGAGTGCATGCATACATATATAATGGATGAGCACAGGTCCTGACTAATAGATGTAGTAGGAACTCACGTATGGGCAGCCTTTCATTGCAGCACTGACAGACACAGCTGAACGGATATACTTCTGCCTTATACTGACTTGGAAGAACCTTTAAACTGGATTGTGCATACATACCTGCAGACTGACACACATAAAAATAAATACAAATGCAATCAGCTGTTTGCCATAAACACACAGAAATACTAAGGAAGCCCAGGGCATGTGAGCAGACAAACACATGTGGATAGGCTCAGACAGCACACACCTTATGCAGGCATTTGCACCCTGTGTACACATTCTCATGGTCCCATCTGACCAAATCAATCTCAAATTTTTTTTTAGCTCAAACACTTTCCCCCCACTTTTTTTTTCCTTTGGCATAGAGATTGTGTACACATAATGTTTCAAAGACACCAATTACAATAAACGCAGGCACACTTCAGTGTCTACATACTAGCACTTATATACATTCCAGAAAGAAGTCTCTATTTTTCAGGGAAGAAAAAAATCAGCTATTTTTCCCCATCAAGAATGCCTCTTTCTCCTTACGAGCTGCTTTGTGTTCTTCAGCAGTAAGTGGGATGAGAAAAGCAAAAATATCAGCTATTAAATAATAACTGCTTGGATTACATTTATAAAGATCTTCTTCCCCCACTTCATTTCTTCAAGTTTCATTCCAAAGTACGGCTTTTCACCTGCAGCCTTGTCCGGAATGATCTGACTTGGAAATCAAAGCATGGAGGAGCAGAAATAATTAATCCCTTGGTTAGCACACACAAATTTGACCTAAAGGAACTGTGCTGATGCCGTTCCTCTTGTTGCTGGTATAGTGCCATACATATATACATCCCAGTACAGGAAAAAAATATTATAAAGTATGTTAGTGAGCTGGTAATGTTCTAAATTAGACTAATCCAAACATAGCTTAAGGGGCATGAGGAAAAAGGAGAAATAGAGTAGGGATGCTTGGGCAGTGCAAGGGGTTTCTGCAGAAGACAGCAAGTGGTTGCTGTTTGGTTCCACTTATTCCTTGCCATTTTATTTTATCATCCTTTTTAACCTGTTGTCATTGACATTCACTGGTAAATCTCCTCTGAAAGGCCTTGCTGAAGAAACCTGTCCTGAGGAATCTGCAGAAAAAGACAGTACCTGAACAGCAAAGTTAACTGAGAGTTGGTGCGATCATTTTGAGAACAGTGGCATCCTGGGAGCCAGTGTGGAGATGGGGAGAATGAAAGGAGGAGAGAAAGGAAGAGAAACACCTTAGAGAAGCTAAGTTAAATTATCTAGAAAGCAGGAATTATGGTTGAAGATGAAGGTTAACAATACCCCTTCTCCTGAGGCTGGTAGGAAGGTCATGGTGGCAGTCAGCATTTTTTTCTCCTAAAAACACTGGAGCATTTATTGAAGGTCTCCAGTGAAAATACTTCTGTAATAGAAGACCCTGGAGCATTGCTGCCCTTCCAATCACTAGCCAACACTAAAACTGCCATGGGTGCTATGGGACAACCACATTTAGTCCCAGAGGGCTGGGTTGTGGAGACCCACAACAACTGTCTGCCTCTACCCCAAAAGCAATCTGAAGAGTAAGCCCAGCCAGAGAAATAATTTGGCAGGTGTAGTTATGGAACTCAGTTTTGACTGTAAGTATTAACTCAGGGCTCACCATGTGTTCCTGCTGAAGCTGTACCATACGACTGTTTGGTAGCTTCTCACTTGTTGAACTGGGAAAAACAGCTTTAGGGGTTTGTTGGGGTTTTTTTTTTCCCCCTTGTTTTTCCACTTAAATGGGATTATTCTTCAATTAATCTTGGTAAAATGTTTAGTGATCTCCAAACTTGCAGCACTATGTAAGTAACAAGAACCAGGCACTACGTGCTGTTGCTTTTCAAAAATAAAGATGTGCACACACTTCACTGTCTATCTCACAGTTTACACTGGACAGTCTGTGTATGGACTGGTACCTGAGCTGTAAGTCAGTATCATTAGTCAGTATAGATATATACTATCCTCTCAGATGGGGAAGTCAAATTTCTTCTAGTTCCCTTTGTCACCATCCATTAAACCCCAATGCTTAAAGGAAATTAGTTGTGAAAACAGACACGTTTTAGGGATGCCAATGATAAATCAACACTTTAACTGGATGTATTTAAAAACATACATACTTAGATAAATAATGGCTCACACTGAGTGTCAATGAACAGCGTTGCTGTTGGGTTTTCATTTTTAATGTAGCTTTTCATGTTAGCCTGTTCCTTCAGGATGCACTGGTGAGATGTACTGTCTGACGTGCCCTTGGACAGAATTTCCTTACATGCAGCATGCAGTCACACACACGATGCAGTGTGCTACCAGCTGGTTGTTTTCTTGGCCACAGCCCACCTTCTACGCCTGGACCTCTCAGCGTGAAGGAATGCCTGGATCTATGTCAGTTGTCAAGCACTGTGAGAACCTCTGGGTTGAATGCGCACTGCTGGCTGTACACAAGAGGAGAAATAAAGAGCAGGAGTACTGTGGTGTTGTAGCACTGGATTGGTTAACCAGTGTCAGCCTCGGGGATGGGCCTTAGGCCTCCCGGGCTCTAACTGCATGTGCACGTGTGGTAGGTTGTGTTACACCTCTAGCAGAGCGTTAGCTTTGCTGTTTGAACTCCCACACGAAATTTCCAGGTGAAATGATAAAGGAGATACAGGGTAGGATGGGCTGCACAGCGTAATTCTCATAGTGCTTGGTGGAGGGAGTCTTTCAGATGGTCTGGAGGAAATGGGGAGAAGTCTGTTGTGGGATGTTGCTCTCGGGAAGGGTTCAACATCATCCTGCTGAATCACTGAGGAGGCAAAGAGCTTTTCAGTCTTGGTCACGGCACTTAGAACACAGACTTGAACTAAGCAAGTCACGGAATCACATTTCTGTTAAAACTTAAATCTTTCTAAGGTCCCTAAATTGTAGTTATGTATTTTTGATGCTTCTTGAAGATATGTACATGCTCCTAATTTCAATCTTATTATCTTAGCAGTTAGGAAATTTGCATCAACATCTTCTTGTCTGGGTAATTTAATTCCCCTTTTTAAAATAAATTCAAATTAGCAACAATAAAAGAAAATACAAAACCACCATTGAACTCAAGTAGTTACCATAAACAACCCCCCAAACCAGTCAGGCATTGTGCAAAGTTATTGTTTTGTTGAGGAAAGACATCCTGAGAAGGAGGGCCAGCCCCTGGCCTCATCAAAACCTACACTGCAGTTCCCATTGCCTGGAAGAAGAACGGGGCCATACTGAGAGGGACACTGATGACAGGGCTAGGTGTCCTAGCGCACGCAATGCAGGGAGAAAGGCTGGAGCAGAACTTTGGGTATTTCAGGTCAGCAGCACCGACGTTACCAGAGCTGCTGGGAATGCTTAACTTGGTCTCCTAAGTGAACACTTGGGGGGAAGGAAAGGAAAAAAAAAGTCAAATTGAATTATGACAGGCTTCAAGGCCCATGGCTGCCTCAAAACACAGACTCCTCAGCAATTTTAGTAATCATTTTGTAACAAATTTTGTCACTCTTTTCAGTCTCTCCGACTTTGGGGTTATCACCTGTGTTCTGCATTGCCGTACAGATCACCAGTCTACAACGAACAAGATTCATTTTCCAGTACATGTTACATTTCATTTGTTAATTACCATGTACCAGAAAAGCCCTGGTTTGGTTTCACATAGTAAATCAATGGAAGGGAAGTTGAAACCCAAAAATATAAACAAAAGCATTGTATGTTTCATGGAAAAGTTCAATGAAGCATCTCTACCCATCTTCACTTGCTTTTATTCCTAACCAAAATCCAAAACTAGAAACAACTTCACTCATTTTCCCCCTTTAACTATTATTTCCATGGCAAGATAGACAGACAAACAAGATATTTGTGAGGTACCTATTGCAGAATGTCTTTTTTTTTGGCTGTTTTCATTTAACTGGCCTTGGATGCGAAGAGTTTCAAAATTCTCCATACTTTTTAACTGTATAAAATATAAAAACACAATTCGTTAACATTGTAAATGGCTTTGGGGAGATTTTGATAGATAGACAGACAACATGATGCCCTTTTAATGCTGATGTTCCATCAAATTATAATGGAAGGACATCAGTCTGACTACGCTATGGCTGTCACTGCAGACTTGGGAACCACAAGAAATTTCAGTGAAGTATGTAGTTATTTTAGTAACATCAGTGCTTTAGGAACTGGGGTTTTAAGTAGGGAAGTGTAAAAAAAAAAACCCCAAACTGAGTCAGCAAACTATTTTAAAAAAATATATATGGAAAAGGAATATACGAAGCGCTCCATGTCTATACATGATGGGATCTGTTGTCCAGCCACTACTGAGCTGAACCTAAAATGGTACAACTAACCTTGGAAAAAAGAACCTGGAAGTGCTTATGTCAGCTACACTACCAATCTGAAATCAGCACAGGCACATATGGACCATAAGTAGCAAGAACTGTATACATATATGTATCCTGCATGAAATGCATCAGTCTCGATTCGTGTCCCACATCCACGTCACAACAATAAACCCTTAGAAACAACCTCCTGGGTTGGGAATTCCAGCAAAGAGCTCTGAACCTCTAAAGCATGTCACAGAGGAGGAGCAGCCTGGGGAACTGATACTCCTGATGCTCCATGAGAAAGGAATGATGCAAGAATAGGCCTTCATGCATGTTACAGCTGCAGCAGGTCACAGATCATGAGCTACACACGGCTCCGGAGCTGCCTCCACGCCTTCTGTGGCCAGCAGAGGCGTTCCAACTGACGGCTGACAATAACTGCTCCTTCTTTTCAGATACGTGCTAGGATCCCTGGTGCACCTCCCTAACAGCCTTCAGAAGGGAATTTTCTTTCCGGGGTCTGATTGCAATCCTCTTCTTTTACCATATCCCAGAGTAAGAACTGGAGATCTCGTTCACCCCGCTGCAATTCCAAGCTGGGACCGAGCCACCCATCCAGGTTTGATGTTTTCCAAATTGCAGCACAACTCTGGGATTGCTTTTCTGCTGCCCAGGCTGGGTCTGTACATCTAGACAGACCTCTTCCCATAAGGGGTATTGGAAGTTCAGGAAGTTAGCTATTTCTGAGTCATGTGTTTTACATGCTTACCAGGCAAGATATATCCCACAATGCAGTTATGAGGTTTATCTTTTTTTTCCCCAATAAAAGTCAATGAGCAGACTTTTTTTCTTTTCCCCACAATTTACTGAATGAATAATTGCCAACATATATTATTGCCCATGAAACTTCTCAAAAGCTATTCACTAAAATGACTATTTTGTGTATTTTAAGAATTCACCACTCGTAGATTAGTATTTATAAGGGGTTGCTGGTCACCCAAATCACCCAAAATTTTTTTTTTTTTTACCCCTGGTTGGTAAATTTACAAGCTACCAAAGGCTTCACCAAGAGCTGCACACAGACTTCCAGTTCAGGCATCCATATGGATACAGAAATGCATCACCGCACGTGACAGTGTTTCCACAGAATATCACTCTAATGAATGTTTGTGGAAAGTGAAGGAATTGCCTCAATTACCATCAAAACAAATAGTTATATTCAAACGAAAGTTCACAATTTTTTTTCAACAGTCATCAGTCTTTATGCACCAACCTCCATTGACAGAACACGTTCCCAGATCTCACAGATGAATAGAACATTTGTTACAACTACTCCAGAGTCCTTAGTTTAGAACATCATAATTCCAGCGCTGTACATGCATCACTCCTCCTATCCACAGAAGATAACTACATCACAGGGTTAAGAAACAGCCATGGAAGTTATTTAATGCCACAGGGAGGGCACTGGGCTTTGGTTACATCTGCCCTGTGCACACCCCTCCTCCCAGGATGTGTTTGTAATTCCTAAAGCCCTGCAGACCCAGTGCCATACTTCCTGACTTTCCCACGGCTTTCCCACTCATCTAAGCACATAGTGGCATGCACATCAGTGGAGGATCCTCAGTAATATAGTGCAGTTTTCTGACTATTTTCTGAACAGCAAAAGCCAGGTGGCTTTGCTAACTCACTGAAACACGCAGACTGGCTCCCGTGTGTTAAGCAAGCGGCACTTGGCCCACAGAATATTCCAACAAACTATTGGTCTAACAGAATGACCCAGAACAGCAAAAGTACCAAAGACACCTTGTTTCCTTGCCCAGCATGGCTCTAGGGATGGATATACCAGTTAGAGACTACAAGCACAACCTTAATAGACTACCATGAATCTACATGGCACTGTGTGATCACAAACTTGCCCCAAGCTGCACCAGCATCTGATTAAAAGAATTTCTTTTCCTTTATATTTTTATCTGTGGGTTTGTAAGATATCATTAACAAGAAATTTTAAGTTTTCTCAGTTAACCAAGTAATCAGCAAAAGGAAACCACTTCTCCTTGGCCAACAGTACAGCTCCTGGACCACTGCTGACAAATGGTCTCGGTGTGCAGAAGCCCTATCAACACGCCTATCAATTCAACCAGGGCTTACATCATGCCACAGAAGACATTTCAGAAAGAAGATGTGCTTTGGGAGATTATTCTAACACAAAATAATCATGATTTCTTCTGCTGGAGAGCCTAGAAGGGATGAAAAGTATCCAAGTGCCCAAATCAAGGAAAATGTGTTGACCAAGTGCATCCTTTCAGTAGGATCTGTACTATGGGGTTTCTGTGGATCGTGACAGCAAACTGTGAGCTACCAAAAATACCTGAGAAGGTAATAAGTGACTTATTATCTGCCTTCAATAACTCGGGGCATTAGCAAAGGTTTTTATAAAAGATAATGTCCTTTGCTGTGGTATTAAGAGTTTCTGGCAATAGTGGCACAGGGACTGTGGCAAAGGTGGCAGAGGAGTGAAAACAGAAGTGCCTTCCTGCCTTAGCGGCCATTCTCCCAGTGCTCTTCCTCACTCCCCTACTACATTACAAAATAAACTGGCATTTATTAGTTAAATCAACTAATATTTATAGAATCCTTTTCCCTATCCTTGGGGAGACAGAAACTCAAACACAATCAAATACAATCACAACAGCAAACTATTAAACAGCTGAAAATAGTAAGCCATTCCAGCATTAATCAGAGTAAAACCTCAGGTTTGAGAGAGAAGACAAAGGGATTGACAAAGAGGGGGAATTGCAGCCCCTGTAGAAAGGATCAACCTTTCCATCTTGTTGCTGTGGCAAAGGCTCAGTCACCTGCAAGGCTGCTGGCTACACCTCCTCTGAAACATTAAATGGTGTCAGGGACACGAGAGCTGGCACCTCTTCTCCAGTTTCTAGAAGATCCCTGGCATGGCTGAGGCCAAGGCCACACAGCACTCTCCCAAAACAGCTACTGGGTGTAAGCTGGGAGTTACCACGAGCCAGGGACTGTTCTTGATAGGTATTTTGCATATGGCTCTCCTGTCTTGCAGTTCAGGACAGCTTAATAGTATGGATGCAGGCTATTTTGTGCCAGTTGACCTCAATGCCAGAGAATGGTCCAGGATGCGTTTAATTTACTAGCATGGACATAGCCAGTGATGTGAGCCTTCAAGATACATGGTGCCAGCTCTGAGAATGTTCTCAATGAGCTGCCAGATCCCTTTTCTTTAAGGATTTTAAAGCTATGTGCCCAGGGTTTGAGACATATGCAAAGAGATAGGCGCACACTCTGCAGCAACTTTAATGCCCTAGATGGCTCTTGAAAAGAACTGCATTCTAGTAGTTTCTTTCTCTACTGGTACAGTAACATCACCCAGAACATCAGCACAGCTCCCAGACTACAAGCGTTTCAGGGCTTGGTACCAGGAACAGCCCCAAGCAGGTGTACATGACCAGCACAGGCAGACATATATGGGTCTAGGGAAGCTGGGGACAGGGTGGTGCAAGAGAGGTTCAGAAAATAGGTTTTTCATGCCCTTGGCGGCCAGAAGCGACTCCAAGTTTTACAATTTCCCACCATCACCCTAGCAGGCTCCTCACTCGCCTATAAACCCTCATTGCTGAGAAAGGCCCGACAAAACTGAGGTGGTTAGAGGCTGCTGAGTGACTTGGGATACCCTGTCTCTGCAGCACTGAGAAACCCTGGGAGAGAAGATGCAGAAATGCAGAAAGGACCTATGTGACCTGTGTGCCACCAGGGTTTACTAGTCATCACTAGGTCAAAAGGCCAGCCCATCCAAGTGGGGAGCTGGAAGGCAAAGGAATCACTAATAAACAGCATGCACAGTTAAGATGTCATTTCCATCCACTTAAGTGAAAGTCCATCCAGATTGGACAAGAGGAAACATTTTTCAATGCTGAAATTTCTCCTTTTACCCAATAATGGAGCTTTTTTAAGAGAAAGTGTGGGTGAAAGCATGGAAAATCACAAGCAAGGAAAAAGGCTACCCTGGCCACAGGGACAGGAAGTCATAACCACAGAAGTCTACAGGTTTTTTAATTTCTAAAACTGTTATAAGGAAGGGGGAAACTTGGATTTATTCTTACGTGATAAATACATGTCCAAATAACTGCCCATTTGTAGCCACCTCACTTTAATGTGTATGTGAGATATATAGAAGGATATGTACTACGCTTTGTCAATAATTGAGCTGTTTTACACATTCATACCCAGATGAACTCCTGCTCCTTTTGATTTGTACTTCATAATCCTATTTGCTAGAAGGAGAAGAGGGAAGAGAGTCCAACAATACATGCTGAAAAGGCAAATAAGTCTCTGGAAGTAACCATGTTGGTGAAAGGAGCAGACAGTTGCAGTGCTGTATGGGGGCGCACAGGAAGAAAAGTTACACATTAAAAGCTACCAGAAGTATGGTTTTCATGTCCCTGACCAAGAGATCATCTTCAAATTTTCCAGTTCTGTGCCTGTTGTCCTGATGTTACATTCCTCTGGTCACAGTCACCCCACCCTTGCAAGGTTAAAAGTACCCACATGTATCTGAGAGATGAGAAGGGCAATCAGTGTCTGCAGATAAGGGGCCTCTGGCATCTGAACTCCTGCCCAGGGTTAGTTCTGCAGCCTGCAATACCCTCAAAGGTAGAAAATATGGTCTGCAGTGAGGAAAGAGGGTTTGCCAGCTGCTGGTACTTAGAGCAGCTGCCCAAACCGACAGCAGAGACTTCTCCTCCATCATGAACAAATCAGTTTGGAGGGGTGGCTGGCCATCACCTTGGTCACAGGATAAATGTGGCTCACATCCACAAATGCTGGGTGGCACAAGAACCTCTGTACTGTAAAGGGTTAGACATTATGCACTATACATATTTACACTGATGCAAAGATGGTAGTGGTTGAGTTAGTCCTAAGCAGACTAGAGGTTTCTTAATATTTCACCACTGATGACCCTGCTTTGGACTTTCACGCCAGTCGCGAGGCCACCAAAACCCACTTGAGTATCTCTGGTTCCTGTGACGCTGCTAGATTTTTCAAGGTGGGCAAGTCTCTGCAGTGTGAGATCAAAGTGATTATGAGAGGTACTCCCAACAATAAGCAGGAAGGAAACCTACAAGCAGAAGCACCAAGTATGACAACTGAATCAGGTAGAGAATGACCAGGGAACGAGCTAAGGCCTGACAAAGATGGCGACCAGACCGACTCCACAGCAGACACCGCAGCGTCACGCAGAGCAGAGCTTAGCATGCAGCAGGCTTTCTACTACCTGGCCTCTAAGAACATATCTGATCAAATGAATAAAAAAAAAGGAAAAAAAGAAGAAAAAAAAGAAGAAAAAAAAAGCCTGTGCCAGCAGTTTTAAAAAAGGATCTGCAAAGGGAAAACAATGAGCTCATGCCTTCTGACCTTGCTTGTTTTTAGCCTGGATTCCTATGGCAACAAGGCTTGTGATCATGCTCTGTGTGTGCGTGTGTATGTGTGAGTACGTGTGCATGTGAAGAAGAGGGAGAGTAACCACCAGAGCGCTCAGTAACTGTTGAAGGCATCGCTAGTTTGTAGTCAGCCCTGGCACTTGGTTACAGGTCTCCCTGATGATCACATTCCTACAAGTTTTGTAGATACAGGTGGCCACCAAGACTGGGGAGACCTGGTTGGAGGGAAAGGCTGCCCTGTGAATGCATACCTTATCAGGCACTGGAGAATCCACACAGGGGAGAGCAGTTATGAGTGTCCCAACTGCAGGAGAAGCATTGATCAGAACTTGCGGCAAAGCGTGAAACAACCCCAGGAAATCAGCTTTGCCAGTTCTGGTGCTACAGCATGTCAGACAGACAGGGAGGACACATTCCTTTCCCCATTTTTCCTGGTGAGGATTAACAGAGACATCTCCATCACTGGTTCTCAGGAAGTTGATCCTGATTGACAGCAGGGAGACAAGAATTCTTAATTCAGATTTTTTTTTTTGTTTTAAAAAGACTGTTGTGTATGTCCACAGCCACATAAATAAAACATTTTACAAGACAAATGAGAGTCAATGATTTGATGACTGTCTTCTTCAACAAAGAGCCAAGAAATATCACAGAGAGCTTAGTTGGGTCCCCTAAAGACAGCTGAGAAAAGCTAAGAATTGACATTGCTGAGGTCTGCCAGGTAAAAAGGACAGATGATTTTTAGTCAGTGTGTTTTAGGAAGACCCACCAAAACCTTTCTACCTGTCTTTGTACATGGCCTTCTGACACAGCAAGCTGCCTTCTTTCTTCTTCTGAGTCAATTTTAACAACGGAGACAGAGCAAATGGCTATTCCAGACAAGAACCTTCAGAAACTATCAACAACCGTCCCATTCAGATGGGATGACCAAGCTGCATTCATAAAAGACATGAACAAAGTAGAATAAATAAGTGTATGCCAACTTCCACAGGTCTGTACCCAGGAATCAGTCTATCTAAAACTGTGCCCACTTGCTGCAGCCTCCATTGTCCTGAAACACGTTCCATGTAGATCCCATGTACCATTTGAAAAACACAACACCTGCCTGGGGTTGTACTGAAAAGCTGGTGGACCCTGGAGGAGGACATGGGAGTCCTGCTTATTAATGGCCTGCTTTAATCACAAAACCTAGCAGTTCGTTTGGACTAGTCGTATTTACAGGAGGGAGGAGCAAAGCCACTGGGAATGAGTCTGCAGAGAGAATGATGGCCAGTGTTGCTGTCAGTCCTTTTAGCAGACAGAGAGGTCTGTACTGTGAAGTTTTACATACAGGCAAATTCCCCCTTTCCTGTAAAAGCCAAAACTGCCACTTGTCCTCACTATGTACAGTTAAACAGCTGTCACATTTGACTGAAAAGAACCTGCTCTCCTGCCTGATGACATCACACTTCTATACACTGGCAGATCAGTTTGGGATCTCCTGATCTGGAAGTCACTCCCGAGTCATCTGAAAATAGTTGTTTTGTTGAGGTTCCAAGTCAGATGCCCAGTGTTAAGATGTCCCCTCGCAATGTCAACAGGTAGTGCACGAGCACATTGAGGGGCAGAGCTTGACCCTCAGAGTGTTCCTTAATTTTCACTACCCTAAAAACAATATTTAAAAATTTAATTGCCATCTCCCAGGCAGATAGATTTCTGTCTCACTTGCAAACATGGCTTCTAAACCACTGATATTCTGGCCTCCTTGTTTACCATTAACTCTGTCCTCACATCCCTTTTCTTTCATTGCACAAGCTTCTGACTACAGTATAAATATTCTCTGAGCTGTGAAACACTCTTTTTATGCACCTCTGTCCTCCTGCTTTTACACCATACCCCTCATCTCTAAAACTGCTACTGATCCCATTAAATTCAGTAGGAGCAATATCAAGCACCAGGCATGTAGCTTTTTCTTAGCTGGTTTTAAATTTGTGGCTGCAGTTTGGAAGGGATGGGGTGAAGGGGGAAAAAGAAGCCTAACTAACCCAAACAAAATTCTTAACCCAAATAAAATTCTCAGTGGAAAAAAACCACAGCAACTTTAACAACTTAGATATATAAACTTAAAGGCTGTTAATCTAATAATAGCATCTTTAATAAGCCTTTCAACCCCCCACAAATTTAGAGACCGATTCCTGTGTTTTGCAAAATTTTCAACCAGGTATCATCAGATGGGAAGATTTCTAGAAATTAGAATTTAACTAAATCAGGACTGATGGTTTCAACAATCACAATAATTAGATTTGATTAAGGTATCAGTTATTTGAGTTACCTTTATCCTATGGTACCAAATTAAGCAGTTTCTTTTACGTGTTATGAGTCCCAAACAACTCAGCCAATATCCAGAAATATTTTAGAATATTTCTTGATGATCCTGGCAGGTATATGCAATTAAAAATAAAACTTAGCATCTGTAGCTCTTCCCTGTCTCCTCCATCCAAATACGTGCAGGTCTCAAGCCTGCACACACGTACTTGTTTGAGTAGCCTTGCTGGCTTGGACTACTCACAAAATTAGTCTTACTCATACGTACAGAGTGTTTATAGCCTCAGACCTGAATCCCCAAGCTTGCAAGAAAGAATATCCCAAACAATGACTCCTCAAAACAAGAAAACTTCAGCATAGAGTATTTAGTGTTTTGAAAAATAAATGTAAAGTTACAGAGGGGAAATTCTCCTTTGAAAGTCAAGGTATTTCTAAAGAACATATTAGCAGTATATGCAGAAATAGAGGATTAGAATAATACAGAAATTAAAACCTGCTTCATGTACCACCCAGAAAGATACATCAAGTAAAATATCAAACAAAAAGTAATGACTGGGATGGTCAACAATAAGTGACAAGTAAATAAATTTTTAATCAGTGAGTTTAAATAGAGAAAAAAAAAATCTCCAGCCTGTGTTCTCAACAGCAAAAATTTTATATCTTTTTCATTTCAAAATTAAAAAAATCGGGGGGGGAAATATGACTGTTACTATGGAGTAAATACAAAAAGAGGATTAGCATTTATTTTTAATATTCAGATGTATTTAATAACATTTATATTAACAGATGACAGAGTGATAAAATGGCAGTATGCTGCTCTGACTTTATTTTTTACTGATGCAAGCGTGTTTAACGTTTAGCTTCCACTACTACCTCAATGGAATTATATTTCCTTCCTACTTTGGGTTACATTCGTATAAAAAATTAATCCTAAACCTGCTTTGTTGGTAGTAAATGTGAGGGAGACTTTTGTTTGCATATGACTGAGCCAAAATATGCTTTCTTTATGCATCTGAATTGCCCTCATGAAGCCAGTGGGCTAGGTCCTGCTCGAGTGTGGCAGGACTAGATTCAATGGGACAGAGCCGTATGGATTTGACTGTTATCTAAACATGCAATTAGTTTTTGTTTTATTAGCTGTGGCAGTCATTATGCACTTTATATCAATGACCCCCTGACCAGCTATAGCAAAGTTTTAATTTTTTATTTGTTCTCTGCTTTGCTATACATTTGGATTTTTATTTCCCCCCCTCGTGGCTCATCTTTAATACCAGTCTCTGCTCTGGCCACTCAGATAAATACTGAACATTGATGTGAAACAAGACTACGGTAAATAACGTGCTTGGCCTTCACACACGGGCTTGGAATCTGCATCATGCCTACGAGACACACTTAGTTTGGGGCTGTTTTGGGGGGTTTTCTGCTTTTTATTCCCTACAAAACGTTCTCTTACTCCCATCCTGGACCTGCGAATAAGCAGATAGAAACTAAAGCCTTCATTCAGGCTTACTTCTAACAGGCAAATGTGCTTCTTTGGCCACTATTTTAAAACATCCTCCAGGTCTCCATTACCGTGCTGCCTAACTTCAGAATAAATAAAACAAAGCTACTACAAATACTCCTTCAAATAAGAAGCCAAGCCTGCATTCATCACGCAACCAGAGCCTCTAATTCCAGAGAGAGCCCCCCAAGTATCTTTTTGGTATCGTGTTGATGTTTAAGTCTCCTCCTTACATTGTTGGGGCACTCAGTTTGCTTCGTTTCTGCTCTTCCTCCCCAGACAGGTCAGCAGGAGCGTTGGCACTGCAGGCACTGAGGCAGGCTGCTGGCTCAGCTGGCTGGTCTCAGCCACCACAACTCCAAGGGACTTCTCACACGTTCCAGACCTACCAGTGCACAAGACCAAAGCCCACCAAAGTGAAATGCTGCCTGGGACTAACGGTCAGCACCAATCCTATCCCGTTTTTATTTTGACCCAGACGTTCCCCCAGGCTGAGCTAGTGTGGTGGCAGGGCAGAGGGTAGACCGGCGTGTCATGACCCGATGCCAGAGCCTCATCAGGCACTGAGCAGGTGTCCTCGGCAGGACAGCACATGGCACAGGACAGTACACATCCCTTCTCCTGCTCACCCAACCAGGTGCTGCCACAGCAGCATGTGTCTGCTGGCCTGGCAGGGTGCGGGACCCAATGCACAGCTCAGTTCAGCCGAAGGCTGGTGCCTAGATGACCAAATGGGCACATCTCCTCGTGCTCTACGAGCACAGTACAAGCCTTTCAGAACTCCCTTAGATCCACGATCCTCTAGTTGCTCCACTGAAACTCTGTTACTCACATTCCACACAGTTCAGGCCTGCTAGAAACCAGCTGACTGGTTTTCTTTTTGTCATCTTTGCCAAAATCTCCACCAGACCTAACTGTGGTTACCTTCTGCATATCAGAAACTAGTATCTCACAATTGTTAGATTCTATATACATTTATTCTTAAAGCTGACACCAAAAAAAAAAGCTGTATAGTTTGGGGACTATCCATAAGGTTAAAAAAAAACATCCTAAAATGTCAGACTTGCTTGTCTGAGGTCAGGCTCCTACATGGGATGTCACAGAACAGCAAGCCAACAAATAAATGCAGAAACAGCTATTTGATGCAATGTCTATGATAGACACAGATGCAAAACTCCACCTGTGAAAGCCAACAGTAATTTTAGCTCTGTAATTAAGTAAGTGGACTTTGTTAGAAAAAACTTGGATAATAAAGCAAGCAGGATTTGGTCCCCAGTTGCTTTATCATTATGGAGGGGAAAAAAAAACCCACCTCCTTCTTTGGTGTGTTAGGCACTTTGGATACGTGTTTGTGACTCCTCAGTCCCTGTGCCAGAGACATTACAGTCTGTTTCCAAATAAAAATCGTGACATGAAGCGATCACCAAAATAATTTTGACCTTCAGGGACAAATTAACATGGAAAAAAAGCAGAAAAAAATAATCTGCTGGTTTTTTCCATTGAATTCTAGGTGATGCAGATTCCCCTAGATATAATATATATATATATATATATATACCTGTCCATAAAGAGGAGACCACTGTTACACACGTCTTCTCGTGTACAACTTCATGCACAAGTGTCTACCTAATGCGTGCACGAAGCCACCCCAAGAGCCACACACAAACGTATGGTTCCTTGCACCTGGGCAGAGGGGTGAAATCTCCACAGCCACGCGTGACACCGACACGCACAGCGAACCACGACGGCTGCTTCCCCCTGACACAGGCTGCTGGAGGGACTGACAGGGCTCCTACCCAGAGGGAAAACAGCCCTAAGGTTCGGGGAGGGGGGGTTCGGTCAGATCTGGTGACACAAAGTGAGAGGTATGTCCCTTATAGACACATACATTCAAACACATTCCCAGAGCACTACTGGAGCAGCACTACGCTTGTGAAATCCCCCTCCAGCCTACCTGCTTCGCTCTATAGGAGAGCTATACTGCCCTTTCAGTACAACCTGAAACTGTTAGCTTACCCAAACGCCTGATAAACAAATGAGCTGAGAACAGAGTCATTTGATTCTATCTATTTTCAGCTACTACACTTTTCCTGGGATTTTTTAAGGCACATATGCCTACATATATACACATACAGCCAGGCCCCCACACACAGAGCCTTACTATGCTAGCTCAAAGTTATACAAGAAACTCCTTGAACAGGAAAGAATCGAGCCACTGATTTAGTTTAATAAGAGTGAAAAAGCAATGACCATTATTTAATTGGGACAGCGTTAGCTCAACCTTCACATATGGAGTGTGGGGGGAAGGCAAGGGGGGGCAAGCTTACGTGGTACCAGTGGGTTCAGTAGTGTTTAATGGGTGTTTTGGGGAGGGCTCAGGGGTGTGACCAACAGGCTGTGGTCTTTTGTAGATCAGAATACCCAAATACATGTGAAAAGAAAAAAAATAAAGATTAAATTAAATAAATGTTATGTTACAGGGAACAATGTTTTCTGCCATTTCAGTCTCATCGGATTTTCCTGATTTTTTTTTCTAAGATTGCTTTTCTTACATGTAATAGCTGCCTAAATTTGGGCAGCAAATAAAACAGCTAAATCGTGATATTTCTACGGTATATAAATACATATCATCTGAAGAAAATAAATGAAAAGGATGAATATGCCTCAAAAGAAGAGGTCAAATAACAACTTCAGAATAAAAAATTATCACTTTTGAACCGGTGCTTGTTGTATACAAGTCTAAAGGAGTTTTGCTAATGGCCTCACTGTAGGAACAGAACTGACTCCATAATCTCATGAAACATATAGGAGAATAAATGAAGGTCTTGTGCAAAAAAAAAAAAAAATAAAAAGGATATAGTAAAGCACGCTGCAAGGGTTCCAGCACTTGTGTTCATCTGGGAATCTTTAAACCTATTGGCATGGAAGTTTTTGGTCACGTTTGTTTTCCAAGTGCTCAACTGCAGGATGTCCATTCTTAATTTGGCAGCTGCAGTATACTTACATTTTTAAAGCACATTACATTGAGAAAGGCCTAGTTTGACTGTGAACACTCAGAGAAGGAAACAAGCAAGCAAGCTAACAAACAAGGCAGCAGTGGTTTGTGTGATTCAAGTTTGGGAGGTCTCTGTGCAGTCGCCAGGAAATAATTGTTAGTGGTGAAAAAATTTTTTTTTTTAAATGTAAAAAAAAAATGAAAATCCCCCCCTCTCATCCTTGAGAATATGAGCAGAGAAGACCTGCAAAACCAGATTCCTCTCAGGTGCCTCTGCCCTGGAGTAGATGTGGCACAGGGCAGTGAATTAAGAAAGCCAGGATATCTACTGCTAATGGGTTTACTAACCAGTCACACAAAGGCAGAAGTACATCCTATGGAAACTGTCCCAAATAACAACAGAGAGAAGTTCACAGGAACCAGGATTCTTCAGGCAGGGCTGTAAGGTCTCTATCCTGCTTCTGCCATTGGACAAGGAAAGCAAAATTCAGCAAGAGCTTAATTTTAAACACATCAAGGTATTTTTAACCACTGTAAAAAGGAAGGGGGGGGATCTCAGATGCAGTAGTGCAAGACAAAAGGCCTCTCCCTGCAAGCATCTGCTTCTCTGAGCAGCGCTTACTGCTATGAGGAGCCCTACTGTGGTCAGGCTAACTCCTCTCAGAAGACTGCTTGGAAGAGGAAAGCTGGATCAGGATGTAGTTACTTTACCCAAGAAACAGCTGCTGGGTTTGCAAATGTACAAAGCTTTCCATCACTCCAGACTGCTGGTGAATACAGCCAGCCATAAAATATTTTCCTGTCTATATGGTTAAAAATGGGGTTAAAAAAGCCTGAATGGAAGTTGCAGAAATGCAGGCAATCACAGGTCAATAAACATATTTTTTTGTTAAATGTCATCGACTCTATAAACTGTGATATAATAAAATAGTCTGCTCTGTTCTTCAGCATAATTAATACTGAGTAGGCCTTCAAAAAGTTGGTAAATATTTATGAAATGAACTATAATTTTCTTAGTGTACAGTAAAAAACTGTGAATCAGTAAACCATCTTTAAACTTCTGTAGAATTTATACAGACCATGAAAAGGATCATGTTTTGCCTCTGTTATTTCTACTAGGGATCTGCACACAGATGTATTTGTGGATACATTCACATGTGCTCATACACATCTCTGTGCACCTATAAGAAAGTCCAAGCACACATACAAAGACATGTATATTAACCACCACAGGGTAAGAAAAAAAAAGAACTAAAAAAATGCAGCCTGTATAAATGTTATCATAAAACTATTGTGTAAATTTAAAATTATTATGTGAAGAAGTCATGGCTCCTGATACTAATTTTATTTTCAAAAGCAAAACTAGAAAGCACTTGAAGAAACTAAAAAGAAAAAGATTAAATATTTTCCCATTTCATAGGCCCTTATTGTTGTATTTCAGTTAGTTCTGTCAGTAAAAAAAAAACCGAAACAAAAAACCCTAAACCATCATTTGTTTTCTTATCCTAGCCATTTTACCTCCTTGCTGTCACATACTGACACAAATCAGTTGCATTTGGGTTTTTTATATTAAATATAAAATAAAGTCTTTTAATTTAATTTCAAAACTAAAGAAAATAGCCTTTTCTGTTCCTTCTCAGGAACATGTTTTTAATTTGTTCATTTTTGGTTTGTTTGGGTTTTTTTTTAAAGAAAAACATGGGGCTTTAAGAACCCGTTGCCATAGGTCCTTCAGGATGACTTTTAGGGTCACACTTCAACATAACATCCCTGATACCCAAAGCCTGCTGAGCAGAGCTCCCAAACGCTTCAGCTTAGTGACCTGGCACCCTGTTCTTTGATGTCACACTATACCCAGGTACTTCGACCACTTCATAAAGCCTCAGACAAAGGTGTGGGTGACCTGCCAGTATATGGACTGGGACGGTTCAATGTACAAATCAGTATCATAAAGTTGGGAGGGTTTTTTTCTTGCTCCTGTTGTTCTCCTTTGGTTCAGCTAGGTTTGCCTCTTGCTACATGCACACAAACACACAATTCTTCACAAAAATCCATATAAAAATGTGTAAAGCATGTTAAAAAAGGGTATTTCTGTGTGGTGGAGTCCTCCTTCCCACCCTTGCTTGCTCGACTCCTCACCAAGGGGAGTGTGCACTCCCTGTTTTGTGCCTTGCAATTTCCATCGTGGCCTGACAGGTGCTGCAGAGGGGCAATCCCTTCCTAATCCAGCCCCACGGCCTGCAAAGCCCAGCTCAGCCCTGTACAACAGGCACAGCACCACACACCACTGATTTACCTGCGAAGCGATTAAGGTGAGGAGCCTCAGCGCCAAATTCAGCAGCCGAGGGAGAAGCTTTCTCACACTTACATTGACAGGCCCTGACAGCTCTTTTCCTCTGCTCCGTGATGGACTTTGTGATCCTCCAAATGCCAGAAGACAGTGGCCACCCCAGCTAGTGATGGTGCCTGTTGAACTGGCTGCTCAGCCTCGGGCTCACTCCTCTGCCTTCTGCCCTGTCTCCCAGTGCCCCACTCCTCTGCTTGCCAGACACCCGTCTTGTGCATCACAGGAAGCAGAGCCAGAGGAGCAGCGTAGCAGGGGAGTCAGCTGAGGGCCCTTTCAAGGGACAGGTGTCCACAGAGGTGGGTGAAAATCCGGGAGACATGGTGGAAGGAAAACAGAGAGACAGTGTGCACGTGCCTGAGTCAGGATAACAGAGAAAGAGGAATAATTAAACTGAAATAAGGGGGAAACAGGAAATTAAAAGGAAAAACAAAGGAAGGGGGTTGAAAGAGGAGAAATAGGGACTGTCTTGCCACGTTAACATAATGAGTTGCACTCAGTCATTTCTCTACCTGTGATGCATCATACTTTCCCAGCAGATGTTCCCGTGAAGGTAAGGACTGAGAAGCGTTGCTTTGATGAGGGTGAGTCTGGGAACCAACAGTGGACAGATATTTTAAAAGCCTATGTGTCACTCTTAATTCATTTATCTTTTTTTTTTTTTTTTTTGGCTTCTTACATCCTGATTTGGAAGGAAAAGAAAGTTACCAAATATATTGCCAAAAACCCACACTCTCCAAAGCCATGTCATCGATCCCCATACTTTAGGATGCCCCTCTCTTTCAACCTCCTTGAAAGGAAATTCAATTCCTCGTCCAAAAAGGAATTCTGTCTGCCTGGCCCTACATTTGGGATACAGGGGCTGGAGCCTCTCTGAGGAGCTAGAGGCTCCATGAGCAGATCTACAGCAAGGGCTGAGAAGTGTGCCAGGACGGGGAACCCCTCACTGCACCATCCCTGCACTGGAGAGGTACCAACAAACAGCAAATTAACAGTGAGTATCAGTTTGCATCAGAATTGGCAAACATATTGGCAGAGCCAGGAACTTCTAACAGGTGTATCAGGGATTTTCACATCCTTGTAGCAAATAAATAGCTTATGGACCTTTCCCTGCGCTCCCACCCACTGGCGGTCTCCCTTCGCTTACATCACCGGCCATTTCTAACGTGGCAAACACCTACTGAAAGTTACCTAAGACATAACAACATCATTAAAGACATGTAGAAAGGAAACCAGAAAGTGACAGAGGCCTGGCATGAGCTCACCACTAAGGGCATGGGCTGCTATGCCAGACATGCAGAATTTTAGCAAGTCACCCAGCCAGACTTTCCAGACAGAGAAAGGCAAGGGCACAGAGACGTTTGTATGTTGGCTTTTGTGTCTGTCTTTGGATGCCCGCAGCTCGTGGTGCTTCTGTTAAATTACTACCCATAACTGTACATTCTGTATACTGAGGGGAAATGGCTGATAGTGACATGGCTGCCGGCCACGTCTCCCCAACCCTTCTCCTAATTAAATGGCCTCTCCTGGGAAATGCTTAACATTTTTTCCCAGTGTGGGGACACTTCACTCAGCTCAAGATCAAATGCCCTCTCTTCCAGGCCACTTCCTCCTTCCCCTCCTCTTGCCTGCACTGAGGGTGGGCACCGCCTCACATCCCTACAGTTGGGCCTGTAACGCCACGAGCTGCATGCACAACAGCACAGGGTTTTTCAGTGCTCGCCCCAAATTCCTCCGTTGGAAAATAACCTTATTTGCTCCAGTAAAGCTATAAGCTCAAGAGTGCGGTGGGCCCCGACTCGGCAGTGCTTTCTGCCTCCCACACCGATCTGGTAGAACTGTTCACGTGAGGGCAGACAATTCAAGGAGGAAGAAATGGAAGAATCGCGTCTTCTGAAAACCACAAGTCATTCCTCCATGGCAGTTTCCCACTGCCTTCCATCTTCTCCCTTCAACCATGCACTCATTTTGAAAATGCATCATTTAAAACAATCAAATTCTCAGAAGAAATTTTAGGGTTTGGGGTTTTTTTTGCAATTCCCTGTTTCTGGAAGCGTACAGGTTTCCCAGGCGGTTGAACCTCGTCCACCTGGGCAGAAGCCCACGATAGCTTATGCTATTTAGTATGGCATTACCCTGTACTGTTTACATACAGCTCACTGAAAATAAGGGATGATGAAACACATTTTCCTGGGCACACCCTGACTTTATTCTTAGTAAATTGTTTACTATATTCTCGGCCTAGAAACTCACATTACTCCAAGCCCTTGTAAAAAAAAAAAACCAACCAAAAAATCCCTACGTGCCCAACTGGAGCTGCCACTTTCAGCTGTGGGAAGAAGTTGGCAATAACTCTTTCATTACCTCCAGGGGCTGGAAAGGGGGGCACCTCCAGAAGATGGACTGGTCACCTCCTGGGAGAGAGAGCTGCTGGAATGGGAGAGCGAGAAGAACAGGAGGAAAAGAAGGATCTGCCAGATTCAAAGAACAAGCTTTGGGAATGGGGAATCCTTTAAGAAAATAAACAGAAAATTAAATTCACCTCCTTTTTCCTCCCAGGCATCTCCCATCTATGCCTGCTTGGGAGAGAACAACAGGGTGCTTAGATGTTAGGACTAACAATGCCACCAACTTAGCAACGTTACACAAAAACAGGGGTCCCATTTCACCTCTGGCTAGGCTCAAGGGAACGGTCCCTTTTCTCCTAAGAAGGCTAATGCTGCATCCTGGTGCCCAGCACAGGTACCATCGGCATGGGAACGCATGCCCTTGTCCCCGTGTTTGCAGCTCAGCCCGTGGCTGCCTGCACAGGGACAGGAACACCAGCCAAAGGAAGTACCTGAGCTGTGCTGGAGGCCGTGCTGCGACCATGCGGAGCAGTGTGTGCCAACCCTGGGCAGGTCCTACAGAGACTAAAGCTGTGTTAGGAGTGAGACTCATGACGTGCTGCTACCGTGACACATATCTCCATGTGCAAATACAGTAATTTATACAGCATCTTCTATCGTCCTACCAAGCCCACCTGAGCAACAGCATCAAAAGTACCACAGAACATGGGCATCGCTTCTGATTTTTAAGTGGGAACTTTGAGTGTCACAGGGGCAAGTTTTGCAACTCACTTCTACAAAGTGGGAAGCTCAATTATCCAGAATTAAAGCAAAATGCTACCAACAAAAAAATCCTATTTATATTCACAGATACCTGTATTCTGCGTGCACATGTGTGCAGTCACCTGTGCCTCTGCATATTGCTCTGCACAGTACTGGGTGACTTACATGGAAAATCAAATCACTTGTCTTTAAATAAGGTGCAAATTCTTCTCCCTGCTCCCAACAACATCCGTGGACCCTGCTGCAGGGCCGAATGCTTCTCCCGGATTATATTTGTAAACAGAAAGTGAAGTGAAACAGCGTAGGGTGGTTTCAAACTCAGTTGGGCTGCTGTCATGCTCCTCTGTGGAGTTTGGGAAGGCTTCACCCTATATTTCCCCCCACACTGCTAATCACGTCTGCGGTGCCATAAATCTCCCAACCTTTCCTACCACTTCTACTGCCAATTGCGCTTCATCAGGGTGGGTTTGGGTTTTTCCTTCTGTTGCCTGTGTTACTAAATGCAGTGGCAGCTAAGCAGGCTGTGAGAGCTGCTAACTGCACTGCTGGTTATCAGAGCAGCTCCAGTGCTCATGCTGAACAGGTGATAACAACAGTGGGAATATTTTGATAAAAGAAACTTGTATGGATGCTGCCAGGGAGTCACCAAACCCTACCTAGTCCCTAAGTAGTGCCCATGAAATACTCGGGAGAAAGAAAGAAAGAAAGAGAAAAATACAACTTTTTTTTGGGGGGGTGGGGTGGGGGTAGCAGATGACACGACACCAACCAAGCTAGCCTGCCGCTGCTGAACATGGGGTGCAGCTAGTACTATAGAAGCCTAAAGGTATTTAGTTTAGTTTCTAGAAAAAGCCCCTCAAGTAGTACATTTAAAAGCACTAGTGCTTCAGCAAGAGTTGATAGCTACTGAAAGATACATAAACAACCACCACCACAAAACTTGCCTGAAAATATAATAATAAAAATAAAAGTGAGTTTAGGTGTGTCCTTTTATTAGGGTGATCTCTATAGCCAGAAATGAGATGGCAGCGTACCACTGCTAATGCAAATATTACAGCCAAATGTGTTTGTGGTAACAGATTTAAAAGAGAAGGAATGAGAACCAACGTGCAGATATCTGTAAAAGATTCAAATACTAATAAAAACTGGGGGGAGGGCGAGAGTGTTAATCATTACTTCGTGAGGCCTGTATTCACAAAGCAATTTTTTACAGATGGTTGGAGGTATTTCTCAGCCCTTAACTGACAGGAATACAGGAGGCTCAGAGGCCTTAAGCAGCAATTCTATTCATAGGCCCTTAGCCTTTATATAATTGTATTAAGTGCAGTAACAGACGTAAATTAACATGCACTGACCCCATGCTCCTAGCAATGTATGCCTTGACCTTTTAAAAAACCTCAAGAGTAGTACTAGTTTAATATTTGATATGTCCTCTTTTGGGGGAGATTAAATGCTGGTCTAGGAGGTGTATGTACTTGAGGCTCTGACAGGCCTTTTCCTTCTTTGGCTACGAGGGTCTGCTTTTCTGCCCCATTTGTCCAGTAAGCAGAGTTTCTCTGTTTTGGTGGTAAACCAGCTGATACCAGCAAAGCACTGTGAAGCTTCGTGGGTCCTAACAAAGTTTGACCTAAGTCAGGTGGCAGCAGAGCCCCTAACCTCTGAAGGCACCTGCCTGGAATGGCAGTTTTCTGCAGGAAGGAGTTTCTTTGCTGTTCTGACGTAGCAATTCACAAGCAGGCAGCAGCCGTCGAGAAACCAGGTGCCAAAATGAAAGGACAAAAGCCGACTTCTCACAAAATGCCTCCCTGTGTATTTCATCACTCGTAAACTGAGTTTAAAATTCAAAAAGCTGTATACGTAACGAGAGTTTGCTATGGCTACTTTTAATTTTGTAACTGGAATGTATTTCCTCTCTCTCCCAAACTGCCAGGTCTGGAAACAGAGCAGGGGACAGTCGCTAAACACGACAGAAAACGGTATGTTTTGTTCTTTTACTGGGAGGGGGTCCTTTGGCTTTCAAAGCAGGTGCTATTCATTAATTTGCCTCTCAATTTTCTACCTCACGATTACGGTGGTAGGCAAGAACATTGTACTAGCTGTCTCAAGGATCATGGATTTAAAAAAAAAAAACCACAAAAAAAAGGTATGAGACAAAAACTATGAAAACGACGAATGTGGGACAACAGGTTTCAGTGTGAAGTGGAGGAGGGAGTTAACTAGCCAACAAAGAAGGAAATATGGGGTTAATAAGAGACCTTAGGCAGAGCCCACTAACTTTGCTCCTTCCCCACCTTCTTACAACGACGGGTTTAACTCGGAACCGACGTGATGGTCCTTTTATATATAATTTATATAAACTTCAGGTTGATTTTAGGTTTGATTTTTTTTTTTTTTTCACCGCTTTCATTACCCTGACCACCCCTCTGCCAGCCCAGTCGCTTCCCTGTGCGGACGAGGGGTGGCTGCCTCTACCCGGGGAGCAGTGAGGGCTGCCCTGGGCCCCGCCTGGGCTGGGGACCCCGGGGACAGCCGCAGCCCGGCGCGGTGCTAGGCTGGGCCTGCCTGTGACCACTGCCAGGGTCAAGGGGGAAGGCAGCAGCCGGGGAGACGGGCCGGGGGCTGCGCTTCCCCTTCCCGGGCACCCAACGGGTGGCCGACGAGGGGAAGCGCAGCCCCCGGCCCGTGTAAAGACCCCGAGCTCGCCGCCTCAGCCCGAGGGAGCCGCGGGGACCTGGGGGAAGCCCGTTGCGCCGCTGCTCTCACCTGCCTGCGGCTCTCGCTGCTCCCGCGGCGCCTCCGGCCTCGACGGCGCGGCCGCACCTGAAGGGAAAGGCAGAGGGAGAGGAGGGTTAACCGGGCCGGGGGTGGAGGAGCCGCTACCTGCTCCTGCTGGGGGTCTCCGCTCCTCCTCGGCTCGCTTGGCCGCGGCTTACCCCGACGCCTGGAGAGGAGCGGAGAACTGCCCAGGGCCCCAACCGGGGGTCCCTTTCACCCGTGGGGACACGCACGTACACAAAGCCCCAGCACGGAGACCCCCCCAGCTGTCCCAGGCCTGCAGCTGAGGGCTGAGCCGCCCGGCCCCGGCCCAGTACCTGGCGGGAGGGGATGCCGGCCCGGGGCGCGCCCCGGTAGGGCCCAGCGGGGGGAGGATAGGGCCGGGGCATCCCCCCGGGCGGCCCGGAGGTGGTAGCCGCGGGCGGGAGCGTACTCGTCAGGGGCAGGTGCGGCAGGAGCCCGGACCGCCCGACGTGCCTAACTTCCCTACTGCGGATAGAACCCGTGAGAACCGAGGGCAGGGAGAGGGGAAGGGCGGGGTGGGGGAGAGATGCCCCGTGGAGCCGCAGCGGCTGCGGAGCCCAGCCGGTGGTAGCCCCCCGAGCAGAGGGGAGCGGTTCCCGCTCCTTCCCGCCGCAGCAGCAGCCCTTAGCATGGCAGCAACAGTTGGCTGGCAAGGTAAAGAGGCATGGAGCTGCAACACCGTGGCTCGGATTTCCACTCGCGCCTGAGCTGCCCCCCCCCAATCTCTCCTGGATTCAATCCTCTCGAGGGACGGCAGTTAAGCAGGGAAGGGAGAGCATGCTTTTTTAGCCTTAGCTTGGCTGATCCTTCTTATCACTTCTCTCTTCTTTTTTTCCCCCAAGTTCCCCCTAGTACCTTGTTTCTCCCTTTAAAATATGCTCACATGAATAAAACCCCTGTGAAGAGGTTTTCTGGCAACCAGAAAGGACAAACACTTTTTTTTTCTTCTCTAAAAAGAAGAGGATAAATAATTACGAAAATGCGAGCCTACTTGAAAGATACTGTGACCCTTCCACCTTTGTTTTCATCAAGCCAGCTAGTGCTCAAGCTACGTGTCCTGAGCAAGGGGGAACGGAGGGAGGGGAGCAACGAGGTGCTTTTCCTTTGCCTTCTTTCCTAGCTTATCCCTTAGCCAGCCTTTTACTCTTTTCTAAAGTGCAGACGGGTCTTCAAAATCTGTTTTATCTCTCGAGAAATATTAACTCTTAGCCTCGGCTGTGGTCCTCGCCCGATCTCTCCAATGCAGACTTCCCTGAAATGCAAGATCAGCCCTTTCTCGGGCGGATCTCCCTCCGTGCCGCTGCCGGGGGAGCAGAGGGGAGAGCCCTTCTAGTTTCTAACAGTCGAGACATTAGATCGCCCCCTCACCTCCTTTTTATTTTATAGCCGGGCGAACCATAGGCCCCTGTGTTGCGTCAAGCGGCCACTCTGCTACCAACTTGCTGCTGAGATCTTGTCTCTTTTCACGAGGCTGATCTGCACGGACAGATCTGCTCTTAATCGCGCCTTCTTTTGGGGGTCGGCAAACAGGGAGGGTTTCTCTTTGCTATTTATTTCTTGCCCACGGAATCCGGGCTGGTAATTACTGCGAAGAGAGGGAAAATGCAGCTTCCCCAACTCCTGCCTGAGATGCTCTCAGTGCTGTGTGCATGCACAAGGCAGTTTCAGAACAAG
Source organism: Porphyrio hochstetteri (assembly GCA_020800305.1). Classification (NCBI taxonomy): domain Eukaryota; kingdom Metazoa; phylum Chordata; class Aves; order Gruiformes; family Rallidae; genus Porphyrio; species Porphyrio hochstetteri. Next base: position 1,335,391 of record CM036908.1, read on the forward strand.
AGAGCTGGTGCTGATGCTGCTTTGCTCGCTTGCAATCACCTCGTCCAAAAGCATCGCCTCGGCTGGGTTTTCCCTCGGATTCTGCCTGTTCTACCCTTTTCGGGGGCACTAGCTTTTGGGGAAAGAGTGATCGGAAAGATCGCCGGACTGCCAGTCGCTGAAAATCGGGTTGGAAGTGGGCAGGGGGGAGGGAGGCGCCTTTGGCAAGCGCTTCCATGGTGCATCTCCTGCTAACTGGGGTCTCCCCCAAACCGTGGTGGATCCGTGCGCCTCCCCCTCCTCCTCCCTCCCTATTATTTATGGGGTGATCCCAGTAAATCCCACCCTCCCCATCTCGAAATAAGCCGAGGCTCCCGATTACAGAGCATTTAATGACTCGCTCCGAAGATTTTTTTTTTTTTTATGAATTAATCTCGATCAACTAGGACACCCATATTTTTTAAACATAGCTATGCCCTGGAAGGAGGGGAGGGGGAGAAAGGTGAGGGGCGGAGAACTTTTAGGAAGTTTTATTCTATTTTTATTTTTCCATTAATTAAATAAAAACCACCATACAATTATCTGAATAAACGTGTGATCTGCTCCGTTAGGCAAAAGTCGATTAAAAAGTTAGCCTAGTATGCGACGGTGAATATTTGAACGTCTGGGGGGACCAAGCGGAGTAGGAAAAGGGGGAAAAGGGTGTTTATTTCTCTCGCTACACATCTATCTAGAGAGACACATATATACACTCACAGCACTGGGGGGGGGGGGGGGGGGGGGGGGGCTGGACGGGGAAAGGGAAAGGTGCCAGGAATTAATAATAGAAGCCCACAGTCTAGATAAGTCCAAGGCTCGGCGATCGCAGCTGCTGCTCCTTCGGCGAATGCGCCCTCCGCGAATGCTTTTTGGGGTAAGGGCTTCCCGGGTAGGTAGTTATGTACAGCAAGCCCAGACCGCAAAAAGATTCGCGAAGGACAAAGTCTCCCGCGGCTTCCTACATCCATCCATCCGGCTGCCACCACAACATCCACAGGACCCACGGGCGATCGGCTCCGCCATCCCCCGCCACGCCGGGTCCCCACCCCCCATCCCCACCAAGTCTCGCTCCGAAAACCCGGGACCCTGCCAGGGCGAGGCGGCGGCGGCGGGGGGGGAGGGGAGGGTGAGGGAGGGGTGTCCCGCCGCTCCCCCCACCCCCCCTCCCCGGGCGGCGCGGGGCCGCGGGAGCGTGGCGGAGCGCGGCGTGTCCGCGGCCCCGCTCCGCGCGGAGGCTCCGGCGCTGGGCACGGGCGCTGCGTAAAGAGAAAACTCTCCCCCCTGAGCGCTAAATAAATAGAGAGCAGGCGGGCAGCCCATTGGTGCGGGCTAAAATCGTCACCCACCAATCCGGCGCCGCCTCACATTGCCTAGTTCGCCTTTTTTTTTTTTTTTTTTTTCCCCTTTTTTTTTTTTTCCTCCTTTCCCGAAAGGGGGAGCGGGAGAGGAGTGCGGGAGGGAGGGAGGGAGGGAGGGAGGGGGGAAGGCAAAAAAAAAAAAAGAAAAAAACACCCAAAATCACCAAACCCCCCCCCCCCAACTCCATGTCTCATTAGTCACCAAATCCCCGACAAGAGCACGTCCAAGAGCACGACCGGGCTAGCCCGGACCCCTCCTCACCTCTGCCGCCCCCTCCTCAAGCTCCTTCTTGTGCCGCTAAGCTAACGAGCAGCCCCGCCGCCGCGGGGAGCCCGGGCGCGGAGCGGCTGGGAGGTGGCGGGCAGCCGGGGACACGGGGGGGACCCGCCGACGCCTTCCCCGCCTCTCAGCGCGGAGAGCCGGCCAGCCCCGAGGGGTGACCCTCCCAGGGCGGCGGGGGACGCGGGGCGCCCCCTCCCCTCCGCTCCGCTCCTTTAGCGCCGAAACACCGTCCCGGGCGCCGAGCCTCTCGGCCCCGCTGCCGGCGGGGACACCCGCTCTTGGTAAAAGTTTCCAGGACATGTCACTGAACTCCAGAGGTCTTCACTGAACGCCCGCGGGGAGCCAGCGGCCCCGCGAACACACGCCCGCCGCGCATCCCGCCCGCCCGCCCGCCGGGCTCCCGCACGAGTCGGGGCAGAGACCCGCGGGGGGACCGGAGCGGACCCGCACCCCGGCCCAAACTCCAAAACTTGCCGAGCCCACCGCTGCCCCGCGGCGGGAAGGGGGCCCCGCGCGAGCGGCGCGGGAAACCCACGCGAGCCCAGCCCGCACCGCCGCAGCTCCCCTCCCTCCCCATCCCTCCCCGGCCCGGCCTCGACGCTCCTGCCCGCCGGGCGGCACGACGCCCCGCGCCTCCCGAGCCCCCGGCGAGCCCGGCGGCGGCGGAGCGGAGCGGAGAGCGGGCGAGAGCGGGCAGGGCAGCCGGGGCAGCGCAGGCAGCAGAAGTTTGAAAACCCCCAGCACTTACCTGGCGGGGCGCGTCCCTGGCCGCTCCGGGGAGTCCCGCGCGGGGTGCGACCGTCCCCAGCCGTGTTTTGGTGGGGATTACTGTCAGTATGCGATTCGCTTTCCTTTTTTTTTTTTTGTTTTTTTAAAGAAAGCCCAAAAGCAAAGCGTCCCTTCCTCCAGGTATGTATATAAGTTACTGTACTGTGTGGGAGGGTCACGATCTCGCTAGGTGCAGAAGATTCCCCAGGATTTAACCCCTCCTCTCCCTTCCCCTTCTGCAACTTGTTGAGGATTTTATACACACACGCGCGCAGGCACGCGCACACACACACACACACGCGCAGGCACGCGCACACACACACACGGACGGACGGACGGACGGACGGGAGAGCAAGGAGACAGCGAGCTCCGCGGAGTCCGGCTGCCCCCCGACGCCGTTGTGATTGGATGGTCTTTTCACGGAGAGGGGACGTCTCAAGTCGAAGTCACGATTTCTCCTCAGTTTGGAACCATCTGTGACTGGAGCCATGACGCAGCCAGAGCACATTACTCACTTTTACAGTCACGACTTGGAAATCCGTGCAGTTTCCAACCAAAATTACACCGCCACCATTGAATTATTTAATAGGATCCAGTTAAGGGTAATCTTATGCATTGTGCCAAGAGAGGCAACGATCTAGGGGGGAGGGCTGGGAAGGCGAGGGAGGGGGCGAGGAAGGAGGGCATTTCTTGTTTCTAATGACTGTTTTATAGAGATATATTAAGAGTTGCAATGATTGGCTACACGTGTTGTAATAGGATTTTTTTTTCCTTTAAAAAAACCCAACCAAACAAACTAGATAGCGGGTCCGTTTGTAAATACGACCACGCAAGCTCGAGGAAGGGACGGTTTAAACATTAAGGGCAGCCGTGGGTGGAGTACCGTGCTGTGAATGCAGGCGCTGGGGGTTGATTAATTGCAAAAAATGATGTCTTTTCTATACCTAGATTAGAGCCATTGCATGCGGTCTTGGCCAGGAGGTGCTCTAACCCCCCAACCCACTGTGCTGTGCTATACTGATGCTCATGGCTGCATCATGCCATTGTCTGCAGGATCCGCAATTGTTGCTGGGCTTTGTGTGGTAGGTGCACCATTTTCTAAGCTTGCTTTCGCTGCGAGGCTAGAGCTAAACGTGCTGTGGGGAAAGCTGCTTCCTTGCCTATTGTCTGCCTTGTGCATTTTCCACCCCTCACAGGTCTGAGCCTGCGGCTGAGCCTCCCCGCACGGCGGTTTCGGAGGGATACCATTGTGCGGGATGACGGGGTGGTGCATGTGAGTGCCGGACGGTGTTTCCGTGTCTCTTAATGCAATCTGATGACATGCCTTCGCTAGCCGGAATGCCCGTGAACCTGCATGCTCATAGCCTAGCGAGAACTTCCCCGGCTCCCAGCAGCCGGTGAGGGGGTGACGGGCGTTTGCGGCACCGAGGTAACCCTACGAACCTACTCCGTACACACCACAACAATCCCTTCACTACTTCGCCTCTAATTCAGTCAGTCCACCAACTCATCTGGCGAGGATGTGACTAAGGACGCGAAGGACGGGCAGTAATAAAAACAGACACTCGCACACACACGATCCGCAGAAGGTGTGAGCACTCGGAGGGGAGAAACGAGGTGGGAGGAGAAGGGGTGAGTCCAAATACAGCAACCTATAGCCTCTTATTTTGCGGAGCACCATCATCAGGTGCAGGCTCTTTCAAACGCACGGGCGGGAAGGGCAGGCGGCGGCGGGGAAGCCGCGGCGGGAGAGGCGCTCCCGGGCTGCGCGGCCCCCGCCCTGCGCGCAGCGGCACCGGGGCCGAGCCCCCCCGGCCCTGCCCGCGGCGGCGGCGGGTTCAGCACCGGGGCGCGGACAGCTCCCAGCGGCCGCCCTGCGGGGAGCGCCCGGCCCCGCCGCCGCCGGCCCCGCTCCCCCCCCCCCCCCCGAAGGCGAAAATAGAGAGGGGGGCGGGTAGGGAGAGGGGCTCAATAGCGCCGACAGAGAGAGCGCGAGAGTTGCAGCTCACTATTGATTCCGAGCTGTGCCGGCAGGGTGATTCCCCCTCCTGCCAGAATTCCCTGTCTCCGGGCTCCGTGCATGCACCAAATTCGTGCTGTAGACGAGTTATACCCCCCTGGCTTCGGAGGAGAGGTGGAAAGGAAGGGACGGGGAAAAAATACACCCCCAGGCATGCATAAGATAAAGACAAGACTCACAGGCACTGTCTGCACCATGCACAGGAAAGATCACTACTTACCCAAACGGGGACTCCTCGGCTGGGGGCGGGGGTGTGGGGGAGTGGGGGGTGTGGGAGGGAGGGAGGGGGCCGAGGATGCGGGGAGAAGGGAGGTGGTGGTGGGAATCCAACAATTAATTTCCAGACAGGAGTTGGAAAAAAATACTGCGGTGATGTCCAGGTTTTCTTCCACCCGCGCTCGCTTTTTATACAAGTGCAACCCTCTGTCTATTTCTGGAACGCGATCAAAACCCTGATGCTATTTTTAGCAGGTACTGGGGAAAAAAATCCACACACAAAGGCATTTCGCTGGAACGCTACATCCAAAACATTAAATGTGCATTAAGTCTGCCCCCCTACAACACAGCCACCCCCCAGATAAGCACCCCCACCCCCCCTAACACAGCTTCTGTCTGCACCACCATGCACAGTTGCTTTAGGTGCATCATTGCAGAGAATTGCAAAAAACCAAAAAACAAACAACAAAAACAACCCAAACTGACCGCCTTCCATGCTGTCCTATTGCACAAACCCCCATCCACAGTTGTAATGAGTCTCTCTCTGTGCTCCTCTGCCTGTTGCCTTGCAAGTATTATTGTGCCTGTCTTCTTGCAGTGTCTTTATAAAGTGGGCTTTGGAGAAAAAAACCACAACAACCACCATGCACCAGTTTGCCATCACGCAGAAATGGGGGTTTCAGGCAGGGATGCTTGCTTTGCCGGGAGACAGGGATGGTTTCGGAGAGGGAATTGCACCCAGCACAAAGCAGCGCTGTGGGGTTTTGCTTTTTGGTGTGCTTTTTTTTTTTTTTTTTTAAAAACCCTCTCCTCCCCGCCCAGTGCCTTTCCCCCCTTAAAAATCCCTTTGTTTGGAGAATAAAGGATCTATAAATATATATATATAAGAAAAAAAGGGGTTGTGTGTGTGTTTGCGTTCTAGTAATTCACTACGAGGGGGGACTGGGGTAAAAATAGAATCATTAGGGCTTGCAGGCTGCAAGGAGCCAGCCTGAGACTCCTTTGCAAGGCTGCGTCAGTTATCAGCTATTGACGTCACGTTCAGATTCTCCTCTTCAGAGGCTCTAGTTCATCATAAAAGATGTCTGTGCTCGGAGCTTTGTGCTTGCAGTAAGGCACTTCAATTCGAGGAAAAGAGTTAATTAGCAAGCCCCGTATTTTGTGTTGTGCAGCTCTCTGTACGGGGGCACAAAAATCCCCGGGGGTGTGCATGTGTGTGTTTGCAGGGGGGGGCGGGGGGGAGGAGAGAATATGCGCTGGGGACAGGGAGACATTTCTTAAAAAAGATATCCCATGCAGAGACACGGGCAGGGACAGCAACCTGCATAGCCAGACCGTGCAAGAACATCTTACCCCCCCGCCCCCAATCTCCTTCTCGTGTTTAGCAGTTTTAACAAAAAGCAATTGGGAGAAAAATCTCGGGGTTTTGAATATTTCTAAGGCAAATAGCATGGGGGGAGCCGAATATATTTTGGCATTCTTCCTTTCTCTATCACCGCCCCTGCCCCCCCCCCGATCCGACCAACAGCAGCAGCAGCTAGTTCCCCTACCACCTTACACTTGTATTTGGCTACTGTAGCAAAAGACAGATATTGATAAAACCAGGATTAATTCTGTATATTTGTCAGGCAAACAGCCCCGTCTCCTAGAATGACGCAAATAACAGATTCTATGGCTCTGGCTTTCTATATTCTGCACCCACGCACTCTGCTTGGTCTCCCACGGAATCAGCTACAGAGAGCAATGATCCAGATTATACAGGGAGAGGGGTGAGGGAAAGGGAGAGAATAACAAATGAAATTGCAATTAAAAATGATAATGCTGCTCCCGTCTGTACGCAAACGGCTCGGGCAGAGCTCGCCCAGGAGCACGCCCAGGCACCCGCTCGCACCCCCGAGCCCCCTGCCCCAAACCCAGGCATCCACAGCAACCAGACAAAAGAGAACTGCCTTGCTGCCAAGTGCGGGGCTTATCTGGCCAAGAGAGGTATTTCCTTTATGCACCACACCTTTCCCAGCTCCCATTAAGCACAACGCATCTCAAACGACCTCGATTGCCACTAAGAGGGCACGATTAACACATGCAGCCGGGGAGGGGGGCCACCAGGAGCCCTGCCACGGTCCCAGAGGAGCTAATGAGGACCTTGAAGAGCAGGTCATCTTCCCTGTCTCCCAGACAAAGGGACGTAGCGCTCTCTTAAAACGTCTAAAGAAAAAAAGCAAGCGCAAAGGGCTGTTGCTATTTTTAAAGCGCATCTCTCATTTGTTGGAAAATGGCACTAAAAGCATTAAACAACCTCCCCGCCCCCGGGGACAGGCTCAGACACAGAAGCCAGCACCCAAGGGAAAGCCGAGGTGTACGGGACCGTCTCTTCCCCAGGTGAGTAGCGAGCATCCCCCACCTCGCTCTCCCCACCACCAGCCCACTTCACACCTTGGATGGAGAGAAGCAGACGCTGGGGCAATCAAGAAGCCGGTAAGTTATTTACTGTCTAATCTGTACACACACATTCCTTATTTATTAACTCGCTTAATTATTACCAACTTCTTTCTCAGACAATGAATTTCCCAATGTTAATAAACTGCAATCAATGAGCTCAGGCTGCTCCTCCCTCCCTCCCTCTCTCCTTCAGCCAGGCGAAGCCATTGCCAGCTACTGCTGTAGCTACTGTCGGTAACAGCAGCGCCCGGGGAGGGGGCATCACACACCTGTATGAGAGCACTGCCAAGCTGGCAGAGAGGAGTTAGGCGTGTGAAATCACCACACACACTCTCTGGGAGAAGCGAGCAGACGCTCCGTCACTCACACCTCTCCGCACATGCCAGCCATGAACCCACCTCCCCAGGACTGGGAGACACGATGCTCTTTGGAGCTCAAAGAAAAACCCAGCTGAAACCGTGTCTTCACCACCACACACACCTGGAAAGATGGCCTTTCCAGCAGCAGCAGCAGCCCAGGACACCAGGAAACATCACAGCAGGGAAAGACCTTACACCAAGGACCGACCCCATCGCCTCAAGACCCCAAAGAGCACCCCAGGAAACATACCTTCTCCGAGGAGGCACAACGCCAGCTCATCCTGGGTGAATAAAAAACGTTAGGCCACGCAGGAGCTTAAGGATGGAGGTGTGCACACCTAAACTGCCTTCTGCCACTCAGACCCAAGAGCATCCAGACAACCCACAGCCTACTGTGGAGGGAGGGGATGGTCACCTCCTCTCTTCCCTCCAGCACATACCCTCAGAGCTTGGCTGTTTCTCTACACTGTTCATTCACCTCTGTCCATGTGAACAGAGGAAAGCTGTTTATCTTTCTCCTACTGCAAAAACACGTGGTGGTGTTCAAAGGATGATCTCAGTAGCAAGTCAGGAGCGGTCACTCTGGCAAACCCTGTAGCTCCTGGACCTCAGGCCAGCTGGGCAGACGCCTGGAATTCCCTCCCTGCTCCCTACCCTGAGTAGCTCCTTGCAGTCACACACACGGGGTTTACTTCAAAACTCTCATATCTTAGTGAAAGGACTAAATCTGTTTATCCCAGAGTCTGAGGTGTCACTCTGGAAGCTGTGCTACCATCTTTCCACCTCAACTTCTCCAAAGCAGCCTGTCCCTTTGCTCGCCTTTGCTCCTCCACCCAAATGTGTCACCTCCATCTCATGGCTTGCCTGTCTGCTGCTAAAGGCTTGGTCAAAGCAAAGTCCAGTGCCCAGGGAATTTCTGGCTTAAAAAAAAAATACATGGAAACCATCCAAACTGGAAAGAATGTTTGGCAGGCGATCATGTACCAAAGAGCAGCTCCCACTTCTCCTGATCATTAGAAGCACTAAAAGGAAAATTCATCTTCTATCTTGATATTTCAGTTATAAGCAATCTCCTTGTTTCCAAACAATTAAGCCTCCTGACCAATAAAGTCTTAATGAGAGCAATGGAACCTGTATTTTTTCCTCACTGGAAAGTAAGACTGGCTGAAGCAGCAGTGCCCATCAGCTGTGGTACGTGGCTGGTCACTTAGAGCTACTGGAGATGCTGAGGGCCCAACCCAGTCTCCTAACGCAGATGATCTGCGTGGTGGACCATCCTCACCCTTGGAAATTTCCCTTCCAAACTCTGCCCTGATGGACAGTGGCACACACTGGGATATCACTACTAATAGTAGCAGTAAAATATTAACCTGCACACATTTGTTTCTCAACAACTACAGCCTGTCCCTTACAAGCAGCTTAGCCTGCAAGCAAACCTCTTTTAGCAGTATTTCTTACTTGTTTGGGTTTTGGATCCAGCAAGTTCAAGGCTGCACCTCTTTCTCATTTTGGTCTGGGAGATGGTGTTCACCTTCTCCCTTCAAGGCAAGGATCAGCTGGAGGGAGCACTGCAAAATGAGGGCAAAGTAACCTAACGACCTTCTGCTGTAATTTGGGCGTTACCTTCTCAGAGCCTTGGAGTTCTGCTGACCCCTGGACCAGGGGCTGATTTCAGTCACGTCATGGCTATAACGCTCTCCTAACCCAGCCTGACTCCCACAAAGACTTGGAGTCTGCTCTTGGTCTAGTTCACTCGGGCAGCGAATGACACGTGGCATGTTCCAAACATAAGGAGAGCAGAAGACCAGAAACAAAGTGTCATGCCACCAAGACAGACCAGGAGCTCCCAGAAACCCCTCGGCACCTCGCACCAGCACAATAAACAACTTATACTAGCTAACTCTTCTTACAGGAAAATATAGTATCCAGAGGAAAGAGCAACCACACTGAAATGGAAATAAATTAGAGCAACATCTATTCAATGATCTACTGGCTATTACAGGTGGCAAAGTATAAGCTAGTGAAAGGACCTGAAGAAGAGTAATTGCAAGTCAAAGCAGGGGATTAGGATCTACATGTTCCTCTTCTGATCACAAACTTGGTGCAACAAGTGTTGATCTGAAATTTCTCATGGGAAGGCTTTTTTTTTTTATTGAGTATTTTTGAGGTTCCCCTCAAAGTTCAGGTGAAGTGCACATGGCCTTATGCTTGGTTTATCCACCCACGAAATGAAGATAAGATGATACCAACTTACCTAACCAGGATGTTCTTGAAGATATCTACAGCATTGAGATAATCAATAAAATAATCAGTAAGAAGACAGCAATATAAATAATCAGAAAGATCAGAGCATACAATGAAGCACAAGGAGGAAAAGGGTGCTTGTCCTCCAACATGAGAATGAGAGGTTGTGTGGTACGTTAGTAAAGAAAATCTCACCTGTGTCAGAAGATCAAGGGCTTATTAAGACTTGTGACTTCAATTTATGGAATTTTTGGAGCATCTGGATGCACAGACCAGGAAAGCAACAAAATAGGCAACTCGCATGCTAAAGTCATCTCAGACAGCTTGTGCTAATAAACACTTTGAACACTTTTGGGTTGAAATGCCAGTATATACCCGAGTCGTTTGGTTATCCTTAGCTTCTCTGTTTACATTATAGAGCTATAACATGTGAAAGGATAGAAACTGGATCTTCCTCCAATGGCTGCAAAACCAGACCCTAGAGACGTGCTTCATACTTCTGTGTAACAGGGATGAAAAGAAGAAATCCATTAGCATGATGAAGCTGGTGGAAAAGAGAACTAAGGTCTCAATGCTGAGGATGATAGCAAAAGAAATTCATACCACTTCTTAATGAAAGTTGAACCTATGGAAGAAATACAGTGAATAGGCATCATACTTCAGACACATGGAGCATAACCCTTGAAGAATTCCGCTGCCCATTTGAGGAGCCTTTAGACTAAGATTTGATTTTTATTATCCTTTAAAATGGAACTTTTAATGAATAAGACCCATGACCTTTAACATAATGTGCACACATATCTGGCAACCACCTTAAAGAAAGAGTTATAAACAAGAACAAAAGGATAAGACATCACTTTGAGGTGCAGTATACACAGTCTTGTACTGGTAGGGAAAAAAAGAGAGGGCAGTGATAAAGAAATGCCAAAAATCTGTGTCGGTCTTTCCCTCAAGTTGGCCAGCACCATAGTCAGTGGGAGAGAATGGGACATGGAGTGGGGTGATATTAAAGTAATTGAGGAAGAATTTATTTACTGAGATAACAAAACATGATCTAGAACAAAGGATCCAGTCAAAGGGGGGGAAAAATCAAGTTCTCTCAAGGAAGAAGACAGGGGGGTGAAAAGAAAATACATTCATTTAGCTGCATTTCAGAGATGGTGAGGTGAAAGACAAGGTGAGATGCCTAGGGTTATGAAGACACGGCCTTATGAGCTCTTATCCTGACCTGTGATGCTCTTGTAACACTCTTCTTTCCCAATCTGTTGCCTCTGATGTGCTCTCCCTTACAATATGGCTATCAAAAATCACAGCCAGCAAATCTAATGGCTGTTCAAACCGGGACAGGATGCCAGCTTTATCAGTCACTTCTCTACTTACCTTTTGGGGTAAGAAAAACCCAAGCCTCAAATTCCCCCCGTGAGTGGTTCTGGCATTCCTATCTAGCTGGGCCCAAACTCTGAGAAACCCACGTTCAGTAGGGCAGAGGCAGCTGGCAAAGCAGTTTCCAGTAACATCAGGGAAGATTAAAACATGAATGGAGCACAAGATCTAGATCACATATGACTTTTTGTCTGAACATCTATTTTTATCACCAGTTAACATTTATGCACCGCGTGCTAATAGCAAGTTCAACCCTATATAAGGCACCAAGCTCCAAGCTGTTTCTGCTGGGATCCAAGCTGTCTTTGCTGTGCACGGTTTACACATTAAGTCACTGGTTCCCTGACTGTGACTGGCAAATCATCAGCGTGTGCAGAACTTGTGGAAGTCCCAAGAGGACCAGCTGGCCAAGCAGCAATGGCTTTTCATTCCCCAGCTGACGAATCTTCTCTGCAGAACTTGCAACACTTCTCTTCCTCTTACTTTACCCAGTAAATGACTGTTGGTACCTGGTGTTATTGGGTCATGAATTGGAAGAAAGTGAATTCCTGTGACTGGGCAGGGGAGTGGAAACATCTACCAGTTCCTACTGTTAAGACACAACTCAGTTCCCCCAGGGAAACCTGAGACAGCTCCTGGACTTGGAGCTATTGGTGAGAAGACAAGACGTGCCATGAAATTAACAGGAAGACAGACACTTCCCTACTCAGAAGAGTGTATATAGTACTTAAGATGGCCTTCAGAGCCACCACAGCATCGCACAGGCCTGGTCACACCAGTGCCAGGGGCCAACGGGTGGCCCCGTGCGTGAGCTGGCACGGTGCAGCAGCCGTCTCCATTCTGTCCCCACCAAAGCAAAGGACAGGGAACAGCCACGTCCTCGTTCCTTGCTGAGGCTACATATATGTTCTCTTAACGTCAGGAGATGTGTATTAATACTTACCTAGCTCATGATGTCAGCTGGATGGGGAAGTAAGTATCACACATGGCTTGCTGAGTATTAGTAGAATATCTGGAGATCCATGGATGAGCAACAGAGGTGCAGGCTGTTATCACACTGCTATAAATGCCTGCTGCAGAGCCAGCTGATGAAACACATATACTCCTGCAAATCCCTCACAGACCATCATTTTGGTGCTGCTTTTGCAGTAATTGCAATTATGGTAGGAGTATACAAACAGAGATATAGAGCCTGAATCCTATTCCATGGAACGATTTTCCAAGTAGTTCAAGGTTTGCATATAAAAGCTATCCCGAGTTGTTGTTCAAGACTGACAATGAGTACTTAGCTAAATTTAGAAACGTGTTAATTTTCTCTTACTTTAATATTGTATCAGTTGATTGCTCCTTACATCAGCGACACATGTCACAAGTTAAATGTTCAAATGTGAGCCTCGTTATTACCTACTGGCAATCACACTGGATGCTGTGCAAACTAGAATCAAACAGTAACCACGTGGAACATTCTAGCTGGAAGCCAACACCTGAAAGCAGATATTGGGGCATTGACATGAAAGATGATCCTTATTCAGCGGAAGGAAAAATGTCATTTTTACCTGACACCCCCCCAGTGTGGTGGGTACCAACGAGGCTGAGTACCTGCCCCATGAGGCAGCAGCCCAAATGGAAGGGCACAGAAGAGTCCCACGAGGAGCAGGGGACAGCGCCTTTGTCTCCCAGCATGGTTTAGAGTTTTGGAAGAGACATGGCCAAGTTAAATTCTGCACAAAGGTACGCCAGCCACGCAGGTCGTTTTGGTAAGATCACAGCAAGGGGCTGACACAAATGGATAGGAAGGAGATCTGGGGTAGAACAAAGAGCAGTGGAAAGTCACCAGTGGCAAGAGCAAGATGCACAGCCTCACGCTCACAGCGGGGAGCCAGCGGGGAGCTGGTGACTCGGCTTGTAAAGCAGGAGAAACTGGAGCTTCTATACAGCAAGAATCTGCAAGAACTGATTGCAACAAGGCAAGCAGGAGGAGTGAGATGATTTGACAGTTTTATTTGTGATCCTGGTGTTTTGAGGCAAAAAAAAAATAACGCCATGGAGTATTGAAAATACTCCAGAGAGTATGTGGCTGAGTGGAGCCACTCATCTTGGCTTGGTACTAGGTTTTCAAATGAGAAAGCAGAGGTGAAGTAACCGAGCAGTGGGACTCCACATGGCTGTCAGTGAAGTCTGGAGTGTCTTTCAGAGAGGTCTGGAATGAAATTGAGAGAGGCCAATGCTTCTGCCAGACAGTCTGTGGACTTGAGCTCTCTTCATTTTTCCTATCATCTGAAGGTGAGTCCAAGCAGTAAACCGGTTTGTTCTTCCATTTATCCACCCATAAAGTACAATATTTATCACAATCAAAGCCTGATTGATCAATGGTCATAAAATAGCATAAGATGTCTGCTGGAAGAACAAAATATAGTTCTACCTCACCAGCAATGACTTCTTGTCCAGTCTTCCTAGGGTAGACAAGGTAGCATGGGGTTGCCTTTCTGAAGGGTTCTCGTAAGAAAGTGCTGGTTTAGTTGCACTATGAAGATGACTGTATCTAGATCTCTAATAGCATTATGCAATCATTTAGGCAATACTGTGAGAAGAAATGCAGGATCTTGTTCTACATGACTGTCTACCCGATGGTCCCAATGCATTGCTTGGTGGCATGTGCTACCACCACCTTGCATAACAACCTCATTTCAGCATTAGCTTATGTGGCCTCCTTGAGATAAGTGGCATCGTAGGACATCGTTTGACCTGCATAAATCAAGAGCAGCAGCAGAACAGACAAAGCAGGAGGAGCCTTAGTAGAGAAGCACTTGCAGGGCAAGATGCTGTCCTGGTGCAGTCCTGCAACTAGGAGGAGGTGAAAGCAGAGAGAAAGGACAGGGCAGAAAAAGTGGTAGTGGGTGAGCTCTTCCAACACAAAGGATCCTTCTGCACCTGACATGAAAAGACACAGCATCTGGAATGCTGCAGGAAGGTAGATGAGCTGTGTGCAAGCTGGAGAATTCCCTCTATTGCACAAGCTATGCAAATGTAATTGTAGGCTAGAAAGTGCAGTGACTCATAGGTGAAGTGGATGTGACAATATCTGGGTTAAAGAGAGTTTGTACTGAGAAGACCACGTGTAGGACCTCAGAAGTTCCCAGAGAAGGGGAAGCGAAAGAAGTTAATGAAAACTCATCACAAACAGTCAGGCTGCCACAGGCGGCTTCTGTGCAGTGACGAGCGAGGAGCTCCTGGCGCCCCTTAGAGCTGGTGGCACTTCAAAACACTCAGAGATCCAGACCAGGCAAAGATTCGGGGTGGTGGTGAGGAGTAGGAAAGAAGAAAGCAGGTGAAGCCCAAACCTCAGGACATGAATGTTGGGAACAACTTGCTCTTATGTCTGGAGATTACAGGAGTCATTGAACCAGACATCAGAAACAATAACACTTATTATGAGGGCACAGGCTGGACCTCAAAGAGCAGCCCCAAGTGATGGACTCCAGGTGTTATAACGCTATGCAGAGGGAAGAAGAGAGCAGCACTGCTCCATGGTGGTTCACCTCCTGCAGTTCTCACTAACCAGATGACCCTGATGACACACGCATCAAGATTCACAACAATAAACCACAGGATTTCCATCTTTTCTCAGCTGGTTAGGCAAATGACAGATGAGGGGTGAACAGATGGCAGCAGAGGTGATTCAAGGCCAGGCTAACTTAAGATCTCCATATTTCTGCAGGGGAGGTGGACCAATGGTGCAACAGGCAGTAGAATTAAAGACGTGAGGGCTTTGTAGCTCCAGCCCCACTCCTGACAGATCTGGTGAAAACAGTGCATGAGCAACCAAGAAGGGAAAACACTGCCTCTGTACCACCTCACTTTTGACTTTCTGCATCACCTGCCACCTGCTGTGGCTTTGACTTCCAGTGCCACCTCATGCTCATGAGGCATTTGGCCATCACCCTGCAGTCACATGTCGTATCCCCTCTGAGGTCAGGCTGCTCCCCCGAGTGCACGGAGGCTCCTCAGAAGACAAGGCACTGCACCAAGTGTGGCACATTACCCACATCATGCCCTGTGTCACAGTTAGGGTGTCACACCAAAGCTGAGCAAGGTTCTCTGAGGGGAAAAGGCTTCCCACTGGTTAGAGCAGTCTGTCCTCACAGCTACTTTGGGAAACTTCCCCTCAGACAGAGAAGACCATCCAACTTTCCCCAATTAAGAAACCCGCTTAAAATTAGCAATAAAATCAAGCCCCCTCTTCTCAGGCAAGACATCTGTTGATAACCATGTCGAGTGCAGCAGCATTACAGAAAACCAGGACGTGCACCACAGAAGGCTGCAGCCAAGGTGGAGGCTCAGGCTGGGGAGCTGCTGAACTCTACTTTCTCCTGAGCTGAGAGTCTCTGCAGCTCGCAAGCCCCTGAGAGTTAAGCCAGCAGCCTGGCATCTCAGCTTGCACATTGCAGAGCACAAACTTTGGAACATGTAATTCTCTTTAGTTTCTCTATAGATCAGCTATCAGAAATTACTATGTATAAAGATTTCCCTCTACAGGTGGTTAGAGCTTGTAACAGCCTCTCACTTTCCTGCATCACTTTAATTAGTATTTTGTTTCATCATTTACTTATTATTATTTTGCTTGCCTCCTTCCACCCCCCCTCCCACCCCCCACTATGGGCTTTCAGTCTATTCCCAACGGTAGCAAATTCTCTAGGCAAGAAATGTCCAACTCCCTCCCATCCCCCTTAAGCTTTAACGCTGCTGACTTTAACTCCTTTTGCAATTAAAATTTCATTTGCAAGCTGGTTGCCCGAGTGAGTCGATGCCTTCCTTCACCCCCCCCCCCCAAAAAAAAAAAATGTGGCAAAGTAAAAGTTGCAGCCTCTGCAAAAACTGTGTGTGTGGGGGTCTTAAATACAGAGCTCCCTGGCTGCAGTTCGAGCTCGCCAACTAGCATGCTTTCCTGCAGGAACATCAAATACACAGGACACACGACACGACAGCCTAGAAGAACTCTTTGCAAGGAAGGGAGAACGCAATGTTGTCCAGCCTTTTCAAAGGCAGGCAGCGGAACAAATCAGAAAAGTCTACTTCTGGTAACAGCATCTAACAGCTGAAATCAGGGAACTTTGCGAAAAGCAGAACGTCTGCACACACACACACACACACACACACACACGCACGCACACGGAGGGACCTACCTTGCAACATCTTCTTCACTTATTTTTGTGTGCAAAGAAAAGAACAACAAAAAACCAGAAAAACAAAGCAAAACCCCCAAAACAACCCCCAAACAAAAGGAAAAGAAAGCATCCCCTCCCCTCGGAAAAAGCCGCTTTCCCCTCTTCCCCACGCCTTAGCTGGATTTCTAGGGAATTTGGGGACGGGTGAGGAGAGCCGAGGGCGGAGGGGGGGCTGTATAAATAAACTAGAGCGTTTCGAGCTGTGTATGGCGAGAGGCTGTGGGCTTCGCGTAATGTGTGCCTGCACTCTTCCCGGAGAGAGGGGGGCGGCGGGGGGGCAGGCATTAAAAAAAAGCAGCCCAAGCAGAAGCCAGTTCGTGTTCAGAGCCTGACTTGGAGACAGGGAGAAGCGGCCCCCCCTTCCCCGCTTCCCTCCCCTCCCCCCTCGCCCTGCCGCCCACGCACCGCCCCCGCACCGCCGGAGCCGGCACCTCCGGAGTGACTGCGCGGGGCGGCAGCGCTCGGCCCCTGCGCCCCCGCCGCTATTTATAGCGCAGCCGCGGCCGGCGGGCGGCACACGCGTGTCCCTGCCTGCCTCGTGTGCGGCCCCGCCACGCTGGGGCTGCCGTGGGCAGGCGGCGAGGGGGTGGCGTGTGCTCTCTGTGTGTGCGGGGGGTGTTCTCTGCACTGCGTCTCAGCGCCTGGTGGGGTTTTGGTTTGGTTTTTTTAGCGTTTGGGGTTTTCTTTTTGGGGTGGGGGGAGGGGGGTGCGCTTATCAACTGCCCCCGGGGTGCGGGGGGAGCGGCGTGGGGAGGGGGCGCGTCGCGTGTGCGGGAGCCGGGGTGTTGGAGCGGGCTCCCAGCCCTTGGCTCCCGGTAGCACAGTCAGTTCCTCCAGTGTGTGCTATTGACCTGCATTGACGTCATTGCGTCATTAGGTCTCCCTTAGAAACACTGACTTTCAAAAATAGTATCAAATTAATTCAACTGGCAGAGAGAAGCCACTAGCTGGAATGAGCCATAAAACTCCAGAATCTTCAGCCTGGCTTTGCTGTGCTGCCCCCCCCCCCCCCATCCTCAGCACCCCCCCAGCCAAGCGGGCAGAAATCAGATTGTATGGAAAATACCACCGATGGAATAAAAAAAGAGAGAGAGAAAGACAGAAGGGGGGGGGGGGGAGAGAGAGACCAAATTAGATTGCAAACCCTAGACCAGCCTCTCTCTCCCTCTCTTTCCTTTCTCTCTCTCCCCTCCTTTCCCTTTTCTGATCTAAAAATATCCCCCCTGCTTGAGCTGACTGCGGGATCTTTTGTGTTGCATCTTTCTGTTTTTAGCCTTTGCATGAGCCATTGAAGGGTGGCCCGCAAGAGATCAGAAGCACAAGATATTGATATATCGATACCCTCCGGGGCCAAGAATTAATTTTAAATGAAAGAGCCGCACCTTGATTTTTGGCAGAGGGTGGGTGGGCAGATGACAGGGGTTATGTTAGGATACCATTCACATTCTGTGAAGCCGCAGCTTCCACGTTCTCCCTCTAGATTCATTTTAAAAATATCCTTCCTTCCTCACCCCACCTCTCTCACGTGGACCTGTGGGCAAGCACATGTCACCCCCATTCATACAAACACAATGCAACGGAGCAGTGGTAATTTGCAGAGATGGTACATTCACAAACAGCAGCCCAGTCCCTTTAATGCAGGTTGATTTCACAGAAAGGACACTGCAGCCCAGAGGAATTTGATTAGACCGGTGATTTAAATTTGCAAGCTGCTTATTGGGTTCCTTATTGTCTTCACCCTAACTTAGCAAAACTGATCCAATCTCCCTTTCTTTTTAAAGAAAAACAAATAGGAGAAAAATTCCATTTACACTGTCGATGGAAGACATAAATCTTAGACAGTAAAAACCATCGACGGCGATCGGCTCCTGAGCGCTCTGCATCAGAGCCTTAAGCAGGCACACCCCCATGGCAGGACAGAGCTCCCTCCATCCCTGACCCACGCTACGCAGCACTGTGCATCCGTCGCATTCGGCAGATCTAATCCTGCAGCGCTCACAGTTCAGGGGAGCGTTTGGGGGTTGGGGCGTTGGGTGGTGGGTTTTTTTTGTTTGCATGGGTGAAACTATTCAGGAACAGAGGCACTGTGCTAGACAGTAATAATTTGCAAGATCAGGCCATAAATAGGGCTCTCACCCTGCAAACATTTATTCACGTGCCAAGTGTTAAGACTGTGACTAATCTAATTTGAAATCAAGGGGATTACTCATAGTAGTAACATTAAACTCATGCATGTTTGCAGGATCAGGGCCTAAATGATTAATCACCACTGCAGCTCAGCACTATCAGGTACACCATTTATTACTTACACTACTTCAGCGCTGGCCCTGCCCAGGTCCGGCCCGGGGAGCGTGCGGTGCTCTGCTGGAGCCAAGGACCAGCATCATGTGCTGTGCAGTGAGGAAGTGTGCAACACACCTGGACGTTCAGGTGTGCGGGGTGATGTCTGCGGGGCTGATCAGGCTCCCTGGGCCCAGGCTAATCTCCCTTGGGGGCAAGGTCGGGGTCATTTGAGCAGGGAGTTTTTGGGTGCGCAGCCTGCCTCAGATGGGCTTCTCACCTGCTGCCTGTGTCATGTACTGGCTACACACGTACTACAGCTGCATCTGTGTCTGCCGATGGATCCGAGTTCAGCACCGGTGTGCGTGCAGAGGCTTCCCCCTGAGCTCTGAGGGGAACGTCGGGAGGAGAATGAAAGCACGGCCATTTTATGAATCGTTCATTCATGCATTCATTCATCTCTGTGCTCCTGTTCATGCCAGTGTTCTGCAAAAGACATTCGGTCCTGCTCAGCCCGGTCTGTTCTTTCGTGTCCACTTCTGCTGGTGCCCAGCACCCAGAGACGACACCCTGCTGCAAAAGGGACCGACCTCTGAGCCCAAGTCCCTGCAAACCACCGAGTCAAAGGCAGTGAGGGGCACCCAGGCAGCAAGACGTGTGCTGAGGCAAGAAGGCTTCCAGGCAGCTCCTTGGTAAAATAACCAGGTGATTCCCAGTGACATGGGGTGCTGGCTGAACCCGAGCTGCACCCGGGTGCTGGGCAGGTGCCTTCTTCTCTTTGCAGGTTTTGGGAACAGTGATTGTACACACGCACCTCTCGCATTTTACAGGGGGGCCTTGTGTCCAAACACCACTACCTCTGGTTTAAAAGCAACCCCTGTGGGTTCTCTAAAATAAACAGCCTGATGTTGTTTTAGAAACATAAGTAGTCAGGGAAAATGACTAACCAAGGGAAGGTAGAAGACAGTTAAAAAAACCCAGGATTAGGTTACCTGAAGCAAGGAAAGTGAACACAGTCAAAGGAAAACAAGAAACCTGGCCATTTGCCCCAGTAAGTCACTGATAAGATCCCTTCAGCACAAACCCTTCTGGAGTGTCTACACTTTTTACACTTTCACATTTTGGGGTTGGTGGTGGTGAAGAGAGAGAAGGCTCTGGGGCATGTGCTGAACTGGGGCAGGGTGGGTTGTTGGATGCAGAGAGAAGAGTCTGGAGGAGAGGCTGGGTCTGGAGAGGGGGTTAAAAGATGGCAAGAAACAAAGGTAAGGGAGTAGAGCTGGGGCCCTGGTCCAGCACTGTGAGGGGAGGTTTGGTGGAGAACGAAGGGCAGGTAGCCAATGAGTGAGAAGTTCCCTCTCTTCCCACCATGTAAGCAGGATGTGTTAGTCAGGGGGAACCTGGCTCTGTCTTGCTGCCCTTCTGCCAGGCACCGAGTCCATCTGCGGCTGGAGCCGCTCAGAGCTGTGCAGACAGCGTTTTCCTTCAGGTGGCAGTTCTTGTCCAGCCTGGAATGAATCTCTGAGTTTCCAGAGCTGCCAACCCCCTTCCCAACCCACCAGGAGCAGCCTGGGGCTGGGCCTTGGCTCTCGCTCCCTGTCCTGACACCCTGGTACAGTCACGCCTGGCAGCGCTGCCACGCGCCGACTTGCCCACAGGTCTCCAAATCACCTCCTGGTGCGGGGTGGGAAGGAGCAGGGTAGAGCTGAGATGGACACATGGGAGAGCTGCAAATGGTGCATGCACGGAGAGGAAGAGGAGGGTCTCAGGAGACATGGAGGTACAAAGTATGGGTGCAATGGAGGGGATTTCAGAGGAGCTGGAGAACTGAGGCAGAAGGAGTATGGAGGATGAAGGCAGCGAAGAGGAATGGGAGAGGCCTAGTCACTGGGCTTCAGAAGCTCCCGAAACTGCACATGCACCTTGCGGGGCTCTGAAGTGCTTTGCCCAGGCCAGCTCATTGCACGCTCTCCCTTCGCATTTGTCCTCTCCGCCTTCCCAAGTGTGCTCAGTGGCTCCAGGCCTTCCCCAGCTCCGCTCCAGGGCTCCATGCTGGGACCTGCAAACACAGGAGGATAAAGGACAGGGAAGCAGCGTGCGACACAGTGAGCCAAGCCCAGTGTGGGGAGCTGAGCTCTGCACATGGAGCAGGCCGCTGCTTTTGTTGGGGGGCAGGGAGGGGAAGAAGGTCGAGTGTTCCAAACCTTTGCTTAGAGGGAATTCAGTTTCCTTAATTTCCCTTCAGGAAGCAGAGAAGCAGAGAGTGGCTGGAAGCAAGCATGGCAGCCCTGGAGATGACAGGGAATTGTGTTGCACACGCTGTTTGCAATGCGCCTTCGACTCTGCTCCCTGGGCGCTGTGCCACAGCAGGGCCAGCACCCACACACCGACATCCTCCCTCATCTGCCACTGCAGGCACGCTGAAAGCCAGCACGGAGGGCTCCTGGGCAAAGTCTAGTGTCTCTCTTGCTGTGGCAAAATGCAGGGGAAGGTCATGCACAGCAAACAGGCGCAAGCTAGGCTTGGCGTGCGTTCAGATGCTGAGCCAACATGTGTCACACTAAAAGTTATCTTGACTTTTGCCTGCCTACACAGAGTCCTTCTGTGAGATGGCCTTGCTCACCTCACCCAACAACCAGGAGATCACGCTGATGGACACCATCAGGCTGTGGACGATTCCTGCAGCAAGAGGTTCCTACAGGCATGTTGGCCAAACCTCTGCTGGCAAACCCAACATCAACCTTGCACCACATTATGGTATCAGCTTTTCCAAGCTGCTCCAATGGGCAATCAATACAGCTACAGTCAACACAGCTCATACACTCAGAATAGATGCAGATAAATGGTGGATTTCCAGTTTGTTGTCTCTGATTCCAATAACAGCAGACCCAATGAAAGTGTCTCAGGTCTTCATCTGGCCCCTCACTGTTTGCCATGCCATTCCCTGGAGCTAATGCCAGCAGGGCATGGTGAAGGTTGTGTTGGGGAGGGATATTTCTTCTAGTGTTCCATTGCTGACTTCTCAGACATTCATGTCCTGTGAATACTGGAGTTTTCTAGAAGTGCAGGGAGATACCACACTAACTGTGTGGCAACCAGAGCACTAAATAACGGTGAAAGAAGGCAGTTCAGCACACACGGGGCTTTACGGCCAAGTACAGGAGAGCATCCTGTGCACAAGGAGATGTCAGTCCAAGTGAGGAAACAAAGAAAGATGAACTATTAGAAAAGGGGAGGGAGCATGGACAAGGTATGATACCAAATTTAACCGTAGGCAGGACAGACACCTTGCTATCTTCAGCTTTTTAACCAAATTATCCTTCTGTGTTTAAAGACTACTAGGAATTACTGCAAAAGGCTCAGCCCTGGAAGAAGAACCAGGAGATTCTCAGCCTGGATAGGCTGCATGGCACATAGCTTTAGGGGTATTTGAGGCCATAGGCATCAAAGCACATGAGCCCACAGCTCTGTCTATACTACATCTACAGGGAGATGTCTGTTTTTCCACGGATGGGAGGGCTGCCCTCACAGCCTGAAGTACAAAGGGCCATCTGTGGGCTGCCTAGAGTGCAAGGAGTCTGAGGGATGGGGGATTTATTTGGAATTTAGCAAACGCAAAATCCTGACCAGCTACAGCACTACCAAAGCCCTAACAAACCAGTAACAGAGTGACAGGTGTCTGTCCTGCATCCCACCCAACTAAACGTGTCCTGAGGGTGCACTGGGCTTCCCAAAGCTTTGCCCATGGCACATGTAAAATGTGGAATGGCGTAGCGGGGCTGTCAGCGTGGTGGAAAAGTCACACAGCTTCTGACAGGAGACCCCCATGCAGCAGCCGTGGACAAGATGACCCAGACTTGAGCCCGCTTCAGGCTGGGTTTGTTTCTGCTGATCTCCCTGACAAATTTATCACACACACCCCTCACTGCTTGATCGGTGGTGTTCAGGAGAGAAAGCCCTTCCCAGGTTTATTCCTACCTCCTCTGGATTGCAGCTCAAAGCCTCAGAGAAGCCATTTTAGGCAAATTCATTCAAGAGCTAAGTCTGCTTCGTAGCACAGGTAAATCCAGCCTGCTCCCCCTTTGCATAAAACCTTGCAGCACCTGTGTCCAGCTCCTGCCTGCGCGGGGGAAGGATGGAGAGAGAGGGTGAGGCCACCTTCCAACCCGCATGACGGAGCCTTTCTGCCTTTCGTGGGGAGATGAAGGGACTCAAGGCTGAATCGCTGAAGCTGAGTAACGATGGCTGTAGACCTGGTCCCCCCCTGCGTGGTGACTGGAGGAGATGCTCCCTGTGACGCGCTGGCTTGTCACTGTGGAGCAATCCAGTATCCCCCTCCGTGCACTGTGGGGAGAGCACTGGTACTTTTTCTTTCTGCCTGGCTTTCTCCCTGCCCCTCCCCACTGAAGAGAGGAAGAGGAGGGAGGAAATAAGTCAGAGCATGGGGCCAAACTCCCCCTCCAGAACCCTGCCCCTCCCTGCGGTGCGGTCTGTAAGGGATGGAGGAAGGGCCCTTGGCTGCGATGGGGCAGCTCTGGCCGTGCTGCCCTGACACTTGATGGGGACAGGTAACAGCCAACGGGCACAGGCTCACAGGGCAGGCAGAGGTGAGCGTTGCTTACTGGTACCTGGTGTCACTTAGGTCCATCCCCACACTCCTCTTTGCCAAACTTGGCTGAACTCCAGTGCAGTCCCTGGAGGTACAGGCAGGGAGCTACGCACTTTGACTCACACCCTGTGAAGCTGTAAACTGGCTCCTGGCACATCTGGCTCCATCTTGGATTGAGAAGATAGAACTCTAAAAAGCCAATGAGGTAACTATTCACTGTGAGATGCTCAGCCAGAAGAGCTTCTGCTCATCTCATGTTTTCTGTTATCTACTACAATGGGAAATCCGTTTGAAAGCAAGACTTTGCAGTGGTCATTAGCAGTTCTGCACAGGGACCTGATGAGACCACAACAGAGCTGGGCTGAAGCATCCCCAGGGGGCCAGGCTCCCTGTTCTGTGCTCAGATACCCTCTCTTCCCTCTACTCCAGTTGCACCACCCCCCAAACCCTAACATGGTGCTGTAGGGCAGGCAAGAGACAGCGGGAGCTGGGGAACTTAGCAGGGTGAGGACAGGTTCAGTCACACCAGGCTAGGAGATGGAGGTGGTTGTCAAGTTTGCTTAGAAATAAGCGTTCTGTGTGGAAATACTCTTCTCGGCCATTAGCCTCCTCTCCCGTCTTGCCTAGTGGAGGAATTAAAAGCTTTTGGCAGCTGAGCACATTTGCTACAAAACCTTATCAACCCCCCCAAAAACCCATCCCCAGCACCTGCTGTGGCTCCAGTGCAGCCACTCTCACATGACTTTCGGTGGAGTCTGGGGGCAGAATTAGGCCCGGTGACTCTCCCCTCAGCCCACCGGTGCGCTCCAGACCCCCGTGTCTCTGCCCTTGCCCGCAGCCCAGCCCCTGCGGCCGCGCTCCCCAGCAGCCCGAACTCGCGCACACATCATTCACCGGCTGCTCCGCGGTTTTTGTCAATGAAGGCGCATTTTATGAATTGGAAGAGCACATGCCCCCTTGTGGCTTGGCTCCTCTCCCGGCGCCACGCCGCCAGCTCCCCCCCTGCACCCCTCCGGCGGGGGGGCACTCCTGTGAGGAGAGGGGCTTCGCCGACACCCCGCGCACGGGTTAGAACCGGCCCACGGCACCCAGGGGGGACCGGCCAGGGCGTTCGGATGGTGAGCTGGAGAGGACAGCATGCAAGGGGTTTAAGGGGAGAAAAAGGGGAAAATAGGAGGAAAGAGAAGAGGCAAGAGAAAAGGGGGTTGCTTGAGGAGGAGTAGGGGGTAACGATGATTCCAAGGAGTTTAAGGAAGGGCTTAGCTCTGAATGGAGCTGAGAGGCGAGGAGGCTGACAGGCGTGCAGGATGCAGTCCCCTGCTCGTCCGCGGAGCAGGTTCAGCACAGCAAATGGCTCCTGCCTGACCTATATGGCTCAGCCGCTCGCTGGAGAGCGCAGGTGGAGCTCAGCGTTCACAGCATCTCCCTCCTTGCCCCCTTTCAGTCCCTAACACGGGATTTTCGGGGGTCCGCTGGGGCAGCAGTTTAATGATGAGAACCAGTTTCTACTGAGAACCAAAAGGTACCCCATGACCTAACCCACAGAGGGACCCCTGAGGGACCCTGGGTACAACACTGGGATTTGGGGAACAGAAAGCCAAAGCACACCCACCAGAGGAGAGGCAGCAAGACCGTCAGCACAGAGCCCACCCATGGATCTCATTTACAATTAGGGTCACATCCTGCAGCCGTTACTCATGGCAAATCCCATGGAAACAGAAGCTAGCACAAACCTCCCAAAGCCGGCGAGAGCCCTGGCCTCACAGGTTCTGGGGGGATTGCTGGCTCCTGGGTTGGAGCTGGGGTTAGAATCCGGGAATGCCAGGGCTCTAATCCCAGCCATCACATCACTCCTTTCTTAGGCAAGTCTCTGTAAAATGAGTAGTTAGTTCTCCACCTCCTGGGGGCTGTGTGGCTGAATTATTGATGGCAGAAGGTGAAAAGCAATAAACAAGAAATCAGCCAAATTGCTAGCATGAGGGAAGAACAGGTATTAATACAATTAGGGAAAATAAAAATCTCAGTTTCTCCGATGCAGGAAGGAGCACAGTCTCCTGGCTGCCAGCGATGGGAGAGCCAGGGCTCCCAGGCTGCCATGCCTGCCATGCCTGCCTGTGCCTGGCAGCTTCTCAGCTCAAAGCTCTTAGGTGGGTTTGGTCTTCATTTGCAGTTGCATGTTCCCTGGTTAGGGGTTTCCTGGTTGCTTTCAGAGAAGGGTCTAGCACTGTGGGGCCCCCGGGCAGTATTACAAAGGGACAGGGTGCTGGGCATTAAATACAGGCACATACTCGTGCGAGTATGTCTTCGTGATGCCCTCCTGCCTAAGACATCATTGAAAGCACGCTGGGGTGGACACCTTACCTGTATGTCTGCACACCAAGGAGACCCCGATCGCGACGAGGCCTCTGAGAATGGGCATCATGAGAGTTTAGAAATGCGTATGGCAGCGGGTGTTCTGAGTGCCCTTTGTTTCTTCTGCCTCAGGCAGGAAGCCTTGGTTTCCTGTGAGCCTTACTCCATCTTAGGTAGCGTCTGGGATTCTTAATTCATGTGGCCATCGCTTGAAAATACTCAGGTGGAATGTTTAACTGGAATGCTTTCCACCTGTTCCTCTGGCTCTTTGCATGAGCCAGCACAGGTGAGCAGAAGTCTCTCATGAATCCTCCCATGAAGCTAATCCTGGCAATGCTGGTTATTCTCTTTCCCAGGTCTTGGTTCAAAATATTCAGCCTCGCAGAGGTAGTCCTTTCACACACAGAGAGATCTAGAGCATCCAGTAAACTCAATCCTCTCCTTCCTCCTCAGGAATGTAGAAGAAGAAAGCAGTTTGCTAAGATGTCTTTTTCTGGGACCAGAGGCCAGCTCCCCTGGCTCCCAAAAAGAGACAGGGGAGTCAGTACTCAGAGAAAAAAGTGTAACTGCCACCTGTTCACAGGAGAAAATTACCAGGACAGTGACTCAAAATTCTCCTTGATGCTTTTCCAAAGGTACAACACAAGATGCTATTCAGGAGAAGGCAAAGATGCTTTTGCCCTGCTGGATTTGGAGCTCCTCTTAGAGACGCCTGGAGGGTTAACTCTAGTTAGCAAAAGCATCCCAAGGATCTGATACAGCCCAAATTATCTTTGGTGCTCCTGCTATGGAGAGATCACCTCTGTTACGTCGCCGGTCTCACGCCCACTGAATTAATGATGACATTAATACAACGGTGCTTGTGCTGAGACACAGCTCCTCCCTGGCGTTGCTGGTACCTCTCCCTGCCTCGTTTACCAACAGAAGTGGGTGCTGTAGGAGAGAGGTTGAGGGGTTTTCCCTTCTTTTGCCCAGACTGCAGTAACCTGCCCCTTTGGATGAAAGAGGGTTTTTTCACCTGGATTTCCCTCTGTCCAGGCTTGAGCCCTCATCAAACTGACCTACTGCAGTGGAGCTGAGAGGGTAACCATGGAGGGTGCTGGGAGCCCCCATCAGTGCTGGTTGTTTAGTGGGGATAGGTCTCACCCTGCTGCTGCTCCCAATTCAGAGGGTCACTTGGTCTTGCTCAGCACAGCTGCTCCAGTGGGAACATGATGCTCCAGGGCGCCTGTTCCTGCTTCGTGCCACTCACCTGGATGGCCAAGACAGAAGTCCTTGCCCACTCATGCTGGGGAGCAGGTGCTCTTCCAGAGGAATCTCCCCTGCCCACGTCCCTGGCACTCCCAGGAGCACCAAGGGGGGATGCTCTCCAGGCCTTTGCGTGGTTGCAGCCTGAGAACAGGGGGCGGGAGGCAGCTGGCTGGCGATGGGCTGCAGAGCTCCTCACACTGACAGTGCTTCTGCGTGGGGGAAGCGATGAACCCAGGCAGCTCATTCACTTTGGACCCAGCACCGGGAGAGAGCGTGCGAAGAGAGCACCACATGGACTGGGCAAAGGTACCAGCACGGGGGCACCACTGTGCTGCCCCTTCCCCCGGCGGGGTGGGAGCAGCCGCCCTGCCCTGGCTACACCCCCTGCCAACAGCTGGAGCGGGATTTTCGGATGCTCCCTCCCCTCCTTCTCTGCTCCGTGTCACGGTGTGGGTGTGACTGCTGGAGCCAGCTAGGGCAGGTGGCCCGTCACTGCTCGGGAACGCAGGCTGGCAGGGGCACCCGGCGCTGGGGAGGTGGGCTGCAGCGAGGTGGGGCGGCAGCGGGGAGCAGCTCCTGCCCTGCTGCCAGATAACATTTATCTTGGGGGATCTCTGGGGCTTGTAACGTGGTTGTTTGGAGCTTATTTGGCCCCCAGCACGTAGGGCTCGTGTGCCTGTGTTTAAATATAGACTGAGGCTGGCGAGTCCCCGGTTGGAGGGAGGAGGGCAGAGGCGGCGGCTCTGCCCCAGCCTGCGTGGTGCCGCAGGGACGTGGAGGGGAGCGTGCCGCTGATGTAACCCTCTGTCCCTGGGAAGGGTGGGATGTGTGCTGGCACCGTGCTGGTTTTGGGGAGGGGGGGCGGGGGGGCTGCCCGTCACGTGGAACCGCTCCTGCAAGGTGGTGGTGTGTGGGTGTGTGGGGGCGTGAGGAAATGGGGAGTGGGGGGGGATGCTGGCGAGGCCACCCGGGGTCTGGCCACCTGGAGGGAGCACAGAGCGGGGGCACAGCTGAGCCGCGCCGAATCCCTGCTAAAAATCTGCAGTTTGGTGTCTTACTGGGTTTTATTTCTCTCTCCTGTTCCTCTCTCACCCTGGAGTTCTGTAGTAGCCCTGAATTAGCATGTCACGTGTATGGCATGTGGAAATGAATCAGGGGCATGTGAGGAGGAGGAGGATGCCTGTGTCTGTGTTTGCATCCAAGGATCTCCTCTCACTCTGTGTTTGCGTAGGTGTCTAGCTCCCTTCTCCCCCCTCCCCTCCCTGCCTGCCTCTCTCTCCCTGACTCTCTCTCATCCCTCCATCTGGCCAGCCCAGCTCTCCCTGCCAGCTCAAGCAATACCTCAAGCAGAAACTGCAGCTTTTCCCCCGCACCCTGTTAGGAAAAGAGAGCTGCCCCAGACTCCGGACACGTACTCGGGGGAGAACATGCACATGCATTCCCAAGCACAGGCTCCCCTTTCCTGCACACCCCCTCCCCCCTGATTTTTGCTCCTTAGCCAGCCCCTCGAGCCCTGAGGGCTGCACCAAGGACGAGCTTATTAATGCTCACAACGAAACACAGGGGCGAACCGAGCCCCACACCCTGCCCCTGTGGGTCGCCCCCCACCCCCTTTCGGGAGCCGCCACCAGCACGGGGCTGCACAAAGCAGAATGAATAGAGCCCACCCACGGGCAGGGAGGGGAAAGGTCCCCGGGGGGTGCAGGGAGCAAGCAGGGGCCCTGGGGAGAGAAGAGGCTCAGCTCTGTGAGAGCTGTTGGTGCTGGGGAGGAGATGCTGAGGCTCTTTGAGAGGGGGTTTCACCACATGTGCTGCGGCTCTGCCCCTCACTGGGCAGTTTCCCCAGCTGAGGTCTGAGGCTGGCACTCCGAAACAGGGATGGTGCCGTGGAAGGGGTGGGGAGGCACACTCTACACCCGTCTTCCTGTGGCAACCAGCTGCACAAGTCCAGGGGCCCGTCACCCCCACCCCAGTCATGACTCTCACTCGACCAGTCGCTCCCTCCCCACGGGACAAACTCCAGTACTGCTCTTATTTGACCCCTCCCTCTGTACTGGGCAAGCTGGGATCCCCCAAATCCACTTCCCAAGAGGCGGGTCTCACTCTGACCAGCTCCCAGGCACCCCCAGGTCCTGGGCAAAGGTCGCCCCAAAACACTTCCATTGGGAGCCCCGCTGCTGACCTGGGAATGGCCACCTCCCTCCTCAAATGTCTCCCAAGCCCATTTTTGCCGCGTTCCCATTCCACCCTCTGCCATTCCCCCTCGCCCGCCCGCCCTCTGCTGCTCCCTCCACCTCGCAGGCTCTCTCTGCCCATCCATGCCTTCCAGGCTTTCCCGTGCCCTCCTCTGCTTGCCCCGGGGCCGAGCCCTGCCCTGCCCCATGGGCTGCCCTGGCCATCCCCCGGGGGCTGCGGCTGCGGCTGCGGCTGCCGCTGCTGCTGGCAAGGTGCAGCCTGGTGTGGCGAGAGGCTATAAATAGCTCGGTAAGCTCCGCTCCCATTGACACGGTTTGGACAGAGGATGGAAAAATAAACAAAGGAAACTCCGTTTGAGCCGGGCTCCCAGCAGCAGCCACATTCCTCACGCTAAATAATAAGAGATTTTCCAGCAAGGTGTGTGGGTACTGCACAGCCTGGCATGGGGGGCACGGGGGGGAGAAAGAGAGCAGGAATCAGAACAGATTATACACACCCGCTGCGTGGCAGTGTTCTGGTCCCGCTCTGCCCTGGAGTAGGCCAGTGCACACAGATCGCCTATCTTTAGCAAGGGGTGTATTTTTAAATACTCCGAGATGGAGATTGTTGCCATTAATAATGGTGGAGCACACTGAAGGAGGCAGCCCTGGAGAGGAGCTGTCGAATGTTGCTTTAGTGACATATAGAGGCCTGAGAGATAAAGGACAGGGCAGGAGCAGAACAAATACTGTGAAATCAAGCAGTGATTACCCTGAAGTTTGCAGCCATGATGCTATTTTTACACAGGGGGCTGTTTGCACTGGGAGATTATTCACAGTTCCCTGATGCAGGCTCAGGCAGTGGGAGAAGAATTATATTACTGGGGATTTATTTTATTTTGTGTTTTTCCTTTTTTTTTTTTTTTTAATTGAGGACAGAATATATTCTGCAGCAGAAAGGTTCAGCTCAGACTGGCTGAAAGCAGGGATGGACACACACAGAAAAAAACTAGCATTTAGTACCCAGTTCTGGGATGCTAACTCAGCCCAGGCTAGGAAGGGCAGTGTCTGCATTTTAACAAAATTCCCCTTTTCTTCCCCTCCATCCTGTCCCAAAATAACCTCTCCCAATCTCAGTACTCCTACTGGGATTTCAATAGTGAATTTTAATTTATATTATGGGAGGAAGTAAACAACCAAGTAAGATCTGCACCATCCCACTCTGGGAGCCATGCATGCCTGGTATTAAGAGACTGCCCAAGAAGCTGGTATCTAAAAGGAGGAGAAAGAAGAAGAAAAGAAGGAAGACAAGGAAGAGGAAAACCCCAAACAAACAAGACGACCCAAACCTTTGTGCTTACTTTCTAGCTGGGTAAATGGAAGTTGAGTGCCTCACCCATGGCTGTAGAGGAAGGCTGTGGCATTGCTGGGATGCAAAGCCAGCTCTTCCACCTTAGCACAACACCCTGCACATGATCAAGAAGATGCCTCAGTACTTTTTCCCTAGATGTTTCTGTTTAGCTATCTCACAGGCAGACTGGTTCCCAGCAGCAAATATTCCAGGACTTTCTCTATTACTCTCCCGTGGAGGGTCAGACACCAGTCGGAGCCACCCTCCCCAGCCATGCCCCATCATGGTGTGGGGGAAGCTCCAAGCACATTTCGGGGCTCCCTCCATGTCACCGTCACACGCTCAGGGTGGCCCCGGGGCTCTGGCAGGCAGGGGCAGCCAGGGCACAGGGTGGCTGAGGCCTGCAGTCATGTCGGGCCCGCCTGGTCCCGTTTTGGTGGGGCTGGCTGGTGGGATGTCCCCCCCGGCCTCTGCTGAGCTAAGTTAGCCCTAGCCCAAAATTCCCTCACCCCAGGGAGGTGAAGGGTCCGGCGAGGGTCCAGCCTCACTGCTCAGAGACCCGGTGTTGGGGGGGCTTTAGCTCTTCCCCAGAGGAGTGTCCATTGGGCAAACCCAAACTCCACTCTTATGAGGCCGTGGCCTGTCCCCTGCCCTCGTCTGGTCAGGACTCAGCCCCACTCCCCAGCCACACCAGGCAGAGGTGGTCACTGTCCTCTGCAGCCTCCGAGGAGGCAGCCAGCCTCCACCAGCTATGCCAGTCCCTGCCCTGCACACACAAGTCCACCCCTGCCTCCTGGTGCCCATTCAGGCACCGGCTTTTCCTCACACTTGTGTGCAGAATCAGCAGATGTGGCCCAGAGGCAGGGACGTGCTGGGAGCAGATGCTCCTCAGGCTTTCTCTTGCTTCCTGCCACAGTCTGTCCTGGGCAAGCTGTGCCACCTGGTCCAGCATAGGGCAGGAGTAGCTGAGGAAGCCATCCGATGAGATTAGTCACTGTCTTGTAAATGCTTCTGAACTCTGGGCAAATGAAATCAGGGGATGGAAGATGTTGAAGAGTTTGGGAACGTGGGCTAGCTCCCAACTCCAGGCTTTCTTAACCTGCCTTGCACCCCACACACACCATGTCCCCAAAAGGGACAAGGCCTTTCCCCTTCCTCAAGTGGCCTCCACCAGCACTGGGGGAACCTCAAACTGCCAGTTCCTTTCTGAGGATCTTGGTGGGATTTTTGGTTTTGTTGTGGGTTTTTTTTTTACCTTGGAGTGCTCAGCACACATAACTGGGCTTTTCCCTCACAACTCTTTTACAAATAGACACAGTGAGAGGCAAGAGAAGGGAGCTGCCTCCTGTTCCTGGAGGGAGAGGGGTGGATGGGACTGGGCACTCCAGGCTCAGCCCACTGCACTCGCTGAAAAAACTCCCCTTGAAACAGACGTGTGGAGCTCAGAGCTATCTTCAGCTCAACCCTTGAAGAAAAAATACATGTACAGCCTCATTCCGCCTGTCTGGTGCTCAGGCAGCACACCCCTCATGCAGGAGGTAGGGATTTTGGGGGAGAAGCAGCAGAGGGATTCCCATTAAGGAAACCCCCCTCACTGTCTGTCTGGGTACGATGCGGGGGAGGGCTCCTCTCCTTCCCAGCCTGATGAACAGGAGCTCGGTTGCCTCGCGGTTGCACAATTCCCTCACTGGTTTGGGCATTCATGCATTCCTCCCATTCAGAGCCACCAATTCTGGGGGGATTAGGGGCTGAGCTGTGGGGCTTGTGCTCCCATGGGCCATCTGGCACCCCGTGCAAACTCTTCCCTCCCCAAGGGAAACAGCTGCTTCACCTGGGCTGGAGGTGGGCGAGTTGGCACACGTGTGCTGTGTGACCCCCCTGGGGACTGGGGTCCCCACATGGGACCTGAATGGATTTGACCTTTGAGTACAACACGGCTGCCATGTCAGCTGGTAAAAAAAGGGTGTAGAGGAGAAAACCAGCTATTTCTGGAAAACTAATCTTGCCCTCGCAGCCTCCCTCTAGCCTGCTCCTTGGCAACAGAGGGTGGGATGAGATAGACCCTGGTCTCAATTATGGCAGGGTACCAACTCTTGCACTGGTGATGTATCTGTATCTACACAGTCAGAGGTTTGGAAGTGTACTAATTCACTGCAAGCTCAACTAAAAAAGGCTCTTTCCTCCTTTTACGTTTTAGTTGTGATGGCTCATCAAGCTAATGGTGGTGGAAACAGCTCTAAGGGGGCTGTCAGAGAGCAGCAAAGCTGGAGGGCACCTGTATCACTTATCTAATCTATCCCGCTAGCTGGAGCGGAGTCAGCCCAACCAACGTCTTTCCTGACAGATGTCAGTTCAGCCCTCCCAAAGGCTCCACCAGCACCCCTTACGCCACGCTCTCCAGCTGCAGGGGCCCTATCCCTGCTGCACAGCGAGCGCAGTGCCTCGGCCCTGCCCACAGTAGCGCCCCAGGTGGAGAGCCTGGGTGGGCCTGGCAGGGGTCTGTGCCACGCCACGTTGGGGCTCCGTGTGGCCAGGCCCTGGCCTGTAGTCCTGGCAGGCAGCAGCCAGCTCCCCCGTTAGCCCAGGAGGCGAGCGTAGGCTGAACCCGAGCGGCAGAGCTGGGAGAGAAAGAGACCTGGGCACCCACTATGGCTCCTCTTGGAAACCCTCCTTGGATCATAAAAATCAAACGTGGCTGGAAAGGCCACGGAAAGACACCTGGCTGAGGGAGACAGGCAGTAGGAGGCTGGGCTGTAGGGTGACTCTTACCCAAGCACCAGGACTGAGATTTCTATTGACCTTGATGACAATAAGCCTCTAGCTGACAGCCCAGGCTGCTGTTATGCTGTGATATATCTACAGGGACAGTGGCACCATGCCAGCTGGGTGTTTTATTCATACTTTGCTACTCTTATAAAGATAGGCTCAAGTGATTCATATGTCACTGGCCACACACCATACATTTAAATTCATTGTCATGGATTTGATTTCTGGGGGTTAGGTTATCCTTGTTTGCTTGCTTTCTTGCTTTCTTCTTTTTTTTTTTTAATATTAATTCCTTTCCCTCCGCTCTCTCAATTTAATTATGGCCATGTAATCTGGAGATCTGTAAGGCTCTAGCATCAGGTCTCTGGCTATCAAGTTTCCATGTTCACAATTAGCAAATGGAGACAACAAGAAGAGCAGCACTGGAAGAAAGGGGTTTTAACTTAAGATCCTTAAGAGGATCTGTGGTGCTCTGGCCTCATCCACAACAGGAGGACCATGGATGAAGGTTTTAGGCTTCAAGCACAAGTTTTGAGGCACCAATTTTGTTTTTACCAATATGGAAACCAGTCTTTGTAGGACTTCCTAAGACTAGATAAATGTTAAGCAGTTAGGAGCACTGAAGGGATTTTCAGCTTTCCTCCCTAGTGCTCAAGAAACATTGAGCCACAATGATGCCTGCTTGATCTTAGCTGAGAAGTTCTCATTTCTGGTCAGTGCTGCTGGACAGTGGCTTTTGAGCAACACCCCGCTGAGATCAGTGGGGTTTTTCAGGCTGGTTGTCAACCACAGCTTTCTCCCTCTTTTCTCCCCTATCTCATGCCACAACAGCCTCAGAGACTTCCCTCTCAAACTTTGCACGTGCTCCTACCTAGCCAGATCCGTGCAGAGGGGGAACGACCTTAGGCACAGGCCAGAGGAAGACAAGAGGCTTGGGGAACCCCCAGCCGTCACCTTCGGCCCTTGTCCAACACTGCTCCGCTACCCTGCTGCAGGCAGAGCGCAGGCACAGGAAGCACAAGGCCCAGTGGAAACCTGCATCAGGAGGCTGAGCTCAGTACCAGCCCCGTCCCTCCCGCAGCCCGCGGCGCCGGGCACCCCGTGCCCTGCCCTGCGGGGCTGCCCGGCCGTCTGCCCCTGCCGCTGCCTTACTCACACTGAACTCAGCCTGCAGACTCGGGGTGGGACCGCCCAGGTGGCACTTTGGGGACGATATGACAGCTAAGGGATTGGATACAGCTGTGGACGTCTCCCACTTCTAGAACAGGTGTGCAGACTGAGGAGTTCCCTGCCACAAATCCCTTCTCCCCAAGAAACTCCTCTCCCCTGCTCCGGAGAGAGAAATAGCCACATTTCTTTTGTTTGTTTGGTTTGGTTTTGGAAATGTCTTTAAGTGCAGCAGAGTGAAAACTTGAAAATATTTTACACTTGGCTTTCTCAAGGAAAACGTCATAGCTGTCACAACCTACCTGGCTCCAAGGCTCTACCCTCTGCCATGGGAGTTTCTCTGCCATCTCAGATGCTGTGGAGCCTCGTGCTCAGGTCCTGTGCTGTACCACCCTAACAGGTCATCAGGGAAAGAGACAGCTAGACACGTCCCATGCAGATACCAGCCAGGCACCCCGAGATGCCAGTCGTGTCCAGTTAGACCTGAAAGCAAAAGAAAAAAGAATAGAACTCAAAATTTGCTGTTTGTGGTGAGGAGGACAAGGTCATTTAGGCAAAGCTCTGCCTTAGATTTCATGGGAATGGAACAGTTCTTCTACACTGTTCCCATTTTTCTCTTGCCTGCATTCACGGTTGAGACCTGCTATGGGGCTGTATCACTGTGCAGGTGGTCCTGTGCTGAGACTTTGAACTGCCCACTGGTGCAGGGGGAAAAAAAAGAGGAATAGGAGTATGTGCTACATCAGGAAAAACATCAGACCTTCTCACTGTGCTTAAACATGGGGCAGATGCAGTGACACAGTGTCTGAAGCCAGTAATTTCTGTGTAAATCCCTCCTCGGTGATGATGCTTCTTTATAGAAACAAAGGAGAACGCAGATAGCCAAAAGCCTGAATCTCCTGGTCCAGCTTTCTAAACAGCAGCCTCCTAGAGAGGCAAGGGAGGCTCTGAGGGCTCGCAGGCTACACCTCCCTCCACCCTGAGTTGGTACCAAAGATGGCAAAAAGATGGAGGATGCTGTTGCACATGTAATGCTGCAGTGGTCTGGCACTGCAGGTTTGGGAGAAGGAGGAAACCTGACTTGAAGGTTAAAGCCAAAACTGAGAATCCCACCTCCTAATTTCTGCCCCAGGTGCTGCCTGCAAGGTGGCTGTATGCAAGTCCCCACTGTGGCACGCTGCCCCTCTTTGTATCAGGGGGGTTGATAGCATCAGCTGTCTCCTGGATGGGGGTACCCGAGCCTGAAGGGAGCAGTGGCTGCAAAGGGCGTCAGGAACCTCGTGTCAGGGGTGAGGGGAGCAAAATATTGATGGGTTGGAAGTAGACATGCAATACCCTCCCTCCTGCATGTTTACTACAAGAAAGCAAAGGGGCAAATGACTCCCAGAGCCTCTCATTTTTGTTTTGCTTTAGACTTCTGCTGCCTATTCCTTGTGTTTGCTTCACAAGGGAAATCTCTTTGGATCTGTCATATAGGCAGAAAAATCCTGGACTGGGGTTGTGGGGTCATTGGGGTTTTTTTTGGGTGGAGGCAACTGCAGAGAGGTACTAAACCTGTACCTTTTAATCTCCCTATCTGGCTAGATTAAATACGTTTATCGCACACGGAATGTGCTGCAAAGTAAAAACTAGAAGGCTGGCTTTGTTGGGCAGGAGAGAGTTAATCCCTATGGGGTGCTCATGTACGTCAGAGCAGGTTCCTGTCTGTGCAGTGCTCAGCTAGGATTGAGAGCTTTTGTTCCTTGTTGTTTTTCATGATTTCTTTGCATTTAATAGTGTTTGGAGGTTTGGGTTTGGTGGGGGTTTGTTTTTTGTTGATTTTTTTTTTTAATACATTTTAAAGAGCGTTTCAAGCGGGCACACGGGGGGCAGGCTGAGACCCCTGGAGACTGCAATCCCCCCACATGCCCTAAGACATTGAAAAGCACCACAGACACGGGCAGAACAAGTCCCCACCATGGCCATGGCTCACGCACATCAGCCGCCAGTGCCACACCCTGCAGGGGCCAGGTGCCTGTCCCTGTCCCTGTCCCCTCGCCTCCCGGGGACCTGAGCAGGGACTCACGGAGTGATGGCACCTGAGGTGGTGCCATCTCTGCCCCTCTAGGTCTCCAAACAGGTAGCTGCCACCTGTCCCCGAGGGACGGGTGACCAAGCAGCCCTGATGTTTCGCTCCCTAGGTCCCGAGCCAAGCCCAGTCCCGATCGCGATGCCTTTGTTTGGGTTTTGACAGAATTTTAACCGGTTTGGAAGAAAGTGCTATCACTGCTCTCCAAGTACGGAGCCAGCCTGAAAGGTCTGAAGCCGACAGAGCCTGAGGTGGCTCCTGGTCCGAGTTCCAGACATTTCAGGACAGATGCAGTGCTGGGTGATGCCTCTGCCCCTCCAAAGGCAGGAAAAGTGAGCAGGGAACTCCCTGCAAACAGGCTGTCCCCTGAGCTCTGGGGAGGCGTGAGGAGCTGGAGGGCACGCAGAGGTGAGGGACTGACCTGGAGGAGGGTCAGCTTGAAAGGAAAGACGGTGAAATTCGTGAAGTATATATAGATCAGCCCAGCCGTGACTAAGGTTTTGGGCCAAAATAACAACCCACAGCGAAAAGGCGAGGGAATCGCAGGGCGGATCGGCGTGAGCTGCACAAAGGAGCTGTGTGGCGACCGCCAGGAGCAATCTCCCGGAGGGGCAGACCTTCCCCTTCCAGAACCTAGAGCTGAAGCGGGTAATCCCCTCAGAAACACAGCGCTGGGTACTACCTGCCCGGGAGGGGATCGCCGGTAACACCGCACCGCCTCCGTGTTCCCACCCCCGGTACCCCAGGTTCCGCATCCCCCGCCTTAAAGAGCCCCGCTTTTCAGACGGCGTGGGCGGGAGGGAAGGTTCCCCAGCCCCCCCGGGGCCCTGCAGCGCCCGCCGGGAGCCGCGGCCGCCCCCGGGGCTGTTCGCCAGAAAGGGAGGCGGGGGCCGGGCGGGAGGAGGTTTCCCTGCAGCCGGAGCTGGCGGTTTCCAGCCTGGCAGCCGGGACACCGCCCGCACCCTTCCCTTCTCTCCCCCCGCTCTCCTTGTCCGCCCCGTCCCGTCCCGGTGGCGGGGAGCGCCCGGCAGCCCCGCTGCGCTGCCCGAGGGGAGCGGCGAGCTCCAGCCTGCGGGGCCGCTGGGCTTTGCACCCCGAGTAGCTGGCGGCGGCACCCCCGGGGCTGAGGGAGCAGCTAACGCCGCTCAGCCTGGCACACAGCCGCTCCTGGAAGGGGGGGCGAAGCGAAGGCGGCGTGCGGCCCCCGCGCAGGGCGGGTCTCAGAGCCGCCACAGCCAAGCCTGGGTTCCCCACGGTGCGTGCCGCGGGGTCTGCCGCCCCCAAAAGAGCCGACAAGGCACCGGACGCACCCCTTGCCCCCAGACCCCGAGTCGCGAGGGGGTGAATTGGGCCGAGGTGCGCACCCCACGGGCGGCCGCACCTCGGTCACTGGGGCGATGGTGGGGGGGAGGGAAACGGGGACACCCCTCCCCGGCCGCCGCCCTCCGAGGGCAGCCGTCCCTCGGGTCCCTTTGGGTGAGCAGCACCGGGCCGGCGGGGCCCCTAGTGCCGTGCCCCGCGCGCGGCGGGGACGGCGGCTGCGGCGACCCAGCCTGCCACCGACCCCGCGGAGATTCCGGGCCCCGTAGGGACCCACGGCCCAGATCCCGGGTAACACTGCGTGCGGGGGGGCAGAGCACGACAGAGGACAAACCGACGGGAACCGGGTCCAGCAGCGACGGCGGAGCGAGGGCGGGCACCTCTCTCCCCGGCAG
Source organism: Porphyrio hochstetteri (assembly GCA_020800305.1). NCBI lineage: Eukaryota > Metazoa > Chordata > Aves > Gruiformes > Rallidae > Porphyrio > Porphyrio hochstetteri. The sequence continues at coordinate 1,373,434 of CM036908.1, forward strand.
CCCGGAGAGACAAGGGTCCCGCCCGGCCCGAGAGGGGCACGGGACGCGGCCGGGCCCGGCAGCCGGGGCGCCCGGGCCGTGCCGTGCCGGTCCGTGCCCGGCTGGAAGCGCTGCCCCGCCCGGGCCGCCGCCGCCGCCAGCCGGGCTCCGGCTGCCACCTGCAGGCCGCGCGGGGGGAAGGCGCCTCCCGCCGCCCCCGACCCTGGCCCGGGCTCCCGCCGGGGCGGCGACCCGCGGCGAGAGGTGCCGGTGACGCACCCGCCGCGGGTGGGGAAGGACCCCCGGCATGAACGGCTCCTGCCCGGGGGTCGGTCGCCCCGAAGCTGGGGGTACCGGCGGGGGGGGGTCATCGTGACCGTCGCGGCGTTGCCCCAGTGACAGAGCCCGGCCAGGAACGGGAGGGCGCTGCCGTGAATCCGCGGTGAGGGGCTCAACCCGCGGACCCCCTGGACGGGCAGAGAAGGGATCGCGTGGGTATGGAGGAGGCTTCAGCGCTGCCGGTGTGTGGGCACGAAACTGAGCTGCCCCTGGTCACGGGGACAGAGCCGGCACGCAGAGGCAGGCGGTGGGGAAGCTGGGGCCCACCCAAGACAGGCCAGCAGAGACCCAGATAGATGGTGGTGGCAAAGGAGAGGGAGACTGCGGGTTGGAACGGCAGCTCAGGGGACGCGGTGCTCCCAGAGCTGCGAGGCCTGCCCATCGCACGGGCGCCCTGGGGCAGGGACAGGGACAGGCCGTGGGACGGGACGAGTGTGCTGGGACGGGACCGTTCTTACCTGCTCACAGCAGGACAGACCATCCATCCAAGGCCCAACGTGTCTGGAGAGAGGAGCCAATAACCATTTTGTCCTCCGGCATTTCTCATCGTCACTTCTGCTGGCCCCGGCTCAGTCAGAGATGCGGGCGATAAGGTGTGGCAGTGCTGGAGGGGCTCCAGCGGTGGCTCTCTGCCTGGCAGGAGAGAGGCACAAACACAGTAAGGGTGAGGGAGGTGGGGGGATCACCCCACAGTCTGCTGCCCACAGCACTACCTGCTCCGCAGCCCCTCCAGCTGCTGGGAGGGTGACAGGAGCACAGCTGGAGGGGGCTGCAGAAGGGAGCAGACAGCAAGGCTGGCTCTCAGCCCCCAGGTGCTCTTCCCTCTTCTTCCTCCCACTCCTCCCACTTTATTCCAGCTGCTGGTGCTGCTCTTTCCTCCCACACAGCAGCTCTAAGAGGCTGGAGGAGACGGTAAGGAACAGGGGAAGCACTCAGAGGCTGACAGTTGCGACGGTGGTTTCTTTCCAGAGCCCCATCCTCCTTTGCCCTTGGCTGTGTCCCCGCTGGCTCAGAGCTGGCGGCTGGGCCCACAGCAGGGCAAAGCAGGGGACAGAGAAAGGGGGTGCTTGGGAGTTAAAGCTGATCACCACAGCCCTGAGAAGCCGCCGCTTAGCTGCGAGTGAGAGGGGCTCCTAGGAGGAGGTAAAAAAACCCCACAAAAGTGTAAAACTCATTGCTAGCCCCCCCAAAACCAAGCCGTGCCAGCCAGGGTCTGTTTTGCTGGAGGCCTGAGGAGCAGTGTGTAAGCAAGGGTCCGAGATGGTCATCAGGGGTTGTGTAGTGGCACTTCAAAGTGGAAGTCACGGGGATGAATTAACTTCCCTCTTACCCACCATACCCCTGTTCCTTCCCCTAAATATCCACTTCTCAACAACAACTAATACTCTGGATTCAGCTGTGCTGCTCATTCCCCTCGCAAACATCCTGATGACACGCTGACAATAGGAGAAGGTCTTGTTCTGCTTTTTCACTAACTGGAAGGGCTGCACATAGAGCAGACAAATCACAGTGACCTGATATGCTGGGACGTGCTACCCAGACCAGAGAGCTACAGCTGCCACCCTGCCACCCAAGGAAACACAGCACAGAACAGGGTGTGGGGGTTAAAAATCCTCAGGGCTAGGCTAACAAATAAAAAGAAAATAAAAGCTGTGTCCCTGGATTCCTGAAGCTAATGGGCAGGCTCCACTCCTCTGCCTAGCACTGGGGAAGGTTGAAACTACAGTCAGCATAGAAGGGGTTTGCCCTAGCTTCTCTTCTGAAGGGTTTCTAAGGAAACTCCCACCTGGGTGTGGGTTTCTTTTCCTCTTGCACGTCTTCTAGTTGAAGAAAAAGAGCCTTGCCTACACTAAAGTACGTCTAATTGTTTGTTCCTCTGGTCAAAATGTCTTTGAAACGTTTTAGGGGAAAGTGGTCGGTAAGAAACAATCAGTGTTTGTGAAAGCACAGAATACCCTGTTTGTCTTCATCAGGACACCAGCCCCGGTGCCACGCTGCTCCGACCTGCTCCTGAGGCAACACTGTCCTTCCTGCCTCAGCTGGAGAGGACTTCAGGCAGGGTGTAGCCATCCCATCGCTGAAGAGGCTTTAGTGATGCTCCTGCTAAGGATGGCTGTTGTCTAAGGACTCAAGGGGGGTGTTGCTATAGAAATTTAAAGGAAAGCCCACGTAAACCTACCATGTCCAGGATGAGAGGCCTCGCAGAGTTCTTGCAACCTGGCCAGGTTGCTCCAAACAATCAAATTGCCCTTTGATGATGGTCAGAAATTCATTAAATAGGGCTCGGGAGACACTCACTTCCCCTCTGAGCTGGCTGGAGACCACAGGCACTAGGGCAGTCTGCAGGTGACACACGGGTTACAAAGCTCCAGTTTCCATTGTGGCAGCCTGACCGTCACCAGGACGGGCTGTGTGAACGGGTCGGGGTGTATCCTGTGCCCCATGGTCACCACTAACCCCAGGGCTGTCTCACAGGGTGTATCCTGTGCCCCATGGTCACCACTAACCCTGGGGCTGTCTCACGGGGTGTATCCTGTGCCCCACGGTCACCACTAACCCTGGGGCTGTCTCACGGGGTGTATCCTGTGCCCCACGGTCACCACTAACCCCAGGGCTGTCTCACGGGGTGTATCCTGTGCCCCATGGTCACCACTAACCCCAGGGCTGTCTCACAGGGTGTATCCTGTGCCCCATGGTCACCACTAACCCTGGGGCTGTCTCACGGGGTGTATCCTGTGCCCCATGGTCACCACTAACCCTGGGGCTGTCTCACGGGGTGTATCCTGTGCCCCACGGTCACCACTAACCCCAGGGCTGTCTCACGGGGTGTATCCTGTGCCCCATGGTCACCACTAACCCTGGGGCTGTCTCACGGGGTGTATCCTGTGCCCCATGGTCACCACTAACCCCAGGGCTGTCTCACAGGGTGTATCCTGTGCCCCATGGTCACCACTAACCCCAGGGCTGTCTCACAGGGTGTATCCTGTGCCCCATGGTCACCACTAACCCCGGGGCTGTCTCACAGGGTGTATCCTGTGCCCCACGGTCACCACTAACCCCAGGGCTGTCTCACGGGGTGTATCCTGTGCCCCACGGTCACCACTAACCCCAGGGCTGTCTCACGGGGTGTATCCTGTGCCCCACGGTCACCACTAACCCCAGGGCTGTCTCACGGGGTGTATCCTGTGCCCCATGGTCACCACTAACCCCGGGCTGTCTCACGGGGTGTATCCTGTGCCCCATGGTCACCACTAACCCTGGGGCTGTCTCACGGGGTGTATCCTGTGCCCCACGGTCACCACTAACCCCAGGGCTGTCTCACGGGGTGTATCCTGTGCCCCACGGTCACCACTAACCCCGGGCTGTCTCACGGGGTGTATCCTGTGCCCCACGGTCACCACTAACCCCAGGGCTGTCTCACAGGGTGTATCCTGTGCCCCATGGTCACCACTAACCCCAGGGCTGTCTCACAGGGTGTATCCTGTGCCCCACGGTCACCACTAACCCCAGGGCTGTCTCACGGGGTGTATCCTGTGCCCCATGGTCACCACTAACCCCGGGCTGTCTCACGGGGCCGTGCACACGCAGGCGGGTGTGCAGAGGTGCTGCTGCAGCAGGGCAGACAGTGCCACCCATCCAGCACCGAGTCCCTCAGGAAAGCTTGTGTGGTGACCCTGCTGAGCCTGCGTGGCCAGACAGGCCATGGCCATCCAGATGTGCCATGGGCCAGCCAGACAGGGCATCACAGAATCACAAGGTTGGAAAAGACCTTTAAGATCATCAAGTCCAACCATTCGATGAGAAACTCAACATGAGCCAGCAGTGGCTCTGGCAGCTCACAAGGCCAATGGTATCCTGGGCTCCATCAGCAGATGGGTGGCAGCAGGGACAGGGAGGGGATTGTCCCTCTCTGCTCTGCCCTGGGGAGGCCCCATCTGGAGTCCTGTGTCCAGAGCTGGGGCCCAACACAAGAAGGATGTGGAACTGTTGGAGAGGGGTCAGAGGAGCCACAAAGATGCTCAGAGGGCTGGAGCACCTGCCCTACAAAGAGAGGCTGAGGGAGCTGGGCTGGGTCAGCCTGGAGAAGAGAAGGCTGTGGGGGGACCTCATTGCAGCCTGCCAGTCCCTGAAGGGAGCAGAGGAACAGGAGGGGAATCAGCTTGTTAAAGGGCAGAGACTGGCAGGACAAGGGGGAATGGATTAAAGCTAAAGGAAGGAAGGTTTAGATGAGATATTAGGGGGAAGTTCTTTACAGAGAGAGTGGTGAGGGGCTGGAACAGGCTGCCCAGAGAGGGGGTGGGTGCCCCGTCCCTGGGGGTGTTCAAGGCCAGGTTGGATGGGGCCCTGGGCAACCTTGTGTAGCTCCAGGCCTGAGGTTGGTGGCCCTGCCTGTGGCAGGGGGGTTGGAGCTCTGTGACCCTTGGGGTCCCTTCCAACTCATACCATTCTATGGTTCTATGATATCCCTGAGTACTTCATCTACCCTTTTTTTGAACACACCCAGGGAAGGTGACTCAGCCCCTCCCTGGGCAGCCTGTGCCAGGCCCTGACAACTCTTTCAGTAACAAATTTGTTTCTAATGTCCAATCTGACCCTGCCCTGGCACAGCTTCTTGCCATTGCCCCTTGTCCCATCTCCTGTCCCCTGACTGAAGAGACCATCACCCACCTCTCCACAACCTCCCTTCAGGTAGTTGTAGGTGGGGATAAGGTCTCCCCTCAGCCTCCTCTTCTCCAGGCTGAACACCCCCAGCTCCCTCAGCCGCTCCTCAGAGGATTTGCCCTCCGGCCCCTTCCCCAGCCTGGTTGCCCTTCTCTGGACTCGCTCCAGCACCTCAGTGTCCTTCTGATGGTGAGGAGCCCAGAACTGGACCCAGCACTCGAGGTGCAGCCTCACCAGTGCCTAGTCCAGGGGCACAATCACCTCCCCAGACCTACTGGCCACACTGTTTTTGATACAAGCCAAGATGCCATTGGCCTTCCTGGCCACCTGGGCACACTGCCAGGCATGCAGCCAGATGTGCCATGGCCAGCCAGCCAGGCCAGGGCCAGCCAGATGTGCCATGGGTCAGCCAGATGTGCCATAGGTCAGCCAGACGGGCCAGGGCCAGCCAGATGTGCCATGGGCCAGCCAGATGTGCCATAGGTCAGCCAGATGTGCCATAGGTCAGCCAGATGTGCCATGGGTCAGCCAGATGTGCCATGGGTCAGCCAGATGTGCCATGGGTCAGCCAGATGTGCCATAGGTCAGCCAGACGGGCCAGGGCCAGCCAGATGTGCCATAGGTCAGCCAGATGTGCCATAGGTCAGCCAGATGTGCCATGGGCCAGCCAGATGTGCCATGGGCCAGCCAGATGGGCCAGGGCCAGCCAGATGTGCCATGGGTCAGCCAGATGTGCCAGGGCCAGCCAGACGGGCCATGGGTCAGCCAGACGGGCCATGGGTCAGCCAGATGTGCCATGGGTCAGCCAGACGGGCCAGGGCCAGCCAGATGTGCCATAGGTCAGCCAGATGTGCCATAGGTCAGCCAGATGTGCCATGGGCCAGCCAGATGGGCCAGGGCCAGCCAGATGGGCCAGGGCCAGCCAGATGTGCCATGGGTCAGCCAGATGTGCCAGGGCCAGCCAGATGGGCCATGGGTCAGCCAGACAGGCCATGGGTCAGCCAGACGGGCCATGGGTCAGCCAGATGGGCCATGGGTCAGCCAGACGGGCCATGGGTCAGCCAGATGGGCCATGGGTCAGCCAGACGGGCCATGGCCAGCCAGATGTGCCATGGCCAGCCAGATGTGCCATGGGTCAGCCAGACGGGCCATGGGTCAGCCAGACGGGCCATGGGTCAGCCAGATGGGCCATGGGTCAGCCAGACGGGCCATGGGTCAGCCAGATGGGCCATGGGTCAGCCAGACGGGCCATGGGTCAGCCAGACGGGCCATGGCCAAATGGCCAGCAAACAGGTGTCCTGTTTCTGTAACCTGCTCAGCTCAGGCACACCTCAGGTGCTTGGTGAGGCGGATGCGTGTCCCCATCTGTGCCCAGGGACACAGGCACATGCCACCACCCATCCCTGTGCGTACAGAAACCCTCCCCTGGGTGACACCAGAGCAGGCACAGCGAGATGCAGACCCCCCTGCAGCTGCAGGGCTCGGGGAAGGGAGGAGGGAGGGAGTGGGCCAGAAGATGCATCTGGTGTGTGGGCTGTAGATTGGCCACCCCAGTGTTAACACCTCAGTTACCACGGCCTGACCTTTCTTTTCCAGCAGTATTTCAGTCCAGGTGGGGAAACGGGAGAGAAGCAGATGCTGTGCAGTCTCCTTATAAAGAACATTAACTCCAGAGCAAGTGTTCTACCTTCCCAACAAGCCAGTGGTGTAAAAGCCAAAGCTGGCCTGGTAAGGCTGCTGTCCCAGCACTGGAGCAGACAGGTTACAGTGTACTTGCCTGGACGATGGCCGAAATCTTCTCATGTCTCTCTCAGCTCACGCAGGGACAGGGGTCAGGCCAGGGCCTCTGGCTCTGCCTCTTCCTCCTGTTCTCGTGGTGGTCCCAGATCTTCACCATCCCTTACAAGGTTCCAAAGAATGCTTATCAATACAGTGACAGGGCTTTATATATATAAATATATATATATATATGATGTTTTGGTGTATCCTTCCTTATGGAGCTGACTGACACCAGCACGCGTTGGTTGGTTCAGCCACAGTGCCTCTCACAGACAGACAGTGTCTGTTCCCAGGGTTAATCTCAGGGTGTTACTCTTAAACTGTTGTTTAACTCTGTACAAGACCTGAACCATGCTGAGCAGACCCAGCAATAGGAACATGCTGGCTTGAACATCCCAAGGATATTTGGCATTCTCAAAAGCTGCTGTAATTAGCCTGGAGAAGAAGGTGAAGGGAAGTGTCTCCCCTCTCCCCACAGACTGGCCCTTTGAGGAGAAAAACTCAGTAGTGTAAGTATTAGTAGTTTACAAGTGATAGCTCCCTAGGTATGGAGATGGCAACAGTGCTGAGATCAATCTCATGACCAGCTTTATCCTAGTGTAAGTCCATGTTACAAAGCACACCGTAACGATGACCTTGCCCCAGTTCTCAGAGGTGACACACAACTGGGACCACACGCTGCAAGCAAGGGGTCACCTAACACAACTCTGAGAACAAGCACAACAGCTTGGAGGGCAAAGGGATCAACACCATGACCCACAACTGTTCACCCAACACACGAATGCCTGTAGCAAATTCCTTCTAATGAGCTCTGGTCAGGTCTGCCATCATCTCACCCCTTCGTGCCTCACCTTGGGTGCCAAAAAGGGACTGTGTTTTCACCTGGCAGGCAGCTACAACAACCACACAGCCGTTCACTCACTCCCCTTCCCCCCCAGTGGGATGGGGAGAGGATTTTGGGGGGGGAGAGAAGTGAAACTCAGGGGTGGAGATAAAGCCAGTTTAACATGAAAGAAAAGGAAGTGAATAACAACAATAACAACACAGTTGCAAAAGGAGTGATGCACAGCACAGTTACTCAGCACCCAGAGACCAGCAGTGCCCAGCTAGCTCCCAGGCCACGGTCTGACCCCCAGAGAGCTTCCCCAGACTTATTGAGCACATCATATGGTGTGGAATACCCTTTGGGTTGGCTTGGGTCAGCTCTCCTGGCCGTGTCCCCTCCCAGCTTCTGGTGCCCCCCATGTCTCCTTGCTGGTGGGAAGGTGTGAGAAGCTGGAGAGCCCTTTACTTAGTGTAAAGACCACTTAGCTACCACCAAAACATCATCGTGTTACCAACGTTACCCTCACCCTACACCCAAAGCACAGCACTATACCAGCTGCTGGGAGGAACACGAGCTCTGTCCCAGCCAAAAGCAGGGCACTGAGATACGGACACAGTGGAGAGGTGAGGGGGAGCAACTGCTCCTGATCCCTGCCAACACAAGAAGCAGGAACCATCACGTGAAACGAGCAGGTTCAAACCAAACAGATGCTTCTTCACTGGAAACTGAACTCTGGGGGTGCTGAAACACCTGCAGTTTGGGAAACGGACTGACCAGGTCATGGGAGAGCACTCTGCAGCGTGACAGAACTGTGCTCCAAGGGAGGGGTGGCAGCACAGCAAGGGGCTGCTCAGACGGGCTGAGCAGAGGTCCCGGGGCTCCGGGCCGTCCCTCTGCGCTGGGAGCTGGGAGGGTGCTCTGGGACCTTTAATCCCAGCGTGTGGGGGATGTTTCTGTGCTTATGCTCTTTCCCTGGCACTGACACTGGCTGGGGAGGCTGCAGGGACAGATGGCACTTCTGAATCAGCAGAGGGGTACATGTCAATGGCAGGGGACCCACCTTGGAATCACAGAATATCCTGAGTTGGAGGGGACCCATGAGGATCATCTGCAGCACTTTAGTAGCATTCGTTCATGGCTTCTTAGGCGTCCTTCTCTGACTTCTCCAGACAACTAGAAGAAACCATCCACTCAGGCCACCTCTTTGTCCTTGCTGCCTTGTCCAGTCCTGCAGCCAGAAAGTCTCTCATGCCAGAAAAGCAGGACCCTCAGCTTCCTTGCTCTTACCTGGAGGTTTCTCTCACTCCTCTGAGACTCTCACCAGTAGAGCCTGGTTTCTTTTCCCTGTTCCCAGAGAACATGGTTTCCTACCTTTTATCCAAATGCCTTGCTAGGAAACAACTGGCTTCTGGAGCATCTCCCTTGTGAGGAAAGGCTGAGTGAGCTGGGGCTGTTCAGCCTGGGGAAAAGAAGCCTGAGAGGGGACCTTATTAATGTTTATAAATATCTCAAGTGAGGGACACAGGGGACATGGGCAGCCCCTTCTCAGTGTCTGTGGGGACAGGACAAGGGGCGATGGGCTCAAGCTGGAGCCCAGGGAGTTCCCCCCCAATCTGGGGAAGAACTTCTTCCCGGTGAGGGTGAGGGAGCCCTGGGACAGGCTGCCCAGGGGGTGTGGAGTCTCCTTCTCTTCAGTCCTGGGGACCCTGCTTTGGCAGGGGGGTTGGACCCGATGATCTCTGGAGGTCCCTCCCAACCCCTACGATCTGTGATTCTGTGATTCCCACCTCCAATTGTTTCATCTGGATTGCCTCTGCCCACAAGTTAGTGTCTCTCCTAATGACTTGGAAATAATACTTTCCTCCTCAGCACATGGATCACAAGACAGGGTGCAGCAAGAGGCACCCAAGACACAGGGGCAACTCCTGCTGTCACACTGCCACCCCTGACACCCACAGCTCTGGGAAACGAGGTGTCACAGAGAGCTGTCTGCTCCTCAGAGAAACATGGGCTGCTCAGGTTTTAAAACCAGCAGCCACAGCCAGGAGGTTTGACCCAACACCTGAGCCCCGGCCACAGAACAAGCCCCACAGAGCCTCCCACTGCTGAAAGCCCCCGCTGGTGGGCCGATGCCTGGGGCTGCACACCCCACAGAGCAGAGCCTGGCTCCTCTGTGGTGCCACGGGCACAAGTAAGTACAGACAGCATCACTTTGCTAGGCTCAGAGTAACCCCCTTCTGAAGGGCTGCATGGGGAAGGGGCAGCTTGCAACCAGGCTACAGAAAACCCACCATAACAAATCCAACCGTCAGGCTTAGGACCATCCCCGAGACTGTACCACCAGAGGCTAACTCATGCATGCTCACCTGCCTTTCGGTGGCACTGCCCCTGCGTGTCCCTGGCACTGCTGGCCTCTGCCACTGGAGACCCGCAGCGGATCGGCAGGTTTGGAAGGTTCACAGGAAGTTAATGGATCAACTACCCACCACAGTTCAAGGAGCTGCTCTTTAAAGCAGGCAGTCTTACCAGAACACTGCTCCTGAGCACTCCTGAGCTTCTCAGTGCTTAAAAAATGAGAAAAACTTTAAAGTACAAGAACACTCTGGCTTAAATCACTCCCCCAGCTTTGCAGGGACTGGGGTAGGGTGTAGACTCCCTTAAAAACAGGAACAAATTGCGTTTAAGTTCCCTGTCTGCCCTGTCCTGATAGTCGCTTGCAGGACCACCTTCTGTTTGCTCTCACAGATGACCAGCCATCAACCTTCTGCAAGACAGCCACAGATTGATAGGGAAGCTTCCTAAGCCTCATTGCTTGCAGACCTGCTTGCGTTGCCTCAGTCGATGCTGGCATGCTCACCCGGCTACAAGCAGCAAGTTACAACCAAACCCCAAACAAACAGCAACAGCAACCCCAGAGGGGAGCAAGCTGCCTCTGCGGGGACAGTTCTTTCCAGAGCATCTTGTTGAGCCAAACATGGCCAGCTGCTCCTCTAAGAAACTGAGGCAAGCTTCAGCGCTCCAGGTCACCTCCAGGGATGCTTGAGATGGGAGGACCACCCTGCTCCTGTGGCACAACATCCAGGAGTTCTGGAGAAGAGAAGCAGCTTCCTTTTCTCTGAACACGGGGAAGTTCTAAAGCACTCTCTCAGTGCTGATAGACTATTAAACCCTCCCTATGCCTCACTTCATAGGTTTCCATGCAGTTGTTTTTAGTTTGTGTTGCTGCTATTTGTATTCTCTGGCACTGCAACTGTTTCTGTGGGGTGTAAACAGCATCGATTCCAGCTCCAGAAACCCCCCATATGTTCCTAAAGACACCAGACAAGGTGTGGGAGCAGGAGAGGTACAGCGGGGAGGGGAAACACCTCCCCCAAAATCAGGCAGGAGGACAGGGCAGGAACATTGCTATTCGTGAAGCAGGGCTAAACCCAGGAGCTCCGGAGTGGCAGCCAGGCAAGCTCCTGGCACCTACTGAGAACCACAGGGAGCGAAACCATCCCACAGCGACAGTGCGGTGGAGCGACTACACCCTCTCTGGCTGTGCCATACGGCTGTGAGGGAGACATGGGGGGTGTTTTCCTGGAAGGAAGGAGGCAGTGGGGAAAGGTTGCAATCTTCATCAGAAAACTTTTCTGATTAATTTTGGTCTGTGGGGAAGATTTCACAGACTCACAGAATCCCAGGGGTTGGAAGGGACCTCAAGAGCTCATGGGGTCCAACCCCCCTGCCAAAGCAGCTCCCCAGCTCATATTGCACAGGGCGGTGTCCAGACGGGGCTGGAATCTCTCCAGAGATGGAGACTCCACACCCCCTGGGCAGCCTGTCCCAGGGCTCCCTCACCGGGGAAAAGTTCTTCCCCATGTTGGTGTGGAACTTCCCATGCTCCAACTTGCAGCCATTGCCCCTTGTCCTGTCCCCACAGACACTGAAAAGGGGTTGGCCAATTCCCCCTGCATCCCATCCTTCAGATATTGATCAACATTAATAAGGTCCCCCCTCAGTCTTCTTCTCTCCAGGCTGAACAGCCCCAGCTCACTCAGCCTTTCCTCACAGGGGAGATGCTCCAGGCCCTTCATCTCTGTAGCCTCCTCTGGACTCTCTCCAGGAGATCCCTGGCTGTTTGATCCCAGGGAGCCCAGAACTGGACACAATACTCCAGGTGGGGCCTGACCAGGGCAGAGCAGAGGGGGAGGATCACCTCCTTAGACCTGCTGGCCACACTCTTCCTGATGCATCCCAGGATCCCATTGGCCCTCTTAGCCACCAGGGCACACTGCTGGCTCATAGCCAACCTGTCATCCCGGGCGATGCAGGGTGTCTGCAGGTGATGGCAATGGAGCTCCCCATCTCCTCTGCATCATAAAATCTGCTCTTTGAATGCAACATGCTCCCCAGTTTGTCTTCTGTTCCTAAGATCAGGCTGTGGTCACACTGGGTGCCAACACATGGGGGTTTGTTTTGGGTTTTAACGGTGTCAGGACAGCCCTGACCAGTACAACTGTGACATCAACAGCAAAACAAACCCCCTCTCCATAAACAAGTACCTGTTCCCTTCCTGTAGCTTCTGAAGGCAAAAGCCCCTGAACATCAGGGGCGTGATGCTATCTGCAGACAGAGGGAGACGTCCCCCCACCCACACTCTGTTTGTGGCCACGCTCTGAACACAACCCAGGAGAAAGCCTTTCTTGGAGATGTTGCCACTTACCTTCGGTTACATCGCCCCAGCCCTGGCCTACTGCAGCAGTGTGTTCAGCAGAGCCAGGCAACACCAAAGGAGCTGAAGTCCGTTGTTAGAAGGCATATTGAAGATCAGCTGGCCAAAGGTACCTCAGCAGGCAACAGAAAGGAACGGACAGCTCCAGCAGGCAATGTGCCACCTCCCAAGACAATCGTCCTTCCCATTTAGTGAAGATGGGGCCTAGACACCTGCTGTAGCTTATTTTAAAACAGCTTCAATGGAAGGAGACGAACATCATCCTCGTATAGCTAGCTCACCCTGCAGAGTCACACCTCTGCTCCGTGAAGAGCCCCTGGTTCCCTCTCAACACGCTCCCCAATTTGTCTCCTGCTCCTGAGATCAGCTCAGGACGTTCTTCTTCCACCACCATTTGAACACACCAAAGCACTCAACCCCCCTGCTCTTTGCAGTGACACAGGGGGCTGCAGACACAGAGATGGGGGAGGTGAGTCTGCCCTTCGCCCTCTCCCAGGGCAGCAGCTGGTGTCCCTGGTACCTTCACCACCGGACGAGGTCTGTAACACAGGCATTCGACTGCTGGCGCTGGTCAGGCTGACGCTCTGGGGGGATCCTCTCGCCCCCTGCTTTGGATTCGTGCGGTGCTGATGCAGAGCACGGTGAGGAACCGCCCCACCTTTCTGGAAACACAGTCAGGAGGGAAGCAAGGGCTCTCTGAGCATCGGGCCTACGGCACACAGAGCATAGAGCAGCCACGTAGCAGATGAAGAGCTGTACACACTCGTGCCACGAGCAAGGCAGCACACACCCTCACAGTACTGACCTGAGACTCAGAGGAACGCTGCTGCAGTCAGCCTGCTGCCGCTGGCAAGGACTGCTGGTGAGGTGCAAGTTTCCTGGAGAGAAGAACAGCACGAGCAGCAGCTGCCTGCTGTCCTTTGGTGGGGACACCAGCTCACCCCACGGTCACACACAGCTGGGTGTTCTGCCTTTCACACGCTGTCTGTGTGCCAGGAAACCTGCTGCATTTCTTAATAAAACCCAAACGACTGCTGCAGCAAGGCAGCTGTGAGCTGAGCACCAGTGCTGGCAGCTCACCCGAGGCACCCACCATGCTGGGGATGAGAGCAACCCTTGGCGATCCAGAGAAGGTCTACTGCAGTTCCACCTGCTGTCAAAGCCAAGGATGACATCTGTGCTCCACTGCTTTATGTTCTGAAGGACCAGCCTTACTCCTCACTCAAATCCCAGCCTCTCCCAGCAGCAGGGAGACAGATGCAGTGGAAGAGAGTTCAGCATGTGGCAGTCACTTGATTTGACCATAGGATCCATGAGGCAGCCAAGCAGCACAGCGTGGTGGATGCTCTGCACTAGGAGAAGTTTGCATATTACATCTTAAAACTAGCACACAAAATGGAAGATTTACCAAGTATATTTAGGTGACTCCCAAGTATTTATCAACTGCTCCAAAAGTAAAGCAGATCAATGAAATGAAGTAAACTCCCTGTACATTGCTTTAGTTCAAGGAAAAGCCTTTGAGCTTGGATTTTCCTTACTTGTACCTGTGTCTTGCTGGTTTCCCCTCCCACACCTCTGTCAAGAATCTCTGTAATTCCTTATCCCAGCCATGGTCCTATCAGACCTTCCAGAAGGTTTATGTAGATACAGCTACACCTGTCTCAGGTCAACACCATCCAGCCTTCAAGGACCCTGGCAAGGGAACAAAATGCTGTTGGCTCTGTTGACACAATCACCCATTTTTAAAATAAAAATAAAGCCAACAGTAACGAGTAATACCTCTGTCAGGCTTTCCAGACAAACAAAAAATAACTTGGAAAAAACCAGAGGTAAATTTGCCTTAGAACTGGTCATCTTCAGTTATATGTAACAATATTGCACAATCCTGTTATGAAGTAAAAAGTGACATTATTAAAAACCCTGCTCTGACATTGGTTCCCATCACTGCCATACCTGCTCTTCATCTGCATCACTGAAAGAGGAAAAAGATTGGGGGAAAAAACCCAGTCTGTTCATAAACATCGTTAGTTCTTTAAAAGGAATCACTGAGCAGGGATGCTTAACACTTGAAAGCTGGAGAGTAGGTTACAGGACAGACAGCTGATTTAGTTAATTTTCCCTTATTTCTTTCTGCCATGGAAAAGGAGTTGGGCAGGGAGGTGCAGGGAATTTTCCAGGGTGTGCAGAGAGCCACTGATCAGGAGTGTCAGAGGCTTCCCTGCTCCCAAGGAGAGGCTGCAGCTCCCCAGGTCGGGACTTTCGTGGATGGCACGACACACACAGGACAGGAGCAGCTGTGATTGGTTCATAATTTATTTTATTTCAAATATGTGCCCTTGTTGATTCAACAGCATCTGGAGAATCATGTCCTCCACCAACCAGAGAGAGAACTGATTTGGAAACCTTCCACCTGACTTATTTGCTGATGATACCTTGACACCGCCTCCCTCCTCCTTGGCAGCTGAAAGTATGGCTCAGAGTGAGCATAAACTTGCACCTTATTCCCAAATGGCTAGAAATACAGTGAACAAAGAATTAGTAAACCAACCAGGCAAGGAGGCAGAGGGCTATGAATATAGAGACAAATCTAAAACATCTTATTGGGATTTTTACCATTTTGTTCTCTGCAGGTAAGATTAGAACCCTTGGCTTTAGTGTCCTGTTGCTCCCTCCTGCTCATTTCCTCCTCACCCCTCAAAGGAAAAAATTAAAAAAATGCTTGATGCTCATCATTTTTTTTCATAAATCCCATCCCTCTCCTTCCAAGAAAGCAGGTGATGTGGTATGGAGTGAACAAGGCTGGACAAGGCATGAGTCTCACACGGAGAAATTGCTGAGTATCTCTTACTATTTGGTACAAGTGTGTGCTTTGCATTTCCACTGACTTAGATTATAAGACATGAAGCAAGTTATTTTGGATGCTGATGCCAATCTGAGCATTAAGGAAAAACTAACAGTGCCTGGGTCCTGATCCAGGTGGTATGGACTCATGGGAGTTTCTTGGTTTAGTATTTACAGGGATGTTTTGAAAGGATGGCCTGTGAGATAGACTTTCCAAAGATATTCCTATATTTGAGAGAAAAAAACCCCAACCAACCCCCTCGATCCAAATCCCATCTCTTCTCAAAAGTCTGGGTAAAATTTTTGACTCGTCAATCTGTCTTAGCACACTCCAAAGCAGCATAAAGAACAATGGCATTTTTAGAAGGGAGGAAGATGCTGATCCCTAGGGAGACCGTCGCTCCTTTTTCAGGAGCAGGTGACACTGGATGGTGCGGATTCGGTTCTTGGCTGGGGCAAACTCTGGCTGCAGCTTCAGCGTGGACTCATACCATTTCATCGCCTTCTCAAACTCCTCCTGCAAAGAGAGAAGATTGAAAAAGGTCAGATTCTAAAAACACTAAACACATTTTCTATGCCTTTCCTGTCCCAAGTACTTGAGCAGTATTGCTCAACCCATTACCCAACCAATTACTTGTGGTTTAGGATTTTCTTTATTCCCCCATCCCCTCAGTAACTCTGGTATTTTCTTGGGCTAATGACCCAATTCTGCACAATCCATGGAAGGGAGTCAGATCACTGCTAGGCATTACTGACCAATGCTCTTCTAGTAGATATTTGCATTCCTGCTGTAAAATTAACTTTAGAAACCAGATTTTGGTCAGAATTTACACAGATCAAAGCTTTAGATCCCAGGCAATGCAAAAACATCAACTGGGATGAAAAACTAACATTTTAGCTTGAAATTCTGCTTTTAAAAGATTACTCAAAGAACATAAACCCAACCCAACCCCAAAACTTCAAGAGCATGCAGCAGGTAAACAGTTCCAATTGACAGGCTGGACTCCAGAAAGGCAGTAAGCAGCAGTCACGCTGAAATAACCCCTCTTTTTATACATCTGTGCCAGCCTGCTTTCTAACCAGCCAGGAAAGCACACCACCATCCCAGAGCGTGTCAGAAGGAAAACAAGAGCCAAAGCTTCCTGGGTTTTGCAGTAACTTTGACTGCTGCTTGTGTTCTCTCCAGTTCCTTTTCTCAGTAACTGCCTTTGCACGATGCAGAGAGCAGTCATCTCCAGCCAGATCCGAGCTGCAAAGTCTGGGGTTTGACAAGGTTCCTTTTAACAGTGTCAGCAGGAATCCCGCAGCAGAGCTGCTGGCCTGGGGGAGCACTCGTGCAGAGCAGTGGAGCAGGAGCTGGTTTGTCCGTTTTCAGAGGCAATCTTCACGTTTGCTGTGATCTGATGTTATCCTGACATTCCTTCAGCTTCCCACATGGGTAGTTTCTGGAGCACCCCAAGGTCTTGGTGCTTCTCAGGGGCAGCCGCTTCCCCTCCGTAAGGCGACTCGGGGAAGTTCTGCAGCTAAAGGCACCTTGGCCTCTCCAATGTGATGCAACTGACAAACCTCTGCAGCCTGTTGGGCAGAGTCTGCTCTCAAATTACAGCATAAGATCACCTAACTTGTCTTTATATCAGCATATTTGATTCCCAAGGTGAACTGTGCCCCGTTGCTCCAGTAATGGCTTGCAATGAGCACGGAGCTTCCCTGGGAACTCTCTTGGCTCCGGTGAGGATGACGCTATCCTTAGGCACTGTGCTGCTTGAAACAGACGTTGGCAACTCCAGCATCAAACTTGTGTTTCATTTCTTTCAAACAACTGTCAGAAGCACAAAGTCTGTTTGCTTCCCTTGGGTGTCTGACAGCACTGCATTTCCACTCTCCTCAGCCCTGAGAGCCATGATACAGGATTACCTGCTCAACCTGCCCCGTTATGTCCCTGTTACCCCCAGCCACAGGAGCAGAACGTTAAGGACAAATCTCTGACAAGTGATGGAAACTGGCAGGGAGACAGAGCAACACATGTACTGGAACATTCTTCTGACACAGCCATACACATACCAACTAGGCCTCTGTTTAAGGGTGCCTCTTTCACCCTGCAGACAGAGCGGCCCTGTTCAAGATGAGGGTGCAACACACAAGAACCAGCCCAGCACTGATGACAGGCAGGAGCACTGTGTGTTCAGATTAAGCACTGGAAGCCAAACTGCAGATCAGAGTATAGAGACAGTATGATGAAATTTGAGTTAAATCTGTCAATTGCTTTGGGTGTTTTTAATCCAGATACTGAAATGAAACTTCCCTTCTGTTTGTTCACCACAACTGTGACCTGGGTTTTATTTACTATGCTAAGCTCAGCTCTTCAGGACAGAGACCCAATTTATCATTAACTTAATGTATTTAATATTTAGCATTGTAGTATATATAACTTATAACAAATATAGCCATATATAGTATATTTAAATATACAAAACATTTAAATTTATATTTAAATATATATAAATTTATCATTTAGTATAAAAATATTCTAAGTTTAGACAGGCAGCCAACCCAAATTATCAGTTGTTTGCGACTGTCTTAAAGCTTTGCAGACAGCCTTCTGAAGCCAGCTTATAAAAGTGTTGGCATTCAACCACTACATGAGTAATAAAACGAGTAATAAGAGTTTTCTCATTCAAAACATTCTTTCTTATCGATCCTTCCCTGATTTCTTCAATGCTGTTCCTTCAAAATTCTTTGTGAGACTGAGATTCTGACACACACGCTGGACAAGGGCAGGGGTAACTGGGTGGCTGCACACTCACCATCGCTATGTAGACATTGGCCAGTGTGAAGTGATTAACCACGAAGTGTGGGGCGATCTCCACTGCCATGGTAGCCACAATGATGGCATCATTCCAGAGTTTGGCGTTGTGGAAGATGTTTGCTAGGCTTATTAGTGGCACATCCTGGAAGAGAAGAGCAAGCAATGAACGGTGAGATCCTTCCCACTGAAACTGTCTCGGGATCAGCAGCACAAACAGCAGACTCCACCACCTGGCCACTCTCACTCAGTTCACACCCAGCGATGAGCCAGACCTATTTTACTACAAAAGGGCATCTGGACCCTAGTTATAAACAAACTCCCCCCCAACATACACACATCTGCTCCCAATAGTGGCAAGCACAGACAGACAGCTCAGAAGTTAACTCACTTAACTGCACCACATTTGTTTTCAGATGCTCTTACACCGTTTTCTCCCTGGAACGAGATGTGTTCTCAGAAACAAGAGAAGCTGCTTGGTTTGACTCTCCTCCTTCAGGGGGAGGAACATGAACAAGAGGGGACACCAGGGAATTGAAACAAGGGTCTAACTGTTAGTGCTACTGGTGCACTGTTTTTTACCCTGCCTCTGCCATAGAATTCCTGTATGACGCTGCGTCACAGCTACAAATACAGTATTCTCAGTCACTCATGGTATGGGGTGTTTTATTCCCTGCATTTCCAGACTGCGACCTTGTCTGACTGACAAAACTGTTGAGCTCTGACAGCTGTAACAGACGCTCTGGGAGCCGGGCTTTACGTCTTCAAAAGACAAAATACTGCTCAGCAGCAAGTCTTAGGTGCCCTCCACAGGACAATAAAAAGCCTCCGGATGTATTTGATCCCTGCCTCCTTGACCTCCACAAGGCAAGGAGTACCTTCGGTGGGGAAGGCATTCCTGTTTGCAAAGCAGGTATTATGGAAGTCAGAATCACAAAAGCAGCTCACTAGGAAAATTAATTACCTTTTATTTAAATGAGAAAAGGCAGGAGAAAGTAGCACACAAAACCAAAGAGGGGAATAAACCAAGAGGCTCACTAGCTGTTAATTCAGTGCTAACTCTCACTGAGTTCAAGCTGCAGCTTGTATCTTTACAAGACCCACAGCTTTTTCTGGAGGGAGCTTCAATACAGAGGACAAAAACAAGGCACCAATTTGGAGAGTCAGCCAGTCCCAAGCAACACTGTATCACATTTCTAGAAAACAGCATTACTACATCATCATCTTGCCAAATTGTACTTTCCAGTCCATACTCTGACCCTTACAAGCCACACAGCTAAGGGCTCCATTTCTGAGAAACCATTCCCAGTTACACAGAAAGACAGGAAAATAAACAAGAGCTGCTTGTGTCAGATCTTGGTTCCAACCTTGGTTTAAAAGGACAAGTGCAATGAGACAGAATTACTGGGACCACTGGTACATAGGGCGTGCAGTGGCAGCGTGCACGGCTTAGTGGGGGCATCGCTACTGATAATGGCTCAATGCCACTGATAGCACCAAGACTGCAAGTCACTTCGTCCAGGGGTTTTCAGAGGAGGATTTGAGAGGAATATTCAAAAGGCAGTACAATACAGTGCAACGCTGCACAACTGGTTGCTTGGGTCCCAGAGTGAAGTCTGCAACGTCGAGTGAGGGACCTCCAGCAAGGGGCCTCCCTGGCATTAACCGGTTTGTGAGGGACAGGCTGGTGTTTAAGAACAGCCATTAGAACGCCCAGCACAGCACAGGGCAAGGGGAAGGGTGCAAAGCACTGAAACACAAAGCATGGGGTTATGGCCTAAGCACCACCCTTTTCAGAGTAAAGCACAGAGCTGCTGCACAAAGCCAGGCACTAGCGTCCAGCTGAGATTCACAGCCCAAACACTTAAGATAGAAGCATTTGAGTTATTCCTTTAGGTATCACCCCTCCCCTTTTTTAAAGGGAGATATACTCCCCCTTTAAAAGCATAATCAGAAAATATAGTCCCCACATCTTAGGTTAGAAGACTTGTCCAGACCAAAGCTGATGAAGATTCGAAGTTCTACCTACCAGAGGGAAGCTCAAGCCTGCATAGCCCAAAGGTGTCAAACACAACAGCACAAAACCCCACTGAATTGCTTTCACAGCTGCCTTCTTTTCTTATTTATTTATTTTTTAAGAAGAGAGACAGCCCACACTAAACAGGTGACAAAAGTCTTGAGGTTTCACCACAACTAGCTAATATCTAACACATTCTCTTTTCCCTAGTAGCTAGTGACAGGACAGGAATGGGTTCAAGTTGCGCCTGGGAAGGTTCAGACTGGATATTAGGAAAAGTTTCTTCACAGAAAGAGTGGTGAAGCGTTGGAACAGGCTGCCCAGGGAGGGGTGGAACTGCTGTCCCTAGAGCCGTTCAAAAACCGGGCAGATGAGGCACTTCGGGAGACGGTTCAGAGGTTACAGTGGGGTAGGGCTGATGGTTGGACCTGATGATCTTGAAGGTCTTTTCCAACCCTGATGATTCTACGACTGTGACATCACACTTGACACACAGTGCTAGCCTTAAGAGTAGCTTGTGAAAGCTCTACTGTGATAAGCAAGGTGCTGCTTCATCTGAGTGGTGGGCACACGCTTACCTACCTTCATGTGATGGGGTGCATAGTGCAGGGCCTGCCGTAAGCAATCGATTGCCTTCTTTCCTTGGCCTTTCACCCTCCAGTAAAGAGCTGCCATGCTAGAGAGGACCCACGATGTCTGATTCTGGCCAAAGAACAACACAAAAACCAGTTATGTGAACAAACACCCGTAGTGATCAGTCGCCCTGTCTTTCACTCTTCCAATTTATCTGGTACACTGAGGGAGAGGGTGCTACATTTGGCTGCTTATAGGAGATTGCCAAATGAAGCAAATTCAGATGCAACATCATTTTCTTCAGAAAGGAACAACAGCTTTAAACAGCACCAACAGTTTCAGCAGCCACAGCAGCTTCTAACCAGCTCTGCAATGCTGAGCACCTAGATGAGTATACACACCGCCCAACCTAAAGCAAAGAAACGAGTGAAGTGATCTGCCTGGCCTGGTAGGCTCTCTGTAATCAGTGCAGGGAGAAAGGATGCTCTGGGATGCAACTGGGAGCAGAAGCCTGACAAATCTAGCTAATGAAGTTTGGTGCCTCTAGCTGGCTGACTCACGTGTCACGTGCTAGAAAGGAAAATACTATGTGCTTGAATTCTGTGGACTCAGATACAACAAATGAATGTTTATGCTCACATATGCAATTAGATAAGTAGCCATCTTGATTTGTTTGATTAGCTCTTGTGAATACTGAATGGGACTGGTAGACAGAAGAGCTGCATTTTATTCCCAAGACAGCTAGCCTGACTGAGATTTCTTTTTTTGGTCTCAGCACTAAATTTGAGCTTATTCGGATCAAGCTTGCTGTCTGCAAGGAAAACTGTGGCATGTAAGAGAAAAAGTTAGTACACATCTAAAGTGAAAAGACACCAAGTCTTGAAACACGAGCGTAAAGTTCAAAGCCTAGGAAGTTTCTCAGATGGCATGGGGCACCAAACTGTTTTGGCTAGGCCCCCTTTTCTATAGTAGTTTGGGATATCCTCTCCACTAGCTGTAAACATCTAACAACAATCCCTCCATCCTTACCTACCTTGCAAATCCTGGGAAAATCCTGTCCATAATCACGATCTCTCACGAGCCTCAACTGAGGTCCTCAGCAGCCTTCATCTAGCTAGGGAGCTGGGCTTTCTCTGTGGAGACCAGGGACTGCCTCTGCACATGGTCCTACACCTCTGCCCGAACACACCAGACACTGCACAAGGCAAGAGGAGGCAGGCAGAGCAGAGGAAGCCCCTGCCTCTCAGGGGTCTGACCGCTGCCCTGCCAGGAGAGGGACTGGGGAGTTGAGCCACGGCTTAATTCACCTTTCCATAAGCTCCAAGTCAACACAGCACAACGAGAAAGAGGAGGGCTGAGAACTGCTGGGATAATTTAATACATCCCCACTGCCAGCAATACTGCTCCCTACAGGGCTGGGAGCTTCAGGAAATCTGACAAGCTTCAGTGGAGAAATATGCAAGAACACTTGACAGTGTGGGACAAGGCTCAACAAAACACCTCAGAGGGTGCTACAGATGCTGAGCAGACACAAATGCCTAGAACAAGGACTAATATGGTCCTTGAGTGACGAGCTGTTTGAGACTGGATCAACCACCCTGTCAGTCATGAGCAGTAAGCCTGGGCTTCCCACCTCTCTCACTCACACGTACCTTTTCCAAAGCTTTGGCTATTCGAGTACCAACTTGTTCTAATGACTGTGGTGAGTACTGGTCTTTGCCCAGATTCTGTAGCACCTGTAGAAGAAGAAAAGTGCTGAGAGGCTGGAACCTGGTAAGAGACGTTCCTCACTCGCTTGCTCTTTTCCCTAGCTTTATACACATGCTGTAACCTGCTCCAACCCAAACATCACCACCTACCCTGAGTTAATACTACCTGTATTACCACAGTGTTACCAGTCCACGGCCCCGAATACTAAGAACACTACCAGTTTATGTATGCTACAAGTTCTTGTGTGCTCAGTTGGACTTTTACTTTACTAATTTGTCCTTCAAAAGCTGTAAATACAGAGACACCAACTGTGTTTCAGGATTTGCCTCAGGCCAGACCATAGATGGATGGGCAGACATTCTAGTAAAACATCACTTCCAGCTTGCATTACTCTCACAGCTTTATCCAGACCTTCCCTCACGGAGGGTCTCTTGAGCTAAACGCAGCCAGGATCTGCCACGGTGTGCCATTGTTGAGTGACAGCCTTCAACTCCAGCATACCTCTTTCAGCTGACTTTCTCCAGTGTAATGCAAGCTGGCCCGACTAGAGACACCTTGCAGGTGGTCCAACGTGTGCATACTAGCTGGTAGATTTGGGTTACAAAGGGGCTCCATGGCTGGTTCTTGCAGCTGTGTGGCAAAATCAATGTGTTCTGTAATGCTACAAGGGTCAGAAAAACACGTTGAATCAGTCAGAAGAAAACAGAAGAGTCATTACAAAGTTCTCTAGTGAGCATGAACTGCCCAGAACCTCATCTGAGCAGCCCAAGAAGCAAAAGGAACCGGACCTTCCACCTGCACTTGCACCTTCCAAGTCTACTGATGAAACTTCAACTTCTTTGAAATCCTGGCAGCTCTCTCCTGCTTTAAAGCAACACTAAGATCTTCAGTTTGCACACACTGTTACCTCTTGTGTAACCCATTTAAGGTTCGTATACAGGATACTTACTCAATGTTTTTGGCAGAAACAGCAAGCCATGTGCTGGCTACAGTGGTGAGCTCTAACCTGCGGAGCTTCAGGCATTCATCAGGACTTGGCCAGCCAAGGCTGCGATAGTCACGCCTTTTTCCTTGAAAAACAGGGAAAGGAAAGTAGAAATAAACTGGAAGCAGAAAGAGATCCATGGGACTGTAGGGGTTGGAAGGGCCCTCCAGAGCCCATCAAGTCCAACCCCCTGCCAAAGTAGGGTCCCTAGGACAGGTCACATAGGTCGGCGTCCAGACAGGGCTGGAATCTCTCCAGAGAAGGAGACTCCACACCCCCTGGGCAGCCTGTCCCAGGGCTCCCTCACCAGTAAAACAATTTACAAAATACTTTATACATGTGGATACATTCCCTGCTTTATAAAAAGTCAGGGTCCTGCAGCCAGATTTAAGAAAATTCCTGAGCCTAAATGGGCTGAACGGTACTTTTATGGGATCCAGAGCAGAAGTGGTTCCTACACAAGACAGATTAGGAGGTGGAGTTTTAAAACCTGTTTCATTACACTTTTTCAATAGCTACAGATTAAGAATAATCACCACTCTTGTTTACAGGTAACATCTCTACTTAAATGTCCTTAAAGAGAGTTCATAAGTGAGTCACCATTTGTGTTCCACAGCTACACTAAAAAGTTGATTGCTCCATCTTCTGACAATCCCAAGTGAAAAATACTGCCATTTCTTTTCAATGAATATTGTTTAAGACAGACAGTGGCTTTTAGTGCATTCTTGCACTCAGGACAGCAACATTTCTGAGACTATTAAGCAATTACACTTCAGGCCTCCCATTTTGCAGGGAAGTGAAGTGAGGCTGGGAAAGGTTAAATAACTTGCTTTATGTTAACAAAGGGATCACTGGGAGAAACTAGAACCTTATCTTCACATTTGAACCAAAGCCTACTGAAATCTTTCCCTTATATTTGGAGGATATTGTACCAAGTCCTAAGAATTCAGCTGGTGTTAATTGTTAGGAAACATTTTCCTCTCATATCATAAACACCTGAACTGTTTGGAACATAAGAAAAATTCATTGTAGCCATAAATTTGCACAGTGGGAAGCCAAGTTTGACAACGTGCCAGCCTATCTCACCAGCTATGTTGGCAGTATTTCAGTATTTATTTCTAGTTACCTGAAATTTTGCCCGTTTGGATACAAACCCTATTTCCTACCCAAGCCAGAGTAAACCGCTTCACCGCAATGCTGCTGCGAAGCTTGGTCATAACGTGTCTCCTGCAAAGTATTCTGATTAAAGGAAAGTTAACTTTGAGAAACACTGGGAAACTTCAGAGGGGAATGACTGGTTCTCATCACCACCACTGTGAACTATCTGGTTGTGAGTTCTTATTTGTGCTGGTGGCAAAAGCTGGCGAGAGCTATGGAAACGCTACACAGAGCCCAGCTAGCCAAACACAGGACAGCTACCACCACTTCTCATTCCCCCACAGTCTCATCTAGAAGGTAACACTTCCCTACGTGGTCTCTGTGATGCATATTTATGGTAATAAACCAGTGTGCTATAAAAACTGCAAGGGAAGTAAACTGCAGTAATGCAGCAGCTGCAAAGGACTTGCTCTCTCTAGAAGCAGCAGGTTACCTATTGGTCCGGGAGAAGGTATCTTTGGTCCACTGATCTCCAGGGCAGTTTGGTAGAAGTTTTCATTTTCTACACTAGGCCCCTCTTCTCCGTTCCTCCCAGCTGGCTCCTGGAGATCCAAGCTTTCAGCTTTTGGTTTCTTTAAACGTTTGACCTGAAAAGTGATCTACCAACAGACCAGTATTAGCCAGGTTAGCAGTAAGAAATACCATGACCCTTACCAGCTCTCATACAACTTGTTTTAGCCCAAAGATGTTACAGAGGAGGTATTTCTTGCTCCCCCTCTCTCCTTCCCTCCAGATTTTCAAGCCATCCTTTAAGCCTGATCACTTTCCCTGCATCACGCCATGCAAACACAGTACACAGCTTCTAAGCTCCAACCTAAGACAAAACCAATGTAACTAAAAGGTATTTTTCATTATTTATTTTGCTTGCAGCACAATCACAACAGATATTTCATCGTTTTCACACTAACAGAATCTTTTGGTTAGGAACTTTTCCCCTTTGTAACCGTGAGCAAGAAGTTTGAAGGCACCCAGCATCATTCAAGACCTAAGCTCTGGCTGCTGACGACAGAGACTTCTGATGTCAGCTGTGGCCAGGCAGAGGCCTTTCCTTTAGAAGATGGATTCAAACTACTTGGTCATTTCACACAAGCCATGACCCACAGCTCTTTCAGGCCCACAGGGAAGTCCCTATGTATATTCCAGCATTAAGCCCCTGAACTCTTCTCACCCTTCCCTCCTACACAATAGTAAGTCTTTACAAGACTTAAGTGAACTCATCCAAACTTACCCATTCAGCCTCATCATCATCACCACAGTCCCCGAAACAGGAGCTAGCCAGTCCATCCTGAGATCCCTTCTTCAGGACCCGGATTCCCTGCAAGTCCATCCGATGACCTTTTACCTCCAGAGCCCCTTCAAAAGCTTCCTGAGGCCAAGAGTTTTCAAATTCATCCACCAAAGCCAGCATCTCTTCAGACATCCGATCGTCCTCCAGACCCTCCACTCCTTCTGAGCCGTTGCTTTCCACAGCGACTGTGTCTAGTTGGGAATATCACAGAAACCACTGAGTCTCTTTCCTTCTAGAAATCAGGTAAAAAAGGACCATTTTTTTTCCCTGTGACCTGACTTTTCCACTTACACAAACCAACTGTTGCTGACTGTCACTGCAAATGGAGAGGGGGACTGGAGAACGCAGACTCCTGCTCTGCAAATAAGCACCAACTGTTGCTTCAGGAATCAGCGCCTGGAGACAACTTTCATCAGTTTCCTTTCCAAAACAGAATTCTGCCCGAGGGAGGAAACAGGTCTTTTCTCTACATATATGCATT
Organism: Porphyrio hochstetteri; assembly: GCA_020800305.1. NCBI lineage: Eukaryota > Metazoa > Chordata > Aves > Gruiformes > Rallidae > Porphyrio > Porphyrio hochstetteri. Next base: position 1,399,589 of record CM036908.1, read on the forward strand.
AAACACTGAATAAAGCTCTCTGTTTCTTAACCACAGACACTGTTTTTCTTCCCTTCTTTCTGGCACAGCTGACAGACTGCAGAACAACCAACACGTGTCTCTAGACTCTTGCAAGAAACAACATCCTTTGGCTTTAAAACGTCTAACCCTTGATCTCCCTTTTTTTATTGGATGCATTTTGAAGTTACGCTTGGAGAACAACAGTGAGCAGAATTAAACCAATTTTAAGGGTTACTCGTCACTGCACAGACAGAGGGGGAGTGAAACAGCTTCTTGGAGGAAGGCAGGTAGGTCTGAAAAAACCAGAAACAGATTCACTTGCTAGCATTCCCTTTGTTAGGCTGACTTACTTTCCAGTCTCAAGAAGGAGGGATCCCTCGCTGAAGTCTGGGAAAGGACTTCTGGATCGCCAGTACCTCCCTCAGAGTGTCCTGCTGCCACACCTCTAACTGACCCATGGTGGTCACCAAAGTATTTCTCCTTGTCATGACTGCCATCTGGATTTTTCTCGTGACAGTGGCCTGAAAGAGAGAAATGCACTCACACACCACGTAGCAGTACGCTTGCTGGATACACACGCAGCAGCTGTACCTTGGCAGCTACAACATTCTAGTTTTCTACACAGGAATCAACAAAATAACTCCACAAGGTATCAAAGACTTCATCCAGCCATCAAAGAGCTGCCCTGCCTCTTGGCAAGGCAGAGCACCTCCAAGCCCCAGGAAAACCTGGTATTAGCTATACACGATGCACTGCCAGCAGCAGACAGATCAGTTCTCTTTTGAGGGAGGGCTGCACAGTGTGTAGGAGGTTACTGGGTGCTGGTAGCCACTGCAGCGAGCCTCCCAAGGCACAGCTTTGGTGAGCACGCACCAGATGTGGGGGTCGCCTCCATATGAACTTCACTTCGACTCTGCAACGCTCCCTGTGCTTACGTGCAAGAGAACGAGGCAGAAGCACCAGGCAGACTGGTAGGGGACTGCCAGACTCCCACCTTCTGTGCCAGCAGCACACAGCACATGGGTGAGACCAGCTCGTTAAACACAGACAAAAGCTACAAGTGTTAGTCTGTGCCAAAAATCAGAAGTTTGTTCAGCTCATCTATTATTCTGTGGTGAGGTTACAGGCTCACATGCCACCAAACTCAAAGATCTAGGAATAACACTGAAAAAACCTTAACTGTAGAGCCAGTAATGAACAGAGTAAGGGCAAGCCTGCAATACTAGCCTTTGAGCACCTCTGGTGAGGCACTGCTAAGGATTCACAGAGTTTAAAGCACAGTTACCTGCCACTTTGTAGCAATATTTTGGATGTCAAACAGGTTTTAACTGAAGATCTCAGGTCTTCTAATGATAATGACTTGCCAGTCTCCCAGGACAAGAGGTGTTCAGAGAGTCAGTCCTTGGGCTGAGCCCCAGAGCTGCCCAGGGAGGGGCTGGGAGCTGCCCCACACCCCACTGCAGAGCCAGGGGCAGAGACAGGAGTGGGGCACCCCTCCTCACTCAGGAAGCCCGTCACCAGCCATGGAGGAAAACACTCCCTGTACAAAGCAGCTGCTGCTCCCAAGCCCCTCCTGCCTTTATTAGAGTCACTTGGGAGTGACAACAGCATACATGTAAATGAGTTAAGAAGCAGGTAGCCAGTCAAAGGCAGCTTAAAGGAAAGGCAAGATTCTCCAGTGCATTGCCAGTCCCCCCGTGAGTGTGAGGCACTGCCCTGTGCCTATGGAACGCTGCAGCTGGCCACACACCACCAAGGAGTGAACCGAGCACACCAGGATTCCCTTCCTCTCCTCACAGTGGCCTTGCCTTACAGCAGAACGGCTTCAGGTCTCACTCTGATCAAGCCAGCAGGAGGAGGGGATGGCTGTAACTCCCCTGCAAGGGCAGCCGGTTCCAGTGCCTCTCAGCAAAGCCCAGCTGAGGCTTTCTGCTGCATGCTCTCAGTGTTTCCATGTGTGAGCACCCAGGTGGCATCTCTGGAGGAGAAACAGACCAGCATGTTCTGGGTTGTGTGTGTGCCTCTCACCAAAGCCAAACAAGTAATAGTGCAGTTATAAACCCAGTGTGAAAACTATTTCTTGCCCTACCTTTCCTGCTGTAAAGGGTAAACCAACATTATTTTATGAATGAATACATTAAAAAAGCAGTTAACTTCATTAACTCTTCTAACATCTGCCATACAGTTATATTCTGCCTTTCCTACTTCATTAGTAATTTACTCTTTCTTTAATCCCCTCCACACCTCTCCCATCCTGTAAAAAATTTACTTGGTTTAATTAAAAAACAAAAAACAGCCCCCCCAATAAAACCCCTTCAAAATATAGAGATGTTCACGTTAAACTGATGAGAAATGGTGTGCCCAGAACCCTAAAGCTGAGACTAGTCCCCCTGCCTGACACCAAAGCAGCCTGGCTTTGATGCAAGTCAGGTGCTTCTCAGTAATGAGGTGACCACAAGTCCCAGTGCTGAGGGTCAGCTTGTCATTGGCGTAAAGGAGAAAAGCAAAGAGGCTGAAAAACAGACAAGTGGTTTTAATTGAAATTAAAATGCCAAAAAGAGAAAAAAATGGAAATAGCAAGCAGAAGGAAACAAAACTCACCACCACAGCACTTAAAATTCTACTTAACACCACCTCTGTTAATACTAATTTAGACTGACAGCTAAAACCAGGCTGGAGGAGAGCACTGGCTTCCTTGGGATCTGAGTGGCACTCTGTTTAGGAAGCAGAGTGGCCCAGATTTTTCCAAATTGCTGCTTTCAGTTGTCTGACATCACAGGAGAAAAAACACTGGTTGAAAAACCAGTGGAAGTTGGGGTCTCTGCTGAGCGTACCATGAAGCTGGTGGTACCAAGAGGGGGCGAGACCTTCACAGCTTGTACAGGATGGATGCCTGAAGGCCAGGAGGGACAACCACCAGGTAAAAGCACCAGACCAGCAAGGGAACAGCACAGCCCCAGGCACATTGGCTGGCTGCAGAACATGAGCTGCATCACTGCCACCCTTACAGCCCCTCAGCTCTGTGAAGGGCAGCAGTAGCTGCCACCCTACACATGCTCAGCTATTTATTATTGATTAATCTCACATATCCTCTGGTTGTACATGTTCCTTTTCTTACTGTTTTGCTGAAGAAACCCCAAAGATATTTACATTCCAAAATAAATCCCATGAATGAGCTTTGGAAGCAGAAACTACAAACCACTTTTGCCTGACCAGGACTGCCATCAAAAAGGCCAGAGAAAGCAGCACCTGCTGAGCTGCAAGCCAGCCCTGTGCCCCAGAAGCAACACCCAAAAAGGATTTGGTGCTTTCCATACCTACCAGCCTAAAACCCTCCACACTACAGCAGAGCAAAGAGTTACCTGCTTACTTCCAGTGAGAAACGATCAAGGGGACAAAGAGGGAAGTGAAGAGAGAAGCAAAGTAGTTCTGAATGGCAATTACCTGGCTACACAGCGCTGCCCTGCGAGCGCCTGACAGGTCTGTGTTTAACTGAGGAGGAACACACTGTCCTGCTGCACACTCACCGGGCGCTTCAGGACCCAGGAACAATCCCAAGCAGCCAGGCACCTGCATCTGCAGAACACCAGAGCTGTCCGAAGCCTCCGTGCAGGCTCAAAGAGCCAAACAGCCCAGCCCCGTCTCGCCCTCTGAACCCAAGTGCAATGCCTCATGGCTAGGCTCCCTAGCAGCACCACAGAGCCCATCTCCAGCACCTTCCACAGCTGTAATGCAGCACTATGCAGTATGTTAAAAGTTGATTTTCCTACATTCCTACCTCTTCTCTAAATTCCTCCCTTGGGGGAGCGGTCGGGGCCCTTCTTTAAAGAAGGGAGGCACACTCAAAGATCAAGTAGTCAGAGTGTGCCACGTAACATGCTTTGGTTTGAAGCACAAACAACAGGATGATTATTTATGTGGTCAAAATTTAGACTCAAACACACAAAATGAAGCACAGAAAAGGTCTTTTTAATATTTATTCCAAGAACAGGTTTTCAATTAAGAGGATTATATAGCAAAACAACTGCTCTCACTCATAGGGAAATAGCTTTTAAACCCAATTCCTAGCCAAAAGATGCCTCTAAATTAGCTTAGCTATAAAGATTATCTATTTGCCTCATTACAGCAGTTCTGATTGAACCTGTCAAAACATACAAATGCCAACAATACATAACCAGATTTCATGTTCATATTGAGAGAAATACCTTACCACTGGGTAACAGACCAGTCCTTGATGAACACATGCAGAAATTCTCCTTATGACATTAAGAAATAATGATTAAAACACAGAAAGAAGTTTGAAAAGAAAGACAAACCTATCTAAATTAGAACCAAATGCAGCTTCATGAGGGACACGTATGCAAAACCCCTTGAAGAACTGAGGAGGCTACTCTGTAGATGTCAGCCCCAACCTCTTCCATAGTTACAAGCAAGGATGGGAAGCTAAAAGATGTTGATGACCTAAAACCTTCACTCTGCTCCTTCCTCCCCACTCACTGACACAGGAGCTTGGCTTTCTTTATCACACACCTCCAGGAGCAGGAACTCGCTGGAAATAGGGCCCAAACCAGAAACATCTAAACATCAACAGTTAAACTCTCCAGTTCTGCCAGTGGATAAGAGAGACCAGAAAATGTCTCTTTCGGGGGCCCCTGGCCCTACATATGAAGTGGAAAGGTAAGTAACGCTTCAGTCTGGATTTCAGCTGGTGCCTCAAGAATACCCTGACTTTGATTTTGTTGCTGCTGTTCTGGGGAAAGGAAGGAAGTCCAGAGCAGCACCTGCAACTTCTGGAGACAGAGGTTTGTCCTCAGTACTGTCTCCTACATGCCAGAATTTTTTTTACTATCACAAAACTTATTGTTTATTAATAAATTTAAATGTTAATTAATTATTAATCCCTTAACAATAAGCACACCCCACATTAGGTCCCAGTGCAATGCATGCTATGAACATCAAATGGCTAATATTTAGTTCCCTACACACAATGCTCTTCTGAAATCAGTCTCTGATTAAACCATGGAATTTTGTAGTCTAAGGACCACTAGTAAAAGCCAAGACAACAGTGGCCTAAGTTTCCTTTGCTCTCTTTCTAAACTTCCCTCCTTTATAAGCCCCATACACCTTCTTATGCTAAACACGAAATATCTTGTTATGTCTTACAGGACCCATGAACTCAAGTTTACAAGAGACTTTTAAGTCCAACTCTCCCACTCGGGAGAAGTGGCACCACATAGTTAAACTCCACACGAGTTACCCAGCCCCATGATGAGTTACTGTGAGTGTTCCCTTTCTTTCAACACGAGGTTGATGCTATAAATCCAAGTAATGGCCTTATGTGTGTATCTCTTGCCAACCACTCTGTCTGTAAGGCTTGCTGCAGATGTGGCAATTTCAACAGTATTCCACAGGAACCTGCGTGGATTTTTTCTTATAAGAAAGTATTTTGGACAGCCTGCATTTATCTGGGTATCACTTTGCTAGGTTAAACTGCTCAAGAAGAGCAGAGTAACAGTCAGACTTGATCCGTGACAACTTGTTTGGGATAGTTACCCCAGAAATCTTCCTCCTCCTACCTGGAAGCCAGTAGAGACACCGACACACTCAAGCAGCAAAACAGTGTGCTAAGTGGTCAGGTAGGGATGCCCCTTCTTAATCTGAGATAGCTTTTAGGTGCTTGGCAGTGTGTCTCTCAGGCCATGTTGTACACAATGCCATGACAATGCAGAGTCGTTGCTATAAATAAAGTAACAAAAAACCCCCAGTCCTGGTTTTGAGAGAGTGAGGAGCTGGAACTGGATTAGCCTCTTCTTATGTCCAGGTAAGGGAAACCTGCAGAAGGTAAAGTTTGACATGAATGCTGCCAACCACCCGGGTTTAGGATTCAGGAGGAAAATACTCTCCTCACACTGCCAGAGAACTAGAAAGCTGCAGAAGAGTGCCTGCAGAAAGTCAAAAAGAATTTCTGGAACAGTGTCCCTTCTCCCCAGACCCGCTGCATGCAAGAAGCATCAATCTCTTCCTCTAGGGAACTCGAACTGTCCTAGTTTCAGTCACTAGTAGCCAGAGCAGATGATGGATTTAAAGCTTTGAGGACAGTCAGAGCACAACACAAACTCACATGAACCAGACAACCAACCTTAAAAAGAAAAACCAAATCAATAAAGGAGACAGATGAGGGGTAGTGAAGTGCCTGGCACTCCAGGGCTCAGCATGCAGTGCTCATTTTCGTCTGAGCACATGGCATTGCATGCTGCTTTGAGACAATCTCAACATGACTCAGTACAGGCTGAGGCTACACATCACCACTTTACAAGTTCTCAGATTTAAGCCAAGTGAGTACAGCCTCCAAGGACTTGGTAAGTTGCTAATGACATTAACTACACATTGTTGGTTCTCCCCTGCATGCTTTAACCAACTCCCTAGTTCAGTCTGTACAGCTTTACTACGAAGCAGCTCGTGCAACTACACCTTCTGGAGAGGCAGCTCGGGAATTGCTCTCCTCCTAAAAAGGCTGGTGAGCACATGCAGTTGTTGGTCCTTCATGAAAACGTCCAGCTGTAGGCAGTGTGCACGACTCAGGTTCAGTGACACTTTTTAGCAGCTACAAGCAGGGGAGCACCACTGGCAAGTGCAGCCTCCTCAGAGCAGAGGCAGACAGGCAGTAGCGATGGTCTCATTTTCTCATTCCTATCACAAAAAAGCATCAAAAACATTGCAGAGAAATGTTAATATGTCTGATAACTGAAGGTATCAGGTTTTGAAAAAGTTAGTGGAAAGAAAACCTTCTCCCTTCACTCTAAGTCCTCTGTGAGCATGTAGCTATGCTGAAGTAGCTGAAGGGTCCAGATAACATATCATGAAGAATCATTTGCACCATTAAGGCAGATGAAAATGGGGAATGCCATATGAGACTTAGTGTAATACTGTACTGCTTTTCCATCATGTGTTCAGAGTTTTGCATCTGTAAACTCTCACTGAACTCTAGTTCAACTCTAAGTTTCCTTCCAGCACACTGTCCCCACTTTCTCAGGTACTCCTGCAGCTGAGGTCACAACTTTCCTCTCCCTTCTCCTCCAGCCAGGTGGCTGCCTGGTCCTGGGAAAAGACAGAATGAATGCAGGACACACAGTACTGCAGGAATACCACTCCTAGCAGGGCCAAGGGAGGGGCTGTTGGGAAAAAGCTGTTATGTACACCGTCCTGCTGTAAGTAAGCAGACTGAGCTTGAGCTAGTGACACAGAAAGCACCTAATGCTAGCATAGAAAGAAGCTGCAGACCAAATTCATCCATTAGCATGCTTCACAAAAGCAAAAAGAGAATGATGTGGAGATACCCTTAAGGCAGGAAGCTTTGTTTGCTGGTTACAGAGACTTTCTAGATGCAGAATGGCTTTCCAGGAAGCAGCAGCTTAGCAGGAAGGTGTACCAGCAGTGGGCATCCAGCCCCTGGATACTGCTCTAGCTAAAAATGCCATGTGTAACATAGCATCACATTCTTTGGTTTTTAAATTTAAGATTCTCAATCTATACATCTCTGCATAGTTTTGGGGAAAAAAATACACAGAGCTTGGAAAGGAAAGACAGGTTTGAAAGGGAGTTTGGTGTGACATTATCATGATAAGGTCCTTCACTTTCAACTTACTTCAGCCGCTCCAGACAAAGACTTTTCAGGGAAAGACCCAATTTATACAGCAAACACCAAATCAAAGACTGCATCTAGTCAACTCTCTTGCAGACCACAGCCCTGAAACTCTAGGAATGCCATGGCTGCTGCAGAAAAGGTGGATGGTAGGAACTGCTTCCTCCCTTGCTGGGCTAGTGGGACAGAAACAGCAGCACAGAAGTGAAAGAGTAATTGAGTCATGTTATTCCACAAAGCACATTCTCACCTCAGATTTCTCCAGGATCTCCCAGTCAGAGGCACATATCTGTGTGTCAGAGTCTGACATCTCCTGACACCCCCAACCCTCAGGGATGCCTATCTTCAAGAGGACAGAAAGTCATCCTCACACTACCCATCTCCAGCCCGAGTGCCTTTGGTAAGATGTCTTCATTCCACACAAGCACAATTTATCCTCCTCTTACACTTCAGCACTGCAAAGCCCACACACTGATCTGGTGTCCACCTTCACAGCACCACCAGACCCTGCAGAGGGACTGACACTGTACCACCTCTACTGCCAGAGAGGCTCGAGAGAGAAGGAATCCAGCTTCATTTCCAGATCCCAGGTGGAACTTGCAGGGTGAGCAGCAGGCACAGGGGTGCAGGCACGGGGCAGGAATAAGCAGATGAGTATTTCACTTGGAGAGGTAAGACTGATTTTAGAAATGCTACTCTGAGACAGACCCCACTTTCCCTGCATTGCTGTGAAAAGACAAGGCAAACACTTGCCCTGACGTGTTCCTGATTGCTCTGAAGGGCTGTTTGTGCTCTTCACAGGATCCAGCTGGTTTTAAACTCTACCAGGGTTGGCTGTTCTGTTTATAGAGATGAACTTTTCCACACGACAGCAGAGTAAAAGGAACAGGGAAATGAATGGTCACAGAACCCACCCTTTTCATCGATACAATCAGATGAGTGAGAGTATTAACACTTGTGGTACTCTAAACAAGGCTCAGGAGCACTCAGAACTCTGCCTTTACACAGCGTGCAAGTCAAAGGAAAAGTTGGATTTTAAACATACAGTAGGTGCAGTTCAGAATCCTGTACAACTGGCAGATTCTGGCCTTTTGCTTCAACTAAAACAAGACTAAATTCTCAAGGCTAAATTCTGAGCTAAGCTCAACACCCTCTACCCCTTCTTTACATCTATTAACACTGTAAGTGATGAACATTCCTTAGAATGACAAGATATAACAGCTTGAGAAGGAGGAACCTAAAATGCTGCTATGATAACAATGCCTAGAAGGTCCTCGTGCTATAGCAAATGGAAACAAGATTTAGCAGCCCCTTGCTGGGACTATCAAGTCAGTCACAGCTTGTGCAGGCGCTCTGAGTAAGTGAAAGGCGCATTTAAAAATGCAAAGGACTTCACACCCCTCTCTCAAGCACTACTGCATAGAAAATGCACGTGGTGATTGTGCTGTTTGTGCGTCTGGCACCTGCAGCTGTTCAGGGAGAACCAGAGGCTTAAACTCTGCTGCTGACTGGAGGGAGTGATTTAATCTGTCCCTGATCTCGGAGTGTCAAGCACCAACCTCCCCTCCCTCCCGTGCACCGCCAGAGGGCGCCAGGCGCCCAGGCACCGCTCTGGCTGTGCACACCCACCCCGCTGCCACACACCAGGAGGCCCCACCGCTCCCCACACCTGCACAGCCGCTCTGGCTGTGCACACCCACCCCGCTGCCACACACCAGGAGGCCCCACCGCTCCCCACACCTGCACAGCCGCTCTGGCTGTGCACACCCACCCCGCTGCCACACACCAGGAGGCCCCACCGCTCCCCACACCTGCACAGCCGCTCTGGCTGTGCACACCCACCCCGCTGCCACACACCAGGAGGCCCCACCGCTCCCCACACCCGCACAGCCGCTCTGGCTGTGCACACCCACCCCGCTGCCACACACCAGGAGGCCCCACCGCTCCCCACACCTGCACAGCCGCTCTGGCTGTGCACACCCACCCCGCTGCCACACACCAGGAGGCCCCACCGCTCCCCACACCTGCACAGCCGCTCTGGCTGTGCACACCCACCCCGCTGCCACACACCAGGAGGCCCCACCGCTCCCCACACCTGCACAGCCGCTGCACAGCAGCACCCAGGCACCTTCTGTGCCATGCACAGACGTTCCTCACGTCCTCACACTGCTTCTCCTTCCAGCAGAACAGCACAAGGCCTTTGCAGAGCAGCTCCCTGCCAAGGAATGAGACACGTGAGGCTAAGGGAACTCGGTGCTTCAATGGAGCTGTGCTTTGTGCTCTGAACACCACCAGTCTGGTTAATCAAGGTTAAGATGCTGAATTTTGATCTTGTCTAAAGGCACGTGAAGGGCACAAGCTCAGAATGAACTAGAACTGTCAGTCAGAGCTAGATGCTCACAGGTAGACAATATTTTGGGTGCTTGTCCAAGCAGCAAGTCTGTTCACACACACAAGGAGAAGTCCCATGCAACAGCAATTAGCAAACCAGCAGGTTCCAACAGCCAGAGGATCATCCCACCACAAGTGTGCTTCTAGAATACTTTATACCCTTCCTGACAAGGCTTGGCAACACCTGGATGTTCCCATCAGCCAGGGAAGTGCTACAGGGACAGTCCCATAGCACTTGCTGGGTACTCCTCTACAGACCCTATCACATGACAAAAGCTAATTTCAATTTTAAGCCATAAAGCTGTGCAAAAAAATACAAATCCTGGCAAGGTCCCATTTCAGTATCAGACAAAAATAGTGCTACCTCTCTCTGCTGGCTCAATGAACAGCACAAAGCCAAAGCATCACATTCCTGCTGCTCTAAGAATTGACCATTAAGTTCTTTTATGCTTGGTCCTGGTCTTTTGTCAGGTATGGCTGCTTAGGTACCTGTCACTCAACATAAAGTTTCTGCCACTTAACGTGCTTCAGGAACTGAAGACTGTAATGTCCATCATTCCACAGCAACACCCTTCACACTGCCAAGTCGCTTCTGGAAGGACCACCACAGGACTCCCTCCTAACAATGAGGCCTTCTGACCAGGTATTTGGGACTAAGGCAGGTGGACTGCTGATCTGAGTAAGGGAGGCACGTGCAGCACTGGTACTGTACTAGATCCAAGTTGGTTGCAACTGAACTCCTGTGGCTGCCTAAAACACGTCAAGCATGATATTGGTACCACGTTTTGGACACTTCACACACCCCTCCGTAAGACACACCCCACACCCCCCACACCCCTCCCAAAGCCTTTGCAGATTTGCAAATCCTTTTACAATGGAAACAACAAAAAGTGACGTATACTCCAGTATAGAAGACAGAAGTTAAATAGGTCTAAGGCTTTAAATTCTTCTTCTCACATGCATGAAGCCACCTGGGATTGAAACACAAACTTCTATCTAGAGGTAAGTTAGGAAAAAAGTATCAGGCAGCAGTACAGGCAGGAGCATATAAACAAGCATCCAACAAGTCAGCATTCATGTGTCACACGTCCAAAGTCCTGTGCTAACAGCAAATGTCTCAACATGCTTGAGAAAATTCCTATTTCACCTACTTGCAGTCTGTGTCAGGCCCATATGGCAATCAGAACCCAGGCCTGTGATGCCCTACCCCATCTGACACTAGCCTGTCACTCCCACTGGCCACTTGCTGGGTCCTGCCCGTGGCTCAGAGCAGCAGTGCAAGGAGCTCTGTGTCTCGCTATGGCTCCTGAAGAGAGGCTTTGGACAGGCCCCTATACCACGGGCCTACAGCCCAAAGCACAGGCAGCTCTGCTGCTGCTGACTTCAGAAGCACTCAATGAATGCTTATCAAAACAAGCTATCAGACCAGAGACAAACACTGGCACGCTTTTCAGCATAAGATAGGGATATGGATAGTTATGGTTATGGCATGCCACCGGGTGCATAACAGGACAAACTAAACTCAGGATCAGAAGTTCCCAGCAGCAACACATGGTAAGAAAGCTGTGAAAATCCTGCAGTAGCAATCCAGTGATACCATGACTGTTAAGCATATATTTAATCCATGTGCTTACAAATGTGCTGCACTAGCTCTGCACCTGAAGTCCCACACAGAAAGTAGCGTTTGGTTTGCATCTTGTCCTCAAGATTTGCTCCATGACAGACTGGGAGGCACAAGATGAGCAGGTAACACTGCTCTGACAATCTTTGAAGTCCACACGATACTAACATTTTGACAAATGCTGTCAGTGCAACAAGATATGTTAAGTATTATCATGTGAATAAAGTTTTGAGCTTTTTATGTTCTCTATAATGGTGAATGACTATACGTACTATTGCATTACGTGTGTGAGGTCAAAATTCAAGCTCACAATCTCAACTGCTTTCTTTGTACTGAAGCATGAACAGACTTCCAAAGCTTGAACCTAAGTGTGAAGTGTGATTTCTGGGCATTCATTCTTGAAACAATTCTGGTTCTGGAGACTTAACCTTACTTTCATACAGCCCGTTACAGTTCTTCTTCAGTCAGCTGAAGTTTACAGTGGGGGGAAGAAATATTTCCCCAAACCTTATGAAAATAAGATAGGCAAATCTACCTTTCCATTTTTGAACTCTGACTTAAGCCACAGATCATCAGGGTTGAATTAACCAGGTTTATTTTACACTCTGCACAAGAATGTGCAAAGAGCATTTACACTGGTTCTCAGGTTCACACGTTCAGGTTTGCTGCACTGGAGACAAAAGATGACCTAAAGGATATTATAAACAGAAATGGAAAAGAGAGAAATATTAAGACAGGAAGAACCCCAGAAAAAGGCCCAAATACAGAGTAAAAAAATATTGGGATACTGGAACTGAATGAGCAAATTAACGTGCTAAGGCATATTCAGCCTGCTCTCGATGTAGCAGCTTCAGAAGACTCCTTAACAAACAAAACTAGCTCCAATGTACCAAGTCAGTATATTCACACACACTGTGCTGACCTGTGGGCAAGCCAGAAGAAAAGGAAAGAGAACACTTCTCTCATAAGCACTCTTGAGATGGGTTTCTCCTCACTGTCAGAAACACAAGCTTCCTAAGCAGCATTTGCAGTCATAGTTGACCTCCGAGTGACCATCCTGGATCAGGAATCAATACAACCCTCAGCCAGGAACTGGTCAAACCAGAGCAGTGTATTTTGAAGTGTTACAAGTTTAAGCAAACAGAAGAAGAGAACAACTGTACAAGATCACTTTATGGTTCTAATACAGCCACTGCTTGTTACCATCTTAATTCTATGAATATGCTTTTAAACTACTTTTTCCTTAATGATAGCCGCTCTTTGAAATTAAGACTTGACTGGAGCAGCTTTAACCTTGTGAGTTACAGCCATTTTTCAAGAAGAGCTTAATAAAAAGTAAAAAAATATTTTTTTTTTCCAGTCCAGTGCAAGTGTCTCCTGTGATGGAACCAGCACGCTTTGCTACTGCTTACACTATCTGTAAGGATTTAAAGAGAAGGGCAATCTGACATTCAGAGACTGAAGGAAAGGCACCAGTGTAAGAGCTGGCATTACAGAAGCCAGTAAGAGACCCACCAGTTGGGCCATAATGCCACTTACTGCTCTGCATTTAGCCAAAGAGCATTAATTTCTCTGCACAACTGTCAATCCGAGCAAAAAGATGTGTGTTACTCTGCTGGCATAGTGCTGGAGTGTCACCTACAATGGCACCATCCGCACGGTACCCGAGGGATGCTGGCCCTCTAGTCTGCGTACACAGCCTAACTCTAGATGCTAAATCAGGGGGGTCTCCACGTCTGCTCACTGGAATTAAATAAATAAAAACAAGGGTCACAAGAAGTCCCAGCAACACTGAAAAGCAAACCCACTTCTCTCACGTGAGATCTTCTATGGAAAGGAACCTCAGTAACAATTTGAGAGAGAAGGCATTACAAAATCTATGTACAGAGGTTCTTCAAGATTGCTCATGAGCAGCCTATTAGCCATATGTAAGTACAGACAAAACACTTCAGTGGGACTGCCTGAAATGAAAGAACGTCTCTCCAAAAGCTTTTATTGTGGTTTCTGAGGTTTTTTTGCTTGTTTGTTTTTGTTTGCTGGGGTTTATTTTAAATACAAGTAGTCACTAAGGCCAACAAAGCATTCTATTTCAATTTAAAGCATTTTTTGGGGGAGAGACTGGGTTCAAAGTCATTCTTCTCACACGTTTTTGGAGTCAAGAGCGATGACCACAGACCCATACAAATAAAGCGCTGGCACAATACTGTGTTCTGTAAAGACTGAACACTAGACAGTGTCATCCAAAGCACTGAACACACTGAATGTGTGTGAACTACACCTAAACTGCTCTTCACCAAATTGTTCAGCTTTAAGAAACCATATGCACCTGGCTGTAACCTGTGAGGGGATGTACAAAGGGGCAGCAACAGCTGCAAAGCTCCACAGATGCAGAGCCCAGCATTCCTCAGGTGCCAGCAAGAGATACCTGTGAGGCTGTCAAGGTGTTACTGACACACTCAGAAGTAATTTGCACTCTAGATATTTAAGAGGTCATCCTCAAGCACTTCTTAATGGACTCTAACTTCTCCACTAAAGGCAGTGCTTCCACCTTAGTCCTTACAGGCAGAAAGCACTACAAAGCAAGAGGGGGATCCTGGGGGATGGGGGGAAGTCGAGTAATAATGAGTTTCAGGTGCAACACCCAAGGCAAACAGACCCTATTTCATCACTGGTGTGCTTACCACTGCAGGCAGAGGAGGTGATGTTGTAGAGAAAAGGGTAGAACTGCAAGCAGCGGATCATCTTCAGGCTGCTCTCACACTCCAGGCACTGGGTGGTCAGGTCCAGCGCCTGCCTGAAGGCCCGCAGAGCGCCGCTGATGTTGTTCAGGGCCAGGTACACATTTCCCAGGCTCAGCAAAGTCAGGGGCTGCAAAGAGAGGAGCAACACACCCCAAAGTAAGTACACGTTCACTGTCTGAAATTGAAGCCAACTAGGAAAATCCCCTGTCAATCCACCCTCCCAAAGTTGGCTGGAGGTAGTTCAGGAAGCTCCTGACCCAGGGGCGGCCTGTTCCCAGGAGGCAGAGCCAGCAGCCTGCGCACAGGCGCCCCACCAGAGCTGTTCTGACAGAAGGCTGGGTGCAGGATCCCATCTTCCTATGATGAAAACCAGCTGTTAAATACACACAAACTGAGTGAAGCATTACTTACAGCCCATCACAAACACAGTGCTTGCTGCACAGAGTAGCAAAGAACTAATCTGAAACGCCTGAAGACCCTTTAGAATGGGTACAAGTAAGCAAAAATGTGAAAATATTACTGAAGTTCTGTCAGGACAGATGCCTTTTACTTGTCAAGTGTTCAGGATTTACTTGAGAAGAAACAGGTTGCTTAAAACACCAATGTCACACTAGCTTCGGGGCACACATTTATGTTACACAAAGTTCTCTATAAAATGCAGTATTTTTCTCCCCTGCTTTTGGCTAGCGTCCCTAAAATATGTATTTATTTTTAAAAAATGTACAAACACCTTCTATACTGGGTAGAATTTGATTGGCACTTTAATACAGGCACATGGTAAAGCATTACATTTAGTTTGTTGACTGAAAAGTCTTTCACTTACATAAAGTAATTTGCAGCAATTAACAGCATAATGCTAGAATAATTACTATAACATTGAAACTTAGCAGCCTTTTTTCCCACCGAAATAATTTTGCATTCATTATCTGAACATGTGGGGACTCATCAATAGCTTCAGATTCTTCGATCCCATCTTGACTCCTATTCCTAAGCACCACCCAGGAAAAGGTGCAAACTCAGCAACAGCATTTTATTTATTTATTTATTTATTTATTAAAAAGCTTTTGCTAGTATAACACATCCTTCACCCCCTGTAGCTGCAATTCATTGTAGTTTGTATTTACTTTCCATTATATTCCAGGAAATACCATTCCGGTACAAATTCAAGCCCCACTCACACCCTTAGCATGGCCCTCAGGACCCCCAGGCTCCTGCTCGCCAAGGCTGTGCTTTCCAGTGCCCTTTCAAAGGCAGGCCCTCAAGCAGAGCTCTTTCTGTAGTTTCTCTTTTCACCCTTACCTGCCACCCAAATGGGCCAGATTCCTGTCCAACAGTCCAGATTCCTGTCCAACAGTCCAGATTCCTGTCCAACAGTCGCACAGGTTTCCCTGGATGCTACCCTGAAACAGGCTGCTCTGGTTTTAGCCTTTTTTGCCTGCTAGATGGTTGGCAGCCCAGTAGGTTTAAGCTCTCTGTTCATGGAACTGCAGGAAAAAGTCACTTGACCTTCTGACTGAAAGGCCAGATTTAACTGCTAGGGAAAAGGTGTTCCCCACCACACTTCATCCCACCCCCCGTCCTTTCACAACCGCTCCAGGCCGGTCTGGTAGGTTAAGCAGTTTATACAGCACCTTTCTATGTGACAGAGGTGACAATCTACAAAAGGTTTATCATGTCGCCACTCAGGCACACAGAACACGATTTTGAATCTATGGGTGGAAGTCAAGTCACTGAAACAACTAGAACACTGCTTTTTCCTCTGCTTGTACAGACGGACACACAGAACAGCAGAGGTCAGAGGTCAGAAGTCAAGTGGCACAGGAAGATGTCTACACAGCCAAAGATCTTGGTGACATACATGCTACTTTAAGGGTTTAAAAATAAATCAAGATACAATGCTGACAGCATTACAGATCTCTGTTCTAGATGGAAATGTTGTCAAAACATGAGGATTAGATTCCTTGGAGCCACTGCTGATAATACAGGTTCGGGAAGCCAAAAAGCTTGTCATTAGAACTTCTGGTCTAGATGTGTATGTTCTCAGCAACCAACATCACCTCCAGAGCAATCACTGATTTAAATGAAAATGCACACCTGTTGTGGGCTGCAAGCTGAACCGCACACACAGGACAGCGAGCACAGCAGTGAGGAGATAACGGACAGGACACTGCTCAGCAAACGCGACATGGTCTTACCTCAGAGGCATTGATTGCCAAAGCCTTCAGCAGCAGCCTGCTCGCATCCAAATGCAGACCATAATGAATCAGGAGGTTAGCAAGATTGACCAGAGGGATGTCCCGATACTCCTGTGGGGCTGAATTAAAGGCTTTCTGCAAACAGGTGATAGCAAAGGTGGCATTTCCAACTGCACGCCAGTACAACCCAGCTTCATTAAGCACAAGCCATAGAGGATCTTCTGGCTACAGGAGAGACAGGGAGAAGGATGAAAACACCAAGAGATGTCCCAGGAAGACAGAATTGCCTGCTCTTTGATAAGAAACAAAACTCACCCTTACAGACTACCTGAATTAACTAGAGAGAGATGACACTCTGCTGTCACTGCTAGCACACTGCTCAGCCTGCTCTGCCCCACTCAAAGGGACCGCTCTACAGCCTGGGCTGTAACTCACTGCTCACACTCTACTCATGACTGCCTTGTATCCTGACCACACCACTCCTGAAAACACAAAGTGATAATGGTTAGCTCGCTGCAGGAAACAGCACTTGTGAGCCACTTCAATGTTCCATTAATACATGTATTATGTATAATTACATTATACATAATATTATGTATAATTACATTATACATAATACATCTACATGGAAATGTTACAATTTGGAGGCCAGGTAGCTTTTAAATTATAGTTAGATGTGCTTTCAGGTCCTACATCCAACATCAAGATTTCCTGTCCATTTCAGGTTTCAGAAGTGTCTTCTCTTGATTTGGTTATCTGTTTGTCTTATGCAAGTTGACAAGTGACACACATCAGATATAGTTTAAAGATCACAGAACAGCAAGCAACAGGTGAGGGCAGGTGGAGGAATGGTCAAATGCCCCTTGAACATTCCTTCCTCCTCTTTCACCTGTAACAGAGAGAACAAAATTTTCTAGGAGAAAATTTCTCCTAGAGGAAAAAACCCTTTAAAATACTGACAGGTGAACAGACCTACATAGAACATCCACTTTCAGGTGGAGCAGTTTGAAATGGCTTACTAGGATGTAAGTGCATGTTTTTTTAATATTTTCAGCATGCCAAGTTACCCAATTCAACAAAGAGTTTATAGTATAAAAAACCAGCTAAAATTCATGTTCAATCCAACTCTTTGCCCCAAAGTGCTACTTAACCCTCTGTCAGTCTTGCTTCAGAATAGTTTCTTTGGGGGCAGGTTGGGGAGGAAGGCAGGGTAGTGGGGAGAAGGAGGAAGAGCAAAAGGCAGGCACATAGTACATGGGTGAAACATGGAGAAGCAGTTCCAAGCTGTTTCTCTCAGTTAAGCAAAAGGCTGCCAGGACTAGAAATGTATTAGCTAATCCATGTCCTGCAGTCAGAACAAGAACAATTACAGGGCTGTTCAGTCCACACTGAATTTAAATGGATACTTCTCTGTATGTTTGTACTTCCCATGTAAACACGGATTATTAAACTAGTTTAACCTCAGTTACAGGCAGCAAATAAGCTTATTTTTCTGCACATCACCAACAGACTTCTTCAGAAATATAGAAACAAGTGTCAAAGAACTCTGAATTTATCTCATGCTACAGTTTTTACATACCTTTCTCATGGCATGATCCAGAAATGCTCCAATCTTTGCTTGTGTAATAGTCTGGTTGCTGATCCGAGAATGCAAAATCTGGGTGACAAAGATTTTAACCTTTTTTTAAAGCAACTGGAGAAATTTTACATTATATCTCTACAGGGGGCATTTAAGTCTCACTTACCTAAGCCTTCCCTTAGTAAATGGGGGGGAAACATTTTTAAAATTGTCCTAAATCGATGATGTGGACATGTGACAATTAATGCAGCCAATCTCCAGAAAGCCACGTGAAGGGCTAATCTCAGCCTGAAGTTACCAACATGGCAGAATACAGCAATGAATCATGTCCAGTGACTGATAGAAGTTTTAAACAAAGCAGTAATTTAAAATAGTAGATTAAGTTTCCTACTATGTGTGCTTTTGGTCAGCATTTGGAAGAAGTCAGACAACAAACCTTATGCTGAGTGACAAGTTCTCCCCTTCTACAGCCCCCCATTATAAAGCACCTGCTCCCCTTGTTTGGAAGTACTGATTGGCTTGTGATATCAAGGCATCTTTTAAATGTCAGAACCTTTTAAATACTCAGAACTTTTCATATTCTGAGTAAGATTCTTAAGGCAATAAAGAGGAGAACTCTTATTCTCTTAAAACAGAAGAGAACCAACACAAAAATCTCTCTTACTTGTCTTGCTTGATCATCCGGCATCTTGAATTTTAAATCCAGATTACTGTCTAACTCCTTGACCAGTGTATTTAGAGATTCATTGTTACGAGCATCAGTAATGAAAGAACAGTCTGGGGCCCGGGTTTCTCCATGCCCAACAGTATCTCTTGGGATACTCAGGATTGGCTGGACTCTAGCAATAAGGAGAACCAAGACAAATTGTTAGCACGTCACCCACACATCAATGTAAGAATCAGCTACATATCAACTGACAAGCCTCCTGCTGCAGGGTGCCACGTGACACCAGCTGCAGGATCACCCTTACCTTCAAAAATCATCAAATCAATTAGGTCTTTACTTCCCATTTTTAAGCATAGAACACCTGAATATAATGGACAGTGCAGCAGAGAAGATACAGAAGCTTCTCACATTATGCTAATAAGGATTGTATGAAGTTTAGGACTAAATAAATACGTGAAAAAGAAAATACTGAAGTGTTTTTCTAAACTAAAGTTTGATTTTAAAAACATCGAGAATTAGCTAAACTGCTTGCAAATAGCATTGTAAGTTGAACATTCTTTTTTTCAACTGAAGCTTCAGGGCAGTTGCAGATGGGAATCTTTGCTTTGCTTAATGCTAGAATCATAGCAACTAGGAGAAGAGAGGTTGTGGTAAGTGGCTTGGGTCTCACGAGATGCATTCATCTCTGCAAGGCAGCTGTCACAGCATGGACACATTCATTTTAGCCTATGGAGTAACAAGTACTACTGACTGTTCTGTAAGCTGCTGTTCTACTTCAAAAGCCAGGGCTTTCCACTCCTAACCCGTTTTTAGCATTTTCTGGTCTTCACAATTTTCTACTGTCTAGCTATTGACTAGTGGTGTTCCCCAGGGCTCGGTGTTGGGTCCAGTCCTGTTTAATATCTTCATCGACGACCTTGATGAGGGAACAGCATCCACCCTCAGCAAGTGCCCATGATCCAGAGCTGGGAGGGGTGACTGACAGGCAGGACACTGCGCTGCCATCCAGCCAGACCTGGACAGGCTGGAGAGCTGGGCAGGGAGAAACCAGATGAGGTTTAATAAAAGCAAGTGTAAAGTCTTGCACCTGGGGAGGAATAACCATCAGTATCAGTACAGGCTGGGGGATGACCTGCTGGAGAGGAGCTCTGTGGAGAAGGACCTGGGGGTCCTGGTTGATGACAGGGTGGCCATGAGCCAGCAGTGTGCCCTGGGGACTCAGAGAGCCAGTGGGATCCTGGGATGCATCAGGAAGAGTGTGGCCAGCAGGTCTAAGGAGGTGATCCTCCCCCTCTACTCTGCCCTGGTCAGGCCCCACCTGGAGTGTTGTGTCCAGTTCTGGGCTCCCTGGGATAAAAGAGACAGGGATCTCCTGGAGAGAGTCCAGAGGAGGCTACAAAGATGATTAAGGGCCTGGAACATCTCCCGTATGAGGAAAGGCTGAGTGAGCTGGGGCTGTTCAGCCTGGAGAAAAGAAGACTGAGGGGGGACCTAATTAATATTTATAAATATCTTAAGTATGGGATGCAGGGGGAATTGGCCAACCCCTTTTCAGTGTCTGTGGGGACAGGACAAGGGGCAATGGCTGCAAGTTGGAGCATGGGAAGTTCCACACCAACATGGGGAAGAATTTTTCTCCAGTGAGGGTGAGGGAGCCCTGGGACAGGCTGCCCAGGGGGTGTGGAGTCTCCTTCTCTGGAGATATTCAAGACTTGTCTGGATGCCGCCCTGTGCAATATGAGCTGGGGAGCTGCTTTGGCAGGGGGGTTGGACCCGATGATCTCTCGAGGTCCCTTCCAACCCCTACAATTCTGTGATTGTCATACTAAAAGCTAAGGGTGTGTGTCTGCAATGTACAGAGGTAACTGTAGTTCTCACACAGACACATCACTCTCTCTCTCAAGGTCTTTTTTCTTTTAACATGTATTCCAGAAGACATTCAGATGTGCTGAAATTACTGCAATTCTTTCAGTAATAGTCTAGGTATTTAATGTTTTCACCTTGTACTAACAGTCAGGGCAGAACCACCATTCAATTGGATATGACTGCTGCAGTAAGGCCAATAAAGGCAAACAGCCTCCTTGTCTGGAGCAGCCGGACACAGACGTCCAAACACATCTGTGCCTTTGCTGCCATTGCACCCATCCTCTCCAGAAAGAAAATGCTCATTACGACATCAGTGTGAAAATTTACAAGTGTAATTAAAAAAACCTCAACACTTGCCTGAATCCCTTATTTTCTGGGGGCAGGAAATAAGTTGGTAGTTCTTCTGGATCAGGAATTTTGGGGAAGGATTTCCTGCACTCCGAGCGCCGAGGCCAGAGAATATGCTGCTTGTCCTAAGGGGAAAAGAATTATCTTGTTATCCTTCTCTCAGCAGTTTAATATTCTCATTGACAAGCCAGTAAGAACATAAGGAACAGTCTGGAGAAATAAAAAAAAAAAGCAGAAATCTTTAACACTGTTATTTTCCCATCTCTTCTGGAACAGCAGCAGTTCAGTTTTCTACCTCTGCTCAGCTGCACAGATTTACTTGCAGCTGATGTTTGCAAAAGTAGCTGAGAACAACCCCCTCTGCACTGCAGCAGAGCTCCAAATGATGGGAAACTGGTATGGAGAGACTACAGAGATGCTTCAAACGTTGAAGAAATCGACAATGATATAGTCACAAATCAAAGCTGCAGCCCAACTGCTAACAAGTTTCAAACAAAGGAGGACAAGAGTCACTCTTTCACAGCTCCTCTTTGAGAGGGCCAAGAGCTTCTCCCCTTCACTCACTCTGTTGGATTCCATGCTCCACACTGAAACAACAGAGCGGGCAACAGGGGAAGACTGCAAGGACTGGCTGTGGTCACTGTGGTTTGCATGGAGATCCAAATTCACAGATGTCATGCTAGAAGTTGAAGAGTCTTCACCAAACTAGTAACAACAGAGAAACACTATTTAGTAAGGAAAAGAGATGTTACATTACTGGCTGAATTTCTGTATACTATTTGCCTCCCCCCCCAATGCAGTTAAGCCTCACTGATGAGCTGAAATTCAGGCAACAGGTGAAAAAGTAGGGAAATTTAAGCTTCTTGATCCACTTGCACCACAGAACAGTAATATTAATCTCAAAGTAATTAACAATGAAAACACCAGTATAAGTTGCCAAAAAAATGCTAAAAGGTACCAAGCAAACATTTCTAACAAACAAAACCTACACATCTAGACTCCACAGCTTTACTTCATGTCAGAGTTATGAAGACAGCATAACTAAAAATGATGATTCCTGTTTCTTAAACTAGTTGACAGAGAACTGCAGAACACATTCCACATTCCAAAATCAATGAAACCATTATCTCTATCTGTAGTTCTATCACAGGGACTGTGTTGCTTGGGTGGTTGCTTTTGTGTCAGATTGTCAGTATTAAAACCCTGCTTATAAGACTTCTCAATATTGCAGCATCACATCTCCTTGGTGCACTAATTCAAGATATACAATCAGCAACTACTCACAAAACTGGGCTAACATCTTATTTTTGGGCTGCAAAAACACTCATCAGATTCCACACCACTGAGCTCTTCCATTTATTAATGGCTTAAGGCAGTTTTGTGCTCCTTCTGGTAAGAAAAAAAAGTAAATTGGAAGGAACATGCCAAAACTGTGTAGCTGGAGCCATACGACAGCCTAATAAACAAAAGAAACTGGATGGGGCTTTGAGCAACCTGGTCTGTTGGAGGGTGTCCCTGCCCACGGCAAGGGGTTGGAAGGAGATGATCTCTAAGGTCCCTTCCTACCCAACCCACTCTGTGACCCATTTTAAGGTTGTGGAGCTGTATGATTGAAACAGTATCATCTTAAACACACTTTTACGCTGCTACATTGGGATACTCTTTCCACTTAAGAATGATTCTTGTTCCATGTACTGTGTACATTTATAAGCTAACTCCTCAGAAAACCTGTGCCTCTTCATTAACATCAGTTGCCTAATGCTTTTTCCTGGACTCAGAAGGAAACTAAATTGGAAAATTAAACAGCAATGCTCCTATTAGTAAGCCTGAAATGCCATATATTTATGTAAGAGAAAGCTGTAATTCCTCAAGTGAGGATTCTTCCTAGAAAGAAATCCTTGGCTGTTTCTATGCAGACTGAAGAAGTCAATACAGAAGTGGCTGCTATCTCACAGGAAGCTAAGACTCTGGAATTAAGATTTTTCAATTTAAATAATTGAGACGAAATTATTTCTCACCATAATTACCAGACCCAAAACATACCCCCCCTTGTCAAGCCCCAGTTAAACCCTCAATAACTCAACTCTTCTGCTAATGAGGCAAAGGGACACAGCTTCAGAGAGCAGAACCAGCTCACTCACCTGAACATACTCCACGTTTTCAAATATGTCTCCACGGTGGTAACGAACGGGCTGGTCCCACTGGCAGTGTAAGCTATGCTGCTGGTTGCCCAGCCTGCAAATCTGATGGTTCCCTGCAGAACACAAAACATTGTTTCCTCCTGTATAAGTGAGGTTTCTGAGGAGACTAAGACAGTACACAGCGCAAGCCCCACGCCCCCAGGCTGGGCAATCCTTTTCCTTATTTAATCAGCACAGAGGAAGCTCTGTCTTCAAAAGACTTGGAAAAAACCAAGCCACTGTTCAAGAACCTATTGCAACCCCTTGTTCTAATAAGCAACACACAACAGCCAGCCAGGGCATCTTCACAGGTAAGTCATGCCCTGGCACTGATCTGAATACGTGTAACTCTTCACTGCTGTAATGAGCACGAATTCTAAAAACTTGTACCTAGTTGAGCTTCTTTTGCCATCTGTGTCTCGTGAATGATGTTCCTCAGGATCTGTTCCTCCTGGATGAGCTTGTACTTGTCTAAAACATCTTGTTGCCTGAGGTAATGGTCGTGCTGCTTCTGATATTCCTTCAATTCATTTAACGTTCGCTGAAGTGATCTTGAAAGTTTAACAGTAGAAAAGATTTACTTCCAATGCCTTTTAAAACATCAGCTTTTCCTACAGCGTTGCATGTTTTCACTTCTGGATTTATTAAAGTATTCTCAGGAACAATTTTATTGCAGAGTCAAAGAAATATAAAAAGTTGAAAATCATTATTCTATTTCGAAACGTAAATAATTGCTGCAACAGAACAAAACAAGTGACATTACCACAAGGATGCTTCTTTTTACTGACCTATGCTGGGCTTCCAATTTTTGCTCAAGTTTTTGCTGACACAGGACAGCATGCTTCCTTTTTACAGCTTGCTCAAACCCTGGCTTGGCCTGTAGAGCATGATCGTAACACAGGACTGAATGGTTGTACTCACCAAGCATCTGAAGAATGACCAAGAGAGAGAATTAGCCATTGCTCCCTAATATTTAATACAAAATAACCCATTTTTTAAGAAGTCATTAACACAAGTTTTAACCTGTGGTAACAAGCAGCCTGCTGTTTCTGAGACTTCAAGCCACTATGCTAAAGAGAGGCTGCAGGAGAGAGTTTCCCTGGGAATTATTTCCAAGTGCAGATAAAAATCTTTGCTGAAAGACAGATATTTGGATGAAAATATCTTGAGGTAATCTTAAACATTAGGTATGAGATGCATTTGGAACACAAGACATGCTGTAAAAGAGTAAAGCATTACAAGTCAAGCCAGAAAGGTGAAACAATACTTGGGTTTCTTGGAAAATAAAGACAGTATTTACTGCGTATATGTTTCCCAAAGTGTAGTAGCTGGTAAAGAAGTCGCTGTAATCCAGAGCTGCGTGGACCACAATAGCTGCATCTGCAGAGAAGTGAGCCCGGTGCAGAATATTTGCCAAATTTACCAGTGCAATATCTTTATTCTGCCTAAAAAGAGAAAACAGTAAGAAAAAAACAGCCATTAAAAGAAGGTCAGACTGTGTAGAATCATGCATGACAATACATTCATTCTTAGGTCACAGGTATTAAACACCTAATGTGATATGAAAATGTCTAAATTATACATGCCTAGCATGTAAAAACAAAGTAACATGGATAATTCCTTAGGATACAGTCTTACAAACTCAAACCTGTTTACTAATTAGGGTAACTAGAAAAGTAATCTGAAAATAAATCTTTGTTGGCAAAGCTTACCTTGAAGAGAAGTGGAGGGCACGCATGGCACATTCTACTACTTGGTATGGCTCGTTCTTTATTCGCCAGTAGAAAGAAGCCATGTTATAGAGCACCCAGGAAGAGGAGTTCTGCAGGAGAGAAACACATGACATGTACTAAGACACGAGCTAAGAGGTTAATCAGGTATTTAATTACTACGGGATGGACAGCTGAGCACCAAGCCTACTATAAGTTACCCTCTTCCTCTGGAAAGCTGCCATTTGGCAATAGCTGTGAATGTTCAGGAAGAGTGAGCTAGCATAGAGCTGTATGAAAGCAACAGAACTCCTGCCTGTCAGACAGGTAAAAATTCAAAATCAAATCAAATGAGAAGTGACAGTAGTTTAAGCATGAGCTGGAGTTCAGTGAGAGTTCCTGTACTTTGTAGGAAGGCACACACACACACTTCAATACTACTGTTTCTTTGCTCTGTAAGTACCTGCATTTGTGTTTAAAAGCTCTTACTACCTTGACAGAGCGATGAACGTGCCTTGCCAAACCACACAGGTGAATACACGAGTCAACAAACATTGTATTTACTCCCTGTTTACTAGCTTTGCTCATGCCTTCTCCCACCTCTGCTTGGCCAGCACTAAGTGGTTTTACTCTGCCTGCTGTAACTGAAACATCAGCCAAACACACGTGCACAACTGGTGATGGAGCTGAACGCGCGTACCGGGCGTACCTCACCTGTGAGACCTTCTGTGCATACGGAAAGAGTAACTTCATTCGCTCCCTACCTTCATTAGCCCGTCATAAATGCGATGTCCTATTTCCTCTATGCTTCTCCCCAGCCTCCGGGACAAGTATGTGAAGATTGGATCTTCTTTGGGTAACAGGGGTGCGGAAAGATTAACCCTTTCCTGGACCCCCTAGAACACAAATGGAATACAGGCATTAGCTGACACTGTAACTGAGAGCAGAGCAACACACACAAGAGCGGGACTCCCAGGGAAGCTTACAGCTTGGCTATTTTACATTCCTATCATCTCAATATATTAGGGACTTGACAAGGTAATGTCACTTTTGACAGATGAACAGTGTATATATAGTTACAGCCAGGTAAACACTACAGCTGGTGAGTGCTGTAGGAGAGAAATTAATTTCTGGTTACACCACGTGCCTGGTGACTATTCATTTCACTAATGACCACCAAAGCACTTCACTCGTGTTTCTCAGGTTACACACACACTATGAAAAGTCCCCCTCAATCTCTTCTCTTCTCTTTCTTCCTTCCCCATGAGAACAAGCATACTCATCTCAGAAGCGCATCCAGACCCAGACACAAAGCTGGAAAACTTCACTTTCTGTTTTGTTCATACAAAACCCCTTATTTGTAGATGTGAATTGATTAAATAAGTATCAAGCTATAAGCACTAAAGCTGCATCAGCATTAGAAAGTTTACTTATCTAATACTGTTGACAACCCCAATTTTTTCACCACACTATGACTGTAACCCCTGTAACACAGATGAACTTTGTACTAGCAAAGAACAATTATCTCATCCTCTGTGTTAGGGCTTGGCATTCAGATACCAAAGGGACAGTCAAGTATGGTAACAGCTACCAAAAAGCCTGCAAACAATTTTCCAACCCTGAGTCTTCATACCATTTAATGACCCTGTTCAATACCCTCCAATTTTCAACTGAAACTATTAACAAGTTAGAAGCAATTCCAATGAAAGCTACCATTTTACTAATGAAAAATGTGTTATGAAATCAAAATACTCCACTTTCCTACATCTGCTCTCTAAAATATGAGACAAACGATGACAAAAGAGCAACAGGATCTGCATAACTGATGGAACAGTCCCCCAGAAGCAGGTACTTCAATCGGTGCACAACTGTGATTTAAGAAAAGCCTGCAATAGTCTTCAAAGATCACAATACTTTCCAACCTTGACTGAGAACTGCCAGTAAGAGTTTCTTGTTCTTCCTCCTGATGGGGAAAAAGCACCTCACGTGTTGGCTTACCCGCAGGTGCTGGAAAGCATGAATGCTGTAGGGAAGGTCCAGAACTTTGGTACAGTCTGGCTGCTGCAGGTCTGGAGGCACTGGCGACTTCGTGTCTATATAATCTTCAGGGCTGAGGACATAGCAACACAGCAGATTTGGGATTAAAATACTGCTAAAGTTCCTAAGAGACAACAGGGTATTCTGATCTGACCATCACTAAGATCCTGTATCTGAGGACACCAGAACACTGCTGGTATCTGCCCAGGTCCCAGCTGTATCGCCACGTTATCACTGTAGGATAAAGTACATAAACTTCTGTCTGCTTTAGAGGAAACGTCAACATTTGGATAACCTCCCAAATATATCACCAGCAGCCTAGTGTATCCCTCCTATGGTTAATGATCTGCCAAAGCAAATGGCAATGCATGCAGATTAGGAGACTCTTCAACTGACACAAACAAATCCCAAGTCTTAGTGGGAAAGCCAAATCAAGGTATCTGAGGATAAAATTAGTCTTTGCCCACTTCAAGTACTCATCTGATTATGTACCCCCCAAAAACTAGGAAAACAGACCCATCAGCCCTGAAGATGAATTACCAATGAAGATGAATGTCAAGCAAACTGCCGGCACGTCCTTTATTTGCTATACACAGCAGTATGTGTGTGACCAGAAGGCTCAACAGCTTGGTAATGAACAGGATTTCAGTCCAAATTAAGTCCAGACAGCTCCCACTACGAGAAGTGTATCTAGCAAAACCCACCCAGAGTACACTCAAGCAAATCCAGCCCCTTCTCATGGTGTGCCACGGTCGCACGCCTGGTGCCATCAGCACAGCCTGGCCGTGGGCATGGGAAGGAAAGAGGGATGTTCAAGCCAGGGCTAAGACAGTTCTGGGACACAGCCTGATCTGTAACGAGTGGCAGAGGTGGCTTTTCAATTGTCTTTCACCCTAACACAGAATACAACAACTGTCTCATAAATAACAGTCAGTGACAGAATTTTTCTTTTTAATTGCATTTAGAGGATTTTTTTGATTTTTTTTTTCATTCAGTAAAAATCTTAAAAGATAAAGCATCTTATTACCGGATATCTTTGCTTTCTAAGGTGATGTATGTGCCATCGTATAGATCTAGGTCCCCCAAGGGCACCTTTGCTTTAATGCAGTCCGGATCCTCTTTATTATGCCTTTGTTCCAGCCCTGTGTCTCTGTCCTCATTTTCCTCTATATGAATCTTTTGAGCAACTAACTGTTTCTGTAGGGATAAAAAAAAGGAAACAGAAGAATATATACTGATGAAAGCAAACTCTGTAGCTGCCAGGAGCTGAACAGTCCAACTCTTTCCCTAAAACAAAGTCAATCTGAAGAAAATCTAAAACACTGTCTCCAAGTTTTGGGAGTATTTCCCTAGATTTTATCACATACGTAAGACTTTTTTTATTTAGACGAAATATAAAAACTTTCATTAGAAATAGTATGACTTGAAAAAGGCCCTTATTTCTCCTGCTGTACCTAAGAAGAGGGCTAATAGCATTCCAAAGTCATGGTAGGGCATTCAAAAGAAGAAATACTTGTTACCAGTCTGTCACCTTTGCCATATTTGGACCCTTTGCTCCCATTGTAAGACCTCATGGAAATAATATTAAGGGACTGCAAAGAAAATCATCATCTTAACCATTCAGCATGCTAAGTACAGCTTTTCTATAATTTCCAGGGGTAACTTACGATGTGCCTTAGGAGCTGAGCGACCTTTCGCCCTACAAAGCTCACAGGTACTGACTGCTATGAGTGGTCCATGGACTAACAATCTGTCCCAGCACACTCAGCTGGGTTTAATTCTCACTGAGATCTGCAAACTGAAAACCCATTAAATAATATGAGGATGTATACATGCCAAGCCAGAAGAAAAGTTCCATTTTTAATTGAGTCGGACACACTCAGTAACACACTGCTGTGCAGTACTAGAGGTGTGCACAGGAGCAGCACCTTGTGCAAGATCTTACAGGAGAGAACTTCTGCTGAAAGTCATTTGTATGCAATCAAACCTGTGGCCTGAAGAGTACAGCTGTCGTTCCATCCGTAGCTAAACTTCCATTACCACAGAAAGGGGTACACCTCGATGAGAAGAGCTGCCTGAAAGCAGTGACCTAAGGGGCAGCCCTGTTGGGGTTTTTTCCTCCCTTCTACTTCTCCCACACACCTAAAGCTACCTCTGCTCATCTCACTTTCCAATTAGCTACTTACACTGTTCTGACAGAGGCAAAGCTGGCACAAGAGGAAGACATGCATGGCCAGAAGAAAGGCTGTGAGCTGTTAGCCTGCCCAGCCCATATCATACTTACACCTAGAAGTTATCAGTTCAAAGTTCATTAAAGCCCTTTTCAGAAGGGTGTTTTCAGACCCTTTTCCAATAATAAATGGGTTTGAAGAAAACCAGAGATGATCTGTTCTCTGATGTGTCCTAGAAAAAGCAACGGGAAGAGCAGCCCGGCAGTCCCAGAGAGGAGCACAGGGAAATGCATGGCCTACAGGCTGTACTCTACATAGCAGCTGTAACACATCTAAGACAACACTTGTACAAACAGTTCTGGCATACAGCAGTCAGAATCCAGTACCTAAATTACCTTACTTAAAAGCGTTAGGATTTATGGATAGCAACAGGGGATGATGCATCTGGGGGAAAAACAGTTGAGCAAACTTGACACACAAAATTCTTGTGATCTGAAGCACAATTACACCAATCATGGCTTCTATTTCTGTCATCATAAAGCTCATGAAAATCCTGTGTTTGCAGAGGCAGTACTGAACATTATGCTTTACCTCCAGTTCTTTGAGGTAGTTAACTGTTGTCTCTTGTCTCATTAGTATTACCAAATCATGTGGGTTCCTCAAGTTCATTGGTGAATCCACCTGCAAGACATTTCAACAGCCCGTAAGGTAAGACATTCACCTAAAGAGAGCAATTTTACAAGGTAAGAAGTTACGTGCATTCAACTACAGCTTGTCTGTTCAGAGGTTTTCTGTCCACTTAGCACTGGTAATATGTCGTATTTTAAATCTGTTCTTCAAAGGACATTGTGACTTGAGGCTCTAATCAAACCATGCTTTAATCTTACACCTATTTCAGTTGATTCAGGCACACAAATTCTAAGCACGAGGCAAGTAAATTTCTCACAAAAAAAAATTACTAGAAGTATCTACTGCCAAAATAACTCAACAGCTTAAACTGCAAGCACAAAAAGCTATTTTCTTTGATAGCTTTACCATTCCTCCATCATGGCCCTCAGCAGGCACAAAGTACCTCAGCTCCAAGGCAGCTCTGCCACGCTACAAAGGTGCCACACCAGCCCAGCGCTACGATCTGGCACCTTCAGGATTAAGTAAATGAACGAAATCAAGAGGTAAGTGAAGCCTGAAAACTCTGCTGTAGATGAGTGTGCTACAGCTTCCACAGCTGCCAGCAGGAGCTGGCAGCTCAACAGGGAGTGACGTTATGGGTGAGTCACAGATGAGTGGTTGCATGCCAGCCCTTTACTGGTCCCTAGCTGGCCTCAGTAAGCTATGGCACTTCACAGCTGAAATGCCCCAGCCTTGCCTTCATGCCAAGTCAGTTCTGCTGTCTGGGCAGGGGAAAGGCGCTGCAGTGGAGAAGGTGGTGTATGAGCAGCTGAGCTCCCCACAGCTGAAAGGGCCACCTCCGGGCTCCCAGCCCGGCTCCTCTGCTCCATCAGCACGAAGCCAGTTAGTCCTGCACGCCAGCTCTGGTGTGCATCAGGCTCTCTTGTGAACTGAACAGGGCACAATCCCCTGCCAGTTGCCTTTTCTGCACTAGTAAATTAAATGAGCTTGTGGAGGATTGAATGACCCCGTGACCAGAGCAAGGGCACGGACAGGAGTCTGTGATGACAGGGTGAGAGAAAGAAGGGTGACACGGACAGCAGGATCTCCCAGTTCTAATGTAAGAACTGTTACAGCACATGATCTACATCGAAGTGTTCCCAGATCTGCCTGATTTCCATTGGAGCTTCCAGGATACGGAAGCACCACATCAAGATGTAAGCAGCACCTCTGAGCTAGTGCTGATAGCTCTGCGTGGGCTGCCCACCCCCAGGAAACCTCTGCAATCTTACCATGGAATGGAGAAGTCTGCCATACACACATGTGCAGGAGAACCTCCTGAGCTCTCACTTTTTTTGTAAACTTTCCAAACAGCCTGGACATGTTTTGGGACTCTATGGAAGAGAACTGCATCTCCAGCAGGACAACAGCAAATCTCCTGATCATTTTAATGTCTCCTGTAACAGATCAAGCCTTGGGCCATGTTCTCTTAGCTGCGAGTCAGGTACGAATCTCACATCTACTTTGGTCTACTGACTGTGAAGTCTACATTCCTTGACAGTCTCCCTACTGAGCAAGGATACTATCCCCTAAGACGAAACCATTTGTTCCTTTTATCTCCCCCACCTCAAAAATCCCCCAACAAACCAAACCCTAAGGGTGGTTTGAGCTGAGCATGCCTTTCCAAATCAAAAGCTGAAGTGCTTCTTCTAGTATGGAGCCATTTTGGTGGATGGCTCCTTACACAGTCCAGATGCTTACACATAATTCATTTTCTGCCTTAGCAATTTAATAATTTTGTATCATCAGATGAATAAAAAATAATAGGTGCTATTGACACCAGGTAACTCTCACACCATGAACTTGGAGATTATGGATTTAACTGTTGCAAACAAAGGATGAAAAAGTATCCAAAATGATCCAGACAGTCAAAAAAACACACTGTAGCAAAACAACCCAAGGATACTGTTAAGTATTAAAATCTACAGAATTTGACTTGCAGTCACATTTCTGACTTCTTCCTATGGGCCCCACCTCATTTGAACTGCTGCACACGTTATGGACTGAACACATCACCTGTTTATCTGCTAAAGGAAATGCTGTGATATGTCCACCTGAATTTGCAAAGAAAACGAGGGAAAGTTTCACTTCATGGTCTGTTCCAAACCAGCACCATCCCCCTAACAGCTCAAGGCTGCTTGTATGACACTACACAGCCCTCTGAGAGCAAAGTCAACTACCAGCTCCAGTTCCAATGACAAGCTG
Source organism: Porphyrio hochstetteri (assembly GCA_020800305.1). Lineage (NCBI taxonomy): Eukaryota > Metazoa > Chordata > Aves > Gruiformes > Rallidae > Porphyrio > Porphyrio hochstetteri. Next base: position 1,431,610 of record CM036908.1, read on the forward strand.
CACCTGGGCAGCAAATCTCTGCAGCAAGTGCTGCAGGCACCACTGTCCAGACAGCCTTTTTCTGAAGGACGAAGGACTCTGGCTTACCATCTATTCAGAGACAAAAATCACATTCAGGAACAGCTTCTGGTTTTAATTTCCAGTCAAAGTGTCTCTTCAGAGTTAGGTCCGAATTCAGCCTTTGGGAAGGCGAGGGGGTATGTCAGGACCCAGCATGCAGCAAGTGCCACATTCCTACCAACTACCACCTGGAAACAGAAATCCAAGTGACAGCCACCATGGAACAGCATTCAGAGCATTCTGTCACTCCACCAGGCAATCACCTCAGGTTCAGCAGCATGTGTGATATTTTTCTTTAGTCTTCAGATTTTCACTGCCAGATCTGACCTTGTTTTGTCATGAGCACTTTCTAGCCATAGCAAAACCCCCCAACCTTGCAGAAAGTTAGTAGTATTTAATAACCTTTGCAATCCCTGTCCCTTTAAGACCACCTTTAAAATCCTATTTAGATGCAGCCATTCCTGAAAAACAATTTAAATGGCAAAATGAAGCAGCTAATGGACAAGTGTGTGAAGTTTGCAGAGGAAGCTGGAGGCAGCACACCCAACGCCTTTGGAGCATGTTTGGCAGCCTGTAACGGTGAGCCAAGTACACATTCTAAGTTCTGAGCCTTTCATGCTATCGCTACAAAATGATAACTGAGGAAATAAAAAGCATTGGGAGCTACAAACAAGCTGTATGACACACAGGAAACTGAACTGAACTGAAAGCCACAGGAGACCTCATGATGTCATACCTGCAAACGAGTAAAATAATGCCAACTTGGCCTTCAACAGGCATCAGTTTGGAGGATGATGGTGCTCAAATTCAAGAATTTCATAGAATTCAAAGTGCCATTTCCTGATCTGCTTAGATTGATCCCAAAAAATCACCCTGCTGCCAAGTAGGGGAATCCTCCCTTTCCTTACGACCTGTAATCTGATCGCTCCACTGAGAAACAGGCCAGCCAATCCAGCTGAAAAATATCTTAAAGGAATAAACAATTAGTTTTCATCAGGCTAGCCTGAATTGGCCTGGTGTGAGCATTTCATCATCCCCCTCTCTGCAGGGACAGCCACGTGGCTCTGGCACTGCACCTGTTCCTCTCGGATCCACCCAGCAATACTGTCAAGGCTTCTGGTTTGCCATCCACCTTTCTACAACATCCCTCCCCAGATCAAGTGTTTTTTCTTTTAGTGTCAGTGGCTTCTAGAGCTGGAAAAAGGCAAAGCTGACCTACTCACCTGGCAACAGCACCAATGCTGCATTTGCCATCATGGGCAGGGATGGCACATCAGGAAGAATTCAGCTTGCAGGTAAGTAGCAAACAGAGATACAATATCTGCATTATCTACACAGCAGAGGTAACAGTAGTGGCAGTAGTAGAGATAAGTGGGCAGCAGGCCATGCTGAAGACAAGAGCACACACTCAGAGCCCTGTAGGGCTTGCTGTCTGGGTGCTCACACCTTGCTCCATCCTTGCTGCTGGTGCTGCCCGTGCTCGAGTGCCACCCAGCATCTTCAAGCTTTCCAGTATCCCAAACCCCAGAGAGTTATACTCTGAATAAAAACACAAGACATGCCTGAACCTTCCTGTGGGCTGCTGCTTAGAAAAATTCAGAGAGATGACAACACACCCCAAAGTTTTGGAAAATCTTTAGTCAGAACCACGCTGCAGATACCTGCCCCCCAACCCTGGTGTTGAAACACTTCACTTCTGGTGCTTCCTGTCACATTTAACAGGAGCTGCAGATGTTGCCCTAAGTTTAAATTGCATTAGATACAGCAGCTTTGCTTTTATGCCATGTAGGACAGTGGCCTACTAATACTACAGATCCTTCACCCCTCCAGGCAAAGTCTGCTGTGCCTCATCATCTGATCAGGTGAGTCAGAATAGCAAAGAGCAGATGGACACTGCAATTTAGCTCATCTTCTGCAAAACGTAAGCAGCTCCCCACAACGCTCTGCCGGGACGAAAGAGACCAGGCATCAACCTGCAGAGCACCTCCAGCCTCCTCCTGAGCGAAGGGGAGGCTCCTGCACCAGAGCAGATCCCTGTTCCAGCCTGCTCACGTTGAACTCCAGGCACGAGGCTGATGGCAGAGCACCACATTATTTCCTCTTCCTCTGGAGCGCTGCGAGTGTGACGCTCGGGATGATGTGCTTGAAATGCAGGAACCTGACTTCTCTTCAAACACAGTAAACAAAAATAGCTCTGGAAAGCTTTCCTTGAAACTCTGGTGGCTCCTATAGCTACGCTGCAGAGAGCTGCCTGCAAACCACTCAGAATAAGTGTTCTCTGTTCAACTTTGCCCAAAGGTGAAAGTTGCTCTGTAAAACACAGCTCAAATTTATTCACTGACAGAAAGTACTCCAAGAGCCTGGTTCAGCAAGAAGCACACAGAATCTGTGTTACAAAAAGAGACACCAGAGTTGAATGAAACCCTGAAGTCTGAGAGCCTCTCCTGTGTTCCCCACACGTATCAGAAAGTCTGAATAATCAGACCTGGAAGTTTTGCCACACCTTTCAGTGTATTTCCCCCACTGTGATCCAGTCACATTGCATCAGGAAATCAACTTTTAAGATGAGGGTCAGTGAATGCCTCAGTGAACTATTTTTAGGCAAGGCTTTTTTTTACAGTAACGTGGAAATCCCACTCTTAACTGAGGCACAGGAGCACCGAAATCAAAGCAGCTGTGAGCGCCTCTGCAGGGAGTAAAGGCTTTTCACTACATGCAGGAGGCAGATGATGACAGAGAGAAACTGGAAAAGATACTATGTCAAACCATGGTGTACAGAAGAACGGGCTTCTTGCACTTGTTTTATATGCTTGCTATAGTGGATCTTTAGTCACTGCACTTCTGAAATGAAGGCAATTCCCACTCAAAAAGGCTGGAACTCTGTGCAGTCTCAAGTGGAGGCAAAGGATCTACAAACTGACACTGGTCTGTTGGTATATTCTTGCTGGCTTGAGATACTCTGCACTCCATGGCAGTTCTGGAAAAGCCACAAAAATTCTGTATAGGTTTCAGGATAAGACAAGCTACAGAACTGGAAAATATATGTGTTGGCGTATAAAAATGATGAGCAGGCAGTGTCTGAAGACATTTGTTCCCAGGGATGTCACTAAAAAATGCACACAGAAAAATGACATTGAGCTTTTATAATAAATATTGAGCCATTTAAAAGCTTACAGCTACGAAATCTGTTAACAAACAACATTAGAATTGGATGTTATTAAGAATAGCAGCAGCACAGGGAAAACATAAATTTTAAACACTTTACCACTTCAAACATAAAACCTAAGGAAGCTTCAGTACTACTGAATGGGTCTGCTCAACTGAGAGCACTCCCAGAGAACAAATCAGCTACAAGATAACAGACCCGAGTACATCAAGGGGAAACAAGACTTTATTTGTAACACCACTTGTCTGCAAGGTGCTGTTAAAGGTACAAAGCAAATTTCCAATGTGCATGTTCTAGCTAAGGTTTACTCTCTGTTGCAGCAGAACAGATGCCAGCCATGCATTTAGTTGAACCAAAACAAGAGAGGGCAAGATCATTCACATACATCTGTAATGAACAAGCTCTTGTTTTGATAAAGGCAGACTGGTTCCTGATGACTCCTCACTGCCAAATCCTAGAAATACTAAGTGTTCTAGTCTTGAAACTACAGAAAAGAAGAAACCTAATTAGGCTCACTCAGCAAACCTAATTCACTCACTTCAGCAAATGGATGGCAGACAACACATTAGCTTTTTTCTTGTTAAAAACTTTAAGGGAAACGACTTTACCCAACGATGTATTTTTAGGGCAGGCACTTCATACCATGGTTTTCACTTCCTAGGATTCAGCTTGAAATGTAAAAAGTCCCCCAAACCCCAATGTATTCAACTACATAGAAGAACAGTGGATTTCAGAGTCTCACTGACTTGGCTCTCTGGGGCTTTCACACGTGCTGGGCTCACTCAGAGGCAACCCCTTTCGCTGGGAAGCTCACAGCATGGGGAAGGCACGCCAGGTACCACGCACGGCTCTCGCCACAGCACCACCAGTTCTGAACAGCTGACTCACATCATCTTGTCAGTCTGTCCTACCCGTATTTTAAAAGTAACAGAAAACAGGACAAGAGGCCAGAGAATTGAAGTGTGAGGATGCTAAGAGAAGTGGGAGCAAGGAACTGCCAGTGTCCTGAGGACAAAGGCTGTACAGAGGGGAGAGTAGGACATGGTGCCTGTGCATGGTCAGAGCCATCGCTGGGGCTTTCAGGACCTACAAATTGAACTGCCTCAGCATATGCTACTATGCTGGGCTAAATACTGAACTTTTTGTATTAAAGCTTTGCTGTCAGTGGTCAAAACCTGGCGTGAGGTTACCTGCTGGACTGCAGCTGGGGCGAGAGCATGGGTACTGACCGCTGTGGTTCAGCAGCCCTGTGGACTTGCCTCTTAGCTCCTCCGCCTCAGATGCAAATCTTGCACTGCTAAGTTGAGAACAGAAAAGCCACTTCTCCTCTACAACTGCCCCAAAGAACAAAGAATTTGCATTTCTGACTGCACTCCACACACAGGCCTATTTTTATCCAGCTCACACCTAGCCGTGCTCCGCACAGCGGCGCAGCACAAGGCTGTGCTCCCCGGAGCAGGGGATGCCTATCGGCTGTGGTTCTAGGCCAGCAGCACACCACTGGGGACAGGGATGCTCAGCACCTTGGCCGCTCCCTGAGGTGTGCAGATTCAAAACTGCCTGGCCACAACCTGAGGCATGGTCACATCCACACGAACAACCGTCCAGCAGCGTCTCCTCCCTCCACTTGTCCTGAGCCAGGATTACGCAGGTACAGCACTGCATGGAACTCACATGTCACCTTTACCCAGCAGCTGGTCTTCCTGACCCTGAGCAGGCTGACTGGCACTGCTGCTCCTCTCCTCTCTCCTCTAGATCGTGTCTAACAAACTCCCAAACACACGACAGTGCATTCAAAACAAAACAACTGTTTGCCAACAGAGGTTCCTTGCCAGAGGCTCTCTGCTCCCCTATCGCTGCCCCAGTCCTGCTCTGCAGCATCTGCCTGGGAGGTTTCTTTGTTTCTTTTGGTTTAGTTACTCAGAGCAAACTTTTTAGCACTTACAGTAGTCCACATACAGGCAGTTCTTTTGAGTCCCTACCAGCTTGCTCTGCTTTAATCACCTCCACCAAGGGGTCTTTAGAAAGACCTGACCTCAGCTCTGATATGCCTGAGATATGACAGCACCTGGTCCTCACCAGTAAAGCCATGAGCGACTACTGAATCTGCTTCCTGCATTGCATTTCACCTGTCACTGGTTTGCTCTCTGTTTATGCCAAGCTTCTCTCTTCTCTTGCAGTGCACTCGTATTTCTGTAGAGCGGCTCCTCTCCCTACTGGCAGACAAAAGTCTAAAATCAGTTATAGATTAGCCTGAACTTTATACTGTGAGTTGTGAAATGAGAAGGCTTAGAAAGGTGTGCACGGAGCAGATACAATCTCACTAAAGAGAGACGATTACTCTGCCCCGGCGTTGCAGCAGCACACACCTGAAGGTGGACTTGGACCAAAAGAACGTGCACTGATCCAGAGAACGACGTATTTGACCTGAAAACAGGCTACCAGAGCAACAGACAGGGCTTGGTGGCTTTTCTCTTGGTGGGGCACTGAGACAATGAAACCTTACATGTGCTGCTGGGAATTAATTTGTTTCATCATTCCGAAATGCTCACTGGAGCACGGGCACAGCAGCGCCTGCCTAGCAAGCACTCCCCTGTACTCGGGGAGACACAGAAATGGTTTGTCTTCGCTTTGCCACCCCTGCCAGGTTGTTATACCACTCAACTCCAGCACAAGTCTCAGCCAGGGCACTGATAGCAGCCCCATGCCACAGAAAATCAATCTCACTTGGATGTGATCTCGTAAGAAAGGCTTACACCTTGCTGCACTGTAAGAAGAAACAGCCAGCAGAGATTTTGGGGCAATAATGTAACATATTCTCACCCTTCTTCCTTCAAACAGATTCCAACTATTGTACTTTGTAGATGGGCCAGGATCTTTAACTTCTGTTCTCAGCATCTCACCCATAGCACATGGTGGTAACAGGACAGACAAGGTTCACATTAGCAAACTAAACACTGCAAGAGGTCACTTGTCACTTGAACAGTGGGGAAAAACACAAAAAACCTCAGCAACCCTAGTGTTCTCTGCAGACACGAGGTGGGGCTGGCCACAGTGGAGGGCTGGACTGAGAGATGGAAAAACAGGCTGACAGTGACCTCATGAAGTCAACAACAGCAAGCCCCAGGTGGGGCTGAACAGAATCCACCTTAGCAGAAGAGGGTGTTTGGGCTCTGGTGGGGAAAAGCTGGTGATAAGCAGCCCTGTGCCCTTGCAGCTGAGGTGTCCAACTGCACCCTGGGCTGCAGCAGCAAGCCTGGACCAGCAGAATGTGGAGAGCAATTATTCCCCTCCGCCAGGCACCCGTGAGGTGGCACCTGCTTCAGCCTTCTGTCCCTGGCTTCAGGGCCAGCAAAGCCATGCGAGGAGGTGAGCGGCCTGAGCACGTGAGCCACAGAGCAGCAGGCAGGCTCAGACGCAGGGGAACACTGCTGCTGCTCTCCGCTTCCCAAAGGCAAGGTACACAGCAGACAGAGACAGAATCTTCTCGAGGTGTGACAGTGAGAGGGAGCTGCTGCTACACAGGGAATCTCTGATGAGAAAGGTGAACAACAACATCACACTGAAGGCAGGTGACCACTGGAGCAGTGGCCCACTGCTGTGCCCTGCAAGGTCATCCAATCCCCAGCCCTGGAAGCAGAGTCTGGCTGTGCAGGGTCCTCAGCAGCTCCATCTCCTTGGCCCTGCTTTGAGAGCTCTACAGTCTATGGGATGAAGGTGGACAGAAGCTCCACTGAAAAAGCATGAAATAAAAATAGCTGGACAAAAGAGCAGGATGGCAAAGCATACTGGTAAAAATACAAGTTCTCATGACAAATACCAACTTAACAGAGAATATTCTGAAAAAATTAAAGCAAAGGGATGCTCTGCAGCAACATTTTAGGCTTATGTCCTGATAACAAGTACTTTGGTGTTGGTCTTAGAAGGATAGCTCAAATACTGTTGTTCTACCAATGAACTGATAAATCAATTCTGAAGCATCCCACTGCCAATGAATCACAGAGTATCTCAAGCTGGAAGGGATCCATAAGGTTCATCAAGTCCAACTCACTGTCCCGTTCCAGTGTCCAACCACCGTCTCAGTGAAGAGCCTTCTATCCGAACTTCCCCTGATGCAGCTTCATTCCATTCCCTCATGCCCAACCAGTAGTCACCAGAGAGGGATCAGCACCTCCCCTTCCCCTGCCCGCCCTGAGGAGGCTGCAGATCACCCCTCAGTTTCCTCTTCTCCCAGCTGGACAAACCAAGCGCCCTCCGCCGCTCCTCAAGCCCTTTCCCCACCCTGGTCACCTTTCTCTGGACGTGCTCCAACAGCTCAGCCTCCTGGTCACGCTGAGGTGCCCGTGCCCGCACACAGGACTCGAGCTGGGGCTGCACCAGTGCAGCAGAGTGGGACAAGGACAACTCCTTCCTCCTGCTGGACACTGCAGACTTGAACCACGATTACACGTGGGCATTCAGAACAACTCCAGAATGTGCCCACTCTTCTCATTCCCAAAGCCACAGAAAAAACCATTAAATTCAGATCTGCTCTGCAGGGATGGCAACTGCAATAACCTTTTAGGTTTGTGTGGCAAGATTTTAGCAGTGCAGGGGCTACGGAGGTGGCTTCTGTGAGAAGCTGCTAGAAGCTTCTGCTTGATCTGACAGAGGCACTGCCAGTCAGCTCCAAGACAGACCTGCCACTCACCACGGCCGAGACAACGAATGACAGTGGTAGTGCCACTGTGATAACATATTTAAGAAGGAAAAAGAAACCAAACAAAAACCCAAAACCCAGCAGCAGCTTTTGTAGCTGGAGAAGGAGATGTAAGCAACTTTGCAGACACCAAGGCCAGCGAAGAGGAAGGGGGAGGAGGTGTTCCAGGTGCCAGAAGAGAGACTCCCCTGCAGACCACAGTGAAGCAGGTTGTCTTCCTGCAACCCATGGAGAATGATGGGGAGGATGATGGGGAGCAGGGATTCCTCTGCAGCCCATGCAGGACCCCACACCAGAGCAGGTGGAGACACCTGAAGGAGGCTGTGACCTGGTGGGAAGCTCCTGGCAGGACCTGCAGCCTGTGGAAAGAGAAGCCCATGCTGGAACAGGTTTGCTGGCAGGACTTGTGACCCTGTGGGGGACCCATGCTGGAGCAGTCCCGTCCTGAAGGTCTGTACCCCATGGACCCACGCTGGAGCAGTTTCTGAAGAACTGAAGCCCCTGTGGGAAGAACTCACATTGCAAAAGTTCATGGAGGACTGTCTCCCATGAGAGGGACCTCATGCTGGAGCAGAGGAAGACTGTGAGGAGGAAGGAGCAGCAGAGAATGTGTGATGACCTGAACTCAACCCCCATTCCCTGGTCCCCTGTACTGCTCAGGAGAAGGAGGAGGAGCCCAGCAAAAAGAGGGGTGAGGGAAGGTGTTTTGAGATTTGGTCTTATTTCTCTCTGCTTTACTTGGGCAATAAATTGGAATTTTTTTTTTTTAAAGTTGAGTCTGTTTTTCCTGTGAAGATGACTGGTGAGTGATCTCTCCCTGTCCTTATCTCAAGCCTTTTGTTATATTTTCTCTCCCCTGTCCAGCTGAGGAAGAAGAGCAATAGAGCAGCTTTGGTGGGCACCTGGCTTCCAGCTAGGGTCCACCCAGCACAAACAACCACAAACTCAAGTATTGTTTTCTCAAGAGCCTGAGAGATAACATTACTACACAACACTCCAGCACTGGGCAGTCAGCAGCACTACACCCCAGCTTCTGAAGCGTTCTGCTCCTCACAGTCCAAGTAATGCCATACACATAACTGGAGTTTCCTTGCTGGAAACGGATGGATTCATTTTGAGTGTGCAGATACAAGAAGTTACTCCACAGATGCTCTTGTGTCCCCTCTGCTACAGCCTCCGAGTACTTTATACGCTGCACATGGGAATGCTGCTGCTTAGAGAGAGAACAGCTCACTGCATAGCAGTGGTACCATCAAAGTTTCTACCTGTTCTACCCGTTAACTGGCATCATAAAAAGCCATGTCTTCAATCAGGGCTGAATTCAGCGAATCAGATTTGAGTCATTTTAGCTCATTAGATTTTAAGTGGCAGCTGCCTCTCACGCAGTAATCAGAACCACCACTTCACCCCATCGGTAACGTGCGATTCATACGCAGGCAGAGATGCTTTCAGACCACTTGCATATACTCTCTGCCACTTCCCCGCTCACCAAGTGGGTGGGGAAAGGAGGGGATAGCACTGGAAGCGTTGTCATTCACTCGGTTACATGATTACCTAGGGTGAGAGCGCCCCTGCCCCACGCAGGCAGCTGAAGGGCCTGGGGACTATAAGGACAGCAGCGTCCTTTAGGTCCGAGGAACCTAAAGCTTTCTTCACGGGAGCCCTCACCAACAACTCTCACACAGGCAGGTGATGTCAACAGACACTCGTCTTCTTATGGGGGCAAAGGCCGGGCTGCTAGCTGCAGCGAGTAACCCTTGCACTGCGGAGGGCGCCCGGCCCGGCGGTCCTGCTCCGAGCCAGGCCAGCCCGCCGTGGAGCTCCGCTGCTCCCCTCGCAACAACGCGAGTAAGGCAGAGCCCGAGCACGAGATCCGCACCGGCTCCTCCGCCCGCCCTGCGAGCGGGAGGCGCAGCCCGCACCGCGCCGGGCGGCCTCCCCCCGCCGCCGGATCCCCGCAGGGACGGGAGGCAGCCGGGGCGGGGGCGGCGGGGGCGGCGGGAGCGGGGCAAACCGCGCACTCAGTCCCGGGGCGGCGAAGGGGCGCGCTGGGGTGGGAGCGAGCGGCGCGGCGGAGGCCGCCCGCAAGGCGGCCGGGAGGGCAGCGCGGGGCGGTGCTGCCGCGCTCGGCGCCGCAGCGGGACCCGGCTCCGCGCACACAGCCCGAGGCTGCCGGCGAGCGCGGCCGCCGCCTCCCGCGGCGCGCTGCCCGGCAGAGCCCCGCGCAGCCCCCGCGGCCGCTCCGCCTCACGCTGCGGCCCCGGCAACTTCCAGACACGTTGCGGGAGCGACGCCTGCTCGCTGCGGGCAAGCCCCGCGCCGGGGCGGCTGGGAGCGCCCGTCACCGCCGCCCGGCTACAGCGGCTCTCGGACAGACAGGGCTTCGGGCCGGGCCGACGGGCCCCGTCCCCCCGCCGCACAGCCCGAGGCGTGTCGGGGCGGCGGGCGAACAGCGGCGCGGGCGCGGCGGCTCCCCACCGCCGCAGCGGGCCGCGACCCCCGGGGTAGGCGGGCAGCTCCCCGTGCCCGCCGGGCGCCTCACCTGCTGCTGGATCTTCCCGTCCTCGGTGACCACCCAGTGGGTGGTGGCAGCGGCGGGCTGCGACCCCGAGGCCAGCAGCGAACACAGACCCAGGGCCCAGCCGGAGAAGACCCACACCCGCCCCAGCCCACCCCACCCGGACGCTCCTGCCGCCGCCATCTTCCCCAATCCCGGCCTGCCCGCAACATCCGGAAACGGAACCGCCCCCGCCGCCATTTTGGGAGGGGAGGGCCGGGCGGGCGGCGCCTCCCGCTGCGGGGCCGGAGCGGGGCGGGCCGGGCCCTTCCCGGCGCCGGGAGCCAACCGGCCGCGGCTGCGCGCCCGGGGCAGCCCCAGGGCGAAGGAGGCCGGATCGCGGCGGCTCCCCGCGCGTTCAGCATGGCCGGGAAGGGCGCGTCCGGTGAGTTCGGGCAGCCTCCGGCTGGCTCTCCGTGCCGCCGGCAGCGTGGGGCTGCGCTTTGGAAACAAACCGACTCTGATGTGCACCCAGACTTTGCCCTGCCCGCAGGCCTGCCCGCGCCTGCAGCTGGCCGCGGCTAACTCTGGGAAACGCCTCACGCCCTTTTCCTCCCCAAACAGTGCAGCAGTGGAAGAAAATAAAGCTTCTCTCTTTCCCCTTACCTTTCGATACCGACCCAGCAGCATCAGTCCCCAGCCATGAGGGACAGGTAAAAGCTGCTGGGTTCCAGTTACGGCCTCTCGGACCCCGTTAAGTGTGCGACCTGCAGCCTGCCCAGAGGTACTGACCAGGAACACTTGGCTCCCTGGCCACCCGGGACGCAGGAGAAGGGTACACATAGTGTCATAGAATCACAGAACCATAGACTGGCATGGGTTGGAAGGGACCCCAAGGATCACAGAGCTCCAACCCCCTGCCACAGGCAGGGCCACCAACCTCAGGCCTGGAGCTACACAAGGTTGCCCAGGGCCCCATCCAACCTGGCCTTGAACACCCCCAGGGATGGGGCACCCACCCCCTCTCTGGGCAGCCTGTTCCAGCCCCTCACCACTCTCTCTGGAAAGAACTTCCCCCTAATATCTAATCTAAACCTTCCTTCCTTTAGTTTTAATCCATTCCCCCTTGTCCTGATATTGTCTACACTTTTAAAGTTGAATCCCAGTTAAACTAACAGGAAGTGTTTGGCTTCTCTCGGGACAGAGAACATAATCTCACAAGTACAGCAGCTCCTTACCATGCCAGTGCTCCCACTGGGCCTTACCAGAGCTCACAACCCCCCTAGGCTGCTCCCCAAGCCAGTCCAGCTCCATCATAGATCCCAGCTGCTTACTGCACTGCCGACGCCAAGGAGGCTCAGTAAGACAGCGACCGACTGCTTGTCACATGATGAATCCCACAGAAGACCTCACGGCATCCAGCTCTTGCCGAGTATCTAAACTCCTATCCAGAGCTATGCATTTAAAAGTTGGATTACTTAGAAGTTGAAACACAAAATGCAAGCCTTGCTAAGATCTGTTCCTCAGTGGCAAACAGCTCAATACACCTATGGCAATCTAAGGAGAAAGACACTAAAACCATACAGTTCCATAGTCCCTTTGACTAAGCCACCGCAAAGTGTTGCAGAGTAACTGTGAAGCAAATGAGCCAAACAAAATTACAAACCCCATTTATTCCAAAAGCCTAAGGGAACATTCACAATTCCACAAGGTGTCAAACAGGTGTCTCCACAGGGACTCACTGCATTAAAGTTAAATATGAAACTGGACGGGGGGAATAATCTGAGGCCACAAGAACTTCGCACGTCACCTCTGAAAATACAGGAGTCCCATAAAGAAAACTCATTCCAAATTCAGCATGAAACAAGCTGCTAGTACCTAATGATTAGTCTAAATACAAGCTATGGTTAAGCTCGGAGATTCCATTTTTAAGCCTGTAAAACACAAGTTATAGCCACCCTTGCAAAATGTCGTATTCTTTCCCAACAGAAGCCTGTGACCTCTTCAGTGCCTGTTTGCAGAGGGACATTTTGATATCACAAATTTGTCCTTGAAAACTCTTTGCCAAGTTTGTTGGTTTTAGTGACAAACCTGAGTTTAGCAGCCGGCCTATAATTGGAAATACAAGTTAGCTCACATGTCCTGGAATGCCCAAAGTTGGCCACCTACCGCTCCAGAGTTCAGCAAAACTAGACTTTAGCACCAACAATGCTCCTGACTTTCCCATAGTTTGGGTACTCTGGCCTTCTGACTGTTGTGATGAATATCAGCGTGTTAATGAAGACACCTGAAGGGAGATCCACAAGCAAATACAAATGGAAGTAGGTGGGGGAACATCACTGTCAGACATTTGTCTGTGGGTAATGCATGGCTGGACAAAAGAAAAGAAAAAAGGAAAAACAGGGTAAGAAATAATCTTCATTCATCTAAAGTCTAAGCTATTTTACATCAACACACCCCTGAACACCTATTAAAGTTCTTTTCCTCTGTCTCAACTTCTTTCTTTTTACCACGTGCTAATTCCTTTACCATGCTGTAAACACTGTGCCTGTTGAACAGCTCCACAGAGGATAGGAATGCCTGTAAGACTGGGCAACAGCCAGAGGACTGGTCCCCATAAACCCGGTTTGTCAATGAAGATCATAAGTCCCAGCTATTTTATGAAAGGTTTTTAAGTACTAAGATGCTATTTGGGGTAAATAACAAGGGCTGGTGGGTCTGTTGCTCAGCTATTGTGACTGCAAACAAATTTTAATAGGCTGTTCTCCTTTGTTCAGTGATTCAAGGCAACAGATAGCATCACCCTGTACCCTATCACCCTGTACCCTAAGCACCCTGAAGTGGAAGTAACAAAGGTTACCTGATCACAGGTTTCCATGACAGGGGAGAGAGTTCTCTTGGTTACAAGCATGCCCATGCTTTTGACAGTGTCTAATCTTTGGATGGAATGTCTGCCAGGTCAGACAGCTGGATTCTCCTTTGAGAATGATCCCCACACTCTTTTAGAGCAATCCTTCTTTAGGAATGACACTTCTACTATCCCCTGCTACCCCTTCAAATGTTTTCAGGGGTCACAAAAGCCAGGCACTATACTCGAAAACCAAACTCAGAACAATGAATCCAGTGTTTGTCTTCCCCACGGTACCTTCTGCTGCTCACTGGGCAGTCCTGCACCCAAGGAGCCAGAGAAAACCTACTTTTTCTAGGAATTTTCCTGTGAGACCAGACAGTACAGACTGCACCATAGGTGACACCTTCCCTTTCCATATGCACATGGAAACGTGCTCCCAAATGCCCTCTAAGATCTACCTGAATTAAATGCATGCTTCAAAAGGCACATTTGGATTGTATAACTCATACAAAAATCAAAGCTCCCCATGTCTGTTGCATTTTCTCTTTAATAGCAGAGAAAAACTGGAAATAAAGGGATGCTCTGAACAGTGCTTTGTGGATGACATTGATGGATAGGTAAACGTTTGCAAGACCGTGAAGTGAACACTCAGGAGAGTTCCTGTTGCACTGGGAACCTGCATCCTCCAGGAACAGAAGGTATGTTTTTTTCTTGGTTGCTGGGTTGGGGTTTTGTGTGTGTTTGGGGCAGTGTGTGGGGGTGCCATATATATGAATGACTTTTACTCTGTTGAGCTACACCAGAATATTTTAGTCTGTCAATCTGAAATACTGAACATTATTAAGCTTATTAATTCCTATGTATTCCTAAGAGAGAATTAGATCAATCTGCTTATCAGGCTGTTTACCTAAGTAAATATTTCCTTATCCTTACATATAAATGTTGATCTTATTAGGGCAATAAATTATCTCAGTTCTAATCCAGTTTCTTACATGAAGCACTGTTCTTCCCTGGCCCCTGTTTATGAGAAATGTCACAGGATTTGTAGGGCACATGACTATTTTTTTCTCTTTTTCTCAAGCTGTGGTCTTGCATCCATGAAGTTGGTTGCAAGGGAGAAACCAGATGTTTTCCATGTATTGTCTCACTGTAGTAGCATATAATGGATGCATAACTTTTCTGTTTCTTGCCCCAGGAAAATGGATATGAAGTGTTAATGCAGCAATCTTCTGCTACTGGAATTTGTCTCATCAGGCACAGCTATAGTAGGAACTGCCAAAGGAAAGTGTGCTAGGGAAAGATGTATGCCAAAGAGCAAAAGTGATCAAACAAAAGCGTGGAAGCTATTCTGCCACTCAGAGAAATGCAATGCCAGGAGCAGACTTCAAGGGAAAAGGAGTCTGTGTTTTAGCATGGAGAACAGCAGCAGTTGTTTAGAGAGCAGCAGAGTGATGGCCAGTTCTAGTCTTACAAAAAGGCCACTCGTGTCTGAAGACAGAGACTCCACTTTTCCCTACAGCTCTGCAAGTTTTAGCATGTGAAGGGTGGTGAGAACGTGGAGAGCCATGTACCAGCCAGTGCTGTGCCTAACATAACGTGCAGGTGGGCAGGGAGGTGAGCCATGGTGGTGGGAAAAGGGTGTTTGTCTTCCTAGCAAATAGAAAAGGCAAATAGGTGATTTGAGAAGACAGCAATGTCTGGGGGGATACAAGGAGACACCTAGCACTGCTGCATTACCCATGTCCTGAACAGAGAGAACAAGAGGGCCAGCCTGAAAGCCATATGGATACATGAACATCTTCCTATGCACAAGGTAATCGGGAGATCACATGGTTTAAATCCTGTTCTCAATCAACACATGAGTCTGTTGTTTTGTTGGGGGTTTTTTAATGAATTTCAAAATTTGGGAACTAAACCCAAAGGGTCTGGGCTGTGGCTCTGAGCTGTTTTGGGAGTCTTGTTCTCTAATCTTTTGGCTGAAACTGGGTTAAGAATTCACCTCTCTTTTGTGCTTGGGAATGCTGACACTGCATTTCAGACTGCTGTGATTTTATAGAACTGGGAACTGAGGCACAGAAAAAAGAAAAGTGTCGTTCTCATGAAGACATCAAGAAGGCTTGAAGCTAAGGCATAGCTATTACCACACCGTAACAAAAAGATCACTAAGCAGAAACTAGGCACCCTGCACCTTCCTGCATATGAAACAAATTGATAACTGTTTGACTGAAAACCTGAATGTAAGCTCACTGCAAAATTAGTAGCAAGGTCTATTAAAACTCCCACATCACACCTTTTATTTCCTACATTTTAGTCAATCACACTTGCCTCTCAGTTCCCTTGTACAAGCCTTCCTTGTCTGCCTGTAAATAGAAGTGAGCTTCAAAGCTCAGACTGCTGTTGTGAGTATCTATCTACACAGTTAAAAGAGTCTTCTCTCCTCTTTTTCAGGTCAGAGGCAAACTGATGCTGACTTGCTTTGATTCCCTTAGTCTCGACTGTGCTTGCTCCAACCTGAAATTAACTGATAGTCCTGTTCAAAGTTTTTCTTATGCCCCATAAAAGCCCAACATTGTGCCCAATCCTGATAGCAGCTACTGGCCTGCCTAGCCATTTCCATCCTCTCTCTGGGGCAGGTGGAGTATGTTCTGTGCTGGGAGAAGAGACGCCTCTGTAGCAATCACAGAATACCACCTGGGAACCCTTATGAATATCTTGCATCTCAGTATAATTTGTCTGACTGTGATCCAACGTCATACCCCTCCAATGCCTTGGTCAGTTCCCCCAGCCCCCACAGAAACCCTCTCTGATTGCTGTGAGCCCCACTGACTCAGTGAGAAAAGCTGTGGCGATGGGGCTCTCCCCAGGCAGTCATCTCAGTCTCCTCATGAAATCACTGCTTAATCCCATGTCTGCAGTTCTATTTGACTCGTGGCAACAAGGTCTGTGTCGTGCTAATCTACATCTTTAATAGGACCAAGCAATCCTCTAAGTTCTAGAATGGTCTAAAACAAGTTAATGAGAAGATCATTGATGTTGTTTGCTTACCTCCAGAGTGAGAGGCAGGTAGTCCTATTTATTGCCCTGCAGGCACTGACAGGGTTCAAGAGAGTTAAGAAAAAAACAGTGACAAGAGTGACTCAGGTCTTTGGACCAGTAGTTTTCTGGGGCTCCATAAGCTCACCAGCCTATCTCCACACTGCCAGCAGCTCATAGCTGATACATGGACCCTCAGTCAGCATCAGCATCATCCTGTACATTAAATGCTGTGCATTAAATGACTGCCTGGTGTATTTTGTAGAGGTTAATCTTATCCACCATCTTCTGCCTTTAAACACCTGCTCCTTCATTCCTGAAGCATGCCAAGCTGTTCATCCACTCCAGGCCAGTTGCTCAAGGACCACCAAGTCAGGCACAAGGGTGTGGGGATCTTCTGGGATGCCCTTGCAGACACAGTAGGCACACTGATCAAAAGCTGTGAGCATGGTAGGGGGCTTTTCTGAGATATGCACTGGAAGCTCTTGTGCTAACTTTCCCAGTTCATGGAGATGAAGTCACAAATCCCAAATTAAAAAACAACTACCACTTTTTCCTAATGGCAAGGTTTAGGTTCATGAAACACACAAGCACTGTCCATTCTACATACATCCTTGGCTCACATGGGAAATAATCCACTTGAAGAGATGAAAAGAGGTGTGAACACAACCTGCAGAGGGGAGGAGAGAGGTGAGGATCTGAGCACCTGCTCCCTACACCCCTCTGCCCCCAAAAGTGCCAGCCACAGAAAGAGACTTAAGGGATTCCAAGGCACTGCTGTCCTTCAAGAATATTATTTCCCAAGCACTGGCAATACAGCATCACTGAAACCACTTACCTGGAGCTATGGAACGTAAGGACACAACAGTTGCCGTGCTGGGTTGGAGCAGGGAGCCAGGATCCAGCCAGGGACCCTGGGGCCTCCCCCAAGGCAGGGCTGCAGCGGGGACACGGCCTCTCCCTGTCTTTGTGCCAGGCTGAATCCCAGCTTCCAAACCTCCCAAAATCTGGGTGTCAGCCCTGATGTTTAACAAGTGCTCCACCATGCTTCCAGTGCTAATTGGAAGTAGCTAATTGACTTGTCCCTCTGAACAGTCTCCCCTCAAAGTTGATCCCCCTCAGCCTGAGGCCTTGGGGCACTCGGTACCACTGCTCCCTGCCCTGGCTGTCACAGCCACTCCGGCTCTGTTGCACTTAATCTGGTTTTTAAAGCTGACAGCTGAGCGCTTCAAACCATCAGCCTTCTGGGGCTTGTTCCTTGACTTGAGCAAAGAAAGGAATTTTCCATATTCTGAGAGCAGCTTCACTCCCTGGAACAGGTAAGTGAGCAGAGGGGCCCAACAGAGCTCCCTCCTGCTTGCTCAAAGGTGCTATCAGAAGAAGCTGCAGCCCTGGCTGCCCTTGCAGTGGGCCTCAAGCACAGTGCAATTAGAGCAGCTGCTTGTGTTCTGTGGTTAAAGGAAGCTCCCAGGGGACCACGTTTGATTGGAAGAGCACTCGATTGTCTAATGAAGCTGTTAGCCTCTATTTAGCCAGAGATGAGAACAGGAAATCTTCATGGATCACTCCTATGTAACCAAAAAAAGCCAATTAGAGAAGTCAGACCCTCAGGGGTAAAATTAAACCACCACAAAACAAGGCAATGGTGGTAGTGAGTAAAAGTGAGCCAGAGTCTTGGCTCATCTATGTCAGCTGCTCTCTTTACCCAGCCCAGAGGCTGACACCCATCCTGTGCCTCACTTCGCCCCATCCACCAAGAAAAGACACTTCCCCATTTTTGAAGGGTCTTGATATTTCCATCTTCCATGTTAGAAGTAGCCCCTCACCACCAGAAGTCACTTTGGAGTGTGTTTACTAGTATTGTGACAAGCTCATCAGGTGAATAACAAGCAGCTTGATGTCTCTGTACCCTCACTTCCAGTCTTGAGTTCAGTCGGATTCACGTGGACTTTGGAATCACCCTTTGTTCCAGCTGGAGAAACTGACTTTGCTTTGAAACCTTCACATACATATCAGGTCCTTCAAGAGAATATAGGGCTTCCTCATATCACTGGGGTGACCTTGCATGGTGTTTCCATTCCTATTAACATCCTGGGATGACACTGCCATGTTTCCTGTATGGATTAGTTTGAAACTTTGCTTTGGCCCATGAGAGCTGAATGATGAGTCTGTACTCATGGGAAAGTTCCTTTTGCAGTCACTGAGTGCTTGCAGCCAATGGTCCTGCTGCAGTGATAAGTGGATGCTTAACATAAAGACCTTTCCAAGACAGGCATTCATCCAACAGCAAAGCCTCTGTTTTACACCAGAGACTGAGTTTTATGAAGTACTTTCAACCTGCCCAGCATCAGTCTGCAGTTATCTTAATGTCATACCTCAAGTACACAATAACATATAATTTTTGCACATGCTATGGGAGGACACAGGGATTTATAGGAGATGTCCACTAGAGCAGTCAACAGGAATGACTGGCTGATGGTTCTGCTCAGTGCTATGGGAGGTTGTGTGATACTCAGGGGTTGTGCTGGCCAAGGACCATGGCATCCCTACTCTCTGAGATGCTGGGCAAGCCCATCCAAACCTCTCTGTGCCTTTCAATAATGCCTATTATCTCTGCTTGCTGTTCCCCTCTCCAGAATATCCTACCCGACACTATTTGCCTGCTCCTTAGAATCCACCCACTTTTCTTTAAGACACTGACCCAGTTGTTTGATTCTAATTCTGAAGGGCTTAACTGCATCCTGCACTTACCCTGAACACTGCGTCCCCACACCATCCCCATCAACACCAGAGAAGTGTCATCTGCTTTCCTGTGCAACTCGAGGTGTTCACCTTACATGCTTGCCTGCTGTAGGTATGCTCTCTAGCCTGCAGAAGGGTGGCTGCAAAGGCCCTGTATGGGTTATCCAAGCCTTGCTGGGGGTCTGCAGTGTCAACGGGGACCCGGAGCATGGTTCCTTGAGCTCCAGATTCATTGCCCTCTCCAGCATGCTCCCCTGGACTCCAGTGCCAGTCTGCCATCCCTTCAGCTGGATGTCCACATGCTTTTCTGTTGTGCTTTGGCTAAGAAGGGGATGTTTCAATAGTGGCATCAGCATAGATCTTTGGTCCCACTTGGTATTTAATCTCCCCATGTCTTCCTGCCAGCTGCACCGAGACCGTAAGCTTAGCGCCCTGCTCCTCAGGAGATCTCTGGTACAAGAAGAGGACTCTGTGTGCTACCCCGAGTCCTCGGTGCTGATTTCACAGGACACATTCAAACCCTGGTATGGTCCCCTACCCCGCCAGGATATATACCAGAAGGGGCAGCAATTGGGCAGCTAGTCCCGTTTCACGCAGCGGTGCCTACTGCTGCCAAGCGCTGCAGGGGGAAGGGGTTTGGGTCTGTAGGTCAGCTAAATACTGACTTGGCCATGGAGAGAAACAGAGCAAAGCCTGCAGAAAAAATAACTTTCACTACCCTGAACAAGAAAAGTGTACCCTTAGCATGCTGATTGGTACAGGCACGGATGTAACAGTCGTTGGTCAGGACCTGTGGCCCTGGCCCCTGGAAACACCAGGAGCAACTGTCACCAGGGTGGGGGGATACAGGCTACCAACATCACTGCTGGTGTTCTGCAGTGTCATTTGTCTGCCGGGTCGGTGTGCAGCGTTGGTCCCTGTGTGATGCAGGCTCCTGTTTGTTTGTTGGGGAGGGATGTGCTTAGCCAGCTCGGAGCAAGGCTGGTTACCAGCAAAAGGGTTTCTGATGGCGCCCATGGAAAGTGGGCAACCCCCTTTAAAATTAACCTGGAAAACACAACCCCCCCTTTGGGTCGGTCAGTGGCCGCTCACTAAAGAAAAACTTGCCCACTTCGAAGATTTAATACAGGAGCAACTGACCAAGGGACATATCCAGCCTTCCCAGAGTCCCTGAACACGCCTGTTTTTCCCATCCCTGGAAGGGACGGGAGATGGCGCCTGGTGCACGAGTTAAGAGAAGCAGCGCAGTGATGGAGGACACGGGAGCTCTGCAGCCGGTCTGCCATCCCCGAACATGGTACCTAAAACTGGGACGTATTAATCATTGATTTAAAGGATTGTTTCTTCACTATTCCTTTACGCACCGATGATTATGAAAAAAATGCTTTTTCAGTCCCTACTATTAACAAAAATGAACCCATGAAAAGGTATCATTGGGTAGTGCTTCCACAAGGCATGAGAAATTCACCAACTGTGTGCCAGGCTTATGCAGCCTGGGCACTTGCTCCAGTACGGAAAGCACATCCTGATCTGATCCTTTATCAGTCCATGGATGAGATACTGATTGCAGGAAGAAACTTGGACAGTGAAAATTTGATTCCTGAGTTAACAGTGCATTTGAAAAGCAAGGGGTTACAGATTGCTCCAGAGAAAATACAAAAGAAGCTAGTGTGGAAATATCTGGGGTGGCAGATTGATAAAAGTACCCTAACACCCCAAAAGCTTGCGATCCCAGCTGAGGTCAGCACGTTAAGTGATGTTCAAAAGCTGCTCGGAGACATTAACTGGGTTAGACCATTGTGTGGCATTAGGAATAGGGAATTGAGACCTTTAGTGGCATTGCTAAAGGGAGGAGGTGGTGCAGGAGCACCCAGAATCCTGTCAGAAGAAGCTAAAATGGCCCTGGAGCTATTAGTAACAAAATCAAAAATACATATACCCATCGATGGGATCCTGATTGGGACACAGGAGTCACAGTCATTAATCTATAGATCCTTTTTCTCTGGCAGCGTGGGGCCACTGCACAAACGGGGAATCTAGTAACCATGTCCAACGCCACGTGTGCCCTGCCATAGCAGCACTTGGGGTGCCCCATGAAATCAAACCCGACAATGGCCCAGGATATACAGCACAGGCAACACAAACCTTCTTCCAGTTATGGGGCACTGCCCATGTCACAGGGACACCACATTCACCCACAGGCCAGGCCATGGTGGAACGTATGAACCAAACTCTCAAGCGTTTGCTTCACCAACAAAAGGGAGAGAAGGACATCTCTCCAGCTGATCGACTGAACAAAGGTCTTTATGTTTTGAACTATTTAAGTCTGCCACAGGACAGTTTGGTACCTCCAATGGTGAAACATGGAGCAGGTTTAAAAGGAGGTCTGGAAAGGATCAAAGAAAGTCAATGTCAGGTGTTAGTAAGAAGTGAAGTTACAGGTACATGGGAAGGACCAGTTAAGCTATTAACCTGGGGAAGGGGATCTGCCTGTGTCATTACAGACACAGGAACCAAGTGGGTACCAGCCAAGTGGATAAAGCTGTGGATCCAAAAGAAAGCAAGCCTGCATGAACCAGGATGAGATCCTGATCCCAGTGACTGAAGTCAGGTGCAGCCACAGTGGACTTGAGCTTTGCTATGGGACATGTTGAACTATTTAACAGTCTTTGACATACGCCTGTAAATTAGTGAAATAGTGACTTCTGCACAGCCTAAGATCACAGACAATAATGGCTGCCTGCACGAGGCAGGGAGCTGCTGTTACCTACACCCAGACACTCCTGACACTGCTGACATTGGCAGCGACTGCAGGGAGTGGTGCCTCCTTCTACCATCCTGCCCATCTGACACCATGGAGCAGCACGAGCACAGGGGTGACTCTGGCTAGAGAACTAAACCAGACACCCTTCTGTGCATCACTGGCAACGCCAGAACAGCCATTTCAGATGTGTCTGGTGGGGCAAATAAAAAAGTGTGCTGAGAAAACTCTAAAACCATTGAAACTTGAAAGAAAATGCTCCTTCTGGTCCCCAGCTGGCAGAGCATTGCTATTCCGCAGTGCTTGCCATGGTGGCACAGGCGGCTCATGCCTGCATGGCACCTGGGGTCTGTGCCAGGGCTCCAACTTGCAGAAAACACACACCAAAGCCTGTAAAATTTCAAGGAGACGCCACCAAGAAAAACCCCAGGAGGCTGCAGCTTCTGTGAGTGGCCAGGGCCCATGGAATTGCAGTTGTGCCTCAAGTCAGGCAGGTTGTGCCCAAAAAACACAGGGCCCAGGAAACATCCAGGCACTGCCAGGGCCTGACCTCAGCCTTGGTCTGTGGAGAGGATCAGTGACCCATTTCAGTTGCATCCTGGCTTCTGCTCTGGCTGAAGAGGACACAAGAAGATTTTGTTGCATGGTCACTGCAGATATGGGACAGTACAAATGGGTACTTATGGATGGGTACCTGTGGATAACTTTCACTAGAGCTACAGGTGAGACACTCTCCTCTTTTCTCTAAGCCACCAGTAATAGACAGCACTTCCTTCACCAAATGTCCTTCCAAAGAAGCTTTAATGTCAAGGCAACTTTGACTATCTTATTACTCACCATATTGAAAGAAACAGCCTGTGCTAAGACACTAAACTCTCAAGATCTAAGGGGAAAAATTTAACAAACAGTAGCAGTTGGTAATGCAAGCAGGGAAATTTCCTGCCTGTGTCTTGACAAAGCTGCAGACTGAGTCACGTTTCCTGACACATGAATAAAAAGGTTCGTGTGTGGGAGCGGTTGGTGTTTGTTCCTGCAGAAGAACAGAGCAGCACCTTGGAGTCCACAGAATTTGCCAAGCCTGTTCCTCTCTGCTTATTTAAGAGCTTTCCTTTTTTTAATAAAAGCAAGTTTACAGAGATAGGAAGACAATAAAAGGCAGTGCCATTTCCTGGCTTGTTAGTGCTGGATAAAGGTGACAGGCTGAACCAAATTGTCTGTGTCCTTATAATATTCCTCATTTGATTGCTTACAAATAACAGAGTTTACTAAAGGCTCCAAGATACAAATGCCACATGGCCATATTGACAGGGGTGAGGGAAAGGAGAACACAGTAATCACATTAGCTCTATCCCTCAGGTTGGTAAAACAGATAGAATATGCATAGATAGACAGATAAAACCTGCATTTACCTCAGTCTAGACAGAAAAAATGTCATTTACTGACCCACGGTTTAGGCAAGCGTGCTACTGTTTAAATCCAGACCTGGCTGATCCTAACTAGGGGAAAAGATGAAGCTCACCACCCCGTGAAGGACAGGCTCTTCCTCCTCCTCCTCCTCCCTGCAGCAGCTGCCCCCGTGGAGAGGCTTGTGCCCACTCCTCGTTCGGCTCTAGACAGGAGCCATCTCAGAAAACACTGGATCCGTTTCACCTCCCCCTAAACCTGTTTCTCTAGGACTAAGCACACGTGTATTTAAGGGAGTCCACCACTGGGGATGTTTGATCACTGTGGTTTCACTGTAACCCATGAAACCTATTCAGCAGCTGAGGGATGCAGCCTGGACCCCACCGTCACCATCCTGCCCCGTGCGCCCTTGGCTGCCCCTCAGGACAAACTGTCCTAAACACAAACTTGGGTCTTATTTTATCAGAACTGTGCCACAGTTTAAACCAAACAAGATTTGTCTTTATTCAGTGACAAATTGTGGTTTCCAGTCCACAAGAAATCATTGAACTAACGTTACACCATCTCAGTGGGGAGAAACCGACCCTGACCTCAGCTCAAACGACAGGCCAGCAGATTTCTTGTGCAATGCTGTGGCACTTGTCACTGAAACCCAGCTGACTGCTTTTGCATAAACATGAGCCCTTCCAGCAGGGAATGTATCAACCTGGCCTTCACATGATGATGCCAAAATCTCAAAACCCATCCTCCTTAGGCACTCAGAGGATACCTGAAGCTCTGAGCAAAGTGCAGCCTTCCTGAGGGATCACCAGATGCTGCATGGAGCGTGTTGCTGAGAAGCACCTTGGGTTTCAAGAGCTCCAAAAGTCCTGAGGTTGGCACCAGGTCCACAGGGTTGGTTTGGCAGGTGTGAGGGTTGATGGGTTTTCTCTTCCCAGTGCTGAGGAGGATGGAAACCCAGCTGCAAACACCTTCTCACTGCTCTGTTTGGAAGGGTCCAAGGGGAAAGAAGTGCACAGAAATGGACAGCTCCACACTGCTCCTGACCTAAACCTGTTCCAGTAAAAATGAAGCATTGTGGCTTCTGATCATGAAGCAGGAGCCTGGAGTGTTGTGCAGCCTTGTCAGTAAAGGTGAGGTGATTGTTGTGAGTAAGAGGAGAGGAAATTAGTAGGAGTTAAGGACACAAAGCTGATGCTGCCCCAGTGCCCTGTGCTAAGCATGTTATTCCCAACTGGACACCACTGGGGTGAACACCAGCTAAACCCAAACTGATGCTGAACACAAAGGTCAGCAGGAATCTTTCCGTGCTCATCCCTGTAAAACATCCAGCATAAAATCCAGAGGAGTACTAACCTGGGATAGAGGCTTCTGGCAGTACTGCAGGAGCTTTACATGGTTCTGCTTTAGCTGGGGTTTTTGTTTGTGGATTCCAAGAGATGATCTCTACCTAAAAAAAAAACCCTCAAAAAGGAAGGAAAAAGAGAAACCATTGGAGAAAGGAAGCAAAACAATGTGTGGTTGGTGTGACATCAGAAAGCTGTAAGGGGTTAATACCCCTAAGAATGTCTGTGTGTCCCCCCAGTCATCACCATTGGGAGCACCCAAAGATTCACTTTAGAGGTTTTAAATGAAAAGAAAGTCCATATGCATGGAGAAAGAGTGTACCAAGGAGCTTACCTGATCTCTGCAGCACTCAGCTGTCCCCAGTGTTCACAACTGGCTTTGGTATCAGCATCAAAAACAGGCAACGAGCATCAGACAAAGTGCAGCAAACGTGACAGAGGGCAGGGACACAGCTTGCAGTAAAAGCTCTTTTATTACTTATCAAACCATTCCAGTTTTCTCTGCAAGATCTGAATCAGAGCAGCAATACAGGCATTTGTGTACTGTAACATTTCCAGAGGGGCTCGCTCGACAGACTGCACAGGACTAATGCTGTGTGGTCCAGGCCTGTGGAAACTCAGCGGTGTTCCTTGAGCAGGGGTGACAAGCTGCTTGTAGCCATCTTTCCCTTACTCAGCTCTGAGCCCCACGCACGACAACAAGGAGTTTCTCAGGGAAGGAACAGTGAGCTTGTGTTGCTATGTGTTGAGAATTCATCACTGCAGCATGCCAGAGTCTACAGCAGGTTTGGAATGATGTGGCTTATGATATTTTATGAGGTTTGTTTATTAGTGTATTTGGTGTTCAGACATGAGGAATTTTTGATGTTCTGCAAGATTTTGTATAGAAATAGCTTTAATTGAGTACCCAAAGCTTTAGAAAATAAATATTTCAGTAAGATCTGATTAAGACACACAGTAACAAGAGAGGTATAAGAAAATGCAGTTAAAATATATAAAAAGAATACCCTTATTCCTAAAGAGTTTGAATCACCCCTCTTTCTCTCTAATAAAGCTAAAACACCAGCCCTTTAACAGGCAGTGCCACTATTCAGCTGGTAGGGAAGATACATCTATTGCACTGGAAGTACAAAGCTAAGAAGAATGCATATTTTATTTTTAAACTTATTTACAAAAAGATATTGCACCAGCCCATTCTCCTTTTATCAGTTTAACATGTTAAGGAAAAGCCTGTTATTTACAAAGTTAAAATCAGAAGTGCAAAAGCAGACTGGAAGAAACCAGAAATAATAAAGTTTATTTAAATTGCTAAGTACAGTTCATTACCTGACCAGAGCTCACATCCAGTATGATCTAAACTAGTCTGTGTTGTATCTGTAACCTCAGAAATCCTTGCTCTGCTCTGTAGGCACAACCCTTATCTTTTACACCACAGTCCCAGGAGGCCTGTGTGAAATGGAAAGGCTAACCACAGCTTAGCTTAGCAGCTTTATTTCTCCAGGAAAGCCACACTCCTTTAGGTATGCTGAAAAAGCGACACAGTATTAGACATGGATTTGAACAGCAGCGATAAATCAGGCATGGCTGTTTTCATTCTTCCTAGAAACCATGAGGACAAGTCTACTGATCTTTCAGGGCTGATTAAAGACACTGCCAGTCTGAGCTACATGAGCACAGCACAGGGTCCTCTCAGCCTATCTGCCGCTGGGACTGTCATGGTGCATTTCTGGGGTGTAGGTAAGTAGAACAATCATGACCCAGAGATGAAGCAATGCCTGGGGGAAGAAAAGAAAGGCCTAAGTTACCAGCACTGACAATCATCATTCACAGCAGCAGGAAACAGGAGAGCTCTAAGTAAGAGTTAATCAAACTTCTTTTGCAGAAACACTCTGATTAGATTGCTTTCACATGATTTAGATGCTCCTGAAAAAGAATTCTTATTTGCAGAAGGAAATGCTCAGTCAGATTCTGAAGAAGCTATCTGCAGAAAACTGAAGATTTTTACACAAACAGCAAAACTAAAACAGCCTGGGTTCCTACAGATGTGTCCTCCAGCTTCTCTCCCTCCATGCCCCAGTAACTCCAGCTCTTCTCTGTGATACCCAGCCCCCAGCCAGCACACAATGGGACTGCCTCAAGCGACTGGTAAGCCACTGCTCCTACTCAACTGACTGCTACAGGCTGTGAAGCAGGGGAGCTCTGCTTTCCTTATCACAGACACCCATTCCAGTGTTAATTCTCACTCAAATTTGGCTGAAACTATGCAATTAGAATAGAAGTCGCTGTGGGTGCCACAGGAGAGAGAACAGACAGGATACTCAAGACACATTTGTTTAAACACTACGAGTTTGAGGCTGAAAAAGGGTAACTGCCACCGACTGCCCAATACACAGCTCCCATCACTGAGCTTCATTTCAGGGGCAGCTTAGGCCTTTGGTACAAAGCATTTTATCATAGATTGGTGAGTCTGAGTCATGAACAGAGAAAGAGATGTTGGGAATTAAGCAGCCCTGTTCCTTCCTGTCCCTAGCAGGCTGGAAGGAGCAACTGCAGGGAGAAACTGTCATTTTCTTTATCCATGTGTCTCTGCTTCAGTACCTGAAGCAGTGACAGTTGTTCTTGGAAACTCAGTTCAGAAGGATCATTACACGTTCTCAAACACATCAGAGACTCAAAGGCTCAACTCCTGGAACACTTTCAAGCAGGGCAGACTGCACCCCTTCCTTACCCAGGGCACTGACACTGACAGACAGCTGTCCTCAGCTGGAAAACTTGCTATTTGTTTAAGTCCAACAGGAAACACCTTTCTTGCTACTTTTTCAGCTACTCAGTGTAATCATTAGTCACTGAGCAAAAAGTGAAGGGCCAAATATTTTAAAAGCTGTAACAGAGGTCATTTTCCTAAATGCAGTACAGGCAGGTGTGGTGGGGTTAACCTTGGCAGCAGATGACTTACTCTGTATTTTAGTACTAAACTCCTACTTTTACAGTCTTTCTAATGGTAGTTACATAAACATCCTTAAGCCTGCTCTACTAAACATTCCTGGGAAAAGCTGAAAACCGCCATGCTGTTAGGTAAGTGCTATTTGCTTTACAGAAAGATACACTGAGCTGCTAGAGTTAATTAGTTAATTATAGCCTTTTGAACATCAAACATCTTGCCATTTAATTTTATTACATAAACCGGGTATAGAAATCCTCCATTAAACTTCCAACTTGGCAAAAGCTTACTCACCATGTAAATGATCACAAAGACCCTTGCTATGGGGTACCGCCTGAGGAAGATTCCCAGCCGAATGCTGCACAAACACAAGAGAAACAAACCACCAGTTATCACCCTTCCTCTCACTCCCATCACCCAAACCCCAAGCACGCACCTACGGCTTTGTTTCTGACTTGATTTTTACTTTGTGTACTGAAGACGTTAAGTGGAGTGAGAAAGTTCAGAATTCAGACAATAAAACATATTCCCTGAAGTTTTTCTGTTCCCAAACTGAGCCCAGCATGGAAAGAGCTGACTCAGGAGCTGGACAGGTATTTTAGAACTCACAAATACACTATATATTTGTCAAATTTTGTTACTTTAGGGGCTGTCGTGAATCTTTCAAAAAGATTTAAGCAATTAACCCCTGGATTCCTTTGGATAAAAATAACAGATCACTACATACCCTATTTCATTAGAGGAAAAGGACATGGGTTTTCCAAGCTTACTGCCAGGGTGCTACAAAGCACACGCATTAGGTGTGTGCTTAGTAAAGCCAGTTAAAAAAACCTGTGCACTCATGTGAGTATGACAGTGCCAGAGGAAGTCCAGTACTGAAACATCACCAAGAATAGGTCACAATCATGGAAATCCTGATATTCTTCACAACGAAATTCAAGTGCCATGAAAGCATAAAGGACTTTCTATCAAGGTATCCTGCTTTCAAAGCTTCAAGAAATCTTAACTAATTCTGGTTTGACTTGAGTTTTGGAGCTGACCTTTGTTGCCAGTACTGACAATTAACCCAGGCCAGAACCCAGAATCTTGTCTACATCAGGATGCCTAAACGGGAGCAAAAGAACATGTATGATACCGCTCTGCTAACATGCTCTTAGAGTGCTTGGCACAGACACACTCAAAGCCTCTAAAGGCTACAAAAGGTGGAAGATGAGAAAGCCTAGGGGTTTTGTACATAGTTTAGTGAATCTCTTGTATCAAAGTCTGCACATGTGTTGTTTAAGTAACTGACTATAATTTAGAGAAGCCCAAGGATACCAACGTCACAGGAAAGCACAAGAGAACCAGGTCAACAGGAACTGATACTGTACTTCAGCTTCATAGAAGCAAATCAAAACAGAAGGTCTGACAAGTGAGAACTGGAAGAGGATTCCTGCGATGACAAAACTTGCTTCCTCCCTCAGGAGTCTCCTACCTGAACTGGTCTATGGAGCTGGCAGCCTTGCGAACGCGGCCGTACACCCCTGCCGCGCTGGTCTCCGCCTCGCTGAACAGGACGGGCACGTTACGCATGCGAGCGCCTGGGGGAGAGAAGCAGGAGATGCACTGGTCTGAAAACAGACAAGCTGTTCAAGTACAACAAACCAAGAGCGTGTAACAGAGAGAAGAAGAATAGAGAAGTCGTGATTAGCTTGCTTTGTTAGCGTTGTGTTGCTGGAGCAGGAGGGTTTTGAGGCCAGCGTCCTTCATAAGTCAGGTCACCTGTTTCTTCAACTGAGTATTGTTAAAATTTGGTTTAGTTCACTAGATGGACATCTTGATATTCAATTCTATCATAAAATAACTGTTATTATGTGTATAAAAGGAAGGGTTTAATGCTGTCAGAGTTTCCCCATTTGGTTTTATTTCTCAGAGTAAGATTTTGAAAGCATTTCTAATACTACGTTGTATATTCCAACAATTTTACTTTATTTACATTTTTACCATGTACCAACTTCATGAAAAAAAAAGCCCTCATATAAAGTCTCCTCTGTGCAAGTAAAATTTACTAAAATTGCTTTAAAACAAGCCAATAGGAAATACATTTCAAATGAGTTAATTCTCCTACCTTATTGCTTTCTTTAGAAGTTTTTCAGTGGCAGAGAATTAAGTTCTGGATTGCCATGTTACACCTTTTGGAAGTTGTCCACAGCTTTAGAGTTACTTACCACACACACAAAACAACAAACTTTGAAAAACAGCCTTTCAAAACCACAGATTAATTCTTAAAGTTCTCCTAGATATATGGGGTGGTTGCTATGCAGTATAGAAAAGAAACACCTCAGCAGAAACAGTATTTTAAGCTGTTTTTCAAGAAAAAGAAAAATCAAGGAGGAAATTGATTTCAACCAGAAATGTGATCAACTCCCAAAATAAAGTATATTTTCACTCACTTCCCAACCCATTTTTACAAGTAAAGACTTATATCCTGCTTCTGACATTTAGTTTAAAACCCAAAAGACAGATCTATTTACACCTGTGACAGGATTTGTAAATATGACTGTTCCAATAGTGCCACAGTGTTGAGAATTAAAGATGAAATTTGCTTTATTAACTTTCCTTAAAGTCATTTACACATAAAAAGAAGCTTGTACTTTTTTTAGGATACTGTTGACAAGGTCTCTGGCACAATATGCCTATGTTCAGCATTTTTTTCCCCTTTTAAACTCAGGCTTTCAGGGAAAGGCATTAGGAAATATTAAAGCTCACACTGCCAAAAGGATGGAGTTTTAAGTGTTATATTTCCTTATTTACCTTCAGTACCATCAATGCCTGCCATATTAATGGAAGGTCCATTAGGATTAGTGCCTTGGATAGCCTTCAGCTGTTGTTCAAGTCGTTCCAGTTGATAGGCAAGTGAGTTTTTCTCTGTGCTCAGGCTCTCTAACATGGTTTGTTTCTGAATTAGTGTTTCCGTCAGCTGATGAAGCCGGTTTTCCAATTCTGTCTGACTACTACTACTTAGAGCTTTGTTTGTGAGCTGAAAAGAAAAGCAAAGCAAAAAAATAATCAGAGTAAGTTCCAAGTCTGACCAACTGACATAGTAAAACTCTAAAAAACCTAAGCCATCCAAGACCCAAGTTACCAGATCACAGAGTTTTTATGGCCTATCAAACCAGTTACCAACGAGCACAACAAAGGAGAAACTTCATACTGACAGCTGCTAAACCAGATTTTACATGACAAGAAACTATGTAAAAATGTATTCCCATGTTTTCCATCTCTAATCACATAAACTTTTCTGTACAATCATTAAAGTTTGATCACAGAGAACAATACCATGCCTCGGAGCTGAGCTTCAATGGTAGACACAGGAATGGTGAGCTAACCCAGTCTGGCTATCCTTGTAACTTCACCAAACCACTGGGTACATAAAGTGTTTTCAGGTGAGGAAGGAAAAACTCAGTACGAGCGGGGAGGATCTGATGCCATGCTACAGGGAGGCTGCAATGAAAATGGTGAATACACAGGATACACCCTGCAGAAGAACTGAGGGGCACTGAGGCAGAAAACATGATTGTACTAGCAAATAGGAACTGCAAGGACAGCAAATGAAGCCCTGGATCATGTCAGTCAATTTGCAGAACATGTTTAAGGCAAATGTGATCTCCAGATTAGCCACATGTGCATGTTTATTCACTAGCCTTGGACCTCAGCCACTTACAGCATCATATCCCACAAAGATGCAACTTCAATAATGAAAAAACCAGAGGCAGTGAGATACCAAAACTACAACTCAGATGCAGTGCACCATGGCAGGTGCAGGCAGCCCTGAAGCTAGTATTACCAGAAGAACCATCTGCCAGACTCAAGAACTTTGTATCAAAACTTGATCTTCCAGCTCCTCTGAGGCTATAAGCTGCAGCTGGCCACCCCTGACACTACACTATCCATACAGACTATTTCATTACGCTAAAGGAACTTTCACAAAACCATGCCAAGGAGACTGTGGTGTCAGAAGGTCGCAGAAGGGATTAGATTGAATCAAAGAGAATAGGTCCATAAACATCCTGGCAGGACTTAGCAAGGCCTTAAACACTAACACCCCTAGTGCAGCTGCCAGTGCGGAGCGAGGCGCAGCAGTGGAGCGGCCAGGCTCTCACACCGGCCCCACTGCCACTGGCCAACAGCGGACGGGAGGGACCACCAGCCTGCAGCACGGCACTCACGCTCTCACACCTGGTTTAAAGGGTCTCTGCACAAACCACAATGAGGTAATCGAGCACCAATGGCTTTTTTTAGTTTGTGAAACGAAGAATGGCAATGCTGACCCACCTCATCAGGTCTAGCTGGGTAACAGGTTGGTGTAGTCGCAGACAAAAGCAGATGCAATTATAAATTCAGCTATTCACTACTCCATGGTGCCCTTCTTGTACCCCCTCTACTCAAAACCCTATTCGGTATTAACAAGAAGTTCACTGTAACTCATTAGTAGAGCCTTTATGTTTCTTTCATATAGTTTAATCAAACTAATAGTTCTCATCACTGTTTTCATAACTTAAGGTGATAAAGCTGCTTTCTATATAAACAGTACCTGATTTCTGAGCTTCTGAATTTCTTCCTCTCTGTCCTTTATTCTGCTTTGCAAAGTATTCTTTGTTCGATACAACTCCTCTTCAGTGTAATGGAGTTCCTGGAAAATGTATCACAACCACAAATAAAAGATCTGACAGGTATTTCAAGAGACATTCTCTTATCAGGAGCTTCACAGTAGTTTCACTACATGTGCTTGTACAGTTCCTCTCCAGCTTCCAGTCCCAGGGTAGTTTACTAAGACACAAACAGTTTCACTGGGACAATGATTTATGTTCCTTACCAACATTTATTATATTGCTATCTTGAACTTCTGTCAATAACTTAAACAATTAGGAAATACTGTGGGAGGATCTCTGTTCCTTATATAAACCCATCAACCCAAGATACCATTTTTTTCAGTGTTTAAAAACCTTTGGCATATCTATCTATGGTTCCATTTGACCCAGATCTTCCTTTAAAGTTTATGATAAATTAACATGAGAGATGTGAAACGGGAAGGAATGACAGTAAGGGACAACTTACTGAACAGCAAATCTAACTGAGAGTTTTGTTACTCCCATGATTTAGTGGTTATTTTAAACTCCAACTTAAAGACCTGCCATGTTTACCTTTTAAATTAACGCAGTCTTCAAATCACTGTATCATTTCAGCTCTACACTGCTACAGAAAACAGATTCTCCCTTCAAACCATCAGATGTACAAGAAATTACACCTCTACTTACTTTCCATCTTCAGACTCAGAAACCTTATGGCAATAGTTAAAGGAATTCCCAGATAGAACAGACCACAGTTGCATTAAATATCAGTGTACACAATCACTTTAAAAGCACAGGTAAACGTGTGTCATTTAAAGAAATACTTCATTTTTTGTAAGAACTTCTAATGCCTTCATTTTTTTAATTCACATCACTTTTTCTATAGGTAGCATTGACTTAAAATGTACCTCTCAGAAGGGCAGGAGTAACAAAATACAATGTACCATCTGCTCTGATACAATAAACATCAGCTATCCATCAAGAGCAGCCTTCGACTCCTGCCTTTTAATTAGTTCAAGCTGCTAGCAACTCATTAAAGAGTAATTTCTGGAAGGACAGATAATCCTGTAAGATAAATTATTCCTAGTAGACACAGCACACTCTCCTGCTTTCTTCACTATTAACACTCTTTACATGAGCTTTTTCTAACAGAAAAAAACAACTGTAAAAGGGTGCAAAACATTTGTCTGATTTCTACTGAATAGAAAGTTTGTTCACATAAAATAGAAATTTGCCTTCACCTTGCCCCTTCCCCCCTTTTTTAGCACAAACCCAGCTGAAATCAAGGTGAAGTTTACTTAAAAAGAAGACACAGTTTGACTAAATTCATTAATATAATTTGTCTTACAGAGCAGTTTGGAAGTAACATTTAGGTTCATAAATAAGTTAGCAACTGGATTTGAACAAACAGTCCATGCACTGGCACTGCAGTGACAGTGTTTACCAGCCAAGTCTTGTGTAGCAATTTAGCACACCAAGTTCCAGCATCACCATTTGTGGCATCTGAGTGTCTTGAGTCAAATAATGGTTACACATGTACCTACATTCCTGCTGTTCCCTGGCTGAATACAATTTGAGACCCTGATCAGCTCTGTGCAGTCCCTGGGGTCATGTTTGGGTTCCCTATTTAGCAGGAGTAGCTGGAAGGCCCTGTCCATTGCTTAGCAC
Organism: Porphyrio hochstetteri; assembly: GCA_020800305.1. Classification (NCBI taxonomy): domain Eukaryota; kingdom Metazoa; phylum Chordata; class Aves; order Gruiformes; family Rallidae; genus Porphyrio; species Porphyrio hochstetteri. The sequence continues at coordinate 1,465,388 of CM036908.1, forward strand.
TGGTTGTGCTTTGTTGGCCTACTGACACTCATTATGCTTTGGGGGATTTCTTTGGAATACTAGACAGAAACATTACCCAAATACTGTACAAGCTACTCTCTTACTAAGCCAAATGCTTTACTGATGATACCACATGATGCTTAAAAATAGACCAATTAGTTTCCAAGAATTCCTTACCTGTTTTTGCCGTTCTAGTTCAGCTTCTGTCTCTTGCTTGGCCATCTTATGTGCTGCTATTTGCTCTTGTAGGTCTTGGAGCTGCTCTCTCACTGACTCAGCTTCACTCACTTGCTGAGTCTCCATATCCTGAGTTAACAGAAGCGTTACAGATTCGTTAACACTCAGGTAGTGCTGCAATCTGTCACAGGTACCAGCAACACAAGAGTTGCATGTGCAATATTGTGTCACAGGGAAAGGAAGGTGAATGCATACTGAATAAAGGACATTTGCTCATTTTACACAGAGTATTTTTACTAATACAGCAATAAAAGAAATGCATTTTGGGAACATGAAAAGCCTCCATTTTCCCCCTTCTACTGCCTACAGCCTAAAACTGTGTAAGGTAGGCTGGTGTGCAACTGCTGGGTCAAGCCAGTGATGCCAGCAGATGACTGATTACAGCTGCTTCAAGGATTAGCAGCCCTGGCAGAAAGGGATATAGGTGATTCTCTACAGAAATCCCCACGCTTGCTTGGAAAGAAATGCTTCCCTCGAAAGGAGCACACAGGAGTGAGGAAGGAAAGAAGTGCCTAAAATGTTCCTCCCACAGGACCTGATGTGGCAACAGTGAACATGGAAAGAGACTGGGTATCAATAAGCACTCATCTCATCTTGAGCAAAAGCTGGCTTACCTTAATACAGGGACAAATAAACAGCAGAAGCAACAACCAGAAAGGATACAAGAAAGCAAGTCCATTCTGCATGGTTACCTACAAATCCTCCTGCACATAACCATAGCTACCTGCAGCTCTGTTCTCATCTGCTGTATCTGTCCCATCAGTTTCTGTATTTCTTCTCTCTGAGTGTCTCGCTCATGTCTCAGTTCTTCTAGTTCCATTGCACTTGCAGTGTTGCTGTCCAGGCCTTCGATACCAGAGCCTTCTTTTAAGCTGCTTATCAACTTTTCTTTAGACTGAAATAATAAATTAATGTATTATTTATTGCAGTATTTAACAAGTGCTCAACAAATATATGCTAAAATGACTTTGCTCTAAAATTCCAGTGTAGACATACAGTAAAAGAACTGCTTTATCTGCTTTTTCAGCCAAAAATGACCACATGTGTTTTAAAATGAAAATGCTTCCCTACTGATAATTCTTCTGACTCCTGTATGCCATGAGACTGGATTTACTGAGAGCCTGTGTTACCTGAGAAAGACTACAGCTCTTCTCTTTAGAAGTACCTGGAATGTTAAACATGTCCCTGATGATAATTCTGGCTTCCCAGCTGCCATAAGAGAGAAGACAGATGCTAACGGAGACTGAAGACAAACCTGACTCCCTTTGAGACCATCATCTCTCCTGCTAGCAGAGCCAACTAAGAGCCAAATACAGCAATAACTGTTCTTACAAAGAGGAGGAACCACTTTATTCAGAGTCAACTATGTTAGCTCAACATTGACTTCTGATCTCATGCTCCTCATTAATCAAGATTATTTAAAGCCTGTCCTTGGATATCAGACTAAATTCATTATTCTCAGACCCCTTTATCCTCAATATTTTGCTAACTTTTATAAACAAGACTCAACCTGGCCATATTTGCATTTGGTACCTTCAACAAATTAAATAGCACAGAACACTGCACAGAATCCCTAATTTTGCCACTCTTTATAAAATGCTGATTGCATACAACCCTTCAGAATATATAAAAACACCTTCTTTGGTGTAACACATAAGTATCCATTATATGTTATGCTTTTGCCTAAGCATAATAGAGCAATACCCTTGCCTCAAGAATACCAGAATTGTAGGGGTTGGAAGAGACCTCGAGAGCCCATCGGGTCCAACCCCCCTGCCAAAGCAGCTCCCCAGCTCATATTGCACAGATAGGCATCCAGATGGGGCTGGAATCTCTCCAGAGAAGGAGACTCCACACCCCCTGGGCAGCCTATTCCAGTGCTCTGTCACTGTACCAGGTGTGGAACAAATTGTAGGTTACATCTATTTATCTATCTGGCCTAAGAGAGGATTCTTGGATGTGCAGCACAGTGACAGGCATTACACAGCAAGTGCAATGGTTCAGTTAACATTTGTTTACAGGCTGAGTTAAGTATAGAGGTACAAACTGCAGGATGGCAGCTGTTTGTGTAAGTGTCATTAGAGGTACACCCCCAAATATATTACAACTCATATGAAAAAAAACCAAACAGATTATTTCAAGCATAATACCTTAAAGTGAAGTGCACAAACCAAACTGGATTTCTTTACACAAGTGCTTACTTGGAGTATGCGAGTAGCTTTCTGTTTATAGTCTGCCAGTTCCTGCTTTGCAGATTCTAGGTGGCTTTTGGTTACTTTGACTTGCTGCTGAAGATCATCAGCTCGCCTCTTCTCATCTAAATACTTCCTTTCTGCTACAGTTATCCCTTCTGCCAAGTTCTGACGGTCTGCTTCCATTTTACTTAGACGAGCTGCAAACTCATTCTATTAGCAATAAAGAAACAATAGTTTGTGTTTAAACACAGTCTCAACTTTAACCTAGAAAGGAAAAAAAGGAAAGCTTAAAAGCAACCACACACGAAGCACCACCTCCTAGCTACCGCCTCCAACTCAGAGATGCATTAGTGCCACTTAGAAATAAATCCTGCTTGCTTAAGCAAGTCCTAAATAATATCAGTTAAAATATGCATTTCTTTCCCTCATCAGAAATAGCTCTTCCTATTATTTACATTTATTTGGTTAAAAAAAGCACAAGCTTTCCCCTCAAAAAATCTATCAAATATAGTCTCCCATATTTTGATGTAGTCTAAAAAAACCCCAACCAGACACCAACTAAGACTCTCACAGATGCCATTATATATACCAAAGGCAGAGCAAAGTGTGAAAAGTGGTACTCACACCTTTACTGCAGAAGTGACCCTCCAGCATAACATTCTTGATCATGTATTAAAATTGTGTAACATTTTGTTGTGTAACAACACAGCATGGAAAATTAAAATGATGACTGATTTTGCTGTAAAACATGTTCTAACATTAAGTCAGCATAAAAAAAACCCAGTAAAAGTTATCAGCATTAATCCTAAAATACTTCTAATCCTGATGCTTTTAAAATGACACAGAAATAGTAAACAAGCATCACAAAGATACTGAGAGTAATGGACAGCACATCCTTCCAAGCACTTAGCACTCTGATCAGGAACTGAAGACAATGGAAAGAGAAAGCATTTGGAACCTCACAGATGTAATCTCAAAAGTCAAGTGGGAAACTCTTCCTTACTCTCCACATCTAACCTGCATTTGTCTGTAACTCTCCTGCTCTCGCTTGAGCGCGGAGTCTGCATCACGCAGCCTCTCCTGAACGGTCTGAAGGGCTTGATTTTGCAAACTGCTCCCTTCACTGTGGTCCTGTATTATCCTGGAAGAGCAATAGATGTATTAATTGAAAAAGAAGAAATCTAGAGTGATTTTCACATGGCAATATAACAACCTGGGTTCCAGACCAGCCTTGCAAATCTACCTAGTGAGCTACTGAATATGGCTGGCTGCAGGTGCCAGGCCTGGAGTCAGGGACCCCTGCAGCCCCTCCCTGACCTACACTCTGCAGTATCCAACTCCAGATTCATATCTCAATGCTGAGTTAAGTCAGAAAAGCCTTTATATGTGACGATAAGCAAATGTATTTTTCAAGACAAAAATCATTTTCCTTGATCTTCAGCTTCATGCATAAATACTTAATACCAAATGCACTTCAACACTCAGGCAGCAGTTATCCCTAGTTAATACTCGTTTGCTGCTTCCACTACCAGCTTTAAAAGGGTCAGAGCAAACTTTAATCCCTGTATTTCAAATCTTGAAACAATCCTCCTCCTCCTCATTATTTTATTCATTTTTATTATTAAAGAGATTAAAATGCTCAAGCCTATTACTAGCTGCAAATGAATGAGGTATGAAATGATGAAGTACCGTGATTTTTCACTCTGCAATGCTTCCAAAGCATCTGTACGAGCACTTAAGAGCTGATCAGCTTCTTGCAGTCGAACTTTGAGCACAGCCAGCTGTGAATCCTTGGCACCAACAGCTTCTGTCAGATCATCAACTCGGGCTCGAAGTTCTCTAACCATTCTGTCACTCTTTGAGTGGTCAACATTCCACTTCTCCACCCTTTCCCTGGATTTGTTCAGTTCTGCAACAGAAAAGGTTTGTTTGAAGTTTGTAAAAGTAGGTATTGCAAGGTCTTGTAAGTGGTCAGGATCCACACAGCATGTTTCTTAAAAGAAACTGAATGAAATACAATCAAGTTGAAGCAACAAATGCCAAACTGGCTGTCAGAGCAGGTCTGTCATACCCATACAATTCTGCAGTTAATCTCAACACAGGCATTTCATTCTGTGTCACACTGTGTGAGACAAATTTCACCTGCTCCACCCCTTGCAATGGCATACTGCCTAAAAGCCCTGTGCAAACAAGCCTTTGGAAACCTCTGCACAAAGCATCATCGCATTGAGTTCAACGTGACAATAAGCTCAACGTAAAAACCAGCAGTAAAATATACCAGTGTTGAAATAATCCCTGAATACTTGCTGAGGCTTTTGGTTTTAATCAGAAATCGCATATTAAGCTTCAATGGAAATGACAATTCTCTGGCTTACACAGTTACTGTGGTCCCTCAGTTTTAATCCACATTTGTGCTATCTTTGTAGTAGAACAAGCCTTTCAAGTTTCTTCCAGCTGATTATTCTGAAGCCAAGAATCATTTTGCTTGAAAAGTCATACATGCAAACTTAACTAGAAAGATTCTATTATAAATACAAAACGCTGCCATAGAAATAGCAGTTTTCTAGCTCACTAGCATTTCAGTAGGATGTTAGAGTTCAGTTCCCAAAGCACAGTACCTTCCTGTGTTTCTTTGGAGCGCTGAATCAGTGAAGCCATCTCCTGATTTAAAGACTGAACTTCATTCCTCAAGAGCTGATTCTCCAGGCGAAGATTGGACAGCTCGTGGGATTTGAAGTCATCACTAGCTGAAAGGCTGGGGTTATCTCCTGCACCGGGGGGTGAATCCTTCACGCCGTCCACTGGTGCTCCTAGCCCAGAATCTGAACTGTCTGGAGTCTCTGTAGAGAGAGATGTAAGTTAGAACTCATCTAGGTACTTATAAGCTGCCGTCATACAAACAGCAATTCCATGTTCTGCACCAGTGGTTAAATGCATAAAATCCTTTTTTTTTTAAAAAAAAAGCTTATATTGAAATGGATATGGAGCTGCTTCTCCCAGGGGACCTCTACAGAACAGGACTCTTACACAGCACACATTCATCATGCACTGTCCTGTTAATCCTGCAAGATAAGACATGGGAGCTACACAATTTATTATACATTAATGTTAACTTTAGGATTTCAAAACATCCCTGCTTTTTTATGACTCTGCTGCCCAGAGATGTCTTCAGAAGGTGAGAGAGTAACAGAAGAGATGAAATACATGTCGTAACTAGGGGAATTTTTAGTACCAGCTCATTCCCTTTTCCTATTGAGATTCTGAGAATGTAAATTTTATTTTAAAAGTCTGTTCAGACTACGCTTAGTCATTTTGATATCAAACCTAATTATGCAACTCAGCCACATATTTTAGTTATCTTTATGCAAAAAAAATTAATAGTTTTGGCCAAAGCATCAGTTACTGATAAGTCTGCCTCAGTAATAATCCTCTTCATTTCTTTCAAAAGCACTTTTACTGGACAAATCAAGCTGCAGTGATTTAAAGCAGAAGCATGATCTTTCCTTTCTCTAACAAAACAAGCCATAGGGTAGATATACTGTTAATATAGGGCAGACAAATTGTTAAAAGCTTTTTCCCAATGAAAAATTAATTCTTTAGATGATGAAAACCAAAATATTTACTTCACCTTGTGATCACAAACCAACTTCCTCCACCTTTCTTGTCAGCTCTGCAATAGCCCCTACCACCCAGAGCCCAGGGAGCGGGGGCAGACTATTAATTCTGAACAATTAACATCACACCCACAAGTAGCACCAGTGACAGCAACATTTCGTCTGCATTTTCTCAAACCCCTTTCCTATTTGAACAGTTATAAGAAGGGTAATTTCTCTCCTTTTGCCATATTTAAACAATTTCTAAATTTATCAATTTATCCTCATTCCTTTCTCTGGAAAACTCAATAGACTAATGAAGCTAAGGAAGTGAGAAATTAGGCACTTGTAGCATATGTTAGATTATATCCATTATTAAACCTTATTGAAAAATTACAGACCCAGAAATACAAAATATTCATATCTTTGGAAATGATCCCCCTTTGCATCTAAACTTTTCACCATGTTTAATACAGTAAGTAAAAAACTGGCATTTACAATTTTTTACCTGCTCAAAGGAGCAAACAAACAATATTCTAACTGCTTAGCTAAGAAACAACACAACCACCTGCTTCATCTCCATTGGATAAACAGCAAAGTAGCACAGCAACAGCAGGGACTGGGTATATACTGGAGAGTCTGGTAGAGAACACGAGTTCCTGACACTTCCCAGACACGTTTTCCTCAGCATTAACTTTTGACCATCTGGCCTAGAGGCTCTTTCAGGAGTCTGGATTCAGACTGCAGCAACAAACGACAGGGAAACTGGAAAGCTTTCATGCCTGTAGCTCTGTAACAGCCTATCCACATCCAACTTCCCACTCTACAGGACAAGCAAGTTTGACAGCTTACCCCTCTTCCACAGTGGAACACAGAAAACTTCACATCACCTCGCACTGGGCAACAACCCACAACACCTACCAGCTGGTCAATGTCACCCTCTCCCAGGTGGCAACAGCAGGTATGAGCCCCTGAGGGATCAAACAAACGCAACGGCCCCTGTGCTGCTAAGCAGAGATGTGTGGGGTTAGATCATAGCTCAGGAAGGTCAAGGCAAGCAGCAGCAATGAGTAGATCAAGAAAGAAAGGGTTTTGGTCTTAATTACGCAGCTTGTCAAATTAGCATGGTATCTGAGATTACCCCTGTGATGAGAAACTGTAAAGGACCCTGATACACTCCACACATCTGCCATACTACTACCGCTACATTTTTCATGAAGTGGCAGTAAATCTATTACCTAGCCTCACCCTAGGCATATCTGGGTTTTAAATCTCTCTAGGTTCACCAGTATTTAAGTACCATTGCCTTGGCTCCTGATGGAACTGTCTGCAGTGGTTCTTGCACTCTGGGTGCTGGCAGACACAGAACTGACGCTCGAAGTCCGCGAGTGGTTCTGCAGGACAGGTGCCTTGCTCTTCTCTCTTTTAGAGTCCACCCTTCCGTTTGGCTCTTTCTCTGAACTGTTCAGAAAATCAAACAGCAACTCATCATCAGGTTCTGACTTCTTCCTTCTCACAAAGTGTGAGGAAGCTCTGGGTGTGGAAGCACCTTCTACTTGAGAAGCAACCTCGGAAGCTGTCCTGCGTGCTGGCTTAACGTTTGCTGTTCCTGCTAGGATTGTGGCCTTTTGATGCTTAATGTTATCAGCTGCAGAGGAGATGTAGGCTGCTTTGGAAGGTGTCTGGTACTTCAGTTCTCCAGTATGCTGGTGCAATTCAGAATATTCGCTGGCAGAGTCCAAATTCTTATTGTCATAAACTGCACTGCTTGTTTGGTCTTTTTTGCTCAGAGCAGATGCTGCTCCTTGGTCAACTCTGTTGAGGAGATCCTCTGCCTTTCCAGCCAGATCAGCAAGCCAAGACATGATGGATGTCCACTGATACACGCCACAAAATTAAAGTTTCAGGAACATATGCTGCAAAAGACACAGAATGATACAAATCACACCGGTGTTAGGGCAGGGTGGACAGGTTACCTAAAGAACTGCTGCTTCAAAAGCTATGATTGTTTTAACACTTCTACTCATTCGGTATCTTGCAGTTTTGGTAACTGCTGTAAATGAATCAAATCAGTTTCTGAGGGGAAACACACCAAAATAAGTCTTAGCAGTTAGACCACCATATCTGTTTCTGACACCAGCAACCGAGTGCCCAGCCTGCCAGCCACTCTCCAACAACATCAAAATAAAGCGCCCTGGCATGTGACAAACACAAACTCCTCTGGAGGAGGAAAAGCAGCCAGACACTTATCACAGAACAGAAACCAACAAAGCCGTAGGTGTCTGGCCTGCAGACTCATCCTCTCGGACAGGTGGAGGCACTTCACGTCAACAGCCTTCGCAGCCCTCTGTGACACCGACACGGGCACAGGCGCACACCTCCGCTTCAAACTGCCGGCGAGACGCGCAGGCGGCGCGTCCCTGCTCCCGGGAAGGGCCCCTTCGCCCCAGGGCAGGCTTGCGAAGGGCCCCTTGGCTGCGCACAGCCGCGGCGGGAGGAGGAAGCGCAGAGGCACCCTGACCGGGCGGGAGAGGGGTGCTCGGGGTGGCCGCTGCCCACCCCCCTCCGCGACCACCCGCAGCGCGGCTGCCTGTCCTCGGCCTGGTCCCCCGGCGGACCCCAGGAACGACGGAGGCCTCAGCAGAGCCCGGCCTCACCTCCTCCCAGCGCGGGAGAGCCTCGGCCCGAGGGGAGCCCTGGGGAGCTGGGGGAAGGGGCGGCGGGCGGCAGCACTCACCGCCGGGCCCGGCGCCATAACCCCAGCTTCCGGCAGACGTGGCCGCCTTCCGGCTCGCTGCGCGCATGCGCCGGGAGCTGCGTACGGCGTCACGGCGCGTCAAGCCCCGCCCGGCGGGGGGCGGGACGGCGAGGGCGGGGCCGAGGCGAGGGGCCGCCCCTCCCTGCCGGCAGCAGCCCGCCCCCGGGGGCCCGGCCCGGGCCGGCCGGGTCCTGCACTGCTGCCTTGTGGTGGCAGGAGGAGCCCCAGCCCCGCACTGCGAGGCGTCAAGGGCGGTCTTAGCGGTGGCTGTTGAAAGAGCCAAGCGTGATGGTGCCTTCCCGGACACAGGGTCTGAGGATGGCGGTGTATGCAGCTGGCTGCTTGGCCTGACAGAACGGCTCTCTCCTCTGCCCCCAAACGGCAGCTCAGCCCTTCGGGTATCCCGGGCCCGCTCCAAGACTGGGAATCCCGTCCCCTTGTCTCTGCTCCGTAGGGCTGGATGTCTGACCAACACGCGGGCGCTGCGGAAAAAACACCACCTTGGACTTGGTACTGCCCAGACATCCCAGGAGTTCGGGCCAGGAGAAACTACATGGGGCATTTATGCTCTCCACAATTTGGGGACGAGGTGAAGGGAATGACCTGAGCCTCAAGGTCGACTGTAAAGTACCAAGGAACACGGGGCATCTGAGATTAAACCACACACACACACACTCGGGGTGCACAGCACATACAAATAACTTCAGGTGTCCTTTTAGCCTCCTGGACTCACAAAGCCTTTGTCATACGATTTAACGTCCCAGCTCACCCTTACCACTTTCGGAGCAATCCTCCCCACGTGTACTATATGGTAACACTACTATCACCTTATTTCTGCTGAAAGGGCTCGAAAGGTGCTGTGGCTTACCTGGGTAATGAGTAAATATACTTAGGTTGTCCTAACATTTTTTTTTCACATTAAGTTCTTGTAAAGTATCACGACTAGTCTTAGAAGAGACATTAACTGAGGTTAACAGAAGGTCCTACGTCCTTAGGGACTCCTTTAAAAGAAAATGTATCCTGGGACAAATAAAGAAATAATTGAAGCTCTAAAGCCATGATTTTTTCAATTTTTTATTTCTTTTCCACACAAAAATTCTCAAGTTTCTTTGAGGCCAGTTCCTAGTGATGAATTAAAGTGGCCCGTTTCCTTTTTCAAAGCCCCATGATTAGAGGTTTGCATAACAACAAAAAAAAACAACCAAAAAAAGACCCTTGCTCACAGTGAAACCAAGCGGCTTGGCATGAAGAACGTGCTCAGCACTCTTTCTGGGTAGATCTGCACTATTGGGCAAGTTCTTCTTCCACAGAAAGAAGAAAATAAATTACTTTGAAAAATTACTTCTAAATGAAAACTCCTGACGTCCTAAAAGGAAGGAAATACTGCTCCAACAGCAAGTGATGCTTATGAATATTAATGATCATTAATTACATAAAAGGAACAATCAGGAGGAAAGAAGGATTCTGGCTTTTCTGACAGATAAGCAGGAGATTTTTACTATGGTTTTGTGTATATTGTCTTGAGGTGAACAGCAAGTAACTTTTAGCTAATTTTCAGAAGTTTTTATAGTAGGGTGAGAAGAAAACTTCTCCTATGATGTTGTTTCATCTGTCTCTAAGTTACTCTACTCATTAGCTGAAAGGGGAAGTGGAACCCCAGACAGCTATTTACATATTAAGCACATGATGATGAGAAAAGAAGAGGAAAAACAAAACTGTCTTGCTGTCTTGCAGCTTCAGTTATCTAACAGGTCAGCAGAGGTTAGAAGGGTTGTTTCACGACCCTGACTCATGTCACATGCAAAAGAATAACACAACTGCTCCAGCCCTAAAATGTACAGTGCAGCAAATTCCCGTGACAAAACCAACTTTAGAGACACTATTTTCAGTAATTTTCAGTTACTGTTTCAAGTCAAAGCCTTTTGGTTGATGTCCCATTTATATGTGAGAGCTGAAGAACTCTCTCACATCCTTGTCCATACACATTTTACTCTTTAAACTCCCTATCAAATAAAGTGTTTGAGTGAAGACAATTAGCAAGCACTATTTAGAGGAACTCCCACACTGTGGATGGCCCCATACTTGTCACTAACACAGGCTCCAAAATGTTTGTCTAGAGATATGAATTATCAATTACCATTGGGCTTTACTAGGATTTGAACCCAAGGTGGAGACATCAGCCCTGCTGCCTATTCAGAACACCTCACAGTGCCAGTACTGGCCTGAGTTAATAGAAAATCCATCCTGCCTCATGAGATTTTAACCAACACCTTGGAAATAATAAACCAAATTAAACCACAACCTTCAACTTCTACATCATGTGACTCAGCTGCACATAATTTCAATTAAAGTTAATATATCACCTTTTCAGATAAAAGGAGTTCAGCAACTTACAGAACTAAAAAAAAAGTGGGGTATCTTCTCTTAATTATTATAAATCCTAACAACCATTGCTACCGGTGTGGGAGGGAAGCTCATGTAGACGACTCGAGTTAATCATAATATCCTAGAGCAAAAGGATGTGGCAGGATGGGTTTTAAGAGTTACAACACCATCTGTTCATATTTCAACAGGCAACAGCACGATTAATTTTCATGTAAAATAATAAGAAAGAAGAGGGGGTTTCAAGAGATTGTGTCAAGTACAAATTCATTCTAGTTTCATTCCACTTGCTTGGTCTTCAAAAAACATTAGAAATTTCATTTTAAGTATTAGATCATTGAAAACCAAAGTGACGTGAACAGATCTATTCCCAATATTGGAAGGAAACTGGAAGGGCCAAAGCCAATGCCCTGGATGATCTCTGTTTTTACAGAGAGGATGCAAGACAAAGCATATTTCAATCCAGAAAGTATTGAATTGCATCAAGCTTTTCTCTACATTAGCTAGAGCCTGAAAACCTTCTTAGGAAATACACCCCAGTAATCTAAGCAGCAAGAGGAATTCAACACACGTTTACCATGTCCTAACAGTGCGTGGTGCTTGTTTGGCTGGACGTGCTTCCAGATGTCACCCAGTTTAGAAGAATAAATGTTTGGAAAGAAATGTCTTCTGCTCAGTGTTGCACAGGCAGGCTCCTTGGACCACACCTGCACCGCCGACAGCCTGAGTGTTACTGGTTCTTACAGGTGACAGTCATTTACCTTGGAGTAAATTCCCTGGCTGCCCTCCTTCCTTGTTCATGAAAAATCTGAAAACCCAGGATCCCATATTGAAGGGACTGGGGGACAGGGGAGGCAAGCCAAACCTGTAGAAGTCCTGTAGAGAATTTAGATTCAATTGTTGGGCTGCAGATTAATTCCATAAAAGCGATCGTGCTTTGAGTGCAACCTGGAAAACGTGTTTATTTCCTCTGAGTGCTCTGATGAAATGTAGCAACACCACTACAATTTTTACCCATATTTAGTGTCTCCTAGTTTGGTGTGTCCTTTTTGCAATTGCTTGACCTTTGAGAAGACAAAGTTTAGATCCACACTATTCAAGTTTGTTCCATTTTCATTTTCCCAGTTGCTGATAGTCTCAAAACAATAATGTTTCCATTTACAACATTGGAGAAAAAAAAATTAGGCAGAAAGTTTAATGTTTTAGACCCTGAATAATACAGAGAAATCTAGAGTAGTGATGTCCCTTTCCTTTGTGCTTCTTTGAGGTCTGTATTTTTATTCCAGTAACGGATGTTCTCAGGTGGCAAGGATTTGCAGGGCAGTAGGGAATGAAATGGGAGGGAAGAGAACCTCCTGCCTGTTTTACTGACCTATTTATAACGTCCCTTACGTCTGCTGTATCGACAGCTGCTTCCAAGCATCCTGTGACTGCTAGGCTGAGTGGTGAGAATAATTTTGTCACAAAGGGCATACAGCTTCATTAACTGCCACTGCAAACTTTACAGGCACCTTTCCAGTTTACAGGTGCCCTCCCCACAGTCCAGGCGCTGATCGGATATGCTGCATAATTAAAGAGTTCTGCCTGCACTTCTCTGTCTGCAAGTACAAAAACTGAGAGATTCCTATCTAGCCATAGATGAAAAATTAGACTCTCTGTTCAAAGCCTTTACATCCCTATTCATATTCAAAGTAGAAGCAATTTTCCCCCCATACTTTGCATACACTAATATTTCCTATTATAGCTCTCATAGCAAAGATAGAAAATACCTGAAACAATAACTACATCACAGCAAGGCTAAATCACTTCCTCAAAATTCAGAGCAAAAACAACCAGGGCTTTATTTCTGATATTTTTATTTCAAAAAGGGCCAGACTTTTCAGTTTACAATATAATTTCTTATTTAAAATTGTTATTTTCCACTGTAGAAGATTCCCAGTTTTTTCACTGTTCCTGAAGGGAAGTTGTTAAGTAGCAGAGGCAAAACAGATGCATAGTCATGTGTCTTGTACTTAGTTAATGATTCTCTTTTCAAAGTGCAGCGAAATAGGGCGACAGCAATTATTTTCTATACTAAAATGTGCTGAAAAACAAGTAATTGCAATAAAAAATAAAGGTTGTCCATGTCATCTTAACTGAGACTTCTTTTGCAGATGTGCCATGATATATTATTACACAGCTACATGTTTGGACTGCAGTCTTTGCTTCACACGGTGTATTGAAAACACACCACATTCCAAGGACTGGAAAATAAGGTGATGGTCACTGGATGACTTGTCATTTAAACTTTTGTTTCATTCTCAGCAGTCGGAGTGTGGCCTCATGGCATTCAGCACTTCGAGGCATCACTGAGTGAAGCGGTATGAGCTCGCCCCGTCAGTTTGTATGACGGCTGGCTGTGACTTTGCGTGACTGAGGCTGGGCAGAGGAATCAGGTAGTGGAAAAGCTATGGTGAGGAGTTACAGCTTGACGCTATCTGCCTGCGTCCCCACAGGGACCCCGGGGTAAATTAAGCTACCTGCTCTCTTCCTTAAGCTGCTTTGCATGCCCTCACCTGCACTACAAGCAGGCCTACGTTCACACCAGCTGTCATGCTAGGCCGCGATATGCAGCTGTCTCACCCACTGCCCCTGAGGCCAGTGGTGTTACCATCTACACGTTCCAGGTGGGGAACCGAGGAACAGCAAGCAGGAACTAAAGAGGAAGTCCTTTTCCATGCCTCGGCAGACCAAGGCAGGTCTGGTCTGGTCAACGTGTACAAACATTTGGGACTGAACACGCTCAGTGCTAGTGAACTTTTCAGAGAGTTTCTGTCACTAACCTTCAACATAGTTTGGGATTTGAAGGTATGCAACTTGACTAGATGTGACTGGCCTCTCCAAAGCACAGCAGAAAATCATGGCCATGATTTGAACATAGTTCTTCTTGCTTGTGCTCGTACACAAATCCCTTTCTGGAAGTGGCCAACCGCAGGTGGTGAGGGAAGGTGTAAGGTTAAGACAGGTAATACTTCTCAGCTACATTCTCCCTGGGATTTTTGACTCAGGGACTTCCAGAGCCAGAGGTGGTACCTTGCATTTAAAAGGCCTTAAATGATTTTTTTCTTTTAATTTCTTTAATATAATTTTTCAAAGCATACAGGTACAAGAGCATCTCAGCTACAGATTGTGTAAACAGAGGCACAATTAATTTCCTTTTGCCTTATGATTTTTAAACACACCTTTTCCTTATGATTTTTAAACTGAAAATGATTAGAAAGCAAATCTTCCATAAACACCTAGCATGGAAAATGTTAGGGTAGACTGACAGGGGGATGGGTGTGAGGGCATTTGAAAGAATTGTATTTTAACATGAAATAATGGAAAATCGTAACTCTAGCTAGTGGCTGTTACTGTGGGTACAGACCCAGGCTTAAACACATAGCCAGCTCATGGCTGGGGTATTTGAAGTTACACCACTGCTCATTTACACCCTAAATAGGTTGCTCTGCCTCCACTGATGCATCCTCCCTTTTACATCAAACTGAAATACGCAAATTAGGCTGTGCTTGTATTCCTTCTCCCACAGTATAAATCTGCATATTTATATAAATCATATATATATATCCTGCAGTAATAAATGTATCATGCATACAGGTTCACATTCTTTCAATCTTTCTGTTGTTATTGCTTGTCTTTTTTTTCATTACTTCTATTTCTTTCTTTTCCTGTAATAAATCACAATGGAACTTTTCCTGCAGTGTCCTCATTATCTCACTTCCTTTCTCCATACACAAATGACAGTGCTAGCACATTATTCTTCTAATCAGAAACAAAGGCAGCCCTCCTAGATGCTGCCAGAATTATCAAAGTCAGGAGACCAAAAAGTGCCTATTGACATTAAAAATAGCAACTTGGAGAATGCAAAGTCTGATGAGTAAAATGCCATTTGAGGATTTGGGGAACAGGCTGCCCAGAGAGGGGGTGGGTGCCCCATCCCTGGGGGTGTTCAAGGCCAGGTTGGATGGGGCCCTGGGCAACCTTGTGTAGCTCCAGGCCTGAGGTTGGTGTCCCTGCCTGTGGCAGGGGGGTTGGAGCTCTGTGACCCTTGGGGTCCCTTCCAACCCATGCCAGTCTGGGATTCTATGATTCTATAATATGCCTTTCTTCATGCATTTCCCTTCATTATGTGTTGAAAAGAACTCAACATGGAATAATCTTCCAGAAGGGTAGAGGTCTGCCTCTACCAAGAGGACAGAGGTTTGATGTAAAGAATGAAAGACCAATGGCATTTATCTTCTTTCTTTTTTTGATACTTCTTGAAGTTTGATAAGGCAAAACATTTGTGTGAAAGTGTTTGCAAACAGGCATTTTTCAATGAGACTACTTAAAGTAACTGAGCCCTTTTGCTCTTCAGCTCTGTTACACCTGGATCCTCCCTCATTGCCAATTTACTGTTAAAGATGCTTCTGCTTTTTCTTTCAGTAAAGATGTATATTTTCCCTTTTGGGCAGTAGACCATGGAAGACAAGTTTAAAAGGTCTTATCTATACCAAAGGCACCAGAGTTTGCATGCAGCATGTCTCTAGCAGGAGTTTTTTACTAAGCAACTGCTAACTTCTGCATACACACTGTCACTGCTGCGGGTGAAAACTCACCAACTTCAGTGCAATACAACTGCCCGAGGCCTTCAGAACCTCTCTCGGCTGAAATGGCCCATACAGACTATGAGAAGTTTTGAGAAGGAGGGTAACAGATCTGGGCCTGACATAAAATTCAGCAGGCTGCCAGCACCAAAAGGCAAGCGCTGCTGGTGATGTGAATGCTGGGTGGAAGGTCTTCACTGGCCCAGTTTGGCAATTTCCTGGCTTAACTGGGAATTACATGGGTTAATCCTGGAGCTGTAAATGTGTGGGTTGACTGGGCAAACCTGAATCTAATGTGGAGGGAAATGTATTTTAACCAACAGAGAGAGAGAAAGGAGCTTTCTTCCTGATAGTGGTAATGGGCAATTCGACCGTTTGGAATCAGAGTGCAGATATGATACTGCACAATGATACTGCAAACATATCACATATTTAGACATTAATTGTGTGCAGGAAAAAAATCATTATCAAGGGGATGCATGCAGTGAGGTTTAGGAAGTTTGTCAGTCAGATATGAGGATTCCCACGAGTGCCTGAGATGATGAAAAAAGACAGCAGAAGTTAAGAGAATCCTATTCTGCCTCTGTACACTTCACATTGGCGTCATTTGTTTCCACAGTTTCAGTGCATATTTTACAGGTATTAAAATGCTGACGAGCTAGATTTGCAGTAAATGACACCACTAAGACTACTGTTGTCCATTACCTTATTCCACATTTTTAAAAAATATGTTCCCCATTGCGTAGTCAGGTTATTTAAAGGCCACTGTCTGCAAGGATGTGTTTGTCATTTAACCTTTAGACTTCTTCCCCTTTTCCATCCCCCCCACTTGTTTTCTCTAGTACATGTAGTCCTTCCCTTGAATTTCCTGATCATAGGGACATTGGAGGCTATCACCTCACACCTACTTTATTCTACTCCAAACACTTGTTTTTTTCCATCCAACTCCCTTAACACTTGGCTACAAAGGCAGAAAGGTGTCATCTGCAGAAAAGACGCAAACAATCAGAGTCATTTTCATGTTTTCAGTAGGATAAAAATTGAACCCTAAATCGACTGCATTTAGGTTTCCTGAGGAGCCTTTTCTCAGCTCTCCGTGCAAGCGTATGTCCAAGGAAGCATTTCCTAGTTTGAAACTGATGCTGTTCTGTATGTTTATGGAGTGACCAGACTGTCTTGCACTTAAACTTTCTGGCACGTTTATCCAGACTTTCCCAAATACTGATATAAAACTTAGGTGCAGACCGATCCCAGATCAGGATGCATCTAAGCAATATCTTCTTCAACAGATGTGTCTATATATGTTCCTGTTCCCCTGCTTTTGACACAGATTGAGGTAAAAGTACATGCCCAAAATTCTTTGCACCAAATTTAAAATTTCCAGGTGCATTTCAGTCATACCTTTACTCTTCCATTGAGTGTCAGTGCTGCCCATGCTCCTTTTGTAGTTATGCAGGAATCAGTGACTTGCTTCTCCTGACACACTTTCATCCTCTTGCTTATCTGTTCATTTATTTGAACAGACAGAAAGTCTCGCTGTAAACCTCAGTTCCTCCTGCTCTGGCAGAGCTCTGCCTGGAGAATGGACCTCATAGAAACATTACATTTCCTGGCGGAATGTTGTCTTTCCCCAAAAAGCCCAGAGGAGAAAGGAACAGCAAAAAATATCTTAATTCTTTTAGTCTTGGAAGAAACTGTGTTTGTATGTCCATGTTTGTAGGCTTCAATGCTAAGGACCGTTCCCAGGCCAGTGCATTAGTGTGCATGTTGCATTTTAGGACTTATTTCTTGTTCCATTCTCTGGAGACACTCAACTATTTTTCCCTTCTTGCAGCAACCTGTTATGTGTTGTGTTAGTGTCTCTCCTGGATCTTTGCTTGTCTATGATAAATTGCCGCAGATCTTTCAATCTTTTCTCCTAAGTGATCTTCCTGCAGCCTCTAATTGTTCTTTCCTACACTGCAGTTAATTCAGTCATTTATTGACGTGATGTACACAAAACTTAGCTAGGACCCTGTAAGTGCTGAGGAGCTCTGCATGTAATGATGCTGTGGTCAGCAAATCTTTCTCCTAAGTTGAAGCATGTTTGCTAATGAATAAGATGAATGTATATAAAAATATAGTATATAAATAATCTGTATCAAGATACATACATATAGATTTTTCTCTTTAAAAATCTACATATAAGGGACAAAATTTGGCTTAGGAATTCAGCATTTAATAGTACTGGTTGATCTCGTAGAAGCAGTTTATTGCCATGTTGGGGCTGGGGGCAGCTGCTGATGCTGTCTGGGCTCAGGAAAATCCTGTTAAGCCCAGAAGAGGAGATGGAATAGAAGAAATTGCCTTTTATCTCACATACTCTAGCATCATATTGGTAAATATTATGCAAACATACAAAGGGATTTATATGGAATAAAAAAGGCACTTTAAAGCCTAAACTGTCCTGAAAGAAGTGATCAAATAAGCAAACCTGTAGCTGAGTGACTGAACAGGCATCTGAGTATCACAATATCAGTATATTAATCAGCTCTGGATCCAACACAACTAGTGTAGTCGTGGCCTCTGCATTTTTAAACACTGTTTGCATTCTTAAATACTGTTACTGAATCAAATACTTTTAAAATCCTCTTTTGATGACTATATAATTTTCTCTGAGAATTTCCCTCAATGACTCTTCAGTTCACATTTCATCAGCTGTGAGATGGGTGGTATGGTACCATAAATACCCGTGTTAAAACATCTGCAGGAGACTCAGTTTTACCAGAAACCTGTAAAACCTCTTTTGAACAAACCTGTGCTTTACAAGAACTGGTAGTACCATGCCAGGACTTTAAGCCAGCCTGCTGTCAGCAATGATGCAGTGAGAATCCCCTCAGAGCACTCTGAACAAACGAGAATCAGAGCAAAACTACCCAATCTAGTGTACAGCAGCCTTGCAGGGCCATTGTTGGTTGGTAAAGTCTCACTCTTAAGATTAAGAGCTCACTTCATCTGCAGTCAGTTCAAAAAGGCTGTCTGTGAACCACCTGGAATTTGTGTCAGGAGGCAGGCTGAGGGCTCTAACGTCTAGAGAAGTACTGGTGATAAGCCAGAGTGACCTTTAACATTTCTGATCACGAGCGCGGCTGAGACGGTACAAACAACACACGTGGCACAGCCATGGCTCTCTGCGGGTGTGCAGAAACATAGCCGGTGGGTAACTAAATGAAAGGTGTTTGATTAACTGACAGCTGGCATGCAGGGGGCAGCTGGTGTGCTCCTTTCGCGGCGGGTATGAGGCAGAGCGCACGGGCCCCTGCCTTTCGGAAAGGGTCTTTGCTTCTCTTTCCCTCACTAAGGATGCAGGCGCTACGGCAGTGCTTCTGGGGCCTTTCCACACTAAACCAAACCCCTCGGCACCCCTCTCCACTGCTGTGCGCACATTCCTCTGCCCTACCCAGGCCAGGCGCAGCCAGGACCCTGCAGGCCCTCAGGGCTGCCACACACAAAGACGATGCGGCACACAGAGAGGCGATGTAATAACACCCGAGGGCGATGTGTGACTCAGGGGCGATGCGAGGCCCAAGGACGATGTGAGACCCAAGGACCGTGATGCGGGGTATTTGTTTTCTTTGGTCGTTTCATAAGCTTCCCTTTGGCACAGTCCTCCCGCGGCCCGCTCGGGGCCTCCCGCCCGGAGCACAGTCCCGAGGGGATGGCACGGCTGGCCCGCTGGTACCCCCAGCACAACTCGCACAAACACCGCGGCGAGACCCGCTCCCTGCGGCACCCGAGGCTACCCGACGGGCCGCGCAACGGCCGGACTGCAACTCCCGCCGTGCTTTGCGCGCAAGCCCCCGCGGCCCTGTGAGGGCAGAGGCGCGCCGGGCTTGCTGGGGCGCGTAGTGTGACCGGGCCGGTGTCCAGCCGCGCCTCCTCCCGGCCGCGATTGGTCGAGGTCGGTCTCCGCCCGTCGCGGCCCGCGGTCGCTTGGCCCCGCACAGCGCCTGCCGCAATCACAGCGGCCGCGGCGGCGACGTCTCCGTGGGTAACGCGGTAAGGGCCGGCGGGGGCTGCGCCGGGCTCCGGGGTGCCGCGGGCCGCGCTGGCCACTGAGGGTTCTGTCGCAGCCGGCTGCTGGTTGGCGGCGGTGGGGGGCAGACACGGGTACTCCTGAGCGAGGGGGGCTGCGGGGGGTGCCGGCCCGTTCCGATCCCGGCGGCGGAGCTGCCCGAGGTAGGGACGAGGGGGCTCTACCGGCTCCAGGGAGGCCAGAGCGGCCGTGGGGCGCCGGTTTCCTTCACCGGCTCCGCCGCTCGTCGCGGCGCCCTGATGCCGCTGTCTGGCGGGGGCCCGGCCGTTGGTCAGCGCTGGGGCGGGCGCGGGGCGGCGGGTCTGTGGGTTTGCCGAGCCACCCCTCACCTCGGGCGGCTGGGAGAGGCGCCGGGCAGCCGCCGTGCCGCCTGCGCGCTGCTGCCGCGGAGCGCTGAGCTGCGTCGTCGGTGCTGCCTGTCGTAGCAGGGGTCTGCCCGCCCCGCCGCGGGCGCTTCTGGCTCGGGGCCGTGCTGGAGCTCGGCCTCCGGGACGGGCTTCTCGGAGGGGTGGCGGGAGCGGCTCCTTCCGAGGGACGCTGCTCGGGGCAGCACCGGAGAGGAGGCGGAGATCTGGGGGACGGAGGAGCAGCAGCACAGGCTTTCATTCCCGGTAACACGTTTTTAACTGGGGAGAGCGGCGGGGTAAGACCGGGCGTGTTTTGTGCAGAGGGCCGCTGATGCCCGGCGGTGCTGCGGGGGTCTGGCTGCCCGGGGCTGTCTGCCCGGGGCCGGGGTCTGGCTGCCCGGGTCGGGGGGCAGCCCTGCCGTGACGCGAGGCTCTGCGCTGAGCTAAGCCCTGGCGAAAGGCTGGGGTGCTGGGATCCCAGGCTTGCTGTGTAATGCTTGTCCAGAGTTGCATTGGGTCCAGGCACCGAACGCTCCCATGTTTGTCGATGGGACATGCTCACCCTTGTCCAGCTTCCTACTCTGAACGCAGCCCCCTGCACCAGATCATGCAGTGAAATGCCTCGGAGTTGTTCCTGCAGTGTGGCAGTGTCTGTTTCTTTGGCTTTTCCTGCCATCAGAATGCGATTGCAGAGGTTTTGTGTATTTGTGGACAGCCAAAAAACAACCCAAGCCAGAAGCAGTTTTACTGAAGCCTTCAGACCTGTCAAACGAATCTGGGCTTTTTGAATTATGTAGGGAAAAAAGATATATTCCCCTAACCCACGGGTGTTAGATTCTCACCATCCTGGGAAGCACGAAGAGTGATATTCCCCACCCAGGTAAATGGTGCCATCTCTCTGCTGCTGAGAAAAATAAAGTTCATTCTACTGTTTCCACGTTTTTCTAAAATCACTTTTAAATACCTGCATGTAACTTTTATGAAAATGTTTAAAACCATTCTGAGTTAACATCATTACAGTTTTTTTACAGTAAAAGTGACTTACATCTTCAGTAGCTTCAGTAAACCACCTTACTACAAGTTCTAATAAAATCAAGCTGATTCTTAAAATGGTTACTAGTAGACTTTGTAAAGAACTGTTGTCCAACAGAGACCGTAATTGCCTTCAAAATGTGGCTTATTAGCGTTTATGGTGATAAAGACTTTTTCTTTCTACCATCCAAGTCCGTAAAGAAAATCAGATTAATTCCACAGGGGCCCAAGCACAGGTTGAGGTGCTTCAGTTTGTTTGGCAGCTGGCACAACATGTAGGCAGAACACTGGAGAAGTGCAGACATGAGGTTCTGGTGAGGAAGGCTATGGTGAGTCACACATTTTGGGAAAATAAGCCTCTAAACATTACAGTAACAGTGAGCAAGCACTGTGTGGGAAAAGCAGTTGTGATTTGATTGTGAAAACTGAAAGGCTAGTGGTCAAGAATAGCTGAAAAAAATAGAGATTTCCAAGAAAAACTGGAATGATCAGCTGATGAGCTTAAGGCTGTTATTTTCCCCCAAGATTATTGTTCACTCCCATACTTCCCATGAAGAGAAAATGGACACGTGGTTTCTGTTCGTGGAGCTCTTCGATGCTGTGCTTAAGGCATTGACAGCTTAAGCTACCAAAGTGTCAGAGACACTCTAAACACTAATGGAAAACATTTTGATCAACTCAAACCCCTTACTTCAGGGTGGTATCCAGGTCTGATATGTTTGATCTTAGTGGATTGTTTTCCCAAATGCAGGTTGGGAGCTCAGGGAACAGGCTGCTGACCAGAAGGATTGTTCTAGCAGCAGCTGGCCACTCCCAGACAGGGACTTTCTTAAGCATCCTTCTCTTACCAAGTCAGAGTTGTGTGCTACGTATGTAATGGGAAATAGTCAAGGCATCTCTGTCAGGAAGAATGGGTTTTAAGAGCTAAGTGACTTGTTCTGGCCAGAGCCACCCAGGTCCAGCCATGCCTCTTCCAGGGAGTATGCAGGCTGCACAGCATCCTACCCCTGTGTGCACACGCCCTGGTTCTGCATGTGTCGATCTGATGCTGAGCCCAGTAAGCCTGAGAGATGTGCTTTTTCCCTGACATGGTCTCCAAAGTAGAGTTAATTCATTCTCCTACCAGAAAGACTCTTTTTGAGGGGGTCAGTCAAAGCTCTGTCATGATGAAGTGAATATTCAGATCTTTTATGTAGTCTCACTCTGTGTGCACTTAGGATCGCATGTAATAGATTTTTAATTATTTGCTTTCAGTAAAAGGCTTTTTATCTACCTGGGGTAAGCTGGTCATATGAGATGGTTTCTCTTACAGCGTGACCTGAAGGCACAGCATGTGGTGTGAACTTTCTCTTCTCAGCTGTAGTTCACGAACTCACTCAACACAACCCAGAACAGTCTTTTAAATTTCCTGCCTGAGCACTCAAAGGCTTTCTTTAAAACAAGCAGAAATATTAGGTGTCTGGAGGGTTCATTGGGGTTTTTTTAGTAGTTGGAAACAAGCAATGAAAGGCCTATTCCCACTGCACATGTGTTTAATGGTTAAACTTATTTTAAATGCTGCTCAGAGAACCTTGGGGAGCTGAGCATTTAATAATCATGGCTTATTAGTACAGTGTGGTATGTCTAGGGTTTTTTTTCCCCTTCTTTCTGTGTCAATTTGATTTAATTATAGTCTGGGAAAAGAGAGATAAGTGGGATTACATGTCATTAATTAGTATAAAAGAGGATTTTTTTTTCTGTTCTAAATAACCCATGGCAAAATATATGTGGGTTTCTGATACAATGCAACTGTTTCTTGGTGTTTGTTGTGTTAGTTTGTTGTTTACCCTCAAGCCCCTGAGCGCTCTGCATCATTCACATACTTGTCTCAGCAGAGGTGAGCAGTCTGAGGGTCTCGGTATCAGTGTACCATGTGGGAGACCGATCCCCTCTGGTGGGACTGTCTGAGGGGCTTGGCAGCTTAAGTCTTTGTGCCTGGTCTGGCCCTGGGCTTTCGCAGGCGGAACGCAGGGCAGTGCCTGGGACAGCGGCACCCCGCGGGGCACAGCCCCATGCACAGGCCCTGCCTGGGCTCTGGGAGCCACACATCCTTGCTGTGCGGTCTGGAGTGAGCACTCCTCAGAAAACACAGTCCCATCAAGCTGTTCCCAGTTCCACACTTCGCACTCCACAGTGGGTTTTCTTCTGAAGCTCCTTCAGTCTCAGGCCCTGTCTGTCAGTAGGTGACAGCCGGCGGCAGTGACGGTTCCCAGGTGGTGGGTCTGCCTTTGTGTTAGGTGATCCAGCAGCACAGCTTCGATTGACACGTCCTGATTGGAATTCATCATTTACATCTCGAAGAGCTCAGCATCATCCCCAACCCTTCAGCAATCATTGGAACCCTTATTTCCTCTTTGTATTTTCCATGTAAATATAAATAATCTCTTTAGTTGGAGAAATTAAAAGTTATGCTTTAATGACCATGGAAGATCTTAGCATGAAACAGCTACCGAGTGCTGAGGGATCTGTTGGCATGAAATTTGTTTCCATATTCCAGTAGGTCAAACTCTGTTAAGATTTCTGAGCAGATCCTCTAAAATACATTGATTTTCTTTTAATATTTTTGGAGTTAGATGTGCCTGAAACTGAATATTGTGAATGAATAGGTTTGTTGGCCCATGGCATATTATGGCATTTTACAGAAGTTGTAAACAACTTGGTCTGAATCTTTGCTGTGCTGTAGGCAACAGAATAGGCAGTTTTTGTGAATGTTGTAAACACAATGTGTCTTCAGCACAATTGTTAGCAGGTTATTTGCCTTAGTCATCTGAAAAAGTGACAAGATAGACATCACAGAGTTGCCATACAGAACCAGCTGCCAGTGGTGACAACAGTGACAAAACCTGACAACACCAGCTCAGCATGAGAAATTAGAAGTATCAAACTTCAGAGAAATTCTGCTTATTCCTTCGTATCCACTTAACTGCTGAAGTAACTAACGATTGAACACACCATGTGTTGTCTGGGTCCCAACCTGATGCTTGCAGGCAGTGACAGGAGTGGCTTTTTCCTGAACGAGAAGTTTCCTGGATTCAAACAAGCATTTGGAGGAAGCGGTGTCACAGCACTTAATGTTTCGGTCTGTCTTCTCTTTTTTTTCTTTCTTTACAATAGAAACCTTTGGGAAAAAAGCAATCCATACTATGGCCTGCAAGACTTAATCTTAGTGCCCAGTAGATCGTTTCTTGGAAGGGCTGATACCACAAGTTACGTTAGCAGTCTTCCCCATCCACAGCTGCTTTGGTGGTGAGCTAGCAGCTCTGGTTCAGCCCTCTTTGAGCGACTGCTGATGGATGGTTTTGGCTGTGGAGAACTGAGACTGACTTAGATACTGTTCTGTGATTTGATTTAGCTGTAGCTTTCACACGGTGTCCTGTGACCGGGCCTGTGGGTCAGGTGTCTCCCGCTAAATGCTGAAGTGAACTGTTCCAAACTACAGACTGTGCTGAAGTGAACCTCTCACAACAGCTTCCCTTACATGCACGGCAGCAACCGTCAGGCCCCAGAATCTCTGGCATAGGCCAGTGTAAAATCCCACCTCTCAGAGCATGGGGAGGTATGTAGTGTTTGTGTGTCTGCCAAGAGCATCAAGGGAGTTTACTCAGGATGGAACAGACCTAAGACTGTGACCAGTGTACATAACCCTTCCCCCCAAAACATCCAAACCAACAACAAAGAAAACCAACCAAAAGCAAGTGTTTGATTAGATACAGCCAGGTTATTTGCTGTTGTACCAAATGCTTTATCAGAGAGTTGAGATGCTCAGGACGTTCATTAGTGGGGACACTATTAGTTCTCTCAAGAAAGCAGAAAGAGCTCTTTCTTCATGAGCTCAAACCTCATGTCCTGGGTGTTTTTCTGAATTTGACATCCACAGATGTCAAATAAGGTTCAGACCTTACACAAACACTTAACCATTGTGTAAAAGAGATGGAAATGCTACTCTTTCATGTGGTACTGGGTCATGTTTGCTCACCACTAGCATAAGAGCTTGCACAAATAGCATGAGGCTCTTGCAGGCTCCGCTTCGCCCCAGCCCGGCAGCTATGCCTGTATCTTGGGCAGAACAGCAGCACGGCTGCTCTCCACCCTCTCTGGCTTTGTGGGCACACAGAGCTTTTGTGACACTGACCTTCACCTCCCAGCCAGTTCTGTGTGTCTGTGTGTCCTTGTGCCTACAGGACCCAGGATTTGACTCAGTAATAATGGGGTAACTGGCAGTGAGTGGAAACCAATAAACTACACGAGCTGAGGCCAAGAAAGTAGTATTGATCTGACAAAGTTCTTTCTGTGAAATCCTCCACAGTGAGGCTTGCTCTGTATTTGAGGCTTATTCATTACCAGCTATCACAGAACACAGTGAGCAGAGAGAGCAGAAAGACGGGGTTGTCCTGTTCAGAATCGCTCTCAGTCAGATTTGAAAGCTGACAGAAAGCTCCTGTAACGAGTAGCGGCGTGGTGCTGAACAAAGATAGGACCAGAAATTGTAACGTTGGTTGAATGGTTCTGGGTAAAACACAGAACACCACCTCACAAGCAAGAACAGCTTCTAGTTATGGTACTGCTGATGTTTGTTTTATTTATGACTGATGTTCTCTAATCTAATTATCTTGTACTTCTTCACTAGGGATTTTTTATTCCCTCCCATTTCTGGAGTAAATAAAGAAGAGAGATGATGCTGAAAGCAGTTGTGGTGCTAGGCTGTGTTCTGGGCATCAGCACGTTCCCCATGGAAGAGCCTGAAGATGGAGGCAAGCACTGGGTGGTGATCGTTGCCGGTTCGAATGGCTGGTACAACTACCGACATCAGGTGAGGACTGCTGGTCCTGCAGCTGATGCTGGCCATGCTCCAGACAATGCCTGTGCTGGGACTTACTGGGAGATGGTAGCTGCTTAGCCATCATCAGCTAGTTCAGCCCTTCTCTCATTTGGGCAAGTGTTTCTACTTCTAGACTTGCAGTAGTGCTTTATGCAGTCTTTCATCCTCTGAAAAGCTCTCATTAGCAGAAGGGACAGTATCTTTCCTCTAATCACATTCCTGCATCCAGGGAGACCTGTATCATTTAGGCTAAATAGTCTAGTACTAGGCTAGAGGATCTGACTGCAGCTTGCAGATGAACAAATCGTGTCTAGAATTAAACCTCATTTTGAGATACATGCATGTTTCTTCCCATTTGTTTTCCTCTTTTCTTTACATTATGAGAAAGTTCCCTTTCTTCTCTCCAGTTAAAATATCTGTGAAGGCTACAAATGCACAGTGTGCTTTGGTGGGGGGAGGACATGCCCAAGGGGGTTCTTTTTAACCTGAACTACTGCTCACCATGTTTGACAGTGTGGCCTCAGGGTTCCAGGAAGAGGAGAAAAGGGAACAGAAACTCCTGAGCTTGATAATGCTGTCAAAGCCAATGTGTTGTGGAATTGTGGTGTGAGTGTCAGGCTGCACAAGATTAAATCTGAGTGACTGAACTCTCAATAAGTTCCAGACTTACAATCAGCAGTCAGGGGACTATGATGAAGGGCAGTGAAGGGGCAAGCACTGATCTCTCCTTAGTGATCAGTGATAGGACCTGAGGGAATGGTATGAAGCTGAGACAGGGAGGTTTAGGCTGGCTATTAGGAAGAGGTTCTTTACTGAGAGGGGGGTCAGGCACTGGAACAGGCTCCCCAGGGAAGGGGTCACAGCTCTGAGCTTGACTGAGTTCAAGAGCGTCTGGAGGATGCCCTCAGTCCCATGCTCTGACTTGGCTGGCCCTGTGTGGAGCCAGGAGTTGGACCTGATGATCCTTATGGGTCCCTTCCAACTCAGGATATTCTATGACTCTATGGCAGTTTTTCCCCTTGGGGAATTCTTGGGGAATCCCTTGAACAGATTAATCATAGAACTATGTTTAAATGCAGTCTTTGCTCTAAACTTGGAGCTGCCTCTTGCTTTCCTGGAGAATGTGGTCCATTTAGTTCTGATTTATGTATATACATTAGTATATTTCTAAATGTTAGAAAGATGTATTAAATGTATTGGGGTGCATGATTCAGTCTGATTTGCTGAACTCTGAAACTTTTAAAGGATTTATTGTTTCTAATGTAACTGCCTGTAAAAAAAACTTAGAATGATTTTTATCATCTCTGTTTGTGTCAATTGAGAAAGAAAGGAGCCCTCTGTGTGTTGGCCATGGTGGGCTTTATACTTATGTTTCTCCTCCCTCTCAGCTCACAAGCAGTGTGCAACTTTCAGTGCAGGGATGAGCTTAAAACTACATGAACCAGACTGACAATGTTGTTGCATCTGAAGATCAACCTGTTGGGGGAAATACTAGCTCAAGGCTTTGACAAACTGGTTCTAGGGATTTTTCCTGCTCTTTATACTCTATCTATCCCTCATAACCATAGTTGGGATATTATAGCCTTAATATAAATCATTCCTTTATTTAAAATTAAATCTGAAAAAAGAGATTTTAGAAGTTGATATCAGAAAACAACTATAAAAATACTAGTGGTGTGCTCGACCTCTGTGTGCCCTGGGGTGTCTAGATATAATTACAGAGCTGTGCTCTGGTTGTTGCTGTATAACCAGTCTCACTGGCTCCCCTCTGCTCTAGGAGTTAATACCCCAACATTAGTTCTTTAAATAAAAGAACATTTTCAACACTGTGGCTCACAACACATTTTTCTACAGTTGTTCCAGCATACAGTCTAACCTTCCAGTCAGGGAGCCTTCAATGGCAAGTACATCTGCCAGGTCTAATGGAGCTACAGAGAGCACAGGATGCAGACTTGCATGCTTGTGCCCAACAATAAGTCTTCTGAACATGCTGGTTTCACAGAAGCAAATTCAATTCTGAGTGTGGTCATGCTGTGCAGTTAAGTAATTGTCTTTCAAGGTTAGAAAAATAAGAATGGGATCTCTTTACCTTCATTTTGAAGAGAACATCAACTGGCAGTGCAGAATATTTGTGGGGTCAGATTGTTCTGCATTGCAAGCCTAGATACTTCTGTCTTGGCATCAGGTATGGTGATAACACCACTAATAATCCTATTAAAGTTATGAAATCAGTGTCAGAATCTGTGGGAAGGATCCTTCAGAATGGGGCTGAGCCTAAACTTACCTGTCCTGGGCTAGGTGCTGTGCCTCTGACTTGTTACAGAGAGTTGAATCCCCAAGGGTGCAGCCTGTGCCTTTGTAGCCAGTGTGGAGGGCCTGGCAGGAGCGAGCCCCCATGGTGAGAGGGCATACTGTCAGACAGCCAGTAGCTGGTCATGGAAAAGCCCTTCTGTGTGGATGAAAAAGAAAATTGCCTTGGGAGTCAGGTATTTGAGGCTCCAGAGGCATCTAAACCCCACGCAGCTGTTTGCTCCTTTCCCTCGTGCCAAGTGGGATGGGACAGAGAACCAAGGGGAGAAACCTCATGGGTTGAGATAAAGACAGTTCAATAGGGCAGAAAGGAAGATAAAATAGTAACACTAGAACATACAAAACAGGTGATACACAGTGTAGTTGCCCACCACCTGCTGACCCCAAGCAACAATCTCCCACCTGGTCAGCTCCCCACAGTTACACACCAAGCATGGCATGGAACAGAATGGAATAGCCCTTTGGCCAGTCTGGGTCAGCTCTCCTGGCTGTGTCCCCTCCCAGCTTCCTGTGCACCTCCAGCCTCCTTTCTGGCAGGGCATGAGAACCTGACAGTCCTTGCCTTGGTATGAGCACTGCTTAGCACACCGGTGGTGTAGTTGTTGCTACCAACATTATTCTCATAGTAAATCCAAAACACAGTGCTGCACCAGCTGCTAGGAAGAAAACCAACTCTGCCAGCTGGAACCAGAGCACCAGCAAAACCAGATTAGCCATGGACTTTAGGGAGAGTTACACAGAAGAGGAAAGGCACTACAGAAATCTCAGGAACTATAACAGATTCTTGGAAACATGCAGACTGATAGCATGTCTCTGCATGTGTTAGTACTCTGCCTTCCAACAGTGGAAGCAAAAGCACTGTAAGCACTTAAATTATTGGCTCAAGTCACTTGCGGTGGAACCAGGAGTGGGACTTGGACTTGCAGTTCCGTGCTTCACCCATCATGGAAGTCACTCTGTGGTGGCTCCATGAGAAACACATTATCTTTCAGCAGAATAGCACTTAACACTGTCAGAAAGCAAAGCAGTGCTCCAGGAGTGCAGGTGTGTGTAATTCTCTGCTTTCCAAGGGAGAAACTGCAGGATAATTCACTTTCTTGCTGCCATCACTTTTCTTCTCCAGGACTTCTCTGATCTGGCCTGTGTACAGGTGAATTTGTGGATGTGAAGTTCCTTGCCAGCAGTTGCTCGGTGTGGCTGGTTGCTATTGCCTACATGCAACTAAACCCTGGTAATACATCCCTCTGTAATTGGAGGCCTCGGATGACATATCTCTGGGTATCAGTTGCTCAGTTCAGGGTACAGTTAATAAGTGATGTTGCATGTTTAGATTACACTTATATTTTGTGACCTCCAGTTGTTTGGCACACTATCTACACACAACACGGTCAAAATACACTCTTTTGCCTTCTGCAGTAGCTTCCTAGTTGGCAGCATGTGTTCATCTGATTAAACAAATGCAAAGGAAGATTGCACCTTCAGAAATGTCTCTAATTTCATACCTGAAAAGTTGTGAGGAAAACAGTCCATCATTGCATGCTGTGCAGACCCCATGAACAGTAAGCTTGTAGAGACTCTGCAGACCATGTAAACACTGAGTTTGCACCTGTAAGGAATTTGAAATCAAATTTGTAATTCAGCTTTAAGTGGCCAGGATCCACTATCACTGGTGCAAACCTCAGGTATAGGCAAGATAGGGAAAACACTGTTCACCTGTGAGTGAGACTCACACCTTGCAGGCACTTGTTCCTTCGGTGATGGCTGAGCTGGGACTGTTCCCTAATCAGGATGGTCTAAACTTGTTTTATGCTTTTCTCTCCTCAAGTTCCTAACACAAATTCTGTTTCGAATAGTGCTCAGCCCAAGGGGAATGGTTCAGTGTCATTGAAAGAACAGCTGGTTTATTGCCTTGTGCTTGTGGCTTCTCAGCCCTTCAGGGTTTTCACAGAATCACAAGGTTGGAAAAGACCTTTAAGATCATCAAGTCCAACCAATCCCATCCTAACCTAAACCAGATCCCTAAGTACTTCATCTACCCTTTTTTTGAACACACCCAGGGAAGGTGACTCAGCCCCTCCCTGGGCAGCCTGTGCCAGGCCCTGACAACTCTTTCAGTAACAGATTTGTTTCTAATGTCCAATCTGACCCTACCCTGGCACAGCTTCTTGCCATTGCCCCTTGTCCCATCTCCTGTCACCTGGCTGAAGAGACCATCACCTACCTCTCTATAACCTCCCTTCAGGTAGTTGTAGGTGGGGAGAAGGTCTCCCCTCAGCCTCCTCTTCTCCAGGCTGAACACCCCCAGCTCCCTCAGCCGCTTCTCAGAGGATTTGCCCTCCGGCCCCTTCACCAGCCTGGATGCCCTTCTCTGGACTCGCTCCAGCACCTCAGTGTCCTTCTGATGGTGAGGAGCCCAGAACTGGACCCAGCACTCGAGGTGCAGCCTCACCAATGCCGAGTACAGGGGCACAATCACCTCCCCAGACCTACTGGCCACACTGTTTTTGATACAAGCCAAGATGCCATTGGCCTTCTTGGCTGCCTGGGCACACTGCTGACTCATATTCAGCCTGCAGTCACCCAACACCCCCAGGTCCTTCTCTGCCTGACAGCTCTCCAGCCAGTCCCCCCCAGCCTGTAGTGCTGCATGGGGTTGTTATGTCCCATGTGCAGCACTCTGCCCTTGGCCTTATTAAACTTCACCCCACTAGTCTCAGCCCATTGGTCCAGTCTGTTCAGATCCCTCTGAAGAACCTCCCCACCCTCAGGCAGATCAACACTTCCTCCTAGTTTAGTGTCATCTGCAAACTTAGTGAGGGAGCATTCGATCCCTTCGTCGAGATCATTGATAAAGATGTTGAACAAGACTGGACCCAGGACTGAGCCCTGGGGGACGCCACTCGTGACCGGCCTCCAGCTGGATTTTGTTCCATTTACCACCACCCTCTGGGCTCGGCCATCCAGCCAGTTTTTAACCCAGCTGAGGGTCCACCTGTCCAGGCCAGTGGCAGCCAGTTTCTCAGTCAGAATGCTGTGAGAAACTGTGTCAAAAGCTTTACCAAAGTCCAGGCAGACACATCCACAGCCTTCCCCTCGTCCATTCAGCGGGTCACCTTGTCATAGAAGGCGATCGGGTTAGTTTGACAGGATCTACCTTTTGTAAACCCATGTTGACTAGGCCTGATCCCCTGGCCATCGTGCATGTGCTGCATGAGAGCTCCCAAGATGACCCTCTCCATGACCTTCCCCGGGACTGAGGTCAGACTGACAGGGCTGGAGTTCCCTGGATCCTCCTTCCGACCCTTCTTGTATATGAGTGTAACATCTGCCAGCCTCCAGTCGACTGGAACTGCCCCAGTCTGCCAGGATTGCTGGGAGATCATGGAAAGGGCCAGCATATCTTGACAGCTCCCTCAGTACCCTTGGGTGAATCCCATCTGGCCCCATTGACTTGTGGGTATCTAACTGGCCAAGTCGGTCGCTAATCATTTCCTCCTGAACCATGGGAACTTTGTTATTCTTCCCCTCCCTGTCAGCCAGTTCCTGAGGATGAGCACTCAGGGAATATCCTTCTTTACTGTTAAAGACTGAGGCAAAGAAGGAATGAAGGACCTCAGCCTTGTCCTCATCCCTTGTCACTAATGTGCCATCAGCATCCAATAAGGGCTGGAGATTCTCCTTGACCCTCCTTTTACTGTTAATGTACCTAGAGAAGGACTTTTTATTATCTTTTACAGGACTGGCCAGCCTGAGTTCCAGATCAGCTTTAGCACTTCTGACTTTCTCCCTACAGGATCTCACTGATTTCCTATAATCATCCCAAGACACCTGCCCCTTCTTCCAAAGCTCATATTTTTCCTTCTTTTCCCGTATATCAGCCTGAATCTCTCTACTCAGCCAGGCTGGCTTCCTAGCTCGCCGACCCCTCTTCTGTCCGACTGGGACAGCCTGTTCTTGTGCCGCCAAGATTACCTTCTTGAGGAGCAACCAACCCTCTTGGGCTCCTTTGCCCTCAAGGGCTGCCTCCCATGGAATCTTATCGAGCAGCTTTCTGAACAGTCCAAAGTCAGCCCTACGGAAGTCTAAGGTGCTTGTTCTGCTGTCTCACTTCCTTACTTCTCCCAGTACTAAGAATTCTATCAGCTCATGATCACTATGCCCCAGGCATCCTCCAACCTTCACATCCCCCACCAGGTCTTCTCTATTGACAAGCAACAAGTCCAGCAGGGCACCTTCCCTTGTGGGTTCATTCACCAGCTGGGTCAGGAAGTTGTCTTCCAAACCCTCCAGGAACCTGCTAGACTGTTTCCTCCCTGCTGTATTGTACCTCCAGGAGACATTGGTGAGTTGAAGTCCCCAATAAGGACAAGGGCTGGTGATCGCCAGACTTCACCCAGTTGTTTAAAAAAGTGGTCTATAGCAGACTCCCATCACTATATCTCGCTGATTTTGTTCTCCTCTGATTTTCACCCAGAGACACTCGACCCTGTCTTCATCATACTCCAGCTCCAGGCTGTCAATGCATTCTCTGACACACAGGGCTGCCCCACCTCCTCTCCTCCCTAGCCTGTCACACCTGTATAGTTTATAACCAGCAATTGCAGCACTCCAGCCATGTGAATTATCCCACCATGTTTCTGTGATGGCAATCACATCAGAGTTTCCTGTACTTACAAGGACTTCTAATGCCTCCTGTTTGTTCCCCATGCTGCGTGCATTGGTGTAGATGCACTTCAGCTGGTCTACTGATCTTGTTGTGCTCCTTGAGGAAGCCTTGCTTCCCAAGCGACAGCTGTTTAAGTTACCTAGCCTATCAGTAGTAGCTACATCTCTACTCTGAGTTAGAACACTATCCCCTTGATTAACTAGGGTGGCTGACCAGAGGTCATTACCAGCACACCATCCCTCAGGAACTCCACCACCACACCCAGGCTTTTTTCCATCTAGCCTGGCCCTGTTCCCCTCCCCCTTCCTATCTAGTTTAAAGCTCTATTAATGAGCCCTGCCAGCTTCTTGGACAGTATCCTTCTGCCCCTAGGGGATAAGTGCTCCCCATCCCTCGAAAGCAAGGCTGGTGAGGCTCGAGCCAGCCCATTCTCAAAGAACCCAAGGTTCTGTTTCTCACACCAGGCTCTGAGCCAGGTATTTATTTCCTGGCTCTTCTCAAACCAACCCTCCCCATACCCTGTAGTAGGAATGACTGAGGAGAACACTACCTGTGCTCCAGATCCTCGCACCATGTGTCCCAGGGCCCTAAAATCCTTCTTAATGGTGCTCAGTTTTCTTTTATGTATTTCATTCCTACCTATTTGGAAAATTAAAAGTGGATAATAATCCGTGTCCCTGACCAAGGTTGGGGCTTGCTTGGTTAAGTCCCTAACTGGAGCTCCCTTAAGGCAGCAGACTTCCCTGTGTAGAGGGTCCGGCCTACAGATCAGGCCCTCAGTTCCCTCCAGAAGGGAATCTCCTAAGACAATGACCCGTCTTTTTGCCTTAACAGAGGATGTTTTGATGGTTTGCTTAGGGGGTCTAGTCCTAGGGAACACAGCTTCAGAA
Source organism: Porphyrio hochstetteri (assembly GCA_020800305.1). Taxonomy (NCBI): domain Eukaryota; kingdom Metazoa; phylum Chordata; class Aves; order Gruiformes; family Rallidae; genus Porphyrio; species Porphyrio hochstetteri. Next base: position 1,499,356 of record CM036908.1, read on the forward strand.
GTAATTTTCCTATCAGCCATCTGGGTTTGCTTAGGGGGTCTTGTCCTAGGGAACACAACCTTGGAAGTGATTTTCCTATCAGCCATCTCATGATCCGGCTGGTCCCCTTGGAATAGGATCTCATATCTATTCTCAGAGGCACTTGTGGAGGAAGGACAGGCTTGGAAGGTACTCTCCTACTGCCCTTTCCACGTAGCTGCTTCCATTCGTCCTTATCATTTATACTGTCCTGCCTGGGGGAGGGTATAGGGTCACTCCTGTCCTGGACACTATCTACTGGGGACTCACGTTTCTGTGGCTGGGAGGACAGAACCTGGCTCATCCGATCTATCCCCACCTCAGCCTCCCTGGTGCTCATGAGCCTGTCTAGTTTACCCTTGAGCACATCTACCTCTTCTTGCAGGTATGCTGCACGGCTGAGGAGATCCCTTATGATCTCACACAGCACACAGCCATGTTCAGAGCTGCCTGCTGCCCAAGCATGTTGTGACAGTCCCTGCACCGCAGCATGCTTCTGCGGTTGGTTAAGCTGAGTGGCTGCCTCCACAGTGGCAGGGGTTGGGGTTATGGCCCTGCGCCGGGTAGACACCATTGTGCAGTACCTACCCAAGTGTTAGTGACCCTCTCCTGTCCCTAGGCTGGGCTCCTCTATTTCCTCTGCCCGGCGAGCGGGACGGTTGGCTGCCTCCCCGAGCTCCCTGCTGGCTCGCCTGCGTTGTGTGGGTGCCCTCCTTGTCGCTGCCCTCCTTAGGCCCTTTTAAGGGTAGGGGGTGGGGGCACGTCACCTTGGGGGGTGAGCTTAGCCGGGTTACTCGCTGCGGGTCGAACGGGCTGCACAGGGTGCCCAGATGCAGGGAACCTCGCTAGAGCGCCCGGTCTGACACACAGCCCCTGGGCTTACCAGAACGATCGCTGTGGCCGCCGCTCGCCACTCGCCGACTGGTGCCCGTTAGGGTTTTACCGCGTGTCCATCCCCCGCGGTGGCTCCGGCCCTGCCCCCTGCCGCGCCTGGTTGGCTGGGTGAGCTCGGCCGGGCGTCCGGGGACTCGCTGTGCGCCGAAGGGGCTGGTGCCGGATGCAGGGAACCTCGCTACACAGCCCGGCCTGACACACAGCCCCTCAGCTCGCCACTCGCCGACTGGCGACACGCAGTGAGGGTTGCTGCTTAGAACTGCTCGTGCTGCGGAAGGCCTGGTGATGTGCCCCCCAGCAAAGTGCCGGCTGGCTGCTGCTCCCGAACGGCAGCCTAGCACCCCAGAAAAGCACCACCCCGTTCTCTGGGAAAGTGGCGCAGCTGTGTATATGTGAATAGCTAGATGACACATCCCTGGAAGGCTAGGTGACATACGTCAGCCAGTACAGCACTGGTGGATTCACAGAATGAGCCCACAAGCTCGCTCGTGCTCTCTTACATACATCTGCTCCTCCTGGGGGAGGATGGTGCCAGCTAACCCAGACGTAACGCTGGTTTCGGAGATGTCAGGAGTGACAGACCAGTACCTTCTCGATGCTCTGGAAGGCAGTCTGTGGAAGCACAGTGTGAAACGTTGAAACAGTCTTGCCAAAGAGGGAGTACACACCTGAGGAGGAAAAGAACTGACAGAATCTGGAACATTAAAATGATAAAACCCAAAACGTTTCCATTTCCGTACATGGGTCTGCTTCCAGTTGCTGGTTTTAGTCTCACACTTACTGAGCTTTGTGGGCCAGGGACTGTATTTATTCAGGGTTTCAGACACTACCAGCCAGAGCAGTATCTTAGTCCAGGAGAGTCTTAAATTCTCCAGTTCATTACATGTGCTTTTTAGCCATAAATCTGGCAGTCATAAGGCCAGAAGAAACCAATTCCAGGCTCTTCCCTCTAGGAACTATTTATGCATGCCTGTGTCATAAACAAACTTGATTTTTCCAGTCTGCTTGAAAGCTGTGTGACTCAAATGTGTGAACAGCTGTATGGCAGAGTTAAGTTGGGGTGTTTGGGTTTTTTTCCTTTTAGAACTTCCCCCCAATCTGCATTTTAGGAAAAAAATGCCCATCCTAGGAAAAAAAGGGAATTTCACCACTGATTCCTATGTTTTCAAAATCTAGGAGTTAGTTATTTAAGCAGATCTAATCCTAGGTCTTCTGTAGCAATTTGCTGATGTAGGTTTGGACTCACTTGGGGGTGCAAAGTCTGAACCAGTGTGTTGGCACTGCCTGTTTTGGAGCTGGCATGTGAGGTCAGTTGTGGAGTAGCAGCTGTACAGCTGCACATTCCCCTCCTGTGCAGGGCAGCCGCTATACACCCCAAATCATGGCCACAAAAGCATGACTGCATTTAATGAGGACTTACCCAGTAAATATTTATAGCACTTGTTTCACATACCAAAGCAACAAGAGCAATACCAACAGGAACAGCATTAGCTGTGTCTTTCAGGGTGGTTGACAGGTACAGATACGCCAGGAATACTTTATGGAAGAAAGAAGGCTCGAATAGCCTCAAATATGACTCCATGATAGCAGCCTGTGAGAGGCAGCTGACACAACAGGAAATACTCTGGAGTTGCAAACACCTCACTACTGCTGCAGCAGAGAGTTTCTATTCTGGTTTTATAGAGATGTATTGTTTTTTTATGTGTATGGAGGGAGCAGGAGCATGTAACCAGCATCAAAGGCAGCTGCTCAGGTTAGCTAATTCTATGCAGAACCCCCCAAACCTTTACTGAGAGCTGGCCTACTCCAGCCAATGGAGTCGTGACAGCAAACCCTGTTTCTGCTGCTCCGGGCTCTGCTGGTGATGTGGTGATGCTCCTGCAGGCACAGCCCCTTAGCCAACGCTGTGAGAGGCTGGGACAGTGATGTGGTGATGCTCCTGCAGGCACAGCCCCTTAGCCAACGCTGTGAGAGGCTGGGACAGTGATGTGGTGATGCTCCTGCAGGCACAGCCCCTTAGCCAACGCTGTGAGAGGCTGGGACAGTGATGTGGTGATGCTCCTGCAGGCACAGCCCCTTAGCCAACGCTGTGAGAGGCTGGGACAGTGATGTGGTGATGCTCCTGCAGGCACAGCCCCTTAGCCAACGCTGTGAGAGGCTGGGACAGTGATGTGGTGATGCTCCTGCAGGCACAGCCCCTTAGCCAACGCTGTGAGAGGCTGGGACAGTGATGTGGTGATGCTCCTGCAGGCACAGCCCCTTAGCCAACGCTGTGAGAGGCTGGGACAGTCCCTAACAGGCCAAAGTTAAGGTTGAGGGGAATTGATTGCATTATGTTTCCCTTCAGACTAGGGAATTTAACCCATTTAAATGTACCACCCACCTATGCTGTGCTGTTTATTAAAGCAGAACAGAGTGTGCACAGAGTCCAGGAATCAAAAGGAGGGGGAAAACGCTGATAATATACATTTACAAAGCTTAACTAATTTGGGGTACTTTGCTCTTCATTGAAAACACATCTGAGGTCCCCACTGGTCTATGAGAGCACAGAGCTGGCTGAGTATGTTGAAATCATACCACTATAGTATGCCTCAGCATTTCCATGTGTCACCAGCCTGTAACTGTTTCTGTCAGCATAGTGTGTTATGTTTTAAGAGAGGGGATGTATGATCTCCTCATCAGTGAGCAGAAGCTCTGATTAGTGTTTTCTCCTGCTTCTGAAAATCAGATACATGTTTAGTGAAACCTGCACTCTGCTGTTCCACATTTACATGAGATGCCTTTGTAACTGTTTAACCTCTACCCTTTGAGTTGAGGTAGCAGCAGGTGCCAGGAGGTGAAGTGCAAACTGTGGAGACTGCCTGGATAGGTGGAAGAGAGCACAGGCTGATCAGCACAGTAGGAAACAGAACTGCTTTAATAGGAACAATTTAACTTTCAGGGTTAGTCACGTGAAAAGATTTGCTGTGGGAGAGCTCATTAGCATTGAATGTGCCTCACCCTTCCCAGAATCTTGCACAACTCCCCTTTCTTTTCAGCTTCAGCTACACTTCAAAGACCCAGGATTATAAAGTGACAGGGTTTTACAGTGTCATTTCAGCTAAACTAGTCAAAACCAGTAATGCTCCTGTCATCTGAACTTGCATAGGTCCACTCAAACCACTTCAGTTTGGTTTACAAACTAGAAAACTAGATTAGTTCAACAGAAGTAAGCTTTAAAGCGTGCTTCTTGGCTGCGTTTGGAGTGGGCGTTTGTTAGATGAGATTTCTTCCACTAAATCTACATAGTTTTTCTAGCATGTGGTAGGTTGTAGTTCTAGAATGAATTTAGGAATGACCAGTGATACCCATTCGGTTATTCACTGGCTGCAGATCTGACAGATGAGAATTGTTTGGGCTGGGGTTACTCAGGATTTAGCATTCTGATAGAGGTTTGCATTTACTGTAATACCACTTTGTTGAGTATAGTTATTACTGTGTTATGATGCTATTGTTCTTTTGGTGTCATTTACAGATGGTTCTCTAAAGTAAATCTGCTTATTCATATCCTGTACGAGTCAGGAAAAGAGCCTGAAGAGGAATTCTGCAATTCTGCTTTCCACTGAACTCTCTTTTCTTGCCCTGAACTTGCCTCAGTGTTACTCTACAAGAAAGAAATAATTTAAAAGGGTTTTTTTTCTTAGCCAAAATGTTCTCTATAAAACCAAAATTTAATGAAATCCTTGCTGAGGTGAGATTGGTAAACCATACTGGCTTAAGTCAAGGGAGGTCTTGGATGCTTAGCCATGCAGGCTTGCTGCAGAGCTACTTGAAGTTGGTGAAAGTCCAGCTCTTCTTTGTGGCACCCCTTGGATTTGTCTGTCAGTGCACAGAACATTGCTGACAACCCTTCGCCACACTTCGTTATGTGTATCAAGCCTCAATTCAGTTCTGGTTTCTGTTTAAATAAGAAGTCAAAGTCAGTAAATGAGGGAGAGATTTTAATCAATTTTTATCATTAATGAAACTACACCTAGTTAAAGACACTGAGTTTTTGTTTGACCTCTGCCCACTACCAACCCTCAGTCCTAGATTCGAGTGCTGTTTCTTTTGGACAGTAGCCTGCTCCTAAGCCCCCAAAACTCTTTTTCTTCTGGTCTCCAAAGTAAACTGTCTGACCCAGCTGGTAATGGGAATCTCCTTCATTTCAGGCCGATGTGTGCCATGCATACCAGATCGTGCACCGCAACGGGGTTCCAGATGAGCAGGTGGTTGTCATGATGTATGATGACATTGCTGATAACGACGAGTAAGTGATAAATGTGTAGTAGTCACAAGCTACATGGGTACTACAGACATGCCATAGTCACCAGTGTGTTTTGAGTTTGCAGCAGTTTTGTAAGAAAGGCCTTGAAAACCAGCTGGGATATGCACAGTGTTCATCCCTCAGCACAATAATTCTCCTCGGGGTCTTTCCAAGCCTCACTCTGCAGCTCAGCATCACTTGTGGCTCTGAGGTCTGCAGAGCTTCATCATGAGACCGAGTCATCTGAACTGCCAGCCCTAACAGTCCACAGCAGATGAGCAGCCCAGAACCACAGACACAGGGACACTCTGTGTGAGCCACAGGGCTTTTCTGCAGGGGCAGAATGGGCATCCAGCAAAGAAGTGCACATGTGCCATTCTTGGTGGCTGTCTAGAGGCTGCTGTTGCTTTCTCTATGAAACCATTCAGTTGTACAGCCCCTGATTCTGAGACGGCTTCAGCAGAGATCAGTGGACTTTCCATGCACTGCAGCACTGTGGAAGCCAGGAGGAGAGGGGGCTAAAGACTAGACTGAAAGTAGAGAGAGGACAGTGTAAGAGACCACCTGCCTACATCCTAAGATTAATTTCACTGCAGTGAAAAGGCCTTTATATTCTGAGATCATTAAATGACACGGTGCATGGACACATGGTGTATCTCAGGAAAGGTTCAGTGGTTTCCTAGCTGTACTGTGGTCACTGTGTGGCACACGGCTAATTCTTCATATTTATGTTCTGTTTTACTTCCAGAAATCCCACAAAAGGCATTGTCATCAATAGACCTAATGGCACAGATGTGTATGCTGGAGTGCCCAAGGACTACACGAAGGAGGTAGGTGTGAAATGCCATTCCCTGGGGAAGGCTCAGCATTAGCCAATATGCTGGATGTATTCTTCAAACTGTAGCTTGCAGTCTGACATGCACATAGTATGGAGCCTCTGGCTTCCTCACCTGCAGGGTTTGGCAGGAAGTTTGGTGTTCATAAGGTGAATGTGAACAACAGACACTTTGAAGTGAAGCAGTGGTCATAAAAGCATCTGCTGGCAGATGAAACAAAAGAAGGGAAAGTCTCAGGTTCATAAATGTTGCAACTCAGTGTGAAGAGCAGCTGTGTAAGGCTATTATCAGAACAGTAATCCAATCACATAGTGATTTCACAATGCAGTATCTGAGTCATCAGTGGCTAATACATTTTATAATGATTGAGAAGCATGTCTAACTCAACTTGCCATCCACATCTGGACGCTGACTTTCAGAAGCCATCTTTATAAACTAAGATTATTTAGTTTGGTCTTTGATCAGATTTAATTTTAAGCCTCTTAAATCCTCAGGATGTTACTCCAAAGAATTTCCTTGCTGTTCTCAGAGGAGATGCAGAAGCAATGAAGGGGGTGGGATCAGGAAAAGTACTGAAAAGGTAAGAAAAGATTAATTTAGAAAATAAATAATTGCATGTGTAGTTGTATATTGGCACTGATTTCAAGAAAATAAGAGGGTGAATTGGAGCAGTTTGAGAACCCAGCAAGACTAATGATGGCAATTCCAGATCATTTACATTACATATGGAATGGTTCTGGTTCCTTAAACTATCCAGCACCAAGTAACTGCTGGTATTTCACTGGTGTGGAGTCCAGTATAGAGTAAGGTTAAAAACTCCAGAGGACAGTTTTGTTCTTCAGTCTATTACCTTTTGCAAGAATGGCTATTCAAAGAGAGTTTTATTAATGTTTGGAGACATCTAGCGAGGGTTTGGTAAGTCTTGGTGTAATGTCCATGAGCAGTGGTGTCAGTTGCCAGTGGCAGAGGAACAGGCATTGCTTAAACAGCTCAGCAGCTGAAGAATTGCATGTCTAGTCCCAGACAGAGTCTTTGTGGCAGATGTAAGGTTATTGAGGCTTGTGGTTTATATTTAACACAATAAATCTCTGCTATTGAAAAGGATGAGCAATTAACCTTGTAACTGATGTATAATGCTTAAGGTATTTGTAAACAGGGTTACACAAATAATTCTAAGCTTGGCAGTATTCTACTGTAGGAACAATAATAAATTGCAGACTGGCTGAGTAAAATGTAAGATCTGTTCTTAATGGGTATAGTTTATAAAGGCTTATGTAGAATGGGTTGGGTTGGAAGGGACCTCAGAGATCATCCAGTTCCAACCCCCTGCCATGGGCAGAGATACCCTCCACTAGACCATGTTGCCCCATCCAACTGGCCTTGAACACTGCCAGGGAGGGGACACCCACAGCTGCTCTGGGCAGCCTGTGCCAGCACCTCACCACCCTCACAGGGAAGAATCTCTTCCTTACATCTAATGCACATCTCCCCTCCCTCAGCTTAAGGCCGTTACCCCTTTTCCTGTGACCACACTTCCTGATAAACAGCCCCTCTCCAATATAATCTAGATGATTCAGGAATAATAGCAATATGTTTCAGGGCTTAATTAAAAGACCTCTTGGAAAGATACCTGGCATCAGTTATTCATCTTGCTTCTACAGAGTCTGAGATACAAAGTATGATGCCTGTGTGCTAAGGTGTGTTACATTTCTAACTCAGTAATGCTGGTAGAGAGTTACAGCATGTTACACTTTTCTGTGGACAGTATTTCCCAGAAAACCTTTCAGAATTCAAATTTGACCATTTGGAAAAATTAACCTAGTTGAAGAAAAATGCTGTAAGTGCCTATCTTCATCTGAGAGTTTAATTTTGGAAAGAAAGCCATGAAACAGGCAAAAATTGCCCTGGCATGGAGAATTAAAGAAAGAAAAAGGAAAAAGAAAAAAGAGGAGCAGGACGGTAGTTGAATAAGTTACTGTTCTCAATTGTTTAAACTGCATTCTCAAAAATTGAGATAGAAAATGATACATGAAAGGCATCCAGGCATAAAGTCAATAAACTGCTGCGTGGTTACTAAACTGCTTTCTTCTAGGAGCTGGAATGAGTCAAGAGGTGACTATAAAGCATTTTTTGTTGAAAGCCGAAAGTACTTCAGAGCAAACATCAACTGTGAAAGCTTGATGTTACAAAACAAATAAGGGAGTGGCTATACAGAGGGCTAAAGAGTCTGAGCTACTCAGCAAGACAAGTTGAACCCACATAGAAGAGTCTTGGTTATTTACATTTCACCTTGATCGGGCTTGTTGCATTTGGGGCCAAGAGTGGGAGCCAGAAAAGTCACACTCAGCCCTTCTTTGTTAGGCTCCAAGTGGCATGACTTCTGCTGTTGGGTGGGACAAGACCTCAGTTGTCCCCTGCCCAAAAGGGACAGTTTTTGCCTTCCAGATTGTTGCCTAACCAGCAGGTTACTGGCCAGGCAGAAGGCTGGGCCCTGTCCCTGTGTGCTGCTGCAGTCCTACCTCTTTGGAGGCAGGAAAAAGCAAGAGCAAACATGGATTTCTGGACCGTCTGTACAGAGGAAGAGAGGAGGGCTTGGAGACTGCTTCCAGTCTGTTCACATTGTTTTATATTTACTTTTCCCTGAATACAGTTTAAAAGCAGATCTGGCTGTTAGGGCAAGATGTTCTTACCACCCAAACACTATAGGTTTGGGTTAGTGTGCAGGGAAGAGCTCTGGCAAAGAGTGTACTGCACAGCTGCCAGGGAAGCACAGCCTGTAAGCCAGGCACACAGTCTCTTAGTACAGCTGCCAGTCTAGCCTAACAGGGTGGTTGGTGGTTGGTTCGTGGAGACGAGGCCTGATGCCGACTGGGCTAAGTGCAGCCAGGCAGATCACAGCCAGGAAGCACATCATCATACCCAGGGATTTAATCCAAGAGGTTTTTATGGTTTATCCCTGTGCTATTGGTGCCTTGGTATAGGTTATTAAAGCATTACTTTTTTTACCAGACCACTGCAAATGCCCACAAGGTAACAGACTCTTCAGACAGGTGTAAGAACCAGTTGTGCTCCCACTGTACCAGCCCATGCCCAACCAGCAACCAGCTTACAGTCTGAAACACCAGCTGAGGGACTGGGCTGTATCCCTGTTTGCATTTCTCTTGCAGGCACTTACCTCCCCTCCTAAGCACACACAGTGATATGCTTTGGGAGGAAAAATGTTGCCAAGAGAAGGAGGTGCTTCATCTGTATTGTGCTCTCACATTGAGGTGTCTTGGCACGGGGAGGCAGGTGATGTGTGTTGTAGTGAAGATCAGGCTGGAGTTGTTGGAAAGAATTTGTTTGCAATTTTTTTCTTCACAGTGGTCCCAAGGATCATGTGTTTGTTTATTTTACTGACCATGGAGCTCCAGGACTTCTGGCTTTTCCTGATGACGATGTAAGCATTTGGGTGAATTACTTGGTGATAAAACCCATCCTTTTAGTGACACACTAAAATAACAGTAATACAAGTAAAACAAATACTTGATGCACTGCCATGTGGAGGGGGGAGGCAGAAGCAGAGCAATATTCTCATCACTCCAGTTTGGATTTTTTCCAGTTTGACTCTGAAGCATTCATGTTAAAATTATGTATGCCCTTTAATATTTCACTGGACTTTGGTGGCCCAAGTAGACTGTTCCACACAGGTATGACTTGGCTTTCCAGTGCACTATACATGTTGCCTGGGACCACTGCTCGCATTTCCAGGAGTGGTGAAATACTAGAACATTATATTTCAGAAGGGCAAAGCACTGGATATATTTAAGGGGAAATAATAAAAATACCCATAGCAGTTAGTTAGTATTTTCATAGTAAGTGAATTGTGTGTCTGTTGAACATCAGTGGTTCTAATACAAGCCTTCTTATTTTACAGCTTCATGTGAAGGACTTGAATAAAACAATTTGGTATATGTATCATCACAAAAAATACAAGAAGGTAAATAAGTATATCAGAAGTTGTAAGATTAAAAGAGCAGGTGGCATGGGAAAGAGAGAGATTTGTCTTCATTTTGAGAGTCACTTAAAGCAGGAGGAAGCAGTTGTCATGCAATGAAATCTGTATTAGGATTTTGCACTTACAGGCATTGAGCCTCTTCAAATTTTCTTCTTCTGCTCTTCGTTTACTGTATATTTGCTGTTGATGTTGATATGTAGAGTGCTGCCTTTTGATAACTTAGTATATATTCTGAGCAGCTGTGGGAAACAGCATCTGTAACTATTGCACCCTCATGGTAGGGACCTGACCTGCTCTTCCTGTGCTTTGTTCTCGTCACTCTGCAGCTCTTGTTACAGGAAGTTTGTAGGTGTCTCAGCTTTGTTTCTCTTACAGTTACTAAGACAGGTTAACAGACTGTACCTTTTGTCAGAAAATTATGTGCATTTGTTTAATCACAAATAGTTTTAAGCAGGACAAAGTAATGCTTAGACCACTGTAGCAGCTTGCTTTTCTAAGCAGCTGTCTGTGGTCACCTGTCTGCTGTGGCTGGCTGTACTGAGGCACACCTACGTGGTCACTGGCTCTAGAAATACTATATTCAGGAGCAGTGCATTGCTGTGCCTGAAGAGTGGCTGTGCATTTGCTTTGTGCTTTGCACATTAGTCAGTAGATCCCTGTGGATTCTGTAGATATTAATAGCATCCTTTCATTGTGATTATAGTTTCATTCCCAAAGAAGAGGAACTGGATCTGTTTGCTTTTGTGATGTATTTTGTGGCCTTGTGGATAGCTTTTGTTTCATGCCTAGCAGCACAGGCCAGCTAGCTACAGCTGAGAAGCCCTGAAGGACTTACCTCCATTTCCTTATGGAATTCCTTGAGTTCTCTGTTTTATAGATGGTGTTCTACATTGAGGCATGCGAGTCTGGGTCTATGATGAATCATCTGGCTGATAACATCAATGGTGAGCAAACGTTTAACTTACTGGACTTAGAGTGTCCTAACTTGTCTCAGAGCTAAAGAGACCCTGTGCCCAGGCTGGGTTCAGGGCACTTCTGTGCACAGTTTTGGTAGGGGAGCACAGGAGTTAGAAAGAGGAGTATTTCCCATTTATGGGAAGTTCCTTTTGAAGAATGAATGAAGTCCTAGAAAGACTAGCAGGGCTTTCACTGTCCTGCAAACGAGAAGGTGAAAGGTGCTATGAGATTGCCCTTAGCTGGTGTCAGTGAGGCTGCACTGCCATTTCTCACCCTCGGTGCTGCTACAGCGGGTGTGAAGCTCTGCTGCCAGGTCACCCAGCAGCAGAGGCACCTGTGGGAACCTCTGCTGGGCAGTTTTGCTACCCTCATCTTCACAGGAACCCAGGAAGCGGAACCTGGATTGTCCAGGGTTTCTGAGCTCTCTGCTAAATCACCTAGGAAGGTTAAAAAGTACACTTTCTGTTTGACTGCAGTTTATGCAACAACTGCTGCCAATCCCAGAGAGTCGTCTTACGCCTGTTACTACGATGATGAAAGGCAGACTTACCTTGGGGACTGGTACAGTGTGAACTGGATGGAAGATTCAGATATGGTAAGTTCCTTACATGAGGATTTAGAATGGAAAACACCAAGCTTTGTAAAAACAGCTTTTTTACAGAATTTATAATATTATTATTAAGATTGAAATTAACAAGTTGGTAGAAGTATTTGTCTACTGTTCAGAAGCATGTGTAATTCTGTTTGGGCAAACAAATTTCTTTAGGAAACTAGCTTCCAGAAACGTATTCTTCTTTTGCTGTTTATAAGATTAGACACTCTCTAACTTCTAGTTTCAATTCCTGTATCTCAGTTTTGTAGTCTGAGACCACATCTCCAAATTTGTTAAACAAATTGGGCAGTTCATTAAGTTGCACCTCTGCTTCAGGGATTGGGTTAACCCATTTGTTAGCATAATGGAAAACGGTACTAATGAAACAAATCTGGGATTTACATGCTAGCCCACTCCCTTTTTGACCCTTTGCTGGGAGATTAGGAGACCTTTAAAAGCAATTTGAGGCTACATTGACAGATCTGCATTTCAGGTTTTAGTTCTGTGTCTTTCAAAGGTTGTATAGCTCTTGCCCTACACATGCTGGCAGCTAAAACCATTTCCAAGTTTCTTTGCACTTTTAGAATAGCCTAATTTAAGTATCTGTGACCACATGGAAGTTTCTTCATGCAGGAGGATCTGAGAAAAGAAACACTCCACAAGCAGTTTCAGCTTGTGAAGAAACGCACCAACACCAGCCACGTGATGCAGTATGGAAACAGAGTATGTATTTGGGTGGGCTTCCTGGCCAGGCAGGGTCTTAAAAGCTCTTGTGCCCTGTGCTTTCATGCCTTTAAAAATAATGAAGTAAAGAATCACTGCAAACTAGCAAGATTGATTTAGAAAATTAAACTGTTCATCTCAGAACACCATTTAGCATTTCAGAGACAGTGGGGTTCTGATGCTAAAGGAAATACATCCTTGTATTGTGTTTTAATCCCAGGAGTCAGGATTTCAGCCAGTGATTTAACACTTCAAGGATAAGAATGCTGTTTACCACTTCCAGGCATATTATGAGTATTAATAAAGTATCAAGTACATTGATCCCTCAAATGGGAAGAGCTGAGAGATGATATATCATTTCTAATAATCCCATTATTATTTGTGTTAATAAAAGCCCAAATTAAATACTTGTTTAAGAAGAAGTCAGGTTACTTAACCTGGCACTATTTCCACCCCCACCCCCAGTGAATTTTAGAAATAAATGTTTGCTGATATTTGACAGTCTTGTCCTTGTATTAGAAAAACCCAACGTGCACATACACATAGAACCCTCTGATCCCCTTTCCTGCCTCTAATAAAGCAAGTTTAGAGAGTTAGGTGTGCATGGCAAAGCAAAGAGACTGCCTACTGAAGTGATTGACAGTTTCCATTTGCTTGCTTCCTAACCTTCAGAGCATCTCCTCCATGAAAGTGATGCAGTTTCAGGGCATGGGGAAGAAGGTGATGCCCATTTCTCTGCCACCTGTAGAACACTATGACCTGACTCCTAGTCCTGATGTGCCTCTTGCAATCATGAAACGAAAGCTGATGGCTACCAATGACATTTATGAGGCTAAGAATATTGCTGCAGAGATGAAGGCACACCTGGAGGTAAGAAAAACCCAGTGAGCTGCAAATCAGATCAGATTGAGAGATTACAGACAGTTTTTGAAAACTCTGGCAATTACTCTTCAGGCTGGTATCCTCCAGCTGATGGTTTGCTCTTCCTTTAAAATTCAGGGGGCTGTTCAACAGGGCACGTTCAGTAGTGAGCAAACACACAAGTCAGTCTCACAGCTTTTAATGCTGGGAGGTTCCTCATCTGCTTCCATCAGCATCCTTGCTGGGAGTAGTTACTCTTGTCTCACTAGAACCAAAATACCTCAAATCAAATCTCTTCTGCAGAAGGGTAGTGAGTATCGGTGGTGTCTTTCTTCTGGCAGAGCACTAGAAAAAAAGATTTTGGGTGCCAGGACTCTGACTTTCTGTCTCCCAAACTTTGATTTGTCTGTTCAGACTGAAGGACTCTGCTGACAATAAATGGCAAAACTGGGTTCCATAAACGCCCAGGAGTGGAGGTTTAAAGAAAGACAAATTTTGTTTAATGTCTTAAAAAAAAAATCCAAAATAATTTAAATTCTTGTTTTATATGCAGACAAAAGAGTTTATCCAAGAATCCATGCGAAAGATCATCACCTTGATAACAGGCTCACAAGAACAGACCAACAAAATTCTGTCAGACAGATTGACCATCAGCAATTATGACTGCTACCAGGCAGCAGTGAACCACTTCAAAGCTCGCTGCTTCAACTGGCACTTATCCTTGGTAAGTCAAACATTAGATATAACCTGATACACGTGCTGGTAAAACATAAGCAGTTCTGCAAAATCAGCTTTTATTAAAAAGCTCCCTTGGGGCCAATCTGGCAGCCTAGTTTTGGATAAAGGGTGAGTAATGTTCTTGGAAGTTGGAAGCCACTTCCACTGCACCTGTACATAAACAAGATTACTAAAACAATCCCAAAATTACCAGTTAATACTGTCCCTTCATCAACCTCCCTCACAAAACCCCTGGTATTAAAGAAATGGCGTTGGTATTTCTGCTTGCAGCATCTCTATGAGCCAAACAGAAACACAGCTCCACCCCTGAGTCCATAACCCGAGCCCATCCAGACTGCCGTGTTACACTCCTGTGTTGCACAGGTCCTTGCAACGGCCCAGCTGCCACTTCCACAGTCTGGTTGAATTCCTGGGAGCCACTGTTTAGTTTGGGGGTTTTATTGCTGTCTGCTTCTCCTGGGATCCCAGTTGAGGACCAAATCCTGTTGTGCTAAGCTCTGTTTAGACAAGAGGCGTCAGTTACTATTCCAGAAAACCCAGTCCTGGCGTCAGGCAAGGCAGCCTTAGAATCAGTGCTGGGTGGTAGGATGAGTCAACAGCAACCGAACTGATTTGAGCAGAAAGCAATGGGATTACCTGGCAGGAAGCCACGTTACAAGTACTATGTGCAAATCAAAAGCAGAGACACTCCTTCAGCTGGAGCTTCTCATCAGCCAGGCTGTTAGGAGCCACATCGCTCTTTTAAACTTCTAGTTCCTCTTTAGTATTTTAGTCTTTGTTTTGGTGGGGATGTTGAGTGAAATTGGTTAGATGGGTGAACCTTGCCCCAAAGAGGGCAATATGCTGAATTTCCCTAGTGAGGTTTAAAGAACATTGCCAAGACCAGCAGATAAAGACCTTGAATGTTAATAGCATCTCTACATCACTTCCCCGCTTTACTGTGGATAAATGACGCCTGCTCTTCACCGCTGAGGTCATTAACAGTGTTTGTTTATTTCAGTATGAGTATGCACTGAGACAGCTGTATGCCTTGGTCAACGTTTGTGAGGGAGGATACCCCATCGACAGGTAATGAGCGTGTGTGTAGCTGCACAGACACACCGTGCAGTTTTATCTGTGGAGAAGCCCCAAAAGCTAATGGGCAGGTGAAGCTCAGCACTGCAGAGCTGCTCCCTTGTTCTGCTCTGGTGACCATTTTGTCAGCAAAGTTCTGACTCTAAAATTACAAATGCTTACTGTGGAAAGCCTATCATTATTGGTCCCCTCCCATTCCTAATGATCAGTTCCCCAGTAACCCTTTAATTTCCTTGTTGAAGACCCTGAGGGGAAGTTCTAGCCAGTCAGAGGTTCCCAGTGTGCCAGGTAACATAAACAGCGTGACTTAGGCGTGGGTGTCGCCCTGGAGCTCCTGTGTGACCTTACAGAGGCAAGTTGGGAACGGCTGCGTTCCCTCTGCTGCCCCCTCAGAGCACCAGAGCACGGCTGGGCTCTGGGGGGGAAAGGGAATAGGGGCTGGGACCTTCACCCGCGGGCAAGAGGTAGGGGGCCGGGGAACAGGCTGACCCTTGCGGTGGTGCAGCAGGGGCAGGGGAGGTGCGGTGCTGAAGTGCTGTCATCTGTGGTACAGGATGGGATCCTGGCTTGTGAGGAGTGTGAAGGGAAGAAAAGGGAGGTGGGGAAGCAGGGGGTAGGGGATGGGAAGCGGGCTGGTATTTTAGGCAAAGTGAAGGTGAAGAACTGCTGCCCTTACCCTGGCGGCGTCGCACTGCAGGTGGTTTGGGAATCCGCCTGAGAGCACAGTGCCTGGGAAGCTGCTCAGCGTTGCTGTTTTCTTTTGCAGAATATTCCAGGCCATGGATCAAGTGTGCTTTGGGTACTGATGGAAAGAACAGCCCTGATAGAACCCTTACTACAAATGACAACTACTCGTAACTGTAATAATCCAGACTTTCCATGCATGCAACATGAAGAGAATCACCCGCTGCACTGGGCTGTGCTGGGAGCTGAGGCACCTCACCAGGAGCCGCACGGCACTGGCCAGGGCTCCCCTCTGCACCCCCCTGCTGGCAGCTGCCGGCTGGCAGGGGTCTCAGCAGACCTCCTGGAGCTTTCCAGATGGTTGATCTGTTTCCAAGCGCCCCTAACAATCTCTGGATGTACACTACAAGCCACCTATCAGTGATTACTAAATTTAGGCTGAATTTAAATGCTGAGTCATTAATTCTGGAAATTTTTTTATCCTGTTGCTAACTATTAGCATTTTAAAGGAAGTTAATGGATTCCATTACAGTGACTAATTGGCAGGCTGGTTAAAGAGTGAAGAAACCAAAGCTTGTTCTTTAGGCTTTAGCTCCTTAACAGAAATTAATTGTATTCAAGAACTACTGGATGTGAACAGCACAGTTGAACTGTGAACAGTAACAGCCTTTGTGGGTAGGAAGAACTGTTTCCCAAAGAAAAACCCAAATATCTAATGCTGTAAATTTAGCACCGGTATGCTATAATTAACTGTATATACACACAGACCTGTGGGAAGTCACAGAGTACAGGAATTGCCTGTGACTAAAAATAAAGTGGACAGTTTCCTCACCCTACGGGGCAATACAGCGTTCGACCTCTTGTGTCTTGAAAATGAGTGACAGCTAATTCATTTTATGATACTGCCTTTCAAAGTTACCTATCCCCTATAAGCCTTCTTTATAAGACAGGTCATCTCAAAAACCCAAACCAAACCACCAACCCAAACCAGTAAGAACCAAAAACACCCCCAAAACCCCAACTCAAAAGCAACAACCACAAAAATTATCAAGAGCCCAAAGTCACGTGTAAAGGCACCGCTCCTGAGGGGTGACTCAGCAAATGACAAGCAGGGGGAAAACTGGAGGTTATGAGAGGATTCAAAAGTAGTTTCAGGCTGTCCCTACCTTTTAACCCAGGGAGAGCAGATACAGACATACCTGAGGGTTCTTTCTAAAGTGCATAAAAATACACACAATTGCCTCATCTCCAGGGGAAAAGAATAAACCTTTCGTAAAACTAAACCAGCAGCTCCAGATGGAGAGAGTTTTGCGTTGCTCCACCCAGAGGAGAGGGGTTGTAGGGAGAGGAACCGAGACTGTTTTGTACAGAAAAGCCAGGTCAAGTTGGGAGCATTAGTGCTGTCACCTGTCTGCCCAGAGTGAGGGGAGTCCCAGCGCCACAGCGAGTGCCAGGATGGATGGGGTAAAGGTAAACGTGTGGAACTAGGCTCTGTTGAGTTGAGGAACGGCAGTCTGAACCTTGGGAGCAGCTGGAAACTCAGGAGTGTGCTGCTTTTGAGTTGCTTCTTGTTTCTTTTCAGCTGTAAAGCTGGTGTGGGCGGTTTGGGGTTTTTTTTTAGCAGAAACCTAAAAATAAGAGAGTATGAAATCCTTGAGCACCTGGATGCATTGCAGGTGTTCCCCCATGGCAGGGGGAAGGGCTGACCACACAGGACAGCTTTTAGGCAGCCTGGCTGCTATCACAAAGGAGCACACCAAGAGCCCCCAGTGACTTCCTTGAAATAACGGGGCAAATCACTCCTTCAAGGCCCTGTTTGAATATCTACATTAAACCTGCTGAGTTTCTCTGCCTTTAAGGTGTTCTCTGCCCTGGAAATTCAGCCTGATTCTCAAGCACTCGGCATCTTTGCTTCATAGTTTTAGCAGATCCATTCACCCTTTAGAAACATCCATTTTCTTCTGCAGTGTTCAGAAAAGGCTTTTGGTAGTTTGGATTTCTGTATCTAGAATGCAAAGGGGGGAAAAGCCCTCCATAGATAGCATGACTTCACAGCCAAGAGTCTCCAGCCTTACTAAGTAGGCCTCAAAAAGTAATCATGAACCATCAGCTGTCAGTGCACATTTTCATTTTCATGCCTTGCTGACAGCGGGTGGCACTTCCATGTCACTGACAGCAAGTGCCTCCCCCCTCCTGCAGACCCTTGTAGCTTTGAGGATGCAAAACTGAACTGTGAGAATGTTGTCCTGTTTTTCTCCTGCCCCGGTGACTTCCAGAGCTTTGCCATCTGAAATGCTGCCCACAGGGATGGTTCCCCTCACTGGGGACCTGGGGACACGAAAGAGGTGCCCCTGCACCCACAGGAGTGCCTGTGATGCGGCAGGGTCTCATCTGTGCCCTGCTTTCCCCATTACCGTGCTGTTGCGTTCCCAGTTTGTACCCAGAGCCATTTCCTGTGCAGTCACGCAGGGAGCCGCCCCGCAGGAGGAAATGCACCAACTCTGGCCCGCACTGATCGATAGGTCTATTTAAGGCTCCCAAAGAACACCACACAGGCTTCGTGCCCACATGGTGGGCTGCTTATTTTGGGATGGTAGCAGAACCTGATGAGAAAATCATTTTAGGACTGTGCAAGGTCAGTGTTACAGCAGAGCCTCTCAGGACACTGGGGAGTGCAGGCGCCCTTGCTCTTGCTGCAGCTCTCGCTGCAGGCCCGCAGCTGCTCGGGCTGCCGTTCCTGGACCGCTGGGTGAAGAACGACTGCTGCAAAATATGGGATCTGGCAGGTTCCCAGCAAATTGTCACCACCAGGCAGAACAGGGCCAAGCTGAGGCTCTGTTGTGTACAAACTCCTTTCCAGAGCGGAATAGCAGTGCATATCTGCAACCCCGGGGACGATGTCATCCCTACTGGCTCGGTCTTCCTGCCCTCTTCCTCCTCATAGCTAGGAACAGAGTTCAAGGCCCTTTCCCAGCTGATCTGTGCCAAAATCCCTATTGTTTCTGCCCAGCATCCTGCTGTGCATGGCAGTTCACCTCTTCTCCTCCGAAGGGCTCCGCAGGGCAGAAGGGGATCAGCCTCTGGGACGCTGTGAGCTGCCTGATTCTATAGAATGCAACTTCACACCGACAGTTTCGTTCAGGACACATGGAAGCACCTTCCCTTCTCTACTAGCAAGAAAGCTGGAGGCAGTTCACCTGGAGTTGAAGATAAAGCACTTCTTTAGGTATTTCAGCAAGTAGCACTGTTTTAGCTTTGTCCAAGCTGAGTTGCATCCTCTTTTGCCAGGACAGCTTGAGCTAAGTACCGGGCAGCTGTGCCCATCTCAGGGAAGGGGGCTGCAGGGCTCTTGTGTCTGCGTGCAGCCCCTGCACTGTGAGAACAGGGATGGAGGAGCAGCAGAGGGAAAGGAGCCTTAAGCTGCACCCATGACTAAGCAGCATTTTGTGCCAAGAGCTCAGGCAATACTGAATCAGAGGCTGCCTAGTTCCCAGGTACGCTGTACCCCAAAAGAAGTGGGGACAACAGCACTATTACAAGTGTAATCCTACATGCTGTGGGCAGATCAGCTGGTGTTCTGCAGCAACACCCACCCAAGGAGTGGTGGGACAGGCAGGGTCTTCGCACCGCTGGACAGGAGGAAACCATTTCTGGCAGTACAAGAGGTGGAAATGCTGGATTGGGGTGGGGTTGGGAGTGCCAAACGAAGCCCTGGAGATCCTCAGGCGGCAGCCCTGCTTTGAGCAGGGCTTGGGCTGGTGACCTTCTTGTGTCCCTGCCAGCCTGAATCACGCCACAAGTGTGTGCAAAAGAGCCAGTCTTGGGCTGGGTTTCAAAGTACAGTTGGTGACTGATGCACGATGAGGCCCAAAAGCTCTTGAATTCAGGTGGAAAAATGCCTTTGATTTCAATGGCTTTTAGGTTATACGTGACCTGCCAGTGTAACTACTGCAGTGAATTATTGACAGATTCTATCGCTGGGTGCAAAGCGGCGTTAAACCAGCTCTGTGCATCAAGTGGCCACTCAGGCTTTTTTGAAAAGTTTGCAGGTTCAGCAGGTCTCCCTCTTCCTCTCTCCCACACTGGGAACCTTTCCTTCTGAGTGAATGAGTGATCGTTTCCCAATGTTTCTCACAAATGAGTGTTTGAAGAGACCCTGGCTACATTACACAACCCTACTTGGTCAAAGTCTCCTGAAAACACTCTTGCCTGCTGATAGCTCATGTGAGAGCCAGAGCGTGAGTCACGGCCTGGCCATCTTGCCTCACCGGGGGAGACACAGATCACCAGCCTGGGCTGCTTCCCACTTCACCGAGGCCGCACGCCATGGCACAGCAAATGCACACAGTCACACGACCACTGAAGAACTCCCGTGACATTCCCACATTTGACATTTTTTTCTCTTACCACATGAAATGTCAGATGCCAGCCTGAAGCAGCGCAGGACCCTGGGCACCACTCCGGACAGGGGGACATGCTGAACCGCTCCAGCAGTCTCAACGCTGGGGACTCAGAGCTCTGCCAGGGGGACCAAAAGAGCAATGCATTTGTTCCAGACAGGCTGTTTCTGCATGACCCAGGTGCAGGCAGAACCGGAGTCCCACCACAGAGCTGTGAGCTTGGAGAGGTGGCAGCCACCTCGGTGGATCATCTCCCAGCTTGTGTTCCCTGACAAGGGATAGTCGTGGTTGGGCCCTAGAGGAGTTGGGTCACTCCTGTACCCCAGAGAGTTATGTTCAATGAAGTTGTTGCTGGTGGCTTATATAATGTGAGCAAAGAAGCCAAGTGCCCACAGCTTCTCAGCAAGCCCCACTCTGCACCAAGTCCCAGAACAGAGATTTCCTTCCAGGTAGCTCATCCCCAGGCCCAGTAACTCACCTTACTTTCAATAATCTGCACTTGGGAGAGCCATGGCAACCTTTGCAAACCAGATCCGAGCTTGGCAGTTGTTATGCCAGAGGGAGATGCAGCACGTGCCAGTTGAGAGTGTTTGTGTAAGCCCACAGAAGTTCAGCAGGCACTCTGCATTTCAAAACTGAGACCTGCACCTCTGACTTTGGCTTTGCTCAACGTCAGTCTCAGCACATTTGGAGTGCAGTGACTTACACTGTCATGGTTTCCATGTGCTCTGTGGCTGTACATCCACCATTTCCCCTTGTTCCAAGGTCCAGCTGCTGACTCAGACGTCCCGGGATGCCATGAGGTACCAGAGCGCTTCATTTCATCAGTCTGTTGCTTGTCCCTGGCCTGTGCAAAGTCCGGTTGCTCTCTAAAAACAGCCAGCAGAAGAGCTATCCTATCTTCCTTCCTTGCATGTTCCTACTTTAGCCTCATCCTCATCGGATTACCTTAGGCTCATTAAATGAGAACATAAAGATAACCCGACCAGGTCAAGGATTCTGACAGACAGACACATCTTTGCTTCTGGGGCTTAAAATAACTTGCAGCAGCCATGGTAGAACTAAGCTGCTGGTCACACCCCCTCCCACATCTGTGGGTCTGGTGCTGGGGACCTCCAGTCCTGCCATACATGGACCCTCTGCATCATTACACCTACAGACAGGAGGTGGGAGGGAAGATTGATCCACGGCTTGAAGTCCTACCAAGGGAGGTGAGGCCAGAGAGCCAGTCTGGTCCCTGGTCTGGGTACAAAGGGAGGCGGGAGGCAGGTGGGGGGTGTCTCCTTTGGAAGAGTGGGTGCAAAATGGAGGCTTTAGTGTGTAGGGGGTAGGTTTGGGAAAAAGGAGGTTTCGTAAGTGGTGCTTCCCAGACGTTGGACCCTCTTGCTGCCACAGTCCCTGGGGTGACAGTCATCCTTGGTATAGCCAACGTGGAGCAGGTCAGCCCTCAGGACATACAGACAACAGTGTTGATGCCTACAATGGAAACAGGAAGACCTGTGTCTGTGCTGTGTGTCAAGCAGAGCTTTCACCACAGGTGGAAACTGCCATGAGGTCACCCCACAGGCAGGGATGGCGGTGGGCCAAGGAGCCAGGCAGGGTGTGGACATGCTGCCTCACAGCAGACAGCTGGGCCCTGTACCCAGCCCCAGCCAGGGCCTGCGGCAGAGCCATCACACACGGCATCCAGGGCAGCGCAGCCGAAGGGCAGGAGCTGATGTACTTGCTGTAACCTGCAAAATGGATGTGGGGAAGCTGCCTGCAGACCCCAGGGCCATGGGGGCTCCCTGAGGGCCCAGTCCACTGCTACAGCCAGGAGTGGGACAGCGGGGAGCACCCCAGTCCTGGGCTACACGGGGTGGGGTGGCCCTGGGGAGGCAGCAACCCCTGTGAGTGCCCTCGGGGCCCTGAGTGAGAAAGCATCTCCTCTGCCAGCTCTGCACTGGAAACCTGTTCCCCAGGTTTGGCCATGGCGCTGAGTGTCACCCTGGAGCTGCACAGGCTCCCCGCAGGAGGCTAATGGCAGTGCAAGGGAGGGCTTCAGCTCTGGCAGCCGGTAGTTGCGCTGCCCAGACGCGAGGCGGAGGTGCTGACAACTGCACATAACCAGAAATAACCATGAATTTGGAGTCAGCTCAGCACCGGTGTCACACTCTGCACGCTCCCTGCACATGATGTCCTGGAAGCCGAGACTGCTGTTACTCACTCTTCCTCATTCTTGGCGGGTGTCTCTTCCTGACCAGCCAGGCGCACAGGCCGCAATGGCGGATGCGCAGCGCTCGTGCTGTCCTGATGCAGACTGGGCCTTGCCCTGCAGCTGGGGCACGGAGGCCTGGACATTTCAGGCTCTAGAGACTCAGAGTGGCAAGCGATGAGTGATGCCATTTTACCTTTGGAGGTGCAGGAGTAAAGCAGGGACGTCGGCCCAACGTGTCCCAGTTCTTTTGTGACTATTAATGGGAGGAAACAACAGCAGCTTAGAGCCAAAACCCACACTAGAACAGCCTTTCTTTGCAACCAGAGCTTTGCTAGGCCTGATCCCGAGTTTGTGTCTCTGCAGTGCAGGTTGCTTCCCTCCTGATACAGGCGATCCAGTCTTTTGTGACTGTAGTGGGAACCTTGCCTGAATGGAGGCACCCAGATAACATGGGTTAGTCTTCCAGTTAAGCCTCCCTTCTCATTATCCAGTCCTGAAAACCTGCAAATTTCAGGAAACACATTTTTCAGTTTATTCGTTGGGAATTTAGGTTTGCAGGGAAATTTAAATCTGCAATGACTGAATTACTGAAAGCATGGGTAGAAAGGAGAATTAGCAAATTCTGCCTTCAGCAGCCTGAATTTATTAAAGTAATATTCTGGTGGGACTTGTAGGTAAGAAAACAGTAGAGAAAATGACGTCTCAGTAAAAAGGGACAGGTATTTAATTCTAGTTTTTTTTGACTTTCAGATTTTAATCTGGTTTGCTACACTGGGGTGAATTAAGTTCTTCACAAACACTTATTTTAAAATAATTGCACCATATGACACATGGAAATAAATATACAATTAACCAGACACTATCATACAACCCATGTGATTAAAACTGCTGTACATGTAAAACTGATGGTGAAGACTTTCAATCTTTAAGAAAAACGCATGGATGAAAATGCCTGTGTTACCTGATTTCAGTGAGAAATCGATGGCAGAAAACGTATTCTTAGTGAATGTACAGGATCATCTCACACAGTCTGTATTTCAAAGGCAATGACATGTTGTAGGCAGCAAGAAAGATGGAATTCTGCTACAGGTGGCAGCCCCATTCCACTGAATACATCAAGACAAGACTCTGGATGAACAGATACTGCAAAGTGGAAGTGCAGCCTTACCTCCAGACAGATTGAGGTGTGTGCAGACCTTTCACAGGCCTTGTGCACAGGGGTGATTCACACCTGCCATAATCTATTCTGGAGTACATGTCCCCTTTTCTGCAAGAGCTCCGGCTTCTGTCCACCGTCCATTTACATTCTGTGACATCAGCTGGTCGCCAGTGGGAGGTTCTGATGTTTGATACTTCAAGTTTTCCAGACGATGAATCTTCTCCTGAATGTCCCTTTTATTTCTGCAAATGAACTCTGCTGAGAAATGAGCTGTATTCAGACAGCATCTACAATAGGCACATCTGCCCTGTGTCGAAGGCCACACTCCAGAGACCTTCTGAGGTCTGCAGATTCCAGAGTAGCTTGTGGGATAAATTATCCAGCCCTTCCACGATGACAGCAAACACAACAGAAGAGTATCGCAGCCATTAGGGAAAGTCTGACCCTGTAACAATTGGAACTGGTGGGTTTTTATGGTCTACTGGTTTATAAATAAAATGGAAATCTTTCTTGGTTTCACTCTTCAGCAGGGAGGCTTTGATGTGGTGAGGAAGGGCATCTTTGTCCAGCTGCAGCAGCTGGTCATCAACACAAACAAAGAGTCCATAGTTCTCTGGATGGGAGACCTCAAATTTTTCGGCACACTGCTGGCTCAGCTGCTCAGTTGTGGTGTCGTTCCGGGAAGCAAGTGTCCTTGACTGAGCACCAATTTCCAGGAAGGAGATAGAGATGAAATCCTGAAGAGAAACACAAGGATAGATCTTGCAGTTAACACAGTGACTTAGGACTGAAGGAGGTAAAATTCAGCCCCAAACCTCTAGCAGCCTAGAGCTCCTAAATGCTCACAAATGCCCTCCAATCACTCTTCATTGCCCTAATTATTGTCTCCTTTCTCCTCTCTGATGAATAAGCTCTGAATCAGCAAATACTTAAGCTAACATACACTTAATCAAATAATTAGCCCTGTAAAGACATGTAAGTGAAAGCTTTTGTCTAATTTTGGTGAATATCCTCAGTGAGCAGTCTGTAGCAGTTCCTTCTCCCACCTTACTACAGCTCCTGAGGCAACAGGATGCAAAGAAGTAACAGACCAGAATAACAAGACAACACCCTCAAAGATCTGGCCTTGAAAACCCCCTCTCTCACAGAAACAGGAAAGGGCTGGCAGTGCAGTGACCCCTGTAACACCTTCATCACCTAAACAGCACCTTGAGAGCCTGTCCTCCAAACTTCCTTCCATCAGTAGGGCAACAGAAGAAGTTATGCTAAGGAGGCTGATTTTTTTTATATCCTGTTTCAGGCACTAATGACTGTTGAGATGTCTGTCCTCTTGCCAAATTCATGAGGAACAGAATCTAGAGAGCTTTTGACCACAGTGGAACCCACGTGTTTAATTTGTATCTCTGAAGCCTGAAAAAATTCCCTACCATTTTGGTCAGAAAATACTCAGGTTCCCCAGCACAAGTGAGATTTGCCACATCTCTGGACTGTAGGTTTCCAAACTGCATTTGTGGAGTATCCCCTGTGCAGGGGCATGCTGAACACATAAGCGAGCTGTTTACCTCTGCCAGGATGGGCTCACATGTCTCTGGTATCACTCTTCATTCAAAGAGATGGAAAACGCCCTTAAGCTGCTGGAGGTGGTGGGAATCTTCTGCTGAAATGTGGGGTTTGCCCTCTCAGCTGTTTTGCTCCGTGCTACTTGCTATGAGCCGGAGCAGCACTAGGGGCCGGATGAGTATTCGGTGTATCCCATCCACCGTTCACAAGCTCTGAGATCATCAGGGACTGCTTTGACTGCAACTGGGGAGATATTCATCTCCAAGTTCAGGAGATTTTCTCCTGGCTTTCCCCTCGGCATTCAGAGTTTTCAATTCCGCACAGTGAAGGCTTTACAGACCCTGAGACGTGGCCTTTGCTGCCTCCCTGTGGGTGACAATCTGATCACAGGACATGGGGCTGTCAGGGCATCCTGGTCCTGCACCCAGCCTCACCATGGCTAGGGTCTCAGAGCACCCTCTGAACCACCTGTGTATGGGGAGGTCTTCACTGGACCATACCCAGCATGGGCTCAAAGGTAACCAGCCATTGTTGGGTCTACCCTGCTGCCAGACAGGCAAGCCTGGCTCTGGAAGATGCTTGTCTCACCAGCCCTTGGGATGTCTCAGGTCTTCCTACAGCATTATGCCACCCAGGAACCACCCCTGCATAGCCTTCTTACACTGTCTCAACTGAGCCCTTGATTTCTCCAGGGCCTAAGGGCAAGGGGGAAGAGGGGCTCCCTGCCTCCCCACCACAGCTCTCCACATGTGAAGGCTCCTAGCACACCACCGCTGAGAACGAACAACAAAATCACTCTGCAATCACATTTAAGGACTTCAAGACTTCAGAATGCATTTTGTAAGTAATGCATATCGCAAATGAGGCCTTTTTAAAAGACCTGGAAATCCTGTACAGTATGTGCTCTTGTTTTTTAATAGTGGTGTGGGTTTGTTTAAAAATTATTATCGTATTAAAATTATTAAGTATGGACAAAGCATGTTAGTTTTCCAGGCATTTTCCCTAGAAAGGTATGGCAGCCTACCTGCACCGAGGAGCGGGAAGCCCGGGCCTTGTTCAGTGTCCTCCGTCGCTCCCAGCGGTGAATGGAATCCTGCACCTCCACGCTCAGCTGCCGTGTGACAGTGATTTTGTCATAGTTCTTGATGTGCTCCAGGGCCCCATAGGTGGTAGTTAAATAATAGGAGCCTGCAAAATGAGAGTCTTGTATGAACAACACACCAGCATGAGCCATTCGTTTTCTCTTCCACCCTGCCTGCTGGTGCCTGTGCAGTGGCAGCTGTCTGACACTTGCTCTGTCTTGCTGCAGAGAGCGCAAGGGTGTCTGACGTTAACCCAAGAGAAAGGAGACCTAATGCCCAGTATCTTCCTCCCCCTTCTGCTTCACAGCAATGGCACTGCCCAGACTGCTGAGGTTGTAGATGCCCCGGGAGGAAACACAGGCTGAAGGCAAACTACTACAAAAGCTGTTTTCATAAACAAACCTCAAAGAACGCCTTTGCCCATGGATGGGTTTTCTTTGGGGCATGGCCATCTTTTTGTTGTGTATAACAAAAACAGAGCAACAGGTCTGTAATTTGGGCTCCTGAGCAGTCCCCAAAATGCAAGAGAATAGTAAAGATCCTAGAGGTTGTCTCGAGGAAAAGCACACGGCCTGGATGCCTCCAACTCCACCTTGCCGATATGCTTAGAGCCCGGGTCCCCTGTGGGCTCAGCACCACTGAAGGATGTCCCAGACCTGAGAGGCCAAGTTACCCTCCACTCCCACCATCTCTATGTACTAAATAGGGAGCCCAGATGTTTGGGTGAGAGTGATTCCTGGGCCGTTCAGAGCTGTGGGATAACTCCTGGTAAAACAGGCAAGCCGGGGATAAAGCAGTAGAAGCCACAGCCAGTCCTTCTCCCTCGGGAGCTCCTCGGCTGCCGCGGTGCCGGCTGCAGCAGGTGATAAATAACCAACCGCAGCAGGCAGGGAGGCGGCTGGACCGTGATAAGAACAGGCTTCATCGGTAGGGATGCCGACGACAAGCCCTGACAGGAGGACAGAGTTGAGTATGAGGAAGCTGCTGCTCTGGTTGCGGGGCAGGCAGGTGTCGCGGCACGGCCCCGCGTTAATTACGAGAACTCATTTGCCCCGGCTGCCAAATGAGCCCAGCGAGAGGCCGGCCCGGCGTCTGCTCCCAGCAGAGGGAAGGAGTCAGCCTGCGGAGCTGCTCCAGCGGCAGCGGGACGGGGACGGATCCCCTGTGCACGCCAGGCCCGAAGCGGGGCGAGGACCCGGCCTCGGAGGGGCGGCTGGGACCCGCCTCATCCCGACGCCCCACGCCGGGCCGGGCCGCCCGCTGCGCGACGCCCCCGCGGCTGCTCCCTCCGCCCGGGTGCCGGGGAGAGAGGGAGAAGACCCCTGCCCCATCAGCCGGGCGGAGCTCCCTGCTCCGGGCGGAGCTCCCTGCTCCAGACGGTGGCTGCAGCGGCCCCTAGATGGCGCCTCGGCACCACCGAGCCGGCGGCGGCCGCCCGGGCTGCTCTGAGGAGCCCCGCGGGCATCGCGGCCAGTCGCGCAGGTGGCGGCTGGGGCGGCATCTTATTTAGAGCAGCATCTTTAGAGCACCGGTGAAGGCTGGTGCGGCAGAGGAGAATCCAGCCATGGCCATTAGACTCCCCACACCCGGGCGGGTGTCCCGCGGCCCCGTCGGTCTGCGTACACCAAAGCCACTCCCGTTCCGTACCGCCTCCCGTAAAGCGCTGCCGAGAGCTCTTCCCTCTTACAGAGTTACTGCCCTCCCTCGTCTGCCCTTCAGTGCTTTGCCTGCTCTAGCAGAGGCTGGGGTGCCCCGATGGGACCGGTAACCTGGTGTATCCAGGAAGGGAGATCTCCCCGTGCTCCATCACAGGGATTCATTACAGTTTCTTTAAAAGTTAATTTTTCTTCCACTTGACAGTATCTTCATTTCCACACATTCATTCCCCATCACCTGTCCTTGTCTTTGCACCAGTAATCAACATCACTGTTGTTATAACATTCAATCAAAGCAAACGTTTAATTTGGAGGGCAGATTTAAATTATTTTGGGTATTCACTTGATGTAATCCCACAGTTTTCTCACTTCTGCTTTTCTTTTTCTTCTTTTATTTCTGTGCTTGAATCACCTTTTGACATTTAACTTTGAAAGGCATAACTCCAGTTGGCTTTTGTCAGTTCCCATGTTAGCCCTGTGCTTTGTGATCTCCGAGCTGTCTACACTATGTTGTCTTCTTGTTTGTCCTCTGCTCCCTGTATTTGCAGCTACCTAGTCCCAGTCTCCTTTCTGATGTGGTTATTCAGCCAGTTTGATCTGGAACTCACCCACAATTTTTTTCCCCTTTGGCAGGACCACACATTCCATGTAGTCTTTGCATCTTTAACTTAAGAGAACTTCCATCCACCTTGGCCTGAGCTCCCCAACCCATCTGACTTCAATAACCAGGCTGGTAGTGTGCTCTTTGAAAATGAAGAGCCCACAGGCACCTTAGTTACAAAACCAGCTCAGTTATGTCAGCAAAATGCTGTGCTTGGGCTGATGTGTTTTCTGCTAACGATTCTTTTCAGAAGGAAAATTAGCTTGGGCAGAAACCGCTCACTAGTATGACTGCACTGCTACTGCTCATTCTGTTCCTACTTGCTTCTGCCGCCCCTGCACTGGCTGAGGGTGACATGCTCTTAGCTACAGGCTTATACCTCCATGTAATATAACTAAACTTAGTCTGCTGTTGCTCATCCAGGAGTCCTTCCTAGAAATTACGTATTTACCAGTCTAATAAACCCCATTTCATTGGTTTGGTGCCTACTTGGTGAAAAATGATCTGTGTTCATAACTGCGAGAGCATAACCCTGTGTCACTGTTAAGAGCACTTGCTTCCCAAGCTATATTTAAGAAACTAAAGGCCCACAGTACCCTGGGGTATTTATCCCTCTAATAGCAGAGGTCTTTATTCGCATCCAAACCAAATACCCCTCTCTAGTCTGACTTCCCTTCCTCTGCCTTGCTATGATGCTCAGCCAGAGAACACTGCCAAAGGGTCACTTAACTTTAGAGTGACCATGAGACTGATGCTGCGTGCCCCCAGGCATACAGTGCAGTTTAAGAAACGTGCTCTTTTGTTACTGGAATAAATAAAAGTGTCTGCACAATGGATTGCAGCAGCAGTTTAATTTCAGGCAGACCTTTTCACTTTCCAGCCTTTGGGCCAAGGAACACTAGATGTCACTGTCTAGGTTCCTAATCCAGCAACTCTCCCTCATTTCTGCTGGGTCCCTGCCTTTCTGCCCGGTGTCTGAGGGCACTCCGCTGCTAAAAGCAGTGAGAATGACAATGTTTGATGGTAATTTTAGAGCCTCAAATTTGAAAAACCTGGCCAAACCTACCCCCATAGTCTAGCCAGAGCCTTGCTGCCCCACTTCTGCAAACCCTGAAGTGAGGTAAAGAATGATGTCCAAAGTGAATATCCCAGGAGCAAACGCTGTACTCTACCTTCCCCTAGCTGCAGAGCAGGGTCCATGAGCTCCATCATATACTCCACATTCAGAAGGACTTCTGTCAAGTTGCTGCGGGCCAACACGTACATAAGCACGGGGAGGAAATCATCTGCACCATACGGTTTTCCTGAGCAAAGAGAAACAGAGATTTCCCAATAAACTCACCACAGAGACACATTCCCACACCACAGTGACAACTTCCTACCCAGTATGTCCTTTGCAGGCTTTAGCTTACATTATCAGAAGAATTCAAGCTTGAAAGCACCACCAAAAGATGCTGGAAATGGGTAAGTTAGTTCACTTATAAAGGGAGTAAACTTGCCTCAAGCCCAAAATCTGAGCTTGAACATTTTTAGTGAGCTCCATTTCTGCCATTATTTATTAACTAGAGAAACTTAAACTTTATGGCTCACAGACAAGGGACAATCCTTCAAGAGTGCAACAGCTGCCAGCTCAGTCCTCTGATTTCATAGTCATCAAGACTGCAATTCATATTTTCTGTATCAGTGGCAAAGTTGTTGACATGCATAATGGTATTTATTCTCTGAGGTTCCCTCCATGTTTGGGACCAAAGAGCGGAAAGCAGAACTTGGGATGTGGGTTTTAGGACTGAGGACTGCCGTGTTTACATGGGCAAAACATCACACTGCATGTTCCTGATTAAACCAATCTCCCAAGAGCTCAGATCTAAGGTGAAGCATCTATCCAGCCATGGTGTCTAGCTAAGACGACAAAAAGCTTTTCACAGCGGACTGAGACTAGCGCTTGGACTAGGTGTGCAGGATTTCCCATGCTTAAAACATTCATAATAACAAAAGCAACAAAGTGATCTTAAATGTAATCTTGGGGATCTCTGAGGGGAAAAAAATATACATGATAACAGTCATCTTGATAAATAATTACCACCTAGAATCCAAACCAACAGCAAAGAGTAGAAAGGGTAACTTTTCTTATTTGAAAGATACTTCCACTTTGAACCAACATGTCATGAATTCATCAGGGACAACCTGTAATAAAAAGTTGCTTAGCATTCAGGGTTGACCATTCCTCTTAACCTAAGCCCAGACTCTTTCATTCTCAAAGTCCTCCCTCAGACAGCGGGCAGTTTCCCTCACCTGAGCACTGGGATGTGTTGGCTCCATAGGCTGTCTGTGTCTCACTTGAGAACCATTTGCCTCACCTCAAAGAATCAAAGCTACCCCGACGTAGCTTTGGTGAAATGACACCCCTGCTCTATTTGGCTTGCAGTCCACATGCCCTTCCATGGTATTTCTCAAATGCTCCCACATGTTACTTCACATCTTTGCCATGAGTCAGCTTTCCTTTTTTGTCATCCACAGCCGACACAGATTCTCCACTGGCAAAGAAATACTCCTCTGAAGCATCAAATAAACATGAGCTTAGCCCTTGATTAAAAAATAAAACACAAACCGACAACAGGAAAACCAAACTAGACAGAATGTATGGCTTTAAAATAAACCCAGTAATATATGTGCTGAGCAGATAGTTGATCCATTTAAAACAAAAGTGTTGGTGGATGAGGGACTGTCAGGGCTGTAATTCAGTCTGCTTCTAACAGAGTCTGCACACACTGAAATATAGACAATTTATTTAATGGAAACTGGATTAATGCTTTCCATTCTGTTTGCTTTATTACGGCTGTCTTTGGTTAAATGGCACAGCCTTACGTCTTCAGCCAAACTATAACAGGACTGTATGGTTTCATTAACATCTGGATGGACATTTTATCTGTCTGTTATTGTGTTGGCTTATGTCTCTGAAAGCTTCAGCTCCATGAAGAGTCCAATTCATTACCATCACATATATTACCTTAATAAAAGCAGCTTAGTATGACAGCTATTTCATATTGTCTAGCAGAAAAAAAGATGACAGAACTGAGACATGAAAATATACTGGAACAACTGCACAGAGAAAAGCCATATTCTTGTTTTGACCTAAGTGAATCAGCTGCCAACAGAGTTAGTTCTGTATAAAACTAGCGTAAAGGGAGAAGTACCAGAGAGTTTGCTAGGTTCATTTTTTCCCCCTTTCTTTAAAAGCTTTCTCTTTGTGCTGTAGTAGTTACTGACCAGTGGCAGAGATTGGGTGCTTCTGATTTCCTGAAGGCCAAGGGGCTTCCAGTGCAACACCAACAGCAGGATTTTCTCTTCCCTAACAGTTCTTTTTCATGGCCAATCCATGTTGTGCCTCCAAGAAAGTTGCTACTTCACAACATGAATTCCTATCCACTGGAAAAAAAAGCTGGGGTTTTTGGTTTTTGCTTTTTTTAAATGTCACTGAAAGAGATGACCAACCACCCGACAGACCGACCGACCACCCGACAGACTGATTGACCGTCCGACAAACTGTCTGACAGACCGACCGACCATCCGACAGACCGACCGAGCAGTGCAGAGTGGAATTGCAGTTTGGAACTGCACAGTTCTGTGTCCTCAGCCATCAGCTTCTAGTGCCAGTTGGAATGAAAGTTCAAGGACGTGTTTCAAGCTCTCCATTTCCTCTCATTGGCTGAGAAGTGGTTGCGTGTACCAGCAGGCACCGAGTGAATTCTTTTTCATGGCCTTGTATCTCATTTCTACACGCAGTTTTAGCCACTCTGCCCACCAGCCCTTGTTAGAGACCTTTCTTAACTCTAAGATTTCACAGAAATATTATTGGAGTCCCAGTTGTTTATGTGGTTTAAATATGAAAACCTGATACACAATTTCTTTTTGATTTATAAACTCACAGTAGGGATTTCTGACTGCAGTAATGGAAAGGGTATTATTCTCCATGTGCTGTGTGCTCATAGCCTGCATACATTGCTAGATATCCTTTTAATTCCCTTGTGGGAATCTGAGTCTGAATATCTCTAGCTGAAGCTCAAGTCAGCAGGAGCTGTAGGTGTCAGCAAAAGAAAAGCAGAGCCAGTCACCCAGGCTCCAGCTCCAAGGTCAGATGTTGCCAGACACTTGCAGTGTTCCCCGCGGGAGGACAGGCATGACAGACTGTGCCAACTCCCTGCAGGCATCGCAACAGCTTCTCCCGTTCACTGCACCTGGACCCAGGGCTGGGTGCACAAGAGGGCAGGACTCCCAACCTCCCCTTGTCCTCCTGGTCTTGGCTGTCACAGGAGGCACAGACACTGGCTCAGACACAGCCAGCCAGCTGGCCAAGTACAACCCTGAGACGCTCTTTATCTCAGTCCATCCATGGGGATAATAGGTGCTGTCAGCAACTCAGATATGACCAGAAGCAGGAGGCACAAAGTTACATGAAACAATGCCTGTGAATCACGACCCCTGAGAGATTGGTGCTGCTCAGCGTCCTGTAACCCACATGCTCCCTGCACCATGAAAGTCACCAGAGCACTACCTGGGGATAGCAGCAGGGATGCTCTCCCCAGGCTGCTGTCTCCACAGCTCCTCTTTCAGAGGCCAGAGCCAGACTCCCAGGCCTGTATGCCTAGCTCCACCTGTGATCCCTCCCATAGGGGCATGCTTGCAGCTGACAGTTCAGTCTAGCCCTGACCCTGCCAGTGGTCTCAGTGACAGTGGGACTGAGCTTGCTTGTTGAAGGTGGTGGTGTCCTACACTAGACGTGACTTGCTTGCTTTATTTCCCCCTCTTCCCTGTAGGATCAGGAAATATTTATTTCATAAATATCTATAAGAAGCTTAAAATAAGCCTTCTCTTCTGCCACAAACTCATCCTGTTACGTTTATAGCAAAGCAAATACAACGTCAACTCCTGGATAGGATACAGTGCTTGAATAGAATGGGTATTAATTAAATACATGATTGAAAGCAATTGGAATCTTGCCCAAGCCTCCATAAAGAAATTACAGCCTAGTTTAAGACATTTGTGCATTTCTTTTGCCTCCATGTATATTGTAGAACTACCAGACAGTGTTGATTCTCTATACCTTGCACTAATATTTTACAAACACTAGCATGAGGTTTAGCAGCAGCTTTCCAGAACAGATGAATTTTAACCTCAGTTTATAGCTGGGAAACACAAGGTATGGAAAGGTTAACTGAGATTTGTTCAGGGTGATAAGAAAAGATTGTGACCATTCTTTCACTCACTGACATTTTGCTGTCTCTTGTCTATCCCATACTTCAGCAAGGTTTGATTTATGGTATAGTTGAATGAAGAGAGTTAATACCCACAGGCAGCATGAATCTGTTTCAAATACATACGTTTTATGGATCACAGGTATTTGCTCCTCTTGAAAGATTTCAACAGGCTTTTTAATTCAAATGCAGCTATTGCACCAGCCAGGAAAAAAATAGATAATCTCTAGTCTATCAGCCTTCTTTAATCATAACTTAAATACAAATATCCTCTTCCTACAGATAATCACAGTATCGTAAGGGTTGGAAGGGACCTCAAGAAAGCATGGAGTCCAACCCCCATAAATAAAGTAGAAGTATTACTTATAGCTTTATTTTCCTTCTAAGAAGTGAGATATGATAATGAGCAGCATGGTAGGGTTGCTCTGACTTCATTTTAGGAGGTTCCATCATCAGTTCTACATTGGCTGCTGAAGTACTTGAGTCCAGTTTCCTTTTCACAAGCTCAGCTGCCCCACTGAAGTCACACTGCTTCATGGCCATGCCTTTGTCAACTGCAGACCATGCAGGAGTGCACCAGGGCAACTAATAACTGGCTCCTCAATTCCACAGGAGATTACAGACTCTGTCCTAAAAGCTGGGGAAGAGAAATATTCCAGTGGAATATGTCCTGTATATCCTCTTTTTCCACAAGCACACTATGCATTCATCATGCAAAGCTATGCAGTAGAAATTATTAAATCATATCTCTGAGGGCCAGTCACCTAGCCAGCCCTATCACCAGTACAGAACAGGTTTAGAACCCCATGCTGCAGCTCCCTGTGCAGTTCAAAGATACTCCAAAAATGAAGCTCCATAAACTTAGGTAGCCCACAAGTTAAAATTGTTGCAGTAAGAAAAATGTTCCTGTGTTAATACTTTTTGAATCTCCTTAGAAAGCAGTCTCCCCATCTTTCGAGCTTCCAGCTGAAGCTTAGAGCCTTTCCATGCCTAATCTTCCCTGGCCATGGTCTGACAGAGCTTGGTCTGTTGGTTTCACACAGTATTTCTTCATAAAGCAATGCCTAACACTGCTCTATTTTTGCTTTCCCTCAGTTGTTCTGCACAGAGTGGCAGTGCCCAGGTGGCACGGGGCTGGGAGCCCCACGCTCAGCACAGCCAGCACACACCACACGTATGGCAGGTTTGTGCCTTGTTTATTACTGGTTGATCAAGTGTCACTTGTGTTCTCGATAGCGCAGAAAGCAGGGGTTCTCCTTCTGCCACCCACTATGCCTTTGGCATTCTGTCTGATTAGAGGTGTTTCTGAAAGGTAAATAATAAGCAGTCTTTCCTGCGTGAGATTACAGTGCTTCTCTACACATCAGGTGTGTGCCCGACTCCCCCGTGGGTACTGAGGCGTGCCTTCCAAATGTAGGAGCAGTCTGAGAGTGGGGAGCTCACAGCTCCCCATGAGTCCTGTCTCTTATTTTTTCTAGTGCACAGATACAAAAAAAATCCACAAAAACCCGCCAGGGGTGGGTTTCCAAACTCTTCTTTTTCTATTCTGTTAATGCATCTTGGCTTTACTAACTACTACTCGTATTTTTAGCGGGTTACATACTCTTAGACTGTAGGTTACATTCTTGGAGGCATATGTTGCTGCTATTTAAATTTGCACAGAACTTGGAAGAGCTCGGTGAGACACTGCAATGCTATCATAATTGTCCCTTTGGGAAAGATTCACTTACTAATACCACTGCCTACACTGTACATGTGAACATCTGAACCAGTACCCCTAAACTCCTTTTATAGCCAGTGATGAACTAATCAATATCATTAGTGGATTCGTCATGAGTCATCTCACCCTAAAGCAGACACCTACACCTAGCCAGATGAATCAACTGAACTCCATCGAGCAGGACCCCGTTGTATGTAATGAGACATGATAGCCATCTGTGGCCACCTACAGCTGTAGCTGTAGATGAGTCCTACTCCATCAAAGATCCATATCTTGTAGTTGTACTGGGAGGTCTGTTCCAAGAAAGGCTTATTTACAAAGACTGTGGATTTGAATTTGCCATCCTGGTTCCTTGTGATGAATCAGAGCCATGAGTTGATTGCCTTCAATTTGAGGGACAACTGTTAATTCAAACCACCTGAGGACCTGACCTATCCAGTTCATAATCTCAAGTATCAGGGCATTCAACCACAGCTGATTTTTCAGCCAGGTTTTGTCATACAGTATGAACTGCAATCCAACCAAAGAACTCCTCTCTTCCTGGAACGGTCCAGCATACATGGAGTCAGTGCAGGCTGACTTCAAAGCTTCATGGCTCTGAGCAGTGCAAAGACGGGCACTACCACAGGCACAAATGTTCCTGAGCAAGCCTATCCCTAGTTTTAAGGAAAACTCGGTACCTGTTGGGACTCTGGCCAAGCCTGGACTGCTATACACGGGTCTCAGAATGTTAAGACTTGTGCTTTTATCTGGGTCTGGAAATAAAGGGTGTTTTATTTGGTGGCATTTGCACTTTGCTTGGAGACATGAAACTGCATTCCTGGGTTAGCTTGTCCTTCAGTCAGCCTAAAGGGAATAAAGACCTGGCCTGAGCTGCCAAACTGCAGTTTAAACTGGACAACATGAGTAGTTCTCATGTTCCCACACAGACAGTTTTCTTGACAGAGATAGACTGATTTTGGTCCTGCAGCAGAGGGATTAGTTTGTGCTCCACCATTATGGAAGAG
The DNA here is from genome assembly GCA_020800305.1 of Porphyrio hochstetteri. Lineage (NCBI taxonomy): Eukaryota > Metazoa > Chordata > Aves > Gruiformes > Rallidae > Porphyrio > Porphyrio hochstetteri. The sequence goes on from CM036908.1 coordinate 1,535,648, forward strand.
GAGGGAACTCTAATTCAGCAGTGAGTAAAAGGAGCAAAAGGAAGAACAAACTATTACACAGGAAGCCAAGCATGGCCTCTGCTCTTCCTGTGTGAAGAGCACTGTGCTGCCTCAGGGCTGGCTGAAAGCAAAGGGGACCCTGGGCCACTGATCTCAAGATGGACATAGAGCAGGAGGAGAATTCCTACCTGTTGGAATTTGGGCTGAACAGCCCACAGTGCACTCTTCTGCACAACACCAGTGGAAACTCAGTCAGAAAAACATTTCTGTTTGCTGAAAGTTTGTCTTTGCTGGGTGGAAAATCAAAATGATCTGGGGTCAGTTCGTTCTGTTGAAGAGGTTTCACACATTTCACTTCTAAGTGGGTCTACAAGGTGTTTCACTCAATTTCTCTCTGAGTTCACTGTCTTCTATGAGTTAGTCTATAGCATTCTCCTCCCCTTTTTTCTCCCTCCTCTTTTTTCTGGTCTGAACTCATTTGGGTACATTTCCTTAATTACAGGCTGGTTTCCTCCTGACCTGGCCCTAGTATTGCATCACCGATTACACATACCAGAGAGAGATCTAGGTGCAGAGGGATGAAGTAGCCCCTGCTCTACACCCCACTTGCAGTAGTACTCAAAATAAGAAAACAGCTGAGCTGGCAGAAATGAAGCACTTGGGTTAGTGTAGCAAACCACAATGAAATCCTCTGATTCCATAAATGGCTCTTTTAAAACATAGGGTTTTTTGAATTATTTCCCTGACCCCTAATTTCTGCTACATAAAATGACACAACAGCATTTCCTGCAGCAGAGAAACTCGAGCCCTGAGCTAACAGAGGTGTGACAGATGTACCACCAGCATCGGAAGGAGACCGCCTCTCCTGTGGGTTTTAATGAGAGGTGTGAGTCTCTGTTCTATATAAATTTACTTTCAAACTTAACACAATTATTTTAACAAAGTTACAGAGAATTCATTCCCCTGCATGTTTCCAAATCTTCTCATAATACTTGGCAACATTCAGAGGTCCTGTCCACCCTGTAGCTTAGGCTCAGCCCCGGGATGACTTCTTGCTTTGCTGCTAATGTGTCTAGATTGTCCATTGAACCTTACTGAATACTGTCCACGGGGTGACCTTGAGGTGAGGCTCAGAAGAGACACAGCAATTGCTGTATGAGTGCTCCAAGGCTGTTACTGGTAGGAAATAAAGCAGAACAGCTAAAAGCACCTTTGGAGATGGTGAGTTCTTGAACAAGCACAGGTTGTTGCAAATTAATATCTGGCTTCTCTCCAAATTCATGCATCTGTTCATGGGTATACAAAGAAAGCTCTTCAACTGGAAAGGCAGACTCCTGGAGGAAGGGTCTTCCTGGTCTATCTACAAAAATACATCCTGTCGACAGGCCAGAGCTTAAGTGTGCATGTGGTGGTTGGCCTGAGGCTCAAGTAATATTTATACTCAGAGCACGTACTTCCTCACACTGAAGAAATGTAGTGGTGGCTTTTGGAATTCAGTGGAGCATCAGGAATGTAGTACTAGCATTCTGCATCTCTTCCTCAATTTAGACAAAATTTTGTAAAGGTCGAATCAATTCCCAAAGACCCATTCCTGGAACTCACCATTAAGCTGCCACAAGCTGGGACAGAGCTCTGAGGATTTAGAGAGCTGTGTGAAGACCTGTGCAAAAAGGACATTACCATAAAACACACACTTAACAAGTATCTGATTTCTGAGTTATGGAGCTTAAAGTTAACCAGGTAACATCTTATACTTGTTCCTAGTCAGAGAGCTTCACAGTCACTAACCAGCCCGTTCTGAACACAACCTGTGGACAGCTGATACCAAACACACAGGAAATCACCGTTACCTCTGATCTGAATATTACTGCATCAACTGTATCACAAACCCCGTTCCTTTGATAGGTGGAGAAGGACCAGTGAGGGGTACCATTTCAGTAGGAGTGCTGTACCTGGGCTTCCATGAGCCATGGAGTCGTAGATGAGTTTGCAGGACTTCAGCAAGATGGCAATCTTCTTTTCGGGGGAGTAGGCCTTGTGCATGGTTGTGAACTTGTGAAGGATCTTTTCCAGCACAACGTTTTCAGGCACACTGGTCGTGACGCCCAGGTCAGTTGTAGTTGTGTTTTGTATCACTAGTTGGTTCTCTCTTAGTTGCTGTAAAGATCCATCTTTGTTGTGGATTTCTTTTAAGTAGGAATCGATGGCTTCTTTTAGAGGTTTCAGGACACATTTGTACAGAGCCGTCTCAGCAATCACTTCTGCAGAGAGAAGGGAGGACATGGGAGTCCCTGGTGAATAACACAATAGTGCAGAGCAAGTAAAACTCCTAATCCAGCATGTGGTTGGTCAGTCATGTGTCGCTGTCTAGCTGTGAGCAGGGAACACAAGTTACAGCCCAGGAAGGAATGTTTCATTACCAGTCACCTCTGGGAGTCCTGGAAAGGCTCCATATGGATATCAACACACAGCGACTGCCCTTGGAGCTGTTGGAGAGTTTCTGCTACCAGCAGCCCCCGATATCTTTGCCTGGTGCCTGGCTGAGCAGTACAACACTTCAGGCAGCTCTGGGAAGAGATGAGGAGCTTCACCTAACTGTGCTTCTTTTCACAGCTCTGTCCTTAGAGATGCTCAGGTGGGAGCCATCTCATGTCCCTTCTGACATCTCCCTCTGACCTGTTTGGAAGATCACTTTAGGACAAAACCAATTGGATCCTCAAAGCACCCCTTTCTCCTTAGTGACTGAAAAGGGGCTATAGCCACGGGCTCAGAGGCATACACCAACATCTGCTCTGACATTTCTCACCCTTACTGCTCAAGTGACTCTAGCTTGCTGATGCTTAAGTCACCTCTTATGCCACCCGTAGATGTGGAAACAGTCTGTGTGGCTTGAGTGTTTGCTTAATATTTAGCAAGATCCAGAAAGAAGCACTAGAGACTGTGAGAACGTCTGTTGTCTGACTTTTAGAAGCCAGAGGCAGAGCTAGAGGGACTGCGAAGGATCCTCTCGTCACCCCTGCGCTGAGGCAAAAAGGTCACTGGGAAGGGTTCATCTGCTCAGCCAGTGAGGAATGGAACAGAGGGCAGTAGCATTTATGTGTACAAAATGCAGCTATTTTAAAGAATGCAGAGAATCAGTCAGCCTAAAGCAGGACAAATTCAAATGGTGAATCTTCCATGGTGGGAATTCCTATCCTCCACAGAAGACAGCCCTGCCCAGGCTGACTGGGCCATATCCTCCTGTTAGGGAACTGCCAGTGAACAGGGCTAGCTCTCAGCAGGCATGTTGGTGTGGAGGTACACACATGCAGTTCTGCAAGTGGAACAAGGACACTTCTTCTTTCAGCCTCCTCTCCACCTTCCCTAATTAAGACCTCAGACAGCCTTCTCTGTGGTGACACCCCTCTGCCTTGAAGATAAGGGCTATTGGGACAAAAATCGCAGGTGTTACATGAGAAGTGAAACTGTACACCCTGTAGCTATGGCAAGAGGCTGGCAGCTGGTCTGTTCTGCTGGGAAAACTGCAGGATTGTGTGAAACCTTGGCTGGGTGAGACAGAAGTCAGCTGGGCCTGCTGAGACTGACAGCTGAGTGCCTCTGGTTCTTGGCTCCCTGCTTCGCTGTGTCCCACCTAATACCAGGGCTGCTGGATGCTAGGGAATCCCTAGTCACTTCTGTGGTTGGCCATGTTCTGTGCTGGGGGTCTTCCCGCTCCCAGCTTGCTTTAAGCCAATTTAGGGATCTCATAAATAGATCTGCATTGGTTCTCAGGTCCTCAAGAAACAGTCTGAAGTCAAATGAGCATGTGATTACATGCAGGCATGCTTTCCCTGGCTGAGCAGCTTCGACTGGGATAAAAAATTGTACAGCTCTTTGTATGTTCCCTCATGAGTGGGCATTAAAAGGGCCAGTCCATTTCATAGCAAGGAGGGAAGCAGTGCATTACTCCCCCACAGAACAGTGAACGACAAACAATAAAATGCCCTTAAACAGCCAAAAATATTATTTTTCCTCCTCAAAGGCAAATTATGCCTGAGGCAAGGAGTGGTGAATGCTGGATTTTGGAGCCAGTAGTGGCCTTTCAGCAGGCAGCTCTTCTGCCTTGCTGAGCTCTGAGAAGCACAGAGTGGGATCAAGTGATTCCTCCCACCCGCCACTCAAAATCCCTACGGCCTTGTTCCTCCCTGTGAGACAGCGACTGGCCCTTGGTCTGGCTGCCACACACAGGGAATTCATCCTCGCTGGAAAGCGTGGGGTGGTGGGTGTGGAAAGCCATGGCAAACACAGCCATGGAGGGTGAAGTTGGCTCCTGCAGTGAGCACAGCTGTCTGCATCTGTTCCTATGCATATACACCCCCCCATATTTGTATGTGTATATGCATCTATACACGCATGTATGTGTCACACACACACAAACACACTCAACTTCTGCTTAAACTCTACCCTTTAAAACATTCATAACGGGACTTTGACCTTTGTTGCCCTCCCAGTTTTTTGAGCTGCTCCTTGAAGTGTTGGCAGCCAGGGTAGACTCCAATTTGCACCCCCCAGCTTTTAGGAGACAGTTTATCATTCTGTAAAGCAGAACCTGTATCTGCATAATCCTGTCTTCCCTCTCACCTTCCCAAATTCTGCCCAAGGATGAGTAGGTCACCTACCTATCTGTTCCTCGCTGTAGGAGGCTGGGTCTATCAGAGATTTCAATTCAGTGCTCTGCACTAAGTAACTCTTCAGCTGTGTCATCATCATCCGGATTTCTTGTAGCATCTCTGTGCTGGAGCTCTGCTTTGCCATCATCTCTAAACTGTACACTTTGTAGTCCTGCACGAGATTGCCAAAGTACGAATCCTTGTCCTGTGCCAGCTCCACTATCTTCTTCTGCAGCTTCCTGTCACTGGACAGAAAGACGGTGAAGACGTTAGACAGGCTCACAAAGGACAGCCTGTTCTTGGCCTTGCCCAGGATCACAGAGTGTGTCTTTTTACTGGATGAACTACTCAGCATCTCCAGGTCATCCTCTGTGCTGCTGGTGGAGTAGGAGTCTGGCTCAGATGCTGATGCCTGAGCCGTGGTGCTGCCTCCTGGGCCCTCCAGGGAAGAGTGAGAACCTTTCAGTTCAGCTGAGCTGACGGACTTACGGCTATGTCCCAGTTCAGCCTTAGTGCGTGTGCAAGTCACAGCACCTGCCACCGTAGCTGGGCTGTTCTTGCACAAATCCTGTGCCATGGCTGTCTCTGCCACTGTTCTTTGCTTCAACAGGCAGGAGCTGGGGTTCCTCGGTGCCTGGGAAAGCCTCTTCCTTCTCGGTGGTGGGATAGGAGGCGACTTTGCTTTCTCAGTTGCATTGCTTTGTATCTCAGGCATGTCCTCCTTCTTCTCTGCAGGTTCAGGCTTTGTCTCCTGAAACTGTGATACAGCCCTTTCAGGAACCTCCCCAGGCATTTCTACAGCCTTTTCATGCAGCAGCCCTTTATCTCTGATCTCTGTACTTGGGTCTTGCTTTCCCTCGGCCCGTTCCCCTTTCGGCGTTTCACAACTTCCAGGCTTACCCACACAGCTCTCCTCCACACAGGCCCTCTCACACAGCCGCCTTCTGGGGGGCACGGAAGGCTGGGAGCCCTTCCTGGGGCTAAGCGCCGGGCCCTCGTTGACAGAGCAGCTCTGCTTCCCTTCTTCTTTACTGTCACCGCCCTTGGCTTTCATTTCCTCGATGCCCTGTCCCAGTGGCTGAAGCAGCAGCTCGCTCTCTTCGCAGGCAGTCATGGGATCCGGCGGGAGCCTCAGGGAGGATCTCTGCACCGCAGCATGTGAAGGTGGAGGCGGAGGGGGCCGGCGGGGAGACTTGCTGCCAGAGCCCGTGGTGGCAGGAGAGCGATCAGCGCTCACAGCATGGCTTTCAGCAGGAGATACGTCTGGAGGAGAGGGATTACTGCACTCTTCTATAAAAATAGGATTCACGAACCACAGCCTGTCATTTCCTATTGACAGCTCAATTTCACATGAGCAGTGGTTTGTGCTGCTTGCAAAACACTGGCTAGGTCTCAAACTGTGTGCCTGGGCAGTGCTGAGCGTCGAGTCTTTTGCAGGGTGGGTTAACTCCTCTCCTCTTCTTCTGTGATTTAAGGAGGAATCCCAGAAATCTGTCCACAGAAGGAAAGAAAAGAAGAATGAAAAAATACTCTGAGAGAATTTTAGCTGCTAATGGTATGTAGATGTTCTACTTTTTGTTAAAATAAAAGGTACACAAGCTTTCACACCTCTACAGAAAACAGTGTGAAGAAATGCTTGCCTGTTTTGCGTGTGTGAGATGCTTCAAGCCAGGGGACAAGCTCAGAAACTTCATCAGAACCTTCCTTCTTGCCAATTTGAGGACACTCATGTAGTGAAAACTGTTAATGCTGTGCAGCCTATGCAGTGTGAGCAGGAAGGTGCGAGTAACAGATACGACTAACAGATACGACTGATTGTGAAATGGGGCCCATGGCTTGTCCAGTGATCACTGCCCTGCAAATGCAAACAGCTGTGGATACCCGAGGTGAGGGTGTGAAGACCCCAACGAGTTCTGCCTCCTTCATGCTGACTGTGGGAAGGCGCCAGGCTGAGAGACACAGCCCGGATCCAAGGTGCATTGGGGCCACAAGAGCCATCAGGTGAAGATGGCTCCACTATGTGGCAAGCTCATGTGGCAAATTCTGTTCCACACAGAGGTCTAATCCTGCTTTGCAATACAACCAGTCCAGAAACACGTATTTTTAAATAACTTCCAAAGATTAAAATGACCATTAATGCCTACAGCTTGGCATGCTGATTACCTATAGCCATTCTCTGTTTTGCACCTTGCCTTGAGGCTGGCTGCCTGTGGGTGTAAGAGAGGAAGGATGGTGCAAAAAGCCTGTGTACACAGGAAGGTTGTATACTGAAGGGCTGAAGAATAGTCAAGTACTTCAGTTCCATCAACTATGACTGGAAAAGGAAGATGGTGTTTCAGATGCAAGTAGTCATTCCTGAATGTCACAGGCTCTAATAGAATTTGGTTTTTAATAACTTGTTTTTAAAAAGTTACAAGGCATTTGTACATCCTTTAAATGGATTCAGTATGACATTTAACCTTTTTCCCTTCCCCCAGAGGAGCGTTTTCAAACCTGCTTCCCATAGTTGTCTGATTGCTTTTAATCACACTGAGAGCTGCTAAGCCAGGGAAGCACCAGAAAACAGCATCCTGCAAACCCCATGTGTTTTGGCCAAGGAAAAGGGTGTAAGCCTCTGAGGGCGTTCACTAGGTGAGGACTGTACAGATGTCCACAGATGTAGGGAAAAGGGGAAAATGAGAAATCCTGGAAGCACAAGGGTGCAGATAACTAAATACCTCCTCAGCATGCTTGGTCCCTGGACACAGAGCTGACACTGATGGATGACATGAACGGGGCTGCCACACAGTGCCTGAGCCCTGTCCCGTGCCTGGTGTGAAGCCTGTCTCACTGCAACAACATCATGTGGTGGACCCAGGCGGGACGGATGGGGCTGTGCATGCGTGGGATGACCCACAGCTCCCTTGCCTTGCCAGAGCCCTGTTCTCCTATCGGCTGCACCAGCAGAGCCCCCAGCCCATGACGTGGAAAGGGCTTAGCTGGCCAGAGCCCTGGGCAGGGTCTACCTGTGCCTCTTCCAAAAACCCAGCACCCCAGAAAAGCTCAGAGGGACTTGAGGTTAGGAAGGTCACAGCAGAACTCCAAACAGAGCAGGGGAACTCTTCAGCTAAAGCCCACACAGCACTCAGGGGTGAAACACATTCAGATAAAATCTCTCCCTTGCCCACTGTGTCCCCAAGACAGGCCACTTCTTCCCGTTTGCTCCCAGCACAGCCCTGACTCGTGATGGCTTCCTGCTCGAGCCAGCCCCACACTGCAGCAGGCAAGCTACCTTCTTTCTGCTGCCGCCACCACCTGCCTCCCCAGGGCTCTCCTGCCCCTCGGGGCCTGCTGCCGCCCCTGCCTCCCTCTGCCAGCACTGGGGACAGTCTGCCCCGGGGTCCGGGACTGTCCCTGCGCCGGTGGGTGCAAGAGCTGCAGGCAGGGCAGGATGGGCAGGCTGACCCCTTGCTGTGCCTCCACTCCCTCCAGCCAAGCATTTCTGTGCCACAGGCACAGAGCGAGCCTGGCTCAGGCGAGCTAAACGTCCCTCCGCTCCCACCAGGGTAAACTTCCAGCGTTAGCCTCCCACTGCCTAGGCCAGGATCCATGGCTAATCCAGCTCTGTAGGTACCTTACCATGTTTTCTCAAGGAGGCTGACATTAGAACAGCTCTGTTCTCTGATTTCTTACCATGAGAAGGAGGATAACAAAGAAGTTTAAAATTAAAGTGTTGCCAGGAACAGCAGCACTCTTGTCAACAGGATCTGGGAACAGACGTGCAGATGCAACCGCACGCTGCCACCCCCCTCACATCTGAGTGTCTGGGGTATGATTTCCTTTAAATGCTCCGTTTCTGCCGGGTATCAGCAAATGCAAGACAGTGGGAGTTGCTTGTTTAAGTCAGAATATAATACTGGGGAGTCTCACAAGCTGAGGAAATGGCGAGTAAAGCAATCTACAAAAGGGAAGTAGGTTATTTTTCTCAGTACTGGCCAGGATAAGACGCTGTGATGAGAATGCAATGCTCCACACAGACTGTGGAGAACCAAATGAGGTGGTCTTACCCAGGGTTACGCAGTTGCTTCAGAGAGGTTTTTCCCCAGCTCAACCACTCTGTCTCATGCAGCACAAAAGGCAGCTTGCTTGTCTCTCATGTTTCTGCCCTGGCTCTTCCCTTAGCATACTCTCTGGGAGGGATAATTCAGCAGTTCCTTGGCATGTCTGTGATGGCATGGGCTCTTTCTGCAGGGCAATCACACTAATTCTCCTCCTAAAACGCTTTCAGTACCAGCAAGGTCAGGCCCAGAGGGCCTGCAGTACATCCTTTGTCAGTGTACCCAACAGTCAGACACTGTGGAACACTTCAGCTTGCAGGTAGACATCTCGCTTCCACACCCTCACAAACACACCCCTTTGAAAGAATAAAAAGCAACATAGGAGAATCTCAAACACTGCTAGCTTTCCTTTGGGAGAGCTACTTCAGGCAGCACTTTCTGGTGGTGTACCCATGTGTACCCACAAAGTTTTGTTCCACAAGGCTGTAAACAGCATCATTCCTTCAGCCTGTCTGACTTTACCCAGACAGCATGGCATTCCAAGAAGCTAACATCATTTCCCAGGAAATCTTTGCACAACAGCAGGTTTTCTTCTGTTGTCAGAGATGTTCCTGGCATACAATGTGCTGTGGCAAATAAACTTCCAAGCATCACCTCCAACATCACCACTTTTCTGACCAGCAGTGTACAGGAGAGAAGGAAGAATACTACAACCAGTGTTGCTTTAGTGCTTGTGCTTTAGGTTATCCCTCCTTTCAAAAGCTGCTGGAGACTGTTGCTCCAGGCAGGATCTCCTCCTCTGTCTCAAATTAGACAGAAGGTTGAAGAATTATAATATTCTTTTTACATTTTAATCCCTATCTGTACACTTTTTAGAAGCTTACAATTTGCTATCTCAAGTTACAGAAGAGCTTTCTTTAAGCAGTAAGTGCTGGCTCGACACCCATATTCAAAGTTGCTTTGGCAAATAGGAACATTCAAAACAGATGAAGCTGAAAGTATTAGAGGCAAATTTGATGGTCAAACTCAACAAAGCTGCCTAAACTCAGCCAGGGGTGTTTTCCCATGCCTTCTGGGAGGTATAATGCAGAAAATAAAAAAATACTTCCCCAAAGCCCCAGGGTGCTCTAGCGAGTATCTGTAAGTGAGCTAACTCTTCAGCTTTCACCATTTTTGGGCTGGCTGAGGGAAAACTGAAAATCACAGTAGCATGAGAGTGACTAACTGTAATAGCTTTCTCAATGGGAGTGTGTTAAATGGGAAGTAAAAGGAAGGAGACCTCCTTTAGTTAATGGAGCTGCATTTCCCAGCTCTGTAACTTTATACATCTCATCTAAAGTTTGCCCATTTGGTGCTGTCACTAAAAATAACATTCCTTTTTGTGTCTGATCAGTGTGAGGCAACAGAGCACGCTGAGACACTACACATGTCACTACCAACTAGAAATCCTGCAACAGGAAGCAGAAATACCAGGGTTCAAAAATACCACGCTTTCATCAGAAGGGGAAATTGCAAAGGTGTTTTCCTCTATTCTTCTATTCTCCTCTGCTGATACATCTCAGATGCCAACTACATCCATGTGTGTCAGCTCTCCTGACAGGCTGTGCAGTGCTTCCGCTGCGGAAAGCTCCAGCTCATGCAGTAAGACTGTAGGTCCCACACCCTGCACTGTAGTCCAAGTGGAAGGGTATGTCCAAAGGGGCGAGCGTGCTTCTATAAGCACCATGAACACCTCTTGCATGCAGGCTTCCTCAGCTATTCCGGAGACAATGGCTCATCTACCCCCCAGCTGCATCACATCTACACCAGGCACCACGGTTCTCACAAGCCTGAGTGAAACTCTGGCTGCTTTGAGGGACTTACCTATCCCCAGACTAGAGATAATTTCAAGGTCTTGAAAGCTATTGGCTTCTAATATTGCTTGTGGCAGCTTCAGGGTGAAAGGCAGCAAATCCCTGTAAAAAAGAAACTCAGTGAAAAGCCAACACCAGCATAAGCCCCACGACTGTCAGGAACTCCAGACTTTACTGCTGGTGTTTGCGATCGAACTGGCTCAAATCTCATCCCTGCTCTGCAAAGTCCTGGGTGCTGCTGTAGGATCTAAGGGCCAGTATAGCACCAGGGACACTCTGCCAGCCTGGTTTGCTCTGATTTCACAGGACATCACCAGCTCCTGTGGCCATGCTTCACGCTGTGCCACTACCTCAGTCCCTGCCCCTTAGCTTCTTCCTAACAGGAACACCTCTCGGGGGGGGGGGGGGGGGGGGGGGGGAGCAAAAGCTAATTATAGTCTTTAGAAAAGCCATTCTTGTTGGTGTGGAGGGGATGATTTGCAGTCCTTTTTGTTCATGTCTTACTCCCCAACCTCCTTCCTCTTTTAAAAATCAGTATAAGGCCTGGGGATGCAGCAAGACACAGGGGGGTTGGGGCAGGAGGACCCTTCCTGGGAAAGGGTAGCCCCTGCATGAAGTGACAGACAAGGATGAAGTGCTGTATGACCCTGAGGAAACACATATCCCTTTCCTCTCCATGCTCAGATGTCTGACTGCTTGGAAAGATGCTATATTTTTACTGAAAAAAGAAAAGATGCAGTTTTTCAGGGGACATTAGCTGGGTTTCACTGGAACATGCCCTAATTCTCAAACAATGAAATGGAGCTCTTGGGCTGGTGATGAGCTCTTTGGGTTTGCCAATGATGAGTCACTAAACCTGTTCCTAGCTCAGTTCCCGTTCTAAGAAGGACTAGAAAAGCCAGTAATAAGACTCCCTAAAAGGTAGCAGGGAATGGCACAGGCTGAGTTCACACATTAGAAGTTTAACAAACTGTTCTGCAAGCTGCAGGAAATTATTGTGGAAAAAGCTGCCCATGTGAGTAGGTGATGCCTCTTACACAAACACCCACCCCAAAAATGTGTGTGACTGCAGACCTGGGCAGGCCCCATCTGATTAGCAGATACTTATCTTCCTGATGCACTGTGTAGTCTGGGGTTCTCTGTGCACCACCAAGCACCCTGTTGTCACATCGTTTGACATAAACCGATGTGATCCCAGGATTATTTTTTTCATGGCAGATATCAGGTTTAAAAGAGGAAGATGGTCTGTAGACCTTCTGCTTTCTTTGTTACTGTTACACACATAAGTAGTTCCTTTCTTTTTAATTTTTTTTTCTGTAGAAAAATACATCTAAAAATCAGGAAACATTAAAGCATTAGCCTAATAGAAAAAATCCCATGTTATCCATAGGGCAGCAGCTTGAACACAAGGCACCAACTGCCCTGTGACCTACAGGTGTTATTTTTGTGATGTAAGGTAATCTAACCAGGCCAAACTTTCTTCTGAGAAGAGCCCTTCAGCCCTGATAAGCTGTTTCCAGCTATTTATTGATGACTATTTACTACTGCCCTGAGAACAGGCACAGAGAGCTCCTACAAGCTGCCAGCAAATGATAGGTCAGGGCTTAAGCACCCTTTTTATTACCTGCTTCTCTCAGAAAAGTATCCCTTATTTCTCTTGTCTTTTGACAGTGACCTGGAAATCAAATGAACTATCTGAGTGTGCATTTGACACTCAGAAGTAACATCTATATTAGGAACTAACAGAGAAGCTTTTCTTTCTTTCTGGGAATCTTTCTTAAGCCATCATCCTTTCTGCAGGAAAGCAGAAGCAAACAGATTTTCCCCCCCCCTCAGCAATTTGGACTAGAAATACCAAATTCTTGTTTGTATTTGGGCACTTCTTTGCTCCTTTGGTAAGGCAGAAATCTTAACATGTGGCCCGGGGTTAATTTATGCCTAGTCTATTGGATCTATACATCTAGATGGCTAGATGTCATTTCACTGACCAGAGGAAATAATGTGGGCTGTGCTGTGACTGGATACCAGGGAAAAGCAGTCCAGAGGGAGAGCAAAGTGGCACCTCAATGGAAGCAACGAATCCAACTCACCTACTGACACAGTAGAAGGCAACCAGTTTGAAGACATCCTCAAATACAAGGACAGATCCTTCCAGGTACAGGACTGATGAAAAACAAAGAAGACAGTCAGTGATGGTTTTCTTTGAGCTGCATGGTAAAAAAAGCTGGTGGGTTTGGCTCACACCTGTATCCTTGTATTCTGTGACTGTCCAGGATGTGCATGGCCTAACATGAAGAAGCAAAGAAACTGGCTTCAGACAGCCAACAAAATACGATTCTTCAGGGAAACCCTAGAGAAGAAATGTCTCAGCCTGGCTTTCTAAAGGGTTAGCTCAAGATATCAGAGTGCTGTGACACTAATAAAAACAATGGGAAGGAAGAAACCCTCAGGTCACAGCAAAGGGCTCATTACAGGCCCATGTGTCTCTGAGGATGCATATCCGCAATGCATCGCAACCCTGTGACTCTCCCTGCTGGAGCCTCATCTGGTCTGGATGGGCAAAGTGCTCTGAAGGAAAAAACAGTAATGAAACAGTCATTTCTAGGTGTGTGGGCTCTGACCTGGGTCACACAGGCAGCGGGAGCACAGCCTACTTGTGTCTCCAGTCTTTCCCTTCCCATTGTGTTACACAGCAACAGATGTTCCTTTAGGTGGCAAGATCCAATCTACACCACATTGCAGAGTTCCTCAAGAGGACCTCCTCTGTAACAGCATGCTGTGGTATTGTGCAGCCCAGATCTCACGTGTTATTATAGAGCTTTTGGCCACTAAACTAGAAACAATTCACCAGCCCATGGAGAAAGTTTCACATTGACCAGTAACCCAAGGCAGAGAGAGATGGATCTGGAGAAGTGCCCGTCTTTGCTTCAACTTTGTAGTCTCATAAACTGTGTACACAACACACCGTCACAACCAGAGACTGACAGGCTTAAGGAAGTCCACAGTGGGTTCTCAAAAGTGCCTGCTTACTGGTGGTGGAGAAATGGAGCCCCAGAACCACACTGCTCCCACTACAGGAGTGTGCTGGGAGTCCTCAGGGAGCAGGACCAGCTCACTCCCATCCAGCAGCGTCCACAGCCACTCTGCATCTCCCTTTGCTCTGTTTTCTAGGGCACAGTTCAGAGCTGAGGAGACAAATCTCAGCTTCCTCAGTCTGCCACGATTCAGAGCCCTGTGCACTGCCTCCTTGCCCTGCTGCCCGATCATTGGCTCCTCTAGAAAGCCTCCAAGCATCTGCCTGGCTCTCCTCTCACCCGGCTCCGTGCACTGGTTCTTGCTCTCCAGCCAGCAGAATCCCACTGGAAGGAAATGCTCGAGCTTGTCTCTTGTTCAGCTTCACAGTTCATTCCCCAAACAAGGCATTTCCTCCTTTTACTTCTCCCTTTGTCCCAGCCCAGGCCTGGCAGGTTGCTATTTTGGGTTGAATACACCAAAGTAGGCATTTTTGAAAGAGGCAAAGGCTGTGCAATTCTCAGAAGTCATTCTTAACATCAATTTGTGTTGGATCAGCGCGAACAGATCAGCCTCAGTGTGCACGCTGATACCAGGCTGAAATGTGGAATTTAAAACATACTTTGAGGCAAACAAGCCCTTTCCCTCACTTCTCCCCCACAACTGGAAAAATAAATGTCCAGCATGTTTTCTCTTCTTCCTCAGTACGAGTCGTGTTTCAGTCAGGGATCTGCATTAAGCAGCTACCACGAACGATTCCTAGAGTTTGAAATCCATCTGCTTTGCAGCTCCGACACAGGAAACACAAATAAAGACAAGTGCTGTTCCAGAGAATGAACCAAAACCCAAGAGACTGAACTCACTCGGATCTCCAGCAATTCAATAAAGCCCTTTGTGAGGACACTGCTTTTAAGGAGTCCTTTCTGTTGGGAACCACATGTTCCCTTTGGCATTCCACAGTGCAGGTGTACATAAGAGCAGGCTGCACCTGTAGATGTTTACAGACACGAGCAGATTGCTTGGATTGGGATTAATGACTCCATCTCCAGGAAGCTCTGTTTCTAGGGAACTTGAATTTTAGACAAAAAAATATCAGTCCAAGCTCCTCAGTATTATCCACACAGAAGTGCCTTGTCACCCTACAGCTCCTCCTCCTCCCACATACAGTTAAATACCACAAATCACCAGGAATTATATAGCTAGAGCAATCTAGGTAGAAAAGCTGCTGGAGTTTAAGGACAGGAGTTTTCAGCAAGCGATATATAGAAACCAGACTGGCTCTTGTTTGCTCTAAGAGGTCATGGAAGGTAACAAAATCAGGCATGTGTGTAGGGGGTTGGAATTCATCATGCAGGGAGCCACAGCTCTACTGGGACATTTTTGGGTGGCCTGCGAAGAAGTAAGAATAGAAACACACTGCTTTAGATGGATTGCTACTCAAGGTACTAGCACCATCAGAACCAATACTCTGCCCAGAATTTATTCTGCCCCATGACTGTGTCAGGCAGCCTGCACAGGACCACTGCAGCCACTTGGACCCACTCCCAGCACAGCACCCATGGGGAGACCTGTGGGGAAGGTCTTCCCTAGGAGAAACTGTAATCCTTTTTCCTTAACCTGTTTTTATTTAGCTACCTGCTGGTGGCCAGTAGACATCACGGAGAAGCAGTGCTTCCTGACCGCCTTGCTGTTGGGTGGCAGGTGATGGGATCGGTATAGCAACATCTTTTGCGGGAATGGTTCCCATCTGCTTGTGGAAACCATTGTGTGGGTCCTGCTGCATGTTTCTGATTCTTGAAAAGATGCATAAAATACTGAGTTTGCACAGCTAGAAGGGCTCTGCTGACCATGGCACCTTGCTCCAAGAAGACAGTCATGAAGTAGTGCTTTTCTCTGTGGATGTGATGGGTAGCTGGGGACATTTCACTGGCACGAGCACTCCTGCTCAGGGAGGGATCGTGGTGATGCCATTTATAGGAACTCATGAATTTTGCAAAAGCTACAGGCAGACATTTTTCTGCCAGACTGCTGTAATCTTGCTGAAAACTGCAGAGACAAAATTAATCTCTCAGACTCATGAAACTATACTCAGGGCACCTGAAAAGCAAGGAAATTTCTACATCTCACCAGGCCAGTGGCAGGATGTCAAGAATATGATCAAAAGCAACAGCAAAAATAGGCTGAGTTCTGTGGGCCAAAGCTATTGCCACAGCGTGTTGAGTTTCACCTGATACTTAGAAGCTCACAGGAAAAAAGCCACCATCAGGAAATAAAAGGGGCAATCCTGAGCAGCCTGAAACAAAGGTATCAGGATTGCAAAACATTTTATGGGGGATGGAAGCATTAGAAAACATGAATTAGTGGTTCACTGTTGACCATACTCTGCTTTGTGTCCCTTATGCAACCCGATAAGTGAACAGATCATGATTGCCTGAGAAGCGGTCGGGTTGATTGCCTCATTTTCCCCATTACTGCACCAACACATTCTGAAGCGTGTCATCTTCAGGCACTGACTGGAAGCTGTCTTAACGTTTCCCTTTCTCTTCACATCTCGCCATCACTTCTCCGTCCAGATGCTGATGTTTTTGAGTCACACTGTCCCTGGGCATTCTGCCTTCCTTTCCTCTTTGATTTTTCCCTGCAGACTTGTGTTTGCAAGTTCTGTTGTTCTGATCACATGGACAAACCACCCCAATTTCCATCTTCTTACTGCTCACATAGGCTCACGGGACCCAATTACTTCAGCTACTTCTTCTCTAATGGCACTGTTAGTCTTATTCACTGTTTTTGATAGCTGTGTAATCCTTTGGAGACATCTAAATTCAAAGATATGAATTCCTTATTCTGCAGCAGTTGTGTTGACAGAGAACACAGCCACCCTCAGAAGTCCTACTTGGATGTGCTTGAGATGCTCTTATCTTTGCAGATTCTGGCAAACTGCGAGATTTGTCATCATGGGAGTGATTCCACTTTTCTATTTTAAGATTTAAGATTATAACTCCAGAGTCTCCTCACCACACCTCTCGTTGGCGTTTCTCTCCTTTGATATAAGTCTCTAGCTTGATCCCACAGTTGCCATGACCTTGCTTGCACTGACCTTTGCAGTTGCTTTGCTGCCCTTGTCCCTTTGCTTACTCAGAGGATGGGAGCCCTCCACAACAGAGGTCACCAACTTTCCAGTTTCCAGGTGCTGCTGTTCCAGGCTGTTGCACAGGCCAACTTACCAGTTTCCTGCCCCTGGGGAACAAGCCCTGGGTATTGCAGTGCCTACTGCAGGCCCCGTGCTGAGGCTTTGTTACAGTACACTGCACTTGTCATACCTGCTGTGCTTTACAGAGATGTGTGATGTAATTTCTTCAAGTTATTGCTTCAGTTGCCTGAGAACACATCAGTCTCCATCTCACCCTATTCCTGCACAAGGCTGGTGGTGGTATTCAGAGGAAGAGCTTTAGCTGCGTAGAGGGCAACTTCGATTGCACTGGTAGAAACCCTTCAGGTGCTTACTGTGTCTTTTTGCAACACCCC
Organism: Porphyrio hochstetteri; assembly: GCA_020800305.1. Taxonomy (NCBI): domain Eukaryota; kingdom Metazoa; phylum Chordata; class Aves; order Gruiformes; family Rallidae; genus Porphyrio; species Porphyrio hochstetteri. The sequence goes on from CM036908.1 coordinate 1,552,724, forward strand.
TATTTGTCTGAAAGACTCAATTATCTGTCCCTGACATTGTTTCTTGTATTATTTTTTGTGACCTTCTGGGCAGTGTTATATGGCCTTCAAGGGCTGAGCTCTTGTAGAACACCATCACTGTTTGTTTTCTCAAGGTCTTTTTATTTCTTCTCTGATCTGCTGCCTTTTCTTCTCCGATCTAATGCCCAAGCTGTAGTTTCCTTTTTGGTAGCACAGTTCTAGGCCGTGGAGCAGCCCACGTCTGTTTTGTCTTTCTTGCCTGGTTCCTAGTGATTCTTTCATGAAGCTGTTGGTTGTTTCTATTTTTTCCCTCATCAAGGGAAGTCAGAAACTTCCCAGTTTTGGACTTCTGCCAGTCTTCTGTTGTGAATCCAGCTCATGCTTTCTCAGAGGATTTCAATTTTATGGTTCCTACAGAGTTTAATCTTTCCGTCCATGATGAAAAAAACCCCACTGCTGGTGGCAGTTCCTGGGAAATGGAAAGTAATGAATCACCAGAGTGGTACAGGGGTAACGAGCTCAGCTCTGGAGTGTAAGAGAAAGCTATTTTTAAACTCTGCTTTTCACAAAGCATAATCCTTGTGCAGAACAAATTAATGCCCTTAAAGACAACACACAACACAGGCTTTTGCACCCTGCTCAGTCGGGGCTGAGGGGGACGCTGGGCAGAGGGCTCTGCTTCTCTGCACACCATGTCCATACCCCGGCGCTCAGCAGAGGGCCCAGCCTCACATCTAACAGCCACAGCGCCCTGGGCCGCTCCACTGTGCTTCGGCTCATCCACGTTCACCCAGGCAGAGGGCCAGCGCCTTGGTGTCTGCTCAGATTTTGTCTTTAGCTCAGCATAAACTCCTGCCACTGGTCTCGGTGCCTCTGGTGCAGAACACCTGAGCACAGCCACGTTACAGTGGTTTTGCTGCTCTGTTTCCCCCTTACTGTGATTAGTGTTTCGGGGAGGCTTGAGAGGGCGGCTCTCCAGGGCACTCCAGGCACAGCTAACCCGCCCAGCCAAAGGAAGTGCCGCAGCTCCTCAGTGCTTTCCTTACGGTACCCACACAAACAGCCCTGGCAGGCCTGGGGCACTGCCACCCGTTTCAGGGGCCAAGAGGAGAGCACAGTCCCACAAACGGCTGCTCACTTTCAAAGCACTTCCCTCCCTTGGCAGATCCTTACCCTGCAGTTCCTCTTCAGCTCAAATAAACACCTTAAAGCCTGCAGGAATTCCAGCTCTGGTTTGCACCGGTTCTTCAGGCCAGAGGCTGGGGAGACTCAGGGCCTCTTCCCAGGACCAGAGGGCAATGCAGGTTTAGCTGGAACTTTAGATACAGCCATGTAGGGCTACACACCACACAGCAGGGACCAGGGCAGAAAACATACTGAAGACTGAGGGAGCCTCCCAGGACACCAGAGGGGTAGGGTGACACGTTGGATTGGAGCAGTCCCTGCTGTATGCAGTTGAACACTATGGTATGGTTGCAGAAGTCACATTCTCACAGGTAATTCAACATCCACCTGTACATTACAATGGCAGGACAAGATTTATGCTGCCCAGCAGGGTGATTCCAGCTGTCAGAGCTCAGGGCTATGGTTCACAAGACAAGACTGAATCTAGATACTTGCCAGTTGCTCTCAGAAGGCAAATTTATTTGGTAAAACACTGCGGCAAACAAAGCTGCCATATATAGGTTCTCCCCTGTGCCTCCTGTAATAGGAAAAGATGACATGATTTGATATTCTGGGGGTTTAGTTCTTAGCAACAATTTCGAGGTCATATAGATAATCATAGAATATGTTAGGTTGGAAAGGACCTTTAAAGGTCATCTAGTCCAACCCCCATGCAGTACAGAGATCAGATAGCTCAGAGCCCCATCCAGCCTGACTCGAATATCTCCAGGAATGGGTCCTCTGCTACATCTCTGGGCAACCTGTTCCACTGATCTACCACCCTCATACTAAAGAACATTTTCCTAATATCCAACCTAAATCTCCCCTTTTCTAGTTTAAAACCATCACCCCTATTGCTCCATGCCCCTGTGAACTGTTTTTCACCAGCTTTCTTATAGGCACCTTTCAGGTACTGAAAGGCCCCCCCAGAGTCTTCTCCAACCTGAAGAAGCCCAACTCTCTCAGCCTATCTTCAGAGGAAAGGGGCTCCAGACCTCTCATCATCCTCAGGGCCTCCTCTGGATGCGTTCCAACAGGTCTTGTGTTGAGGGCTCCAAAGCTGGACAGACTGGTCTGGGTTGGAAGGAACCCCAGGGATCACAGAGTTCCAACCCCCCCTGCCACAGGCAGGGCCACCAACCTCCACGTATGATCTAGACAAGGTTGCCCAGGGCCCCATCCAACCTGGCCTTGAACACCCCCAGGGATGGGGCATAAGTATTCCAGGTGAGGTCTCACCAGAGCAGAGGGATCAAATCACCTCTCAATCTGCTGGCCACACTTCTTGTGATGCAGCCCAGGATGTGGTTGGCCTTCTGGGCTGCAGATGCACACTGGTGGCTTGTGTCCAGCTTCTCATCAACCAGTACCCCATAGTCCTTTAGCTCAGGGCTGCTTCCCAGCACATCATCTCGTAACATGTATGGATAATGGGAATTGTCCCAATCCAGGCACAGGACCCTGCACTTGGCTTTTTTGAACCTTATGAGGTTCACCTGGCCCCATGTCTCCAGCCTGTCCAGGTCTCTCTGGATGGCATCCTGTCCCTCTGAGACATCAGCCTCACCACCCAGCACAGTGTCATCAGCAAACTTGCTGAGGGTGCACTCAATCCCACTGACAGTATTAAACAGCACTGGTCCCAGTACAGACCCTCAAGGACCACCACTCACACCATTTTCCATCAGGACATCAAGCCATCGACCATCACCAGCTAGATGCAATCATCCAGCCAATTCCTTATCCACCGAACAGTCCACCCCTCAAATCCATATCCCTCCAACTTAGAGAAGGATGTTGTGGGGGACTGTCAAAAGCCTTACAGAAATCCAGATAGATGCCATCCAGAGCTCTTCCTTTGTCCTCGGATGCAGTCACTCCATTGTAGAAAGCCACCTGATTGGTCTGGCAGGATTTGCCCCTAGTAAAGCCAGGCTGGCTGTCTCAAATCACCTCCCTGTCCTCCATGTGCCTCAGCAGAGCTTCTAGGAGGATCTGTCCCATGATCTTCCCAGGCACAGAGGTGAGGCTGACAGGTTCACAGACTCACAGAATTGTAGGGGTTGGAAGGGACCTCAAGGGATCATCGAGTCCAACCCCCTGCCAAAGCAAGTTCCTTAGGACAGATCACAGACAGGCATCCAGACTCCACACCCCCTGGGCAGCCTGTCCCAGGGCCCCTCACCCTCACTGGGTAAAAGTTCTTCCCCATGTTGGTGTGGAACTTGAACAGCACCAGCGAGGTTGCCAGTGGAGACTGAGGCAAAAAAGTACTTGAGAACCTCAGCCTTTTCCTCGCCTGTTGTAAGCAGTTCTCCACTGTTGCTCACCAGGGGGTAAGCTTTCTTTAAGCTTCCTTTTCTGTAGGAGCCCTTCTTGTTTTTCTAGGCATCTCTTCAGGTTCATCTCCAGTCGAGAATGAGAATCAATCCTTATGTGAAAAATATATTACCATACACGTGTATTTTGTCAAGAACCATTTTTTCACATTTACTTTAGAGGAAAGTTTCTTGCCCTGGCTCTGAGATACATCATGAAATACCATAAAGTTGAGGTTAATCATATAGAAAAAGGAAGTTTTCTGAGTATTTTAAGGGAAGCCATGCAGTACCCAGAACCATATTCTGCATGAGACACTTCCAGGAAGACAGGCTACATTTTCCAAAGGTGAGTGATGAAAGGACTAACCCACTCTGAAATGGCAGAGGTCACTAGGGAAGCCAATAAACGGAGAAACTAATCTTTCTGCTTCTGAGAGCTGTGACCCCACCTAGTTGCCAACCTGGTGGAAGAAGGTCTTCTGATTCCCAGTCTTCTGAGTCTCACTGACTTTGAGAACCCCATACAAAAGTCAAACTCTGAGGCCCGCGCCGCCCTCATTTTAGTTCAAGAAGTATCTTATTTACAAGTGTAAACTCTTGTTTATTAAGCTCTTTAACATCTACAGATAGAAAACACCATCCAAGGGCACAAAGTATAATGTGTTCCAGTTTAGCCACTGAGGCAAAGGCACTGGTATTATGGGTACTGGTTTAGAGTATCTGTTTTAAAACCAGTAAGCTTTGGGGTTACATGCAAGGTACTAAGCAGAGTAGGGTAAGACAATAGGACAGCACGCATAGTCTCTAGCTCTGATTACACACAGCTTTTGCATGATGCCTCTTGGGAGTGAAAAATAATCCTCACTTTGGCTTTTTTTTGCCTTAACAAAGCTAACAAGATCCTGAGGGCTTCTTTCCAACAGGCTTTCCCCACAGTCCTACTGGTTGAAAGACTACAGTACAAATGAAGATGTTTGCCAGAAGGAGGAGGGAACTCTTCAGGATAGAGCTTCAGAAAAAACCCAACAAAACACCAAAACACCTGCTATAAGCAACCAGAATGTTTCCAAAACAACCTGTAAACCACACGGAACTGGCACTGTTACTTCTGCAGCTGCTTTTCCAAGATATGTCTTATGTTTCAAAAGTGGTTTATGTTTTAAAACAAGCAGCACATCAAAGCCATGCAGAACTCTGCTCCAATGAATGGGAGAGACTCGGCTTTCCCTGTGCCTGCCTTCAGAAGAGAAACCATGAATTTGCACAACAGGCTACAGACTGTGTCCTCACACCATGTTTTACAACACCGTCCATGCTCTCAGTCACCCTTCTTGCCAAACCAGGACCCTGGGCTCCTACTTCAGAGTCAGATCCTGAGTGAGAACTCAGGGTGAAGAACGATGGGCATAATGGAGAACTCTTCCCCAGGCAGACTAGCCTTGGGAAGATGTTGAGGTTAGGGGATTAGAAAGTACTCAGTCTGTATGTCCTGTCAAGCCACAGATGGTAGACCAGGCAGTGATAGTGTCTCCTGTGTCCTTGTAACAGCCCACACAGGGGTGGCCTTTGGCTTTGTGGAGGCAGATGAGATCCAGTAGAAAGCAACAGTAAAAACACATTCCTTGAACTGGAGGCTGGGGCTGAGCTGTCCAGTTCTCCCACACCACGGGGCAGACTTGCTCAATGGTATTTCTTTTATGCCAAGAAGCTGTATAAATGACCGAGGATTTTTCTCTAGTGAGAAACATGCATAAACAGGGGAAATTAGCCCAAGCTGAGCCCTGGGTGATGCAGGCAGATTGTTATCTGTGTCTGAGCGAGGCTCATCTGAAGCTAACTAGGGTAGCTCTGCATCTTCAAAGCTGTCCCACAGACATCATCAGCAACAGGAACCACTTTAAAAGATAACATTTGACAGTCTACTCTTAACAGCAAGGTCCTACTACACTGCACAGGAGTCATTTACTACAGGGAAAATAGCATACTAACCTGCATGCCCAGAGGCCTCCTTACACACAATTGAACCATTTAAAATTTGAAGCTTAAGGTTAACTAGATATTAAATTTTTCCAGCCTCCCCTCCTAAGAATACACAAGCTTTTATCTATCAGCTGGCTAATCTTTGGAAAAAAGTAGCCTTGGACAAGTTCTGCTGCTGAAATGTATGATTTGCTTAATTGAGATGGAATTAGGGGAATCAGCCATTTTTGGCAAGAGAAGAGAAGAGAAGAGGGATCTTCTCTCCCAAGGGCTTTGCTAACTCTGCTGGTATTTTTTCCAGCACATTTCTGGTTTTTTCAGGCTAGTCAAGCCAGAGCTGACAACAGTTTCTTACTTTGCCCCAATCATACACTCCCTCACACAACGATAAAGGGAAACATTCCACTGAAGCAAACAGGAAAAACTGCCTTCCCTCACAGTACCATCCAGCAGCACACACTGCACAGCCCAGCCCAGCCGTACACGCCCAGCAGCACAGCCCAGCCCAGCCGCACAGCCCAGCCCAGCCGCACAGCCCAGCCCAGCCGCACAGCCCAGCCCAGCCGCACAGCCCAGCCCAGCCGCACAGCCCAGCCCAGCCGCACAGCCCAGCCCAGCCGCACAGCCCAGCCCAGCCGCACAGCCCAGCCCAGCCGCACAGCCCAGCCCAGCCGCACAGCCCAGCCCAGCCGCACAGCCCAGCCCAGCCGCACAGCCCAGCCCAGCCGCACAGCCCAGCCCAGCAGCACAGCCCAGCCCAGCAGCACAGCCCAGCCCAGCAGCACAGCCCAGCCCAGCAGCACAGCCCAGCCCAGCAGCACAGCCCAGCCCAGCAGCACAGCCCAGCCCAGCAGCACAGCCCAGCCCAGCAGCACAGCCCAGCCCAGCAGCACAGCCCAGCCCAGCAGCACAGCCCAGCCCCCCACACCGGACCGTACAGCCCAGCAGCACAGCCCAGCCGTACACACCACGCAGCACAGCCCAGCAGCACGTACAGCCCAGCAGCACGTACAGCCCAGCAGCACGTACAGCCCAGCAGCACGTACAGCCCAGCAGCACGTACAGCCCAGCAGCACGTACAGCCCAGCAGCGCACACCGGACCGTACAGCCCAGCAGCGCAGCCCAGCAGCGCACACTGCCCAGCCCAGCAGCACAGCCCAGCAGCACACACCGGACCGTAGATCCCAGCAGCACAGCCAGTGTTCTGCATGTACAGAAAGCACACAGAAACCCTCTGAATAGTAGTGTTGGTACCTCAGTGCCAAACCAAGTGACATGCTTGGCAGGCAAAGGGCTCCTACAGCCCAGTAAGTACAGTGCTGGCAGGGAGCTGGGCTTGGTCAGGGGCAGTGGTGTGTGGCTGGCTGAGCCCCTTCACCAACCTGTGTCTCAAGTCTTAGTCTGTAGAATGGGTGCAATGACACCAGCTTCCTTGGGAAAATTCAGCTTGGCAGGGAGGGGAAGGGGCAGCTCCTCAGCATGGTGCCAGTGATGCTCTGCCTTGAGGAGATTGGCTGCCACAGGGCAATTTGGCCATGGTTTTGCACAGATGGTGCTCATCCTCTGCCTGTAGCCTCCTCTCCTCACACCACAGTGCAGCTTGCTGGGCTCCTGCCTCCCTGGGCAGCCTTCCTGTTTCACACAGAGCATCTCAAAGGCTCACATAGTCATCCAGTGCTACAGGATGTGACTCCCCTCCTCAGCCACCTACTGCCCCTCTCCACCCTGTTCCCAGACCTCTCTCTAGCCTGCCACCCAACCTCTCTGCAGTCACCACCTGCCCCTCCACCCCAATATCACTTTCTTCTCCTTTCCAGGCTTTATTTCATATAACATAACACACAACAGCACTTCTAAAGCAGCATTGCCCCACCATCCTGGCCTACTTTTGTGCCCCCATGTCTGCACCACTCAGTCCTTCCCACCTATAACCTACGTGAGGGAGAGGAAGACAGGGACCAGAGGGGGACAAGAGCATGGACACACATGGCCAGCAGATAAGAGACCGTGAGAGCTCTTCTCAAGAGTGTGTGACAGCACTGTCAGCACAAGTTACACCCTTACCTGAAAGCTGGCTCCCACCTCTCCTAGGGACAGAGCCTACACCCTTTTCCATCTACTTCACTTGTGTTCATGACACTACAGAACCTTAATTGCTAGTTACTGGGACTACTGTTGGTTTTGCCTTAGATATTTATATATACATATATCAGTAAAACCATATTCTATATAACTGCTGAAGTGGCAGATGCTTAATGACCTTTCTAGCTGGTAGACAAGGCTCCAGGGTAGTTCATGAGGTGGTTGCCATGGCAGTGCTTTCTTTGTCTGCTTTATTGCTGAACAGCAGCATGGGGTATCAAAAATATATATATAATAACTTGATCTTTTCACTCTTTAATGTCAGGTTTAGCCTCTCATCTGTTCAGAGGAAATCAGAGCTATAAATAGTCCTACCCTGCTTTTCATGCCTTAGTTTACAGTATGAAGTATTCTTCTTTCCGGTGTCGAAAGCTGCAGGGTTTCCAGCCCAGGAGGCCAACCACTTCAGTTAGAGTGACCATAGGAAAGAGAACCATGGTACCATTACAGCCGTAACAGAAGTAAGCAAATTGGGCTCTTCTGCCTGTCCTCTGATAAGCCAGGGGCTGTCTCCAGAGGTTTGACTTGAGAAGGACAGAGTGTAGGATTGGCCTGCTCCAGCTGGAAGTGCCTTCAGCACTCGTGCAAGACCAGTCCAGGCACCCTGCAGTACCGTGAACTCCACACGACAGTCTATTGCATCCCAGAGCAAATAGCTCTGCAATATGCAGAAGGGCATACAACTGCATCTAAAGGGCATTCCTGGGCCTTTCCAAGCACGCTGAGATACCTCATACGAGTTAACTGAGCTGGAAATGTGCACCAAGACTAAGCACATTGTCTCTTTTCCCCCATACACAAGGTATCTACCGAAGAATGGAGGTTTTGGGGAAGATCACAGGTGAGACGCTAACCCAGGAAGTCTTTATGTTTTATTTATCCTTTTTCACCATCATCTCTTAAATCTTATCAGCATTTCTCCCATAACCTGGGTCTTACAGAATGGTAACTGTTTTTGAGACATCCCTTCTGAAAACTGCTCTCAGCCCTGAGTTTGCCCACAGACTGACTTGGTCTCACTGGCTCATTTCATCTCACAGGGTCACTCAGGCTGGCACAGAACCCAGGAGGTATCAAGCCCAAACCTCTACTCAAAGCAGGGTCAGCCATGAGGCCAAACCAAATTGCTTCAGGCTTCATCCAGCCATGTCTTGAAAAGCCCCCATGAAAATATCTAAGTGCTACCCAATTAAATGGCTTTGGCCCAGAAGTCAGTTTTCATGAATACCAACACATGCTTCAGTTCATTCATTCTAGCTATGAAGGGAAAGATCCCATATTTCTGTCCCCGGTCAGTACCACAGACTTCCACCTTTTCCATCTACATTCCAGATCAGAAGGGATCCAAAATAAATACAATTAATTTTTTTGTAATTAGAAGATTGTCTTCCCATAAGTTTATTTCCTATATATTCTCTTTTCTGAGTTTTTAAGAATTTTTAAGGTTACATCTTTAGGCTTTTCTCTGCAATTGTGAGGGTCATTTCCCATTCTGGGAAAAAAATAATCTATCTTCACTCTACTTCCTGATTCCAGCAGGCAGGGTGTTCACAAAAGAGACTTGCAAAACTGAGGAAGCTATTGCAAGAGCTGCCAACACCTCAACAAAAATACTCCTATCCCAGAGATCACCTGCAGAACTGGCCACTCTCATTAAAGGAGCCAAGTTGTGAGTTGGCTGCAGTGACTGAGTTATCCTCCCATTTTTTTCCTCATGACATCACTCATGCAGCACTTCAGTGTGGTTCACATGGGAAAATACCATCAGAATACACTGTGCCATGGTGGGAACAAGGCTTTTCATCTCTGAATTTGTTAATCCAGCCTCAGCAACGTGTATTAAAAAAATGTTACCAAAGTGGGGCTATCTGCCCTGATGGACCATTCCTGGCCATAGTGGCCAGCAGAGCACAGCAGGCAAGGCCATTACCAGCACCTGAAGGTGTTTGAGCCACAGAGCATCTACCAACTTGTTCCCAGTTGGTCTTGCTCCTCTTGCCTGCCCTGTGCCCACTCACTGAGCGCTCCCACACAGCAGTCTGTCCTGCTGACCTGCACAGGGACCGAGGCAGGACCTTTCACCCCTCACAGCTGAGCTCTGCCATCAGGCCCCAGCCCTCCCCTCAGACTGGCTGGGCTGTAGAGACCAGGGCTTGCAGCAGCTTGTTTAGAGCTCAGCCTGCAAAGATTGCCAAAGCCAGCAAAGTCCATCCCCATGTTACTCTAACGCCCCTCTGCAAACATGCTGCTCCCTGACCACTGTTGTTTAATTACCATCTGTTACTGCTACACGTCAGCCCAAATGAACACACATGACATGATCCTGTGCAAATGGCATTAATCTATAGTAAAATATTGCCCCCACCCCCAATGTGCTTCAGAAGGGGGAAGTGTAGAAGTGGTTGAAGTTACTTGGTAATAATGGCCAAGGTTGGCTCTGACAGCTAAGTCTGCTTTGACAGCATTAGGCTGCACCTATTGGGGATTATTAAAGGTAAGAAAGTAGATTGTGAACTCTTAACCCTTAAATAATCTCTTCCTTTTTCCAATTGATTTCACCCTTCCTAAAAACCCAGCGTGCCAGGGAACATCCTTGCTTACGAAGATGGCTGTTTGGACTCCAGCCAGGCCTGCTGCCTCTACACCTGGTGTGACTCTCCTTCCTGTCCCCATGGACAGAGCTCGGTGGGGGGTGGGTGTACACTGTGGCCAAGTCCTGATGAACTTCCACAGCAAACAGATTTCCTTTGGTAAAAGCAGCAAGAGCATTAACCTGGCAGGTAAACTGCTGCCCTGTGTTTTACTTGAGCTCCGGTCTTCTAAGTCCTGACCACCTGCCTGAAGCATTTAGTTACCAGGCTCCAGCCTGCACTTCCTGAGCTCAGCCTAACTTTAAGAAAGACCAAATAAGGGGACCAGGGTACAACACTGGATTTCTCTATCAACATCATTTTCAGTACCAGACTTGTGAGTTTGCAGCCATACTCAGTGATTGCTCGTGAACTGGTTTTGAGTCCAGTAATGACCTGTATCTTTTCTGCCAAGGAATACTGTGGGTCCTTACCTCAAGCCCGTACCCTATAGCCCAAAGTGTAACTGCTGCCCACAAATGAGTACAACCTACCATGTCCAATGGCACTGTGCCTCACCTGTCAGGGGTGGTATTAACCATGATCTAGACATTCTTGTGTTACTTTGAGATATTTTATTTTGGCTTTCCTGCTTGATTGCATTAGGGTTGTTTCAAGACCTGTGTTATGCTCCAGCTTGTTCAGTGTCTGTCTCTAGAGAAGCCAGAGGGGCCAGAGAAGACAGAGGTTTAATTTAAATCTCAGAATTTTCCTGTAATAAATGAAATAAGCACACTACAGGTAAGACTTCACTACAAAAACCTTCCTTCAGCTGTCCACTCACTGATTTTGGGGCCCAACTCAGCTTTGGCAGAGATGCTTCTGTTGGCAGGTCATCCCACACAGGTAAGGTTTAAATAAGGAACAAGGTGAGCCAATCCAAGACATGGGCTTATATGAACAGCCTCAGGAAAATAAACTTCAGAATAAGCAAAACCAGCCACAGCTCTGGGGGAGGCAGGAGCACGAATGCAAGAGTGAGCACCTGTGGCAGGATCAGGCCAGCCACAAACCCCTTGGGGCACAAGCCCAGGGAGCTCAGTACTGACTTGGCAAATCAATTCAATCGCTATTTCTATAGAAATATTGAATAACATGAATGATGTTCTTCTCTATTCTGTGCAATTGCATATACTTCTCCTATTTTGCATATTTGGAAATGAATCACATCCTCTTTTCTGCTACAGAAGAGTTTGGAAAACAGTTACTACACATGATGCACCAAAGTGTATGTGCAAGACTCCTGGGAAGTATGCAGTCAGCTCATGGTTTTCATGAGAATAAGTTGTTTTCAGCTATAATTCACAAGATTTCCCAGAAAAAAAGTAGTTAGTGTCACACTTAGTATATGGTGCTAGAGCATTCTTCTGTTAAAGGACTTTAGCCATGCAGCATGTGTCTTCATAACTCTTTGTGAAGGAAAAGCTACCATGGCTAGCTGCCCCAAGTGCTCTATCACACCCAGGTGCTTCCTCCAAGCTCTCAGGATATATATATTACTTCAAACATGCACATTTACTTTAAACATGTAAACATCTGATTATATGAAAATATTGCTGCAATGTTGCTGATGTCAGGGGAAAGACTTCTGACTGTATAAACATAAAAGGAGAATTGGGACCTGAGGTTACAGCCCATTTGCTGAGGAAAGCCAAGGGTAGGAGTCAGCTCAGGAGATGGTGCTCAGTTCCTGACCTGTGTGATGTTACAGCTCCATTTTGGGATGAGGCAAAAGGAGGGAAAACTCTGGGAACATGGAGTTGAGATTTCAGGAGAGCTTGAGAGGTATGTCCCAACACTGCATCCCTAAATGGTAAAAATCTTGTAACAAGCCCTCTGTCTGGGATATTTCCACTGTTCTGAGTAAGGAGGAAGGGATCCTTCAGGCTGAGAAGAAAAGCCTGAGACACCCAAAGCTTTGAAAGTTGACAGGTTTCTTAACTTTCTGATGAGCCATGTGGTACCTACCGCTGGGTCTCTGCCATATCTGCTGCTGCAGCCAGGCTTGAGCCTTTCTGCCTCTGGAGGAATTGCATCCAAAGATGAAGAACTAGAAGAAAAGTTTTAAAATCCAATCTCTCCATTCTCCTGTCTTCCAATCCTAAAGGCTACTTTCACAGAACAGGTGAAAATTCCCCACAAAAAATGGAAAAAAGGTTGCATTTCTTGGCCCTCTTGCCTAGTGGGTTCTTTGGGGATTTCCATTTAAACAGAAATAAATCATAATTAAACCCAGTCTTCCCCTCAGAAAGCTGCACTTCCCCAATTATTTCATTAAACATTGACAAAGCAGATCTGCCATGGGGAAAAGAAAGAAAAAACTTATCCACCATTATTTGGTAGCATTATCCACCATTATTTTGCTAGTAAGCTTCTGGTTTTTGGGGTTTTTTTACACCATCAAATGGCCACCTATACATAGATCTCAGGGTCTGGGTAGCAACCTCCACACCGTCATTATGATACTGAGGAAAACCTCCTCAGATACTATCTGAAAAGTAGGCTAAGAACTGCTTTTTACAAGCAGCTGAGCAGTAAATCTTGCTGTTTAAAGCTGCATCTAGTAAGAGAGATGGACATCACTGTGGAGATGGCACAGAACAATCTCGTCACCTTCAGGGATAGAATATCACATGAAGCTGAGATTGCACTGAGTCTTCATGAGAAGGATAAGCAGCTGGCAAGGTGCTCCAAAACAGTGACCTGGGATGGGCTGCAACTTGAATCTTAACTGGAAGGGAGGATCTCTAAAATCTGAGCTCTCTCTCTCTCTCTCTCTCTCTCTATATATATATATATATGTCAAGGCAAATTCAGCTTTCGCTTTACATCTGAAAGCATCAAGCCTGTGGAGTCTAATGAGCTGAACCAAGGTAAAAAGGGGGAAGAACTTGTTCCCACTTCTTCAAACCCTTTAGGAAGGGCCTGCTTTCAGAGAGGGACAAGCAGCTCTTGTATGGGGCAGATTACACTGATCATTGCTTATGTGTCAACCCAGAAAGGAAATACTAGGAGCAAGCCAGAAAAACTAAAGTTCCTTGTCCTCAGTACAGATGGGAAGGGAGATCCCTGAATGGCAGGAGAAGTACAGCTGCTCTTTGGTGTCCTCTGTAAGGGCACCAGCTCTGCTTCATTTCATGCAGAGCAGGAAGCTGTCAGAAGGACTCTCCCCCAGTTGGCAATGTTCAGTGGGGAGGTGAAGCATCCTTTCAGCAAGCACAGAAGAAGTAATGAGGCACCTTCTGAAGTGAAAGACTAGGTGCCTGGAGGAGTCCTGCCAGTCTGCAGTGTCCTCAGGCTATGCAGCTGGCATGCTTTACACACTGTCAGGATGCACACACCCCAGCTTTCAACAGACTTTCATTCCAGAGCAGGAAAACATCTCTGGTCTGCAGTTCCTCAGAGGTCTCCTACCCTGACCCTTCCAGAATACCAGGGGAGGCTGAAGGGCACTCCACCTACCTAAGGCAACACAGACATACCAGGGTACTTAGCAAGGAAGCTTAGAGTCTAGCTCCAGTTCTTTTAAAGCATTTGGACAACAGATAATTTTATTTCCTAAAAACAGTTAGAAAGCAGCTGGAGTAATGCAGACACAACAAATCCAAGTGAACGTATCCAGTTACTCAGAGACAGAACTTTACCATCTACCCTTCAGCTGTACTAACAGGAATGAGAATCTATTGTACACTCAAAAGCCAGGCTGCCCTCCCCAAGAAAGAAAGGAAGCAAAAGCACAACTGTTTCTGTGCTCAGCATGTTCCTGTCGAAGCAGCACCGGATGGAGAACTGAGTGGCTCCCTAAAGGCTGTGGGTGCTGCAGTGCCTGACAGGCTACAACTCGGTATGAGCTCGAGTCAGAGGCCAATGGTGAGCCACAAGTGACTGCAAATGCTTTCTTCTCAATTCCTTTGGCAGCAGAGTGCAGGCCACAGCTTGCTTTCACTTGGAAGGGAATCCAGTAGACCCCAGAATCAACTGCACCAGGGTGGAAACACAGCCCCGCCTCAGGCTCCAGAAAGGACTGTGGGGGTTCAGCCCCAGGCAGCCAGCAGCTGAGCATCACAACAGCTCACTCACCCCTCCACCAGTTGGGATAAGAACAGCTTACTGACAAAAGCACCGTGAAAGGGGAACAATAACAGAGCCCAGAGCAGAGACAGACAGCTCACACACACCAGCGATAGCACGGAGCGCTTTACTCACCTGACACAGTGGTAGCACACAGCACTGCACCAGCGCAGGGCCCGGCCCGACACACCTAAAGCATCCGGAGCCAGTCCAAACCCCTCCCTCCCCAGCCAGCCCCTTTTATGGGGTGTGATGGCAGGTGGTGAGGAAAACAGCCCGGACTAACTCAGCTCACCTGGGCTGGCTGCGTGGGGGGGTGACTCTGGCCTGGCTGGAACCAGGACATCAACACTCAAGCTAAAAATAATGAGAATATCCACCATGGGGATGCCCCAGCCTCAGGGCCTCGGGGGTCGCTGCTCATGGGATGGCAGTTCTCCTGCTTTTTGCATGCGGGCTAATTTTTAATTACCATCTCTGCAATTTCTCTGAAAGTGGTTGCAACTGATTAAACTTTTATTCCTTGCAAAAACCTGTGTCTCTGAACATACCTTTTGTGTTCAATTAGTGATAAATAAGAAATAGCAAACAAGTTTGAAAAACATGGCACAAAATTCTTACCAGCCTGGCTAGCTCACAGTGAAACTTTTGTACTGCTTTTTACTTTGCCTGTCCTCAAGGAAATCAGATTTTATGGCCCAGGACACAAGTCAAGAAGTAACGTTGCTATAAATGACATTTTTAGGCTGGCTGGATTACAATTTTTAAACTTCTATTCAAAGAAAAACTTGAATCATCAAAAAACAGCTTCCCATCATGCAAAACCTATGACCAAGGTCAACTTCAAATAACCAAAGCAAGCAAACGTTTCTGCACCCTGCAGCTAACCCTTGCCCTTGTATGCTTAATCTGGACACCTGAAGATGTGTCAAAAGGTTTGCTATTCCTGCCCTCACGCTGGAGCACTGGACAGGGGTAGCATCTCTGCAGAGTGTGGTCCAAGAAAGAAAGCTTTCCCAGGGGGTGTGCAGCAGGCAGGCAGGCAGCTGAGCTCTGTGCAGGAGCCACGCTGCCGCAGCCTGTGGTCTGTGCTTGAGATTAGAGCAGATTAAGAGGTTCACTTCTCCCTCTGGCTTTAAAGTCTGTTTACGATGCAGAGGTATGTAAAGAAATATATGAGAAGGAAAGAATTCATTTGAGCAACTGTCAAGGGGGAAGAAATAAGCCACAACATTGATTGGCGGCAACACAAGTGTTTCAGCAGAGTCAGACACATACCCCAGGGAGCTGCTGTGGGGCAGAGCTTGGTGACAGGGGATCTGGCTGCCTTCATGTAAATAGTGTGACGTTATTTTGATGAGCTATTCTGAGTGCATGTTTCTGTGACTGTCCTGAAATTCCCATGTTTACAAATGCTTCCTTGTATCTAATGGAAAGTGGGAATCACAGGCATCACACATCCCTGTGCTCCAGGGGCTGCTGCATCAGGCGTGGCTGCCTGTCCCCTGGATTCGCTTTCCCCTGCCCACGGCAGGCCTGGCTGTCGGATCAGGCCCAGCACCCATACCGCCTGCCCCAGCATTCAGCTGCATCCCAGGAACACTGAGGAGCTGAAAACAGTTCAGGAGTAACTGCCTGTTCACAATGACTGTATTAGGTGCATGTGAAGGGAATGTAGCAGATGCCTGGTGGGCCCCAAATTCGGTGGCAAAACCAGAGACAAGTGGTGAGTTAAGAAGGCTTTAGCCTGTCAGTGCCTCACGCTTGGCTCAGGACTTCCACCTGGCGAAGGGCCCCTCTTCTGGCTCCATAAAAGTGCTGGGCAGCTCATCTGGAGCTGCTTTATTTTCCTGTTGTGGGTCTGTAAATGGCAGCACGAGGTGCAGAACCACAGGGGAGCTGAAGTAAAGCAGCTACAGGAAATATTAACTGAACTTCACCATAAAAGCAAGATCTGCTGCCACTCACAAGAGGAACACGCAAGTGAGATTATGTAAATACTGGTGAGCACAAGAGGATTCAGTGCAAAATTCAGAGAAAGGCTGAAAAATGTAAAGTCCTTACTTGATTTTTCTTCTTTAATGTTGCACTCCAGCACACCAGGAGCATCGCTCTGCCCTGGCAGCCGGACAGCGAGGACCATGTTGTTCACGTTATTGTCCTTCCTAACCAAGAATATCTGAAAAAGGAAAAAGGAATCAAGAGCTTAGCTACATTCTGCGAGCTTTTAAACTTATTTTAGGCCATTGGCAATGAAGTTTTTTTATCAGTACAATCCACCTTTTAAATGATCTTGGTTTAATTTCTTTACACTTGGTTGAACTTTGCACAGCAAAAATAATGACTAGAGGGACATTTAATCTGTATGAAATTCAGACCTGTGATGGAACCAGCAAAATTTCCGTCTATAACTGATGTCCCACTTAAGCCTACAGCAAACTTTCTCACTAACTGAAGAGTACAAAGCTGCACTCACAGTGTTTTCAAACGATGCTCCTCACATAAGTGCTCTAAATCACAGATAATTCATCCTAAAATGTCCCAGTCTAGGCCTAAAGCAAGGGAATCACTTGTACATTGAGAGCAAAATGATTCACATGTCCATGAGTGGAACCTAACACCAAAGGCTCTTGTGGCCACAATGTCTTATGGCAGAGTTTTTTCATCAGACCAGCAGATCATTCAGGCTGTCAGGGGCCCCAGGAGAGCTCTTGTCCAATACCCTGGGCGAGATCGTGAGACCAGAGCAGGTTGCTCAGGGATTTGTCCAGGCAGGTCTAGAGAACCTCCAAGGATGGAGGCTGCAAAACCTCTGCAGTCAACCTGCCCCACCATTACTGTCTCCAGAGGGAGAAAGTGTTTCCCCATACTGAGTCTGAGCCCCTCCAGTTTTAGTGCAGGCCTGTCACCTCTTGTCCTCCCACCATGCAGTGCTGAGCAGAGCAGAGCAGAGCCTGGCTCCATCTTCTCCATGGTCCCTCTGAAGCTGTCTCTCCTCCTGGTTGAACAAACCCTGGTCCCACAGCCTCTCCTCAGTAGGTCTGTGCTATCTGTTCCCCAGCTTGAATAAGATCCCTCTGGATGGCAGCACTGACGTCAGTGTATTGACTGGTCCTGAAATCACAGAGCAGATGTGGTTGGAAGGAACCTCTGTGGAACATCTAGTCCAACCCCTGTGCTCAAAGATGGATTAGCTACAGCAGGTCACTGAGGACTGAGTCTCATCAGGCTTTAGTTGTCTTCAAGGATGGAGGCTCTACAGCCTCTTGGGCAACCTGTTCCAATGTTTTATCATCCTGAGAGTAAAAAAGCTTTTCTTAATGTTCCAAAAGAATTTCCTGTGTTTCAATCTATGACCACTGCCCTTTACTGGGTACCACTGAGAATGGTCTGGCAAAATCTTCTGTACTGCCTCCCATCAGGTATTCATAGATATTGATAAGCAGCCCCTGGCTCTTTAATTGGAACCAGTGGAACCACTAAAGCCATTGGTTCCCACCAATGGACCAGTGAAATTAAAAAAAAAAAGAAGAAGGAAGAGGGAAGGAGAAAGAAGAGGAAAGGAGAAAGAAGAGGAAAGAAGAAAGAAAAAAGCAAATATAAACTAGAAAGGAAAAAGAAACAAACAAGAAAAAACAGAAGAAAAAAGAAAACACAACAGGGAAAAGGTGAAAAAAAAAACCCTTAAAAAAATCTCTTTCTTTGTATTGTGTGAGCTCCTAAATGTGCTTCTAATTAAAGCTCATTGTCAAGGATATTTTTAGCTTGTACCATGAAGCTGCAGATACAAAGTAATTTTCACCTTTGATAGCAGGTTTTAGCTGGAGAGACTCAAGGTATTTTTATAAAACCTGAATTTTAAAAATGGGCTAATTCTGGAGTCTGGGTATTATCAGAAAGAAGTGTGAGTTGATAAAATGATTAATCAATTATAATGCAGTGGAAATATATCAAGAAAACATTAATTTCTTGGACAGAGCAATTTAAAAAAAGCTTGTTTGGAGCCAGGACCTCTCTCAGCAGAAGTCCCAGGCACAGGGCATCTCCTGTCCCTTGGAAGCACTGGTGTTGAGCTTGCTGCTTTGAGGCAGCTTTGCAGGCTCACACAGTGCTGTCATCTTGGCCCCACGGCTTTAAGTTCACCAGCACCACAGAGCAAATGGACATAAACACGTGTCAAACTGGTACATGCCTGACACAGGCCAATTCCTAACGCAGGGCAGCCCCACCTGCCACACCAGAGGAAGCATCTGCAGGGAGGAACAAGCCTCAGAGGCTCTGCCGTCCCCTGGCCTACCCGCCACGGGACAAGAACAGGCCTTCCAACCCATCCCACGGGACTGCTGCCACCTGGGATCTCAGAGGGCACAATCTCCAGTGCCTGGGATCTCAGAGGGCACGATCTCCCATTGCCTGGGATCTCAGAGGGCACGATCTCCATTGCCTGGGATCTCAGAGGGCACGATCTCCATTGCCTGGGATCTCAGAGGGCACGATCTCCATTGCCTGGGATCTCAGAGGGCACGATCTCCCATTGCCTGGGATCTCAGAGGGCATGATCTCCCATTGCCTGGGATCTCAGAGGGCACGATCTCCACTGCCTGGGATCTCAGAGGGCATGATCTCCCATTGCCTGGGATCTCAGAGGGCACGATCTCCACTGCCTGGGATCTCAGAGGGCACGATCTCCCATTGCCTGGGATCTCAGAGGGCATGATCTCCCATTGCCTGGGATCTCAGAGGGCACGATCTCCATTGCCGGGGATCTCAGAGGGCACGATCTCCCATTGCCTGGGATCTCAGAGGGCACGATCTCCCATTGCCTGGGATCTCAGAGGGCATGATCTCCCATTGCCTGGGATCTCAGAGGGCACGATCTCCATTGCCGGGGATCTCAGAGGGCACGATCTCCCATTGCCTGGGATCTCAGAGGGCACGATCTCCCATTGCCTGGGATCTCAGAGGGCACGATCTCCCATTGCACTGCCCAAGCGCTGCATGTGAAATTCAATTTCAGGAAGGGGAGAAGTGAAGCATGGGAATGAATCACTCTGGTTTCCTGATCGG
The DNA here is from genome assembly GCA_020800305.1 of Porphyrio hochstetteri. NCBI lineage: Eukaryota > Metazoa > Chordata > Aves > Gruiformes > Rallidae > Porphyrio > Porphyrio hochstetteri. The sequence goes on from CM036908.1 coordinate 1,572,100, forward strand.
CACGACTGGTTGCCATGGAGCCGAAGGCTAAAATTGGACCAGGGCTGTTCAGATGAGGGAGGTGGGCTTTCTGAGCTGTACCTGACCCTGCTGCCCAGATCAGGACCAGTGTGCAAACCCATCTCTTCTATTCTTACTGGTGGTGGGAAAGGTGCAGCGCTGATTTGGCTTCCGATGGGCTCAGTGGGCAGGAGAGCCTGCCCTCGCCGTGGGACACCTCTGATGTGTCAGCTCTTCTGACTGCTTCGAGGAGGAACAGAGGCAAGATTTATCCCCAGAGCTGCTCCAAGGTGGGGAAGGGGAAGGGCCCTGCCTGCAGGGGAGCGGCTCATGACCGAGGAGGCTCAGCCATACAAGGGTAGGCCAGAAACAACCACTCAGGCCTCCCTTTCCAGCCAGTGCAGGCAGAGAGAAAATTTGCCCAGTGTCTCGTTCACGGTGAGATGTGCTGCACAGGCCAGGTTAGCCAGGTGAGTCCCACTGGAGGCCATCATGTGGCTGTGCCAGTTTTAGCACAAGGGACAGGTCCAAACCTCCTCAGAGTGAGCGAATTGCCCTTGTGCTCTGGCACCGGCTCAGGCCATGTGCACCTGCCCTCTCCAGAACTTAGGAGGACACCTTAGTCCCTGCTGTCCTTAGCTCAGGGACCCCAGGAGTGGGGAGCTCCTTTCCTGCAGAGCTGTTTGCCTTAAGTAAGCCCTGAGCATTGCACGAGTCTGACGGTTTATATCACTCTGCTTATGGGGCTGGATAACAATTATTGCAATAAAAATTACTCCCAGCAGCTCCCAGCACTTAAGGGCCTTTTCTCCAGGGATTTTTTTTTTTTTTTTAAATTATTGTCCCAACTGAGGATAGTCAACATAGCTGTGAGCATGGTGGTGAGTGGGAAGGCATCTCCATGAATCTATGTGCAAAGTAAATAAAACCAGAGCCCAGATTGCTCACTTTTCCAAAGCCATTATATCTGTCTTGCTCTGTTGTGATGGCTAAAGCATCAAAAGGCAATGGAGAAAGGTAATGGAGAAGAGAGCACAGTCTGCTAAGTATTTTTGCTTCCAGATGAGAAAAGGCGTCTCTCTCCTGACCAGGACAGGAAATGCCGTAGCCCAAACCGAAACCGCTGCGGACTTACCCCTGCTGTTTCTTTGCCAAGTATGGCCCCAGCCCTTTCCTGGTTCATGTTCAGCTGAAGCCAGACAGGACAGGTCTTGATGAGTTTATCAAGGATGCTGACCCCTGGAAGCGGGAGGCAGTTTGGCAGGGCGGTGGCCTGACACAGGTCTGACTCTTTTCCCTCTTCACTCGTATCTCCGACTGGGCTGAAACACAGCAAGGGAGTCCCTTGAAACCAACACTGCAACTGGAAAACCTGGGGGGACTAGGGACTGTAAATGCAAACACAGGCACACACAGAAGCACTTGCACACTGGGAGAGCAACTTGAAGGGCATCGGACCACAGACACCTTGCTCTGATAGAGGCAAACTGGGTGCACAGACCTGGACAGATACATCCTGTCCTTCGGACTATGGACTCATGCTAATGATGGACCCCTGGGTTTCAGACCACAGGTTTGCAGGGTGCCTTGTGCTGAGGTCTGTTCATTCCAGCTCATCTATCTATGCTGTCTAAGTACAGGTAAGGCATACACAAAGGCAGCCAACACTGCAGAGGGTAGAGCACGCCTCTCCCCTGGGCCCTTGTCCTACAGCTGAAGGGTCAGAGCAATGCTTCATGGCTTCAAAGGGAATGATGCAGAAGAGGAACGGGGCCACAGAACTCACTAGCAGATAGGAACACACGCACACTGAGCCACAGCATCCCCCTGAGGTGTGCAGGGGCCAGGCAGCCCGCAGCTCACCCTGTGGCTGTGCCCCTGTCAGCACTTCGATCATGCAGGAGCTGTGATGGGCACTGGTGTGGTATCTCACCATGCTCTTGAAGCCCCTTGGAGGAAGCCTGCCAGCAGTAGCCAGAGGCACAGTCAGCTGCTCTTGTGTTTCGGCAGCCACCCCCTGTGCCCAGCGTAGGCAGCCTGCAGAAAGGCAGACTAAGACATCTCACTGCTTAAAAATAGCACCCGGCGCTCTCCATCTCCACTGACAAGTCTGTGCTGGTGCTGGTGGTTTCCGAGGTGGATGCTCCTCCACTCCTGCACCCAGGGAGCTGCCGACAGCTCAGGGGGAGGGAGAAATCCTCCACCTCCATTGTGACACACAGAGCACAGGAGGAGGATGTGCTAGGATGGACTCAGCTACATGTTATCCACTACAGAAGAGGTATCTCTGCTGTTTCCCAAAGGCTGGTCTGCTGCAGGAGAGTAACTCAGGGTGCAGCCCTGCAATCAGCCCTCGGCTGCTCAGCACAACACAGCAAGTCCTGCAGGACAAGACTCAAAGGACCCAGACATACTGAGCCCTTTCCCTGCACCAAGGGGAGCAGGAGGAAGCGTAGGAAATGTGGAGGAACGTCAAGGGGACCTTCAAGAAGGAGGAAATGAAGACTTGCTTTTCTTCTTTTTTCTTCCTGCCACATTAGTCATTTTGGCTAGTGCTAAAGACAGCACTGGAAGCTCCAAAAGCATCCATGGGAGCTACGAGAGGGGATGTCCTGCAGCACCATATGTGAGCAATGCCCAGGCACACCTTGTGACTCAGAGCTTATTCCCAGTGGGACATGATTGAAATTATGCTGTTGAGAATGTTAAAGATCTGGGACAAGTTCTCCTTTACATTTCTGTTCTGTTCAGAGACACAAAGAACTAATTCTCTTTATTTTTAGTCCCCCAGTCCAATGGCAGACTGGTATTAAACGCTGGTTTCTAGCTGTGGCGCTGATTCAACAGAGTATTATACAGGTGCTTAGCACTGCAGTGCGGGGAAAGACTTGTGCTGAAAGGTCTGGTCCTAAGAGCCCTACTGGATAAGGCTACAGACTTCTGGATGTGGGCTTGCCATTCATTTGATTGATTTTAAAAGCAGAGAAAATGTAGGAGAACATAGATAAAACATGATGTTTTTCTGCACCAGTTTTGCTGCTTAGGTGTCAGAGCTGAGAAGAGCAGGACTCTCACTTGATTTGGCATTATTTCAAGTCTTCTCCCTTTTCCTTTTGTTTTTAAAGATACAGATCTTAAAGTAGTAAATTTCAAATTAGGTCAGACTTAAAAGATGTTCCATTCAAAGGCCTAATTTAACATAGCATGCTTATCCCAAACGTTAGTTATGATAAAAACACCCTTTCCAATCCCCCAAATAACAGTGAGATTTTATATTTCACTTTCTCAACCCTATAGAGACAGCTTCCCTAGAAAATACCTGTTCCTCTGCAATCCCAGTTGCTGGTCAGGGTATTAGTTCACAGAATCTTGATTTTAATTAATCTGTTTTTTGCGATTATAGCCAAGACAGCACGAATGAGAGAACTGTGTGTTAAAAAGGAAATAGAAATAAGTGAAATGATTTCTCTTCACTTGTGATAAAAGTCCAGCTTGTCACACAGGTGAGGAAATTTCTTTTAGTTGCAGGAACATATGATTTTTATTAGTATCATGTGAGCATACTGAGGAAAGCTGTGAAGGATAGCTTTTGGAAGTTAACCTGATTCATCTCTGGTTCTTTCTTTACAGTAGAAACCAAAAAGAAATGCCAGAAAGAGACACGTGTGCTGGATGGCAACATTCACACTCAGTAATGGGGAAGAAGAAACGAGCTGAAGGGAAAGCAAGGGGAGTTATAATGAAATATTCCATAACACCGTTAGCAAAAGCTGCTCCCCAAATTAGCCACACGAGCATGAATCTGATCTGGCCAGCGATGGGTGAAGCCTAGGATAACGCCTGGCTGCAGCACCAGGAGGTGAGGTGCACTGCAAGCGCTCCAGCAGTGCTGGGCTCGCTTTCCCAGCAGCTCTGTAAGGGGGAAAGGGCCAGCACAGCACCGATGCTCAGGAATCCTGTTGCCTGGAGGGCAATGAGGGATGTCGACAACGGCAAAGAAGTAGCAGTTTGGACCTTGTGAGCATCAGGCATGAAGTGACACCACATGGTGTCCCCCATGGTGGGGAACCCAGCCCTCTGCTCTCTTCCAGAACAAGCATGTGATCTGCACAGAGCCCTGCTCACAGCAGCAGCCGTGTCTGGCAACAAGAACAAGGCACTAATGAAGAAGAGAACTGACCTCTCAAAGCATGCAGCTGCACATAGGGCCTATCACCTAACCTCTGGGGAATGGGTGAAAGGCAGAAAATCAGCCCAGACTGAGACATAGGAGATAAAAATGTAGAGTCTGAAAATATTTGTCTTAATGGAAACATTAAATCATTAAATCTCATGATTTGAGCAGGTGGCATTTGCCAGTGCAGGGAATGAAAGGCAGTGGATGAGGCTCTGAAGAACAGCAGCTCAGACTTTTGGGGTCCTCAGAGCTGAGAGCCCTGGTGTGGGGGGTATCCTCCCTTCAGAAGGCAGCCCAGCCCAGAAGGAAGCAAGCAGGGTACCTGTACTGAGAGAGGAAAGTACAGCTCAGCGGAAAGGGAGATGCTGATGAAAAGGGAAGGGCAGAAGAGCTACTAATGGGCTCCTACTACAGAGGGCGATGGTAGGGCAGATGCTGCTGGCAGAGCTGTAACAGATAAAGGGTACGCTCCCCAGAGAAGGGGGAGAGAACAGCATGGCCCAAACCTCTTAAAATGCCATGTGTAAAGCAGCAGCAAGCACTTCATTGAGTCAAATCCTGTGCTGGCTAAGAAATGGGAGTGGATGACCTAAGAGACCTTCCCAGGTCTAATGCTGTGACCCAGGACACACCAGCTGACGCAGTTGCGGCACCCGATGCTTGGCTTCATTCCCGGGACAGCTGTCACAGAGACCCAGATGCTGGGATGGGGGAGTGTTAATCCAGCAGATTAATCTCTCTCCACGGTAGGTCTGTAGCTCCTCAGAGAGGAGGGAGCCCAGGCACAGGAGGGTTCCTGCTGTGCTGCCAGCTGAAGGGATTTGCGGGGCCGCTGCGGTGAGCAGCCGCCGTTTGCTGTTTCGCTTCCTCAGAACTCCTACATCAGATCATTCCTGAGCTCAGAGTTTTCAGCAATAAGATGCTATTTGGCTAGCCCTTTCCTCCTCCTCCCAGAGTCCTGCAAACCCCTTTGACTGATACTTGTGATGTGTGATGGCCCTAGAGCTGCCTGCTTTGGGGTTTGGTTTTACTGAATTCTTACTGCAAAGTCCCTCTAAATCCTGCAGCCTCTCTGCTGAACTGAACTCAGCTGGGACGCAGGGAGGTGTGTGTTGCATACTGATTGGCAACACAGATTAATTAATTAATTGCATGGTGATTATGTTTACATACCTGCCCCGGTTTGGCAGAAGGTACCAGGTGGCTGGTGGTTGACAGTGGTGATGTGACTTACTGCACAGTGACTGTACACTGAAGTGATGACACCACCATGGCTCGTTGCTCTAGAAATGAAGAGCCACACTTGCCAGCTGAATATTCCCAGAAATCACCAGAACTGCAGGGGGAATACAATCCATTGAACTTCATGTGGATGCAGGCCTGGGCATGCCTTTGCCAGGGACTTGAGAAATACTGCTGCCACAAAGGGCTTCCAGGCTGTGCTAGATGGACTGGGTCACTCTGATCTTCCCTGAGGCAGCTGAGACACGAGTTGTGTGCAAGAGCAGCAGGGACTGTCAGATGAGCTAGGACAGAGTTTCCAGCCACGTCAGCCCCCATCGTCCTCATCGCTGCCACACCTCTGCAGCTTCTGCCTGGCACCAGAACAGATCTGAGAAGATGTATCAGGTATTATTAAACCTGAATCTTAAATCAGGAACCAAATGCTTGGTGGTGCACTGACAAGCAAAGGCTGAGGGCCTCAGCATTTCTAAAACAGACCAGGTGGAGGAATGGGGAGTTAGGTTTTAATTATTATATTTTATTGCTTTTGTTTGTGCCCTTGAATATTAGAAGACATCAAGAGAGACAAAGATCAAGGGATTTCTGTGCTGTCCTCTAGGAAAGAGATACTTAGACATTTATAGTGATGTTTGTATGGTTTGTATCACAGCAGGCATGATGGGTCTTAAATGTGTGCCAGTTGGCTTGCTCTGGAGGGAGAAAGAAGGATGAGTGACCATAAACTCCATGCATCAAGTGAAGAGCAACTTTGTGCACCAAAGCCAGCTGGTAGCTGAAGGGATACTATTCAGGACAAGCCAAGTTGTGTCTGAAGCTCACGTGTGGGAACCCTCCAAGCACAGCAACACCATTCACAAGGAGCGTGTGAAGCAGGAGAAAAACCTGGGAGCTCCTGAAGCTGACAAACCAGTCGTGGTGGAAGTAGGTGGACAATGCTGGTAATTCCTGTGGTTAAAAGAAAATTGGGAGAAAAGGGCTGCATGGAGATGGGTCAGATGATGGTGCTGAGATCAAAAGATGGATAAAAAACTCAAAGCCCTGTTTTCCATCACAGTTGGACCTGGTGGCAGGGCTCTGTGCCACTGGTGATAGAAGCAGATCTCCACATTCACTTTTCCATAGCTACCTTTACACTGAAAAGAGGATGAAGCTCTGAACCCAGCACACTGGAGAAAGAATAATCAGCTACGTGATGAACAGCAAAAGGAGTGCAACCAGGTTTCATCACTTAGACCTTTGCTACATACCTAGCTGCCTATGCTTTCCTTGGCTTGATATCACTTCTGATTAGATAGACCCTACCATATAGCCAGTTCTCAATCCATCTCACTGTCCAGTCATCCAACCCACACTTCCTAAGTTTGTTTACAAGGATGCTATGAGAGACAGTGTAAAAAGCCTTGCTGTAATCAAGGTAGACAACATCCACTGCTCTCCCTTCATCCACCCAGCTGGTCATGCCATCATACAAGATTGGTCAGGCATTATTTCCCCTTGGTGAATCCATGTTGATCATTCCAAATAACTTTCTTCTCCTCTACATGTGACATTAATAACCCCCAGAACAAGCTGTTCCACCACCCTTCTAGGGATGGAGGTGAGGATGACTGGCCTGGGTCCTCCTTCTTGCCCTTTTTGAAGACCAGAGTGCCATCAACCTTCCTCCAGTCATCAGGCCCCTCTCCTGGCATGCATCTTCAGATGAAACTAATCCAAGGTGGAGGAGAAGAATTCATTCACTTTCTGAGCCTGGCTTGGGTCGTCTGGCTGGATTCTCATTTCTTTTTTTTCAACAGGTGTTGGAACTGAGGCACTTTACCCAACCCAGCTACAAGGAGAGCTCCATCATCTGTGAACTTCTTGAGTCATTTCATCATAAAACCAAGTCTGGGGAAAATGGGAAGGTAGGGAAGTGACACATGGAAATTCCCATAGCATAAACAGCTAACTGCACACCGAATGTTAACGCTGTCACACAGAAAAGTCAGGCTTTAATAGATGGGATTTTCATAACAGAGCCAAGAGATCTGACAAAAATCAACAAACTGAAAAAAAGCACAATGAAAAACCAAAAAAGCAGGGGAAAATAAGTTCTTGAGGTCTTCAGAGAGCACAGCCAGCTGATTGCCACCCTTCACTTCGAGATAAAGCCCAAGTTTCTTGTTGTCTGACAGGCAAAATCAAAGGGAAAAGACGTAGCCAGTGAGGCCAGCCATGAGGCCAGGGGAATTCCTCCTTGTGAGGGTATCAGATGTACAGAAAAACTGGATAATGGAAGTGACATGACAGGCTCAGTGTGTCCCATGAGGCAGGCTTGCCTGCTCAGTAGTCCTTCCTACCTTGCAGAACGCTTGTGCTACTGGTCCACCTTGGTGACAAACAGAGCTCAGGAAGTCGAGCTTCTCGAACTGTGGTCTGTGGACAGCCTGTGGTTGGCAGACCACTTCCTCTTGCCGACTGCTCTCCCCGTTTCCACTCGAGCTTCTGTGTCCACCCTTCATCTCTTTGGTGTTTGATATACAGCTGGTGCTCTTCAGGCCAGGCCTTTTCCCTCAGCCTGGAAAGCACCAGACATAAAAGCCAAGGCAGTAGCTGTTCCAGCTGACAGACAGGTAAGGCAAACCAAGGGGCTCCTAAATAGGGTGACACCTCAGCAGGCGTCTCTGTGCCGCACCTGCCCCCCTTTCTGTTACAGGTACCCTCATTCCCAGCAATGGCGTTTTGCACCCTGGGACTGGAGGTTCACTTCTGGAAGCTTTTCCGTGCCTGCCAGGGATTTCCAAGCTGCCCACCTCTGTGAAGGCACACACAGGCTGCAGGCAAACACCCCTCCCTAGCTGTGCCCAGCACGTGTTCACATGCATTTGCCAAAGTGGGAGATCCATGGATGGGCACAAAGGGACCAGGCTCATCTTTCCTTAAACCTCTCAGCAGCTCACCAAGGCCTCACCTCCCTGGTCACAGGAACCAACAGAGAAATCACAAACACGAGCAAGTGCTATTGTACTGCTTGGGGTAGAGTGTGATGGTCACTTACGGAGGAGGAAGAGCACTGCTTCCCAGGTCAATACATTAAGTAGTAAGTGGCCACAGTTTTCTTCTCACATATGGTACCAGACTGCTGTCTTACACAGTACAGGGCTTGGTGTGGAGGGCTGCTAGGCCAGCATCGCTCTGAAGTACCTGTGTGGCCTTGTACTGCTGCCTGCAGAGCACAGCAAGGATAGCTGAGCTTCCTCTAGGGATGCTAGCTACATCACAGGAGTAGGCGCCACGCACGAGCATGGAGCTCGCTGGCAGGATAGCTGAGCTTGTGCCAAGCTCTGGAGCCCTGCCTGCTGCCATTTACCAGGTTTACAGCTAACAGCTGTGTCTTTCCTCATTATAGTCATCATGTAACATCACCTCAGCTTATCTGGATTTTCAGCGGAGCAGAATCTTGTCCCTGTTCAAAGCTCAGAAGTCAGGTCAGCTCAAAAAGTCTTGCTAGATGAGAGCTACTGATGCTGGGAGGGAGACGTAACCACTGTCACTCCCCAGAGTGCAAAGCTGGTGATTAAGACTAATGACCTTTGTCTCACAGCACGAGCAGCAGGGCCAAGCCACTCAGGAGTGGAGAAGAAGGTGCTCTGTGGTGCTTCCCGTAAACCGCCCAGCTGCAGCAGCCACCTTACCCGCCTTGGTTTCTGCTCTGGCCCTTCAGAGGGAGCTCCCATAGCAGCAGCAGCCATCTCAGGTGCAGGGACCAGCTCTCAGCGGCTCTAGAAGAGCTGCTCTTCCTCCTAAATCAGTTGTAAGTGCCTACAGTGATGCAGCAGCAATAGCCCTGCCAAAGCCTCTTGTTTGACCCTGTCAATGGTCTTCCAGCACAGGAGTGCTTTCAAGGAGCATGGAGGTGGCACTAAGTGTTTATTAACTTGTGAAGTTCCACATGTTTCTTCCATTTTCATACACAAAGGTGTGTGTATTATAATGAACTGCACATGCAAATGAAACACAAGCCCATTCACATCACTGCTAGAGCCCAGGTCAGCTGTGCTAACAAGCAAGCCTTCTCACACCCCCAGCAGAAACAAGATGCCAAACAAACATCAAAAGTTCCCAGAGGGAAGAAGCTTTCTTTCAAACCCTTTTTAAAAATCGTTTTCCCCTCAGTGTGGCTGTTTCCTGCATTGCTTAATGCAGAGGTTAATGCAGATGGTACACGCGTCCTGTGGCCCCACAGAGACTTGGGCTACTACATCCCATTAGTGTAACATGGTTTGACTTGTATTCACCTCACAGCTTATACTGCTCTCTTTATGTAACCTTGCACATAGATATTTTGCATTCAACAATTTGTCTCAAAATATCTTATCAACTGTCTCTCCTTTTGCTCAGTCCAAACATACTTTTGCAAGTCAAAACCACTTTGCAAGTTTATTAGCCTGCTCTCTTGCTAACAACAGGTGGTTGCTGTGTTAAAGATAAGCCCCTTCTCCCTCCTAATCATAATCAGAGCTTTTCAGGTCATTTGTCCTATTTCAAACCCAAATTATTCTCTTAGGAATGTCAAAATATCAGAAAAACCGAAGATTTTCATTTTTTTTGTGCGTGTACCAGCAGCAGAGTTAATTCACACTGCAAGGCTGGTTCCCTGCACAGAAAAGAGCTCCTGCAGGAATCATCCTTCATGCCAGGAGTCGTTTCTGGCAAGGTCAGAGGAGGAAAAACCCCTACATTTTCCTAACACAAAGCTGTGAAAGTGTTTGCTAAACAAACCTACTGTAACTTCTGGAAAGGCTTGTGAGGTGCAGGGCCCAGAAGCGACCACTTGGAAGAAGAGAAACAACCTGTAAGAACACGAGGAAGGCAGGTACCTTCCTCACCCTCTGGTGACACTGCAGAAGGAGGCACCAGCAGAGCCACCAGCTGGACAGCAGGTGTTTGGATTTGCGCTGGGATTTTCCAACAGCGGAGGCCTTGGAAGCCCCAAGGGCCAGGGCTGCTCAAAGAAGTTTTACCTTCTCCCAGCTCATCTGCCCAGGAAGGAAGCCGGGACCGAGAGCCTGGGGAATGCTCGCTTAACAAAGAGGGGAAGGGGAAATGGGAAACGGGGAATCCGGAGGAGGGAGAAATTCCCCAGCGGAAACCTCGTTAGGAATGTATTGTAGTTCGGCCTAAGTGAAGCCATTCCATTTCAAGCCCTACACATTGCAAGGTATTCGAAGCTGCGTGACGTGTCAGAGCCGAACTGCTGGGCAGAGCACCCGGCGCAGCGTCTGGCTCGCCATGAGCAGCAGTGGCTGTGCCCTGCGCGGGCCTTAGTGCAGGCAGGACACACAGCGGGGCAAGGCGCTGACCACACAGGCTCGCATCGGGCTCAGGAGGCTTCCCCTCTTCTAAGAAATACTCTCAAATACTTTTCACAGCCATGATTTGCCACTAGAACGGGCTGTTTTGCCAAGGGAAATAAATAAATCCACTGACTATGGATCCTGCAGTATCTCACAGAGCAGAGGCCTTCAGAGGTCCCCCCTCTTGTTAAGGTGCCACACAAAGGGCCTTCAAACCAGTCATTTAGCCACTGGTCTGCAGACTTACACACGAGTATTTGTGTTTTGGGTAAGATTTCCTTCTAATGTCAGGGTGAATGCATTGCAGGATGTGATGCTGATAGCTTGGTGAGGCATGAGCAACTATTTAACTTGGATTCAGCCCACAGGCACCAGCCACCCTGAGTTATTCCCTGGAGCTGCTGCTTCTCCAGGAAGACCAGAGACCCTCGTGGGTGCACACGTTCCTAAATGGGACACAGTAATTAAACACCTGAAGTGAGGCAGCGTGAAGCCAGGCTAGACACGGATGGCTGGGTCTGACAGCAAAGGGAGATACCTGAATGCCAGGCCAAGGGACTAACCCCTACCATCCGTCCCTGGCACAGGCTGCTCCCCACAGCCCCCTCAGGCAATCTCACCCATGGTTCCCCAGCCCTGGGGACCCATTCCTGCTGGGAGGGTAACAGTCATTTCCTCTTTTGGCTGGAAAGGTTACCAGTGAGATCCAGTCTAGAAGTAACTTCTACTCCTTAGAAAGGATTAGAACAGGAGTTCAGTTCAGTATCACACGAAAATGCCCCATGTTACATCCTTGTCCTCTGGACAGAAGGAAAGTCATCCAAAGACACGCTCGTTCCTGCCTGCTGATTCAGCAGGAGAAGCTCTGAGCTTCGCCTGGTTTCTGGCTTGGGTTTTTTTTGAGAGGTGGGGGTGTATCAGGAGTGACAAATTCCTTGGAGAGAACTCAAGGGGAAAGAAAAAAGGAGAGAAGAGAGAGGGAAATACTTGGTAGGCAAGATGAAAGGCTGGGCCAGGACCCAGGCTGTCATTTGGCCAAATATGTGGGACAACCTTCTTTTGCATGGAGGTCTGCTAGCAATTTGCAGAACAGTGCTGCAGGTAGCCAGCAGAATCGAGAGCCTTGGCGAATTTTCCCAAGCAGAATAAAATTTAATCCAGTTCACAGGGGGCTGTAGCTGCTTCCAGCTCTGCCCAGCAGCTGCTTTACAGGACAGAGGCTTCAGAAGACTAGCTTCCTTCAGAGGGCCACAGGAGGGGTGTACCTGGGCTTCGTGGAGTCCCTATATTTGGCAAGACTGTCCCAGCACACAGAACGTTGGATGCATTCAGTTGGTTTCAACAAAGCACTTGAAATTCCCCAGCAGCTCAACAGCCTTGCAAAAGCAAATAGGAAGTACCAATTGTCATGGCCAGGAGATCATTGCAAGTGGCAAGACAGGTCTTTCAGCCCTAACAGGAACAGTGTTGATGCTCAGACCCCAGCGATTAACCCAGAGCAGATGCCCTCAGGTCCATTATCTGGGCCAGAATTGTGGTCCGGCCTCAGAGAACAACTCTGAGCCTGTGGTTTGATGCTCCTCCTAACCCAGGACAGTGCAGAAAGGGCAGTCCCCAGGCCCCACTCACACACACTCCCAAGGTGAGAAGCACTTCTGCTGCTTCTCTCAGTTCAGCCATAAAGGCTGTGTGGACCCCAAGGAGGCTGGTTCTGCTCTGCCTTCCAGCAGGGAACTCACCCACCAGAAAGAAAAGGCTTTCTGAGAACTGGATGGTGTTCCTGGCACCACCCCAAACCTAAAGGATGGTCTGGGCAAGGACAGGTTTAACTGCCTAACAAGGGTCCAGGGAATTGAGCTACAAGTAATTGAGTATAATCAGGTCAGCTGCATGAGCTCGTGCCTCAGTTTCCCTTACTCCAGTGGCAGTAAGAACCTCCCTTCAGCTGGTTTTTGGGAGGCTTATTATTAGCGAAGCGCTCAGAGATCCTCTCACACATACAAGGGCTCTATATGAATCACACAGTGTCCTCACGGTCAGTGAGAACACCTTGTCCCTTTGAAAGGTGCCAGCAATGCAGGGAGCAGAAATGCCTCCCTCAGACACAAGGATGCTCCCTGTGTAGCAGAGCAGGGGTGGCAAGGCTGGACAGGCAGCCAGCGCTGCGTGCATACGTTCCTCTGTCTGAGGAGAGCTGCATCCCGCTGCTCCCGGGCTCCGCGCAGCGAGCACAATGTCTGCGCAGGGAAACGTGCCCAGCGTCAGCAGCTCTGCAGCGCTCACAGCTGCTGCTCCCCTGCTGCTCCAGCCATCAGCTGCACTTGCAAGAAGAGTGCTGCCATTTGGGGTGCAGGCAAAGAGGAGCGAAAGGCTCCAGATCTCTGGCAGCTGGTGAGCTGTGCCCCAGCATTCCCACCCCCAAGGGCGACTGGAGGCACGGGTCTCCTTGCCGTGGGCGGGCAGAATAGCTTTAGATAGCGCAGGGAGGTACCCAATGGACAGAGGAAAGTCTTGCGGCTGCAACGTTTACCATATTGGGTGATGCTTGTAGCCTGACTGCTTGCACAGCCTGCCTAGCGCTGCGTGCTTGGCCACAGCTGCTGCGCAGCGCCGTGCTCCTGCGCTTTCACACACGTACACGCAGACCCCACACTTCACAGCTAACAATCACCACCGGCGGCTTGCCTGGCCTCCCGGAGCCACGAGCACCTGGCAGCCCGGGCTGGGTTCTGAACTCTGCCCCCTCCAGCCCCGAGAGCGACTGGACTGGCACCAGTACGGGGCTCCAGCTCGGCCACGGGCAGGACCGTGCGCCAGGCTCTGCCTCCCTCAGGGCGCAGGGTGGGCTGGCACTGTGTGCTCCATCGCCAGAGCAGGCCAGGGTGCCGAGCAGGGTGCTGGAGGTACAGCGGGTGCCGAGGGTCTGTGCAGAGAACACAGCAAGCACCCTTCTCTACAGCCCCATCTCCAGTGCAGGTCGGGCGCAGCGTCACCCCGAACAACCCTTCACCCTGCGCACCGCAGGCAGCCCCCTGGCAGGGAAGGACAGGGACAGTGTGGCAGCCAGCTCTGAAACCCTGTGCACCCTTTCTGGCAGCCAGCTCCTGCGGATGCCTGCTGGCCCGCTCAGCTGCCCTCTCTCTGCTGTTGCTCTTTGTGCAGCTCGGTCCATGCCAGAGTCTGGTTGTGCCCAGCGCTCGCTCCTACATCTCCCACTTGGCAGATGTGTCCTGCCCCGGTAACCATGAGCTGCAGGGTACTCCTCTGCTGGCTGGCTCTCACGGGACAGCAGCGCACCTCAGGCGGTGTGTGTGCAGGACAGGACTCGGTAGTACAGATCTCCTCAAGTACTTTGCTCTTGGGCAGCCCCTATTGATTTCACCCCACAAGTGCCGAACTATGTCCCCTGCAGCCTGGGGCCGGGAACTCCTGTAACCTGATGTAGCTTTGCACAAGTCCTGTGGCTCTGATAACAAGACTTTTTGGATGATTTACTTAGGGGTCTACTTATTTACTTGTCTGCATTGCAGTAGCATCCCCAGTCCTCCCTAAGGATAAGGGCATGTTTGTTGCTGGAAAGGGCCCTCACCTCAGACTGGTTCTGTAATCCCATGTGCAGCTATGGCCAGCATCCTTGAGGAGAAATTCAGCCGCGGTCCTGCTGCCTTGGGGGCCAGCTCCAAGGTGAGCTGCCAGATAGTCAGAAACCCATGGAGGAAGAAGCTGGAGGAGCTGGTTACCAGAAAAGTGACTCTGCAGGGACCACAGCCAGCTGTGAGAGGTCACAGGAGCTCCTTGGAGGGGGCGTGTGTGGGGCTGGGTGGACAGAAGTTGAATTGAAGATAGCTGAGTGATTTAGTTGAGCTCCTACCTGGCTCTAGATCAGGATTTATTCTGGAGATCCCACTTTACTTACTCATGGTGAGATACCTGCCCAATACCACAGCAAAAAATCAAACTTGAAATTAGGATTGGGAAGTAATTTAGGGCACGGGCTGGATTTCAGACCAGTCTAATGGCTATGTAACTGCCTTTTCAGCACGACTTTGCATTAACTACTTCCACTGGCTCTTGAGGGCCACCTTAAAGCTACTCTTCTCTGGTGAAACAGTCTGCTTTCATTCTTGCTTTCTCAGTTTTGATCCATGACTATTCAGAAAGATAAATCTGAAGTCTTTGGTAGTATGAATACTTCAAAACTACAGAAAAACCTACGCTTTTTTTTTAAAAAAAGCATTTTTTTAATGACTAAAACACTCTGTAAAATCTCTTCTGTAACTATTCCTGCTTTAACTCCTCAGAAGTCCTTTCCATGCAAGGCCCCAGATGAGCAGGTCAGTTCTGATTCCCTGTAGTTGTGTAGGTCAGCTGTGTAGTTGATTCCCTGAATACCAGTACTGCCAAGACTGGTCCCATCCCAATACTTCCCACCTCCTTTGACTGCAGGACTGCTCTGTGTTGATGATAATATGCAGGAGGGATTATAACCTCTCCTTGATCTTCCAGACGACACGTGTTAACTGTGCTTTCCTCTGGCTCTTTCTAGTTCTAAATCTCTTGATGACTTATTAAATATCCACATTCATTGTCATTCTATGGTAATTCCTCACAAAGGGCAGCCTAAACAATCACAAACATACACACACCCTTCCTTACACAGGGGAAATGCCTTTGTGATCCTGTTGGGAATGTGTGATAACCTTCTGGAGCATCCCATGGCTTCAATGATCATACCTATTCTCCATTCACAGATCCATCTGCACTAGAATTCAGTCAGTCATTCCAAACAGCTGCATTTTCTTTCTAATTACCCATCCAGAGAACTATTTCTTTCTATTCCCAAATGCAAAAACTCTCATTGCTTCCAAAACTGTAATGGCTGAAGGTCTGTGATGGACATTGTTTTGACCTAGTTTCACTAACACACTTCAGTTTCTCTGCTCTTTGGCAATCAAAGCAGGCAAGCATTTAAAATCCTGGCAAGGAATACTGCTGCAGCATTTTTTTTTACTGGTTTAGGTTTAGGTATTGGTTTTTCTGTTTCAGCTCAGTTTAGAGATCCTTCTGAATCTCACAGGCCTGTATTGTTGACCTCAGAGATGCTGCCTATATTTACTGATGCTGACTTAAAATATAGTCCTACTGCCATTTGGAAGATTTCTATAAAGCAGATAATCTCTATCTGGGCTATGTACACAGGGTTGATAAGGGGTGGAGCCAGCCCAAATTTGTGCTGCTCAACCCTCATAGCTACTCTACAGGACACAGTATTCTACTTGTACACCTGCACACACACACACATATACCTTCATTTTTCAGCCTGTGCTGCCTCTAGCTCGGGGAGTCAACAGCACAAACCCACACGTAGCCCTTTAGGACAGGAAGCAAAAGCTATATTTAGCTGAAACTGTAGTAGACAGGAGATGACAGGAGATGAGCAGAATATTGCTGAAGTCCTGCGAGCCCTGGTGGGACAGTCTGCAGTGATGAATATTCCCAGAGGGATCTACCCTGCAGCAGGCATGGGCAGTTGTCTTCTGTGCTAACACCAGGCTCACTGTACAACTTGCTCAGAGCATCCACTAAGCTTGGCAAGTGCTCCCTGAGAAGCCTGGAAACACCACCCCATGTGAACACGCTTCTCTCTCAAAATCATTTCAGGGGATTTTATGTCTCCTCTCTGGATGCACCAAATTCAGGTATCCACAGAGATCACCCCCTTCTTTGTACCTTTGCAGTGATATCCCAACCTCGGTGCAATGCATCTTGAGCACAGACAGTTCCTTCCTGAGAAGCACCATCCCAGGACTGGAAGGTGTACCCCTGATCACAGCTTGACAGACATGACAGAGATTTGATGACACTGATTTGTTTCCAGTTGTCTCAACTCTCCCTTCCCCACTTTAACACCATGTCTCACATGTTCTAGGTTGAGGTTTTCTTTGAGCAATACTTTGCATTTGGTCCAAAACCTCCTGAGGCCAACAGGGTTTGTTACACTGGTTCCAATAAGCTCTGATCGAGTCCTTCACAAAGGATGGCTCTTAAGTGTTTTCTCAGCTCAAACCTTTAAATGTTTCTATTAACTGTGTTTACTCCACTGGGGAGACAGATATGCTGTCTGTGCAGAAGAGGCATTTAATAAGAAATCTTTTGTGGCCAACAAGTGTCTAAACACTCCCATTCCAGCAGAAGGCAGAGGTTTGATGGGGTGCTTAGCAAAGCAGTTCTCTGGTCTCCTCTACACGGGATATCAGTCTAGACAATCAAAACAGTCCCTTATGAAGCTAAATCTGTGAACCTATGAGAGTTGCTGTTTCCAGACGCCTCCAGTGCTTGACCTCTTTGCATCCACATTCATCACATGAAACCTGCCAACTGTGCTGGTGGGGCTTGTGCCAAAAACTCGCCACTAACAAGATGCACAATCACTGGTTCATTAGGCAGGCTGGTGCCCAGCAATGAGAACCGCTGTAACCCAGCCCAGCTACCTGAAACAGCCAGTATCCCAAAGCACTGTTGAATGTTTGCATGTTACGTCTCTGCCTCAGCTCCTGTCTGCTCTCCTCATCATCTCCTCCATGCATTTGCCAGATGTTGGAATGCAGGCATATATCTTTTCATGAAGCCACGGTCACCAGGCTCCATCGGCTCACATTCCTCCAGATGTTTTGTGATCTCACCACTTATTAACGTTCCTAGAAGTTAGCCTGACTCCAGGTCAGAATTACTGTTTAAATTGCCCTGTTTCACTCCCAGCCCATTTGGAAGTGCAGGGTCCAGCACTTGGGTCACAACTCCCCTGTGC
Source organism: Porphyrio hochstetteri (assembly GCA_020800305.1). Lineage (NCBI taxonomy): Eukaryota > Metazoa > Chordata > Aves > Gruiformes > Rallidae > Porphyrio > Porphyrio hochstetteri. The sequence continues at coordinate 1,589,666 of CM036908.1, forward strand.
AGTGCTGTGGGCTTGGGGAACAGGGGCTGGAAGGAAAAGTGGCCCAGTGGAAAGGACCTGGCAGTATTGGTCAGTAGCCAGCTGAACATGAGCCATCAGTGTGCCCAGGTGGCCAAGAACACCAGCAGCATCCTGGCTTGTGTCCCAAGAAGCGTGGCAGCAGGAGCAGGGAAGCGATCATTCCCCTGCACTCAGCGCTGGTGAGGTCACCCCAAACACTGTGCCCAGCTTTGGGCCCCTCACTACAAGACAGACACTGAGGAGCTGGAGTGTGTCCAAAGAAGAGCAATGGAGCTGGTGAAGGGTCTACAGCACAAGTCTTAGAGGAACAGCTGAGGTAATGGGGGCTGCTTAGTGTGGGAAAAGGAGGCTGAGGGGACACCTCATCACTCTCTGCAACTACCTGAAGGAGGTTGTAGCCGGGCTGGTGTTGGTCTCTTCTCCAGGTAACAAGGGATAGGATGAGAGGAACATTGCACCAGCCCACAACTACACTTCTTCCCACATTCCTCTCCGAGGAGCTACTAATTCTGGAGACAGATTTCTCTCCAGTACCCTTCTGCCATTTCAGGAGTCAGCAAAGCCGCCTTGCTGATGTGCTACATGCAGCACAGACCCTTTAGTCATTACTAGGAATGGACACACAAACACTTTCCAAGCTGGTAGGGTACTTCTACGTCCATTTGCATGGTCACAGTTTCTGTGTGTGAGTAAGCTTTCCCATTTAATTAATAACCTGGAGACTGTGGTGACTGAAGGTGCAACCTCAGCAATGGCTCTTGGAATTTTTGTGCACAGAATTTTAAAATCAGGTCCAAAATCTCCCTCAGCAGCTTGCCTTCTGTTACCATCTCTTTTGAAAGTGACCAATTTTATCTACAGATGGTTTGTGTAACTGGCACCTGATTCACTGTGGCCATGACAGGAAATTAAACACCCCTTAGTGACATTTTGAGCTCTGTAGTGCATCGGTGCCCACAAGCAGTGCATACTGAAGTGTCATTTTTGAGGATCTTCAGCAATATTGTGGCGTTTAAACAGAGAGTTAAAGCAGCTTTTTTAAAGACTTCAGTTCTTTTTTACGAGTGTTAGATTGAAAATGAAATCAATTAATGAAATAAAAGGCCATTCTATTAACTTGTGCAGATGCTCATAGATTTATAGAGAACACGTATCATGCCCATTCATGCTTCAATATTCCTGCAGCCACTTCATTCACAGTCTGAATCTAGGGTCTTGAAAGAAACAAGAAAGCTTGTTTGCTTTCTCCTGCAACTCCAGGCTGAACCCAAACCTTCACGACCACGTGGCTCCTTTCAGACAAGCTGAGAGACACAAGCAGTATACATTTTTCAGTCTCACACTACTTGGCATCTTAACTACCACAAACGCAGGGAATATCTGCAAAGTGCAAATTCTTTGGATTACCATCTACTCGATTGCTCTTGGCAGCCTCCATGGGACTGGGTAATTCCACGTCCTCCTCAGGGCTGGGTGAGCTTTGTCCCTGGTGTTTGACATAAAGTCGGGTGAGGAACTGCACCTTGGCACAAGGAGTGTCAATGTAAACAACCCAACGAGGCAAAAGTGGTGACAGTTGTAACTCGGGGTTCTCCCTTCCCCGCACACAGGTGAAGTGGCAGCCACCCTGCCTGTCAGGAGCAGCTGTGCCCCCTTCCTGACCAGGGTGCTCCAGGCGCAGGGGCTGCCCTGCAGCACGCCCAGTGACTCCTCGTGCGGGTGTCCCCATCTACCCAGCTGCTTCTGCTGCTCCCTGCACAGGCACGGCTGGGAGCTTTTATATGGGGGAAACAGGCTGAGTGTGTCAGACAGATAAGAAACACTCTTAGTATCTGGTATTGTGTGTTTTTCCAAGGGGGGGACCGAAAGTTTGTCATTTTCCCCTAATTGTCTTCAACAGGAAACACACACTCAGCTGCAGCACGGGCTTCGTGATGCACCCGAGTCTCGGGGGGGTTCCAGCCTGACCCTGGACACCCAGCAGCTGATTGTCCTCCAGGCAAAACCCCTTCTCTCTCTCTATGTTTTCCTGGGGCTTGATTCTGCAAGGTGCAGCATCTGTTGGCCAGGAGCAAGGGAAGCCTGGAGGCTTTTCCTCACCGAAAGCACAGCTGAAGGCTCCTGGGGGGTCTGTGGACGGGGTCTGTGTGTGTCTCCACGCACTGGAGCTGGAGTGACCATCAGCTCACGGGGATGAGCCCTCAGCCACTTCTCGGTACTTCAGTGGAAACAAAGCAAGCCTCCCAGAAAAGATTTGTCATGTTTCCAAAAGCACAGAACTCCTTATTCTGTCCTTTGCCCTCAGCTGCAGCTTGGAATCCATCCTCCTCCTTCCCTAAATAGGTAAGATTCAAGCTAAATAAAGGCATTGCAGTTTGTGCTCAGCTGGGACATGTCAGCGGAAGGAAAGACTGGAAATTGCAGTGCAGTGGTGCCACGCCGTTGTGACGGTGTAGCTGATAACTCGGCAGCCAGCTCGCAAAAGCAGCTGAGAGAGCTCTTTGTTAGGTAAGAAAAGGAAAGCGACAGTTACTAAAAATGAGCAGTCACTAAAGATTCGGGACTTACCCTGAGTCATCCCTGGCTCCCTTGTCTCCTGCTGATGTTTTCATCATTACAGCAAACTTTCAAGACACTTTCTGTTTCACAGTGGCTTTAGAGTTCCTTGGGAAAGAAAGCAATTCCTCTCCATCGCCGAGCAGAACCTCCACATCCTCAGGTTTCGTACTGAAGATGGTATTTCAAGGGACGGCAGGGGGAGGATGTTTAAAACCAGCTTCAGGCTCGGCAGTATCGGAGGGCAGAGGACTAAACAAGCACTGAAATGAAAGCAAACTGCCAAGAAGGTCTGATTTTAGCCTCTCTTACTGCTACTTCCTGTATTTATATGAACGGGGGATTTCAGGAAGAGGCAGTCTTTGGTGGTCAAGGGTGTGTGTCTCTGTGCGTGTGTGTTATCAAGCCATATTTAGTAGCCAAGGCAGGTTAAAGTTACTAGAAAGAAGAACCTGAGACTGTCAGCTTATTTGTTTCTCTAACTTAAGTCTTGGCGGAGGGATTGTTTTACAAACTACAGGTATACCAGAAGGCAGCAGAGCGTGGTGAACTTTGTAAAGGATTTTATAAGGCAGCAAGGCAGCACGTCTCCCTCTGCAAATTCCTGAAGCATGTGTATTTCTATTGCTGGAGTAACTGGAACCAGATGGAGCTTGGAAACCTTCGTATTTACGCAGGACCTGAGAAAATGAAATGTCTAGCGCTGGCAGAGGACAGCTCTGCAAGAAAGATTCCCAGCTAAGGCAAAAGCTAACGAGGCTGCTCAACCCGACCAGCTCTCTGTGCCGGGAGCTCCTGGAGTTACTTCAGGGGCTGAGTAGCGTTTGCTGCACTGGAAACCCGGCTGAATGCAGACCAGCTGTGGAGCCCAGGGACTGACAGATGGGCTGTTAGGCAGGGCTGGTGGCACTCCTATTTGGCAGCCCTATCGTTCTGGAAATATTTGATGTTAGGAGAACACATGATGGAAAAAATAAGGCAGAAGAATGAAGCTGAGGCAGAGAAAAGCAAATGCATGGAACAGGGATGGAGGCAAAGGTAACTTTTCCCCATTTTTATCTCTAGAAGGAATTTCCCAGCTCTCCAAGACAAAGGAGACTGTGCCACACAGCCCACGGTGGGAATGGAAATGCCAGGCAGCTGCCAGTGTATCCGCATGGGGGAAACTAGATGCCAGTGTGGAACAGGGAGCCAATTCTGCTCACACTTGGCTAGGGAGAGGTGGAGGGACACACTTTCTGTGTCACACAAGACAAACTTTCTCAGGATTTTTTGGATCAAGCCTGTAACTTCTGTTGACATTAGAAAATTTGTCTTCTAGCTCTTAGAAGGACTTCTCTTAAAAGTCAAAAAGCCTGACTGAAAGGCTGCACGAGGGAAAAGTCACCCCCCTTCTACCTGAGGTGTCTCAGACCTTGGTTGTTGACATTATTTAAATTCACACCCGATTTTTTGCCTTGACTTGTCCAGTTTTCAATTTTCACCTCCTGTACCTCACAAAACACTTTTCTGCTCAATTAAGGAGCTCTTTGCTCCAGCTCTTGTACCAATTTTCGGATGATGATGAACTCACTCAATGAAGAACTTGGTCCTCTTAGACAAACTGCTTGGCTGAGTCACTCATCCCTCACTGCAGGCTTGCCAGACCTCAGCTCTGAACCCCTCTGTTGGCTCTGGGCACAGAGGTCCAAGAAAAAACCCGCGCTCTGGGTTTGTCCACCAGCTGGGCACGTTTGAAACACCCCTCGGGTATCAGCAGAAGATCCATCTCCGAGCTGCACCACACAGATGCAATGCCACCCCACGGTTTCATTTCCCTCCACTGCATTCAACAGGGAGCAGGCCCACTCCCAGTTTGCTCTTGCTTTGCTGGAAACAAGTTTGCTGTGACAAAACCCCAGCACTGCTCTGCACGGGCCTGCCCAGGCAGAGGGAATCGGGGTTCACACCACTGTGCAGCTGTCCTAGGCAGAGACCTGTGATTTCCTGGAGAGCATTAGGTGTTTCTGAAGATGCTGCTAGGGAAGAAGGAACAAAAGGACTGAAACTATTTAAAAGATTGGGAAAAACCCAACCCAACAACAGCCCAGTGTTGTGGTGCCACTTCAGTTCCTCATGCTTTCCATGGGATTTGAGAGAAGTTCTTTTTTTTGCTGTTTTTCTTGTGAAATCTTTCACACTATTTGCAGTGTAAAGAATGCAGTTTCAGGAATCTGAAGTTTGGAAATTAGTTTTGTTAAAGATATTTACCAACCTTCATGAAAAATATCAGATTTTCAAAAACAAGGTGTCCTGTTTCTGTAACACAGATAAGTGTTTCTGTAAAACATTTAAAATATGAAAACAAAGACACATTTTAACATAAGAAACTTTGTCCAAGCTTTGCTGAGTGTTTATTTAAGGCAGAGATTTGAGGGGATGGTACTGTGACACCGTGTTCTAGTATCAGGCTTCGGAAGTAAACAATCACACAACAGTTAAAGGACAAAGCAATACCCAGTTGCCACAACACGCTGCTCCTCTGCCACAGATCCGAGCTGGAAAGAGGAATTCTTCTCTTTTCTCGGGCCCTTTCCAGCTTAAGCCACAGAACCTTGCAGCCCTTTCCTGTATTGCCATGGCTCACGGGGGAAGCCCTCCGGCACAGGGAGCCCCTTGGCCATACAAACTGCTTTCAGCGCACGCACAGGTTCCACAGGGTTCTGCCTGCCAGGCAGCGGGAAGGGCTGCAGCAGAACACGTCACATGGTGAGAGCCCCTAGCAAGGGTCACTACTCCCCAGACTGAGTGCCGGTTATAGAGCCTATCACATAACAGACCACCAGGTGTCAGGCCCGTGGGGGATTAAGAGGCTCTTTCTACCTTCAGATTTGGATTTTTCAGAGTCAGTTCTGTGTGTAGGAAGGAATCTTTTCCCTTCCTGGCAGAGCAGGAGGGAGCTGAGCACACACCAAGGAATGAGCCGCAGGACGTCCCTTGTCCCCACTGCACTAGATGCAGACCCCCAGGGTGGCTGAAGGCGGGCTCACCCAGCGGCAGGGAGCAAAGGAAAACCAGGGCAGGCTCTGCTTTAGCTTGCCTCTCCTGGCAGCATGCATGAGAAGACTCTTGTCTCTCACCTGAACAGGGAAAAACGTGGGTCTGTCATTTGGTGCAGTGAGATCCAGATTTCACCAAGACAGCACAGGCACATGTGCTGTGATCCCTGGCTGGGGCATGAAATTAGAGGTTTTCAACAATAAATATGAGAAGTTTCACAGCTTCTCATCATCTGAGGAAAAACCAGCAAATGCTCTAGTTGTTTATATAATTTATTGATAGTGTAGATATTTTTATATAGTGCATTACAATACTGACTGCTATAATCTTTTAGAAATGCTGAATTAACTATTTTTTTAAATTTTCACAACAAAAATAATTAAATATCATGCCAACATTTTGTAACAAATTATCACATTAAATCCATTTGGATTTCATGACATATTTATCTGTACAAAGGACCCCATATCACAGAGCATTCACAGTGCATAAGGTCACAGTCATTGAAAAAATAAATAACATGATAAATAGATTTCTGTTATTTACAGTTTACAAACCCATCCCTTTCTGTTTTCAAAGTAAGCAGTTCTAGAAAGTTTTAGTAATATTTAAAGAGGTATTGCACCTCCTGAGGGTGCACTGCAAATGCCTGCGAGTACGAAACACAGGGAATTTTCAAAGGTTCAGAAGTCATTTCAGTGATCACAAACTATTTCAAATACTTTCTTGCAACGGAGGAGACAGTGGGAGCCAAATTCTGCTCTTGGTTCCACCGATACCAGGATGTAAGCGAGCACTGGTACCGCTCCCAGGAACTCAAAGGCCAGAGTGTGCTCATAACTCTGCCGCAGCGTTTGAGCCCCTGGGGAAGCAGATTTACAGGTGGTCTTTGCATACGCAACTGGTACACGAAGGGAGGCCATAATCCTGCTGTGAAAGCCCCCGAAAGCAAGCATCTCAGCTGGTGTTACTCTCTAGTACAGAGATTACACCTGTCTGGTTTGATACATTCTGATACCTTTAGATTTGTCACCATTCCCTATTGCTGTAAATCAGCCTTTACAGTTGTCCTTCAAGTTGACCAAGATGATCTCATGGTAAGATGGGAATGATTGCTTACATTCTTGTGCAAGTAAAAAAGAAAACTAAATGGAATTCGACTCAAACCAGTGCTTCTTGTGAGAAGGTATCTAAATGGCATTAGTTTCCCACAATCATTCATCTCTTTCAGACAGTGCACTGTGTCAGAAGCAGGGCAGCAAGCAGAACAGCCGCAGATCACCACACTCACTACGCATCCCAGCCTCTGGAGAGGGAGCTACACCTGTCTCTCATTTCAGGGCAGGGGTGTACAGGGCTTCACAGCTTTTTCTGGGAAAAAGTATCAGGACCCCACACAAGGGAAATGTGAGCAAAGTGTCTGCTCCAGTCACCAAAAGGAGGTTTTGAACTTGTACAGTCGGTCAGAAGCTGGAACACACACGTCAGGTGAACACTGCTCTCTTCAGCAGAACATTATCACTGGCATACAGAGTGTTCAGAACAGCTGAAAGGAATAATAAAGGGTTTGGTACAGAACTGCTGCAATTAAGTGCTGTCATTTACCAGTGTAACCATCATATAACTCTCACCACCCAACAAAACAAACAATCTGGAGTTCAAGCTCAAAGAAACAGAACGGAAATTGTGTAGGAAATGCAGGAGCTGCAGAGATTTCCTTCTGAGTGCTTAAACACAAATAACTGAGGGATCTGAGGCTTGCAGTGACAGAACAGTATGCCCAAAGGTAATGCATTTCAATTAGGAAGATTCTTTGGTTTCACCTGGCTATCAGAGTTATTTCAGTGTCTCTTTCATACTACATTAGCTCTCATCTTTCCTTGGCATGAATATCAGGCAGTATTTACATAGCTCAAAGCACTCTACCAGAAACATCTAACTCTAGGACACAAACAAATGGCATTACAATTGCAAGAAATCCAAGAAAGGAAGACAACAAAACTCAAGAGGGATTTGTGCAACTAGAGCAAACACATAATAGAAACAAGTGTGTGTAATTAAAGCAGAGTCACAAAGGAAATCAAAGACAGAATAGAATCTTTTCTGTAATTGCAAAGTATTAGGCTAGGAAAGACCTTTTCCATTTGTTTACATGTTGACAGAATGTTTACAAATATAATCTAAACCCAGAAACTAATTATATGCTTGCTACAGCTGCAGCAAGCATATAAAAATAAAATGAAATTGGCACTCCAATGACTGAGCCAGGAGAAAGAGGGCTGACTGTGCTGTACCTGTGGGGAAGACTTAAGGTGTTCTTCTAGGTTAGACTTCAGCCCAGAGAGCAGCCCTTCACATCATTAAATAGTCACTAAGATAACCATAGCTGTAGCTTTTTAGATTTGGACAGACAGATCCTGAGCTTGAAATCTTTACTCAGGCAACACTCCCCATGAATCAGGAGGATTCAGAGGACCAGGAGGGGGACTACCATCACCCAGCTTCATAGTGCAGTGGGTAGGGTACAGAAATGGATGTGGACACTGCTAACCCAGCGGAAACACTCTCGTGTGCTCGCTATAGGCAGGTGACACCCCATGGCTGCTCCAGCAGAATGGCAAAAGCAGCTCTCCCTGGCCAGCTGTCACCCAGTTCTGATCCTGCTGCTGCACCGTGGCAGAGGCACAGTTCTGAACTCTGAGACAAGGAACCAGTTCTCTTATGTACAGGAGTGGAAATCCAAAGTGGAACCAGCAAAGTAGAAGTCCACAGATTATGGCCAAACCTTTTCATTTGAGGAGAATTACAATCTTTAGACTACAAAGCCAATAAAATATTCAAAGATCTAAGTATGATCCAATAACCAGAAACCATGCTCTGCTGTCACCTCAGGACACGACCCAGCAAGGCACTTGGATATGTACTCAGCTTTAAGCATGGAATCAACCCCACTGAAGGAAAGCTTTGCTGGATAGGGGGGATCTTTTCTGGAGTTGTATTACTCTGCAGTGTTAGTATGCTGGCAATTCTCAGATCACAGGAACAGCTTTCCTTCTCACATCTGCCAGCTTTCTTTTCACTCTTGAGCTGAACACTAACTTCCCCAACATTGTGACACACATTTTAAACTCAGCCAGATAACTTTTCCAATGGTTAGTACAACAAAATGGCTACAAATTTTTACAGACACAATCTGAAGAGATGCTATATAGAACTGTATGAATTGCAGAGAGCCAAGCACAAACCACTCCTCTTCTTGGCTGGAAAATGGCAAAATTTGCAGTGGTTTCCTGGCCACATGAGGAAATAATTTATCTCTTTTTTGTGTATGTGAAAGGCACTAGTCTGCTATTACTCAGCAAAAGCCTCCTGAATTTGATACATTCTGATGTGGGTTTACCTGGCATATAGCATTTTGTCAGTCAGACAGTTACTGGGCCATTCTGTTTATCTGCATGGCTTGGTCTGTAACTGCCATCTGTATTTACCTTATCACATGGATAATGACTACACAGGGACCCTTTAAACTACTTGCTATGAACAGGTGTCATCAAAGCCCTGATACACCATCTAATAATTCTTTGGCAAACAATACATCCCTGGTCATGTGGTGGTGTCAGAGGAGAACCCTACTGAAGTCATTTGTGACAGGAAGTATGGCATGGTACCTGTCTCACAGCAGAAGATGGGGATGAGAGACCACCTCATCAATTAGAATTCAATATAAATTGTCCTGAAGGGAGTCTATGTTTTAGGGAGGGCTACAGATGGCAGGACCAGCCGTGCAATTTAAGGTCAGTATTACCTTCTGAGACTGCCTCTTGCCACAACAGAACACTCTAGGTTTCTGGAGCAGGTGACATTCAATTTAGGCAGAATAATTCCAGATGATGTCTGAAGGATTCATGGCATTAGCAAACACGATTTCAGGGATATTTGGGCTGGGGATCAGCTGCTACAGAACAAAAAAGTTGCCTGGCTCAGAAATATGAAGGTACAGTACAATTTGCTATGTCTGGCACTGTAAACATTGATGCCCTCATCACTGTCAACTCAGCTGATCACTAGGCATTCAAAACTAGATTTTTGGAACTACTCTTCTGTAGTGTACAGACACCTAAGCTACCTGAACTGTGCACAGAGGAGCCAGCATTTGCTTGGAGACGGCTAGTTCTCCAAGCACACCCAACAGCAGAACATAGGGCACAAACCATCTACACAGCCCCTCCCTCTGCTCCCTTCAGCCTCGCACCTAAGCCATGGCAAGGAAACCCTCCTCCTGGAAGGTAGCAGGGGGCAGAGTAAGACCAGAGAGGGGTGTCCTGGGGGTGCAGCGCTGCAGCTCCACAGCCTTTCTGTGACACAAGACTCATGAAGATGAACACGAATTCCATCTCCCCAGCTTCACACTGCAGCACAACATCCTGAATGCCTGGGCAGGGGCTCAGTGGCATATCTGAGATCCAAGGTGTTTCGTCACGCCTGCCCACTCAATACAGCATTTCAGTGATGCTGTGCTTGTTGCCATCTTTAGGACTGGCCAGTTCAACCACAAAACTACTGCAGGTGAAAACCCCAACTGGTACTAATACTGACATGTGTAACGCAGTGTAAAGCAAACAATCTGTTGCTCTTTTCTCCTTAGGATTACACTGAAAGGATCTAATTCCTAAACAAACATTCAACAGCAGAATCTGCTCCTTAATTTGTACCAATACAACTTTTAAATCGCAAACACACTGCTCGGTGTGAACAGCATTCTGCATGTGAGCTGGCTGAACAGAATCGTTTATCAGATATGTGAAAATAAGGAACTTTCTGAGCAAGTGCTTATTTGCTAAGGTTTTTTAGCATGTTCTCATTGACACAATAATGGGATTTTTTCATATATATTCTGAAGTGCAAAATATTAATATATTTATAAATGCATCAACTGTTAGTTGATAGATTTGTTTTGGTTTATAAACATTAAAAAATTTTAAAAATCTACATATAAAGTTAACTGTGCTTCTTTAGAAACTTTATGTGATCGTTCACATACAGCTTTAAAATATTTTTAAAGTTTAGTAGCAATTCAAAATACACTGTCTCAGTGATTTGCAATCATATGACTGCTACAATGTGGAATGTTACCCATTATTTTTAATACTCTGGGCCAGGTCTTGCTGTCAATTACATCCAGAGTCATTCCTTATATCAGATTTATGCTGGTGGCAAGGATATAAAAACTTGGCTTTTACTAGGGGTTAAAAAGAAGTACAACATGTTTCAAAACTTGCATGCAATCAAATCAAGGACCTCCTGACAGACTTGCTTTTGACTAGGTGTTTCTTATCTGCACTGCACAGTGTCAGACACTCAGCTTCATTAAGCTTCTGGGAATAAATAAAAATTGGAGAAGAATACCTCAGTTTCTTGCCTGATGAAATAAGCTTCTACCCCCCCTCCCCCCCAAATCAAATCAAATCAAATTAAATCAAATTAAAATCAGGGTGGGTTTTGTTGTCACAAAGTCTGGATGATGTTCAGATACTCCTCTCATCTGATAACAATAACTGATACTTACTGAGCACCCAGTTATATTTCATTTGTTTAGTTTCTTCTGAATTTACACAATAGGCTGACAAGGGCCAATGAAAAGTTTTTCTCATGGTGTAATATTCCACAAAGGTTAGTTTCTATTTATCTATACAGGATTCCTTATTAATGGTAAAACTTCTTTTTCAAGTATGAATTTCTGCATGTAATTCTCTTCTTCAACATGCAGATACTCTGACTTTTAGTCTGCATCATCACAAATGATACAACATACAACCATTTCCTCTTCTTTCTCTGCCACATTGTCCATGTTTATTGGTGATAAGTATTCAACACTGCCATCAAAAACTGTCAGTGCAGTTCCTCTATAAGCAGAGCACTTGAAGGGGGAAATGATGTCCTCAACAGTGCATGCCATGGTATGTGCCTTGGACTTTCTGGTCCCGTAGTTGAGATATTTTGTCTGAGCCAAGAAAAGTTCTGGACTTGCCTCTTATTCTTCCATTGAAAGTAAATGTCAAAACCAAAAGAACTATAAAGATTTTTCTCCTGTCCTCTTGCTAACCTTGATGGTGGTGGTTGATTGTCTGCAAAAGGAGAACAAAAGCCACAAGAGAATGTCCCAGAAATGGGTCATTTTAGAGTTCTGCATAAGATCCACACAGCTTTATGACTGAGCAGCAATATCCAAAGGGAGGAAAATGCTTTGGTTGCTTTGAGCTAGCAGGTTAAAAGAAAGGTATCCTTTCCTTCCACACAGGTAAAAGTGCTTGTTAGCTGATGAAGCAGGAATGACACTCAAAGTACTGATGGAAAGAAGGTAGAAATGTGAAATGCCTCCTGTCATTTAGAGCACATACAATCAGAAGAATGTCAGTCTCTCTCCTTGTGGTTTAAAGTTCTTCTCGGCACATAGGGAAGTTGACAAAGGTGAAGACATTGAACTCGATCAATATAGAGAAACACAGGAAAACAGCATAAAGAAACAACACATAGATGCCTAATTTCCTGTCAAGTTTCCACTTATTTACATGGATTCCAAACACCTGCAAACAAACAAAGTGTTGGTTAATTAAGCCCCAAAGGAGACTTGAACACAACCATTATAAGCCAAGAACGAGTCTTTTAATTTAGAGATCCTGAATGGAGATAAAAATATGTTCCCAGTATCACAGAATCACAGAATCACAGAATTATCAAGGTTGGAAAAGACCTAGAAGATCATCCAGTCCAACCATTCACCTATTACTACTAGCTCCCACTAAACCATATCCCTCAATACAACATCCAGTCTTTCCTTGAACACCCCCAGGGTTGGTGACTCCACCACCTCCCTGGGCAGTGCATTCCAGTGCCTGACTACCCTTTCTGAGAAGTAGTGCTTCCTAATGTCGAGCCTGAATCTCCCCTGGCGCAGCTTGCTACCATTCCCTCTAGTTCTGTCACTGCCTACACGGGAGAAGAGGCCGACCCCCAGCTCACTACAACCTCCCTTCAGGAAGTTATAGAGAGCTATAAGGTCTCCCCTAAGCCTCCTCTTCTCCAGGCTGAACAATCCCAGCTTCCTCAGACGCTCCTCGTAAGGCCTGTGTTCCAGACCCCTCACCAGCTTAGTAGCCCTCCTCTGAACGCGTTCCAGAGCCTCAATGTCTTTCCTGTAGTGAGGGGCCCAAAACTGAACACAGTACTCGAGATGCGGCCTCACAAGTGCTGAGTACAGGGGGACAATTACCTCCCTGCTCCTACTAGTAACACTATTTTTGATGCAAGCCAGGATGCCGTTGGCCCTCTTGGCCACCCGCGCACACTGTCGGCTCATGTTCAGCCGTGCATCAATCAGTACCCCCAGGTCCATTTCCTCCACACAGTCCTCCAGCCACTCCGCCCCAAGCCTATAGCGCTGCCTGGGGTTGTTGTGGCCAAAGTGCAGGACTCGGCATTTGCTCTTGTTGAACCTCATGCCATTGGCTTCAGCCCAGCTCTCCAGCCTGTCCAGATCCCTCTGTAGGGCCTCGCTACCCCCAGGCAGATCCACACTCCCAGCCAATTTAGTGTCATCTGCAAACTTACTGAGGGTGCACTCAATGCCCTCATCTAGGTCATCAATAAAGATATTGAAGAGGACAGGCCCCAGCACCGACCCCTGGGGAACACCACTCGTGACCGGTCGCCAGCTGGATTTAACTCCATTTACTACCACTCTCTGAGCCCGGCCCTCCAGCCAGCTCCTTACCCAGCCGAGGGTGTACCCATCCAAGCCACGGGCTGCCAGCTTCTGCAGGAGAATACTGTGGGAGACAGTGTCAAAGGCTTTGCTGAAGTCTAGGTAGACCACATCAACAGCCTTTCCCTCATCCAGCAGATGGGTCACTAGATCATAGAAGGAGATCAGGTTGGTCAAACAGGACCTGCCCTTCATGAACCCATGCTGGCTAGGCCTGATCCCCCGGCCATCCCGCACATACCGCATGATCTCCCTCAAGACTATCTGTTCCATAACCTTCCCTGGAACCGAGGTCAGGCTAACAGGCCTGTAGTTCCCCGGATCCTCCTTACAACCTTTCTTGTAAATGGGAGTCACATTGGCAAGCCTCCAGTCTTCTGGGACCTCACCAGTCAGCAAGGAGGACTGATAGATAATGGAAAGCGGCTCGGCTACCACCTCTGCCAGTTCCCTCAGCACTCTCGGGTGGATCTCATCCGGCCCCATGGACTTGTGGCAGTCCAGTTGGAGTAGGAAGTCTCTGACTGTTTCTTCCAGAATCACAGGGGAGTTAGCATGCTCCCCAGCTGAGACTACCAGGTCAGAGAGAGGGGTACCCTGAGGATCTGTTTGACCTTTAAAGACAGACGTAAAGAAGTAGATCGAAAAGGCAACATGACATTTTTCTGTTCAAGAAGAGGAATGCAAAAGCCCAAACTAAGAACTCAAACTCTGGCCCGACTCTCCATTGTCCAAAGATCCTTTTATGAAATATTAAGCTAACCCACGTTAAGGCCTGTTCACAGGTTATTAGTGTAATTGAGAAACAGCCCCTAGGTGCCCCGTTGCGGCTGCAATGCATTCTCAGTACACGGGGCACATCCTTGTGAAGTAGCACTCATTCACTCATTCAGTATGAGCTAAAGGAATGCACTGAGCTACACCAACGCCTGTCCCTCCAGTGTTCCCCCCACAGATCCCTGGTGTCCCAGCAGCACACCAGCACCTAATGTTCTGTGATGTCTCAGCTCCAGAACTAAGGGGAGTTACAAGTTACAGGCACCAAAGCAATGAAGTCCTCATGGAGCAATTTGTTTTCAATGATGTTCAGTGCCTCTCATTATTTGTTTTGCTCAAAACTCTTCACTGGGTTTTGCTGGGAGGGTCTGTGCTAATCAGGGTATCCAGCAGAACAAATGAGACAATAACAGACGCTTCGAGCTCTGGTGATGTGGCTTCTGCTATGAAGAGACTCTTCAGAAAAGCAAGAGCAGCTAGCATAACAACACATTTGCTTAACTCTCCCATTTTTTTCCAAAGTGCTGATCACCCATATGCATGCAGCAACACCAGATCCAAATGCCTACAGAACATCTCTGTGGGTCACACACACGGTGCAGCACGACAGACACGGGGATACGGGCAGAAGAACAACAGACTCCCACAGCTCATACACCAGATGCGTGAGGAAGTTAGTGGCAGAGTGAGCAGCCCTGGTCATTCTATCACTTAAGTCGTGCACAGGTGATGTGGAGTTTTGTAGGCCCTAGTCATGCAATAGTGTGACATGTCTGGTGATGATCCCCTCCTACACGGAGCCTCTACAGAATCTCACAGGCAATCGGTGACAGATGTTAGTATAAGTGGTATTTTTATACCTTTGGGATTTCATTCTTTCCACAGAGGGTTTCCTGGGAGTAAGCAGGACCAGACCTTAAGTACCAGCAAAATTTACTTTTGAAACAGAATTATAGTTTCACCTTAGCAAACCATCTGTTACAAGGGTGTCTTATGCTGAGTGACATTTCGCATGCCTGCTCCAAGTGCTGAGGTGCACAGTCCTCAGGACTAGTCCTACAATGCTCAATTAGTCCAGGCTGATTTTGGAAATCAGAGACAAGGGCAAAGGCTGATGAAACATACCTGGGTCTTGTCCCAACATAAAGTAGAGACAGGCCTGGAGTATGCAGCTGGATGCAGGAGCACAGAAGTGCTACTGGATCCCACAGTTTCAACACTGCCACTGAAATCAGTGAGACCTACATGTATCCAGCATCCCTTGCACCAAAGGTCAGATTTCAGTCCTCACCTCACTGAGGACAATGGTAGCTCCTCCAATCACAGTACTGCTAGAAGAATGATACTTTACAAGCACCAATGTTTCCAGGATAATACATACTCCCATTTTATCTTTCTAAAACATGTAAATACCCAGTAAGTATTTTGCAAATGTTTTAGACACTCAGATACTTACAGTAAGTGCCACTGATCCTAGCAAAAGGGCAACTGAATAGACCAGTCCTTTGCTGTTTATCTTAACCTGTGGGAATTAGAGAAGAGACCTTTAAAATATTCACCCTGTTACAACTGTGCTTTGGAGATCAGAAATCAATTTACTGATTTATAGTCCACATTCTGCTTTGAATATTGACTGATTTAAATCATGCTAATCCATGCCAGATTTATCATAATAAAGAATGGGAAGATTAAGAAATCAAACACCAAATGTATCAGTAATCCCACCTCCATATAAAAACAAACCAAACCAACCAACCAAACAGAAAAATCAGCATTTATAATGGATTTTACATTAAAAGATCCCCAGGAGAGAGATATATGCTGTTATTCTCACCTTACAGGCAAAAATACTAAGGTGCAGGGAGAGAGGTGTGCTTGAAGCAGGGTAGTGAGAGCCATATATCCATAGCACTATTTTTCTGCTGTACCATGTAATGTACTCCAGCTGACAAACTGGGAATTAATTGCAGCTCGTGGAAGGAGCTGCTTCCTTAACTCCTAGTTCCTTGGTAAAGAAATAACACCCTATCTAGCAATCAATAACATGCTCAGCAGGTTTTAGATCTTTTAAAAAAATTATTTTCTTCTTAGAATTTATCTTTCTTTCTAGGATTTTTTTTTTAATAGTCAAAAAGAACAAATTAAATATCTGCCCAGTATACATACAGTTGATCCAGTGTCAATTGCCATGGTCTGCAAACCCCACGGAACGCCAAGGCCCACCAGAATGTCAAAGACATTGCTCCCTATTGTGTTGGATACTGCCATGTCACCAAGGCCTGCAAGAAAAAACCCAACATACAGGAAACATTACCCTGTGTACAGACTGGCCAGAATATTGGGGGGAGGGAAACAATTCTCATGATCTTTGCATGACTTCTGAAAAAAATGCCAAACTTGCCCACTCCAACTAAATCTTCCTTGTGTTTTGGAGAGTCTTTACTGGGTGTGTAGTATCCATTCAGCATTTGTGGCCAATGCCAATTAAAGAAACAAGTCTTGTTTCAGGTAGTCTGCAGCAAAAGGGAACCTGGATATTAGGTACTGGATTTAGTATGTGGACATGTGGACTTTATCTCGCTTGAGTGATGAAAAGTGGTCCTGAAAAGAACCCAACCAGATGGTAGTCAAAGTCATTAAGCATTTATGTGGGGCTTAATCAGCAATACTTTCGCTTCAGGAACAATAAAATGCTTCAGGAAAGTTTAAAATAAAAAAAAAAAAAAGATGAATGGTGGTGAAGTCCCTAGGCATTCCTCCAGACCTGCTCCTAATGCTCCTCACTGGCTAGCACCGCATTCTGCACCAGTGTCAGTGGGTGTGAGGAAGGCAGAATTCCTCTCTGCCCCTGCTGACTTCCACTAGGCTCTGGCTTACCTACTGAATCGCTTCCACAAAGGGAATCTTGGAACGGCAGAGGAGCTCTGATGTACATGGTACATGTCCCGCAGATGCTTTGGCAGTACACAGAGTGGAGACAGATACTACCACAGCATCAGTACAGGATCTTCTTGCAGGAAGCTGCTGAGAAAGGTTATCCTTTGGAGCCATACTATGGTAGTGTCGTCTCTACTTTTTAGATATTTGTCTGCAAGCTGTCAGTAAATCTCTCTCTTGAATCCAAGTACTGCAAATTCCCTGTATTGTCCTTGAGAGAACAGGGCTGCTTTTTACCAAGCTAGCCCTTCACCTTCCCAGGAAACAATCCCTTTGACAGTTTTGCCTGACAATAAAGGATTAGTCTACAGAAGCAGTCTGTTCCTTTAAAAAAGCATCATGTTTTCCTTCTGTTCCTGCAAAAAGCCATCACTTTAATAGTACATATGGAAAACTAATCTAGTAGGCAGGTGGCTCTGTAAGAATCTTGACTACTTTTCTGTACTGCTTTTTGTGAGATTTTCCTGCACACAACAAATAATTCAGCCTGGGAAATGAAATATTTTAATACAGGATTCTTTTCAATCAAGCAACGTTTACCAGCACTACTCCTATCTAAAAGTACAAAGGTGGGGCTTCTGAGTACTTAATTTATCACTTCAGAACGCTTGTTGCTTGCCTAATGATGTGTGCTGGAGGTGTCGTTATCTGGAATAAAAGAGATTATGGGAATTGGAGTAGTGGAAAGGAATACAATTAGGTCCTTTTCTTATTCTACTGCAATACAGGAGATCACACTGTTAAGTTTAATGTTTCTCGACAAAAAAACCAAGAAAGGGATGTGGCTACAGATATTTCTCAAGTAAAAAAGGAAATGTAAAGAACCTTAATCAAAATGTAAAGATGCAGCAGAAAGCCTCTGACAATCTGAATTGGAAAGCTGTTGAGAGCATAGCTGACGTTTATCTGAAACCCTTTCCAGTGCAGCTACTCATATGTCCCGATGGGCAAGAGGCCTGCGTTTGGAGGAGAAGCGTGCCTGCAGCAACATCGCTCCTGCCAGATCCTCTTAAACCACTTCACTTCCCTGGATTTGAGAGGTCTCCTAGAAATCAGTACAAGTTTTACATGGACAAATGCTGGTCAGCATACATTCTTCCTTAGTTTTAATAGCTGGTATTTCAGTTTTGTCTACCACTTTTATCTTTTTTGCCCTGACTGATACCTACCATGCTTGGGATACCTGAGTGTGCCTAGTCCCAGCAAGCAACAGATAACAGGACGGGGGTTATTTTTTGGTCACAATAATTACCAAAGTGTTTTGGCTTTTAACAAGGCCCTGAAACAGTGAAAGAAAAAATGAATAAAATTGCTTTGAGAGTTTGTGTGTATGGAGGAAGGAAATCAGAGAACACGTATGTATGACTGCAGTTCCAGTTCAGCAGATACAGTACCTTGTCTTGCTACTATTAAGCTGGCCATGCAGTCTGGGACGCTTGTTCCTGCAGCTAGGAAAGTAATGCCCATGATCACATCTGGTATCCCAAGGGTGTATCCAATCACAGTCACCTAAGCAGTGAGGAAAACAGATTAATCTATCATATTTGGAAAGTCTCCTCATTCTAGTTCAGTTGTGGCATACATTTAATCTTTGATTTCTGGCAAGGACCTTAACAGTGTTAGGCATAGGATGCTTATCCATTTCTGCAAATTAAATAATTGTGGAATAGCCAGTCTAAATCCAACCCTTTGAAAAGTACTTTGGGTCATATTATTCAACATTTTCTCAACATTAAAAAAGCTCTATTTTCTGTACTTCTAACAGGACAGCCTGATCTTTTAGGGAGGAGCACAGACATAATCCAACCAGTGGTGGTTTTTTATTCCAAAGAATGGCAAGATTCTCACCAGTTCTACTCTCAAAAGAACTGCAACCAACTTACGTTGTGATAAAGGGGCAGACATGTAAAGAACGTATTTTATCTCAACACATGAAGGAACCAGTTTCTTGGAGGGCTCCTGATATAATCCCAAAGTGAGCAAGTCTGGTTATATTGTCCCCTCAGAGTCCAGATGCAGCTTTAGAAGAACTTACGGGATGCCTGAAGATTGTAGCAGTACTCTTGGAAAGGACAGGGAACTGGATTTAGCTGAAACATCCAAAGATGACTCAAAAAGCATCAAGAAAAAAGGCTGAACAGGCAGCTGAAAAGGAAATAGCTGCCTGAGAGTGAGAAGACTGAATCAGGGACAAGCAGCTGCTTCCCTCCTGGGACTGCTAAGGGTGTAAGTCTTTAAGGCTCTGTGTTGTTTTCTTGAAATAATCTGCCAGTCTGTTGTATGAGGAAAACTGGACCTTTCACCAAAGAAAAGAGTGGCTATTTTAGGAACCCACTTACAAACCTTATTCTCAGGGGCAAGCTGTGACTCAGAAATAGGAGTGGGCATGGCTCTCCTGCTGCAAGCGATAGGGGGGTGTTAAGGTCTGTCTGCCTTTTAAAAGAAGTTGTACTGCAGCCTCCATGAGCACATCTCCCATTTCTGAGGGGATATCTACAAACGGAGCCACGGTACAGAGCATGGCCTTGCAAAGAACACACAGTATGAGTGAATGTGTGACTCTGGCACCGTTATGCCAGGCAGAATGCATGGCTGGAATATGAATTTCTCCAACACAGCCTAGATTAGGTGAAAAGAGGATTACTTTGCAATGCAAAACTTACATAGAAAGTTGCAAAAAGGATATAGAAATTGCAATCTCCCATGAGAGGAAATACAAATATATAATGCAGTTTGCAAATGCCTGATGCATTTGAGAAAGGTAAAAATATTCTCCACCCAAAAAGGATTTTGCAAGTAAGAAGCTCATGAACAAAAGTTCTTTCATATGCATGACTGTGAGTACATATGTATATGTGACTATGAGTGTATATAGAAGAGACTATATATATTCCACTATGAAACCAGCTGAAGATTTCTTCACTGTATTTTCTTTTAAAAGGCATATAAATTTTTCAGCAGCACATCTGACCAATCTTCCAGTTATAAGTATATATAAGTTTTAGGTTTTGCATCTTTTAGTGTAGAAAAAGGTGACTTTCAATAGTTCAAAATATGGCTTATTTTTCCATCACAAGAAGCTTTCCTATTCATGCCTCTTCTCTGACTGAAAATGTAACTGGAGAAAATGGAAGAAGGTGAGACAGAAAAAAATAGGGACTTACCCAAATCTTCAAGTAAGCATGCTCCTGAACTGACAATAATTTACAGATCTACACCTCACTGACTGCTTCTCAGGGATATAGGGCTAATGGAGACACACCAGCAATCATAAAACTCTTCACCAGAAGGATTTTCTTGCATTATTCCAGTCTACTCAAGGTGTTTTACACCACTTCTGATGAGTCTTCAACTTTTGCCACCCATCTGCCTTTCATGCACATTTCAGTCTCCGACCCTGTAGACACCTAAAGGTACCTCAGCTGCTGAGAGTTAAATGTTTTAATTTAAACTCCCTTTGCCTAGCAGGATCTGGATGTCCATAATCTCTGGAAAATCCAGCCGGCACCTTCCTGTGCTGTACTGGGCCCTGTACAGTAAAGGCCCAATTATTTGTACACAGAAGAAAGAGCAGAAAGCTACAATATGATAATGAAGAGTATGAGCTGAAAAGAATGCACCACGATTACCTGCCTTTCTTTAGCAAACACACAAAAGATCTATCACCATTGGAGATGCACATTTCATTCAGTATGGGACGTCCTGCCATGTGCTCTTACCATCCACACCATGAAGTAGGAAAACAAGGCAATCCAGAGAGTGGATAAGATGAACGTCACCATGAAGCACCTCTCCCAGCGTGGCTTGCTGCAGTTTGGAATGGTGCAAAAGAGCAGGAATATCAACGGCCATGTCAAAATCCATTTAACTTTGTTCATTTTTCCATCTGCAGGATAAAGGAAGAACCAAAATCTTACAGTTAAGCCTGTCCATGTAAATCCATGGAAGTATTCCAATTATTTAAAGGCATGGCTGCTTTTAAAACCAAAATTAACGTTCAGGTTTGTTGCTCTTTCAAATACCTGTTTTACTATTCATCCAAAATTAAAAACAAAACCAAACCAAACAACCAAAAAACCACCCCTCTCTTTCAGAAAAGAAGATGGAAATCCTTGTAGTGAGGATAACCTGGACTTTCTGTGCAGCAACAGCAAATACCGAAGCACAGACCCAACCTATGAACATAACAGACTTGTTTCACATGCCTCACTGCAGTCACTTGGGCAGAACTTCAAACCAGTACTTAGGAGATCTGGACTTACTAACTCTCTCTAACTGCACAGAATCATCACCTTGAGATAGTCTCTTATTCTCTGTAGAAAGCAATTGAAGACGCTGCCTTCCAACCAAAATCAACTGGTGAAAAATACCAGAAAACTGTTATTACTGAAGACAAGTACACGTCTTCTTGGTTTTTAAAAAAGTATTGTAAATGTGCACATAAATCTCAATACATAAAATAGATTCATTTTATAATTGGCATACAAATAAATGGAGCACTTACATTTATGTTTCATGATGTATCCTGCAAGTAGGATAACAAATCTCTTTATCAAGCTAAACCAGAGTATTACAGTCAACAACATGGTGGGCTGTATTTTGTTTTTTACATTGTTTTAGAATCATACGAGTAAGGATTTCCATCATTAACTGATACTGACAAGTGGGAATTCTAATAAAATAAGTAATTTTAAATGAATTTTAGATTTTAAATGAAATGTTGATCACATTGAAGAAAATTATCAGATACATCTTCCAGAGAAGTTACCGAGCTAAATCAGAAAGGGTAATAAGCAATAAAAGATCCCACCCCTTTCACCAGGAATTATCTTTCAGCAAAGACACTGGGATTTAGGATTTGTTTAATGGGAGTTTTTGTCAGTGAATTTAATTAGACTGACATGTGTACCAGATGCAATGCAATGAAATATTAAACATGTAAAAGTTAATCGTAATTTGTAACTTATGAGGCTACTTTTTAGTCAAATCTAACTCAGTGAGTGCGAACTCCAGTCTTTATTAATTCCCTTTGGTATGTATTCTAGTACTAACTTGTCTTGAGTAAGTTGTGAGTTCTCAGATGCCATCCACCAGCCAGGAAATCCTAAACTGTGCTTGGCTCTTTATTTCCATTGAGCTTGTGGCCGTGGAACTTCTAACACATAAAACTCCTGAAGTCTCCTAGGGTCAGTTCTAATTCAAGAGTTTTACGTGTCACTAGGGATCTATTACAGGTTTTACAGGAAAGTCCTTTTTCCCCCTCTGGTTTCATTTACCGCTACACAGATTAAGTGTTATCTTTTATCTGTTCTGTCCAAACAAATGACGCTTCTTACATCTCACTTTAATTCTGTTAACAAGGCTGTAAGTATGCTATGGTAATTTCTACCTCCTCCTGTTTAATTTGTTACAGTTTGGATCACTGAAAGACTCCTCCTAGTTAATATTTACTCCTTGGCTACCCAAGTTGCTAAGCTGGGTTCTTAGTCAAACAATTCAGCATGGAGTAGGTCAGTAATTTCCTCAGTGTGTGATTCTAAATGCAGAGTGAGTGAGTGACTGTTATTCAGGCAAAAATGATGGATCCGATTCTGATCTGACTGACTTCAGTACTGCAACACACAGAGATTCAGTAACATGAATAAGAGAAACAAAATTGCCTGGAGAACAAATAGAGAATAATAGATGCACTCAGCCTCTGCTGGGGAATGAGCATCTTGTCAGGGATCCCTTCTAGTGCCCTGAATCACTTAAACAAATGCTTAACAGTGAGAATTCACAGACCCTTACTGCTGGCATTGCTCTGCTTGCTGGGTTCTAGGGAAAGCAAAATATTATTGAAGGAGAACTTGCCTTTCCCTTCTCTTTGCTCAGTTTGAATGGATGTGTGTCAGATTAAAATCCCTGGCTCTGTTAGCAGTGATGCTCACACCATGTTGTGAGTCAGAACAGTGTTTTAAAGCTGGATGGTTTCTGGAAGTGACATTTGCATTCACAACATGGCAACCAGGCTTGAGACTTTGGGGAACAACAACTGACTGATTGTAGCTCTGGCTGGATTAAGAGCAGTTGACTGGCCATTTGAAGTTAGTCTGGAATAGCTCTGAATCACCATGGCCAACGCAGCCCACTTGGCACACTGTCCACTGACTCCTGTTTTGTATCAGGGTTTGCACACTTTTATAAACTTTTATATAAAGCCTTTAGTATATCTGGCCTCAGTTCTGCCTCAGGCGATTTTCTCCAGCTTACTCTGCTGGGTCATGGAACTTGTGTGGCACCCAGCGCTGAAGAACTCCACTCTATGCTGTAACTAGGCAGTTCTGTAAGAATTTACTAAGTAACTTTAGCAGCAACCTCAAAATAAAGTGAGACTTCATTTCCTCAGGAAACAGATGACTTCATTTCACCTAGCTTGGATGAATGCACAAACGTTAGACAGCTTGAAAACTTAAATTATTTTCTTTTAGTTCTTTTCAAAGTACTTCTTGTGGTTCTCTGCTGTTTTGTTTCTGACCGCCCATTAAAATGATTTAGTGATAAATTTGTTAAATTGGGGTATGCTTTTAGTTGATGACAAACTGTTTTATGATTGTTGCTTAGCTCCATAGTGCATCTGCAAGGAAGAAAATTATCATCCTCATTAAGTCTATTATTCAATACATAGCTGTTCTGCAAAACAGCCAAACAGTCCCATTATGAGACCTTATCTCAGTTGTTTCAACAGCAGTACTGGCCACTCCTGTGAGCCCTGCATCTGAAGGCCCTTGTGGCAACCCATGTAACTGAGGGAAAGTGTATTTTTTTGTTGCACCCCTCCCTGACAATGATGAAAGAATACTGCTTTATTACAGAAAACAATGCTGGTCTATAATCTGTTCCCTTCACTGTGTTGTAAAAGAGAAAGATGAGGGGTTTTGCATGAAGTTGTTCCTACTTTAATACATCAATTTTTCTGTTCTCCCGCTATTTGGAAGCCAAGCATGCCAAGTATTTCAGAGAAGTATCATTACAGATGATTACGATGTTTCTGCAAACACAGCAGCAGCCTTACTACAGAGCCCTTTGCTGAGTTCCAATACATTTCCGGGCCTCTCATCTCTCCAGATGTTATGCTTACAATAGTTACTTTCACATACAGATAATGTCCTGGTGAATGAAGTCAACAGCACATATCACAGCACTGAGAGGAAAAGAATATTTCTTTAATGTATTCATGTACCTTTTTATGGGAAAAATACTGTCCTATTTGCAACATTCACACAGAGTTGAGAGGCACTCAGTACAAAAGTGTGAAACTCGATTCGTGGTTTCATTCTGGCCAGGAGTCTACCCTTGAAGTAATCTCCTGATTGTCCCCATTTACTGTATTTTGGTTCACAATTTACTGCGTTTTAGTTTGCAACACTGACCAGCCTTGCATCACACAACAAGATTTCCTTGGTATGAAGTCGAAACAGAGGCCACAACTTAAAAGAGCTGCAAATAATGGGTGTTCTGTCTGAAACAGAACTTCCAAATGCATGTAATGTGGACAGCCTACACTTCCTAGTCAATAAAATGCATAGAAAACATTTTTGTTGCCTTTAGACAGACTGGAGTCTGCAACTACACTGTCAGGAGTCAGATCATAGAATCCCAGTCTGGGTTGGAAGGGACCCCAAGGATCACAGAGCTCCACCAACCTCAGGCCTGGAGCTACACAAGGTTGCCCAGGGCCCCATCCAACCTGGCCTTGAACACCCCCAGGGATGGGGCACCCACCCCCTCTCTGGGCAGCCTGTTCCAGCCCCTCACCACTCTCTCTGTAAAGAACTTCCCCCTAATATCTAATCTAAACCTTCCTTCCTTCAGCTTTAATCCATTCTAAGCTACTGTAGTTAAATTTGATAGCTTTTCCCTTAGCTTCCCCTTTAAAAGTGTGTCAGTAGAGCACAGGCCACCACTCCGTGAGGTCCTTCAGAACGTTCCTAAACCTTCACATGTGAAAAAAGCCTCTTCTTAAACAAAGTAATTAGTAGCTGACTGAACTAAAAATATTACAACATCCCTGAAAAACATGAATTTAATTGCCACACAGAATTTCCATAACTGTATCATTATGGAGTCATATTTTTTACTGAAAGAGTTGTCAGGGCCTGGAACAGGCTGCCCAGGGAGGTGGTTGAGTCACCTTCCCTGGATGTGTTTAAAAAAAGGGTAGATGAGGTACTTAGGGATATGGTTTAGTTTAGGATGAGAATGGTTGGACTTGATGATCTTAAAGGTTTTTTCCAACCTTATGATTCTGTGATTCATATAAATCTCTAATTAAGATAACGAAAAATGGGTTTGGTTGGGTTTTCTTTTTTCTTTTGATAGTGGTGAACTTAGAAGAAAAATAAGGAACAGCCAGGCTGGCCTAGGAAGATTGCTGCTGCAGATTTTTTTGGTGCTCCACTTTATAATTTCTAAATTCCTTTTTTATCTTCCTAAATCTCTCTAACATTTTTCATTTGGAAAAAAACCCAACAACTGTTTCCCCCAGTGAAAAGTGATTTGTAAATCACCTGTGCCCTGCCCTAATTATGCTTTGTATGCTGTGTTTAGATTTACACCTGCATATCATTAGCAATATTAATTCAAATCTGATCCTGAAAATGTGTAGCATTAACACACACACATCCACATTGGGAGCTTTGTATCAAACCAGAGAGTAAGTAAATATCTGCTAGGAAGTGCTGTTGTTCAACAGAGTTGAAACTGATTGGAACACTTTAATACATGTAAATTAGCCAATCTGAAAGCCTAATTCATTTCTCAGCATGTGCTGTATCCAAAATGCAACCGAGGAATATAAATTTTTGTCTTAAGTATGGGACTCAACACAGAAACAACTGAAATAAAGAACTAGATCCATTGTGATTTTTCCACCCAGAATTATTTTCCACCCAAAAATGCCTTTGCTGCAAAATAAAAAAAAATTCTGAGCAAATGGTTTTCAATATTCTGTTAGGCAAATTAACACAGCAGCTGCCGCTCCACCTTCTTGGAAAATCTTTATGGATTTCAAGTTTGCAACTTTCCTAGGAACTGTGGAGGCAAGAGACTGTGC
Organism: Porphyrio hochstetteri; assembly: GCA_020800305.1. Taxonomy (NCBI): domain Eukaryota; kingdom Metazoa; phylum Chordata; class Aves; order Gruiformes; family Rallidae; genus Porphyrio; species Porphyrio hochstetteri. Next base: position 1,615,852 of record CM036908.1, read on the forward strand.
TACCATGCTAGACAGGCTACCTAGTGTGTAAAAGGGTATCCAAGAAGGCCCAACCTTTGTCAGCCTTCCAAGTGGGCATGGACATATTAAAACATTCTTATTGCAGCTCCACTGCACCAGAGCACTGGAAATAATTCTTTTTTTCTGTGGAAAATACCGAGGCTTTACTTCTCATCCTCATCCAAAACAGACTATTTTCCAAATTACTGACACTTTTCTCGGAAGTTCCATTTTCCAGAATACAAGTTCCAAACTCAAGACTGTCAGATCTGTCTCCCCAGGTTTCTATTTTTGGCCTGTGCCTTTACCACACTTTGCATATTCAGTTTATGCCAACAATTTTCTCTTAAAGACACATTTTTGATACAGTGGGGACTGCTCTGGAAAAAAATAATTGTTCCAGTATGCAGAAACAAGCTTTACTCTCAGAGTTACAGCAGAGTCACTACAGATTTATGCAGGACAGTATGACACACACACAAAAAAAGAAATAATTGAGCAGAGATACTCCCCATACCTTGCTTGACTTGTTTGGATTTTGGCATGGTTTATTTTGTGTGTTTTGTAAGGGAGAAATCGGATTTATAGACTTCCTGAAGTCATTCTTGGCCCTTTCAGAGTGAACTGTTGAGTTACTAAATTAAATCCTTGCCCACTTCTCTTTCTATTTAACCTGTGTATAGCCTCCAAGGTAAAGCAGATTCATTGCTCTTCTGGAGGAAATTTTTCCAGTTTAATTTTTTACAAAAGGGGTCTGGCTCACAAGTTTAAAGAATATGATGCAAACTAAAGTGCAGTGCATGAGAATAACAGTAAGATCTGCCTCAGAAGCCCACTTGTGTCGGGGAAGACGGCAGGCCTGCTAGCGGCCTAGCTCTCTTCTCCGACACAGCAGGCCTGCTGTCTTCCCCGACACACCTGTGTTCTGAAATGAAATTCTTTGGTAGGTGCACCACTACACAGGCAAAAAGAAGCTCTTCCAAAAAAGCATTTTAAAATACTACAGTTAGGTGCTGCTCTGATCTACCTTCTTGGAATAACTCTCGTACCACATGAAAGAAGGTATGGAAACTAGGTCTCTTCCTAACTCAGCCACCTAAGTTGTATTTCCAAACTTTGGCAAAAGCACCACAAAGCAAGCCAAAAAGAGGGTTTGAGGAGCAACTACAAAGAGGAATCAAAATTCACAATAATTCTTACTTCAAATGCATTAGGAGCAGGAAGACCGCTGGGTCCACTGTGACCAAAGCACAAAGGATCACTGAGAGAATGTAAGGGCATTGTGAAGAAGCTCAAAGGGCTCCCTGCAGCAGCCTTTGCAGAGACAGAAACTACAGAGATTTCCACGTGGAATTCTCTTCTGTCTTTAGCTCAACCTTGAGGGCACACAATTCCATAGGGGATATAACAAAGAGTTACAGCATCCTGAGTGTCCAAAGTAAGGTACATGGGATTTGCTTCATTCGCCACTTTTTCCCCAATAAAAGATGACATCACATGAAGCAAGTAGGAGCAAGGTGCAAAACAAAGAAAAGGAGGCCGTTCTCCACATAAACATGAAACTCCTTCCCAAAGGATGTTGTGGGTGTTAAATGTTCAGTTCTAAGTAAGCAATTCAGTAAGAATCAGACAGGTTAATCACGAAGAAATACATTAAGGATTTTTAAATATTCAGACATTACACCCAGTCCAGGAAGTTCCTTGAGCTGAAAACAGCTGAAGGTCAACTTGTCCTGTCTCATTCTTCCCCAGGCCTCTTCATAAAGTTATGGTTGGAGTATCATATTGGGCTAGACAAACATTTGGCTTCACCAAGTACAAACAGTTTTTACATTTTTAGTAGATAGTACTAATTGGTTTTTGCTTCTATCCTAAATGTTGTCTTTGTATTTTGGATCCATACAAAAATGGTGAGGACTGCTAATCTTCTTTATTGCCATCTCATTTTAGCTCTGAGAATTACTGTTCCTTTTTTAGCTAACACCATCATGACTTCTGTAAAGCATCCATGGTCCAATTCTGTAAGACAGAGTTTTGTTTTTCTGTGAACCCAGCAGGAGCTGAGAACACTGAGTGTTTCACAGGATCCTGAACATGTGATGGTGGATGGGGTTTAAGCATCCATTAAGAGCTATGCAGAAGTGCTTTCTGAGCCTGGGCTCTAGAAGACTACTGAGCTATATGTAAGGGCTTTTACACAACATTTTGTTGTCAACAGATGCCTCTTCAATTTCATCCTGCTTTATTCTGATCTGGTTTGTTTGGGTTTTTTGTTGTCTGGGTTTTTTTTAAAATTGTAAGACCCGTTTCCAAACAACCATAGAGTAATACATCAAATGAGTCTCTCTCTGTGAAGATAATCACCAGGTCAAGAAAGAAATTGCTTTTTTAAAGAGTGTTCCTTCCTACACAGAAACCAAAGGTAAAGACTGGTTTGTATGATACTCTATGCAGCTCCCATAAAAAACTCTGTGGGGTCTCCTGTTTCAAGATGGGCCTGAACCTGACGGGTGAATCTCTCTGGATGTTTGAAATATGGGATCTAGACTGGATGCTGTAGTTTGAGACTCTTGTCGGGTAACTTTTTTTTTTTTCTCTGTTTCTGTGTACTAACACCCTGCATTTGTAAGCAAAACTTAGAGATGGCAAATGATTACTGGGAATAACTCAGAGATGATGTAGTGCTTTAAACTTCACTTACACTTATTTCTGTTTCAGAAAAAAAGTGTTCTTGCAAAAGCAACTAGAATACACAGTTTGAAGGAGGAAAGCAAACCCCAAAGTAGGCTAAAAAGGTGACTAGAGAGCAGCAGAATAAAAAGGGTTTGGGCCAATTCATACCCATTTCTGTGGCAGCTCTTAAAATACCAGAGTGAATTTTCTACTTAGCACACTGCAAGCAGTTCACTTGGAAAGTCCTATTGGAAAGTGAAAGCCTATTCTTCACAGAGCTTTTTATAGCACTGAAAGAATACGTGAACTTCTGATCTTTAGAAAATGTATGTGCTTATTCCTGGTCTGAAAATGCATCAAAAGAAAAACAGATGGGATTCTGGGAAACTGTCTGCAAACTACCTTTTCCCTAAAGCCAGTTTTAAATGTCAGGATTTTTTTAGGCTCCTGATTGCACCACAGTACTTAAACAACAACAAAGCACGATGCTGGTTCTTTACATTCTCTCTAAAGTTATTAAACCGGTACTTCTGAAAGCAAAAATAAAAGAATTCTCCCTCAGAATACATAAGTTGAGCAATGACAGTCCAACCAATAGATAATCATCTCCAGACAACAGAGGAGCAGCAAAGCCTGAAGGTAATAACGTGGATTTTGAACAAGCACTTTACCGTTCTTACACAAACTCTTGGTCAAACTTCTGCTCCATTCTAGCATGATACATATCCTCAGTAGTTCCATTCTGGCTTGTTAACACCTCAATTTTCTTTAAAAACTTTCTCAAAAATGCAGACAAACTGCACTTGAAGAGGGCCAACAGCATAACAAATAACTCCCTCCTTGGTTAAAATTGTTTTGTCTGTTGTAACTGTCACAGCTTTTATGAAGCTCCACTCTACCTATTTCTTATTTATAAAATTGTCCTGAGTCAGGAACCAATTCAAGTATGACAGTTTGGTCTCCAGTTAGTGTCTGACACACGTTAAGATTTCTGTATTGTCCTGGAATGTAAGAGCCACTGCATGATTGCAGTGCTGTAATTAAAACTCGACTCAGAAACCTTGTTAAAACAACCCAGTTAAAAAATTTTCTTTGCCAACATGTATGTTGGTTGAATCCTACATTTCTAAGATGATGGGGAGATATTTTTGTTCTTTAGAAGTTGTTTGTTGCTGTTACTTTTATTATTTTATTGTTGTTGGTGGAGGTGTTATTATAATTATTGTTATTATTAACCACATTTGATATGCACAAGCATACTGCTGGCTTGGATCCACATATTTCACCATAAATAAAAAGCTTTTATCTCATTGATTATCTGGAGCCCATCTAATGGGTCTATCTTCAGTGAATCAGCTCATTTGCATTCTTTACCCTGATGGAAGTCTGTAACTGCTGGCTGCAAGGACCCCCTGTAAGAGCACACAACACACTGACACATGAAAACATACAGTTTTATCCAGTCTTCACATAGTCCACCTCAGTGTTTGTTCAGTCACAAACATCTCTTCTAAAATGAGAGCAACTGAGATCTCTCAGACATTAGAAGAAGAAACATGGAAAACTCTTCCTTCCTTCTCACTGCATGTGATACTCATTCATGCCAAGTAATATTTGTGTTGAACAGTAACTGTGTGACAGACGACTACTGACGACATGTCTGGGAGGGGTGATCTAATCTCTGCTGTCTAATCCCCAAAGCATTTTGGGGAGAGTGCTAAGGGCACCAACATAGTCTGATTGGTTATATATAGCACTCCACACTAAAGAGTTTCAAAAAAATTTCAAAAGGTATTATTACATTCTGCTATTCAAAGAACTTTAAACACTGTCAAAGATATTGAACACATTTTCTCCCCCTAACCCTTTCTTCCTCTTCATCTAAGAAGCGTCCCCCTACAGTGACTAAATCAAGTTATTATGTATTTATACAGCTAGCTGCCTCTGGCCTAAGAGTCTCCAGCAGGCCAATATTAACTGTTGACATCAAAATTACTAGCAGTGCAGTGCTCATCGTGTTAGTCTGACATGTTTTTTATATGAACCTGCCTTGCCTGCACTCCCTTTGCCTCTGGCAAACCAGCACTTCCACCATCATAGTGCATGATGGCTGCAAAACACTTTCCTAAGATCTGCTTTTAGCCACGTAGCCTCCAGCCCAGTTCAGCTGCCATCAAATCCAGCTTTCAGACAGTTAAATCAATCCCCTTCCTCCTCCTCCCCACATATGTTGTCTTTTCTTGCAACCCAGTCCTTGGCATTTTAATTATCTTCTGTTTCCTTAGTATAAGCACCTGGAAAGTAAGCCTTACCTGGCAATGAAAAGGGAGATAGATTGTCCTGTTCATTTTCCTCCTCCTGGTTCACCACAGGAATGTTCCCATTTTCAATATTCCCATGTCTCCCATTCTGAAGTGGTTTGCTTGAGCCATTGGCAGACTGGATTAGCCGCTGACGCTGCACAGTGTAAAGGACAAAACTGCCATTGATCTTGTTCAATCTGGGTTTTGGTCTCTGTCCAGCCCCAGTCGCACAAGCCGTGATGCTTCTCCATAAAGCCTTCCTTCCAGTCAGCTACAAACCAACCTGCCTGTGCCAACCTCTCTTCATCAAGCCAGCATTGACCATTGACCTCAAAATTACTGGCAGGAGTCTTTCAAGCCATGATGGAGAAAGCTATCGTATCTGTTCTTCTGCACCATGTTCTGATGAGCATGGCTACTCTGAAGCACTTCTCAGTCAACAGCTCCCACTCAAACCAGCAATAGCACCATCATCTAGTGGGAGCACTCAAGATGTTTCTGCACTGGTAGAGTTGACTTACAAATGACTCATTACTGAGGATCAATCCTACTTGGCTCCAACTCTTCTCTCTCCTTCTCATCCCTGTTACCTGAGGTACTTCAAAAGCAAGCCTAACGCTCGTTGCCCTTGTCTAAGCGTGTTCATGAAGCTCAGACCTGCCCCTGCAGACATGTAGAGCTACAGTTGCACAATTCCAGCGATTGTTTTAAACATCAGTATATATAATCATTAATATGGATGTGATGTGGAACAGTAATTTTATATTTCTATGAAAAAAGAGATATCTTGTTTATTAGACGTGATAATGCAGGGTCACTAAGTGGTGTCTTTTTCATGACAGATTGTTGCAACTTCCTACAAAGTGGTCTGGAATGCCTTGGAAAAGAAAGTAATTGCACAACATGCAAAAAAAAAATAAATCTGAAACTAGTATGAATGCAGTGTAATTATGTGCTGAGTTGGCCCTGGCTAGAGACCACACACCCACCAAAGCTGCTCTATTGCTCCCCATCCTCAGCTGGATAGCTCTCTCCATGGTGGTCCACTCACTTGGCCATTAGAGAAATAGAGAAAACTCATATCTGAATACTTTGCAGGGAGAATAAATAAGAACATAGATCCAAAATGCTCTGGTTTAGACAATTCTTACCAGCTCTCTGTACACATATCCATTAAGAAAGATTTCTTTCCTGATCAATGAATTGCTTGCAAAGCAGAACTTCTACAGAGTCAGCTGCTGCTGTGTGTCCTGTCTGATCTTCAGCTCTTCCCTGCATGGCATCAAGCTGACTTCCTAATAAACAATTCACTGTTTTACTGTTAAACTGGACTTTTGTTACTAATATATTAGGGCTGCTTTCCTTCATTGGGGTACACACAGTGCTGGGTAGCCACATGACCTGTGTTACGATGTTCAAATTCTAGGAACTTGCTATTTCCTGAACTATCAAAATTTTATTTGCCAGAGTAAAAATCTCTTGTATTTGACCTTGTAGGGAGCAAATGATAAGATCCTGCCTTTGCTGAAGTCACGGCTGGCTGAGTATTTCACACAAGCTCAGAACAGCATCACTTGGCCAAGTCCTGTCACTTCAGCTGCAGGGTAGGGATCAAGCAATATATGGTAGTGACAATGTGTCAGAGTTAACTGAACCTGTCCAGGGCAAATTCCCCTCATGAAAATATTTTGGTCCATTTTCATTTTGATCTGAGGACTTTACTGAAGACTAAAGAGGTAGGCAAATATCTGATGTGATCCTGATGTGCTGCTAAAATAAAAGCAGTTCTTAGTGATTTTTGTTTGCCATGTCCATTACCATTTCTTAGCCTGGCCACTTTTGTAATGACCAAAACCAATTCTGCTGCAGTTAAAATCCAAATGTGCACACACACACACACACACACACACACACTGAAACAAACATCCCCTGGCAGAGAGATAAGGGAGTCCCTCTTTGGTGACTGCCCTCCCATTAAGACAGGCAGCATCACCAGCTGAGAATCCATCTTCAAATCTGCTGTAGCACAGCTGCTCGATAAAGACGTAGCTCTTGCCCATCTCCAGGAACTCCAGAATTACTATAAGCACAGCTCTTTGACCCCTCCGCCTCAGAGTCACTTACAGTTTGTTAATGAACCCACCTCATTAATGATGAGTCGGCTTGCCATCCGCATTCTGGTGCGTGGTCCGAATTTATTCGTAATCATGATCCGCAATCCAGCCTCAGGGAACCGGTACTTGGGTGGACTGGAACAGATGATCTCATCCACCATCACAACACTGTTTTTGCCATACTGCTGCATCCCCTTCACTAATGATCACAATGGACAGAGTTAGTTATGGAACTGATCTTACCGTGCTTCCCATCACCCAGTCATTCTGCTCAGGCTTACGTGCTTTAATGCACAGGTGACTTTCCTGTAATGTTTCTGCAGCCTGGTGAATCTGCTCATCAGTTGTGTACTTTTTTTAGATCTGAATGAACCTTAGATCTAGGAACCTTTAAAGCTATCCTACTGAATCAAGGTGCTGCACATCCAGAAGTCCCTAATGTTGTGTTCACTCCTTTTGGAAAATCTCTTCACTTGATCTCCAGAGAATATTATCACTCTCTCTTACATGACAAGTTTTGAAATGATGAAAAACAATTCTCAAGAACTAAAGTATGTATTTTAAGTTAACTTTTGTTAATATAAAGGAACCTGTAACAAAGTTAAGAGTTTTGTTCTACCGTGTTAGGAACACAGAGAGACAAAAATATATTGGGAATCAACAGAAGTACAGGGAAGGACTTTCAGAGCTCAACAACAAACCAATATTCTCACAAATACTAGACTACACAGAGCAAGCAGAGCAAGGCTCAGCAGACAGGAGACATACCCATGTGGTGTTAGAAAGCAGGGTAAGAAAGAGGCATATGACTGTAATAAATATTAATTGTTACATGTAATAATAGGCAAGGAAAAAAAACCCAACAAAATTCTTTGCTGCTTGTTTTCTCCTTTGCTCAGCTTGGCTTCACCCTCCCACTCCCCTTTTGCATCAAGTTACTTACATTAAGAAGAGGAAGAAAATTTAGGAGGTAGAAGTGAAAGATAGTTATTAGTGCACAGTTCCAGTCAGGGAGCAAAGGAAATCTAAGAAAACATTAAACTCAAACAAAGGAGTTAAAGTGGACTTGTTCTAGACATACATAAATCTCTATTGGGGATTTTTGGCATCGTTACAGTGTTGAAATATTTTTGTTTTTCAGGAAGAAGACTGGATCCATACATGCATGTATATCATATCATGCAAGAAAGGCTTTGCTGTCTCAAGCTTCTTCTAACATATTTGAAGAAAAATATCCCTCCATCATCATCCAAGAAGAAAAACCTAGCAAGCCTGCAAATCACCAGTAAATCGCTGTATCTTTTACCCTTTCGCATTTCAGTGTTTTGCTTTCTTTCACTAAAATGAGTTTTCAATGAGTACACTGGAGTCACCTTAAGTGCCATAAAGAGATCTTTGTTTCACACAGAAATATGCCCTACTCAAAGAATCCACGCTGCAGTCTTGTCTTGCAGCTTAATATCTCTAATAGAGAACAGAACTAGTAGTTATTTTGCATTTGGTAAACATAAAGGAGCAATTATCCTCTCCCTGCCCCGATATCTAAAACAAATTAACCTTGTTGAGTACTGTGGCTGATGATGCAAATAAGAAGCACAGCCGCTCCAATGACTTTCACAGTGAGAGTCTAGCAGCTTTTACCTGAAGGAATAAACAGCCAGCCACACTTCCTAGAAACCAGTCCTTACAGAAGGAGGCTACTTAGGAACCAAGCCTCACAGAAGAGGACTCAACCAGAGTAGTAGCTTAACATTTGCTTTAGTTAGACAAAGCAAAAGAAATGTCTGACAGCAATCCTGGCAAGGCAAAAAGTCCAGGCAGCTTCTTAACAGTCTCATCAGATTAACTACTCTCAAGTGAGTTTCTACAATGAAGCCTCCAAAGTGCTTCTTGAATTCAGTGTCATGAACAACATTGAAGCACTGCAGTTACTGGGGAACTGCTTCTTGGAGCACTAAGGAGACAGTGACCAAAAGTACTCAGCTTTGATGAAATAAAACCTTTTAGAACTCAGCACTGATGCAGAATACATCAGTACAAATATACACATATAACTAACTGCAGCTGTTTGGACTTACTGCAGCACACTGCTTTTTTATTTTCATAGCAGCCCTTCAGTCCCATTCCCTGTGCCCATAAACATACACACATCGGCCCCATATGGTACAAACAGGCTCCACTTAGAAATTCCAAAAACAGGTTTCAAAAATACAAAAAAGAGAGAAAAGCAATTTTCCCTTCCCCTTTGAGATATTCCTTAGAAAAGTATTTTCTCATAATGGCTTTTCCTTTTAACAAACCACCTCAATTTGCTGCTCACCACAGCGGGTGATAAGCAGCAACCCCACCAAAATGAACAGGAGGCTTCTTGCTGACTGTAGCTGACTTGATCGGGTCCTCAGGTGTCTGCATGGCACTGCTCAGAAACCCACTTTTTCAAAGTTTCTGGTTTTGGGGAGGAATCAAACCATGCCACCTGGTGGAAATTTGGGTCAATATAATAAAACCCAAGGGCAGTGAGCCACATGTTTGACTTGTCAAATAGAGGCATTCTTCACAAAGCCTTTACCTGTGTGTGTAGAACTCAGCCTTGAAACTGAATTTATCTTATGCTAAAAAGCTCTCCTGTTCCTCTTTAACACTTGAGTAATGGAAGCTTTGATGTTATACCACTGGAAACTCTTAAAAAGTAACAAATGCACAAGCATAAAAGAGAGCTGTGCAGCATGTGAACCTCCCTTTTATCTGCACCTTGAATAACAGACTAACCATTCTTTGGAGGAAGAAGATTCCTCAACCAAAGCAACCTTTCTTTTTTGGGAAGTAATCAGACTTTCATCCAGTGGAAGATCAGATTGAGATTAGACCTACACCTTGGTGAAGCCAAGGGAGTTTTTTCAGTGGACCTAAAACTTGCTAAGCCCTGGACAGAGAGAAAGAGAGGCCAGCTTTAGCAGCCTCCCTGCTACTAGCAATGCTTCTGCAAGCTGCTGCTGCAGATGGCGCAGCTTAGTTTATGAGGCCAGCCAAGTGTCAACTAACAGCTAGTCACAGATAGGTCATGGCATATTTTGACTCAACAGGAGGGAGATACAACAGGTAACCATGCAATGGTTTTCTAGCACAGTTTCTTGACACGTAAGGCACTCATCTACAAAGCAGCTGGCTAACACTGCCATCCTCCTGTTCCACTGATCACTGCAAACCTTCACCTCCTTCGCCTCTTCTCCATGTCCTCTCATCCCAAACAGCCTTGCCTATGGTAATATCTACACTCTCACATTTTGAACAGTGGTCCCTCCAATGCAGCATGCTTATGTGTAATGGGTGCTGGAGCAGGGAAAGGGAATCTGACTGAACCTGCAGCCTCAGTGTGCCTTTGAGGGAAAGCAGAGAAGGAATCTGCTGAGGGCAGTTGCTCATCAAAACACCATTTTCTCATTAGCTTTCTTGCTCCTTTTCCTAAAAGTTCTGCATGTTCTTCACATTTCCTGGAAAGGAAATGGGTGGAGAGGCAAGCATTCTGCTATCATCCCTTTACCAGGCAGTGGCTAGAGCGGCGTGCAGGGAGATGACATCAGAACCCAACAAATGTCTTAGAAGTACATCTCATTAATAGATGTGTTTTTTAACTGGATCACCTATTTCCTGTGTCCCCACTCAAATACATCACCAACAACTGCTCTAAGAGGTACCCTCTGAACCTCGTCTGTAAATATCTCCATGTTCAAGCAACAGACTTAACTGTATCTTAGCTTTCAAAAATTCACTGTAAAATGAGATCAAGGTATTTAAAATACAACTTCATTTAATTATATTACAATGCCCTATCAGAAGTAATTTAAAATCTGTATTAAACTATTGTCTAAACACCAGATCTGAGTGTATCTATGCACTGTAATTGCATGAAAATGCAGTGACACTACCTACACTGCAGAGACCCCAGCCTGAACACTAAAAGCAGAATTCCCTGAGTCTGCTCTAAATTCCTGTTTGCCACTACCTGCCGTTCCATGAACACCCTTCCAACTGCTGCCTACACAGCTGCTGAGTTTGATCTCCTAGAACGGGAGATGTTTGCAGAGAACAAACCAAGGAGACCTCATTCAGCAGGAGTAGCCCAAGAGCTCACTAAATTAGATGGTTTATGCTTTGAAGGTAGGAATGATATCACTCTGCAGAGAAAAGAGGGAATGGAACAAAAGAGGGATAAGACAATGATAAAAACAGGCTTACAAAAAAGCCAAAAAAAAACCCCAGGTATGTTATCTTACCTTCAGTACCAGAAGCTGGGTATCATCTTCTTCCCCTTTATGACAAAGACACAGATAACAAAGAACCTGCATTTCTCAGTTTTACATATGTGCTTGGCAATGTATGCAGAGCTATTTAGGCATGTGAAAGTTCTGAGGATCTGAACTCAACATATAATCCCTCTTGCCCACTGATCTCCCATGTCCTTTCCTTACATACCCATTCTCAGCTTCTATTTCCAAACTAAGTTTTGAAGGGAAAATTACCTTCTTCCTGGCAAAAAAAAATATTTCTTTCACAGTGTTGTAAGCTCATCACTGAGCAGGATCTAAAAAGGGAGCAAAACTGCCAATATGCAAAGCAGCTTTGTTTTCAGAATATAAAAAAAATTTGTGATTGGGTTTTTTTCATCTGTCAGTCTGCTGAATTGTCAAGTTAACCCAATAAAAACTCCTGCTTATGATTGAATAGTAGCACTGGTTTGATCTGCATTAAAGAAATAAAAAGGATATCCTGTGATCTACTCTTTTTCCAAGTCCTGTCTGCTCAGCCTTACCTTTCAATAGCAATGGAATGGATGGGTCATCACAACTAGAGGCATAACATTTATTACCATCTTCCAGCTCATTGTTGACTGTGTCACCATTTCCAACATTCTTGCTTTTAAAGGTGAAGAAATTTTGCATCCTCACATTGTACCTGGAAGTGCAACAGAAAGGTCTGAAAAGGTTGGATCATTGCATTTTCTTGACAAACTTTTAGTGTCTGAGAACAACTTCTGCAGACACACAGTAAAGCCTAGATGCATGGTCTCTGACATTAGGAAGTTAAGAGTAAGGACCATCAACCTCAGTGGCAAGCTGACAGGAGAGCAAGGGCTGCACCCTGCTCTCATGAGACACAGCAAACTGTGGAAAGGCTACAGCAGACTTAGTGAAGGCAAAACACTGGAGCTGCAGCTTTTGAAGCCACGATGTCCACTACACAACTTCTTCCCTCTGGCATCAGACCTCAGTTCACCTCACTGTTTCTCTTAGTACTGTGTGCCCCAGGGCACGGTCCTGCTGGCCACACTGATACAAACCAGAATGCTGTTGGTGTTCTTGGCCACCTGGGCTTGTACACACGCAGGCTTGTACTCAGCAGGTTGTTGACCAGTGCCCCCATGTCTTTTCCACTGGGCAGCTTTCCAGACACTCTTCCCCAAGACTGTAGCACTGCAGGGGGTTGTGGTGACCCAAGTGCAGGATCTGGCAGTGAGCCTTGTTAAGCCTCATGCTTAGCAGTCTGTCTGACGTTCCTTGAACTTGCTTTCCAGAGGCTACAAAAAATGTGTAATAGCTGATGTGCTGTGTGCTCACAATCCAGAGTACCAGGAAGACCTCTCATATATCCATGGAAATTACATTCTTTCTCAACTATTTCTGAAAGCTACTTTACCTCAGTGGACTATGAAAAGGATGAATGACAATATTTGCTGTTGACTGAGCACAAATCTGAAGTGAAACTGATTAAGCATGAAAAAGCAAGGGAACTTTGCACAGAAAGTGACTGGCTGTATTGTCCTCAGCAGGAAGGCCAAGGAAAAAACCACATCAAAAAGCTTGGTCTTTTAACACCTAAAGAGCATATAGAGAAAAAAAGCACTTACTTCATGATAAGTATGTAGAATGAATACATAATAATGAGTACAAGGCTTTCCCACCTCAAAGAGACAAAAAAAAAAAGTGTTAAAAGGCCTTTCAAACAGCTATATGCTTTACAAGTTTTAGGTGCATTAAACTTTTAGTACAAGTTACATTTGTGTACACAGCATTCACACCGTTAAGATCAGATGGTGTCTTAGCAGAATCGAAGGGAAGCAGACACTCAAGTTCCAATAAACATGCAAATAAAGTGTAAGGCATATATTTCAGAAATGTGCCATGCAGCCTGAACCACAGCTGCCCTCTGAGGATCACAATGAGAAGGCGTTTTGTCATTTCAGTGCTGAAGCACAGACCAGGCATTCTGACTGGACTCTTGTAGAAGATTATGATCTTTCACTAGGAAGATCAAGTCCAAGTCTCCTTGGACTGCTCTTTGGGACATGTAGCACCTAAATCTTAATGGCCAGAATGAGAGCAGCAGAACTTTGGTTACTCTCTCTGCACACGTGAGTCTTCAGGCCTCACACAGAGCCTATTTACTTAGTTAATGTTTCCAGGTTCTGAAACTGACTTTTAGTTTTCCCTGATCATCATAAAATACATAACCCCAGAACATACACAGATTTCCTGAGTGCCAAATCCAGCTCATAGTCCCAGCACATACCAATGAAAGCTAATTACACTGCAAGTCATTAACTGATCTGTCTTACAGACACTGGACTGTAGGAAACGATCCACACAACTTACCATTCTATTTTCTCATCATATATGAACTAGAAGGAGGGGAAAAAAAAAGGAAACACATGAACTGACCATTTCTCCAATCTGTCTTGAAAAACAGCCAAATTGATTTAATAGATATCAGTCTTATCTAGCCAGAAGCCTCTCAAGGTTGGAATCTTTCCAACCAGACCTTTCACGGTGTCCCTCACAAAGAATGAGCCTTATGGACAGGGCTTGGGTCCCTCTCAGTGGCTGCTATAAACACTATCTAGTAAAACATTGTGCGCATGTGAAAGACAAACGGGTATGCACACACGTACCCCTATGCTGTGCTGTGTAAATGGAAGTCAAGTCAGGTATTCTGAGGAGATCTACCTCTGAATCCTTTCAACAGCTACACCAGTTTTAGTAGAAAAGGCAGTTGTTTACTTCTGCTCTTAGGCCAAGTGGTTACACACACTTTACTCCACCCTGTGTAACTCCTGTAACTGAATGGGCATCTTCTAATGGTCTGGATTTATGACAAAACAAACTCAATTAATCCTTCCCCTTCCTGCCACAGAACACAGCAAATGCATACCTTCAGGAACTACTACACTGCTCTAGACAAACAGTGGTATCTCACCTGTGCTCAATTTGGAACCATTTACCCTGAATCTGAAATAAAATTACTGTGTAGAAACAAGAAACAGCCACCTGCTGTATCTAAAACAGAGGTGCAGCTCAGAACTATTCATCTTCACAACTAGGAGTCCCCAGGGGCAGAGTAGAGTGCAACTGCCCTGTGTAACAGGAGCCTGCTAGGGACCATACTGAGGAGCTGAGGCCCCACTTCCAGGTGTCACTAGAACTAGCTAGGAAAATAATTGTTTACCAGTGTACATCAATGGTTAGAAGGCTAGTCCTCCAAAAATTCAAGCAATTAAACACGTTAATTGGTAAGAGAACGACTTACAACAATAAGTATAATCACAGATATTGTGTAGTACACAGAGTCCCGGAACACAGCCCACTGGGTGAGACAAACCACCTGAAAAATATCACAACTTTAGCCAACAAAAATATGCCATTTAAAGACAAAACAAAGGCAATCACTCAGGTGTGTGAGCAGAATTATTATTAGCAATGATTCTGGAACCAGTGCAGTTTTATGCTAACAGGAAGACATCAGTTTGTTAGACAATGGATCTATAATCACCACCAGAAATAAAAACCAGATGGAAACTTCCATTACTGAAATGCATTTCTTACTAATGGTATTTAAATTGGTCATCATTTCAATTGTAAAGTACAATTCATTGGTTCCCACTTCATTATATTTGTGGATATATTGGATTTAATACCTGAAAAAATATGATACATAGTCTAACCATCTGCTGAGTAGATGGAGCAAATCTCAGGCACATGTCCTAGATTCTTTGAACACCATCAGTACCTGGATGGATGATCAGTTCACTGTGAACACAGTATTGTATGAAGAAGAACCAGTTTCTTCTGTATGCTACGTGTTCAGAGTGCTGAAACAATAGCTGAACTTTTGGAGAACACTTGCTATTTGTAAATTCTTTCCAGCATTTGTCATTTTTCACAATGCCAGCTCATGTTTGGCTTTCACTAATATTTTATTTCATTTCATTTTTATGTTTGCTCATGGAAACCCCGACATCGTAAGCAACTGAACTCTACAAACACAAGTATCTTACTAACCTGTCCTGCAAATATTCCACAGACACCAACAATGCACAGGATGTTGAAAACTGCTGAGCCAACAATGGTTCCTACTCCTACATCTCCATGAGTGATAAATACACCTGCAGATAGAGCAAAACATGCATTATTACCTCCGTTGTTTCATTTTAGGTCATAGGCAATAACTTAAAACATGAACTACTTGTGAACAAGAGATTGTTTCCAAGTTTAACCAAAACTTGTTTGATAATAAATGCTTCTCTGAGGAATATTTTGTGCTTCTTGTCTAGCTAGAAGCTCCCCATTTTTGGCTTAACATCTCTACATATATATTTTATGAAAAGTAAATGATTTCTTAGCTAGTTAGTTCAACAGCAAGTCCTGTATTTTACAGTTTGGTTGTTAGTGGTGCAGCAGCCCATTCAATAAGCATAAACCATCTCCAGTCACATTGTGAACATGGAATTTATTTCAAATAGAACAGAAACCTTTCTCCCAGATATTTAGTATTTAGTGTGTTCTTCCCTGCAATGACTCATGAGAGTAAGAAAATCCTACCCCAAAAACCTGGTAGCCACTTTGAGTGCAGTAACTTGTGCCTTCTGATTCGAACAGACAACCAGGATTCAGACTTACCTGTAGTACTGACTTGCAGAGTTCCCTTAGCACTGAACCC
This sequence comes from Porphyrio hochstetteri, assembly GCA_020800305.1. Taxonomy (NCBI): domain Eukaryota; kingdom Metazoa; phylum Chordata; class Aves; order Gruiformes; family Rallidae; genus Porphyrio; species Porphyrio hochstetteri. Next base: position 1,631,933 of record CM036908.1, read on the forward strand.
ACCTGTGCCTCAGGTACCTATTTGCAATATAATTGCATCAGAATGACAAAACTTAATGGCTGGAGCGGCCCTCCAGGGACTATGGAATGTAATCTTCATCACTGAGACAGAGTCCAAGATAACGTGAATGCACTACAAAGCACTGTCTGCTTGTACTTAAATCTTTTCCTAAAGGGAGCCTCAAAGGCTTGCACTGGCTACTCTTCAGCAGGCTGGCTGTGATGTTATAATGCATTCCTTTAGATTGTATTTCCCTAAAGTTTGTAGAAATGTCAATAGGGATAGTAGCAGAAAGCTTACTAAGGCTTTACTAAAGACAGACTTATACAATTTGCTGCTTTCCCTCTTCTCTGTCAGTGTAATCCTGTGTGCTTCCTTCTCTCAATAGGTACTGCTTTTGCCATTTAGACCTCCTCTCTATACCAATCATCTTTAGTACTTCAGGGATTGCTTCAAATCATTCTGCAAGTAATATATACCTGTCCTTCTGCCTTTAACAGATCTGACTTATCTATACATTAATTTGTTCTTTTCCTATGTTCCCTGTTCTCCTACCTCCCTGCTAAAATTAATTCCCTTTATTGGTGAATAAAGAAGCCAAAGAGGCATCAAATATCTCAAATTCTCTCTCAGGGGACTGCAATAATCTCTTCTTTTACTTCCTATGCTCAGAATCAGCCATTCGTCTCTGTGTTTTGAGAGGAAATTCACAGTTTCATGAGATATTTTGAGTAGTTAATTATACCATGAACCACAGACTAGCTGACAGCTGCAATTGCTGATTATAATTTGACAGAAGAATGGTAGCACTTTTGGATACCTCTGCTCGATCTGCTGCTGATTTTTTAACAGCAGATCTCATAAAAACCAGTGTGTGGGCTCCATACCTATAACAGATGCAAACAGTTCTGGAGTGGAGCTCCCTGCTGCCATGAACGTGGCTCCAGCAACATCTTCACTCAAATGTAGTCTCTGGAAAAGAATCATTCGTAAATACAGCTACTGTATTTACATTGCACAGTTCTGCAGTTACAAAGATAGCAGCTCTTCATTTTCTGGCCACAGTGCTGCTAAAGGATGAACAGTCACTGCAAGACAAAAATAGACACTGCCTTTTGAGCAGGCAAATACACTTTGGGCAAGCAAAATGTTTATACCCTAATTCGGTGAAGTGTCAGATAAAATTCCCTACATATCTGTAACTGAACTGCCAGTTGTGGCTTACACATAACTCACTTGAGAAAGGAATCTCTGCAGATTCAAAAAGACTGTAAACATCTCAGATTGTTTTCATTAATTTAATCTGAAATTCTAAACACAGTCATTCAAGAATTAAGGGCAATTCTTGGGGCTTCTAAAATTTGTAAATAAAAATCCATAAGAGAAAATTATAGCCCCTGTGAATAAACCTTACAAAGAGCAGGCCTGATTCTGGCTTCCCTTTACAACTGTGTTAACCAAAAGTGAGACCGCTGACACAGCCAAAATTAGCCCAATTAGACACAGAAAGGCTTGTCTACTGCGCACAGATCTATTTTTATGACAGCATCTCACAAGCTCTAATGGGATTGAGATAACTTTGAGTTCTCAGACCATCAGAAACATTTGTAGCTCCACAAGTGGGCTACATCAATTTAATACTATCTGAAAATCCTTCCCTGGAGTAACCAGGTTTTATGGAGGAGCTTTTTCCTTTGTGAGAGTCTCTAGACTCACCTCTATTTCTCTTCCAAGGATAGAAATGTGATTAGTGTCAAAAGGACCAGTACAGAAACCCTGTTTTTCAGGCAGCATACAATATTCTGAGCTGATGAAAACGGCATCCTACAGAACTTGACAAAACAAACACAAGCCATTTGATCTACACTGCTGCAAGAAGCTCAAACCTAGGTGTGCTACCTGAATTCTTAGTTGTTTTAATGTTCATCAGAACATGAGACAAAGGGCATAGATTTTATGAAGATTCAGTGACAGTGTAATTGGTATAACCCCACTGGGACAACTTACATACGGTGTATAAGGTGCATGCTAAAGATAAAACATCTGAAAAGGGACATAAAAGATCTCTATTCAGAATTTTACTGGTTTTGGCTTCTATTTGTTCTTCTATTGATAAGTGCAACTACATAGCTCTGAGTAACACTAACAGGAATTTAGTACTATGTCCACAGAAAAATAGAATTTTTAACTAGCTACAGAGGTTTTTCAGAAAATGGTCACTCACATTTTGATAAAAAGCAAAGGAAATGAGATTTTCATTTTGCTCTCACAATGAAATTCAAATCTGGATTTGTATTTTGCATTCATTTTGTACTAGTTCACCAAAGCCTCACCTAACATAACATTTACATGCCAAGTATAAATTCTTCCCTGTCCCAATCAACTCAATTAGAATACTACATGTGATTTTGCAAAGTCTTCTCCACCATTATGTAAAGAAATTACATTTATTACAATTTTTTCATAAAAATTATGCATTCTCATTCCATATAAAATCAAGGTACATACTGTTCTCATGGATTCTCACTTTATGCTAGTACCACACAAGCATGCTTGCTCCTTGCTGACACAGTGGTAGATGTGCAATTAAATCTGCATAGCCAACACATTAATTTGCCTGTGTACGGATTCTTTTCACAAGTGACTTTTAAAACTAGGAGTGTAATAATAAACCCAGCACATGCATATGTTATATATACATGCTTCAGGTATTCAAGAGTGAGTTTTGCCACTGATGTCCTTAAATCTTTAATTTTATCTGAGTGTGGCCAGGGGACCAATGTGCCCAGACCACAGGTTCACTTTTTGATGGAATGCTCAAATAATTTGAAAAGGACTGAGGCCAAAGTAAAAAGTTGACAGGAATAAACTCCCAACAACAATGGCACAAAATGTTTGATTCTATAATATCCTCTAAATACACTTCCAAAAGGGGAATAAAGTTCTTTAACATACCTCACAAATTTTCTCTAAGGATGGAACAAAGAAGTCATCGCATACTATAGCCAGAGCATAGAACATATACAGAGCCTGTAAAGAAAGCAAATTCAGGAAATATTTCAGATTTTTCCTGTACATGAAAAGAGGAAAGTTGCAATGCTATATTTATTCAGACTAGCAGAAATATACAGCTTGATTTTTTATTGCATTCCAAATAGAAACCCCTCTGCTGATCAATTTTTGGCACAAAACCAGATTCCTGAATGTAAGATTCAGTTCAGGACAAGAATGTTTGCCAGAACCAAGAAAAGGAAAGGTACCAACAGCTGACAGAATGAGGAGCCACAACAGACTCATATAAAGGAAGGGAACAGGCAAGGCTTACAAAGTTACATGGTCACCATCTGTGTTTTCAGTTAATTATTGGACCAAGTAATTAAATAGAAAGCAACACCATGCTGATTAACAATACTCACGAAATAACCACACCTGGAAATAAGTGGACCCTGACTCTGCATCAAACCTCTCAGGAATGATCCTGGTTCCCTGCACATATGATTTCCCACTATCTTCTGTGGCTTTATGTGCTGTGCTTCTGCAGTGGGTCTAATCCTGCTGTTGTCTCTCAAACAACTCCTTATTACTTTACTTTCCCTGAGCTGGGAATGGAAAACTGGAGCCTGCAAGCCATAATTTTTTCTACAATAAAATATAAAACTCCACATGACATTTTCTACATTTCTTCAGGGTTTGTTTGCTGCTGTTTTTTAATTACAATTGCATATTTTGCATAGAGGCACCAGAGGAAAGAAAATCAAGCATCTCCCGTATCACAACTGATGTCATCAACAAAAGAGTTCCAAACCCTGTTTATACAAGACAAAGTACAAACACAAGTCAGTGGAAGAAATCCCTCTGTGATCCATGCAACAAGGATTGTATCCCCAAGAGATACACAGGCACTGCAAATCCAGACCTGTGTGATATTCCTAGAGAAATCATGGAATCACTGAGGTTGGAAAAATCTTTGAGGTCATTGAGTTGAGCTGTTAACTAACACTACCAAGCCCACCACTAGACGATGTCCTTAAGATGCTACCCTTAGAGCACCTGCACCCATATAGGCTTATCAGAACTATTAAAATCAAAGTATTAGAAATATGTTGATATATACAGAGGTCTGTTGAATAAAGCCACTGATCTTACCACCTTGCAAGACAATTAAAAGGAAAAAAAAAAAGAAGCACAGTAGAGGAAAACTTACGGCAATGATATGAAGCAGAACCCCTCCTTGCTGCCGTTCTTTATTTGTAAATACATCTTCAGGAAATTCATTAATGGCTGAAAAACATATGGTTTTTAAACTTTACAGCAGCTGCAAGTGGCAGATGCATCTGTAGAGACACATGACCAAACAGAAATCTATCTTCCAAGCACTGAAGTCATTAAATCATTATTCAGAAAGAGATGTTCCTTTCTGCAGGGAGTTGTAGATATAGGTTTTCAACAAGATAAGCTTCAGAAGGTTCTTATGAACTTATTATAATATACTGGAGCTTAGGGAAGGAAGCAGAGAAAACACATAGTCATCTTCCCCCATACAAGTCTGCCAGTTTAAAGAAATACTTAAAAGCACAGTATATCAATATTATGCTAAGCCATTTTCAATTTCAATGGCAATTTTCTCAATTTCATGATATAATTCTGCAATCAATAACCATGAACATAGAAGCCAAGAATTCAAGATATGGTTGATCTTTGCAAAATTTCTTAGATGAGAATCTCTCCCTATCACGTGAAATAAAGTATGGCAAAACATTAACCAGCACCCAAAGCATGGGGTTTGAAATAAATTCTGCCCATTAACAAGTAGTAGTAACTAAAATTACTAATAACTAAAAAAGCATGAAGGAGACTTCTCCTTTGGAAGAAAAGGCCTGGAGCTACACCTGCTGGTATCTTACACAACATGGGTGTTCTTCCCTCACTAGCTGGAACACCATGCCCACATGGATGCATTCAGGACATATTTACTAGTTTTCTTATCACATCCCCCAGTTGTCCTCTGTTTCCTCCACTCAAGCTGGAGCTGTGAGAACACAGGACAGCAGAGACCCGAGTCCCAGCCTGGGGCCCCAGCAATGGTAATGGGACCTTGCAGCTCGGGATACATCCTTTCAGATACTCTGTGGGGCAAAGGTTTGCAGCTGCCATCACTGCTTCTTGTGTCAGGAGCAGCGTTCCCCTTCCTGTCACCACACACCACAGGGTAACCTGGCAAAACCTTGTCACCCGGGAAGCTGTACCTGCCTGCTCAGCTCACTCAGTTGACTGTGAAATATTTCACAGATTAAGGTTCAGAGTGATTAAGCCAGTACAAACTCAAGTTTCAAGAACCAGGAATAAAATTCATTACCTTTTTAACCTTTCTAGTGTGACTTTACTTACACAAAGTAAACACCAAACAGGAAATCAGAACACCAGATGTCAAAGGTAAGAGCCAGGAAATAGAAATAAGCCCAGGCATCTGATTACCAAGCAAAAGCAAAGCAGCTTCACTGCAAACCATCTTGCTTCATCAATAGTCTGGTGATTTAATATTTGTAATTAATAACTACTTGTAATTAATATTCCCTTGCCTCAGAGAGGTAATACTCCTCTCCACACAGAAGCCATGATACACAATTCTCACAGAGACACTACAGAATCTTCTTCACAAGTCAGGGGAACAAAGCAAGGCTCTGAGGCTTGGCAAGTAAGATTTCTTTGTTAATGAAATGGCCACCTGCCAGCAAGTACCAAGGTAAAGTTTGGAGCTTTTCAATATAAGCATTGGCTGTCTTTATGGCTTTATTATCCAGATGATCACAGGTTCTGTATGACTGATCTACACGCTCTGTATACCTCACAGACACGCGCTCTGCTTTATTTGCTCGCTGATTTGTGGCTTGCCTATCTTAAGCAAAGATTTGTTTTTCTTACCTACTGCTCAGATAACCTGGTGGCTCAGGAAACTGGCTCCTAGCCTAGGCCTGGGAATCAATATCACTTCACTGAGGGTGGCAGTGGTACTTCCTCATGTGTCTGAGCTGGCAGAGGGGATGTGACATTCTCCTGGAATCCGAAAGAGCATGGTCTGCCCTCACGGTACAATCTGATGAGTGTACAGCAGGGCACTGCTCTACGTCGTGCAAAGATATTTTCCATGTATGGGAGACAGACCTATCTGGCAGCCTGAGTGGGAGCTACATCTCCTCAGTTTCTACTGAAAAGAGACAGAACAGATGGGAGAAAGAACGAAATGAAGAGCAGTACATCTAATGGTGCTAACCTTTGCCAAAAAAAGGAGGGGAACATACACCAATCATCTTCAAATCAGCTAGAAATACAGAAATATTTATCCTGCTGGTACTGTCACAAACCCATGGCTCCTGCAACTCATCTTGTCAAGTAGAGATTTACTGACAGGGAAGAAGGGCACCAAGAAAGCAAAGTCTATATTGGATATGTCATCATATGCAGCTCATTCCCTCTCCCCAGCCATAAAATGAGAGGGGAAACAAAAGCAGCTTATCCAGCCGTGACCTGGAGGGAACACTGCCACCTTCTTCTGAGAGATGGAAACGAAAAATCCTTGATTATGCCACGACAGAAAAAATGACTCACCTTTGATAAAAAGGCTCAGGCTGAGCTGTCTGTGGCTAAAGAGCTACACAAGGCAAGCAAATAGCATACCTCAGGACAGAATATAATAGCAGCTGCACAGCTTGAGCTCTCTGCATGGCTCTGGAGTGAAGTTCTGGTATGCAAGTCAGGGTAACCCAGGCATGCCAGTGACACCTGTCCAGACTTAGGCTGTTACGGATTACTTCTGGGTACCATCAGAGCATTGTTCCCATGTGCCCTATCCATGCTGTGACAGGCAGTCTGCCAACGGAGTTAAGTTTCCAAATCTCCTAAGCCTGACAGAACATCTCAACCACCACGTGGATCTGTGGTTTTATAACCTGCCTCAGCATGTGATTTCTTCACCTTATCAGGAGTTGATTTACTCACAGAGGCAACGAACATGCCAACTCCTAATACCTGCTAAGCGTTCAAGCCTGTTACAACTAATTTCTCCTCATGGGGAGAAGGGAGCTGAGGCTGTTTGAAAGGACACACACAATTGGCTCCACCCTGCCTCTCTGCAGGACAGGGGCTAAGGAAATGATGTACACAGAAGCCCGCTTCTCCTGCATGTTTTACCTCTGCCCTGGCTCCTCTGTCCCTTCAGGACACATTATGTCTACACACTGCGATACCTGCCCCCTTGCCCTGATATTCAGAGGTCGTTGACTCACCCAGGGCAGAGGTATAAGGGGAATAAGGACAGACAGAAGACAGAATGATATCCTTCTATTTTTACCCTCCCTATAGTCATATTCAGAAGCCAGCTTGAATATTTCAGATGTGTGTCATTTCTTTAAGCACTTGAAGCAGCTGTAGGCAGAGGAGCTAGGTGTATTCTGCTTATTTCACAGTGCACAGCCTCATCTTCCCAAGGCCTAGTGTTACATCCACCAACACGTATCTGGGCCTCAGTGACAGCAAACTCCCTCCTCACTGTGTGCAGATATGAGCTTCTTCATACCTGTCAAGCAAATGCATGCATCACTGCCTGGTGTCAGCAGCAAAATGCCAACAGTGTGCACACCAAGACTTGACCTTGGAACCTGCACTGATTTCTGATTCTGTCCTAACAGAATCTGTTAGGAGAGCTGAGTGAAAGCCATGAAATCATCACTTCTACCAAGCCCATCTCCCTGAATGCAGAGGTCCTATGTGAATGGAGTTGCAGTGAATGGGGTAAGTATGTCTTAGAATCAACTTTGTTTTCCAAGTATCTGTGGCTTTGGCCCATATTGTTCTTCAAAATCAGTGTGCTGAGAAGAGTTTTACAAAAAGTAGGTTAGCCACATCATGATGGCTATGGGAGAAATTCCTCCCACGTTCTCTTCACAACTAATGTCAAGAAGGTTGTTCCCTGTCACATTTCACATACCTGCTCAGGTGGTGATGGCCTCAGGAATTACTGTGTGAGCTCAGTACAGACAGGTATGTAGGTCGTTATGGGGAAGAGAATAATGCATTCGTCTGATCTTCTTGCATAACATGTGCACTGTCACTACTGTGGTAGCAATTGTGTGTTTTAGAAAAGAACAAGACTGCTTTTGTTCATAGAGAAGTGTTGACTTGTTTTAGTCATGTATTCCTGTGTTAAGGTTGGAAACAAAGTCAACCTGAATATGATATTATCACAGTGAAACTAGTTTGCTCACATATCAAAAGTATATGAATGCCCTCCTTTTCAATACTACTCCCAGATGAGATATAATACATTTTAAGTCATAAGATCATAAATGCACCATAGCACATTAAAGCTCTATTTTTTACAGAATTATAGCAAGCCTAAATTAATGAAAAAAACCCCCACATAAATCTCATATTTTAAAATAACCCTTCCTAGCACCACAGGCTAACTCTGAATTGTCAGTGGAGAAAAATGGTATAATTAACAAGTGCTTTCACACATGGAAACCAGTAACTTAAAAATCTTACAAGAACCAAAGAAGAACAATAAACCCATTGATAATCCTAGGTGCCATCCAGAAAAAAAATGAAGAATTATCGAGCTTTAACTTCTCATTCCAATGAGACAGCTGTTTCCTGAAGCAGGATAACATGTGGATTTTTCCTCAAATACTCAGTTCGTCTTGTGTTGGACGAAGTGTTAAGTCAGGAATGGTCAATTCAATGAAATGCACACATTTACTAGAAAAATTCTGCAAGGAAATTCCTTTAGAGATAACTCTAGTAAACTGGTTTCATGGATTATAGCACCTGAAGAGCAACAGTACAGTGAAATGATATGAAATACCACTCAACTTCTTTGAGAGACATTTGTGCATCAGTGTAACGCTGTGTGATGGCAAAGATCAAGCTTTCTATTTGTAGGCAAAGTACCATATGGCAGGAGGCACATTAAGCATCCTCCTCCATAGTCCTCACCTCACAAACAGAGTTCTGAGCAACTTTTATCTCTGTGGTATATTAAATCAAATTGCATTGCTGAACCAAAAGAGGACTGCCAAATGTGATTATCTGTACAATGGGAAGTAGCAGCTCGTAAAGCAAATAACTGATCAACTCTAAACTATTAAATCCATGTAATCTATGTATCACAAAGGATGGCATATTAATGAAAGAGCCTTCAAAACTCTCAAAACATATGACATTATGAAAGTATCTATACAAAGCTGGATTAGCTACAATAAAAAGTAGCACTAATACCTTTTTAAACCCTGGACTTAGATTTAGTTTCTCTTCTCTTTTATAAAAAATAACAATATTTGCACTCATTAAGGCAATGTCAAACAATAAAATAACAATATATTAAGATTTTCCACCTGCCTCCACTGTCGTTACACTACTCTGAGCAAAGGCTGCCAACAGCACTAGCAGGGGCCAGCACTGGGGCAGCTTATCCAGACCCAGCTGAGGGGGAATAAGATGGTTCATCCTCCACTCAGGACTGAATAATCATTGTGGGATAATGTGAACGGGTTTAAATTGTACTACCTCATGACTGTTCTGTGAATTCATGACAGACATGGCTAAGTCCTTTTTAAATAGAAAGGGATGTCCCTGGCAAGATCACTGGCTGATAGGGAAAAAAAGTTTTGGAAAAGAGTTGCTAACTGGACACCTATTAAATGGTCAGGCAATTTTTCATTACAACAGAAAAAGCATGGCTCTTCATGTTTCTCACAGACAAGCCTTCCAGCTGCAAACACACTGGAGAATCAAACATGACTTGCTTTCCATGAGTTGTTGGTATTACCACCAACAAGCTCAATGAGGTCTCGTTTTGGTGGTTTTTTTGCTCCCTGTAAGACTGCAACATCTCTTCTGGAATTCAAGGACAGCCAGCGTTTATACTCGTTGTTCAGCCTGCCCGTTCATAAACTCAGATTGCACGCCCCTGCACAGTAAGGCCAGAAGTCTGTTGCCAAGGAGAGGCTGTGATGGCTGCAGTGCCAACAACCTCTCCGTGATTTCACTACAAATCCATCAGCGCAGCTGTACAGCCAGGGAAAGTGACAGTCTGCTTTCAACACCAGAGGGCTTGGAAAATCCACCAAGCAAGCTACAGCCCTTCACTGGAAAGGTTAAGGAAAATGTAACATGATTTTAAGACACTGTAGAGTAGTAACCCTCTTTGAAACCACATGCTCCACCTGGGACAAAAGGAGGCCACTCTCACAGCAGGTGGGGTATGAGTCTGTGTTTTGTTACTGAGCTGAAGCTGCTGTTCTATGTACTGCTGTATTATACCTAGTGAACAGCTCACCGCCAGAGTAGACCACTACCTCCCACTTAGTTCCCCAAATGACTCAGTGGTTGTACAAGGAACAGGCACCACAAAAGTTGTCCTTGACAGACTGCCCTACACTACAGGATCTCATAGCTGGAAGAGTCTCTTCTCTGTGCTGCTTGCACGTGCAAGCAAGAGGGACCAGTTAAGTGAATCTGGCCCAAGGGTGCAGTCTGCTTCCTCAGTGAAGATCTGAAGAACTCATTTGGCAGATGTCGCCCATCTCAAAACTGGGATGTATTATTAGTCCATTGATGCCATATGACAATGGGATCAAAACTGCCCTTCAAAGACAAAAAGTAAAAGCTGGCTACCAGGGACAGAGCTAATATGAAAGACCATCACATTTATGAATAGAGAGTGGCAGGAAATAACAGTTTTCCTTAGAACTAGTATCACTGATACTGATTAATGAACATCTCTGCTTGCAAACTGACTGTAAGAGTACTTCTCTATACAACCAAGTTCCTTCTTCCTAGCCTTCTTCAGTGGATAAAATTGGGTGCTGCTACCTCCTTATACCTGCTGGAGATAGACCTCAAACAAGGCAGAACATGAGGCTGTTTTCTGCCTGGCACATCCTCACTAGAAGTGACACCCACATTCAAACTGCAAATGACTAGCAAAATTTGACTTGACCAAACCAGACCACAGATTAAGTTTGAACTGCTGGTAGCTAGAAAACCTAACAGGTTCCTTGAAAACCAAACAGACTACACATAGAACACATGGACAAGGAAGAAACAAGCAACTCAAGAGCTGCCAGAGCAGCTATCTTTCAGAATAGAAATGCACTTCAAATGAAACTGCTTTGTGCCTTCAGCACAGTTAATGAATAATAATAGGCTTTTGAATCCTTTCTACTTCAGTAAAAGCTGCAATACAATTCATTTAGAAACAGCTGTATTGGCACACACTCTGTTCTTTTTCCTCAAATGCATGGAAAAGGAAATTAAAGTCAATATTTTAAAAATACGTATTTTTACTGTTTTCTGATCCCAAATCCAAATAGGGATTGTGACCATCCAGTGAAGCTGCGTTATGCCCCAAGCTGAAACAGCACAAAAACTGTAGATGGTATCTTCTACCAGGTGAAAATTAAGTTTAAAAAACCCTAGCTTTCTAGAAACAAGCGGGCACAGGGTAGCAGAGGAACTGTAGACTTTAAGCCAGGCTGACAGAGACAGGCATAAAAGGAAGTCAGGCATGGGTACTGTTTGAACTTTCTTTACTAAGAAGTTTTTCTTTCTGGATATACAAGGAAAATGCTGGAACACCACACTAAAAAGACCTACTCAAACATTTATTCCACCTCCTGCCAACTCAGGATTGTTTCCAGCAGTGAGGGGGTTTTGTGCTTTGTCAAAAAGTTCCATAGATCAAGAGGGAACAGGTAAAATACAAAGACCTAATAATGAGGCAGAGGAAGCCCCTCAAGGCTGTTCACTAGGTGACCTCTCAGGGGCCATAATTCCCAAGAGGGTTCAGCACAGGCAAGCCAAGATCTTCAAGAAACTCAGCTCACCGTGGACACCATGCTCAGCCCCTATAAAACTCCAGGCTGCTGATGCCACAAACCGAGATTGGCTGATTCTCTGAATTTTAACTGTGGAAGGAAGGTAAATTTTGAAAAATTGTTTCAAGTTGCACATATTAAGTTCTCAAAAACACCCAACTGTTAAAAAACACTGGATCTATAATAAAACCAAGTTTTGGAGTTGAGTATTTAGGATAATTTTTTGTTCCCTGCACCCTTGGTGCTTTGAAAAGCTCATTTTCATATGGAGAAACAGAAGCTGTGTGAGCCATGTTCATCTGGTGCAGCCAATTTTCAGTACTTCACTGTAAACCGTGTGAGAATTGTTTTTACTTTTCCTCAAGCCAAGGTCCTGGAATCATGTAATTATTGTGTAAGAACATCAGCTTTCACTTAAAACAAAAAATCTGCTTCTAGCCTTTGTGTCTGGGGAAGAAGGCCAAAGCTCAGAAATCTTAAAGACTTACAAAACCCAGAAGACCAGAAACAGAGACCCACACTTGTTCTTACCTTCTACACAAACTTCACAGTTTTGCAGGGTCAGTTTACACTCTCTGAGCACACAGCATTACTCCTTAGTTCATATGCTTTAGTGATGATAAAAAATGATGCCAACGTGTTTCTTATAGGCTAAAGCCTACTTCACCTTTCCCACACAAGTAATCTCATCTAAGGCAACCAAGATTTAACCCTCCAGTTCCTATGTCATGATTCATTTACTAGATAAATATTTCCTCAGATGGCAGATTTGCACATCTCTGTGCTATTTTTCCCCAGACAATATCCCTCCCAGAATTTTCACCTTACTCTAGGAATTCAATAAGTAGCTGTAAACACTACTGGAGTACTTAAAGATACGATCTCTTTTCAGTCCTAGCCTCTACTATCTACTTCAGCAGCCTTGCATCATATATGGGAAGTAAAAACCAGCTGCTTACAAGATTTGTAGACTTCCACATATTTAGCAGCATCTTAAGTAGCACTTATATTTTGATGGAAAGAATCAAAGTAATTATTCCAGAACAAAAGCAATCTTAATTCAGAATAGGGGCATACAGCAGGGCAAGTCCACTGCTAGAAGGTGGAAAGATGAACACTGCAATAATTCCACAACCCAAGTTTACAGTCTTTCTCACACTGTCCATGTGGAATCCTTTTCCATGAGGAGAGAGGTAAGCCAAACTTTGAGCAGCACACAGAGGAAGCTGATTACAAGGCCAGAGGCCATGGAAATGAAATTAGCAAAAGGAAAGGAAGAGGGGGAAAGCTACGTTTAATGATGTCACAGACCAGTCATGAAAGATTAGTACAGGGTTTTCTTAGACTTTAGAAGTGTGAAAGAGTGTACAATTTAATGTAACACATGCCTCTAATCTAACCAGGTCGGCCACCAGTAAAGAATCTACTGTCACACAAGCTTCAGCACATACAGCACGAGGCCAGCTGGGTGCCTGCATATACAGGTTATAGCTGGAGCTTCTGCTTCACTGCTGCTGCTAGCACAGACAGTTCACTTCAACTCAGCTCCTTCTCCATTACTGCAAAAAAACTCCAGCTGTAAATTTGGAGTCTTGCTTTCTACAAACAAGCACCACACTGTCACAATCCTGTGTGCATGTACACTGAAACCCAAGTCAGAGCAGCACTCCTCATGACAAAGGAGCCATCAAAGCTGCAATCAATTTAAAGACTGATAGCAGATTTTATTTTACTTGCAAACCTCATTGGCTGCCCAGCAAATGAATGGAAATGGTACCTAGAGTTCACTCCATCTTATTCTGCACCATTTTACTGCATAGCATGCATACAGACTGTGGGGTAGCCCTCAGCAGAAAGTCCCCCAAATCAGCACCTCAGAAATATATTTGTACCCAACGGACACCTGCACTTGGCTCAACAGGCACCAGACTACATTGCCTTGCCTTGAGAGGCAAGAACGTTACCTTCATCTGAAGTCTCAGAAAGACACCCCTGGGAAACAGCCACTGTCTAAAAAAGATCACTGAGGTAATGACATAAATGAAGAGAGGGAATTATGGAGAGCCTTAGTATGTGGTAGAGAAAGAATCAATGTCTGAAAGCTAAGGAAGGAAAAAATAGTTAAATATATGCACTAAATTCTTTACAAGAGGAAAAATAAGAAACTTACATATTCATTTAACCATTCCAGTAGCAGATATTTAAGACAGGTGTGTATATATATGTATATATATAAAGCCCTTTCTGAGTCCACATACAGCAAATTTAAAAGATCTGTAGAAGCACCATCTAAAATATTCTCAAGAAGCATCACACCAAGATGGTGCACAGCAAAATACATGTAATTAGACTTCGCTGTTTCAAGGGATCTTTTTCAGTCTGGTCTGAATGAGGCTAGACTCCAGTGTTACCCACATCATACTTTACAGTGCCACTCCGTGCAGGAGGACCACATAAGATATAACCAGCTGCAAAACACAGAGAATGCTTTCACACCTGCTCTTATAGGAAGAAGAATAATGCAATATCATTTCTTAAAATCATCAGCTTGTATTACCTTCATGTCATTGCATCAGGCAGTTCTGAAACTGTTTTTTCTCTCCTAGCCCTTGCTTAGATGAACTGAAGAGGAAAATCCATCTTTCCAATATAGATTAGAAATACACGGGGGGGAAAAAAGTGTGCAAGTGTATATATATATATATGTGTGTGTGTGTATATACATATATATATATATATATACTGTTTACATTCTCTTTACATATATCTATTTAGGTTTGCCTCAAACTGTTAGTTGAAAAAAATCCTGCCATGCAAAAATAAGGCAGTTGCTTGTATTCCTGCTGTGCACCAGAAAACAGCCAGAATCACAGTAAGAAATCTGATAGACTGTGGCTGCAGAAGGGTAATGACAGACCAGCATGGTTACAAAACCAAGAAACATGGACTAGGACAGTGAGTACTCAAAGGCAGCAGAGCCTCACTACAAATTTCATCTGCTTCCAGCTGATACTAGAAGACCAGAGCAGGAGTCATGGCTTGAAACTCCTGATCTGATCTATCATATCTCACCTGCCCAGAGCACCAGCTCTAACATTTTAAAGTTATTTATATGCCCATTTTGGATTACTGAACCTATTAACTTCACTTACGGTGTCACTGTGTCATGTAATACCAATCTTTTTCACAGCCAGAGGGAAGACTAAATGTAGGAAAAGGCCTCATACTGTTGGCACCCTCCTTCAGCAGCCTGGCTGCATGTAGTGATGAATGCTGCAAGCTGACTGGCCTGTCTGTGCACTGCCACTTACTTGGATTCAACAATTTCCCAATCAGTTACAAACACCAAGGGACATTACCCAATGAGTACCATTCTTCTAGTCTTTTGTTCTGTGAAAATGCCTCTTCTGTTACCTTGCAATCATCAAATGCTGGGCAGAAAATGTTGTCCCTGGTCTGTGAAACAGTAGGGCTTTTTAAACCTTGCTGGCTTCATCATGCATCACACCTATTGAGTTCTCACCTTGAGCATGGCAGTGCTTTGATTCCAGCTGGATGGCCTGTCAGGAAACACTGGTCACAGCTTACACTGGCAGGTCTCATCGGCCACTCACACATGATCACTCTGCAGCCATCCGGTCGCTGTGTGAAGCTCCTGAGCAGTTTCACAGTGCAGTTGCTCACTTCTATGATAAACTAACTGCAGATCCATCACTGAGTTAATTCTGCAGCACGGACACAGGCTGAGCAAGGGAACATGGTTTTCCCACACGCGTGGTGTAGTGCATACCACAGCTGGGAAGGATACGTACAAGCTTGACTTCCAGCAGTTGATCCATCCACTAGACAAACCTCTCCCCATCCTTACTGTGAAAGCATACATATTATGGTTTCATACACAACTGGGCAGTTGACCAAGAAGCAGCTTGTTTTTTTCAGTTCAGGGTGGGTTTTTTTTTCCTAAATTTAACAGTTGGGAGACTTTGAAATGTGTCTGGAGATGAATCAACAGCTTAAATGGTTCAGTGAGCAAAATAATTGTATGGATTTTTTTTTTCCAACATGGGGATTTTAACATATTTGTACTTGACAGACACAACAAATCCAAGTAAAACTCATTTCTCATTTCAGTTCCGTTCCTGTTCTTTTTAACTCTCTTAACCATATTTCTACTGAAAATAAATATTGAAATTAAGAAGCATAGCTCTATAATAGTTAATGGAGCTTTGCTAATTTACATCAGCTTGAGGTTCCAGGCCATATATTTTTCTTTAATTAGAAAGGTTAGGAGGCAGAAACAGTGTAAAGACTGTAAGTGGACAATGTTTTCACAAGTATGAGGTTAGAATAAGACAAAATAATTTTGAAGTAGGAAGAATGTGTGGATGGTGCATTTCAATACAGACAGAAAGAAATTTTCCATGGCATTTCATAAACACTGCAAGGCACAAATCAAGGACCTATATTCCATAACGGGCTATGAGTAATACACACTGATACCATCCCAGGCTAAGCCTTACTCCTTTTACTCAAGGTGTGCCATGGCAGTTAGGAAGGTGCTTGCCAGACTGAGATAAACTCAGTTATTTGTAGAAATATTTGTAACATAAGAGATCACCAGAGCATTCAAACACAGGTGATGTTTCACCCTGGAAATAGCCTGCCCTGGTTTTTGGATGAGACACTCTCCATTTAAGCCTGGGCATTGAATAGTAAAAATATAAGGAAATGACAGATTGTGACACATACAGTAATGACTGTAGAACTGAACAAATACCAGCTATAGATAGCAATAACAGAGGAGGCTGCAGTCAAGGAGGAGTGATAGGGTACTGTCCACAGGGCTCCTCTGCCACCACATCAAGAGGGAATAAATTTGTTTGAAAACCAAGAGCAGGCACAGCTCCTGAGAAAAGGAGGATGGTACAGCTGAGCCAGCAGGCTGAGGAGGTGGCACTTGCAGCTGGAAGCTGAGGAGGGGGAGGTAATTGTCTACCATTAACATTTAAGGAAGGAACAGTGTACCCATCGATAACTGATCTGAACAACCACAAGATGAGTCGAATCTTTTCCTACTAATAAATGCAGCCACATAAAGCCAGCAGAACGTTGACTGACCTTAATGCATAGAGGACTAAAAGTAGTGCCAGCAAGAGGGCTGTAGGAAAGCTAGACACAGCACATGGGATAACGTCAATGCCTACAGGAAAAACCACATACACACACTTTATGAAGCTACATCAGATATGCAATCAAATGCTTTATTTTCCCCTCAAAAAATACCCCACCCAGTTGGCACAGATGTCAGTTCCGGGATACAGCCTGCAGGAGGGGAGCGTCTGTAGGCGATTCCACAATGCCAGGGTACCAGCGTTCGGCTTAAATGCCAGCTGCACTTCTAGTCAGCCTTCACACACTGTCATACCATCATCCTAGAGACATGGAAGTGAAATTGCAAGCCTGCATATGTTCAAAATAATCAAAGTAATAGCCTAATGTTGCAAGTCATTTCCTACAGCTCAAATCCAACGAAGAGGAGCTGCAAATCAGTTCACACACAAGTCATGCCATCATTACAGCATGTACTCCTCGTTAGGAGAACCTGGAGGACTGGGTTATCTTCATAGCATTCCTCAAATTCATTATTACATATACACTCTTTGTAAAAGGTATGTACAGTAATGCAACAAAGGACAGCAAGTAATGTAATTTGAAAAAAAGAAATTATGGACAGTGCTACACAGGATGGAGAGCTCACTGATGAAGAAACTGCTATGGTAGTAAAAGGTTTTAGGGAAATAATAGCATGTAACAGGGAAGAAATCAAAGACTTCTCACAAAGACACAAAAAGTTATGCAAGAGAAGACTGAAACAAGTGCAGAGCACAGGGAGAGAAGTACAGGAAATAAAATGAGGAGTGGGAAATTACACAAAGCATGCACAGTAAGGAATAAATACCAAGAGGTAAAATGATGTACCATGCTTGACTAAATATTCAGGAATGTGCTAATGAGACATGAGGACAGCCAGGAAGCAATGGCTGAAGGTCCAAGAACTGAGAACAGAAGAATGTGTGAGAAGCAGGCACAGATACACATACCTGGAAATGACAAATCATGGTATGACTGCATCCATTAGAGCAGAGCTGGAGAAGTTGTAAGGAAGGTCAGGCAATAGAGGAAAGAAATAGGAAGTATGCAAAAAAGAAAAAAAGCAGGCCAAGGAAGCTATGAGAACAGCCAGAGAGATCCAGTAAAGCACAACACCAAAGGGGAAAGGAGCAGGGAAGAAACACAGGTGGCATCAGTAGGATGAGAAGCAGCCTACAGACAGATCACTAACTGTCCCGGTGGTCTCGCTATGGGAATGGACACACAAATGGCAGTTGCCCACAGCTGTAATCAGGAGTGAACCTGTAGGATCCACAGATGGTCAAAAAAATTAACCAAAACACTCAAACTGTAATTCCCATCAAAGAACCCACAACAGTAAATAGCACCTAAAGAGCCTGATCAAACAGCTTCAGTCAGGTACAACTGCCAGTTCAGGGCAGGTAATCTGGAAGATTTCAGTAATTCCCAATAATGAATTCTAAGATATGGTATAACAAAACACAGCATCATACACCCAGCAGTATTCACTTCAGCCCAATGATTTTCATCGTAGATTTCCCCTGATAAATGACTGTACATCTTGGCCCAACTCAACATCGTTTGTCTTTAGATTTAAGACTCTTCTCTCTTCCAAAATCTAAATTACTTTTTGGCTGACATTAA
This sequence comes from Porphyrio hochstetteri, assembly GCA_020800305.1. Taxonomy (NCBI): domain Eukaryota; kingdom Metazoa; phylum Chordata; class Aves; order Gruiformes; family Rallidae; genus Porphyrio; species Porphyrio hochstetteri. Next base: position 1,650,583 of record CM036908.1, read on the forward strand.
ACCAGTATTAATTAATAAACTGTAACAGTTGTGCTACTATTCCATTCTCAAAACCCTGACACAGAAGCTTGAATAAACCACTTGGATTCATAGAATGTGTTTCCCTTCTCACCATTTTCTCTGTTCTGATGATTGGGATACCAAAGAAGTTTTACAACTAAAGATTTGGGCAATAACAGTACTTGCATTAAATGGCAAGCTAAAAACCTACCCTCTGTTTATCAGACATAAACATACCAGTAAGAGTAAATAATACAATTGCAAGTGATCTACTGAGATGTAGGAGACCTGGATCATTTAGACGTCACTTGGACTTGCTTCTACTGCAATCTTTATAGCATTAGGCACTTCGTTAACAATATCAAACAACCGTGAGCTAAATGTGTTTTGCTACTTTGGTGTGTGTGTCTCTATGTGCTCACATGTGTGTTACTGTGCTGATTCTGCTGGAAATGTTTCAGACTTCAGTGACACCAAACATAATGGTCCCAAGATTATGCCTCTTTCTTAAATAGGAATTCAACAAAGGAAGATATAAACTGGAACATGAGTACCAGCTGGGCTGAGGCACAAAGAGCCACTGTGCTCCCAGAACAAACAATTGTAGACAAGGCTATGTTTCACTTTGATGTGCTAAGCTCTACAAACTCTGAGACTATCTGATCCTGATAACATCTGCCCCTCCACTAGCAAAAAGAATCACTGAATTGCAACAGCAAAACCAATAGTGCTTCTTATCAGGTGAGCTGAAGCAGACTGACCACATCAAACAAGAAATGGAGTTGAGCATCCTCTACCGACTGGACCTCCCTGGATGGCATACCCAGGGAAACAGCAGGTTACATCAGGCTTGAAACACCTCTGCTACCACATACATACAATTCACAGGTACATTCTCCATCTCCTATTCAACCATATAAATTACATAACCCTGCTGAAGAAGGGAGAATAGAAGAACCTCATCAGCTGAGATCCAACTGAGTTCAGTGTAAAGTAACTTTCGCACTTTACCTCCTATTCAAACATAGAGTAAGCAAGCTACTGGTGTACCAGAGACATTCTGATGACAGTGCTGTGCTGAACAGCTATTCTTGAAAGCAACTCTGCATCAGAATAAGGAAGGAGGAACCCAGAATTAGGGGTAGAGTGTAAATTTGTAAAGAGCATCAAATGTCAAAGTTCTAACTGTGAGAAACCTTGCAATTACATTGACAAAGAAACAGCCCCATAATCCCTGTGTAACACTGATTCAGATCAAACTTTGGGGGGAGGTGTTGATGTCTGAGGGAGCGTGGGTATTTAGAGAGGAGATTTTAAGACCTGAATCTGCTATAAGAGTGTTTGTTCCAGTTCTGTCCCAAAGGAGAACTAATTTAGCTGGACCAAAATACTTCTTCCAGCTCCATGCTCCTCTGACTGGAGGTGTGCAAGCTCCATCTGGCTGATGTATTCAAGTATAGATGCCCCAAATGAAGTCCGAGCATCCTGGCCATTGATGTTAATTTCTGAGTAATTACCCAGCCTGACCCTCTGCTGTCAATTCTCCAGCTCTCCACATTTCCACCTTGCCACCCGTGCTTACCTCAGCCTCATACCCTCTGCACCAAACCTCCTCTCAGCCCTTTTTAAAGTGCAGTTCTAATCCAGAGCCTTCCTGTCTCAGGTCCAGCACTCACAGGACCTTCCTGCATCTCAGTCACTTTCCTGCATCTTATTTTAGGCCCTAATCTGGGGAAGCACCTTAAAGCACGGGTAAACACGCTTTCTCTAATAAGGACAGGCATTAACACACGCTGTGCTGAGCCACGGGCTGGGGCTGTCTCTGCTGTTGACAGCTAGGTTGGTTTTCCTCAGTTGTGATAGAGAGATTTTTAGGTATCCTCTTTGGTATCTTCTAAATTTACAGACCACAAGAAATAAGGAAAATACAGGCGGGAACAATGTTTCAGGTTCCTTTTTTTTACTGAATTAGGACATATTTGAAACTGTTATAAAGCACAGCTGTAAGAAAACAATAAAAACTACTGGGGTTTGGTTTGGGGCTTTTTATTTTAAGAGACTGTTGGCATCAGCAAGGGTAGATAACACTTTCCTATATATTATTCCTATTTTTTTCAATATATATCTCTTTTCTGTATTACAATATAGCCCTAAATAGCTAATAATTTCCTCATCTCCTTCGATTCCCATCTTCCAAAAATTCTCAAAACCAGTTATTTTAAGGTAAGGCAGGTCACAACAAGATACAGAAGGACTGAGATAAACAGCTTTTATCCCCTACAATGAAAGGAAGCAATTAAGAAGCCAGAAGCATCATTCTCAGTCTTAGAAAACTGCAGGGAATACTTAGCAGCAAAAGAATGAAGAAGCTAGGCAATTCAGATTCCAGGACAGGACAGGAAAAATGTCTAAAATTCTGGTTATCATGTGCAGTGTAATATAAGAGATACTACACTCAGTGGGTCTAACATGAAATTCCATTAAGACTTGGTTTAAATGACCAACTTGAGTATTTCTACTCAAGTTACCTTAGAATCCAACTGCAAGTGTTATGCAAAGCAGAATCCTCATTTCCAGCTGAGAAACTGCCATACTGGCAGCCTAAGAATTAGACTTGTAACACAGTGTGTAAAGAATCAAAAGAACAAAGGAAACAAAGAATGTAAAATATGAGAATCAAGTAATGAAGAAGAATAAAGAAAGGAGATGAACATACAATCAGCAGAATCCTGGAAGTCTTTTTCAGCTGTGGAGGGTGTGACTTGTACTACCTGGATGTACGTGACGCACTTTTTTCCAGAGGTTTCTCTGGCTGCCTGACACAAGGCCAAGGGCAGACCTTTCAACACCTCACAGGTGTTTAGAAGAGAAGGGAAAAAAAATCTATTAATAGCCAATATATGCAAAAATGACAGTATGTTATTCATACCCAACAGACTGCTTGCAAAATGAGATAGTCAAACTGAATATTAAGAAACCTATTCTTCCAGAAATTTCAGCCCAATAACTGTGCTTCAAGAATAATCTCTAATATAAGATCAAGGCTCAAGATGAGTCCTTTACTGCTTGTACTATTTCTTTTTGAGAGAATCTGGAGCAAAATGTAAAGTGTCAGTGAACAGTGTACCTTCCCAAGAAAGCCTTAACTTGCTAGGAATAAGAATTGCAAAGCTTATGCATTACAGCACCACCTGGTGTGGCCTGCCAGAGAAACAAACTATAAATGGACAAAACCTAGCAGGTCATCCAATTTACATTTCACCCTGGGCAGAATTCATCACTGTAACAGAGCTTTGGTGCTTTTAATCTTCTTTTTTATTTTAAGTTATTTAGTTTGAAGGACATAACTTATATCTGATCAGATTTTTGAACAATATTTAGTGCACAAGTGGGTCACAGAATTCCAGTTTTAATTAACAGATAAGCTGTTGGCGAAGCCCATGACTTCCCACATCATGACAGTGAAGCAAGCAACAAAACATGCCACTATCTTTGTGATTTAACTTCAGTGAAGTATTTCAAGCAGAAAAAATGAGGAATTTCAGTATGAAGACACAAGGTGGATTAGCAAAGGTCAAGATACAAAGCAGCATGGCCCCTCAAATCCTGTGAGAGAAGGTCTTTCTATGAGGTGATGAAGGGGCATTCTGTCTGAACCCTGTAAACCAGCTGGGTATCTGGCACTGTATGCATTGCTTTACCAGGCGTTCCATGTCCCCTCACCTTGCTCTGCTGCTCTATCACATGTATTATCCAAAAAGGAAAAGGCCTTATTTACGCCCTGTGCTCTCATAAAGGAGTAATAACTGCAGGAAATCCAATAGAATGTGAACTGCTATAGATTAGGAGAAAACATGCCCCAAAAGCCTCCACTCCATGAGCCAGACCTCCCTCCTGCCAGGGACAGGAGCTGAGCTGGTGCACCCAGCCACGCTGGCGCTCTGCAAAGTGCAGGTACCAGAGGGCTTGTGTTTATTTTTTGTCTCAGGCTGCAGGTACAGGAGGTGCATCTCTGGCTACGTACAGAACAGCTAGTACCTGTCTAGTCCCACAAAAGTGCTGAAATTTAGAACAGAGCACAGAAACCTTATTTAATCCTGCCAATGCTGGTGTCTGAATATCCTGTAAAACTGGCATTTGTGTACAGAGTAACCCCCTGTGCTCCCTCCTGAGGGGAGAGGAGCATTTTGACAATACATCACCATACAACTTTCACAAAGAACTGGCACATCTCACTATAAATGTTTATGAAAGAGAAGGTGAAACTAGCACTGGAGGGTGGATGCAGCTGCCTTCTAAACCAGTACCGTTATGTGCATTCTTGCCATGTCATTGTCACAAGCTGGGATAAAGGCCAGGCAACTTGCAGGCAGGCCTTTCTTTACAATCAAAAGCTTGCTAAGTTTCTAATTACCTCTCAAATTCTGCCAGACACTTGGCAATTTTTAAATAGTTTTTTGTAATTGCAACGCTGTACAAAAAGGAATCTGATAAGCTAAATCACTTCCATAAGTTCTGAGTCTACGCAAAAACACTTGTGCATCCACATCACCCATTGTCCCATAAGATAACCCCTAAAACCAGACCTGAGCATTAACACTGTCACTCAAGCTGAAACAGCCTACAGGAACCAGTACATTTCTTTTATTTCATTTTTAAATATGGAGATCTGTTACCCAAAAGACACCACCTGCCAAGTTCTTCTGAAATACAGAGGGGTACGTTTCAATGGAAGAAAAAGCATGAATGTTAGTCACAAATACACACAGTGCTCAAGTGGTAATTGAAAATTCATTGTGCCATTTGCTCATCCCCTTCATTTTTCATTTTATGTGTATAAAAGTCATTTAAGTTTCCCCTAGGACCAGTCTATGCTTATCTGTTCAGCTTCTTTTCTTTGAGGTTGAAAGTATGCATTGCCAGAACATCATCAGCTGCCAGCAATTAAATTAGGTAAAACAATATCAGGCAATTTTGAAAATCATTTTCAAAGCAGCTGCTCTCCCTGCAAGAAAATTAAGTGAGCAAAATATCAGTAACCCCTTGTCAGTATACTGAAAATCTAATTAGGTCTATGCTTTTGATAAAGTAAGGTGACAAGAACCTTTCACCTCTTCTGTAAGATCCAATTTGCCTCAGAAATTTCTAATTTCTCTTTCGGTGTGTCACATGTGATTCATCCAAAAACAAAGCAAAAGAGGGAAAAAAAGAGACAGAAAAGGAAAGATCAAGTTCTTTTGGAGTTGTATTAATGAGTAATGGATATCATTATTCCAACTATAGTATAAATTTTCTAAATCTATACTTCCACGCCTAACAGTTTATTAAACATTCCTCCAAGTTACCATAAAAATAACTCAAGGATGCTTTTTACCAAAAATAGTACAAACTACCAGAGAAGTGGTTTCAATTATGACCTCCATTATCTTAGCTATCCCCAGATTCTGAAGATTTTCCTAATAACACCAAACATGTGCAAAAACAGGTTTAGAGAAGTCTTGTGACCCTTGGGAACTGCTGAAACTAGGTTTCCAGATAACTGGGGTATAATGTTTCACCTGCTTCTTTACGCTGGTCTATACGAAACACCTTAGTGACTCTCAGCACACAGGGAAAGATGCCTTCCAGCCTACCCAGAACTACTGCTGATGTTAGAAAGGAGAAGCAAACCATTTAGTTTGATATTAGAATTACATGTTTCATTTGTGAGCTGTCCTGCTTCAGGAAGGCTGAAAAAGACTCAAGCGGGAGTTGAGTCCAACTGGTCTTGTGTCCAAGAATCTGAGTATCTGTGGTCACCAGAAATGGAAAGGCAGAGGGCTCACTCTAATTTCAGTGTCTTTCACATTTCCTAAGAACCAAGGAAAAATAAAAATAAATAAATAAACAATAATCAGGCAGTGTTCATCTCTCACATGTTGGGTAAGATCTTTTCCAACATCCAGTTTCTAAATGCTAACTCCTGTTCTTCCAAAGAGCGACTGGTGTGGTTTCTTTCAAACGCTGCCCTACCCAGGAGCATTTCTTCAGCACTCCCCTGACCTTCAAAACAGAAATGCAACAGTTTGTCCTCCAAGTACTTCACATCAAGTTCTCAAACACATGCAAAAACGAGGTGACATCCTAGCATAAGTTTCTATCACAGCAAACGCTTTTTCCTGTTTTCTAATTGGTTTTCACAGCTTTGCACATTTGGAAGCTCGAAAGGACCTTTCTGATCAGTTCTCTTCACCTCCTATTTAGCCTCCTGCAGGACAGGTTATGCCAAGAAACCCCACCCAGTCGTTTGTTTATTAATCTACTCTGGATTTAAAGGCAATACATTATGTCACTAAATAATCTTTTTTGAAACTGGATTATGCTGCTTGTTAAACCATTCATTTGGGTTTTTACTTTGCAATTATCACAGACTTGCTTGTAATTCCATTTCCTGATGGATGAAAGTGGTAGCTTTTCAAAGGCATCAGGCCAGTTATATTCATGTGCATCACGTCAGGATCTCACATTCCAGGGTAAGTTCTGCATCATTACTGCTTAGTCATGATAAGATATAAACCAACAAGATTTAAAAAAACTCATGTCAAAATATTACAAATTGCTGAAAAGCGTAAGGGCATTGAGGCATTCAGTTCTGTAACAAGGAAAAAGGTGACAGGCCCCTTTGGTGAGGGACAGGTGTTCCTGTGTCCCTAAGTCACAGAGGCAGACACGAGCTCAACTCCATTAATGTTGGTAAAAACCAGGTTCTGTTCCCCACAGGGGTTCATGGTGGCTAACGTAGTATATCCACAGTGCTGTAAAACCCTATTACACTAGGTTATCTTAGCTGCAGACCTATATGTAGACATCACTGTACTAACATAAAGCAATTACAAAATGCAGCAAATTAGTTCACTTTTTAGGCAAAATAACAGTTACCCAGGTCTCACACACATGGGCTGGTACCCTTACCTGCCTTTGTTTCACTGTTTCACGAGGGAAATTGTCAGGCTCATGTGACCACCCTGGTACTATTAAAGCACAAAATGGTCACAAGCAAGATAGATGCTGTTCCTTGGTATTCTACCCAGAGGTAAACACCTGCTGCAACCTGTTTAGTGAAAGCAACATCCCACACCACATCCTTTCAGCTCAACCTGGAACCCTTCCTCAGCTGGGTAACTGTCTCTGATTTGCAGTTCAGTTATGGAGGCTCCCACGGTGTCTAAGGCTGGAGAGAGTCCATGGCTTGCAGCTTCCCCTGAAACGAAAGGCTGATGCTTACCAGATGATCCCTGCCAGGCTGCTAGTGAGGTGTTGAACCCCAGCTGTACCGCTCAAGTGTCAGGACTGCAGAACAGCTCATACTGCTGTGAACCCACATTGGGAAAAAATAAACCCCAGCTGAATCCAAAGAAATCCAATGTGCACTCAGCATCTCAGGCTGGGATAACAGCACATTTGAAAGGATTGTTGTTCTATTAAAAGGTCAAATTCTGCCATCAAATACATACACATGAATAATTTTACTAAAGAAAATTAAGCCATAGGCTGCAGGAGACATCACCAGCAAACTTCTTTATACTGACATTTCAAAAGCAAGGATTTCAACAAGAGGCAAAACCCCCCTTATATCTGAATTAGCATTTGCTCATTACTAATGTGCATACAAATCCAAAGGTGCACATCTAACAGGTGACTGTTCTGTTTGCACAGTTCAGCTGTTCCCCACACCTGGGAGGAGTACAGGAGCAAAGCATACTGGGAATGAAAGGAAGGGTAAAAGGAAGGATGAAATTTAGAGATAACAGAAGAATGATCAGATTCAGCTACTCAGCATTAGTATCTACACTGCAGGGGGGGGCGGGTAAGGAGAGTGAAGAGAAGACTGGGGAAAAAATAGCCACCAGAGATTTGCTGAAGAATAGGCTTTCCAAACAGGCCTTTCCAAACACACTTGGTGGTGTGTGTACCCATACATACATTCCTTATGGTTATCTAATAATAATGGTTAAAAATACATTGTTTGGCTACAAGGCACGTGAGATGAAGCCGTGAGATGCCTGCCTCCTGAGACCTCACCACAGTTGGCAGCCTGAGTTAACAAGCAAGAGGAAAGTTTCCAATGCTCTGGAGAAGAGATGGCTTGGATGGTTTTGGTGGCAGGCAGATGACAACTCAAAAAGACAGACATGACTGTCACTGCCACGTCCAAAAAGATGCCAGCAGTTGCAAACATCTTTTTAAAAAAATCTGGTACTTCAAAATTAAAACCCCACACGTTATTTACATGTTATGAGAAGGTCTTTTAAATCATGGTATTTAAAGACTGCAGTAGGTGCAGAGACTGTGCTCTTCACTCCCCATGCATTGATAACTCTTTCCAGTCTCTTCAGCTGGATGCACAGGAATTGTCTTTAATTAATTCCTGAGCATTCAGTGAGAACTAGGCACTACTGTGAAGAGACCACACTGAGAAGTACTTATGGGCTAGAGAGGGAAATATGTAAGCTTGAGCAGCTCCTAGAACACCTAAATGAGATACTCATGGACTTAAACGAGAGTTAAGCTTTTCAGTAAGGATTGAGCATACCTACAGCACATTCTAGAGCTTAAAAATATTTCTAATGGAAAAGAGAGCATGTATCAAATAGACAAGTATTGCTGCTATCATTACTGGAGCACTGCCGATCTACCAACAATAAAAATCAAGCTGTTTCCTTGCAGAAAATGCTCATGTACCTCAATTATCACCTACAACAAAAATAAACGAGAGCCACAGCGTGGTGAACAGTGGTAAAGCTAAGAATAAGACAACCAAAGAAATCTCTAATTATTCTTAAAGTGAGATTAATCTTAAACCCTCAACAGCACCACTGCCTTTGTCCTAAACTTTTACATCCTGAAATGAAAATCCACACTGAACCCCAACTGGCAGCCCATGAGAGCTCTGATTCTATATAAACTACACCAAACTTCACAGACAATGAACTGCAAGTCCTTTCTAAGAGGCATGAGAGAAGCCAGAGCAGCCAAACACCATCAATGACGAAGGCCCTGTATGTAACTGCAAGCCCATGACACCTGTAGAGCAGCAGGAAGAGTTGTGTTTCAGCTTTCACTCTCTGGTTCTAGTAGCTTTGGGGTAGGACGCCACGGAACGTTTCCCTGATGAAACTGAGAGGATTTTAAAAACTCTGCTTGGATGGAGAAACCCTTGAGCACTGCAATGCAAGAAGTGACCCTTTACACATGATCTCATCAATGAAAGATATGAAAATAAGTGGTCCTCAGGGATAGTATAGCAATCTCAGTATTTTCTAAGGGTCTCTGAAATGCAGTCAGTCCTCAGAAGACAAACACGTTTTACTCTGTGTAATAACCTACAACAAAACTAAGAGTTGCTTTTGACTGACCTTGGTACAACCCATGTAGCATTGTGAGCTGAATTAACAGAAGGAACTAATAATCTAATGGTAATTTTAAGTGTTAAAATGTGAGTGTAAACACCTGTGTGTAACTTTTTTGCTTGCATTTCTTTATGACACCATTTCAACAGAACACTGAAATTTGCTCATGTCAGTAAATATCTAAAAGCTTTTTGGAACTGGGCCCTAAGGTAGTATCACTGAGTGGAGAGGGCCCTGTATGGAGAAACAACAGACAATTACATAGTGGACTACTTCCCAAATCCACATAATTCTTAAGCTTATTTTCAAAAATAGCAACATGGCCTCAGCTGAATCACACACCTGCCTGTCACACATCCACAGGATTTTTGCTGCTTGCTGTTCAGAGCTTGCTCACATTGTGATGGAGCTGGTTCACATGGAAAATTCTCATGCTCATGTCGTAAGGCAGAAATCATCTGCAAGACCACTATTTTTTTACTGTGGCACAGAAAGTCATCAGTTGGCATTATTTATGCCTTTAAAATTTGCAAATTTCTGCAAGACAAAAACAACCTTTCAAAGCTCTAGATACTACATAAGAGTAAATAGTGTTTGCAAAACCTATTCACTAAGAAGAAAGAAAACAGAGTATCATAGTAACAAGGGGCACAAACAGTTCTGTTCTACAACCTACCCATCCACTTGACACACCTGCACTATTGTGTTCATCACAGGTGTTGAAAGAATGTTTACTCTTTAAAAAAACGTCCTGAGTAAGGAACAGGTCATATCTGCATTGCCCAAGAGGCTCATGACCATCATCCTGGCCTGTACACGTATGTTCAGATCTCAAAATACAGTATTTATGTGATCTACACTCAGCATCCACTCTCCTTCTAGAAAGCTGAAGTAATTCTATTTTTTTTCTGGTTTTACAATTCAGAGCAGAAAGTGTTTCTCAGTCTTTGATGTAATTGAGGCAGGAGGTATTTTCTTGCAAGAGTAAGAACCACAAATGGGCTCAGATCTTTCTGGAAGTCCCAGAATCAGCAAAGTACTTTTGTGGACACAACATGGGCATTTTAGTATTGCACAATATGAAGCTGTGCAGGCCTGAGAAGCAGACTAGGCTTCCTAGGTGGCAGTGCACCAAGGCTGTAACTCCACGTATAATTAAAAGTATTACAGGTCTCAGGTGATGACAAAGCTGGAGAATTGAGTTCCTGTCCTGCATCTGCCCTGCCACACGGTATTTCCCACTTTTGTTCTTCCCATCATCCAAGCTGTGCACATCTATTCCGAGATGACACCAAATAAGGGCCGTTCTTTACCTAGAGCACATTTATAGCACAACAAAGGTAACAGCAAGTGGGAGTAACGAGTCAAAACCAAAAAATCAAAGGTTAGGTCTTCTAAGTCAGTTTTCTCACCATAGCCAGCGTCTCACAGAAGGAGCTTTAAGATTTCACATAGTTCCACACAACCCCTGCCAGGCTGCGCAGCACCAGAAGCAGCAGCCTCGCTAGCACTGCTGTTCCTGCTGCAGGTCAGGTTCTGAGCAGTTGCCGGTGCTGGCATACAACAAGCTGTACACATACCTTTGCTCTCTCACACCAACACAATTACTACAAGAAAGTCAAAGCAGAGTCTGCTACAGATTCCCCTATTCTCCTTCAGTCTGTTAGCTGGATTTTCTTCTCTCACTTAATTGTGTGATATGTATGGGACACAGTTGTGTAACAGATGTGTGACATCCATGCCTGCACGTGTAACACATGCATCTCTCAGTACCTGTGTTACCAGCACCTTGAACTCCATTTCCTTGTGCTACCAGCACTTCTCATGCACATGTGACCAGGCAGTACAATGAGTGGAATCAAAATGCCACCTATGTAAGCTGAGAAGTGTTCTGTTGGGAAGGGAATTTCAGCTAGACACGTTAACACTGTCAGATAAAACACACAGTAATCTGTAGCAGTAACAAACAGCAGGCATTACCTTGCTTGCAGTACAGTAGGTATGCTGTTTCAGGAGGCATTTGGAATAGCTTCTGATGGTTCACAATTACAGTGCTTTTTAGATCAAAATGTACTCTGCAATTTCTCCCCTTTTAGCCTGTGCTCACAGATGACTCAATTTTCTGACAAATACTTGTTTAATACTTCTACTTAATAGAAAAATGAGTGAGAAAGCCAGAAAAATACTGATGGGATACAAATAATAAGACTAAGGTGCACAATCTTTCAACTCTTGCTTTCTGGTAGCTCCAAATGTTTTATTACAATCACAAAACTGGCCGTTGTTTATCACAGATGGGTATGTGTAATTCCTATCTATTTTAATACACTAAGAATTAGAGATGTATTAAAAAGGGTTACACACCTACAAAAATAATGTCTTGGCAAAAACTACTTCTGGTTTTGCCAAGTGGAATGCATTGAAGAAACTTCAAAAAGAAGTCAGAGGAAAACACTTCTAGTTCTGTCTCCTGTATTTGAACCACCCGTAAAGCACATGAATTTATTCCATATTGCTTAAAATATATGAAAAATGCATTTTAAGTTTTAATTTTGGCAAAAAAATAGATCAGGCTAACAGCTTATGACCTAGATGAGGAAGATTGTTATTCAAACCAACAGCTGGAAAGATGCTTGTATGACACCAAATGTCAGCCTACTAATCTGTTAGGTACCAGCCCTAGGCACAGGACTGGTGAAGCAGTGGTGTGCCTAAGGGGATCAGTAAAATAACCATCCCTCTTTCTTGAGCTTTCTACCCTGTCACTGTTCTAGATGCAGGTGATGAAAAATAGCTGTAAGCGATAGCACCTAGATACATGCAAATAATTCCCTTCATACCCATGCCATCCAACTTGCTGACTGAATAGAGGCTGCAGAGTAGGATCAAAGATTAACCTGTCAGTCCCAGCAAAGGCAAGAAGAGGTGAACTCTGCATTACGCAAAGGCTAATAAAGTTTTTACCTACATTTACCCTTAGGCACACTAGTGCCACTTTCCTAGCTGCACAGTCGTCCAATTTCAGCCAGAAGGGTGGACCATCCACTCTGCCAGACTACTTGCCAGTCTTGTCATGAGGGCATGCTCCTGGGAAATGTGGCTTTGAATCCGCCTCGGCTGTGATGGAAAAACGCAACTAACTCACCATGAATTCCCCAAGCAAGCCTCTCAGCTCCTAGACTGCTACACAAGATGCAGGCAGTTGTCCCTCGGCCACAGCTTTGAGAGAAAATACCCACAGTTTCCCCATTTTGGGGTACACTCAGTGAAACAATATGCTCCCAGCATACTGCCATACCACTCCTGCAGGGGAAGCTCAGGTCCGCAAGTAACACTGGCGCCTAGGTACTGAACACAGGCAATGCCAGAACTCTGGTGTAAATTGGGGTTTCTTTCTGTCATTGCATTTTGTGGACTACAAGATCATGCAAAAATTGAATTTGAGGTGGATCTAGGGCAATTTTCAGTCCAACTTTCTGCTCAAAGTAAGATGAGCTGTGAAATCAGATCTTATTGCTCAGCACTTATACAATCAAATCTTTAGAAATCTCCAAGGATGGACACTGAATAACCTCTCTGGGCAACCTGGCTGAACGCCTGGCTTCCCTTGTGCTACAAAAACCTTTGCTTTATAGCCTGTCTCAACCTATCTGGTTTCAACTTGTACATAGCCTCAGTCCTTTATGTGCTTAAGTTTACTCCCAGGCTCCGTTCTCTACCTGTAAAAAGGGTCCAATAATCATTCTCTGCCTCTAGGGAGAGGAGAGGTGGCAGGAATAACAGACCTAACGAGAATGAGGAATCATAAGTAATTTAAGTGAGGTGTTCACATACGAGAACATCGTAGGTGGCCTATGTAGAAAAGGCACCTCAACTCAGCATATATTTCACCAGCTCCCAGTCTGAAGCAATGTCTGCTGATCAGTTCTGCAGATGCTGCATGATCTCTAGAGGCAGGGCAGGATGGGGAGCAGTTGGAATGAGATCAGTTGTTCATGCAAGAAGAACATTTCAGCTTTGGTTGCAAAGTCAGAACCGAAGAAATGAAGTAATGTGACGTGACATTCAAGCCTTAAGATTTGGCACTGCTCTATATTAACTTGATCCATGTATGCATGAAGCAGGTAAAATTAGGAGGTAAAAGATCTTTCTTTTCAATAGCATAGTTTCACAGTTTGTCAAAGGGCATCCCTCGAAAACAAGAAATTAAATTTTTGAGGTCTCTTCATTGCCCCCAGAAGCTGTGGCTGCCCCCTCCCTGGCAGTGTTCAAGGCTGGGTTGGATGGGGCTTTGGGCAACCTGGTCTAGTGGAGGGTGTCCCTGCTCATGGCTGTGGGGGTTGGAACTGGATGATCTTTGAGGGTCCTTCCAACCCAAACCCTTCTATAACTATGTCTTTGTTTAGGAACACCAAAAATTTCTACCTTCAGCAGAGCCTAGTAACAACGTGCTAAATGCTCACCTGAATTAGGACCATTATTTGATTATGTATTACATGAGATCAAGCTGGCAGTTGATTTACAATATTTCCTTAAAACATCCACAGAATTATATAATCAAGCTATTTTAGATCATTTAATGTGATTGCAAAAATGTACTAACAGTAATTTGTTATTTGGAAGCTTGTGCAGTTGGACTTATGGTTACTAAGGCAGCCTGCCTTAGAGCAGGGGGACAGCAAAAAGCCTATTTGTGAAAAAATACAACCTTCTAAACATTTTACTTAAGAGTAATTTTGCTTGCTTATCTAGAGTAAACAAAACCAGAGTAGGATACCATGTACTATACAGGTTTTATTAGCATTAACTTGATATGACCTCTATTACTCACTAGCATATTCAAACATTGGAAACAAAATATTCACATGACAAAACACAACTGTTCATTCTGCTCCTGCTTCAGTCGCTCACTACGGTGCTAGGAGGTGTGTAACACACACCACAGGATGCCTCAACTGGGCATCTCAGCTCTAGGGTTTTTTAGGTAACTATGGCACAGTAACATGACTTGCTCTTGCAATCTTGTCTCTCATAGTTGAAAATCCATCGATTTCTTTAGGAAGGAACTCTATTTAACAAGTGCTCCAGGGCATACAATTCCCATACAAGTGTCCAGAATCAGAAAATCATGCTGGGCACTAACTGCCTGAAAGGAACAGACTTGGTCGCTGTTCCACAGGACATGATGGAAATGCTCAGCTATCACAGAGGCACATGGCTGTGAGCACTGTTCTTCAACATGTCTCCTCAGATGCTTTATGTCTCCATTTATTTTTATGAGTTTGGCTAGTCAGCCAAATGCCTATTTCCTGTGCCACACTGCACCCATCTGACTGACAGGAGGTGGGCTTGCTTTTCACAGAGAGGGGAGACACAGACCATGGCAGGACTGTACAGAACGGAACAGCTCTCATGTCTCAGCAAACATACCTACTTAAAAAAAAGACAATCTTTTTTTCTGGTCAAATAGATTTAATCAGAAGATACCTGTAACTCAACGGGTGGCATTCAGGTCAGGATTCAGAGCCGGGGCTGGGAGGCTGTGGGCGTAAGATAAACAGCTGAACACGAGGTGGGGCTGTAAGCGCAGAGGGAGAGAGGCACTAACAGCACCACGCCAACCTCTCTCTGGGCATGGCCCCCTTTCCCCATGGTTTCCATGCTGTACATTCTCACAGCTCAACTCCTCCAGTTAAAAAGATCCAGGCTACAATAGGTGCCCCGAGTTTAACAGTTTATGCTCTTTGGTTGCAAGAAGCATTGCTACACATGCCCCAAAATGATGAAGTCTAATTACTACCTCAGCTACTCAGCTGCAGCATACATTGCAGGTGAGGTCAAGAAGCAATGAGACATGCAGAGAGCCTGCAGTCCATCTGCAGTTGAGTGCCCTTCCTCACAGGAGCTCGTGATAAGATACGGTGAGGGTATAAAGACTGGGAATTGTTTAAATACAGAATTGAAAAATATAGAGTATGAACAAGATACACAGCGCTGCTACTGACAGATCCCACGTGCGTGCTCAGTAGATGAATACAGGAATCAACTGAAAGAGTACTCAAAAGGTGCAAGGAAGAAGGTAACAGCCAGTAGGATGATGTATGATGCAGTGTCTAAAGTCTGGGCTTCTGAAGAACTGAATCCTCCAGCCCAGGGTTCAGTCACAAGCCAAGAGTGCTGACCTGCTGCCTGGGGCAGTAAGTGACAGCAGCAGTGGTGGCTGGGCTGCCTGGCTGAAGGAACCTGCATGACACGTTCAGTGATGAACAGCATTTGAGGAAGTCAGCAATGTCTGTCTGGTGGGAAAAGCAGATTTGAGGCACTCTGTATTAACAACATTTAGGGAGTAAATTGCCAGTCCTGAAAAAGCAAGGAGAGGAAAAGGATCCTAACATGCTCCTAACATCCAGTATAGAGCCAGACTCTGGGACAAAGAATCATAAAATCAAAGGGTTTGGGTTGGAAGGGACCTCAAAGATCATCCAGTTCCAACCCCCTGCCATGGACAGGGTCACCCTCCCCTAGGGCAGGCTGCCCAAAGCCCCATCCAACCCGGCCTTGAACACTCCCAAGGAGGGGCTGTCCACAGCTTCTCTGGGCAGCCTGTGCCAGTGCCTCACCACACATTCTTTGCTATGCAGGTAATCTAAGTCTACCCTCTTTTAGTTTAAACCCACTACCCCTTGTTCTATCACTACACTCCTTGATAAAAAGACCCTCTCCAGCTTTCCTCAAAGCCCCCTTTAGGTACTGGAAGGCTGCAATCAGGTCAGCATTCTGAAGTCACATTCTCGACATGCAGGTGATGACAGTAAGTACAGTATCCTGATTTCTGCTTTCTAAACGTCTTTGCTACATGTAATCATTACAAAACAAATCATGGGAAAGTCCAGTTACACTGTACATCTCTTGTCATTTGTTCTATGAGGAAGAGCAGAATTGCCTACAGCAAAACAAATGAGACAACTAAATGTCCTCCAAACTCACATATGCCCAGGTTCTTCCAAAATCAATTTTAGTGGAAGGGTCTCTTAATGAAAACAATTCAGAAAAGCCTAAGACAAAACAAAGCAAAAGGGAGAGTCACGTGCAAAATGTAAAGAAATGCAGTGTACCAGCAGATAACAAGAGAAGTAGGTCATGTTTAACATCTTAGCTGGGCCTTTACCAAACTGTACTTACAATTTTGTCTCTGGAGGTTGAATTTCTCTCATGGAACATGTGACTATGAAGGCTGCTTGTTTTAGGACAGAAAACTAAGACATCGTATTCATCTGACCCTCAGCATGCAAGGTATTTGGAATGGATCAATGTGGTGGTCTACACGACTAACAGTCTACACTTTAAATGGCTAGTGTCACATGTTACTCTCACTGTAAGTGACCAACACAATATGCATTAGAGGAAACAGAACTTTCAATGGTAAGTGTTCACTACTGTCTAAATGCCAAATACTCAACAGTTAAAAACAACACCACCAAATCACAAAATACTGTCATCACTGGTTTTGGATGGGTGAATATTATTTTAAATTTGCAGGTACAACAGCTATAGCATAAGATTTGGTACATCACCTGAAAGGTCTGTAATTTTGCCATTAAATATTTTCAGGGAAGAGTTAGTTCAAGTGCAGTGTTCCATTTAAGAAACAATTTAAGTGTAACTTGAGCAAACATAACTGCCTAGTGTTGAGTACTCTGCACTGGCTTTCTGTTTGTACTGTTCTGCAGCTGCTGTTACTGTAGCACAGCATCTCAGTCTAATGCATGGAGCTTCACTGAACTAGAGTAAATAAGCCTAAAGAAGTGATCCAGAAAGCCTGCACTAGCAATCACCTACCCCTGGAGGAAGCAGGAATTCAGCACCTCCCTGTTTATCTTGCAGGTCCCTAGACAATTTCACCTGCGCAGAGCTACCTTCACCTGGGGAAAGGGGCAACTCCACTTCACCTGAGCAACACAACTCTCCAGTAACATGGTAAAACAGCATTAAAATCTGCCAAAGTCCCTAGGGAGCCCAGGTCAGTTATGTATGCTGAAAGTACTCCTTACACACCTCTGCAAGACTGAATGCAGCACAAGCCACGATTACTATGGCCATTTCCATTAAAAAAATTAAACCTACATATAAATCCTTCAATGTCCAGACCAGCACTCTCACCTCTCACTGCTCAGTACTTCAAGAGAATACCACCTCTCCCTAAAAAAAAAAAGTATGTAGATTATAATTGTCTCAACTACAGACTTAAAGTTGGTTGATGCCTCAAAACAGTGTTATGTGTTTGCACATTTACTAACAAATCTGTCCAAAATGTACGAGAAAGTGGTGTTAGCAAGGAAAAACAGCTCCACAGTTCCCAACCTCCTCCACAAGAACCGCTAACTCTTCAAGATCAGTTTTCTTCTACAGACTTAGGGTCTCTGACTTCACCGTCCCCCACCTCAGCAGCTCCTTCTGTTTAGTGTGAAAGATTCTGTAGTGAGGGCAAGTCATCCATTCCTACCTCAGGTACCTGTTAAAATCCCACTTTGTGTTCAGAAGTCCTCATGGACTTAACTGGGCGCACTGCAGGAATGATTCAGGGTTAGAGACCTACAGCTCCACAGAGAGGAAATACAGCTTTTCTAACATGTCAGAAAGTTTTCTTTAACCTTTCCCCTACCCCATCCCCTTAGGTGCCAAGACTGCCAAAGATACCAAAATACAACTGAGATCCAGGGAATTAAGAATGATTTCACAAAGAATCTGCCTAAATCTAAGTATTGAGGCCCTTAAAACGCCACGCTACACCTCGTTTCCCTCTCCTGTCCAAGGGAATTTTCCTTACTGCCTTTAATGAAAATGGCACCAATTAGTTTTTAGTAATATATCTGAAACAATTTCTATGGACAAGGATACAACTCACTACAATAGTATTTTGCTCTACTGAGCTGCCAGCATCAGTTCCTTAGCTTTGGATGCACAGAGGTAGGTAATGAAATTAATTTTTGAAGGGGCATACAGTGCTTTCAGACCACACACACCACTTGCTAACATCACCTGACACTTCCTCACACTTTCACAAACAGCCTCAAGCATAGAGATTTATAGTTTCTGCTTTACCACCTAAAGTCACCTACCAAGATTCAAGGTGCTTCTATAAAAGATAGCACAAGAAGATTGCCTTGAAGGAATTCATTTTCATCAGCTCCCTCTGAGAGGCAAACACTTCAAGCAACGGCTACTTTGCTTTCGACTAGACACATTAGTTTCACTGTTATTTTTTGGATGTAAAATCCAGGACTTCAGTTGGTTGTAAAACTCCACAGAAACACACAGTTCATCATCTTCCCTCTGTACTGATTTAAACATTCTTCTTGAACAGAAAGTAGTTTTGAAACGTCCTTTCCCTGCCTTATCTATATGTTCTCTAAGCATTCTGATGACACAGGGATATTTCAGTACTTTAAAGAGAAAGTTGTCATGTCAGTGTTTTCACTATAAAATTAGTGGAGGAAATACAAACATCTCACAGCAAACTTGGATTTTGTATGATTTAAAGTGAAACTCTGATACTAACAAGCTCCACAGACTGCTGTGAAAGGAAAAAGGTTTCACAATAAATTAAGCTAAAACTTCAGGGGTTTTTTTTTTCTTTTTTTAAGGTGCATTAGTAACACGAATTAAGAATAAGGTCTCTAAGAGTGCCAAAATAAAGGATATTTCTCTCAGTGGAATTACAGTTTTAATGCTTTGGTTTAGATCTGAATTACACAGCATTCTTTAAATCCAAGAGCATGGAATTCCAGACTTCTGTAAATAACCTGGAGCTTGCTAGCACAAATCTGTCAATTAACAAATCCCTCTTCATCTCTCCAAAGGCTGCATTTTTAAAGGTCATTAGCTGGTCAGCTCACACACTAGCTTTACAAATCATGTAAATATAACAGGCAAAGACAAAATCCCCATTCCCTGTTTCAAGTAGCAACGCTTCTTGAGAGTGCTGTAAATCAGAGCACCTCCATGCAGGTGATACCTGTGGGTAACAGCAGCAGATCCTAGCTTCCACAAGATGAAGCAGTCCAAGGCTGCATTTGCTGTGTGTGGAGAAGTTCCATTGATGTAAGCAGTGGCTTAGGAAGCACCAGTGGGGCCACAACACTAAAATACTCCTTTGAAGAAACAAAAGCATGAATGACCCTTCCTGATGGATACTCAGGGCATTATAGATGCCTCAGAGAAAGGATCAACAACTTCAACTTGGTGTTAACTACACACTGAAAATTCAGGTTGTGCATAAATGCTGTACCAAATCCAAATGTTTGCTCCAGTGAGGCTAGTGAAACCATGAATCAGATCCATCATGGATGTATTTGAAAACTCTGCCCTTCAAACCGAAGTGACGGCGGTGTTGCACGGGGTATCCTAACGAACTGCCAGTTACAGACAGCTTGTCCCAGGGTGAAAGCGGTCCCCCCCTCCAGGGACTGCTGTTTGTGTGCTAGTGCCTCCAACTGCAGAGCTCCATTCCATAACCTCCTGTTCCAGTAAAAAAAGATGTCAATTGAATGAAAAGTTAATCCAAACACCTGAAGTAATTAAACACAGATCTCTATACCTAGCCATACATTTAGACTGTTTCTGTAATACTGGAGTGCAGTCATGTTTATGAGATGTCATTCCAGCTTGTCCTCAACACTACGTGGGAGGTTTACACTAATCAGCTTTTTCTGAAGTTTAAAATCCAGCATCACATCAATAGCTGTTACACAACATTAAGAAATATGAGCTGATTTATGAAAGTCAACGTGGTCCTATTTTCAAGCATCTGAATGAACACACGTTTTTCACTATAAAATTCTTTTACATTATGAAGTTAAATATTTTAGTTCAGAACAAATAAATACAATGACACATAATGCTCTAAAAAGCCAAAGCTATTTTACAGTTAGCATTAACTTTTTATAAGCTACTGGGGGAGGGAAGAACCAAAAAAAGAAGAAAGTATCCTAGAGATTTTTATCATCAATTAATACCTCGCCACAGTATGATTTTTCTCACAACCTTAATTATGTGTTTCTATCTTCTTACACTGGAGAGTGAACGTTTTCCCAGAAGGGAGAAAAAGTAAACACCTTCCCAGAGTTTGTTTCAAAAAAAAAAATAAATCAAATAGTCTGAATTATTTCCTCATAAAACATAGAGCATACAGCTCAAAAGCCAGTAAAGCCAAAATTCTATTCTTGGTTTCTGTTATTTTGCAGTAGTAAAGCTGCCTGGCACTCATAGCCACATCTGAAGGAACACACATGGGATTTAAACCTTTTAAATTACTTGAACAATCGTTCAGCTAACAGAATTTTTCTCTAAAGAAAAAAAGAAAAGACAACAATGAACAAGTCAAACACGTGCCCAGTCAAAGCACACATGCATTCACATCTCAGACTTCAGGAAGAATCAAAACATAGTATAACTCTGGCTAATCTCATAATTGCAAGAGGCTTTATCCATGCCTGTTAAATAATACGATCCAAATTGCCTCTCCAAGCTTAAGTGTATAAAGTCACTGTGCACCTAAAATAGCAAGTCACTGAAGGGTATACTACACCATTTACATAAAGAACAAATTGGTTATAGTAAATATCCTTGTAAAATAATTACTGTTGTTTCCTATTTACCAGTTGAATATAAATGCATTCATTGGAAACATAATGACTGCAAAACTTTGTATTTTTACTCTTGTAAATACCTAATCTGAAACACAATTTTAAAACAAGCAATCCATTTTTCCCCCTGTATTAAACATAAATTGTACAAGCAGAAAAGGAAAAAGGTATTCTTGCAGAGGAAAAAAAATAATCAGAGCAATGAACTGAGGATAAGAAACAGGTGCCTCATTGACAAGCTGAACCACATTTACACTCACTCTCAATCATAATTTATACTGTGGCACCTACGTGGTTGCAAATCTACCACTGGGAAAGCACGGATCATCTTCATTCTCTGTGGAGAACAGCTTACTATTATAAAGATGCTTTTCATGTTCAGAGCCCAATCTAATTGGATAATATTTGTAGAAGGGATAAAAGGATCTAGGTTCTCTGCTAGGGTTCAATTAATTTTTTGCTCCCTAGGGGAAAAACAAAACAAAACAAAACTGTCTGAAGTGAAGGAATATAGGGGAGAATCACAAAGGGCAGTCACTCAGCTCTTGCTGTGGCTGAGCAGAGTTTCCTGGCCCTCATGCCATGCTGGAACACAGAGTCTGGGTCTCTTGCAGTAAAGACTGGTGTACAAGATTATTATGCAGCCCTATATATTTCATGGCAAGGCACAGACCTACTGAACCTAAACTTCAGCTACTACATTAAAATAGTCGTTAAAAGACAAATACATTTGTGGCTTACAAGAGGAGAAGCAAGATTGTGTTGTAAAAAGACCAAATAAAGTTAACAAAAACTCTTTCCTCTTAGTATGGGGACTGAGCTTTGTTTTCTCGACAAAGCAGATGATAATCTATTTTTTATAATAATGATGAAGATGTTAGTTGGGCACTATGTCTGTATGCACTCCAGAACTATGAGATATCACCCCCTACTACAGCGTGAGCACAGAGAGATGCCATGGGCCTAAGCAGCTTAGTACAGAGGCACACAGACAGTGCTGTCCAGCAATGCCTGTTTGCCACCCTGTACTTTGGATACAGGAGCTCCTCATCCTTTGCACAGGTTATCATATGTGCTGCCCCTCACAGCTGAAAAGCCCTGTGGAGGACAGAACTGGCTCAGACACAGTAGTTGGGCCCCTGTCAGAAAGTATGTGGTGGAGGTGCAATCTCTCCTCCTCAGCGCTACACAAGAGTACTTATCTCCTAAGACTGAAGTCTGGAGTCAGCAATGTGGTAGGACCACAACATGTGGAATCAGTTACTGAATGGAATGGAGGAATTTTAGTTGTGAAGTTTATAATTTTCTTCATCAAGAAACATACAGTGTATGCATCACTATCTGCAATCTCATCCCAGAGGCATCTGAATAGCACTCAACCCTGCTAGTGCTGAATGGAGGCGAAAACATTTTGAAGTCTCCAACAAACCCAGAAGATTTTGCAAACACTTTCATGCATTCCCCCACACCTGGCCACTGAGCTTAGAGAAACACAGTGGTTCAAGACCTCCAAGTGCTTGTAGAGCCATAGCAGCTGCCCTTTTTTCCAATGTAACATCTCTCTTACACGTGCAAATTGGTCTTGTACTTACATCTATGGGCACAAACTGGTAAAAGTTAGCAAGTAAAGAGAATTTCACCAGTAGATATTTATCAGACTTAGTCTTTAGCCAGTCTCCTCTTTTTTTTTTTCTTAAAAGCAAGTTTGAGTCCAAAGTGCAAAATGGATATTGTGATTGTTTCATAAGGAGTTATAAATATTCCATTCAATGGAATCAATCTGTGCTTTCACTACCTTCAAGACTCGATGAAGAGTAGTATCATTTATACTGTCAAAGCCCCATAACACATTAGAAAAATCAAACTCTGAGTTGGGTGGGACCAGAGTCTGTGCCGTAAAGAAGCCATTGAACCATATGTTGAACCAGGTTGACTAATTTCCCTTTACCAGTCCGTTGTCTTATAGAGAAAGCAACCCAGCTCCTTCAGTTACCTAAGTAGCACTTACTAAACTTAGTTGCCCTGAATATCCACAGATTAAAGCAGTTCTGGAGATGATCCCAGATAGTCTTTCCAAGTAAGAACTCCCCCATCAGGTGCTGTTACTAATCAATCCTGGACAACCAAATACCTATAGTAAACCCATACAGAATTAAGAAAAATGTAATGGATTAACTTTAAATCTGGAGTGTTTGTTCTGCACTCAACAGTCAGTTATGGCCAAGACAAAGCTTCCTCTCATTTGCCCACTCCCCAGTCAAATAAGAAAACCCTCCAAATATTCAAAACCGTTTGAGTTAGGCACAAGTACAGTTTTGCTCACACATGAGAAAATACTGCTGAACTCCTTGTTGCTTTCAGGCTGAAGAGATGCTTCTTTTATCCCAGGTATGGTAATGGGGTGTTGACATTTTATACAGTCTCTCTTAGAAAATAGTCCCCCCAAAACAGAGCCAACCAAAAAACCAAGCACACTCCTGTAGTAAAACCATCACAACAGCTGAGACCTGCAATTTCCCTACTCACAATTTTTCATCTCCATTCTCTGTGGATAGCAGCTGGCCCACAGATGGGCCAGAGCCAGACATCTCCTCACTCCCTTTTGGAAATAACTGAAAAGATCAACATGTTCCAAGGTTCCTCTGTCTCTCCTTTTCCCTCTAAATGGAGGGGAAAGAAATAATTGCTCTGCAATATAGCAGCCAGCTGCCTGGTGTAACTGGCTGGGAATCAGTAACCACTTTACTTCCTAGGGGCAATCTGACCACTACTACTTGACAACCCTTCGGTATCACTGTAAATCAAACACATTCTGAATAATCCTTGCCCCATTTATACTAGCAACAAGTCTTCCTGCCCCATGCTTGGCTTTGTAAAACATACAGTGGGGGGAAAAAAACCACTTTCATTGTGAAAAGCTACATTTCTCAAAGGAAGGCACAGTAAGAGTTGAGTCATTATGTTCTGATCAGGAAGGAGAGCAGAGAGGTGATGGTGGTAGCAGCAACAGCTCCAGGCCTAATGAACTCAAGAATAGCTAAAATTTATGATTAAGGGGGGAAAAAGTGAAGTTTAGCCACTGACCCTCTGCAGACTTTGGGCAAGTTACATTGCCTTTTTCAGTCTTGTTTCTTCTTTTCCTTGCCCATTTCTATTCAGGACTCTTAGGGACCACCCCTGCATCTCACAACAAGGACAGATCTATACCTTTACCCCCACTTATGACTCTGCCCCCTCCCTGGCAGTGTTCAAGGCCAGGCTGGATGGGGCTTTGATCAACCTGCTCTGGTGGTGTGAGCCCCTGCCCATGGCAGGGGGGTGCAACTAGACGATCTTTGAGGTCCTTTCCAGCCCAAACCAGTTGATGATTCTATGATAATAAGGCAAAGAATGCAAACTTTATGAGGGCATGTAAAGTATGTAGAGAGAGCAGATTCTCATCAAAGACCTAAATCAGAAACAGCATCCCTTCATCCAGCAACAAATCTGTAGGGAGGAACTTCAGCTGCTATAAACTGTCACAGCTGTAATAATATAGTGGAGTTAAGGCAGGGTACACCAGCAAGATATGCTCCCAGAATCATTAAAGAACAAATTCCTCTCTCTTCAAGAGTATTTTTTTGTACCAGGAACTCAAAGTTTGAAGCACATGCTGATTCACTGTAAATGGAGGGGAGGGGGACTGTTTTCCCCATTTTAGGAGTTTTTTTAGCTTCTCAACAAGCTTCATCCATTTTAACTTTACCATTTCTGAAGTTTACATGTTTCCCACCATCTGTGAATACTTACATCTTGCTATTCAAAGGTTTGGATACCTCTGTGCAAAGATCCTCAACCCACGGAACAAGTAAACAGATCACATGCAGAGGAAAAATAAACCTCAGGGTTTGGCACGCTGAGAATAGTCCAACAAGCAAGGATGTATGGAAACTGAGCAGGCAAAGCCTAAATTATCTTCTTGCTTACAGGAAGGCACATTTGCCACTGTTCTCCACTATGGGCAGAGAATGTCACTCTCTCAAGATCATTAATGCAGCACCTGCCATTAACATTACAACTTTAAATTAACGTTGCAAAAAAAGGGAACAAATGAGCACGTATACACATAGCCTGAGTTCTACCTAAGTGCCTGCTCTGCTGCACTTCAGTTTATCAGTAGAGTCCCAGCAGGAATGAATTTGACTCAGTTTCTAAGGCTATTACATTTTTTACTCTAATGCCTTCAATGTCTGTAAACTTTAAAGACTAAAGGAAACCATCACTTGTGGTTTGCCTCCCTGTAGAACAAGAATGATGCCAGTTTAATTGTCAGCAGGTTCATGGAGTATTTTCAGCCCACTAGGTGGATAACCACATCTATTCTGTAGACAGTGACTGGCATTAATGAGTGCAGTAATAGGTATGTATGATAACATTTTGTAACTTCTGAAAAATACAATTCTATTATGAAGGTTCTTATCAAAGTTTAAAATCAATTTACTGTAATGAAATTGCACACTGCAACTAAATGTATTTTTACATCAGCTATTTTGACTTTCAAAAAAATCACAGAGATTCAGAGACAGAGTTGAGGTTCAGCAGGGTCTGGTTTTGGTGAAGTTCTCTAAATTGCTTTATGTCTAGATTGTGTCATTAGTACAGGCTCTGAAGGTGTTCTTTATTAATCCAAACCAAGGCTAAAAATAAAAAAAAAAAAAAATTAAAAGTATTCACAACTTATATCCATTTCTTATGTGCCAAACACAAGGCTAAAAGGTAGCCCTTCTGTAACCTAAGTCCTTTTTAGAGACTCCCTTTGCTTTTAACTGTAGATTCCTTGCTCAACCAAAATGAAACCTCTCATGTCTTTGTGTCCCTTTCACCTATGCTCCAATATGAGACTCCATTACTGGAAATCTTAGTTTTTCTACCACCCAATTCCAAAGCAAATTCCCTCCTCTAGCCTCTAGTGACCATTTTGTACCTCCACGTGTTTTTCACAATCTACTTCCCTGCAGCCCAGCTCTGTGCTTGTCCAGTTTTGTTGGAATCCCCCATGTCGGTGGTCCAAGCTATGCACTGAGAGCACAGAAATGAAGTAATCAATGTAGAGTTTTAACATCTATCAAACAATCCAGTACTTCATAAAGACTCTGTCCTAAGCCAACTCCAAAAGTATGGATTAATGGCCAGAGACTAATTTACAATGCCTTTTTAACCTGTTTCCTACAACAGCAAAGTGAGGTGTGCTAACAATTGTGCATCATACAAAGCAAAACAGCAGCATTTTCTATCTCAACCGCAGTACCTGGCCACATCACAGATGATGAGGTAGAAAGCAAGTGAAAATGAAATTGCCATGGTTAAGGATGGGTAAATTTAAACACAGCTTTTAGATCAACAGCACAATTTTCTGAATCAAAAATGAAACAGATTTCCATGCAAAAAGGTTTACCTGTGTGGTCATACTAGTGAAGAACACATCTAAATGCACACACATTATCCCACATGAAGGCTGAGACAGTCAGTGATACCACGGACACCTGCATGCCCAACTCTCGTTAACCTGATTTTGAAATCCCCAATTCAGGATTTCAAATATGTCCTGAGAAAATGTAATTAATTTGGTTTCCATACCAGATCACAGGAAAACTTGGGTTGGATGGAGGCTCAGGTGGTCATATTAATCCAAACATCATCTTTGTAGGAGCCTAGATCAGGACCAAGGTATCTGAATTTGATTCTTTGTTCTACCACATATTTCCTCTTTGACCTCAGTACACTGATGTACTGCTGTCTGCAGTCATGGAAAAAGAGATGTCACACTATTACTATATTAACATTTGAGAAATGGTTAGATAATGTGATTTAAAATACAGGTAATCAGACATCTAAATATTAGAGCTGGGCTACTAAGGGAACTTTAGATCTTAGGTCTAGGACTGCAGATCATCCAACCTGTTTTGTTCCAATCAACACAGGGGCCTGTGTCACCAGATCTTCAATTTGGTTCTGAAGCTGCCACATTTTAAAAATTCCGACCTTTTTGTTTCAAGCCTGCTTCTTAGCTTGTAAAAGCTGTATCCACAGTGTGCTTCAACTGGACCAAAACCTACTGTAAATAAATCTGAGTCATATGAAACAAAGTTTATAAGTAGTAACATTTTTATTATGTTTAAGAACATACAGTAATATATTAAGTAGTTTTTGTTTCATTTGCCCTTGTTTACTACATCTCTAAATGGTATTTTAAACAGACACTTATTTACTGTGTGTTACACTACTTCCTGCAAACTTGGCACCTAGACCTGGGGAAATGGATAAATTACCCTGGAGTTCATTTTCTGTTCTCAGCTCTCCAGGGGATGCTACTGGCAAGTTGAGCCAAAGCACAGAGAGATGTTTGTCTCATTCCTTTCAACTATTTTGGATGCTAGTATTAATACACTGCTAGAAAACCAACAGCTCAGAGAAGGCTGGTTAGTTTTTAAATTCTAGCTGTAAGCAAGGCACATTTCCTAAACTAGTTCACTGTCCTCATTCAGGCCAGAGTTAACCTAGCCAGCACAGGTGAGCTGAGTTAGCCCAGGCTGTCTTCCCACACCACCTGACATCAGGCCCCCATAAAAGGGGCTTTTTGGAGAGAGGTGATTCAGTGCAGCTCCACGACAACAACAGCCCCAGTTGTGCCCAACTCGGGGCTCAAACTCACAAGCTTAGGATTGAGAGTCCTATGCTCTACTGCTACCCCAGCCCCTCAAGACCCAATTAACTTCAGTGACTTCTACCTACCAAAGCTTTGAATACCCACCCACATCAAAAAAGCAGCCAAGCAGGGTATCAGAAGTTCAATCTAAATCTAGGTGTGAATTCTAATTAGGAGACCTTGGGAGCCACACAAGAAAAACCTCCCATTAAAACATCTGTCTTTTGCCCTCAACTAGTCCAATAAAGTGGCTTTAAACTTTCACACGTGTATCTCCTCTTGGAAACAGGCACCATTCAAGTGAGATTACAGTCGATATTTACCACTTAGCATCGCTGGGGAGAAGAACGAATCTAGAAACACCATGGGGAGGGGAACAACCCAAAATGAACCCCCACAAGCCTATGGCAAGTGGCTTTTGAAATAAGCTACTTGCTGGTCTGTAAGTCTTTCGACTACATAAACACGTGCATCTGTGTATATATACATACACATTCATTAGACACTGCACCTATATGTTCTGTGAATACCACATGCATAAAGCAACTAAGAATTTTTTTCTTAAACCTTTCCTCATTATTCATTCCCCTTTGGACCAATGCAAGATTGGGATATTTAAGGTTGGTAAATTTCCTGGTCTTTGAGGGCATAAGACATTGGAGTAAAAAAACCATTTTAAATCAAAATATATGCACCATCAATAAATCTATCACACTACAACAGTTGCACATTTTCTGTGCATCAAGGTAGACAGCAAGCCTAGTGGGGAATATTTACAAATACTGTAACACAGTTACTGTCTGTATGACCTCGATGAGACCGTGGTCTTTCTCTGGTAAGTACTGTACAAATGCGAAGTAAGAGAACCCACGGGTCATACTGAGCTTACCTTGTTTTAGACACAGTCTAAACTGGTGTCACAGTGAAATTATTAATACCACCTCCTTAAAAGTTGTGGTCTGAAGAATTTATCCCCACTACAAAATTGAAGTTTGATCTAGTGAAGATCAGGAGTCCATCATTTAAAAGAAATACATATAATCACATTGTTTAAAGAGAATTTACATCAGCACAAAAATGACATATTCCACCAGCAATGAGTTATGTTTAGATCATAATTTATTACACAAAGTTTATGATCTTATATATTAAGGCATCTGTAAGGATTAAGGAAAAAAAAGTATACCAATCCAGCATATTGAATGTGATGTATTTAACTAATCAGTTTGTTAAATAAAACCGATGAAAATGGCTGCTTCTTGTAGTGTCTACTACAAATGTACAAGAAATAGCTTTTTCTATCCTTTCAGAATGTTACTTTGAAGAGTCAGTCCTGTCTTCTCTAGTCAGAAGGAAAACCATCATCAATTTTTGTAGAAAAAGTAACAGGCTCTTGTACTCTCTTTGGTATGTTAACAAAACTGTCTAAGAATCCTGCTTTCTCCACAATGTATCACATCCTACATGAATCTCCAAGGTTATGATTAACAGTGTAAAATATACACAGACTTAATGACTTTTGATCCTGACTCAGAACTCAGTTATACACATGCTGCTGGGAAACACACTTTATTTCACTATACAGGACTGATTGTTTCACCGCAAGAACAGAAAGCATTGCTACAATGTGCTTTTTAATTTCAAACTAAGGCAGCAGCATGGCTCAGAAAGAAACGCTAAACCCTGCCTTTCCCTGGATCCACACTTCATCTTCACCCCCTGATAACAATGGGAGGAGCACACTAGAGCCAAATCCCCAGCTATTTAAAGCCCGAGGAGCTCAGGAACCATACACGTTGACAAACCGCTGCACAGAAAACCCCACCAACCCTCAGTTTCACTAATGTCAGCAGACTAGTAGAAATATATCCCAATACATTCCTAATTCACACCTAGTAGTTTAAATATTCTGTGCACTGCGTACAGGGATTACTTCAAAGTACCTGCGACAGAAGAGAGTCCAGATTGGTTGCTCTAATGGCCTAACACAACCCAGCAGAGTCACATGGTCAGAAACATCTCACCACCCAGGCACCCCAGCTTGCAATGGCTCTGGGAACTTGAACCAGTTCTGGAGGACATGGAGTCAAGGGAACATTTTGAAACAAGGAGGAGCCATTGGAGCAGAGAAGCTATAAATCAGAGTTGCTGGGCAGATGGCACTGCAAGCTAGCAAGCTGATGGCAGATGGAAGTGAGAGCTAGGATAAAGCAAAAAAATTGGTTGGAAACTAATGAGATCTGTTAAGATGCTAGAGACAACTACTCTCCCTTTCTGATCACTAACCTTTAAGTGAGGGTCAGATCAACCCCTTCTCACATGAAAATTTACCCAGGAAAAGTTTTCAGAGCCACAAAGGTAGTTTAGTTTCCCTCAGAGAGGGATACTCACAGCAGCCACCCAGTTAATACAAAGTAAGCATAAGAGTCGTAATTCAAAGATCCCAGGTTCCCATGGAATTTTTAAAGTCCAAAGCTTTCTACATGCAACCTACAAGCCCTCCACCCTGGCTCCAGGACAGTGTAAAGACTTGTGTCTTTTCATGGCAGAGATGCTTCTTAAACAAAGGGGAAGTTTCAAGCTAGTAAGGACCTTTAACAGACAAATGCTACACAACATGGTGTACATATACACATATGTATTTTTATTTCCTTTGACAGAGCCTCTTTTTTAAAGCAGCATTGCCAAGACTTCAATATTTTTTGTTCTGATACAATGGCTCCAGAAGCATTAATATTTACAGAAGAATGTAATACAAAATTAACTACTTCAGTAAATGAGACAATCTCAGACAGTGAGCTCCTACCTGGTAGCAGCTTCCATAAGCTTCTAACGTTATTTCCAGGAGCTTACAGAGTTTTTCTCCTGAGACATATTACCAAGGGTGAGCCTTTCTTATCTGTGTCATACACTGCAAGGATCTCATGGTCTTAAAAACTTCTATAACTGCAACTTCTGACAACAGGGGATATTTAAAATTTATTTACATGTAAGGAAGAAAAGGAGGTGATGTGGTAAATAAGTCAACTTTGTTGAAAGCCTTTGGGAAAAGGGAAGTAAAGCCACAGACTACTGTGGGAAGCTAATGAAGAGGAAGCCCAGCAATAGCACAGCAATGACACAAAGGATTAACTGGCTCTCAGCAAGAACTTGCATTTCCCAAGGTATTATGAAGTTCTTGTATCCTAAACACACACAGAAGAACATCCATATAACATAGATTTGTAGGGCCCTTAGTGCTTAAGGCAGACACAGAAATGATGTTAGGTAAATACTTCTTGTAAAGGAGTCTATAGAGCACTTGTGGTGGTTCAGCCATGGCTGAAGGCCCAAGGCCCACCAAAGTCGGTCTGTCACTCCCCTTTTTAGTTGGACAGGGGAGAAAATATATATTGAGAGGCTTAGGAATCAAGATAAGGACAGGGAGAGATCATCCTGTCATCAACAACATGGGCAAAACAGACTCAACACAGGGTGAAGGAAAGAAAGCTATCCAAAAAAAACCCTGAAACTGGAGTCAGGAGCACAACCAAATCTTAAAACAACACGACCAGATCTGAAAACATGTTCCCCCACCACTCCCTCCTTAGCAGACTTTAGTCAGGGTTTTTGCTCCCTTCTTCCCCCCGATCGTGGCACAGGGGGGCAGGGACTGGGGAAAACGGGGTTCTCGGTCACTTCTTAAGCTGTTTTCCTTTTCCAGATCTTAAAATACCTCTACCTCCCCACCCAACGTCTCCCTTCTTAGCAGACTTCACTCTAGTCATGATTTCACTCCCTTCCTCCCCCCGATCACAGCACAGGGGGACAGGGACTGGGAGATGGGGGCTCCGGTCAGTTCCTTGCAAGTTGGTTTTCTTCTCAGATGGGGAGGGGGCATTCATTCCACACCCCCTCCCCCTGCTGCACCGTGGGTCCCACCCATGGCAGACAGTCCTTCACAAACCTCTCCAATGTGAGTCTCTTCCCCCAGGGCTTTATCTCTTCATCAGCTGCCTCGCCTGGATCCCTGCTATGGCGGGCAGCCATAAATCACAAAGTCGCTCCAGTCCTCCACGGGGTCTCCCCCCAGCAAACCTGTACCAGCGCAAATCTCTCTCTCATCTCTGTGGGCTGCAACTGCTGGCAGGGGCTTGTTCCAACGTAGGGTCACAGCATCTTCTCTATGTCTCCCCCTGCTCCATCCAGCGTGGAGCCTCTTCTTTCTCCTTTTTTTGACAGGTTTTACATCATTGTAATTTCATATTATTACAGGGCAAATTGCAAGCTCTGGCTACCAGATAAGAATGAGAAAAAAGAAGCAGCCCACCCCCTCAAAAACCCCATCAAATACAAGTACCCCACCCAAGCCCACCAATACTGTTCTTACAGACCCACTCCTGTCCAAACATCAACTTCAGGTATTTTCAGATGCTCCCTTCGTTTGCAGCTGTCTTACATCTGGACACTCTCGCAGACTCTAAATTCCCCCTTCAGCAGCAGAAGATACAGAGATAAGCTGTACATAACTGCAGAATAACAGGAAGTGACTAAAAACACACTACAACTGTAATCCTGTGACATATTTGATCTGTAAATCTGTGTTCTAACAGAAGAAACACCTTTAAAAAGAAAGACTAATTCCAACACTATGACTAGAAATCCTGAATTTTATGCAAGTCTTATGATTATTTTTTCTTTAACTCGAGCATCCTTAGGCATATTTGGGCCTCTCTCATGTCCATCCAGCCTTTGTGGTTACAAAAAAAAGTGTGCCTCAACAACCTGAATTCCAGAAAGCACATAAAAATTACCCAACTACTTATTTATTCCAATTCTTCTGAAACTAATCTTATACTTTTAGAAGAATGGATGGAACTATTTGTTCTAAACATCTAGAGGAGTCAGCACTGCTCCTAGTATTCCAATTTACACATAAGCATGTATGTTCTCTTGGCAGTTTTATCACAGAAGCACAAGGTTGGAAAAGACCTTTAAGATCATCGAGTCCAACCGTTCCTGTCCTGTGCTAAACCATATCCCTAAGTACCTCATCTACCCTTTTTTTGAACACATTCAGGGAAGGTGACTCAACCACCTCCCTGGGCAGCCAGTTCCAGGCCCTGACAACTGTTACAGTGAAATTTTTTTTCGTAACATCTGACCCTGCCCTGGCCCAGCTTCTTGCCATTTCCCCTTGTCCCATCTCCTGTCCCCTAGCTGAAGGGGCCATCACCCACCTCTCTGCACCCTCCCTTCAGGTAATTGTAGGTGGTGATAAGGTCTCCCTTCAGCTTCCTCCTCTCAAGGCGAAGCATTGTAAAAACGTTCTTGTTCATACTAAATGAAAATCCCTATAAAGAACTTTGCTGGGCATCTTTCTGATCCAGCTTCTATGATTTTGTGGCCTTTGTTAGTTTGGCTCCAAGTGTGCTGCCAAGTATGTGTTCAAACATGATCACATTGATGCATCCACATATGTGGAGAAAAATTAGGGAAGAGTGGGAAAGAACAGTATTTTCTGACCATTTATCAGGAATATGTTTCCAAAAGGTAATTTTTTCCTCACTCTTGTTGGTGAAGACCTTTGACAAACAAATCAACAGCATCATAACGTTACAGATGCAGACAACGAAGTTCTAAACAGCAGCACAGCGAAGTTCTTGGACATCGAGATGATACATTTAAAGCTTTTGGACCCACATACTTTATGCAAGGTTCTTCCACTCCTCTTTCACTACTGTGCTTATGCACTTCTGATTCTCAATACATACAACAGGTGACTCAGCATTACAACAAACATGCAACTGAGGGGGGACAACGTGGAGTAGTACTCCAAACTCTCCTAGTGCCTGGAACTGACAGTATCCCAGAACTCACGCTGTTGCAAGAAGGCACAGACTCTGCTGTCAAAGAGCTGATGAAAGTCATATTTTTAAAAAAAAATAAAAATAATAAAACTGAACTTTAAATTAATTTGGCTAGTGCCACTGGCAAAATGTCTCGTCTCCCACACATTGTAAACCACAGAGAGGCAAGGAGATAGAGAAAGGAAACGCACACTGGAAAGACAGATGGAAAGATGAAAGCATTGTGGACTAACACTGATATTAAAATGCGTCATCTACCCCTGTCCTCGATCAATTTTTACCGCCTGGCCAGGATAGATATCCTAAAGTAAAATGGAATCCAGGGTTTCCATGTTACTTACCTCATCATCACCCTTCACACACTATAAATTCTTACTCTGAATAAACAGTTTATCATTAAACTAGCAAAACATGATTAAATGTATAATGGTAATGAACACAAATTACTGTGCTCAGATGGCATCTCAAACACTGCATGTTTAGCTACCCAAAGCTTCAGGAAGAGTACACCTCTCATTACCAGTGCAATATACACAGCATCACCTAGATAGAAATAATCTCAAAAGAAATAAAAAAAAAAAGTTAGAGAAACCAAGTTGTCATCACAAGTCCCTTAATGACCCCAAAACACCTATATCTGAACATTAATTTTTACCTTTGATAGATAGTCATGGCATTGTACAGCACAATAAGCCTTATTTCTACACAGAACAGCCCTCCCTTTTTTGTTTTTTGGGTTTTTTTTAAGTTTGGAACTTTTATGTTTACCCTAACACATTGCTGCAGCTTGGTCACGACAGCACTGTGCAATACATCTCAAGAGTTTAAGACACTGCAAAGCTTTCCCATCTTACCTGGCTCTGTGCAGTTCTTTTGTTCACGTGTCCCATTAGGTGATGCCATCAACCTTCTGTTCTTCCATACTTCTGACAAAATTGGTCTGTCTGCAACAGTTGATTCTCGTCCTGTATTAAGCAGAAAGAGGTTATGCCCACTGTCACTCTGTTTCCTGCATCACTTTAACTGGACCATAATGCCCAACTAGCAAGGGGCACGGACAGACCAGTATGTGAATACAGCAAAATCAAGGTGTGACTGAAGCATGTGCCAACATACTTTATATGCTAGGTGCTCTTAGCTACAAAGGGTGAAACTAGTTGGGAAGATGCAGTGCAGGATGAGAGCTGTTAGCATGTTCTGGCTATCAGACTACCTGGCTGGGAGACACAATGGGAAAATATTCTGCAGCAAGTAAACACTGAAGCCCACACCTGTGAAACTCAACACTTAACAGTTCCTTATAGATGAAATGAGCTAGCTAAGCTGACATGAACAACAATCACACTTCCATTCAGTCATCTGGGCTTGCACCTATTATATTCCTGATTTCTCAAAAAACCAAAATGCATATGGACATGTCCCAGTTAAATTTTAGGTTATTCTGAGTCTAGCAACTGATCTTTTCACTGTTGAGTGGACTTGATTAAATCAATCCCTGCACCTGTGAATTCCCAGAAATCTTAAAAAAACCTCAACTTCTTAAGAGTCAATGGACCTTTTGCCTAAACTCGTATTTCAGCAGCAATGAACTTGCTGAATAGAGTACAGAAGAACGCTTATGATAATGCAGGATATGTAATTATAATAATCAAAAGAAGAATAGAACCTCTTAATTAAATCACTTCCATCTCAACCTTATCCATTTCAAATGAACATATTATGACAACAAAAATTCTTCCATGGATGATATTAGACTTTATATTCAGTGATCATGTAATGCTTGTGCTTTGCTACAGAGACTCTTCCAAAATAATCTGCCTTGGAAGTTAGTCTGGCTAGAGTATTTGCTAAAATATTCTGATGCCATGATTATATGAAACATAGAGAACAGATGGTCAGTGTTTATGGATACAATATACTGTAAATTAGCCAGATGAAAAAAAGCCAGCCCTACCTGATGCAGCATACCATCAAAAATTAGGTTATGATGGATTTAGTTGATAACCCAGGAGATTAAAAACTTTCATTAGTCATGACATTTTTCATGTAAACATAAAGAAGTTCAGGAAAACCATTACCCTGCAACAAAGAAACCTGCAAACTGTGTAAACATAAGCATGCCCCAATTGCTTGCTTTCAGAAACCAGTAAGTTTATGAAATTAAATAGCTGGTGAAAATAGGGAAAAAACAACCAAAAAAAGAAAGAGCATAGGCATGACAAGCAGTTCTAAATAAAGCATGCAACAGTATATTCTAAAGCCACAATTAAAAAAAAGTTGAAAGTTCTAAGATGAGCAATATGCTAATCAGGTCTAAAAAACTGAATTTGTATATGGCTGGCTTGTTGCCATCCTAGATATATCTCAAACAACCCAGGCAATCACAGAATCGTAGGGGTTGGAAGGGACCTCGAGAGATCATCGGGTCCAACCCCCTGCCAAAGCAGCTCCCCAGCTCATATTGCACAGGGCGGCGTCCAGACGAGTCTTGAATATCTCCAGAGAAGGAGACTCCACCACCTCCCTGGGCAGCCTATTCCAGTGCTCAGTCACCCTCACTGTGTAAAAGTTCTTCCCCATGTTGGTGTGGAACTTCCTGTGCTCCAGTTTACAGCCATTCCCCCTTGTCCTATCTCCACAGACACTGAAAAGGGGTTGGCCAATTCCCCCTGCATCCCATACTTAAGATATTTATAAACATTAATTAAATAATTCAAACACAATAGCATTAGGAAGCAGTCAAGTTCCACAAGATTTTTCTTCCCTAAAGCACGTATTTTAACTTCAACTTTAACCACACAACCCATCCTATTTCTGCTGAAATCTGATTTTCTTATCTTAAACATGGCCATAGGATGTAGGCTTAGTTTGGTTTTGTTCTCTAGGTAGGACCACCAACAGTCCTTGAGGAGACCCATGTACTGTCCCAGCAACCTTAGGCTTCATACTGGAGTGACACAAAGTGTATTGCAGTAATAGGGCCTGAAACTGCCCACACCAGCCCAAACTGTGCTAGAAGGTGGGGAAAAATCAAAACGAATGGGAACGATGTAATTAATTAAAAACGCATCAGTTTACCAACACAACACTTGCACAAAGGACGCAACAGACTGTCTCGATAAACTAGCACTGTTCCTTGCCTAAACTACAGCTTTCTGTCACATCTGCACCGTAATCTGGGGAGGGGGGCAAGTGGTGGAGGGAAACGATGGAGAAAAGAAGCAGCTGTAGCTGGTGGAAGTTTACAACCTACAGATAAAAATGAAAGGTGGCCCGAAGTTGCAGGGGGGACCCACAAGCGGCTGGCGAGGATTCAGAGCTGATGCAGCGGCAGGGGGAGAAACCACTCCAGGGCCGTTCCCAGGCATGCAGCTGCCCCGTGATTCCGCTTCGATTCTCGACCTGAAGCCCTCCGAGAGGCACGGCGGGCCCGGTGCTGGGAAGCCCTTGGCCACCGGGCGCCAGCGACGCCTCCTCTCGCCGGGGCTATTGCCACACACCTGCCCGGCGCGGGGGTTTCTCCTGAGGAAGCCGCGCTGCCCCCCCGTCTCGGGTATTTCCACTGAGAAACTCAAACAAGGCACAGCCGCGGACACTTGGCCCCGCCAACCCCTGCACCCCCCCGGGCAGCACTCCCCGAGCCGCTGCAGGCACCCTCCCGGCCCTGCCGGGGTCTGGCAGTCCCGCCGCCACAGCCACTCACCCAGTCTGGAGAGCAGGCTGGACATGCACCAGGCGAAGAAGAGGATGGCGCAGATGAAGCCCAGCTGCTGCAGCAGCATCTCCCGCCTCTTGCGAACTTTCCTCAGCATAAGCAACATGGTCTTCGGAGGGGCAAGCGGCGTCTCGTCCAGCTCCATCGGAGCAAGCGCGGGCGCCGAGGGGGCGGCCAGCAGGTAGATCAGAAAGCGGGGATCACTCCCGGCGGCTTCCCGCCGACGGCTCCATGTCGGGCGGGCTGCAGCGCGGAGAGAAGCCGATGTCAAACGCCTCAGGTCGGCAGAGGCGAAGCAGGAGCAGGTGGAGGCGGGCCGGGCGGGTGAGGAAGACAGCGGCAGACCGGCGACCGGGCAGGGCGAAGGCGAGGCGTGGCGTTGCTCTCAGGGGCCGGGCTGAGCCCCGCGCCCCACATGCACCATGGCCGGCAGCGGAGGAAGCGGCGCGGCGGCGCCCCGCGCTCCTCTGGCAGCGGCCACCCCACAGCGTGCCGCGGGCTGCCAGTCAGCGCCGAGGAACGGCATCCATACAGCTCCCTGCCTGCCCCGGCCAAGTTTGAAGTTTATCCCTTTCCCCCCTTCCGCCGCTGCCGCCAGCCGTTCGCGGCAGGTGGGCGTAACAGCCGCCGCCGCGGGAAGTAGCTAGCCCCTGGGCTCACAGCGCGGCGCCAAGCGGACAGTCAGCCCGGGCGGGCGGGCGGCCGCTCCTCCGAGCTCCCGGCCCGGCCCCCTTCTCCCCGCCCCTCTCCCGCAACTTTCTGGGTGCTCCGGCTGCACCCATGGCAACGCGCATGCATCCTCCCCTCCCCCTACCTCAGATGTAGGTGGCGGGGGGGGGGGGCGTCGGAATTAACCCGCTAAATTAATCCTTTCGCCTAAACGGCGCAGGAATTACCCGCTCTGGGTGTCGCGTTTGGCGGAGCCATCCGTGCGAGGAGGGCAACAGGCGGCGGCAAGTGCTGCGGCCGGGGGCAGGGCTGGCGCCGCCTGAGGCGCGGGAGCTGTTGGGGCGGTTGGGAGCGGCGGGCTCTGCTCGCCCTGCCTGAGGCGCGGGAAGGGGCCGGCGGCCGCGGGGTGCGCGACTGTGGGGCTGAGGGGAAAAGGTGCTCGGGTGCCGCGGGGAGAGGCGGTCCGGGGATCGGTGGCATCTGGCTTCTTCCACCTAAGGAGCTGCGTTTCAAGATGGACTTCCTCGGGGGGCCTCTGATCCCCGCGGTATTGAGCGTGTGTAGGATGACAAAGTGAACGAGCCATTTTGTGAGGCAGCAGTTCGTTCCAGACTGTCCCAAAGCAGATTTTTTTTTTTTCTAAACTAAAATTTGGTATTTACATTAATTAAATGGTTACTGTCAGTCAGTGAGAACAGTTCTGGGACCTACCTGCAACTGCACAGGCACTGGGTCTGTATTCCTTCTAGGTAGGGGAAGTCCTGTGCGTGTCCAGGAGCGCCTGGAGACAAAATGAGATTATATCATCAGGTCTTTTCAGTACAGCATTTGGTTTACAACAAGGAAGACCTTTCAGGTGATTCCCTCCAGATGTCTTTCTACTTAAGAACATATAACAATTCATATCTTGCATTGTTTCTAAGGGTGTCACAATAGAAATATCCTGGTCTACAAAAGCAAATCTTCACAAATAAAATATCACTAATCCTCTGTGTTTTCTCATCTTGGTGCAAATGTGGTTTTTTCTTATATTTATGAATTATATCTGCTGTAGTGAGATACAGCACCACAGTGTTCAGGGTTTCTGTGCACACTGTGTGTAAAATAGCTCTAGATCCGTGCTGAAGGCTGACCGCTCGTCTTAAGTGCAAAAGGCGATACTCAAGCTGGAGAACCTAAGAGAAGTAGTTGTGTTAACCTTGTTGCGTGCTTTTACGCACACAACTACAGACACTTGTGTGCCTTAACTGCTCAAGCTCCAGGAGCACCTAGGCTCTGATGGGCCTTTGACTTTCTGATTTATGTTAAAGCAGGAAAACAGCTACATCTTAGAAGGACAGCAGTAAGACATGCCACAATCTCCTCTTTCATTCCATTTATCATTGCTGAGAGGCAAAAAGTCACTCTGAAAGCTCTTGCCTACTACAAGAAAGGTATTAGATTACAACTCAGTCAGCCTTGCATCCCTGCATTTCTCTCCATGGCCATGTAGGAAATCTCTCCGTTGAACCCAGAATGATGAAACTCATCCTGGACTGAAAGAATGTAGAGGCTAATTAGATGCGGAGGTATGGGTAGCTGGATAAAGGCAACTGAAGTTCTTTAGATCTGGACTGTTATTTATAGTGGACTGTTTTGTCATCTTTAAGCTCCGGTGAAGTTGTTGGTTGGCCATCTCAGTAGAGATGCCACTACATGGTTAGATGCTGCTGCATACCCTGTCAGCTGTCATAATGCCTGAGACTTAATTCTTTGTGTGGCTTTTTATTACCTCTTTTCGGAGATTAAAGGCTCCCCTTCCACTCAAAGTGGCAATTTGAACACCAGTCTGACATCCCCTTGTGCTGTGTTTAGTTAGAGCTGAGTTGCTGACAATACTGTGGTTTTCTGTATGAAGATTTTTATCTAATAACAGAAAGATTGTGACACCGGAAGGGATTGCAGAGATTTTTTCTTTCCAGAATTCTCTTGACGTAAGTTTATAATCTTCACTGATATGGCAGACCAGGACCATGGCTTCAGAGAGTGTCCTGATGGTTGGGTGTCGCTGCAGAACTGACAGAGGTTGCTTGTGATTTTTATATTTACCAGGTTTATTCTCTGAAGATGTTTTCAAAGCCATCGTGCTCCTGATCTGAAGAGTTGCTGATACTAAGAGATGCAATGATAAGTTTGCCTGCAATTGAGGTAAATTTGGGTCTGGAGATGAGGCTGTGCTTCACAGATACTCCATATTTGCATCTATGGGTTGTTTACACAGAGACCATGGAATCGAAACATTGTTAGAGGTCCTGATTTTCACATGTGAGGGATTTTAATTTCATTAATTCTGCTGGGTCCTGTGAACATCACATGGATCAGACCAAAGCACATGGTTAGTTACAGGAATGCAAGTATAATATTGCCTTTTTGACATAGTTTTTTTCCTTTTTCTGGCTGTTAAAAGATTTCTGGTTTAGTGGCAACAGTTCCTGACTGTGAGGAACTGAAAGCAAGGAACAAAAACAAAAAAGTGAAGAGATCTTTTGTAAATCCTTTAGACAAAAGAAATCTGCTACTCACGCAAGCAGTTCTCAGCCTGAATGTGTGTCTCTCTCCCTCTCTGTGTACACCAGTGAGGCATATCAAAGTTCAGACAGCACTAATCTCCTAATCATACAAGCTTCTGATTAGCATTTTTAATCAGTCTGGTGATCACAGGGCAGCCTCAAAATTCTTCTTGAATACTAAACTTTCAGTACAGAATTCCAAATCGCTTTTATTTGGTGTTTCTTGTGTCTGGAAAATGTGTCAGATAACTATTTCTGTAGGAAGTCTCAAAGGGAAGTGGTGCACTGCAGAATTGGGCTCCAGTTACCTCTGCCCACACCTGGAGGATCTGTTAGAGTACATTCAAGCCATCCACACAAACGTCTT
Source organism: Porphyrio hochstetteri (assembly GCA_020800305.1). NCBI lineage: Eukaryota > Metazoa > Chordata > Aves > Gruiformes > Rallidae > Porphyrio > Porphyrio hochstetteri. Next base: position 1,691,451 of record CM036908.1, read on the forward strand.
CACTGGAATCATGTCCTGACACTTTCTTCTGATTTGAGACATCCCTGCTGTGTACAAGAGAGAATAAGACACACGTGATTTTCTGAGCGATGCCCTCACAGTGAGCGTTTTGGTGATGCTCTGGATGTTCTGTGTTTCTATTATTATCAGAACAAAATGTTTCCTGGACTAGATCTAGGAATACTGCTGCAAGAATTATATTTGGGAAATCAGAGGTATTTGGGTAGTATCATCAGAACAAAGCGCAGACAAAGAAAATATTAAATAGCACTTGTTGTCTTAAACTAAGCCAGATGCAAGAAGCGATCTTTATTTCTTGTAACTGTGCTTATCGTTGTGATCATTTAACTTCTGAGTATGTCCCACGCTAAAATGTCTCACTAGAAGCACAGACTAGTGCTAGCTTCATCCAGCACTGCCAAATTTCCTTGTTTTTCATCTCAAGCACAATTAGTATCCTGAACTGAGTAACAGCCAAAAAGCTTTGAATTAGGGAACTGTCTCATAGGAGATCCATGAAAGCAGCTCATCTGAGAAAAAAATACTGATGCTGCTGAGAGTTAAAGGAGAAGTGTAATGTTTGGATTAATTCTCTACAGCGCCCTCCAATAGGAGCAGGAAATGCAGTAGCACAGTAGGGTAACAGAAGAGGCCCTGTTAGCTGGTCATGACGAATATTCCAGCACAGAAGAACTTAGAGTGCATCAGCTGAGAAGCCTGGAGGGAATAGTTTGTGACAGGCACCCAGCCCTAGGAGTCTGAGTCAGCTTTTCCAACTGATACAACCAGCATCCCAGTTATCAATCCCTCTGTTTGCAAGGCCAAGAGACAGTATCAAAGAAAAGCCAACAATATTCCTTAAAAAAAGACCAGAAAATCTCCCATAAGCCACAAAAACTCAACTGAGAGGAAAGGCAATGGTGAGGGAGGAAACTGGGATCCTGCTTTTGCTATTTGGTATGCAAAAGATGAGGGAGCCATGGAGAGAAGCTTAGTTTGGTGCTGTCCATAATCACCTCACTGTCAAGAAAGGGGCAGTCCTGTGCTAGTTTAGGACCTGGTTCCTGGAAAAGGACCACACACTGATACAACTGCACAGTAAAAGCTTGCAAAAAGCAAATATTAGCACATTGTCATTTCAGCGTTGAACCCTACCTCAGGGCACTGTACATCCTTAGGTACATATGCAGGTGGCTCTTTAAGCATCGGTGAAAGGTGCTTTGCTGAACCATGCTTGAAATTCAGAAAGTAGATCCATTATTGGCATCGCCACTGAGGGTTCTGCTGGAGTCTCTGTGATGGCTAAACCCTGAACTGGGACCACTGGATTTACAGAGAAGTTCCAACTGTAGGACCCATCAAAGAACTCATCCTTGTGCTAAGATCCTTGCTGTCTTTCTACTCATTCTCAGATTTTTCTCTCCCATCCATTGTCCAAGTTTAGTAGACAGTTGCCAGCTGTGTTATCATATTTTACTTTTGTATGCTTCAAAGGCAGAAGTTTTCTGTATTACAGTTATTTTTGTAGTTAAACTCAGACCTTTGTTTTACTTCCAAGGCTATAAATAACTCAACCCTGAACCAGAATTTAAATGCTATGAAGAAGTTAGTCTCATACTGTAATATGGAACCAGATCTTCCTTTAACTTACCCAACTCCTCCCTTGTGTCTTTCAGTCTTCCTCCTGCTTACTTCTCTTTGATATTGTTGGGTAATGCTATTTAACATTTCTGATGAGCATCTGTGGTTACACCCCACCTTCAGCACTGAACTAGCAGCCACACACCCAGACCCTACTTGGGAGTCATTTCTCCCTCCGTATGCAAGAATGCTACAAGCAAGAGTTCCTCGCATGCTACATGCCATAAACAACCTCACATAAGCCCAGGAAGAAGGTCAGGCTGCTACATATAATCTGCTTGCTATAGAACAAGAATAAAAGGTACCAACCAGATCTAGACTCTTGGTGTGATCTACTTCAAACTGCAAGAAAATAAGATCACTTGACTCTTAGTGTCCCACATGTGCTGTTAACACATTTTAATTTAGGTGTATTTGCTCCATTAATTTCTCTTACTTATTTCTCTTCTGTCTCTTGCAGGGCAGAATGAGACATTATGCATGTCAGTAGAATTCAAAGTGCTCTTCTGCCCATAAGGTTTCAATCAGTATCTATTAGAAAAGGCAGTTTGTTAGAAAACACTTACTATTTGTCTCCTTAAATCAGTATTGTCTAAGCCCCCCAAATTCATCACAGCATCTATGTTTAACGCCCACTAGATTTCTCAGGGATATAGGCATCTGCCTAAATCCTTGCCAGATTTGAAGAACTCATGCACATGCATAAAGCTGTACTGAAATGAGGGTTAAATTACAGGGAGCCGGTTACGCAGCATATCCTCCCCTGCACACATACCATTTCTGTCTCAATTGCTCCAACTCGCTACTTCCACTGAATCCCGGCCTCAACTGATTTTACTGGGTTTACATTTTGCCACTGATTTTCTGTTTCTCTCTGCCCTCACAGTCACTTTCTCTTCTGCCTACATCTCTCTTTCCCCTATTCTTTCCCGCTGTTCGCTCCATGTGACTTTGTTCCCCACCTCTTTGTCTTCTAGGCCCAGTGTACATTTTTCATTTGTTCCACTATCTGTAAACAGAATTCCTTCCTCCTCTTCAAGTCTCCCCTTAAATCCACACATGGGTTTGAGCTTAGTATTGACTCTAAGCCCTGTACCCAGAGGCTTGGGGAAATTTGACAGTGAGGAATGAGGTTAGCTGACATCACGCTAAACATGAGGGATTCTGGCTGGTCGAAGCTCTGCAGATTAACTGCAGCACTCTCTTCCATCACCATACAACACCTTTGTTTGCTCTCCATAATCTCATTCCTCCCCCAGACAAAGAAACTAAAATAGGTTCTGTAAAATGGTCTCCATTTGTTTTCTTTCTGGAAAGTTTTTGTATGTCCGTGAAATAAGTGAAATTCAAAACAGCTAGTGAGGAGACAACTTCACACACTTCAGTCAACCACACTTTTGTTCAGCTTTCATACCTACAAGGATCTGTTTCCAAAACCATTTGCTAGTCCCTCTGAATGAGAGGGATCATTAACTAAGCAAAAATTGATTCATTACAGTGAGAAAAATTTTCAACAGCTATGTGTTGTTAGCCCAGACCACAGACTGCTGTGATCTTACGAGTACACAGGAGGAAGCTGTGCAGAATTCTCACACACAAAAAGCCTCAGATGGTGTCAGTGCTTGAAAGCCTGGAGGCTGAAGAGGTTCAGTCAAAGTCCTGTTGGGGCAGCTGAAAGGGATTCAACAGGACAGCTCCTTCCCCTTGTTAGATTAGTCCATCAGAATCATTAAGAAAAGAACAAGCGTTCATCCCTGGTGACTGTGGAGAAACCACACTGCAGTCTCCAAACGCTACATAAGCAAGTGCGGGAATGTATGTCCTGGCAACTGGTGTCCTTGAAGCAACAACACTGAAAAGGTGAGAACTGTCTTTATTCAGAGACTGGGAGAACATATGCTTCAGGAACCCGGAGAGGCCATCCTGTGCGTTCCCTTTTTCTAAGGCACTATCAAGTCTCCCTAACATTGAGTGGGCTTGCTTTGAAACTTAATACCCATCTTGCTGTTTGACTGCCTATCAAAGTTTTTAAAATAAAATGATGGTGAATAACATTCAGAAAATTTACACCTCCTACTTTGGCTGGCTTTTTTTTTAAAAAAAACCCCACTGTTAGTGAGCAGAGTTTGGAGAGTTCTGTGAATTTTCCCCCTCCTCTGACCACAGATTTTCAAAAAAGAAAATTTATTCTATTGAAAACCTATCATGTTAAAGCTTTGGGGAATTGTAACTGTCAATCAGAGAAGGGGAAGAGTATTCTTATCATTTATTTCTGTAAAGCTAGTAGAAATCATGTTCCTTTATAGACAGTAGGAAGAAAACAGCCTTGCCCTGGGAAGATAAATTCAGTGTATAAAATCATGTAAAATGATAGTCTAGAGGGAATGGCAATCAGAGAAATCAAGTGAGCAGGAACAGTGCTCAATGGAGTGTTTTGTATGAGGAATTCAGGTCATTTATTTCATTGCTGTTTCATGTTGTCTCCTGTAGAAGGGATAAGAAAGGAGGGTTAATTTGCTCCCCATTATGATCAGACAAGAGAGGGGAACACAGAAGGCTGGTTCAGAGTCCGGGTTCAGGACAGCAAGGGGAAAGGTGTTTGTCTAAGGAGGCATTTCAGTGAAGGGAGAGCTTCAGTACCCAAGAGCAGAGAGATGGTTCTAAGCCAGTGGGCTAGGCACAGCCATCTGCGGGAGCAGGCAAAGGGAGCCTTAATCAAAGAGGATCAGGAGAGTGGGACGACCTCACACGGGGAAATGAGCACCACTACATCCCCTGTGAAGACCAAGGCTTGTGCTGCAAATTCGGAAAGGGTCAATGCAGCAGGAGGGAGAGTGAGATCACTGTAGCTGCAGTGCTTTAAGATGAACATCCTCCACAAAAGGTTCCTTTAAGTTTACAAAAACTGCCACATCTGCAGCACAGCCTCCTCCGAGCCCAGGTCACTCGTGTTCCTCAGCGTTAATGAAGAGCCATGCCCAAAGCCAATGTTGGCATATTTTCAAGCACTGGCAGGAACAATTTTTACTGTATTTCCATGTTAACTTCCTAACAGACTTCACAGTAAAATACTAAGGCAATTAGTAGTTACTGCCCGTTTTAACAAGAAATGCTTATCATGTGCAAATAATAAATGCAGCACTCCCTCAAATTAACAACTTTGCTGCTCCCAACTGCTTGCAGAGGTTAGCAGCAGGCTATTTCAGCTAGCCTTGGTCATAAGCGTGCTCAGCTGCCTCTCAGCACCAGGACAGCCCAGCCTTGGCATGGCTCCTCTGAACGGGCTGCTCTTTTCAGCTTGTAGTAGGAGAACAGCAAAGGCAGTACTACCCCATAGTCCAATTTAATAGCACCTATTGTGGGTGTCACCTACCTGACATGTCTGCCTCACCCCACCATCTTTTTTGTTGTTTTCATTTAAATATTTAAACACTCAAATATTCCAGCCACTTTACATTTCACCTCCTCAGAAAGAAGCAATGTTTCAGCAGAGTTACCATGGAAACAATAGAGTGAGGAGGCAGCTAAACATGAAAGAAAGTCATCCAACAGTAAATCCAGGGACATGCTTTGGGGTAACTCGAAATTAAAAAATTTATAATTAATTGGGCTGCTGCTGAGCATGTGTTTGTACTTATTGTTTTCTACTAAGTGCCAAGAGGCCACATTTTTGCCTGTGACAAGAAAATAACATTTCCCCATGCAGAATTTTCAGTACCTAAAGCCCTTGGTGACACAAGAGATGATACCCTCTTTGGAGATGGCAACTGAGATAGTATTGTTGAGGGTCAGCAACACCACCTGCCTCTAACAAATCAGTCTCTACTGATAGCAGTGGGCTGCGAGCATTGTGATCCAAGATATTTGCAAAGTTCAATCAGACTATGGGAGAAAGATGGTTAGCATTAGTGGAAGTAAAAATGCAGCTAGGTATGGAAAGCCCCTTCCAGTTATGCAAATGAATACACAGAAGTGGGTATTAGAGTATCCTTGAGGGTAAATATGAAAGCCTACCTTTGGCAATCTGTCACCGTATATCCTGAAATACCATAATTACCTCTCTCAGGCATGGGAAGGAACAACTCTTGACTACTGCCTATGCTCGCATCATAAAACCATTTCCTGCAACTTTACACAGCCTTACCTTTACTGATCTCTCTGTTGTCTCTTGTGAAGGAAAGAAAGGAAAATCCAGTCTTTCAACTATGCATTAGGCAAGAAAGCTCAAAAATAAACCCTGTAATGAAGATCATGTTCACTTCATGCATTGGAAAATTGACCACAAAAACACTTAATTCCTTTAAATATGCCACACAAAATCTTCTGTTCAGAACAGACTCAGAAACAGAAGATCAGAGACTTGAGCTGTAGTTGCTCTTCATAACCCTTTAGATTACACTTATGGGCAAAGGAAGGGTCCTGGGAAATGTCTAAAATCTCTCCTTAGGGCTGGAAATTGTCTCGATTGAAAGAAGAATTGTTCCTACCACCCCAGCCACTAGAAACATTCCATCGCTGTAGGCTGGCAGAGTGGGCTCCATCTCTGGCAAAGCGACAGCGCTGGTCTGACCTGGCTGTTGGGGCCCAGGGTGGCCTGTACACTGCCCGCCTCAGGAGCAGGGGCAGCACCGACTCACAGGGTTGCCCTTGGGACCAACTGAGGTTTCTACTTTCACTTCCTCAGGAATCTTTCTCCTTGGAACAATGGTTTTCTTCTTCACAGGGATCCACAAGGAGATGGAAGCATTACTGCTGGAGCTTGGCAGTCTACTCCATGCAGTTAAACAGCTGCCACTGCACAGTAGGAGCTCCATGAAGAGAGAGAGGGCAGGCCAGATCCCATGAGCCTGAAACGCTGCTTTAACCACGCACTGTTGAGAGTTCCTTCATCCTAGAGGGCTGGGCAGAGGGCCAGGTGGTAAATGGGATATCCACATAGCCCACAACTTAGGTAAACTTTGAGGGAGCAGGAGGAGACTGGTCTACTGAGGCTTGGGGCACTGGTGAACCCTTGCTATCAGCAAACCCCAAGGAGCCGATCCTACCCATACTCAGGGAGCTTGGGAGCATGTGGGAGTGAACAGGCTGGCCAATTCGGAACACGCTGGCAGAGCATCTGACAGTTTGTAGTGGACACCATAAAATATATTCACCCCACAGCATTTGTTAAAAGATCATTTATACCTGTCTCTACACACACACACAAAAAGACATCAAATCTCTTTGAACTAGCATAACAGTACAGCTAAATAAATGTTTATCTGGAGAAAACTGATCTGCTGTCCATTTCACAGTCATTAAAAAAATGTACCGAGCTGCATTCAGCCTTGTGACTGATGGATTCTCAGAGAATTAGTTACGCTGTTGGCATTGACTGGGGAAGGAAAGGATGGGCTGCGTTTTATGCAATTTGTTTTTCCTCACTGTTGGAAATCTATCATACTTCTCCTTCCCAAATTATCAAGACAGTTGATAAGCTGGAAATAAATCAGATCATTGAGGTGAATGTTACAGAGTAGGCTATTGTGTAACTGCACTGTATTTCCTATCTTAGCCTTCCAAAATCTTTTAAAAAATAATTGAAAAAGGGTAAATATTTTGGAAGATTTAATTAGCCTTTAGATTTTCTTTTTGGTTTTAAAATTAATCCTAATTAATGAATTTTTAAATGTATGCAAAGCAAACCCACAGAATCTCCAGAGGCTCAGCTGTGACTTTGCCATGAAAACTGAGCGAAAGGGCACAGCTTTGTTTGTGTTGGTTTTGTCCCCCCAGATCAGAAGGTTCCAGAGCGAGGATACCTCCTGCTTTCCTTCTGCTCCATGCCTGGCACAGCCTGCCCCGCTAAGTGCTGCGGCTGCAGGAGCTGCCATGGCAGATGTCCTGTCGTGCCCACTTGCTTGAGGTGGGAATGCAGCAGCCTTTGGGGTTTGCACTGCTGCACAGTCTGTGGCAGCTGGGAAGCCCATAAGCTCGTGCACTGCTACTCGTTTACATCAAGTTCCCTTCCTGAACCAAGACCCATTTCATCTCCTGTCAGAAAAATCTCTTTACCCCTCTGCTTTTCTCAGTGTTTCTGAGTTCCCACTCACTGGCTCCAAGGGACCCTGGACTGAGTCCCTAGAGAAGAAAAATCTCTCAGCTCATTGTCAAGTCTCTGAGCAAGCCAGTCACCCAGAAAAAAACCACTTAAAGTCACTTGCAGAATTATAATCATGCCCAGGGTCTGGTACTTTTTTCCCTGTGTTTGAACAGGCAGATGAACCAGTTAATGTGACATGAAACCCAGCCTGGGTTTTGCTGTCACTGACATGGTGCCCCTGGCTCAGAGCTTTGTGGAAGGAATGACATGGTCACTTGTGACCATCAGACACGGAGCACTGGCGTGCTCACCAGTGATTTTCAGATACTGATGTACAACACCTATCCTGGCTGCTGTTTCTCTTCCTTGTAGGCTGTTAATAAAGCCATAACAAGGAAATCGTTACCACTGAAAATCCTGCCTCTGCCTTGATAAAGTACCTGGCTAGTGTGAATGCTCATGATTTCTCTGGTGAACTCAAAGGTGCTAAGGCATCATCACACTTTCAAAAATCTAGTATATTTACCAAGTAAAACATTTTACAGCCTCAGACTTTAGTGAGAAGTGGGCTTAGAGGGGAGGGAGATAAAGTGTTTTAGCTCCAGCTCAGCTGTACTTTTAAACTTCTCAGTCATATCTGGTTTGCTACCTGAGGAATTTTAGGGAAGTGAAATCAAATGTCTATCTGATTTTAGGTGATGTGCAATATTTATTCTGAAGGCTCATGCAGCTTCTTCCACTCTTGAATTATTTACAGCATGCACACACTGTCATGTCTCAATAGATCACTCCCTAACTCCATCAGGTAAAATGAAAGTGATTTGTATATTGTAAATATATATGTGTGTGTGTATGTAGGGCCACAGTAAGCATCAGTATTGATGATCATTTGTCTACGCAAAGGACTGAAGAAGGTAATTTATTAAAGATAGGGAGAGGCCTTGAAGGTGGAAACAAATACAAAATCCACCTGGTCCTGCATTTATCTCGAGTACCAGTTGGTACTGGCAGTTGCAAAAGAAGTCTCCACAAGAAGGCTTATTTTTAATGCCAGGTAGTTGGAGATCAGTTTAAATCCTGACACTTGGAGGATTTTGATCCTTCAGTAGTTTCTGTTGTTTGGCGGGTTGCTTGTTTTTCAGTTTACACTACCTAACGAGTCAGGATACCTGTTACAAACACACCACCTCTCCATGAATCTTGCTCGTTTCTTAGTCTGTGCAGATAGGAAACAGGGTGTTTCTTCTAACCTGGCTTCATACATTTTTTCCTTCGTGCTGAGGACTTACAAAGGGCAGTGTATTTTTGCTTGAAAAATGATAACTGCTGTGATTTACATTAAAAATCCGTGTGGGCAAAACTATTTTCTTTTTTATATTGTTGCTAGAGTTTCCTCCAGATGTATAATTACCCTTTGGGATTTTAAGTTTGATATGATGACGCATTGTAGGGCTACAGAGCTGCTGAAGACATATATTTCATACCCTTATTTTTTAAAATCTATATGCAGGAAAATATGTAGTCTTTCACAGGGCAGTCAGAAAAAGAACAGTGTAGAGCAGAATGAAATCCAAAACTTCAGGCTATTCCTGCAGACTGTGGAAAGCTTCCTGAGTGAACTTTGCAGCCCCATGATTCAGCCAGAGCTCTGGAGCGGGGTCTGGCAGTAACCCCCTCCCCAGCACACTCCGTCCTGCCTCACAGAGACCCAGCACATGTCCCATGCTGTCCAAGCTACATTCATGCTTCCTCTGCATTTGCACATGCCTTAGAGTGGACCTTTCTATGCATGTAATGAGGCAGAACAGAGGGGATGAAGAAGATGGGGAAGAGGAGGAAGCCAAAAGCAAAGTCAGAGGAAACACTGGATGCTCAGAAACCCAGGGCTTGTCCATTGCTTGCTTCTAGGAAGCTCCATCTTCTCCAGAGAAATTTGGAAGGGTTGATTTCTTGCCAGATCTGCTGGACATCTTCCTCCCCTCTACATGTCTTCTCAGAAGGGAGTATAACAGACTGCCAAAGGCAGCAGAATGGGCACTTCTGTTGAGCGTGTTACCCCCGAGCCTCACACAGGACCGCAGCAGCAGGGCTTGATGTAACAGAGACTGGCTTAGTGTTTGTGATCCAGGGGTGGTGAAATGTGTTTTCCATGAAGCACTGATAGTAGCAACCCAGAAACTTGTGTTTCGCTTTGTCATGGTGAGTTGCACTCTTGTCACAACTGAAAAAGAGAAATAGCTCTGAGAAATCGTCACTGTGTCCATGCCTCTGTGGGTTGAGGAGGATGGGTAGGCATTGTATTTCGGGTCTTTGGGACACTGCCAGCTGAGCAAGAGGAAAAACCATGGGTTGTTGAGGATGTGCTTGTCAAAACCAATGATGGAGAGAAAGTTGGAATGAAAAAAAATCTTTCTATTGGTGGAAGGCTCCTTTCTCATCTTATGACCCTTACAATGACACATTTAAATTCTGTAATTTTCCATTTCAGTATACAAACTAAATGCAAATGCATTTTACTCTAGAATCCTGTTCTCACCAAACCTTGCTGCCGTCTGATCTGCTGATGCCACTGGACTTTGAGAATTTAGCATGGTATGTTTTGACCAATAATGAGCTGAATGCATGTATCACAAACATTCCAGAAGTTCATTCTGGACAGGAGTCTACTGCTAACCTCAGATTCTTCAAATACTGTAGCTTATTTATCTACTGGGAAAGTTATTGAGAATATTTCACAAAATGCTGCATTTTTATTTAAAGAAATCCGCAAGCACTATCTATTGTTGTTGTATGCTGTCTTTTTTCCTCCATTCTCTCTGTCTGCAGCCATTCATCCACTTTTGAGATCTCTCTAGATTTCCTCATGAAGCCCTGTGAAATTCCGCCCTGCTGATCCTACCAGAACCCCAAGGCACGGGCAGCCAGTTTCTCTGCGACTGAGACCCGCCTGCCTGGCAAGCCCTCCACCCCCAAAGTCTTTCTCAGTGTCTCTCTTCATGCCCTCTGGCAAGCTGTTTCTTCATTTTTCTCATCCTCTCCACATGATCTTACTCCTTCCTGCTGCTCACACAGAGAGCATCTATAGTCACCATCAGTCCTCAGGCCAACACTCAGTTTTGACCGGTCATGCATATCTGTGTTCATGCAGTGTCTCCCATTCATAATTCCTGCTATATTATTCCACTAAGAGACATAACTGCTGCCTACATTTCTCCAAGTCTGAGTATATGGGATACCCTTTCCTGTAGCAATACTGTGAGGAGCTGATTTTGATTTTGATCTCATGCAGTTATTCATGAGGATTAATTGCAGAGAGGCCAATGGAAGCAACCACAGGTGACCCCAGTGAGTGCCCTCCAGTTTCAAGAAGCTCCACATAAATCACCTTGTGACACTCTTCCCCGTGGGTTCACTCCTCAGGGATTAGAGATATTAGCAGGTGTCTTAAAACTTGTCACAGGAAAAGGCATTATTCAGCAATGCACACAGGAGGGACACCTCTGTGTTTGGGAGACAAAGGTGTGAAGAAACCACTTACCATTTTTAACATCTTATTTCCCTTTGCTGGGCTACACTGGCTGTGTTAAAAAAAGAAAAGAAAAACAAAGAGTAGCCTGAAGGCAGATGCATGAGTCTCTGCATCTCTATCAGTGTCTCTGCTCCTCCGAACGTGATTTCACAGTCGGAATTCCAGTAGGAATTAAAATACTTCCCCAGAAAAGACACACTGAGAAGAAGAGCTGCGTGCTGCAGAATACAGATGGGGCTCTGAGTTGCTAACAAGGCTGGTGCTTTACCTTGGTCCATCCCATCATATACACACAACCATATTGCCATAAGCAGCTCTCGTCAGCCAGCAGCACACCGATACTCTGAATGGCTCCCAGCTCTAGAGTACACAAGTTTTTGAGTAACCTAACACCTGAGGATTCCCCTGTCAGTTCAGCAACTGCTCCAGCTCTCAGCATTTTAACATTATTTGCATGGTTCAATGCACCAGTTATTGTGCATTGTTGTTGTGACAGTTATTGTGACCAGGACCCTGACAAGGTTATGACTAAAATGTGACACAGAACCTGAATCAGCATCTAGAGAAATCAATGGGATTTTTTTTCCCTCTTAATAGGAATCAGATCTTTTACTTACACTACAGCAAGCCATAGAAAAGAGATGACAATGCAGAAAAGAGTAAGAAAAATAAATGAATTCTGCCCAATCATCGTTATCCAACTATTCCTTACAGTCATTCCAGGAAAAATAGCTGCTGTGGATCAATTTGGAAACTGCTCTCTGTGGACAGACTGAAAAAGATGAAAGGAAAGACTCAGCAAACCTCAGCTGATGTTAACAGCTGTGATGGATCCAGCCTTCTGAAATCACCAGCTGATTAGATAAATTTGTACACAGGGCAGCATAAACCCCACAAAGATAATATGCCTCACCAAGCTTTCCCAGTGCTCTCTTTGAGCGTTCTTGAGGTTTGTGTAACAAGACTATTTTGCAGTAGTGGGGATTAAGGAAAACTTTCTGTAGAGCCCTGGCAACACATTTCTAGGTAATAAGCCAGTATTAAAATCTGATTTTTTATTTGGAGAAACCCCAGCAAAACCTGTAGAGTGTGTGCAGAGAGAAACTGCAATTCCATCCCTTTCACAGATCTGAGGAATTCCCTAAACAAAGGGGGTTTCTGTGTTCGCAAAAAAGATGTTGCTTGTTTATACAATAGATTTCCCTGTGTACCTCTGCAATGTTTGTTTCATATTTTATCTAAGAAAGCAGAAGTTTCATCAAGGTAACATTTCAGAAATAAAGTATGGAAACCACACTGAGATAAGCTGGGCTACAAATAAAGGGACCAAAATGACTGCTACAGAGCTTACATGGTTGGGACAGAAAGTCCAATAATCCCGGCGATGTTAAATGGAAACGGTGCTTAAAGCAAACAGTGGCATCGCTGCAGCCACTGCTGAGAGTGACTCCAAAGTGGACTGAATTTTTAACGGGAAAAAAAAGTAACAAAGAACAATCTAGGACACTTACAGCACGAGACTGTGTGTTGGAAGGAGCCTCAAAGGAAATGCAGTAATTCCCCTGGAAACTGGACCTCATTTATAGGATATGCCACTAATTAAGTCAGCAGCTACAATGTGTGAGGGGAACAGGACTTTTCAAATCCCACATATAGACAGTAAAGGAGTGCACATCAGTTCCTGTTACATGTCCCTGTTCCAGCAGGAATTATGAAGAGAACAGAAAGAAAAAGATCTCTCTAAACCCCCTAGGACATCGTCAGCATGCACCGACGTGCGCAGCAGTGCAGAAAGCCCTGGACCATCCTCTCATTGCCAAGGCACGCCTGGCCAGGTAACCTTTGGTATTGGCCACTGGGCCACAGGTGATAGGTGCTTGTCTGCACAGGTCCCTGGAAAGACGGGTGGTGTGACTGGAGTGAGATCAGTGCACCATCTGTCTGTCTAATACTACCCATGCGACAAGCACAGCACTATTTTAAGCCTCAAACTCCTCGGTACCAAGGAGGCAGAAGACAAGTGTTGCCGTTACACTGGTGTTATATTTGTGGTGTGCATACATTTTGCCTGGGGGTGAAAAGCCAAGACTAGTAGCCAAAACTATTAGGAGAATTATCACAGTACCAGTGCTTTGGACTTTTCACTGCCCCAGATGATACTTCCTTATCCCAGAAAAAGCTAAATTGTTACCTAAAACTGGCATATCTGCGAAACACAGAAGGCAGAAGAAGAATCCTTGTCTGTTCTATGAAGATTGAGTTCAAGAAGGGAAGTGAGTAAGAAGAACAGCCCAGTGGCTAAATGTCACGGGCATAAGAAGCCGTGTAAATACCCAGATCAGCTGGCACCAAACCATACGCTGGGTGGCTAAGAGCATCCGGTGCCCAAAGCTGGCGAAAGAACATCTCCACGCACTCCAGTCAAGAATGACAGTCACTAGAATGTAGAGAGCAAAATTAAACATGAAGATCATGTCTGTGGAAGGAATTGCATCTGAAAGGAGCTGATAAATTCACACAGCGAGCATTCCATGGATGTGTATCATGAGAAATACTCTGTATCCATATATATGTGCATCTGCTATGAGAAAAATGATGAGTTAACTTAGGGCCTGACTTCCCTTAGCAACAGAGAATATTCTCCTCTCAGTTTAGAACAGTAGGTTGCAGGAGGTGTAGTTCTAATAGCATTCACCAAAACCATCACAGGTTCTTCATGGCAACACTGAAGTGCTTTGAGTTGTTCCCTGTCCTTAGATTCGTGAGTCTAAGTCCTCACCTGGAAATGCACCGTGGCAGGATACACCTCCCTCATCCCAGGGGTAGTGTTACTCCGTTGGCAATACAGAACCTGATATCTACAGCTCTCTGCTGAGTTCACACCAGTTTTCTGAGCATTCCTAATAGATAGCTTTTACTTGACTTCGGGGTGAAAGCTGCCTATCCTCTCTGTGGTCCAAAATCTCTCTCACCCTGTTCTCTCTATTACATGACTGGGTGACAGTTCCAGTTCCTCCACTTGATCCTAAAGGAATGTTTACTCTCTTTGGATGTTGCGCTACTTTCGCTTGTGTATCACTGCCCGACCTCTGCAGTTGAGTCCAGTCAGATGTTTGAAAATCAGTTACCTTCCATCATATCTCACACATACCAAATCTCATGTTTGGAGTTGCTGCTTTCTTATTTTTCATTTTACTTGTTTTTAAACTCTGCCACAAGTCCTGCACATGCCCTAATAGGCAGGACATGTTCCAATATCATTTTCCACCCCACCATATCTTCATGTTTTCCTTTCTATTCAGTTTGTTTTCTCTGCCTTCTGCATTTGCACAAATATTGTTGCATTTCCCTTGTTTCTCATGAGCAGACCAATTACCTCAGTCTGTTCGCTGCCTGTGCTCTGTGTTTGTAGCTGGATGTGTTCACGTCTGCATGTCTGGGGCTCTCAGTGAAGTTGCTGTGAGTTGTCTGAGCAGTCTTGAGCGCCTTTGTCTCGTCCCTATCATTCTGACACATTCACCTTTGTAGAAGTGACAATCCAGGAGCTGACTGTTTTGTGATATGCTGGTCTATTGTTTCTCCAGATCTTTTCTCACAAAGAAACCCTTTATGACACCTTCTGAAAGATTAATTTATTAATTTCCTTCCAGCATCACTGGGACTGTGCAGTTTGCCTTGGTTTGGTGCTCCTGAGAACACGTGCAGCAGTTTTACCAACTGCAGCTGTCGGTGTGGCTGAGCTTACTCTGAGTTGCCTTGTATTTACACACTAGTGCTACTAAACTGATCCTTCCTTGAGTCCAGCCCTGCAAGGGTAGAAAGTAGAATTCCCTGAACTCTGAGGTATCATTCAACAGCTTCTCCTGTATGGAACAGTGCCTATTGCAACCCACGGGTCAGAGCCCTGCTCAGCTCTATACTTGCTGTGTCACTCCTCCTGTCCACAGCAAGATGACCACGTATTTAAATGTGGCATTCATGGCAAAAAGGACTCTCCACAGTGGTCCTGTGCAACTGGCTCCAGGGGATCCTGCTTTAGCAGGGGAGTTGGACTAGATGATGTCCAGAGGTCCCTTCCAACCCCTACTGTTCTGTGATACAGATGTTTTAACAGTAACAACTGTGAAGTAATTGCATTAAAATAATCTCTCTGAACAATGTGTGGGGCTCTGCCTTGGTAAGATCAATGAAGAATAGCCAAGAGAAGTGACTCTGTTAAGGGTTTGATCCAGAACGCAGGTCTGAGAACTGCCTTCCCTCAACAGGATGAGGTGGCTGCTTGTAGGGTCGCCTATAGCCTCAAATACCAGACGTTTTTGGTGGGATGAAACATCTTTCTCTATTTTAGGGTTAGTTTTTGTGTGAAGGAGCTCCACTGGCCACATTCAAGGCATTTTCCCTAGCTGGTGTGCATTCTCAGGGTTTAACCATTAGCAGCTCCCAGTCAACTTGAGTAAAACCCACACCAATCTGTCTTGGCACCTCATTGCAAGTATCAGCAGGGATAAACAATGGACAAGAAATTCCCAAGCAACCAAATGAACAAGGAGCTCTCTTTCCCCTGGCAGCTTTACATATCTTTAAGTTAGGTTAAATGTAATGGTAAAACTCATAATTTAGGGACTTTCAAGGGATTTGTAGCAATCTCAGAAGAATCACAGCCTGATGGGAAAAGGAAGAGCTCCTACCCAGACAGCCAGATAACGATGACCTGCATGGAAAGTCATTTCATCGACTAGTCAAGTAGAACTCATCAGAAATTATGATTTTTTTCTTGGAAGGAAAACAATTCCAATTTATATAACATCTTTATATAACAAGAGGGGACAAAAGGAATGGAAAATGTAGTAGTTTTTAGTGAAATGTAGCTTGTATGTCACATTTCTTCTAAGTGAGTAGCAAACATGCTCCCATCTGAAGACAATGTTATCACTGTTAACCAGACCTACATTTCTCTTTCCTGTTACCCTTGGTTTGCCTGGATCCAAGCAGGATTTGTGCTCTAATGCACACGGATTTGCCACATCGGAGTTAACATACCTCCAAGTCCATGTCCAAGGATTTCCTGGCCCCTATCTGTTAGATAAAGCTACCACCCAAAGAACAAAGACAAGAACAAGTCTCCAGTGGCAGGTAAACAGGGCCTTGCAGAACTGCAGGATGATGAGACCTTGAACTGTACAGACGCCCATCAAGAAGCCAGATGGGTGCATTAGGGAGACACCACACACGGACCATAGGGTCACTGTTGGAACAAGAGCTACAAAATAAAGAGTATCTATGTCACCTTTCATGAGATATTTATATTCATGTGGTTCTCTGTAAGGTAATTTGCTACTGACAATAGCTTTTTCATATGTTCCAGCCAGTGGTTTCACTGAGACCATCAGCAGTAAAGAATCTTTGTCCTTCATTAACTTCTCATGCAAGCATTAATTAGCCCACAGATTCTAGTAATAATAGTCTTATGAAACTGATGCCCAAATGTACCAATAACCTCTGCAGTGAGCTGTGCCATCCATCAGCAAATCCAGAAAAGTAACAGGGGAGGAGTATACTCCTAGAGAGTTTCTACCAAGATCCCTTTTCCTCCTTTTCAGGACAGTTGGAAAAGGGATTGAGGAAGCCTGTTTTCATTTTCCAGACTCATCTTCTCAATCACTGTGAAGCAGAATCATTAATATCTCTGAATTCAGACTCCAGCTATTTAATGTATATTGCTCTGCAGTCCTTTTGAAACAGCATGAAGTACAAAAGGTGCTCTGTCCCCTCCTGTCTGTGTCTGTTACTGCTGTTACCCTGCTGTCACACTGTGCTGGAGCCTGAGGTGTTGGGCACTGTTAAACACTGACCACCCAAGCTGCATGTTCTTAGGAGACAGAACAAGATAGAACTGGTGAGATACACGCAGGGAGCAGAGTACAGGGACTAAGGAAGAAGCACTGGTCAGTATGGCAGGCAAGTGAGTAGTCCCAGCTCCCAGACTGATTACTGATGGTCCCAGTCCTTGAAAGATGCTCTGAGTTCCTGGATCACTACATCTACAAGGTGGCCACTGAGGCTGCTGAAGCCCTGTGCAGAAGCCGTGGTCTTCCCACATGAAGCATCCTCCAAGTCTGGGTCCTCTGCATGCACACAAATGCATCAAATCTCCCCAGTCTCCCCATGCCCTTTAAAGGGCACAGCGCTTGTCGTGTCGCTGAAGGAGATGTTTCCATGGAGCAGGGTGGGGAGAGTGCTAGAGGTGTTTATTTTCTGTGACCACACGCTTGGGTAGGTGTCTTTTAGCCTACAGGCCCAGATTTCCAGCAGTCCCCAGGCCTCAAGCTGTTCCTCCTGTAGTCAGAAAGCCTGGCAGCATGCAGGTTCTAGAAAAAGGAGTCCAGCAGGGCATTCAGCAGACTAATCCTCCCCACCTGCAGGTATCATTTATATTACAGTGCCTGTTAGATCCCATAAGCCTGGAAGAGCACCACCAGATGCTCTGAACTATGGATTTACATGCTTTCCTTTATGCCAGCTCTCCTATTTCTGAAACTCTCACTGGATCACAAGTTAAAGATGAAGTACCAGGACCTATCTAATTGTTGGTCTGAGAAGCAGGTTCTCTGTTAGCACCATGCAATGAGATCTGCAGGGTCCTTAGTGTGGTGTGCTCCCTGGTTCTCTGCGATACAGACGCTAATGAACTGTAACCTGGGAAACCACTGACAGGCTGTGGGCTTAATGTGTCTTTCAGAAAGGAAACTGAAGAGATCTTCATTCCCCCACAACCTCGTGGCCTTCAGACTCTTCCTTTAGACGAGCAAAGTTTGTTAGAGGCCATGGAGGCATGAGGTTTTTCTACCTGTAATGAAAAAAAACCCAAACAGGTGTCTGGAAGAGGAAGAGTCTCTAGTTACCAAGATAACTTGTGAGCAGAGGGAAGAACGTCTTTGCCAGATCGGTGTAAATAATATTTTGCACTGGGAGATAAAGATCATGCAGAGGTTTTTAAGCACTGCACATGTATCTGTTCAACCTCATACCATCAAATCAACGCTGCCCTTACCTGATACAGGTAGCTGAATGACAGGGAGGGTAGAGGAGGGGAGGACATTCATTCAGACTCACACTTTCAACTGGACTTGGACTAAACCCAGAAGTCCCCAACCTCTCCTTTTGTTTCCTTGTCCATAAAAATGCCACCCTCCTTCTGTAGCACTTCTCCACAAACACTTCTGCCCACTCACCCCACTTCCCCCTTGGTCCTCCTCAACACAGCCACTTTCTGTGGGCAAACTTACCAGGAAGCAGCCTTGCTTTGGGTAAACCCTGTCTCTGATCCCTCTCTTCTTCCACTGGTTCCTTCCAGCAGTCAGCTTGAGAAGAAAAGAAAGGGATACCAGGTGCTGGCAGTGGCTGGAAGGTGCAAGGGGTTTGCTGTGACAACTCCCACAGATCATCTGCTGTCTACCGTGACAGGCAGAGCTCGTGCCCTTGGGACAGCACCTCCTCTCTGCATGAAACAAGGTCTCACCAGGCGCCTGTTCCTGCTAAAACACGCCCAGCAGAAACTGGTGTGCCAGGAAAGAGAGGGTCATGGAGTAAAAAACATGGCAGCACTGTCCTCACTGGCTGCCTAACAGCCTGGTTCAAAGCACAGCTCCAGGAGTAGCTCTGAACCAGCCTCCTCCACTGCAGCACACCATCTCCTGCAGCAGTCACCCCTCCCAAGCTGCATCCTCCATCACCTGCTATCCCTCAATACCTGTTCCCTGGTAACCTCATCGGCTGTGGCCAAACAAGACACTTGCTGTCTGTCTGGAGGTCTGACAGACCTGTTGCTCTATTCCACCTGGGCCTGCCCTTCACTTTCCTGCAAGCCTGCCTGGCTTTGGTACCTGCTTACACATCTGTGATCTCTAACACTAAGTCAACAGAGCTACAGTCTGTGTCGCCATGTCTCCTTCCCCTTCTGTAGCTCTGTGGGATATCACTGCCATGGTCTCACCTTCTGTCCCCACGTGTGGGGAACATCTCAGCCTGACAGGTTGTTTTTACCCTGCTATCTACTTGTCTCATTCAAAATCCTTCTAGATCATATTTTTCCTGTGCTGTTGCCTGGATCCTTCAGGTTTTTCTCCTCTTGCATTGCATAAACATCTTTTCTTTCTCAGCTTTTCACACCCTCCAGCCCATCCTAGTTTTTGTCTTGTAGTCACTCTCAAAGGTACCAAAACATGCTTCTAGTCAGACTGTTTGTCAGGACCTACTTATTTGGAGCCCTAACACACATCATCTCTCTTTATCTTGTCCCTCACACAAGATAGGTGCTCTGGGAAGTTCCACAAACATGCTGATGTGCACCCTCAAATATTTCTTAAATTCTCTTTTGCCATGATGTCCCCAAAATGCTGCCAGCTCCCTAGGGTGCTGGTAGCTGAAGTCTCCTGACTCTGATACTATGCATAACGTCTTCACTGGATATTCCCATTTAGCTGTCTACATCTTTCTGGACCCTATCTTATTCTTACAGGGCAAGCTTGGGGTTAGAGGCAGAAATTACCTTTCTGTTCTGTGCTTGCAGAGTACCTACTATACAGGGAGCCAGGTCCATCATTCCTGAGTCTTTGGCCTTAAGGCAATAAATAGGGGTGGAAATTGTGATACCAGCATTGTCACAGGGAGAGCAGGTGGCAGCACTGCCAACAGAGCGGTGGCATCCTGCCTTCCCTTCTTTGTCCCTCACTATCCATTTCCCTCTGTACCTGCGCAGGGGCAGCCAGTGCAGCACTAGGAATTGTCACCATCTAGAAGCTGCCTTCTGATGACAAGATCACATGGCTTTCTGCCAGCCAAATAGTTGTAAGCTCTTCATACACAAGAAGCTTTCACTTGAACTTAGCAGCCACAATCCAATTTGCTCGATTTCAGTAGGGTTTAAGTTGTCCTTCCTGCTCTTTCTACACTGGCAGCCCCAGAACTGTATGTTAAGAAGATGTAGATAACGTAATCTGAGAGAGATTTTCAATTGGATGACTTAAAATCTTCCTTTTTGCCCCTAATAACGTCTTAGCAAGGGAAAATTACTAGTTGCAGGCGTGTGTTTCTGTCATATCTATCAGCTGCCGAGCTAAGCTGATTTGCAGCCTTGGACACTAACCATCACTCTGCTTTCAGGTTGCTGAGGACTTGATATATAAGCGTGCCAAAAGCTAGGGTGCTCCCAAAATAGAACATGCTTTAGGATTCAGCATAGTTAAACCAGAACAGTAAGGTGGAAAAGCAAAGAGCTGATGTGTTTACAGTGGAGGGTAACAGCACAGCCAGGGAAAGAAAGTCACCTGGATGGTGTATAAGAGAAGAACTCTTGTATTTATTGAAGAGGAAGGGGCAGAGGGAGAGACAGAACTGAGATTAACCTGTTGTGTAGAGGATAGGAAAAAGCAGTGCCTGTTCCCCTGCTGAAAGCTGTGCTATAGGTGTTAAACGGCCTCAGGAGCCTAAGCAGGCGTTATGTGTAGGGAATATTTCCCTCTAATGTTTCTTCAGAACAACTCGCTAAGGGCCCTGACCATCATAAACCTCTTAAATTTCAAGTGCTATTTTTATGGCCTCTTTATGATTGGAGTAACCTCACTTAAAGGATTACAGGGGTTACTTCATGTCTTTGTAGCCAAATGCATTCTGTCTGGTAAAGATCAGATTGATCTGAAGTCAACTGTTCTCTTTAGCTGTGATTGTTAATCATTCAAGAACTTTGTTCTTTGATTGCCACTAGGGAATCCTAAAGGCAGGGTATGCTAATTCATACCTGGCTTATCAGCAAGATGCACATTGCCAAATGCAAGAAATAGATCCCTGATACTGTTAGGAAAAGTCCCTGAAAGTAAGTTTGAAATAACAGTATTCACACGATGATTCCCACGAATCATCCCCAGTGTTGCCTGTCGTGTTTGCATCTGGCTTACTACAAACCAGAGGTATTCACAAGAGAAGGCAAGCATCTTAAAAGCAATGAATGCTCCCTAAGTAAAAGGATTCACAGCCTAGACTGAAGCAGTTAGACAGACTGAAGTCAAATGACCAGGTTAATACATTTGTCAGGTTATTGTGTCAATCTGAAGTGGACATGATGCAGACACTTGCTGCTTCCATATTGAATAGCGAGTCACAGCTGGTCATTAGCAAACATTAGAAAACAGTAGTGACTGATTAATGGCATAGTACTAAAGCTCTGTAGAGCTTTGGGATGAAAAATACAGTTATGCAGAGTGTACTTTGCAAAGCACAGTCCAAGTGCCATGTCATGAGACCTTTAACAGGGTGAAGCACCACTTAGTGCCTGTGTACAGCTCTGCCCTCAGAAAGGGCACCTCTCAGTTCTGCCTGGGCCTGCAGAGCTGCCTGAGATCCTCCTTTCACTGGATCGCTTCACACCTTTTACTGGGATGAAAGGACCTCCCCCACCCCAGCGTTGTCTCATGTTGCCCAAGCTGAGGTATGCATCCAGAGGAAGCCGTGGGTGGCAAAGGATGAGCGTGATTATACAACACGTAAGCTGGCACCCAGAAATGCTCATCTTTGCCTGCCACATCTATTTTTAGGCATTCTCCTTCCTGTGGGTGCTTCCTTCAGTCCCAAAGGTCTCAGGTAAGTGATGCCTGTAATACACTCCAGTTCAAACTATTTGATCAAGGAAAATAATTCCACCAAGAAATTACTCTCATGCATTAAGTTAGCTAGAGCAAAGATGCACAATATTAGATTCGAATCAAATTATAAGTTCATCCTCTGCCTTCACAGTCCATTACAGGGAAAGGTCACAGAGTCACAGAGTTTTAGGGGTTGGGAAGGACCTCAAGAGATCATCGAGTCCAGCCCCACAAAATGATCCAACTCCCCAGAATCACTGAGGTTGGAAGGACTGCTGGAGGTCACCTGGTCCCGCCTCCCTGATCAAGCAGGGCCATGCTTGATCTGGAGCAGATTGCCCAAGTGCATGTCCACATACCTTTTGAATATCCCCAAGGATGGAGACTCTACAACCTCTCTGGGAAACCTGTGCCAGTGATTGTACACCCTGGTAGCAAAATAAGTGTTCCTGATGTTCAGAGGGAACCTCCTGTTTCAGTTTGTGCCCAACCCC
The DNA here is from genome assembly GCA_020800305.1 of Porphyrio hochstetteri. NCBI lineage: Eukaryota > Metazoa > Chordata > Aves > Gruiformes > Rallidae > Porphyrio > Porphyrio hochstetteri. Next base: position 1,713,834 of record CM036908.1, read on the forward strand.
TCTGGTCCTGTCACTGGGCACCACTGAAAGGGGCCTGGTTCTGGTTTTTTTGGTATTTACCTGCTTGTTTAAAAAGCACTGGTAGGACACATTCCTTCATGAAATGTAGCTGGATCACACCCTTTATGAAAAACATTTCTTTGCCTTTCATTCAGTTTTGTTATCAAATCTTTCATGCCATCGTTACATCCTCCACAAGACCCCGTGAGCTATTCTAATCTCAGTGCCAAATACCCAAGGAGAAAGTGTCCCAGCTGTCTTTCCTTTTCTTAAGGTCTTGGGTCAGTATGTATTTGAGACATGTTTATCACCCAAGAGATGGAAAAGTTCCAGCCTCACAGTTAAATATGTAATCAGACAACTCTTAAAGCACCATTACCCCCAGTTCACCTTGGGGTAAGGTGCAGTTCCTAAATATGAGGCATTTTGAAGTCTGAAGCATTTAAACCAAGAGGTAGGAGTAAGATCTTTACAACCTGTATCTGCAATGGGATCAAATCCTGTGAGTTATTTATATACTTTTTTGAAATATGATCTCTAATGAACAAAAAATCTAGTTTTACAAGGCACTTGCCTCTTGTGAGGGTCTGAGATCCATTTGTGTAATGGAAACATGTATAGGTCATGAAAAGCTTCCCTGAAATCCCTCCTGGTAGCATGAAGCAGAAGGGACTTGTACCTCACTGGCAAAGCAATGCCCAGAGTCTGCATTAACATACACTGCCTGGGAGCTGACCTTACTGGCAGCTCACCACAGAGGTCTGTGAGATCAAATAACTCCAGGTGAGTGCAAACTCTTAACAACTTAATTCCACCAAATGGACTTAATCTGTCCTTGATTCACCTGCAGAGCTTACATCAGCAGCTCCTACTACCACTCTGCTTTGTGGGTTTATATTGCTGCTCATCACTTCAGTAGTATCTGGATGTCTTACAGAATATGCAAACACTAACAAGTCCTGAGTGGATTTAGAACTCCCACTGACAGCGTTTTGAACACTGCTCTGGCCTCCTTCGAGTATGCAGTGCTGGCTGCTCAGGAACCAGAAATCATTTACTGCCTTTCAGCTTGAGTACAAGCTCCATAGATCATTATAATCATCCTCAAGTGTCCTCCCAAGACCGTGGGAGAATACATAATAAGGACATTTTCTGCCAGGTTTTTGTCAGATTTTATAATTTTAAAACTATTAAAATAGTGCCTTTGTGCCAAAGATATCTGAGGCCTGATAAATACTGTTCTAATTTTAAAAAGGCCAAAATAAAAGATGTCTCCTTGTCTTTCAACTCACTGCTGAGGTCAGTGATTAGCTGGATTTGAGACCGGAGGGTGCTTTTCTGTAGGGGATTCTGAGGTCATGCAGTAAAAATGCTTGTCATTCTTACATATATTTTTCCCTACGTAAGCAGAAGATATAGCTTGGTGCAATACCTGCCCTGGCTGTGGCAAAGCCTGTGTCTCCCTGCAGAGCTGGCGAGGGTCCTGCACGACTGGCTAACCCGACCCGTGGCACGGCAGGTGATGCTCTTCCCATGGTTCAGCCTTCGCATGGCATATTTATTTTGCTCTTCCCTCATTTTCCACCCTGCTCCTCTTTGCAGCCCTGTGCGTGTCAGGAACAGCCTCTGGGCGAGAATGGGCAGAACCAGCCAGCAAAGGCTGCTTCCACCTCGCAGCCAGCGCGGGCACCAGCTCCTTGCCCGGCCTCCCAGAGCGGCGGCAGGAGCTCTGCAGGACACTGAGCCGCTGACCGTGCTCTGCCCTGCCCGCAGCAGCCACCTCTGGAGGAGTCATATCTCGTCCCGAGCGGCCTGAGGGAGTTAAAGTTCTGTGCCTGGAACATGGTTGGCACCAGAAGCTTGGAAATCACTGGAGCTTTATGCTTTAAAGAGCAGGAGGAACTCCAGAAGTGTGGCCCCGCTCTGTGAAGGCCCTGGGAGGTAAATGGCCCCAGCACACATGCCAACGCACTGCTTGGGTCTGGACAGGGCAGTTTTAAGTGAAAACTCTAATAAACTGAAGTGTTTCAGGCTGCATACGAAGAGCTGGGTAAGTTCTGCTTAGGTTAGAAGTGAACAAAGTTCCACTTGCCGGCTGTTCACCCGCAGCTCCAGCAGAGCCTCCAAGGTGCAATTACCCAGGTCTTTCTCACATGAGCTGAATAGACTAAAGCTCCCAGGGTGGGAAAAGCATGCAGATAACCTGCAGCACTATGAGGCAGACCCTGTACTGCCCCGGACTGAGTGGGACGGGGACCAAGGGAAAGGGAGACAGGCATCACAGAGCAGTGCCAGCAAGCACAGGGTCTTGGCTAACAGCTTTTCATTCACTCAGAGCAATTCCTTTGCTGCTTATTAAATTGTTAAAAAGCAATCAATTCTAATCAAAGTCATAGCTTTGATCTTGGGCTCAATACAAAGGAACTAAAGTAGGGAAACTTATTATGGGATAAAATGAAACATTGGAGCTCAATGAAAGCATGAAGGCTTCTTTTCTCCTGGTGTTTCAAGCCAAGGTTCACACAGAAACAGTTCATCAAGATTCAACAAGACAGTCACTGTACCTAGTTACATAAAGAACTTAAATCATCCTGGCTCTGTGCTACCCAGGGCCTCAAGATGTGTTTATAAGGTGGCACTGAAGACCAGAGTGAAGGGCCCTGGTGTCCTCTGTTGCAAACAGTGTGAGAACCAAGAGTTCCCCCACACCTCAGTTCAAAACCCAGGAGCTCTGCTTGGGTAGACAGGACTCCAGCACAGTTGTGCACCCACATGGCCTTCCTCTGCCTCTTGCTCACCAAGTCCTCCCAATGGCAGCTCCTGGGAATTCTCTGCTGCAGGTTTCCCATCTGTACTTTGGGTAACAGCATTTCTTTGTGTGCTGAGAATTAAATGGCTGGCATCCAAACACGGTGTTTTAGAACTAATGCTTAAATCAGAACCAGAACTAACACAAGTGATCTTTCTAAGATATCAATAAAATTAGGGAGAAATTCATGTATACATCTGTAATTACATGTGAGTACATGGTTAGGAGGCTGACAGCGTTGTCACAGGCTTCGTATTTTAGAGGAAATTCCAGTCTTTAGATACTTGCTCTGCCATTTGATGCATAATTGCTGTTACAGCCTGAGGAGCAGTAAATATCATCTGCAAGTGCCAAAGAAATTTTCTATCAACTGACACATGCAGACTGATAACAGAAGTTTTCAACCAAGCAAGAGATGGAGAAGATGGAAGAAAGATACAAATCCAATCTGTATTTCCACAAGATAGCTGCAACTCCAACTCCCAGAGTATCAGCTAGAGATGCAGTGAGTCTAAGTTACCTTCCAGCAAGGTAGAGCCCAACAGAATAGATATAATCAAAGCATTTCAGCTATGAAGTTTCACTGCCAGCCTACTTCTTCCTTTCAGGATAATACAATTTAAACACAGGTATTCACATAGTTCACCAATGGGCATGATCACCCCAGAACAGGTACATATGCCATCAGGACAGTTAAGGATGTAGGAAATATGGCTGGATTCATGAGAAAAAAGGTTAGCTGCTTGCTCAGCACTGCACATTCCCAGAGAGAGGGACTCAAGCCACACACAAAACACGAGAACAAAAATCAGAGGCTACTGCTGAGAAAGAGCGACAGCAGAGCTGGGCCCACTGCTTGTGCCCATCTGATCAGTCACCAGTGGCTGAAAAGTAATGTTATTTGCACTGGCTGTTACCCAGTCTGCCTGGGTTTTATGTACAGAGAACCAATGCTGCTGAAAGACCAGAAAACTCAATACTTTGAGATATATTTTATGGTTTTAGTATCTGAATAATTGACAACTTCTAAAAAGAGCTCCAGAAATTAATCTGAAGAGGCTATAAAGTAGCACCTGAGATTCTGGTTGTTTCTTCCAGTGCCAGCTGCTTCAGCTGCTTCACTGTTCGACTGTAACTCAGAGGAAACTCACAGAAAACAGACAATTACTACTTTAATGAGCAGCCTAAAGTCAACATCTAAACTAGGGTTAGGACATTGGAATGAAGTCATGAGAAAATTAAAAAAAAAAAAAAAAATCACCCCAAACAAGCCTGCAGGTTGCACAAGAGCACATCTTGGCTTCACAGCCGATCAAAGAAAGAAGAAACTGGGCTCATAACAGCCCACACTGCTGGGCTTCACAGTGACTTATATCCTCACAGGGCTGCTGCTGAGCTTGCCTGCCTGGAGAGGAAAACAACCACATCTGGCTACTCTGCAGGAAGAGCAGAGTCAGCTTAACCCTCTTCCCAAACCCAAGTGTAACTGTGTGGGGTTGAGGCTAAGTCCTGTAAGGCACTGGGATAACCACGTTGAGGTGCTCCCTAGCATGGCCATGGTAAAAGCATTTCACTAGCACACCCTGCCTCCAGTGGCGGCTTCGGCTGGACATCAGGAAGCATTTCTTGACTGAGCAGGTGGTCACACATGAACAGGCTGCCACGTGTGGTTGATGCTCCAAAGCCATCTGCGGTTAAGGAGCATTTGGACAAAGGCTTTAACAGCATGAATTAACTGGGTCAGCCCGGACTCGGTCAGGAAGATGGACTAGATGAAAGCTGAAGGCAAGGAGATCACTCAGCAATTACTGTCATGGGCAAAACAGATTGGACTTGGGGTAAGAAAGTGAAAATGGGCACAGAAGCAGTCAGAGCACTGAGAGAGCTCTCCAGGGAATAGAGGCTGAGAGAGGTGGGCTTGTTCAGCCTGAAGAGACAGCTCCAGAGAGACCTTGTTGCTGCCATTCAACACATAGAGGGGGCTAAAAAAGATGAGATAGGCTTTTCATCAGGGCCTGTAGCAACAGGACAAGGGGCAACAGTTTTAAACTGAGAGGGTAGCTTTAAACTGGACACAACATAAAAATGTTTCATGATGAGGGTGGTGAGGCGCTGGCACAGGCTGCCCAGAGAAGCTGTGGGTGTCCCCTCCCTGGCAGTGTTCAAGGCTGGGTGGGATGGGGCTCTGGGCAGCCTGGGCTAGTGGAGGGTGTCCCTGCCCATGGCAGGGGCTTGGAACTGGATGATCTTTGAGGTCCCTTCCAACAACAACCATTCCATGATTCTGGGATTCTATGATTCTAGACTAAGTTAATTTGTTGTCAGTTAGATATTTAATTACTGATTCAGATAGTGAGAAACAAGGAGCTAGACATTAAATCAACACCTTTCCCAGGCCTACCTCGAATCCTCCACTCCAGACTCTTCCCTTCACCCCAAATGGTATGGATGAGTTTCCTGCTGCTTCTTCCTGTACACATTGTCCCTCTTCTCCAGCTTGAGTCCTTCCTGGGCTGCAGTGGAAGATATCTGCTCCATCACCTCTAGCACCACCTCCTTCTCTGACCCTGGTGTTCCCTCTGCTGTGCCTCTCTCCTTTTGTTCCTTTCTCCTTTCCCACAGGTGCAGCTAGCTCGGGTGAGGGCTCAGCTGGGTCCTGCTGTGGGTCCACTGCAGAGCTGACTGAAAGCAGCTGTGTCCAGCCTCTGCTCACAGGGGCCACTCCTGCAGCCTCACTCTCTGGGATCAAAACATTGCCACCTACACCCAGTACACCACCAAGGAAGCCTCTGAGCACCCTGGATTTCATAGCAGCACAACAGAGACTGCTATGAAGAAAACTACCTCCATCGATGCCAGGTCCAGTACAGCCAGTCACAGAAGTGAAGCACCTTTCCTGCTTGGCTTTACCAAAAGTAACTTTTGAAGGTACCTGCAGAACATCTTAGTAGCAGAGGCAGGTACATATGGAGGTTAGGAACCTCCAAGGTTAGGAGGGAATTGGCAGGGAGAGGGAACACAGATGAACCCTACTCCTGCAGATGGAGGACTGGGCACCAAAATTTGGCCTCTGTCCTTTCTGGGTCTTGGTCCTGTATCAGTCTGTGGATGGACTGCTTAGCTGTAGGCTTTGTTGGTAAAATATCAGTAAAACGTGTGTAAGAAAGCAGTATAACATCAGGCAGTGGTGTGTGCTGGCCCAGCAAGGCTTAGGGCACAGGCTCTTGCAGCGAAGGCTCGAAAATGCTGGCAGAACCGAGTGGGGAAAGTAGCTGAGTTTTGCTCCACGCTGGCAGGCAGCACGGCCGGAGCAGGAGGCTCTGGTACAGTGCTTGAGCTGCAGATGGACCGTGTTTGCACTACAAGCATAACCCCCTTGTCCTGTGGACACGTCTGCTGGTCACAGCCCTTTCTGGCATCTGTCTGGGAGCTTGGAAAGCTTTGTAGCCATTAGCAAAGTTCTGTAGAGAGGAAGGATGTGACTGTGCAGGGGTCTAACTAAAACTGAGACTGAGTCTTTCTCTGCGGGTGGAATGGAAAGCTGTCACTTCCTGTGCTCCTGAGGATGCGTTTCTGAACAGAAGAGAATTTTCTGGATTGTCTCACAGGCTGGCAAATAAATGGCTTGGTTTCAGGGTCTGTTGTAGTCTTGGGTCCAGTAGGAAGTTGCTAAAACATTTGAGCAGTGCTGATTAAACATCCGAGTGACACTAGTGCAGTTCAGATCCCCAGTGAGAGCCACATAAACACAGCTCAGCGTTCGTGCAACAAGCAGAATAAGGGCACTGGCCTTTGCTTTGACATTATGGGCTGCACTTGGAGGGAATGAGCTGCTGCTGTATCTGGACAATGAGGGGAGCAAGGTGCTGGGGACGGGGCCTCCTCTGCGCTCATTAGCTGGCAGCAGCCCCCATCCTTTCCAGCTGCTAGAGCCTCAGGCCTGAGAACTTCAGGCTTATGAAATGCAGCCCCTGGGTTTTGGTACAGGAGTCATGTCTGGTTAATCTGCAAGACCTGCCACCTGAGACTCTCTGTTAACTCCCCACCCTGCAAACACAGACACACAGCTCCTGCCAGCATTACCAGCTATACCAGAGCTTAGTGCATGAGCCTCTGACTTCAGGAGCTGGTTTCAAACCATTGCAAGTCTGAAGTACTACATTTCTTTCCCCCTTCACTTTTGTTGCATCATTTATATGTAGGTTCTAAAATAATAATGGAAAACAGTAACCACTTGCTGCTGATCAGTGACTACAGAACTAGAGTTGGTGGGAGCACAAACCACAGATGTTATAGAGGACACGTTTGACCAAAAAGTACTTCCCATTTTCTATTTCTGTGGCAAAAACTGTATAGATTTCATGAAGGAAAATGATCAGAAATAACTGCCTCTTTTTACATACCTATTCTGACAGAGGCAGATACTCACATCTGTGACCAAGCTCATTCATCCCAGCTTTGTTCTAGCTGCCAGTGCCAGAGCTCAAAGAAGTGTCAAACATACAGAAGCTCCCACTGAGCACAACTTCTGCTGCATTTAACTCTGGTACCAAATAGCATGTGGGGGAAAAAAAGCCAGAACAAGCTCGGCCTGTTAACCTTCCCCAGAAGTCCCAGCACAAAGGGGAGAGACATTCATCCAAGTGCAGTTGTCTACCTGATTTCAGAGTGTGCTTTGCTTCACTAAGATCTGCAGATCTTTGAGACACCTAAAAGAGAACATATGAGCCCAGCCTAGGGACAGGAGAGGGTCACTAACACTTGGGTAGGTACTGCACAATGGTGACTACCTGGCGCAGGGCCATAACCCCAACCCCTGCCACTGTGGAGGCAGCCACTCAGCTTAACCAACCGCAGAAGCATGCTGCGGTGCAGGGACTGTCACAACATGCTTGGGCAGCAGGCAGCTCTGAACATGGCTGTGTGCTGTGTGAGATCATAAGGGATCTCCTCAGCCGTGCAGCATACCTGCAAGAAGAGGTAGATGTGCTCAAGGGTAAACTAGACAGGCTCATGAGCACCAGGGAGGCTGAGGTGGAGACAGATCGGATGAGCCAGGTTCTGTCCTGCCAGCCACCTAATGAGGTAAATGGGAGTGACCCGAACCCTGAGGAGGGCTGGAAGACAGTCCGGTCTTGCTGTCGTAGGCACTCCCCCTGCCTACCTACCCCGCTCCCCCAGGTTTCCCTAAGCAACAGGTTTGGGGCCCTGGAAGTTGAGGAGGAGGTATGTGAAGGGATGAGTGCAGCCCCTCTGCCTCAGAGGAAGCGAAAGCCTAGGGTGAGGCAGAAGTCTGCACGCCTTGAGACTGCCTCTGTTAGGCAAGAGAGAAGGGGAGTTGTGGTCGGGGATTCCCTCCTCAGGGGGACGGAGGGCCCCATTTGTAGCCAGACCCTACACGCAGGGAGGTGTGCTGCCTCCCTGGAGCCACGGTCCGTGATATTACCAGAAGGCTCCCAGGGCTGGTAAGACCCTCTGACTGTTATCCTCTACTGATTGTGCCAGCAGGCAGGGATGCAATCATGAAGTGCAGCCTGCGTGCTATCAAGAAGGAGTTTCGTGATCTAGGGCGATTTGTTGAGGGAGGGGAGCTCAAATAATATTCTGGTCTATCCCTACTAGTGGGAGGAGAGGTTCGGGGCAGGTCAGGAGAACCCATCTATTGAATGAGTGGCTGAAAGGCTGGTGCTGGCACAGGAACTTGGGGTTTTCTGACCAAGGGAAGGTGTACTCTGCTCCTGGCATGATGACTGCTGGTGGGCCTCACCCATCCCATAGGGGACAGCGAATCCTTGCCCAGGAGATGGCAGGGCTCATTGAGCGTGCTTTAAACTAGTTAGGAAGGGGGGAGGGGATATCATGAAGGCTCCTGGGGTTAGGCATGGGCTTTGGGAGACACAGTGTGAGTTGGCGGGGGAAGAAGCTAAATGCCAGCAGCACAGTGACGGACTTGGGGATGTTGTTCCATGTGATAGTGGGGAGAATTCTGGGGATTGCCCTGAGGACTCCTCAGTGGAGCCACTATTGCCCATCCCCTGTTGGAAATCTCGCTGTGATCTGCTGAGGATACCTGCACCTGCTGCCCCACTAAAATGCCTTTATACAAATGCACACAGCATGGGGAACAAGCAGGAAGAGTGAGAGATCTTTGTGCGGTCGCAGGGCCACGATCTCACTGCGATCACAGAGACGTGGTGGGACAGCCTGGATGACTGGCACGCTGTCATGGATGGCTATGTGCTTTTCAGGAAGGACAGGCTAGGGAGGCGAGGTGGAGGAGTTGCTCTTTATGTTAGAGAGCAGCTTGAATGTATTGAGCTCCACCTGGGGAAAGATGACCCATCAGTCGAGTGCTTGTGGGTAAGAATCAAGGGTCAGGCTAGTGTGAGTGACACTGGTGTGGGTGTGTGCTATAGGCCCCCTGATCAAGAGGAGCGGGCTGACAGTGCTTTCTGTGAGCAGCTAGAAGTAGCCTCGAGATCCCAGGCCCTGGTCCTCATGGGGGACTTCAACTACCCAGATATTTGCTGGGCAAGCAATACGGCCAGTCGTACCCAGTCCAGACAATTTCTGCAGTGTGTTGAGGACAATTTCCTGCTACAGATGGTGCAGGAACCTACAAGGGGAGGGCGGGTGCTGGACCTTGTTCTTACTAACAAGGACGGGCTCATCAGGGAGGTGAAGGTCGGGGGCAGCTTAGGACAAAGCGACCACAAAATGATCCAGTTCAAGATCCTGAGTGGAAGAAGCAAGCCAAAAAGCAGGATAGCTCCCCTGAATTTTGGAAGAGCTAACTTTGATCCTCCGCAGCCTTTTAGGAGCTATCCCATGGGCTACTCTGTTAGAAGGCAAGGGAGCCTGTGAGAGCTGGCTAGCATTTAAACAGCACTTCTTCCAAGCACAGGATAGGTGCACCCCTGTGAGTAAGAAATCAGGAAAGAGAGGCAGAAGACCTGTGTGGATGAGCAGGGAGCTAATGAGTAAACTCAAAGGGAAGCAGAAGGTTTATGAACTGTGGAAACAGGGTCTGTGCACCTGGGAGGAATATAGGGATGTTGTCAGGGCCTGTAGGGACGCGACTAGAAAGGCTAAAGCCCGCTTGGAGATGAAACTGGCAAGGGACATAAAGGATAATAAAAAGGGTTTTTTCAGATACATGAATAGTAAGAGGATGACCAGGGATAATGTAGGTCCCTTGCTGAATGAGGTGGGTGTCCTGGTATCGGGTGATGATGAGAAGGTGGAGATACTGAATGCCTTCTTTGCCTCAGTCTTCACTCCAAAGGCCCCTCGGGACCCGCAGATCCTGGATGAAAGTAGGAGTGTTTGGGGAATGAAGAGCTTCCCTCTAGTTGATGTAGGGGTGGTCCAGGAGCGGCTCAAAGGGATTAATGCACACAAATCCATGGGCCTGGATGGGATACATCCACATGTGCTGAGGGAGCTGGCGGAAGTGATTGCGGGGCCGCTTGCTATCATCTTCGACAGCTCTTGGAGAACAGGAGAAGTACCTGAGGATTGGAGGATAGCCAATATCACTCCGGTCTTCAAAAAGGGCAAGAAGGAGGAACCTAACAATTATAGGCCTGTCAGCCTCACTTCTGTCCCTGGAAAGGTGATGGAACAACTTGTTCTGGATGCCATCACCAAGCAATTGGAAGAGAAGAAGGTCATGAGGAGTAGTCAGCATGGATTCACCAAGGGGAGATCGTGCTCGACCAATCTCATAGCCTTCTGTGATCTCATCACCGGCTGGGTGGATGGAGGGAGAGCAGTGGATGTCATCTACCTTGACTTCAGCAAGGCTTTCGATACTGTCTCCCATGACATCCTGATAGCAAAGCTGAGAGACCATGGGATAGATGAGAGGACAGTGAGGTGGGTTGAGAACTGGCTGTGGGACCGGGCTCAGAGGGTCGTGATCAGTGGAGCAGAGTCTGACTGGAGGCCTGTGACTAGCGGTGTTCCCCAGGGCTCGGTGTTGGGTCCAGTCCTGTTTAATATCTTCGTCGACGACCTTGATGAGGGAACAGCATCCACCCTCAGCAAGTGCCCATGATCCAGAGCTGGGAGGGGTGGCTGACACGCAGGACACTGCGCTGCCATCCAGCCAGACCTGGACAGGCTGGAGAGCTGGGCAGGGAGAAACCAGATGAGGTTTAATAAAAGCAAGTGTAAAGTCTTGCACCTGGGGAGGAATAACCATCAGTATCAGTACAGGCTGGGGGATGACCTGCTGGAGAAGAGCTCTGTGGAGAAGGACCTGGGTGTCCTGGTTGATGACAGGTTGGCCATGAGCCAGCAGTGTGCCCTGGGGGGTAAGAGAGCCAATGGGATCCTGGGGGGCATCAGGAAGAGTGTGGCCAGCAGGTAACAGGAGGGGATCCTCCCCCTCTGCTCTGCCCTGGTCAGGCCCCACCTGGAGTGTTGTGTCCAGTTCTGGGCTCCCTGGGATAAAAAAGACAGGGATCTCCTGGAGAGAGTCCAGAGGAGGCTACAAAGATGATTAAGGGCCTGGAACAGCTCCCGTATGAGGAAAGGCGGAGTGAGCTGGGGCTGTTCAGCCTGGAGAGAAGAAGACTGAGGGGGGACCTAATTAATGTTTATAAATATCTTAAGTATGGGATGCAGGGGAAATGGCCAGCCCCTTTTCAGTGTCTGTGGGGACAGGACAAGGGGCGATGGCTGTAAACTGGAGCACAGGAAGTTCCACACCAACATGGGGAAGAACTTTTACACAGTGAGGGTGCCAGAGCCCTGGGACAGGCTGCCCAGGGGGGTGTGGAGTCTCCTTCTCTGGAGATATTCCAGCCCCGTCTGGACGCCGCCCTGTGCAATATGAGCTGGGGAGCTGCTTTGGCAGGGGGTTGGACCTGATGATCTCTCGAGGTCCCGTCCAACCCCTACAATTCTGTGATTCTGTGATTCTGTGAATCATATGGCTTTTGCCCTAGATTACAGACTGGAGACCTGAACAACTGGCAGAGATAAATCCCAATGGGCAATGGCTGTTTCTACCTTCCCTTCAGGGCATTGCTTCTTGGCTGCACCATCAGCTTGCATAAATCCCCAAATGACATTACTGTTGGCCCAAAGAAAAGCCTTTTGCCAAAGCTTCTGTGCTGTAGATGGCTCTTCCCTACCTGTCCTAAACACCAGGAGCTCCTTCAACTCCAGGTCTCACAGTCCATCACCTGCCCTTTCTCCACAGAGCTGCCTGACCCCAGACCTCCCGTCTCTCTGCTCAGTAACAGCAGGAGCAGGGCTGAGGCCAAGGGACCCACAGTGGGTCACATCCACACCGCACAGACTTGGCCCCACATCTCCTCTGGGGCCCATGTGATTGATGCTTTGTGGCCTTAGGACATTGCTGGGACACGGGATGGGGTTTAATTCAAAGTGCCTGAAATCATGGGGCTTAAACACCTCCTGTGGTTTCAGGAGGGTGATGGCTTTAGAGCAAGTGCATGTGAATGTATGTGCCCTGCAGCATGGCCTAAGGGCATGGGGGAGCGTTTGAGGAAGCAAGGCTTGCCAGAGCCTGTCAGGGGGCTGAGGAATGAGTAAGATGCTGCACATCTTCCATCCTGACCGTGAGGGCGGCTCTCTGGAGCACCATCACCCATTAGCGACACAGACTGCACACTGGCACAGCCCAGCCATGGCAAGGAGCACTCTGCCAAATAAGTGGTATGGGTAATTCCTCTCCAGTCCTTAAGCTCACTGGTGGATGCTGCTTTGTTTAGCTATAGGGACACAGAGTGTTATACCAAACACTTTCCTCATCCTCACAGGTGTTTTTGCCCTGACTTTCTCCCTCCCTCAATTTCCTATCAGTGAAAGCGGGTGATAGCGACCCAGGGATGGGGCAACTGATCTACTGCAGTCCACAGAGCGCAGAGAGGGCAGCAAGTGCCAGAAAAACCCCTGCCCAGAACACACTAGTTCTGCTTTCAGAGAGGACTCAGAGACCACACAGGAAATGCTACTGCAAACCCTGCAGTGAACAGTAGCAGCAGCCTCCAGCACACGAGACTGGGTCCTGTGCTTCATGATGCTGTTTTTAACCTCACTAAACATGCACAGAGGGTATGAGGCAGCACCCTGGATTCAGCTCACCATTCTTCAGACCTGTACTTTGAATGAAATAAGTTAGAAGCTTCTGCTGCTAATGGAGAGAAACGAGGCACAGCTTTCTAAGATCCACCTGAACCCTCAGTTGGGTTGGTTATCTAGAGTGGGAAAGGGTGAATCTAGAATTGAAGGGCTGATTTTGGTACTGAAATTCTCTCTTCAGGTTGTGCTTCTGAGAAGGGTCGTGGCTGAAAGATGCAGAGCCAGCAGCATGCTGTACATGAATGCACTGTCTGTACGGCCCTACAAAGGACACAGGCAGCAGAGAGGCTTACACAGTCCCATGTTCCATAACCTGAACAACCACGAGTAGCTGCAGGCAAGGAAGGCATTCAGCAAACCCAGCGCTGCCTCTGTGACAGAAAGGAAGCTACTGAGCAGCGTTTGCAAAGTCTGCAGCTGTCCTTTACTGAAGCCCAGGCCCACCTCAAAGCAGAGCTAAGTAGGTTGCTCTGTTGAAGGTTGTCACAGATTTCTTCACCTGGTGTCACTTATAAAAAGACCAAAAGAGGGCATCAGTATTAACAGGGAATAATATGTGTGGACGTTCCCTGTCTTCTTTTTGATACTGTTCTTACAAAAGGGTTTCTGTAAAACAACAGAGACCTTTCCAGAGGTCACCTCCACTGAACTGGGGCACTGAGAAGCTGATGGCTGTGAGAACCACCATTGTGGCAGAGCAGTGTTTTGGGTACAACAGCTTTTTAGGCTTTTCTTTTTCTCCAAATGCTCTCAACAGATTTGTGATGGATTAAGGACATGATTTGCAACAAGATGATGGGGGAAGAATAAAACAATTACTTTAATTATCACAAATAAGTCATCGTTTGTTAGGAAAAATATCAAGCTACTAAATTTGTTTCAGAATATACAGAAATGTCTTCAGGGTATCTGTTAGAGGATCTGCTCATCTCTTCAAAGGTTAGCTGCAGAAAATGCCCTTGTTTGAGATCAGCGATGCAAGGCCCTCATCACCAGTGATGTCACAACTCAACACAGACAGGGCTGTGTTCCTAGACACCATAAGCTAAGTGTCTCCTTTCACTCTAAGTCACATACCTGATGAAAATGCAAACATTAATATAACTGGCTCACTGAAGAGAGGAGCTGAGCTCCTGACTCTCCAGACCTGATCCTGGCTGTGGAACAGTACCTGTGCACAGCTCCAGGAACACAAAGGAGCCGTAAACCTGTTCCAAGAAGCAAGTACACATTGCCTCTGCATGGAGAAACCTTCAGGTAGTGTTGGGAAGACCAGATAAGCTCTGTGATCTGCTAATGCCCAGGGTATCCAGCCCGCAGGGATAACATGCTTGCAGAAGTGCCCTGGGGAGATCTAACCAGCGTAAGCGTGCTGCTGAGACTCATCACCAGCCAGGCCAAGCCAGCGCAGCGCTGAGGCGGATTTAACACTTGCTAGGGGAACATCAACACCCTGGGAATAGCAAAAGCTGTGCTGGGCCCTCTTGGCAGGCTGGAAAGGTGGCCTGGGTGAACCTAAGGAGGCTCAACACAGCAAAGTGTCAGCTCTTGCACTTGGGCCGGAGGAATCCCAGATACATATATAGACCGGGAGAGGAGCTCCTGGAGAGCAGCCCTGCTGAGAAGGGCCTGGGGGGGTTCTGGTGGGTGAGAAACTCAGCACAAGCCAGCAGTGTGCTCTGGCAGCTGGGAAGGGCGATGGGATCCTGGGCTCCATCAGCAGAGGGGTGGCAGCAGGGACAGGGAGGGGATTGTCCCTCTCTGCTCTGCCCTCAGGAGGCCCCATCTGGAGTAATGTTGGAGAGGGTTCGGAGGAGGGCTGTAAAGATGATTAGAGGGCTGAAGCACCTCCCTTACAAAGAGAGGCTTGTTCAGCCTGGAGAAGAGAAGGCTGCGGGGGGACCTCATTGCAGCCTTCCAGTCCCTGAAGGGAGCAGAGGAACAGGAGGGGAATGGGCTTGTTAAAGGGCAGAGACTGGCAGGACAAGGGGGCTGGAGTGAAGCTGGAGGAGGGAAGGGGGAGAGGAGAGACTGGGGGGAAGATTTTTACAGAGAGAGTGGTGAGGGGCTGGAACAGGCTGCCCAGAGAGGGGGTGGGTGCCCCGTCCCTGGGGCTGTTCAAGGCCGGGTTGGATGGGGCCCTGGGCAACCTTGTGTAGCTCCAGGCCTGAGGTTGGTGGCCCTGCCTGTGGCAGGGGGTTGGAGCTCTGTGATCCTTGGGGTCCCTTCCAACCCAGCCCAGTCCGTGATTCTATGTTGGATTCTTCTATTGGGCACAACTCAGCCTGATGCCTGGTCCTCAGGTTTTCATCCTCCTAGGCAGCCTGCACAGGAGAGATGCTTTGGTGGAAGGCAAAGCTGCCACACACCAGGAAGTATCAGGACAGGAATGTCTGGTGAAAACCCAGCCATCTTCAGCAGTGCTGGAGGGAGGCAGGCAGTGGGACTGCAGCCTGTGCTCAGCCTGTGGCGGGACCCCGAGTAGCTGCAGTGCTCAGTACAAACACTGGGGCTGGGCAGAGATTTCATTGCAAAACTTCTTTCAAAGGACAGACTACAGTTTGTTTGAAAGATTCATACGATCTGAAGGGAAACTAGAGCATATTTCAGCCAAGTACTTTTCTGAGGAAAGTTCTTTTTTAAAAAAAACTTCTATTTCTTTGGAAAAATAAAATATAAACTTGGCTAAGGTGAAAAACTGGCAGTTTCCTGGAGTTCAGTTCCTGAGAATGAAGGGGAAAAAGACTGATTTTGTGGATTTTCTTTTTAATTAGCATTTTCCACGGTGAAAAAGAGGAAATCTCACCATGTCTAAGTTGGCATTCATTTATCCACTGGCCTTCTGGTCCTGCTCTCCCAACTTTAGCCCTTCTTTCTCTTCTCCTTGCACAGCTAAGACTGTCACATAAACTCGTAGAGAGCAGAAAGAGACTTCAGTGGGGGCTTTCCTCTGGGAAGCTCTGAGTGACCAAAAGTTATACTGGAAATAGTGATAATGGGAAAAGAAAGGAAAGTATTTGCTTAGCAATTTTTCTTAGGAGCCTTCCTTTCATCAGCAGTCACCATGCTGAACTTCCCTCGGCCGTGTATCTATCTGCAGCTTGAACACTGAGCTCCCCAGGTTCCTGGTGCATACATGTAACTTCCATTTCTGTAATTACCATTTTTGGGATCTGTGAAGGCATTCTGGCAAAGTTTCATCTCTCAGAAGTGTGAGTGTGGGGAACTTCAGGGGGTTTTTAAGGATTCAAACAGTGAAAGCTATATGAAATAGGAAGGATTTAAAAATCTGCAGCAGTTTAAAGTATGCAGCCAGTTAAAAAGCACCAGGGGGTTAAATGCTGTTCAGATAGAAAACACGTGTAGAGCAACTTACAGTTTGGCAAACTACCCTGATTTGGGAAGAGCAGTACAGTAAAATACACCATGACCTTTTTACCTACGTTTCACGTGGATGAACAAGCTTATGAAACATCACACAAATCTCATGATCTTTCAAGTGGTCAGTGTCTCTTCCAGCAGTGTTTGCAGTATCACATCCTGACTGAGGTCAGGCCCCCAGGGGCATGCCCTTCCTTTCTCTTTCCTCAGTAAAGCATCTTCCACCTGACACCAAACTGTAAAATAAGAAGTGAACACTTTCACAGTGGCACTGGTGAGGAGCAAAAATATCTGCCCATGACCTTGCTCTTGAAAAATTAAACCTGATCAACCCTACAAGACAAGCCCCCTCTCTCCCCTCAGGAGCAGGGCAAAAGACATGCAGGGTTAAAGCCTGTTCCTGCTGCAAGCAGTATGAATTAGATCCAGGGTACTGGAGACTGCCCCAGGATGGTGCTATCAAGGGGGATAAAGCTCTAACTCTGCATTTTTTTTTCAGTTGTGGCTTTGTGTAGCAAGGACTGGAGCGAGCAACTACATTATCCTTTTCTGTCACTTAGAACATAACTATATCTTTAAATGTTCTTTCATTTATCACAGAATCATGGAATGGTTGGCATTGGAAGTGCCCTCAAAGATCATCCAGTTCCAAGCCCCTGCCATGGGCAGGGACACCCTCCACTAGCCCAGGCTGCCCAGAGCCCCATCCAGCCTGGGCTTGAACACTGCCAGGGAGGGGACACCCACAGCTGCTCTGGGCAGTTCTCAAACAAGCATCACTAGAAGAATTACCTGGCTTGGTATTGGGAAAATGCTGTATCAGATTGCAAAGTGCTATTGAATCCACCCAACAGCAACAGTGGGATGAAACTCAGCAGTTCCCTGTTCTCAGCAGCAGAAAGTCAAAAAGAAACAAGCCAGCAGAGATGAAAGGGCATTTCAGGTGATGAGGTTCCAGTTCAAGGGTCACAGATTCACACACCACCAGGTTGGAAGGGACCTCAAGGATCATCCAGACCAACCTTTCTTGTCAAAAGCTCCATCTAGATAAAGCACCATCTAGACAAGGTGGCCCAGCATTCCCTCCAGATGAATCTTGAAAGTGTCCCAGGTTGGGTAATCCACCACTTCCCTGGAGAGATTAAAGGATGTTGAGGCTCAGCGATGATGTACCCTAAAAAGTGGCTGCTTGGAACATAACTGGAAAAGGTACAGAGCAAGCAGAGACCAGCAGGGGCTTTGGGGCACTCAAATAAATTTCCTTTACTTGATCATGTGAGAATCAGAAGACCATCCTGTGACTGGTGAGCCATAACACACCACCCATCCCTGAAAACCAGAGCAACAACAGTCTGACTGAATCCATCCATCTGAAGTAATTGCTGACATGTCAGAGGGGACACACAGAGAGGGCAGACCTCGAACAGCAGAGGTGAAAAAGCAAACCTCAAATTCCTGCTCAGCCCCCAGACCACAGGTTTCTCAGTTACCAGTATTACTGATAAATATTGTGACAGCTCTTCAGTATGAAAAGTTCTCAAAGGGGAGACAGCAAGCCCCTCTCATTAATATGAGATCAGCCAGAGCTCACACACAAGGCAGCAGAGTCACAAGTGATGCTGTGGGAAGCTCACGGAGCAACTCTTGCACTTTGTGACAGCAGCAGCAGAGCTGACAGATCCCTGCAACTGATTTCCATGGGCAAAGGAGGAGGAAGAGCTGTGCTGGGATGACTGCTCTACCCCTGCTTCCCCTTCTCTCTTTTTCTAGTAGAGGGAAAAAGGGTGGGGGAAAAAACCCGTCAGGCAGATATAAGTGGATCCACAGTGGAGGCTGGTGATGAGAACCTGCCGACAGCACGGAGTTTTTAGGCATCTATTAAAAAGGGAGAGGAGGAGGCTAACGGAGAAGTAAAAGGAAGCTTGAGGTGTGAAAATCTGCATGTCTGTGTATTTATATAGATGATATTAGCAGGATCTAAAAAGAAAAAGTAGAAGCTGGAAATTCCTGCACACATTTCAGAATATCACACATCTCCAAACATCATACTCGATGGGAGGTTTTGACACCTTTAGCATCTCCAGCAGGAGAGAAGTTTGCTGTAAGTACTGGAAACTGCTGAAGATCCAGTCAACTGGCTAAGAGCAAAGGACAGCTGGGTTTCTTATTAAACATTATGTAAAACATGAACACGTTGGCTGCTATGCTGAATCCTCCCTCGGGGTCCTTGGCCTCACATGTGTAAGCCTAAAGCAGCTTTTGCTGGTAGCAAATGCAACCAGCAAATCTATCCTATAACTACATCAGAAAGCTGGAACAGTAACGAGGCTCTGTGAGACACCACCCTCAGCTCCAGCAGCAGAGGCAGGACAGAGCCTCTCTCTTCCCACCTGGAACCCCCAACTGCAGCCAAACCAGTCAGAATTGCAACCTGTGCATCAACTGCTCTCAAAACGTTCTATGGGAGGAAGGTAAGCACCCATTCCCAGTGGGAACTGGGAAGAGACTTCCTAAAGACACAGAGAAGCGAGGAGACAGGAGGAGAGCCCTGCCTGGGGCCTGCCACGCTCCCTTCCTCCTCCGCCAGCGGGGAGGCCATGACTGAGGAAATGTCCCTCTTCCAGTTCGGTTCTGGTGCTGGTTTGCACATCAGAAGTGGCCCAACGTGGCAAGAGCAGAGCCCAGTGAAGCAGGCATTGGGCTTGATATCGAGGATACACCTTTAGCAGACAATTCATACTCCTGCCTTGCTGAGCAAATATTTGAATGGAGTGGAACCAATTGGCAACTGTCATGTGTTATTTGCAAGTGAATACACCACATCTTTGACTGCACTGAGAAAACAAATAATCAGACCCCCCAATCCATGTACTTTCCCTTTAGAAAGAACCACATTGTGTTGTTACATCAGCAATTGAAATATGACAGGGTGCTTGTGTTTATACTCAGAGAAGTCATATACAGATTCCATCTGTTCAACATTTGGAGCAAATTTGCAGTGATTACTCAGGCTGAAAATTGCTTTGGAGTTGTTTCTGCTGTTGCTTTATTTAAAATAAATCACTGATGTGGGGCCTCCCTTCTGAACACAGACTCGCCTGTCAAAGCCAGAGGGCAGCAGCTGAACTTTGGCTGTTCTGATTTGCAAGACATTCAAGTGTTGCTGACAACCACCTTGTGAGTTTCTCATAGGTCTCAGAAACCCAACAAGAGCTGAAGCTGCTGCTGAGGTGAGAAATTAATTTCCTGGAGATTTGGCTCTGCAAACTAGGACTCATTCCGCTTTGGATAATGTCCATCCAGTGCCATGGGCTCTGGGACAGAGCCACCAATAAAGAACATCACAGCACAGAACTGCAGCTCTGTTACTGAAAGTGACTGCCCAGTAATCCGACAGAGGAATAAGCTATAGAGTCACAGATGAGTCCCAACCATTCTTGCTCATCGGGTCCAGACTTATAGCCAAGCTTTGAAGCAGCAACCGGTCCCTGAACAGGACACAGACAAGACTGTCAAGGTGAATTAAGAAACTTTGGAGTCTGCTCCAGTTTTGCTGATTGGTCTGTAAATCAGAGCAATAGAGAGATGGGTTTCAAACTCCAGCCTTAATAAGGCCAAAGAGGAAACTACAAAGGAGAGAAATTAATTTAAGTCATTCCAATGCAGTTGAATATGTTCAGCTGCAACTTCAGGCAGAAATCAGAGAGGAAGAATTTAGCTGATTGGATTTTGAGCCAGAAAGAACTCCTATTAAAGTGCCAGATGTTCAACAGTAGTCACAAATAATAAGGGTTAAGCCCTACATCAGCATTATCTGATCCTTCAAAATCCTGGACTGATGGGAGGCTGTTTATGTCAAGGTAGGCTATCCAACACTCTGGCCTGCAAGATCGAGTGGAGTAAAGCAAGATGACTAGCTACCCCAGCTCTCAAATTAGTGGGATGAGAGAGTGAAAGCATGTGTTGCTCTGAGAATCAGGCTAACCATGTGGGTGGCAGAGCTGGGAAATGGGTTGGAGGGAGTCAGTATGCATTACCAGCCCCTGATCCTCTGCAAAACTTGTTGACAATGGTACTACAGCCAGGCAGCTTTGGAAGATGAACAGCTTGGCTGGTGGAAAAACCTGTTCTCTGGCCACCCACGCCATGGAAACCAGCAAGCAGTTGGCTTCAGATGGATAAAAGGTTATTTCTATGGATGAAGCACACTCAACAATGAAGGGTGAAGTGACAAAGTTAGGCACCAACCGAGCCCTAGCCAACACCCACTGACTGCAGCGTGACTTGTGAGACACCGACACCACGACACCATCTGTCTCTGGTCTGTGCCGAGCAGACTGCACGCAGCAGCAGACGGGAGGTGTCAGCTCTGATCGGAGCTGATGCCGGCGGTTCCGCAGCACGGTACGGAGCCAGCGGCCTCGCTTCCCACGTTCTTCTGTGACGAGGAAGGTGTTTGCATTCACAGGGGCCCCGTGTGATTTGGGGGAGCGTTCTTGCTGAACCCCCGCTGGACAAAGCTCTAAGGTTATGCAGCTGGGACAGGCTTTATTATTCTACCAAATAAGCTCCAGACAGACGGTCACTTTGTCAAGACCAACGTTCCTAAAATAAGGTCCCAAGGTGTCTTTTTGGGACTCGGTCTCAAGGTGAAACCAGAAACTTGCTGAAACTGAGTTCAGGTTTGCATGGAAGCAAACCTCAGGCACCACTGCCCCTTAGCACCCCGTGTTTGTTATTTCAAGTCTTGACACTAGGAGGTTTCCTTCGTGACTTCATGTAACTGCAAAAGTTAATTTTAAGTTTTCATGACTGTGGAGAAAGCTGATAAATGTAATTCAGATTCAAAACAACAGAAACTCCTGTTGGAAGGGACCCCTGGACAGCTCTTGTCTACTATCTCACTTGAAGGAGGATCGTTTCCAACACTGGAACAGGTCAGCCATGGCTTCATCTAGCTGGGGCTTGAAAGCCTTCACATTTGGAGACTGCACAAAGCTCCCTGGGCAGCGTGTCCAGAAGCTGAAATGCAGATATCAAAGAACCCAAACTATGTATTTGCCAAGACTGATTTATGATCTTTAAACACAAACACCTGCCATGGGTACCATCAAGAAGTGTTTTCTAGTATAGATAATAGACCATAAGACAAGTTTCCACATCATCACTGTTTATAGGCTTTCCTTAGGCCACACAGTTATTAGGAGACTCAAGTGAATAAATATTAGATCAAAATAGCTAAAAGAGAATGCTACATGTGAAGGCAACTGTTAAAAATGAAACTAATTCAAAACCTGAGCATATTATTTTTTTTTCAACAGTGTGGAGGCTTTCTAATATTTTCAGTTAGGTAAACTGGAAAGCTGCTGTATGAGAGACCTTCAGGCAGTTCTCAAGAGACTAACAGATTTTTTTTCTTTACCTGATTACCCAGAGGTGTTCTCCAAGCAGCAGTTAACTATGTCCTGGAACAAACAGGGCATAAAAATTCTCTGAGAACCCATACCAGTGGGCAGTACAGTGAAATTGTCTTTCCCTGCTTTCCCAGTCTCAGATCAGGATTTAAATGGGTGAGTGTTAGGTACAAATGGCCTGAGTGACACGAGGTGGCACAGAGGCCCCCACATCTGCTCACACACACAAATCCAGGCTGGTCCTACTACAACCTGAATTTAAGGAAAACGAGCACAAGAGTGGGACAGGCCCTCGCATCTTCCTGATCACTGAGAATGTAAGAAGTCCACCCCTGTGGTTACCAGTATCTTCAATGCCTTTTTACAGACCTTCATGTGAGTCAGTGTGAAAAAAGCTTTCTTGAAGGCCAAGGGACTCGAGCCTGTTTACCTCAGCAGGGTCTTGAGACTGATGATATTTTTAAGCATGACTGTATACGTGCTGGACCCTCAAAGTACAGGTGAGTAAAGTGGCAGAGGTGTGGATCACGTAGCACGGCCAGGTACCGGGGAGCCCTGCTAGTGCTGCTCCAGGGAGCAGGCCTCAGGCCCACTGGTGATCAGCCACAGGTCCTCACTGCTGCTGAGAACACAAGCACCCGGGCTCTCGATGAGCTGCACGGCACTCGCCAGGGTCAAGAACACAAAGCAGCAGACAGCACAGTGAGAGTCCTTATAGGAACAAAACAAAAAAGCCTTTTACTTTGTCCTGAAACTAACAAGATGGAGCATTCCTAGAATCACAGGATGTGTAAAGTCAGAAGGGACCTTTAGAGGCCCTAGCCCAACCCCTGCTTACTGCAGGGACATCTTCACTAGATCAGGTCTCTCAGAACCCCATCAGGCCTGACTGGAGTACCTACAGGGATGGGGCCTCCACTGCCTCCCTGGGCAACCTGTTCCAATGATCTACTACTCTCATATTAAAGAATTTTTTCCTATATCCAACCTCAATCTCCCCTTTTCTAGCTTAAAACTGTTACCCCTTGTCCGACTGCTACATGCCCATGTGAACAGTTCTTCCCCAGCTTTCTTATAGGCACCTTTCAGGTACTGGAAGGCCACTATAAGGTCCCCCCAGACCCTCCTCTTCAAGTTGAACAAGCCCAGCTCTCTCTGCCTATCTTCACAGAAGAGGTGCTCCAGCACTTTGATCATTTCTGTGGCCCTTCTCAGGACATGCTCCAACAGCTCCATGCCCTTCTTGTGTTGAGCATTGCACCACTCAGAGCTGAAGCATCTTTGCTGGATGCTGTGCCTCAGGGCAGCACTGCTGCAGGACTTGACTGCACTGGTCGAGCTACAGACACGAGGACCATGCACCAGCCACTGCAATGGCAGGACACCAGCAGGGATGGGCACCCCTTGTTCTAGGGGCTGTCTGCATTTACCACCTCGACAAGAAAGTGGATTTTTAATCCAGGATTAGGCTGAAGGAGTTTTTCACTAATTTCCTCAGGTCCTGGAGAAAAAAACCCACTGCAATTCCCAACCACCACTGGCTTCCCAGGGTCTGTGCTGCATCACCTACCTGGCGTTACCAGAACTGAGTCTGACAATCACCTGCCGGATCATCCGCATGAACTGGCCCGGGCACGATCCGATCGTACACAGGAGAGAGGCAGAGCCCAGGCTGGCCCCAGGCACAGCGCGAGGGCTGCTGGGGAGGGGGCAAGGAACAGCTGTCTCAGTAGTCTGCACAGCACATGGATTGCAACTAGGGACAGAGCCTTGGGAAGCAGCTTCTGGTGGAGAAAGTTTCCCTGTGTGTTTAGGGCAAAGGAGGGAACCAAACAGGGCGGGAACCCCACAAGGAAGGGTTTCAAACTTGGCCAAGTGTTTTAGTAGAGGGAAAATGCTTTCATTTCTTAACTTTCCCTTAAAATAATGTGCACAATCTGTTCTGGGAACACCCACCCAGTGAAAATCCCTCCGGAGGCTGCCTGCCAAAGCCTGTGAAAATCCCTTCTGGGAGCCGTGTCCGCTATTTCAGACACAGCCTGTTCATAGGAACATAAATCTGCTGTCCTCACTGATGAAGATTATTCGAGCTGGATTTAATGTGCCTAGGCACATCTTTCTTAACTTGGCTCAGACAACCACCTGCTACTTCACGTGCGTGTGTTGCTCAGCACAGATCTCCAGAGTCACCCATCCTGTGATGGCAGCTGCAGAGGGCTGCACGCTGACAGGTCCCCCACTACCCTGCACAGTCCATGCACATCACCCGTGCTAGCAAAGAAGCCCTTGCTCTCCACCATGCCCCAGTATTTCACTTCTGGGATTCTCTCCAGTTGCAGCACTATTTCAACACGATTTCACAACTCTGGCAGAGAATACCTGGTGTTTTGGAAAGAAAGGAAGCAATAGAGATGGCACAACTCCCTAGAAACAGAAGATCCAGACATTTGCTGCAGGAAGCTATGTGAGTGTCTATACAATTCACAAGAGGAGGCGTTCCTTCTGCTGAACATCTAGCTGTAAGTCTGTACCAGCAACAAAGTGACTCCTGTATTTCAGTAAGGGGTCAAAACCACTGGAGGGGGATTCTGAGTTATATAGGGCGTCTCTCTCCATTCCTGTAATTCCTCCAGTAAAGCAGGGAGGCAAGGGAACAGCAATAAACCCCGTATTTTAGCACTTCTGTTGGCAACTGGAATTGTTCAAGCCCAAAGGAATCCCCACATTTTGGGGGGACATTGGAACATTGGCACACACAGACCTTTGCAAGACTTGGCATGAGCACACGCTGGCATACATACAGCACACTGCCAGCGACCAGGAGCGTGCTGCCACCTCGGAACACTGCTGGCACCAACCCCACCCACTTGAAACACCCCCCCCCACCCTGTGCCAGTCTTCTGAATGCCATTCTGTGCCAGAGAACAGGCCTCTGCTAACATCCCTGGCAACCACTTGCTACTACACACTCCCCCTGCCCCCACCGAGAACCAACTGGTTCCCAGTGCTTTAAGGGTTCGGATCTTTCTAAATTAACCCATCAGAAGTCAATCCTTGTTCTAAAGCAACACTTTAGTTCTGTCCATGTTACTTGTAATTCACTCCTTTATCCATGTATATTGGGAAAAAACCCCACAAGTGTCAGAAATATAAAGGTTACCCTACACCCTCAGCTTTTACAGAATCACAGAATCCCAAGGTTGGAAAAGACCTTTAAGATCATCAAATCCAACCATTCACATCCTGAACTAAACCATATCCCTAAGTACTTCATCTACCCCTTTTTGAACACATCCAGGGAAGGTGACTCAGCCCTTCCCTGGGCAGCCTGTGCCAGGCCCTGACAACTCTTTCAGTAAAACTTTTTTTCCTAACATCCAATCTAAACCTGCCCTGGCACAGCTTCATGCCATTCCCCCTTCATCACTTTAAAGACAGAATCAATTCAAACTGATTTAGCTTATCTGGTTTGATATGAAGTATATGAAATAATCGCAACAAGTTGTTATTTGTATCGCTCAGCCAAGGCTCCTGGACACATTACAAACATTAAGCATGATAATTCCTGTTCACAATTCCCTACCATGGCATGGTCAGGTACCCACAGTGCCATCACCTTAGGTACACCTGCTCAGCACAGAGGACTCCACAGGGCCACTCCAGTTCTGAATCCACGCTTCCTAAGGATCAGGCCTTTGTTTGGAAGCAAGCCTTCATGAGATTTTCAGCTTCAATTTGAAATTCTACCCAGTGGGTAAACTACCCTGTCAACTGCTAATTACCTTCACCGTCAGGCTTTGTGTCTTACCTCCAGTGTAATTTCATTTCCAAGAGCTGATGGGCTATTACCACCCCTCTGGCTGCCAAGCAAAGCACACTCTGTTAGTACAAGTGTCACGATGTGGATGTTTATCAGCTGAATAAATTATCACTTAAGCTTCCCTCTAAGCTGGCTGTATTTTCCCATCACTCTCACGTCCCTGTTTTGCAATAGATGAACAGGAGAAAGGGATATAGGTGAGATCTAAACTAGGCAGTAGCGGAGTCAAGCACGCCTCGCAGGGTCTTGATACTCAAACCTCTGTCCCCAGCACTACTCGCTTCTTAGAACAAGCTGACATTTCTGCTTCTGTCTCGGTACTAGTTAACAGCAACACAACCAGCTGCTATGTGCTGGAAATCCTGAGCAGAGTGCAAAGTGGTAGGAGAATACATGTATTATAAAAACACTCTACTGCACTCAGAGGAACTCATACAAAGGTATCTTGTGATCCCAAGCATAGAAATGGCAATTATGAGTTTTACTGCATATTATGGTCAAATCAAAAATTAATTATTTGCAGAAGCAATTGATTCATCTGAGAATCAGTGGTGACATCAGGGGTTTTAAAGTCATCCAGTGTGCTGAATCCACAGTTTTCTAGGTGTCCTACAACACACTTGCTGAAATCAAACACATTCAATCACTGGGAGTATCTGGAAAAGACCTAATTTTCTTTATTGTTCCATGCTTTTAAAAATAAACTGAAGGAGCATTCAAAGCTCCCAGATAAAACTAGGCACAGGAAAGCTCCTGTAACGCCCAACTTAGTTGCCTAAATTGCTGGCATGTTTCCCAATAATTCAGTGATTTGATTTTCTTAGTATGGTTCTTGCAATAGACAGATTAAACTCGTATTTTCTGAAGGTACCATCAAAACACCTTCATTAGCAAGCTGTATGACTCAAAGTTTTTCTCATGGATATATCCCACTGCAGTAGTTCTGATGGTCTAACAACATCAGAGGCAAAATGTGTTGGCAAAAACAGACTTCTATTAGAAAAACTATGTATTTAAGAAAAAAAAGGGGTTGTATTGTCAAAAGCTATCACTGAATCTATTAAAAGAGCTTCTGTTTCTACCAGTTTTTCAAAATGCCTTGAGTCAGTTTAAGGTCAGTTAACTGCCCAGAAAGGCAATTGCAAACACGTTCCTCAGAACATTTCTACCTCTTTACATCAAAGTTTCCTTCCAAATTAGCCATGAACTCCTCTAACCTTGTACTGTTCTCAGTGCGTTACACTTCCTAGAAGGCAGAGACTGTAAGTCTGACTGAGAATTAGGAATGATTATTTACAGCTGCAGTTCTCTTTCATTAACACTCCAGATGTCACCTTTACTATGTGAGGGGAATGACTGGATTTTATTAACAGAATAAAAAAAACCCCTAACACCAAAAAAACAGACGAAAACCCAAACATTAAATCTCCCAACAAAAGCTTTAAAAATAGATTTCCTTTGCTTAGTCTGTCACTTTTAGAAAAGCTTTATCAAGGTGTGTCAGGTGATAGTCTCAGATGTGGCAATCAACAGCACGCCCAACTTTGCTGCGACACCCCACACACACAGCAAAGAGGCTCTTTGGATTTTGCTCCAGCAATTAAAGCCTTCAGGAGCTGGACTGCCATGTGAGAGAGCTCAGGAGGACACACGATACTCCACAGCTGAGAGCACACTGCAGCGAGACCTTCCATGAGCTCCCACAGGTTTCACATCAAGGCTGGACTGTAAGTTTATGGGTTCGGTGAGGCCACTGTACCAGCACTTGACACAGCAGAGTCTGTCACTGCACCTCTTTCAGTGTGGGCAGGAAATAATTATGTACATTGGCTGCTGGGACTCCTCCCATCTCTGGGGTTTTATCAGTGCTGAGAAAACGTTGGCAGTATGGTAATGAACTGTTATCATTTGGGAAAGATGAGAGAGAGATGGAAAGTAAACATCTGGCAAATGGAATTCAACGTACTCTCTCAGCACACATTCTACGTGCTCAGATTGCACAGAGTATCTGCTGCTCAGCATACATGTTTCCATCATGGGTTTCAGAACTTGCTTCTCTCTTTGTGTCAGCATTTATCCTGAAGCAGCTCTGACAACTGCTCTGAAGTTACCTGCTTACCAGCCACTGCACCACTGCATCATGTCAAACCCCTGACGTCCTGTGGCACTGGAGACTTTTTCCCTTTGCATTTTTTTACCTCAAAATCCTTCCCCTCCCTGCAGCACTTCCCTCATGACTGCCTCTTACAGCTCCTCCCCATTCACAAGGCCAAGATCTGGAGCACAAGCAGCCAGCCATACATTGTGCCTGTGGAAATATTGTCATCTGACTCATACCAGAAGCATCTCACCTACCAAAATCTATCCCCAACAACGTATGAAGACACAAGAGCTGGCATTCATTTAAAAGGCTTTGAAGTAGCTGCATTTGCCCCGAATATCAGATCAAATTCTCTTGTACCACAAAGATAAGTTTCTGTAGTCCTTTTGTAGGTTGTGTTTATCCACATTATCTGCTAATTCAGTAGAAAAGATCTCTAAGTTTTCAAATAGCTGCTTTTTGCCAAGCAGTGTGCTCAGTGAGTTTTGAGGTAGTTCATTTATGGACCTGTCATGAAGTACCCACTCGCTTCTTTAAGAAATCCTTAAAAATCCCTCAAAGAAACAAGGAAGTACAGAAAGTAGCAAATTCACTCCCCCCACCCCCATTTTTCAGAGGTAACCTACCTGATAATAAGCTTCCATTAAATGTTAATAAAACAAAGGTTACATAATTCACTATCCAGCGAGGACTAAGCAGGATAAAACCAGATACTAATGATGGTTTGTTTGGGATTAATGGTAAGCGTTGGATTAGTCCAGGGCTTCTTGGTATCTGTGTTTCCCTTCTCAACAAAAACCCCAACTGCAAAAGACTAGTGCCACCTTTAGATGAAAATTAGTATTAGACCTCTTGGTCAATCAGATCTTCTGACAGGCAGTTTTCTGATGAGATATTTTGTCACACTTTCAGAAAGCCTAGCAAGACTTAACCAAAAAAGCCTTTTTTTCCTTCTCTCACCTTCCTTTTTCCTTCTGCCTCCCATTCATTTTTTTTAAGCAATAAAGAGAGGAGTGCTTCTGTTCTTCTCAGTGCTCCTGTTCAACTCCAAAGACATAAGGTATCCTCAGAAATGTATCAGTGAGTCTCCTATTAACCATCATGACCTTTGACTAAGGCCCATTTGTAAGCTATTTCCATGAAATTATTAAGCATTTGAGAAAAAAAAAATAGTGAAACTTTTAACCAACGTTTAGGTAGAGGTTTAGTTAGTTTACCTGACTTTCTGAGTCTTTCGGGACAGGATGACACCACAGCTGGGACAGCTGACCCAGCCCAGCCAAAGGGATACTCATTCCTTCACTTTCAAACTGTCTTTACCTTGACCCAGGCATTTTCTTCCTTTCACTCTTCCTATTGTCTCCCCAACTCCTCTGTGGGGTGCTTAAACCCACCATGCCAGGGTTTGGAGAACTCCTGCCTCCAAAGCAGGCACACAGGAGCAGGCAGTGCCTTATTTCTGAAGGCAAAGTGGCACGGAGCTGCTGACAACCCACTGACACCCATCTTCGGTGTTAGTAACGCGCCAGGACCGCGGCTCCAAGCCCAGAGCGAAGCAAATGATGCCATTTGCTAATTGGCTTTGGTTTTCCATCTCTGTGTGGGTTTTATAATTACATGTAAGCTCCATTTGATTTCAAGGGGTCTGCTTTTCTCTCTAGCAGTGGCACTTCCCAGTTTTTACTGGTTGATCCCTGGAGACCTTGCACTAGGAAAAAAATGTAACACTGATCAACCCAACGCGTCACTTCGTATGTTGAGGCATACTTCTACAGCAAAATGAAACAGATGCCATTTAATCTACCACATACACAGGCAAGTGACAACTTGAGAAAGACAGTCTGGAGTGAGTCAAATCAAAAATCAAAAGAAGGGGCTTTTCTTGATGATTTCCCAATGCAACCAATTAAGTCCACTGCATGGCTTTGTTTTTCAATTTTTCATGACTTCTTTTTTCCTAAAAATGTTGTTTATCCCCTCAGGGGTGAACAGACAAGTGTCTGCTTCCTGCTGAGAAAATGCTCTGACATCAATGCCCTTGCATGGCCATCCTAGTTTTAACGTCTCTGATGGAAAAGCTGAGGTAAGTTTGGCCAGATGACTTTCCCCTCCATCACCCCCGGGGCCCCAGAGTATCTCCTCCTGCTTTAAGAGTAAAGTCAGGGTCATCTACAAGAAAATTGTTTCACACATCAGCACACGAGTAAAGTGGTATCACTAATACCATGTGAGCCACCACCTCACAGTTTACTGGGGAAAGGGCTCATGTTCCCAGTTAATTCATCATCTCACCTACATGTCTGTCTCTAGTCACGAGGTGCAGCAAGCAGCCTGTGTTGTTGGAGGCTATCCCTTTGAACTGCTCATCAAACCTCATTTTAATTCCCTGCTATGACAGGAGCAATCAGGGACAGCAGTTATACTCTCACCTTACTCTAAGTCATCCATGTGGGTCCCCAGTGAATGATTCTCTGCATACTCACTCTAATGAGGTTTGATAACTTGCTCCACCATCTGATTTTAAAGTTTTGTGGAAAGAAAAGTAAGCCAAGATATTAAGAGAGAAAACAGCCCACTTACATGCTAGAAAATATGCTTGTATCCTATCACTATAATCACTTTGATCAGGCTAATTTTCATAAACATTCTTTTATGCTGACACTACAGGCTTACAGACACTGAAAGATCTGCCAGTGAAAGTATTCTGTTCCCCACTCAAATCTTAAACTCATGCCGAATTCTACAGGGAACCATTGACAAGACATCCATAACTCTTGTAAGCAAAGCAGAACACCGCCTCCCTACAAAAGTCACCACAGTTTTGGTTTTATCTCCTTACCTTCTGCACTGCCCAAAGCTGGCTCTTCATCCATACCTCGCTTCCCAAGCCAGAACACCAAGGCAGATCTCCTTCTGCAGGCTCGAGGAGCTGGTTAGTTTCTTTAGGCAGCTCAACTTTAAAGAAGTAATCCCCTGTAGCTAGAAGGGTTATTTTGAACAATTTCAAAACTGTTAGAGCACATGTTCTGACAAGCAAAGGAAAAATCCATTCACAGACCAAAGCAATAACTGTACAATTTGGAAGCTATTTCTTCCACACAAAACAATCAGTTGAATAGTCCTGCAAATGTAGGAGTAAAACTGCCAGAAGTGCAAAGCACTCAAATTCTCTACTTTTAGGTATGTACTACTGCCTCTTGTACATACTGCTCACACGAAGCAGTCTCTAGCTGTTTGAGACCATGCATGTATGCATTAGAAAAATACGCTTCAATTTTGTATTTAAAAAAAAAAAAATCTTGTAAATTACTCATTTCTGTACACCAACACTCATTTTTCTATATAAATAGCAGCAAGGCTAACAGTCAAACATTCAATCCTTCCAACAAACTCCCTGAACACATAGCTGAGGACTTCCTTCACTGCAGACTGGGAGAAGAGCTCCTGGAGAGCAGCCCTGCTGAGAAGGGCCTGGGGGGGTTCTGGTGGGTGAGAAACCCAACACAAGCCAGCAGTGTGCTCTGGCAGCTGGGAAGGGCGATGGGATCCTGGGCTCCATCAGCAGATGGGTGGCAGCAGGGACAGGGAAGGGATTGTCTCTCTCCCCTCTGCCCTGGGGAGGCCCCAGCTGGAGTCCTGTGTCCAGAGCTGGGCCCCAATACAAGAAAGATGTGGAACTGGTGGAGAGGGGTCAGAGGAGCCACGGAGATGATTAGAGGGCTGGAGCACCTGCCCTACGGAGAGAGGCTGAGGGAGCTGGGCTGGGTCAGCCTGGAGAAGAGAAGGCTGTGGGGGGACCTCATTGCAGCCTTCCAGTCCCTGAAGGGAGCAGAGGAACAGGAGGGGAATCAGCTTCTTAAAGGGCAGAGACTGGCAGGACAAGGGGGATGGATTAAAGCTAAAGGAAGGAAGGTTTAGATTAGATATTAGGGGGAAGTTCTTTACAGAGAGAGTCAAGACCATGCACCTTGACTGACCAAAGACAATGCACAATATTGCAGGACATTAAGTCATTAATATCTGGTGGCTTGATTTATGGCTTTTTTGTAATAATGAAGTTGTTTTTTAAAAAACAAGGACAGGCTACACAGAATGAAGAGGTGCAGTTCTGTAGGAGGAGGCTGTCATGCAGGTATTTCACAGTTACTCAGTTTGGAAGTATGAACCATGTACATTTCTACTTCTTCTGGTTTAACTTATTTTCTTTTTGCCTCTCTGTAGAATGTAACATAAGGTAAAATATTAACAGCCCCCTCCTCCCAGCCAATGGAGCAGTAGCCTATGGGCTACTCAAATCACATTTTATAGAGTCAAGAATCAATTAAAACAATGTCCCAAAGTAATTAAGATCCCACTCCAGACCAGAACAAAAGTATTAACTTGACACATCTGAAAGAGAAATCAGAACTAAGTCACTACTGAGTTTCTTTGATAAACAACCACGTTAACGATTCAAGTGATCACTACACAGAAGCACAAAAGCTGCACTGAAGAGCTCTTGCTGGTGACTCCAAGAGGAAGCAGATTAGGATCATGGTTTGCAACACCAGAGAGTTTTGACTGCAACAGAAACTAAATTTAGACATCGTTACATAAAAAAATACTAATAGCCTTAAATACTTCTAATCAGCATAAGAGGTTTAGAGATACACCAATGATTTAAGGGCTGTTGACTAGTTTTGTACTGCATTTGCAATATTGTGCATTAGTAAAATCAGGGAGATTATGAAAGAAATACTGAGGCATAATAAAATTACATAAACACAAAAAGCAGGCTATACAGAGCAACTCCAAACTTTGATACTAGAAATTTTACCAGCATATGTCAAGAACATAATTCCTGCAGTGTGAGGCCTAACCTGCCAGCTAGGACAACACGAGTACCAGGCAGGTTCAAAACCCAGGTTGGACTCTATAAAAACCCTATTAACTCATGTGAGCCTACAGAGGGCAAAAAATAAAAGGCTTACTACCTCCACAGTGTTGCAGGCTGCTGATCCATGGCTAGCATGACAGCACAGAGCAATCTGGCAGGCTTTCAAATGCCAAGGCTGGCACGATGACGGGCAATATGCTCTGCCAGCTGTGCAGCTCCTTCGGGAGCTGAAAATGACACACACGCTTGAAATCCCTGATGATCTGTAAGGAGAGTTCATTATTATGGCTTGCAGAGCACCTGCCAATCATCTGTGAAGTACCAACCACATCTCCATAGCAGCTAAAAAAATTCCCTGAAAACAAGAGAAGACACAACAATATTGTCTTAATACAAATAATTACTTGGATAAGCTCTAACTGTTGCCCCAGGCACTGGGTAAAATTGCAAAATAGGTGGTTATGTTACCAAAAAGTGGGAGATGGGACATATGTAATGTCATTTCCAGGTTCAAATCTTGAAGCACATATAACAGGCCAGTTAAGATTACCCACATGCAGCACGGGTTTTTTGTTTTCCTTGAATAGTTCATTGCACAATGTCATCAGAAAGTATTCTCTAAAAGCCTATTTCAATCAGCACGTACTAGCAGATACTGAAATTAAATGGCTGACAGTTCTGTTGAGGTTTAGTGATGACTAAGTTCTACGTTCCATTTCTTTCTTTCAAGCATCTTGTAAGATCCTTTGTACAATGTTTCTGTACAATTTGTGTGCTACTACTGATAAAGACATATTACCTACCTCCTTCAGAATTACTTCTGAGAAACACTGGCAGTAAACAGCTGAGATGAGCACACTGTAACACCCAGAAGGATTTAAAAGAGTAAAAAACAGTACTAGCTTTGAGGCAATTACTGTAAAAATCTGCCTTAGGGCAAGTATTATCACTGATACCTGTCCGTTCTCTTCTGAAACCAATTGTTCTTTCAACAACAATATAAAGATCTGGAGAGGAAGCAGCAGTTTCTCCAAATTCGATTAACAGCAGTGCTTTTACATAAAGCTACAACCTTAAACAAACCCCAACAAAACACTAGCTTTCAACTTCTAAGCTATTAATCTTTTTGTTCTTTGCAGGAAGCCTTCTCAGTGATCTGAAGTGGCTCACTCTAGGTTAGAATTCTTGTTACAATTTACACAGCCATAAAGCAGTCTAAAAAATTGTGGCCTGTGTCATATCGTTACAGTTTACAATGGGTGAGACAACCAAACAGACTCCTTGCAGACAAGGCAACCACGTTCAGTGACAACTCTGAGGAGGACCTGATGAAACCACCAGCTTGAGAAACTGATCACTCTAAGCGTTGTTAGTTAACAACTCTGTTGCTAAGAGCTCATTCTTCCTAACTGAACCCTAAATATGGCTACAGACTGAGTAGCCAGAAAGGAAAAAAATAATTTTAGTTATACATTTAAAAAAAAAAAATCCTTTAATACACTGGAGATGGAATAGTTACTTAGCTGCAAAAATTGTCAGACTGTTACCTGACATTAAATATTATGCTTTAGTTTACAGATATTAAACACCAGCAAGAGCACCACAGCCACTACCACATGAGGAACTCTTTCATTCATTTCCAAAGCCTATTTTACAAAACCTAGAGTAAGCCTTGGGCCAAGATGGACAGAAAATTTGTGGGTTTTTTCAACTGAAATTACCGTATTTTCAAATTTCTTTAGAACCATTTGTCAAAATACCTTTTAGAGGAGTTTTGAGCACTTCAGAAGAACTGCACTGGCAATGAGAAATCATAGAATCATAGAATGGTATGAGTTGGAACTCATACCATACTCTGAGAAATGTTTAAGAAAAGCCTACAGTACGAAAAGAATGTATTTGCTCATTATCAAAATTTCTGACTACCAGATTGCAGTTACAGATTATACTTTTGGGCAGATACTTAGCTCGTTATCACTCAGCTGCTGAACCACAGATCCAGCTTCTATCACCTAAGAGGATTCAAACTCACATATCGAACTTGCTTCTTAACATTTTGAGTTTCTATGGATCCTTCTTTTCTAGGAAAACAGCTACATGGCTTATTGGAAGTTCTACTCAAAGATGCAGTTTTGGGGTTGTGTGCTTTGGGTTTTTTTTACTTATCACAGTGGTAACACAGAACCTATCAAGTGGAGTAAAACTTAAAGTGCCCTGCATGAAAAAAATGAGTTCTCCCTCATCTTTCCACACTCTCACTACACATTGAGAAAAACTTGTCAGTTAATAGATATTTTAAAGTACTACTTCTACATACCTCTTCTACCCCTGTGAGCAAGGGTTACTGAGCTGAAAGGAGCTATCAGTTCACCTACCACTGAACTGCAACCACCCTTCAGAATTTCTCTGCCAGAAGCATTAAGACACCTTTTAGGACAAGGAATTAAGAATTTTATTAACACAATTAAATTAACTGATCTGAAACAAGGAGCTTTCCTCCCTTTGTTTCTACTGGTCAAGCAGCATGATGTACACTAACAGTTCACAACATACACTGCTTACCATGCAGGAAGGATGCAATTTTAGATCACCCAAAACATTCAATGAAATACTTTCCTTGCTGTCAAACTTCATGGAAGAGAATTTCCTACCATAGCTTGTGTTGTTATAGTGGAAGCTTTCAACTTCACTGGAATGAAGAAAATACAGTTAGCTGCTTTGCTCATCCTTGTGCCCTTTCCTGAGTGAAGGCATTTGTTTGGGGTTCTGCTCTATACCAGAACACAGGGAATTTAGTGACCAGTGGCACTACACCTGTGTTAAGCTTCACTGAATTTGAATCTGCAGTTTAAAAAACCCAAACAGAACTGACAGAAAGGTTTATGATCACACTGTCTTTTCTTTATAACTTTTTAAAAGAAAGCACTATTTTTAGGTTGATTTCTTAAGGATTTTCTACTTTATTGGTATATTCTGTTCAGGGATGTGTGACCTCTGCCCACCCTCAGCCCTCAAGTTAAAAGTTCTAAGGCAAATATGGTTCTGTTCAAAGTAACTCACCTTGTAAAAGCTGGTTAGTACCAGCAACAGTAGCAATGCAAGAAGCACTCCCCAACAAGCATGGCATACAGGTTAACATCCAGTTGCTACAAAACCAGAGCACTTCTAGGATGTTCTGGCTGTCAATATACACGTTTTTCTACACTGTTAAAAACAATGAGTCATTCCTTGCCAAGACTTTCCTTGTGTAACAAAATACGTTCTCGCTCAGCATTAAACTTCCAGGTTGCTTTTACATTTTAGTATGTAGTTCTAGTAGGTTCTGTTGGTTTTTTTAACTTAAAACTAAAGACCATGTTACTACTTTAAACATAATAAACAGTCTGTAGATTAGATAGAAAACTGTATGTCAAGAATGAATTGCAAAGTAAATTATCATTCCACTGACAGCCCACAGGGCTATTTTTTGCCACTTTTTCCAAAGGTTTTATTTAAACATACATACAGAAAGCACATGTTACATTATGTTACATTGCTGTTGAGTGTAAAAACAAGCAAGCAACCCTCGGCAGCCAAAGCTGGTGGATCAAATGTGGACAGGGATAAAAAAAGATTAAATAAACTCTCGAGAGGCTATTTGTTTGCATAAATTAACTTCTGAGAAATCAAGACACCCAAAACTGCACTCATCTTCACCTAAAAGTAAGGTCAGTTCCTAGCATCAGCAGCTACACTGTCACCTAGAATGAAACATGGCACAAAAGCTTTAAATACATCACAAACTCAGATTTCAAAATTTGGGTCTTCCTGAACTTGGCTAACGGCACTCTGAACAAACAGCAGTGCACAGATAAAGGCTTTAGACTTTCAAAGTATTAAAAGCAGAACTCCAAAAACATTTTGTAGTTGGCATAGTTTTGCTAAACCTAGAGCTACGAATTCTGTAAGTCTGTACAGAAGTTACTCTGAAGCACACAAATACTGGGTTTTAAACTGCCTGACAATATTACTGAGTATTCTCAGAGTACATTTCCAAAGTAATTTTTTGATTCTGCAGATTAATACTTCATATAGATTTTTAAATGCTGTTCTGGAAACAAATCGTTAAGATGGAATAGATATAACATTACGATGCAGCCAGATTAAAACTAGGGGAAAGGTCAGGTCATCTAGCTTTAACCAGGCTATTCAAAATGAACTTTAAGTAATCTCCATTTAAAGAAAAAAAAGAATAGGAAAAAAAGACTCAAAGCTGTCCCCGAAATTGAGTTATTTTTAAAATATCCAACAAAACAAAAACCACCACACACAAACCAGAAAACAACAAAACCAAAGAAACCCACTGTTCCCTATCTAGTCTCATTTTAGAACAGAAGCATTACTGTTACACCTTTTGTATTCTTTGGCAGGGAATTTATGAAACCAAAACATGTCCTGACAAATTGAACCTTTCCTGAGAAGGGTTCATAGTCAAAACCTCATCTACAATGTGGTATGTGGGAAAGGAAAGTAACAGTCAACAACATGGAATGTACCAACAGATTTATGAAGAACGACAGTAGCAGTTATTTACATGTCCAGGGTAGTTAATAGTTCTTTATGAATTAGGTTTCCCCTGTATAAATTAGAAAACTACAAAACGTCAAAATTGGGAGAAATCTCCACTTTCTTTAAAAATTCAAGTAAAAACATCTTTGCAAGCACTTTCTTTAGACAATAGCATATTGCTCATATAAAAGGTCTCTTATCCTATAGAAGTCCTGACAGAGACAGCCTTCCAATCCAATGCGCCCTGTTTCAGTCTGAAAAAAGAGAGATGTTTCAATTTATTATCTTCACATTGAGGAGAAACTTTTCATTTAGAATACTAGTTATTACACCTACCCTGCGAACAGCCACCAGATTGTTGCACACAAGCACTCCCCCTACAAATTCAGCTTGTATCCCTTCTCGCAGGAGAACTTGCTTGAAGTCAGAGAGTCTTGGCTCATTCATAAACACAGACTGATGTCCAAGAACCTTTAAACAACACACACAATTTTATTACTTGTGCTACTTAATACCTTCCATTTTTCAAAATATCATGTTGGCAGCAGGGTAGCCTAGTTTACAGGACTATACATTAGAAGATTGGGTCTATTTCTGGTCACCTGCAGAAGACATTTCTAGATTAGGAAGGCTTTAGAAGTTATCTGTCACGTAAAGGAAAACTTTCCTTCTTTGCTGACATACTGAACACAAATGGAAAGCTGTCATTGAAGATCCCTCACCCAACACATGCTATGCCAGGGACAGAGCTGCAGTAAGTTGTACTGCTGATCAGTCTTTTGATAGTTGTCATGAATCTGAACAGACTTTAGAGTTTAGCTAGCTCCTAGAACAACCTACATTTAAGACTGTGCAATAGTATCTTAAAGAGCAATTCTAATGTTAGAAGGCATTCAGTACCTACTCACAGGCAAAGTATTTGAATTTAAGAATGAAGATAAATTTACAGAACTCTCTAATCACTACTGTAGAAACAGACATGTGAATTTCAAAGATCTGTATCTCAAGTATACAAATTACTTCCCATAACACAAACATAATAAATATCCAAGAGTCTCTAAACACCAAATAATTTCCAAATCTGCAAGTACTAACTATAAATACAAAAGATGCTAATTAAAACCTTATCTTCACAAATAGAAGGTACCATACACGAGGCACTGTGGTGGATGCAAGAGATCATCCTCTATGAAAAGCATAAAAACTGAAAGAACAACAGTACTGGGGTTAACAAAGAAAATTAAACATGAAAATCCATTTTCAGAGAGGCTTTCATTTGAATAAGATCACAGTATCAACCTCTGAGCACTAGAAAAAGACAAATGAATCCAGAGCTCTTCAAAAAAGAATTCCAAATCAGCAAAATTTCTGTACCTCATGAGGTGGCAGAGGTTCCAAGGTAGGAATGATCTCACTCTCCTCACACATCTCCTTGTCATCGTCTCCAAAGAGGCTTTTCATGGCCTTCTGTTGTGCAATGACACTGGAGTCTGAAGAAGGCATATCCACTTGCATCTCTAAGTCTTCATCTTCCCTCAGCTCCCCCTCTTCCAGAATAACTCCAGTATCCACCTTTGAAACACGCATGTCCAGAACACCATCTATCCAAGCCAACTCAGCATCCTTGGCTTTACAGAACTGAAGGGAGCTGACAAGAGAATCTTTTAATCTCACCTGGATTGCACAAACATAAAAGTACCATTAGTTCCATGGAAAACACAGGGAGTTCTTACTTCAAGCTCTAAAAATTGGCATTTCTCCTTTCACTGTCTCTCCATATAAGTTTGATTCATACGCTTTTGGGAAGGAAAAGGTAATTGGTACCACCAAGGCAAGGTGTTCTGTAGCTTCAAAATATACTTTGTATTACCCTTATGTCCCTACTCAACTTAAAGCAGTGGAGATCAGTATCTTTTTTATTTTAACCAAGACAAAAAAGAACCTATACAACTGCAAACTTGACTTAAAATTACAGCAAGAGCAATCAACTCCTTTTAAAACATAAGAAACCTTTTTCACAGCCAAGGAATTCCTCTGTTGGCCTTAGTAAATTTAAGTAAAGTTTCTAGAGATATATTTAGGTTACTGAAGAGCAGTTATAGATTTCAACCCTAAAAAAAAATTAATAATTTACTGTCAATAGATTTTAAAGTGACAAAGACATTACCTGGTGCATTCCAGGACTCTAACCCTTAATTAAAGCCCTAGGCTGAAAGAGCATTATCCACAGGAGATTGTGCACGATCCCCACAGTGGAATCAAGGTTGCAACTGTATGAATGATACAGCAACTTGGAACACAATCCACTGCAGAGACACCTGGATTCTGACACCCCACTCACATCTATTATTTTCTAACTTCATCTGTTCAGAAAGCCTAAAGCAGAAAAACAAACTGAAGCTGTGCAGAAGAATGAATTTCCCCTTTACATTAATACCAAAATTAAGTATGAAGCAATTACAATTTTATTCAGAGAAATATTTTGTGAAAAATGACAATCATGTTATTTCTTGAATACCAGCAATTTTCATAGTTTAAAAAAAAAAACCCAAACACAACAGCCAACAAACCAGACACAGAAAACACTGCTGTTTTAAGACTGTCACAACAGTGTAATTTTGAGAGACTGGAACTTTCTGCTTCCTACAAGGTGACAAGTTCTTCTCTGGAAAGAAGCAGAAGCACCTCTTTCAATAGTTCTACTGATGTTTTTCTACTAACTTTAAAGGGACAAAAGGAATAAAGGACTAATGCCTAAAGCACATCAGACACTTTCTTCTAACTTCAGAAGTTGAACTGGGACCATACATAATTTTCACATACTTCACACACATTACCCAAGTTTTCTTATTTAGAGCTTAACCATGCAAGTAAAATGCAGCATAGTAATGAGGTGAGTGAGGGGGGAAAAGGGATGCTAGCGTATAGAGGTCTCTATTTTTCACATTAACTCATTCCTAATGTTACAAGTTCATTATTAGGTTCTATTTAGGTAATAAGGGTATTTTTTTTCCTTCTTTGCTCTCTTAAGGCTCCCCTTTAGATTCCAAAAAGACTCCAAGTAGTGTGCACAGTAGCGATCTAAATACAGGCATTATTAATCTATCAAGACTTGAGTAAAGCAAAATCATGTTCCCATGCACACAAACTTTGCCTTTTACACCACATGCAAAAACACTCTGATCTCATGTTAAAGCTTCTGAACAATTCTTAAGAGTATGCATAAGGAGAAAGCTTACCTAGAAGGCAGAACAACACTACTAATGTCTTGATGACGCAAAACAAATGTACACATAGGTACTACCACCTCTCCTCTCCCAAAGAGTGGAGGGCTAAAGCAGAGCCTGTCAGTCCAGCTCTACTACGTTTCACAGCAGTTACACAACTCACCTGGTAAATGTGAGTTTCGCTGGTTGCATCTACAGTTTCGTGCAGTTTGGGCATGTAAACTTTAATGTCCTTTCCACCAAAAGCTCTGCAACATTCCGCGAGGTCCTGACTGGCCTCAGGGGGTCCATGGACAATGATCAGTTGTCTTGGTTTCATTTGGTTAATGATTTTTTTAATTGAGTCCCCATCTGAGCGTCCTTCATAGTCAATGTATGTAACTCTGGCTCTAGGTTAAATTAAAAAGCCAATAACATTTTTTTTTTTTAGCTAAAAAGCTTAAACCTTCAAGTGCTCCAAAATATTTCATTTAAAAATCTACGATATTTTGAAGTTATTCTACATCAACAGAAGCTGTCAGCATAAGCTATATTATGGGTCAGTGAAATACAGAATTGTCAAAATACGAGCACATGTGTATGTAACACTATAAATCC
This sequence comes from Porphyrio hochstetteri, assembly GCA_020800305.1. Taxonomy (NCBI): domain Eukaryota; kingdom Metazoa; phylum Chordata; class Aves; order Gruiformes; family Rallidae; genus Porphyrio; species Porphyrio hochstetteri. The sequence continues at coordinate 1,754,723 of CM036908.1, forward strand.
CCAAAACTCACAGTAATCCAAAACAGGAGAACAGCATATTTAACCAAGTTATTTTAACAAAATACATATAGGTTTGAATATCTATGCTAATACACTATTATATCTTTTTTTCTTCCTCTCACTTGTCTCCATCATACAGGGAACAAACTACTAAGAGTGGGGAACCAAAAACCTACTTAGATAGCTTGGGGAAAAAAAAAAACCAACACAAAAAAACCCCACCAGTAAGCAAGCCCTTCCCCACTTTAATTCCAAGCTAGGATTTCACCCAGTTCAGACTGTACCTATGCCACCATTCTAGCAGAACTGACAAGAACAAAGCCACTCACTTAATTTCCATGGAGTCTGTTGCAGAAATACATTTGGTAGGAACATCTGATAGATCCTGGTCCACAGGCTCTTCTCCATTTGTCAAACCAGATTCTAATTTGCTTTTTTCTTCTTCTGTTGCTTGAAGTTCTGGAACTAGAAAATCTTCAGGTCTAAAGAATGAAAGGTATTTTGCTTTTAATAGCCTTGTAGTATAAGCAAAGCACTACATAATCTAAAACCAAACAAGGTTGTTACTACTGTTGAGATGATTTATAATGGTTATTGCCAACAATTTTATTACACTTGCCTTCAATATTTCCATATTTGACCAGAGCTCATTTGGAAAATATCACCTTCCTATCTTAAAAAGGAACTTTGTTATCCTGGGAAATACTGGCAAATTGAGGTTTCCTAGCAAGTATCCCTTAAGCAAACAGGACAAGTACTGCTAGATTTTTCTAGGATGAACAATGTTCTTTCCCCTCATTACAAACTTACCAAAATCACGTGTACGTTAAAGCAGAAAAAAAAAGGTTAAAAAATCTTCTATCTTATAAAAGGGGAAGAAGAAAAAAAAAAGCCTGGAGTGGAAACACATCCTAATGGGTGTGAACACAGAGCAAGGATCAGCACTCTGCTGCTTCAATCCTATCATAAGCTTCCTGTGAGACTTAGTCCAAACTGTCCTAACTGTTCAAAGTTACTGCAGTTGGAGGAGTATATAATAGTGCTGCAAAAGAGACAAAATGATGAGTTTTATTTTCATTATTTCCATTTCTAAATTACTTCATAGCTAGTACATTCTAGTATGAATTACCACCACATACTTGATAATCTCGCCATATTCATCCCATTTAATTCTTTCTTCAGGGGCTGGAAACATTGGATAAGATTTCTTTGCCTGTTTGAAGAAGCTTCCTTTACGGCTACCTTCACCTTTCATCATCAAATCATGCTTGGTCTTATGTACAGTTGGCTGATCAATATCCTCTTCAGCATCGCTCTCATCACTGGAATCAATATCTGCCCTGAAATGACATTGCAAAAAAATGGCACTTGCTTTTTTCTTCAGGTTTAATATTACATGAACACACTGAGTGGAAAATAACAGTTGACATAACACTGACCAAAGACAAGGGCAGGTTACGTATCTGAGTAAGAGCTCACAGTCAAACAGCAGAGGAAACAGGTCTATCATAACATCAGATTAAAGGCAGCCATTCCTGATTCCTCAGTGCCCTCCAACAAGTCTATCAAGACTATGGTTTTTTATTTATCCCTTAAACGGCTGAAGCAGCAGAATGATCCCACAGAAATCTCAGCTCTGACTGTAACAGCAAAATGCAACAGCCAATATATACTTACTCTTTAGATTGTTCTAATTTCTTAGCTGCTTCTTTCTTCAGTTTCTCTTTTTCTAGGTACTCTTCAAGTTCTTTTCCTTCCAATTTGACACGTTTTCTCAACTGTAGATAGAAGTAATATTACTCTTATTGTGAGTAGATGACATGATTTTAATACTTTTCTTACACCTTTCTGACACGGATATTTGTATTTAAGTACCAAAGGCAAGTACAACTTGTCTATCACATACACAATTATGCAGCTGTGTGGCACCTTGCTGTGACAACATCATGATGTTTCTAAAGGTATTAAAATCAATCAGCTTTACAAAAATCTCTTGAAACATCTTCAAGAAACATCCCTCCAGTAAGTGGACCGAAACACTCCAAGATAAGCAGTATGTTATTAACTTCTGTGTCACTAACACCAAACCAGAAGAACCCAGCAAAGTCATAGTAACAGTTGAAACATTGGTAAATTTGGGTTCTTTTCTGAAAAATCAAACTTGAGCATAGGTCACCTTGAATAATGCTGAACTCCAGTAATAGTGTAATCCTGCAATTCAACGCATCCAATCAAAAACTAAAATAAAGCTGCATCACCAGGGTTGAAATTACCACTGTGATGGCAGGGGACTCCCATAAACTAGCAATGCTTACCACAAAGACGAAAACACAGGTATATAACTACTGAAAATAATTTGAAAGCATGAATGAACTCTACTCTTCTAATTCCTAGCTTTCACTGATCTTTCTAATTCTCGTGGGATACATTATACTAATCTGACTTGATTCTCTCCTCATCCAAAACCACAGTATTTTCTAGCAGGAATAATCCATCTTGTACATTGTGCTCTGTACATAAGTGCAAACAGAAATTTTTCTGTAATAACAAAATCACAGAGGAAAGTGTTCTCTAAATATTCAAAAGTAATTTAATGTTCATGTCTATGGAGTATTAATTTTGCCACACCACCAGTGTTTCACAGTTCCTAATGTAAGGCGTATTTTTATGTAAGTTTATCCACAATTAAATTGTTAAATACGCAACATACTGATTGCAAGTTTCCTTCCACCACTAAAAGCTTTGTCAGCAGACCAAAAAGGAAACTAAATTAAGTTGTGCTTGTATTCCCCCAAATGGTCCACAATAAAAAAACCAAACACCCCAACCTTTGAGACACACAGACAACTCTTACCTCAATGTCTATAACTTTTTCAGAGGGGTTATCAATCAGGAATCGTGCTAATGTTCCAGGTGTAGTGCGGTATGTTAAAATTATAGAGTTTTTAGAATCCTGGCACCACTGGATGAAAAGATCTCTAGAAAATCCACACTCTAAGTCAGGCTGACTGGCAAGAACAACTTTTGGACTAGGCACTCGAGCCAGATCCGTCAGACTATGACATAAGGAGAGATGGCGGAACTGGAAAGGATTGTTTCTCTTGTCTTCAAAGCATCTCATCAACTTGTCACTCATCCATTCAACCTAAAACATGTATTGAGAAAAAGTTATCTGTAAGAATATGAGTACAATAATGTAAGAACCTGATATGAAGTACAGGATTCAGTATGCATGTGATTACATCAACATTTCCCAGCAAGTGTAGAGTGCTGAGTGTAAGTAACACAAAAATGTATGTTTAAGTCCTCTTTTTTTTAAGTTATAAACTACAAGTCTTGTGATAAAATCAGAAATCACTACCAAGCCTATAGCCATGACTGGACTCAGATCTGAGACACAAACACACATTACAGAATAAAGACAACACCCAGCATTTAGCATTTTTCTACTGTTAAAATACTTTTGCATACAAGCTGCATTACCCTCTTCGTAACTGCATTTCAAAATCAAACCAAACCTGTGACTTAGAGAACTCCACTACATTGTAGCTGACGTTATTCAAAAGTGCCAGAGAGTAGACTCCTAATCCTGCATCTTTTGTTCTCCAGATCTGATCAAGAAGTTGAGCAAGTTCCAGAACTCTGCCTGCTGTATCCACAGCTATCAACACGTTTCCATCGCCCCGTAACGTCTCCAAAACATTAGCTAAGAAGAATTAAAACAAAACAAAAACCAACTTACTCTTTGGACAAAAATAAAAACGTTCACGGCTTGGGGTTTTTAATTTGTTACATCACACTAGTAATCATAATGAAAAGCAAATTGAACACAAAAATAAATTAAACTTCACAAGAGATCCAAACCCACGTTTGCACCAAAATCAAAAGGAGCTGGAGTCTTCTTGGTAGTTCTTAAGATCTCACTGCCTTGATGCCACTTTTTTTTTATTATTAAAAAACAAAACAAGCAACCGAACAACCAGGAGTGAAATGGAGTTTAAAAAAGAATGTGCTAAGGAAAAAAAAGATTAACTGATACTGGTTAAAATACAGTTTTCAAATGCGCTTCATTTTTTTCAGTAAAATGTTTGACCCACAGGCCCAGGGCTGTCAGAAAAAGAGTTAACTCTAAATTTTGTTACCTTTTAATAAAGGTTCTTAGCTTGGATCCTGATTAATTTCTCACAGAAAAACAATTTACCGTAGCTAATAAATCACATTAACCCTATTTTCAAGCCCAAACTGAATACATACTCAGCAGCTGTTCATCCCTTTGCTTCCTCCTGGGCTGCACATAAGTAGCATTAAATGAATCTGTAATGAGTAACGAAGGCCGACTCAACATTTCCAAGGAACATCCATTCAGATGGCTGCAGAAAAAAGGCAAAAATCTCACTTTTTGTATTTCAGTTTTATGAGAAAAAAAATGAGAGCTAGTTTCCAGGTGCTTGCATGTACAGAAATCTAACTCCTCATAGCTGAATGTTTCCTGCTTCAAGCTTACAAATAAATAAAACTGAGTGGGATAAAGAATCCCAGAGCTAATACTTGTTTCAAACTGAATAATCCAAGCCCAAGTGAAATTAGTGGTCTTACTAGAGCTAGAAAGGCACTGCTACTTCCACACCTAACAACACCTAAAAAAAACCATATTGCTTTGTTGAACTTACATCTCCCTCTTGTGGTTGAAATCAACTGCATAAACAATTTCTTCCTCTCCATCCTTTACAATCTTCCAAATTGTGCCTCCTATCATGTGGCCAGCTGGCAACGGTGTGATTGACAAACCATGTCCTTTGCCTACAGGAGTTTTAAACATTTGAGGTACATGAGATGCATTAAAATCCATTCCTCTGAATAAGAGACAGTAACTTTAAACCTTTTTTTTTCCTACTTCTCTTCTGCCTCCAGAAAGAGAAATTACAGTGAAAAATCACTTCTTCCCTCCACCTCCCACCAATACTCAGAGGCACTGCAGAGCTATAGACCTAAACAACAGTAAACGATATAACAAGCATACCACATGAAAGCAAGTACAGCAGCGAAAAGCAGACCCCTCTCTGGGGCAACACAAAATGTTTACTGTATCATTCACTGCCTAGGGACTTAAAAAAACATATAAAATACACAAGATGGAAGTGTCCCAGAATAGCAACCACACAAGTCAAACAACACCAGGAAAGGTGTCCACGTGCTGCAGTCAGAATGGCAGATTTTTCACCACCTGATGCTTTTTTTTAAAAACACACTGTTCCTCCTCCTTATTGACACTAGCCTCGACTTTTGCCAGAGTAAAACTAGACCACGGAGGACCATTACTGACTTCACTGCATTCCACCAACCTGAACAGAAGTGTACAGCTCTAATAATAACTACAACATGCATTATCTTCTTAGATGCATCCACTGAGTCTTTTCAAGTCACTTCCACTAAACAGGAAAAAGTTGGGTGTTTTAAAAAAGTTGCTCACTAAAATTACCTGTAAGACGTAAAAGTTGCTCACTAAAATTACCTGTAAGACGTAAAAGTTGCTCACTAAAATTACCTGTAAGACGTAAAAGTTGCTCACTAAAATTACCTGTAAGACGTAAAAGTTGCTCACTAAAATTACCTGTAAGACGTAAAAGTTGGCAGCACAGACACAGCCTGGCTACAAAAACCTTGAAAAAGGGTCAGCAGCCTTTCAAGGATGGCATCCCATCACTATTTTCCAAATTACAGGGCAAGTATTTTGGCAAGCAGCATTCAGGAACCAGGAGACACTGCATCTCAGAGACAAGCTGCTGGTGGTGTTTGTTCAAGAACAGGGTTTCCTTTTCATTCTGATCTTTAAATTCAACAAGAGTGAAAAGCTGCTGACTCTCTGGATGCTACAGTTCCTAACAATAAACTACTCAGAGAGTATCATTCCAAATCAGTGAAGACCTCCTCATTAAAGCATCCAAATGCTGTAACTCAATCTCTGCAACCTATTCATTCTCTAGAAAACTTTCCTTTGTGTTACTGGTTACTGAAGGGCTCTGAGGTATCTACCACTAGGCACGAGTAAATGCTTTTGAGAGGCATCAGCAAATTCCAAGAAACATTAAAAAAAACCCAAAACCAAAAACCCACAAACAAGAAACAAATGTCTGAATATGCTTTGGCACAACCTCCTCCTCATTAAGTAGAAATTCTACCCAGTTCCACATATGATTACTGAGGCAAACGTTCAGCTGACAGACTGACACAGACCAAGTGAATTCAGCCCTGCAAAACGCACATTACAAAACTTACTCCAACTCTTAATGACTCTGTTGCCTTTTGCTAAAAGCAATTTCTTGAAACTTTGGTGACAACTTTACCTTTCAAGTTCACAATCTGAGAAAATTTCAGCTGTTGTATCTTATCAAAGGCTGCATCTACATCATCCAGGGTAAACAGTGTGAAATCTTCGGTGTTATGGCGAGACTAAAACAAATAACAAGTATAAACCATTCAAGAACCTGGGCACTCTATCATATCAAAGACACTGTGCGTGAAAGCATCAGCTCAAACTTACCTGGTAGAGATCATACATAAACATCTGTCCCATTTTATATACAGGAATAGTTGCATAAATGGCACAATTCAACCCCATTTTTCCAACTGCATATGGAAGAGCACCAAGGTGTAGAGGGTCAGGGTGAGAAAGAAGAACAGCATCAACCTGGTGTACATGTCTACAAGCAGAGGGACAACAGAAGTTGGTGGAAAGAGTTCTGTATGGTCTTATATTCCACCTATTATGGCTATCTTGACAATACATACACAGTCTGAATACCAAATAAGAAAACCTAAGTCCTCCCACGTTTAGAACAAACTTTTCTAAATCACAATTAAAAGGTATTTCCAAACATTCAAGTATTTAAAAATGCAAGTGACTCCTTAAAATATAATTTCAAGGTCTGGAATGCCTAAGTTTCACACTGAATTCTTGATTAGAAAGACCATAATGCATACTTGGACAACAGAAAGTACATTAACCAAGTGGCCAAAAATGTTATCCCCGTAAACATGCTGCTCATTATTTACATATCTAAAAACCTAAAACAGACTACAACTGTTCCTCTGATGATAAAGACCAAGTAACAGGATCAAAGACATGACAATCCTTAAACTGATAAGGAACAAGTATAAATATATTTCTTTAAAAATATTAAAGGTCAACTATATTGTTTAACAAAACCAGCAAATAATTTTGGAGGTTTTATTAATTTTAAAAACAGATTTTTTTTTCTTGCAGTGTTACATAAAATAATAATTCAGACTACAAACTTACTACCTGTGAGTAAAAATCTTGAGGGCGTAAAACACATACAAAAAGTGATAATACAAGTGGGTCTGAAAGCTTTTTGTTCCCTGACATAGCACCTGGGGCACACACGCTCTTGATGACTGTGCATTTTGTCTAATTGCTTCTCAAGTAAGACAAGTTATGTTGTATGTTACCCTTAGTACATCATAATCCTCAGTTAAAAGACTTTAAACACTGCAAGTGTGTCAATGCTAGAAAAGTGAAGCTATAAAAACAGCATCACAAAGCTTAGTCTCTTTCAGGAATTTCCAGGTTTCAGTCATAATCCTGTAATCAATGCCTGCATCAGCAAGCTCCTCGCTGTAAACCTGCAGTAGTTCAATATTAAATTCTAGACAGGTTTAATTCTTTGCAAGGCTGGGATAACATAAGCTGTTTTCCTGACAGTCTGTTCAACCTGAAACAAGAGGCAACAGCTGAACCACTTTGTAGTCAGCCTATGTACACTAAGCATTCTTTCATTTAAAAGTTAGTTAACAAATCTAAACAAGTTTAGAAGCAAGGTCATGTTTATGCAAAAAGAACCCAACCCAAAACTTCCAAGCCATAACACTCAACAGTCTGAGAATTACAATTAATAGACGTTACCCAACTCACATAAAAAACCGCCAATTTTTTCTACTGGAAATGGAGCAGTATAATTCTCTTCATATAAAGCATTCCTCAAGCAACAACAAAAAAATTTTGGATTTAACATCATCAGGCACCATTGCATGGTGTCTTGAAAACCCTCGTAAAAGGACAAGACCTGTTTAAAAAAGCGCACGAGCTGAACTACTTACTTCCTCAGGGAATCAATAATGTCCATAGAAAAGTTTTCATCCCAGCCACAGTCCAAAAGAAAACGAAATTCATCTACTTGCAATAGATAGCAAAGGGCAGATTCCTCCTGCACCCCTGAAAGCGTAGTCAGCTTGATAATGGATGTCATTTTGCTCTCCAAGTGCTTAAACTCCCAAAGAACTAATCTGAACAAGGGGAGGGAAAAAAATGTTTAACTGACTAACCCAAAGGCAAAGACTATCACATTTCTGAGAATATGCGAGGTGAGCTGTGAGTGCTGCTCAGTGCAGCTAGTGAATACCAATTAAGTCTCAGAGGATAACTTTTGCTTGCTCTAGGTCTTCCTATATAACGAGGATATTTTCCCAATCAGAATAAAAAAGGATCACTACGCGCCGCGCAGTTAGCAGCTCCCCTCCCGAAGGCCGGCCAGGGAGACCCCGGACACGGCGCATCCAGGGCTGCGGCCCCTCAAGTCCGGCGACGGCCCGAGAGGGGCCTCAACGCTGGGGGGGGAAAGCCGGGGACTCCGCACTGCGGCTCCAGCGCGTTCCGGCCCTGCCGGCCGGGCCCGCCGCCGGGAGAGGCCTTGCACTGCCGGCGTGAGCTTCGGCGGCCGGGCCCGACGCTAAGGGCCAGAACCCTTTGCCTGCTCCAGTCCCGCGAGGAAGAGAAGAAGGAAGAAGAGGAAGAGAAGGGCGAGCTCGGCGAGCTCAGGCGAGCGCTTCACGCCTCGGTACTGGGCCGAGCCCGGCTCCCCGCGAGGAGGAGAAGGTGGATCAGAAGGGAAGGCTGGGGCTGGCCCGCGGCGCTGCCCCCGAGCCGCCGCCGCTACCTGCCTCACGGGCCGCCCGCGCACCGGCCTCCCTCAAGCCCCCCTGGACGCGCGCCCGCCGCCTCCGCCCCGCGCAGCGCCCGCCGCCATCTTGCGGGAGGCGGGGAGAAGGTGGAGCGAAGGTGGAAGGGTAACGGACGGCACCACCACAAGGCGGAGGGGCCTTCTCCCCTGCTCCCTGTGCGTCTCATGGGCTCTCCCGGCCTGCTGGCGCCGCCCATCGCCCTTGGAGTGGCCGTTGCGCAGGGCCCGGCGGCGGCGAGACCGGTAACGGCTGAGGCCCGCGTTGGGGGCGGGAGTAGCCGAGCGAGCGTTCGGTAGCGGCGTCACTTTCCCCGAGAGCGCCTCGCCCTGTCACCTGTCCCTTCGGTTGGGTCACGGGGCCGGGGGGGACCGGGCGGAAGCGCCCTTCAGTCACGGGCCTTCACGGCGCTCTTGTCCCAGCGAGCACGGGCGTGCAGAGGGCGGTCGGGGTCCCCGGCAGTTTGGGGGTGGCATTTTCCCGTGCCCGGCGAAGGCGGGAGCTTGTCAGGGCCGTCTAGTCGGTCAGTACCATTATCGCTGGCTCGAGCCGCCATGGCTCCGACTCGGAGCCCCCTGGAGAGGGCCGCCGTGCGCCCCCTCAGGCGCTCGGTGGGCGCGCTGCCGGCCCGCGGCTCCTGGTTGGAGCGGCGCCGCTTGGGTCGTTCCGCTGTAATCGGCGTGCGGGTCTGAGCCCGCAGCTCTGTGGCTCCCTGGTGCCTCGTATGACTTCCAGCCAGAGGCTGACTTTGGTTCGTGACGCTGGAAAAGACTTGCTGGATTTTAGAAATGCCCTTTGAGTCTTACCCATGAATTTTGTGCTGGCCGCACAGCTTATCGTGCAGCCCTGCTTCAGACAATAAAGCATTCATTACGGGTTACAAACGCGTTCGTAATGCTTTACAGAACAGCAAACTTGAGTACCATCAGAATTATTTTAATGGGTAAATTATTCTAGAATGTTTCATCAGGGATATCTTAAAAGAGATGTTCTATTTTTTGCCCATTTTAGGATAAAAATCCCATTTCCCAGGGCCAAGAGTTAGGATTACTTCAAAGAAACCTATGTATGGATTTGAGGATGGCATGTGTCTTGTAGGAAGCGCTTGATTGTTACAGTGTCCTAGAAAGTGAGATTAAAGGTACCAGGTATGGAGCAGTTTCTGTGTACAGATTCGTGATTAAGTCTGATTTGTTATGCTTTTCTTTCTAGCAGTCATGGTGAATTTTGTCCAAGCTGTGCGTGATCACTGGGTTCAGATCCTTGTTCCATTAGGATTTGTGATTGGATGCTATTTGGACAGAAGGAATGATGAAAAGCTGTCAGCCTTCAGAAACAAGAGCATGTTATATAGAAGGTCTGCTTTATGATGGCTCTTAAATATATTTTAAGTTGCTTTGCAAAGTGCTCCTTTGGTCTTTTTGAGACCCCATTATGAAAAAAAAAAATGGGTGAGGCTGTTAAAATATTAAAGGCAAGAAAGCTCCAAAAGTTGCAATAAGCATTCAGAAAGGGGCTTAGGTCACTAAATGCTGTCTGAAAATTTCATAGGGCCATAGAATATACTGAGTTGGAAGGGACCCATAAGGATCATCCTCTTAAATAAAACTTAACCATTTGTTTCCCTTAAACTTTGCCCTTACAGAATAGCTGAGTAAGAATGACAATTTGCAACCATACATTAACTTAGTCTTAACTATACAGGAATTGTTAGTGCCTAGCACTGTTGTTTCCAAAACAAATGTCCAGTGCTACTAGTAAAATGGAATGTTGAAGGACTGAAGTAAAAAATACAATTCCAAACTTCTCTAGAAAATGTACTTTTCAGGAAAACCTCCAGTATGGTTTTGGGGAGATTTATAAATTAGGCCACGGAAATCATGCTGAGCAGCACAGACTAACAGGAGGAATGTTCTTATCACTTTGCAGGGGGATTTCTTATTTTTAATCTGGTCTCAACTAGATTAGTTCTGAGTCAGAAAGTAAGTTTATGACATCATCCACCCCACTGTTACATGAGCAATATTTTTACTGCAGCTGCTGGCAGCGTTGAGCTGGTATTTCAGAGTATTGCAAAAACCCCCTTGGCTCTCATACTTCGTTCTCTTCCCACTAAAGAATTATTTTTACTTAAAGAAATAGAATTTTTCTGGTTTGATCCCATTATGTAAAAAGTCTGTTAACTCCTTAAGAGGTGAGCAGTTTGTGCTTCCCTTGAAGTGCCTGGGAGTGAAGAGGACTCAGTCCAGTGAAGCTTTGCAAAGAAAAGAGGAGGCTTATCAGTACTGAGAGATTTTTAACTGTCAAGGATTACAGTGAAAGTTAAATTTATAGTTCTCACAATTAAGGTATTGCAGAATAATTAATTCATTAGGAATTAATTACAGAAATGATTCTCATTTTAGTCTCTTTCTTTCCACAGAGAGTTGAAGCCTGGTGAAGAAACTACATGGAAATAAAGGCTGCTTCTGAAGTGGAAAATATTTGCATTTGATTGATCATCTTATCTCACATGTTGAAAGAATAGTATTGAGGTTTTTATCCTGAAAGAATGTGTAAGGCTACATACATAAAGGACACAGACGGTTCATCGGTGCGAGTGTAATTCCCAATCTTACCTTTTTTTGGAAGATGATTTAATTACATGACTAATGTGTCCAGGAATTCCATTAGTTCATAAGTGTTGACAAACTTTTGTCCCCGGAAGCGATACTCTGGAGCGGGGGAGGAGGAATTATGTAATAAAGAAAAACTATGCAAAAATGACTTGTTACTGATCAGCACAGTGTGGAGTCCATACACGTAGGGACGCTGGTTCCTAGGTTAGCTGGGGGGGTACTTAACACAGACCCTGACAGCAGTTGGCAGTTCTTTGGGGGTTTTAATTGCACTGCAGGATTTCTTGTTCTGATTCCCTCCTTAGAGCCGTTTGGACGGGCCGTGGGGGGTGCCCTGCGGCTGGGGCACCGGGGCGGTGAGACCAGAGGGCAGGAGGGTCGGACAGCCGCCGGGAACCAGGGAACTGGCGCTGCCGGGCGTTGGCTAAACGCGGTGAGGTACGGAAGCGTGGCCTGCCCGAGGAACAGGAAGGTCGGGACGTTGTGCAGTCCGCGCTAAGAGCGGGACAAGGGGCGCTCGGGTGAGGCCGCGGCCTCCTGCCGCCCCGCACTGAGGAGGCCGCTGGCGGCGGTGCAGCCCGGCGGCCTCCCTCCGGCAGGGGGCGCCGCGACGACCGCCAGCCCTTGCGCCGGTCTCGGCCGGGAGGGGCCCGAGCGGATTGGCTGCAGCGGGTCGGCGAGCAAGAGGCGGTTTGATTGGCTGGGGGGGTCACGTGAGGCGGAGGCCGCTGGCCGTGATAATAAACATGGAGTCGATCTTCCATGAGCGGGTGAGCGATGGGCTGGGTTCCGTGTCTTATCCGGGCCGGCCGGCCGGCCGGCTGGCTGCCGGGCCGGGAGCGCTCTCCCTGAGGAGCCGTTCGGGGCGGCGGCCGGGTGTGCCGTCCCAGCGCCGCCTCCGGGGCAGCTCCCGGCCCCAGCGGGGTCCGCCTGGCCTGCGCTCGGCCGGGCCGTGCTGCCCTTCCCTGGCAGCTGCCCGGCGGCTCGCTTTGCTCTGGCGTGGGGGAGCGCAGGGGCCTTCTCGCACGGCGGCGCCGGGGCTTGCCGGCCGGCCCAGCTGGGCTCAGCGGGGAAAGGAAGCGTTACTGCAGACGGAGGAGGCTCGGGGATGAGTCCGAGCGCTTCCTCTCGCACGGAGGCTGCTCTTCGTGGCCTCTAGAAAGAAGCCGCGAGTAGGGGAAGCTGCAGCCGCTTCTGCTTCTCGAGAGGCGCTCGTGTGACTGCAGTAAGTCTGAAGCTGAGCCGCTCAGGCGGGGCTGTTTCCTCTCTGGCCAGCCTGGCGTGGCTGGGGCTGTGTACGGAGTGGGGAAAGGGAGAGCTGTTAAGGAAGCACTAACTCGTGTGCTGTGCGTCTGTGTGCTGAGCGCTGCTTCCTGCTTCGGAGTACGAGTGTGTCTGTGAGCTGCTGTGATTCAGCCAGCTCCCCAAAAATGAGCTCATCATGCCTTAATTCAATTATAATACCATGCTGGTGTCTCTGCGCCTTTATTGTGCTAAGATACATGTTGGTTTTTATATGCTGTTCTTGTACATCATGGTTTTACTTAGCAAATAAAACAAGATAGCTGTATAACTTGCTAGAAACCAAAATCCTAGTTTTGAAATCCATAGCTCCTGAGGAGTGTTCTCTCAAGCTAGGCTTTGGCAAGCACTGGGGTGTTAAACAGCTGCTGCTCAGAGGGTGAGTGGTGGATTTCAGCCATTGTGGTCACACTGACCTTGAGTTCCAGTCTTGACTTAAAATTTAGTTCAGAACAAGTATCCCTTTCTCTTACCTGGTCTAGCCGACCACCTAATGAAATGACAGTTTTTGTTATGTTGAAGTTGCTTGGTAGTTTAATAGCGAAGTGCTGCTGAAAGTGAAGTGGCAGAACATAATATAATTAAGGTTACAAGCTGATTGTAACTTGTGGTTCCTGCATGTTTTGGGGGTGGGTACAGGGAGTTTAACAAAGCAAAGGCCTAAAGTGTGGCATTTTTAACAGAGTTGACAGTTGAAGAAAGCAGGACTTAAGGGTAGGTCCTAAGGAGCCCTTAACTTACAAACTGGTCCTTTCATAAGATAGAAGTGGTTGAAAAGACTGAAAGCAGCAGTTTGTCCTGGGAGAGACTTCAGATTCTGTAAAGAGTCAGTATTTGCTGCACAAAACAAGAAGTTAATGCCTGTTAAAAACTGGAAGATCAGTTTTGTTTTGTGTTTTGCACTTAATATGTACAAGTTTTGCATGTGAAAATTTGTGTTTATTAAAAATAAAACTACAAGTACAGAAAGGTTCCTTTAGTGGATTAAGTTTTAAGCCTGTGACACTAGTAACTTTCAAAGGTATTTTAATTTCTCTTTGTGTCTAAATCGGCCTCATATAATTCTGGTGGAGAAACCAGAGTATGATTCTTGAGAAGGTCCTTCTTTTATGTTTTTGTCATGTGACCACAGCAGGGATGTGGTCCAGAAGAAACAGGAGCTGGCGTTTAATCTTGAGTTTCTTATAAGCAAAGGACATGAGAGACTTCTGGACTCTGCTGGAATTCTGCCAGTCTGACTTAAAGAGCTTGAGACCAATCGAGTGATGGAGCCCTGGGAAGATTCTGAAATCTGGGGTTAAGGGAAGTTTTGAGGTTCTTGTCTCTCTCCCAGATCATGGGAGATTTGTGCATGTGATTTGTATGAGGAGTTCATAAAAGTCTAAAGAATATTCTTCCAAGGCATGCTCTTGGTTTCTTGGCTTCTGTGGGTTTGGAGGGAGGGAGGGGTGGTCTTTATTTTTGTTGAGGGGTTTTAGGTTGGTTGTTTGAATAGAATGCATGCACATTTGAGTTCTTAATGTAGATTAAAAAAAAGGAGTGATTAAAGCAAAAGAGAAAAGCGAGATTTTCAAACTGATGTTGATCTTGTACTGCACTTGTTTAGTTATTTGTAAAGAAAAGTTGGTTTTCATGGGAAACTGTAATTTATTTCTTTTTCTAACAAAGCAGTATTTTATCCTCAGGTGTGGAAAGGGTGGAGCCTGACATGCATTCATTCAGATGAGAGGTCTTTAATTTGCGCTCCAGAATCATGACTGACACTTCCAATTAACTCAGTTGTAGTTTGAGCTGCTTGTCTGAAGGTGTTACATTACAATTTTATTGTCTGCAGTGTGCTGGATGTGTAAAGGAGGGTCTGAAGTGTTTAGCATTTAAATGGTTTATCAAAAAAATACTTTTTTGTTTAATATGCTGCCTTTTTTTTTTCTTACCACATCATCATTTAGATTTTAGAACCAGTAGTATTAGCTTTTTTTACTGGTTCCTCTGCATAAATTTCACATGGCAAATGAGCTTTCCTGCCCCTTCAGCTTTTAATAACTTTCTTGGCAATAAATGAATTGGTTATAACCAGGACTGGGTGAGTAACTGAAACTAAGGAAATAAATTCTGTAGCTGTATGGTTCTAAGTATCTCCTAATGGTCTGCTTTTCTTCAGCCAAGTGTGGGGAGCAGGTTGCTGACAGCCACACCTGACAGGGAAGAAAAGCTTCAGAATGAGAGCATCTGTGGCAGAAAACACTTCTTGCTGGGTGGTAGAGGTGTAAACCATTCCATTATGGAGTGGTAGTGATTTGAGAGGATGGAATCCCTTGTCCTGATGGTGGCAGAGTCCTTGTGTGATGTGGTCAAGTGATTGGTGATTTTAACTGTTTTTAAGACCCAATGTTTTCTACGTGAAATGAATTTCCTCAAAGGAAACCAAGTAGTCTGCATATTGTTGGGGTTTTTTCCTCATCAGATTTTTGGGAGGGTTGTATGCTCTAGCTTGCAGAATAGTAAATCCAAAGAATATGCAGTGGTTTGGGTGGGTGGGGAGGGCAGGAAGTTTGCCTGAATGAAATGACAGTAATTTTACAGAGTTAAACATTAATGTGATGTTGTTGTTGTTGTTGTCTTTGGTGTTTTCTCTCTTCCCATGTTAGCAAGAAGGTTCCTTGTGTGCTCAGCATTGTCTGAATAATTTGTTACAAGGGGAATACTTTAGCCCTGTTGAGTTATCCTCTATTGCACAGCAGTTGGATGAGGAAGAAAGAATGAGAATGGCAGAGGGAGGAGTGTCTAGTGAAGAATATAGAACATTTTTACAGGTAAAATCTTACTTTGAAGTTGCTTGGTGTTTGCCTGAAATCTGGTACTGTGTAGCACAAACCTGCTATTCTTGCCTAGTTAGAGAAGGTTAATTTCTTAGTGCTAGAACTTACATTTATAACAAGCCTTACAGACTAGGAGATAGTTAGTTGTTGCTTTAAGTATGTGCCGTTATACTTATTTTCAAAACTGAGTTGTCTGACCTTTTTACACTTACACCACTCTTCCCTTCTCTTCCTCCCGACCTCATGCTGAGCAGCAGCCTTCTGTAAACATGGATGACAGTGGATTCTTCTCAATTCAAGTAAGCACAGCTCTGTACTAACGGTGTTTTGCTTAAGCAATGTATGTTCTCTCATATAATTTAAATGGCATGGAGCTTTTTCATCTAGTTTCCAGTTTATAGGCTTAATGGGATTAAGTGCTGGACTTGTAAATCTTCAGAGTGCTTTCCATTAAAAGCAGTGACTTTCAGTTCCTCAGTTTGTGGGCCTGTCAATGAACAGCACAAGTATGCACTCCTGAACTGTGACATGACACCTGTTGACAACAAGCTGGATTTTGAAGTTGTTTCTTATGGGCACTTCAGGTGTAGACTTCAGCTCCCATAGACTACAGGGGAAAAGAACACACTTCAGAGCTGGAGGGTTTTTGGGGTTTTTTTAAGTACCATAATAGAAAAGTAATTAATAAGTAGTTAAACCAGCAGAACAACAAAAAAGGCATTGAACACTGAGCTGTAGGTAATGCTCAGCACCTATGGTTGCCTCCTGAACTCCCAGAGGTGATTGTGTTCCAGAATCCCTCGAGAGCTGCTCTCCCTTCTGGCAGGCCAGGGCTGGTTTTTCTATGCAGTGGAAAAACATTAGCATTTTGGCATTTCTTGTATTCTTCATTGTGCTGCTTCAATATTGAAACTGGGGTGAAAAAATGCTTTATCACGTTCTGCTTTTTTGTCTTGTCATTGCTTTGCTCACTTGCTACGTAGCTGGCTTGCTGAAAGGAGGATGAATTGTTAATTTGAAATGCCTTACAGCATTATTTCAGCTAGCTTTAAAGAGCTACATAATCATAAACTCTTTGACAGTGTCTGTCTGATCCTGTTGTAATGCAGTGGTGCAAAGATTTCCCATAGTTTCTGTGGGGAAGGATGACATATTTGGGAGGGGAGGCAGTGCGGATCAGCATGCTGACAGCAGAGAGATGACAACTTACAAAGTGTTGGTGAGAGGTGAAGTTACAGCTTTGTCTGGGGGAACAAGCTAATTAACACACCAATTAAATCCTAATCCTAGTTTTGTTGCTTCCTCTTAGATGTAGTATGTGTCTTAGGTTTTTGCATGTAGACTGATGACAGTTGTATTTTGCATAGTATGATTCCTAGGCTTCCTAGCAATGCTTCAGCATCAAAAAATTATGAGAACAGGGTAACTGCTTATAACAGCTAATATGGTCACATTGCTTAATTTAGATTTGACTGGTTTGACTAATGAAAAGTGCTATTTTTTGACAGGTTATAAGCAATGCCTTGAAAGTTTGGGGTTTAGAACTAATCCTCTTCAACAGCCCAGAGTATCAGAGGCTTGGGATCGACCCTATGTAAGATGTTTTTGGTTTTTTTTTTTTTCTTAGCAACCTGCTTTCATTTTACAGAGAAATAATACTCTTAATTTATGATTTAAAACTTCTTTTTTAAATGACTCTGTCAAGCTGTGTTGATTTCTGGGGTTTTTATTTGCCTCTGTCTTTAACTTTTTGCTTCTGCGGGTGTACACGAGCATCTGTCCTCTGTGCCCTCATGATACCTCAGTATCTGTGGCATCACAGCTGTATGGAGATGTCATTAATGTTGACAACGTCCCAAATATTTTAAAAGCTGTGTGGGTACTCTGTAACATTAATGGGTTTATTATGGGCTTTTTATTGTAAGTTTAAATTAGTGGTAAGAAAGAACTTAAACATTAATGCACACTCCAATACTAGAGTATTTAACTTTATCTGTACCTTTTGCTTTTCTTTTTACAGAAATGAAAAATCCTTCATTTGTAATTATAAGGAACACTGGTTTACAGTTCGAAAGTTAGGAAAACAGGTGACATTGTCTTTTTTTTATTTGGAAATTGACTTTCACAATGGGGTGGAAAAGGGGTTGCGAGTAGACCATGTCTTTGCCTTCTGCGAGCTGCTGCTGCTGCAGATGGCTTGCTATCCCAGAGTAAAAGACAAAAAGCAAATGTTTGTTGTATTACAAAAATGCCAAGCTGCTTTTTAGGAATGTTAGCTTGGGGAAGGACCATAGGATCAATTCCCCAGTGAACCTGTCCTCTGGGGACCTGCAGCTCTGGTAGAGTCTGTGACTGATTCCTTCTGCATTGAAAAATAGCAGAAATATTTTACGTGAGGGAGGAGGGAGTCCTAGGCAAGGATTAAGATCCCTATAGAATGGAAACTGATTTTAATGCACTAAATTGCCATTGTAAAAATAATTTTGCTTGTTTAAATGGACAGTAGGTATAAGAAAAAGCTCAAATTTCAAACGTATTTGTGTTTGCTCATATTTAAGACTATCCGTCAGGAGAAGATTGGGGGAAGATTCTACTTTCCCACAACTTAGTACTATTTTAGAAAACTTTTTGGAACAGCTATATTGTAAGCAGGGAACAGTTGTTAAAGGTAAAGGATGGCCATATACTTACATGGTGTATATATATGACAACTCAAGGCATGTCCAGGTACCATGTAACACCAGTGCAGTGTTCCATGTCAGTAGCCAGTCGTTGTTCTGGATCATAATGCAACAACTTCCATACAACATAAGCTGATTTGGTGTTTGGCTTTTTGTTATAGAAAATGTTGATGAAATAAGCTTTTAGATTCCACAGTAGTGACTTCTTTATGCATTTGGCTCATTTTGCAAGTGGTAGCTACCTATGTAGTCATCCAGATTAGAACCAAAAAAGTTCCCCTGTGAGTAAACAATCTAAACTCTGCTGTTCTGTTTTGGTTTGAAAGTGTGGCTGGTGTTTGCAGGCAGATTTTATATACTTGATATCAGAAAGGCTGAATGGTCTCTTGAAAGAGTACAGGAATGGTCTGCATTCTCTGTAGAGCCATGTTGTGTGGAATTTTGTGAAATGGCATTCTAGTCCAAAATATTTAAAGTGTGTGTGTGTGGGGGTTGTTTCTTGCTTGTACATGTGCCTTGTAGTCACACAAAAACAATACTAGGTGTCTGTTATCTAGAGAGAAGTGAGAAGGTGGACAAGATTGGTTGACTTAAATTTGACCTGCTTCTCTTATGTTACAGTTTAAGCAGAATTAGTTTACCAAACCTTCCTCCTCCATATTCCATTTTAAAAGTTTGCAATATGTCAGTCCTGTTTGTTTACACGGCTTCTTATTCCTCACTCCTGCACTGTTGGTTGACTGGCCCTTTCCTAGTGGCAAAGGGTGTTTTTGAGAAACTGGCTGAATGACAGAATGGTAGGCAGTCACTTACAGTCATGTGACTGTATGTGGGAGTTTAGGGAGGTAAAAGCACCTTTGTGAGAACAGAGATAGAATTCTCATTCAACTGTCTGAAATGGTGCTTCCTGGGTAAAATTGGGTAATATTGAACATACATGGTATAAAAAAGTGTCTTTGGATTGATTGCAATATATGTAGGGTTTCAGAGGTAGAATATCTTGCTCTCTGTGTCTGGAAGAACTATTATAAATGGCTAGCTGTTGTCAGGGAGCTAGAAATAATCTGCATATATTTATCTCAACCTTTGTAATATTATGCTGTACTATCAGCATGTTAAATTTGAGTTCATTTTTACTTCTAAGATAATTTACAAATTTAAAAATGAAGAAAACAGTAGTCTTCAGCATCACCAGTTATTTAAAGAAAGTATTTAATAGAAAAAATTCAACTTCTGTTCTGTGTATCTTTTCAATTTCTTGGGATACAGCATTAATTTAGGAAGGATTTTGTCCTTCATTAGTCTCTGAACAGATTTAAAACTAGGATTAAGCAGAATTTTTAGAATGATGTCTGAAATAACTATTCTTCCATTATATTTTATCTGTTTGTCTAGTACCGGTGTTTAGTAGTGGGAGAGAGCATGCAGTAGTTGTCTGGCTCCAGATCTTCTGTTAGCCGAAGAGTACTTGAAGGGTAACCTTTAGCAGTGTAGGCATTGTGCTTCAAGAGGCTTTTAATTTGATAATGTATTAGATTTCTTTGGATAGTCTATCGTAGAAAATGACCACAATGTACAGAAATGGGTTACCTAGTAATCTTTATGCTAATTTGTTCTCTCAATCCTTTTTTTTCTTAATTACAGTGGTTTAACTTGAACTCTCTCTTGATGGGTCCAGAACTAATATCAGATACATATCTTGCACTTTTCTTGGCTCAATTACAACAGGAAGGTAATAGTAACTCGCAGATGTTAAATCTCATTAATTAAAGTAGGTAATAATCATTATTTATTAGAACTTATATATTCAGTTAACTACCTGTAGTTTTATGATTGAAATAGTGAAATAACCCAAGCCCTTATAATGAAAGGTAGAGCCTTACATTGTAGTAAATTGCACATTGTTCTGTTCAGTAGTGTATGTTTTAGAGTGCTTATGCTTGCACCTTAATGCTGGAGACTTATGATTTATTTTTCTCAGGTTATTCCATATTTGTAGTAAAAGGTGACTTGCCAGACTGCGAAGCTGACCAGCTATTGCAGATGATCCGGGTACAGCAGATGCAACGACCAAAACTAATTGGAGAAGAGACAGCACAGTCAAGAGATCAGAGGTAAGGTAAATAGAGATTTTGTTTTAATCATGTTCAGTACCTACATGGAGACAACCCTCCTAAGACATAATTAGAAGTAACATTAGTGCAATATCATTACTACTGTTGCAAACAGTAAAAGCAAGTTGGTAGAATACAACTAGCATATTTCTAAGTGGGCAGAAACTACTTTAATAATGATTTAATATTTCCAAGTATTGCATAGTGCAGATTTTAAACCTCCCAACTGTGATATTTTTCCAATTAGAGTAAAATTGGTTAGCAGTTCTTACCAAACTGTGATTAATAGGAATCAGTCTGTAATTCAGACTGGCTTGTGCATTCTCTCATAAGTAAAAAAAGAATGAGAAAGACGCCAGAGTTCCACATGACATAAATCATACAGCATTCCCCTTTGGAATAGTTTCCCCGTAGACATTGTGGTGCTGCTCTGTTGTGAGGCATACTGCTAATATAAAACATCCTTGAAACCATGCAAAGTACTACTTCTGCAATGACTTCCATGGTGAATAAATTGCATACTGATAAAAAGGTAATTCAGAAGAATTAACTCATTATTTCTTCCACTTTGTAAAGGTAAAAACTGGCAATGTAAATTCAAATTTAAAAAAATACTTGGCAGTAAGTTGGCAAGGGTGTATAGCTTACAGAGGATCTGTAGCTCTAGCATGGTTATCGAAGCTTCCTAAGGAGACCACATGCACCATTTTCTGCTGGTGTAACTGTTGAAGTAGCAGTAGGTCCAAATAACACTTTGCTCTTAGTAACCTTACTGGTTTTGAAGTTTTCGTATTGAACAGATTGTTGTCAACCTGTGTGGGGGTCAAGTTGCATTATTTTCATTTTTACAGCTCTGCTTGTAGTTCTTTTTTGTTTTTTTATGTAGAAATGGAAATATTTGTTTATATAACAGATTTTAACAATAGAAATGTTTTCTCACAGGTTAAAGTGAAGCTAAACAAGCAGAAAGCATTTAATTTAAATCTCACAGTGAAAGTGAATATAACTTCTGTCTGAATTCTGCCATAAATGTATCCATTTCATAGGCTACCCAGGAGTGATGTGGACCAAGCAATAGAAGCTAACCATCCTTTTGACGGAACAGGCATGTTAGATGAAGATGAAGAGAATTTCCAGAGAGCCCTGGCACTGAGTAGGCAGGAAATTGATATGGAAGATGAAGAAGCTGATCTTCGCAGGGCAATCCAACTCAGCATGCAAGGTGCGCTCATTGAAACTTCTTGCCACAGTGGTTGTCTTGCTTATGTAGCAGGCAGCTCCTGGGATCTTCAGGCACACACTGTTTCCAGCATGCGTCAGGGGCTCTGCTAAGGCTGCTTTTGAGGCATGGAAGGACAATCCAGAATTCCCTGTAGCTATCTCCTTTCTGCTTTTTGAGAGGCTGTGGCTTTCATGTTTGCAGTGATCATGGGGAAGCACAAACAAATTGGTGAAAGGTGGCAGGAGGGAAGTGAAACAGTCCCAAGGTGAGGGGATCAAGTGAAATTAGACCTTGGTGCTTGTTTCTCCAACAAGTTTGAAGATGTTTTCTTTAATCTAGGCTTCATTTACTAATTTCATTTCACTGTAATTAGTAGGATGTGGCATGTTCTGGTTTTAGGTAATCGTCGCAGTGAGTTCTTGGACTCAATGCCACAGAACGTTCCTCACACCAGTCAGACTGACTCCCTTTCTTCAGAAGAACTGCGAAGGAGAAGACAAGCATATTTTGACAAGTAAAGTAGTCGATAGAGAACTGCATGTGGAAGTACATGTCATTTTTCAGAGGTTTTGGGGTGTAGATGAGTTTCTGACTGAGGACCAGCTTAACTTTTAACGTGTCTTCCTAACAGCAACAGAATATTGCTATTCTCAGGTGGTTCCTAGGTAGAAAAGAGACCTACTGTTGTGGTTTTGCCCCAGCTAAGAGCTGAGCACCATGCAGCTGCTTGTTCTTTAAGGGGGGGGGGCAAGGGGAAGGGAGTGTTGAGGGAGTGGGGAAAGAGAAGGAGAAGAAAACCCAAGGAACCAAAACCTCGCAGGTTGGGGTAAGGCTAGTTTACTGGGATAGCAGGAAGATAGATCTAATAATAGTAACAGGATTTCTGTAATCAGCTTCCTGGAGAAAGTAGTATCCTTTCTGTAAGACTTGGTAGATACGAGGGCTGTAATGTGTATTACATGACAGCGTTCCAGGTGATACTTTATGCTGCTGGAGTACCTTCTTAAAACATAGTTAGGGTATTATAGTTTTCCTTATCTCTGTCTCCTGGTCATGGAGGAAATAAAGACCGGGGGAAATGCTATGGATTGGAGGAGTTAGACTTTGCATGAAGGGATGAGAAGTAAAAACTCGTTAATCCTAGGAAAAACAATGCAGCCATGTAATTTCTGGGAAGATAGGTGTGTGAAATTTAGCAGGGTGAAACAGTTGAAGACTTGGGGTTTTTAGGTGCAGGGGTGGTATTGTACCAAACAGCTTCTAATTCTCACTCCTGGCCTTCCTTACAATTGAACAGACTTGATAAAGATCATACTGAGACTAATCTTATTCTCTTATAAATTTATAATGATTTCAGACAGCAGCAACAGCTACAGGAGCAAGATGAGACCCCAAACCTGTATGTTAAGCCAAGTCAAAGCTCAAGCCCTCCAGAGACTGACCCAGGTATTGGGTGTTTTCTACTTCCCAACACTGAAATATTTGTCTCTTTCACCTTTGTCTTTGGCTCTGTTTCCTAACTTCCTGTGTCTGTCTGCTTCCTCACTCCAATAGCTATTCAGGATGTGTCTCACAGTCATTACTCTTTTTGGCAGTGAAGCAAAGGATCACTATCTTGAAAAGCCTGTTCTGCTTTGAGTGTCAGTGTTCTGTTTGAAGAGTATTGCTATTGACCGTTTGAGTTCTGTTTCCCTTTTTGTTGTTTTGTTGGCTTCAGCATTACAAATTTTAATCTTTCATGGGATTGTGCCAACAATTTGTTTCCTGAATGCTTTTTAAGTTGTATGACAGTGATAAACCTGGAGTAATAACTGACAAAAGTAGCGGAACCAGTTTTCAGTAGAAAAACTGAAGCATTGCTGATCCAGAATGATACTGCTTGTTCCAAACTGACCATTGTGGATGGATTGCTAAATGCAGAATGCTCAATGATTTTAGCAAACCTAATTGAGTTTTGGGCGTGGGGTGGAAACAGGTGGGTGTGGACAAAAGAAACAAAGAAAGCATTTAACTACTAGCTCTGTGCCTTTATTACAACTTCTGTGCGTTCCTCTTCTTTAGGAGGTGATATGAGTGAAGAAGACATGCTTCAAGCAGCCATGAATATGTCTCTGGAATCTGTTAGAAACCACTTGAATATGGAAGGAGACAAATGACATAACCTCTTTTCTTTTTTTCCCCCTTTTACTGTCAGAACACTATGTCTCCATTATAAATTTACTCTGTGGATGTTGCACAAGCAGGGTTCATTTCAGAGTTCTGGAAGCAGGGATGAACAGGGGGCTGGAGGTCAAAGTTTAGAGGGAATCTCCAAATAAAAAAATTGCACTAATTTAGGAAACTGTAGCACTCCTTCCACAGAATATCTGTTCACAAGAGTAACTCTATTAAAATGACTTAAACTGTTCACATGAACAAAGATGTGTAGCAGCTGTAACTTGTATTTAAAAAGCAGGTTTAAATTGTTTTGAAGAATTCTATAGAAAATACAAAAGGTGTCAAAAACCAGCATCAACTGACTTCCTTCAGTACTAATGAAAAAAAAATACAAATAATGTGTGTTCATAAATTAATAAGTTCTTTATTAGAAATCACTTAAAATGGGGAAAAAGAAATACTGTTTACCTTAGATAATTTATTTTGTGGTTGTTTATTCTGACTATCTTTTGTCAACTTTGATCCTGCTGACCACTTCAGGAATGACTCATTCTGCAGGAGAAACATGAAACCATTTATTTCACACTTTGCAGTTAAAGATAAAATTTTCAGTGACTTCTAACCTTCTAACACTTCCTGGTTTTAATTTTAGTTCCAATTAAAATGTTCAGATCCATGTTGACAGTAGTTTTGCCTTGCTGTAGCTACTGTCTTTTGGCAGATAACTTGCTGCCTTTGGTTTGTTGGGTTTGGTTTTGTTTTTCTTTTGTTTGCTCTCTTATCTCTTTCTAGTTGTGCCACTGTCTTGATTATATGCTGTTTTTATACTAAATTGGGTTAAACAGGTTTTTCTTTCCTACCTCTTCCAGAGTCTTTTTTTCTTCTTCAAGATCAGCCCTTCATTCTGGCCTTTCAGAATGAGCTGTAACTAAGACTAGGAGAAAGGAGGAGGGGATTTTGGTGCCATAAAGTCAGTGCCACATGTGTAAGGTGCATTCCTGCAATCTGAAATGACCCCTGTGCAGATCCTTCTCAGAACAAATATTTATGTCTGTGTGGATGTTCTTTCTGCAATGCATTTTATGAGTGCCCTTCAGAATGTTGCAGCTTTTTCAGGAATGGCCTTTATTCATGCACCTTAAAACTTTTTATCATGCTATTTCTGATCCTGAGAAGAATTGTGGAGCAAAGTATGTGAGGTAGCTTCTTCTACCGGCTGTAAGACACTTGCTTTGATACCCAGAATGAATGTGTAGCAGGCTGACCAAACCTGACTTTCAACTTCAGTGCAACAATTGAGGTATGTTTAATTTTCCTAAATGGTGCTTGAAATACAAATTCTGTTTACATATAAATTATACTGAAACACGTTGTAGATAGAGTATGTAAGCTGTAGTTCACTTAATGCATTAACAGCACAGGCTGTCTAAGAATCTTTTGATGATAAACCCAAATTTCTTTATCAAAATATTCTAATGTTTTTATCATTGCACAATAGTAACATTTAATTAAAATTAGCATGAAATGAATGGTAGCTAAGTGGAAATAGATGTTCAGTATCAGGTAGTACTGTCCATGAAAGGGCTTTTACCTCTCAGTAAAGACTTGTTTACAGCAATGGTTTCTTCTTAGTTTAGGATATTGTTATATTCTACATAATTGGGCTAAATTCTGTTTTCCCCACTGATGTGCTGAATTTCCACCAATGTTACCAGAACCACTGGTGTATGTAAGACAATACAGATTTTGATGTGGGACAGCACTACTTTTTAAAAACTGATTTTAAATTTTGCCTCTTAAATAATCCAGTTGTGCACATAATGAAGATGCCTAAAATTAATACAGCTGAACAATGGCTTTAAAACTCCACATGTGCGTATGCCATTTTGAAATGCTCTTATTTTTCAGGACATGATATTTCTGCTTTCAGTTTAAAATGTACATGAAACTGAAAACAGGAAATTAATCTGTAAAGCACTGAATTGTTTCTCTGCTTGTCTGTAAATTATTTCCTTTCTTTGTGCCATGAACTGATTCTGAAATAAGACTTTCCTTTTTATAAATACATACAGGCAGGCAATTTGATACCACTACTTGGAACCTGGACCTTTTATCCTTTAAGAATACAGTAAAAATCATTGAATCATAGAATGCTTTGGGTTGGAAGGGACCTTAGAGATCATCTAGTTCCAACTCCCCTGCTATGGGCAAGGACACTTTCCACTAGACCAGGTTGCCCAGACCCCCATCCAGCCTGGCCTTGAACATTCCCTGGGAGGGGGTAGCCAGAGCCTCCCTGGACAACCTGTTCCAGTGCTTCACCACCCTCACAGTGGAAAAACCTCTTCCTTAAATGTATTTTTTCTCTAGCTGTATAGTGTAGCAGCCGTGTAATAAAGAAAAATCCAAGGCCCTTGAGTTACATTAAGTGTAGCACGTGACAATTACATGTTTCCATAATCCCTGAAGCTGGAGGTTTGCATTTGAACATTTGTCAACTGGTCAGTTACTTCATCACTCTAGTGTTTTAACATTTAAGGAATATAAAGTAACAGTGCCTGAAAAACATAACTGTGTTGGTCATTACAGGGCTAACTCTATTCCTTCCTGTGTAGATCCATTGTCACTCTACAAATACTGGTTTGGTTTTCAGAGGACTGCCAAGGTTAATGAAGTAGGTGTATCTGCCCAGGCAAGCAGCTGAGGGGTAGCAATTTAAGCTCTGTGTTAATTGCACCAAAGGAAAAGACTAATTGCTGACAGCACATATTTTATAACCAAGACCTAAAGTTCAAAATGTGTGCACCTGTGAAGAAGCTGTCAATAAAAAGCTGATCTCCTTCTTTGGTGTGCGTTCTTTCAGTGATAAACAGTCCTCAGCGTGGCTGAGCTATGCTTGTGAGGCGTTAGCTAATGTAGAACCTGTGCCTGGTGTTACCTTGCCTGCCAAGCTGAAGGGGTTTTTCCTGTGTTGTAGCTTTAGGACAAAGTCTGTTGTGAAGGAGCAGAAATTGATTTTTTTTTTTTTTTTTTTCGAATTGCAGTATATTTCAGACTTCATTCATCCAGCAGTTTAGCTTTCCTCACAGTGAAAGGTTCATGAGAAGTAATTTGCGGTTTTCCTGCCTATAGAAATCTAAAGGGTAGGAGGAATGAGTGGTACTGAAATATCTTCCAAAGTTAGTTATCAAAGTATAATTCTATCAGCAGCTTTCATAGCCTTGCACTGAGGGCAGGGAGAAGTGTTGTAATGAAGTTGTGCTTGAATGCAGTTCTTGTTAGGCACAGCAGGTACAAATATGAGCTATCTAAATGAATTTTTCTGGGCTTGAAAATAATTTGATACAATACTGGCTTACCAACATTCGGGTTCCTTAAGGCCTTCAAGCAACTTCAGCTAGTTTAAATGTCATTTCCCGCTAATATACTCTTTATTATTTTTCATATCTAATTATTTTGCAGACTACTTAAAAATAACTAATATAAAGCTAAATCTCGAGTGTGTTTTAATGTTGGACTATTGCTTCTATTAGAAAACTATGAAATGTTGGGGAGTTATCTTCTGCACATCAATCATAGAATGGGTTGGGTTGGAAGGGACCTCAAAGATCATCCAGTTCCAACTCCCTGCCATGGGCAGGGACACCCTCCACTAGCCCAGGCTACCCAAAGCCCCATCCCACCTGGCCTTGAACACTGCCAGGGCTTCTCCAGGCAGCCTGTGCTAGTACCTGAACACCCTCATAGTAAAGAATTTTACGTGTCTAGTAAGCAATTCTATTTCTGTATCTCAGACAAAGAGGTGTTCGCAAGTTAGTTTATTACAGACCTGACAATTAGGCTTTTAAAAATGATTGTGTTAAGTTCTAAAATGTCTGTACATTTTTTAGAATTGTTATTCTTTCAAGCATAATGATGATAACTTACAAATTACTTTAAAAATCCCGAAAGTGGACTTTTTACTGAGAAATATTAGAGGGAATGGGATTGGAGAACTCTAGAATTCAGACTTAAAAAGCAGTAGTACATGTGTACAGTTCATGGTGCCAGCATGAACTTTTAAAGGTATCCAAAAAAAAAATTGAAGGAAAAGAAAAATTTCAGTGGAAATTTTTTTTAAGGACTTAGATATAAAATGATGTTGCTCAGTTTGTCAGCCATTACTGTCTTGCATAAATCAAATCTTCATAATTACAAATCAAAAACGGAGGAGGGTATGGTCAAACAAGAGTACACAAATACTCTGTCCTCAAATACACATCATCGCTTTTTTAGGTCAGAAGAGTACTTCAAATATATTTGAACAGGCCCAGTCCAATATTCAGTTCTTTAGTTTCAAATTAATAGTTCATTTTTGTTGTATCCAGGTTTGCATCTTAAAAGCTGTTTCGCCATGAAGTTTTTTTAACCTTGATGCACACATTTTGCCTCACTTGCATTTCAGACACGGAGGGAATGCTTTAGTATTTAATCTGCCACAGTCACCTCATTCCCCAGTTACAGTTCTTCAGGACATTTGAACTGCTTTTACAAAATCAAAATCTTTTTACTTTAAGAAAAGCAAATTACTGTTATACCACTTTTTTTTTTTCAACAGCCCAGGCACATGTGCACACACACAATAGCCACTGTATGAATTCAGGAGGGAAAACTTATAAAGGGTTTGAACAGAAAGGGATGTAATACTTAAATGCCACTGTGCAAAAAAAGGAAGAGAAACATGGATGTCTTCAAAGCATGCAAGCATTGAAAAAGTTACTTTTTTCCTACATAAAGCTCCATGTGTACAAAACAGTGTAGAGTTAGGATTTTGTAAGGGAATATTTTTTTCATCTCTTGCCTAATAGTTGTGTATTTGGAAAACATTTTGAGTAATTTTTCTTTTTTTTGTCTTGAGTCTCTGGCTTTCAGTATCATGTCTTTGGCTCTGGATTCCTATACAATTTTGTCTCTATTTTGTGTATATAAATCGTATAATATTGAAAAGATTAAGCAAAGGAAAGCTGAAATGCTTTGTCATTGATTTCACTGGAAAATGGCAGTGCTGTTTGATACTTTGAAAATGCTCTCCCAAATAGGCACGGATATATATGGTTGTATTTGATATCACTTTTTTTAAATAAATATGATTATAGCTTCTAATGGTTCTCTCTTGACCTGAGTATTTTCATATAAACATCTGCATACCAACGGGCTTTGCACCATGTTGTGTGTATACGTTAGCAGTGGGTTAATTTTCTGTTGCTTATAGACACTGTGTCATCTCTGATGTCTCTTCATCTGTTGATATAACAGAACTTGTGTAAAGATGCTGCTGCTAGGAAGAAGGTTGGTGCTGATTATAGCTATGCTACATCTTTAAAAGCTGTATGCTTTCTGACTTTAAAATAAGCTTGTTTGCTGTTTCACTGCCAGAATACACATTATTTTTGTGGCACAATACAGGTTTTTGTAGCTTAATCTGCAGATTATACCAGATAATTCTTGTGTACAGTTATCAAAAGTAGATGAAGCCATGCAGCTAGAAAATGAGTTCATACATGTGATACAGCACCAAATGTAAACAGCTCTAATACTTCCTGCAGTGCTAGCACCAGTTATTTGGCTTGGTTTGGTTTTGGTATTATTTCTTTAGCTAGAAATGCATTTTCAGTAGTACATGATTGTTTTTATCATGCATAACTGTAAGGGTGGTAAATATGATATTAAAACCTAGTGATGTATGGATGTGATAGATAAATTCTTCCCTGAAGGGGGGAAGCAATCCTCATTGGAGAACTATTGAACATGACAGCTCTTTCTATTGGTTGTAAGTTCTAAACATACTGACTGTACTGAACCTTGCGGTGACAATGAGCAGTAAAACAAAAATGCAGTCCAGTATTGCAGGCTCTGCAA
The DNA here is from genome assembly GCA_020800305.1 of Porphyrio hochstetteri. Lineage (NCBI taxonomy): Eukaryota > Metazoa > Chordata > Aves > Gruiformes > Rallidae > Porphyrio > Porphyrio hochstetteri. Next base: position 1,784,510 of record CM036908.1, read on the forward strand.
GATAAAGCTTTGGGAAGCAACAACCAGGCTTTTCCAGAGCTGCCTAGTACTGTGTGTCAGCCTGTACCCCGGAGCCTGTGCTTTCTGCCTGCTGCCTTAGCCCCTCCTCACCTGTGAAACGCGCTCTCTTCTCAGGTTCATTTTCCCGTTGATGTGGTAATTTAATTACTGATTTTTAGTTAGTTGTTGTTTAATTTGAAGCTAGTACTGGGCTGTATGGCATTAGCAGGTTTTTTTCTGTCACTGTGGATAGTTCTTGTTTTAATACCGTATTTTCTCTGCCAGTGCTGTGCCCCTCATTTCCTCAAACCCAAAAAGCCCTTTCAGTGAGAGCTGGTTCTATCCAGTGCTTCAGAACCTGGCCTATTTTGTGAAAACAAGCATTCACATACAGAATGTCTTTATTCTTCTAGCAATCGGACGCGGGTTGGTTAATAAACTCGCCCCGGGCCTGTGTATGAAGCGAGGCTGAGGCTGGCGTTACCACCCCGCCCCGCTCCGCCTTCGGCTGCCACGTCTGCACCAGCCCTGCCCGCCGACGAGGTGGGCCCAGCGGCAGGAGCTCCGGCTCAGCCCCGGCGTTCTGGGTTTGCTCCCTTAGAAACATAGCATTGCTAACCCGCCCATCCCCACGGCCCTAGCAGCCGTGGGCACAGCCTGTCACCTCCCGGGGACACCGCCCCGCGCTCGCCCCCGCCGTCCGGCCCGCCCCGCCTCCCCATCCCGGCATCCTCCGCTGCCGCCTACACGTCAGAGCGGCCGCTGATGATGGTGTTTTGGGAGACGGTGTTATGGCGGCCGTCGAGGTGGCAGAAGCTGGAGCCGTCAAGAGGAGCCGCTGAGCCGGATCGCGTCGGGGATGCGTGTGGCACTGGCGGAGTGCTCGCCGAGACCGCTCTGCTGAGTCCTCAGCCGGCGCCTTGACCCCCCCCCCCCCACCTAGCGAAGGGAAAGGAGGCGGCTGCCGCCCCGTCCGCCGCGGTAGCCGGCTGCCAGCCGCGGGGGCCGCCCGGCGCGGGGCCGAGTGAGGCCCGGAGCCCTCTGAGCGCTAGAGATGGCGTCGTGGCTGGGCGGGCTGAGCTCCGGCCTGGGGCAGTCCCTGGGGCAGGTGGGAGGCAGCCTGTCCGCGCTCACCGGCCAGATCTCCAGCTTCACCAAGGACATCCTGCTGGAGGGCGCCGAGGAAGTGGGCGGTAAGCGGGGGTGGGCGGAGGCGCCGGGCTGGCCAGCCTGCTGGCTGGGGGTCTGCGGGGCAGCGCTTGCCCGTCATCTCGTACCTGCTTAGCATAGGCTTGGTTTCGAGAGGGAGCCCTTTCTCCGGCCGCCGGTTTCCTCAGGGATCGGTAGCGGCGGGGGCCTGCGCCGGCCGCCCAGCCGAGCCGCGGTTGTGTGCTTTTCGGGAGAGCTGCTGTTTGGGTTTATTCCGCCCCTGTGACCTCAGGATCCGGGGAATAAGCCAGCATACTCCCAGGCTGTAATAACAGAGGCAGGCCTGGTCCAGGCGTGTCACTGGGGAGGCTCTGTGGTGCAAGCACACAGGCCGCCCAGCTCTTCTTTCTGTTCGCTTAGGTTATCTCAGCCCCTGGCTGATCAGCTGCTTTAGAGTGCTTTCATAACACTGAAGAGGAGCAGCAGTAGTACAGAGGGATTTTCGCTGGTGTGATCTGAGTCTGACGTGTCGCACGGGCAAAGGGCCAGTGGCCCTGTTGGGTTTGTTATTTACCTTTCTGTGAGGCCCAGATAAACCTGCCGAGTGTTGCCTTCTCCCGCAGCCAGAAGAGAACCGGGCCCTGGCTTCACAGCGACTAGAAGCCAGGATGGTTTGCATTTGAAACAAAATACATATTGTTGAAACAAAAAAGCCGACACCTCAGAGGAAGAGGTCTCAGTAAAGTAGTTAATTGTATAGTAAATTAATTCTATACCGTAGTCTTTATGTTTTTAGTAATGCCTTTTCATGATGAGTTTTTGAATAAAACTTCTGATTTTCCTAGTAAAGCAATTTATCATGTGGTAATAAAGATCAGTAGGTTAATACTCTAGTATCGCTTACCACCTTGAAACTAACCTCTTGAAAAAAGAATGAGCATTCTCAAAACACTATTTAAAATAGCAACCACAAGGAACAATAATCATCTGAAATGTGAAATTAAACAATTCTACATTGTTTGCAATTTCACAGCTATGAACGTTGCAAAAATACCATATAAATCTTGTTGGCGAGCTGGCAGTACTGATTCCATATGGTGGGGGGGTTTGGTATACAGGTAAAGTGCTTGGAAGAGAGAAATTTGTTCTGATAACTGCAAAGTCATCTTTTTTTCACTTTTCTGAAAGATTTGTTTAGAATTAAATTCAAAAATTCATATCTGTTTAGTTTGGAAACTTATTTTACCCTGCTAAACTGTGTAGTCATCTAGTGCCTTTTTAAAAGATAAATTGTGGTTGTGGTTCACACAGCTGTGCTTTAGTTTGTGCAAGAGAGATGTGCTGATGTTCAGTAGTTACTTCCAGGAGTATTCGATTCTGAGATACTACTGTGACCAACTTCTGTTTCCTAAAAGCTTCAGAGCAGTACATCTTTATGGGCTACTAGCTTTGAAGGTGTAAAAATCTAGTGGTATCTAAGTACTCTTGAAGAGTTTTTAAGATCTTGAAGACCTTTAAATACTAAAGTACACTTTGCAAGAGGTTTCTCACATTCCTTTTTCAGCTAACTAATTTTCTAATGTTTCCTAATTTTTATTATTATCCCTTATGTGCACTGAATTGACTACCATCTAAATGGAAGCATTTGTGGATTATAGTTTAACATCTCCAGTTTAGGGTAGATTTTTTCCTCTGCAGTACTTGAGCTCCATCAGTGTTAAGCAGCATGTAAGGAATGATGAATTACAGTACTGACTTGAAAATTACCTTTATTCCAAATTTTGAACATTGACTGTAAAGCAAGCTTGATAAATTTAGGATGATTTCTCATTAATAAAAGGAAATGTGGTGTTTCCGTCCATTGAAAGTGGGACATCAGAGAAGTAAACATAGCTTGTTCGAGGAAGGTTGATCATTAAAGGAAGGGTGTCCAGGGAGAGAATAATGTCTGGTTTGTATTAGGAAAACTGGTGTTGTAAATTGTCACCTTTATATGTCAAAGCAAGTCCTGTGGGCAGGGTGTTTGTACCTTTACGTGGGAGGCAGGGTTCATGTTTTGTTGTGTGGGTTGTTTTGTGGGTTATATTGATTTGGGTTTTGGTTGTGTTGGTTTTGGTTCCACTTCCCCCCCCCCCCCCGCCCCCCCCGAAAATTTAGTCAGTGTTACTGTGTTTAGTGGAACTAAACCTTGTTTAAAAACTTCACTTGAGATTACTGAGAAACACAACTGTCATGTCAGGGGCAAAGTCCTAAATGAAAAACAAATTCAGTGACACAAAAGAGTCAAGTAAAAACTTCTAATTTCACCTATTTAGAAGCTCAGTTTGTACATTTCTGTTAGTTTTGTGATCTGATGTAAAGCATAGGTAAGAGAGAACTAAATTAGGTTCAGAAAGAGTCTCTGATCTGAAAATTCTGAACTGTTCTTTGATACTTACATAGGAATGAAGAAGCAGTCTATTTGTAAGCTACTTACTGATAACTGTAGTCTTAACTGATGTCTATCTAATAGATGAAAAGTAGTTTAATAAAAATGAAAATTTTCACTTTCTTTCAGATGCAGCAACAGAGCTCCACGTGTCCAATTCTAGACTGAGAGAAATAGAAAGTATTAATGCAGCACTGAAGTTTGAAGTAAGAAATTTCGCAACGCTACTGTAATTAAAAGCAATAAATAGCATTTGCTTCTCATGAAGGTGATACACTGCACCAAAGTTGCTTGTGCCTGGGTAAACATAGAAACAAGGGTGGCAGTGGTGTTAGAGCATGGCTCTCTTTGGTGACAAACCACCATCACAGTTAGGGGGATACATTTGTGGGGGGCAGGTTTGCTTCTTTTGCTGACTGCTGCATCCCAGGACTGTTTCTGCCTGTGGCATGGGCTTGGGCCGCAGCGTTAGACTTGGCTCTGAAAAGCTTACAGATACAAAAGTCTTTTTTTAGGTTTCATAAATTTTAGCTAGCATAGAGTTAAAATTGGTTTATACCGTCCCGTTTATCGCTGCAGATAACAGCAGGTCTAGAATGCCTGGTTATGCAGGACAGTGTGTCTTCTGCAGCAAGCTTCAAAGAACAGAGCGTGCAGATGATTGTTGGTCTTGTGACTTTACAACTTTCACGTCTGCCTTCAGCCCTCCAGAGCATTGAGAAGTTAAGATCACATTTTGGGGAAGTAACTGTTTCTGCTTGTCCTTTTTCTAGACTCTTGCCCTGTGTTGGCCAGTGTCAGAGTGAGAGTACTGGACAGTGCAGATACTGCCTCCAGTTCATGCTCTGTGGCTGTTCCTAAATTCAGCCCTGAATTTTTCTTGGCATCTACCTCTGGTCACCACAAACCATTTTCTGAAAGTGAGCTAGAGTCCATACCGTATAAAAATGGAAAACTTGGCCATGAACGTGGTTTTGGGCCCTGGCTTGGAAGTTACTGTGTGTTTTGAGTGAAGTAACACCAGAAATCCATACAATTTAATTGATTACTGACTTAGGTTTTTCTGATTCTCTAAGAACTGTTCTGAATTCACCAACATTCATTTCTTGTTTTTGCTAGAATGAGAGACTGAAAAAAGTCTGTAGTGATTTAGAAGAAAAGCATGAAGCAGCAGAGCTTCAAATAAAGCAATTATCTATAGAGTACCGAAATCAGCTTCAACAGAAAGAGGTAGGATACAGAGTAAAATATTTGAGTAAATATGTCCAATAAACTTATGTATTATGCTGTTTAATCTCTTTTTATAGTATCTGTGCTCTCTCAGCAGAAGTATTGGTCACAGTTGTGTGGTTTCTTGGTTTGTTAATGTAGGCGCAGAGAGAAAAAGACATACATTGCATTGAATAACACAGTACAAGCAGGACTGCCAGGAGATAGTTTGGACAAGGGAAAGCTCTCTGGGAATGTCATACATGTATTGGAATGTCTGTTATTTCTGGAATCACTTAAACTGCTTTGTATTTCTGATTCAGTTGTCTTTAAGGAAGGCAAGATGAACCAATTCCTGTTTGAAGCCGTTAGCTTGCCTGTAGATATGTAATTATTTATCTTAACATATACAATTAAAGGGAACAGAGCTACTTTTCACAGGGCTTCACAGAATCATAGGGGTTGGAAGGGACCTCGAGAGATCATCGGGTCCAACCCCCTGCTTACAAGCAGTTACTACATATTTTTCATGTGAACTGAAAGTCCATCTCCTTAGCTAACTTTAATTAAAAAATAACATTTTCATAATTTGAGAAGTGTCCCTCTGTCATAGAAGCATCAGCTTGATAACCTGTTGCATCACATGAGATTTCATAACCTTTCCAATGTTGTCAGTATGTCTAAAATTACACAAAAGGGGGTTTATTTCTGCTTTATTTGTGAATGCATGTGGGAACTAGAGGAAGCAGAAGGTTGAAATGTAAGAATTCTGCTTAATAAATGCAGTATCAGACTTGTGAGAAAACTGCATGCAGCGAATTTCAGTTTATTGTAAATAAGAACATTTTCAATACATTGAGTTGTTAAGTGTAAAAGAAATCAGGTGTAATATAAATAACTGGGGGAGCATCAAATATCGCTTAATTTTGGTATCTTTACTTACACTGAATATAGGTGTGGATGAGACATGCATAGGGTATGAAATCATCTTTTTAGCCTGAGTCTAGTATTGGGCTTGGGTATCTTGGCTGCTGAAAAAAATCAGTAGTCATTTTTACTGTAGCTTTACTTAACTGAGAGCTGTTAAACCTTTAATATGGGCCCTTGCATGAGACACTTTGTAGAACGTCAGCTAAGACTGCTTTTCTCCACTGAGAGTGTGGGTTTGGTTGACCTTTTTTGTTAGTGATTTGTGCTGGGGGGTAGTAGTGTGGTTGACTCACGTTTTGTAAGGCAAGAAGGGATAAAGTAGAGTGTATTTTGATATTCTTACTGAAACAATGCATTGTATTCTGCATGTTCAGGTGGAAATCAGTCATCTAAAAGCTAGGCAGAATGCGCTGCAGGAGCAGCTGCAGAAAGTACAGACAGCTGCTCAGTCAGCACAGTCAGGAGCTCATGTTGTGCCACCAGCCACCACGTCAGCCTCCTACGTTCCAGAGGTCAGACACACTTCAGGCTTTGAAGATGACATGGATTTTGGAGATATAATCTGGTCACAACAAGAAATAAACAGATTGTCCAATGACATTTCTAGGCTGGAATCTGAAGTTGACCACTGGAAGCAGATTGCTCTGGTGAGTGGTTTGCCCCTATCTTATCACCTTCTGTCCTCTTAAAATTTGGGGTTTCATTGCATTTGGTGCTTTTGGAGTTGGTCTTTTGAAATTTCATGATGTACAGTTTCTAGAAGTAACATTTGTTGATGGAAAAGCTGAAACCTAGTGATTCCGTTTCCTTGCTGTCACATGATTAGGGACACATTCAGTGACTAACTTCCAAGTGGTTTTTCCTAATGCTTTTATTCATGATTTTTTGGGTTAAGTAAAGGGTTTCATAAACATTTGACTAGAATACCACTTCAGGGTTTCATTTTTATGCAGCCTTTGAAAGAATGCTTACCTTCTTCCTGGCTGTGATACCGATTCTTTATTGACAACCCAACACTGTTCAAAGTGATAGTTGGGCACTTGCATACTGTTTTTATTTACTCTTCTCTCAGTCCTTGCTATGTCAGTTGTAATTCATGGGCTGCTGAGACAAGAGTGAATATAATCTTTCAAGCTGTTGTTAATGTGAATCATGATTTTTCAAGCTATGGCTTGGTTTCAGAGGAAAGCTTTTCCTTGTGGAAATATTCAAGTAAAATTAAGCAACCCTGTTGTCTTACTAGGTGCAGTAACACCCCCACCTCAAGCTTTTATGCATTTGCATGAAATAGTTTTAAAAAATGGAAAATTAAATTTTTTCCATTAAAATGCCCTTTTTAAAATCAAAATTACTGTAGATCTGAATTTTGCTTCATGTTAGCTGTATTGTTTTCTACATTTGAATATCAGTAGAGGAAGGACTTGCATCAGAAATACATTTTCACGTGGATCTGTGATTTTTCTTAGTCTTCCAGAGTTCAAGGGATAAATCATCCTGAGCAAAATGAAATATGCAAACTGCAAAATATTGTTAAGGTAAGATGACAGTGTTGACAAACCAATCTTGTCTTGTCCATGTGGTTACAGGACTTGTGAATGTAGTTAAATATTTATAACAGTAGCACTTACATGCCCACGTGCATTTTAAATAATGAAAATGTAATTGTACTGCTGACTGAAATGTTGCTATGCTATGTTTAAAAAAGTAGTTATTCTGATAAAGTTATTTGTATGTTTTGATACATAAGCTTAAAAGAATTACATGAGTATTTATGAGGGCAGATCACTTTCAGAAGCTGTTGGTGACCTATGAGACTGAATTTCAGGTATGCAGAGTAACTTCTCAGAAACATCTTGCTGCTTTTCATTGACTGTGCAAAATACGGATTTGCATATTGCCCTTGAAAGTTACTAGAAGTATTTCCTAGTGTACCCTCTCCCTATTAAAAGAGTTGCAGTCTTTCTACATTGATTTGGTACTGGCTGTGTAGAGCATTCTGTTTGTGTAAACATACTTTTAAAAGGAATGTCTTCTAAGACGGTTTTAAAAAACCACCTAAAGCCGAGCAGCCTGGGCTCTCCTCGAGACGTTCTGTAATAAGCCCTTCAATGGGAAAACTATTTTCTTTCTTTAAGCTTCCCTACTGTATTTTACCATTCTGTTTCTCTGATGGTGTTTTTAGGAGCTCAAACGGAATTTAAGTCAAGAAATAGATGAACATCAACATGAACTTTCAGTGTTGCAGGATGCACACAGACAAAAGCTGGTAGAGATAAATCGTCGACACCGGGAAGAGCTGAGTGAATATGAGGAGCGAATTGAAGAACTTGAGAACCAGTTACAGCAAGGTCTTTATTACCATCTGCTTTTTTTTTTTATTGAATATACAGTGAATTTTGGTTAAGGCATCTAATAAGTATGTAGCAGTGTAATAGATACTCAATACAAAATGTTTAGGAATTTGAATTTCAGCTTTAGTTCCCCTTCATGTTTAACATACGTGTGTCCTGCTGTGTGCTTGGCTTGGACACTGGAATGGCAGCGTTTCCCCTTCTGATGTATAGCAGTCTAGAGACTCATTCTCTACACGTATCAAATGCTCCACTCTAAGTTCTGTGCTTCCTGCTTTTTTTAACTTACACTGAATACAGGTGTGGATGGGACATACAAAGCTGTAGATAAGAAAATCTCAGGACAGGAATAGTTTTGGTGGGAAGTCCTGTGTGCCAGTTGGGTTAGTTGACAAATGCTCAAAGATTGCCCTAAGGCCCACGCCTTAGTCTGTGGCATGGCTAGGTTGTAGGGGAATTCTCACAAGGAGCTTTTTGTTGTCCTGTAGGTATTTCATATTCCATAAAAACAGACATGTTATGTGTCCTTTAGGGGCTTGTACAAATATGTAAGATTTGCCTGTAAGCTTCTATTTTATTACCTGTTAAATCTTGAACTTCTAATGGGTATATACTCTTCTTTTGGAAAGAGATTAGTTTTCTTCTTGGAATGAAAGGAACTGTTTCACAGCCTCTTAATTTTTGAGTAGTACTAATAGAGATTTAATTTCTTAAAATCAAATGGCTAATTAAATTATTAACAGGGATTCTGCATCAGGCTGTATTAGATGTGGTTTGATAAATTATTCTTAGAAAGCTGAGGAATTCCAAATCCTCATAAATTAGATTGGCTTCTCCCCACCAAGAGGGATGGAGATCAAGTATATTTAATTAAATTGTGAACAATGTACTTCTTGTGACACTTTTGAAATTACTTCAAGCCAAGGATGTGTAAGCATTTGAAAAGCTGCTTCTCCGACCAGTAGTACATACAGTACTGCTTCAAATGTTGATTCTACTTTAGTAAGATTTCTGTTGATGATGATCAATCCTTGTTTTAGACTGTCTCCCCCCATCAGGAGAAGGGGTGGAAGAACAGGCTTTTAACAAAATGTCTACAGTGCTGACTTTGGTTAATATTGCAAAAAATCTGTTTTGCTTCTTAGGTGCTGTTGGTGCTGATGCCACAAATGACTCTAAATTTAGTGAACAGAGGAAGAAGCCTCAGAGTCCAGAAGGAGGAAAAGTGGAAGAGTTGCGTGTTGTAAAGGATCTAGAGGATGAAATAAGAAAATTAAATCAGAAATTGTCTTCTGCCCAAGAAGAGAACAAAATTCTTCTGAAAGAGCAAAAATTGGCAAAGGTAGAAAAAATCCAAATAACACAAGAATATGAAAATCTTAAAGCTGACTTTAGTATGCTTCAAAGCTCTACTGTAGAGCAAGGTGCTCTCCTGAAAGAACAGAAGCAGCTCCAGTCAAAGACATCACAACTAGAAGATGTTGTCAGACTACAGCAAGCACTGTTAGGTACAAAGTTTCTTATTTTTTGATTTATTTTTAATGTATCTTCACAGGTTTTCACTTCTGATGTTCAGGGTTTATTTTAAAAATTTGGAACTGAATATGAGAATATGTGTAAGTTGCTGCTTTAGAAAAGGGTTGTCTACAGAGGCAAGGCTAAGCAGAAGAGACATTATTACAACTAGTGTTATTATAGAGGTTTCTGATTAGGTCAGCAATCACGTATACCAACTGCTTGATAGGTTTTTTCTTTCTTCAAAGTAAGTATGCCTAAGAGAAGCTGCTTGTTTAAATTGTAGATGTACCCTTTTGTTGTCTAAAGGCAGTCTGTTGCTCATATCTTTTCCTTAAAGAAACACTGAAACTTAACTGTTTAAGAAGTATTTCTGTAAGGAGAAAGTCTTGAAATACTGCATAACTGATACACTGTAGTACCAAACTCCCCCTAATGTGGGTTCAGTTGTAAAAATAATGCTCTGTTTTGTGGTGGTGATTGATGGTGCATTTCAGTCTGTTATAGCACGGGTGCTTACCATCACAAAATACAGTGAAACGATGCTCTCCTGAGCAGCAGAGTTCTGTGGGGCAAGGTGGGAGAATGATTGGGTTTTGTTGTTGTTTGGAAAGTAGTAATATTAGGTGTTTTACTTTTCTTTATAGAAGCAGAAAATGAAATAGCAAGACTTTCAAGTCTCAATCAGGTAAAGCAATTTTTAAATTAAGCCAACAGGAAACTTCATAACAATGGTAACTGTTCTGGCACTTCTTTTTTCAGCATTCACACTTCTACATAAATAACCTTCTGATCAAAGACAAAATTGTAGATGAATTCTGTAATTACACATGGGTAGAAATGATACATTTTGACATGTGAACCTTCATAGTGTACTCTGTTAAAGGAAACTACTGGAGTTCCACCTACCCCATTGCTACTTAGGCTGCTATATCATATGTTTTCAAAGTATTAATGGTACCTCCTGTAAAATTCATAATTTTTCATCTCTCCCACTTTGGCATGTTTCAGTTTTGACACTCTTATCAGTTGTAGGATACCTGTCTTCATGTGGTACTCTAATAATACTGCATTCTGTCTTACTGGTGAAGTTAAGCAGAGGGATGTATAGCTTCTCTGGAACAGACCTTTAATTTTTGGCAAGATTCCCTTAGTCCTTTATAAACTCCAGCCTGAGAGATTTAGCTTAGTTTGCTCTGTATCCAGTAGTATTTTTCAACTGGGATCTTCCCTGTTCTGCATACGTTGAAGCACGAGTTCCCACGTCATTTTTCAGAAGGGTGTTCCTCAGGTGTCCTCAGCTAAAATTTCCTGTCTTGCCAGGCAGCATACTGCATGCCCCAAAGGGTATCCCTGCTGTGGATCCACACCTCAGAGGTGGATATAACTTTGCTTGTCAGACCATGGCCTTTTGGGCAGAACATTTGCAAATCGCACTCAGTGCTCAGTGATGAGGAAATGTGCAGCTATGGATGGCAGAGACAAGCACTTCACAATGGAGAATGTTTAACTGGGATCATACTGATGTAGGCTTAGACATTCTAACATAAAAACATGTATGTTTTTAATTGTTAAGGGGAAAAAAGAAACCATTTCAAAACAGTTGATAAATTGAATCAAGATAAAGTCTAATGGTTGGAATTTTATTGTCTTTCTAAGGAGAGAGTCGGGAAGGAATTGACCAGTGCACAACATAAAAATGAGAGTATTCCTTCTGCATGTACTGAGGATCAGAATTCAGAATTAATTCAATTGAGACAAGATTTGGAAAGGAAAGAACAAGAATTAAATAAAAGTATTGCTGAAAGAGATACTTTAATAGCAGAGTTGGAAGAACTAGACAATCAGAATCAAGAAGCTACTCAGGTAATAAATATTGCAACTAATTACTGAACTGCTAAAATAGAAGTTCAGATTTGTGTGCATGTGTGTTTATCTTTTAAGTTGATAAGTCTAGTTAAATACTACTGGATTTTTCCTTGCAAGACTCTTGATGGTTTTTTTACCTTGCTGATGTTTTAATGCCTGTCTTGTGATAGTATGCATGACAGGAATGCTTTTTTAAAACTTTTCCTTTCATTGTTTTTAGTTATTTTGAATAATTAAGGTAGCTTATTACAAATTCTTCATAATACAAGCATTTGTGGAATAGGAAAGGTCAGCGTTTTGATGTAACTAAAATGGAACGATACTTTCTTGTCACTGCTCTGATACATTTGACCTGTAACTATATAGCTGCAAACCATATTTTTTCAGTGTTGGTTTACTTTATGGAATTGAATGTTTAAAATGTTTTCCTATGAAATGAATCCCAGCAAGTGTGTTTAAAAATACGTTGACAGCTCTCAATTTTTTTTTTTGTTTACTTCAGAGAATAAAAATGAATGAAAAGCATCGTTCAGGTGGTTCTAACAAATTCTTGTTTGTGTTCCAATTTCAGCATCTGATTACACTGAAACAGCGACTGTCAGAGCAACGCACAGAAACTGATAGCATCATCAAGCAGCTGAAACTTGACATAGACTTTGAAAGAAAGAAAGTATCAGAACTAGAAATTGAAAAGATGGAAGCTATTAAGGAGTTAAATAGTCAAAAAGAAAAACTAAGCCAATGTTCAAATACGCTTAATGATTTGCATGTAAGTAAGCAGCAGCTTCAAGATAATATTAAAGATCTTCAGGAACAATTAAGGAAAGCCCAGGAGTGTAATTTGCATAATGAAAAAGAAATGGGAGAATTGCAGCAGAGACTAAAAGAAAGAGAGGAGGATTTTTCTGTATCCTTGGGCAAGTTAACAGAAAAAAGTAATCAGGAATCTGAAATTGCAAAACTACAGAGTGACATTGCAGAAAACAAGCAATTAAATGAAGACTTGGAGAAATCCCTGTCTGATCTCAGAACAGAAAATGGAAAGCTGGTAGCAGCCATTGAAGAGCTAAAACAGGAGTTAAGTGATGCCATTTCTGAGAAAAATAAGGTTTGCTTGGAAAAAGACAGTGTTGTGGAGGCTTTGAAAATGGAAAAAAGGCAGTTAGAGAGCGAATTAAACCAGGCAGAAAAGAGGCTTTTGGAACAAGCACATAAGTATAAGCAAACCATTGAGGAATTGTCAAATGCACGTAGCATGGATACCACTGCGCTGCAGCTTGAACACGAGCGCCTAGTCAAACTCAATCAGGAGAAAGACTTCAGGATTGCTGAACTGAAAAGGAACATTGAGCAGATGGAAACCGACCATCAGGAAACAAAAGAGATGTTGACCACTAGTTTAGGAGGACAAAAGCAGTTGACAGAACTCATAAAAGAAAAAGAGGTATTTATTGAAAAATTTAAAAATCAAGCCTTGCAGGTGAAGCAGGAACTTGAGGAGTATATGGAAGTTTCAAAAAAGCAGGATGTCTTAAAACAGAACCTGGAGGAAAAAGACAGAAGTTTGGCAGTCATGAAGGAAGAAAATAATCATTTGAAAGAAGAAATTGAGCGCCTTAAAGATCAGCAGAGTAGATCTACACCTGCGGTTGAGCCTAAAACTCTAGATATTCTTATTGAACTTGAAAGTGAGGTAACACAGCTAAAAGTCATAAAGAATAATCTTGAAGAAGAAATAGAAGTTCACAAAAAAACAATAGAAGATCAGAATCAACTAACAGTGCAACTTCAGCAGTCTCTGCAGGAGCAAAGAAGAGAAATAGAGGAGTCTAAACTTCAGTGTGAGCAAATGAATGTCACACACGAAAGACTTTCTCTAGAGAAAGATGAGGAAATTAAAAATTTGCAGAAAACAATTGAACAAATTAAAACTCAGTTGCACAAAGAGAGACAGATTATTCGGACAGATTCCTCTGATATTTTCCAGGAATCCAAAGTTCAGACTCTTAATGGAGAGAATGGAAATGAAAAACATGACTTGTCTAAAGCTGAAATTCAAAGGCTGGTGAAAGGTATCAAAGAAAGGGAGATGGAGATTAAGCTTCTAAATGAAAAGAATGTTTCTCTAAGTCAGCAAATTCATCAGTTGTCTAAGGATGAAGTTGGCAAACTTACCCGAATCATTCAGGAGAAGGATTTAGAAATACAAGCTCTCAATGCTAGAGTTTCTTCAGCTTCCTATAGGCAGGATGTTCTTTGTCTTCAGCAGCAGCTGCAAGCGTACGCTATGGAAAGAGAACAAGTGCTGGCAGTTCTGAGTGAAAAGACAAGAGAAAACAGTCAGTTGAAAACAGAGTATCGTAACATCATGGATATGGTTGCTGCTAAAGAGGCGGCTTTGGTAAGGTTGCAGGAAGAGAACCAGAAGTTATCCAACCGATCAGAGTATAGCAGTCAAGATATGTCTAGAGAAACGATACAGAATTTATCCCGTATCATTCGAGAAAAAGACATTGAAATAGATGCCCTGAGTCAGAAATGCCAAACCTTACTGACTGTTCTGCAGACATCCAGTACAGGTACTGATAACGTGGCAGGAGGTGTTAACAGTAACCAGTTTGAGGAGCTTCTACAGGAGCGTGATAAACTGAAACAGCAAGTAAAGAAGATGGAGGAGTGGAAGCAACAAGTAATAACCACAGTTCGGAACATGCAGCACGAGTCAGCTCACCTCCAAGAGGAGTTACACAAGCTTCAGGCACAAATCTCATTTGAAAGTGACAGTAATTCAAAGTTACAAGTAGACTATAATGGCTTGATTCAGAATTATGAACAGAATGAGAAAAAGCTGAAAAGTTTTAGTCAGGAATTAGCACAAGTTCAGCACAGCATAGGACAGCTGCATAACACCAAGGATCTTCTCCTCAGTAAACTTGGTTTGGTAACACCACCTGTGGCAGCAGCTTCCTTAATTTCACAGCTTTCAGGCGTTCAGTACAGTGCTCCTGAAGTGCTCAGTGATGAGTCTAAACTCCTTCAAAAGAAGTTGGAACAACTGGAAAAAAAGTTGGAGGAAAAAGATTCAACTATTAGAACACTTCAGGAAAACAATACACAGTTACCTGATTCTGTGGCTCCAGAATCAGAGATTGAAAGAGAGAGCCAAGAAGGGACCAAGTCAGAAATGAGGCAGATCAAAGAAAAGCATGATGCCTTACAGAAATCACTTAGGGAAAAAGACATACTAATTAAATCTAAAAGTGACCAGTTACTTTCTGTGAGTGAAAATCTTAGCAACAAAGAAAACGAAAATGAACTTTTGAAGCAAGCTGTGACTAATCTTAAGGAAAGAAATTTAATTTTAGAAATGGATATTCGAAAGCTGAAAGAAGAAAATGAAAAAATAGTTGCAAGTTGTAGGGAGAAAGAAACAGAATTCCGAGCACTTCAGGAGACGAATATGCAATTTTCAATGATGCTGAAAGAGAAAGAGTTTGAGTCTAACTCAATGAAGGAAAAAGCTCTTGCCTTTGAGAACATGTTGAAAGAAAAAGAACAGGTATGTACATTCATGTTCATGAGTATCTTTAAAATGAGTCGCATGGTTGTGCATTGCTGTGTATGTGCAGCAGTCAAGCTTTTGCCTGGAACCTGTTTGTGACTCTGTACTGCGTTACACTGCAACAAAAATCTTCTCGCTGCAAAGTTCAGAGGTTTTAATTCGGATGGTCAGTCATTTACAATGTTAGTTGTTAACTGTGCAGCCATAAATGACTTTTTTTTAATTACTCATTTACTGTATTAGTGCTTCATGTTTTGCTTTGGTCCTGTTGCTCTTTAAAGTGCGCTATATTACTTTTACTGTATGGTGCTCAAGCTTCTGCAGAGTTGGCTAGCAGGACTAATTTTCCAGTGCACTTTCCTCTAGCATTTGTCATTCCAAGGTCATTGCTTCACAACATCCGTGTAAAATTAATGGGTTTATGCCTCTTGCTTTTATTCCCCCCCATAAGTATAATAAAAAATTCCGTAGAATTTGGGTTTGGGTTGGAAAGGACCTCAAAGATCATCTAGTCCCAATCCACACCCACCACTAGACCAGGCTGCCCAAAACCCCATCCAGCCCAGCCTTGGGGCATCCACAGCTTCTCTGGGCAGCATGTTTCAGTGCCTCACCACTCTCCTGTCTCTTTGAAAGCTTTTCATATTACCAACTAAATCTGCAATGATAATGTGTTCGGAAAAGCAAAATAGGAATTTGCATGTGGCTTTTTTTGAGTTCATTGTTTGGAAGTTTCAATTTTGACATGATACATGTGAAAAGCTAGGGTTGGTTTTTTGTTGGAGTTTGTTGTAGGACAGGTGTTTAGCTCTGTTGGCTCAAAGTAGAGGTTTCCCTATCCTGTTCTGAAGAATTAAAATGAGAAGTTTTATTGTCTTGATATAGTTATATTGTGAAAAATGACTTTGAATTGCCATTAGGACTTTTTATGCTCATCATTCTTGCCCATAGAAAATATACTTCACAAATTCACACTCTTACTATTTTGGGTTTGTTTTATTCTAAGTTGCGGGAATCTGCATGGTCTGGCTGGGTTCTCTGTTTCATGTCTTCGGCCTGCAGACTTTCACTCACTGGTGGCTTAGGCTTTCAGTTTCGCAAGCATGGAACACTTGTCTGAAAGCTTTTCTTGCACAAGAAAAAGAGTTGCTTTATGTTCAGCATGGAGAAGTAGAAATAATAGTGTTCAGGCAGTTCTGCACTTTGTGTGTCAGAAGGTAACATGGCATACAAAGAGAAGGTTTGCTCTAAGTTTACAGTTCTGCAAAAAGGATTTTACAGTATTCAGTTTGATAAGTAAAAACAAATAATTGAAGCTCGTAAGTATTAGTGACAAAACCAAAGCTTGGTTTACTTTTATCCAGCATATTCAGTAAGTGCTGTCAAAACAATGTATGGGATTGAGCAAGCTGAAAAGCTTCAAATCACTGAAAATATGTTCCAGTGTACATGTGGATTCTATGGAACAGCTACTTGCACTTCTCCTTTGTATGCTAGTGTAAATTTGTAAGCTGCATGTAAGTGGGAACATGATTCATTGAAATTTGAAGCTGAAAACATGATGGACATTGCTGTGATTCATTGAATGTTAATCTTTGAGATTGAGGTCATTTTATGGTTTGTTTTTAAAGATTTCTTCATGTGTGTAGTTACCAAGTTCAGTCTAGTTGACCTACCTAAGCTGATGCACGTGTACAACCTAATAACAGAGAATAGAATCTAAACACTGGGAGAAAAGTGAAATTTTCCAGCATACAAGTGTCAGGAATTATGTGTTTAATACTTACCCTCTGTCTAAAGATAGGTGGGTACCTGTTCACAGTAGTCATTTAAGACAGTGTGTCTGTGCAGTGTCTTTTAGCAAGAACTTTTACTTTGTCTTGTAAAATGTGAGTGAAATAACTTCCAAATCATACTTTCCCTGAATATGTTTCTGTGCTGCAGGGCCATGGCTGTCCTGCCCTTCTCCTTGTTAAGATCAGAATTGTCTTCATGCTGTTCTGGGCAAGTCTGTGTCTCCTTTGGTAAAACTGTTTGCTGCTTTTAAATGCTTGTTTGTGTCTTCAACAGGGCAAGACAGGAGAACTGAATCAGCTGTTAAATGAAGTTAAATCAATGCAGGAGAAGGCTGTTGCTTTTCAGCAAGAGAGAGATCAAGTCATGGTAGCACTCAAACAGAAGCAAATGGAGAGCACTGCCCTGCAGAGTGAGGTATGCTACCAAACAATTTAGAGTTGCAAGAAATAAATAAGACATTGCATCTGTAATATTCCCTGGATTATTTTTGGTAGCAATCACTTGAAAAAAGCATTTGCTTCAATGGTCATGTTTTATGCTTGCTTAAATGATCCACTTAAAGTACATTCTCCCCAGATGCAGCATTTGCGTGAGAAAGAACAGCGCCTGAATCAGGAGCTGGAGAGGCTGCGGAATCACCTCTTAGAAGTGGAGGACTCCTACACACGGGAAGCTTTAGCTGCAGAAGACAGAGAGGTTAAGCTAAGAAAGAAAGTTTTGATTTTGGAAGAAAAACTTGTGTCTTCATCTACTGCAGTGGAGAATGCCAGGTAATCTTTTAATTTGTAGAGCAGCGGTGCTGGCTGCAGATACCACAGTTACCTAGCCTGATAATGATGGCCTTATTGTACTGAACCACCATTATATTAGAGTAACTCCTGTTACTCTCTGTCAGGATTGTGATTTGAGGGATACTTGGCTACTGTTGAGAACTTGAAGTATTCGACCTTTTAGTAGCAACACTTGAAATCTCACTTAGACTCCTCCACAGTGCATAGAACTAGAAATAGCAAAAATCCCTTAACCCATCAAGTTATTTGTCTGCCACATCAAAAAAGATAGACTTACCTTCTAAGTCAAGGCTTCATTAAGTTTGAAAGAGTCTTATTCTATACACTTCACTGCACAGATGTGACTGTCATGCTTTGTGAATTGCTTTACACCTGGTACTAGGAATCAGGGGAAAAAATTGCCTTCACTTTTAGAAATTGAGCTGAAAAATTGAAAGTAGTCTGGTTTTGCTGGGCTATTAATTTTCTCTGTGGTGACTTCCATTATTGCCTTCATAAATAATGTATTTTATTTTCATTAAGTCATCAAGCTAGTCTGCAAGTAGAATCTTTGCAAGAGCAATTAAACCTGGTTTCCAAGCAGAGAGATGAAACTGTGCTACAGCTCAGCATCTCACAGGACCAAGTGAAGCAGTATGCGCTGTCTCTGGCCAACCTGCAGATGGTACTAGAGCAATTCCAGCAGGGTAAGTTTTGTCAAGAAATAGCAACAATTGCAACAAGTATTTTTCAACCTGGATTGTTGCCACATTTTTGTGCTTTTTAAATACTAATTTTGTTGTTTCCATTTTGATAGCTTAAATTTCAGAATCTGTTGTCTTTTTAAAAGCTTATTAAAACAACTCTGACACTGTGAAAGCTGGTGGGGAGGATCTGTGGGTGAGAATAAGAGACCAAGGCAACAAACAGAACATTGTGGTTGGCATCTACTACAGACCACCTGATCAAGTAGAGCCCTTAGATGAAGCCTTCCTCCTCCAGCTACAGAAGGCTTCACGCTCGAAAACTCTTATCCTTCTGGGATCCTTCTGACATCTGTCGGAAAAGTAGCACAGCAAGCTAGTATTCCAACAGTGCTAGTACTGCATCCCCTCAGCCCTCTCCTGGGCATAAAATACTAAACCTGATGGTCACCAGTGTGTATGAGCTTGTCAGTGACATCAAGACTGGAGGCAGCCTGGGCTGCAGGGATCACACATTGGTAGAGTTCAAGGTCTGGAGGGATATGGGACAGCCAAGGAGAGTAGTTAGGACACTGAATTTTAGGAAAGCAAAATTCCAGCTCTTCAGGGAGTTAAATCAGTAGGACCTCTTGGGAAACGGTCCTTAGCGATGAAGGAGCGGGGGGGTTGGAACTTGATGATCTTTAGGTCCCTTCCAACCCTGACTGTTCTATGATTCTGTGACTCATTTATAAAATTTGAACTCCACCCCTACCTTGTGAAGACCCAATATGATAATGGTGAAATTTTGTAATTGCATATCCAAAAAGAATTACATGTTGTGAATCAAGATTGTTTTGTTTCTTCTATTTTGCATGTTTAATCCTTTAGAAGAAAAAGCTATGTATTCAGCAGAGGTTGAGAAGCACCAAAAACAGACTGCAGAATGGAGAAAAAAAGCAGAAAGCTTGGAAGAGAAAGTTGTATCTCTGCAGGTGGGCTGAATAATGAAATTGAACCCTCTGAAACTGAGTGCTAATTCTTGATTGTTTTTTTGTCAGCAGCTGTGTTAAGTGTGTTGTTACTAAGAAAACATGATAATGAACTCACTTGCTTCTCTTTTTGTCCCTTTCCTGCCCTCTACTCAGGAAAGTTTAGGAGAGGCAAATGCTGCACTGGATGCCGCATCAAGGCTTACTGAGCAGCTTGATGTCAAAGAGGAGCAGATTGAAGAGCTTAAGAAGGAAGGTAACTACATTTTTTTTTTTCTGTGTTAAAAACATCCAAGCAGCTGGGGAGACAATGTAGTATTCCTAGACACTTAGCAAAATTCATCTCCTCTGAGGAAGAGAGGAGTTCTGTGTCACCGTATGAGAACGTCCTTGTTCATAAAGCAAATTTGCCTTCTGTTAGGGAACTTTCTCAAGAAAAAGCCCTCTAGTAGTTGATTGGGTTTTTTTCCCCATAAATACCAAAGCCTTTGATTTAGCTTTGTTAGTATCTTTCTAAAAGGTTTGTGAAATACCAAACATTGTCACATTTCCAAAGTAACTACCATATTTGAGACACACAGGAATACAGTGAGGCAGAGAGAAAGGGTGTGCTCTTGTTAAGAGATGTAGGGGGAGCAGCCTTTGTGCAGATGTGAGAGTGAAGAGATTATGTGGAAGGTCTTGGACATATCTTTGGGCTGTATTTATAGATGTCATTTCAAATAAACTTCCTGATTGTTCGTATTTAGAAAGATGCCTTTCATGTTGTTCTCATATTAAGTACTGTAATATTGGATGAATGTAATTACTTTGCATTTGAAGACAAAACTTGGCCAGATGGTGGAGAGATTGGCCAGATAGTAGAGAGGTTTGCCAGAAGAAACAGTTTTGAGAAGGAGGAATATTTACGGTGAGGGTGGTCAGACATTGGAATAGGTTGTCCATGGAGATACCCAAAACCCAACTGGCCATGGCCCAGGACAGCCTGCTATAGATGTAGATGACCCTGCTTGAACAGAGGGCTTGGACTAGACAATCTAGAGGTCACTTCCAAAAGAACTGTTTCTTTGATTGCTGTGAATGTTTTTGGGTGTGGGTTTGTTTTTCTTTGTTCTCTTTCTGACATCAGTGAGGCAGGAGTTCTGTAGGAACTGCATAGCCTTTGCTTGCATAAAGCATTCACCTTGCAAACCTTAGGAGAGCCTAAACAGGCAGACTAACTCTTTACTAAATACTGGTATCACTTAGTGTGTGTTTCTCTTTTATGGCCTTACACTATTCAGTGCAGTCTTCACAATTTCAGCAAAACTACAAAGAAGTTTTGACTTTACATAATTGAATGTGTAATCATGTAAATTTGCTTGTATAACTGCAGTTAATTAGGTATCCTAGTGGGTATCATAGGAGTGTTCCCTGAGTTCTCATACGAATTCTACAAGATAAATTAAATTTCAAGCTGCCAAACACTGATTCATGTTTGAACTGACTGGTCTGTATATCTCTCTCTTGCTGCAGACATTCACAGCTAAAACTTCCAAACACTCTGGGTTGAAATGAAACTTGGCACAGACAGATGCAGCACTCACAAATGGGAAGCTCTTCATTACTAGTTAGTCTTGATGACAAACCTTTGCATATGAAAGTAGGAGTGGTTTGAACTTTGAGAGAGAACCGAATCTCAGTATTTTATCAAGCCATGTTATATTGGCAAGTGATTTACTTGTTTAAAGAAACGAAAAGGGATTGTTGCATAAAGGAAACAGCACTTTAATGTTGTAGATAAATCATAATTTTTATGGAGGAGAAACAAGACCACTCCATTTTCTCTATTTACACAAGAAAACATATAATGTCTTATTGAAAATTGGCCAGATACATTCCCAGACACAGTTTTGTTGGCCAAATCTTTTGAAAGATTTCTTTATGGATTTTTTTTGGCAGAAGTAGCAATTTTAATGGAAAAGTGTAAGATGTACCAGATGCAGTTTTCTGGATTGCCATAAATGGTTAACAGATTATTGGAGACTGTTGTAAATGTCTGGTTTACAGCAGCCCGTGTTGGATTTTGGCTCAGGTCTTGTTATTATCCAGTCTTTTCATACACAGAAAGTACGTGTTTAAGTCCTTTTCGACTGTAAGATTCTATTTTAGAAGGAAATATTCCATTTAATATGTTTAATGATGGGAGCTGCATAGTCACTACTGTGGATGGAATATAGCTGTGTAAATGTCCTTAGAAGTTGGTATTCTTTCATATAAAATCCTTCTGCCAGGAATAAATAGAAAACAGCAGCAATGCTTAATTGAAATTATTAATAAACTTGTTTTAAAAATCATCATGCAAATAAAAATTGTAATGGCACTTTGCCATTGTCATGCTTTGTAGAGCAGTAACAACAGCATGCGATTTACTTAAAATTTGTTTTCAGGTGCTGTTTATCTTTGTGTGGCATTAGTAGTTTATTAATTTTCTTTTACTCTGTGGATATCTCAATAGCAACTCAGCTTCCATGTGTGCTCCTACAACCACTAGCATTCCATAATTACATACCACGTTTTCCTTCAAGTAGTGGTGCCCTGTTTAACCACCCTTACAAAACAGTGTAATGTTAAGTAAGTTTAAACTTGAAGCCATAGATGAGTTCTCTTGTGCCACACCCTGATGTTTTGAGAGAGGGGAGTGCTGCAGAGCAGTCACATGATTGGAATGGATTTCAGTGCATACGGATGTACTTGTTAGAAGATATATTGTTGTATAATATACATAATTTTGTTTGGGTTTTAACTTGTTTCAAATAAGGAGCTTAATCCTTATGTTTCTTGAATAAGAACTTTCCCAGCAAGACACCAATTAGTTTGCTCTACTCTGTACTTTCTGGAGTTCACGTTTGTGAAGTGTTTGTATGAAAGAATTGGGGTATTTGAACAGGAGGTACCAGGTTGTGTCCCTTTCACAGCCTAGTTCTTTGATGTGTGTATATACAGATACTCTGTGTGGGTTTGCACAGTTACTGCTTTACTGCTGTTAATTGAGAACCCTGTTTTGTCAAAGTCACAAGGAAACTAGAGTGGAGTATTTTCCATGCATCCCTGATGATTTGAAGGGTATAAAAATGTATAAAAGTCACTTTTCTTAGAGAAAAGAGCCGTTCATCAGACCTGCTGTTGGTTTATTTTGTGTGTTCCTGTACTTGAGTAACGAATATCATTGCAGAAATTTTAGCTTAGGGTTTGAAATAATAAACACTTACCAAGTTGACACTATTCAGTAAAAAAGCTGATTTTGTTTAAAGAGCACCATCTCAGTATTAGCATATTTTTGTTTTAAAAATTGTGTATTGCTAATAAGTTTTGCAGCAAAGCTTCAATTGTTCACTTGCTGTCATGTAACCTTTTGTAGGTGAGATCAGAAGAGAAATGTTGGAAGATGTACAGAATAAACTAATGAACCTTATGAACAGCACAGAGGGCAAAGTCGACAAGTAAGTAATGCCAGACTCAGTATACAGTTGGGGGTTTTATTCCTCACCATGCACAGACCTATTACTAACACAGTTGCAAGAGTATTGCAGAACTGGGCTTCTGTACATGAACTTGTAATTATACTTGATTGTTTTTGACATTTCTCCATTGCTTGTTGGTGATTTTTATAACAGTTTTTATTAGTCAGACCGATGTGTGTATACACTGGGTTACTGATCTGTTTAAGTAGCATTGCACTTCAGCGTGCGAATGGAGGTAGAAGTTCTTGGTGAGTGTGTTATGAAGTGTAAGGTGTGAACAGCAAGCCTTTTCACTTAGGACTGGATGGTGTTTAAATCTCTCTTGGTCTTTTTTTTTTTTTATATACTTCTCTTTACCTGCTACAGCTGAAACAGGGATAGGCAAATGGGATTCTCTGTCCCCTATTTTAGGTCTTAATTTGGGACTTGTGTCCTAAATGTGCCTAAGTATCTCTTTAAACACTTCCCTGAGTTAAGAACGTGGAACAAACTTTCTCCCTGATTTTAGCACTTAAAAGGTTCTCACATACAATTCAGTTTCACCTTGCTGCATATGGTATTTCTAATACTGCCCAAATTGACACTTACCGTATAAGAAATGTTGTAACTTGTAAGGGTAGAAAATTGGTGAGGTACCTTTTGAGCTCCTTGTATAAGATTATTTTATTTTTTTTAACTTGTATTGCAAATTAGGCAAGAGTATGAGGAATAAATGCATTGATGTTGGAGTACCAACAAGCTTCCTTTGTTCTGCAGGCTTCTGATGAGAAATCTCTTTGTTGGACATTTTCATACTCCAAAAAATAAACGCCACGAAGTGTTAAGGTTAATGGGAAGTATCTTGGGAATAAAAAAGGAAGAACTTGATCAGGTAATACTTTGCAGAAAACTAGATTTCCTTTGTATTTGTTGTATGCTTACCTGAAAATAGAACAACTTGCTGCTAAATTAAGTGTGGTTGTCCCTGGACTTCTTGTGGAGAAAGTACAGGTTTTGTTGTCTCATCTGAACTAATTCTTATGCAGAATATGCTGAACTTAATAGAATATTTTGATAACATCATTTTAATAGATGGATCTCATTTTGCTGAGGAGTGCTAAGGCAGAAAGGAACAGATTTCACTGTGTGCTCTTGTGTACAATAGCTGTAATACATCACTTGCAGAAAATGAAGCCAGTTTTATGTGTGGCACTAGGCACTGTGAAGAACACGAGGCTTGTATTTTTAAGTAAAGAACCATGTTTTTAGACACCCAGTCTTCAGGAGGCAGAGAATAAGGTTTTGATAGTAATTAAAGTTTTTATTTATCTGTAGGATTCTCACATAGCTATTATCAATAAATATAATGAGCAGAGTGTTGCAGTTTCTTTTATCTGCTGCTTTATTTTTGATTTCCTAACTTTTCTTAATACTTTCTAGTTACTGTCTGAAGACCAAAGAGGAGTTACAAGATGGGTGACTGGCTGGCTTGGCGGAGGAGCTGGTTCAAAGAGTGTCCCTAATACACCCTTGAGGCCAACTCACCAGAACATTTTTAATAGTGTAAGTATGAACTGCACGTTCGCTGTGTGAGTGGGAAAACGGGGCAGTTGCATATTAATGCTGGTATTTAGTTCATTGGTGTATGGAGCTTCATGGAACTGCTTTGGTGTAAGAGGTTTTCTGCACTAAATAAATATATAGGTGTTGATGAAAATCATACATTGCTGACTGTTAGGCTAATACAGAAATCCAATGACTGTTCCACTTATTCCTGGAAGTACTGACTTCTTACAGTATGGTCTTGTATCTTGCAAATGTACAGTGCTGGACGTTAAATATGTATGGGAGTCTGGAATTTTGCAGTTCTCATCAGTGTAGAAGACCATGACATCTCATTTTGAGACTGCTCCTATGTCATTTGAATTTCATTTGAAAAGGTTTATTAGCTGCTGCAGTTAGTTCCTCTTATGCACAGCACACAAAGTTGATATTTGAAGCTTTCAAACACTGCAAAGTAACAGTTTTCATAGCATGGGCCATAGGAGCAGTTATCTGTGGAACTCTGTTTTGTAGACCAGTCAGTATTGCACTCAAGGACAGAGCACTGAGGGACCGGTGTTTGCTCATTGAGCTAGAAAAGCATGAAGAGGATTGATTCTTGTAAATTACCTTGGAGTGTAGGGACTGGGGTTTGCCTGCTAAAACAATGCAGGCTCTTAAGCCTCCAGAGGGTTGGGGTCTGATTAACTGCAGACATAAAAGAGGAAGATTAATGCATTTGTATGTGTAGTACAGGCTCTGCCAAGCAAAACCTTGTCTTGTGATGCTGCTGACACTACTTTATCATTCCATGCTTCCTCTATTCAAGACTGTCTCAGGAATAAAGCAAGCAAGGAGTTTTAAAAGAAACCTTTGTTTATGTGTTTCTGGAGGAGCAATTTGCTGCAGCATGGACACAGGAGATTCTGTGATGTCAGTAGTAACATGGGATTCTTGTAACAATTGGCTGTAATCAGTAATGGAAGTACATGTGTTTATCTTTAGAGATTATCAATTTCACATAAACAGCATTTACTGAGACAACAAAAAGCTGTGTATTTTGAAAAGAGATGTCTTTGTCACTCACTAAGAACTAGTTGGTACAAAGGACTCATTAGTACCGGAACAAAATCTCTGGGGACTGTTGACAGCTTATTGTCTTAAGCATGTATGGGTTTATGTATGTTTAACTTACATACTTTTCAACAGAGCATCAATGAAATAAAATAACTAGTAGCATCTTGCAGTCTTTTTCAGAGTTGTTTGTGAAATTCCTCGAAACAGAATCTTGCCCAAGCCTTCCTCCACCCAAACTGTCTGTTCATGATATGAAACCTTTAGGAGCAGCAGGAGCTGGCAAAGCGAGCAGTGCTCCATCCAACAGCCAACTGCAAGGTAACATTTGAGGGGAAATTTGAATCTACATAGAATGTAAAAGGTAGAATTCTCAAGGTTATGTCAGTGATTCTGTGCTACCACACTTTTGAACTACGAATTTTCTTTCCCCATGTGCCAATTTCCTACTTTTTCTTCCCTTTCTTTTTCCCTTTCCCAGCATGTCTTCCCACTGCTTCCATAGCCTTCCAACGATTAGAGGCAACATGTTCCCTTGCATAGGGAAAGGCTTATACAGCATCTGCTGAGAGCCAGTCAGATGCTGTGCAGCCAACTCCATATGGTATGTCAGTGAACCAGTTCTGATTTTAAACATCCCTGTTGATCAGCTTGCATCTCACTGAGTGAAGAATGCAAGTAATGCCAACCTTGTAGAGCCTCTCTGGTACATAGAATCTGATTACTCAGAGAGGACTGATATAAAATCAGTTAAGTCTATGGCATGATTGGAAATATCTGTAAGCTGTGCATGAGTTTTAGCTTTGATTTTTCTAAGGCAGAGAATAATTGCTTTTACACATATTGAAAGTAGTGGTTTGGGCACTAAAAAAACCCTCTAAGCCAACTAATGTCAGTTATTACAAAATATAAATGTCTCCTGTGAAATACCAATCTATCTCTGAAATCAGTATTTATATTTTTAATAAACCTAAATGAAATTGAATTTTCTTTTCACTCTTCTTCCTTGTGGTACAACAGTAATGTAATGGAACACGTTGCCCAGGGAGGTGGTGGATTCACCATCCCTCAGGGTTTTCAGGGAAGAGGAGGTACTTAGGCACATGGTTTAGTTAGTAATATAGGTGGTTGTGGGACGGTTGGACTAGAAGATCTTGGAGGTCTTTTCCAACCTTAATGATTCTGTGATAAATAGGTAAAGTATCTGTTCTGGTTGGCAAATATCTATTCTGTAATAGGTAAAGTATCTATTTCCTTGTCTGGAAAAATTAAACCCATTCAGGAGCCAAATTGCTGGCTTCTAAAACTAGACACCCATTGTGTATATCCCTGTAATTCTTTGGGTGCTTTAAGTTTTCTGTTCCTAGAAATAAACCATATGGTAGCAGTTCTGTGCTGGACACAGATATCCACACAGATAGGCATTTATGAGAATTAGGATGTTTGCACGATGAAAGACCTCTTTTAAAACAAAAAAATCTGAATAAAATCACATACCCAAAGAATTAGTGTGATATGGGAGTGTCAGTTTCTGGTTTGTGTCTGGTATAGGAGCCTTGAGACCAGGTTACTTGTGGAGCTGAGTGGAGATTTGATGGGTGAAAGCAAGGAGGGGCAAGTCAGTTGTCAGGTTTTTTTAAAAATAGTTTTTATTAAAATGGAAATGTTGTTGGAATTTGACTAATGAGTGAACATGAGGTTCTGTCTCAAGACTAAGTTGTGACTCGCTACCTGTGATGCTTATTTACGGGTTTTTCTGGGGGCAGGAAACCCCCCTGTGTGCCACATGGCAGTGCAGGCACAAGGGCCCTTATGCCTTTGCACAGTGCTACAGCCAACCTGACAGACAGTTCATGCCTGACATTGCACGTGTGACACAACCTTGGCTAAGGGATTCGTTCCTGTTGCTTGTCACTGAGGGGTGGTGACTCTTTTGGTGGTAGCCTGAGCTGTCAACAAGCACAGTGTGGTTGCCAGGTCCTGGGAGTGCCCTCGTCTTGTAACTGGTGGCCTGAAGGGTGGGCAGAGGGGTTGTTCAGCTAAAGAGGCCAGTGGCAGATGAGAGCCAAGATGAGACAAAATAGAACCAAAGTGTGTGAGAGTGTCTGCAGTCCATGGCAAGCAGATAGGATTGTCCTGTTGTAAGTGCAATAGGCAGTTGTAGAACTTGTTTGTGAACAAGTGCTCTAACGTTGAGTAGGCTTGCAGATGCTTTCCAACAAAGTGGTTTTGTTGCTGATGTTGTTTTATCATGGGTTGCTTTTTTTTGCCATTTCAGATCCTGCAGGCTCAGGAACGGGCAGGAGACCAGATGCAAACCCGTTTCTAGCACCTCGATCTGCAGCAGTGCCTCTCATAACACCTGCTAATAAATCTGGACATCTGCTCATGAAACCGATTTCGGATGCGTTGCCTACATTTACACCACTGCCAGTGGCCCCTGATGCTAGTGCTGGTGCTGTTCTAAAAGACCTCCTAAAACAGTAGATGACCTTGAGTCAATATGATAGTAGCACTTTAAAGAAAAGGAGAACACTATGCTGTATATAATTGACCACAGTGAGGCCTTCTGTAAAAAATAATGTACTTGTTTGCAATTGTACCTTGCTTTTCTTTTAATTACGAGCTAACCAGTGCTTTGGAAATTGTGATGTGGCCCTTGCAGCAGGCATTCATTTTGGCCATTGGTCAGATATTAAATTGAGGGGGAAAAATACAAATCTGTCTCGTTGCTAGATTGTAACGAGAAATTGAAGGATTTTTAAACCTTAATTATGTCCTGAGTTCTTTCAGTTATGCATAGACATCATTAACTCTTTGGTGTTGAGGCTGAATTTACATTTTAAATGATCTGCCTCTGGCAGTGGGCCCTCAAGAACAAAACTTTAATTAAAAAAAAAATTCTCCAGCCAAAATTCATCTCCTTTGAGGTGTTCAATGAATGACACAAACTCCAGAGAATAAGACAGTGAGCTTATTGGAGTATGATTATTGAGCAGCTGCAGTCTTCCCATGCATGATTTATGACATGTATTTAATGTATATTAGGATGGGTATCTCTTCTGTACAGGAGGGCTCACATTTGGGGCAATTTGAAGCATGTTAAATGCCTTGGATGTGGTTTGGCACACCCCCCCCCAGCTGCTTTCAGCACTCAAATCCATCAGCACCAAGGAGTTAACTGTGGAAGCAAGTGCTTCATTTTCTAGAGGTGTCTCTGTGATGGAGTTGGGTAACTTAGCAAACGATGGGTTCACATATATAAAGACACTTTACTCTAATGGTCTAAGATGTATATTTGAGAGTTGTTTTATCTTGCAGGATTTTGTAGTTCTAAATACAGGCTTAAAGCTTGAAGACGTGTATAGAATTTAAAGGGAAAAAGATGCTTATCTCAAATGTGTAAATAGTTCTTTGTAAGACTAAAGCCAAAGTAATTACTCTGTAAATTTTACCCTGATAACTTGTACACTTTGACAGGTAAAGAAAGAAGTTGCATACTAAAGGATGAAAGTCATCTTGCAGAAGTCATCTTCATAGTGAGTCTGAGATAAAACATCTTGCAGTTTAAAATACCTTGTTTCTAAATCTTTTTATATGCCATTCCTTGGTTAGCTGGTGTTAAGATAGCTGTTGTGCAAGTTCTATATTAGAACTGTCGACATTTACTTTTCGTTTTCATTAAGGTACTGGATTAAATTGTTGTAAGAATTCTATTTAAATAAAGCAAATTACTGAAACTTGTACAGAACCAACCAGAACAATGCAGGAAGCCTGCCTTTATTTATGAAGAGGTCAAACAGCAAATTTGGTTTGTTGCCTTGAAATCTAGCAAAGCTTTTTTAAGAACTGCTCAAGTCCCATATGTTGATACTTTGTGGAAGAGTTATGCAAATTTGGAACTGGATTGTTCATACTGAATTTTTATTTTAAGTTTTTTACACCATTATAGAGAAAGTAATAAATTGGGCAGTTTGGTTTCTGAAAGGATTGCATCCACACATAGGTACCAAAGTAAATCCTGTGTTGCATAATAAATGTAAGGAGAATTTGAAACTATGTCCACCGAGAACATACAGTTTGATATTTCAAATGTACATCTTCTTTTAAATGGGACTGGAATAGTTCTATAACATATATGTGTAAAGAAAACTGAAATCAGATGGCTTCTGTGCAGTCTCTCTTGTTCTCGTAGTGGTGTCTATTTAAAGATATTTAGCTGCTTCTGAATAAAATTGCCTTCTGGTGTGCCAGAGCAGAAGGAAGTGTTTAATTTTTGGGGTTTTTTTAATTGTGGCTTATGTATTATAAATGGTCTTGTGCTGCTCCCTGTTCTGAATATATTAACCCAGCCGATCTGTGCAAATGTTTCCTGTATTGCCGAGAACATCGTGCGTACGTGTTTCTCTTCCAGGAAGCTTTGGAAGTGCTAGTAAGAGAAACCAGTGGTCTGACTGTGGTTTAGCATGCTGTGTATCAGCTCCATTTCTACAGGAAGCTGTGAGTTTCAGGAGAACAATCTAAAGCCAACAAAGTTACTGAAAAACTTCAGAGTTCCTTGTTAAGCTACTTCAGAGAGAAGAAAATCCTCGATAGGAGAGGTAGAAGAGGCTTCAGTCATTAACTCCTAGAAGGTTCGTTGAACTGTGGAGAAAATCCTCCTGGCTTAGGGTTCTGTCCTAGGCTTTATTCCACAAGCACATTGGTAAGTTTTGTTGCTGTGGTAGAGATTAACTGCCCTGTGTTCCAGGCAGTACTTTGCCACTTGAAAGTATAGGACAACTTCCTTGCCTTGTTTCTTCCTTCTTAGACTGTTTCATAGGTACTATAAACCCTGAAGATTTGTTTTCATTGCAAGATTAGCAGATACATTTTTTTTTTCCTCTAATTTTTCTTCTGTGTTTACTTTGAGCTTGGTAACTGTTTTGCATACATTTACCTTAGCAGTTTCCCACATGTAAGTCTGTCCTGTTAATTGTCTGGGTCTTTCACACAGCTGTGTGTGTGCGAATTCTCTGCAGAATTTGAGCAGGTGCAGGTGCAGTGGCTGAAAAATTCTGTGCATCATTTAGCTATTGTCCTTCACTTTGATTTTGCAAGGAAGAAAGTACTGTCCTAACTCTTTTCTGTATTAAATTAATGCACAGTAGTGGAACCCAGCTATAATATTTAGTTGGGGCAGGTGTTTGTGTAGATCAACCACGTATTTAGGGCCTGCATGCTGCTTGTGTAGGTTAAACCTTCACCTAGCCTGCTGAAATCAAGGGAGACGATGTGCCCTTCCTGCAAGTGGCCGAGAAGGTGAAATACATTTGCTAACATCTACACTCCTTTGCTGACAGTAGAAAATGTGCAGGTGAATTTTTTCCAGAGAAAAGGGTGGTGTTTGCCATCAAGACTAGAAAACATCTTCCTGGATGTACGTTGCCATTCGCAGGTATCCTGATGAAACCAACATTACCTGCTGTCATCCAGTGGGAGAGTTGTCTTCCACTTCCCACGGCAGTAAGAAAAATGGATATCCAGAAAAAGATTGATTGTGTGTGTTGTATGAAAACCTCAGCTTTGCTTTTGTCGGTACAGTTGCTCCTGCTGAAGCGTGTGGGACAAGCTGTGGTCTCCTGCTTGTCCCCAGAGAACTACAGCTAGAGATTCAGTGCTTGCTTTTTAACAGCCCGGAGAGGATGCCTCAGGCTTTAAGACCATTCTTGTTACCAAGGAAGTGGTGGTGCAGTTTAATCTCTCTCCTTCTTGTGGTTGATGAACTTGTGAGCAGTGGAATTTTGCCTGTGCACCAGGTGGAAATTGCAGTGAAAGAAATTGGATGCCACATCTGGCAAGGAACAGACCAGAAATCCTGCGTCCCCATGGTTCAGTCTCGCTTTCAATGCTTGCAATTGACCATCTGTTTCAATGTGATCCATTTAAAAAGTATTGGTCTGAGTGGAAGAAGATGATAATGTTTGATTCTACTATTATTAGAGGGTTTTGTCAATGACTGACAGAATCTGGAAGTCCTGTGACATGCCTGTGTCAGCAAGCACAGACAGACTACAGGCTAGTGAGCTAAATGATGCATTTTGTGTTAATTAGCAAAGAGAGCAAGTCTGACCCTTGCTGTACCAACAACCTGCAATGTTGTTCTCCCTCCCTTAGTGTAAAGGAAACCTGACTGGAAACGGTGTGAGGATCAGCCAGCATGGTCGAGGCAGGGGGCTCTGGCAGTACGTATGTCTCTGTGATGAAGGGTTTCATCTGAGCATCGGGTGCTGCCTGTGCTGCCCCAGTGAGCTTCAGTTGCAGCATGGCCAGGTTTGGGGCACAGGCCAAAGAGGTGTTACAGATTTGAGACAGCTAGGGAGGTATCATTAGGGAATGGTAACTATTAGCTGTGGCTGTAGGACAGCTACTTTGTAGCTCATGTTGGATGGAATCAGTGGTCTGAGAGGTGGGCAGGTAGGGCCCTCAAAATGGTGTGTATCCCGCTGTTTGCCAGCTGTGAAGGCTGGTCCATTGGGTGAGCCAAGTTGGAGGGTTGATCTTGACCTAGTTAAAGCAGAGCGGCGGGAGCTCCTGACTCCCTAGAATGGGAAGCTCTGCTAAACACAGTCCTCTGAGAACAGGAAGCCCAGAGGTATAATGCTTTAAACCCACACTTTTGTAAATTAGGGAGTGGGGACCTAAGGGTTTTGGAATGTGCCCTTTGGATGCTACTCAGAGGCAGATTCAGGATGCAGTGCTACAGAAGCCCACATTAAATTTGGCAGTGACAACTGGATTTATACAGCTCAAGAAAGGTATCCTGATTTATGTAACTTGGGTTCCCTAAATCCTTGTGGTTCCTGAAAAGTAAGTATACTCATATCAGTAAAAGCATATTTAGCTTAAGCAACAGCGTGGCAACTGGATGCATGTAGCACAACATCAAGAGCCAGTAGCAGTTCTGAACAAATACAGCCAGTTGGATAAAAATACTAGTTCCTAAAAGGGAACATGCATAACAGATGAGATCTGCAAATGTTATTTCTCAGAGAAATTGGTAATGACCATGAGTGACCCCAAACAATTTCAGGTGTAGGTGTCTGAGAAACTGGGTATAGGAAGGGAAACAAAGGATACAGGTAGTCATGGGGGGAGCCAACCACAGGAAATGTTGGTTGTAAACTTAGCCTTTCTGTAATAGTGTTTCCTCATCTCCTGCAGTTCTCTCTATTGTTATAAAGCATTAAAGTACTCGAGTGACGCTATTGTTTGTAATAAAGGGGGGTTGCAGAATGACAAGCCAATCACTGAGGTGATTTCCGATTCATCCTTATGTTTTGGTTTACGTGGATCCAACACTAAATTGTACGAGGAATAAAAATGTGGTAAAGAAAGTGGCTTGAATGGTAGACTGGAGCACTGAAAAATAGTCACTGAACCAAAACTTCTTCTGGAAATAGAATTGGAAAACATTGAGACTGCACTCTGTATGCTCAAGGAGCGGGTGCCAATAAAAGTGAAGGCAAACAGAAGGCTGCCTTATTTTTGACAATAGGAGCAGAAGCAGATGTGTTTTAACAGTTTTCAGCTAACTTAGAGGAGGCTTATTATGAAACTACAAAAATTTGAGGAGTACAGGAATGAGTCATAACTAGACTTGCCAGATGTGTCTGGACCCAAACCCAGACTCTGAAGAGCAGCACACTGTCTGCAGGGAACTCAGGATCAAGGACCCTCCGAGTGCCACTGCTGGGCAAAGGGCCTGTAAATCGTACCTGTCATTGTAGGACTACTGACAGACTGTGGTGTGCTGCCAGAACCTGTCTGCTGGGACTGGGTGTGCAGGGAGCCCTCAGCACTCTGGCTGTGACGTTCTGAACTCACCCAGTGGCTCTTGCTTCCTTGAACTGGTACTTGCAGTAGTCAGATGCTTTGTAGGCAACGTGAAGCCTCCACTGTGACTAGTAAATCTAGTGACATGGAAGAAGCGAGTTACATTAAAATGGGAACCAATCAAAACCTGAAGGGCCAACCTTCCCCTTCTGGAGGTATAACCAAAACTCTGGTGAGAGGCCAAACAGACTGCATTAGGGCTGTAGCTCCCAGGGAGGAGGTTGCATGTGCTCGGTCACGTTGACATGGTCTTGTTTTTGTCCTTGGCACTGAGCCCCACAGTTGCCCACGGTACCGAGGCATCTATGCATGCTACTAAAAATGAAGTGCAGAGAGGGAGAGATGGGCTCGGTGCTGAGAAGTCCCACTTCACAAAGCAGCTGGACTTACCCTCTTGGGTCTTTCTCTCTTTCCCTCCTGCCTGGTCTTCTAAAGGTACCTCTGCAGACTTCCTAACAGTGTGTTCCAGTGCCCAGACCCTGGGAGACTTAGCCACACTTAACCCAGCCACAGTGCCTGTTTCATGGTCCCTCTTCTTGGGCTGCCAAAGGTGGCTACAAAGGCTGAAGATGAAATCCTAGACTTGGAAAGAAATAGCAGCTATTATACCCAAACTGTAAAGTTTCTGCTGGGAAAACTTCCTGTTTGTGATTTACAAGTGCCAGTAAGGAGTTGGCTGCTGCCAGTTTCAGTTACAGAGAGTGACAGAGTAAGTGTAAAAATAAATCCATGTACCATGATGGATCAGAAGTGGTTTGCTGAGACATGTAGTTCTTAAGGATAATCTCCTGCTCTCTGCTACTCGTTTGCCTGACATTGTGGGTTTACCTCTCTGTACTTTATTGAGCATTATATGGAACCCTATTACATACAGCCCCTTATTTGGTGCCTTCTGTTCTTCTAGTGCTGAGGCAATTCTGTGACAGGTTCCACTTACAATAACTAACTCAGCTGCTACATAACTTTGCATTTCATTCAGTTACAGCTTTTAATTTCTAAATGTCGAGTGAGTTCTGATGAATTGTTGCTCTTCATTTTCTTGATTTGTTCTACAACCTCTTCTGCTGGCACTTCACTCTCAGGCAGATCCTCCCAAGTGTGAGCTTTTTTCTTTTGTACTACCTTTGTTGTTTGGTTTGTTGGTTTTTTTTAACTCCACTAAGGCAACCTCTTGAAGTTTCTCCAGCAGATGAAAGATGAATCTTATTCATCTCACATGCAGATGAAGAAGAATCACTTCACTTTCTACTCTGATATTTATCTTTTCTAAATGCTATTTTTATACTCTGTTCATCTCTTGGCCTCACAGACTGTTTGGCAGCTTTCCTGCTCTTGGTGTGTCTGAAAAAGAAATTATTATTAGCTTTTATGCCTCATAAGATTTGTTTCTTAAACTTTCTTGGCCTGCTTTTCTGTTTTTTGCATTTAACCTGTCAGAGTCTTTGTTCCTTTCTGTTCTGTTATCTGGCACAACTTTAGCTGCTTGAGTTTTGCTCTGAAACAGTGGACAAAATGGGGACTGATTGCTTTGTCAGGCCCCAGCCATGGGCTCTTAGCAGTACAAGGGCCTCAGCTGGGAGAAGGGTCCCGTGCCACTGACTTTTCACATGTCTGCTTGAGCTTCTGATCCCTCACAGCACCCAAACGGACTGGAGCCCTTGGGGACAGCCAGGATGCTTCTCCAGGGGAGCCCCGGGTACTGCTCAGCTCCCTGGGCTGTGACAGCCAGCACAGGTCACAGCGAAGGCTGGCCTAGCAGACAGGAGCACATCCCCTGCTCAGGGGATGAACGCCACCCATAGCAGAGCAGTGAGTAATGACTCTTGAAACACACAGACAGCACACATGGAAGAAAAGTACACAAATGTCTTACTGACTACCTAAGTACTGAACAAAGTCATCCCTCTCCTCACACAGAAACTTTTTGCTACTCCTATATGTGTCTGACATAGAACCATGGAGATTGTAAGGTAAGGAAAAGATCAAAGAACATATTTTATTGGGAAAAGCAACCAGAAGTCTTGGCTTATTCATGCACCTCTAAGAGTGAAACATGTTTAAAAAGGGAATGTTTTCCACCACTTGGATAGCGAGAAGCTCTGGAAGAGAGGACTGACGTCAAGTGTTTGTCTACTCTGGGTTCATCAGCAGGGTTCTGGCAGGTGCCCTTACAAAAATAGTGCACATACTTGTGAACATTCAAACATCCCTGTTGAGAGATGGCATTTCCACTGACTTGTTTGGGTTTGCTCAGAACCTGAAGCATTTTAATGGAAAATGCAGAATATCCTTGATGGTACAGAGGGTGATCTTTTGCTCTGCTCAAAAACAGAGTGAATGGCCTAAGCAACTCAAAGAAACATTAAAAAAAAGGATGCTCAACTAAATAGGAAAAAAGAAAAAAACAAGAAACCAACAAAAAAAAGCCCAAACCCAAATTTAAATGGATGTGTAGTGCCTGGGAGAGGAGGAGGAACAGGTGAAGCTGACCTTTAAGTAGCACCCATGGCCCAGCAGCCAGGGATTGCCGCCAGGTTGCCTTGGAAGGGTAAACTGATGTCTCCAGTCAGCTCCTCTAGTGTGCAGCCCAATGCCCTTACGCCAGATGTGCCCTGTGTGGGGCACAAGTTTGTAAAGAG
The DNA here is from genome assembly GCA_020800305.1 of Porphyrio hochstetteri. Lineage (NCBI taxonomy): Eukaryota > Metazoa > Chordata > Aves > Gruiformes > Rallidae > Porphyrio > Porphyrio hochstetteri. Next base: position 1,820,377 of record CM036908.1, read on the forward strand.
CTTGGGAAACTGCAGAAGCCACTGTGGTCCTGACATCTTTAAGCATAAAATAATCGATCCCAAGTATTTCTCAGGTAGGTCTGAGTACCTACATCTGACTGACTGAGCCTAGCTGGAGTCCACTGGTTTATGTATCCCGGGCTCTTGCAGAGGCTGAAGGTTGGCTTGCTCAGACACTGAAACAGGCTTTAGTCTCAGTCCAAAAGTATTTAGAGTTTTAGGGCTGTATTTATAGAAGGTCATTCTCAGCTGAAACTGCCCATAAAGGATCTGTGCTGGTTCGGAAGGGGGCTGGTAAACATCGTGTCACTAGATTAAAGGGCATTGTGTTCAGCCACACTGCCTGGCCTGTGCGACAGAACTGCAGAGGAGAACAGACCGCAGCTCATGTACATGTCAATCTCGTAAAATAAACAAAACAGAACCCAAACGTCTGTCTAATTTCAGGCTGAATACGAGTCGCAGTTACCAGAGCTGTGCTCAAGGGTGAGGTTCGACAGGGTGAAGAGTAAAGCTGCTACCAGCGGCTGGGGCACGGAGCTCTCAGGCGTCACAGCGACTCAAGGGGGAGCTGTGACTTCTCAAGGAGATGCTTGCTCTTTACTTACAGGCCGGTGTTCTGCAGGCTCTTCACGGGAAAATAATTTTACAAGTATAAATGGATGGTGGTGTGCAGGGACCTGCTGAGAGCTGTCACCTGCACCAAAAACGCTGTGAACGGCTGTGTTTTTCCTGGGAAAGTTATAAAAAGTTTCTATTTTGTTTGCTTACCTTACTTTGGTTGGGGAAAAAAAATCCCTTAACTGTACTAAAGCATTCTTCCGAGAATATTACTCTTTTTTGCCTCAGGCAGCTTTCCTGGACCTTCTTGGAAAACACTGCAGCCAAACAGGAGATTGTGAACATCAAACTTGATCTCACTAAAGGAACTATACCTGGGACCGGTTTTGTCTTACAGCAGATGCAGTTCACTGGGCACAGGTTTAAGCTGTTTGGATTTCAGTACCTATCTGCTAGCTTCTACTGTTCCTCACTGACTGGGATGATTAGCTGCTTCCAGAGCCATGAAGCACACTCAGTGTCAGTCCATGTTGCATTTCAGAACGGATCCAGCAGTGCCTGGATTTTCCACTGATTACTTTTTTCCCCAAAAGAAGATGTTCTGTTAGAAACCAGGATCAGAGTGCCCACAGACCTGTAAAGGTATCTGTGCCTGTCAGGTGTAGAGTTGGGCAAGGTAAAGCTCAAACTTCAAATGATGCAGTCAGCCTGGTAGGGTGCTCTGAGATCATCTGCCACAGCCTTAACAGGGCACTCTGCTTCCTGCTCGTGGGAAGCAGCGATCTCCTCAGTGGTACTGCCATCCCAAAGGGGTGCCTGTTTCAGACAGATGGGCGACATCCTTGTGCAGGAGGGAAGGAAGGGATGCTGCACTGGCTCTGTTTTCCAGGGCTGTCTCACACAGGTGATGACTGCACCACACTGATACAGCTGAGCCCCCAGAGACAGCAGCACCTCTTACACTTTGCCTTCCTAAAAAGCGTGCCCTGCAAACCGACACAGCAGGGCACCTCAGAGGCTCTGCGTTAGCTGTACGTTTAGTTAGCACCCGTGATGCTTTTAAAATCACATGTTATGTTAAGTTTCACTGCTAATTCTTGCTTGTGTTATGTTTGGCTAGGAAAGGAAAATATGTGTGGGACTTTGCTTTTGAGCTTCTGGCCAGAGCCATCTGGAACAGGTTATTGCATCGTTCGCGTTATGGGATGGCAATTACATCCAGGCACTGAATGAAGCAGACCTCAGCTGATATCACAGGTAGTCCACCTTTGAAAAAGGAGAGGGAACTCGTCCCCAAACACCTGGAGATTGCAATTAGGATCCTGTCCTTGGCGGTGGAAGAAACAAGACCTACTCTTTTTCAGGCAGAATTGGGGTTTGAGACCAAGTTTCCCATGTGCTTAGTGCTATACATGCAGCAGTAGGGTGGGATGCGTGTAGTTCTAATTGCTGCCCATCATCTATTATATCAATGCCTGACAATAGCAGACAGAAGCTTGATTATTTGGCAGTCTCTGAGAACACTTAGATCAACCTCCATAGTCAGACAAAAGCCCAACTTGTGAATCTCGTGGAGCTTAGGTTAGGTGCTATCAGAACTCAATTCTTCTAAATGCCCAGCAGTCGTGCTCTAAGCATTTTATCAGTTTTGCTGGTAGAAATTTTGGTTCCATTGTGGTTTTGTAGGGGCATCTAAAGCTGGGACATAGGCCCTTAAAGGGTCAGTTATTGGCAAAGTCGTGTAGTGAGCTCAGGTCTGTATGGCTGTGTAAAAGATGTCCAAGACTTGTCACTTTCAATGACTTTGGGCTTGCACACCTACCACCCTGCAGATCTGTGTGATTTGACTCCAGCAGCTTGACAATGTCCTTGCAAATGTTCAGGGCATGATCTTCAAAAAAAATGACAAGAGCATCTCAGAAGGGTGTTTGGCAGATACACTTCTGGAGAAGGGTAAGCATCATTTCAGATAGAACTAAGAAAGGAGATGTAGCGTTGTAAAGGATGAGGACGTGTTTTTGTGAAGCAGACCTTTTATTCAGGAGTGCTGAGTGTAGTTAACTCTTGGGGAGTTCCCTGCCCTAAATGCAGCTTTTGTCTTGGCATTCAGAAGCTGTTAGGTTACGTTCTCTGGGGCTGCTGGCTGCTGCTAACCAGGTATCGTGCCTTATCTGCAGGGGCACAGCCTAATTCATACATCAGTTGTCTCATCCAAGAGAGAGTTGAGGTTACATGACACAGCTTGTGCCCCACATGATGATTACCCATTTTTTGAAATCCAAACCTAATTCCAGCTATAGTTTCAGCCCTAGCTATGCACAGTGCATAGTTGCTTAACAGATCCCCACTTTGCACTGTGGATTTTATAATGTGGGAAGATAGTTGAGGCCACAGAAGTTTAGCCAGCATTCTCGGTGTAAATAGTGAAGATGTCAGCAGATGGTGTTGAAAGACATCTCAACTTGTCCGTGTTTTCATAGGGTGAACAAAAGATTCATCTTCCTTTATGCAGCTCTTCATATCAAAGAGAGCTGTGGGAAGGGCTTGGCTGCAGGCTGCATCTCATTATTTTGTGGCTGATGGTAGCTACAGAAAGGTGCTGCAGAAATTCCATATAGCCATAACATCAAATCCTTTTATTTAGGAAACAAAAAGTCACCACACTGTAAACTAGCCCAAGTTGTGGTTTGGTACACTTCTAATATCTGGTTTTTATCCACTCCAGCTGTCAGATGGAGAGAGGAAAAATCAAAACATTCATAGAGTGTTCCTTCTTAATGGAGCCCCTTAGGTGGTCAGATCTGGATTGACTCCTGTCTCCAGTGCTGGAGCACATCTGCCAGTTGGCTGGAGAATCAGAACTCCCTATTCTGAGGCGTCTCCTTGGGGAGCAGCCGGGTGCTGCGCTTGCACGGTGACTCTGGCACATGTGCTATGATCCACCACGTGATGGTGAGAAAAATCCGGTGGATGGGCAAGTGAAGTGTCAACAAGGACGTGAAGAAAAGCTCTTCATCCACATGCTCAGAGCATCTGCTTGGCTGTGGCGCCGCTTCTCCTCGTTTCAGCAGATCTTCACAGACCTAACATAGAGTAAGCACTGCTACTTTGAGATTTCTTGGCTCTCCAGGTGACTGAGTGAATGGAGAAACACTGCTCTTGAGGAGTAATGAAAATGCTCCCCGTTAACCTTCTGCCACAAGGAACGTTTGCCCAGTCTTTGCTTTCTCTTGCCTGTTTTCTGACCCATGACAAAACTTTCCTCTCACAACGTGCCCAGTGAGCTTCTTCAGAGGTCATTTCTGTGAGTTTTTGTCAAGCAAAAGTCTGTGTAAAATAACCTAATTGGTTCTTGTTTATCTGCAGATGTGTTGACATTGTTTCAATGGCTTTAGGAGCGTGTTTAAATTTCCATGCAGTGCAAGTGGTGTAACAAGTCACTGAGAGGCAGATGTCAGAAATGGCACTGAGCGGCTGCTGCTGACGTTTTTGAGAAGTAATTTGGGCAATTCCAGCCAGTTAGTAAGGTGTAGAGCTCTTGCACTTCCCATGGGCACCAGTAAGACTTGTGGGTGCTCAGCAACCCTAAAGCAGCTCAGTCTTTTGTATCGCAAGCTGGGTATCCACGCTTAGAGGCCACTTCTATGCACACCTGTTAAAACAACTGTTTCTCAGTCTGTGTGGGAGAGAGGTACAATAGATTGTTATCTTGTCAGACACTTCACGTTCCTTAGGAACAAAGGGCTTCCTCAAATGAAAGGCTCAACATAAGTTCAAATATTACTTTAATGGCCATGTCTGTATTGAATTTCGGTGTCCATCTTTGGGTCTAGCATAATCTTTGCATCATCTGATTGCTTACGTCTCACCTCTTAGAAAGGTTCTGCTTGGCCTTCTAAAGCTCTGCCTGTGGCAAAGTTGCAAAACACCTGAAAAAGTACTTTATTTCCTTCCTCTTCAATCATAACTGGCAATCTGAAAAATCTGTCTTCCCTGAAAAGTATTTCATCTTACAGACCCCTCTCGTAACCGTGGGGTCAGCTTAGGAAGGGCCAGTGTTTGTAGACAGGCCATTTGTTTTCCTTTGAGTGTTTAATTTGTTTATTCCTGTTTTCAAATAATCCCCAAGCAATATAGTTCCTGTAGCTGCGATCCTCATGAATTCAAGTTATTCACCTCCCAGAGGGTCAGACCTTTCATCAGGATGCCATTGGCACGAAGCAGTGACTGTTGCATATTCATCAGCCCAGACACGGGCTACGGGGCCTCCAAAAAGCCTGACTTATTTTTTTTGTTCTCAGAGCAAGGAAAACAATCCCTTCCCTTCTCTAGTCCCTTGATAAGGGTTTCTGTCCAATAACGGTGCTCTCTGCTCTGAGGCACATTTAACTGTGAAGTTTGCAGCGGGAGAGGCTTTCCTTCAAGCTGTTAGTGTTTCATCCTGGCAGGCTCCTCGAGGTTGTTGTGAGGAGTCTAGCCAGTTGGTGAGCTTTGTAATCTAAACCAGCTGTCCCAGGCTGAGGCCCCCATTTGCATTGTTTAACATACTTAGAAAATGAAGTGTTCATTTTTAACATTCCTCCTCCAACTGGTTTAATGCTGAATTACAGAAGAGAACTAAGCAAAACCAGGTGCTTTCTCTGTATTCTCTCCAGTGTCTGAGGAGGTACAGACGGCTCCCGATCTTCTCCGTTACTTGCCGTTTCATTCTTTGGACTATAAATGTCGGAGGAACTGAAGTGCTAGCAGAGGGTAATGTTTGGGAAAACTTTCTAGTTCTTCATCAGCGCAGACTCTGCTTTTTTTCCACCTTTCCCCAACGGTTGTGGACATGCAAGGATTAAAAAGGTAAGTGGTATGTATGAAACTTCTTTACTTACTGAAGGGAAAGCTCCTGGTGAGAAGTCTCCGTGGCGGGGATGTGATATGCCAATCCACTTGCTAAAGCCATCTGCAAAGAGACGGCACCTCAGTGGTCAGAGGTGGGGAAAGACGAGCTGTCTGTTACTAAAGCTGTGCTGTGTCAGACGAGTTCCTTCTTGGTCTGTGCTTATGCTCCACGCTTTAGGAACCCCAGCATCTGCGGGGGTGCTGAATTGCGGCAGCAAGCGATCCCACTGGCTGCAGTGATTGATTTGAAGCTAATTAGTTACTATTGCAGAAGTTAATTACTAGTTTAAAAAACTTTGCCTGCTGGGCAGGCTACTGTGACCAGCTGAATATAGTGTTGATAGGTTGTGCTGCATGTGGGTTACTAATTCTCAGGAGAATCTGAGATCCAAAGTAACAAGCAAATTGGGATGGTGGCTGCGGGCAGAGCACGTCTGAGGCAGTAAGGTCACCCCCGCGCACACCCGGAGGGAAGAACAGATCATCCCCTAACAAGAGAAACTAAAGTCCCTCTAGAAACATAGGAGTTTTGTGTGAGCAGTTCTGCAGGAGGTTTTGCTAGCGGGCAGGGCTCTGCAGTTGCTGGCGCTGCCGGCGTTCCTGCTAGAGCTCTCCTTGCTGTGTGCAGAGTGAGCACCCAGGCATCACACCAGCGCCTGCTTCAACACCTCTGCAAAGAGATTCGGGGAATCCATAAATGAGATGGGTTCTGTTGTGTTCTGAATGCTTTGCATCTGGCTCTAAGGAAAAGTCTGTGCAGAACTTGCCTTTCCTTGTCACTCAGAAGCTGCCAGCAAGCACGATCTGCCTCACACACTATGAACAACCGTTTCAGCATTTATGGTTACTTGTCAGAGCTTGTGCTTGTCTCCTCATTTAAAACAACTATGTTCAAATGTGTTGGTCACTGTCTGTGCGTGGTTTTTGTCTGGTGCATTTGTAGGTCTTGTTCTGCAGCTCAGTTTGCACTGGAAATCAGAGACAGCACTAAGAGAGAAAGTTGGCAGCTTGCTTGGGTAGCAGAACTACAGCTACCTAAAATATCCCCTGCTTCCTGTACTGGTTTTGTGGGAACGTATTGAATACAATTGCCGTTCAGAACTAGGATCCAAGATAAGCAAGTCATGTGTCTAATTGTATTGAGAAGACATTTTATATAAGGCAGCAGCAAAGCACTGAAATCCACAGGGCATTAAACAAACCAAAAATTCTTCCTGTCCTTTCCTGGGTTTCTGTCACTAAATACTTGGGGGTGGGAGTTCAGTTGCTGGGAATTTTCATGCTCCATGCTAGGAGTTCCAAATACAGCCACAGGGATCTGTAAGCAGGATGAGGGGTCTCTTCTTTCAGTTGCCATGAAGAGACCCCAGTGTGTCCCGCTAGATACTGACATGATATAACTGGGGAAGGTTCCACTGAAGATAGCTGCTGCTAGTAGCTGATAAACTAGCACAGTGTGTCTGCTTGCAGAACAACATATTACTCAAGACTGAGTAAAGGGACAGAATCTGGCCCTAAGAAAATGGATTAATCTCAAATGGAGTCTCCTGGGGATGAAATGTGGTTTAGTGGTTAGAGCAACTGGCTTGGATTCAGGACCTCCTGCGTGACATGTCCACAGCCTTGCCAATGCGTTGCACTGTGAGCTTAGGCAGGGCATGTGCTCTGCTTTACCCATCTGTAAAATGTGCATCATGTGCAAGAAAATCTTTGATATTCTCAGAAGAAAGGTGTCAGAGAGGGACAAAAATACCTTTTTGAGTACTACAGGCATGTTCATTAAACAGCTGCCGCATGGGGCATCATAAAATCCAGATTAGTTAATAGACATGTTTAGTCTGATGCTGATCCCAGTTGCATAAAGCATAGTACAATTAGTGACTCTGAGATCTGAATCTGGCCTACAGCTTTACCACTCCCTCTCCAGAGGCCAAATTCATGTTGGCAAATCTCTCTGGAATACACTGAAGTGTCACTAGAAAATAATTTGTCCATGTGTATTTAATTATGTCTAATGAGCCGGGATATCAGAAGGTTTTCAGCCTGTTTTCTATGCACATTACAGGATACTGGCTGCTTTCACACTGGCCGTCTGCCTTTCAAGCCCTGGAGAAGCACAGGTGAGAGGTGCACACAGAGATCTCTGTACTGGTTTGTGCTGGAGCGCTGTATGGCATGAGACTTAACTGGCTAGCAGGTGAATAGGAAGCTCTGTGGTCTGGGGTTTACATGAAAAGGAAGCTGTGTGGTCTAAGGGTTTAGAGGGGAGAACTCGGAGCCAGCAGGATTCTGGAGCTGAACATGGACTGAGCTTATTGTCTCATCCTTGCCAGCTCAGCAAAATATCCCTGTAGGAATCTGGACCTCACTGAAAACCTGATTCTGCCTCTGAACTGAACACTTCTGGAAAAGGAAATAAGAAAAGCCATCCCACGGGAGCAGGGACAGCTCAGTTCAGTGGTGGGAAACATCCACGCTTGGAAAACTTACTCAAATAAATAGGCATTTTCCAGGCGTAGCAGGATCTGGTCTTCAGACTGCAATTCTGGACTGTGATCCTGAATGACTGCATCCTAGGTTTCATTTTAATTTATGCCCGACACCATTTTGTTCAAGAGGCAGAGCTTTTGAGGGTGGGTGGAAGTAAAGCAGTCCAGTTCTTGAAATAGCAGAAGCATTAGTTCTTTGTGTTCTTGGGCTCCAAGTGGACTTTAAATTAGGAAAAACAGTTCCCAAAGGCATCTTAAGTTTCAGTTCCTAGTTGATAATCCAGATATACTCCGTGTCCAGAGCTGTGTCTCTAAATACCTTTGCCAAAAGGCTCTGAAATGCAGTTTGGGGTTTTTTCTATTACATTGAAAATTTCCTGCACATTGATATTTTTTGTGAACTTTGGATCTGTTTGGGAAATAATTCTCATGCCCCTGGAGAATTTTGGAGATGTTTTTAAGGGCTTGTTTTTATAATTTAAAAAATATTGTTTCCATTGTTATTTTTATAAAAACATCTTCTAACATAACTTCATTTTGAAGTCTAAGCAAAAAGCAACTTGAAACCAAGAGGATAGGAAGAAATTCTCTCTGAAGATATTGAAACTGGTCATTTCAACAATACTGGAATCTTTTCTGGAATAAAGTTCTAGAAAGTTGTTGAAACCACTTCTGCAGTGGTTTCAGTGTATCTGAATCACTGTTTTCTGCCCCAAAGAAAAGAATTTGTCTGAAAGATATCTTAATTTTTCCTGCTAAGCTAGGTGTAGTGTATACAGCACAGGACAGAAAAGGGAACTGAAAGTAGAGTATGTACATTCTGTAAAACATGAGGCTGATTATACATTCTCCCACCAGAATATCCTGGCTTTCCACAGCATGATTCAAAAACATCTTGGAATGGTAAATTAAGTGAATGCAGGATTCCTTGATGGTTGTTTGACACTTCTAGTAGCGTGTTCATGCACGCAAGTGGCAAGTGCAGTCCCAACAACAGTGCTGTATGTTTCACTTCATGTCCCCTCCCTAGTTCCTGCAGTGGCCCACTGACACTGGCTTATCTGTCTCCCCCCTTGTCTCCCACCTACAACTTACTCCTTTTCCAAACATGAACCAAGTACTTCACTCTTCCAATGATTTCTTCCACAAAGTCCAAAAATAAGTTTCTTTATCATTTAACCACAACAACAACAGAGGAGGAATCTTGAGCACACTCCATCCTTCTGCCCTCTGGTTATTTCAAATGGTTCCTGCTTTCTGGATATCTCAGGCTTAGATTCCTCAGTGTAACCTATTAACTGGCAGGATCCTGTGCTTGTAAAAGCTCCTTGGCCTGTTGCTAAAGAGCTGGAGGCCCAGTCAAAAACTAGGGAGAGCAGGAAATGATTTTAATGGGCTTGGACACAATCACACCAGAGCCATCACTGTTACAGAGCTGCTGAGGGTCACTGATGAGGTGCAGAAGACACCAGGGTGCAGCCCTGATAAAGACCAGCACAGCAGGATAGGAAGGAACACGTAAACTTTCAAGCCTAAAGCGTGTCATGTAAAGATTTATCTTCTAAAAGCCAGGAGGTTTGGTGTAAAGTAGAAGCCTTACTTTTATTAAGCTTGTGATGTTAACGATGGCTGCAGTTCAGTACGATGGCTTACAGGTTGAGACATGGGTACTGAAGGATCTGAATGTGGTGGTTTAGAGCCTGTTAGAGAAGTTAGCTAGTACCTGTCAACTGAGCCCTCCTGTTCTGGCAAAAACACCACCCCAAACCAGAAGAATGTACTCCTGTGTTAGCAGCTGGTATGGAGCCTGTTGCACATTGTGTGTTGGTTACCCCTGGGGAGATGGACAGCCTGACACCGTCACCACCTGAGGGAACTACCTCCTGAGTTAAGGGGCTGGCATCTGGGCTGAGGTCTTAGGTTCATGCCTTGCTGACTGTCCTTTGGGGAAGCGACTTTATTCTGGTGTACTGTACAGCACTGAACAATTGTACTAAGCATAATAATCCAGCTGAGCATTTGACTCTGCAACCCTCTCATTTCACAGTCACTGAGTGTCCTTTGTTTTCTCATTTTAGCAACAATGCACTAACGGGTTTGACCTGGACCGTGCCTCTGGGCAATGTTTAGGTAGGACTTTCATTAAATCAATACATTTAAATTGAGGTTCAGAAGTCCTAACTGGATTGAGTTAACATTGTGCTGCTCTTAGCATGTCCTAGTTGAAAATTTCTTGCTGTGTGACAATTGTGTGTGATTGTGTATATGTATATACAAAAATATATACATATATATATATGAAATATGCATGTGTATTTACATAGCACAAGTATATATTGATCTTTGACACTGTTGAGATACTAATTGGCTGTCCCTGGTTCTCAAATAGCTGCGATGCATTGAGATGAGATTGGGAGCTCAGGCTCCTGTTTCCAAATGACAAGGCTGTTTAGCCTCCTCTCTCTCCTCCAGACTATTTACTATCTTTGTTGGCAGCCTCTACCTGGAGGCTCAGATAAAGTCTACCACTGCTCAGGGTTGAAAATCCAAGTAATTGTTGAGGTAATATAGAGAAACACACACGTTGCCCTGTAGAATCTTTGTATCGATGGCATTCAGTCTCCAGGGCTGCATCCCCTGTGTGCATTAAATCACTCATACAGGAAGGGAGAAACCAGCAACAGGTTGCTTGCCCTGCCCTAGCAGCCTACAAATGTGCTCCAAGAACTAAGTGAATGCTCTATTTGGCTAAACCATTTGTGCATTCCAAAACTTAGTTCAGCAACTACATCGATCAGAGCAAGAAAGAGGCCTGAACCACGTCCCCAGGTCTGGCCATCCCTCACTTTTTCTGTGGGAGGGAGCTTGGGAGTTCCAAATCAGGATCCAAGTTTCACAGCTGGGCAAACCAAACCACCAGTGTTTGAAATCCTGATCTGCATGTTGTGGTTTGGACAGCCCCTCTAGCAGGAACTGACAGTAGTATGCTGTAGCCATGTGTAAATCAGCATTTAAACCGAACATTTATAGAATAACAAAGCAGGCTTTCCCTCTCCCTCTCCCCTCTAATAGCGAAATAAAACAAGTAGAGCACAGGATGTGTTGAATATAGGAGATGTTTCCTATTTTAGTATGATCTAACTTCAAAGTGAGGCTCCTCAAAGAAGGATTAGCTTGTACATTCAAAGACAATGTCCATTTTTTACTGAAGTCCTGAGAAAAGCATTTTAACTATTTTTTGGATAGGTCCCATTAAGAAGCAATCACTCATTTAACTTTTGCAATTTCCTTCCAGATATTGATGAATGTCGGACTATTCCTGAGGCCTGCAGAGGAGATATGGTGTGTGTCAACCAGAATGGTGGCTATTTATGCGTACCCCGAACAAACCCAGTGTATCGGTCACCATATCTGAACCCTTATTCAAATATTTATCCACCACCCCCAGCACCAGGCCCTGTTCCTAACTACCCCACTGTTACAAGACCTCTGATCTGCCGATTTGGTTACCAGTTGGATGAAAACAATCAGTGTGCTGGTAAGTAGTAGAAATCTTTATTCTGTATTTTTATTTATATTAAAGCTTGTCTGGCATTGGAGAAACAATTCTCCTGCAATTGGCTTTTAGCGACTGTAGGACTCAAGCCCAGTCTTTTGGGGTTCAACTAGTTTGTTTTAAGGATGTGAGCTCTACCTTTCATACTCAGTGCAAGCTATGATACGATTTAGTCTTATTATTTAATCAGGAAACCCACTTTTATCAGGGAAATCATGTTTTTATGAGAGAAACAACCATCTGATGTCAGGGCGCTAAAGGCATGCCTTTTATGCTTATGAGTGTGTCCTTGAGAGAGCAGTAGATGGCCCTCCATCTGAAGCAGTCGATGGAGCCTAAGGAAACCTTGACCCTGTTCTCAGCAGTTCAGGTTTCTGGACCTTGGTCTTCCTCCTTTAAATGGTACAAACACGGGTTGTTTCCTTCCGTGTTGTACAATTTTTATTTACTTAGACCTATGGAGTCACAGGTTGCTTATCTAGAGGGTGGTACACAACTGTTAGCATTGCCATTGCTTTAATGGCTATAGATTTCAGCTGAAACTGGAACTCCCTTGCTCAAGTATCTGCACAAACATATGGGGAAAGTATTGCTGCCCAGCAGAGCACTAACATTGCCTTGGCACCTTGATATTCCCAATGTCCAATACACCCCCTGCCCCTTGAAGAACCCTATGAAAAATTCCTTGTGTTGGTAGTTTTTCTACTTTTGCATCTTTTGCTAGATTCTGATTCCACTGAATTTTATCCTGTGTTTAACTTGGATACAGGTTGTTCCTGTGTTACTCAAATTCAAGGGAAATTTAGATGATAGCCTTTTGGTTTGCTTGCTTTTGATAATGTCATGTTCTGGAGAAATGGAGAGAAAATTTCTAAGCTACGTTAAATTCCACTGGCCAAAATATTTATTTTTGTGCCAGAATTGGAATCAAGTGATCAAGATCAAACTGATCATTGGCAGCTGCTCAGGGTAACTACTGGATGTGTAGCCCACAGGTCTACCACAAAATTCATCTCCTGCATCTCAGTTGTAAAGTGAAGTTTTCATCTGTCTTTTGTAAAGTGAAGGTTTTGTATATTCTTACATGTAGCTAACTGTCTGGAGGTTCTTATAAAAATCTTTTGTGAAATAGGACTGGTCTTTTATGAGAAAAAAACCCCAAATGACATGAGCTTTCAATAGAGAATTTTGCCTGTCTGTAGACTAAGAAACTGCATTTAACTCTGAGCATTTCCTTTTTGAATGCTGCTGCGGAACAACACAAGAGCTAAGACTGACTTGTCTTTTGGGCTGATTCTGCCCCATTGTCTGAAATTTCTGGCAGGACCTGATTTCAGATGATGTCCTTTGTTTGCTTCCCTAGTGAGGAGACCATGATGCTTCCCGGGAACTGTGAGAGTTTAGATTTAAATTCAGCTATTTTGGGAACATTTTTCTGTATTTGAATCATTGCTGTCATGTCCCAAGGTGGGAAAAAACTATTTTATAGCCAATGTTAGTAGTAACACCCACTGGAAAACTAAAAAAAAAAAAAAAACCAACCAAAAAACCCCCACTTTTTTTTTTTCCCAATGAGTTTTGCAGTCCTGGGCTCATGTGGATACTGTCCAGTCCTCTGAAAAACTGCAGCTAGTCCTTCTGACCTTCGCAAGCTGATCGACCTCAGTTATTTTATCTACTGATTTGTAGGCTTCCAGGAGTGGTTTCATTTTGCTGACTTTGATGTAAATGAATCAGGAAATGGGGCAGTGAGTGGAAAAGAAGTGCTGAAATCTAAGGGGAAATGAAAGTCCTGTATTTTACTCTCTCTGGCCTGCTTCACACAAACCACAATAATCAAAACAGGTGGAGTTTGGAAATTTTACAGTGGACCTTCCAGCCTGCAAAGGACATATATGTTCCTATCCAAGCTGACAGAGCTTTGAGGACTAATGCTTTCTTCAGGCAGGGCTGTTCACTTCTGTCACTTTAACTTTCAAACACAGGAGTTTAATTGTGAGGGCAAGTTTGGGGAACAGAGACGTTAACAAGAATAGATGGGAAAGGACCGACCGTTCGAATACCACAGTTAGCTGGAAGCAGTTCTTGAAAGTCTGCATCAGGTTTGAATTTGGGCAGATGATGGATCATATTTGTGTTAGAGGAAGAAAAACAAAACTTAAAGAAAACAAGACCTGTCAGAGAGAAGGGGTCTCTCCTGGGGTTAGATTTCATTTTTCATTTAGTGCAATCTTCTGGAGACATTTCCTGTCTTGATGCAGTATTTACTTGTGCATTTGTGTGCCCTAGGATGGCAAGTGTGAGCTCCAAGGGAAGTGGTATGAGTGCATGTCTCACTGCAGCAGTGGTAGGAAGGACTGATCCCCTCTTTTGAGTACTTCTGGTGCAGTTAAAAGAGAGATGTGCAGCCTTGTCCTCGAAGGCCTTGAAGATGAGGCACCAGGGAACCTTGACAAGGACCTCAGAAATCACCAAAATTTCACTGAGGTCATTCAAGAAAACCTGAATCACTAACTTATGGCTCCATCTTATTGTAAGTTCATCATAAGTTTTGCATCATGTTAGTAATATTTCAGTTGCTTTGTGCTTCCCTGCTTGTCAGCATTCAGCATGCTCTTCACATACAAAGCCCCTCAGGGGCTACTTTTGTGGTGGAATGGTTGGGAAGAGTAAACTGGAAGCTATTTTGCCCAGTAGCTGAGTCATTCTGTAGCTTACAGGTTTGTTATGCTGTTGTCCTGGCACCACTTTCCAGCACCTTCTTTCCAAATAAAATTAGATAAAATTAGTCACAGGTATTTTCATTAGAGATGATGAGGCTTTTTGCTATTAATTTCAGGGGAGCAGAGCTATTCTAATGCCAATGTTTCTAATGTTTTAACAGAGTACACATTTTTGTCTGGTCAGGTATGGGGTTACAGGTCTGGGCCACATTTTCTATAGTTAGGCCAACAGAAATCTTTACTTTCTCTTTGAATTCCAGTCAAAACAGCTTATTAAACACAGGAACCTTCCCTGGGAGATTTGCAGCCTCGGCTTTGAAGCACTGAGCTTGTCTGAGAGACTTCAAATGTGAAACACGATAAAAATTTGATCTGAGTGGTATGAAACTTAACAAGCTCTTTTTTTTAAATATCCCCGTCCTTTGCTAGAGCTGACAGAAACACAGGAAGGCTGTGAGAGTGTCACTCTGGCCTGGTCTGGCATCTGGCCTACCTACCAAGGCTCCACTTTCCCTGGCTCTCAGAGGAATGTGCACCCCGGGTGGTTCAAATAACATTCCCCCTCATGGGGGCTGACATATTCCTACACAGAAAAAGAAAAAAAAAAAGAAAAAAGAAAAAAGAGCCATTATTCTCCCCTTCAAGGTTTTTTTTGCCTCAGCCTTTCTGGCCTAGATGGTTGGAGACAGAGGTTAGGTGTCCGTGTTCCTTCCCCATCCTGCCCACTCCTCAATCTTAAACAAGAATCTTGTATCTCCAGATCTTGTCCTCTGTGAAAACACAACTTTTCCTGGCACAATTGCCCCTCAAAGACACCCATTGGTGACCGTTTTGCCTACTACAGTATCCTCTGTGTGGCAACAGTCAGAGAAATATTTTAACCATAATGGCTTTTTAAATCTTCTGTGGATTTGATCCCTAATATATGGTATTTTGCCTTTGGAGTTGGTGAATGCTTTGTATCTTGCATGTATAAATGTATAGTGTTTTCAACAGCACGAAGACTGTGTAAACTCCTTCCAGAGCAGGTTGGGAATGATTTAGAACCACAATTAACACTGGAATAGAAGACAACATACAGGAAAATGCAAAGAACATCTAGTGCAAAACTGCTGCTTGAACTGTTTGTCTTCTAACACTGCTTCTCTATAAATACAGAACAGTTAGTCATAATAATGACATTTTGTTCAAGGAACTTGGTCTAGTAACTGTTGGCAAGGTTAAACTGGAGCGAGGGCCCGTGTGCTTGCATTATACATTCGTAAGCTGAGAGCTCTTTCCAATTTCCCTTCACTCCACCTTGCTGTTTCCTGATTTACAATGATTTTTTAAACATGCCTCTAGCACAGAACCTTCTGGGCATTGTGGAAAGAACTGTAATGGGTGGGCTCTTATTTTTGCTTTCTCCCATTAATGCACATGCACAATGTGAGGAGATGATGGGGCCTCTTAGGCATCTAAGAGGCTTGAATGGAGGGACCACAGAAAGCAGACCACAAAAAAGAGAAGTAGATGTTAGGAATGCTATAAGCATAAGGCAAGGTGAGTACAACCTAGAGAAAGAAGGACGGGAGGAGGCCAGAGAAGTTTATAAATGTGGTGGGTTGATGCAGGCTGAAGGCCAGATGCCCTTCCTCAGCTGGACAGGGGAAAGAAAATGAGTTAAGGACAGGGAGAGATCTTTCAGCAATTACCACCACAGGCAAACCAGACTTGACTCAAGGAATTTAATTTAATTTATTACCAATCAGGAATAGGAGTAGGATGAGAAATAAAACCAAATCTTAAAAACAGCTCCCCCTCCCTTCTTCTTGGGCTCGACTTCACTCCCAATTTCCCCTCCTTCCCCCACTATCAGTGCCACAGTGGGATGGGGAATGGGGGTTGTGGTCAGTTCATTGCACGTTGTCTCAGCTGCTCCTTCCTCCTCAGGGGGAGGACTCCCCACAGTCTTCCCCTGCCCCAGCATGGGGTCCCTCCCACGGGGTGCAGACCTTCAGGACCAGACCGCTCCAGTGCGGGTCCCCAGTGGGATTACAAGTCTTGCCAGCAAACCTGCTCCAATGTGGGACCCTCTCTCCATGCTGCAGGACCTGCCAGGGGTTTGTTTGAGCACAGGCTTCCCGCTGGGTCACAGCATCCTTCAGGTGTCTCCACATGCTCCAGTGTCGGGTCCTCCATGGACTGCACGTGGATCCCTTCTCCACCATTAACCCCGTCTCACCGTGGCCTTCTTTATAGGCTGCAGGGGAGTCTCTGCTCCGGGGCCTGGAGCTCCTCCTTCCCCTCCTTCTCCCCTCAGAGTGTCTGCAGAGCTGTTTCACATATTCTCACTCCTCTGTCTGGCTACATTTGCTCTGGGTGCTTGGTTTTGGGGTGGGGTTTCTTTTTCCCCCCTTCCTAGCTGTGTAATCCCAGAACTGGTACGACCATGGCTGTTGAGCTTGGCCTTGGCCAGCAGCCAGTCCGTCTAGGAGTTGGCTGGCATTAGCTGTCAGACATAGGGCAGTCTTCTAGCAGCTTCTCGTAGAAGGCACCCCTGTAGCCCCCCCACTGCTAAAACTTTGCCATGCAAACCCCATGCACTTAAAAAAACCCCAAAAACCATCATCTTTCTTTCTAAAACAAAAGCTAAAAACTGTTCTTCAAGGCCTCATCTGTGGAGCAGTCATTGCTTCACCCTTCCACAGTTCTCAAAGACTGTCAGGGCCTCCTACATTCCCCACCTACAGGTCCCCAGTCCTACATTTGTGCAGTGAAACTCTTTCCTTCAGAATATTACCTTTGCACAGCTGGAGTTCAGATCATTCTCATTTCTAGTGCAAGCATAGCTAAAAGCCACATCCAAGCCTGCAGTCGTACTGACCTGCCCCGTGTGCAACCCTGTTAAGAGCAGCCTATGCCTAATGAGTTTTCAAGCAAAATAAAGGCACCAGATGTGTGTGTCTGGCAAGCAGGGCGGCAAATTAAGATACAGGGAACTGAGAGAAGGTACCCAGGTCTTTTTTGCGACAGGCCCACGGCTGTGCTGGGGATAGAGCCCAGAATTCCCTATCTAATGGCTTAGCCACGGTCAGGCTGCCTCCTAATAGTGACTTCTCTACGGTGAAATCTTTGGGCATATAGAAGGAGGGGAAAGGAAGGGAATGCAGCAAAGGGATTAACCCCTGCAAGGGGTGATGTAAAGGAAAAATAGATGGAATCCACTCCTACCATTGCTTTCTGTAATCCTATGGGGTTCAGCTCTGTGTGTTTCCCTTTTCTTCTTGGTCTTTGAGACAACAACCTCTTTTGCTGTTCCAGAGGCACAGCTCCTGAAGGCTACACATAGTCCTTCTTCAGGCAGCACTGCCATCATGTCCAAGTTAACTAAAAACAGAGTGCATGAAAATATGTTCTTCAAGAGATCTAGAGCATCCTCCTGAAAGGTTATGTAATTGATGACAACTTCTGATTAATTAAGGGCCGTGATGTGTATCCTTTATTCATATGATGGTTCTGTTGGCTTTCGTGTGGGGAAATAGAAATTCAGATCTCATGCTGCCATAGCTGCATGACATGCATAGAAAGGTTGCCTCTGAAGCATCTCAAGGAAGAGGTCTAGATGGTGACTGAGACTTGGGTTGGAATATTTTGGGTTCAGTTCCTGACTTTGCTGTAGACAAACGTGCTGGGTATTTTGGGGCTTCAGGTCATTCTGTGCAAACCGAAACCATAATTCCTTTTCAGGATTGTACCAAGGATAACTGTGTGAGTGATAGGTGCTGAGATCGCTCCTTGACAACTATTATGTAAAAATATGTGAACAGGATAAAAGAGGCCCAGTTTAATCTTACAGCAGCGAAGCTCAAAGTGAGACATCTGAAACTCATTTACTTTCCTAGTGTACTAAAGTGGAAATCACTGGGCACTTTTGTCTGTGTTTCTGTACAGGACAGAGGAGAGGGCAAGTCCCAGAACTTTAGCAGTTACTCCCATTTCAGGAACACCTGTGCTACTTTCAGTGGTTATTTAATCCTGGGGGGGGTCAGTCACCATCTACTTATGCCATGCTTCTTTCATGGTTTAGCACAATTCGAGGTGGTTGGTGCTTGATTATCTCCTGTAATGAGACTAGACAAGCCAGGTAAGATACAGATGTGGAAAATACAAACTATGTGCATTAAGACAGAAGACCATATGCCAGGGGACCAATGAAAGAAGGATCACTGACATACATACCTGCAGACATGCTTAACATAGCCCTGTCCCATCGGATAAACCCACACTGTACTGCTCCAGACACACATAGCTGTAATTCTTCTGGGTCCAGCCTCAGGGCTTCTGATCTGATGATCTGATCTATTCACAACCTCAGCAATTTTCAGTAAAGGTAACCACGAGTGGACCATAAAATACCAATGGGTAACAAGGTATGTCTGAAAACACTCAGAACTCCTTCCTCCCTCAGGAAACCATCGCACCAGCACAGATGGACCAGGGCTGAGGAAAGGCAAGGTTCAGCTAGATCCTACAGTAGGGTCCTACAGGAATTTGACTAGCAATAAACAAGTTGTAGCCCAGCAGAATTTACTAAGGGGAATGAGGGTGGAAATGCTGCTTTTTACTGAAGTGAGAGCATTTGTGGTGGAGTTGGCTTGATCCAAAAGGTTGTTGTATATATGTGCCTGTAGTGTGGTGAACTGAGCCTTCTGTGGCTTGGATTATTCCTTCTTTCATTCCTCACTGAGTGCAGTGTGGGAGGAGTACAGTCTGGTGGTTAACACATGGGAGAGTGCTTCATTTATCTGTGAAGCTTCTACTACTCACCAAAAAATTAGTAAAATTGAACCAAGAAATGTAAAATGCAAGCCAAGAGGGCTGGCATGTTATTAAGGAAACTGGCACCTCTGTGCTCTAGAATGAAAAATAGCAGGTTCCTGCACATGGCAAAGTGTAACTGTACATGCAGGTCCCTCATTCTGCGTGTCAGTGCCTGTCAGCCATCACTGACCAACTGCATTTATGTGTGATGGTGTGAGAAGGGAAGATAAAACAAACACAACTACAGTGCAGCCACAACTGAACTTGCCTGAACTGCAGTCATACTAGATAGATAGCTGGATGAGACAAAAACTCCTCTCAGACCTCCATGTGAATATAAGGAGAAACTTTCTCACCGTGAGGGTCACAGAGCCCTGGGACAGGCTGCCCAGAGAGGCTGTGGAGTCTCCTTCTCTGGAGACATTCAAACCTGCCTGGATGCATTCCTATGTGATTTAGTCTGGGTGATCCTGCTCTGGCAGAGGGGCTGGACTAGATGATCTTTTGAGGTCCCTTCCAACTCCTCATGTTCTGTGATTCTGTGACATGTGGTTATGATCCCCATTGACTTTGGTGAAGATCTTGGAGCAGAAGATTTTGCAGTGAATTTATTAGGTCTGAGTTAATCTGTCTTGACCCTAAGTCACTGACCAGAAGTGGCTGATGGTTAGGGAGTTTTGTATCATGTTTTTCTCCTGCTAGACTCCTGGTAAGTATTTCCTAGACTTTGAGGGGAAAAGAATAGGCAGCTGGTCAGAAAAGCTCCTTGTGACTAAGAACTGCGGCCACCAGGACTGTGTGAATTCGCTTTCAACTTTACCTTACCTTGAGCTAATCTGATTCTGTTTGCACAAGTGTTATCACTTGCTTATTAGAGATGATTAACAGTTTTCTGGTTTCTTCTGTCCTGAGGCTGCTAGTCATGGGGGAAGCACAGTGGCATACAGAGAGGGGCAGCTGAACGAGAATGTGTCCCATGACAAACCATTGCTGGTTTGTGTGCAGAGAAGGGGCATAAGCACAGAAGGGACAATGTCCCTGTCTTGTTAGATATGAAGGACGTGGTCCAGACCCAGGAAAGTTAAAATCTCTCTAGGCTGTGACCTCTCTATTTCATTATGTGTTTGGGTTTTCCCTCTTTCTTGGACGTGTATCATACTTTGGCATACAAGGTGGCAAGAACCCATCTCCCTTGCATTTTGGAGACTGCAGAGGGAAAAGGTATGCAAGGGAAAGAGGTTTAGCTGATACTCTGGGTTTTGGGTGATTCGACGACCTCAGTTAAGCTTGGTCTCTGAATTGGGGGGTTTTGGTCACTAGGCTCTGAGCCAGATAACACACAGACTTCAGTTGTCACCAAGAGCTAGTTGGCAGGAGGCTATCTCTGACTCACTTCAGAGGAGCAGTAATGGTGCCAGCTTGCCATACCCTCAGGCATGTGCTGGCCTGGGCAGGGCTCTCTCCCTGGCTGTTAATCTCTGAACAATTCCTTAGACTGACTGCTAACAGCAGTTTGATACATGGGGTTTTGTGGCCGCCTTGCCTTTATTATGTCTTACTTCCAGGGATTTCAGCTGTGCCAGATCAGTTAAAGTCACTGTGTTCCCATTAGCCCTGTCTGCTCTGGAGCAGATCCCTTTGTGGGATGGCTGTCATGCAGGCAGTCCTGCCAGTGAGACAATAGCAGGGCTTAAAAGAAAATGAAGTCACTTAGCAGTGCTGGAAGACTGGCAGACTTCACAAGTACCTTCCCCAGTCCATTGGCGCTGTGGCTTGTTCTGCTCTCATTTTCCTGTGGGTGCCTGTTTTGGCTGCAAATGACAATCCATGCCTAGTCCCCTCAGGGGCTCTGATGGTATGAGGGATGCCTTCTTTACCTCCCCTGGCATAACGTGCCGAGTTCAGCACACGGTGGCGTGTCCTTTTTCACCTGGGAGGCTGGTTTATTTTCAGTGCCGTTAATAACCCCAGCACTCTGCCCTGGACGTGTGCTTGCAGGACCCACAGTGCCTAGAGGTGGCAGTGCTTGCAGTGACTGAAACGTCACCGTTTTTCTTGGCCTCTCCCATATATGTTTTGGGTCAGATTTGTTTCTTTTTGCTTGGTTCCAGCCTGAAATTGGCTGTGGTTATATGTCACAATCAAGATGTTAGGCCAAAATATATAGAAAATATGAATTGGCTTCTTTGCCAATATAAATCAGCCAGATGGGCCATATGTTTTGCCAGAGTCTATAGGCAGAGGCAATGTGCTGTCCTTGCTCCTTTGTCTTTTCTGGAGGACACCAAACCCATGGCAGAGTTGCAGTGCGGAAATCCTGATGTTGTGTGGAGCTTAGCATGCTCTCACCTGCTCATCTGCCAATTGACTGGCTTCCCATTTCAGTACTTCAGTGAGATGAGGGGAGTTTTCAAAGCAAACAAAGCTACTGGGAGATGAATGGGAGTTACACACCACCAGCCCAGCTCAGGGGAGTAGTTTCACTGGTCTGCCTCTTGGCTGGGACATGCTGCCCGTTGGGGATGACAAGGCTCACTGAAGTCCATCTCCAGTAAAACTCTCTGTGCTTTTAATTATTTTCAACCATAAGTCATAGTTGCAGGTGCTCTGTGGTCTGAGGTGGAAATCTGTGGTGCCCTGTGGTCTAAGCCCAGGTCCCCAGAGCTTGGTTAGCTGCCTTGCTCTCGCTGACCCTCATCCTCAGTAGAAGCTTAGGCTGTAAGTGCCCCTTGATCTGGCCCGTAGCCCTTGCCACAAGCTGCCCGAGCGACCTCAGCCCTCTTTACTCAGTACTGCTTTCCTAATCGAGTACTTACCTGAGTCGTCAGAATGCCTGAGTAACCAGCTGGAAATGCTTGAGGGGGGTAGGTTTTCGGGCTGAGGCATTCTGCACGATCAGGGTGTGAGTGGTGGCTTCGTTTGGGCACTTGCAGGTGTGTATATATGATCTCTTAAGCCCTGAAAAATCGCCGTAGCTTTTCTAGGTCTCAGCTGTGCACCAGTCACATACCACTGCAGGGAGAATACACCTGTTCCCACGAGGCATTCTGACACTGGAAAGGCTTCAGCTAACCAGGGAGAGGAGTGCAGCATGAACTTCTAGGGTCTAAGTGAATCCACGCTGTGCATTGTGGTGGGACACTAACTGTGCTGTTTGCTTTGGGTGGGTTTTTTGTTCTGTTTTCCACAGAAAGAAATAATTTTAATGTTTGCTTTCTTATAATATTTTGAGCTTGTTTCCATTCTCTAATTTTTTGTTTTGTTGTGAAGTAAAATTCTTGTTTTCCAGCCAGCCCCTGAGTAGATGGAGCATGAGCTGGAGAGCCAGTAAATTGGTGGCTGGTGCGGGTTTTGTGGTACAACTCCAACATATCCATAGGTGACACTGAATAGGAAGATTGTACAAACAGCAATACACAGAAGTCTACCAAAGATACAGTTGTGGTCAGGAAATTAAGGGGCTGGAAACCTGGCAGTAGATGAAAAGATAGGCTACCCCATGGTTATCTGATGGCAGATGAACAGCAGAAGGCAGTGATGTCAAGAGCAGTGTAGCACAGGGCAGTTTCTGGCAGTGGACTGAGACTTGTCATCTCAGAACAGAGAAGGAATAGTCCTTCAATATATTCTGCTTAGAATGGATCCCAGCCACTTACATTAAGTTCTTTACTACCAGGTATGTTTATAGTAATCTCAGCAGAGAGCACCAGTACACTGGGGGCGTTATCACTGGCATGACTGAGGCTGACTTTGATTTAAAAAGTTAAGTTCATTGTAAAGCTCAGGGTAAGATGGCAGCAATTGGAACTGTAAATGGCAGAGAAGCAGAAGTTGTGTGTGGTGGGTGCTACAAAGAATGATTGTTCCTGAATAGGGTGTAATTTGCTGAAATGAAGGAAAATTAATTTTAGACTGAACATAGCAAAGCCTTTTAAGACAGTGTGGTGTGCCAGGTTGTTCAAGAAGGTGTGTTATACTAGGGATGTTAGAACTAAATGTATCAGCAGAAGCATTTAAAAGCTGCCTGAAACAATTGTGAGCAAGAGAGTCTTGCACAAGTTGGGGGTGGGACAGATGTTATCAGGTATCTTTAAGCTGCTGTACTTTTGAGTCCCTTATGTATTTCCAGCTTCCAGTGTTCAGAGAAGCACAAAACCTTTTGCTTTATCTAACATTGCAGAGAAATCTCAGATCATGGGTGAGATTGTCACTAGGGTGGAGCAGTGCAAAGCTGAGATAGCTTAGACGGGTTAGCCTGACATCCCCTTTCCAAAGGAGGAATCTTGGAGCAGTGCAGAGTCACTTTGCCAGGCTGCCATTCCTTCCTCCTGGAGCAGGAGCCAGGCCAGGGAGAGGAGATGTTGTCCCAGGCTATAGCAAGCTGCTGATTTCCTGCTGTCTGAACTCCCGTGGGGAATCCCACGCCAGGCACAGGCTGGAGCAGCCTTGGATCATGCTCGTGTATTTCGGAGACAGACTGCAGTGATACATGCAACACTTGTTGCCAGCAAATCACTAAGCATTACATCCGGAGCTTTCATTCAGAAGCAGATTGAAATGTCTTAATTAAAAGCAGGGCTGACTTTGTGGTGGAACAGCCCAGAGCTGTGGATTGACAGCAATTGGTTGGTTTCATGCAGTCGTCCCAAAAAACTGGAGTGCCAGCTTCAGGAAGGAGGTGTTCTTCCCCATTACATCAGTGCTATTTGAAGGTGTGGGTTTGTAAAGCCTGAGTTGTGTTATGCAGCTGGTACGCTGCATTTTGGGACTAAATTCTTGGTGAAATCAGTGACTTTTTATTTTCTCAGCTTGCAACAAGGCAGAGCTGAAAAACGGCAAAAGAGAATATTAAATTTTTAGAGTTACACGTAAGATATCCAACGCTGCCTGTGATTGTTATTGAATTGAAATAAGTGGAAACTTCATCTCTGTATTGCCAGGCAGTTTTGAAAACAGGACTGTAGATTCGAGCCCAGAGAGCTATGGCACAGACGTGTCCTACACAGACTGCAGTATATATCTGAATGTAATCAGTAGCTGACAGTTTGCAGCATATCCAGTGATGACCCAGCAGGTCATGGACATTCTGAAGCTGATAAGGGATGTATGTCGTCACCAGACACAAAATACCATCGCACTCTGCTCCACCAAAACCTCAAGCTGACAGCTAGAAGCTTAGGACATGAAACCATTTCAGGAATAGCTGGTTCATTCCTTTCCTTCTGCCCTGAGGAGGGATGTGAAGCACTGAATTACACTGTCTGCAGGACTGGATGTGAGGTGATGAAAAAGATTGCAAATGGCACAATGCTAATCATGCTCAGGATTTGCTAGGCATGCTTCTCTACTGGAGACTGTGGAGACTGCTCTCTTGAACGACTGAGTATGACCAGAGACCCTGTGGTAACAAGGGGCTAATAAAAGAAAATACTGTGATAAAGGAAAAAATGTAATTTAGCTTTTCAGTGAAACAGGCCTGCACGATGGCTGGCATGTGCCTTGTGGAGAGTAAGAGCAGGAGTTTGCTCCAGGAATAACCACAGGCATTAAATGTTCCTGCTGGTTGGGAACACTGCCTTTTTTGTTTGTTTATTTATTTACTTGGGGAGGGAGTAATTACCTAAACAGAACATATTTTTCAGAACAGGCTATTTGGAATTGAACTATTTGGCTTGGGAACACTCCATGTGAACATGTGTCTTTCTGAGCTGTCAAGGTTTCTGTGAGAGCTGGTGGCACTGCCTGTGACATGACTGGTGGTGTGACTGGCCATCAGGGTTCAGCCTGGGGCACTAGTCAGCAGTCTCTGAATCCTGGTGCAAAAACCATAGACTTACCTGGAAGCTTTGGGGACAAAAGTGCACAGATGCTTATGTGTGACTGGACAGCCCTGGTTCTAGCTGTGTTTGTGCAGCACCCAATGAAATAGTTCTTCCACCTCAACACTCTCCAGTAAATTAAGCAGAGAGTGACAAGATCTTGCTGCTCTGATGCTGCACCAATAACAAGGTTTACAACTAATCTGTATATGCAAATACTCTAAATATTTTAGCTAAGTCCAGGAAAGAGATCAGTGTGCCATGGATTCCTGTTGCCTTTACAGGAATCCAGTTCTCCCAAGCGTACTGGCTGCCTGGTAAAAGGAAGACATGGGCATACTGAAGGACCACCGTGGTGGTTAGGGGGTGGGAGCACATCACGTGCAAGGAGAGGTTGAGAGAAGTGGGTTTGCTCTACCTTAAGAAGATGAGGCTGGTGAGGTGATCATGCTTCTTGCTGTCTTCAACTGCCTAGTGGGAATGTCTAGAGAAGATGAAGCCAGGTTCATCTCAGATGTGCATCCAGACAGGAATGGGCAAAAGTTGCAGCATGGGAGATTCTTGTTAGATCTGAGGAGAAACGTTCTTGTGATGGTGGTCAAACACTGGAACAGAGGTACATAAAGTTTGTAGCTAAAGGTTGGGAAAATCAAAACATTGGGGAAGTTCAAAACTCAGCTGGAGAAGGCCCTGAGCAACCTAAATGAATTTCCCCTACTTTGTGTGGTGACTTGGGGCAGGTGACTTCTACAGGTCATCTCCAACATGTCTTGGGCAACAGCTCTGAGACTGCAGTGCCTGAAGTGCAGAAGCCTGTATCTGGGGCTGGTTGTAGCCTTTAATTTGTCTAAGGCACCCATAAAATTAGTGATGTTCTCTTTCTCAGATGGACTTTGTGTTTTACTGTTGATATTGAAGTGCTGTAAGATCTTTGGATGGAAGTTGATACAGTGAAGTAGAAGCAATAAGCAGAAGTGAAGGATTTTGTTCTCACCTTATTTGGAAAATGAATCTTGAGTTTCACAGATTGCAAATTCAGTCAAGGATCTCCAGATCAACACATCTGTTTTATGGCAGGATCAGTACAGGGGAAGATCTGTCCTTATCTTGTTTGATTTATTGATCGACTCCTGCAAGTTAGGTTTGCTGCAGTTTCAGCCTCACATCTTTTCCTGCCTGGGAGTTTCCCAATCAACAGGAACCTGCTGTGGTCCTGCTCAAAACTGGCAGTTCTTGGGGCCAAATGAAGCCCTTTCCTTTGTCTCTGAAGGCTTGGCACATCTGCTTTGGGGGCTTGTTATCTCAGGATTTCACAAATCTCCAAAGTTTCCTTAATAACTTATGCATTAAAGGCGACTGAATGGCTTTTAAAACAGAGAGAGAGAGAGAGAGAGAAAGGGAAAAAGCCCTTTGAGATGAAACACCTCTTTTGCGAGGGAGCCATGAACTGAGGGTGAGGAGAGCTGGAGAACCGCCAGTAGACATCCACATCACAGGCTAACTGGAACACAGGAAGCCTCCCCTCTCCACACAGCTTTCATTCCTGCAGGGAGGTTTGCAACCCAGTTGGCTGGCAGCAGTTTTTGGAACATTGCAAGCAAATGTGGCTCAATAATTATAAAACAGCAAATGCCAAATCGGAGTTAAAGCCAGTTACTTGAGCAGGGATTATAGGCATTTTCCAATGATCACCACCACAGAAATAAATAAATAGATGGCTTGCTATGTATACACTCAAAGGGGAATGTTGCCCAACATGCATAGCTCTTTGCTATTAACAGTAATGAGGACACAGCTGTCTGAGCCTGGAAGCCAGTATTTGCAGGGGATAATTCTCAAGGATTTTTCTTCTCCACTGGCTTTTGTCCACTACCAATTCTTTGCTTACAAAAGAGCCCCAAAGGCCCTAACATTTATACAGGAATTACCTTGGCTTTGTGGCACTTTTGAGATTATTATAAAGCATGCTGACACAATTTGAAATTCAGATGAAATATTAAAAAAACAATTTTCTCCCCTGATAAGCTCCCCCGTGCCCTTAGTGCCAAGCGTAACACTCTCTTTGTAGTCAAAAATGACAGCTCCCAGAGCAGCTGGCAAGGGTTGCTGCCATGGGCAGGGATGTGAAGCTTTGCCTTCCCAAGAAGAACCTCGAACTTGCAGAGCTTGTGGCTGTGCCGGGGCAAACAAGTGATGTGGGTGAGTCATGAATAGCTGGTTGGCTCTACAGAGCCTCTAAAGCAAATTTAAAACTGCCTTGCTGTCCAGACAAGTTCTGCAAGCACCACTGGTGTGGCCAGGCTCTTTTCCCCTTTTTTTAATCTGCTGGATTCAGGGTATAGCATCATTCCTCAGGAGGACAAAGCACTCTAGTCTCCATTACATGTGTGCTTTACTAACACAGTTGGAGTGAGATGAAGTAAGATGCAGGCATACTACCTCCATCTACAGTCTCCTTGTAAACTCCAGCCAAGCAGCTTTGAATCCAGTCTGTTCCTGAATGAAATGTTGGTGGTGATTGCTGGAGCTTTGTGCAAGATTAGTTAGTGACGAGTCTCCCAGTCCCACTCCAGTTACCCATACTGGAGATCCTGTGTTTATATACATCCCATGCACGGGCTCCTCTCTTTCCATACATGTTAAAGATTTCAAGATACCCTGCGACAGTGACTAGAGCATCCATGGGGTATTCCCTCCAGGGGTGTGTGCATACTGCATGCCTAGGATCTGTCTCGCACTTCCAGGTCTCCACTGCTTGACTCCCCCAGTTGTTGGCACACCACGCTTCAGGGGAGGTCACAGCCTTTGTCTTGCCACATGTCAGGAGTGTGGAGCAGCCCTGCCAGTAACACTTCCGTGCTGTGCTGCAGGTGGATGGTTGCATCCCTTTGTTTTCATTGCGGCTTTCATTTCTGGATCCATTTGGATCCATTTCTCCTGCTGTATTAAAGTAAGGCTGTTCTCCTCTTTACTAGTCATTGTGGTCTATTCACAGTCTCAGACCACTTCAGCCTGCCAAAACACTTGGAAAAGGAGCTCTTAATGACTCAGTTAAAATATACGGTCAAGAAGTTCACTTATTAGAGGAAATGTAAACTGACCACCAATTGGCTAAACCAGCTGGCTGGACTATTTGTGCTAGTGATTTCTCAAAGCTCCCCGGGGAATGAAAGTGGGAATAGCAGTTCTCTTCTTTCAGCTCTCTCATGCTCTGTACCCTAACAGAGAAGTCTTTGAAAGAATTCGCTGGAGGAGAAGCCGATAGGATTTCACAGACATGTTTAAAAGCTTTATAAGTAGTGCTTCAAACTCCTATATTTTTAATATATCCCTTCTTACAGGGTCTTTTGAATCCCATGGAACCGCAGAGAAAATATACAATTATAGAAAATACACCTTTTCAGTGTTAATGGTTCCACTTCTACTCTGTGAAGTTTTGTAAGCCTTCTCCAGAGGTTCTTGTGTGACACTATTTCATACAGTGCAGCAAAGGGAGGGATACAAGGGCCTTTTGCTGAAAGTATGTCTTAATTCCTCAGGGTGCATTTCCTTCTTGTGGCTGCACATCTTGTGTGCTTCCAGTGCAATAGAAAGTGTCACATACCCTCTCAGCAGCTGGGAGTATTCTCCACAAGTGCTCATGGGCTCCTCTCACCACCCTACAAGCAGATCTCAGTGAAGTATGTGATCATACAGAATAGGTCATTTGGGGAACCGCATAGTGCAACAGTAACACTCCATTTATTCAACTGAAAAATGTGTCCTGCAGATGAAGATGAAACCACTGATGTTGAGCAGCAGCTGCTCGGTACCGCCTCATTCAGCAGGTTCAATGGGATGGCAAACACATCTTTACCCTGCTCCTGGATAGTATTTGGGTCACTCTTGTTCTGCTGTACCACAGCCTCTCAGAATAGCATTAAGTGCAGCAGGAAAGTAACTGACATTTCCAAATCACATGCACTGACCATGGATTTTGCAAGCTGTGCAGAACCTGCATCAGGAGATCATGAATCCAAAGAGTACAAAAGAATCCAAAGAGCTCCAGTCCGTGGAGTTCCCATGTTTAAGCAAAGTCCTTACTTGAAATCAATCCTTTGCCTCATTTCTGATCTCAGAATTAACCTGCAGGCTGTGCATTAGTGCAGAGGCTCTCATGGGACACTGGGAATAGTCCACACAACGAGGTGTGATCTTGTACCAACAGGGAACCCTGGGAGTCATGCAGGTGATGCCAAGTGGTGCCCCTTTTGTCCCCTTGCTATGCATTCATCTGCATGGCTGTCCTGTAAGTTTCAGTCACAGAAGCAGGACCAGAACTGTGCTCAGAGACCAAAGTCCTTTCACAGCTGAGCTGTTGTTTATCATCTTTGAGTAACATTAAAAGGGTGCTAGCTAAGGAAGAGCTCAGATAGCTGGCAGGAGAGCTAGAACCTGTGACACATGTTGAGCAATTTTCCTACCAGGCAGAAGGAGCAGCAGTACAGATTCATGCCTCACAGTGCTTAGCATCCACTGCCAGGCTGACCATCTATGTGAAAAACACTTTAATCCTTGTTTAGCAGTCGACCGATACCATAAGGCGTGTGTGCAGATAGAGGATGAATTCGGCAATCAGCAGCAAACCCTCAGACACTGAGCGATGCAATTAAACAGGTGCTCAGGGACTTGATCTTGGACTGTGCCCAAGCTCAGCAGGGTCAGTCCTCCTTGGAAAAAAACACTGACCCCCACACAGCAGCAGCTTGAGTTTGGCTTCAGTCTGCACTTGAGGAATGTGGCACTGTTATTTCTCCCCTTTTCTTATCAAATGTAATTATCTTGAGAAAAAAAAGTTTTGAGAAAACATGTGATTTCACGAAGTAAAAATCTACTACTGAGGAAATTATTTCTCAGTGTCCAAATAAGGAGTGGGGGAGAAGCTTGGGGAGAGCGCTCTGTTCCAAGCCATCTTGGAACTGATACCCACGTTACTGAGCTCGAGTGTTTAGTCCTGGCCTGCAATTATTTCTATTAAAAAAATAGACATCCAATCTTTGTATTATTTTAAAATGGAGCCCTGAGGGTTATAAATGACTGAATGAGCTTCAGTGTTTGAGCAGACAGACATTCTGGAACAAGCTTGCAACTTTGAGCCTCTCTGCAAGAACTTTTCTATCTCAAGAGCAGAGTGAGCTCCTGTGGTTGTGCTGGTTCCACAGTGGGACTGAGATACAGAGAGTGAAATAAAGGAGTCAGGCCCCAAATCACCTATGCTCCCTAGTAGAAGGGGGAAGAAAACTTTTTATAGCGAATTTCACCCTGCAAGACCTGTGCTGGCACAACTGTCAGGATAATCTGCAGCCATGCTCCATGGAACCCCGTGGTGTTCCTGGCTCTCCAATAGTCATGATGGCAAAAACATTCCCCCTTTTGTCAGTGGCCAGTCAGGAGCATGAAGCACAGCCATAGCTACCACTGTGACCCACAGAAATCTGTGGCATGATTACATGAACTCATTACTTAAGAAAGGAAGTCATGCATGCTAAATATGTTCCAAATAGAACAAAATGTAACAGCCCATCTGTGAAACAGTTCACATTGCCAAAATCATATCGTCTTGGAAATCTGCTGTCCACATTGGCTTCCCTCTTCAATACAGAGTCCAAGCAAAGTTTCTCTTCTAATCACCAAAGTCTCCAAGAACGTGGTTCTAGCTCAGAGATGGTAAGTCCTTGTCCTTCCATGATAGCTGTCTGCTAGGGGCATTATCACCTCCCCAGCCAGCAGAGAGAGGGGCTGTCATGGAGTGGAATGGTCACAGCATAGGCCACGTGCAGAGGGGTAAGCGTAGTCATAGATCCCACCACTTCCAACACTGGTGGATGTACTTAACAAGGCA
Source organism: Porphyrio hochstetteri (assembly GCA_020800305.1). Taxonomy (NCBI): domain Eukaryota; kingdom Metazoa; phylum Chordata; class Aves; order Gruiformes; family Rallidae; genus Porphyrio; species Porphyrio hochstetteri. The sequence goes on from CM036908.1 coordinate 1,851,099, forward strand.
GCATGCCCCCATGTTTCTGTAGTGGAAGGTGCAAATCATCTCCTTGGGATGGAGGTTCTTAAGTAAGCTTTCCAGATGTATTTTCTCTGTGGTGTGGGCTGTGACCACAAGCTCACGAATACCACAATGAAATTCATCACTGTGTATTATTTTTTCTTTTAAATATAGCTTTTTCCAATAAAGTTTTTTCCTGAAGGACTCTGATATTGTCTCTGAACTGCTGAGCTGATCTTAAGGAATTTGTTTCTTCTGTATTCTTTAATGTGTCAAGTCCTGTTTATGCTCAAAGCCCTGTTTTTCTGAGCAGAAGAAAGGCAAACAGTGCCTTTGCTTACAGGTTGTGAAACTCACCTTCAAGTGGGCAGGTGCTTCCAGTTCCTAAGCACCTCTGCTCCTTCTCCTCTTGTCTGCTGGCTTTCCTCCTCCTGCAGTCATTTAGCTTGCCAAACCATCTCCTACTTCCAGCACATCCAATTCCCTTCCACAGCTTAGTTCTCTCTGCTCTTTGATTCAACAGACTTTCTGGGGTAATGAGGTGAATTCTTCCTCTTCTTCTGGCTTCAGGCTTCATGGCTATTTAATAATTCTACATGTCCTGAAAGGAAGGCTAATGACCCAGCATCATCTAGAAGAAGAATGCTATCAACATTTTTTGAGTTTTCTGTATTCTTCTGTAGTTGCTATAAACATGTCCCAATAAAAAATATATTGATAAAAGTACAAACATGAAATGAAAAATTGCACATCCATACATTTAAAACTTTGCAAAGGAGATTCCACTTGGAAGAACTTTACAAATCCCTGTCCCCATTTTCAGAGTTTCAGTGGCCAAGACAGATCTCCCAATGGCCTAGGGAAATGAAAAAAGGTGTAAGGTAAGCAGAAAGTTTCAGGTGTGACAATTATTAATGTAGATAAAAGTAACTAAACTCTATTAAATCATTCAATGCAGATTGTAAGGAACCACTTTTATCCCATAACCTGTCATTTTTGGTGACTCAGGCCATAGGACCATATCCAGCAGTTGATGTTTCAAGCACACAATTCTTGCTACAGTATGTTTCTAAGGCATGCTGTTCAGGTATGAGGCCCCAGTGCAATGGAACATGTGCTACGTGCTTTATTATGTTTTTCAGATGGTTAAAATGTCAAAATGGTTTACTGCTAAAATCTGTGATGTATTTTTAATTTGTCTTCTAAGCACTAAATTTATATTCCATTGTCTTTTGTTTGCTTTATTGACCATCTCCAGCTATATATTTTGTTTCCATAGCAAAGATGCCAAGCAAATATACCTTGAACCTTTTCCTAAATAGATGAATAAATATGGAATTATCTTGCTCTGAGACAATTTTTGTGAATTGAAATTACTTTTGGAGATTACTTGATCTCTTTGCAGTATCACTTCCTGAAGTGCTGACTCCAGAAATGTATCTCAGTAATAATTTTACTAATGCAATATACAGTGGTAAGAACAATTTCCTGTGTCTACTCAATGCTCTCATGTTTGTGCTTGCTCTTTCAGCAACACTGAGTCAGGGAAAGTTCATGTTCAAGTGATTGTCTTTAATGACACCAGGGTTATTTTTTGCTCTTGATATGTGATCTTGCATTTGTCTGCCTTGAAATGCACTTTCACATGTGCCCACCATACCTAGAAAATTACTTTTACATGAATTCTGTTAACTTTTTAGTTCTTAACTCCCCCAGCTTGTGATCCTCTGCATTTTATCCCGAACGTGGAAAACAGTGGACCAAACCCAGATCATCAGGATGCTGTAGACAGTCACAGCATGATTCCACATTTAAGACTTTCTCTTGAGATTTCTGGTCTCCTAGCTTTAGTCTCTGTCATTTGAGCAGCATTGAGTATGTCTGGTCTTAATTCCATGGATTAGGGTATTGGTTTTCTTTTTATGCTGTGATTTCTTGCAATCTTATTGATAAAAATAAGAGTGGCCTCAGTCCTTCATTCTTTGTGGACATGAGTCAGTTTAAAAGATCACTACATCTTCTGATAAGAATTAGCTTCCCTGGTGAGATGTGGTGTTGTGCTGCAGCTTGATGTCTAGGTTTGTTTCTGACTATATTAATATACTGTCCAGTTTGTTGTTTGGTTTGGTTGGGCTGGATTTTTTTTTTTTAATATATGGCTTTTGAATTTATTTATATTTTAATTTAAGGGAAATGAGTTAAAAAAAAAATCATTCATTTTTCTATGATGTGGCTAAATTCAAAAGAATCCATGAAGATTACTGCTAGCTTTTACACAAAGCCAGTAATTTGCATGCTAAACACAATTAGTTCATTTGTTTATTCTGACATTGTAAATGATATCTATCCAGTCACCAGGCATCCTGCCATCCATTAAAAATACAATCTGTACCAATAAAAACAAAGCATCAGCACATCACATCCCACAAAAGGCAGTCAGCCAGCCAGAAATATAAAAACACACTTTCTCCACCCTCCCAATCCCCAAATGAAGCCCCATTGCCCCAGCCACCTCACCTCTGTCAACATGTCAAGTAAACAGAACATCACACCCCAGGGCTGCTAGACCAAAGCAAAGCACCACAGCCATCAATTTTTAAGGCAGACACACCGAGCTGAGAGGGTTGTGGTTAGTTTGGAGTATTTGGGCACAGGGTCTTGCAGCAAGGGCTTCCTGACAGATACACGTGGAGATGCCTCCTACCTATTCTGTTATTCAGTCAGTAAACCAGAGCTCTTTGAAACTCATGGCTTTGAGCCGTGAGGCTCCGTGGTGGTACTTCTCTGGAGGCACAGAGCAGGCTGGATGGGCCACGTGGTTGCTCTCAACATTCAGCTGGGAAGTAACAAAGGGAATTGTTCCCACTTCAGGTCAAATTTTAATTTCAGTCTGGACTTCTGCCTGATCTTATGCCCTTGGAACTAACTGTGGGAGTAGTAATGTGGACACAAGTGGAAGGGTGGATGGGAGGATATAGATGACTGCTAATTTGACAGCACACAGCAGTAAAATCAAGAGCCAAAAAAGACATGGGAACCTTTAAGGAGTCACCCAGAGCCACTTGGGAAAATCTGAGCTTATTTTAAAATATCAGTTCTTATGATGTTAGGTCTTTAACATCTTGTTTTCAAATGTAATTTCACAGCAACAGCTCTAGCCTCTTGGTCAGGGTGAGAGGAGGTGTGGCAGTGTCATGGTGTAACCCCAGCCAGAAACTAAGCACCACACAGCTGCTCGCTCACCCCTCCCTCCCCCAAGGGGATGGGGAGGAGAGTGAGGAAAAAACAGCTTGTGGGTTGAGATAAAGGCAGTTTATAGGAAGAGAATAGCAACAGTGATAGTGATAATACAAAAAAACCCCAACTAATACACAAATGCAATTGCTCACCACGTGCTGGAGGAAGAAAACCAACCCCTATGCCCTTGCCTGCTTTTAAGCAGCGATCCTGCCTCCTGGCAAGCTTCCCTGGAGCATGGCATTATGTGGCAGGGAATATTCCTCTGGCCAGCCTGGCCTGGCTGTGCTCTCCCAGCTCCTTGTGCACCTGGCAGGGCCTGAGAAGCCAAAACATCCTTCCAGACACTGCAACTACCTAGTGACAACTGAAAACCACCCAAAATGTTATCAACACTATTCTCATACTAACTCCAAAACACAGCGCTATACTTGCCACTAGGAAGCTGAAACTAGAACAGGGAGCTAGACAGCTTGTTCAGTTTGGCACCACCCATGGCTCTTCCCCTGTTTCAGCAGCTACTGGAAGCTCTGAGTGCATCGGTAGGGTGAGACAGTACCACTGTGAGGAGCACAGGAGCAACAGATGTAATTGAAAGAGCCTTCGGTGCCTCTGGAGTCTCCCAGTAGAACACAATGCTCTCAGAATGATGGGTAATCTTTTACTGTATAACTCATTAGTCAATTGTCCTGGTTCCAGCCAGGCCAGAGTCAGCCTCCCCAAGCAGCCAGCACAGGTGAGCTGAGTCAGCCTGGGCTGTTTTCCCCACCCCATAAAAGGGGCTGGTTGGGGAGGGGTGCTCCTGGTGCCTCCAGGACAATCTGAGCATGGCTGGGCTGTCTGGTTGGTAGGTAAGATGCTCTATGTTATCACCAGGTGTAAGTGAAATCTGTCATGGGCTGTTCTTGTTCACCTTTCCTGGTGATTTTGTCAGTAAACAGTCCTTGCCCAAACTCATGGAGGCTCTGTCTGTTCCTTCTCTGGGAGTTAGCAAGCAGCCAGCCACTGCCTGGGGCTGAACCACCACAGCTATGTGTAGAGACTGCTGGAAAGGTCTGAAAAAGTCACATCTTCAAGCATTCATGTAATAGATGCAGGGTATATTGAGCTGCATGAAAGATTACAAGTCAGCAATGTCTGCTGCCTGTTTGCTCTTGCTTCTACCTTGTTGAGTGTCACAGCCTAGCCCTTTAATTGCTTACTCTTGAGTTTCCCAGTTAAAATTTGCTGCTATTTATCACCAAGCGGGAGATTACAGAACTCCATAGTACAGTTTTATTGGAATTAGGATTGGAAGGCTTCAAATAAAAATGGGCTCATTGTGAACTGGCTTTATGTATAAGGGGACAGGACCTGCCATGAATAGTTTTGAGGGAAGCTGGACTATGACAGAGATTTTGTTATCCCCATTTTTCAGATAGGAAGCAGGACACTGAAGATTAAGAGCAAGGATTAGTGTGGGTAAATCCTCTGCCCATGAGCTACAGTGTGGTCACTGCCATGGTGATCGTTCCTTATGCACAGTAAGGCCCAGAGACCTTAGTCTGTTTTCACTGAGGACAGATCTAATGTATATTTTCTTCCCAGTTCACCTCGTGGTGATTCTTCTTGTAGCCAATTACACAGTGAGTAATCTAGCCCAAATCACAGACGAAGTCTTCAATAAAACCAGCTATTAGCAAAGCCCAGCCTTGGACTTGAAATGCAGGTAATGTTTTGTAAGGAACTTGACAATGAGAGGCAGGAAAAGCAGGTTTAGTATTACAAAAACCATCATTGGATACCCATGATGGGTGACACCATCTGATGACTACAGTACCAGTGCCAAAATAACCAAATATCACCATGTATTAGCACTTTGAATGGGACACAGTGGGGTTTCCAGTGTTTCTTTCTACCTTACTTCATTTTAGTAACTCTTCAGCTCTCCAGCTGATTAGACTTTCCTTTGGGGCTCAGACAAGGCGCTGCAGGGTTTCTTTCTGCAGAGAGGGCTGCTGTACAAGCTGTGCTGGGTCAGAGGCACTCTTCCCAGCCCCAGAGAACTGCATCTCAGGAGCTCCTTAGCCAGGTGTGCTGCCCTTCTATTGAGTGGGCCTTGCAGGGTTTTGTTCTATGAATTTCTTATATGCTTTGAACTTAAAAAACTATTGACCATTTAGTACCATGTACACTTAGCATCTCAGTTTTACTTGAGTATTATAGATCCCCCATCACAAGGCAAGGTGATACAAATGAGCTTTGAAGTGATATCCCCAGGCCATGAATGCATTTATGTCTGAATGGGCCAGAAATAATAACCCTGAAATAGGGGCAATAAGTACTTAGAAAATATAGTCACCAAAAATGCCCTGGGAGTGTTTTGGTACAGTTCTATGCAGGACTTGAGTCTAGTGAATCCATTATGCACAATCTCCCCAAGTTTTATGGATGGTTTCCTCCCCAGTAGAAATGAGGGTGGTGGTTCGTGGTTTTGGGGTTTTTTTCAATCTTTCCCTGCCAAATGTCTAGTTTTGACTTTATCAGCCAGATAAGTTCTCACTGTGTGCTGCACTGTGAAAATGGGCTGGGCAAGGCACTCTGTCCTCACACCTCTGATACTCTCCAAGAGGATCCCTAGTGGTTAGCCAGTTGCTGCTCCAGCGTTTGTCTCAGTGTGCAAGTATCAGGTCTCGCTGGTGAGCCTGTGTAACGCAAATAACCTCTGGCCCACAGGCTGGGATGATGCTACCTGCTTGAACTGAGGAAGCTGCGTGCCAGAAAGGATTGATTTGATTGCTCTGGCTGGGCCTGTCAGAGTTTAATGGCACAGCATGGTAAGGGGCAGTCAGAGAAAGCCAGGGAACTGGCTGTGTGCACTCAGGCCCAAGCAAGGAGACCTTTTGCTACCAGTTCTGCTCCTTATGCTGCATAAAATGTCATTAAGTCAGTGAGGTATGATTCAGTGTGAAACATGGGGAGCCAAGGGGTTCTGCAGAGAGAAGGCCAGGTTGATCAGGTTTTCTAGGTGCACTGGAAACACCACAGGGAGCCTCCATTGTAAAAGAAATATATGTTCCGATGGGAATAGGTCTCCAGTACCACTGTTCAGGTGAAAACTGGGAGCAAGCGAAGGAATCTGCTTGATAGACAGCAAAGAAAAGAGGACTGATGCCTTCCTCTTCCTGAGTGATTTGTGCTGCTGCTTATGCAACTGCTGCAAAGGTGACAGGGACAAAACTGATCACACAGCTTTGGGTGAAGGGTGCATGCTGTACCCCTGCAAGAAAGAGGCACCACAGCATCTATAGTCTTCAAACAGCATTGCTGATATATGTGGTGTAATACCCTGGCCCTCATTTTGTCTCTTCTGCCCTCCACGTATTCATAACACTGAAAGTAGGGAGCATGGACAAGGAAAATCTCCTTTTAAAGTGTAGGGTAGGCTGGAATCAGCAGGGTTGGCCAGCTCCCAAGGTCCCACTCCTAAAACAATAAGCAAACATGACAAATGGAAAGCTTTTTCACCAGAAAACATTTATGTCGCATTTATTAAGTTTATGGTTCGATAAAATCTGTGCTCAGACACGGCCAGTTGTGTGTGATAGGCTGTGTGAGGGGAGGATGCAGAGTTCTTAGCCCAGTTGTAGGAGCGATAAATGATCTGAACGACATATGTACCTACATAGTCTAGACTTGTTATCTTACTCCTTTCCCGCTTCCTCACTATTTTGCCAACATTTCCTCTGGCCAATTAATACTTGGCAACTGATTTCCAACAGAGTTAATTACCCCTAATTGTGCCACTCATCTTACCAGCTTTGACTCCCCATCAATTGCTCTGGTACAGATGTTGGCAAGATAAGAACTCCAGCCTTTCTCCATGTGTGCATTGATTTATATATCCAAACCTGGTAGATATGCTCCTGTGGTATATTGGATCCGTTATTTCATGGCTTACTGGGGTTGTACAGCTGACTGGCTGTGCTAGGTGCCTCGGAGGCAAATACTGAGACAGAATTCCTGTCCTCTGCTGCCTGCTCCAGCCCAGGGCGTTTGTGAGAGAGTTCAGTCATGACCCAACAAAGTCTGGGTTAATATGAATCAGGGAGGGATCAAGGGAGTAGCATAGCTCGGATGACATAGTATTTCAGCAAAGGCCAGCGCACAGTATGCTGGAATAAAAGATTGTTTAGGTATCAATAAATAAAACACAGAAATCCGAATTGGCTGGGAAAATGACACAATTTATCTTTTGATATTTCCATTTCTGACATCTAGAGGCAAACCCAGTGCCAGAAACATCAAGGAAGAGATTGAGCAAGGAGGGATTCAAATTGAACTTCTGACTCTGAAAGGCATTTTTAATCAGTCAGGTTCCAGTGTCCTGGCTTATGTAAATGTAGGAATGCTAGTCACCTCCTTTGGAGGGGAAAAAAAAGGGGGGGAAGCCCTATAACAAAAACACCCTAAGGGGATGTAATAAAAAGCCAAATACATTAAAACAATAAGGATGGTGAAAAAGTTTTAAAAAATAAGAAGTGTTTTATTGTCAGGAAATTGATTCCAGGGAAGCATACAGTTTTTGTCAGGTAAAGGTTGGTTTTTGGTTGAACCTTCTATCAGAAACATTACAGTGCATGTTTTGAAAAACTCTGCGCTGGTGGGGGTAGGAAGTAATGCTTTTATGTATTTATATATGTCTGAGTTGTGTTCACACATCTCAAATTCCCATCCACCCCCCCGCAGTGGGGTTATATAGCCCTTTCACAGCCTTTCCACAGGGCTGAACGCTGACCTGTGGCACGGGAATCGGCAGCAAAGCACGTGTGGAGGGGCTGAGACACTCCAGTAGTGAGGTTCTGTTCTTGAAGAGCTCTGAGAAACACTGGGCCATCTGTGAGAGAGATTTGATGAGCACCCTCGGGTCTCTCTGCCCTCAGACTGCTCACTGTTACTCCAGGTCACGGCTGTTCTCCTCCCGCTCCACCACACCTTGGTCACACACACAGGGCCGGTGTACACGTTGTGAGTCCAAGTGCCTAAACTCTGTCAACAGTGTTTTGTTGTAGCCATTTCTAATATATTCTTGCTGTGTTTCTGTGTTGCAGATGTGGATGAATGTGCTTCAGATTCTCACCAGTGTAACCCCACCCAGATCTGCATAAACACTGAGGGGGGCTATACCTGCTCCTGCACTGAAGGCTACTGGCTGTTAGAAGGCCAGTGTTTAGGTAAAGACCTCGTGTGGTGTGAGATTTGTGCATCTCTCTGTGTACCTGTGAAGAGCTGAAATAATGTCACTGGGCATCTTTGCCAAGTACATGGTTAAACCTGCAGCTACGTGGAATGGAGTAAGTGCTTGTAAGTGCCAGCAGCATGCCTGGCAGAGAGACTCCCTCATGGAACGAAAAGTAGATGTAAATGCCATCTAACTGGTGTCCATGTTACATGTGGGATTCTGATATTCCCTTTCATATCAGATCCATCAGAGGCATGTATACAAAAGGATCTGTTCCCAAATAGATCTGTCCTTTCTACACTGACAGTCTAGACCCAAAAGGATTGGTATTTGATACAAGGAGACAGGCCAGTAAATCCCTAGATTCAATCAACCCTTGAGAAAAACTTACCTCTGAACCAGGTGCCATTCCAGTAGCTTCCAAGCAGTTTCATGTCTAGCTTATTTATTTTCTTGCAGCAATGTCCTGTGCATTCTTTTAGCTCAGCCCTGTTGAAAACAAACAGTGCAGGAAAACCTTCCAGCTCACCTCTCCTCCAGCCCATTCCCTGCACTTGCCATGCCCATGGGATGATGAAGTAGCTGTTAATTTTAGGTACACTGATAGGACCTAGGAGTCTTAAATTTTGCTCTATTTTTCTTCTCCCCACCCCCAAGCGCAGGCTGTTTGCCTGTCAGCTCTGTGGAGCTGGACTGTCCTGTCACAACACCTCTGCTGGAAGGAGAACAGGTTTTCCCTGCCCATTCGTCCCTGGAGTCTCTCCAGTCATTTTCCAGCCTTCTCCTCCCAAGTACCAATTCCAGGGAAGGACTGGCTCACGGCTGCTTTCCAACTGCCTCAAACAGCTGCTGCGCAGCTCACCTGGCAGGGACAGAACTGAGCCTCCTCCAAGTGGGGTCCACGCAGCCACAGCTACTTTGGGGAGTCACTGTCCTGTAGTTTCCCTGCTGTGAGGTCTCCAAGCCCTCTGCTCCTTAATCTCGGATAATTCCTCTTCTCTTGGAGGACAAAAAAGTTTGTGCCGGGGTCTGTAGAGGCACATGTGGTGGGGTAGGGGTGAGGGAGGGCAGGCAGGGGGATTCTGCCCTGCACTGCATCTTGTGTTACCCATTTACTTCTCCCAGTTACAGCTCAAATTTAAGGGCTGTGGGCAGCATTCAGGATTTGGATGTGGATCTGAAGTGCTTTACTGCTTGATGGATATACCAGAGAACTGCAGTGGCTGCATTGCTGAACTGATTTCAGTATCTGCTTATGCCATTTAAAGGAGGCAGTAACATGCCCACTGTAAGTTATCATGGGGTAGATGATTACAAGGCAATGCAAAGAGCTGAAAGCAAGTTGCATTCAGAGTCACTACATTTGTCCCTATATGTCAAAAACATCTCAGCTTTCCATGCTCTCCAAAGGCCTCGGAGAAGTGGGTTTTGCTGGCATAAAGCAGCAAAAGACCATTTAATGTAATCAGAGGGCAGGGCTGGCTTTTTAGAGACAGACTTTTGTGGTGCATTGCTGGTAAATAAGAGTTACAAAGAGCAACACTTCTACCTATTGTCATTATTGCAGCAAAGTTTGTGCAGGAGGAATCAGTGCAGCAGTGTCAGCACGATCCACACACAAGAAGCTGTGTAAAACTCCTTATCCTCAAAACTGCACGCTCCTCCTCCTAAAGCCAAGTGTGTATCTGGAGTGTGTATTTCATTGTGAAATGAGATCTTCATTTAGAATCACTGAATCACAGGCTGGTTTGGGTTGGAAGGGCCCTCAAAGACCATTCAGTTCCAACCCCAATGCCATGGGCAGGGACACCCTCTGCTAGACGAGGTTCCTCAAATTTACTGGAAACCCCTGACATTTTTTGCAGGCTTTGAGCCAGGCCTACTGCTGGTGTACATACCATAGCTGATCCTGGCCTTTGGGTTATCTGACGGTTCAGAATGCAGTGGGGGAGAAAGCTAGTAAGCACAAAGCTGAGTGTCAGTGTCCTGGCTACTTTACAAAGTATTTCCAAGACTTGATGTTTTCAGAATGCTTTCCAGAGGCTTTCCATGGCAAAACTACCCCAATGAGGCCAACAACATAAATTTCAATTGCAGGATGTAGCTACTTATACAACAGATTCACAACACTGTTGTTTTTATGATATTACCACATCACGTGAAAGTTCAAGTTGTTCAAGAATTCAGTTTCCCAAAACATTCTTAATATTTAACACAAACCAGGAAGCAACAAATTGAGCTAACAAATAATGAACTGCTGGGACACATGCAGATATGTGGGTATGTGCGTGGACCACGGGGAGAATACTGTCATGTTGGTTTTCACATGCATTGCATGTGTTGCTAACGCTGCAATCTGGTGTGTTTTGAAGTTACTGCTTAAAGCAGCTGACTGGGCTTCCTCATGACGTTGCCCTGAATTGAAGATCACAGCAATGACAATCAGTTCATAGGACATACTGACAGATGTCAGCTGTGGGTAAGAACACATGGTTGTATTCTTTTGGGTAGAGCTGTATTTTAACTACAGCTCTGGATCTGAACTCTGAGGTTTGGCTGTCAGATCTGTAATTAAGATGCTGTTATGGGTCCTGTTGACTCAGTGCATTTGCTGCTTTGTACCTGCACATGAAAACACAGACTGCTCTGCTTTCTGTCTTCCCACCTGCAGATATAGATGAGTGTCGCTATGGCTACTGCCAGCAGCTGTGTGCCAACGTGCCTGGTTCCTACTCCTGTACCTGCAACCCGGGCTTTACCCTTAACGACGATGGAAGGTCATGCCAAGGTACTGCTGGCTGTAAACCATGACTGAGATCCTTGCTCCCAGTCCCTGTAGCTTGCTTTGTTTTCAGACTACAAGTAACTTCCCCAGCGTTGCTTGTGAAGATGTTGGTAGGCTTGTCAGCCTGAGGTATTTCGAATCCCAATTAACAGAACTGACCTGGGTATATTTTTCCTGAACAAATCATTCTGACTGTGCAGCTAATCTCTTTGAAATGCTTTTCAGTAATGAATTGGAAATAGAGTTTGGGGAGCAGCCACTGATGCGCTGGGCGTTGGTGTCCCGTAGATGTGAACGAATGCACGAGTGAAAACCCTTGCACTCAGACCTGCGTCAACACCTACGGCTCCTTTCTCTGCCGCTGTGAACCTGGCTACGAACTGGAAGCTGATGGAGTTAACTGCAGTGGTAACTGGCTTTAGCTATTTGTTGTTTGGGTTTCTTTAGGTACATTAAGTTTTCTTCTCCCAACGTATTGTTTCATATGCTTTTTAAAAAGATTTCTGCCTTGGTCCATGGCTGGCAGCATGATAGCTGCTAATCACATCATCTTCTGTCCAGTTAAAGCATATAGAAAACACCTGGAAAAGCACAATGGAGGAGGGCTGCAAATGATTTTAAAGAAATAAGCTAAATATTACAGCAAAACATAAGAAAATGCATTCTAAATGCTGAAGAGGAAGCTTTAGTAGAGCAAATAAAGCAGGGGCTATCCTAGAACATTCTTCTATGATTAAAGAAATACTTTATATAAAGCACTTTTCCAGTTGACTGTTGAATGTGCGTATTCCTCTTGCTCTTGCTACTCCACACTTCTGCCTGAAAACTTTCCTGTCTGCCCTGCATGGCTCTGGCTACGCTTCAGAAACAATATAGGACTTCTTAGTACAGCTATTGTGAATGTGTTCAGCACATAGCAGAAGAAACTGTGCTTATGTCACTGTACTTTTACCTCCCTTGGTTTTTATTTTATTGCTTTATTTTAATTGAAGGCAAAACTTCTTTCTGTGCTTAATGTTCCCACAGCCTGATAAAATTAGAGAATCCAGCCAATGGTTCTTGGAAGGAAAAACACACTGGAAAATACTTGTTTTTTAATTTACAGTAAACAGATGTAACATGCTGTTTCTGAGAGAGGAGACATGTGAGATGCAGTATGTGTATAGATTAGTGTTTCCAAAGCTGATCTTCCTTGCAAAGCTCCTTCTTATAAGGGAAAGAACAAAGACTTAAATCTCTAAAGGTTTTTATGCCTTTAATGTTTAGAGCTGCAGCACCTGACTTAAGTTTTCTGCTTTCTAATGGAGCTTCTGCTGCTGAGTTTGACTCCTGCACCTCTTTATGTGCTCCTCGGCTAGTTGGGGGCCCAAACCAGTTAAGTTCCATAGAGTGCCACAGAAACATTGCCAGTATGAAATGGTGCCAGAAGAGGTGGTTCTCAGGCCTCATTCATGTCTGAGAGTTAAGCCAGAAAAAGGGACATTCCACCACCCAGATTTAGAGCTGGAAATGTTTTCTTGACCACTCTGTGCAAGGAAATGCTCGTCCAAGCCGGTCACATTCCTCTGGATGAGCTTTCTTCACATCCCAAGCCATTGCTAGACATCGCCGAGGCTCACAAATGGAATGCCTGGTTAGAAGGACACTCAGGATCCAGATGTACTTCAGCAGTCTCTGGATTAGTCCATGGTGCAGCAGCCAGCTTACCCTGAAGATGGGAGGCATCCCTGCCCCAGCTGAAGGAGAGAGGCAGAGATTTCAGCCTGGGCCTCCCAATGGCAGCCTGATTTTCTAATGACAGAGCTTGCATGTGCATTAGGTGCACTCTGAAATACTTCCCATCTTGTCCCCTGCACCTAGTGAGCAGAACACCAGAAGTGTTTAGGAAATGCAAAGGTGTCTGTCCTGTGTGGGCTCAGCAGCAGAAATGTAGGACCCTCAGGGCTTTAACTCCCTCCAGCACTTGAGAGCAGCTGAGCACAGGCTATATGAATCTGATGTGCTGGTGCACTGGGCTAGGACACCTCAAGGGGGTGGGTGATCTCTCGGTCCCTTTATGGAGTCAGCCCTTGGTCCATCTTTTGTCAGGAAGCTGTTTTTCCCAGAAAACTCCTCGAGGCAAGTGACACAGCAACAAGACTGTAGGCGTAGAGTTCCTTTCATCTCCCTTTTGCTAAGGTGGTTGCAGCCATAAAGGCGCTTTAACATGCTTGGACTTCAATCCATCTGCACAAAACACCAAAAGTGGATAAATGGACTGAGCCCAATTTAGAAGAAAGGGAAATTCAGTCTGAAGAGTAAAAGCAATTTGCCTGGAGAGTCAGCATTGTCAGAGCTGGGAATAAGAACTTGGGAGTTCCTGGCTGGGGCTCTGGCCTTTGTTTGTCTCTTCCCCCAAGCAGGGAAATAAGGAAATGATTAACTGCAGGCTCCCTTAGTCTAGCACCTATGCATATGTTTTCCTCTGAATCAGCTGTGCCTCCAAGTGCAGCTCTGAAGTTCTTTCTCACTTGAGCATTGTTCTGCAGAATCCAATGCCTGGTGAAATCACAACTGCAAGGGGAAAAGAGCACGATTTCTGCTTTCAGTCAGAGATCTGACAGCCTGCTCAGCTCCCTGGCTATCATGTGGGAGATGGTTGGGCCTTCCAGTAGGTCTGACCCAAGCTGGGATGAGCTCTGTAGTCTTGCTGGAACGCCGTGGAAGTAACTGGCTGGAGACTAAAGAGCTGCAGCAGCCGGGGCTGGCTGCAGGAGCTCTGCTGGGACCTGTGTGGCCCTGGGAAGGGCAAGTTCACTCTCCAGAAAAAATTTTTTAAAAAAGCAAACCACCAGCAAGTCTCTCTTTTCAAATTACAGTTGCAGCTTTGTTGTTGGAGTAGCTCTATCTCTGACGTAAAACAGAGCTGAAAACAGGGCCAACTGGTGACAGGTATTCAAAGGGGGAATAAAATACATTTTAAAAATCCATGTGTTGTGTTCAGCAGCGGCTCTGGTTTCCCTAGGAGAAAAATGTTGAACCAAGAACTTGTTGTATAGCATTTTGCCAGGCTGCTGCAGAGCTCTGGGGAGCTGGAGGGTGCCAACCTCCAGCTGGGGTGCTGGGCACATAGTCTGGATGGCCACCTGCCTGCAGTGGCCACTCTTTTCACTGTAAAGCCAAAGACATTAAACGTTGTTTTACCACTGCAGACATGGATGAATGCAGCTTCTCAGAGTTCCTCTGCCAGCATGAATGTGTGAACGGGCCTGGTTCTTACTACTGTATCTGTCCTTCGGGCTACAACTTGCTTGACGATAGCAGAAGCTGCCAAGGTAAGAACATTCCTGTGCTGATTGAAACCCAAGGGGACCAGAAAATAGGCTCTGTGTCTGGGAAGAGCTTTTTAAGAACTGAGATGCTTGGTCTTGGCACTGCACAGTGAAATACTCGTAGGGGCCAATTATGTCATTCTGGTAAGAATGTCATCATGTTAGCAGTCCCACCGAGGTCAGCTGGTGTGTTGGGGTGAGACAGACTTTACTGAGTTGGAAACAGCTACACAGAAGAGCCCTCGGGTGCTCTCTGCTCTGCTGCACATCTCTCCCCAGTTTTCTCATTCTGTAAGGTCAGAGAGCTCGAGTGGCCAACTTGTTTTCTATTGTTGCAGCACTTGGGTCTGGGAGCATTCCAGTGGCAGAAAAAGCATAGAGCAAAAGCTGCTCTTAAAAGAGGGATCAGTTATCCAAAGGCCACTTCTCATAGTGAGGGGTGTTACGAATCTGGGGACAAGTCCTCAAGGTGGAAGCCAGTTTGTAAGAGTGGTGTCTTGTGCATCTCCCCCTGCTTTAGCCTCTCGTTTCTTGTGTTTTTAGATATCAATGAATGTGAAAACAGAAACTTCACCTGCACTCCACAGCAAACGTGTTTCAATATCCCCGGAGAATATAAATGTTTAGACCCAGTAAGATGTGAGGATCCTTATATCCAGATCAATGAGAAGTGAGTAGCATACCCACAGCCACAGAAGCAAACTCTGTCTGTGTGAAGCATATCTAGAGTGAACCAAATAAGCTGCATTTTAAACACAGCCATGAGGTGTGTCTAGAGAGCTATACACACACGCTGTTCCTGCGTTTACCACGGGTAAGCTTTCTAAACATCGTAAATTGCAATTCCTTACCCGGTCACCAGGTGGGATATGATATGATATGATGATACAATATGATGGGATACTCAGGTGTGTGGGAAGTTAGACTGGAAAAGCATCAGGGAGTAGAGAAAACAGCAAGATTTCTAACGTAGTAAGAGACATTTGCTTACATTACTTACTGCCTTTATATATGCTCAAATGCAGCCTGTTTATTAGTAACAGTATTTCCTGTAAATATTAAGTAGCTTATGTCTAGGCAGTGCTTTTAAAAATTAGATGATTGTTACAGCAGGATACAAGTAGTTTACTACTGCTTAAAGCTTAAAAGTGCTGAAAAGTCCACAGACTGATTTGCCTTGCCTGGAAATTGGGTATGTCTGGATAGGGCTGTGAGCACTGTTACTACCTAAATTTGGAATTATTTGAGCAAGCAAAAAAAAAAATTTTTTTAAATCCCACATTTCTAAAACCTGTCTGTTCCTTTTACAGTTTTGTAGGTACTGGCCTGGGCTCAAAATATTCCAGCTCCAGACAGATCTCTATATATTGCAGTCCATGGTATTTCATCTATAGTTTTTGCACCAAACCAAATCATTTGGGATTAGTTGGCAGCCTAATGTACTTTATAGAAAGGCAAGAGGTGAAGAATCCCCTTCTTTCCATTATTACTTATTCACATCTTTGCTTTCTGAACTAGGGCAGGTGAGGGGTGGACATGTTCTGTTCTTCCAGTCCTGCATTTAGCTGCTCTTCCTGAGTTACGAACAAGTGGAGGCTGTTGGGTTGCCATCCTACTCTTCCTCAGAGCTCTGCATTTGATGCTAGAGCTTTGGTTTGATCCAGGCTGTATGTTTTCATGTAGTTCATAAGAGATTGTCAAACAAAGACTACAGCATTTATGTAGCATCATTAGTAAAATGAACAATTAACGTTATTTTGGGAACTACCAGAACACGTACCGGGTATTCTGCGCCTGTAGAAGAGCTTTAAAGAAAGTGCAGGTTTTCAAGTGATCTAAGGAGACAAAGGATGCCAAAATATTTTGGCCTAGAAGACAAGAAAAAGAAGGCAGAGATCTAGGCAGGCCAGAAGAGCGGTACAGAGAATACTCACTGAAGTTTCACTGATTCTCCTGGCTGGTCAACAACATTATTTGTTTGTTTATTTGCTTATCTATCTGTATTTGCATATAAAGAAACAAGTCCCACAGCAGTTTGTAGCCCCTGGTGACGCTCCTGTCTCTGCCCGCTAGCCGCTGCATGTGCCCAGCCGAGAACGCCGGGTGCAGGGATCAGCCCTTCACCGTCTTGTACCGGGTGATGGACATGGTGTCCGGGCGGTCTGTTCCTTCCGACATCTTTCAGATGCAAGCCACAACTCGCTACCCTGGAGCCTACTACATCTTCCAAATCAAGTCAGGGAACGAGGGCAGGGAATTCTACATGCGGGTAAGTGCAGCACCTCTTGAGAGAAAAGCCAGGGTACCGTATGGTTAGCTGAGCATCCTGCCGGTAGCAGAACTCTGGGTTTAATTCATGTCCTTTAACTGATACCATGAGGCACTTGTACTGCAGACATGTGTTGATCTGCAGAGGCTGCTGGCTCTTGCAGGAAGGTAACTGCGCTTCTTTTATGAGACATTAGGTTCAGGGAAGTCCAGGGCTCTACCTGTATCTAAGAATAGCTCACGTCTCCCATGCTCAGGAGAAGCCCTTGTGCCAAACCTTATTTTCATTTGATGGACAATCTGTACTTGTCACTGAAAGAGCCAATGTTTTTCCTCTGTTTTTTTTTAACTTTTCATTGGAAAATGAAAAACCTGAAAACTAAAAAAGTAAGCAGACTTTCTTTCAATGAACAACATTCTATGTAGACACTGTTAGAGAAAATACAACTGTTTGGTTTTTTTTTTATATATAATCTGAATTTTCCTCAGAAGACATCTCTGTTCCCCAGTGACCTTCCCTGCTCCTCGCACACACAGGGATGATGGAAGTGCCTGCACAAAATAAGACACAGCCACCAGGTATGGTGGTGTTCATAGGCAAAACCTGGATTTGATACTCGGCTGATGTTCAGTGGCTATTGATGGTTCCCATGTTTCACAGAAACTGACAGCACACCAGATTTTGGTAGATTCCAACACCCTTTTCTCCCAAGAGCCTCAGATTTTCACTGTTAAAAGAAAAAAGGAAAATATTTCAAAATTCCAAACCACCAAGCGGTCCAAGAGAGATCATTTCCATCTCATAAGATCTTTCTTGTTGCAAAGTCATTAGTGATCCCACTGACCTTTTTCCCTCCTCTTGGTCGATCTGGCAGACACTAAAGGCTCCAACGACCAGCGTCATTTCTCAAGTCTGCCAGTTTTCCTTGATTTGTCACACACCCATTCAGCTGTCACCTAACCCACTCCACTTACAGAAGCTGTCCTGGTCCCTCCCTGGCAGCAGCGCTGTTCCCGTCTCAGGTTGGTAGCCAGCAGGTGGTGCCTGCTCTTTGCTCTGGGCAGGAGGAAGGGAAGAAGACCTGCCCAGGCAAAGTGAAGCCTGCGATGCTGCTCCCCAGGGGCTGAGGTGACAAGGCCTGTGGCCAGACACCTCCACACGGCTTTGTCAGTCTTCTCTGATCTGAGAAAATGCTCCGGTTGGTGGTAAAACTGGTCCTGCTTTGTGTTTGCGCTTTGTCAGCATGACCAGCAGGTCCAGAGAGGTGATTCTGCCCCTCTGCTCTTGTCAGACCCCACCTGGGTACTGTGTCCAGAAGCTGTGGCTGCCCCCTCCCTGCCAGGGCTCAAGGCCGGGTGGGATGGGGCTTTGGGCAGCCTGGGCTAGTGGAGGGTGTCCCTGCCCATGGCAGGGGGTTGGAACTACATGCTCTTTGAGGTCCCTTCCAGCCCAACCCATTCTAGCATTCTGTGATTCTATGCTTTAACAGCAGAAGCTGATTTTTTAAATGCTCACAGTCCACTGTTCTGGCTGGTTATTTCAAAGGTCTGCTTCCACTTACTAAAAGCCAGATTTTCCTGAAGTGTCTTCATATATTCAAAGCTTTCTTCAGAAGCTAATGTTTTGCAATGGTAACATATGCAATTATACAACGAACCTTGATCCATAGGAACATCTGTTCTCCAAGCTCTGTTAATGTAACCTCTTCTTGGTGTTCCTTGCTTCAAAGTACCAGTGCTCTTTACATCAAACTAAATAATATCTCATGCACACACAAAAAAGGTTCCACTTCTTGCACATGCCCTAAATCCATGTTCTCATCTTTTTCCATTTGGATGCTCACCAATTTCTATGTTCAATAGCTCCTGCTGTGTGCAGGGTTCCCAAAGGTTTTGCATCACAGAAAGGGATGGTTCATACTAAATACTGAAACGGAACCAAATTCTGAAATGCACCTCTCTCTCCTGTGAATTGCAGCATCTTCCAACACGGCAGCAGACAAGAGCATTATTCTGGCTGCTCAAAGACCATGGCCAAAATGTGGTCTCACCTGAGATGGTTGTTTTCAAGAGCCCTTTTTTTTTTAGAATCTAACCTATTTCTTCTTACTTTGTGCACAGCAAACGGGACCAATCAGTGCTACTCTAGTGATGACCCGCCCTGTGAAGGGGCCCCGTACTATTCAGTTGGACTTGGAAATGATCACTGTTAACACTGTCATCAACTTCAGAGGAAGCTCTGTCATCCGGCTGAGGATATACGTATCACAGTACTCCTTCTAAACCCTGAGTCTGTGCCCTGGGAACATCAAAACTAGAGAGACGGTTCCTCCTCTGCAGAACTCTCTCCTCAGAAGCCAGTACTTATAGCAGCTCTAAACCAAACCAGTATTTCCACAGACCCGCTGCCCTCTGCCTCCCTGAGGAGGGAGGCCTCTCCATGCACAGTCCCCACCAGGATGCAGGCATCTGAAGATGCACCGTCAGCAGATCCCGTATGAGTCTCTATGTGGTCATATGTTTTAAGGACTCTTCTTTCCATTGTAAACACTTCTGGGGTGTCAATCCATGCTTGACAGACTGTGAACCTTTGTAGCTCCAAGGCTGCTTAGCAAAAAGCACCAAAGAAACTGAGGAAAAAGCTGGCTTTTGCAATCTTGCCCTTTTTGTTTGTTTTTTCATTACAAATGGAAAGCAGACAAACCAACAGAAACAAAAAGCCACCTATTGAAACAAGGGATCTCAGAAGTGCTAACTTACATCCCCAGTTATCTCTGGAATAATCAGGCAGGCACTTCATCTCAATTCACCCTGCATTTGTCTTAGTTTCACCTGTTTCTTCTTTGATTCTATTTTATAGTTAAAATTAATTGTAAATTCATTCCAAAATACACGTTGTACTATGTAATCTTCTTCTTTCTAACAAAGTGTCACACATTTGGGTTCCTTCCTGTATTAAATCCTTCTATATCACAGAGTTCATAGAAATCTATGACTGGCTGGTATGTTTTACAACGTTTAGGGTATTCAGCTTACTTACACCCAGACTCTTTGACACAGGCCTCCACTGCCAGAACAGTGTCAGACACTACAGCAGGTGAGAATCAAAGCCTTGCTTTGCTGTTTGCCTGAGTGTGGCAGTTGCAGATGGTTTGTAAGGGTTGGAAGGCAGTCGTACTAAGTGCAGTCAAGGCCGCAACTAATCTCCTGCTCAAGGCCCACTCTGACCAGACCTGCCCATATTCTCTCAGGAACAATGAACTGTTCTGTTCACACACAGTCTCTGTCTGACATTCCAAACATGGGGGGAATTGGGGAAAATAAGCTGAAGAGCACTTGGACCAGCCCTATTGCTCGTGCCTCTGCCACAGAGCAGACCCTACTATGCCAGTACCCACACCTCCAGTGACGGGATTCCACAGGTTCCATAGGCAATGTCTTCTCAGGTATAATTGCTGTGATCAATAGAAAGTTTCTCCCAAAGTCTAATCTGAATATTCACTGCTGTAATTTAAATCCATTGCTTTTTAGCCTACTTCCAGTAGAAATAGAGAACAGTTTCTTCCCCTTTGCAGCAGCCTTTAACATGTCTGAGGACTGTTGTCATGTCTCCCCTCAGACTGTTCCTCTCTAGTCTAAACAAACCCAATTCTTTTGGTCTTTCCTCATACATCATATTTTCTGGACCTTTGATCATTCTTGTTGCTCTCATCTGGATTCTCTCCAGTTGGTTCACATCTTTCTTGAAGTGCAGTGCCCAAAACTGTGAAAAGCATTCCAGCTGAGGCCTCACAGTGCTAAGCTAAATATATATATGTGTGTGTGTGTGTGTGTTTAGGAGTTTGAAAAAGGAATTAAAAATGATTGTATAGTTTGGAGGTATAATGCTTACCTTGTTGAAGCCACTGGCAAATTGGTCTTTTATGACCAGATGAGGGTTCATATGTCTTGTTCTTAAATTTTTCTGAAGCAAGGTCTTTTGCTTCTTCCCCCTGTGTTTTCCTTATTGGCTCATTTGCTCTCCAGCATCGCTAGGGCAGGAAAGATAACCTCTGCTTCATCTTTTGGAGGATTGGAAGTGCTTATTGCTACTTGGGAAAAAGGAGTTTATTAAGATTATAATGCAAGCAGGCTGGAGCAGAGTAGAAGCATTATGTGAGGTCTTCATTAAAGAGGAGTTTTAAATGGGAGAGTAGAGACTCAGAAAGTTACCACACCACAGGCTGAAAATCAGAAAATTTAATCTCTTTTTCCTAATAAGCTTTAAGAGTTACTCTAGAGTTGTTTTTCCCTAGCATTAGTAAAGAGACTGCTCTTTTCACTTGTACTCAGCTTGAAGGAAGCCCTGGTGCAATGGCTCACCCCAACAAAATGCTGAGTTGAGTTTGCTTTAGCAGCTCCAATTCCTTAATGGTTTAAAGTTGTCTCCGTGCTGCTACAATGTCCTGGGATCCTGCGATCTGCTCCCAGATCAGAGCTCTGTACTCAGACTGTCCTTTATTGCCTGACTCCAGGGTTTAGTGGGCCAAGCCAAGGGCAGGAAGCCAGTGAGGTTTTTGAGTAGCAAACGCTGAGGACATAAACATAGAACAAATGTACATAGAACTATCAGAAACAAGAACATGTTTCCTGAGTGTATCACAGCTAATTGTATTCCACAGTTTTGGAGAGGAAAATAGAGATGACCAGGAAGAAGGAATGCTGGTTTATAACCATGGGGCTAAATGTGTTGCAGATGATGGGAGTGAGAAGGAAGAAGCAAGCAGGCTCTGGCAGCCCGGCGAGCAGACAAGGGACAGGCTGGGTCTTGCATTAAGAATGGTAAACTCTTAACACACTGTAAGTTCTCCCAGTGCTTAAAAGCCCCTTTTCTCCCCCTTTTTGTGCCCCTATGTTATGGCTTCTTCACGTCCAGCTGAGGAGTCCTCTCTTCCTGCCATCACATCACCTTCTGGAGAGGAAGTGCACCCTGTTAGGCATCAGACAGTTTCTCACTTTCGGGCTGTTCTCCCATGGCCCCCACATACCAACCTGATTTAACCCTAATTTAGAAATATCAAACCCCAGAGGAATTCCATAACAAAACACTTTGTCAGAAGAGTAAAGCTTGAATACTTGGGTTTAACAGGGTCCAGCAAATACTCATAAAACAATATTACACTTTCTATATAAACATTCTGCGCCTTAAAAAAAAGTGAAAAGTCTGGAAACAAAGGAATTCAGCCACTTCTCAACCGCCATAACATCTTTCATCACTCACTATCAGTCCAGCCAACTTTAACTTTGCCAAAATATATGCCAATCTCAAAATAATAAATTACTAGCAGCTTCTAACATCTAAAGTCTCCGTTTCCTGGTTAGGGGTCTGTTTCCAATAGACATCGCAGGCTCATATGTTGCAGCAGGTCTCACTGAATAAAAGAAAGGACTATGCATGTCAGGGTTTTGCAGCATGGAAGCTAAAAACGCAAACTTGCAACTGCTCTATCGTATTCATGTCCTTGTTTGAGGCTGGGCCTCCCTAAAAGCAGACAGAATTCCAGGTCTGCTCTGAAAATGATTCTTTATTCCAACCGATTGCAGAGGATTTTCTAACACAAAGAGTTTTACCATATGGTTAATAGACAATACTCTGGCCAGCATCAGACGAGGGTACTGACCCTGGTCTGGGTCCCTGTGGCTTCTCTCTGGATCTGCTCTGACATGCTCCTTGCTCAGGGTGGCAGAGCCATTGCCTAGCCGAGCTGGGAAGGGGCAGCTCTCTGCCTCCCCTGCCTGTCTGCTGTCACGTCTGTTTAAAGGAAGATTCTCATCAGAAAAACTGCCTATCACGATGTGTTTGTACACCTGCTGCCAGTGCAGTAACTGGAATAGAAGTAGACAAAAGCAGAAATGGCAGTAACCTTTGATACAGGTCACCACGACTGGGAAGGAGAATGTAATCTGATAAATCGACCGAGTGATTCTTGGTAGTTGGGTTAGTTGCCAAAGGGAGAAGAATGGCAAGAGATGAATGATCCAGGGCTGTAGAGCTGGATGGGTCCTATCACCTGGCTTATTTGACTTTGAGATAGTTTTAGGGGATTGCCTTTTTTGACACAGACAAAACGTTATTTCACCCAGGACTTTGCTGGAAACCAAAGAGTCGCTTTTCAACTTGTTCTTCTCTGACAACAGTAACTTTGTTGAGACTAACTAAGCTTCTTTGAGTATCTTCTCACCCACCATCACTGAGTATAATGTACGGGGCTATTCATACAGAGCTTTCTCCTTTTCTAGCTGAGGGCCTGTAGTCATATTTAACATTTTTGACTCAGTTTTAGACTTCCATTGTCTCACAACCATGGTATCAGCATCAGCAGAACACATATTTTCATTTTTTCTCTGTCTAGAGTACGCAGAGCAATAGAATCAATACAGCCTGTGGTCATTCAAGTTCTCCAGTCTGGCTTATTCACAGAATATGCTACTGGATATCTTTTCTAGCATGTAGCTGTAAGAACCCAGTGGAAATTTAATGGCACAAAGATGTTTTTAAAAATAAATAAATAAAAGTATGCCCTGACATTATTCAAGCTTGACAGGCACTATTGTTAAAATAAATCTCTATCCTGGACGGTCAAAACCCTCAGCTGGTGTTAATTTGCATGACTGCTGCACTTTAATGGAAAGATAAAAAGTATCCTCAGGAGCTTTCCTGTGTGTGTGTGAAGCACTGTGCATGTATCTGGATGCAAGAAGAATTTACAGAAGCTAAAACTAGCTGTGGTAGTATGGCTCTGCATTCAGAAGTCAAAGAGTTGTGAGATAAGACAGCCCAAGCAAATCGTGTTTCCTAATCTGATGTGAGTGCAGACAAGTGATTTACACCCACTACATTTTGTTTGGCTCCGTCTTTGAAGCAATTCTTCAGCCCAAGTCCAGAGCAGGAGCCATGCATGGACACAGCCTGACGGCCACAGCTGCACTTCGGGCGATGCCACAGAAAGCTGCCCAGAAGGGTGACCTGTGCGGAAGGGTCAGTGCCGAAGGGACTGTGATGGTACACAGGTGTTTGTGCAAGGATGTCTGATCCCGCAGCTGCCTCCTTCCTCACCCCTTTCTGTGCAGAGTGCCTCCAACATTTTGAAGTGTGCGTGTCAGAGGTGGAAATCTCAGCCATCCAGTTCTCAGTTTAAACTTCTGAGATCCTTCTAGTGGTTTCCACTGGCCAAACCGATATCCGCGTGTAACGCAACTAGTGTTGGTGAAGTCACACGGTGGGGAGCTTTGCACTTCTACACTAGAAAGTGAATAATGATGCAGGAACCTTGGTGTAAGAATCAGGGAATGTAGCTGGGGAGCAAAGGAATCTTTTGAAACCACTTCAGCAACCCAAGGTTCCTGAAATTCTCTTTCGATTCCCCCCTGTGCCCCAGAAGTCACCCATTCTCCCTTTGGAGTTTGTCCTGGACAAGTGATCTCATTACGGCCACGTACTACAAGCACATGCTAAGTGAGATCTACTTCTCCTCTGGCACTACCTCACCTTTTTTGCGTTGCTTTTTGGAGTTGCAGGCTGTGTGTCTCTCATAGGCTCTGTCTGACCTCAGTTGCTCTTCTCACAGGCCAGGCAGGCCGGTTATTTCCCTGCCAGGCTCCTCCGCACCCACCATCTGTACAAGCTTCATGTGTTTGACTGGAGGCACTGCTGTTGGCTCATCTGCCACTTTTGTACACCCCTCCCTCTGCAATGTTGGTAGGCACCCTTACAGCAAAGTATGAGTTATTAATGGCTGAAGGTTGGAATTTATGATCCTAAAGGTGTTTTCCAACCTCAATGATTCTATGATTCTAAGGGATTGCCCAGTCTGCTGGCAGAGCATGGCTTCTGGAAGAGGATTTAAAAAACAAACCCACAACACCTCCAGTTTTGAAGGTGATACATGCTGGTTTAGGTCCTGATGCATCACTTTACTCCTGAAATTGTGTCTATATCATGCTGGCTTGAAAGTCTCAAGGCTTTTTAAGAAGCCTGATAAGAACATGCTTATGCAACACATCTTTAAGCTCTTCACACCTTGGATGAGGTTTTCCCAGTTTGGAAACAAGAGTGTTTGGCCCAGTCAGTGAGAGTGGAATGTGATAACCCCTATGCTAAAGTCACTGACTGCTAATCACCTTACATCAGCTTGGATCTAGCCCAGTTTTATTTTAACTCCTAAATCTCAGTGTCAGTGGTATAAATGTAAACAGATATGTATTATTTTTAAAGTAGAGTTGAAAGACTGTTTCCAGTAAATAAACAGTAGTATGACTGCAGTATCTCTTTCTCTGTGGGAACTATCTTTGGGTACCTTAAGACACTTCAAAATTCCCTCTGGTATTTCAAGGCATTCATTGATGTGTTTCCACGGGTGAGCCCTCACCTCTGTTCTTCAAAGGCAAACCCAGGCACTTGACTCTGCATATTTTTAAAGCATCAAGCTACACCCAGGCCTTTCCAGAGTCACAGCTCATGCTTTATTCATAGGAATTGTTCCTCTCTGTAACCTATAAGACACTATGTTGACTTCCTTGAGGTTCTTCACTGTTTTAAGTAACGCACATGCGTGTGTTTTTCAAGACTGGAGATTAGCCTGGAGATTGTTCATCAGCAACTTGCTGCAAATATTCTGTACTCAACACGTGAAATCACAGCTACAAAGGTTAGTTTTGACAAAATCACCAAAACGTGGTGTTTCCTGTCTGCCCATAAACAATGCATACCAGAGTTCTCCAGTATTCATAAAAAATTGCAGTTTTCAATAAGTATTTTGTTCAGCACACTCATTTTGTAGATGATGTGAAATGCAAAGAGGCAGAAGGCTGCCAAGATTGCACTGATTTGTTACTCAAATCAGCATCCCTAAGAAAGCCTGAATCTAGCTCATCATTTAAAAACTTCCCTTTGGACTCTGACATCTGATGCCATTCAGGTAGGGAAGAAGGACAGAAACCTGGTTGCTTCCAGAAAAACAATGGCTCACTCTTACAGCGATCCGAAAGACCTATCAACCCGAGTCTGCACCCCAGCTCTGTGAGGAAGGCAGAAAACTTGTCCTCATATCCTCAGACATGTCCTCAGCTGGAGGACACTGACTTCTTAATCATGTCAAATGGAGATTTACTTCAAAATGTGTATAAAATTTCTGTGTTTATACACCTATGGGAAACTTAAAATGACAGGACCAAGGTGTTGCCTGCCACATGCCTCCTACCTGCAGCAAGCTCTAACATATATTTCTGTCATTCCCCAGGACTCTGCTCACTTGAGTTACCCAGTCTGATGTAGTGTGTGTTACAGTGGTGTGACAGCATTTGGTTCACACCAGTATAAAGTCATTTCCAGAGATGAAAAAAGATAATTACTGAGGGATAAAATTACAACTGAAGCAGAAAGTTAATAAAAAAGAGCTTGCTCATTAGTTAACCTTCAGTGCTTTGGTTATGATGTCATTGCTATGAAGAAAAATAATCAACTAGAACCGTAAAAAGAAGATTATCTCCTTTAGAAAGCTACGTGCCCATGCATCCTATAAATAGCTCTGGAATTAAGACATCCCACGCAACATCTGGAAAAGGAAGAATTCACTCCTTGACCCCCAGCATGCCTGTCTCCCACCAGCAGAATGAAGCACAGTTGATCCTTACCAGGATACAGACACAATGGCTGGCTGACGGATGGGCCAAGGAAGAGGCAGGCATGGCCAGAGGCAAAGGAAGGACAAAGCAAGATAATATGAAAGGAATGCTCTCAGTGTGCAGGATTTCTGAAGCAAGTCTCCTGTTCTGTGAAGCATTTTATATTTATTTGGGCCTCTGAAAGACAGAAAAGTGCTAACAGTCACTTCAATAAAAACAGGAGGTCAGCATTCATGTGCTTGAGTGCAGCATCAGTTTTCAAAATAATAACACTGCCCTGGCCTGCCTGTCACCTAATGAGATGCACCAGAAACCTGTAAGTACAGTTTAAGGTATAGCACATATAGCACCACCTTATACTAGCAGCTCTTCCTGCAACCATGCAGATGTGGTGAGGACTCGCTGCTCAACAGATGAGCCACAGAACTTCTGCTTCAGCTTAAACAGTCATTTCCCTAACTCTTATTTGCAGGTTGTCCAGATTAATAAACATATTTTGTTATCTTCATCCTTTCAGGAAGAGGAATACTTTAAGTTAAAATGGATGGTTTCAGTGTCCCTCATCCTGCCCCTTTAACCTACAATCACTATTTCATTTGCCATAGAAATTCTTGTATTGTTTTACAACTTCTGAGCAATACAAAGAACATGCCAGGAGGGAGAAAATATAACAAAAGTTATAAGTTAATTATATTTTATTTTGATCATTGCCTGCTTTAATGGTGATCATAGAAGATCATTGCGAGCATTCAAGCCAGAATCCTGTAACCCTCTGGAAGGCAAGCTGAAGGAGGATCAGTGATACTGGTACATCTGTTTGACAGAAACACTTGTAATAAACATACAGGAGTAGAGAAAACTTCAAAGCAAAACACAATCACCTCTCAAGAGGCTCATTTTCTTTCACAGCTTTTATGTTTTAAACTTGCTCGTGCTTAGGGGTACGTGAGTGTATTTTACCTTCATTTCCTACTGAGTTTATGCATAATAAGGCTCAAATTAGCGTTTGGTGTAATACTACTTCATCTGTACCAGAAGCTTGATGTATCTGAGGCCTGTCATTCTCCTGCTGCTCCACTGAAGGCTGCAGCAGGTCGTTGCTTCTGATGGTGGGGATGGCTCCCTTGCCCAGTCCCCTCAAGCACCAGCCATGCTTTTTACCCAGAACGTGTTCAGAGGGTGTGTGAGCTGGTCTAAGGCTGCATGCTGCAGCCGTGGACACATTCCTCCTAACTGCTCCAGGTCGTGGAGGCACAACATGGACCAGTGCAGATGGGGTTGTGCAGTGACACTACGGGCAGGCTTTGGCTTAGCTCTGCAGAATAAACTTGTCTCCTTAACAAATAGCGTAAATATAATTTAGACTGAACTGGTTTCCTCATACATAAATATCAGCTACTAGCTGGTTCTTACTCCCACCTGCCCTGCATAGCTTAGGACATAGTACAAGAAAGGCTTTTCCACCCACACCGTACTCCATGACCCATGCCTAATGGGTTTTGGCTGTTTGTTGGTTGTGTTTTGCAGGTGGAATGTTCTTATTTCAGCAGATCACAAGGGCAGGCAAGCCTGGCTCTGGTTTGCTCTGTAGGAAATGAATGAATTTATGTCAAAGTTGCTCCCTTGTATTCTCATGACTCAACACCTCATTGCAGAAGTGAGGTAGGTAATATGACATTCACTGGGCTTGTGATGATTTACAAGCCATTTAGAAAGCTGATAAAGATCTTTATAGCTGTTCTGAACTCAGAGGAACTGCCGCTGCTCAGTTACAGTACCACGAGGACATGTCAGTTCCCTCCACTGCACTGCAAAGGCATTCATTCTGAATCACATGCTCAAGAAAAATTACACCGAGAGAGGCACACGTGCAAAGGAAAAAAGGAGAGGTGATATGCAGGAGCACTGGGTTGCAAAATTTCAGGAAAAGCAAGCAACTCTCTCAAACTGCTCACAGAAAATTGGAAAATAGGTCTGTGACTCGTGATCAAAGACTGCTGGTTCTTCAGTCCCCTCCGGGGTGCCTTGGTAGAGGTGACCTGAGCAGGGAAGCCACTGACTGGCTGGACATTCCCCTCAATTTGGTGGACACAAACACTTGAGTTTCTCAGATTTAGCTGCTGGCCTACAGCTCAAGTAGCCTAACTTGATGTTTCCAGACTTGAGCCACTGCATCCTTCCTGAGCTGCTAACAGTCTGCTTTCCTGGTTGTTCTTATACATGCTGTCATGTTTGTCTTAGATGGACAGGACTCAATAGTGTGACCCCTCCCCTTTTATTGGTCTGTTCACAGTGCAAGACCAACCTGCTCTGACGGTACCGCCCAGACAAGGGTCTCCCAGTTCAGCCAGAGCTCTGTGGACAAGGCAACAGTATCTCCAGAGTTGACCCACAAGTGTGACAGGAAGAGGTTGTACTTTATCATTCTCTCAGTGCTGTCCTGCCAGCTGGTAAAGGACACTGTGCTGCTGGAGAGATGGGGTTTGGCTGGGCTGTAAAAGTGATATCCTGCGGGGATTTAACCTCCTGCTGCACTTCCTTAAGGGCGAGTTATGAATTGTATTTCCTTGAGAAGTCCCAGGGGCTGTATTCTGTGTAGCAGAGCTCCGGCCTTCTCTTCTCCTCTCCTCTCTGTTTTTGGTGGCACCAGTTACTCCTTGGGCCCACAAGTGCTGCTGAATGCTGTCAAACTGTCCTCTATGTCAGCCGGCACATAGCCACGGTGATGGAAA
The DNA here is from genome assembly GCA_020800305.1 of Porphyrio hochstetteri. Classification (NCBI taxonomy): domain Eukaryota; kingdom Metazoa; phylum Chordata; class Aves; order Gruiformes; family Rallidae; genus Porphyrio; species Porphyrio hochstetteri. Next base: position 1,880,310 of record CM036908.1, read on the forward strand.
AAATGAGCTCTACCTGTTTTTCCAGGAAGCTGGACAGCAGCTCCCCATCTCATACAGGTGAACATTTTCTCACACCAGTAACTCATTAGGACAGCAGGTGTGAACTCAGCTCATTCAAAATGATGCAAATGCTCATAGTCTGTGCTACTGTTCATAAGGACTGTCCCAAATGGCAGCTGATCACCGATCTTTAATGGCATGTCTGCATTTCCATTCCTTCTAGCCTGTGCAGTTTCTCCTTTACTGGGCTCTTGCACAGTTCAGTCACCATACTGTTACAGGATGATTGCCAAGACCCTCTAAAATCCAGTACCGAAACAGTTTCCATCTGCCTGCTAATGAAAGTTCTTGTCAGTCATGGGATCACCATACCAATTTAACTGCGGGAGCAGCCAGTACCTTGGCTGAGAAATGTTCAGTCAGGTTTCCTAGGATCTTGAAGAACAAGTTCAATAAATCCTTGCGTGCTTGAATGAGTGCACCTTCCATCTCCCACATTTTTCACTATGTCACTTGGATACAAACGCACATGTTTTTAGTGGGAAGTTAATCCCCAAGGTGCAGTGAAATGATTAACCCTTCACCCTTTAATTTCTTGCTACCATATGATCTAGTTCTATGGAGCTAAGAGTTAAGGCAATAGTTACTTGAGACGAGTTGATATTTGCTCACGATGGAAAGCCAGCCTTAGTTATACATATAAATCTTTTAGATTGGCGAGCAGAGGTGAATAACATAGCAAAGCTACTGCGTCCTGCAAACAAGTATTTGTAACCTATGGTTATTACTGCTGACTCAGGATTCTTGAAAATAATCTGTCAGGAAAATACCATTGAGAATAAACATCCTGCAGTTCCCAGCTGTTAAACTTTCTATTAAAACACAGGTCCCTGAAGAGCTGCATGTTCTCCCCTCTCTGGATATTTATGCATATAACCAAACATGACTTAAATATGAGTAATCCCCTACTTGGGGTGAGAGTACATCCTTTTTCCCTGTCCTAAAATCTCTAGTTATACCAGCAAGGGTTGTGGCTGCGGCATGTTTGCTTCCCAGTGACACTGGGTGCACCAGTGAGGAGCGGCCAGTGCTGCCCACAGGCCCACAAAGCGAAGGCCTGGAGGGTGGGCAGCAAGTTGGCTGGATATTGCTCTGTTTGTCTGGGAACATGGCCAAACACCCTGCAGCTGGGTTAAAACATTAAAAATAGGGTAGAGAGGTCCAGTAATCTCTGTTTCTAGTTATGCTATTTCTTAGGTGGTTTTAAGTACCAAGACAGACTGGTCTGTTTCTGCCTCCTTGACTTTCCCTGAGGAACAAGTCCAACACTTTCGGTAGAAGGTCAGTGTGTGCTCTTGTTTTGAACTGAGAAATTTTAGATTGAAGGACAGCATTCCAGCTTCTGTGGGTGACCGGTCACTGGCCTCCATGGATGTTCTTCCCGCCCCCCTCATTTCCGCAGGGCTGGCAGGCTTTAAAGTGTTATGATTTCTGGGACATAGTTTTGCCCTCACCCTCTTCAAGCAAAGTAAATGAAGTTTGGTTTCACCTGGAAACAGAAAGAGTAAAAAACCAGAGTTTTACAACTGTAAACAAAAAATGTGCTTTACAAGTTGGGCCTGTTTCTTGACGCAGTCCCTTTCAAGGAAGGTCCTTTGTGTGTTGCCCTGGCTCTGTCAGTGGGTGACACCTGGCTGGCCCCTGCATCCTGGGGAGAGGAACATCTGCTCATCTTTGGGCAGGCCTCTGTCTTTTTTCGGGCTGGAGGCCAGCTCTGAGGGCTTGAGCAGACCCCAGAGAACTGATGGTGTGAAAACACAGGGCATGGAAGCAGCACCTGGCCCTGATGTGCCAAAAAAGTGAGGGGAGGAAGGGGGTGTTTGGACATCTGTCCCTGGGTCAGCTGCCTGCTCTGCCCTTTGCTCAGGTAGGCACGTACCCAGGCCCTGAGGAGACTGGGAGGACAGGAGTGCCTCTCATCACCTCTTCCACATTGAAAGAGGCATTTCTGGGCAGTGTCACAGGCAAGTGAGCCTGGAACAGTGTTTGGGGAGATACCTCAGAAGCACCATCCCAGCTTGGTGGGAGAGCACCTCCTGGGGTGGCTGGACTTCATAAATAGCCCAGAGAGAATCCTCCAAGTATTGCGAAAGAGCTGCTCTTAGAAGGTTTTTCACTTGCCTGGGCAAGACAGGAGAGAGAGCAACTGTGATGGTGTCCAGCTCCCCACAGGCCTGGTGTCCTGCTCATCTCTACACGGGCCTTGGCCCCACGGAGGTGCCTGATGTCAGGGCTGGAGCCACCCAGCTGCCCTGCTCCTTGGCTACATGTGTGCAGGGGTGACTGGGACCCCTCAACCCCAGCTTCCCCAGCTACCAAGGAATACCCACCAATTCCCTCCTCGTTCTCTTCATACAGCAGGAGTGTAACAAAAATACAGATGTGCATTTAAATGATTGCCTGCATTCAGACCTCTCTTTCTAACCCATTTCTAACTTAAAACCTATAGATTTTCATTGCTAGCTGGTCACTGCTATCATTTCTTCATGTGCTTTTGAATCAGATCAACTAAAATAGCTCTGTGCGAACTATTATGTCTCTGGCTTGCAAAATATACTGATTTCTTACTAGGTTACACTAGTATTCTGTAATTCATTCTTAATATTATTCTTCAATAAAGCTCTGCACAAACAACCTATCCCACAGGAGGAACTTCTGCCAGATCCCAGATGTCAAACACATTTGCTTCAAATACAGGAGTTCGTGACCTTTTATGTTTGTTAATGTGACGCCATGGAAATTATTTATAATAAAGAAGCACATTTAAGAGTCAGGTGCTCCATGGGGCCTTTTTCAGTGATATAACGGGCTTTCTTGAAACAGGTCTTTCCTGTTTTGTTTTGTGGAGGTTTTTTCCTAACAATAAAGGTTTGGGAACAATTCAAAACCCTGCTACTGAACCGAGTCCAGCTACTGGACTGAAAGGTAGACACGAACTCAAAGATGTCTCGGATTTCAAACCTTTCCTGCAATCATTAGTAGATAAGGTTCTTTCTTTCCCTTTCATCCTTTGCTCTGAAAACGCAGTTTTCAAACAGCAGACTGTATGCATCCAGACAAACACTAAATATATTGTCTGAAAGCACTGAATAAAACAGGAAACTACTGCAATTGTTTGGATCCAAAGGACAGATTTGATGTGCCAAGCGATTTTTGCATGTAGCATGTTATTTTAAAGCTGAGGTAGCACTGTCTACCCACAATCTTGCAGGTATAAGAGCTCTAGAAAATATCTGAGGGTGTCAATATGTTGATAATATTTAATTTATTTTTTTTTTTTTCCAGCAGGTGTGGCAGTGTCCTCCCAAACTTGTGCTAGGATTAAGACCAGCTGGTGCTTAATGAAACCAGGCAAGAAAAGGATGCAATTGGAAAGGAGCATGCCTTGGCTCTGTTTCATCCTTTTGTCAGCTGTGCATGAAGGTTTAGAATGCCTCCTGAGTTTACTGGATCCATCAGCTTGGATTCCTAGACAGTAGCAACAGTAAGAAATGCCTCCCAAGGAGGAAACGGAACCTTTTGCTCCTGCATAAATGTACACTCATAGTCACCCCTATTTATCACTCCAGGCTGAAACCAGTGGCCTGAAAACTCCAGCCCACCCCTTTGACACTGTGGTTTTCCACCCAAGAACTTCCCCTTGCCTTAGGCTAGCCACTTATGAGGTTGAAGACCGATATGTAGCTCAGAAGCAATTGCTGCAGCCTGCACAGGTAAGGGACTTGGCTGTGGAGAGATCAGAGAGTTCTGGTGCACAAAGGATGAGCCCACCTTGGATTTATTATCAGGATAAAGCTGTTCCACAGCGCTGTGGGAGGAGGCAACTGGCTTCAGTCTCAGATGGTGGACAGAATTACAATGGGTTGTGTCAGGAAAGCATGATGTTAAATGTGGATTTGAACAAAAGGAGAAAAGAAAAAAACAATAGTCACAGACTGAATTATAGCAGCTTTCTATAATGAAGCATGTGGACCCCACCCAGCATCTGTGGCAGAGGGAAGGTGTCTGCTAAACCCAAAGGCTACGATGGGAATGGAAAAAGCCAGGCTCCAGCTGAGAGTAGGACAGGGAGGATGAGGAAATGGTTTCATGTTTCTCCCAGCAAAATCTCAGGGGATAAAGATTACTGCTGCAATAACTTAAATGGTAGTAAAAGCCTCTGGCTGCAGAAGTTGTTTATAACGAAGGTGTATTAACCACTTCAGCTGGAAAGGACTCCACTATTTCACTGAAATCTAACTTGCAGAATCCTTTTTTCTCTATCACAAGGCTTCTGTGTCAGAAAACTTAGTTTAGCACCTACACATGGAATTTGGCTGTGAGACATTGTATGCTGTGTGCTGGGCTTGTGCTGATAACGCCCTGCACAAGACCTAAAAAGGTCCCGACAGCTGAGTTCATCCCGTGGCTATTGCAGTATACACTGGATTTTCATTCTGATCACAAGTACATCGCTTCATATTAGTTTCTGAAACTAAAATATTTGACAAGCAGCAGTGTTAAATGCTTGCTCTGAAGGATTCTCATCAGAGCTGGGGAAGACAGTTGCAATCATCAACTGCTTAATTGCATTTAATATTTTGCAAACTAGGAAAGAACTACTAAGCAATGACATTTTCCACTTTTTTGCTGGAAAGATTTTGGTGTGCTCTGTGTAAACATGATTCAACCTCTGAACAGCTTGATTTTTAACATAGAAACTGGCATGATTCAGTAAGTGTGCACGAGTGGTGGGATCAGGTTTCTGATGCAAAGGATCGAATCCAGGCTTGATTTATGCAAAGCTGCAGCCTCCATCAGCATTCCTGCTTCAAACCTTCCTTACTGGAGTATTTGCTCAAAGTGAAGAGAAAAGGTCTGTCTGAAAGCTTCTGCAGATACAGTTACTCAATAACAGTAGTGTCAGTTGTCAGGATTTATACAGGGGCGTTTATTATTTCAGATCTACTTCTTAAAAGGTTCGAGGCCCAAAGATGATAGGTAACATCCACTTCTGCTTGTAGCTGCTTTCTGCAGTCTTCTCTTCTGGCTACTCTCACAGAGAAAAACACTGGGAAGTTGTAACCCAATAGCATAAACAGCCTCAGCAGCAAGTGAAAAAGTGTGCTGTGCAGAGGTTCAAAACAGATGAGGCAGCCTCGCTGGGGGATACGAGATGTGAAGCATAGCCCAGACTAATAAATTCTCCTTTGTTGGCTCTACATGGGTCAGCTCATGTCTGAGCCCGGCATTTCTGGAGCTGAGAGTGCTGTGGTTTGGCACAGCCAGGCAAAACCAGCCCAGTTTATTAGCTTGCTCTTAGTACTGGGGGTGCCCTGGGTAGGGGCAAGAGCAGCAGCAGAGCAGTAGGAACTAGTGAGGACGAGTGGTTGCAGTGATGGTCTGGGACGGACATAGAGGAGCTGGAGGCTGAGAGCAGGCGCCAGTGAGGCATGGGAACATCACCAGGTTTCTCAAGCAAGGTTTAGTTACAGAAGGATTAGCAAGTGTTAGGACAGAGCACGGGGCACTCTCTGCTGCCAGGAGACTGGCAGGGAAGGAATATTGTGTTTGCAGCTGACAGAGAGGTCTAGGGAGCAAAGAACTGAGCTAAATTGTTTTCACTGCTGATCTTCAAACTAGATTTGTTTGGGACAAAAATCTTCTAATGGAGGGAGAAGGTTTACTTCCCATCCCAACTAAAAGAATCAAACCACAACAATGTTCTTTTCTGTAGAAAATCGGGTTGGGCACATTCCTTACCATGCATAGCTGAATATTGTGCTTATTGAAACAAATTTCCAAATTTTCAAGCAGCTGAAAGCAGAATGGAAGGTGTGTACCAAACCATCAAAAGAGACCTGGGGATGTGAGAAGAGCCTCCCCCAGCTCCCAAATTACAGAGGGCAGCCTTGCCTTGAAAAAGAAGGAAAGTAGTCTTAAGAGCAAGCTGTTTCTTGGGGTTTTTTGCCTTTAACTGCCTTGTCAAAAATACTGGTTTTAATGTCCTTTCCTTCATCAGAGAGGCAACCTGCAGCCCCAAAGGCTGGCTGCTACCACACTGCCGACTCAAAAGCTGGAGAGCCGCTCAGGCAAGACTGGAAGTCCAGAAAAACCCTTGAGGATGAAAATGCTGACGTAACCTCATAGCAGCAAGCTGCATACGGAGACCTTATCAGTAGTTAAACAGTGCATTTCTATGAACAGTGAAGATAAAGCTGCTGGATCACGTAAATTAGTTCCTTGAGATGCCTTGAAATGCGTGCTTAATGTGCACCTAAGGAGGAGTCCGATAATTTTGGTAGCATACCAGATTACTGGTATTTCTTTAAAATAGTAACCACACATAATCTCATGAGCTGCATTAACAGGAATCAGAGCCGCTCCGCTATGTGATACCTGGGTGCTGGGCACCTGGCTCTGCACGGAGATGAACAGGGATGCTTTGTTAGCTTAAAGACTTGTGAGGCTGTGCTTTCGGCAAAAGGTCTCCTGTTACAACGGCCCTGGAGCTCGAAGTAGCTGTGCTACACTGTATGGTGACAAGCACGAAATTCTTAGTTAGCAGCAGGTTCATGGTGCTATTAGATTTAAACTAAAAAATATTGTAATAGAAAGACTAAAGTCTTGGTGGATGGGGAATCCACCTAAGGCTGCAATTCAGGAGCGAAACATCACTGACTGGAAATGTTAATGCTCTTAGAGTATAAGAAGCATTTATTTGATTAAATACTCCCGTTTTCTTACAAATACAGCTCCCCTTCTTGCTCATATTTGTCTCCTGGAGTATTTTAGCATTTCTAGTTCTTTATCAGAAATCAAAATCGAGAAGAGGGAAGGGACACCATCTCGGGTCTCACAGAACTTTTGTTTCCTGCAAGGAAATTTCTGAATTTCCAGAATTTCCTGCTTGAGACTTCTGAACCAATCCAGTGTGTGATCTGTAAATTGTCCTGCAGAGCTTGCACTCAGTGGCAGGGGCTTTCTCCCACCTGTCCACATAAAGCCTGACTTGACAGGGATCCTTATTCCAGTTGGACATGTTTACTAATGTTCTTTACTAAGAACATTATGAAAAATAATTTTTTTTAAAAAATCACTTTTTCTTTCTAAAATACAGGCCTAGCTGTGCTTCTAGCAAAGCAAAAGGCTGTGTAACGGTCTGGCAAGTGACAAGGAAAAGTTACTGGCAGCTATTTGGAGATAAATCTGCTCCTGAGGAGCTTTGGTGAGGTGGGTGAGTTCTGAATGAGTGGGGAAATTTCCTTTCTGCGATACAGATCGATGAGTACGCGCTGTGGGAGCGCACCTGAAGGGCCGTGTGGGCGGTGAGCCTGAGCTTGACTGGGAAGGGCAGGCGGGGACCGGCAGCTGCCGGGCGGGAGGAGAGGCCTGGGTAGGAGAGGCAACGAGCAGCCGGGCAGAAGCTGCGGGGCAGGGCAGGACAGGACAGTCCCGCAGCAGCCCCGGGCGGGGAACGGCCTGCCTCAGCAGCGAGCGGGCGGAGCAGCGGCTGCGCGCCCTGCTACAGGTACCCGGGGCGGATAGGAGCGGGGAGAGAGGGCTGGAGTCCCTGTTCGGGGGGTCTCAGCGGCGCTGCCTGCCGCCAGCTCTCCGAGGAGAGGGGGGTGGCGGAGCGCGGCGCAGGCAGTGAGGGGCCGGCAGGTGCAGGCAGAGGTCGCCGGGGAGACCGAGCGCCGGGCTGGGCCGGGGGAGCCGCCCCGCTGGCCGCCTGAGGCCCTGCGGTGGTGGCCGCTGGCGGAGCCCGGAACCAGGCGTACCTCGCCGAGGCGGCGCGGGTGTCCCCTGCGGGCAGGCCCTCCTGGGGCTCCCGCGGCGGCTGGCGGAGGTGGTGACTTGCTAGTCATCGACAGTGTGAAGTTGGGCTTTACATTCCCAGCAGAACCATTCGATGGCCCATCTCCAGCAGCCTCTGGAGCTGTGGCACACCTCAGTACAGCAACGCGGGCCGCGCACGGGAGGAAACGGGAAGAAAACTAGCGGGGAAGGTTGGCTTTGGTTGGGCTGTCCTGCTGAAGTGACTCTTCAGAGACCAGTGATATGATTGAATATAACGTGGCTGCCTCGTGTACTGATACTTCAGAGTATTTAAGCGTGGCACTTCTGCAGTTTCTAGGTTGCTCTTTTCTTCCTGTGACTATCAGGCTCCTGAGAAACAAAAGCTAATGATTTTTTTTTTTACAAACCCTGATCTGTTTCACCCGATGCATCGATAGGCTTCTTGAATGGGACAGCACGTTTTTAAAGTCAGAATTCTTCAAAGGATGTGAGTGTATTTATTTACATGGCTTTTGAAAGTAGGCTACAATTTGACAGACTAACTGAACTCACAGAGCACGAACTGCAGAAGGCAAGTATTCCTGGGAAGTTTGGGTTACCGGTGATGCTGCACCTGTGTAGTGCCTTGCCACCACACTGCAGTACCTGGGGGGCTTTGGACTGAAGACCTTTCAGTGCCTGGGATATGCTTGTTTATAGTTTTGTGGGTGCACTTCAAAGACTATAATTGAGAGACAGACCTTGCGAAATGGAGGCAGGTAGAAAAATAGTAACTATATTGAACTACTACCAAATTAAATCTTCGTGTAAGTTAGGTCCGAGATTATATTGTATTTAAAACAGTCTCAAACTGGTATTGCTGTAACAAAATGACCTTGTAAAATCCAAATATTCTGTGTGAATTAACATCTAAGCATTATCATAGGCAAGAAATAACTAATTAGATAACCTTCTCCAGGAGTGCTGCAGGTACATGAGAGATGCAGTTTAGCCAAAACTTAGAAGGAAATTGTGAATATAGTGAAACAGTTTCCTTTCTGTACTGGATGAAATCAGCATCGGAAAATACCTCATATTTACTGACATTATAACCTGCTGTATCCAAAAGCACTGTTAAAGCAGCAGTTGTGATCGGAAGCAGTTTCAAACCATCCTTTTCAAAAGCCACGGCCTACTCTTTTCAGTGCATAACATACAGCTGTATTCCTGGGTGTTTCAGATCACTCTGGTTATTAAGCAGCTGTCTGAAATAAATACTGTCTTAAGTTATGCTTCTCCTGTAGCTTTCCCTAGATGTGGCAGTGTGCCCAGTGTCTCATGTGAGGTACTTCTCTAGATAAGAATTAAACAGTCAATATTGTGGCTATTCTTACAGTGTGCACATTGTCAGTGCAGTTGTAACTCTGCCAGAAGAACTACATCTCAGGGGACCACAGGTGTTAGGGCTTGGGCAGCCAAATGATCCTGTGGGCATTCCCTCGTCAAGGTTAGATCCCTACAGTCCTAGCCATCAGTCTCTGATCTGTGCTGGCTCAGGCTTTTCCCAGTAATATTTGCTGAACTCATCAAGATCTGCTGCTTGACGTGCCTTAGTTTTGGTAGTGTTGATTAGTTAGGTGCCCAAACTGTCCCAGGATCCAGCAGCAAGGTGTTCCTTGGTAAGTTGCTCTTCAAGAGGCCAGGTGTCTTCAGATTACATATAGATGACCAGGACCACATTAAAAAACCCCAAACAAGCCATGCAGGGGAGTACATTGCTATGCTTTTTTTTCTTTTTTTTTTTACTATTATTCTTTCTAGGCTTTGTCTAGAGCTGTTAATCCAGGTGTGAAGAGCCAAGTTCTGCATTTGCATCTTTCATTTCACAAGGGAGTGCTAGAGCCATGAATCAGTGGGGTGTTCTGGGCTGGTGGTCTCTGACTCCTTACTGAGGAAACTTTTGCCTTGCTTTCAATGCAGAATATTCATTAGGTGAGCTGTGATCCTACAACTTAGTGGCTAGGGCATGAATCCAGGAGTGGGGAAGTTTCACTTCTAGTGTCTTTTCCAGCTGTATGTTAAGTATTAAAAATATATTTGCAGAATAGGTGTGGTTAAGCGATACTGAATTTCAAGAAAATATATTGCTTATTGAAATGTCCCTTGATTCTTGCAAATACTTATAAAAATCACACCTACAAAAAAGCTGCACACAAAGGTTATGTTGGACTCCACAGAAGTCCCATCAATTCCACTGTCCTTACCTGCACTTAATTTAGGTGATGGATCCCCAGAAGATTAAGTCCTCTTTCTTCTTGTGCTATAGAAAGAGTGAATGTGGGCAGGAATTGTTCAGTCAGTTGTGTGTGTAGGCTATTAATTTACAACGTTGGAGAAAAAGCTGAGACTCTGGTTTCTTTTTCTCTGTCCTAATCATGAGGCTCAGTCATTTTACTTGTTCTGTCACTTGAGTTTCACGTAGGCTCTTTTGCTTCTTGCTCAGTCTCTGTTCATCATACTTGTGTTTTAGTTTCAGTTGAATGTTACTCTAAACGTGCTCCTCGGGGTTGTGAGTTGGCTGTGAAAAGGACAGTCTTGCTCTAACCCTCCGATTTCCCCACTCACACTGCCTTGTGCAGTCAACCCCAGGGGGAGTCAGAAAACTACTTTTAAAAAAACCCCAACAAACAAAGAAACCGTGTTTTATTTATTATGGTGGTTTAGTTTTGCATCTTATTAGTGAGCTGGGCCAACTCATCGTGCAGCTGCACATTTACTAGCTCCAACAGGAATGGTTGTTGGCAAGGGCAACCTGAACTGCCCATTCAATAGCAGCCAGCCCTTCAGGCTAGTTCAGGACAGGTGGACACAGCCCCCATGTGTGGTGTGGAGAGCCAGAGGCCCTGCCTTAGAAGGGCAGTATCCACTATGAAGGCAGGCTTTGCCCTGCTGTCTTCCTGGGAATCCTACGTGCTTTGGCTTATACTAGAAGTACCCTTTGACTTTGGTGGGAACATGCACTGAATTTGTTTTCTTGATTAAAATGCTGTTTGCTTCATTTTCTGAGTTTAGCTCCCATCTTCAGACTCTGTTTGTGTCTCCCAAGATACCTTAAATCTGGTAAATACTCTCCCTCTAATCTAAGTGGGATAGCACCCAATATCTGTCAGCAAAGGACCTAAGATCTCATCTCTTTAAAGTGAAAGGCAAAGTGGGCTTTGACTTTAAGTAGGACAGGCTGAGTTTCGGTTAAGCCTTGTTGTCGTTCTGGTTAGCAATGCTATTCATGCTCCATCAGAAGATTGCTGATGCAGAGAAAAATTACACTGCCAGCCTTTTGCAGCCAGAATGGATTTTCAGACCAAAACTGAGGAGCCTAATGTGGGAAGAGGTTCAAGTCCTGGCTTTGGTTGGAACTCATCTGTGTTGCATCATATCTCTTATGTTAATACATCAAACCACGCAGAATTAATGAGGGCACTTCTTTCAAGCTTAGTATGAGTGTTTGTTTGCCTGTCATCACAGATTAAGTTTGCATTAATTCAGTGCCAAAAAAAAATACCAGAAATCTGATGCTTATCTTTCCTGTAAATTTTACCCTGGTCATTTTGTTTTGAAGCTTTGTTTTTCAGTGATCCAACAGCCACACTTAACCTGGAGAGGACAGATAATTAGGCACCAAAAAAAGGCCCTTCATGTTTCGGGGGGTTCTTGTGGCCATTGATATGAGCTTTGGGTATGGCCTGAAGCAGAAATTCTGGAGATGCTGCTTTGGCAATTAAACCAGCTTTGAAGTCCAAGAAAGCAATCTAGAAGGACCATGGTCTAGTGGCCTCAAAACCTGGTAGGCACTTAAATTAATTTGGCGTGTATGCTTTGGAACCTGGATATGGGCTTGTACAGTGTGCTGCAGCCTGGGCAGGTGGGTACCTGGCTTCCTTCGCAGCTCCCCTGGCCACCAGGCAAGGCAGGGGTTGATGTGCTGCGCCACGGAGCCCCTGTGGCCTCATGGGAACATGTTAATGCACACGTGTCATGCCTCAGCTTCATCTGAAGCATGGAGAGCTAGAAGGCTGCTTGGCTTTTGTGAGATAGTCTCATCACCAGAGGAGCGGGAGGGTGTTTTCCCCATTCAGGAATGTATCCTCTCCATCCTGCCTCCAGGCTGAGGGGCTGGATGTGATCCCGTCCCATCCATCCTTCTTGTTGAAGCTGGGCCAGCATGCACATCATCAGGCTGTCCAAGCTCTTCACCAGGGCTTGGAGGGGACAAATAAAGGAGAGCTCAGGAATGGTTCTTTGCAAAATTCAGGCATCCAGTCTGCTGTGTGTGTACCTCTTCCAGTGAGGAAAGTGCCTGCTCTGCTGCAGGAGGAAGGTTAGTCAGAAGGAGGTTTAAAAGTAGCTTGAGCTGTCAGCCTTCCGTGGTTAGCAGTGAACTGCTACGAAACCAGGTTGTGCTTCCTGTTTGAGAGATTTGTAAAATGTTTAGCACTGAGCTTCTAGGTGACAACAAAACGTTCTGAAGACCGGTTTCATTTCACAATGGAGGAGAATTTAAAAGCTCTTAGGTCTGGGTTGGGTTTGGTGTTTGTTTTCCAGCTGACTTTGGCAAAATGGAATTGTCTGCCTCTAGGTTGGGAACTGTCAGTTCCCCATTCAGGTTTTCTGTCTGCTGAGTGGTGGCTGGAGTAGCTAAAATATCCTCCATGAAACCTTGATCAAACCCAGAACATCTCCCTGAATTATCCTGGGTTTCGCTCAGTTCAGTGGTACATCTGTTTCCAGATTTAGTCTCACCAGTGTGTGAAATCATGACTCAGAAATCTTGAGCAAAGAGGGTTATGTTGAACTCAAAAGGATTATACAAAACAAACAACAACAAACAAAATTACCCACAAAAAAATCCAACCAAACAAAAAAACCCAACAAAGAAACAGACATTCATGGTGTAGCCATTGTTCACTTTGTTCTGAGCAAATTTGTCCTGAGAGGGTGGGGAGAAAGGGGATAGGTTTGTGCTGCCAATTTCTACTCTCGGGACCTTTGCCTTCTCAGAAGGGAGAGGAGCCCCACCTCTGTGTCCAACAGTCGTTTCAGCACTTGGCCAATAATTGTTATTTTAGATGCTCTCACAAAAACAGAGGCAGTTCTGATTTCTGCTGTTTTCTCCCAATGTCTATGCAAAATTATTTACACATACCTCTTTCATGCAGTGGCTGGTTACCACTCATCTGCCCGGGCAGCTGCCAGCTGGGGCTGAATCAATTTAAAGCAAAATAACAATAGTTGTGTGTTATAAATATGGGATTGTCCTGAACTTTGATTTTAAAGTGTGTTGAGGCAGCTCCCTGAGCTCAGCGCACGTGCCCTGCAGATCCATACTGCTAATCTGGTTTGAATTAATTAAGAACAGTTCCCATTTCCAGTTCTCAAGTAATTCCTTTAATCTGTTTTCATATTTGTCCCGTTTCTTTTCATGGCCTTTTAGCCTTCATTTCTATATTGTATGTAGTTCCTTATTCACATCACAGTGGTTTAACTGGTTATAAAGCGTGACAATGAGGAACAGAACATGGAACAGAGCATGGAATCTGCATCCTGTGGAAACCCCATAATATAAAGTTTTTCATGTGCATCATGAAACAGGATAATAAGTATATGTACATTAACAAATAATTAATGTAAAATAACTAATCAAAACCTGTTTCACCTAAATTAAAGCAGATGTTTGTGTGTATGTATATATAAAGATATAACCCATGTGACTCTTGTAGATCAGCAGGGTTCCCTTAAAATAGTTTTAATAGTAACAAACCAGTATTTTTCCATGTAAATCTGTTTGTGCTTTTTTTTTTTTTTCATATAAGCAGGAGGAACTTTTTCATTACTTGTCTGGATATTATATGTATATCCATGTGTTTTCTGTGCGGCTCTGGTCATGGCAGAGACTGAGGAGTCCTGGATGCCGTTGAGTGCTCTCTTTTTGTTGCACTGAGTTGGTTTCCACGGCCCATCTTTTCAAAGCTAGACCCATTTAGCCACGTTAGGGAACTCAACTGCACAGGCAGATGCTCCTGCCTAGAAACACCACCTTCTTGGCTGTCCTGTTGAAAAATGCACCCAGATGTTTCCAGTTCTCTTTGGTATCAAGGCTATAGAGAGACTGCTGACAGTTCTATTTCTGTGGCTTCCTGGCATTACTGCAGAAGGAGAAAAAGATGGATTAAAGCCTGACACAGAATACCTAAAGAAAGTCTTAAGTTAGATTATAAAGTAACAATTGATGATTGTCATGATTTTTTCCTAATCTGTTTAGAGTGAAGGACTTATCTTATGTTGAATTCTTTCCATGTTCTCATCAAGAGCCAAGTGCTTTTTACAGAGATTTTAGTCTCTCTTCTTTTTCTGGTGTCCTGACTTCAACTCTTGCTTTTCTGTTTTGCATCTGAGTCCAAAATGATCTACAGTCCAACATAATGGATTTATTCTTTTGTTTTTACTGCCCCAATACATACCATATTCTACATCCTTGTCCAAGTCAGTGAATTTATCCTCAGTCCACAGGAACAGTGTTGTCAGTTCAGTAATTGGATAAATTGGTTACTTGCCTAATGCAGCATTAGGAAGAAATGCTATCTCTATCAACTTTTACAGCCCAGAGCATAGGGGATTCAGCATATTAAAATCCAAGTTTTAAGCTTTATCATGGGATAGATTTATAATGTTCCCTTCTTAATTCAAATATAAATCTCACATGAGAAAAATTGGCTCGCATTTATGAAAATTGTTCTTTTGGCCCTTGTAAATGATATTATTAATCTTCTGCATGCTGGGGCAGACTTGGATTAAGTCTGCATTTGAGGGCTGCAGGTGCAAGGCTATATAATGCTAAGCCAGAGTCAGGGTGTCCCTGGGGGCCGTGTCAGAAGGACGACTTTGGATTGTGTACTTGTGCCAGGGCTTGTTCCCCTTCTCCAAGGGGTGCCTGGAAAACAGGCAGTTGTTCCTGTAGCACAAAAGCTCAAGCACATGCACCTGCTCAGCTTTATTTTTCTTTAGGGAAGTAGGCAAGAGCAATGAGTTCTTCTTCATGATGTACTCTGGTGGTCTGTGCCTGTGCTGCGTGTACAGATGCGCTAAAGGCCATTTGGCCTCCCCTAGTCTGGAGCTCTGGGAAGAAGCAGCTGCTGAGCTGAAAGGGACCACAGCTAGATTGCACAAGTTCTCTTGCTATAGGGTTCAGCTCAGGGCCTGCACGGAGACATATATGAGATCATCTTTGGGCAGAGAAACTGGAGGGAGAAGGGGAAGTTGCAGTGGGACATGGCATGGTCTCTCACAACTGTGTGGAGGAAGAACTGGCTGTTTTAGGCAAATCTTCTGTCCTGGTTCAGTAAGAGCTAGACCTTGGCAGGAGAACGTGTAAAGCAGCTTGTGGGATCATGATCCCTTCCAGTACCTGAAGGGGCTACAAGAAAGCTGGGGAGGGACTTCTTAGAAGGGTGTGTAGCGATAAGTTGAGGGGAAATGGTTTTAAATTGGAAGGGGGTAGATTTAGATTGGATATTAGGAAGCAATTCTTCACTATGAGGGTGGTGAGGCCCTGGCACAGGGTGCCCAGGGAGGTGGCGGGTGCCCCCTCCCTGGCAGTGTTCAAGGCCAGGCTGGCTGGGGCCTTGAGCAGCCTGGTCTAGTGAGAGGTGTCCCTGCCCATGGCAGGGGGTTGGAACTTGATGATGGTTTAACCCCCCAACCCAAACCATTATATGATTCTGTGATTACAGTGAGCTCTGTTTTTACTGCTGTGACAACAGTTCAACAGGTACTACTAATCTTTAACAATTAATATAGCAAAGACATAAAAGCTGGTAAAGAAATAAACTGGATATACAGTTAAAATATTAACAGTGAAGGCAATTAGCCATTGGAGTGTTTTCTGAAATAAAGCCCTGGTGTCTTCCTGCTTAAGTTGCTCAATGTAGTGCAGGGGTAACTGAAATCCAGTGGTGTCAGTGACAGGAAGGTGGGACAAGGGCACACAATGGGCCTTCTCATCTTCAGAACGATGATTCTGCTCTGGTAAACTGTAGGTGAATGAGAGCGACAGTGTGCAGGGTCAGGCAAACAGTCTGTTCAGTTTCCTGTTTCTGGGGTCAGCGGGAGGAACCCATAAAACTTTCCCCCAGTGGGCTGTTGTTCTGTCGTTTGCCAGCGTGGGAAGGTGCTTCCTGTGCCTAGGCAGTTAGTGGTTTGTTTGCATCATGGAGCATGACACTTTTCCCAGCAACTTTTTACTGTCTATTTCTGTTAGCAGATTCAGTTGTGTAACTGCTTCAACGGCGCCACTGGGCCCTGTGCCCCAGGAAAGCTGTGCAGCGGGCCATCGTGTGATCCCCATCATCTGAACTAGGTCCATGTTGCATAGTCTTCTTTTCAGTTTTAAACACGTAACTACAGTGTTTATTTACTTGCTGCACTGGGAGAGCTTTGCTTTGTGTCTCTTCATGATGCCTGAGCCGAGCTGTTTGTAAGAGGTCTCTCACCAGAGTGCCTTTCCAGTTGTGGCCTTCAAAAGCCTTATCGTAGCTTCGTCTCGTATTGCTTCAGCATCTGCTCTGTGACCCGCTGCTTTCAGGGTGAAATCCCTTTCTCATTCCAGGCACAAAAGAAAGGAAAGCCTCACATTTTCTTCGTTCTTTGGAAGGCAGGAGAACTTGAATAATCTGTGTGCAGGTCCCCAGAGCTTTCATGCTTTTCCCTGATTGCTGTCATGGGCAGAGGAGGCATGCGTATGTGTATGTACACACACACCCACTAGTTACTCCAGATATCACTATTGTGGGGTTTTCCCAAAGCACACATAGATTGCAGCCTTTTATCATGCACCTGGTAGGTATGTGTTAGCATGTTTTTGTTTCTTTTATTTTTTTCCTCCAGACAACTGCACAGGTTTCTAGCAGATAGGAATAAAAGCTTATCTCCTGTCTTTTCACGTGCCCAGACCCACTTGAAGTGCTTCACTCTCCTGTGTGGACAGTACAAATTAGTCCTGGCCAAAGTCCCCAAAAACCTAGTTTGGTGGGTTTTTAAAACTGTTGACATTGTCTTTGGCAAGCATACACCAGTGCACAACACTGTGTGTAGGTGGGTGCATGTGCTGTCCTTGCTGTTATGGCAGCAGAGTACCTGGAGGCAAATTTCTCAAAGCCATTTAAGCTGTTTTACTAGTGTTGACCGCTTTCAAGATGCAGTGGTCACAAGCCACCCCTCTTCAGACAGAGCTGTGCACAGCTCCCAGACGCTCTCCCCTAGAAACAGAACTACAGAACAGCTGGATGTGGAAGTTAAACCTTTTAAAACATCTGCACTATTCAAAAGGGAATCCATCTGAGCTGCAGCAATAGCGGCTTGTGCTGTGCTGTGTTTTTGTTAATCATCTGGAGGGCTGTGGTGGTATTGCTGTGCTCTTTGAAGGATTTATATGACTGGGATTGACAGCATCTCCTGGATCTGAAAGGCAGAAAGGCACAGAGGTAGCATAAACGTGGTGTTTGGCTGAGGTGTGACCTGGCAAGCTCGAGCTTACTTTCTCCACAGGGCAGATCCTCAGATGTTGCACAGTGTCATGGCTCCTCTGGGGCTCCTGGAGCTGTAGACAGTTACGTCATGCAAGGGTCTGTCCCAAATGCTTCAGAACAGCCCATGTTCCCTGTTTCCGGATGTTTCCTCTCACACCTCCCGCTTTGTGGGCACTCACTACCAAAAGTTTTGCCGTGGTGCGTTTCTGGAACGCAGATCTGAGAGTGTGTTTTATACGTTTATGGCTGGCAATAAATCTCCTGACACTTCAAACCTCTGGTTTAGCCAGCTTCCCCAGTTTGACATCAGCTAGTTCACCTTTGTGTCTATTCCGTAGCTTTAAAGGTGTTCCCTGATCGGCTCCTATGGAGCAGTGCTGTGACTAAATGTAGAAAAATACATCAGCAGCCTACAAACTTGCTGCAAAACATACCCTTTCATCATAAGGCAGCAATAACCAGACATTTCTTTTCAGGCTGCTTTCAGCTTTTAATATTTCATATTGTGATCATCCATTTTCTATCATGTTCTTTTTATTTAATGACTTGTTGAAAATATTTACTTTCTTCTCCAAACATCTCTGTCTTGTAATCATTATGGAGTCATCTGGAATTGAGGTCTTTGATACTCTGTTTATCTGATTTTAGCTCATTCAAAATTTCTATCAGAGAAATCTGGAAATCATTAGGATCATTTATGTTCTCAATCTAAACCCATTAAAATAGTAGTGATTCTAATTCTCTAGGCTCTGTGTATGTGTGTGGCTGTTTCTTAAACTTTGTTGTTTCCAGGATGTTCTAATAATCTTGGCTCTTCTTCTGCCTTAGTGTGGAAAGACTATTGCTGAGTTACATGAGTTACATTTGATTATCTTATTCTGGCTTGATACTGGGAAGAGAAATGGAAAAGCTTGCTGAAAACAGTGGAAAACACCAAGAAAGAGAATTTGAGACAGAGTGACAAGATCCAAGTTTGGTTCCCTCTTCTGCTGCAAGTGATTTGATTTCTCTATCTCAGGTTTTTTGTCTGAAAGTCAGGGATAATTCTTTCGCTCAGTTTAGTATCTGCAAAGTGGAGAATGTCTTTGACATACGCGTGTTGCCTAACCAAAGCTGACCCCAGAACTGAGATAGGGCCAGGGAGACATAACTCCTTATTTTGATGCTGGGAAGTCAGGACTTCTTTGGAACTTGGTGGTACATCTGACATGTCTTTCCGCAGGTCAGGCTTATTTGGTACATTTATTCCCAGACAGGTGCATGTTAGTACAACCTTCTACCAACTGCTAAACGATATACTGAGGATTTTTGGATAGCTGGCACTAGCAAAAGATTCTGGCATGTGGGTATGTTTAACCTTTGATAGAAATGTGCAGTTTTGTCAAGATCATGAAATACTTGTTTCATCTTCCACAAGACTTTTGTTCATTTTCAGTTAATAAAATATACAACAGAATCAGCTAAATTTCTCTGTCATATGTGGTTAACACAAAAATATTGTATGCAGCAGAAGGTCTATAACTAAACATAGGCAACTTTAAAAAAAACCCTTTAAAAGGTAATTGAGACCATCCATGTTGGGATTTCATGAGCTTTTCTCATGCAGGCAGAATGAGGGAGCACTGTATGTAGCTGTAGTCTAGGAACACAGGTGCAGATGTTGACATTGAAAGCATTACATTTTTAAACTTAAAAAAGTGTAAACAAGGTTCCAGTCTCTCCCTCTTGGAACTTTCTTTTCAAAATGTGGTATTTAAGCTGCAGCTGAATTGGAAGCTCTAAGCTACGTGTCTGTGTGCTTTGGCATTGGCTACTGATATTACCTTGCCTACAGAACAGTAACATGTAACTAGTGTACTTTCTTCTGTACAATAGGCAGTGATGGATTGCTTTGTATTTGTCTTCAGATAGGCAAAAAATGTCTGAATGTTTGCTTATTGATAAATGGGGAAAAAAGATAATGGTCAAAGACTATCACAGGTTACTTGGGCTTACTGTGAAAAACATGGTCTTTTTTCATGGTAGAAGTACAAAAGAGGCAGCCTTGCGTTGTTACTGTTACATCCTCAATACACACATGTAGCCCTTTCTTTCTAGGTAAGGCGCTCACCCCTGCCATGGAAAGGCAACTGCTGGTGAGGGTTGATTTACACTTGTTTATTTGCTTACATTTATCATCCCAGCCACACAATTCTGGGGACAGAAATTAGTACCAAGAACTGAATTCACTCTGATGCAGAAAAACTAATGTTTCCACTTGATGTAGCTGCAAAGCAGGGCAGTTACTGACGTTTGGGTTCTTCAGCAGCAGCAGCAAATAGATTCAATCTGGACACCCTGAGATAAAAGGCTGTTCTCCTGCGCAAACTGCCACCGAGGCTGAGATACCATTGTTGCAAAGCCCAGAGCAAACCAAGCAGCTGTTCCAGCCCAGTTTAACATGGGGAACAAGAGGAAAGCATATTAACTCCAGCTGTGTACTGATAACAGCTGGGGAGGAAAAGCACTGCAAGGGAAGCTTAAAGTAAACTTGGAATTCTAACCAGCTTCGCTATCCTGAGTGCTCCTCCACTGGAGGCACAGTGGTGAAAGTCTTTATCCTTAGAAACATGGAGAACTTAATGAGAAATTCCTGTGCCTCTTTCTGTGCTCCTGTACAGGTGCAGAGCAGGTTCTGGAGTTGGCGGGGTTGCCTCTGAAGATTTCACACTGTACTTAAACTTACTGGCAATTTTGAGACCAGGGCAAGCACTGAGTGATGGATTCTGTGCAGAGTAACAGTGTCCCTTTGAAAACAGGATATTGCACCCCTGCCGTGTCTGGTTAGAGACTGTGCTGTCATCTCTTCTGTAGCATTCTGTTTTCCAGAATAATATGTACCAGTATTCAGGCTACTTCTGAGGTTCTTATATTCAGGTCACTTGTATTTTGTTCATTTTGGTCTATGAACCAAAGAGTACAAAGAGTGGTATAAAACTAGAGGAAATTAGTGTCATTAAGTGTTAAAACCAGCCAGAATTATTCTGAGAAATTATATTAAATCAAATATTCCCTTAGGTCCTGGTTGCAGTAAGAATTTTGTTCTTATCAGTACTTTCTGATAGCTGTTCTAGAATTATTCTTAATCATGAGCTGTGTAGTTTTACTAATAAACCTTCATTGTATTGCACATTAGCATTTTAAAGATAACAAATTAATTCAGGTCTTCCTCATGAAGCCACATGCAGTGAGTGACTCTGCAAAACATGTGCTAAAACCCCAATAGCAGTGCTGAGGTGCTGCAGAGCACAAAAGAGCAGGACAGTAGTGTGTGCCATGTTTGGTCAGTATTTGCAAATTGAGTCATCTGTTGACAACTTCCACTTGCACCCTACCCATGGAAAAAAATAACACTAAGAGAAGAAAGCCCATGTTTTCTAAGGTAGCTGAAGTTTCCATAGCTAATTATCTCCACTTGGCAGCCACCAACTGTTGAGGGGCTTTTAATGAAGGGAAACTTTGGGGGATATTAGTGTTACTTCCACAGTGGTTTTGTGGATCCCTCACTGTCTTTGAACATACATACAAAGAAAGTTGTAGCACTGTTCAAGCTGCCCATGGGAAGAGCTTGTGTGCTGGCATGGAGAAGCTTTCAGCAATTCCTTGAGATTGAGGTAATTAACTGAAAGTGTCCACTTTTGTGCAATTGTCATCGTCTCTCTGTGCCTTCCCCCTTTCTCTTGTTGTCTTCACGATCCCATCAGCTTATGTTCATGTTCTGTTTGGTGTCTTCTAACCTCCATGGAGTTGGAGTCGTGTCTTGGGTATGTTCTGCATAGAACCTCATGTACTTTAGGTGCATGTAAAAGGACTAGACTTAGACAGCAGAAGTTTTGGACGGGAGGCAGTGCAGCTGTCTGGGTCCCTCGGAAAAGAGAACATAAGGATATGAATAAAGACATTTAAATGAGACCAGTTAGTATTGTCATAAAGTTCTTTTAATGTTAACCAGCTGTTAGAGACTTGTTCTCATTCTTTAGTAGATTACATGCCTCTCATTTTGCTGGAAGTCAGCACTCTCTATTTCTGTACGCAGAGCAGACAACTGTATAATAAAACAGGTCTTCAGTTTCATGTGTACACAGTTATGAGAGAGCAGTAGTTCCTCAAAGAAGGCGATTCTGGCATCGTGCACAGAGTGTTTTCAAATGCAAAGTGTGGAGTATGTTGAGTGAAAAATGTAAATGGGCATGAATGTATGTGAAAACAGTACATGGGTGAAAGGGTAGGAGAAACAGGGACAAGGGAAATGGAATAAAAAGCAGATCTTGCAGATGACTTGACAAGACCACTTCAAAACAGCTGTAAAGCTGAGGAACTCCAAAGCTCAGTGGCACACACAAATAGGAGGAGAATTTTCATGTTCCTGAAAGACAGGGATGTCTGAGTGGGTCACTGAGAGTACTTGGGTGCTGTGTGCTAAAATTTGCATCTCTTTCCTTGTACTCTGTATAAAATATAACTTGTCTCAGCAAGAGAAATCTGATGGCTCTGATCCTTTTATGACTGAAGTAACTTTCTCATTGACACTGGGACTGTGTCCAGTAAGCAATCATGTATTAAGTAACTAATAATACTGCATTTTTATTTCAGTTTTTCCCATCTTCAATGGCTTCTTTTACTCTGTTTTTCAGGTTTGATAGCAACGCTGGATCTTTGATTGTGATCTCCCCTAAACTGCAACACTGAAAACAATGGCAACAGAATGTATAAAAAACTGTTGTAAATGGTGTTTCTGTGTGGAAAAAGACAAAAAAGATCGTAAGTTCTGACATAATGACATCAGCTAAGGGGTTTGCTGTTCTGGCTTCATTAACTATGAAGTTTCCCATTAATAAAATGACTGTGTCACCCGTGATAAACTTGAATTCTTTTACAACATCCAAGATTCTTTCCATGCCTCCACATGCTTGTTAGTGTTATGAACTGGAACCAAAAAATAACACTCATCTCAAGTCTGCTTCTTGCAGCCTAGAATGCTGTCCAAAAAAGCCAGCTTTTTTACTCAAGGTTGTGTAAAGGTCTTGTGTCTTTCAAACTCTGAGTGAACTCTTTTTTTAAACTCCCTGTGGATTTGCTGTTAGGATTTTCTTTGGTGTCTTAGTTGCTTGGAGAACTCATCTATGATAAACGTGTACCTTTTGTAAAAATCCTCTTAAGAAGGTAGCTATAAATATAGAAGCTTGGGCAACAAAGAGTTTGGATCAGTACAGGTGTCATGGGGATTAATGTCTTTTCCAGGTGCTAGTGCTGAATGCTGGTAAAACTGAATACCAGCAACTGCTAAGGCATGTATCATGCACAGACCCCATTAACTGAGAGCTCTGCTCATAGTATTGTTTGAAACTTAACACACATGTGGACTGTCTGTTTTTCTTGCTCTTTATTTTTAGCAGTTTCCATGGTGCAGGAATCTGAAGCAGCAGCCACAAGCAAGCCGCCCATTGTAGAGAAGCCTCCATTGTCTTCTGTGTCAGTGAAGCATCAAGTTGGCTGTTCAGAAGATTATCTGCTCTCTAAGCTGCCCCTGGATGGTCATGAGGTACCTTTTGTGGTCCCTCCATTCAGACTGGCTTATGTGCAGCCAAAGAACCTTCCCAGTATCTCACATGCTGGAGGGATCCAAGGTAAAATATAAGCAGCATAACTGAAATAGTTGTTTAGTTTCTCCTCCTCCTTGAAAGAAGAAGTACTTCTACTGAAAACATATGTTTGCAGAACTTTTCTAGAAGCCTGGTCTTGTTTCTTTTCTCTCTGGACACCCAGAGTTTTTGGGCAGGGTGTCATCCCACTATGATTCTCTGTGATGTTGCAGGAATAAAGCTGAAGGGGATGATAGCACACCAGTGCACATACTCAAAGCAACAGAAGACATTTAAAGGAAGCTTCATTAAAGAATTTATTGGAGGCAAGGAAAGACTGAGCACATCCATATCATTCAAATAAAGAGGGAATGTGCTCTGGGTTTTATGTTTAATGTACAGATAACTTTTAACATACTAACACATCTTCCTTTTGAAATTTCACCAGCATGAGCTACTACATGGTGGAATTTTTTGCCCCTGCTATTTCCTGGTCCTTTTGCTGCCCTTAGGGAGGTCAGGGGTCACAGTTCTCAGTGGTATATGGTTCCACATGGTACTATGATTCTTTGCTTTGCCACAGTCTTGTACTTCAACCTCTCCCAGTCTAAGCACAGACTTCCAAAGTTATGTACATGCAACTTTGGCCTGCTACTGCAGTGTCTATTTCTTGTAAGGCCATATTAGGGCAAGGTACAGAAATGCAGGTCATGCGCCTGGTAATCCCCTTTCTTACTGGGTCTGTGTTCAGGCTCTGCCTTGTTTTGTTCTGCCTCATCCTCAAGATACTGTACAGAGAACTCCATCAAGGACTCTGAGGCACAGGTGCTCTCCAGGGAGAAAGAAGATATGTCTAACAGCCTTTAGATAAATGTTTTCTTTGTTCATGCTGTTCTACAGTCTTACCAGTCACAGACTTATAAACCAGTGACTTGTCTTCATTGGGAAATCTGCTTTATCATCATTTCCAAAGGACCTGGTGAACAGTGGCCCTCAGGCTATAAAACCAGTAGATCATCTGGCAGGATGACCTGACTCTTCATAATTGTCTCTCTTGAGCAAATATTTAAAATTCTTGAACAAATACATGAAAAGTGGCTCTTCAGTCAAGTAGGCAACTTCCATTTCTCTTTCCAAATATAAATACTTACATTTAAAGTACAGCTTTTTAAGCCTTGTTAAAGTTGTGTTTAAAAATGCAAAGTTTACTTTCTGGGGAGATGTACTGAATACGGTGAAGCTTGCTGTTACTCCTTCTGCACATTAGCCAAAGCACCAGCATATTCAAAAAATGTATTTAAGAGTATTTGCTTCTTAGACGGTTGTTAAATATCTGTAGAAGCCGAAGTTCTGCTCTCTGTTCTGCTCCATTTTCTGTGCCTGTCTGACCGTTTTCCTTTAGTGAGACATGTTCAGGGTTCGCTCTTCGCATCTCTTCTGAAAGCAGTTAAGTTCTGGCAGCCTTTCTCTTCAGTGCTCACTGCAGCGTGTCTGACGCTCTCACAGAAGTAAGCTAGCAGGAAAAGTGTGCTCCTGGTCTGAAATAGTGGCTTTTCCATCATGTGCTGTGTAGCAGTCCTTCCTGGCAGTTCTAGTGTTCATCCTAATTTAGGTCATGCTCCAGCCTGTGATACGTGAATTCTTGCCTTATCCCCTGTCATGTCCATCTTGCTGTTTTAGTTATTCTTTTTTATTTACTAACACCTGGAGGAAGGATTTTACAGCCATAATAGTTTGTCTCTTGCAGTGCAAGACACCTGTAGAATTTAAGGCACTGTACAACAGGGTAAAGAACTTTTTAAGAGATAGGTTGAAGTCCAGGGGGGAAAAGCGAAGGAAGCAAAAGTCAGAGTTTGGCAAAGTCCAGGTCACCCCATCCCCATTCTCTACTGTACTGCTATATATGGCTTATTTTCACTCCAGACAGACCAAATGAAGATTACAGCAGTGTTCTTTACTGTTCTGCTGACCAAGGCATGCATGTTTTTTCTGAAATGATTATAAATAAAGGAAGGAAAAATAAGGCAGCTGTGTTGTAATGGTCTGAGTAAAAGGCTGAGATTCCAGCATTCTCAGATCCGTCTACTTGTGCCTCAGCCAACAATGCATTTTGGACCAGTGATTTTACCACTGACCACTTCCTATGGAAGCTGGATTACAGGGAGGGACACTGCAGTCACAAGCTGCATTATCTTTCCATAGAAGACCCTCCTGGAGGTCCATTAGCTGAGTGGAAATGTCCTGGAGCTAGGTAGCCAAATAGTTGTCTGTACACATGGCCCTACTTTTCCTGTTAGCATCTTGCTCTCTGTCTTTGTAGCCTTCTGTATTTTAATCACTTAGGCATTTCTAGTGGAACTCCCAAGGCAGGGCTTGCATAGCTTTCCATGGCTAATTCAGTTCCAGGTTTTGCTGGTGTACTCTGCAAAGCTGACATTATGTGTACGTGTGTTTTCTTTACGTTTATTTTTTCTGCATTTTCCTGAAGTAGATAACACTGCAGTATTTTGTCCTTAGCCCTGAAGGCACTCTGCATGCTTTATGAAGCCAGGCAACATGTGTTCTGCCTGGAACTCTTGCATTTGATGTTTCCTTGTGCTCCGCAGAGCGTGCCGGAGCCTGGCTTGGAGAGCGGAGGGCAGAGCTGCACGGCGTGTCCCCGCGGCCCCGCTACGATGTGTACAACCCCTTCTACCTGGAGCATCGCCTCTCGCCAGACCTGATGAGGCGCTGCCAAGCCAAGCCAGAGAGCAGGAAATTATATGGATCAGGTGAGAAGCACCCTTAGTTTGCTGCCTTCCTCCCTTTCCCAAGGCGTGTAGGTAAGGGGAAAAAAGTCATTAGTCTACAGAAGGCATGTTTGATTGTTGCACTTCTCCAACCGGTCTGTGTGTATGCTGCAGACACTTCTGGGTTGGGAAATCTATCTGTGGAGCCAGCTCTGCTTCTGTTCCAGATGTGCTGTTACTTTCTGTCTTCTGGGGGCTTAGCAAGGCTTGCATGCATCACACGAAGGTAGACAGTTTGGCAGGGCAAGCTCCTGTAGCTGCCTCCGATCCAAAGCAGGATGCAGTGCTGGAGATCCCAGCTGCCAGTAACAGGAGCGAGCGAGACAGGAAAAGCAATTCAGGCATTAGGTTGAGTGGAGGAATGCCTGAGGAATATATATACATGCAGGGAGAAACTAGCACCAAAAAACATTCAGGAGCAAGTAAAAACAGGTGAAAAAAAGCTTGACTGCAAGGCTACCTAAGTAGAAAATGTCTTCTGTGCTCTTCATTGGTATAGGTACCCTATACTGAATGCTGGTTCAGTAGATGACTAGGTATTGCTTGCTGTAACACACATTCAGAAAACTCATATTTGAAGCAATGTATGTACCTCTCTACCAAATCAGAAGCTGGCAACAGCATGCATTTTAAAAGATGTTTTATTTAGAACGGTACAGCATGCTTATTTTACAGCTGGGGGAAATGGCTCAGTCTGTGTCCTGTTTTAAAAATAATTCTGAATTACCAGAGAGACTACATTAAAAGACTACTCCATGTCTTTAAGAGAACAAAACACATGTAGAATTTTAGCAGCCTTTAGTGCATATGGTTTTGCTAGGCTTTGTAAGCACCTGTTGTGAGAGCCAGATGGGTTTTATAAAACTGTCTTGAACACCTTCCCTTTGGTTCATCATTTCTTTTTCCATTTTCTTCACTAGCTTTGTCTTGGTAAGCTTAGACACAAGAAAGGTCATTTGAGTGTGTCTAGAGTACAGTTTTAAAATGCCTTTGTCCTCCAGAGTTTTTTGACAGCTGTTTCAAAATCTAGATGATTCTCTTAATGTGCATCTATAGACCATTTAAGCAAAGCTGTAAGCCTGTTTTCCTGCAGTAAGTGCTGATGCTTTTCTGTGTGTGGGCTTAGAAGTACAGAATTTGGAAGGTATGAAGTTAAATTCGTGAATTTTCATGTGAGGTTCCTCCTTTTCATCGTAACACAAAAAAACCAACCAACCAACCAAAAAAGACCCTCAAAGTACTGAAAAGTAAATTCATTCATATTTTTTCAAAATTCTAGTTATTACTGGTAAACAATATCTTTTTATTAATAAAATTTTCCTGCTTTTTTCTATTTTAAATAGTTTTCTCAGTTTAAAAATTGTCTATTTTTCCATTAAAAATAGGAGGTTTTGAAAAAGGCACCATCTCTTCCTCACCCCCACTTTCTTTGAAAATTTTAGCCAGCTTTACTAGAAACAGCAGATGATAATGTCTTTAAAGCAGTTCAGTGATTTTAACCTGTAGGCTTGAGTGGATATTTCCCAGTAGTTTGTGAAACTCATGAGTACTGAATATGGAATTAATTTCCATAACCATAATCAACTTCAAATCAAGCAATGGTCTGGTCTCTCCTATTTGCTCCCATCATATTAAACAAGTTTCTAGGCCTTGTGGGATATAATACTATTTATACACCAGACTTGGTGAATAACTTGTCCCTTTTATGTCGTGCACAGGAGAGAATTTGGAACTCACGCCTGATACACAGACCTTCATTAAGTTTTATCTAAATTCTGTTGTTACTCTCTTTTCTCCCCATGGGTTATCAAAACTTTGCTTTATCTGTTGTTCTCTTTTTCTTCCTTGGGAAAAGAAAGAATCATTTTTTTTATTATCCTATCTCACAACAAGTATAATTGGTCATTTCTTTTGATAACAGTGAAAGGGAAATACATCTTTTGTGGCGAGTGATGTAATTCCATTAAGCTACAGTCAGTGGATTGTAATGGAAGCAGTGCCACAAAAAGCAACAAATTGCAGCAAATAGTCCTAGAAGTTAAAATGCAACTGCTTTCATCCATTTCAGTATGGGTCATTTTTTAAGTTGGGAGGCTTTAAGAAACCTCTTGAAAATTACTGGAATCAGCAAAGGCTCCCAAAGCAGTGGCATTAGTTCAGCTGTCATTTTCTTTGCTGCTGCATCGTATGCATTGGCAGTGTGCTTAAGCTCTGGATGGCTTCAAGGTCAAAAGAAATCTGGTAGGATGTACTTAACCACCTCCTACTGCTGAGGAAGCTACCCTTCTATAAAATAGAGATCTTGTTTTTGTGCTATACAAGTAGATGTCACCTTAGAATTAAGACTTGTTTTGTCTCAGCTCCAGTAAGGGTGCAGATAATGGTGCTTTGACACTGTGATCCGTAAAGCCAGGGAGATGAGGCCAAGCTTCACAGGCAGCATGTTTTTGCCACTGGCTTCTTTACTGTGGAAGAACTTACAGGAGACCAGGTTAAGTCCCAGTTCAGGCTGACTAAACTTAAAGACAAGGCACTTCCGTTTTGCTAAAGCATCTACTAAAAACCCCACATTTCTCCCTATTCTGTCATTTCAGGAAAATGTTTTGGGAAAGGGAAGTGGGGAAGGGTGCTGACATCCTTCCCTAAATGTTACTCATCCAGGTTTCAGTTCTATTATAGGTCTACCTAAAATTTTAAAAAGCTTCTTAATTTTTTTTTAATCCATGATGCTTACTTAATTTCTGTTGTTCCCTTTGTCTTTTCAGTTAGTGATTTAAGACCTAGTGCTTTGCCTGGATCATTTGATGTAAGTCGTTCAATGTTTGATCTCAGAAGCCCGCCTCATCGATTCATGAAGGTGAGTTCCCTGAGGAGCTTAAGGGATACTGAAAACTCGGTGTATCTGTTCCTGTTGCATTGTGGTTTCCAAGTAAACAGTGAAGGACATTGTACTGTGCACTGGAAGGGCTAGAAGTAAAAGTTCAACATCTTGACCAGCCTCAAGAGGCTCTTTCCTGATGTCTCCTCTGACTCCTGCTGTTCTGGCCCAACAGGGCTGCTGAGAAACCTAAGTAGGCTGTTAGGCAGGACAAGACAAACAAGAAGTTGTGGTTCTTCATTGCATAATTTCTCCCATCAGTTGAACAGTGGAACACTAGAAGTTTCCATTGAGGCAAAAAACACTGTGCTTTGTTTTTTTTCCCCAAATAATCCTCTTTGACATAGAGATGGAGCTGTAGATATATCAGTGCAGAATAAAATTTGCTGCCCATGTGTGTTCTGCATTAGCTCTTTGCATCAAAGCAGTAATTCTGTGCCGCTGGATCAGGAGATTAGTAGGGAGTGAGACAATTATTTGAAATGGGGTGTTGTTTTGTTTCCATCATGGCTTGTCTGATGGCAGAATCTCTCTGGCTTTTTGCATCTGTTGCTCTGATGGATGTGACTTTTCCTCCCCCAGAGATACGATTCATTCTCCAGCGTACCTAGCAGCACCTCTTCAAGGAAGGATTCGCAGGGCAGTAACAGGAGTCTGGGTAATGTTTCCTTTGTTTGCCCTGTAATAAAATGTTTCCTTTTGCACTTGACACACTAAGTTGTCTTTACTGATGATTTTGATCTCATTAGCAAGTCAGTTTGGTATTTACAGTTTGAAATGAAGAGGTTTGGACTTGCACATTCCTATTTGAGCGAATGAGCCTTTAAGGAGGTCTCATGCTTTTGAAAAACTCATCCATGGGTTTCCTGCCCCTGTGAACTAAGAAATTACAGATGTTCATAGAATCATAGAGTATCCTGAGTTGGAAGGGACCTGTAAGGATCATCAAGTCCAACTCCGGTGTTCTGTTAGGAGAGAAGGCAGTGCCTTGGTCACAGCTCAAGTCCTTTTTCATGTGTCACTGTTTTTCTGTGCGACGTCCCTGGAATCTAATACCCATGTTGCACTGAGAATTAGGCAAGAACATTGCATGCAAACTTACTATCCTTATTTATGAAAGAATGCTGAAGAAGCAGAGGTACTGCAAAACAAACCTTTATGGAAGTCACCCTGCTGGCAGTCAGAATTTCACCCAGTTTCCTCTAAAAGCAGACTGGAATGCAGTTACCTGGTTTCAGTCATGGCAGAGAAACACTGGGTATTAAATGGCTCCTCTGACTTGGAGAAAAGCAGAGTACTAAAATGTTTGGTAGGCTGGAATTTAGATCTGAGAAAGATAATTCACTGTCATTTATAAAGTTTATAAATTGGCATGCTTTTTATCTAAGGGAAGTGATAAATGATAAATGTATTCTGGGGTTCTCAGGCATGTGCTTTTTTTCTTTCTAAAAGTTGTCTGAGTGCAACTCAAGTTACTAAATTTGTAGGGATAACATAAATGTGGAGGCTTTGAGCTGTGCAGGTCAGGCTACAAGGCTTCACAGACATGTTGTCCTTGAAACGTAGGTGTTAAGGTATTTCAAACTTTTTGGGAGAGAAACTTGCAAACACAGGCACTCCACCTACTAATGAGTTCTCTTCTTTTTGGAATGAACTTCTAAGATACTGCATTGCTTCTAAAAACACTACTTGGCTTTCTTCCATAGATACCATTACATTATCAGGTGATGAACGAGACTTTGGAAGACTGAATGTGAAGTTGTGTTATGTTTCTTCTGTGGAACAGATTTGGATCACAGTTTTACACGTAAGCAAATAACTTTATTATTTACACAAGTGGCTATTTTACTCTACTTTGTGTTAATTCTCATTAAATTTGGCTGTTATTTTAAGCTGTATTTTTAGGAGGAAAAGAAAATTATTTCTGAGTAGTAACATAAAGTTCAGTCAGATGTAATACTGGGCTTCATTCAAAGTACTTTCCTCTCTTCAGTGTCAGTAAAGCAGAGCTGGTCGTAGGCTGGTCCTGCTGTGGATGTTTTCCTGTGCAGGCAGCAAATTGGAGCACCTTTGGAGGCAGCATTTAACTGACTTGAATTCTAACAGTCCCTTCAGGGCAGAACCATAATAGCGCTTTGAGGACGGGTAGTTTCTTGTGGCTTGTTAGTTAATGTTACACTGTTTTGCTGGCTGTTTGATACAGTCCCAGGAACCACCAATAATATTTAGGCAATGGTGCTCTGAGTAGTCAGAAACACTGTAACTGCATCAGGTGATAAGTGCTACCTGAGAGATCTCATGATTTATCTGTTGTCAAATTGCCACCTGGTGAAATCATTAAATGTACCAAATAACTTTTTACCCTCTGGTTGTAAAAATGAATTATTAAACAATCGGAAGTGACACAATCATTACCCTGCTCTGGTTTGTATTCAGTGTCACAGAAGTACACACAACTCTAGAAAGAGTGTAGAAGACGCTGAAGTAGCCTGAAGGCCAGAGTCTCACACTGACTAAACTGACTGTTTCCAATGTTGCAGTGCAGAGACCTGAGCTGGCCTCCTAGCTGTGGGGAGAATCCTCGTGTCTGTGTGAAAGGGATTCTCACGCTGCCCAAACCAGTGCAGTTCAAGTCTTCTGCCAAGGAGGGGTGCAACGTAAGTAGAGGCTGGGAAAGAACTGTGAAATCTTCTTCCCCCAAAAAGTAAAAGTAAAATGTGAATGGATTTTTTTTTTTTTTTAAATGGACCAGACATCCACTCCTGTGCTGTGTTTGCTGTGGTAGTTGCCTAGATTCAAGTTATTTGGGTTATTTTATTTTTATTCAGTCTTCTCAAAATCCTATTAAAAGCTTTGTTCTGCTTCCTCCCCCTGTATCCCCTCTGCACTGTACTGTTGCCCACCTTTCACTCCGAATCTGGAGGACAGATACATGCACAGGGAACTCAGCCATGAGCTGCTGGCCTTGGCAACTCAGTGGTGGGGGGCTGGAGAAGCCTGGGCAGACCTGTGGGTGCACATTCACCCCAGGGAAGGTGGATGATGTTACTGCCTCTCACTGCGGCATGAGACAAAGTCCCTGCTGCTTCTCTACAGAAAGTATTAAGAAATGCTTGCATGGGACAAGGCTCCTGATAGTGGCAGTAAAGAAATATTAAGGGGTTGGAGGTAAAGCAACATAACCCTCCCATAATGTGAGTCAGAGCTGAAAGAAAATTCAGTTAGCTGGAGAGGCTGAAGCAACAGGCCACAGCAGAATTTGCTCTGGCAATGTGTTCATGCTGCTGTAAAGCTGCAGAAGAGATGCCCTCAACTTGTTATGGTACTAAAAGTAATCCAAAGCTTTGTCCTTGCTAGGGTGTGACAGAAAGGTGGGGAGTCGAGGGGGGGCTTACCACTGTAAAAGCCCGTTTTTCCATGGCAACCTGGAACAGTACTCCAGAGCAGTGGCTATAGGACCAGGAAGTCTTGGTTTCTAGGTTTCAGTCTGGGTGCAACTCTTCTTGCAACGGTGGTGTTACCCTTCTGTTTTTCTTTCCAGGACATCGAATTTATGGAAACCTTTGTATTTGCTATTAAACTGCAAAGCCTTCAGGCTGTCAGATTGGTATTTAAAATCCAGACACAGACTCCCAGGAAAAAAACTATTGGAGAGTGCTCCTTGGCACTGCGGGAGCTCAGCTCAGAGGAGTCCAATCACTGGCTGGATATCTCCCCTCCTTCCAAAGCACCTGTAAGTGCCAGTATTGTAGAAGTATGTTGTTAATCACCTAGAAAAAGTTACTGGAAATGAAAGTAAAATAATTCAGTGCTAATTCGGTGTTAACAACAAACAGGATTTTTCCTTTCCTTCTCCCTCCCCTCCACACTGTTTTTTGAGGAGAGGCATTTTGATGGGGAAAAAATGCAGACTTTTGAACTCCAGACATAGCTGTTCTAATCATAAACTGCAGCTGTTTCTGGGAAAGAGCTAGAGCAAGCTCTTCCACACCATGGCCCACAGCTTGAGGGAGGGGGGTTCTGCAGCACAAGACACCAGGTAATTGCCTTTTCCAACCCAAAAAGCACCAGAAGCTCCTTAGGACTCACAGCAAGAGCTCAGAGCAAATGGAATCTGCTTTTGTTATGGAAGAAGAGTGCTAAGCTCTTCAGTGGCTTGACGCTGCAGAGGTAGCTATATATTTAATGTTCAGACTGCATGCTGTGCAGTAATAATTCAGACAGTTCATTTCCATTAGTGTAATAAGAAGCAGGTGGTTTTCACAGTGGGATTTCCTTTCCCCCTATTCTCTCTTTGTTTGTTTCTTCTACAGATTGTGTCTAGACATTTGTATTTTCAACAAATTAAACTTGAATTAGCAATTCAAAAGCAAATTTTATCTAAGTGTGTCTGAATAACATGAGTGATGCTCTTGATTTCTAACATAAGTTACACTTGACATTTTTTAGTTCTCACAAGAATAACTATCTTCCTTCAAAAGCAGGAAGATTAAGTGAAAGAGGAAGCTGGTTTAGAAAATGCTATGTAAATTTGTGAATCATCTCCTAAGCTCTCTCTGTGTTGGCTTTCCTCATCAATATACCCGAGAGCCCTCCAGACACTGCTGGAATTCATCCCTGTGCTATCTGGTGAGGCAGCAAACTACCCTGACTTGCCAAAAGAGCACCAAAGCTCACAGTTGAGTAAGTGGCCTCCTCTCAGGGTTACACAGAAATTTGGTGGCTGAGCTGGAAAGAGAATTCAGGTCTCTCTGCACTGGAGCCTGACTTGTGTTTATCTGACCTGTTGCTCTCCCACTCGGTGCATTTTGTTTCACTGAAGCGCATTAAAACCTGAAGGGCACCAGGACTAGCAAAGCCCTTCCAAAGGGAGGCTGTTGGGAAAGCTAGGGCTCCTCTGTCCTTCTGCTGCTCTCATGGTGCTCAGACTACATTAGCATCTGACAGGAGAGTAATGAGGATGCCTCAACACAGCACTGTCACTAGCAAAAGCTCTTAAAAAAAACCAACCAAGCCCACCATAGAGCTCAGACTGGAGATGTCTGTGTGCTCAGAGTGTGTGTGGGTGTGTGTGCACTGGACGTGTAAAACCAGTGCATCCACAACACAGGGAACTCCCCAGCATGCAGCCTCCCTAAACATTCATGGCACTAAGTGACAGGGTCTTGTATCAATGGGGAGTGTTGCTTATATCTCCAGATATCCAAATTCTGAAGCGTGGAAGAGAACTCCAAAGGCTTTTGTGTTCGTGGAGCATATCTGTTCTCTCACTTCTACACCCAGGCTTGGTAGAGCTGCAACTGCCAGTCTGGTTTTCCTCTGTGTATCTGCTCTTACCACTGAGGGATCCTTCCCAGGTGAAAACTGAGGGCTCCTGTATTTCTCCAGACCTCTGGCTGCAGCCCATGAGGGCCCTGTGTGCACTGTGCATAGGCAGTCCATCAGCAGAGCACATGTACCACTGCTATAACAAGTGCAGGATGCACTTACTGTGCATCTGCAGGTTGTGTATACAACACATGCTTGTACTTCTGTCCAGGAAATCCCAGATAAAAATGTGGGAGCCCAACATATGACAGAATTCCTGTGTTTCCTGAGTTTATAAGCAACTTAATCCAGATGTTATGACAACATTCTTCTGCTTGTAGGTGTGCCGTGCAGAACTTCAAATAGGAACTTGTTTTCAAGCAATAAACAGTCGGATTCAGTTACAGATCCTTGAAGCACAAAACCTTCCAGTTTCATCTACACCACTGTCTTCAAGTAAGTTACCTCATGTGTCTCATGCCTCCTGTCTAAAAACATTTGTAACAGGTAAATTGCTGCTCAAATGGGTTGGCAATGTGTGACATTCCTTACAAACCTCAGACTAACCTATTGTGCAGTAGATTTCCATTGCCAAGGCTTGTTTCCACAGATGTCTTACTTGATTACTTTTTGTTTGGTTTGAAGCTATGTGTTTATGTATTTTGGAAGATTTTTATCCCAGTATTAATCCTGACACACAAGAGTATTCGCTTGCACTTGCTGTTTGGATACTGTGTTAATCAGTTCAGTATTACTGAACACACTCTGTTTGTGTGACTAGTCAGGAAAGCTATTGTACAGTTCTTTTGGCCAGACTTTTGGGAAATTGTTGCAATTTGAAAAATACATGTGGATCTTGTCAGCTCCTTATTGTTGTGTTTGCGAGTAACCCTTTGTGTGCTGTGTTCTATGTTCCTCCCCTTTTTTTGTGCTAGATTTCTTTGTGAAGGTTGGAATGTTTAGTACGGAAGGGCTGATGTATAAGAAGAAGACTCGTCTTCTGAAGTCCACTAATGGCCGAGTGAAGTGGGGAGAAACAATGATTTTTCCAGTTAGCCAAGCTGAACAAGGAATTAGCTTTCTTATCAAGCTCTACAGCAGAAGTTCAGTGAGAAGAAAGCACTTCCTAGGACAGGTTGGTTTCTGCTAATTAGCATTATATCATTTACTTAAAATCCAGTTCAACGGGTTTCTTGGTATGAGTTGTAAAATACTTGAAATAAGATGGCATCTAGAAACTCTTCTGGATGTAACTGAAGAGAGACTAGTGCTGGGCTCTTAAACGTGCACCAGCATCAGAATGGGAGTTGACATTTGATTTTGCTTCTGAAAGGAAGACAAGTAATTTTTGTGTGGAGTATTGCTACATGAAAGATTCCTTCTTACAGACAGACAGATGATCCCCTCCTTCCCTCCAGGCTTTGTGACAGAAACAAACATAGCCCTGGCAGGAGCTCCACAGCCTGCACAGACCGGGGCTGTGTTGGTTCACCAATATACCTACAGACAGGTGTGTGTGAAAGGAAGTACCAGCACAGCGACCTCAGACTGCCTTTCCTGGGTAAAGCAAGGCTGAAATCAGCACAATCTCCTAAATATGAACCATCAAGTGATAGCATACATGAACAGACACAAAACTGTATTTTAGTTGAATGCTTTTTTTCCCTGTTTTGTTTTGGTTTTTTTTTTTTTACAGCTGGAAGCTCAGTAGTAGCTCTGAAAGCATTTGTGTGATCATATTTATTGAATCATCATACAGCTTAGTAGCCTGGGTGCTTGTCATTCCCTCTGTCCTCGTCCCCTGGTTGTTCTAATTTACCATCATCCTGTCCCTTCTTTCTCCCCTGTACTTCATGGTACAGTGAGCCACAGCTGCTGGTGGTGCTCAGTGCTTTCCCTGACCCAGCTAGAGGTAGCAGAGTTTTAGTATGTACATAAATGATAGAAGATCACAGACTGGGTTGGGTTGGAAGGGACCTCAAAGATCATCCAGTTCCAACCCCCTGCCATGGGCAGGGACACCCTCCACTAGCCCAGGCTGCCCAGAGCCCCATCCCACCCGGCCTTGAACACTGCCAGGAAGGGGACACCCACAGCTTCTCTGGGCAGCCTGTGCCAGCGCCTCACCACCCTCACAGGGAAGACTTTATTCCTTATATTTCATCCAAATTTAAAGCCATTGCCCCTTGTCCTGTCACTCCATGGCCTTGCAAACAGCCCCTCTCCAGCTTTCCTGTAGCCCCTTTAGGTACTGGAAGGCTGCTATAAGGTCTCCTTGGAGCCTTCTCTTCTCCAGGCTGAACAAGCCCAACTCTCAGCCTGTCTTCACAGGAGAGGTGCTCCAGCCCTCTGATCATCTTCCTGACCCTCCTCTGGACTCGTTCCAACAGGTCCATGTCTGTCTTGTCCTGGGGACCCCAGAGCTGGAGGCAGCAGTGGGGTCTCAGGAGTGGGGTGGGAGAATCACCTCCCTCAGCCTGCTGCTGGTCACACTGGTTTTGATGCACCCTGGGGTAGAATTGGCTTTCTGGGCTCCAGGCACACACTGTCAGCTCGTGTTGAGCTTCCCATCTACCAACACCCCCATGGAGTTGATTTTGAGACTTGTCAGGTGAAGGACTGTGCTGTCCTTAGGTAGAGAAAATGGCACTGTCCCGTTCTGGTGACATTTCTCATGCCTGCTGAAGACGTGCAGTTATAGAAGATGCTGATGTGCTACAGAAGTTATGTACCAGCAAGAGTTACGTGACCTTCCTCCATTTCATGGAGCTTCATGTCACACATTCCATCTTTCTGCCATTCCCATTGGTGGAATTGGATTTGGAATAGGAAAAGAAAAAAGTTCTGTTTAGCTGTGCTGCCTCGGGACAAGACTATCCAAGC
This sequence comes from Porphyrio hochstetteri, assembly GCA_020800305.1. Lineage (NCBI taxonomy): Eukaryota > Metazoa > Chordata > Aves > Gruiformes > Rallidae > Porphyrio > Porphyrio hochstetteri. The sequence goes on from CM036908.1 coordinate 1,917,187, forward strand.
ATTATGGTTTTGCAGTCACTTAGCAATATGTGAGGTCATCTCAGCCTGACGAGTCTCACTTAACCACGGACCTTATTTTTAGGGGGAGGAAATGAGCTACTTCTGCTCCTCAGAGGTTATTTGGAAAAGGTTGTTTCAGCTCATGCAGGCAGACATTGCCACATAACACATGAGGACATAAAATATGGCTCAGGGAAAAATGTACTTGGAGCAATTGGCTGGGTAGCTGGAAAAAGATGAATATAGCTGGATCTGTTAACTTTGTTCTTCAGAGAATGATGTTTAATTGGATGCTGTTCTAAGCAGACAATACTTAGATTAGGCTGCTTTTACGGGCATGTCTTTAATCATGAGCAAGATGTATATTGAATCTCTGTGGATGAAACATCAGCTGTCTGTGGTATTCTGGAAGACATTATCCTCACTTCTTGGGGACTCATGGCTCAGCAGTGCTTCATGGTGAAGGTTTCTAAGAAGTCTTAAAAAGACTCATTCTTGGAAGACTTGAGGAAATAGTGGCCTGTGAATAATGATACCTACTTACGTAAGCAGCATTCTTTCAGCAACGGAGGCTGGTGATAATTCAGGAGGAGAACTTCCTCCTTGTGCCTCCTTTCCACAGTTAATGACCACTGGCGTTAATTGAACACCGAGAGGGATCAGGCTCCTACTGCGAGGTACAGGCATGTTAGTAGCCTCTCTGGAATGCGGGACTGGCCCTGTCTATTGAAGTATGCAAATTAAATGCTCGTGAAAATGCTGGACAGCTGGCTTGGGATGCCAGATGGTCTGCAGCCAACTGGAGTTTGACTGCATAGAGCCATCGCTGGCCCTGATGAGCCCTTGACCCCAGCACGTGCATCTGAATGGAGCGAGGAATGCTTGATTTCAAACATTTTAATTAAGTAGAGAATCACAAGTATGTAGTGAGTTCTCTACACTATTTATTTAGAGGCTAAATTTAAACCCAGACTGCCTGTGTTCCCAGCTGAAAGCCAAAATACGTTAGTCTCAACAGAACTGTATTTGTTGCTGTGATGTTTGGTTGTAGTCTACGTGTTGTATCCTGCTCTACACTCCCATGGTATTTATTTGGAACTAGTGAAGGCTGGGCCTACGTGCTAGTATCAGGTAAACTCAATTCTGGTTTTCTTTCTGTTTCTTCCTGCAGATCTGGATAAGCTCTGACAGCACTAACAGTGAAGCAGTAGAGCAGTGGAAAGATACTATTGCCAGCCCTGAAAAAGTTGTTGTTAAATGGTACACCATTGGTCCATCTTGAAGACCGGAGGTGAATCTCAGGACTGATTTTTCTAAAAAGACATTCCTACACTGTTTAAAATAGTATAAATAAAAAGACAAGTACTGTCTACACAACTTCTTCAGAAGGTGCCCACTACATCACACCTCCAGGGGAAAATTCAGCATTTCACAAAGAAATACTGGCTAAATATTATTAAGAGGAAGACGTAGGAACAGCAGAGAAGTGCTCATTTGATTTTAAAAAATACACCTTAAAAATGTATATTTGCCCCTCCCAGGCTCCAGAAGAGCACAGAAATCCCACCTTGGGGAGAAGGAGCTTGAGTAAGGATCTTCCTCACTAGTCGCTGGCATCATCCTCATCTGCAGCCTTGTCTTGGGCAGACTCCACAGCCCTTGGTAATGGGCCTGCTCAGCAGCCCCATCTGAGCTGCCTCTGAGGCTGCACCCGTGTTGGCACCGTTTGATCGGGGTCAAGCGGGGAGCGGCGCAGGAGGAGCTGGCTCAGAGGGAGCCCCCGGTACGGCTCTTCTAACCACCGCCTTCGATAGCGGGACTTTCAGTACCCTGCCCTGCCTGTAGCTTGGGGTTTTCCCCATCCTCTCTGAACAGAGAGATTGAAAAATAAGAGTTTCTCTGGCTGGCTGTGATGTTTGCAAGTGGGGCCCTCCGGATTCGCTGCACTTGGGTGACTTCTGGAATCAATGGAATAACACAAAGAGGCAGCAGCCTTGCCTAGGAGCAGGGCCAACATTTTTATATAAATCACCCTCTTTATATAAGATTTTTATATGTAAACCACTTCCTATCTAATCACCATGTTCTAGCGTTTGCTTACATTGCTAAAAGCCAGACTAACATGTACAAAGGAGTAAGCAAATATTTACTGACATAAGTGCTTTTTGATACTAATTAAATGCAGCACAGCAAAAGCAGACTTTAAGAGATGGGCTACTACTGCAGAAGTATTTGTTAACATGGCTAGGATGACGAAAACTTAGGTGTGGGAGTATATTTTTGTTACTTGTTTCTAGCAAGAAGAAATTGCCGTATTTTTATTGCAAATTATATTTTTGCTATAAATTCTTAAGCTTATTTTTTTAATTAGTCCCCATATTTTCGGGGGGTTATTCATAGCTATTTTTGAGGCAGGAAAATGCCATGTATATAATTGATAATATATGCATCTAAAAGCACAGCCCTCTTTGCACTAAATTTACTGGATTTAAAACATATATATTCCATTAAATCCGCTGCCTACATGTTTGCTGTTGGCTGTCTGGACTGTGCAAATATGTATGTTCATATAGACGCTGAAGAATTGAATCTTTTTTGTAACTTGGATCCCGTTCAAACATCTGACATGAGCTGGAGTGGCAGTGAAAGCGCTCGCTGCTGGAAGGCAAAGGGAGCAGCGGGGAGCAGAGAAAACACTAGCAGGAAAGCACGTCGTGTGTACGCATTGAGCTTGGAGCATCTTTATCTTAACCTTTTTGACTTTGAGTAAGGGTCAAGAAAATATGGAATGTCTTAGAGAGATTTTTTTTTTTTCATTAGCTGTTAATTTAAGCTTTTAAAACTTCAGCCATCCTGACTGTTGCTGTTGAAATTCAGTATTTTGAAAAGGGGCAGAGAAAATTATTTTCCCCAGCTCCTCCACACTCTGCTTTTTGACCAGGTTTTACAAATTAACTGAAAAAGGTTTTGCATGTTACTTGAGGAACAGACATCAGTTCTAGCGCTTACTGGCAACCCTATAAAACTCCCAGCAGGCCCAGTGGATCTTGCCTGACAGTGTTAACCTCCAGCCAGTTACAGCACTTGGGATGAGCCTGGCCTGTTGGGTAAAATGCAGACAGGAACTGGACCGATCCGATGCTCTTGGAGTATCTTTCCTTGAATACGTAGGTCTCTCTTATTCTTTGTGGCTGGACAGCAGTAAACAAAAGTGCAAACTGTTTCCTTATGCAGAATGCTGCTCTGTCTGAGAGAGAGGGCTGGGAACATCCCAGGGTCTTGGAGGCTTCGCTTGCTGCCGAAGCAGTTCCAAGGAGATTGCCAACTCAGTGGATACTGTGTGAGAAGGATTCTTGGGGCTGTTTTAGGACACCTAACCCTTTAACGACCTACCTAGTAATGTCTCCTTTTTCCTACGTTAATATTTAATCTATGTGTTTATAATAAAAGTTATGAACAGAAAATAATCCTTTATTTTGTTTCCAATTCCTTAAACCAAAGTTTACCAGCATCTCAAACTGAAGGTCACATCCAACCTTCTCTGAGAAAATGCCAACCAAGGTACTGTGTTTGATGCAGTGCTGCATGTAGGGGAGATGACTGCTGCCATGTTGAAGAGATCTAGAAGGCCTCTGCTTGCAAGATGCACACAGGTACTAGAGTGCTCTGAAGAACACGCTCAGAGGTACTGCTTCATCCTCTTTTCATTTCCAGGCTGTGGGGTCTTCTCCATTTGTGTGTACATTCGTGTAAGAATTTGATGAGTTCTTAATAGCTGGCTGAAGACACTGTGCTTTTTTTCCTGCAGAATTGCAGTATTGAAGTTGTTTGTTGCCCAGATCTGTTGCTCAGTTTATGCAGAGCGCCACAGTGTTCTTGAGGAAACTGACTGTATTTCAGGTTTAGAAAGCAGAGTCCTTTCTGTGTTTGTCTCACCACACAGAATTTGGCTCTGCTTGTTACTAGTCTCAGCTGACTCACCACACGCTCGGGTTGCGAGAGCGTGGCAGGAGCATTGGGTTGTCTGTCTGTCTGTCTGCACCCCCCTTGCTGTGCGGAGTGGGGCAGAGAGGGAAATGGGTGGCACTCAGCTGCAGTGAGATGATGAGGAAGAGAAACTTACATTGTGTTCTTTTGGCTTTTTTAAAAAACCCCAAAAAACGAACCAAAGTTCTGTGTCCTACTTGTATCCCAGGATCTGGGGAGAAACCAGGAGTTCTCTCACTCCTAAGGAAAATCAGCAGGGGATGGGGAGGGACCTGCCCTGCTCAGAGTGCCCAGTCACTGCACTGGCACTTCCCTTGCGATCAGACCAAAGCTGTGCTGCCAACAGCCCACCCTCACCTGGAACAATAGTCCAGACCCCGTAATGATGCCTGTCTTGGTGCTCCTGAGGATCCCTGCCAGATGAAGGGCTCATCCAGAGGACTGCCTAGAGGGGGTTGGGAAATGAACCCGTTACGGAGGCCAGGGGCTGCCACTGAGCTCATTGTGTGAGATTCCTGTAGAAGAGGCGTTGCAGAGGATGTCTGGGAATGGAAAATAGCTGGAAGGAAAAGGCTGTAGGTTATTTTCTCTCAAGTGCACATTGAGAAGCCCCTGGGACGCAGATGTCACTGACAGACTCCTGACCAGAGGTGGGAAAGATGGAAGGTATTTTGTGGTGCAGTAGAATCAACAAGTTAGGCAAACTTACCAGCTGTCACACTGATGACTGATGGGGCCTAGAGCTTATCATATGGTTATGTTAGGCAGCAGTCCTGAAGAAAGCATGAGGCAAGGCGATACGTGCGTGTTCCTTGCACCAGCCCCAGGGTACAACTGACTTTAAACGAGACCTTCTAGCAGGTGTTACTTCAGTTTGAGTGTCTTAAAAGGCCACCCAGAAATCACCTGAGATGTCTTGCCTTTTACGTGCAGAATATTTTGCTTTTCTGCTTGGGGCCTGTCTCACAGTAAACATATGTGAGACTTTGGCTCCTCCAAACTCAGCTCCTGGCTTATGTGAGGCCGAGGCAGTTTTCCAGAAAAGGAAAACGATGCATCACCCGAAGAGCAATCCACAGTATATAAATTAGCAAGGAACTTTCTGTACTCCAGGATGTATGCAGTGAGGAGGAAAAAAGGTGTCTTGGAGCACGAGGTTCTAATGGTGACAGCTGTATGTTGTCCCTTTAATGCATGTTCAGCCACTATTGTGATCATTACATCCAAGTTTACTGTCACTGAAAATACTGTTATGAAAGCTGTTTTGTCAGTTCACTTAATTTGTAGCTATAAGGCACACATGGTTTATAGTTGGATTTGCTGCTGCTTCTCCTTAGTGACTCACTCGGCTGCCTCACTAGAACAATTCTGATGAAAGCAGCAGAGGCTCAGAAGCTGCACCAGCTTTGTTTCAGTCAGCTCCATAACAGATGTAGGTGAATGGGCACAACAGTTTATCTCATGTTAAATGTTATTCATACAGAGATCTGGGCCTGCTCAGGGAGAAACCAACCATAGACTAAACTTCACGAGCTTTGCCAGAATGTATGTCTCTAATTTCACTGTTTAGTCAAACAAGTCTGGTTTAAGTTTATTTATGACTAATATCATTCTGTATGTAAACAAGACCAACAAACTTATTTTCCGACTCTTTACATCTCAATAGCATGGTATTCCTTTTAAGGACAAAAAATTGCAGGATTCTACCTCAAAAGATGAGTGGGTGTAAGAGTTTGTAAACTGCATTATCATAACACGTTACTGGGAAAATCATCGTACTTGAGCATCTTCTGTGATCACGACATAAAAAGTGCCAGATTGGTAAATGCACTGGACAGCCTGGTTTGTTCTGTTGGCAGGACATTGGTGTACAGCAAGAGGTTGGTTTGTAAGCACTCAGTTGAGCACATGGGCTGCTCGACTTGAGAACTGTCTGTGTCCGATGGAGGTTGCTTTCTGGGTTCTAAGGTGGTTTTGCAGCCAGGGCGTAAGTTTGTGTAGAAACTGGGCGCAGGGTTGTCCCACTACTTACTTTCATCCTGCCAGCGTATGTATGGCAGGGGAGGGAGGCTGCATACTTGTGGAAAGCTTGGCATAAATCATGCTGGGAAGGATATGCCCTCCTTGTTTTTCCAGCTCCTGCTGTAAAATTACATCAGCGTGTAAATACAGCCCTGTCCGTGATCTCATGCGTGGTGCATGGAAAAAGCCATCACTAACATCAGCCCCATGGTACACAAACACTGCTCAGGCAGATGTACATTCTCCACTCCAGCTTGTGCTGAGGGACAGGCCACACTCTGGCAGGACTCCCGCCCTGTCCTGCAGCAGCAGTCTCCAAAGCTGGTTTAGTTATTCCAGCATCGTGGTGTTATGCTTTGTGTAACAAAAGTTACACACACCCTTTAATGTATTTTTATAATAGACAAAAAGTTGTTCATGGTGATGCTTTTGTAGAAACTGAATTTCATTGAAAGCAGACCTGCAGCTCAAACGTAATGCAGTTCTTCCTGTAGATTCCAGTGACCATGAAACAAATCCTCTGTGCTGATCCTCCTCTCCTCTCTTCTCCTCTCCCCTCTTTTCCTTCCTTCCTTTCTTCCTTCCTCTGCTCTCCTTGCTCTCTTAGCTTAAACACCTCTTTAAACAATGTCTGCTTTCTGCTTTTCTAGCCATTCCCCTTCTTCTTTCCCTCGTGTTGGGACCAGCATGATACACATCCTACTTTGTGCTGTGTAAAGAAGTAGCTATGAGAAGGCAGCCTTCAATCCTGGGGCTTGTATCCTGCCCAATGCTGTACATTTCTGAGCTGCCTTTGCTCACAACTTCAGTGGTACAGTTCTCCTGAGGCCTCTGTGTTGTCTGCCACCATTGAATACAATGGGGCAAATCAGTTGTAACTTCTTACCTGCACCTGAGTATCTTCCCTCACTTTTCTCCTCCTCTACAAATTACCTTAGCAAATCCTTTTGGAGGATGAGGAGGAGCAAGCTGTTTGTGCTTCTGACCTTCAAGGGCAGTATGGTTGCTTGACTGCCACTATCTGTGTGGTGAGACAAAGAGGAAGGCTCAAGGTCAGAGTCATGAAAAGCTGCAGCTCCAGGTGGAGGGAGGCTTGTACCTCCTGAATCTGGGAAATGCTGATTAGCCCGGGGACAGGAATCCCTTGCCAGATGCCCAGAGGGAGGGGTCATCATGTCATGCTTTTTATCTTCATCTTGCAAAACTCTGGGAAGCTGTGGAGAAGCTGGAGAGGAGGATTTTCTGTAGGAGGAGTGGTGTGGCTCACAGATCTCTATGAAGCAGAACACTGACTGAAAGAGCTCGGGAGTCTCTGCAAAACCAGCGTCATGGGAATGTACTTGTTAGGTTTAAATATAGCTGAGCTCTGTCACTTGACACAGGAGAGGAGTGATACATGGCAGAAGAAAAGGGCATGTACACCCAAACCAGGGCTGGGTCTCTGTGTTAGTGTCCAAGTTAGTCCTTCAAACACCAGAGTGGAACTACATGTGCTTATCTGTCCTTTTTCCCATAGCAAGGCCAGGCTGGGTGGGGGTTGTTAAGGGCAGGTAGTGAGGAGGTAAAATAAAAGCAGCACTTTTGTTTTGGAAAGCATTGTTTTTCAAAGCAATGTAACGTGCCTGTAACTATTTGCAAAGCTGTTTGACGTGACTCAAGATAGATGATTACGCATTTACCTGTTTGCTTAGGTTCTTTCAATGCTTCCCTGGCAGGAGACTGAATTCATCCTCTTTGTATTTAAATAATGCTTCATTCTGCTGTGTTCACTGATCTTTGAGCTCTAGACCTATTTATGCCTGATGTCCTATGGACTCGCCCTTCGTGGTCGGTTGCCTTTGGTGTACAAATGGGGGCAGACCTGCCCCAATCTTTCCCCTGCGCATCAGGTAGTCAGTCACAGAGTTTCTCTCCCAGATGGATTGTTTGATTCCTAACAAGAGTCAGAGCTTGGGACAGCTCTCCCTTCAGCTGGGACACTGGGAGCTGGCTCTCCCTTGCCTGCCTGAATGTTGTTGGGGGTTTTTTGAAACCTGTGACTTCCCTACCACCAGTCAAATTTGGCTGCAGTGAGTAATGGGCTCAAAAACTACTGCAGGCCGTGGAGAGAATGAGAGAAAACAAGCTCTGCTGCTTCGGGACCCTGGGGCTCAGCTGCACCCTCCTCTGTTCTGCCACAGGCCAGAGAAGCTTCTCAGATCATTGCTGATCATGATTCCAGCAACACCAGTTCTCAAGGCAGCTCAAGCAGTTTTGAGGAACAGCAGAGGGAACTGGGGTTGTTTAGTCTGGAGGAGGCTGAGGGGGACCTAATCGCCTCCTGCGATTGCCTGAAAGGAGGGTGTAGGAGATGGGTGCTGGTGTCTTCACCCCGGGGACAGGTGATAGGATGAGGGGCAATGGCCTCAAGCTGTGCCAGCACAGGTTCAATTTGGACATTAGGAAAAAGTTCTTCACTGAAAGGGTTGTCAGGCATTGGAACAGGCTGCCCAGGAAGGGGCTGAGTCACCATCTCTGGATGTATTTAAAAGACAGGTAGATGAGGTACTTAGGGATATGGTTTAGTAGAGAACAGGTACGGTTGGACTCGATGATCTCAAAGGTCTTTTCCCACCTGGTGATTCTGTGATCCTCTGAAGACACCTTTGTTAAAGCATGGATGTTTTGGAGCAGTATGCTGCAGAGCTGGCTGCTCGCTGGGGTTTCACAGTAATACAGTTATAAGGATCAGAGTGAAGTGAGTTTTGATGTACCCCGAAATTACTGCTGACTAAAACCAGAGGCTTCATATTAAGGTTAATATGAAGAAATACTTTAAAAGCTTTATTTGCAGATAATAAAATAACCAGTAGCAGCAGACACCAAGTCCCCTTCTAATCTCCAGCATGTACATCTAACTAGGACTCTGTTAAAGCTCACAGGCAACAAACGTGCCTTTTGTAAACCAGCAGTCTTGCTATATTCAACTCAGCACTGAGATGAAAAGCTCCATGTTCCACTGGCAGGGTGCTGACTCCGACCTGGGGAGCATGATTTCCAACCATTGCCCTGTGACTTGTGCAGGAAAAAAGTCACCACCAGACTCAGCTTAGTTTCAGGTAGACTTGCTTCTGGAGCACATGCACAGACTCACAACTCAAGTAAGGTATCTAGATTTACTGCACAAACATCCCTGAAGAGCTGCGTGACTGGATGATGACTCAGATCAGATGTTCTGGAGGTGTGTTTTTTTAAAAGCAGGACAGATAAGCCAAAGGAGTTCTGGATGAAACTGTGACAATCAAAGCTGCATTTGTGATTAACATGACTGGCTCGAGCTGGTAAGCCAGTGTGGGGAAAAAAGTGGATCAGAATTGCCAGTGAAAGAAATTAGGGGAAACTGGATAAATATAGAGAGAAAGGGCTGTAAAACTCAGGATTAATACAGTCCCCTAACTTCAAAGGCAAGGAAGTAGAGTTTTGCTGATGCCAGGGGCACTTTAACCAAACTACTGTGCAAAGGTGAAGAAGATCTTGGGAGCAGAAGATCTCTGAGGCTCTAGTCCTTTGCTTTGATTTGTTAGACTTTGGTGTTTCTCCATGTTACACATTGTAGATCAAATGCAACCCTGCTGATTGCCATTCTTTAGCACAGACAAATTGTATTGTGAGTATAAATTAAAGCCTTTAGTGTGGTGGATTCAAAAGCATACCACAAGGGGATGTCTGGCATTAACTATGCATGTAACACCAAAATTCCCTGTCTAGCAACACTGTTCCTTGCTGTGGGAGTAAAAATCCTACAACTGCCCTCTTTGAAAAGTACAGCAGGTGCTGATATTCTAGTTGACCTGAGTGGTATTTATGGCATCCACTTGTTCTCAGGTTCTTTATCTCCTCTGCACTTCCCTCCCTTTCCCTGCCTGCACCTCTTTCAGTTGCCTAAGAGACAAAGCATACTCAAACACATCCAGCTGGTTTAGTTCCTTTAGTCAGCCCCCGGTAGGTCATCGGAATGACAAGTTTCTCCTGTGCTTTACAATCATAGGTCAAATCTGTTTGCAAATGTCCCGCTGTATGAACAGATCAAAGCACCAGCCTGGTCAACAAAAGGCAGGAGCGGTATCAGTCATGCTGACTGCATCACTGCTCCAGCAGGGATTCTGGCAGAACAAGCCACGGATCCAATATTCAGGTGTGTTCCTCAGCTGGTGCAATGTAAGCTGGGCTGTGCATCGGTAGATCGGTGCCAGCTCATCTTAGCTGGGGGTCTGGACATGCAAGCCACAGAAAATACAGACTTCTGAAAAAAAGTAAGAAGGGTGTGAGTGCTACTGTTCATCCCTGGGAAAGCTTCAGGAGGCTGCATGGGGGTCTCAGAAGCAAGCGTTCAGGGCTGGAAATACTCTCGTAGCAGCTCACGTGACAATGGGAATGAAGACCTCTTGCCTAGAGTCTGGACTGATGCAGGGTTATTCTGCATGGCCTCTCTGCGCCTGGAGATCTGTGGTTTGCTTTCTCAGTTTTAGTGTTTCCTGATTAAAACACAGCTTCATCAACAATAAGCCTTAACCATCTGTATCTGCCCTCCTAAATCAGACTGCTTGATGTGAAAGGGAAGAGGTAGGTAGAGGGGAAGAATATTTACTGTGATCCTTGTCAATACACCAAGAAGCTGCTTTAATAGTTCTCTGAACTAACTGCCTGCGAGCTGCAAGTGGGAAGCCACTTTTACCCTAGCAGAAAAGGTTAAGATACTGAACTCAGAAAGAAATGGACTAATTCAAGTCTTTGACACTGACACCAGGACTGTTTCTTCATGGGATGCAACAGGGATCATTCTTTCTTACCTTACAGACCTGAATCGATAAATACATAAAATAATTTGCTTGTTAGTTGCAATATAGTATTATAAATCCTTACCTCTGTTATTAAATACCTCAGAGAGTTAAAACAGCAATGATTTTTTTCAGAGTTTTGCTTTTTCTTCATTTGACCTCCTGCATTTCTGGCTTTGGGTGATGCAGGGCAACAGCCCATACTCACTTTGAGTGACACTGAATTTCCTGCATTCCACATGCATTCAGTAACTGGTTTTCTATGGACGATGTTTAATTACTTCTTTTGTTGGCTGAATTTGATCAAGAATTTGAATTTTTGTTTCATTTTAATATTATATCCCCCGTTTATCTGCAGTACACCAAATAAAAATTACACAGGTTGTCAGACATGAAGGTAGCAAAGCTGCTCCAGGAAGGGTAGGTCTTGAAGGAGGCAGAGCTGATTACCGAGTTGTAGTTCTAAGAAGTTCAAATACAACACCAGCTGATTATCCCTGGAAGTAGTCGAGGGTTTGAGGTTGTTCAACAATCTTTGCAAAACAGTGAGACACTTTCAGTCCAAGGGTGTCTCCTCCTCTCAGAAGGTCTCCAGGGCTGCTAAAAGAAACAACAGGAAAGACAAGAATGAAATTAGAATTATTCTTTGTGGTCCTTTTGAGTCAGGATTGAGACACAGCAGAGATGCAGCCAGTGGTGAATGGCTGCTACTCATGCTGCACATGGATTCTGTGCTGAATCAGAGGACTCTGTTCTCCAGCTCTGCTGCCAGCCACGGGACTTAAATCACAATACATAGTGTCAAATAATAAGCCTGCAAATGTCCCAATAAAGTGCTTCTTTGCAGTAATTTCTAGTTTCTGTGATCCTAGTGTTTCACAGGGGAGCCAACAACGCATGCTTGGAAATGCATCTGCTAAAGAGTGAGCCCAGCAACCCTGTCCTGGGGATGTAAAGAGTTCTGCAGTGTCCAGACTCAGAGGTAAGCACAGAGTCACGTAGAGCTAGGCCGCAAACCTTAGTTCCATGAGCACAGAGTCACGTAGAGCTAGGCCGCAAACCTTAGTTCCAAGGATAACGTTTTGAGAATTTGGAACATTGACTTATATTTCACTAACAAGAATCTGAAAGATTCTGAATCTTTAATGCATAAAAAGGTTGCTGTCATTTCAAAGCATGCCCAGGGAAGAAGGAATCTGGGACTGGGGGAAGCCTGGCATTTGGGTGCTGTGGCCTCCTGAGAGCACACCTGACGACGTGGTGCTCGAGGCTTTTGCTACTTCTTAATGGAGATCTATTTTCTAGTTAATGGAGATTAATTTAGGCCATCTGTGAAACCATGTAATGGAACAACAGGGACTTAGCTGCATGTAAAAGTGAAAATTACCCACCTCACATTCTTAGAAAGAGGTGGTGAAGTGTATTACAATCTCTCCATTTGGGGGAGTTCATTGAGGCCCTAAGGAGAGACCAGATCATACCTGGAAACTAAGGTAAGAACTTGTGACACCGTGCACTATACAATTCATTTGTGACAAAACTACTGCACTTTCCAAAGCAGTAGCAGGATCCAGCTCATGGAAGCTCCTGCAGAACTGCTGAGGCTGCAACAGAATGCATGTATGTAACAGGCAATGCAAAGTATAACAGGAAGAGTAAAGAATAAAGGTATGCAAGACTCATGAGGACGTCATAGGAAAAAACCCACGCGGATTCCCCGTGCTGCGGCAAATGGCACAAGCTAAGGTGATGCACAGCAGTTAGATGAAGGCACAAAATGTGTGGTAGATTGGGCAGCTGCAAAGGAATTTCCTCGTGGCCAGTGCCTTGTGCACAGGTGAAGAGAGCGGCATAGCTACCACAGAGAAGTTCTTCATGAGGAAAGGACCAGAGGACCATGTTGTGACAGGTAAAGCACAAGTTCCTCATGAAAGCACACAGGCTTACTGACTGCTGTTAGATGGGTCGTAGAGCAGAAGCTGAGAAACTAAGGGGAGTGGGCTCATGTTGGCAACTGGCATCCAACTGCCTGGACATCAGTTACAGCCAGAGATGGCAAAGAGAGAAAGCCCTGATATTCTGGAGTTCTGGGAAACTGTCACTTACTTGATACCACACATGCATTTGCATACCCAACACATGCATGTACATACATATATATATATACACACACAGACTGGGAGAGAAACGGTCTTGGCAGCAGCATCACAAGAAGTGGTCCTGTTACTGAGTGAGCCTGTTACTGTGAGTAGAAATAAACCAGCCAAAACCGAAGGTGATGCTTTCCTCAAATCCCACACAGCAAACCAGCACATTGTGCCCAGGCAGCCAGAATTCATGTCACCTCCCTCAGTGAGGTTGGCATCTTTCTCTATAAATATCAAGCTGGCAGACATTCAGCCCCAGACATGTAGTCCCCACAAGCCCATACTGAGGACCTTCCTAGGAAAGGCTGTCCAGTGCTTTGGCAGCAGATCTTTTTCTTATATTGGTTGTAAATATAGAAAGAAGGTGCAAAATAACGTGAACTGCCAAGGGGCATGGCTCACTATCACGTTTGCAACATCAGGTGTGGGGACACCAGAGAATCAGCCAACTATCCAACAGAAAGGCAGGCACGTCTCAGTGCCACCACCCCAGCCACTGAGGTATGATACAATCACATTGGTTCTTTATATTCCATTCAATTTTGAGCGTGCAATCGTGTCAGGGATAATATTCCGGGGTGCTGAGGTTAATTGTTTAATTGCTGTTTATACAAGCTGATTGCAGGCCTCCCAAATTACGTTTACTTTAAAAACGTTGAAATGTTTCCTGACGTCTGTGATAAATCAGCCTGCTGTTGGGATGGACACAAAGGAGGCAGGAACGGCCAAACTGTAGCTCAGTAATTTCTGGAGCTTCATGCTGAAAGCAGAAACTGCACATTTTTAGAGGGTGAAACTCTTTTGTGCTCCAGAATAAAGATATTTGAACTGGCAATATAGTGCTGTTGGTAATGCCTTCCTGAGACCGTGGTTAAGAGATTTGCACAGGTGAGACAGAGCTATGCATTGCTTCACATGGTGCTGGGAAAGCCCCGGGTGGAGGATGGTGTCCAGCTGCAGTCATCACCTTTCCAGACAGTTCCAGACAAAATGGGGAGTGTTTAGAGGAAATTATGAGATTAAAAACAAAAAAATCCATTCCGTGGGTAAGGAGTAAAGGTGCTGGGTTTTTTAAGCTGGAAAAGAGAAAGCATGGAGATAAAACTCTAACATACTTTCATGCAAAAGTTTGGTGAAAAGGAGGACAGAGAATGACTGTTCTGTATGTCTGCTAGGGGTGAACCGAATACTCACATCATCATGGATGACAAGGAAGTTTCAGCTAGAAAATATCTGCTTCAGTTTTTCTAGACTGCCCAGCAACACGTTAATGTCTCCAGAACATACTGAAGCAAGAAGAATGTGCTCACAGAATCACAGAATTGTAGGGGTTGGAAGGGACCTCGAGAGATCATCGGGTCCAACCCCCCTGCCAAAGCAGGCTCCCTAGCTCATATTGCTCAGATAGGCGTCCAGGCGGGTCTTGAATATCTCCAGTGAAGGAGACTCCACCACCTCCCTGGGCAGCCTATTCCAGTGCTCAGTCACCCTCACTGTGAAAAAGTTCTTCCGCATGTTGGTGCGGAACTTCCTATGCTCCAACTTGCAGCCATTGCCCCTTGTCCTATCCCCACAGACCACTGAAAAGGGGCTGGCTGATTCCCCCTGCATCCCCTGCTTCACATAATTATAAACTTTGATTAGGTCCCCCCTTAGTCTTCTCTTCTCAAGGCTGAACAGTCCCAGCTTACTCAGCCTTTCCTCATAGGGGAGATGCTCTAGGCCCTTAATCATCTTCGTAGCCCTTCTTTGGACTCTTTCCAGGAGATCCCTGTCCTTTTTATACCAAGGAGCCCAGAACTGGACACAATACTCCAGGTGGGGCCTGACCAGGGCAGAGTAGAGAGGGAGGATCACCTCCTTTGACCTGCTGGCTACACTCCTCCTGATGCATCCCAGGATCCCATTGGCTCTCTTGGCCACCGAGGCACACTGCTGGCTCATGGCCAACCTGTCATCTACCAGGACCCCCAGGTCCTTCTCCACTGAGCTCTTCTCCAGCAGGTCATCCCCCAGCCTGTACTGATACAAACAGTTGTTCCTTCCCAGGTGCAAGACTTTACACTTGCTTTTGTTGAACTTCATCTGGTTTCTCACTGCCCAGCTCTCCAGCCTGTCCAGGTCTCTCTGGATGGCAGCGCAGTGTCCTGTGTGTCAGCCACTCCTCCCAGCTTTGTATCATCGGCGTACTTGCTGAGGGTGGATGTTATTCCCTCATCAAGATCGTCGATGAAGATATTAAACAGGACTGGACCCAACACTGAGCCCTGGGGAACACCGCTGGTAACAGGCCTCCAGTCAGATTCTACTCAGCTGTAACCTGCCTATCTCAGAAGTTTGACTATTGCTCGAGATGAATGAAAAGGTGGGTTTCTTTACTTCTTTAGTTTGCTGGCCTGCAGAAGTGTCTTTAAAAACCAATCCCTACCAGCAGTCCAAAAATTATATGTGAAATTAAAATAGCATCTCTTTTATCTGGCTTTTTTATCTTTTCATGAAAGTTTGGAAGCTCTTAGAATTAAAACAGACAAAGAGTTATTTTTGCAGAGGGAATGCAAAGTGCTCTCCTCACTGATGGCAAGGAAATAAATAATCTTATGTAATTCAACTATTGGGTAGATACAGATGTCTGACACTGTAATGGTCCAGCTGGTAAATATAATGTCAGTATTACCATAAAGCACAACTTTGCACAAACACGGCATCTCTACCTCTTGTTTAATCCATTAATTCTTTATTGTCTGTTGTATCCCATCAGTGTTGCTTTGTAAGAGCTTTCCATTACATCAGGTATGAGCAAAAAGCTAAAACAAAGGTTCACTGACTTCCTGGGTCAGGGGCCTCATCGCACATTCCTGGGGCACCTTTCACTGCAAGGGGTGTGTCACAGGGCTCCTGGCCAGGCCACCAGCCAGAAATAGGGAGTTCATGAGATACTGCTGAAAAGTTAGCAAGTGCTGGGGTTTGGTCTCATTTTGGAAGCTCCCTGAGGGATTTTTCAGTGTTCAGGCCCACCTTCATGGATTCATTGGTTAATGGCGGCATTTAATGATGTTAAGGATGAAGATGCCTGCAACAAAACCATGGTGTTATGCAACTGGGGTGGCATTTGCACCAGTTCTCCCTCCTGGAAACAAGCAGGACCATGCTGAAATCAGTGAAAATACTTTAGATTTGTTTCCTTTCTTTCTTTTTAATTCTCATCTCACGGTACCATCAGTTTCTTTTTGACCTGGCAGCTGGAATATGCTATTTCTGTCTACAGGGACAGCAAGGATTTAGGCACAGGGAAGAGCTATGCTAATAATGTGGCAGCAGCAAATACATTCTCTTCTCGGTTTAAAGCTGATTTTGCCTTAACTTGCTGAACTGGTGGCTGCTTTGAACTTGAATGTGTTTTAACTTATTAACATGTACAAGAGAATCATTAAGAGACACACACATTAATGGACACATGCACGAGGTAAAGTTAAGAAGGTAGCTCTTGCTTGATCTTCTCCAGTGTTACTGTAGTGGATAGCTGGAAACTCAAGCAGCCCCACTGGAGGCTTTTAAAATATGTTTACGTTTCAGTCCTGAAAACATTTCTTGTGTAGTCTGTATTTCCAGATGAAACTGATTAAGCATGTTTTAAATTTCAAAGCCCTTCTGTGCTCACTCACATTTGTTAAGAGCTTGATGCACAAGCAGCTCTTTGCTGGTTCCCAAACGAGTCCAGGTATAACAGGACCAGGCCTACCATGGCGTATGTTGATTTTCTGATTACAGTATTTTATTACACTTAATTTACACACTGAAACCAATTTTGTTTTTTACTTTTACAGAAGTTCCTGTTGGCAACACAACATTGTGTGAATGACATATAATCTTGACTCCTTTTGTAATATCATGTGGTCTAATGCCAACGTTCTGTTTAAAAAGGGTGTGAAAGGATTTGACCTTTGAGAAAATGATGCTAAACATTAACTGTGACATCGTTTGAGCACCTGCCTCGTGGTAACCCCGGATACTCTCACAGATGCAGAGCAGAACAGTAACTTTTAAAAATCACTTTCAGCAAGGATTCTGCCATAAAATTCCACATGTCTTTTCTGTCCTTAGTTTCCACCTTCTCAAGTAAAAGTTGTGTTCTTTTTGATGAACAGAGAACCTTTAGCTGATATGGAATACCTCATTCCTGTAAACTGTATGCTCTGGACCAAGGCCAACTCTGATAACCATACTTTGCCTTAGTAATTCTCTGATGGATTTCATAGGCTGTTGAAGCAGTTATCCATTTCCCATCTCCCCTTGTTGCCCAGCGTTGCTAGGTGCTCTCACAGCACCAGGGATTCACTGCTCATTCTGTGAGCTCTCCTCTGGGCACAGGAAGCTTGCAAAAGGCACAGGCTGTGTTACAGCAATAAAAACATCACAACAGATTTCTACAGATACAAACGAATATGCAGAAGAGCTTGTTTGTTTCCTAAGTGCTTAGAACTTCTGCCTTGGCATGAGTACTTATTTAAACAGAAAAGTCAATGGCCACCAGCAGTTCCAGGGTTTGCATGTGAAGCACTGCATGAAAAATACAACAGAATTTAGTTGAGGCCTTACTGACATGTTCTCTTCAGCATCTGTTTTCTTGTGGAATGCACAAACCAAAACATTATTATTCAGCTACACAGCTAATTTGCTGTTAAAGGCTTAGGTCTTAAGGTAAAGTCTCAATGTGGGAAGCTCTGCCTTCCTATCCAGTCATTACTGCACAGATTTCCTCTGAGTGCTTCTTTGTGCATAGCTGAGGGGAAGAAAGAACCGCACCCAAACATGCAAGTCTTTGGCTTTAAAATACGACATCCCAGTCAAACAAAACAAAACAAAACCCATGGAACCAAAAATACACTGTGGGGAATGGAATAGAGGACTAACTACAGCTCACCAAGTTTGCCACTGGAGGCAGGGCTGAGCAGGTCAAAGGACAGACCAAAACCACATGATAATTGAGTGTTTGGGTTTTGCTCTTCACAGTAAATCCAAACTCCTGTAGTAGAACTTCCCTCTTTGAAAACATCTTCCACCCCAGGGACTCTGGGCAGAGTTGTGGTCAAAACTAACTTCACCCGAGTGAGGTAGCTCCCAGCTGCTGTGGGGAGGTGTTTGTCTTACTCTGTCAACAAGGGTGAGGAGGGTGGTCCTCACAATACCCTGAAATGCTGAGTAGGACCCATGTTAAGAGAGCATCTTTTCTATGAGGATCATGGCCCTTTGAAACCAATAGAGTTACTTTGGAAAAGTACCTTCTAATGCTGGACTATTTCTAAGGAAAATGATTTTGTATTATGAAATTACAAAACCATCATTAATTTTATGTATTTTCTTGATAAATTAGTCATTGCACCAGGTACATGCCACAAGGATGGAATAGGAAAGAAGCAGAAGACTTACAATAGTCCATACCCAAATGAACATGGGGTAGCAGAAAGCTGATGTGTGCTTCTCTCTACGTGAGCTCATGCATCTGGTTTGTCTAAGGGTAGACAATGGCAGGACAAGGGGGATGGATTGAAGCTAAAGGAAGGAAGGGTTAGATTAGATATTAGGGGGAAGTTCTTTACAGAGAGAATGGTGAGGGGCTGGAACAGGCTGCCCAGAGAGGGGGTGGGTGCCCCACCCCTGGGGGTGTTCAAGGCCAGGTTGGATGGGGCCCTGGGCAACCTTGTGTAGATCCAGGCCTGAGGTTGGTGGCCCTGCCTGTGGCAGGGGGGTTGGAGCTCTGTGATCCTTGGGGTCCCTTCCAACCCATGCCATTCTATGATTCTATGATCTGTTTTGTCTCTGCAGCTACCTGAAAGGAGGTTGTAGCCAGGGGATGTTGAGCTCTTCTCCCAGGTAACAAGCACCAGGACGAGAGGAAATGGCATCAAGTTGCACCAGGGTAGGTTTAGATTGGGTATTAGGAAGAATTTATTCACCACAAGGGTTATCAGTCACTGGAACAGGCTGCCCAGGGAAGTGGTTGAGTCACCGTCCCTGGAAGTATTTAAAAGATGTGTAGACATGACACTTAGGGACATGGTTTAGTGGTGGTGAACTCGGCAGTACTGGGTTAATGGCTGGACTTGATGATCTTAAAGGTCTTTTCCAACCTAAATGAATCTATGATTCTCTGTGTGTCTGCACCGATACAGATGTAGCTGTAGAAGGAACGGGTAGAAGGACCTGCAAGATAGTTGTGCACAGAGTAAGCCCAAGAGGTAGCAGGCAGCTGATGCATGAGCAGTGGAGCTGAGCTTAGCTACATTTGGGCTACTCTGGCAATACCAACTATTTCTGGAAACTTTGATAATTCACTGTGCTCTGGCTGCTTTAAGATGCCCTGGAGTAAATCAAACCAAATACAATCTTTTTTTCATACCTACCAAGTTACAGGACGAGATGACAGAGACTGAAGTAATTTTCATGCTCAAAGGATGTATTTTCTGTATCTTTAATGTGCTAGATTTTTATTAACCTTAATTCCGAGTTTCCTAGGTTTATCATGTTTAGTTTAGGAATAATAACAACATCACTCTAAAGTCATCTGGAAAAAATTGTCTGGATTTTACTCCACATTATGAAATCCATTTTCAAGTAGTTTTGTCAGGGAATATAATTCCCAGCATTGGTTGAAACAGTTTTGGCGGAAAATTAGATCTTTATTAAATGCACATTTTAAAACACAAAGCCTGCTTTCTGGGGAAAACCTTGTTTTCTTTTAAATTAACTAATTACATACTCAGAACTAGTCTTTTAGCCAAATGCTGAAAAGCCTCCCTTTGGAAGTGCTCCCATCTCTTCCCACGGGAGTCGTAGCTCAAATGCCTCATTGTCCTCTACTAGGACTTGCCCCTCTAAGGAGACTGCAACTCCAAGGAAGCACTGCAGGCAACCAGCAAGACAGGAGACTGACAGACGTAGCCACAAGCCAAACCTGCACCCTCAGTTACAGCTCCCAGGACCCAGCAGGATGACATTGTCTAGACTCAAGCTTTTGCAGTTCTTAGGGAATAGCTGGAAATGTGACTTCCTCTTGTGTTCCAAGACTCAACACCCTTTCTGCAACATAACATTTCCAAGAGCAGTGGGGGAAAAAAATGCTGTCAGCTTCTCTTTCTCCTTGCTCCTTAGGAACTAGCATTATTGATGCCTCTGAACATGGGAACTATATGAAGTTTGGATGTGGTGGGTGTTTGGCACCCGGTTGTACTGGTCCCACTGTCTCACAGAACTGTCATCTGGCAGTTAACTCAAATCATGTTATACCCAGTGTCTCTAAATTTGTTTGCATATACCAATTAGAATTTATATAACCCTTAACAATATAGTAAGAGACAGTTCACCCACAAAATACCCATCCGCATAGCTTAATAAACAGCCTTATCTCCATTTACATTAGGCTTCCACTCTCTCCCATTCAACATATGGTTTCACTTTGAAGGAGCAGACTTACAGTAAACTCTATCAGCAGCAGGCTGATAAATGCTGTAATTCGTAACAGTACATCTGCTCAAGGAAGATTTCCCATGCCTAGTGAATGCTAATGGCTTTCCAAAATACTAACTTCATGTATTTTGACACTGAGTACTGTATATAGGAAAAGCAATTATGGTTCTTGCCTCCAACAATTCTAAGTTTTTATTTATTTTATAAGTACATGCTGGTGTTTGGATACTAACAGAGATGGTTGCCTCAAGATCCTTTGTATTTAAGAGGCAAATGGGGTCTTAATTCTACCTTCATGCTCCTTGGCTTACTGCTCTTTTAATGCTGCACCGGTGAAGTTCTGAATAGTGTTAACTTATATTTCACAGCGCCCCTGGCCCCACGCTGTGCTGGAAGGTTTCTGAACACGTGCTGGCCCAAATGAAGACCTGGGCCTGCCTGTATGAAACATTTTGCATGAAGGTGAGCTGAGGGGCAGAGGTGACAGAGGACCTTGAGGTTTTTTTTTACTTTCTTCCTTTTGGGAAGCAAAGCTGGACATCACCAGAAACACATGAGGAAGGCAGTGCTCACTTGAACCACCAGTGCCTTTTGCCCCAGGCAGTGAAACATACCACTGCAGTGAGGCTGTTTCTCTCTATGTGGTAGCTGTGGATGCATCTACGCAGTCTGATGTGGAGGCAAACCACACACACCCTTAGAATAATAAGGCAAGTGAAGGTCAATGCCCACTGTAGACTCCAGTCTACAAAGAAATGCTCCCAGAAGAGTCTGCTCAGGTAAGACATCTGTAGAGTGGCATGGAGACTCATCACGTCATAGGGCTTGCAGTCTGCCTAGTAAACCACTGCCATGACCTGTAAACATGGGAAAGGATTAGGGTCATATCAACATGCTGACGCAGGAGGTTTATGACTGAGTTAATCATCTTGTTTGAAATGAAAACCTGAACCCATCAGAAAAGCGTGCAAAGGGGCCATTTCTGCACTGGAGCCAGAAATTTCCAGGTTCTGCTCTCACAGACAGGACAGCTGGCAAGGACAGATTCTGGAGGTGGAGCAGATGTAAGGCAGGAGAAAATGCAACTAGAAAATCCAGGCACCGTTTCCCTGAGTGGTACAGAATGCTAAGTCTAGAGGAAATCATCAGCCTACCCTTGGTGTTGGATGCAATGACCTATACCTCAGGATACCAAATACCAGTTTCTTTGGCCAAGGAAAGAGCCGAACCCTGACCAAGCTTTTCAGGAACCTTATGGCATCGCTAAAAATAGGTATTCTGCAACACTCAGCCAGATGAGGACACCATGCAAATACCTCTTGGGAAACAGACAATTCCCTGTGCAACTGCCATTGTTGCTGGGTTTGGCCTTGGGTCCATAAGGGCACTGAAAGGTTTATTCTTTTAAGTCCCCAAATCAAAGCTTTAACAATTAACAGCAGAGACACTTGGACATCCAGATATGATAAAAAGCACAGTTTTTCCCTCTGCTCCTGAAAAGTGAATACCATAACCCAACCTGGTGTCATGCTTGAGGCTAATGAAGTGCTGGAATAGCTAGGGGAAGCAAAGTCCTGAAAACACCTCACTTTCCCAAGTGATATGGCATCTTCCTTTTGTGACTGACTGGTGAGAATGGTGCTTTAATAACATCCTTTGACGTTACTTCCATTCAGCCTAGAACTGCTGCTATTTCTCAGGAGAAAATAGCTCATTTCTTATCTGTGTGAGTTCTTATATTGCTTCTTACTTAGTGTGTCATCTATGACAAAGATTGAGATTTTCATCTGCAGCTGCTGCTAACTGTTCCACAACTCACAACAAAGTATATTATTAGACAGCTCTAATCACCCATCATCTTAGATAGGCAATGGGAAATGGACAGATGTTGCTGCTGACAAAGCAGCAACATCCACAACCTGTATTATATTTAAGTTGGAAGATATTTCTATGAGAAAACAGTGGGAAGGCCTAACATGCCAATGGACTGAAACATATATACTGGGTAATCTGCTTATGTGAGTCTGCAGGAAAAACCAATATACCTGATCCTGCAGCCCCTCCTCCAAGTGTTAACTTGAAGCAACATTTCAACAGGTGCTACTGAAAGATAGGAATCAGGAAAAAAACCTCAACAACCTAAAAACAAGAAATAAAACTTTTGTCAATTCTGCCTTTTGAAGAGCAACTTGAGTAGCTAATGAAAGGAAGCAGCTCATCAAAGGAAGCAGGGTGTCCTGGGATACAAACTCCTGAAAGACACACCTCTGACTGACTGACAGTGGAGATCAGCAATGAAACCTACACAAGGAAAAATGAAGAAACAACCCACTGAGATGCAGAGGTCAAGCTCACCTTCCTAGTGCTACTGGTTTTGGCCATCTATGGACTTGGGAAGCTAGCATACTTGGTTCATATTTCCATGATTGTCTTTGCAATCATAAAAACAGTATTATTTTTTCCTCCCCCCCCCACTCCAATAGACTTTACAGGCATTCATAGATTCTGTGTCAATTTCTACATCATCAAAACTGTGATAGAGCTGAATAAATGAGCAAAGGTTTGGTACAGACTGATGACTTTATTAAGTGCTTCTCTGTTTTTCACTTTGCAGTGCACAATGAAAACAAAGACAAGCAATTTAATAGGACCATGTGAAAGATGACATGAATGAACAGGTCTTTGTGAACTGAGTAAGTCTGAAAAACTTTGGGTTTTTTTCTTTGCTCTGTGATCTTTTGTTTGTTCCATTTGGCTGTTTCTGATCCTTTGGCCACTGACAGATGGATTTTTGTTCCTCATTCCATGTACACCCAAAATTCTCTCTTGGAGTTTAGCCAGAGGATCAGTCTTGTCATAGTAATTTCTTGCAGCAATAGTGTCTTCAGTTGACCAACGTGTAAGCTTTCTCACAGTTCTTCTTCCCTGTTTAGTTGCCAATCTGTTTAACCTGTAGCCTGTCCAAAGTTGTTTCTTGTAGAACTGAGGGATTTAAAGTCTTACACAGATAATCATCCCATCAAGCCAGGTGAATCACATTTTTTTGCAAGTTAAGTAGCCCCACTTAGACTAATGCCCACATTCATATACTGGAAATACATTCTATTTATTTTATAAAAGCCCAACTAGATATAGTTGCCTTTCAGGACTAGTAAAATCAGCTCTTATAAGAAATATAAGATAAACATTTTAGCCATTGAAATTCTGCACAGGTTTGTAAGACAGAAGTTTTCCCCAAACATGGCACAGATCCTTTACAGAATTCCTAAACATCTCCACAATGAGCAAAGAAGTGAAGCCCCATCGCTGGAAGTGTTTAAGGCCAGGCTGGATGAGGCTTTGGGCAACCTGGTCTAGTGGAGGGTGTCCTTGCCCATGGCAGGGGGGTTGGAACTAGATGAGCTTTGAGGTCCCTTCCAACCCAAAGCATTCTGTGATTCTATGATTCTAACAGTAATATTTGTATTCCTTACATTTTTAATTTTCAGGAACAAAAAACATTTGCTTAAAATTTGGATCACAATTCCTGACACTTTTGCAAATCCATATGGATGTTTTTTTTGTTTTGCTTTTTTGGTAGTCTTGGATTCAACATCAATCATTCCTGTGGTTCAACACCGTTCTCTCAACACAGTCTGGTATCGCTTTAAGTGTGTTTTGACACAATGACGCAGTTAAGAGATGTAAGTTTGGATTGCTTTGGGTTGGTTTTGTCTTTTAGTTTGTCAATACTTAAGCAGATGTGCTGAGACTGTAGCTTATTAGAAACACTACATCACAGTCATATTTGTCTTTTATTTTCTATTACCCAACTCTTGTTTATTTCTGTTGTCTACAAGCAGACTGAGCTGGCGTCATCTTTTCTTTCTATGTATGTGATTACTTCAAAGAGGCCCTGACTCATTTCTGAAGCTTTTAGTATGGAGTTCAAAATTAACATAGGAAAAAAAAATCATGTTTTTATTTAAACTCCTGATCAGGACACACATATTCTGTCAGTAACTCTACTGAACATCCATCTTAAATTCTGAACTTGAGCTAATTAAAACCCTGACTGTCCTTAAGATGTCTTTTTGTGCTGGTTTGTGTGGATAATGACATACTAGCTTTTCAGTTTGGTGGCCAAACAAAACAAATGGAAAATAATTTTGGTTTGGGTAGAACTAAAACCATTTTAGCTAACCCAAAACAAAAGAGTTTATTTTGCTTTCTTGCTATGCATTGCCTGGAAAATCAAATTTTAAATGAAAATATAACTTTAAAACTGTAATTTTGTCCCGAGTTTGCAGCAACAACGCACGTTGACCTTTCTGTATTATTTTCAGGTCCCAATAAAACTTTTCTACAAAGTGGCATCTGTCATTGTTAATAACTGTGATGCTCTGAAAGCATGTTTTTCAGATAATCTAGTATTTGCTAAAAATAGGGCTCCCCACAACACAGAGCAACAGGTTTCCTGTTGCTTTTAAGGAACAGTGCTTTGTAAAGAGAAAAGCCTTTTTTTTTTTTTTTTTTTTTCCCATCACGCCAACAGGAACTCCCTGAAGTTCTATTTATTGTCTTCTGCTGAGGGGACTACTTTCAAATGCCGTTTCGACTCTTTTGCCTGGCTGTCCCGCAGATCCAGGTCCAGGCAGCTCCTTCACCTCAGGACCAGCTCGCCCAGGGCCGTGCTGCGAGCCCCTCACCTCGGCGGCTCCCGCGGCACCGCCAAACCACTCTCACGCAGGCAGAGGCAGCCGGGGCCCACCGCTCCCAACGGCAAGCTTCAGGCCGGCATTTAACTCTGCCCGTTAACGGAAGGAACTGCCATCACCTGGCTTCTTCCTCACCCTTAAAGGGAATGAACTGTGAGCTAACAGCAGCCTTGCCGGCCACGCCGTTGCTGCTCTGCCCCGTAGGTTCCCCAAGAGCCGCCCACCCACCACAGGCAGACAAGATGGCGCCTGTCCCACTCCAGCGGCTGCAGGCTGTCTGCTTCCCCTGCTGCCCTCCTCGGAAAATCCTAGTCTTGATCTCTTCTGCCACACAGTGGTTACTCTGGAGAGCTGTCCGGAAACCGTGTGGCAAACCTCTGGTAAATCGGGAGGATTTGAGGGGAGATTTAATCCCGCCAGCCTGTTTTGGTCAGGTCGAAGGGCAACAAACTGCCCCTTCCTTAACCCCGGTTCTATCCCTCTGTCCCACATCCAAGATCGCACCCGTCGAGCCTCCCCCCAGGTTCTTTGCAAGCTCCTCAGCTGTTCCTTCCTTTTTAGGGGGGGGATGAGCACACACAGTAATGAGTTTTATTTATTCTAGCATGGTTTTTATCTTGTAAACTGACCATTTGAAAATGGGGTAAGAGCCATTCTGGAATGTGCAAATACCCTGTGCAGCCGTACCAACTGCACAGATGTCCCATCCTGATGCTGTCTTGAGGTGGCAGGATCAGGTACGGCCACCAAAACCAGAAGACAGGTAAACAGCTGGGCTGTTTAACCCACCTCCACAGTCAGGCGTACATGCCTCCCTGGGATCGGAGCTGATGGCTCACACTGGTGCTGAGCAGCACTGTGCTGTGTAGACATCAGCTTTAAGGTGCTGCCAAAGTTGAAACCAGAGACAATCACTATTAGGGTGTTGTAGACCAACAAAAGCAATTCTAGTAGTCAAAGAAGTAGCCCTATATTCTTTTATAGTTGATTTGAAGGGAAATAGGTGTTCCTAAATTGGTTTGGCAACTTCAGCACACATTGCTGCCTTCAGTTAGGGAACTTTCTGCTTTCTTCAGAGCAGAGAATATGAATAAGGTGCTAGCAGGGAGCCTGTTTTGATTCATAATTCACAGAACTGAAGCTATGGTGTCCACTGAGTCTTTGCTAAGGAGCATAATGAAGTAAGGAGCCATCTGTTGCATTTGTCTGATGACCTGAAAACAGATTCACACAACTCTGACCCACCTCAGAATGGACAGAATGGGAAGACAGCCTAGCTTGTCTTCCTGAAGGAGATACACAGAAAGACTACCTAAGGCTAGATCAGATTTAGATAGAAGGTTGTGAAACCAGAGTCTTGCCTTCCACCCCATTGCCAATACTACTAGGCAGAACGAATTCCTAATTCCTGATCTTCCTTGAAAAGGAGCTCCCTCCATGTAATGTTACAAATTGTACAGTCAGGTTGGTATTACTTTTCATTTATACTGTTCAGTAAACATTCAGTTGAAAAATAGGCTCAGTTATGTGATTTCAACTGCTGAAAAAAATTGAGTTTCCATGTACTTGAAAAGGAAAAAAGACGACTCTGTGCTTCCAAAAATTCACATACACATGTGCAAAACAGCTGGTTTCTGGATTGGCTGATTGACCTCTCCATCCTTCTAGGATCCAGATTGACGAGAGACAATTTCAATCCTTTTTATCCTTGAAATAAAGATGTAGAATTTATGACACCTTAAAAAAAAAAAAAGAAAAAGACAATACCTCTCCTGGAGAACCTACAATGTAACATAAAAGATAATAGTGGTCTGCCATTTCCTGCTGTAACTAACAAACAGTTTGAGGGTTCATAAATTTCAAAGACTTCACTGCGAAAAAATTACTAGGATTTTAGCATAACTGTGGCAGTGTTATTTCATCTGGGACATCCAGCACGTCTTCTCCCCCCACCGAACGACTGACATTCCAGCCTTAGTGGAGAGACATATATATGAGCACTAGAATGAACTTTGGAAAAGATTTCATTTTGAATGTGTGCACTCAGCCAAGCACTTCCCATGTTGTCTCTGCTAATTCTGGAGCTAAGTGTATATGAATAGAAATGTGTCTCCTTAACCTTTGTTTTCTCTTTTGGCTTAGTCTATAGTGATCTTGTGTTCTATGTTTGCAAAATGAGATTTACTGCTACGGATTTACTGCAGGGTCAAGTACGATGAAAAACTATGTTGAGAGAAAGCCAAAGCCTTCTGAAAACACAGATGTCTTAAATATTACAGATGTCATCTGTGTTTAGCAAATGGGGTAGGGGCCTGGATAGCCAGCAGCATTGGTGATGAGCGATCAACGTTTCACTGTTAGACTACCAGTCCTAAACAAGCACAGAGCAGTGAGAATTACCAGTTACATTTTTGCATCTGATAACAAGAAATATGTTCATTGGCCGTTATCCACTGCACAGCAAACAAATCTGCACTTCTTAAAAACCTACAGAAATATAAGACCTCATTGCTTTATCAAAGATTCCAACTAGTATAAAGCCTTTTTTTTTGTTTGTTTATTTCAGCAGCAGATCCTTTAGATTAGGATTGGGAGAGAAGCATGTATTGTTCTTAGGCTGCACCTCTTCTACTGCTAAAGAGTTTGGGCCTTGGAAATGTAAAGGGAGCACCCAGTAGTAGCAAGAAATTTAGAAAATAAAGTCAGCCAAAACTAGTTTATGGAAACTTATGGAGATTAGGCTTGGGGACACTACTGACCTTTAGATATTCTGTGATGGGAAGGGAGTGTGCTATTTACAGTAAGTATTTGGAAAGCTCTCTTAGCTTCCTTGAGACTAAGAGAAATGAGTTTGGCAGTATGGACTGGGCTATGACCTCTTTATCCTTCCCAGTGACTTGTTGGGTTCTTTCATTATTAATTCTCTAGTGAGAACTGAATTTACTAGAATATTATTATGCCTAGTGAATTCCTTTGAATTAAAATTTTCTTTAATATAAAAACTTCCTTTATTTCTGTTTTGGGTTTGGGGTTTTTTGTCTTTAAATATTCTTTTTTTGTTGTTTCAAATGGTTATTTTCCTTACTAAGTGCAACTTTCCACTGCTTATTTTAATTGTTGCGTTTCAGTGGCTTGTCATTGCTTCTGCAACACAACATTTGGCAAACATTGCTCTTCTGCACTAATAATATATTGGTATCATAATGACAACATGGTCTTATTTTTAAGGGACTGACCCAACAGCTTCTGTAATACATGAAAATCTTTGTTTAGATTACAGTGTGCTTTGGATCAGTGTTGGGTATCGGAAATTTAATTTCTGAGATCAAAAGTCTTTTCCTGGCTATGTCAGAGACAATTTTGGTAAATTAGGGACAATAGTTTTCACCACCATATCATACTTTCACCATCTGCTGTGTGACTGTGCCTGTCTGCATCTCAGGCTCATTGGAACTCAGTTTGCTGGCATTTGTAAAATGCTTTAACATCGTAGCCAGTGTTACTTGCAATTACTTTTAATTTTTTCAGCTGAGCATTGTAATATATATACATGTTAAGTTGTTCTAATGTGTATATAGTGACAAGTTACACTGTAAAAGGCTTACTGCTGTTGGTACTTTCATAGTCCTATTGATTTAAGGAGCTGTTCTGATATTTTATAAACATCTGTATTTGTAGGTATGTATATGTATACATTAATATGCACAGGGCTCTGCAGTGCAGTAGTGTCACTACTGTCTTTATTCCTTCACTCAGCTTCTGCTGCTGCCTGTTGAACTTTCCCATTTTGCAGTTTGTGCCAGTGGACATTTGCCATGACCAATCAGTTCCTGGCTTTATTACCCCATATTTTAAGCTCTCTGCTTCGCAGCTTGGGAGGGTAGAGGAGGAACGTAGATATGCTGATACCATCACCTGTGAATAAGGCTTTCCTATGGTTTGAGATTTGGCCAGCTAGCAGAACTGCCTACAGTCATGCCAGCAGTATATTGCTGCACAGCTCTTTATAGCACAGTAACTTACATCCACGCTTGGCTGTCTCTGTGAGGGAAGGGAGAAAACGCTAAGTATTCCAAGCTGACCGATGCTGCAATCTTTCCTCACTGTCTATAGAAAGATAAATATGGATATTATAACAGAAATGTCATCTTTAAAAATAGGGGCATTAGCTATTCTCTTTCAATTTTGCTCTTTGCCACGTCTGGTCTGGAGTATAAGAAATCTGTCATAAGCCTATCAGAGGAAATAATGTATCTCCTACCAATTAGCAGTATGACCAGATGATTGCAAGCAGATGTGTGAGGGACTGCTTCAGATGTTACTTACCCCTCCATTCAGCTGGCTGTGAGCACACATCTAATTGTTTGCAGGGTGAAGTGAGACGTGTTAATCCCGCTGGAGGAGAGATTGGCAGCAGCAGCTCTGATTGTCAACCTTTTTAAGCTGTGAAAGGGAAGATGCTAACTGCTACTGGTGGTCTTCACAGGGTCAGGAGTGAAATGTAGGTGAGCTATTGAGGCAAGACTCCTGTCTCAGGGGTGAAAGCAGACAGAGCTGACAGCCCTTGGGTTTGTTCTCAGGTCTGTGGCTCCATTTCCCCAAAGGGGCAGGGCTGGCTGCAGAGGATGGTTGGAACCACCAACCTCAGGCAGGCCAGTGTGCCCCAGTGAAGGATGTGTGGAGGCTCCTTGCCAGCTGAGCAGAACATGGATGACCTTGCAGACAGGTCAGACCAGGTATGGTGGGAAGAAAGAAGCAATCTCTCCTGCTGCCTATGTTGCACTTGTGCTAGAAAGAAGGGGTACTGCCTTAAATGCAGGGAATAACAGGTAAATCTGCAGTGAGAGGTGATAAATGTCATCAGAGGGGAAGCACAAATGTGGAATGGAGAACTCGCTAAAGGAGATGGGGCATCAGACATTACATCTATAGTATACCTTCTTACCTAGACCTCAGAATGCTTTCTAAATGAAAGTTCTCCTGGGATGGATGTGGAATACCTGATGCATAGAGAAGAGCTGACATGTCCAAAGCCCCAAAGTCAGGCAAACATGGACTGAATCCTTATTCCCACCTCTTGTTGGTTACTACTTCCTATTCTCTCCCTGTCTCCTTATGAGCAAGGCAGTGTTGGATAGGCAGTGTGGGTGGTCTAAGAGCTGACTTGCTCAGTCAGCAAGGTATTGAAGGCAAAAGTCTCAAGCAGAATCCAGAAGTCCTCAATTCCAACAGAAAGGTGGTCTGAGGTACCCTCATTTCTTTAGAACAGATAGAAAAAAAAATCTCAAAGGTACACTTTTAACTTTCGAAGACTTGTTTTAACAGACAACATTCCTGGTTTCTCTGTTACAGCTGCAACAATTTTAAAGATGTTTCTGCTGTCTTCAGGAGCCCCACACATTGTAAGAGGCAAGTTGACCTTATTATTGAGTTGCCACTCCTGTTAATTTGTTGATTAAGCAGCACAAGTGATTGCTACAAAATCACTTGAGACATAATAGTTAAATGCTGGAAGATGAATGTCATCTTCACAAAACATTTTGGAGCACCTTGGGTTCAAGGTGACATACACCTTACTTGGTAATAGGATGGTGGGTTGCTTATGATTTTTATATAAACAAGGATATTTCATTCTTTTTGCTCACTCCAGTTTAATTTGTTTTTCTCATGCCGGTCCCTAATTCCTTGTTGTTTCCTGAGGCTTCTGCCTCTCTCATCCCCTGGCAAGCACCAGAGGTGCATCTTCTAAATGCATTACAGGCACCTGCCATTCTGATATAAAAGTCCTGTGGTTATTCTAGGTTCTCTAGCAATGTGCTTTTTCATGCCAAGCACAAAACAGAGCTGTGCTGCTATCCAGAGGGACCTCAACAGCCTGGAGAAATGGGCTGACAGGAACCTTGTGCAATTCAACAAGGGGAACAGCAAAGTTGTGTGCTTGGGGAGGGACAGTCCCATGCACCAGTTGGTACATGTGGGGGCTCAAAAGCTGGAAAGCAGCTTTTCAGAAAAGGACCTAGGAGGTTCTGGTGTATGAGAAGTTGAACAGGAGCCAGCAATGTGTTAGGCAAGGCATTGTCAGCAGGCTGAGGAAGGTGAGCTTTTCCCTCTACTCAGTGCTGGTGGGGCCACACCTGGAGTACTGTGCCCAGATTTGGGCTCCCCAGTTCAAGAGAGACATGGGCACACTGGAGAGACCCCAACGAGGGCCACTAAGATGATTAAGTGTCTGGAGCATCTCCCCAGTGAGGATAGGTGGAAAGATCTGGGACCATTCATCCTGGAGAAGAAAAGGCTTAGATGGAATCTGATCACTGTGTGCAAAACCCTCACAGGAGTGTGCAAAGGGGACAGGGCCAGGCTGTTTCCAGTGGTGCCCAGTGACAGGATAAAATTCTTTATTCTAGAACTTGTGTGCTCGCTCTGACTGAAATAAAGCAATACAGGTTTAAATTAAGTATAACCTGAGAACAACTATTCTAATTTTTTTCTTTTATGAAAATTAAAAAAAACAAAAAAAAAGATGGGAAGTTTGTACTGGTGGAACTGAAGGGTCAGCAGAAGAGCAGAAGTAAATGGTGAGAAAAACAATCCTGTGTTAGCAAATTATAGATATCGTTTTGATATTTCAAGTCTTTACAGTAAACATGGTGCCACGAGAACTTTTCCATAAGTCACTAAATTTATTTATTTTACAGAACAAGGACAAAACAATGTATTTTTTCCTGAGCCTATCCTTAGAGATAGATGAACTTTTAGCCATTTCTTCCCAAATTTTGGAAATGTCAGCCTGAGATAGAAAGCTTGCAAGGAAAATTTCACTCTAAATAACTCGTTTGGCGAGTTTATTAACTGTTCTATAATTCTTACTAGCAGATTCTGTATTCAGAATGAACAGTGCTGCTAAGCCTGTTTTTAGTGCAGCTTCCATGGTGGTGGCAGCCTTCTGAAATTAAAAAGCTCCACGTGAAGGATCTTAGTGGCTCCAGTTCTGTAAACTGGATAGGTGCAAGTTTAGCAACAGAAAGCATGATTGTGTGGTGGACAGCTAGCAGATGTTTACTCACAAATTTACAATTGATTCAATATTCTCAATAGCTCTATATTTGTGCACTGGAATCCACAATATAATGCCTCATTAAAGGATAATGTTCTATTACCATACCCAGTGCCTGTGCCCATGTTAGTTTGTGTCCTGATAATAAAAGAAACAAACAAAATTTCAAAAACCCCACACCAAGAAAAAGTGTAGAGACACCATAAAGTATCTTTTACTGTCACTGCAACTTGCATTGTCTTGACTGTGTGCTGTTTTTATCCTTCTTAATTCCTTTCTTTCCCTAGCTCTCCCGAGTGAGGCTCCATGGCTTTGAAATGGTAAGAAACCTGGAAATGTAACCTGTTTTCAGTGTTTGTACTTGCAAATCTCCTTACATGAGTGATTGTTTGTTTGGAAGTACTTGAACTCTTTGGGACAGAACAGTTCATCTGCATAGCATCTTAACATAGAGACATTGTAGGGTAAGCCAAGATATTAGAAAAATGTGACTTTGGATTCTAACTCTGGAGTTTAGTTGCAGCTACTTGAATTTGGCTGGGCTGTTACCAGTGAATATTCTTGTAAGAATGCAAAGCGATGTTTTTAAACAGAATAAACAAAGCTGTGATCTTCTGTATAATCAGAATAATTAGATCTCCAGCTGGTGGTGTTGCTGCTGCTGTTTATGTTCAGACATTTCACTTTACTGACAGGAGAATAACCCAGGTGCTATTTCCTTGGAGGTCTTTCAGAGTACTGACCAGATTCCATCTTTCTTAGCTTGAGATCAGTCAAGCTTGACTGGTTTAGATATGTCCAAATACAATGAATCCCTCATTTTGCCTGCCTCTGATTGGAAGTAAACTTGTGTTACAGATTTACTCCTGTGTCATAGGAGGTACACACGTTGTCATGATTTATTGCTTTTTATTTCTCATAGAGGGTGATTATTTCAATGCAAGTATATATGGTATAATCACTAATGTCTAGCTAACAGAAAAATCTGAGGGCAAAATGTCAGATTTTAAATTTAAGGGGAAGAGAAAAAAATTGCAACAAAGCCCATTGAGCAGTTGATTTGGGCTTTTTCCTCCAGCTTCTCAATCTCGAAATTGTGAAGGAATTCCTATCCCACTAAACTGGCATAGAATGGGGACAAAACTCCCCATGCAAGCACCTCGACCCTTAATTACCAAATATCTCTTAAATTTTATCGTGCTGCTGATATTCTTCCACGTCTCCTTGTATCTGGCGAAGGGAACGGAAACGTGTGGTTTTGACATGCCAGTGCAGAGAATGGAAAAGATGGATGGAGCGACCCCTGTGCTTTCTAACCGAGCTCCGGACAGCAGCGAGAGCGCATCTTGCTCCCCTGCACCTACCTATGGCACGGCCGAGGGCTGGTAAGAGCACCACCTTGTGCACGGAAAGCAAAGAGCATTTACAATGCATTGACAATCACAATCCACACTGTGGCCGCGCGTTGACGGCACCAGCGATTCGAGAGGAACTGTCCTTATACCAAAATGAACCTCTATGCTAATGTACTTTTCATTCCTTTAAAACAGTTGTTGCTGTTTCAGTACATTAAGGAACGCACCACAGAGGTGCTAATGTTCCTTCTAAACTGCCTACAAACATACCAGCAGACACATGCTCTTTTGTATGCAGAACAGAGGCTGTATCATTAATATTTTTTAATATTATACACGATTATATAGACCCTGTGTTAAAATTAATTAACATATCTGCTTTTTTTTAAAGAGATATTAAAGTTTTGTTTATTCTAGAGAATGTTGTTAGTGTCAGATTGAAGGAGCCAGGTAAGAAAATGGAAGGTTTACCCTGACTTCAGCAATATGCTGCGTAGTACAAGCTTGCCTGATAGCTTAATAATTTTAAGATTCCTCTTCTGTTACTATTTCTCTGCCTGAGTATTTTAAGCTTTAAGATTACTAGCCCATAAATACTGACATGTTGTATCACAGGATTAGAAATTTAAAACTCAATAAATTCTAGTTCATACTATATCCTAATAATTTTACTGGTCAGTACCAGTATTTGGCCTTTTTAGGACCAGTGAGGCACCAGATGGTTGGAAACACCTTTCTTCATGGACTTGGGTGGAGATATGGAGACTGCAATTGGAAACTCTTTATGGGGCAGAATTTGCTATACCTATAGGGAAGGCTGCTTAACTTTCACCTCCCAAGTTTTCCACCTGCTGATACCAGATGAATGACTGACATTTGCCTTAGTTTCAAATGAATGTGAACTTCTATGCAAGTAAAGTTCAGGACTTGAATAAATCTAAGTATTGTCAAAAACTTTGCTGAAGACATCCAACCTTGATAATTCTACACCTTTTTTTAAAGTATCTGACACTGAATTAGTTGATGCTGAGGATCCGCTGTTAACTTTAGCATACAGAAACAGCAAACTCAAACGAGGCCATTCAGAATGTCAACATGCAGAGTTTACTAACAATGTGCTTTCTCTCAGGTGTTGACCTGTTTTTATAGTTATGAGCCCTTCTCTAGCTGAGCAAGTTGCCTTCTTAGAGGACTAGATGATACAAGGACATCTTCCAAAAGAGTAATAGCATTTCTGATTGATTATGAGCGGAATACAGGTATTTTTATGGTTCAGGTATGTTTTGGAGCCTGGGACAAATCCTCTGGCTTGACATATTTATATTATGTTTATAAATTAAATTAAAATTATCATTTTTGCTTGTCATTCTGATGTATTTGAACAACAAAGGTTGCATGATGTTAGTGAGCAGTATAGTGCAGACACTTCAACTCAAGAGATGTTGAGTGGTGCTGTTCTCAGGTTCTTCACTGCACAGGCAAAGGATTTTGCTTCTCTGTGTACCAGTTTTCCTATTTCTAAATTGGGGCAATTTATAAAAACTTAGGAGAATCTGTTCACTGTCTGAAATTCAGTCTAAAAAGACTGAAGAGAGGTTTACAAGATACAAATGCTTTTCTGGTTTATGTTGCACTTCTGCTAAGTGTGTCTCAATTTGAGACATCTGCCAGTGATGCATTAGAAATTGTAAAATAGGAACAATGTTTTTTTTTCTCTTAGTTGTGTGCTATTTCTTTCTTCCCATATACAGGACCCAGAAACTTAAGTGAAAGTATCTTTTAAGCAGCACCATTATTTTGATTTGAGTGAATTTTTAGATTCAGCTGGAAACACAATCTGCTTCTCCAGGCTTCCCACAGATTTAGCTAAAACTCTTTGATTTAGCTACAGCAACTTTCCATCTCTTTAAAAACTTTTCATCTTCCAAACACAAAAAAAGTTCCTTTCTTGAATATGGAGCACTTGATCAGTTAAATGAAATACCCATTTGAAATCAGATTTGTAATATTTACTGCTTTCCCTCTTCAACATAGGTTTACTGTTTTCTACTGACTTTAAATTCATTCCCAGGTTAAGTGTACTGCCTATTTGTATTCTTTTTTTTTGTACTCTACATGATAACTGCATTGCTATTATACTTTTATCTCAGCTGTTGATACTTAATGTGTTACTTCTCTTCTGAGAAGTTACAAAAAATTCCATGGTTGCTGCTCACAATGAGACATTGCAAACCATATCAGAATCCAAAATTTCCAGTGTTTGTATTTCCAAACATCAGATTCTTACCATATGCAATATTTTTTAATCCAGAGTCGTGCCCTCTGGGTTTATGGAGATAAGTATGTGAAGAAAAGAAAGTAATGTTGAATTTCAATGTAAGTTGACTTTTTTTTTCCCCAAGCAAATAGTTCAAATCTGTTGGAACTGTTTTGGCAAAGTTCTTGAGGATTTCAATGGAATTGAGCTCAAAGTTATGAGTTTACTGACCTCTCTTTTTTTGCAGGGTTTGTACCATCTCTGTTAGTGGTTTCATTTAAATTGTGGTATTTTCTGAAATAATCAGTACCATTGGCAAAAACTGATCTTTAGTGAGGAAATGCTTTATTTTCTTTCTCTATAGAGACTACTCCAGAAGCTATTTAAATAACTTTTTGTTGTCAGGAAATCTTAAGTCAACTGGAAGTAGCATCTTTATTAACCAGGTTCTGCGTTCTGTCAGGTTAGCCTATGCACAGTGGTTTACAGGCAATCACTGAAATGAATGGCACTTTTACACTTGATGGAATAGACATCTGCTCTTTTCAGAAAAAATTAATAAATAGACTCTGTAGTGGCTTTGCCTCTAAGAATACATAGTAATTCAGCAGTGACTCTTTATTTAACAGGTGTGGTGGTTATCTAGTGATTAAGGCAATTCCTTTCAATTATTAAGAAGTCTGGAAGATTGAAAAAATACAAAGCAAACGCGTGTGTACAGTCATGCAGTCACATTCATAAGTGGTAAGGGAGGCATTTTTTCTGCACTAAGGCAGGCGAGGGATTCAAACCATGAAGCCAGGAGTGACAACGACATGAAAAAAGTTCCTGTGTTAACCAGTCTTCACACATACCTCGGTAATGCCATTTTACAGTAAACGTGTTCCCTACAGAAACATTCATTGTTCCTGATTATAAATCTGAGTGAACTGCCAGGGTAGAAGAGTTGAAAGAAAGGCAAGGTTTGTAGGAAGTAGTAGAACTATGTTTTATTTGTTGTGTAGTTTGTAGAATCAATTGTAATCACACGATCCTTCGCCTAGTGGATGAGTAGCAAGCTTCAGGCAAAGTATTATGCTGATAGCAACAGACAAGAAAGGAAAGTGTAGTATCTGACTCTGCTACGCCTGAGGAGTCATGCTTCATTACTTGCTGAGAGGCTGTCAAAGGACATAACAAGCTAGCCAGTCATATACCATATATTCCTTGCT
The DNA here is from genome assembly GCA_020800305.1 of Porphyrio hochstetteri. Taxonomy (NCBI): domain Eukaryota; kingdom Metazoa; phylum Chordata; class Aves; order Gruiformes; family Rallidae; genus Porphyrio; species Porphyrio hochstetteri. The sequence goes on from CM036908.1 coordinate 1,954,201, forward strand.
CATCTGCTGCAGAAAGCAGGTGGCTGTAATCAAATAGCTCCTGTATTGTCACTGTGTGGATTGAGTCTTAACAGACATGGTCCTTCCTCCTTTTCCACTGGTTGTAGTGTGTTACATCATCCTGCTTTCTCTGAGCTCTGTTAAGTGACTCCTTACTTGCCATATATACTGCTTATCAGTGTTCACCTGGTGTTTGTTACCTCTGGGTGCTGGATTAAGGTCACTGCTCTGCTGTTCAGTGTACTACTGGCTTATGATAGGATAAAATTATTGATAGTCAGGCCAGTTTTAGCTTTGTATTCAGCTGCAGTGGGCAGCACACAGAGCGCAGCCACAGCACCAGCTCATCTCGGGAGCCATCTGTCAGAAGCTATTAATAATTATACTTTCTACTTTTTCTCCTCAGAGAGCCAGTATGTGGGGGAGACACCTTCCTTCACTTTCCCCTTCTCCTACGCACTAATTACAAGTTCTTGGGAATGTTGAGTATCCTTGGGATGTTCAGGCCAGCATGTTTCTATTGCTAAGTCTCCTGAATATGGTTCAGGTTTTGTTTAGGGTTAAGCAACTATTTGAGATTACCACACTGAGATCAACCTCTGCAACAGGCACTGTGGTTACTCCAACAAGCATCATAACTACTCCAACCCTGGAAACAGGCGCTGCAGCTACTCAAACCCCAGCAACGTGCACTGTGGATACTCAGACCCTGGCAAGAAGCATTGTAGCTGAACCTGAGACCGAACCATATCTGTATCAGTCGCCCCTGTGCATAAGAAGAAAAGGACACAAAGGTAAACTAAAGGTTGATAAAACAGAGCCATAACAAGAACAGGAAGAAGAGATGGAACCAGAGATAACAACCCAATCCCTATCCCTGGGTGAGATATGCAAGATTTCAGTCATCGATTAGGGAAGCAACTTGTCACCTGGCTGGGGCCAGTAGCCTGGAATTAGAGGACAGGGAAGCCAAGCAGCTGGGATTGGATAAGGGACACAAGACCTCAGCCTCTGGAGGCAACTCTTGTCAGGTGTGAGTGAAACACAAATCCCACTGTGAAGATGATGTATGTCACCCAGGCAAGTGGAGCACCATGGGTAGAGGTTTCCAGTACCTGAGGGAATTGGCTGTCTGGAAGATGATATATTATGACCTGGACAGTGTGCAGGTAGCCATAGATCCAGATCATGTCCAGTGTACCCAACCTATGTGGCAGAGCTTTGTACAGAGCACACCAGCAGCATATGCCAAATCATTGGCAGCGCTGGCCTGGAAAGAAAAAGGGGCACCAACAGTGAATGAACTGGGTGAGAATAGCCAATGATTTAAATTGTATGGTATTAACTGCTACATAACATTGTAGGTCATCACTACTGTGATTGCTATATGCCATAGCAAAAGTATTACAGTAAGAATCACCCAGACTAATGAAGAATGAACTTGGGTGAAACCAAGCAAAGTGCAGAAAGTGATGAAACCAGAACTGGTGTCAACAATAAGCACCCAGTGACTTCAAGACTGACACCTTCAACCTGCAGACCGTGACCACAGAGCACACCAGATACAGTAGCTATAAGCCCTGATGCAGCATGCAGCAATCCAACAGCACACACCATCTCTCCTGCCCTGAGAGACTGTTAGGACAGATGGAGCCCGAAGTCATGGGCTAGGTGAACTCAGTGGACAATTTATAGGGCTGGTCCGTAGAGTGAGGGAATGAACTCTGTGTGTGCATATCAAAAGACAGGAAAAGTGGTGGTGATTAACTGGAATGTATTGGGAGCTATAGGACCTGAACATGATGTAGATGGTGTGGAATGGGGGGTGGGTACTGTCCTGGGTTTAGCTGAGATGGAGTTAATTTTCTTTCTAGTGGCTGGTGCAGTGCTGTGTGGTGGCTTTAGCATGAAAATGATGCTGGTAACACGCTGGGTTTTTCAGTTGTCACTAGGGAGTTGTGCTTGCACCGAGTGAAGGACTTTTCAGCTGCTCAGGCCCTGCCAGGTGCACAAGGAGCTGGGAGAGCACAGCCAGGCCAGCCAGCCCAGGCTGGCCAGAGGGAGATTCCCTGCTGTATGCTCCAGACAGAGCTGGGGAAGCCAGCCGGGAGGTGGGATTGCTGCTCAAAGAGACTGGGCATGTTTGTTGGGTTTTGGGTTTGGTTTTTTCCCTTTCACATGTGGTGAGCAGTTGCATCTGTGCATCGCTTGTGTTGTTGGCATTGTTATTTTCTTCCTCTGTTACCCTGTTAACCTGCCTTTATCTCAACCCACAAGTTGGTTTTTTCCATTCTTCTCCCCATCCCCTTGCACAGAGATGGGCGAATGAGCTGCTGCGTGGTGCTTAGTTACCAGCTGAGGTTAAACCATGACATACATATAGCATATTAGGACAAAATTAAATTATATAGATATCAGGAAACCAGGGGTTTAATTTTAGCTGTCTTTTAATTAATCTCTTCACTTAAAAAAACTCACCCAAAAAACGCAAACCAAAAAACCAGTTAGTCCATGTAAGTCTGTAGAAGTCTCTTTCTGTGACAGAGTTTTTTGCAATTCAGTTTTGAATAAATTGAATACAAATATGCTAAATGCAAATGACTCTGGGAATCTACAAGTAAGGTCCCTCCTGTGAGACTTGATTCTACTAACTCCATGGGCACAGCTAAGTCCCCTTTGCATACTTTGTACCTGACTGTTAATGTTCTGTTGACAATGGTGTAATGAGATTATACCTGCTGAATCAATGTAAGTAGTACCAACCATCATCCAATAATATAATCCTTGTACTATTTGCTCTTCATTTTTGCTGGTGCTTTAAGTGATAAGTTTGAAGGAATAGCTTGGTTGCAACTTCGAGACTTTTTTTTCATAGTGATCATGCAATTCAGCTAGTCCCTTGCTAAAAAAGGAAATACTTATGGTACTACAGATTCTACTATTTGATATCAATACATGTAACTTTTAAAAGGATAGTTCTTCTATGGACAAGATGTCCATTACAAGGTGAGGAAGCAGCCTAACAGAAACTGCAGCCTCACAGAAGCCTTACAGAAACTAATACATTTCTTTATTTCACCGTGACAATAATTTTTTGATTGGATTGTGGGGCATCAAAACAAGTTTATATATTATAATACTAGGAAAGGAGAATACATAAGAGAACCATTTTTTTCTGACCTTTTAGGAAGTAAACAAATTATTTGACTATGTATTATGCCCACAACAGATCACCGAGCAGCAAGTAATGAGCATAATTTAACCAGAAGGAAAGGCAGTATCAAGAGTTAAAAAATTCAACTCACAATAAAGATCAAGTGATACAGTCTGGGTAAGTTGATGATAATAATACATCAAGACTTAACATGACAGTATTTAATACTTTCAGATGGTAACTAGCAACAAGGGCATTGGCAAAATACATAATTTCTCTTTTTACGTTTTTGATCTGCTGTTCCAGAAATTATAAATGTTCTAACATATGTGACATTCCATAATATGATTGTGGAAGTATTTTGGAAAATGTCATTCTTTGTCCATTACTTTTTCAGCTTTTCAAAACCAGATCCACTCCTAGTAACTCTGATTCATGCAAAACTCTGCTAAAGACCTGTGAATTCTCAGAGAATGGTAAAAAACATTGTCAGGTAGTTAACGGCAAAGATTAGGAATGTTAACTCCTTTGCCACCTTCTTGATGGCTGGAGTAACATCAGCAGCAAATAAATGGCTTAAGGTAGCAGTCGTTTGAGTGAGCCACAGTCAGTAGGTAGGTAGTTTTCTTGGAAAACCACAAAGTAGAATAGATCTTCAGCGGAAATACCAGTTTTAGAGATGCCTGATAAATCTGATCCCTCAAATACAATGTTGTGGGGTTTGTGGAACCTGTGTTTAGTACTCGCTGTCTTCCTATGTAATAATGTTGTGTGTTGCACCAGTAAACTGCAGATCCAATACACTTCAGCAAACTGTTATTGAGATCATCAAGAGTGAACCAAGACTTATTTTCAGCTGTCCAATTAGTTTCTGTAGTTACGTTTACACTTAGTAAGTTAATATAATGCCCATTCAAGTGATTCAAAGGCTATTCATATATGTTCTCTCTTATTTCAAGCCATGAATTGCAGTCCTGCATTGCAATGCCGCTGTTTCCAACTCTAAATAGGCTCACTGCTTCTTGGGGAAGGGAAGGTCCACATGAAGTGCAATTGTCAGAAAAGAGACTAGCTAAAAAGGCATTGCCTTTAGGAGATGCACAGTATTTTACATCTCTGATATTTAGTAGCAGCTCACATATCTCAGCTCCTCCCTATTTCTGAACTCATCAGGATTCCAAACATCTAAAAGGCAAAATTTTCTGCTTGTCAGAGTCCAATGCTCTCTAACCAGGTTCCTTTAGATATTCCACAGGAGGAGGGTTTAATATCAAATTTACTTACTTAGCATTACAGGGTGGGTTGATTTAGCAGTGCGATGCAGCAATGAACTGAAACCACAACACAAGCATAACAGAGCAATTGGAATATTCAACTGTGTGTGAATCTCAGTGCAAATGTGATTCTCATCACTGTTCTCTTTATACTCCCCAGTCACCTGGAAGGAGTAAGTGGATTGAAGGTAGCTCAGGATCACTGTGCCCTGCAAAGTTTATCATTTGTCAGATTTTGATGCTTTATGTTGGGCTGAACTCCCTATACACTACCCCCCACCCGTCACCCAGCACTGGTCTGGCTAGCTGACAAAGACATTCTTTAAAATCTCAGGGAACCTGATGATTCACCGGTGCAGCTGTCTTATCTAAAACCAAGGTTACCCTCCAGCCTACCTCATACTGAGATAAGTTCAGCTTGCTTAATTTTACATTCTTCCTTGAGCTTACTGGGTTTTGCCCTTCTTTGAGCTCAACAGTGATTTAAATTTGTAGACATTTTTCACATATTTCATGCATGCATGAAGATGTGGGAATAGCTGTCTATTTATAAATAAATGGACCCTTAAATATTATTTTCTTTTTGGCTGTTCAAAGCATATTACATAGTCATATAATAATTTTAGAAATCACTATAGTATAGTATGTTATCAATTATCAGTTGATTATTAGCGCTCCAAACTTTTTTATGAGCTCACAAATCACTTCAGAACCTTAGGGAAGCAAAATCTACTACAGTTCAAAGTCAGTGCATTTTAATCATCTCTAGCAATGTTGTAGTTTTAAATGTTAGCGTGGCCAGACAGGGGAATGGAAGAATCATTACTCCATCTATCTGCTTCATCCCTCTGAGCTGACCACCCTACAGATCAATCAGTGGGCTGAAAATTGGTTGAGGATTACAATGCATTGACTTAAGATAAAAACAATCCAAAAGTCAAAACTGTATTGTCTGTCTTTCTGAAGTATGCTAAATTTAGTAGGCATCTTGGTTCAACTAAGTAAATAAATTAGTAGCCGACCCAGGTATTGCATTATAATATGCACACAAGTGCATGTTCTTTGGACACAAGAAGCATCAAGCACAAAGTGGGGCATTTTCTACCTCTATGAGCCGTTTTCAGACAGTGCTCAGGCCAAGAAGCTTAGGCCCTTTTCATTTGGTGTTTATCCTGCTATTTCTTGGCTTTCTGTTGCTTTTCCTCACAGTTTCCCGGTTTTTCCTTACTCCTTTTACTTACCTTCACTGATGCAATGCTCCTGTTAAGCTGTTCTCTACTCTTGGGCATAGCTTTTACTTACTTTTCCCCATTACTTTGAGACCACTCAGCTTTCCTCTCTTTCATGAAGAGAACCATTCTAACTGAATGTTCTGTGCTGTCTTAACTGTAGTTATTTGCTTGTCTGTCTAATTCCACTTTTTTTCTTTCCCATTTGGTTACATCCGTATCACCATATTAGGTGGTGATTGACATTAGTAGGATTGAAATCTTCACAGAGGTTTCTTTTGTTGCTGTTGTGCTGGGGTTTTTTGTCAGAGGGTAGTTCCTTTTACTGAGCCCCCCAGGAACGATTAACATCTCCCCACAGGTACCAGCCTAAGCACATCACTGGCACATCACCTGTTTAGGGTCTCGCATGATATTACTGGGCAGAGGCTTCCTGTCCCTGAAAGAGTCTTTTCACTGGCACAGTTCCTCAGCTAACACAAATGCTCATATCATTTGACAGCGGTTTTGTGACTGCCAAGGCGTAACTGAGCGGTTTTGCAATAGTGATATCAAGTCAGAATATTTTCCCAGACTCACTGCAGTGAGCTGATACCTGCTTTGGTCCTTTTCTTTGCCTTTTGTTTTGAGTTTGAGGTTTTTTTGTAGGCTTGTTTCTTTATTTTCTCAGTAGCTTTTAAGAGCTTTTCTCTGTTACTGGGAAAAGGTTAGCTTCTTGCAAAGTTCAGTCTTGTGCCAGAGTTCTGGTTTTGTTGCATTTATTTTCAGGTGTGACCTTGCACTGGACAAATCTAAAAGAAATTCCAGAAGTTTCCTTTCTCACCTCCCTTTCTTATCTATACAGCCATTCCTGAATGTGTTGGTTAAGATTAAGCAATTGCAGTTCCCCTTCCACTATCTGTTATTTGTTAGAAACACTCAGTGCAACTCCAGGGACGTAGTTTATTTCTAAAAAGCTTGAAGCCAAAAATCCCCAGAAACCTTGGTCATAAAACTATATTTAATGAATCTTTTTTATAAAATTTAAATTAAAAGGTACCAAATCAGGTAACTATTCTCAGGACTTCTACCCTGTCAAAGGAGAACATTTCCACTACAAATCAGTTAGTTTTCCCAATGTACCCATAGCCTGAGTCCTCATGATTCTTTTCCTGAGACTGTTTTGAAACGATTTATAGTGAAATCCTGACAAAACTGCTGTTCAAGTGCACAGTTTTATCCTGAAATAAATACCATTTATACAAGGATGCTTGTTTCATAACAGGTTGAGCATAGATGACACACAGATGAGCACTGAGTAAGAGCAGCTAGGTGTTGGGAGCACTACCTAATCCTACAGCAGGGGACAGTGGACATGCACCTGGTAGTGCATTTCTAAACCTGTGGACAGAAAACCATCTAGCTGCACCTTCACCAATTAGCAGTGCACACTGAAATTAGGTGTAGGTAACCTCTGTTACCCTTACTTGCACATGCCCAGCATAAGTCCTCTGGAAGCTCTGCAGATTGTGGGTGGAGGCTGCTATTGTTTCCATCCTCTAGAACTAAACAAACTTCAGTTGCTGCTTTAATAACTTATGACGGGCAACAGCTATACTTGCCAGTTTCAGAAGGACTTAACCCCACCCAAACCAGGTTTTAACAGCTTTTTAAACAATTTTCAGGTCTTCATTGTCGTAAATTATTACAGAGATTATCAGTATTTAATGTCACCTTCCAATAGTGTCCAGAAAACATATAATGAAAGTAGAAATAATCACATAAAGCTAGGTGGGCTGTGAAGAACTAAGAAAGGTAATTTGAAAATGGACAAGGAGGGACTGGTCAAAACGCCTTTCTGATCAGCAAAAATGTTCTGAGATCTGAGCTGTTCACACACTTTCTGATTTTTCTTCACAGAAAGGGAACCTAAAATGAATATCTTTGTAAGACTGAAGTGTCCTTCCTTTGTCTTCAGTTCCTAAACTTTGGTTAATTTGAAATGTTTGTTTTAAAAGCTCAAACTGGTTTAATTTTCTAAGATGAAAAGCAGATACGTAATTTTTAAGTTTTGTTACAGGTATATGTGAGGTGATTCTGTAGGGTTCACTTACAAACAAGTTTTATGCTACACCTAAATTTCTTTTTGGTGTACCTGTTGAAATCCAAATTGAAACATAGAAATTCAGAGTACCAGACTTGACTACTGCTGCAGTGCACAAAACAGTGTGAAGTCATTTTGCAAGGAATATGACTGGTTTTATGTTATTTCTTGCCTGTGTGTTGGTCAGTAAGGCAAGCATAGATGGAAATAAAACTATGATTAGCTAGAGGACTTTTCCTCTATGCCATCTCCAGCTGTAGTAATAACATTGGATTGATGCTTTGATGGCCAGCAATTTTCATTAATAATTAAAAATGAATTGTTTAAATCATGTAACTGTATGCATTGTGTTATAGTGGAAATGCTGATCATGCCATGGATTCTATCTCTAATGGTGAGATTGCTGTAACGACCATGAATTGTTAATCAATGAGGAATTTTACTCAGGAAGCTTGTTTCTAGACATTTAAAACCGAAGGGCAGGTTGTGTTGCTTTGAGGTCTGTCAAATAGCAGGGCTAAGGAATTATCCAAAGTGAAGGTAATGATTTGGCCACAGAACCACAGTGCTAAAAAATTAACTACTGAACATTAACTCTTTGCTTTGCTTTGCTTTCCCTAGGTAAAAATGGATTTAGAAGTACTGATGTGGAAAAGACAGTAGTGATTCCAGGAAGTGGTAGCTTCCTAATCACAAGAATTCTGGACAGTACAACTGCAATAACAGAGCCCACCTGCATGACATAGTGCCTTTCAACAGGAGGTTTGCATCCAAGGAAGGTTCTTGCATTATTTTGGTACTATAAATGGAAAAAGAGAGACCTGAAGTTAGAAGGGTGCAGATATTTGATGCGAGACTATAATAACACAGCAAAGAGTAGTATTAAATACTTGGATCTGAACGCAAGCTACACTTTCAGATTCAGAGCAGTCCCTCAATATACAGGTAAGAGACTTGGCATTTAGTCCTTTCTCAGGCATATAGTTTGTGTGACTTTGCACAGCTCACTAATCTCAACAAATGTAAAGTTTAGGTATATCTGCTAAAATATTTCTTCCTTATTTTCAAACACTATTACCTGGGAAAGGTATTCTGAATGCTTATATTCATCCAAAAGTGAATCTTAGCAGATTCTGTCTCTCTTGTCTTTTCTACTGAGAAATTAAAGCATTTTACTTTGGTTCTTAGGAAACCTTTTAAGTCTCTTCCAATTTGGCAATGTCTATATATGTATTATCTTTTGCCATATACATTAACACTGCCCTAATTTAAGTCTTAAACTACTTAAAAATGTAAGGTGACATATGGTAATGCTGATTCAGGGTCTCAAAGTTAATCTAAGAAGTGGGCAGCATTCCATAGTTTTAATTGGGCTATATATATGACCCTTTGTTTTCATCAAAGAAAAATGGCTTTTGACATATTTCAAATGAAAACCATATAAATAAATATAGTTGAAGACATTTAAATTAAAGCTGAGTTATTGGGGGGAGGGTTAAGTATTTACTAATTTTCTATTGCATGTGGACATAGGTACTACCCCAAACTCTCACATACAACTTAAATAGTTGGCCCTTAGCAGATCACTGAATAAGTCAAACATTAACAGGAGGGAGTTTTAGAATGTTTTCACAGTTTTTTACTGATTTACTATGGTTCTTGATTATATACCCACTTGTAGATGAAATTAATGTATGTGGAATTGTTTTAGTTGTGTGTAAAATATAGTGGATTTTGGTGAGATTTGCCTTGTAAAGGAAATAATTTGTACTGGTAAAAATGTGCATGGTAAAGTTGTCTAGGAGAATATCATAATCCCTGAGATAAACATCTCTCACCTAAACTTGAGGAGGGTAATCCTGCAGTAACTGGTGTTGACTAGTTGAAGTTTACTGGGACTGGCCAGTCGTTGAAAATACAAGCATACAGTGTTAGTGTTCTTTGTGGGGTGTGTATTGGGTTTGTGGTGCAAAGCTTTGGTAGTGGAGGGGCTACAGGGTCTGCACCCTGTGGAAGGGACCCACGCTGGAGCAGTTAGTGGCAAACTGCAGCCCGTGGGAAGGACTTGGAGAAGTTCGTGGAGGACTCTCTCTTCCATGGGAGACACCCCACACTGGAGCAGGGGAAGAGTGTGAGGAGCTCTGCCCCTGAGGAGGAAGGAGTAGTAGAAGGAACCATGTGATGAAATGACTAGAACCCCCCATTCCCCATCCCCCTGCGCTGCTGAGGGGAGGAAGAAGAGAATCTGGGAGTGAAGTTGAGCCCAGGAAGAAGGAAGGGGTGGGAGAAGGTGTTTTCAAGATTTGTTTTAATTTCTCATTATCCTTCTCTGATTTGATTGGTAATAAATTGATTTCCTCAAGTGGAGCCTGTTACTAGTTTCAGTGGTACCTGTCTCACCTTTCTGCTGCTTAGAGGAGAAACAAGCAACTGTGCTGCTGCCTCTGACTTGTGTAGGCTGCGAGAGTGCTGACAGGCTTGCTCCGACTGCTGTGGCCTGAGTTGCTCCCACCCATCCTTACCAAACCAGTGCACCCTCTGCATGCAGCCCTGCGTTCTGGGTTCACACTCACTGCACAATGACTTTGCAGCTTAACAGTTGAACTCTGGTCTCTGATTTTAAGACTATTGTTATTAGTCACTGGAGTAAGAAGTCAAAGCCAGTTCCAGCCACCAGTCAGGAACTTAGGACTCCCCCCCGCAGTGCTATCAGGTTGAACCATCGTGCCCCCCCATGCATGCTGTATTTCTAGTGTTGTTTCCCGGTGTACGTGGCTAACAGCAAGTATTTCAGCCACAGGAGAGATGGAGACAGCACCATGCTCACCCAGCTTTATGGAAAGTCAGGGTGCTCTCTCGAGGAAGGGTTCTGGACTCAGGCTGTGGAGGAAGTCCAACACAGGGCTTGTTCTTCCTGGCTCAGTGCTCTGACTTGCAGACTGTACTGCTAATGGTCAGCTTGCCGAGCCACAGCTCTGTTTGGAAAACTAAAGAGAGGCACTTAAGATTCCTTTTAACCTGGCTCATGCCAGCCTGACAGATCTCATTGGGAAATGGATGTGCCACTCCACTAACATTTGGTAAAGCACCACCTGTGGACTCTCCATCCTTGGAGTTACTCAAAACCTGACCAGACAAGAACCAGAGCAGCCCTTTCCAGTGGATTTAAACTAGGCAATCTCCAGAAGTCCCTTCCAACCTCAACTATTCATTGATTTGGTGAACATGGAGAATTTGAAGGCCAAAGAGAAAGGCAAACTCTGGCTTCAGACTGCTTTTGGTGCCTGAAACTCAAATAAATCCTGCTTTAAAGTACCCCAGTCCTCACTGAGATCAAAGCAAAGAAAACCAGCTGTGAAGAGAATTTCCTTTACATTTGTATGTATTTTCTTTCATGCACTAACATGGATAAAATTAAAAAGATGTGTGTGGTGGTGGTGGGGTGGGGGTGTGTGTGTTAAAAAACAATCAACAGCAATAAGAGGGAGGCAGCTGGCTTGTAAGAATTAATTAAGCCTAAGGGCTGAAGAGCTCAAAAAAGTGGAAGTCAGAAAGAAAATTTCTAAATCAACACTTTTTTACAGATTTTACAGTGTGAAGTAAGTGAAGATGGAAAGGCCACAGATAAAAAAAGGTAAGTATGCTTCCACAGTACCTTTCATTGTCCTTGGCTACAGTACAATGAAGGAGCAGTTAGTTGGCCAAACCAGTAAAGAAGCAATTAGTGGTACTGTGAGGGGAGTACATCTTGAGTTATGATGAGGAAATCTTTCCTATTCCATTTGCATAGCTTTGAATAGAAGTAAGTTTGAGAGCTTGAATTAAATTTTTTACCTTCCTTGGAGTTTTCATCAACTACTGAGAACAGAGTATTGAATATGTCTTTTCACTTTCTTGCTCAATTTCACAGCCTTCCCAAAGTTTTAGATGTGATTAATAAACCTTGTTGTTGGCAATGCATCACTACTAGAACTGAATGCAAAGGAGCACTGGGACAACATGGATAGTTACACACTGGAATTCTCTGTTTGCTGAGAACATTACAAGCCAGGAAGGGAAGACAATTCATTCTTAGCAACAGCTGTGCTTCCACCATTCTTTTATTCTGAATGGCTGTTAAAATACAGTATTATTTTATTCTGAATAGTTTTGGTAAGTGGGGAAGTTATTTTTAGGTTGAGCCTAAAAACGTATTGATTTATGTAATGTAAAAAAAAATTATGAAAAATTTTACTGCACTTTCCCAATTATTTTTTTCTCAGTCCTAAAATACAATATCAATGTATGTCAACAAAGCATTCCTCTATATAATGGACATTGTTCAAAAATATTTTATGATAGATGAAACTTCAGTTCAGTTCTTGGTTCGCTCTTGTTTCTCTGTTGTTACTGCTTGCACTTCCTTCATACCACCCTCTAAACAACCAGTTTCTTTCTGAACTTTCTCAATTTGGAGTCCTTTTCCTATCTGATTACACAGAGGTGTGCATTTAATTATCAATATTGCATGAGAAGTAGTTCAGTAAGATTGAAGGAGACCCAGCTATAGGCATTGGGTGTGTCTCAGTCTTTGTAAGAATGTCGTATGATGGCATGGAAGTACCTCGATAAAGCAGGGAAAACTTGGGTGGATAATGTAAGATTTCAAGAACTGGAAGAATAATGTGAGAACTCTCAGGCTGACATGTCATTAGAAAAGACTGTAGAACGTACCAGTTGAAGGCTATGCTTTTGGTCATTTATCTCAAAGACCAATGTAGTAGCACTAGATAAGACACAAAGGTTAAACAGTAGTGGTCAGAAACAATTAGTAGGTTCTCTACATGGGAAACTGAACAGGACATTCCTTTGTGGAAGAGAGATGATTAAAGGTGGATAGGGTGTAAAATCAGTGGTATAAAGATTGTGATCCATGGTCCCTCAGAAGTGCAAAAGCTACATAGTCATTTGAAACACATCTTTTTACATGTTGCTTAATTGAATTGCTGAGCTCATTGCTAGAGGATGCTTTGGAAATAAAAAGTATACATAGGTCTAAAAAGGGATTAGACAAATATGTGGAGGATATGGCCATTGTCAGAACAAAGGACCACTTTGCATTATCCTGTTTCTTATACTCTGTCTCTGAACAGTCACAACTGGTCACTGAATGCTAAAATGGTTGGACCTTTGGTCTGGCCAGTGTGGCAGTTCTGAACAGTCTTGTGACAGACACTTTTTCTTTGACCGTGTTCAGTGGCATGCTGAGGCAACTTCAGTTGAGCAATATGAGAAGTTCAGTATAAAAATAACACCCTTTTCAAAGTATTCTTTCCATTTGTATCTACTACCCCCCTCTACTGTGGCAGGCACTGCCAGCAGCTAAAAATACACAAGCCCATAAATAACATCAGTGCCAATCATGTGTGGCAGTGATCAGCTTGTACCATACTTGTCCATGTAATTTCTGTCATCAGCTTTACCAATTCACAATTGATGACTGCTTCCCCCAGGTACTCTGGAAAAAGCCACATACACTGAAAAAGTAACAAAGTCAGGCTTTGTTAGATTAAAAGCACAACTATAGATTCTTCACTCTAAGACACCTCACTAGCACATTTTGCCATGAGGCCGTTCCTAACAAAAAGAGGGATCAATTAAATGGTCTTCTGATCAGGACCCTCCGAGCATTACAAATGGAGAAAGCCAGTTCTGAAAAGAGAAACTCCTTAATAAACACCTTTAAAACAGTCCCTCTGTACCCTTGCACAAGGTGAGTAGGCAGGAGGAGCAAGCTTTGCCATGCAGATATATCTGCCAGTGCAAACATGGTATTTATGACATTCTTCTTAAAAGGCTAGCTTTGCTTTGACAGTACTAATGTATTTTCACAACATAACTACCTACAGCGGCTGTGATTACCCCAGCAGCATCGTGTGGCTGTGATGCGGTAGCACATACTGTAACACTGCGGAGTGGCTGTGGGAAATAACTCAGGACATTCCTCCAGTTCCAGGGGCTGCTGACCTGTGGCTACAGAAGGAGACGAAAGATGAAAATGGTTTTCCTCTCCCAAAAGAACTGCCAGTAAGAACACCAAGCAGTCATGAGGTGGTGCCTAGGGATTGGTATAGAAAGGGAAGCACTCCCTACCTTGTGCATTCGTTTTTACAAAAGAACCAGGAGCAGCTGTGTACATATGTGTGCATGCTTGTTTGAAGAAGTTGTCAACAGTCTGTCAATTTCTATAGCAAGAATGCATTGTGCAGAAATAAATCAACATGCAAAATCAGACACTAGATCGAAAAAGTGCATAAAATAAGTCTATTTTTAATGTATGCTAAAATATGCCTTTTGCCATTTACGATGAATAAATTAAACTGCTACTTTCCATGTAAACCCATGACCTCCCAGGGCTTTTATTTTCTGTACAGGAGTTTGGTTTAAAAAAAAAAAAGAAAAAAAGAAGATGATCCCTTGGGATCCCAAAGTTCTTCTGCCATGAAAGATCTGAACTGAGATAGCTGGAGGCAAGAAAAAGCACAGTTCACAATTGTGATACCACTCTGTGTACTGCTCTTAGAAAAGTACCACTACATTGTCATTCCATAAACACCTCCTCACTAAATGGCTGAAGGTTTCTTTTGCTAACAAGTTTTTGTTTCATTTTGTGAAATGCATGTTCCTGAGTTTGTTATTATAAAACTGCCTAATATGCCCTGTGTTTAAAATGCAACTGATTATCAGAACTTGTATGTCATAATAAACTCATATTTCTGATTTTGTTGCTTACATAAGATACACACTGTTTCTCTTTTTCACTTAAACTTAAGACAAGCCTGTTAAAGTAACATATATGCTAAAATCACAGTGCACCTGATGTCTGAGCATGGTTTCTGAGCAATATCAGGTAGAAGTGAGAGGTCATCTGGAAATCCTGACTCTGAAGGACTCAGTCAGGAAATTGTGGCCGCATATTAAGCAACATAATTGAACATAGTTCATATGAGCAGTTCCACCTGTGGGCTCAGTTGCCACTGGTGAGGTGATGACTAAGAATGAAAAAAAAAAAAAAAAAGTTCTTTTTCTCTGAAGGACTTTCTGGAACTGAAATATTTTATCTAAGTGAATGACTGACTTTGTTTTGTATGCCTTGGAGTTTCATACTGTGCCATTTCTTCCATTGCATTATCCTGACATTACTAATAACTTTTTCTACAATAAATGTATACTTAATCTACATCCTTCTGTTTTATGGTGTATTTATATACAGGTAAACTACAGAGTTGTATCTGAACAGAGAGCAGGTATTCAACTTGGTGAAAACATTTGTAATGCAGATCCCAGCAAACTAAGAACAAGGAAATACTTTAAAGTAAGTATTTTCTAATGATTTCATGGTTACTGAACATATCTTAAAATTAATTGTTTTACCATCATTCATTTCATACACAGTGTTCTTTGGTTTTTTGCAACACACTTCAATCATGAATATTTTGAAAGGCAGGACAGTTCAGTGCTGTGCTAACTGCAGCCTGTTTTCTTTCAATTGAGACCTTTTTGTTACATGCTACTGGAGGGTACATGTTTTTATATCAGGCTCTGAGGGATGTGATAGTTTAAAATTATGAATACTACTTTAACAGGGAAGATAGACAGTGGGATACAACAGGAAATGAAATATAAAATCAGGTAACTTCAATGTAAATGTTTAAATCATAGTCGTTAATGAGGAAAGCACCTGTGCCAGACTTTCCACTTCAAATCTATGCTCATCACCACTGGCAGAGGCACTGGTAAGGTGTTATGAGTTAAAATGGAAAGACAGGAGAGGGTATTTGTAGACCTAGCTCTTTCCCTCCCAAAACATTGTTGTTTAAACAACAGGAATAGTATGCCAGTCATCATAATCCTGAAATTGTAAGACACATGGTACAAAAACATCAACATTTTCAAATTGAGACTTTTAAGCAGACCTTTACTTTTTTGTGTTAACAAACCAAAAAAGTTAATAGAGTGTCCCACCACACAAAGAAGTGATAGATGTCTTGTAGTTCTTCTGTGAAAATGTCTTGTGGAATGCTCTCACAAGGGTTTTTTAACTCATACCTGCCTCTTTATGTTCTCTGCCTTCACTGCAAACTGTTTCTAAACGTTAAAGATCTCCCCTTTACAGACATCCTGACAACTAAAGCGCAGGGTCCATTTCTGCTTGTTGCAGGAAAGGCCCATTAGATGGTTTGTCACTGTAACATGAGTCAACAGAAATAGAACTTTTAGCGGTGAGATAAGCTGGGGCTGACTGGAGGAAATTTCAGCTGAGCAGCTGGACCATTCAGGCAGGGCTGGCTTTAGGCATAAATACAGAAAGGAGGGACTTAGCAGAGGAGCTTCCTGGAGACCATCCTCCCCAAAGAGCTCCCTCAGTACCAGTTGGCTCTGGACTCATTATGCCCTTGTCTCCAGAACATGTCTGCCTTTATTCCTGCTTCTGTGCTGCTGAAGGGGAATGCCCATGCAAGTAGAGGTATTACCTCCAGCAATGAAAAGCAGGAAGATGGCACAGTGGTTTGTCTTTCCCCTTCCCTTCTCTCCTCCTCCTTGGTTCGGGCAGGGGGCAGTTGCATCTGTTCAGTGCTGGTCTTTTTGGTTTCCATAGAGTCTTTAAGGGATTTCAGACACAGTTAATTTTTCTAATGGAACAATTTTCTTCTGGGAAATGTTCTCTCATCAACGCAAAGAATACCACCAACACTTTGACAGAAACTTAATTAAATTTTAAAAGGTCAGAAATTTTGGATGTAGTAATATTAGTGGAAACAATAAAGTGCAAGTGAAATTTAAAAATCTTAACAAAGCAGCTTATAATTCTAAATTTTTTAACTTTTTAAAAAATATCAGATCCTTTGAAAAATCCTAAGATTTCAGTATTTTTCCTGATTAGAATTGAAATTAAATTTTTGGCCTGGTATCTGCTGGTATCTGGCTTGTTGCAAATATTGTTATTTTGAATCACCATATAGGGATAGTTGCATTGGTTTACTCATAACTTCTGTAAAGTCTTGTATTCAAGAAACTGAGCTGGAATCCCTTTCCATGGCCTTTCCACAGATTCCTGAATTGTATAGGGAGTGTGCTAACAAGTCATCTCAAGCTGCATGCAACTGTGTATTGGCTCAGAACATATTCGCTTTCAGCCTTCTCAGCTTGTACAAAGAAGGTAAGAAATAAAGCAGACATATCAGTTATTCTCTCTAAGCTAAATCTTGTTACTTGGCCAAACACCCAACCAGCTTTAGAGTAAGAACTGCTCACGGAAAATTTTGGTCAAGTTGTATTATAAAGAAGACACCACAATGATTTGGGATTATGAGAAGTGAAAAGCACAAAGGAAAGCAGGAAGGAATGAAGGTTGCAGCTTTACTGACTAGAATTAGTCTTTTCTCCTTTAGTTGCCCTAGAATTCTCTCATGCCTGCAAAGCTCTGTGAGATCTTTAGGTGATCAGTGCTCTACGGTGGCAGTGACAGGGGACCCCAACAAATGCCTACTGGCAGCTGGCAATTCTGTTGTCCCCATACATGTGCATTAAAAGGAGTGGCTCTGGTACCATGCTTTTGAAATACAAGGGAATGTTTTGACATAAGTGACCCTCAAACACCGATGTAGGCTAATAAAAATCAAAAAGACCCCAAAGGTCTAAGAGATAGCAAATCAAACTGATGATAAAACAGGCCCAAAATTTCTCCATGCACTGTTGCAAGAACGTGAAGAATGCATCTGACACCTCCTGCTGCTCTTTATATACAATGTTCCCCAAATGAGGGGGGCTTACATTGTTTATCCAGTTTACCCAACAGTACTGGGCTCCCACACAGCTTCCACATAGCATCCTGAGCTAGCTGCTGACCCAAAGATGCAAGCCCATGGCCACTGAAATGTCTCAGTCAGTATGACCAGCACCTAGAGCCACCTGCAAGGAGTTTGAGCTTGTTTTGTAACAGATCTCCAGACTGTCCTGCACTGATGATCCTCTGTCTGAGCTTATGAATGATGACTCAGGGAGAGACCTTGCATGACATGCTGAATTTTTACTCTTTCTTGTGAAGCTTCACTACATATACTTGGACAATCTCTCAATCAGCAGCTTGCTCTACCAAGCCTTGAGCTTTGTGTTAGAGAAAGGATTCCAACAATTCCAAATGCCTCTCTCAGTGGTGACGGTAATCTGTCACCTGATGGGAGTCAGTGCTGAGTGCCTCACAGGAATCAGTTAGGGGCAAAGTTAAAACAACAACAAAAAAGACATTAACAAAGACATTAACTAGCTATTTTCCCCTATCTGTCTGTGAAACCAAAAATGACATTAGGTGCATTTAATATAGCTGGGGAAATAAAACATTGAAAATATTTTTAAAGTTTTGTTGGGTTTTAAAAAAATTTTACAGGTACCAATGAAGCACTGGGAATGTTAAAAATAAAAGATTCAGGAAAATACTCCAAACGACCATATATAATCCAGAGTCTATGCTCTTAAACTTATCTGTAAATTTTATAATTTCAAATTAAAATAAACATTATGACAAGAAATGGGTATAAACCACATTTCCAGAACTAAACACTATTTACATCTGAGGCAGTTTTGATATGAAAAAAAGAACCCATCAATGACAATGATGATTTCTTTTAAAAGGGATCTGGACTTTTCCATTTCAAAGGATCAACTGTTCCTGGACTTCCCCATTGTCACCTGTCCGATGAATTTCAGGTACCATAAACAGACTGTAATTTATGTCATTTATGGTCATTACAACTGCGTGTTGTTTAAAATGAGTAATCATACCATTTCAGATAAAAACCAAACCAGTTACATCAAAATCTTCACTTGTGCAAGTCTACACTCAGCTCTTGTGCTGAACAGTGTCCCAGTCACACACAGTTGGGCATTTGCAGAATCAGTTTCCCGTCAGTCCTGTGTGTTACAGTTTCCTAAACATGGTAAGCTGAATCCATCTTGGATAAATCCAAACTCCATCCAGAGTGCACCTGCCAGTTCCACAGTGATTTGGAACCCCTGCAGTTCAGGTCTTGTCCCTGGGGCCTGCCATGGCTCTCAAGCTACCTACTCTCCAGCCCTCTGCCTACCAACCTGCAGAGAAGTTTCCAATAAAAGGTACTGCTGGCCTGTGACCCGTATGACCACACAGAGGATCTTCATCAGTATATATTATTATTAGTTGAGATGATGTTTATTGATAGTTAGAGCAGAGCTTTTTAGAAGATCATTATCACTATCTTGGTTTTTCCATTGGAAAACCGTAACACACAAAGGTCCATCCTGGTGTTTGGGGTTTCATGATCCAATGTTTTATAAAAAGAGAGATGTAGATACAGCCCTTAGCCCGAAACACCTGTAGTCAAAGAAAGCACCAAAAGCCAGTAGAATAGAGAACTAATGAAATTTATATAATTATAGCTTAGGTTTTTATGTACAAAATACCCAGTTTCTGTAACATCTGATACCTACTATATAAAAATACCTTTTGATATCCCACCACTGAAATTGCTGTCCTGTGGTGACCAGCCACCTTTGGCTTGCACCCTAGTGACTTTGTTCTGAAGCACGCAAATGGGCCAGAATTTCCTCCGAGCTGACAGACTGTTTGCATCTGAAAGAAAAAGATTATACCCTTCTACCCCCATGCTGAAAACAGCTTAGGTTTTGTATTAGAAATTATAAATTCAATGTATCAAAACTCTGATATGTTGGGGAAGGCAGCAGGCCTGCCTGCGGCCTAGCTCTCTTCTCCCAAGATGTAGGCCCTGACAATATCCTCCTGTTCCTATGAGACAGGAAAAGTTCCTCATGCTGAGAGGATCCTAATAATCACATTCTCCAAACACAGCGGCCTTGATCACAGGGGTACAGGCTGCCCTAAGCCAAGAAGCAGCTATGGGAAGGTACTTGGGAGTAACGGAACATGTTCAGAACCAGCCAGAACAAGAGGGTCAAACAGCAGGTGTGCGGATGCTTTTAGGCATCAAAGGCAAACTAACGCTATTTAGCTATAAGATCTGTTTATCAGAACTCATTATAATCACTGACCAATCAGTGGGTGTGAACAGTGTGTGTAGCCAATTAGCAGTTTTTAGCTTGCCATGTTTGCAGTAATAAAGGTACAGAATCTGTGTGATTTCACCCAATAAATGGCTTCACCTAAAATTCATATCGAATTGTGTGTTGCCCATCGCCGGTCTCCACACTGATACAGAATTTTAGAAATAATTGAGTAGCAGGTATTTTTAATGTCTTCTGTTTCAGACTTACGTTGATGATGCTGTGACCTTTTCTGGAAAGTATTTCATTTGGATATTAGCAATTGTTTCAGTAGCTGTCATTGTTTTTGCAGCATCCCTAAGACAAAATTATGATGGACTCAAAAGAACCCCATAAACTGAGGGGGAACAACAAAGGATCACTATTACAAACTTCAAATACTGCAATTGCTACTTCTGCCTCAGTGGAGGAGCAGTGTTTTCAATTTACATACAAGAAGATACCCAAAAGATAAATTATTTCTTTATTCCCCTGCACGTTTATTGAATCTCTTACAGGTGTTTTAACTTAAAAGTGGCTCCTGATTTCATAATATATTGCTAATCTTCTGAAATGTTTATTTTTAAACAGGTAATTTCTCCATTAGAATTTAAGTTATTATTTGAAATTTCCAGGAAGTACAAGTTTACAAGAAGTTTTATGCATGTTTTTGGTGATTAAATAGATACATAATAGGATAAGAGGCTAGTTTTTTCTCTCCTGGATTTTCAGTGGACTTTCAAAGCTTCTCTGAAACATCATGTGCTTCTCTATCCATCATTTTCTCAAAAGACTGTTGACTGATGGGTCTAAGATAAGCTTGTTGCAGTCTGAGTCACAGATAAAGTACTAGAAATCTTGGTTGTTTTTTTTTAAAAAAAGCTACATCAAGCAAAAGTTAGCAATAGGAAGTTTGCTGTAAAAAAAAAAGGAGAAAAAGTACCATCTTACTAAAGAAATTTACAAATACAGAACAAACACAATAATAAATGTAAAAATAGAAATACACATTGCCTATGATCATCCAGATGTCTCAGAGTTCCCCTCTCATAAAAAGGGGTATTTTCACTATGGGATGACCCAGACATGTTCTCTGCACCCAATAGCTTCAGCAGTGCTTTGAAATTCTGGTGTCTTTGAATACGAGGCCTACAGATTCAGATAAAGCAGAGCATTTCCAGAGAGGCATGCAGGCATTCAAAACTAATACAGCCTTTGCACGACTCTGCAGTTGCAGGCAGCTCTTAAAAGGAAGCTCTGCTTGGATGAGTGGGGAATTTTCAGCACTGTGAAATCTAAGATGATGGCTTAGATTGTGAGAAAAAAGATGACATTTCTGTTGAGGGGATTCATATGCACCTTATGTAGGAGGAAGTGACCTCCACAAGGTAAAGTTGTGGTTCAGGTATAAGACAAAGGCTACAGCATCTAGGAGATCTGAGACAGGATGTGAAAACTTGAGCAGCAGCACCTGAGGCACGATTCATAGGGTGTGCTGCAAAACGGTGCTTGCCGCTGGAATCTGAGATGCTGAAGTGCAACAAATGCATCTGCAAAAAAAATAAAGTCCTTCAGATCTGTCATTTCTGACCCTTTTCAATTCCCTAAAATCTTTTAACAATGAGGACACCAGAATTATAGAACATGGCATTACAGCTACTTTTAGTCCTGATGTTACCTCCTTCCACAGCTTACTGGCTTACAAGATACCAAAAAGTATTAGATCTTACAGATACAGCGTGATACAAGAAGTTTGTGTTGGGTTGCTTGTTGTAGCCTAGCTTCTTTCAGAGCTGCCTTACTGTTTATTGCTATACATGTGACCTTGTATTTGGCTGTATCTGAAAGGTCCCATTAGAAGGTGTCATTCTGACTCCAACCAGACCATCCCTAGATGACCATGGTGCCTCTACCCTGGATGCCTGAGCTGCTTGTCCATCAGCTCTTAAATAAACCGTGTTTACAGCTCAGAATTTTAAGTGTCATTGTTTGCAAAAATGGGGTGATGACTGGGAGGTCCCTAGGAGCTTATGGACATCTGTAAAGCTGGAATAAGCTAGATATAACAGGCCTAGAAGAGTTTTAAGATTCAGAAAACTTGAGCTGCTCCTGAAACTGCCAACTATGCATATTGCTTGACATTCTCATCCATTTTTCTATGCTTTCTAACTTGCAATGGTTGCTAGGTTTGGCCTTTTTCTACCTCGTGTGTGTATTTATTTCAAAGTGCTGTGTTTCCCTCTAAACTAGAAAAACGTATTTTCCTGAATCTCCCTGCTTTCTTGATTGCAATATCCTGACTTCTTTATAGATTCTCCCTACCTTGATACAGTTTTTCTGTGCAAATTTTCTGTTCAGCCTGTCGTTCATTTTCCACAGCTATTTTGGGAACAAGTCAAAACATATGTCTTGCAACAAGAAGACACAGCCACACATATACACGAGTGTGTATATAGCATGGATCATAACTGTGTTTGCACATCCTGGATGCAGCCATATCTAAAATACTCAGGCAAGCACTGACTTTTGTTCTAGCAATTATCTTTATCATAATAAAGTCTGAAGTTGTTAGCTTCCCTAATATGCTGGATTTGTTTTTTCAGTTGGGAAATCATTAGCTAGGCTTTTTAGGAGCTCTAATCATGCTTTAGTGCATAGCTCCAAGTTATGTATCTGATCTGAAATTCCTCATAACAACAGTGGAATTTTTTTTCCCAAAATTATGAGCAGATATTGAAAGCAAAAGTTATCTTGTTCTTTAGTCTGACTGCTGTGCAAGAGGCCCTCACTGGTAAACCCACTTTAGGCTCATTCCTATTACATTGATCCATATGCAGTTACAGAATCACAGAATCATAAGGTTGGAAAAGACCTTTAAGATCATCAAGTCCAACCATTCGCATCCTAAACTAAACCATATCCCTAAGTACCTCATCTACCCTTTTTTTGAACACACCCAGGGAAGGTGACTCAGCCCCTCCCTGGGCAGCCTGTGCCAGGCCCTGACAACTCTTTCAGTAACAAATTTGTTTCTAACATCCAATCTAAACCTGCCCTGGCACAGCTTCATGCCATTTCCTATGAACAGGAGAAGTTTAAAGTTGTATTCAATACTCCATTTCCTCATTCATTACTCAACTCCTGGTGGGCCAAAACCTCTGCCAGGGCAAGGTCCTTGATTATTTACAGGAACTAAGGGAGCCTAACTTTTAAACTCAGTGAAGAGTGGCCTCCCACGATCCCTGAAGATTCTTCCTTCTGGACACAGTCCTTCAAACCTCTGGAAAGGGTGAGAATGAACTGAGATGTGACCTGACACACTTTTGCCTTCTAATTCATGACTCTAAGAAAAATAAATTGAGTGGGTTTTTGGGTTTTTTTTTTCTTTCACATCTGCTTTCCAGCATGGGAAGTTGCTCTCAATGCCAGTCTTTCTTCTGGAACCACCAGGGTCGAAGCGTTTTTAAAAAATGAAAACCCTTGGCAAATAATAATGAGAATTGGGATAAAACCTGACAAGCAGGTGCTATTGTTGGACTGAGCATTGTTCAGCCTGATAGCAAAATAACACAAGGCTAGTGAAAGGAAGCTGAAGTCAGAGTTTTCATAAAGCAAACTATGCAAACTGAAATCCGATTGAACTTCTTGTTTTCAAGTCACAAAAAAGCCTGAAAGGATCAAACCCACAGTGAACAGCAGTCTATGCTTAATCGGATGGCCACAAGAGGGTACAATTTTTAAATTGTAAATGAGTGTAACAGTCCCAAGGTGGTTTCCCTAAGTGACATCAATCTTCTTTGAAGTCACAAAAATGCATCTCCAGAACCACCTAAGAGAAATCCTGGCACAGCACCTCTCAGGAATGTCCCCTCGGGGGCTACACAGGTCAACAGATGAAGATGAGCATCTTCCTATGTACATCCTGTGTGACAGTTTTCCTTCACAGAACAGATTCACAGAGCATTAGGAGTTGGAAGGGACCTCAAAAGATCATCTTGTCGAACCCCTCTGCCAGAGCAGGATCACCCAGACTAAATCACATAGGAATGCATCCAGGCAGGTTTGAATGTCTCCAGAGAAGGAGACTCCCCAGCCTCTCTGGGCAGCCTGTCCCAGGGCTCTGTGACCCTCACAGTGAACAAGTTCCTTCTTATGTTCACATGGAACTTCCTCTGCTCCAGCTTGCACCCGTTGCCCCTTGTCCTGTCACTGGCGATCACTGAGAAGAGCCTGGCTCCAGCCTCCTGACTCTTGCTCTTTACATATTTATAAACATTAATAAGGTCGCCCCTCAGTCTCCTCCAAGCTAAACAGGCCCAGCTCTCTGAGCTCATATGTTCCACTCTCAGAAGGTTCCTTCATCAAGGGCCGTCATCTGCTGTCCTCAGACAACTGCCTCTCTCCAAACCTTTTGTTGCATTAGCCACAAACACCATCCTTAGAACACCTGAGGACTGTAACTTGAGCTCTATCAGGGGTGCAGGAATGATAGATACTTTTGAGGACATTTGGATTCTTAACCCGTGCTTAGGCATCAGATCCAGTCCCGAAAGCAGAGGCCAGCTGGCTTCAGCTCAGCACATCAGGAAGCTAGGGATCAGTTGTGGAGCCAGACACCATCTTTTTCATGGGGCAAGCAAAACAGAAGACAGAGGAAGGAAAGCAGTGCTTGGCTGGAGGCTTCCTCATGGTGCACAATTCATTCTGAGGTGAAAGCTCGTAATCTGTGGCTTTGGTTCAGACCACTCCCAATACAACTCATTCTGGCAAACAAGCATCAGTGCTTGTTTGAAGGTACAAAATCAAAATATATCTGTCTAATTGGGTATAGAAATGAGCTCCCATGGAGCTATCTGGAATATTCTCTGAAATGGGCTCTCACGCAGTGGGGGGTCTGTGGGGTCCCACACGCACTAGTGCCTTTGTGTGTTTTAGGGAAACCAGTCAGACTGTTCAGATGCTGGCAGCGGTGGCAAAGGCAGAGACAGCTTCTGCCTGTGCTTGCAATTGCTAGATCCTGTCTCTGCCTGTGGAGAGCCAGCAGCCGCTCAACCAGCAGCTGTTTCACTTTTGGATCGCTCAGCAGCGTGGGACACGGAAAACAGAAAATAACCCCTAAAACGCTTTTGGGAGAACTGCTCCAGTAGTGCTCAAGAAGGCAAAGACCCCAAACCCGAGGTCCCCGGCGCAGTCCAGGGAGGGGGCGCAGGGACGGGGAGCAGCGCTCCGCGGCGGGTCCGGCGAGCCCCGCCTCGCCGCCGTGGCCGCGGTACCTGTCACCTCCCGGCCCCGGCAGCACCCGGCGAGGTCGGAGACGCCGCGCATTGCGCGGGAACAGCCGCCGCCGGGCGGGACAGGCGGCGGGCGCCGGGCCCCGCGCTGCCGGCGTGTGCCGCGCCGACCGTCCACTCCCTGGGCGCACGGCAAAGGCCCGGCCGGCGCCCCACGCGTGTCCCGCCCGCGCAGATCCGGTGGCGATCGCGGCAGGGCGCTGCGCGGGGGCGGTGCCGGGCGCGGTGCGGTGCAGTGCGGGCACGCCGCTGCGCGGTGGGGCTGCCGGTACCGCGCGTGTGCCCGGCGGCGAGCGCGGAGCGCGCCGCTGAGCCCGCTGCCCGCTCGGGGCGGCTGGCCCTTTAAATGCTGGCGGGCGGCCCGTGCCGCCGCTGGCTGGGAGACCCCGCGCCTCCAGTGAGAGGTGAGACCAAGATGGCGGCCGCGCGCTGACTGAGGCGGAGCCGGAGCGAGTCGGGCTGGACGGGCCGCGCTGTATCGCGCCGCCGCTGCTCACCCCTTCGGCCGGGCAGACCGCCTCCCTGCTGGAAGGGCTGCTGAGCGCCTGGAGAGCAGCCGCGTCGCAGGGCCCGCTGAGGAGTCTGGACTGAGCCGCCGCAGCACCGGGAGGAGGAGGAGGAGGAGGAGGAAGAAGAAGAATATGGCGGCGGAGTCGGGCTGGGAGTGAAGCCGCCGCCTGCTACGGGAACCCATGGGGAAGACGGGGCTCTGAGTCCGCCCGCCCGCTTCATCCCGCCCCGGGACAGGCAGTGCCCGCAGGCCCCGGCCAGCCTTGGCGGGAAGGAGGGCGGCTTCTCGAAGCCCCGCGCTGACGGACGGCGATCGAGGGGCTTCGGGCCTGGGCAGCTGCTGCACAATAGAGCCGAGCTCCAGACCGGGGCGAGCGGCCCCTCTCCCGCCTGCCTCCCCCCGCCTGCTTCATCCCGGCCTCGCCAGCCTCCTGCGCCCTTCTCCAGGGCCCCGGCCTCCAGGGTCGCCCGGTCCTGTCACCCCGGGCCGGCTGCCCGTGCCATCTGCTGTCCACCTCTGCTTCCATTCCCGTGGATCCACTTCTCCTCCAGGATCCCTTCTTCGCCGCCTCTCCTGCCTGCCCTTCACCCTGCAAAGAGCCTCTTTCCCCTCTGCGGCTCTTCCCTGCGTAGGCTTACTCGCCTTTTGTGCGTCGCCTGATTGTGCCAGGAGCAGCTCCCCTTTCAGATCTTCACTTCTTTTCTTGTTCTCCCTCTTGCCTTGCGCCCCCCAATCCTCTTGGTACCCTCGATAATGAGGATCCCTCTGGAGCACTGAAGAGGAGTAAGAAGAACTTGCTTGGCGTGCCCGTGTGGGGCTGTTACCCTCTTTCCCGCTCCCCTCCTTTGAGGGGGGCCTAGCCCCCGACCAGCCTTCTGCCCCTCCAGCAATTGCGAGGCAGAGTGGTGGCTGTGGTGTGGCAGGCGGCAGGATGACTGACACCCGGCGGAGGGTGAAGGTTTACACGCTAAATGAGGACCGCCAGTGGGATGATCGAGGCACAGGGCATGTGTCCTCTTGCTACGTGGAGAGGCTGAAGGGCATGTCCCTGCTAGTCAGGGCAGAGAGCGATGGTAAGTGTGTATGTCTGAAGAAACAATCTTTGCTCATCCTCCCCAGAGAAGGAATCGGGCTTAGCTTTGTGTCTGTTGCCTTAATGTTTTGCTGCGTAATTAAAATGTGATTCTTTAAAGCAAGTGTGCACTAACCGTACTTCGTTTGTTTTAGGCCAAGTGAAAGAAGTGGCAGATTGCCATCAAGTGCAAGCATAGTAAGCACTTGGTTCATTGTGAATATACAGTGCTGTGTACACAGTATGTTCAGGTCGCCTTGTAAATCCTGTATGGGCTTGGACATCTAGTGATGTATTGCTAGGTGCCCAATGTACCCCAGTTTCAAAACTGATCATTGTGATGTACCCTTCCTTAGATGTTTCTGGAAATGATGAAAGGAGTTGTTCAAAACTTAGGTTATGTTTTTTTAGCATAATTTTTTAAAAGGTGTTAGCCACCCAATGACCTTTCATTTTTCTTCTGTCTCCCCACCCCTTTCCTTGGTAGCAAGAATTATGCAAGAGATTTTAAAAGCTATCAACAGTTATCAAAATACTCTTGTTAGGGTAGTAAAGATAAAGCAGTGGACAGAAGAGCATTTTCAGAGGTGCTTTCTTTTGATGGAATGGTAGTTCTCAGTCCTTAAGCAGTTCCAGATCTTCCTGTAAATAAATTTTAAAAGATGCATCTACTTCCTTTATGTTTTCTGACAACATACAACAATAGTAAAATTTGAATAGTACTATCTATCCCTTTTTGGGCTAGTCTTCATTATTGGTTGAGTTAATGACTGCTATGATAGTAAATTTTAAAATGTGTACTTTACAATATCTGGCACTTACCATTTTGCTAGTAAAGTGTCAGTGCATAACATGTTACTTCATTAGATATCCAGCTACTGTATCTAGTGATTTGTAGGTCGAGTTGTAGCTGGTGAGTGTCAACAGACCTTGGCTTTTTCTTTATTTGGCTTTTCTGTTATGGGAACTAGGGTGAAGAGGAACTTGAGAATCATCAATTCTTACCGTTTGAGAGAGTTCTGACAAACTGTACAATAATCTCTACAGCAAAGATCATAAACTGATAGGGAGGAATAAAAGTTTCATCTGAGCAGGAGTTTAATAATCAGCCTTCTGAAAAGCATGAATCTCAGGGCTTTCTTGATAATATGTAAAAAGTTAAATAGGTAATTGATTTTATTTATTTTATGCTGAAGAAGATAGATCTATAGTTTGAACAGGTTCATCGTGTAAGAGAAAACATTCAAAGAGGAAATAGATTTAATCTCAAATGAAGAAGGCAGGTAAAAAGAAGGTTATCACTAAATTTGTAGGCTAATCTTTATATTTTGTTGTAGATAGAGGCCTTGCTGTCTACATGGCTGCTGTGCTCACGTGTTCACCTTTGAAAGCTGTCGTGTCTTCCACACAGTGAACAACTTCCTGATTTTTGTTTTTTTTAAATTCTTTTCTCGAAAGAAAGCAGAAGAGCTGCAGTTCATAACCTGCCCGTTCAGAGTAAAATCCCTTTATTGACTTTCAGTGGGATATGTATGCTTAAGACTGATTAGAACCTGAATTGGACTGTTGTTGCCAGCTTATTTAGTTTATTTTCCCTCTTACAGATTTCATTTACAAATTGGTATTAATAATCCCAAAACAAAGATGAAGTCATTACTTTGCATGTCATAGCTAACCTACTCTAATCAAAGCAGAACTGCCTCAAACTTACTAATTGTACCTAATACACAGAAGTATATTTAATAGGATGCACATAGTGGACTTCTTTCAAACACCATACAGGTACTTAAAGAGTATGGAATAATATACAGAGCTTAAGTTCTTAATTTAGTAGGTAGTATCAGTCCTGGGTAAATGTGCACTCTATTAATAGGCTGTTTTTTCCAACTTGCTGGTGTAAACATCTCATAAAATTTGATTTATATTTTGTTTACTCCCAGTGTCAGTAGTTTCTGGATTAATTTTGAAGGCAAATACAGTAATTCTCCATGTGAGCAAATGCTTTGGAAAAAGGTAGCCAAACTTGTCTTTTAGGTACTGTGCAATTTGTGTGTTCCCTTGCTTCCTTTTTTGACTAATGAAGTAGTTGACAGTGATTATTTTTTCTTCCTCGTTATCAGAACCATGCAAGTCCTAGGAGCCTGACCATTTGTCTCCCATGTTTCCATTGCGTTCTTGTATTGTCTGTCTTTGTCAGCTCCTCCTCTTTCCACAATGAAACTTCTTCCTTCCTCCTTTTCTAAATCAGCTTTTCCTAGCGTTTGAACTGAGATTCATCCTGTGTACGCTGGCATGTCCTTACTGACTTGCGCCAGGAAGCTGACTGAAAACCTCGGGATCTGCCTGAAGCTGAAGGCTCCGCTTCCTGAGTGGGGATGTTCGCAGCAGTTCCTGCTGTGTAGGGGAAATTCCCCCTCCTGTTAAAGGGCCAGTTCGGCTCTGCATAGAGCAGAACTACCACCGGTTCATTTGGCTTACCGGGTGGTAAGCACCTAGTTCAGTTTTCCGACCGTGCAGCTGTGACTTGGTGTAGCTCCATAGCTGCTTTACAAGTGAGTGGCTGAGATTTTATGGCAGGATCAGGGGTGTTCAGATATGGGAGCAACAATCGGTATGTCAAGTCAAAGGTAGGCTATCACCTGGAATCAGAGAAACAGGAACGGAGGAAGAGTGCAAATTTTTTTATTTATAGCAGTGTTGTGGTTTTTTTTCTTGTGTGGATAGTTTTTTAACATCAACTTAAAAGAATTTGGAACAGCTGAGTGATTTGTGTTGCCATCTATGATGTCTAATGCTCCAGGCACCAAACTTTTAAGAGTCATTGCAGACAATTTGGAGTAATCTGTTATGGTACAGAAGAAACTGCTTTTAGATCAGATATATTATGCTTAGAAACAGGGACTTGCTTGTGAATTTTTTTTTTTAAACACTTAACCATCTGTTAACTCTTTACTTAAAACCCTAAAAGTTTCTCTGTGATCCCTAGTTCCGTGTATTCTACTTGAATTGCAGTAGAGCAATAGTGGACTTTTTTTCTTTCTTTCTTTCTTTCTTCAGCCCCCCACTGTTCACCTTCCCTGTGAGTTCCTGTGTGTAATCAGAAGCCTTTGATTTCTTACCTGTTTCTCACATAGGACTTTAGGCTGCTGTGCCCTGCCTCATTCTTAAAATGTCTGTGAACTTCTGGATTTTTGTCTGCATGGTTTCAGATTGCTCCTTTTGTTCTGAGCCCAGATGACTGAAGTGACCGCTAAGATTTCTCTGTTCCACTAACTTGGGTTAATTTGAAGGCTTAAGCTTTTTAGTGACAGGACTAGTAAGCTTTAATTAACTTTTTAAGAACCCAAAGTAAACTTCCCCATTGGAGGGGATATATGCCAGCTATCTTTTCGGAGCTGTCTAATCACTTCTGTTCAGAAGTTGTAGTTTGCCACTTCCTCATTCTGTGTGTTCATGACTTTAGCCACAGGACAGGCATCTGTATCTTGCTGCTTCTTTAGACTAGGTATCCATGACACCAGAATACTGGCAGAAGGCTTAGCCAAAATTTGACTTCAGTTTGCTTTATCTTGCTCAAACTCAAGCTTTTAAATGTATTCATTTATTTTTAGGAAAGCAGCACAGACATTTTTGTGGTTATATACTTACCTTAGGTTAAAATAAAATACTAAAAAAACCCTGGACCAAACATGGGAAGTGAGGGAAATTTTTTGTTTGTTATATTCTCCTTATTTTCCCCTCCGCATAATGTTTTGGTTTGACCCTTCAGGAGTGCGTTAGACTGAGGAATAGTCTCACTCAAATGCAGAGTGCATTCTTGAACCTCGGTTTGAGCTGTTCCCTGAGTTTTTGTGGATGCAGAACTCATTGCAGAACTTAAACCTCTGCACATCTCACAAAGAACAGCTCTTGGACTGAAATATTAATTTAAACATAATCATGTTTATGCATGTGGTGAGGAGTAATGAGTGACACTGTACTTCTGCTTTTCAGGAGGTATCCCCAGAACAGTTTGCTGGGAGAGGACCAGTTTTGCAGATCAGCAGGATATGCATATGTGTAAACAAGTCTGCAGATTTGTTGTTTAAAACTACTAGTTTGGGATATTTGATGTTTGTCTTTGAAAATAGCATTGTATAGCTGTGTGTAATCTCTTTGGAGCAAGTCTTTCCCTATACATGCATTCCTTTCCTGGGTGTTGTTATACTAACAAAAACCCCAGCTGTGCTACACTGCGTTACACGTAACAGAATTCTGCAATGTTATCAATCTTTTCTTTAGAAGTTGTTTCAGATCTTGCTTTCTGGCACCAGTACTTTGCAATTGCCTTTACAAATTCATTGAAAGCTATAATTTAGAAAGTAACTAGATCTACATAATTTTGGAGGGAGGGTTATTAAAGCCATAGCTTATATGAAGGTGAGTTTTCAGTCTTGCCTAACTTTGAATAGACTTATTGAGCCAATGATGATGAAATTTTGTTGGTGTATTTTTGTGAAGTAGACTGGATAGTCTTAATGTATTCTGGGATAGTACCAAGAGACAAATACCTACACAGAAAGTAATTGCTTATGATAGATGCAAGAGTAAGCGTCTTGAACTGTATTTAGGAACCAGTGCTGATCCTGACTTTAAATGGAGAACAACTTTCCAGTATGTTAAATTTCTGTAACCTTTTTCTAAAGAACATCTTTGTGTTACAAACATCTGTTAGTTTACTGTTGCCTGGTTCCTAGTAACAAGTAAAACAGACCTGAGACTGCTTAGTACCAGGAAGGGGCCTGAACCTGTAAAACTTACTGTATGAAAATAAACTTACTGTAAACTAACTAGTAGAATAGTCACTCATTTTAAGTCATTGAACCCTTTTTGGGGAGTAAATTGCACAAACAGAGCATCAGATTCTCCAGAAGGGATGGGTTTAAGGCAGTTACAGGTTATAGGCTGTAGTTTATGCTTCAGTATGTCTCTATCTCGAGAGTCATATTTTTCTAGTGATTGTCTGGAATGATGAGGAATAAGTTGAATCATGTGGTAATGAGAAGCAGTTGAAGCCTTATAAGGCTTGGTTTGTCTCTTCTGCAAGCATCAGGTTTAGTAGAGAAGAATAAATGCTGTTTTGTGGTAAGTCTAGAGGAGGTCATTCTCCACTGTCTGCTTCTAGCCTTGAAGATGAAATGTCTGCATTTGATTGCCTTTGGGATGATTTTTTTTTTTAAATAGTATTTTATCAAACATGATGTTCAAGTTATGTATGATTTTCTGCTACTTTCAGGATTTCTAGGTCTGTTTTTGTGTGTTCAGCAATTAAAATGTAATGTGAAAATGCTAATACTCCTAGGAAGACTTTACTGTCTAGATGGTAGTCAGCTGAGTTAATAACACAAATGTTCTGAAAGTTCATGTAGTTGAAGCTGAGGTTTTGAAACTGAAAGCAAGATTGAAGTGAAGTAACTACTTAACACTGCTCGTAATGGAAAAGGGAATGCTGTTTTTAGATGTTCACCAGGGAAACCTGAAATGCAAAGCTTGAAACCATGGTCCAAGTACCACAGCGCATTGGATTCATCAGTAAAGCTCATCTTCGATGAGGACTGAGAAAGAAAACATCTATGGTTTATGATTTTTTTTTTCTTTAGTTGTGCTGTTGTGCTTAAGCAAATAAGATGTGTCCAGCTGTGGAGCCCTCAGCACAGGAAAGATGTGGACCTGCTGGAGTGGGTCCAGAGGAGGCCACAAAAATGATTGGAGGGCTGGAGCACCTCTCCTGTGAAGACAGGCTGAGAGAGTTGGGCTTGTTCAGTGTGGAGGAGAGAAGGCTCTGGGGACACCTTTTTGGGGCTTTCCAATTCTTAAAAAGGGGGCTTTATAAGAAAGGTGGAATCAAACTTTATAGTAGGGATTGTAGCGATAGGACAGGGGCCAGTGGTTTGAAACCAAGAGAGGGTGGGTTCAGGCTGGATATAGGGAATGAAGTTTTTACAGTGAGGGTGGTGAGCCACTGGCAGAGGTTGCCCAGAGAAGCGGCAGACGCCCCATCCCTGGAAACACTCAAGGTTGGGTTGGATGGGGCTCTGAGCAGCCTGATCTAGTTGGAGATGTCCCCACTCATTGCGGGGGCGCTGGACAAGGTGACCTTTGGAGGTTCCTTCCAGCTCAAAAGTAGTCAAGGGTGGTTTGGGGTTTGGTTTTTTTTTTTTTGTGGTTAATGTAACCTTTGTGATGGAGGGTGGTGGTACTTAGTAAAGAAATGTTATTTGGAATATTTTTCGTGTGGCTTTTGTAATCATGTACTCTTCAGATAGTGAAAACTAGCTAGTCTGCTGGTTCTACTGTGAGATATGGAAGTATAGCTTTCAATTGCAAGTGGGTTTTTCAAATCCAAGTTAATTTGCTTTCTTGTCCTGTCTTGAAGCTCTCAGGCTTCCATATTTGAGGTGGTTGAAGCTTTTTAATTTTTCTTCAGTGTAAGTTTTGTGAGGATATTTGGCAGATATTCTAGTAATATAAATGAGTGCCTTAGAACTACGGCTGTGAAATTGAGAAGTTGAGACGTTCCTTAATGAAAGCTTGGGCTTTTCTTAAAAAATAAATTCAAGCAGTTAAATGAATGGACAAGTGCCTCTTTAAAGGGGTACTTGTAGCCTTATGTTTTAATTATGAGACTGGCTATGCAAGTTAATTTATCGTTACTTGATGTACGTTGAGTGCAGCTTTGCAGGTATGTAAATCTAAGTCATGGCTGTAAGGAGTCCCAGGAGTCATGCAGTGGCATTTGGGTAGCTGAGCAGCAAGGTGGACAGGGGGTATGATTTGACCAAAAAACCCCCCACAGTTTTAAGGGTTATTTTCACCTAGATCAACCCTCTGAGCCATTTAAATTTATCACATATTAACACTAATGCTTATCCAAAGGGAAGAACAAGAAAACACTGGCATGAGAATGGAATTGCTGTTCTGTGTCTTAAATCCGTATAAGCTGCTGTGAAACCATTGTTCCCAAGGTTATCATGCCTGAAGATTTTTGGTATTGGCAGTCACAGTGGCTGCTGCTCTAAGTGTTAGTTACTAGATGTGCTTTCCAGCAAAATAATAGAAGTGTTTTAGCTAAACTTAAAAAAAAATACTATGTGATTACCAAGTTTTGTACAAAGCAACTGTATGTGATCTATGGGATGCAGTTGTGGTGCTTTTTGTGTGCTGATTTTTTGCAGACTTGAGTTTTCTCTGGAAACCTTATTGCTCATAATTAGAAAGAGGTTAAAAATCTAGTCCTCCAAAAACTCTTGTATCTTCTTTACTATGTGAACAATGGCTTTGACAGGTAAATGAAATACCAAACTGTAGAATGTGGGTTGAACGGACTTAGTGGTGGGAGGAAGCATGTTAATACCTAATTGAGGAAAGAGTGATCAGAAAATACATGTTGAGATTGAAATCTTAGTATACATGTAAATACATGAAACTCTTTCTTTTCTAGGCTCTCTTCTTTTGGAGTCCAAAATTAACCCGAATACTGCATACCAGAAGCAACAGGTAAACATACCTTTTTCCTCCCTCATGTTTAAAGGCAGGCTCTTTAACTTCAGCAGTACTGTGACTTACACCTTGGTTTACACCAAAAAGTACTTTGGGAAAGATGGGCAAAGCATGGTGTGGAAAAACACAAAGTAATGGAGGTTCCTGAGGATTGTATTGTCTGAAACTTGGCATCATCTGGCTTTTTTTCTTCATTATATTTCAGATACTACAACTTTCAATGTGTGTTATTTAAGAGAAGACTAGAAGGCTTTAAAGCTATTTATATGTTTACCTTTTTTTGCCTTTTACTTGACAGATGGATAAGGGTTATTACTGCTTCAGAGCATTCTGTACACATAAAAGTAGTGTCTCACCTCTGATTTACACAGTTATTTAAGCCATACACTGTGAACCCCTGAAGAATGCTGCTAAGATGGGTGAGAAGTGAGCTCTAGGTCTTGCACTTTGCTGTTCTTATCTCATGGATGCTGAGAGTTAACCTGTAAAGGTTTACTAATGCAGACTGTATTTCCTGCCTGTCTGGTCAGCTCAGACTTGCCAAAATCCTGTCAGGTACAGTTACTGTATTAAAACACTCTTCAGTCTTCAGCTTTAATAGTGTATTGTAAGCACAGACATACTGTAGTTTTTCCCACAGATCATCCCAGTGGTGGTGTGGCTGCAGCTGTTTGTAAGATTTTGTGTTGAACTGAATGGGCAGAACCAGCCTTGGTTAAAAATATCCTGCCTTGGAAAATGTAAACTGTATCTGCCCTGATATATTTCGTCATGCACTGTGTAAACACTCCATACTGAAGAACTGGAAAGGGCAATGTAGGGTGGAGAATCAATTGCAAGGAGTAAGAAAGGACAAAGACCAGCAGAAGTGCTAAGCAAGCTAACTCTTAGTTGTAATCCTGACTAGCTTGAGGTCGTGGTTCTATGATACAGTAACTTGAGCTTTAGGACTCCTGAAATGACACTGAATATTTCACAGCTCTGTGGCATGAAGCAATGATCTAATATAACCTTGCTTTGCTGGTTCAGATCTGTTCAAAGAGCATTATGGCCTGAGCTTTGTATCAGTAGGCTTTATGCCAGATCAAACATGAAGCCTGCTTAAAGTAGGCATAAAATTGTCAGATGAGTGGAAAACACCACATATGCCTGTCAGTGCCACAGCATTTCATATCTGGGCTCGCTGCTACTCTGAGTCAGACATGTATTCTAATCTATTCTGCACAAATCCATCACTGGTGATTGTGAAAACATGGTTAGAGAAATAAAAATAGTAAGCACAAAACTGCCCTGCTGGAACAGCCCTGTACATTTTCTCTGCTGGAGGAGAAAAAGTGGGGTTCTTAAAGCTTGCAAATGCTGTCTAGACAGAAGTTTATATTTGCAGGTGGATTGTTTATATTTAAGGAAAGCAAAGGTAGATTGAATGTGGAGCTCCACTCTGAGCCTTAGAAATACCAAATCTTTCTTGGTGTGTGATTTATCCTGCTTTGTAGCATGTTATGTTTCAGGTGAGGCCTATTTATCCTTTCCCCTAGTAAAAGGCAAGTTCAGAGTTAAAACCTGATTCTATAGGAGCTAAGCTTGGAGCTTAGCAGCTGGAAGGATGACTTGTTTCTGTGCATAGAACTCTGAACTGCCTAAACTTGGTAAACAGCAAGAAAATAAGCTAATTACTCCAAATCCCTTTTCAGAAACTGGTAAGTCTGTGTCAGCATAAGTTTCAAGCTACCTCATGCAAGATCCTTTTGTGGAACTGTGGGATGGAAGAGTGAGAGGACTTTCCTTTTTATCTGCAGAATGCCACTTTGGTCACCTCAGCTAATAGTGCAGTTGCAGCCTTAGAAGACTTG
Source organism: Porphyrio hochstetteri (assembly GCA_020800305.1). Classification (NCBI taxonomy): domain Eukaryota; kingdom Metazoa; phylum Chordata; class Aves; order Gruiformes; family Rallidae; genus Porphyrio; species Porphyrio hochstetteri. The sequence continues at coordinate 1,990,282 of CM036908.1, forward strand.
CTTTTGCCTGCACTTGTCAGTTGCACTTACAAAATTTCAAGAAAAAACTAGAAACATAAGATTTGAAATTTTAAGGTGGCTCTTCAGCTGTGGTGGTTTGACCCTGGCTGGAGGCCAGATGCCCAACAAAGTCGGTCTATCACTCCCCTTTTCAGCTGGGCAGAGGAGAAAATACATATTAAAAAGGCTTAGAAGTCGAGATAAGGGCAGGGAGAGATCATTCTGCAGTTAGTGTCACAGGCAAAACGGACTCAGCATGGAATTAAAAAAAAATACATTACACACCCGCGCGCGCTGAAACCAGAGTGGGGTAATGAGAAGTAAAATCAAATCTTAAAAACACCTCCCCCAACCCCTCCCTTCTTCAGGGACTTAACTTTATTCCTGAAACAAGACTTGAGTTGCTTCCAGCGTGCCTCTGCGTTAGAAACTTCAGCATCTCATGTCCTCTGCCTTTGCAGTCACTTTTGCAGTTCCTCACAGGAATACGAAGTTTAAATTTATCTGGAGTACCATCTACTAGCTCTTTAGCTCAGAGGTAGCTATCCTTGGATGATGACTTACTAATAACAAAGCTAAACTTTGAAGAGACCCAAAAAGCCACCAGCAGAATGCTCAGAGCTGAACTTCTGCCCTTGCTGTCAGGACAAGGAAGTCAATGGTGAACCTGTTCCAATAAAATCTGTGCCTATTGTAGCTAAAACAGTAGGGAAAAGTAATTTTGTGGGTGAGGGGAAAAGCAAGGGGAGTGACCACTGCTGTTTTGGGGGTTGGTTCATCTGTTTTAAATGATCACATATTCCTTTATCATCACGTGTTTCTTGAGAAATCTAATTGTTCTGCTGGCCAGTATGGTCACTAGGCCAGAGAATTGAGGTTCTGTTACAGGAATAATAACCTGATTTCATTCCAGGTCATTTGTGGGAATGCAGCTGTGAAATGGCTAACTGAAAAGTTGTGTGTGGTTGTTCAGCTTTCGTAGAAGCGAGTAGGATATGTTTTGGGGATGACTTGTTAGCACATCCTGGTTCTAGGTGAACTTGTGCAAAACTACATGCAAAATTGAAACTGACCATGATGTTAGTGGGGCTGGGTTTTCTTTTTGGCCTGAAGATTCTGCTGCAGCCTACCATGATACCTGTATGTATTTAACTCAAAAAACCTTGGGTAGCACAAGGTTTTAATTTCATAAGCAGAAAGCTGCTTATGAAACTGTACTTCTGACTGTAATTAGCTGTCAAGGTGCTGAAAGGTGTCGTGACCTGTCTGGGGAAGTGCCTATAACTGTAAACAATGTAAGGGCTTAGATAGGAATACTAGCAGTCAGGTAGTCCAAGAGGGACAGAAAGAACCTTCCTCTGTTGGACTTCCACTGTGGGCCAGGACTGTAGGAAGAGATTCATTTGCTTTTTACACAGAAAGCAAGAATTTATGAAAACCTTAGGGAATTTAGGGGATCACTACATTGTGAGAGTAGCCTGAATCTCATAGGAATGCCAGGTGGGTATGTGGGCACTGCAGACAAGCCTCGTGTTCTCCCTGGATTTGAACACCGCTGAGAGGGCAATGTCAAACAGTAACAGTCATCTTAAGATTTCTTTACTAATGTGATAAATTTAAATCAGCTTTACAGCAGAATCCTGTGCTAAGTACTAGTTGCTCTGAAGTTCTTCTTTATGAAAACCTGTGGCTTGCTTGGGAGACTGTATGAACGCTGTACAACACACCTGCTAATCAGCTTGTTAATAGTTAAATAAAACTGATTTAATGTCTAATAAAAACATGACTTCTGGTGTTATGGCAAGAGCCTCGGGACTGATAGTGTGTAATCAACAACGTTCCTGTTAAGGAAAGTAAGCCTTTTGGCAATAATGTCAAGAAATGAGGAAAAATTGTATGGTAGATAGTAAGCCACTGCTTGCTGGCTTAAACTATTGCAGTAGTATTTCTGAAGGTTAGCTTCTTAGGAATGAAGTCTCAAGTAAACCTGTAGCACACAGTAGTGCTTCCTTGAAAACCTCTAACCAACCAGAACTTGGTCCATGTGGTCTTGATGCCACCAATGATGAGACAGGCAGCAGAGATCTGCCTGACTGTATTCTGAAGAAGTTCTGCCCCAGCCTGTATCTTGATAAGAATGCAAAAAGTTAACCCATGCTGCTAGAAATTATAAATACCTCTTAATGTGAATGTTAAATACATAAATCTTCTAAAAAGAGTCCATGCTTATAATTTCTTCTTAAAATTAAGAATTTCTCATTATGTATATGAGTAGTCATAATGAACAATAATATGAAAGAACACATTTCTGTAAACGGTCTTAGGGAGATGGTGGGTTTCGTATGGCAGAAGGCAGTGATGCCATACCCAACTGACACTACTGGAATTTTATTTTTTTTTTTGCAAAACAGAAAAGTATTTTTAAACTTAGTATATGACTGTGAACACTGCAGAAGTAGTTTCTTGGTTATCATCTTGCGAAGGACTCTGATATACCCTGCAAGATGTGAGAAGCTGCAGTGCTCGGCTGCTTGCAGAGCCCTGAGTATAAAAGCCTTCAGAGGTAAAATAATTGTCCCTGTTTCTGTCTCAGTTCACACAATGTAGCAATGATTTAATACTCAGTTTGCATTTTATTGTTCATAATGACCAGCTAGGTAACAGATTTTAGATGTTTCGTCTAGTCATACAATTTCTTGTCTAGAGACTTAATATTTTGTATGTAGTGCAAAAAAAATCCAGTTCAGAGCCAGAACTGTTTTTATGAATCAGAGGATTTAGGCTCATAGAGGGGTAATGTGCAAGACTCATCTCTTTACCTCTGTAACCAATAGCTACTATTACTGAGTGTATTCACACTCCTGTTTTCTCTTGAAATGAAGGAGACTGTGAAAAAAAATCAGTTGCATTTTGCAGTTGCAAGAAGTAATGTTTGGCATTTAGAAGCAAGAGATTGTCCTGTTCCATAGCTCAGAGATCCAGAGTAGTTAGTGGATTCAGATTACACTCGAGGAGACTTCAAATCAAACACACGGAAAGATTCCTTTAAATAAAACAAGCAGAAAGTAGACTTTTATTGATGTTACTTTAGTGACAGCTAGAATTTCCTTCAGTCACTTCTCCCTACGTGTATGTCTTGTACTGCTGCTTTTTTTGATTATTAGAAGCTTTGTAGGATTAAGAAAATTAAATTTTCTAAACAGAGTAAAGTGCTTTTCTCACTTTTTCACGTTCTCCTGTAAAAAGCCCTTTGAGCCAAGAAAGGATGTAAAAAAAATCCTCTGTTAAAAAAGATCTAGGGAGTACCAGTTGATATATTGACACTGATACAAATCTATACCATGAAATCATAGAACTACACACTGGTTTGGGTTGGAAGACACCTCAAAGCCCATCTAGTCCCACCCTCCCCTGCCATGGGCAGGGACACCCTCTACTAGCCCAGGCTGCCCAAATCTCCATCCAGCCCAGCCTTGAACACTGCCAGAGAGGGGACACCCACAGTATCACCTTATGTGATAAGACAAGAGTTAAATAATAATTTGAAATTTATAATCTTGGCACTTAGAAAATGCTTTCATATTAATAAACCAAACTAGAAGATTATTGATCTGCTGCACAAATAATTTTTCAGCAGTTTTGGTTTTGTTTTCTGAAGAACAGTTAAAAAAATCATCAGAATGTGTAGAGGTAAAAAAAAAAATACTGTCTGAACTTCTGTGTATGATGATAGATAATCTTTTTTAACAAGAACAATTCCTATATTATGGCCCAATGCACTTTTGTACTTCTGTGATTATCATTTTCAGAAGTAGATTTACCTCTGTGTCTTCCCTTTATTTTTCCTGTGCCTGCCTGCCTGCCTCCTTCCTTTCCTTCTTTCCCCCAAGAAAGCAGAGACAGACCTGGCTGGCTTGGTCCAGTGCTGGATTTTATTCAGAGACTCAGAGCTTTTGTTTACTCAGCTTGCCACAGTTCATGTAAATAACCCTGTCCTTATTTGTGGTGTTTTAGTCCTTTCCCTATTTGTTAGTCACAGCCTTTCAAGAGAAGAAAATATATTTTGATCTTCTTTTGGAAATGGCTTGCTTAGAAATCTCACTGCTTTCACTTATATGGAAATGTAATCAGATAGAAGTGTTGCAAGTTCTGCTAGGGTCTGCTTAAGATTTAGTGTTAGGTTTGGGTTTTTAATGAAATAAGCGCTACTCAGTGGGAAGCTGATGAGACACTGACCTTGAAAGGGACTGTATTAGATTCTGAACCTGATACAGACAATGAGTACTGCAGTAAGGTACACACTGCTTTTAAAAGATGGTTAAAAAAATATCCCTTTCTAAATTTTTGTAAACTGTTACTTTTCTTACTCCATAGGAGTCAGCAGTACTAGGTGCTGTCAATCTGTTACTACCAGAGTATTTGCACTGTGACCTGTCTTACAGAGAATAAACTATTAATTGTGACTTTCTTCTTCCTTTTGTATTTTGGAGGTGGTCTTCCTAAATCCCTTTCTTCTGTGTACCACCTCTTCCTCAACCCTTTGGAAAAGGAAAAGGTAAACTATTTGCCATTTGCAAGGTAAAGCCAGTAGTGCCTCTGAAGCAGTATAGCTGCTCTGGTAATGGCAAATTGATTATACTGTATTGCTTGACTGAATCCTAATAGAGCTAGCTGATCATGCAGTGTAGATGATACTTTAGTTTAAGGAGTTTCCTAGTAAGTGGATATTGAAATCTAAATGTAATATTTATCGATATTCCTTTTAATATTTGAAATAAATTAAGCCAGATTAATACACTTTATAAACGTCTGTCAGCTTTTAGTGCTTTCAAAAATATTTACAATTAATTCCTTTAGGAATAATCACTATAAGCAAAATCTGTACTTAATGAAGCAAAAATACTCTATTTTATGGTTCTCACTGAAATACAGGGGGCATAATTCTCATGTGTGTTAGCCTAGGGAGTAAATGCATGTTTTAGCACTTACCTGAAATAATGCAGTTTGATGGGCTGTATTATGTAACGTGGCTGTATTTCAGGTAGCTATTACAGGAAAACAAGAGACTTCTAAAACAAAACTTCATCCAGTATGTAAATAATGCAAATTATATTTTCCTTCCTCACTTTTTTTTTTAATTTCTAAGTTATTTAGTAAACTCCCTGTGAACCACTGCATCAAATACCTGGTCAGCGTGCGATATTGGCTGTTGGCAGCATCAGCTTCCACTTCCATATCTTGTTATTCCCATGCAGTATGAGGGCTCTGATAAACTCCTGAACTATTTTAGTAACTAGTTGAGAGAACTTCAGTGTCTGGGTAGTAAACACAGCTAAGCACAGTTTCAAAACCTAGAAATCGAGGGCAAATCAACCTGCCAGAATTGTAGTTTGGAATGAGTAACAATGTGTGTCGTTCATTGTAATATGTATGGGTAGTCTTGGGCAATTTACTGTGTGCATATTCAAGTCTCTGTTCTTGTTTAAAAGTTTGTAGACATCTTGGGGCTGCTTTTTAAGGAGCTGTTCTGTGCATGGTGTTTTCTGGGGCCTAAGAAAATAAAAACCCTGTTTATAACTGTTCCTTCAAAAGATGTGTGCCTTTATGTGAAACAGATTTAAAAACCAAACAAAAACCTGTTGCTTTTGCTCCAATATTTTATCAGAGGATGTTCTGAGGTAGAAGTATGTATTCCAGATCAACCTTTTTGAGATCTGTAGTATTACGGTCACATGAATTTAGAACTAAAACTTTCAATATCTTTCTGGAACTTTCTTATTCTGATTTATGCAGAAATGTTTTTAATCCTAAAAATCTCAGCATTATAAAATCTTACAAAGTATGATGATTACATTTATACTGTAATATTGTCCTGTAATAATCAAGTGTCAAGCTGGTTTTAATTTGAAATTCTACTCTTTAAACACTACTTGTGTTTGTAAAATCTGAAATACATTGCCTGAAAATACTTTTCCTCTCTTTAAAGGATACCTTGATTGTGTGGTCTGAAGCTGAAAATTATGATTTGGCACTTAGCTTTCAAGAAAAAGCAGGTTGTGATGAAATATGGGAAAAAATCTGCCAGGTAAGTTTGATAAATACAAGATTGAGACACCTAGATCATATTAATGTTCACATTTGGAATTTTTAGGCTGTTCTAAGAGGTGAATCTGAGCACAGGAGATAAAAAATAAAAACTGTCATCTTAGCCCCCTCTCCTAAATTTTGCATGTTTGAGTTTAAAGACTTTATCCTTTCTCCAGAAATTTGATAGGAAGTTAAATTGTGCTTGGGGGTTTTTTAGAGCATTTTCTGGTCTTATTGTGTAACATAACTTTTTTAGAAAATCATCCAAGGAAATTCAGCTCAAAATGAGTGCTTAAAAAGTTTCATACCAATTAATTTCATAATTAACTTTTTTCGGGTTGGCCAGAAGGGAAATGGTTACCTGCCCAGAGTTTTATTGTAGAGTGTATGTGATTATAATGTATTTGTCATGGATGTAACTCTATCTTATTCATATCTCTTTCTGCGTTGCTCATTCTTCTCTTACCTAAATCTTTCTCAGATTAGGAGGATATGGAGTTTCTGAAGAGAACTTTTTTCTGTGTAAATGTGACTGTGTTTCTGTTGATTGTGGGTGTGAAAGATTGGTAGTTGAAGTAGGAGATAGCTCTGTCCCTGTATTATCACCTTAAAGCTGTAATTCTTACAGTTCAAAGAAATCAAGGAATTTCTATGTAGTAGTATGTATGCATTTTAAAATGTACTAATTAACTTCTTCTGTTTTACCACCACAACCACATGACTGTGTAGTCACTGAATCGGTATTGCTTCAGGATAGCATTTGGTCAGCTATTAGCTATTGACAAAGAGAGTTTAGTCAGGACATTCACTGACGTTGGTTCAGTTCACTAGTTCTCTTTTGGGTGTTTCTCTTCCATTCCAAGCATTACAAATTTCTGAATTTCTATAGTATATTAGGTAGGATTTCTTTAAATTTTTCTGATTCCCTCTGTGCTCTCTCTGTTTTTAAACATCTAGCTCTCTCCACTCTGTCTTTTGGAGTTTGTTCTCACTGATTTCAGAAATAAAGCAAAAGAAGTCTGGTCTCATAACTGCATGTGTGTAGACCATTCCTTTTTTAGGAACGAGTCTTTTCAACAGTTTACCACTAATGTAAATAAGTACAGAAACTTATGTAAATAAGTACAGAAACATTTCCAGGAACCTTAGCAGTCAAAGGACCAAAAGTTGGGGACAGAAACAAGGGGGGAAAGGGGAAATTGTGTTCTTGGGAAACACCCAGATAAGAAGCTCAGCTTCCTCGGCCTCATGTAAAGATCTCATATTTTTCTAAGAAACCAGTGTCTTTACATCCTGTTTTGAGTCCATCCTATTGTATTTGTGTCTAGCATACATTAAAGATCTCAAGCTTCCTCAGTCATTAAAAGGAAAACTTTTCCTTCTGAAAAGAAAACTTTTATACACTTACACTGGAAATGATTGCTGATGTATAAACAGAACAGTATGTGGGATTTAACAGTGTTCTGATTTTTAATCTAAGTACAGGCTTGCCGTTATCCATGAAGAATTATTTCTCCCAGATTTGTTTTTGTGATTTTCAAGATCAAAAAGAGCAGTACCTTCTGCCATTCTACACAGCAATGCCTTTCTGGACTTGACATACTGAACTTGTAGCAGAGTCTACAATTAAGATGTCATAAAAGATGAAATACTGATGCCCAAGCATCTGTCTCCATTTTTTTCCCACTGATTTGTACTTTCCTTATTGTATCTCTAAAGACATCTTTGCATATCCTGTTCCTTGTTTTTCTGACAGCTCCACATTTCCACTACTCTTTTGTTAATATTGATTGGGGGAGTTTCCTGGTCTTAAGAGGGGATTCTGTGCCTCTGCTGAGTATTTAGAAAGTGCATAGCAGCAGATTACAACACGCAGCTGTCCAGAACTAAAAACAACAATTAAATTAACAAGACTGGCCTCTCTCCTCTGTTTGAAGTAGCAGAAGCTTTGAAAAGCATCAAGAGCATTTAAATAGCCTATAGATAATTTTTTAAAGCTGTCACTGCAGTAATGTAATACTGGTTTGCATTTGTAAATCTGTCCGCAGAGAATGAAGACTAGAAACAAATAGTTTAGTTCAGTTGTCTATTAAAAAGTTGTTGTCCCTATGAGTAATTATTAATTTCCTTTTTATTTTAATTACTTGGAAAATGTATATTTGTCTTTATTCTTCTTTTTATAGAAAACGAAGCAAATACCTAATGTACAAATAATTTTGTAAAGCCTTCTGTTTGAAGAAATCCTTTTACTGTCTCTTATTTTCCAAACCACTTGTACTCATTTGCACTAATGTTTTGGCCATACAAAGAAAAAGTGTGTGACCTTTGAAATGGTGTTTTAAAAAAGCATTGAAGTGTAGCAGGAAATGTTCAACTCCCCTTTTTTGGCCACATTTTGTAGGTTCAAGGCAAAGACCCTTCTGTTGATATTACTCAGGACCTCGTCGATGAATCTGAGGAGGAACGTTTTGATGATATGTCATCCCCAGGTCTGGAATTGCCATCTTGTGAGTTGAGCCGACTGGAAGAGATTGCAGAACTCGTGGCATCTTCACTGCCTTCCCCGTTACGTCGCGAAAAACTGGCGCTAGCACTGGAAAATGAGGGCTACATTAAGAAGCTCTTAGAAATTTTTCACGTGTGCGAAGACTTGGAGAACGTTGAAGGACTACACCACTTATATGAAATTATCAAGGGGATTTTCCTTTTGAACAGAACTGCACTTTTTGAAGTCATGTTTTCTGAGGAATGTATAATGGACGTGATTGGATGCCTAGAGTACGACCCGTCTTTGTCGCAGTCACGGAAACACAGGGAATTTCTGACTAAAACGGCAAAGTTTAAAGAGGTGATTCCTATATCTGATCCAGAGCTGAAGCAAAAAATCCATCAGACGTACAGAGTACAGTATATTCAAGATATGGTCCTACCCACTCCCTCAGTTTTTGAGGAAAACATGCTATCAACACTTCATTCTTTCATCTTTTTTAATAAAGTGGAAATTGTTGGTATGTTACAGGTAAGTTTCAGAATGTCACCATCTGTCTATTTGCACTTGGGCAGAGAAAGTTGGATAAATTTTCTTGGAAAGATTGACGTGTTTCAGTGGAACTTTCACTTCTGCAAATCTGAAAGCCATTTTAAAGTGTAACATAAAAGGTGTGGATTTGAGTGCTGAGCAGTTAAATATATGTTCTTAAATTTCAGATTTTGGACTAGATTCTCTGTGACTGATGTAAGTGGAGCAAACGTGTAGAATCCTGTCTACGGTTGCTTGGAATGAATAGGGCTGTCTGCATTTTGAAGGGTTGATTTTGTTTGGAGGGGGATTGTGTTTGGGTTTGTTTTTTCTTTTTGTATTTTGGGACATGTGGGCACTACTGTTAAGGATAATTTTTGTCATGTTACAATGAAAAAAAAATCACCTAAATTTGACAAATATAATCTCATACTAGGATATAACTGTTTCTGATTTTGAAGAAAATGAGATCAGTTGTTTGGAAAGTACAGGTTCAGAACATAACATTGCCCTAGGTGCTTGAATGTTTTTTTAGTTGGTCTTAAAAGTCCCTAAATAATACTGCTTGGAATTACCAGTTTTTGGTGACATATGTGTTACTGCAAATGTAAAGAGATATGATGCTTTAGACATCTGACCTATGTGTCATAAGTATTCTGCACCAACCCATGAACTTCCTGAATGGTATAGGAATAGGTGGCACATCTCTCACTAAAGCTTTTAACTAAGCAGAGTGTTACAGCACATGCATTGGTTTGTAGAAGTGAATTATCATTATCTTCACTCTCCTAACATTTGGTAAATGAGTAGCTGCTATCTTTGTGGGGGCTATCTGATCTGGAGAAATTGGTAAAGTGTTAGATGCTACCAGTTACCTTAATCATATTTATCTTCCATTGAAGGCCAGAGTGCACCTGGGAAAATACAGCCAGGGAGAGTGAAAATTCCATTTGCAAGCTCATGCAGCGGGTCATTGTCAAAACTAGGCCTCCTGCCTTTTCATTCACCACACTTAGCTGATCAGAATACTGGCATCATTTAATTCACTCCCTCGGAGCTTTATCATGTCTGTGCATGGAGTATTTGGTAAGCAGCCAGATGTGCAGGACGTCAGCCAGCCCTAGCAGCTGAGGCACATACCTTGTGGGTAGATCATCACTTTGTGGAGCAGCTGAGGGAGGCTTGGTGGAACCACCTGGGGCATCTTCAGTACTGCTTCGGTAGTGGTGCCCAGCTGAACCAAATTTTATGTTTGTGTGCATGTCCTTGATAAACAATGTTGCAAATGTGAATCTGAAACAGTCAGAAGGCTGTATCACTTTGGAAAGGCCTGTTTGAGAAAGCTTACAAGCCTGACTGAGAGAGAGAGTGCTCAAAGAGATTCAGTTAAGGGGTTTCACGTTGCATATCCAGTATGACTAGTGTCTCTAAAATATCTTGACCTCTCTGCAAGGGGTGCTATAAGCAGCATCCTGAGGGTGGTACATTTTGGTTTGAGGAGGACAGGGGAAGAATTATTCAGGACTCTGGGTGTGAGTGGCTGATTCTGAGAGGGATCTGGAGCTTTGAAAAGGAAACTGGAGAAAGAGGACCTGATATTGCAAAATCATTAAGGACTGTCTCCCAGAAATCCTGAAGTGACTTGATCAAGAACTGGTGGCTCATTAATTTCCCATGTTCTGTCTCTTACAACCTGTGTTACTTTAATAGATGTAGGGGGAGCTTGGGTTATAGTATAAAGGCTTAATGTGGTTGTCGAACTTGTTTGTTGTAGTTTACAAATAAACTAGAGGCCAGAGTCTGATTTTGGTTTGTTGTGCGACCACGTTTCTGAACCTTATCTTCACTGCTGTTGCTGTTGTCTGTGGTTGAGAATAAAGCATGCTCCCTGTGTGCTGGAGCCAGAAGAGTGACCATTACATAAGTATTCCAATATTGAAATTGTTCAAGTGCTCTGAGGAGCCAAGAGCACACAATGAAGAAAATATGTCCTGTGCTATATTGCATTTCCTAGTCCTTTCACAGTAGCATCCTATAGCATTGAGGAGGAGCTCCCTGAGTTTACAAATAAGAATGTTGGGACTTACTCGACGATGATAAATTTTTGGTTTTGAGGGGATTAGAAGACGTTTTCACAAATTATATGCCCATAGCATTTCTGAGAGATTAAAAGGCTGCTTTACTTGCTTGCTTGCTTGGCTTTTCAAGTTCTCACAGTGTAGGTTTATGTCAAGGTTTAAACCTACTTACCAGGCACTTATTTACACATTTAATTATAGAGCAATATGTCAGGTTGCACTTTTCTGTAATCTGTTGTCCCTAAAGTTTTGTTCTCCCTTTTACTTTCCCCACCCCCTGATTCCCACAGTACATGTACAAAATGTTTGATAGTGTTCCTTTTAATTTCTTCAAGCAGAAGAAGAGAGAACAAAATTAAAAGACTGTTTTTGTTGATTTCACTTCTCTAACTAATTCTTAAGGAATTTCTTCCATGAGTGTGCAGCCTGACATGTATTTCTGTAGCTGGTCGTGTAACAGTGCTTCGTGCTGGTGTGCTGTTTCATGGGAGATTTAACGTTGTCTGTAATTGGAGTTCCTGGCATTCATTAGTTTAGATTGTAATAGATCCTGATGCTCACTGACTTTATGGGTATACTTGAGAAGCTGTTTCTTTTTTAAGTCGTTATTGAAGAGTTTCTGGTGTGCTTCATGGTAGTTTATTGGGAGTCGCGGTTGTGTCTTAAGTTCTTAGTTGATGCACAATACAGGGTCTTAAGCTTCTGCTGTTGACTTGAGGTTGTCTCTGCTGGACGCTGACGATGTGACAAAAGAACTTTTCATGTAATTTTACTTCTCAGATGAAAAGTAACCCCCCTGAGCAGCTGGTATCCCATAACATCCTGTGACTATTGCACGTGCAACTGAGTTGTTTTCTCTGCTGTTCTTTCCTCCCTCACTGGCTGTGCAGGAGAGGACAAGAAAAACTCTTACCTCCACCACTAGAGCAAGATGAGCTCTGAAGAGTGCTTTTCATGTCAGGCACTTGGCAGTACCCTCGTCTCAAGTCAGCTCAGCCAGACCTTGGTTACAAAGAAGTGACTAGAAGTCTGCACAGGATGCTGTGCAGATGGTGCCTTGTGCTTTTCGATAGGCCAGGTGATTTGACTCAGAATTAACACTGTGTCTTATTTAAGGTTTTTGATGTCAAGGTAGGACAGTTAAGGTCATTAAATGTCACTGACATTGAAGGTCAGTGTTTAAATTTGAACTCATCAATTCTGCAAAGAAGAATATGCTAATTCTTAAGAATTCTGGCTTTATTAGGGGAGATTTTGAGTGTCTTAAAATTGATAATTCTATAGTCATGGAAGATAGCTGCTTCCATGGTTTTACTTTCTTTGGTAGATAAATAACTTCTGCCCATTCTGTGGTAAAACCAAAAATAGAGAATGGGTCACCTTTGGCTCTTCAAGGTATGAATTGTATTCCTTTTTCATTAAGGTTCACTTTCCCATAATCTTTATAAACTGATGGCTTTTCTGAGAAATGGAAGTTAGTTTATTTGTGATGTAATTGTCTAAGATCTGTCGTTTTAGGTAACTAATCAAGATCTCGCTTAACTAGACACTGTTGATCATGCTGGATAGTAAACCCACAATACCAGCATTTCCAGTCTACAGAATTAAGTCCTGTGGAAACTCACTCCGTTACAGATGTTGTGATTCACTATATGTAAGATATGAAGGAGGTATATAACATTTTTTTCCAATTACAGCCCCTCCTAATATGCTCTTACTGCTTGGGCCCCAGCCTGTTGTAGTCTTGAGATGTCATAGCCACCAGGAAACCTTGCTGAAACATGGAGTTTGCCAAGTTTTGAGAGTGGGGGTGGGACAGGTAAGTGGTGTTTCTTACTTTGTATGACGCTCTTTTGCAATTTGAAAAACATATGCTAATGTTCACACTGGAGGCCACCAGTTCTTTCCCTTTGTATTATTAACTAGTTCTTAAAAACAAAAAACTTGCAAAACTGCGCCATAGAGTGAGCAAACACTGTTTCCTCCCATGCTCTCCCTCCTTTCTCATTGGCATATTCTTTTTGCCAGCAAGATCCTGTGGTATTTTCATCTTCCAGAATACAGAGTATTGTTAGGATTACTTTTGAGTGTGTGCATTTAGACTTTGGAGTCATTTATTTTCAGGAAAGTGGAAGGGGAGAATTGGATATATGTTAAAGTAATTCATGTGCCTAGTACAGCAGTGATCGTGTGGCATTACTGTACTGGTAAATCAACTTCTTAAAATACAGAAATCGTATCACTGATAGTCCCTATCCCCCTTTTCAGCAACTAAACAATTGTAGGCATTTAGGTATGCCTGTATATTTTACTGGATTTATGTATAACAACAGGAGTTTTTAATACTTTTAAAAGTGGTTTTACAGATACCTACTTATTCTTAGCAGAACCGCCTGATGTAAATGTAATTCTCTCTAGTTTTAAAGGAAGCAGTGTATCAGTGCATGCTACTAGTTTTGCCCAAGTGTTTTAGCATTGGAACGTGTCCTGCCAGTCTGCTGCTTTGCAGTAGTTGGCTCAGGAAGAACTCTGCAGATTGACTTTCAGCAAAATTTACCTTGCAGTAAAGTGTAAAAAGATGCCACGTTCCCCCACAAAAGGGGAGATTACTTAGAGAGAAGTTCGCAAGTGTTGCATGCTGATGGTTTCTGAGACTAGCCTTTTCCTTTCAGTGCATGCAGAAACTCCAGATGTGATCAGGTGGATCCTGCTGCTGCTTCAGCATGTTACCTCAAGTAGAAATAGCTTATTGAGAACGCGTGTGGGCGTGTGTGGAGAGGCAGTCTGAGATAAAGGAGACTGCAACATTTTAAACTCTGAAATCTTCTGGTGTGGTAGCAGGAAGGAATGCATGTTTGAAGCTGTAATTCTCTGTTTGCTGATAACATCTTGGGAAATTTCCATTTTCTGGGCTGAAATACTATTTCTGTGTAAAATTAACATACTCTTCTTCCAGCTTAGGTGTCATTGAGTGTCTTGGATTTTTTGCTGAGAAAGGGAAGTTTTCATCATTTATCTGTAATTGCACACGTAAAGCATCTGATCACTGCAAGTTAATTAAACTTGAGTAAGAGAGGCCTGCTTTTGCAGGATGCTTTTTAAAGTGCCTTCTGGGAGGAGAAGGACTTCTCTGAAGGTTGAATCACAAATGTAAATAGCGTCTTTTTTGTGATCCTACTTTGTTTCTGGGTTTTCTTGGTTTTTAAAGTCATAAATGATTGAGTGAGTAGATGGCCTGGCTTAATTTTATCTTCATGAACTGTGAAAGGTATTAAATCCTAGGGCCATCTACTTAGATCTTGCACAAGCATAAATGAATATACTTAGTGTTTGGTATATGCATAGCTTATGTACTGCACGGTTAATAGTTTCTGTGCATGGAGAAAATCACTAGATTCTACAATGACCTCATAAAGTATCATTTGCAGCTTAGGTTGGTTTGGTTTGGTTTGGGTTTTTTTAAATGGATGTGACTGTTACAGCTCCTAAGATAGATCCAAATGGGTTTTGATACTTGGTCTGCATGAGGAGGCCAGATACTGCAAAGAATTCTGCATTTGCAATGTGTTCACGTCACAGATCTGTTTGGGGATTTTTGCAGGTTGGAAAAAACCCAGAAAACACTTCAGCTTGTGTAATTCTGGCATTCAGTGTTGGTGCTTTGTGACTTCTAAAATACGTGAACTCTGCTCTCAGACTCTGCATTTCCATAGGGTCTGGTAGGAATGTATCTTTAGATGTGCTGGCTTCGTCAGGAATTCTACAGCTTGAGAGGGAAAATTTTGTTTTAAGAATGTTTGTGGCATTCACAATTTTTCTGTAGATGTCAGGGCTGGGATTTTTCCTATCAATAATAACCTGTCTTCATTTCATTAAGCATCTGGAATGAGATGGAGCCTTAACACATTTCAGGGCTAAGACATAGCTGTGAAGTTAGTAGTAAGTTGGTTTTATTTTCTTGGAATAACTGCCTTTTACTGCGTATTATCACTCAGATCCATCTTAATTCATCTGATTTTAAATAGGTCATGGTTGTTCTGAGGTATGCAGATTTCACATAATCCTATTAATATAAAAAGACAATGTATTTTATGGAGTTTTTGAGAAGAGATGGTGTGAGAAATGTTTCAATATTTAATACAGAACTGTAAAATACTTCATTATAGTATATACGTGGAGGGAGGAAAAATGGTTACATACTGAACTGCAAATTCTTCCTGGAAACATTGTCAGCATTGACATAGATCACTTTCCAGTGTTAGGAAGTCCCCTTTACATGTCCCAAATGTTTGCAAGCCCAGTAACAGGTCCAGTGGGTTGGCCTCCTCCACAGCAGATTGATGCATCTTGAACTGCACAAGGATGTGGTGGGATCTAGGAGATCAGGGATGTAGGAGAGCAGACGTGGGGTCCTGCCTGTGCCTTCCTGCCTGCAAGGACCTGCAGCAGTCTGCTGGCATGCAGTGCTGGAGGTGCAGCCTCCCCTGTCACCTCTGTTTCTGGGGCTCTGCAGTGGTTTGTAAAGACCCACGTGTCACCAGCAGTGCAGGGGAATCCTCTTCTCCAGCACTGTGACTTGGAAAAAAACCCTGGGTACTTCGGGCAATACTGTTCTCATTGGGGATAAGCATGCAGCTTCTCAAAAGTTCTGATAAATCAGTTTTACAGCTTTATTAAAATAGCAAAAAGATAAATGAAAGGAAACCACTTATCCTTTTAAGTGCATTGCTTATCGTGGATGATAACTTGCGTGCTCTTCAAAAGAACTGCATTTTATGGTTTGGTTTTGTTTTGCGTGGGTTTGGTTTTATTACAGCAAACAAGGTTGTCAGTATCTTTCCTCTGGGTTAGTTATGTTACCTGTAATGTCTAGTAAGTTAAACATTAGAAAACTTATCATGCCATGTAACAGCTGGAGAGCAGGTAAACAAACATCATTGTAGTCTTTCATTAACAGCATAAGTTAGTTTTTGGGATCAGAGACCTTATTAGTTGTTTTGACTGTTGAAATCTGAAGTCAAACTTGACATTTCTTGCTTGATCTTCTATGTCTTTCTGTTTTGCTTTTGAAGCAATCACAGAAATAGCACCTGAAATTGTATCCAGAAATCATTCGTTCTTCATTATCATTAGACTTTGGGTCAGGTTAGAGGCACAGCACAGCATCAAACAAGAGGAAAACGTGGCATATCCTAAGTACAGGCTTTACCTTATAGTGTGAGGAAATGCCTTGTAGGGCAGTAGGGTATGCTGACCTGTTTTGGGTTTATCTGCGTTGTGCAGTGCCATGTAGAGATCTTGGATCAGGTTGTGACAGCATTATAGCTGCATTGGCACGGTGTGCTATTGGAACTGAGGTACTCATTTTCCCAACAGGGCTGTATGGTGAGCCTGGATGAGGGTCCTAGCTAATTTTAACTATGAGAAAGTTTTATGTGGCTGTATAAGAAGTAGTTTCATAATTATGCATTAAGCTGAGTAAGCATAAGCAAGGCAACTTGGTTTTGGGATGGAGGGATGTTGCTTGTCATGTTACTGATTTTGCATTCTGGCAGCCTTTTGAAAAAATCTATTTGTATCTGATGTATCTGACCTTTTTCAAGCAAGTGCTGGCTTATTACTTTATAATATTGGGGCAAGGATAGGGGAAGGTTTACTCCTATCTTAATAGTCTTCTAGTTGTTAAGACTGTAAAGGTTACGGGAAACTAAGTATTGCTGCTCCTTTCAGTCTGAATATGTTTGTAAAGTGTTGGCTGCTGTTGCTAGTTTTGCTAAGGTACAGCAGAATGAAAAATAACATCATGGTTTTTGGTTGCTCCCAGCCAGAGTGCCCAACAAAAGCTGTAAATAATAGGAACAGTTATTCTGATTTGGTTTCTAGAACACACCCTTTTCACAACGTTAGGGAGGAAGAATCTCACCTCCTTCCTGCAGTTCTGCAGTTCTCCCTTCCTCATGCACTTCAGTTCTGCTGCAGAGATCTCCTAACGTTTCAAAGACGTGTGTGGGTGTGGGGTTGAGTGGGAGAGCATGTTTATAAATATCTGTAAACAGTTGAAGCTGAGTTACTGTAGTGTGGTTTAGGGGGACAGGTGTGTGACAAGGGGGAAGGAAGTTAGAAAAGGCAAAATGATGAGAATGGCAGTGGAAAATAGAAAAAGGACCAGCCTAAAGGCAATACGAGATCCATCTTAACTGAGGATGAAGTGTTCGCTGGGGTGGTGCTGAACATGATAAAACCCCCTCAAAACCAAGATTCATATTGATTAGTTTGAAAACTGAATTAGAAAGTTGATAGTGGTGTGATGAACTGCAGTGCACAAGTGGATGTTCTCTTAATCGCAGGAGGCATGGCTTAGAAGAACTTGATATTATACTTGAATGCCTTTTGATATTGTTAGATAAACAAATGGTATTGTTTTGTCTTTGTAGGAAGATGAAAAATTTCTGACAGACTTGTTTGCACAACTAACAGATGAAGCCACAGATGAGGAGAAAAGACAGGAATTGGTAAGAGATCTGTACACTGCATATGAAAGGGACAATTACTAGATCTTGACTATGTGCATTATTTTTTTAATTACTAATGAGTATATTATTCCTGCTTTTCAGGTAAATTTTCTGAAAGAGTTTTGTGCATTCTCTCAAACACTGCAACCTCAAAACAGAGATGCGTTTTTTAAAACCCTGTCAAATATGGGCATATTGCCAGCACTAGAAGTCATACT
Organism: Porphyrio hochstetteri; assembly: GCA_020800305.1. Classification (NCBI taxonomy): domain Eukaryota; kingdom Metazoa; phylum Chordata; class Aves; order Gruiformes; family Rallidae; genus Porphyrio; species Porphyrio hochstetteri. Next base: position 2,008,196 of record CM036908.1, read on the forward strand.
GGTAAGTTGGCTCCATTTTGTTTGTGATAATTTTATCTCCAGAGAGGTTTCTGTAAAAAGTAAGTAGGTGAAACTTCAGTCACGTGGTTTTCTGAAGTGTTTTGATTCATTTGTCTTTTCGTAGCTTGAGATTCAGAACATTTGAATTACTTCTGTAAAACTTCAAAAGCAGTTACAGGATGGCATTGGTAAGTGTCCTGGCATCCTGCTGCTTGGCATACAGTTAAACAAGAAAGTAGGGAGATAAACTAAAGGGCAGGCAAACCATGTTTTGCCCAATAGCTGGTATGTATACAAAGAATAGGTTAGAGTCAATTCAGTTTTAGAATACAGAGTTCGTAACAGGTATGACTTTTAGGTAGGAATTAAAAGCAGTATGTGTTCTGGTTTTCATTCAATTTAAGCATTTTATTTTAAGGAAACGTAAATGACTTTATTTGACTTTTGCAGGGTATGGATGATGCACAAGTACGCAGTGCAGCTACTGATATATTCTCATATTTGGTTGAATACAACCCATCCATGGTACGAGAGTTCGTTATGCAGGAGGCGCAGCAGAACGATGATGTAAGTAGCGGGTCCCCAGAAATGTCCACATTGGTTTTTGGAGTTGCTGCGTTATATTTACAACTCTTTCATGACATGAGCCCTAGTTCTCTTGGGTTAAGCATGGAATACAGTCAGGGTGGTTACAGGAGGCAGAACTACCCTGTTTTTAATTGTCCTGTTAGTCAGGTGAGATGCACGTTCCCCTGATGACATATTCATGTTCCATTGCATGTAACAAAAAACATGTTACCACAAGCCATCGTTTCAGCTAACATCAGCTGTCATACAGGCTAAGCAAATGTTTCTGATGGTGGCCTCTTTCAAATGCAAAGTACAACTTTCAGTCTTGGTCTTAGCATGTACATGTGTTTTCAGTTTACTTGAGTTTATTATCACACATGTTGAGAGTGGAATTATGGTCCTTTCTGACAGAGGTTCTCATTTCCCAGAGATCCTCTGTAGCTGATCAGTGCAGAAGGCTAGCACAGAGCTGGGAGTAGGAAATGTATTTCCAGGTGGTGTTCAGTGGAGAAGAAACATCGTGCTGCCTTTGCATAGAGGAGAGAGTTAATACTTCTTTCTCTTGTGCCTCCTAAAACCATGCCAGAGAACAGGAACAGCTGGTGCTGCTGCTTCTGTGGTGGAAGGAGGAGGCAGCTGGGGACAGGGAATATCACTGGTGATTCCAGCCACTTGAACCTAGTGCCTGTCCTCTGTTACGGGGACAGTGGTAGCCAAGCAGCTTTAGTGTAGGGATTCCTAAATGCAAATACTATTTTCTACTTAAGTGTTATTCTTTCTTTTCTTTTTTTTTCTTTTTTTCTTTTTGTTGTTGCTGTGCAAATACAAGTTGAGGTTATTTTTAGGTGAAGATAGTTAGCAGTATAAAATTTAATGTTGTATGTTTGTGGAAATAAAACTCTTGGTATGTATTCTAAAGGGAGATATAAACTAAAGTGTCTGTACTCTGGAAATGCTTCCAGAAATCAGTTGAGTTTGGAGACTGTTAAGTATCTGTCTCTACCTTTCATCTGTTGGTGTTTCAGTTTGGACTGTATTCTAAATTAGATTGTTAATTGCAGACCCATTTTTATGTGCTTTGAAAGATTTTTCTTCACTGCCTGCCTTCTTACCATTGAACCACTGATCAAAAGGTGTCACTGGCACATAAAGTTAATTTGTTTCTGTTAAGTTTGGTGGGGTTTTGTCTGGTGGTAGTTTACATTTTACAAAATTTTGCTAGAACACCATTTTTAACGAGGCAGTGAGCCTTTTAGAAGGTAATTTCTTATTTGGGGCAAGGGAGAAGCATTGGAATTGATTTTCTGCCCTTTTCTTCCCTTCCATTAGGATATATTACTCATTAACCTCATTATAGAACACATGATTTGTGATACAGATCCAGAACTTGGAGGGGCAGTGCTACTCATGGGTTTGCTTCGTACTTTAGTTGATCCAGAAAATATGCTTGCCACTGCCAATGTAAGTAAATAGCTTCAAAGGAAATTGGAGTTGGGTTTTGTGGGGTATTTGGTGATATGTTACATATATAATTCTTTTTAAAATTATTTCTTTAGAAAACAGAAAAGACAGAGTTCTTGGGTTTCTTCTACAAACATTGTATGCACGTTCTGACAGCCCCTTTGTTGGCCAATACTACAGAGGACAAGCCTAGCAAAGGTAATGCCACTCTGGGTGTGGGGCTCATCAGAGCTGTTGAATGTCAATGTTTAAAACAGAGTAACTGTCAAAGGACTTTTTCTGTCTTAAGGAGAAGTAGTTCAGAGTAAAATGTTGATTCACGATTTAGTAATTTGAATAATTTATAAAATTCAGCAGAGAGATCTGATTTAAGAAGTGAGAAGCATTTGCTGCAGCTTTTACTTCAGTAAAAATAAAAATATTTGTATAATTTTTAGCAAGTCGTGGGGCTGTTTGGTGATGCAGACTTGTAAACATCCGTAAATGTTTTTAAATCCAGGGATTACCAGAGAAGATGCAAAATCGCCTCTGAGGGGTCAGTGATAAAGTAACTAGCAGCAGTAGTGTTTATTAATATTATAACACATCCAGAATGGATGTAAAATGAGGTCTGCAAAAGAGACTCAAACATTCTTTAAACTTAGATTTATGGTATAGATCTTCAAGGGATTAGTTAAATTAATTCTGTTTTTTCTTCACTGGCTTCCAGATAGATTGGAAGTGAGCTTTTTACTACTTAAAATACTTTAATGGTCAACAATCTGGTGATATTTTTGACAAGGTAGCATTACCTTCTAAAAAAGATCAAATCTAATGTGTATTTAATTTATTATTTCCCTACTTAAAGGCAGGACTTGAGTTACTTCTCTGTATGTGCTGACACGATTATGTCGTAGAAGTATTAAAAGAGCCTGAGATAATTTCTTGCATAGCACTTCTGTTAAAAAGCAAAATCTATCAGTTTTGCTCCAAACTTAGTTGAGGTACTGTATATAAGGCACTATTTTATGATATAGACACAGGACATGTAGACGTTTAACCAGATCTCATCATAATGAGATTGATTAAATAGGCCTGAGCACTTATGTTCCTGTTAAGTTCTGTGCTCTCTGAACCTTCAGACACTGATGTAAGACAGACAAAATGTAATTGTTTCTATAGTTAAAGAGGGTTTCCTGCCATATCTGTATAAATAGAAAATACTCAGTCCGTAACAGGCTTGTTCAATTTCTATTTTAAAGACTAAACATACCCTCCAACATGTTCTCTAAACTCTCTGTGGGAACTTGGAACTGTTACCAGACTGCAGTTCAGTTAGCTTTTGAAGGCAGTATCCTAGATATGTTTAATTATTTGGGGTTTGCTTTTATTGCAGATGATTTTCAGACAGCCCAGCTCTTGGCATTGATACTGGAACTGCTGACTTTCTGTGTAGAGCATCATACTTACCACATAAAGAATTACATCATTAACAAAGATATCCTGCGAAGGGTACTCGTTCTCATGGCCTCAAAGCATGCTTTCCTGGCATTGTGTAAGTTTGAAAGCTGAAGGATAAACTACTGGTTTATGAATGTGAAGCGTTACATACCTTCATTCTGTTGGGAGACAGCTGTTCACAGATCCTGACAATCTGACTCAGTACAGAAATCTGCTGTCATACTGTTTCTCATACCAGATTAGAGCCATGTTAGCAGCATTAGTAAATCATTTTGCATTTATACAGTTATTTTTCTAAAAAGCTGAAGAATTTTTCTTAACCTCAGTGGAGAGGGGAAAAGATGGTATCTCAATGTAGAATATTGTAAGACAGCAGTTAGAAGTTTTGATGTTCTTTTAAGTAGAAGTTATCAGAGGTATTTAACTAGAGATACAGTTACCAGGCTGCATTAAACAACACAACACAGAAGCCCAGTGTGCTGCTCACCAGGCTCTGGTAGCTTCCTGACCATGCTCAGCACAGGAATAGCAGAGCAGTGTGACTTAGTCCTGGAGGCAAGTGAGAGATTTTTTCCATGATTCCGGTGTGTGCACAGAGTAAAAAAAAAAGCCTAAAGTGGACTGAGCAGAGCCATACATTAAGAAGTACATTTGATATTTGTAACTGAATTACCTGAATTTGGTTTTTGAGCCCTTGGATAATCTTTTTTATATATATACCTTGTTGCTAAACAAAACGTGCTGCCTTATAGCAAGATGATATTCTACTTTGTGATTACACATGGGCATTCACATATGTGTGTATGCTTCAGAGTTTCAGAAAGAGCTTTAAACCCGATGTAAATTAAGTCTTTATTTTGCTGTATGTATAAAGAAAATGTCATTTACCAATTTTAAAATGAGATCGTTTGCATCTGAAGAGGACAGGACTTATTTCAGTGTCATTAAACATACACTTGAATAATAGGAATGATAAGCAAATTTCCCAGTTCTTCCACTGAGAAAATATTTTACCTTTATCATAAGTGATTAAAAAATTCAAAATATACCTTTATGTTAGTATTAATAGAGTTAAACTGTGAACTGTGAACAGAGGTAGTTTTGATTGTACAGTTATGATGGAGGATTTCTCTATAGTAAAATAGATACGTAATCTTCAGCTGTATAGTCAAGCCTGTTGGGAAGCAGAGAGCAGCTGCATGTGTTACCTGGTTCTAATAACAAAATGCTGTGTCAGACCTGAGGCTGCAGATTGCCCTAGCTCATGCTGAGTACTTTCTGGATTTTTTTTCTTACAAATTCAAAAATCCTTTTGACAACACTTGTGTTCCAGGTGCCCTTCGTTTCAAGAGGAAGATAATTGGGTTAAAGGATGAATTCTACAACCGTTACATAATGAAAAGCTTCTTGTTTGAACCTGTGGTCAAAGCATTTCTAAACAATGGGTCCCGTTATAACCTGATGAACTCTGCCATAATAGAGATGTTTGAATTTATCAGAGTGGTGAGTGCTGCTGTTTGAAACTGCTGCTACAAAGATGTCGAGTTTAGCTGTGCTCTGTGGTGTCAGTTCAACAGGATAGGGAAACATGCAGAAGACACACCAGTCTTTTCTGATGATATTGGAGCACCACGAAGTTCCTCCCATGGGGAGTCTCTTAAAATACCCATGCCAGTTTGGCTCTCTGCACAGTACTGTTTCCTCACTCTTGTTTGCATCCAGATTGAGGAGATGCTGTACAGGCTGTGAATGTGGTAAGTGGGGCCAAGTTAGGGTGCAGTCAGTCATGGAGGAGTAAGTGGGTGAAGAAAAAAGCAGGCTTTGTCACTTCTTGAAATCTGTGCTGGCAACCTCTCACCTCTTCAAGTTGGGACTTCTTTATGAAACAAGTAAATCCGTAGAGGTGGCCTGACTTCTGTGCTGTGCTCTTCCTGTACTCCATCAGATTGGTTGCTCATTTACAGTTCATGCTGTTTCATCCTATGTTCCTATACTCCAATTATTTAAAATCCAGGTCTGATTTTAAAGGCAGCAGATTAAACTGTGCTTTTGTTGTCACTGGTGTATTACCATTCATAGGAGGTGACCTTTGAGCACGTAACCAAAAAGGAAAATAACTGGTGTGTTAAGGTTTATGTGGCCTTGCTTGTCCTTAGGAGGTGGTAGTTGGGGTGCTTGTTCTGCTGTGCAGTGCTGAGGCGGCCAGACAGCGCCCAGGAGCATTTCCCTGCTGCGCTGCGCTGGTCTCAGCTCTGGGATGTCCTTGGGACCTGAAACAGCAGGACAGTTGGGAGGCTTTTGTGCAGGACCTTGACCAGCACTGCATGAGAAGTATCTTCCTTGTTCTCATCCTAAACAAATGCAGTGAATAATTGTTTTTACATAAATGATTTATTTGCAGTGAGGAAAGAAACAGTATGAATGCTAATTCTGTCTCTGGCAAATTAATTGACTGACTACAGGAAGTGCCAGTTAAACCATCACTGTAAAAATACAGTTACAGTGGGAAAGACTTTTTAGAATCAGTTCTGGTATAATTTTGTATTGGGTTTAAGGTTCTCTTCTTGTGTTTTAAAGATGCTGGTAGAAAATTGCTGCTTTTGTGCCTGTTTCACTAATCAAATATTTGAAGCTCTACATTTTTGAATAATTTGCATGTACTACTTTCTGCATAAGTTAATGAATAAGAAGCTTCCTATAGAATGTTTTAAAGTAATCTCTCATTTAAGTTACTTTTATATTGCAGTAAATAAACTAATTGGAATGAAAATAAGTCACTTGATGTTTCTTTGTTCCTATAGGAAGATATAAAATCATTAACAGCTCATGTAATTGAAAATTACTGGAAGGCACTGGAAGATGTAGACTATGTGCAGACGTTCAAAGGACTGAAACTGCGATTTGAGCAACAAAGGGAAAGACAAGATAATCCAAAACTTGACAGGTAAAATGCTCTAAATTCTCTTATTTAATATAACTTCTCTTATTTAGTATCTTAGAGCTTTAATTCTATTTTGGGAATGTTGATTGGTTGTTTTATGACACTGAGAAATGTAAATAATTTGGACTCCTGCTTGTATCTCAGGCATTGTTGAGTTTACCTGATTGAACGTGTGATTTCCAGATGGGTTGTCTCAAACTCCTGATCAGCTTTCAGCTAACATTAGTTGCTGGACCCCCAGTAATAATACTGAGTTCTCACATCCTGAATTTATGTATCCTGTTGTAACGAGCCTAGAGGCCTTTCAGATACCCAAAGTTCATTTGCTTAAATACTGGATTCTCACTGTTTGATTGACAGGTTGTTTGGTTGTGAATTACTGTTCTCTGGATTTTTCCTTCAAAAATTCATGTCGGGTTCCTTCTATTTTAGCTAGTTGTAGGAGTACATATTTAGATCAGCTCTACCGAGTGACTGAGAAATAGAATATTCAGAGGCATTTTCAGAGGATGCTTTTTTGGTCACTGTTAGATTTGCTGATGGAGTGCAAAACAAATCTGATGTGCGACTTGAATCACAGTTACCCAAGGTTAAGAGGGTAGGGTGTGTAAAAATAGGAAGTTTAGGACTTATTACTCCATTTATTTTTGGCAAATGACGTTAACTTTTGCGTGTAGTTTCATTGACATGAAGTGGACTGCTTGTGTGAAGAGATGAGTTACGCTTCAGAACTGTGAGCAAGACCTGTCCTAGTCCATGTCATTTCTGAAGTGAAGCCCCTTGTGGCTCAGCCCAGCCGGCAGCTGAGCACCATGCAGCCCATCCCCTAGCTCCCCCCTGCAGTGGGAAGAGAAAAAACGGGGCAGGGGACAAGAGCAAAAAGAAGGGGGGACAAAGGCAAACCTTCTGGGTGGGGATGGCAGCTTACTGGGACAGCCACAGGAGGGAGGAATAACAGTAACAGGCCTCTACAGCAAAATACACAGAACTGGTGATGCACAAGGCAGGGTCTCACCCAACCTCACAACTCCGACCGTGCAGCTCAGAGACGTCCCAAAGCTGGACCGTCCCCAAACCGCGTGTCCTGGAGCTGGGCGCTCTTCCTCCGCCAGCGCCCCTTCTATGCTGAGCGTGATGTCATGGTATGGAATCCCCCCTCTGGCCAGTGTGGGTCACCTGTCCTGGCTGTGTCCCCTCCCAGCCTCCTGGGTGCCCCCGGCCTTCTCTTCATCAGGGCAGCATGAGAAGCTGGAAAGTCCTTGGCTGCTTGGCCACAACTAAAACACCCGTGTGTTACCAGTGCTGCTCTCATCCTGACTCCCAAACACAGCACTGCACCAGCTGCCAGGAAGAAAATTACCTGAGCTAAAATCAGGACGTGCCCAAAGCAAGAAAATAACAAAAAGGTGGAGCTGAGATAGACCAGCACTAGTAACAGATCAAATGGGGAGGGAGAAGTAGCTCTTGTTATCCAAGGCTCTGAAGAATGGCAAATATTGATAGTGGCCAACAGTTGCAACATGTGGCAAGTGGATGTGGCAGGAAGAGACAGGTGTCTCTGTAATGTGTCTGTTTCAAACTGGAGTCGTATTTAAGTTTGATTTTGGGTTGAGGATTTTCTTTTCTCTTTACCATGTTGGACTCTGAATACTGATGAGTTACAGAGTATTTTCAGGGGGAAAAAAACCCAGTCTTTAGTTTCTAAACCCCTTGGTTCATAACTTTTCATTTACCAGTGCAGAGTGTTAAACCAAGCCTGAATGCAACACTTCAGTGACTTTATTAACATTACTTTTCATTGTGCTGTTTGTAACCTACACAATGGTGGATGGAGGTTTCTGTGCTGTTAGCAGAGTTTCACCTCACTTCTTTATAAAAAATATTTTAATGATACTGGCATTGAAAATACAAAGATTCACATTATAGAACCATTTGCTCATATTTTTATTGCTTTACAGTATTTGTAAGCTTATTAAGCTGTCACTGTAAATGTTTTATTATTAAAATGAGTTGGGTTTTGACTCAGACTTTTAAAACTTTGTGTTCTGCAGCATGCGCTCCATTTTGAGGAACCACAGATACAGGAGGGATGCAAGAACCCTGGAGGATGAGGAGGAAATGTGGTTTAATACTGATGAAGATGATATGGAAGATGGAGAGGCTGTGGTGCCCCCTTCTGACAAAACTAAGAACGATGAAGATATTATGGACCCTATCAGTAAATTCATGGAAAGGAAAAAGTGTGAGTGATGAGAAGCAGCTTGCCGTGTGGCTTGTGCAGCAGCCATAAGGTGTATTCATAGTTCCACTGCAGTGAAGGATCTGTATGTATTTATTCTGAAGTTTTGAGAGTTTTGAGTTTGTGACACCAGGGTAGTGGAGCACTCCTTCCAAGCCAGTGGCGTTATCTTTAAAAGTGGAATGATACCTGTTGATTTCTTGAAGCATTGGGATGACAGTCGTCGCTGATAGTCAGGTGTACCTGTGTCTTACCCAGGTTTAGAATTCAGTGTTTCTGATCTGCGTGTTCAGGGTGTCACTGGAGAATGAAAGTGTTCGTTCCTGGCCAGCGCCAACAGCTGCAGGTGGTACACGAGTGTGGGGGGAAACCAGTCTGTGACTTTACCAAGCTGTACATAAAGTGTTGAGCCTTCCCCAACACAGGAGTGTGATTTGTAGTTAAATGTTTTGCTCAGTAATATTGCTTTACTTTTTAATTTGACTTTATTTTACTTCACCGCTTTTTTTCTCTCCAGTGAAAGAGAGTGAAGAAAAGGAAGTTCTTCTGAAAACGAACCTTTCAGGTCGTCAGAGCCCAAGTTTCAAGCTTTCCTTTTCCAGTGGTACAAAATCGAACCTTACCAGCCAGTCATCTGCAAGCAATCTGCCAGGATCCCCAGGGTCTCCGGGATCCCCAGGGTCCCCTGGGTCTCCAGGATCAGTTTCTAAAAGCACATCTCAGATGGCAGCTATTACAACCAAGGTAATTTTAAATGAGCACAGGCTGACTTCAGTGTTACAGACTGGGAGTTTGCTGTAGCATCTCTGTCAGGATCATGTGAATTGTGGCAGTACTGGACTGTCTGGTTGGTCTGGCCTTTAGCATTTCTAAGAACTGGTGTGTGTATAAAAAGAAGAACTAAAAGCTTTTTAACACCCATACTCTTAAAATATGAAGCATACAAGTAGGTGCTGTTGGCAGCGACCTGTACTGTGAAATACAGGCAACACTTCTGTGCCATTGCACAGGGGTATTTGGCAGGTAGGAGTATAGAAATGCTTTGGAAACATTGCCAGACTTTGCCAGACTCCACCATGTCCCGCCACCCCCAGTGAGAATTTCTACTGTTACCATTTTAATATGGTTCACAGTGATATAAATGGCACATGTGAAAGAAAAAAATTGTATTATGGAGATGTGGTGGCTCTAAACCAAAACATAAACAGTGTTTAATATCCTACCATGACTTTTTTCACCTTTGGAAATAACATATTTAAGTAGAAGAAGAAACCCCATTTAAAAGAGTCACTATAACTTCCAGTGAATATCCAAAATGAGCATTTTTTAATTCATTTTAGGATGCTGTTAGATTTTGTCAGTTTTTGGCTAAAATGAGCAAAGTCAGAGAAATAGCGTGACTGCTGTTTTGAGCACTGGGGACAGATGAGGTGGGGGACAGCTTAGTTCAGAGAATGAGAATTTACTTTTGTGAGAAGCGTTTCCATTTCTGGGGAGTCTGATATGTCCCCCAGTTCGCAGGTGGCCGTGGAGTAAGGATCATCCTTAGTTTGTAATGCCCCCGGCAGGAACTGCTTGTTCACTTCTAGCAAGGGCAAACGGGGGGTGAGGGTTCTTCTTTCTTGCAGTAGAAGATGTTTTAGGAGCTCGTGCTGGGGTTACCTGCTGTGGAAAACACCTGAACGAGAAGAGTTTGGCTGGTGGGCAGCGACACTTCCTCTAAAGACTTCTGTGGAGGGAGGGGAAGCAGCTTTATTTCATTTATGAAATAAAAGAATCAGTAGTTAGTCAGGGGCTTTTAAAAGGGGTGGGATTGGCTTGGAGCCTGGTTCAGTCTGTGCTGTGTTTCTGCCGGAGGCTTGTTCTCTCCCAGGGAGGTGTAATTCCTTGAATCCCACATGGAGTCTTTCGATATGGAGCATATTGCAGAGAGCACAGGCTCCAAAATTTCACATCAGGGTGGAGAAAGGAACTGCTGAGGTTACACTGAATATGAAGTGCATGAACCACCACTGCTGGGCTCAGGCACAGGGTGCCTCTGGGGCTGTACAGAACAGGTGCCATTGCTGATGGAGGTGCACGTTGGTATGCAGTTGGTTGCAATGCTCTGGTTTGGGTGCCTATCATTAGACATGTGAGTTGTTGCTGAGATTTTGTAACCTGTACACCTCGTGCAATTCCATTATTCAAAAAATCCTTCAAGTTACTACACACTTAAACCAGCTTTTGTGAAGATAGACCGTGTTCTAAAAGCAAAGTAGCTTAAAAATTGACATGAAAGGGTATTCTGTATTTGTTTCCAAAGTGCTTCCAGATTGCTCGTTGCCACAGCCAGTTATGCTTAGAAAAAAGTAGGAATTTTCATCTTTACAGATGGAGCTGCAGTGACATTTAGCAAAACTAACTGGATTTGGGGATTTTCTTGAATTTCACTTGGAAGTATTTATTTTCTGCCTAGTTGGGTAAGAGTTAAGCCCCATTTTAGATTTATTAAACATTTTTCAGGCAATGTCTCTTCCATTCATACTGAAGGATTTCTTTCTGTTCTGCTTCATTTTATCCAAAACTTCATCAATCAGTATGTGTGATTCTGTGACTCTGCTTGGGTAGCACTCGGTGCAAAGTCAGTTTCCAGTGCAGACTGACGTATCAATGCAAAGGCGTTTTCCTAACTGCAGTAACTGTGCCTGTCGTTGTAGGGAGGCCTCGTTGGGCTTGTAGATTATCCCGATGATGATGAAGAGGATGATGAAGATGAAGATAAAGAGGAAACTTTACCTTTGTCAAAGAAAGCAAAGCTTGAGTCATCATAATGGCAACTGCTGAAGAACATTACCAGTTGGGGGAAGGATATTTTTCCAAAAACAAAAGCCCACAGCAAAGCAGCAATCTTTTGTGAATTACTGTGTGTGACACAGATCAACTTATACAAACGATTTCTGCCAATCAAGTGCCAATTCAAAGGAGCAGAAGAAGAGGAAATACTTCGTTTAGGGGAAAGACTTACGCCTTTGAGCTCTCCAGCTTGGACCACACGTTGCCCTTTTCTCAGGGAAGGAAATGGAAAACAAAAAAAACACAAAACAAACAAACAAGCCAACAGGGCAGGAGTTTTGTTAGTGGAACTCTGGATTGGCTGGTCAGTTGCTACAATCAGAATATGCTTTCTTGGACCATGTATGAGACTTCTGAAGAAAAGGCAGGGTTTGCCATAATTCTTCACTAGTTAAGGATGCCAGCAGTTTCTTTGTATGAAAGAGACCTGCCTTTGAAATCGTACATTCGGAACATTTTAGTCAAGCTGCAACAGGTTTTAAAAACCTCTATGGGGGAGGGCCGAATAGAAAGTTTCCTCTTTTATTTTATTTTTTTTTAATCTGTTCCCTTTGCCCTTTAAACTGCAGAATATTTTTTTTTGGAGGTGGGGGATTTGTTTGTCCCTTCTTGATTAAAGATTGAGTGGAATTCTAGATGTGGTCACTTTTGTGTCATAATTTCCCCCCCGAGTGTATGCTTAGTTGTTGAGTATATATTTGGGACCATTAAAATTTTTTGATGTAATATAATCTCACTGTTGTGCTGGTACCTGTTTCACCCTGTGTAATTTTGTTCTGCTACACAGTTCTTAATATGTTCAGGATTTTATGGAAGATGGTATAGTTTTTATTGGAAAAAGAAATAATCTTACCACAATGTGCATAAAAGCAATACTATTTTGTGACTAAATATTTTATATTAAATTTTACATCAGCAATTGTCGAGCAAAAATTCAGGGAAATGGGATGGAATAAAAGAATTGAAACCTATAGATATGAAATTAGTATTCCAAAGAGACTTTAAATTTCGTATCTCAGAAGGATGATGGCAGACTAACTCATCAAACTGCAAGAGGGATGATTGAGGAATACGGAGATACTGACTCATCTGACTTAAAGAAATAAAAAAGAAATCATTAAAGCTGAAGGAAAACGGCATTAGTGGTATTTTTTAAAACCTCTGATTCCCTTTGGAATACCAGTTGTAGTGAATCAAAGATGGCTGTAGAATAAGGATAAGCTTTACAAGGATACCATCTTTGGAAATCTGATCTAACACTCAACTGAAAAGCAGCAATTAACCTTTGGGTCTAAGTCACCAACTGCGTTCTTTCCCCTTTTTCCAAAACCTGAAATACTCTCAGTTACTAATTTGAAGCTGGATGTTCTATCCTGCTTCCTCACTGCTTTCACAGGAGGTGCTCTGACTGCACAGCAGTGCTTCCTGAGAAGGGCAGTTTATTCCCTTCCTTTGCAAACAAGAGGCTCTCTTACCTGTATTTTCCTTCCAGACATTGCAGGCACCGTGTGGCGGCACTCAGGGTGTTGTATGTTAATGCATCACACACGAATAGAATTAAGAGAAATGAAAACCCAGGGCTGGGTCACACGTGGTCACAGCCAAGGGTAGATGAGCACTTTGTTTTTGAAAACAGTGTTCCATGGCAGGCTCAGTGCTGCCCACGAGAGTCAAAGCTTTCATGCTTGGACTTCACTAATAAATACTGGTCATTGAGTGTGCATTAGGGGAGAACAACCAGCCATCTTTCCTCCAAAAGTTCATTTGAAATCACTTCCCAAAGTCGAGTTTTTAGTGTTTGAAATGTTTTAGACAGGGCAGTTCTCAGCAAGACATTTCACAGAGAGGGCAAGAGTTGAGCACTCGGTCACTACAAGATGAGATCCCCTCATGCTGTCTGAAACCTGCTTTTTGCAACTTTGGTGTCAGAGCAGACACCATGACAAGCAAATCTGTACTTTTGCAGGTTTTCTTAATTAGCCTGAATTCAAATCCGTCCCAATCTGTCGAACTTTCCTTCAGCATACAGCTCTCAAAATTCCTCTCTACAGTTGTCTCCGTGTCCTGCAGGCTGCACCTCAGGAAGCCGTTCTTCAGATTTGGTCAAAGGAACGTTTTATTATTCATGTTTTTTGTGTTCCTTCAGCTATTGAGTGTTGGATCTTGAGATGGTTGATGCCACAATCTTCTCAACTCTCAGATGTTTGCAGAATTCTTGTAGGAATCTTGGGTTTCAGACTTTGAACACTTGAAGCGTTCCATTTAACAGAAGAAACTGTAAGTTGGTGGGTTCAAAGCAACAATGGAATCAGGAATACTTTTTAACTTTTCTATTTTTATGAAGCTCTAAAGGAGTGGTAAAACAGCGAGCTGCACATCTAATGCTGTCTGACTTGCAGTTAGATGGTTAGTTGTCTTCCCAGGTACCTAATGCTTGTGGCCTGACAGAACATGTCTACACTTAGCTGGTCTATTCATGGAAGCTGGAAGTGGTTGGGAAGTAGGTGAGTTTGGGGACAGCGGTGGGTGTGTTCTTGCCCACTGACTCACTGTTGTATTCATGAAAATTTTAAAATATATTAAAAAAAAAAAGGATATAGTGGGATTGTGAGAAGTGATGGAGATTTATATATAGATATATATATAAAAGTGGGTATGACTTAAAAGGTGGAAAACATTATGTTATGAAACTGTTCCATACTAAATCTTTCTCTGGGATGATGTATTTTTTTATTCTTAGTTTTAATACCGTTTATGTGCATCCCCAGAGAGCTGCGTCTGTATTGTATTAGTGGCTTGGTCATCTTAATTGCATTTTAACTGTATGCTCAAGTATAGCTTCCAGGGTAATCCCTAACAGGCAAGAGACATGCTTGAATCAGCAGTACGGGCCCCTGTATTCCCTCAGGGGTTGAAAGACTTGGTGCTGGTTACTCTGATGTACCCATCCCAGCCTCGAGCCTGGTTCACTGGGGGTACCTGGCAAAAGTATGGAGAGTGCCTGTTCGCCAAGGAAGCACACCCTGATGCTCATGGAAGTGATTCCAGGTAATGTGGAGTATTTCCTGATTTTCTTCCACTGCACACAGAGGGCAGCTGCGGTCAGGCAGCAGGGCACAGCGCTGGGAACTGCATCTGCTGTGTTGTGAGGGTGGAAGGTTATGAAAGCCGGGATATCGAACTGTACGTTGCCTCCAATGTGTGCCTGCCTGTACTAGATGAGGTTGGACTGTTCATCCACCTCTCACAGCCCAACCAGGAGACACATCATGTTCTCAGGGGTTTAAGCATCAAGTAGCCCCAGTCCTATTACCATGCCAAGGGTGACACTGCTCACATGGGTTTTGGCTGTGGTTTCACGTCTCTGCAAATTCCAGAAAAGATTGATGAGGTAACTGGTAAGAGCCCATTCTCCTATTGCTGCTGTGGCTCCAGCAGGGAGCGGGCTGCCTGGCAGCACAAGTTACCTTGGTTGCCTTGCTGGCATCCGCGGAGTGGCCGCGGGGTTCAGCTTGCCTCTATCCGCCGTTCCCAGCTGCAGAGGCGCCCTGGAGCAGCGCTGTCTGAGCAGTCCTGCTGTCCGCTCCCTGGAGGCTATGAGACCCATTCCACCGAGCTGTGAAAGCAGGATTGCAGATGGGTTAAGTTACCCACAACTGAAGGTTTTCCAAGTTAAGTTGGTCCATTTACTCCACCTGTTCCTATGTTTTCTGGAGCCCAGCAGAAATGAAGGTATGCACAGCTTGTAGTTCAGCCCAGAACGGAGGAGAGGAGCATGTCAATCCTGTGGGCTTTTTAAATATAAAATGAAATGAACCCCTGAGCACTGCTGGAAAAAAGGCAGTCTTAGAAAGGGAGGGGGAGATGCAGTCTTCTCTGTGCCAGATGCATACACGAACAATGCAAATATAATATAGAAGCCAGTAGGTCGTCATTTTTTTAAAGCAGATAGGATGCTGCTAGCAAGTGGCAGAAATAGGTATTGACCTTCAGAGATTTCAGAGCCGTGCTGGTAGCTGTGTGCATCTATCTGTCTGTCTGTCTGTCTGTCAGCTTCTCTGTGATGGCTCCATGTGACCAACTGTTTGTGTTTTAGGCTGAGACCTGGGAGTTTCTCAGCACAGGGTGGGATTACGCTTACAAAATGTGCACCTGTAATCGAGACTGGGCATGAATAATGAAAATGGTTCTGAAGCCATTCAGAACTGAGTCCTCGCGAGTTGGTTAGCATTGCTTCTGGAGGTACAGGCTCACTGGAGCCCTTGTGTTACGCTCAGGAGTTCTCTGACAAGGCTGTTCTGTTCCCCTGTGTCTCAGCTGTACGCCTGGGCAGCTGGAGCCTCAAAACGGGATGTTAAAATGTGCTTCTTTTATACCCACTGATGTGGGGTGGCTGTTGGACTGCTGTGGTGGTGCTCTTAGGCTGGGGAGGGCAGTACAGTCTCTCATCCCCCTGATGAGGCCAGAGACAGCACAAGTGAACCTTCGCTGCCATGGCACAGGTCTTGAGTGGCCAAGGGTCCCCAGAGGAAGCTGTGGCTGGGGTGTGCTACTGGTTAATCTCACCACTCGGCACGATTTGATCAACGTTGTGATGAAGCATGTGGAGGTACCTGGAGGCAGCTCCTGGTGAACCAATTCACAGGAGCTTCTGCTAACAACAGCATTTGGGAGTCACTTTAAAAACTCACATTTCCAGTCTGTTGCTGCTTTTCCACATCTGAAAACTGGTGTGAAGTTAGATCATCCTTACCCTGAGAAAAAGCTTGTTTCCTCCCAATGGCTCCCCCCACCTCCACAATGCCCCCAAAACAGAAGGGACTTCCTCTGCTGCCACCAGTCGAGATCTTGTAGATTAGCCAGGAGAGCTGGAAGCTGCAGTTCTTACTGAAGAGATAACTGCTGATTAAAACCAACAACAGAGCACAGCTTTTAGCCTGTTGAAGTTTAACCTCAAAATGGAAATAAATTTCCTACTCTTCAAGGTCTGGATCACCTGCCATAAGAGACAAGGAGCACATAAAATGTGGGGTGGTTTTTTTTCATGGGCAGGAGAACTACGTACCAAAGCTGCTAATAGAGTCATACAGGGGTTTGTCTGCCTTCAGAAGTTTGGGGTGTATTTTATGTGTGTGCTCTTTATAAAGCACCTTTCACATTTTCTAAGTATTTATATAGCTAGTTGCATCTCTGTTGGAATATACAGACACTATTTCACCTTTGGACCGTGTGCTCCTTTGGAACCCAGCCTAGAGATGTGTGTGTTTTGTTATGCCAGTGGTGGGATTTATTTTTTGCTGCAGTTGCCCATCAGGGCCATGCAGATGCCCCACACAGCAGAGTGAGAATAACCACACTCCTCCCTCTTCACTGTTACGAACAGGGCAAGAACCTCCTGAGCACCCAAGCAGCTGACCTTCGGGCTTGCCTCTTGCTCAGTTTGGTGAGTGAGCTGAGTTTTCTGTATTTGGACATTCAAAAGAAGACCTCCCTGCAGGTTCCCAGTGCCAGTGACTGAAGCTAGACTCAAGCCTCTAGGACCTGAACTTCTAGTATGTTTAATTTTTCTGATTGAATGGTGTCTAATTGATGTTAATTTTGTTGGAAGGAAGAGCTACATTTGCATGATATGTTTGCATGCAAATTACCTTAACAGTTCTTCAGCTGAGATGTGTGACTGTGGATCCATCATACGTGACACCTGGTAGCTCTGTAGTTTGTTTGGAGATACGAGCTGTCTGTTGTAGCCTGTTCCTAATGTAGGGACGCTTGATTCTAACTCCAGGAAAAACACATTCCTGCCACTTAACCTGGCAGCGCTGGGATGGAGAGCCTGGTGGCTTCATGGGGAACACACCAGCCCCTCCTCCCTGAGCACAACATGGGCTGAGTTTTACCCAAGTCACTGGCCA
This sequence comes from Porphyrio hochstetteri, assembly GCA_020800305.1. NCBI lineage: Eukaryota > Metazoa > Chordata > Aves > Gruiformes > Rallidae > Porphyrio > Porphyrio hochstetteri. The sequence continues at coordinate 2,025,594 of CM036908.1, forward strand.
AGTTTCCTTAATTTTGACACCTAATCACTACTGCTCTTCTGCCTTTTGAGATGGACCCAAAGAAGTCAAGATGGGAGGGAAACCACTTGCATGGCAGTAGTGTAAGGGAGAAGGAAGGGCTACCCAGGAGCGAGTTGTTTTGGTACCTGCAGCCATGTCTTCTTTTGATATCTAAGAAATAATACTAGCAAAGTATGGCTAGATGGCTGACAGATCAGACAGGGCAGGGCATGTTCATCTTAGTGAGCACAATCAATCACCACTACGTGTGTGTGACCTCCTCTCTGTGATTTTCAGACACCCCAGCTACTACTACATCAGATAGTGAAAGAACTGAGTTACACTGATAGATCATCTGGCTGCAGGTCTTAGCTCAGAGTGTGAGCACAGGCAGGAGGTGAGTAGAGCCAAGGAATACACGAGCGCCAGGCAAGAAGAGCCCTTGTTTACAGTCACTACAGCATCCGTGAGACCCTGGTGTTACAACAAGCCACAATTCCCTCAAGCACCCCAATTGAAAACAATCTCACTGCTCAGAGTGAGCCAAGCCCATGTGATCTAAAGTCAGTTTCTGTTTGCACTGACCTTCTCTAAGAAAGATTAAAATTGTACATAATTCACCTAGAACCAAGGTCACTTTCTGTGTTGCAGCACAGGAGGTCACTGCACATGATACATAAACCTCTGACAACCAGTTTTTACTGTACTCTTGCCAAGCAGCCAACCCCTTCTTTGGGTTATCACTGGACAGCCTGAGCTCTGTGCCTTCTGTCTCAACCCCTCAAAACTGGGGTCTTTAAATTCATTAGTGCCTCAAGTTCTTTGCCGCGTCTGCCTGACTCTTGCAGTGAATCTGAGGTGCTGTTTGAGCAGGAAAGATGGACACGAAGCTCCCCAGGTTGTTCACTGTTCCAAGAAATGACTCGACTCTCAGTAGACACCTGAGGTGGTGGGTGCAGCGCTGCCAAGGCTTTGTTAACTTCTTGGGAGTGTTGCCATTGCACATAAATTTGCACTTTCCTTCAACTCTAGCCAGCCTAAATACTCTCCAAAAAATCTTTATAGAATCTTTAGTTGTGCTTGCCTGTTATTTTTACCCAGCCCCCAATCTCATCCTGCAGATACTGATACACTCTGGGTAACTAAAACGTTGAAACAGCAGTCTGAAGAACAAGCAATTTCCTAAAGTGTTGGATCTTCAAAATTCTGCTTTTATGAGGACATTTGCTAGTGATGCTAGATAGGAACCGATCATCAGTTTTAATTCTTTAATATGATCAAAAGATGTTTCATTTCAATGCATTTTGGTTCTTTCCATACTGCACTTTTTCCCTTCAAAGTGGCCAGTAACCTAGTGTGGTCCTGCTCGTTCTTCTGCTCCTCTTGAGATCTGCAGTGAATGCTGCTGGTGTAGTTCTTTTACCTCCTGCCACAGAGAGAGAAACTGATGGAGATACATGGCAGTCATATGCCTGAGCTATGTTCTGTGCCTTGATGAGAACCCACATTTTGGATAGCATCCCAAATCCTTTACATGATCACTTTGGTCCTTGCCTCTTCAGTAATCACCTTCTCAACAGCCCAGGCCCTGGTGTGCCTTTAAAACCCACCCTCTCTGCTGCTGCTCCAAATGACAACCATCCCGATCTGCTGGACATGCAGTTCCCACACTCACTGCTTTAGCTCGCCTTGACCAGCCTTTGTTCCTTTAGTTTATGAGTCGAACTCAAATCATTTTTCCCCCGCTGCTGTGGCTCTCATAGCTTCTCTGAAGGGTTCAAGTCCAGGAGGCTATGCCATCATTCCTGTGTTTGCCTGGGATGGGAGTACCCCTCCCTTGCTTTCATGCTCACACAAAGAGCCACAGACCACTGCTGCCCCTTCATCTCCTCACCCTATCTCCTGCTCAGTATTCATGTTATCGGTTGCCTTGTGTAAGTGACACTGCATTTATTCTCTGTGGACTGAGACGTGTGAGATACTCTGCCCAGACTGGTTCTGGTGTATTTTGGATTCTGTATTATGTTAATCTCGTCAGATGGCTTAAATTTCAGCACCAAATGAACATACTGCCCTGTGTCAAAGGTTACGCTGGCTTTTCTGGGAGTTTCTCTCGGAATGTTTTCTTTCAGATACTGGGCACAGAGACTGTAAATCACCGTGCTCCCCCCAGCCCTGCATTCAGACTGATCTAAGGCACACAAGCAAATACTTGGGGGGTTCTGCTTGTGTTTTGGTAGCATGTAATGTTTTCTTTCTTTTATTTTCCTTCAGATTTCTCTTAACAGAGTTTCTTTTCCAGCTTTATCCAAACAAAATGAACAATACTGGAAAAGCATTTCAGAATAGGATATTGAGAGGTGCAAAGCTATCTTCTGGCCACCTTATTTTTATTTTTTCCTGGCACCCACTGTTGACAGCTCCAGAGTCTACGTAAACTTGCTTCATAGCTGAGAAGTTGGTTGATGAACAATAGAGTCATATTTACAAGAAAGCAGCTTAACGCCAGTCCCAAGCAAAAGAAGGGAAAAAGCCCTTTCCTGTTTAACCCTTGTATTGTAACCTCGGGAGTTCTGTTATTCCCATCCCTCAGCAACTTACACTTCAGACAGCAGATGAATGGTGGAGCTTTGTTGATGGTTGTAATCGTTGCTAGGGGACAGTCTGAGGGAGGCGAATCATGCCATTTACAGTCGGCCCAGAGGAACATTTGGGAATGCTTGAGCTTAGAAATTTCCTTCTGTGGTCTGTGTTGCTGAGAGTCGAGTGCTTTGTGGCTCTGAAGAGTGCTGCGCAAATGATAACGGGGGCATTAAACATCCTGGTGTCTTCAGTTGCTTGCACCTTTGTGTTGTGGTGCTTCTCCCTTCTTGGATGATTATGTTTGTAGTTAAAAGCTGACTGGGTGCAAATGCTATGAAAAGAAAGTTGGTGCAAATCACATTAAATAGTACAAATGTTTGTGATTTCTTTGCTGTCAGAAGCACGATTTCCAAATGCGATTGCAGGCGTGTGTCTGGACCCAAACTCTCCTGGCTATGTTCACAGGCCTTTGCTTTATTTTCTTGGGCATACTCACAGTCATGGATTTCATTCTGTCTGCTGTGTGAAGGCCGCAGCTTCAGCTACCGCTGGAAATGAGAGCTTGAGGTTTTACCAGAGTGAAACGTGAGGCGGGTATGTAAAAGCACTCCTACTGAAATGCGAAGTCACAGTTTGGAGAGAACACCGAGGAAGCAGCAAACACCTACCTGGTGCTGACAGGCAGGACACAGATCAAACCTGCCAGAGGCGGTTTGGGGGTCTAATGGCCAGGGCATGTGCTTGGCCCAAGGTGGACAGCCAGACCTCCCCCAGCCCTGCGCACTGCACCCGGGGCAGACCTTGCCGGACTGCAGGGCAAGGCCGCTCTTGTTCCTCTGCAGGTAAGGGGGCTTTACCAGCGCTTCAAGTCCCTGGCCCCAGAGAGCAGCCAGGCGCGGGAACTTTTAGGAGACTCACAGCTCGCCCCGGCATGTGTGGCTCTGCCTTGCCGTTCTTCGCGCTTCAGCTGAGGGCTGCAGACCCCTTGCCAGCCGCGCTGAGGGTGCTTAACGACACCGTACGCGCGACATCAGCGGTACCGTCTTCAGAACTGCTTTCTGCCCCCGGAGAGAACGCTGCGGCCCCCCGGGGCCGGAGCCTGCGCCGCCAGCCGCCACCGCCAGAGGCCGCCCGGTGCCGCCCGCCGCGGCCGGGCCGCGCCAGCCCCAGCCCCAGCCCCAGCCCCAGCCCCAGCCCCAGCCCCAGCCCCAGCCCCAGCCCCAGCCCCAGCCCCAGCCCCAGCCCCGCTCCCGTCCTGGGGCTGCTAGAGGCCGGCTATTTTCTGCCGCACAGGCCGTACCTCCGGTGAGGTGTGAGCGTGCGGCACCCCCGCTGATTTCCCGGGTAGGCCGTCAAGCCCCGTGCGGCGCCGCCCTCCAGGCATCTCGCTGCTGCTGGCAGCGCCTGGCTCGGCCCAGGCGACTCCCGCTTCGCTTCAGGAGTTTGTAGAGGCTTCCTCCTGCCGACACGCTGCACGCACTTTGCCTTTGTATCCCATCTTCTCTGAAGGGGATTACATCTTTTCCAAATACTAATGCCTTTTTGTTTTGGCTCTCTTGATGCGAGTGCCGCAGTAACAGCTTTAGAGTTCCATTTAATGAAATCTGCTCACAAATCAGGAGGTTGCAAGAAGTTAAAGTATAGCAATCCATTCCTCTGAGGCACCCTTCTTTTTCTCTCTGCGCCTGAGCAGGAGCTGTCTGTGACACTCAAAAGCATATCTGTTTCTCCTTCCAACCACCACAGATGATTTCCTCAGAAACCCTCCTTCCTTCCCGGTTCAGAAATGCTTTCAGAGTACATAGCTCAATAGAGAGTTAATTTACCCTCCTGATACAGCCTCTCAAGAAACTTGGGAGAGGAACAGATGTACTGGGTTGTAAACAAGTGGCAGCTCACACTGGCTAGGTCCAGCTAGCAGCCAGGAGTCATCCTTCCTCTGACTTGCCTGTTTGAGGATCAAAAATAAATGGCATGCCTTAAGTAGCACATCCACTGGCTATTGATGGCCATTCCCATGTAATGGCGGGATCCATCCAAATGCAAATCTGACGCCTGAGGCTTGGGCTACTCTGGCTTTCTTTGGTGGGAATCCCAGTGGTTTTTATCTTCATGGGCAAATCTTGCTCTCTGTGGGCACTGCAGTGGTGGTACCTTCCCCTCAGCTGGTACTCAGGGACAAGCACCTTGCCAGGCGCTGAGGGAGGGAGATGGGCCCCGTGTTGCCCTGACATGGTGACAAGCTTCCCTTTCTGCTCGACTTACTCCCTCAGAAGTGAACCTACCTACAGGGCTTTCTGAAATAAGGATCTTCATGAAGCAAATCACGAAACCCGATCTTTAGTGGACAAGAGGCCTAACATTTAGCAGTAGATTGCTTACAAACACTCAGGTCGCTCCGGCCCCTCCCTCAGCCCAAGCACAAACACACAGACATCCACCCCTTCCCACAGGGGTGTATGGAAGATCAAGTGGTTAGTGCTGAAAGGAGTTTCAGGTTTTTGCCTGGCTTCTTTCTAAGACCCAAGAAATATTTTTCAAGTTCGGTATGATCAAGCAAGAAATCGGCAACACGCATGAAGCAGCATCTGACGCAGGGGCTGACAGGCACCAGGGAGGAAAGATTGCGCCCATGAAGGACTCCAGCGTGAGCCCTGGCACGAACCAAACCTCGCTGTGTAGCACCGCGCACACAGCGGTGCCGCCTTTACCGCTGAGTGCTGTGTCCTCCAGGTCTGAGCCTGGGATAAAGAAAGCTGCAGTCACCCACATCACCTGGGATGGGAATATCCCCCCCAGGCAAAGACCGAGCCAGTCGTGCCCCGCCGAAAGCAACTCCCCCTGGGTGCGAGGGGGACCTGCCCGCTCCCGCAGCCGGCGGTATCCCTCCGCCCGGGGCTGGCGCCGTGAGCCCGCGGCGACACCTGTAACGCTGCCGCGCTGGGGGCGCGGCGGTGACGTCACGCCACTCGCTGCCCTTCGCGCTCCGCTTCGGCCGCGCGCGCGGCAGGTGGTGCAGCGCGCTTATTGCCCTGCGGCTCCCCCGGCGCCGCGGGGGGGGTCTGAGGCGCCCTGCACAGGTCCTTACGGCGCTGGGCCGGGCCCAGCAACCGGAGCAGGTGCAGCCGCCCGCGGCGCGGCCCCAGAGCCGCCGGCTGATCCCGCCGCGGGACCCCGCATCGCTTCGGTTCGAACGGGGGAACGAGGCGCCGCCGCGAGGGTGGGGAGGGGGGGCCACCTTCACCTCCCACCTCCCGCCTCCGCAGCGCCGCGCAGGGGCCGGCCGCAGAAGGGCGGACAGACGCCCCCGGCGCCTTCCCCTCCCCAAACTTTCAGTGGAGGGATCCCGCTGCCGCAGGCGGGGACGGCGGCTCCCGGGAGGAGCGACGGGCAGGCGAGGCCGAACGGGTCAGCGCGCACCAGAGAAACACCCGCAGCTCGCCCCTGCTTCGCCCCGGGTCCCGGTCCCGCCTTCCCCGACGGCCGCTGAGGAGCGCCGGCCATTGGCCGGGGCTGATCTCCCCGCGCCTCTCATTCGCGGCGGGCCGTGCCCGTCACGGCGCTGCGGCGGCCCGCGTCTAATTGCCGGGGCAAGGGCGCGCCCCGCCACAGGTAGCGCCGCGGCGGTGGCCGGAGCTGAGCAGCCTGGCGGGAGCTTCGCGCCTCTGCGCCCGGCATCCGGGGGGCTCGCTGCGGGTGGCTGTCCCTCTCCGTCCCTCTCCGTCCCTCTCTTCCTGCGCTCCTCGTTCCTGCCCGGGCAGACCCTCCCGCGGCTGCGGGGCGAGCTCGGCGAGGGGGGACCGGCCTGTTGCTGCCGGGAGGAGGGACCGTAGGGGCGGCGAGCGGTCGCGCGTCTCCCCCCGGCGCGGGGGCGGGGAGCGATGAGCCGCGCATTGTTTCCCCTGTAGGCAGCGCCCGGCGGGCAGCGGGGCGGCGGGCCATGGGCTCCGCGCCTTTGTCTCCCAAGTGAGCTGGCCCCGTTCCCACAGCCTCCCGCCGCCGCTAGCCGGGCCCCGGCGACATGGACGTGACCGTCTCGGAGCTCCTGGAGCTCTTCTTGCAGAGCCCCTTGGTGACCTGGGTGAGCGGCGGGGCGAGGGGGGAGCGGGGAGGCTGCCGGCTGGGCGCCCCCGGCCCGGAGGGGTGGGCGGCCGGGCCCTCCCGCCGTCCCCTCCAACCCCGCTGTCCTTCCTCCCGGCAGGTGAAAACCTTCGGGGCCCTGGGGAGCGGGGACGAGGACAACCTCGGCGTTTACATGGACCTGGTGGATGGCGTCGTCCTGAACAAAATCATGCTGCAAATGTGAGTGGGCTGGCATTGCGGGAGGGGTGCGCGGAGCGGGGCCGGGGCTCCGGCAGCGCCCGGCGCGTCTCGGCTCCTCGCCCGCGGGCCGCACCGGCGCTGCCGGGGAGAGGGCGGCTCTCGGGCTGCAGCCCGGCATCGGGCAGCGCCGGCACGGCTCTGGCCGGCCAGGTTTCGGGGCGGGCTGGAAGGGCCGGCTGCCGGCCGAAAGCACCGCGGATGCGTTTCTCTCCTGGTTGCTCTTGGAGTTAGCAAAAACAAAGGGGAACCCCCTCCCCCCCCAAATCAAAGTAGTCCAGGTCTGTGCAAATCTGCTTTTAACGTTTTTCTAGGGCTTTTTGGGCGGTATGTGGGTTTCGCAGTCTTCCTTCCTCCAAACCAATTACTTTGCCTAAGTTGTCCGTACACGCTTTAGGGGCGGCATGCGGCAGCGCAAATAAGGAAATGAAAGCGTTTTATCATATGAGGCTTTGCTGGGAGGATCTCATCTGCAGCCTGTCTAATATCCCGTGAATTTAGATATTAAATACATAATTTAGGGGAAAAAACCCAACTTTAGGGACGTCTCTTTCGAAGAGCGGTGTGAGGATGTATCCTGAGGAAGCATATATAGATGAAAAGAGCAAACGCTGAAAGTACTGTAACGTTGGAGTGAATTCTTAATCAACTCGTACGTTTTTTTAACCACATCCTTTCCTGTTGCTGGTCTGCAGCATGCAGTGCACGACTGTTTTCTGGTGTATTTAGATTTGCTTTTAAATAAACTGAAACATGTCTGATAAAGAGTATGAAGGGAGAAGTGTTTGACTTTCAGGGGAAGAGACTCAATTTTAGCACTGTGCTCTTTAAGTGCATGATATTAATTGAAGCTTGACCAGGGATTTGCAACGTTAAGCCAAGGCCAAGCACTTAGATGAAGAATTCATGTTAGCATCTTTAAGTGAAATTACAAAAAACTAATCTTGATTAAAAAGTTTTACAACCCGTGCTCCATCCACTCAAGTCAGCAAGTTTTCTTATCTTCTGGTTCGTGGCTGCTCCATCTGAAAAGGTAATTTGATTTCTTTCCGATTTGATGTTGCTAACAGTGGAAACTGTGTACTGAAACTTGGACAGTGAAGCTGTCCAGAGGTGAGGATTCATGATTTGGAACAGAATCCAGATCAGTTGGCCCATTTGGCCAGTGGTGTAAAATGTTAATTGGGACTGAAGCCTGATGTAAAGAGAAGACATGATTTTGAAGATTTCTTAAAGCGCAATTACACTATAAAAAGAGATCTTTTAGTAAATTAGAGCTTTGAGTATGGGCATTCTGCTCCAGGCTTGTAGTCTTCCAAGAAACTGGGTTGATTTAGGACCAGTGCTCTGGGGACAAGGGGTGAATTGTAAGATCTCACTGGAATAAAGAAGATAAGCATATAGGCTGACTGAGTGTGGGGACACTAGTTGTCGTTTTTTTAGCTATCACGTGTATGTGAGAATTGCCCTGGCATGTTTACCTGCCCTGAGCAGTCAGGGAAATAAGTTTGGAAAAGACCTTTCTCCCGAGAGCCCAAGACTGTTTAACTTGAGAAGGATCATGGTTGCGTTTATGTATCCCAGCCCAGCAAGGTGCTTGAGGGAGGTGCTGATTATGAACTTCATTTTTTTTCCTGACTTAACCTTTAGAAATTGCACTGCAATTACTGCTTGCCTGTAAATCAGGAAAGCCTTGCAAGGCGTGTTTCTGCTCCACAGAGCTTTCAGAATAGAAAAATAAATGTTTCTTAAAATGCTTGCTCATCAGTTTGTGGGGTTGGCTTTTTTTTTTTCAAATCCTGGTCCTTGAAGATGACTTTCAGGGCTTGGCTTGAGATTTCTTTCTGCTGAAATGGTATTAATGAGGGCCTTTGATAAATCTGCTAGAATTTGATATGCCATGCTGTGATGGTGTTGATTGCCTGAAAGCACAAATGCATGCATGCACACGCAGGCAGGGAGCGGGGGGTAGCAGAGTCAGAGTCAAAGAGTTGGGTTCCTGGTGTGGATAGCTGCCTCCTCACTCGTGTTATTTTACTTTGAGTTTTTTAGGTTAAATATCCTGCTTGCCTGCTTATTGGAACACAGATAACGTGGGCACATGAGCTTGCATGTAAACACCAGGTGTGATGCAGTACTTTGCTGCAGATCAACAGGTTTCTTTCAGCAAAGATTTCAAAAGCCAAATTCCTTGGACTTTGATAATTAAAAATGAAACACTTTTGTCCTGAAGCTAAGCAGATTTTAAGTTTAATCCATGGCCAGAATAACAGGTAGATCTGTGCAGAAATCCAGATGCACCTGTTGAGCGGAGAGATTGCTGGGTGAAAGTAGGGCCCTAGCTGTTGGAGGCAGGAGTGGCTGTGCGAGTTTGGTCAGCCTCTAGTTTCTGTTGCAGTAGGTTGTGTTTTGCCCAAATGCTGTCTGGCATCTTGAAGTGCATAGAGAAGATCCCAGCTACGTGATGTGATTGTTTTTAGGTGCTGAGTTTGTATCAGCGAGGCAGTTATGTCACAAGAGACATGAGTGACATCTGTCTCTTTCACTGCCTGCAGGTCCCTCCTGGCTGTGTGGCAGGAGGTGAAAACAGGGCTGTGCCTTCACTCCATCATGCTTGGAAAGGACCTGTCCCCAGGAATGCCAGCCCTCTGTCAAATGTAGCTTGCTTGGGCACACCAAATGTAGCCACAGTGCACAGGGGAGGGAATCTGGCTTGGGCAGGTTCTGGCCACAATGTGGCTTGTAGATAACCAGTGGTTGGGCTTTGCTGGTGGTCCCTAACAAAGCAAGAGCCTCTTAAAAAGAGTGTTGGGGATTGCTTAGTTCTCCATAGTGGTGTCTAGCTTCTTAATGAGCTCTGATAAGAAGAAACCAACAGTGGCTGTTGGTTTCCCCACTCAGATTTTAAAAAAAGACGAATGGCTTTTTCATGTAATTTTTATGTAAATAAGTGATTTCACTTGCTATGTGCTGTCCAAGTGCATCCCCCAACCTGATCGTGCATGAAGGACATGCTAGCTTTGCAGGCTTGCTGTACTGGCTGAATACTCTGCGTACAAAAACATTTGTTAGTCTTCAAGTGGACCTGCTGTGTCCTGACCTTCTGTTTTGTGGTGGATTTACATGTATCAGGTTAACAAGCTTCTCTGGACAGATTTTACAGAACTTTTTTCAGATGGTTGGTTGTGTGTCACTTCCTGGTATGAAACTGGCTGGTGGTGACGCTGCAGAGACTGCGTTCAGGGTTGCAGTTGCAGCTGTGGCATAATACTTACGGGCATAAGCAAACATTTGTCCTGCTTAACTTACAGAAAGCTTTGTTTGGGAGATGGTGTGGGGGCTTACACATGCAGGTGTATAAGCATGCAAATGTTCTCATACGGACTGATTCTCATTGCTAGTAGACTGCTTTTTCTGTGCAAACACTTACCAGACAGGAATGTGTGTTGGCAGTGCAGCTGATAAAACCCCTACTTGTATTGAAACCACACAGTTAAAAAGCACACTAATAAGTTGTTGCATTTCAGTCGCAGATGTCATGGTCTGTGGCACTGTCAGCCTGTCTTCATGGAGACCATGTGAGAGGAACAGCTGCCTGCTGAGTGCCTGCTTCATGTGGTCTGTAGCGAGTGGCACGGATACAGGCAGGCTAGACACGCCTCTGCTCCAGTTAAAATCTCATTTACAAGTACATTTCTCTACCGTTTTCCAGGCAATTTAGAAATCCTGCTGGCCCTAGTGGCGTCACCCAACTTGATAGAGAAGTTGGATGGTAGGAGAATTGGACTGGCTGAGGAGCAGTGTATTTCCACTTAGCTAATTCTCTGCAGAGCAGAGTGCTGGGAGATACTGGGCACAGCTGGTTCCTTCTGGCATCTTGTAACCCCTGGGCCTGGCTTGTGGGTTTCCTTTGTGTTAATCAAAATCACTTGTCAGAAGTTGCTCGAATGGGATTGTCATTTTGAATTTTAAAAGTGAAAGTATTTTCAAGCACTTGTGCTGCTGGCCCCATGCGTGCTGAACTTCTCACTCAGCCTCTGGCTGCTGGCTCTTCCTTTCCTCTGTGCTCATGCAACAGACACAGGACTTCTGTACAGAGCAGAGGACTTCTTTAAAATGTTTGGGTATACAGTGAGGTTTGAGACTTCTGTTTATTTGGCTTTAGTGCTTTTTACTGGTTTGCAAAGTATCTCCTTTAGTCACACCTCCTCAGTCTCATGTAGATGACTTTTTTTGATCTGGAGGAGTACGTGGTTTTTAAAAAGAAGGTATTGTTTTCATTCTGTCTTTGTGTAAGGGAAAGACCAAACGTCAAAGGACTGAAAAAACATCTTATTGAGGTTGTAGTCAGGATTTTTTTTCAGATACATTCAGACAGAAATCTGTCTAGTTTAACTTGTAAATGTTGCAAAAAAAATTCTGTAATTTTCAACATGATCCTTGGAAAGAATTTTTTTCTGTTAAATTCTTCATAAACAAGTTTCTCTAACCAAACAGGTGCTGTAATGTGCAGAGTATGGTACAAACAGCTCTGTCATCTTTAGGGTAAAATCATCTACAAACACAGAATTTGCCTCTTAAGGTGTCATTTTACTCAGATGCTTTTGTTTCCTTGAGGACTCCATTTCCCCTTCCTCTTTTTCCCTGCTGTAGATCAGGCTGTTCAGGTTGTAGTGTTTGAGTCCCTCAGTCTCTTTCCTTTCCCCTCTGGACATGGGTAAGCACTTGTGACTGGGTGTCTGGCAGCTCACTCGCTCCCCTCCCAGCCCTGCTCAGCCCTGGGCACTGTTGCCCTGTTCCCCCGGCATTGGGCTGCTCTCTGCTCCCTTCCCTGTCCCCTGAGATGTCTCTGGAGCCTGGTGAGTGGTCTGGAGGAGGTGATGGCAGCAGGAGCAATCCAGCTGAGCTGACTTCATGTGGCATGGCTATTCCAGACAGGTGGTCTGGCACAAAAAAAAGTTTGCAAAATGCAACAAAGATACTGTTTTTGAATAAACACATGCCTCAAATGCTCAGTTCTTAGGAGTGCTCATCCCTGTGCTTGTTAAGTCAAAGGACGTTTTGCAAGTTCAACTGGATGAAACTGAGTTTACCTGGTAAATGGAAAAGAATAAATGTTTTTTTGGGGAACCTCCCACTGCCTCCAAAGGCAATTTTCTTCAGATACTCCAAGGTTTTAGCTGTGGAGCTAGGTCAGCTGAAGTCACTACTTGAGCTTATCTGATCCAGGATTAAGGAAAAAACATGTGAACAAATAAATAAGAAATGGCCAGTTGCTTGTTGAGGAGGAATTGTTTAGTTTTCCCTGTGGAGACAGTAAGCCCTGTGGTAGCTGGAAGTGTAAGCTGTGCTGGCCTTTCACATCTTGTACAAAGGGTCCTTCCTCTCAAGTGAGCTGAGGTGCTGGATCAAAGTTGGTTACACAACATATTCAGAAATCCAAACTGTCATCTTTTTTTTAGCTACATTCTGTTTTCAGAAAAGCTTTTAACTTCCTTGTGTGGGAGGACTGACAGAGTGGCTGTGCTGCAGCTTGGCTCCAGTTTAAGAGGACCCTGAGGTCAGTGGCATTAAGGGCTCTTGGGGCAATCAATTACCCTTAATGAAGATGATAGGATAAAAGCTCCAGAATGGCTTCTGAGAGCCCCATCCTACCAGTGCTTATGTTATTGTACAAGGCTCACAGCTCCACTTTGCCAAAAGATGAGCAGGTCTCGTCTTGGAAGGAGGCATTGTTCTGCATCTTGTGTGCCTTTGAAAACCTCATCCAGGTCCTGCAGTCTCTGTCTACAGCTGTTGAAGAAATTGCCCGTCCTTTGCTGTGGCCAGTGGGTGCATTTTTGTCCTGCTTTGTGCAGTTTTAGGAAGTATAGTGGAGCATACTCCACAATAAAGCCAAACCTTTCTCCTTGGCTGTAGATGTGCATCACGTGTCAGTGGCCTGTCAGCATGCTGCTGACAGGAGCGTTCCTGTGCACACCAGAACTGTAGGCTGACACTACTTTGCTGTGTTTCTCTCCTTTTACCTTCCTGGTTTGTTGTGATCTTGCCTGGAAAGGCTGTGTGTCCAGTGTCTGCTGGGAGAGTACCGAAGGTAAGGTTCTCTCCTGAGTTCAAGCCCAGGTGCCAACTGGCTGTGTTGCTGAAGATGCATGCTGTCACCCTGCGTATGGGTAGGGCTTCTGTGCTCCTGCATCTGAGCAGCAGTAAAATGGAATACTTATTACAGACTTGGCTTTAGAAGTTTGTTACAGTTGCCTCTCTTGTTTTGTTTGTTTTGTTTCATAATTTTACAGTGACAATGAGTATACAAAATCCTTGGCTGCTGTGAAGGGTCTTGCTTGTTTACATCAGGGCCAGTTTTGGCCATCTGTACTTCAGTTTGCTGGTACATGAATACTGTCTGATGTTCTCTGCTGCCAAGGCAGTTTTCTCCCATCTCTATATCTATATCGATGTATTCTGTCATGTTTATCCACCTATGGCAGGGATTTCACTGGAGATGTGTTTTGGGATAGTTGTGCATTAGAACAAACCATGAAACAGAAAAAGCTCTTTGACATACTTAATGTAAACTTTGGCAGATAGATTTTAAAAATAAATACTGGATCAGCTCCTCTTTTATTTCCTTGTCAGTGCCTGAGTTAATTTTTTGGCCCTGGAAGAGCTGTGAATGGCTTAATTAACAGCCAGAGCAGAGCTCTGGGAGGCAGGTGTTTGGATTGTGTAGGAGTTTGCTGATAAGAGTCTTTATTAGAGGGGAAATGCAAAGCTTTGATCTGTGCTATTGGCAGATAAAGGTTTTAAGGTTTCTTTTTCAGCGTGTGTACACAGAATTTGAAGTAGCATATTCATATTAAATTATTCACAGCTTTTCTTTGCTTTTATTCTAAAAATAAAACTGCTTCAGGTACCAGTTTGATTTGCTTTCTTCAATTTTTTTTTTATTTTAAGGTGGCTTTTCATAAAATCTTTCCAGCAACTTTTTTCCTTGTCTTGCTTGTATCTCCGCCTATCTTTCTATCTTGTTTGTATTTTGAAGCCCAGTCAAATTAGACCCCAGTGGAGCTGTTTTTGGTGACACAGTGGTTGTGTGGGAGGTATCTAGTTAGATCATACGGGCATAATAAGAGTATGGTGTTCTTTCTTTGCTTCAATGTATATACAGTTTGCACAGTGATCATTGACCACGTCTTAACACCCTTTTCTTGTCTCAAAACTCCAAAGCCAAGGCATGGTAGTCTTTCCTAAGCTTCCCTTTATTTGAGTAAGATAAACCCCTTATTACCAGACTACTTTATGTGTGCAAACGAAATATGCTCTTTGCTTTAGGGAAGTATAAATAAGCAGGGAGGCTGCCCTGAGTTGCTGTGTGGGTTAACATAAAGTAGGCCACTTTCTGGTGTGCTGGAAGACTGCAAAGTCATACCTGGGTGCAAAGGCAGTGGGCTTATTCTACCATTAATTAGTATGTATGTATCTAGTGTCATTGCATCAGCACATGTAATGGGTAAGTTTTTAAGGGTTTTCCTGTCGATGCATCGAGGTGTGAAGTCTTAGCACTGAGTAAGCTAGTAATACTTCACTTCCTTTCCCCTCTCTTAACAGAGATCCTCGACCAACAAACCAGCGTGTCAACAAGCACGTGAACAACGACACCTTTCTTCGGGTTCAAAACCTGACCATCTTAGTCAGGAACATCAAGACTTACTATCAGGTGAGATTTCTGCTTTCTGCTCGCTGATCTGTGGCAATGGCTGTAACGTTTCATCTAGTGCAGGGGCTGCTGGCTCAAAGAAACCTGCAACAGAAAATGGAGAGGAAATGGTGTTTGTATAAAAAGCACCTTCAGCCATGCTTTCCTTGTGAAATGACAGTACAGCTACCTTCACTGTCCCTCATGGCCAGAGGCTGCTTCCCTGCCCCATCTTTTAAAGAAGAAATGGTGCTCTGAGACTGTAAGGGCATTTGGAGAAACGTGTAGTAAAAAGGTTCTTTTGTGCTGGGACTGTGGGGTGTGTATGTGAAGGGGTTGGCTGAAGTTGGAATAATGGTTTTGGTTATAAAACTTGTTTAAAACAAGTAACCTTCTCTTAGAGGGGCTGCCAGCAAATAAATCATTACAAAGAAATATTTTTAATGCTAGGACCTAAACATCAAATTGATCTACTGTTAATTAGGAAAAATAAATTCATACTTATCTTGAAGGTAGACTTATGCTGCATACCTGCTCTTAGGTGTTCAAGCAGTTGCTCCTTCTAAATTCCTCTAAGAGACTTACCCACAGGAGTGACCGTTTGCAAGAATTTGTCACTTTCTAGGTGGCATCCTTGAACTGACCATCAGTGTTCCTCTGCTGTAATAGTGCTCCTCTAAAATCAGAGTGGTGACAGCTGAGCACCTTTGCAGAGTTAGATACATGTTGGATGCTGCTGGAAAGCCACAGGAGTGAATTCAGTTACTCTAAATAGGATTTCTGTATACACACTGCTGTGCATATTTAGACTCCTTAGGGGTAACAGTTCTACTGTTTCCTTTTACACCCTTTTGCCAGATTTGAGTGCTGTGTAGTGTAAACCAGGCTGAAACCTCTGAGGACTGTTACAATGCTGCTCTGTATACATCTCTGTTGTATAATGGACAGAGCTACTAAACTGCTGTAGGAGGTGATGTTGGTGTGCTCACCCTGAACACTTTGTCATCCTTTTGACTTCAAAATACAGAAGAGATGTAGTGCTTAATTGTAGGAGTGCCTTTTGATGCTTTCACAGCTTGCCTGCTGCTTTTCGATGATACTGCCACTATGCTTCTGCACTTGATTAGAGGAGCCTAAAAGAGAGGGGAACTTGTTGAGAGAGTCAGATGGGGTGGATGACTCATCTGTGCAAGTTCTAGTCGCTTGCTAGAACAGTGAAGTGTGTGACTTGACTTGAGATGATACAAGGAGGGTATGGTGTACTTCTGAAGACAGCTGAACTGTGTCTCGACTGTTGAGAACTGAAGATGCTCGTGCAGTGTGGTGTCATTCCTGAGACGTGTGATTTCTAAGGGGAAATTCCATTTGGTCATTACTAGAGGTTGAAGGGGTTTTTTTTTTGTTTTATTTCATTGTTAACTCACTGAACAATGTAAATGTATATGGCTTGTACAAGGAAAGCAGATCATCTTTAAGGACCAGGGACAGGACTAGTCTTTCTCCCTCTCTACACACTGCCACAGGATTTACAGTCTAGAGTCAGGTCTTTCAGATGTGAAAACTCTATAGTTTTTTTAAATTCAAATACGTTCTTATCTTGGAGCTGATAATCTGATCTCTTTTAAGAGTAGATGAAGAGAGGTCAGACTCAGGAAAAAAGTGATTCAGAATCATGTGATATGTTGCTTGATGTCTTGTTGACCTAGCTGTCGAGCTGTGTAATCATAATCCAATAAAGCCAGCAACAACTAAAATAGATTAAGATGTAGTTTTCAGTGGGGAAACAATAGTTGAGGCTTGCAGTAGCAGGCATAACAGTGATTTCAGAGAGCAAGTCAATGTTGCTCTCTGAAGACTATATATAATGTATGTAAAGAAAATAGTTGTGGGAGCTGATCATTCTTTGCATTTGGACCCAAAGATCTGTAATTACAACAAAGTTTAAAATAAACTCCCTTTTTTTGGTGTGTGATGATAACATTATATAAGAATTTGCCCTTGTTGCAATCAAATCTTCAGGGCAAATCCAAGGTTTCTGTGCTGATCTGAGGTTCCCTTTCATTGGTGGTATGCAGCCAGAGTCTTTCCATAGTCTGTGTGCTGTAACCAAGCTCTAAGTGTGATTGATGCAGGGTATAATGTTGTAGCTGTACTAATGTCTGCCAGATAGTTGGACGATTCCTTGTGTTTTAGGATCTGAT
The DNA here is from genome assembly GCA_020800305.1 of Porphyrio hochstetteri. Taxonomy (NCBI): domain Eukaryota; kingdom Metazoa; phylum Chordata; class Aves; order Gruiformes; family Rallidae; genus Porphyrio; species Porphyrio hochstetteri. Next base: position 2,042,394 of record CM036908.1, read on the forward strand.
ATAAGTAGCTTTTACTAGATGTCTTTAGCCTTTTTTTTTTTTTTTACATGCAACCAAATGGATGCTCTGGAATATATGCAATACTGTTAGGTCTCACCCAAATGTTGGCTATGATTTTAAAATGGGTTGAAATTGTGGGCACTGTTTCATGAAGTAGTATTATTAATACTTTAGCTAAAGTTAAAATGAGGGTGTTGCCCTGCTCGGTGGAAACATACAATCATATTTGGTTGCAGACTGGAAATGTGAGGGCAGAGTTCCTGACAAACAACAGGAATACAAATTTACTGCTGCTTCAAGACAAGCAAAAGCTCTGAAAACACAATTTTAGCGTTAAGGTTTTACGTTCCCTTTCCCTTACTGGTCCCAAGTCAAGTTTGCACCTTAGTTACTGAATTTGATCGACCAGGTCTCCTAGAATGAAGTGTCACCTTGTGCTTTATTGAAGAACATTGGTAGGTGTGAAACAACACATGCCTCTCTCTACACTGGACAGGAACAACCAAGAACATGATGTGAATTCATAGTACTGTAAACTATGTCCAAGGAAGGTGACAGAAGTGACTACAAAAATTCACTCTGATAGAAGCTAGCTGACATTTCGGGTCATCTAATTGTCTAGTATATCTGCATCTAATATCAGTTTTCTCATTTATCTGTATAGCTGATCTCTTTGTTAAGCAAAATTCACATAATACAGCTAATATTACTGGAAACAAGGACAGGTCTAATTCAGAAGCATGAATCCAGATGCTGTGCAGTGCTGGGGACTTCCGGATCTATTAGGCTGAGGGTCTGCCTGCCAGCAACCATGAACAAACCAGGTTATTGGTGGAATTTGGCTTTGTTCTGAGCCGTAAAAATCAGTTGTTATCTGTGCTTCAGCAGGCCTGACTTAGGAGGGGTAAATGCAATGAAGTTGTCAAATAACCTCTCACTTTTAGAAGTTGGCAAACTGAATTTGTTCACTAACTCTTCAGAAACCTGTTCGTTCTCACAACTCTGTTTCATAAAACTGGAAATCTAGGAAAATCATAGTGTCAGGTCTCCTAAAATGAGGGAAAGCACTGGTTGCCACAGGCTTTGGGAGGGGCTGTGGTGTGTGATTTTAATTAGGTACATACTATTTGTAACTGGTGGTAGCAGGGGATGTCTCTGCTTTTCCCCACTCCCTCAGCAATTGCACCTTTGCAGGTCTGTTCCTGGCTTGAGACCGCTCTTTTGAAACCAGGTAAATTACTTTGCTGTTCATGCTGTATTGTGAGTGTTCCAGAGAACCTGTTGTTAATTGCATTTAATAGCTGTCATAGCACTGGTTCACTGGAGAAATGGCTGGTCATAAAACTTCAGGATTTAGTGCCATATCTTGGGGAAGGGGCTGAGCACAGCAGAATGTGTGAGCTTTATGTGTCTTTTCTTGGTCTGATTGCCTTTAGAGACTTGGGCATTTAAAATGGCTTGGTAGGGAATAGTAAGTACAGAGCATTACAGGTTACTATCTGTCAGTGTGGTGAGGATGCTAATTGAAGGGGTCAATAGGGAACAGAGTGTATTGGAGAAGAGGTGCTTATCCACTCCTCACTGGTGCAGGTGTTGTGGCTCCTGGTCCGAGGGTGAAGGCTCCACCACATACTTCAACTGAACAGTGCATGTGAACAGATTAGTCTGAAGCTGCTGTCTTCTGCCTTGTGTTGATAACTTAGTTGGGAATGTTGATCCTCAAGCTGACACTAGCCAGCCCAGTGCAATACAGATGACAGTCTCTTGCTATTCCTGGGCTCTGCCTTGACTTAGAAATCCTTCTTCTCTAAGGGTTATCTACTAGTCCAATTAAAGTGGCTTGAAGATAGGTGTGAGTACTGCAAGACTGCATGATGTTTGGCTTCACTGAAATAAGCACTCTTACCCTTGTTGACAGCGAGTTAATTCCCTCAGGCCTTGTGCTGCTTTTCCAAAAAAGCTGGTTAATCCTGGCTGTGGCAACTGTCTTCACAATGGTCTTGCACTCTTCCTGTTTCTGGCAGAGTTTGGCAATGTTGTGTTAAAAAAAACCCCAAAAAACGAACAAAAGGAACAAAAACACCCTTAAGCTGCAATGACATATGCAAGGGCTGTTAGTGCTGCTGGTTCTGTCACTTCTCATGATGGAAGAAGTTAGAAAATCTGAGGGGTGTTGGCCTATCCCTTTGCTGTGCTTTAGTGCCTGTGTAAGAGCAGCTGATCTGATGTCTGCAACACTTGGAGAACAGGCTTATGCCTGTGGAGTTTTGGAAGAGGCTTAAGGCAGGTTGGTAGGGAAATCTTGAAGTGGCTTTGCTTTCTTCCTCTGCTTATGTGTTAGTGGCTTTGCTTCTGCTCATGTGTTAGTCCTGGGTTTAGTGTTCTTTCTAAAGAACTAAAAATCACTTGGATACTCATGTATAAAAAAATGAATTCATGGAAGGATCTGTTTTGATGTCAAGTCCTAACCTTCAAAAAATGCTAGCAGCTCCCCCCCCAACAATATATACTGCACTCTCAAGCAAAAATTCTTATTTAAATTAAAAACTTGAGGTTGATGGAGAGAATAAAAAAAGAATGTGATCATCCTTTAGCTAGTCCCTTCATGGGTATTGTGGCCACATCTGGAATATATAGATGAGAAATGTTTTTGGAAGAAATGCTGCAGTGTGGTCATGGCTTTATTTTTGTTGCCTGTGTTCCCTGCATTTGTAGCCACTAAATGCCTAGCAGATTGCTTCATGCTTGGTTGGAAATACTTTTCATTTAAATAAAGATTATACTCAGTTCTGAAACCAGTTGTGGCTGTGCAGCTTCTCTGAGGGACTCGTAACCCTTAGCACTGTCATTCAAGTGAGGATCTGGAGGAGTAAAGATAAAACCATTCACTGACTTTAAGAGACTATCACCATTCCCACCTAAACTTACTGACTTAGGCTCAGAGATTATGGTGAGCAAGGATGCCTTTTAAGGCATGTTTCTTCAGACCCATGTCCTTGTACTTGGCTGCTCTATATTTGTATAAAACAAGTACAAACAGCAGGGGTTTTATCAGGCTAAAGGGAGTTAACTGCCTGTGAGTTTGGCTGTTGGTTTGGGTGGTTTGGTGCTGCAGGAGTGCAATACCAGTAGCTTCCAGATGAATAAACAACTCCTGCTTCTGTAGTTGAAGCATAGAGTCAGGTTTAGAGCTCCTGCAAAGAGGAATTCAAAGTTGGACCTCCAGATTTGGGCACAAGTTATGGGCTGGCAACTGTACTCAGGCTATAAATAAAGTTCTGGAAGTATCCACGTACTCTTCTGTGAGTTGAAATCTCTGCCTTACTGGGAGGGCTGGTTATAGTGGGCTAATCATCCAGTCTTTAGCACAGTAAACACCAGAATGCTAGAAGTGGTGTGTGCTCTTATGTGCATTAAGTTGAAAAGCATCTCTGTTTTATTAAGTCTGTACCCACAGTGGCATACTGAATTAGATAAAACTAAACTTTCTGCTAGCCTTGCCTGTTTGGTATGTTAAGCAGTAGGTCAGGTATATTGTATTTTCCTTTGATTGCTGTTCTCTAGGTATCTTAATTTAGCAGCTTGGCTTAGGGGAAACCTTTCTTCATCTTAAGCTTTAAATTCCATGATTATTAACTAAGAATGTCAGCTTTCTCAAGAGCAAGGTATCAGAAACTTCAACAGATAAGCTCTTTCTAATTGAAATACTTTGCTCTGAAGTTTATGTTCTCTCCCTTTTCTGTACAGGTATTGTTGTACTTCCCAAGGCAGCATGCATGTTCTGGCCATAAATTACAGCTGCACAAAGAAACAACAGTGGGCAGCCACTAAGCCCCTGTCTTTTTCATAAGTCTACAATAAAATAAGTTAGTAGATAAATAAGTTAGTACCTTAGTACCACCTTACTTGTCACACTGTTGTAGGGATGCTCTGTGTTTCAGTAAGGCAGTAGACTAAGGAGATTCTGCTGCTGGCACAACCTGGAATAGGACCTTATTAGCTCTGTGTTTCTTTCCCCTCTTAGTCTTGATTTGATTTCTCCAATTAGTTCCAAGTTGCTAGGGGCACAGGCTGTCTATATGTATTTATGCAGTATTTAATGAGCCCTTCTTGTTTCTGCATTAACAAAAATGTTTGGAGTTGGGTTTTCTGTTCTGCAGTAGCATGCTCATGGCTGGTACTGTGAAGGCATTCTGTTCCTGTGGGGTGTTCAGGGCAAGGGAAGGACTCACCTCAGTGTAAACATTCTGGGAAATGCTGAACCAGTGGGGTTGTCTTTGATTTATTCCTTCACCTGAAAATAGTGGTACTGTTCTGCTGCAGGTGGGATGAACTTAAAAAATAAATCACAAGTAATTGTTTTGTGTTGGTCCTGTTATCATTTAGGTGAGAGAGAGTCTGAGACAGGTGACTCATCACTGCTAGCCAGACTGTGTGATGCTTTTTCAGAAAGAATTGTCGACTTCATTTCCAGAAGAACGAGACAAAATAAACGTTTCTGTCCCAGAGCTGAAATAAAACTGACCTCTGCAGAAACTTCTAAGTGATGTACCCGCATTGGTGAGAGCTGCCCTTCCAGGTGGCTAGTGGTGTGCTGTGGGATACCTGGTTGAGATTAGTATGGCTGTGGTTCTAGGATGAGTTTCAGCTGATACAGTGAATTGTCTCCAAGTTTGATGGAGGACTGAGCTTAGAGAAACTATTTTTTTCCCCCTGAGGCTCCACGAGCATTTTAATACACAATGCTATAGTGACCTCAAACAGATGGTAGAGAACAGTTTGGCTTTTAAACTATTCTATTGCTGGTAATTTCCTGGAGCTGGAATATGGGAAAGGTCAGAACAGACTGGCATATGTCTGTGTAGTCTTGTCTTTGTTTTGCTTAATAAGCTAGAAGGGTGTGAATTCATTGTGCAGACAAATGAAGAAACTGAGCCAAGAAAACAGAGGAGCAGTGTGCTAAAATACAGAGGCAAACAGAGGTGACCTGTAAAAAATGTACAGTGTGGAATAGCTGTTTGGTTCCCACACACCAGTATTTACTTAACCTCTGACATGTTAATTGAAAACAATTCTTGAGATGTCTGAATTACAGAACGCATCTACAGTATCCATTATATGACTTAAAAAAGGGTAATGTGAGAGTGTGTGTGGCTTTTCTTAATGAAAGCCAAGGCCTGATGTTAATCTCCTAGACTGCTGCTGTGATTACCAGTGCTAAAGCCACACAGTATTTCAGCCCTCTGCTGCATATATATTCTTGGATATTAGGTTGAAGACCTAAGTCACTGTTCAGACAGCCATGTTCAGTCCTGCTGTCTGGACTTCAGGCAAATGTCCCATTTTTCTCAGCTGAAACTTTGCAGAGGAGGTAACTAAGTTTTGTAGAGCCTACCAATTTTGGTAAGTTAAAAAATAGCCTGTATGCCACTTGTAGCTGAAAATAGCTTTGAGGTTTAATTTCTGCTAAAAGATAATAAATGAAACTTAAGGATTGCTTTACTGCTTCTGTTTCTGGATTAGATTTCATGTCCTTTAGTTCTTTTCATTAAAAAGTCTTAATTTAAGAGACAAGATGATGAATTCCACAAATGTGTAAAGTAGGACTGCCAAATCAACCCCCTAATTGCATACCAGTTCCCAAAGCAAATAATTTCTGCTTTTCAGTGGCAGATAGCAAATGAAAGTGATCTGTGTTCTTGCTTTCTTTGTGTTCTGTTTGTGAAGGTGTGGCTTGTACTGAGGGTATTGTCACATGCCGTGTAGTGGCACACTGTCCACAGTCTTGCTCTTAGAGAAAGAACTCTGACTCCCGATTACAGTTTGGTGTCAAGGCTTGTTGTCATCAGTTCCAGTGACATCTGTGACCCTGTGGTGTGGCATGAGCAAAGGTGTCCTTGTGCCTCTGACTCAGCTGGCCTGGGCTTTCCATTCTGACAGCGTTGTAATTGGCTTTTGTTATAAAGGTCTGTTACCAACTCTCACTGCTCTTTTAATAACTTACTAGCCCTGGAAGCAGTTCTTCCTCAGTGTGTTTTCATCTGAGATTGGTGTTTAAGATGTCTTTAAGTGGTGCTTATCTGTCACTTTGAAGGTGTGCTTATCAGTTTCAGAAATGTGTGGAAAGTCTTGGATAGAGCATCGTATCCAGATACAGAGTTGTATTTACCTCTGCAGAGGAGAAATAGAAGCTGCTTGCAATGTAAAGATCTGCTTGAGCTTAAGTTGACCTCCAGCACTTATGGCAAATGTGAGTGCACTTGGGCCAGGAAACAGGCTTAGAGGTTGTGGAGTCACCTAGCTTGGTTAAGAATGACAGCATTTACCTGTCTGAGTGAGTCTCTGGACCTAAGAAAGCAACAGATGGGAGGAAGCTTTATTGGAATAGCTTCTTTGCTGAAGACAAGCCATGGGAAGGGCTGTGTTTCTTAACCACATGGTGTATGGACTCCAAGCCAGCACAAGTTTGGGAAGGCATCTGCTCACGAATGCACAGAATTAAAATGCTGTCACTCACTGAGGTGGGTACAGTATCTCCTGTTTGCAAATGTGTTGCTTTTAAAAAGGAAGAGAAAAAAGCTCTAAAGAGCAAATAAAGCAGGAAATTATTGTGTGTATGCATGGTACCTTAACCAGAATGACTTTTTATACAGCTGTTGAGATGGACTGCTTGAATATATGGTGTGTGTGAGCTGGTGCCTCTCGTGGTTCCCATTATGGTTAAGAGGTGGAGCTGAGGGGAGTTCAGTGTTTAAATTCTGCTGGATCCTCAACTGACCGGTAGAAGTGCCTAAATAAGAGTCTGCTCATCAGACTGAAATGTCCCCTGTGGACCTGTCACTGTCTGTTTTCTTTCATAATTAGCATTATTAAAACTCCCTAGATGTTTATTTAATTTGTTCTTTAGACTTAGACTGACACTGTTACTCCTGTTAGGTGATCAAGATAAGTGATAGACATCTGCTCCTTTGGGGCTCCTTAGGAAAGGCTTGTGGCCTTCGAACAAAGGAAAAACACTGCATGAATTCCATTTAAATACCTTCCAGTCTGTGAAAATGATTATTTACTGGGTTAGTATTTTTAAACAATAGGTGGTGGTCTTAATCTAGAAAGAATCACCTTTATTTACCTGATGTTGAACAGATTTAAAAAATGTGGGGTTGTATTTTTGCTGTAGAGTTGAGAAGCAAAAGAAGATAAATTCTCTGTGGCACTTCAGTTGTGTAGGGTGTTTTGTGTGTTTTTTAATGGTGATCTCATCTGTGATATATCCACTGGACAGGTATTTGTAAGGGGAGTGCAGCATCAAATTTGTATGGCAGAAGGGCCTGTTTGACATGCAGTGTGTGTGTTAGAAGAAAGGGGAGGATGGGACTGAGGTTAATGCCTGGTTTATTTTGGAGCAGCTGTATTACAGGAAAGCTAAGTGGCTGGAGTCCCCTGAGAGGCACAAGCATTTACCACTAGAAATTGGCAGGCAGTGCATTTCTTTAAGTTTTGATACTAAATGCAGAACTGCTGTGTGTATTAGAAGGCTCATTTGTCAGGATGCAGGTTCCAAAGTCCCAAGATAGTAGTTACCCTAAATGAAGCATGCTTTTTTAAAAAAACAACCCAAACCAAACCCTTCTAACTTGACTAGTTACCTGCTTGACTTGCAGTATGTCAGGACTGTGTAGTTACTTCAAAGCAGAACTAAATTTAACTACAAGAACTTGCCTTTTAATGTAATAAATGCCTTAAGGTCACTTCTTCAATTTTGATCTTTCCAAAAAGCAGGGGGGGTGAAGGGGAGGGAGCAGATCCTGGACAAAAAAAACCCCACCCTGTGTGTTGTGTGTTTTCCTGAGTGTGGAACTGGTGTGTGTTACTGTTGAAGGCTTTGTCTTTGTTGTCAAGGTCTGTAGTGAATGCTTATCTGAACAGCATGTGGATGTATCTTTACAGTTTTACATGCAGAAGGAATGAGTCTGTAGTAGAGGACCACAAAAGCTGCCATTATTAGAAGCCTTGCTCACACTTCAGTGCTCTGGTGCCTCATCTAGCTCCCAGCTTCCAGTCATGCAGAAGGAACTAAACCAGAGTGCTCTGCTGTAATTCTCAGACTTGTTTGAGCTGTCCCACATTTCTTCCTTTTCCTTTGTAGCCTGAGCCAAAATCTTGACTGGAAAGATGATTGTGATCTCTCTCTCTTTCACTTAGCCCTTTCTCTCTTTTAAATTGCTGGGTCCAGATTCTGTGCAATTGAGGGATTCAAATTTCAAATGACGTGTTAAAGCTTGAAGACTTGTCTCCATAAGACACAGCTGCAGTTTGACCTCTTAAAGTCTCTTGGTTAACTTGCCATTGCACTTTGTGTGGCGTAGGACCAGATTCTAAGAGGCACTGACTCTTGGATTGTCTTGATATAACCTGAGATGCCAAGCAACTTGCATGGCAGGATCTTTAAGCAGTTTTGCTTTGATACCCTTGGATGTTGTGGAACCACAGCTGTCTGTCCTATCCTGGTTTGTTTTGGTGGTTCTCCTTGACAGCACATAGCAGCCGTTACCAATGTCAAGGTATTTATCATACTTAATCAGTACTTGGAGATTTTGCAGTATTCATGGCTCGAACACCTGCAGAAGGCCCCATCCTGACCTGCTTTCCCAGTCTTCAGTTGAGCAGGACACCCAGTTTTGGAGGCTTGGTTTGGGGGGCTTTGAGCATTCTGCCAAACCTGCTGCTAAGACCTGTGTGAGTTGGTGTGACAGAGCAGTTGTTTTTACGACAACATGAACTGCTCTGCTCTTCCAGCACCCAGGCTTTGAAGGCAGGCCTGTAGGCTGTCACCTGTTTGTAAAGGACACATCACATGAATTTTCTTTTCACCTTGCTTAATGAACAAGTAGAAATACACTTACAACCAGTGACTTAACCTGTTTGTAAAGGACACATCACTTGAATTTTCTTTTCACCTTGCTTAATGAACAAGTAGAAATACACTTACAACCAGTGACTTAACCCTTGACAGTGGAGGGATCACCTTAAGTATCAAGTACATTTAAAAAGCCAAAACCCTAACCACCTTGATCTTGCCGATACTCATTCAAGGCTCTACTGTCAGGTTGACTTAAGATTAACTTCTCAAAGTCTTTTGTAAGTCAATAAAGTTAATAGTGAAGAGTAATTGGCTAAAAAATTTGGCTAAATCACAGGGGTTAGAAGGGACTTCCAGAGCCCATTGGGTCCAACCCCCTGCCAAAGCAGCTCCCCAGCTCATATTGCACAGGGCGGCGTCCAGACGGGGCTGGAATCTCTCCAGAGAAGGAGACTCCACACCCCCTGGGCAGCCTGTCCCAGGGCTCCCTCACCCTCACTGGGGAAAAGTTCTTTCCCATGTTGGTGTGGAACTTCCTGTGCTCCCAACTTGCAGCCATTGCCCCTTGTCCTGTCCCCACAGACACTGAGAAGGGGCTGGCCATTTCCCCTTGGCTCCCACACTTGAGATACTTACAAACATTTAAAAGTTTCCCTCTCAGCCTTCTTTTCTCAAATGCTACAGAATGGTGGTTAAAATACAAATAAGACCATGATTTTTTTTGTGTGTGTACAGTTCCCAGTGTAGAACTTCAGTATTTGCTGGAGTCTTGGCTGTTTCCACCAACCATATTTTGTATGGAAATGCAGTGACAAGCAGATGTATTCAGCACATTTGTTTTGAATAAGCATTTTATGTCAGTTTTTAATGTACCTCTGCAGCACTATGGAACTAGAGGCTGTAGCTTACTGGTTGTGTGTGTGATACTTTTGCATGGGTGAAGATGAGACTAAAGCAGCTGAAGGAGCAGCATGCTGGAGAGGTTTATCAGGTTAGCCCTAGATTTAAGTTCTCATGGTGGGTGGGGGTTTTTTGACTATATAGTGTTGCAGTCTCTCTGTGTAACTGGTAGAGAGGTGCTGCTGTGAGAGATGTGTCTGTGCAAGCAGAGAAGAGGCTGGGAAATTCTAAATCCTTGTGCTTTTCATTCCAAACAAAGCCATATTTTAAAAAACAGCAACAAAGCAAAGAAAAAACCTCCAGCAAAAATTTGCATCACACTGCTTTTTTGAGCTTTAGGTTTCCCTGCCTTTAGAGGGTTTGTTAAGTAAGAGCATATGTGTGGATACTTGCTGGTGCCAGTAATGAGTGGTTGAGTATCAGTGTTCTTTCACTGGTGTATACACACAACCAGTGCCTGTTTTCTTTTCAGGGTGATAAGGAATGGTTCCCACCTAGTACAATGCCAACAAATAGTGAAAGGGACAAGTGTGCAGGTCTGGAGATACCTGGGGACTCCTTTCTCACCACAGGCATCTGCTGTACTGTCAATCTAGGCTGAGATCTGTAATGAAGTGCACTTGAGTGAGAAGGAGGAGAGCTGAAACTGAAATAAAAACAAACCCCAAACCCCTGCTAAATACCTGATACCAGTCAGTTCAGATGTAAGATGTTTCTGACATGCCTAATGTGATGGTTGTTTAATATTACAAATATCAGTTTGATTCTACAGTAACAAAAAATAGATATGAATAAATAGTATGGATGTTTAAACTCTTTCATGTACTGTGATATGATAGTTTAACACTCTTCCTGTTCCACTTTCAGCTAGGCCTATGACTTTTATTAGTATTTTTAAAAAATACTCTTCTCCTCTTACCTTCTCAGCCACAGGTGAAATGTTTAGATTGGCCTAAAATGTTTTGTTTGCAGCTCTTATAAGAACAGCTAGTTTTGCAGAATGAGCAAAAGTGATATCGAAGCACCTAACCCTACCCCCAACACGTGTGTTTTATGTGAACTGCGTTAAGAACAGGAAGTCGATTAAATGGACTGCTTGTCAGAGGAAAAGACTCAGTGCCCTGGCCCCAGAATACCTGCACTCGAGATGTTCTGAGATTTACTTGGGAGAGGGGGAGAATCTGAGATAGGGTCTCGTGTTGGATTCGTGGTGCTTCTTGCACCAACAACTTTGAAATAGCTGCTTTGTTGCTAGATAGATTGGATGATGCTGACTGTGACTTACCTAAAGTGTGAGTCCATATGATCTGAAACATACAGCTTCCAGACTTTCAACATTCGCAGCACGAACCTTCTGTCAGATGGGTGCTGGGCTCTACGACCTTAATCTCTCCATCTCTCAGGCCTGTTGCCACTGTGGTGGGCATAAGCCTATGGCACTGGAGAATCCACCTTCAGGAGTGGTGGTTGCCTCATCAGATGCAGTAAACTCGAAGGTTACATCCATACAGCCTCAGGAGAGCAGAGCTTTGGGGGGCTGTTTGCTGTGTATTCTGGAGTCTTGCTGTTCTGCAATGCAAAAGGAAGCTCCCACTGAATAGACCTTCCTCTTGCTCTTGATGGCTTGAATTCCTACAGTTGATAGAGCTATCTACAGTGCCAGAAGCTTTTTCTTTTTTCCCCCCCTCCTTTTCCCCCCAGCAGTGGTTGTTGGGAGCTGCAGCCATGGCCAGCTGCTCCACCAAGGCAGCACCTCCCCACAAAAGCCTTACTACGCTAGTGTATCTTAATATGTACTGGTGGTATCTAGCTGGCTGGCATAAGACATGTCACTTAATTACTCTGTACACACAAAGAAGCGTTCAAATGCTGTGCTGGAATCAGTGTGGTGCTTTTTGCTGAGTGCTCTGGGGAGTCTGTTGGAAGGGTATGCTTGGCTCTTCCGGCTAGGCCTAAATTAGGAAGGGATGTGAATGGTTTTGTACTCTGATGCACATCTCAAGGCCTCAGGGAAGTTCATAAAAAGGCAGTGTCTGGCTCTTAACGCTGAGATCCACTCACGCTGCTTACTGTTGGACAGAGGGGGAGGTTTGTGTCAGTTTAAGTACTCCCACTTTGTTTAATCATCATCCCCTCTGTGTGATATGGACCCTTTTGAGTTCCACATCTTTGGCACATGCTGCTGCTGATTCAAAGAGAAATGATGAATGAACTGGTTTCCTGGCACTTGAGAAGCTATTGAAGCTTGTGCTTAATAGAGCAACCAGGCTGACTAATATAATACAATATTAGATATGCAGCAGTCTAAAATTGAATAGGTTTTAGGGACTTTCTTGTGTTTATTTTTTGTAGCATATAATCTAAACAGTTATGAAACAGAAAAATATTTTTTAAAATTTATTGTACTTCTAAGGAACCAACTAGGATAGGGTAGAGTTTAACTACTACCTCTCACCTTTTTAATGACAAGTCGTTAATTTTCCTTTGATACTCAGAGCAAGTCTGGTCCGGTTCCCAAGACATATGCTGCACGCCCTCAGGGAGGAAAGCAGTTAAGAATTACAAGGAGTATTATGCTTAGCAGAAATAAGTAACCTGCTGAAGTAATAACCTGCTGTGTGCTCCTAAGTCTCTCCGTATGAATCAGGGTTTTGAAGTGGTGATTGATATATGAGGAATATGTCATCTCTGAGATTAACAAGACAGCTGCACTTGAGAGAGGAGGAACACACTTATTCATGCTCGGTAACACTGACCTTCATGCAGGAAGATCCAGACTTGAGTAACTGCTACAGTCCTTGAGACAATATGGCTCTTCTGCTGAGGCAGAGCAGGTACAGATTTAGCTGAAGATACTTTACTGTGCTGTAGCTCTAACAGTACAGTGTCTCATTTCCTGACTCTAACTGCCTGAGCTTTCTTTGAGACTTCTCTCCATTTCAGAAGCAGCCTATTTAAACCAGTTTTGCTTTCTAAATATCTCAGGTAGGTAGAGAAATTATTATAAAAACACTTTTTTTTATCAGTTGGGTAAGTAACTTTGGTGAAATGGTTTTCATGATGTTTTAATACCCTGTGGTGCAGGAGCACCTCCTGCAATGGGTAGTGTCTCATTCGAGGCTACTGGGTTTCATGCGGACTGGCTTGGGAAGAGTTTGGGAACACGGTGTTTCACTTTGAAGAACTGCTGTGCGTTTTTGTCTCAGTCCTTTCTGGGCCCAAGAATTCCAACACTGCTTTCTCCATTAACCACTGGAGTGCTCTCTTCCTTGGTTAACTGTATACATGCAAAGAACAACACATTTGATGAGGCAGTGTGTTTAATTCCAAATTAGTAATTAGTGAAAATAGCAGTAGTATGTGAGTATTATGAGTTCAGAAATTAAAGTTCATGTTGCTTGGCTGCACTTCTCAAAAAACCCAACAACTTCCCATGAGATGTCCAAAGAAAATTAAAGGGTTTATACATCTAGCTCTGTATAACTGAGATATCCTTAATGCACAGTGAGGAGTGATGTGTTACAAAGCAGTTGAAAAGACTTTGCATTGTGTGCATCTACAAAGAGGTGCTCATTAAAAATGCATTTTTAGTCACCACCTGTTATTCGTTTAATATGATGGGTGCTCTGCTGCAGCGTTGTGTTAGTTTTGTCATCGGTCTTCTGCGCAGTGCATTATTCATCACTCTGAACCATATGGGCAGAAATAGATTCTGAACATCTGATTTCTGTACTGGCCAGTCCCTGAGGAAAGACTCTAATGTCCTTGTTTATGACCAACTAGGGCAGCCTTTCCTGTCATCTTTTCATGAAGATTTCTTACCTTCTGTGTACCAAAGATGCAATTAAGAGGTTCACAGCTGTGATGCTACAAGGCAATGAGGAAACTGCACTTGATTAGGCAGCAGAGGCCTCTTTACTAAAATTCGTAAATAAAAGCAACTATTTTAGGAACAGGGAAGACCTTCCAGACAGTCCTGTGTCCTCAACAAACCCTGCTTTTTTGTCCGTTCCCCCCTCCTGTGGCTTGCACCTGACAGTAGGTATGTGCTGAGGTGTGTGTGGAGTGAGGTGTATGCTGACCTGGCTGCTGCCTGGTGTGGTAGATGTTCTTCCTTTGCTGGGAGAATTACCCAAAGGGCTTCCCCTGTCTGAATTTCACAGAAACTTGTAAAATGTTTTATTCTTCTGGCTCCATCTCCTAAAAATCAGGCTGGAAAAGGCCTGTTCATCTGCTTTTGTTCCCTTTCCTTGAGTGCTCCAAATCTTCTGCCATGTACAAGTGTAACTGGGAATAAAGAGCCTGATTAAATGTGCTGCAGCCATCTGCATTTCAGCACTCTGGCTTTTTTGGCTGTGTGTGTCTCCTTTGCTCTAGAGATGTGATGTTTGCATTGTGCACACACGACAGCATTCATGATAGCACCATGTCCAGCAGCCCTTGCATGAGTTCAACATGCCAAGCAGAGTATGTGTATAACGTACTACAGTAACTGACTTTCTTTTTAATGGGAGGCAAGGGAATGAATAGATGGCAAAGTGACCTCTTCTTTCAGTGGGGTGTGAAATCTTTTTCAAGTAACCACTGGGCATGTTTCGTTCAGTTCTCCTGCCCTGTGCACGTATCAAAAACCTGCCATACAACCTGGTGTAAGCAGCAGTGTGCTCACAGGAGGCCCTGGGTTTGTAACAGCAGGAGTTGTGCAGCTTGGAGCTGAATGGTGTTGGCAGAGCTGTTTGGAGAAGTTTGCTTAGTTCCTGCCTGCATTGTGCTGAGCCAAATTCAAAGGGGCTGTTGCCTGTACCTCGTGAGAATGACTCTCAGTCAGAATTCACAAGGAATCATGTATCTGCTCATCTGAGGCACAGCAAATGCTGCTGTTATTTTCGGTTTCAGTTGTGCCTATTTCTGTGTTGCTGCTTAGAAAGTAACATCCGTGACTGCAGATCAGCTCAGGGGAAATCCTGGCTTCTAATTCTGTATGTTAATGTTTAGTAGGACATTTTGGAGACCTGGTAGATCCTCTGTGTATTCACACTGTCAATAGAAATTGCTTAGCTTGGAGACTCAAATTGAGCACCCACATTTACCATATGTCTTGATGTTGGAGAGATACAAACATTAGCTTTATGAGAAGATTTAGAGGAATGGCGGATTCAGGTAGTGCTACTGAGGTGCCTGAGCATCTAGACTTGCATTCAGATAACTGTATAACTGCTGTATTTTCTCTGACTTCCTTCAAATGATAAGAATATCTCTTTCCCTTTAACATTAGTGGGAGTCCCATGCTTTCTGAGCACTGAGAAGACCATTAGTTCAGTCAGATGCCCAGCTTCAAAATATGTACTGCTACTGTAGGCTTGAAAAAGCACAAATTGTGTTCCTGCAGTCTGTCTTCTGGTGAATTACTGTGCTGTTCCCATAGAGCTCCAGTTTCTGATCAGCCATTCATCACTCGACCGATTCACGATGCTCTCAGCAAAAAACAGGTTTGTCCAAGTAACTCGATGCCTCCACCAAAGGATGTTTAAACAATGATGCAGAGTCATTTTAATAAGTTATGGGAAAAGCTGCGTGTAAACCAGAACAAAAGAGTCCTTACTCCAGCATTTATCATCAACATTCTGGAGTTTGCAGCGGGCCTAGCACTGCTCCTTTGTGTTGCACAGCTGGATCTCCTTGCCAAGGTGTAAATACTCTCCCTGATGAAATGTTGCTTGTGCTGCCTTTTCCCTAATTGTAGTGCCCCTCAGTGCTTTGCCCAGTGCTCCTTCTAGGAGACCTACTCCTTCTAGACCACCAAGGAGGTTCAGCAATGCTTTGACCACTGCTAGGCTTGCTGGTTACGACAGCAGTAACGTGCATCTTTTAAATTCTAGTAATGTTTATTCTTTACAGAGCAGTGCAGCCCCAATGCGTTCGACTGGATGAGGTGTTGCTGCTCTCTGCAGCCTGAGGCTTGAATCACTCTTGCCTGGAGCAGCATTCTTTCTGGGGATTTACCCTCCCCTCCTCTGCTTTCAGCTAGCTGAGAGGCCAGCCCATCACGGTTGCACTGCTGTTGTTTTGTGGCCTGGTTGATAGGGAGCTCAAGTCACTTGATATGTGGTATTAAGTTACCCTCGATTATGTTGCTTAAATAGTAAACCTGAGCTGTGGTGTAGGTAAGGGATAGGATCTCTGTGAGGCAGCTTGGAAATTGCCTAGAAACATACATGTCTGCCACCTTCAGGTGCCTTTAAAGGACACTGAAGGTTAAGAATTACAGTTGAAAAATAACACTAGTAATAGAAAAAGGTTTTTGGTAGTGTGCCCAGTCCTGCTTTTTCTGCCTGTAGCCAGAGCAGCTCCTTGTGTCTGGGGGCTCTTGCTGGTTTTGAAAATGTTGTGGTGATTTAAAAAAATTTCCTTGATAAATACAAGGTGTTGAAAGTTGCCTTTCCTGTTACAGGTGAGGCTTTTGTACAAGCACATGATAGATGAGCTTTGCTCTCAGGAAAAAACACGAAGCATCATAGCTTAAGAGAATATTGTGTTTTGTTGATGTAGGAAATCCAGTGGTCAGAAGCCTTAAAACTGGTGTAGCAGGAGTATTAGAAGTTAATCTTTCCCCAGTCTTAATAACAACATAGTGACACAGTTTACCTCTGTTTCTGTGACAGATGGCATAAAGAAAAGATCTTCTAGGATACAACTGCACCCTTCACATTGTTTCCTTACGATGTCATGGGTGTTCCTAGGGTGTTGTAAGCATTCAATGTGACACAGCTACCAGCAAGTACTGATAAAGACAAGTATAAAATGGGGAAAGTAGTCTTTAAACACGCATATTAATTGTTTAACAAGGTTTTCTACATCAGAAGCTCACCATTCCTGCTTGACTCTGCTTAAGCCTTCTGCCAGGGCTGTCAGTGAAAAAGAACTGCTAAACTGAGGTCTGCGCTGAGGCTGGTGGGGGAACAAGAAGGGTAGAGCTCTGCGAGTTAATGTGTGTTAACAGTTAGGAGTTATCTGCAGGATCCACAGTAGATTACACAGATTGTATAAGCAGGGTTATTCAGTCCTTTCAGACCCTTAGAGGAGCACTGGTAGGAGTTGGCAGGACTAAAAGCTCTTCCCGAGAGTGTTTGCATGTGTGAGTGTGTATGTGAACGTAGAGCCTGGGTTACCCATGAGAGGGGCATCTTGCCCAGCAGCTACCACACAGGGACACTGGCTGATTCCTGTCCTGTGCCTAGGTGAAACTGTGCCAGCTCTTAGGAGTGCCTTTTTCCTTTTACCTTGAATTTTTTTTGCAGTAACTTCTCTTTCTCCTTGCAGTTGCAACAGTAAAATCTCTCTTACCCTGTGATATTAACTGCTGCTTGAATTGTGGACTTCTGGCTGGGGGTGGGTTTTTGCTGTTCATTTTTAATGGTTTTCTCTTGTGTGTGTGAAATGGAATATGGAAGATTACTGGGTTTTATACATACCTAGAGGATGAATAGATCATAAGGGAGAACTTGATGATTGCGGACTTAAATCTTAACGTTCCGCAGCACCTCGTGTTGTAGTTCTCCGTGTTTGTTCAAGATGTTAGTTTTCCCTTACTTTAAAAGAAAAGTGTTGGAGCAACAGACTTTTTTTCTGTGATCCTCAGACTCAGAATACCTTCAATAATTGAACTTCCTGACACTGAAAGACTAACCTTAAATTTAATCAAGTATACAGTGTCACTGTGCAGACTCTTCAGTGTTATGAGTTAAGATAGCTTGTTGCTGTGGGGTAAAACATCTAACCCTCTGGGCCATGGGACTCTTCAGTGCTTGTACCCAGGACAGTCTTATGTACAGCCAATGTAATGGTGTTTCCAGGATTTTGCTTGTTCCAGGAGTGAGCAGATGCAGTGATCCCAGAGTACTAGTGGGTCAGTAAGTTGGGAAAAAAACCAACGAGGGCGGCTGTTTCCAGCAGCCCGACCTGGTAATTGCTGTGGGTTATACCTGACTTGGCTTTGCTGAGGCACAAATTACTGGTAGTGAACTCGGTGAATATCTAAACCACCATGTCTCCTCTCTGTAGGTAGCTGTTCCCTTCTCTAGGCTGGATGAAGCAACTATACAGATGGAGTGGTTGCTTGCTGTTGAAAACAAATAAGCATAGAAAAATCAAAAAGGGAATGCTGAGAGGCCCAGGGGCTACTTTAAAGGCATGGCCTCCACTTCCTCTGCCTGCCCTCCTCCCATTTGATTTATTTTAGATTCTACTGCTGTGAGTTTCTGTGGGTTCTCTCTCTTTTTTTCTATTGTAACCACAACACTGCTAATGGTAAAACTGACAACTGACTGTCAATGCTGGAAGCGTTTCCTTCCAGAAGGGTGCTAGGGTTATTTTAGGAAAGCTGTGTCAAACTTGCTGCAGCCTCTTCACCTGTACAGTGCAAGAAGCATTGACGTTTGAAATCCCTTGCATGTTGTCTGCCTGGGGCAGTCTGCTGGCTATGAAGAGAAACACCGCTGTGTGTTTCTGTGTGGAGGAACCATCTGGTCTGACTTGAAGTTTATCCCTTTACCCATATACAGAAAAAAATTGTAGCTTATTGCTACAGTGGCAGATCTCCTGGCCAGGGACTGTCTGTGTGTTTGTTTGAACTTGTTGATATTGGGTAGGTTAGATGAGACTGATAATGCAGTGGTACATTGAGGTAATGATATTGGGTATAAATTCTGCTTCAAAATATTTGCAGAGTTCATAGTGTTAACCTAAACCCCTTAAAGCTTTCTTGGAGTGTTTGATAGGGGCATGCCTGAACAGCAAGGACTCTCTGTACATTACTGGTGTTTGAGTTTGTCGTGGCCCTGGTAACTAGTCTGTAACAAGAGCTTGCCATCCTGCAGAGAGAGCTCTCAGTGATGAGAAGGTCAGGAGATGCACGAGAGCAGCTACCATAACGAGACAGTAGCAAGTATGAGCTCCTTTGTTTTAACCTACAGACATTATCAATAAAACTTTCCCCTGAACTTTGGCTACCCCATTTCTCCCATAGCATCTTACTATCTGGTCAGGCATCCTTGTGGGGTGGGATAGCTTGTCGCTGTTTGCTCTCTGTCCTCCCTTCAGACCAGCTAAAAGCTTCCCTCCTCCTGTAAATCCAGCATGAATTGTTGCACCATTGTGTGCAGGTGCCTCCAGGACCTGTCTTGCTGGTGCTGGTGTCTTCTGTTGAAATTAGACAAACTGATGGCATAGTGAGTGTTTCCATGCTTTCCAAAACATTGATTCAGTACTAGGTTGCTCATAAGCTGCTCGGCACAAGAAGGTTTAAGCTTGTTGGAAGCTCATGGTTAAATCTTTAAATAAGCTTTTAGAAATTCAACAATTAAACTTAAGTGAATAGTACTTCTTTCTTCATGTTTACATATGTGCTGGGGAGCTGGGGTAAGTGCTAACAGACCAGTTGCTCAGTTCTCTCTCTGGTATTCCTCAAGTACTGTCACAGCCCTTTTCTTCACTGAGACAAAAATTGTCTTGGGATGAATGTTTTTCCTAACAGACTGAAGTGTATTCATGCATTTCAAAGTGAGCAATGTTAACTGATAACCTACAGTTAATTTTTTTAAATCCTGCAAGATCCCTGTTTGGCATCACTGCCTGAGTGCTGCCCATGTATTTACTGTTCCTCACTGCCAGGGTGTTGGGTTCTGCATTTCCCCAGTGCCATATGTTTAAGTTTCCCAACATGATTTACCAGTCTAATGGGAACTCAATCCTGTTTATTCAGGGAGCATGAGCTTGGAAAGACTCTGAGCACGTCTCTGCTCGCTTGTAAGTGTTTACCTGCCTGACATGTGGGCAGCTCTGGGGATGTTTGGATGCAGTGAAGGTGAGGCATGGCACCTTTTGCTAATAATGATAAACACTTTCCTCCGTGAGCTGACCCCGTGGCAGTCAGGAGGACTCTGAGACATTAGGGTGTTACTCAGCATCAATAAGAGTGGCAAGGCAAAGCAAGTTGTTTGTCCTAAGGGCTGAGGGGTAGACTGAAAATTACTAGTAAGCTCCTGCTTCAAACAGGGTTTAAGAGTGTCAGTTCAGTAACAGCCAACCTGCATGTTTGTTTTCCTTTATTACACTGTACTCACTGATGAAATTTGACTCATACATTCACATTGAACTTGATCGCATCTCTTAGGCCTTCTGTTTGCTGCTAAAGTATTGCTCATAGCCAGGAGCTCATTAGGAATCCCCAAAGTGGATCCCATTCTTGGTTCCTGCCTCCCTGCTTTATTCTTGCTGTTGCTGTTGTTCCACAGATTTGTTTTCTTGTTTAAGCTTTGGGTTTGGTTTGACTCTTCAACATTTATACTAGAGAACATCAAAATGATTCTTGTTGTAAAAGCCTCTGTGCCCTTCTGAAATGAACTGTTGGATTTACAGAGTTTTTCCCAAGATGCTTAATTCTTTTTCAATATTTGTACTAATAAATACTTGCTCATACTGGCAAGAGTGCAAAATATGTGTGTATTTATACTACGTAGCTTCTTATTATTGATCTTCTGGAATCAGAGGATGCTGTGATGCATAGCTGGTACTCCTTCATCCTCCTGTCTCTTAACTCCTTTGTATTGCTGTACTTTTGGCTGGTGCTTCTTCAGACATTGTGTTATGATCATCACTCCAGTGTTTGGCTGCTCCTTGGAGTTCCTGATGCTTTTGCAGAGCCTGGGACTCATATTGCAGTCTTGAAGTTGCAATGCAGACCTCTGGCTGTGAACCTGTAAATAAGCCCTGCAGCTCACAATATGCTTGCCACAGGTTAATTCTTTTTTGCACTTTTTCATGGTACTGTATACATTTTATTAACACACTCAGTGTATTTTATGTGAACTGGAATCATGTACCAAATTAAGTATTCAGTGTGCCTGTTCCATATGAACATAAACACCCCTTCCCCCCCATTGTAGAAATACTTGTAGTGAGAGATGGTGGAAAACACATACATCATCTTCCTAGAAATGCTCTTACTGGGTTGGTGTTTCTTTATTGATGGCAAGCTGAATTTTAATGTAATTTTTTTCACTCTAGTGAACAAGTGCAGTGGAGCAGAATTTGTAGCTCTGGGCTCTGCATGGCTGATGTATTTTGGGGTCAGGCTTCAGTGTTAAAGCTGAAATATACTTGCTTGGTTTTAGAGTTTGATGTGAAACATTTATGCTTTATTATCCCAGCCAAATATGCTCAGACTGTGTATGAGAAAACCGACTTCCTTTTTAAAACAGGCACGTGTGCTTGGTGCTGAGCTGTAGAGAATTCACAAGTGCCTCAAGTCTGTTCTGATGCCCTGTGGTGTTTCTTTTTAATGTGTGTTAAGTTAAATTATTACGGTCCTTAGAGACCACCATAGATTAGGTGGAAGCATGTTGAACAGATGGATTGCATTTTAGCTGGTTATATTTGTAATGTCAAGTGGCAGGTCTTTAACACAGCACGCTTCATGTTCCCTGTTACTGCATAAACCACCCCAGGACAAATCTAAGGTGAAATTAAATAGGAGTCAAGAGTAATTTGTCAGGATACAATTATAAACATGTGAAGTTATTTGCACATGAGTTGAAGAGAAGTTGAGGATAAATCAATAGGCTTTTTATTTTCAGCAAAGTAGGGAAATTACTCAAGGGTGCCGCTGGCAGTGGAAGCAGGAGAACACAGCGCTCCACAATCGGATTTGTTTCATCTCTGGGTCAAATCAATATTGCCACTAGGCACAAGCTGCATGTTGTGCTAACGTGAGCGAGTCATCTTGGAGTCAGGGAGACAAGGGTAGGAAATCTGCTGCTACGTAACCACTGAACGTTTCATGTCATATTTTAGAAGAAAATGTATGGCTTTGCATTTAGTTTGAGTTTAAAAAAAAAAAAATCCTCAGCAACTGATGTGTGTGTGGGTAGCATCTTCATTATTTATTCTGCTGGGCTGCAAGGAAAACTAATTCTATCTTAAAATACTTTTAAAATTCTGTAAATACTAAAACGTACATAGTATTTTTGTTATACAATGTAAACAATGTGCACTGTAAACAATTTAAGTTGTTTTTTTTTTTAAAGCAAATGTTTTTATCAGGACTTGCCTTGCTCTCTGATGTCCAGAGCAATTTAGTTCTGTCTGAGCCTGGAGCAGCTGATTTAACCAGTTCATAAAGCAGCAAAAGTGTGCACAGTGGATCATGTTACAGCCACAGAATCTTGTTTTCATTTCCTTCCTCTCACTTGTTACTCATTTCTCCATCAGCCTACTGATGCCTTGCATGTATGCAACAAGCCCTTAGTTTCCAGGGATGTCTTGCTATGTATTTGTACTGCTTGGAGCAGCGTGAGGTTTTGCTCCTGGCTGGGACCTTTGCAACTTCTTCAGTAGAAATAACAGAACCTGAGCCATAACAATGAGTTGTTGGGTGATGGTGCCTGGATCCTTTCTAGGTGTTTTAAAATATGCTATTATATGCCAGCTGAATTGTGCATATGTGTGTGTGTTTGATTTTATTTTCTTCCCCAATAAAACCTGGTCTGGCGCAGCGTGCTTCTGCACTGAGTACATTTCTGTCAGTTGGTGGGCTATCTGCACACTGGCCAGGCTGAACACAGCTCAGGCTAGCAGGTATGGTTCCTTCACTTACCCTCCCACTGTGATTCTAGTCTGCGATTGTCAGAAATGGTTATCTACAGCGGATGAGGCAACAGGGTTTTTCAGTGGCTTCTGGGTTTTCCCTTGAAGGGTCTCTATAGAAGCATGCTTTGTAATTTGCTGGTTTTCAGGGGGGAAAAAAAGCGCCTTTAAAGACAGCTAATTCTCTAGTCTGTCACATGAATGCAGTTGCAGAGATGAGCTAAGTTCTTAATCAAATTTTGTCATGTATATAATGTGTTGGCAGCGAAACAGTGAGCACTGAGTCACATGCATAGTGCCATCAGGCGTACTTGCATGGCAAGATGTACATGGAAAACATCTCAATAAAAGACCTGTTTGTATTTCACTTCCTTGTCATTCCCTTGCAACAACTTGTTCCATCTTGTTTAATCTTTGTAGGACCCTGTTGCACACTATATGAAATCTTGCTGTAAGTTATTTCCCTGACACCATTAATAACTCCTCAGATAATTATGGGAAAATTAAAATGTTTTTTTGGAAGACAATAGATTTTTTTTTTTTCTTTTAAAAGATAACTGCCTTGTTGTAGACTGCAGATTCATAGGATCACAGAATCACAGGGGTTGGAAGGGACCTCCAGAGCCCATTGGGTCCAACCCCCTGCCAAAGCAGCTCCCCAGCTCATATTGCACAGGGCGGCATCCAGACGAGGCTGGAATCTCTCCAGAGATGGGAGACTCCACACCCCCTGGGCAGCCTGTCCCAGGGCTCTGTCACCTTCACTGGGGAAAAGTTCTTCCCCATGTTGGTGTGGAACTTCCTGTGCTCCAACTTGCAGCCATTGCCCCTTGTCCTGTCCCCACAGACACTGAAAAGGGGCTGGCCATGTCCCCTGCATCCCATCCTTCAGATATTGATAAACATTAATCAGGTCCCCCCTTAGTCGTCTTCTCTCCAGGCTGAACAGCCCCAGCTCACTCAGCCTTTCCTCACAGGGGAGATGCTCCAGGCCCTTCAGCATCTTTGTAGCCCTTCTCTGGACTCTCTCCAGGAGATCCCTGTCTTTTTTATCCCAGGGAGCCCAGAACTGGACACAACACTCCAGGTGGGGCCTGACCAGGGCAGAGCAGAGGGGGAGGATCCCCTCCTGTGACCTGCTGGCCACAATCTTCCTGATGCCTCCCAGGATCCCATTGTCTCTCTCAGCCCCCAGGACACACTGCTGGCTCATGGTCACCCTGTCATCTATCAGGACCCCCAGGTTCTCCTTCACAGAGCTCCTCTCCAGCAGGTCACCCCCAGCCTGTACTGATTCTGTATTCTTCCCCGGTGCTCAGACCCTTTTTCCACAGTTCATAAACCTTCTGCTTCCCTTTGAGTTTACACATTAGCTCCCTGCTCATCCACACAGGTCTTCTGCCTCTCTTTCCTGATTTCTTACTCACAGGGATGCACCTGTCCTGTGCTTGGAAGAAGTGCTGTTTAAATGCTAGCCAGCTCTCACAGCTCCCTTGCCTTCTAACAGCATAGCCCACGGGATAGCTCCTATTAGGTTGTGGAAGAGATCAGAGTTAGCTCTTCCAAAATTCAGGGGAGCTATCCTGCTTTTTGGCTTGCTTCTTCCACTCAGGATCTTGAACTCTACCATTTCATGGTCACTTTGTCCTAAGCTGCCCCTGACCTTCACTTCCCTAAGGAGCCAATCACTGTTGATTAGAACAAGGTCCAGTACCCGCCCTCTCCGTGTAGGTTCCTGCACCATCTGTAGCAGGAAATTGTTTTCTACACGTTGCAGGAATTGTCTGGACTGCACTTGTTTTCATTACCACATTAAAATAAAAAGTTGAAATTTTGAAAAACTGTGTTTAAAAAACAACCCCCTATGTCTCTTTAAAAGATGTCTTGTTTAAAAGGTGTCTTAACATTAAAACCTGTTCATTAGCCTGAGTGCTCACTTGAAGGAAGAGTTCTTATTCCAGAAAAACTTGAGTTTGAGTTAAGTTGTCCCTTGGACTTGGAGTGCACCTTGGCTGAGAAATACAGCTCCAGCCTGTCGCTGTGGTAGTGTCTAAAGGGATCTTAAGATGTGTGGGGGAAAGCTGCTGCTGGGAGGCTCTGCACTGGTGCAGATGGGCACTGACTTCAGCGGAGACTTTCTCTAAGAATATAGTGTCTCCCTCACTGAGTGTTTCCCACTCCAAGGATGTCTGAGGGATCAAATCCGTGCTGAGGTTCTTGGAGGCAGATGTAGCTGTGCTGCATGGACAGGACACTGCTGAACTGTCCTACTCTGTTTGGCTGAGTTGCAGCAGCAATGTAAGCCAGGTTCCCTGTTGGCTCTTGCTGGTATAAATAAGGCTGGTGATGGGTTTTCCTCATGGGCATTTTAAGTAGGAAAGCACCAGTTGGTTTCCAGTCAGCTGGGCAATTAGCATTTTATAGCCAAGCAATATACTTAAATGGAATTGCTTGGCTTGAGCATTGAATTACAGCGGCCGGTAGACTGCCACTCTGCTTACATAATTTACTTAGTGCTCCCTTGTTCAGGCTCCAGACAGAGGTTAATTTAATTCTGCATGAGAAGCCAGTAGTTGACATTAATGCTGTACTGCAGTGCAGGGGAAAGTTTTTCTATAGAGTTTGAATTTGCCTGGTCTCTCAGCCATGGCAAGGACAACTGTACCTCGTCCTCTCCTAGCAGTGTGCTCTTTGGAAGAGGTGTTGGCATGCTTACACTGGCACTTAAAAATGCAGCTGAGAATAACACCTTCAGACCATTTTATTCCACGCTGCTGCACGTGTATTTTTAAGAAGAAAATGTGTATTGAAGTATGGCACAAAGCAAGGAGACTTTACTCCTACAAAACTACAAGGGGCCCACTTACCGTTTAACAGGTAAATAAAATGTTAATATGTGACCATGGTGACTTGAAACGGAGAGCTGCCGACACATCTCTCCTGATGATCTGAGGCAGGGAGAAAACATGCCCTGTCTGTGATCTTGAAAGGATAAACAGCATGGGCAAAATGTCCCTCAGCACTCCCGAAATGAGTTGGAAACTTGTAGATGGAGGGAATGAATTATGTTTGTTGGTGCTGTTAATAAGCCTAAGCACTTAACTTGGTGCTTAGAATTGTATCCTGAATCTTGTATGTCTTGATTTTTCCTAAAGCTCTTTGACCTCTGGAATCAATGTGGGAGAATTTGGCCTTTAATTTTTTTTTAAGCTCCTTCCTTTCTTAGCCAGGTGATTGTGAAGGGCTTGCAGTGGAAGCCAGTGCACAGCAAAGGCTCAGATGCCAGAAGGCTGCTAATGAGAACACAGCGTTTGTTTATCTTTGTTTAACCTGGTGATCTCTAGACAGCAATGTTTTGGAATACTTGGGTTACCAGTCCTGGGGTGCCTAGCTGCTTTCAGCACAATTTACCTCTGGTTTGAGCAGCACCCTTGTTGCTCAGATCTGCTGGTTGTCTCAGCCTGCTTCATGCTCTGCAGGCAAGTACAGCAGAGGGAGTGAGCAGAGACTGAACACGCAGATTGATCTTGCCTCAGAAACCCCGTCTTATTGATACAGGGTTACATAGCTGTACCCTGCAACCTTCGTGGCCTTTCTCTACTGCATTTGGAGGTCTGGCTCAAGCAGTATAAAACATGACTGCTGATGTTGGTATTTTGCCACAGTAGTGTTGAGCTGCTAACTGGCAGCATCCATTCTTGCAACTGTTACTGCTGTCAAAGGAGCTCAGATTTCTGGCAAATCTCCTCAAGCTTAAAATATCCTGATCTTAGGCAGAGGAGCATTTCAGGCACCTGCAGACACTGCACTAAGGCCTTTAAATTTGTTAATGGTTTAGGTGTAAAGCTGGCAGCTCAAACCCAAATGGTTCCAATAATGGGGGAAATGATTCCCATATGCTGTTGCTGTAACCTCTGCTGTTATAGCCGAGCTCTAGTTGTGCTGTAAACATCATTAAAACGGTTCTCACAGAAGGAATTAGTCTTTTGCTTGCACAGTTGCTCTTTGGAATACCGTGGGGTCTTGTGGGCTATTTGAAGTGTTTGAAAACCATTCTTTGCTCTGCAGCAGCTCCTGCTTGGGTGTGCTGCCCCAGTCATGCCGCTCCTCTCAGGCAGGAGGACACATCCATGCCATCTCTGCCTCTGCAGCAGTGTTTCAAAGCTGTCTGATTTCAAGACTAACAGCATCCTTTTATATAATGCAATAATTTACTGCCCTTGTGGGGAAATGTTGAGGGTTTTGTCTACCATTTCTTTTTCTGGCTGAGCTTCAGCAGTGTGTCCAGGTTAACTCTGTGTCCAGTATAGCTGTACCCTGTGAGACACATGGGTTCACGGAGCTCTTTGATCCTCAGTGCTGGTTCACAGGCTCTAACAGCACAGCTCCCACCCACCCTTGAAGCCCAAGTTTGATTCTGTGGGGTCCTCAGGTCGGGATGGTAAAGTGTGAGTGGAGTAGAAAGGCCAGATGGATATACAGCATTTTACTTCTCAACCTGTGTTTGCTGCTTCATATATGTAAAAGAACAAAGTAGTGGTAAGTGGGTAGAAGTTGGAGCATTCCTGATTTGCTGGTAGAGGAGGGGACTTTGTATTGCCAGATGTTGGATTTTAAGTAATGGACCTGAGACACAGTCACATTATCCCAGCTGCCGAGTCACTTGCTGGGTGTCAGCTGAGCATTACTAATTTTTTTGTGTCTTTAGCCTGGACAAAAGTTGAGCTAAACTTATCAGTGTCAGTGTAAGAACTTTGAGTTAACACTCTTTATCTCAGTGGTTCATTGGTTGGTACATCTCTGTTAACAGAGGATAGTTATTAAACTGAAGTAACTGTTTGTTTCTGTGACTGACTTTGGTTATCTTGAAGCAGGAGGGCAATGGCAGTGATCTTCCTTTATACAGTGTTGAGATCTGGTGAGCAGCACTGCAGCAAGGCTGGGTATTTTCACAAGGACTGACCTGAGGGTGAAGGCAGTTAGAACAATGAAGATAGTTATCTGTTTAATTTATTTTAAAAATAAACAGGTCAGAGTATCACCTCTTGCAACAATTAGAATCTTTCAATCTGAATTAGGAAATCACTCTTCACAGGCTCCGGGCTGTTTCTGCTTACACTCAGGGACTGCTGGAGCCTTGCCAGAAAACACTTCAGACAGCTACGAGGGTGTTCAGTTCTGGTTATGCTGGATGGTATACTCAAATAATTTTAGAGAAGGAGCTGGTGGGAATGTTAACAGCGTAAAGGTTAGCTGTAATGTCTCTTCTGTCTGCCAGCTAAATAGCTAGTGATCTGATGATTACACAAAGACAACGCAGATTCCTTATGCATTCCTGCCACAGTGCTGCTCCACATGCTGAGTGACTGGAAGCACAGTTCTTTCTCTTTTTTTGCCATGGAAATTGCTGGTTAAAGCTCAGTACTTTGGTTAATGCAAATTCTGATGTTTTTGTTTGTCTGAAGCCTCAGTGCCATGCTGTATGTCATAGCAGATCCTGCAGCACAGCCATGTGTTGTTAAATCCAATAGGTTTTGCACCTGCTCTGGTGACAGATGCAAGCAGAGTTTTGTTTAAGTCTCAGATGCACAATCTAGCAAATGTATTTGGCTAGTGACTCCGGGAACGCTTGGTCTGCGGTAGCCAAAATCCACCTTACATAAAGGTCTGTAGAGCCTTCTTTCCCAACAGCACCAAAACCCCCACCAGCCCTGACACAGGTATTTCTTCTGTTTCTAAGAGAGAAGCTACTGAGGAGTATGTTTTGGGTATCGATGGAGGAAAAGATGTGCTGTGTCCAAAACGTCAGCTCTGATTACTTATCAAAAGCTGCAGGCTCACTGAAATATTTCCTCTTTCAATCAGGCTTAATAACAATGGGGTAGCTTGGAGGGGAAGTGTTTGGGTGAATGGGTGATTGTTAGAGGAAATCTCTGTGCTCAGCTGCAGTACTTGTTGCCCTGGCCCGCCCTGCGAGTCTCAGCCCTCCCGGCGGCCTGGAGGTAGGCTGGGAACTGCAGACAAGCAGGAGGAAAAGGCACTTGCCAAACATCTTCTAGAGTTGTATGTGCGAACCTTTGCTTCCTGAGCACCAGCACGGTGCTTTAATCACACCACCGGTTTCCCTCCCAGGCTTTTCATATGGAATAACTGCTTTGCCTGCGAGATGTTTTGCTGGGATCATCGCCAGCGGGTGCTGGTCACTGCGGGCTGAAGCGAACAGCCGTGCTCCTGTGCTCTCTGTGTTGCCGAGGTGCATCACTGGATGTGCTGATCTGCAGAGTCCTCATTACAGTGTATTTATTTGTCCATCTTTGAGCATTTCTCATGCCCCAGGGCTTGTAACCTTTCCTCCCCCTTAAGCCCACTCTGTCATTTCAGAGTAGCTTCAGGCAGCTGATAGTTAAACATTGAACCTGACCAAGCAGTGCTCCTCCCTTCCCTTGTCTCCTCCAAAATAAAACGACTGCTAAATGAGATTCATGACGCATTTAAACTTGCTTTACTCCCTACTAAAAAGAAGGCAAATAACTCCAGAACACTTTAATCGGGTTTCTCTGAGCAGTGCAAGTGGTCTGTTCAATAGCTTCTCCCCACACCCACTTCCCCAATTCATCATTAAAATCTCAGTCCCACCAAATAATTTGACCAATTACTTGAATTACTCCAACTTTACGGAGCGGCTTTAGGTACCTTTGAACCCACTGCATTTGTACACCCTGGAACATGACAGCAGCTGATGTCAAACATCAAATGAATACAGGTCATGCCTGGGGTAAAGGCATGACTGATGGGTGTGCCTGGCATGGCCATGCACTTATCCTGATTAGTGCCATGGGACCCTTTAAGTTCGATGTGAGCCATTGTTAAGGGGAGATTAGTGCATATTAGCTGTGCAACCTGATGCCATCTTCAGATAGTGCTTTCTCTCATGTGGGGCTGCTTCTTGTGACCTTTGACCTGCCAACATGTTAAAAGCTTTGTAATCGATGGAGCTCTGTATTCTTTGTGGTGTGATTGATTGGGATTCCTTCACACTGAACTTTGCCTCTTGTCCTCTTTTGTTTAGGAGGTCCTCCAGCAGCTGATTGTAATGAATTTACCAAATGTTTTAATGATTGGCAAAGATCCTCTTTCTGGTGAGTATTGTGTTGGGTTCTTCATCTTCCTCCTCTGAAATGCTAAATAAAATCTGGGTTTTTTTTTCTTAAATTGCAAATATGCCTCTAATCAAACTGTAGGTATTTGTAACCAAACTACAACTATTTGAGTACCTCTGAGTCTTGGTTTAGTGTATCTGATCTGTAACACTTAGATGTTTGTTTGTGCAGGAATGTAAATATGATAGAGGTGTTTACACATCATATGCATGATGCACATGATGGAGAGCTAGTTCTTGCCAGAGCAGCAGCTGTTTGCTTGAAAGTCCTGTCTCTTTGCTGCAAGTGACCCAGGATGCAGTCTGCCATGGGAGAATCGTTTGTCTCCCAAGTCTTCTGTCCTGTGTGCCTGTACAATCAATTCAGTTGTGGCAATGTGTGCACACCAGAAGGCTTGCACAACTGCCCTGAGGTGTGAAGGAACTTTTGTAAATGAGGTGTGGGAAGAAAAATGTGAGAATGGGGAGAAAAATACATGTGTGTGTATACATACATATATGGCAAACTAGAAAAAGTGAGGAAGAGAATGGAAAAGAGCATCGTCTGTGGCCATGTTGTCTGGCAAGGACATCTGTCACATGAGGTATCACATCAGAAGCGAGCTGGAAGCCGATGGACTCGTGTCCAGACCACAGTGTCTTTGGTGGTACAAAACAAAAGCTTTTTTAGCCTGAAAATGAAGTTTACTTGTTAGCACATTTCTGAAATGAAAGGTTTAGTTGCTGTGGGGTTTTGTTGTTTCTTTTTTCTTTCATTTTGCTTGCCTGTTCTATTTCTGCCTTTGCCCTGTGCCAGTGCCAAGGATGTGGTGTGTTTGCTTTTACCAAAGAAGGGAAATTGGATCAACCCTGTCAGCAGTGATGGGGAGTGATGTGGTAGTCAGTATCCCCAGAGCAAACAAATAGCAGAAACCTTTGCAGAAGATTTTGGTTTGCTGCTTTGGGCAGTAGTGTGTGTGATGTACAAAAAAAGGGGCTTATGTCAGAAATGAGCCTTAAGGTATAGGTGTTGCATCACTGAAACTCAGTCTTGGCACCTCTGCAGTAGAATCAAGCTGAGGGGAAGGTATCCACTTCTTCAGCAAGCAGATTAGTTTTCAGTGCCAGTCTTAATTCTCCTGTACAGGGTACTGTTATGGGTAAAGAAGAAAATATAAATACAAGAGCTGTTGTTGTATTCAGTCATATGAGCAGAGCCTGGGCTGCTAATGTCATGAGTGCTAGTGAATAGAGATGTCTGGGCCAACAACACAGTATCTCTGCTGGCTAGGTTTCAATAGAAAAAGCTGGCTGGTTTCTTGTCATGGCCATTCCTGTGCGACAGCTGGCAGGAAAGTCATAATGCAGTAACCACAGTGTCTATTCCTGGAGAAGCTGCACACTTGAAAGCTGTCCCCTATTTAGCTATGATTTCCCATCACTGACCTGCTGGTTTTTGTCAGCACCATAGATCTTTCTTTCTGTGAGAAAAGTACCTGATGTGTCTCTTGCAGGGAAGATACTGGTCATCATGTGTTCCCATCTTTCATCTCCTTCCATTACAACCAGAAATTTTGCTTCACTTTGAGGTCTTTAAAATGTCATGGTTTGATTTTGTAGTTGGGTTGGGGTTTTTGATTGGGGTTTTTTTTGGTTGGTTGTTTTCTGAGAGTCTTGTTTTTGTTTTTAAATTGTGATCTTTTAAATTTTATTTATTGTTGACATATCATTGGTGTTATTGAGAACATGGAGAGAGGATAAAGAGTGCAAAAATACAGCTTCTGGATGTCTAAAATTGATGGGGTATGTCTGTATAAAATACATGAAGTTCTTGATAAGCCATATTGCATAATGGTTTTGAGACCCAGCCTCAGCTTAGACACTATGGAGGCAGGCAGTCAACAGAGAAAGGTTTGGGATATACTTGTTCTGAAGAACATACTCAAGGAGGAGAGCGAGGGATGGGATTTCAGGAGAAGCTCATCTTCATCTTACCCTTAGGTAGATGATCACTGGTAAGATGTACTGAGGAGATGGTTGGAGAAGTAGAGAACTAGAACTTCCTGAAGGAAGAGGAACCTGGCTGAGACAGGAAGAGGAACCTGGGAAACTCAGGGAGGAGAATACTCTGGAGAAGTTAGTAAGACCAAGAGAAAAGTTAAATGAAGGAATGAGGTGTGGTGAGCAATGCAAGTGAGCAGTGACTGGGTGACTGTCATATTGATGTCTCTCTTACTGTCTTGCAGAAAGGAGTGAGAACAAGAACAGTGCACAGGCACTTGGGGAAAGGCATGAGAGAGTCTCTGTCAGTGAGAGCGCTACAGGAGGGATGCAGTGTGAATAGAAACGTGAGGACAAAGCAGTAGCAGTGTGGGAAGCTGGGCTTCTGGCACAAATAGAGAAGCCCCAGGGAAAGCTGACAGAGAAGCAAGGAGGCTGGGGTTGACAGCAGTATGGAAAGAAGAGATGATGGATGTGGTTATTTGAGGGAAATGTTTAAAAGTGCCAAGAATTATAGAAGAGAAACCTCTTTGTCAGTGCTTCAGTGTATGACAGATTGAGCAGGAGGTCCTGGAGGGGAAATCTGTAGACACAGTGTGGGGAGCTCTGGGAGTTGGAGGCTGAGGTGCAGGTGATCTGCAGGGCTGGGGCAGATCTGAGAGGCAGTGATGAAATGCCATTTTGCCTTCCCCATCCTGTAGGTAGGTTACCTGAATGATGAAAGGCCCCTCTTTACCAGAGAAAGAAAAACTGATCCCGCAATCCCATACCTGGAAGAAATAGTGTTGCTTTGTACCCTTTGAGCTGAGAAGGCTCCTAATGACCGTATTGACTCCATCAAGTCAAAGACCAGAGAGCTGTTAGATCATTCAGTGTGAATCACTGGACAATTCCAGTGGCTTACTCCTTGTAACAAGGCCCTGTGAAGTTTTACTGTGCATGTTTTTCAGTGCTATCTGCAAATTGTACTTTTTCCCCCTCAAACACAGCCAAAAGTAGTGTTACATGTATTGATTTATAATCTGAACTCCAGACTGAGAGTGCTAGTTGTACTATTTAGTTCCCATTTGGCTCTCAACACTGAAGGTTTCTGCAGCTCTGCTTTGAACGTGAGGCTGTTGGAAAAACAGCTGCCACCTCCAAAACTGTGGTAGCAGTTAGGCTTTTGCATAGCATGTTACATGTCTGCTGAGTTTAGGAGCTTTGCTTGCTTTCTTGTCCTCTAAATCGTTCTGTTCCAGACCATGGCAATTTTGCTTCCTTAGATTCATTTGGCCATGGGCATAAACGTTGCAAAAATATTTGTAAGAAGATGAAGGCTTTGACTGATTTCTGGAATACAGGGAGCTGGAAGGAAACTCTAAAGATTTAGAAAACTCCCAGGAATCTGACTTGCAGAACAATGCAGCTGATGTTACAGGATTTATTGTTGTCACTGTGCTGTACAGTAGACAGTTACTGCCATTAAATTTCCTTTGTTTTCATCATCTTTCTTCTTCCTGAGCAGCTTTTTCAGTTCACTACTGCACTACAAATCCCTCTGTGCTCAGTATGAGAATCAGCATGCTTATACACACCACTGCAATGGTTACCCCTGGTTTTAGCATGCCTTGGGAACAGCCACTTGCTCGTGTGCCCACACAAGAGATATCAGCATACAGTAATGGTCCTGAGCCTCTATGTAGAGGCAGTTAATGTCTTAGTTTTTAGAAATGCCTAGTTTGACATGGCTAGTGAGAGTAATGGCAAACTGATGGCAGGTACTCCTTTGAGACAGTTGTAGTTTATTGGGGGGCAGGGGAGAAGGAATTTTAACTTTTTTCAGACCAAGAATGGAAATGGTCTTTTATTTGCTTGAAGTAGGCTCATTTCTGTCTCTTGAAAAAATGTTGCTATTTAGGTACCTTTTACAAGTGACATGTAAAGTTTGTGAATGAGAGAGCCCAAAGTCTCTGCTAGTAAGTGTCTATAGAAACTGTTTTTCATTAAAATCATAGAAGATGTCTACTCATGGGGTGTTTTTTCATGTCTGGCTTCCTTCCTCGTTTTGTTTCACAATCCTCCAGAGGCACAGAGGTTCATGACACGTAAAGTTAATAACAAAACACTGCCTCAATAGTGTAAACCTAGCACTTGAGCTTTTCTCACTTGGAATATAGCTACAGCTGGGAAAATGGCACTTGGGTGTTTCACCCCTTGCCTTGTGCTGGCCACATCCACCAGCTGCTGTGTGCAGCACTGCATGTGCTGATGCTCCCTCTCCTCTGCTGGACACACATCACAGTAGAAGTGTGCAGAAAGAAGCACCACAAGCTCAAGATTTCCTGTGCTTGGATGCTCTCATTTGTTTTCTCTGACATTTTTCCTATGCCTTTCCCCCCGCCCCCCCCATCATCTGTATTCTCTTTGTACTTTGATCCTCCTTTTTTTGTTGTTGTGTCTCCTAATCCCTCTGCCCGCCTTCTCCCTGAGTCCTGCCATCTGTTTCCCACCCTCTGTCCCCAGTGAGAGCAGAGGGGGCTCCTGACTCTGGCACAGGGAGGCTCCCAGGATGCACAGGTGGTGCTCGGGGTTTCCCTCCCTTTATTTTGCAGAGCCCTGCTGGCCGGCTCCCATGGCTGGGAGCAGATGGGCTTGCTGCAGATCCCCCAGGTGACTGGCTCCCTTGCAGGCACAAACATGTGGCCTGAGACCAGCTGCCCTGGAATTTGCAAAAAGGTGTAAAAGAGGTTTGTTGGGTTTTTGTTTTGTGGTGTTTGGGGTTTTTTTTCTTTTAATTACCACCTTTCTGTCGATGTGCTAGCTCGGGTCCTTCCCATTCCCTTCAGCTCGGGGGTACCAGTCTGCCAGGAGCTGCCCCACAATTAAGTATTTGCATACCCAGTTGTAGGAGGACTGCCTTGGTCAGGTCAGCTGATGAGCCTGGGTGGACCCAGCAGACTTTCTCCTCACTGTCTAGGAAGGACTTGTGTCATCCCAGGGAGCCAGCATGGGGAGGTCTGTGCATCCCTGCTTCTGCAGTGCAGGAGGAACTTCGTGACCTTGTTAAATTAACACAAGTGAAGCCTTTTGAAAAAACACTGTGTAATTGTTCACTGCTCAGGAGGCATGATTGAACTGGGGATAAAGATCATTTGCTTTCATTCAGCATGCACTGCAGGATAAATGCACTGTCCTGAGTGCAAACGTTGCTGCATAGCACAGCACTCCTAGATGTGCTCTTGATTCACTTACTAACCTTGGGCACTCCACTTAAGTGTGTGGTATCTCAGCTCTCCTGTGGCAAGATGAAAGGGCAAGGGGTAATTAATCCCTTTCTGGCTCATTCTCAGCCAAAACCTCTTTCTAAAGCACTTCAGATTAGTAGGGAGGTTTTTTGATACTCATACCTTACTTAGTCTAAATATCTCCTATAACTATTCTACAAGGCTTTAAGATGTTGCTCAAACCTAGCTTGAGTATGAGTGATCTTGGAATGCCTTAATGCCAACACTGTCTCCACCCCATGGGAAACAACTCCTGAATGAAAGCCCAAGGGATTGAGAGAAGTGTGACTCTTTGAAACAGTCACACGTGATCTTCTGAAACACTTGCCTGGCAATCTGCTAGGTAGAGCTTCCAGCCATAAAGGTTTCTAGTGGATGTGCAGTCTTAATTTTCATTACCTGGGCATAGCATGTCTGCAAGCATAAAATAATTCATAAGAAAAGAAATCTTGGAGCAATCCTGATTGTGAAGTTTTCTGAGAGAGCAGACTGCCAAGTGTTAGCTTTAAAACTAGCAAACTAACAATTTCACAGTTACTTCAAGTGTTTTAAGTTCTTGCTCCTTTCTGTGAACGGTGGCTTGGCCTTCCCTGCTAAGTGGCTTGCTGTGTCTGCCTTACCTTCCTTTCCTGAAGGGAGGGCCTGAGTGGGAACAAGGTCTGGGAGTGGTATTTCCAGGCAAGATCAGTCCCTGGTGGGAGAACAGGGTTGCCCTTGCTAAGTTACTCTGCAGGAATAGCTGAAGGTGTGTCGCCTCACAGGATCATGGGCCATCACTAATGCCCATCATTTAGCCTCATGGAGAGAAGAGCAAAGCCTACTGTCTCTGGTGCAGAGAGATGGAGTGTGGTTTGGGTGGGTTGAGTAGCTCTCCTGTTTTTAGGATGTTAGATGCTCTCACTGTTGGAAAGCAGTCCTGCACAGGAGTGCTTTCAAGCCACGAGGCACACCCTGAAGATAGCTGTGATGCCATGGCACATGGATTGTTATTTATGGCCAACAACAGATGGAGGTGTCCAGAGCACACTGAGGGTTAGAGCACTGGTGTGATCCTGAGCATGCAGCCTGGTGGCTCCTGTCAGTCTCTCAGGGAGACGTTCTGCCATGACTAAGCCTAGGAGAATGAGACACAGGCTTGAGCCACTTGCTTTCGTGTCCCACACACGTGCTCTGCATTTAATACCTGGTCTGATGCAGAATGAAGCTCAGTGCTGAATCTGAGAATTCAGTTTCATGAGAAATGCCTTCTGACCAGCCTGAGTGTCTCCTTGGGCTGGTAGTGCCCTGGGAGGAACCGCTCATGGAGTAATGGCTTTATTTTTGTTATTGCTGAGGGCTTTTTTTTGTGATGTTGCCTACATTTCAGACTGTCTTATTCAGACTTGTAAAAAACAATCACTCTCACAGACTGAATTTTTTATTTTATACTAAGCTGTAATTTTTCAGGAAAGAGCAAGCCCTGCGTGCTGCCAGAAGAGTGAGGAAGATTGTGTGTCCTTCAAAACCAGCTTTTAAACATTCTGCAGGGAAATGAACGATACTGTGTTTACAGGGTAGAAATGGGAACAAGGACATTTTAAATATGTCTATCTCTGCAGAAAAGAATAATTTCTGTTTCCAAATCTTAATGAATAGTAATGTGGGACTTGGATATGGAGAATTTCAGTGTTGATTCATATAGTACACCCATCATTTATATAGGGCATTCTTGGAACATTTTAAAGACTAGCATGCTAAAAGTTGTTGGAAAAAACCTCTTTAACAAGTAAGGTACATTTAAAGACTAGTGTAAGGCATTTGTTGGCCCTAAAAGCAGGAAATTAGAAACAAGTTACTTCCTAAGCTGCCTGCACAGGGCCGCTTTGGCTCGCAAGGTTCTGAGAACGGCAGTAACGCCCCTGGTAATTTAGGTCACTGTGTCTCTGCATCTGCAGGGATGCTGCAGCTTAATTGGTGAATCAGTTTAACTCCAGTTCCCCAGGCTTGGACCCTGCACATGCCTCTGAACTTGCTGCCAGCGCAGCCTTACGAGGGCATGGTGCTGGCAGAGGAACAAGGTTGCGCTCAGAAATGACTGTCTGTCTCATCGTAGGAGCAATTGAACACCCAAACGAAGCAGGGTATGAAATGGAAGTGTTTATCCCACAGCCACACACCCTCTGTGTCAGGAAGCACGTGGAGGTATAGGGATGAGATCAAGCTATACATGGCCTGTTTCCTCTCTTCACTCGGTGTGACTGGGGACAGGCTTTTCCTGAATCTAATTCCATACTGATTTCTTTATTTCCACTCTGAAGCTCCTTGCCTTCCACCTCCCAGTGTCTGCCTTTGATACATGGATTTTCTTTACCACCCCAAAAATCCCTGCACTCATTTTGTTCCAACGAGACCTGGAGTTGGCTCAAAGCCGTGCTGGGTCCCCTTGTGAGGCTTTCTCCCTCCTCACCCTTGGAGGTGGTGGGCAGGGCTGCTGGTCACAGCAGGGCTCCCTGCAGCAACAACCTGCGTGTGTCTCGCGCCCCTGCAGCTCCCTGAACATATGGTTAGCTGCATATCTCCCTCCTACATCACTTGGGTTTTATCCCTCTTAGCACATGGGGTTTGTGCTTCAAAGTGGGAGCAGCCTTTGATGCAGGACAGAGGCAGGATTTATTTGCTAAAGCATCTCTCCATTTGCGTATGGAATGGTGTTCAGCTTTGGGAAACCTCAGTGGTAACTGCTTTACAGGCAGGGAATCTAGGACAAGCTCGTTCTTTGAGAGTAACCCTCCTTTGCTTCTGCCCACGGTGGGGTTGATTTGGGTTTGTGTTTTGTTGAGGTTTTTTTTTCAGGGGAGGTGGTGGTTTGGTGGGCACTTTTGCACCCTTGACAGTCACAAAGCAAGGCACAAGTATTGGCCATATGGGTTGAACTAGTTATGGGGTGTATGTTTTCCTCCCCTGCATTGATCAGAAGAGCCTCAGGGAAAAGTAGGTGATGATAGCACGTTGTGGGAAAAGTTCTGTGGATTAAGTTAAAGTCCCAATTCTAGCAACTGTATTGCTACATGGGAAGTACGGTAACATTATATTGGGCATATATTGTTCAGGCCTGTGTTCAAAGGTCTTAGTTCTCTTTTCAGGTGGATATTTTTGAGAGAATCACTTGCAAGTGCTTAACTTACTGTACATATGTGCTGATCCTCTTTTTATCTTTTGTTACCTCTAGGTAAAAGTATGGATGAAATTAAGAAATTGCTGCTGTTGGTTTTGGGATGTGCTGTGCAGGTGAGCATTCCTTAAAGGCTTGAAAAAATAAGATTGTTTAAAATCTGTTGAGTCTTGTGTTTTGGTTTGGGGGTTTTGGTTTTTGTTGTTGTTTGTTTTGGTGGTTTTGGTTTGGTGGTGGGGGGTTGATTTGGGATTTTTTGTTTTTCTTGGACTGAGAAAATCTGCCCAAAGATGAGTGCTGTAAGAACAAATCTCCAGCTCCAAGACAGCTTGTGGCCTGAAGTTGTGAGAAGACCCAGTAGGCAAATGGAAGAAATAGAGGGAAAGGAAGCATGCTTTGTGACAGCAGCAGCCTCAACTTGCTGCCGGTGCTTAATCAGCTATAGGATATGTCCTTTGGCAACTAAGTAGTCTGCATTGTTATCCAAGTGGGAAGAGATAAGCTTTGAACAGTGTTCTTGATATCAAGATTGTCGTTGGGTTTATTTTCTTTCTGCTTTAAAGATGGAGTGGAGCAGTGCATATTAATGCCACACAAATAGATAAGCTAACTCTCTGAAGTCCTGGTGCTGTTTGCATAATCTTGTGGTTCAATGTTGCATGTAGAAAATCCAAAATGAATAGGTACTGTGTATATCAGTGTGGGGATTTTTATGCAGCATTTGGTAAAATAAACACACATTTCCTGCCTGTGGGAAACCCCCAGAAGTGCAGGACAGCTTCAGATAAAGACACCAGTGTTCTGCCCACCGACCCTCTGTGGTGGGGAACAATAGGCACGTTGGGGGCTGGCCTTGGCTTACAACTGACCTTGTTTGTAGGTCTGCCTAGTGTTTTTGTCATGCCTGGGGACACTTACCCTGCTCAGCCACGTCAAGTCAATTATGTCAGGGTGAAGCTGTACACGTATGGCTGCTCTAACTATCACAGAGCATTGCAGCACAGAGACTAAAGGTCTGATCTGGCAAGCTGCTCTGCACCCTCATTTATGGGTCGGAGGTTCTTCCAGTGAAAGGAACCAGGCCCCAAAAGGACACTGAGAATGAGTTAAAACTGGAACTTGTAGTGCTTGAGTTCTCCACGGCACAGAGGGAGGCAGTAACTCGTTGGGTGTACAGTCACAGATGCACAGATAGCAGAGCTCTGCCTCTTCTAAAGCATTAAGTAAAAGATTTACTAAAATATCTTTTCCTGAGAAACAGCCCTCATTTTTATCCAAAGCATTTTGCAACCCCATTTTTAATCTAAAGGGCCTGTGTCTGTTCAGTCCAACAAGCAACATTTCATCAATGCAAAGAGTTATCCAAAGTGAAGCATCTCTCTTCGCTGCCAAAACCATGCAAGATGCAAGCAGCAAAGCAGGCAGGCTAAATGATGCAATGTAAATGCAGCTCTATGTTTGTGCAGCTACATTAATGAAGTTGTGATGATTTCCTCTGGCTGTTGCCCTACCTCTTGATCTCATTGCGTGTTTAACTTGCTCTCAAAGAGCAAAGCCAGCCATTTAATTTACTCTTAATTGTACTGACTGAAAAACATTTAAATAATTGAATGTATAATGTGGCTCATGCTCCATCCTGAGTGAAGTGTCACTCCATCCAGTGTGATACAGTGTGGATCTTGAATGTTTTGTCTTGAGCAGGGGGGATTTTTTTTTTATGCAGTAAGTTTTAGGATGCATATCATGTTTCAAGGTGTGTGTATTTTGTTTGGGTTTTTTTTAACAGTGTGAAAGAAAAGAAGAGTTTATTGAAAGAATAAAACAACTGGATATTGAA
This sequence comes from Porphyrio hochstetteri, assembly GCA_020800305.1. NCBI lineage: Eukaryota > Metazoa > Chordata > Aves > Gruiformes > Rallidae > Porphyrio > Porphyrio hochstetteri. Next base: position 2,082,189 of record CM036908.1, read on the forward strand.
ACCCAAGCTGCCATTGTGTCACACATTCAGGAGGTGGGACTCAGTGTGGTTTATTTTGACTTTATATCTCTCCCTTCCTTAACAGGTTATTGTGTGGGGGCTTTTTCCCCTATAAAATGCTTGGAGTTTCCCAGTGGATTAATGAACTTCACTTAAAAAAAAAAGAAGCCCAAAAAACCCAACAATACATTACTGTAATCAAATTATAAGGTGAAAATTTCAGCCACTGGGAACTTGTCTCAGTGGTGTTTTCAGGAGGTGCAGTAGTGAATGCCCTGCTTGCCAGTTACAGGCTGTGCAGGAGGCACTGTGAGGGTACATGTAGAGCTCAGGAGCTGTGGTGTCCCTTCCACCAGCGGTGCAGGCACTGAACCACCTCTTGAAAAGTGTACTCAGCAACTGAAATTGAACCAGACCTTAAAAACAGAGTCTGATGCTGAACATTCCTGGACTTCCCGGGTTTCTGTGGAAGACAGGAATACAGGAAAGCGTTAGGAACAAGGCTGCTTTGGAGACCTAAGAGGGCACCATGTGGGAACAGCCCTGCTGCGTGCCCCTGGCTGGGAGCAGCACTGCCTGTGGCCATGTGCTGGTGTGTGCAGGTGCAGCAAGCTCAGATTTGATGAACAAATGGTGAAACTTTAAGACAGGAACTTTTTTCTCAACCCATAAAAGAATAGTTCTGCTTTAAAAAATTTTAAAAAGTTGATGAAGCACTTTAAAGCAGGAACAGTCTTTAACTCAGCTTGGGACACTTGCTGAACGTTTAAATGATTCAAAGGAAATCAGTTTGGGTAAGTGAGCAGCTGAAAGGTTACTCTGCTGGCAGCAGCCAGAGACACTTCTGCAAAAGGCAGTTCCTCCCAGCTGTATTGGCTGCAAGCTGCAAATTCATTGAAAGCAGGGCTTCTCTGTGAGACCACAGCCTAACTGCCCAGCGTGGGACCAGTCCCTTCCGAGCCCCGTGGTGACCGCCTCAGTCCTTGCAGTAAGACAACTGCATGCTCCTAATACACAAGCACAAATGCTACCTATTGATAATTATATCTGTCTGGTCACTTTACAAAGACAGCCTTAATTAAAAACAAAGTAAGAACACCAGAAATTACTGAGCAGTGTTACAGTTAAGGTAGTCGTGTTTGTTATTTACAAGCTGCTTTGATTTATTTTTTAATTAATCAGTAAAAGAACCTGGGGTAAGCAGCATGTACAGCAAACAAATTCACAGATCAGCCAGTGGAAAGACAATTTTTGTGTTGTTCCCAGGTGACTCACAACCAGGAGAATGTCTTTGACTTGCAGTGGCTGGAGCTCCCAGATATGGCCCCAGAAGAACTCGAGTCTCTCTCCAGGAATATGGTTTTCCACCTCAAGAGGCTCATTGATGAGAGAGATGAATGCACAGAAGTATGATGACTTCTTTCCCATATGGAGCTCATGTGAAGTAACAGATGCAGGCTCCGCTGCTTCTCTTGTGTCCTGTTTGTGCTCTGGTTTTCTATTCTGCACCTTCCTAATACACACCTGAAAATTTCCCCATCCCTGGAGGCATTCAAGATCAGGCTTCATGAAGCTCTGAGCAACCTGATCTAGTTACAGGTGTCCATGCTTACTGCAGGGGGGTTGGACTGGATGACCTTTGAAGGTCCCTTCCAACCTTACACACTCTATGAAAATATGTAGAAAGATGTTGAGTTTTCCATTGTTTGTCATGTAAACACTAAGGTACAGTGAAATGATTGTCAAGGAGGAGTGGAATGGATTCTCCAGGACGTGGAGAGACCAAAATATTTGAATTTGTGACTTTGTTGTCAGATTTTTGTGTGTGTGTGCTCAGTCCTTCACCTTTGAGCGATTGCTTGCCTGTTTCTTGGTTGGTATCTACCACCATAGATCCCAGTGTCTTCTCTGTGACCATGGCCCCATCTGTTGCTAATTCATCCGATCCTTTCCCTTCAAATCTCTAGATAAGGCATCTCCCCTTCTTTAACATGTTAGTTTTTTGTCATGCTTTGGACTGTGATTGTGTTACTGAATTCTCTAAGCAACATAGACTGCTTTTGAGCCTTGGAAGGGGAATGTTTTAGTGGTCTGAGCATAGTGGAGATTCCTTTCTTCCTCTGTGTAACCTTCCCCCTGGCTATCACTTGAATTCTGCTTAATGCCATGCTAATAATTTTCTACATTTTTACAAATAATTTGAGACACTTAAAAACAATGTTTAATTATACTATTTATCTCTTGACACTACATACCTCTCTGTTTGTCCAGGTCATTGTAGATCTTACTCAAGAGAGAGATTATCTACAGTCTCTGCAACCACCAAGTCCCCTGAAAGCACCCAGCCCAGATTCTTCACCAAACCCAGCCCACCCTCTTTCTAATGAAGACAAGCAGCACCTTGCAGTTGAGCTGGCAGACACCAAGGCTAAGTTAAGAAGAGTCCGGCAGGAGCTGTGAGTCACCAGTGCTTTGTGCTTCTAGAGACACTTGTATATTAAGTCTTGTGCAGCCTGAAAATGCAGATGCCTGTCACCTTCAGTACACTGGCCTCCATGAGAGCTCTCAGAATCACATCTTGCAGATTTATTCTTCATAGCAGTAGGAAGCTAGTATGGATGTCCCATTTTTCTTCTGTAACTGGTGTTTAAACAGTGATTGGGACTTCAAAGTTTCTTTTTGTCTTATCTCTCTCTCACAGAATCACAAGGTTGGAAAAGACCTTTAAGATCATCAAGTCCAACCATTCACATATTAAACTAAACCATATCCCTAAGTACCTCATCTACCCTTTTTTGAACACACCCAGGGAAGGTGACTCAGCCCCTCCCTGGGCAGCCTGTTCCTCTCCCCCTCTTCAAAATGCCAACTGCTGGCTGCTCTTTTTGATACTGAGTGGGAAGTTGAGGCCAGTAAAGCTAGCCATGACAGCTGCAGCAATGAGATTTAAACAGAGGTACTTGGTATAAAAAGAGCTGCAAACTCAAATGTGTATGACATCCTAGAAAAACATCTTGCTTTTATGAAGCTGTCACAACAAAGAGGCTTTATGTTCAGAATATGCTAGGAGATCTCCATCTTCCTTTCCTGACACCTTCCCAACAGTGCCCATATAGTCAATATTGTTTGGGAGGAAAAAAGGTAACAATTTTTTTTCTGATTCTTTTCAGGGAAGAGAAGTCTGAGCAGCTTGTAGATTCTAAACATGAAGCTGAGCAGCTAACCCTGGAGCTGCAAAAAATAAAACAAGAGGTAAGATGGGCTTGTCTTACTGTGTGTCAGGCTTCCCTATTGTCGTGGTTTTGCCCCAGCCAAGGGCCGCACCCCACACAGTCGCTTGTACTTTTAAAAGGAAGGGGGAGGGAAAGTTGGGGGAAGGGGAAAAAGGGAAGGAAGAAAGGAGGAAAAGAAACCACAACCTAGAAACCAGAACCACGCAGGTTGGGATAAGGATAGTTTACTAAACAATAACAGAAAACTAGATATAACAATAACATAAGTTTAAAGCACAAAATAGATGAAACTGGTGATACACAATGCAATTTCTCACCAAACCACACAACTCAGGCCGCACAGCTTAGAGCCCGTCCCGGACAACCCGACCGCCCTAGAAACTGCACGTCCTGGCGTTGTCTCCCCCTCTTCCCCCCAGTCCCCCCTTATACCGAACATGACGTAACTGGTATGGAATATCCTCTTTGGCCAATTCGGGTCACCTGTCCTGGCTGCGTCCCCTCCTTTCTCACTAGTAAGGAAGTATGCAGAGCTGAAAAAGGTCCTTGATTGCCCGGCAACAAATCGGAAAACATCAGGGTGCTATCAGCACTATTCTCATGCTAACACCCAAACATGGCATGCCATCCACTGTTAAAAAAAAAAAAAAAGTTTAACTCCATCATAGCTGAAACCAGGACATTATCCACCCCTTATTCCATACCATTTACGTCATGACCAGATCCAACAATTTTCTTTGGGTACAACCAGTTTTGGGTTTCACACACCCATATATGTATGTACACATGTATGCACACATATGTGCATACAGATCTTATTCCCTCAGTCTGTGAATCATCCCTCTGAAGTTGTTGAGTTCATTTAGTCCATGATTTCCAGGCTCCATTTGTCGTAACAGTTTCTCAGGATAGTTGTATGTTCCATTGGCTCGTTGCACGCTGCATCTCAGGCTCTTGACTGATACACCTGGCATGGTCCATGCTCATAGTCTGTGGGTCAGAGTTTATTTTCAACGGGAGCAAAAAGTTCTTGAGAGGCCAGGCTTTAGTTCCATCATCATGGCACTCATTCTTCATTAACTTGTATGACTCCGGCTATAATGCTATGGTACAACATACAGCAATCATAACAATAATGAATATACAATAATGGATTTTTTGGCAATTATTATAATTTCTACTTTATTAATTATATTGGCTATTCTCACCCAAAATCAAATCCCCTTGAGGTACACATCGAACTTCTCCATCCCTCTGCATTACCCACCAAGTACAGCCAGGTCCTTGAGCAAAAACAATTCCAGACATGGGTTTACCTTTGCCTGAAGCAGGAATGACCCAAACTCTCTTTCCCAATACACTCTTCATATGCACTACTGGCACTCTGTCTCCCTCTACAGTACGTGGAAATTTTGACTGGGCAGGGCCAGCCCGATTGGTAGATCCCCTAGAGTTAACTAACCACGTGGCTTGGGCCAAATGTGTATCCCAATGCTTGAATGTCCCACCACACATTGCTTTCAGTGTAGTTTTTAAAAGTCCATTATATCGTTCAATTTTCCCAGAGGCCGGTGCATGGTAAGGAATGTGGTACACCCACTCAATGCCATGCTCTTTGGCCCAGGTGTCTATAAGAGTGTTTCGGAAATGAGTCCCATTGTCTGACTCGATTCTTTCTGGAGTACCATGTCGCCAGAGGACTTGCCTTTCAAGGCCCAGAATTGTATTTCGAGCAGTGGCATGGGGTACGGGATATGTTTCTAGCCAGCCGGTAGTTGCCTCCACCATTGTAAGCACATAACGTTTGCCATGGCGGGTTTGTGGGAGGGTGATGTAATCAATCTGCCAAGCCTCCCCATATTTATATTTCATCCACCGTCCTCCATACCAAAGGGGCTTTAACCGCTTAGCTTGCTTGATTGCAGCACATGTCTCACATTCGTGGACAACTTGTGCGATGGCGTCCATGGTCAAGTCCACCCCTCGATCCCGAGCCCATCTATATGTTGCATCTCTCCCTTGATGACCCGAGGTATCATGAGCCCATCGAGCCATGAATAATTCACCCTTACGTTGCCAGTCTAGATCTACCTGAGCCACTTTAATCCTAGCAGCCTTATCTACCTGATGGTTGTTTTCATGTTCCTCCATGGCCCAACTCTTAGGTACATGGGCGTCGACATGACGTACCTTTACAACAAGTTTCTCTAACCGAGCAGAGATATCTTGCCATAAGTCATCAGCCCATATAGGTTTGCCTCTACGCTGCCAGTTGTTCTTCTTCCACTGCTGCAACCACCCCCACAGGGCATTCGCCACCATCCATGAATCAGTATAAAGGTAGAGCCTTGGCCACTTTTCTCTCTCAGCAATGTCCAGGGCTAACTGGATGGCCTTCACCTCAGCGAACTGGCTTGATTCACCTTTTCCTTCAGTGGCTTCTGCTACTCTTCTTATAGGATTCCATACAGCGGCTTTCCATCTCCGATGCTTACCCACAATGCGACAAGACCCATCAGTGAACAGGGCATATCGCTTCTCATTCTCTGGCAGTTCGTTGTAGGGTGGGGCTTCTTCAGCGCGTGTTACCTCCTCATCCTCTGGTGACATCCCAAAATCTTTGCCTTCTGGCCAGTCTGTGATCACCTCCACGATTCCTGGGCGATTGGGGTTTCCTATTCGAGCCCGCTGTGTAATTAGTGCAACCCACTTGCTCCACGTAGCATCAGTGGCATGGTGTGTAGAAGGAACCTTCCCTTTGAACATCCAGCCCAGCACCGGCAGTCGGGGTGCCAGGAGGAGCTGGGCTTCAGTTCCAATCACTTCTGAGGTGGCTCGAACCCCTTCGTAGGCGGCCAGTATTTCCTTTTCTGTTGGAGTATAATTGGCCTCAGATCCTTTGTAGGCCCGACTCCAAAACCCCAACGGTCGACCTCGAGTCTCCCCTTGTGCTTTCTGCCAGAGACTCCAGGTCGGGCCGTTCTCCCCAGCTGCAGTGTAGAGCACATTTTTAATATCTGTCCCTGTCCGGACAGGCCCAAGGGCCACTGCATGGACTATCTCACGTTTGATCTGCTCAAAGGCTTGCTGTTGCTCAGGGCCCCATTGGAAGTCATTCTTCTTTCGAGTTACATGGTAGAGTGGGCTCACAATGAGACTGTAGTTTGGGACATGCAGTCGCCAAAAACCTATAACACCTAAGAAAGCTTGTGTTTCCTTTTTGTTGCTTGGTGGAGACATAGCTGCTATTTTATTAATAATGTCCATTGGGATGTGACGACGCCCATCCTGCCATTTTATTCCTAAAAACTGGATTTCTCGCGTAGGCCCCTTGACTTTACTTCGTTTTATAGCAAAACCGGCTTCTAAAAGGATTTTAATTACCCTGTTTCCTTTTTCAAAAACTTCCTCTGCTGTGTTGCCCCATACAATGATGTCATCAATATACTGCAGGTGCTCTGGTGCTTCACCCTTTTCCAGTGTATTCTGGATTAGTCCATGGCAGATGGTGGGGCTATGTTTCCACCCCTGGGGCAGACGATTCCACGTGTATTGGATGCCTCTCCAAGTGAAAGCAAACTGTGGCCTGCACTCTGGCGCCAGTGGGATCGAGAAGAAAGCATTCGCAATGTCGATTGTGGCGTACCACTTGGCTGCCTTCGATTCCAATTCATACTGGAGCTCTAACATGTCTGGCACAGCAGCACTCATACCTGGAGTGACTTCATTTAGGCCACGATAATCTACTGTCAGCCTCCACTCTCCATTGGACTTCCTCACTGGCCATATGGGACTATTAAAGGGTGAGTGGGTTCGGCTGATCACTCCCTGATCCTCCAGTTGACGAATCAGCTTATGGATGGGAATCAGGGAATCTCGGTTAGTACGGTATTGTCGTCTGTGCACCGTCATCGTAGCAACTGGCACTTGCTGTTCTTCACCCTTCTTGATTCGATGGCATTAGAGTACACTGGGCACCAGTATCCACCAGAGCTTTGTACTCTTGTGGGTCTGACGTGCCAGGCCATCGGATCCACACAGTCCAATAAACCCGATTGTCCCTCTCCTCCACCTGGCTGGAGGCAGGGCCCCTCTATTGCTGCTGATCATATTTGTTTTCCACTGGTTGCATAAAGGACTTAGAGGTCCCTTCAAAAGGATCAGGCACATCAGACATATAGGTAGGCCTTCCAGTTGGTCTAGGGAACTGCCCAGTAGAAACTGGTGCAGCCTTCTTCCTGGCAGAATCTCGTTGTGCGAATGTTTTACCCCGCAGCTCATTTACTCGTGCTCGAAGGGCTGAGGTGGGCTGCATATCCCATTCCCTCATGTCCTCTCCATGATCAAGCAGGTAAAACCACAATGTACGTCGTGGTGTGTATTCTCCCTCTTGGAACGATGGACGCTTTCTCCCAGTAGCTGCAACATTGCTCCATACGGGTTGGGAGTTGGACACATTGTTGTCAAGTCGTTGAACCAGTTTCTCTACTGCTGCAATGACGGAGAGGGAAACATTGTCTTGGTATTTCCGGAGTCGGCAGGCCACCTCATTTACGGTTGGCGGATTCGTATCATTCCAGTCAATTGCTGCCAGTGAATTGGTATACCCTGCTGGTGCACTTCGTACAACCTTACGCCACATATCTGGAGTGCATAGGACTTCATCGGGATCAGAGGGAAGCCGTGAATTGTCCAGATCATAATAAATTATCTCCCGTACAGCTAATTCTCTCAGGTGCTGGACAGATGTCTCTATGCTGTTACACTTAGGTGTCTGGCATGTAATATATTCCTTTATGGGATATCTTTCCTTCACACTTGACAGTAGTCGCCTCCAGAGGCTGAGGATTTCCGGCCTCCTCCCAATTGCTTTGTCAATTCCTCCTTCTCTAGCTAGGGATCCCAACTGCTTGGCCTCTCTGCCTTCTAATTCCAAACTACTGGCCCCGTGATCCCAACATCGGAGCAACCAAGTGATAATGTGCTCACTTGGGTGGCGAGTGAAATCTTTCGAACCTCACGCAGCTCACTCAGAGTCAGGGATCGGGTAACAATCTCTGGTTCTGCCTCATCCTGATATCCTCGAGATGATCCCGGTTGATCATCATCCTTATCCGTCACTATACAAACTGATTTCTTTGTGCCTTTCCTCTTTTGTACGGGAGCAACAGACACTGGTGTGGATTGGTTTTTCAGATCATCTGCAGTGTCTGCTGTAGAGATTACAGTAGCTGCAGTGTCGGTCACAGGGGTTGCAGTAGCTGCAGTGTCAGCCCCAGTGGTTGCAGCAGCTATAGTATCTGCCAGTCTGTTTCCTTTCCCTTCTCCCTGACAGTGCTGACAGTGCTGACAGTGCTGCCTGCTATCAAGCAGTGTTTGATAAATAGTGGCCAGAGCCCAGCACAGTGCAGTAAGGTGTCCATCTCTGGGAAACCTACAGCAATTTTTCCTTAGGTATGCAGTCACTTGATCGGGGTCTTGTAGCTGTTCAGGAGTGAAATTCCAAACCATCGGGCGTGAGAAAGTACCTAGGTACTCGCCCATACTTTGCCACATGCCCTGCCACTCGTGATTATTCTGTCTCGGAGAAAGCTCTTCAGTGGTATTCATAAACCTATGCTTGATATATAACAAAAACTGAACCATCTGCACCAAACCTACCAATAGCAAAATGCTAGTTTGAATATCCCAGAGATACTGAAGATTTTCAAAAACTGCCCTAAGAGCTGTTGTATTTAGCCCAAAGGAAAAGAAAGCAGTGCCCCCACCATACCGGCTGCTGTTATTAACCCCTCCCTGTCCAAAGAATGGACAGGACAGCAAAACCTCATACAAGTACCAGCTTAAGCTCATGATCATCGATATTATTGTATCATAGACCGATATCATAAAATACACTATAATGAAGTATGGGAACAAATATGGGAGCCGCAGACCTGAGAGAGTAAAGAATCCTGCCAGGATTGTATACAGCATGCGGTGGTTTTGCTGCCACAGCCTTGTAAATAAATACCACAACATCGTGACCAGAGATTGCTTAAACAACAGTGCTTATCTTAATTGCGATAGTTAGGGTCAGATCTACTGTTATCCCAACCGTTCGTGCCCCACGTTGGGCGCCAAAATAACTGTCGTGGTTTTGCCCCAGCCAAGGGCCGCACCCCACACAGTGGCTTGTACTTTTAAAAGGAAGGGGGAGGGAAAGTTGGGGGAAGGGGAAAAAGGGAAGGAAGAAAGGAGGAAAAGAAACCACAACCTAGAAACCAGAACCACGCAGGTTGGGATAAGGATAGTTTACTAAACAATAACAGAAAACTAGATATAACAATAACATAAGTTTAAAGCACAAAATAGATGAAACTGGTGATACACAATGCAATTTCTCACCAAACCACACAACTCAGGCCGCACAGCTTAGAGCCCGTCCCGGACAACCCGACCGCCCTAGAAACTGCACGTCCTGGCGTTGTCTCCCCCTCTTCCCCCCAGTCCCCCCTTATACCGAACGTGACGTAACTGGTATGGAATATCCTCTTTGGCCAATTCGGATCACCTGTCCTGGCTGCGTCCCCTCCTTTCTCACTAGTGAGGAAGTATGCAGAGCTGAAAAAGGTCCTTGATTGCCCGGCAACAAATCGGAAAACATCAGGGTGCTATCAGCACTGTTCTCATCCTAACACCCAAACATGGCATGCCATCCACTGCTAAAAAAAAAAAAAAAGTTTAACTCCATCATAGCTGAAACCAGGACACCTATTAAAAAAAAAAACCTTCTTTCAGTGTGAAGCTAAAAATACTCTATGTCTGTTCTTTAAAATCAAGAAATCAAGTTCCTGGAGCAAGCTGTCTGATGATGGCTATGGCATAGCAGTGCCACACTTCCCATTTAACTGGTGAGAGCAGTCTCATCTGTTCAGCTTGCAAATAGCCTTGTAATGCCCTGAGCTTAGGCAGCATCAGACATTAGAAAGGTCAGCGTCCCAATAGCCTGAAGAATCTCTGGTTAGGAGGATTCTTACTCCTGAACCAGGGGAGTATTATTTGCCTTTGCTTTTAAAAAAAAAAATAAAATTAAAGAACATGCTTTAAAGTATTCGCTAAGATTTGTGTTCCTGCTTATTCCTCCCTTGTCACAGAATGCCCACCTGGCCTCGGATGCTCGCTCTGCCAGGGCATACAGAGATGAGCTGGACTCCCTGAGGGAGAGGGCAAATCGTGTGGAGAGGCTGGAGATGGAGCTCGGTCGCTGCAAAGAGAAGCTTCATGATGTGGAGTTTTACAAAGCTCGCATGGAGGCAAGTGAAAGTGGGGGGAGAGAGAGATTTTCTGAGTAATCCTTAATGTCTGGCTGCTTGTTACCAGCTCGTGTGTCGCTTGTCATTGAGCTGGGTGTAGCAAAACATCAGAGCAAGTGGAAATTTCATAGCATGTGTCATACTCAGTGACTTGGCAGCATTAAAACTTCTTTCAGTGGCCAGCAGGACTTGGCACACACAAAAAATAAATTCCCATCAGGTTTAATAAACTTGTTCTTAAACTTGAACTCAGTTCAGCATCGTGTGCTGAACAGGACAAACCTTTTCTGAAGAGTCCTAGAGAGTCCAGACCTTCTGCTTAGCCTTGAACATTTACTCTTGGGTAAAATACCAGTGTTCTGAAGCTGTTCCTTTGACCAAGATTTTAAATATCATGTATTAATAAGCTAAATGAGTGTCTGGGTGTTTTTCCTTGGGGGTTGTAGCAGATGCAACTGGTGTTAAAATGGCTGGGCATTTATTTTTAAGCAGGACCTTAGTTGATAAATTCTAGCCACCCTGTTTTGCAACTGTTGCTTGTAGGAGAGAAAATGTGTATCTATGCCAGTGCCCTGAGTAGCCTATGGCAATGAAAATGTGTAACTTCATTCTAGTGGTAATGTCAGTTTCTCAGCTCAGTCACCTGCAGCTATACCCATCATAGAATTATTAATTAGTTTAAGTTGGAAAGGACTGTGGATATCATCTAGACAAACTCATTGCTCACAGCATGGCTGACCTTAAATTTAGGTCAGAGTGTTGTTTTCTCCCCTGTTCTTTCAGTTCTTTGAGCCATTTTCACCTTAACTCTTAATAATCCACACCACTTCAGCCAAAGTCAAATAAATATCCAGACTTGCTGAACTCATGGAGATTCTGTAATTGGCAACCTCACTGTAATTAGATAAAATCCCAGGCCTGAAGTAAAGAGGGATGTTGTAACTCACATTTGCCAGCCCTTTGGCTGAGAACACAGACCTTATTTCTGCTCTATAAACTCTTCCAGGTAAACACACCCTCTACCCCCCAACCTAATAATGATCCTAAAAGTCTTTGCCAACCTAAATGACTGATTCTAAGGGCCCCACTAGCTGCTGCTGCTTATAAATAGGTTCACTGAAGTGGGTGGTTATTAAATGCAGTAATAGACTACAAAAGCTTCTCTTCCCTCTCAGTAATTCCCAGGTTACATAGGAAGGATAAAGCTCTGTCTCTCTCTGTTTACTTCTCTGAAGCTGGCAAATCAGTTGTGCATTATTAACCTGGCTCACTGGCTGTCAGTGTGGCATCTTGGCATTTCCCTTCCAGCTGTGCAGTGGAGTTGCTTAGCTTCAACTTGCTGCTCAAATAATTCAGCTGGAGCTAGGAGAGTTCTTTAGTCTTGTCTTCACCTGAGATCCAAGGAGTAGCTATTTCTGTTCTTGAGTTCTCAGCCTCCCTGCTTGCCCTGGAGCCAGCAGTTTCTCACTCTGCTGTTCCCATGTTTGTTTTGCCTAACATACTCCGTGAAGAGACCTTCATTCAGCTTCAAATTGGTTCAGATTTTTCTTTACTTCCACCCTGTCAGCTGTTGGTCAAAGTCTAGAGCCTGAGATGGCTGCTGGCTCTCCCAGGATACTTCCTTGACATACAGGAGTGAGACAAGGACTGTTTCCCATCAATGTGGCACTCTTCTAATTCCAGGCCATGGCGTGGCTTCTACTAAAAGTTTTTGCTGCTGTAGGGGCTGAGCTCTGATGTGCAGCAGGATTGCACAGCTGTCTGCAGGCTGCTCTGTGGTCTAGAACAGCCAAGAGTTGCACATTCTCACCACTCCCTCTTCCATCATTGATCAAGTCTTGTCAGAGCCAACAACTGACAGTGGTGAGCAGAGTCAACGCCAGGCAAACTCCACTGGTTCCACCCTGAATCCACAGAGCACTATTCTGTCTCTGTGGTCAAGGAGTAGTGAAAAGGCTGCTTCCTGTGGTCCCTCAGTTGTCTGTCCTGTCTTTCTCAAGTCCTCTGCCCCTCCAAACGAAGGGTTAATGACTTGAGTCAGTTCAGTGTCTGCTCAGACTCCTCCCACTCCTTCAAAAACTGCTTGGCTCACAATTCCAAGCTGTGGAATTGTGCAGGAAAGTAACATGCTAGAGATGTTTACTACAGAGAGTACAGTGCCCGTTCATCTCAGCATTTAATATTTGTGGGTGGCTTCCTAAGCTCCAAGTCTAAGACATAATCAGATCTCAGAGAGGCACATCAGTGCAAGCATAGGTGTGTGAAGTACAGCATCAGCCACTTTCCTGTGGTAGTGTGATGCCTCAAGGCTCATAGGGTCTTGACAGGCTGTTAGTAACCAATGCCAAATCTGTAAGTGAGAAGAAAAAGTAGGTTTACCTCTGTGCATCCATGCAGAAAGCTATTAAATGAACACTAAAACATTCTCCTTCTTGTAGTTCACATAGACATTTGGTAGTTTGAACAAAACCCACGGACTGTGCTCTGTGTGGCAAGCTCTAGGAATTGCAGGTGAGTTTACAAGTAGTTTCTGAAAGCAGTGGCAGCAGGGAGAGTTTCAGGAGCTGTTGCAGGAGGAGTGCAGAAGGAGCAAGTCTTCATGTGAGCCTCACACATTTAGGCATGTGTGGTGGTTTTCTGCTCTGTATGTCTTGACTAAGTTGTTTAGAGATGACATTTTAATTTGATCATTGCTCAAAGGACATGGAGATGTATATGCTCTGGAGACCTTCCTGCTGGGGTGGCTTAACAAGGTCATAACTGGGCATGTGTAGGAGCAGGCTTACTGCAGGGCTTCCTTCAAGCAGGAGCTTCTCCCCAGGGTAAAGCTCTCTGCAGTGTTCCTCTTCACTGAACCTTGTGCTGCTCCAGGAGATCCGATTGTTTCCCAAAGCCAGGGAGGCTGCCTTGCCCCTTCTTCCTCCTTATCACTGCAGTCACACTTCCATGAAGGAATTTCTGTGACTGTTGAGAAAAGGTAAATCATTTCTGGCATGTTTCAGTATAGCTGTCCAAGGCAGTGTTTGGTTGGCACAAGGTGTTACCTGTGTCCTGGCTCAGTAGGGGCAGCTCCTGAACTGCCAGAAGGGAGTGCCTTGAACTTTGTTTAACAACCAGGGCTGGATGTATGTGCCAGTTCTCTAGTTTCAGATTTAAACAATCAGATTGCTATTTCAGTTTCCGGAAATGTTTCCCAGTAGCAGCACACACTGATTGTGCAGCTGCTTACCCCCAGAGTTAACTGTAACCGTGTGCATACATACACAGTGCACCTTCTCACAGCTCTTTCAAGGCTCAGTGACACAGCATCAAACCACAATATGCAGCTTATTACAGATTACAAAAGGAGAATTTTGTATATGTTGGATATTAAACCATCCCAGTGTGATATTAAAATAAAGTTTAATACCTGGCTTAGTAAACTCAGTGTTTAAAAAAAAAATTACAGGAAGCCACAGCAAAATATTTTTGCTGTCAGTGTAAAAGGAAACTCATTGCTACAGAATAATGTTGGTGGGCTTGTTAATTAAAAGAAAAGTAAGGCTTAATTCCAGTGGAGGCACCACAACCATATGACCACCACTTTGTTGATTGTATAACAAGTGCTATTTGTAGCCAGACTCATTTATAGGTCAAGTATGTTATCCCAGTGACTTGTGGGAGGTGTTGGTGCTGACATGTTTTAGTTAGGATGTTTTTACCTTCCAGGCCTTGAAACATACCTCAGAGCTCCCATGGATAGTTACTGAAATGATAGGAACTCTTCCATAAGGCAGCCTCACGCCCTGGGTACACGGGCGAGCAGTGCTGACCTTGCTGTAGCAGGCATTTCCACCAGGTGGTTAATTGAAGATTTCATCAGAATGCCTGTGAACTGACACGTCTGCCCCCTCAGCCCCAGGCTCTCAGTGGAAAGGGCTTCAGTCTGCCTCCTATTGTAGCTCCCAGCAGTGTGTGGCTTGTACCAGAGCCTGGCTGGGTGTATGTGCTTGGCACGTCGCTGGCCTCTCCAGGAGACACTAACAGAACCCAGTCCTGCTTTGCAGGCAGTCTGGGGACTAGTTCTAAGGCTGTGTTTTTGAGGGCAGACACCACCTTACTACTTAGGGCTGTGGTCAAGATTGAGTGTCATGATCTAGCAAAGTGAACTCTTGTCTCCTTGGTGTTTCATTGCAGATGTTCTGGAAGTTTGTATGACACCCAGCACACTTTGTGATGTACAGACCATGTCTGGACTGTTGTTTACTGTCAGCTCTTCATTTGCCACTCTGAAGTGACCCTGTTAGATCAGACTTGGCCCAAGATGCTGGTTCTATGAAATTGGTGTGTCATTGTTATTTTTAATGACAGTAGTTGAGCCACTTCACAGGCACTAACCTACTTGTCATGTTAATGCCACTGTGGCAGGGACATTTGTTCTCTGATACTCTGTCAGTTGGCAGCTGACCCCCTGAGAAGTTCAAGGGCAACATGGTGCTGCATAAGGTAGGCTTCCCATATTAGGCCATCTACACTCAGGATACAGCAACCAACCAGGATGACTTGGTCTAGAAGGCTATCAGAAGGCACAAAGGGGGAGTGGCTGTCATCAGACATTCTGAACTTGTGCTTCACAGCTCTCCTCTTCTTTTTTTTCCCCTTTTTTCCTGTTTTTATAAATAACTGAACCACATAAGGCTTCTTAAGGCTGAATCTGCCCCCATAAATGAGAAGGCAGTTGCTGATTAAGCAGTGTCAGTGATTTGCTCCTGCCTGGTGATCTGTCAGGAATCTACTTGTTTCGGGTGTTTGTGGTCTGGGAACAGGCATGAACACTGATGCCACATTTCACATGGTGAAGACAGTTGTCCAGGAATAAACTTGTCAAGCCACAAGCATTTCATCCTGCCTGTGTGTGTGCATTTGCTGTTCTTGCATGTTGCATTGGAGCAGGGAGGGGACAGGACAGGACAGGAGGGAGGGAAGCAAAGACAGACAAGAAGAGGTTTCTTTAGAGAAATGGTTGGAGGTTTGTCCCACTGCAACTCTTCTGGGCAAAAAAGTCCTTCTGGTCTCCATTTCATCTTCTAAGTGCTGATAAGTCCTTGCCATAGGATGTTGTGTGTCTGACTCAAGACTTACCTTAGACAAAAGTAAAAACTAGCAGTGGGGTATTATAAGTTGAAATAAGACATAATTTAATAAATGTACTTTTTAAAACATGGCTAAATATGTGTGGCCAGACTTCATCCTGTGGACACTTCACGTTTCTGGAGCGAAGATACTTGAATGCAGAGAGCTTCATTTGTTGCTTTGCCAGGAAAGTTCAGAGTGCACTGTCAATAACTTCTTTCTAATCCTGTGGCTACTGTAGAATAGTGAGTTAAACTTTTACTCACTGCAAACAGCCAAAAGCTGTAGTGGATTAGCAGCATGGCTTGTGCAGTTAAAGCTCATGTCTTTATCAGGGATGGGGTGGGGGGTGTGGTGAGTGGTAAGTATAAACCAACTTCCATTGTTTAATTAATTAGAATTCTGTTCATGAGAGAGAAATTTAATTAAACAGATATTACAGGTAAGTACTAAAACAGAGATACAGCCAGTGTACTCATTGATGGGTGGTGCTGCCCAACCTGCCTTGAACGCACCATGACATCCCCTGAAATGAAATATTCTCTTTGAAACTGGGGACTGCAGTGAGTTCTCTCAGGAAATGGTGTTGGAATTGAACAGTTTCTTTTCTGTCTTTTCTAGCCTCCTACAAAACACAGTGAACTGCATTAAACTTCTAAAATTCAGTTTTAAAAAAAAAATCTATTTCCTTGCATTAAGATCTGTCAGATAATTAAACGTGGCACCATGTCCCATGAAGATACCAGGTTAAAGCTTTATCTTTCTTGTGTTTTGCTGTGTCAGTTTTGTGAAAGTCACCTGGTCTCTGAAAAGTCAGTTTATGCAATGAGATTAACATCAATACTTTCTCTCCCTAGGAGTTAAGAGAGGACAACATCATATTAATTGAAACAAAGGCCATGCTAGAAGAACAGCTAACAATGGCAAGAGCTCGTGGTGATAAGCTGCATGAGTTAGAGAAAGAAAACTTGCAGTTGAAATCCAAACTTCATGATGTAGAGCTGGTATGCCCCCTCTTTTCATTATCCTAATTTTTTAAAGTTCTGTTTCTATGCCAGGTCACAGAAAACACTAGAGACAGGCAAATAAATCAGTGCTTTTGAAGAGGTCTTTAGTTCCACCTTTGTGTACGTGAATTCTTGAGATATTATCATGTTAACAGTGTAAATATTGCCAATATGTTGTGGTGTGGGACTAGTAGAAATCTCATTGATACAGGAAACGAAATGATTACAGTAAATTATCTTTCTTGTTGGAAACAAACCCCCAGCCATCACAGTGACTCGAGGAATCCATTACAGCTGTAAAACAAGAGAGACAGAGTTATGGAACTTCTTTCTGAGTGTATCAGCAACATGGCTTCGTGCTTCACAGACAAGGGAGTGTGAGTGCCAGGTTGCCTACAAATAAAAATGAACATTGGATTTTTTACTTCCATTAGAAATAGCAAATATGCTCTTTACTCTTGTATTTTACTCAGCAGTCCTCCTGTTACCCCTCTGTGTTGTGTATTCTCATGGATTTCACTGTGTGCAGTTTCCAGCAGGGTCTGTTGGAAACAAAGATGTCAAGGGTGCTGTGTGTGGTTATGTTTAATGACTGACTTGGGGCCTCTATGTAAGGACTGCATCACGCTCCACCTGTTCCCAAGAGGCTGGTGATTTTGAGTCACGCTTCTCTGGGTGCCTTGATGAGTTTTTGGGTGGGTGATGTGTTCTGCAGCACCACTTGAGCTCCCACAGATGCAAACAGCCAAAACACTCACAAGAGGCAACGGTAGATTCATCCTTCAGATCTGTTTTCTGGGTATTTTAAAACCCAGATAGAGGCAGGTGCTTCTTCTGATCCATGTGACTGGATCCAAATTTGACATGATGAGCTGTGGAAGCTCAGTGGATTCCACAGTTATGGCTGTGGAGTCTCTTGTGTGTCAGTGGGTGATGCTGCATGTTTTTGAAGAGCTTAGCTCCAGAGACAGCTTGAATCCAGCCTGCCTTACCAGCCCTGGCTTGTCCTGCTCCTGTCCTCACCCAGTATGTTCTTGCTCCAGTCACCCTCCTTGGCAGTGTGTGTCCTGGACCTGAGCTGACTCTAAACAGGGCCAGATGGGTGTCTCCACACTGTGTTCTGTGGCACATGTGGCAGCCCCTGGCAGATGTTTAATGCTGTATGGGTGTTCCAGTATAAAAGCACAGTGTTTTTAAGGAGGTTCTGCTGCAGCCTGTGCTGTCTGTGCTTGTAGCAGTTTTGACAGGACAATTCTATGAATCAGCTGAATTTGCACTTTGATTCATGTGTGTCTGGCACAGGACAGGGACACAGACAAGAAGAGAATTGAAGAGCTGCTGGAGGAGAACATGGTCCTGGAGATTGCACAGAAACAGAGCATGAATGAGTCTGCACACCTGGGCTGGGAGCTGGAACAGCTGTCTAAAAGCACAGACCTCGCAGACAGTGAGTACTGGGGTGGCTGGGGTCGTTGTCAGAGCAGACAGGTGGCTGACTGAGATGGGAAGAGAAGTTGAGTCCAAGCTTGGAGAATTCCCTGTCAGCCACTTGGCATTGAACTTGATTTTGCAGAACTTCTAAAATATATTCATTCTACTTTCTTTCACTTGCTTTTGAAAGCATTAAAGTCTTTGCCTTTTAGTTGGTTTGTCACTGAGAGAGTGACTTTTAAGAAAATGATAAAAATTAAGAAAAAAAGCTGGGGGGAGGCAGGCACAGACAGCTTTGTTAGTGACACAGCAGAAATGTCATGCCAAACTCTGGCTATTTCTGACTGAATGGCTGGGAGGAGCCTGTGATCTTTAGTAGTTAGTACAGTCAGTACAGATGATTAGCAGGTCTTTAAGTCCCAGGAAGCAGAGTGTGCTGAAGTCATTTATTTTTACTAGATACTAAAAAATGTGAGCAGTTAAAATAACTGGATGGGTTGTTTTGAATGGTTGATTTGATTTCCTCCACTTAGTCAGGTTTCAGCACCTAACATTATTTCTGCCTGGAACACCAGCCTGACTAACAATGCCAAATGGAGCTTGGTAAATACAGGAACTCTTTGATGCAGTTCAGCTTTCATTGGTTGCTCACCTGATCCTTCTAAAACTGGCATGTTTGGCTTTGTGTACCAGGAACAGTTTAACTTGAAGACAAGGGGAATACATTAAAGTAAGCAGTTGTCCAGTTTCCAGTAACTCTGTCTAAAATAACTTCTGTTTTGTAAAATAGCTGAGTGTTTTTTCCATGACTGAATATGATGGGATACCTGTGCTTTCGCTAGCTTTTGGAAATGCTCCATCTTGCTGTTATAGTGAGTGTTTGAGGCAGGTTTACTTTCTGCCTCTGCTTCCTCTGGTGGAACTGTGACAGGGGTCTCTCAGTGCACTTTGCTGCTAACATTAAGCAGTATTAACAGGGAGCTCTCCTAACATGGCTAAGGCAACTTGAAGAAGAGTTAGGCAAGTAACATTTAAGCTGGTTATCTGCTCAGATACTTCCCTATTTATTAAAGGTCTTAATTGTTATCTGTGAAAATGGGTTCTGCCTTTAATAAAATGTTTACTTAGCAATCAAGCTGAAATGATAAGGATCTCACTGCAATTATCTTCATACAAGTGAATCTTAAGGACCTAGGAAAGGAGAGGTTTGTGAAGTGCTTAGTGCCACCTTCTGATTCTCATGTTTCAACAGCCAGAAAGTCCTTTGTGTTTGAGTTGAATGAATGTGCTTCAAGTCGCATACTGAAGCTGGAGAAGGACAATCAGAGCTTGCAGAACACAATCCAAGAGCTGAGAGATGCCTCCTTGACCTCCAAAGAGAGCAGCCTGAAGTTTGTGGAACTGGAAAAAGAAAATCAGCAACTTAGTAAAAAGGTAATTTGCTCACAGGAACAGAGCTCTTTGTATTAAATACAGCACACACAGAGCTCTACAGCCCTCCTGAGTGATGAGGGATTGCAGGGAATTCAGCCCTGTTCCCCAGAGGACTGGGAGTATTTTGGTGTCACATCTGTTTGCACTGATGTTAGAGTGCAGTTATTCTGTTGCCTTATACTTCACTGCCTCCTTTGGTGCATCACTGTGAGCAGAAGTGACTGTCCCTGTTCATCTTTCAGTGCTGATTTGCCCCCATCAGGGTGTACAGTTGGTTGTGTCCCTCTGGTCACCCTAGGGCAGTCACTGCACTGGGCAGGGAGGCCATGCACACACTGAAGTATTTTGTTTGTTTGAAAGTTTTAATGTTGTTTCCATGTAGGTCAAATAAATCACACAGGTCAATTCAGGTTAGTGTAGTTTTAAGTGGTTTTTGCTGCCCACAGTCTTGGATCAGCTCTTCCTCTTTGTCTTCTCCCTTTGGCTCTTACAAGCAATCTGGTGTCTCACTCACTGCAAAGATCTGGGTTCTTTTATCTTTGTAACAAACATGCAGGTCGTCACTTTTAGAATGTATTTATATATATAGTGTGTTGCAGTCTGTTATTAACTGTAATTACATTTAGCACAAATGCCAGCTTGGTGTCTCTGAAACACAGTGTTCAGTTCCCCTCCAACCGCTAGCCTGATTTTTGTCTGGTTAGTAACCTGCATCTTGAACTCTGATGAACTGAGCCGAGTGCCAGTGGGGAGAGAGGATGCTTGCTAGCCTGAGTATAAAAAATGTCCATGTCAGGCTTTTTTACACATTATTACCTATGTTAAAGTCTCCAGAACATAAGGCTCACATCTCCTTTCCCCATTGCTTCTGTAACCTCTGTGCATGTGAGATGTTAATAACAATTCCTCCCTGACCTGTCTGTGGGCTGAGTGCTTTAAAGGACAAGGGGAGAAAGGGTCTGGACATGAAGTGCTGGTCATGGATCACTAGACTGTAACTGTCAGCACGCTGGTTTCCCTGCCAGGGAGAACAGGTATCCACCACTGCATCACTCCATCTTCTGCAGAGGTTCTTCTGCTAAGCTGAGAGGCTGGTTCTGTTTCTTGTCTGTCTTCTGTGAACGAGGAAAACTGAGAAAGGATCAGCTGGCAGTGCTCATCCTTCCATACTTGGGACTTGCTGTGTATGAGTGATTCACTCCAGCTCTACTTTACATGCTTAAAATGTGAGATCAAGGCATAGAGCACCCTCAGCAGATAGATACCTGTGCTGTACAGCAATTCAAGTCACTTGAACAGCTGTGGCTTTGCCCCAGGCATGTTCCTCTGGGCACCTCTGGTTCTGGAGCCCACAGTTGTGATTGCAGAATTAGCCTGATGGGTTTGAGGATGGTGACTGTGCTGACATGGCAGCATCACCTACAGGGCTGGTAGTTAAACAAGGCAAAAGCAGCAGTGGGCAATGCCTGTGTGGGGAAAGGGGGTGCTGTGTGCATCAGAGCAAGGGGGGGAGAGCTGAAATGCATCAACACTTGGTGAGCAAAACGTAGAAAGGTGGTGAAAGCTGTTGACTCAATTCCATGGGCTGGTCAGGCTGTTGATGGATTTCACCTCTCATTCAGGGAGATCTGGGGGGAGAAAAGGTAGCAGACAGTGGTGTACAGCCTGTGTGAGAGTGGTCTTAGTGTACAGAAACCTGGACTTGAGATGTTTGAATTCGGTGGGGTTTTATTTTTATCTTCTCTCTCTCCAGTGTTGGTCTCTCTCTCACGTGTGTATCCTCTGAATTAGACAGTATGTACATCCCCAGAGGGGTGTGCTGGGTGCAAGGGGGATAAATGGGGAGGTTTCTGGTTCGTTGCAGAATGGTTACTACACTGAGGAAACGGTTAGTAAGGACTGCTAAAGACAAGCAAATGGAAAGTCACAGAACAAGAGGTAACAGTGTTTGTTCCCAAATGCTGTGCTTTTTCCCAAAGCCTGTGCTTGCCTTTTTTTTCTTCTTTTTTTTCCCTTTTGTAACTTCCCTGAGGTACCCATGGAGAGCTCTGGCCTCCCTAAAGCCATTGAACTGGTGTCAGTTTTCATCCACTGAGACTTAAAAAATGGTGGTTTGAGTGTGCCTGGCTGTGTACACACCTAGTGCTTGGAAGGGCCATGGAGCCAGAACAGGATTACTTGGGTACTACAAGAGGATATGATACAGAGTCATGTACTTTTTGTTCTTTTTTCTTCTTTTTCCCCTTTTCCCTTTCTCCCAAGGTTTTCAGAGGATTTAAAAATAGAAAATGCTCCTTTCAGACTCAATCAAGTGGTTGCAGTTCAAGTACCTGCCTGTTTTCTCTGCTTTCCCAACTTCTTGGACTGAAGCAGGCTGCAAACAGCAGTTTCTTAGTTGCCTTCAGTTTTCTGGGGTGCTGATGAAGACCAGCTATTGCTGAGTTACCGAGTTTGTTGCAGCTTTCTCTGAGTAACTCCTCTGGGAGCAATGTGAACCCTAACATGGGTTCATTTCCAACTGCTAAGCCTTTCTTATCTCCAATCTGGGAAGCCCCTGCTTGTTTAAACTCTTCCTGTAGTGAGGCACGTGTTGACATAGGCAGAATCCAGCCTCCAGCCATTTCCCACTTGTAAGAATTATTGTTAATACCTTTTCCATTGACATTTCCACTGTTGGCAAAGTTCATAATACCAACACACACCAAAAAAAAGAGCTGCTACACTGTGAGGTGCCCAGTGCTTGACAAGCATGAAAAGGAGTATTTCCTGACTTGGGGAGCTTAGCTCTCTGAAACTCTTCTTTCCTACATGTTGAAGAGCTGCTGCTTTTCAGTGCTTAATGTGTTACCAGGATGACTTTTAAAGGGGGGAGAGTAAGGAGACATGGGGCATTGTAGGACTGGGACCTCACTTAGAAAACTTTCAAACCCAGTATCATCACTTGCTGGTGAAAACAAGACCAACAGCACAGGGAGAGGGAGGATAAACTTGGAAACCCCGATGCTTTCCACCTCTCACTGGGTTTTGTTTCTATGGTGTGGATATTCCATTTCTTTTTTAATTCTGTTGCTCACTCAGTTGTCTCCCCTCTTACTGAGGGAGGCAAGTCCCTCACACAGGTAATCACCAGAAGCTTAATTGCGGATGACAGGAGTGCAACAGGTCATTTGGGTAGTCAGGTGAAGCGTTTCTTACTGGCAACATTATATAATATATATAATATTATATATTTTATTATATATCATAATATGTTACATATACTATATATTATACAGTATATATTACTATATATTAATATAGATAATATAGAATATTATATTAAGATGACACTAATTAGTATAATAATTAATGTAATCATTATATATAATAGCATAATATACAATACACATTATATAATGTATAATATTACATGTTATTATATATAATACTATATATCATATAGCATATATAGTATATGATAGATGTATACGATTATAAACATATTAATACAATATAATATTAATTACTAGAATAACCAATATATTGTATAATAATGAAATATATAATAATGAAAATAATTTATATAATATGAATTAGTATATAACACAAATTAATATTATATTCTATTAATCATCTATCATTATATATAATATATTTTATATAATACATATA
The DNA here is from genome assembly GCA_020800305.1 of Porphyrio hochstetteri. Lineage (NCBI taxonomy): Eukaryota > Metazoa > Chordata > Aves > Gruiformes > Rallidae > Porphyrio > Porphyrio hochstetteri. Next base: position 2,105,352 of record CM036908.1, read on the forward strand.
AAATATAGAACAATATATATTATATGTATATTATATTCTATACTGCTGATGTTATGTGTTCTGATCTTAATAGGCATGAAGGGAGATTCTTGGCACTGAGAGAGAACCAAAAAGGTCCTCTTCCTCCTCTGGGACTGGCAAGCTGCAGAAGGGAAAGGTTACACCTTTCAGCTGTAGTCCCCATCTCATTCCTCTCTGGACTTCAGAATAACCTAAAGTGCTGACAGTCACTGTGTCAAGCTGTGGCTGATGTGTTTTGCTGTGTTTCCTCCACACAGATTGAGAAGCTGCAAAATCAGATTGAAAAAGAGAAGCAAAGTAATCAAGATCTGGAGACCCTGAGTGAGGAGCTGATAAAAGATAAGGAACAGCTACAAGTTGTCATGGAGACTCTAAAAGCTGACAGAGACAGACAGGTGCAAACTTTGCAAATGTAATATATAAAAGTGTGTGCTCAGAAATTGTGATTTAGTGATGCCATTTAGAGCATCTGGTGCTCTTAGGGAGAGAGGCCAATTTAAGACCTATTGAGTGCAGGTTGACTTGTATGTAGGAGGCTTCTGCAAGCAAAAAAGCCCCACATGTTTTGCTAGCTACTGCTGTGTTGCTGTAGGGGGATCTTCAGGCTGTGGAAAGGACAGACCTTCCCTCTTTGGGGTAAAAAAAGCCCTGAATCTTACTAAATGGGATACCAACTGGTTTTAGGATATGCAGATAAACCCCCATTCTGTTGCAGAAGATGGGTCTCCTGCCAACTCTGTGTGCTGAGTGGTTTGGTTGGGTTTTTTTTGGTCAGTTGGCCTTTTTGCTTTGCTTTAAAAAGATGCCAAGAGACCATTTATGTCTTCTGGATTGATATTTCAAGTGCTCTTCAGCTTTTACTACTGTGCTGCAGTTTGTATGTGGTGCCTTCAAGCTGTGCTGCTACAGGTTCATGCAGGGTATTGTCTGTGTTTATGTGACTCGTGGAAGAAAATACAGACACAGATTGCTAGTGACTTTGTGTATTTTCCACCTGTGTTCAAACTGGCTCCAGGTTTTGTGGGGTGAAGATTAAATAACAAAGTATCTTGTATAGTGCTTTTGTGCTTGAAGGAATTGCACTCAGACTTCCAGGGAACCTGCCCTTTGGTGAAGTCCTGCATGTCAGTTAGAACACAGATTCTTTGTGGTAATAATCAATGGGTGCTTTGCAGGTAGGGCTGAAAGTCAGACCAGAAGTATCCTCAGTATTCAGAAAAGGGCAGATTCTGGTGTTTGGGGGTTTTTTTTCCAGGTCTGAGTCCTTTTTGATTTCTGTAGATCTTGTCTAGACGTGAATCAAATGCAGATTTCTGTCTCAATCACAATTGCTTGAGCTGAACTTTGACCAGTATGGTTAAGCATACTGCTTTTGCAAAAAGCTGTCCTTAATGAGGTCTATAATGACTGTATCTTTTCAAATGTTTGGGAGTTTCTGATGCCTTATCAGAGAAAATGTGTGTCTTCAGATCCCAAAGAGGAATATAGAACTAGACAGAAAATAACCTACCTTAGGAATGATTGCAAAGAAAGCATCTTCTCCAGGGTGTTCTCTGAAGGGCCCCTGTTGACTTTCTCCTTCTGCCTTGACCTCCTCAGCTGGTGGCAGGAATATAATGCTATTTTTAGTTTGTTACTGGGGGGGTTATCAGAGGTAACTGTGTGTTTCATTAGACTGGGTAGTTTGTTTTAGGGAAAACTGTTGAGAAATTTGCCTTGGATTAAAGGGCATGGGTTTCTTAAGTCATCTGCTGCAGGACCAATTTACACTGTGTTTTGTAAGGCAGATGAGTAACATTTCCCTGGCTTCTTTATTGTTTATGTAGATAAAGGACCTTAAACAAGAAAATGATCACCTTAATCAAGTGGTCTTATCCCTGAGGCAAAGATCTCAAGTGAGCAGTGAGGCAAGAGTGAAAGATATTGAGAAAGAGAACAAGCTCCTTCATGAAACAGTTACAGAGACAAGCAGCAAACTGAGCAAGCTGGAGTTCGAGAAGAAACAGTTGCAAAAGGATTTTGACCAGGTTAAAGAGAAAGTGGAAAGAGTGGAAGAAATGGAGAAAGAGCTCCATAGGCTGGAGAGGGAGAATGAGCAGCTCACAAAGAAGGCAGCAGCCATGAAAATCGTGACAGAAAAGGTAGAAGTTCTTGAGCAGGAGAATGGGGACCTTGAAGTGGAAAATAGGAAGCTGAGAAAATCCCTGGACACGTTGCAAAATATTTCCATCCGACTGGGGGACCTGGAAAGGGACAACAAGCAATTGGATGAAGAAAATCTTGAGCTTAGGAGAGTAGTGGAGACTATGAGGTTTACCAGCACAAAAATGGCACAGATAGAAGCAGAAAATAAAGATTTGGAGAGAGAGAAAGAGGACTTAAGAAAGAATGTGGAAATGTTAAAAGCAATGAGCAAGAAGTCAGAGAGGCTGGAGCTCAGCTATCAGAGTGTCAACTCTGAAAACCAGAGACTTCAGCAAATGGTGGAGAACGGCAGCAAAAAGATCCAGGAGTTAGAAAAAGAAGTCCAGGGAATGGAGAGTGAAAACCAGGTCCTCCAGAGAAACCTTGAGGAGCTGAAGATCTCTGCCAAACGGCTGGAGATGCTGGAAAAGGAGAACAAAACCCTGGAGCAAGAAATGTCTCAGCTTGAGAAAGACAAAAAGCTGCTGGAGAAAGAAACAAAACGTCTTTGGCAGCAAGTGGAGCTGAAAGATGCTCTTCTGGATGATAATACAGTGAAGCTGGCAGCTGCTGAGAAGGAGATCAAGACACGGGAAAAGGAGGTGGCTCGATTCAGAGATTTACCTAACAAGCTGAAAGAGTTTGAAAAGGAGAATAAAGATCTCATCAAGCAAGTTACAATTGATAAAAGAACACTAGCTACACTGAGAGAGGTAAGCAAAGTAACACTACTGGTTTCAATGTGGTGTTGGTTTTTATTTCAGCACTGTGAAGGGCCATAGGGAGACAGACATCTGTCCTGTGACTTCTTAATAGGTGAGCTAGGAAATCCTCACTGCCTTAATAGCCATCACTGGGTAGTGTTGCCTTGGAAAGTGGAACCTGCCCCAAACTGCTGCAGTGCACCACTTGATCCACAAACACAGTGTTTCCCATGACATCTTTTTTTCCTGCAGAATGTGATTTTTACACAGCTCCCAGGTGGCAGGTGTAAACCAAAGGCTCGGTGCTCCCTCTAACCCTGTGACCACTCAGCTGTTTGCTAGCAGGAGAGTTCCAGCAGGGGAGGTTGACTCTTCAGCCTAGCAAGTAGAGCACTTGTTGAGGGTGGATTAACATCACTGTTCTGTAAGAGACACTTAGCCCAGACAAGAACTGTCCCAGGTGACTAGCTGAACCCCTTCAGAAACAGCTGCACCAAGTTTTTGCTGTACAACAAACCTACATTGTTCCTCCCCAAAAACTCCTGTGCAGTGTGAGAGCTTGCTAAGCAGCTCTGCTGTTCAGCAGCACTGATCTCTTCCAGCATCCCTCTTCACTGCAATAATTTCACTTTCCCTAGTAGACGTCTTTCTAAAATAGACAATTAGCATTCATGACACGTGCCAGAACCTGGTACTCCTGAAGTGGCACCTGAGCAGGTTCAGGTTATTGCTCTCATTGCCTGCCCCAGCTGCTGGTCCCTTGCCAGAAACAGGATTTCCTGTGAAAGAGCATCCAGAGGAAAGCAGTCACTGCTGCAGCAGTTCAGTGAAATAAAAAAAACTGTCAAGACTGCTGCAGTAAGTACTTACTTGAAGGTTGAGTTTTAGTTTAGTTTTTGAAGAATTAAGTGTAATTTTGAGGAAGAGAAAAAGTTTATTGGAAACATTTGAAACAGTCACCAAGTTGTGTTTCTGTCCAACTATCCTTAAAAATAAATGAGTGTTTTTGAGAAGACTCCTTTTTAATCTTGCCCTTCAGTGAATTTCCAGTGCTACAGACCCATCTTCCTTAAGTACTTTATGTAAATTCTGCAGGAGTTCAGGGATGTTGAAGGGACCTGTTTGCAGACTGTGGATCAGCACTGATCTTAATTTTTACTCTTCCCTTGCCATGTGAATGATGAACACCTACAGTATATGCTTAACAAAGTACTACTTTAAAATATTATTCTTGCTGCTTTTTGATACCCAGAATACTCTTTCTTCCTTGAAGTGCTTCAGTAACTTCATCATGTCCTCATGCCTTGTTTAAGAAAGCTTTTGAGCAGAAACATGGGTGATGCAGTTCTGTATGGCACTCCTGCATTTCAGAGAATTTTGAGTGGTAGGAACCTTTGAACTTGCCTGTGCATCAAGAATTATTCTGTGTAATATGCAGGCTGGTATTACGTTTTCTCAGGCCATCTCCACACAGACTGCTTTGCTGGTTTGCCAGCAAAGTATTTTCCCAGTATATTTTCTGGTACAACTCCATCAGAACTCCTCCTTGTGTGATTTCCCTGTTTGTTTTTTCTAAAGTTTCTTCCAAAGAATGGAACCACAGTGGGCAATAGGTACCAGAATAAGTGACCAAACTCAGTAGTCTCCTGAGCTGTCCCTCTCTAACATGACAGTGTAATTAGGCTTTTTTAAATATGTCAGAAACTCGGAGTCAGTAGTGAAAATGCACTATTGCCACGTCCCTTGATAATAACATCTTCACCTGATTATCTGGGGAAACTGCCGTGCTGGAGCCCTGTCAGTGCTCTGTGTGTGCCGGTGTTGGCTGGGCTTTTCAGAGGGCTTTGTGTCCCAGCGGGGAGGTGGGGACTCCCTCTGCTGGTGCCCTGTCCTGCACAGGCCCTGCCTGTGGCGCAGGAGCGGGTGGCTCCTGGCCTGCCTGCAGTCCCTGCTCTGCCTGGGGGGCAGGAGCGGGTGGCTCCTGGCCTGCCTGCAGTCCCTGCTCTGCCTGGGGGGCAGGAGCGGGTGGCTCCTGGCCTGCCTGCAGTCCCTGCTCTGCCTGGGGGGCAGGAGCGGGTGGCTCCTGGCCTGCCTGCAGTCCCTGCTCTGCCTGGGGGGCAGGAGCGGGTGGCTCCTGGCCTGCCTGCAGTCCCTGCTCTGCCTGGGGGGCAGGAGCGGGTGGCTCCTGGCCTGCCTGCAGTCCCTGCTCTGCCTGGGGGGCAGGAGCGGGTGGCTCCTGGCCTGCCTGCAGTCCCTGCTCTGCCTGGGGGGCAGGAGCGGGTGGCTCCTGGCCTGCCTGCAGTCCCTGCTCTGCCTGGGGGGCAGGAGGCCAGCGCTGGCAGGAGGAGTTCGGCTCAGTGAGGGAGACAGAGGCCAAAAGAAGTATTCTTCAGAATTTTTCCAAGTAAACTAGAAATAAAAGCAATTCGGTGTAATTCTGCACTCTGCTGTCACTGATGAAGGAATTTAGCTGACCTTCTTGGAACTTGGACTTTAGCCAATCACCTTTTCAGTGCTTTTTTTTACATAAATAAATCCTCAGTGCTGAGTCATGTCCCCCCCCTCTGCACAGCGACTGATGTTGGTGCTGTTACAGGATTTGGTCCAGGAGAAGCTGAAGAGTCAACAGCTGTCCAGTGAGCTTGACAAACTGAGCCAAGGACTGGAGAAGATAGGACTGAACATAGAGCTCCTGCTGCAGGATGACAATGGCAATGATGACATGTAAGGAAAGTGAGCTCTCTTGGCTGTTCTTTTGGCTCTGCAGGCTTTTCCCTCAGCCCTTTGCCTTTCTCTCTGGGTCTCACTCCAATTACACTTACTGATTTTGGACATAAAGTACCTTTCTCTGTAGCAAGCTTGGCAGTATACTGCAAGTTCTGCAAAACCTTTTTGGATGGAAGGATGAATGCCATTTTCTTTCCACACTAGTCAGGCATTATAGCACACCCAGCAGAGTAGCTGTTTCAGTGTGTATTCCTACTCATATTTTCCTTACAAGTAAGAGTAATGTCTGTTTAACAGTGTCTTTAATTCCATGTAATTAATGTAAACAAAGATGTTGCCTAAGAAATTCCTGATTGCAGGGAATTCCTTTGCAAGTCCTGTAATTAATGAACAAAGAAACCCGAACAGCCTGTGTGTGTATAGGTGTCTTTGTGAGACCCATTTAGAGAAACATACCCACTTCTCAGGAGTCTTTAGAATCTACTGTGGATTTTTCTCCTTATCAGGAATCTACAAAGAGCCATGAGAGGAAATTTCTGTAGTGTGATTGGGGGGAAAAGAGGAAAAACTTCCTTTTAAGTTATGTAGCTCTTAGATATTTCTGTAAAACCATGTTGGCAGTAACTCTATTAAATTGATTGGAGTTTCCAAAAAACAGGTTCCCCAGCTATAATTTATCACTAGTAAGCTGGGAAGGATTTTCTTTAGGAAACTCTTTTCCTGAAGAAGCAAACCCATGGGGAGATTCTGAGTGAGGGAAGGTGGAGCCTCCTACGCAGATGATGGCTCATACATCCTAGTGCCAGACATCAGAAACCTGTTCTCCTGTCTTTCAGAAAATACAGGATTCTGGAGAGCAAAACTGAATCTGCAGTAAAATCCACTCTTGCTGCAAAAGAGGAAAAGATTGCAGTGCTGGAAGCCCAAGTGAAAGACTCTGTGCACTTGAACCAGCAGTTACAGAATGATCTAAATAAGGTGAGAGGTGAACTGAGTTGTAGCTGCTTGTGATGAGGTTTTGCTCATTCACATACTTTGGCTTTGGGGTGGTGGTTGTTGTGGGTTTTGGCTTTTTATTTTTAATTATTTGGCAAGACAAGCTTATCTCTCCTTACCCCCACTCCTGCACACACACGGGCTTCCCAGAAACCTTCTTTGACTGGACTGCTTTCTCTTGCCCCTCTCTATGCAGTGGCACCAATTTCAGCACAACTGTTGGGCTGGAGTGGTTTTTACATAACCACTATGTGCAGATCTCTGCTTCCATGAGTGTTTTCATTGCCATTGTGTTGATTTTCTACCGTATTTAATGAGAGCATAGGCTGCAGAAGGCTGCAGTTGAGCCTAAGAACATGCATGTTTAGAACCTGGAACAAGCATGTTTGTTAGGTGACAGTGATCTTGAGTCAAAGGGCACCTGACTGGAGGCTGAGAGACTGGATTCCTCCTTGTCTGCCTCAGCTTCCCCATCGGTGAAGTCAGGGTAATGGTTCTTGGATCACTTGAAGTCCCCATAGTGAAAGAGAGGAGCTGCATATTTAGTCATGATGAATATAAACCCCTATGGTTATACCAGTGTTGAAGGTGGTTGCTGGTTGGATTTGCAGGTAATGAAGGAATGTGATGCACTTAAGCAGACTCAACAAGATGGACAGTGTGCTCAGAAGTCTCTCAGGTATTCTGCAGAGAAACTCATTCCCAACCATCACATGAATGAGAAATTGGAAACGGGACACCGAGAAGCTACCATGGAGCTGCTGAGGCTGAAGGACAGAGCCATTGAACTGGAAAGGAATGTAAGCCTTCTCCTAGTTCCTGTTACCTTTCATACTTCCCTTGCAATCATGAGTGGCTTGCTGGGAACTGGATTTCTGAACTTAAAGAAATCTGCTAGGTTTTCTGAAGCATATAAGTCTACCGAATTCCTTGGGTATCTCTTAGGACTGCATGGGACTTCAGTGCCTTCTGTAACATCATTGTGGGGATTAATCTTGTATATAATATCTCTTCTACCTTAATCTAATGCTGGGAAGAATTTGCTTCTATGTATTTGTGGCAGAATGACCATCACTAATTGGTTCACATCTTTGATAGGGTTTCAGATGATCAGAACAGCGGTTTCATTTCTCCCTGTCACCCCCCAATGCCATCTCTTTCAGAATGCAGCCCTGCATACTGAGAAGCAGCTGCTTAAAGAGCAGTTGAAGCATTTGGAAGCTCAGAATGTCTCCTTCAACAGTCAGATCCTGACACTACAGAAGCAAAATGTTTTCCTTCAGGAACACATCACTGCCCTGCAGACACAGACAGCCAAGCTCCAGGTCAGGACAACCTTGCACCTCTGTGCCGGGAGACTGGATTTGATTACAGTACTATGGAGATGATGACAGCTAATAAGAAAATGTCTGTACTGGGGGTTGGACTAGATGATCTCCAGAGGTCCCCTTCCAACCCCTAGCATTCTGTGATTCTATGTATTGGCAGGCTGCTGTGGTGATGTAAAGATGAGTGGAGCTTAATTTGCTGAACTCAGCTTTTCATTATTTATATGCACACATGGGGTAACTCTGTACACAACTGTCAGAGGTGCAATTCAGTTGCAAGTATTCCAGCTGTCTTGGTCTTCAGGCTTGAGAGCGATGGTGTATATTACCAGCAATAGTGCCAAAATGATGCCAAATTATCCATAAATGCCTTAGGTCTGCAAAGCAATGGATGCATTCTTGACTAACTGTGTGCAGCTGTAAGCAGATACTACGTGTTTGCTGTATGTGCCAGTAGTGTGAATAAGTAATGCTTGCTTTTTATTTGAGAAACTTTAGGTAGAAAATTCAACCCTCAGCTCCCAGAGTGCTTCACTGATGGCCCAGAATGCTTTACTCCAAAATCAGCAGACAGCCAAGGAGAATGAGAATGAAAATATACTGAAAGAGAAGGAGCAGCTGAAAGCTGAGTACGAGTCGTTGCTTCAGGCCCACGAACACCTTGCTTCGCTGCACGACCGGCAGTCTGCAGAGTATGAAGTGCTGATAAACCAGCACAGCAGCCTGAAAACCTTACACAAAACCCTGGATCTGGAGCATAAAGGTTTGGGTGAGAGGTATGCTCACTGCTCAGGGGTGTAGTGTAACTGCAATGTGGCCGTGTCAGGTTTTAGCCTTAAATGTTGGTCTGGAATTACAAACAGAAACTACTAAGTTGTTCTCCTGGAAGTGTCTTCTCACTCTTGCTGTCATTAGGAGCCTGGATCAAAATACTGGCAGAGCTGCAGAGTTCAGACCTCTGAAGGTGGCCGACCAGAGAGTGACTGGTGATGCTTAGCCTGAAATGGGCTTTGCTCTTGGGGATGCTTTGTCAGAAGCAGGCTCAATGCCTTCACTACATATAAGGATCTGTGCTGTAATAACATACAGCCTTACAAAGATTCTCCCAGTGCTACTGTGTTGGGGTGTCTTTTCCAGTCACATAGTAAGCTCTCCAAGTACCCTATGTGTGAGTGGCACAGATCTTGAGAAATGTAAATCATTGGAGGTTGTGTGTGGCATCCACCTCATGAGGGAGGCTCTCTGAAGGAAGCTACATCGAGCTAGCTGTGAGGTAGTAATGTATTATTTATTTTCTTCTCATTCTCACAATCTGGCTCTTACTTCAGGCCCTTCAATTCCATTGTGAAATCAGAGTAATCTGTTTAGTCTCTAGTCAAGGTCATTTTCTGGCAATTGATCAAGGAATATGTATAATGTGCTGCTACAGAAATGTGACTCTGCATCTCAAAACTTTCTGTATACACTTCATTGATTTTCCTCAACATATCTGTATTTAGGTTCAGTTTCTGTGCAAGCCCATGAGTTCAGTTCAGAGAGAAACTTGGTGATCCTGAGGGCAGACTGAACACTGATGCTACGTTTTCCCAGAGACTGAGGAGCTGGCAGGACAATGTGCAGTGGATCTTGATAAACCTGTTGTGATTAAAATATCCACCAAGGCTGTGTGACAGGACAGCTGCTGGCTGTCAGCTGAATGAGCTGTGAGTGGTTACACAAAAGGAAGGAAGGTAGAAAAACAGCTGTAAGAAAACTGTTTTCTTCTGCTGTCCTGAGGTGTTTAACTGCTGAGATGAAATATCTCGCTTCCATCTTCAGCAAGAGTGCCTCTTCTGCTAAATTCTCACAGGGCAGCCAAGAAGTTTGCTTGGGCAGTGTCTAAGAGACAGGTTTTGCCTGTCCCAACTCCAAGGTAATTGTTTTTTCTCAGTTGATGACAGCATTGTAATCATAGTTCTGTTGCTTAAGGCAGGATTACAGTCCTGCACAAACCTGGGACTGGAACTCACCTAGAAAAAGCCACAGCGACTTCAGCTGGTGATCTTGAAACACCAATGTCCCCAAGGTTTGTGTAGCTCACTCTGATGCATTCTAACCCCAGAATATTTTCTGCATCTGAGAAAATTCTTCAAACCTCCCTGGGCTCTGTCTGCATGCCGTTAGCCTTGCAGTTGGGATTTAATAATGGGCTGTGTGTAACTGCAGTGAAATGGCCTGTCACAGCCCAGCAAACCACAGGCATGTGGCTTTGACTTAGAAAAGGAGAGTTACTGTTAGGATAGTTTACCATTTATAGCAGCTTCTTGGCTTTGCAGGGTTTGGCTGACCATCTCAGTGAAGGCAGAAAGGCTGCACTCTGCTGCTGCATTTCTCAAATGGCTTTATGTATAGTGCACATTACTACAGAGGAGGTAATAGCTTACTAGCTACAGTTGATGAGCAGGTACTTCAGCATTCATAGAATCATAGACTGGTCTGGGTTGGAAGGGACCCCAAGGATCACAGAGCTCCAACCCCCTGCCACAGGCAGGGCCACCAACCTCAGGCCTGGAGCTACACAAGGTTGCCCAGGGCCCCAGCCAACCTGGCCTTGAACACCCCCAGGGACGGGGCACCCACCCCCTCTCTGGGCAGCCTGTTCCAGCCCCTCACCACTCTCTCTGTAAAGAACTTCCCCCTAAGATCTAATCCAAACCTTCCTTCCTTTAGTTTTAATCCATTCCCCTTGTCCTGCCAGTCTCTGCCCTTTAACAAGCTGATTCCCCTCCTGTTCCTCTGCTCCCTTCAGGGACTGGAAGGCTGCAATGAGGTCCCCCCACAGCCTTCTCTTCTCCAGGCTGAACCAGCCCAGCTCCCCTTTGTGGTTTTCTCAGGGGAAGTCTAAAACTGCAGATACACTGGAAAAAAACTTATTTCACTTGAAAAACAGAGTATCTGCTGTGGAAGGTTACAGATTGCAGGGGCTTGTATTGTGTTACCAATGCTGTGGCTGGTAATTCTTTCTCTGGGTTCCTTTTGCCACCTGACTTGTAGCACAGCTGAGTGTTTTTCAGGTTCCCTGTCACAAATAGCTTCCCACAGTGTTTCTCCTGACAAAGCAGCAGGAGTGAAAAGGAGTGAAGCGGTACGTGATTGTTCAATCCCAGGAATGAATTGTGTGAGAGTCAAAATGGATTTCAGTTGTGTGTATAAGAAACTCTTTTTAAAACCTCTCTGTCCAAGTGGCTGATGCTTGGAGTGAGTGAGCACGCGTGGTGCGTAGCCTACAGGACAGGTAACCTTGCCCCCAGTGGCAGAGCTTGTCAGGTTGCACACATCCTGCTCAAATTCAGACTCCATGCTGAATCTGTAAGAAAATTGTGCCTGGGGATTTCATTAGGGCTCCAGAGATGCAGAATCACTTGTAGTTTTGCAGGCAGTCTCTTCTTTTGTACCTTTCATCTAATATGTAGGGGAGCAGCTGTGGTCTACCTTGGGCTCCCATGCTCAAAGCATGTGGAGCTGGGCCAAGCTGGTAAAATTAGACCAGTATACTGCTTCCCTCTAAGGAGTGCTCCTGAAAATTCAGAGGGCTCCACGAAGAATGAACGGAGTAGCCCTGTCATACAGAAATGCCAGAGGATCCACAGCAGTTTCTCTAGAGGCAGCCACGGTAATCTCTGCCAAGGGGGGACTGTGGAGTTTTTCTTAGACTGCATTGGCACACAGTCTGTCTTAAAGCCTTTTCAGACCTTCCTCTGCTCTCAAGTTCTTCCATTTGTTGAACAGACATTGATTTTGAAATGTCCTGGATCTGAGTGGAGGAATAAAACAAATAAGGTTCATGAAACTCCACTGCTGTTACTGGGAATGAATAGCAAAAAGCAGCTTTTGTCTGGGAGACAGGTACTTTTCTGTGTGGCCCTTCAGTGAGCTGGAATTTGGGACAGGCTGTAATTTGACCCTGGGATGAAGGGAATGGTAGCCTGAAAGGAAACAACTTGGCAGGAGTCAGGGTGTTTGGTGCTGCCTGCTGCTTTTGGTTTTGTTTTAGTTTTGGTGGCTGCAGATAGATGATGCTTGCTCTCTCCAGCTTCCTCAAGCAGTGCTACCCCTTCCACCTAGCTGCTGTTCTCAGATTGCTTAGGAGGATGTTCCTCTGTGACTGGCACCTGCCAGAGGTGCATCTGCCCAGAGATATTTTGTGACTGATAAGAAGACATTGCCCCAGAAAAATGTGCTGATGGCTTAACATTCCCTGTACCAGTGTCCCCAGTGATGGCCGCTACTGGTGTGTGCGGGATGGGGGGATACGGGGTGGCACACATCCTGAGAGAGGACACCAGAAGGGGGAGGGGGAATGAAACAACAAAAAACCCCTTCTGAGAACAGCATACTGCTTTGGAAAGAGGTTTCAAGCCCTCCTGTTCTGTGGAGCACTTTCTGACTGCAGGCGGTGTAGGGGCTTAGGGAGGCTGAGCCTCTCTATTCCATGCCTCTGCCAAGTGTCAGGGGAGCTGTGGTACACTGTTAATGTAGCATTCCAGAGGCTGAACTTAAAGGCAGGGTTGATGACACCTGCCTTCTGTCTGCCTGTCCCCCTGCCCTGAATGGTTCATGCACAGATGCATAAACCAGGTCAGAGGGGAAGCCTGGCCCTGAACACAGGTGCTGCTCTTGGCTTTCTCACTGGTGAACAAGCAGAGCCAGGCAGGTGGGGCAGCAGCCCCAGCGCAAAGGCCTCCTGCTGTCAGCTCACTGGCACTGGCCTTGTCATCCCTCTGACACAGGCAGGAGATGCAGGATTACCTGTGCAGGATGCTGTTACTGATGTACATAAACCATTCCTCGTTCCACTGCTTTCTCCTTGTTTTCTGGTTGCTGTTTCTTTTCAATCAGCTTCCAGTCTTGCCACTGCCAGCCATCTGTGACTGGGGTTGCAGATCCCACTTCCCCTGGAGACTTGCATGCTTTTTACCAGGTGATCAGAACCTGGGACTGAAATAAAGTTCTGGCAATTGCATTGCAGTTTGCTTAAGAAAATGCTTTTTTTCCCCTCTTCCTCTTCCCCTCCACCCCCAGCCCCCAAAAGCTCCCCTGCTGACTTAGACTGGGCTGTATTTCCATGCATAGTAGATGTTTCTTCAGTCTCAGTAGATGTTTAACCTTACAAATGTGTGTGAAACTAAGCAGACAGGGGGAAAAAAGAGTCCTTTCTGATTGTTGTGGTATTATCTACTAAAAATCTTAAACTGGAGGAAGAAAAAAATTAAATGAAAGCTGAGAGTTTGCTACTCTTCTCTTTGCAGATACAACAGTTTAATGAAACACAAAGCAGAATTAGAAGAGTTGGAAATAGTTTTAAAAACTGATAGAGAGGCTCTGCAGCAGGAGAGGAGATCAAATGCAATAACCACTGGGGAAAATCAGAAGCTGAGGGAGGAACTGGACAGGTATGGTTTCCTTGCTAAATTCTTGTATATGTCATAAAAAAGTCAAATGATGCAAAACACAGAGGTGTTTTTATGGTGTTAACTGTAGCTCCAGAGTACCTTCATTAGTGTGTCAGTTTTTCTCAATTTCTGTCTTGGTTTGATCGTTTTCTTTAATTCATTTAAGTTTATCAGCTTCATGGACACTGTCAACAAATCCTGTTCAGGCCTGGACTGATCCTGGGGCTTTTGCTGTCTCAGGATAAGTGTCCAGTTCACAAGTGTTTCTGTAACAAGTGGCTTCCAAGTGCTTGTCTCTTTGTAGAAACCCAAATACCCAACCCTCTCCCCCCTGGCAGTATCTGGGGTTGTGTGAATTTTTTTTCCCTTAAGAAGAATTGTATTTAGCTGTAGGAGGTACCATTGTTGTTTATGTTCTGCTGCCCAAAGAAAGCTGCTATTTGCTAATAGAATTATAGAATCATAGAATGGCATGGGTTGGAAGGGACCCCAAGGATCATAGAGCCTCCAACCCCCTGCCACAGGCAAGGCCACCAACCTCCAGGCCTGGAGCTACACAAGGTTGCCCAGGGCCCCATCCAACCTGGCCTTGAACACTCCCAGGTGCTGCTCCAGTGTGATGTGCTTTAGAGCACTGTAGAGCTCTGCAGAGGAGAGCTTGCTGCTTTCATCTGTTTCTCTGTGGACAAATGAAGATGTGTCCAAATACTGGTTGCAATGCAGGCAGAGAGCAAGGCTTAGCTGATTTGTCAGCAGATACAGAACTTAACATTTTTTATTTATGTATTTATTTAATTTTATGCCTTCATGATTTGTAGACATATTTAGACTTGCCGAAAAGAATGCTGCAGAAAGACTTAGCAAAAAGTATTTTCCACCATTACCATGTCTCACAGTTCAGGTAGCTTTTAAAGCTCATATTTCATGCATCAGGAAAAAAATTTTGAGTGTTATTTCTGCCAAACACACCTGCCTTATGTCCAAAGATTCTTAAATACACTGTGACTCAGAAATTCGTGGTGTTTCTTACACAGTGAGGAAACAGCAGTTTTGTTTATTCATTTTCCTTTCAGTTCTATGGTACATTTGAAATATATAATAATGCTATTACCACTTGCTTAATAAAATTTTACTATATATACTTAGAATAAAACTGGTTTTAGGAGCTGGTCTGTGGAACTTAATGTTTGCCTTGGTGACAGCTGCACGCTGATGGTCTTTGAACGTGAGGGGCTTTCTGTGAAGTGTCTTTCATAAGCCTGCTGGCTTCCTCATCTTTAGGGTGAATTTCTTGCACAACCAACTAAAGGCAGAGTATGAAGGGCTGCATTCCCACACTAAAGAGCTGAAAACATCATTGAACAACTCTCAGCTGGAGCTGAACCGTTGGCAGGCTCTGTACGACGAGCTGAAAGAAAAGCACCAGTCCATGGATCTATCTCTGACCAAGCTAGATAACCGCTGTGAGGTGAGTGGCTATGGGGGGTGTGCTGCTGGGTCCACTTACAGCACTAACTCACCCTGTATATAGAAGGTCAAGCTGTGTGGTCGTAACACTGCCCCCATATACTTTGAATTCTATTGATCCTTACCCTAGCTTGCTATGCAGTGTGTCAGCTTGATTGTGGTGTGCTTCCAGGGAAGCCAGCTGCAGAGGAGAGACTAATCTGTCTTGTTTAATAGCTGCTGTCCCGTCTAAAGGGAAATCTGGAAGAAGAAAACCATCATCTCCTGAGTCAGATTCAGATGCTGAGCCAGCAAAATCAGATGTTACTGGAGCAGAACATGGAGAACAAGGAGCAGTATCATGAAGAACAGAAACAATACATGTAAGAAATGAGATTTGAATTGTGCAAGCTAAAAGAAATCCTCTAGATCAACATGCAATACAAGTCATCTGTCACGAATGGAAGGGTAGTCAGGAGAATGACAGATCTACTTGATATCTGGCTAGAAAAGGGGATGTTTAAGATGATACATATATGTATAGAGAAGAGACAAAATGCCTTCACGTTGCCTTACTGTAGAGGGATGTTCAGGGGACACCTGGACAGGCACAGCTTTCTTCAGATGATACAGATGAACCCATGTGGAAAACCTAGTTACAAAATAGGAAATGCTAAACCCAGTTTTGCTGAGTTGCAAAAAAAAAAAATTAGTCTTATGGCAGTCATTTTGTATTTATATTTCTGAAGAATAGAAGCTATTCATACTCCTCTACTTCTGTCATTTGCACTATAAGAAATACTTCCTTTGTTACTGTTAAAGATGCAGGTGTCAGCAAATGCTGCTGCATCCCCTGTGCTCAAGGTGACGTGCTTAAGCAAAGTGAGATACCCTGTTTAAACATAGTGTACATTTACAAAGAATCCTGTCCTCTTTATAAGTGAACTTCTCTTACAGGTACGAAGGAAGGAAGAAAAGTGTTCTTAATCCCAAGAATTTTGTTTTAAGCACCTCATGATGTTATGGGAGTTAGCAAATTTCATTTCAATAC
The DNA here is from genome assembly GCA_020800305.1 of Porphyrio hochstetteri. Classification (NCBI taxonomy): domain Eukaryota; kingdom Metazoa; phylum Chordata; class Aves; order Gruiformes; family Rallidae; genus Porphyrio; species Porphyrio hochstetteri. Next base: position 2,121,241 of record CM036908.1, read on the forward strand.
TGGATTATATGACTGGTGCTGAAATTGGCCCAGTACAGTTGGAATGTGTTGTAAACACATTTATCCAGGTGTCTGACGGTTCTGTAATGGATGACAAATACATTTGCTAATATCCACTGTCCAGATTAATACAATAGCTAATAAAAAGGCAAAATTACATGGCACTGATAGGAAAGTGCTTTGACACTGCTCACAGGAGACCTAAACGGCCTCAAAAAGATCAAACTTAATCTATTTCTCTAGTTAGAACAGAGTTAGCAGAATAGGAGTAAAATACCCAGTTACCACACAGACAAGAATTTCAAACCATGTAAGGAGTTTAACCCTGAGTGCTTGTCAGTGATCTGTGAATAAGACTGAACAATAAGCAAACAAATTGTCAAAAACCATAGGATTAATTTTAACACCCACCAAACAAACTCTGCCTGAGTGTGGTGCTAGGTTACTCACACCTACTGCTGCTCTTCCACCTTTCCTGCTTTTTGCACAGGAATTGACCAGCAGCACGTTCAGTGGGCTTTGCATTTGCCCTCTCTAAACAGAGAGTGAAGGAGTTCAGTAGGAGCCTGAAGGTTCTGCCATAGGAGGATGTTTCAGTCTCTGTCTTCTCTTGGTGGGTTTTGGTCCCCAGGTTTTTGAGTTGGTGTGATTATGTACAGATGTTTCAGAAGGTGTTTTCCCCCCTCACAGTGATAAATTGAATGCCTTAAGGAGACACAAGGAAAAGCTCGAGGAGAAGATAATGGATCAGTATAAGTTTTATGATCCTACTCCAAAAAAGTAAGTCCCACATGGGTTCAGTTCAGTTCAGCTGTTGTACAGACTTGTGATGGTGAGAAGGGGCTCTCTGTGACTGGAGATAAGAAGTTTTATCTGAAATAAGGGCAGTGTCATCTCTGCTTCTCTCTTCACTGTCACTGCAAGCCGTTCCCTGAAGCAGCAGGTTGAGTTAATACAGAGCACAGTACCTGCCTCATGCTGGCACCCTCTGTTTTAGTACTGGAATCTGAAACTATTAATGGGAAAAGAACCTAATTAATATTACCTCGTCCATAGCAGAGGCAAGGGACTCCCAACCCAGCCTGGTGACTAAGCAGCAGTAAGTGCTTCCAGAGCTGCCCTTTCAAAAGGGATAAGCAGTCCATTGGAGAGAAAGGAATTAAAACTTGCATTAAGAACAAGAAAACCAATCCAAGCTAGTTCAACCACACCACGTTCTGACTGATAGCCTTGGCAGAGAGAGTGATTAATTTCTTTCTTTTCCAGCCTGCTCCTGTAGTAGAGCTTTTCAGTGTTAAAATGTCTTACTCAGGGCCATATGTATAGTTCAGGTTTCCAGCAGAGGGAACTTTCTCATGCTGAAGAGGCATTTCTGTAAAATAACTTCAACTTTTGGAGAGAGAAGAATCCTAAACTCAGAGAATTGATGCTGCATTTTTCCAGCCAGTTCATGACAGTGAACAAATAAGACTGTAGGATGGCTTGATGGCTTTAGCACAGCTGTAAAGTTCTCAGGGGAGTATTTCTTGTTGTGTTTCATGAATCCCATTCACAAACCCTGCTTTGTCAGGAAAAACCACTGGATTGGAGCCAAAGCCTTAGTCAAACTAATCAAGCCAAAGAAGGAGACTACAAGGGAGCGGTTGAAACCAGCAGCAGAAAGCCCACCATGGCATTCTGAATCCCCAGAGACAGTAAACTCTCCATCTGCCTCCCAAAAACCGAAACATCAGCAAGAGGCTCAGGATGATAACTCTCAAGGGTCAAACTCCGTGGAGGAGAGAGAGAACCCTGGGCCTTCTTCAAGCAAAGGTAAGGAGTGCCCAGCCTCAATTCATGAGCTGACAGGTATTTTTTTAAAAGATCTAAAAAAGATTCTAGAAGATTTAATGTGTGTTAATACTCCATCACATTGTTTTATAGCCTTTAAAAAAATAAACTAAAGCGTTTTAGTAAGCATAAACCCCCTATGTTGAAACATGGGGAAGGGTATATTTTGTGGGGTTTTGTTTGCTATTTTCCTTTTATCTGCTTCTCCTTTCAGCTTTTGTATATAATGTCTTGGTTTGATTTAATGTATTGCATATTACTGAATAAGATAGTGCAAATTCTTGGTTTACTGGGGTTTTAAAACAAAGCAGTTTAAAGTTGGACCATGTAATGTTACAGTTCGTTAACAACTATTCAGGTGGGTACTAACTGGGCTTACAGCGGCTGCCAGGAGATGGCGCACAGGCAAAAGAAATCACAGAAAACACTCATTGGATGTCATCTCATTACTTTGGGGGATAATACCGTGGTTTGCATTTGAATCAAAATAAGAATTTCTTAATATAAAAATCTTTTTTAATACTCTAAAGTGAATTTAAAGATGATGGAATGATTAAATTGTCTGATTAGTTACACAGTTCATACAGTAAATCGTGTTCCTAATTATGGGAAATGTAAAAGAAAACTCCTCAAAATAAATACTTTGTGGTCTTTATTAGAGGTAATATATATCCCAGGTTTTTCTTAACCTGTTGAGATCACTTTGTCAGCTTCTACATATTGTTGTCCTGCAGGAATACATAAGTTGTCCTGCAGGAATACTTAAGAAGTTTTGAAATTAATCTTTAAACAATAATTCCTGTCTTCTCACTGGGGAGCATGGGAAATGGAAGGGGAGCTGCTGAGGCAGGTAGAACTGTTGTTATAAATCACTGCAAGGGTCTGTCTGTGGATGATGTTTTTGTTTTGGGTTTTATATTTCCCTTTCTCCATTATTTGAGGTCTGTGATTCACTTAAGATGCATGTCTCAGATCATCTGTGTGATTCCAGGAGATGTTAAGTGTTTGATATGCATCCAAAGCTCATCCTGGGAATTCGGGCTGGGGTTTCTACAGAACAAGGCCCTCCTGGAGTGCCAGAGATAACAGAGTCTCTGGGACTTCATTCTTTGGGATGCCACATGAAATGTGTTTACGTTGAGATGATGAGCATCAGTATTAAAGCCTAGAAGATGCCTAGGCTATTTGAGTACACTGTTACCAATACACGCCTATTTGATTTTACTTTAGTAAGCAAAAGCCATTTTGGGTGATGGCATAGTAATTTCTTAATGGATTTGCTTATATTTAGGTGTATGTATTAATCTGAGTCAGATTACCTATGTTTAACTGCATTTATTAGTCCTCCAAATGTATGTGTTGGTCTTTGCTTAGCCTTTTTTGGGTTTTACTGGTGGTGTGTAGTCTTTAATCTGTTTTAAGACATTTTTAAGTTCTATTTACAAGGGGTTTTTTACTTTTTTTTTTCTTCTTCTTTTTGGGATACCTGGGTGATAACACTTTAGCTGCACAACGCAGAAAGATTGCCTTTTTGAGGAGCAAAAGCAAGGATAAAGAAAAGTCTCCTAAGTCTCCATCGAATCACCAGTCTCTCTCTAGTCGGCTCCGGTTCTGGTCATCTTCTGACATCCCATCCTCTCCTAATGAACCTCTTTCTTTCCCGGAATTGGGAGATTTCTAACACCTTCTCTTTAGCATTTATCTTCATTTATTTCTGACACATATTTTAAGCAATATAAATCAATAAACCCCCCATGCCTTAAAAGAACGCATACCTTGGTAGGAACACTCAGCATGCCTTTACAATGCAAGCACAGATTAGTGAACACGGACTTAAATTTTCCTGTAGAAGATGAATCGCTCTTGCACACCGTGGATCACTTCTTCAATGCAGCACGTGTGTAGGGGACCCCATGGCATACAGTTTGCGTATGTATCTTGGCTGTGGTGCATGGTGTAAGTAAGTGCAGTTGCTGTGAGCTTCGATACCTCCTTGCTATCACATACGTGCAGCGTGTCCAGTTCAAGTGTTGACCTGATATGCTATTGCTATGCTTTCTGTGATGTTGTAGTCCCACTAAAATACGAATTCAGTATGTAAATAGTCTCAATTCCTGGAGATTTTTACAATATTCTGTGCCACTAAATGCTAAAAATGGCAGGGGTTTTTTATCCATCTACACCTGCTTTTTAATTGTTTAGGTAGGTGATGGTCTCTTCAGCCAGGTGGCAGGAGATGGGACAAGGGGAAATGGCAAGAAGCTGTGCCAGGGCAGGGTCAGATTGGACATTAGAAGCAAATTTTTCACTGAAAGAGTTGTCAGGGCCTGGCACAGGCTGCCCAGGGAGGGGCTGAGTCACCTTCCCTGGATGTGTTCAAAAAAAGGGTAGATGAGGTACTTAGGGATATGGTTTAGTTTAGTATGGGATTGGTTGGACTTGATGATCTTCAAAGGTCTTTTCCAACCCTGTGATTCTGTGATTCTAGCTTTGAATGTAGAGTGGAAGCTACTGGGAAAAACCCCTCTCCACAAAGTGTCTTGATGTTTGCCTTCAAACCTGCAGTTTAGCAAGGTTTTACAGTTCCAGCTACAAAAATTCATCCTGAATTGAGCTAAAGGTTGTGTCTACTGCTTCAGTTTTGACAAGAGCTTTTTGGAAGAAAAAAGTACCTGTGTTTGTTCTCTTCTGATTTGGAATGGCTTTCATCACATCTCCGTTGCCCATAATTGCCTGGTGAGCTGCCTGCTTGCAAAGTGAATGTGTGGGTCCAGTCCCCACTCTGCCTTAGAGAAGCACATAGCACAACACGCTGCAGGGAGCTCAGTGTAGAAGCCCGTAAGATCTCCTCTCCCTTCTCACTCTGAGAATTGTCCCGCTGTGGCACAGCCACGGCACAGCAGCCTGTTGCTGCCCGTCTTGGGATTTGCAGAGAACATTTATCTCCACAGCAATTAATAATTCTGGCGTCTATGGAAGGTGTTAAGTGCATCTACAGAGTCATTTAGAAATCCAGATCTGCGTGCTGAGCTTCAGCCAGTAATTCCCCCTGTAGACGTGCAGTAAAGCTCAGTTCTGAGAAGAAGTGCCAGCCCTGTGCTATGGAGCCCACGCAGCCTGTGGGAGAAAACATTGTTTCTGAAGTCAGCTTCCAGGAATCATCCAAGATGACAGTAACTTGGTCCATTTCTCTCATACAGCTTTGCTGCTGCTCTGTGCTGTGAACTGACTGTCTGTCCGTTGTCTCTGCAAGCTACGTCCTGTTGTGTCTTCAGCATTTAACTCCACAGAAATACATAGAAAACTAGAACCCTGAATCTCATTAAGGGCGATTCCTGTAGTAAAGCAATTTTAAAAATTCTTCCATTTTATGTGTGCCTTAAAGCCTTGCATTCACACTGCAAGAAATGAATTGGCCTACTTCATCACTGAGAGAGATTTCTTCAGTTCTCTGATTGTCAATAATACTGTCAGGTAGGTTTTGTTGTTCTCATGTGAAGGTTCCAGGAATTCCACTTAAAAATAATTGCACCAGCACATCCTAAGAGCAGCAGAGTTTTAACCTTGTAGAGGCTGAGCTCTTAACCCACAGCAAAGATCTGAACCTAAGAGCAATTAGCTTAGCGTGCGGATAATTTCCAAATCAGCATTATTTCCCTTTGAATAGAAGGGTGACTCTTGTCACTCTTCCCTTATTCTATTTTATTACTGAAGTAAGTGCTTATAAAATGTACCTGCAAGGAATAATGTTATGGGAATTTCACACCTCACTTATCTCTTCTGCATTCATGTCTTTGCTCCTTTTCTTCCTCCTTTCACGGTAATTGTTGCATGTATAATACCAGCCCTCCCACTGGCACTAAGCAGCCCTTGTCACTCCCACACTTTACAGAGAGCACACACGATTGAAAAACTGGTGGCAGAGATTTCCTATCCAATCCTGAACTGTTTATGGAAAAGCTTGCAAAACCAGCGCCTCTGTTGTGCAGTTTCTTTGTGCCTGCTTGTCATGTTTGTATGCGCAGATAAATACCAATCTCATAATGCTGTTTTTCATGCACTCCTGTTTACTTCTCTCCCCCTCAGTGCTAATGGACCTAAAGCAAAAGAGGAATTCCCATCATGGAGGCAGCAATGACAACGGTGAAATCTCAGCAGACTCTGCGACAAAACACTGTTACGTGGAACTGGGTCCCAGGACTTACTCGACCTCAGCGATTCACCTGCACACTTCCACCCCCATCCCCAGGCTCCAGAGCAGACCCAAAGGTGTGTGCTGCATTTCATAGACCAGCTGTCAAGTCAGGCTGCTCGGTAGCTCCTGCTTGGGCAAATCCTGGCTTCTAATGGCATTCAAGTACAAAACCAGAGCACCAGTATTTTCACTCCTACTTTATCTGCTTAATGGTTTAACTGGTCAGATAGAGGGTTTCCTTACTCTGTTAATACCATCAGCGTGACAGAACGTGTTTGGGTGTCAGCTCTCCTGTGATGCCTGCTCTGTGGTTCGCAGCAGCAGCTGGAAGATGCCAGCTCTTCCAGTGCTGGCTCCAGAGTAGCCTCTCAGTCACCTTGGTGGTCTTCATGGCTAGAATGCATTTGAGACTGAGGTGAAGGTTTAACCTTCCTGTGTTTAATATTACCCTTCTAAGGTTTATGTTCTTTTCAGGGTACAATTCTGAAGATAATCTTTGTGAGCAGTCCCCCGAGGCAGAGTTTGCCAGCACCAGGCAGCACGGTAAGCTTGTAGCCTATGTGAATGCCCTAGACCTCTACATTGAGACATGTCTCACTGCATCCATGCAAACAGTCCTGGAGCATTTCAGCTAAGTTAAGATGACAGAATGAGATGCAGTAATGCAACACCATTTTAGGAGTATGGGCCTGAGTACTTCTAGTTTTATTGAGAAGCTTTTAATGGATGCTTTCCCAAAATAAGTTTTCAACAATGCCCCAGCAACAGGCCCTACAATACATGTCTTACAGGCTTATTGCTGATTTTTCTGGATAATATTTAATTTCTTCCTTAATGGAGTGAATTGGCAGTTAAAAAAAAAAATCCAGGGTGGAGGGCACAGCCAGAACACTGGTGCAGCAGCAGCATTGCCTCCTTAGAGATCTGTGGAGGACTTAATTTGCAGGCTGGTTACCAGCTCCTTCCAAAGAAGCAGAGAAAGAGACAGCAACTTGTTGTTGAGCTGAAGTATTTACATTACTTTGTTTATAGTTGCTGTAAAAGCAAAACCCAGAACGTATTTCTTTGTGCAAAAAGTAAGTGAGAAAAAACATGATGGATCCTGAATGACTGAACTTGAAAAAAGTTAACTTGGAAAAAAAATAACTCTATTCTGTCCAGACTTTGGCACCCTGTGTGCATCATGTTGTTAATGTTTTCACAGTGACTTAGTTGCACAGGTCCTATTCTCAGAAGGCAGACTCTAGCCAAGTCTTTTAGAGAATTAGAGGAATTTAAGATCTGTTTGTTCAGTGCTTGTTTTGTGTTTTTCAGTGTCCAGGCCAAACAGTTTAGAGAGCAGTAGAAACGCTTCCAGCAGCAGTTCACCTCTCAATTTGAAAGGTAAAGCTTTTACAGCTGATTCCTGGCAAACAGGAAGTGGAAATCCATGAAACTCTGGAAAATGCCAGTTTCCTTCCAATTAAATTTGAAGGCTGTTGTTTTGAGATTGTAATGATTATGCAATCTGGACATGGCTGTCTTGGGAATCACAACTACTGGCAAGAGGCATTTTTCTAAGATTGATTCTGGCAAGGAATGGCTTTTAAGGCAAGCAATCTAGTTTTGCTTCAGTCTGACTGGCATCAGGTTGTAAGAAGTATCAGGCCACTCTTAGACTCCTTTTAGAGCAACAGGTCTCTGCTGTTCTTAAGTCTGTCCACAGCTTGTGTGTGAAAACAGTGTGCTCTGGAGATTTGCTTTTGCTGAAAATGTGGAAAAATCCACTTTCACACTGCCAGCTTCTGGCCCTGTGATCAGAGTCAGGCAGGACTTGGAGATCTCCTGGCATGGAGGTGGGAAAGAGGCCCCTTACTAAGTTACTTCTATTCTTTGGAGAAGCAGCTGGGCTTGTTTAACACAGGGTCTCAAAGTATGTACTGTAAAGATATCTACTAGTCCTGATTTTTTTTTTCTGAGTTCTGAATGCCTCGAGTTCTGTGGGAGAAGAAAGGTCTGTTTGGAAGTAGCCCTGGATGATAAACTTCATACCTCAGTGAGAATTTTACTGAAATGAGGGAAGAACAGTGTCTTTAATGATATTTGTGCTTCTCCTTAGGTTCCTTGGATCATATCCATGGTAGAACTGAGAGTCTTAGTAGTGAAGATATGGTGCCGAGCAGAGAGGCACCGGCCTTGCTCCAAGACACCTATCCCTTCCACTCCCCTTCTGCCATCTTAAGCCCTAGCAGCAGGCATGAGTCCTCCTTCCACAAGAATGGTTTGATCTCTTATGATGTACCTCAGAAGAGTGCTCCATCCCAGTCTTACGCCAGCAGGCAACGATCTTCCTCACCTGGCAGTGAAATGGTAACTTTGGAAGAGTTCTTGGAAGAGAGCAACAGGCTGTCCCCACCTAGTGTAAGTAGACAGAGCTAGATGGCTCAGAAACTTGATGTCAGCTATTTGGGGGCATGAGGGCATAGGGAAACAAGGGAAGACAAGAGGATCCTTGTTTGTATCTGTGGAACTTGCAGTGAGCTATTGAATCTTGCAAAGTTAATGAAACAATCTTGCCTTAGTTGTTGGAACTGACTTTTCACACTGTGCTCTGCTAATTTATGTTGGTGTATCAGCTATGGCAAGCCAGGCAGGTAGCTCACTGCAAGTCCCATGTGTTGGACCACCAGGCCTTTTGAATATCAAACATTTGCACTCAAGGTTTTATGTTATATCATCAGGTCTCAGCTCCAGGTACATTTTTTTGTTAACTGAAAAGTTTTCTGTGCAATTTTGAGCTGCTAAATCTGTAATATAAAATGAAACCTAACAGTAGTTTTCAATTGAAGTGCAATTGCTAAATCCATTTCCTAATCTGAATATACCATCAATGCATTTGAGAGAGAGGATTTTTCCTGCTGAAGGAAGCTCTTGATGTTTTCACCATGCCATGTGTTTGTGTACTGGCTGGCACCATTCTGTTGGTTCAGGGGCTGTGAGCATGTGCCACACACTGAAGTGCTTTGTCAGGAATGAAGTGTTTGTTTTCTAAATGGCATTTGTCTTTGACTGCTCAGACGTGCTGTGCAGTAGTGAGGCAGTGCAGCATCAAGCATGTCAATAGCTCAAAACCAATTCACTGATAGTGTAAGAGAACAGGTGTTTGTTTCATTAGTGTCTTGGTACCAGTATTGATATCAACAGAGCTGTGCCATTTACTGGCATCGGTACATTCTAGTCCTTGTATTTTCAAAGACATATTTAAGCATACCTCCTATTCTCTTGTTATAACACAGGTCTTAGTTTTTAGAGATGTTGGAAGTTCAGTTTCTCTGTGTGTGTGTACCTGACCATGACTCCATTTTCATTCTCTCTGTCATCCTTGTTCCTTTCCAGCATCGGCGCCGTGTAAATGCGAGTGAAATGATTTCATTGCACCAATTTCTGTTAGAAGTTGATGCCCTGTATCCCTCTTGCTGTCCCCTGTGTCCTTCCCTCCATCAGGAATCTTCGCAGTCACTTGAATCGGTCCTCAGTCATTCATGTCCCGACAGCATGAGGCACAGAACAGGCAGGGGAAATAGGAGATCTACTTCACTGTATATCCCCAGGGTATCCATTGTTCTTGCTATGAAGGCAACAGCTTTTTCTAGCACATTAATACCTATAGAGGCATACTGTAACTCGAAGCTGTTATTTTAAAGGCTGCCAGATCACTTACATTAACTGCTCATGAAGTATTTCCAGTGCTTGTTCGTAAACATGCGTGTCTTTGGAGGACTAGTCACTCTGCAATGCTAACATGCATAACAGCAGTTTAAAGAGAAGTTAAAAATAACCCTAACACTTTAACATGGAGCTGAGCACAGAAATTCTCCCTCAGCATCATGACCATTGATGGTGCTTGCTTCTAGCACATGAGCTTGATGACTGAAGAAATGTTTGGAACACCACTGAAATAAATATATAAGTTTTAACTTAATCCCTGGAGAACAGTAAAAAAATAAATTCCCTGAGCTTGTTTCAGCACATTTTACATGAAGACTGCATGTCCCTTGACTCTTCTGAGCACGCCTTGCACTAACAGTCCAACGGCTGCTGAACAGACATCATCACCATTTTTGGATTGCACGGCCATCCTCGTGAAATACTCATTGTGTATTTTGTTCTACTGCCAGGTTAATTGTCTGACTTGAAATATTGCAAGTTAACTGGGGGCAAGCAGTAATTTCTCCCTTTTTTTGTAACAATTTTTTGTACATTTCATTATATTGTATGTGCAGCTTTTAACATGGATAGTATATTGACTGGGACCTTCATGTAATGCCAGCACATCTCCCCAAGGTATTCTGTCCTGTTGTATCCCTAAAGTTACAGTAGAATGTTACTCAGATGAACTGTATTCTGGAAGGTGACAGACCATCAGGGATATCTGCTACCAGTGGCTGTCATTAATACAGTATTGATGTTATGGTGACAGTGGCTGATGTGAAAGGAAGCAGAGAAGCTGCTGCACAAGTTGCAATAGGGATGACATTTTTAAAATTTAAGACAATTAATCTGGCAAATAAGGCTGTCATGACTTAACTATGATGAGCATGTTACTCCTTGATTAGGAGTTACACCCATTGTAAACATGTATATCTTCTGTTCCCCACTTTTAAGTATAAAATCTGTGGTTGTATTTGGGTTGAATTAAGTGGGAAGGAAGATAATCTGAACACAAAGCTCTGCATGATTCTTTAAACAAAAAGTCTTGTCATTAATGTGGCATGTGCCTATTTTCTCACACCAGGACACCTCCATTAACAGAGATGACTTGCTCAGCGATTACTTTAGGAGAGCAAATGAGCCTTCAGCTGCTGGGAACCTGGTCCAGCCACCCAGAAAGGAGTCTGCTAAGATGCCCACTAGTCTTGTTGCTTCAACTGTGAAGATGGCCATTGCCAATGAAGAAGGAAGAACGGCTAAACTTGGCAATCACATGAAGCCAAGCCTCAGACAAGTTGAACCCGAGCCTCTGGCAAGCTCCCAGGGGTCCCTTAAGCTTCCTTACACACCACAGCACCAGCCCACCAGTGGGATGCGTCACGTGGCACAACCTCAGCAGCCTGGAACAGCGAGCAGGAGGAGCACATCGCTGAGCAGAGCATTTAGCTTAGCCTCTGCAGACCTCCTCAGAGCCACCGGCCCGGAGATGTACAGACAGGAGAGCCCTCAGAAGTCAGTAGGAGACCTGCGGGGGGGCAAGGATGCTGTCAGCCAGACTGCTAGGGCTGCTGTGCCACCGAGCTCCCAGGCAGCCTTAAGAGAGAGGCCACAGTCTGCAAAGGTGGCGGGTTCCTTGCAGGGTGTTGATTCGCGCTGCCGGCAGCTTGATGCAAGGCGTCTTTCCCTGGCCCCACCGAAGGATGAGAGGCCACTCTCCTTCCACCAGTTCTCTGCCTCGCCCACTGCATCCACCAGCAATCTGAACGTGCAGCCACAGGAGCGCGTGAACCCTGGGCAGCAGTACTCACCCGCATCGCACGCTCCCTCTAAAGGGAAACCCAAGCCTGCCCCTCGTTCTGGAGAGGTGGCTGCAGTGGCCCCTGCCAGAGCTGTTTCCAGCAGCGCTGAGGGAAATTTTTCCCTGGGCCAAGTCCAGGGTGATGTCCTCTTTACCAAGTGCCAGGGTAAGCTGCCAGAAGGCAGCGCTGGGGCTGTGGAGGAGCCTGCAAGAGGAAATAGCTCCAACAGCACTCCCGGGTCTCCAGATCCCCAGGGAGATCAGCAGACGGTTTGGTATGAATATGGGTGTGTGTAACCCACAGATGCAGGTAGCAGTATGTGTGTGTGGCATTGCTGACATCCAGGTAACGTTTGTCTAGATGCTGTCTCAGCTGCGTCACCTGCATGCTGCTCTGAGTTTTCTCCAGGTGCTGTTTTCTAGTTGGACAAAGTATGATTAAGATAAACAAGGAACAAAAAACTCTAACCCTTCTTTTTGACACTGTTGTGCCTAAAGCAAACTAAGAGCCTAACCTAATCTCACAGCAGGTTTGGCATGTGCTTCTCACAGGTGCTAAGCATTCCCCACTCCAAGAGATGCTTAGCAGGGTCCTCTGTCATTGCTGCACTCTGCACCCCTTCTACTTGCATTAAAGAAGAGTTTCACAGGCTGTGTGTGTACTGAGCCCAGCCCCACCACTGGTCAGTAGTTGTATTGAAAAATGTCATGTCGAAGCCAAACTTTTTCCCCAAAGACAGAACCAGTCACTCAGCTTAAGTAGCTTAGAGAGAAAGCTGAAGAGCAGAAGGGTATGGCTTTAGCCATGCATCTGTTCAAATCGAGCAGTCTGGCCACAGCCCTGTTGTGTAGAGCTGTAGACTTCAAAGGTCTCCTTTACCTTCCCCACTGGGACTGTGTAAACACAGAGGCCAGCCTAATTATCCCACTGCCTTCACTGTAGCTGCACTCAGTGGATCCTTGATTCTGCAAGCCAAGTGGTGCTGCATTTTAAAACTTGTTTCATCTTTTCTACAAACACTGGAATTAATGCAGCCTTTCAGGGGAGATGCCATTTCAACTGCAAGGTTGGCATCTCATGTACAGAAGTGTCCTGTAAGTATGTATATAAGAAGCTCAAGTATTGTATAGGAGTGCTGTGTTAATTTTATTACTACATCTTTGTGTGCATGACAGCCTACATCTGAATCAGTATGTGGGATTTTCTCTTAGAAATCCTTGTTTTGTGTCTCGCAAGAACTTTGCTCAATATAGAAAGCAAATTAATTTTGTACACATGTGAAAGAAATATAAAGCTCTATTTATGTGCAAAGAAGTTCCTTGTATGTTTATGTCCAGAAGTGTCACCAGCTGCTTATGTATATATGTTCAAATGTGTATCTTGAATTCTATTTCTTGTTTGTAAAGCTGGTTTTTTTCTATAGTCTAAATCCTTAAAAAAATACTCGTTTTGCTGGTTCTGATTTAATCTAATAAAAGCTAAAACTGATTCAGCTGAGGATGTTTTTGTATCTAGTATGTAGTAATCCCATTCTGGAAACTACCAAATTGTTTATAATAAAGATTAAAATAAAATACATGGTGGTTGTTACACCTTTCTTTCCCCTTTAGGAGGTGGGAGGGGGGAACCACAGCACAATTCCTGATGCTGGATGAAGATAGTGATTTGCATCTCTGCATGGCAGAATTGCATTTGGTCTTTTATGTTACCACAAAGGCACGTCAGAAAAATCGTTGATTGTAAATGGGAGGATTGATCATACAAATTAAGTGACTTCCAGGAAATCAGACCATTAGATTTTTCTGATTCTCTGACCACTTCAGATAGTGCCAAGGATGCTGTCAATGTTGACCAAACTTGCATTTTGTAAAACCTGTTTCAGTCTTCACTCTCATGATAAATTACAAAAGTGAGAAAGTATTTGTCTTGGAACATGAAGAGAATGGCAAAAGGACCTTTTTGCCTTCTCTGCTATTTTAATTCCAAACCACTGGTTTAGCAAGAATTTTAGCATACTGTGCAATTTTAGACCATTCTTAGTAGTTTTCCTAATCTGAAATTCTTCCAGAAATTCCTTCTTAATATTGATTCTTGGCCAGATCACTACAGGTGGAAGCCTGGTGTTTTCCCCTTGTTTCAGCTCCTTTATGGAGGCAGGTGCAGGCTGGGCTACTTGAGGAATTGATCTGTGAGTTGTCAGTTACTGCAGATCTGCTTTTGCTATTAGATACCTGCCCAGTCACACCTTAGTGGTGATTTTCAGAGTTATTTACAGTATTTACATAGTTCTAGTGAGTTTGAATAAAAATGTACTTAATACATGGTACCTTTCAAGCATGGGATAACTTTAAATACAGATATTATTGGTATAGGTGCCTGTCTTCCTGAGGCAGGTGCAGTTACTTTTGAGTCTGCTCATTTAATTAATTGTTTTGCATTCTCTTTGATAGACGCAGTGGTTATTGTGTTGTTGGTGTGCTCCTGCCGTGTGCTGCCATGTCAGGTAAGTGGGAGTGGGTGGGAGAACGGGGCCTGCCCGCAGCTAGGCCTGCCTTTCTGGGGTGCTGAGAGCAGTTGCCTGTGGGATAGATGAGTGTTTTGGTGCCTCAGAGCTAAGGGGAGAGGAGTCAGTTGTGTTTAGAGTAATCTGCCAATCCTCCTGTTTTTGTGCCAGTTGAGCTGGGCAGGTGGTGCTGCCATGAAGCAGTCACCTGCGTGAGGTGACAGGAGCTGCCAGGACGGGTTTTTCTGTGAGGGAAAAGGAGTGGGCAGTGCTCGCAGGCCGTTTAACTTCAGACTGATTGATTGGTTCTAAGAGAGAAAAAAAGGGGGGAACTGTGATGAAATGGGGTATGTTTCAATTTGCACGACTTAAAAGGCTACTAAGAGCCACCAGGCATGGGCAGGCAGCTGGGCCCAGCTGTTGGGACCAGTGTCAGCAAGCTGGTGAGCTGCGGGTTGCACCACCGGGGGAAGGGGCCTGTCTCGGGCCTCTCTCGGTAGGAGCCCTAGGCTGTAGCGTGCTGGCTTTTCCCAGCTCTGCTCTACGGTGCTGTCCTTTCCTGACAATGGGGGGAGGTGTGTGCTCTCTGTATGCATACTAAATAATGCTGTGAGTGGTCCTGGATGTAATGCTTCAGGTAACTAATGTTCAGTAATGAGCGTCTCAGTTTTTATATGTGGCTCTTTAATAGAAAACATTATCTAGAGAATTAAAGGAGGCAGCTAAGTAGCTGATAAGTTTCTGGGAAAGCCAAGGGGGCTATATAGCTCTGGCAACACTCCCTCTCTGCAGTGTGCTCAAACTCTGAAGTCAGTGAAGCTGTTTGATGAGAGGAAACAAAGGTTTTGTCAGTGATTAATACTATGACCAGGACTAAGGGGCCCTGCCTCCAGCCAGGTAGAGGAAAGGGACAACAAAGTTTGCTGGCCTGGTCCTGTCCAGTCAAAACTTTAACATACTGTGGAAGGAGATGGAGTTCCTGTAGTGCACAGGAAGAAAATGTTTCCTGGTTACTCTTGCCTCAGGCAAAGGGAAACCTGTTTGTGGGATTGCTTTCAGTCAAGGATTTGGGTGCACTTGGTGGGTGATACAGAAAGATGTGGCAGTCCAAGGTATACCTTGAGGGGATTTTGAGTGAGATTGTGTGGTATTAATTGCTTCATAACACTGCATTGTCATCACTACTGTGATTGCCGAGAGGCTGTTAGGACAGATGGAGCCCGAAGTCATGGGCTAGGTGAACTCAGTGGACAATTTATAGGGCTGGTCTGTAGAGTGAGGGAATGAACTCTGTGTGTGCATATCAAAAGACAGGAAAAGTGGTGGTGATTAACTGGAATGTATTGGGAGCTATAGGACCTGAGCATGATGTAGATGGTGTGGAATGAGGGGTGGGTACTGTCCTGGGTTTAGCTGAGATGGAGTTAATTTTCTTTCTAGTGGCTGGTGCAGTGCTGTGTGGTGGCTTCAGCATGAAAATGATGCTGGTAACACGCTGGGTTTTTCAGTTGTCACTAGGGAGTTGTGCTTGCACCGAGTGAAGGACTTTTCAGCTGCTCAGGCCCTGCCAGGTGCACAAGGAGCTGGGAGAGCACAGCCAGGCCAGCCAGCCCAGGCTGGCCAGAGGGAGATTCCCTGCTGTATGCTCCAGACAGAGCTGGGGAAGCCAGCCGGGAGGTGGGATTGCTGCTCAAAGAGACTGGGCATGTTTGTTGGGTTTTGGGTTTGGTTTTTTCCCTTTCACATGTGGTGAGCAGTTGCATCTGTGCATCGCTTGTGTTGTTGACATTGTTATTTTCTTCCTCTGTTACCCTGTTAACCTGCCTTTATCTTGACCCACAAGTTGGTTTTTTCCATTCTCCTCCCCATCCCCTTGGGAGGAGAAGGGTGAAGGAGCAGCTGGGTGCTGCTTAGCTACTGGCTGGGGTTAAGCTGTGACACTTAGAAAAACTACTCATCCAGGAATGCCACGTGGTTGGAAATGATTTCTGATCATCTAGCTGTTTGGGGGCATTTCAGAAGTTCAGCCAAAGGCAAATGACTGTAAGACAGAATATGTGAGAAACGCTCTGGAAACTTTCATTCCTTGTGAAATGATTACAACCTGGATGTTAAACGGCTGTGAAGAGATTCATACAATCCCAGTGTTTGCTGCTGCTGCTGTTAAACATGAACCTAGTTGTGAGGGTATTTGAATTGTGGTTTTGCATTTTCAGATGGGGGCCACGTGGGGTGGGAAGGTGTGGATAAGTTTTGCCGATAAATTTTAACCTAACAATTGCTTCTCTGCTTTCCAGAGCCGTGGAATATCAGATCCTGGCAGCACTGGATGTGCTCAAGGCAAGGTGGAAAACTTGGGAATGCTTTTAGAAATTGACAGTACCAGGTAGAGTTAATTTAACCTCTTAGTGCAGAGTGAAATGGTTCATTTACTGAATATAACAAATGATGTTTTTATGAAGGGTCGCTAGGCTGGAGAGATTGACTGGCCTGTGAAGGGCGTCTTCAAAACTCGTGCTAGAAGCTGCTGTAAGAATTAAGAGAGAAGGGCATCAGGTGGGAAGTGGTGAAAAAACTAGATTATTTAGAGACTACTAGCAGGAGTTTAAGGTGACTGGGAGAACCTGTGGCAGATCCTGCACAGCTAAATGGTGTTTTTCCAGTCGCCAAGATTTCTTCAGAAGTATGAAGAGAACAATATACAACACAGAGTTCCTGTTCAGAAACTTCTCAAGTAGAAAAGTTGTTAAAAGGCTAACTTGTGTCCTAAAGACAGTGAGATAAGAGTTAAGTGCAGCACAAAGGATAGGATTGTGAAGGATCCCATTAAAGAGTGAGATGGATGAGGAGGCAACCTGCTGACAGACTGCCTGTGCTTACCCCTGCTGGAGTTGTGGAGGAGACACTTTATTGACTGTTGGGGGTTTCTTGGTGGGGTAGTGGTGGGGTAGTGAAGTTTGTTTGCACTGAGAACAGGACAATGAAAATACAATTACACAGAAGCTGCCAACCTAAAACAAGCCTGAAACAACACACAATGCCATGGCAACTAATGTCAGTTCTCTGTCATTCCCAGATGCTGCTCTGATCAGCTCTAGTTAAAACACTTGCATTTTTTTAACCAAAGATTATCATAACTGAGGGTTATGTAGATGTGATGGTGAGGCAATGCCAAAGTATGTAATGTGTGTGTTGCGTACGAGCATGAGAAGCATTAGATCTAAGCAGTGGCATTAGCCTGTGAAAAGCATGTATTGCACAAAGGGAAACTGGGAGCAGCCCAGCTGCCTCTTGAGTGAGTGACACCCGATGTGGTCTCAAAGTCATGCTGAAGGAGAGAGTGCTTAGGAAGGGGAAAATTAAATTATTGGTGAGACTTACTGGACCAGGCTCTTATGGAGACAGGACAAGGGGCAATGGCTGCAAGTTGGAGCATAGGAAGTTCCGCACCAACATGGGGAAGAACTTTTCCCCAGTGAGGGTGAGGGAGCCCTGGGACAGGCTGCCGAGGGGATGTGGAGTCTCCTTCTCTGGAGAGATTCCAGCCCCCTCTGGACGCAGCCCTGTGCAATGTGAGCTGGGGAGCTGCTTTGGCAGGGGGTTGGACCCGATGGGCTCTCGAGGTCCCTTCCAACCCCTGTGATTCTGTGATTCTGTGACACTTCTCCAGCTGGAGAAGTGCAGTTCCCCAGTGGACTGCTGAGGCATCTCTAGAGCCTTGCATTGGAGGGAGGAGAGTCGTTTGCAAGAGTAGTATATACTCTAACAATACAGTATGTTTGTAAAGTTTTGGTGTACCCTTAAAAGAGCTTCTTCCAAGAACCACATGCTGTGTTAGCAGAAAGCACCGTGTGTGAAATGTGTGAACAGCAGTGGCTTGTTGCTAAATCCTGTCCTGCAGCTTAGATAATGCAACCACCCACTGCAGTCTGCCCAGCACACTTTATCTTGAACAACTGTCTGTCCTTCATGACTTACTCAGCGCTGGACACCTTTCTGTTCTTTTAACTATTTTCTGCTGTTAACTTTTTGCCTCCAGGTCTGTGTCCAGCTCTCTCTACTCTTTCTATGCCCAACTTGCATTGCTGCAGGTTTTAGTCATCGATCAGACAGCTTTTGCCATTTTGCCCTTTTTTTTGTGCTGTTGTTGTCTCTTTGTACATCTCTGCCCTTGCCAGACTGTTATGTGGTCACACTGTCAAGCCTTGAGGTTGGTTTGTAGTCCTGATCACAGTGTCTGTTCTCAGTGCTTCCTGATGCTTCCTTAGCTCTCCATCCATTGTCATCTCAAACATTCCCCACACTCTCTTGCTTCATCCTTGCTCATCCTGTTTAGAACGTTTTGCCCACATACACCAGTGCCATCAGTTCAATGGGCCTTTCCCCTCTCACATCCCTCCCTAGTGGCACAGCAGTCAATGTCTTCACATTATTATGTCTCTTCCCTACACCTTCCTTTAGCTCATTTGTATTGCTCCGCTTTGGTCTGGGTTCATGACAAGAGGCATCCACGCCTTGAGGCAGGAAACAGACGGTGTGCAAGGAACCACTGTGGGGTTTTGTGGTGCAGAAGATACATGCTTATGTGAAGTTTAGAGCTGGCCTTGTTTTCAAAGTTAATTATCTACTTATTAGAGATTGAGATGTCTTCCAAACATTTTCAATGGAGAATTTGTAGCAGGATTTTAATGCAGGGTCTTGCAACAATTTCTAAGCTTCCTTGTTACACACTTTAGGCCCAGCAGGGTAGCTTTGGTGGTTAAAGTTCTGTGAGAATTTGTTAGCCCTTAAAAATGCTAATAGAATGATAAATGCATTTAAGAAGGTCCGTATCGCTTGTTTGCATACCAAGGCAATACTGTTTGTATTCAGACTTAAGTATTTTTAACAATATGAATTTCCACATAATTTTCATTGTTTCAGAATTTCCTTCCTTGCTTATTTTGGCTTCTTTAATTGAAAAAAAACCACCTTGAATTCCTGAATCCCAGTCCTATTACTGACATGCAGCTCCTGTGAACACAGATCCTTTGCCTTGTTTATTTAACCAGCCATATCAATGGTAACAGAGTCACACTTGGCAGATCCTGAATTCCCTTCAGTCTCCCACCCCATCCTATGCAAACATGTGCTTGTTTTCTTCTTATGTAATTAGGTAGATGAATTAAAACAGTTACTAACAAGACTTTATTGGCTTAAGTTTCGTGTAAACACATAAAGTTTCGTAACTAAAATCAAAGGAAATGTTCCTTTAATGTGCTAAGCTCTAGCAGGTTATAGCTGTTCAACAGACTATCAGGAAAAGGAGAGTTACTTACAAGCAAATCTAAAACTGAAAGTGAGGAGAAACTCAAAAAAATGAACTCACTTGGTAACCTCAGCCTATTATTTTTAGCCCAGTGTCTTTGCACCAATGTTTTATAGGAAACGCCAGCATCTGCAGATCTATGTGCATTCAGACTTTGACCTTCTACTGCAGTCACTGAAGACCAGGGACCTTTTTGCCCTTGAAGTGTTGATTCATGGACTTTTAGGCCCCAACTTCCCTACTGCATGGGGGCACTGGCACAAACCATCTTATGACCACAGTTTTCAAATTAAAATTCCCAGATCCATGCTAATAGGCAGAAGAGCAGCAGTACAGGAGCTCAGGCCCATATGATTATCCATCTTGAAGAGCTCCACTTACCTGTGGCTGACCTTCTTTCCCATATCTGCTTGCATTCATAGTGGGCCCAGTTGGTTGCTCCCAGAACTGTCCACAGCCATCCACAGGTCCTTCACACAGCCAGTAGTTGCAAGGCCACACATCAGAGCCAGTGTGGCTTTAGTGGCATAATAGCTGGGGAAAGGATGAGTTCAATCTATTCTGCACATAACAAGAACAGAGATACTCTAGCTTGGATTCTGGAGTAGTTGTGATGACTACAAATTACTTCACTGCCCCTACCTCCTAGATTTTTAAAACCCTTTTTATTCATTCTGATAGAATTTCCTGCGTTCTCAACTTTCTTTATGTCTGTGTGGCTGCATTGTTCAGTGCTGAGAGGGAGTCAGAGGAGCTGGACAGCAGTGGTAGGATTCATATCCCATCACTCTTCTTCTCCCAGCTGGAGAGCTAGGTACCTGCAGCTGTACCCCAGGGGCTCACCGCAGGACAACCCAGCTCACCCGCCACAGGTCCTTATTCCTCTGCAAATGACAACTGCTAATCCACAGTGGGTGCTGTGCAGTGGTAGTGGGCTCCAAGTTCAGCAACATGAAGTTCATTTCTAGTGTGTAAAATGAAGTGTCTGTGCTGTGTGTTTGCAGCCTGGGTGCAACAGGTAGTTAAATTACCTTCACACTGAACGAGTAATACTCCATGCCCCAGGAAGAGACTAGAGAGGTGGTATATGGATCTGGCAAAATAACACCAAACCACCTGTGGATGTCTTGCTGTCCACAACTAGTTTACTGAATCTTTCTGCCCTGCCAGGTTCCTACCTCTGCTGACATGAGCAGAAGTGAGGTATCGTGAGCTCTTCTGAATTTACACTGGGAAACATTAGCGTGGTGAGGATGGAAAGGGAACCCTGCAGATTGCAGGTGTGGGCAATTCCTATGGTGAGCTGAGATGTTCTTAGCCTATGTCACCATGTTAAGCTTTAGTTTGTGGCAGAAGATTAGTAACACCTTTAGGAACTCAGACAATCTTTTTTTTCCACCTTCCAGAAAGTAGCTGCTGAAGGTGCCAAGTGAGAGCCAGATTCAGTAAGCTCTGAGCCAGGAGAGACTTTATACCTGCTGAGGGACACTCTCGTAAGGAGGATCCCTGGAAAGGGATAAGGTAAGCTGAAATCTGAAAGCATCACTTGAACTAGCCCCAGATCACATTTCCAGCCCTGCAAAGCCTGGGACTGATACCTGGCCAGAGCTGTGCTAGCCAGTGTGAGATAGACCTGAGGCACCAACGCACCAAGTCAGCTGGAAGGCGCTGCTCACTGGCAGTGGGGGCTGTGCCAGGGGTCCCCTGTGTGTCCTGACTCCATCTCTTCCTCTGCAGGGCATGGCAGTGAATGGGGTGGGAGTCTGTTCAGCAGACTTTGCTAGCAGAAATGAAGATCTTTAAAGTAGCTAAGGAATGGGTGCATCTTCAGAGACTGACCATTTGAAGGGTGGCAGCTGCCAAACAGTTAGTGTCACATGTGAGACTCCTCAGGAGGATAATCAAGGTGCTGCTGGCAGGGGACCCCAGCCACAGGTCTCATATTGTCATCATATCAGCAGCCCTTCTTCAGAGCAGTGCTTTTCATTGGTGCTGGCTTTGTCAAAGCCCCCTCATGCTGTCAGCAGGGCCCTGATGCACGTGGCACTCTGAGTGAGCACTTCCGCTCTTCTTTCTTTTTTTTCTTGATGATAGGAGCTTGGTGTGTTTCTGTTGGCTAGGAAGACAGAGGTGAGCTGTAGGTCTTGAGGCACTGCATATTCACCCCTCAGTGCAGTGTAAGAGCTGGACCTGCAAGGGCTCTAGAGATGGCATCAGGACAGAAGGCAGAGCAGTCGCAGGTCCTTGTTTCTCAGCTACACACAATGGGAATGGGTGTGTGAATTGAGAGAAGAGAAGCTTGAAAGGGAAGTTGACCCTGATAGGTAAAGCATAGGTCAGGGAATTTGAATTAAATAGAGAATGCTTCCAGAAAGAACCTCTGCTGGAATACACTTAAAGAGAGACGCTGATGACTGAGTGAGCAGAGGTCTGGAAAACGTGGTCTGTGAAGAAGTCTGAAAAAATGGGTTTGTTTAGTCTACCACAGAAAAGTCTCAGAGGGATGGTGTGATTAATCCTCAGGCATTGAAATGATTAACGTTGAGAAAGGTGGTGATGCACAGAAGGACAAGGAAGAAAAGAAAAGGAAACGTGGAAGATTAGGATTTTTATATTAGTGCAAGGTTTTTAAGAACAAGCCTAGCCAGGGGATGGAGACATTGGCAGAGAAGAGGCAGTTAGTATTCAGTAACAATTTAAGAGAAGGAGCTAAAGCTCTGGAGGAGGTAGTCCAGCTTTCCTTATTGGGCCTCAGAGTAAAGAGATGGTCTGGATGACCTCCTTCCTGCTGCATTTCTGTGGCATCTGTGACATTTATAGCACCAGTTTAGCTCCATTCTTTTTGAAGCCTGCTGCTTCTGTTTCTGACACATGCAAACCAGGAGCTATTCAACTCAGCTGAGTTATACTTCATCCACACACACATTAAAAAGATTTGGCCAAAGGGAGCAAAAAGCAAGAACTGCTGCTTGCACCAAATAATAGCTATTTGTCAGCTTTAATAGCTGCTGGATAATTCAGGGAGATGCAAGTCAACAAAAACTGTCACTTCATTTTTAGAGTTTTAAATACAGCCCAACAGGCAGTTGCTCAGTGTGTGTGATGGAGACTGGTCTGCAACACTGTTCTCTCCCCTTGGAGGTGACAAGGGCAGATGACCCAAGCCACTAAACCCATTTTAGTGACCTGTGTTACAGCATCTGCATGCTGAGACAAGAAAAATAGAATGGCTGGATGAAAAGGCAGACCAGGATTTTTCTGGAGTTTATCCTGCTCCTTACTTTTTTGAAAAGAAGGTTT
Organism: Porphyrio hochstetteri; assembly: GCA_020800305.1. Classification (NCBI taxonomy): domain Eukaryota; kingdom Metazoa; phylum Chordata; class Aves; order Gruiformes; family Rallidae; genus Porphyrio; species Porphyrio hochstetteri. The sequence goes on from CM036908.1 coordinate 2,143,866, forward strand.
GTGGAAGTCACTGTTTCTGCTCTGCTTGCAAGGCCCAATTCACCAGCTGCAGTGGTCAAGTGCTGAGTTTTTAGCACACTGACAGTCATGTATTGTGTCAGATGACCAGGGCTCTGCTTTCTGGATCTTCTGGACACCTGCATCTAACATCTAACACATCTTGGAGCATGTTTGCTGTCCAGCATGACAGAGAGTTGCAGCCAAGGTAGGAACTAGCAAAGAGATACTGCCCACGTTACTTCCACCAGTGTCTCTGCTTTTCCTGGTGCCCAAAGGGGCAATCACTGACTGTAGGTCTTCTCACAGCTTCATCTGTAGCCTGGACCCTGTAGGAGGTGGAAATGCTTTCCCTGCAGCCACCATTGAGACCTGAATACCGAAGTGATCTCTGCCCCTGGCAGGCTCTTGGGGAAGGCAAGTAGTCTGATCTAATGCCCTGTTGCTCCTTATTGAACAGTAGCATACGTACCACTAAGGAGGGAAGTGCACTTCATTTTCTTAATATCATCTTTTAGTAGATTTAAAGAATTTGTAAAAGAGCTGCAGTATCAAAGGGTGCATAACTGGCTTAAGAGGCACTGGAACAAGTGTTTTATGTTGCTTCTTGGAAAGCCCCTGTCTCTGTGATTTTCTGATACATTGTGTTCTTATATATGTGTATAAAAATACAAATAAATACTAAATAACCACTAAAACCCAAACCAAACCCACACCAAAATACCAAAGGAGGGAACATTCCAAGTAGCCCTGAAAAACTTGATACCACCACTTTGTATTCCTTAATATTTCACAGGAGGGTGTTCAGCCTCTGGCTGTGCTCCCAGGAGCCCGTGCCTGACTGTTCAGCCAGACATGCTGTCTGCATCTCTGCCATCCTCCCTGCAGCACTGTGAGCCTGCAATGGACCCTTCTGTGCTTTTTGTGGTCTTTTTTTGGCCATGTTCAAGAATTTCCTACTTTTTCTGCTGCATCCCGCCTCAGAGAGTCAGAGAGGTCGCTTAACCCTGCAGATAATTTTAGATTCCTGCTCTGCCAGAGGCCCTGGCAGAGGCAGAGCTCTGCCATCTGGTAGCCTCTCATACCTGAAGAGCCCTTTGCCTGTGTTTGGAATGAAGAGGTGTCTTTGATGCCAGTTCTGACATAGCCATGGGTACTCCTGGAGTGTTTCCAAGTTTGTAAGTGTCAGGATCCTCTTCCTGATTTCTCCCCCCCCATCATTTTGTTTCCCTGCTTATGTCAGGCTGCTTTCCAGCAGGTTAGAAGTGGAGGACATATCTTGGAGCAGTCTGCACAAGACTTCTCTTTGTGCCCCTACAGCAGCACGGCAGAGCGCTACCTCAGGTGAGTTACATACCAGTTGAGAGCCTGAACTGGTAACAGCATTTGTTCCCAGCTTTGGTGGTGTAATTTGTGTCTCTCTGGGTTTTTTTAAGCATAGTGCTTTTCAGTTTGAATGGCAGGTGCCTTGATACATCTATCCCATGGTGCAGCCTTCACTCCTGCGGCAGTAAGAGTAGCGGTGTGAGTTAGCAGGAGGTCAGCTTTTACATCTGCTGCAATCTTCCTGAATTATCTTGGACAAGCTGTTTGATCTGATAATGCCTCAGTCTGTCTTGCTATGTAAACAAGAGGAAGGAAATCCGCCCTTGCAGCTCTTGCAGTTCGAGGAGATGCTCCCTTGTGCAGAGATCAGCTTCTGCTGCGTTTAGACATAATGAAGGTCTGATCTCAGCAAACTGGAGAAACAACTTACTGGAAATAATACTAATAACAACACTGATGCTCCGTGTACTTTGCAGTGTGCCTGCACGAGCCAATATCTGTGTGTGTTTAGATAAGCTGTAAGCATCAGTGTTTGGACTCTGCGCCACCAGCTGCTGTGATTATAGTGCAGTTATCTGCTGGGTCGTGCCTGTGACAGTAGGTACGGGTGTGAACGCTGCTCTGCGTGCACTGCCATCTCTGGTGAGGGAGGAGAAGGCTGGGCTGCCTCCTTCACAGCTGAACCATAAAGAGCACAGGAGCTGAAACGGAATCTCCTCCTCCTGCTTCCCTGTGCTGTTTCACCGGCAGCCTCGCTCACAGCTGGGAGGAGGACAGCCTCACCACCAGCCTGAGGAGGAGCTGGGAGAGGGGAAGTTTTGTGCTCTTTGCACTGCAGGCAGAACCTCTTTGCATACACTCTGTTTACAGGTGAGTTTCTTTTTTATCTATTCATTCTTCAAAGCAAATTAGTTTTCCATCTTTTAGCCAAGTTATTCAAAGTTACAGCCCCTGGGAGGTGGAAGGACAGGTTGTTTGGCCAGGTTGTTAAAGAGAGACAATGGGGCAGTCCGAGGACTCAACCAAAGCAACGTGTCCAAGGAATTCACAATTTAAAAATTCATTTCCTTGGCTAGATCCTACTAGTGGGAACTTTGAATAAAAGTTCTTCCAGAAAACTTTCTTCAGTTCCACTTAGGTGCAAGGAGACAGGAATGTTGAAGTGTTATTGATGAAAGGGAAATGTTAAGATAAACCAAAAAGCTGTTTCACGTTTGCAGCAGGGAACCAGAGCGATAGCAAGTCAATAAATTCCAGCAGTCACTTTCAGAGAACTTAGTAGGACTCTGTAAGTTGACCAGAAAGAAGCTATTTTGAATGACTAATAAGCAATTTAAATATTTTTAAATATCTCCTGAGCACACAAGCCAAAAGGTACACCTAACAAGAAAGTGCTAAACCTTGGTGTGTGGGTGCTCTGTGTACACCTAGATAGATGTGTCTCTGTGTCTCAAAAGTATGTCCTTACTGTGTTTTCCAAACAGTAAGCTGCTTTTCTTGCTGCTGTTCAGAACCTGACTTGGAAAACTTGAAATGTGAAGGTTCAGTGAAATGAAATCCATTTGGCCAGAAATTAATCTATTCTTTTTTTTTTTCTTCTTTAAATAGGATTAAAACCCTTCACTCTTTATTTGTAGGTTGCCTGTGTTACAAGTACATTTTTCTGGCTCTTGACAATCTGTGTAAAGAAACAAGAGAAGTGAATTGCTGAGCAGTCAGCTTCATGAGTGCATGGGGAGGGGAGCTGGGAAATAGAGAAATTAGAAGAATATAACAGCCTTTTCCTGTCCTTTTCTGTTGGGAACACATGCAGATATTTATTAATAGAAATTTAAGGAAACTTTACAGTGCATCAAGGAAAAATAGCTGCACACAGGCTCATAGGATGTGGCACTGTCACTGGGCACAGGACTTTCTGAGCAGTCTGTTAATCAGCTCCCTCCGTGACTCTTTCCACATTAGCACTCTGTTCACACTGCAGAAGGGGTATGGTGTCTCACCACTTCTTCTTTCGAGTTTGCTGTCATCAAGAAGGCAGTAAGAGTGAGTCAGTCCCTCTGTATTTAACACCCACCCTTCCGTTCCTTTTCTGAGGAACTACATTTTTTACCATCCTCACCCCAACTGTTCTTGACTTCCCATCTTACTGCTGATATGCTGCTGCTGTTCCCCCAGGTCATGTCGCTTCTATACATGCAGTTGTAAGGTCTTTCTCTATATGAGGGAAGAGGCAGAAGGTAGCTGTCCCAGCTTATTTTATGCTGGGTGCCATACAGCTGTGATTTAGATGCTAAAATAGAAGGTACATACCTGAAGTGTCAGGAGTCCTTCCAGGGTCTGGCAAGTACGCAGTGAGGAGAACTTTGGTTTGTAAGATCAGATGGGTATGTTGTTCTGTGCCAGTGGAGCACAGCCAGGGAGTGACAGTGTCTACATCACCATGGTGTAATCTGAATATCACAGTTCTCAATGAGGAAAGATGTGTCTGGTGCCAGTATATCATTAAAAACCCTCATCTCCTTTGGCATCTGCGGTGAGATGTGTTTATCTCACTCTGTGGTGGCAGACAAAATTGTCTCCATTTGTTATGGAACCTGGGGAATAAACAATCATATGTAGTAGGAGGAGAGGGGACACGTGGGGAAAGGGGGGACAAGGGAGGAAAACAAATCCCAGCCGAACTAGGAGTGCAATGGTGTCATCATGCTAGATATCATTGAATAGATTGAGCCTGGGGGTTCCTGAGGCCGTACAGCCTGGAAGCTCCTTACCTGTGGCTGAGCACGGCTGCACATGGTCAGGCGTACGAAGATGTGAGCGTTAATGTCAGTTGTCATCCCCTGATCATCCCTGTGGATGTTGCCACTCGGAGTAGCCAGCTGATGCAGTAACTGCAAGTGTTCTTTGGGACCTTTGGATCAGTGCACAGAGAAGGAAATTTGCACCCGTGAGTTTTTCTGTACCTGGCCTGAGGGTGTGTTTATCTTGCCCTGGGGCGTCCCTCCTGCCGACTGTTCTTGTGTCAGGGTGGTGATAACCACATAAAAGTTATTTTGGCCTCACACAGATATTTACACAACTTGCTAAGTATTTTCAAGTGAAGAACTGTAGAAAGAGAACTCCGGACACGGTGGCCTTGTGAGGCTCATTACCTTATAATTAGCTGAATGTCTCCTCTAAGAGGTTTGCCTTTCTATAAAGCTCATTCTGAGTGGCTTTTAATGCTTGTTATGAATTATTCTGCCAACTGAAGCATTTGCAGAGCTGCTGTCCCTGACAGCTGATGGCAGTTGGTTTTGAAAAGACACAGAACAGCTTTAATGTTTAGAAGAAACTGGCCAATAATGTTAAGTAAAGGTATTAGTAATCATCAGCAGCAAAGAACAACATTGCAGCGTATTCTCTGAGGGATGTATCCACTGTAGCTCCTCTTTCCCCACCAGAAAGCACTCTCTGAACTCTGGTAAACTACCAGCTAGCAAAAGGTGGTGGCTTTTTGGTTTTTAGGCACATCACCTGGAAGCTGTATCTAATCTGTCTTAATTGTCTGTATCTAATTGTGTCTTAAAAAGACTGAATACTAGCTTTAAAACACTGTTAGAGAGAGGTAGAGAAAGGGGCTCACCTGACAGTATACTCTCTTCCTCTCCATGGAGCCCTCCTGCCAGAAATTGTTTCTGTGGCAACAAACTTGCTTCCAGCTGGGCTGTCTTGGGGTTGGATCTGGGTTGTTTAGGCTCAGATCTGTCGCTGTGCCAGAGGGAACTAGAAGTGTAAAACTATGTGGTCTGCAGTTAGTGGTGAGGGTTCTCTGCTGGTACTGCTGTCCCTCCACGAGAGGCACCTTTGTGACATTCTGCACTAAAATATTGCTGCAGTCAGCTGTGGTTGCTTGGATGGGCTGAGTTTCTCACTTCTGAACATCGTTGCTTAACTGCAGAAGCTTTCAAACTTCCTTTCTCTTGTTTTTCACTGTGGGCTAGCAGTAAATTCAGAGATCAGATAGCTAACAGAGGGAAGGGAGACCAAAAATTAATGCACCACAAAAGCAACCAAACCAGCAAACTTCAGTCAGTTTAGTGACACCTGAACAAAATGGGAACATCAGTAGGGAAGAACAGAAATATTGTTACAGAGATCTCTTGGTTTGGCTTTCTTAAAACTCAATATTTTAGTAACAATTAGACTTGGATCATTTTATATCTGGAAACATTTTGTCTTCCATCTGCCAAAGGAAGGAGGAGATTTTTTTTTTTTTTACTCTGATGGGTAATGATTTAGTGTCTGTGCACATGTCTAATTAGAGGATGTATCTGGTTTGTGCTCTGTGTTTAAGAAGTGATCAGACACAGCTTTCAAAGTAAGAATTGCCTCTTAAAATAGGAAGAGTCTTAAACTAAGATCCCTTAATTTACCATGTCAGGACATTATTTTCTGGAATTTAGATTTGTGTCCAAATTTCAGAGATGGCTTTACACCTCCTGCCCAGAGCAGAATCTGGATTTCTGAACAGCTCTCAAGTTTGTAATCCCACGTCTTCTGTGGCTGCTTTTCCAGCTTCTGCCCCAGAGCTCCTTGGAAGGGCCCTGGAACAAGTATCTGATTCTCTTCATTTCTTGCAGTCAGATGCATGCTGGGCAGTGGGCACAGTTCACAGTGTAGTTGTTGCTCTTTCTCTGAGTTGCTTCTCTGGTACTATGAGAGAAGATTTTTGTTTTCATTTCTGTAAGATTACAGTTCTTCAACTACTTTTTTTCCTTTCTGTGCCAGACCTCTTTATCAGGATTAATACCATTAGCAGGTTGTTCCTCCCAGTTTTCTTTAAAAAAGACTAGAGGAGGGTCAGTCAGTTTTCAATTAGATGGATGGTTGAGTTTGTCCCTCCAGGCATGATGTCATATTTTGTCTCCCAAGGGTGGGATGGAGAGGGGCTGGAAAGAGCATTTAGATTCTTGGGCAGGACACTGAAGTACAGTGGTAAAGTTCCCAGTGACTGGAAAAGGGGAAACATAACCCTCATTTTTAAAAAGGGGAAGAAAGGAAGACCTGGGGAACTACAGGCTGTTCAAGACCATGGAGCAGATCCTCCTGGAAACTCTGCTCAGGCACATGGAAAACAAGGAGGTGACTGGTGACAGCTAACACGGCTTCACTGCAAGTAAATCGTGGCTGACAAACTTGGTGTCCTTCTATGGCAAGGTTACAGCATTGGTGGATAAGGGAGGAGTGGCTGATGTCCTCTACCTGGATTTGGGCAAAACACTTGCTGCTGTCCCACACAACACCCTTGTCTCTAAAATGGAGAGACATGGATTTGATGCATGGACCACTCAGAGAAGGAATTGGTTGCATGGTCACACTCAGAGTCGCAGTCAATGGCTCGCTGTCCAAGTGGAGATCAGTGACAAGTGGTGTTCCTCAGGGATCAGTATTGGGACTGACATCTTCAGCAGCACAGCAGGGACAGTGGGATCAAGTGCACCTGCAGCAGTGGTGCCAATGACACCAAGCTGTGTGTTGTGTTTGGCACACTGGAGGGAAGTGATGCTGTCTAGGAGGACCATGACAGGCTTGAGAGGTGGGCCCGTGTGAACTGCATGAAGTTCAACGAGGCCAAGTTACAAGGTCCTGCTCGTGGCTGAGGCAATCCCAAGCACAGCTACAGGCTGGGCAGAGAATGGATTGAGCACAGCCCTGAGGAGGACTTTGGGGTGTTTGTAGATGAAAAGCCTGACATGAGCTGGCTGTGTGAGCTTGCAGCCTAGAAAGCCAACCATGTCCTGGTCTGCGTTAAAAGAATTGTGACCAGGAAGGTGATTCTCCCCTCTTCTCCACTCTCCTGAGACCCCACATGGAGTACTGTGTCCAGCTTTGGGGCAGCCAGGACAAGACAGACATGGATCTGTTGGAGCGAGTCCAGAGGAGGGTCAGGAAGATGATCAGAGGGCTGGAGCACCTCTCCTGTGAAGACAGGCTGAGAGAGCTGGGCTTCTTTAGCCTGGAGAAGAGAAGGCTCTGGAGAGACCCTCTAGCACCTTCCAGTTCCTGAAGGGGGGACTACAAGAAAGCTGGAGAGGGGCTGTTTGAAAGGGCATGCAACGATAGGACAAGAGGTAATGGCTTTAAGGTGAAGGACGGGTAGACTAGATGAGATATTGAGAAGAGATTCTTCCCTGTGAGGGTGGTGAGGTGCTGGCACAGGCTGCCCGGAGAAGCTGTGGGTGTCCCCTCCCTGGCAGTGTTCAAGGCCAGTTGGATGGGGCAACATGGTCTAGTGGAGGGTATCTCTGCCCATGGCAGGGGGTTGGAACTGGATGATCTTCGAGGTCCCAAACAACCCAACCCATTCTGTGATCTGTGAAACGCAGGAATTCAGCAGCACGGTGCTGAGGGAGGCTTCTCACAGCTTGTGCGAGGTCAGGCAGACGTACAGAGAGGCCGTGTCAGGGTATGAGAAAGAAAACGGGGGAGTGGAGACAGGCTTGGATATATGGGAAATCTGGGCACTCAGGAGAAATGCAAGGACAGACTTTGTTTAAGTCTTAATGAAACAAGATGCTAGCACTTAAAATCATGTACTAAAGGAATTTTTAAAATTAAGGGAGTTGAGGAAATGAAAATTCAGGAAATGAAAATGTAAGCAGGCCTGCAGATACAGATGCCAGCACTTTGTTCAGAATGATTTATCCACTGGGGACCAGGTTATTGGAGCCCTATATCCTCAAGTGGGGAAAAACTCAAAACAAAAACACCCAAAGGTTTGAATAGTCATGTAGGGAGTGAGCACAACAAGGGAAAGAGCAGAGAGGAAAACCTGCAAGGCGTGCTGCTCCCACACAATGGTGAGAAGTCTGAGAACTAACACTGGGAACACCCCTCACATATGAATATTGACTTAGATCTACAGGAAACTTGGGTAATCTCCAAAAGGGAAATGCAAAAAAAAAAAAAAGAAGGAAGCTTAATTAAAGGGATAGCTTAGAAGAGTTAAATCTCCATGGGGGAGATGGGGACTATTTGAAGACTGGTGCATGTACACTCCTCTCTCCAGGGCTGGATCCAAGGAAGAAATACAGAACAGGGCCAAAAAAGGCACAACTGAGTCTGAAAGGCAACGAGTACAGCTACACAGCAGCGTGGGGAGGGGTGGATGGTGTGCTAGACCAGAAAGAATTGGATCTAGAACAGAAGCATGTTTGAAACACACCGGGGATCGGCGTAAGCTAGAAACACAAACACAGAGCAGAGGCATGGCAGAATTATTCCAGTTTTAGATGGTGCATACAATGTCTAGTGCTCCCATTGAATGGGCCCCTATTCTGTGGTGAATTTTGTCTCTAATTAAAGTGCATCTCAACAGAAGAAAGATAATTAAATCAAAGAAAAACGAGGAGAGAAAAATCTCCAAATATTCTAAAGGGCTTTTCACTTTACTGAGTTTAAGAACTTTTGCTGTGCAAAATGAATCATATATGGAATCAAAGATGCAGAAAATAGCATTTAAAAGAGAGATGACTATATTGAATGTCTCATTATTTGCTGATGCATGGAATAATGGAAATGCTCACATTCTCCTTGGACAGGAGATGTGCTCAATCTCTTCAGACACAGCAGCGTTTCATCCATGTTTCAGTTAGACCTAGCAAGCAAAGCTTTTCCCTGGCAGCCCTTCCTATTTGTCAAATGTTATTAGGCAAACTGATTACTGATATCCCAGGCTCCTGCCTGTCAGCAGCCCTGCAGAATCAGTTCTATCTGCTGAACTTATCAGTACAGGAGGAGGAAAAAATTCATCCAGATGGATGTTTGGTTGCTTTCCAAACTTCTTTCAGTTAATGAGATAGCTGTGTTTGGAGGGCATGATGTGCTGATACTTGAGTTTAATTATACTTCGCTCTGTCTGGAGGCAGTGGCATTATAAGAGATGTAAGCAGAAAGAGAATGTGGTCCCTGCCTTGGTCCCCAACTGGTCAAGTTTTTGGACTGAAGTTTTCCCTCGTAATGAGGGGGTCTTGGCAGAAGGGACTGCCTCCCGTGTTGTTGGCACCCCTTCCCCTTTCTGTGAGAGCACGTGCGTGCACAGAGCAAGTTACTCTCCATGGTGTGGTTGGACCTGATGATCTCCAAGGTCTTTTCTAACCTAGTGAGTCTGAGATTCACACCAGCTATGTCTGTACAGTTCCATAAGCATCTGGGTGAAGATACAGGCTAACCAGCTGCCTCACTCTAGCTGGCCTTGACCTGCAGATGGGTAGCCCACGCTCAGGCTGCTGAGAAATCTGTGGGGTGACCCCCACGGTGCCCTAGCTCCCTTTGGGCAGTCAGTCTGAAGCAGGGGGGTAAAGTGGCATGCTGGCACACCGAGGGAGGCAGCAATCACTGAGGTGCAATACAGGGGTGACCTAAACCTTCAGTCACTGGTTTCTATGCAAGACATCTGGTGTCGCCTGATGAAGCACAGTGGCTGGTGTCAGAGCACCTAAAGAGGCAGTAAGAGAGATTTTTGGAAAATGAATCAGAAGACTGATTTTCCCCAAGGCTGTAGTTGGTAAAATGAATCAGAGCTCCTTTAGTTCAGCAGTTCCTATGTCTCAGTCCCAGGCTACAACACAGTTGTTCCAGACCTTACTCCTTACTGGTAATATTACATGTTGATCGTGGCTTGTGTGGCTTCTAATCAGTAAGATCTGCTTCATCTTGGCTTGTCTTGCATTGTCACCTTAAATGAGGATCAGTGCACAGATCCTGTCCTAAGCAGTTCTCTTCTCTGATTGATCATTATTTACTCACCTGCACAACAGAGACAGGATGGTGTTTTGGCTTCTGTTTCAAGGAGGATTGTGGGGGAGAGGGGATTTGGAGTCGTTCTGTGGAATAGGGATTGGGGATTTCTGCAGACAGTGATGTCTTGTGTGTTCCTCCATCTACTGTCCTGTACTCAGGCAAGTCATCCACGAAGCCTCAGGAAGACATCCCCTGTGGGTAGGAGCTAGTCACAATAGCTCAGCAGGGAAGTAGCTGGGGGGTCATGTCATGCACCTGGCTGATCTTTAGCAGCAGGAAGGAGGGGGCAGATGAGGATCATTTTTACAAGCTTTGAGCAATGATGGCATGACTAATTCCTGTTAGGTGATTCACCTTCCTTATACCACTTGGACTGCTTGCATGAAATTACACATTGTATGAAGTTTTTATTACCATAAATAGGGATCTTTCTGAAATGTAGGTTCTTTTCAGCACTTCCATGTGCTCAGCCAGTTGATCAGACCTTGCATTTGGTAGAAAGGCCCTCATTTTAGATAAAGAAGAAGTAGCCTGAGTTCCTGGTCTGCCCTTGCTCATTTGCCTGCCTTATCCTTCATGTCAAATTGTCCTTCATACATGCAGACCTCATCTAGGAAGTTCAAAGTCGTAAAAATCTGAACTGAAATGGTACAATACATGGCTATTCTGTATTGCTTTTTGTGCTATTTCACTTTGATACAGCTTTGATTTCTAGGGGAAAAAACACTTTCAAAATTAAAAAAAAAATCATTGGAAAAATTATTTCTTTTGAAACAAAATTCCTCTGTGGAAATGTTTTTCCTTTAGATGATGTCTTTCCATGCTATTGCATGTTGCTAAGAGGGATGGGTTGTGCCACATCACCAGGCAAACAATAGAGAGCCGAATGGGAAGATGCTGAGAGCTCCCCAAACATTTTTTTGCCATCAAGGGGCATCAGCTGGGCCATTCTCAAGTTGTTTGCCAAACTTTAAAGACCCTCCATGATGACAGCCCTACATCCCACACACCATCTATCCCAGTGCTCCCCTTGCCTTTGTTAGTGGAAAGTTTAAGCCACCCTCTTTCATTTTTGCAACAATCTGTAACGTGTTCAGAGGTTGTTGCTGGGTTTGGCCTCAGTCTGGTTGTCTTTAGACTAAACAAGGCCAACTTTCTCAGTCTGAGTTTGCTAGACCTCTGACCTTTCCCCTGTTCCACAGCAAACATCCCAGAGGGTCTGTGTGTCTCTGTAGAGCCTTATAGAAGGGGTAGTACCTACAGCCTCCTGAGACATCCCTGTGTGATACGTGTGGGGGGGTGTTCTGTAGAAGTGTGGTTTTGACACGTGCAGTTCAGTCCATGACCCCAGGAGCCCCATCCGTCCCAGTGTTCTGGGATATCCTTTATTACTGCCTTCTTGTATCATATGGAATATGTAAAATGTCTTATACAGCAGGTTTCACATCAGGTAAGAAAAAAACTGAATACGTGGCACTCTAAAATGACAGATGTGAGCCTGGGATGGTGATAACCTGGGTCATTCAGAGCATTTTCTTCTGAAATACTGACATTTTCTAGGAATTTAAATTCCGTGTTCCAACAAGTCTTCCCTGTATCCTCTCCCAGTGTAGCCTACAGGGTGGTGTGTTGTTATAAGATACTGGTGTGTGGTACCTAAGTGCTCTTGTGGCCATTCAGAAGTGCTCAGCCTCTTGCTTTCTAGGTTGCCTTCTGCCCAACTGAGAGGGAGTTTGACTTACAAAGTGGGTTGAATATAGAGCATTGAGGTTTCTGATCCATGCTGATTTGGCTATTCCTTACATGATCTGTGAGCCTGGGTACTTCTTAAAATAAACTATATTACCATGTTATTACTGATGGGAAATGAACATTGGAACTAGATTTAGAGGCCACACAATTATTTGCATCAGTTGCACGGGTAAATACATGTGTGCTGGCTTTGTTGCCTTATAGCTGCCTCAGCACATGCTGCTTGTGTTGGGCTGCACGGATCAGCTCTCAGTTTATGGTGGTGTCCAAGCCAGTGTGTCCAACAGGCACTGAATTCACTGGGGGAGGGGGGGGAATAATAAAAAATCAAGTATTTGAACATAAAGCTGCTGCTGCAATCCACATGATCCATTCCTAAGGACAAGTTTACAAGTTGTGGGCATGAAACCCACAAGTACTGCACCACTGTGGGCCTGATGGCATGGGCAGTTTCAGCACTGAAATATTACTGTAACCAAGCTTGCTTCAGACTTGGGAGAAATTTGGTAAGCAGGAATCAGGGGGTTGGGACAAATTCCCAGCATTATCACAGTTCAAGCAAATGGAGTGATTTAGCCAATGCTGTGAATAATTGCATGCCTGTCTTAGGGAAGATTGGACATCAGTGACTAATTAGTCTTTTGTTTATGTGGGTTCAGAAAAAATGTTGCTGGCTTCCTTCTTTGACAATAGGTTTATAAATGGAGTCATACAATAATGACAAAAGTAAAGCCATTTGTGATTTGCAGAATACTTTTATGGTTTCCCCCCACTGAAACAGATACACAGAGTAATTATTATACACAGAGGTTTGTGTTAGAAGGACCCACTTGTAAGTTAACAAACGCTGAATGGGTTGTGTAAAGGCCTAAAGTAACTTCAGAACTGAATTCAGTTTCAGGAGAAATTGAGGGTTTGCCTTTTTTTTTTTCTTTTTTTCCTCCAGTTTGTGTAAGATGGTTTCAGAGGTTTAAAAAGACAGAGCTCTTGTTCTACTGTGTGCTTCTGGTAAGGCAGGCTGGTAAAGAGGGCTGGCAGAGTTTGTTCTACCAAAAGGACTACAAGTGTAGCAGAGAGGTAGGCTTTCTGCTCTACAAACAAAACCAGCAGAGGACAGAAACTAGCATAGAATCATAGGATGGCATGGTTTGGAAGGGACCCCATGATCACAGAGCTCCAACCCCCCTGCCACAGGCAGGGCCACCAACCTCAGGCCTGGAGCTACACAAGGTTGCCCAGGGCCCCAGCCAACCTGGCCTTGAACACCCCCAGGGACGGGGCACCCACCCCCTCTCTGGGCAGCCTGTTCCAGCCCCTCACCACTCTCTCCGTAAAACCTCCCCCTAATATCCAATCTAAACCTTCCTTCCTTTAGTTTTAATCCATCCCCCTTGTCCTGCCAGTCTCTGCCCTTTGAACAAGCTGATTCCCCTCCTGTTCCTCTGCTCCCTTCAGGGACTGGAAGGCTGCAATGAGGTCCCCCCGCAGCCTTCTCTTCTCCAGGCTGACCCAGCCCAGCTCCCTCAGCCTCTCTCCGTAGGGGAGCTGCTCCAGCCCTCTAATCATCTCCGTGGCTCCTCTGACCCCTCTCCAACAGTCCCACATCTTTCTTGTATTGGGGCCCCAGCTCTGGACACAGGACTCCAGATGGGGCCTCAGGAGGGCAAAGTAGAGAGAGACAATTCCCTCCCTGTCCCTGCTGCCACCCCTCTGCTGATGGAGCCCAGGATCCCATCGCCCTTCCCAGCTGCCAGAGCACACTGCTGGCTTGTGTTGGGTTTCTCACCCACCAGAACCCCCCCAGGCCCTTCTCAGCAGGGCTGCTCTCCAGGAGCTCTCCTTGTGGCCAACTGCTCTTCACACAGAGGGTCACCAAAACCCAAATTTTTGCACACTTTCCATTGTTTGTGACTTACAATTGATACTCGTAGGGAGCATCCCTCTGCCTTTACAGTGGTAACTCCAGATTCCCTGAGAATGGTTTAGAAATGAATCCCCTGCCCTGAAGAGATAACACCCACAGCATGTATAACGTGAGCTGCACTGTCATGCTCACCTACACCAGGGTCAGGAATTAGAAACCCTGAAGCACAGCCCTAATGCATGCAGCCTAATTTTTAGCCCATTTGCATATTTAAACCAGGCTATAATCTTTAATGAATAGAATCCTGATTTCTATTGGACTTTTGTCTCAATATAAGCTGTGCCAACTCTGAGCTTAACAAAACCAGTGCCTGGCTGAGATGCTTGAGCCAAATCTGAGCACCTTTCCTGTAGAAACATAATGCAGTAGCCTGGGATTACCTTGGTTTTCTTCCTGTACCCATCTGCTTTGATCTGTCAGGCCAAGTATGACACCACTGCAGCTTTGCTGTTTCTGGAGCCTGAGACAAGTGCTAGCTGGAGTGTATCTCCATGGCTTTGTATGGTGCCCCTGAGAGTAGCTGTGTAATATGTTGATGAACAGGGAAAAGACAGATAAAATACCTTATTCACTAGAATTGTTTCCACCTCTACTAAATGTACCTATTGTCCATTTGGTTTATCTGCAGAAGTCATTGGCAGGACATTTGAGTGCTTCACAAGCACCATTAACTTGCCTTTAGGAAACATCTATCTGTAAGGGAAGATAGAATCCTGACTTTTTGAAGACAGATATGGGGATTACATAGCTGGTTGCACAAAATATTTGGATGTTTTCTAATTAGTAAGGGCATTTTCTGTCCCATCCAGAATGGGATAGAATTTATGAATGGAAGAAAATGGATTAACAGGGGGAGGTGAGACCAGTTTCCACTATGGCCCTTAACCCTTCCAATTTTGTTTTGTGCTCCCTGGAACAGCAACGTGATCTCCAGCCTGACATGATCTTTGGGGTCTTTTCCAACTCAAAGCATTCTGTGATGCTGTGATTCTATGAAGTTCTAGGGCTCACCCATGCCTGTGCTGGTCCTCCTGCAGAAAGCAGGTTGGACTGAGGCTGGACCTTGGGTCATCTTTCTGAGCAGCGTGTGAAGTAAATGCAGCTGCCAATCCCACCCAATGTTAGCTACTCCTGAAGACTCACTTGGGGTGGATCCCTGCTGCTCAGTCGCTCGTGTAAAGGCTCAGACAAGTGTATTGATGGATGGCTGGTTCTGGCTGAAGTGAAGCTGACTTATCATTCTCCAACCACTCTTTTCACAAGACAGGTGTTCTGCCTGTTTTACCTCAACCCACCATCATTCCTGAAGCAGCAGCAGCAGTAGTTCACAAATTGCTGTTTAGCTAATTCCCTTGGAGTGCAGAGAGACTTTCAAAATATGTTAGCCTTTGCTTATTTAATTTTTCTGTGCCTCCATCCTGCTGTTAAAAACACATTTGCTAGATGCTGCTTCACAATTTTGTTCCTAAAGATTGAAATAAAAAATACCACTAAGTATGTCAGCTATGTTTAGATCTATAATTTGCACTTGTGCCTGATGTGTACTTGCCCATCTTCACCCTTCCTTTTCCTCTGTGACAACAGAAGCATCCTCTTGCCTTTTATGGCTCTTTCTACTTGTGACCCTTTTAGAATCATAGAATGGTTTGGGTTGAAAGGGACCTTTAAAGGTCACCTAGCCCACCCCCACCACTCACCCCCTCCCGTTATAAGCAGGGACATCTCCAACTAGATCAGGCTGCTCAGAGCCCCATCCAACCCAACCTTGAGTGTTTCCAGGGATGGGGCGTCTGCCGCTTCTCTGGGCAACCTCTGCCAGTGGCTCACCACCCTCACTGTAAAAACTTCATTCCCTATATCCAGCCTGAACCCACCCTCTCTTGGTTTCAAACCACTGGCCCCTGTCCTATCGCTACAATCCCTACTATAAAGTTTGATTCCACCTTTCTTATAAAGCCCCCTTTTTAAGAATTGGAAAGCCCCAAAAAGGTGTCCCCAGAGCCTTCTCTCCTCCACACTGAACAAGCCCAACTCTCTCAGCCTGTCTTCACAGGAGAGGTGCTCCAGCCCTTTGATCTTGTTTTAGATCAAACCTCCTCTGGACCTGCTCCAACAGGTCTGTCCTTTGCATCTTAATTCTTCTAATTAAATCCAGACATCACTGTGTCATGTTCTCATATTCAGTTGTGGACTCTGATTTCCATTTTATTCTCCTTTTTAAGTTTTTTTAAAGCTTTCTCTGAGGATGTCAGCCAGTTTCTGTCCATTTTACATTGTTCACTGATCCCTAGTCTCTTCTGCTGTTATTGCCTCCCAGTCTCTTTACCTGACCCGATTCTCCCAGGCTTCAAACCAAGCTGACACATCCTCAGGCGCTGGGAGCAGCTTAGTGTGTGAGCTTTGTGTAGGCAATGATCTAAAACCCTAAACTGAAACAACCTCAGGTTTCTGGTTCCAAGATGTGCAGCACAGTCCAAGCCCTGTGTATATGCCAGCGAGTGACTCAGGCCTGTCTGCAGCCTGTGACAGGTGAGGGACAGATGAAACAGCCAGAGAGCTGCTGTGAGATGGAGTCACAGGAGCCCCTCGCCCTCCCTGTGCGCTGTGCATGGGAGGGAGTGCTTTGCAGGTGAGACACGCTGTGTGCACAGCTGCTGCAGGCGCCTCTGAGGAAGTCCTCTGGCCTAGTCCCATTTGTCTCTGCTAAGAACGAGCGGGTCTGATTGCAGATTTCTCACGAGGAAAACTCTAGCAATGTTACTGAACCTGAAAAACCCACCCAGGCTCCGTGCTAGCACTCCTGAGCTGAAGAGGCTTTTGTTGCAAGTGGCTCTGAGCTATTTCCTGTGCCAGTGCCAGCAGACAGCGCTTCACATGTGAGCTGCTCCATGGTTCACTGGGGGGGGACAGGACATGTTTTTGTCAACAGTTGAGGCACAAAGGAGTTTGGAAAGAAAAGAACCTGTTGTTGAACTGTCCATTGAGTAATGAAAGGTGGCTCATTTAAACCAAGAAAAAGAGAAGGTCTCTGGAGCCCAGGCATCCTTGGCTTTATTCTTCATTTGGGAACAAGAGAATTGTTTGGAGCTTGTATAGGTGGCAAGTTTTCCAATTGGTTTCCAAGACTTGGGCTTAGATGGGTATCATCTAAAAGACCTGGGCAGACCTGGGCATATATGAGGGAAATACTGCCTGGAAATGCCTGCAGACCAGTGATACTGAAGGTGTTACATAAACTATGATCTAAAAAAAAAATCACACAGCTGCACTATTCCCATATTAAAGCTGTTCCCATCTGTAACTGCTTTCAGCTTTAGCATTATCTGCACCCCAGATGTTTTTCCTTCAGTAACCTTTTTCATTTTCCTCCTCATCCTATCCAGACAAGGCCAGCAGTAGTGGGGACAACTGTGTGCTCTTTCTCTCCCCTACCCTGCATCACCTCTCCTCCTGTTTCCCCTGTTCCAGGCAGCTTGTGGTAATGGGTGTTACGTGCTTAGTAACAGGTCGGGCTGCCCCTTACCCAGTTGTGTACCACTGCTTCACAGGATTTTATACTGGTTTGTTGAAAAATCCTCCAGCTTCGCTCCCGGGCCCGTGCAGAGCTGTTCAGTACACGTGCTGCTGGGCAAAGCTGAGCTGCCTTTGTATTTCCCGTTCGGCTGCTGAGCCTGTTGCTGGCCAGGCACAAGGGACTGGAAGGCACAGAGGTGTCCTGGAGCCCACATGCTGAGGTGGCTGAGAGGAGGAAAGGATTTCCTGGCTCCCTGCTACCGCTGACCAGAAGAGTGGGGTAAGACAGCTGTTGCACAAGCAGGACCTTTGTTTTTCATCCCTGTCTTTGAAATCAGGGAGAGTTTGTTAGCACAAGGCAGAGATTCGGAACAGCCACCCTTTCTGCCCTGCCACCTGAAGCAGCCCACTCCAGCGCTTCCCCCAGGAGCAGGAAATGTTGCTGTAATCACAAGTGTGTGTTATTAGCATAATGTCAGATCAGTAAGACTTTTGCTGTCTTCTTCACGTTCTGGCAAGACTTTTAAGCAAAACAGAAATTACATTTACAACCCTGTTCTCCGAGACAGAAACATAACTTAATGAAAACATTCTGAGCTATTAGAGGAAAAGAAACATTTTCAAAAACCAGTGCAACTGTGGAGTGCATCTGCTTTTTCTCATACCACTCTCCACATCCACTCACTGGGCAACAATGAACAAAACGTAGTGCTCTTGGACTACAGAGGCATATAAAGACAGTTCCAACTTTTCAAAGTTACCAACAGCTTTTGAATTACTGTTTGGCCTCAAAAACAGGAGCTGGACACTGATGGGACACTTTTAGTTGGTACATTAGATGATAGATCCCAGATCTTTAGGCATTTTAGACTGTAGCCAAGGGTGCCAATCATCCTGTCCAGGCAAACACTTATATATATAAAAGTCACCAAACTCCTACACAGAGATTAAATGGTATCAAATGCAGCTGTACTTGGCCTGGACCTCTGGATTGGAAAAGGTTGTCCTTACAGGTGCTGTCTCCTTTGCAGTCCAGCCTAACTGAAGCTGTAGGAAGAGTACACAGACGTGTGCATTGTGACTCTGCTTTTTCTGGGAAGAGATTGAGAGAAATACCTGGTGATGCAGAACAGCAGGAGTGTGGAACATACATCCTCTTCAGACTGGGCTCAGTTTGCCCCACTGTTTCCAGTCCTGAGCATTTGTGCCGGTCTGAAAATAGCACAGGAGGTGATAAAATGCCAAATGTGAGACTTCATTTATTCTAGGGTTTAATCACTGTGAGCTGGCTCCAGGCTGAGTGCTTGTCCTAGTTGAACCAAGTGCTAATTTGTTGTCAGAAGTTATTTTATAAGTATCTTCACAGCATAGGATGGTTCATGTGGGTATGTGTGTGGATTGTAGACGCTGCTTCAGGTGGAAACAATAACATTCATATTCAGTGAAGATGAAAAGGAAAGATACAGCTGCAGAGACAGCAACAGCAAATGAGTGGTTTGGGAGTCGATGGCAAATGAGTCCGTAACAGCGAGTCCTGTGGGACTGAGACCGTGGGGATACAAGGTACCAGAATTCTACAGTGTTCTTCTGGCAGAGAGAGCCAGCTTGCTTTCAGGATTGTGTTTCCAGGGAACTGTAAGAGAGGCTGCCAAAAGTTCCATTTTTCTTCATCCTGGTATGTGGAACTGCATATTCCATGATATCTTGTACCTAAAGGGAAACTTAAGAAATGGAAATTAAAGATCAACTGGCTTGTGCACCCTGCATGCTCTAAGGAAGTGGAAAGCTGGTTTGCCAGAGACAATTTTTCCATCGTGGATAAATCAGATTACTGCTTTTGTGCCTCATCTGCCAAACAGAGATGGTATTTCTTCACCTTTTAGATTCTGGCAAAGCTAAAACAAGTGTTTGTAATTAGCCTTGGGATTCTTGGACACACAATTTTCTTGTGTCTTTCTGGTAAGTAAAGTGCTAGGACTTACTCATATGAATCCCATGATTCCACAGAGAGGATTTATCTTCAATCAAAGGCTGTAAGAAAAATTAGGACTAGGAAAAGACAGCTTCCTGAAAGCCAGGCTATGTATTTGATAGTCATATCCCATCTGAAGGTTTTCATGTGTTCTACCTTCAGGTAAACTTCCTGCAGCAAGTCATCGCTTCAGCTGGAAGATTTGTGGAAGAAATAAGCAATACATAAAACTGGATGAAATTCGATTTTACACCTATTCATTCGGTACCCTGATGAGTGATACACGGGAATCGCTAGAAGATGATGAATCTGACAGACAATGAAATGGACAATTGTACTATTAATCATGATATCCACCAGACAGTATCCCCTGTGGTATACATATTTGTGTTTGTGTTAGGCTTGCCAGCGAACTGCCTGTCTCTGTACTACGGGTATTTACAGATCAAGGCTAAAAACGAATTGGGTGTCTACCTGTGCAATTTGACTGTAGCAGACCTGCTCTACATATTTTCTTTGCCCTTTTGGCTTCAGTATGTTTTACAGCATGACAACTGGACCTACGATGAGCTGCTGTGCAAAATCTGTGGCATCCTCTTGTACGAGAACATCTATATCAGTGTGGGCTTCCTCTGCTGCATCTCTATCGACCGGTACCTGGCAGTCGTGCACCCTTTTCGGTTTCAGCAGTTCCGGACAATGAAAGCTGCTGCCATTGTGAGCATCGTGATCTGGACCAAAGAAATACTGACATGCTGCTTTGTCTTCAGGCACAGGGAGGTCAGTGTGGATGCTGACAGGCACGTGGTCTGCTTCGAGCATTACCCCATCAAAGAGTGGGAGCACAACGTCAATTACTACCGCTTCTCTGCTGGCTTCCTTTTCCCCTTCTTTCTGCTGGCATTCTCTTACTGCGGGATTTTACGGGTTGTCCACAAGAGTCATGGCACTCAGAAGAAGAAGAAGATCCAAATTAAGCGACTGGTTTCAAGCACTGTTTTAATTTTTTTAGTGTGCTTTGGGCCATACCACATTCTACTCGTGGTTCGCAGCTTGTTGGAGAACAGCTGCTCGTTTGCTGAGAAAATATTTAACATTTACCATGTTTCTCTCCTGTTGACTACCTTTAACTGTGTTGCTGATCCCGTGTTGTACTGTTTTTCCAGTGAAAGCATTTACCAGAACTTTGCCAGGATGCGAGACTCTTGTTTCACATGTTTAGGGTGTCCGAGATCTGAGACGAAGGAATCCTACGCCCTGAACACTCCAGAAACTCTCAGCAGGCTACAGCACGAGCAGCAGCCAGGGCTATTGCAAATATCACCTGATGGTACTGAAATGAAGGACTTCTCCACAGCGAACACGGGCAGCCTATAGCACCCATCTAAAACCTGTGGCTGTGGCTCTGTGTGTATCCACCTGATTCATGTGTCTGTTGCCACAGCATTACCTCCCAAAGGCTTATTAGTAATGCAGCACAGTGAGGTCATTTCTGGAGGTGCTTGGACCTTGGCAGTAGCAAGGAAAGCATCCCCTATGTCAGTTCAGTTACAATCACATGCCTGTTGTCTTTGTGGTACCACCCTAAGCCTGTTGTCTTGATGACTGTGTTGACTGGAATAAGCTGGTACCCATGGTGTGTGGTTCTGCCTGTCAGGGCTTTCTGTCTGGCCCGTAGCGTCTAGAGAAAGTAATTCTCTACAAGCAGTTATCATCTGCTGTTTTATCATGACAGGTTAAATGGCCCCATATGTAGTTTTAAAAGGAAAAAAAAAAAAATTGCACTTCTGTAGCATTCCTGTAACTCTGGAAAAACTCCCTCTTCAGCCAGTTCCGAGGCTTGCGGAGGCTCTGCCAGAACCAGCCTCCTGAACGGCCAACCCAGCAATGTGAGGTGTTCTGGGAGAACCTGTGCAAGAAACTCTGAGGCCGGGTTGGATGAGGCTTTGGTCAACCTGGGCTAGTGGAGGGTGTCCTTGCCCATGGCAGGGGTGGTGGAACTAGATAGTCTTTGAGGTCCCTTCCAACCAAATCTATAATACTACGATTCTAGGCTCAGTCTCTGCTGAGACCTTCAGTCTGTTGATTGACTGTTGAACCTCAGACTGTTGAACCTCATCATAAGGCTCCTAATAACTCGAGAGGTATGAGATCTCTTGGCCTCAACGGGATAAATAATTTGGTCTGTTGACTTGGTAAAGAATGGGAAGTTGGTAGTGCTTGAGGGGCTTTGAACCCAGGTGCTTCCCCAAGTCACTGTTCAAATGTAAATTTAGTTACATCTGAATTGTACTAAACCTTCCTAAGGTCCGTTGTGCCCTTTGCAATCTGTGTGTCTTTGTGCAGCATAAACCATACAGGCAATTAAATAAAAATTCATTTGTCAGGGAAACTGTGCAATGGATTCTGTTGAAACTGTGTTCTCCTACAGATACTCCAGCATAGGGTTTGGTGGCTGTTAGTAGATACAGGATCAGAAGTGTGATGTATGAATGATTGTTTCCCAGTATAGACAGAAAACAAAGTACAGGTACCGGCAGTTAAAGGTGTGGGAGTTGTGCTCTGCAGTATTGTTTCCACTGCCATCTCCTCTCTAGGGTTTTTTTTTCCTTTATTATACCAGTGGATACTGTATGATGATGATTCTTTGTGATCTGGACATCATCCTTTTGGTATCTGTAGCTCTTGCCTTGTCCTTTCACTTTCCTAGTTTCAAACCTCTTTCTGCAACCCGGAGCTGGCAACTTCCAGCAGCAGTAACTGGTTTTGGGTTCTGGGGTTTTTTAAATGTCAAAAGATTCTCTAGTCAAATGCTCTACTCGTGGTACCTGAAGTGTGTCACTGTAACACAGCCTTGCTTGTCATCAGTTTCCAAACAGCAATATATTCTAGCAGTCTTCTGGAACCCACCTTCAGAGTGCAATATCAGAAATAACCAGGGGGGTGTTTAGTAAGGAATGGGTTTATTATTTTCTTCCTGTATTTGTTCACGCTGCGTTGGAAATAACTATCTTATGGCTTTGGCCCACGGTTTCTGTTTGGGAGACTAGGGGGCCTCTCCTCCCTCCTCTTGCAGAAAGGGTTCATGTCCCCCTTCCCAGGAGGGGATTAGGTTTGCTTAGGTTAACATTTGGTTTGTTTAATTATTTTGCATTTCTTTATACTTAGACCACTTACCAAGCTGGATTAATTACTTTATATGTGCATTTTTTCTTCTGCCTGTTGGTGCTGTTTAGTTTTACTTTCTCCTAAGCTCTCCTCCAGCCTCCTCCCTGTCTCAACACGGCCGTGACTCCCATGGTCAGCACGCCCTGCTTCTGCGTTGCCACGCAGCAAGCCAGCTGCTTGGACTCCCATGACCTGGCAGGCTGGAAGACACACACGTGGCTTGTTCTGGGATGAAACATTTGTTGTCCTGTTTATGCTGTGCTGCTTTGCAGTTACCCATGCTGTTTAAATTAGGCTGCTGGAATGCAGAGCATGTCCTATTACATCGAATTGTCATCCGAGGGATTAAGGCTTATTTGAGTTGGCACTTTGATGTGGTCAGCTTTTGGTCAGCTGCTGCAGTTTAAAATCAGATGGAAACTCGTGTGATGGAGCCCAGCATGCTGCTCCAGTTCCCAGGGTTTAACCTGCTAACCCGCAAGAGAAGGGGGAGATTTTTCCTTCTTTCTTTCCCCCAGAAGTCAGTTTTTTATCCATTCTTTCTACATTGTAACTGTTAGGCTTAGGCTGCAGAGGAAGGTAACTGTCACTCAGAACTTTGCTTTCCAGCTCAGCCAGGACATGGTCAATCAAGGGTCCTGCTGTTGCAGAGGTAGGCAACACCTTGCTATCGGATTGAATAGAGCACTTGGGACTGCACAGGAGAAGGAAGGGATTTTAAAAATATGTGCTGGAGAAACAGGCCAGTAAATGATTACATTTCATATGTCTTAATAGAATCTGCTAAAATTTGCACTTTGGCAAAAGTTCACCAGTAAAGTTTGTTTGACAGGAGTTGGAATCGTACATCACACCTGTTAGTGTAAGGTCAGTAAGCTGCTGAGCAGGAGCACATGGAGAGGGAGATAAGTTGCCTCTTTTCTCAAACAAACATTCTCCAATGATGCTAAATCATTTTCCTTCCCTGAGAAGGAAAATAAAACTCGCCTGTCAGAAAGAAAAGTAGATACAAGGTGTTGCTGGGTGCTGGAAGTCCCCTGTCCTTTGGAAAAGGCAGTGGCTAAACAGAACTGCCAGTGCCATCCTGCTAAAGCACCGTGGTTCGGTGCTCACCTCTTGTACCATGAGAATCATTCTGTGGCAGCCAAGGTGTCAGTGCCTGAGCTGTGGTGACAAGCACAGCCTGTCCTCTCTGCTGTGAGGGCTGGCAGCCCTGATGCTCTTCTGGAGTTAAAGTAAAATCACAGCTTTACATGACAAAAGTCAGGCACAATTCACAACCATTTGTCATGTACTGGTTTGGCTTGAGGAGGCCTCTGAGATTTAATTAATTTTGCTTCGTTTAGCAATTCAGCTCCTGAGGAGACTATAACTGGAATTCATCTAAATGTTCATTTACATAATTTTATTTCATACTGAATGCAAATGGTTTTTATTTCTAATTATGCTTTCATTTCTAAGCATTAATTTTTAATTACTATTTATGTATTTAGTTCATTTATTCTTAATAATAGGGTACCCTGCAATGCCTACAACCTCTCTGTGTTACCTGAAGGGGGCGAAATATTTCAATGGTAAATTACAAAGGGTATAACCCACCCTCCACACCCAACATCTGCAACGCTGCCCTTATTTTCATTAGCAGAGTTAAAGCTCTCCACTTACCTCATCATACTTCCACAACATGCCCACCACCATAGGACAGTGGTGTTAGAGGGCCTACAGGTGTGCAGGGGCTGTACTTTCACTGCTGGAACACTCCCTGGGTTAGGGCTGGTTTTGTTTGAACCTCCCCCCCCCCACCCCGACCCCACAAGGTACTTTTAAACCCGAGCTGCTGTAGGAGACTTTGTGGTGCAGAGATGAGGTTAGTAAAACAGGAACAGCAATGCAATCATACCTCATTTTAATATTTTCTTTGTAAGTAATAAGTTGAAAATAAATTATGTTATTTGTACAAGCCAGATCAGCTCTTGGCATCTGGTATTATTTAACAGCCAGTATCTGTTACAGAAACTAGCTGGGCAAACTCAGCGTGGCGATAGCCCCTCCTCGCCTCCCAGAGATGTTGTAAGGGTGCTGATGAAAGGCTGTGTGCAGCCAAGGCACCAGAGAGAAGTCATCTTTTTCTGACCTTCTACGCCCTGTGAGAGCCTGGGGAGTAAGGCCACGGCAGGGGAGCAGCTCTTGATGCAGAAGCCCTTAGGGGCGGTCAGTGCCCACTTGGTGCAGCAGCTTCTCAAGCACGAGCGAGTGGGTGCTGTGGAAGGGCAGCCCGTCCACTTCCATCTCCAGGCTGGCAGTTTTTCCACTGCGGACCCCGAGCTGCACAAGTGCTTTCAGAAGCTTTTCTTCCTTAAAAAACCCAAACAAATAGAATATAATTAGAATCCTGAATCAGACAAGAGAATTCATGGGTATTTTCATTTTAAAGGCACTTAGGGGAGGCTCAGCCCCCATCCTCTGTATTAATTTTGGATAGAGATTCACTAACACCATTTTAAAATGTCCTACAGAATATATGTGGTCTCTGGAAGTTAGAGATTGCTTAGAGATTTGACTGTTTAATTACTGAGTGGCATTACTGTTCTCCACGCTCCCTCAAACAAGCTAACTCAGAAGCATGAACCTTTCCTGCCTGCTTTCAAGTTCCTATATTGCACAAAGCAGGATCAGAGGAACTCCTCTCAAAGTATCTCAGATCCCAGCCTGTCCTTTCCCCAGCGTAGCAGTGGGCTGCAGACGCATTTTTAAGGAAAAAGAACAGAGGGAAAGAAGATATGTCAGGAACAAAGGTAACATGGAGTACCTGAATGGGGTTTTTGTGATCACCTGCCTGCATCTTGTGTGGCCTCTATGTGCCTTTTGCTCTCTACCCTCATTGCCTAATGATTTTATGATAAGTCTAGTTGCTTGGAAAAGGGATGGGGGTGGGAGTGGGGTGGGTGGCAAGAGGGAAGAAAACTCCAAAGTTGGACTTCCTTGGGATTCTCTGAAATAACATCTACTTCCCTTTGTTTAGAACTCCAACTCGATTTCATGTTTATAAGTTACTTTCTTGCTTAATTGTAAAGTAAGCAGATAGTAAAGTGTGTTCCAGGCTGAGCTGTTAAAGTACACAGAGGGAACAAAATCCTTGGTTGTGAGCTATAGGCCCTTTAGTACTGTGAGACAAAAACATGGGGTAAAAATCAGCTCTGGAAAGCCCCTTGTGTTAGGAATGGTGAGGTTAGAAGACCTGGTTTCAAATGAGCACATGTCTAGTGTAAATGGCTTTACTTTCCATTTTACATGAAGTGTACACAGTAAAACTCTTTCTGCTGTCTTAGTATTTACTATAAAAAGAATTTATTTCTCTCATTCTGTCAATAAAAAAACCTAAGAAAAATAAGCCTGGTCACGTCTCAGCTTCCCCCTGCCCCAGCCCCGTGGTAATTTCCATCAGACCTTGAAATAGTCATGCCCCTACCTTTGTTTCCTGCCTTTGCTGGGGATGCCTTTGCTGGTCCTTGGCCTCCCGTTCTGTTTCCATTTGTGTGGGATCCTGCTTTGATGGGAACTGCTGCTGGAACAGCCCTACCGGTGTCCTCGACAAACAGCTCTCCAGGCTGAAGTGCTGCTTGTTTGATAGCTACAGGTTACTGTGCAGGAGTAAGTCCTTTATCTCCTGGATACAAACAGTGTAACTGTCTAATATTCTCTGACTAAATGTTAGTGGTTTTTCTAGGAAGACTTCTAAACCATAAAGGATGCAATAGCTTTGGGTCCGAGTTTAGGTTGTGTTTTGCATACTATTGCATGTGGCCAACATCTAAACATTTCTGAAGGCATTAATGCCTACTTTGGAAGCTCAGGTAGCAGAGAATTCAGTGTGATTTGGTGACTTGCTTTCTGGCTGTACTTTATAGTAAGGCATCCTAGTTCTTAGCTGCAGTAAAGTTCAACAGGGCACTGGTCTAATAAAGAAAAAACCCCGTACGTGGTTACATGGTGTCACCTTTGGCATCATGTGAGGATACAGCTACTTAAGGAAATTGTCTGGATACGTTGGTAGCATAAAAAAGTGCTACTTTATCATTTATTAAATTATAAATACACACCAGCAGAGTTAACCACCTGATCTTTCTGCAAGAGCAAGATTTTCTTAGCACTGTGTATCTACATGCAAAGTGGCAAATTAGATCTCTCCTGTCAGAGAACAGACACCTGGATTAGATAAGCAATATGTCATCCCTTATTCAAATTTTTCTCCTACATATTTACATGCTACTGCTCCCTGATCTACTTACATGGGGGAAACAGGCTTGCTTGACTTAATATGATTTAACTATGCTGCTAAATTAGATGCAGTTGTTTCCAGTTGTAAAGGATCATATACAATTCTAATCACCTTCGTTAGCTGTGAAGTGCTGCAATTTGCTCAGTCCTCTGTTCAGTAAATAATTATGTTGGGAGTGGGGTAACAACAAATAATCAAATTAAGAGAAAAGGAACTTGCTAATTTGCACTTTGTTCAAGGGAAAGAACTCCCTTGTGAATCTGAAGTAAAAGAATGCTAATCCAAATATCCCATCTTTACATATTGCTCATTGATAAAGTAATTCATATTCTTCTAGCTCACCATTTCAGAGCTCAGTAAAAGAATAAACTGCCTGACACATGAACCTGACTGTGAGATGCAAGGAGACGCAGAGCTGACTGTAGGATGCTCAGCATTAGCTGCTGCACAGGTGGGAATATGTGTTTCCCTCCAGTTATTTCAGAATAAAATAACCTCCATCATCTGAAAAATACTGCCCTAACCAACATAATTAGGATTCAGCTGCACAGCCCCGAGGTGAGGACAGGTTGGTTAGATCCAAGTGTTCCTTGCACGTTAAGTTCCCAACAAGGAACAAGCACTTTGCTCTTAGAACAACGTGTTCACAGCTCAGTCCAGGAGCTCGGAGCCACCTCTGTGCTCTGCTCAGTGGGGACAGAGAGCTCAGCAGCTCTGGTGCTTGTTACAGCCCTTGGACGTGAGGCTGCAGAGAAAGAACCTTTGTGTTTCAGGGGAAGCCTGCCTTTAGTAATGCTGACCTGTCGTTTCCACAGAGGAAGGCCAGTTTGGGCAGAAAAATCAAACAGGTTACAAGAAAGCTGGTTGGTGCTGAGGCACTCCACCTGTCTTCCTTCTGAATGCAAATACAAATGCTGGGGGGTGTGGAGTGGTGCTCTGTATCTTACTGGGGTAATTATTACAGCATTAAAAGACACTGGATTGGGCAGAAAGTAGCCATACAAATGGAGCTGGCCTGAGGGATTTTAATACTAATGGAGGATGTGAACACTAATGTGTTCACTCTTCTACACTGCTTACTGTGGCATGATTTGTAATTACAGATCCATATTCTCAGCAGACACTTTGTCATTTCTCTCCTCCACAAAACTTTCCATTAATTTTATCTCAATAGTTTTAGTATTGCATTTTCAGTAGCCCATCATTGGATCATTATCAATATTCCCAGCTGTATAGCTTAGTAAAACAAAAACAAGGACTGCCTGTATACAATATCACATTTAATTACAGTATCTTATTGCCAGGAATTTTAGTCATAGTAGGTTTTATGATATGATCATTTAAATGGCAAGAAAAAAGTAGATGTAACTGGAAAAGAAAACATGGAAAAGTGAAAAAATGATTAATCTGGTTTTGGAAAAGATTGCCCTGGAAGGTGCTATATGCTTTGTTAAGTCTGAGGGTAAGTGGCTACATGGCTTTGCTAAATGTTGGCATCAGTTTCAGGTTTATGACCTTTAGATGGAAAGCTAAAATAGCAAGGATGAAAATGAAGTAACCCTATTCTAAAATACTTAAGAGGTGCTTTGTTGGAATTTCATGCAGAATGTACCATCATCTCAGGAGAAGTACTGCACTGTTATGGGCAGCATCTGTGGTAGATGGATAATGTTTTGCTTAGCGTACTTGGAGGTCACAAACTTACCAGTTTTGCCCAAGTCTCTATAGAGCTACTCTGCCAATAAAACGGATCTGAAGCTCCTAAGTAATGGTGGAACAAACCTTACTTGATCATTGAGTATATTTTTAAACACTGCTGAGTTTAAAATAGAGCCTCGTGCTTAGCAGGATGAGCACAGATCACAGTCATTTCTCACCCCTCTCAGCTATTTAATTTTTCTCAGTCTGAAACCACTGCTTTCCTAGAATATCACACTGCTCAGAGCTGCATTAGACCAAACAGATTTTAAAATATACATCTGCAAGTTTTACTCCAACTTTAATTTAGAAACACTGACAACTCCTTATAGAAAGGTTCTAACATAGCAAGTAATGATGGAAAGATCAGAAGTAAGGTACAAAGATCACAAGTGTGGAGTGGCTTCTGTATTAGGACTGTGACTTGATTTTGGGAGACAGACATCTTCTAAAGGAGGATACAACAGACTTATAAGGGCCTGAACAATGGGAAGGGGGTGAACAGGGAATTGTTAGTCACTACTGCACCGCAATGCAAGGATTTCTTGCAGTGGCCATAAAACTGTGGCACTGTCTTGTGCTTGAAGTCACAGCACAAGAATACATTGATATCAGAGAGATTTTATGTTCAATCTGTCTTGAATCCTTTGTAGAATATTCGCAGTACAGCGTGGCTGCTTATTCACCAGGGATTCCCAGAAGTCCCCAGGAGCCATGTGGAAGCCAGCTATTGACTTGGACTGGGCAGCGATTAGCAGCTGGTAGCTGATTCTATCTACATGTCACAGACAAATCACAACCCCCAGAAATTACCTTGGTAACTGATGGAAGTGCTGATACCCAGGCTGGCTTCTTTGATAACTGTGGAAACCCAACAGCTTTCCTCAGGTAGCGGTCATGTGTTTCACAGGTGCTGAGAATATACAGCGCACAAGCAATGGCATAGCCTCCCCAGTTAGAGACTCCTGCAAAAGAATTTAATCATGAAACCAAACTGTTACACGAATTGTAAAAGCTTACTGCAAAGACACTGAGACCTGCCTAAGCCACCTACAGCTGAGTCGTGGTGCTGGGAACTGGCAGGTGGGTACGAACTGAGTATCGAGGTGAGTTGGGAAAGTTTGTGTCAGAAAAGCCTAACTTAATAGAATGTTCTCACCAGTTTTCCAGATTGAACTTCTGTCCATCTAGCTTAGATTGTCTTTTGTCTTTCCAACAAAGCACAAACTCAAATGGGCACGGTCTGCAGGACAATTCCACCTGGCTTAATGTGAAGTCCAGGACCTCTGAGGAGCTGTGTTATGGCCAGTGTCTGCTGTTACCCACACAGAGGTAGGAGGCTTTGATAAAGTGTCCTGAACCAGGCAAATTTCACTGGTGTCTGATTTTACAAGGGAATGCTGCACTGTTGCAGAGGAGCCCTTTTTGTTCACAATGGGGGATTAAAGAGTTCAGCTATTTTGAGATGAAGCCATGGTGAAACTAATTGTCCTTGGTGTAAGTGTAATGTACACAAGACATTCTGATGTAGCTAATGTCCATAAATATTTGTACATTGTTATGAAAGCAGTCCACACAGTCTTGTTTGATGGCTTCTTTGGCAAGACTTTACTTGAGCTCATTAGGTTTGAAACTTGCTGTGAGAAGTTCTCTCTGCTACCTGATACCTTTGTCAGGGATGCAGAATAGCAAAGTTTTCCACAAGTGTGCAAGCTGTTTTAAAGAATGTCCTTTTCCACACTTAAACATGTCCAAATGTCCACCTCACTTCCCTTTGTAGGGCCTGGGTGTCACAGTTGCTTTCAAAGTAAAAATCATCAGAATTGCCAGAGCAGCCACCATAGATACTATATAAATATATCCAGAAGAAGCAGCTGTAATTATCACTGCACTCTCATTTACCCCAAAAAATTTAGTATCAAGAGTGCTAGATACCCAGGTTAGACACTTCAGCCTAAGTTCAGTTCATAAGTTGTCCTTCCTGAACATCCCTCTCATTGCAGATTGTCACTCTCTTCTTGTCAGTTCTGTTCTCAAACATCAGCCACTTTCCCACACCCACACAAAAAACCCCCTTACCAGCTACAATAGTAAAATCAGCTTCAACATCACAAGCTATTACATCTCCATTTTTGATGTGCTTCTTCACAGCATCTTTTACTTTGCCCATTCCTAATTCATTGCCTCCATCTCCGACACCTTTATTAAGAGAGAAGAGCAAATGAGTATGAACCCAAATGAATATGGAACACACCCAGTGTCTTCCCCAGAGTCTCTGTCAAGGTTCCTAGAGCCATAGGAAACTATTTATCCTTTTTCATCAAAACTGCCTAAAGACAGAACCCTGAAAGAAATCGCTGGCAGCATCACCAGTCCCATGCTAACCTGTAAGCCTACACATAGGGCATGTGCTGTACTGGTGCATGCCAGAAATCAAAACCACCCAGTGCTCACAAGCTGCAGACAGAATTAAGATAGTAAACTTTGCTTATGGGAGGCCTGCAACGAGTATCCTGTGATGCATTATCACAAGTACATTAGCACAGAGAAAGAAGATAGAAAAGGAACCCCAAATGACCTAAGAAGTTAGCCTGTGATTCTATTGAAGCAAGCCTAGAAAACTTGGGCTTGTTACAAGTTTTAATTACAAAACCAGATTAAAAGTAGCAATTACTGCAGAAAGGTGAGCAAAACTACACAGAAGGACTTTGGCAGAAGTAGGACTTACTGCACTGGCAAACTCAGAGATCACTCTCATGGTGCCATAGTCTATGAAGAGCCTGACCCTGTGCACTATTACTGTTTTCATTTTCTCTCCTAATTTAGGAAAAAAACAGCTAGTCTTGATTTTTTTTTATAGTGTTCTTGTATTCAGGGTGCGAGTGCCTTGATTTTTGTTGGTCAGGTAGAAACACTATGTATTTGTCTTGGTGACTGCAGCAAAATCAGTGGGACTGGAGGCGTTTCAGGAAAATTCTGTTTGGGACATGAAATTGTTCAACATTCAGAGCTCTGGAGATGAGGATGACATATAAACCAGCAGCTCACATGAAAGCTGGATAGTACCTGTAGTCTCCTGCCAATGTATAAAAGGAAAAAAAAACCCCACCAAAAATTGCATCTATTTAAATGGAAATTAGCATTTCTCTTTCACCTGTTAAGCTAAACAGCATGTTCTCAAGTTTGAAGATTTTATAGCAAGATCCTAGTGAAACAGAACTGTGAAGAGTTCCAATTCCTCACTGCACTGCATCGTATTTGAATTTGAAATGAGACTGTGCTCTAATGCATAGCATGTGTTACAGGAGGAAAATTACAGTATTTATAATTTACACTTCAAGCCCTGCAAACTGATAAATTTAACACTGTTAGCTACTGCATAAATATCCCCCATAGGTCGGTAGCAAATTCCATCTTTAAGTGAAACTGAAAGTTTTCTCTCAGCAGCGATATTTTTATTTAACTCCTGAAGCCTGTATAGTCAAGGGGAGTGTGAGTGACACATAACTTATATAAAAGGATTTGCCATGATAGAGCTAATCTTTTTTTCTCATCTGCTTTAATAATCCGTTCACATTTTCCCAGTGTTGGGATTTAAAGGTACTTTCTAAAGTCTGTTTGTTGGTTGCACTTTTCAAACAGGTAATGACATAATCGTGGTGCATAGAAATATGGTAATTACTGCTGCTTCTTGGTTTGATTTTTCTTGTATTAAAAATCTAACATTTTGCTTCTAATATTTAAAAAAAAACCCCAGACCCATCAAACCTTCATTTCATCTCACCCCAAGGGAGATGCCTCAAATATAGGGAGCAGAGAAACAGGAGGGGAATCAGCTTGTTAAAGGGCAGAGACTGGCAGGACAAGGGGGATGGATTAAAACTAAAGGAAGGAAGGGTTAGATTAGATCTTAGGGGGAAGTTTTTTACAGAGAGAGTGGTGAGGGGCTGGAACAGGCTGCCCAGAGAGGGGGTGGGTGCCCCATCCCCGGGGGTGTTCAAGGCCAGGTTGGATGGGGCCCTGGGCAACCTTGTGTAGCTCCAGGCCAGAGGTTGGAGGCCCTGCCTGTGGCAGGGGGTTGGAGCTCTGTGACCCTT
Organism: Porphyrio hochstetteri; assembly: GCA_020800305.1. Taxonomy (NCBI): domain Eukaryota; kingdom Metazoa; phylum Chordata; class Aves; order Gruiformes; family Rallidae; genus Porphyrio; species Porphyrio hochstetteri. Next base: position 2,176,376 of record CM036908.1, read on the forward strand.
GGGGTCCCTTCCAACCCAGCCCAGTCTGGGATTCTATGATTCTGTGATAATATAGATGGCTGAAAATAGACAAAATGAATCCTCCTCTCTTTAAGGCCTGAGTGCTTTCCAGGGAGGGGAAAACAGTTTTGTGGGATTTGCCACGCAGGTTTTCACTGACTACAGTGGCTTCTGAAGCAACAGTCATGAGGAGTGCAGGGAAGGTCAGTGGGCTGTGCTGAGCATCCTTTGTCTGGAGGGGACTTTGGGAGCCATTCAGGAGCCCCTGTATAAACAGCACATAGCTATGCCAGTTGTGTGGCAGCTGAAAAAATAGCGTGTGGGTTTGATAACAGCTCTTAATCCTTTATTTCAGTCTTTTGTGGAAAATGGCTCCTTCCAACCCCAGCCTTTCCTGTCTTCTGAGTTTGCATATTCTTTGAGGTTGCTGCTTAACCCATGAGTGTATGCTGTCGGTACCCACACAGCTGTGGGCACTGCTCATGATGTGTCTTGTGGTCAGGCTTCTAGATCAGATTTTTTTAAACACAGACATTGTGTGACAGCAATTAATTGGAACATAACAAATGTTCTGTTATTTCCCCTCTCCACCTGTTAACACAGTGCTTCTTGCCACTGATAAAGACTTCTGGAAGGCCGAAAACTCGACCTTTTTATTATCCTTTTCTGGTCTATAAAGTTACCTGAGAACCCATTCACATGGGTCCTGTACAACATTGGTGTTTTCTTTGGAACCAGACATATGCCTCCGAATTCCTACTGACCATGAAGAAAGTCAAAGATAACCTCACCTGGAAACTTTATCAGAATCAGTAGTGATATATTATCATCAGTAGTGAGAGAAAATGTGCAAAGGCCACAGTCCAGATTTCTGCCTTTTTTAAGCTAAGCTTTGCAGAAATACATTGAAAAAAACAACAGCTATCCCAAGAAATTGTAATCAGATTTTCAAAAGACAGCAAGGTAACAGACAATGTAAGAAAAAAATCACATTGTTCAACTGGTTCTCCAGTGTAGAACATATCCTTATGAGAACCTCTTAGCCTTATTCAGTCAGTCTTTAGCCTCTCTGCTGAGATTGCCAACAGAGTGCCACCTAGAGTGCTTCTTTTTGAATGCTGGAAATTACTCCTCAGAACAGGACAAAAAATTTAATTACATCTAGGTACAAGTTTTAAGATAAAACAAAATACACTGGTGAACTCTTCTGCTGTACAGATTTTAAATTATCCCAGTACAGTGAAATCAGATTATGTATTATCTCTGCAGGAGCTCTCTAAATTCTGTGGAAATGTTTGAAAAGACATAGTACTGAGAAGTCCAAGTCCCAGTGCCACTTGTAATACTGAGGAGTGAGCCCACAGTACTACAAGAGACAGAAAAAACAGATCAGCAGACATGTTCTGATGTGACTGACATCAGCCTGGCACAGAAACTCTTTTCTAATGTTGTGACACTTATTTCTAATTTTGTTTAATATTTATATTGATTATCTACCTCCTAAGTCCATCTTGGGCCACCCACTGTATCCTGCAGCATCTGACGTTGTACCCCACGTTACCCATCTGTGATTCCTTGATCTATGGCACGTTCTTTCAAAACCTGCTGCAAGTCAGTTCTCAGGAAAAAAGGGCTATTGACAAAAGAGCACTGTGTTGGCAACAGCACTTTTATTAGATGTATTAGTCAATGCTAATGTGGTTTTGGCAAGAAGGACAATGTACTCTGTTAAAGTTCACTACTGTATATGTATGTTTTGTTAGAGGAGACACTGTAATAACAGATACACAGTCCCTGCTCAAGAGAATGTGCTGCTAAAAGGCAACAGACACTAAGAATCTGTCCAGATTGTTTTTTAACACGGGTGTAACAATCATACAAATAACCATAATATTTTAATGTATAATGTTTGTATTCAATAGACATTTGCTCTCTATGCTGCCTTTCACACGTAACATACAGACTAAAGCCAGTGTCAAAAGCTACACTCAGAGAAGCACACGTGTGTGTACACTGATGTATACACAGTACACACATCTGGGCTCGCTTCATTTGTCCTCAAATAACTTTGGAATCAACTCTTTCGTTGTTTTTTTTTTTCTTTGGTTGTGAGAACTCTTCAATAGAAACCTCTATTTTTTCTCCAGCAATGGTCTCTAAATTTCCCCACACCGAGCAGCTGTAGCCCACAAGCAATTACTCAGTCAGCACCTGCCTTCTGGGCCCCTTCACTTCCAGTAACAGTTCCTATTCTGTGCTTCTCTTGCCTCTGAAAATACAACGCAAATTCAGGTGTACCTGTTGTTGTGACTCCTGGAATGGTTTGTGCAGCCAAAAATAGTTCATCTATGGGATCCACGAGATGTTTAATGTTAACTTTCCTGGCATTGTAGTAATTGCCATCAGCAGCCATCCCAGCACGCTCGATTGCTACCAGGTGATCAAATCTGTTTAGAGAGGAGTGAAAAAGCAGAGGAGAGAGGCCAAAGCTGTGATTCTCATGCAACAAACCCTTTCATCAGCTGCTGCTTTTGTGGTGCCTGGTTCTACTTTTCGATCATCTGAGACTCAAGGTAAAACTCAGATACTGTTTTGCAGTTATTTGCAAAGTCTAGTCTAGCTTCTTTATTACCTTAGTGCAATCCCCCCACACCACGTTTGCCCCTGAGAAATGGAGAAGTTCCTGAAACCCTCCTAGCCAGAAATCCTTCAGGTCAGCCATCTGGCCTTGCTCTGTTTCATGTTGAAATGCATAATATCTTGTGAGATGTTAGTGTCTATAAGCATTTTCAAAGAAAGTGAAAAAGTGGCATATTAATGATCATCTAAATCCTGGTTAGTGTAAATAGAGTTCCTTCTTAAAGTGCATTGCTTGGCAAATGTTCCTGTGTTTCTAGTTAGGGAGGTTTTTTGTTTGGCTCCTTAGATTTGGAGGACTTTCCTTTATGGCTATTTTGCTAGCAATGGAAGTAGACAGATGTACTGCAGATGGCCTACATTTTAAGCAGAATTTGAGTACTCAGTTCTGAAGCTGTATGTTAGAATTAAGTTATTTTGCTTTTGTTTCTCCAGTTTTACTGTCAAGAGGTTACTCATTCTGCTGAATTAATGTTTTTGTGGGTGGGTATCCCCCACAGTGACTCCAGAGACCTTAAGCAGGTTAGTTGTCTGCTTTAAAGAAACGCTTCTTTTAGCTCTTTGGGACTGTGGGTTAAATTGAAATAGAGGCTGGCTGCAATTACATTATGCATAGCTATAAACCACATTTTTAAAGAAACACAGAAACAATGAAGACAGTATCATACATACTATTACATTATACAACTATAGCATAGCTAACCCATGGAAAGAAATGGGAATTAAGTTGATGAAACAAATACTGGGTGGAAGATCTTTTTATTAAAGACAACAAACTGAAGGCAACTACATTGTGCTTTACAAGTAAAGACCAATAAAAAGAGCAATGTATGCCTACTTAAAGGAAATGTGAGTTGCCAGCTAAGTAATGAAATGTGTGCACAGCTACTTAGCAAATTCCCCAGTGCATTAACCCTAATCACACTCTGTATAAATCTGAATTTTTGCCCAACAATGCCGCTGCAAACAGTTCAAACTGATACTGAGAAGTGCATGCACACATCCATAATTCTGGCTTTGGCTGCCTAAAGATAACAGGATGGTCTTGTTCACACTGTTAGAAACACAGGTCAGATTTCCCCAGCTGTCAGGCTTGAGCCAGTGCTCTAGAAAGAGAATGCACTCCACAACTCTTAGCTGTTTCACTGACTCCAACATAACACTTCCCCGTTTTGATTTTTCTCACTGATTTAAAAGCTGGTACAATAATGTAGTGTGTTTCTATATTTACAGAGTAATAGCTGAAAAGATTTTAGAAATGTTTCAAGGGAAAAGGGCTATTGATGTATGAAGTATCATTTCTTTGTTTGCACTTCAGAAATGCAGAATAATATGGAATTCTGTACTCTATGTATGCTCTAGTACCCACGTTTGGCTTCAGAGTCTGTTCTGTTCTTTCCAAGTCTTGAGGATTTACTTGTAACCAGTACACCCTCTTAGCTCATGGTCATTATTTTTATCATAACTTTATGCTGTAGGGGTGTGACCCATTATCAGAAACCAAATACACATACCTGGGTCTTCGAGGATTCCCATTCTCACACAAAAACATTAAAGCTGAATCAGCACTTTCCCTCTGGTAAGTCAACAGAGGGATTGGTCTCTTCAGGATTCCTACAGGACAGCAAAATACAATTTATTTTTTTTTAATATGTGCTTGAGTAAGCTTTAAAAAAATAATAAAGGCAAGCAGAAGAGTTACAATAGCAAGGACTCAGTATCTTCACACAGCTCCTGCTAAGCTCCCTGCATCCTCGCTCTAGAGTAAACTTGTTTGGATGTTAGTGGGACCTTGAGATAGAAAACAAGTCTAGAAGAGGAAGAACAGACATCCAGAATTCATCACAAACAAGTAACCCAGAGTCACTGCCCAGCTAGGTAAGCGGTAAGGTGATGACAGCTGGGTGTAACAAAATGCCCCTGCTCTGGGGGAAAGGATTGGAATGCTGTGTGCTAAGTGACAGCACACCGTGGCTCAGCGTAGCGGGATGGAAACTGAGAGCACATGTGTCTTACCTAGCTGAACAGCTTCCTCGATAATCTTTTTATTCAGATTCATGGCTCGCTGATCTGTTACCATGGCAACCTCTTTCTCCAAGGCCTGCAGTATGGCAGCAACAGCCAGGGCTCCTGGGGGCCCATCGTTCTCCTCGGGCGGCTCGTGAGTGAAGTTTGTAGGAAACCCAGTTGTTACCAGCACGGAGCGAGCATGGGAGAGAGACAGGCAAGCCTTCAGCAGCTCGTCCTGGCGCCGCAGGTGCGTTATACCCCGGTCTCCTACAAAAGTGTTCGTAAAGAGAGGAGTACACTTCAGTACATTGCTCTGCTTTTGAAGGCTCTGAATGGGTGAGCCTCTGTATTCTAATGACATAGAATGAGTTTAAAGAAAGAAAAGCCTCTGGTCACGGCAGGAATCGGGGTAATTTCCTCAGGAAACCCAGGAAGGTGTAGGATGTGAGTAATGAAGATAATGGGCTGTGCTTCCAGGTTAAGAATTTCACTTAAATAGATTTTGAAAATTATTATATGTAGCATTTCTAGGTATTAATGTAAACACCTTTTTATTTTTCTGAGAGCTTATTTCCTTTCCTTTGTCCCTCTGCTTTCCTCTGGTCTGTGGTGACAGTCATGCTAGATCATGTCTAGACACCAAAGCTAGGTTGCAACTCGAGCATCCCAGGATCTTACAGAAGTTTTGATGCAGACTGCAGATGAGTAAGCTGGTCCTTTGTCTCTATGTAACTCTATCCCCTTAGGGAAAAACTAATTCCCAAATAAATTCTACTTAATGAAATGATTGACCATAGAAGTGAGGTTACCAGGGAGTCTATAAATTCAATTAATACAGTGGTAACCAGGTGACAGCTAAGAGATCCTGTAACACTTCATGTAGTAGAGAACTGTTACGCGACCTTGAGAAATGGGTGAAGATCAACAGGTGTCTCTTCTCATGGGTCGGTCCCTAAAGAGGTGATGTTGTGTTATCTGTGCACGTCTTTCACTGTTCAAAACGCTTCCTATCCCCCCCCCCCTTCCCTGGCTCTCAGAACACAATGCACAGCGCAGTCCTTTCGATTTGCTAACACAACTCCTGACAACCACAAATACCAGCATGACCTGCTGATATTCACAGGTTGATAGTGAGGTAAGTCCTCACTATTGTTTTCTAGCCTCCTCACATCCTCACCTTTCTCACCTTCCCTCATCTCCCACTGCACTTCCCTCTTTTTGTCCTCAATTTCCCCTTTGTCATTTCTCCTTGTTCTTCCTACACAATGTACAGACAATGTATAGATAGTGGACACAGAAAAAGCTCTAAGTAAAACTTAGGTAACAGAAGCAGGGAGTATTAGTCTCTGAGAAGTGGGGCATGTTAACTGAGATGAAGTACTGTCCTCTCACTTAGCAATAAAACAAGCGAACTCTGAAGTTAGGTCCTGTATTTCTGCAGAGCATGGCATTGTGCCAAGCTGAACTCCAGAGAGAGGGAAAAGGAGAGGCCTTGTGAGTAAAAATAAACAGACCCAAACATATGCACACAGCCCAAACCTGGAGCTTGGGAGAGCTGGGTGTAAGTTGTTTTCCACTACTTCCTACAGAGGATTTCAGAAAATGTATGGGAAACAGATCAGGCTTTGCAGCAGACAGGGGTACGATTCCAGCATGTATTTTAGGAAGGGTTGTGCTATTCGCTTTGCCTTTGTTTCCATCTCCTCTTCCTTGTGCACACGTGCAGCCCTACCTCTCACCTTTCTGTGGTGATCAGGTCATGTTGGTCCATTGCACACCTCATTGATGAGTATGTCAGCAGATCTTGATTTAATCCTACCCATCAGAGAGGGGTGTTTGAGAAGCACAGGCAGCTACTAGAATTTTCTGGTAGGAGTGCAGTACCACAGGTATATGTAAAGAAACATGCTGTTTACTCAACAGTGGATACCCGTGTAGCTGTAACCAGCACGCTGAGCTGCCCTGTACTTTACGTATCAATTTCAGTTTTATCCAGTAACAGTTCTTATTCCCTGTGGACTCTCCAGTTTGCTGTAAACATTGATGCTTCTGTGTACTTCCAGAGTATACAGTCCTCAAGATCAGATACTCCATTACCCATAAGCTTAATTGGCTTTGGCCAGATCTCCGATATTCAAAGTACAGTAACAGAAAATGTAAGACCTAGTTATATTAACTCACTGTATTCCTAAAAGGATTTTTAAAATCTTAAAATTGCTATTAGATTCTTATGGTTTTCTTGAACTTTATCTAAAAAAGCAGGAGAGGTCATATCTACCTCATAACAAATCCACTAAAGGAAGAAGAGGGGTGGTTTTTTACCTGGATCTATTCCAATGAGGGTCTCTAGAGTCTTTATCTTTTGGGCTGCTTCTGCTGACACAATAGTATAATGCAGAGGATCTTGAGAAATGCAGTGGACTTGTGTGATGTCTCTTGAGGATCTGACTGCGACATTGTCATTCTTCAGGTCGGTAATGAACATGCAGCCAGGAGAATGAGTAAAAGCTAATGGAGCTCCTAAATTGGGAGAGGAAAAAAATCTTCAATTAAGCACACTGATATTGCAATATCAGAATGATAAAACCATAAAAGCTATTTAATTTAACAACATGGTCCCTGCCTGGTGACGCACACATCAGAAGAACAGGTGATATTTTAAGTTACACCGCAGCAACTAATATGCTTTGAGAAAGAAATATGTGACAACGTTCTCAGTTTGAAAAAGCTCACTTAGATAGTTGAGATCAGGTTTTTAGACAATATAATCTGATATTAATTTGAGGCAACTGAGGAACTGAACACTGGTACCTCCCAAGGAAGTCTGTCAGGAATTGGCAATTGGGTTTGACACACATGAAGAAACCAGTGCATCAACATAAGAACAAGTTACTGCTTCAGCTTGCACAGTGTGGAGGTGTGTCCCTAAGAATAAAGTCATTTTCTAGGTTCTAGACTGCTGTAGAAGCTACAGTGTCTCTCTTGCACCTTTGCATGTCCTTGCAATAGTGACATGCCAAACCTACGCCAGCTCGTGCCTGCTGGCTCGGAGTAGTCCTTTTTGGGATTAAGAAAATAGGGAATAGCATCTCTGCAGTGTCTTGCTGACCTACCTCGGAGGCCTATAGCCTGGCAGGGAATTAAAAATCACAGAAGGTGACCAGTAAGCCTTAGCAAAGGGAATCTGAGCAGCATCTAAAACCTTGGTCTAAATAACCTTATTTATTCCTGACAGAATAGTAGCTCCCTAAAATGAAATATCTGCTGTCCTTATACTAATTCCAGAAGTCTTGATCTAGATTATATTGGTAAGTTGTTGGATAAATCACAACTGGTGCAAGCAAAATCTTCCTTTGTTAGGATGGTGAAGAAGGAGGAGATACTTCTTTAACAAATACATATGTACTCGGTCTGTACTAGATGGGTTGTGGCTTGTTAAGTTTCAAAGCTGCTGGGGAACATGGTTGTGGAGGTTTAATATACCTCACCAAATGATGGGAGTAGACTATTTTTTGTGGGAAGCTAGGCAGAATTTTAACTACCTAGATGAGAAAGGAGCACAGAAAGACACAAACTGCCAAAAAATACCTGGAATGCATTAATGACAACTGGTTCTAAGACAGAAAATGGAGAAATAAACAAAAGGAAAAGGCAGACTAATCAGCTGCTATGGGCAAATGGTTGTAGAGGGGTTGGCAGACTTTTTCTCTTTTCCCTGCTGGAGAACACTGAAAAATCCTGCTCTTTTCTGTTTATATTTGGGACTGGAGAAAAGGGGTTGTATGTAGGAAAAAGAAATCTCTGCTTCTAGTGCCAAACATCTTGAGAGCAGTTTAGATAAAGGTCTGCAAGGCGCCACAAGGATGTAGCAGATCCTGCAAGGAGAGAACGAAGCAGATGACCACCCAAGGTTCTTCCAGTTATTCTGCCTATGATTTTTAGGCTTCTCTTTCAGTAAAAACTAAAATATGAGATTTCATTCCACACTAGTGATTTAGAGCAGTGAATAATACTGTCACTATGATTCAGTTGCGTTTTCTTGTCCTTTGTGCTCATGCCTGTTATAAATGAAGGGATAAAGTGCAGGACAGCTCTGTGCAGAGGACAAAGCTTCATTTACGTAAAGTGTGTCACACTTACTTAGTTTTGGAACAAAACCTGAAAGCTCAAAATTCTTTTCCAGGTCAAGCAATTTGCTAGCTCTTGGCAACACCCTGGAAAGATTTCTGGGTTGTTTTGGGTTTTTTTCTTCCCCTCCTTGTTATTTTGTTTTATGGCAATGTAATAGAAATAATATTTTTAAAAGAAGCTGCTTAAACATAATGCCATTAAACTTCTAGTTTTTTATAATACTTAAAAAACATGCTTTGATGATGCCAGACCTTTAGATTTCTGCCTCTAAAATACTCAAAAAAAAGGTGATGGAATTTTAGTAAGAGCTTCCTTGAAGGCAGACCTGTATTTTGCAATGGAAAATAACCCTGCCAAAGGTCTTTTTGTTGTTTGGTTGGGGTGCTTTTTAGCTTCCCCTTAAATGGAGTCTGCTCTTCAGCCAATTCATTCAATCCATATTAAAAAAAAAATGACCAGCAAACAGAAAACCCCACAAACCCACAACAAACAAAAACAGGGAGACAAAAAAGAGATTCAAGGGTCATTTCAAAAGCATCTCCAAATATTGTACGTACTGCAGCTGATAATTGCTTCTACTCCTGTTACTCCACAGGCCCAAAACACTGGAATATCACCAGGGTGAAGGCAAACTGGTTCTCCATAATCTGGTTTGGAAAGATCTTGTATTCCCAGCAAACCTGGAATCGATCAAAAATGAAACATTGTGAGATTCCAATTATGCACTGTTACTGCAAAGCTGGGGGCAGACCCCAACCAGCATTCAGTGACACTAAGCTAGAACTGCAACAGTGCCAAGTCCCACTGAGGTGGCACATTTAGTTTGCCTTTGAGTGCAGATCCCCTGAAACTGAGCTCACTTGTTTTCCCTTTTCATACTTGATGACATCAGTAAAAATGTATTCACTTTATTTCTGCAACGAAACACAAGCTAGATGTCTATGCTGAGCTTCCAGCATGTTATAAATCTTCTCCATCAACAGAAGGATTATATTCATAACACTGGCAAGCAAGACAAAATTACTGCAATGCAAAATGGGCTCTTTCTAGAACATGTTTTCTACTGCTTAACTTCCTACGTTCTTTAGCTAGAGAAATGAGCAACCGCTCTTTTCCCTCTCTGGGTTAGATAACTACTCACCCATCTTTCACTAAATTGTCTCTTGTTTTATTTAACAACTGCTTGTCATGTTCTGGGTCATTCTAAGCCCTTGCTCTCTCTCCTTGGTTTGAGATTTTTCAGATGCTTTAATGTACCACTGTCTTTACTGGAATTAATTTATATAGTCTGTATATATCATAATTTACTCTTTTCTGTTAAAAATAAATAGCTAGTGGAGACCTCACCATTGCCCATCATCCTGTTACTTTGAGTAATGACTTATTACTAGTTCTTCAGATTTAAGCATTCAGACCAAATACATTACTGGGTGTACTGTTAACAAGTGACATTTCCCTCCATCCTCTGCAACATGATCCTTCTGTGTGTGCAGTCCATAAGTCTACTGATTGACAAATTTCTGTCAGCAGAGGGCATTTTTTTAATTGTGACCTATCTTCACCTTACAGGTGTTTGGTTTTATTTTTTCCAAACAGCCTCCTGTTTAAAATTGTCTTCAGTTTTCCCTTGCAAAGAATAACTTACCCTTGTTTGAGCTGGATTTAAAAACCACAACCAAACATATTCTTGTCATATTTCTATTTATTCTGTGTTGTGCTCAACGTGTCCTGTTTCAGTATTTTTAAAAGTAATGCAGGATTTATTTTATATTCATCTGCTAAAACGTAAAATGAATCCGCACATACTTCTCCCCATGCTGTCAATCATTGCCTGTCACTAGAATCTGACAGCTAGAAAGTATTCACATATAAATGAAACTGCATACATTTTAGAAAATGTGGTTACATTTGGTTTTTTATGAAAACCACCCCTGCTGTGTAGCTCACCAACATCAGACAGCTATCTGCTGTCTTTTATCCACAACATCTCTCTGTTCAGCTCAGTCAAAACCTACCTTTTTTCTTTCTTTTTTTTTTCCCCAAGTCAGGTTTGTGACCATTGGGAAGGACTAAAACATAATCCATTTACTGGTGCAGGTATTGTGGTCCCACCACCTCCCATGGGTCTCCCTTTTATTTTTACACTCGGTGAAGTGTGTGCAGAGTGAAACATGAGCAGCACTGACCAGGGTCACCCATGTGAATTGGTGCTCCGTGGGCTTCTTTTAATTCAGATGTTGCTTGCACAGCTGCTTCCAACTTGCTTTCAGGAATAGGTCTCATCGTGACGACTAAGTTGCAGCAAAAAGCAGAAACAGGGTAGCAGGGCACAGCTGTCTGGCAGTTTAAAAGAGCCCAAGGTGTTAGCAGGAATACTGAATAACACGTCTGAAGTACTAGAAGGCTTCAGTCTGAAACTTTGTGCTCTCCTGGAGTTTAGAAAGGCCATGTACTAACAATAGTTTTTAATATTTTTTAAAATACCCATACTTTTTCCTTTTTCATAAGATCCAGCAGAGCAGGAGTGAAACATTCCACCCTTGAAAGTTTTAGTGATTTATATGAAGATGTTCAATGCCCTGCACTTCTTGCTTTGGTACATGCAGCACACAGTGTGGTGAGCTCAGTATGTGCTGAATATTGTCAGTAAACAACAGTCTGCTCCCTACACAGAAAGGGGAAAAGCAAATAAAAAAACCTACTGTACAGTGATAAATCCCCTTGGTTTGAATCTCTCTGTTTCTGATCTCAGGGGAGAGCTGCAGGGCTCTGTAACACACCAGGGTCAGGGAGTCCTGCTGCTGGCAGTACCCACTGCTGCAGAAGCAGCACGTCTGTTCCACACGTACAAAGTCCTTTGTACCCCTAGAAAGGCTCTGTGGAATTCATCATCCTCGCTGACTGGGATGCTGAAGCACCTTTTCTGTTCAGAGAGTGAGCAGCCTGGCTTTGTAGAAGAAAATGCCTGAGCTCTAAGTTGCATTTGAACATAAAGAAGATACGTAGACAGCTAGAGCTGTACAGAAAAGGTTCATTACCAGTCTTTCCTATAAAGATTGTTATACCTGTCACTGCAGAAACACACTGTGCAGTTCTTCACAGTACTGATGTGCTATAAACTAGGCAGTTTTCCTAATTCTGAAGAGTTTTAAGCAGTTTAGTTTTGGGGGTTTTTTTAAGCTTGATAGGACTCACGTATGAGATACATTTGCACCTTCATTTTGACCAGGATTACAGCAAAACAGTTGTGAAATGATAACAGTAAAGAGAACAGTAACTTTTGTCTAGTAGAACTGCATACAGACTATATGACAAAGGCCTGCAGTCATGTACTTAAGCGTTCCTAATATTAAAGGCCTTCCTACTGGAGCCAGAATTATTCAAGGACTTCAGTTGACATTAAAATCTGTACTATAAACTTTCTGAGCACAGTTATAATTTTCAGTGCTATGGTAGATACCTCACGTTTTTGGGAACAACTTCTGTCCCACAGGTCTGGGCTCATGGCAAAAAGGCAGTTTAGAGGCTTTGCTGTCACAGGGAAAAACCCCAAAATGAGCAGAAGGAAACTGCTATTGTCACAGCTCATAAAAGGGATGTTCCTGCTGGAGCTGGTACGGAGAGCAGGACGTGTAGAAAGGCACGGTCAGAACATGCGTGGGTCAGTGGTTGAAACATGGAAGGCAAACCAGAACAGAACCCAAATGAAACTGCCAATGCAAACAAGGAAAAACTTTGTCTCCATAACTGAATAAAAAGGCAGATTGGCCCTGCAGGAAATTGAAAAAAACACTGAACTGGGGCTGAGCATACCTTATTACCCTCTATTCCTATGTGCTCAGCACCAGCACATGCCTACAGTTACTACACAGGTGTGCTCTGGTTTTGAGGAATAGGTATATGCACATGAAGTGAGTATGGACAAACACTTGGAGGCAAGGTTACAATAAAAACTGTATGTGTGTGCAGGTACTTACCTTATACATGCTTACATTGCGGTTCTGCTCAACATTTCTTACAGGAATGCCAGCAGTTTGGACTGCTTTTTCAAAAGAGAAGCTGCAGCCTAAATAAAAAGTCACCATGTCCTCAAGTTGTTCAGAAAACTCCTTTAGGCTTGTCAGTGATCCAGTACAAGCTCCATGCTCGTACTTTCTGTACTGGAGGCAGTCAGTTCTAGTGAAATAGGAAGTGAGCACAGCTTTATCATAGTTTTTAAAAAATATGTGAATTATTTGAATTTCCAGTAATCTGGTATCCTATCACAAGATAGAGGCTACTTTATCCATTTCTTTCTAAGGAACAATGAAACAAACACATGCAGAAACCCTAGAACACCTTATTCTGCACAAAACCGAGCCAGTAAACAGAACGTTTAGAGTTTGGTATTTTTTAGGTTTTATAGATAAATATCCCTTAGATGAACCATTTCTCAGGGCTTCAGAGATTAGGGAGCTGTTATAAGTCTTGGTTTTAGCAGTTACTACAGGAGTGCATCTTTTAAATTTTGGAGATCCTACAAGTATCATATGGTCACCGTGCCTGTGCTACTACTACATCAAAGAGGGGTAAAGCCCTGCTATTAAATGCTGCTGGTTCAAACTGCAAAACATTTAGAAATTCAACCATTTCACTTTTGCATTGGAGAAATACTTGTAAAACTTACAAGTGTCATAACATGTTTCTCAATAGGGAGATGATCAGGTAGTTACGTGTAGTTTTGTTATGTGTAGTTTTCACTCAATAAAACTCCAAGAAAGGGAACGTGTTCAAAGCACAGGAAAGCGTGAGCAGGCTGGGCCCTGAAACCCTCCCAGTCCCTCCCAGCATTCCCTGCAGAACCCACTGAGAATCAGAGCGGTTCCCTAGTTACCTGATATCTGAATCACTACTCAGAGAAGGGCATTTCCAATCCCCTGGTTTACTTCTGTACAGCAGTGGCAGGGGTCCCTCATTGGCATGGCAAAACTTCTCGAAGTCATCAGCCAAGGACTTGGGCAATATCACGATGTTGGCCTGTTTGTAGCCTGAAATTGTGGAAGGGAGGAAGGACTGGTTATTAATTCAGCCTTCTCTTTGTGGAACAGTAACTTCTCTCTCTAGATTTCTTCTGATGGTCTGCAAAAAGTTACCTGAAGGAAATCTTTGATTCCAAACTCTGTAAGTAAATTTAGCAACTTTCTGAAATGTTTTTAAACCACCACAATCAGATAATGTACTTTGTATGTGAAGCTGCTCACAGCTAAAGAGTTGGCAGACATGGGCAGTACTAGAATATGAAGGCACAATAATGATTTTCAGAAACACTTCAATGAATTTATAGATATAGACATAATTTATTACCTAACCTGGGAAATTAGTATTCTACAGGAAAATATTTTACTTTGCATGTTAGCACAGAGCCAAAGAAAGACTACTGTATACCACAGTTTCACCATTTTTATCATTTAATACCAAGCTTGAAGTCCTGGCCAGTCCAATAGAAAACTCCTGGTATCTTGACATTATGTAGTCTATTCTTTACAGTTTGGTGGCTATGGAATTTTACTGTGGGCTGCAATTTAACCAGCATAATGACAGTTCAGGAATCAACTCTTGCCTATCACGCTGAATCTCAGTCATTTCTACTATTTCTAATTAAAAAAACCCAACAAACCCAAACTAAAATGAACAGAACTGCAACACTGTCCTCACTTGGAATCAGCTTTGATTTAAAAGGTTGTTGACTGCACCCATGTGTCAACATTTTTGCAGTACATATCAGTGAAACCTCACATTCATTTATTTAGCAAAAATGTATTTTCTAAACAGCAGTAGTCAATGTTAAAACCATTCTCATTTTCCTGTATATAAATACCAGCTGTTCAAATACAGAGAAGAAATTTGGAACACAACTAGTCTGTGGTGAGCAAAACTGGCAATTATCAGTCCCTAACTCCTGTATTGATGTTGCCTTGAAAAATTATTACCCTGTCTATTATCAGGCAAGCAACTAAGAGGCTGTGTAGAAGGTCTTACTTTCTTAAATACTGTGGTAGTCTGTTACCCAAGAGGCAATTATTGAGTTGAAATCAGTGATCTGCCTTAAAAGGCTGTGGAAAATCAGTCAAATCTCTCTCTTGACCAAAACCAACAAAGAAACCAAAAGGATAAAATTCTATTCCTGATGGGAAAATGCAAAGCAAAGGCTGAGTTAAGCCTGTCTTTGCATACCTAATGTGCCCACAAACTGCTCTCCTGGGAATACTCAGCACAGAAACTCATTTTATTACTGGCAAAAGTTACTAAATACAGAAGGAGTTTCTTGCTAAATACAGAAATACATTTTGTTAAACATACTAAATTTACCACTGGATAAAATACTACATTCAGTTACGCCTCAACTTCATTCCCTGCTGTCCATGTGAAATCCACAGGCTCTTCCTACTTATCTGGTGATATTTATGAATTCTTACAGTTATGGTTTTAGGCAGTGTATTCAACTCAGATAGCACTGAATTTAAAATACTAGTCACAGCTGACAGTCTGAATCTGTAGGTAACTTTCAGGTATTCTATAAAATCAAGAAGCTTCATTATAACTCTTTCCAGTTTTATTGCTCCTCCTGATGACTACCATTCCTTTCTCTATAGATGAAAAGATACTTTCCCCTTCCCATATCAGCTTGTGTTATGCACCCATCATTATGGGTACACTCACAAGCAAGCTGGGCACCCTGATCTCCCTGTGCATCAATTCAATGCATTCATGTCCCAACTCAGAGAAGTACAGAGGTTTTAATCTCTTTGGTGAACAACAAGGGCAGTAAGAATTATTTTAGTAGTTTATCACCCAACAAATGTAAGACAAGGACAAGGGGGAATGGCTTTAAACTGAGTGAGGGTAGATTTAGATTAGATGTAAAGAAGAGATTTTTTTATGATGAGAGTGGTGAGGCACTGGCACAGGTTGCCCAGAGAAGCTGTGGAGGGTGTCCCTGCCCATGGCAGGGGGTTGGAACTGGATGATCCTTGAGGTCCCTTCCAACCCAAACCAGTCTGTGATTCTGTGAAATTCCAGTTACCTTTTTTCCCCTTAGTTTTTGTGTAATGGAGCTGTATTGTATGCTCATGGCTAGAAGTCTGAATTTGTTTTGTACATGGCCAATACTTTTTCCAAATGTTAAAACTAGCACACAACTCCTGTAGCAATGTCTGTGCTTCTGCACTTACACAAGAGGCTGGTACAAACTGCAGATTATTAGCAGAACACTAATTCCATTGTTTTTCAACTTTTGTACTGACAGAAAAGAAACCCCTAATTTCAAGACTCACTGTGCTTCTGTAAAATGGCCCTTAACATGCTTGTGTTACAGTAATGCCACCGAACGGCTTTGTTGATCAGCTACTTGTCCTGGTATTTTTAGTTCAGTTGTATTTTAGAATGGATGAGAACAATGACACAGGCTTCTTTGCTTCTGTACTGGTGCAGCTATGAGAGTCAAGACAGAAATCAGTATTCAGTTATCTGAGTATAAAACTATTTGTCCCTGCCCCTTGTAATTATCAGTCTTGCTGAGTCAGTAATTTCCAACTTCTGCAACAAATGAAGCAGAACACTGCTTCTGTAACTGTGTTTCTAGTTCTGCCCCAAAGTGGGTCCCATGCTCTAAGTAAAGCCAGGGCTCTGTGAAGAACACAGCACGTGGTGGTACCATATGCAACAAAAGCCAAGTTTGCTTGAAGACTTTTCAAATACTCTCTGCATCCATGGTTTCTCTATGAGATGCCTGGGAGCTGAGGGATGAACTGCAAACTTTAAAAACAAAGTCCATGCACTTTACACAGGTAAGATGATATGTTTTCCCTGACGTAGCTTTATGATTTAAGAACAAGGTACCAGGTGTTTACAATGCGATTTTAAAACCCTCTGAGTGACTTAAGAACATAAGTCAACTTAAGATTTTCCTCTGTTTTCCTTCAGTGCTTTTGATAGTCCTACATTCCTTCTCAAAAAACCAAAAAATCCCCAAAACCAAACCCCACCTCCCACCCCCCCAAAAAAGGCACATTGCTATGAATCTAAACAGGAGCCACTTTTGCCCTTTGAGCTGTTAGGTTTACTTACCCTCTGCCATTCCAGAAGTATTACTAATACTGAGTCTGTTGCATCGAATTATTCTTCTTAGCACATGGGGAAGAAGAGATTTCAAGCCTCCTGTCAAAATCATCTCTTCAGTCTTAACAGAAAGATAATTATAAATTTAAACAGAAAGCACACACACACATATATATATTTGTCATTTGAAATTCTGATTTGCTGGAGAACTTAGCTTAAGTTTCTTCCGTGTGCTTCACCAAATTGTTATCACTGGGAATTTCTAAGTTGTAACCCAAGAGGCAGATCAAAGTCAAAAGGTTATTTCACTGACATTTTATGACTAAATGCACATTAAGCCTTTCAGTAAATTGGCCAGAGACACGCACACTAGCACTCGGGGTGAAATGCAAGGTTTTGCTGGCCTGTGATGTAAGAAACAGATTTCTTTCTTCCCTGATAAATACTCACTTCCCAGAGTATTCATTTTTCCAAAAATCATTGTAACTCTAGAACTGCAAAAGCACAAATGGATTAATCTACCCAGCTGTAATCTGTAATATTACTTCTCTATTCAAAATGCTTTCAGACAATTAGCAATGCAACCCTGTGGTAAAGAGAACTGTGCTCAGAAAATGTCATTTTAAAACATTCCACATGCATTATACTTTTCAAATATGAATTATGTAGAAGCGAGTACTCCCATGGCTATTCTTCCACTGGGAAAGCAGATATACAGATGTTTAAGTCACTTGTCATACATCCTGGAGTAGGAACAGAGATAAGTGCCCTAATTACAATCAAGCTCTCATTTGGAGATTTAAGATACCTTTTTTCTGCAATCTAGTCAAAGTTCACACAGAGTTTTTCCCTCAAGCTAAACTACGAAGAAGGGTTTATTACACCACTATCAGGAAAAAGGGAAAGCTAGCTCAGAGTAAATTAACAGTTTGGCTGCTTATATTTTTAACCTGGGCCACTTTTAAGTAAAGAAACTAAACTGTCTTCCAAGTAAATCGAATTACCCACCTCCAAGTTTTTCTTTAATTCAGAAGCAGCCATTCTTGATGTCATTGATACGAATAATAAATACAATAGAAGCTGTGCTGCTTCTTTTAAAAGATGTCAGTAAATTAATGTACAATGGCATGTTACAACCTTCCAGCAAAAGTTAACTTTTCTGTTAAAGGTTCTGAGTTTTTGTACTGTAACTATGATAGTACAAAGTTCTGCTCTCACAGTGGAGTGGAATACAAGTGAAATACTTTATGTGAAAACATAAACCTCTGAGCAACTCATTCCTTAATTAACTTGAAGGAAGAGCAGTGATATGTTTTGACTGAAATTACACTCTCATTGTCGGCTGTGTGTCCAAACTGTTTCCCAAAGCAACCTTTAAGATGTTAACTTGGGTACACTGAAATTTAAAGTAGGCTTTGTATCTATTCTTAATTCTGAAATCTTTATATAACATTATCAGTCAAAAGAAATCAGTCTGGATTTTTTTTTTTCTGAACTCTACCTTACTGCATTCTAACCCTTTTCATCTCTTCTGCTTTTACATTATTACCTCATATGCTACACAAAAATAGTCTTCATTACAAAATCATGAACGATTCCAAACACACACTTTAAAGACAACAAGAAATTGGATTTAGAAATGCAGGTGAGCTCTAATCCAAGCCTACAGGGTTCAATATGGGAGAAATTATTCTTACTGCAAAGAGAATTTCTAATCCCAGTCTGGAATGATTAATTCAAGAGGTTTCAAATTAAATATAGAGATCCTAATAAAAAACTCAGCTGTGTTCATTAGATTTTTGCAAATTGTTTGCCTTTACTTCTGACCTTCTTTGAAACCACCTAAATAATCTATAGGACTGATGGCCTTAAGACCTACTATCTCACTTGGATCTGAAAGGCAGTCTGAGTTTCAGGAAACTAGTTTGGGGAGAAGGCTGTCTTCAGCTAGGTCTTTTATCAGAAATGCCCATGTCTGACGCTGGACAAGCCTGATCCTCCCACCAGAAAGCATGAGCTCAGTAGCAGAAATGGAAGCAGCTATGAGATTTTATTTAGGGCCCTAAGTGCCTTGGGTTCATGTGACAGCAAGTGGCTCCAGGATTGCGAGTATCTGTACGGCCACAAGTACCTTAGGGAAGCTCTTGGGCTCACAGTCCCTGTTTGTGACTCTAGCTGCAAAGCAACAAATACTGGCAATGACTGCTTAGGACGTGAATAATTTAAATATTACCTCTGTATCACAGCAGACCGATTCCTCCCTTTCAGATGAGAGAGAAAACTCACCCTAGGACCACTTGCTATCACTAAAGTTCTTGTGGTGACTTTATAAAGCTACAGGAAACTTCCCACAGGATTAACATTCTGAGTTACAACTTTAGACCCCTGTGTTTGCTCTGCAACATCAGTAATAGATTATGCTGCTGTTTTTCTTTATTAGTTGCTAAATTTGGGCAGACAATAAAAGCTGTTAGATGCTTATAGTAAAAGCTAGCTGTTGCTATTTGACTTCCTCAGGAACAGCTCATTTCTGTGCAGTATGTTACTTCACTATGCTTGGGGCCGTTGTCAGGTTTAGATTCCCCAACCACCTCTGGGACCTCCTGGGAGATTGTTGGAGCCATCATGACCGTGGCCTCTTTGGAATAACAGGGGAGAAGAACCAAAGTAACTCAGGTCTTGCAGCATCTTTTCCATCGTCCCAACATGCCTGATGTACAGGCTGGTTTCAGGAGGCCCTCAAGCAGCACTTAATCACTTATAAGGTTCTGTCCCCTGGCAGAGGCTTTTCAACTCCTTTCATGTTGTTCTGAGGCAGTTTCAAGTAACAGTAAGTATCAGTCATCTCATGGGGGTATGTTGGATGATGATACAAATACAGACAGGGTGCAAGGTAAGTGGTAAAAACCCCTTAAGAGCAGATGCTGACAGAGCATATGAGATGGCTGCTGTGGCTGAGGGCATCCTAAGTGGTGTCCCTTCACTAAGGGACCCTAAGACCTGGCTGTCCAGATTGGGTCACTTCTAATGGAATGAACCTCTAAACCAAACTAGATCTAGTCCTGGGTAACCAGGATTTGAAAATCAAGCCATTTAATGGCTAAGAACAAAGTCAATACTTAAGGCTCCCAGTCTGGAAAAGACCTTGTTCTAAGTCATGTTGCTGACATCAGGCCCTCCTGATTTACACCACCAACAACCAATACTGCAAGGCTTTGTAGCACTGATGGCTCCTAAAGAACTTCTTCTGAAACATTTGGTTTCACATTAGAAGCAAAAAGAACACTTTTCTTTTTAGAGGTTTACATGAAGATTCAATGTATTTCATGTGTTTTTTGAGTTCTCCACACTGAGTCTAAATGAATAAATCTTAAAATGTATTGCTGTCTGACACATTAAAATGACACTTACCCACTATTGGTTTGTGGGCACTACCACACCCTGAGGTACATTTCCAGATCTCGATGAGGATGATGAAACTTCAGAGCTGGAAGGAGATTATAATGTACAAGAACGATCTGTAAGAATTCTGTAAGGAGCTGTATGATCAGACAGTGATGGTGGTATGGCATATGCCATATCAGTAGTTCTGAATAATGAAACAACTGGTCAGAAACAATGTTATACTGAAATGATTATTATATTAAAAGGATATATTGAGGAAAAAGGTTTTTTCTTTACATCAAAGTAGCAGTCAGGAAGTAAAGGTATTTACCAGCTTGGTCAAAGTTCTAAAGAGATCTTGGGTCTGGTTTTAATAAGTTAAATAAAATTATTAGGTGACTTCATATTTTTGTGTAGCACCACTCTAATAAGCAGACACACACTACCTGATCAATTTGGCCCAGCTGATTTGCAAAACACCCCCTTACCTAGACTACAGCAGTTTTCAGGAAGGCCAGATATGGAGGGTGAATATATTTTTAATCAGAAATTGTGATCAATTGTTGCCATGTGAAGCTCTAAGTTATCAACCATTTCTACACACTGTTCCCACTGCACTGGTTGGGTGCTGGCGATTGCGTGCGATGAGATGCTGATCTTTGCTGAAGTGATTCCAGTACCTGAAGGGGCTACAAGAAAGATGGGGAGGCACTTTGTAGAAGGGCATGTAGAGATAGGACAAGGGGGGAATGGTTTTAAATTGGAAGTGGGTAGATTTAGATTTGATATTAGGGAAAAAATGCTTCATTATGAGGATGATGAGGCACTGGAACAGGTTGCCTGGGGAAGCGGTGGATGCCCCTTTCCTGGAAGTGTTCAAGGCTGGGTTGGATGGGGCCTGGAGCAGCCAGGTCTAGTGAGAGGTGTCCCTGCCATGGCAGGGGGTTGGAATTTGATATCTTTAAGGTTCCTTGCAGCCCTAGCCATTTTAGGATTCTATGATTAGAAAAAGAATGGTTCTAAGCCTTCTCTTTATAACTGATTGTGAAGGATACTTCCCCTGAACCCCACAACTCATGCTAGGAAAAAGACACATTGGGAGGAATGTTACTTTGTACTGTTAAAAAAATCCCACTGCTCTCAAGAGGTGTACCCTCACCTGTCACATCACTTAGCAAGTCACTAGTGTCTATTTTTAAGCCTTGTCTGGTAATAAAGTTACTATGTACCAAGGCAAGAGTTAAATATTCAACAGTAATGCTTGGAAAAAGTGACCAATACCATCCTCCACCTTTGCCAAATAATCCACAACCCAGCATGAAGCAAGTAAAATGCAGTTCCAGGCAAGATTTAATACAGAGGCTGCCTTGCCTTTCAGATAACTGTGATGGACAGAGCAGCCTCTCTGCACCGCCCCTTTGTATGCATGTCCCAGGCTAGTTCTTTCTTCCCTCTGCAGCACATCTCCAGCCTTTTCCTCCCTGAGCTCAGAGCTCTGTCTCTGTAACTCCAAGCTGGACTGACCTTTGGGGCTTGCTTCCTTGCTTGGTCTGACTGCATCCTCTGGCAATACGGGAGCCCTGGATGCCTCCTCTCTTCTCACTAGCTCTTTTATATACTTGCTGTGTCTCTCAATTGTACCTTAAGCTCTCACTCAGTTTTCCACTTGAAACAAGCTTTTCCTGTTCTCAGTCTGAGACAAAACAATCTTACTTCAGAAATCATAAAACACAGCAGATGTCTAAATGGTTTCCTAGACTTGCAGGATGCAGATTCCTCTGAACCTCGGTATCTATACCTATATATGTGTGTGTGTGTGTCTTTCTCTCTCTCCCCTTTTAATATTACAGATAGGCTTGGATTATGCATAGTTTTTCTAATTATTTTCTCCTTAATTTTTGCAAGTTGAAACACCACTTACGTATCTTCACACTAAATGGTAGATTCAGCTATAGTTCATAGAGCAGTTTTACAATCTGCAGAGCATAATCTCTTCAGGCAAAAAGAAGGAAGTGCAGTAAGTGAAATGTTTTGTATTACTTTAGAGCCTTCAAATTGAGAAAGTGAATCTGTAAATTTCACCACAGTTTAAATATGAGAATGGATGCCTTCCAGGCCCACACTGTAAATTATTCATTATGCCAGAAAATGGAAAAATGTCATTTAAGTGTCAGAGAGATTACACTTTGAGACGCAGTGGGTGTGCCCATACTGTTGTGCTAAACCACACTAGATAAAAATTAATTAAAAAATTATTTAATAACACAAAAGGATTAAAACATCCTTCAGAAGTGACAGTGTGGCTGCTTCGCCTCTACCCGTGTCAAGTGAAATAAACCTAAAAAACATGGTATTTCTGTGGTTTTCAAAAATGGGTCACCTGAGAATAGACAGCCTGGAAAAAGTACTGCTGGTAAGAGTATCAAGCAAATCAGTTTGAAGACTGTAAAATAGTTAATATCAGTTTCTGATGTCACAGATTATAGGTCTGTTTCTCCAGTGGTACTGACACACTAATAATATGGTTTAATGCAGCAACTTTTCAAAGTGTAAACTGGAGACTTGCTTGCGAGGAGCCCAAAGACTCTTACGAAATCCAACCTTGCATTGTTGATGTGTTTGCCCTATTTTCAGTTTAAAGGTTGATAACAAGAATGGGTGGTGGTGCTTACCGGTTCACTGGTCAAAAAATGAAGTGCAGGGGTCACTGCTTAACACTGCTGGGCAGGGTTTTTACATAGCACCAAGCAGATAGCTTACCCAAAGCTGCTGCTGCTGCACCAACAGGAACAGAGGGTAACTTGGAACACGAGGCAGCCCACGGGCTGCCTTTACTGATACATAATGGAAAGTAATCTAACCTAATTATAATCTAACAAACCCTTTGTGTACTATGCCTTGCCCTAGTATGAATATGGTTACAGAGGTTTGTTAATGTAAACATGGTTTAAAATGACCTGCTGCTTAATCATCAGGCTGATTTGAAATTCTGCCAAGAGACTTCTGTGAAAAGCACAAACTTCTCTGAAATTTTGCTCCATTTGATTTTCCAACTGGGTCTCTCAGTTATACTTATCGTGCTTTATTTGAAGAATCAATTAATGATCCTTTTTCTCCCCATCTGCTATGAATCATTTCAAAGCACAGAAGTGCTTTGTGTATCATTCCAAAGAGGAAGTGCTTTGTGTATTTTCAGACAGCAGCTCATCCAGCAAATTAAGATTTAACTTTACATTTGAAGTACAGGGTATGTGTCTTTGAAGTTTATGCACCTTTAGATGAGGGCTGCAAACAGGAATTTAAACTATTTTCCACTTATGTTCTTTCTGCTGCTGAAAGCACCTACCCTGTACTTGAGATCTTGCAGCTTCTGTCAGGATGAGAAGCTGATGATAGAATCTTTGATGCAATCTTGTTTACTTGCAAAAAAGGACACACAACATTTAGTTTCTCCCAGTATATTAAGAACAAATAACACAAAGCAATTTCCAGTTCCAGAGCAGCCATTTCAGACAGCACAGCATGTTAGTGTGACACGTCTTGCACAGGCTCCCTGAAATTACACCACTACATTTCTATTATTGTTACACTTGGCTTCTGCTCTGGGACAAAATAAATTGTTTCTCAGGGAGAGAAATATTGTCACAGACTAAAGAACAGTTCACATCAGGACCCTGCCCTTGCATGGGCATGATCTATGCAGGATGTCGGTCGCTGAGGGTTTTATATCCTGCAAAGGATGAGGTCACACCACCCTTTCAACTCATTGGGTCATGTCTTAATGCCTGCATACCCTGCCCCATTGTCTTACAGAAACACATGACCAACATGTTTTGAACAGACACCTCACTGATGTGCACCGTTAGCAAGATACAGTGCACATGTAGAAGGAGACAAGGACCTTTGCTGAGATTTAAAAACGCCACTTTGATGCCTTTGACTTTGCTGGCAGGAATACTCACCAGCTGCAGTAAGAAGAGACAGCAAATGATCTACCAGAGGTTGTTTTCGTATAAGATGACAAGAAGTGCTTATTCAACTTCAAGAAATTGAAAAAAACCCATGAGGGTGGTATTTAAATATAGTTTCCTAATCTACACTGAGCTACAGAAGATTGTTAGAATTGCTCCACAATTTTCTGGGCTGGGTCCAACCACCAGTTATCTGTCTTAGCCTCTGCTGGCACTAGGACAGCCCAAGGATGCAGGAGGTCCTCGCATGCAAGGCCACCATCAGCACCAGCCTTTTCCCTGCTCCCCCAAAGCAGCACTGGCCAGCCACCAGTCTGCTCCACTCTGGAGCCAAGGTGATGAGTATTGGCTAGATAAACTCTAAAAATTGAGGAAATATTTTCTTCCCAGTCTTACTCATGCAGAATGAAAGTGGAAGTCCATAGAACAAAGTACAGTGACTTGTCCTGCTTTGTTTGTAGGCAGCAGCCACCTTTGTAGGCTGATAAGAAAGTGTGTTGCCGCCTAGGTTACACCCAGTCGTGTCAGGGCTGATGAGGTGCCTGTTCCTCCCAAGGAATTCCACCTGGAGGTAAGCAGGTCTGTGATGTTCTGCCCTCTACACACCATAAAAATAGTACCATGCTCCCAAAAAATGTGCCACGCTCCAGCCGTCAGGTCATTCAGGCTACCCCCAGGATTATGCCATTTCTTCCAGGTTCACGTGTCTGCCAGCAGGCACTAAGTCACTGCATCCACTGCTCCTCACCAAGCGATGCTCCTCAGCTCTGGATGCTAAAGGAACGATCACAGCCTGTGTAATTACACACAGATAGTGTCCTTGAAATGTGGGTGTCAGGGGACTGAGGAATCTCAGCTGAACTGTACATCTCCAAACACCACCAAGCACAAACATCCTTGCCTCCACAAATACCTCTGATGGAGAGATACTGACTTTCCTTGTTCCATTGCTTTCTGCTTAGGCCAAGAAGTACTGTGAACAGCTCAAAAGGATGGAGCATCATTCCCTGCTGAACTGGCATACACAGTGCCATTCGGATAACCAGGTGAATCAGTGGCAGGCTCTGCAAGAATAGCTCACTGCAACTCCCAGGAGTAAGTACAGATAAAGTGCTGTTAGCAACTGTGCTATCTGATAGCAAATAGTGAGCACTTGGGCTACTATTTAATCTTGGGGCATCAACACTGCCCACCTATTAATCTGCATGAAGGATGCCTGCGTGGACAGCTTTGCTCTGGGCACCCATTCCAACTGGGAAGGCTCCATTAAGATTCAGACAAGTCATGGCTGCATTACTATGCTTTCATTCCTGCATATCTGACACCTGTTGTACTGTGGGTCAGCTCTAGGGTCATGATGATCTGAAAAGTGCCCTCAACAATCTGTTTGGTGCAGCCAAGCACCTGCAGAGACATTTGCTCTCTATCTGCAAGAGTTCTGAGCCTGACTGACCAACGCTGAGTAGAGCAGCATGATGAAAAGCAGTACTGATAAGCAGCAATACCAATAATCAGACAACACTCCAAGGCTGACAATGACCACAATCCCTATGGAGAAGAGAGTGCTGCTTTCTCCCTAGTGAAGATGCCCAAGATCTAGAAACCACAGATGTTACATACTAATTTGATAGACTGTATCACAGAGCCCATAAATTATCCATGTTTACCATCCTTGAGCTTGTGAACAAAAACTTGCAGAATCAGTGAGTTACAACCCTGAACAGTCAAAGCACCTTGTGGAGGGACTCAAATGAAGATCTGTATGTCATTCAGAGCTCTTCTTCCTCTGCTTGTATAGAGAGAATATGAGGCTCTATGCCATGTGAACCTTTGAGAACCTCAGCTTGGCAGTAACATAGGGGATGGGAGGTCTGGATGATGTGGCAGTTCAACCAAGCAAATGAGAGTGTTGCCTCGCTGACCTGATTGTCCAGTCACCTGTAGGAATCATGAAGAAACTAGTTTTATAGACAAATGGCAATCACACTGACCATGGGAAGAGAGGTTCTGCAAGTGGTGTATTGGTGCTGCAGAGTACCAACAGTGCCTCCATTGCCCTCTCCATTTCTGAACTCGTGACAGTTGTTCAAGACCAGCATATGATGGAATCCTGTTGGGCAACTCCTCATCTGCCACAGTAATCCCTGATGAAGCAGAGCATGGGTTACCTTGTAACCAGAGGCTGCAATGGTGCCTGCTGTCTAGAAGAAAGATGGGATGGAACTGAAACATTGCCTTCTGAAAAGGAAAACCCCTATTATATTACACTTTCAAGTTTTGGGAAAGGATAGATCCTCTTATCAAACTCCCCCAGCCAGAGTGACTCCAAAGCAGAGGGATGGTTCTGATGCAGTCAGTCTGCCATGGTATCCTCAGAGGATCACCACTGGCGGCAGCAGCACCGTGGCCATGCAACAAGTTTAGGAGCTCTGTTAGGCTTGGGTCCTCTCACAGGTCAGGCACAGAACTTCTCATGTAAGTTTTTGGTTACAGACTAGGTCAGACACAGCATGACTAAATGCTGTCACTCCCTCAGCTAGTCACTGGCTTACACAATGCACGCTGGCGTTCAAGGCAGTTACAGCACGGAGCCAGTATCTCAACCCGCTGCCTTTATGTGCAGGTTGCAGCACAGAACTCAAGGATTTGAAAAAATACACAGTTCACCTTTCTAGTTTATAGAATTAACCCTGAATTTTCATTAATCCTGAACTATTTATCTTCCCTGTGTTCCACAGGTAAAGAGAGCAAGGCCTGCTGGCCTATCACCCTCATACCTTTTATCACCATTAAAGTATTTTTCTTTTAAAAGCAGCTCAGTGTTAAAGAGATGACTCATAATGCTGCAGCATCAGTTAGCTGACTTGAAGAAAATGTTAATGTCATCTTTTTGATTTTCATTACCAAACAGTAAGAAGGTAAGGGCTGAAAATATCTTAAACATCTATTGCCTCATTTTAAATTTTTAAAACATAAATAAGCAACAGGGGTTGGTTTAACTTGGTGTGCTCTACTTTCAAAATTCCATTTTAATATAGATTTGACCCCATGGGATTTATATTCATATGGGATTTATATATGTATATATACGGGATTTAGATTTAAATTATAATTTAATAGAGATTTGACCCCATGCCAAAATTTAAGCTTTTACTAATTTTTGCATATTCATTTACTTAGGCTTTTGTTCCCAGGTATGGTTGAGGTAAGATGCATAAAACCTTGTCTGAGCTTACAGTTTAAGGACTCAAACCTATAGTGCTTCTATGAATATAAGTAACAAAGGTAAGTAGTCCTGCTGAGGACAGATGAAGTGCTTAAGCATTGACTGTATCTGCATTCCTCTGCAGAGGTGTTTGCATACAAGTCATGTACTACACAGATCCGAGTAAAGAAAGGTGTGACAGAAAACATAAAGACAGAAAAAGACAGAAGCCATAGATGTGTGGAACAAGCTAACACCCTTCATGTGAAATAAGTCATAATTGCTATTGATGAACAATACAGTTTGGAAATAAGGTTTAGCTTTTTTTAGCTTTGTAACTATTGATCCTTTTTTCTGGTTTCTATATACATGCCAAATAAGCAACTGTGATAGTGCACCTTAAATTTCAATGTTTCCATTTAGTAGGTGTTCTAAAAAAATTAGTTTTTAATAACCATTTTTATTCTTGGACTCTTTTGGGGTTTTTTTCAGAGAACTTATTATATATCTGATTCATGGTGAGTGGGCCAAGTTTTGGGTTATTTTGTTTTCAAATGGGAAAGACTCTTGGTTTGTTTGAGCACTAAGCTTTGATCTGGCTGAATTTTCCTCCTTGTGCAAAATGGATTTTTATTTTCCATTACATCATAGCGCCTTAAGAGTCTCATGGGGGATTAATGCATTAATAACGTCCAAATAATTCAAAATATGATTACAACATATTCTTCAGAAGATAGGATTAAAGCTACACCAAACCCAGCATCCTGACTTTGACAGTGGCTGACAATGCATACCTAAGGAAGAGTTTAAAATCAGAGCGAGCACTGACAACACTTAGCTGGTGCATCCTTCCAGCAGCCCAGGACTTGTTTTTCAGGAACTTTGGGGCTAAGGGTGATTTCTTTGTTTGTAGAGGTTAATGTAAAAGCTGATAGTCAAGTGGACTTTATCCCACATAACTGCAGTTTAGAGCATATCATATGGATTACAGTAGCTGCCTCCTAAGCTAATGTACTTGAGGAGCTGTCTACATGCAAAAGCCAAGAATTTTGCATTGATTCTTTGATTAGGATTCCAGCTCCAAGGCTAATATATTTAAAAGGAACTAAACAAGCTTTATTAGAATGCAATTTACACTCAGAGACAATCCTTTAACCCTAATTCCATAAATATATATATCCTCTTGAGACAAGCATCTTAGCAGGGTAGTCCAAATACAATTAATTAGCTATTACCAGCAATGTCTTTCCCCAACAGAGGGTAGGAATACACAGTATATGCAGTAAAACAAGACAAAACAAACCAAAAGCACTCAGCAGCTCACATTAACAGGCCCCAAGTCTAAAGGTGTAACTAAAACAGTGCATTCACTTTTGCAAAAACAGAACTCTGACAATCTGTGGGTTTTTTCTCCAGAAGATTAATCAAATGTCTGGGATTTTGATTGTGCAGAAAAGGGAGTAGTAAGCTTGGTTGAAACCTAGGCCTGTTTAGCTAGCTTCTCTTTTAATGTAATTAGTATGAAGATTACATTTTTGGGACCACATAGAATTTTGAAAATGGAGTGAGTACTTAGGATCAGCATTTCTGGACTAAAAAAGTTAAACCTACACAATGGATAACTTGTCAGCTACTTGGAAATAAAACCAAAAACCCAAAAACATACAGAGCAGGGTATATTTTATGACATATCACTGTATCATACCAGGGAGTTTTTTTAATAATATGCAAAAAAAATGAAAGAACATTTTCATTTGAATATCAGCTGAAAGTGCTTCTCACTATAGAAAGAAGAGAGAGGATTTTAATCAGCTAAAAGGAAGACAAATAGGCATGAGTTACTAGAAACTGCTGTGATTTCCAGTCAGACTGATGGAACAGTAGAAGACTGCCATTAAAAAAAAAGTTACTACTACTAAAACATTTAATAAGATGATGGTAGCTAATGACTTTCAAACTCCATTCTCTACTGATAGATTTCCTTAATGGAAACCTCTTCTCTATTCTCATAATACTTGTCTTTGTAAATTAACCATCTTTGAGATAGAAAGTTTGGTATACAAGGCTAAGTTTGAATCTATTAAGCACTTCAAACTGCAGATGTATGAGAGATACAATCATCATGTCCATGGGAAAATTGTTAGAAGTAATGCAAGTTCACTGGAGCATGAAAATACAAGACTGGAAAGAAGTGAGACTTTCTTGCTTGACATAGAAAATACAGCTTAGCAGAAGGCATACAAAAGAATATGAAACCATACATAAAGAACCTAGCAAATCTATGTTCTCCCAATCAAATAATAAACATACTTTTTCTCCCCCGTTTACTGGAAAGTTAAAAACCCAAGTATTCTGAGTAGATCCAGCTTTGTTCTCCTGATCAAACAATAAACATGCTTTTTGCCCCCCATTTACTGGAAAGTTTAGAAATTAAGCATTCTGAGTAGATCCAGCTTCAGTTTGGAAAATATTACACAATACTTTCCACTCCCTTTGAAGAAGGAAAACTATTGCAATTGGTACTTGGTTTCAAACTCTAGGAAAAAAAATAATATGTGTGCATATATATATAATATACATATGCATCCATTCCATAGTTGATGACTTAAAGCAAACTGTTCTCAATCAAAGGCAGTTATTTCAAGACTCCATAAATTTAACAGAATAAAAGACAGTCCCAAACTAATATCTTATAGTTCAAAGAATAGAATGATCTGTATGTGACTTTTCCATGGTTACGAAGTATACAACAGAAAATATGCAAAACAAAGTGTATTGAGCTGGCATTGTTCAGGATTTAATCTTTGTGTATTAAAAATATCTAAGAATATAAACGGAAATGTGCCTAACTTAGTGACCTCAGGCTCATGAGCTCTGCAGAAGTCACAGGACCCAAATAAAACAAAAAACCCCAACGAGAATAGAGAAGATACCATGCTTACAGATCACCCATTTTCTTCCCAACAGATGTATTTTTGATAGACAACCAATTTCTGACATTTACAGTAACTATCAGCTTCATGAAGAAGTCACAGTTCTCCTGGTTTTCAGTTGTGCTTCAAGGGCTTTTGCCAGAGCACATCAATGAGAAATTCTGGGGGCACCTTTTGGTTCTGGGTCTGTGTATCGCTCAGCACAAAGGAGTTCCAGTCTACTGCCAGGGCTCTCCAGCATTACTGCAGCGTGATGTATTCTCTTGCCTGCACCCAGCGCTTGGCCTGTGACTAAAACCACAAGCACATGTTTTCAATTACAGATTGAAAATTCCACTGAAAATAATTTCCATACCACCTATAGAATCACACTTAATTAGATCTTTTCCTATCTGAATACATTTGTGGCTGCTTTGAAACAGGTTATGGCTATTGTAGATAACTTGACTGCTGGAATAGTTACTGTATGTATATGTGAATAGTATAATATGTAATAATATGTGTAATATGTAATAATAAATAATAATATGTAATAGGTAGATGCAAGACAAGCAAATAACCAGGAAAGACAGGAGATAAGCCTCTCCAAAATAAATAGCCAAAGTTTAGCAATAAGCATTCTATGACCAGGGAATAGTAAATTTATTAATATGATGGATAGGCAGACTTCCTTTAATGTTTTGGGTTTATGGTCATTCTAGACAAGACTGTTTTAATGACTATATGATTTCTGTGTTTGTCACTTTTAAGAATCTCAACAGGAATAAAGTTTCAAAACCAAACCAACCAACCAAATAAAGAGGGGCAAAATAGATTGGACTGCAGCCAACTGTGTAAGAAGAGGAACAGTGAAGCTTCAGCCCAGAGAGGTAAAAGCATTAAAAAGAAGAGGTAAGTGATGATGTACAGATGCACAGCATCACCTGCAACTATTACAAGAACATCCTTGACTCTGTAATTGAAGGAAAATGAATGTTGCTGCTACTGTGGCAGAGGCAGGGAGGTGGGGGGAAGCTGCTCTCCTGGGGCATGTGGGTGGGGTGAGAAGGCATTTACGTCTGCAGAGGAAGAGAGGCACTGGGAAGATGAGGAAATGGTTGCCTTAGAGAAGGGATTACTTTTTCATGGGGTATCTCAGGGCAGAAAGGGTACATAAAGGGCTACAGAAGGCATGGTCCTGGTCTGGCTTAAAATACAAAAATAAATATGGGATTTATGCTCACTCTATGTCAAAAGTAGGGAGAGACTCCTGATTTTTTACAGGTACCTCCTTCATCAGCTCCCTATACATCCAGTAAAGGATAGTGCTCCAGGACTGCAGTGGGTTCATTTCCAATCCTAATTATTGTTGGTACTTGCTATCCAAACCAAATTATTTTGTCTTACATGCAAACCAAACTAGTACCTCACACCTGTCCACTCTCTTCAATCACATAGCTTTCTAAGAAAGATTCTGTCCTAGAGTAGAACAGTTTAAGCAATTTATTATCTAAAGACTTAAGAAAATAATGGTAAGCACATCACAACAACTCACTAATGCCCAAAGCACACGCTTTGGTGGGAAGACATCGTAAGAGCGAATTGCAGATGCTTGCTGCTCGGAGAACAAGTGATGAAGTTGAAGTCAATGTGACATGTTGTAAGGAGGAGGATGCCAAACCTCACTCTTCACTAGACTTAATAAGTGATAGCCAAAGAAAATTGTTTAATGGGGCATTTCTTTGCACAGAAAATGCAAATCCTGAGGATTTACAAAAAGGGAGTAAGATCTCTTCTGACCAACTGGGGTTTTGATACCCTTTTGAAGGGCCATCACAGGAAACACTTTGCACTGGAACAGACGTGTACTGAAGGGTTCTAAGTAACCCAAGTTTCCCCTACAAGCCCTTGACCTAAGAAAAATGAATGAAATGAGGCTGCATGTGGGTTAGTCAAAGGGCTGGTGCCTGGTACCTCACCTGTACCTACAGAAAGTATTTTACCAGGTGCTTTGAGGCAGCAGGGGTCAGACATGACTAGTGCTTCACATTCTGTGTTTCCCTATGAAGTAGGGACAAATCCAACAAAAGCATGGAGGAGATAAAAGGTAACAGTTCTTCACTCTCTTTTTTAACTACATCATTAAGGGATGATCAGATGAAACCAGCAAATGGCAAAGTCAAAGCAAAGAGAGGTCTTCATGCATAAAACTGCATAGTTAAGCCATCACAGTTTCTTACCACAGTTTGTAGTGACACAACAGTGCTGCTATTGGCCAGTGCTGGAGACAGGGTGCTGAGCTAGATGTACCCTAGTTTGTATCCTCTATCTCAGTAAAGCAGTACAGGATGAAAACAGTAGTGCAATGATAGATTTGCCAAGTACCTGTTACCAGTTAGCTCTGGTCTAAAGGCATACAGTTTACAGTGCCAGTGTCCATTATGCAATTTCAGTTAAAAATCCCTTTTAGAGGTATTGAAAATTTGTAATTTATTATTATTATAGATACTGGGTTTACTACCTGCTTTTTCACAGTACATTATATCTAGTGTGTGTTCATGGAAGTTTGTTTACCTGTTGTTTTATAAGCCTTTTTTTTTTGTTGTTGGTTTTTTCATTCTTTAAAGCTGGGGATATTTCAAATCTTTTGTCAAAACATTTTCCAGTAATTTTAAAGACATTTATAGTTGCAGCTTATATTAAATCATATTATGTAACAATAAATTACATTATGTTAAGTGGTGCCTTCCAGTCACCTGTTACAGTACTTGAAAGTAATGGGAGATTTAAAAATTTTTCTGAGAAGCACCAAGTTCCCTCCAAACTCCAGGAGATACACCTCCTGAGTCTGGAATGTATTTCCCTTAATTTAGACATCTGTTTCAGGATTTTCTCTTCTCTTATTTCAATTCATGGGAATCCCTTATCTTTTTAAATTTAAAAGAGTTAGGTT
The DNA here is from genome assembly GCA_020800305.1 of Porphyrio hochstetteri. NCBI lineage: Eukaryota > Metazoa > Chordata > Aves > Gruiformes > Rallidae > Porphyrio > Porphyrio hochstetteri. The sequence goes on from CM036908.1 coordinate 2,209,676, forward strand.
CAAAATCAGTAACTATACAACTTTTGTCAAGGTAAAGGGAAAAAAACCCCAGAAATCTCTCCAATATTGTTCACTTAATTAAATTTCCTTTTTTGCTCTACAGTAATTTATCAGAGCCAGTATCTTTAAATACATCAGTAGAAAAAAAAAAAGTTGTGGAAATGAACCACTTTAATTTGTGCTTTCTCAAAATTACCTTTCCCCCTTCATTTCATGTGGCACTTTGTTTCACTTACCTCCTTTTTGGCAGGCTCTCTTTAAGGACTACAATGTCTACCTTGAAGTTCTACCATCTAATCACTTTTTTTCTCGGTTTTGCTTCCTTCTTTGGGGGTGGAAAGCAGATGCATGGCTTCTGCAACTATCAGGATATAGTCATGGTTTCCATTCTGAGTGAAAAGTTTTAATTTCCTCTTCTTTAGCTTTCAGAGCATCTTGATTAGCTTCTCCTTTCTAAAGTCCCCTTCTCCTAAGTTTACAGTCAGTTTTCAAAGTAGTGAGAAATCACTTGTGAGTCTTCTGAAAAGGGTTTTGAGTTTAATTACGCTGCAGTCAGTATTACTCACAGCTTTAATGATACCATTATGTAGAACAGCCCTCTGTGTTTCTTGCAACAAATCTGAAAATAATTTCAAATTATTGAGAGTGAGGATTAGGATCCAGAAGTCAATTCTTTGTGTTAACTAGAAATTCCATCTCTGCCTAGCTTAAGCATTTAAGCAGATCAGAAGCTGAAATAAACCCTTATTTCTGTTTTAATAGATAGTGCTGCTTCCTTTCTCCTCTGGCCAGTGTTCATTCATTTTCCTTTTCCTCATCAGAAATGAAGTAACATAACAAATATTTTTATTGTTTCTATGTCATAGCCATGTAAATTTTTAACGATTAAACTTCTGAAAGTGTTGCATGAAATAGTAGTTGTAACTGTATTGTAACAGAAGGAAAAAAACCCACAAATTCATTTTCAGTGCAGAAATGAACACTAACTGAAACAGGGCTTAAGTTTAATCAAAGATGTAACCAGAATTAGTAACACAATTTATATGCACTCTTTCAAGAAATGATCCATTTCCTGACAGAAAGTGTACCACTTCCGTTAAAAGAATTATTAAGCTTGGATGCTTAGCATAACTTCTCCTTTCATGGTAAGACATTAAGTGGTTTTAGAGAGATAAAACTGTTGGCCAGACCAGTTTCATACAAAAATGCTTTAAACAGCAACTTTAAATACCCAATCCCCTTAGAATTCTAAGAGTTACCAAGCATAACATGTTCGACTGCAGATTAAAAAAATACAAACTAAAACACAGAGAATGGATGTAAACTAGAAACTAGAAGTAATACTGTACTAACATATTAACAGAAAAGCTGTTTCATGTCATGACTCTCTTCCACAGGGAGTCCTTCTCTAAATTAATTTCCTGGTTTCCAAAATTTCATCCTCTTTTTTCCCTTGCTGTGCAAATGTTCTCCATGGAGTCATTAAGGGGAACATTTTGTATCATCTGGCTTTCCAACATTTGTACTTTGAAAATAACACCTATTTCTGTAACAATTCAGTGACCATAAGATAGTGCCAGATGCCTCCAACTTTAGCTCATGTGCAACTTCTCTCTAGAAAAAGTAAATCAAATACCTCGAAACTCTGAAGCAGTGACACCCTGGCAGTCGCAGCTAGAGCGCTCATCTTCTTTCTTTCTCTCTCTCTCTCATTTCCTCTCAGAAGCCTGTACACTGAGCATTTCAATTTCACCTCAACCATCAAACCAGCTTGGCACACCACCTCTTTAGGAACAAAAAGGAAATGTTGTGACACGTTTTCTTAAATTAAGTTCAAGAATATCTTTCCATGTGGGTATTTCCCACGACATCTTTTCCTCCCTCTATTCACAATTAGCAATGGCAAAATAAATACACATATTTTTGAACAGTTGTGTTGTGGGGTAGAGAAGGGACATCTATCTTTAGAACTCTGTTACTCCATGTTCCCAGACTTGCAGCACACGCTCAGCCCAAACACTGAACTGCTGGTTGACTGACCTGTCACGTTGCTCTTACTGTACAGGTGAAAATGAAAAGCTATTTAAAAAACCACACTTCTATTAAGGAGGGAGAGTGCTTCCATATCATCCCATAGTTTTTAAATGCTTTTATAAAAAAATATTTTCCTCTTAACATTGGAGAGGTAATTTATTGAATGCACGTCACACAGATCTTATGTTCAGGGTCACAGCACACACATGAAGGGTTATTAAAGTGCAAAAAACATTTTCACTCTGTTAAATTGCACTCAGAGCCTCACTTCTAAAAGCACCATTTACATAGCAAGGCTGGTTTTACTTGTCCAAACTATAAAGGAATCTCTTACAAACCATTCTGTACTCCCTGTGGGTATATAGCACATCACTGTTTCTGTACTTTCACATGCCTGCTCAAGCCAAATTTCCTCCCTCATCTGACTCTGGGACTGTCTGTGTTACTGATTAAAACAGGACAAAGGCAGAATCTGCACGCTGGTATATCTGCACACACGTCTGTCCGGACTGCTGACTGCTGCCCCGCTTTCGGGAATGGTTTGGCCCCAACTAGTTCTCTCCCAGACAATGTCCTTGCACAAGCTGGGGGCTAGCATAGCTCAGTAGTGGTTTGCAATCATATAAATCTGGAAGGAAGTACAGAAAAGGCCACCCTGTTTTGAAGGGAAAACAGTTCAGCTGTGTGCATGCAAGCTGTGCCATACTATGTTATGTCACTTGCCCTGCCACCTAAAGAATGAGTCCCCATCAGCTTTATGTCCTGGTACAGATGTAGCCTGTATGTTTCCACCTCCCTGTAAATCCTATTTAACTCAAAAGTTGACAAAAATATGCCCGTTCTCAAACAACCACCAAGGCACATGAAACTGCTTCAGAGACAAAGGTGATGGAGGTAATGTAACCAAACCACTCAGCCTGGACCCTTCCACTGAAGGTAGGTCCACTCTTAAATAGAGCACAAGCCCAACTTTAATCCTCCACTGATCCTTAAAATTCAGTTGAAATGAAAACTTGAGCATAGCCTTGTACTCCTGGAGTACTGACAGGAGGTTTAGGTTTTCATGGTAAGCATGGCTCTTCTGTCTGTCAGAAGGCAGGATCCTTTCCAAGCATTCAGTCGGGCTGCTTTGCTGTTCCTGGACACGACACGGGAATCCCACTAAAAAATATTTTAACACTGGAGAGATTTTGATGTTAAAATATCTTATTTTTTTTAAACTGAATGACCATGTTGGTTGGTTACTTTTTCCAGGGTGCAAACCAGTAGGTCCCTCAGTGATAACAATGGACTTTCACTTCATGTAATAGTACTTTCCAAGCCCAGCCACAACTTAAAGCTAAATATACAGGGGAGTCACGGTGTCTTGCTATTGGCACAGTGAGCAGCTACCACAGTGGATCATTAACCTTGGTTCGATGTTTTTGGGCTACTGCCTCATTCTCTGAAGCTGTTTCATCTGAAATTTAAAAGAAGAGAAGGTTTCAGCCTGAGGCAAATAAGCAGATAAAGTCTCTCAAGCTATGAACATCTGAAACCATGACTGTTAAACAACTACTGGATTCACTGTCAGCTGCACTCGCAGAGTGTAAGGAACACAGCTGGGTCGGATTTCAGTTGCTCTCTTCTGAGGCTGCCAGGGACAGTTAGTCCAAAGCATTAGGCTAGTAGAGCCACTGGATGAAATACAGTACTGGTCTCTTTAAAATGCAACATCTGGGACACAGAATATTCAGAAGTGGTTGGTGGTTGTTACTCCTCTTAAAGCTTTAAGTAGTAAAACAGATACTCCCCACTAGTTGTACAACGGAGCCATTATTTACTATGCAAAAATTTAATTTAACAATGAACTTGTCAGTTTTATATTTTCATTATTTTCCCTTCTGTGGTTCAATCTTACGCTGATGTAACAGTTGCTGTCTCTGCGATAGGGAGGCTTCTGAAACCAAGTGACAAAAGCTAGTGCATAAATAATTTTTGAGTTTGAAAACATCTTTTGTGACCAGACTTTCCATATTTATAGTCGTGATATAATACTGTCGTAAAGGTGGTAACTGGATGGACATTTCCAGTGAAGTTATGTGTGTACCATATACTACTTCAACAGAGCATCTGCAGTACTTTGTGGAAAACACCTTCAAATTTTTAACCAGGAATACTATGAAACCCTCAGGTAGCATTTTTAATTTCTGGGAAGAAAACCAACCCCAAAACTCCCCTAAACAAAGAGTTTTGGGATTTAAACAACGGTATAGCAGAAAGCTCCTATCAGCTTTACACAGCTCAACTCAATCTCCCTAGAGGAAGCTGTAAAATGGTGTGTACATGCCTTTAAAAACACATATGCCTACAAACTATATAATACTGGAATGTGATTAAAGGATTAATGGAAGAGATTTTATTGTATTTTATTTGTTTGATGTACCAGAATCAGGCAGAGCAAGGCTGTTCTATGTGACACTGCACTATGAACAGCATCTTGTTATAGGGTGTCAAAGGATAGGAAGCAACTGCATTCAGAAGCAACAAGCCAGCAATCAGCAACGGGAGAGCTAAGTGATTTGTGTGATCCGTCTCAAGGAAGCGTCAACTCATCTAGGCGTTACCAGATTGCCTCCAAAACCTAACAGACTGAGAGGCTTAAGTGAGATGGACAGGTCTAATAGGATTCACAACACATCTTCCTTAGAGACGGAGTCAAACCCGCTCCCAGGGCAGCACGCCCCGCACAGCGACCGGGACCAAACGACAACGGCCCAAGCAGTGCAGTGGGGACTGGGTAACGGAAGCGCCCGCCCAGCGCCTCTCCCCCTGCGCCTCGCAGCACACAGAGGCAGGCAGCCCCCTGACAAGCGCGTCCTGAGCCGGCATAAGCCAGCAAGCTCCTCTTTGCTTTTGAGACCCTTCGGCGATCGCAAAGGCTGGTTTATCTCCCGGTGAAATCGGCCTCCGCAACCTCCCAAGACGCCGCCTGCTCCCACAGCCCGGGCCATCGGGGCCCCAGCTCCGGCCAAGGGCGAAGGCCGCCTCAGGCGCGACCTCTCCCCGCCGGCGCCTCAGCGCGGCCCGCCGCCGGGCCCGCGTTCGCCCGCCGCCCTGGGGCCCCGCCACCCACACCCCCGTTTCGTGAGGCCCTGGAGCCTGCGTGACCTGAGCGCGTTGCGCGGCCGCGGCGCTGCCACCCGGCGCTGAGCGCTGGCCTGAAGGCGGACATACCGACGTGCCACACAGCCGGCGGCAGCTCTCCAGCTGACCCGGCCCAAGGAGGCGGCCGCGCCGGGCCGGGCCGGGCCGTGCCGCGCCGCTCCGCACTGACAGGCCGCCGCTGTGCGTCCGCACACACCGCCCGGCGGGGGTTCGGCGGGCAGTCAGGGCCCTGCGGGAAACCCCCGGCCGTCCCTCGCTCCTCCCTGCCCCGGCGCGTCCCCTGGCAAGGCAATACCCTCTCCTCTCCTCTCCGCCGCCCCCCGCCAGGCTGAAGCTCTGACCACCTCCCCCCTGCCGCCACTGCGAATGGGGAAGCCCACGACTGCTTCCCCCCACCGTGCGATGGAACCGGCCCACAGCCCGTGGGAGGGGCTCCGCTGCCGCACCCTCAGGTGATTGCCAGTCCCAATGGCCAATCAGCGCCTTCCCTTTTCTCTAGGCAACCCAACTCCCGCCCTCACGTGGGGGGGAGTGAGAGGGGCGGGCGGGAATGTTTACAAACACCATCAGCGAGTAGAGGGATTGGGGGGAGCGGGAGGGGCGGGGACAGTGATTGGCGTAGCCGCTGACCCAATGAGGGGGCGCGCCGCTCGGCGGAAGGGCACGTAGGACGTTCTCTGTCCAACCAGCCGCTGGTGTTCGCGGGCGCCCGGCAGAGGGAGGGGGCGCGAGTGCCTGAGTAGGAGCCGCTCCTGGCGGCGCCCCCTCCTCCCGTCTCGCTCAGCCTATCCCGGCTGGGCCGCGCTCGGCTCGGCTCCGCTCGGCTCCGCTCCGCTCCCTGCTGCTGGGCGGGGAGCGCGGCCGGAGCTAGGGGGAGGGGAGCCGCAAGGACATGGGTTGGCTCTGAGGGCCGGGGGAGGGAAACCGACGTGCGTGTGCCTCCCAGTATTTTAATAACTGTTTGTTGTTGGGTGGTGTGGGTTTTTTGCCTTTCCCCCCCCCCTCCCCAAGGCGGAGGGGAGAACGGCCGCCCCCCGCCCCAGCGCGCCTGCATGGCTCCTCTCCCCCGGAGCGCCCCTGGAAAATAAAATCCGCCTCAGGCCAGGTGACGTCCCCCCGCCTCCGCGCTCACACACACGGGGAGCGGCAGAGGCGGGGGAGCGCCCGCCTGGGAGAACATGGAGGGACCCTCGGGCCCGGCGGAGGAAGGGGAGCTGCCGCTCCTCACCGTCAAACACGAGCTGAGGAACGGTGAGCTGGGCGGGCCTGGGGAGGTCATGGCGGGGGGTGGGCTGGTGTCCGCGGGGGGGCTGAGGGGAGCGCTCCCGCCTGAGGGGAGAGGGGCGGGAAGCACGGCGGGGCGGGGGGGGAAGGGGTGGGGGGTTGGCAGAGGGGACCGGGCTGCCGAGACTTGGGAAGAAGTGCTGAGGAAGGAGGTTTGAGAGTTGATCGGGACCAGTAGGGAAGTCTCGAAGGGAGGGGGGGAAGAGGATGAGCTGAAGGAAACGGGCAGGAGCGTATGAGATAGGGGCGGCGGGGGGGGTCCCTTGTTTTATTTCAGAAAAAACTATTTCAGTGGCACTCGTGCGTACTTGGCTCCCCTGTTCCGCTTCCCCAGTGGTATTTGACGCTTGTGAGGGAGCTGAGGGATTGGAGAGAAGGGTTAGGTTTGTTTGTTGGTTTGTTGCTTTATTTTTAAATAACGCGTTTGACTCTTATGGCTGTGTCGGTATGGGGGGGGCCTGTTCGTTACAGTCCTAAATGATGTCGCTTTCTGTGACAGCTTTTCTCTCGGTGAAATGCCGGAATTGTAGGGAGGGGAATGTGCCAACATGTAACCGCAGAGTTATCTGGCTTTTCAGTCTATGAATCTTCCTGTGGCTCAGCAGTTACTTGAAGACCCTCTGGAGAAGTAGTTCACAAACACGTGAAATATACGTGGTCTTTCAAGATACAGCAGAAATGCTCCGCCGTAGGTTGTTGTGTTGGGGAAGATCTTTATGTATTTTTAATAGGGACTCAGCTTCTTGGAAGTTTCCAGGCAACTTGAATACTGCAGTAAATCCAGATTTTACTCTTCATTTAGAATTGCTTTTGAAACATAATTACGATGTACGTTCTCTGTGTTCATTAACAACGGGGGTGCTGTTAACCCATGGCCTTCCTTCCTTTTCTGTAATAATTATTACTATTTTTTTAAATGATGAAATAAATGGGAGTGTGATGCTGTTCGTCACAAAAGTTTGCCAGAACCGCCCCACCGGGTTGTAGTAGTAGACATTCTCTGCTGGGCCGATGGGGAAGGCGAGTGGTGGTGCTGGGGCTCTTCGGTTCCGCCGTGTCCCCCGGTGCTCGGGGCTCAGTGGAGGTGCCCCAGCGGAACGCAGCTATCACTGCAGCTTAAAAAAAAAAGAAAAGGCAGCTCTTCCTGATAGCTGTGAAGAAGCCGGAGGGACTGTAGTTTCCTTCTTTCAAAATGAAGCAAAAGAGCTCGTGGAAAACACTTGTCTGGCTGGGTCTTGCTGGATTGCAGTGTGCATGAGAAAAAGGGGGCGTGGGGGAAAGAAGTGGAACACACTTACTCTGCAGATCTACCTAGCTGTGTCCAGATGTCTTTCATAGAAGTTGAGACAGCATGTATCCCCGTGGGACAGTTATTTAAAGATCGTTTGAGCAGTAAACAGATTCGTATAAACTAGACAGAGAGCCGTCTTATATAGCATAAAAAACAATTTTAATTTTGATCCTGATCTTAAAGCTTTATAGATTCAGGAAATACTGATACTTGGTTTGAATTTTAAAAATTCTTGACCTTGTTTGTGTTTTAAGCTTCTGAACTTTGTTTTAATAGGAATCAGTTGCTTCTCCCCTCTTTGTTCTCTTCTCCTTATTAAGTATTTAGACAACTCTGCTTTCTGAAAGATGCTTTCTAGCAATGGCTCGTCTATTTCTGGAGCATTAGGGTGGAGGAGGGAGCTGCTCTGTCGTGTACTCCTGGGAGACTCCTACTCCTGAAGGTGTCAATAGTGTCATCACTAGGCAAGACGTATCAAGATACTGTTGCAGAACTTGTCTCTACACAATGCACAGAGAGATGATAATTTGAGGAAGAGAAAATGCAGTCAGCCTCTGTTGATAAAGAAATAAATAATCTATCAAACACTTTGGGTGCTTTTCTTAGTTTTTTTGTACTGGGTCTGGCTGTGTGGGTCCTTAGCTGCTGGCTAGGGTCAGCCCACCACAGTTTTAAAACATACAGCATGTTGATATACTCTTGCTTCATTTTGGGAAAGACTGTGAGGGGATGCACAAGAACTACAACTGGAGCTAAATGATCTTTGTTGTTCTTAAATACTGAGATCATATACCACAAATACCCTTTAAGTGTGCAATTTGTTTAGATTCTAGTGTTCCCCTCCTCTCTGTGTTCTTTCTTTGATGTCGCTAGTTCTGTGACTAATTGATTTAGAATTACATATTGAAAGTAGCTGTCAGTTGGCAGGTGAAAAAGAGGTCAGTCTCCAAAGAGCTATGAGGGAATGTACTATTGTGGTAGAAATAGTGGCTGCTTTGAGAAGGGAGTGTCTCATTTTCATATTGTAGTTGTTGCTTGAACCTCTTGATAACAAATTCAAAGTACAAAGGATGATGTATTCAAGTCAACTAAATGCAGGTGAACTTACAGTTATACTTTGCATTTGCAACAGCTTGGGTCTTAGAATTGTTCTGAATGTTAGTGAGTTAGAGATAGGCATTTATTACGGACGAGTAAGCGAACATACTATAGAACTTGATTTTAAGATGAAATTAATGTCTTAAAGAATGAAACAGATTGTTGTTACCTTTAAGCAAGTATTTTGGCATTTGAAAGTGCACAGAGCATATGGAGAGCTGTTTCTACACAGCTACCAGCTGATTGTTAACCCTGTCACACCATGGTTTGACTCTTAAACTTCAACTTTGAAATTACAGTGCTGGCTGTAATTTCAAAGGTTCAACCTTTATTTCAGCTCTCTATCCCATTTTCCTAGGGCCCTGAAACTCCTCTGTTGTGTGACCAAAAAAGTAATTTCATAGGTATGTGATAGGGAAGGAGCTCTGGTGCGTAACACTTCAGTGCCCCTGTGAGATGCCATGTGATTTTTCTGTATTAGAAATTCTGGGCACCACTCTGTGTATATTTTATTTTAATGATGCAAAGCATCAGAATGCCCCCCTGCTGCTGGGGAAACTAAGCATGCATGTACTTTTGATTGCTCCTTCAGCTGCTTATTTTGAAGACTAGACGCAGCGTGGATGTTTAGGATGCATTTCAGTTAATAATGATTTTTCTTATATATTTAGCAACTTTATTTTCTTTTCCTGTCACACTAATCGTTTCTTCCTCGATAGAAACCTCACAATTCAGCCACTTCAGTGTAGTCACTATCTTTCTTTTCTCACTTGAGGAAGGAAATGAGTTTTTGGGGAAAGTGGAATCACCTACTCTTTTCAGGAAGTAGAAGGAAAAAATATGCCAAAGATCAAATGGTAGGAAGTAGTGGCTGTCTGATTCCTACTGAAGCTGTGAAAATAAGAAGAAAGCAGTATTTTCTGCAGCGTCTCTTTCTGGAATCTTGTAAAGGAGAAGTTTGTGGGGTTTTGTTTTGTTTTTGAAGGTTAACCTCAGAGTTAGTACAACCTCTGATCTATTTAGAGACCTAAGAAGTTACATATTCTTTACAACGAATAAAGAGTATAGATACCTCGTCACATTTTCGTTTCCTGGTAATGCTGTGGAACTGAACAATATAAATGTGAAGCCTGTTAGAGAAAAAATTTTGTGTGGTAGGAAAGGATATGGGCAGAGAGGGAAAGACCTGATGAAGGAAGGAAGAAGGAAATTGAGCTGTTATAGTGAGATCTCTCCCCACCTCCTGTTGGCTTCTGTCTTATCTCTTCTTTTCTTTTTTTTTTTTAAGAAAAGGAATCAAATGATCTTGAATCTTTAGTGTGTGACTAGATAGGAAATTGTCCATTTTTGCAGCAAGTATGTGCACTCCCTGCTTTGCTCAGTGAGAGGTGGAGATTAGTAAAACTGGGCTCTTGACAATTTGAGACATTCCATGAATGTATGGGTGATAGGCTGTGTATATGTTGTTTGTTTGGCTTTAAGATGCTCACTTCCTTCTGGCAAGTTTATTTGGAAGAGGGTACTGGATTCATTTTAATGCTGTCACAAACTTTGGCCTAAAGAATTTGCTTTAGTTTGCAATTTGTGTGATTATTACACATGTGAGAATGCCATGTATAGCCCAGAAGCCAACATAGCCATGGGCTGCAGAACTCCAGAGGCAGAAGAATTTTGACCTTCTATGAGAAACGTATAGTCTAACTTACAGTTCACTATGAAACTATAAAAGGCTTCAGGCAATAAATACATGGAATATTTGAAGAATTTAATACTGCAAATTCTTATTTACCCATTCTTGAATGAGAGCTTAAGCTAGAATGGCTTTATTTCTAAACTGCAAGGCATTGTGAAAATTCCTATGGCTAAAAAACATGATGAATCATGCATTAAATAGAGTATTCAGCCTTCGCTATGAACTACACCTGGCACCTCTACAGTACTCTATTTTTTATTTTCACAAAGTAATTTAAAAAGTACTTTCATAAGAGCACTCCCGTTTAAGACACAGATTTCTTCTTTTTATTTGACTCTACTAATTCTGCATATTGTTCAGTGATCAGAAGATACTAATAGTTGACTATTTCAAAGCTTGGCTTGCTCTTCTACTGTTCTCTTTTGAGCATTAAAATACATCCGTTTGCATTACTGAACGGAGCCTAAAGAGTGTCTTAAGAGAGGAAGTTTATGAATCTTCCTTAATACAACTTCAGTACCTTGATTTTACTCTTTACAGTATTGATACTTTAAAAGATGCTTTATAGTCTAGGAATTTACTGTTACTTATCTTCTGATAACTCTGATTATGACTGGCTTTGATTATGAAGGAGGACAACGATTTTTTTTTTGTGTGTTTTGTTTTTATTTTGATCCCCCTACCCCCAGGCTTTGGAATCTAACAAGTGTGGCTAAAATGATCTGTAAAAGAGTCTTTACCTGTTTTGCTGTCATTGCTTCAGTGATGTTCTATACAATGTCTTCTGTGAATGAGGACTGGCAGTTGCAGTATTCGTTGTCAGGCTGCTGTTTAGCTTTGTTCCACTGTGTTCTCAATGTGATGGCTAGGGGACTTGTTTACCATTTTAACACACGGTAGGATTTTATTCAGGAGGCAATTCAGAAAATGCTTGCCAGAGATGTTTAAACATGAGAGAGCCTGGGTATCCGAGGGTGTGATTTGCAGCTATATTCTTCATGTAAATATTTCTGTTGGATCCCCTTCATTGCTTGGCATCATTTGGTATCTTATGGTAAACAAATGGTCTCTCTTATTTTTTTAACCATTATACAATCTTAATGATGAGGTGCAAGCTGTGCTAAGGTTTCTTTGCTTCTGACTCACTCTGTAGATAGGCAGATGACCTGGTTTATGAAGGACTTGCCTTACACACAGTCACTTTATTTGGTTTTTGTATTTTGTTTTGGGATTGATTGTGACTGATTCCCCTTCCCATCTTTTGTTGACATCTATAAATATTTTATGCTGCCTTAGACAGATGGTTATAAAAGCTTTACCTGCGAGAGGATAATTCTGAAGATAATTCTTAGCTTTGCTGGGTAGTGTCGGCATAAATGAATATACCTTCCATCAACATGTAAATTGCTTTTCTTACGTTGGTGAATTTAGCTGTATTCTGTTACTTTTAGCATCGTGTCCCCAAAGTGCCTGTGACTGAAAACAGCAGTGGTTTTTAAGCATTTTCCTGATCTCTGATGGTAGAGAACACCAAAGCTGATTTGTATCTTGTACTTAGATATAATTTCTTGTTTGAAAAGGTATGCACAATCTTTATTTATCTGTTATTTTGATGTGCCTCTTTCAACTCTGTTCAGCATTAAATTGTCTGTAGCAACTTTATTCATTAGTAGCTTGCTAATGAATTCTTTTTTTTGCTGTTATGTGATGTATAGTGTTACTGCACATTAAGTTTCTAGCTAACCATGGACGTGCTTCTAGGTTGAATCTTGATGACCTTATAGTGATTCATCTCACAGTAATGACAAACCTCATAGTAAAATCACCTCTGTAATAGCAAAAGAACTACTGCTGATAAATGCAAATGGATCTTAACATGGAACATTTTCCAATTCAGGCTATTGTGAGTCTATATAGTTGATCTCAGATATCTGCACTTTTCTCTTTTTCAGCTTCTGATGTGCAGATAATTTAGGTCAAATAGTCTTTCTAAAGCTTCAGCTTACTTTCATGATGGTAATGACAGCTCCCTGTCATGTTCCCAGCAGCATTTCATGTTTCTAAATTTCCATGTCTTGTATTCAGGTAGTACTTCAGAGGTCTTTGTCATTTTTGGCTGGGTGAAGTTTTGGCTTCTGGACTTTCTAGTATGGGGTCTGCAGCTACGTGAGACCTTGAGTTTATTTATTTATCTGTTTTTTCCAGTTCAGATAGTCTTCTCCTTAAGCATCTAATGTTACAGAGAATGAACAGTTGTCACCCATTAATGTAGTTGTGAACCTAGAGTTCAGAGTAACATGAATTGCATTTTCTCTTCTTGAGTTCAGAACTGTGTGCATGTTTTATTTTTGCCCCCCTTTTTTCTTCTTAAGAAAAATGCAGGTAGTGCTTGAGATGGCATTTTTTTAAAATTCCATTTGGAGTTTGTAAGATACTTCTCTGTCCTGATTAAATAGTAATCTTATTCAGTGACATGACAATTACTAGCTGGTGATGGTCTGTCAGATTTCAAGGACTGTGTAATATTTTTCACTTACCTTCATAAATAGTTCTCAGTTGTGGCAACCAATATAATGATATATATCAGAAAAACAGTATAGCATCCTAGATGTCTAACAAGCAGTAGTGGTGTGGTTTCTGTTACATGGCTGGGTTTTTTGTTTGTATTTTTTTCTTTTTTCTTTCCTCAGAAAGGAATGTGCTAGTTCTGCTTAATTTCAAGGAAAAAACACCCACTCTTCACGCTGAGTGAGGAATAATCTCAAGTTTGTGTTCATGTAACTTTGAAAACAGCATCTGTTCTTTGTTGCTGTGACTTAAAGTAGATGTTAGGTGAGTGGGGATGCACTGTTATCCAAAATATGAGGTTAGAATCAAGTTGATCTTGGGACCAGGCATTGGACACCTAATAGTTTGAAGTACTGCAGAATGTCTTCTCTCATGGTTTTTCTTCTTGCTTTCTCTATTCTGCTTTAAATTGTCTGAGGTTCATTGTTCTGCTCAATAAAACTGCAGAGCTGGCTCACATTGCAGAGAATAGCAGAGGCAAGTCCCAGCTTTCGGGCAGAGCATGTCTTTGAAGACTGCTTAATCTAGTTCAGTAGAGGAAGCTCTAGTTCTGTCCATCTGTTTAAAAGCTTGCATGCAGTGGAGTCCAAAAAGCACTACAGAGCACATTTTAGCTTGAAAATAACCACTGCTGAAATAACACTTTTTAAGGTCATAAAAGCACAATTAAAAGCAGAGAGTCATTAGAGTACCAGCTTGTAAAGTTTTTAGTTCATACTTGGCCATCTGAAAGTTCAGGTAAAGTGCAGGTGACAGTCATGTCTCATCTTGAGATCCTCCATCAAGCAGAAGTACTTTGCTCTGGTTCCCAGAGTTAAAGAAACTGTCCTGCTTCCAGGGGGCTGAGAACAACAGTACTCATCTCCATGCATCGGTGTCCTGCATGTGTAGGCTTGTCTTTGTAGTGGGAGTGTTTCTAGGTATTTGCTTTCCTTTTGTCTTTGTTTTTATGGATGCATATTTGTTAGCCTTTCCCTTGAGTCTTTGTTTCTAGATTGATCTGTTGTATCCTACTGTTGCCCTCAGCTGCATGCTTTCCTCCTTACCACGTAGGTCCAGTGCCTGTTAGTGCGGTCCGCAGTGGAAAAATCAGTACATGGAAGCTTCTCCTAATTCTTCGCTTACGCAGTTAGTTTGTCTCCTAGAAGATCCCGTTGGCTTACTGCTTTTTTAAATGATATAGCACCACCCTTTATACTGCTGTGTCATGTTTGGATCACTTGTGGAGCAACTCTCCTCCTGTTGACTTAGGCAGTACTTTCTTCCTGTCCAAGCTTAGTTCCTTTCCTTGATACTCTCCAGTTGATGCATTGACAGATGAAGAAAAAAGTGCATGGAAAAATAAACTTTCTCAAACTGCTTTCCTTATCCTTAATTTAAGAGCTTTCCCAAAGCTGCTGTTTCTGAATGGTGTCTTTGCATAGACTGAGATGTTCTGGTACTGCTTGCTAGAAATACTGCTAGCTAGGTGCTAGAGTGTACATCTTGTTGCACCCTTGACAGATACACTGTCTTCATGCAGGTTGCACAGGCAGTTGTTGGGCCCGGTTCTGATACCAATCCTAGCACGGCGATGTCTGAGGCGGGAGAAGCCTCTCACTGTACTGTCAGTGGTAGTAGTAGTGGCCTTCTAACTGCAATCCTTTAAAGCCTCTCAAACTTGGAACAGTTGCCTTCTAATTTCAGAAAGTATGCCATGTTAAAGGTCTTCCAGCAGTTGTCATTTGGGTCCCTGGGAGTGACTGCTGAATAGAGTACACGATCTTTGTGGGTTTATGTTCTGAAAGCAAGCTGAAGGAAATGTCAGCATGACAGCTTTCCTTCTGGAGAAACTGTACCTCATCTCAACTGTAATGCTGAAAAGTGCTCTGCCTGGGTTCAGCACATGCAAGAACTGCTCTAGCTGTGTCCTTGGAAAGAATGTTGCACAGACGCAAGCTCCAGCTTGCTTTTCTTGGGGTATGACTTCACAGATGGACTGAGTGCAGCAACAGAGGCTGTTGGAGGAAGCCATTGCAAACTGTAGCAACAGTAGGAGAAGCACTTTCTGGGAATTGTTAATCTTGTAGCTTTGAAGATTTGTTACTTTTTTTAAAATAAAAAATTAGGGATAATTCTACTTGCTTTATAGGGAGTAATTCTGAGAGAGACCATGTATGTCTCCAGTGTCCTATCACACCTCTGACCACTACAATTCTGTGATTGTGTGATACACAGTATCTTCTAGCTAGCTGATCTTGTAGGATGGCTTTTTTTTCCTTAATATAATGTAAAAATAATGAGGTGGGGCTTAGAGTGATCATATGCTTATTTGTGATGTAGTTTCCCCCTTCTATTATGTAAATAATCTTACAATAACCTTCAAGAGCTGAAGAGTATCAGGGAAGGGAACTAAGCTTGGACAGCAAGAAAGTATTGCCCAAGTCAACGGGATGAGAGTTTCTGCCCAAATGATCTGAAGCTACACATGACACGTCCTAAACTGGAAGTAAAAATGGGAGTAGGTGAATAGTGCAAATTTACAGCTCTCGTTGATACAAGCACATAATTACTCAAACTAGGTGTTACTCAGCTTTTTACTGTCTAACCACATGAAATTGGGAAAGGTTTTGCTAATACTATTGAATGTAGAATACAAATTAAATTGTGCTCGTGGTATGGTTTAGATTAATGGATTGAATTTAGGTCTTGATCTCTTTTTAGGACTATAGCCAGCACTACGAATCTTCAGCATGTTTTAGAGAAGCAGCATTTCTCTGTGTTCTGCTCAGCCTTCCTATTCTGTTCCAAGAATATGGCAGGATTAAAGAATTGTTTTGCTTTCTAGAAGCATGTTTATTTGAAAAGCCTTCTGCTGACAGATCTTAAAGAATGTGAGATGGTAAAACCTTTCTGGAGTACTGTGTAACAGAAGATCCAAATCAGTGGATTTCTTGGTGAAAAATTTCTTACCTCTCTGAGTTCAACACTTAGCTAGTATCGAGAATTTTGATATCCTGAATCTCTTCAGTGACATCCACAGCTTCATTAACACTATGGACACTCTGGCCCTGGTCTCTTTAGGATAGCCCCTGACTCCTGCTGGCCCTCATAGGAAAGACAGTGTTTTGAAACAGCATGCATGAGTTTAAGTACCAGTCTCAGTACTTGTTTAGAGGAGCAATATGTAATATTAAGTTGCTTCAAGGCAACTACTGTCTGACTGTGACATGATGTACGGTGATTATATAGATACTAATTCGGTCTGTATTTGCCTTACCTGCTATTACTCCTTTCTTGACACATAAGCACGTTTTCCTTACTGCTGACTTCAGCAACATCTGTGATGTAGCACAAGTAACAGTATTTGTTCTCTTTGCAGTGAAAATAATACAGCAAGCTTCAGTTCAGCTCATGTGGTGCATATTGTCTCATGGATTGGTTAGTGATTCTGGTACTGCCTTGCCTAGCACCTGTTATTAAAACTTAACTATCACAAAAGTAGTATTTCTCTAATAATAATAATGTGTTTTGGTTTTTGATTTTTTTTTTTTTTACATGCAGTATTAGGATAGCGTGGCTATTCCCTCAGATTTGCAAAAATCATTGTATACTTCTGTTTATACAAGAAAAAAATCCTGAAGGCTTTTAGATTTTTCTAATATCCTAGTAGTTTCAAGTGTTCTTTCTGCACGTATTCCAAGTTAGTTCTTATGATACATCTCTGTGAGGTATTAATCTGAAAATACTTTAGATGAGATTTCATCAGTATCTTGCATGAGAGCACTAATGTTACCTTATCTAAGCTAGAATAGTTTGAATAAATAATGAATTTGCTTTTTGATTTATTTTGGACTTTTAATACTTGCTCTTATTTTGCAGAGAGATGCATTTCTGAAGCTCTGTGTTTTCTCTTTGTTTTGAGTTGTTGTAGAGATCTGTGAATGGAGATTATACATTTTAATAGTTAATCAGAAATCAGTGTCTTGATAAAGTTTCTTAGAACTATCAAGCCAAATTATTTCTGTGGAATGGACTAAGTTAACTTGAGCATCTCCTATAAAAAAGTTTTCTTCTTTTGGTTAAGAGATCTTTGTACTTAGTAGTACTTGTGGTGCTGCTACTGAAGACTTCTTGTATGTCTTTTCTAAGTTGGTTTTGTTTGTTTGTTTTTTTACTAGCCTTTAGACATACATTTTTGTCTTGGAAGTTGGTCTTTGAGAGTTACTCTGAATCCCAGAATGGTTTGGGCTGGAAGGGACCTCAAAGATCAGTTAGGTCCAACCCCCCTGCCATGGGTAGGGAAACGCTCCACTAGAGCAGGTTGGCCAAAGCCCCATCCAACCTGGCCTTGAACACTGTCAGGGAGGGGGCAACCACAGCTCCTTTGGGCAGCCTGTGCCAGTGCCTCACCACCCTCACAGGGAAGAATTTCTTCCTAATGTCTCATCTAAATCTGTTTTTTCAGCTCAAGGCCGTTAGCCCTCATCCTATCGTTCTGTGCCCCTGTAAGTAGTTTTTCTGTCTCCAGCCCTCCTGTAGGCCCCTTTAGGTAGTAGGCGGCAATAACATCTCCCTAGAGCTTTCTCTTCTCCAGGCTGAACAAGTCCAACTCTCAGCCTCTGCTCAGGACTGGTGTACCTGCTCTCTGATCATCTTTGTGGTCCTCCTCTGGACTTGCTGTAACAGGTTCATGTCTGTCTTGTCCTGGTGGCCCCAGAGCTGGATGCAGTACTCCAGGTGGAGTCTCAGGAGAGTGGAGTAGAGAGGGAGAATCACCTCCCTTGGCCTGCTACTGGTCACACTTTTTTTTGGATGCAGCCCAGGGTATGATTGGCTTTCTGGGCTGCAAGTACACGTTGCTTTCTCATGTTGGGCTTTTCATCAGCCAGCACCCACAAGTCCTTCTCAGCGCTGCTCTCAATCCGTTCCCTGCCCAGCCTGTAGCTGTGCTTGGGGTTGCCTCAACCCATGTGCAGAACCTTGCACCTTTTTGTTGAACTTGATGCAGTTCTCACAGGCCTGCATCTCAAGGTCCCTCTGGATAGCATCCCTTCCCTCCAGCATGTCAGCTTTACAGCAAAGCCTGGTGGTGTTGGCAACCTTGCTGAGAGTGTACCTGATCCCACTGTCCATGTCACTGATGAAGATGTTAAACAGTGACGGTCCCAGTGTCAGCCCCAGAGGAACGCTGCTAGTCACTGGAATGAATAAAAAATACTCTTATTCAACAAGAATAATCAAACTTGGTTACTCTGTTGCCTTACTGCTTTTAACCTGGATTGTTTCAATGAGGCGCTTTGTTGAATGTCCTGCAGTCATATTAGTGCAAATGGATGAATAACATTATGGTAGGAATGAAAGATGGGAAAAATGGAAATGGCTTAAGGCTTTCTTTTAGCAGCTTATAAAATAATAAAGAAAACAAACCAACAATAAACTAACTCACCACTAATTAATTTTTTAAATAAGGCTTTTTACTTCCCTGTTTAGAAAAATGTCTGTTGGAAAAAAAACCACCAAACACCTCAGAGTGGTATAGATTTGTATAAACATAGGACTCCCTCCTCCTAAATTCCTCAACAAATGAAATAACTTAGTAGCAGCATAGATTTTTCCAAACTTGTTGGTTATGTAAACTCAAGGCCTTTCTTCCTCAGCAGTAGTGGAGAGTCCTTATAGGTTTAGTAATGTGATAAATGTATGAGTAGTTATTGGAAATCTGCTTAGGTCATCCCAAGCACTACACAATTCAAGATCATGAGAGTATTCAGGGTGCTAGGGCTTAGGGATGACCTGATTGCTGTCTGTATCTATGTGATTAGAGATTTTAGTCGAGGTGAAACTTTTTTCAGAGGTGCCCAGTGGTAGGATGAAATATGGTGTATAACAAGCTAGATGGGTCTCAGTTCTTACCCTGTGATTTTTTTATACCTCCAGGAACACTGATGGTGGCAGGAAAATTTTTCTCCCTTGCTTGTCAAGTTAAAAGAATACAGTATGCAACTGGAATGTCCTTTTAGTGCTGCTTATTTCATTCATCTGCTACTTGTTTTTACTGAAGCTGTAGTAATATGTCAGAATGATGTCTCAATGTACTACATATTTGACATGTTGGTGTTTTTTTTTTTCCTTCAGCAAATTTGACAGGCCATGCAGAAAAAGTTGGCATTGAAAACTTTGAACTCCTGAAAGTTCTTGGAACAGGGGGTAAGATACACTATTTTTCTAAGTTGAATGTTGAAAGCAGTACTCTTAAGCATAATTTTGTTTTCTAGCTGAGGATTTGGAAATTGGAACATTCTTTAGGAAGATGTATCAGTTTTGTATTGCATAATTTTATTTTTTCTAAAACAATTGTGCAAAACTGGAGGTCACATGCTCTAGCTTTTGAACATGCACTCTTTCAAATACAGAAATTTAATGGCTTGAGATCTGTGACAATAGTTTGTGAAAAATCTAATCTAAGTTAAGGTATGAACTTGATAATTTCATTAAATTTTCACTGTTTTCATTAATTTCTGGGGAAAAAATCAAGTAATGTTAGTACTTATTGAATAGGATGCTCTATTCTTTAACTATATGTTTTAGAGTTGACATTGGCTCTACTGGTCTCTCTGTCCTATTCAAATCTCGGTAATTTTTAAGGTGGAAAATATTCACTGTTGTATTGTGGATTTCAACAGTGTTGGAGACTTGTAGGATTGCTGACTGTAGCCAACAAAAACAAGTTTGTTTCCCCCCTTTTTTGAAGGACACTCAGAGGCCCATATACAGATCAAATGTAATTGCCACCTTCCATGCCCTATCTTCATGAACCAATTAGCCAAGCTTTTCTTGGCCTGGGATGCTCTTAATTGTAACAGGTAGCCCATAGGCTCCTAGTGCAAATCTGTCCTCCTCACTCAGGTTAACAGGGTAATTTTTGAGTGACCCCTTTCAGAAAAGGCTACTCAAGTAGGTTGGTAACAGGATTGTATGTGTGAAAGAGGAAAAAATAAAAAGCTGAGGAAGCGTGCCTGTCTGTCTCCTGCTCTAGTAGTTGCATTGCTTCAGAAACATCATCTGTCTTAGTAGACTTGAAACTATTTCAAGAACTAAAAGATTCCTACAAACTTTAGGAACTCAGGGTTACCTTGGATATCCTGGAATGGCATTTGTAGGATTTTTAGTATTTTTTTTTGTCATGGAAATACCTGTCGCATTTTTTAATACATAATTTCAGTCATAGTCTGGGGTTCTTGCTTTGGAGACCATCAGGGCAGTCAAGAAGCTTTGTTCAGTCTGAAGTGTATCACAGCTAAGACTAATGCACTACGTGTGTTGTGGCTTGCCAATTACTGGACAGTATTAAATGGAAATGGCCTGGTCAGAGTGGAACTAGTTCTGTTTGGCTTTGAGGAAGTGATCATTTGTCCCAAGACCCAATCCATACTTCCATCATCCCTAATGTTGATTTGATCTTAAATGTCTCTACTAGTAGAGACTGCAGCCTTCCTAGATGTTCTTGCTGAGGATGTTTAATTTCCTAGCTTTAGAAGCATTCTGGGGATTGCAGTAAGCGTAGATCCCCTTTCATTGTTGCAGTAAGTTTTTGAAAGAACATTATTTCACAGATAGGGTGTGCCTGTGTTAAGGCATTTCTTCTGTAAATGTATCTAACAGAATTTTGGTGCAGCTCTGAACCTAAGCAGTCTTCACTTTCCAGTGTATTTCTGATTGTTGTGGTCAGAAGGCTTTCTGTGTGCTTTTCATTGACTCAGCAGAGTAGAACAGAAACTGAAGCAAGGTATTGGCCATTTGGCTAAGATAATCCTGAAATGTTAAGTAAATTTTTGTGAGTTTTGGGCCTACTGTTCCAGAACCATGGACAACTTGTCCAAATTGACTCTGCTGTTAGTTTAATAAATACAATCCCCTTTGTAAAAAAGGCTTTTTGTAAAAAGCTTTTAGAAAATTCTCTGCCTTGTCAGTAATAAGAATTATTGTGCAAGCACCCCATCTTAATTATGGGAAACCCATTTAAATATCTGTAGACCGTGCAGTGTCTTCTGCATGTGAAAAGTCTGGGGCTATACATTCAGTTACCTACCTCACTGTGCTTTTCCTGTGCAATGTACCTTGCTTCCCCCACCCCTGCTCAACTTCCATAGCAGAGAGATTATTTTTTAAAAACTCCAGAAGAGATTCACCACCTGCTTGCATGCAAATGTTACTACAAGTTAACAACTGCATTGTCATGAGTTGTGGGGTCCTGTTGAGGCCTGCAGCTCCTTGTTCTCATGCTTGAATTGAGGTTCAAGGAGTGAGTATGTCTACTCTGACTTCTCAGTTCTTTGTACCACAACATATGTTTAATTGGGAAAATGAGAAGGATAAAGAAAACTGTCTATAATCACAATAACGTCAAGGCCTGCTATTCCAAGTATTTCTGACTTACTGCAGGCTTGCCTGAAATGATACTGTACAAGAGTAAGGCCTCATTTACAACTTGTACAAAACTGCTTGTCTGCATTTCAGTTGTTGTCCTTAGGCTTGCTCTCACAAAAAATGACAAAATTCAGAAGATATGCCTTCTGTATTGATAACTAAGGGTTTGGATTATCTTGTTCTGTAGTTTTTATTCAGTTGCAATAAGAAAGGAGGCTATGAAGTTTATATCTAGTTAATTTTTGTCTCTGTATAGCTGGCAATCTAATTACGGTGAAGCTAAATGCCATCCCTCTGGTAGCTGCCTATTGTCTAGGTTGTGAGCTGTAGGTGCTTATTAAATGCCTTTTAACTTTCAGCCAGGGGGAAATAATGTCACTATTTCAGAAATTTGAAATATTTCAAGTATTTTCAGGTGTGTGTGGTGGGGGGGTGTATGGTTTGTTTTGGGTTGAGGGTTTTTTCAGTTGGAGTCTATGGAGAAGACAGGGTCTAGGAACCTAGAGACCTCTCCTAACAGCCATTGTATATCCATTAGTGACTTACCCCAAAATTATGGGCAGAATGATAAGAGAACACTGTGTTTATTTGATTTTGAGGCATTGGGGTTTTTGACAATTTTGAGAACTTCAATTCTATGAAGTCAAATATGGGGCTGGGGGTTTGAGGTCATCTTAGACAAATTGCTTAATAGAGACAAAAGGGTTACAATTGCTTTTTTAGGAACAACTTAAAGAAAATTGAGGAAGAGGGTATCTGGTGGCTTCTGTTTACATGTTCTTGCATATTTTTAGGCAAGAGCTATCTTTACTCTGGCAGTGAAAGCCTTATCCTGGCATTGAGCTTTTGGGTACTATTGATATTACTGTAATACAGTTAATACTAAATAAAAACTGTGATGCTCCTTAAATTCTTCTGTCGAGTTATGCAGCATGCAAAGTTTTTTTTTTTTTTTTTTTCAACCGATCTGATACTTCTGTGATCTACAGTAATGCAAGGCCCAACATGCTGGAGCCTCACAGTCATATTGTGATGACTATAGATGCTATTTTAACTAATTACAAATTTTAAATATAGCCTGCTATGCAGCAACTGGAATAACCAAGGAAGGTACTCAAAGTATGTTAGATTGCTTAAGTGTATGGAGTTGTGGTAGTTTTGTATAAACCTGGTAACAGCAGTGAGGGTTTATTTAAGTCTTAATTTTAAAGTTTTATTTTAAAAAAAACAAAACAGAAATAGTATCCTTGTGCACTCAGGTTTCTCCTGTGGAAGTGATTTTTTTTGTTTGTTTGTGATAATATTTTCTTTGTGCTACAGTTTGGCACAATTTCATACTTAGGTTTTTTTTTAAATTAGCATTTCTTTTTTTCTTGCATTCCTTAGTCTGGTTTGTTCTTGTACTTACTCTCCCAATGGGAATCATGCTTGTTTATATTTTGCTTTTCATGTTAAAAGAACATAGTAGTGTACACATTCCTCTTTTGACAGAGTCTCACAGAAAATACAAGGAAGTAAAAATCTGAGTTAGTAGCCTTTTAATGTGAGTTACGTTCTTCAGGAGCTATTAATGGTACAAGCTTTCCTATTGAAGAAATTGGTAACACTTTACATCAGTAAAACAAAACACATGATGGCATGCCACTGTTAAAGGTATTAATAATGTACTTGTTGCTTTGGGAGCAAGTTATTGCTTACTTGACCTCTCTGACCTGCCTCTGTTCTACTCAAGTGTATACTTCATGAAACTCCAGGCTCCCTGGCCGCTGCTCCTGCTCTTGCTGTATAGCCTTGCTCACTTGGAATCTTCAGATTTCCTGTCCACATAACTTGTCTCCAGCTGTCCCTCCAGTCTAGCTAAAGCTTTTATCCTCTCACATTGAGAACTAGTGTCTGTGCTGTAGAACAGGGTTACTTTGCTGTAAAGTAATCTAATTGCTTCCCAAAGCTACAAAGCCAACAACAAGGAGGTGGCTGTTTTGGTATATGCACACCCACTTGGCTTATCTGCTTCTTTCTTTGTAAATGTGTTTTTAAAACAAAGAACCCAGCATTCTGGGTCATATCTTTTTCTACCTGTGGATTTTTTTTTCTACTCAACTGTTGCTGCTTCTGATTTTTAATAATTGCTGTTTTCATGCAGTCTTTCAACTGTGCTTAAGAAGAGACAATCCAAGTGGTCTAATAATATATATGCCCTAATAATCTGTCTACCACTTTAACTGCAGTCCATCAATGAAGAAATAACACAATTAGAAACAAGACTGTAACTGATGTAGAAAAAGTTCAATACACTATCTTTTGGAATTAAGGGCACATATGGGAAGGATAGTCACCTTAGGTGTGGAAGCCCTTACACTCTGAAGGACTTAAAGAAAACTGGTAGGATGAATTTCAGATCAAGACAATCGGCTCAAAAATCTTGTTATACAAAAAGATATAATGAAGTTCCATCAAAGTTCAGAAAATATGCTGATAAAGTTGGGAATGTGAAATTAAGTTAGATCTTTCAAAGTATAGTGAAGAAAAAATAAAATCTCCTCATAAATGGAGGAGAGAAAAAGTGGGGTTACTGTGCTCAGGAGCATGAGCCAGAATCAGGAAGTGTCTAGAACCAGTTCCAAACTCCAGTGACTATTTTACCTCAGTTTCTGCTGAGGGCAGCTATGAAGAAGGAAATAGAGCTATGAAGAAAGAAAAAACCCAAATCCAAGTGGCAGCTTTTTGTTGCCATAGAAGGGAGTGAGAAGATGTAGGAAACTTTGCAGACACAAAGGTCAGTGAAGAAGCAGGGGGAGGAGGCACTTCAAGTGCCAGAGGAGAGGTTCCCCTGCAGCCCATAGAGAAGGCCATGGTGAAGCAGGTTGTCCCCCTGCAGCCCATGGAAGATGATGGGGAGTAGAGATTCCACCTGCATCCTATGGTGGAGCAGTTGGAGATCTGAATATTCATATTATTATAAATGTATATTCATGAAAAAGGAGTGAGTGAAAGGAAAGTTTTAGCCCCCAACTATATCTTTCTATCTCACAATTTAAGTGTGAATTTGGTATGAAATACTTTATTCATTTTACAGGCCTGATATCCATATCAAACTGCAGTTAATCATTACTTTTTCTTTAACTTTTTATTTTTTCTCTTAATAAACTGCAAGGTCAGTCTAACATACTCTGTGTGTTTATAGCATATATTGTATAGCTTTTTATATGGTTCTTCCATAATTTAAAACATTTTTAATGAATTTTTGGGGTGAATATTTGGTGACTTTGTGTTTATCAGAGATCTGCTGCTGGCTAAATACTGCTGTCTTGGAAGCAGTTGAGATATGCATCCAGATTTTATGATAATGAACATTAAAACGTGGCTCTGAGAAATTGAAAAAGCTTTTCTGAAATAAGATTACCAGGTAGGGGTATTCTTGCAGTTAGCTTATGTGCCTTCTCCTTGCTGCCACTCAAATTAATTGCTTTTGCAGTGTTGTCTTTAAGTAGATTTTTTTCATGGTAATATTAGAGATTCTGGTATTGAATATATCATGAGCCATTTCATTAAAATAGTGCTACTTAAGATTTATTCTCATCAAAACTGCTGGGAATCTTCATTATTCTGTCAGTCCTTTTCAGACTTCTGAAGAAACAATTTGTACCATGGTAAAGCTGTGTTGAAAATTCTGCTATGATTATCACTAGTGTAGTTCTAGAGACTTCCTTACAGCTATTATATTTACTAGATAAAGTTCTCCTGTGTTGTATGTAAAGCTGTAGTAGGTGCTGTGAATATACTGCTAGTGTTCTGCTGCTTAACATACATTAATGGTATGTTCTTATAAAGTGTGATTAAAGATATAAGTAGCCAGGTGTTAAAATCTTAGGGCCTTTTGTTTATTTAAATTTAGCTTAATGTTTCTGTTAAAACTACTGTCTCCTGGGAACCAAAGGAAATTTCTGTTTAATGCTCTAGACTGGGCTTTTCAGAAAGGCACAAGGAAGTTCAGTGTCAAACTCCAGCTTGTGAAAACTAGATCTGCTCCCTTAAGCAGCTGAGAAATGCAAGCTAAGGCTGTTCTCCATGCTTGTTGTGTGACAGTAGAATGCAGAAGTGTTATCTGTTTTGTGGGGTTTTTTTTGAGAAGTAACTCCATAAAAAGATGTAAACACTAGTTTTGGAAGCAGAGTTTGGTTTTAATCAGTGCTCTCAGTAGTATACATCCAATATTGGAAAAATAGGTAACACTAAATTGCCTATATGCATAAAAGTATTGCTGTGGTCCCAATATTATGGCCTGTACAACCTTGGTTCAACTCCCTTGTGCCTGTACATTATGACAGGATTTATCAAATAAGTGAAAACTTAGTTTATAAAAGCTCTTATTTGGAATAGAGGGTCCTGTGAAGAAGGCAAGCATGACTTCTTAGGGTGTGACGTGTCAGGTAAGAATTGCTCATTATATGAGAAGTATCACTTTTGTATACTGAAGGAACCAGAACTCAGTTGTAGGAAAAAACCCACACTGAGTATCATTTGATAATTTAAAACTCTGTTACCTGTCTGGGGAAACAAAAATCCAGGAAAAATCTGGAGTTACACATAATTACTTCCTGGCAGCAGTGTGTGTTAGAGCAGTTTTAAAGACCAACTAAATTTGGTGTCTTGCATCAGGACAGTTTACCCTGTCTAGAGTATTTACAGCTTTGAGATACGTGAGCATTCTCTTTGAGAAAGTAATGTGAAGATAATTATAAGGGTTGGGCAAAATACCCAGCTGCAGTTTTCTGTCTCTGGTGATGGCTTAGGGAGAGGCATACAATGGTAGCTTCCTTAGTGAACTTGTAGCAGCCTGCAGTTTGGGGTCTGCCTGGGCCAGAGATTCTCTTGTGTTTAGAAACACTTGGTGTACTTTCCTCTCTCCCTCAAGGATTTATATAATCTTTTTGAACTCATCTACATTTTTGACATATGCAGCATAATGTAACTGTTCTACACCTTTACCACATATTTGTGTGGTTTTGGCAGTTCTTAATCTTGATACCTAATGCTTTCATTTGGTATCTTAGTTATTTTATTTCTATAAATAGTGAAAATATGTTCTTTATGTACCTTCATACAGCTTTTGTTTAACTCTAGCATCTTCTTAAGTAGTTTTCCAGGCTAAATAAAAAGTCTCAGTGTGTTTAGTTCTTAACTAGAAGAATTCTATATACTATGTTTTCTGATGGGAGGAAGGGGAGCTGGGCACAGGAGAGAGACTGAAGTAGTGTGCATCACTCAAGATGTGACCACACACAGATTTCATGCTACAGCATAAGTGATTTCTAGTTTTATGTTGAAGGTTTGGGGGATTGTATTTGTGTCATTTTTCCCCCTTCAGTACTTTTCTTGAAGTTCTGATCAACCTTTTTTGGGTTAGTACTGGTGATTTCTCATAGGGTTGTCTGTGGTAACTTTAGGTATTTTTATTTTCCCCCCTCTGTTATAACACTATGCATAATTCATTGTTGTCATACTACTTGTGTGTTGCTCATTTACCTATTTGGAATTTAACTGACACTTTATTTTTCATCTGCTTAATGTTTTGATGCTTTTTTCAGCAGTCCCCTTTCATTTCTGTTGCAATGGATAATTTACTAAACCAAGAAAATCCTCTTCCTCACTGTTCATGTACAACTGAATCAGGCAGGGTGAATTCTTGTGGTGACCTTCTTTCATTAAAAAGCTGAATGTTTATATTTAATCTTTTGGGGTTTTTGTCTGCTATTATAGCTTTTCATAAGAGGACCCCCTTCTCTTTGCACCCATGATTGTTTAGTGCTTGTAAGACCCTTTTATAAGTGAGCTTGTTGAGTATCTTGGAAATCTATATGTCAACCACATCATTGTTCCTTCCTCTTGATTGCTATGAGCAATTATTAATAGAAAGATTTTTTTTTTACTATCTACAAAAGTAACACTCCTTCACATAGTACCCTGTTATATACCTACTAATTCCAACTTTTACTGTTTCTACTGGCTGGCCTAGTAGAGGTATCAAATTTACTTATGTACAGTTCTTGGGAGTCCTTTTCATTAAAAAAAAAAGTGTGCGTGTTTGCCACTCACTACTCCAGTCTAGAGTGTGTTTTTAAACAAATATGTACACAAAATGCCTAGATTCAATAATGTCAAACTCTGGAAAGACTACCTTTTGGTCTTGATGACTATTTTACATATTTGTATTTTTTAAAGATAACTCTTCCAGCTTATTCTCACTTA
This sequence comes from Porphyrio hochstetteri, assembly GCA_020800305.1. NCBI lineage: Eukaryota > Metazoa > Chordata > Aves > Gruiformes > Rallidae > Porphyrio > Porphyrio hochstetteri. The sequence continues at coordinate 2,237,449 of CM036908.1, forward strand.
AGTCAAGAAATGGGAGCTGCAGAAAGTTCCTTTGTACTGAATACAGGTGGGAAGGATCCATTGGCTTTTCTATGTGTTTTGGAACTTCAGTGCTATAAAGCCAGTAATGAATAGCATATAAGTTGTGCAAATATGGTTAGACTACTCTGAGGACAAAGAACCATCTTACTCCAAACTTTTCCTAAATTCTAGGCATGAGGGTTTAGGTAATTACAAAGGAAGAAATAATCAGCTTTGAAAATTGCTTTTAAAGACTGAAATTCTCTTCGATTGTTTTTCCCCACTCTTGCTGTGTTCAGTCTAATCTGGATGAAAATGTCAGAAAAGATCAGTCTGAAACAAACAAAAAAAGTGTTGTGGAAGAGAATAGCCTGACTGGCTACTGCTTGCCATAACACTGTGTAATTGAAAAGAATAATGGTACCAGCCAGACCTCTAGTGCCAGTTGGTGACTGTTTCTATTTTTTTGTCTCCACTTTTTTAGCCTATGGAAAAGTGTTCCTGGTACGGAAGGTGAGCGGGCACGATGCTGGCAAGCTGTATGCCATGAAAGTACTGAAGAAAGCGACTATCGTTCAGAAAGCCAAAACAACCGAGCACACGAGGACAGAACGACAAGTGCTGGAGCACATCAGGCAGTCACCATTTCTGGTCACATTGCATTATGCCTTCCAGACAGATACAAAGCTTCATCTCATTTTAGGTGAGTAGTTTTCAAGATTCAATATGCCAGTGGAAAAAAACCCAACCAAAACCCCTGCCCTTTTATCTCCTTAATGTTCTGTAAGGTTTTTGTTTTTTAATGTGGTCTGAAGTACTGTGTGTTTGGAGATTGCGTGAGAGACCATAGGAAGTAAAATACTGTTCATCTTCAACAGTGTCTGCGTGTGTGGTTTTCCTGTTTGAGCTTAGTGTGCTACTCTGACTTCAGTGACTTACATACAGTAAAAATATGTGACCATAATTGCTTAAACCAAAGAAATACATTCTCAAATTTATGAAAATCAAAATTTCATCTCCTAGATTTTTTAAATTGTTATGTGTTATTTTTCTGCAGATTTCAGACAAAATGAAGTTCTTAATCTATATGAGTATGGACATTAAAGCAATTCAGCTTATTTTCTGCTGCCTTTCCATCTGGCACAGGTTAGATGTAAGGTGGCATGACCAAACATGACTTTGTTATTGGGATTAGTTGGTTAGAAAGAAGAATAAAGTAAGGAAATACTTGAGCAGCAGATTGCCTTTTAATTCAACATACTGCACGTTTCACTCTTAAAAACAGGTTGTATGTTGTCCTCAGTGTTTTTGAACTGTTGTCATCTGCCTGAGAGGACAGGGTTACTCATCTGAGATGACCAGTTGGTAGGTTGTTTAGCACTGAAATGCTGCAGACTGAAAGATAGTATCAGGCAGGTCTTTTTTTCTGCTCATCATGTGGGCAGTGCCAGTTAAAGATGATTGTGCTTTCATATTGTTTCTGGACAAATTCCTTACAACACTGGAATCTACAAGCTGTTGATACAGTTTCCTGCTCTAAAAAGCCAGTGAAAATACTTGATCACTTTCTTGCTTTATGCATTGTGATAATTTAATTTGATAAATGAAAGTTACCAGTAACTTTGGTAAATGTCCCTTTGAGAGATGCTTGAGAAGGAGCTATTGCATAGCAAAGCCTTATTGCAACACTCTTCATTCCACTTCTGCCTTCACATTTTGATGTGAAGCACCACATCTGTTTCTATAGCATTTGCAAGGTTGGCAAAGACTTTATTTGGAATTTTCTTAAGATGTAACTTCCCTATGTGCATATGTCTCTTCCCTACCATGATCCTTATTCAGGGTAGTAATGTTTGGGGAAGAGATGCCGAGATTAAGGAGTTGCATTCCCAGAATCACAGAATTGTAGGGGTGGAAAGGTCCTCAAGAGATCGAGTCCAACCCCTGACTTTTTGCTTTGGTCCCAAATTTATTGCCTTTGTAGAGTCCTGGGAAGGACTTTTTCTGATAGCAAGGAACACTTCTGGAGCTGGAAAAAAGTATTAAAGTCAACTCTAAACCTTGCTGCTTCAGGAAGCATTTGCTGCCAAAACTTTTTGTTGTGAAACCATTTGATCTTTCATGTTTAAATTTTCGGGCGTTGAGGCATCTCAAAATCACCCATTTCTGTGCTGAGAGTAGAGCTTGTTCATAAGGCTTGGTACCATTCTAAGTTCAGAAATGTTTCTGCCTTTCAGGTCAGCAGCAAATTTTGTTTGTGTTTGGTGTATAAGATGTATTTGTAAGAAAATTACAATTAACTTTTAAAGACTGCTTGCTCAGAGTATGTTAAAAGAACTAGAAAATGGTGAAGTTAAAGCTTGGGTGCAGAATATTTTTTTTCAATGTTATTTGAAGAAGTTAGTGATCCTTTAATTGAAGTGCAAGTTTGGCAATTCCATTTTGCTTGCAAAGGTTTATTTAACCTTTATTAACAGACTGATTTAGACATTAATAAAATTTTATTAATATTATATGAATCTACACCACTGACAGTTCTTAGGAAGGTGTTTTATATGCATATCTTAGTTTCACTGAGGAGCTCAAGCTTAAATGGACCATTCACTAGATTCCTTTTGAAAACAGTCATAAGGATTTCTACGGATTCCTCTGACTAGGACATTGGAGAAATAGGTAAAATATTGTCACAGGCTAGATAATGCTAAAGAGAAAAATAAATAATTAGAAATACATTAATAGCTGTGGCATTCATTGATGTAAACATTTAATAATTAAGGCTTCATATTCTATAATTTTGGCACTTTTGTTATTGATTAATAATTTGGGGAAAAAATTCAAAAGATTAAATGAGACAAAATGTGAACATGTATTATATTATAGTACCATTCTTCATATCCAGATATTTTTTGTTAAAATGCAGTTTAGATCTATTAGAAATAAAGTAAACCAAACCAAAACAAACACACCTCAGGTTGATGTAGTTAACTAAAAATAAATACATAGTAATAGAGAAATTTAGGTGACAAGGATAATTAGAAGGCCAGAAAAACCTCATACATGAAGGGAAAATGAAAAGCTTGACATTCTATTGTTGTAAAAGTCAAAGAACAGGGAGCATGTTAGCTCTGATGAACCTCACATAGCAGACTGTGCAGACTGGGCATGTGCCCACCAGAGCACAATGTTCAGGTGATGTTTAAGGTAGGAAATGAAAAGCTGATGTATAATTTTAAGGGGTTTTGGTTTGTTTCTTACTTTCCCATGAAGTCTCCATTAATCCATTCTGAGAAATCATTTGGGTCCAGGAAGGTCCCTTTTTTCTCCTTTAGTGGAAAACGGGAGTTAAAGGGGGTTTAAAAATGTCTTTTAATCACTTTTTGTAGTGGCAAAAAATCTCTTCTACTTAACATGCCCTAAGGCTACTGTATAATTCAACTGGGCTTCACACCCTCCCTAACAAAAATACCACAAATATTTGTTGCAAGTTTTCATGTCTTACTATGTAAATTTTAAGTCTCAGAGGCTTTGAATTTTGGGGGAAACCAGTCTCAGCCATTGGTTTTTTTGCCTAAATGAACTTGGCATGTGAGCAAAACGTCATTTCTGTTTCAGGAAGCTTTAGAATTGCATTCTCAGTGCAATGTTTAATACAGTTCTTCTCGCTGTCAGAATACATAGCTGTGTGTATTTAGTCTGGATCGAGTGCAGACGTGCAGCTGCAGGTCTGCCAGGCTTCCAGAATGCAGGGTTTGGAGTTCATTCAAGTTTTCAGGTTGACTTTAAGCGATGATTGAAAGAACAGCATACAGTATCCGTGTAAGTATCAGTTCCAGACAAAGCTTGTCACACAATGTTAACTGACCAGTACTTCAAAACACCAACAAACTGAACTGTCAGATGGAGTTTATCTTGATGGAACTGATATTCCTTTCTCCCACCACCACCACTCCCTGCCGCTGTGTGTGTCAGTAGTGCATTTGATCTAGCACCAAGAATTTGAAGGCTGGTTGTCTCATTGGGCTATGGTTAGTGTTATAACCAGATTAGAATTAGGCTTGTTCTGCCACTCCTCTGGCAGCTTTGGCTTGTATCTGTCATGTTCCTTAGAACAATGTCTGGAAATTCAGTTGTTACCTCTTACTAAATTAGCAGTTCTGATTAGAAATACTTTAAAGACTTGTTTGTTATCTTTGTTTTCTCCAAGATTAGAACACTGAGTGTTTTTTTCTTTTGGAAGAAAGGGGGAGGAATGTGTGTTATTTTATACTTGATTATATTTTTTTCATATGCTTCCTGATCTAAATAAAGTTGTGTTCTTCCATCAGTCCTCTATGAAGGAAATTGCATATTGTACATGATAAAATATTATTGAATTACAATAAAGTAAAAGCATCTCATCCCAGAACATCTTAAATAATCCTGCAAAGTATCTACTAATATTCCAATAAGAAAATTAAGTTGTCATAATGTGACATTATAAGGTTCTTTATTCTACTTTTTAGACTATATAAACGGAGGAGAATTGTTTACTCACCTTTCACACAGAGAGAGATTCTCAGAAAATGAGGTGCAGATTTACATTGGGGAAATTGTTTTGGCTCTTGAACATCTCCACAAGGTAAAGTAATTATTTTTACTGATGATTCTGTGGAACTACAACTGTATTCTCTTCTCATATAAAGTGAGTGAGAACTACTTTTTAGATTGTTTTAAATTAAAAATAACTTTAGCAGTGGGGCATGAGCTGTGTGATTGGAAATACTTCCCAGTGAGATGTCTATTCATGTGCACCAGATTAAGGCTACAAATTTTTATCTACAGCTGGAAGAGTGTTGTTACTGACAAATGCTTGCTAATTTTTAGCAATCCTTTTGAAATGGTATATGTCAGTAAAATCACTGTGGAGTCAACATGAGCCATGCTTGGGTTGTTCAGTTGTCCTTTTAATACAGTTAAACATGAGCATTCAATTTTGGTGTAGCTGTAGATACAAACAGCGTTTCAGTTTTCAGAGGTAGTAGATTTATAGACTATTAAAAAGCTTGTATGTATGGTTGAGAACATAGTGCAGAACCACCCATTGTAACTGAGTTTTGCACTCAACAGCAAGTATTCTGTCACCTTTAGATTCAAAGGATGTAGTATGTCCTTTAAACAGTGTGATGTCTGAGAATTTTTAAGTTGCTCCAAGTGATTTCTTTGAAGGTAATAGAAAACTGTTATCTTTGAGGTGCAACTTTCAGGTCTTAGATTACCTTAGTAGTGGGAATTTTCCTAGCTGCTTCTTTCAACATATTGGACAATGACTTTCTGTGCTTGCTTTGATTTGGAAAAACTCTTTCTTTGCAGCTGGGAATTATATATCGGGATATAAAACTTGAGAATATTCTCCTTGATTCTGATGGCCACGTGGTGCTGACAGACTTTGGTCTGAGTAAGGAGTTTCTTACTGATGAGGTGAGTATTTGAATCTCCAGTAAGTGTGGGCAGGATCCAGCAAGATCTTTTGGTCTCGTTGAAATCAGAAACACATTTGAGAGGGGAGGAAAACCTGCCTTCAAGACCTGGACTTCATAGAACAAAATCCAGTTTTACTGGGTTTTGAGCTTTCAGTTCACTGGTCTTTGGCCTGCCATTGTTGTCAGACATTTTGGTCTGATCTAGTTTTCCCTGAGATGCTTTCCTGTTCCTTCCTGCTGCCCTTTATGTCAAAAACGAGAGATCCACATAAGCCTGAAAACCACTTATGTTACTGTTTTCAGATGCCTTTTAAAAAATGCTTGGCTGTGCTAATACTTTGCAGTGACTAGGCAAATGGTATGCTATGACTCTCCTTTATGCTAATAATGTATTATTATCTCGTCTCTTTCTCATGTCTTTGTGTCACGTTTGATAAGATTAATTGCAAGCTTTTAGGATAAAAGCTTATCTCTTATTAAATATGTGTATAGGCCTTAACATAGTGATCTCTGACTGTTGACATTAGTTGTTAATTATTTGTAAGGTACAGCTTTATCTCCAAAAATGTGTTTTAGATTTCAGAAAGTCAGAATTGCACAGGACTTCTGAGAGAATTTTAAAATGGCTATTTTTTGTCTTTAGGTATCAGAGATACTGAAATTTGCAGATCTAAAAGCCTTTGTTAAAGGGAGCAGAGGGGTTTTCTAAAAATAGATGACTTGTAGTTTCCTCTAGGATATTTGCATTTCAAATAAAGTCTGATTAGGATTTGGGAAGTACCATTTTAAGAGATATGAAATGTAACTTTCTGAAGCATGGAAATACAACAGATAATGTCAGTCTATTCCTTTTAAATTACAGTGTGAAACCGAGAGGAGGTCCAACTGCACAAGAGATTAGGAGCAGATTGCAAGACCAGTGCAAGAGAGGAAGTAGAGATGCACATTTCAGTGGGAAGGAATGATAGCGAAAGGTGTGGCTAGGGAGAGTAGGACCTGCTTAGAGTTACGGGAGCAGCTGTGCTGGGCACAGGGGACAAGGTACGTGGAATAGTGCTACGGCACTTGTGGGGGAGAGAGAGCGCAGTCTTCCAGCCTTTGGTTCAAAGTTGAATTAAGCTAGAATCTTCTCTGTAATAAGAATGTCATAATGAATCAGGGCTGCTTTTAAGTCTCACACCAGATGGTTTTAAGAAATAGATATCTCTTCTGTGCTCACCTTTGGGATGTCATTTACAAGCAGTGCAAGGAAAGGGGAGAACTTTGATAAGCATCAGAGGTGTCTGTCTGCTTTTCCCACACTCTGAATCAGATTCTTTAGTCATTAAATAAAGCAGTCTTGCTGCTCTAACAATGAACACTCATTCCTCTTACTCCATTCTGTTTTCAGTGTATACCTCAGAAATCTCTTTATTTAACCATATTTCTTTTCCTCTTATTCTCCTTCACATTTTATATTTGTCTTCCCTGTCAAGAAAGCTCAATATTTTTAGTGGTTTCTTTTTTAGGGACAAAAGTAATTTCAATTGTATTGTTTGCTTTCAGAATCTAAAAAATTGCATTTGACTACAGTTTTCATGTGTGCTATTGTCATTTAGCAACTGGACTTAAACATGATTAGAATGACCCGCTTGTACAGAGAAATTGGCATTTCATATTTTAGTCTCTGTAGAAAATTCAGCTACTACTAGAAGGCTATGATTTATATTACAAAAGATACACATGAGAACCAATGTGTTCAAGAGGTAAGAGTTGCCTTTATAACTGCGTAATTTTTCTATCTGTTTTTGTGCTCATTGGGTAAGACTTTCAAATAAAATTACACAAAGCACAAGTCAGATAAGTATAGTGTTAGCAATTTCATAAGAGCAGTATGTTTCCTTTCCCCACCTTTCTTTGCATTTCTTCCCTGGCCCATGCTGCTGCTGGCAAGACCTTTGCCATTACAAAAGTCTACTTACATGAAGGGAATTTATGCACATGGTACCTCTCTTTGGATTGTATTTTCTGAAACAAGATACATTTAGGTTGTTATTAAGAATGTATAAAAACTAGCAGCAATTACAAGCATGCTATGTTTAAAGTTTTTAACAGAGAACTTCTATTTATGAGTTTTGGATGCATTGCAGCTAGGGATATTTGCTAGGGAACACCATAGTTCAGTGTTCTCACTATCGCTGCTTTAATCTGGAAATACTTAACAGCCATCAGGTACCTGAGCAAGTATAGAATCGAAATTGCTTTATAATAAATAGAATGTATTACTACTTGACTGTAATGACTCTAGCAGATTGAGATGGGAAACTGCTTTTCCTAAGCACTGTTTGAGTGAAAGAAAGCAAATTGATGTGACTTCCAGGAAAACAGGAAGGTATTGATTTCTGACAGGCAGCTATTGAGATGAGTGTGACGACTGAATTGTCAAGTGTCCTCTTTGTTTTACAGTTATTATGTTGAAAGTGCTTGTAACATGAAAGAATTACAAATCCAAGCTGAAAGCAGTGCAGTTTTAAGAGCTCTAGAGCATTTTATGCTACTGTTTTGCTAAAAAGTGACATTTGTTTTGTGCAAGTGAAATGGCAGTCTGGTTTTGCCTTTATTTTTATGATGCAGTTTGTATGCTTGTGTTTGCGTGTAAAAAGTAGTAGTAACCTGTCTGGAATAAAGTAGTGGAATAAAAATGAACTTTCACATAGTATAGATCAGTATCACAAAGTATTTAGCTATGAAATTACTCCTGATATTCAAATTTTATTTACTCCCTCATGAAGACCTACCCATTCTAATCAAAGAATGGGATTAGGTAAGAGATTGAGACTAAAATCAATAATACCTTTTTAGTATTAAGTTTTATAGCATTTGCATTCTTAGCATTTCTCATGATGAACCTAAGGCCAGTCTTTCTGATTTTTAACTCAACCAAATTGCGGAGAAAATTGGGGTAAAAAAGACACTTTTTAACCTTATGCTTTCATGCATCTCCGTTGAGTTCCTGTCTAACTGGGATATAGCATGTGTTTGCACATGACATTTAATATAAATTATCACTGGGGGCGTGGGGAATTGATAGGAATGGCAGACTTGGTATTGAACCTTCTACATTGCTGCTTTGCTCATCACATACGGGCCGCCACTTTGGTGTTGCTATTTTTTGGCCTTTTTTTTAACCAAGACTCATCATTTACCTTTTTAAAAAAACCCCAAGCCTTTAATTATTCTCTTTTTTGCCATTTTATTTCTTCTGTAGTCTCTTTATCTTCCAGATTTGTGACTTAGGTGTATTTTTTATCTTTTTATCTCATTAATAGCTGTATTTTTATGCTGGAATTGTTTTGATTTGCTTAATGTCTGTTTAATGTCATCAGGTCGGTTCTTAATATAAGGATAAAGATTAAAATTACTACTTCAATTTAAAGTATTTTTTCCCCTCACATTTCCTTTAATTCTGTAACCACACTAAAAAAAAACCCATTCTTTGGGATATATGGAGATCTTTACATCTCAGAAAAAAAAAATTGAATTTATTAAATGAATTTAGGGTAGTAGTAGTCTATTGGACCATGCATAACAATTAATATTTTTCTTGTTAATTAAATCCCATAAAGTACACTTCCTTCAAGATTATAGTGAAATGCTTAGTTTCTCTGGATTGGTACCTGCCTTCTGCATTAGCTTCAGTTTGGTTTGATGTTTTTGTGTTTGTTTAATGAAGTTAAAAAATCAAGTAGTAAATACTGAAATCTGTCAGTGTTCAAATAATCTATCTGAGAGCATAGAAATATCTTAGTAATAAGTAAGAGGAGATAGTCTGTATGTAATCTAAGTCCTCTGGATGGATACCTGTGTACTCATTTCTGTAGAATGAGCAGTTCAGATACATTACTGGTTTTCCATCTGAAAATCTGAGTTGTAAATTTAGTTCTGTCAGATGCTTTTCACTGTTGAATGCTGTTTGGTTTTGTGTATTAGCTGGGTGAGTGAAAATTTTGTTCTGGAAAGAAAATTAATATGTAATTTTAATGAAAACGTCATTAAAGCAAAAATGTTATTAGTCCACTATGGATTTTGGTAAGTGAAGTAGGAGGACTTTTGTATATATTCATGGAGCAGATTCATGATAGTCCTTCTTTTGGAAAAGAAAATGAAACAATGGCAAAACCTCTGAAGAGGGTTTTTTTGTGATAAGCACTGAGATGGCTGTGCTTTCCCAGCACAGAGCAGTAATGTGCAAGGCTGGAGCACAGGATAATCCATCCTGCCCAGATTTATGCCACAGTCTCGAAGTGTGATTGAGAATCTTTGAATGCCAGATCATGCTTTCTTACAGATTCATGGTCATGTGAAAATGAATTTAGAACCAAATGGATTGCATTTGAGCAATTGAGTTCACTCCTACTCCTCTACCTTTCACATCTGGTGCTCTCTGATCTTGGAATTCTTACTTGGCATCTTCTATGCATTTTTTCTTTTTTAAAAATAAGTTCTTGAAGGCTTCCAGTGGCAGCTAGTAGAATTCTTCCAACAATGAGTACTCTTTTGGCTTTATTTGAAGAAAGAGGATGTTTTTCAGGTCTTGCTTTGTATACCACTTTTTATCTTTTGGTTCTGTTAGTTCACTCTTCTCAAAAGATGATGTTTTCTAAAACAAGTCTTCCAAATTTTGGAATTTTGAGAAGAACCTAGTACAAACCGTTCATCCGGGATGACAGTGGGACATGCTTGCATTCCTCCCACACAATGTGCTGTTTCTGAATTCTTTTGCCTGCAGAACTGAGACTTTTGTTTTCTTTTTCTCTTAGTTATTTGCTTTGCAAATCCATTATCAGGATCTGGTTTAAAGAATTCCTTGTAGAGTTGCAATTGCGTTGCAATTGCATTGCACTGTGAAAACAAATATAGCTGTTGTATTAATCTGTGAAGATGGTTTCTTGAACCTCCACTCAACATTAGATGAGGTCTTAGCCTTGTTCCGAGTTGTTCTGGGGTCACAGCTGTAGAGGTTGCATGTTTCTTGCTGCCACTTTTAAGTGCCTGTTCTGATGGCAGCTGCTGGCAGGCAAATTTCACTATTGCTTGAAAAATTCAGTAGCCTTGTTCCGTGTCTGTTCGGGGGGCAGGAGGGGACATGAGGCATAGTCACTATAGCAGGGTATTTTGACTTAACTGGCTTCTTCAAGTAGGAACAACCACCGGGACAGGATTTTTAATTAATTTCAGATGACCTTATAAATTTTGTTTGTATCAGTTCTTGAGATTACATTTCAAACTAGTGGACCTTTGATCTGCTGCATTGCAACTGTTCTGGGACTGGTCTGAACCTTTGCTTTCTTACTACAACCTGCATTGTAATTTAGTCGATTGCAGCAAAGCAGTCTAGTGTAGCACTAAACACTTCTCTGTCTTTGTTCTTCCTTTCTGTCCCTTCAGAGATCATAGTTTTGGTCCTGAGTAGAAGTTACAAGTACAGAAACAATAGTCTGCAGCTGGGTGATCTTTTGGGTGAAGCTGTACTCTTTCTTATGTGGAAAGCTTAATTACCCAGTGTTACATCTGGGTGATATGACCAAAAATGTTACCAAAAGAATTAAAATCTAAAGAGGGGAAAAAAAAGTGAGGAAAAAAATGAAGGAACTACTCATTCTGGCATGCATTTTGCTGGAACAGGATTTTTGTTTTTCTTAAATCACATTTTTGAATCATGAGAGGGCTTTTATGACCATTTTCATATGCCTCCTTAAATTGATGCTGTAATTATTGTTATTCTGGACAATTAAAATGCTGAAGAATGTTACATACCTGATTTCTATGGAAACAGGTTTATTTTCTTTGTGCATTTTTATTTTTGAGGTAAATACCAGTAAAATCCTTCTCAGCTAAGATGACCTCTAAGGTTTGCTGAAGTTCCGAAGCCTGTTTCTATATGGAATGTAAGCTTTTTGTTCTTGTGATTTTCCTGAAATGCACAATCCATTCAGCAGTTCAGCTTGTTAATAGCACCTCTGTGACATTGCCTCTGCAGCATGGCAAGTAAATTGGTATTTGTGATACTTCTGATTTATCCTATGGTCCTGGTTTTCTCCTTAAACTTCCCAAGGGAACTCTTAATGGCTCACTTCATCATAGAATCATAGAATATCCCTGAAAGGGACCCATAAGGATCATCAAGTCCAACTCCTGGCTCCACACAGGACCAGCCAAGTCCGAGCATGTGGCTGAGTGCATCATCCAGACGCTTCCTGAACTCAGTCAAGCTCAAAGCTGTGACCCCTTCCCTGGGAAGCCTGTTCCAGGGCCTGACCCCCCTCTCAGTAAAGAATCACAGAATCCCAGGGGTTGGAAGAGACCTCAAGAGCTCATGGGGTCCAACCCCCTGCCAAAGCAGCTCCCCAGCTCATATTGCACAGGGCGGCCTCCAGACGGGGCTGGAATCTCTCCAGAGAGGGAGACTCCACACCCCCTGGGCAGCCTGTCCCAGGGCTCCCTCACCCTCACTGGGGAAAAGTTCTTCCCCATGTTGGTGTGGAACTTCCTGTGCTCCAACTTGCAGCCATTGCCCCTTGTCCTATCTCCAAGAACCCCTTCCTAATATCCAGCCTAAACCTCCTCACCCCATTGCAGCTTCATACTGTTCCCTCAGGTTCTATCACTGGTCACCAGAGGGGAGCACTCCCTTTGCTCCCCCTCATCAGGAAGCCATAGACTGTGATGAGGTCTCCCCTCAGTCTCCTCTTCTCCAGGCTGTACGAACCAGGGGACTTCACCCTCTCTTCCTAAGTCTTCCTCTCAGACCCTTCCTCATCCTCGTTGCCATCCTCTGGACACTCTCCAATATTCTTGTGTCCCTCTTGTGCTGTGACACCCAAACCTGCACCCAGTGCTCAAGGTGAGGCTGCAGCAGTGCAGTGCAGAGCAGGACAGTCACCCCCTGGCCATGCCCTGCTTGATGCACCCCAGGGTACAGTTGGCAGTAGCTTATGGATAGTAGCTCATGGATAGTTTGCTGATAGCTACATATGAGATGCTGTGTGATACTGCTGAACTCTTTATAAGACTGATGAACTTCAGCAGTTAATCTGTTGGTAGAGGAACTATGGTTCTTGACTGGTTTGCTAGGGAGCAGCAGGATGGAAAGGCTCCTAGCTGTGTTAGTGTGAGCTGAGGGTTAAGTGTAACAGCGAAGCAGGTATGGATCAGTACACTCACTGACCAGTGGTGCAATCTCACAGTTGCCAAACAAGATGATCAGAGGAAGTCTAGTGGCAGTAAGACAGCTTACACCGCAGCCCTGTGGTTATCACACAAACTTGTCATGACAGAGGGATGCTTGAGTCAAGCCAGGATTTGAAGTTGCTGGATTAGGATCAGTGAGGTATGTAGTCAGGTGCAGACCTACCTGCAGCACAGCTGACACAAGGATCAAGAATGGAAGCCTGAACTTAAGCTCCCAGATGAAGGTGGAGGCCTCTGACAAGGTTCCACACAGGTTAACTCAGCTGCATTGCATCAGTGCTGGTCCTGAGCACAGACACATTAACCCCTCGCACTGGGGGAGAGATTGCAGAGCCTGTGGTAAGATCAGGGCTCTGACATAGTTATTATCCTAGGAAAGTTTTCACTATTTATGCTTGTAGGAAAAAGCTTGGTTATGGCTTTCAGAAATGTAATTACATGTGCTCACAGCTGTACAAAATTAGCAACAAGAATGATACTGTCCCTTGTATTCTAGAAATTCTGCTATTTTGGTTTTTTATTTCTGATTGATGTTATTTGCTATACTGATATAGTCCAGAGAGTATTTCATTAATGCAACCTGGAAGCTAACTTTGGCTTTGACCTTTCTTTAACAAAGGAAGAAAGATGACTTGGGACTTAAAACATTTGTTTAAAGGTGTGAGCAGTTAAGGGAGTAGTTTCAGTCCAGCATATTTCCCTGGGTTAGCCAAATGAAAAGCAACAGTGAGACTTCTCTAGCAGAGTACACAGGCTGGCATCTGTTCATACCTGGAAGTGATCTACCACTTCTGGCATTTGAGGTGATTAAGAAATGGATTATATGCTGCTGTTCAGAGGACAAGACAACAATGTAATTTCATAACCTATGAAACTCTTTAGGTGGGCCCATACCTCTCAGTTAATTCTGAGTCTTGCCTCTGAATGCAGTTACATGATACAGTCTTTCTAACCTTTGGCGTCTGAATTTGTTTCTTAACTAATTTACTTTTTTCTTCAATGACCTCATAAAAATAGAATGAATGACACTTCTGTCAATTTCCAAATATTCATTGACTAAATTATCAGGCAGGACAGTTCAGTGTGTATTGTTTCAAGTGTTCTTCCTACTGAACTAAGCAATTGGTAGAACTGTAAAACAGAGGGGCTGTTTGCATATCTGAAGCTATTCCTGTTAAATACATACTGATGAGTATACACACTGAGACTGCAGGTGCTTCACAAGCACATTAGCATTATTCTTCAAGAGGATTCACTACCTATTTAGATTGTTTTCAGTACTATTACCTCTTGCTGCCATTTCTAGTTCTGAGTTGCAGCCTGCTGTTCTGCTTTACCATCTTGAGTGAGACATTCTGTGGATGTATAGCATGCAGGTTCCATTTGGGATGGCTTGTTTGTCACTGTGCTACGTGTCATGTTCCTAGCCAGCTGTGAAGTACTAGTATTTATACAAAGAGTGTTGGGACTTCTCCACATGCAGTGTAAATTAGTGCCAGTAGCTGTTAAGTGTTGTAATACAGAGTTAGATACTGGGCATCTTTTGGGACAGCATCATGCTCCCAAGAATTTATTTTACTAAAGCCCTTATGAGAGCATGCTGGGGATGGCTCTGCATTGCTCATTCTGTGTTAGCTGTCACCACTGAACCTTCAAAGCAGAAGGATGCAATCTATTAAGTGTCTTTTGTTTGACCAGACTGACTTTTCTTCTGCTAGACTCTTGCATCTGCTGCATAAGAAAGAGCAGACTTCACCACACAAAGGTCAGACCTATGTGAGAAGCAGCGTATGAGAAGTCATAGGAATTGTTCTGTGGGTTTCCTGTTCAGAATTTGTATGAAGCACTATTTAAGTAGAATTTTTCTTAGGTACAGGCAGTGTATTAATAATCATACTGCAAAAGGAAACAGTCACCAGAGGAATTTTGCAGAGCAGTTCTGGATTACTCTAATAAAACCTTGAAGTCTGTGACAATATCCAGCACACTTCATAGCAGTCTTTCTGAAGGTACCAGAACTACCTAGCAAGGCCCAATCCTTTTGAAGAATCTGTTGCATTAAGTCCCCTTTCTTGTGAAACACTCTGTATGCCTGAAGATCTTTGTACATCAGGGAAATGCATCCTGACACAGTTGAAATGTGCTATCTGCCAGTGTCATTGAATGATAGAACTGTAGCACATCCTGAGCTGGAAGGAGCCCACAAGGATCATCGCGTCCAACTCCTGACTCCACACAGGGCCACCTAAAAGTTAAACCGTGTATCTGGTTTTAAAGACAGTTTTCCAAACGCTTTATTGAGCACTGACAGGCTTGGGCCCATGACTGCTTCCCTGAGGAGCTTGGTTGAGTGCTTGACCACCCTAATAATTTTTTCCCTGATATCCAAACTGAACTTCCCTTTGTGCAGCTTAACCCATTCACTTGCTTCCTTATTACCAGATTCCAGAGAGATCACCACGTTTCCCTCCACACACTATCATGGGAGTGTTGTAGGTATCAATAAGGTTACCCCTCCACCCCTGCTCTTGGTTGAACAAAGGCATGCCCATAACCCTTTCGTCATCTTTCTTGCCCTCCTTTGGACACCTTCTAATACTTTTACATCCTTTTTTATGTAGTGGAACCTAAAACTGCACACAGGACTCAGGGTCACGCTGGAGCAATGATGTGTATACTGGGATGATTCTTCTTTTATTTTACATTTGTCAGCTATTAGGTGCCCAATGCACCTAGGATACGGTTGGTCCCTTTTTTCCACCTTGGCACACTGATGACTCATAGTGAGTTTGCCATCAATTGAAACCATCAATCCTTTCTGTAGGGCTGCATTCCAGCCTCTTGTTCCCTAATCTCTACATTGATCTCATTGAAGGAAAAAGCAACTGCCTCTGATTTCCTTCACTACAGGTTGGTTAATATACCTAGGAAACATTAATGACTTCGAGGATGAAGGTTCTCTTGTAATTTGTGGTATCTAACAAGCAATCATAAACTTGTAATATAAAAAGACTTATCTCCATCAAAGAAGAAAATGTGGGTTTTAAATGCTTCTGAATAACAATCAGGATTGCAGATGTAAACCTTGTTTAAACTTGATATGCACTTTGAATACCTCCATCAGTAGTTAAGCATTCCTCTTGTCTTGCTAGGTCATAACATTTTGAAATCATAATGATGAGGTCAAATTAAGTGAATGAAGCAATTGAATTTGCCAACTAACAGGTATGGACAAGCACAGGAATCTCATAAGAATGTTGCTGAACTCTGTGGAAGAACCCAGCCAAAACCTGCATAGTAATTCTGGGGTTTTTCTCTGTGGGGGGAAAAAAAATGACAGGAACCAGTAAGTAATTCTTGTCTGGATTGGAGAATGTTTCAGTGGACTTGTGGAGACTCATTCCTGAGAGCAGTCTTGAATGCTTACTGAAGGCATCTCTGTGGCTGCCTGGTTCCCCTCTGTTCCGATTACATCCTCTTGCTCGGTGTCTCTAGGTGCTACTCACTCACAGAGTTGTTGCCGACAGATGAAGTACATGCCATCAGAGACTGACTCTGACTCTTCAGCTCTAGAAGCTGTCTTTGTATTCTTTGGGCCAGCAGCACTTAGTGTTTCTAGGGTTTGGTTTAGTTGTCATTTTTCAATGTTGAATACACTAAAGGAGAAATTCTTTAGCAGTTTGATGGCATTCCTAGAATATTTTATAGGAATACAGAATGAGAGGAATTAAAGTCCAAGCCAGTTCAATGGCTGAGAAGTGCCCTTTCCCTAATATCGTGCAGTTTTTCTTTTCTTGAAATTCTTTCACTGAAAACTATGGATTAACCAAGCCTCCTGACCTTATTTTACCATCACTTCTATTACTAAGGCATTCCTATTAGAGAAAGCATATACTACCAAAGGACATTTAGAGAAGAGTATCTTTGGGGTTTGTTTGGTTTGGATTGGGCTTTTAAATTGCAAAATTCAATTAAGTAGTCAAGTATCATGGTTTGAAGGAATATAGTATGGTTTCAGAATGTGTCATATCTCGTGTTCTGGGTAATAGTCTGGCTCAGTTAAGATCAAAGAATTTATGTGTTAAGTACTTGGAGAACAGAAGCAGTCTGTTTTGTTTCAAAGGTGACCTTTCATGTAGTTGGAGAAGTGGGTCCTAATTGTAAATGCTGAAAAGAATGGCTTCAGTGAATACTTGGCTAATCCTCGGGCTAAAATTGCACAAAGACTGTTGTGAATAAAATAACTGTAGAATTGTTGTTTGAATGCAGTTCATCAAGTTGAAGTACTTCAAAAGCCATATATTTAAACTGTAAATAATATGGCTTTAACTGCCAGAAGGACTGTCTTAAGACACTCGAGTGCTTTGCTTTCCATATCAGAATTCACACTTGGGAGGTAAAATCACAAGTGCTCAAACTCTGAAGCATTTTCCCAAAGCAGTGTTTGTATGGCAAATACATGCTGCTCTTAGCCTGGTGCACACGTGTAGAGCAGTGTACTTGGGCTGTGGCTCAGTACTGAGCCAGACACTCTAGATAGAGCATCTGCTTATTCTGTGCAGGTGTGGGTTTTCTTGTTTTCTTTTACCTATGTCAGTGTTGTGTTAACTAGCTTTATCACAAGTCACCCTTTCCAGCTTTCATACCCCTGCAACCTTCCATGGTTTTGTTTGGGTGCTTTGCTTTGATGTGTGTGTTTATTCCTGAGACTTCTGAAACAAAAACTTGTGGGTTCTTAAGACTTTGTTTGATCTTTGGTTTTAGTTTTGCTCCCATTTTTTTCCCCCCTCCAGTTCCCTTGGTCTGTCTCTTGTACAAACAGCCAATTTGGCAACAGATGTACCTGCAGAAGTCTAAACAGAAATCTTACTTTCTTTAGTACTCGGCAGCAGCATACTGATGGCACTACTGATTGAAGAGGTACTTAACGCATCAGCTTTTGCCTGCTTGAATCTTGAACCTTTCAGGGTGGATCATCTTCTTTTGCTCTGGGGCTGCTTTGGAGCTCCAAAAGCTGTTCTCTGTACTTGAATGTGGTATCTGCCATGCTCTGAGTAAGCATTGTAAGATGCACTGTGCAATTACACACCTCTCCATTTCCAGAGGGTATGGTTAATCTATTTGGAGTCCCTGAACTAATTATGTTCCCTGTTTACTGAAGGAGCTATAATACTATGCAACACCTGCTTGGATCTTGTCCTCCGCTCTAAGAAGCGTTTTTATATAGGTATGAATACTAGTCTGGCCTTGACATTCAGACAGTTTCCTACCTGAGCTCTCCTGACAGAAGATGTCTTCAGCCAAGTATCGAAACACAGCTTGTTTCTCTGATCCAGGTCTTTGGGTGCATGCGATAAAATAATACAGGCCTTTATGCCCTAGGTGTTGGGGAACACCCGTCCCAAACCTGTTGTCTCTATTTCTTTGCCCAGTTCCTTGCCCTTTTGATGTTAGGACATTGAGTCAGACATCTTCAGTGCATCTGGGCTGTAGAAGTTCTTTGTGACACTGGAAATTGACACTATCCTTCCAGCACAGTAACTTTAGTTCAGACATAAGGGAGTAGCCTGTTGTCTAGCTAGTTAGCTGCTGAAAGGCAGTTTGGCCCAGTAGAGATGAGCTTTTTAGGAGCGTGTTGTATATGCGATTCCTTGGCTTTCCTGAAGTTTCATCTGGTTTCCATGGTTCACTTTGGAAATGCCATTCTTCTGTCACATACCATGTTATGACCTGTTGAACAGTGATGAGACTCAATGATTCTGAGCTACCGTTGCGTATGTTGCTGAACTGAATTTGCAGCACAAGAAGGCCATGGGCCTCTTGGAGCAGGTCCAGAGGATGATCAGAGGACTGGAGAACCTCCTCTACCAAGACAGACGCACAGTGTTGGGCATGTTCAGTCTGGAGAACAGAAGGCTCAGGGGAGCCCTTCAGGCATTCCAGTACCTGAAGGAGACCTACAGGACAGCTGGGGAAGGACTGTTTGCAAGGATGTGGAGTGATAGGACAAGGAGCAGAGGTTTTAAACTAGAGCTGGCGGGTTTAGATTAAACATTAGGAAATGAGAGTGGTGAAACACTAGAACAGGTTGCCCAGAGAGGTGGTGGATGTCCCATCTCTGGAGGCATTGAAGATCAGGCTTGATGAAGCTCTGAGCAACCTGATCTAGTTAAAGGTGTCCCTGCTTGCTGTTAGGGCAGTGTGACTAGATGGCCTTTAAAGTTTCCTTCCAACCCAACACGTTCTATGATTCTGTGGTCACAGGCTGGCTCCAACAGGTCTTCTGGACATAGGACACTAGTATAGGTAATGGCAAATTGTTGACCATGAAGAAAATGCTCAGGGTCCATTTCCACACACCCCTTCCCCCACCTAATTCTGAGTTCCAGTTTACTATTTAAGTTCTTCTTAAGAACTCTGACTGTGGTAATCAATCTGCTTGCTGCTTCTTGGCTCTCTTCAGCCCTGAATTTCAGCAGTGGACCACTTCTAAACTGAGAAGGAAGCAAGAGCTAAAGGATACAAATACTTCACTATGTGGATTAGAAATTGGGGTTTTTATAAAACTCACTGCAAGCATATCCTAGAGTATTTTCCATTTAGAAATGAGTTTTCCTTATCGAAAGTTAATAAAAGTATATTAAATGATGCAATACCACTTGTTTTAAGCCTCTGAAATTATTGTGGGTGTTTTAAACCCTGAATTTGGAAAGGGGAAAAAACCCCAAACCCTCACACATGAATTTAAGAAAGAAATAAAAAATACTATTTCAGAAATTCCATCTTGCATATTAAAAGCTAAAATTGTTATAAAAGGCAAAAAGTAAACATAGTTGAAAATCAGAACCACCAGTTAAACAGAGCGAGGACTGTAGTTGTTCCTCAAAAAAGATGCTACAAGTAGTTCTGCATGTTTGGAAATGTCTTAGCAAAAGGTATCTGAGATCATAAGGGTTCTGCTCTACCACTGTACACATGCACACACAGCTCCCCAGCCTGTTTCTTGTCACTGGGTATCCTGTAGCCAGCTTTATTACACAACCTGGGTGCAGAAGAGCCATACTTTTGTGGATGACTTGCTGAATTTGCAGCCAACTAAGTCGCGATGGTTTTAATCAATTTCTTTTGATATATTAGCATTCTAAATTGTTTTCTTAAATCTCAGCCTGGCTGCATTAACTTTACTC
Source organism: Porphyrio hochstetteri (assembly GCA_020800305.1). Lineage (NCBI taxonomy): Eukaryota > Metazoa > Chordata > Aves > Gruiformes > Rallidae > Porphyrio > Porphyrio hochstetteri. Next base: position 2,257,325 of record CM036908.1, read on the forward strand.
TTTGGAGAAGTAGCAAGCAAAGAACAGTTTTGTATTATCCACTGACCTCCCTTTTCCTTCATCCCATGTTCCTCCCCTCCCCAGCTGAAGGAAGAATGAACAGCAGGATATATGAACTTTAGATTATTTAGAACTTTAGAGTTTTAGATTGGCTGGTGCCAGGATGGAGGGCTAGGAAATTCTGAAATTCTTTTTTGTTCTTGCTTTTTATCATACTATTTTTCCTTTAGATAACAGGTACTGGGGAAGATAATAAAAGAGAAACAATAGTTGTGTCAAAGTAAGTGAACTCGTGGAAGTTTGATTTCATGGTTTTGTTGGGGAGGTTAGTGTTTCAAGATAACTAAAGGCAGCCTGTAACTATTCTGAACTCAGAATTTTACCCAAAAAAACCCACTCACTGTATATGTATTTTAATAAATCCAGTTTAATAATATGCTGTTGGGCTGCTTAATTTTTATGCCTCAGGGTAGCACCGAGCACTATTTCTGCTCTCAGTAGTGCAGCACATGCTCTTGCATAGCACCTGTTTGAAACTCCACATCTGAATCTACGAATGTAAAACCTGACTTTTGAAATATTTGCTTTTTTGAACACTCTTCTTTAAAGGACCTATCAGGATCTCTCCCCAAAATGCTAGAAGCTTGAAGGATAAGGGAGGAACAATGTTGCATGGCCCAAACACATGTGCTTTCGTCATTAGCAAGGTACAGCATGCCCTCATGTTGACCTCAAAGGTAAATGCTAACAGGGAACGATTATACCTACCTGGGAAAGCAGCTTAGTTTTGAACATAAGCAAGGCAGCAACTTCAGTGTGTAGAATAAAGTGAAATTTGCAGCTGGCTCTGTCTGTCTGCCTTTCTCTCTCTCTCTTCCCCTTTGTCTCTCTCCAAGTCTCTTCTTGAGAGAATGTTGTGGGTTTTATATATGTATGTGTTGGAAAAGAAAATTGCTTTTCTAGAGGTCAGAATTCCTAAAGCTGGGGAACCCAAAGGACCTTTTATCCAATTTAGCCAAATTGTACATCTTGTAATGAAATACTTTTTTTTTTTTTTTTAATGGAAAGGTTTCATTTGTTGATATTGCAACCTTCAGAATGTGTGTCTGTATTGCCTTGGGGAATCTTGGGTCATTTTGAAATAGATCAATCATTTAGACTTAGGGGAAAGATGGTTTTTTAATATCCATAGATAATTTTTGTGTGCTTATTTTAGACTGCCACACAAACTTACAACATTTTATTTTTTCATAGAAGGCTGTAAATATAGTGTTATGTGATACCTCTCTACGTATGATGGAATGTGATTTAGCTAGCTGTTCAGAGCTATTTGGAGAAGAATTGCTGCCAGCATCTTGGAACTGTTAGCCATATCTGTCCCATATAGTTTGTATAATATAATTGCTTGATGTGAACTTCTGTTTTCTTTGCTAGAATGAGAGAGCATATTCCTTCTGTGGAACAATAGAATACATGGCTCCAGATATTGTAAGAGGAGGAGATACAGGACATGATAAGGTATGTTCTATTGAAGCTTATTACTGAAAAGAAATTGATTCTCTAGGTAACACTGTTGTCAGCTTGAGGAGTTTTTGTAAAATGTTATAGTGTCTTATTTAAACATGACTTACATCAGGTTCTTCTAAAATAGATTATTGCCTGTAATTAAAACCATTGAGATATGATGTATTTTCAGCTTTTAATCTTAGGTAAAAGATATTTTTAAAAGTATGCAGGCTCATTTCTGTTCTAAATGTGCAACAGGACAAAAAAAAATCAGCTGACACTTGGTTCCTTTAAAATAAGAAACTATTTAGTTCAGAGTGGAAGAATGACTGTTTTGTGGCTAATTCTGATTTTTAATTTTTTTTTTTTTTTAAATTGTTAGCCTGATAGAATCAGTTTTCCCAAGAAGCTGGGAGGGGACACAGCCAGGACAGCAGACCCAAAGTGGCCAAAGGGTTATTCAATACTGTGGTGTCATGCTCAGCATGTAAGGGGGGACTGGCTGGGGAGGAGAGGACAGGCTGGGGTGGTGAGCAAAGTGCATTGTGTATCAACTGTTTTGTACATTCCTTTACAAGTTTTATCTCTCTCTTTTTTTTTAACGATTCCCCTCCCCACCCCATGGTGGGACAGAGGAGTAAACATGTGGCCACTGGTGCTTAGTTGCTGTCTGGGCCTCAAAAATCACAGTTCTATGTGAGGGAAATCTATGATACTTCATGAAGCAGCAAGTGCATTATTAATGTATTAAATGTTCTCAGATTGTAAAAAATCTACTTAGCTTGAGGCTCATGTTTTATTATGAATTAAAATATCAGTAACTGACAGCAAAGATCACGACAACCATAATTCACAGATGGTGTTTGAAACCAAATTCTCTGCTCCAAAAAATAATTCTAGATTCTATATTCCTGAATAACTTATTCTGCTTGCTCTCTGTACTGAAAAGTTCTGGAGAGTATTCAATCTCTGAGGTTTTTCACTGTAGATTGAGTTAATTTGTCTTTCTGTTGGGGTGATGGAATACAGTTCATCACAGTTCCTCTTATAACAGCCTTTTTAAGCACTGGAAAATGTTATGTCATCCTCTGTCTCCTTTATCGTCACTAACTGGACTCAGTCTGACTTTTGCCTGAGAAGGTTCTTTCTTCTTCTCTGTGCATTCTGCCTCTCTCTTGGTCTGAGTTTTTGCCTGTGTATTTTCTTCAGGTCTGGAGCATTCTGGTGGGCACAATGTTTCAGCTAAGAGTTGGCAGTGTGAAGCACAGCAGAATGATCACATCCCTGATTCTTCCATTAGACAAAATAGAATGTGCTTTGTCTTTTCACTTAGTCATTGTCTCACACCTATTTTGTATTCCACTCTGACCTCTGCATCTTTTTCTACCCTACTGCTTGGTTATTATTAAAAATGGAATTTTACAAACCTGGGAGTTGAAGCTCTTTATTTCTTTCTCACTTGATTTCTTTCTGTAGTCTTGCCAGTTTCAGGGCATCTCTCCAATGCCACAGTCACTTTGAATTGTGATTCTGTGTTTCCAAGTGCTGATACATTCAGTATTGTTGCTGATTTAAAGAGGAATCTCTGTTCTATTACCTTTTGGTTCTGATTCTTGCATTAGATGTAATGCAGAGCCATATGTTACTCTCTAAGAAACAGCTTCACAGTTTGATACTAAATGTTAGCTGATAAGTAAAGGTGATTTTTCAGTTACCTATGTGATGGTTACAGTTTACACCACACACTCTTTGCCCTGCCATTGATAACACCATGTGAAGGTTTTTAGTGTACTTCATGTCTACAGTATATCTAGTTACTCAAAGGTCTTATTTTAAAAATGAGATAGCTTTAGTATGCTATGTTCTCATTAATCAATGGTTTTGATTTGTTATCTCCTCTAGATAGCTGTAGTGTTTATCTAAAAGGCTTTTGTACTAAGAGTATTGTAGTATTTTTTAAAGTTTGATTTATGATTCTGCAGCTTCTTTTCTTTTGGAAAAACATGCCAAGGAAAAAACCCTCTTCTCTGATCATTGTGTATTTGCAACAATAATTAGTAACAGTACAGAGACTTCCTTTAGATATTCTTGGCTGAATAGGAAACATATTTTGTGTATCTTGAAGCAAAAAACGTAAAATATGAGGCCAAATTGTCATTTCATGAATTTTCTTTGTGTATTAAAACTGTTAACACCAGTAAAGCAGAACTTCAGGTTCATTTATTTGCAGATTTCATGGAACTAAAACAGATGTTCAAACACCTGTAGTTAAATTTATTTTGTTGAAATTACTAGACTCCTTCCTTTATTATTCATAGTAGCACCTTTGTTTTTAAGAAATATTTGGTAAATTATGTGGTATCGGAGATGTGAATAATGTGATTTGTAGATGGAGAGCCAGAGATCATGTGTGTTACCAGAGAATTTAAGCTAAAAGCGTTTGCAGGTGCTTAATTAACTGCAACCTGTAGTCTTAAATTGTACTCTTTGAAAGTTATTTAGGTTCATACCTGAGTTTTTAGAAGGAATGAACCTAAAACTTCTTAGCAAGGCTTAGGCTACTCTGCTATTGTGAGTATGTTTTAGAATTCTTATCACTTCACAATGGCAAAAATAAAAATGAATTATGGGGGAAAAAAAGTCAAATAAAGCAAAGGAACTTTAGTAGTCAGTGGAATGAGTTCAGCTTGAGAAATTAGTTGAAGCAGCTAAGTGGAGATATTTATAAACAATTTATCCTAGGTAATACCTCCAGTGAGCACTGGAATGGTTTATGCTTTATTGTATCCAGGTTTGCCTTTATTGATGGCTGGGCTCTTCCTTTGCTAGTTGCTTTCTGGGTGTGTTGCTTTGTTTCTTCTTTTGTTAACAATTTTACTTCATATCATAACATACATAATTATTGTTGTTATATAGGCTGTTGATTGGTGGAGTGTTGGTGTTCTTATGTATGAACTATTAACTGGAGCATCACCATTCACAGTTGATGGAGAGAAGAATTCCCAAGCAGAGATTTCTAGGTAAGATTAAAACCAGTAAAGTAGGCATGCTTGCTCACAAAGTGATGCTTATGCCATAAGATATGTTTTTGACAGTTCTGATCCAAAATTTTGGAAGCAAGTGCTACCAGGGTAAAATTTCAGGTGCTCCAGTTCTGTTTAACAGAATGACCTCTGAAAGCAGATAGGTTTTACTAACCTCAACAGGTTATTGAAATAATGGAAACGACCCTGACAAAAGACCTGTTTGTTTGAACTGCAGTGGAACCACAGATACTCAACCCTGTTGCATATTTACTGTTGGTAAGGAAGTCAAATGATATGAAATTATATGTAAATAGAATTATCACATTCAAAATTCTTTTACATCATGAAACATATATTTAACTAGAGATATTTTTGTCAGCTCTTGCTAATTCATTCCATAGACTATACAAGTTTAAAGTGTCAGCATGTACCCTGCTCCCCCTTTTTGTCACAGGTAATATTTATTTTATTGGTGTAACACACAACAGAGGATGTCATCTTTTCCAGCCATACTTGTGTGTCTGAGAAGTGAATACCATACAAAAATGAATGAACCTATTACATTCTTAGACTTTTTTACATGTAAATTTTTCCTGGCTGTCAGTTTTGTTACATTTGGTAATCTCTACACTTTGAAGGTTTGTTTTTATTACCCACATAGAAGCCTTGGAATGTTTTAAAAAGACAAGGCAATAAGCTTGTCTAAAACACGTTACAGAAATCTCCCACCTAAATGAGCATTTCCTATTACTGGATTTTTCTTGGAGCAGGGAGTTGAGAGCTTAAATTGCACAGATTAGTAACCGCTGTCAAGATCAGCTTGTAAATCCAGTCCCCCAGCTCAGAATGTACCCTTGCCTCTATTGTAATGTGTTACTATGGTTCTGATCGTCACCTGGAATCACTTGATATTTAAGGTTGTTGTCCTTAACCTCCCTTGCAAGGTTTAATTCCAGAGAGGCCTTAGCTTTCCTAGTTTCTACCCTCCATGTCCTGACAACAGCCTTACATTCCTCCCAAGTGGCCATCCCCTCCTTCCATGACCTGTAGACTCTCCTCTTCTGCTTGAGTTTGCCCAGCAGTCCCCTGTCTACCCATGCAAGTCTTCTGCCTCCCTTTCTTGACGACTTTCCCATTGGGATGCTCTGATCTTGAGCTTGGAAGAAGTGATCCTTGAATATGGACCACCCACCTATCTTTTCCTTCTAGTACCCTGTCCCATGGGACAGTCATTACTTGAAGAGGCCAGAGTTGGCCCTACTGAAGTCCATGGTTGCAGTCCTACTTGAAATTCTCTTCCTACTGCATAAGATCTTGAACTCCACCATCTCATGATCACTGCAGCCAAGCCTACCCTCAACCTTCACCTCTTCAACCAGTCCCTCCTTGTTAGTAAGCACAGGATCCAGCAGCGCTCCTCTCCTAGTAGGCTCATCCACCATTTGCACTGGGAAGTTATGGTCGGTGCTCTGGAGGAACGTCCTGCACTGTGATCAGCTGGCTGTGCAGGCCTCCAGCTTTGCTGAGGTCAAGGTAGACCACATCTACTGCCCTACCATCATCTATCCATCTGGTTATATCCTCATAAAAGGCTATTAGATTAGTCAGTCGTGACTTACGTGGGTCCTTGTGTGCTCTTTAATATCTTGATCATTCTGATGATTTAAGGTTAAGCTCAGAGCTGAGAAGCTGTATGGTTGCTATCATCCATCCTCCAGTGGCTAATAACCTGATTTCTGATCTAAATTTGGTTGTGGGAAGTTAACTGTGCTCTTGTTCAGTATGCTTTTGTTCTGGTTGGTTCATACTACAGTTTCACAGAGAGTAATCCTGTAGTCTTTCAGCTTTTATTTTGATAGATTTAGAAGGTAAATTCGTAGTTGTCTTTATTTAAAGATCTTCTCCAGTCTTCCTGTTTCTTGAAAAAGCCTTTTCTTAACTCAGCATGTGTTGTTCTTTCTTACATGTGGACAATTTATTCCTGTTGATGTTTCATGAGGATTTTGTTTAAGGGAAGTAAGAATTCACCATCTGAACAAAAAGATATTCCTTCCCTTTCTTTTGGGTTCCTCTTGTTGATGCCAATGGTGGACTGATAGATCTGATTCCTTCTCCTCTCTTATCCCTTCCAACTGATTAGGCCCTGAGTTTATAGCTGAAATCTTCAGTGGTCCAAACTATGTAACTGCATTTCAGGCTTGATTTCATCTGTACTCAGAAGACCCAGGGTTTCTGAATCCCTACCATTGATAGCAGTGTCTGTACTGGATGACATCGGGGTCTGTGTGTTTGCAGTTTATCTTGTAATGAATTTTATTTTCCTTTTAGGAGTGTGGCTGAGCATGTGAGAACATTGCTATCTTCTGGCAACTGCACTGTCACATAGAACCTGTCAGGGAATGGTGGTTGCTGTGTACTCCAAGTAACAGGAGTGTTACTTGGGAAGTAACAGGGCTTTCCCTGAGGGTAGGGTAGAGCAGGTGGAATGGATGTGAGATGTTGTAGGGCAGTGGTGCTCCTTCAGCCCAGGCAGAGGGTGAGAAGAGTAGGGAGCAGAAGTACATCTCAGAAGATGGAAAGAAAACCTTTCTGTAAGGATTGAAGGGCACTGTTAGTTGGCTGCAACTTCAGAACTGTAGGGCTACTTGCTTGGAGCATGCCTCCACCCTTACCAACATGCTAACTTGTTACATTTAGAAATTCCTGTTAACATGTTCATAGCTTTTCAGAAATATTTTCCTTGTATTTATCTCTAGTGTGAGCACACTCAGCTCTTTCAAGAAATAACAGCTGAATTTTCAGTACCTGTCTTTATCCTAAGCCTGTCTGGCTCAGAAGCGAAGATCTTCATTTCCTTGATCACTTTGTCACTGAGGATATATTTGCAATTTACACTTAATGTCCTTTTTGAAGTTTATTGTTAATTCTTTCAGTTATATCTGCAGCCTCTTCTATAAAGGTTTCTGTTGAGTTGGGATGTAGACTCTAGATAAATTTACACCCGTAACTGAACAGGTTCCAGAGTTTCTGTATGATCGTTCTAGTTTCAGTTCCTTTCTGAACTGATGAAAAACTGAACTCCAGAGAACATCTTCGGATGCTTACAGTTGCCAGTGGTAATGAAATCACTAGCACTGGCACAGAGTTGGTACAAACTTCTGTTGTCAGTTACTCCAAACAGAAATTGTGTTGCCTAACCTAAGTATGCTTTAACACTTGGACAGTTCAGCTTTCTCACGCTCAGTCACAAGTGTAATTTCTGTGGCCTTTGATTTTTCTGAGTTTAAGGAAGAAAGTCATCTTTTAAATTAATCCAGGTCTTTCTTTTATTTTACCTAGGTAGGAAGTGATTTTAGATGTTTTTAGATAAGTGTAATCTCTAGTGTGGCACAGTGACTATCTGCTGTTAAATTTGAGCATGAAGTTTTGTTCTGAAATCTTCAGTGGACACTTCAGTTACTGTCAGTAATAGTTACTGTGTGGTTTGTATCTTTTTTACTCTTCTCTGATGAGAGGTTGTCTTCCTGCAATCATAACCTTTTTAACAACGCTGTGGACTTCTCTTTCCTGGCAAGTGCAACTTAGTTAAGTGCATTCTTTTATTTCCCTGGTGTCTCTGTCTATGAAGACTGTTGTCGTTCATACTCTTGGTGTTCCAGGTTATTAAATTTGAGCAAAAAATAGTCACAGAAGTATTCACTTATCTCTCTCTTTCTAGAATGCCCTTTCCCCTTTATTCTCCCTTCCTCACAAATTTTCCTTTCATTTTTGAGAATTCTGGACTTCCCTTATTGCAGAACTGGGTGGATGGGACCCATCCAGTGAGAGCACAGGCAAGGGCTGGCTTTGATTACAAACCCAGTACTGTCAGTTTGACTGGGAGTGATTTGTAGCACTGACATGAAAGACAGACAAATCCATGTTAAGGTCTTGTCATACATACATACAGGGTGAGCATGAAGGTTTGGGCGTATTATTTTGCTGCTGTGCAGCAGCTTACAAAATCTTAGCAGCTTTGGGGTTATACATAGCTAGCTAGCTCTCTTCTTCCATTTTTATACATATGTACATCTGTAACACAATCTGTAGAAGCATGTGATGCCATATTAGCATACTAATGCTAACAGCAGCCTATGTTCTTCATTTGACAATGGTGGTTAGGCTTTATATAAGCCTCATGGAGGGTGGCTGAGATTTGAGCATTCATTACATCCTGTCAAGATGTGTCTATGATTCTGCAAAAAACCTTTTCTTGATGAAACTGTTGGGAAGATACATAGCAGGTGCATCCTGGGACTCCTGTATTTTCTGCCTGTAAAGACTCCAGTGGTTGATAGATCTTTTAAGGTACAGAGAAGTCATTAAATCCAACTTGTAATTTACATGGTGCCTTCAGGAATTTTTTTCTATAGGCAGCTTATAGCTGGCTACCTAGAATGTATGGCATTTTTATGCTTAGATGGAAGTCCAGAGTCTAAGAACTGATAGACAATAATGTAAGATGTTTTGCTAACAGATAGTGATGGGTTAGAAAATCTCAGCCACGTGAAGGAAACTATATGATACTTGATTTGCTGTGAATCACTTCACATCAAAGACCAGATCAGCTCAACCTTTCGGTAAAGCAGGTGGTTTTAAGAAAGTCATAAATTTTGTATGAAAGTCTCCAACTTGCCTAGAACTGGGGATGCACATGTAGATCTGACTGCTCAAAGCCAGAACAAAAGAATCTGGCATTAGTAGTTCTGGTCCAATTGGTCAGTAGGTCAAACTGCCACATAGGTCCCGTTGTCCATAGATGTTTGTATATTCCTCAACATAAATTGGATTTTCTCAGCTATGCAACACATCAGAATTTTGACTAGTTTAGCTATTTACAGAGTTAATTAAAATGAAAACTTAGAAAATATCTTTCAGCTTCTGAATAGCAGCATATTTTCCCCTTTCATTTTATCTTAACCACTGGGAGCAATCTGCTGTCCATGTTGGAAAGCTCCCAGTGACACTTTAGAAGGCCTTTATTGAGCATTGCAAAGGTGTTCCTGCTGAAGTCCTTAAGAATATTGTCCTGGAATGAACAAGGTCAGAGACCTCTTCAAATTCTTTTCAGACTAGCAGTGTAATGTAAGCCTTTGGCATAGGGGTTTTTTTTGGCATTTCTGATTGATTTTTAAATAATATGCCTTCTGTAGAAAGGGTATTTTATTCAGCCAGCAAACACATGTCCCAGTCCTTACTGCTTTGGTAAAGAACAGATTAAAAAAATGTGATCAGTCTATGTAATTTTTAAGCTGGGAGCTAGCACAGATCTGTGGTGGCAACTCAAAGTGTTTTTCATAACAAAATCAGCGAGGTCCTTGGTGGGTTTGTCAGGCTCAGCAGCCTACACCTCTTACACAGGAGTGGCTCTGAAGATCCTGATAAAGAAGAGGTGTGTTTAAAGGCCACGGTGCCGTTTCCCTACTGTATCTTCACTGAAGATTAAGCATCTCCTCTTCATTATTAGCATGTCCTTTGCATTATCATGTGTGCTCTTGGTTGGTAGTATTTATGGACGAAGCTCATCAGAGCTTAAATTCCTGAAAAACAACACCAATGGGCTTTGCCCCTAGCTCTGCATAGTCTGCCACAGAAGGGTAAGATGGAAATGATTCAGGAACTCAATGTGATAACCTCCTTGACCTATACACGAGATTGTTTTGCTCCAAGTGTTTTCACTGCAGCCAGAGTGCTCTCATCAGCTGTGGTAAACTCAGCTCAGCAAAACTCAGGGGGGTGTACTGGGCTAGGAGGAGAAAATACAGCAGAGTAGTCCTTCAGCAGCTTTAACCACAGTTGCCATTTGGGAAACTTGATGCTTCCTGCTTACTTCTATCACTGTTACTGAACTACATAAATATCATCTGTACTAGAGGATGGAGGTGATTGAGGAAAGGAAAGATGCTAAAGGCCGTAGCTTCTTTTCAGAAGCACAGATGTCCCAGGAAGGACTTTGCAGCTTCTTTCCTGAGAACACTTTACAAACTACTGCTACAGCCTGGAATGATTTACCCTTCAGTACGACACTTCACTAGTGAAGCCAGAGACTCTTTATTTGATCAAGCTACTTGATTAGTCTTCACCAGCTTCTGCTTTCTCATATGTTGATCCCATATGGTCTTTCTTTTCTGGCAGCTTGCTTTCCATCCCAATTAACGTGTATACTGCTTAACATACTTCAAATCCATGGTAATTGTAACTAGTTCTTGGAACTTCTAAAGAAATCAGCTTCATTCTTCACAACTTCTGTAGTGTGATTCTGTGAACCAGTCCAGAGCATCATGAATATTTTATAGTATCAGTCAATCTCAAAAGTATTTTTCATGGAATGCCACTGGCATGTGTGAATGCAGCTGACATGGAATCTGCTTGTACAGCATGGCAAGACGTTGCCTTCTCTGCAGTGGGCTCCAGGAAGGTCAACAAATGGAAGATATTCCTCAATATGAACATAGCTTCCTTGTCACGTAGCTAAATACCACTTCACTGTTAATTATGCCTATAAAAAGCAACAATTTAAAACAGTAATTTTGGTAAAAGGTAGGAATTACTGATGCTGTAGCCACAGAAATTTTCCATTAGGTAAAATAGAATGTTACTCCAAACTATATTGGCCAAATATATGTATGCTAATTGTTTTGACAGATATAATCTTTATAGGGGATTCCTTCCCCCAAGAATTTAAGGACTGGATTCTACTCCAAGAACAGAATGTCCAGTAACATCAAAAGTTATTTTAGAAACTTGTCTCAGCTTCATCTGGAACTCTGCTCAGTTAACTCATGGATGGTACAACCAGCTGCAATTCTCAGCCTGACCAAAGATGTACAATGTGTCACGGGAAGTTTTCAGTCGGGAGGATGAGACTTACTAGTGGTGTTACTGCAGAAGTACATCTTCTAGCCAGGAACTTTCTGGTGGCCTTACAGTGCAGGTTTCTGTAAAAGACTTCCCACTGGTAATGTTTGTTACATACTTTTCCTTATGTGAGTGTTTGTGTTTTGCATCAGAAGCCTGAAACAAGGGCAGGAATCTTACTGCTAGCAGTTTCCAGCATCTCTACTACAGAGACCGATCATCTGAGGCTCCACAGGACATTGTACTCGTTTGTTCTCTTTGTTACCAATCGTCCCAATTCAGTGGTTTTTTTCAGAGACATTTTCAGATTCTTACCTGACTTGGCCATCTGTAATCCCTGACGTTTTTCAGACAGGAAATTGCTCTAGAATTCCTCTTTGGTATTCTAAGGACATCCCAGAGTCTCAGTCCCATTGCTTTAGAAATCAGTTAAAAGACTCCTGACTTAGTTTGGTTCTGGTTTTTTTTTTTTAAACACTCTTCTGAGAGTCCAAGAGCCCAAAGAGAACTTGTTTCTTTCTATGATCTTTGTTATATACATTTCCAATTCTCTTGTCAGAAAGGTTGATAAATACATTTCCTTGGATTTCTCTAACTGAAGTGATTTTCATGCTAAGAAGATGTTGTAGGTTTATTGGCCCTCCTGTAAATCAAGTAATTTTGTTATCAAGATGTCCTGTCTTCTGTCTTACAACAGGAAAGTTTTCTTATTTCCTTACCTGCTTCCTCTTTCTGAAACTGGATGATTTCTGAAGAGGCTGAATCTTTACTTCACCACCAGTCCTATAGTGTAAGAATCCTTTTGGTATTAACATCTGTAATTAAGAAATCATTTGGCAATATTGTACTTTCTTCTCCTTTTCAGTAAAATGAAGTGTGTCCAGAAGTTGAGGACAAGGCTAATGGTTGTTGTCACTTCTGCTTGATTTAGATCCTTATTAGCAGATCATCCTTACATAATTTAAAGATAAGACCTATCTTAAAACTCAGACTGTAATTTCCTAGGGTTAGTTAAACCAAGAGGTTAGCTTGTTTTGTCTTTCTGTGTGCTTGAAATTGGATATTACGTCAGAAGAAACAACCCTTGGGATCTGTGCATGTTGAACTTATTTTTGTCCTTCCACACTGGCAGGACAAGATTATTTAGGAAACAATCTGTTTGCATCTATTTTTGGAGTAATCCAAGAAGTTACTTGTTTCAAGATAAACTCCCATGGGATAGCTAACTTCAAGGAGATGTCATGCAGGAACTTCAAACAGAATTTGGGCACATCCTGCAGTGATCAACTTAAGCTCCCTCAGAGACGATATAACAATTGAGATTTTAGTGTTGCAACCTCATCAAATGTAAGCCTCAGTCTCACAGTCTGTTAGACCTGTGAAATCTGTCTTTAGTGGAGGCACTCTCTTAAGTCATAGAACAGAATCATATATTGGGTTGGAAGGGACCTTTAAAGGTCATCTAGTCCAAGCCCCCTACAGTAAGCAGGGACATCTTCACTAGATCAGGTCACTCAGAGCCCCATCAAGCCTGATCTTTGATATCTCCACCACCTCTCTGGGCAACCTGTTCCAGTGATCTGCCACTCTCATACTGAGGAACTTTTTCTTAATATCCAACCTAAATCTACCCTTTTAAAGCCATTACCCCTCATCCTATTGCTACATGCCCTTGTGAACAGTTCTTCCCTGTCTTTCTTCTAGGCATCTTTCAGGTACTGGAAGGCTGCTACAAGGTCCCCCTGGAGCTTTCTTGTCGTCCTTCTATTTATTGTTTCCAAAGTCACCACAGTGAGAGTATGCACACAGATACAGAGACACCCAGCTGAACAGGGGCCAGCAAGGTACCCCAGTGGCAAAGGCAGCAAATGGTATCCTTGCCTGCATCAGGCAAAGTATCAGCAGGTTGAAGGAGGTGATCCTTCCTCTCAGCGCTGGTGAGGCCGCACCTGGAGTGGTCCAGTTCTGGTCTCCTCACTATGAGGGAGACATGAGCATCCTGGAGAGAGTTCAGCAAAGGCCACAAAGATGATTAAGGAACTGAAGTATGTGAGGAAAGGCTGAGAGAGCTGGGACTGTTCCAGCTGGACAAGAGAAGGCTCAGGAGGTTCTCAGCGTTGTGTATAAATGCTTGAAGGGAGGGTGCAAAGGTGAGGGAGACAGGCGCTTTGTAGTAGTGCTTACTGGCGGACCAGAGGCAATGGGCCCAAACTGAATGAAACACAGGAGGTTCCCTCTGAACATCAGGAAACACTTTTTTTTTACTGTGAGGTTGGCTGAGCACTGGCACAGGTTGCCCACAGACATGGTGGAGTCTCTTTCTGGACATGGTCACGGGCAACTGGCTCTATGTGACTGAGCAGGGAAGTTGGTCCAGACAACCTCCAGTAGCTTTATTTGATGGCTACTAGCTCTTGCATTGAAAGAGACAGCAAGCTCCCCATACGCTTTCTCTTTAGCATTGTTTTGAGGGGAACACTCTTCCCAGCCTCCTTAAGTCTCCTTTTCACTAAGCTGGACAGTCCCAGCCTTTTCTATAGGTCTTCATGTGAAACACATTCTCTGTTTCTGATCAATCTTGCTACTCTTCTCTAAAGCTCTTCCAGTCATAGTACCTCCTTTGAGAGTAGCCATGAACCCTGTACACAATGAACAACGTACAGTCCAACTCAGATAGTCCAAGGGTAGACTTTTTCCTCTTTATTTTCTAATAATTTTTAACGTTGGAGTTGAATTACATTTTTCAGCTGTTGTTAGGCATCAAGTTGATGTTTTTGTGGAGCTATCTGTTGTAGCTATGAGATTGCTTTTCAATACCAATAGTAAGGTCAGTATGTCTGAAAGCTACATAATTTATCTCCTTACAGATGTTGTGTTTCATGTCTGCATTTTTCTCAAAAATTTTTTTTTTTAAAGTTGGTTTCACATTTGTCATCCTCCAGACTTTGGGAAAAATAGAAGTTTAAGTGAAATGTTAAACACTGCCATTAGTATGGTAACTCTGATAACACTCAACACATTAAGTAAATAGCAAATAATTGCTTTTTTTGTTTGTTTTGCAGGAGAATTTTAAAAAGTGAGCCACCTTATCCCCAAGAAATGAGTGCACTGTCTAAGGATATAATTCAACGTCTTTTGATGAAAGACCCCAAGAAGAGGCTAGGTTGTGGTCCCACTGATGCTGATGAAATCAAACAGCATCCCTTTTTCCAGGTAAACCAAACAACTAATCTCTCCAGATATCATGTACTCCTGCATTTAGTGCCTTTGGAATCCAAGTCTGAAGAAATTCTGTTTTAACAGGATTGCTTAGAGGTGTGTTAACTGCTTTGGTGTTAGTAAGAGTATCCATGTGCTTATGTATATGGATTTGGTTCATACTTAAAAGAAGGGCAAGGTAGATTTTTAATATACTCTGTCTCTTTATAACAATTACTTGAAGCAGCCAGAAGACACTACTTAAACCAGGAGGTTTAATGGAAAATACTTAAATTGTATGTTGTGTTCCTTCTTTAAAAGAAAGTTTGCCACTAACATTGAGTCGAATTTGTGTATTGATGAAGTTCATGACTAGTGATGAAAAGGCTCTTCCGTGTTTTCCTTTACCTAGTTAAATCTTCAGTCTTGTTTTAGTAATTTTGTTTCTGTTCAGATTTCAGTGGATTAATATTTGGTTTCAAACATTAATTTGCATACATCTGTACTGTTCCATCCATTGTAGTTAAAATTGTTTGTGTGCTTTCTCTGAAAAAACTAAGTCTGTATTTCCAGTACTTCTGAAGCTAATTATATTTTTAATTAGTATAAATTTTGGAGCATTTAAAGTTGTTAGGATAAACCTTTCAAATATTTCCAGTGTCATTATAACATTCAGCATGGGCAATGATTTGCCTTTTTAACTTCTGAATTGCTTCTCATCCCTTCTGTATTTCCTTCCTCTTACAAGAGAATCTGACAAAGCAGAGTTAAACTTCCTTTATTTGCTGTTTCTTTTGGAAGTTATATTTTTATTTTTCCTTATATAGCACTTTCTTATCTTGACTTCGTTTCAGTTCCACACTTCTACAGCAATAGGATCATTTTCTCCTAACTACTATGGCTAAGTTTCTTGTTTCTAGCCATGCATTCAAGTAAGAAGCCAGAAGTATTATGCTTTCAGGGCTCTGGATGCTGAGATTAGTGATTAAGCCTAGAGATCAGCAAGATACTGCATGCATGCACTATGGCTTAAATACAAATGTTATTTCCTCTGAAACAGAGGAAGAGGAAGAAATTTAAGGGCTGCCCCACTAATTGTTTGGCTTCTCTTCACGGTCTAATTTCTTTGTGTAATTTTTTTCTTTTTTGGTTTTTTTAAACAGGACTCTGTCTACTTACAAATAAGTATGATAACATGTTTGTCCTTACCTAAGCTAATTAGTAGAGTGTAATTTGAATGCTTTTCATATACCTGTGGAAAATAGCAAATGGAGTTATAGACTGTTTGTTTCTGGAGAAGTCTCACTTTGCTATATCTGTTTCTGTTAAATTTTCAGTTGATTCAAACTTATTTTCCTGGTTTTGTCTAGAATATGAATTGGGATGATTTAGCTGCAAAAAAAGTATCAGCTCCATTTAAACCAGTAATCAGAGACGAGTTGGATGTCAGCAATTTTGCAGAGGAGTTTACAGAAATGGATCCAACATACTCTCCTGCAGCAACTCCTCAGACTTCAGAAAGAATATTTCAGGTATTTTAAGAATTCATCTAATTTTTTTAAAAAAATAAACCTATACTTTCTTTAACAGTTCCATGTGTATAGCTAGCTTTTTCCCCAACCAGCTTCTATGTTATTGGGAATTAACTATGTAACTTCCAATCTCAGTTCCCAGGGCTGTTTGTTCAGCAATTGCAAAATGACAAAGGTGGAAGCAGTCCTCCTGCAAACATAAAATTCCCTATGTCTCCATTCCCCACGGAATGTCCTACCTGCTGGACCAAAGTCAGTCTGTCCTTTGTTAATTCTTCATACCTTCCGAGTGTTGTCATCTTGACCCTGTTGGTTTCAACAAGCAATGTAGTTTGCCCATGTGGTTTTGGTTTTTATTGTCATTTTTTGAGCAGGTTAGTGTACAGGAATATAGCATCATATTTTGGAAGCTGCTAGATTTGTAGTGACTATAGCAAGTAACTTATGCATGTCATAATATGATCCAGTGCATCCTGTGGTGGGAGGTGTTCTTGTCACAGTACCTGCACTGGACATGTCATGATTATGAGGCTTACTTTGTTTTGCTGTTTAAAATGGTTTGATCTTACAACATAAAAACTATTTCATGCCTTAACTTAAAGGTGTTCTGGGAAGCTAGATAGTTGAATTACGAGCTTCTGTTACCGTTGCGAAACAGTTGAAGTTGAGCCAGATTTTTAGCATGATATTTGTATGATTCTTGCTTTGTGTATAGCTGTGGAGATGATATAATTAATGTCAGGACTCTGCCTGCTCACACTGAATGTGTAGTACCTGTCCATCGATGGGCCAACTATGGTTTCTATATTGCCTTATGAAAACTCCGATTTCTTAGAAAAACTGTTCTGAAACTTCTGATGCTTTGTGTGCAGTGTGATAGCATGTGTGCAACACTTTCAAGCCGTTCCCTTTTCTAATGTCTCAATTTCATAGGGATATTCTTTCGTTGCACCTTCTATTTTGTTTAAACGCAATGCAGCTACAGTCGATCCTCTCCAGTTTTACATGGGGGACGAGCGGCCTGGAACCACAACTATTGCCAGAAGTGCTATGATGAAGGTAATAATCATATCAAGGCCTGAATTAATTTGGTTAACTTGGAACTGCGTAGAACTTTCCAAGCAGCAGCCACAAGCTAGTCCACGGGATACAAACCAGTCATTCATTTACCCGTTCCCTGTAAGGGCGCCTCAGATGATCCAAGCAGATCACTTGCATGTGGTGCTGTTGAGAACTGGCTGAAGTTTAATCTGAAAAATGAGATGATTCTCTAGTTTTCCAGAAGACTGGCATACAGCAGTAATAGTAATTTGACTCCTAATAGTTCTTATTCAGCCAACCATTGTAGATACTTTTGAAGCTACCTTTAATTCAGCATTTGCCCAGAAGCGTGTACAGTTGTGTGGAGCCCTCTAAGAACACACACTATTGTGATGTCTACAGATGAGCACGTGGTTTTGTGGATAAATGTATGTACAGCCATCTTTGATCCTGTTTGTCTGAATATTTTGTATCTTAAACTATCATAGTAGTATTGATTTATTTAGTGATTATGTTTGTTTAATGTAACATATTTATTCTTTGTTAGAATAATTTTTTATGCATTTTATTAAATAGAAGTTAAGATGATATTTTATCAAAAAGAGAGCTCTTTTAAATGTAGATGAAGAATTCTCACAAAACTTTACTCTTTGTCTTTGACTGTGTATACTAAAAGTATTCTGCAGAACTAAATACAGACAGTTTCCTAACAGGACTCTCCATTTTATCATCATTATGAACTGGATCTGAAAGAGAAACCATTGGGAGAAGGAAGTTTTTCCATTTGTCGAAAATGCTTACACAAGAAAACTAGCCAAGAGTATGCAGTAAAAATAATTAGCAAAAGGTATAAATATTCTATAAGACAATAAAAATATTTTCTTTGCTTACTGTCACCCATGGATTAGAATAATGTTCGCTACATTTTTGGAAGTGGAAAAATAAATTAATTTCCTTTTGAAGAATCTACAGACTTATAGTAACCTTACTACCTTATGAGAGTCTTTTGAAACAATATGTTACTTTTGCTGGGGAGGACAAAAGAAGAAATCTACAGGGTACTTTTCGGGGTCCTAATTGTATTCTACCCTAATTCTACTCCTAACCAGAGTAAGGTATAAGATCCTCCTATCATTAGACCTGAGTGAACTTAGTGTAGACTTATAATAGCTCCTTTTCATAAGTAGCCCAGTTGATTGCCTAGGACGTGCCCTCTAAGAAGAATCTGGAGTGTGGGTTGCCTGAGATCTAACTAAATGTGTGTCTGTGTAAAATGGAATTAGACTATGGAGTTCTAAGTTGAATCTTGTTTCCTGGATATTCTTAAGAGAACACGACAGTGGAGGCAGCTGACTTGCTTTGTACACGGGGACCATGTGGTCCTCGTCTAGAACAGATAACTCTGGCAGTTTCTGCCCAGAGAATAATAAAGATAAGGGATTCTTCAAGGGGTGGATGGATTTTTAGCTTCATTTTGCAGTGTTCATTAGTAAACATGTCTCTAATGTGTTGTAGAATGCTGGCAGGAAAGGAAAGTGTAAATGTTTTATCATCAGAGTGATAGTTCAGTGATCTCTTCTCCAAGACATTTGGCTGTACCTCTGTTTTTCCAGACTCTAGAAGTAACTGTCCATCAGACGTAAGTGTTTCGTGTCATGTTTTTGGGATAGGATAAGTTCAGAAATAAGACACTAGTAGGTGTCAGAGGCAGTTTTCTAGGATTTGCTGTGATTAAGGAAGGCCTGTTCAAAACCATAGTGGAGCCCTTCAGAGAGACTCAGATGACCGGGCACTAGCCGTGGGATTCACTGCTGTAACCATAGGCATCTATGTAGTGCCATCTTGGCATCTGTTGGTGTCCTCTTTGTTCTCCAGTTCCCATTAGTCTTGTGACTACTACCTTTATGTAGATGTCTTCATGGCTGATGTCCTCCAGGCTTTCCTATGCTTAGGCCACTGAATCCTATTCTAGATTATGTATGTATTTTACCCTGTAGGGTTCATTAACTAGAATTTCATTCATTATAACGAGACATTAGACAAGCAGTATGCAGTAGGCACCTACATTGGGTATTTTGATCTGGAAATATCTGGCTTTTGAATCTACTTTCAAAATTTTTCCCAGGTTGCAGATGCAGAGCTGCAGATTAGTACTCCTGTCTCCAGCTAGTGAGTGTTTGATTCTGGATAACAGTGAGGAAACTAGTCTAGACTTTCCCCATAGAACTAACCTTTTAGGAATTATGTCCCTAAATGATATTATTTACAAGTTCTTTTGCTTTTTTCCCTTCATCTTGGTGGACCAGGCAAAATAAAGAAGGTAAGAAGCCTCTATACAGGGAATTTTGTAGGATTGCAGGCTGGGAACAGATTCAGAGCATGTTTGTGTAGTATTTAGGGGTAGCAGTAAACCCCCAATCTGAATGGCTGGACACAAACCAGTCTTGAATAAAAAACTGTTAAACTCTAAATAATACTGCTCCAAGAACCACACTAGCAACTCTTGCTAAAGAAAAAGTGTGGTAGGTTTCCAGTGATTCCTTTAAAGTCAGACAGTCTTTCACTCCTGCCCACTGAAGTACCACAAAACTGAATCCCACACTTAGGCCAACCTTTTCATGATACTTGAGGTGAAAGCTTAGATCAGGAGTTCCTCTGTGGAGGAACTTAGTAGTGTGGAGGCTTTGTTAGTAGAGGAGGCTTTGTTAGCAGTGCTGGATCTGCCTGTGTCCAACAATTTGAAGTTTATCTGTGTGTCTGAATGTCAGTGAAACAGTGGAGTCCTATAAACTTGCTTGAGTTACTCTTTTAGAGCTTCCTATTTGTTTTTCATCATATTGTCTGCTTAAAGTCAAAGACGGTAACTATTTATGGAGTAGAAATATCCAGGAAAACTTCAAAGGTTTATGTTCATGGTACTGAACTTTTTTCATCTGTTTCCTGGGTCCACCTTCTCATGATAGTCTTTCCCCCCTAAAATACTGAGTCAGGCTTTTGAATTTCTGAAGGACCTGAAATCACTTTCAGTTTAAGCAAGGTCAGCAGAGCTGCAGGTAGAACAGCTTAGTGTTCCTGATGATGTGAAACCTGCAGAAAAACAGAATTCTCTTGCACAAAAGTCTCATCATGGTTCTGGTCCTAATTAGGAGGGAAGAAAAAGGCAACCAAAAATTAAGAACACATGTGGTGAGAGACTCTATCTGTGTTACCCCTAAGGCCTTTCTCTGTGTCAGTACAGGATCAGTCCTCCTTGGAGAGAGTTTTGGCAAAAATTTTCAGGCATTATTAGCCCCCCCAAAAAATCAACATGTGCATTTAGTTGGAAACAAAATGTTCTGCTCTGTCCCCATTCAAAGCTTTTATGTTCACCGTGTTCCCTTTTTTTGGCTATGGATTTCAGTACTTGAGAGAGAATTTGTGATGCTTTCTGCTCTGGAGCTAGTCTCTTCTCTCTTCCATTTTAGATCTTTACAGTGGCCTGGTTAGGGGTTCATTTGTTTATCACAGTTCATATCTAGGTGATGCTCCTGTTTTTTCTAGTAGGAGCTTATAGTTCTCATACATTTTTGGGAAGTACTCATCTCCCATAGGAGTGGAAGAGGATTGGGCCAATAATTTGAGTCTTAAAGCCAAACTGATAAATATTTGTAGGAACAGAGGTGAAGTCAAATTGCCCTGGACTAAGGGAAAGGTTTGTTTTAGGGAGAAACCATACTATAATTTCAACCTTTTACTATAGCCAGTTACAGTTGCATCAAAGCCATGGTTTGATCTAGGTGTGGTTTCTCAATGCCCTCACTTGCAGGGTTATGAGAAGAGTTTTGCTCAGCTTACTCTGAATATGTTTTTAATTGTGTTCAAGAGGTTGTAATATTCAAAAATCGAGATTGCAAGCAATTAAAAACTAGTTGTAACACTTTTAATGTGCAATTTGCTCAGTGAGATTGGTACAAAATGACTGCTCAATTTTTCCAGAATGGAAGCCAATACCCAGAGGGAAATAACAGCTCTGAAGCTCTGCGAAGGACACCCAAATGTAGTGAAGCTGCATGAAGTTTATCATGACCAGGTATCTTTAAGAAACTGTGATCAGTACTTGCCAAACACGTTGCTGTGTGTTTTCCCAGGAACCTTTAGGAGTAAAGCATACTGTTGCTGTGGAGGCAACTCTCTTCCTATTGCTTTTGTCTAGTCGATACAGAAGGTGAAGCAGAAATTCTTCATTCAAGGGAATTTTGTAGATACTCTAGCAAAAAAAAAAAAATTAGTCCTGGATTCAGGTTCTGGTTCTATCCTTGGTCTATTTAGATCATCTTCATCGTACAACATATTCATGGTCTTGTTTCCACATCTGTGATAGTGAGGAACCTAATCACCTTCCATCAGGGATGTCATGAATCTTAAAATTATACTTGTGAGTGTGATTTGGGAGACTTGCAAATGAAGTTTACATATCTAGTATTTTTTTTCTTACATATGTAAAGCTTAATGGAGATAACCAAGTAGTTTGCTAAATGACCAAATAGGAAAATAGAACCTCAATTTGAAAATACATTGAGATCGGTTTAAGGTTTCTTTAGAGACCTCAGGTGTCTTTTTCCTTAGGGTAATGCAGGCTTCTCAGCAGGTAAGAAGCCATCATTTGATCTAACTTGGACGTTGGGCCCTGGTTTGAGCTAGGGGATTTGGCCCAGATGTCCTGCAGAGAGGTCCCTCCAACCTAAGCTTCTCTGTGATTTTCTAGCAGCATGTGGGCTCTCTTGCCCCCCAGATATCCCCATCATGCTGTTTAGACAGGAACTGTCAGAGTGCTCATGTGGAATGCTTCTAAATGAGCTGAGAGGATGACAATTCTGTACTGTATTTTTTAACAAGAAAGCCTTTTTTTAATGTACAGTACGAGCACATGTGTGTAGAACAGGACGATTTTCTCACTTTCCTTTGCATAAAACGAGGATACTCAGGAATACCTAAAGAAAAATGTTCTTCAGGTTGCTCTGCAACGGAATAAGCTACTCTCAACCAGCCAAACCATTGTATTTTTGGTTTTTCCTGGTAGCTCCCAGGTGTTATCTTCCAGATTTCAGAATGTTGTGTATGAGTAAACTAGAACTGATGAAAATTTTCTGGTTTTGACACTTTGGTGGTTTGTCTTTAAAAAAAAGTTCTGATTTTTAACTTGCCCCGGTACCAGTCTGATCAAATTCTGCATTAGTAACCCAACCATACAGTTCTGGGCTGCAGTCTCTTTTTGTGAGCTACAAGAAGTTTTCTAGCAGATAAAGGTCTCTTTATCCTTCCTGATTTTCCTGTGAGCTATTCCTAAAACATAAAGAAAACTTGCAGGAGAGGATATTTTACAAGCACTGCTGGCAGTGAGACTAGTAGGCAACTTGTTTGTTGTAAGAAGTGTTACTGCTTTCTGTCCACGTAGCTCTGCTTCTCTTCCTTGATACCTGAGTACCATGTACTTTCTGTTCCTGACTATTTCTCTGAATTTCATTTTTTGACCTCTTCCCAGAACTTTTTTCTTTGCTGGGAAATACTCTGTCTCTTGCTGCCATTCAGAGAAAGGAGATGCTGGAAGCCACCACATGCCTACATCCATTGCCTTCTGAGAATGCTGCTTCACTGTCCTGTTCTGGGAAGTCTGGTGTTTAATGGAAAGAAATTTGAATAGGCCTTGGTTGTGTGCTAATGTTGTCTTATCAAGGACATCACTGCTTGTTGATTGTCTGGAAACGAGCAACCACCTAAACAGTCATTGCTTTTCAAATTAAAAACTTCAACTCTAATGTTTGGGAAGATGTCTGTTGTGATTATAATGATTGAGTACCTTTGGCTAGTACTCTGTAAGGGTGACATCAGAAGAAATTCTAGACAATCTTTAATTTCATAGTAAAATTGTAGGGTGCTTTTAATGGATTTGGTAACACTAAATGGCCAACTCCTTCTGCATGTCAGGAGGAAAGCATCCCTACGTCAGGACAGCCTTCAACAGCAAAAGTCTAGCTTTTTCCAGCTTTATTTGTTAGCCTGAAGAAAGGCATTCTGTCTATCCATGTGCATGGCAGAATTGCATTTCTAGGTGAACATGGGGAAGATGTCAAGGTTCATCAATCTTATCGAGACTTATGGGGGAAGATGTCATCTGGTGTGCAGCTTGGTGCTTCCTTTATTGGCTCTCTGAATGGCAGTGAGCAGCAGTTGTATTTCTTCAACCTCTGGGAACCTATTGGAATTCCCGAAGAAATGCTGGTTTGTAGTGCATGTTGGCTCTCTAACGTGGCCTGCTTTTGTGTTTGGTTGCAGCTCCACACATTCCTGGTGATGGAATTGCTGAAGGGAGGAGAACTGCTGGAGCGGATTCAGAAGAAGAAACATTTCAGTGAGACTGAGGCCAGTCACATCATGCGCAGGCTCGTTTCAGCTGTGAGCCATATGCACGATGTAGGAGTAGTCCACAGGGATCTGAAACCTGAGGTATAGTGACTTCCTTAGATAAGACATTAAGCTATTAGATATCTGGAATGGGAAGTATTGTTGTTCCTCCAGCTTTTATTACACATTTTTCTATGTCCATACTTTTACTGAATCATTACCACTTTTCCTTAGCACATTCTGTTGATGCTTTCCTGTTCGTAGGTACAATAACTGTTAGGAAACATTTTAAATTTCTTAAGCAATTTATACTCTTAACTTGTTCAAAAGCATTCTTGGCCTATTTGGAGACAGGTTTTAGTAGTGGTAAGTATATATTTATTGTATGAAACAGTTCACAAGCAGAGCTATGTGGCTTGGGTGTTTTGCCTGTACGTTTTCAGCCTTTTCTTTCATCTTAATTCCCTCAGTCAGGCTTCACTTGGAGGTCATTGTGTCTTCTGTCCCAGTTAAACATGAAATGAACCAGCCAACTATAAAGATGTGTGATTTGAGTTCAGTGAGCGTAGTAGTTTCCTAAAAGAAACAATTACTTTAATGCATTTTTCAGTCATTACTTCTGGTATTTTTATTGTGCAGTAACATCTTCCCTTCCAGACAGATCAGTTTATTCATTGACCACTGGCTTTCTGGGGTCAATATTTGCTCCTTTTTCTTTGCCAACAGTAGGTTTGGATATGTGTTAGTTTTGTTTAGCCCAAGAATAGTGTAGGTTGATGTTGATTCATCCAGTAAGGATGTTGTATAGGTGGTTACAGTCATCGTACCTCAGGAAATCCTCTTTTTGTATCTTTAGTCTAAAATGACAGGCTATTCCTACTGGTGTTTCATCCTTTTATAACATACCTTCTGGTATATTATAAAATTACTTCTATTACAGTAACTCCAACAGGTGAAGTAGTCTGCTAGGTGTTGGTATTATACTGTTTCTGAAAATCAATCCAAAATAAAATGTATTTGAAAACATATCTGTACAGGAGCTTCTCTACTAAATAAGCAATTAAATAAAGAGGGGCTATTGTGAAATTCTAATTTGTCAGGTGAAAATATGGTTCTGAAAAAGTTTCTCTGCTGACATCATCAAGAAAAAACCCCAGCTTTTGAAACAACTCGTTATTAAAAGGACAAACCCCAGAAATTCTTATTCTCATCACTTTAGTCTTATTACCATCTTTAATATAAAGGCCACATTCTGTAGAGCAGAGAGCTTCAGCTGCATGGTAAATTAGGGAGTCTTCAGTTCTCCATCATGTTGAAGAGCAGAAGTCTAGGAAGCCCAACTAATGAAGGGTTAGCAAACAGCTTGCAGAATGCATTGCCTCCAGAGTTGGATTTAACCAGCCTGTCTCCTTCCAGCTTGTTTTGAAAGTTACTATTTTAGGTTCAGACATGATGTGGATAGTTCACCTTTCTGTAAAAAGATGTATAGGAAACTCTGTTGCTTTTCTAACAATTCCAGTTAGATTTGTTTGACGCTCAACTGGGACATCTGATCTATACTGATAAGTACATGTTAAGATATATGGTTGGTTCCGTGTCACAAAGGATGAGGCAGGAACAGGAATACTCTGTTTAAGCAGTGGTAATTAGGTCACATAACAGAGGAAAAGCACTGGATAGAAAACAGAGAATTCACAGAAATAGAGAATTCATGTAGCATGTGCCCCATTTATAGTGTCCCTCCCTGGAGGTTGGTGGCCCTGCCTGTGGCAGGGGGGTTAGAACTCTATGGTCCTTGGGGTACCTTCCAACCCAGGCCATTCTGTACCTTCCTTTCTCAATGTAACCAGTTGTCTTTTGTTCTCTTTTTAAGCCAAGGTTGCTGCAGTTCTTCAGTTAGTTCTTGGCTATATGACATCAGCATGGGAAAAAGGTTATTGTATTTATCCCCTATGCTCATTGTATTAATGTTTTTGCTGAAATTAGGCTTCCTTCAGATCCATTTTGCACAGCTTCTACATACAGAAAACTGACTTTTCTGGTTGTGCATTGAGGTACAACAACTGCACAGAATGCAAAAATATAGGTTTTGTAACAGCTACTCTCTTATCCATAATGAATGCCTTCAGGTTGTCCTTATTGATCTGCTTGCAATCTAGCAATCATTTTTTCCCCTTCTTGGTGAGTTTGAAATTAATTACTTCATGTTGAGTCATTCACCTTTTGTATTACAAAATTACACAGGGCTATAGGATTTCTAATATGGAGTCTTTTTTTAGCATTGCATAGACTTAACAGAAAAGGCAATAGCAAAATTTTGCTCTCCTCTCTCTAAAGTTCAAGGGAGGAGTAGAAATCTTTTATAATTCACCTTGACCTCAACCACTTCACCTAAGATACAGCATCACTCCTGTATCTCAGGAAGAAGAAGAAAGGAAAAGATTGTCTTAAACCTTCTCCTGAACTGATAATGACTTGTGTGTTTTCTAGTCTGACATGCCACGTTCCAGTCTGTGAAACTGGGATTCTCAGGTACTGCAGTGTGAGGCTTTCAGAGTGGTGTTCTGCATTATTATGCTCGTGGGGATATGGCTCCAGTGTGTGTTACCACTGGAGGACCAAACACTAGTCAGGCCCAAGACAAGGCATGCAATGGGAGTTCCACACACAAGAGTTGTCATTCACAACATGCCAGAAGGAAGCAGAAGCTTAAGAAAACTCACTTTTGTTTGAGGAAGAAGTTAATTCTCCCAGTTATGCTGAAGTCTCTGTTTTTTTTTCCTTGTTACTGTTCCTCGAATTATTTTCCCCCCTGTTCTCTGCCAACTACCCATTTTCGTTAGCAATCTCAGAACTATTCTGACTTGCAGATATACAGGAGGCAAATAAATACCTCATTTTTTTCTTACATTCCAGAGTACCTTTATTTCTACTTCTCCATTTGTATCCCAGCGTCTCCCAGTTCCCCTTTTCTCTAGATAATGAACAGTTTTCTGTAGCAGTAAATGTAGGGGGGAAAAAACCACTATTAAGTAGTCTAACCAATTTTCTTCCCAGTGCTGGTATTGATTTTTGTCTTTGCTTTTCAGAATTTATTGTTTACAGATGAAACTGATAATTCAGAAATAAAAATAATTGATTTTGGCTTTGCTCGTTTAAAACCTCCCGATAATCAGCCTCTTAAGACTCCATGTTTTACTCTTCATTATGCTGCCCCGGAGCTCTTGAATCACAATGGTTATGATGAATCTTGTGATCTGTGGAGTTTGGGGGTCATTTTGGTAAGTGACTGAGGCTTTTAATTATAGCTTTATTGTATATATTTACTCTTTGTTCAAATGCAGAAGACTTGACATAATTTCAGGCTTGAATTGGGTAGATACTGGATTCAAGTGAGTTGCTATAGGAATAATAGGTTCCAAAGACAGGAGTTTTCCAGGGGAGGGGTGTTTGGTTATTTTCTAAGCAGTAAAGTGAATTCAACATTTCTGGGAATGGAAAAAATACTTGATACAGTCTGGTTTTCAGAAAGAGATAGTCTTAGTAGTTTTTTGCAGGCATCCATATAATCTTTCTACAGTTTGAATTCAAGGAAGGAATGAGCCTGCATTGATTTACAGAAAATTTCTTTCAGTAGATATAAACTGGGTGGAAATACAGTTGTGTTTGGGTTTTAGTTTCCTGAAACATTTGGACTTTTTTTTTTTTCTTATAACAAGGCCTCTAGAGAAAGTTTTGCATATTTTAAACTTCTATAGGCTTGAATTATGTTAGTCAAAGTTGTATTGTGTGGTGCTGGTGATGCAAACAACAGGACTCCATATTTAACAACAGAGTTGCCAGTAAGTGGTACTGTGTTTGTTAACACTGCTCTTGTTCTCACCACAGTATACAATGCTGTCAGGACAGGTACCCTTTCAGTCTCAAGACAAAAGTTTAACATGTACCAGTGCATTGGAAATTATGAAGAAAATAAAAAAGGGAGAATTTTCTTTTGAAGGAGAAGCTTGGAAAAATGTTTCTGAAGAGGCTAAAGAGTTAATTCAAGGTATGTCTTCACAAATATTTCAGGTACCTTTATATTTTTATCTCAAAACATAAAGTTTTGAGGACTAAGCAGTTTCTGGATGCTGTGATCAATATTAGAATGCCTAATCTGACAGAGTGGTACCTGCAGCTTGAGCTGTGTTCTGACCCCTAATGCAAACTGTGAGCAAAGGTGGGCAGAGCAGACTCTACAGATTTCTTGCATGCCTAGAAGAGAGCTTTCTAATGCAGAGAGATGCTTATAGAAGGTCAGTGGGGTTATAGAAGTACCTGAAGAGCTTCAGAAAAGTGAAGTCACTCTTTTAAAACATACTTAAAAGCAGTGGTTTTTCTTTTATGTTATTTTTGCCTTTGTAAAAACACCAGGTTATGAGAGAAATATTTTAAAAGCTGACCTCTTGCAGGAAATGAATGCATTTTTATCACCTTTTCCTTGGGTTTTTTTGAGTGCTTGTATCAAGACTACTGCATTCTGAGCTGCTTTTTTCACATTTGCCAGGCTCTAATTTCCCCTTAAGCTTTTGAGCATCTCATTATGTTTTCAGCATGACATAGACACCAGTCGTAATACTAATAGGATGGGGCTCTGAATTTCTATAGAAGCAGGCTTGTAAAGAATTTTTCTGCCAAAAATGTGTAGGCATCTCCAGGTTCAGCCCTTGGTGGATCTCTCAGAGGATCGGATGCTTTACCCTCGCCAACCTCATCCTAGACAGGTTTTAAGTGAAGAAGCCATTGGGTGGTTCTGTGTTTGTGGGAAGAGATGTGAAATAGCAATTTGTTGCATTTAATGATTCTTCTGGGGAGAATTATAGTATAATGTTGTGTGAGATTTATCTAGGGTAAGTACTGGCATACCTAGGATAAACAGTGCTGTGACTTAACGAAGCATTGCAGCAGATTTTCTTAAAAATCATTGCATCTTCTATTAAAAGAAGAGAAATAGCTCAGTTTAAGAGACTGTTATATATTTCTGTTAGGGCTTCTAACAGTGGACCCAAACAAAAGAATTAAGATGTCCAGCCTGAGGTACAACGAATGGCTTCAGGATGGCAGCCAGCTGTCATCTAACCCCCTAATGACTCCTGATAACTTAGGCTCTTCAGGAGCTGCGGTGCATACGTATGTCAAGGCCACCTTTCATGTAAGTCCTAAGAAGTATTATCTCATGTTACATTTTGTAATGAGTTAACCTAGATTTTTCGTATGTTTTATTTTCATTAAAAATATGTGTTTGTCTCTCTAATTCAGTGATTGCTTAGAGCTGCATTTTTTCCTCTCCAGACCTAACAGGACAGTGAAAATACAAATGAGGCAAGAATAAAATGTATTGAAGATATTTATACTAACTGGATTTTGGGAACAGAGGCAGCTGTTCAGGAAATAGCTGTTATAATATTCTGTTTCTTATAGAAACCTAATAAGAGGTCTTTGGTCTCCAAAGTTTTAGAAAAAACATAAACTTTCTATTTAACTTCAGTAACTTTGGAGTTTAGTCCTTATGGTGGAAACTTCTGGAATGTATCTAGTTTGTGGTACCATGGATACTTTTTCTAATAGACTTCTCTCTCTGCCATTGTATATTTACTAAAAATATTTGAACTGCATCTGTATTAAAAAACATGTGTTGATTCTCAAGATTTTCTTCGACAGAGAATAAACTGAAATTGCACAGATTTATGCTGAAATACTTGTAGATTCTTATTACTAAGAAAAAGAAACTGTTACTTGGAGAGGTCCAGATGATACAACATCATTTGGGCTGAAAGAAAAACTGGTAATTTTGTCAAGTGTAGTGACTGAAAATCACGGAATGTTTTGGGTTGGAAGGGATGTCAAAGATCATCTGGTTCCAACCCCCTGCCATGGGCAGGGACACCCTCTACCAGCCCAGGCTGCCCAGAGCCCCATCCCACCCGGCCTTGAACACTGCCAGGGAGGGGACACCCACAGCTTCTCTGGGCAGCCTGTGCCATCAAAATCCACCCTGCTTCAGCTTAAGGCCACTGACCCTCATCCTATCACTCCATGCCCTTGTAAACAGTCTCCAGCCTTCATGTAGGCCCTTGTTAGGCAGTAGAAGGTGCCAATAAGGTCTCCCCAGAGCCTTCTCTTCTCCAGGCTGAACAAAATGAGTACAAATGTGGTCTAAAGTAGGTTTAAGGCTTAATAAAACATACTGCCAGTTATGTTACGTGTTGGCTCTTGAATACTTGTAAAAGCTAATGAAGTTATTGTTACAGCTACAGTAAGAGTTAGTGGGGATCTGTCAAGAGATTACAGCTGTCAAGAGATCTTACAACTTACCATAGTATATTCATAATAAACTACAAGCCATAAAATGTCTTCAGCCTCCTGGAAAGCTTATATTTACCTTTTATTTTTGAACAGGCTTTTAACAAGTACAAAAGAGAAGGATTTTGTCTCCAGAATGTTGACAAGGCACCTCTGGCAAAGAGGAGGAAAATGAAAAAGACGAGTACAAGCACAGAGACACGTAGCAGCTCCAGTGAAAGCTCACACTCTTCCTCCTCTCATTCTCATGGTAAAACTACTCCTACAAAGACACTGCAGCCAGCAAACCCTACGGACAGCAATAACCCAGAAACCATCTTCCAGTTTTCTGACTGAAGAGAAGAGAGTATCTTGTCTTGAGGTTTTAAGTGGTTATAAACTTGGCAGTACCAATATTGTCTTCTCCCACCCTTCCTCCCTGTGGCTTGCAGGCTGCAGGAATATGTCTGTTGCTTTGAAAATGTATTTCAATCATACGTTTTTGCTTTGTATTTCAATACATTTCTTTTTAGCATTACGTTTGTTATCACTGGATAAGGTATAATACTATTCTACAGCCAACATTGTATCTCCTAGGGCTAAATTACTAGTGTGCAGCCAAGCACAACGTGCAGGAGCTCTGCTGCTCATGGTACAGCTTGGAGGAAGTGTCAGAATCTTCCTCCCTGGTTCTTCCCCACTGTTGAGAGGAAGGAAGGCTCTGTAACACATCTAGAACTCTTGGATCTTCTGCTTTTACGCAGCTGTGTTACAGGATTCAACTCTTCATGCCTGTCAGGAATCATTGGTACAATGCACCAAAGCAGTAGAGTACTTTAAGGCCTTTTAAATTTGTTGTTACATTCTATCCCAAGATGAAGCATTATGGAATTTTAATGTTGATTTAAAAAGGAACTCCATTTATCTTGTTCTAAACAACTAGGAATATGAGTCTTAGATTATTTTTTTTAATTTATTTACTTTTTACAAAAACATTTAGGGCAAAAGATGTCTGTTAAGGTAAGGTGTCTAGTACTGTGATACAAATTTTTATTTCTACTTTTTGAGGTTATTAACTTTTAAAATGTTTTACAGACTCTAAAATGTAATGCTATAAGAGAAAGTGAAATTTCATATTGAGTGCTTTGGAAAGTGGTCACATGTTAAAATATCTATCTCAAGAATTAATTATAATTTATATTTTCTTTTTATATTTACACAATAACTTTAAAATACTAAGATTTTTTTAAAGATGCAAAACCTCCAGTTTCAGCATTTGTTATTATAGGGTCCATACAAAATGTATACTGAGTTATTTGAATTTTGCATTGTGCAAATACAGCAGTTTAATAGTGACTGTAAAATACTAGAATATGTTTTCCTTTTTGCACTTTATAACATCAAAAGGAGATGTTTTATAATAAAGTGCACTCGTATCTCTCTTCCTACAAGGTGCTGAACACTGTTTTAATGGGCTGAATGACCCGAAATCCACCGTATTTGGTGGTTGTGGTCATTGTGAAGGAGAATTCTGTTCTTTGCAGGAGCGCATCCCTGTATATTACCCTCTGTTTTCATTCCTGACTTTAAACTGCAAAGCTCTTTCTATCTTGCTTTTACATTGTATATAGCAAATACCAGACCTGGGCACCTTGTGTAGTGTAGATGTTAACAACTTATGCACTGGGAATACTAAAGGGAAATTCTATTGAACACTGTGCTTCACAACTTGCTCACTGTGGTGCTCTGCAGTGAAGTATTTCCTACTGTGATAGTATAGTATGTACAGAACTGTTGGGATCAGAAATGTGACTTAGAAACAGCAGCGGGAGCTTTTAAATCAGCGTATTTTATAGATTTCTGGAGAGCTCTTTTATTGCTCGTGTTCTCAATGACTTGGGGTGACTCGAGTGCTAAAGATGAGTCCAGTTTTGCCAATGCTTACATGTGTGAGTGTCCAGCGAGGCCAGAGAGGCTCCTTGTGTGAAGATAATCACATGCCTAAATTTGTGCGATGGGAGACTAATTGACATGGGGGTTTTGTTAACAGCTTGCTCTGTCTTATACAGTAACCTTAATCCAAACCCTATGCAAAAAAAAGGTTATAGGAATTGTTTATATCAGTGGTTTTATTTATAGAATTGTATCAGATATCAGTATTGACAAATACAATACATCCATGTTTACAGGGATTGTGTGTATCTAAACAAGGCTTGGAAGCCCAACTTGTTTGTTCTGTGTTTCTTTAATATTAATAATGGCATTCTGAGGTTTTGGAATTGTTCATGTGAAATAGTTTACTACTTTCTTGATGTGAATGTCAACAGTAATTGCAGCATTAATTTCAGGTTGATGTGAATATTGAGATTTGCACTGTTTATGTAGAAGTAGTATATTTAAAGAGCAGTATATGTGCTAATAACACAGCCAATTTTAAGTGACCGATGTTAAAATATTGAAAAATAATTGTCAATGTAATATATTCAGGTTTGCTTTCTGAATGCTCTCTTTGGAAGTAATCTCAATAGTGACCATGGCTCATTTGTAAAAGAATACTGTCCCGCTCCCCAATAAACTTGCTGTAAATACAAGAAACAATCCACCATCAGTACTTGCTATGCAGACAGCACAGGACGTTGGGAGGCTGAAGAACAGGTTGCTCTCGAGTTTGCAGTTTGAGGAGTTCTTGGAACTTCTTGTCTGTAGGGTGAGAACAAAAGCAGCAGTTTGCTCTTTGATTTCATTCAAGTGTAACAAACTTCTGGATATCGGGTAGATTTAGAATGTTGTGACCCAACTGAAGTAACTCCTGAACGTTAGGAACACAGCCCAGTTGTTTCCCCCTGGGGAAATTTAGACTGTTGCTTGAGACAAACTGATGAAACAACAAGAAAAGAATGGTTGCAGGAGATGCTCAGTGCTGGAGGTAGTAGAGGTGATGGCTGGTTTATCAGAGGCTTTCCCACACAGATTCTGAGAAGCTGTGGTGTGACTGAAGTTACTAGAACGTGTCACTTGTATCAAAGACAGCTTTTATAGATGAATATTTCTGTGTCCCCTTTGTGCTCCAACAGTAATTATTCAATAAAAATTCCAAGCCAGGGTGGTTCTTTTGGCGGGGGTGAGTACACTTACTTTGAACCAGTTCCCTGGGGTAGCTGCAATGTTATCACTGCCTTAATCTCTGCCTTCCTGCTGCCTCCAGGTAACACAGCTGATGAAGAGGCCCCTCTAGCACAAAGCTGTCTGAATTTTTAGATTAGCATCTTTACCTAAACAACTGCTGATCTCCTCTTACATTCATAAAACTGAGTTTCAAACCGGGCAGCTCAAGAGCAGGTTCACCTCTTGCTCAGGTGTCCCTGCAGCAGGGCAGGCGCTTCTGGCAGCGGTGTTGTCTGTGTAACCTGTCACTTCAGGTCACGTACAGACCACGGGCCAAACCTTTCATACTCGTACCACTAAGTGTACCAGGCAATCTTCATTAGTACTATAAATATTACACATTGCCTTGGTGAAGAGGTGTTAAGACTGTAAATTATATTTATACTCAGATGAAGTTTCCTTCACAATGCTGCTGTGCGTCAGGCAACTGTAGTGTCTAGTAATGATTCCTCTGCTGTCAGAAGGGTAATGCAGCCAGCAATATTGTGGGCAGATTTGTTGGAAAATCAAATTTATCTGTGAAGATTTAAATAACTAGTCTGTTTATTAATCTAATCTTTAAAGTACTTGATATTCTGTAAAGCTGTTTCTTTGTAACACTTTTAGAAACACAAATATTGGTAATCAAGGGGTGATTCTGCTGAAGGATTTAGAGGAGTACAAAGGAAGTAACATGACTTACTCTTCCTCCAGCTTAGTGAAATATCCACACTTTGATATAAGGAAAAGCAGCTGAAATATTTATTGTTTCTTAATAGAAGGGTCAGTGCGTTTGGCATATGTATTGTTTACTGCTATAAAAAAAACCCCCAACTTTATTAAAATGCCATTTGAAGGGGCTAACAGAACACGTGCAGAGTGGGTCAAGGCTTCCAGGGGCACTGCTGATGTAGGGATTTTCTCAGCCCCTTTCCACAAGAAAAGAATGGTTGCAGGAGATGCTCAGTGCTGGAGGTAATGGAGGTGATGGCTGGTTTGTCAGAGGCTTTTCCACACACATTATGAGAAGCTGTTGTGTGACTAGAACGTAACACTTGTAACAAAGACAACTTTGCCAAACAAGGTTGTGATACCTGCACATGTTCCCTAGTGCTCAGCCAGGAACAGAATGGTTCTTGGCAGAAAATAGCCACAGAAGGATCATGTATGTTTATTGGTTGTGAAGAAGTGTTGCACTAGTGTCTTACGGTTTCAATATGTGCATGAGTTATGTGCAGGGGTGTGGATACATGGATGTGGATACATACTGTACATGGATATGAATACATGCTGTGCAGGGATGTGGATGCAGGGATGTGGGTGCATGCTGTGCAGGGGTGTGGACACATGCTGTACATGGATACATGCTGAGTCTAGGCCTCAATTTAAAATGCACCTTGTTTAAGACAGCTTGTACTTAAAAATGAGTTCTTGGCTTGCACAGATTCAAGGAACCACACAAGGGGGCTACCAGAGAAGGAGGAGGAGGTTGTGGGAAGATAGAGATGAGAGACATGTGGGAAGATGTTTTCAGGGTTCAGTTTCTCCTCTTGCAATCTCCATGTACAAGTAACATTCACTGACACTGAATTGCAAACTTTTTTGCTGGTTACCCAGCATAACCTATATTTCCTAACTGCAGGTTTGAGAGTGTGTGTGTGTCTACGCACCAATCTGTATCTTTATCTGTCATTTTGGTCTTCAGTTGGAATTCTTGTTATTTCTCGAGTATCGTTGCAGGTGTCTGTCCCAAGGT
The DNA here is from genome assembly GCA_020800305.1 of Porphyrio hochstetteri. Classification (NCBI taxonomy): domain Eukaryota; kingdom Metazoa; phylum Chordata; class Aves; order Gruiformes; family Rallidae; genus Porphyrio; species Porphyrio hochstetteri. The sequence continues at coordinate 2,292,127 of CM036908.1, forward strand.
GGTGGTGGTCTTCATGCTTCTCCCCCAGATATGGCAGCTTTCTCAGCACCAGTTTTACACTGCGACACATGGGCCTTGCCTTCCTTCAGCTGAGATAGTTGACTGAATGTTCTGCTTTGAGACAAGAAGAAATGACGTGGCTGTTTGTGCTGTAAAGAGATTAAAGTGCTCTGGTTCTTGGTCTACCTGTGAGAAACACTTCTCAGTTTGCTCCTTCGACCCCCAGGGCGCTGGGCTCTATAAAAAGGAGGAATGCAGAGCTGTTGGTTAGCTCTCACCTGCCATCCCTCATTCTTACCCATTACTCACTGAGTAGATTCCCCATGCTCGGAACACCTGTGTAGAGAGAAAACTGAGGATGGTTCCTGTAGTCTGCACCAGTAAAGGAAGTGATGCTTTCCCCTGCACAGAGCAGCTGGAGCAGTCCTGTTTGTGCCTGGAAGCAGCATGAGCAGAGGAATGCAAGACTCCTGCAGTAATGTAAGTCTGAAGAAAGCCCGTGTGTTTGGGCAGCCTTCGTGTTCTGCGTGGTGGAAAAGGAGCTCTGCAACTGCCTGGGACTCCCTGGTAAGTGCTGAGGCATGAGATGGTACTGGCTGCTCTGGGAGCAAACTGTCACCCCCAGGGCCCTTCCTGAGCCTTTCTTCTGGCTGTGTGCACTGCCCTTTTCCTGGTTCTAGTGTTTGTCTTGCCTCAGCCAGCAGAGATGGGGGAATACAAGCGTTCTGTTAACTTGGTTAAGGCGTTTTGGTTAACACTGGGTTAATTATTTCATAGTTAATCCAATGTAGAAGTGGTAATGAAGCATTGCCAAACTGAATAAGCTATAAAGCTCTGATTTCTGGACACAAAGGTGTTGTTCAGAGGCAGAGAGGAATCCACACTGCTCACACACACTCTCACATTTTAAAATTGGCCACCAGGCTGGCTGTATTCCCAACATTCATGCTAACTTCCTCTGAAATGCCAACAATAGGGAAAACCAGAACTCTCCTGTAACTGCTCAGGAACTGCAAGGCCAGTCCCGTGACCATAAATGAGGTGTGGAAATGTGTCATGGCCTTAGTATGATTGTGATGAGAAGCTTATTCTCGTAAGTAAGAGAAAATCAAAGGATTGAGACAGGCCTGGTGAGTAACCAAAAGAAGTCTGCTGGCAAAGGTAATCGCTGTCTTTACCGAGTTGAGTTCAAAATACTAACCAGTGATCCTTGCTGATGTACCTGCATCTACTCAGGGGCATTTCACAGCACTGTTGGGTGTGATTCTGACACATTCAGCTACACTAAAAAAGCTTTCAAGTGTAAACTTGTCTTTGGAATTACAGCAAAATGAGAAGGAAGGGAGGGAAGTTGTATTTAAAGACAATGAGAGAACAATGAGGGAACAGTGCTCAGGGTTTGTCTCCAAGTGACTCTGACAGAGGTGACTGCAATAGTATCACACTGCAGAAGCCTGCTACAACAGTATGTATCTTCTTTCCTTTAAAATTAATCTACAGTAGAGAAAATCAAGTCACAAAATCATCAAGTACCTCACAGCTGTTTGCAGCAGTCTCCTTAGTGAGGTCTCATCCTTCAGAGACACAGCTCAGCCGTATGTGTGAGTTCCTCTGGTGATCTTGTCCCGACTGTACAGGGATTGTACAAATTGGAACTCGGGGTGCCAAAGCACCACAGCTTTTAAGTCCAAGTGTTAATACAGTTCTGCTTAACATGTATCACCATGTCAGCCCATCCCTATGCAGCCCTGGCAGGGCACTTACTTCAGTTGGAGCCTTTAATCTTAACCTACATCTGGTTACAAGAATGAATAAAAGCTTGGCATTGGCTTTCAGCCTTGACCATCTATCAGTCAGATGCTACCTGCAGCAAGTGTTTGTGCTTGCAGATATCTTCACTGATCTCTTACCTGTGGTTAAAGAAATCTGAAGTTACTTCTCATGATGTTATCTTAACAGTTATCTTTTCAAGAGTCCTGGAAGAAGAAATCATCTGTAATTTCTACCCTTACCTCTGAAGCTGTAAAGGCAGGATTGATTGTGTGAAGGGGACAGATCCTGACAGCTGTCAGAATGGCAGCTCAGGCTGTGCCAATGTGCAGTAAGTGGCACAGGGCAGCTTATTTCTTGTGTCAGGCTGTACAGGGAGGGAGAAGAGGGAAAGAAATAGAAAGAAGGTGATCCCTCACTGTAATGTACAGGATATTCTGGTTGCACTGTTTTTGAAGCAGCAGTGGTCTCCATATTGAACTGAAAATCTTTAAGAAAAAAACCCCAGATTCACCTGTCAACTTTTTTCTTGGAGGGGACTGGTGCCATTCAAATGGGAAAGGTGGCAACATGGACACTGATTTCTTTAGCTCACTGTATGCCAGTTATCAACACTACAGTGAGGTTCTCCTTCTGACTGGTATGCACTTCTCTCAAACCCTTAGTCGCACCAACAAAGTAAAACCTCGTGGCAGAAGTTTACCAAAAAGCAAGATAATGGCTTATTTTACTTAATACCAGGACTTTCAGAAAATGAATGGGGATAAGGTTCTGATTCTGGATGTGGCAAAGCACTAGGAGAGAGGATCATTTTGTGAGTGCAGTTGTGGAAGATAAGAGAATGTTATTTTCTGGAAGACTTGCAGAACCAGATCTTGACTGAAAGCTCCTGGCTAGATCTGTTAAAGCCTCACCATGCTGGTCTGGAGGGTGGCTGAGCCCAGCCTGTCGTTGGTCCATCCTGTAAGAGCCACGGGCTTACAAAAGCTGTTGTTGGGGCTTCTGTCTTGGAGGTACTTCTTATTTATTAGTCTTGGTAGCCACCAGGGGACGAACAGCGTCTGGCAGATCACATTCTTCATCCCTGTTGGAATGATAACTAATGAAGGTTTTGATCCTCAGCCAGTTTATTTTCTTTTTCAGGCCTGTTCCAGCCCCTCACCACTCTCTCTGTAAAGAACTTCCCCTTAATATCCAGTCTAAACCTTCCCTCCTTCAGCTTTAATCCATCCCTCTTGTCCTGCCATTGTCTACCCTTTTAAAAAGCTGAAGGTCTCTTACTTCTCAGATAAATGTGGTATTTGATAAAAGGAATGAGTAGTGTTAGAAATAAAAGAAGAACCTGTCTAAAAATAATAAATAATAATAAAAAAATTCTTAAAAATAAGTGCAAACCAAAAAGTGCAAAGTCAAACAGCACCTTCAGACTGGGACCTAACAGGATCTGAACAACAGGAGTCAGATCTGTCTTTCTGCTTTGCCTTTTACGCTTTGCAGTGGTGTTGGGTCAGAAGCACGCTGGAGAAACCTGCTTGGTCCTGCAGACGTGCAACTTCAGAGTTTCCAGAACCTGTACTTGGGCTGGCAGGAGCACTGGGGCCCAAATCCAGCCATTGTTTCTCAGAAACTACGTTCATGACTCATCTTTGTGAACTGAAGATCAGCCCACAGGATGATAGGTCACATCTATCCCCCAACAGCTGTAGTCACAGTAATATTCCTACTTTAGTTTCTACTGAGCTGCTAAAAACAGCCCTTATTTTCTTTTCTTACCTGGGCTGTGCTAATAGGTAGAATGATCTCCAGGAGAGTGAGCTGGATTGGACACAGTCCGTTCTGTGGTTTCAGGCACATGTCAGACCTTTCAGAGAATCCTGTGACCATGTTCCAGTATTTTAAATAAACTGTGGCCCAGTCCTACTCTTCCCTGGAAATACCTGGTTGAACTTTTCACAGAAAGGAGCTGTGACACAACGGAGTATGTCAAGAAAATCTTGATTTCTGGGCAATCTCAGAAGACACAAACAGGATTTCTCTGCCAACAGGAGCAAATGTTGAGCAGTAGAAAGCAGCAGAAAGTTCTGAAAGGTCAAGTAGGGCCAGATAAAGTAAGTTGCAGTGTGTAAAGCCAACTGAATACTGCAGGAACATAAGAAACATCCTACTGAGGCAAACCAATGAGAGCAGAACTATGTGCATTGCTCAAGGTGCAGGCTTGCTGTGGTTGACAGAGTGGCAGAATGAACTGCTTTGTTCTCAGTAGCTTCTCAGTGATGCTTGGTGTTTTGTAGGCACAATGCAGCAAGGATTTGGGGGGAATGTCTGTGGTTTCCTATCTGATGTCCTGGGTAGAAATCTAAATCAGTTAATCTTCTGTAGAGCAAATAACTTGTTTGACCAATTGATGTTACCCAAAATGCATTGAGTCTTGTTTTGGAGACACAAAGACTTGAAGGAACCACTTTGGCATTTGAGCAAATAGTTAGTTACCCTGATTGATAGCTTTTTAAAAGATGTTATATACATTTATTAGCCACCAGTCTCCAGCTTTGTGTTAGCTGTTTTTATTTGCTCCATTAATCTATCTGTGAGTGCCATTACATGAAGTTTAATTTCCAAAGCAGAAAGCGGGTGTCTTGTTCTGCCAGCTGTGATGGCAGAGACAGAGTATTGATCTGCCAGGTCCCTTAACCCTCGGCCTCTGTGCAGAAACAGCAGCTAGCGCTCCTGTGGGTGGCTCTCATATACGGGTCTCTTGGGGTTTGCCCTGGCTGATCCTAGGGAGTCTCCTGCTCCCATCTCTGCCAAGGACCTTGCTTTTGAAACTGCATAACGTAACTTTGTATGCAGATTTCCAGGTTTTTCCTGGGGCCACATTGGTGCTGTCCTGTGCCCAGCCCAGTGCCCCAGGGACAGCTCTGGCGCTCCATGAGCTGTTCAGGGGATGTGATAAGGCCAGAAGGGGACACGCTTTGGCTTGGGACTTGTGTACTAATTCTGCATCCACTGATTTAAAAAGCCCCAAGACTTCTGAAGCCTTCTGTTACTGCTGTAACTGAACAATTGAATTCAAGTGCATGCTTTATGTCGTTCCAAACACAGAAGAAAAATAGTGCCCGATGCTCCTTCGTCACAAACGTTCTCTCTCACCTCCGGGTAGTGATGAACCGATGCGTTTGGCAGTTCATTGTCGTTATCCCCAGAAACTCCTGATCTCCACGGATTGCTCTAGCTTGCTTCACCTTTCTCACCCTCTCGCCGTAGTGCCAGCGCCCCGCAGGAACGGCTGTCGCTGCTTTCAACTGCAGCCCGGGCGCTTCCCGCCGTGGCGCGCAGCTTTCGGGTCCCTCTGCTGGTGTGAGGATGCGGCTGGCGAGCGGTTCAACGGGCCTGGGCGCGCTGTGGCACTGCGGGTGCCTCAGGCTCAGCCAGCATCCTTTGGCTCAGGTGCATTTAAACAGCAGTGGGGGGAATACCGATTATCATTAATACAAGTCTTTCTTTTTTTATTACCAGTGAGTGTCCAGTTCTGGGCTCCCCGGGATAAAAGGGACAGGGATCCCCTGGAGAGAGTCCAGAGGAGGCTACGGAGATGATGAAGGGCCTGGAGCATCTCCCCTGTGAGGAAAGGCTGAGTGAGCTGGGGCTGTTCAGCCTGGAGAGAAGAAGACTAAGGGGGGACCTGATTAATGTTTATCAATATCTGAAGGATGGGATGCAGGGGAAATGGCCAGCCCCTTTTCAGTGTCTGTGGGGACAGGACAAGGGGCAATGGCTGCAAGTTGGAGCACGGGAAGTTCCACACCAACATGGGGAAGAACTTTTCCCCAGTGAGGGTGAGGGAGCCCTGGGACAGGCTGCCCAGGGAGTGTGGAGTCTCCATCTCTGGAGAGATTCCAGCCCCGTCTGGACGCCGCCCTGTGCAATATGAGCTGGGGAGCTGCTTTGGCAGGGGGTTGGACCCCATGAGCTCTCGAGGTCCCTTCCAACCCCTACGACTCTCTGATTCTGTGAGTGGTGAGGAATGTCAGAAGAAGAAAAAAGTGAAAATTCAAAACTTTTCGTCACTTAAGAACTGAATTTCTTTCAAGGGACTGAATTCAGCAACTGGAGAAGAAATCTAACTCCACCACTGCGCTCCGTTGTATCAGTAAATTCAATGTGAGGAACACTTGCTCTTCATCTTCCCTTAAGTGTCACAGAAGTGCAGTTAGAAACAGCAGGTTTGGGAAGACAGTGATTCCTGGGTAGACAGAAACTAATCTGGGAATAAAACCCAAGTATGAATTCAGCCACTAATGCCATGAGATCAAACAGTGGTACTACAGAGAAAAGAGCTGCCACTATTGCTTTGCTGCCTAGAGAGACTTCATTCAGAGTTAAGAGGACATTCATATTTATGAAAATCAATTCTACAATTTCCTAATGTGTAAGAGGTATTTTATTTTTACCCTTAAGAAATAGTTAAAAATGGTCTGTGGATTATTATCTGTGCTGGATAGAGCAAAGTGAACTGCAAAGCAGGGTGATTTGAATGTGCCTGTGTCTTTAGAGAAATACACAATGACTTTTTAAAAAAAAATCCAGAATTCTTCTACTGGGGCTGCTTTTTGCATAAGTGAGGCAAAAGAATAGGAAAATGGCCATGCCACTGAGGTTCAGTCTATCTAGGAAGTTTTTTCTTCTTTAGTTCAAGTGAGGGAGAAAGCTGCTGCCTGGATCACAGCCAGAACGTAGCTGAACTGTGTCTATCAGGTTTGTCCCCAAGACCCTCTCCCCCTGCTGCCCTACGAGCATTCCTGGGAGGGACAGCAGTTTGAAATGCAGCAGGGAAGAGCCTTACCATGACTGGTGGGACCTCACACTGACTCATCCCTGCACTTAAACGTGGCCAATGTGTTTGTTTTAAATCCACAGACCTTAGACCAAGGCTGAAAAGTGTCACACTGGCACGCCAGGTGTGCGAAACAGCAAGCTGTGCTGTTTGTGTTCCCGTTCTGCTGCTTGTAAGTTACTACGAGTTGGTACAGGGGAACAGATTTACTGGCAATAGAGCCTGGCAAAAATAGGCTGTGGGACAAGCTGCAGTTTGGATATAAATACCTCTATTGGTGAAGTGTAGAGTGCCTGGGGTTTTTTTAATCCTGGGAGGGGACATTCTCTCCATGTGTGTTTGTTAGGGTTTTATTAATGTGTAATGTGCATTTGTGAGAGGTTATTTCCAGAAACTGTGTGACAGGTTTAAAGTGCCATATGAAACATTGGGCCGAAAAAATGTGAGTTTAATATGTGCAGCCAGCTGAGTGACACTTTGTTGCCCTTTCATTGGCGATGCTGGTTCCCATTTAGCATGAATGAGCCAGGAAAGGGTCTCTTTTGGGGTCTGACTTGTCTTTTGCAGCACAATTAGTCATTAAACTTCAGATTGAGCCTAGCAATAGCAATGACTGCTACTACTGCTATTTGTTAAAGACTAATAGTTAACAGCAAGATTTCAGACCACAGTGAAAAATCAGTATTTGCCTGATCACACAGGTTGTGTTCCTTTTGTGTATCAGCTGTATGGCCCATTATCTGACAAGTACAGTGTAAATTGTGTAAGTTTGAAAGCAACAAAACACAAAATCAATAGTCCATTGTGAAGGGAAATTAGATATTTCCAGGTTCCTAGGCTTTCCTGAGTTATTTTGTGTATGGTTTTAATATTCATACAGCAGTAAGGGCTTAATGGTCTTCAAAATAATGCACATTCAGAGTGATGCCTCGGAAAGCCGAAATCAAAACTCAATAGCCTTGGTGACTATTAAGCAGGTATCCTTTATTGCAGTATAACTATTTTATCTTTATGAAAATAAATTCATCCAAGTGCAAAACCTTGAAATGTTGAAATATTTTGATAAAGCCTGTTTCACTTCCAATACATGACTGCAATCCCTGCTCTGAGGCCAGGCTGGCAGGTTGTATAATGGACATATCAAACTGTTGATTCTGCAGCTGCTGCTGAGTCTCACTTCCCTTTAAACTGCATTTTGATGCTTTGAAAAAGGAACCAGGTGCCACTGGGAAATTATTTTCTCTAATAATTTGCACATAGGCTGTTCTAAATGTCACAGAGATTACTGGCTTCAGCAGGGACAGTGAACTCTGCGGGTACCTTGTTTCACTCACAGTGTTGTACCAGCTTGGGAGAAAAAAGGGCTTTCATCCCAGAAAGTGTTCTGCTTTCTGTGATGTTTCTGAGTTGTGTTCTTCACTGTCAGAGGAATTCTTTCTCACATTTAACGTGTTTTGGCCCAAAGAGTTTTGCTCCTCACAGCTGAGAAAATGGCAGATAGCAGTAGGAGTTGAAGATAGATTCTCTAGCATGCTACCTCTGGTGAGGTCCTGGCAGTCTATTTCAATGTCACCTTTAAAAATCCAAGCACTTGGGGAATTGCTTTTTCTAGCTCCTTGTTACAGAATCTTTAAAATCTTAGTAGAGATGAAAACGTGATGTTGGGTAAGTCAGTTTATATGCTCTCTAAGTTTTAAATCTGTGCATTCTGTATGGAGAACTAGTGCAGAGAACTTGCTGGGTCACTGTCAGGTTACCAGAAGTACGAGCTCCCTATTGGTGTGCTCCTGTGTACTGGAAGCTCCCCTTTCTTCCTTGTGAGCTCACGGAATTGCACTGGACAGTCTGTTATTTCTCTTGTTGCCCTGTGCTTGGGGGGACTGGGGTGGGAAGGGTGGCTTCAGGCACAACACTTGACCAGTGCATCGGAGTTACTTTTCCTGCATTTTACTTTCCCATCATTTTCAGAAACCAGGGATCTCTATTTTCTAGCCAGCCAGCTACCTCCCCTTACAGGGAGACTTCCTATTGCTAGCAAAGCGTGTGTATGCTTTGGTCTGTGCTAGCAGTTTACTAAACTGCCCCTCTCCAGGAAACAACATTGTGTCTCAGTTAGGGAAAAAAAAGAAATGGCAACTGACAAAATATGCAGGATCAGCCTTCTTTGCCATATCCCTTTTACACTGCTTGCTCCAGGCCCCTTATTGTGCACTATTACTGGTCATATGCAATGGAATCTCCTCAGGGCAGTCTTAGGTCTCTGGAAGTTTTGTTAATGTTAAAGCAGATTTCCTGATTGCTCCAAGGCATTTCAGAATATCCTAATTCCTTTTGCAGAGATGTTTCACTTCATAAATAGTAGCTGTTGAGATAATAAGCCTGATGAACTGTTATGTAAATATTTTAATACTGTTCTTTCGCTGGTAGCTTTTCCTGAAACGATGTGATCAGTGCTAACAATGTGTTAAAATTGTTGTGAATAAATATGAATAATTTTCATAAGCAAATTAACTCTTTTCAAGGTTTTAGTTTTCGTCATTCATAAAAGAACTAGTAGATGTTGTATCAAAGATTTTAAATTATCAGTCCTTTCCTGCCTCATTTTTAATTTAATCACCTTATCTCTACAGTAACACACCCTGCTAGAACCAGTTTAATGTTCCCTGGATCTTCTGAAACCTGACAGATGCAAAAAATGCTTCATCACTTATTTCTCCTTTTGCTTTTGTTACAACGTTAAGTCTTCTTTCCACTCCTGCAGCACTCCATTGTATTTCTTCAGTGCTCTTACCTTCTGCTACGGTTCTATCCCATGTTTTAAAATCTGAAGTATACTTTGAAGCTGGACTGTAACCTGAAAATGTTCTAGCAGCTACTTGATAAAAAGGCAGAGTACAATACAGGACTTTTGTGCTATTATGCTCTCAGTAGCTCTGGGATTGAAAAGTAAATGAGCTGAAATGCTGAGACAGACATCTGCTAACTGTGAGAGTCGCAATAGGTGTGATGTCTAGGGCTAGAGGCAGAGCAAGGCTTGCAGGTGTGATGTCTAGGGCTAGAGGCAGAGCCAGGCTTGCAGGAAGAGGCTCTTTGCTAGATTTGAGGAATCAGCTGGGGAACACACAGACAGGCTCATAGTCGCACAAGCCTGGGGTCTGTTCCTGATCAATTAATGATTCCTGGCAATTGGTGTCCCGTCTTTTTTCTGCTCTTTAGGCTGACCTTCAAAACCACACAAAGCTTCAGAAAAGCACCCATCCCTGGCATGTCACACACACTAGGAGAGGAAATTGTGTAGCAATGCAGTTATGTGAACAAAGACCCTACTCGTGTGCACAGGCTTGTCCTGTACACTTAACTGATCTCTCTGTGTAAACAGCACATGAAGGTGACTGCTGAGAGCATTGTCTCACAGGCGTTTGAAGATCAGGCTTCACAGGCTTTGGGGAGTAAGATACCTTGTTCTTGACGCTTACCAAACAATGATTGACTTGTCTCAGGCTGGCAGTGTTATGTTTGCCCAAATTTGACTACTGAGTTTGCTTTCTTGACATTTCTGAAGACTGAAATGCACTAGATCAGAGGGGTGCAATGCATGTAGTGGCACTCAGATCATCCATCCTGTATTTTGAATGTTATGGGTTACACAGCATGCCTGCAAAACCTGTCCTTCCTGTCAACAGAGCCCATCCTTACTTTTGGAACAGTAAATGGCAGTTGGTGAGACGTTTCTTTGATGCAGTCCTGGTCTTTTTGCCGTGTTTTCAGTGGAAAATGTCATGGCAGTTGTTCTCTGAGGTGTGAGTTTGTGGAACTGGTGTCACACAGACATGACACAGCGTTTGACACAGTTATGTAGTATTTACTGGCGTTGTTACGGCTTGTTGCTTTCATTCCACACGAAGATTGGGAGTGTATTAATTGGGAACCATCTATGTTATCTTCGTTATACCGGCATTGCTCTACCCTCTGCTGTGGAACTAAGGAGGAGGTGAGTTACAGAGCTTTCCCCCCCCGTATGGGCTGAAGGAGACCCGGAGAGAGTGGGGTGCGTGTGGTGTGAGGGCCTTGTCCCTGTCCTGGGCAGGACAAGGCGTTAAATGGGTGGGATGCCCACCGCCGAGTGTGGGCGAGGGCTTCCAAGGCGGGGTAAGAAGCCAGTGGTAACAGGCAGGAGCTAGTCCTGCCTCAGGGGGTGCAGAAGCGGGGAAGCGGGCTGAGAGGACGATCGCGTACTCCCAGCGTCAGCCGTGCCAGGGGGCGTACGGGCTGAAGGGAGCAGCGCCTCCGGCCCCGCTCGTTAAGCAGCACGGCTGTCCCGCCAGGCAGCCTCCCTCCCTCTCCTCTGGGTGTCAGGGCAGGCCCGGCAGCGGCCCGGGCCCCGCCGGCAAGCGGGAAGGCGGGTACAGCCGCCCCCGCCGCCTCACAGCCCGGGCCGCGCTCCTCGGGCGGGCTGCGGGCCGCCCCCGCCGCCTGGCCCCGCCCCCGCCGCCTGGCCCCGCCCCCGCCGCCTGGCCCCGCCCCGCGCTGCTCCGCCGCTTCCCGGCAGGGGGCGCCGCTCCCGCCGCCGGGCCGCCAGCGCGGCGCGGGCCGCAGCCCTCAAGTTCCGCCGCTTCAGTCGCCGCCGCTGCCGCCGCCCAGGCGCCCGGTGCCGCCGCCGTCCTTTCCCCGCCTCCTCCGGCCGCCCCGGCCCCTTTCCTCGCCGGGGCCCCTCGGCCCGGCCTGGCCATGGCCACCAAGAAGGCGGGCTCGCGGCTGGAGACGGAGATCGAGCGGTGCCGCTCGGAGTGCCAGTGGGAGCGGATCCCCGAGCTCGTCAAGCAGCTCTCGGCCAAGCTCATCGCTAACGGTGCGGGGCCGGGCGGCGCAGGGCGGGAGGCGGCAGGCCGCGGCCGAGGGCCCGTGGGGGGCGGCCGGCGGAGCTCTCAGACGCAGGGCCCGGCAGGTGCAGCCGGGCGGACCGGCGTTGAAAGGGCCTGTGGGCCGCCCCGCGGCGTCCGGGGAGGCGGCGGGGCGTGGGGGCCTCCGGAGGGGTGGGGGGCGGCCCGGCCGGCGCGGCCCCGCGGAGCAAAAGCCCCGCGGAAGGCGGCGGGGAGGCGGGTGCCGCCGAGGGCCTGAGCCCGGCGCACGGGCGCCTCGGAAACGCGCCCTGGGCGGTGAAGTGGGGTGCTCACCCCCTGCTTGAGCGGCCCTCTGAAGTCCGAGGGAGGCCGCGTTTCATCTCGCCGGCAACGGGTCCCTAGGGATTTACGACCCGAACTGCCGATCAGCCTGATGGCTTGTCACGGGTGCTGCGGTTTTGCACATGCTGACCGTGGGCATGGAGCCCTGGATGTCTTTCTGTGCCCAGCCGGAGTGTCTGCACACAGGCTGTGCTATGCAGGCTCCTGCCCTTTTCCTTACACACAAGCCTCAGCGATACAGCGCTGCTCCCCTTATTTTCTTTAAAAAAAGGATGAATGGATTGCTCGGTCCTTTATTTCTCACATCGCAAACTTCTGAGCGTTTAGCTGAAGGAGGTGAAAAGCAGCGCTTCATTCTGTGGTGTGGATGTGCCTAATGAGCAAGGGAGATGTGGGGAAGTTGTTTTCTTTGCCATGGACTCCTGGGCTGGCCTAATTCTATGTGACAGAAAAGACATGGGGACAGTGTTTACATCTGCCTCATCTGCCTGAGGTCGACCTGGAGGTGTTTTCTGAGAGACATTAAGCCTGTGGAGACAGAACTTGGGGCGAAGTCAGAGCTGATGTGTTAACGAAGAGGGTGAGACATAGGGTTGGCGTCACTGGGAGTGTGTTGCAAAGGCAGTGGTGGCTTTGTGTGGTTACATAGAGAAGAAAACTGAGCGATTTGGGTCTATAGAAATACAAATAAAAGAGGAAAAGCCTGAATCAAAGAGGAGAGAGAAAATTTAAGAACAGATGGACGGGTAGTAGATAACCATACGTGAGTTGGCTATAAGAACAACGGTGATTTTCCTGAAACACACTGGTATTATGCTAATTAAAATTAATCATACGTGAAAATGTAGAAGGTATTATGTGTAGTTTGAGGACATTCTTCATTGCATTACAGGCTATGGACTAGTTACAGATCACTTCAGGCAAAGGCAAATGTTTTTTGGTGGTCTGGATGAGAAGAATAATCTTCATTGTTGTGAAATGTACTAAGGTATGTCAAACAGGTAGGGAGACCCAGGCAGAAGGTGTTCCTGACTGACTGAAATTTCTGTGGCCTGGGTATTTTTTACCCAACTGAAGCAGATCAGACAATATTATGCAGCCTGTGTAACTTTACACTTAAGTGGTTTTCCTGTTACGATATCTTCTAGATTCTGTACCAGTCAAAATACCGATTATTAGAGTGTTTCCTGTTCTTTAAAACATGGGAGAATACCACATGTACACTTCCGTCTCTTTCTGACGGCACAGGAATGTTTAAATCAATGGCTTCCAAGTTCGAGCTGAGAACATCAGCTGTCAGCAAGCTGAGCGATCATAAGGGACTCGTCTTTTGTAATGGAGTAAGACAGGAGAGCTGTTTATTTAATGAAATATATGCCCCTGCTATTGAGGGTGTCTTAAAACTCTTAAGTTTGTGTTCTGGATGCTGGTGTCCAGGTTGCAGACCAAGGTTATCAACTAGCGAGACTGCGAGGGAGAGGTGGTGCCTCTGTTCCACCTGGGGAGGCAGATGTGAACTGAAAGGTGTGTGCCTTTTGTTAGTTAATCTGTCTCAAGTAATTTAAGAAAAAGTGTTTACAACTTCACTGCTTCCTTCTGTAGTAACATTTCGTCTTACAGTTCAACTAGGGAATGGGTAATGGAAGGTGGGTTTTGGCTGGATGTGGAACAACATGTCATAGGAATGATTTAAAAGCATGATAGAAGGAAAGAGAGTGGATAGGATCTTAATTCTGTCTCTGTGTTGGTGTGTGGGGAGTTGTCCCTGAGTCGTGAACATGTGAGCATTTTAACTGAGGATACAGCATTACTAGGAGTAGGGTTTATTGCTCTTTGAACACAGATGGGAAGGAATCCTTTGGGGAAACCTTCTTGTAATCTCTTCAGTCTTGCACTATTGCAAAATAATAGACTGCAACTTTACCAGGATTGAATTACACTGCCTGTTTGGAAGTGGGGATTAGAGAACTTGACAGAAATTTTAATAGGCTGGATTAAAATTTTGGACTGTCTTGCATTGATAGAGTATTCCTTATTATCAGGTTCCCATACCTTGAAGCTTGCAACACAAATTAGATGAAGGAAGAAATAGCAATGACAGCTCCCAGGATGAAGGTCTGTGTGGATGCATAAGGCAATAGTATATACTTCTGGAGGAGCACGGCACTTGAAGTGTAGCATTTTGAGTGGACTTTATTATGGTATTCTTTATTTGTTTTGTTCTGATGATGGATCCCATCAACTCCCTTGCAGAATTAGGAGTCTGGATAAAAGCTGATGGTGGATTGAATATAAATGACCATTTATGTAGGATTTTGAATGCACAGATATGGCACTTGCAAGAACCAATGTCTGTATCTGATGGATTGTATTTGAAAGGCTTTGTGAGCTTCCTGAGCTTTAAGATAGAGGCAAGAGGAATGTTAATAGATTGGTCACTGCCTTTGCTATTCTGTAAGTAAAAGTTAGAATTTGGATCATGGAAAATACGTGTTCTGTGTCAAGTTTGTGATTTATGTTGTTTTTCACAAAGGATGGATGGATTGATGTGTAGGTGAAGGAAGGGTATTTGACTGACCTCAGAATCAAAGGTTTGTGTGGTGTTTCTGTCCTTCAGATCCAGGACTCAGCAGCAGCAAGATTCATGCCATGTAACACAAACCTCTGAGCTCTTGCTTCATCAGCACTCCTGTAAAAGATTGAGTCAAAGCGGTTACATGCAGATGTGGGGGTTAGCCTTGGCTAGCAGGAAATGCCCCCCCAGCTGCTCAGTCTCTCCCCTTCCTTAGTGGGACAGGAGCAGAAAGCAGTGAGAAGACTGGTAGCTTGAGATAAAGGTAGGGAGATCACCTACTAATTCCTGTCTTGCGCAAAACAGGCTTGAATAGGGGAAAATTAATTGACTTGTTGCCAGTGAAAATAGCTTCAGACAGTAAGAACAGAGACGTGAAAGCCTCATTTTTACTCCCACCTATCCAGTGCTCAGCTTCACTCCTGTGCCCCTCCCCATGTGGCGTGGGGGGCAGTGGGGTTCCAGTCAGTGCAAGGTGGTTTCCTTCTGCTGCTCCATCCTCACCGTATTCCTCTGCTCTGGCGTGGGCTCCTCTCAGCTGCTGTCCTTCAGGGAGAAATCAGCTCTGGCACAGGCTCTCCATGCGCTGCAGTTCCTTCAGGGCATACCCACCTGTACCAGCTTGGGCCTTTCCCAGGCTGCGGTGGTGGATATCTGCTCTGGCACCTGCGGCACCTCCTCCCCCTCCTTCTCTGACCTTGATGTTCCCTCTGCTGTGTCTCACTCCTTTTGTTCCCTCCTCCTCCGCCTCTCTGTGGCATTTTCTGCCCTCTGTTAAATACGCTTTCCCAGGGGTGGCACCAGCTTGGCTGGGAGCTCAGATGGGTCCCGCTGTGGGTCCAGCTGGGCCTGGGCAACCCCTAGCCTCTTCCCACAGGGGCCACCCCTGCAGCACCACCACATTCCCCCCTGCCCCGCTACCAGCACTTTGCCATTTGCACCCAGTACAGCAGGATTTACAATAAAACCCTGTAGCAGCTGGCATAGAAATCATTCTGCTATTCTGAGGTTCACAAAGGTGTTGTCCTTGGCCAGTCTGTATGCTCTCTTGGTTGTGGGAAATGTGCTGTCCTGAGGTGTTCACATCCTCAGTATCACTTCTCAAATGGAACTGAGACAAACCTTGAGTTGTTAGAAATAAAACCTTAAAGCAGTTTTCACTAATAAAAGTTTGTGAGTGTTCCCAACTAGTTCAACTGAAAAAGGTTTCTTCTAAGAAAATGGTCTGGATAAATTTTGATTCCATTTCTTGAATTTTCTCTAACGTCACAAATGAACAGTGTGGTGGTGAAGTGTGGTCATGGGAGTTACCAAAAGCTCCAAGTACAGAATTACTTGTTCAAGAATTATTAGAAGAGGTAAAATAGTAAACGTTGAATATCTGAAATTAATGGGAATCTATTTTAAAGCATGCCTAGGATTGGGAAGCATTTGTTACAGGATTCTTTTCTATTTTAAGCCAGCCTGAATGGGTTGCTTTATTTAATAAAGGCCTTAATCTGTAGGAGAACCGTGTACAGCTTTGTCTTGGAACACTGGCTTGGCATCAAAACCCGCAGTTGTGTGAATGAAATGTAACATGCCATAAGAAGGAGATTTTCTCAAAGATCCCAGTTTAGTGTAGCAGTTCCCAAAATAATTAGTGGTGACCGCAATGCTTTGATGTTAATGATCACAGATATTTGAAATCCCTGCCCCCCTTTTTTAATTAAAAGCTGTTATTTTTTCAGACATACAAGAGTATGTTGCTCTTTTCAAAAGTTGAAGAAAGACTTAGGAAATACCAGTAACGATTCTTTCTCAGTAACATGTTGGTCTTCCAGGTGATTCCAGCCTTTCCAGGTTTATGTGGATTGTGTTTCAAAACCCTTCTGCAGTAGTTTCACTGAGTATCGTGTCATTCATAGCTTTGAGAATTGGGATTCTCGGCGTGCCTGGAATTTTGTGGTGTTTGAATGGTAATTTTGGAAGCTAGCAATCACGTTTCAAAGCCAATTGCAAGTCTGTCATGAATTTTTGATGAAACAGTAGTGTCCCAAAGGAAGTCACTACAATGGACTTCGGTGTGGAGGTTGTGTCTGCTCAGAGCATTCTCAAGACATCAGTGCTCGAATGTTTTCTTTCCTGCCTTTGGAAACACAGTGAGGAAACCTTAGGTCATTTCAGTGGCAAGCTGAGTGGATAAAATAAAGGGCCCATGAATTTCCATGGGTATTTCCGGCCATTCATTGTTGCAGCAATCAGAACGTGACCTTGCTCAAGTTCAGTGAGATGTATGGTTCTCTTAAAAACCACTGAGGAGGTGAATTTTATCGTTTAAGTGAGGTAGAATGATGTGGTTCTGCAGAAACCTTAGCCAGGGTGAAATGCTGCATTACTGTGGGGAGAGAATGCGAACCCCAGAAGGGTGCAGATCTATACGCTGCCAAGAGCATTGTGACTTTGCCATGAAAATAGAACATTACCTACAGGTATTAAGTTTGCTGATAGAAGTGCACCAGCCTTTTAATACACTGCTTTCTTGCCAGTTGAATTTCTCACTACCATTGCTATCCCATTTCTGTTTGTTGCTTGATGTGTGATCTTTGCTCTTTCTGCATTTCGTCTCAACACCTTGTTTGTATAGTTTCTTGTAGAATCATAGGATGTGTAAGGTTGGAAGGGACCTTTAGAGGTCATCTAGTCCAACCCCCCTGCAGTAAGCAGGGACATCTTCACTAGATCAGGTCATTCAGAGCCCCATCAAGCCTGATCTTTAACATCTCCGGGGATATCGCCACCACCTCTCTGGGCAACCTGTTCCAGTGATCTGCCACTCTTATATTGAGGAACTTTTTCTTAATATCCAACCTAAATCTACCCTTTTAAAGCCATTACCCCTCATCCTATTGCTACATGCCCTTGTGAACAGTTCTTCCCCGTCTTTCTTCTAGGCATCTTTCAGGTACTGGAAGGCTGCTACAAGGTCCCCCTGGAGCTTTCTCTTCTCCAAGCTGAACAAGCCCAACTCTCTCACCCTATCTGCATAGGAGAGGTGCTCCAGCCCTTTGATGATTGGTCATTTTTGTGGAAAAATGTATTCCTCTCATCTATCCTTGCAGAATAAAGGAGCAGAGAGGAGGTAGCAGAGTAGCAAAGCCAAAGATAAGGAACTATTTTACATGATTGTTTTTTATTTGTCACTTTCTGCACTGCTTCTTTATCTGGATATAAGTAGGATGTAAAAATAGAAACAGCACTTTTCACTTGTTTGCTCCCTTGTGAAATACAAGACCTCAGATGTATGGTTAAAGCTTATCCTCAGAGTACACCAGGGATTTCTAAACCTCTTAGGACTCATGCCCTACTTAGAAGGTGTTTATCAAATTTGTTTGTTTTTTATACATACAGCTTGTAATGCAATTTATATATGCAAAGCTTTCCAAAGAGATCTGCATCTCTACCAGAATAGTTTGCAGGCTGTGATACTTTGCGTTTCCATGGAAGTGGGAATGAAGTGCTCTTTTCATTTGTTACCTGTTTTGTTTTCCTTCCCTTGTGTTCACTATCCTATTTACAGAACAGGTGTACTAAGGACTCACATTTTTCTGAATGAAGACCAAAGATGGTGACAGTACTGAGATGTGTTGTCTTATTTTTGACTGACAGCTTTGTTTCTTCAGATAGCCAGGGGTGTTACAACAGTGTGAGTGATGATGTAGATCTGCTGCTTGTATTCCAACTGACTTGTCATCTGCAAGAGAACATGCTAGCATAGTCAGTATGATTTCACAAGTACCCAGGCTGGTCTAACACCTTGCTGAGATTGCATGGAGGAGCTCTTTCATCCTACCTTTCCTCCAGCTGCTTCTTTCTCTATGCAGGTCCTCCTGCTTACGTGTTCCCAGCCTCTCCCTTGTGCTGATGAACAGTAGAGGTGGGACTTAGCGTGCTGGGCTGGCAGAAAACTCTGTGCTCCTCTTTCTGGGGCTAAGGCTGCTTACTGAGCTGATTTACTTCCCATGGGGCCTGAGGAGGAGTGTAACGGTGGAAAATGAACACTGGTGGCAGCCAGTGAAGGGCAAAGGCGAGGGGAACTTTCTTGTCCCACTTTGAGGAAGCGTGTAATTGGTCTGTGTGGAACAAACTGAGTCCTTCTGGGTTTTTGGGGCTTATAGCGTCTTACATTTATAAGGATGCTTCCATATAATTTGATTTGCAAGAAGGCGGCAGAAGGTCCTTAATCATGCCAAATGTGGGCTATTCTCCTTTCCTGCCAAATGTGGGTCATTCCCCCTCCCCACAAATCTGTCTTGTAATCAGATTTTTGAATTTGATGGTTAATTCTCTGCAGTTTTTCTCTGCATGGGACACCATGTAATTGGTGATCTGATAAGGAGGGACTGAAGACAATAGGTTTGTAAAGAGCGAAGCAGCAGGATGTTGAGATGAATTGGAGGGAGTGAGGATGTCTGGCTGTAGTGCTGTGTTTATTGGTAGCAAGACCTTTACTCATTGGAGAGCACTTGATCTCTGCTCCAGGCTGTGGAGGCAGAGTGGTGAATCCGGGCGTTCCTCTGGTGTCAGCAGGTGTGTGGCAGAATGCATAGCAGCAGTTATCAGTACACTGCTCTGATTAGAGATGGTAGCAGTTGTCTGTTGCTTCAGGAGATGCTGCATGACTTTCTGCAAGCTTCCACGCCACTGATGATTGGTGTGTGATTAGTTTGAAGGCCAGAATCAAATATTTCATAAAATCATTCATTTTGTCTTCATAATTATTTTGATCACTGCCAGTGGAATTGCCATGTAAGAAACCTGTAAAATCTATAATACTGTAGTGGGAAGAAAGCTGCTTGTCTGAAGCACTTTGTTATTAAGTTTGCCACCCATATAAGTATTCTGTAGAATTAACAATGATTAATTAACAACCAGACTTTTGATACAGCTGCTCCATAGCTGATGTTTCTGATGTGTAACATTTAGAGGGCAACTGAGATATGAAGGGCTTTGAAAGGTGTGCGTGTATTGCCTGGAAAAGAGATGGGGGGCAGGATCTGACCCTAGCAGATGCTTAGGAGTTGTTTCTTTGGTAATGAAAGTAGATCCTGAAGGTTCAAGCTGCACTGAAAGACAGGAAATAAGAGGACTTGCATGTTGCAGTGTTTAGCACATGCTGCTCTTCCACTGTTAAATTCCCTGTTTAAACATTGAATCTGGAATTGTGTAGTGTTGTTTTGGTTCCTTCCTTGGCTACGTGAATTAGAGCTTCCTCATTAGAATAAAGGAGTAGGACTTTCAGCCTTGAGCTTGTTAGGTGCAGACAGCTCCTTGGGGAGCTGACACCTATCATGTAGTTACGCATTGTCTGGAGGTGGAGGGTGTTGCCAGGTTCACAGAAGACTGGCTTTTTCCCAAAGGAGGTGTGATCCATGCTCCTTTCACAACAAAAAAAAAAAACGGGTGTGAAATCAGTTTTGTCTCTAGACAGATCCTGAATGTGGCTTGCCTGAGCCCACTAACCTGTTTTATCTCCTTAAAACTTTTGGAAATGCAACCACAACATGAAAACACCAACAGCTTCTAGGCCCTCCCCTGTTTTATTATGCAGTTAATTATGTGAACAAGTTGTTGCTTTCCTTTCAATTGTGCCTTATTTCAAATTCAGGTTTGCCTGGGCTCAGCTTCCAGCTACACGTCTGTTTGTCTCTCTACCGTTTAATAACAGTCTCTTTACCATAATGGGGAGAAAACACTGTGCATTAATGTTCTAATGGGATTGCTTTGGAGCTGGATTTAAGGAGAGGCAGGAATGCTTGTAGAACAGCTGATGGGATTTAAAAAAAAAACAAACCACAAAAAGCAACAGAGTTGCTAAAACATACTTTATGTCTTAAAATGAGTGGTCATCTCTGAGAGTGACAGATATAGGCTGCTGCCTTTCAGGAATCTATTTGAGGTTTCCCAGGTGGGGAAGAGGATCAGAAGAGGCTGGTTTTTGTGAGTGACTGGCTTTTAGAAATGGTAGGGAACTGCAGGGTCTCCTCTTCTGGGAAACAGAGGCTCAGCTGTGCTTAGGGTCGTCCCTCTTCTGACCTGACAATTAATTAGTAATTAATATAGAGAGAAGTCCAGGGAGAGGAGGTGTGAATCACAGTCTCTAGATGGTGATGTTTAGGAATGAGGAATGGTTCCTGATGTATGAGAGAGGCAAGAACTCCTCAGACACACCCAACACCACCGCCCTTTTTTCGTGTTTCTTCCTTTTTGTCAGTCATTTTCTTTACCTTCTTGGGAGAACAGAAGTTGGATTCCATTGTCATCATCTGTAGAATTTGTACTGTGCTGCAGTGTAGGTGTTTGGTAGAACATGGACAACAGCCACTCTCCCCATGGCATGGATTGGTTTTGTCTTCCATCTAAATAGTCTCTAGTCTTTTTATATATATATATATATTTATAGTTGTTAGTGGTGACAGTAAAACTGGTTTGTCCTTTGAGAAACCAATCACAGCACGAGGCAAGTTGGAAAAGAATTCCCAGCTATCACAGCATGTACTCTTCCTGTTCTCCAAGTCATTCTTTGATCTTCTTCATAACCTAAACAAAATGTAAATGGCAAGAAGCTGAATTTGCCCTCCATGTGGTTACTA
The DNA here is from genome assembly GCA_020800305.1 of Porphyrio hochstetteri. Classification (NCBI taxonomy): domain Eukaryota; kingdom Metazoa; phylum Chordata; class Aves; order Gruiformes; family Rallidae; genus Porphyrio; species Porphyrio hochstetteri. The sequence continues at coordinate 2,313,118 of CM036908.1, forward strand.
GAACTGTTCCCAGTTAAACACCCAGGATGATGGCGATCTGGTTTCCCACACTCTGTGCTTCCCAGTCTCTGGTATGGCTTGCATGCTTATCTCTTGGTTTTACATTGCTTTTGGGTGAATGGGCTGAGTTTAATTCAAACACAAATTTACAAATAATCTGGGTGATACATTGTGGCTGTCCTGACCTGAGTATTTGCTGTTTGATGGTCTTAACTTTTCACAAAAATTGGGAGCTTGAATACTTAAAAAAACCCCAAAAACTAATTTGAAACAATTGCTGAAGTGTTTGGTGGTTCTTAGTATGTGCCCTGATAAAATAAACTTCTGCAGTAGTGGTTACTTTGCATATGCACTTTCCCTCAGAGCAGGAGAACTGCCTAGGTACAGCATAGTTGCACAGTAAAAGAGTGCCGTGCCCTCTCTGCACTTACAAGGGAGAGGGCTGAATGACCGACTATAATTAAAGGTGCTAATGAGTGAAATTAAGTTTCTTTGAGCAGCTGACTGTATTTTCTGCTTCTGGTTTTACTTGTGTATCCTTTGCATCAGTCTGCAGCCTTTGTGCCAGTGGTGCCTGCTGGTCTGCATGCTCTCTAGCTAGTCTGCTGTCCCAGAGACCTGACTGGACATGGTCCTGGGCAACCTGTTCTAGTTGATCTTGCTTGGAGCAGGGGTGTTGGGTGAGACGATCACCAGATTTCCCTTCCAACCTCAGTTGTCCTGTGGTGCTGTGAATTCTTGCTGATTCACAGGCAGTGGTGGCATCATAAGTTACATCTGTATATCCATACATACATTGTTTTTCTTTTCTTTAATAAACTTCCATAAATCTAAGATGAGTGTCAGCATTCCTTTTAATTTAAGGAATTTCTGGTCAGAGTTGCTTGAATGAGTACTTGGAGACTTCTGCTAATATCCCTCTTCAGGTACAGCCAATGCTCTTAATGACTGGTACAAGCATCATGAGCAAAGCAAATGCCTTTGTTTTATGTGTGTGCTCAACTTGTTCCCAGTTAGTTACAAAACATGTGTCTCATGCTGTTTCTGCCAGATTAATATGAAATCAGCTATGGATCCAGGATTTGCAGAACCTCCTCTGGAAGAAATGTCCTTTTCAGAATGGCCTCCTTAATAAGCGTTTGTTGGATGCTGTAAGATTTTTGTCTCCTCTTCAGTTGTTTTTTTAAAAAACTATACTCTGAAGTTTTTGTCTAGAGACTATATGGATCCTTTAGGATCCTTGGTGCTGCATCCCACTCCTGGATAAACGTTCCTCAGATTGTTTTTTAGATTTAGGCATAATGATAACCCGACATGTTTTAGGAAGTCCGAGGAAAAGCCCTCTCAAAATAATGCCACGTGCAGCCCCTCAGGTACTCTGAGCCTTCAGTTTTACCTTTAGAAAGAATGAGAGTTTCAGAGATCAAGTAGGAGGAGTTTCCTTTCTCACTCCCGAGCTAATTTCTCTCTGGGAACATTTTGAAACACAGAGCAGAGGTTACAAGGCCAGTCTCAACTTGCTGGAATCCTGCATGTCAAGTTACAGTCCCGTTGGGATACTGGAAATCTCACACTTGTCCTCTTTACCCCTTGTCCCTTTCCTCCCCTGCTTTTTAAAATGTTAAAATTTGTAGTCATGAGTCAAGACTTGAGTTTTTTCTTTCTCTCCCTCCTGCAGTGTAAGGCAGGTGAAGCAGCACTGTATTCTGTTCTTTCAACTCAGTGCTTCATCTGATCATCACATTGATCTCACCTCAGGATAAGCGTGGTCTTTTGACTTCAGTGCATTCAGACAATTGTGTTTTTCAAGAGCCTGGAATACGTTACCTGAAATACCAAAGATTTTGGTGGAGAGTAGGTGAAGTGATAGAACATGCTTCTTATTATCTGCTTGCTTACAAGTGGCCAGTCTTGTAGCTATTATTCTCTATATTCCTATTCCTAAATACTCCCTATTAAAATTAAGATCCTCAGGGCTTGAGTCTGAGGTTGAGCCTCTTTACTTGAATCTCTGTGGTAGGAGATTTTATCCTAATTGTGCATGTTTTTCTTGCAGCTGTGTAATTCAGAAGAGAGTGAAATGAAATACTAAAAATACTACTTTTTATCTCTGCCTTTTTGCATATAGTGAAGAAAACACTGGCTTTCTCCAGATTCTCTCTGGCTGTAGATGTTGGGCTGTGGAGGCTCTGTAAACGTGTAGCTATCTGTTAGCACAAGGCCATGGGTATTCTTGGCAGTGTACTGAGGAACATCTTGTGCACGAAGCCTTGAATCTGGGAGCGGGGTTGTTGATAGTTGTTGCCACAGAGGTGACTGCAGCTGTGTTATCTGAGAGGAATGTTTACATTATACCTTCCAAATACTTTCTTGTGGTGTTAAAAATACAACTGAAATAATAATTACTATTAACACTTAAGAAACCACAGTCAGTAGTCGTGGCCTAGACAGTCTTCACTGTTTTGCCATGGTTTTTATCCAAGACTGTTGAACCACCACAGGAAAAGTGATATTTTAACTATTTCAGCTGTTTGGTATTCAGCAGAACAACAGGTAGCAGGTTCATTAGTTCTGCTGAGAATATTTAATCATTTGCTCAATGGATGTGACTTATTGTACTCTGGAATTTTATAGCCGCCTCAGAGAGGGATTCTGCAGGCAAGAGACAGGTCCTGATAGGTATTCAGCTAAGGGTTTTTTGTGGGGTGTTTTTGTTTGTGTTTTAAACTATGTGCAATGTTATCATTCCTCCTTTCTTTCCCCTTCTTCCTAAAGCTACTTTTAGAACAGAATTTAGATTTAGATATGCCTCTCACCTAGCCTGCTGACATCCCCTGGGTTCTACAACAAATGCCTGGACAGTGTGGTAGCATTCATCAGAAGATTAATTATTTTGTATTTTAGCATGTTTTTCAGTGGATTCAAGATGGACCATGGTTTTAAGCTAACAGTAATAAGTTTTCTTCATCATTCTTGGCCCAGAATACATTAATATTAATCTTCTGTTTCAAGTATTTCCTTTTCTGTGAGGAACTGCTCTGGGTCCCAATAGCATGGTAATAATTTTGCTTCAAAAAGCAGATGTTAAAAATCAAGGAGCAAAGCAGCTGTATTTATGATATTTTTAGACAGTATTATGCAAAGACACGTCATCATGTGTGGTTTTCCCCCCACTCCATATTTAGTGATACTGTGATGCTGCAGAAAGTGGTGGGCAAGCTAGGCTGTCCTTCTGCAGTTACAGAATGGTTCTGCAGTGCAGTCTTAGTCATCAAACATCCACTCACTCTAGTAAATAATTGTTGATGAACTCTTCAGTGGAGGAATGGATGAGTAAGATGGAATCTTTCATTTGATAAAGAATTTTGTATTGGTCCATAACTATATCCATTCTATAAAACTGGGGAACTTGTTTACTAACATTTTTTTGCCTTCTGGAATACCTATTTAGACTGGCTGAAAGAATGCCAGACTTCAAGGTAGCTAAAAACTTTACACAGTTTAGTTCTGTCTTTATGAAAGTATCTCATAGAAGAGTATAACCTCGATCATTCATACTATGCTGGAAGAAAAAGAAAAGCAATTTCTTTTCAAACATTACTTATGATATTTCAGGATGTCTTAAGGGATAGCTAAAACTGATTAAAAACCCCACTAGAGCTGTGGTTTCATAAATGGTTTCTTCCAGAAATGTCCATGTAATTGGAATTTTGTTACAAGCACCATCGAAGCTCAATCTTACTGGCACAGAATGGTTGACATGCCTCAAGCCAAAGCTTTGCTAATAAAGCGCTCAGTCATAATTTGATTTAAAAATTCGTTGCCAGTGACTAGCCCTGGCTGACTGACTTAGCACTGAGAGACTCGGTAAATAGGAAAATCCTGCTTTGCAGTAAGGTTAATGGTTTGCATTCTGTGACCTGTTGTCTTCCAGTGTTAGTCACCAGCAGCTGAGCAAGTGCAGCACTTCTGGCATCAAAGCCAGTCTGACAGTCACTGTCTTTCATGGTGCTGTGCCTCAGGACATACACAGCAGTGGTACAGGGAAGGGGTGAGTTGTGCTGTATATGGGTGACCTAGAAGAAAAGCTTTTGTTTTGATACTTAATGGGATCTATGTGTGAGTTGTGGCTGCTGTTCTCTCTGACCTTTCCTCTGAAGGAAAGTTATGTGTAACACGTGTTGCTGCGATGTGACTGTCCCTAGCTACTGTAGTTAGCTTCTTGAACCTGTATCAGTTATGGGAATGAAATACCTGGGTGTTCCAGACTGCTTCGATTCTCAGCGTGAGGTGTCTGGAGTGTGCGCTAGCAGGAACTTAAGGCTTCACTCTTGCTTGTGTCCTGTCTTTAGAGACAGTATAATATCTTTTCAAGTTGTGGAATAATTGTCAGAGAGAAGAAGTTTACTGGGGGGAGGATGAGGGAGGGGAGAGAGGGAGGCTACATTCAACTTTCCAGAGGCATTATCTTCTTTAATTTCTTTCCTCTGTGTGAGAAGCTCTGTGTACAAGAGGGAATACTGTTAAAACCTGCCAAGTGCTGGATCTGTGCTTCTGCCTGTCTTGTTCTACTCTGGCCCCACAAATAGGCATGAATCTGTGCTTCACACTGGAGTACTGAGGGAAGCATGGCTACATTCTGTTCTGGCGTATGCCAGCGCTCTCCTTTGGTTGCAGGCAAAGTGATTATTTTCCCCTTTAGTACTAGGGGTGGTTTCAGCACTTCCTTTTAAGAATCTTCCTGCCTCAGGGAATGCATTTTCATACCTAACAGAGCAAGGTTTATTTTCTTTTTCCTTAGTGTGTAACCTGTTCTTCAAGATACTTGCTAATCTATTGTAGCTATCAAACTAGTGGATTCACATACTCCCATGACAATTTTGCAGTTTATAGAAACAGAACATCTCTGGCAGCTGGTGCCCAGTCCAGCTGTGTGCGTTGGGCCTGGCTGAGCTGGAGTTACTTTCCCCACAGCAGCCCTCACGGGTCTGCACTGTGTATCGGTACCCAGCAAGGTGCTGGGAACACACCAGGGGTTTGGCTCCAGCGGAGCAGCGCTGGCACAGCACCGAGGCCGCCTCTCCAACATCCCCCTCACTGGTAGGCTGGCAGTGGGAAAGATCTCAGGAGGGGACACAGCCAGGACAGCAGATCCCCAGCTGACCAAAGGGATATCCCATACCTCGTGGTGTGTGCTCGGCAATAAAAGCTACGGGACAGGCAGAGGAAGGGGTGTGTGCCCGTGGGGGTGTTCGTTATTTGTGACATTGTCATCCAGAACAGCAGCTACATGTCCTGAAGCCCTGCTTCCTGGGAAGTGGCTGGACACTGCCTGCTGATAGGAGTACAGAATAGATCTTCTGGTTTGCCTTTGCTTTTGCATGCAACCTTTGCTTTGCTTTATTAAACATTTTATCTTGACCCACAAGGTTTTTTTCCATTTTATTTTCTCTTCCAGTCGAGCTGAGGAGGGGAGTGATAGAGTTGCTTGGTAGGTACCTGGCATCCAGCCCAGGTCAGCCCACCACACTGGATGTTCTACCTCTCTCCATAACGATATACTTTATTTAATTCAATTAAAGAAATGCTTGCTACAGGAGTGTGGGCCAGAAGAACTTTTGAGACCTACTTAAAGGAATCCATATGACACAGAAGGCATGTGTGATACTTTCTTCTTTGACACGTTTCAAGTTCTGCTGTTTGAAGTGTTGAAGAATGTCAGTGATAGACCTCACTCTTCTCATTGCAAACAGCCTTGATGGTATTTCAGCTCCTGAACCAAGGTACTGGTTTTTAGAGTGTCATTTGGATTCCTTGCTGTGTTTGACATTCCTGTTTCCTCAGCCTTCTTTGGAAATGAAGTTTGCTCAGTGAAGTGTTAAACTGAATAAAAGCAAGAGGAATGTTCCTTGTTAAATGAAATACTTTGGTCTTGAGTACAGATCAAGGAGGAAGTATCCACTTGCACATTCTTAAAACTTAAGAGCAAACAGCTTGACGTATTTTTACCCATTTTTAAGTCACCACTTAGCTTTAAAATTGCAATTAGCAAAATGAATTTTCATTATTCTTCTAAGTAGGACATCACTAAGCTGACCTCAAGTATTATTTTTCAAGGCCCACACTTTATCACCTTTTTAAAGAGACTCATTAACAAAAATTGTGTACTTGGAACACTTTCTGAAGTCTTCTGAATATTATTAGTAAAATGCCTGTGCTGGAAGGACCCTTCAGTGACCTGTTCTTTGCAAGGCAAATAACTGCATCATGGGAAAATGTCCTGAAGCAGAGTTTTGTAAGTTTGGAGCAGGCCTCTGATCTCTAAGACCCTTCATACAGCATGAGTTAAACTCCTTACGCTGAAGACTAGCCTGCCTTGCATTGGTGTACAAAGCCAACTGGCTTCTCTGTGCGTGCTCGTTACCCTCTTTGATTTCCAGAGGGATGGAACAGTTGCAGAAAATGCAGCCCTACAGAGTGCTGTACACAGTAATGTTGGTCATAATGTCTGACCTTACTATTTGTTAATAATAATAGTGTGGCTATGCTAATGAAATGTGGAATGTGGAGTAAGGCTGTAACAAAGGGGATTTTGTCCAAAATGTCAGGGTTAAGTTTGGTCATTTTGTGTCTTGTTTAGTTTGCAGCTTGAAACTGAAGCTACACATGCTGTTCATTTTGATCAATTACGGTATTTCTGTTTGAAGGGAAAGGAAAAAATGCAGAAAATAAGCTGAATATCTTTAAAAAAACATAGCATTTTAGTATATTGCCTCTGTTAGAAAATTTGCTTTATTGCAGCAAGGAACACTTGTCTGTAGCATTTCTGCTTTTTGGTATACTGTATCAGTGTTTGCAGAGAATCTGTTGATACTGATGGAAAAATGACACCATGTGATGGAAAAGCCACATGTAGTGAATCATAGAATCATAAAATGGTATGAGTTGGAAGGGAGCCCAAGGATCATAGAGCTCCAACCCCCCTGCCACAGGCAGGGCCACCAACCTCAGGCCTGGAGCTACACAAGGCTGCCCAGGGCCCCATCCAACCTGGCCTTGAACACTTCCAGGGACGGGGTATCCACTACCTCTCTGGGCAGCCTGTTCCAGCCCCTCACCACTCTCTCTGTAAAAAACTTCCCCCTAAGATCTAATCTAACCCTTCCTTCCTTTAGTTTTAATCCATCCCCCTTGTCCTGTCATTATCTACCCTTTTAACAAGCTGATTCCCCTCCTGTTTCTCTGCTCCCTTCAGGCACTGGAAGGCTGCAATGCGGTCCCCCCACAGCCTTCTCTTCTCCAGGCTCCCCAGGATGAGAAAGACATTGGTATAGTAGAGTTATCCCTGTGGAGGGCCACCAAGATGGTAAGGAGCAAAAGCACGACAGCAGATAGAGTTGAGAGCTGTGTTTGTTAAACCTCAGAAAGGTAACGCTAAAAGGGGATCCTGCTGCTGCCATCTCCCTCTGTGCCGTGAGCAGGAGGTGACCTCTTCTCAGAAATGCACAGTGAAAATATTGGAAGCAATGGACAAAAATTGCAACAAGGGCAATGTGGAATGGATGGCAATGGAAAACATTCCACAGTGAGAACAGTCAAAAAGTTGTCCAGACTAATCTGTAGAAATGCTTAAAACTCACCTGGGTATGATCTGTAGTTGGGTATTTTTCATTTTTGCTGAACAGGCCTCAACAAGAGAGGAGCAAAATGAATGTCAATTGCTTAAAAAATTCCTGGAATTATACTCAGAACATTGTGAATGTATGGCAACAAACTGGGGCCTTCTTTACTTCTATTTCTTCAGAGGATTTGAAATTTCAGGTATAATATATTAGAAGAAACTTCAAACGATAGGCATTTTGGGAGCCTATGAAATAAAAACTCGTGCAAATTGCAGGTGAGTAGTATGGCCCAGGACCATTAGCTGGCTGCAGTAAAAGGGGGTATTTCTAGCTGGCCCTCTTGCTCTCCTCGAGAGGATGAAGTGTGGTTGCTTGCCTTTGGCCAACCTCATCCCAGTCTTCAGGCAGGCTCTAAGCCTGTGGCTAGGGGTGGGAAGCAGCCTGGGCTCTCTGGCTTCACCCTGTTCTAGGGGGGTGCAGTTGACTGAGCTGGTGGCTGCTGCTGCTGCTACAAGATGGTAGAGCAATGGAAGCTGTGAAAAAGGGATTTCAAAGCCTGATGTTTGGCCCCTCCAGGTGCTTATGCTGAGAGCATCTACTCTCCTTTCCTTGCTTTCTGCTGTATGCTGGTATAATGTGTGGGTAACACTTCTGCTGTAGGAATGAGGTTTTGTAAACACATGAAAGACTCTGCAAGCCATAAATGTGCTCAGTCCTGATAGATGAAGTGCTAAAGTCTTTTTAAACTCACTTGTTTCCTGCTGCAGCTGATAGTGGTTTTCTTTTGCATTATCAAAATAGTTCTGTCCACAAATGTGAAATTTCCAGTGTGCAAGGAAGTTAAGTAACCTTCAGTGCAGTATACCCTGAGTTACAAATCAAATACTAAAGTGAGCCTTTACATTTGTCAAAACTTGTTGAACTTACTTGTTTTGTGTATCTGAAAGATGCCAAGTATCCTTGTTTTTTCACATGCCTTAAATGAATGGTGCATCAGGGACACTCTTTGTTTTACCCATCCTTATCTTTCAAGGCACTGGCATTTTTGGCTGGCGTGTGTCAGAGCCTTATGCAGAGTGCTGTGCTGTCTGGAGGATAAGTGGAGCAGAAAGTGCACAGTTTAGGCAAAACAAAACACAGGTGGAGGGGCATAAAGGTGCATTTGAGAGAAGAAAGTGCACGTAAAAAGAGACACTTGAGACTGATGTTGTCTGATGTAAATGTGAGATATAGCTGAAGTATCAGGAGAAACTTTGGTGGGCAAAGGAATGGAGCTGCCACTGCAGGTCTGAGTGATCAATTTGACAACTGTAGTCTGAAAGCCAGAAAATTAAGCAGGCTGCATCTGTGGCATGGCTTGCCTTCATCTGGATGTGAGATCTTTCCCTTCTGCAGTAGTGTTTAAACACTAAAACATGAGTGAGTGGTAGTTGAGAACAAATAAATGTGCAGATTATCATGGATATCTTTACCAGATCACCAAATAAAGAACATAAATGGAAAAATAAGTACTCCCCTGATGCTTTTTCTATTTGTCTGGTCTCTTAAACTCTTGAAAAAATTGTGGTTTAAGAACAGTCAAGGTTTTTTTTAAGGTTTTAAGGAAAGGTGGAGGTTTTAAGGAAAAAAAATTACAGCTTTTGTCATTTTGCTTGATAGGCCATATTACTGGATAACACTGGTCCTTATAGGTTACTGTGTAATGGCATTGTACATGGGTCATGTACTAATCCAAGGGACATGAGCCTGAAATTTTCTGTACTTAAAAGGTGACATAATTCTGAAGCATATTATTTCCTGAGGGAAAGCTTTTTCTGTACAGTAACACTGAGGTCTGCATGCCCTGGTCTTTTTGTCCCCACCCATAACCTCTGAAGGCAGGGGCTGTGTTTTACAGGGCAGTGGGCACTTTTCTGATTGGTAAATTTGTTGCCTTTCCTCGTTTTAAAATCTGTTTTATTTATTGTCAGTTCAAATTTGGTTACTCAGGCATTATTTCAAGGCATGATGTGGTCAAGTCCCAGAGAGTAAGGGGATGACTTTTACAGCTCTTTTCTTGCTAGACGAATCAGTCAATGTCTCAGTAAAATAAACTTAGTGATCCTGGATAAGTGCAAGGTAGAGGATTAGCAGTTTCCTGAATTTTGACAGACATGCTAGCTGCAGCTTTGCTGGGCAGCCTGGTATTATGTTCTACTGTCATGTCTGAGGAGGGGTGGTATGAAGAAGTGGGGGAGTGAGGAGGGGTGGTATGCCTCTGAAGAAGGGGGGCAGTGAGGAGGGGTGGTATGCCTCTGAAGAAGGGGGGCAGTGAGGAGGGGTGGTATGCCTCTGAAGAAGGGGGGCAGTGAGGAGGGGTGGTATGCCTCTGAAGAAGGGGGGGAGTGAGGAGGGGTGGTATGCCTCTGAAGAAGGGGGGGAGTGAGGAGGGGTGGTATGCCTCTGAAGAAGGGGGGCAGTGAGGAGGGGTGGTATGCCTCTGAAGAAGGGGGGGCAGTGAGGAGGGGTGGTATGCCTCTGAAGAAGGGGGGCAGTGAGGAGGGGTGGTAAGCCTCTGAAGAAGGGGGGGGGAGTGATGAAAATCCGTTTCCCATACTGAAGCCTTGGGATGGCTGGAGCACTATCAAGGTCTGAGTGATACCCACATTCTAACAGCCGAGGGATGGGTGGTGATCAAAGACATCACGAGTGGCATGTAACTTAAAACTGGTTGCATAAACCAATCCAAGAGGCCCCAGCTGGAGTCCTGTGTCCAGAGCTGGGGCCCACAATACAAGAAGGATGTAGAACTGTTGGAGAGGGTTCAGAGGAGCCACGAAGATGATTAGAGGGCTGGAGCACCTGCCCTACGAAGAGAGACTGGGGGAGCTGGGCTGGTTCAGCCTGGAGAAGAGAAGGCTGTGGGGGGATCTCATTGCAGCCTTCCAGTCCCTGAAGGGAGCAGAGGAACAGGAGGGGAATCAGCTTGTTCAAAGGGTAGATAATGACAAGACAAGGGGGATGGATTAAAACTAAAGGAAGGAAGGGTTAGATTAGATCTTAGGGGGAAGTTCTTTACAGAGAGACTGGTGAGGGGCTGGAACAGGCTGCCCAGAGAGGGGGTGGGTGCCCCATCCCTGGGGGTGTTCAAGGCCAGGTTGGATGGGGCCCTGGGCAACCTTGTGTAGCTCCAGGCCTGAGGTTGGTGGCCCTGCCTGTGGCAGGGGGGTTGGAGCTCTGTGATCCTTGGGTTCCCTTCCAACCCAGGCCAGTCTATGATTCTATGATTCTATGATTCATATTTGCAACTGCAACAAGCATTTTGTGAAGCACACGTGTGTCTTGGCACGTTCAGAAAGCTACATAAGGCGTTGGAATCAAGTGGGGCTTTTTAGGAGACTGTAGCTTTGAACACAGGAGACCTGATTCTACAATGAACCAGACCTGATTTTACAGTGAATCAGGCAGGGGAAAGAGAGATCGAAAAGTAAAACAAAATTGTGTTAGATGTGAATGCTTTTGGCTGGTTTTCATTTAAAATGCAGGCAATGGCTGCCTCCACTGAGGTGTTAGTGAAATTGAGTTATTTCTAATGCTTCATGTGTTTGGGTTTTGTTTTGCAGATGACATGGCAGAACTTCTTCTCGGGGAGTCCAAACTAGAACAATTTTTGAAGGAAAATGCTCTTAAACAGAACAGTAGCCCTCGGGGTCCCCGGCCAAAGCTGACTGAGGTCAGGAAACATCTCACAGCAGCACTGGATAGGGGAAACCTAAAGGTATGTAAGTCAGTCTGAAAATCTGAGATTGGCTGGGGTACTCATGGAGAAAAATGTGGGCAGCGCTTGTGTGGTGCTTTATTCCTGTTGCTGTTCCCAGAATATCCTCAGCACCATGCTTTTTCATGTCTCCATGTTTCTTTGTGGATTTTTATTCAGCTGCATTTCTCAAATCATCTGTCACTAGAAGAGTAAGAAACTTGTCATTGACTTCTGACGTGTTTAAGTGAAGTACTTACAGCCTGTTCTGGGGAAGTGTTTCTTAGAGTATATAACTAGATCATTCTCTGTAGAGCGTTAAATAGAAGTGTTAAAAAATGCAAAATACTTCAGAGATTTCTGTACTAATCTCTTAAGTATTCAGGAGAGGTTCCCTGAGTTATGTGATGTTAATACTTGAGAGCAATTTTGTGTCATAACCTTTTGAAGTTCTTGAACTATTCTGGTCCTTCTTTTACTAAGGCAGCTATCTTTTCTGTACTCAGTGTCCGTCTTTTGGGAGATCTAAAGGACCTTGATTTACAATCATCTCTAATACTTTGTTTCCTGTGATTTGTGGGTGTATTAATTTCTCTTCGTTTCTTCATTCTTTCAAGAATCATTTTTTCAAGACATTTCTTCTGCCCTGATACTTCAGAATTGCACAAATTAAATATAGAGGCTGTGGAACATATATCATTAAGTTTGGATGCAATGTTATTTTCAATTGTGCTTGTGATGTTAGAAGAAAATCATTGGAGGGGTTGTAATGATAGGTTGCCTTTAAATAGTTTTGTCACCTGGCAAAGCTGGATTCTGGCTGAGAGGTATTTCTGGTGCATGCATAAATAAGTATGTGAATATATAAAATGACTGGTAATGCTTTTCAGTAGCTTGGTGGGGTGAGATTTTGTAGATTCACCCCTGACTGCAAGCTTCCCAGGTATTATGTGAAGGCAGAACTTTGTTGCTCTGTTATAAGAGATACCCTGAGGGCTCTACAGTGAATATATATATATATATATAAATAAAAACCAGACCAAATAATTATCAGAAAGAATTTGGTGTGTTTTCTCAGACGAAAAAAAGCAAACACCTTTCTTACTCCTCTTCCTTCTAGCCAGAATTCCTACAAGAAGCCAACCTAATTATGGCCAAGTTAAACTACGTGGAAGGTGATTACAAAGAAGCTCTGAACACATATGCCAGAGTTGGAGTGGATGACTTGCAACTAGCTGCAGTGCCACCATACAGGTTACGGATGATTGCTGAAGCCTATTCTACTAAAGGTAAGGGTGCTCTTCCTGCTGTAATGATAGGGAAGTTGTTTTTAAAAAGTCATCAACATCTTGGCCAAAGTTGAAGAATTCTTTTGCATGGATATCATCAAAGCAGCAGAGGAGTACCATGTTTGTAGATAAAGAGGATGACTTGGCTCCTGTAAGTTATTCAGAGTTAGTTCTAGGTTAGCAAGACTTTTTTCTTCAATTAATATTCTAACCATGCTGTCACCAATCAAATGTTTTGGATGTATTTGAAAATGTCACAACAACTGCAGCTAGTTACTAAATGTATTACTGCTGTTGCTCAGAATTAAGATTAGTGAAAGTAGTGCAGTTTTGCAGTTGCTGTGGACCAAATTGGATTATCTTGATATACTGTAATGTCTTTTACTGAATGTTAAAATGCTCAGACTGAATTAAATTGCTTAAATAGCTACTTAATTGAGAAAAATAGTAATGACATGATAGAATTTAAGCACCGTGTTTCTTGCCCATTTTTATTTTTGAATTTTTCTTATCAGAATATCTTTTTTAGAAAAAATTCAGAAAATAAAGTTAATTTTTTTTTACTAGTCTAGTGTAGTGGAAATTGTAATGCTGTCCTTGTGTCTTAAGGTGGCAGTGCCACTTCAGTTTAGAAAATGCATTAATAGGCTATAAGCTGGGTCAGTGTGTTGAGGAAAGTGGAGGTTTGTGTGCCATAGTTATATTGGAATTTACTGTGTCTAAATGCTTGCCTCAGTCTGCTGTGTTTAAGCTTGGGCTTGGGGTGTGTGTGTACTTTTTGTTATGGCAAGAGGAGTGTCAAAGTCAGCAGTCACAGTTTGTGAGAGGCTTCAATAGTATTCACTGGCAGCTGGTCAGAGATTGTTCCTAACGTTAGTCTTGGAAGAGAATGACTGTTCTCCACCAGCACAGTCCTCTAGAAAACGTTAGATAAGCACAAATCATTCTTTGTAGAGATGTCAAGGAAATAAGTGAGCTAACTGGTAGCAGAGACAAAAGGATGCTTCCTAGATCTGGGCAATTTTTAGGTGAAAGTGGGAAGGAAGGAAGGACCTGAAGAGATCTTATATATGACATAAATCTGCCCAGTTCTCTCCTACAGCATGTGTGTGGGGGGTTTTTGGCAATTTCTGGTAAGAGCAGGCTTCCACTCAGCTTCATGGTTTTTGGTTGTGGTTTTGGGGTTTTTAGTTTCTGGATTGGTTTCTTTGGTTGTTGCTTTTTTTAATCTGTGAGGATGTCTGTTGAATTTGTCGTGTTCTTTCCATGAAAATAAAGTCCAAGATTGCATCAACTTTAAGTACCTAAATTTGCTTATATCTCCAAGGAATCCCAGTAATGTAATTGACTCTTTTCCCAGAACTTAACTCTCCTGGCTGTGTTTTATTTGACCTCATAAGGCTATGTGAGAGTTGAAACATAAGGGCATTGATTTTGCAGAAAGGATTATTTACTTAATGTAAAATTAATTTCTTAGAAAACAGTAAAATACATACCTACTCTACCCTGGAAAGTTTTGTAAATTTGGTTTAAAACAAATCCCCCAAAACCTCTCAACCCATAAAGGAGAAAACCTGCTTATCTTCTACCTACCTGAGCAAACTATTGGGGTTTTTTTGTGTGTGGTTTGTTTTGTTCTGTTCATGTTCAGAATATTTTTTTCTTTTTCTACTATGTTTCCAGTTTGAAAAGAAGTCTAGATAAGTTTAGAGTAATTTACAGCTAAAGAGCTTATGTTTCTACGCCATAGTGTACTTTTCCACTCTTCCCCTCTCTCCCTGGGAATGTCTTTCTCCTGGGAATTTCTTTCTCCTCGTAGGAGTGGACTGTAAAGCTTTTCAGTCTGACCTCTGAGTCTTTAGAGGTGACTGAGACTTGTAGATGTTACGCAGCTAAATACAAGTTATTCTTACAGGGATTTTGTACTTCACTGGGATTTATATTTCTGCGTGCAAGTTCAAGGATAAAACTCTTCTGAGTATTTAGATTTTATTTCTTGGGCAGTCATGAGCTTAGCACCACGTTACGAAGCAGTGAGGGACCAACTGTGCCACTACTCTGCAAGCATCAGCTCAGTGACACAGCCTGCACAGAGGCAGGTAAAGATGCCGGGTTGATTTCCCCCATTTTAGTTCAGTTTAGAGAAAATCCTGTTCCAGTGCATTTGCAGTCATTTTTCCTAGTGTGTAGTGGTCTGGTTCTGATGCACTTGCTCTGACAAAGGTATAAGGCAGATAATTAAAAGCTACCATTAGTTGCCTTAATTTTTTCCTTGTTTAAAGTAGGACCACCTCAGAGGGCTTACCTTCTCATTCTGAGGTTTCCTTCTGTAACCTCAGAAGTGATGGGTAGAGGTTGCTTGAGTGTTTCTTCTGCAGTTGTTACTGGGTACTTCAAGGAGCATGTTACGCTGTAACTAGACAGCTAACAGTTCCCAACCAGCCCCTAGAACTACTTGGTTTCCAGGTGTCCTATCTTGCTGTTGCTCATGGAACATACAAAGTATGCCTTTTGTTCTTCACAGCAGAGGACGTTCAGCATGTGTATATGGATGCAGTGAGGTGCGAAATGGGTCCAAGGTCAGGGTCGAGCTAAAATTTGCTGGAGCGTTATCTGCTGATGGGTGGGAAGAAGGGGAAGAGAAACAGCACTAGTGACAATTGTGGGGAGAGGAACTGGAATTGGAGCATGACAGGGAAAGTGGGATCCCCAAATACTTGCTCAACTGTGAAGAGGGGGTGTGTGTGTGTGTGTGTGTGAATTTGTCTTGTGCGTGGGAAAACATAATCCAGGAGTGCAGGACAGGCTGGTATCTACACAACTGGGGAGCAGCTCTGGTGGAAAGGGACCTGGGTGTCCTGGTAGGAAACACGCTCCATATGAGCGAACAGTGTGCTGCTGAGGCAGTGAAGTTCAACAGGATGCTGGGTTGCATCAGCAGCAGAGATAAAGCAGACAGTTTCCCACTCAACTCAGCGCTTGTCTGGCCAAACCCAGAACACTGATCAGTGTGGTGCCCGCTATACAAAAAGATGTGGACAGATTGGGGAGGGTCCAGAGGAGGGCCACAGCTTCTCACCGTGTTGCAGTATTTAAAGGCTGACTACCAAGAGGATGTACAAGAAGCCACATGGAAAAGATGAGAGGGAATAGGCACAAGTTACTCCTGGGGAGATTTTAATTGGACACGAGGGACATTCTTCACAAGGAGAACAGTCAGCGTTGGAATAATCTCCTCAAGGAAGTGGTGGATTCCCCAACATCAGACACATTTAAGATTTGGCTGGATGGGGTGCTGCACCATCTTGTCTAGGCAGAGCTTTTGCCAAAAAAGGTGGGACTAGATGATCCTTGAGGTCCTTTCTAACCTGGTATGCTGTGTATGTCTACATATATGTGTGTGTACACATGTATAAATATACATATGCATGTATTTATGTTGCTAGTAAGATGAGACAGAAATTAAGAAGAAAATACCTATTGCCTCTTAAGACTCTCCAGAGTGAGTGTGTCTGAATGCATTATCCATCAAGGTTGTTTGTAAACCTCACTGTAAAATGTTCATTAAATTACAGTAGTCTTCCTTACAAAAGTCTTCATTGCAGGAGTCCAGAATGTGAGATTTTATGTCTTTGCACCTGTGCAGTGTTCAACTTGGAGTAACTGTCATTAAACCAAAGAACTAAAGCCATCTACTGTCTGTAGTGCACTCAGAAAGAGGATCCTCAATTTTTTAAATACACATTAATTTGATGCAAACATATTTTTAAAAGAATGCTTTTAAGTCTCTGTGCTGCTTATAGCTTTAGCTGAGGACAGCATATTTAGAAGTGAAAGGCATAATATGGAATGATAATAAGTCAAGCAAAGGATTCAAAGGCTCTCAAATCTAGCAAGGAAGATTAAATGATTGCTGTTCTTTTACTGGAAATGTCTAATTAGTGAAATCCTGCTTCAGATCGTCCAAAGAAAGCTTCTCAATAGATTTGTCAAAATCTAAGCATTGTAAAATTCCAACAGAATTCTGAGAAAAATCAAATTACCTTTGATGTCTTTTCTGTTTCCTTTACATGTGTCTCTTTGCCAGCCTGTGGTATGTGGGGAATCACAGGACCTCAGTGGCCAAACAGTGCCAGAAGGTGTCTGTCATTCCTCCTGGGAAAGATACTCAGAATTATTACTCTGATGTCAAAGGATCTGCTGTATTTCATCAGACCAAAAAGCTCATGGGCAGTTTTTTATAACAGTGAGATTAAAAAAAAAAAAAGCTCTTGGAAAAAAATGCAAGAGGCAGGACCAATTGTTTGGTTTTGTTGTGTTTGTTTTGTTTTCTGGCTCCTAACAGTCATGTCTTATGCCTGTCTTGACTAGAAGAGCATGCAAGAGCAGTCTGATGAAAAGTTACCTGCTGCTGTGTCCATTAAACAGTGGACTAGCCACATGAATATGCATGAGGCAAAGCCTCACAAACTAGGTTAGTGTAGGTCAGGACTCAGCACTGTTTAGGTAGCCCTCATGCGAAAGTTGCAGGGAGGTAACCACCACGCAGTGCACAGAATGCAGCATCCTTCAGATATTTTCCTGCCTTTCTTCACCATTTCCTCAAACAGACAAGTTAAAAATAGCAGCCTAGTGGAGGACAGTCATTTTTGATGTGGTTACTTGGTGGGCAGGAGTACTTCTTTTGACCTTAACACTGGTATTTTCTGTGTGTGGATGCCCATGGAATCCAGTTCTGGATTAGACCTGGTGTTTACTTAAGGAAAGAGCTGATCTGAGGAATGACTCTTTATGTCAATGTAGAAGGTGTTATATGGGATAGCTGGAGTGTTAATAAAATAATAATTTTGATATTAAATACAATATTTTCTTAGATTCCAAAGGCTTACTTGAAGAAAACGAATGGGGTAATTTTTAAATGTCATAGAAGACACAGAAATGAAATGATAGAACTTTTCAACTTAATGGGCCACTTGGTATTTGCAAAATTATGAGAAGACTCCTTTGGATCTGTTGTTTGGTTCCCCCCTGCCGACTACTGGTAATTGCATTTGACACAAACACAGAGGGAAAGTGGCAGCTTATTTCAAGAGGGTGAGATGCAGAATAGGAAAAGGTACATAAAAGGACATGGTTGAGGACAGGTTTGTATGACTCCATTGTGGCAGGGGTATGAATGTCCCTGGAGCCATCTCCCCAAATCTCTTGCCTTTTTTTTTCAGTAGGATTCAAGATAACAGGTCACAGGAGCAGGTTGCACATTTAATACGAAGGTTTAAGAAGCAATAAAGAAAAAAGCCATTTTTTTCCCATCTGCCACGGATGTAGCTTAGCCAAAGGTATCTGTCACTAGAGCTGTCTTCTCCAGCAAGAACAAAGCTCAGAAGCGAGGCTGGATGCGGGGAGGATGAGACTTTGGGGGAGACTGGCTGGAGAGCTGTCAGGCAGAGAAGGACCTGGGGGTGCTGGGTGACTGCAGACTGAATATGAGCCGCAGTGTGCTCAGGCGGCCAGGAAGGCCAATGGCATCTTGGCTTGTATCAAAAACAGTGTGGCCAGTAGGTCTGGGGAAGTGATTGTGCCCCTGGACTGAGCACTGGTGAGGTTGCACCTCGAGTGCTGGGTCCAGTTCTGGGCTCCTCACCATAAGAAGGACATGGAGGTCCTGGAGCGAGTCCAGAGAAGGGCAACCAGGCTGGGGAAGGGGCTGGAGGGCAAATCCTCTGAGGAGCGGCTGAGGGAGCTGGGGATGTTCAGCCTGGAGAAGAGGAGGCTGAGGGGAGACCTTCTCACCCCTACACTGACCTGACAGGAGGGTGCAGAGAGGTGGGTGATGGTCTCTTCAGCCAGGGGACAGGAGATGGGACAAGGGGCAATGGCAAGAAGCTGTGCCAGGGCAGGGGCAGATTGGACATTAGAAACAAATTTGTTACTGAAAGAGTTGTCAGGGCCTGGCACAGGCTGCCCAGGGAGGTGGTCGAGTCACCTTCCCTGGGTATGTTCACCTTCCCTGGGTATGTTCACCATCCCTGGGTAGATGAAGTACTTAGGGATATGGTTTAGTTTAGGATGGGATTGGTTGGACTTGATGATCTTAAAGGTCTTTTCCAACCTTGTGATTCTGTGAAGGATGATCTTGAGGCTGTGGTGGCAAGTCTTGGTTCAAAGTAAAATGTAGAAGAGTTTTGCACATTCCTGGCTGTATTACAGCTTAGGAATGACTATCTTTTGCTAAGTAGAGCAGGTTCCCTTGTTCATAAGAGGTTGATTTTTTTTTTTATCTCTTTAGTATCCATTTGTTTACTTTGTTTACTAGGTCAGTTTAATTGTCAGTGCTCAATTCTGAGATGGAGGAAGACCTTATGAAGAATTGAAATAGGAGTTATATGAAACCACAAAGAAGTGAAGACTGTGTATGTATGACTTTTTCAACTTGGACTTGTGTAGTTAGCTCCAACTTTTCCTACTCCCTTCTCTGACAAAACCAACCAGAAAAAAAGAGTTCTGTGTATGCTGTTACCATATAGAAGCATATATTTAGAATCCACTTTAATAATGGCTGAAGCTAATAGTCTCCTAGGGATATGGCCTCTGGGAACAGGACAATTAAGTTTCTGCAAGTTTTCAGCAGCCTGTGAATGAGGTAATATACTGGAAAGCACACATAACCATTATTCAGATACTGTGCGTGGCAAATATCTCCTGTGTTTCTAAGCAATTTTTGTGTGCTTATGGAAGCAGAGAGGAGATTCATACACAGTGGGATATCGAGGTGTTAATTTGGGGAGGTACAACTTGTCAGTAACTCTGAAATAACAAGTATATATTTAACTAGGAGGTAAGCTTATTGAAATCTTGGGTAACGTGATTCTGTGCATGTGTCAGGAGATGAGACTGAAAAATGAATTTGTAATACTTGGCATTACCAATTATTAAATCTTCCTACAAATGCCTGTAGATGAGCATAGCAATTTACAGGTCTGACACTTCTTAAAGTCTGCAGCCTTGTACACTTGGGTTTAGTAAATAAATTGTGTTTATATTTACTGTCATGTAATGGATGAGTAGACTACTGCAGGTATCTGTCAAGATGGGTGTGCTGTATTACAGTAACAAATTCTTGTGAAGTATGTGAGGGATGTCGTATGTAAGTTAGACTGTGACATGACAGGATTGTAGCCTTATTGCTGCAGGCCATTTTAAGTCTCACATTGCCTGTTCAAATAGCTGTGTTTATATTTAGATGATGTATGTTGAGTAAGGTGAGACTGTCTTTACTGCTGCTGACCCATATTCAAATTTAATGTTGTATTTACCAAGTTAAATGATTGGCTCTTAATTAGTTCTATTTACAGAAACATGGAAATGCTCATTAGGTTCAGTGGAAGTGTCAGGTGCCTGTGAATTGCTCCTCTGCACTTTGCAAAAGATGCTGCACTTCACTTTAATCATACACGATTGTAATGAGATCTTGTGCACTGCTGGCCTGTGTCAGCAGACACCAAGCAGCTCCTCATGGAAGAATGCTAAATGAAAGCTGGTTTAGTAATTATGCCAGGGATCTCTAGCTTCATTAGGCAATGGGTCAAGAACTCGACATCTTTAAGTTCCCTCCCCCTACATGGCTATGCAAATGTTGCAGCCTGTCAGCAAGCAGTTTGCAGACCTCAGCTAGGAAGCCATGCCATAGGTACTTCAAGCTTTGGCTGGTGAAACTTGCCTTTCCCCTGTCTATTTTTATGACTTCTGCCTTGCTGGAGCAGGGGCTGGACTAGGGGGGAACCCAGGGGTTTCCCCTGCTTTCCACAGTGCTACTTTTATCTCTGGTATTTGAAATACAGGCACTGAATTAAAATAATTTGCTGCTTAATAAAATACGGGATTTTTTAGGAATTGCATGTCTTGGTGGTGTCTTTTTCTTGGTGCCTTCAGAATCTTTAGAGTATCTCCAGTGTCCTGCCTTTGGCAGGGTGAGGAGAGAGAGAAAACGTTGGGTCAAAATTAAAATGAGTGATTCTGGCCTGTTTTCTTATGCCATAGGGAATAGTATCACAGCAAAGCCTGGTCTTTCTTCCTCAGAGTGCTTGTAGGAGCAATCCTGACAACAGAGAGCAAAACAATTCAGTATAGATTCTGTAGTTGAACTCCTTACTCCCGAGGAAGCAGCTCCCTTGATGCCCACTCCCTGTACTGGTGCGCAGCTCTTCTGCTTTGGAGACGGCTCATCAGAGATTCCAGGTCTACCACATCTTGTCTCTGAACTTTTTCAGCCTCTCCAGAAGTTGCTTGTCTGTCAAAGGGCCATACTGTAAAGCAAGAATTAGTTGGCACATGATTTGTAAGAAACAAATGCATCTGTGAAAATACTGATCTCTTCTCTTCAAAAAGAATGTAAAAGTTTATTTTGTTCTTTTGAGAAAATGGGTTTGAATGGAAAAGTGTGACCAGTCATTACACAGCAGTTATCTCAGATGATGATATAAGAAATCTCCAAGTACTGTTATGGTTTTATTGACTGCTTAGTGTTTACTTCAGAAGAGAGATAAGTGTTCCTCTTTGTTTGGGTGGGGTTTTCTTTTTAACTTTGAGAAACTACAAGACACTTAGAAGCAGTAGCATAGCTATGGTATTAGTTATGAAGTAACATTGTAGTATGAGCATACCTGATAAAATGCTGTCTTCAACTCTGGAAAGCTGTGCTTATATTGCTCTGGGTTTCATCTAGAATGGATTTAGTTCTCTGTAAGTAGTCTGTGTTTAAAAGGCTGGCTAGCCAGAGCAGCTTCCCTTAAGGTCGGGTATGCAGAGAGAAGGGTTGCTGACCTTTCCAATACATCTTCTGGAAATGAGCATCCTGACAGTTGGAGGCTTCTTCCTCTGTGTCTTGGCATGTGGGGAATTAGCAAGGTACTTGAAATAAATTCTTTGCGTTTCCTCAGATTGTCTAAAGAGAAAGGCAGTTCTTACTAAGACAGTTTACCTGCACTAACTGGAAATTAAGAGGTAATTTATGATAAATATACATCCCTGCTCTCTTCCTACTTTTTCTCCTTTCCTTTATAATAATTACTTTACAAATATCAGTAGGGAATTGAAGGGGGGGGGGAAATTGTGCTTTGATTTCTAAAAAAAAAAAAAAATCTGCTGCAAACAAGTCAGTCTTTGAGGACTTGAAGAAGTTAAATCCTTCCCTGAAGTGAGGTTAGCTGTGTTTGTTGAAAGTTCAGAGATAAACTGTGGGAGGTCATTGATAGCTGTAACTCTAGATTGTTTCAGTTCCTCTTTTAAAATTGTTAATAAATGTTTGCCGTAGTCTATATAATTGTTTTAAATATCTAAACTAAATATAAAGTTTCTTTAAAGAAGGGTAAAAGTTTTGTGGGTTTTTTTTGTTGGTTTTATGTATGTTTACAGCATTGGAGCAGTTACAAGTGCTGCTTTGCATATGATAAATGGAAGTGTAAGTGCTGCATGCTAAAACACACTTGGATTTTATGTGCCCATTTCAGGCAAGCAGGAAGCAAGCCCAGAAAGAAATCTTTGTCTATTACTGACTTTGTCTGTCTTGCAAAAGCATGTTTATGTACTTAAGCACAAAATAGTCTTTCACTGTTACTCCTCTTTCCTTTGACATGTCAACTGAAAACAGTACTGGGCACTGGTGAGGCTGCACCTCGAGTGCTGGGTCCAGTTCTGGGCTCCTCACCATCAGAAGGACATGGAGGTCCTGGAGCGAGTCCAGAGAAGGGCAACCAGGCTGGGGAAGGGGCTGGAGGGCAAATCCTCTGAGGAGCGGCTGAGGGAGCTGGGGGTGTTGAGCCTGGAGAAGAGGAGGCTGAGGGGAGACCTTATCACCACCTACAACTACCTGAAGGGAGGTTGTGGAGAGGTGGGTGATGGTCTCTTCAGCCAGGGGACAGGAGATGGGACAAGGGGCAATGGCAAGAAGCTGTGCCAGGGCAGGGGCAGTTTGGACATTAGAAACAAATTTGTTACTGAAAGAGTTGTCAGGGCCTGGCACAGGCTGCCCAGGGAGGGGCTGAGTCACCTTCCCTGGGTGTGTTCAAAAAAGGGTAGATGAGGTACTTAGGGATATGGTTTAGTTTAGGATGGGATTGGTTGGACTTGATGATCTTCAGAGGTCTTTTCCAACCTTGTGATTCTGTGATATCCGTTATTATTTGTGGTTTCTAACATTTAATAGCACTTACATAGATTAGGTACTGCCTGGCATCTTGGAAACGCATCAGATCTGCAGGGCAGCTAATGTGATAGGCTTTTCTTAGCCTTGTGGTTTTCTGGTTGGGTTTTTTAAATGCTCTCAGTAGTGGCTGTGGTAGTAGGAGTACTTGGTAAAGATCTGAACAGTGCTGGGGATTCCATTTTGACCTTAGAGTAATTGTTTTACTTCATATAATGACATGGGAGTATTAGTTAATCAATTTTCCTACAGAAATTATAAGACTGGGGGTTGTTTTGGGGTTTGTTGGTGGGTTTGTTTTTTGGGCTTTTCTTTTAAAGAAGTGGTTTGTAAATGAAAAGTCATTACTGCCCTTGCCCTTAACAACAAACCCCATGGTTTTCTAAGAATAAGCAGATCTATTGCACAGGGGTTTCTTAAAATTGTTAGTCTGATACTTACTCCTACTGAGGAGCCCTCTTTTTGGGTAATGGTCAGTGTGTGTACATGTGGTGATAGGGCTGGTCTGCTCTTGTATTTGTGAAAAACGAAATAGTTTACTTGGCATAACCCTGGCAACTGATTTGAGACCGTAGACATAAGAATGCTGCTTGGAATAAGTGATAAAACTCTCTACTACTTGCTTTCTGAATCTTTTACAAAATACCAACAATTTATAAAGGTTTTGACGATTTAAATAAAACCTCTGCAAATTATCAGGCACACTCTTTTCTTCTAAAATACCATTTGTTGCTGTTCTGCTCTTTTGACAAACAATTTTAGACTTACTTTGCAAAACATGTAAGCTTAACAAGTATGGACTCATATTCATTTCACTGCTTCTCACTTTCTTTTCCCTCAGGAGTCATCTTGCTTGATATAAGGAATAGATGTGTATGAGATAAGTGCCTTCCCCAAATATAAGTGCCCCAGTTTGTTGGAAGCTTTTATGTGAAGGTGATTTTGACTAAAAGGGCTTAAACTTAAAAGCCATGAATATTAAAGTAATCTTGTGATACCGATTAACGTGATTTTCTTGCAGAATGAAACAAAATAAACCAATAGGTGTGATCTTTCCAAGGAATTTGTTAATATTTGTAGCAGTAGCATGTACTTCTCTTGCTGAGTATCTCAAAGAAGTTTATAAATAGTTATCCTGCCCTATGGAGGGAGAATAGCAGAGATTCCTGCCTGGCAGGTGTGGGAACAGTTACCAAGGGGACAACTGACCTGTCTGAGTATATGCAAAACTCTTAAGCAGATAATTTAAAGCAATATGTATTTCTTTTGAAATTCGTCTCACTTCTGTATGTTACCACTTATTGTTCTTTGTTCAAGGGCCTAATGTAATCCCTATTTCAATTAACTGTAATTTCTCAGTGTTCTTATGAAGATGTGAATGATGCAGTATATTATAGAGCTGTTATTGCTATGTTGCTATTTGTATCTATTTAAAATGAAATCCTTTTATGTAATTTAATACATTATTTCCTGAATTTCATCTACATTTAAGAAAAAAAATAAACAAGTAGTCTGAAGAGACTAGTTTTAACCTGCTGCTGAAATCATAATTTATTCAGGGTTTTCTTCCAGTGGATATGTCTTCATTTTAATACAGTATTGAATTTCAGTTATTCCTTGAATCACCAAAACAAGTAAAGTGTCCAAACCATCATGGTAAGTGGTCATTTCAGGATAGTTCTCTAAATGAACTTCCTGCTCCAAAGCAGTGCATGCTTAAAATATACATACTTTCCCTGGTTATAATAAACATACCAGGAAAAATACAGTGAAAACATTCCAGATAAATACCACTTGTATAATAAAGATGCACAAAGAAATAGTGTTACGTATTTTATCAGAGACACTTAGAATTTTGTACTTCCCTTCTGCATTACTGAAAGGCTTTGGCAGAGCCCTGAGGTGTTTACACATCTTAAAGAAAATGCTCAGCTAAAATGAGGCAGTGTGCTTATAGTGAGTTTTTCAGATGAAAAACATTATAGTTGTGGCCATAAAGTATAAAAATAGAAATAAGAAATCCAAGTCAAATCTACAAATAGCCAGTTGAGTAATATGTCTCATGTAGTGGAGGATGACTGTGCGGCACTGGCTGCTCATGTCCTCGGGGAGGAGTGGGGAGGCGTGATCTGCTCACCAATTGTCTGATGCTTTTGGTCATTTGACGTTTTTATTGCAGCTCATTTATTGTGTTCTGTGGTCGCCTCTGAGTTTGAAGGTGTTTGTGTAGGACACCGTAAACTTCCTATGCAGCATCAACCTTACATCATCTTACCAGAGTCCATTCAAGCCTGCTGCAGTAGTAGGGTAACTGACCTTTTCCTGTGGTTTAACCTTGCTGGGTTTGGGTCTATGGCTTATAGTTAGAAAAGAACCCAAACACAACCCTCTCAGGTGTTTGCTGCTTGAGTGAAAAACTGACAGCAAGCTGTTTGGTGTAGGCTCCCCTAGACTACTTTCAAATATGGTTAATTCTTAAGGAAAAGTCCAGTGTCTTTTGTACTTGGGTTTGGCAGGTTTTTAAGAGACAGACTGCACGTGTGTTTGCTGCATTTGAGGGATGTGTAGGTTTTTGAAAAGTATACTGAGTTTTATTTTGGTTTTAGCAGAGCAGTTAGTGGTGGAGGTGGGATTCTATCTTAAATGGATGCGTACCTAGCAAATAGAGCTGTAGGAAGTATGTTGTTTGTGCTTTTAAAAAGGTGAATTGCAGGATAAAGGTGATCGACAAACACTGATGCAGACCTAAGGCATCCTCTCAAGCTACAAATACGGCTTGATAGTTTTCTATACAGATGAGTTATGCTTCTGCAAGGAGATGCTGAAACTTAATATGTGTTTTAAAAGAATCTGGAAGACACAAATATTGCATAGTTGGAGTTTACCAATAAATAAACTCCAGATTCCATGGCTGTGTCTTCCCAAGTTGTTTTGTAGGAAAGCTGTTGTAATTCCAATGAAACAAACTGTCCCCACCTTTACAGTATAATGGACAGAAATCTTCTGATAAACTGTTCTCCACCCCGGGGTTTTCTACTACCTGGAATTATCTTACCAATATTTAACAGTGTATTTTGCTCTTGGTTTTGGTTTTAGTTTCTCCAGCAATGGATTGCTGAATCCTTGGATGATTAATTGAGAATACAGTCATTTAAATTGTGAATTATGTTTACGTGGGAGCAGTTGAAGGCACTTTAGGATCAGCATTTACTGCTGTCAAGCTGGAAGAATGACCTGAAATAAATCTCTTAAGAACATGGAAATTGCTAAAATTCAAATACAAATATTTGTTCAAATAAATGAGATGGGGTAACTGATGAGGCAGTGGTCTTACAGAGTATGATTGGCTGATCTGCTGCAGATCATAAATGGAAGAAATGTTTTACTAATATGGAAGAGCCGGTAATAAAATCCTGCTGGTGGTGGTTGTTGTTGTTGTTATTATTATTATTATTATTATTAATTTTTAAAGTATCCTCTATCAAAGCCAGGAAGCCTTTCATTTGTCCTGTTCAGTGTTGTTGAAGCTTAAGTGGAGCTGTGGATGCAGTTCTGGCACAGTGAGTCACGATGGAGGTAACCAGCTGGAGAGTGGCCAGAGGTGTCTCCTGGTTATGGTTAGCTGTCACGGAAGCATGGAAAGAGAAGGGAGTGAGAATTGGCATTCTTTGGTGCAAGCATGTCTGTCTCTCTAGATAAATATCGAAAAAATGTTTTGCAAAGGAATAATCCCTCTGTGAAGAAGGAGAAGTTAACCTCAGGAGGGACATCCAGGCATTACGAAACATCACTGTGTGTGAGAAGGGTTCAGTTCTGTGATAATTTGCAGAGAAAGGCCAAGGGATCCCTATGGTCAGAGGTTTTTAAGAACAGGTTAGACAGGTGCCTGGGGTTGGTTGATTCCTGGGTCAGATGGATAGATTAGTGTTCTCAGGTCCTTTCCAGCTGTTTTGTCTAACTACCTTGAAAACACCTGTAAGTGAAGTGGCTTGTGTAGGAGATAGCATTGATTAGTAAGAGTTGTTGGGGTGCTATTTTAGACAAGCAAGCTCAAACTTTTTTTCTTCAAAGCACCAGATAATGTATTTGCTGGATAAGTCTAATATAAAGTCTTGAAAGTGCAAGACTGCTGTGCCTTGGTAAAAGCAATGTGCCTCTTAGTAAATTCAAACTGAAAAAACCCCACACTTCCTTACCTTTTGTTTTTTGCCAATGTGTTTGTTTTTATAGCTGCTTCTTCCTTGCACATTACTAAGTTGTTACCTTGACTGCCATTCTTCACCCTGCCATGGTTTTTGTGATCACTCTGCAAAAGAGAAGATGTATTCAGTAGTTTAGATCTGGTGTAGGAGGACACTAGGCACTTCGGTGGGACACTGTCATAATGCCTTTTAAATCAAAATTGCTGCTTCTGGTTTTATAATTATTCAGAAGTCATCACTGGGTTTATGTGTTTATTGCTGTCTGTATGTATTTGTTAGTGTCTGTATCAGAGGAAAATGCCTTCCTAAGTTTTTTTTCTCTGTTTCTTCTCCTTATTGAAGGGGCTTTGCCTGGACTATTTTTTGTTGTTGTTGTTATAGTGTTATGTGACATTAGTTTTTAATGCTTCATTTAATTTTTTTTCCTTTTTTTTCCCCTCAGGTCTCTGTCTTGAGAAGCTGCCAATTTCTTCTTCAGCCAGCAACCTCCATGTGGACCGTGAACAAGAAATCGTGACGTGCTACGAGAAGGCTGGGGACATTGCTCTTCTGTACCTTCAGGAGATAGAAAGGGTAAACTGGGATGACTTGCTTAATTGAAGAATTGCATGGCTCATCTTTCATTGATGTAGTCTTACTAACATCTTGGTAACTCAACTAAAAGAGGCCTAGTATTTTCTCTCTTAGGACCTCAATGCATGCTTACAGCTGGCCAGTGAATTAGTGTGCCTTAACGGATGTCTGGTAGCTGTCATTCTGACTGCTCTCTCATTCTGACCTTAGAAAGTAGTGTTTAGCAGTCTAAAAAGGGACAGAGCTCCTCTGAACTACATGTATATTCCAGATGCTGATCTGTGGCCTCTGCTACCATATGATAGTTAATTTGTGATTATGGTGTCTCTCAGACACACGTGTAGGAATATGCACTTTGTACTTACACACTTACTGGCTTTGCAGGTAATCCTTTAAAAGAATTCATTTCAAAATGAAGCTGTGAAAATAGAAAATCGATCTTATTGACATTTAGTTGGAGCTAATAACTGCTATTAAGTCCTCTTTATAAAAATACCTGAAGATAGAATTCTGAAATAACATTGCACCCGTGAGCAAGACACTTGACCTGTCCATGAGGTTTCCAGAGTAGTAACTGAAAGGCTCTTTGCTTCAACTAACAGGCACAATCCTGGGACAATGAAAGAAATCATCAGATATGACAGCCAGATAAACATAAAATTTTAAAATATAGATGAACTTGAGATAAATCAAATTGTGTCAGGACAATGTTCCCAGACTTGATAGTCCATGTGTCATTTTATCTCATTAATATATTACTATAGATATGAAACTACAGTTACTGTTAAAAGTACTTGGATTTTTTTTGTGAGGAGGCAGTTGTCTACATCTGAATTTGGACTCTAGAGCTGCTCTACTCTTCATACTACATACAAGTAGAAAGAGAGCAGAAAAACTGAGGTACTAGATATGCAGGAGACCTGGTTTTTATTGATGAAAGCTGATAGGTCTGAGCTTTTTAATGTCAGGCAAATTAGAACCTACAGTTCTGCAGAATATCAGACAAGTTACTTTTTTACTTTTTCCACTGTTTTATAAACTGTAGATTATGGAAATTCTAAAGTTTGGCTCTTAATTTGTAAAAAGTGCAACACTTTAAAAGCTGGTTTAAAAGCTTCAGGCTTTATCTGAATTTAAAGGGATATATAGGCTCTTTTATTTCCTCTTTTTGTTTGCATTTACACCATTAAGCTTGTCTTCTGTTTCTTACCACTTAGTAGCACTTTCAAGTGTTATACTTTTTATTTAAAGAAAAGAAAATTATTGCTTACAAGCCTCAGGCCTGACATTCAACAGTTGTCCTTGAAGGGGTTATTAAATGTAGTTAAGGTCACACAAGCAAAAGGAAGGGGAAACTTGTGATAGAGGAGACAAAAGTAATTCTCACTGGTTTTTAAATGGATAAACATTTTTATCTTCTGAGGATTTTTGCTTTGTTTTTTTTGTTTGTTTTGTTACTGTCTTTTAGTGGCTGGTAGATTATGTGTGTGGTGAACATGAGGGGAAATGAAAGCTCATCATTCCCCATTTTGAGAGTGTGTTTTTAATTTTGATGTAATGCAAATTTAGTTATTTCTAATTTTTTTTTACATCACTGTAGAGATGACTTTTAATCTTGCTGCTTCCTTACAACATTCTTTCCTAACCTAACAGTGTCTGACATTTTGAATACCATTACCACCTGTACTGAATAATATTGCAAATATGCTTTTTCTTACACTGCTCTTTTGGATATCCTTCTTCATAAAAACTTCTGAAGAGGTATTAGAAAATTTTTCTTAGTGGTATTTCTGCTTGTTGAAGAAATTACAGACTCATGGAATGTGTAAGGTTGGAAGGGACCATTAAAGGTCATCTAGTCCAAGCCCCCTGCAGTAAGCAGGGATAACTTTAACTAGATCAGGCTGCTCAGAGGTTCACCAAGCCTGACCTTGAATGGCTCCAGGCATGGGGCCTCCACCTTGGCCCTGGGGTACCTGTTCCAGTGTCTCACCACCCTCACAGTGAAGAACTTCTTCCTAACATCTAACCTACCCTGCTCTAGTTTAAAACCACTGCCCCTGGTCCTGTTACTACATGTCCTGGTGAACAGCTCCTCCCCAGGTTTCCTGTAGTACCCCTTCACGTACTGGATGCACCTCATCAGTGCATAATTTAAGTAGGAATGACTTGGAAATCCAGGTTTCAACAAATTTTTGCTTAAGAAGTGTAAAGAACCTGCTCAGATTCATAGGAGGGACTTCTGTGCATCCTGAATTCACACCAGCTCCCAGAAGGGGGTTCAAAACCACTGATTTCTTTTCCAACCCATGTGCAAGGGCCCGTAGGAGGTGCAACAAGGCTTCTGGGGCTCAGGATAAGCCTTGCTAAAGTTACTTAATAAAGAAGGAAAACCTGTTTTCCAGACCTTGCCAAGAAACGGGTAGAAACCTTTAAGGATATAGGCATGAGCAAAAAGATTTATATTTAAGTGGGAATGGAAGTAAGGGTGGAAGTACTCTCCTGGCCACCACGCACAAATGAAGACTTCTCTGACATTAATTGTTAGTTTCTGTTAAGTGCAATGAACTTGTTTTTAGGGTTTGTTTTTTTTTTCCTTTCTCTTTGGTTCTCTTAGATAATTAATGCCAATATACAGAATAGAAGCCCTAAGCCAGGGCCCACTGCACATGAACAAGAGCTTGGATTTTTCTTGGAAACAGGACTTCAAAGAGCACATGTTTTGTATTTCAAGAACGGGTAAGATTTCTCCTTTTGTGTGTTTGCGTTTTTTTTTGTTTAGATTTTGTATTTGTCATCTACCTTGGTATCATAGTTATTATCAATTGTGTAATCATGAAGCCTTTTATTAATAAAGTAGTAACAGTTTGGTTGAAATAGTAAGGCTGCCCATATTTTATTTATTTATATAGCAAAAACATTTTATCAAAGTATTATAAACAGGAAGCATTTTATATTTTGATTTACTAAACGTGAGAACTTAAAATACCATAAACTTTATTAAAATTTCTTTTACTTTATTACTAGACACTGTTAGAAAGTGATTAACAGAATATTGAAACTCTTGATTTTTATAATTTTGATTTTTGTAATTTTTTTCCAAATCTCTTCAGTTATCACTTATTTTAACATTATGCTGCAGGATAAATATGCGTGAAGATCAACAGTATGTATACAAGTACACATTCTCCATTGTACCTGCTCTGTAGATCCTTGTAGATTCTGCATGGGAGATCTTCTATAATTTATTTTAAATAAGGCTGCCCTTAAAGCCTAAAAATCAATTCTGGTATTACAGATAATTCAAAAGGAATACAACTCCCCATTTTAAGTGCTTCAAAACTTGGCATAAACTGTTTATAAGTACATTTCTGACATTTGTTGTTGAAATCACAGAATCACAGAATCACAGAATTGTAGGGGTTGGAAGGGACCTCGAGAGATCATCGGGTCCAACCCCCCTGCCAAAGCAGGCTCCCTAGCTCATATTGCTCAGATAGGCGTCCAGGCGGGTCTTGAATATCTCCAGTGATCCCATAGTTCAAAAATGTGTTTGCCGGGCTACTTATTTCACTAGGAAAATGTGGTCTGATTGAGATATTGGAACTCTTGATAGGGCTGCTGTCTTGGACCAAAAATGTGTCTTTTTCTTTCAAATACATGAACAGGAGGTGCCAGGGACTCGTGCAGTGTCTGTAAAGAGTTGAGATTTGAATACACTGATGGTAGGGTGATGAAAGGCTATCCAGCCTTTCAAGTGATTTCAGCCTGGAAATGATGACAAAGCTTTTGAAATCTTTCTTAAATGAATGCAGTAGTGCTGCAAGAACACGTGAGCTGAGAGTTACATTTAATTTCTTTTTTCATCATTTAATTGCAGGAGGAATGGAATGTTCTGAAACTTTTTGGGGTTTTTTTTTTTTTCATTTACCAGAGCTAAAAATAAAATATCTATTTTCATGCCTGCACCAAAGTTAAATAAAATACATGTATTGAAAGCATCCCAGTGGCAGTAGTAATGGGCTAAAAATTCCACATTTTGAAGAGTTTTGATTGAAGGCCAGGAGTGGAAATGATCCATTCATTCTCAGATGTTGTGCCTAGAAGCTTTCAGCAACAGATGTAACAGATTAAAATTATTTAAGAAAACAAAAAACAAGCCCACAGAAAAGTTGTGCAGTGGGTTACTAAGGAACATCCAGTCCATAGGAGAGTTTTCCCTGGGCCATATCAGTTGGACTGGTGTGAACTTGGAAAGGCTGCTGTATACTTCCCATGTATACTTTGATCCTTCACAGGGAAGCAAATGTTGGTGTTCCTGTAACTCCTACATAAGCATCTAATCGTTTCTGCAGTCTTGAGTACAATAGTCACTTGCAGTTTACAAGATGATTACACAGTATGTATTGTACTTCTAAGTTTCTTTCATGGGCCAGTGCTGTTTATTTTGGTGACATGAGAGGAAGCAAAGTGTTAGGAAAAGTAGCTCTGTGCCAGTCATTATTGTACATATTCCTGCTGTTAGTTTCCTTTCTTAATTGAGAGTCAATCCCAATTCTTTCAAGATTTCCTGACACTGTCATTGTTCCAGGCTGCTAGTTGTGTGTTGCTGCTTTTATGGGTCCCTTCCTTTTCTTCTTTTCAATTCACAGAATCACAGAATCGTAGGGGTTGGAAGGGACCTCGAGAGATCATCGGGTCCAACCCCCCAATTCCAGCACTGAACAGAACTTTATATACTTTACTAATAGTGACAGATTTATAGCAAACTACATATTTTAAGGATGCTTCATGTGCTTTTAAAATTTGTCATCTCTCCTGATTTTAAGTTTATAGAAATTAGATTCAAGATCCATCCATTACACTTTGGAACATTCTCCAAATTTGAGTATAATCTAAAATTGTGGAGATTACTGGACCATTTTCAAGGAGGGCAAATGTAGATATCTTTAACATAGGCAGTTTAGAAATGGAAACATTATTTTTTTTCAGATAATCTTTTTTTTTGCAACTGAAGCTGTAGATGTTAAAAAGGGCTTCAATCCTGAGGAGGCAGCAGGGAATAACTGCTGGGAGTGATGGGGAGAAAGGCAAGAGGAAAAACGTGCCTGTATTTTTACAGGCAGATTAAATCTGCTGTTGTTCATGTTGCAGTGCAGTGGAATCTGTTCCTTGTCGATGCTCATGCAGTGAGGTTGACGTGCAGGAGAGTTGAACCTCATATAAAAGTTCCTTTTACCAAATGGCAGCCTGGCATTGCTTTCAGCCAGTTCAGACAATGCAGTGGCTGTAGTAATTTCTGTGTTAGAGCATGCTTAAAGCTCTGAGTAGATGTTCATGGATATATGATATGGATTTTTGGGTGGGTTTTTTAGACTTCAGTTCCACTCCAGTAAGTACTAATAGACATCTCAAAATCTGCTGGAGAATTTAATTTGTCTGAAGCCTTTTTACTATGGAGTGAGTTTTTCTTCCTGTGTATCTAGGAGTCAGTTGCCTAATCACTGCTTTTAATGCCACTTCTCCCACCAGAAGTGGAAACATTATTTTCGTGCATGTGTCAGTTACAAACTATAAAATAAAATAGCTTCCATACTAGCTGGAAGAGGAGTAATGGAGGGAGTGTTGCCACCTACCCAGAAAGCTGATCGATCCACTTTAAATTTCCCCTTTGTTCACTAACTGTACAGAGATTTTCTTTTAAGCCAACAAGCCAAGTTTTTGTAGAGGATTAAGTGGCTTATCTTTCAGGTATGCATTATCTTGTATGAAAAACTAGAAAGTGTTTGAAACTTTACTTAGCCTAACTGCTAAGTGCTGGCATTTTAAAAATACATAGAAAAGCAATTACCTAAAAAAAATTAATAAAGTGCCAATAGTCTGAATTGAAGAATGGTATTTTAGTTCTCTATTAAGGCACAGATCTGAAATGAATGTTTCCTTCCAAAGTGTACAGAAATTTAGTAAAGAATCAAGCTACATACTCATTTTTCACTTGGGAGCAGAGGCACATCTCAGCTTAGAAATGAGTAAGAAAGAAGTTGAAGAAGCTGTTCTAAAACTTAAAGTAGGGTTTATGTGCTTTTTAAAAACCATTCTGAAATATGTAACTTCAAATGTCTTTCAGGCTGATTACACAACTTCCATTTAGGCTAGTAGTTGCTTTGTAATTTCAAATTGAAGCAGTTCAAATTCCTGATGTTGTTCCAAGAATAGCTAACAGCACAGGAACTTTGACATTCATTCTTTAACATAGCTATTTTCAAGTAAAATGCCCCTGAGAGAGGAAGGACAGCGGTTTATGTACCCAGTAATCCTTCTATCCTAATTTTTTTTTTTATTCATGTTATAGGATAAACAAGATACTCAAATTGTAAATGGCTTTTTTTTTTTGAGGTAGTAGTGTTCAGAAATACACTGGAAGCATGTGCTCTGAAAGCAGAAGAACTTTCTGGTTGGAGTGTAAAATCAAGTGACCCTTGTGAAAACCAGACTTAGCTCACTTTCAGAGCTCTTTTTTGTGGCTTCTCCTATATCAGAATCATAGAATCATAGACTGGCATGGGTTGGAAGGGACCCCAAGGATCACAGAGCTCCAACCCCCTGCCACAGGCAGGGCCACCAACCTCAGGCCTGGAGCTACACAAGGTTGCCCAGGGCCCCATCCAACCTGGCCTTGAACACCCCCAGGGATGGGGCACCCACCCCCTCTCTGGGCAGCCTGTTCCAGCCCCTCACCACTCTCTCTGTAAAAAAACTTCCCCCTAATATCCAATCTAAACCTTCCTTCCTTTAGTTTTAATCCATATATTCTGTACCCTTGTCAAGGATATTTCTCTGTCAGAGTCCAGGATCCAGACCACAGTTTGGTCTAATCTCCATCGTGGCTCACATGCCTGAGGAACCTGTTCCAGATCTGTAATCCTTCTGGGTCTTCACTCCTCCTGTACTGGCAGAGCAGCAGTGAAACAAAACCCTGCCAGTCTTCTCCATGAAGCTGTTTCTCAGAGGCTGGCTTTTCTTCAGTAGAAAATTAACCAAAAAAAAAAAAAACAAACCAAAAAGCTCAACCAGTTTTTCTGCATAGAATTGATTTTTATTGGCTTACAAAACGTTTGACAAGCACAACAACAAAAACCCCAACTGCTTATTCATATATAGGACTTGTCTATGTAGAAGTTGTTTCTTGTATATCCCCTCCCTGCCAGTATAGGTATAGCCTAGAAATAGAGCTCTCATGTAAGTGAGGGGGAGTGGATGGAAGCCAATCCACAAGTGCTTCTGTTGCACCTATATACCTATATAGTGCTCACAGATGGGAATTTCACAGAGATGAAATCCATGTGCAAAGGATTTATGTAAATGCTTGATATAAATGCACATCAAGACACTGTTTTAGACTACAGTGCTACCAGCCCATCACCCTCTGAATCCATTTGAGATCTTGTTGCAAGTCTCAAAACAAGTTGGTCATTAACTGAAGAATAGAAAGTAAGATGAAATCCCAAACCACTGAACTCTACATGTGAGGTATGACTGCTGTACTGCAAAGCAAACTGGAAATTACTCCTGTTGCAGTTTTCAAAACAACGTTGTCCTGGAGATAACTGCTTTCATGTTTGTGTGGTGAAGAAACTAAGGCAGCATATATTGAAGATAGAGAGAAAGCCCCCTGTTTCGTGATTCCTAACAAAAATGAGTTTTCAAAGGATACTTTAATACCTCTTGTATCAGATGCTTTCATCTTCCTTATTTAAGCTACTGTTGTTATTCTGTTTGTTTTCATTGAAAAGCCCAGAATATATTTGAGTGCAAGGAGAAGTTATGTCCTCAGTCAGATAAAATAATCCGTAAAGAATCCTGTCTCTTTCAGTCCTTGTATGTTTACTGCTCAGAATTGTACCTTAACTTCAAGAGTTAAAAATAAGATTCCATTGTGAAGTTACAGATGGATCTGTCAGTTTTACATGGGTCACAGTGGTGTTTATATACATGAAGGAACACACTTCAAAATAATCTCAACTTTTGTAATAATTAGCTCTGCAGTGCACACTGGAAGAGTAATATTGGTATCTGAGTTCATACTGAATTGTGATAATTTTAATAACTTGCAGTTGGAATTCTTACAATAGCTTGCTTTTTTCAAGAAGATATTGGGCATTTTTTAGCCCAAGTCTTTGCTGACTGTGGTTGTTGCTTGTGTTTGCAAGCATCAGATTCCAGGTGTTAGTTTTATGTTGTGTTGTGATGGGCAGCAAACAAAATGGTATTGGAGCCTTAAATTGAGGAGTGAATATTCAGTGCACTTGCCCTGCTCCCCCCCCCAAATACTTGCTTTACTGCTGTATTTAATGCTCTTATTTTTATTTCCTTTTCTGGCTGTGATATTGTTCTGAAGAGCACTGCTTCACATGCTAGCTATTCCAGGCTGTGGATTCATAGTATGACACAGACCTGTGCATTAGTCACAACCATCTGAAGCATCCTCAGTTGTACTGAAGACATTTAGCATTGTCCATTTGGTCAGACCTTAACTAAAGTTACTGCAGAAAGCCAT
This sequence comes from Porphyrio hochstetteri, assembly GCA_020800305.1. Classification (NCBI taxonomy): domain Eukaryota; kingdom Metazoa; phylum Chordata; class Aves; order Gruiformes; family Rallidae; genus Porphyrio; species Porphyrio hochstetteri. The sequence continues at coordinate 2,349,298 of CM036908.1, forward strand.
AGGCTTTCAGTCCTTTTTAATTTTAACTTTTTAAAACCTCATCTTTGTAGGGGTACAGAAATTCCTTAGTATGGTAAATGACGTGCCCCAATATTAGGATGTTCTGTTACCACGAAAGAGTTAATCTCTTGAAGTGTCACATTTCTTGCTTTTTACTTACTTAGTAACTTGATTCAGTGTAAAATAATTTCTTAACAGTGTGTAAATTATTCCTTATTGGCTGAAATTTATTAGCTATAATGTGTGGATTTAAATCATAGTTATGTTTTGTTTTGCAAACAGGCATTCCAGGCAATCATACCACTGCAATGTGCTGTTCTGATTGGTATGCATATCAGGAGTTTTACCTGCCCTTATTCCTTCCCTTTAAAATAAATACCTTTCTTTTCTTTGCTAGTTAAACTTAGATTGTGCCATTGAGGTTTCCAAACATTGCATTTCTTTTTTCTGTAAATACTGAGTGAAAGAGAGAGGGGATAGAGAACACACATTTGGGAAGTGGGCTCGGTTCCAAAAGCAATTGCTGTGTTGTCAATTTGATCAAGCAGTCTAGATCTCCCTTGGTTTTTTCTTTTTAAAACATGAATATTTTTAAAATGAGATATAGTAAGCCTCAGTAATGAGGTAGTTGTGAGGCTAGTATAAGCAACTTAGCCTGTTCACTGGTGTGGCTCTGGATATGCTTTCCCCTCTTAAATGGGAGAAGTAGGAACAATTTAGCCACCAAATTGCAGAGCAGGGAAGGTTTGGTCTACCCTCACTAAGCAAAAATTTATTCTATTTCAAACTTTAATCTATAAAAGTGTGTAGACTAAATATATGGGGGATTTAATTGATAAACACAAGGGAAATGCCTGACAGAGACAGCTGTTCTCACACTAATGGAGAAGATATTATCAAAATATATTGTAAATACAAAGTAAATTAATCTAATCAGCCTTTCTGTGGATAAATGTAAAACTTTTGTGGCCTGTTTTGAGTATATTGTGATTAGATCTCACTCCCTTTGTTATAAGGAATAGTTTTTGGTTTTTTTATCCTAACATCTTTCAAATACACACTGCATCTCACTGAGCAGTTTCTTCATTCCTTTCTGCTTTTTTTTCCTGTTGTGTTTGAAAACACAGGGATAAGAACTACTTGGCTGGGGTATGAGGTTTATCTGGACCAGTAATGGCACTGTGTTGTCTGATACCAACCATGCTTTGGCAGTGACAGATATGTTTGTGGCAGAGGTTTGTTACTCTTGGCCTACATGCCAAGAGTGGTCAGGGGATTTGATCCTGCAGTGAACGTCTGTCCTTACTGCCCCTTAATTTCCTTCCTACACATCCCCCGTGTTCTCTCCAGTTACTGATCTCTCTGCTTGGGTGTGAGCACTGTTACACAGATGCAGATAAAGTGTTTTAATTATTCTAAACAGAAATGCTGCCTGAAGTTTTCAAAGGAGCGTAAAAGTTGGTCTTGCATCGGAATAATTAGGCTCTAATATAAATTGTTGGGATTTAGGCCACAACTACGTGGCCATAAGGATGCAGATTTGCCCCAAGGACATCAAGGTGTATAAACTCTCATTACTAGATTGTGCCTTTAAATCCTGGTTCTCAGTCTTTGATTGGTATAGTGCTACTTAAAGAGTTAAAGTAATTTTCTTTTCCTTGAAGATTTAAAGCAGCAAATGTGTTAATTAGCCTTTATAAACTAATAAGGTACAATACAAAGGGCCTCACTTGATCATGTTCTGATGAGAGGTGGTCATACAAGCACACATGCATCATTAGCAGTGTCTGTGGGCTCTTTCAGGCATCTCTGAAATGTGTTAGTTCTTGAGTGCATGTTTATGCACCTTCCCATTCCTCGTCTCAAGAACAGAGGGGATCTCAGAGTCATTTACAGACACTGTGGGACATTGTTTTCTAAGTTAAGCTCAACTTTGCTCTGGTGTTCAGTCAGCATGGGTGGAACTACCAACGTGAAGGCACGTTGTAGGGAAGAGCAGGTAGAAGTTGTGTGCTTCCAAGGCCAGGCAGGAAGAATCTGTGCCAGAATAGCAGCCACCCTCTTGTCCCCCACGTCACAAACTCTTGACAAATACAGGAAATGTACTTTGCAAAAGCAGTGTGGTGTGGAGACCATGGTATGTTTTGCTTCATTACTTGTCCCTCAAAGCATTTAACTCAATTTTGGGGTGATGTAGATTTTTAGTTTTGAAGTGGTTTGGTTGTTTTTGTTGTTTATTTTTTAGAATACTTCACATAGAAGGTGCTTGACAAGTCTGTGTTGTGTTTTGTGTTCATTTGTGCAGTGGATCAGTGTTAAATGCTTTATGAAGCAAAAAACAGTTATGGATTTTAAAGTTTTTGGTTGTGGTTTTTTTCCCTTGTAAAATGTTACTGCTTTTCCCCTGATACAGTAGAACTTCAATCACAAGTTTCAGTCCCTTGCAGATGCTTATAAAAATGTAATAGGTGACTAATAACAACCTGCCATGAAGTTCTTAAGGACTTTAAATTTGTATATTTTTTCCCAGTATTTTTTTTTGTTCTTGTAACACATCAAAAGACATAAAGTTTATGTGGGAAAAAAAGCCAACTCCTAAAATTTCATAAAGATTAAAATTCTTGTGTTTTGAAGTTCTACATAGTGTATGTTTCGTCTGTACTGGAAAATTAGTGTTTCAAGCTGACAAGTTCTTGGGCTTGGTTTTTTTGACAATTTTGCAGGGAACATTTCAGTTCTTTATCAAGTCTGTGTGGTTTTTAAAATCTTGTTATGAGGACACACCTGTGACTTTGCAGTTAGAGTCCCTGAGAGAAAGCTCCACTCCTGGGAAATACACACTTAGAGCAGAGAGCTTTAAGCTGGGATTTCAGTGGTCTGGTTTTGGCTCTCAGTAGATTTGGCACGTGGTGCTTCTGAACGGTATGTATTGTGGCTTTCCAAAGGTGCTGGAGGTATCTGGCTTCCACTGAGTTCAGAGGTTTTATTAAAATTTGGCCTAGTGACTTTGTGTACTCACTTCATTCCTGTGTGAAGCTGGTGTAATATTCATTAGCTATGAAGAGGGCTGCCAGGGTGAAATACATATCTTCTGGAAGGTGAACTAGTGAAAGATGTTGTGCTGGAGGCTGAAGTTTCTGGGATATGCTGATAATCCTCTGTTGTATGAAACAGAACAGCAGTGACCTCTGCCATGTAATCTGGAGAGTGAAATAGATGGGGAGGTCTCCAGCTAAAGAGCTGAGTTCTGGAGCAAGATCTCGAGTCAAACGCTTGTTTCTGGAATTCTGCAACAAAATTTAAAGCAAGTATCTGTGTAAACATGCTGGCTTTTTCTGAATTTGTCCAAAGTGGCGCCTCAGAGGATGGGTATTTTAAATAGGTTTGTAAATAAAGATATCAGAGTAAGTAAGGCAATTTCATAATCAGCCTTATAGCACAGTTCAATAGTGCTTTTACTTACGAAAAGCTTCCAGAATATGTAATATTTCTTTTCTCTTGAGCCCGTTAGGTAAATGTTGTGTAACTTGCCCATAAAATCACGTTTTAAGATAATAACATCTGTATGATGTAAAACCAGTGATTTAACAGGAAATACCCTTTCGATCCAATAATATTTTTTTGCAACTGAGCTTCAAATAGCAAAAAGTCTGTCCTGTGTTCTGTATTGAGATTGAAGAATTCAGTTGTTCAGCTCAGCAAAAAGCCAGTTGAACAGTTGAAAGGCAAACTATTAATGTAAAATGAAATATTTTCATCTGCCTTAAGTGCAAAAACACTGACCTGAGAGAACTGATAGAGAGAGAAGAAAAAGATAAAGCTGTAAAACCATTCCAAATAATCTGTTGTTTGAGAAGAAAGTTCAGATCTGCTAAAATTGTTGGTATGGCTCATGTCTCCTCTTTTTGAGGGTCCTGAATCTCTTTGCAAAAGCTGTGTTAGGCAGCAGAATTGGAAGAAGCATAGATGTAAAAACTGGACTTGCAGAAGCCACACCAAAAGCTGGGTGGAGTAGAGAACAGAACACTGATTGCCCAGTTCTCTTCTGGGCACACAGTGCCCTTGCTCTGTGTGTCCTCTTTCTTGTCTGAAATCTTGAAATTTTGCATTACTTTCACTAAGGATTCATGGATTTACTTTTTTTTTTTTTAATTTCCCTATTTTAAGGTGTCAAGAGGCAGCTAAAATGTAATATTTGTGGTTTTTTCAGTTTATACTTTGACACCTCATGTAACTGGAAATGAAAACCATTGTAGGAGCGAGACCAACTTTGGGTGTATTTTCCCTTTTTGAGGCGGTCACTTCTCACACTTTTCTTTGCTTTCTCTTGAGCTGTCTGCTGCTGATGATGATATTTTTCCCCAATAACTGACAAGGAATGTTGTTCCAGTAATGAGTGGTGGGCTTCCCAGAGAAATGAATATATATCTCTCTCAGAAAGGCGATGATGATGTGCCAGCAAAAAAAAATAGCATGGATTTTAACAACTTTATCAAGTAAGATATTAAGGTGTTACTACATCCAAGTTGGAATACTGTCAAATTCTATGTTTATATGCAGGAACTTGACGAGAGGAGTTGGTAGATTTAGAGAGTTACTAAGAGCCGTGGAAACAAGAACTACACAAAATCTGCGAATGGTAAGTTGCATTAAACCACACTGCTGCTGCAGTATCTGAATTTTAGTAGGCAGTTAAAGCATAAATATAGTGGACAAGTTATAGAGTAATGATAGGAGATAATAGAATGATTTGGGCTGGAAGGGACCTTAGAGAGCATCATCTAGTTCCAACCCCCCTGCTGTAGGTAGGGTCACTCTTCACTAGACCAGATTGCTAAAGCCACATCCAACCTGGCCTTGACCACTGTCAAGCCCAACTCTCTCAGCTTGTCTTGATAGGAGAAGAGCTCCAGCCCTTTCATCATCTTTGTGGCCCTTTGGAGTCACTGAACAACTTACATTGTCAGAAAATATATCATTCTTTCCATAGGGGTTTATCCTTTTTTTGCATCTTTTATGTAATAAAGGGCCAAGGCTTCTATCTTTTGCTATCATGTAATGATTTCCAACATGTCCTAGATTAGTTTCCTGATACTACACCTTTAAAACTTCCAAAGTGGTAATAAGGAAGGTAATTGGTTTCTTAATTCATTTAATAACTGATTCTTAGTAAGAGTAAGGATATTAAAATTATTAAATAATAGACTTTCAATGTAGAGGGGTAATACTGCAAACCTGAATAGAATAAAAAGATGAAGTGCTTCTCATGTGATAGGGATTAAGGTGGAAGATGCAGATCATGTTGTGCTTTCCATGGCTTAAGTATTACACATCTGTTGCTGCGAAGTACTGCCGATCCTGTTGCAAGCGTAGGTCCTGCCTTCGTTGTCCTGCCCTGGCACTCATGTCTGGGTTTTCAGCATTGGCATATGTGGCCACACAACTTGTGTGCCTATGTATTAAATATTAAACAGGAGATTAACAAGGTAGTTCAGGACTACAGGGTGACTTCAAATCTTTAGGTAAATGTTACTTAAGTAAATATTATTTTAAGTATTTCTGTGCTTAAATATGATACTGAGAATAGTTGGTCAGAATACACTTCTTTTCATGCTGATTACAACCTTGTCTCACTTTCGCTTTTACAGACCATAGCAAGACAACTGGCTGAAATTTTGTTACGAGGCATGTGTGAACAGAGTTACTGGAATCCACTGGAAGATCCTCCCCACCAGTCCCCCCTAGATGATCCCCTTCGAAAAGGTTCAAATACTAAGAATTACGCGCTCAGTAGAAGACCGCGGGTTTACACTGGAGAGAAGTATGGCTGAGTTTATACCTCTCTTGTTTCTCTAACTGTAGTTCTTACCCAGTACCTGAGGTTTTTGAAAATTTAGAAGGAATTGGGCAGTGTGAATGAGAGTGCTTCCCATGCCATGTGTGCATGTATATATTCTCTGAAGAGCACTAGGGGAGCAAGGTGCATCTGTGTTCACTCTATGCATGAGACCTTTTCTCCTCGATTACCAGCATGTTTTTTTAGTTCTGTACTGGGGTATGTGGTAGAGACAGTATCTCTTATACATGGGGTGCAAAAGAAAAGATGAACCGGGTGGCAAATCTGAGATTGCGTATTTTAAAAGTGGTGTGCTGTATCTAGACCTCTATTCTATATAGAAAGGAAGGAGTTAGCAGTATGGAGATTCAAATAAAGCCCTGAAAGGTTAAAAAAACCCCTCCAAACATATCTAGCAATTTATCTAGCAGTTTCAAAGGTAGTTTATTTCCCAAGGCAGATACCTTTTAATCTTCTTAGGTTAGTTGTGGCATTTCACTATGATGCCACCTTTTTGTTGAGTTTTATTCTTTTCCTGGTTAAGATAGGTGGTATGCTATGGATCATTTTTATGTAGTGTATCCCATGATTAATTTTAGAGTAGCTTTAGAGTGTATGTTTTCTTGAAAATGCCTGGGATTTTTTTGAAAACCACTCACTGCTAGTATTACTATTAAATGTGGATAGCCATTTCTAAGGTCACGTTTTCCTTAGACACACCCTGACTGTGCCAAAAATATATATTGACAAAATTTCTCACTTTATTACAGGCCTTGGGTGTAGCTTACTGCCTCAAAGTTATGTGCTTGTGTCTTTAGCACTGTCTCTCTTAATTTATTTTTATATCATTGAAACTTTGTTTTGTGCTTTTTTTTTTAACATAATCTGGAACCTTTGCACTGCTCTACTTGTATGCCATGTGCAAGTCCTTCTGAGATCTTGTCTTTTCTAAATATATCTATTTAATGTAGTCAGTACTACAGCTTGCTGCTTTTTATGCATGCTGAAAAGCATTGCAAGGCAAGAACTGGAAAATAAATTGCAGCAGTGGAGATGATAATCTAGCCAAGATTGTGCTTTGCAGGAGCAGGACAGTGCTAAGTAATGCAGGTGGAAAAGATGGAAATTCCAGTTAAACTTGAGAAAAAAATTTACAGAAGAGCTTGTGGAGTCTGGAGAGTATCACTGGAGATACTAACAATCCAACTGGACATGGCCCTGAGCAACCTGCCAACTGACCCTGCTCTGAGTGGAGGGGCTGTAGATCCCCAGACACACCCCCTCCAACCTCAGCTATTCTCTAAACTCCGTGTGATCTGGGAATCTCTCTTGAAGAGTCTGTTCTCTGTTCCATATGAAATTTTGGACCCTTTTTCTCCCAAGAAAGTACCTGGTTTGTGGATACACCTTGATTGCTGCACTTACAGACTCTGCATTTGTTCCCCAAATGGGGGGAGTCTCTTTTATGCAGTCACACGTTTTCTCATTCATCTACTTGGTTTCATACAGCAAACCCCAAAGAACACAGTCTGTTCCTCTCTGGCAATATATACACTTTATTAGTTAATATGAAAACTTTTCTCCATAATGTGTTCCAAAAAGTGCAAAAAAGTCATCTGCTGTGGTAGATTGCTTGTAGAAGTAGCCCTGCCTTAAACTCTGAGGAGGTGTTTTGTTTTAGTGTTCACAGTATCTTTGTATTGTAGCACAGAACACAGCCTTAGTGCAGGCATTTGAGTTGTTCAGCTGCATTTATCACAGCTTTCCATTAATAAATAGTTTATGCAGCAGCGAGCATATATATTTCTGGTGTCTTTCATAGCAGGTAGAATCTTCATCTTCAAAGATTTCTAGCAATTCTCCTTCTTTGACCCAGAATACTTACTGCAGGTTTCTCAGACTGAGACTGTCAAAGTTGTGTTCTTCATTCTCAACTCATCCTTTTGCAGAAATACACCCCCTGGCAAAAGTGGGGCTGTGCTCAGTGTCATTTTCTTGTTCGTGGGACGTGCAACTGAAGAGTTCCACAATCTGAACAGAGCATGTAATTAAGTCCTTTTCTCTCCTCATGAGTGATTAATATCAGATCAGGTAAAACATGTCTAAGCCCAGTATCATGTCTCCAGCAGTGACTGAAAGTACGTACTTCAGACAGTGAGTATCATGACAGACATGTAGGGAACGTCTTGACCACCAACTCTGCTGGAGTCTGAAATGAACTGGGTTTTTTCCTAGATATGCTGCTTGATATATTAAGCAACTGCATTGTGTTCTTTTGAGGATGATGAATGTGATTTGGCTATTTATGATTTTGTAGATCTCTGTTGCTGCTGCTTCACTTTTCTTTATCCTCAGTTGAAGAACTGATAAACTTCTTGGCTACTAACCAAAGGCAAACCATTTAATGTTTTCACTTGCCTCTTGCTCTGTCCTGTTACCTTGAAATTACTTTACTTGTGTCCCTGTGCCTCTGTCAGGAGACACAGAAAATGTCCAAGTTCAGTCAATTAAATAGAGCTTTTTGCATACACACAAACCCAAAACGACAGGTCACAGTAATTTCTGCATGAAGAGGATCTTCACTGTTTGACTCAAACATCAACTTATTTACCAAATGATATTCAAAGTTGTAGGGATAAAAAAGAGATTTCTTATGTTTTGCTGAGTGACATTTTAGTAGTTCTCTTTGGGACAAATTCCCTTTTTTCTCTGGAACTATTTCCAGTCATTATTCTGCTTTTTGGGAACATCTGCCACTCAGGTTATATCTACCTTCAGGTTTCTAAATTCTGCCTTGAAGACTAGATAGGTAAATACAGAGCTCTGTGTTTCTTCCTCTTTACTCCTTATTCCCTGTCCTGGGGGGTTCTGATTAATGAGTGACTGTGGTTTGAAATAATTATTTTTTGTTATTTAAAAATAAAATTTTCTTCGAAGATTTAGGATACTCTTCAAAATCTGGTGACCAACATGCATTGCTTTAAAAAAAGAAAAGCCAATAACAAACCTCCTACCTTGAGGACTTAGCTGCTGTATATTACCAGAATACCTTTCTAGTGTTGCTGCTTAAACTCTCTGGAGTTCAGATGTGTAGTTTTCCATTTCCTTTCAGGCATTTAATTACTATTTAAATTTATAGGTATTTAAAAAATCCAAGAAGATGTTTCAATCTCTGAAAAGTTTTGTTTCCCATCTATAATTTATTTTGCTTTAAACACCCCTGGGACTATAGGAATTGCTTATTAATAACAAGAAATTATTTTCTATGTTTAAACAGTTACTTGTGGAACTGTTGGTCTGAATTAATAGAAAATAGGACTTGTGCTAATTCAGAAACAGTTTAGAGAAAGAAATCAGAAAAGTTAGAACCCAGTCACTGGCATTTTGTGCAAGTGTGTGAGAGTGATTGATTGAATTCCTGCCAGTCATGTACCCAGTGCAGATTTCTGTTGTCTGTCCACCAGCATAGAAGAGTATTCAGAAAGCATCCAGTGTTTAGAGAAAGCAGTAAAGCTGCAAACTAGTCCTATGCAAACCTTTGGTATCAAGACATAAGGAAGTGTACTTCATTAAAACCAAGTATTTTAACTACTTGGAAGTAACAGTGGTTGTGGCAAGCAGACAGAGATTGCCATGGCTCTATTTAAAAATATTCCCAGCTATTGAATACATCAGGAAAACAATTCTCAAGCATATCTCCTGAAAGACTAATAGAAGTATGTATCTATGCATTGCATAGAAATACAAAAGTGACCTTGTTCTTGTGAGTTTCTTGTTCCTCACCTTTGAATCAGTGACATCTGCTCAGATAGATGAGGTGCTGGCAGGTAGTTAAATATGGGTGCAGTTTTTATAGTTGTCAAATTATGTGCAACTTTGGGATCTTTGTGTTCAACTTTGACAGCTGTGGTGGTTTTGTTCTCTTCTTGTGTTTGGCCAGCTTTTCTAAAATGCAAATTTAGAGTATTGCAAAGAGATGCATTTTGACCAGTCATTTTCTCTGTGTAATTTACTGTTCCCTTTTCTGGAAATTTTCCATTTTTTTACATTATTCTTACTATGTTTGTGTAAGCTACTTCTAAAAGCAATATATTCTGCTTAAATAATTAAATTCTCATTTTGAACAGCATCTTTTGTCCTCAAGAAAATACAGAAGAAGCCTTACTGTTGCTGCTTATTAGTGAATCTATGGTAGGTAAACTAGAGCGAATGTGCATGTGCTCTGTGTGTGTGTGTGTGTGTATTTTCCTTGATGGCTTTCTTTTTAAAAATGAAAATAGAACTCCTTTTGTCAAGTCTTACTTTGACTTGTGTTTCATTTTCTGTTCAGAAAGCAGGCAGTTACTTCTGAAACTGAAGCTTCTGTTCCTCTGAGCCAGCAAGATGAGGTCTGCAAGTGTCAGGAATAGTTTTTCTCCTTTAGAGTGGCCAAACCTAACCTCCTCCTAACCGTAGGCAGGTGAACACAAAGCCAAGTCTTTCACTTGGCATCACTTATCAGTATGAACCACTGTTACACCAGCTGGTTGCCATTCAGACACTCAAAACATAAGTTATTTTGTTGTAAAAAAACAAATCAAAGTTTACTAGATGAGCTTAAGAAACACAGCCAGAGAGTATTGTGCATTCAACCTCAGGTGGCACTGGAATTTGTAAGTGGTAACTATTCATGGTAACTGCCAATCCAGCCTTTGCTACTGGCTTTTATTTTTTTAATGTCCTTAATCACCTTCGTAGGTGATTCCCTTCAGTGGCCTCCTTGTACCTTGTATCAGCCTTTCATGTTTTCCTTCAGCATGGTTTCACTAGTCCTGCCAGGTACTGACATTCTCAGATCAGGTCAGTTACATGTTCTCACATGGCAGAAATGAGAAACTGAAGGTGGAATTTTTGCTGGTTTTCTAACTGCAGGGGTAGAACCTTTACAACCTGAGGCATGATATAGTAGACTGTCCCACTGGACATCAGTGAGACTTAGCTTTTTAAGTTCTTTAGGTGACTCAAATGCTTTCGTGGTCTAGCATTCTTTCTATTTTGATACAGTTAAATAGGATCAGAACACTTTACTCAACATTGTTCTGTTTTTACTAAAGTGGCAAACATTTACATTGTAGTGTGAATTACTTCCTTAATTCCTAGTGATCTGCTTTGCAACATTCATGATAGAATCTGTCACCACAAAATTAGACTGCACAAACATTTCCACGTGTCATGTACTGGTTTTGCTGTAGTATATCCCCATCACTGAAAGGGGCCCCTCTGCTTCTGTAGGGTGCCTGAGCAGCTCATGGCAGGAATCTGAACTGTGGTCATGGTGTGAAGCAGAAGCAGCCCCCGTTCTGCAGGATATCACTACTGTTTACTGTGTTTGCATGTGTACTTGTTGCATATCAGTGTTACGAAGCTAAACCACCCAAATTAAAAGTACTGCCCTATTAAGTGTCATTTCAGGTTACTTACAGCTTTTCCTTTGTGAATTACATCTGCCTAATTATATCGAATGCTTGTCATTGTGGAGCATGTACTCTTAGCAAGCTTTCAATAGTTTGTCTCTTTACAGCTACTACAGGTTATCTCAGGGAAAAGAGCTTGTTTGGGGGGAGTATAAAATCTTTCACAATTGACTTACTTTGGCTAAACCAATTGTTCACATTAGTTTTGGAAAAGGGAAAGGGGAAGATTGAGCATAAAAATGTGATCCTCCCCCTCTGCTCTGCCCTGGTCAGGCCCCACCTGGAGTGTTGTGTCCAGTTCTGGGCTCCCTGGGATAAAAAAGCCAGGGATCTCCTGGAGAGAGTCCAGAGGAGGCTACAAAGGGGATGAAGGGCCTGGAGCATCTCCCCTGTGAGGAAAGGATGAGTGAGCTGGGGCTGCTCAGTGTTTTTCCCCAGTGAGGGTGAGGGAGCCCTGGGACAGGCTGCCGAGGGGATGTGGAGTCTCCATCTCTGGAGAGATTCCAGCCCCGTCTGGACGCCGCCCTGTGCAATATGAGCTGGGGAGCTGCTTTGGCAGGGGGTTGGACCCCATGAGCTCTCCAGGTCCCTTCCAACCCGTGAGATTCTGTGATTCTGTGATCACTAGAGATTTATCCCTCTGAGAATTGAGAGCTGTTATTGCAGCTTCAGTGCATGCTAACTTTCTAGCTGTAGTAGTTATGAAGTAGTCTGTGATCTATGCTTTCAAACCCAATATTTGGGAAAGAAATAAGAACAGAAGATTGAGTAATTGTTTTGATGTGGTATTGGGTTATTAATGTAGTATGTTCTCCTCCTTGTATTGTCTGTGAATTAGTAAAAAACCACATAAGGTGTCAAGACTCCTGTCCTTCAAGAACTTACTGAAGTAAATATTAAAAAGCTGAATGAGGATCTGACATAAAAGTAGCATTTTGTTTAAGCTGTGTATATATAAGCCCTAAATCATATAATTTATTTTTAGGAAATGATGCACTGTAACATAATAACTTCTTGGTTTAGATCTGGTGCAATATATATCCAGAAAATTGAATCTTGCTAGTGGGTTACAAAGGGTACTTTTGTGCCACCTTGATGTCCCTTAATTTCTGAGTTCAGAAAGGATGCTTTGAGTAACATTTAAATTGTAATGTTTATGAAAGAAATACTCTGGGAAAGATAGTTCTGTACTTCTTAAGTGTTCTAATTCTCTTATAGATGCATTTCAGAGTACAAATGTCCCTTTTAGCCACGTGACTGCTGCCAGTGTCTAATGAGGAAAGTCAGCTGCAGCTGCCATCACTCTTACTGTAAGATGTCCTCATATTCTAGCTGTTACACTTGCAAAGTATAGACCAACCTTTCCTTACCTAGGCAGGAATTGAGTAGAAAGATGGGATCTGAAGGACTGACATCTTCATGTTACAGTATGTTGCTGTATGATTGAGGTTGGAAGGGACTTTTGGAGGTAATTTTGTCCAACCCCCCTGCTCAAGCAGGGCCACCTGGAGAAGGCTTTCTGTCTTGTGAATGTCTCCAAGGAGGAGATTCCACCACCTCTCTGGGCAACCCATACCTGTGCTCAGCCACTGTCATATGAAAAAAAGAGTTTCAGAGGGAACCTCCTGCGTTTCTTTCAGTTTGTGCCTGTTGCTTCTGGTCCTGTCACTGGGCACCACTACAGAGAGCCTGGCTCTCTCACCTTTGCACAGTCCCTTCAAGTATTTATACACATTGGTAAGGTTTTCCCCAAAGCCTTCTCTTCAGGCTGAAGAGTCCCAGCTCTCTCAGCCTCTCCTCACAGAAGAGATACTCCAGTGCCTTATTCATCCTAGTGATCGTTTATGGAACTGTCTCCAGTAGCTCCAGATCTTGTACTGAGCATCCCAGAATTGGACCCAGTACTGCAGGTGTGGCCTCACCGATGCTGAGTAGAGGGGAAAGATTGCCTCCTTCCATGCAGTCCAGGATACCAGTAGCCTTCTTTCTAGCAAGTGCACATTGCTGGTTCCTGTTAATTTCATGTTCACCAGGACCCCCAGGCCCTTGTCTCCCAAGCAGCTTTCCAGCTGGGTGGCCCCCAGCATATACTGGTGCCCGGGGTTGTTCCTTTCCAGCTATTAGACTTTGCACTTCCAAGTCTTTGTTAAAGCCTTTCATTAGGTTCCTACTAGCTCATTCCTCAAGCCTGTTGAGGTCCCTTTGGATGGCAGCTCAGTCCTCTGGTGTGTTGCTTCCTCCTCCATTCTGTATCCTCAGCAGACTTGCTGGGAGTGTACTCTGCCCCACCATCCAGATCATGAATGAAGATTTGGAACAGGATTAGGCCCAGTATCAGTCTCTGGGGTGCACTGCTACTTATTGGCCTCCAACTAGTTTGCATTTCACTGATCAGCACCTCCTGGGCTCAGCTTTATGTGCTGTTTCCTTCTTCCACTGTGGCTGAGCTGAGTGAGGCTGCTCACATTTGCCTGGGGCTTGAGGTGTGTTTCAGGTGAGTGTGGCCAGCTGGGTAACACCAGTAACACCAGTTGCTGTTTAACTGTGGCTTTATTCTGAAACACTGAACGCTTCAGTATGTACGTACACTCTGGTTTAGAATTAGGCAGAGGATTGTTCAGGTATATAAGATATCCTTAATGCTTACATGGCACCCTATCCTGTAATACTCCTTTGGCATCATCAGATGTTTTCACAAGTGGTGCTAGTTCATAGCTTGTTCTGTACCTGCAAGGAATTGAGTCAAATAGTGATTCAATATGGATTTAAAAAGGAAGAGGTTCTTGAAGCTGACTAAATATTTATGCAGTGTAGAAAGGAAAAGCCAAAGACTTCTTGATCAAAAGAAAGCAAAATGTCTGGTTTGGGGGAGGTGGGGGGTGGGTGTGTGTTTTCAAACCAAGCTGTGGATTATTCAGTTGATAATTCCTGAAATGTCTGTGCATTTTATGCTCCATCTATCTCTTTGAAAATTTATTTCATTATTCAATTATTCTGATTTTAAAGCTGTATTGAGTGTGTTCAGGATACTGTTACTCTGTTAAAGCAGAGAAACAATCTATTATGTGTCATTCCTCATCTCTGAAAAAGGGGTAAAGAGCTGCCCATTAAGCTTGAGTGTATGTAGGTAAATGTTTTAAGGGGGCTATGCTCTATTATTAAAAAAAACCCAACCAAACAAAACCAAAAAAAACATCAAAACTATAAAAAGGAAGAGGAGGAGAGGGAAGGATCTTTAACTTCTGACCTCAGACTAACAGATATATTAACATTTTTACCAATGGGAATATTAAGCATCAAGAAATCTAGAAATAGGTAATTTATCTATATAAGGTACTTTAAGAGGCTTGATGGCACGGTGGGAGAAGCACTGGTTAGTTCCATAGAGGTAGTCTTAGCTACCAGAAGACCTGAATTTTATCTTTTGCTCTTAAACAAGATTTTTCTGTGAACATGGTCAATTCATTTAATCCTGTTTTAGCTCAGCTTTCTTCCTTCTCAAAAGTGTAATTAAGGAATTCAGTTTGCAATGTGCCTTTCACAAAACAGGATTGGAAGAACAAAGCCTTAGTGCAAGCATGGCCTCATTCCAAACCCGTGCTGAGAACCAGGGGCAGCTTTCACTCCATGCTAGTTAACGCCTGAAAGTGGCTCTGTGGTGATTCTAGGCAGGTTACCACTCAGAAGTGAGAGAGATCATGTCATAGTGTTACAGAGAGGAAAGAAACTGATTGCCTTGTTTGCCTGTTTGGAATAGAAGATTTGAAATCCTCCTAGTGATTTTTTACTAGCATACAAAAAAATTACATTTTGAAAGATTATAATGTATGTTATAGTAAAAACACCCTTATTTTGGCTTCTATGAACTCTTAAATAATTGAAAATACATCACTTAATTTATGTAATTAGAATAAATTTAAAATAGATCTGTATAAAAACATAAATCTTGCCACTAGTGTATGTATCTTGCCACTCCCACCTGGAGTGTTGTGTCCAGTTCTGGGCTCCCTGGGATAAAAAAGACAGGGGTCTCCTGGAGAGAGTCCAGAGGAGGCTACGGAGATGATGAAGGGCCTGGAACATCTCCCCTGTGAGGAAAGGCTGAGTGAGCTGGGGCTGTTCAGCCTGGAGAGAAGACTGAGGGGGGACCTGATTAATGTTTATCAATATCTGAAGGATGGGATGCAGGGGAAATGGCCAGCCCCTTTTCAGTGTCTGTGGGGACAGGACAAGGGGCAATGGCTGCAAGTTGGAGCACAGGGAGTTCCACACCAACATGGGGAAGAACTTTTCCCCAGTGAGGGTGAGGGAGCCCTGGGACAGGCTGCCCAGGGGGTGTGGAGTCTCCTTCTCTGGAGAGATTCCAGCCCCGTCTGGACGCTGCCCTGTGCAATATGAGCTGGGGAGCTGCTTTGGCAGGGGGTTGGACCCCATGAGCTCTCCAGGTCCCTTCCAACCCCTGTGATTCTGTGAGTCTGTGAAATTGGTGATTTGTGCTGTCTACAAATGAATAGCAGGTACTATCTCTCTGTATCACCTGTATCAACTGCTGACTGTCGGTCTGAATAGAGTAGTGGTTACTTGAGCAAAAGTCCAGCCTGACGTTGTTTCTTCTGTTGTGGTGTGTTTCAGGCCAACCGAGATGCTGTGCTGAGCAGAATCCCGGAACACAGAAACGATCGGATCATCAGTTTGCAAAGTGCATCTGTAGTCTATGATTTACTTACTATAGCCTTGGGAAGAAGAGGCCAGTATGAAATGCTTTCAGAGGTTTGTTGATGATAATGAATATATTTAGCAGTGGTTTTGTTGCCTATTTCTGTTAATCGTGGTAACTGCAGTGGTTGGTAATTGAGGGCTAAACAAGTATGGGATGCTGTCATTCTGACCGCTGTATAAATGCTTCTGGTAGTTTCTACCCCAAAAAGTGTACTGTCTGAATTTATACAAGTGACTTGAGGTGGTCAAGCAAAGACATAATAAGTAATAATAATAGAGGACTTTTATTAAAATCAAAATATCCCAGTTCTTCTCTGGTATATGTTGACAGTCACCCTTTAATCTGCATCTCCCATGATGTTAAGATCTGATTTTGTTTTATTTTTTCTTGTTGAAAGTACCTCATAGCTGCAAGTTGGTCATACAGGTAAATTTTATCAGTACAATAGAAAGTCTTTCACAAAACTAAGGAGTGTGAAAGGTACAATATCATCTCATCAGGAATATTTCCATTTACTCTGGTGGGCTGGAGAACCTCTCCTACAAAGAAATGTGTTTTAGTCTAGAACTTTCTAAAGGAGAGACATTGACAAGTATTGTAAAAAAGCAAGCTTAAAAAGGTAACTGAATTATCTTTTCTTTAAGGGGCTGGCAACCTTTCCTTTTATACAGTAGCCTAACACCTAGACAGGTGCAGAGCATGCCAATTCTTGTATTCTGTCTGGTGTCATGCTGGCCTTTGTTTGTTGTAGGCATTTTACATTTTTAAAATATTAAATGCCCATTATATTAATGGGAACATCACAGGTTCCTGGGATTCCTCCACTGTCTCTTCTGGGACACTTTGGGTAGTATTTATGTCACAATGGATGCAAGTTGTGTTTTAACTTGACTTAGATCTTTGATCTTAGTGCCTTTTAGAAGTTGCTAATTGTGTTAGTGGTGAGCTTGGTTACAGGCAAAAGTAGAACCACGAGTATCTGGAAAGTTAAAGAGCCTCCATGTTTGACCAGCTGCTTAGTTAAGACTTTTTAGCCACTGACTTGGGCTTTGACAATGAAGTTCACATAAGGCTCATTCTAAGGTCTTTCATTGTTCTTTTTCAGTTTGGGTCTAGCATCTTCATATTTACATTCCATCAAAATTGTGTGTCTATTCTTTTGAAATCTTCTCTTTGAAAACCAGAAAATAATTCTGGAATGTTTGAAAAATCCTTTTCAATACAGAATAAGTAAAATGTTTTAAATGTCCATGAACTGTCTATTCTGAACATGGAAAAAAAACATCTTATGAAGACTTGGTATAATAGACAATGCTTATTTTAGCATACAGACACTCTAGATCCCCAGCTGCATCTGGAGCTTAGCAGGAAATGGTTAGATTGTCATTTGTTTCAGTTCTTGTCATCCAAAACACAGCAGAAAATACAGACTTTAAGAAGCTGTTACAGTTTAGTGGGTACTTAGAGGACATGTGCCCTCAATCCTGCAGCCCACTGTCTGAAACTTCCGTAATTTAAAGTATTGCAATAAACACAAATTCAGAAATGTCAGATGTTCCATTCTGTTATGTAATAGGCATATAGTTTTTTGCTGGCTTCATTCTCTGTGAGCTCATTCTGGTTGTAGCTTCAAGTCAGAAAGCACCATTGTTCTGTTTGTGGAAATGGTGTTCACCCACCAGTTCTCATCTTCTGGTTTAGCTGTAGCTGATTACTTACAGAAGTAATTAGTTGTGATAAAAGAACATAAAATGATAAAAAATCCTTATTAAACTTTTTTAATGCTGAGTCATGTTCTTAATTGAAAAGGTCATATTTCTTTATGGGGTTTGTATACACCAGGCTTTCCATTTCTTACAGCTACTTCAACTAAATCAAAGAACTTTCTACTGTCACAATTCTTTCCTAAACAAAAGTACTCTGACTGTCATCAAGTTGGTTTTTAAGCTTTGTAGGATATGACACACTGAGCTTATCACTGTCCTACTAGGAGAGATGTTTTCTAGACCAGAAATTTTCCAAGGCACTCATCTTTCAACTGTCTAACTTCAAGTATATTCTTTTCTGCAGGAGATGATAGCAATAAGCAACAAAAATCAGTAGTGCTTTCAAAATTCCCTGTCCATTTAGTGATTTGTGATTATTTACAAGGCAATATCAGCAGTTGCATTTCTCCCTTTCAGGAGAGCGATTGTGCTGAATGTGTTTTCAGTTACTTAAGTCACTTGCCATTATCCTGAATATTATCTGAACTTGCAGTTTTCCAGGGTATTATTGCTCATTATGTAGTTCTCATTTATTTCTTAATGGAGCTTGTTTTTCTTTGAAATGACTTCTTGTTACTTGGTTCAGAAGAACCCAGTTGATGAGGTGTTCATATTGCTGTATAGGTCACATACACGTACGTGCATGCATCTTCTTTACCCCCACAGGTGCCAACCACCAATTTTGTGATCTTACAAAGAAAAACAGTGTATAACTTGACATGGTTCATACTGAATGAAGCCAAGTGAATAGAACTTGAAGTCAAGGAAGAAGAATGATAAATATCTCATTAATACACTGAGACTCAAGCCTTTTAGAATAATCTACGTTTGTTTCCTGTGTCCCTATAATTACAAAATTATAACAACCTAAAGCATCAACTTCTCCAACTTCTTTATTTGCTGCTGGTTAGAACTGGCAATTAATTTTTAATTAAGCAAGGCCTAGAAAAGAAGATTTTTGTTGTTCTAATTATGAACAAATATCTCTGTATAATTAATACACACACACATGTGTTTAAGAAGTATGATTAGTCAGCCTAAAATCTTCTTAACATCTTTTCTCTTTTAAGTATTAAGTTTCCATGCACAGCTTCTTTGTGTAAATCTCTGGGATTATACAGCTGCTGCAGGTCAGAGTCCTGGAAGAAGTCCTGAAATCATTTGTAAAGCACTTCTATCAAAATAAGTAGGGTGAGTTGTATGTCTTAGAAAGTGTACTGGAAAAGATAACCCTGGATTCATTCTCCTTCATTTAGAGGCACTCATTTCAGCACCACCGTTCAGCAATTTTGGGAGGAGTGTACCTTACCTAGGCATCTCTGCAAAGAATTGAAAGTAATAGAAGATAACACACATAAGTTGTTTCTTGCTGTGATCTTTTTGCTTCTATTAATGGAAAAAAAGTCCAAAGGGAAAATCCTGTTTTGGTTTTCTTAATGCATGTTTAATTAGCTACACACTATATACGTAGTACTACTATTTAATTACCACACATGCAATCTGGTGATGAACTTATAACAATAGTATTAGACAGAATTTGATTTTAGAAACTTCGTTCCTTTATTATGATTTCATAAAAATTGAATTGAATCTTGATACTGGACATTATTTAGAATGAAACATTCTGGCACACATGACAAAGTTAGCAAATAACACACTTGGTTGTGGGGGTTTTGCTTGTTTGGTTTGTTGTGTTTGGTTTTTTTGTGGGTTTTTTTTAAAATCCTCTGCTGTTTTTTGCTTCAGGTTCTCTTAAAGTGTGGGAACACACTACACACCTGGCTGTGCTTTTTCTAATGTTGAGGCTGAGTTGGAATGTAAAATAATTCATGGTATTTCTGTTTAGCATGTACATTGTGGCTGTTAGAGGAAAAAAGCTGTTTTATGTAATTGGACTCTGCAGACCAGAAAGTTAATTGCTAAATCAGCTTAATTCAGAAAAGTTTTGCACCTTTAGACTATCTGGAGTTGGCCTGATTAGTAAAAATAAGGTTAGCAAAATGAAATAATTCTTATTGACAACAGCAGATATTAAACCTTCAAAATTAACAGATAATACTAATTTAATATATTTCAACTCAGCATAGTCATAATGAATTTCCTTAGGTCATTCAGTTATTAAGTGGAGTATCTCAGCAGAATATTGAGTATGAAGTTAAAATTCGTAGAAATAATCCTGTCAGGTGAACCTTTACTCCCACCTGCCTCTGTGATACAGAGATGTACTCAGGGTGCCATTGCTTGTGTGTACAATTTTCTCTTTAAGACACATCTCCTGCCTTTTGCAGCTGGTACCTTCCAGTAAGCTGATACTTACCCTTGCTTCTCTCAGACTAAACAGAACAGTACCATCAGGGGTAGTTAAATAAACATGGTAAACAGGGAATCAGTTTTCTCTTCAATGTTTTTTCCCATATAGAATCTGGCAGCTGTTTTCATTTAACTTCTTTGAATGATTTAAATTTTTAATTAAATCTAATTATTTTAGACTAGTCTGTCTTCTTAATGATTGAAGTATATGTACTTAAATAACAATTTTCCCCCCAAAATCAGTGTTTAGAAAGAGCCATGAAGTTTGCATTTGAAGAGTTCCATCTCTGGTATCAATTTGCATTGTCCTTGATGGCAGCAGGAAAAGTAAGTCTTAATGTTTTGATGTTGTACTTCTGATGTTTCCTGTTAGAACAACATTTGGCACGTCCATAATTTTCCTCTGTAGTGTTTCTGACTGATTCTAATCTTTAAGTTGATGAAGGACACTATACTACTAAATATGTGCCTAGTGGTGTGCAAAGAATATCCTTACCTCAATGGTTTTTACCTTAGGAAGACTGAAAGGTGGTGACAAGAACATTGTTGCCAACAAACTTACACTAAGCTAATTGAGTGTAAGCAGTGAATTACACCAGATCTTACCATCCAGTAGCAACTTATTTAATTGCTGTTTTGCTGAACAAATTTTACACTTCAGTACAAATTAACACCAGTGGGCTTTTTTCTTCCTTTGGGTGTTTCTGACTGTGTTTCTGACTGAGTCTTTGAGACTCTGCATTCTGTGCAGTTAAAGTGAGATGGAATGTTTATTCCAATTTTGTATAACCTAAGAGCTTATGTTATCAGACACAAACTTTGATTTTTCAGCTCTTTTTGCTTTCCTTGTTATGTTATGGAAAATAATTCACATTCGTTATGTCATGTAAATAATGCTAATTTTCCAAAGTGTCATTCTCAATGGGAGCAATTTGCTCATCTTCAGCATGGGGGAAAGGAATGATTTGTATTTTCTTTAGAAAATATTTTTAGAAGCACATTGGCTCTGAAGAGGGTTGATTCCCATTCTCTGTTTGCTTTGAATTATCTTCTGAACTGTGACTGGGGGGAGGTAAATGAATTAAAAAAGAGGAGAAGTGCCAGTCTGTTGTACAGTTTTCTCTCAGAACTATTCCTAAATGCAGTTGTAATGCCCAAAGAACACTAAAACACTGCTTCTTTGGAAGTCCCTGTCCTGTTTCTGCTCTTTTATTTGCTTGGCTCAATTGTTGTGAGCTTACAGGCCTAGCAGGGTTTTAAATGCATCTCAGAAATGTTTCCTGGATCCTGTCCTGCTGGAATTAGTGATGCACTTTATGCTTGTTCATAGGGGTTAAATTGGCACTTGCATGAGGAGTTGTGACAACTTGTGTCCCCTTCACATGGAAAAATAAAGTAAATGATGGGAATAGGAATCTTCTGTCTGTGAGACATATTTATGCTTTTAGTCATTTCAATGGGAAATCTTTCCAACAGTCTGCTCGAGCTGTTAAGGTCTTGAAGGAATGCATACGTTTGAAACCAGATGATGCCACTATTCCACTCCTTGCTGCAAAGCTGTGCATGGGATCTCTCCACTGGGTAAGCTTTGCCACTGTTTGCCTTTTCAGCAAGAGCTGGGCTAAAATGCAATGAAATCTTGGGTTAGGGATGTAGCAAATACTTTTTGCACAGTGACTGCATGCACTTTGGTCACCTCTGAAAATACAGCACAGGTACCTCGTTGTTTATATGGCAAATGAAAAATCCTTAACAGCAATAGTGATGTTTATCAAGGTAGCATATCTTGCTGCTGATCTAGGACATGGCTTAAAAAGTATTGGAAATTGGAACATTGTTGAAATACAGAAAAGAAAGTTCGACCTCTGTTTCCTCTGTGCAAGAGGAAAAGAATTTTTCTGGAAGATAATGAGACAAATCTATTCAAGATAATCTTCTGATGATACCACATTTGCAGGTGAGGGGGGTGTGGGTGTGTATGAATTCCTAGTGTCTTCTTAAAAAGTGTTACTTGAGTGTATTTTAGATGGAGTTGAAATTGATGTATCTGTACAAAAACATCACAGGATACTTGTATCATTTTTAGAAGAATGAGTATATTTAAAGGAGGAAAAGAAGAGGTGGATGTCCGGATCAGAAATTGATGAAATAGTGCAGTAGCAGAAACATGACTTGTTGAGGCTGACAATAATTATTGTCTTCATAATTAACATAGATCCCAGTCCTGTAAGTTGTTCCCTGTGTATTGACTCCATATGGAGTAGCTTACTGTACTTAACATTTACATTTACTGGAATGGATTCAAATGTTTTGGGTTGGTTTTTTTCTTTCTAGAATGTTAAGTAGTGTGCTAGCATGGGGGTGCAATTAAACCTTGATATGTGTTTATTGGTGAGCCTGTGTCTCTTCAGCAGTACTGTATGTGATGCAGAGTTCTCTGCATGGCTGTAATCTTTTGGCTGGGTTGGAGCCATAATTTTTATAACTGATTTTCCTAAAGAAATGGTTCAGGGGGAAGAACTCCCACTGATGAAATGCAAAAATGGTAGATGCCTTTGTTATGGAAGGAAAAAAAAAGAATAAAGGCAAAACCATATAAATTTTAGACTGTTCTGTGTGTTACGTGCTCAAGTTTCTCCCAACTATAGGAATGGGTGCTTCAGCTTAAAATCTCTGTTCTTTACCCAGTGTTTAGTTCATTTAGCATGAAAACCAAATAGTCCTTGAGAGCAACAATTTCAACAGACTCAGTGTACCTAATACACATGCTGTGCATTCTTTTCATTAGTTTTAGACTTACAGGGATGTTTTGTAATATTTTCAGTTGGAAGAAGCGGAAAGATTTGCCAAAACAGTTGTTGATCTTGGGGACAAAACATCAGAATTTAAAGCAAAAGGCTACTTGGCGCTGGGATTGACGTACAGTCTGCAGGCGACTGATGGTAAGAGAAGAACAAACGGTCACGTTTAGAAATTCCATGCTGCCTGACAAAAGAGATACCTAGCAGAATGCTAGAATTAAAATGAAAGCTGCTGTGTGCAACCGTTTTTTTCAGTCAGTGTATTAAACCTTCTTCAGTGAGCTTGTGGAGGAAGTGTCTTGGTCTTGCACCTCACTGATTCAATGTATCCTTTTTAGCGTCTTTGCGAGGGATGCAAGAGGTCTTGCAGAGAAAGGCTCTTCTTGCATTTCAGAGGTGAGTGGGTGTTCGTCTTTCCATTTCATTCTGCTATATGGAGCAAAAAGCTTTCTTTATGTGTTAAAAAGAGGCACTTGTAAAAGCTTGTGTGATGCACATTTCACCCCTGGGAGTCTCCCTTCATGAGTATAGAATGTTCTCATGGACTTCATCATTTTCTGTCAAATATTTAAATTGATTTCTAAGGATTTCCTTTTATTTCATTTTAAAGACATTTGTGTTGCTCTCTAGTAGAAAATATTTCCTCAAAGGGGTATTCTGTTCTGATCTAGAAAGGAGAATGGTATAATGCAAGCTTTCAAGCCATGCTTCAATGGGATAGTCTTTCTAGAAGTGTTGCTTGCTTGTATAGCAGGCTTTTGCAATTATCTCTGTAGAGGCAGAGCAATAATTGAGGCCCTGCTGCTGTGGATGAGGAGCAGAATGCAGGTAGTAATCTGGGGGGAAAGAAAAAATCTAACTGAAGATGTAATGATGTAGGCAGTGACAGTGCAGGTGTCTGGTATTCCAAGTGCCTTACACAGACATAGTTCATTCTCTCATCGTGACAGTAGTTCACTCTCAAGGGGTGGACTCTGCAAACAAAATGACAATAAACAGGTGGATGAGAACAGCTCTATCCTACTTACAGAAGAAACAGATTTTAATGGCAAAGCTGGCAGAAGTGCTGCAAGCATCTAAATATGTCTCATTTTATGTTCACATGCTCTTGAAAACCCTGCTTTGGGGAGGAAGGCCCTAATGCTTCCAGAAAACTTGAATTTGAAGTCTCAGGTTCTGTTGGTGAGGCAGTAGGGTTGAAAAAGTGTTTTGCAGGTAACTAGAGGGAGGCTGATATGTACTGGTCCTTCCTTTTTCTGTCTTAACTAATCCTCTGTATGTAAATAAGTTCTGGCATAGCTTTGCTTTTCCTGTTCTTTAATAGCTGTAATATTTTTTTATTCAGCATTCTTTCTCCATGTTGAAGCTGAACTTTTTACCTCCTGGTTTATTCCTCAGTTCCTCAGTAGCCTCTCTTCCCATGGACTTAATCATCACTTTTCCCAAAATACCCTGCTAACCATTTCTCACCATTTCTACCCATTCACTACTTCTGATGTTCTCATAGGGAATTGCTTTCTTCTGCAGATTCTTTGAGATAGCAAGGGTTGAAATGAACTGTAGCCTGAAGCTAATCCATTCCAGTTAAGTGCCTCCTGACTCTACCCTCCAGTTTCATACAGTCATTACCAAAATTCTAAGTTGTTTCCTGCTATTGATGTGTCTGGAAAATTTTCATTTTCTGAAGGTTGAGGTTGTGCAGCACTTGGACAACCCATAAATGTAAGAATGTTTTTATAGGTAGCAAACTGCTTATGGTGGTAATATTTTATTATTATTTTTTCTCTGGAAGAAGAATAAGTGGCTTGAGTTAAAAGAGAATAAGCCAGGCATAGCAGAATGGGGGAACTGTTTTTCAAATGATACTCAGCTGCTTAGCAATGCAAAATTACTTTTTCACACTCTGTATTCAGATATTGTTGCTTGGCTGTGTGCTGTGCTGTCTTTCACTCAGGAACTTTTCTGCTTCATTCTCTATAGCTGAACAGTAAGTGTTTTGGTACCTTCTTAACTGTTCAGTTCTGCAGACTTCCTAGCAGCAAATAGTGACATATCCAGCATCTCTTCAGTGAACCCCAACAGCTGTGCTTTAGCTAGAAGTTGAGTGGAACTTCAGTTTGGTGGTGATACAGAGCTTGGAAATATCTCTGCTAACTAGCAGAAAATAAATAAATACACAGGAAGTCTTGAGAACCTGAGGAATAATTGCAGCTGCTTTCTGTGCACCTTCCTGATGCTTTGGGGTTTGCTCTGTGTTGGTCCATCCCCATCCTGTCCTGTCAGTTGATACAACTTCCTAGAACAATCTGTTGTATTTTTGTAGGTGTGTTCTAGGGTGTTGATGTTAAGTTATATATTCACCCTTTCTGCTGGCCTTTCTCAGAATGAGCAGGGTTTGAATTAAAGTGTCTTTTGAAGGTTTTGGGGAGGTGCAAGGTATATGTTTTGAAAACTCAAGTGATCTGCTAACATTGCTGTTAATGATGTTGCTGACATGAGTAGCTTGGACTCCACACAGAGTCTTGAGCAGAATACTCTGGCCCTCAAGAGGAAAAGAGTCCCATAGCTGCCTTCTAAGAGAAGGAAAAAAGTATCTTTTGAAAGGTGATTCTTCTGCATATTAACATGTTTCCCCACCTGTGTTCATAGAGAGACTGATACTTGATAGATCAGCTGCAGTGGAAATACCCTGAAGTCATTGATGGCACCACTGGTCCCTTGTGTCAGCAGCATAGGCATAGGTTGTTACTGGAGAGTTGCTACCACAGAGTGTACATTACGCTCAGCACACCACAGTCACACCCACTTTCTCTTCCCACATCTTCAAAATAAAGGTGGAAGTTGAAATCCTCCATCTTCTACAGTTTATAAAGTGAGCAGCTGTGCTGGACTCAGGATTTGGATGTGACAAGGGTGGGTTTTTGTTTCTTTCTGTTGGGTGGTGGCTTTGTCTGTGTTAATCACTTACCTGGAGAACCAGTTCCTGAAGGAAGAGAGGTCCTGAAGAAGTACAGTTTGGTTTTGGATCCCTGCCTGTGCCAGATTTCAAGTCTACCAGTTTGTGATAGTGGCCATTCGAGAAGGTGCTTGTTGCCAACTCTGCACAGTGCTGAGGAGGTGTTGTTTCACTAACTTTTCTTTTTTCAAGTACTTTTCCTTAGTGTGAACTGAAGTTTCAGAGAGCTCACCAAACAGTTCATACATAGTAACAGCTTTATTCTTTCACTGGCTGAAGCTTGGGTGACTGAACAGATATCCTCTAAAGTAAAATCTCTTGTTCTCTCTTAGTCTTGCTTAATTTATGAACTTAACTTTACTGGTCCTGGGTCCTGTTAGGCTTTATATTTTACTCTAATCTTCAATTTAAAGGTAAAGTTAATAAAATATGAAACTGTCCACTCATCACCTGAATTACTTTGATATGTATTTGATGTAGTTGCCTAAACTAAAGGAGCTGGCTCTTTGGATATGGGAAGACAGAAATCCTAGAATGGTTTGGATTGGAAGGGACCTCAAAGATCATCAAGTTCCAACCCCTGTGCCAGGACACCCTCCACTAGCCCAGGTTTCCCAAAACCCCATCCAACTGGCCTTGAACACTGCCAGGGAGGGCACACCCACAGGTCTCTGGGCAGCCTGTGCCAGCACCTCACCACCCTCACAGGGAAGAATTTCTTCCTAATAACTAATCTGAATCTGCACTCCTTCTGCTTAAAGCCATTACCCCTTGTCCTGTCACCACATGGTCTTGTAAACCATCCCATCTGTCTTGTAGGTCCCCTTTAGGTAGTAGAAGGCACTAATAAGGTCTCCTGGAGCCTTCTCCAAGCTGAACAAACCCAACTCTCAGCCTGTGTTCGTAAGAGAGGGGCTCCAGCCCTCATTATCTTTGTGGTCTCCTCTGGTCTCACTACAACATCTCAGTGCCAACGTCAGAGAGTTCCCTTTGTGGTTGTAATGGCTTAAAGGGTGACATTATTCCTCCATCCTGATGAAGACTACTAATTAGATGTTCTGAAGATGATTATTATGCATCCTGTTTCTAAATGGGCCTCCATTAAAAGAATGCAACAAATCTAAGTAAAAAAAACCCCATAATTCTAGGCTTGCTGCCCAGTGTTTGCTACATATTGGGGTACAGCCATAATTCTATTTTCTTATGCACAACTATTGCCTTCCCCCACCTCCCCACCCCCCAAATCCTTATCTTGCAAGAGATGTTAGAAGAACATCTGCTGTAGGATAGTGTTAAAATGAGTACAGCAAAGTTGTGTGCATTTAAGTAAAACAGTAAAAGCAAGCAAAACATCAAGAAAAAGGTGGAAAAAAGTCCTCTCTTTGTTTCAGTAATTGGGATTCCTTGCAACAGCAATAGATACAAATATTTTGAGAGTGAATAATCACAGAACACTCAAACTGCTGCTATTGGGCAGCTCAGCATTTTTGTGGAGCAAAGTGATGTTTATAAAAAGATCATCAGCATAAACTTCATCTAAACTTCAAGCATAAGTTCATGATGAGTCATATCTTGTGCTTCCATTTACTATAATTCTATGATTCAAAAAGCTGTCTAGCTTAGATTTCTTTTATATCCATAGAGTCAGTGAATGACAGAATGGTTTGGGTTGGAAGGGACCTTAGAGATCGTCTTGTTCCAACCTCCCTGCCTTTGGTAAGGACATCTCACACTAGACCAGGTTGCTCAAAGCCCCATCCAGCCTGTCCTGGGACACTCCCAGGGAGGGGGCAGCCACAGCTTCTCTGGGCAGCCTGTGCCAGTATTTCACTGGGAGCAGTGAAGCATTTATTCCTAATACCGAATATCAATCTACCCTCTTACAGTTTATAGTCATTACCCCTGGTTCTGTTACATGTCTGTGTAAAAAGTCCTGCCCTGGCTCCATAGAAGGATGATCTGCTGACTTGAAGCAGATCAAAGTGAAGAAGTGACTGGCTTCCTAGGAGGCTTAGTAACCTGGCCTGAGAATGTGCTGAAGCTTTGGGAGACTGACAGATGAACAAAACCCTGATCTCCTTTTCTGCTGTTCTTCCTCTGGAAGTTCTGTACTTCAGAACCACCCCAGTCAGGGGCAGTGCAAGTTCTTAGGTACTTCTGGGTCAAATGGCATGTCTCCCCTTTGAAGGCATGTTGTTTTGGGTTTTTTTTTTTTACTTAACGTTTTCTGCAAAACTCATTCTGCTTAACAAATTTTTGATGTGTTTTTAGGTAATTGCCTCTAGTGCTTCTTTAGGACTGTGTCTTAATTGGAGGATCACTTAATATTTTTCACTTTTAAGATTTATCCTGAAATTATATCATTATTTTATATTAAAAATTACTCTTTAATGACCCAAAGTGCTTCCTTTAAATCAAGAGTGATTGTGAAGTATGAGAAGAATCACTGGAATGGCTACCACTTATATAAAAATACGAATATACAAGTAGTGAATAGATCTGAGTATGGATAAATTAATATATATGCATTTGTGTGCATGTCTAACCTGTGTTAACAGGGGAAAAAATTGGGGTTTTTTGTTCTGTTTCTTTGTTTTTAAGGGCTCACAGTTTGTCTCCAACGGATCATCTGGCAGCATTTTACTTGGCACTGCAGCTTGCCATATCCAGACAGGTCAGTTGTATTTTGAAAGTGCAGCCTCACACTGCCATGAGGACTAGATTTTGTTGATAGATACAGATGAAGATTTCTTCAATAAAACCCTGGTTTTCCTTGTGCATATATATGGGGAGGAAAAATATATTCTCTCTGAACACTTGTACACTTCCCCAGAGGTCTGTCACAGTATTTCCATCTCTAGCATCAGAAATAAGATGTAAGTAATTACATTTATTTGTTTCAGTACTAATGTTGCTGGGTGTAGAGGAAGAAAATGTCAAGTTTTACTGTTTTCACCTGTCATAATTTCTGCTTAGACTGGTTTTCTGGAGAGTGGGTCTCTTGAATATAGTCTTTAATGATCTTGACAGTGTTTAAATGTAGAGTGTCTGCTAAGAGCCATGCCTTTTCTGGATAGCTGTAGGAGGCTTGGTTATTGTGAACAAGAAAAGTGGAAAATATTGTAGAGCTATAAAAGAGATCAGAACTCAGTCCAACTTTCACAGCTGTTACGTTGAAGGGATTTAGGATTCTACCATATATCACATGAATTTGGATAATGTGGAGCTGCTTTGTGTATGTCATGGTAAGCCTTTTCCTGTGTCATGTTTATTTTAGGAAGTAGTTTTGAGCACAGTAGTTTACATACTCTAGGTGACTACTTTTCATTGCTAATGAGTAGCAGAGACATTGGACTATGTTGTTCCACGTTAGCATTCCACATTAGAGTGCAGTGGATTGTCACTATAATAGCACAACATATTTTGCAGTAGCAGGCTATGGCTCTGTACTTCTGAATTCCAGTCTTCTCGTGTTGCTTAATTAAATCTCCTGGTTTTAGCACTTGGGGTACTTATTTTGAACAGAAGCATGTGTAGCTGAGGAGATAATGAAATTTCACATGAAGAAAAGTTACTGTTGCAGTTTAATTACATTTTAGTTAATGTATTGCAATTCAGATATTTTCAAAATCACATGGAAATACAACCAATGCTTGAAAAAGAACTGACAGCTTTAAAGGACTTGGAATTGTTTTATTAAAATGTGTATCTCACTTTCCAGGGTTAATATATTATTTAATCTGTACTGTACACTGTAGAGCATCAGGTACATTTAAACTTCTGAGTAATGTCTTACAGGAGTCTGTAGAATTCTACATGTTGTCCAGGTGAATATCCAGCAAATGTTATGGGTGTGCATTCAAGCAATAGACAATGTTGCTAATAGTGGTGCTTTCTTTTTCTGCTTTTTCTTTTCTTTAATTAGATACCAGAAGCTTTGGGTTACGTTCGACAGGCTCTGCAACTACAGGGAGATGATGCCAACTCTCTTCATCTCCTTGCACTCTTGCTATCAGCCCAGAAACACTATCATGATGCTTTGAATATCATTGATATGGCCTTGAGTGAATACCCAGAAAATTTTATGTGAGTGAATGTTATGTTTGCTTTCTGTGCTTTCTCTCATATTTATTCTTCTTCGATTCTCATCTCATTCATTTGAAGAGGGGATGGATTTGAAGAGTGGTCTGGGTTTTTTTCCAGCAGTCTTCCCCCCTGCTCATTTAATGCAAGTCTGCTGCTTATTAAAAGCTTGTTAAATAGTGATTAGGGTTTGGTTTTGGAAGGCAGACTAGGTCTGGATAATTGATCTTGTTTTTGTCCTACTGACTCTTTGTTTAGATAATTTCTCCCTGTTGCATGCTTTAGAGTATTTTTGTGTCTTCTGTTTTTATGCAATGTTCTAAGAAGGATAAACAGGACTTTATTATTAGCTACATTTGTCCCCTCCTACAGATAACTTTGTGCATATTGTATGGGTTCTATTCTGCAAAATACCTCATAACAGAGAAGCTCTTCTCTTGCATCTGAAGTTGGCTGATGGATACCTAAACAAGTGAATGGGGAAGAAGGATGTTTGGTAGCTGTTCTCTTTTTGTTTAAGAAAGAAATCATTCTTTGTGTTTATTCTTCATGTTAACTATATCTTCAAATACATTTGGATTTTACACTTTTGTGAGTTTTTTTAAAAATACATATTTTAAAATGAAAAATCTAATGAAATGCCTTACAGGGAAATCTCTTGGGGGCAGTTTCCATTAATTCCAATGATCCTGTCTGATGCTTTACCAAGTCACTAAGTTTGTAATCCATAGTATTACAAATATCCTAAATGCTTGTTTTACAATTTTCTGAAGTATCTCAATCTTAACTTTTAAATGACTGGTCTCTATTATAAATTAGTACTCTGTCAACATACCAGAAGACTACAATTTCTTTAAAAAAATATTAGTTTGAAAATAAGGATTATAGTGTTTTTCTTTCCTATTCCTTGAAATTTCATGCTTCCTTTTGGCTGTCTGTATAAGGTACAGACTTTTTCCTCATGAATCTGACCAGGACCTCTGCTGATACCACCTCTCCTCAGAACATCTGATGCTCACAGCCAGTTCTGTGCAACTCCTCCTGTGGCCTTCTGCTAAAGTTTCTCACTTGCCATATAACACACACGTATAACTTGTCTGTGTTCTTACTAGAGACTTCCACACATCCTTCACAACTTCAGAATTATCTAGCAGTTCCTTTCTCAAACCTCTCTGTGCTTTCCTCAGACCTATGGGACCTGCTAGTAAGTCATGTTTTCAGAGGTATTTGCAGTATCAGTTACCTAGTTTTATACCCTATTATTGTTAAAAACACGTGTTCAAAGCACCATAATCTGTCATCTTCTGTCTGTTCTTGGTTCATCTCCTTCCACTTACTGGCAATGTAAATGATGAAGAAGCTGCTCTATCTCTCAAAATAATGATAGCCTAGAAGCATTTCTGACACTGCATTTCTCCCTGTTGTGATAAGAAAGCAAAGGATTGTTCAGTAAAACATTTAAAATTAACTCTTGTGAGCATTCAAAAGGTATTTATAGGTTTTTCAAATATGGTTCATGGCCTTTCTGTACTTCTTTATAACTGCATCTTTTGTTTAAACGTGTTGCCAAAGTTGTTTTAAAAAGTACTGACCCTTCTATTAATGTATGTTAGTCACATGGGTCACAGGGGTGGTTAGTCCTGTTGTAGAAGACAAACACGGTGGTTGTACAGTGCTGTGTTACAGCCTACAGAGAGGGGTCAGGGAACTTGAGAGGAGTATCTTGGTAGTAGGAATCACCATCATATGTGACAGCAGTTGCTGACGAATCAGTCCAGGGTGAAACACAGCTGTATGTATATCTGGACAGTCTTTTGGAGTCTTGGCTTCAGTGCTGTCACGTTACTTCCAAGAGAAGTCAAGGATATGGCTGAGATGCCATGTGTGCTCTCTGCAGTTGATGCTGACAGCCAGCCAGCCACATCTGGTCAATAATATAAACTTGGATCAATTCCTTCATGTGACTGGATAGATTTTGCATGGATCTGTCTGCAAACTCTGAAGTTTACAGTCGAACAGGCTGTGCACTGTATCTGAGGCTCTTGAAATTGTTGGCAGTGTGTATGTGTGCATGTATAAAATATAAACCACAAATCCTTAGTCTGCTGTTGATTCTGTTTTCTTATTCTGCAACTTCTGCGAAGGGCACAATCTCACAGTACTTCCAGCAGACTGGGAAGAGATCCTCTTGTGTTCCTCTTGAGGCTTGCTAATCTTTAGATATACTGAAACATTTGATTATTCCCCTATGGTATTTTAGCAGCTTTGGTCAACACTTCAAATATCATTTTGTTTTATGTTTTATCTTTCACTTATGTCTACAGTCCCAGTAAGATAAATAGTACAAGACTTCTCTTGGTGTTCACAGAATCACAGGGCTGGAAAAGACCTTTAAGATCATCAAGTCCAACTGTTCCCATCCTAAACTAAACCATATGCCTAAGTACCTCATCTACCCTTTTTTGAACACACCCAGGGAAGGTGACTCAGCCCCTCCCTGGGCAGCCTGTGCCAGGCCCTGACAACTCTTTCAGTAACAAATTTGTTTCTAATGTCCAATCTGCCCCTGCCCTGGCACAGCTTCTTGCCATTTCCCCTTGTCCCATCTCCTGTCCCCTGGCTGAAGAGACCATCACCCACCTCTCTGCACCCTCCTGTCAGGTCAGTGTAGGTGGGGATAAGGTCTCCTCTCAGCCTCCTCTTCTCCAGGCTGAACACCCCCAGCTCCCTCAGCTGCTCCTCAGAGGATTTGCCCTCCAGCCCCTTCCCCAGCCTGGTTGCCCTTCTCTGGACTCGCTCCAGGACCTCGATGTCCTTCTGATGGTGAGGAGCCCAGAACTGGACCCAGCACTTGAGGTGCAGCCTCACCAGTGCTCAGTCCAGGGGCACAATGACTTCCCCAGACCCACTGGCCACACTGTTTTTGATACAAGCCGGGATGCTTCTCTGTATTTCTGTTCATGGCCATATGCAAAATGATACTTTGGTAGCTTTGCAGCATAATAAATATCTGTACTTGGAAAATATTCAAGTAAAACATTGGGCTTATGATTTATTTTATGTATTTCTTGAATTGTTATTCACATACCTCTGTCTGCTGTAGCTGCACTGCTGCACCAAGTGGTGTTCTGCCCTGTTCACAGCTGTATGTTCTTTCTGTTTTGCTTTTCTTTGAAAAGAAAGAAATCTACATTTCTAGAAGTTTATAATACTACATCTTTGTAAATGCCAGGTGTTGCAAAGAAGTCATAGAACACACTGTGAGTCATGCTGAAGTGGATATTCTCCAGCACGGTTCTGGTGTAGCCAGTCAGTATGTTGTCTGTGAGGTTTTAACCTTTGAAAATCCAATGCATTGCTAGAATTCATGTTCAGTATTTGAGGCATATAGCAGGCATACCTTTGTATCTTTACATTTAGCATTAACCTTCCTGCACTATAAAGGTAGGAAGTTGCTGAGCAAACACGGCCAAACAGGTAAGGATTTTGCCCCCTGCACTGCCCTGAGTCAGTAAGTAGAAAGAAATGCCTCAGAGCCAATGGCTTCTGTCCCGTTCTGACCTGGAGGAGTGGAAGCACTGAGCAAATAGAACATTATGCTTTTTAGTGGCAAGGTTTAGCTTTTTCTTCGACTAGATAGTTGATTGTTCTTTCTTTGTTTGTGATGGCAGCAAAAATACACAATCTGCTCTGAGACCTTAAAGGGTATAGGAAAAACTGATGGGGAAAATCTAAGAAACCCCTATTAAGTGAAATGGGTATGCAGTAATGTTTTCCAGAAATCATTTAAATGCAAGATATTTGCCTAGTACTTCAGCACTATCATTTTAAAGTTTTGTAAGCTTAAAATGCCAGCTTGTAAACACTCTACTTATGAACCAGTTATCTGTTTTTTCAAAGCAATACAATCGATCTGCTTTTAAATCCTAGCTAACCTCTGAAGTCTCCTCAAATCTGAGAGTGCTTTGATCCAGGGACAAAATGATCTCTAGACAAAAGATTACTGAACAGATTAAAATTACCTAAAAGATTAATACCCTCCTCTAGTGAGATGGGTGGCAGTAAGGTGCCAGCACTGAAAAAGCTGAATAGTTTATCTGTCAGGTCCTGCTGCATGTTAGTTCATTTAAGCTTACACTGTTTTTTCCTCAACTTTCATTAGACAATTTGTCCCTGTAGTAGAAATAGGAAGTTCAGTTCTTTTCCAGCTTGACAGGATTTGAACCCACAGATGATGCAGCTCAGAGTCCTAACCATCAAATTATGTGGGAGACTGGGTAAGACAATCCATCTCTCCTTTTGAAACAGAAGCAGGGATGTGCTGCCCTGAATGCAGAGAGAGTAGGCAGGAAGGAGCCACAATATCCTAGATTACTAGACTACTTAATGCTAAGGGAAGCTTGAGATCGTAGCTGCTTGGGTTTTCACTGAAATTTGTTTATTTTTATCCAGTGATTGCCTACTCTGAACATATAAGCAGTGCCAGAGGTGTGCATTACAGTCTCAAAGTGTATTCAAGGTGATGCAGGGTGATGGTGGTTGTGTTGCATTGGTTAGTGTTGGGCTTGTGTATCTTATGCAATATATAAAGTACAGTTAGATGTGTGATTACCTGAGAAGTCTTATTTACAAACTCCTTTCCATGACTTTCCTGTCTTTTTATCTGTTTGTTAGAAAGAATCTCTATCTTAGTGGTCTTCTGAATGATACAAAATCTTGAAATCCTCCTTCTGTTTCTCCTTCATGGTTAGTTAAAAGTAGAGTCTGGGTCAAAGGAGGCAGAGTTAGGTTTCTTAATGAAATACTTACCATATTGTTCTCCTAATCTTAGCTGTTTGGGGTTCCCTTGTTTGATTAAGTGTTTGAGCTCTTAAAGTATAGTGCCTGAAATCAGTGTGATTAGGCAAAATAAATAATAAATATTAATTGCTAGTTTTATGGTGAAAATTGAGCTGCAATGGGTAGCAGCTGACAGGCTTTTAAAGTAGCAGAAGTAGGGAACAGCAGATGGGTTATTTGAGGAGTGCAAGCATGTTATTTTAATGTTAAGTACACTCAGAAAGGAAAGGCATATGGTAACAGGTTTGAAGACAACTGGAGGCTAAGTTCACAGTTTAAACATTTACATTTGTTGAAGTGTGATGGAAAGTTTTTTTTCTTCCAAGAATATTTCACAGAAGCATCAGGCCAACGTGTCACTCCTCTGAAAACTATTAAATCCTTCCCTTCCTGACCCTCAGGGACTTTTTTGAGCTACGGTAGATATTCCAGAACTGCAGAGCCTCTTAACATCCCTCTCAGTTCAATGATTAATAAACCTGCTTCCTTCTGGGAGTTGCCCTGTGGGCATGATAGAAGAGCTGCTTGGTACATGCAGTGTGTGATGATATATACACTGATGTGGGTTTTGTGGGACAGGGGTGTCTTTATGAATTAAAGGGAATAAAATACATTGTACCTTTTTTTTTAAATAAATAGAGCACTGGGATTTATTTGAGGGAAGGGCAGTAATACATGACTGGCCAAGAAGCAGTGATCTGCCAGGCTGGCCCAAGTCGTGTTGCAGTATACATTCTTGTCAGCGTTTGACAACATGCTTTTTTAAAATCAGTTCCATTTTGATCCTCTCTATTTTGGGAGTTAAGTGAATTTTTTTTCTTGGGAATGATTTTTCTGTAAGTCATGAAAGAGTATCAGCTGCTTGTGTTTCTTCTTTCCATGCTGGGCTCGTCTCTCCCCCCTTCCCTTGTATGTGGTTGTTATGTGCTTTTACAGAATGGGCCATTAAAAAAGACATTGTTGATGGGTAGATATTAATTTATATAAACAAGTTGCGGTCACTGACCTCAGGGTATTATCCATGAACTATATTTTCTAGGTACAGCTAGGCTGTAGATACTTCTTTGGAACTTGAATGAAAGAGTCCCAGTCTGGGCCACGAGCTGGCTGCCACGGGCTGTTCAAGGCAGGAAAACAAAACGTTTTCAAGTATAACTGATTTGTTCTGGCTTTAGGCAGAAACTGTCTTCATTATAGTTTATTGATTTACATTTTGTTAAGGACACGGAGTTCATGAGGTGGAATATAGTGTGCATAAACTCCACAGAAAGTCACGGGACTCACTGCTGCCTTTGCTTGCAAAGAAGCAATGCTGCTGCTTTGGGAACAAATATATGGGGAATAACACTTCAAAGGGTGCAAATGAGGCCATCCAGTGCATGCCAAGGATACCTAGTCGTGGTTTCCACAAAATTATCTTATTTTGGGGTCTGAGGGCTGTTTTTGTTACATCTTTTGATTGCTTGAGAGAGTCAGGCTTCAAATAGCAATCGGAACAACCTATTTTTACTTCATCTCTGTTCCTATATTTGTATGTTCGGGCTTCCCACTCCCCTGGATCTGTGCAAGCAGAGTTGGAGGAGATTACCCTTGTGATTAATTTGGCACTGTAGGAACCTGTCACTTCTCCTGAATCACTTGGAAGAGGTTTCACATCTTTTAGGTACGTTTGACGATTGTTTGAGGAACAGTTTTTATTAAGGAGGAACTTTTTTATTAAGTTAAATAGTTTTTGTGGAGTTTTTACCAAAACTAGCTTTGGTTTAGTGTGGTCGACTCACTGTTTCCAGTGTAGGGCATCCAGTGATGTGGTCAGTTGGACTTCCTGAAGGAACCGGATTGATAGAAGCAGCCAGCAATAATTGTTAGTTTGCAAATGCAGCTTGGGTAATTGAGACTCATTCCTGACTCTTGACACTGTGAACAAAATTGAAAAACAGATGTGGTTAGTTGGAAAATAGGAAACTGGCTTCAGGATAAGGTGAGAGAAGTTGATTGGGTAGCAGTGTCATGGAAATTCAAAAGAAATCACCAGGAAATAAGATAAATTTGCTCAGTCATGCAAAAAGTTATTTCAGGGTACTTAGAAATTATGTTTTTTCATGTTTTGTAATGAACAATTCGTATTTGTATCTTTCCTGATCATAAAATTTTCCTTGAACACTCAAAATGGAGTAAGCTGACTGTGCAAGGGTTCAGTTTGCAGTTGCAGCAGATAACTGTATGAATTTCTGTACTTTGATTATCATGGTGCCAGATTGATTCACCTCAAATCACTAAATGTGTAAAATTTACAATTTTTACAAATTCATAAAATGATATGTATTTTGTATTGTATCTAGTTCCCTGTTGTTATTCTTCCTGTAGGTTACATTTTGGCAGCTGTGTCATTCTGTGTTTTGATGATCATGTTTTGGCATTGACTCATGTGAATCTGTTTGCTTCCCACAGCAAGCTTTAAAACTAAGTGCTCAGATTAATAGTTTGAAGCCAGAAGAATCAATTTTCAAAACCCTCAATCTTCTTTATACCAGAAGTTGCTAGATTTGCTTTTGCTTTGCTGTTAAATATAGGTTTAGTGAAATCATACCTTGCAGACGAAACCCAGGCTTGATAAGAACACATCAACGACTGGAGAGCCCATTGCAGCATGTGGTGGCTTGTTTCAGCGTTACACTCGTCATTAAGACTGAATTTTTATTCATAATTTGAATTGATCCCTTATTTGTTTCCAGTCATTGGTTTCTGTGTAACTCTTTACTAAGCACTCTAATACTGGTGACTTACAGCTCCTGTAATCAGGTCACCTCTGCATGTTCATTCTGATAAGAACATCACCGTACTGTAGCCACTTTTCATCTCATGGAAACAAGAACAGCACAAAAAATTTCAGCATCATCACTGCTTTATACAGAGAACCACCTGCACTGTGTCTGTTGGAAAGGATTGTGTTGTTTGGAAGTGTAGTTGTTTCACTGGGGGCTTATATTCAATTACCTGTTCTTATTTACTTCTTGGTCAGTTGTTTCTATGATGCACGTGCACACTGAAGTGCCAAGGTTGTCCCTTTTCCTATAGCTATGTGCTGGAGGTTTTGAAAAGGAATGCAGCTTGATTGCTATTAAGCTGTGCTACTGGAGAAATTGCTTGGAAAGTTTCCTACCATGCCATTATGAGGAGCATTTAATTAGGAGAGTATATTACACATAAATTAGAGTCCTGTTGGGTTCAAGTGGAATTCCCAAGGGAAGGGTCTTAAAGCAGTCAGCCCTACCTCCTGTTATTAAAAGAAGCTGCAAACTCACAGACTAAACTTCTCAAATTCAGGGCTGTGAATGAGGTAAACACTGGGAACTCCAGGATTTTCTTTTAATTTTAACCTCATTCTTCTAAACCATTTATTTATGAGTAATTGCAAGACTGTCAGAAGGGCACTTCATATGTATTAACTAAGAGAAACTGAACCTGGCTCCCTCCTACTTTCTCATTTCGTTTAGGTTTCCTATAACAGCCATTGGAAGTTCTTCCTTTATATGTAACTGAGTGCAAGAAGTGACTTGCTAACACTTTATTTAGAAAGGTGAATTGATTTGGATTCTCTCGAGTCATTAATACTGAATTAATATTGTTCAAACTTAATTTTATGCATTCTGCATACAGCCTCCCCACTCTGTCAGTTAACCTGATTTAATTTACACAGGCAGTTGACACAGTGACAGTTTGTTACAGAAATGAGATGCAGCTGTATGAAGTCTGCATGGGAATGTAAGTTTTACAGTACTGTGGTTATTTTTTCCCTTACATTCAGATCATATGAAAGGAAATGATTCTGTGACTCTGTGAAATCTACATTGTCTGTTAAAAAGTTTCTTTTCAGACTTTGATATCTTTCTGTAGTGTTACAATCTGCATCACCCTTTTTGTGGTAAGTTAAGCCTTATCCAAGCTGGTGTGCTTACACACTGCACAGCAACAGGGGAAAATTGCTTCCTTGATCCCAAAAGCAAAGCAGGTGGTTTTAAAATGCCTCCCAAGGTGTACAATACTTGTTCACTGAAAGAATGAAGAGTTCTCAATAGACACAGTGTGACTTGTCACATGGCAAAGCCTGGACTTCACTGCTTTGAATTTTTGCTTCATTCTAGAGAACAGGAATACTCTCACACCTCAAGCTTGTATGTAACAAGGTACCTCATTTTGATCTAGTACTGCAGAAGTGTTGCTGTGGAAGGGGATTGGTGGTTGTGGTGTCTGGGTGTTTATCTCAAAAAGTGAACAGGCTGTCTGAGAAGAAGGCATAATTAAGACAGATTTTATTTGGAGATTCACAAGTTCTTAACTGTGCCACAAATTATACTTGTTAGCTCATAGGGGAACCTTCAGACCACAATTTCATAGCCAGCAAGAACCTTGGAAGTCAGAAAGCTCCGTTATTCCATTTGTCCTATGCATTTCATTAACTTATCAGCTGTATTTAAGAACATTTATTATAAGAACATTTATTGTTTTAAGAACCATTCCTTTTTCTTCACCTTTTCTGCAGTCTATCCAAGACAAACTGTGAGGAACCAGTCTTTTCCACAATTTGATTTACAATCTTGAGACCTAATTTCCACCCTTAATGTTTTAATATTCTGTATGGCCTTTATATATATTAGTTTTTGTGGAAACATTCTAATCTAAATAAATCATTCTTTTCCCTTCATGGTGCTTGTCCCAGCTGTATTTATAGATAAAATTTGTACCTTTTCTTGGCTTTTTTCTTTTTTTTTTTTGGTAGACTGACTAAATAAGTATTTTTCCTACTCTGCAGCCCCCAGTCTGCTGATCCCCTCACAGCCTTTCTCTGCAGCTGCTCCAGTTGGAAATTTCTCCTGTCTGTGTGTTTTTAACTGTTACAATGAGGATGATGTGTGACGTCCCAGATGTGGTCTCACAGTCTCTCCCGCTTTCTGCTCCAGTGAGCACGTTGCAGAATGGCATCTGCCTCGAGCTGGCTCACCCCCATGAGCATGGCTGTTAGGTAGCTTTGGTTTGGAATAACTGTTACACAGTTGTTTGGTATAATCTCTTGATTAAACTTGAACTATAACCCATTTTTCTCTTAACAATGTTATCTAATACTCCTTTCATTTTTTGTGTGCTATTTTTGTGTACATTTTGGCATGTTATTAAGATTGTATGTGCACATATGTGCCTTGGCAACATCTTAATTGTTCTCCAGTCAGCACAGAAGTGGGATTTTCTTTAAAGTGCTTACTTTAGAAAGAACCATCTTATGTGTCGTTGTTTCTATAATTCTAAGAAATTAATTATTTTTGACTGCATTAGCTTGAAAAGTTTTTAAAGTGTTCCTGTTCTGCCTGTGTGGGGCTGATGGTTGGACTTGAAGATCTTGAAGTTCTTTTCCATGATCCTGTGATTCTATTGACCATTTGTTGTTGTTTTCATAGCTGAGACAACACAGATAAGGATTAGAGTGGTGGTTGGAGGATATTCCTGAATATCTTTAATCCAGTTACCCCTATTTACTATACACATTTTCTTTTTTTTTCCTACAAAGGTACAAAAAAGTCTTGAAAGACTCTTAACTGTTTTGTATAATAACCTGCTCATGTCTAGTGTAGCTTTATTTTTTACTATGTGTAGCTGAGATGCAGCTTTCTGTGCTGATTATTCTTTCTCTCCTCTCCCCCTCTGTCCCCTGCTGTTCTTCCTAGGATCCCTGCATGTTTCTGATGCCTCACTTGCACAATGTTATCAGGGATTGACATCGAGTTTTACCCCTTCAGCTTGAGATGTGGATCATTAAATGGTTTAGCATCTTTGAGTTAAATGTCAGGCTTCTGCTGTAACTCAGATATCTTTGCTAACCTTCACTATATGATAATTTGGGTGTATGCTGCTGGAAGTGAAAGACCTAGTTATAGACCCACTTGGGATTCTTAATTCTTTATTCAAATAACACTCCAGTAATGTATGGATTGGGTTACTAGCAGCTGTTTCCTAATGTCCTCTTGAAGAAATGGAGTCACTTGCTGCTTCAGTAGCTATTTCATAAATTTATCAACTGTTCCAAGCAGAACTAAGCCTTTCCACTTAGGAGTTTGATTAGTTCTCCACTTTGTGTCTGGGTAATTAGTATCCTAAAATGATACAATTCACTTCATTTTTATCTAACGTTAAAGATCTTCAACCATATCAAATACCAATGCTGTAACAAATGCCCCATTAGTGTCATGTCTTTAGCAGAGCCTGTTTTATTCCAGTTTGACACACTGCTGAGCCACATTTTTCTATTCCTCAGTTCTATCTTGAATATTGTGTGTTCCCCAGGACTTAGGCTCTTAGTTATGAGTTCTGTGCTACTGTGCTGGGGTTACTCTGTGCTGTTTGCTCTGCACCATGTGTCAGTAGTTTGAACCTCTGACTCTTAAAAACAGATACAACCAGATAATTCATGGGACTCAAAATGTACAGCTGGATATTCATCATCCTATCTCTTGGTAGACTCTATCCAAGAAAGCTGGGGAAGAGTTGTTTGCAAGGGTAGATTGAAGTTGGATATTAGGAAAAAGTTCCTCAATATGAGGGTGGTAGATCACTGGGACAGGTTGCCCAGAGAGGTGGTGGAGGCCCCATCCCTGGAGATATTCAAGGTCAGGCTTGATGGGGCTCTGAGCAACCTGATCTAGTAAAGATGTCCCTGCTTCCTGCATGGGGGTTGGACTAGATAGACGACCTTTAAAGGTCCCTTCCAACCTTGCATATTCTATGATTCTTCTCCATTTTAATAGTGTATTATAAACAGGTGTGAAAATGTCCCTGCAAAGTTTAAAGTTCCCTCTGCCAGTTCTGCAGGCTGTGTTCCAGAGGAGTTGTTTACACAGATGCTTGAAGGTGACCTTTCAAAAACTGCTTTTTCAAATGATCTTCCTCATGGCTTCTAAAACCTTCCTGATCTTACTTGTCCCTGAGCCATTTATCTCTTTACCAATTCATACCTCCAGCCATGTTTCAGAGGAACTTGGAAGAATTAAGTTAATTTGGGAGACCTGTTTGTCACATGGTGTTCCTCCTGCCCTTTGCCTCCTTCCTCTTTCTCCCCTTCCTTCCCCCATTTGTTAAGTAAATGTTTAGTTGGCAAGTTTTCATTTTTTTATGAACATCTCATCACAGTTTTCTGAAATGTCTTATTTTGTGATTATAGTAAAAATATTTCTTGGACCCAGGTAAATTACTGTGCTGCTTTATAAATGCAGCTTTAAGGGTAGATAATGGCAGGACAAGGGGGAATGGATTAAAACTAAAGGAAGGAAGGTTTAGATTAGATATTAGAGGGAAGTTCTTTACAGAGAGAGTGGTGAGGGGCTGGAACAGGCTGTCCAGAGAGGGGGTGGATGCCCCATCCCTGGAGGTGTTCAAGGCCAGGTTGGATGGGGCCCTGGGCAACCTTGTGTAGCTCCAGGCCTGAGGTTGGTGGCCCTGCCTGTGGCAGGGGGGTTGGAGCTCTGTGATCCTTGGGGTCCCT
Organism: Porphyrio hochstetteri; assembly: GCA_020800305.1. Lineage (NCBI taxonomy): Eukaryota > Metazoa > Chordata > Aves > Gruiformes > Rallidae > Porphyrio > Porphyrio hochstetteri. The sequence goes on from CM036908.1 coordinate 2,391,593, forward strand.
TCCAACCCATGCCAGTCTATGATTCTTTATAAATGCAATATAAAACCAAATTATTTTTCTATGCAAAAGATTATTTTTGGTTTAGTGTGGATAATCCCACAGCAGTGTACTCCCCCCACATCCCACCCCCACCCCCCATGCAGTTGCCTAGCCTTTCTTTATTAGAATTACAGATGTTTTCAGATGTAGCAGTGTGAGGGGAGAAGGATGTTATTTTTCTTTTTTTCCTTCCTTCTTGATTAAGCTGATGGACAGGCCTGGACATTTTTTCTTCCAGTGATAGAGTGATATATAAGCAGATTTCTGGAGAAGACTGCTCTGCCAAATGAAATATGGCTTTCAGTTATCTATGTAGTTCTCTCATGTGAGATTTACTGATGGAAAGCAAGCTAAAGTGCTGTAATGTATTACTTGGCTCTGCATTCCCACAAGACATTATGTGGGACTCCCTATGTCCTCATTTACCCTCCTTAGCCACAGGTGCTCGTTTTCTTAAAGTAACTCAGTGACCTGCATTGTGTTTCCTTCTCAGTCCCACCAACACACCCGTTGTCCAATTAAGGCAGTGTGATTCATCTTGAGATGAACATGCTGAGCTGTTTCTGCAAGAGATTCAGTGCAACACTGCAGCTTTAGCTACTGTAACTTGCTGAGGCACTCCATGTAATTCCTGATTCCTGAGAAAACCCTCTGGCAGTGTGCAGTTACTATTAGCAGCCTCCAAGGTTGTATTTGGGATAAGAAAGTTCTGAGTTTTCACACAAGCCCACCCTCCACACCCTTCTCAGCCTTCCCACACAAACCATCTGACCAGTCATACAAAATTTTCACTCGGGATGATGAAGGTTGCACTGGAATGAAATGCCAAAGTACACCTGGGTTTCAAACCAGGAAGGGCTAACAGTTTTATGTGCATCCTCTCCTCCTGCTTTGTGTTCTTTAATCTTGCAAATTACTGAAAATTGCTTTTAAATCAGTATTTCTCCAGTGTATTATCTTATCCCAGATGCTCTGACTCCTATAAATGTGCAGACCTGTTGACTAGCTCCTTCACTGTCATATTGCATTTATACTCTTTCATTATCCAGGAAGGTGTGTAACTTAATCTTTGTGGAGAACCTTGATACATGGAATGTAAAAGGAATATGCAGTCATCATCTTATGAGGCTATGGATATTTCTCATGGCAGCAAGACAAAATCAGCTCTGAAATCAGAATTTATAGTGGCTTCCACCAAACCTGTTGGTTTCCATTATGAATGGTTGGCTGCATGTGTGATGAATGATGTGCTTTCTTCAAGTTGTCACTTGTAAATGTTGAAAATGTTCAAAATTCAAGTCAAACATCACTTTTAGTACCTGCTGATGGCAATATAATGTAGAGCGAAGCTACATTTTCTTGTTGACCTTGCCAGTGCTGACTACCTCCCCTGAATCTGTCTGGTCTAGTGGTGTCTTTTGCAGTAGAGACTCTTCCATTTCCTTGACAGAAGTTGGTATTATAGGGAAGTGACTTGCAACAGCACTGAGTTGTTTTCTTTCATGAGTTGTGTGTTAGATAACTATCTGAGCCAGTTAACGGGAAAAAAAAACCCTTTCCTTTTTTATGAAAGTAGTAAAGATTTTCTTTAATGAAGATATCTCTCTACAGCATATGAATTACTGCTTTTAATTGTCTGGCTAATTTCACTAACATACATTATTTTTTAAAAAATAAATTGGAAACTCTGGTCAACTATTGTTTCTGTCCAGTTGAAAAGGCTATCTTGTAAAAAGCACTGCTACTCCAGTGATGTTAGATATATGACTTTATTGTAACTACTTCATGAAACCATTATTTACATTAACAAGCTGTGTTTTTTTCCAGTTTGGTGTGATGTTGGTTATCTTTAAAAATGCTTTGCTTGAATTGGAATCTCTTTTCTTTCTGTTTTAATCTCCTTTTTCTTCTCACTAGATTGCTGTTTACAAAAGTCAAACTGGAGTCCCTGTGCAGAGGCCCAGATGAAGCACTCCTTACCTGCAAACACATGCTCCAGATTTGGAAATCCTGCTACAATCTCACTAACCCAAGGTGAGACATGGTAGAATTCTAGGCTGCTCCATACCTTGCTCATACTCTGTCAGGGCAATTATTAGGCCAGCAGTCTTGCTTGTTCCTGGTCTGCTATTTCATGTAAACAGCCTAATCCTCTGGGAATCTGGAGACTGAAGTGTAAAGGTACCAGTTGATGGACATGCAGACACTACCCAGCCCTCTGAAGTAAGGTACTTGAAAGCTGATAAACTGCAGTGACATGGAGATTACAGGTGGATAACAGCCATTCTCCTCCATGGAGCTCACTGTGCTGGTGTTGTCTTGGGTTTTCCCTCAGTTATCGAGCCTTTTGTATTGGCCAGTGGACAGTTTGCTGTACTGGAAATTTAGTTCAAGGACTTTACTAAATAAAATGAAGGAGGACTAGACATTAATTAAGACTATAGACACATCAAAGATCAGCATGTTGCATTTTTTTAAAGGGGGAATCTTGCCTGTGAACCTATTTACGTTCTTCAAAGGTATTATCAAGTATTTGGATAACTTAGAGTCCTGTTTGTGTTTGCATAATGCATCTGTGAAGGTCCTTTGCCAAACATATGTAGATAAGCTGTGAAATAAATGGGAATGCCAATTTGCAGAAGTGTATGCTGGTACTGCTCAATATGTTTATCAAGTACCTGGAGAAGAAGACAAGCAGATTTCCTGCTCTCTGGTTGTTTGAAGGGTTGACAGTTCTGGAGAAGAGGTGCTACAGCAGAAGAGCTTTGTACCAGGGAGCATCAGATACCTGTACAGCAGTAGGATGAACATGACCTGCTCAGTTTTTGCTCTTACTTTGATCTGGGTTATGTGAACAGTTGTATCTCTTTAAGGCAATGAGAGAGGTGGCCAAAGGGTGAGAAGTGCTTCTCTCCTTAGCGAGCTCCTGAGCAGTTCAGAGCCAGAAGGTTTGAAGGATTTCTCAAGACAAACCTGGGAAGGGACTTGAGTCAGGCACAGGGCATTGAGAGTGGCTCTGACAGTGCTGTGGGAACGGAGCAGGACCATGGGGCTATACAGAGCAAGAAGCTCAGCAACCAGAAAGCTTTGGGCTTAATTATTTTCACTGAACTAGCAGCAGGGAGTTGGGAGAGAATTTATCTCCCAACTCAGTGGGCAGTGGCTGTGTGTGTGAGGAGGGGTTTTAAGAGTTCATTGTCAGAATGCTCTGCAGAACAGGTGCAATTTCTGTGGAAGCTTCATTTTGCTGAAGCTTTGCATGTCCCAACTTTTAACCTTCTGTCTCTGCTGTTACATCCTCTGCACAGATCAGGGCTCTAATCAAGTCTTGTCATTACCTTTGTTGTTGTGCTAAGAGCTACTGTGCCATGTTACACACACCTTAAGTAATGCTTCCTTCAGTGGCTGTGAAAACTGTCTCTTGGTTGTGTCAGCTTCAGACAGCAGCATTTGCTAACTCCTGTCACTGCTCTCCTTCAAGGACATCTATGTGGAAGAGTTAATGAGGGCTACTTTGCTTTTGTATCTTGTCATTTAAAGCTTTGTTTGAAGTTCTGGTTTATGGTAACAAACTAAAATCACATTAGGAATGGAGGGGACAGGAGCCATGGATCAGAAGTATCATGGTGAAAGGAGACTGGTTTTGTAAATGGCACAGTCAGAGTTCCATCAAACAGTTAATACAGATAGGAAGCTGTAACTGTTCTTGGGATGGTCCACATGAAATGCAAGGACTAAATACCTTTGTGTGGTATCACTGTGATACAGATCTGTCTGACTGGGACAGTCATCACTCAGACCTGAAAGGGGCCTGGGAAGTTGTGTTCACTCAGCTGCACTCCAGACATAGTGAAGAAGGATTGTTGTGAAGAATTAAGTTTTCCAACCTTTGTCATTTTAACACACACTTAATTTTGTTGAAAAGCACCCTTTGAAACTTGTGTTTCTTACTGGAACTAATCGCAGCTTTTAAAATTTAAGCCAACAGTAATAATTTCAAATTTTAATAATTTGAAACCCTTTTTAGACTGTTATTTTTCAATTCAAATATCCTTTATACCTACTCAAAATGTCTTTTTTGATTCTGATTTATAATGAAAACTAGTTTTAATAGATCATTTTCCCAGTGAGATAAGAACTTACTTTTTTGGTACGCTCTCGTTTATGTTAAATATTTCTTCTTGCAATTAATCAGATTTTGTGGAGTAAACTTGGGTTCAGGCTCCTCAATAATCTTTTAGTACTGAAAATAAATTATGTATACCTAGATATACCACACAAAGTAAGGGCTAAATGCAACACTGTGCTGTACCTTTGTTAGGTTGATTTAGAACAATTTTCATTTGTCTTTAATTGGCATACAAACCATTTCCTCATGAGATAGTTAATATGCATTTGCTTTGTGGTGCAAGGGTTGGAAGGTTTCAATGTTTCTCTCCAGCCTGCTGCTTGAAGTTCATTAGAAAATAGTTCAGTTTTTTCCAGTTCTTAGTTTGCATGAGGAAAAGAACCAAACCACAGTGTGGGTGCTGTGCTTAGCAGGTATTTACGCTGAGCCTGGCTCTCCTTGCCAGCAACATTTGGCATGTCGTTACTTGTGGGTTGAGGAAGTCGTTAATGGAGCAGTTACCAGAAAACACACACCAACTGATGCAACAACTGTGGCCCATAGAGCGTCCTCCAAGTTCCCTTCTGCTTCCTGTGGATTTCTGTAATGGCAGTATTCTGTAAGGAAAGCAGTCTTGCAGTAATGCTATAAAAACCCATCACATTGCCCTAGCATTTTAGTAGCAAAGGAAGTTGTTTCACTGTAAAGAGCTGCTGAAAGGCTGCTTGCCCTTCTCTCCGTTCAGATGTGGAAGGGAGGGGATTTTAACATTAGGCAAATGGAAACGTACTGAATTCCTGTCTGTGGTTTAGATTGAAGTCTCTGAGGCTTTACTTTAAGCCAGGTATTTTGTAGAGATTTTTCTCTTCTGTGAGAATCAGACAAATGTTTGCAGTCTGATCATTTGGGCAAACAGACCCATTGCTTCAAACCTTCATTATTCTTACTTTTGTGGGGTGCTTTTTCTTTAAATGAAGTTTAAAAAAAATACTGAGAGTGACTAGTACCAGACTTAAAATCCTAAAAATGAAATTCCTGTATTAACCATAGAAGCTTAAAGAAGGGATTGGCCATATGTGCTTCCTTGTGCTTTTCTGTCAACTTGTCTCAATATTCGAGCTCTTACTTGTTCAGTCCCTGTTCTTCTGCTGAATCTTTAATTGCTCCTAGAACTACTGTTAGTTTTCCACCAAGTAAATCAACAAGAAGCCTGAGGGACAAATGCTGAGTTAGAAATTGTCCACAGGAACAATCAGTGAAAGCCACCACTACAGCTTAGGCTCCTGAGGTTTGGAAGTGTTCAGAATGTTCCTACTGTGCTAATTAGGACCAAATTCACCATGAGGCAGTTTGTGTGTGTGTGTCTGTGTTTAAAAAAAAAACCCACAAACCCCCCAAAACTGTAGAGATAAAAGTGATGCCTACTGCTGTGAAATGCAGTTATGGCATCTTTGTGACATCTTTACCTAAAATTAGATGGCATGAGTTTTGTGTCTCTCTTCAGCCTGGGAAAAGTGGGTTTTCAAACTTAAATCTGCTGCCTTGGCTTACTGTGAGAGCTATGCCTCACCTTATGTAAAGTTCAAGGTACAATAAATCTCTTCTGTAAAGCTGTTAGCTATGAATCGAATTCAAAGCTTGTATTACCTTTGTGTTTGTATTAATTTTGAAAACAGAATTGCTGAAGTAAATATGGGTTTAGTTTTTCTCAGCTTAATTCTGTTTCAATGCAGCTGGCTTCATGTGCTGTGATGGGTTAGCAGTGCCTGGTACTAAATATGTTCATAGCAAGAACTTCTATAGCAAGAACCTTTGTGGGAGGAGGGCAGCATGCACGTTGTATCTCAGTATATGATTTTATTTTTTAATAGCTTACAATTTCTGTACTTCATTGCAGTGATTCTGGACGTGGGAGCAGCCTCTTAGACAGAGCTATTGCTGATAGACGACAGCTTAATACAATTACATTGCCAGATTTCAGTGATCCTGAAACAGGTAAGATCTGGACTTGAACAACCAAATAGCTAAGATGCTCCAGCCATTCCATGATTTTGCATTAGGTTTTAAATTTTATTTTCCAAGTAATATTTTCATCGTTGTTGTATAAGTGAAAATAGACATTGTGCAATATAAGAATATATTTTTTAAGTTATGAAGTACTTGCTGACCAAGTTCTTTGTATTATAGATGCCATAATTTACAGGTCTTGCTGAACCTAGTGGTATTTTCTTAAGCAAGGGCTAAAAATTAGTATGCTGAACTAGCCAGTTTGCCAAAGTCCTCTGCTTTTCTGTCCATTCAGTGTATGCAGTTCTTTTCTTTCTAAAAGGTAAATCAGAAAAAAAATCAGAAAACTTTTAATATGTATAAAAAGACATATATATTTATAAATATAAAACTATGATTACATGGGTGGGTTAGCTAACATAGCTTTGACATTGTAAGCAAAATCATAGATACTGTGATATTTTTATGTACATATCAAAAATTGTTGTGCACAGCTGCACTACATAAAAGCTGTGATTGTTACATGTCAGTAAATATACATATGAAGAATATATGAAGTTATCACAATGCAAATCGATATGCCTTAAAAATCATATAACCAAAAAGCAGGTGAGCTGTGCACCTGTGAAAATCACAAGACAAATAACCATGTTGATGGTAGTTCCAAAAATCTTTACAGTGTGCTACTTGCATTCTAAACATTGAGAGTTTTCTGTTTCCTGGGATTTATCTCCAAGCAGTTTGCTTTTCCTGGCATCTTTCAGATGTGAATTTCTGCACAAACAGATTATGGGAAAGTTTGCTGGCCACTGTATTAGAAAATACTGACCCAGGAATTAAGATACATTGAAATGTCAAATGTATGTCTTTGTTTAATATCAGAATTGTGCAGTAGAGAAAAATCCAGCTTAGCTACTTCTGAATATTAAAGTTGGGTTGAATGTTCATTCGATTTTGAAATCATGTAAGTAAATAGAAAGTGTTCTCTGCTTGCTATAGTGGCAAAACAGTTTTGATTACAAAGAGGTCAGCTGATTTCAAAGAATTGCAATATGATATTGTTTAAGTATACCATCATTTAGCTTGCTGCCTAATGTGGAGTTTTCTGCCTGATTGTATTTGTAGAATGAAAATGTGTAAGATAACATATCATTCTATAGAGATCATTCTGTATTCTAGGCTAGCTTATTGTTTCATGTTAAGGACACAACTAGATTTTAAATGCTTCAGATAAGTATATAGCTAGAGAAAATTTATTGTATGCCTTCAAAAAAGTGGTTGGGGGAGTTTTTGGGGGGTTAGTTGGGGGGGTTGTTTGTTTTCTCCCATGGGGACACAGAACTGTTGATCTGCACCTTTGGAGTGTCCTATTTTATATCTGCAGTACCTGAGCACATACTGAATTGGTGCTTTTTCAAGACTATATATTGCTCAACACTTTGAAGTAAAGATGAGCCCTCATCCAGAACAGAGATCTTTTCAAGACACTTGGCCAGATTCAAATCCTGCAGCCAATATCTTGACTGGAAAAGATATATACATATCTTCTATACATACATTCTGATTTTTTTAGAAGTTGCAATATGTTTGGGTTTTTTTTCCCTGAATTTCAGCTGTGTTGGTAGAGTTTCTCTCTACTGTCAAGGACAAGACAGGAAATTAAAAATATGGGGTCGCTTTTTAATTATTTTTATTATTACAGGTAATTGTGGAGGATAGGTTGGGAGACATTAAAAGTTTATGGTTCTTTAGAACTAAGAGTGGTCAAGCTTGTCATAGAGTTTGAGTGAAAAACTGGCAGAAAAACTTTATTCACAAGAAGTAGAGAATAGAAACAATAGATGGTCAAGATGTTAAATCTTTATAGGCTGAAAGGGCAAATTCTTTGGATCCCCAGTGTTTAGAAATGCAAAAGGAATTTGATATTTAAATAAACAAACAGATGTTAAAATAGAATTATGCAGGAAAGGCAATGTCCTCTCAGGGAAGAAAAGTTTTCTCCCCTCCTTTTTATATAGTATAATGTTCCCCTGTGTGTGTGCACATTGCATTTGGAAATTCTCTTCCTAACTTTGCTTGCCACCTAAGGTGATGGTTCCCTTTGTCTAGTCTGAGTTCAGCCAATCTCAGTACCAAGAAATGAGAGCTACAATTCAAATCTGGTGGTTTATGTACTTGCAATTTGAAAGTTAAAATCCTTTTAAAAAAACCATCCAGCTGTAATGCATCCTTTTCCTTGGATGTATCAGTTAAGCAGGAGTTGTAATTTGGAGGGAAAAGGTCTTCAGAAAACAGTTCTGTATAGAACTCTTCCTAACCCCATAAGAAGTTATTAAATGATTCAAGTTTAAATTTATGTTACTTTTGAATGCTAAAATAGTGTATTCTGGATTTCTTATAGGGCTAGACTTTTAATTCTAATGCTGTGATCAGTAACTGTGGCCAATCTGCTTCAAGTTTGCCCTCCCTTTCAGCTGTTGTGCCATGAGTGGCATGCACCCACATTTCTATATATTGGTGAAGGAAATAAATATGGAGGGAAAAAAAGTTTAGATGACTTGATCACTGAAGTAAAATCTCCCAGGGAGGCAGGCATGTTTTCTGTCCAAAGATAGATGTGTATTGGCAAATCACTTGAGACTCAGTTGGCTATTCTGGGTAAGGTAAATTGCACTCAATCTCTTTAAAAACAGATTATTCAATTTCTTGTGTGTTGGTTGCAGTCCACTGAGTTTATGTTGAGAAGAAACAATAGTAGCTGGTCTTTATTTTCTCCTCAAAATATTTTTAAAATTCGTGCATTAGAACATAGGACAAAAATATTTAATTTTTAATTTTTATTTTTTATTCTAGTGTAGTACAGAACAAGAGTAGGTATGAATACAGGGGGTTTTTACATTGTTCTCAGAAGAAGTGATGTTTATTTTATGTAGAAGCCATTTTCATCTTCCTGAACAGTGAAATAAATGCTTTGCATTTTTGGCATCCATGACTCCATTAAACCCTGTTCTTGGATCTTTTTCCTTTCTCACCCCCACCCCCCCACACCACCTTATCATTCTCTTTGTTTCGCTTTTTAGCCTCTGATACTTCCTCATCTTCTCTCTCAAGAACAGAGTCTCCTCTCCAACTGTTTGTATCTTCTCCTCATCCTCATCCTAAACCAGATACCTTTGTCTGGCCCCATGCAGCCTCTACATACTGTGACCAAGTGCCTGAGCCCTGTACTCCTCCTCACTGTAAATTGGTTTTCTATTCCTGATGGGCATGTTAAGTTGTGCTGTTTTTCTGATAATCTTCATAACTGACAAACCATGCTTAAACAGAGTCAGTGAAATCTGGCCTTTCAGGTGCTCTTAGCTAAATACTGAATGGGTTTTAAGAGTTTCCTCAGAGTAGACTGGTTTATTGATCCCCAAAGAGGTAAAGTTATAGACCTTTTTAATACTCTGTTCTCATGACTTAGGGAAAATAGGTGTTTGGTAAAAGAGGTTATTGGCCAAGACTGCTTCGTAGCATTTACTGCTGTAAATGATTTCCTTTGCTGGCGTATTTTGCCTAACAAGACTCTCCACAGATTTTCCTTCTTCTCTGTAGAGTTTTTAATGACTTCACTGCAGAAAGCCTTAGCTGATTGCATCCCAAACCTTCCCTGAAAATTCACGTGAAGCAAGAAATTGCCCAAAGATCGGTGTGTATTTTACACTGCATTCACATTGGAGGGTTCAGAGGTGTTGGAGTAATGCAAATCAGCATTGTGCTCTTTCAAGTCAAGAGCCGTTCTGTTCATTGAAATGATGCCAGTTTCAACGTGTTGTAAGATCAATCCCCATGTTTGAATACAAACTGTACAGCAATGCTGCCAGCAGAGTTCAGGTGACAGGGTAAAATCAACATAGCTTTCCAGCCATTTCTTTTTAACTCCCTTTCATTCCTGTTCATGGTCCTTCACTCACAGCTCTGTGCGTGGCGTGGGGTTTGTCACTGCATTTACTGCAATCCAGCCTTAAGAAACCAGCAAAATTTACTTGTTAAAATAGCTCCAAGACTGGGGTTTTGAAAACACTAGCTCATATGTAAGCCTGTAGCTGTAAATTACAGAAACCATTTCCTTTAGACGCCAGGAAATCTGTCCTATGAAGTTTAACTGGTTGAAGTCCAACTTCCTTCTTGAGTAGCCCATTGATTACTATTACAGGCTGGGGTGTTGCTGAGTTAAACTTGCTCAGGCCTACTCTGTAAACAGGGGGTCACAGTTAGCATTAAATTACCTGTTCTTTGCAGAGCTACAAGTTCCTAAGAACCCACTCCAGAATGAAGGCAAACGGAAAGAAGACAGAAGTCCAAACACAGATTCCAGTATTTAAAGCCAAATTTTCCATTTCCAGGCTACTTCCTCAGGGAAAAGAATTTCCACCATATGCATGAGAAGTAGTGAAAGCACGAAAAAAAGATCAACCAGATATCGAAGTCCTTTGTATAGTGTAAATAATTAAAGCAAGCTACAGCACTCTGTCTTTGAGTAAGGAGAAGTTTGCCTAGATGCTTATAGCATGTTAGTATAGTTATCAGGGCTGAAAATCTCCTGTTCCATATCTTAGTCCAATTTTTTTTCTAGTCAAAGAGAACCAAAGGCATTTTGTATTACTGACTTGACTTCCAGTTTCTAATGAACAGGAATCTGATTCCAGAGATGTAGCAAAGGCTCTATGAAAATATTTTTTGCAAACAGCAATCTTCTTAGTAAATTTTTTTAATCTTTTGAAACCCTGTAAAACTGATTTACAGTTTGAAGATTATCAGAAATCCTCTGGCTTTCTTGGAGTTCTCGGTTTATTATATTTATTTTTTTTTTCCTCCTTCTTACCTTGGATTTTAATTTGTGGTTTGATCTGTTCAAAGGCAATCCATCAGATGCTTACTTTCATGGGTTTTACTCCCTTTTTTCAGTTTGTAAGTAGCATTCACTGTGCAGCTCTGTTACTTTCCTAAGGACTCACATCACCTTTGCCTTCACCACCAAACGGACGTGTTGGCCATCAGTAGTGGGAGTTTGATAGTGTGTGAAGCGAGGCTGATGCTCTGCCCATTCAGTCACCCCAAGGGCTGTAATCTTACCAGACCCGAATGCACTCAACTAACACTTGCATTTAATAATTAAAGAGGCAGTATTTGTTTCTAGAGGACTGCAAATAAAGAGATATTAGGAAGGTCTTGTATAACAGAATGGCCAGCTGCCAGCACTTTGTATTAGAGAAGATTGTACGCTGCTGCTGTTCCTAAGGAGCATGTTGGTCCAGAATGCGACATTGCAACTGTGGTCATGAGTCATAATGAACTACCACTTTCTCTTATGGTACAAATTTTGCTTGTAGACTAAATCTCTTTAAGAGTACATTTTAAAATAATTAAATGATGAAAACAAGCTAAATAAGAGAGATTGATGAATAATTAATAAAAAATATCTGCTTCTTTAACTAGGATGTGACACAATGTTCTCTATCTCTAGCAGGTTACATTATAGAGTTGTGTGTATAGCCTTGAGTAGTAAATTATGGGGGTTTATTATTATTATTTATGTTCCTTTTTCATAGATTTTTATGAGGTAGTGCAGGAGATCAATTTGTTGGAGGAGAAAAAAGTAAGATGACATGTAAACCAGCATGTTTGACTGACTAAACACAGCAAATCTTTTTGCAAGAGCTGAGAGGATGGTCTGTGAATCATGCTGTTCAACCTGACCACTGATGCCTCGCTGTGTAGCTTTGTACCAACAGATAAGCTAGCTTTCTGATCTGGGGTTGTTAAAGGTGTCTCGGACACTTAATGGATTTTTATGGGAAAAATTTGTCATTTTGGCTAAACTTGCCAATCTGTCTTATCAGTTGTCCTGCAGAAGGTACTGCCTCTTTGCACCATGCAATTGCTTTTTTCTAGCACCAAGTTCTCTGTCCATCACCACTAATGTTCTCACCTCCAGCCTTGTGAGCATGTAAAGATGAAAGGCACGGGGTTTTGCCCCTTTTCTCCTGCATGAGCATTGCTGTTAAAGCATTTTTTCCATGTGTAAATCTTGAAACACTGAAAATGTGATGAATGTCAAACTATCTAGTAGTATTATTTTTATAGTATTTTAAAAACCCTGTTACAGTGTTTTTGTCAGATGAAATGAACATGTTTCACACAGGATGTCAGCCCATTGTCAGAAAGTTTTCTAACATAGCAAAGTGATACTGTTTTCCTCTGAGCCCGTAAACAAACTGAGTGGCAATAGAGCCCAAGTCTCAGTTCATGTCTGTTAGGCTGCATTTGTAAGAATTTATTGGGAAATGACCCAGGACGAACTGCAGAAGTTCCAACATGCTTATTTACATATGGTGACTTAAAAATGATATTAAAAGATGGGTTTCATGAAGACTCTGCTTAGGAACAGCCCCAAGTGAATAAATTGAACACTTTGTTGTTCACAGAAGTTGAGCTGTGTGTTGTGACTTGGAAAAGAAAGGTTTCTGTGAGATGACTTCATTTCCTCCTTACATTGTGTTTGTACAAAGCTGCTGGTAGGTTTTCTATTTGAGATTGGATCGAAACAGTTGCCATAGGTTGTTGCAGATACTGTGTCTGTATGGTGAGTAGAAACTGAATTCTGGACAAATGTCATGGTAGGAAACTTGAGTGCCAGGTTACACCTTTTGGGTTGAGGAAAATTATATTACACTGAAGAACTTCTGTCACTCTTTGCAATGTGCAGTGTGATTGTGATTCCAGACGTTAATAAGTAATTAAAGTAGTGAATTCTAGTCCCTGTTTGACAGTTGGCCCTTTTAGTATGAACAAGCTTCAGAACAAAAGTAAACAAATGAAAATGAGTAGCCAGGGTCCACTTTTGTTATGTATATTACTTTTCCAGACCTCATTCTTTTGTATTTCAAAGTAAACACTCTGCTGCTTACAGTAGTTTGATTCTTAAGTGTCCAGCTATTATCAGCAGGGTTAGGAGCTGTCCAGGCAGAGCGAGGATATTTGTGGGAGTGAAAGAGGCAGGAAAATTTCAAACTAAAAATTACTCCTATCCACCTGAGTGTGTGAAGGAAGGTGTAACCACGTGAATTGTAACACTAAGAGGGAGGGTATGTTTGTGTTTCCATGAGGGTGCTGAATAGAGACGGAAGAAAGAACAATACCGGTATGCCTGGGAAGAGAGAGCAGAGCTTGTGACAGAACTGACAGGGAGCCACCAAAAATTAACTGTCTGCATAGGGTTTGTGATGCTTCCAGCAGACTTTAGGATCCACTCTTTACCCTCAATGTCTCACAAACTACTAGGTATCTTTGCTGGTTGTAGTGGAAGTTATGTTTTACAATTGGGATCTCTGTGAAGATGTGAATGTGGGCACGCCTGAGTTAGAACAAATAAGAAAGTAGTTGAATAAAACTTAGAGAAAGGTTAGAAAAAAGATTTTAGTGCACAAGAGACTTCTTTAGGTGATTTTTAGTTGTCTGCAAAGTACAGTCTTCCTAATTGTGTTTTAACAAAAAGAACCAGCAATGAGTCAGATGACAGGTAATTGTGGCAATAGGAAAGAAGCAGTTTAGGGGTGTATGGGTTAGAGCTGTCAGCATGAGTGCAGGGTGCCTGAAAGATGCCTGATTCGGGCAGTGCAAAGACACTGCTCTTGGGTTTTAAAAAAAGAAAAGCCAAACGCACAGCTAGTAAAGATGTACAGGTGTGATAAAGGATACAGTGGCTGTGCTGATTCGATATGCAAGGCTGTATGGGAGGTCAGCCCTTCTGCATTTGGAAACTGTAGAGCCCCGTGCTTAATCTCTCTGAACAGGCACTGCAAGGAGGGCTTTTAAAGAAACAAAACCAAACAGAAGCGCACAGTTATTGATGCTTTTGTGCTGTTTCCCAACATCCTTAAGTTCTCTACATGTTAAATGATTAAATAATAAAGGATTTTAAAAGTCTGGGCTTTCCAAACAGCCCTTTGCAGAAGATTACGCCAAATTTCTCTGTATTCTGATTAACACTGATCTGCAACCTTAAACACCAACAGCCCACTCAGTTGGGATGATCTATAAAGGCAGCTTAAATTTAGTTGATAATGTTGAATAATATATTGTCTGAGTTTCTAAAACAGTTACTTTGCCCATGTTGAGTTTTTAGATTGTTAATATTCATTATTAATATAGAATACATTTTTATATCAGCTGTATTAACTTAGTGAAAGATAGGTTGCTTCTAGTACCTTGATTGAAGTAAGGACACTTGACAACTATTATTATGTATGTGTGTTTTCTTCAGAGAACTAATTGCTGTAATATATTAAGGGATACCTTTTCCTACACAGGAAATGTAAGCCATGTTAAGTACAACACTTTGGAAAAAAAAAGAAATCTATTGAAAGATTTTTTTCTTTACCTAAAGTGTTTTGTGGGTTTGTTTCCACTTCGAGGATCCAGGATAGGAGTTAATTGCCAGAGGGAGCACACAGTGTCCATGCTGTTTAACTTCCATATAGATGGCACTGCAACTTGTAACAATTTTATCACATTATGTTATATATATATATATAGGAATTGATGTACAAAAGATTTTAATAATATATTACTGTATGTGCTTTGTGGTTAAGTACTAGAGGCTTAAAATCTAACAGCACATAACAGCACTTTCTATATGAAATTACTTCTGGCCTGGCAAGCAGCCAGAGTCCTTGTTTTAAATAAAAGAAGATATAGGCACTTTCTTATTTTAAATTTAATAGAATCACAGAATCACAGGGGTTGGAAGGGACCTGGAGAGCTCATGGGGTCCAACCCCCTGCCAAAGCAGCTCCCCAGCTCATATTGCACAGGGCGGCATCCAGACGGGGCTGGAATCTCTCCAGGGATGGAGACTCCACACCCCCTGGGCAGCCTGTCCCAGGGCTCCCTCACCCTCACTGGGGAAAAGTTCTTCTCCATGTTGGTGTGGAGCTTCCTATGCTCCAACTTGCAGCCATTGCCCCTTGTCCTGTCCCCACAGACACTGAAAAGGGGCTGGCCATGTCCCCTGCATCCCATCCTTCAGATATTGATAAACATTAATCAGGTCCCCCCTTAGTCGTCTTCTCTCCAGGCTGAACAGCCCCAGCTCACTCAGCCTTTCCTCACAGGGGAGATGCTCCAGGCCCTTCATCATCTCCACAGCCTCCTCTGGACTCTCTCCAGGAGATCCCTGTCTGTTTTATCCCAGGGAGCCCAGAACTGGACACAACACTCCAGGTGGGGCCTGACCAGGGCAGAGCAGAGGGGGAGGATCCCCTCCTGTGACCTGCTGGCCACACTCTTCCTGATGCATCCCAGGATCCCACTGGCTCTCTGAGTCCCCAGGGCACACTGCTGGCTCATGGCCAACCTGTCATCAACCAGGACCCCCAGGTCCTTCTCCACAGAGCTCTTCTCCAGCAGCTCATCCCCCAGCCTGTACTGATACAGACAGTTATTCCTCCCCAGGTGCAAGACTTTACACTTGCTTTTATTAAACCTCATCTGGTTTCTCCCTGCCCAGCTCTCCAGCCTGTCCAGGTCTCGTTGGATGGCAGCGCAGTGTCCTGCGTGTCAGCCACCCCTCCCAGCTCTGGATCATGGGCACTTGCTGAGGGTGGATGCTGTTCCCTCATCAAGGTCGTCAATGAAGATATTAAACAGGACTGGACCCAACACCGAGCCCTGGGGAACACCGCTAGTCACAGGCCTCCAGTCAGATTCTGCTCCACTGATCACGACCCTCTGAGCCCGGTCCCACAGCCAGTTCTCAACCCACCTCACTGTCCACTCATCTATCCCATACTCTTGCTTTTCAGGAGGATGGGACTAGATGATACCATTTGTGTCAGTGAATTGCACCTTTTCTTTACAAATTCTTCTGGAGAGGTGATGAGGCTCCCTAGAAGCCCTAACAAGGGACAGGCTACATTTTCAGAAATGGATGTCAGCCCAAAAAAGGATTACTGGTGACTAGTGCTTATTTATGGTACCTCTGCTGGTATTTTTCTTGGAATACACTCCACATGCTTCTTGCTTAGACATTCCCTTCATATTTTTTCAGAAATTAAGCCCTAAATATAAGACACACAGAATGTTCAACTCTGCATTGTTTCAGCAGCCAGTAAAGGAAAGCAAACTCCACAGCCAGATACTCTTCAGATACCAAGGGCAATTCTGTGTTAATAATGACATAGGAAATCCTAACTATGTCCTATGCTGCTTTTCCCTTGTTTAGGATAAGGGAAATATGCTGCACACTTTCAGACAAAATTCCTCTTCTCACTGATCTATGTACTAGGGTTTTCTTTTAATTTTCTAGTCTGCTGATTTATCACATTTAAGAAGGTATGTTTCATGTGGGAAATCCCTTGTTAAAATTTTTAGAAAACCTGTGATGCTGAGAATGGAGGGTTTGTTTATTTCTTAGCTGCTGGTGGTGAGGATGAGTTTGTGGGGTGCAGTTCCACCTGTACAGAATTCAGTACCTGCTTTTGACACACCTGCTTTTGTTGACCATTACAGGTCTGCTGAGGGCCTTAGAAGACTTCTCCTGTGATCCAAAATGGAATATTTCACTTCCATTATTTATTAATCAGGCCTAGTCAGTCTGAGATTTTGTAATTTGTAATTATAAAACAGCCAGAGATATGCTGAAGCTGAAACGACAAGAAGGAGTGTAGCTTAAAATATTCATGGGCTTGATTTAAAAAAATTAAGATCATTCCTAACTACACTGTCAGTAATTGGCTGTTCAAAGTGCAGTCGCCGTTAGATATTCTCTAGTCCTAGCTTTTTCATTTCCAGGACTTTGAAAAGGGCACTATTTGCCAATGAGATTCTAATCTCACTTGTAAATGTTTCATTTTTAAGAGAATCATCCTTTACATATTATGCTTTGGGAACTTTCTCTATGCAAAGGACTTTGTTGCCACAAGGCATTTTAACTCAGCCCTCTTGAATAGCTAAGCTTTACATTCAGCACAGTTTAATCCTGTGTTTGTGATGGGGTTTGTTGTGATCCTCTTGTATATTTTAGTTCTCTTTTTTGTACTGTTATTAGTCTTAAAATAATCCTCTAATTGCACTCTATGGAAAGACATAGCAATTACTAACATCAACGTGCACGTAGCAACCTGGAGATTACAGTGTACTGTAGCATCACAAACCTTTCCTTGGCTGGGACGGTGCCAGCAAAGAGGTGTTGAGTTTAACAGGGACTATTCATAGCAGCAATCCAAAAACGTGTCAGGTGTAGCTACCAGCCTTCAGTGTGTTTTTTATATAGTCTTTCAGACCAGTATAAAAGCTTTCATAACAAGGAAAGTTAACCTGACATTTCAAAAACCTTCTCCCACATGGTACATGTAAGTTAAACCTAGAGGAGGGGTGAAAGCTCTTATGAACAGGGTTATGATTAAATGCCTGATGCAACGTGTTTCGCCTTCACTCTTTCTCTGATGGTAATTTTTTTTTATTACTGCTTCTACAGGTTCAGTCCATGCCACATCTATAGCAGCTTCCAGAGTAGAGCAAGCACTGTCTGAGGTTGCTTCATCTCTGCAGAGCAGTGCCCCTAAACAAGGCCCCCTGCATCCTTGGATGACTCTGGCTCAAATATGGCTTCATGCAGGTACTGTGAGAGTCAAATTCTTCCTCACTCTTTCCCCTCCCCTTTCTTGCTAGCCTAAGAACTTGCAAAAACCTGTGTGTTTCATTCCAAATCTGTTACTGCTCATCAGATCAGGCTTTCTTCAGGTGTGTGTGTGTATGTGGCACTGAAGCAAGAAATAAAAACCACATTGAGTTGCCTGTGAGCAAGTTCGTTTGGGAGATAAGGCAGTAGTTTTATAACCCAGCTGGTACCTGTGGAGTCATATCTTCTGTAGAGCAAGGCAACACTTTCTCCCTTATCTAGGAAGAATTTAGTTTCTAAAGTACCTTGAATATCAGAATATCAGTACCTTTCCATCAGCAGAGGGGTGGCAGCAGGGACAGGGAGGGGATTGTCCCTCTCTGCTCTGCCCTCGTGAGGCCCCATCTGGAGTCCTGTGTCCAGAGCGGGGGCCCAATACAAGAAAGATGTGGGACTGTTGGAGAGGGGTCAGAGGAGCCATAAAGATGATGAGAGGGCTGGAGCAGCTCCCCTATGGAGAGAGGCTGGGGGAGCTGGGCTGGTTCAGCCTGGAGAAGAGAAGGCTGTGGGGGGACCTCATTGCAGCCTTCCAGTACCTGAAGGGAGCAGAGGAACAGGAGGGGAATCAGCTTGTTCAAGGGCAGAGACTGGCAGGACAAGGGGGATGGATTAAAACTAAAGGAAGGAAGGTTTAGATTAGATATTAGGGGGAATTTTTTTCCAGAGAGAGTGGTGAGGGGCTGGAACAGGCTGCCCAGAGAGGGGATGGGTGCCCCATCCCTGGGGGTGTTCAAGGCCAGGTTGGCTGGGGCCCTGGGCAACCTTGTGTAGCTCCAGGCCTGAGGTTGGTGGCCCTGCCTGTGGCAGGGGGGTTGGAGCTCTGTGATCCTTGGGGTCCCTTCCAACCCATGCCAGTCTATGATTCTATGACTATCATAGTATTTGGAAATACAGATACCCTAATTCCATTGGTTGGCAAAAAATGTTTGTAAGATTATTGAACAGAGCTCCTGCAACTAGAAAGGCTTTATCATTGAAAATAACTAACTCAGCATATGTGTGTAGTGGTACTGTAGAGCAGCCTGTCCCTTACAGGTGTGATAATGAGCTCTCAGTCAGTTCTCTTCCTTCTGGTTTCATTTATGGAAAGGACCCAGGATTTTTTTCAAAATGTGGAGTCATCTTGAGTGGTTTTGGTGTTGTTATGCTGCTTCAAGCCTCGAGCTAAATGCAGCATCACAAGTGGCTGTTGTATAAAATTTTAACCAGGAAATTATGATTTAGTGTATTTTTCTACAGTTAAAAATTCATACTGTGCAGTAGTTTTTATTGATAACTTGCATGAGAAAGGTGTAATTTAGCAATCAGTCAGCAGTTGTTCTGCTTTGCTCTGCTTACAGACTTGAGCATTTTTCAGTAACATAATTACTTTTTTCATCATGTTTCCATTCAGCAAAGCAGTGCTGTACTTCTTGGTCCTTTCATTTACCTGTTCTGCATTAACAGTGTTACTGTGTGAAAGGAGCTCCCAGTTATTAATTCGTGTTTCAGAGAAAGAAAAACCCAGAAGATTGGAAAGGAAGAGCAAGGGTAGTGTGATTAATCTGGGGGTGGAATGGCTCCTCAGAAGCAACAAGGCAAGGTCCAGCAGGGCACAGTGTAGTCACCTGCCCTGGGTCATGGCATCATTGATTTGAAATGTTTATAAACCACCACAAACAGTCATCTACAGGGGCTCTTAGCACCTACAATGCTGATTATTTCTTAACCTTCTGTTGACAGCTTGTTCCACTGCTTATTTTCTGAGGTTTAATTTTGTTGGTCATGTCCTGTTGCTGCTTGTTTAGTCCATGCAAGTGCCTGCTGCTGTTCTACTGGTAAAGAAGAGGTCTGGATGCTCTTTGCTCTTTGCTCACAGCTTAGTCATGTTTGCATTCATGTTGCCAGTATGCTGCATGGCCCAGTTCCCACTCTTAAAAATACCTGTCTCAGCAGGCATGGTGTGTAGGCCACATGCTTGGTTCCCAGCAGGAGGAAGAATGGGGGGAAGGAGGGGAGAGTTGAGTGGAAGAATAAACTAAAGTGTTAAAGATCCAGGGGAAGGCACAATAAGGTATGAACAGTGCTCTGACACTCTGTGTGTGGAGCAATCAAAAAAAACCCCCAAGAGATGAAAGAGAGCTTCTGGCTGCCTTCAGAGTAGGTTCTGCAACCTGAGGTGTACTTCCTCTCCACACTGGAATGATCCTGTTCTTGATAGTTCAGGTGTGTGATTTGTGCTGCATTTCAGAGTGCTCAGTTATCCTGTTACTAGTTACTTCTCCTGCTACAGTAAATGCCTTGAGCCTCCAGAAAGGAATAAAGCCTCCAGAATAAAGCTTTCTCCCAGAAGCACAATACAAAGCAGATATTCTGGAAGATATCTTCATCAGGATGGATGGGTTACTTGCATAGAAAACAGCATGAAATTGCTGAACACCTCACAGCACATGTTCTTTAAGTAAAAGTGAAGACTTACCTTTGGAAGTTAGTTCCTTTTGGAGCCTCACGTCACGTTGAACTGTGTGACTCCCTGTGTGGTTGTGCTGTGCTCTTCTTCTGTGTGTGTGTGTGTGTGTGTGTGTGTAGGGAAAACCTTTAACAAGCTTTAAATCTTAAAATATGAAAACTGAGATTTATTCTTCCCATAGATTAGAGACATGGCAAAGTTGCACAAAAAAGTTCTAATGCAAAACATAGTAAAATGTATTTGCCCAGACTAGTATATATGATGTTCACTTCTGGCTGGACAGTGTAAAGGGGGGAAATTGAGGAGATTTTAAACTGATAATAAAATGACTTTTGGAATTAGTGCATTCTCCAGTAACAGACTGTTAGAAACCAGACCTGTTCCTAAATGATTAATGGTTGTGATGGGCCTTTCAGAAATGCATCAAGACAGAACTCAGTGTTAGAATGTCAATATTAGATTAGCTTGATTAGGAAGTAGATTGATTTCTCAATAAGATGTAAGTGTAAGCTTTGGAAGGGTCTGAGCCACGAGGCATTCTTGGTGTTCTCTAGGTGGAGACATTGAGAAGAGCACATCAGCTTTGGCACCTGCTTTCTCTTCAAACTGCTGCTCCTCTCTGAGATTTTCCTGCAAAGACTGCTGGCACTTGTCAGTTTTCCACAACTGATGGATTTGAATTTTCCACGTTGTTTTAAACATGTTTATTTCAGTTTGCAGTCATGATCTCAGAAGGAACAATTCTCCTTCAGTTTCAGAAGTTTCTTAAATGAACTTTCATGCTTAACACTCAGCCACAAGTTCAACTTACTATTCATTCTTCCATAGTTTTTCAAAAAGCTCTCTATATAGTCTGTTGGGGTAGCATAACTTCTGCTAAAGAAAAGGAGAAGTTATGTTTAAATAACTCTGTAATACCTTTAAACCTAAAGGAAGTATTTGGCTTAAACTTCTTACTTTTAGGAAGGTCTGTTAATTGTTGAATTTTGCTGCTGAAGTTAGCAAGCAGGGCCACAAGATGTAGTATCTCCTAACATTAAGACTAACTTATAAGCAGTCTTGCAGCCATTGCTACTGTACTTATTTCCCCTGAAACAACACAGAATTTCAGCTGCAGTCTGTTAGATCAGCCAATCTCTGCTTGTTTTTCAGTCTAGAATTATTGTGGTAGCAGATAATCACCTACTTAAATAATTTTTCATTTCTGCATGTTATTTGCTAATAATTACAGCTTTTAGTGCCTTTTGCAGTCTGTGTAAATGGGATTTTTGCAAATTGTCTTTTCACCGAGCAAGGTGGGAGTGTGTATTTAAAACTGTGTTTCAAGGCTGATCAAACTAGGACAGCTCAAGCAGTGTTTAAATAATGCTGTGTGGTTTATACTCACTAAAAACTTGTACATAGTAGTATTGACCATGTAGCTTTTAGAAAAATACTGAAGCCTGGAGAAGAAGAGGCTGAGGGGAGACCTTCTCCCCACCTCCACTGACCTGACAGGAGGGTGCAGAGAGGTGGGTGATGGTCTCTTCAGCCAGGGGACAGGAGATGGGACAAGGGGCAATGGCAAGAAGCTGTGCCAGGGCAGGGTCAGATTGGACATTAGAAACAAATTTGTTACTGAAAGAGTTGTCAGGGCCTGGCACAGGCTGCCCAGGGAGGGGCTGAGTCACCTTCCCTGGGTGTGTTCAAAAAAAGGGTAGATGAGGTACTTAGGGATATGGTTTAGTTTAGTTTAGGATTGGTTGGACTTGATGATCTTCAGAGGTCTTTTCCAACCTTGTGATTCTGTGTTTAAAACAACCATTGGGAGGCTCAAACTCCTATTGCCTTTGGAAAAGCAACTTTCCTAAGAGAGTAATCTGTTTAAATCATTTACATAAGAATTGCTCTTAAACGGCAGTACTTTTTTTGAGGAAAATAACCTTTGTCTGGAATGAAACTCTTGACAAGTGCAGCACATGTGACAACACCTGGTCATGGTGTGGTGAAGCAGGAATCACTCTTTGCTCCTCACCTTCCTTCTGCAGCTGAAGTCTACATAGGAATTGGGAAGCCTGCTGAGGCCACCGCGTGTACCCAGGAAGCGGCGAATCTCTTCCCCATGTCCCACTATGTGCTCTACATGAGAGGCCAGGTGGCAGAACTCCGTGGGAATATCGATGAAGCCAAACGCTGGTATGAAGAGGCCTTATCTATTAGTCCTACCCATGTGAAGAGCATGCAGAGGCTGGTAAGTCTTGAGCCCGTGGTCACAAGGACTTGTGTCTCAGTTTGTGATGCTGCATTGTGAAACGTTAACTTGAGGGGAGGAACCCATAGGCTGTGAGTTGGATCTATAGTCTTCTCAGCAAAGCGGCTTTGGAAACAATTTACCTGATGTTTTAGTCTCTTTTATTGCAACATGAAAAGGATCTGCAGCAGTGAAACTGTTTCAGCCCTAACAGAGACATTAGGAGCAGGCGACACTTGCAGCTGCCTAATATTTGGCACCTTTGGGAAAGACAGGTGGCTCATGGTAAGAGAAGAGTTGGATGCTGTAAGTCTTAGAGGAAAGGTCACTCATTCTGATATCTAATTCCAAACTAACAGTTGAATTCTTCATGTTGATTGATTACCTTCGTGCTGTGTGATTTTTTTTGAATTTTGAAAGACACAGACTCAGCCTTGCCCTCAAAGGGATGTGCAGCTTTAAATACCAAGGTGCCTTCCCACTAAAAACACAGGTTTGTTTATATTTTCCTATGTACATCCATGTATATGTTTTGTTCTTGCTATATTAGGAAAATTACTACTTTTTTTTTTTAACTCCATTTGTCTTCCAGACAGAGCAGAGAACAGCTGCAATCAGCTTTTTGTTCAGAAGCAGAAGCTGGTTTCTGCTTGGCCCTTATGAATTATTCAGGGAAAGTTCTCATGCATCCCTTAGGGGAACACGTGAGACAAAAGATCAGATAGGAAGGCAGCACTGGGAAGGTTTCTGTTTCACCTTTTCAGCATTTCAAGATACTTGAGCCTACTGACAAATGCCAAAAGGTTCCTTTTCCTTGAAGAAGCAGGCAGTTGACCTAAAGCAGTGCAGCTCAGTGAAAATAAAAGCTTATGTTTTGCCCCTCCTCTCAGTCTGCCTTTGAATAAACAGTCAGCAAACACATGATGTTCCTCAGAATAACTGACAAATTAGCTGCCTCAAGAGGCGTGGGAGACGGGTGCTTCCAATCCAGGTTCCTTCTTCAGGAGCTTTTCAGTTTGAGGGCAGGCTGGAAACAAACTATTCCTTTGGTTAGATTGGCCAGTCCTTTTTAAGAAGCCTTACAATTTCAAATTTTGCTTTTTAAAAGCTTTCTGTATTACTCTAGACCTCTTTTGTGCTAAGATGTTTGGAACAGATGCCAAGAGATTAATGCTGCTTAAATGTGAGTCCTAAAGATGTATGCTTCAAAAATCCTTGTCTCTCTAATTCCATGTGGGGAAACAGTACAGGATTCTGTATCCCTCTTGGTGTTTTGACTACTGCAAACAGTATTTTGAGGAGGAAGTGTGCAGTGTTTACTCTTGCCTGTGTGTATAGATGAATATCTGTACATCTCAAGACTTTGTTTTTGTGTATTTACCTTTTTATTACAAGAGATACTATCTCAGTGGCAGGGGAACTATAGCAACAGCACTGTGGGGGTACCAGCCTCTATAACAACAGCTGAAACATTAGCTTGTAATATTTGTATTCACAATTCAAAGCTGACAATCCATTTATGAAGCAAACTTCTGTGAAAAAATACTTGATTTTTTGTGATTAATTTTATGTTTAAAATTTATTTAATATGGCTTTATAGCCATGCTTAGAAAGCAGTATAAAATGCTACTGTGTCAACATGACAGTTACCTTAGAGTCTAGATTTATTTAATAAGCTTTGGTGAATTTCCTTTCTGGGGCAGATACCAGGTATAGATCATAATAACTTTATGCATAACATGCAACAAAAAAGAAGTAAGATTTGAGGATGGCACAAGTTCTAGCCAGGTGGTAGCGTGTGTATCCAGTCCTGCCTCCCCAAATAAAATTCCTTGAAATAGTTGAACCTGAAATCACTTTTGAAGGAGGGTTGTGGTTTTTTTCTTCTAATTAAAATTTTAGAATAGCTGACATCTGACACTCAGCTCAATCTGAAGGTAAAATTTCCTGATTCTGGTGGTTAAGAAATCTGGATCTGTGATTTGAGGCACTATGTGGAGTTGTCCAGCGAAGCACAGAAGTTAGATAAAATGTCTGTTTGTGTTTGTATGGACAAGAATGGTGTATGGGGACTAGGTAAGATTTCTCCTTTTTAATCTATCCTTCTAATGATGATGTGTCACTCTGGTAAGAAGGATGACAAAATAAACTTGGAAGCGTTACTGTTTTTCAGTACAACTTACTTCTCTCTTCAAGTACCTATTCCTGAATACAGTCTAGTGTTTCTACACAGAAAGAACCTTATTAATCTAAATTACTGGAGAAATGTGTGAGGAAAGACTAGGAAGTCTTGTGGCTTGAGAACTGATGTTATGGCAAGTCCTTGGCTGTGGAGTTTCTGCATAAGGACTCATGTGCTTGTCTCAAGTGCAGACCCCTTGTTCTGTTAATGTGGCCGTGGAGACATGCTCTTTGTGTGCATCCTCAGAATGCAGCCACCTTTTACTGGCTGGTGGGATCTGTTCAAGTACTGGATTTGTCTAAAATTACAGTTTTCAAAGGAAAGAAGCTGTTACATGCTGCTGCCTCTCAGGTTTTCGTTCAAATGAGAAACAGGAGGACTTGGTGATGTCCTGGTGATGAAATTTGGAGCTGTTAAGAGTGGTGGGAGAGATCTCTTCACCAACAGATTGGTGATAAATGGAAGGGGCTGGAGGGAGAGGGTAACTCTTGCTGTGTATGCCCTAACAATGAGATGCCTAAGCCAGTGTGACACCAAATGGTGAGGGCTTGATCCATGAATAAAGGACAATGTGTTTTGCTGTATTCAGTATTCTGCTTCATGAAACCTGTGGGGAAGTGGCGCTGGTTGGGTTATCCTAGTGCGTTACCTGAGATGTGAGAGACCCCAACAGCTCCCTGGCTGCACAGGACAGAGTGCTTGTGTTCATGCTCACTGCTAGCTCAGCCCCTTCTGAAATGTTGGGGGAGTTATTATTGAGTCAGCTGATCAACAAAACTAGTTCTTTCAAAGAGAACTGCTGTTAAAATTCTCTTTAATCCCTTGTGGAACTAAATTATTCCTTATACAGTTAATATTTCCATCCATACATCCGTTCACTGTACTCTCTTAAGCAACTCCCAGTTTAAGAGCTGCCTTGTTCTCAGCTGTTATTTATTACTGTTTGTCACTACCTGAAGTTTCCTCCACACCAGGGGTGGTACCAGCTTGCTGTTTGGCTGGCTTCAAGTGCTTATGGGATGTCAAGAGCGAAGCAGCAGTGAGCTGTGGGTATCACTGGAGTGCACATCACGGGGTGCAGCGACAGTGCTCTGTAGGGATGCAGTGTCCTTCCTTGGCTTTCAGGGTTGTGTGGTGTGCTCAGGGATAACAACACAAAGTCAGGTTCTCAAGGTTTGAAATGTTCCCATTCATGTTCTGTATTTCAAATGGCTTCTTATCACAGCAATCAAATCTTAGATTTTATTTAATGACTAAATTGAAAAATTATTTGCACTTCAGTGTCACACATACTCGGTGTCACCTGCCCAATTTTGGCCAGAATGGATTTATTTGAACAACTTTCTCCAGTCTCCCTACCCTTTATCATCACCTCCAGATTTCTGCATTGCTGCTGCCTTCCTGCTTTTGTCATTGTTTTCCTCCCCTGTGAAAAAAGAATAAACAGTCTTTTATCTCCTGCAGTCAGAGTGCTGTTGTGGAAAGTAGCCCTTACTGCTGACGTCTGAAAAGTCCTGAAACGGGCCATCATTCAGTAGTGCCTGAAGTGGCAATGAATATCTCAACCCATCGTCCAGGAAGCAAATCTGTGTATTCTCTCTCAGGCTGGAAATTTCTTAGCTCAATGTAGCTTTCACATGAATTGGTTTCGGAGGCATCTGTATCGTTACAATCCTGGAAGACTCCAGTGTTTTTTTAATATTAAGTAATTAATTTTAGCACTTGGCAGTTAATCCTATTAGTAGCTCAGCTTCGAAGAGTAGAAAACTAAACCAGACAAGAATCACTTATCCAAACTTACTCATGTAGAAATTTGTTTTCAAAAAGCATCATGCTAAGGAACGACAGTCCCCACTCCACGTTGTTAGATGCCTGTTAAAGTTTCTTATAGTCATGCAGCACTAAGTCAGATCTCTTAAAGCTTCGATTAACTATGTGCACTTTACCTCTCAGTTTTAAATGGAGTTATTTATGTCTCAGTACATTGACTCATTGACTTCTTACACCTTTTTTTTTTTGTTTTTTTAATCAAAAGACACTTTGCCAGGAAGAAGCCTGGCCTGTGGGCAGTGTATGCTTAGGAGCCTGGTGAGGATGTTGAGCTGAAAGAAAGGAAAAGCACAGAAGACTTTAGAAATGTGAGTTCAAACCTTGTTTGAAGGGGTCAGGGGAGTTAAAGCCAAGAAGGACTAAACACTGCCCCACAAAGTAACTTGTTCCCTTCAGTGAGGTAGTGTTCTCTGCTACTTACAGCTCCTTTCATAACGAGGACCTCATCTGGGAAACATTCACTAATGCATTTGATTCTCATTGTCAGGCTGCTATAGTGTAGTAATTGTTAGTTTAGGTCACATAGGCTTGTCCTAAGCATGTTGTGCTGGTTCTTGTGGGTGGTTTGTGCTGTAACTGGTTACAGTAGAACTCAATTTTAATGCCAAATCTCAGTGCTCGTTTGACTCGCTAAGTGCATCCTTATCTACACGGCTGTTGAAGAAGGAAGGGAGCAGGAACAGCAATTGGTTTTGTTAGAGTTGTTAGTGAAATACTGTGCTTTGCCCCTCAGAAAGTTCAAGGCTGTTTCATAGAAAGGAAAGAGAGCAAAACATGCTCAGCCAAAAACTCACTGCTCTTCACAGAAGGCAGTTTACTGTGATTTGACCACTGTGGCATCTAAATATTTCAGAGTCACGTTCTGCACTCTGAGCACACAATGGCAGTCTGACCTGCATTCTAACCTGGAACACACCCCCTGAGTTCAAGTGGCTCAAGGACCATTTCAATACACTTTCAGTTCTTCACCTGCCACTCAGCACTCCTTTCTGCCTTGCAAATATTCTGTCCCATTTTAACCTTACAACAGAAACCCACTGATGTTAGTGCCATGAAAAATACATAACACCGACGTGTATAGTCATTAGCTTTTGAAGTAGAAAAAGGTATCAATCAAGGAGAATAATCAAGAAAGATTGTTTCTTCCCCTCTTTGAGTTGTACAGTGCTCTGTTAAAGCAGATCTGTTTTTCTTCACTGTTGGACAACAATAATTGCAACAAATTTGAGTTTAAACTAGAATTTAGTTGCCCTTTTGGAAACAGAAAGTGACTGTGGGAACTTACTGCACTAAAGTTTATAACTTGAAGCAGTGAGCTTCCATTTTCACCCAGGCAGGACTGTCTGTGCTAGTCCCCTCAGAACTGTTCTTCTGAAAGTGGGGTCAATGAAACGTGGGTCCTGCTTCATAAAGGACTTTTTTTTCCACGTTACTCCAAATGGCTTAAAGCACCTGGAGCAGGAGCAGATCTTTTGACAAGAATATACCTCTACTCTTGGGTGCTTTTCACCACCTGAGGGTGAGCTCTCTAAGGACTCAACCGGTTTCAACTTCTCTTTGCTGTCCTCAGCTGACAGGCATTACAAGAGGAATGCTGCAACTGGTCTGAAATCAGTTGTTTGTTTTGGACAGTCCACGACTCTCTGAGGATGCAAAGGTAATCTGGTTTTGTGCAGCACTGAATGGAACTAGAGTAAGCTGGAGCATCTAAGCCACTGGGGTGTGGTATTTACTTGGAATCTGGTACCAATGGCTAAGCAGCTTTCTGTAACTTTTTTTTAAGTGTTTTGTAGAATTTTTTAAAATGAACTTTCCTGAGATTTCTTTTTGAACAAGAGTTTCTGTCTGAATTTAAAAGTGGAGGGGGTTTTGTTTTGGTTTTTTGGTTGGTGTTTTTTGAGGCTTTTTTACATAGGTGCTTTTGCCTGCTACACTCAGCTTTAGCTTTCTGTTTTCATCTGTTTTTCTGCTGTGTGATAGATTTTTTCCACAGTTTATCAATTCAGGCTCAGCTTGCCAGAAGCCATTTTATCACTTCTATTTGTTCCCATTTTAAAAGATGGAAAATTAATTAGTGGTAGATGCTGGCAGAAGGAAGGGATGCTTTGGCTAGGGTTACTCCTTTTTATTTGGCAGGTCACAAATCATTCCAGTGTTTTTACTGTATTGTGTGGGACTGATAAAATTCCACCCATCAGATAATTCATCACAGTTTGCTGTTGAAGCAGGTCAGTCTGCAGTGTGCAGTATTACTCAGTATTGCTTCTCTTTGCTTGGAAGATTTTAAGAATCTTTGGCTTCAATTTTCAAAGTACAAGTAGTGATCATCTCAAGCTTTGATTCATGTTTTATAGCAGAAAGTCTTTGAACTGGGTTCTGTTACCAAACTGAGCTATTACCAATTTGTTTCACAATCAGCAAGTACAGATGGAATGTCAGAATTTGATAGGTAGCAACAAAGTTTTGTTTCAAGGTCAAGGAATAAAACCCAGAGATTACAATGACCCAGTCTGGATCAGGGGGTTAGTTTTGCCAGACATCATAAAAAGAATCTGAGGAGGGATTTGAAGTAGTTGACAGGCAGAGAGCTGGGGAGCAAGGGTATGGTCACAGACCACTTGTGTAACGGTATTGGACACACGTGTAAGATAAATCCACTTGCCCAGAGGTGATGTGGCATCTCACATCCTTGGAGTTACTGAAAAATCTCACAGGACACAGCCCTTGGCAAGCCACTCTAGGTGACTCTGCTTCAGGTTTTAGCCATCCTCTAGAGGTACCTTCCTACCTCAGCCATGCTGGGATTTGGGAAAGCGCAAGACAAGCTTTGTGTAGAGGCAATGGTTTCTGTGAGACAACACCATGGGGATATTTGTTTGTGGACAAAAGAGCATCACAGTCTTCCTGTTATGCAAGACTGACTGTTACCAGCTGCTCATTGTCCTGTAGGCCTTGCAGTACCCTGCAGTTCTGTGGCAGCTAGTTCATAATGACGTGGTTTTGACTGTTGCCAGTCTGCTCATTTCACAGGCTTGATTTGGCTGGTTTTTTAGCACTTGGGCTTTCTCATGTTGCTGTTTGGTTCTTTTAGGCATGCAGATACAATGCAAATGCAAGAATAGCCAGTTGAAAACAAAATATTTCCAGCCATGCTCCTCATGCAACCTGCGGATGCTGGATGGTTCGGGAATGTCCATATGAAATGTGGGTGCCAAAACATGCAACGCAAAGGCTTTAGTTGAGATCTTCATTAATTAAGGGTTTGGGCTTCTGGCTCACTTTTGATCATTTCCTCCTGGGAGGTTCAGATATGCCTTAGTGATCCGCATTGAGGCTTCTGTAGACAAAGAGGTACCTAACTGTTTAAAGGACACAAAACATTTATGTGTCTCTGCAGTTCTTTACATGGAAAGTGTGGCCCCATCTGGGGCCCCATCCTGAGTCCTGTGTCCAGAGCTGGGGCCCACAGTGCAAGAAAGATGTGGGACTGTTGGAGAGGGGTCAGAGGAGCCACAAAGATGATCACAGGGCTGGAGCAGCTCCCCTACAAAGAGAGGCTGGGGGAGCTGGGCTGGTTCAGCCTGGAGAAGAGAAGGCTGCAGGAGGACCTCATTGCAGCCTGCCAGTACCTGAAGGGAGCAGAGGAACAGGAGAGGAATCAGCTTGTTGAAAGGGTAGACAATGGCAGGACAAGGGGGATGGATTTAAACTAAAGGAAGGAAGGGTTAGATTGGATATTAGGGGGAAGTTTTTTCCAGAGAGAGTGATGAGGGGCTGGAAGGGGCTGCCCAGAGAGGGGGTGGGTGCCCCGTCCCTGGGGGTGTTCAAGGCCAGGTTGGATGGGGCCCTGGGCAACCTTGTGTAGCTCCAGGCCTGAGGTTGGTGGCCCTGCCTGTGGCAGGGGGGTGGGTTGGAGCTCTGTGATCCTTGGGGTCCCTTCCAACCCATGCCATCCTATGATTCTGTGAAAGTATCTACTTGTTTTATAGTACCAAGCAGAGATGGTGAGCAGACCACCAAGCTAGTAAAAGCATCTGATCACAGCATATTAAAAAATGTATTTTTCCATGCTTTTTTTGGTAGGTGTTAGAAAGGGTAAATCCTATTCACATAATCATAGAATGGTTTGGGTTGGAAGGAACCCTAAAGATCATCAAGTTCCAACCCCCTGCCATGGGCAGGGACTCCTCTCACTAGACCTGGCTACTCAAGACCCCAGCCAACCTGGCCTTGAACTCTTCCAGGGAGGGGGCATCCACTACCTCCCTGGGCACCCTGTGCCAGGGCCTCACCAAGCTCCTAGTGATGAATTTCTTCCTAATTTCCAATCTAAATCCACCCCCTTCCAATTTAAAACCATTCCCCCTCGTCCTATCACTACATCCCCTTCTAAAAACTCCCTCCCCAGCTTTCTTGTAGCCCCTTCAGGTACTCGAAGGGCACTATAAGATCTCCCCAGAGCCTCCTCTTCTCCAGGCTGAACCCCAGCTCTCTCAGCCTGTCTTCATAGGAGAGGTGCTCCAACCCTCCAGTCATCTTCATGGCTCCTCTGGACGTGTTCCAACAGTTCCATGTCCTCCTTGTGCTGGGGACTCCAGAACTGGACACAGCACTTTGCCTGGGGTCTCACGAGCGCGGAGTAGAGGGGCAGAATCACCTCCCTTGACCTGCTGGCCACGCTCCTTTTCATGCAGCCCAGGATTGGCCTTCTGGGCTGAGATTGCACGGTGTCGGCTCATGTCGAGTTCTATTAAATGTCTGTACAGAGTCCTTCCATCTCCTCCTGTGTTTTACTCTGTAGGGCTGACTACATTAAAGGCATCACTTGGGTTATGTTGATGTCTGAGGTAGTCCCTGCCTTGTCCTCCATGCCTTTTGCTGGGTGAACTGGACACCTAAAGGAGGATAGAGCAGAAAAAAAATAGAGAATTTTTACTAGTGGAAAGATATTAACAAGCAAGACTAATGTTACAGAAAGAAAATGTCAGTAGTCTTAGTCCCAGTAATTCAGGATATGGCCAGGAGGCTTTGTGTCATTAGTGCTAATAGTTGCTCTCCATGTTTAAAGAATAAAATGGAAACAAGACCTGCAAGAAGTTGAAAATGTGTGCTGTTCCCTCCTGTCCTCTGTAATCTCTTAATCCCTTTTCATGACTACTTGCTGGAGCTTTTTTGCATGGATCTCAGTAATACATTTTTGATTTTACTCTGTAATGGCCTTTCAATATGAGACTTGCTTTGCAAAACACTTTTTAAATTAGGTCATTCTACTGAAGTATTCACTGGGCTAATTATGATTATTTTGCTTCCCTGGGCATTTTTGTGCTCATTGACTTTAATTGGAGCTGAGAACTTACACAACAGTCAAAGCTGTGTGGCACCTGGTATGCATGGCTGTCTTTCCTGTAGTCTCTGAGGGCTTTTGCTTGTAGGCAACATCTGGCATTTAATAATTTATAATTGAATTTTATATAATTAATAGAGAAATATTTCTGAGGATTTCATTTTGGCTAAATTTAAAGACTGTGAGAGAGGCTGGTGAGAACAGCCATTCTCAGCTTTAAACAAATGAAAGGGATCTTATTTTCCTGAGGAAGGTTCTGTTGTGGAATTCTATAGGTGGGAACTCTTGAACAACAAGAAAATATTTGTGATATGAAGTCATCTACACGTGTTGTCTTCCCCCCTGCACCACACACCCCCCCTGTCCCCCATTTCCAGTGCAGTGCTGCACCTTTTGGGCTTTGCTTTGCATCTGTCACAGGGGATCTTGGCTGGTTTGGGCACAAGCCTTTTCCCAGGATGAGACTGCAGTTGAGAGGACCTGCAGTTACCTAATCAGTTATGATTCCTTTTTGCTAATCAGGAACATAAACAAGTTGTCCTTAAAAACCGTGCTTTATCTTACCCTCATCAAGCAGCAAGGGGCCTACCTTATGCTCAACTAGAGATCTGGAAGCAGCTGTCCCTCAGGAAATGATTTTAATGCTTGCTCTTGCCAGGGCTATGGCAAACAGCTGCATTCTCCAGGTAAGTTGTCTACTCTGGTACAGAGTTTTTTCTGCAAACCCTCAGTCTGAAACAGTCTGTTTATGTGTCTCTATCTCTCCAACTCATCTCATGTAAAATTTTATTTGAAGACTTCTTTTGCATTTACTGAAGCTTCACTTCCCTGCCAGCCAGTGTTGTACTTCACAGTCCTGGTCCAGCTCATGAGTCTATAGTCTAACAGTGAGTTGAACCTTGTGCTTTGGGAGGGTTTGACCAACTTACTATGTCTGAAAAGCATAATACAATTTCTCCATGATTAGTTTCCTTTAAACACAGACTGTGCTTTCTGGTAGCTAACTGGTTTTAGATGGAGTTATGGAGTCTTTGAGGTTAGTGCCAGGCAATTTTCTATGTCAGGATGGTGGGGTTTTTTTTAATCTAGATGATCAAACTAACAGGGAAAGCAGTTATTTCAGTGAGGTTTTACCCATAGGAAAACCTGAAGTATGTTTTTTGTCAGACCCTGATAACTGTGTTCCTTTCTAAGGTTTGATGGTTATTTTGTCATTATTCATAATATTAGAGCATATTTTTTCCAAGAGTAGTAACAAATGGTATGAGGAAAGTTACGTGCGGCTACTCTCTTCTGCAGACTAACATCTCTTGATTTGTCAGTAGGGGAGAGAAGTGTTTGCCCATCTTGTGAAGGCCAGTGTCTTCTCTGCATAAATCTGACTGCTGTCTTCTGTAACTGCAGTTAGGGAACAGGAGGTGAGAATGGTCCTTTAAGTAAAACCATTGTGGCTAAAGCTGTGGGCTGCAGGTGCTCTTTACTCAGACCCTTTGGATGCCCTGCCTCTGTACTGTACCTTCATTGCAATTGAATTTGCTTGGTGCTCTTGATGCCTGTGGGCTGAGACCATAAATTGAGCTAAGATACGGCCTGAGACCAAACCTTGGAGTCTGCTCACCATTATTCACCCTACTGGATGGATGGACTAGGGAAACTAGTTCTTAACTCACTTTTACATTCTTGTGCTGTTCTATGCCATCTCTAGTTTGATTTGTTTTCCTCTATCTACCTATATTGACATTTTACTGAAATCCAGAAGAATTAGTTGTACAACTTCCCTCCACTTCCCCCTCGAATTAATCTGTCTAATCAAATACTGTACACGTCAGCCTAGTGTCTCACCAATGAAAAACATGTGCTGTGCTTTATCCCACTGTCCCCTAGTACTGCTAACCATTCCTTTCTTCAACATTTGTGCTAAGGCCTTGCATATAATTAAAAAAGTAATTTTGTTTTGCAAATATGAACTTTTTGGTAGTAAAAATGCTTCCACTATTCACTTGCTAGCTAGTCTTTTATTTCCCTTATTTTTCTTCTCTGTCCTAGGATAAAGATAATACACTTCTCACAACTTGATTATTTGGATCTCTCTAGTTTTGGTTTTATTTTGGCTTGGAATAGAAAATTCCTTTGCTCCTGCTTGGAAAGTCTGGATGCCTTTTTAATCTGATTTTCTACCGAGCATAAAGGATCTATTCATGGTGTTGCTATGATGTGGTGTAATATTGACATCAACACTAAAGGTACAAGCCAGAGGCTTGGTAAACTGGTACTGATTTGGCATTGTGAAGTAGTGGTCTGGGTTTCAATTTGCATTGATGTAATTGGGTGATGTTAGAAATGCCCATGGCCCTAAGAAGGGGCTCGCAGTGAAGCAGCAATTTATTATATGTTCTTGCAGGAATGGGTGTTCTAGCAAAGGAGGCACACCTGTGGTCAGAGTTTTCAGCATTTTATACTCTATTGCCATCCAAAATCCTTCCCTTGTTTACCTGTGAATTAGGCATTCCCAAGGTTTACAGGCCCAACCGAGGTGCCTTCTTCATAACAGTACATAATCTAATACACATTTCTAAGTTACTGTTCATCTTATATGGCCCTTAACTGTTGCCCCTTTATTAACATACCTTGATTGACAATTGTTCTTTATATTCCTTTACCTTAAGACTTGGCTCTAGGCCTCAGTTTCCAGTAAGATCACTTAAGTCTTTGGTGAATGATTCTTGATGAGGCAGCTTGAGTCTTTTACTCCTCAAGTCAGTGTAGAAAAATATGACACTTACTCTACAGTTTGCAACAGCAACATTCCTCAGCATTTTCTAGAGCAATGATTAAAAAGTCTGGTCAGCACAGAAGGCTCACTGAAGCTGTAGTGAGCTGACCACGGTTAACCTGGGCACACCTATACCAGAGGCTGTGTTGTACATTTTCTTGAGCCAGTTATCTATGTGTAAAAGCACAAAGATCAACATTTTGTAAATCTGGACTCTTCCCAGTTCTCTGCCATCTGCAGGTACGCGTGCCCACGTGTTCCCTCTGCACCAACCAAACCTAGTGAATGCAGGTTTAGAGTAGTTAACCCTTTTAATGCCACTTCTGTCATGGACAGCTGCTTGGCTAAATGGATAGGAGTGGAAAAATACATCATGAGTGAGGCATCAGTAATGCTAAACTTGAAAACAGAAAGCTGTGTTGGGCTTTCATCACTTTTCCAATCAGCAGTGCAGTGTTGATCTGCACCTTTCTAATTCCAATAGTAATATCCTTAGACTTTATAGTGAGCAAAGAGACAAGAGCTGTTGTGTTTCAACAGTCAATCACGTATGTATGAATCGAGTCTGAACATTTTGTCAAAACAGTGAATTAGCAAACAACTCTTGGCATTTGAAAAAAACCCCACATTAGTTAAAGTCTTCTTTACCTGCGTGCTATAAATTTTTACCTTGTGAGCCAATAGCTGATTTAAACCTGGAATGCACTGTTTGATTGCATAGCTGCATTTTTAGCTTCGGATCTTTATAGTTTTAAGTATGAATATTTAGGCATCTGAGCAAGTTTAGAGGAGTACAAATGTAACTGGCTAAGTTGAGTGGCTGCAGATAGTATGGCAGCTGAGACAGTTGGTATGGCAGATAGTAAGACAGTCACTGAAATCTCTTTTTTTTCCCTAAGTCTAAAGTCTAGTTATTTTTAAAAGGTTATAGCATTTGTTTTCATAACAAATGTGAGTGGTCAGCATGTTAGGGCAAAATGTATTTGAAGCTTGAAGTATGTAGTATTTATTCCTAGTCAAGAAATGGGGAACTGAAGCCTAGGTGCTATGAGTTAACTAGCTTTTAATAAAATAAAAATGGTGTCTCATTTTGAGCATCCCACTCATGGTACTGCTGTTTAATTCCTCTGCTTATTCCTTCCAGTGTATTTGCACTCTGAGGAAACTCAGTTACTCCCCAGGGATCTCCAGTGTATCAGTGGATGTTGATGGGGCAGCAGCATCAATATTCCCACTGCCTATTCAAGGGAGCCTGCAGGGTATCTTTGGTGGGTTTTGACTTCCAAATGATTGGCAGGCTTTAGGAAGGGTTTCCCTTATGATATTTAAATTTAGTACTGTCACTAGTGGACCTTCTATTGAAATGTAGATGATTAAAAGAGGTTTATTATTTATCAGTGAAATAATCTTTTCAATAGCTCTCAGCTTTGCACACAGTTTAAGTGGAGGCATGTGGGGGAGCTGATAGCTCCATGTCTTCATAGCCATTTCAGCTCACCCAAGTAAAATGAAGACCTTGTCTCAAATTCACTACAGACCTTTTAAATAACAAATCAGTTTGTTTACCTACATCTCTCTTTCCCCCAGCTATCTCCTCTTCTGGAAAATGTTGTCAGTGTTGTCTTGGATTTGCTCGATGCATGTAGTATTTCCCAAGTCAGTGTAGCTGAGATGATGGGTGAAGGGGATGGCTGCTTGGGTAGCAGACTTCCAGAAGTATCTTTGGCATTGGTACTGTCTTCTTAATGGTTCTTTTTTGATCTGGTTTTGAGAGCTTAGTTAAACTTGGCACTGTTTTATAGTAATGCATTTCTATAGGTAATAAAGTTAAGATGTGTCTATAGATCTTTGTTTCTTATCTTACATTATTACTCAGGAAGAAGTTAAAAAAATCAAGAAAGGCTAACTTCAAACCAGCACTGAATATGAAGTCTGTGGGTACAGAGATCTGAAGGGAAAAGGGTTGCTGCTTTCATTATAATGGGCTGTTAAGTTTCTTAGATGTTCTCTTCAGGGCTGAGCTTTGATGCATCCTTCTGTCATACAAATCAGACTCCTGCCTGGGCTTGAGCAAAAAATAACTAAGTCTTGTTTCATGTCCTTGGAGGAAGCTGGGGGATTCTGTAGCCCCTTGTGTGAGTTGGTGAGCACGTATATAGCTCTTGCATATCTGCTCAGGTGTGGTGTGAGTCAGTTCTGGTGAACTAGTGTCAGACACCTCCTTTTGCTGTTAGGCTCTTTGTGTGTTTGTGTAATTACCATTATATGCAATAAATACACTTTTGAGCAGGACTCCTCAGGCCAGCTTTTTCCTGAAGGAACCCAGATACTGAAGGCACCAGAGGTGATATCCTCTGGGGAAGGAGATCAGTTTGGTGAGACATGACAAACCCCTGTGCCCCTACGTGTGATTTGTGGGAGGTAAACGAGAGGCTATTCAATACCTGGAGGTGTAACAGAATGGTTGTAAATGTCTATTGTCCAGATGTTGAGCTTGAATCTAGTTTTTTACTTGTTTCCTTTTTAAAAAAGAAGAAGAAAAGCTTGGTGCAACAGAGCAGCTTCTTTCTGCTAATCTCTGACCTGAAACCTAAGCATGTAGCTCTATGTATGCCTGGCTTTTTCACACAAACCTGAGAAAGCCTGCCTTGCAATAGATGCTTTTGTGATGCCTTAAGGAAGCTGGCTTTCAAGGACTAGCCTTTACATTGAATTCAAAGTTGGTTTTAAAAGCAGCTTTTCTTTCTTAAGAGCTGGCATAGAACTGAAAGGGAAAGAAGTATTAGCAAAAGATAGAGATGTTAAGATGGAGTGCTCATACACAAGAGCCTCATATCTCCACATGAAGCATTTAACCTGGAATAAATCTTAGTCTTTTAGCACTGCTCAGATGAACCAAGCAAAACAGTTAATTAGCAAAGCATGCACTTGGCAGAAATATACAAACATTAATATTGTTCACATTGTTAAAAACGAAGTACAGGGAGGAAAGACACTACCCAGAACACTTGAGCAGCATAGCATGGTTTAGGAGGCCCTGAACCACCTACGCCATGGGGGATGCCAACATTTGATTCTTCCCATTTTTCTTTCTAAATACTTTGATGAAATGTCACAAAGTTTTGAAATGCTTCCTTCTTACCTTAGGAACTAAACTTTATAAGTTATTAAAGTTTCTTTTATGGCTGTATCTGAAATTAGTTAAGATTTTTTTCTGAGGTGTAATTTATTGATTAGTCTTTTTAATCAGGGATGCTGGCATATTGATTGGTTGCAGCTGAGTGTGTTCAATCTCCCTCAGCCATTACTGATACACTTTATATTACAGGCCCTGAACTTGCTGTTTGAGACTGATATCCTTAGGAGATCAGGGTTACTGAATCAGTATTGTTTGTGTGTATGTTTGTCAGCTTTCCCTTCATAACTTCTAAATTCTTTACCCAGTTTCATATGGACAGGAGAGGGAATGATGTAAAAAATAAAGTGCCAAGTATTACAAAAATAGAGGCAGGAGGAAAGGCTACTGAGGATACTTCATGGTTTCAAATCTGTATTAGATATCAGCAAGTACACATGAGAGAGAGTACTTGTATATTCCCTGCAGCAACAATACCTGATGCTGTCATTGCAAATCCAGACCAGGCTTCTTTACTGTCAGTAGATTCTGAATTAGAATTTCTTTCTGGTAAGTGGTTTTTTGCTACCTAAAATTAAGTAATTTTAAATAAAGATCTAGCTTTTAAAGGTATATTCTCTCACTTAAAAACAATCCCCTTTCTTTTCTAAGGGCATCAAGTAATAAATTAAGGCAGATGTTGTCAAGTGGTTACAAATGTTCAAGCAAACCTCTGTCAGCTGCAGAGCCATTTCAATTTCCAATGTTTTCTTGGTCCTTGTTACAGTTTGTCCTGACAGCTGACAGTAGCTTCTTTGGAATTCTGTCTGGTTCTTAATTTATGACCACTTGAAAAAGTGATAGCCACAATGGCATCGGGACAGATGGTATTATGAGGGTCGTGGACCCAAAGACTTACCGGAGGCCTGTGAAATGCTGTGACACAAGTGCAGTCTGTGATGATGCTTTGTCATGTTAATTGAATGCCTAGCCAGAAGTTGGTAGGTTACAGTTGCCAGAAATAACTGTTCTCAATGTAAAGACTAAAACAGCATGAAACGCTGTCAGATCTGCTAAGGAAATCAACACATCAAACTTAATTTCTTTTAAAATTGTGATATTATAGTGTGAACAGCTGGTGATCTCTGTTGAAAAGAGAGGATGTAGCTTTACCCTGGGCATCCACAGTCATCCAATTTGCTGCAGAATTGAACCCTAGGCTTCCTAAAATTGGAGGAGGTGTTAGTAGGTGCAATCTTTCTGCCATGTGTATTACGTTTGTTTTAATGCAACATTTATATCTGAGTATTTTTGCCAAAGATAAAATCCAAGGATGTTTAACACAGCTATGGCTGGTAAGAAATGGTTGTGTCTTACCCCATCTCAGTGGGTGCATGAAGTTCCAGAATTCCCACCTTACCCCCCCATACCCAGGTTGTTGCTGTAGTGGAAGAGCCTTTCTGTCATTCTTGTGTTCCTCCTGCCCACTGTGGAGCTGTGAACTAGGGAAGTGACTCAAATGAACCAGATCTGACACTTGGGGAGCAGGGTTCACATCTGTTTGTGAAGCAGAGAATAGTGAACCAAAGGAAAGGACTGAGGGGGAGATGGCAATTGATTGCAGCTTCCAACCTTGTGTGCTTATTATACAGTTTGGAAATGGATTTCAAGAGCCATAAACCAGCCTCAGCATATGATTTAACATGCTGCACCAGCCAGTGCAGTGATGGATCACCCTTTATAAAAGGTCCATAGCCACATTAAACTTGTGTTTTGCCTCAGTCTTTAAGAGGAGTGTAATACTCATCATGGATGGCAAAGCTAAAATTAATAGAGGAAATGAAAGGTTGGAAATGGTGACAGGTACTTGCTGGTGGAAGAGTATGGAGGAGTTGGCCAGAATTCTGGAAGACCTGGTAAATGAAATAGTTCAGTAATATTTATTGAAACCTAAGTTAACCAAAGATTGTAGGATAGTTAATATGCTGCCTATACATGGGAAGAGTAGTTTCAGGAAAAAGGCATCAGTTTGAGTAAAAATGAGACTTGGAGACCCGACAGGAAAAGAAATGTGATGCTTCTCAAATGTAAAATGCAAGAGCAAGGCTGTATAGCTAAATGACAAAGAGCTGGGGTAGTAGTTGATCTGATCTACATCTCCCTGGTTCTACAAGAGCTGCTTCTTTATTGTTCATGAGTTGGCCATGACCAACACAAGAGATGGTGTTGTCCCCAGTTACCGATGTCACCATCTATCACCAGCGTCGTCTCACAGATAACTTTGTAAGCCTGCAGATTTCTCCTTAGCTGATGGAAGGTGGTGGTGTTCATCCTCCACTGGCTGCTTCATGGAGAGTAAAGCCAACTGAGGCTGGCCAACAGGGCAAGTTGTGTGAACTTGGGGTTTCCTCCCAAACTGGCCCTGTGATTCTCGTGTAATCCCGAGTAACGTGGCTGGGTGGCAAAATTGTCCTTGAGCTTCACATCAGTGTTGTCCTTATACACTGTGAGCACTGAGGTGACTGAACTGTAGCCCTGGAAAGCCTCTGGAGCATTTCCTGAGAGAGGTAGGAAACTTTACAACAATATATGCTCCATGTAAGCATGAGACAGATAAACACAATCAAGATAAGGCTAGGTGACACTGGCACTGGAACAAAGGAAAAGAAGCTGCCCAGGGAAAGATTTGGAAAGATGAAGAGGATTCCTAGCACTTACAGTCTAAACATTGTGTGGAACAAGAAATCCTG
Organism: Porphyrio hochstetteri; assembly: GCA_020800305.1. Taxonomy (NCBI): domain Eukaryota; kingdom Metazoa; phylum Chordata; class Aves; order Gruiformes; family Rallidae; genus Porphyrio; species Porphyrio hochstetteri. The sequence continues at coordinate 2,432,145 of CM036908.1, forward strand.
TGCTGAGGCTGTCAGTAACAACAGGGGAGCAAAATGAATGACTCCTCTGCTGATAATTAAACTGAAAATACCTTATTGTTGCCAAGTTTTAAGTGAAAAATTAACAATGACACCCAAGAAGATAGCTGTGAGAGAACCCCATAGGCTTATTTGGAGTTGAATTATAAAAGGTAGTTGATACTTTATTTGTCCAGATGGGTATTAGCAAAAGCCAGTTTGTCGAGGTACACTAATGTTACTTTAGCTTTTAAACAAATGGAAAAAAACTCCTGTTTTTTTCTCCAAAACACTGCTTTGGGTTTCACTCTTAACTGTCCAAAGCTTTTGTTCCTTAGTTTTCAGTTTATGCAGTTTCTTCAGGTTTTAAAAGAAAATCAGTACATAAAGAAGTGGTCTGGATGATTTTCCTGAAAGGGCTGAGCACCCTTTTCCAGCCAGTGGTCAGGGTCTGGCTCCTCTGACCTCCACCTGAGGCTGCGTAAATGGGAGGGTGGCTGCCTTCCCTTCAAGCTGGGTCTGCTGGCAGTTGTCCTGTCAGACTGACAGGTTAGTAGTGTACCTGCAGGCTCTGCCTGTCATTGAAGACTCTGGTGGGTGACAAGGGGGGGACCGTTCCCCCTCGTGCCAGGGCCTGTTTGCACAGTGCCGTGAAGATGGCTCTTTGCTTTGCAGTGTGCTGGGCCCGAGGAGCAGATGGCAATTCGTGGTGGCTTTGGGGGGAAACGGTGGGTCTTCTGAGGATGCTATTAAAATACATGTTTATTAAAAAGAAACTCTTGTAGATTATTGTACTGCCAGTCTGGCATGTGCTGCTCTGGTGCCATAACGCTTTTGAAACAGTGACATTAGCCATAGTAATAACTTATGTATGTACATGCTGCTGTATGCAAAAGCCTCTTTGGCTAGGGGCAAAAGGAAGAAAAGTGTGAATAATGTGCTTTAATCTTTGCATTCCTGTTTTATTTTAGTAATGAAAGGACCGGTCATCTTTTATCTTACACTGCAGTTCTGACTCTGAATATTTAATACAGCATTTGTCAGAATATTTGAGAAATGCACTTGCATAAATGCAGAAAAGGTACTTCAGACAGAGCATCCTTCACTTCTGGTGCCTTTTCCATAGCGTCCAAAGTTCAGACAAGTACGTGGAGCTTTCTGTAGTATTGAGTACAAGTACAGCCTACAAGTGCTAGCCTTCAGCACAGTGACAGCCTAGCTCAGGATCTTCAAAGTATTCAATTGAACTCTGACAGGTCTATTAATTATAAATTTTAACCACAGAACCTAGTGCTGGATCTGCAACTCTTGATTTTCCTTTGATATACAAGCTATTCCCATGACTTCAGATTGATTCCTTCATTAGAACATTTGATCAATTTTTCTAATTACTGTTTCCAGAAGCCTCATACCACCAGTGTGTTCACTGTGATTTTACAGAAAAACTGTCATTAATGAAAAACAGCTTCTTAAAAAGCCATTGCTTGCTAATTTTTATTACTTTAATTCTATCAGTTGGCTGTTGGACAGAAAGAAGAACAGGAGTTTCTTGACATTAGTGATAATTTTGCATGGCATACAAACCTTTAGAACCAGGAACCTGTGCTGAATTGTAATCTAGTCTTTAAGCAGTGGAGGAAAGACACTGAATTCCCAGGATTCTCAGTTCTTGTGAAAAATCAGTCTTCTGCTCAAATGGTCGAATATGGGCTCCATGGGCTGATTTTGAGGCTCCTTGTTTCAAGAGTTAGGGTTGAGGCTGTTTCTCTCTAGTCTGCTCTGTGCTTGGGCCATTTTTGGAGGATTTGGGGTTTTCCTCTGTTGCCCATTGAAAGCACTTCTGTGCCAGTCCTGGGTCTTGAGTCACAGCAAAACCATTTTCTCTACTTCTCACCCTTTGCCTCAAGACTTGGAAAACTGTGGCCTCAGTACCAGATGGCACAAGTGAGTCTCTGTAGGTGGCATGATGAGGTAGTAAACCTAGCCTTGCTTTTGAAACCAGGCAGTGTTGAAACAGCCACAGATCAGGCTGATGAAATGTGGGATTTCAGCACTGAATATACTGTAATTAGGTCATGCACTGGAATCTATCAAAGGCCTACACAGGGACAGAGGGGTGAGCGTGTGAATGGCAGTACACAAGAGCTTACTGAATTAAGGGAGTCAACAAGGAAATTGAAAATCAGATCACCTCTGCAGTCCCTAGAATCATAGAATCATAGACTCATAGAATGTTATGAGTTGGAAGGGATCCCAAGGATCACAGAGCTCCAACCCCCCTGCCACAGGCAGGGACACCAACCTCAGGCCTGGAGCTACACAAGGTTGCCCAGGGCCCCATCCAACCTGGCCTTGAACACCCCCAGGGATGGGGCACCCATCCCCTCTCTGGGCAGCCTGTTCCAGCCCCTCACCACTCTCTCTGTAAAAAACTTCCCCCCAAGATCTAATCTAACCCTTCCTTCCTTTAGCTTTAATCCATCCCCCTTGTCCTGCCAGTCTCTGCCCTTTTACAAGCTGAATCCCCTCCTGTTGCTCTGCTCCCTTCAGGGACTGGCAGGCTGCAATGAGGTCCCCCCACAGCCTTCTCTTCTCCAGGCTGACCCAGCCCAGCTCCCTCAGCCTCTCTCCGTAGGGCAGGTGCTCCAGCCCTCTAATCCTCTTCGTGGCTTCTCTGACCCCTCTCCAACAGTCCCACATCTTTCTTGTATTGGGGCCCCAGCTCTGGACACAGGACTCCAGATGGGGCCTCCCCAGGGCAGAGCAGAGAGGGACAATCCCCTCCCTGTCCCTGCTGCCACCCCTCTGCTGATGGAGCCCAGGATACCATTGGCCTTGTGAGCTGCCAGAGCACACTGCTGGCTCATGTTAAGTTTCTCATCCACCAGAATCCCCAAGTCCTTCTCAGCAGGGCTGCTCCCCAGGAGCTCTTCTCCCAGTCTGTATCTATGTCTGGGATTCTTCCAGCCCAAGTGCAACACCTGACACTTGGCAGTGTTGAACCTCATTAGGCTCACCCGGCCCATCTCTCCAGCCTGTCAAGCTGCTTCACTCTCTCAGTGAGGGGTTGTGTTTGTCTCCAGGGTGCTTGCTGTAGTCCAGTTAGGCCTGGCAGTACGGCGTGGCAGTCCTGCTGGTTGTACAAGCTCATGTGGCATTCAGGTAGAGTATAAATCAGTCATGGCAGAGCACTGCAAGAGCGTGCTGCCTTGACAGGAAGAAAGGTGTCCCAAGAGCTTCCACCTCAGTGGGAGCCGATGATCAGGGATTCTCATACACAGATTCAGTCTTGAACCTCTCTGCATTGTCACCTGTGAACAGTGACGAACTAAAGGGCCAGCACACCCCTGTTGGAAGGGGTCAGTCATTCCCAGGGGGTAATAAACACACAGATGCACTGACAACCATGCCCGGGGTTACTTCACACTGGCAATGCAAAGTGCAGGGAGTAACCAAGCCAAAGGTTTTGTTTCAAGTATGTTGCCAAGCAGTGGGTTTTCTCCTAGCAACAAGTGTTTTGCAGCAGGGGAAGCAGTTGGATAGCTTAGGGGTTATGTTAGCTTTGTGGTAAGGGTAAAGAAAGGACCAACTGGGGTTGGGAGCCTGCAAGAGTGGTGACAGGGAGTACAGGGCTCAGCTTTGGGGTGTGCTGGGGATGCAGGAAGGTGAGGGAGGGGGATGGGGCAGGAAGGGGCAGGTCAAACAGGTGATGCTCTGGGATAGGCAGTGAACACAAACATTGGCTGCAGGAGTGTATTTGTTGCTGGATTGCTTTGGTTTGGGTGAGTGAATGATCAGCTGTAGTAGTATCAGATGGTCATCCTCATTTAAACAACCCAAACCCATACTGAGCTGATTATAAGTTTTATTTTGGGCATATTTGAGGAAACACACTCTCTTACTCCAGTGAATTGTATTAGAGAAAATGGGATAACTAGTTTTGTGTCCTGCACTTTGGAAACAAGATACATATACTCTGCAGTTTCTTTTCCAGTGTAAAAGATATTTTTAAATTTATTTTACAGAAAATGATCTTCACTCACAAGTGTCAATCCAGTGGATTTTAAACCTTAAAAAACCTGGGCACACTTCAAAATCCCTGCATTAAAGTGCATCTCTGTGTGTCATTTCAGACACAGAACTATGTTTATCCATCTTTTTTCTGATGGAATGGCTTGTTTTGAACTGATGCACCATGTCACCGTTTTTTCTCACAAAAAATAGTTGCTTACAATGACTAAATATGCAGCTGTTCTTGATATATGCCTTTGAAAGGAGGAGTTAATAAATGATTTATTGTGCAAAGTCATACTTCCATTAGATGGACGTGTTTCAGCACAAATTCATCAGCTGAAAGGAAAACAGGAGAGCACAGTATATAAATAATGTGCTATTTCACTCTACATAAGTGTAAAATATTGATTATAGAATACATTTTAAATGTGTATTTTTATCACAGATGATGGGAAATAGCTGCAGAATTTTACTTGTTTTTTCCATATATCATGTCAAATTCTCGTTTTCCCTTCTCTGACACTTCTTGTGTTTCATTATTATAGCATAACACTGTCAGCTCACTGGTAAACCTTCAAGTTTGATAGCTGTGTTTGAAAATAGCAGCCACCTTAACACATGCAAAACAGGCTGAAAAAGCAGAATGTAACAAGGGGCAGTTTTGTGATGCTAAAATTACAGTGCATATGGGTTTGCAACGCATACATTGCATGTTAAGTTTTGGAGATGTTTGTGGTCATCATCCTTGATTTTTCAGGCTTTTTTTAGGGGAGATGGGATGTTTATATCATGTCTTTCTGCACACTGCAGGTGCAAGTTGATTCTCTCTCAGGCTGGCTGGAGCGTGTTTAAAAAACTAAAAGAAAAGCCATGAACTAGAAAACTTCCTGGGGAGTTGGATGGAGTGAGTCCTTCAGGCCTTCTATTGAAACTTAAAAAAATCCAAAACCCAAACACCAAAACACATTATTTTTCACATCTGTGTAGCTCTGTGTCTGATTATACCTTTGTAGCTGCTAGCTTTGGGTGATGAACCAGGCGATCAGGGAACCAGGCAAGTGGTATCTCCACTCTTCTTCTGTCTCCCAGCTCTCATCATTAAAAGCAAAATCAATCCCCTCTTGATGTTCACATGCTTGTAATGTTTTCTTATAGGTGTTGTTTCTGCAAGGGAAACTTTTAGCCCTGCAAGGTGTTTTTTAAGCTACATACAAATTTAGAAGCTCTTAACAAACAAGTCAAGTAACAGACCTACTAGGAAAAAAACTAGTGTCGTATCTGGCAGAGCTCAAGTCTCTGTAGTTGAGTCCTCTGCAGGTCAACAGGCTGTGATTCTTACACACAGTGATCACCTCTGACACTTTTTTGCATGTTAGCCCAGCCATGTTTCATGTTCTCATACTCTTCATTTCTCCCAGTTACCAGTTTCCATCTCTGGGGAGTTATGAGAGTTCAGTGCTGAGAGTTCAGCATCTTCAGAGAGTTCATCCTCTCTGAAGAAGGCAAAAGTGCACATGGCCTCATGGTCAAAGGCCCCATTATCTTTTTTCCACTTTGAAATAGGTTTCATCACTTTATAGAGGATATCTCCCACTTCTAGTCTGTATTTTTCATAGAGAAAATGGCATTGTGCCTCTTGATATCCAGTGACTGAGGGCGAAAGGCTCAAGTGGTGCTTCTGTTGAGACTGAGAACTGTTTATTTCCCATGAGGGGTGGAGAAGTAGTCAAGCCCTAGGAAACCTCCAGCTCGCTTGAGCAGTGATCCTTCCCCTGTGTGCATTTGTTGCAAACCAAAGAATCCCAGACTGGTCTGGGTTGGAAGGGACCCCAAGGATCACAGAGCTCCAACCCCCTGCCACAGGCAGGGACACCAACCTCAGGCCTGGAGCTACACAAGGTTGCCCAGGGCCCCATCCAACCTGGCCTTGAACACCTCCAGGGATGGGGCATCCACCCCCTCTCTGGGCAGCCTGTTCCAGCCCCTCACCACTCTCTCTGTAAAGAACTTCCCCCTAAGATCTAATCTAAACCTTCCTTCCTTTAGTTTTAATCCATCCCCCTTGTCCTGCCATTATCTACCCTTTTAACAAGCTGATTCCCCTCCTGTTCCTCTGCTCCCTTCAGGGACTGGAAGGCTGCAATGAGGTCCCCCCGCAGCCTTCTCTTCTCCAGGCTGACCCAGCCCAGCTCCCTCAGCCTCTCTCCGTAGGGGAGCTGCTCCAGCCCTCTGAGCATCTTTGTGGCTCCTCTGACCCCTCTCCAAATCTTGTGTAATGCTTTATGATGAAGCTCTGATTTGGTGAGACATATGATGGGTGATAATTATGGCTTTTATTTTTAAAAAAGTTTAGTTGCATGGACCAAAATCAAATGCCAACTTCTCATTTGCCTAAAAGCAAGCGAAGAAGCTGACCCTACTGGGCTCCCCTGGATGGTTCGTTTTAATCATGTTTTCAAATTCAGAAATGAGTTAAGTACTTTTCCATTTCTGTCCCATGTTTATTTTTCTAGATGTGTGTTTCCCATTGACTGTTTGGTTAGTCATTGTGACAGGTTAATTTGCAAGGAGAGAAAGCCCATTTACAGGAAAAACCAGATCTTTGCAGTGCAGGCTGCACCACGTGCTCATTTAAGCAATTATGGCTGTATGCAATTGTTTGTTGTATCGTGTTGATCAGACTCTGAGGGGTATTATATTGATAAATAATGAGGCATTTTCTCACTGAAGGTTTTACCTGGAGACTGTGTAAAGCTGCATTTGGAAATTAGAATTCACTTGAACATTTTCCTTTTAAGAAAAGCTTACATTTAGCTAATGTAAAATAACCATAATATGTTGAACTGCAGGGGGGAAATAACCAGGCCAAATTAGAATCCTGACATGTCTGATGTATATCAAAATAGCATTCTGCTGTATTGAAGGCAGTATTAATTGTAATTACTGGTTTTATTGTGCCATCACCATACACCAAATTGTAAAGGTGTCTTGTTTATCTAGGGTACAGGTAGCTATGTAACGACATACTGAATGTTATCTGTAATGACATACTGAATGTTATCTAGGTGGAGTGAGGATTTAGGTTCAGTTGAAGTGAACACTGATTTAAAATCTTGTATTACTTGCATTTGGAAATTCCAGTGTGCCTCAGCCCAAAGGGCTGTGGTGTGAGCTTTGCTTTTTGGTTGGGTTTTTGCTTTTGTCTTGTTTGTTTGTTGCTTTCTATAATAAGGCCTCATGGATATGAAGATTTTGGACTCCATTAATTTTGTCACACCAGTTTTCTTCTTTCAGAAATAAGCTGGATACCCACCATAATGTTGCTTTTTAATCTTCCTATTTTCAGTAGGGCACTACAACACTCTCTGCACCTGCTTCTTCAGTGTAACCCATGGAATTAAGAGGAAGCTGTTCTTACAGCAGCATCAAGAATGATCACGTAGGCATGAAATTCTCTCTCCACCTTTCAGCACGGTCAGGGGAGAACCTGCTAGTGGAGCAGGGGTGGTGGAAGCTCCTTGAGCTCTCCAGACAAGTCGTAACCATCACAGCGTGCAGACTCTTTCTAGAGGCCCTGGTTTTGTGCCCTGCTACTGCAAGTAGAAGGCTGTGCCAAAACCTCTCTGCTCCAATTGCCAGGAATGTTTTCACCTTTCCTTGGTAAACTTACTCCCAGCCAATTTACACACATGTATTCTTGTGCCAATGTTATTCCCTAACTAAAATAGGTTTTCTCTGTTCTGTTCCCTCTGCTGTTTTGATAGCAAGTGTCTTCATTTCCTCTCAGCTGTTGATTTGCTAGGTTAAACAAACCAAGGCTCTTTAGTCTCCTCTTGTAAATTAAGATTTGTATTGATTGTCTCAATAGTCATTTTCTGTGCCTGTTCCAGTTTGAATGACCTTTGCTGAATAGAGGAAACTACACAAGGTGCCAGAGGAGGTTCCTACCTACTTCTCTCTGTGTGCAGCACAAAGTCTCTCTTCTCTTTCTGATGGAACCTCACTTGATGTCATTTGAGTTTTCCTCTTTCATGCTGGCACCTTGTCACACTGTCATCCTGTGGCTGCCTAACAGATCCACGTCCTTCTTGTTGGCTGCTTGGTGACAGGCTTCCACCGCTGCTGTGTTCCTGTCAAGTTACCTTCCACTGTGTTTTACTGACCTGTGTGATACTTCTGTATCCTGGTTCCCATGATCAGCCTGTTGGTTTCTGTATCATATCCCCCAACTTTTTCTTATCTAATTCTATCATCATGCTCAGAATTCTTGTGATGTGTCATTAATTAAAACACTAAACATGCTTAGTCCCAAGACAGTATCCAAAGTACAGAAGGTAAAATCCCCATTCCTTAACACCTGCCTGTAACTGAAGGGTATTCAGCCAGATTCTTTGGATGGTACACTAAGATATTTCTGTTTATTCAGACTCAATAGCTGTATTTGTGTAGGTACCTAGGAGATATTGAGCAATAAATAACAAATAACTTGTGTTTTGACAACAGTGCTAAGGGCCTTCAGTCAGGGGTTGGGCCCTGTTTGGCTGAGCATTATAAAAATGCTTTTCTGCAATGCAAAGGGTAGCAGTGTGTATGTGGGGTAATGTAAAACGAGGAGAAAGGGTGGTGATCAAGGGAGGAAACACACATAAAGTCGTTGAGCAATTAGAGGGAGACTTTGTGACTCCAGACTGGATGAGGAATCTATCAGCAAGATCTGGAAAAGAACCTGCAGCAGAGAAGGAAGCTGGAGGGGCTTTCCCCCCCTTTTTATTAATTCCTTGTTCTGTTGTGATGTGAAGCTTGTGTAGAACCTTGTGTGTAGGGGCTACAGTACCTCCCTGGCCCAGGCAGCACAGCATAATACTCTGTTTTTAGAAAGCCAGCCCCTGTATGCTCTGTAAACTGCAGAGTCCCTGTTACTCTCAGCTCTGAGCCCTGACAATGGCGTGGGCGCTGCAAAGGGCTGTGACCTTTCCTTGAGCAGAGGACTCTGCAGATCTTTGAGTACTGTTGGTTATCCAAAGTGACTGGTACAAATACCAGTGAGTCGGGGACGTGCAGCACCGCTTCCACTCCTGGTGGTGGTGGCACAAAAACAGCCTCTGTCTCTTCAGAGATTCCCTTCACCTTCTGCCTCTGCCAGTTCTGATTAGCTGTCTCTTGGAGTTTTTGGGGTTACAAAATCGAGCTCTACAATGTAGAACTGGCTACAAGAAAGATCACAGAGTCACAGGGGTTGGAAGGGACCTGGAGAGCCCATCGGGTCCAACCCCCTGCCAAAGCAGCTCCCCAGCTCATATTGCACAGGGCGGCGTCCAGACGGGGCTGGAATCTCTCCAGAGAAGGAGACTCCACACCCCCTGGGCAGCGTGTCCCAGGGCTCCCTCACCCTCACTGGGGAAAAGTTCTTCCCCATGTTGGTGTGGAACTTCCTGTGCTCCAACATGCAGCCATTGCCCCTTGTCCTGTCCCCACAGACACTGAAAAGGGGCTGGCCATGTCCCCCTGCATCCCATCCTTCAGATATTGATAAACATTAATCAGGTCCCCCCTCAGTCTTCTTCTCTCCAGGCTGAACAGCCCCAGCTCACTCAGCCTTTCCTCACAGGGGAGATGCTCCAGGCCCTTCAGCATCTTTGTAAATAAGATTTGTGTGGAGTGTGTACAACACACAGGCAGCCTGAACAGGCAGGACCTGGAACCCTTGATGCTCTTCCAGGAGATCATTGGTTTGCCAAAAAAAAAACACCACCCAAAACAACCCCACAATTCTCAGCAATCCAGTCAAGGTAATAAACAAAATGTGTACTGAGCTGCAGAATGAAGAAACCCACACACATGAGAGGCTTTTATAACCATGAGAAGCAAATGGCATCAGCTTATTGGTCCTTCATGTGAAAGAGATGCAATAGCAGGAGAGATTCTGCCTCCTCCAGCAGTTGTCTTAAACACCTCTGTCAAGTGCTGCAGCATTTTAAATGTACAAATAGGTTGTTTTAGATTTGTCATGCCTTAGGAACTTACTATTCATCTTATGTAGAATGGATGTTTGCCTACTAATATTTTTTATTTACTCAAATTATTCTATTGCCATTTTTCCCCATTGGTTCAGGTTCCAAAAGCCCTATCATTTTTTAATTTTTTTTATTTTATGTGCCTGTTTCTATGGAGGATCCAGGGAGAAGGCATTCTGTTTAGGTTTTGAATGTGCCAAGTCTGAAGGTGTAAGCCATATGTCACTTAGGTGCCCCTCTGGGTTTCTGCAGGGTTGATGTGCTGTTCAAGCCCATCCCCATCCATAAGGCAAGAGCCCTAACGTTATCCTGCAGATAAACATTGGCTGTGCATCTGCTGCTGAACAGGTAAAAGCCAGAACTGGCAGCCTCAGGAATTTGGTTCCAGTTAGGAAAAATAAAGAGTGAAAGACTAGGATAATTTGTACTGACTTCTGAGAAACCTGAGAGGAATTTAGAATTGGGGTCTCTTTTAGAGGGTTTTGGTTATGGTGCTTTGGGTTTGGTTGGTTTTGCTGAGGGGTGTAGTACAGAGAGGAAGCATATCCTGGCAGCTGGAAGCTGGAGGTCAGTTTTCCTGGATGGGTGATGGTGTGAGGTCACTGAAGGATGTTGCTGCATTGTAGGCAGGATGCTGCTTCTCCCTGTGGTCTGCAGTGTGATGCTTAATGGAGCAGAGTCAGGCAAAGACTGCAAACAATTTCACATGTTCTGTGCCTCAGGGTTGTGATGAAGTCATGTGAGGAGGAGATCTACAGGCTGGACACTCACAAGGTGTGACATCTGACCATCATTCTGAGAGAATTAATGAATCAGAGGAAATTATGTCACTTGTTTGAGCTCAACCTGCAGCTCTAGTGACCAAATGTCACTGTCCCTCTGATGCACTGGATGAATCGAGCCTTAATTCTCTCTCCCTTGGGTCTGGGGAGGGAGTCTGCACACCATCCCAGCCTGAGGCACCAGGGAAAGGCTGGCTTTTGGGAGACTTTCCTCTTAAACAGCTGTGCCCTCAAACCATGACAGTACAGGGTGTGACCTGATTGCCCTGGAGAGAGCAGTTCCCTCACAGATGTTAAATGGCTTATGTTCTTAGAAACATAAACTAGCAGGCAGACAGGTAGCATTTGCTCTAGTTCTGTCACCTGGAAAATCCCAGCTCTGTTTTTCCATGCAGAATTGGGTGGATGTGACATAAAGTGTTTCTGTTCCCATCAACAGGCAGAATTTCCGCCTGAATTTCTGTTCCCATCTGCAGAATTTGGTTGTTTCCTTTGGTCTTGAAAAGAACAGCTTGTATCCTTAGCAGGCAGGGAAAATAGTCTGGCATATTTGGGAAAAATAGTATTGCCAATATTCAGAGAGCTCTGTTTAATTGACATTTAATTAGTTTTAAATGTACAAATCTGCACATTAAAGAAAAAAGAAATATATTTGAAAATCAATTAAAGAATCTTGTCTTGAAAAATAAGAACATTGTGATTTTGCTAAGGTTAGGTGTGTGCAGCCCCACCACCACTAGATACTCTGTCTCCTGGCTTCATGTTTTGTAGGCTCACATCTGATGCCTCCTGACAATCACTTTCCTGCAGGGTAGAATCACCCACCCTGAGACTATCCTGATTTTTGGATTGCAAGTGCTGTTCACTTGCTCCAGAAACACTGACTCACTTGACAGCACAAAACCCCTTCCAAAACCAGAAAAGCCCTCTAGCACCTTCTTGTGAGAAATCTCCTAGACTGATAAAAATTAGCCTTTGTTGCATTTATTTATTCACTTGCCAATACCACACAGCACCCTTTATATTGCTCCTCAGAGCACCGTTGCTCTGTAGGATGGAGGTAGCAGTCTGCCCATGCTGAAAGTCAACCTGGCAGGCAGAATTCCAGAAATGTAAGGTGGATAACTCAGAGATTGCATGGAGTTTCAGTACTTTATGATCAGCAGTGCTTAGATTGATAAGGATTTCAGGGACAGATGTACAGAGAGACATAAAAGGAAGAATGGCCCACAGCATGGGAGCTGGGAGGGGAGAGGTCACAAGAAATCTGTAAGCAGGTGGTCAGGACACCTCTCTGGAAAACAAAGATTTGTGGTCTTTGCAATGCAGAATCACGAGGTAGAAGTGCACACCATCCTTGGGATTGTCATAACCCCAGAGTCAAATTCCTGCTGGGTCATTCCATGACTCTTCTGGCACAGTAACAGAGCTGAACGTGATTGATGGAGATTTCCACAGCCTCATTCGGCTCCTGGTGGGTTTGGACATTGTCCTGGATTGCATGGTATTGAATTGGATCCCATCCCACAGAGAAGATGTGGAGCCTGTGTCTGGGAAGCTCCTGAGGGAGTTACCTGCCTGTGTTGGTCCCAGCACACTGCCCGTGGACAGGCTGAATCGAACACCGTGGCTCTTGCCCAGGGGCTGAAGTTGATCCTGCTACTGCCACCCCTGAGAGCAGGTGGTGCTGTGTGTGATCTCAACGTTGTGAGACAGGAGCTGGGTGCTGAGATGCACAGGCAGGTTATGAACCCATCAGGGCACACACCTTAGTGGGACTTCACTCACCAAAGCTGAGGTGCCTGCTGGTTTCTGAAGGTTGGGCACAGTTTTGTGACTGAACTCAGCTTGTTTCTTTTCTTAAAAAGACCCAAAAATACCTACAGTCTATAGCACTAACAACCCAAGAGCTGCCCATGCTTGTCTCACTGTTGTGACATTCCAAGGCCAATGGTATCCTGGGCTCCATTAGAAGAGGGGTGGCAGCAGGGACAGGGAGGGGATTGTCCCTCTCTGCTCTGCCCTCGTGAGGCCCCAGCTGGAGTCCTGTGTCCAGAGCTGGGGCCCCAATACAAGAAAGATGTGGAACTGTTGGAGAGGGTTCAGAGGAGCCACGAAGATGCTCAGGGGGCTGGAGCAGCTCCCCTACGAAGAGAGGCTGAGGGAGCTGGGCTGGTTCAGTCTGGAGAAGAGAAGGCTGTGGGGGGACCTCATTGCAGCCTGCCAGTCCCTGAAGGGAGCAGAGGAACAGGAGGGGAATCAGCTTGTTGAAAGGGCAGAGACTGGCAGGACAAGGGGGATGGATTAAAACTAAAGGAAGGAAGGTTTAGATTAGATATTAGGGGGAATTTTTTTCCAGAGAGAGTGGTGAGGGGCTGGAACAGGCTGCCCAGAGAGGGGGTGGATGCCCCATCCCTGGGGGTGTTCAGGGCCAGGTTGGATGGGGCCCTGGGCAACCTTGTGTAGCTCCAGGCCTGAGGTTGGTGTCCCTGCCTGTGGCAGGGGGGTTGGAGCTCTGTGATCCTTGGGGTCCCTTCCAACTCATACCATCCTATGAGTCTATGATTCTATGATTCCATCTGAGCTGCAGGAAAGTCCCACTGGCCAATCTCTACCGTTTCTCTGTTGTTTCCTTGCAGGCTCTGATCCTTCACCAGCTCGGGCGCTACAGCCTGGCGGAGAAGATCCTCAGAGACGCCGTCCAGGTGAATTCCACAGCCCACGAGGTCTGGAACGGCCTGGGAGAGGTGCTGCAGGCTCAAGGCAATGATGATGCCGCGACCGAATGCTTCCTGACGGCGCTGGAACTTGAAGCCAGCAGCCCTGTGGTCCCTTTCACCATCATTCCCAGGGTCCTTTGAGGGGGCATCTTGATCAACCCATTTTGCTCTGATTTCTGGGTGAGGAAACCCAGAGCATCAGATGCCTGGTAACTGGTTAGCTTGAAACACTTGAGAGCTGCAGGTAAAAACTGTGACCTTCTGTGGGGAAGTGGCCACAGCAGTGACACGATGCAATCTGTTAACAGGTCAGGCTGAGAGGACAGAGTGGCTAGCCAGCACCAAACCACTCATATCACCTACACTTTTGCCCTGGTAGTTCTGAAACATGGTTATATTGTTCATGGATGATGTGCCATATTTTGTTAGTGGTACTTGAGTGTTACTTAAAATTACAACAGAATCAACTACCAAATGTAGAGTAAGTTAAAATTCAGTGGCAGAGCAGGCTATTTTTAACAAGGCTGTTAATAAAACTGTTCTCTTCCTGCCTCTCGAGTTCTTTTGGCCCAAAGTCAAAATGTGAATTCTCTGTTTCCATCTCTATTTTAGTCCAGGCCAGAAAAATCAGTTGAGTTCTTCTTTTTAGTTGTTAATAACTGTGATGTGTGGCTAACTGTTATCTCTATTTAGAGCAAAGGCTGAGTACAAGAATATTTATATTTTACCAATGTATGCCTGTTGCAAAAAAAAATATATTAGTTATTTAAGTTTAACTTTTTTATGTGAATTCAGAGTTTATTTATCAATGGAAATATGTAAAAAGAAGCCTCAAATGGAATATTTACTGACATTCCTTATACGTGACCCACACTTGGCTAAATGGGAAGATTATGTTAATAATAAAATGATTTTTAAATGGAGCCTTTCCTGCGTCCCGGTGGAGAACTCGAGGGGGAATAGATTTTGTGATGCAGGGCATGTGGCTGGCTGGCCTCTTACATGAGTGACATCAAATTTAAGTGCCCCGAGGCCAGTCTAGAGAAAGGAGGCTGCTATCCTCTGTGCCAGTGGCATGGTTAGCTCAGATTTCAGGTTCCTTTCATTCTTCACTACTTTTTTTATTCCTTCCACTCCAGTTCTCGAGGAAGCCAGATGACTCTGCCTCTGCATAATGCATGGACATCCCCATCTACCCTGGTCGTGCACGGGAACAGCATGTTAAATATTTACACTCTCTTCTTCCATTTTCTTTGCCTGTCGGTGTGGTTCTGTCTCAGCATCTCCTGCCCTTCGCGTCCTCTGAAGGAAAAGCTGGCTGGTAACACTGCCAAGGTGTCAGGAGTAATAGGGCCAAAAGTTTATTAGACAAATGCTTGCTGGATTTTCTCTGGGACGCCTGGAGAAGAGGCATTTGTTGCAATGAATGTTCAGGGGGTGTGAGCTGGGGTAGTCTAATGTCTGCTCATTCGCAACTTCGGGCTCGGACGGAGCCTGGAAGCATTCCAGGTTCCCCGGTAGCCTGGGTGCTCCTTGGTATTTGCCTGGTTTGTCACAAGAGATGGTTTTCAAGAGCTTAGCACAAGACAGCAGGTGATTCAGAAGAACAAGGGGAAGTGTTTTGCTGTGTTGCTCAGCTTGCTCACCTCAGATGCACGGAGCATCCTCACTGTGACACGGGCTCTGCATGCCCTAGTGACAACCTCCAAATGGCAGTGGACTTAAATTTGGGGAGCTCTTCATTTTCAGCTCCCTTTACCACCCACCCCCCCAGCATTTCATGTTCCCTTTAGACTGAGGCTACTTTCGAACTGTATCTGCATAGTGCTTGGCCCATATGTTCTCTGTAAAACGGACCAAAAGGCTGCAATAGGTCGTGTTTTCAAATCTATTTAAAAGCCAGTAGAAATTGTGTCATCCTGCTCGCTGAGAAAACATCAAAGTTTCCCTTTCCTTTTAAAATGCCTGTTTTGCATGTGTTCTTCCCACTGCCCTTGGTGCTTTTTTCTTTCTTTCTTTCTTTTTTTCTGTTCTTTTTTTTTTATTTGCCAACTGTTCTCCCTTCTCTAGTCCCAGCTCATAATGCATCTCTGCCTCTGCTGTCTTTTAGCCCCTGCTGTGTGGTACCTGGAATGCAAAAGATGCTGCAGAACCTTTATTTGTTTAATTTGATTCTTCACGAGCCTTTCTGCTGTCACAGTTCAGTTACATTTGTCATGGCTTTCACAGACACACTCCTTCACAGCATTTAGTCACCTTTTATGATTATATCAAAGCTTTGCTAACAAGGCAGTTTGCACCTTGGATCTGAGACTGGTGGCCTGTCTCAAGAGACCTTCAGGCACAAGTGGAGAAGAGGAGAATTCTGTAATAGCAGAATTTATCTTTGATTCTTCTTGTTTAATTTAATGCCCTGGCCTCTTTCGATAAAGTCCCAGTGTGGAAAGGTTAGCAGTCTAATTGTGTCAGATCTTTTATTAGTGGAGAACTTGTAACCACTGCTCTGAGTGTCAGGTGAAACTAAACATGTTTCATTTTCCTTACACTGGAATCAGTTTCACTGTAAACTCCTTCCTCTTGGGAATAGCCTCAGCTTCCTATTTTTAAAAATGGGTTATCACTGTGGGACAGGAGTTTTCAGGCAGAAGTGGAAATCCTTGCAGCACATGAATAAAACAGCAACACTTGCTCACGCCTGGTTTTCAACTTAAAACAAAGTTACAAGGTTTAACAGCTGTATTTTTTTAAGGGAGTGAAAGGGCTGAGCCTGTTTTTGTATCTCTCTTGGTGAGCAAACAGGAGGTTCTGCCTTCTGCAGTCGCACTCAGACTGCTCTGGGGTCTCTGGCCTGGGGATGCAGCGAGCGGTGCTGGGTGAGCATCCAGTCCTGGGGATGCAGCGAGCAGTGCTGCTGAGCATCCAGTCCTGGGGATGCAGCGAGCAGTGCTGCTGAGCATCCAGTCCTGGGGATGCAGCGAGCAGTGCTGTGTGAGCATCCAGTCCTGGGGATGCAGCGAGTGGTGCTGGGTGAGCATCCAGTCCTGGGGATGCAGCGAGTGGTGCTGGGTGAGCATCCAGTCCTGGGGATGCAGCGAGCAGTGCTGCTGAGCATCCAGTCCTGGGGATGCAGCGAGCAGTGCTGCTGAGCATCCAGTCCTGGGGATGCAGCGAGCAGTGCTGTGTGAGCATCCAGTCCTGGGGATGCAGCGAGTGGTGCTGGGTGAGCATCCAGTCCTGGGGATGCAGCGAGCAGTGCTGCTGAGCATCCAGTCCTGGGGATGCAGCGAGCAGTGCTGCTGAGCATCCAGTCCTGGGGATGCAGCGAGCAGTGCTGCTGAGCATCCAGTCCTGGGGATGCAGCGAGCGGTGCTGGGTGAGCATCCAGTCCTGGGGATGCAGCGAGCGGTGCTGGGTGAGCATCCAGTCCTGGGGATGCAGCGAGCGGTGCTGGGTGAGCATCCAGTCCTGGGGATGCAGCGAGTGGTGCTGGGTGAGCATCCAGTCCTGGGGATGCAGCGAGCAGTGCTGCTGAGCATCCAGTCCTGGGGATGCAGCGAGCAGTGCTGTGTGAGCATCCAGTCCTGGGGATGCAGCGAGTGGTGCTGCTGAGCATCCAGTCCTGGGGATGCAGCGAGCAGTGCTGCTGAGCATCCAGTCCTGGGGATGCAGCGAGCAGTGCTGCTGAGCATCCAGTCCTGGGGATGCAGCGAGTGGTGCTGCTGAGCATCCAGTCCTGGGGATGCAGCGAGCGGTGCTGCTGAGCATCCAGTCCTGGGGATGCAGCGAGCGGTGCTGGGTGAGCATCCAGTCCTGGGGATGCAGCGAGCGGTGCTGCTGAGCATCCAGTCCTGGGGAAGATTCCCCTTGGTGCTAGTGGGTCAGTGTCTTCTGCATGAAGGCTGCTCCTGGCCTTGGTGGCTGAGCAAACCTGTACAGATACAGATTGATGTGTGTGCTTGCTCCCCAAGCCTCTGTGAGAAATAAGAGCCGTTCATATGACTGGGGAGATAAATGGGGCTGATCCAGCTGAAAATGAAGCCAATCCTTTTGCTTCCTTGCCTTAGGGTTTTACTAAACTTTGGGCAGAAGCCGAGGAAAGGCCTCAGGTAGTTCTTTCACCTGGTTGGCTGCAGGAGTAGTAACACTACCATGCAGCTGTCCCCCCTGCACTGCAGCCTGCCCTTGCAGCCGTTTCAGAGGGTTGTTAAGCTGCACTGCTGAGCACTCTTAACTGCAGCGCTCCACGGGCAAGGTGCACAAGCTTGTGATCTCCGGCCTTGCAGCAGGGATCAAATACTCTCATCCCTAAGCCTGGAGTCGCAGGTTTCAGCAGGGACTTTCCCTCACTGCCGTGTGCTGGTGCTTCTTCGGACGATTGTGGTGCATTAAGCACGTGCTGGAGTGCAGCAGCGATCTCTGTTGCACGTGGTACAAGGTCTGACTCCCCAGCGCTTACAGGC
The DNA here is from genome assembly GCA_020800305.1 of Porphyrio hochstetteri. Classification (NCBI taxonomy): domain Eukaryota; kingdom Metazoa; phylum Chordata; class Aves; order Gruiformes; family Rallidae; genus Porphyrio; species Porphyrio hochstetteri. The sequence continues at coordinate 2,450,132 of CM036908.1, forward strand.
AGAAAACTTGGCCAAGCAATTGCTTGAAGATCATCTCTAACTCTGGTGTGGATGACTGTTTTTACTCTGTGTGTTATTTCGTTACATTTTGCTTTCACAGTCGATAGAGAATCCCAGGAACAAGAGAACAAGTCCAAACAGAACTACTTCAACTGTAGCTTTGAAAACTTTTGTCATTATATGCATTTTAAACACCAAAGGCTATTTTTAAAAATGCTATAATTTTCCTTGAAAATCTCTTTTCCCCTGAGTGACTGTTCTGCTCTGTAATGATAGTATAAGCCCAGGTATATCGGAGCTCCAGATTTACCTCCCTAATTCTTTGTTTGTTCAGTTGTCAGTTAAAATGCCATTGTTCCTATCCATCAGTCTGGCAATCATCCTCTCTCTCCTCTAGCATCAAGTTAAAAACTTTGCATGCTAAAATACGCTTTCAGCAAGTACACTGCTCCAGCACTTCATCCCCTAACCTCATCACCTCCAGACTGCCTTCTCCCATCCCACAGCCGGCTGTGCTGGAATGGGTTTCACTTTGCTGTCACAGAAAGCCAGGTGGTGAGGATCCTCCTTGTGGGCAGCAGGGCAGACAGTGACTGTTCAGCTTCTGGCCTGCATGGTTGTCATTGCTGATCATGTGAGACTTGCATCAAGTCTCTCCAACTTGCCAAGCCAGCAAGCGGGCTTGGAGAGGGGGGGCAGTGAAGTGAGACCTAAAGAGACTCAGAAAGAAAGGCAACCCAGGCTCCTGGGGGAGAGAGGTGCACATGGGGAGGGTGCTGGTGAGACTTCGTTCTACCCCATTTCAGGGATGCACGGCCCCAGTATGCTGGTTTGCCTACACCTTGCTCACCTGGCCTTTCTAGCTCCAGTTTAAAGCATCTTTGTAGCCCAAGTGCATCATCTCCCTTTTAATTACCTTTTCATTTCTAAATCCTCTGAAAAGGTGTAACCACTCCTGTCTGTCTCCTGTGACATACCCAGCCATGGATGGACAAGCACTGCACACCACTGTACTGTCATCAGAGTACAAGAGCTGACGGGGTGACCTGGATGCAGTGGGTGAGGCATGGCAGGAGCACGCAGCAAAGCTCCCACAGCTTGTGCCTTTCTAAATACACCTTCAGTTAGAAAACTTAATGAGTGTAAAAACTGATGTTGGATATTAAAGGGTCAAGGAAATGCATCATTGTTGAACAGAATTCTTTTCCTTTGTGTCCTTACATAGAATCACAGACTGGGCTGGGTTGGAAGGGACCCCAAGGATCACAGAGCTCCAACCCCCCTGCCACAGGCAGGGCCACCGATCTCAGGCCTGGAGCTACACAAGGTTGCCCAGGGCCCCATCCAACCTGGCCTTGAACACCCCCAGGGATGGGGCACCCACCCCCTCTCTGGGCAGCCTGTTCCAGCCCCTCACCACTCTCTCTGTAAATAAAAAAAAGCCCATGAGCTGCCCATCTCTGTAGCAGAGCCCATCACCCTTGTTTGCTTCATCCAGGTATAGCTCTAGAGCCTGCTCCCCTGCTCCACCTGCACTGCAGCAGTGTGACTAGCTCTTGGCCCCCTCTCTGCCTAGAAAATTGCCTCCTCAAGAAAGTGACACTCTCCAGCATGAAATGACCAAAGGTGCCCTGTCTATCTGGCTTAACTGGTAGCTCTAAGACATCATTAGGTACTGATAATATTTGCTGGCTAGTACCACAGTGACATGGCTTTAAAAAGGTGTGGGGAGTCAGTGCTTTTCTGTTTGTTCCCAGAGCTGACCCCAGCCCCTCTGCGAGGCCAGTGAGCCGGGCTCGCTCCAGCTGGTGCAGCCCAGGACGAGCTGAGCAGCCCATGAGCCCTCGGGCATTCCCACCAAGCACAACGGGCCTGCTCACAATTCCTGTAGGTGCAGTCTTCTCCTGCACACACTTGTGCCCCTGCTCACAGCTTACGGCTGCGTTTTGCACTTGGGGCAAAGACTTTGATGTCCACCTCAGGTCCTGTGACGCTGCCTCCTCGACACACAGGCTCTGCTTTTCTGGTAGCAAGTTGGCAGTGCCAGGAAAGGAACTGCTGACCACAGTTTTCACTCCCAACGCCTGTCAGATGGGTATCAAATAATGAGCCTCACACGTTGTTATTAGTGCACGTTTTCCCAGGATTGTTGTTTTCCAAACAGCACCAGCTACTGATGTAGGACTGGAGGGGGCAACAGAGGCCATAAAACATAACAAGTTGCTTCCCTTTCCACCACCTTGCAAAGATACTTCTTTATCTGGAGTATGACAGCAACCTTCTGGCTGAACAGTTATGGTTTCTAAGGGTCTCTTCCAGAAGGGTTTTGGGGTTTTTTTTCTTTCCTTCTTCTTTTTAATCTTGCAAGCAAGTGTTGAGGGTGACAAACTCTTGGGTGCTAGAAAAGGAACTCTGCAACCCGCAGGGCAGGTCCCAGGACTGAAGCACCTTTGCAGACACAGGCCCCCCCATGCTGTTGGGCTAAAAGCACTTCTTCCCACACGTCTGCTTCAGAAATAAGTCCCACTTTCCTGATGATCCCATTGCCCTGCTCCTGTGGTACCACCCCACGCTGGTGGCCCCACGCAGGAAGCCAGGTTCCTAGGGCAGGTGCTCCTGCCCACTTCCCCACCTCCCTGGCCAGGAGGTGCATGGGGTGGCAGCGCTGCAGGAGCAGTAACTCACAGCACACCTGCCTGTGAGCCATTGCTGCATAGTGTGTGCTGAGTCAGCCAGCACGGGCCTCTGAGAGATTACATATAAAAACAGGAGTAGGCACAAGCTCCTCTGGCTCATGGAAAGCCCTGGGGGGGGGCCACCAGCAGATACAAAACACCCTTTTCTACAGTTTCTGTCTTCTACTGTCAGAGACCTCTGGGCTGTTCTTCATCCTCAAGTTAGGGGGCTTCACCCGAAGGGCTGTGTACTGCACGGCTGACCTTCAGCAACAGAGAGGGTTAACCAACACATATCTTGGATGGCAGGTTATGGTGCAACTTCATCTTATGCCTGACCCAAACCCAGCTGCTGTTGAACAGAAGATCCTCAACAAAAGCCCCTGTGTTTCTTTGCTCCTGTTGTGTTACATGTGGTGACTGTGAGGCTACAAGGGAGAGTCAGAGCAGCTCACCATGCTCGTGCCCTTTACTTTTGGGGTTGATTTTTACTGCAGAGGAGGCAGTTGAGGTGGGGAGTCTGTGTGAGCCCCTTTCAGAAATAGCCAGCAATTGGATAGGCTGCATTATGCATAGCAAGAAACTGGACTCTCTGTTCCCTCACTGTTTTCATCAAAACAAAGGCTGGAGGAGGGTGGCAGAGCTCAAGTGAGTTGGTCTGGCACTTCCCAGCTGGGTCTCACCCACATGTACTCACATAGCAGTTTTCCCATCCTGGCTGCAGGGCACCACAGTTGCCCTGAGAAACACAATAGGAAAGAGCACAGCTGGTTTCCGTTCCCAGCTGAGCTGCCTGTGCTGTGAGCAGCAGCCTGAGGACTTGGACTGCTGATGCCTCCTGTTACACTCTGGTTTGAAAAATAGAGACTGGGTGATAAGAGAGATGCTCAGGAAAAGGAAAAAGCAGTCATTGCAGCCACCATGCTGATACTCTGTGCATAAAAGTGTATGCTTGTGTGGATGTTCTTGCTCAGCAGTAACATGGACTCTTCTCTCTATAGCTTACCAAGGCACTACCAGAATTCACAAGGTGGTGGCTAGCAGTCGCCTAGACCCATAACTCCCAGCCTTGTTAGAAGTGGCAGAGGAAAGGAGGCACAGATCATATAGGTCACAACTCAGAAGACTCAAAACAACTCTGATGGCCAACATACCTCAGCATGTATCAGCCTCACCCTGCGATTCGTATCTCGGCCCTTGAGTCCCGTCTGTAGAGAATTCGAATAGGAAGTGATGCTATTGCACAACCATTTCCTTTGCTGGCCCCAAAATGGATTTAATTTGTGATTCTTGGCCATTATCACCACCAAACATTTAGTGCTGCATATCATGGGTTGCAGTGTTTTACTCATTCTCTCACTGTAGGCCCGAATTAGGCCAATAGTCACACAGGGCCCTGGCACGTGGTGGACAGGCCAGCCCAGCAGTCTCGCCGTGCTCATGAGATAGCTGTGTCAGCAGCCAGCCTTCACAGGATTTGCACTGGGGGTGAGGTACTGCAGTGTTCAGGATGCAGGCTTAGGGAGCAAAGCCACCTGTGAATCTTACTCTTGTTTGAAAGGGAAGGGCCCTGTGCCAAGCCTTGCCTACACCAGAGGCAGCCTCCAGGCCCTAATCCTGGTACACAACAGGCCCCCAGGCCCTCACAGCAGTGAGATGGGCTGGTGGCAGGGCTATACAGACACTTTGCCCTCCCTCTGTGTGGGAAGTGAGACACCACATGTACACACCCACCCAGCAGCTAAAGGCCTAAAAGGCCTAAAATACCTAATTAGAAGCAGCGCCGGAGGGTGGAGGTGCTGGTGACACCCCTGTCCCCAGGGCGGGGTGTTGAAGTTGTGTGATACTGGGTGCTGCTGGGTGGGGGTCCCAGTGGTGACACCCCTGTCCCCTGTGCCAGGGGTTGTCTCTGAGCAGGAGCAGGCAGAGAAGCAGCACCAGGGAGTGGGGGTGCTGTGTGGTGGGGGTCCCAGTGGTGACACCCCTGTGCCTTCTAATTCTAAAAGGCATTTTCGGAAGTATTTGGTGTCAGGTCCATTCCCACTGACGCAGTGAGGACAGGCCTAAGCCAGCTGAGGAGTGCTCGTGAGGGCTGCCACATGCCCCAGAGAGCTGGGTGCTCCACCACCTTGGAGGATGTGCACATGAGCCTTTCCCTGCACAGTTCTTAAGCAGATGTAGATTCTGCCTCCTTTTTCTTCTCCTCCCCGCTACACATACATCATTTCTCCTGTGCTGGTGCTGCAGCCTCCTTTCTCCATCCTGCTCTCTGTGCTTGCTCTCCCGGTTCCCTGGGCGATGCTGACCCGTGCTCCCAAAGGCTTTCACGTCCCGCTTCCAGGAAGCAAGCAGCCTCCAGCCCGCAGCTTGCGCGGCCCCAGTGCTCAGGCACGGCGGCAGCCGCAGCCCGCGGGAGGGGGTGGCATAAAGAGCTCGCAGGCCGAGAGGCAGGGAAGATGACTCGGTGAGGTGCTACGGCTAGAGCTGCAGCGTTCGGGTTCAGCTTGGTTCTGCAGTAGCTTTGTTCAGCCAGCATCAGTCATACTGGGTGCCCTGGAACTGCCACTTTTCCTCATGTGGTAAAATTCAGGTTTTCTGGCTCTTTTGCAGCAGTTTCACTGTGCTACCAGTGACTGCAAGTTTTAGCACTTTGCCTTAGTCACTGACTGGCTTACAGAAAGAGAAAAGCAAATGTATTCCACAAGCCAGGGTCTGTGCTTGCCCAGCTTCGCTCTCCAGGCTGCTGGCGAGGACCTTACTCAGCACCCCTAGCCTGTGAGAAGCCTGCCTTCCTCCTCACAGGAGGGCTAGCTGCAAACGGGGGGGCGGGGCTTTCCCCTCAATTCCCCTCCTTACCCTGTGGGTGGACTGCCTTCCTCCGTGCCATGGGCACTCTGGGTCCGAACGCTGCCCACCCAGTTTAGACAAGACCTGAACCACCTGCTGACTGGGCAGAGGTGGTCCCTGCTGGGCTGTTGTAGCCTGGCTGGGGCTGCAGCAGCCCTGACAAAGGTCAACTGTAGCCTGAGCACTGTTACTGCTGTGCTGGTGTCCAGTGCTAGACATGGTCTGGGCACAGTTGCACACCGAGCCTGAGGGCAGTGCTGCAGCTTCAGGGGTAGGAAGCAGCTGTCTGGCCCAACCTGAGCACCTCCAGCTCTTTGTGGTGCTCAGTTCATATGCTACACAAACTTCCTGGCTGACCAGGAGAGCCTGGGGACTCGTATTGCTGACCCCCTGGATGTACAGTTTGTTCCCTGGAATGGGCACCTCCATTCGACCACCATTCAGCTGAATGCACTGGGAATGGTGGTCAAATGGAGGTGCCCATGCCACTGGTGCCCATGCCAACTCCAAGGGAGATGAGAGGCTTTTAACCAAACTGTAAACCTTGGGTGGGGAGTGGAAGTGGCACTGAGGTTCAGAGCCTGCCTGGAACAAATCCACAGGCTGACAGGCTGGAGAGGTTTCACAGGTTATTGGTGGGTACCCTCATCCCTTGCCACTGGCTGAGGCCTCCCCTGTGCTGCCTCACTCAGCACTGCCAGCTCCCAGCTCCAGAGCCACATGCAGACAAGCTGCTGGACTGTTGCAACCACAGCTGGGTGTGTTGTAACCACAGCTGGTGACAACATGTGACTGTCACCGCTCTCTGCAGATCCCTGTGTCAGAGACACTCGCAGCATTCATAACGAAAACTCATGCTGAGGCAATGCCTTAGCAACAAAGCTCCTGCAGACCTCTTACTGGTGCAACAGCTGGAGACAGGACACCTTCCCTACCACTGGAGCTGCAAAGTGGTGCTGAGCAAAGCTGTGACCCTGCAGTGAGATGCTGCACCAGCAATACTTAACATGAGCTGACTTTTCTGGGTGTCACTCTATACATACTCCTATCATTAAATATGTTCTACAAGACATCTGTGTCCTTCCTAGTGACCACAGCTTGGCTGCTGGCTGACCCCTGCCATGGAAGAGCAAGCCTGATAATCGTGAGAAGCACAATAAGCCATCAGCATCCTCAAGAAACCAGTGTGACACAGTAACACCCTTCAACCTCCTAGACCCAAGGAATAAAATACCCAAGAATGAACATAAAACAGCAGGCAGGAATAAGCAGCTCAGCTTCTGCCCAGGTCTGGGCTGAAGCCCAGAAACACTAGCACACTGGGTGAAGGCCTTGTTATGATTGTTCCAGTAACAGTCTTCTGACAGTTTCTGATGTGCTCATGTCTGGAGCATCCTGAAACAGTAACACCACAATGATTCCAGTTTTTCCAAAGCAGAATCCAGAAAATCTTCAACCATGAGATGCCACCAGCATCTATTGACCATATAGTGACTACCTGCTCCAGTTGCCTTAGTGCCATTTACTCCAACACCCCAGGTCTCCTGCACTCAGTAAAGATGAAATTCAAAGGCAGGAAGCCTAAGTAAGCACATAGTTTTTTTTTAAATGAGGAATATGGCTCTTTCTATATTGCCTCTTCCTTGCACGTGCACAAACCCCCTTTTCACTGGTATCAGCAGAGCCTGGAGGTATTTACTGTTTTCTCAGCAGACAAGCTGGAAGATGCTGACAGCCACCTTTGAGCACCTTTGAGCACCTTGTCCATGGCCACCCCCTGAGGGAGCAAATGGACAGCAACCAGGCTGCCATCATGTGCTGGCTGCAGCAAGCTGGTCGTGGGAAGAGGCTGTACTGGCCATCACCCAGTGAGGAACTTGGAAGCAGCACATGGAGCCACTTGTGAGAGGAAAAGCTGAGACTCCCTTAGCCCCAGAGGGGTGTGAGTGGGCCACACCAGGGGCACTGTATGGTCAGCATTTGGCTTGCTAGTGAACAGGCTCCCAGAGCAGAGAGCAATCAGCCCTTCTAATTAATGAATGGAGTGAGGTTGGGGAGGCCTGCAAGAGCGCTCCCCCACTCAGGCAGGGGGTGTGCTACCCACAGCCACCCAGCATGTCAGGCCGCGTTCTGCAATGGCTGATGTTAAAGGAGGCCCTGAATAGGCATGTTGCCCTCTCTGCTGACAGCCAGTCTCTGATGTAGTGAAATGCAGAGCATCTGCCGAAGGAGCAGGCCTTCCTGAATAAATCAGCATCTGCCTGGGATATGAGCTTGGCCCCCCTGACCGGCTGAGACCAGCTGCACGACCAGCAAGGGGATGTGGGGGTGTCCAGGCCTCACCTCTACAGTAGGCCGTGAAAGTCTAACCATATTGCCTGCAGGATGCGTGCAGGGGAGCCCCACGGGCCTTGGCCATGGTCAGGTCCTGTGTGGCAGCCTGGGACGTGTTTGTGGCAGTTGCCAGGTGGCCACGGGGAGTAAAAGGCCCCCCCAAACTACAGAGAGGGACAGAAAGGAAGGAGGGACAGAGAGGAGGGGAAGAAGGAAGGGAGGGAGGGAAGGAGGGAGGGAGGTGGTTTCCATCAGTGTAGGCTGGAAAATGTAATTCCTCCTGCAGCTCGTTGGAAGCCCACAGGTATTAGCAGGCACACTGCTGGGAGCACAACCAGCCTCTCTGCACGCTGTCACTTGCTGATGCAACACTCCTCTGCATCACTGGAGGACAGGAATAACAGAGAAACACACTCCCCCACATGCAAGGTCGGTGCCGAGGAGCTGAGCAGTTCCTCCCTGGCCCCACAGGTGACCACAGAGGCCCCGATGCACAGACGTAAGGCATTGCAGGGGGCTGGAGGCAGGAGCAGCACAGGTATAGCTGCCTCTTTCAGCCCATCCGCCCTCGACGTCGCAATCAGATGCTGAAGGAGGCCCGGGGATATCACATCCCTTTTGTCCATTGTGGGGCAGCACTGCCTTTTTCTTGCTGCAGCGATGCAGTGGGGTCCTCCGAGCAACAGGTTCTGCAGCCCTTCCAAGGAAATAGGCTGTTCCCAGGGGTTTGCATCGTCTTCGCAGAATTGATTGACCAGGCAGCAGCGCTGGTTGCAGCCCTGAGCAGGCAGCTGCCTTCCTTGGCTTGGTGGGAACACTCATTACCAGGGAGAGGAGGAAACTCCATGAATTTTAATCACATTTTGGCTGCCAGTGCCAAGGCCAGAAAAATACTTGTTTACATGATTAAAAACAAGATGTGTGACATACAGGTAGTCTTGTCAGGAATTGGTGCCTGAGCATAGCAGGCTATAACCCCCTGGCTGACTACTATGCAGATCCCTTAGCTGTGACCTTCTGGGGGGACTTTCCCTCCAGGACCCCGATGCTCTCAGAGCTCACACGAGGGAATGGCACCTCGGCTGGATTCCTGGTTTCACCAGGAAAAGGGGGATGTCCTGGGGAGCTAACAAACCCTTAGCAGTAAATGCAGCTAGAAGAAAGGGGGAGCCTATGTGCCTCAGGCATAGCTGTGTTTGGTGAGGGACAGTTTTGGCTCTCTGACAGCTGCAGCTCAGTGGGAGTCAGCGAGCTGCAGTGGTTCAGAGGAAAACAGAAGAGAGTTCCTGTGCGCAGTAAGGCACAGAGGAGAGACTCAAGGCAGCCATGGGCTGGTGTTAAAGCACTGCTCCCTTTCTGGACCTCAGACAGAGGTGGGAGCTCAGTGAAAGCGTCATGATTGCTCTTTGCAGAGCTCAGCTTGCTGGTGGGTCAGACCAGAAACCGAGTGGTGCTTAAGAGGGCTCTGAAGGGAGCTGGTCTTGGGCAACATCTTCACCTGACCTGCCTATGACATGGGCAAGCCCTCAGCAACAAGACTCCTGCTGCCAAAGCCCCACCAGATCCATGGGCATCTTGGCAAATGGTAGAGTGCAACTTCCCTCTTAGGGGAGGGTTTGGAAATGCAAAGCGCCTTCATTCACTTCTGAGCAGTTAACAGCCTCTGACTCCAGCTGCAGAACCTCCGGGCTCTGCCCAGCTCTCTCTTTGTGTCTCTCTTTACACATTAAGCAGGCAAGTGTGCTTCAGCTTTTCCTTGAAAAAATCTGTAATGCCACCATCTAAAACCAGCCTCATCTAAAACCAGCCTCCCTCAACACCACCAGCTATTTAGGTATTTTGTGCAGCTCATCATGTGTCACAAGGAGTGCAGCACGGTTCATTTGTTTATACTGGCATCACCTGCTGCTTCCCAAACCTTCCCAAATAAGTTCCGTGCATCTCTGGATAACTTGCAGACCAGCTAAAAGTAGAAGCCAACCTCTGAATTTAATTTTTTGCTTCTTATTTTTCCTTGGATGTGCTCCCTGTGCTGAGCAGTTGCACTTCCTGCTCGGTCAGGCACTAGACAATAGTTTTCCAAGAGCCTGGAAACGAGAGAAACCCATAAAACAATTCCCCATCCAGGAGCACAGAGCTGCTGGCGCTCACTGAAAGGGCTGCCCTGGAAGTAGCCTGGGTTGTCTCTCTCTCTCACATATCTGCCTGCTTTATACTGATATTTCTCTTCCAAAAGCCTTCACAAGCTGTCTGCTTTTATCTGCTCCTGCTACTTCGTGAGCCTCCCCGGTTTTCTCAGGCTGCGCATCCCTCAGTGTCTTGCTCCCACTCACTGCTGAGATTAATGCTGTGTAATATTCCAGAGCTATCACATTCTGTTGCTTGGAGCTCATCTCGATCTTTCTCAAAAATCAGATTCAAATTTTAAAAACCAGACAACTGAAAGGCTGTGTTTCTAAGTGGATACACAGCTCTAGGAGCAAGGAGTGGTTGGGGGGGTGGGGGTAATGAAGGGGAGGCCATGGCAGATAAAATGGGTAGCCTTGCTGATGGGAAAACAAGTCTCCACTTATTTAGGTGTAAGCACACAGCATGTATGAGACAGCACTCCCAGGCATGCAGTGAACAGCCTGCCTGATCGGGTGCTTTGGATTGACCTCACAGGCTTCCTGACCCAGTCAGCAACAAGACAGGGACTGCACTAGCCCAGAGACAGGGGGATGTCAGGCAGTGGAGCAAAGGAGCTGTCCTGCTTGGACATCTTGCCAGCAATGGGAGAGTGGTTGGGGCAAGTCTGGCTGCAGGACAGTGGTGCTGTGATTCACCCCCTGGGGCTGGGAGCCAGGTAGGAAACAGCCAGGAACTCGAATTCTCGCACTTCTCAGGACAGCGGCAGGAGGTGGGTGGGAAACCAGGCAGACCTCACTGGTGAGTAATTGCAGAGTCAACTGCAAAGTCTCTTGGCCCATCTGTCTCCAGCACCTGCTGGGCCATGCACCCTGCTTGCGTCTGTTCCCAAAGGGGTTGGATCTGCCCTCCCTGTGCCCCACGAATGGGCCAGAGGATTCGCCCCCCCTTGCCTAAACCAAGGGCCAGCTCCAGAGCAGAGCAGCTGACTGCACCAGGCGTGGATAGAGGAGGCACTTTCTACCCACACTTCCTTTCCAAACAGATGTTGCTCTTTGCCTTTCAGTGCAATAGAGGCCGTGGAGCACGACAGCAGTAGTTAAAAGGTACTTGTGCACTACGTCATGGAGAAGTGGGCTAGTAGGGTAATGATGACTAACATCAGTGCTTCAAACTGGGGGAACATCCCTGGAAGAGCAAATTAAGTAGCATGTTGTTACTGACAGCTCCTACAGCAGCTCACTCCAGTACAGGGCAGACAGGTCTCCTGACCCACACAGCAGAATGCCAATTTATGTGGTACAGAATGATGGTTTTCCTCCTAGGAAGGGCAATCTCTGTGGGCTGGAGCTGATGAAATCTGCTCTGCTTCATACCCTTTGTGGGCAATACTTGGCTGGCCAAATCCAGCCAAATATTCTATGCCTTTCTGGAGACAGAATAAACTACCTTTTGAACTCAGCTGCCAGCCATTTCCAGTTTGTTGCAATAAACTAAGAACTTCTCAACTCTGGCTGTCATTAAGAGTCCAACAGCCACGAGGTCATAAAGGAGAGAAGCATTCTGAACTTTGAAGAGAGCTGAAGTATTTGCCAAGATCAAGCACAAGTTTTTCTGTAGCCAATGGAGGGACATGGCAGCTTTTCCAGGCATCCTTGTCCAATTCAGAGTAGTCTGGCCAAAAGCAATATTCTGGAGGAATCCACTCTGGGCTGAACTTGGGGTTTATTTTTAGTCAAGAGGTCTGTCCTTCATTTCAAGGAGGAAAATATCATACAATTTACATTCAGGCATCCACAAAAATACTGCTTTGAGATGTCCTGCAGTAAGAGCAAGCCCTACCACTGAATCTCCTTCACATTGGAGTCCAGCCATGGTGCCTATCATCGAGCTGCATGGTGTCCAAGCCATTCCATGGTACAGAAACTTTGATGTCCTGTCAGTGGGGCTCAGGTGCCTGGCCTGACCTTCTCCCTGGCTTCAGGCTTCTCTGCAGAAACACTGTCTTCTCATTACAGCAAACAGTTTTACAGTAAGGTCTTACCACTTAGTACACACTGCAGTCATCTCTGCTGCATGCCTGTGATTAACTTCTCCAGGGTGGTGAAAAGAAAGATTGGCCTCATAGAGAAAATAGGAGGAAAACAGAAACATTTGTCAGTTTTCAATGTGAAGTCCTCTGGGACATGTAGAATCACCCCAAGAAAGTCTACTGATTTACCCCAATCACATCCTGGCACAGATCCTGTTCCATTTCCACATGCATTCACAAATGCCATCCTTCTCCTTCCTCCCTGCTGCCCTCTGTCCCCTGTTCAAGGGTCACTAGACACTGAGCTTATGCCTTTCAAGACAGTGTTAGGGAAATCATCTGCTCAGAGCAGTGCCTGGCTGCCTGGCACTGCCCTGGCAGACTGTTGCTTTAGGCCAGCTCAGTGTTGTTTGTACAACATAATGAGGTCTCCTCAGAAATGCAGCTTTCAAATAGATTACCTGGCCTCGCAGATGAGCTGCCCTCTGGTCACAGACTAATCCTTCTTAGGGCAAATCTGGGCACAACTGCAGTGCACAGAGATACTTCTACTTAAAACTGTGGCCAAGCCTGGGCTGAGATTTTTGTCTTTCACACCTTTTCTAGATACTAGCTTGCTATTTGCTTTCTGGTTATAGGTGGTCCTGTCATATGGAGACAACGTAGGGAAGGACAAACTTTTCATAACCCCCTTGCAGAGGCATCCAGAGACAGATGCAGAGTACCCATTGCCTACCTGCAGGGATGCTCGGTGGCAGCTCTCAGTGCTTGTTGCTCACAGAGGCACCGTGCCTCCCTCGACAGATCAGACCCTCTACAAATGAATGAAAGACAAGGGTTCAGAAGAGGGACTACAGGTGTCCCCTGGACTTGGTGCCCAGAACCCGTGTCACACCTACTCCTTCAGAATGCAAAAGAGATATACTTTATCAAGTAGTTTTTTCCTTAAAATGATGAATATAGAGCCTCTTTTTTCATTCCCTAGTAATGTATTAATTGTGCATATAGGTGTTTGCAGACAATAGGCTTTCTATTTTTCTTTTGCAATGCAGTAGAATGACATAGCTAGGAAGAGAGCTTGACTTCTCTGTGTAAAAGCTGTCAGAGGGCAAATAAAAACAAATCCAGCCAGTGGTGCAGCTAAACAGCCCCACAATGGCTCAGCTGCAGCAGGGCTTGTTGCTGCACCGTAATGGCACTCAGGCACCAGTGCTGCCGGGAGCAGCACGATGGGCCCAGAGGATGTGCTGCTACTGTGTGTGAAGCAAGGAGCTGCCAGCATTTGCCAGAGCCACCTCATTTTCCACAGCTGCCTATGGCCCACTCTGTGCCCGAGGGGCCAGAGCACCAGGGCTGTCAGCCTGCCAGGCATGGGGCTCAGCAGGGCAGGAGGCACAAGGCCAGACAGCTTCCCCTCCTATCTTTCCATCCCACCTTGACAGGGTAGTGCAGGCACCGGCAGTGTTTTTGTTCCAGTGTGTCAAATTCTGGGCTCCCTGGTATAAAAAAGCCAGGGATCTCCTGGAGAGAGTCCAGAGGAGGCTACGGGGATGATGAAGGGCCTGGAGCATCTCCCCTGTGAGGAAAGGCTGAGTGAGCTGGGGCTGTTCAGCCTGGAGAGAAGCAGACTAAGGGGGGACCTGATTAATGTTTATCAATATCTGAAGGATGGGATGCAGGGGAAATGGCCAGCCCCTTTTCAGTGTCTGTGGGGACAGGACAAGGGGCAATGGCTGCAAGTTGGAGCACAGGAAGTTCCACACCAACATGGGGAAGAACTTTTCCCCAGTGAGGGTGAGGGAGCCCTGGGACAGGCTGCCCAGGGGGTGTGGAGTCTCCTTCTCTGGAGAGATTCCAGCCCCGTCTGGACGCCGCCCTGTGCAATATGAGCTGGGGAGCTGCTTTGGCAGGGGGTTGGACCCCATGAGCTCTCCAGGTCCCTTCCAACCCCTGTGACTCTGTGATTCTGTTATGGGGAGGGAAGGGGGGCAGCTAAGCCCCTTCTCTTCACTCAGAGTCTCTCCTTAGCCAGACATGGCCCCATGCTGCAGAGGCCCTCTCTCTGCAGGCACAGCAGCGATCGTGACTGGAACTCCCCTGGCACAGCTCCGGTGCAGCTCCAGAGACACAGTGTGGAGTCACATCCTCCCCGCGGGCGGGTGGGCCAGCACCACCTTCCACCCAGTTTTATCACCGCTGAGTTTCCTTCCTCCATGCCGAGGGGAGGAAGCACTGCCTCAGGCACTGCTCACGGAGCACGCACGCATCCAGCTGTGCTAAGATGAAAGGATCCTCAGCCATTTCCTCCTGGGTAAGCTGGCTTGAGCATTAGCCCGCTTCTTCATGGGGCTCTTTAGCACGTCCTTTAAGCATCACTTACAGGAACAGGCCTAAACTTTCCCCATTGCCAAAGCAGTGTTAAATTGTAGCTGCCTTGTGTTAGGCATCAATTTACTAAGCAGTAAACATTCATCTTACAGCAAAACAAGTAACAATTAAAGCTGACAAAGTGCTTTGGCCAGTGTACTGCTCAGGCATTGTGACCCAGCGGGAAGAGGCCCTAACGGCAGGGCGCAGCCATGGAGAGCTCCCAAGTAATTTCTCACCTTGCCAGGAGCCATCAGGCACACAGAAAGGGATGGGCAAATGCTGAGCACAGCCAAGTGTTCAAAAAACATCTCAGTGATAACCTCTGGTCTCACCTAAGAAGGCAGCTAGTGGGGTTTGGGAGAGGCTGGGTTTGGGAGTGTTTCACAGGGCCCCAAAGGAGCCGGGGCAGAGTTCCCTCCCCAGGCAGCTTGGGGACAGAAAGGCAGGAGGGGGGCGATTATCGGGATCTTCTGGAAAGAGGCAGGAAGGAAGTGGGAGTGCAACTTCCTACTCAGGACAGCGAGACTTGACCCCTGCTCAATTTCCCCATGACTCAAATGGTATTTCTTCAAGCAGCCCTCCTTCCAGTGACTAAAAAATAGCAACTGCTGAGGCAGAGGAGACTGCTGACTAATGCTGCACTAGATATATCTTTCTCTTGAGAATAAATCTGTACAAGCACCAGTTTTTGGATGAGCTGGACAGGACTGCCAGGGTTACCCAGTAACACCTGACCTATGGCACAGACTGTGTTCAAAAATGTAGAAAACATGACTAAATGCAGCCACTTCAATAAAACTGTTCTACAACTGTATTATAAGCCACATAAATGTAATTTCTAAGGGATCTACATTTTCAGTGGTGAGTATTTTTGGCATCCTCTGATGCAAATGGCATGAAAACTACTAGCAGAGACCACAGACCTTCTCTGGCTCAAATCCACTTGAGCATGAGCACATTGTTTGGAAAAAAAGATGCTATCCTGATGCTCAGTGACCACAGCCTTTGGTAAGCTGTGGCAAGGAGACCATTCCCCTGACAATGAAAAATCTGGGCTTTATTTCCAGACTGAATTTGTTGAGATGGACCTCTCCCCCCACCCCCCAGGTTCCGTTACTGCACTCTCACCTGCCAGACTGCAGACCCCTTCAAGAGCATGTTCTTGGTGGAGCACCTGTAGAAAGCAAGCTTAATGTAATGAGAGGGCCAGAACTCCCAGCAGCCAAAGCTATTCCCCAGTTACGGTTACACAGCACAGGAGCTCTGGCAGTGAGTCACTTTCTCAGCCACCAAACATACTCTGCTTTGAATTATGCATCATTCTGGGTTTTTTTTTTTAATCAAAACATTGTGTTTTCCCAAAGAAAATATCTGGATGAAAACTAAATGTAAACACGTCAATATTTTTACCTTTACCCACCAAACTTACAACCTCACCAAAGAAGAGGCCTCCAGTTAGTTTGACAATGATGACTGGCATTTATTACCCCCTTCTCCCTTAATTTTTTAAGAAAGAATCCCATTCAGCTATTCCATTAATTTTTCTGGACCCGATGAACCTGAACAGACATCTCATTTATACTTCTAAAATACCAGTAAAACCATCACCTTTAATGAATTTTTCTGGTGCTTCCCTCCTGCTCCTACCAACAGTGCAAGTCAACATCTCCAGTCATTGCTGCTCAAAAGCTTTTCGAGTTACTTTTGGACTTAAAACCAAAAAGACCCATTTCCTCATTGCCATGCCACTTTTGCATCTTCATCCAGCTTTCTCCATAGTCCTTGCCCTGACCTGGAATGCAGTTGAGTATTGGGCTGGTATCACTGATATAACTCATTTTGTCCTGAAATATCTTCAACAACCCCCCTCTGAAGAATTTACTTGGCTTTTATGGTTCAGGCTGGTTTCCCTCTTTTGAATTTACCTGTTTTCCACTGTTCTTCTGTAACAGGATGTGACTTGTCACCACGTTTCAGCTGTTGCAGGAGACTCCAGGTGCCATCTGCGCGATGGTGAGGTGCCCCTTCCCCAAGCGGTGCCCATTCAGCATCTCAACAGGTACAGGAGATGCCACGAAAGGGAGAAGCCCTGGCTCTGCCCAAGTGGTGCCCATCCAGCACCTCAACAGGTACAGAAGATGCCACGAAAGGGAGGAGCCCAGGCTAAGAAAGCGTGGGGCTGGCTCAGCATACCCTCCGTGGCAAAACACTCTGGTTGAAAAGAAGCAGATCCCCCTGGGGAGAGCAAATTAGCAACCAGTATCTGACACTGTTTGTCTTTCTCCTGATGGATGAGCCATTTTTTCCTCTCTTTCAGAGTAATCCTTGGCTGTACTTTCCTTTTAATGAGGTTTTGGCCCAAAGCCCAAAATGGATCAAAGCCATTGGAGGGGGGGAGCTGGGGGGGCACATGACACCTTCGCCTGTTTTCTCTTTAGGAACAGAAGTTGCACATTATGTTATTGAGGTTAATGTCAACAAAGGGGTTTGGTGCTTCACTTCTGGAGCATAGGGTGACCCATGTGCCAGCTTGCCAGTGATGGACATCAAGCAGGAGGTGCTGCTGAGCCCTCCAAAGAGGGGCAGAGAAAGGGTGGGGGCTGCCACTGGGCAGCACTGGCCTTCCTGAGCAAATGCATCTCCCTCTGAACAAACAGCAGCTCCTGGGGGGGGGAACAGGAAGAAGATTAATGGGTGATTTTTCTACTTCTTATGTGACAGGAGGGCCCTATTCTCAAGGTGGCAAGAAATTGCAGCTGTCACAAGAGACAGGAGCAAGGCAGGGCAGGCAGGAGATCATGTCACATCCCCATTCTTCCTTCCCCATGTCCCTGAAGTGTGATTAGTGAGAGTCCACCACTCTCAGCAGACAGCTTTGAGATGGCTGTGTGGGAAGCACCCCCACTGCCAGGAGCTATCGCTGCTCTGACAGCTCAGTACAGAGTGCAGGCCTCAACAGGGGAAATAAATAGCCCTGCACTGTTACAGCCGTCAGGGCTTGGCTGCACTTTTTGAGCCATTTTTTCCCCTTTTCCAATAGCAAGCTTTGCCAGGAGTCTGGAAAATTGCACATGCCTGCCATGAAAGGGAGTTGAGCACAATTAGGGTGCTGATGAAGCTGGAAAGGACAGGAGAGGAAAAAAAAACCATATCACCCACCAGAAGCAGACACAGAAATAGCTGTGAAGAGGTCACAGAGGTCCCCCATTGCTCCCCATCCCCAGCAGAGACTTGTAGCTGCTGAAGAGAGGTGGGCAGTTTGGGTCCCGTGGTGCCAGGCCGGGAAAGGTGCAGCCCCCTGGCTTGGCAGAGATGGGGGGACATCCAGGGGCTCTCCATCTGAGCTTCTGGGGCTCTGCTGGCTGCCCTGCACCAGCACATAGGGCAACTGGGGATGCTGGGATGCTGCTGGCTGGGATGAGTGGTTGACAGAGGCTGTGTGTGATGCAGAGCAATGAGCACCATGGGTGGCTGCTGGGTGGGCAACAGGGCAATCACCAGCCCCTGGCCGCCACGTAGCGTTCGCCTGGCGTGCAGACAGGAGAAAGGCCATTTCTAGCACAGTGGGAGCCAAGCATCCTCTCACTGGGCTTCAGCTGTTGATATCTCTCTGGCACTCAAAGTCTATCCCACACAGGGTGCCGGTGGTGCTCCGAGCATTGTGCTGAGGACCATCCCGCTCCCCAGTGGTGGGAGGGAAATACTGCTGATGCTACGCAGGCTCTTATTTGCAGGAGAACTCTCACAAGAGGCAGTTGCCCTTCACCGAGTACATTTTGTGTATGAGGCTGCAAGTGTGACTGAGCAAGACCAGCTCGTGGCTGCTGGCAGGCCCTCGGGGCGCTGCCCGGCGCGTCGCAGGCTTACAACACCTCTGTTACGCAGCCCTGCTCATGGCATTCTCCAGATGGCAACTCAGGACGAGGGGATTAGCTGTGTGCAGCACGCTCCTACAGAAAACGAAGACACTTGCCAGGCTTATTTGTTGGTGATAGTGTGCAAAGCTCTGGAACGTGCATGCTTCCTTCTCCCTGTTTCCTGCCTTTGAAGACAACCACCACACCTTGTTCAGTTTCAGGGCTCCCGTTGGAGAGGGATGGAGCCACAAAGATTCATATCCATAATTCTCTTCATTTAGTTTTTCTTTTTCTTAGGGGGAAATAAGAGCTGTTTGAGCTGGAAGCAGAGAGCTGCTTATTTGCAAATCTCGTCCCTCAACCCCAAAATACAGCAATTAAGGGATTTAACAAAAAATGTTAAAACCTTGTATCTTTCCTCCTCAAATATTGGTTATGCATCTAAACACAAAAGAAACATAATGAGATTCCATATGATTCAGAGTGTGAAACACACCCAGGAGAAACTCAGCACACACTAATGGGCATTCCCCAGAGTTTCCAACTCCTGGATGTGTTTGGTACTGTTTTGGTAGGGCAAACAGCAAGAGGAGGAAGACAGCCACTAGCAGAGGTGTCTGCAAGCTGACTGCAGAAGTCAGCAATGCCAGAAGACTGGAGAGTGTCTAATGAAGCATCTCGTTTCAGAAATGACAAGAGGAGACTCCAGGGAAGCGCAGTAGTGACCTACATAGAGCAGAAGGGTACAACAGAAAGGCCTGGAGAGGTGAGGACAGCCAGGAGGATGCAGAGGTATAGTCAGGGCAACACAAGGAGACTCTATCCATATAAAGCAGATGTAAGGAAGCAAAGGAAAATATCTTTTCTATTGTGAGATAAACAGGTAGGATGCACTCCGAGCTGTGCTAATGGCTGATGTTTTGATTCCTTCATGTTAAAAAAATATTAATAACAACGGATCTATGTTGGGAATTCGGGTCAACTACAGTGAAAAAAACCCCAGGCACTTTGTTCAAATCAAAATGTGGAGACATTTTTTTTTGTCAATTCAAAGAAACATAAAAATGACCCAGAATGTTTTGTTTGAGCCTTCAAAACGGTAAGGAAAATTTCTATGTAAAGTATTGCTTCAAATGGAAAGAATATTTGAATGCACCTCAGCAAAATACTTTTATGTTTTAAAAGGCTTTTTCAGGGTTCCTTCCCACTGAGGAAATGTAGTAAAAATTGAGATTAATTTACAAAATGTGCAGCTATACCTTACTCTAAATATTCCAGAGGAAGAAAAAGATATTCTTCTGCAGCCACAAGCTGTTTCTAGAGCTGCCATTGCCTACTGCAGCTCTCCAAACAAACAAGAAGTATCTGGTCTCCACTGAGTTAGCTACTGTGGGCAAAAAAAAAATCACTATTTCTCAGCAAAGACCACAGCTGACTGTGGGATGCCATCTCCTAAGAAACACAGACAAGCAGGAGGAGATCTCACTGTGGTGGACAAGGTCTGACCACTGCTGCAGCCTTCAGAGCTGGTTTAACCTGATGAGGGTGAATTCGGAGTGAGTTAAGGTGGGAAGAAGTTCTTCTCTTCCACTGTGAAATAGCAAGTCCTATAAAAGGGGGAGCTGCAGATAGTAATAAGTCTTAAATTACCATGGCAAGCTCTGCTGGAGAGAGTCTATAGTCCCCTTAGATGGAGCCCGTCTGCAGCTGAATCACAGAAGGTCACGTCTGCCAGTCCTGCCCGGCTCCCGAGCCTACTCATCTAGTCAGCGTGGCTGACAGGGGTGACAGTGGAGCTGGTTGTAAGCATTTGATATGGCTCTAGACAGGCAGACTGATCTGTAAACTCAAAGCACAGGAGAGGCTGAGAGCTATTGCAATGGATTACAAATTAGGTTGGAAACAGACGCAAGGCACAATGAGGGAATGTGGCTGGAGCTGGTGGGTGAGTATCCTGATGAGCTTTCCAAACCTCTCTGCCCCTGCCAGCGTCTGTTCCATTAATAATTTGCTCTGTCAATTGATACCATTTTGCAAACCCAAGTAACTCTGCACGCTCAGCAATGAGGTATTCCTGCAGCTCCCCGGGTATGTACACACATACCTTTGGAGTGGGACCGTACACCAAGTTTGAATTTGACTGTAAGTGTTGTGCCATGCTGGAGCCCAGCGCCAGCCTCTGCAAGCCCTGTGGTTTACCTGGATTTGTTTCTCACTCTGACTGCGTCCTGCCCATGGGCTGACTGCAGGTATCTCACACTGCTGACAGCCAGCATCCCCCCGACCACGAGTTACCGTGCTCAGCTCACTGACAGCAGAGCAGGGTTACAGCAGATCCAGCCAAGTGCTCAGTGGGATCCTCTACACTCCAAAGCAAGAAAGCAGCATCCAGCCTCCCTAATCTGCGCTGCTTCTGGGTTTGGTGACAGTCTCACAGCCACAAGCAAGGGCTTCTTAAGTCCTTCTTCGAGCTGAGCTCGGTTTAGAAACAGAGGCCCTGGGAGTCAGAAAAGCCTCCCCTGAAAGGCAGGCTGGCCCCTGCCCAGCTCAGGGCCTGGCCAACGCTGGGAGCCAGAGCTCTTGGAGGCAGCTGCTCCCTCCAGGCTCCCAGCTCCTGCTGAGCTCGGCATACCTGCCCTTCCATAAGCACTGGGGGAAATGCATAGGAGCATGCTCATCATGTGGAAGTCAGGGGTACAGCTGTATCTCCTGAAAAGGACCCCGAGTTGTGATCCCACCAGCCTGGTTCTGCCTCATGTAACCACATTTCCCTTCTTGCTGCTGTGGGCCCTGTGGCTTCCTGCTTGCTTCTCTCCCTGCAAAGGGACACAGGACTTACCTTGGACAGGAGCCCCAGAAAAGCTCCATCTGCCTTTTGCCTAGCTCTTACCCCTTTCCTTGCCTGTCTACCCCTCCCTCCTACCTCTCCCAGGTGGCTCTCTCTGAAAACATTTATTTGGCACGAATGGAGCTGCGAGTTTAGGAATGTGGAGACTGGTAAGATCTCTATTGCTGGGTATGCCAGCAGCAATGGTGAACTCAGGGAAACGATCTTTTCACTGGTTAGAAATCCTTGCAGTATGATTACAAAACACATCAGTTTAGAGGGAAATCCCAGTGAAACATGGGCCACATGGTTCAGCAGTGGCACTGTGCAGAAGTCTCAGCAAGACCTTTGTTACAGTTGCAATCATGTGTGTGTTTCACTGAAAACCTTGTGCTGCTGTTGCTGTGAATTTCTGTCCAAGCTACCAGGACTGTAACATCTATAGACACACTTAAGGCCTGGGTGATTGTTGGGGAAGGCAGCAGGCCTGCCTGCGGCCTAGCTCTCTTCTCCCAAGATTTAGGCCCTGACAATATCCTCCTGTTCCCATGAGACAGGAAAAGTTCCTCATGCTGAGAGGATCCTAATAATCACATTCTCCAAACACAGCGGCCTTGATGACAGGGGTACAGGCTGCCCTAAGCCAAGAAGCAGCTATGGGAAGGTACTTGGGAGTAACGGAACATGTTCAGAACCAGCCAGAACAAGAGGGTCAAACAGCAGGTGTGCGGATGCTTTTAGGCATCAAAGGCAAACTAACGCTATTTAGCTATAAGATCTGTTTATCAGAACTCGTTATAATCACTGACCAATCAGTGGGTGTGAACAGTGTGTGTAGCCAATTAGCAGTTGTTTAGCTTGCCATGTTTGCAGTAATAAAGGTACAGAATCTGTGTGATTTCACCCAATAAATGGCTTCACCTAAAATTCATCTCAAATTGTGTGTTGCTCTCTGCCGGTTGCCACAGGTGGTAAGCCAAACATGTAACTATGGATAGGGTCTAACTATAGGTCTGTCTACCACCCGACCCTTACGGTCTGCAGCAGTTTTCAGGAGAGGATGTTGAGGAGGAGCAGAGCAAGGTGTGGACTGAGCAATCCCTCTGTGGCGGCAGCAGCCTCCCAGCTCCAGTGATGAGCAGTTCAGGAAGTTTCTGAGCTGGAGGCTGCTGCCAGGCTTTGGTATCTGATAGGCTCTGACAGACCTGCCCTTCCTGAAACTCTCTCATCACTTTCTGAACTTTTGCCCTCTAAAACAGTTCCCAGCAAGGAATCTCACAGTTTTAATACAGCACTATTGTGTGGATGGATTGTGTGGGGAAAACAGACTGCATTTTGTTTGGTTTGTAACTGCCAGTGGATAGCATAATTAGCTAACTTGTATTGCGAGGGCTAGTGAATAATCATTTCCCATTCACTTTCTCCACAACATCTGTGATGATATCAAATCTATCAACTCCAACTCCACCCCAGTCATGCCTCTTTTAAAACAAAGAGCCAAAAGCTGTTTGATTCTGCATGCAGAGAGCTGTTCCCCACCTCTGATCACCCCAGTTGCCCCTGTTAGTGCTGCTCTGAGTCCCACAATTCCCCTTCCTGGGTCCCATGACCACAGTTACAATCAGACACTACTTCAGATACCAGCAGCTTATGGATTCATGCAATGGTGTGTTACCTAGGTCCTTCTCTACAAACATCTATGTGGTTTTTTGACAGCTACTGAGATGTGATTTTGGGAGAAATATCCACTGTGACCCACAGATCTCTTTCCTGAGTTGTGCTCATTAATATAAAAGTCATCACTGTTCATGTAAGGTTAGGATATTGTTTCAAGATATCATTTTCTTAAACTATCTAATGCTAATCTCCCTTACCATGCAAGGTAAATGTTCCTATTGGCAAGCTGAGGTGAGAAATTGATTCTGAAAGGTAGTAGCTAGAAAATCCAGTATGAAATCTCCCTTTGGCATGAGAATGGTGTTCTTAAGAACATGGTAAATCTCAGCAGCAAAATTTTTCTTTAATCTTCTCATTTATGGGAATTTCTAATACAACCAAATCCTTTCTCTTCCATCAGTTCCATATCAAAATGCAGTTTAGGCTGATGGCTGAAAGTCATCACTGATGGTTGTGAAATGAGTTGCTATTTTTAGTCCATTTCAAAACTCCCATTGGTCCAGCTGAGGCTCACGCTGAAATCCTCAAAAAGCCAAGAATTGAATTGGTGGAGAGAATAAATTGTTCCTGCTACCCTAAGGTTAAATCTCTGGATGAAGGAACTGTGAGGGTGGGAGGCTGTATATGTACTACATCTGTTGTCTTTGTTTCTCTGGATACAAGGAGAACAACATCTAGTTGCTACACCTTTCCACAGCCTTGTAATTCAGCAAAACTCATGAAGAGAAGAGCTGAGATCCCTGAGTGCCTTACAGATGCTTCTAGATCCCAACAACTCGTTTTTCATCAAAGATACAGTCTGGTTCAGAAATTATGCTATTTTTCTTTGAAAAATCAAGCCATCATCTTCCTAGATATTAATACTAAGCTCACATTTTCCTCTCAGCTTCTGTCCCAGCAGGAATAACATAGTTTTCATTGGTTTGCAAATCGTGGACAGCTCCCCTACACCTACTCCAGCTTCTTAGCTCTGTTTTTCGTATTGAAACTCTTCTGGAGAAGGGCTGGGGGGGGGGGGAAGGGGAGGGAGGGAAGGGGAACAGCTTGTTTCCACAGAAGAAAATTGAAAAAAATAATGTTTGCATGATAAAACTGATGCCTGTTGCATGGTAGTTTAAACAAAAGAACCCCACTGTGGACATTTTCTTCCGCAGCGCAGAGCAGCTTGGAAAGCTGTGTAATGTGTCTTGACAGCAGTACAAACCACTGAAGGTCAAGGGCTCGGGGATTAACCACATCCCCATACAATAGGCTGATACAGAAAGAGCAGGACCACAAGGGTTCAGCTTTAGAATGGAAGGTTTTGAATAGAGCTGATGAAAGCAGGTTTGTGGAGAGGGGTGCCTACCAGCTGGTACGCTTCCAGCACCCAGGCAGGGTAACCAAATCACAGTGCAGAGGGAAATAAAGTGCTCTCCCCGTTCTTTTTAACACAGGCAACATCTGGTTCTGGGGACCCTATTCCTGGGATACCTTTTGCTGTTCTCCTCTAATTGATTTTAGCTGCAGATGCTCCATTCAGCTACAGATTTCCAGAGATCTTTGCCATTTCTAAGGCCTAGATGAGGTTAAGAGATGGGAGGTCCCACTCAAAAGTAACGTTCATCCACAGTGACAAGCAAGCTATTTGATTCATCTCTGTCCCTATACAAAACAGAAATAAACACGGCTAGGTTTAATTCTTGCAGAATTTCTTGCAATTATAGTGTTATAATGGACAAAGCGTTATAAACCAAACATCTTGGGTTGACAATGAAGGTCTGTTTCTGTCACGCTATTTAAAATGACCATTGGAGGGACTACTTTGCCAGTGGAAATCCCCTTGGTTTGGCTGGAGTGAGGTATGTGTTACAGCATTCAAAATGCTATCGACTCCTAATCACTGGTGGATGTTTTCAACTCAGTCACATTAAGTTTGTTCTCTAAGTAAAAAGCTGGAGCACAGCTTGGGAAGGTGATGAGTTTTTAAAAGTCCTATCACAGAATGGTTGAGGTTGGAAAGTATCTCTGGAGATCAACAAGTTCAACTGCCCTGCTTGAGCTGGGTCAGCTACGACTGGTTGTCCAGGACCATGTCCAGTTGAGTTTTGAATATCTCCACAGAGGGAGTGTCCACAACTTCTCTGAGCAACTTGTGCCAGTGTTTGATCACCCTCCCAGTAAAATAACTGTTCTATGATGTTCAGAACATCTCATGCATTTCCATTTGTGCCCGTTGCCTCTTGTCCTGGCAGTGGGCACTACTGAAAAGAGTCTGGCTCCCTTGTCTTCATTCCCTTCAACTAGGTATCCCTGCGGGCTGATAAGATTCTCCATACGACTTCTCCAGGATAAACATGAGTTTAATGCCAAACAGGAGTTTAATGAAGCCTTTGTATTTTAAACCTTGATTTAAAAGCATTAAGTCACTCCTCTAAGATAAGCTGTGAGTCTGGAAAACTTCAGATAGCTTCAGATACTCATTTCCTGGAGAAGAGAGGTATAGGAAGCATTGCTTACATTGTCTCACAACCACTTTGGAGGGTTTTGAAAGAGGTGTTTTGGTTCTTTTACTTCAACTTTTATGACTGTAGCATGTGTCAACTGCCCTGCCTGGGTTTTCTGTGGCGTGCATGGAGAGCAGACACAAAACACCCCAGTTCAAGCCTTTCCTCTTCTGCATGAGGAGAAAACACCAGAGATTGCTTCCTGTATTAGAGATCAGCTAAGAGGAGTCTGCACCAGAAAAGGCTATTGAAATTACTTTCCCCCCTTCCATCAATACAAGTATTTTTCCCTGGAATCAGCAGCAGTGACATTATTGAGCATCAGCAGAGCGTGGAAAGGACAATGGAGCTTTCAGAGGACACTCTTCTTTTAGCTGTACTCACTGGGTAATGAATAAGTTAGCGTTCTTTGCCAAAGGGCAGAGCATTTTTTGTAGCTCTCATTTCAGTAATTCTGCTACGATACTTGTGCTCTTTGTCAACAAAAAGCAAGAGAAGTAAAAATACTATAGGCTACACAAGCCTGATGAGCACATTGACAGCAAAGATGTCACTGAATGCCACTATTTATTAGTAGCATGGCTCCATGAAAGAATTATTGTGTAGGATTTTTGTTCACTAATTAAGTGCTAAATTACATTAAATTATCACAGTAGTGCCTCGTAATTACAGTTATTATGACAAACACCAAACAAATGAGTAAAGGAATGACCTCTTTCATTTGAAAATAGGCACCATAAGTCTCCCACCAATGCCAGCTTTCTGAATATGCAGCATTAGTGTCAATTCTCATTTGTGATTTGCAATTGGAAGGACTTCTTCAATTAGCTCTTTCAAGGCCCACTGCTCAGTGAAGGTCTCCCCTGTTTAGCTTAGACAGGAACGCACAAAACTGTTCCCACTGGCTGTCAGTCCCTGCTCCCCTCACCTGCCAGGTGGCCTCCCCTTGCCTTCACAGCCCATGGCAAAGCACTTCACAGGCCTCCTGGAGCTGCTTCTCAGAATGTGCATTTTAAAAGCCACATAAAAAGATTATATTACACATATTAATATTAAGTAGAACACCAAAATGAAATGATGTCCACTGTTTAAAGCTAGGACCACTCTGGATTATGAAATAAATTAATGGATTTTGAAAGCTAGGACCATTCTGGGTTTTTAATTAAATTCAAATTTACCTTTGATGCCAATAACTAACTAGTACAAATCCAGATTAGAAATAAACTCATACTTGCCTGCAGTGCAGTTCTCCCACATTCACCTTTACATGGGTTTGTCAAAACATAGGATGCTAACTTAGATGCACTGTAAATATAACCTATTGTGGTAATTTTTGTGTTCCTCTGTTCCTTCAAAACCTGTCAACAAGGTTCTCCCATCCCACACCAAGTCCACAGAAGAGTTAACAAGTTACACTCAGTAAAAGAAACCAAGGAGCAGCCAGTCATCATGTCTAGGCGGCTTCTACCATGGGCTTCCCGGATACACACTGAGCACCTTACGTTGCCATTATATTTAATGACCATTAGTAACACAATGCATAGTTTACTGGCAGATTTGTTTCAGGGAACTGTGAAATTCCAGTTAATGTGTATTGTTCCTACTGCTCAGATAAGGTTTGGTCATGTGGTAGTTATTAGCACTAATAAAAAGAATGCTTGAGACATTCAAGCACTCGTTACTCCGTACACCCCAGCGCACACAGGGTAACACCAGCGACTCTCTATTAATTTAAAGCAGGCACAGCAGTGCTGGGGTTTCACTGACAAGTCATCATTATGAAACAATCTGAACTGCAGCTACCCAGACAGTGATAACTGATTGACCAAGATGCTAACCTGGAAGAAACCGACTCAGCACAAGTAAAAAAATGATGAGCTAAACTCATGTCAATAATTTCTTAGGAAAGATTTTTGCTGAAAGAATCAACTAGAAAAAAAAATCTAGCCAGATTGAATAATAGGTTCAGAAATAATACATACCAGGACTACTTTGTGTATTAGCTGGGGGGGGGGTTGAGAATTAAAAATAAGATGTCATGTTATGGCTACTTTAGGATTTTGAAATTCATTAACCAAATCCTTTAAGCAAATATCCTGTATCCTATAGGAATCTAATTCAAGATAATATTACTACCTTCATTCTTAAACAAAATTTTAATACAATAGTAACGTCCAGTTTCAGGGCAGCCTTTATCTCAGTGCTTTTGAATTGATACACATATACATGAGATTTCCTCCATTCTTAAAACACAGCCCCCTTTTAGCTGAATATCTTGGCTGTTCAGACAGCCCAAATGTTGAGGCTGTGAAGCAAGTCTGGCATTTAACAGTATACATTGGAATCTGAAGATTTGAAGGCTAAGGGTACAGTATAGAGACCTTAAATAGAAAGCCAGCTGCTTATACTCTCACAGACGAACGACTGTGCTTGCATTTTATTTTTTATCTACTTCATTATTTGTCAAAAAGACAGCAAATCTTGAATGGCACTGCCCCTTAAAAGCATGTTGAACTGAATCAAGGCAAAAAGGATCCAATCCTGTTTCCCTCAGTTCCCGATTTACCCAGTCACGACTCATTTAACTACAGATGTGACTAATTTTGCTTAATCTGTCAAGATCAGAGCCCTAATCCAATGGCTCCAATCCATTTTGATCTATTATTAACAGAAAGGAGAATCCTCCTTGTTCTCTGTCCCCCTCACCTGCACAATATGAAAGGTATCTCGTGGTCACATTCTTCAAGCCATATCTGTGTCAGTCTGTTCGACTGCAGAACGATCTGTCTGAAGCAGAATAAATATAGAGTAACCTAGACCTGAGCAAAAACTATAGCTGGGGAACAGCAGGGATAGGTGGCATAGTTCCTAGAATTCAGCATGGAAGGTTTAGTATCTACTCTTTATCAGTCTGTCTGAGCTATGGACATTTTATTGTCCTCACATAATCCCAGTTGGCACATGTTAAAAATACATCCCTGTGGCATTAAGGTATTTTGTCCTTTTAGAGGACTGAAAGGGAATTAGACTTGCAAACAACTGCTAGATCCATCAGGGTGCTTCACTGGTATCCTGTAAGGTAGCATGCAATATTCCTTAGGTACGTACACACAGTTTTCCAGCTTCTTATCTTATGGGTAGTGTCTTCCCACACTGAACTTGGCACACCAAACAACTCCTCCTTCCAGGGATAGTCACTGTAATTTAAAGTGATGTTATTCTTGTAATAAAAGATGCTATTGAAAACACACCTGGAAATTCACTATCATAACCACCATGAAGTGACCCAGTCATAACCCCCCCTCAACTCCAACTGATTCATCACTTTCTTAATTGGTTTCATCTACTCCAGTGTTATTATCAACAACTTTTTATGCAGCATGGGTCAGAGTTACTCAACACTGCATTGCTATATTATCCAGATCTAAACATGACCAGGGTTCATCCTTCATAGCCTTGTTGGGCTACCTATTTTCAGGGCACAATCAGATTACTCCAACATCTTGTATTGAATAGCTTCTTCCAGACTAGAGCCCCAGTAACTCTTTTGCTAACAGTCACTCAGAATAGCCAATGTAGGGCCTGTTCTCAAGCATTTATAAGTTGCACTTCCTGGTTAGTAGAATATTGAGTTAGAAAAATGATGCCCCTGCCCCGCCCCCCCATCTTTGTTCAGCTTGTTGCTATCTATCTACATCAATTTATTTGCTCAATTTTAGAAAAGAAGGAGCTCCAGAAACTTTCAGAGCAGTTCTTTTGCCAGTGCCTCTGTTTTGTATTTATTCATAATCAATCTTAGTCCATTCTGCTTACCATCATATTTTTTTTCTCAAGTCTTCTGTTCAGCACCCATACTTCAGTCACAAGTAAGGATAGCATCATTTGTCCACACGCAGTAACGTATTGCCACATAATCATTTGCTAAGAATAACTCATCACAAATCTCATCATGAAAGTGGCCTGTTGCTTGAAATATTGCCAGCAATGTATTTTTTTATAATCCATTCTGCAAAGGCCCCAGGAGACACTATAGCAGCTGAGAGGCAGGTTGTTGGTACTCAGAATACTGCAATCCTGACAAGGGGATAGCAGGTCTCTCACACAGCAGTAGCAACCCCGTTACAGGATGCAACAGGCTGTGCAGTCTCTGAATTTGTGTAGTGGCAAAGCAGCAGCCTCCAGAGTGGTAACCTGGAAGGACCTCAAGGCAGGTTTGTTAACAGTGCCATGGTCTGAGTGTGCTGTAATGCTTGGGTTCCTGCTCAAGCCCAGCAGCGATTAGCTGCAGGGCTGAGTTGATGCATACCACTGGAGAGACAAGGGGAACCTACAGGTGTCTTTGTGCTCTATCCTGCTGATAAAGGCCACATCCCCTTTCTGTCATTTGCTACCTTTTCAGAAGAGCTCCCTGCTCCTGTTTCCTAGCTATTAGCCCAGTCAGCAGATATTTTGGGATAACAGAACTCATTTCAGCTTACTGGGGAAAGACATGCTTCTGTGCCCCAGGAACCTTCCAAAGAAACGATGCCGAATAGGGACAGCCTGTTGCCAGTGATTTGGAGGGCTGTGCAGCCAAGGCTCAGGGTGCAAGAACTGGGGACATTGTCTGAAAGTAATGCACTGACAACTTGTCAGCTGAAACATGCTAATGTGTCTTTGCTTGTGGACTGACTGATGCTTTCACAGCAGAAATGACTGACAGAGTTGACACTGTCCAGGACTTCAGGCCTCACTGCCACAGCATCAGTTTCAATAGCTTTAACTGCTGTTGAAACCACATTCTCTGGTCCAGTGAGGAAGACACTGGTCTGCCTTTAGCTACCAGGTTTTAGGCTGTTGTTCTGCATTCAGGCTTGTTTGGGCTTTTTCTAATCAGTAGTTCAAAATTTTCTGGCTTGGAAATTTCACAGAATCACAAGGTTGGAAAAGACCTTTAAGATCATCAAGTCCAACCATTCTCATCCTAAGCTAAACCATATCCCTAAGTACCTCATTTCCTTATCATTGTCGTAAGTAATATCAACATATGAACTAAAATACCATAATTTTTTTTAAAAACCCAAATAATAGATAATACCTAATTGATAACTAGACTCTTGGATAGATTTTCATTTCTAGTTCCCCAGTAAAGGTCCAAAGCAGATTGAAGGGAACCTCCCTACCCACAGGTAAGTGGTAGGTGAATTACACAGCAATGGATGTATTCAAGGTTTGAAGACCGTCTGTTCTGGATCAACCCTATCTTCAATGAAACACACAGAGAATTACTATCACAGTTCAGGGTAGGAAATTAAAGAAAAGAAAGAAAAAACTTTCTTCCAATTAAAACTGGTAAGGAGGATGAGCAGGAAAATAAAATAAAGCCAGTGTTCAGACTGTCTGGGTCACCAGGCCTACTGATTTTGTAGCTGGTAACATGCAAAGCCAGAACTTCAGCAGGTACAAGTGGCCATCACTTTTTGTGTGTGTGGACATGCTGTTTTAAATATCACATCCCAAAGATAGCAGGTTCCTACAGCACCAGGCCCTACAAACAACATAAAAGACTGTCATGTAGGGCAAACTCAAAGCACAACTGCTAAGGATTTAAACATGGTCCTCCTTTCTTGCAGTACAGTTTGCACATCCCCCTCTGCTTTTCCCCTTGGCTTTTCATGTATAATTGTGCAAACTGGAAGTGAAAAGCTCTCACACACTGCAGGAGAGATCTCTATTCCTTCACTGCATAAGCAGCAGCAGGGGTGCCAAGTGAAGGAAGTGGCAGCAGCCATGGAAGGACAGCTGGTGAATTAGGATAAGCAGACTGGCTCGCTGAGGGCTGAGGGCTTGGGGAAGGAGAGGTTTGATTCAACAGGGGGAGATTTGGCCTCATCTCGTACAGCCCCTCTCGTTTCTTACTACACAGATTCACTCACCTTTGATCTGGCATGAAATGTAGGGACAGCTTGGGGGATACCAGGGCAGTTACAGAGCAGTGTCAGAGGATACAGAGGGATACCCAGCACTCACAAATCCCGACTGGCCTGTGGAGGAAACATGGGCTTTGACACTGAGGAGAGGGGGCTACACAACACCTGTAAATATTTAAGACTTTTCAACCAGTTTTTGTCTCTTCATTCCACAGGTCTTTTTCCTCCTGTGCTCTTGCAGCTTACACTCTCCCTGTTGGACCAATTCCCAAGGAGTGGCCTTTCTTCAGGTGCAGTGTTGCAACAGCTCTGAAACATTAGTCACCATTTTATCAGTGTTAAAATATTCTCAAGACAATCTTTTAAGAGAACTGTCACTCAACACACTCTCTAGTAATTCCCTCTGTTGCAGCAAGTCAGAAGATTAAATAAAACCTTCCATTCATGTTACTCATCTCACCTTGTTATGTACCCTGGACTGGAGTGAGTCTGAGGAAACGTGTCCCAGTTGTAAGGTGTTTGTGCTCACATTCCAACAGTTCAGGAAATCTGTTCAGCTTCCAGGAAGAAATGCCTTTGTTTGTGGCTCTCTTACAACAGCTGAATAATGCTCAAAGCACTCTGCAGAGATTTATTTTTTTTAAGATTCAGTTCTGATTTAACTGATGCCATTGTAAATCAGGAATAGCTCCACTAAGTCGATTTTATGTAAGATCTAGTTCACATTTGCATGCAGTAGTGATGGGAGCCTTATGAGTGCTCAGATAGAGGAGCTAAGACACACTTACAACAAGCCCTAAAGAAATATGGTAATTCACTGGTTGGAAACACTGATGCCCATGTCATCTTGATTAAATTAAGTAGTCTGGATTAGATTCTAGCCCCCTTGAAATCTCTACAGCCATTGCCACCAACACAACCGACTCAGGATTTCACACAATACATATTTACTAGGGACTGCTCGCTAAGGGAATTCACATGTGTTTTAAATCATTCTGCAGTGGTGAATAATTAATACCCAGAAAAGGCTCAGTAATTCTTTCTACAAGGAGGCCAAGTCAGCAGCCTACTGGATATGAAGATGCTGCTCAAACATGAATAATCTCCTGTTGCAACTCCATTGCCTGCGCCTGCAGCAGAGCAGACCCCACTCCATCTCCCCTCCTTGCCTCTGTGGTTTCTTTACTGTGCAAGAGAGGTTATGCTTAATAGTGCCCCTAAAAATGGGCACTGCAGATACCTACATATCTGTCTGTACCAGAGGCAGCTGCTGTCAGTGTGGAAGGGGAGACAGAAAGAAGGTGACAGGATCCCGCACCACCCCACAGAATATGGGTGCCAAGAGGGAATTTTTATCTGGGACAGTTCTTCAAAGAGAGAGGCATGGGAAATGAGGAACGAAATGAATAGGAACACTTGAGAGAGACAAGACAAAGCATTAATTAGAGCCAGATCTCCAGTAAGTACTTTGCATTTATAACTGCTGTTTATGCACATCCACTTTCTCTGCCATAGAGATAATTTGTGGGTGAGAGGAGAGCTAACCTGCATGACCTGGAGGAGAGGCAAGCCACAATAGTCCCAGTTCAGATGAGCTTCATCTTCTGAAGCTGAGTATGGAACCCCCTCCTTGAATGAGGAATCTTTAGTAATCCCATTTAGGCCATTGACAACTAGCTTGGATCCTTCAGGACCAGAATTAATGCCTCAGGCTTCATGTCGTTCTGTAAAGTTAAACACACACTGAAAACAGTAAAAACTCCAGTAAAAGAGTAAAAAATCATTGACTGTTTTTTTAATAGGACTGGAGAGTACAGTGTAGAGGTTCCATGTGTGATCCAGGGAGAATACTATGCTGCCTTGTAACGGAGGAATCCTTCACAGGGGCTTTATCTTGTTATGAGCCAGCTTTTAATTGTCATTTATGTCCTGTTCAAGGCATTTGTATCCTGTTCTGGTATGCTATATTATACCCAGCAATGTGATGGTCTTTTTGGAACAGTTCACTGTCTTGAAATACATGCTTTCAAGGTAACCAGTTGTTTTGCTTCCACTTGTGGCTCAAGTGAAATACCAACTTAACTATTTCTCAAAAACAAACATTGTATGCTGTGTTTAATGGGATGGGAGACTAATTACCTGTGAGAAAACAGAAATGACAACCTGTCACAGAAATCTCTTTCCCGTTATCAAAAACGACAGAGCATCACAAAATATTAGTCAACTTTCAGTGTGACAGTTCAGTGGTGGATAAATGGTGATGAATGTGCCAGAGCTGGCTCACCCTGACAAATGAGACTGTTCAGGTACTGAGTTAGAGGAGTGACTGAGGTGTGTGCCTGTGGGAGGGAGGTTTTCCAGTTGCAGCAAGAACATAAACCAGTTCGAATAGCAACAAGAAAAAGAGTGAGTGAGGATGCCTTTTAGTTTAACAGAACATTGTAAATGTAAAATTACCAAAATATTTTTGCCTGGGATATCAGACTACTGAAATGGATTATAAGTATCCCTGCACACAGAGATGTCACATAAGGTACTGTCTCTTAAATACCCTGGACCACAATCACCAGATTTAAACATCCAATTTACTTTCAATGCTTTGAGATCATAAATTCCACAGGACACAGGTTTGGGCACATTTTAAAGCTTCCCTAACAAGTTTAGCTGCATATAGTGCTTACTTGTTTCATTGTGTTTTTCTGTTACATCTCAAACACAAAACTAGTCTGTTCACTTCTACTTGTTCTCATTTGCTACTATACAGCCCTCATGCAAACTGACAGTACTTCAGACATTAAAAAGCCAGAAACCCAGATTGGATCACTGTTCATCTAGAGGGAAACTGGGGACAACCACCCAGCCCCCTCCTGCTTTGTATGCCATGGTCCTATCCTGGCTCATTACCTTAGCAGGCCCAGGCCCAGGGCAGCTTGCTGAGACAACAAGGCTCTCTGGGACATAGCAAGTTGCCCTCATACTGGTTCAGTAGTAGCAGAGACCAGGAACTGACATAACTGTATTTTTTTAATTATTAGATACACCCAGATACTGACTACATGGGCCCAAGTGTGCTCAGCTTGCCCTGGCTGTTGGGAGCTCACTGCTACTTAACTTGCAGATTCTGTGAGAAAAAGGAGGTGTTTCTTTCTGAAGCAGGTGATAAACCTCCAGTAAATTTAGATCATTCTGTGCATAAGGTGAGAGCAAACTCTAAGTAAAAAGGAGTAAAGAATGATGCTAAATTTGTCTG
Organism: Porphyrio hochstetteri; assembly: GCA_020800305.1. Lineage (NCBI taxonomy): Eukaryota > Metazoa > Chordata > Aves > Gruiformes > Rallidae > Porphyrio > Porphyrio hochstetteri. The sequence continues at coordinate 2,484,523 of CM036908.1, forward strand.
AGCTCTGCAGTGAGAGCTCAGAAGAACAGTAGAGCATCGTATTTTGCTGCAGGTAAATAATGGTCAGCATCTAATAATTTTAAAGGGTTGTGATTCAGACTCAAGTAATGATTGCCTCCCAAATCACTGGAGTTATGCTAGATTTCTGTAGCTATATTTTGGGCAGGATATGTTCAGGGCAGGACCCCTCATGCCCTGAACTATCTGTCAGTTCAGTAATTTAGCAAGGATCGATTTCCAGCTGTACAGATCCTGACTCAGCCCTGCCCAGACCTCAGCTCTCTGCCTCCTACAAGACGGACTGTGGGCTTCCTCCCTGTGTTGCCCAGGTAAGTAAGGGCTCACTCTACCAACACATCCATCCCTAGGAAAATGAGTATATGGCACAGTGAACCTGGACTCACAGAAATACCTGTCAAACAGTTGATGCGTTTTGGGTCATCCAGCGCTATGTTTCAGGCCTGGAGTTCACTGCTCAGGCTCAGCAGCCAAATACCACTTTGGAGGCAGCACTACTCCCATGGAGGAGTGGATGAAAAAGGACACACTCTTGTTCCTTGGCAATTCTGCTGCAGAAGCCAAATCCTCACCTGATCCAACAGAGGAAACAGATCAGTCAGGAAAGTGACAAGTGCTGCTCAGATAGTTGGAAGAAATAACCAATGACTGGTAGGGATGATCACAAGAGCATGCAAAATGAATTTCAGTAGTAGTCTAAATATGAACTGACATATCTGCATGTTATTTCACACACTCCCACAGAAGTGACTCTGACAATTATAACACTCAAAAAGCGCCCATGATACAGCCAGACCCAGGATGTTCAAATACAAGGCCACAGCAGCACCACCCCACTGCCCAGAGGCACTTTGCTATAAAGGTGATACCACGGGCACGTATTCCTACAGTTCAGAGACATTAGCAAGATCTGAGGACTATAATGCATCGAGTTAGGCTGAAAAACCTTCATCTCCCTTAAATTTCCTTTTTGTCTTAATTTGCTTCATTTTTCTCTTATTCTGGCAACTGACACTGTCACAATTCTGGCCAAATTCCAGCTGAACAAAATTCCCTTTTGCAGATCTGATTTCTTCCTCTAGAAACTGCAACAGCTGCAGAGTTCTACCTGACAGAAAGCATCATGGCTGAGAATCTATCTCAGAGGTATGTTGTAAGAAAATGACATTGCTAAAGACAACAAGCGTCAGGGGAAAAAAAGGTAACTTTTTATTTTGTAATGTATACAATTATTATTTTTCTAAGCTTAAATGCATTTGATTAATGTGGCATTGATGACTTATCACAGGATCAATGATCTGCTTTTCTACAGCATGGTTTTTATTTTAGTGGCTCTCAAATCTACAAGTAGTCCATAATCCTATGGCAAATTGCTTGGAACTGGTCTACCAAGCCATATTAAACAATGAGAACACAGTGACCTCTGTCAAAAGCCTTGGCTAAGGTGAATGTTATGCAACAGAAATTGCAAAGTTCAGTACTGATTTTGGGGCCAAAATGTCCAGAGCATTTTATATCAGTAATATCCTGGCAGCTTCAACAGGACGCACTTGACATGCTGGAATAAATGAAAAACTAATCACATCTCCAATTTATCACCTGAAGAAAGGAGAAACAAACCATCTTGGAATTCACAGTTCACTGTATTCTGAATCAGAAGAGTCCTTAGAGTAATCCACTCTAAAGCCACGCTGAACCCTAGCAGAGCATTGCAGAAGAGAAGATATCCCTATCCTCCAGACCTGATGCTACTCGAGAGTCGCCTCCCTGTTGAGGCACAGCTTGCTTTGCTATTGCAGGGTCACTTGTGCATGTGGCTGCTTGGACATGGAGATCTGTCAGGAAAAAAAGGAACAGGAAAAACTGCAAATCTCATCACATTAACTCTGCAAAGGCAGGTAAAAGGGATGCATAGGCCACAAGCACGAGTAGCTCATATGCAGTTGGCTGTAGCCAAAGTGCTGGAGCAGATCACGGTTACTGCTTCGTCCTCACTGTGGTGAGACGCATCTTCTGACAGATGAGAGCTCACATGAGCCATTGCAAGGCCAACTACAAAGGGTGCAAGGTCACTGGCACCCCAAGATGTCCTCATTTCACCCACGAGACGCCCTCTCTGCAGAAGACGCTTTCCTGCACGTGGCTGAGGAGCTGCTGGGAGCTCCGTGGGGACCCCTTTGGCTCAGGGCTCTTTCCCCACCCAGCACTGCTGTGCTCCTGGGCACCTGGCTTCTCCCATGCCTGTTGCACAGCTGGCTGCAGTGGGAAGAACCACGTACTGCCTTGGATTGAACAGGGAATACTGGATGGGTGTTTTTTTCCAAAATCAGGATTTCCCCTACCTAAGCTGCTTTCTTGATTCTCTGGTTCGTATCCACCCTTTAATTTACTTCCTCACTTAGGTTCAGCAAGGGCTTTCTAGCAAATAAAGTGTGTATTTATATACACACACACACACACACATGCAATTATAGTGCAAGTGTGTGGATCGGAGCTGACTTGTGCACCCACACATCGGCCGCTCCCCTCAGACACTGCTGACAGAGCCCAAAACGGGGCCTGTTTCCCAGCAGCTGCCATGGCAACGCCGGGTGGGAAGCAACATTTCCTACACAGCATCGCGCTGAGCCTGCTCCATGCTGCCCTGCCAGAAGCAGTGCCCACCGCCTGCCACCCCGGGAGCAGCCGTCACCCCTCCACCTCCCACCGCTGTCCAGCTGTGCCTGCCACCACCATGACTTCTCCTGGGGGCCTGTGGGCAGGCGCCTCACCGTGGAGCTGGAGGGAAGCATGGCAGCTGCCCGCGAAGGCGCGTGGAGATGGACTGATGCAGGGATGGAAGGATGGATGGGTGCACGCATAGATGGATCCCAAGCAGCTGCCCTGCTGCCTCCTACCTGCACCTGCCTTCACCCCAGCCCAAATAAGTGGACTTTGTGATGTGGGGATCAGCTTACTTGAAACAAAACCAAACACACCTCCAAGTGCTGGCAAGCTTTTGACCCACCACACCGTGCCTAAAGGCTGAGTAAGCCTGGAGCTCCTCTGAAACCATGTGTTTCCTCACTGCAACTCTGACAGCTAAGACTAAAGCATTTGAAGCAGTATGTAGGTTCACTCAAGCTATTCTTTTACTTCCTCCTCTTACTTCTGAGTAACATCAGACCACAACAACGGAAATTTAAAGCCTAATGCTGTATTAGCTTTGAGGTGTGTGCACAAGTCTAAAGCCTGGGTAAATAATGAATTTATCCACTCTCTATTATACCAGCCCACCTCTGTGTCCTGGAGAGTTTGCAGATAATCATAATAGCATGACACTGGAACTCAGTGTGACTTGGTATAAGTATCTTCTTTAAAATTTTGATATTTCTTCCTTGTGTGAACATATCTGGGTGTGGATGATCTGGTATTAGTGGGCAAAATGAACAGTGAAGTGAGAAAATACATTCTCACAGCTACCTTAGGCACCACTGCAGAGAAACCCTTCATAATATAAGGTGTGGTCTACACAAAAAAGTCCAAGACATCAAATTACTAAATATAAATTAGCTGCTCAAAGCAAACCAGTGCTCACACACTACCTGTTCCTGATGATCCCTTCTTAGACCTTGTTAATTCTCCCACCAAGGAGTGCTGAAACTGAAGCTCAGCCCTTGTTCAGACACAGGGAATCCACCCAGGAAAGACACACAGTGGATTCCCAGCTGCTGGTAAAAAAAGTGGTAAGAAGTTGCACTGGAAAATTTGGTACCAGTGCAGAACAGATCTAAAGGATTTCATTAACTCTGACACTTGCAAAATGGTTTTTTCTTTTCCCAGGCACCTACATTTATTCCTTATTTCATTACACTAGTTTCCTTATTTTCTTGCCTCTCTTTCTCTGTGCTCTCCCAGCTCATTTTGGCAAGGTCCTTCAGCATGTTTCCAACCCCCTGCAGCCCAGGTTCTCACATCCCCTGGGGTTCTTACCCATGTCCTACTCCATTTTACACCAGCAACTACTCTCTCCTTAAACACAACTTTGCAAATGTTATCTGGAACAACTCCTTTGTTAGAGGTGGAGAACACAACTGTTATCTTTGTTTCACTGCTCAAGCTAAAGGATTAGTTCTGTAACACAAAAACTAAGGATGATTTCCTAGGGATTTGTGCCTCATGGTTTGTGTTTCTCATGCCTCATAGGCACAAACTCTGAGCCAAGCAGATTCCAATCCATGGTTGCTTTTTCCCCTGTGTGAATGATCAGCTGCATAAAATCAGGGGCTTCACAGTGCAGTTCTCAGTGGAGACACCACCAGTGTCTCTCCCTTCTACATGCATGACAAATCACGTAGGGAATTCACAGTGTGTGAATGCAGTGTCAACCATGGCACACTGGCTGCAGTTGGACATGGATTAAAAAACTAGACAAGGAGAATCAGAAGAGGCACCTACCCATCTCAACCTTCTTTTACTTAGGAAATCCATTTTGTCACCATTCCTGATGTATCCTATAATAGCAAACACAAAACTTACCAGAGTTTGATGAAGGAGTTGGAGTAATGATACCCCTGTGCTGGCCTTCAGTGATGCCAGTATTGTTAACCTCCCACCAAAAGTTAAGCTCTACTGTTTTTATCATTGAGGATATTCTTCAGAAGAAGATAGGAACGTGTGGTCTGTAATACCACAAAGGTCACCAAAGTCACCACAATCATCTTGTGGTCAGAAAGGCCAAGTCTGTTATATTCAATCCTGAACTTGACAGGGTAAGAGAGGATGGGCTGGGCTCTCTGCAGGTCACACAGTTTACCCTAAAATCATCAATTCCCCTTTTCAGTAGTCTTAGCCCCTTTTCAGTGTCTGTGGGGACAGGACAAGGGGCAATGGCTGCAAGTTGGAGCAGAGGAAGCTCCACACCAACATGGGGAAGAACTTTTCCCCAGTGAGGGTGAGGGAGCCCTGGGACAGGCTGCCCAGGGGGTGTGGAGTCTCCATCTCTGGAGAGATTCCAGCCCCGTCTGGACGCCGCCCTGTGCAATATGAGCTGGGGAGCTGCTTTGGCAGGGGGTTGGACCCCATGAGCTCTCCAGGTCCCTTCCAACCCCTGTGACTCTGTGAAATAAAATTAATCTGGGTTCAGAGCCTTCAGCTTTTAGCCTTCCATTTGCTATTTTTTTCCCTACATGATTTTGAAAGCCAAACCTTTGTCTTAAAAAAAGACAAAATTTGCCAACATTGAATTCCCAGCAACTTCATGGATGGCTTTGCCTAGTACATCTGAAGAAGTCATCCTCTTAGATGTCTAAATATAGCAGGAGGCTCAAGAATTAGAAAGTGATTTTCTGATCAAAGATGCTTTAGCTATTTCTGAAAACAGACTTCTTATAAACTATCCTTTGGCAACCAAATTAATTTTCATCTTTATCACACTGGGCAGACAGCTAAGAGCTCATTCTTTAGTCACTTTCAGAAACCTGAGTTTTAAAAATTTTATCTTTGGCTTGCTATCAGAGAAGATTTAGTGTCACAAATCAGGAGGTCCTGGCTTCAGTGAGACCTAAGCATCCCCTGCCACTTTACAGCCACATTTCTGTGCTTCTGTTTGGGAGGACTGTTTTTCTTCGTATGTTTAAGTTCACATCTTTGCCAAATATGGAAGTTCAGGATGCACAGAGTCAGAGCCATCCCTTCATTGCAAGAGATTTTTTGCACCCTTTGTTTTAGATATAAAAGACAACGAAACCTAACCACCTAACAACTGTATTTCACCAAGGTACCTGTGCTGTAAACGCAAAAGCTGTATAGAGAGAATTTTTCCATAACCTAATGACTGCTTTTAGGTTTTTAAAAAATTAGTAAAACATTGAAATGCCAGATCACAACTCCTGGCATTAGACAAAAGCTCAGTGTAGTTAACTATCAAGCACATCTTAATGGCAGCCCAGCCACAGATTCTTCAGTGAATATCACGTATTTCCTGATTTCTACCCCAGTCCATTATCTTTCAATTATTTTCATGCGAGAACAAAAGAGTAAAAATAAAATATTTAAAGGCAGGATTCTGTCTGGTAATAGCTGCTTGCTGCTCCTCGGGCAGAGGAGCAGTTTTGGCATGCAGTTGAGCACTCATTTACCTGCCATGACTGGCTCATCACAGGAACCACACTTAGGAGGAATCACACAATTTGTAAAGGCTAATGAGATTATTAGAGATATTTAATCTTGTCTCCTAACCCAGCTGATGCAATTCCATCCAGGTGTCAGTCAGTAGCTCCAGGTTACATGATGTTAAAAACACATCCAGTTTGTCACTGGGAATCTCTCCATCAAGCATACTTACCATGCCTACTTCTTTCCTGATTCTTCCCAGAAAAAACTCACAGATCCCAGACTGGGTTCTTGTTCGGTGCCATACTCAGAACAAATGGCTCTACTGTTCAGATCCCTCTCTTTGTACACTGAGGTTAGGCTTTTTGCCTTATGCTCTTTGTAGCAAACCACATTTAATTGGCTCTCAGTGATGACTCCCGAGGGCCTTTTAATAATCAGAGCTCATGTTTCAGTCCTCCTTTTTCTAATCATTGCTTATGAAAATCAAAGACAAAAAGTACTAAAGCAGTTGCAGATTTTATCCTAGCTGCTTACACCTTGTTTGGATCCTTAGGGATTAAGGGTAATCCCCTGCACCCCAATGAAAGCCCACATTTGGCTAAGCTGCAAAAATAGTAAGTTAAACATATTAAACGTCTTTTCTTGTATAAAAAGCAATATTGGGAAGTGTTGATAACCTACAGTGGTTAGAATAATATAGACCAACTCAGTGTTGAAAAGAGTATCAGCAGTCTACTTGAGTGGAAGAGCACTGACCCTTAAACAGGTTTCACGAAGTCATCAAGCTGTGACCTCACTGTATCCTTTCAGATGCCACAGTGGAAAGAATATTTACAGTGTTTGAAGGGAGGATTTATTGTAACAGGTTTGCTGTGAAGGGAATTAATTGTGTGAGCAGGGCAGTCCAGCAGGTTTCACAAAGGAACAGCACGGTGGTGGTTGTACAAATGAAGCGCCCACTTGTAGAAGTGGCTGAAGTTGACTTCAAGCTACCACTGGTGAGAGGAGAGCCATCACTGAGGCTGCAACACAGGGGTGGCTCATGTGGCAGCCCCTGGTGACAGCTGGAGTGGTGCAGCAGCCTGCTGTGCTAGGCAGGAGCAAGCAAAGGTGCTAATATTGAAGTTTCCACACACACACCCCTTCCCTCCTGCTTCCTCTCCTCTGCTACAGAGCCCAGATAACCAGCACTCAGGCCAAAGACAAGACATCTGTGTTCCACAGCAACAAGCAACCTCTTCTCCTTTTGCTGACACAGAGAGTGACCAACGACAGCAGTGAGCTTAGGAGAAATCCCCAGGAAAGCTGCATAGATGCAAGCAGAAAAAAAAGAGCATTTTCCATCTAGCATGCATTCAGCTCCTCCAGGAGCATAACACCACACTGATGGGTTGTCAAGAGTGTGGTAACTCCTCTACGGAGATACTTGGACGAGCTGAATCAGTAAGTTTTATTTAACTGTCAGCCCTTCCTACAGCACTGTATCAAATTCCAGAAAGAAGGCTTCAGCCTCCTCTGGCTCTCAAGAAATTCTGGTTGTTGGGGTAATTCATGCAGAGAAAGCTTGAGCTGCTGTTCAAAGGAGCACTAACATAATTAGGAGCGTATCAACTAGGTCTGACTTTCAGAAAAAGCTGAGTCCATCCTAAGAAATTGAAGCCCTTCCATGGAGCTGGGCAGGAACAATAGATGGCAGCAACTTTTGAAGTATTTCTTTCTGAAAGTTTGTGTAGTAGCAGCTGAATTCTCAGTGTTTGAATTTGGTCTTCGAGGCCAAAATATGAACTGAGTTCAGTTTACTCAGTCTACACTTGTTTTCTCAGCAACCCATTGAGACTGGGCCCCAAAACAAAATACAGGATAGTGATAATCTTCCATACAGCCAGGTTACCCTACTGAGAGGCAGAAAAATAGACTGTGATGTCCCACCAGCACTTGAATCTATTTCTAGTGATTTATTTATAGGTGAAAAGGCAGGAAAATTGTCCTCCTAGCTCCATTCAAAAATACCAATTGGCTATAAATGTTCCCAGCTTTCCATCAAGGGACTTTTTTCCCCCTTCCCTGACTGCTCTGCAGTTAGTGCTGTCTTGTACTGTCTCTAGATGTATGCATTGCAAGGGTATGTTGTCAACAACGACACAAACAAACACTCTGACAGGCTGTTCTCCACCCCTTTCCTCTATTAGCAGAGAAATGCTGGTTATAGATGGGTTAATTATTACATTCAATGTTATCCTTCTGGAAAGCAATGACAGGTTACTCTTGAGACTGTTATTGCAGATAAACCCTTAGGGCTCTTCCACTTACCCTACAGCTAGTAGTGCTTGAGTGGCTCCCTCCTGAGCAGCCTTTCAGAAGAGTTTTTCAAATGTAGCTTCCTTCATTTTAGTGATATCCTTGTTCTTGTCAGTTTGGAAAGTTTTGAGTTTGGTTTAGTTTCTTTTCTGGTTTTAATTGTTCTGTGTCTCTGAACTGATGGCCTGTTACAGCCAGTGCCAATTTTGAGACTAGATTCACATTACGCTTTGCAAGACACAAACTTTCTTCTTCTGAAATTGTTCTCGTTCACTTATTTCTCTTCAGGCAAAAAGTAAAGTCATTCATACCACAGATCTGCTATTTTTTTATATACATGAGACACAGTGATAATCTTACTATGTTTCAACATCCAGATGTGGATAACTTGCCTGCCTCAAAAGATTTTTGAGGCAGAGCATAATCACATGCATTCCATTTTAACTTAAACCGTCTCCAGCCCCACTAAGTAGGTCTGTATCATCACTAAATCATTCCAACAGTCATTTCTTGCCTTCTGCTTCGTAAGTGATCTCTGGGAGACGGTTTTGGAGAAGGAAAAAAACCCCTAACGATCCAATACAACTTTTAAGTGGCTATTTATTATCTGGTACAAGTTCAGTAGTATTTTCCTTAAGACTGACCCAGACCTACCTGATCATATATGTAATAATTCATTATTAATAATCACGTTTTTCTTACTTACACCTCTCAGCAGGTATTGGGCGTACGTGCCTGCTTCATTTTACCTTACGAGGTGCAAGACAGTGGAAAAACAGACCCTACAGCTTAAATGACTACATTTCCAGTAACACTGAACCCACAGGGGCCCCAAATTGCACACACACTGCCCATGAGCCGCTGCCTGAGACCCTGCAGCCCCGTGGCTAGACACATCACAGCGCTGGTCCCCCCAGGACAGATGTGGAAGCTACTGGCTGTTGCAGCCCCCTGGACCTCACACCACACCAGCTTGCTGTGCCATGCTGCGAGCAGGGCCAGACCCAGCAAAGTGCCACAGCCCAGCCACACAAACTGGTTGGCAATGGTGTTTCCATCGGTAAAGCACCTCACTCCACCAGCTTTGCCACAGAGAAATGCAGGCCCAGCGCTGGCACTGGCGCTCAGCAAGAGCCACCACCATGTAGATTTCCTCCACCTGCTCCAGCAGCCTGGGGCAGGTTGGGCCCTATGTAATACTGAAATGACCCCGTCACAAACCTTGCTCCAGATCACAAGTGGTGATCACCATTTCTCCCAAGGAAGGAAGCTGCCCTTGCACCCGCATCCCCCACACCCTCCCCAAACCATGGCAGCAGGCCTGGGGCGGGCTCCTCCGCAGCCTGGGGGAGATGAGGGGCAACGTGGGGCCACCCAGCTCTGTCTCCCCGCAGGTAGCTCTTGCCTCCGGCGGCGGAGGGAATGCGGGAGGCCAGGAAGGCAGGCAGCCCGGCCGGGTGGCTGAGCCGGGGGTGGCGGTGGGACCTGAGGCCTTGGCGGGTCCCCTCCACTGCTGCTGCCACTGCCTGCGCTGAGTCACTGCGCTCCCACCCCTGCACCGACACGTCTCTTAAATAAATGACTGGGAGTGTGTGATTTCCATACCAATGAGTCTCCCTAACGCTGCCTCCCCAGCTCCTCTTTCCCCTCGTGCTAGTGGGGGAAATTTCACGTGAAATGAATTATTAAAACCCATGTTAAAAGCACCCCAGGCAGGGCTGCCTCCTCTTTAAGCAAACGCAGAGGGCAGCGAGGCAAAGACTTGGCTGTCTGCTGTGACACGGGTCCCTTGCCTCTGCCATGACGCACAGTGCCGGTTCCCAGGTTTTGAGGTAGACACAAAGTGTTTTTCCTCCTTCCTCCATTTGTTTTTCCAGCCCAGCTCCTCCAACAGTACCTCAACTCACAGGCCTGACAACCCTTCAGAGCAGCCACAGAGCCATGGCCACCAGCCTCCCATCCCAACCCAAAAAGCTCCTCTACCTTGACCTAAGCTCCCTGTCTGGTGGGGTTCCTCCCCCCCCCACCCCTTTTATGTTTGAGATGTATCAGCTAAACATGAGTTTTTAACACCTACCTGTGTTTTTTGACAGGACAACTATCATGCCTTTTGGTTGCATGTTGTCCACAGAAACTAGGTTTTACAGATTCCTCTTCAGTTACAAAGGGCATCCACAAAATCCACAAGCACAGTAAGATTTAATAAAAAGGCATTTTTCCCCTCAGTTTTCTTGCACAGAAAAGCTTCTGCATGCTCTTGGCTTCCTGCCATAGGTAACTATTAATTTGAGTTTTTCCACTGCTTACAGTACATATTCTTGCTCTCAGAAATCAAATCCTCACTCATGTTGTCCCTTTGGCCACTGCTTTTGGCAATTGTTCCAGCTGCTTAAATGATTTTGCTCAACAAAAGGGGGCTTTGATGCCAAGTGGCAGACAAATAAAAAAGCAGAGGACAGTATTTTAAAGAAACCCAGGTTCTTGTGGATATAAGTAGCAGCACACAAAATTCCAAAGAGAAAATGGTTAGAGAGGAGTCTTGTTCCTACCTATAGAAAGCTCCAACACTCCAGAGGGACACAGAGGTTGGGTGGAAGGTCTCCGTGTCCTGCTAGAGCAGGCAAAATTACTAAAGAAAGGCTTCTGCTGTGGCTTTGACAGTTATGAATAGGAAATGCACTTCTGTGAATATTCTATATTGCTTAATTAAAACAAGCTATTTTTGTGAACGCTTTTGACCACGAACCTTTTTCTTGAATATTCATCGATGACAGGAGGACAGGCATGAGCAGAATTTATGGAAATTCATTTAAAATCTGAATGACTGTGCTTGAGAATTTTTTATTATATTCATTACCTATTTGTTATATATTTTTTATTTCTAATGTTGGTTTGCTTACCTAAAGGCAGAAACAGATGCACAGCCACTCACACCATGTAACAATTGTTCAATTATGACCATAACTAATTATTCCTATTATATGAGATCCCTCCAGATTTTTTCTTTAGTGGGTTTGCACCAGCAACAGTTTGAAAGCCCTGGGAAATCCAGCCAAGCAGTGGCAGATTCTGCCCTAGGTCTGGTCCTGGGGTCCATCACTAAACGCACATGTGGACGGGAGCTGAGTAGCTAAGATACAAGAACAATCCCTGCTGTGCCTCCAAGAGTGGTGCTTTATGAGGCCCAGGAAGGATGGCAGGAGCGAAAGGAAAGCAGTAAGAGCAGAAAATACTCTGTAGCATATGCTGCTTTGGACGCTGTGGGTTGATTTGTGTTGTGGAAATTACAATGATGTATGCCAGTGGCTCTTCTGGTCCCTCACATAGCTTGAAATCCTCAGGCCCAATGATGACTTAAACTTCCCCCAAATCCCTAGGCAATGAAATGATTACCCTAAAGCTTCTTGCCTCTGGAGATGAAGCATGGTCCCAGCTCAGGAGTCTTTTCTTACAGCACTGGAATAATGCTTAAAAGAACTAAGTAGAAATCCCAGGGCATTTGAGCAGATCCTAGAGGACTCAGACATCAAGTTAGGACAAAGACAAAGCTTTCTGATCTTCTCACTCTATTAAACTGCACTCTTTCAGAGCCTGAAATAGCAGAGCAATGCCTGAGGGTACAATGGTGAGGCCTCTACTGGGATTACAATGCATCAGTTATTTCATTATGGCTAAAAATATTTAAAAGAAGACCAATCTCAACAGAGCTTATTATAAGAGAGGGGGGGGGAAGAATGAGAAGAGGAAGGGGAAAGATTTATATTTGTGCTTTTATCTTATATTTCTATATTAAATGTATTAGTAAACATATTGACTATATTTCTCTTACTCCATTATCCAGAGACTGTTAGTCTCTTAGGTGCCAGTGTAGTACACTGGGCATCAGACCTCTCTAGAAATTGAGGCACCCAAGATGTGTAGCCACTTTTGAAAATCCTGGCATGGGAGGAACCAGGAATACAGCAAGGCATAAGCATAGACAAGGAATAGAGATTGGGACACCAGGCTGCCATACAGGAAGCTTCTGGTTTTGAAAGGGAAGGGCTTATTTCTATCAAGGCTCTCCAAAACATGTATAGTTAGGACAACTTGTTAGATCCTCGATAAGGTTCTACAGAACACTTTTAATCATTCCCTGATTGTTTCAGTGTTTGTCTTACTATGCATGCCAAACAACATCATCTAAGGCCCATGCTTTATCAGTACAAACATATCTATCTTCTCTATTGTTATGGTTCAGCCCCTGGCAGTGCCTGAGCACCACACTGCTTGAGGGGGTTAACTCTGTATTGCCCACTGTACCACACTGAGTATTTTACAACCGTTTCTATTCTTATTCTAACAAAAACCTTATGAGGGAAAGACGCCTTTTACTAATGTATAGTGGTTAAGTAACATATCCAAGGTCACCCAATTCTGTAGCTGGCCAGGAGCATTTTGATCAACCAAGTTAGTGCTCTCATCAATGAGCAGCTTTTCCAGAAAGACATATAGCCTCCCCAGCTGTGCAAACCAACAGATTTTGATAATATAATAATCTGCAAATGTCTCCAGTCACTGTTCTCCTTCACCAGCCATCAAAGCAGGTAAACCAGAACTAAGTTCCCATAAAACCTTTTTGAGGAAAAAGGAGAGCTGTCCAAATTAAAATGAGATCTGTGCAACTTCTGGGGGATTCTGGAAGCTACAGTTGTATGCTGACATTATTTGTTGCCATAGTAATGCCCCTTTCCTATTCAAAATTCACCCTGTGTTGAGATCCACAGAACAATAATGGGCTTTGTGAATGCAAATGCTTTGTCTTTTCATGTTAGAAATATCCAGGTAGCCCAATGCCAGATGTACTGTACCTGTCAAGAACACACTGAGGAAAAAGAGAAGCCATTTCCTTCACAAGCATGGTGTTTGATAACTAGGGATTTTTAGGAAGAGGAAGCAGTATCCAAAGATCAGTGGCCACTTACTGGCTCACTCTACCCAACCGGTCCTCTGGGATGGTTTCCATTTCTGGGCAATGCAACCTACATCCTGTGACAGGGATGCAGTGATGGACACTCTGAATCCCTCTGGTTGCCTGGCACTGCTGGCACGTTCTTACTCATCCTCGCCTGCATAATGCGTTGCTGTAGTGTTGTCAGTGAGCGCTGCAATAAGTGGCAGAAATACCCTCTACTTTGCTGAGCTGCTCTGAGCTGACTGGGAACAAGGTGTCTCTCCAGATCAGCATGGAGCCATACATAGCTAGAGCTTCTGACTGCAGGATCTCCACTGAATTTGGTCTTGTTGCAGGCACCTCTATAAATCTCTTTTATTATTTAGGCTCTGCCTGGGGACTGTGGCTGGTTCTAAGGCCTTTTGACTGATGGGTGTCCCTGCTGAGGGGTATTGTGCAGGCACAGCCTGCTGCCCCTCATGGTGTGCACTTCCCACTGTGGTGACATGTGGTGCTGAGCTCAGTGCTAATGTGTGTGCTGTCCTCATGTAGTAGACGTGAGGATGCAACACAAAAGGATCCTACTAAGTTCTTTGTCATTCTGGTGAGGATGGATCCCACCATTCCTAAAGTAAAATGTCCCTGATGGGTAAACAGACAGGTTGAAGTACAGAGATTAGCTCTCAACAGAAAATTACACTTCAAAGAAGTATTGGATAATTAGTAACCTGGAGTTCTTAGACCTCATATACATTTCCTTAACCTTTTGGGTTCCTTCTGTCTATGCATAGGCTTAGCCTGAACCTTTTGTGAACAGCTTGCATCAACAGGGAGCCTGGCACAGAATGCTAAGAGAAGTATTTATCTCACTTAGTGGTACTGTGCATACGCTGTCCATGCACTTTGAAGTTGCCATGTTAGCTGTGGGATGTATCATGTCCTTTCTACTGCTTCCGTAAGGTTCTGGTTGATGCTTGAATTCATAAGGATTACATTACTAATGTTATTCTTAGATTTTCCCCAGTGGGATACCCAGTGTTCCCACTAATCCCATCATTGGCAAAATGCTGCAAATAGAGGGCTAATTTTCTCATGGAGATCATAGAATCACAGACTGGGCTGGGTTGGAAGGGACCCCAAGGATCACAGAGCTCCAACCCCCCTGCCACAGGCAGGGCCACCAACCTCAGGCCTGGAGCTACACAAGGTTGCCCAGGGCCCCATCCAACCTGGCCTTGAACACCTCCAGGGATGGGGCACCCACCCCCTCTCTGGGCAGCCTGTTCCAGCCCCTCACCACTCTCTCTGTAAAAAACTTCCCCCTAAGATCTAATCTAAACCTTCCTTCCTTTAGCTTTAATCCATCCCCCTTGTCCTGTCATTATCTACCCTTTGAACAAGCTGATTCCCCTCCTGTTCCTCTGCTCCCTTCAGGGACTGGAAGGCTGCAATGAGGTGCCCCCACAGCCTTCTCTTCTCCAGGCTGACCCAGCCCAGCTCCCTCAGCCTCTCTTCGTAAATGCCAGGAAGAAATGCCTACTGCTGATGGAGGCCATGGATGGACTTAGCAGCCTTTGGTGCTGGACGATTTCAGACCTTCTGGACCATGAGGAATCATGGGTGGGGTCAAGACCCACAAGATCTCACCTTCTTCAAAGGAAAATTTGTATTTACATGTTTCTCTTCACTGCAAATATTTTCTTGTGACCTTAATCACAGAATCATAGACAGGTGTGTATTGGAAGGGACCTCAAAGCCCAAGTAGTTCTAACTCCCCTGCCATGGGCAGGGACAGCCTCCACTAGCTCAGGTTGCCCAAAGCCCCATCCATCCTGGCCTTGAACACTGCCGAGGGGGGGACACCCACAGCTTCTCTGGGCAGCCTGTGCCAGGGCCTCACCATGCTCATAGAGAATATTTTTTTCCTAACGTTGGTATCACTGTTCACTAAGAGACTGTCACTTCTCTCCTGAAGAGCAGGAGCTTTTTGACCAGTGAAGAACAGGCCATGCTGTGGGCTTGGGGCAGAATATAATACTCATCGTGGGTAAAACTGCCACAGGCAGATTGTTACCACTTTGAAATGTGACGTGCACACTAAAACCAACTGATTTAGAAAATTCCTTTGGATATTTCATATCCTTGGATGGTGATGACCTCAGTTGTGCATTTCATCAAGGTTATAAGGCTTTTACTGCTGCCCAAATGTTCCTTACAACTTCAGGTATTTGATGGTCTTTGTAAGCTCAGACTCTACTAATTACCTACAACTCAGTCTTTCAAACTGCTGTTCACTGTGAATGCCATGCAGCAAAGCCCATCTTCAGCTTGAAGCAGATGAAGAAGACTTAAAGGAATACAATGTTTTACTTGAAGTCAGTGGAATCCCTCATGGGTGGAATGCAAGAACCAGTTTACTGGGTCACTACTCCATCGTGGAGTTCTTACTAGTTTTCCTTCTTTCTTGCAGCTTCTTCCTACAAGCCTTGTAATTCTGCCTGTTCTTGAGAATGAAGTCCAGAGAGCAGTCAAATATTTCAGGGTATTTTTGCATTTAAAATCCTAGTTTATGACTAAATTTTTTTTTAAAAAGGAAAAAATGCTGTTAAAACCCCCTAATAACTGGGTATGTCCCTTTCAACATATTTCTTTCTACCTGTCAACTGGAAAGGATAAAATATGGCAGGTTTTTTTATTTGACACACAATAGGCTCTGAGTGACTTGTTATGTAAATTACATTTCATTTAAGTTCAGTTTTAGAGTAAAGAAAGACTAAGAAACTATTTAAATGAAGAAGGAAATCTACAGGCTTATAGGAAATACTATTCAATGAATAAGACCCCATAGCAGAGAGAGTATAGTATGCTGTGGGGGGAGAGGGGTATTAAAAATCTGACCAGAAAGTCAAACTGGGTCATGTATTTTTAATTGAAAACATAAAATTTGGAGTGTAACAGTATTAAAAAAAAAAAAAATCTCAAAAAATAAAACCACAGATCACTCAGTTTGGCCACAATAAATGAACTAACAGCTTTAGAAATATCTCTGTCATAAGGCTTTGTTGCTAATAGGTTGTTGAGACAGGCTTGTTCTGAAAAGTCTTTCATGAACCTGCTGCAGAAGCTGTTTTCAAAATAAGAAAGTCTGCTTCCCTGAGGACACAGGCATTAGACAGCACTGCAAAACTGCACATGGAGCTCAGCATTACCCACAGCCCACCGACACGTTCCCCTCCTCTCCGCCCTCCCTGTTGGCTTCTTTGTGCCTGCTTAATGCTCTCCCCATGGTGTCGGTGCTGCCGGTGGGGGATGAGGGGCGGCAGGAGGCAGTAGGGTGCAGTGCATGCCCCAGACTTGCTACTGTTTCCACCAGAGGTTCATATGATGTTTATTGCCAGGGTAGTGCTGTGTATGTGAAGCTCTACGATGTAGAGCAGACAGGACTCCTGGTAAGAGCAACTGGCAGAGATTTCGTTTCATTAATCACAACCCATTGGTGTCTTCCTGACCTCAGTGGAGACAAGATTTCAATCCAGACAGCCCAAGCCTGATCAAAGCAAGTCTACACGAGACAGTGCTTAAATCATCATCAGAAACCAGCTGACTACGAAGCCTGCTTCAATAAACAAAAGAAGCAGTGAAAGATTTGGGGTCAGTGCCTGTAAAGATTCAGTCTTGCACTGTGTCAGGCTGGGGATTCATGGATTTCCACTCAGTCCTGCAAAATGAATGCTTGTGCAGCATTGGGTAGATTATCTAACCTCCATTTACTACAAGATTTCCACCCATAGTGGGAACAGTCAAACCTGAGCCCATCATTTCCTGCTCTGGGAATCAACACCATGGCTTGAGCCGTGTCTGGTGCAGGTGAAGGGCTATGCGGGGTTTCTTCAAGCCGTGTCTTTACTCAGTACCCTGCTGTTGAGATTCAAGTTCTGCAGAAGATGCAGCTATAAAATCCCTGTGGATTTCAATTGGTAGAGAAGGCAGCTGTGCCATACCAAATGTTGGAATACAATCCAGGCCGCGTTATGTTAGCATCATTAGCTCATCTGGTCTTCACTTAGCAGTTAAAACCATGCTGGAAAGCTACACTCTCACTACCACTGACTTTCAGATTCTTTTCTTTCTGGTTCATTTTGCCAGCATAGTCTAAATGTTTGAGACTGTGTATGCAGGAAGGAACTGCAGCTGAGAAAAATATTAAAAACACCTTGACAAGCCCTGATTCATTATTAACATTTTTTTTTTTACAGAATTGTCAAAGATGAAAGAAGACTAGAAACCAAAGTTATGGATTTAAACCTCTATTTCTGTCTTTCTAAACACACCAGGTACAGATTTTTCCACCACAACGGTCCATGGTGGACTCAAGTGAAAGCTTTAATAGCGTGCAGTTGAAGTCCTAAATTATGTATTTTTCACTCTTTACAATGGTCATTTACTGCTCAAAACCAGGCAACTATCTTGCCTTCCCATCTGTTTCTTGGTTATCAATAAAACCCTCCCCTTTGATAGTTTAGAAAGGACTTTGAATTCCAGTCTTTTTTCTTGTCATTAGTTTTCTGGTCTGAAAGAGGTATTTAATCTGGCATAATATAGACAGACTCAGTTGCTCTCAGTCACATACTAGTATAAATTCTCCATATCTCACTGAAGCCCACGGTCTGTTTTTCCCTGAGTTCTCAACAGTGTGATTTCACTGATGTCAGCAGAGATCTCTCCTGAGCTGCAGCAGGGTCACAGGGAGCCCTGCAGGCTCAGGTACCACGTGTGAAGAAGGGTTTCTCTCTGATCTAAATCAAATGCAGAGCAACACCACTGACAGCAGCTATATTATACATGCACAACGACACCCCAGTCACTCACTCCAATCTACACCATACACATAACAATACAGCTCTGTCAATTATATTTCAGTCATGTATTATTAAAATACTTTCTATAGTATACAAAGCAGGAATGAAGACAGAATGATGTGCAAGGGAATAAAACTGTTAAAGATTTACATTAGCTGAGTATGATCATGAAGAATCTGGATCCAAGAAAATGATGGAAAGATCCCTTTCCCCCCCACAGAGTTTTCAGCCCTCCATCTTACTTCTCCTTTGTCAACAGCACTAAAAAAGTGAATACCCAGAAGTAGGTCATGATTGCTAATATCCAAGGATACCATGTTTCTGTGGTTACCTTAGCGCTCCCTCCCTTTCTCCCCCTCTCTCAAACCAAAGCACAGCGCCCGTACCGCCACTCCACGCCAATGCTGCATCACCCACTTGAAAACTGCTGCTCCCAATTTGCACCCACATTATCCACACAGGGTCCACACCGCAGCTCTGGGCTCGGATCCAAGCCTGTGATGACCATGCAAAGAGAGCCACAAGCTGTGGGGTGCCAGGGCCGGGTGCCACACTGTGTCTGTCAAGCCTTCTGTCCCCTGCCATGCTGCATCAGCACCTTCCCCGGATGACGGACAGGACGCAGCAGCAGAGCAACCAGAGACCAGCACCCCGTGACCCACAGCCCAGACACACCCGATGGGGTGCTGGGCGACAACAGGCAGGCTGGCAAGTATGAGATCACCCCCTCACCCCACAACAGCACCCAGAGTCAGTCAGAGAAATTAGGCGCCATTCTGCGGTGTCGCTGCAGCCCTGATGCCCTCACGTGAGGCTGAAGGGGATGCTTCTCTTGCCCACGTTCCAGCGAGCATGATATGAATTAGACTGAGGCTGCGGATGTGGAAACAGAGGCAAAGCTTGAGGCATAAACACAAAGCAAATCACACCGTGGCAGCTGTGTACAGAACGGGCCGGCTGTGCATTTGAAAGCGTGAGAAAGGAGCAGGCTGCACACAAAGAGACAAGCTTCTGAGGTGCGACAATTTTAGCACTGATTCATCAGGGGGGAGACTCGCCACAAGTGGGGCTGGGCCGCGCTGTTTCAAGGGCTCTGCACTGATTCACGTTTGGGCAGGCTTTGTAGTGGGCTTTTGCTCGAATGGCATGTTCGCTCCCTCTTTTTTCTGACAGGACCCATGGGGTGGTAGAAGTTGCGGCCTGGCAGCTGCGGTTCATTTTCAGCAGTCCTACAAAGCACTGTGACTATAAAACTAGCTGGCTCCAGGTTTGGGACATATTTGCCCTTCTTTGTTGTTGACATCAAGGTTCATGCCAGCCAGCTCCCTGGTTGGGTTACTCAGGGAGAGCCCACAGCAATGGGACACACTGGTCCAAACAAACGCGTGTGCAGCGTTTGGATCAGAGCTCCTGCTGCTGCATACCAGCACAGCCTGGCAGCGGAGCTGCTGGGGCCATATGACTCGAAGAGACTGAATTACTGAATCCAGTTATCATTGCAGGCTTCATACAATACTTGTTTAATCCAGAAGAGTCCAGACATCATCTACTCTACACCAAGCAGTTCCCAGCACCCAGCCTCTGACAGTGCTTGCAAAGAACTGTGTGCCAGTTTTAACCATTTGAGGTACCTGCTGAGTGCCAGATTTAAGTAGCTTTCCACTTTGTCAAATTAACACCTTTCCTCTATCTGGTTTTCACCCAACTCATATAACCTTCATATCTGCTTTACTCTTGCTGTCAGCCCACAAAGATACCCTTGGAAGTCAGTCTTGATTCAAACTGAGGCTGGAAGCGTTTTAACTTACGGTTATTTAGCATTGGATCATCTCCAGGCTTTGGGCCCTGGGTGCTAATGGCTATGCAAATGTGTACAGACCCATCAGCTTTCTACCTAGAAGCCACTAAAGAAGGAATTGATCTGATCAAGTGTGTACAATAAAAAGTTCTGAGCTCTAGTGGACACATAGGCTGTTCATGGAGCTCTAGGCAAAAAACCCCCACCACATTATATTGCAAACCACTAATTTTCACCTAATACCATCTGCACTGAGTCACAAAAATTGTGTTTGTCTGAACTTTCAGAAAGGTGTTTAGTCCTGATCTGTCACATCCAGAGATGGAGAATTCGGCACTTAAGGTTTGTTCCAGTCAGAAATAATTCCTACTGTTACAAAACAAATTATGCCTAATTTTTAATTTAAATTTGGTTAGCTTCAGTTTGCAACTATTGTTTCTTATTATGCTTTTCTGCACTAAATTAAGGAGTTCTTTAATACCTGGTATTTTCTCACCATGAAGGTACTCACATTGTAATCAAGCCACTTCTCAATCTTCTTTTTGATAAGCTTAACAGGTTAAGCACTCTGAGTCTCTTACTAGAAAGGAATATTTTAAATTGTAATTCTGTGTTTTCTCAAAGTCTTCTTGGAACTCTTTCCTGCAGCCTCAGAATTTCTTCAATATCCCCCTGAAAATGTGGGCACTGGAGCACTATCCAGCAGTCCACCAGGAGTGCGACCACTGCCATTTGCAAAAATCACTTTACTGCAAGTTGTTATTCCCCTTTCTGCTCATCCAAGCATCACATTTAGCCTTCTATTTACATCAACATCTGTCAGCTAATGAGTTGCCAAGCCGATTCTTCATGGAGTTTTATTTGTAAATTGTCCAGATACACCATTTATAACGTTGGCTATGTCACACACTGTGTGACACGTTCAGCTCCTGGAAGTCAAGTAGTCACTTCCAGGGTCCATTTTTCTATCCATATGCCTATAATACACAAGAATGCACTTGCACATGCCTGCCCACCTGTCCCTTCTCAGGTCATACAGTCTGCTTTCCCCACCATGCCACAGAGCACCCCGAATCTGTGATTTTCAAACTTTGACATACAAACTTTAGTGCTAATGCAGCTTTTCAGTTGGTGTGGTTCTGGCATTGCATTCAGTCTCTGTGTCTCAGGTGAGATTTCCAGACAGGAAGCCATAGGCTGCCCTTTCCCAAAGCATGGGGTAATCTGCCAAGCACAGGAGGACACAGCAAGTGGGGAAAGAAGCACCTTTCAGGCAGAGAAACACTGTGAGGGAATTGGACAGAGCGCCAAAAGGAGCAGCAGCAGCAGACAAAACAGGCAGGAGACATGCAGGCAGGGAGGAGATGCTGTGCTGGCTGCCTTTTTGAGCAACCTCTCCTTTTTTCACCACTATCAACTTCTGTTCTTCAGCTTGTCACTTGCTGTTCTACCTTTTCCTCCACACTGCTTTCCCATACAATGTCCTTTTTCCTGATGCTTTTTATTCTCAGTCGGCTTGTTCTCACTTCAACTCACCTTCCCCTGCCAGAGCTCTTAATGGAAACAGCATGTCTCCTGCTGATTTTGCACCCCTCTTTTGGCTCCTGAGTGTCACCCCCTTGTTCCTTGTCCTTCTCCTCTGGCAGATTCTAGTATTTCTGGTGCAGAGACCACCTTGAGCTGTGTTCCCCCAGTCCCTTGTGCAACTGGGCCCCTGTGCTCACTAATTTCATTTTAGCTGCTATCCTAATAAATGTGGCTAATTGCAATAGCACTGTGATGTCTAGTAGGAGAGAGTGATGAAATAATTGTGTAGCAGGGATGAAACAGCCAGGGTGATGGTGAAGCAGAGCAGGCATTAGCTGTGCCAGCCTTACATAACATTGCAGGCTGAGTGAGAAGCACCCAGAAGGAACTCGCTTCTTATCTCACCCCTTCCTCCCCCCTTTATTATGATGGAAAATAAATAAATAAATAGAAAAAAAAGAGGAAAACAAAAGGATAAATTCCCTTTCCTGCTGCTGCCTTCCCAGGGTGCAGGTCCCACGGCTCACGCTCTGCGCCGGCTCAGGACTTGCTCCAGCTCTGATCCCACACGCTTTGCTGGGCACAGAATCAGGTGTCACTGTTAAAGAAATGACTCTCTGCCTTCTGATTCATGATGGCTTTTTCCCCCCCATTTTGCAGTGGATGTGAAATATAATTTGAGTTTCAATATATGGCTGGGGGTGCCTTTCTTTTCTTGTTAATTAGTTATAACCCTTGCCTGGTACTGACGCTTGTGTCGCTTTAGATGGCCGATATCTGCTAACCACCTCTCTGAAAGATTACAAAAGAGCCATGAAAATGAGAACAGGGAGATGGACGGATGGATGGATGGATGAGGGATGCCTCTATTACAAGGAGCGAGCACAGAAAGCTTGGATTAGGGTGAACAGCTGGTGCGGATTCAATAATCAACTGCTCTGAAAGAAAAGCCTATTTTTTCTCATCCCGTGGCATTAGAGAACAGGATACCAGAGCTGCCAACCTTACAATTGAAATCTGCCCACACAGAATAGCAAATTCCCCTTGGTTTGCATTTAAATGCTCCTGGCTCATTATAACTCCATACAACCTTTAATACATACATGTGGTCTGCATATTATGCTGCAAACAGAGTGCTGCACTGCTGCTCTCAGCATGTCTCTGCCTTCATTTCAACACCAAAGGGAGGGACGAGACAGAGAGAGAGAAAGGAGGACAGGGAGCTTATCGAGTTTACAGCTGCTGCTGAGAATATTGGTTTGATTCTCGCTGCTGGTCAGGATTCATTTCCACAACAGGCAGCAGGCTGGGGCAGCGAATGTGGGTTTAACAGGCTTAGAAGGTCATTCCTCAGGACAGCCCCTTGAGAGTAACACACCCTGCCAAGGAGCCGGCTCGCTGCCGGGAGCCATCCTGGTGAGCTGTGGCATGAGGGAGGGCTGTGGCATTTTTGGCTGCCAGGATCCATAGGGGAACAGTGGAGCTGGTACATAAATCTCCAGACAAAAGATGGGGAGGCTTGTTGGCTGCAGATTTTCCCAGGTATTTTGGTGGTGCTAAACATGGCAGGGTTACCAAGGCTTTCTCCAAACCTATCGGCGGCAGCAGCAGTAGCTATAATTCACATTTCTTCCCCTTCCTGACAGCATGCCTCCATTTCAGCCTGGGGAGCCAGCCCTGGGAGGCCAAGATAAAGACCCTCTCTTTGTTTACCTGGTGCCTGAGCCCTCTTCTTGGGCTGCAGACCTGCCCGAGGGCCTGGGGGCTGGGATCTGGAAAGCAGAAGTCCAGCAGAATGTGATGGTGACAAATGGGACAGCAAACAGCTGCCAAGTGTGGACATTTTTCCTTTCATTCTGCCAGATGTGAATAAGAGGCTAAAGGCTCCATACATCATGCTTGATGCCAGCAGCTAGCCAATCTCTTGGCTTTCCAGTAAGAGTAGAGGATATGTTTTGGCTTTAATGCCCTCTTTATCTTGGAAGACCAGGATAACGACATTGACATTGATCTTCTTACCAGGCAATCTTGATCCATATCGGGGTACTGAGTATGGAAAGGGAGAGAGACCAAAAGCTTGGGCTGTGGGTTTGCAGCCGAACACCCTATTAGCAGTCACATCATATTCCTGCTTATTCAGTGGCCTGGTTTTTAAGGGAAAACACAGCTTGTCCCTGCTGCCCCAAATGCAAGGAGAAGAATGGAAGGGGCTGCATGAAAATGTGTCAGCCTGGGTCCCTCCTGTGCTTCTTGCAGAAAGGAAAGGAAGATATTAATGCAGATGATTTTGTTACATAAATACATGTTGTATCAGGGCCATTTTTAGCATTTGTGGGGGTGTGAAGAACTTCTCCAAGCTGCGTATCTATTTCATAGGATTCAGCTGAACCGAGGGAAAGGACAGAGAGTTTTAAGGTAAACTATCAAGATACATTTTATCTAAGCCCACGCAATTCTGTGCAGGGCTCCGCACCGCAGGAAAAAAAGATGTCGCTAGCACCTCTCCAGCCTTAGTAGTGCTTGTTCATGCTTTGTAACAGAAAGACCTCTTCATATAATTGGATGGAATTAAGGACAAATTCGTCATCAGGTTTCAAATAATATGCCTGCCATTTGGCTCCAGAGAGTTTCGGGTTCTGTGAATTCCAGAGGGCTGCAACGTTCAATTAAAATGGAATCTGAAAACCCAGGAATCTGAATTTGAGTTTAATCTCAAAGTAATTTAGACTTCAAACAGATAATTTTCTAGTCAGGAAGGAGCCCATTTCTGAATGAAAAATAAAATTTGGGGCTAATTTAACAAATCAGGTTCATAACATCCTTCTCTTGATTGCTGAGCAGTTTTCTGTCATCCTTCCCACTCCAGCCTCATGCCTCATTCGTCCCTGGGGGTGCACGTGGCTCACCTCACTCCTGCCCATCTGTGCAGCAGGCAGTGAGCGAGCACAGCACATTACACCCACCCTAAAAATGGGCCCAGGTTCTGCCGTGGGCATAGGCTGAGGGTGGCTGGGACTGGCATGGGCAAAAGGGGGCTTTGCCTGCCTTCTACACAGGAAGTGTCCAGCAACTGGAGCAGCCAAGAGATCCTCTGGGGTCTTTTGCCTGCAAATATCTCAAAAAAACCCATTTTTTCATATTCTCTCCATGACCATCTGAGGACTTTGGAAACCGATCTTGGGGAACTTTGTTTTCCTTACAGGAAGGCATCACCAAAGGGAAGTTTCATGGGATTACCTAGTGCTACAGGTTTTGTTTCTCATGTTCTAAAAGGATCTGATTTTTTGAAAGGAAAAAAAATTTTCAAAGGACATAAAAGCCTCGAACTTTTTATAATCCAGCTGAGCTTGGAAATTTGTGTGAATTCCAGTGTCTACACTGAGTTTTTCTCAGAGCTCACCACACAGTCCGCATGGCAGATCCTAGCCAGGTCACTGGAAGCTACAAAGTGCCCAAAACTAGAGGGAAGAGAGAAAGGTCAAAGAGGAGAAGGGTTACCCAGTCCAACTGGGAAATCCATGGCAGCCCTGACCCAGAGCATTTTACAAACATGAGTGTTAGCCTCAGTTATGAGTCCATAGTTGGGGCACTTCAGAGTGCCCAAATACACTTGTCTGCCACAGGGGTCAAGTCTCTCAAAGTGAAGTTTTAAATTCACCCTGAATGTGCTGCCACCCGTGAATTGCTGCTCTAGGACATTCATTTAAGGCCACGCTCTGAACTGGTGGTTTACGTGGAAAAGAAGTAAATAATTCATTTCACTGGTAACATTGGTGGTTTTTGGTAGTATAAGGACAAGCAAGACTCAGAACCCAGCTGTGCTCCCCATATTTGTGCCTCTATACTCCATTTCCTCATTCAGTTGTTTACTTTATCTTGGATTTACTTTGGAGACACTGAACTCCAGATGAAAACCTACCCTGCTGTTAGGGGAAGAAAGGTTTAAAACTTTGCTCAGCATTCATCAAAGAGGAGACAAGATAAATGCAGTATATTGTCATGATAAGGATTCTTGGGTGAACACAGACTCTAGAGACCAAGTTTTGTGACAGTGTTAATAGTGGGAGGAGATTCAGGAGTTCACAGAGACTTCAGAGAGGTTGTAATTGGTGGGGAATTGCTGAAACTATGCTTTACAGAGGCTGACTGCCCAAAGCCATGGCTTCTCCCTTTTGGAACAGGAAATAAAGATCTTTGGGATACCCATCTTGAGAAAGAGTAAAGTTCATTTGCAGTAATAATGCATCCAACATGAAAGAAAATAAAATAAGGCAAGTCTTATCATTAGGAACACTTGAACCTGGTTCAAAATAAGATTTAAACTGGGAAAAGGCATCCAGTACTAACTATGAGTTCAGGTCAATGGAGGGGACAGTACAGAGCCAAGTCTTTTCTACCTTTTGCTTCCATTTGAAGCATACTGTTTCTCAGAGAATCACAGAACCACAGAACATTAGCAGTTGGAAGGGACCTCAAAAGATGAAGAGAATCATAGAATCACAGAATCCTAGACTGGCATAGGTTGGAAGGGACCCCAAGGATCACAGAGCTCCAACCCCCCTGCCACAGGCAGGGCCACCAACCTCAGGCCTGGAGCTACACAAGGTTGCCCAGGGCCCCATCCAACCTGGCCTTGAACACCCCCAGGGATAGGGCACCCACCCCCTCTCTGGGCAGCCTGTTCCAGCCCCTCACCACTCTCTCTGGAAAAAACTTCCCCCTAATGTCTAATCTAAACCTTCCTTCCTTCAGCTTCACTCCATCCCCCTTGTCCTGCCAGTCTCTGCCCTTGAACAAGCTGATTCCCCTCCTGTTCCTCTGCTCCCTTCAGGGACTGGAAGGCTGCAATGAGGTCCCCCCACAGCCTTCTCTTCTCCAGGCTGACCCAGCCCAGCTCCCTCAGCCTCTCTTCGTAGGGGAGCTGCTCCAGCCCTCTGATCACCTTCGTGGCCCTAGGAGAGGTTTGCCTACTCTGCTAGCTGCACACCACCGCCACCACAACACGTTTCAGCATGTGACAGCTGAGACTTAAGAGGAGTTTCGAAAACCTCACAAAAGTCACAATGGCAAGCAGGTTAAAAACTAGCAGGACCTGTAAACACTAAACCCAATGAAATCATCCTCTTGCACTGCTGCTCTGCATTACTAAAGTGAGGGAAATCCAGAAAGGGGGAAAATGCAGTTCAATGCCTTCAGCACGTAGCTGGGAGGCAGAAACAGAACAACATGGGGTTTTGTGAGGATTTCCCTGAATTCAGTGTCCATGGCAGCAGTCCCAGCTGCGATACCATGCCCCCAGGCCAGCTGGGAACCACCACTGCAGAGGCAGTGATACCCCCTGGCACCAGGCACCTCACCAAAGCATCCTTCTGCCAGCACACCAGTAGTGGAGGCATCTCTGAAGGGTGAACCAACACAGCTAAAATTTGTAGCTAGCTGTAGAAAGGGCTATTCTCTTCCACCTAACTAAGCTGCTTAAATGAGGGGGGGTGAAGTTCTTGTGTCCCTCTCTAAGGTCCTATGGCCCTTTTTCCTGGCAGCTACAGGAATGTAATCAGACATCTTTGCCTCCTCTTCACCTCACCCGCACCATCACAGGTAGGTAGTTGACAGCAGATCAGTGTGGTGAACTAGGTTGGTGACCCTATCTGGGTTAAAAGAAACCCTGCCAACAATCCCAACTAACCAAATAAACCCCACAGGTATTGATAAAGCTAATGAGTTTAGTGGAGGAAACAAGCAGTGCCCTGATAGTGGGAACATTTGTTCTCCAGAGACATAAATCATCCTCATGGGTTTACATTAAGAATAGAGGTACACGACAGGTACTGAGCCCATTCAGCAGAGCCTTTTCTCAGGGAACATGGAAGTTGGAAGGGTTGCATGAGCAGACAGAAAAGAGAAAAAGTTAAAACAGGTCAGTCACCAACTCATAGTAAACCTATGAGAAATGGAATGACCCTCACTCTTCTTCCCTCACCTCATCTCACCTCTCTTCTTCTGAGGAGGAGAGAGAAAAAAGGTTGATTTTCCTGTGTTATCTTAGCTTTTTTTTTTTCCAACAGACACAGTGGACTGTATTTTGTTGTTGTGAACCTACTGACAACAAAGGATATATTTGTCCTGATGTGCTGCTTTGTTCACAGCCCTGTACAAAAATTACATTATAAGGGCACAGCCACAGTATCTATTTAATCATCGTAACACATTACATTCCTACTCAGTGATGTTTCAGTATACCCACACAGGAGTTTAGAACGGAAAGTTTACTTAGATAAATGTCTTCCTCTTTATTGTCACATATCTATACTAGATCATTACCCTAGATGTTAATATATATATATAAACTTACATCATATTGCTCTGCTAGTGCTGTACATGGTTGTGTGCACACATCTTTGCCTGTTTAAAACATGATCTGCAGCCCAGCTGTATTTGATAAATATTGCCCAACTCTATTTGATAAATGCTTCCTTTAAAACCTTTCCTCTCTAACATGAAAAGTCAATGCCCTAATTTTAAGTTGCCCTTTGAAAGCGAGCCAGTATTCAGATGGATATTGACTCCAGGCCTGCTGGTTGTTCTACAGCAGTGTTTGGAAGGTTGCTGTTCTAATGAATGTGCTAACATTTGATACACACACTAACAAAATCAATAGCACTATTTTTAAAAAAGCATGTGGCTTTACTAAGTACACTGTCACTGCCCCGTTGTGCAGAAGTTTACTAGAAACCTCCCTATATGACTAAATTGATGCATCTCATTTCTCTACTTGCTTGCCAGAATGCATAACACCAGACTTCAAGGACATTCAAAGTCAGCCTCTGCAGCAGAGGGAAATGCTCTTATTTCAGTTTGAAGTCTATGTGGTAGCCAGTACCTGAAACTCCCATGCAAGTGTCATTTTTTCCCTCATTTCTGCCCTGCTGTTGGCACAGAGGAGACCTGGGGGAACTAGCACAGCTTGTCACATCAGAAATCCCTGCTGCTGTGGTTTCTGAATGAACTAGGTGACTATAGGCAGAGAATAAAACGCCTTCATGGCCACTGTTGAATACTGCTCGCTTGGTCCCTGGCTTCAGTAGGCAAACACGCTGAGAGGTTCTTCACCCTCAACCTTAGAGCTGCTGCAGCCCATCTAAGTCACCCAGTTTTCCAAGCAGCACCTGAAAACATCCAATCTGTGTGAGTGAACAGGCTGGAAACCTGTCACGGAGAGGAATGTGTGTGAAAAGCAAGCCCAGATGACATCCAAATGCAGTGTATGTGCAAGCACTTCTGGTTACATTGACTGGATTCCAGCTCTGAAAATATGCCTTCTCCTTAAGGAGCTGATTCAACACCATAGTCTGTGGGAATATACTTGAACCAGAGACTAAATACAGAACTGAAGAGGTCAACAGCTAAGGCAAGACAGAAGATCAACAGGTAACACTCCAGTACTATGTTCAAATACATCTTCCTTCCCTGAAAAGTTTGATTTAGAATTAGAGAACTGTGTGAATCAATCAAAACCAGATATTTCCATCATTTGAATCTTCAGTGCTAGTTAGTTGCCAAAACACAGCAGCATCCTCATCAGAAGGATTAGAAATCTCTTCATATGCATTTGTATATGCCTACACCAGGAACAGGCTGGCTGGAAGGGAAGCAAAGCCCTTAGACAAATTCCAAGTTGCCTTTTCCTTCTAGGCTGGGTAAGCCATGGCCATGGCAAGAAAAATAGTACATTTTTAACTTTACCATATCAACACTAAAGCTCCAAAAGAAAACACAATACTGGGAAGTTTGTGCAGGATGCATACCCTTCCACCCTTCCAAAATCTGGTACAACTGAGACAGAAAAGGTACAGCATTCTTAGAGATTCAGAGGATATTCACTAACTGTAAAGTTTGGTAATTCAAAGCCTTTCAAAGAGTATTTTTTTCCACACAATGGATAATTTGACAGGGAAACTCATTGTCACAGGCTGTAATCCAAGTGCAGAATACAACTGATGCGCACATTCAATTGGGCATTTTAATGGGTTAAAGTGTGTAATAAGCACAAACCCTAAGACTTTTGGAAGGCATATAAATCAAATTCCACCTAATATCTCACCATGGGATAAGGAATGGGTTTTTTTTTTTTGTGGTGGCAGGTTACCACCATTGTCCCTCTGTGCTGCTTCTTGCCTTGTCCTCCTAAATGTCTGGTGGGTGTCCCTGCCAGACAAAACACCGAGCTAGCAGGGTGGCACTCACCAGTTCATTGCAGCAGCTCCTACTGCTTCAAAGCACTGCTCTCTCTTTGGAGGAGGGGAAAACTGAGAAAACACAGGGAGTTTTAACAACTGCTTCTTGCTTCTTTTTACAAGGATGACCAGGAGGCTCCAGGCTATGCTGCTGTCCAGGCTGCCCGCAGCACTGGGCACGGCACATGAGTGAGCCCAGAGAATCACAGGGGTTGGAAGGGACCTGGAGAGCTCATGGGGTCCAACCCCCTGCCAAAGCAGCTCCCCAGCTCATATTGCACAGGGCGGCGTCCAGATGGGGCTGGAATCTCTCCAGAGAAGGAGACTCCACACCCCCTGGGCAGCCTGTCCCAGGGCTCCCTCACCCTCACTGGGGAAAAGTTCTTCCCCATGTTGGTGTGGAACTTCCTGTGCTCCAACATGCAGCCATTGCCCCTTGTCCTGTCCCCACAGACACTGAAAAGGGGCTGGCCATTTCCCCCTGCATCCCATACTTCAGATATTGATAAACATTAATTAGGTCCCCCCTGAGTCTTCTTTTCTCCAGGCTGAACAGCCCCAGCTCACTCAGCCTTTCCTTACAGGGGAGATGCTCCAGGCCCTTCATCATCTCCGTAGCCTCCTCTGGACTCTCTCCAGGAGATCCCTGGCTTTTTTATACCCGGGAGCCCAGAACATGCCACAGCCACATGCACACGACATGCTGGCAGCCAGCAGTTAGCAGGCACAGGCTTCAGGGCAAATTATACCCATCTTGTGGGCATCTTGGGCTGTACTTTGTGTGAAAGCCTGGGCTGAAGCCTCCTGCCTTGCTACCAGTGGTAGCAAGCTTAAAGCTACGATGGTGATGCCCACTGCTGCAGCAGTTGGCTCTGGCCTGCTGTGGTTCTATGTATCTAAATGTCATTATCCCCATTTTAAAAAGATGCTTCAGATGAAAAGGTGAACCAAATTATCCAGTTTATCTGTGTATCAAGTGAGGAACTGATCCCAGTGTTCTTCAGCCCCAGTGAACTGCTTTAACCCGACCTTCCCTCCTACAGAGACACTGTAAAATTAGACCAAAGTGGCCTCTGTGCATCTATAAACGTCTGATCCTGGGAAAGCAGAGAAGAAAAAGACTGTTCTGCCCGGCACACATAAGCAGTATCATGTAAACAGGAAAGAGTGGGAAGGCAATCTCCGCTGCAGGCCTTGCTAATGAAACTGTTCCAGTGAGGAATATGCAGCAGAGCACAGGAAACCATCTATAGATCCACAGCTCAGCCTGATCCTACATTTCTCACACAAACAGTGACCCCAGGCAAGAAGTCTGGAAGCTGGTGGCTGGAAAGGCACTACACGCTGATGCCATAGGAACAGGAGGGGACAGAACAGTTGGACAGCCAGGTTTTGAGGCAGCATTGGTCATGTCTGGAGAAATCTCCAGCAGGTGAAGGGAACAGCCATGAATGGGGTGGCAAGATGGAGCAGCAAGGAGGTCTGCAGACAAACGTATCTATGGCTTAGCTCAGCTCACCAAGCCACCACAAACATTTGCTGGATTCTTCCAGCTCGTTTTATTTAATCTGCCCTTCACCAAAAAGTCAGACTATCACAGGCTGTTCTGTGGCCTGTGCATCACACCAGGGTGTCTAGCACACAGATATTAGGTTAGTTCCTGGGCAGGTATTCATCAGGTCTAACCTGATAGAGCACCAGCTATTTTTTTCTCTTCAGCTGACATGCATTTCCACATATAAGTAATACAAATGTGCACATTTCTACACAGATCAGCAGACAATATCACTTTGCACCCAGAACATGGACTCTGCTGAGCTTCTTCCACTCCTCAGGCTGTTCATTCAATCATGAGTCATTTTAAACAGATGATTTCTACCACGCTGGACAATTTCTACCTTTTGTATTACATGGTCCCTCCAACTCTAGGGGATATTTTTGAACCATGCAAAATTCTGTTCTGTGCAAGGATAGGTTCTGCACGTTGTAATGATACCTCTGGATGATGGTAATCAAGGATGTTCCAGAAAGGGAAGAACATTATTTATAGTCTCAGATTTTTATGAGAAGTACATCAGAGCTGGCAAGCATTTCTCTAAGGTCTGATACCTCACCCATGGCTGCAAGAGAACTAATAGTACCAGAAGGCTTTAACATGTCTTACCCAAGATTGTAGGTCTGGTTAAAGCACTAAGAACGTTTCCTTCAGGCTCAGTTAAGACTCTTTCTAGAGTGAAACACCTGATAAAAGTAACAGCCATCCAACACAATGGGCCAACCTCTGGGTCCAGTGGTGGGTTGGGCAGAGGGATTTTCTGGCCCAAACCAACACAGACCTCTGTGTGTGTATAAAACAGAAAAACCTGCCTAGAGAGTAACGGGCAGCGTTTCAAGAATAGCCCTGAGAGGCGTCAGCAGGAAGATCCATGGGCATGGAGAACAGGCAGATTTGGAGCATGAACATCAACCAGACAAATGAGATTCTGTGTGGATTACCTGTGAATAAAATGCTTTTGTTTAAGATTAAACCTCATCAGAAACTTAAAAAGGGGGAAACAAAAAAACCCAACACAAAATATAAAGGCTCTGGTCATTCTCTAGGCACTCAGAGGGACCACTGTGCCCAGAGAGCACCTGGTCACACCCTCCTGTATGTCTTGCTGGTATTTCCAGCTGGCAGCCCTTTCCCCTGGCACCTGATGGTGAAACGGGTCCCAGGGTAGGATACCAACCTGTTGTTAGGTTCTGTGGGACTGATGGAGCGTGGGCTGCATTAGAGTGGGCAGGACGACAATGTGGATCTCCTGCTGCAGTGCTGATTGGGGAATCTAAAGTGTACAGGAAAAAAGAAAGGCCTGTGGTTTCCTGCAAATGAGATGTTTTAATTTTCATGAACACAAGTGACAGCCACTTTGGAAGTTTCCACTTTGTATTCTGCTTTCATCTTAATGAGTATTAATTTTCCAGCTAGAGAAAACCCAGAGAACACTGATAAAGAGAGGGAAACCACAGTATTTCTGATATTCCCCTTCACTCAGTTGCTTATACTGTATTTAGATGGTGTGGTGGTTCAGCCCCCGCAGTGGCTGAGCACTGCTGCTCACTCACCCCTCCCCGGAGGACAAACAGACAGAGCCCCGTGCGTTGGGATAAGGACAGTTACTGGCACAGCACCAGGAAAGGGAACAACAACAGAGCCATGACAGAAGGCACACACAGGGTGATAACACAGAGCACTTTACTGACCTGACAGGTGATAACACAGAGCAGTGACCAACATGAGGCTCAACCTGATACCTAACAACACTCAGACTGTCCTGGAAACACACAGACCACCCCCTCCCTGACCAGCCCCTTTTATGGGGAGTGATGTCAGGTGGTGAGGAAAACAGCCCAGGATAACTTGGCTCACCTGTGCTGGCTGCTTGGGGAGTTAACTGTCCTGGCAAGAACCAGGACAGGTGGGTATGTATATAGCAGCATACCATCCTTAATAGCCAGGTTTCACCATCAAAAGGAGCTAAATTTATCCCTGTGGCAATTAAGGAGAACTCCAACAAGATCATACCCAAGCTGTATTGAGCCACAGGATTCCTTAAATCTGTTCCCCACAAACTGTGAGCAACATAAGGATGCTACTGCTCCTCAGCAGCCTGAACCCATCTGACTGCTGGTTCCTCAGGCTTGACTGGCCAGCTCCTGTGACTTTGGGCATGGCCCTGTTGGCCTGGCAAAGAAAAGATGAATAGCTTTCTGGTGGTTTAGTTTGCTGAAATGCCTGGGCACTGGGGCTGGTTAGTATTGGAGCTGTTTGAGGGAGGAGGCAGGGTCCCATGACCAGGATAGTAGGAAGACCATGACCATGGCAACTAGCTGAGTATATATGGCCGATGTCCTCATGGGATTGCAGCCTGAAGAGCAATAGTTTTCTTTCTGTGGAAGGCAGGCATTCATGCCAACTAATAGAGCCATGGAATTTTTCAGATGACTGCCAGTGACCTAAGCACCTGCTGCAATAGGAGGAAAAAAAAGGACTGGGTTTATCTAACATCTAAATTACTTGGTTTTGTGTTAACTGATCAACTTCTTGCAAGATGTGCTTACTTTTTGCAGAAAAGCATGTTGTGAAAACCAAGCAATTCTTCTGCAGGCTGTAAAATAGAGTCACTGCAAGTGGGCACCACTACAAACTAAGGAGTCAATGTCAGGAAGCATCATACTCTCCAATGAAGAGCCTCTCTTTGTATTTATTATAATGTTAAAACAAGCTCTCTGTGAGCTGAATTTCAGACCCTAAAGGTACAGGATCAAATCACACACTCTGACGGTGCCACTGGCACAGCAGAGGAGGCCTGACATTGTGCCACTTCATCCCAGACCAGCCCTGCCAAGCGCAGGAGGACCAGACCCCTAAAGTGATGGGTAACCACAGCTAATGCCAACGGCGGGACAAGGTGCAGCTGCCCAGCAGCTCTGCACACCAGGCTATGAGGACATCCCCTGCTCCCTCCAGCAAGTGCTGCCTGGTCAGCCTCTTCATACCTGAGTAAACAGAACGTTTACAGTGTTTACAGTGATGTTCATTACAGCTGCTCATGAATTTGGGCCTTTCTGCTCCACAGAAACATAGTAATTTATGCAGGAATTTGGACATCTCAGGGCTCCTCATCTTCCAAATGAATTTAACCTCTCAGCACCCTTCTCAGACAGATACTGTGTCATCAGCTTCTCCAGGTAAAAAGTGCTCTGCAGCTGAGAGGTCTGCTGAGGGGCGAACAAGTCCATGGCACAGCAGCAAGGGGACCCAGCCATGCACTGAGAAGACAAGGACTCTGCTGTGTTGGCAGGACACCATGGCCTCCCACAGCCCCAGCTCCTGTGACCCGAGGGTCAGCCCCACGCTGGCTCTGCCTGCACACTTCACTGGCCCATTCAGATGTACTGGAATGGGGCCTGCCCCTGCCTTGCTCTGCCAAATGGATGTAACAGCAACAGAGAGGATGCACAGAGGGGATTTTCCAGCCTGTCATCCAAGTAGAAATAAAGGAATCAGAAGAAAGAGAAGGAGAAAGAAAGGTAACAGAAAAAGTCAAAATGAAAGCAAGCAGGGGAGATGAGGTGGAGATGTGTGTCTTGGGTCTTTGGCCCAGGTTCCTCCCTAGCGCAGCAACTGAGTCACGTACATCTCCTTCAACTCAATCTCACACTTGTTTGACTTCTTCTGACCCCCCTATTCCCATTGGAAAGCTCTTTTGGAACCTCAGTCCTCTGGTGGCTAGAAGCCTTTTAATTTCCAGCCTAATTTTATTCATAGCCATATGCCCACCTGCTCCTGTGCCAGCCTTGTACCATAGCTTAAGTAGTTCTCCCTGGATGATGTTAACCTCTCAGTTCTAGTTTAATACTTAGCTTGAGCTGATTTTATGTGTGGGCTGCTGCCAAACATGCATTCCCTCACCTCCCTCCAGCTGGTGGCACAGGCACCTGCCATCTCTGCTCCTGACAATGTGGTCACGCTCCCTCCTCCATAGCACGCCCATGCCCTTGTCAACCTCATGGTCAGCCAGTCTTGGAAAACCCATCTTGCTGGAAATTAACTCAGAAAATATCCCTGATCCCACAGTTATCCAAGCATAAGCACTGGGACAAGGGAGGTGTCAGGACTATGCAGCACAGAGAGGTCAAAAAACGCTGTGCTAACAGCCTGGACATGGATTGTTTGAAACCAATTGTGATCCACATCCAAAGAGAGCAAGACTTCACTCTTACCCTTTCACACTGCCAGGTACTTCTTCTTGTCAGATAGGTTGTCCATCCTCCAGATACCCTCTGCATTTATTTCTGCTGGAGTTAATCTCTCTGGAGCAGGGGATGAGCAGACGTGGGCACACTCTACTGGAGGAGTCCTCAGCAGTGTCCTACCAATGGAATTCACACTTCTCTTTCTGGGTTAGAAAAACCTTACCTGACATTTCCTCAGACTGCATTCAAGAAAGAATGAAAGGTCTGAATGCTCCAGTGAGGTGGGCAGGACACAGGTTTTACCTGGGATGAAAGCAGAGCCTGGAGGTCCCTGTCAGTCCTGGACTTCATGCTCTTAGCATGTTTGCCTTTGCCAGAGAAGCTCCTACATAATTAAAAACCTTTCCTTGGGTAGTGGTGTGAGCATGCCAGTGCCAGGGAATAAGAAGAGGCAATGCTGACAAACCAGGTGATGGCAGTGCCTTAACCAGTGGTTTCCTCACATCAGACAGATGCTTCTGTTGTTAAGTGCAAGAACCATC
This sequence comes from Porphyrio hochstetteri, assembly GCA_020800305.1. Classification (NCBI taxonomy): domain Eukaryota; kingdom Metazoa; phylum Chordata; class Aves; order Gruiformes; family Rallidae; genus Porphyrio; species Porphyrio hochstetteri. The sequence goes on from CM036908.1 coordinate 2,520,570, forward strand.
TAACCGTGTACACTTGCAGTCAGGCATGCTTATGCACGTTGTTGACACAGAGCCTACATGTCCCTTCACGTGATATTTTGTAAAATGCAAGAGGAAAGCAAATGAAACAGATCTCAGAAGAATAATGGAAGGAGATGAAGAGAAAAAACTTCCACTCCAGGGAAAAGAGAAGGGGAAAAAGAGAAAAAACAGAGTCCGGCCACTCTTTACATGATTTTGTGTTTTCAATTCTGATGGGCTATCTGGTCCTTGGTGTTTGGTCTACCATCACCCTCTCCCAAGCCCACAGTGGTGCAGCATGAGTGACAGCTCTCCCTGGGTCCGTTGTTTTCAGGAAGGGTGTAAGATTACCAGAGTACCTCTGAGAATTCAACACGGAAACACTTAACACCTGAGGACAAAAATGTGTACAGATGGGATGTTTCCTGGTCAGAAAGGCATCCCTCTGCCTAGCAGCTCAATCATATGAACCCTGTTGCAGCTTTGACACAGGACCCTGGTCCTTGGAGCGAGAAGACAGGGCCTGCTGGAGGCCACAGGCTGGCAGAACAATGAATCCACAGCCTACATCTGCAGAAGCTTCCTCTGGACCATATCAACCATACCTTAACTCCACAACCACTCCTTCCTTCCTTTCTCCCGTCCTTCCTTCTGTCCTTCCTTCCTTCTGTCCATCCTTCCATCCATCCTTCCTTCCTCTTTATCCTTCCTCTCTGTCCTTCCTTCCTCCCTCAACCCTACCCTGTGCAGGGTAGTGAGCCGGGGTGCCTATCAGGAAGGGGTGTACAGATGCTGGGCAGGACTGACACAAAGAGCCCCTAACTCCCCGGTGTGTGCTGTGATGGGTGGGCTAGACAGACCTATACAGCAAATCCATGGTCCATCCACAGACCACCTGGGCTTTGTACTTGTAGTGAGTCTCATGAGAGACACCTCAGCCATCTGTACACATGCAGCTAAACTGCTCTGCGTCTTTCTGCAAACACCAGTTAGTCTTCTGGGGTTTCTGGACATCTTACTCGAAGTGGAAAAAGAGGGCTCATCCCACTGAGGTTTTGCCCTGTGGAATATGAGAAATCTTCCCCTTAAGCTGCCTTTGCATGGTTACAGAAACAAGTAAATGAATAACAAGTAGAAAACAAGTAGGAAATAAACAAGAGTTACTTTTAATACTGTTTTAGAAAACCCTAAAATATGAAATGACCCAATCCTTAGATTAAAGCCATATTAGGGGACGGGGGGGAAATAGAATTGCTCTGCTGTCTGGATTATCTGATGGAGTAACACTCAGAAGTACTGCTTGCCAGCTGCAGACATAAACCTGGTTTATCGCATCCCCAACAAAGCAGATTATGTTTTTGTGGTGCCCTTATCCACATGTCCAATCAACAGGACTGCATTACCTTTCTCAGTGACCTTCATATCACTCTTCCAGATTAAACAGCCAGGCATTAGTTCCCAGCTCCAGCTACGTAATTGGCTGCAGTGTGAGGAGTGCGACCTGGGGCAGAGCTTCGTGGTGCCACCAAGGTCGATTATCTCAGAAGAGAGATGAAAAGCCCCAGCAGAGGAGATCTCCCCCTTGAACTCGCTGTGCCTCACCAGGAAGGCTCAGCTGCTCTGAGCATTTTGTGATGAACCATGGTCCTGCCAAGAGCAGCATCAGGCACCAGAGAGAACAGGAAACTGAACAGCAGAGTTTCCCCAGTGCTGCTCTAATTAAGCAGTTAATTAGTTGTGAGCTAGGATGGATGTGTTGCTGCAGACTGTGGGTTTGAGGTCCTGGTCCTAGTCAGAACGAGGGCAAAGGTACAGATTTAGGCTCTGTTGGAATGAAGCTGGAAAATTATGATTGGATCTAGCAAGATTTTCTCTGGTGATGAAGGACTTGACCAGTTCTACAGGTCATATGAACCTGTGTTATAGCAACCTGTCTCCTTGATCTCATTTGTCAATTCAAACACTGTCAAATCTGAGGGATTCTGTCTTCTGTGTTTTAACCCAGCCTTTGGGTTTCCCAAGGCAGACTTCCCTTCCAGGAGAGACCCTCTCAGAGGCCTTTCCTGCTCTCCTGTGTCCTGAAAGCATGGCAAAGGAAAAGTGAACATGTTCTCTATTTGACATTATTTTATCATGCATTAAAGAGATATGTATTTTAACCACGCTAAAAAAGTTTAGTTGAAGTTTGCAATTATTGATAGCTATCTGAAGATAGAAATTCCTAGATATTTTAAAAATCTAACCATATTGTCTCAGCTGTGTTATTCATAGAGAATATGATACAGCAATGTAAAACTGCTATGAATGCTGAGTATACGCATTATCTCTGCTGGTTTTGTGTCATGTGTTGTCCCCCCCCATACTCTCCATTCACCTCAACATTCACTAAATAGTTTAAGCTTGTTAAGTGACTTTCACACACACATTACAAATAAGCACTTTGAAGAAAAATATGGCTATTTTATCCCCTTCGGTGTACTGGCATGAGTGTACCACTAATCTGTGCAAATCTGTGAGACATTGTTCCTTTTCCTCTTACCCTCTCTCCCTTCTGGAAAAAAAAACCCCAAACTTTGGGAAATGGGTCAGGAAGAAAACCCCCAAACTTTGGGAAACGGGTTATGCAAAGGCAGGGGTTGCTACAGGGAGCAATGGGCGCATTCACTGGGCGTAGTGGGCTCCCCTTGTCTCATCTTCCCACAGGTTTTGCCCGTGGGGAGGCTAAATGGGAACAAATGGATGGACAGTAAAGATGATGTCAGCAGAAAGTTCAAGAATCTCCTTCTGCTTCTGTTTCTTTCAAAAGCTGGTACATAGCAATTCCTCTCCATTGTGGTATAGGTAGCGTGTTGGGGAAGGCAGCAGGCCTGCCTGCGGCCTAGCTCTCTTCTCCCAAGATTTAGGCCCTGACAATATCCTCCTGTTCCCATCAGACAGGAAAAGTTCCTCATGCTGAGAGGATCCTAATAATCACATTCTCCAAACACAGCGGCCTTGATGACAGGGGTACAGGCTGCCCTAAGCCAAGAAGCAGCTATGGGAAGGTGCTTGGGAGTAACGGAACATGTTCAGAACCAGCCAGAACAAGAGGGTCAAACAGCAGGTGTGCGGATGCTTTTAGGCATCAAAGGCAAACTAACGCTATTTAGCTATAAGATCTGTTTATCAGAACTCGTTATAATCACTGACCAATCAGTGGGGTGTGAACAGTGTGTGTAACCAATCAGCAGTTTTTAGCTTGCCACGTTTGCAGTAATAAAAGTATAGAATCTGTGTGATTTCACCCAATAAATGGCTTCACCTAAAATTCATCTCAAATTGTGTGTTGCCCATCGCTGGTCGCCACAGTAGTGTATATATTCATGATATGCTTGCTGAAGAAATGCTGGCTGTCCTCAGCTGAGAGGCCTCTCTAAGTGCCTTTATTCCACCAGTCCCTCGGAGTTCAGACAGTATGGCACCCACGAGTGGGGAGTAAAACACCAACTCTTATGTTAATGAAGATTACAGTGAAGAATGGAGGGGATGAAAGCCCAGCTGCTCCCCCTGGGACAGCCATTCAGGGGATTTTCCTTCCCAACACCAGAGTACTCAACTACAACTAAGTTTCATAAGAACTTTCTTTATAAACCATTTCAGAGGTTTCACAACCAGTCTGGAAGAATTTACATGGATTTAAACCCTTCATGTCAGGCCTCAGATAAATGTTAAAAGGGCTGTTATTTGTGACTGAAAGGGCCAGAGATGAAACCAGTAAAGCACCGCAAACACACATACACAAAGCTATACAGTTAGAGACTGAGCTGTACACAGGCAAAGAGAAGTCAGATTAGGGTCATTTACCCCAGCTGATAATTTAGAGTGTGAAAATTAACACATCTTTTTTCCTAGCACTTTTTAGTCACTTGCACCAATCTGAAGAGAAAGAATTCTTTCCTGTTCGATTCTGTGGGATGACTGAGAAATCTGTAGAGGGGTGGTCAGTTCCCATTCACTTCTAGAGGACTTTTCCCCCAAGGATTTGAAGTGGCAATCAGCAGCGATGGTAGTTCTTCCTTCCCTTCCTCCACCAGTCTCCTCCACAAACTGCAAGCTGTGATATTTTAAACGCTCCTATTGCTACAAGTGGAGAAATAAAAGACATTGCTGAAGTATCACTTTTCAGACCATTCATCAGTCCTCAGTATATTTTTGGTCTGGGAAAGAAAACCGCCCACATTAATTCTTTTTTCTCCTGACCTTTTGTTTTCATAACGCTTGATAACAAGATCCATTCAAAATTTTTGTACCAAGAATTCCTTGAAAACTAGAAAAGGCATCTTCCTATCCATAAAGTTGGGCACCAGCAGCAAGATGCAATGTTTTTAACCTGCATGTCCTCACTGGCTCCACCCTGGGCTAACAGAGATGGAGCATCTCTACTGCTGAGGGATGCAGCGGTGGCCCTGTGTAGAGCAGCCTCGCAGCCTTTGCCTTTGAAAGCACGGGTCTGAAACTTGGTTTCACCATGAAGAAACCAAAGATCACAGAGGGACTGGGATATCTCTTTCCTCATGTAAGCCGTCCCCTCTGAGGAAGAAGGGAGACTGTGGGGAAGCTGACAGCACTGCCAGCATGCTACCTACTGTAAGCATTAAACCTGTCTTAAACACAGGAAATTAATACCAAGCACCTCATTAATATGGCATCTCGTTTGGGACAGGAGCCAGGAAATATAAAGGTTGGTTTGCTCTTCTCATCACTCACATGACTGTGCCTTTTGTTTTCCAGCTGATGAGCGGCAAGGGTAGAAAGTCAGCCCCAGCTCCGAATTTCCTGGCTTTTGTCAGTTGATGTCACACCCATAACATTATTCAAAGGGGGGGGGGGGTTGTGTGTAACAGATAAATGTCGACAAAGCCCTGTCTAATGCCTTTTAGGTTGCTAGGAAACCCGGCTCTGTAGCCACCACAGAGATATCTCTGGCTAGGGGCTTAGATAAGCTCTGACTTGTTTTGATTAGGTGAGCTTTACTGCCGAAGAGACAGCAGCATGCTTGACATCACAAAAATACGAGCTGCTACAAAAGCCATGGCACAAAGATCATTTAATGCTCACGGTCGCACCCATGGGAGGACACTAAGAATATCTTCCTAGCCCACAAAATCACTTCCCCCCACCCTCCCCGGAAAAATCCACACCTCCTAATTAAGGTGTCCCGTGGTCCCCTAGGGCTTGGGGCTGCTGCTGCCAACACCTTCACTGTGGGGAAGAGGCATTATGAGCCTGGCTGGATTCCATGTTTCAGGGAAAGGGTGGTATTTGCGGTGTAGTGGCAGCACAGGTAACCAAGAGCCAGACTACCTGTATCCTAGCTCTGCAATGTGATGACTGTGCTTAGAGAATAAGCCTGCATGAATTATACCTGTGGCAGGTATTGATGTATAAATGGAGGGGGCAAAGAGATGTGAGCCTCTCTGCTGTTGCTCATGGTGACTTGGGGTCTGCTCCCTTCAGACCCAGCCTGTCTATGCTTATGCTGTGCTGATGCCGGCCTACGACATACCCAGCAGGCACTTGGTGAGTTTGGAGTGGTGGGAACACTGTGCCCCCCTGATTGCTGGTTTCCATTCTTCACCTCCTTACTGATAGGATGTTTTTCCCTTCGTCTACCCTGCTGCCAGCTAAGCATGCACTTCTTGTCCACAGCACACAAAACGAACAGGTTTCCCTTCCTTTCTGAAGAGACCTTTTATATATTTGAAAACAAGTATCCTTTCTTCCTCAGTCAGCTTTTCTTTAAAGAAAACAACCTAAACTTTCTCAGTCACTCCTTGTGAAGCATATTTTTTGGTACCTCTTTAAGCCCATGGTGTATTTCCGGGGAATACAGGGCAGCTAATCTGCAACCTTAAAGACAAACCCAGCAATATCGAGGTGAAAGCATTAGCCTAACCATAGGCTTAGTCATTCTGTACCTGAGACTGATGCAGCTTTTGTCTAGGTTGCTGGCAGTAGCTTGAGATCACATAATCTGCTCTTCAATCAGGAAGGGATGAGGGAAATGTGTCTACTGATGCATAGGGTCGGCAGAAGGTAGACCTGGTAGTCCAGCTGGAGCAGTCCAAACTACAGGACAGAGCCCCCAGGTTCATGCTGGGTTATAAGCAGCCCCAGGACTTTCAGTTTGGCCTAAGTTTACATTTACATATTTACATTTGATAAGGTGCATGGCTGAATGAAATACCCTTGTGTGACAGATGCAAGTCAGAAGAGACAAGCCAGCTGAATTGCTAATGAAGTTTAAAAAGGCTCTCCCTAAATTCACACCCAATTACATGAAAAGTTTCATTCAGGCAGAAAGTGTAATCAGCCCCTAATCATAGCATTGTTAAAGAAATCTCTGCTCATCAATCTATCTCAGGTAAAGCTATTACAGGAGTTAATATGTGATCCAAAGGGTGAAAACAATCAGGCTCTTTCCAGCTAATTGGCAAAGCAAGTTTCAGAATAACGAGTTCTGCGCTGAGAACTCTGCAGCTGAAGGGTTTCAGTTGGGAGAGCTTGGTACAAACAGGTACTTTCCAAACCATTCAGTATATAGGTTAATATTAACATTAGGCATTGCACATTTAACTCAACAGTCTAGGGAGCCACAGTCTGGTATGCTTCCCTGCACCCACGGTTAAACCTTGGGTTTGTGTACTGTGTTCAAACACACCATTATGTACCAGCACCTGGTCACAGAGGAGACAAAAAGCCTGTTTACACTGTCTTTGCAGCTCAGACCTGGAGCAAACCCTCATCCCCTGATTGCCCTGTACCATTTGTCCTGTGTCATGAGCTGTGGCCACACTACAGTGCTCTGGGAATAAACTGGCATTGTACCAGTCTCCACTGCTGTCTGCAACTGGCAGTGAGCATCCCCATACCATCCCAGCATTGGGGGCAGGATGCACTTGCTCTATGCATGGCAGATGACCACACCAGCATCCTCCTCATAAGGTGACCAAGCCAAATAAATGAAGATGGAGGCTGTCCCAAAAACACCCTGCCTGCTTCTGTTATGACTGCATTTGCTGCTGCTTCCTTAGCACACAATGTCAGAGTCCCACCCTAGAAAAACCTCATGCACCAGGGTGCAGAGGCAAGGCTGGCTCAGGCTAGGGCTATGGATGGCTACAGACAGATGCCTGTTTGAGCTGATTTTGTCCAGATGGTGTTTGTGCACTACTGTTGCCCCAATTACGTGCCTGGCTCTTAGCTGCCAGCCAAGCTGTGACATAGAGAGTTGTTATATGGAAGTGCTCTCAGGGCGAGGATGTTGTTGGCAAACAAGGATGGGAGGCTGCTGGTGGAAAAGGCTGTGTGTGTGCATGCACGTGTGTGAGTGTGTGTTGCCCCCAAGCTGACCATCTCTGCTGGAGAATGAGCAGATCACACAGCCCAACCTTCCTAAACATAACTACATTTTCATCTCTCCAGTAAACACAACTTAGGCAAGGGACCTACCAGAGCTTGGGGCAGTGCCAGAGGCATGGCCTCATGCATGGGGCTGCTCTGCTTGTCCTGTGCATGGCAATAAAGCTGGAAGGTGTGAATGGATGGCCCCTGGGAGTCTCACCTGCCTCAAGGCTTGTCAAGGGCCTGAGACCTCTCAGACTCATGATGCTCAAGTCCCAGGTGACAGTGAAGCACAGAGCATACTGTTAGACATCAGGGGGAAGTTTTTTTACAGAGAGAGTGGTGAGGGGCTGGAACAGGCTGCCCAGAGAGGGGGTGGGTGCCCCGTCCCTGGGGGTGTTCAAGGCCAGGTTGGATGGGGCCCTGGGCAACCTTGTGTAGCTCCAGGCCTGAGGTTGGTGGCCCTGCCTGTGGCAGGGGGGTTGGAGCTCTGTGATCCTTGGGTCCCTTCCAACCCATGCCAGTCTATGATTCTATGGCACATCAGTTCTACACTGGTGTAGCTCATGAGACAGGCATGTATGTCAACGTGCACCAGCATAATAGCTGGAGTCACAGCTCTTTGTACATGCAGCCTTTGTTTTGATGAATCTGAAGTCAACTTACTGCTGGAAGCCAAACCCACAGCATGAACTGGCCTTGGCTAGTTCATGGCATGTTGACATCCTGGAAGTCCTGAATGTGGATGTCGTGAATTTCTTTTAGGTGTCTTTAAATCACAAGGTTGAGGACAAAAATTTGAGTGGGTAAATAATGAGAGGATTCATTTAAAGCTCCTCAGATTTATACACTTCACACCAACTAGGAGACTCATGAGCACAGATGAATGACATGAGTATAAGTCTGTGGGTGCTGGGGAGTGTTCTCTGGGGGAGGAGGTGAATGTGCCCAGGTCTGTGCAAGTAGTGTCTGTGGTGTGCAGATTCTTGAGAACAACCCCTTCAAATGCATCCAAGTTTCTTCACAGGGTAGCTATTTAGCTTGCTTCAGACAGGAGCTGGGCTGATGTTGTTGCATGTAGGTGACTGGGAGACCAGTAGCAAACATTACTGCAAATGGACTGAGTCATGGACTGTGTTCACAAGCCTTGAGATGAACAAATACAATTTTTCCAGCTGTACTCTGCACAGTAGCAGTTTTGGCAACTGCATGCATGTTCTTGTAACTCTACAAATAGGTACTTGGAAATACCCCAGACTCTCTTGTCCTCCTCATGAAAGAAGAGATGAGCCAATCAGGCATATGACAACTGTTTTCTTTAATTGCCTAATGACACTTTGTCTGGCTTTAAACTCTACTGTTTTGCATATCTTATTAGTGGAAATCTGGGCTCTCTGCTGACTGGAAGTAGTGGAAATGAATATCAACCAGCACATCATCCATATAGTGATGGCATCTCAACACATTTCCTCTGGTTCCACGAGCAGATGTGACGCCTTACCTATGCCTCGCTGCCAAGCAGTGGTCTTGCAACCCAGACACCTTCTCAGGTTTCTTTCCCTGTTGCTTCCTGTTCCTGACCACTCACTTCCCCTCCACCTCAGGAGCAAGCTTGGACACTTGTTGGTCCCACCCATGACCTCATGAAGCTCCTTAAGCCACGAGAAAACTATCCATTTTCTTTTTGCTGGGCTAGGTTTCCCCTGGATTAGCAAATGGATGTAGATCACAGGCAGGTATGACAACTGCCAGAGCTGCCACAAGGTAAAAGACAGGCAAGCACAGCTGGAAATACAAGAAGTAGGGACAGCAGGACCTTGCCCTCCAGCGGTAGACGGTCATTGAATCAGCTCATCCAATCTTGCAGAATGGCATCTCTCTGTTTTGGCCACACACTGAACAGATGTGCTGGCAATAGTCATGGAGATATTAAACAATTTCCCCTCCAAAAGTACAGCATTGAACAAAACGGGCCCCTTGCAACTCATCCTTTTTATGCAAAAGCCCATGGTGATGACAACAAAATCTTAAGCTCAGTGATATAATAGTCTCTGCCATTGTTAAAAGGACCAAAGCAATCAACTGACTTTCTTCACTGTTTGTCATGTATCACCCTCCTGGACAATACAGACTCCTCAAATTCACAGAAACACAGAAAATCAGGGTTGTCCATATACTCCCAGGTGTGTTTCCCAGCCCATTTACCAATCACCTCACCTAAAGAGCTCAGGCAGTAGAGAGTTCTGTTGTCACCATTAAGAGGTGATCTACCATGCCCATTGCTTCATCTCTTCCTTCCCTAACTGGAGTATTATAAAGGTAGCTCAGTAGCAGACCAGATACCTGCTGGATACCTCTGGATTGTCTCCACAGCCTTACAGACAGCACCTGACACTGAGTAAATGGCTGAGGTTCAACTAGCGTCAGTGAAGAGCTCGCCCAATTTAGAAATAGAGCTCTCCTCAGGGATGCCAGCCAGACCCACTCAAATCTGTGAAGGCATATCTAATTTACACACTTTTGGTGTGCCTGCTATTACTTCTGCCATGAGACTGAACTTTTTAATGAGATTAATGATCCCTGGGTCACTGTGATCAGGATTGATGAGGTTCTCGGCAAAATCAATTTACTGTTTCTTTCTACCAAGGGTTGCTGCCACTCTACTGAATCCCAAACTGGGTCACAATTAAGATGATGTAGTTTGATCTGTTTATCCCTGACCAGATGCTTCAATTCAGAGCCTACAGTTTGTTGAATACAGTTTTCCAATAACCCCAAGGGAGCCTAATGGTAGCAGTGCATTAAACAAGTGATGATAATCTGCAGGATTGTGTATCAGGATATGCAAATGAATTAAATTAGATCTTGTTTTCAAAGGGTATCATAAGCTGTCCCTTGAGCTTGATGTGTTTTTGGACATGATTTGATACATTAACATTTAATTTCTGCCAGGTGTGGCTCACCTTCCTCTGAGGTAAAGCCCTTGCAGTATGACACAGGTCTTGTGCCTCGCTCCTTGTTCTGCTAATAAGAAATACAAGATCCAGTTTCTCTCTCCTCCACCTTCCCCCACTGCTTTCCTCCCACAGCGTTTTAAGAAGCTGACAGTAATGTGAAGAAAAGTCATTGTAGGGCTCTGTTTTCGCTCAGTCACTCCCAGATCACTCCTGTTACCTTGATGTGCCAGCACTGTTGGGAGCTGAACAGCAAGCCTGGGTTTTTCACTGCCGTTCTTCACGCTTGTATTGCCCTGGGACAGCTGCTTTACCTTGACCCAAACATAAGAACAACCAAGAGGAGATTTTTGCCAGAGTCCTGGACTTGTACTGATCCCATCACCTGCTGGGATGGGATTCAGGGATATTAGTCAGCCCAGTGTGAATACATGCCCCAAGCAGGCCCTCAGGATAGTTCATAGCTTTGCATCTCACCGTGCTATTTGATTTATGGAATTCTAAGTGACCTGGGACATAACCGCTGCCAACAGTTAAGACCACAGATTTTAAAGGCCAGTAGGGACCACTAGCCTTCATTATAGCAGAAGCCAAATAATTTAATCCAGTAAATCCTTCCTCAAATCCATATCTTGTGGTTGAGCTGCTGTATTTTCAGAAGCTGCTCCAAACTCAATTTAGAGATTTCATTTTAATGAGGCATCCCACAGAGCACTCCGTGTCCCTGTAACCCTCCTTCTGTGCAGCACCGCACGCGACGTGCTCATGTCTCCACTCTGACAGTGGAGTTTTGCTTAAAACATTGCTGGTTTTGGTTAAAGCAGCATTATTTACCGAGGGCTGCCAATGTTCTCTGCCTTGCTCAAGTCACAGGTTTCTGATGTAAATTAGACAGATAATACTGTCCATAAACCATCCTGCATGATCAGATGGCAGGCTAAGCTTAGTGAGATAGAGATTTCCTTTTTAATTAAAACTGCAACACTTCTGCGTGGTGGATTAACACTGAAAGGGTCACTGGAGGAAGCGAATTAAAGTAGGATTTGAATGACTAAAAAGTGGCCGTTTTTGAACGGTTTAACAGCATAACAACTGTGTCACTTCCCAACATCTTCCTTCCATGACTCCTAAGATTAGATTGGTTTTTGTTAACCCTTAAAACTCATGAAAGGTAGTAAAATGAGTCATCGTCCTTTTATTGGTGTGGAAACTGAGATGCTGAAGGTCGAAATAACCATGAAATCATATTTGGCTACTCTTTTGCAATCTTCATCTTGACAATGAGACTTCGTTTTTTGGAAGCACCTGAGATCCAGGACTCCCACCAATTTCTACGGGAGTCCAGGGATCTTCAACAGCTCCAAAAGTCCAGCCCCAGTAGCTGTTCTTAGATAAATCATGATTTTCCATCAGACAATGTGTGCACTTGACAATTAAGCTGCTGTACAAATGAGGAGGTTTAATTCCCATGATACCCAGTCCTGCTGGCCAGCTCGTCCCAGAAGACTGTCAGTAAGCAGCGCTGCCACAGCTGTCACACTTCCACAGAAACACCCTGGCTTTTCCATGAAAAGCAGCCTAGAATCATTTCTTTTCCCAGGCTACAAATTCTTGAGTCAGCCTGATGCGAGCCCACCTTCACACAGGCCTGAAGAGGAGTTTCTCCCTGTTAGGCTCTATCTGCTGACATCTGTTAACAAAGCTGAGCGTAATGGGTGGTTAAGTTCAAATCTAAAACCTGCACATGAATTCTTTTGATAAATACTCTGCAATTAGACATAAGCTGAGTAAGGCAGAGACTGCAGTATTGTATCACTAGGAAACATGCAGGGAAAGGAAACCTGAGCCAGCCTTGTTCCATTAAAACAAAACACACACACACAAAAAAGCAGCTGAGATATTTCCCCTTGTATTCCTCAGGTATGTAACAAATCCTGAACCGCTGCTCACCAAGAAAAAATATTATCATTAAATTCCCATATGCATCTTCACAGCATTAGATTAGAACCCCCCAAAAATTCTTAAGCAAATGCTAGCTTTCTTCTTGAAAATACTGGCTGTTGAAAACAACCAATTCAATGTGGTTACAGACATTATGAACCAGACCAGGTATTTGGTATTAAACCTCGATAAATAATTTGAATAAGCAAATATTTCTATGCTGGCACAAGAAAATAATAATAATAAAAAAATAACCCTGCAGAGGAGATTATTAGGGGGAAAAAATTAATTTAATTCATCCCCTACAATTTCCTACAAACTTGACTTCATCCTGCCCAACTTCTGTATGAGAAAACCTATAGGAAAACCAGAAAGCCTCTAATACTCAGGTTGCAAGCTCCTCAAAAGGGGGCTGAATTTACTTTGACTACTTCAGCAGCACAACAGCATCCTCAGCCTTTCAGAGGGCCTCTGGGCAGAGGCAAGGTTACTTTATAACAACAATAAATAAAATCATGCTTACCCCATCGAGTACTTCAAAGGAAATTAATTTTTAGTTTTATAGAATAACTGTGACTAAAAGACACATTAAGCAGCATAGACCACACTCGAGACTAACACAATCAGTGCTGACTATCCAGGCATTTAGGAGCTTGAAAGAGAGCCCTGAAGGTGTGTATTTTGCCCCCAGCCCTCCTTGTATCCTCGATTATAGAAAGCCATGAGCTTGCAGATGCGGGCAGGCTGAGGGAGGACCCAAGCCTCCACCTGCACTCACCTACCCCCATCACGTCGTGCCAGTAAACTCTGCAATGCAGCAGTGAGTGCTCTGCTCTTGGGTAAGTGTTTGCCTGTCTCTCGATGTCTGTGCCAGTGAACGTGTGCAGGCAGCAGGGAGCTTTAATAAAGCAAACCCCGCAGTAGACTGCAGAGCAGGCTGATGAACAGTTTCAGTGGTACTGGAAAGCCTGGCAAAGAATTCTGCCTCCCCTCCTCCACCCAGCCTTAAACCTGAGAGTTCAAAGCTTTGCCCAGCATCAGGTGGTTAGAACACAGTTCATTAACTCGTGGTGCTCTCTGTCTGCTGGGTGTAGAAAGGCTGCAGGAGCTGCTGCTCACACACTGAACGTGTTTGCTGGAGTTCAAGCAGCTTGTCTCCCTCATGCCAAGACCGCCCTTTAAAATGATATTAATTAAGCAAGCAGCTTTAATACAACAGGCAAATGGCATGTAATCAGTGATTATAGCAGCAGGCAAGGACATGAATTCCCAGAGATTTGGTGAGAAAGGGACAGAAGCAAGACCTTGTCATCCCCACGTGGCACTGCCCTGCCCCACACCCTCTCCCTGCTCTCCCAGGTCCCATGGGTGGTCTCTACCTTGCACCAAGGTCTCCAGAGGGACATCTGAGGCAGGGCGTTTCTGAGGCAAGAATTTCCCTCCACCTTCTGTAATAAACCATCTGGAGAAGGAGACATGTTTCCCCAGCCCGGTTTTCAGACCTAGGGAAGGTGGGGTGACGCAGCCATGGCAGGATGCAAAGTCACGGTCACCCCAACTGCTCTAATGGCACCAAGTGGGGGACACACAGCTGGGCTCAGCTCCTCGAGGCAGGAGCGAGCATCACAAGCATCCCCAGGGAGGGGATGCTGGCAGGCAGGGCCTCTGGCACATAGCAGGGGCTGGGCCACAGGCTGAGGAAAGGTTTTCAGGCAGAGGGTGGTCAGAAAGCAGACTCACACAGCTGTAAGTTGTTTACCAGAATGAGATGGAAAGCAAATTAATAAATTGTCCCAACTCCTGTCTCCACACTCCCACTTAGTGTGTTTGCTTTTTTCCCTTCTGTCTTTGCTCCTGCCCTCCCACATGAAAAAGCAAAGTTATTTGTTTATCATGCTTGTGGCCCTTTATAATGCCTTATAAAACCATTACCCAGGCTTCTGGGCCAAAACCCCGTTTTACAGCTGTAGGAAACGTATCTCAGAGAGGCAGAGTGACTCAGTTGGGATTTTATAGCCAGCCCACATCAGAACCAGCTTTCAATACACATTTTATTTGGCTTCTAAAATGAACCTTCTTCCACCAGCACCAGAACTTTCTGCCAGAGCCGGAGTCACCCATCACACTGAACTCCCCATCTTCAGCCCCTTGGCCATGTATTTATTCTTTGTTCTTCAGAGTCCTGGATGTTGCGATGTAAAGCTGAGTGTACACTATTGTTCACTTCAGCTTTGTGCTGGTGAAAGGACCAGCACAAAGGAGGGAGAGGAGAGGAGAAAAGGGGGCAGCTTCTTGTATAAAAGGCTCTGAAATCCCATATGGAAAAAGTCTATAGAAGTGAATAAATGTGATTCTAAAAGCCTATTGAATTTAAGGGAGAATGATCTCCTTCCCACATGGTTTTCAAACACCATATAGACTGGTGCAGTGTTTGAGCACCTAGAGAGAAGGGATCAGTCTCTTTTCAGTGCTGTGGATTTATCTTTATAAAACTATTGCTTTCATTTCCACTAAGTACCTTATGGAAAAGGCCTAGGGAAAAGGATGAAAAGATAACTAGGAAAACAATTTTGGTCGGTTTGTTTTGGATTTTGAAGTGGTTACAGAATAGCAGGCATTACTACTGCTTTCTTCTCCTGATCCTCAATGGTATTATATTTGTTTATATTGTTTATAGGCTTTCCTGTGGCAATTGCCTCTACAGTGTCAGGCAGGGAGTTTTTAAAATAGTGTGAATGCTTGCCTAGATGTTTTTTGAGATGAGTGGCTTGCCTGAATATTTATCTTCACTACACATGGAGGAGGCTGTGCTCAGAGGAAGGTAAAGTGAGTCTTCATGATCATTTGTCTTGCTGGATGAAAAAGCAGGAGCAAGTGAAACAGTGGTGTGCATTGTATCATCTAAAGCCTCTTAGGGGAGGGAGAGAGCTGCAGAAGGCAGCAGTTGCAAACAGAAGGCCTATTCCACATAGCTGCTGCAGGAGGCAGAGGCTCTGGGTCTGCCAGAGAAGG
The DNA here is from genome assembly GCA_020800305.1 of Porphyrio hochstetteri. Taxonomy (NCBI): domain Eukaryota; kingdom Metazoa; phylum Chordata; class Aves; order Gruiformes; family Rallidae; genus Porphyrio; species Porphyrio hochstetteri. The sequence continues at coordinate 2,535,860 of CM036908.1, forward strand.
CCACAGCTGCACCAGATGTGTGGTGATGAGTGCAATGAAATGCAACATGCCTTCAGGTAAGCTGATTTCCCCACGCAGAATTCAGCAAAACTCTTCCCAAATCCTCCTGCACATATGTGTACGTGTGCAGGTATGTTACATAAAGGCAGCGTTTCCCCTGGCAGCCCAGAGGAAGCATTAAATGGTGCTGTGCACTGCTGATGACAGGCACTAGAGTGCCCAAAGGCAGCTTTTCTGTGACAAATTTATGTCAGCTTTTATATGCTGCAACATCTGGGCCCAAAACTGGAGCTAGCAATCTAATAAGACAGCTTGGTTATAAGCAGTCAATTCAATGTCTTGACCCTGATGATCTCCCTTTTTCCAGATGATAAAAGGCTTGGCCTACTCAGTTACAGACTGTTCATTTCAGCTAAACCAGGGTCGTGTGATTTGGCTGGCAGGGGAGAAGACAGCACTGACAGTCCTGGGTACCAGTCCTCAGCCACAAAAAAGTCCCTGGTGGTGCTGAGGTAACTTTCTGTCAGTTGGGTTGTGCCATTTGCTCTGTCCTGGTGAGTGGTCCCTTTGCTGCTGGCACATGTGTGATGGGCCGTGCAGTCCCACCCACCCAGGGAAGCTCTGGTGTCATGGTGACAGGCAGGCAGCCCAGAGCTGCCGGGCTCATTCCTGGGCAGCAAGAGAAAAGGGGAGGTTTCCTGGCCCCTGCTTCTCCCCCTGCCCACTCGGGCAAGGCTGGGAGTAATTGGCCTTTCATCAATGAGGTTTTTCTTATCCAGCCATAAAACATGGATAGCAATCACTCCTACCTCCCAGGGGGTTGGGAAGCTTTGGTAATGGTTATAAAATGTCCTGACTGAAAGTCACTGCAGAGGGGTGATGTTTCAATTATTATTATTGCTCCTATAACTGTGTGGAAGGAAAAGGTTGTTGCAGGGAGTGCACTGGGAAACTGCAGTTTCATTTCACAGAATCACAGAATCACAAGGTTGGAAAAGACCTTTGAAGATCATCAAGTCCAACCAATCCCATACTAAGCTAAACCATATCCCTAAGTACCTCATCTACCCTTTTTTTGAACACACCCAGGGAAGGTGACTCAGCCCCTCCCTGGGCAGCCTGTGCCAGGCCCTGACAACTCTTTCAGTAACAAATTTGTTTCTAATGTCCAATCTGACCCTACCCTGGCACAGCTTCTTGCCATTGCCCCTTGTCCCATCTCCTGTCCCCTGGCTGAAGAGACCATCACCCACCTCTCCACAACCTCCCTTCAGGTAGTTGTAGGTGGGGAGAAGGTCTCCCCTCAGCCTCCTCTTCTCCAGGCTGGACACCCCCAGCTCCCTCAGCCGCTCCTCATAGGATTTACCCTCCAGCCCCTCACCTTTTGGATGGCATTTTTCAACATTCTTGTATGTTGTTTCCATCTTATTCTTGTCCCTCAGGGCTGACAGAGACACAGGCTGCTGGGCAGGGCTGAGTCCAGCCCTGGGCTGTGGAGCCAGGTTGGCATTATGGGTATGTCCAGCACCTAGAGCAATGGGTCCTGTCATGGGTTACCTCAACAGGCACAGCTGTGATGCAGAGAAGTGATGGTGATAACACTGTAACACGAGTTATAATATAATATTATTATATAATATAATATATATAATTATATTATACTATAAGTGATGGTGATAACACTGTAACACGAGTTGTAGCATCTTTTGCTTTGTGCATGCAGCTCTTTCCACATATGCCACAGGGCTCCAGGCCAGCTCCCTAAGGTAGCTCCTGCTTTCAGGCTGCCCTCAGCTCTCCCAGTGGCTTTCAGCTCTCTTACAGGCAATGGTGGTGAGCACACCAATTGGAGCCCTTCCCATTCCCAAGGCCATTTCGGTCCTGCTGTGGAGGTTGCCCAGATCTGCAGTGAGTTCAATTAGGTGAGATTAGGACTCTGCCTCAAGCATCATCATCCATTCTGTGAGTGCCCAATATACCTGGACTTATGAGTCTGTGCTGGGTTTTATTTAATGATGAGATTTCTAGGTTATTAATTAACCCTGTTCATTTTGCTCTTCCGTTCCTTAAAGAGAAAATCCGAGTGAAAGTTACTGGCTTTCCTGTCCACAGCAAGAAGCAGCTGTGCTGCCCTTGGAGGGTGGATTCATGGGTTTGTGATCTGGCCCTAACTGAGGCAGGCACTCTGGGATCCATTGCTTTGGTATTTGCCACTTTTCTTACCTTCACAGGTTTTATGAAAGGCATTTTCCAGCTCCTTTCATGTACTCTGACAGAGCCAGTGTGTGTCACAGTGTGAGCTTCTCTTCTCCCCTCCTTGCCCCTCTGATATGTTGCTGTCTGCTTGCAAAGGCAGGGCTTTTATTCTAAGCATGCATATTATTGTCTCACTCTTGGCAAACTCCTAAGGATGTCTGCGTAGCTCATCATACAACCTGACACAATATCCTTCCCAGATGGTCCAGATACTGTTCTCTTTCATTAACATGTTTCTCACTACTGCCAGAGCCCAATAGAGTTGTAGGAACAGTGGCTAGAGAGTGCAAAAGGCAGTAATGAGATTTTTTTATGTGTGCCTTTATGGTATTGAAGAGCTTTATGTATCATCTCTCAGTGCATCGTTCCTGCTCCGGCTGCTGCTGGTGAACATGCTCTGTCTGACTCCTGCATCAGCCACACTGCGTCTTGATTTCCACTTAAATCAGTCTCCTACCATTTTAACCCTGGCAGCCTTTGAAATCAGGAGGCCACTGGAACAATAGGCAGGATTTATACTGCAGTTTTCATCTTCACAGCGATTTCCAACACGAATAAATCAATCTTTAATGCTCCCTTGCGCGGGACATGACAGAGGACTGCAGGGCTGATTTTACAGACTGGGCTCAGAAAACCTGAGGGACTTGCTGAAAGGCACAAGGAAAAATATGGCTCGAACTGTAAAAAGAACAGATGAGTTTGTGGTGCCCTGTACAACTGAATTTTTACATCCACATCATGTTCCCAGACAATCCCTTTAAACTGTTTATTTTCTGCCTGTGCCCTACAATCGCATTGCTAACAGCAGAACCATGGCATTCACTGCCACCTCACTGTGTCAATGATATTCACTGATGTAACATATTATTCCAGTAGAAAATGAAATTAATTATTTGAGGTTATAGGGCATGTGATGACCCAATGCCTGGCAGTGCTGAACGCCTTGGTGGAGTGCAGGATGTACTCAAGGCTGTACACAGGGAAAGGTCTTTGCATGAAAAATGATTTCTCAGCCGTTGAAACACATTCCCTCCCTCCTCACCATCACAAAATGCTACCAAGCAGTTTCCCCATGCTGCTGGACCTGCTGCTCCCTGCTCCTGTGTCTCTCTCCTTCTGTTAACATAGCTGAACAATTTGCAGTTTCATCACTAAACCACAACAAACCCTGATTTCAGGCTAGTATTAGTGGGCAACTTTGTCATTTTGCAGACCAGGGTACATATGCACCTTAGAGCTTACTCTGGAGTTTGGATTATCCTTTCCAAACCCTGTGCACAGAATGCTCCTTAGGAATAAACATACATCAGGGATAAGTGATCTATATCGTATACCACTGAGCTGAATCTGCTGTGCTATGATAGTGTGCTTGAACATTTGGTTAAGCTAGAAATGTGGGAATCTAAGAAACCTGGCTGGTAAAAATGGTTAATGAATGTGAAGGAGCTCTGGAAGTTCGGAAGGTAAATATGGTTTCAAGTCTAGGATAACATGGAAGGAGCCTACTGACCATGATCCCAGCTCTGACACCAATATGCTCCTCCAGTTTGGGTAAAACAGTTATTATGCTCTGCTGCAATAAGCTTCTGAAAAACTAGTGAAATTCTCAGTGGTTCAAATTTCAATGATGAAATTTCATAATCTCATGAAATGGAATTATTAACCACGTAGAGTGTTATTACCATGTGAAATGAAGAGCATTGAGAATCTCTACAAAACCAAAAGCATGCCCCACTCCCCCAAGGAACAGGAGCAAGAAAAGATTTGTAACACAGCTTCTGCCTCTAGCTTGCACTTGGAGGCAAAAAAGGACCCTATAGAAAAGTGCAAGGGTCTCTCTCCAGCCCCCTGAATATTTGCTGAATATTCCCAAAAGATGGTGGGTTAGGAAGAGACGACAATGCCCAGAAACTGCAAGTGCATCTTCTGTTCTGGCACAAGTGGAAATGGTCTGCAAAGGGCTCTCTCAACATGGTTTTTCCTCAACAGATGTGACCCCATATTTTCATTTCAGCAAAGGGACTCATTCTAGAAAGACAGGGAATTTAACAAATGCTCCAGGACAAAGCCACATAATTTGCTAGAAACTAATGAATCACATCCAGTCATGTTTCCCTTTCATTCTTTTTATTAGTGCCCGCACCCATGGTCCACCTCACTTCAGTTTATTAAAGATCAGAGCCCTGTTCTAACTTCAAAGTCAGGGATATTAAAAAGACTCAAAGCTTTCAGCCAATCTGAAAAGAATGGTGCTGCTTTTCTCCATATAAATTTTCACTTGGTATTATTATTTTTTCCTATTTCCCATCAAAGCTTGTGGGAGGCAGTGATGCCCTTGGACTATTGCCCTATATCTTTTCATTCTGCCTTTTTCTTTCCTTTTTGGCCCATTCTGGAACAGGAAAACAATGTGGGTGGCAGAAGGGCAGCTTCCACCACTTCATTAAAGCAGCTTTTTTCTTTTAATTGAAATGTCTTGCGGAGGCTCTCATTATACCTATTAATATACCACTTCGCACCATTCTTAACAGCATTCAGCTATTATTATTTTAGATTCAAATCTGTGCACTTTAGATTTCATACATTAAACCCATCTAAGTCCACATATATTTATTGTTGTTAGCCAGTCAGTAGCTGAGTAATATATATCTACATCAATGATGTTTTAATGATGCATTGTTCTAATATATCACCAAAAAGATAGTGGTTGCATGATAGATTAGTGCCATATATCACTGTAGCGAGGTGATTTTTTATGATGTATTGCCCAAACAATGTCATTGGGAAAGAAGAAGAGACACATAAGAAATGGTAGGCTTTAATTTACTACTTTTTCAAAAACACTTCTAATATTCTTAACACAATAATAGCTGCCTTAGTCTGAAGTGGAAGAGACATGCTATTAAAAGAGAGGACTGCTGCAGATATCTGAAGTGCTATCCAGTGGGTCAGAAGGCATCACAAAGACTCTTAAGATGTGTCCTGTTATCTATTTACACCAGAAGACAGAAAGGAAAGGAAATAGTATGAAGGGGGAACCTAGTTTTTTTGTTTTCAAAATGGATGTACATCTGATTAGAGTGGTGGGCCCTCTTCAGCTCCAGGCTGGATGCCTTTGTGGTACAAATTCCAGCTGATTCCAGCTGCACTGATCCAGGAAACCCTCCCTCACTGGAGCTGGGAGTGGACGGAGGTATCAGTTTTGATTGATGGATTATTTCTTTGCACTTCTTTTGCTTGGCTTGTGGGGTTTTTTGGAATCGAGTAATGCTTGCATGCTTTTCTGCTTCTACCAGAAAGGGAAAAGAAGTTCTACAGGAATATGGCTGTGTCAATGAAGCATAATTTCAGGTTAAATGTCGGCCTCTTAAGAAAGATTGATATTTGGGGGTAAGGTTCTTGCCAAACTGCACCTGACCTGGTCTGACTCTACTGCTGCTTGGCTTGGTGTGACCAGCTGTGCCCTGATACACATACATGTTTTGTAGGGACAAAGGGGATGGAGCATCCAGCTATTCCCTTTCTTTAACTCACAAACAGTTGTGATGCAAGACTCAGACCTGTGGTTCCACAGCCATGGACCATGAGTTTAACCCCACCTCCTGGAAGGAACAAGGTCTTAGTGTGCACTGGCATCTTCTGCGAGGGTGGTATTTCAAGCTGGCTGCTGAAGGCTCTGACAGCTGGTCACCTGTAGCAAGAGTGCATCTTAGGACAGCACAAACATAAAGGGGAAAAAGGAGACAAAAGTGAGCGAGCTGAGCATCGAGCCAGCAAGGGCAGCCGTGAATTGAGCTATCCCTAATTGTATGCCAAGTAGGACTTCTGAAAACTGTCATCACCACAGCATCTATTTAATCCCATGGCTGCATATAGCCCAGTGCTCCCAATGAAGATGTTGCAAGACAAGAAATCACATAAGCCACATCAAAACTAAAGCTGGTGTGCAAAAGGCATTTGTTTCCTCAAGAAAAATACTGCTGCACATGAAATATGAAGTGCATTGATTTGTCTGGTCATGCTTTTCCTATGTATGTCCTTCCACTGACATCAGCTGGAACAGTGAATGAATAATAAGGAAAAATTAGAATTATTTGGTATTAAAGAACAAAATCCTTGCTCACTGTTAATATCCAGTTATCTAGTTAATATGTATCTAATGTAGAAAAAAAGCATTAAGTAGATATTGTACTCCAGGCAGAAAATACTAGACTTTAATTAACTGAAGTAAACATCTCATTAAATGTCTATTTCTACAGACACTAATGAACCTTATTGCTGAAGGGGCAAAGGAAATAAGACAATGAATAAGGTAAAACACATTCCTTAACAATTTTGAGTAGTAAATATTTCCTGTGATCTAACAAGGTATAATAAGAAACCCTACTATATTAAAATGCCTTTAAGGATGTACGAAAACTGATCTCTGATCAACTCAGCTAGAAATTAGACCACACATTTCCGCTTGGCTTTTTAAAAACTCCTACTCTGATTATAATGCACCATTGGAGAAGATAGCACTATTTATTTTAGGATATTTCACACTGGGAGAGCAGAAGCTCTCAACTGCAAGGCAACCTTGGAAAAGGTAGAGAGAAATCTGAGCCATGAAAACCTCCATTTCTAAAGTTTTCTTTAGCTCCTGCTTGCTCTTTCAAGGCCAAGCAGCCTGCCTTTTATCCTACCTCTCCCCGTAGGCTGCATGGTGAGATTTGTACTCGTCGTGTTCCCCTTTACCTGCGAAATTCAGGGCATGCGGCGTTTTTCCCCAAATCCTGCCTGATGCCATGCTGAGCCTTGCCAGGTCCCCAGTCCATCATGGAATGTGGCTTTTTCCCTCTCCTATCTGGTGCTTCCAACCCAGCATGGGAAGGGCTGTGCTCACCACCCTCTGCACCCAGTCTCACCCCTGTCCCTTCCTCTATTCCTAGCTTCCCTTTCCCACCCTCTTTGCTGCTTTTATGACGTGCCACCAGACCCAAGAGCTCCCCAAGACTGCCAATTGCAAAGTGTAGGTCTGGACCCCCAGGAGCTCCCCAAGACTGCCAGTTGCAAAGTGTAGGTCTGGACCCCCAGGAGCTCCCCAAGACTGCCAGTTGCAAAGTGTAGGTCTGGACCAGTGTCGGTGAAGGCAGCAGGCCTGCCTGCGGCCTAGCTCTCTTCTCCCAAGATTTAGGCCCTGACAATATCCTCCTGTTCCCATCAGACAGGAAAAGTTCCTCATGCTGAGAGGATCCTAATAATCACATTCTCCAAACACAGCGGCCTTGATGACAGGGGTACAGGCTGCCCTAAGCCAAGAAGCAGCTATGGGAAGGTGCTTGGGAGTAACAGAACATGTTCAGAACCAGCCAGAACAAGAGGGTCAAACAGCAGGTGTGCGGATGCTTTTAGGCATCAAAGGCAAACTAACGCTATTTAGCTATAAGATCTGTTTATCAGAACTCGTTATAATCACTGACCAATCAGTGGGTGTGAACAGTGTGTGTAGCCAATTAGCAGTTGTTTAGCTTGCCATGTTTGCAGTAATAAAGGTACAGAATCTGTGTGATTTCACCCAATAAATGGCTTCAGCTAAAGTTCATATTGAATTGCGTTTTGCCCATTGCTGGTCTCCACAGACCAGGATAGGGCTCTCCATGGCTGCTGGGACCTTTTCTGCTACCCAATCAGCCTTCACCTTGACTCTGCTCCTCAGCTATAGGGAATGAGGCTTTTGCTGTCTGCATATTTTCCCCCCTCACACCCAGAATGGTTCTCTGTCCATCATTTTAGGGTTTCCAAGGTGTCGGCGAGCGTGAAGAGCCCCAGGAGCTGTGTTTATCCTGGTGCCCTGCTACAGACAGGCAGTTCTCCTGTCCCCAACGTGCTGCAGCACCACCAGCTTTGGCACTGGGTCTTTGATCAGCCATAATACTTCTGAACAGGAGGAGGTGCAGCTTGGTACATACAGCTCGTGTTACTCATTCATCAGAGCTTGCCTCTGCCGTTGCTGGTTATTTACAGGAGACCCTGTTTCTCTGTCATGCCCAATGTTGTTTTTCTCCAAAACATCAGATATAAGGCATCGCTGGAGGCAAGATGCCCAGTGTGGGTGAGCAAATCCGCTTTGCTTCTGCCCTGGAAATCAAGATCAGTCACGGTTTACGGTCCTGAGAGCCAGATGGTTAGCAGGGCTGTTGAATTCATTTCTTGGTCTTTCTGTGCATAAATCCCACAAAATGCTTTTACCTTCCTACAGCTGGCACATGTGCCTAATGATTCGATCTTTTGCATTTTAAATATTTATTCAGTGTTTAATTTGAACCCCCGAGACTAATCCCGGTGCCTTAACTTCGCCGTCAACTAGTTTCACTTAATCATTTCTATCACTGTTCAGCAATCTTCAACAAATTGACTTCATATACTAGTAGGACACAATCCTTTTTCTATTTGTATTTTGGGGGTATTTTGTAAAGAGCTACTGGTGATCTTTTTAAGTATTACAAGGCATTAAACTGTTGTTTCTGTCTTTTAAATTATAGATGGTCTCCATAGAGACACTGAAGTTCCACATTGCTCTCTTGAATTGCCTGAAGAAGTGGCACTTAGCATTACATTCGGAACAATGCTAATTAGCAAATGCTGAATTTTAAACAAGCTTCACAGCGAGGTTTTTGTCTGATAGGAGCAGCAACCAGCAATTGACTGACCAAACTGACAAAGCTGAATTACAGACAACATGCTATTTAATTATTCATTAGACATTTTACAGGGTTAACTACAATAGGCATCGTTCCCTTTCTGAGGAATCCCCGAGCCAAGCGTAAGTGCCTCAGAAATCCAGCATAACAAACAGCTGGACAGGATCAGCAAAATGAAACCTGCTTCCCAAATTACAGGTTTATTGAAGGGAAAAGCTGAAAAAAATCTTTGCAGCCATTTGGTAGGAAGGCCCCGGTGCACGTATGGAATAGAAATAATTTGTCAGGACCCCGCTCCTGCAGACAAAGCTACTGGAAAGGGGTTGGTTCAGGGAAACATTGCTGAACTGGGAGGAGGACAAAACACTCTTTCCCAACCTAGAGTTAGGCCTGGGCAGTGCTGGGCAAAGGAAGATGGAGCGGATCTCCCCTGGGGCTCCTGAATCTCTTGTTTCTGCCCAGAACCATGGGCTGGGGTGTCTCTGACCCACATGTGTGTGTCGGAGCACAGGTTCCCTGGCACCACGCATGGGGGTCTTCAAGGGCTTGCTGAGAGGCAAGCAGAACCAGGCAGATACTGTGACCACAGCAGAGAACAGAAGCTGCCAGGAGCTGAACACAGCAGCCAGATGTTGGTGATTGAGCTCATGAACCTGGCAAGGTAAGAAGAAAAAATTCTGGGGAAGGCTAAGACCTTGTCACTTCAAGAAAAAGCCACGGCCAAAGGAAATGATTGCAAGAAGGGGGAAGACTTGTGGATCCATGCAAAAGTCACAAAACGCAGGGAAAGATCTTGGATAGACATCGATCTGAGCCCAGATACACTTAGGAAACAGACACTGGGAAATCCATGTTTATTCCACTGTTTGGTTTTGATCTGTGTATGTCTTGTGCTATCTAAAGCAAAGACCATGTCTCCTCCACCACAGCTAGTGACTGAGGACGATGTTCTGCCTCTCCCAAGCCAAAGGAACCCAAAGAGGAAACACTGCTTGCATATGGAGACCCAAACACAGGACCTGCACATGTCCTTGCCAGGGCTGCTTCAGGTGATACTCTGGTGACTGTAGTAATCTGTGGTTAGACCCGCAGACTAGATGTTAACTACCAGATGCATCTCAGACCAGGTGGATAATTTTGGGCCACGCTTTGTGCCAAGTTTTCTATTTGGCTGAGGGCAGGCAGACTGCTTGCATGCTCTGTCCTTTCTCTGGAAGGCAGGGCAATGGTGATTAATGGCATTGAGGGCAGGATGGTTACATGTGTGTGTTGGTGTAACTGATGTTTGTGGACACCACTGATCCTCAGAGGGAAAGGTATTTTTAAAGTGTATGAAAGTGATAGTTCAATTTCAGTAGTAATGTAATCTCTTAGCATCCTATACAGTCTTTGCTATTTACATAGAAGACAATGAAAGGTCCTGGGATGATCTCTGAAAGCATTGAGGCTAAACCTTCTTCCCTTCATGCATTCAATGTTTCTGTAACTCTCTCAAAAGCTTGCCATGCAGGATGGGTTCAAAAACCATGAAACCAAATTTCACCTCATCCTCACAGCTGTGTGACCCCTCTGGGATGGATGTGGTACCTGCAGATGCCGTTCAGCACTGCAACAGGCACTCCCCTGCTCTGCCTGGGGAGGAACATGAGTGCAAACAGGACAGCTCGGAAGCAGTGCATGCTCCCTTGGCTGGGACAATGCATCAGTATCAGGTGTCTGTATCAGGGGATTATGTTTTTCAAGATGAGATAAATGAGTAGGATGAAACCTCCTATCTGATCAAATGGAATAAAATTCAACCGGTAATGCCATTCACAGCTGTGATGATACTTCACCATCTGTATTATGGTATAGCTACTTATATTTAGGCTAAACCTTAACTTAATATAATAAAATCTATCTATCTTTCGTGGTTTAACCCAGCAGGCAGCTAAAACCACCCCATGGTCATTCGCTTCCTCCCTCCCCAGGGGGATGGGGGAGAGAATCAGAAAAAAAAGGTAAAATTAATGGCTTGAGATAAAGGAAGTTTAATATGACAGAAAAGGAAGATAACAAAAACAATAATATCAACAACGTCACACAAAACAAGAGAAGAACAGCACAGTTGCCAAGCACAGTTCCCAAACCACGCTTTAAGCCCCAAAACAGCTTCTCCCAAGTTATATACTGGGCATGATGTCATCTGCTATGGAATACCCCTCTGGCCAGTCTGGGTCAGCTGTCCTGACCACATCCTTTCCCAGCTCCTTGTGCAGTGCCAGCCTCCTCACCGGCGGGGCAGTAGGAGAAGCTGAAGAGTCCTTGACTTAGTTTAAACATTGCCTAGCAACAACCAAAACATCAGTGTGTTATCAACATCACTCATACTGACTCTGAAACACAGCACTATACCTGCTACTAGGAAGAAAATTGACTCTATCCCGGATGAAACCAGGACACTATCTAAAGTGGTTCACAGACTGTAGCCAATACTTTTCCTACTACTGCTTTTTCCTATCAGCAGCCATTGGACTTGCCACAGGCATTTGAATGATCTGTCCTAAGAGAGACTTGCCCTGCAAGCAGTCTCTATACACTCTATTCCAGTAAATAATACCTGTACTGAACCTGACTACCAGAATGATCTCACCCTGTGTGTTGTTTTCTGTGTGGTGCCCATCAGTATTATGACTGTGTGTCCCAAAACAGAGAAGGGTTCACATAAGAACACATTTATTTCCTGTTTCCATTCAGCCTGTGTATTTTAATCCTGCTAGTTTTATTGATGGCATTAACAAGGCTGGGCACTAAAACCTGCAGACTTCTTCCTCTCTCCTGGCACTGAGTCCTACACACATCTCAGTGAGCAATCGGTCTCCTTTCATGTGTCCACTGCACATGGCACTGTAGGAGAATACATGAGGGAAAGCCTGAAACAGTACCTTTTCATTTGACAGATGGGAAGTATGGAGATGCTGGGTCGCCACAGTTGCTGGTTAAGACGGCTACTCTCAGCAACATCCAGGCACATCAGCTGAGCTCAGCACAGTTAAAGAGGTTTGAGTGAGCCTGCAGCTTCTCCTAGTCACCAGAGGGTTCAAAAATGATCAGGCAAAGAGAATTAAAAAAAGAATCTGGTGTTTACCCATAACTTTCTCTCTCCATTTGTATGGTGCCAGCAGTATAAATACCACTTCTCCATTATATGACTGCTTTCTAATCTAGGGTAAGATCCTGCCTCAGGGATGGCATCCACAAGTGGATTTGCCCTGCTTGCACGAGGAGATAGTCAGACACTCTGTAATCGCCCCGAGTCCCCAGATTGCCAGTGCTGTTCCATGGTCTGAGATGTTTGTGAAGAAAAAGGCCCCATGAAATAAGGCACTGGCATTCTGACCTGGGACGACTCGCTGAGTGTGCCCTGTGCTGGCTTTAAAACAGCCCTGTTTGGGGCTGTGCAACCTCAGGCAGAGCAGCTCTAGTCCACACAGAGCTGGGGGTGAGCAAGGGGTTTGGAGGAGAGGGTCCCAGTAGGGTGAGAGAGCAAACACAGGGGCAGCAAGCCACAGCCAGGGTTAAGGGCTCTTGCAAGCCCCGAGGATTGTAAAGGTATAAAACCTCACTGAGCCTCAGAGTCCTCCTCTGGTGTCTCCCATGCTGAGGAAGGAATGATCTGGGGGAACGACTTGGCTGAATGAAATGAACAGAAGCAAAAATGAAATGTTTGCTGAATAGTTTTATGCACTTTACTGTGTTTTCCTGTTACCTAGGAACAAATTAGCAATTACTTAAGATCTGATATCCAAAGAATGCACCTATGCAACTGGCCTGACTGTATGTGTTCGGGCTGCACCTCGTTCTGCATGTGGGTTTGAGCAGTTTGGGCTGTGTCCAAAAGTAATTTGAATCCAAACAGTGCTTGTTCTTTTATAAGAAGGGTTCTAATCACTGGATTAAAAACAGAAATAAGAAAAAAACCTAAAGTGAGCAAAAGGAATTTTTAACTGCAGTATAGCTCGTTTGACATTTCCACATTTATTATTGTAGTGACCCATCACTTGGACCCATCATTTCAGTCTACATTGGTCCAAGAACTATGAAGCAACAGTACTTTCTACCAAAGCTGTATTACAGTGCATTAGCAAGAGAGCTCATTCTCTCAGAGCTGAAGATGTCTCCTTAGACTAATGTTCAGCTTCTGTATTTTCTGCCTTTTGGTTGATTTATCCATGCAGCCATAATATCACAATGCTTTTATGTTTCATTTCCTAGCTTTCTCAAGGAAACAAACCCAAAAAAAAGGTAATTTAATGCACTCCACAATTACTATTTAAGCATTACATCATCAGAAAGGCTGTCACTAACTAGTAAGTGGTCCCAATGACAAGACAGCATTACCTAGCAACTGCAGAGAAGTCATTAACCCTTTTGTGAGTACCTATCCACCACTGAAGCTGGAAATATGTTGCAGGAAACAAATGCATATGCCCAAGTGCCTGATAAAAAACCCTCAACTTCTTTATGGTGTGAACATTTTGCTCTGTAATTCTGAAAAGATGCCCAGTTCAGTTCTGTGAGAGAACATATGAGGACCAAACGCCTGTGAAGGCAGCTTCTGAGAAAGGAGGGAAGCATGATGAATCATACGAGCGCTGTGTGTGCAGACGCAGGGTGAGACAGGGGTTTTTTCTCTAGCCTGAAGAAGGATGACTGGTTAAAATATTACCAAGAGTCTCAGGAGGTTTATTACTTGTACAGCTCATGGGCCTTTGCAGCCCTCCAGAGCATCATCCAATGTTTCAGTGAACATGTTGTGTTCTTCCTGTATTCTGCATGGCAGAAAGAGGTAGAGTTAGCTGTAAGCTTTGAATTTAATTAAGATTTATGTGAAGGAAACAAAATTAAATGTGAACTCTGCCATGATTTACATGGGAACGGGCATGAAGCACCTGCGGGGCACCTCCCAGGCCCTCTCCTGGCAAATGCTACCAGCCCCTGAGTTTGTGCACCTCCCAGGAAACTTCTGGGACTGCTTTTGCTGCAGGGCTGGAATCTGCAACCCTGACTGAGAAACAGAGCAAGGGCCTCTCCTGCAGCTGCAGCTCACAAGGCCACTCGCCAGGAAACTGGCAGCAGAGCAAGAGCTGCAGGCAGGAGGAATCTGGAAGAGGCACCATGAGCCAGGTCTGCGTGCTCAGGACTGGACTGGCTGCCAGCAGGGCAGCATCTCCATGGGCCGTTACCTTCTCAAAGACCTGTCTTCAGTCTCCAGAGCATGCCACCTTTTCCTGTTGTGGTCTTGTGCACAATGTTCATGTCCAGAAGATTGCCAGGCACAGACAGAGCTCAAATCCTGATGTTTTATGTGTGAAGAAAGGATGGAGAAAAAAGACGTGGGTCCTCCTGTTTCCACCCACCCTACACTACAGATCTTTCCAGGCCCTTGGAAGGACCTCTGTGGGGATGTCAGCAGGCTCTTTCTATCTTCAAACATTGCCTTTTATTTGGTTTGAATGCATATGTATAGTAACAAACCACAACAGACCAATTTGCAGGTCTTTTCTTCAATGACACAGCCTGCAGTAGCCATGAAATCAAGCAAGCCAGGAGGTTATGGAAGTGTGAGGAGAGGAAATCAAACCCAGAAAAGATCAGGAAAGAAGAGCACCTATTTTCTTTTCAAAGATGGTCTGGAGAAACATCACTCTAATTGGAGCAATTCTTTGGTATTTTATTCCAAATAAGTAAACTGTCCAACCCTATTATATATGATGGTGTGTATTTGTTCCAATGGTCTTTAACTGGGTGCTGGGACTGCACCTCTTTGTGTGTTTCTATTCCAGATAACTAAAACAAGCTCTGTAAAATCCCTCAGAAAAACACAGTGTCCCAGTAAATCACTACTCTGATATGATTAGAAAAAGACAGCCTTGGATTACTCTGTTACTTTGTCATAAGCAATAACAAGGCACAGCAGTAACTACTCAGAAGGAAAGAGTGAGGGTTTTCAGCAAAAGTGCAGAGAGGCAGAGAGGACCTAATCTGTGTCCTGCAAAGGCTCAAGCCTGCCAGGAGCTGACACTCTGCCCCTCGCTGACTTCACTAGAAATCTTTCAGCATCTCATAGGACTGCTGAGCATCTGGTAATGCCGACCCTAGTAGCACAGTTCCAAGTACTCAGTGTCCACATCACCTGTTAACATAAATTATAGTCAAGGGGATACAGTATTTGGAAGAGCTGGTCCAAATGCTGGTGAACACCTCCACTATTTTAATCAGGTTAAAAAGGCTGCACCCACTCAGGCCACGAATGAAAGAGTCATCAGCAGTGCCATAAGGATCAAACCCTATAAAATGGCTATGCAATATTTTCATATCATAAAATATGTACAGGCATTAAAACTGCCAATCTTGTCGCCTACAAACCCTGCTGATGCCTAGGAATTTACTGAACTATCTGCAGAGCTTTCTGAACTATCTTTAGGACCTGAGCCAAATCGCAGACCCTGACCCTTCTTTGATGCTGTGACCGCTTTTATAGCACCCCATTACACTTGTTCTTCTTATTTTCATTAACCAATTCCTTAATAGCAACAAGAGGCTGTGTGCATTCCACTGCGAGGAGGTTATTACACAGTAAGTTTGTTAAATCCATTTGATCTATGACCTCGCATTCTCTAACACCATCCGAGCAGGCACTGGATTTACAGAAAGCGCTGTATTGCCTCCAGCATCCAGGCACCTAAGCCCTTGCACCTCACACAGAGAAACTCATTAGAAAACCAGCCTGAAGGAGGGGAAATAAAATTAAAACAAAACATGGAAACTGTTGTTGCACAGTAAAAAGTGGCCCAAAAGAGGGTAATTCCATTAGTGCATTTGCCAACATAAGGCAAAATTGCAACTCTAATGGAGACTTTCAGCAGAAATTATAAATGAGCAATGAAGATACCGGTCTTTTCAAGTGCCACATGGTTCACTAGAGAACTCACAACCATTTAATGAACAATTTGTTAAAGAAAAGAGAAATAGCAATTTTTTCCCTCAATTAAAGTCAATGGAATTGCGTTTATAAGTCAACTGTAACTCAAAGTGACATTCTTGTGATATTAAATATTCATTGAAATTCTGCATTAATACATGTATTGTTCTAATGGATCGTTTTATCATTCTATTCTCTGTGAGTGCTCAAGTCCCTTTTTCCTGTGTAGCACTGTGTCTTACCTAATCACATTGAGAAAACATACACAACTTCAAATTCATATGCTGTAGAAGATTTTTTTAAACTTAAGCTGCACAGCCAGTGCCATCTCAGAGGGGCAAACTGATGGGAGAGTGATACCTCCTCTACTCATTAGAGAAAGACTTGACTACCTAAGATAGAGGCCAGATTTTTTTTTTCAAAAATATTTGCCATTCTGCAGTTCCTGTTCTCTTTTGACCCAAGCTATCTCTGCCTTTGAAAGCCTTGACCCTCTTGGATAGTCTTCAAGGTCTGAATTGAACTACAGAAATTATTTTAATTTAACTTCATATTAAAGCTAACAAAGAGAAATGCAAAATGCAGTGTCAGACAATGAGGCAATTAGAAACTTCTCTTTTGCATATCCTGCCATTTGTCGACTTGAACACTTTGCATTTAATTTCTTTCTTTGTTTTCCTTTTAAAGGAAAAACCCCCACCTTTTGGGTAAGGGCAGAAAGGTGATAGTCAAATTTCCCGTAAATATTAATCTTGGAGAGTGACCAACCCAAATATATTTGCTTGAAAGTTGCTGTTTCTATTTTTATTTTATTTTCTATGTTAGGAACATGTGAGAAGAAGCGATTGTAATGGAAGCTGGGGCTCGTTTTTGACCATAGCAGGCACTGGCAAGTTTGCACTATGATTTGTGTGCATACATCTTGTGTTTCGTTCCCTTATCTTTTTTAATCAGTTGTGAATAATGCAGAGAACGACTGGGTGGAAACCGGAGTTTATGTGCCCCTGAAGATTGAAATCTTCTAATTACCCAGTAATAGATACAGCCTGGAAGTGGCAACACCGGGTGTCCTTACCCCACAGCTCTGTGGCCCAGGGCTGATCCCTATGCATAAGCCCTTTGCTATCCAGCTCCCAATTAGTTCTCAGCTTGTCCTTCAAGACATCCAACAAGGCTGACAGTGAAGATAATGTTCATAAGAGGCCACTTGCCCTGGGGGAAGTCAGCTGTCACTATCAAACTTGTTCCAGCAAAAAATTAAACATCGGGTGTATGGTAATAATGTACCCATCACTATTGCCTCAGACCAGGCTTCAACTGCACCAGAAAGAGCTTCCTAAATCCTCATTGAGCCCTTCTTCTTACTTCATAATGAGTTCTCCTCTTTGAGCATCAGCTCTTGAGGTCATTGACCTGAGCACACACTTAAGAAACTTTGTTAGCTGTCTGAAAACAAAGATAAAATGAAGGCAGGCAGGAGCTGAGTTAATCATTTGGACATATGGAAATAACGTGGTAAGGTTGTTTATATGCAGGCAGGCAGCTCAGTAACAGCATTGCTGCAAAACACCCAGAGGTTTTTAACTGGAAAAAAACAAGGGAGCTGCAGAAGATACCCAGAATTCAAGAGTTTTGATTGAAAGCTCCTTTTCTGCTTAGTTTGCTGTGGGCATAACGAGCAGGACCTGTAATTGCTTAACAGTATTAAAAAAACTACAGCAAAATGCAAACCAGAAAAGGGTGGAAATTTTCTGTTAGGAACAGGGAGACTAACTGGACAGTGGGAAAATACCAATTCTGCAATAAAACTCTTCCTGAAATATACTATAATAAAAGTCCTGGCTATTCTGGGGCCACTGCCAGTGCTATTATGAAGACAGGAGAAAGGCTTGGGGTTGGATTTTGGGAGATTCAGGCAATCACATCACTATTCCCTTTGGTAAGGCTTGAACAAAAATTAGCCAATTCTTTTTCTCCCGTGGCTCAGAACAGTGGCTCCAGAGCTATGCTCTCCTGATGCCAGGAAACCTTTAATTTCCAATGTAGGTTTACCCTGGGCCACTTCCTATGCATTTGTCCTTCTAGAAATGTCCCTTGACTTAAATGACCCTTCATTTCTGGTATTTGTTTTCCTAATAGTATTTACAGAGACCAATCATAAAAGGATTAAATATGTTAATATTGATCCAGAGAGGGGGAAAAAACCCGAAACAAACCAAAAACCCAAAGAAAAACCCCAGAACAGTATGTCTGGCATGCTATAAACAACTGGGGAGGTGGGGAGGTTTAAAGGTATAAAATTTCTCTCTGCATCTGAATTTAAAAGATACTGTGTTTGGAGGTGAGAGGGGAATGGGGGTGTTTCGTTTGATCAACAAGACAGAGGCCAATGACAAAGTTTAAATCTGAATTTGCCAAAGGTTTTGGGGGGTTTTGGCTGGCAATGTGCATAAAGCCCACAGCAGCGATGGGAGCTGCTGAGCTGTGCCCAGCTTCCCCCAGTCCCTCCAGCCTGCCCACATGCAAATGTCCCATCACATTTTCCTGGGCTGGGTGGTTGGGGCAGAATGTGCCTGTGAGTGGCAAGTGCCGGGCTCGGGTCGGCTCCCGACTGGCCCCACAGGATCCAGCCTGGGGCTGCTCTGTTCCCGTGGGTACAGGGAGGGTTTGGCTGGTTGGGAAGGAACCAGCTCCATGACTGACTTCCTCGTGCGGGGCAGTAAAAAGCAGCAAGCAGGGAGCACATGCCTGCTCGTTGGCTCCAATAGTGATAGCAACAATAACAACAAACCCCTTTTTCCAGCCTGGCCCTGCAGAGCAGCCAGAGTAGCCTGTGAGGATGCAATCCCCAGCAGCCCGAGCTTTGTGTGGGGCTCTCTGGGCTGGTTTAAGCTGGGTTCATCAACCACCAGCGCTGGCAGGAGCAAAAGAGCACTCGGCACAGGCTGCAAGACCTGCCAGGGAAGCAGTGAATGCCCAGCAGGTACCCAAGCTGGAGTCTCAGCCAGACCACCCCCAGCATCCCTCAACAGGCAACAATGAGGACATCTGGTAGCCAAGAGCCCTTTCTGCTCGAGCAGCCCCCCACTC
Organism: Porphyrio hochstetteri; assembly: GCA_020800305.1. Lineage (NCBI taxonomy): Eukaryota > Metazoa > Chordata > Aves > Gruiformes > Rallidae > Porphyrio > Porphyrio hochstetteri. Next base: position 2,554,853 of record CM036908.1, read on the forward strand.
ACCGCTGCACACACTGAGTGAGCCTTGGCCTCCACTTTCAGGGTGGTCTGCACAGGCATCTATTTAAATTTCAGAGTCATGTGTGCTCAACCAGCTGAAAACAAGGACATCTATTTAGGAGCTGGAGCACCAGCAGACTGGGAGATTGGGTATTGTCCCCTGCCACAGCAGCGCATGTGAAGGGGAAATCAGCAACCACAAGTACTTGCAGAAGGTAAAGTTATAAGCAGCACTGCTCTGCAGGCTGCCAAGCAGGCATTTGCTGGCAATAGTTTACACTAATTTCTTCTTCTGTGGCATCTTTGAGGACCCTTCCAACCCAAACCAGTATGTGATCCTGTGATCTGAAGCTATGAATTTGGGCTGGATGGCTCTGCACCATAGTCCTTTTCCTAGACCATTTGTTAAACTGCTTCAAATCAGCAAAGTGTTGCACTTGAGTTAAACCTTCTCTGTGGTCTCTATTTCACTAGTTTTAAAACTGGTGTGATAATAATGTTTTTTCTTAAATAGGGCTAGAGGCTAAATAAAGGAGATAGAAAGTATTGTACTGTATTTCAAACCATCCACAACTGTTCCAGGTACGCTTTAAAGCTCTTGTCTTGATGGTTTTCCATCAAGTAGTTCATATTCAAGCTTAGTTCCAAATAAGCTTCAGTCCTCAGCAGCAGCCTGCTAATATTTTAAAAGTTTTGGGGAACTGCATGTGGGCAATAACTGAGTATCAGAGAAAACACCCGAAAAATCTGGGACCCAGCCTGGTAACAGGGACTGCAGCACAGGAGACAAGGACAGTGTTAAAGTCTAGGCAGAAAGCCAAGCCCCCACTAGAGTCGTTGCTGGAACTGGAAACACAAAGGAACTGGAAATACTACTCCCAAGTCCCAGTCCCCTTAAGCCCCTGCTCATCTGCTACCTGCAGACCGTGGCGTTGAACAGAGTTTTCCGAGTTCTTGGACATACCCGTAAGCTCCTTGGCTTCAACACATATGCCCAATACAGTGCCTGCCCCCTTGGGATCTGTGCAGTAGGGTCCCAAGTCTGTTTTCCAACAGCTGGGGTGCACAGGCCTGGCCACCAGCCTTAGTTCCCCTGACAAATTCACTAGCCTGAATGCAGCATCGCTGGCACAAAGACTTGGGATGGACCTTTCCCCTCTCCAGGGACAGTAAGACATGAGAGATTAATTTGCTCATGCATGTTGTTTTCCTCTGCATCAAGTGGTGGTCTCTCATTCTGTGCAAGGTGGGAAGATGTGCAAGGATGGAGAGAAGCTGTCCCCTGTATCACAAAGGACAGCTTGACTGTCATGGATGGACCTACCGGCACAGCTCTTGCTGCGGGCAGCCTCAGAGCACTGGCTTCCCTTGCAATAGAGAGGACTTTCAGCATCCAAAAATGAAGTAGTTAAAACCTGGAGGCTGGCACAGTGTAAGGCATGATCCCAGGGCTGACCACAGAGATGGACCTCAGCTGCTTGCCTTCCAGGCAAGTGGGAACAGGCATGGCACCAGACACAGCTTGTACAGGGGAACAGGCAACAAGCCTGGCTGTCACCTCTTCATATTTTTTTCCCAATGTCCACATTAAACAGGTCCCTGCTGATCACTCCCTGAATCTTCTCCTGTGCACTGGTTCTTCCCCTCTAACTCGTGCAGGGAGTCTGGGAGCAAAACGCAGGCCATGGTGGCTCTGCTGCTGCAGCAGGGCCGCTATAATTTGTAGCAGGTTGCATTCCCAAGGCCATTTGCATGTTTCACCTTTTTTCATCTATTTTAGATCTTCCCTCAAACACTTCTGCCCCCACTCTCCTCTCTTCTCTGCAGGGATTCTCCCGGAGCTGGCTCTACAGAAATCTCTCATCATCCCTAGCAGAGCTCTTCTGTGCAAGTGCTTTGCCAATCACACTCATCTTTTATTCCTCCCCAAGCCTATCAGTCTTGCTTTCCTGCTTTTGTTTTTACCCGTAACACCTTTTTCCTTTTAAATCTTTTTTTCTTTGTTTAATAGAGGGCGTAATAAAAAATTAAATATAACCACAAAACCTTGTTTTGTAAAACTTGGTCTGACCTAGATCTCCAGAATCAAAGAAATTCCAAGCTAGTGAATCTGCCTTGTTCAGCTAATCCTGCCTGATTGCTGGAGTTCATGGGCACTGAGCTGGTAGTGCAGTAGCAGAACATGATGATTGCAGAGTGATGCACTCGCTGGTTTATGGTGAAAAAGTGATGGGGTTTTCAAATCTGGAAACATAAATTGGGATAAAACTTGCTGTAAGGTCAAAAATAAGGTTTGCTACAATAAAATTTGCAAAATAGGTCAAATCCCAGACGGAAATATTTAACAGCAACCTATTCATTTGGTAGTATACTCAATTCATTAGAAAATCTGCATATAAAAAGACTTTGCTGATACAATAGACTAAGACTGATGAGATGAAACACATTCTGAAACTAGCAGGCAACAGTCTGCAGCCAGCAACAGACCTAAACAAACAGTACATTGTCTGGGAAGCCAGCAGGCCTGCCTGCGGCCTAGCTCTCTTCTCCCAAGATTTAGGCCCTGACAATATCCTCCTGTTCCCATCAGACAGGAAAAGTTCCTCATGCTGAGAGGATCCTAATAATCACATTCTCCAAACACAGCGGCCTTGATGACAGGGGTACAGGCTGCCCTAAGCCAAGAAGCAGTTATGGGAAGGTACTTGGGAGTAACGGAACATGTTCAGAACCAGCCAGAACAAGAGGGTCAAACAGCAGGTGTGCGGATGCTTTTAGGCATCAAAGGCAAACTAATGCTATTTAGCTATAAGATCTGTTTATCAGAACTCGTTATAATCACTGACCAATCAGTGGGTGTGAACAGTGTGTGTAACCAATTAGCAGTTCTTTAGCTTGCCATGTTTGCAGTAATAAAAGTATAGAATCTGTGTGATTTCACCCAATAAATGGCTTCACCTAAAATTCATCTCAAATTGAGGGTTGCCCATCGCTGGTCGCCACAGTAGTGTATATATTCATGATATGCTTGCTGAAGAAATGCTGGCTGTCCTCAGCTGAGAGGCCTCTCTAAGTGCCTTTATTCCACCAGTCCCACAGTCACCACAGTACAGTGTTCTCACCACTTTAGCCACATGACCCTGATGCCTACTCCAGCTGTTATTAACTGTTCAAATTAATTTAATCTGGAATTTGGTTGAGACAATGCCTTATGAGTTGTAAATCACTAAAAATACTTATCTTTCCATCTGTAACCTCTGGGTAATAGCTTAGGAACTAAGGCTGCATGTGAGATTCTGTATTGCTTTAGTAATTAACAATACACAAACAGATTAGTTTCATACTTCATCCTTAATAATACCATCATTTCACTGGGAGTGTGAAGTCACTTGCATGTCAAGGGGATGAATCACGAATAAGAATCTGAATTCTCCCCCATCCCGTTCAAATGAGAAGCACTCCGTTCCATTATTTCAAAGTAGCAATGTAACGCAAAAGTCTGGGAAAAAGTACCTAACTATATTTATTTTATTATATTTTACTTTTTCATTTATCCATGTTCACTAATGGCAATCGCTTTGATATGGAGAAGCTTTTTGCCACATCAGAGGAGGAAGGTTATTTTTCCCCAGATAGTAACTACCTACTGTATGGAAGCAAGTCTAATGTGCCTAAGTACTAAAATGGCATTATTATAACTATTGCTTCATAAAACTTCAAACTACCATAATAATGTAATATCAGAGCAATCAAACTTTATGTGACTTTTTCTGCAGGCATACTTCTGCAACCCAGAGCTTCCTACTTGCGCTTTCTTTTGAGGGGGGAGGGGTACTCCTGCAGTACTTTAGGTAATAGTAAATGATCTCCTAATCTAAAGCGGCCTACTAACAGAATTAAATTCAGTGAGTTACTCTTTGTAGAATAGGTACATTGTGGCTTGTGGTGCCTAAGAAGAGCTGGAGGTTAGGATAGAAGGGAAGAGAGGCAGAGAGGAAAGTTGATGGGAGAAGAGGGCTGGGAGGGATCCCAGTGTCTTGGGAGAGTCTGTCCCTGGTCCCGCCTTCCTTGTTGCCTCAGATTTACATACAACCTGCACCGTGTGAGGTCCCAAGTTCAAAACCTGACTCATTGATCTCCACTGGGAACAACCCATATGCAAAGACAATAGCTTAAAAATCAGAGCCAATGGGATCCTGGGGGGCATCAGGAGGAGTGTGGCCAGCAGGTCACAGGAGGGGATCCTCCCCCTCTGCTCTGCCCTGGTCAGTCCCCACCTGGAGTGTTGTGTCCAGTTCTGGGCTCCCTGGGATAAAACAGCCAGGGATCTCCTGGAGAGAGTCCAGAGGAGGCTACAGAGATGATGAAGGGCCTGGAGCATCTCCCCCGTGAGGAAAGGCTGAGTGAGCTGGGGCTGTTCAGCCTGGAGAGAAGCAGACTAAGGGGGGACCTAATTAATGTTTATCAATATCTGAAGGATGGGATGCAGGGGGCAATGACCAGCCCCTTTTCAGTGTCTGTGGGGACAGGACAAGGGGCAATGGCTGCAAGTTGGAGCACAGGAAGTTCCGCACCAACATGGGGAAGAACTTTTCCCCAGTGAGGGTGAGGGAGCCCTGGGACAGGCTGCCCAGGGGGTGTGGAGTCTCCCATCTCTGGAGAGATTCCAGCCCCGTCTGGACGCCGCCCTGTGCAATATGAGCTGGGGAGCTGCTTTGGCAGGGGGTTGGATGAGCTCTTGAGGTCCCTTTCAGCCCCTGTGATTCTGTGATTCTACCATGTTTTGTGCTCAAGAGAGCTGGATGTCAGTGGTGGGTGAAGTGACTGCTGAAGCTTACATCTAATGTGATTCTGCTCAGGAGTGGATAGCAAAGCTCTTCTTGAACGCAGGAAAATACATGTGTGTGTGTATATGTGGGAGACAGGGGTGTACTTCAAAAGTATTAACTCTTCTGAGATGAAACCAGCGTTTCAGGGAAGCAGTAAAGCAGCCCAGGGCACTCACACTGCTGCTCTCGTGGCCAAGGCAGTCTTCCAACAGCTTACCTCCCCCCAGGCCAGCTAGAAGCTCAGAGTGGCCTACTGTGAAGCAACCATTTGTAACCATGTCTCTCTGCTGCTGCAAGCCGAGCGAGGTGAGGCTCTGCATCAACAATGAGGCCTGAGCAGAGCACAGGAAGACTTTATTCTGCCTCCTGACTGGAGTGATAACCCTCTTGGGCAACACAGAGGAAATCAGCAGGTTAGGACAAAAAGTTGGCGGGTGCTTGTGGGAGTGGGGATATGGGAGATGTGTCACTGGCAGCCCTGATCAGAGAGAGAAACATATGGGCTGATGTACTGGTTTGGGTTGGAATAGAGTTAATTTTCTTCACAGTAACTAGTATGGGGCTGTGTTTTGGATTTGTGACCCAAACACTGGGGTGCATGAGGAGTTCGGAGGGGACAGAGACAGGACAGCTGACCCCAACTGACCAAAGGGATATCCCAGCCTAAATGGCATCATGGTCAACATAGAAACCTGGGGGAAGAGGGAAGGAGAAGAGTTCAGAGAAATGGTGTTTGTCTTCCCAAATAATCAACATTATGTGTGATGGAGCCCTGCTGTCCTGGGGATGGCTAAGTACCTGCCTGCCCATGGGAGTGGGGAATTAACTGCTTTGCTTGAACATGGGGCTTTTACTTTCCTGATTCAACTGTTTTTATCTCAGCCCATGAGTTTTTGCACTTTTACCCTTCCCATTCTCTCCCTGTGCTGGGGGGAGTGGGGTGAGCAAGTGGTGGGGGGGCTGATCTGCCTACCAGGTCTTAAACCAGCACAGTGGAGATGAAAAGGGGACAAAGACAAGATAACCTAGACAAGTCTGAGCGGCACAAGCTGAGCCCAACTGTAAAGAATAAAATGAAGAGGAAGAGAAGGGACAGGACAGGCAAAGGATGGGAGTTACAGGGTCATGGTTACAGTGGAAGAGCCTCGGACCATTAAAGCACAGCCTCTTGCAGAGTCCTGAGACGCTCTCACAGTCCCTGAATCCACCCTTTCCTCTGCAAACCCTTGGGCAAAGTGCTCCCTCCCCATTTTGGGTTGGCTGAGGAAGAGCTTTGCTTGCCTTGCCTCTGTTACCTCCAGAGGTCACAGTCTGTGCCAAACCCAAAGGCAGTGGCTCAGATGATGACTCACGGGTGTGTCACCGTGATGCCACACAACAGCTTCCTGAGCTGGGAGTGTAGTTGTGCTTTCACTCTTGCCATGGTAAATTACAGGATTGAAGCAGCAGCAGAAGCACAGAGCTGTGGCTCAAGGTTAGGAAGTGCCAGAATTACGTTTCTTTGCCCCTTCCATTCCCCTACTTCCCCCTACCACTCCCAGTGTTGAAGTCCTAGCGTGAAACCAGTGTTTCTCTCATCTCCTCCTCTTCCCTGGCGCAAGGGGAGCTGCTCTGGGCATGAATTAGGGTGTTGCAATGAAAGAAGTGATGCATAGTTAATCTGGTGTTGCAGAAATTAAGCAATGTGTAATGAGTGATACAGGGGCTGGAAGAAGAGCAAAGCCAACCTGCTGGACAAGACTGGCTACTGCTGCCCTGGGAAGGAAAACAAGGCTTGTGATCTCTGCATGGAGTCCTTGGGGTGGGTCAACCACTTGGGCTCAACTGCCTACAGTTGTTGCTTCCTCTAAGTGTGTCAGTCAGCAACTGCCTGACCCAGGCTCGGGCTGATTGACACGAAGGAGACTGAGGTCTCCTTGTACCACACATGAGAGGTGACTGTGATTGTGAGAAATTAAAATGTCTCCAACTGCTCTCTGAGAAATAGAGGTAGAAATTTGCACTTCAGTGACTGCAGCTCTGCTCAGTGAGGATAAGGCATGTCCTTACTTCACTGCGTGGCCTAAAAGGAATTTGTGAGGTGCTGAGGTACTTGGCTGGCATAGGAAAAATCCTTGGGATAAGATGGGAAGTGGGTAGAAACTCGGGTATGGGATAATGCATTCAGAAAGAAAGCTGCAATGTAATATTTAATACACTGGCACAAGGATGCTGTGGGCAATATAGGATGAGAGAAGGCAGTGTTAGAGTGTTTTGCAATCACATTTGAAATCAGCCAAACTGGAATTTCATGGATAAACCTTAATTGGGTATTTTAAATGTTGAGTGCTTAGTTTTGTAGCCTTAAGACCACTTTTTGCTGTAATATTTCCTGTGTGTGCAAGTGTTTAACATAGAAAGGACTAATAACCCAAGCTAGTGCAAAAATGACTTACCTTCCAGTACTAATTAATTTGATGGGAAAAAAATCAGCAAGGCAATTTCACACTTCAGCTATGCTTTTGTGACTGTGCTGCAGAGCAGCAGGGTATCTTCTTTGGTAGTGAAAAGCTGTTTTCCTTACTGACTGGATTTACTTTCATAGGGTGGATAGCAGCATACATGCTGATTGGCTGGGCACTTGGTGTGTGTAGGAATTTTTACTTCATCCACATCTGAAGAAACAAGTTATTAGAAAATACCTGACAATTTCAAGGTGAAAATCCTTGAGAAACTCGTTTTGATGATGTTGCACAGAGATTCCTAGGGCACTCTGGGTTAAAGCATCACTTGAGAGGGGAGATGCAGTAAAAACTTGTGGAAACAGTGGGTCAGATTTTTGTCTCCTACCAGAAGGCGTAGAGGGAATTATTTTTTAATGTCTTTGTAAGCAAGGCTCAGAATAAGCAGAGCACGTTTGGCAACTTCTGAACCACAGCAGGCTTACTACTAACTTTTCCAGGTTGTATCTTTGCAGATATATGTAAAGTTAGCCTGGGGGGCTGGGGGGGAAGGGGTGGATTAGTAAAAGCAAACAAAGTGACAGCAGTGCTGCTGGCAAAACTTAATGGCCAGTTAGCTCACAATCGAATGTGTATAGCTTATGGGAAACGAACACTCTGTGAGACAAGACTACAAAGCAGTCCCATGCTCAGGTGCTCCTTTTGCTCTCTCCCTATCCATTTCTTCCACCACATCCCTTTTCAGAATGCTTACTGTGCCATCAGCATTGTTATTGCCAACCCCACTGCAAACTAGTCAGATGGGGAATGCTCTTTAATGCCTTTTTTTGGATCTCTCAGGTGATCCAGTTGGTCCCTACTAAAATATTTTTGTCATTTTAAGTGCTGCAACTGGCAGACCAGGTAGGGCTTCTGCTCATGAATCTGTTTTTCAAATACATCATATTTAGAGATCTAGAAATAATTAAAAAATAATCATTATCTAACCCTTACTTCCAAATCTTTTATTTGGATTTAAAAAACCCTAAAAACCTTTGGTAGTTTGGAATATATTGGCACCATTATGTAAAAATCCCTACACCACTTTGTGTTTGCCTTACTGATTGTAAAAGTCCACCTGCTCCATTTGCAAGTATACCACTTGCTTCCCTGGATGTCAGTCAGGAGACACATCAGCCCTCATCACGAATCTTCCTTGACACCTAGGTGTCTGTGGTCAGTAGACATGCTGTGGTCCTGCCACAAGCCTTCCTGTCAGATTTCACTTAGTCATTAAATGTTAAACAAACAAAAACCCAATCAATCAAACAAAAACCCCAACCCCCAACCCAAACCCCAGTTGGAATGCAGCAAGAGCTTCAGTTCGGTGTCATGGCAGGGAAAAGCAAGCTGCATTACCTCTGTTACTTCCAGGCCCCAAGACTGAGCTGCTTTCTTTTTAGATGCTGTCACCTGGGAAGCAGGACCTGCATTCACAGCACACACATACTGCAACACAGGGACCAAGAGAGCCTTAGATCCCCCTCCCCATTCAGCTGGGCAGGGGCTGGCAGCAGCAGCAGCACACATCACTCACCCCCACACGTGCTTTTAACACATCATAAAGCACAGGGTGGATTCTTGATAGCATCTTCTCACTGAAGCGACACAAGTGTGACATCGGGGGAGATCAGAGTCTTCTACCACCACCTCAGTACCCCCGTCCCCTTTCGCCCCACCCCACCCAAGAAAACAAATTCAGGGCCTGAATTATTAATAAAATAAGCATGCTAATGAATAATCTATGTTAAGCATTTTCTTACCCTTTATTTTTCAATTATGATCAGAAGAGGAATATGATTAACAGCAGTTTAAACTTTAGCAGTACAATTTCAGTATTAAATATAAAACTACACTGCAAGTTGATGTATTTAAAAATGGTTATGTATACTCTAGCCTTAAATTTATGTATCAAATACAAGTAACTCAGTTGTTTCTTGCCTTGACAATAAACATATCTAACAAATTTCAACAAGCCAGACATCCATCTTTTCCATGAAAAAAAAATAAGCAAGCACACCAACTCTTATTCATAGCAAGGGGGTGTAAAGATTCAACACTTTCCTGAGTGTTGTGCAAAGAATAACAGGTTCGAGAAAGTCAGTTAAATAAGTGTAATGGCAAACCTAAAACTAAGCTGGAGGACCTTTTGATTAACTTCATATTTCATATATTACTTGCATCAGTTGAGAGCAACATGAGTTACAGAACTTCCATGAAAACAAGCCACTTACAAGCAGGTGGTTAAGCTTGATCAGTTTATTAAAAGGATTATATGACACGGTTGCCTGCAATAGCAGGGGACTGGATCTGATGACCCAGGAAGTTCTTTCCAGTCCCATGTTTCTAAGCCATGCACCGAGTGTATCCAGCCCACACTTTCACATTTGGAAGAAGCCAAAGCCACACACACACACTCACAGGAAGAGGAAAAAAAAATCCTTGATGACACCATTTCATTTCTCTAGATATTCACTATGCAGAAGGGAACAGAGCTAAAGTCCTGTACAGAGGATACATTTACTTGAGGTTGATGTGGTACTGAAGTCAGTTAATAATTAGATACCTCCAGGCAGATTCAGTTACAGGGCATACCAACACTGCACACTGCCAGACAATTTCTAATCAAGCCAAGAACCTCCTGCAGGAACGAGGTCTCTTTGCTAGCAAGCACAGAGCACACTGAGTAAGCTAAAAGCAGCTGTTCTTAAATGAACTACCCTACCAACCGTGAGTGAATGACAGATAGATGGTAAGAAGCATTTACCTACTAGACAAGATCTCTCTGCACACTCAGGCAGAAGTAATTAGTTCAGAGCAGCAACCATTGCTCCAACCTTGCCTGTCTCTTGAGTACGTTCTCTTTAAAAGCTGGTCTACAGAATCAGTGCAGCCTCTCTCAAGCACGACCAGAGCAGCAGTTCACAGCTGCCACCCAGGATTCTACTTTCAAATGGTAGTCAAGACATTCCCATGGTGAGGGCCAGTTTGCTACGACAGCAGAACGCAGCCATAGCAAAAAGCCTTTGTGACAACTACGATCCCAACCATTGCCTACATTCAGCCCATCTAACTTTTAGGCACTTGGTTAAGGTGTCTGGGTCCCTAGTCACCCAGAAGTCCCCCCACCTCCCCCCCACTCCCCAAAATAAAATTAAAAACCCCAGTAATCACTGAAGGCAGATAGTCTCAATTGCCTTCTGGAGGTGTCTCAGCCCCCACTGAGCAAAGCTGCTTTCAAGCAACCACATTCTTAACACAGGCACCTCAGTTAGACAGGATGAATGGAGACTTGCATCCCTTTCAAGAGATACTATCAATACTTTCCAAAACCAAAGGCAATTAAGCAATTAAGGTTTGCAACTCCAGTCACATTTGGAAACTTACAGTCAAGTAATTAAGCTGTAGTCCCTCCCTCCCAAGCATAACAGCCTTCCACATGGAGGCTCTATTTGAAAAAAAAAAAAAAAAAAGAAATAAAGCAAAAACACATTCTTCTTTCAAACAAGAGTGGACAGGGCTGCTTTGCCACTCATTCATGGGGAAGCTGAAGGATCAGAGAACAGTTACTCAGAGACCTGGAATGACTAAGCACTGCTAGTGCATGCAAAGCAGAAGTAACAAGATGGTTTTTAAATTAACCCTAGTCATCTTCTCCACCCCACAAAATTCATGCAAGTGTTTGAGAAGATAGTCAAGACATAATAGCCCCACTTTCCAAAAAGGCTGTTTTGTTGTTGGTTCAGGGGGGTTTGTTTTACATATCATAAAAGAAATGTCCTTTTTGTTCTTTCTGTGGGTAGAGAAATGCATTTTTGGCATGTTTGAGAATCATAGATAATCTATGAAGTCCATGCTGTTTAACTTCTCCAACTAGTTTCTATAACCTGTCAAAAAACATAAGCAACCTATACACGTTGCCCCATGAACATGCATGCTCAGAACTCTCCACTTTAGTGAAATGAGGTGTTACTTCTGTGCTGAGTTGACGAGTCAGCATTACACGACTTTGAGACCAACTAAATTAACATTGTCGTAATATGAAAGGCAAGCACAAGTTCATTTATTTATAGCAAAGGTCTTGGGTTACAGGAGGTCAGTTCTTGCCATCTTGAAAAGATAGGGGATAACTTATTGCATACATGTGCATTATAATTTAGCAGCAAGTCATTCATAGAAACACTTCCCTCCTACTGCTTGTTTTTGGTTTATTATCTCAATTATATATATATTTTAGCTTTACAAAGCATTTAACACCACCTTTAAGTTAATGGTCTTTTATTGGAAAAAAAAGACTAGCATTTACAACTTGGAATGGACATAAATTGTAATCTCTTGAACAGCGATGTTGATAGTTGTGCTGAAGTCCACAGGCTACTCCGCCAGCTCCAAGTCATGGTACAGAAGGTTTTAAAAATATGAGAGTCCAAAGATGCTCCCTTGGTGAAGGTTTCTTTTAAAAATTTTGTGAACGGTAACAGCCCGACACCCGTTTCACTATAGTGCAATGCAGACCATGTTAAACCAGGATTTTCACGCAGATATGCCACCCAGAGTTAAGATCACCTTACTTTTGGAGCACACTGCTACGTACAGGAGAACCATTCAACCTTTAGGGCATTTGCTCTTTTAAGTTTTGCATCCTTCAACCATTTTGCTGCATACCATCCTGAGGTATAAACCAATTTTAAAGTAAACCAGCTATGACAATTTTCTACTACAAATTGAACTAGAATCCACTGCTGATCAGGAGAGTGGATCTCTTTAGGTTGGTTTTTTTTTTTTAATCCTTTTGATACAAATGTCTGACTGTGCTCAATTGTCAAGCTGCATGCATGAAAAACCGGCCAGCCCAAACAGTGTAATAGTCATTAGCAAATGGAACTTTTTGAGTTCACTAAGTGCTTCCTTTTTTTTTTTATTTTCAAGGTAGTACAATTATATTGTAAAACTGATGTTTAACTTTTATCTTTTGGGGACAGGACCACCAACCATTACATGCAGTTTGTGGACAGAAGGTATTTTGACATTCAGTTTTGCTATACAGAAACAGAATGAATAAATGAACATTTTTTTTTTGCAAGAGGTAAGTAAAAGATTCAATTTGATTCTTCTAGAGGAAAAAAGGTGTAAAGGAGGTCTCTTCACTTTGCAGTCATCATCTGTACGAATTCTGAAAAGATAAAAAGTCACTGTGATTTACTGTCTCCAGAGCACTTCAACTAGTAACTCTTAAACACACTTGGGCATTAAAAAAAACCCTTTCCACTCAGTACAAGTTTTTGTCCACAGAAATGGGACTACTGAATAAGCTGGTGTTTTAAGTGGTGGGTTCGAGTCAAGACAAGCATCTTTTTACCTTCATAGTTGACTTGCCCATCCCCATCAATGTCTGCTTCTCTGATCATTTCATCTACTTCTTCATCTGTTAGTTTTTCTCCTAAGTTTGTCATCACATGACGTAGTTCTGCTGCGCTGATGTAGCCGTTGCCATCCTGTGAGGAAAGAGTTGGACAGTCAAATCAACAATCCTAACAACACCTGAACTCTGAAACTACACCTAGGTCTCTAGAAAGTGCTTCTGAAGTAGCCTTATGGCACTTGGGACAGACACACACTGTGTAACCCTGCATCATGTACTAGTTTCACTGCCTCACACAGCATGCATATCACCATATCCTCCTATACAATTCCTGTATTGCAAGAACAGCCACATGCCTGATTTACAGCTCTGATAAGGTGTTTTTAGTGCTTTTGAAGAGTGTTCAAAAATAAACCCAGAAACAAAATGGGTTTTGTTTGGTCCCTGCTGCCTAAGGCAAAAACCCAAAAAATCCAAAACCAACACAATTTCCCCACCAGCAAGAATTGAGTCAGCTTTCTCTCCTCTGTAATGCTACCTCTATAACTAGACCACAGATAGCCAGGCTTGGCTTCTCAAATAAGATGTTACAGAACAAACCTTCAAAAAAAAGCATTTAAATTCTCCCCAGAAGGAGCTGTAAGAAGCTTCATGGCAAAAAAAAAAGTGACACTAAGTCAGCATTCCCATTACTAGTATCTAAACCTAGAGCTCACCCCTACCTATTTCAGATACTATCTTCTTCCATCTACAGGAAGATTACACCAGCTTAGAACAGGAGTTCCTACAGCCATCACAAGCAGGTAAGCTACCTCAGTGGCTTTAGAAACAAATCTACTCTGCAGAAACAACCCCACAGAGTAGATGAAGTATCAACCAAATAACATCTCCATTGGCACATTTTCCAAAGTACTAGTGGCTGGCACTTCTTTCCATAAGCAGCAGTAAGGTTGTCTTCTGCATGTGTGCATCAGCTGGTGCAGCTGCACCAGTCAGTACTCACATCTGTCATCTCCAAGCAATCCAAAGAGGGGAACCCATTCTAGAAATAACTGCACTACATCATCTGTGCCCAGGTATCCTTGAAGATGGAAGGAGCTGAGCAACCTCCAAGTCCACGTACTGAAAACAGAACCTGCAATACCTCACATCCCTCTGAACACTGATGATTGTTTTATCTTCAAAAGCTTCCATAAGGGAGTATAAAACCTTGTGCATCCATTCAAACATCTCTCCACTCCTCCCAAGTCAGAAGATACAAAACACAACCCACTCCTCCACCCCCAAAGAAAATCCAGACCACCCCACAAGCACCAACTTGTGCTTATCCCTGCTCCTAAGGAAAGGCCAGAAAGTTTCTCCTATGGCTGAGCCTAAAGCTCAGATCTATGTAAAGCACGTAGAACCAGCCCACAACAGTCCTGGTTCCATTTCCAGAACAATCCCTGCTCTGTTTCCAATTCCTCTGCTTTTACTAGAGGACTTTTTTCACTTCTGGGTATGAGAGAAAATACTGTGAAGAAACCTGGCATCATTACTGCTTCTACAGAAGACTTTTACTGTCGGTAATACCTTGTCAAAGACTCGGAATGCCTCACGGATTTCTTCCTCGCTGTCTGTGTCCTTCATTTTCCTGGCCATCATGGTTAAAAATTCAGGGAAGTCGATAGTGCCATTGCCTTAAGGAAAAGAAACTTCCAAAAATTAAACTTCCATTGAATTTAGCCAGGGACAAGAGTGACAGATCCCCTGTAAACCATTCTTAGGGAAGAACTGGAGCTTCTCCCTCAATTGCTACAACTTCTTTCTTGCTATTACAACCTCCAGCAGCCACTGTGGTGTTTCACACAACAAACTCAACTGTTGCACTCTCTCTCCTGGTAAAACCATGCCATTTGCCACCCAAGTTGCAAGCAAAATGCCAGTCTGGTGCTCCAAGGTTAAGCTACTTTGGTAAGTGATTGGAATTGAAGATAAATCATTAAGTTTCCTTAGAATCTCACAACTGATGTCAGAGATTCTGGAAAGGAAAGCATTATAAAGCTGGAGCTACAAATCCAGGGTATCTATAATTTGAGGAAATTAAACTTCACTAAGATGCTCATAAATCCTTGTTAAAAATAAACTTTCTTATCAGTATGTGTTGTACACCACAAAAGTAATAAGCCATTTTAAGAGGCAATAAGGATCTGCAAATTCAAGTGACATGAGAAAAGCTGCCACTACTTGGTATTTCTGCCAAGCTTAACAATACATGTTCTTACAGGTATTGCACTATAAAACTAAAAATCCCAGGTAACATCCAGGCCTCACCCCTAAGAGCTAAAAGTTTAGTTCTTCAAAGTAAAGATTCAAACATCAGGCTGCTCAAAGCCATGAGAAAAGTGGTACTGTGAATAACCAAGTTCATTAAGCCAGCAGGAACTATAGATTTGTATAAATGGGATTCAGGCCTGTATGCAAGAAACTTTCATTGCACAATTAATTGTGCAACTAAAAATCTACTCTTAGAGGGAAACATGCAAACTTCTTTGGGTAAATGTAGCAAAGCAGCTAAACAAACACAGTTTAGGAAACCCTTTGCAGCTTAAGAATGCCAGATACTTTATCCACAAGCCACATCTGAATACAGGTCTTGTACTCAGCTTTGAAAAATCCTCAATGAACATACAGAATAGCAGCAAAGCATTCTGCCACAAAACAGGTTTCAACAGATGGGCAGGCATGCTGATCTGAAGCCCTCAGTCTCATTTAATATTTAATCTACCAGTGCAACATTGTGGACTGCAGCCTAAAGAAGCCACTACTCAGAATCTGTGTAGCACTGCAAACCCTGATGTTTTTCCAGTATCTGCATCCACAGGTTGGGAATTAAGGTCAACTTACACTTTCAGGGAAGTAGTAGTAATTAATGTAGTCTGATAATCATATAATTTATATGATACTCTCACTCTTTTGCAGAAATAGAGAAAAATTACTCTCACAAACAACATACAAGATCAAAGACTTGACACTACTGAGGAGGGGAAAGCATTTTCCATTCTTCTAACAGGCTAACCATCAGTGATCTAACACACTATATTAGCCTAAACAGTTTCTCCTTTTTGCCCCTTTTCCAATTCTTGGAAGTTTAGTACTATTCCACTCCTACTACATTTTTTACCCAAGACACAATCACAGACATTAGCACAGCCATTACGACCAACAAGAGCTGACAGAAGACATATAGAAAAACTGGGTGGAAGCAGGGGTTAAGGATAGGTCAGGGCAAGTCAGATAGCAATAGGAAGCCTGTGACCCATAAAATATTAAAGACAAACAGTGTAACCTTGCCTCTGCCCATCCCTTTTTTAGAGTCTCATTAATACCGCCAGCATCTCTGACTGCTGTGCAGAGGGCGATTAAAAAAACTGACACTGGTCTGAGTTTAGGTTATACTGAGTTTTGTGAAGCAGCTTCACGAGATCAGTGTCACAGAACCTTCTTTACACAGCCCAAGCATAGAGGTTATCATACTCAAGGTGATCAGGGTGCTAATAACTGCCTTTCCAACACTTACCATCAGCATCTACTTCGTTGATCATATCCTGCAATTCTGCTTCTGTTGGGTTTTGACCCAATGACCTCATGACAGTCCCCAGTTCTTTTGTTGTGATAGTACCATCACCATCTTTGTCAAATAGGGAAAAGGCTTCCTTGAATTCTAGGGGCAGAAACAGTCCCAGTGTTTAGTAACATCACCAGCACGAGAAAGCTGCACTCTAAATATGCACACCACTAACACACCTTGTACAGTTTTAAGAAACATTTTATCTATCTGTCCACATATTGAATCAACTCTCCCAAGTACTGACTTATTTACAGTAATTAGCATTGTATGTGCAAACCTGTTTCATGTGGCTGTTGTCTGCATTACAACTCTACCATGCATTTCAACATCACCTCGGTTGATTAAGTGGAAGGATGCCCTGGGTCCCTTCACCACTGCCAGACTTATAGGAACCCTGAGCTTTGCCATTTACAACGTGTTTTTAAGGCAGCAGACAATGTGATGTCAGCCACAAGTGGGTGACTAGTCTTCAATTCTCATCCTCCTATCCAGTTTGAATGACAAACCGCATTAGAAGTTAAAGACATGGACTTACATTAACATGGAGTAAATCCATTTTAGGTTTATTTGTTGCCTTTTCGGTTTCAAGCTCATCTTCCCTTTATTAAAAAGAGTACATATGCCTGGCTCTGACTCCAGGAAGTTTGCAAAAAATCTAGATTTGGCTCAAATCCAAGAGTCAAAAAATAATTACCTGCAGTCCAATGAAAGCACAGTAGCACAGCCTAAATTAAGTGGCACTGAACCGGTAATCTTCTGGAACATTTGGTTGCTTCTGATTTTTTTTTAAGTGAGTGCTTTTTAAAAAGGCATTAATACAGATTTGAAATTGTCAAAAACTCTTCTGCATATGCTTGAGATTTTATATAGGTGCTCAGTCACAAGGAGCTAGCAAAAAAAGGAGTTTCTCAGGCAGACACTTACCAGCAATCTGTTCTTCAGTCAGCTGATCAGCCTACATGGAGAACAGAACAGTTTAGAACACTGTTTACCTCTAGCTATGTCAAGACACTGCCTTTAGATTTCAGGAGCGATTTATTATTTTTACAAAGCCACTCAAAACCCAGGATCCTGCCTCTGCAAGGCGATTCCCCTCTGCTACCCCATGCAGCCGTTTCCAAAACATACAAGCCAGAGTGTTTCGAAGCTGCACGTGAAGAGCCAGAGCCAGACCCAGCACCCCTGGACTTGCAGAACCACATCTGGTGAACCAGAGGACACAGGGCAGGCTCCTTGCAATTGGTCAGAGAGGCACGAAACCCTTCGTGACACGTGTGAGGTTTCACAGCCCATCAGATGTCATATCCAGGTGACCCTGTTACCTCGTGGGGTATTTGCACATTAGTGGGCTAATGACAAGTGTGCCACCTAGTGATCCAACGCTACTCACATCCATCCGTCTCCCCCACCACGCTGCATCCACTATTGGCCTACCATAACCTTAATAAAAAGGTCTGTACTGTGAAATTCGGAGGAATTACTACTTGGTGTGATGGGGATTTTTTTCTGCCATCTCTGACAGAAAGTGCCGGTTTGCAAGCATCACATTATTTCCCACCCAACCAAGCAGCTCAAGGTGCCTCCCCCTGATATGCGGTTGTTTTATACATCATTTTAAGTGGGCAGATTTAAAATGCCTACTTACAGCCTCCTGTACATCAAGAGGCCACTGCTGCATCTAAAGGTATACAGCTATACAGCCAATTAACTGGGCTATCCCAGAGCTTCACTCTGCTAGCCACATCTTTCCAGAAGCCTCTCCCTTCTGTACAGCTAGAGCATCACAAAAAGCCCTGCTGTCTGGACTCAGGAACTAAAGGGCTCTTTATGGAAAGATATGTATTTTCCTAGTAACTAGATGAAAAACATCTGAATTTTACATGCCTGGTCACAGATACTGGAGAATACAAGATACCAGCTCCTTTTAAACTCATTTTATTGGACAGCTTTTACTAAAAGAACACAGAATTTTGTAGGTCAGACAAAAACAGGCTTCTCATAACCCTTTTGTCCTAGAATACCAGTATTTTGTCCTAAAATACCATTCTTTAAGTATAAAAACCACTTTACTGCAGTGAAAAACAACTGCAATGGAGAATTAACAGGCTATCCAATCTATTATCTCTTTCTTACACAGGCAAAGAGGGTACCGTTGAAAACCGGCTGCGTATGTTAAGTGACATACGCAGATTTCACCTGAACACAGGCGTAGGGTGCTTTTTTTAATGTCTCAATATATGTAAGTTATGGTTAACCAATTCCCTGTATTAAAGTGGGGTGGGAAGGGGAAGAAAAGCGTAGAGATGCTAACAGCTAAAGACAGAGTTCAAGTTGAATAAACCTTCTTTAATATCAGCAGAAAGCTTGTGTTCAAAATCCAGTGCTCAAAATCCAGTTTGCGTTTCTGCAGCCTCGGCGATTTTCCAGAAATCGCGAGGTTTTCCTTAAAGATTATCTAAGGAATTTACATAACAGACTCAGTGCCCTGCAGAACAGGAAACAGAGCCACACCTCGGCAAAAAGCCTCCAACCCACAGCACCGGCTCACTGTCCCATGAGTCGGAAGCTCACTGGTTGTTTCCAAAAATCCGATTTCAAATTAAAAAAGCCCAAGCCGAACAGATTCACGCACACGGCCACGCCAGAAGCGCGCAAACCCACCCTAAACCACAAGGCTCCCCTTTCTGAGCAACAGGCACAACCGCTGCCCGCTCGCTCCAGCTACAGGACAAAGGTACCCAGGGCTGGAGCCATCACCCCACCCAGCCAAGTCATCAAATCCTGTGCCGGTGATGTCAGCCTTCCCCGACGGGAAGGGGAGATGGAGAGACAGAGCCGAGGAACACCCAGATTGCCAAAACGCGATTAGAGGTCAGCCTGCAACTGTTTCGTCGGTCTCGTAGGAAGCAAAAAAAAAACCCGCCTGGAAAATCCCAGCCCTTCCTCTTGTTCTCTTTTGCGAGGAGTTCGGCTGGCACGGCAGAGCCCGACGGCCAGGGATGACGCGAACTGCTGCCGGAGCCCACCAGCGATGCGCTGCGGAAGGCGAGGCGGATGCTGGCATCGCCCAGGCGGGGGAGCGGGAGGCTCGTAGCCCTCCGAGCGCAACAGGCGCCCTTCCCGGCCAGCAGCCACCCACTGCTGCAGTGCGTCCCCGTTTCCCCTCCCTCTCCAGCCGCCGGCCACACCACGTCCTCATCCTGCAGCCGAGAGCGTCTCGGCTCCGCTGCCAGCTTTCCCCATCCCCTGCCTCCCCTCGGCAGCGGCTTTTCCCCCGCAGCCCCCGGGGGAGAGGGAAGGCTTCCCCCGCCCATGCGGGAGTCGGGCCGTTTTCAAGCGAGCAACGCGCACTGCGCCCCGTTCTCCCCCAGCCGGGGGGTGCGCGGGGGCCGGAGAGGAAGAGGAGGAGACATGATGTAATGCAGACAGCGATGGGCTTCGCCGCGGCTGCTGCGTTTTTTTGGGGGATGGGGGGCGAGGGCGCAGTAGCTGCAGCGCGGTGCCCTCCCCCGGGCCGCCCGCTCCCCCCCCCTTCCCTGCGCAGTGCAGCTGGTGCCGGAGCAGAGCAGGATCCTCGCCCGCAGACCCGCGCCCCGCCCGGCTCGGCCCCCGCCCCGCAACGCGCCCTGCCCGGCGGAGGAGCCGCGGACCCGGGGAAGCGCGCCCGGCCCTTTCCGGAGGAGAGCGAGCGCCGCATGCGGGGGAAGGCGAGGCGGGGCCGCGGCGGGAGGGCGCGAGGCCGGGGCGCCCACACGGCAGGCCCCGGGGAAAGGGGAAGGAAACAGCGGAAGAGGAAAGGCCGCAGCTCCGCGGCGATCCCCGCGGTGGGACGGGGGGCCGGGACACACGGCCGCAGCCATCAGCGCAATCACCCCCCGGAGATACGGGCGGTAAGGGCTGCGGCCTTCCACCGTCCCGTCCCCGCGGGGCTCCATCCAACCCTCCCCAGAGGGATTCGGCTCCGCCGACCCGACCGTGCCCGGCTCCGCAGCCAGCCTGCGGAGAGCCCCCCCCACACCAGACCCCGAAGCAGCCCGAGCACCCCGTGCCGCGATCGGTCGAGCTACCTACCATGGCGCGGCGGCGGGCCCGGCGGCGGCTGCACGAACTGCGCGACCACGAGCGGCGGCGGCTGCCTCCTCCTCTGCGCGGCTCGGAGAAGTGCTGGGGATGCGAGCCTGCGCCGCCGCGCTATATATGTAGGGCTGTATCCCTCCGCCGGAGCGGGGACTTTTTCTCTCCTCCCCAGCGCGGTATGTGTGAGGGTGACTGCGGCGAGCAGCCCTGCCTCCTCCGCGGCCCGGCCCCTCCCCTGGCGGGCCCGCTCCCCCCACACAGCCCCCTCCATTCCCCGCCTCAGCCCGGCGGGCGGTCGCCCCGAGGCGCGGCCGTCGGTCCGCTGAGGATTCGGGGCCGCGGAGGGCTCCAGCCTAGCGGTGTTCGGCTGCCGCGGCGCTCCTCTCCCCTTCCCCTGTCTCCTCGCCCCCTGAGGTAAGAGCCACACGGGGACAGGCGGGCGAGCAGCCCCCGCCCGAGGGAGAGGCCGCACTTCTGGGGCGACACGGATACAGCTCGCTGCCGGCTGCGCGGCTGCCCCCTGCTCCCACGCCGAGGGGTGAGGGCAGCTTGCCCCCGGCAGTGGCCATTTTCCGCCTTACGCTGGTGCCAGCGGACACCGGGCCGGCGGAGAGAGAGTTGTCCGCCGCCGGGCAGCGACACTGCGGGGACCCTCCGGGGTCCCCGCCGCCCCTGCGTCGAGGCCTTTCCCCATGTCGCTCTCGAGGCTGGGACCCCCGAGGGTGAGGGGAATCTCGGCCGAGTCGGTGCTTTTTTTCTAGACAGCATCCCCGCTGGCGGTGCGGTGGCCTGCGGTCCCCGGGGAGCCCGGAGCGGCACCTGGCAGAGGGAGGATGATGGCACGGCGATGGGGGGGGTTGCGTTTATAAAGCACCTTCTTCGGGGGATTCTGAACGACAAGGGGCGTAGGACAGAGCCTGTGAAGCTGGTACGTCGACGAGAGCACAGCTGCCTTGTTTATTTATTTTTTTAATCGTAGGGCTTTTCTCTAGCACCAAAATCTAGGTGATGGTGACATTCAAACCAGAATCAGATGGCCTACGGCTGACACATCACTTCATCCCCTCCTCAGCAGAATGGCTGTAGCCTACAAATGAGAGGCAGCAAAAGCATGTCCTGATGTCAAACGTTTTCTTAATTTCTCTACTCTGGGGTTGGGGATCTTGTCCACCAACTGATAATAACCCAGGTAGATATGGTAGCACTGGCACTGCACCTCCTTCAGTAGATATGGGAGCACAACCATGGACCCAAAATGGAATCAAGGATTTTTGGTTCTGTTCATGACAGGTACCCTGAGCTTTTGAGCTTCCTTGTAGTTCAAGGGATTTTAGTTGGGGCCTCTCTCTGTATTTCCAGTGTTGTCCTAATTCTGATGGTCTGCTTGAAGCGTAGCACAATCTTTTAAAATACATTTTTTTTCCTATTTTTGAAAAATGATGCATACTTTCAGTGTTTGAAATTAAGACAAAACCAGATGAGTTCTGTTTGTTTAACAATTTCAATAGCTCTACCACTGAAGTTAAAATTCATTTGCTTGCCTTTCTGGAATGCAGTCATAGGTTGGCAAACACCACAGTTACCTGTTTACAGTCTAGAAGGATTTCTCATAGCAAATAAAATAACATATTCAGTGTGTCACAGTTTGGTCCCCAAACCATCCCAACATTTGTTTAGCAACTACTATCTGAAGTGTGTCACAAAACTGATTTGCAGCTGGCCAGTCTGCAAATTATAGGTTTATAGACAGCTTCCATTTTAGATGCAGAATGCCCAACCTCCCATTTTTAATATACTTAAAAAAAACCCCAAAACCAGAACAATAAACTGCTAAGTAGTGATGTTGGAATTAATTTTTTTCCCACTATGGAAGAAAACTCAAGTTGATCTTTTGTTTTCAAACCAGGCCAATAAATTTAAGCTCTTACTTTCCCAGCTTAATTTCTTTCTGGAAAACATGGCACAATGTTTGATTGATGTGAAGTACAAGAGCTTTTGCATGGGTAAGTTAATCTTGGAACTCCCTGAGTCTCACAGGGATGTGTGAAGGACAATGTTTGTGCAAAAATCATTCACCTCATTGTGATGGTGTTCCACAGGTGAAGATCTTATTATTGAAACACTGAATTCTATATGAATATTGGGCTAAGAAATTTGTACAATTATCTTACAAAGGTATATAGCTAAGGCAGTCTCTTGGGTTTTGGCCAAAATGTTTCTAATGTGGAAGGCTGAAGGTATTATCAGGAGAATAATCTTACCAACATATAAATGTGACAGGTGCATTATTTCAGTCTTGCTAATTTTAAGTCATGTAGTGGGCTTTTCATTGAGCCAAACCTTTACTTGTTCAAAAGTGAAAGGATTAGATTATCCGTCGAAGACAGACTATGAGACAAGTCATTAAAATTTATGTAGATTATTTTATGAACTATCAGCATTACAGTGTTCAGACACATGTGAAGAAACTTGGAAATGTGAAGTACAAAGCTACTCAGGTCACCTTCAATGAATGTTGCCAAAGATTAGCAGGGCCTTTGAGTAGAAGGATTCCTGTGTGTTTATTCCTATTTCTTTTTTTTTTAACTTTGTACATTTTTGCTAACCCTTGATGGTTTATGCTGATTTGTTTCTATTAAATAGGAATTTGAAAATAAAGTTACTTTTAAAGTAGTTTGGAATATAGTTATCTTGCTTTATTTAAGAAACATTTCAGGATGATCAATTAAGGTGCCACAGTTAGGTTCTGCGGTAGTTTCTGTTAAATTGCATCATTCTGTGTTTGAAAATATTTCACAGCTAATGCTCCAAAATAAAATTCTGACTAAGGGGACTTTTTTTCCCTAATTTGACATATGGCAGTGATAAATGTAAACAAAACAGGATACTAATGTTTTGCTGCTTATTTAATTAGAAAATACCTCATCTAAACTGGCATCTGCCTGCTCCTTGTAAATTTGCACTCAGTTGTACAGCTAGATTTTGGTCAGTATTCTTTCCTCCCTTAAAATTTACATTTGGTTGTGGGCAGGCAAGAAATTCCCCTGTCATTCCAATGACACACAACGTCAACTGATTTGCCAGGATATTCTACAGTCTAGTTCAGAATCTCCTGGATGTCAGTGGGAGCTGGACTGGGCCATGGAATTACTCACTGTTTGTGCCTAAAACGATAGAATGTGTCCAGACCATTGCTCAGAGCCTTATTTATGAACTAAAGGGCTGTGTGATAGCTATTAAGATGAATTTATGACTCGATAGATTTATGGTTCTAAGCTATTTTACGTTCTTATCACTCAGCATGCTTTTGTTGACTTGTGTTAAGCACAAAAGGAAATTTTCTAAATGTATTAGTTGCAGTGAAAGACTCACAACCATTCTACCTAGCAGTACCTTTCTAAATGTTGACTCAGTATGGTAGTAAGATTACAGTGTTAGTCCGTGTTTCTGCATATTTTTAGATTGGCCAGAGATACAGAGAGGAATTCTGTTAAGAACAATAATTCTCAGAAGAATAATCACCCATATTACTTACATGCACGGTGTAACCTTGGCTTTGTTAACATATGCACTGAAGAGCAGGGTCTCACACATATAAATTGTTTTCTCATATTATAGATACACATTTGGGTTCTTTTAAATCAAAAGTTGAAACATTTCACAGACATCTGCCCTGGGAGAGTGGATGTGAGAACAGATGGACAGAAGTTTGTCATATTATTTAATGCACAGCTGGGAGGCTGATATTATGGTGATAAGCATAGATAACCAGTATATAATAAGTTAGAAGGATAAGAAGCCAAAATCAAGTATATACGTGCGTGCAACATCTGTGCAACTGGAACAAATTCATAATTAGTTTTCATGGCTGTGATGTTGCCAGTTACACGTGTAAGCTACCCAAACTGGGTTTGAATTCATTGCACTGCTTTTCAAGTCAATTGGAATTCTCTTGGTATATCAGAATAGCTTTTACCCTCTCTATAAAATTCTGTTCCTACAGGCAGTGTTTTTTGGGGAGGCTATTTTCAACAAAATTAATGTTTCTAAATGTCATTGGCAGCTGTGAAAAATCTAAGCCAGTATCCTTATAAAAATACTCTGTGAGCTTCACTAAGATTGCAAATAAGTGGGTGGAACTCCATTGAAATAAAAAGCTGGAACGGAATTGAATTTGACCACATTTATACAAGATGTGAAAATGAAAATTGCTTCAATATTAACATTTAAATTTCCAGACCTGGTAACTCTTTTAAATGGGAACGTACACATTCCTATAGATTACTGTTTAATTTTTGAGACTGAGAGAGAAAAAAACCCCTCCCCAGTCTTTTATATGCTCATGATTTCTTTGTGTTTGCCTCATTCCCACTCGTCTGTATCAAAATCATGTATAATTACAGATTTTCACCCAGCATGAAGTGTTAGAAGGCCATCCATGTAATTGAGTAATCGTAGTTGCTACCTAGGTTGAGTGCCTTGTCTTGTAAAGTTTTACATGGTGATATAAAGCTGATTTAACCACTGGTTAGAACTAAACTGTTTACACATTGCAATTAAATTAGTGAACCCTTTTCTACGTAACTAAGTAAACTGGCCATCCTTTAAGGACAAATAATTTTAAAAGCTTTGGGTTTTAAACATAAGACAGTTTTATTTGGGAACCTGAAAGATCCTATCTTAAAAAGACATGCACAGGTGGGAATTACAGACCTGCTCCCATACATAAATTCAGTCATACACCTTGAAGATTCAACATGACAAAATAATTCTTTTAAACCAAAGTGTTTTCAGATTGCTTTTCCCTGGTTTTTTACACTTGAAGTCTAAAATAAATGAAAAAAGAACAAAACTTTTTCACACAGTCTTTATAAAAAAACACCTTTCTTCATAGTCCTAAAATGACTGGAATATGTGAAAGTAGAATTTTCCTTCTCAGTTTTTGTAATTGCCAGTTTCATAGGAAGGTAAACATTGGATGATTCATGATATAAACAGAAGTTACTCCTTCCATCTTTCTATTGTTTATGTTTTGTTATCATTAGTGTTTTTACGGACAAAAGCCAAATTGTATCCACTGTTTTTCAAGAATCAAATGCACAAGAGGACAGAATATTTATGCATCTGTTTGCAAAGTATTTTGATATTTTTATAGAACACTGTTAAGCCTACCTCCGTCACTGTTGGATGCATGTATATGAACTATGTTCCCTGAGGATCATTCTAGTTAATACATCTGTCAAAGAAAAGTAATGTATTTATACCACAAATATATTTTTAACTATTCTGTGTAGAAAGATATGTACATGAACAGTTGTTCTAATGATAAGAAATGTTCTGTTCCTTATTTCTGTAGATAGACTCCTCAAAATTTTAAGTGATACAATATAACAAACAATAAAACACTTCTTAGATTCATCTCATTAATATGGCTTGAGTTTGCATTTCATTTCTTGAGAATATTCTGGAAAACTGAGTGGGCCAAGAACTGGTTTACTTTATAGGTTCCAATTTCTGTCTTAGAACTAATAGATAAAAACTGAACAGCTGTTGCTGTTAGCTACAGATTTTGAACCAATATATAGCTTATGATGGTATAATAAACAATGGTAAACAAATATGCTTCAGAATTTAAAGCCTGAAGAAAGGTTGGAAATCAGTTTGTTCAACACCAATACTGTTGTTTCTCATTTCAGTTTGTCCTATTTAACATGGAAAAAAACCCTTCAACGTTACTTAGGATCGCTTTTTTACATAACAGAAATTACTAAATGAGCTGTTTCCATTGGGTTTTACACCTCTCCTTTGTCATGAGTGATTCATTTTCATCTGAATATTCCTGTGGGGCAAACTGGGAAGTTAATTTTGCAATAAAAGTCCCAGCTAAATTTAATAAATATATATATATATATGAGATTATGTATGACATAGGCAGACAGGTATGTAAAACCCACAGACACATACTCTAGTGGCCAAGTCTCCCTTACTTCACCCCAGATTGTAATTTTGTACTAGGTCTATTAAAAATAAATACATCTTTTGGTCAGGTAGGGCTGTCCTACATCTTCATGCTATAGCTAGAGGTAAATTCAACAACTCCACATCCACGGTTCAGGTGATGATAATTTTAAATCAGAACCATAATTTCTGGTACAGATTTTCAGCAACTGTAAACATGCCCTGAAGTCAATAAATCCATATTAATTTGCATCAGTTAGGGATTTCTTCTTCTCTTCCTTTCTCTCACATACCCCAAACACGAGTTCCTATCAGTTTGTCAGATTCCTTGGGATAAGAAACTACAATATCAAACCCACCTTGGATGTCAAATGCTTCCATCCAAGACACATCCAGTATTCTAACACATCATACTATGGAGCTGGCCTGAGGTGATAAGTATTACACAGACATCCCAAATTACAGGTGCTGGAAGCCAGAATCATCTCCAGGCTAAATACTCTTCCATTTGTCTTAAGCATATGAAGAAAGCTATGGAATCATTACACCTCTTCATACAGCTATTTTGTGGTGGTTTTGCCTGCATCAATAATAAACCCACCTGCTAATGAAATAGCTTCGCCAACTGCCTGATCAAGTTTTGGGGGGAAAACCCCCTAAGTTTTCAACAATCTTAAAGAGAAGATTAATTTCTGCTATCGGTTCCGAGAAACTGTGAAAATAAATTCCAATCCCTGCAGCCTATTGCCGGAGAGCGAACAGACTGCCTCTCCCCTGGGAACCTGGCATGGTGCTACCTAGGAAATCCTCTACTGAGAGCTTGTCTTTTTGAAAGTCTTTCAGTGAAAAGAATTTTTTTAACGCCAGGAACATCTGATGCCTCCAGAACATAGGTTCTGATATACCCCTTGAGGTTTCACTTTGATCAGTTCCTTGTCTAGGGCTTTAGGTTTTTACCTGCGGGGGCACTAGCGTGTGTGAAGTCCAGCCTCGTTAAAATCTCTGACCCTCGGAGTAAGCATGTGCCTCCATCCTAAAGCACCTCACACCATTGTTGGAATTCCAGAAACAGTACCAAGAAAACCCATCTTTCTTCATACATCTGGAAAATAGGGCTGTCCCATGGGGCCTGCTTTTCTTCCCAACGTTTTTGTGAGGGTACAGTTCACATCAGCTACCTAATTAAATCTCTTCTGTGTGCCTTATTCTGAGGCTGTCAGCTTCTGTGAAACAAGAATATGCCTGAAATCTGGTCTGTCCCAGGCATCTAGCGCTTTGTGCACACCTTTCCTGGCAAGCAGCACTGACCTTCCCCACAGTATGGCTATTTGTTATTATTTCTGTGGTAGCAGAAGTATGCTAGATGCTAATGAAGTACTTATATTTAGTAAGTGCACTGTTACACGCAGGCTGTGAAACTGTCAGCAGCGTTGTTAAAGAGCACAAGCCTAACACAAAGGTGCACTGCACTGGGAATGGGATTTTTGTGCCATATAGAAGGGAAGTACATTTAATGAGTTTATTTTGGTTAGCCTTCAGTTTGGTTTCAGGTCTGCCAATACTGACATCATTTTTCCAAGCAGGGAGCACCATCTAAGACTTCTCTGCATCACTATCCTTGGGGTGGGCCTGTGTGTGGGCTGATGCAGTGCTCAGCACTCCAGATCATTTCACTTTGGCATCCATTCTGCTTCTGCTGTCTCTATCTCCATATTCTATTTTAGGTGCTTACAGAGCACCAATCTCCTTAACTAAAATATAACTGAAACAAGATATTCAGCATCAAATAAGCAAAAATCAAAAGCCTCAAAATAGACTATTTTGTTGTTATTATTATTATGGGGTTAAATCACTTAAACATAGATATCTTCCTACTCCTCCTCCCACTTCTTTCTTTAGTTTGTCTCATCTTGTTCTCTCCTCAGGGACATACTGCTGGCCCATAAGCTTCTGCAAAAAAAATGAACTCTCTTCCGTGATGGGTCCATGGGTGCCAAGTAGTCATCTAGTTCTTGCAAAAAATGTTAGTTAGAATTTTGGCTGTCCCCATATCCTCACGTCAATCCGTCAGCCTCCTGTGGAGCCAGGGAACATCCTTCAGAGAGCGTATCTCTGGAGATATACCCACCAGGCCTTCGTGCAGGTTGTTGCAGTTGGATGTTCCATAAGGTGAGGGTTCCTACACCACTGTCCCAGGACAGCAACCTCAGTGTTGTGTTGGCATGAAGACAGCTACACCTGAACCTGCGCTTCTGAGTGTACTGCTTGGTCTGTTGGTGTGGGGAGGGGTGTGGATTTTTAACTAAGCACCTCAAGGGAGGCATATAGAGGAGTAATTGTTGACATAATAAGGACTTCAGTTTGCTACATGAGATCTAAGTGATTTGGTAAGACTTCCCTTTGATAAGCTTCCCTTATCACCTGCCCCTTGTGAGGGGGGGCTTGCATTTCTCCCTGGTGCTGTGCACTCAGCAGTCAGCACCCCGGTTCTGCCCTGGGAGGTGCCGTGGCTGACATTCCCCATGAACTGAAAGTCATTGCAGGCCTCTTAGCTGTGTCTCTAGCAAATGCCATTTGCCCGCTTGGCACAGAGAGCTCTGCAGTTCCTTCGGTGCCACCTCACGGTCTGCCTGAGCCGAGGCCTTGGCTCGGCTTGGCTCTGCTGACTCTCGGGGCTCTGGGGCTCCGCTAGGGACTGCTGATGGCGATTAACATTGTAACCAACAGCAGGGGCCCGGGCAGAACAGCATTAGGCGCTTTGCTTTCCAGAGACCGCTGTAGCTTCTCGAGTGAAACTTCATTTTCTCCCGCCTCATCCCGCAGCGGGCCAAGGCGGGAGAGCTGTGCGGGCTGTCTGCAGCGCCCGGCCAGGGCGGCGGCCGCTAGCTGCCTGAGGGAAGGCAGCGGCTTCCCACGTCCTGCCGGGTTCCACAGCGCCAGCGCGGGAGAAACAACGGCTGAGACGCCAGAAGCAACGCTAGAGCCGCTGAGCTACCTCCCTCGGCAGGGAGCCGGTAATAACCGGCCGCTAGCCTGCGCCTTCCCTGGCGGCAGGGCCTATATCCTCTCGCGGAAGGTTACCTTACCCTAGCACGGCGGCACCTGACGGAAGCGGTGCTGAAGCATCTGAGGCAGCAGTTTGTCAAGGGAAAGCCGATTGGCTAAAGGGACTCTGCAATGGTTAGCTGGTAAGAGTCAGCCTCTCTGATTGGTCGCGTTGTACCTGCAATGCGTCAAGTGAAGATGCTGGAGTGCGTGTACTGGAGGGTTTCTGTGGGGCCGGCCGTAGGCATGGCGGCGGCTGCCTGGAGCCTGGCCCCGGCCCCGGCCCCGGCCCCGGCCCCGGCCCCGGCCCCGGCCGCGCCCGCGCCCGCGCCCGCGGAGGCTGGCGAGGTCCGTAGCGCTGTCGTCCCTGCCTGGCAGTATCGGCAACCCTAGCGCTAGATTTCCCGCCTCTCCATGCTGCTGCAGCTTGCAGCAATAGCAATTGCTTGGCCGGTGGCCAAACTTTTCCTCAGTCAGTTGCCACTTCAGAGCTGGGTTTCTGTATCAGAAAGCAGCAGAAAGACAAAGCCTCTTTTCTCATTCCATCTCCGTATCGCAGGATGCCAGAGGTACAAAATGTGGCAGTACAAATCTGCTTATTCTGCCCTTCCGCTGTCGGGTGTGAGAAGCGTTTCTTGGACTGCGGCTCCAAGTGACAGTTTGAGTGACAGTTGGAGGAAGATATGCACGGTAAAGTGATGAGTGATCTCTTAAATATCTTTCTGAAACACTGCAGAATCTTTCAGCACAAAAAGATGCTTCTGCAAAATGAGACCCGAACTGCCAAGCTGTGCGGAGGCACGCGAGGCTGGCCTGCCTCCATCTGGGACTCCTGGACATCGTTGGGTGTCTCAGGCCCCTTGGATCTGGCCAAAACCTGCCACAGCCCTGTTGCATAAGGAGCTGTAGACGTGCCGTAACCACTTAGGGGGTTTTTATATGTCTATAATTGAAATAAACATAGATAAACCAGAAGCAAACAAATAACAAAGCCGCCTCTGCACTAGGAAGAGGCTTCCAAGATGGCTTTAAAATCAATGGGAGTTTTAAACCAGCAAAAACTTACTGCACATCTGCAAAGCTATACACAATAAACATGTAAACTTAGAATTAGGTTACAAGCGCTCATAATATTATCTAAATTCTTCAGTATTTCTTTTACTGGAGTGTTGTATTGCTCTTTTTCAAAATCCCGTTCTTGAAGAGTGAGTCAGCAAGAAGTCTGTGAATGTGTCAGGGAGAGCAGTTATTTTAAATAAGGTTTGACTGCTAAGCAGTTATTAAAGAGCATGTTTACATATTAAAAAAATTGCAAATTTGCATATGAACATAACAGCCTAATTTTTTTACTCTAGTGAAAGTTTTCTTCCTAACAACAATTTTCAGGATGACATTCCTCATGTGCTATTGGAAGGATTTTGAGTTAAATTATGTGGCAATTTGATTCCTTTATTCCGTTTGCTCACTAGGAAGTAGAACACTTTTTATTTTAAAATTATCGTGATTTCACAGCCTTACAGAGTACAAACTGCTTTCCTGCTGGCGTGAACACTTCTTACTGTCTTTTTTTCCAAAGAATTCTTTCAAAATATTAAAAACAACCTAGCCACTTTTCCTTGTAGTCCTAGCCAAGTGGAACAAGTGCAGTGAAACCTTTATGGGAAAATTATATGCCTGTGTAATTATAATTACAACGTTTATGAGTGAGGGTTTGTTAAAGTGAAATATAAAAGTGAGATTGCAAGCTCATTGCGTTTCTTGGTCATTTAAAGTATGATAGCGTTTTTGAAAAATTCACATTTTAAAATCTTAGGTCTGAAACAGCTTGAGGTCTCAACAAATGGAAAGGAAATGGGTATAAAACACTGGTAAAGATATTGCACAGTGTTCTCCAGAACAGCCTTAAATGTTCCACATTAGTCATGAAGCCAATTTGTTGTATTAATTTACTATAATGACCGTACAAATAATAGAACTATATTAGTGTCAGAGTACCTGAGAAAAAGCTTTTAGAAGTGACATCGTTCTTCAGTGGGAAATAAATGTACCAGTTTCAGGGTTAACAAGTAAATCATTGGTGCCCCAAACAGGCTCTTGGAAAGCAGACTGCTTAAAAGATAAACTCAAGAACTTTAATGTGCTCAGGACATCAGTTATATTCTAAGAATTTACTTAACTTGGAGCACAAGTAGCTAGAATGAATCAGTGGGAATAAATACACCTGACTTTTTTTTTTTTTTTAAAGAGTTACACTGATCAAGTTCAGGTGATTCCAGATGAATCAACTGTGTGATAATGCTGCTTTTTCTTTTTTTTTCTTTTTTTTTTTTTTTTAAATGGGTGCTCTTATGTAGGCCCTGTCCAAAGCCATCAGTAAGTATAGGAAAGGTAAAACTGAGTGGTAAGAAGAGTTGTTAGGGTTCTAAATATATCACATTCAAAACATTTTGACTAAAACCATGCAGCATCCATTTAAAGCAACCATTTTAAAAGCAATGTATTTACAGCAGTGACATTACGCTAACATCTGTTAAGTGTATGCAGGTCTGCCATCTTATGGAGCGTGAGTGGTACTACCAAATAACAGACTGGAACTGCAGGTTCAGATTGGGAGAATAGTTTCAATTTTTCCTTCTGGGTAATGTGTTCTTTTTTCTAAAACCTGCAGCATTTTGACTCATTGTTTCTGTCTGTTATGCACATTTATTGCATTTATTTATGCATGCAAGTGTGCAGATGGAAACACACAGTCAGCTAAAGGCATTACAGTTGCTATATTCAAGCACAGAGAAGCTGGGAAGCACTGAAGTTGGTTGTTTACATTATATGACACCCTGGAATAACATCATCATGTGTTATTTTTTTCTTCGGGACCGCTGTCTGATTCAGCATTCAGGTTACATGCTGCTATTGAGTGAATAGCTGTTCAGAATCTGCTTTAGCCTCTTTGTTTGGAGTATGACTGTGCTGTGTTTGCTGCAAGCTAGTCAAGCCCTATTCGAAAGACAAAATTCCTGATTTCTATACAGGATTTCTGTAGCTGCAATTATTAGAGTATTATTATGAACAAGTTTGAATGAAGTTTGTACAGGCCAAGGCAGACAGTCATCATGGAAATTTTCAACCCAAGTGATTAAAGTTTGGCAAAGCTATTAAAGTTGCTAAAATGATGCTCTTTTGTTTGGTTGGGTTTATTTTCTATTTTTGTAGAAGCTGATGTCAGATAAACTTGATAAGTGACTTTTGGGTCAGCCAAGAAAAAATGCACAAGAACACAAGTGTTATAATTAGTACATCAAGTATTATTATACATTATTTTCCTTTTAACTGGTGCAAATTTATTTTTAGGTGAAAAGGATTCCTCAGGAAGACCTTATTACTTTGCTTTTGAAAAGATTGAGGTGAGGTAGGAAAGTGTTTGATCTAATTGGTTGTGATACCATCAGATACTGTAGTGGAACACTTAAGCAAATGAAGTTTTGCAGAGTCTTACCATCTGCTAGAAAATCTGGTAGCACCAAAACACTTAGGAGCATGTGTGATTTCTCTGAGTTGTACCTGTACTAGAACATACTCTACGTTTTCTCCATTTAGTGATATAGCCAAATACTTGAGTTTACCCTCACACTGGGAAAAGGTACTGAGCACAAATATGAGCATAACTGGTTGTGTGTAAGAACAGAGTCTTCATGTTTTCGGTTAATTCCCACTGGGAAGAGTTTTCTCTGCCATTTGATCTTGTTTGATCCTAATACCATGTTTTCATATGGGTCAGAGTCCAGTACTCTCTGACCAGGTTCTTCTAGATACTCCACATGAGGGTTTAAAGGTTAATATCAAATTTAATGTCTTTGATACATTTGGTGTTACGTGGCATTGTCATTTAGAAGACTGAAACAGTAGTGTACTGAAGTCACAACACAGTGATAAAATAGAAATTACAGGCAAATCACAAAGCATCATTTTTGTTACGGGTATCAGGTGCTTAGGCTGGTTAAGGTCAAATATATGTTTGTTTTCATTAATTTTGGAGCCATAATCAAGAGGTTGTTTTAAGTTGCCTTACAAGACACACGATCAGGAACAAGTATCTTAATTTTGCCCATTCACATTGACTTCCTATTGATTATTAGTAATCGTTATGAAAACAATATATTATTAAATTGGTTTAATTGTTTATAATTAGAACATAACTTTTACAAGCCATTAAGGTGTGATTTGCTGCCTTATATGTCTGTAGTACCCACTTCATTTTGTTGTTAAAATCATTTACATATAGTTAAAGGCAGGTTAATTTTAAATCTTAATATGGCTGTAGCATTATCAGCTACTGTCAATCCTTGACTTTGTGACAATGCAGACAGCATTCTTCCTCTAACTAGTTTCAAAGTTGGGATGCAACATGCAACCGATGTTCAACACCTGAGCTGCTCCAAAGGCAGTGTGAAAAAGCAGAGCCTGTTAAGAGACAGGTCTCAGGCATGTGTTCTCATTGTCACTATTCCCATGGTGACAAGGTAGCCCTTTATTTTCCTGCAAAAAAAGACATCTAGTTCTCAAACATAATCCAAGCCCCAGTTATTGTTGTTACCCCCTGTAGAGTCTTCAGAATCACATACTCCTTTTCCTTTGTAACACTTTATTTTAAAAATGTGGTCCATTATCAGACTGTATTTCTCTGGGCAAGGGAAGAGTAGCAAATCACTGGTTTAAACCAGCAGTGATTGCTGGGCTTGGGGAGGGTGCCTATTCCCTGCACTGCTGTTTCTACTCCTGTGCGGATGTATTTACAGCCTTCAGGTGTTCACAGGACCAATACAATCTACTTGATGAGTTTTTCAGAGTAATTTACCTTTCCTTGGCACATCATGTTGCTGTAATCCCCATTGATAGCCCTCATAACCTGTGCCTAGATGAAGTGTACTTGGGTATGCAGGGTTAATGGGTCCCATAGATTGGTTAGTGAAATTTCATCATTTAAAACCTTTACCATTTCATGTCGATTATTGCATTTTTCTTTAGCAAACTGTAGAGATGCCCCAAAAATATCAAATCCAGGAATGCATGACCTCCAAAGCCCAAAAGCTCCTAATAAAGCTTGTAACTCCCATTTTTATCAGAAGGTGCTTGAGTGCTTTGTATCTCTGCTAGTGCAGGTTCTGGAAACAGTTTTCTGCCCTCCTTTCCATCAGGTACCTAAAAATGAAATTTCTTTACTTTACTTGTTCCTTGACATTTCAAGTCAGGTCTGCTAAAATGTAGTTCTTGTAAATGCTGGTTTTTTGGTGAACCGTTTCTTCATCATGCCCTCCAGTTAGAGTTATCATCTGTACATTACAAAATCGTTACTTCAGGTGGGAGGATGACCGGGTCTAGCTGTTCAGCTGACACGGCACAGGCAGTGGTGAGGCCGTGGTTAAAACCTTGCAGTAGGCGATAACAGGTGTATTGTCTTCCACCCCAAGTAAATGCAAACTGTGGTTTGTCTTGCTTTTGTATTGGGATCATAAAGACCATACCTTTTGTAGCTAACACTCCCACCCACAGAGGAGCATGTGCATATCTACTATGCTGGGAACAGGCGCTATTAAAGGGCCAGTTGCTTTATTTAAAGCTCTCCAGTCGATAGTCATGTGCCATATCCTGTCTGTTGCTTTTAAATGGCCACACTGGGCTGTTAAATGGTAAGTGAGTTTTTTTCTATAGTACCCCGTTGCTCTAATTGCTTGACTAATTCTGTCAGAGGTTTTATGGCAGGAGTTTATGGCTCCGAGCCTTCTTCCATTGTGGGGGTGTGCTGATCGGTCACAACATGTGATTAACTTCCCAGGTTTAAATTTTAACTTGTTTGCTATCCATTCTAGCATAGATTCCATGACAACAACACAGGCTGATACAGAGCAGGGGCTCTCAGGCTTAATCCCTTAGACCGGCAAGCCTTTGGTGCAACTGGTAGCATCAGACCTCTGTCCTCAGACTGGTCTGTGTGGATGTGTAGGACGATACCTGCTTCCACACCTGCCCTCTTACACCACTTCTGCACTTGTGTCCAAACATCATATATTGAAGACACAAGTTTTAACTCCTTCATGCCCACAAAAGGAAGCCAGCTTTGTTATTTCATCTACCTTCACCTCATCCATATCCCATTTCCTACTTTGTCTTGTGCCCAGAGTCTTGAAAAAGGTGGCTCTGGCTAGGCTCCTACAGCAGGGGTGGTGACAGTGGAGAGGCAAGAGCTGCTGGCCTGGACGTCAGCAAGTCAGCACATCAGCTGGTTGGTCTTAGATGGTCTAGATCATACACAGCTCCCGGTATAGAGAAGCTCACCCCTGGGTTACACTTGTTTCAGAGCTTGCCAGAGCATACTGGAGACAGTGACTGCCTGGTACTACTGTTGCAGTGATGATTACTCCATAGCTTAGGTGTAGGTATCTGCCACCTGTGCCATGCCTGCCAATTTAAAGAGTGTTAAAAAAGCAAAAATAATGTTGCTAATTAACAAAAATATTTATCTTGTCTCAATCTGAGAGCACTTCAGTGCTTAAACCCTCTCACTGCATTCCTCTACTTAAACTGATCAGAAGCTGGTCCCAAATAGGAGTGAAAGCAGAATGTAGATCAAATTTTTGTGCAAAGCCACATTTAGAAAACCCTCTGACTGCATAAACTGAAACATATTTCAGTTGGTATGTTAAGAAAAAAAATAGTGTCATTACTTATGCCCTCATCCTTAAAATGGTTGTTACTGATAAAGCAAAATGGCAAAAGAGTAACTGAAATTGGCATCTACCCTGCTGTCTTCAGCTCCCAAGCAGCAGGAATGTCAAGGGAAGCTCAGAGCTTGGTACATAGAAAATACTATTCTGGACCAGATTTGTGATTCACTAGGTCAGCATATTTCTACAGCTCTGGCAAGATCAGGTCCTTGAACCCAGTACTCACTGCGGGTGACAGGAGACTGTCTCTATAAAAGATTGTATTCTAAACTGTGACAGTAAGGGATTTTCTTAAATTTCAGGCATGGCATGTAATCAGCCTTCCAGAATCATTGTGAACAAATGCAGCTCTGGGTAGTTTGTTATTCATGTACATTTTTAGAATTGACTCTGTTCTTGACCTCAGTGGGTTTCTGTAGCAATATGTTTCACCATGTAATTACTCATTGATTTGGCAAACAGTAATCGAGTACATTACTTTTTCTACAAAAATGATACAAGATTTAATGTATCATTACCAAGGAGGTAACATTTCAGTTCTCATGTTTTGTCTGAGAAATCAACACACTGTAAACTGCCTTCAGCTGACTCTATCTCTTAGCTTAAAAAATCATATTGGCATTCTAATGTTAATTTGCAGTGTCAACATGTCTTAAGATGGATGTTTAGTATCTTCCTGAAACGTAATGTTTTCTGGGTTTCCTAATAATTCAAAACTGCTTTCTCTAGTTATTTTCAGCTTTCCTAATTATGTGGGGTTTTGTTTTTTTTTAACCTAAATGCATATATAAATGAGTATCATTTAGTCCAGGATTTGTTTTACTCCTGTTTAACAATAAAAGCCTGCACAGATGGCTGCAAAACAGAACCTTCAACCACAGCCAGATTTGTACATTTGTGCTGATTTCTTGCTTAAAGGGAACTCGGTTCAAAATGCTGTACTGCCAAATGCATCCCTGCAGTAATTCTCTTGGCTTCAGTGGACAGCCACATGGGATTGCCTGTGAGATCTGGCTAAGTAAGAGAATGCATCTGATTCCAAAGGGATTTATTGGACAGTATGAAAAAAGGAAGTCTGAAGAGCATGCAACTCTGTTGGGTGTTGGACAGTCCAACCATTACATTCAAAATAGCATCCATGAGGGATGCTTTCCATTGAGACACTATAAGAAATAATTAAAATTTGCTTTGATTTAGATAATGGGCATTAGAAAATGTACTTGTGCTGGGTCACATGCAGGTGCAGACACTTAGGAGGGTAAACCAATCCAGCTGGTTTTCTGAGAATTATTTCTGAGGATAATTCCAGAACTGAGGAAGTGATCTGAAAGCAGCTCTGATTCTCTCTGTGTGGCCTCAGGAATGCTGGAAGGAT
Source organism: Porphyrio hochstetteri (assembly GCA_020800305.1). Classification (NCBI taxonomy): domain Eukaryota; kingdom Metazoa; phylum Chordata; class Aves; order Gruiformes; family Rallidae; genus Porphyrio; species Porphyrio hochstetteri. The sequence goes on from CM036908.1 coordinate 2,592,307, forward strand.
GATTTTTTTATAGTACAACTGCCTTCAGAGAGTCTTGGAGCTGCAGGTAAATAAATTGCTCCCACTCATCTGAATTTCTTTGTGCTCCATGAACCAGGAGGTTATGCCTGTTCTTCCAAAATAAAGGGGATCATATAAAATTTCATCAATTTATTTTCCTGACAGCACCAGCCTTAAGATGTGGAAAGCTGTTTGACTCTTTGGGCCAATAATTAGCCCAAAGACTTTGGGCCAATAATTAGATAATATAATATTGCAACATAGAAACAGGCCTATGACCTGTTTGGCTCCCTTGGAATTGTTTACATGGAGCAGACAAAACACATGAATGAAAATCCTGCAGCTAACTGATCTAATGAAATTGTACACCTTGTCTGAATATTTGCAAAGAATTAAAAGAATTAGTATTGACTTTTTGGTGATCCATTAAAGGCAAAGTGATGGCAATCACATTAGAGTAAAAATCCTTGTGTTCACTTAGAAGTTGGCTTGCTTTTCTACGGTAAACTATATTCTTGTAAAATAATCTATAGTGGTAAACACATTTATGGTGCAATATAAATAATACAGAAAAATCAGCTGCAAAACTACTATCTAGCACTAAAATGTACTTCCACACTGAGGTGTGATTGTTTTCCTGTAGTTTGTAGGAAACTACTGTGCTTGCAAGCTTTGAGTTAGCGCTGTAACAGACATCCAAGGAATAGTTGCCTCATAACTTCAGCTGGATCCTCTGTGTCATCCAGCTCAGTCAGGCTGGAGTGGAGCCAAAGTCGGAGTGCTTCTCAACATCCTACAAATTGTAGTGTTTCCTGTTTTCTCTTGCAAGTAATACTTTACAACCTCACTGGTGGGGTCACCTACGACATTCTGGGCTTTTCATTCTGCTCCCATACTTTCCTCCAGCAACTGGCCGGGGTTCTTGCTGCCGATGTCTCAATGCTGTCTCCTTGGTTCCCTGCTGCAGAGTTTGTTGGGTCAGATATCCAAACTGGATGGGTGCATGTGTATCGTATTCACCTCCCATGATCCTGCACGCTGAGGATCACTTCAGCTGTCTCTGCGTGAAGTCAGCCGGAGTTGGCCTGGAGCCCAGCCGGGTTTGAGCTGTTTCTGCAGTGAAGCGGTGAGGTGAGACCGGAGTGCGCTGTCACTCCTGCTTCTGGGAACATGGTGGGGAAAAGCCTCAGCTGTTTCTTCAGGGAGGCAACTTTGGTTTGACACAATTCATCATCTCTGGCTCTGCATGAAGGTGCACGTATCGTTCCCGGGCCAGGCACAGTTTTGCAAGAGGCATTTGTATAGTGGTGGGCCTCAGCTAATGGCTATGGTGGATGCAAGGTGGTTTTACATTTGTGGCACAGATAATCTGCAATGTAGATAATCTAATCATAGATAATTGACAATTGGCTCACTGTGTGTCATGAGCCTGCCCTTGCTTTTGATCTTGCAGAGGCCGTTGTTTCACTGCTGTCCAAACAGCAGTATTAGCTTGAGGTATTCCTGCTTCCCTTTTTTGGTCCCTCTTCTGTCTGTGGCATGCCACCCATTCGGTTGTGCTACCACAAATTTTCAAGATCAGTTTGGTTTTTTTTAAAATCTAATAAGCTCCTTGACTTAGCACTGACAACCTTCCAATAAGCCTTATTTAGGAAGCCCTACAAGCAATTGTATTGGCACAGCCAAGGGGCAGAGGGACTATTGGAAAGCTTTAAGCTATGACTGCCGTTTTTTATCATGAAACAGCAGCCACAGGGCAGCTGTACTCCTGTAATTCCATGGATTTTAATAGCTGTAGCATTGTTATTAGGTGTAATCTCAAATGAAACAGTGCTTTCAAGGTCACCGAACATCTTTGCTCTGAGAAATATTAAAAAGTGAAAAATGGTGGTAGTTAACTGGAGATTTGAGGGAAAACTTTTTCTCCTCTACAAATGAAATAATTTAGGAATGGCATTAATAAATAGAATGATTTCATTTTAGCACATGAATACAGTATTCTCATTGTTTTAGTACCAAACCACCACTTAGAAAACTGCAGGGTTGCACAATTACAAACCACACAGAGTACTCTCTGAAAAACTAGATGTCTTCACGGAGCTGTGTACCACTGTGCACTTCATGGCTTGTTGGGAATGAAAAACAGCAGAGCCTCAGGTTTCCCAGCCATCTTTGTCAGCGACTTCAATGAGGAAAAGGCTTCAACAAGGAAAAAGCTACAAATGAAGTGGCTGCAGAAGGCTCTCTGCCCCACAGGCACAGTGTCACAGGGCCAGAAACTGTGGAGAAATAAATCCCTGATTGTTCTTGCTGCTGCCTCCTCTGGTGTCACTTGTGGGGAAGGACAATGGTGTGGGGTAGATGGGAGATGATCCGGTTTCCAGAGTCACTTCTAGGAGTGACGTGTGAGAGGTCTAATTGTGGTTTTCCTTGAGAGGGTGAGAATCCTTGTGTGCAGAAAACGTCATTGGAAAGGAAAAGAAATCCAAACAAAGGGAATAAATACAGAACAGGAATTTTACCAAGGAGCAAGAAAGATTCCCTTGACAAGTAAAGGAACTGATGGTTGTTGAGCTGTTTCCTCAGTAGAGAAGAAAGATGTCAGAAACCGCCGCTGGAGAAATCTACCCAATCTGGCTATCTAAACACAGCTGGTAACCCCAGGGAAAGAGATCCCTGAACATAAGAATCACCTCAAAATACTGTATTTCTCCTGACTCGAGAAGAACAAGTCCTGTTACCAGGAAACTCTCTGTTCGGTTACAGCTATGAGTTTACAGACGGCATTCAGCAGCTCTCGTTTTCTAACTCCAGCCTTACTGCTAGCCTCCCTCCCTTTCCTCTTTAGTCTCTCCGTTTACCCCTCCCAAACTTATCTCTGTTCCTGACAACTCAATGAACATACTCTGCTAATTATCTGAATGTGCTTATCTCCAGGCTTGTCTGCAATTGCTAGACCTATTAATTCACCTTTCTCAAATAGTTATTTACTGAATAGCAATAAAAAGTAATTACTTCTAGCAGCCAAAGAAAACCCCTGATCTTAGCATTTCAAAATAGGATGCTTTCTAGACTAGGTCTTAAAGTCATAAGGGTTCATACTTCTGTGGCAGTACTGTAGTACAGGGCCTCCATTAATGATTATGGCTGTTCAAGCACCTCTGAGGGGTTTTTTTCCTTTCCAGTATATTGTTACTGATTTGTTGGCTAACAAATTTGGGATGCCAACCCTCAAACCCAAGGTACAGTGTGCTATAAATGAACTTGCACAAACCTAGCAGAGCCTGCTTTATGCAGCTCTTCCAAAATGAAGGCTGCTTTGACAGTGTTTAGATTCCACAGTTCATACAAGGCTACTGTATGCCTTTGCCAAAGGCTGTAACATAGTTTGGGGTGGAGCGCAGCTTCCCCTTTCAGTGTGCAGGTGCCAGAAGATTTCGATGTAAGCATATGGTATGCTTTCTTTTAGCTCAAAAGAAATACTTCATTCTAAAAGTCACCCTTTTGGTAGCAAAGGTGGTAGAGTACCATTTCAGTTTTCTCTGGATTTTTAGGACTCTGAACAGCCCTAAGTCTCAGGAATCAATGGATACAATACCTGGGAAATACAGATGTGCTGTTTTATCGCTTCCAGTACAAGAATGTCTACCCTGGTTGGCTGTACTTTGAAGATCAATGAAGTTGTTCTGCATATATTGATGAACACTCATAATAATTTCTTACTCATTCATAAATTGTGTAAATATGGTCAGGTATGTATCTCAGTGTTAGCTGCATTTCTGTTTACTTCTATATGGATTTTCTGTATAAAGTACATTATTTCTAGTTTGGAATAATAACCTAATGTAATTGCTTGGCTAAATTACACAAAGAACAGCTCATGTCTAATGTGGATAATAATGAAAAGAGCAGACAGAAATTAATGGTCTAAGGCTGTTTATTAAAGTGGATGGAATAATAAACTGTCACTGAAGCAGTTTAGAGGTTTTCCATATTTAAATGATACTCTTCCACTTGTACAAGAAATTTTTGACAAGTAATAGTAAATTACACAAATTCAGTGGATTTTTACTTTTTTACCCTTTTCTGTCTTGTAGTTATTTTTCAGATAATCTCACGTTGCTCTAGGCACCAACTTTATTCCTATTTCTACATCCTCCTCACAATTCTCTGGTGGCTTTTGATCAAGAAGAATAATACATTTGGGGTACTGAGATTTTATTGGGTAATTTTCCCAATACTTTTCCCTCAATAAAGAAAAGCTTTTAAGTTCTTTGAAGAGAAAAGGAGACAATGCTAAATGGAACTATTCATTATTTTTCTAGTCTTGTATTTTAAACCTGAGCAACCTTGGTCCTATAAAGTTCTGGGATACAGCCTCACAGGTTTCCAGGGCAGGTTAAAGGTGAATGTTTCTTTCCTTTATTATTTTAACATGCCCACTCACAAGATCTCAAATAGAAAAATGAACTATTTTCAAATCTACAGTCAGAAGCAAGATAACACGAGAACAACACCCATGAGCTGCATGTGAGGAATTTCTGTTTGGAGGGAGGTGCAGAGAAGCTCACATCATTTCAGTGGAAGGGGAACTGTGGCCTCATTTGTTAGGTGTACAGCCAGAATCTGTACCTCACTAACAATCTCTCAGGTGGCTTGGCAGATGTTAAGATATGTTTAGATGAGCAATAAATGCCTTTGTTCTCCTTTTAGTCTAAAAGACTCTGCATTCACCAGATGAGTGACAAAACACGTCGGGAGGTATCCACAGTGGTCCTGTACAGAGCTGTCTCCAGGCTTGTGCTGCGGATCAGACACTCCTTGGTTTTCCTATCAGCCTACCTTGTCTAATATTGAATCTCTCAGAAACTTTCCAGCTTCTGGCTAATCTGTAGTGTGGTTTGCACTTGTAGATAAGGTTATTTTTTAATCTCTGGAAATTCCTCATTCCTTTAACAATGGACAGTGGAAAAGAATCCAGTCCCTAATCTGGCAGTGACTGAAGGTTAGAAATGCTTCTTTGGGAAATGGGAAAATCAACAATGCAAGATTGATGGACTGTGTGTCTAAGCTTTGTTATCTAAGTATTGTTTTCCATGAGCAATTAATATTCTAGGGGAAACACTTGTCATGTTCTGTATCAACCAGGACCATAGTTACAGCAGTTTTCTAAAGCCTTTAGCAATGTCAGAGTGTCTTGCAGGGAACATGCTGCCAGTGAGCTACGGGCTGAGGAAAAACTACATCAGATCCCATTATATGTGGGATTACACTTTAAGAGAAGAAAGATTGTTTCTGTATTTTGTTTGTTAATATGACCTGTGAATGAGAAATGAAGCTTTTCCACCTAAGTGAGTAAGAAACGTTTCAGGTTGGTTGTGCTACTTTGTATCCCAAATTTGTTAACAAATGACACCAGCACAATACATTGAAGAGGAAAGATCTACAGTGTTTTAATCCACAGTGGGAAAAAGAAATGCTACAACCACTCTAGTTACCTAAAAAAGGTAACTGAGACTTTCTTAATGGAGAGGGGTCAGCAGAATTCTTGATTTATTACTTGTGTATGGTCAATGCATTGACACGTTGACTTAGAAGAATTTGAGGAGGAATATTCCATGCAATTTCAATTACAACTTTTTTCTTTTAATTGAACAATGGTGGTCATAGATATAAATTTCTGGGGTCTTCTTCAGTCATGGAGTAACTCATTACAAGCTCTGGAACACTTCTTTGTGTTGGCTGTGTGCTTTGGTTTCCTCTGCTTGACCTCTCAAGAATGATTAAGTAGTGGGAGAGGTCTTGCCTCTCAAGGCCGCTATGGCTACCTTCCATGTTGCTGTTTTGCAGAGATATGCACAGTATTTGGAAAGCAGAGTGTAATCACAGGCAGACTGATAGGTAAAGTGAAAAAGAAGATAATCTTTCATGTCCCATATATTTATGGCATTCCCTCACCCATCTGAACAACATGTAATGCTTCTTTTGCAAACTGTCAAGGTCTAGCCTAGAGTGTGGTGGTGGGTTCTTGGTAATGCCTCGGTTCCATCCCAGTGATATGTCCAAGCTTTTATTTCTGAGGGTGGATTTCATGTGCTGCTAAGAGTGAAGTCACAAAAACAGGTGAGAAGTTCTCTGGCCAAACGGACTTATTTCTAGCCGGATGGGTGGAGAGTATTTCAGGTAATGGCTGCTGTTGTAAAGATGGACTCGGGGTTGATGAAAGCACAACAGCTTTGAGCAGAACTGATGATCTGAGAGTGATGAAGAATCTGAGGGGAATTAGAAAAAGAAAGTAATACTTATTAAGGGGGGAGGGAGTATTTGGAATGGACAGTGAGATAAATGTGTGTCTTGAGTGTGTAGAAAAAGGAACAGTATCTGGCTGGCTGTTTGTGAGCAAATGGTCATGTGTGGTGGTGATCATCCTGAGTCTGTTTACCAAAAAGGAAATATGTATGTATGGGAGACAGATTTAGGCCATGAGCTATTTGACAAATGGTTATCATCTGGTTTTGTGCCTGTCTGGATGTGGATCAGTGGTTATGAGAGAGAATTCTAGAGGGAGGGAGAATTCATATAGCATCATAGCACGGGACAGCTTGGAAGAGCCTTCAGAGGGTCTTCTAGTCCAACAGCAGGAGGTTTACATGGGAAAGAAGAGTGTTGCATCATTTTGATGAAGTTGTAGATATTCATGTTTGTGGTACAGACTGAGTAGCAAGCAGATTTCTGACATACTCAATTTTCTTGGAAGTCTGTAAAATTCAAACTGCTCCGCTCCTGTATATGTTTGTAAAATAAGCTATGAAATTAAAAAAACCTGTATACACACACATATATATGTATATTCACTCACACTCTGATGAAGGTACATGGACATTCAAATTATTCTGGCTTAGCTATTTTATTGCACTAAAAACTAGGTTCAAATTACCATAACCCTTACCTTTCCTCCTAATATATTTAATGAATGTACAGCTGTTTCTTCCAGCCTTCTGAGGCAAAAGAACTGCTTTTATGCAATTTAATGGGTGTAGGAAACCACTGAGGGATAGGTAAGGTGAAAAAGAAGTGCATGGAAGAAGCACGGTCATACCTTTGAGGAAGGACCATAAAAATAAAATTAATGTCTGTTCTTTACATGAAAATTAAATTTCCTAAAGTTATTATAGTGCTTACCAAGTGTACTTGGCTGTGCATTCTCCTCTTCTCGAGGTTGTGCAGCATACTGCTGCTCTTCAGGTCGAAAGTAACAGCACTTCAGCAGAATAACTGCAGTTTGTATAAAAGGACTTTCACTGCTAATAAGGTAGTGGATTTCATTTTAGTAAATGTATAGTTGATTAGTCCCAATTAATATATTATTGGGACTTAGTGATGCCATCCATAATGTAGGTACGTTAGGTTGGTGTTTTTATAGTGTGCTGGAAGAACTGTAGCAATGGACTTTGAGAGGAATGGGTTTTGTGGCCCATCCAGATTTATTCCTGACCCCCATATCATCAGGCCTGGGGAAGGCAGCAGAGACATGTCAGTATGCAGTAACAGGAGAGCAGATGTCTGTGAGAACAGGAGCTTGTCAGAAAAGCGTGAGATAAGAAACTGCAAGAATGTTGACAACTGCCTTAAAAAGAAACAACGTGACTCTGTAGCCTTAACCAGTTATTAGCAATAGTGAGACGTGTGTAAGGCAGGTGAGCAGAGCATCTAACCAACAGCAATGTAATGGAACTCCTGTACTGATACAGAAACCTATAGGAGCTGTGTGTGTGTTTCAGTAAAGGAGCTCAGCATTGATCACATTGATCCGAGTTGAGTCCGCAACACTTTGGCTCCGGCACAAGAACAATGGAATAGCTCAAGACAGCAGGATTCCAGGTCATTCTCTTGTCATTTTGGGTTTCTTTCTTTACTGTGTATTCATCAGTTAGTTTCAATGCCTGTCATATTGGTTGTCTAGTGACAGCCATCAGCATTCTGCAGGGAGGTGACAACTCAAGCTTTATCCAAATTGTCGGGTAGTAAAACTTCTCAATACCAGTAATGGATCCCTATGTGATGTTATTTACAAACTGCTATTTTCTAGGACACTCTGGAGGAAAGTTTGTGATCTTGATGGCAGATAGATTAGTGGGATTTTGCAGCACAAATGGAGATTGGAGAAAGGAAAATCTCCTGCAAATATCACAGCTCAGTTTTTGGTGAAACATGGGGATGGAGGAGATTTCTGACAAGGCTGAGGAGAGATTTAAAAATGCAGATGTACAGTGGAAAACATGAGTTACTAGTACCAGTACAGCCCAGATATTTATGCAAGTGACAACCAAAACATTCCTTTTTGCTGGGTACAAACTATTTTAGACTAATTTTATAGGTAGTAATCGTGTGGAGAGAGCTGGTTGCGTTTAAAGTTAAAACGGAGTGGTCCCTTCTCCATCTCCCCTAGCTGAAAAGTCCAAAATAAATGGAAGGATAAACAAAGCTGTTTCAACAATTAACCTTTTGGAGAGCTTTTTTAATACCTTAAGAACAAATCTTGGTAGATTAGACATTGTAATTTTGGTATTTGAATGGGCTGAATAAATCAGAGGCTTAAACATGACAGAGATCTGGAATTTATCTACCTTAGCCATGCAAAAACTCTCTGGAATTTACATTCCAAGTAGGGAAGTGGGATGAGTAACCACCACAGCAGTCAGAGTAAAACCAAGGGAAAAGTCTGCATGGTATGGAGAAAGGAAATGAATGAATGAAGAAAGCCATGGCTTGGAGACTTGGTGGTGCAGGCCTCAGGAAGATTTGCCAAACCTAACCTAGAGCTCGATCTGGCAAAATAGTAAAAGAAAAAAACAAAAACTATTGAGCAATATAAGAGGCACATTGCAACTAGCACCAAAAGAAGGGGGAGCCCCACAGCACTGAGGTTATATATAATCTAGCCACATTCTCCAGCAAAATGAGTAATTTTTGCAGATTTCAGAACCGACACAGATATAGAAAAGAAAGTCAAAGCGAAGTGTGCTGCTAGAAGAGAATATACACAAAGTGAAAACCATGGCATGGAAGCTAAACTGGGAGAGCTCAACTTACTTAAATGGGTAAGCATTACTGACAAATGAAAGAACTAGGGCATGAAGTTTTATGGCTTGTGGTAGAGATTTTAATCCATCTGTTGTATTGTGGTGGGGCTGTATAGCAAGCTTCACTTTTCTTTTTATAAACATTTAATGCATTTGCGATCATTCTGTTAGTCTACAATAACACAAAAGCTTTAAAACAAATTTGGAAAATAATGAACACGATGGCAATAAATGGAAGATGGGATAAATGCAGTCCAAGTTTACTAAAGGTGGATCATGAGTGTACTTTAATGGCAGCAGAATTTTTATGGATGGAAACTTGGTAGATCTAATTCATTTTTATCTCAGTAAAGCACTTGACAATGTAGTACTGATGAGACTGAGTTGAAATGGGAAATAGCACAAGCAATGTAAGTCAGATAAAGAACTGGCTAAAAGAGGGCTGACAATAGGCCTGTGCTAGAAAAGGCACTATGAGACCAGAAAGGGATTTCAAGTGGGGCTCCTTATACCAGCATTTGCCCCAGTCTTATTTAATAAAGGCAATGGCACAAAAAATAAGAACACGATGATTAAACTTGCTGATGGCAAAAACTAAGAGGCCTTGCTGCTCACACTGAGCCATAGCAAGAATTTCATTCCTGGAGAACAGGTGACCTAGCAGCCTGGAGTAACTGAACTAAGTTAAATTTAATACAAAATAGAGGACCATGTCCTTAGAGGTCAATACCAAGATTTTCTGGTATGATAGGGGGATTCATCCAGGGGAAGCGATAGATTGGAAATGCCTAAGTCTAACAATTGATGATGGTCAGTATAAGCCACTAGTATAATTTAGCCAACTAAATGATAAAGTGGGACTGTAGAGAATGAGAAGCAAGCCATTCTGTAGAGCACCACTGTGTCTGGAATACTGTGCACCATTCTAGTTCAGAGTATTAACTGAGGCAAGTGCAAAGAATTCAGTGGACTGAACAACCAATCTTAAACAAATTTAAAGTTGCTTAAGGGAAGAAAGGCTGAGTGGCATATGATTACTGTCTGTGCATAGATTACATCCAGGTTAGCACCCTGCTGCAGCAAAGAGCTATTTTAAGCTATAGGAAAATGTTGGCCCAGAATTGGTGGATATAAACAGAGCATGAATGAAATCAAGAAGGACATCAGGATGTTTCTAAGCATCAGGAAGTCAAAGTTCTGGAACTGCCTTATGACAGGAGCTGTGGGTAGACAAGACCAACAAACTTAAAAATGGAATACATGACTTGTAGTAAGGTTTTCTGCAGAGAAGCCTGAACTCAGTGTAGGAGCGTCCCTTCCAGGCCTGTGTTCACAAAAGGTTCGTGACTAGGGATAAATGGCTAGAGAAACTTTATCTGGGGGAAATGTCTAATGAGAAATTAGCATGAATTTTATGTAAGAAATCATGAAACACAGGGGAAAGGCAGAAGACTTTGCTAACTGCTTCCAAAGGAATGGATAGCAGAACATGGAAATTTCCCTGTTACTCAGTGCAGTGTATGTATTGTAAAAATACAGATTATTTAAGCATGCTAATTATGTGTCTTAGGCTCCATTTTGAGACTCATCAGGGATATTACTTCTCCCTCAAACTAAAACATCTGAACCTATGATCCCAAGGCACTGAGAAAGACCCCATTACAGGAACTGGAAAGCCACCTCAAAATGCTGCAATAAGTTAGATGTTTTCTGTCGGAGTAGCATTTAAGACTTACTTGTTTTGATTGGAGAATAAAAGAAGTATGTCAAATGCATTTTTCTTAAAGGAAGATTTATTGCTGTGTTGTTTTAAAAAGAAGCATGGTGGGCCTCCAGAGTACAAGATATAAATATAGGCCAAAAATAAGGGTTGGAGAGTAGGGTGTTTTTTGGGTAGGGTTTTTTTTTTTTTTTTTTTTTCAGGAATCAAACTCCTTGCCTCTGATGGTTAAAACTGCATGATTTTGGATACATAGGAAGTTCTGATCATTCAGAATTTATTAAAATTTTCTAGTCTTAGCCCTACAAAAGCATGTATAAAATGCTAGTGGACACTGCTAGCCAAGAGAATGCTTTGCTTATGTCTGAAAAAATACCACCCTCCTCTTCTGTTCAGAGCACTATCAAGACCCTTTTTAAAAAAGAATGAATATAGAAATACAGATTTACATTCACATATGCATACATGAATGTACAGCAGAAGTTAAAATACTTTACAAGCTTGACTAAAAACCTGCTTATGCCTATCTAGAGTATGGCTTTGAAACAAAGAGTATTTATATTAATTTGGTTAATGTTTCCATTTCATACTATGGAAGAGTATATATGTATGTCATACATACAAGGTCAGTCTGGCCACGGCTTTAATTCAGAGTCAAGGCCAGTGCTGCCATGCAGCTTGAATCATCAAGTACAAAAATCTCATCTAGGTTTTTAAAGCACAGGAACAGAAGGTGTAGCAGAAAGAAAAGTTATCTTTATTACCTATGTCCATCAAAAACATACCTGCAGTAGCTGCTCTGCCCAGCAAGCATTTGATACAGTGCCCCTCATAACTGAAGATTTTTGCAGATAGAATGTGGATGAGTAAATAAATCACCAGGTTTGTTAAAGCGATGAAAGATGGCCTGACAGGCTTTGTGAAAATATTAGTGGCAGTGCCTCTGTATGATCAACTTATATGTGCTTATTTTCTATTTATCTGTAGAAGGAAATGTGTTCTGTGTGGTTTTATATCCCTGTTTTATTAATAATTTAAACTACTAAGATTTTATTCAGGTATTATTTAGTACATGTTAAGAAGAAAAAGCATGTAGAAATTGTATGTTTTCAATGAGCAATGGCATTGTTTTCAAAAACTGTGTATAAAAGACTCCAGAAAGTCTATATATTCTGACCACAGAGTGGATTCTAGGGTGCAAAATACATCAAATTTAATAGCAGTATTATACAATCTCTTTACCTAGGACACTTACTGTACAGTATATAATTAAAAACAAACAGAAGTTAGTTATTGGAAATTGGTGCTAAAGATGAGCCAGGTAATTTCCCTTTAAAATACAAGAGAAACATTTTTAGAAGACATAAAATTATAATACCTTTATGTCAAACTATGTTCAGTTTTGAGGATTGGAAGAATAATATTTGAGAAGATTTTTTTCTCAGAAGAGGTCTCCTTGAGCCGCTTCTCTCAAATGTCAGAAGCATAAGATGATGGAGAGCTCTACATCTTTTTCTCTGTGACACATCCCAGGCGTGTAACACCTGATGCTCACAACATGAATCTGGTTACCCTGGGCCCAGGACCCATGTCAGCACTGTGGGGCCATCAGCCCCTGCCCAGCCATGGGTGCCCTGCTGAGCCAGGCACACCTGTGGGCCCATGTCCCAGCCTCAGCCTGTCCTTGTCACCAGGGAGGTGCCTAATTCCCCAGGGCTCGGGCTACCCCAGTGCCCTTCTCCTGGCTAGAGAGCTCCTGTCCTTGACCCCACAGCACCTGGCCCCCAGGCAGTTCCCAGCCCACACCAGCACCCTGACAGAAGGGCTGAAAGAGCAAATAAAACATGGACAGGGACCTTATCAGGCATCATTAAAGCCCCAAACATGCGACGCTCCTGCAGGAGATGATCTCTTGCGTGTTGTGCTCCTGGGGAGGCTGGCCCTGGGACAGTGCCGAGGTTAGGGCCCGGTGGCAGTGCGCTGCACCTGGCGGAGCTGGAACCGGAGCTCTGGCTTTTCTGCCTGCTGAGTGGCTCTCAAGGAAAAATTAGCCCTTGGTGAAATTACTCACTGGATCTCAGTCCATCTGAGTAGTGTTGGCATAGACAAAGGGATTTCTCAGTGAAAGAAACCTGAGAAAGGGCTGGGAAAATGTAGAGGAAGGCTGGAAACTTGGCACGCCATCAGAACAGAAACCTGTGTTATTGGAAACCCCATTGCGCACCATAGGTCTCACTGCAGGGAGACAAAACTATAGCACCCTCCTTCTACATTTGCCCAGTTCCTCTCACTGCTCAGACATGGTAAATGTGTCATATTAACCCCCCATATTTTCCTATTAAACTGTGTATCATGATACATGTGCATATCATGATACAAGTGCATCATCCCATGATTGATTCAAGAAAAACATCTTTTTGTAACAAAAACATCTCTATATTATCAACAGTATTTTCAGCATAAATCCAAAACAGAGCCCCATACTAGCTACAAAGAAAATTAACTCTTCTCTCAGCTGAAGCCAGGACAGGGAACAAACCCTCCTTTGTAAAGAGGATGGTCTCTTGATACAGAGAGATGAACCTACCCCTAGCAGGGGCTCCTTGGTCATTGGAGTGGAAGAAACTACAGGATTTACTATAGTGGAAGTAGAAAGTGTGGAGAAACAACATAAAATATGAAAGACTTGCAAAGCATGATATCACAGGCTGTAAAGTTAGCGTGTGGAGAGCACGACAAAGCAAAATGTGAACGTGCAAGGCTAAGAAACAACTGGCCTGCTATAGCCTTTCAAGCCCTGGTGAGAGGCCTTGAATTACTGCATCGTGTGGCACCCATTTCATGCAAGTCAGATTCTCAAATACCTGCTATAATTTTGTTCTAGTAAGAAAAGTGTTATAGACCTGATGAGAGGTTTGTTTTGTTTGGTTTTTTTTCTCCCTGAATATAATGATTTTTGTCAAAATACACAAATGAACTCAAGTCCCAGATCTACTGAAAACTATCAGTCACATCTGCTCAGTCAATACATTACTCACCATCAGGCTTTCCAAAGAAGAAAAAGCTTTAAAATGGGTTATGAATGAAAATATTTGCTATACTGGAGTTTAGTATGTTAAATAGGTAGATACAATGTAAAAAGCTGACCAGAGTGTTCTTAAGCAAGGAACTTGTTACTGTTAGTTCTTCTAGTTCATTTGTTTGTTCCTTCTTGCTAACAAGGAACTCTTGTTGATTACTGCTGCTGTGGTTCTGTCCATATTCTGAGTCCCTTGGTGGTTTGCTGCCATCAGGATAGAACTGAAGAAACAATGCTGAGCATTTCAGGTAACTTTATTCTAGACATCAAGAGGTGTTCTGGTCAGGTTTTTCACTAAGTCCTAAGAAAACGTTTGGCTTAACAGAGTTTAGGCAAACATTTAGTTTATTTATAAAAGTACTTTTTGCCCATGAAGGCTTGGTAAAGTATTCATATATCATGATTAAAATGCATTTTTGCAGAGTTTTAAGACAAAAGCTGCAAAATAAAAATTATTAGACATGGGGCTAAAGACACTGCAGAAAATGACGTTTCATCAGAGTGGGCACTGCTCACTCAGTAACTTAAGGAAATGTCAACATAGAAGTTTTTGCTACACAGCCAATTTCTAATAGTGATAAATAGGGATTACATGTACAAATAAATGCGATAATCTAAGAACAGTGTTCACACAAATTTAACTTCTACTTATGATAACAAGAAACACTGTCTGTATTTTATGGGGTAGTGTTAATTTTTTTGGTTTTGGTTTGGTTTTTTTTAACATAAATGTGTGGCACAAATAATCACAGTATTAATAGTGCTCTGTATTAATCTGTCCTTCTCTTTACCCATAATTGGGGCCTATTTCCAGGGACAGAGGACATAAATCTGTATTTAGGATTCTTATAAGCTCTTTTTTTTTTGAGCTTTACTCTAAAAACCCCTATTTTCTCTTTCTGTACTCTTTTTGTTGAGGTGTTAGCTACCATCACTATGAGCAACTGGAAGACAATATGAATAATGACATTCAGCAAATAAACAGAATATTTTTGTTATGAAATTCATTTAGTTTATCCTGTATTTACCGCATCAGTGTCTTTAAAGGGCTTTGAGTCTGGTTAGCAACAGAATAGGAAAATAATTAATTTTCTGCAGATAGGTGGTAGCTTTCCCTGTGCTGAGGCACGCAGAATAAGCACAGTTACAAAATTAAGTAACTACCCAAATAAGATTATTGAAAATATTTCCATGAGTGGGAGAGTTCTGACTGAACTCTCTCAGTAGGTTAGACTCCCAGCATGAACTGCATGCACACAGGAGTTTTCCTCCCACTGAAAATTCTGCTCTGCATCACCACCTGTTTTCATGTAATTCAGAGTAATGTACTAACCTGTAACCTTCCATTAAATTTGGATGAAATTGGTCACAAGTTCTAAAACTACCTGGAGAAATTAGGTGAGGCAGACAGAGAAATGTTTGTTCAGGTAACATAATTACATAGGTTTTCTCTTCTCAGGAAAAAGGCTAAAACGTGTATGTGACAAAATACTCTTTTAAAATTCCCTCTGCAGAATTTGGTCACAAATTGGTAATGTGCTGCTTTTAGGGTTTTTCCCCCTATCTTCTGTATCAGTTCTAGGCAGATACATATTTCTTTATGTAATGTACTCCATTTCTCACATTCTAATGTTTCACTACAGAACTTGATGTTAACAGACTTGAACAAAACCACTGCTCCATGGGAGTATGTGAGCATACATCTTAAAGCCTGTTCTTTCCAAGTTGCCAGTCAGGCCCCACTGACTCGTGGACTTCCAGGCTATCAGCATCCATGACCACCGTATTTGTTCTGAATCCTCTTCTCTTTGTATTTTCATTCTTTTCTCCTGTTGTTAAAAATTAATAGGATTAATAATAAATGTAAGAAATAAAGATCAAGAAATAGTTTTACAGTTTCTAAAGGAAGAAGGCATCAGGGGAATCCCTTGGGATCTGCCTGTTCAACACCTACAAACAGGCTGCAAACAGCAGTGAATATGGAGTTGACAAAGTCTGCAGATGGTGGAAAAAGTATTCAGGATAACTGGACAGCTGACTGAGAAAGGTTGCTAAAGTATTTCAGAACTAAATGACAAAATTATTGAAAAAAAATCACCTCAGTGAGCATGAATTGGTGTGTATAAGGAAGCTAATCCTAACATCTACACTCAATTGTTACCCATTATCTTTTACCACTCAGGAATGGGCTCTTCAGAAACACTGTAGCTCAGGAGAGGCCAAAAGTCAAACAGAATGATCAAAAGGTATTGGGAAAGGAGCAGAAAACAAACCAGTGATTATAATTCCATATATTTGCTGAAGCCATTATCCGTTTATAGCTTAATCACTAAATGAAATTATGGTCCTGCAGTAGTATTAGTAGTATAGGAGCTAGAAAAATGTAATAAATTCAATAAGAACAACATTATGGAGTGGCTTTAATATAAAAAGAAAAAAGGCAGACTTTTCAGTCCAGAAAGAATACTAAAGTGAATTGTATTAACAGGGTATAAAATTTTGTAGAGAAAGCGAATAGGCACAAAATCTCCTCACAGTGCAAGAATCAGGCAGTGGGCTTGAGACAGAAAGAAAATACTATTTCAAACAATATGTAATTAAAAACTAGAACATCCTGTCCAATAAGGTGCAAAGTCCAAAAGCATGAAAAATTCTTTCATGTTCTTTTATGGAGGGCAGGCTCATGGATGCTGTTTACCATGATAGCTGACTGCCTTATAAAGGATTGACTGACCACAGGAGGTTATTTCTAAGCTAAGCAGTTGCTGCTGGTGTTTGAGACAGGCTATCTGGTTCGATGGGCCTTCAAACATCCAGTGGATACAATGAGAAAGGAAGCATGGCTTCTTAATTCTCCTTTACATAGCTAAGCATCCCAGCCTTGAAACGTTCCTCAGGGGCTCCTTGCTGGCAAAACCCGTAAGGGAAGAGAGGGTGGTGGGGAAGGAAAGGCTGTTTTTGCAACCTCCATCCCTTCCGCTGCTTTCCCATTTCAGTGACGGCGGCGGAAGGCACAAGATAGGGGAAGGCCTGGAGAAAGCAGAACGTTTACAGAAATTCCACCACCTTCCCTCAGCGGCTGCTGGGCCGCGCCGCCATCTTGGGAGGACAGCCGGACGAACTACATCTCCCAATACGCTCTGGGCGCCGCGGCGCCATCTTGCCCCGCTGCTACGCGGGGCACTTCGAGCAGAGAGTAGTGGCGGTAAGCTGAGACATGGCCCTGTTCCCGGCTTTTGCCGGCGTCGCCGAGCCCGGGGAGCCCCCAGCCGGCAGCAGCGAGGGCTCCAGGAAAGGTAAAGTCCTGGAACAATTCTTTTTCTCCCAAGAGCGCTCCGCGCCCTTCCGCTTCCACTTGCCTCCATACGGAGCCTTTTGCACCGTGCCGGCCTTTCCGCGCACCCTGCCGGGCCTGCTCCTACCGCCACCCAGCACGGCCTCCGCCGGGTCAACCCAGCCCGCCCGTACGTGTCCGCCCCGCTGCCCGCCCGCGCCCCGCCCCGCTGGTTGCGGCGTGGGCGGTGCTGCCGCTGGGGCCCGGGACCCCGCAGCCCGACCGGCGGTCTGTATCTGTCGCCTCTGGGGACTTGGGAGAGTGGCCGAGGGGCTCACCTGCCCGGCCAACCCCGCCGCTGATGAGCGCTCGGTAAGCGCTGCTCCCGAGGGCTTGCGGCCCGCCTCCCGGGCTCCTCCGTCAGGCCCTGAGTGCGAGCGCCGCAGGGCATGTCGCTGCCGGGTTGAATAAAGTTCTCCTATTTACGAATAAAGTTCCCATACTTACAAGTAAAGTTCCTTCCCATGAGGTAGTTCTGGAGAGAACCCGGAGTAGGGCCATCCCTATAAATACAGCGCTGGCTCCCCCTTGGCGGCATCTCAGTCAGGTTTGATCGCAGCTCTCAGCTGGTAGCTGCTGGGGAGACATAATCGCCTTTGAAAAATACCTGCACGTTGACTCTGTGTGTGGTGGAGAAGGTTTGCTTTATGCAGCAAACGATTTTTTAATGTAACACCCCTCCCTCCCCCCAGTTGGGACAGCTTGAAAAGAATTTTCTCGTCGCCTTGTTTATTGAGCCAAATTTTAGTTGTAAAGGATAATTTTTTTTTTTTTTTTTGGAAGGTCATGAGTGAGATTATGATTCGGTTGTTCATTTTGACTGTCGCAGTTTCAAACAGTTAAAGAGTAAAAACCCTACCTGGTGTATTGCCAAACTGAAACACGAACAGTGTTCATTCATTCTGCTGGGAGATGCCTCGAACTCTGCTCTCTGCTTGCCAGCTTCCACCGTGCTCCAGTCTGCCCAATCTCTAGACATCACAGCAAGGGGAAACTAAGAGAATTGTTTACCTAAGCTAAATTTCTTGTATGTTGGTCCAGTCAGTATGGTGAGTTTTTGAAGGTTTTTAGCAATAGAACTTCTTGTTGTGGCCGGTTCCACATTACCTCTTGATGGCATTGCAGCTGTTGATAGTCAGTCTGCCAGTACAGAGATGTTCTAGCCATGTTCAGGAGCCTTTCTGGTAATGACACTTGTTGCAGGGAATAATGGGCGTAATTAGATCCCAAATTACAGCTTCTAGGAAGCGAGGTAGTAGTAAGACGTCACCTATATTTTAAAACTCTGGGAATTTAGCCTTTAGGTTTATGTGTAGTGTGTGTCACTGGCAACCACCTGTCTGGAAGTTCAAATTGCACAGAAAAAGGGGTTAAGGCTGACTTTCAGATCTAGATTTTAGTTATTAGTAGTATTTGTGAGTTACATTTTGCTCTACTGGAAGTTTTTTTGTGAGAGAACTATTGACAAAACTTTAAGGGTCACAATTTGTTTGGTTTGTGTTTTAGCTGATACTGTACTTTGGTTTTAATGACCACATTTCAGTTTAAGTTATAAAAATTAACTATTAACTTAGAACCACGTTTATGGTGGCATATATCAAATTTCACACATTCAGCTTGTGAGAACTTGAGAACTTGACAGGCACCTTTACTATCCCTCTGATAGATGACCCTCCTCAAGGCTGATACAAAGCCAAAGTCCATCATAATAGAGAGATCACAGACTATGTTGAGTTCAACATGATTTGCAAAACAGAGGTGTCTTTTACAGTCATTTAGGATGCTTGTAATTTTATTGTAAAAGTTGAGGTAATAATGTAAATATACTGGCCATGTTTCATTCCTCCAACCACCTCCGTCTCATACACTTTCAAACCTTCTTAAACCTTTTATAAATATAAGCACTGCCTGAAATAGAATTATTGCTCTATGCTCTTCCTACCCTGGTAGATTGCTGACTCGCAGCAACCTCTAGAGTGCAAAGTAATTTTGTATATGGTTTCTAACAATTATGTTGTCAAACTTAATTAGTTTTTGTTAGAAGATCAATTACAAATTTATCAGTAGCTGTACTGAACTGAGCAGGGTTAATAATTAGCACCACTGACAGTGGTAAGCATTGTGTACAGCGTTACTTACAGTCTGGACTGTTCTGTAGGTAAGAGGGTGCAGCAACTTTTGCTGAAAACAGATTTTCAGGATTCTGAGAGGCAACAAAAGGCTTTGCATAACTCTTAAAAATTGTCTCTGTAGACATTCACTGTAAATTATTTCTTTTTTTTTTCCTTGGGAAGGTACAAGAAAGAATGCCACTGTTGTGCTCATGGATGTGGATGGTAGAGTAGAATAACAAGTACATGCATATTATCACAAAATAAGTTTAATATATTTTATTCTTTATGTTCATAACGTAAATCTGGTCTGTTTCCCATCTGACAAGGGAAAAAAAAAAAGGTAGAGTTTTCCAGTTTGGAATGCATTTTGATGTTTGAAATGCTTGTATCCAGCTAACTGATTCCCTGGAGATTATTTACAAGGAGGTTTGGACTTGGGTTTTGTGTAATGGAAAAAATTGTTCAGTTCTTTCCAGAGTATTAGGTCAGTTTGATTTAATTGTTCAGAAAATACTGTAGTTGGAGAATTCTAAATATTTCCCTGGTGTATCCACAGAGGCATATTGACTGTGCTACAGGGGTTGGTTCTTGCAGTGTGATCTCATTTGCTCAGGTAGAACTAAGCTACTGGCACAGTCAGGGGATTAATGTTTATGACTTCATTTCTCAAGGCGAGTTTTCCTTGGAGGCACTAAAACAATAAATTAAAGTGGAAAAAGTAAACCTTACTCTGCCTGCACTCATGGTTGTAATCATATTGCACCAAGTTAGTGAGTGGCTTCACTTCTGTAAGGGAATAACAGGTACTTTCAGGTAAAATTAAGTCAGCATGACATCTTGGAAGTTCGTTTCTAATAGTTAATGGTGGTAATAGACATTATCTTGCTATATTTATGGCAAATTTCCTATGGAAATGCATCTTGTGCATGCTTGCTGTGCATCAGCCTGTCAGCCTGTTTACTCAGTATCGCTCTCTTCCTCCTCAGGAGTTTGAACTGTTCCAGTCAAATTTGTTGTGGTGAAAGAGTGAAATGGCAGAAGCAGAGGAGGTCTCTGAAAATCTACATTTGGGTAGAAAAGATAAACCTGGATCAAGCAGCGCTGCTGAGAGAGGGGCTGTAACATGAATTGAACTGTTACCAGGATAGATGGACTTGGCAATGAGCGTGTGTGCATTAGCCAAGTAATAAACATCTCCTGAGATCACAATCTGACACAGCACAGGCCGCCTCTTGCCCAGCCAAGAATTCAGGGATGTGGCAAAGTGCTGTAGAAGGGTCTAGAGAACCCAGATCATTTCTGAAGCTGTGGCAGCGGTGGGGACTCTGAAGGATGGAGGGCTCAACTCAGAAAGCCAGGCTTCATCCCTTTGTCAGGTGCAGGATTTGTTTGCTAGGAGGAGGTGGAGTGTGATGAAAATTTTGCCAATTCGCTCTTTTTTCATTAAGAATGTGGTTCTGTTTTTTTCAAGAGAGGAATATAAAGATAATTCTTTTCCAGTCTCCTGCCAGTTCAGGTGTAGCCTTTTTGTTTGAAGTGTGTTTTGTGTGCCTCAAGGAAATTTATATGGTTGGTCAGCCCTGTGTTTTATTGTGTCTTCTAATACCATTGGAACTTTGCTGATTTCTTTCTTTATTTTCTTCTCTCCTCATTTTGTCAATGTGATCAATAATGACATGTTAAAAAGAAATGTATGGGTTGCTTTCTACTTGTTAGTTTTTAAGACTGAAGCTCTTGGTGCTGCTAAGGATCTCCATTTGGAAGTTATCTGGCACTGTAGTTCCATGAGGCTCAAGGTTATAAAATTTAGCATACTTCCTGTGTATGCAAGCATTTTTTTCCTAGTTGGTCCATGTCTAAAGTGTTGACACTGATGAATAATATTTAAAAATGCATTATCCACATTAATCTTTGGAGGACCTGAAATTATGCTCTTGAAATCAATGAAAAGCCTGTTTTTCATTTTAAAAGACCTTAGATCAAGATCTTAAACATCTTAGACTTTTTTTGCTAATGGTCTGAATATTTTAAGTCTTGAATTTTGAATTTTGTCATCAACAGCTCTGTATGACTGAAGGCAAATAATTTAATTTCATTCTGGCTTCAAGCTTACTTTCAAAAAAACTAACAATGTTTTATTAACTGTCATGAGTATTAGTATTAATATATTTCAAGTGATTTTTGAACCATAATTCTTCATTCTGATCAATATAGAACTACCATATAATAAATTTATTTCTGCTAAAAATGATCACAGTAATACTAGTAAATGATTTATTACCCATTACAAAGAGAAACAATAACTTATTATAAAGAAGAGAAACTCAAAGGCTACAGAGAATATCTCTGTGCCTGAAGTATGTTACTGGAGATCTGGCTAAAGACAAATTAGATGTGTTTTGTATGTCTGTGGAATGGATAGAGTAATTTTAAGAAGATTTGCCTAGTTAATGTGTTACAGTTTTGTGCTCTTGTGTGATGCTCCTTTTAAATCAATATCCCATTTAATAAATGTACCTCAAAAATCTCAGGTATAAAGCAGCACTCACTATACTGTATGACATACATCGAATTACTAGCTCTGATTTGATTATGCAGTTATGAGATGTTTGAATTGATTTAACTCCTGGGTTTTTAAATATGTAATGCTTACAGAATTATTCATGAGAGACATTTTAGTATTTCATGGAAAATAGTAAATACAATTCTTCTAAGAAGAAATTCTGATTTTAGGTTGCTTTTTAATACATCTCTTACAGGGTTGAAATAAGAAATTAACTTATTGCTGCATAACACTTTATTCCCCAGGAGGAGGAATAATTATTTTGATAGACGAGTGAAATGTTGCTTGGATGTTATCCAGCATAAATCTTCTCCTTTAAGCTCACCAAAGGTTTTGGAAGAATGCTTTGTGGTAGATTTACAGTTTTACAATCATAGATGCATACTTAAAATGAAGGCATTTATGCCAGTGTGGATTAATTGAAATTAAATAGTAGATTTTTATCATATTTTAAATAGGTAAGGTTTGTGGTTTTAAGGTTTTGATTTTCATTCTAATTTTTAATTAATATGTCTTAAGCCTCTTCCTGTAAGGGGGAAAAAATGTAGGTTTGTGAGAAAGTAGGGTAGTGTGCATTGGGTTTGGTGACCCTGATGGCCAAGCAAAAGGTTTCACTAATACACACCTATATTCTACAGCTGAATTTTAATTTTCAGTCTGCATCCTACGTCTGGGTGAGCTGGGAACAGGTGCGTGGCCGTGTTCTGCAGGGGGTTGGCAGGGGCGCTGCTGGGACATGTGTTTTGATCCTGTACCAAGGTGGAGGTTCAGGGTGAACCCGGGCAAGTGGCTCTCCTCACTAGGCCTGTGGCCTTGGGTAGCAGGGACAGTCTGTAGGGAAATACAGAGCTTGGCTTGGTTGTACCTACTTCTTGGTGAGTTTAACTTGGGGTAACAAACTGTTTTGCAGCCTGCTCCATTTGCAATCCTTTTGCGGGCAAGAAGTCAGGGGTATGAGAAGGAAGGAATCATTTCGGTATGAAGGGCTATGTCTGAAATGAATACTCAAGAAGGAGGAGAAATGTATGGCTTGGCAGACAACGAGTTCATGCTGGTCAAGGATTGGAGGGCAGCGTAGTCAGAAGTACAAAGAGAAGAGTGACAGGAAAAACACAGAGGCAAAAATGGCTGTAATGAGCATGGAGAAGGGGCAGGGAGACCACTTTTTTCCCCTTCTGTTGCTATCTCCTGTGGTCTGGCACCAGAGAGGCTAACATGAAATTCTGTGCTCTTGTGAAATAGAAAAATAAGTATCACATACTGAAAAAAAAAATCTAGAAATGAAATCTCTAGGAAAATTGTTACAGAAGCTTTAATACCAGTAAAATTATGGTCAAAAAATTCCCCCTCCACATCCTGTCAGTATCCAGTCTTATCTGATGGCTGAAATGTCTGAGCTTTAGATGCAGAATGCTGACTGATATATCAAAATTAGCATAAACTATCCTTTTTCACACGTTTTTAAAAATGGTGTTTCAGTGGTTAGGGAACTGAGAATCCAGTGACACTTTTTTGACCTTGTGTAAAACACTTGAGTAGTCTTGCCAGTAATGGGTCTCCCTATCAATAAAATAGAGTTAAAAATATTTTCCATATAGTGAGTGAAGTACATTTTTGTCAGTTTGCATGAGCTACATTGTATTTATTAGCTACACCTTTCATTTAATTATGATCTTCTGTATCTTTTTCAATTTTGCTTTTTAAATACATCCATATATATATTAAATATTGGGTAGAATAATTATAATTAATGGATACAATTAATTTATATACATTAGAGCTTATATAGTTATGCATGTGTAGCACACATACAAAATATTAAAATAGATAATTTTTATGCTGTAAAATTAATACTGGACAGATTTTTTTAAAGCATATAGCAGTGTGTGAAACCTATTATCTGCTTTCAGTATGAATTTTTAAGTATTCTTATATATATAGTGGGTTTTTTAAAGCTTAGACTGAAGGCAGGGAAGACTCCAGCTTCTACATATTTTACCTTGTTACAATGCAGTGTTCTGCTAAATGGAAATTTCATGGACTGCTTTCCAATATGCTCAGTTTTTACACAACTTGGTGACATTTGCTCTGAATTTAGCTGTCTGATGACTAGATTAACCCCCAACTTTAAAAGGCACAGCAAGTTAATTTGTATTGATCTCACACTTTCCTTTACCCGCAGAACTGGACTGGCTCAGCAACCCAAGCTTCTCCACAGAAGAGGCACTGTTACTGCATCAGCGCACCGCAGACGTTGCAAATCTCCTACCTGAAAAATCACCAATAATAAGGTAGAATATACTTCAGTATTTTTTAAAATAGCCTCTTTCTTTTGTCCTGCTTATCTTTTGTTACAGGAGACCAAAATCAGGAGCTTTTAGGGCTGCTTTTCATTCCACTGTTCTGTATTTAAAAAAGCCTGAACTGAGTCATATATGAAAGTATGAATAATGCTTCCATGTCCTTTAACTTAACATAATGAGAAATTATACTTAGGCAATTACATTCCCATTTTCTTTTTCTCACAGCTGCATTTAAATCACTCTTATTTCAGAATGGAAAGGGAACTGAGTGATCATGATTCTTCATTAGCTTTTGAATGTCCTAAGTGACCCTTGAAATAATGTAAAGATTAAGTATCATCTTTGTGATTTCTCTGTGAAAACCATTTCAAGCAGCCATTTCACAGTCAAATTTTTTAGTTTAAAAAAACTAGTTGAAGATGTGAGCTAATGAAATATTACATGTATCAAGTTACGTGGCTTTGTAGAACATGCTGATGGCTGAAGGGAGTGATCACTTCCTTTTGCAAAAATGAGCTTTAAGCAGCCACGTTTGCTGAAATAGTTTGTTACCTTCCCTAGAATAGTTACTTTTAATTTGGTACAAGCTCCTGTGTATAAACTGTTGTCAGGGCATGACAGTTACATGTCTTTGTGATTGAAACTCAGTCAGTGTTCTGTTTATCAGTCATATTCTGCTTGCATGTCCTCAGATCTTTTCAGGACTTTGATGTCATAAAATGAAGGAATTTACAAGTAACCACTCAGAATGATACAGTAACCCCACCATATTTAATTCATCTTTGAAAAAGTATTCATCAAAAAATAGTGTACAGAGAAATGTTTGTTCTGCCTATTACTAGGGTACATGCTAGCTACCATAAAGTTAGTTATTCCAACAGAGTTAATTTTTTTTAGGCGTTTTGAGTTGGTTTTGCTTTTGGAGGAAATTGTGTGGTTTGTTTTAAGGGCCTGCTAATAGTTCTCCCATGGCTTCTTTTTTCTTGGTGCCCCTTAAATAAACTGTGTAAGATTTGGGGTTTTTTTTTCAGGTGCCTTGCTTCTAAACCACTGCATTTTCTTGTATTGACATACTAGGAATACTGAGACTTGTCATTCCTTTCTTTTATTGAAAGATTCCAGGAAAGCGCTTGAAAAGGGCTTGGGCTTTAAGTGTATAGAGAAGACCTCCAGTATTTCAGTTGATTAGTAAGTTTTGGAGTGCATGTAGTATGTACAATGATATACATGTTTTCGGTCCTTTTTGTGATCTCTCATTCAGTCAGTTGTCTGGTGCATGTAGTGTTTGTTACTACATTATATGATAACATTAATTCAGTAGTCATCAAAAATTGCTCCTTGATTGGTGAGGTTTGAGTTTCTAATCTGGAAAGGATTTTAAAGTTATGCTTTTGGTATTTTTTAATAAAAATCATAAAGAAACAATGAAAAAAATAAAGTGCAGACTTTTCTTTTGCAGGTCACCCTGAAACATTTCTCATCCTTTTAGCCTGACCTAAGGAAATCTTACCAGCTTAGTCATCATCTTTAATTTGGCAATCATAACAGATAGATTTATACAGATCACACATCAAAATGCCTTTGACAATTAAAACTTTTAAGAGTGGTTGTCAGTAATTCCAGCAGCTGAAAAAGTAAAAATAGCTGTTCTTCAATGCAGGTTTATATTGCTTTCATTGTATGTGTTACTGGTCACTGCCTTCTCCAGAAATAAAGGTAAAGGGTAAAATGGTTCTGAACTTTCTTATGGTGGTAGTTCTTTACAGTTTTACTACTTAGTTATATAGCTGTATATAGATACATACTTGTTTCCAAGCAGGGCTACTTCAAGATCAGAGTTGTCAGGGGAAAGTGATACAGATGGGAGTCTGAAACAGTCAAGTAAGAAAAGGAAAAAGAAAAAGAAAAAGCATCACCATTATAAGAAGACAAAGAAGAGAACCAAAGGGGACTCCAGTAGCAGCGATTCGGACTTGGACACCAAGCACACCAAGGACAAAGTTGCAGGAAGTGGCAGAAACCATGAAAAGGAAGCAGCAGCAAGGTATGTATTTATTAATACCATGGGAGATGTAAGTTCATTGTGTTATCTTACATGTCTATTCAAATTTAGAAATTAAATTCTTACCACTGGTGGGCCATTTCTTTTGGTAAGCTGTATATGACTAAACCTGCATTCAAAGCAATGGAAATAGAATTAGAACCCCTTGTTTCGTCATATGTGCAAAACTGTGATAAAAATATTCTCTGAAGGACTGTTCTGCAAAACAAAGCATGGTGTGATGTAGTGAAATCTATTTAAAGACATGTAGAGTTTTTGTAAGCACCTTGTTTCCTTTCATGGGCCTTTCTTTGGGAGAGTTTGGAGAGGGATTGCGTTAAACAGTACTCTTAATTAGTCTTAATGTACAGCTGTGTGCACCTTGTAATATAACTTCCTCCTCAGAGACTTAACAGTTATTTCATATCCAGTCAAAGCTTGTTGTATGATGTGGCATTTCTTTTATGTCCAGCCATTTACTGCTCTGTGCTGTGTGCTTCATACCTCTTACTCAAGGTACATCTGGATGGGTATTTGAACAATTGTTCTGCTAGATCATTTCTGTTAATTCCAGAAGCTCTGTGTAATTAGTGGAGGTGTCTTTTTTTTTTTCCTTTTTTTTATGAAACAGGAAAATAGGTGTCTAGTGCCTAGCATGATCTTTGAGCAGTAAAGAGGTTCTGCAAAAGCCCTGAGTATTCAAGTTTGCCACACCTAGCTGTGCTTCTCTCCCTCTGTTGGGTTTTGATAATTTTATTCAAAGTTTAAGTCACTTTTCTGTGTTTCTCATCATGTTTGCTGGCTTGAGCAGCCACGTTGCCTCTCTGATTCCCTAGTTCCTGTTTTTTCTTTAACATCAGCAGCTGGAGCTCTGATTCACTGCACTGCAGCTGCTCCTGAGGGCAGAGTGAGGATTTGATGGCACTGAGGAATTGTTAAAACTGGGTGTAGTCCAGGAAGTCCTTGACTTTTCCCCTGTTTACTACTTTTCCTAAGGCAGATAAGCAGGACCTGAGAACACAGGCTTAGGGGCATGTGGCTGTGCCAAGGGATCTTCCTGTTTCCCTGTGGAAGAATGGCAGAGGTACTATGTGATGCCTCTAGCTATATCCATCTCCTGTATGAAAACTGTCTTGTTGACTTGTCTGTGAGGAAGCACAGTAAACATCATTGGGATGCTAAAACCATTCTGCTCTGCCCAGTTGCTCTTGTCTTTCCTGGAAGGGCGTCTGGGCTGGATGAAATGGACTTCTGTGCTGAGCCTGGTCTATCAGCTGTGTGCTACACTGGGCCAACCAGCCAGTGCTTTGCCACAGTGAAGTTCTTCCAGGGTGTTTGTTTTCACTTCTTTCCATAAACTGTTGATACTGAGAGAATATTGAGTTTTCAGGAGACTCTTTTTGAAACCTGAGCCACAAAATTTCTCTACGTGCAGTAGGTCTTGTGAAACTTCAGAAAGCTTGCCAAGAGTACCAAACTCATATATTTGCAACATGAATTCAGATTGAAAATTCATAGCTGTCTACAGTTTGGAGGCAGGTGGCAATTTCCATTTAAGTTCATTTGTATAACTGTGTCCTGGTTTTGGCTGGGGTAGAGTTAATTTTCTTCTTAGTAGCTGGTGTAGTGCTGTGT
Source organism: Porphyrio hochstetteri (assembly GCA_020800305.1). NCBI lineage: Eukaryota > Metazoa > Chordata > Aves > Gruiformes > Rallidae > Porphyrio > Porphyrio hochstetteri. The sequence goes on from CM036908.1 coordinate 2,620,179, forward strand.
TTTGGGTTTAGTATGAAAATGATGTCGATAACACTCTGATGTGTTAGTTGTTGCTAAGCAGTGTTTACAATTAAGTCGGACTTTCCACCTTTTCGTACTGCCCCCCATTGAGGAGGCATGAGCTTTTTGCAGGAGGTGCCCAAGGAATTGGGAGGGGACACGGTCAGGACAGCTGACCCAGACTGGCCAAAGGGATATTCCATACCATATGTCATGCCCAGTTGGTGCATACTTGGGAGCAGCTTGGGAACCAGCTGGGCATTGATGGTCTGAGGATGGTGAGCAATTGTGCTGTGCATCACTTGTTTTGTATATTCTATTATTATTATAATTGGTTTTGTTTCTGTCCTGTTGAACCGTGTTTATCTCAACCTATGAGTTTTAGGGTTTTTTGTTTCTCTCCCCCATCCCACGGGGAGGGAGGAGTGAGCGACCTGCCAGGCAGGTTAAGCTACAACAAACCATAATCTATAAACGACTTAGCACACTCTTTTATCAAATGCATGGGTATAATTACAGCTAATCAACATAATCCTTTTACAGATTATCCTGTTTTTCTTAATTGTAGTATCTTATTAAGACAAAAGTAAATTTATAAAGGTAGTAATAGATGGCTTTCAGATTACAGTTTGCCAAGCAATTGATTGGTTAAATCTGGTAATTACCTTTCATAATCTTAAATCCAAGTTTTGGAAGTGCAAGGAATGTTTGTGTTTTGTTTTGATGGTCACATTAGTGTATTTATAGTTTTTTTCTGAGCATGTGAGTGACTGTACAATAATGGATCATGTACCATGACTTTGAGTGAATTGAATTATTATGACCTAGAGAAATGCTATGTTTTGTAAATGCTGAATGCATGCACAGATGTTTAGAAAGTACTACTTCTCCTTTCTTGCAGTCTAGATAAGAAAACATCGAATCTTACCAGCAACCGCTCTGTTTGGCTTGACGATATCCAGGCTTTCACAGCAGACACCTTCAGAGTAGACAAGAAACCAGACCCTGCCAACTGGGCCTACAAATCCCTCTATCGAGGGGACATCGCAAGGTACAAGCTGTTGGTTTCTGTTGGCATTCAAGCTACCACAGAGTCACTGTAACAGAATTGTTTATTTAAAAGTGTGACTTTGCATCAGCCATACACCCTTTAAAAGGCAAAAGATGCCACAGAATAGTGGAAATAAAGTATATGATTTTCATTGATTCTGAAAGTCTCTGTGTAGGAGACTGCAGGCATGTGAACTTGTAGAACTGCCATCTGGAGGTGGCAGCATGGGGCATATAGATCTGTTCTAGATCTTGGACAAGTGCCCCTTTTGATCTCTGGTGTTCTGTGTCTCTGAAAGGGAAATGAAGGTACTAATTATCCTGTACCAAATTTGCCAGGAGGTTTACTTACTAGAGTAATATGACAGCCTTGCAAAAGGACCATGCCAGGTATGTAGCAAATCAATTCTGTGTGAGATCACCCAGATGTTGTCCTGAAGGGTGTCTGTCCTGTGCATTGCTGCCTTTCAAATGAGTACAGGTGGAATTGCATGCTCAACAGCCTCAGCGGGTTACTGGTGCTGCGATGACCTTTCAGAACACTGCCCTGCGTTAACATAAGCCCAACTCAAGGAGCCTACATGGGGCTTGTGCTTTATGCATGTACACTTACTTCTTGATGTTCCTGAAGAAAATTGTTTACTATATATAAGAAGTAATTATTTGTGGAGGAGGGAGGATTTGTGGGGTTTATTTTTGTAGTATATATACACCTTTGAATTAATACTGCCTGGTTACAATCCGTTCCCATTTTCCGTCACCTTTAGATTCTCAGCTATTGTTTGAGATGAAAAGTGTTATTTTAACATTGCATGTCACTATGTCTGCCACTGAAATTACATTCTTGGTAATATTTAAAGGTGCTATTTTCCTTTCTTACTCCGTAGTATTATTGTGGCCTTTATGAACCTGGTCTCTCTTTCCTTTCCCCCTGCTCCTCCCCACCTACTTCTTGGCATATATAATATATAGAGGTTTAGGGCTATAGAAGTACTATAGGACTGAACTACTGATTTCTGATTTTTCAATTTAAAATAATCTAATCTAAATAGCCTTAAATACTGCTGTCTGTTGTTCTTTCTCGAAGTTTGTGGATTAAAACAATAGAAGGAAAAAAATTTTCATCTGCTGAGTACGAAAGATACTGTTGAACTTGGAGAGAGGAAGCTTAGTATGATGATAAAAGTTGTGATGACACTGAAAAAATACATAAATTGAAGTCTTAATTAAGGAGAAATATTCTAAGTTCTTACATGTTTGAAGGTCTATGTTATTTGGGTCAATTTGAATTAAAGTACTTCTGTGCTTTCTTTCAAAAATCTTTTCTAATACATATTTTAGAAGATGTTTAATTGTATTTTTCCTTCTAAGGTACAAAAGGAGAGGAGAGTCCTGTCTTGGCATAGATGCAAAGAAACAATGTATAACTTGGGACAGTTCTGCATCAAAAAGGAAGCAATTACAGAGTCGGCCTGAGCGCTACTTCACAAAGAACAGTGTGAAACTGCTGAACACCCATGGGATTCGTATTTGCAATAAAAGTTCTCCCTCTGACCCAGCTACTTTGTTATCAGTTTTCCAAATGGAAACTGATGAGCCTTCTGACACCACAGAGGTAAACCCTCTTGGGATTTATGATCCATCAACTACAGTGTGGCTGCAAGGAAAAGGGTGCAAGGAGGCAGACCATGAGCCTGTAAATACGCAGCAAACAGTTGAAGAGCCTGGGATAAACATTAACTCCACTCTAATAACTAAAGTGGAAGAGCATAACAAGAAAGTCAGAGAAAACCCAAGAGATATTAACGCTTGGATGGAGTTTGTTTCTTTTCAGGTATTTGTTCTCACAGACCGGTTGCTGCTTATAACTAGTAAACACACAAACATATTGTAGTTTCCTCTGTATAGGAATGTATATATTTTGTTGGTAAAGAATGAGCTGTTAAGTCATCATCACAAATGTCAGCATTCTTCTCATGATTCGAGTGATGATTCCTCCTAATGTTGTCATGATTTTTCTTTTGTTTTAAGGATGAACTAATGAGAGGACCTGGCCTTTATGCCAGCAAAGGAGAGCAGGAAGTAAGAAGAAAATCACTGAAGTTAGTCTTAGAAAAGAAACTGGCTATTTTAGAGAGGGCAATCGAGAGCAATCCAAGTAATGTGGAGCTGAAACTTGCCAGGCTGAAGGTTTGCACAGAATTCTGGGAACCACCAGCTTTGGTCAAAGAATGGCAGAAGCTCATTTTCTTACATCCCAATAATCCGGAGCTCTGGAAGAAATACCTCCTGTTCTGTCAAAGTCAGTTCACTACCTTTTCTGTTTCAAAAATCAATAGCCTCTATGGTAAATGTTTGACTACGCTGGCAGCTGTACAGGATGGGAGCATGGTATCACATCCTCTACTGCCTGGTACAGAAGAAGCTATGCTAGGTAAGTTTCTTTCTGTTTCCTGTTATGGTTTGAATGGTCTTTAGTTGACTAAATTCTCTGTAAGAATAGACTTTCTTGAGTATTACAGGAAATTTTTATTCTCTTCAAAATGCCTGGCATCCTGGCTTCTTAGCTGAGAATTAAGGCAGATATCCCAACCAAATATGGATATAGCAGATGCTTTTCTTCCCCAGGAGAATTTGTGATATAACATCCAGTAAAATCTAATGTGCTGAGCAGTTTACAGTACAAATGTCAAGACTGGAGAATTGCAGCCAGCATCTGAGAGATGTGCTTTTATCTTTGGAAAATGTTATTTAAAAAAAAAAAAGATGATGGTTGCCTTGTGAAAGAAATAATTATCTCTTTTTTTTTCCAAAGTTTTCTAGTTAATCCAGAAAAGAGAAGGGACATGGGAAGTCTGATGTGAATTTTTTTTGTGTACCCCAGTTGATAGGTAGAGAATTCTAAACTGTAATACTGTGTCATTGTGCCTTTTGTATTTATTGTATGCATAGATCTACCACTTTTAATTCATTATACCGTTACCCCTGGAAGGGAAATCAGTCAGATGGTTAGGTTGCTGGACTGGATCCAGGGAAGAAATGAGTTCATGTTTTGTTCTGGTGTGGACTTTTTTATTTGGAGCTGAATGACTTAACCTATCCCATCTGAATCATAGAATCATGGACTTCCAGGCTGGAAGGGACTTTTGGGATCATCTGGTTCAATCTTTCTCAGCAAAAGCCCATCTAGACAAGGTGGCCCAGCACCCTGTCCAGCCGAATATTAAGAGCACCCAGTCTTGGGCAATGCACCTCTTCCCTGGGAAGATTCTTCCAATGGCTGATTCTCATTGTGAAATTAATGCAGTTTTGCTTCTCTACCTTAGAGGGTGGTTGTGAATATCAATCTATGAGTATGCTGAGGAGGGAGAAGTATTGCTGTCACCATGGATTTTTAGGGTTTCTTTTTTTCTTTTTTCTTTTTTTTTAACCTTTTAAACTTTGTTTAGAGAAGACTATTAGGAAGCAGTCCACGTTTCTCCACATGCACCATAGTCTTATCTAAGTCCTGTAACTGGTGTTAGATCAACGTTGCTCTCCGCTGTGCAATATCCAGTCTGGATTTAGAGACTGAGATGCTGGGTTCCAAATTAATTTCAGGTGTTCTGATCTCTTATGGCCTTCAGTTAATTCATCTCGGATCAAGCACTGGAAAAAATGCTGTAAAGGAAGAATTCTGTGCTGGCAGGTGGATGTTGTACTGCCTGATACCTTCTAATTGCTTCTGCTGTCTCTGATTTCCACACTTCAGTCACTTTGCAGGCTACCCACAATGAATGATGCTCAGGGCAGACGTTTTATCCAGTATCTATTTTTATCAAACAGGGGAAGGTTTTTCTTTCCTCTTGTTTCCCTGAACAGAACACATTGGACTCACTAAATGTGCTTTGTCAAGTGCTAGGAGAACTTTGTTTTTAATGGAATTCCTTTAACTAGTTAACCATATTAAAGACATCTTTCAAAATGTGAAATTTGAACTGACAGTATACTTATTGGGAAGATCACCAACTTTTTCGTTAAGATAAACATAGAAAGAGTTTCACACATCAATGATTAAGTTAGTAGCAGTGTAGATGTATGGTAGGCTTGTATTTTCAACCTTTGACCTTTGCTAATGCCAGTGCAAGAGCTCATTTTGAACAGCGGTGGATTGTGCCATCTAGTGTTCAACTCAGCACACAGGGCTGTCTGCCTGAAAATAAGCGGGTGGTTTCTAAAACGTGAAAACTAATAAAACCAGGCTTTTAAAAAATTATTTGAATTATAGATCAGTTTTTACTTAAAATTTTCGATAGCAATTTGTAATGTTTTAACTTACTAGGTTCTGTTGCTGTAAAGCAAATGATGTAAGGATTCTCATATCTTGCTGTGGAAAGGGAGTCCTGTTTTTCAAATTATACCCATGGGTTGGGGAGAAACAGCCTTTTAGGTCACTTCAGCTGCAGAAGTGACTGAATTAAATATGTATCCATGTTGTTTTCTGCTTTTGCAAGAAAGAAAATGCTGATCTTTGCATTTCTGCAAATACAGTTTTTTATCACACAGGAAATCTTATGCTATAATTTATTTTTATCTCTAGTTTGGCATCAAGTCCTAATGAGATATTCTCTTCATTTAGACTATTTTAATCAAAGTTCATCTGTTTGAAGCTGAGAAACTAGGAAATTTTCAGTGTCTGTTGGATACCTAAATTGATAGGAAAGTGCCCAATTTTCTTAAAATACTTTGGAAATTCTGTTACATGCTTAAGATACTTTTTGTTGTTTAAGTATCTTAGAAATCTTGGAGTCTTTGTTACCAGAAACATTCATTGACTGTGCAAAAATCGGATGAAATGCTGAGTTTGTATATTCTAGCAGAATTAACATCTGATGTACACACATCTGATGTAAATCTGAATACAAGGAAAAGGAGTAAATAATTTTCCACTTCTTAGTATTAAAAAATAAGATAATTCATTAGGAGCAGTTGACATTAACCTGTGTTGTTACATGTATGTATCTGGACACTTAAGTATTTTGATTGTTTTAAACCCTCCAAAGCCAATGCATTTAGTGAAGAAACAATAGTCGTTGAAGAACTGTTTTCAAAACTATCAGTGAATTAGTGAAGTCTTGATTTATGGGGTTTGAGGGGTTTTCTTTGCCAGCCAGTTAAGTTTATGATTTAAAGCTGTTTGGTTTCTGAACAGCCACTCTTTTGTTAAGACCTGAGTGTACTTTGGAGTGCTAGAATAGCTCTAAAATATCCTTGAACTGCCAAGTCATAGAGTTGTTTATACCTGTTATTTCTCCAGCTCTTTGATTTTAAGACTAACATTGCAAGTGTATGAATAGAGAGACTCGGACTTTGCTTCCCTTTCTAAGCTGAAACTGGTGGCTCAGTGTGTAGTGAGGATGTGGCAATGATTGCAGACATCATTAGCTGAAGAGCAAAGCATAGGACTCGACTCTTGCTTCTGCCGAAAGACTGGACAGCTCTTTACTGAGTTCTTATGTAAAGGGAAAGAAAATGGGAATGAGAGGTGGAATCAAAATGGTGTTTTACCAACTGTTACCAACCATCTCATGCAGAAATTAGGCAAAAAGGATTTTTGTTATCATTGTCATAATGCCCAGCACCTCCAAGGAGGGCTGTGACTCACTCTGACAGATGCTGGATACTGAAACTGGGACCATTGCATCTAACTTTTATTCATCAACAAGGGTAGTGCATAAAGAGTTACCTATTTGGTGCATTTAAAGTGGGAGGTCTTAATTAAACTGCAACCATTTTGGCATGGATTTATGCACTTATTCCCTCTGGTTTGGATTTGGATACTGTTCTTTATGCTCTACAGCATGTTATATATATTTTGCTTATTTCTGGGCTGTAATAAATTATTTTGAAGCAAAATTTGAGCTATTAAAATGTTATTTTCTTTACAGCTATATTTCTTCAGCAGTGCCACTTTCTGAGACAGGCTGGCCATTCTGAGAAAGCAGTGTCTTTGTTTCAGGCTCTGATTGACTTCACCTTCTTTAAACCTGACAGTGTTAAAGATCTGCCAACAAGGGGACAGGTAGCAATTTCCATTTAAGTGTGTTTCTGTCCTTGTGCATTGTAGGGGATGCTGTAAGAGAAGAATGTTGATGATGTTTGAAAGACATAAGGAAATATTTTGAATCACAATTTACTTTATGGTTCTCCAAGGTGATGCTTCCAGTGGAAAAATGCTTGTGGGTCCTCTGGAACTGCATGCCAAATGGCTCTTTGTACTGTATATAATATAGGTGTGATAACCAGTCATTTCATGCTCTCTTTTTATATTAATTAAAGCTGGGAAAAAAACACCTGGCTGACCAAAGTCTCTGGCTGGTTAGGATTTCCTCTGCTGCTTTTGCAGAAAAAAAATGTTTTACTGAAAGAGTTGTCAGGGCCTGGCACAGGCTGCCCAGGGAGGGGCTGAGTCACCTTCCCTGGGTGTGTTCAAAAAAAGGGTAGATGAGGTACTTAGGGATATGGGTTTAGCTTAGGATGAGAATGGTTGGACTTGATGATCTTCAGAGGTCTTTTCCAACCTTGTGATTCTGTGATTTTCCCCAGAGCTGCTGTTGTTTTGTTACTGTTGATGGAGAAAGCTGACAGGACCTATAATCTCTTTGTTCTAGATGGTTCATGCAAACATTTCTTAGGTTCTCTGTGGCCTGTTGTTTTCAGTAATTCTTTTATGGCTACATTAGGAACACCTTCATCCCTTGAAGAATTTTTTATTTGATCCATGAGATTCCATTCAGTTTATTTTGTTTAAGTACTAAGTCACTTCTTTTCTTGATCTGGTCAGGAGAACGTTGGGCACACAACCCAATAAAAGTCAGTAAGGCAGTACTCAGAGGGGACCATTGCCACTGTAGCATCATTCCACTGAATTGTTGGGAGCTGCTTCCTTTTCCATGGGTGGTAGAGAGGGCCACCAGTTAGGCAGCTGGGTTACCACAGAGGACAGAAATTGAATTTCCTTTTATTACCTCACCTTCTTCCACAGCACCCACTACTGAGACTCCCATTTTTTTGTTCTCTAGATGAGTGCTGTTGCCCACCAGTGGAGCAGTTTAAATAATAGTGGTCTCCTCTTAAGGAGTCAGAAGTTCAGCATGCAGTTGTAATGATCATGCAGGGTGGGAGATTTGGTATAGCTACACAGATAACGCTAGAGTTATACTTCCAATCATGTGAAAAACCTGCAAGGTTCTCTGTAGTGTTTAAAAACTCCTAAGGAAGCAGGATGGAAAGGAACCTCAGTTTAAAAGGACAGTGTTTAGATTGGAAAGTACAGTTCTTGAAAACAGGAAAATGCCAGATTTACTGCTGCTCACACAGTCTGCCCTCTCACAGAAGCATTATGACTCAGTCTTCAATTACTTGTTTCCGTGCTGTTTGCACAGTTCACTTTCTCACTTGGGGCAAAGAATAAATCCATGAGGAGCAGAGTTAGATTTTGCAGTTCCTGTAAGCCCTGCATTTTCTGATCTGTTGTTGATGCTTGATTTTTCTTAGAGTATATGTTACTGTTAATATTTGCATTAACAGTCCCATGTCTGTGTCCCAAGTCAAGGTTTGGTACACAGCAGAAGCATATACCAGGAGATGGTTGTTAGGGATAAGTATGCACAGAGCAGGGGAGGAATTGATGAATCTAAAGATAACAGATTGCATACAGGCAGTGACAAAGTCAGAACTAGAACCCTGGACTTCTGATTCACTGGAAGGTACCCTGAAGCTGTTGACCAACCTGAAAGGGCCTTACTGATCTTTTAATCTTCTCCTTAGTCCAGTCATACTGACTGCAATGTTTTGATTCCACTGTAGGTGTGTGATTCTCTGAATTGTCATTGCTCTAGCCAAATTCTTCATGGTCCTATGGGAGATGAGGAGGAGGAGGAGGGAAGATTTAGTTTCTGAAAGCCATGGCTTGGGGACTTTGGATCCTTATCCTTTAAAATTCTCTATAGGGTATTTGGGACAAAAGTGCTTTCTTTAAAGCCTAGTACCTTATAAAAACAATCTTTATGTTCAGGAGAGGTGCTGATGAGAGTCCTGCTGTGCCACAGGCATAATTGAAGTACTCAGTTGTACCTGCTGGTTCTTAAGCAGTGTCTTAACAAAAAGTCTTTAGCTACAGAAGTTGCATCCAGATAAGTGATTTCAGGATCTGGAAAACCTAAGTTGACCCATGTAGTGTCTGTAAAACAACAAAAATTATTTTTCTCTCTGCTTTATTTTGGTTCCCCTTGCCCAAAACAACAGGTGGAATTCTTTGAACCCTTTTGGGACAGTGGAGAACCACGAATTGGAGAGAAAGGAGCAAGAGGCTGGAAAGCATGGATGCACCAACAAGAAAAGGGTGGCTGGATTGCTCTTAAGCCTGGTATGCCTAAGTCACTGTGGGTAGTTGTGTGTCCACGTGTTCTTGTCAACGTTTTGGTTAAAATGAGACAAATTGTTTCTTCTCATGTTTTTGCATACAAGTTTTAAAAATCATTTACTCCATTGTAGAAAGCCACCTGATTGGTCAGGCAGGACTTGCTCCTAATAAAGCCATGCTGGCTGTCTCAAATCACCTCCCTGTCCTTCATGTGCCTCAGCAGAGCTTCTAGGAGGATCTGTTCCATGATTTTCCCAGGCACAGAGGAAAGGCTGACAGGTTGGTAGTTCCTACCCTTTTTAAAAACAGCCATGATGTTTCCTGCACCTGGGATTCCACCTGACTGCCATGACTTTTCAGATATCATAGAGACTGGCTTGGCAACTCCATCAGCCAGTTCCTTTAAGAGTCTGGGATGCATCTCATCAGGTCCCATGGGCTTGTGAGTGTTCAGGTTCCTCAGATGATCATGAACCTGATCTTCACTTAACAGCAGGAGGGACTCTGTCTCCCCAGTCCCCATCTTTTAGGCCCTCAACTCAAGAGCAGCGAGGTCTTTGGATTTGATATATTAATTTTTCTTTAATAATTTGCATCCATGTGTCTTGGTTTGGTTTTAGATGACGATGAAGAAGAAGAGATAGATGATGATCAAGAAATAAAGGATAAAACTCTTCCAAAGTGGCACATTTGGTTGGATATTGAATATTCCCGTGAAGCAAGACAGTGGTTACCTTGGAGGCCAGACAAAACCAAAAAGGAAACTGAAGAAGATTGTGAAGATCCAGAAAGACAGGTCACTGTGATATAATAAAACAAGGGGAGATAAGATGAACTATCCTTTTATTTCCATTCTTTGCCAGTGTTTCTTCACTTGGAAAAAAAATTCTTTTCTTTCACAAAATATGCCTGAGGTTTTGTGCTTCCATGGCTGAAATCCATGGGAAGCTCATGGTAAACTTCAGAAAGGGCTGTAGGCAAATAGTCTGTCTTGGCTGGTCACCAGTTTCTCTCATTAGTGTGTGGAAATCTGACAGAAATCTGTGTTTAAGAAGATACATGCATTAAATGAAGGTTTTGCTGCCTTCGAGTCGGATAGTTGGATTTTCTCTTTATTTCCTTCTTGGGAGATGGGGCAAGTCACACATGGGTTTCTAAATAAAAATGCATGAAATGGCCTAGGCAATAATATCATCCAGCCCCTCATTGTGTAAGTTTTCTGTGAAGGTCTCTGGTACCTAAGGGCAAAGAAATGTCTTGATAGGAAATTTACAGTCTGACTGGAAGAGCATATCACTTGTTTAACTTGTCTGGTTTTAATTTGAGTGACATTCTGTTACCATTTTATAGTAATTACAAATGTTTATTGACTTGAAAAGGTTTCCTAATTTTATTTGATTACACAAATCAATGGAGTTTGTTTTAATTTGGGTTTTTTTAGGTATTATTTGATGATCTTGGACCATCGTTAATCCAGCTTTCTAATCCAGATCTTCAGCGTCAACTGCTATACTCATTTTTGCAATTCCTGGGAGTTCCATGTACAACCAAACTCTTTCCTTCCAACCTCTATATCGCCATGGATGAAAACACCATCTTTGACAGTGTTCTTGCTGATGAACAGCCACTGACCTGTGTTGATTTTCCACTCTCTGGATTCAGCAGTATCGGTCACATGGACACGATGCGACGGGGGCGGCATCACGTGGGCCATTACAGAGAAGGGGAGGAGTTCATACAGAATGTTTTCCATGTTCTGTTCCAGCTGTTTTCAGGAAAGGAAAAAGCCAACCTGGCCATTTGTTGGTTACAGTATGAAATATCTAAGGTAATAAGGGATCTGCATATGATCACTTTTGTGATGTGTGGCTTTATTGTGTATTAATGTTTATACTGAGTTTGTGATTGATGAAAATTAAGCCATGTAGGACTAACTATCCCAGTCAGGAAATGTCAGTTAAGATTGAGTTGAGGGTAAAAAAAACCCAACCAAACAAAAACCCCCCAAGCTTTTCCTTTGGTACGTGTTACACAATGGCATGCATTTAACATAACAGTTTTTGCAGTCTTAGGTAAACGTTATTACAGGGTTCACTGCAGATAGGGTAGGCAAGAAGGGGTGCAAATAATGTTTCATAAGGTAAAGTGAGTCAGCCAGGTACTTTTCCCAAACTGTTCTACAAAGGGCCTCATATTCTATGATTCTATATCAATGCCATGATATGAGCACCTTATCAAGAGACTGCCTTCCTATACAAGTTACATGTGTAGTGTTATTGAAGGAAATAACACTTCAGTGCTTAAATATGGTTTGTTTTAAGTAATACTACTCTAATAGGTGGCCACAGAAGAATGAGAGTCCAGGTTGTCTTTTTAATGCTTCAGAAAGTTTGATAGTTTTTGTTTGGGGTTTTTTTTCATGGAAGAGTTACCCTTCTCTTACTGAAATGCTACCTGACCAGAAGATCTCCTGTAATGTATCCATCCAATCTCCACAGTGGTCTGTTAGTACATTCCCTGCTGCAAAAAGCTACTTGGGGGTTTAGCTGGTGCTAGTCACAGCTGCATCTGGCCAGACAGTATCATGTATATTCTCAACCGTTACAGGTTAGGTTACAGGTTAGCAGCTCTTTACTTGAACAGTTGCCCTTTTAGGAGTGAAACTTGAGATTGTTTAGTGGCAGTGGCAGGAGTTAAGTGTAATTTGGCTGTGTTGGAGGGAGCTGACAACAGGCAGTTGTGACAACTTACACCACTCAGTAGCAACAGATCTGGCTGGTGTTGAAATCTGGAACAATATGAAAGCAAACACAGTAATGAAATGAAAAAATGCTGTAAGGTTGGGTTGGGTTTCTTCCCTTTCTTCTCCCATCACTCTCAAAATGTGTTCTGTTTATTCTCCCCTGCAGGTAGTTCAGTGTCTCCAAACAAAAAACAAGAAGCAGCTGAAAGCACAAGGAAGGAAGAGTAAAAAGTTGGCCAAGAATCTCCTTAAAGCACCTGACAACCGAAACCAGCTTTCCCTGTGGAAACTCTATGCCTACCTAGAATGGCTGCTTGGGAACATCGATGATGCCAGGAAGGTATTTGACACGGCTCTTTGCACGGCAGGGACAGGAGGTCTGAAGAGTCCCCAGCTCTGCAGCCTCACTCTGCTTTATGCTCAGCTGGAAGTGGAACTGCTGGAGAGTCTAGAAGGAGCTGTTACATCACGTGCTGTCCATATATTGACCAAACTGGCTGAGAGTGGGCCATATGTACCCTACAGTGGACAGGTGTTATCTGTGAATGTCTTGAAAGCTCGTAAAACATATGATCATGCACTGCAAGATTCTTTAAGTAAAACACCAGCTTCTGATCAGGATCAGGTCAGTGATGCTAACCAGCTGGTGAACTTGGTTGGTTGCTATGCCCTGTTCCAGTATTTGACTGTTGGGATTGATGCTGCAGTGCTGATCTGTGCACAGACTGCAGAAAAACTCGGGGCTCCTGCCCCACAGAAACAGGAAAACCCTGGAGAGAATTTGGGCATTCAGAACTTCCCTGCTGCCCTTGAAGCTGTCACAATGCTGCACACAAATTTACTCAGATTCCACATGAGCATCAGTGTTTATCCTCTGAATCCGCTGCGAGAGGCTCTGACGGAGGCTCTGAAACGGTATCCCAGCAACCAGTCTCTTTGGAGGTCATACATCCACATCCAGAGGAAATCTCACAGTGCTAGCAAAGCACGAAGGTTTTTTGATGGTGTCACAAGGTCTACTGACTCTTTAGAGCCATGGCTGTTTGCAATCCGAGCAGAGCAGATGAGAAAAAACCTCATTGAGAATGTCCAGAGGTAATAGCTTGCAGCTCCTTATGATTATGCTTGTTTTGATCTGTCTAATCCCTTAACAGAGGAAAATGCTACCATGGTTGTCTTTCTGGGGATTAAGGAGCTGGAGCTAGGAAAGGTTATTTGTTCAAGATGCAACAGTGAGTCAGTGGCAGAATCCTGAATAGAATTAAAGACCTAGATGATAGTCTCATATCCTTTCTGCTGCATCAGACTCTGTGTTGGGTTGTGTTTGATTGCTTTCTACTGACATCAAGTTGGTACACACTAATTTATAAATAACTAAGGGCCTGCTCAGATGGCCAAGGTAGACACAGGGAGCTTAGAAACTGCTGCATTTTAATACAGCAGCATTAGGGAGCATAATACAGAGCCATGCTGCAGAGCCTGACTGAGCTCCCTGCCCTACTTTGCTCGTGGATCACAGCACACAGTTGTGACACATCTGTTTCCATAGTGAGCACTTGGGACTCTTCACATGGGGCTGCTGCTACGTAGAAGAGGCTGGAAATTTCCTGAATTTCCAGTGTGCTCTGGGCTCAGATTCTTTGCTCCTGGGACAGGAGGAAAGGGTAGGAGACAGGGTGAACAGAGGCACGTGCTGATTCTTAAAGGTTAATCTCTAACTGTTGTCTGCCCCCTTGCTTGGAGCTACCTATCCACTGCTACCTGTGTGTCTCTAACAACACTGCAGCTTGGTTCTTTGTTTCTGCACATGGCAACAGATTTCTAGGACAAGGTTATCTGGGAGCTGTGCATAGCTGTGCATAGCTGGGTGCTTACAGTATCACACCTGATGCAGCTGGGGAATTACCAGTACACTCTGAAACGGTGGTGCACCCACTGCTTTGACAGTCTGACAACAGGCATGCAGACATGATAGTGACATCCCTGAGCTGTCAGCATATGGCACCCCAAACCCTGATGAGAATTCTGCAGCCACCAAATGGGGCAGTCTACTCGGCACCTGGCCTGAGGGCAGCTGATGGGAATTGCCTGTCTCCGAAAGGGAAACGGATACTTGCCCAGGAGCTGGCAGGACTTGTAGAAAGGGCTTTAAACTAGATAGGAAGGGGGAAGGGGATAAAGCCAGGTCTGCTAGAGATCGGCCTGGGGAAGTGGTATTGGGATTAGGAGAGAGGCAAGGGGCTCAGCTGAGGTGTGTCTACACTAACGCACGCAGCATGGGCAACAAGCAAGAAGAGTTGGAAGCCATAATGCGGCAGGCAAACTATGACCTGGTTGCCATAACAGAAACATGGTGGGATTGCTCCCATGACTGGAGTGCTGCAATGGATGGCTACAAACTCTTCAGGAGAGACAGGCAAGGAAGGAGGGGTGGTGGTGTGGCTCTATACGTTAGGGAATCCTTTTCTGCCACTGAGATTGTGACTAGGGATGATAACATTGAATCCCTATGGGTAAAGATCAGAGGAAGGGCTGACAAGGCAGACATCCTGGTGGGCGTCTGTTATAGACCGCCAAACCAGGATGAAGAGACAGATGAGGTGTTCTACAAGCAGCTGGCACGAGCTGCACGGTCATCAGCCCTTGTGCTCATGGGGGACTTCAACTTCCCTGACATATGCTGGGAGTACAGCACAGCACAGAAGAAGCAGTCTAGGAGGTTTTTGGAGTGCACAGAGGATGCATTCCTGATGCAGCTGGTCAGAGAGCCCACAAGAGGAACTGCCCCGCTAGACCTGCTGTTCGTGAACAGGGAAGGTCTGGTAGGAGATGTGAAGGTTGGGGGCTGCCTTGGACAGAGTGACCATGAAATGATACATTTCTCAATTCATGGTGGAGCTTGGAGGGGGAATAGTAAAACTGCTACCTTGGACTTTCAGAGGGCAGACTTTGATTTGTTCGAGAGACTGGTAGGGGGAGTCCCTTGGCATTCAGTCTTAGCGAACAAAGGGGTACAAGAGAGCTGGTTGCTCTTCAAGAAGGAAGTCTTAAGGGCGCAGGAGCAGGCGGTCCCCCTGAGCCGCAAAATGAGCCGGCGGGGAAGAAGACCAGCGTGGATGAATAGGGAGTTACTCTTGAGGCTCCGTGAGAAAAAGAGAATCTACCGCCTGTGGAAGGAGGGACGGGTAACTGAGAATGAATTCAAGGAAGTTGTCAGGATGTGTAGAGGTGAAATCAGAAAGGCAAAAGCCCAGCTTGAATTTAACCTGGCCGCTGGGGTGAAAAAGAATAATAAACTCTTTTATAAGTACATTAACAGTAAGAGGAGGACAAAGGAGAATATCCACTCTTTACTGGATGAGGCTGGGAATGTGATCACTGAGGATAAGGAAAAGGCGGAGGTTCTGAATGCCTTCTTTACGTCTGTCTTTAAAGGTCAAACAGATCCTCAGGGTACCCCTCTCTCTGACCTGGTAGTCTCAGCTGGGGAGCATGCTAACTCCCCTGTGATTCTGGAAGAAACAGTCAGAGACTTCCTACTCCAACTGGACTGCCACAAGTCCATGGGGCCGGATGAGATCCACCCGAGAGTGCTGAGGGAACTGGCAGAGGTGGTAGCCGAGCCGCTTTCCATTATCTATCAGTCCTCCTTGCTGACTGGTGAGGTCTCAGAAGACTGGAGGCTTGCCAATGTGACTCCCATTTACAAGAAAGGTTGTAAGGAGGATCCGGGGAACTACAGGCCTGTTAGCCTGACCTCGGTTCCAGGGAAGGTTATGGAACAGATAGTCTTGAGGGAGATCATGCGGTATGTGCGGGATGGCCGGGGGATCAGGCCTAGCCAGCATGGGTTCATGAAGGGCAGGTCCTGTTTGACCAACCTGATCTCCTTCTATGATCTAGTGACCCATCTGCTGGATGAGGGAAAGGCTGTTGATGTGGTCTACCTAGACTTCAGCAAAGCCTTTGACACTGTCTCCCACAGTATTCTCCTGCAGAAGCTGGCAGCCCGTGGCTTGGATGGGTACACCCTCGGCTGGGTAAGGAGCTGGCTGGAGGGCCGGGCTCAGAGAGTGGTAGTAAATGGAGTTAAATCCAGCTGGCGACCGGTCACGAGTGGTGTTCCCCAGGGGTCGGTGCTGGGGCCTGTCCTCTTCAATATCTTTATTGATGACCTAGATGAGGGCATTGAGTGCACCCTCAGTAAGTTTGCAGATGACACTAAATTGGCTGGGAGTGTGGATCTGCCTGGGGGTAGCGAGGCCCTACAGAGGGATCTGGACAGGCTGGAGAGCTGGGCTGAAGCCAATGGCATGAGGTTCAACAAGAGCAAATGCCGAGTCCTGCACTTTGGCCACAACAACCCCAGGCAGCGCTATAGGCTTGGGGCGGAGTGGCTGGAGGACTGTGTGGAGGAAATGGACCTGGGGGTACTGATTGATGCACGGCTGAACATGAGCCGACAGTGTGCGCGGGTGGCCAAGAAGGCCAACGGCATCCTGGCTTGCATCAAAAATAGTGTTACTAGTAGGAGCAGGGAGGTAATTGTCCCCCTGTACTCAGCACTTGTGAGGCCGCATCTCGAGTACTGTGTTCAGTTTTGGGCCCCTCACTACAGGAAAGACATTGAGGCTCTGGAACGCGTTCAGAGGAGGGCTACTAAGCTGGTGAGGGGTCTGGAACACAGGCCTTACGAGGAGCGTCTGAGGAAGCTGGGATTGTTCAGCCTGGAGAAGAGGAGGCTTAGGGGAGACCTTATAGCTCTCTATAACTTCCTGAAGGGAGGTTGTAGTGAGCTGGGGGTCGGCCTCTTCTCCCGTGTAGGCAGTGACAGAACTAGAGGGAATGGTAGCAAGCTGCGCCAGGGGAGATTCAGGCTCGACATTAGGAAGCACTACTTCTCAGAAAGGGTAGTCAGGCACTGGAATGCACTGCCCAGGGAGGTGGTGGAGTCACCAACCCTGGGGGTGTTCAAGGAAAGACTGGATGTTGTATTGAGGGATATGGTTTAGTGGGAGCTAGTAGTAATAGGTGAATGGTTGGACTGGATGATCTTCTAGGTCTTTTCCAACCTTGATAATTCTGTGATTCTGATTCTGTAAAGGAGGAGTGCCATTTGATTTACTGTTAATTACAGACTGATACTATGGTAGGCTTTCGTTATTGTTACTGGAAACTGATGTTAAAAATCCAGAATGATGGTTTTCTGTGACATTTAGCTCCTTTCCAGGCTGTTCTCTGCAAGCATAGCCTTTCCAAGAAGGGTATATTTGAATAGGAACAAGTTGGATGTTGCTAGAGCAGAGCTGAACTACTCCAGTAGAGAGGTAAATTGCTTGTCAGTCATGCACAGAACTGATGCTTTATGATGTTGTGACAAACCCAAGAAACTGTCTGTACTATGCGTGCCTATTTCCTGTTCTGTTTTCTATTCCTGCTTGTTTAACCACATGGTGTTAATTTAAAGACATGAACATGAAGGGTAAAACAGTAGGATGTGCTTGTCAGTGTGAGGTAGGATGCTTCACATGTCTTACTCCATGCAGAGCAGGTTACTCCAGCTTTCCTCATGTCAAAGGTCAAGATGAGAGGAAATGTGACCTCAGACTCTTGAAAAAAGCTGCAAGTTAGGAGCAGGTGTTGAGGGTGAGTGAACAAGGCAACAGGCTGTAAGAACACACACTAGATCACAGCTCTGTGATATTATTGTGATCTGTGTTGAGGCTCAGAGCTGTGATCTACTCCTTGATGGAAGACCAGCATACAGCCTTGCAGAGGTGCAGGGATAAATTTGAAGAGGCTTGCCTGGGCACCAGAAGGCAGCTTGCTGACTTGGAGTTGAATTTTGGTTTGAGCTGCCAGGCTTGAAATAATAAATGGTCTTGAACGAAGGCTGAGGTAAGTGTTACTCAAAGAAGATACAATAATCCAGATGGACAGGGTTAATTTTTCAACATGCTAATTGAATTTTCACCAAAATAGCTCATTTACATTCTTTTAACTGATTTTCCTATTTAGAAATGTGTTGATTAGATTAGCAAGTGCTAAAAATCTGGTTAATGCCATTCAGAGCTTGTAGCATGGAGTGTGTGTGAACTCCTGGCTATATACAGTGCTACATGCATAAAGAGTATGCTGATCTTCAGCCTCCTCTGCCTGGATGGGGCCCTTCTGCTTGGCTTAAGGGGTTGTGGTTTCTCTGTTCCTCTGTGTTGCAGGGCAGATGCTGGTGAAATACATTCCACTATTCCTGAAACTGGGCTAACGAATCGGATTGTGGCTCTGTTTGAACACGCAGTGCAGAGTGAAAATGGTGCCCACTGTCCACTGCTGTGGAGAATGTACTTGAACTTTCTGGTAAGAAGAGAGGTTTTTTGGGTTTGTTTTTTTCTTTTCTTGTTACTATATTTGGAATTTCTGACACACGTGGCTACAATGCTGCCATACCTATCTGAAGGGCAACCAAACAGCTTCCAGATCTGAATTAGGAAAAAACCAGGGCATGAACACCTGAATGGTTTTGGCTTATGGTGGAATAAGGAATATGGTAAAGAGACTATTTTATGTGGGCCCCTCAAATATTTTCTGCTATTTTCTCCATACTATAAGAACTTTCCCTGACCAAGACCTTTTGATTGATAGGGGAGTAAGCAAGGTGCAGCTTACATGCAAATTAAAGGCATGGTAGGGAAAAGGTAGCTGTAGCTTTTATAACTTGTCTCTCTGAATCTGAAGCTACATGTAAAGGCTATGCTAACTGGCATTGCAGAATAACCTAAAAATGCAATAATGCTCATTTCTTCTGTAGTTCACCATCAAAGTACATAAAATCAACCTGGCATAGGCAGTGTTGTCATCTTGTTTCTCTGAAGTACAATATAGAAGGTGAGAAAAGAAAAGAAATGCTCTGAACTCATGTAAGGGGAGTTTCATTCCCCAGTATTACTCCTCTGCTCACGTCCTTTGGTGTAATGAGCTGTCAGAGGGGATCAGCAGGCTGTGAAATACCAGGGAGGCAGAGGAAGGGGAGGCTCACTTTGTGTTTGAGCAGATCTTCAGTGGAATTATTGCTGTGACCGTTCCTACACAAATAGGTGCTTGTAAATATTTCATACAGCTCTGCATACAGGAGGGTACAGTTGAACTGCTGTGGCTCTTTACGAACTACTGATGAGACTCCTGCATGCACAAAAGCAAAAGATCACCCAATGTGTATTTTATCACTCATGATTCATTCAATGAAGATGCCTTTTTCACAAGAACAAGAAGGAATATTTATTAGATGCAAATAAGATGGATGAAAATAGTACTTTGACAGCAGTAGCCTTGAATAACATTGTTGGAGAAGCCAAATCCATTGGAAACATGACAGTTCTCAGCTACAGTTGTAGAAGAGTTAGTGATTGTCCAGTATCACCCTGAGTTCTGTAGATCTCTCTTTTCAGGTGTGTCTGGACATTCAGTCTTCAGTATTTTGGGCCAAAGCTTCTCCCTGTTTAAAAGCACAATTTTTTTCTATAGATTTTGAGACAAACTGCTTCTCTTAAATTCCAGTTTGATCTTTCTGAAATGATGCTTGGCCAGGGGACGAGGGGGCAGCAGGGGTGGTGTTTACCTCAGCTTCAGCAGCCCTTTCCCAGTCCCTCCCACCACGTGCTCACAGGCAAGCTGAAGAAGCATGGATTAGGTAGCCTGAAATCTGGCTGAGCTGCCAGGCACAGGGAGTTGGGGGTTTGGGATTGTTCAGCCTGGAGCAGTGAAGGCTCCTCAGTCTATATGAGATCCCTGGTGTGAGGGTGTGAAGAAGACAGAACCAGGCTCTTCCCAGTGCTGCCTAGTACCTGCACAAGAGGGAATGGCCACAAATCCAAATATGAAAAATCCCATTAAAATGTAAGAAAAAATGGGTTTTTTTTACTGTGAGGGTGATAAAACACTGGAGCAGATTGTCCAGTGGTTATGGTGTCTGTGTGGACACACCAAGAACTGAACCAGACTCGGTCTGAGCAGCTGCTTTTGCTGACGTGTCTGTGAGCAGTGGGATGGGAGCAGATGTCTCTGGAGGTCCCTTCCAACCTCAGTGATGCTGCAGGAGCCCTAAAGGCAGGATGCTGCTGCAGGAGCCCTAGAGGCAGGATGCTGCTGCAGGAGGGGTGTGTGCAGCTCTGACCACAGGGTTTGTGGTTACTGACAGGTGCTGCTGTTTGGCAGAGGGAGAAAGAGTTGTCAGGGCCTGGCACAGGCTGCCCAGGGAGGGGCTGAGTCACCTTCCCTGGGTGTGTTCAAAAAAGGGTAGATGAGGTACTTAGGAATATGGTTTAGTTTAGGATGGGATTGGTTGGACTTGATGCTCTTCAAAGGTCTTTTCCAACCTTGTGATTCTGATTCTGAGATCACAGGGTCACAGAATCATTAAGGTTCGATCCAAGATCATCTGGTCTAACTGTCCCCCCACCACCCATGATCCTGACAGCAGAACAACACAGGTTTCTATGATAAATATATCAGTAATGGTAAAAATAATTCCTAGCTTTTAAGACCTGACAAGGCAGCCTGCTGGTTAGCAGCAGCTAGGATGGAGCCAGAACAAGAGAAAATGTAAACTCATGATGGAAGATCTCTTCTCCAAAGATCTCAAACTATTGTGTGTAACTTGGTGTCACTGCTTTTTTATTTCCTTGATTTGCCATAAAGTCCCCTGATCATTGAGTGGTTTTTAAAGTAGCCCAAGTCAAAAGATTTCTTCACAAGACATCATAATTATTTCTACCTGCCACTGGGGTGACTGAAGCTAAGGAGGCTGCTCAGCACTGACCTCTGCTGCCCTTCTTCTTTTCGAGCTTCATGAGAGAGCTGCGTGCTCTGTGCTTGCTCCACAGAGTCTCTCTTCCTGAGATGCTAATTTGACCCATCCGTTTCTGTAAGTAAGGGGGGGGTCCAGCCCTAACCAGCCTCTGCTGAGGAAGAAAATGTCTGTGCATGATCTGCAGCACAGAGATGGTGCACCAAAGATGCTCTTGTGTGTGTGTATGCTTTGGGTAATGACTTGCACTGTTCCCATTGCAGTATTACTGGCAAATGCAGGCAAAGGCATGGACTTTAACTGGTACCAGTACAGCCCTGACACACCCCCTAAAGACATCTCTTTGATTGTGTTCAAGAGTGTAGCACGTGTCACCAGTGTAACCTGTCAAATTGCATAGCTACCACAGTATAAGGAGTCCTCAGCAGAGGGATGCTGAGCTGTTCAGCAGTAATTTCTTTGTCTTGGAGGTAATGGTTTTATTATTTCAGCTGTTACTGCCTTGAAGTGCCAATAACTGTTTTTTTTAACTCACACAGGCTTCACAAGGGAAGAAAGAAAAGAGTAAAGGACTGTTTTATAAAGCTCTTCAAAACTGCCCCTGGGCAAAGGTAAGCAGGGGAGAAATACAAACCTCTCCTTGAACTCGAATGCTCAAAGTTGTGTATTTGAGAAAAAAATTAGACTTTGGTAGTTGTTGTCAAAGGTTTTCTGCAGCTCCTGATGCACCTGAACTGGAACACGTGCAGTGGGCCAGTGCCCTGTGCCTCATGCACTGTGTGAGGCAAGGAGATGGTAACAAACCCTGTGTGGGCACAGTCTCACACTGTGCCTTACCGTGAGCGAGGTTGTAGCAGGACTATATAACAGGCAAATACAAATGTTACTAGTTACCAGTACATGGCATTATTCCGGAGCCCCTGTGATGCCTCAGGTAAGGTCTGTGCGTGCTGCAAATGCTTGTTGAGTGAAATTACTTGGTGAGAGTTGGAGGAGACGTGATGAAACCTCTGTGTTCTGTCACTGTGGGCACCCTGATCCTGTTTGCATTCTTGGCAGCAGCGTGCAGGGCTGCTTGTGGAGCTGTGCTCTGCTTCATGCTGCTGCCTGCTGCAACAGAAAGGTGCAGGGAAACCGTTCTCCTTGTCTCTGCAGGTGCTGTACATGGACGCCGTGGAGCACTTCCCCGATCAGCTGCAAGAGACGCTTGATCTGATGACTGAAAAGGAGCTGAGGGTGCGGGTGCCCATGGAAGAGCTGGAGCTACTGCTGGAGGTTTGAAAGGTGCCTGTAGGTGAGCGCAGGAGGCGCAGACGCTTGTTCCAAACTAACAGGCCTGGCTCTCTTCAGCCAGGAGCTCTGCTGGGACTTGGGTACTGTGTACTTCTTTGGGTGGGGCTTTTTTTTAAGCTTTTCTATAAATTGCTCTGAAAATGGAGTTCTAGGAGCTGCAGGCGTTCTGGAGCCACGTCCTGCGTCTGTCCCACAGAAACCCATCCCCGTCCCCAGAGCAGGGCTGGCTCCCCCAGAAGGATGCCCTCGTTAAACATCCCTGTGCTGAGCGCTGCCTGCGTTGCTCATTCTGTTGTTTGAAATTGCATTCCCTGGAGTCCAGCAGAGATGCAGCACACGCCAACTATGGTTTGGGGAGCAGCACAGGAACTAAACAGCTGCCAAATGAACGCTTCACTGTTCTCCTGTTGGCAGACCTCAGTGATTGCCTTCGGCTCAGGACGCTGTGTATATGTAACCACCAAGTCAAACAGCCCTTACATCTGTACATGAACTGTTAATAAAGCTGAAAGCTTTGCTGGAGTGGGTACTTATTTTGGACTGGCATTTGTATGTTTTGACAGATGACCTTTTTAATATGAATATTTATGAAAAAATATATGTGAATATTTGAAAATCCAAAAGGAACTGGAATCCTGTTTTATTTCTTAGTTTCCTAGAAGGGTGTGAGTGTATTAAACATGAAACCTTGTCCGTAACACAGCTGTAAGCACCTCACTTCCACACAAGGTTTGTAACTGATGACTCGATTTTGACCCAGTTTAGGCAATCAGCCTTAGAGAAGAGGAGGTCTGGTCTGGATCTTTGGCAGGGACCAAAGGCAGCAGAGTAGTCAAAACATGGTTGTTTAATTAGTAGCTTCTATTCCAAGAGTCTTCAGGCAAGCTCCTAGAGAAGTCATGTGAAACACAGTAAAAATGTAAAGATACAGTTATGTTATAGATTTTTAAGACAGAATATGCTGAAGTATGTAAAAGATTGTTTAGCATCCCTACTTTTGAGACCCAATTGGCTCCTCAGCTGAAGAGAGAGTACTCACAGCCACTCAATACCCAACTGAGGAGGAAACTGCCACTAACAGCACTAAACCCATTGGGATCATCCAGCTGCTGGGAGCCGATGACACAGAAAACTGCCTGGACAAAGCTGTACAACCTTTGGCTTGGTTTTGCCTGTAGCACCAGGAGACAAAATGATAGAATGTTTCAGTCAATGAAGTGCAGCCTTTATTCTTTTCTAATTTTCTTTTAATGTTCCAGGGAATATAAAGCATTTAAAGCCTTGCAGCGCTTTAAAGGGCCCTGTAATATTGCTGTGGCTGCAAGTGACTGATTAGTCCTTGTAAAAAGGAAGAACTGTTTCCAGGCATGTTTCTTTTCCAGTTCCTGGTGCGGGAGGCTGCATACCACAACAGTTCTTGGCTTCACCCTAACACATCACAGCTTTCCTTCAGCCAGCTGAACCCACCTCATGGTGGCTGTTGCTTCTAGTCAGCATTAGCAGTCGTGTCCCCAGTTAAAGCAGCCTTGCTTGCCACCCATTACAGAGCTCTTCAGCCCCTGAAGCGATGGTGAGATCAACTGCTGTGATCAGAAAGTGCTAAAAGGAAACCACTGGCTTTTGTGACCTTTCTGAGGAAACAAACACAGCTGATCAGGTTTGTAAGAATGGGTCATAAAATAGCCTTTGTTTTTCTGTCTCCAGATGAAAATTCTATTTCAGGGTTACCCAGATGAAATAGAAGGCTCCAGGCTGTAGGGTTTGTTTTTAACAAGGAACCACATCATTTTTACACAGCAAACCACACTCTCCTGGCCTTGCTGCTACCATTGTTGTTAGAGCACTGGCAGTCAAAGGGCTTGTGCTGTGTGCAACTCCCCAGCACTTACTCCCACAGAAAGTTTCCAGAACAAAGACAGCACTTGACTGTGCTCTGCACATGGAACTCCATCTAAACCTCAGGAATCACATGTACAACAGTGGAAGTTGCACTTCACACTGCTGAAGCGTGCCACAGAAGCGCCCTGCTGGCCAAGCAGGATGTGTTGCAGAGTAGAAATGACTCCTACAGCACCCGCCTCGGTTGGAGGGGAAGAACTCACTTCCTGACTGCACTGCAGGACTCCAGGCACGTACTTGGAGCCTGCATTTGCCTGAGTGGCACAGCCCACGGCCCGCCTCCAGTGCCTAAACAGTACCCATCTCTGGCCCCGAGGCCCACCAGCTGTAGAACCTCCTACCCTGCCAGCTCCTCCACAGGCACTGAGGGGACCGAAGGAAGGATGCTCAGAGCCTGCACCGTAACCCCTCTGGGAAAAACTACCAGGTACTTTGCCCAAAAAGGTTTAGATCCAGTACAGGTTTTATTGGGAATTTGTTACACTGACTGAAAACCCACAACCCCCAGGATTTAACCTTTTCAAGAAAGAAAATCAGCCAGACTGTCTGGTTTTACACAAAACTGTCATCAACACAGAGTTCAATGGTCCCCAGAGAGACAAGCAACTTAAAGATACAGTCCCTCAGGGGTTCCCTCCTGCTTCTTATACAGAACGTTCTCTTTGGACTTTTTGAAGTCTTCGTTTGTTACTTTCATTCGCCGCTCCCTCAGAGCCATCAAGCCAGCTTCTGTACAAATGGCCTGCAACACAGAAAGCAAGAGGAGGTTACTGTCTGCACCAGTCCCTTCAGGCCGCACCTCATGCTGCCCCCACTGACCCCACACCAGTGAGGAGCGCCCAGCTGAGCACCACGCAGCCCTTCACTCACCCCCAGCCCTGGCGGGACAGGGAGAAGAATCAGAAGGAACAGGTAGAACTTGGGGGTTGGGGTAAGGACAGCAAGGGGAGAGGGAGATACATCACCCTCATCATCTACCCAGAGCCCGATGCCCAGCTTGCCCCTCAGCAGCAACCCCTTCTCCCCAGACAGCCTTATACGCTGAACATGACATCATCATGACATCAAACACTCTGAAACACACTGGGGTCAGCTTGGGTCAGCTATCCTGGCTGTGTCCCCTCCCAGCTTCCTGTGAAAATCAACCCCACGCCAGCCAAAGCCCAGCACAAAGTGTTAACAGAAGTTACACCATGAAGTCCGGTGCCGCTCAGCAGCGCTGACAGGTGTAAAGCTCTCTGGGTAGAGCCAGGCGAGCAAGTGGTCAGAGTAACAGAATCACAAGGTTGGAAAAGACCTTAGAGATCATAGAGTCAACCACACCCATCTGCTACTAAACTATATCCCTAAGTACCTCATCTACTGGCCTTTTAAATACATCCAGGTATACATCAGCACCTCCAAGCCGGAGCCAGTCGCCCAACAACAGTATTTCCCTCCTACAAGGAACAGGTGCCTCCGGCGCTCTACCAGCAGCCTGTGTCACCCTTCTGCAATGAGGGGACAAGGTAACGTCGTGGTCGGGTGAGCTCTTCAGCTTGGTCACTCCAGCAAGGGCTCCAGCTACTTTGGAAAAGCAGACTCTGTACCTGAAGCTCCCTAACCTACAGCTGCATTTTTATCTGCTTGCAACTGTCCCTAAAGCATGTCATGCCCTGCACTATCTTAAGGAACATTTAAGATGCCTTTGCACAAGACTCCATGGAGCCTGAGGGGTGACCTCATCAATGTCTATAGATAGGGAAAGGGTGAGAGTCAGGAGTATGGGGCCAGGCTCTTCTCAGTGGTGTCTACTGACAGGACAAGGGACAACGGGTGCAAGCTGGAGCACAGGAGGTTCCATGTGAACATACAAAAACACTTTCTCACTGTGAGGGTGATGGAGCCCTGGGACAGGCTGCCCAGAGAGGTTGGGGAGTCTCCTTCTCTGGAGACACTCAAAACCCACCTGGATGTGTTCCTGTGTGACCTCATCTAGGTGATCCTGCTCTGGCAGGGAGGTTAGACTAGATGATCTTTCAAGGTCCCTTCCAACCCCTCCCTAACATTCTGTGATTCTGCTTCCAGTTTCCACTTTGCTACTTTTAATATTTCACACTCAGATAACTGAGGGTCGTGCCCTTACCAACACGAGCTACCATCTCTGACTACAGTCCTGATGAACTGCTCACTTGTGAGGCAGAGTAAGCAGCACTCAAAAGGTATTTTAAAACCATCCAACTGTTCTCAGTGATATAACCACATCACAACTACATAGAACAGTTTCAACAGACAGTTTTTTTGGATGCAGAAGTAGTGAGATGTGATTTGTGTTCTGAAGCATAAACAGTGGTGATGTACCCTGACCTTAATATCTGCACCGCTGAGATCATCCTTTGCCATGATCAGCTCATCCAGAGTCACATCATCTGCCAGCGTCATCCTACTTGTG
Organism: Porphyrio hochstetteri; assembly: GCA_020800305.1. NCBI lineage: Eukaryota > Metazoa > Chordata > Aves > Gruiformes > Rallidae > Porphyrio > Porphyrio hochstetteri. The sequence goes on from CM036908.1 coordinate 2,646,802, forward strand.
TGAATCTGAAAGATTCGCTTCTTGGTCTTCTCATCAGGGAGAGGGAACTCTATTTTCCTGTCAATGCGACCTGTGCAAAAGGAAAGTCCAGCCTTAGGTGTTTGGAAGCAGCTAGGGAACAGTGCAGGAAGAACACTGAGGTTGGCCTGATGGTAGCTGCTTCTTCACACCACGATCTCCTATTAGAGCAGAAGGTGAGATCAGAGCACTGGCAATGAACGTGGAGCTACTGGTGCTGAGAAAGTCTCTGTCACTGCAGGGGAGACACCTCACCTGGGAAACATGAAAAACCTTCCCTGAGTCACACACAATCACTCCATGTGTAACTGCATGGAAAAGGATTAATCCAACACTGCTGCTCTTGCCATAAATTCTGTTCTAATGAGATTCTATTTCGCTCTGGAAGTTAATTTTCTGCCACATACACGCTCAGAGAATGCATCGCTGTGGTAACCCGAAGAACGCTTCCTCCCTGTATATTCCCCTATATAGCCAACCTCCTAAAAAGCCATCCCACCCCCACAACTCTAACGACTGAAGGAGGAAAGTTTTGCATAAGACCTTCTGTTACAAGGCCCTGCCAGATGTTTTCTTGATGTCAGGAGGGACTTGGGATGCTCTGGTACTCACTGTTCCCACTAACAATCACTCGTTATTCTCCATCTCCAGATCATTCCTGGTTTTCTTCAGTTTTGCAGCACCTTTCCTAAGAAGAGTTGATGGCACCACACAGCCACTCCAGCCTAACAGGCACAACGGTAAAGCAGCCTACAGAGGGCACAGTAGTATCTCCTCTATACTCTATCTAACAGCACTGGCTTTGATTGGGAGTGTGTAAGGCTAAGCTAGTGACAAAACCAGTGCACAAACACCTCAGCAGCTCCACAGCATGGGGTGTTTCTTTTTCTAAACTCCTGGGGTCTGTGCAGCCTAGTGACAGTTCAGAATAGTTCTCTGACAACTCCATCTTGAGTTATCTTTGCTCTCTCTCTTAGCTCTACTCTGTTAGAAGGACCATCCTTACAGTCTCTCCAATACTTGGGATTTACCAGAGGACACCCTCAGGAGGTTGAGCTTATGCCTCTGATCTCTGTGCTGCTGTAAAATCCCAAGTGAGACAGACCCCCCCCCAGATGTTTCAGTACATTTTAGTGGCCATTTAAAAATACTCCTCATGCCTGTCCAAGCTCTTGGCTCAATGTGTAACCCAAATGTCAAAATAAGGTATTACTTTTCCCTCCCTCACCCCCCAGAGGACAGCAGTGTGCCAGGTTAGTAAGGAAGCAGACCTGCTTTCCTGGCATCAGAATCCAGGCTCTTGAGTTCAGGCTGACTGCTCAGCCCCTGCCTTCCCTGCTGACAGCATTAAGGACGTGCAGTTACTGCACTGCAGCTCCCCTTAACACTGAGAACAGCTGGGCCACCTTCATACAAAGGAATAACACTCAAATTGTTTATGTAAGAGGAATTAACATGTTTCTTCTCTTCCACAGTTTTTTCTCTGATTTGGAAGTTTCTGGATGGCTCCTCATGTAACAGATACACCATCACAGATGAGATGGTGAGCAAAGACAAGCCAGTAACCTCCCTTCTTTTTACCAGCCCCAGTTTGATGAGCCCTTTCACAGGAACAGCAACCTAAGCACACACAGCTAGGAGTCTCTTACCTGGCCTAATTAAAGCTGGGTCCAGCGTTTCTATTCTGTTTGTAGCCATGATAACTTTAACATCCCCCCGGGAGTCAAACCCGTCCAGCTGGTTCAGCAGCTCCAGCATCGTGCGCTGGATCTCTCTCTCCCCACCGGAATTCGAGTCGTACCTTCAGGAAAGCAACAGTCAGGAAAATGCTGTGCACCTTTAAGAACATATTTAACTCAACTGCCACAAATGTATAAACAATCATGTGAGGTGTTTTGTGGTGGGTTTTTTGGTTTTTCTTTAAAAACACCCATAGCATTTTTTTACAATTCAGAGCTTGCCCATAGAAAACAAAGAGCAAGTTTGCAGAATCACATCAGGTGGGGCACTAGGGAAGTAAAGACACTGAACCAGTCTTGTCACTGGGAGGGTAACAGCAGTCACAGGAAGGAAATCCATCCTTTTCCTGTGTTCTTATGGGTTTGGAAGTCTTCCCCCCACACCAAAAATTAACACTAAAAGAAGGAAGAAACCCGAATTCTAAAAGCAAATCCATCCACTTCATAGAAAATACACCCTGTTGCTCACTTCTCCTGTCAGAGTTCCTCCTTATGCACACAGTGGTAACCGTGCACCCTTACCCTTACGAAGGTGGACGCTGGTCTAACTCTGCTCTCCTGAAATACGGGTACCAGTGGCTGTACTCTGCAATAAATAGCTGAGCTATTTATTACTCCACAGCTCAGCTATTTCATTTTGCCAGTGAAATGCCAGAGTAGATAATGCACCTCCAAAACAGCTCACCCATGCTTAGGAACAGTTTGAATTCTGTGTGTTACATACTTCCCTGCCAGTCCGATGCTTCCTACAAATACTGAAATACGTGGTACAGAAGCTGCCTTACGCTGGAGCTTCAGGCTAGCAGCTGTAGTAAGTTTAAAAAAGTAAGTTTAAAATATGCTCACACATATTTAAAAAGCTTTCAAGACTATTTCTACTGGACAGTTCCAACAAGCCATTTTCAAAGTAATACACCTCAGATCCAGGCTGACCAACAGTTTATAGTGTGGCATGCACCACACTACAGAGTATGTCACAGAGTATTATATGGTAAGTTATGCCAAGAAGGTAAGTATTTGGCCACCTGTCTGGAAAGGCAAACAGCAATGGAGACATTCTGAACTAAGCACGCTGCTTTACTGCTGAATCACTAAAGAAAATCACTGCCTGGTCAGGTTTGCACTTGGGGGTTACCATACACACTTGCACAAGGTCTCTTTCCATTTAAGACAGTCTATCATAGAGACACTACCAGCAGGAAGAGAACAGAGGTTAAGTTTCCAGTCACAGCTATTTAATAGGAAAAGGCTGTGATGTATTTAGTTTCAAAGAAGTTATTTTGAAGTGTTACTTGTTAAAATGCTGACATCACAAAGAGCATTATGCACACAGCTGCAGAGCTAACAGACTGGGGATTGCTGTGGCAATCTGACTCGAGACAGGTGTGTCTCTAGCAGAACCCCCACTGCCCCTGGCAGTACTTGTGCCCACAGCAGGAGCCAGAGCGCTGTACCTCTTCGTGCCAATGGCATCGATCTCATCGATGAAGACGATGGAGGGAGCATGCTCCTCGGCCACGCGGAACAGCTCGCGCACGAGCTTCGGCCCGTCACCCAAGTACTTCTGTATGAGTTCTGAACCAACCACTCTCAGGAAGGTGGCAGAGGTTTGGTTTGCCACTGCTTTGGCTAGCAGAGTTTTACCTGTTTTCAGTGAGAAAGAAATCCTGTCATTAGCTCTCCCAGGCCAGTCACGGGCTGTGACAGGCGGGGCAGTGCGGTAGCACTAAGGGAGCGCGGTGCGTTCGTGTTGGCTCAGCACAGCCGGGAGGTACGCCGCACCGTAAGTACCTGTGCCAGGTGGGCCGTACAGGATGACCCCCTTGGGTGGCTTTATCCCCATCTCTTCATAATACTCGGGGTGGGTGAGAGGAAGCTCCACGGACTCCTGCAGCACAAGCACAACAAACCCGAGTTAGAGCGAGGGCTCTGCAGAGCAGCTCATCAGCATCAGTGAAAGGAACCCAGGCAAAAAGAGCTTCACTGACTTCAAGACAGACCTTGAGAAGTGTGTCTCACCTCCCATTACAAGAAAACTGCTCCATATGAACAAGTCTTTCTGTTGTTTCCACTTGACATGTGGAAGAGGAGCAGTGAGTGTTGCCTCTCCCTCCAAGCTCAATGTGTCATGCTGAGTTTAGAGCCCTGGAGTTCCTGACTCCCAAACACCCATGGAGGACCCTGGGGTGGGGAAGCCCTTTATGACAAGCAAAAGGGGTGAGTTTTACCAGGGTTCAGCGCTCTGATAGAGCTGGTAGTGAACAGGTAAAAATAAACCACCAAACCCCCAAAACAACCAAACATTTAAAAAACACCCCAGCCAAACAACAAATGCAAACACAAAACAAGCCCCAACACCCCCCACCCCCCCCCCAACTAAATCCTTAGCCTGCATGGCATCAGACACTCCAAACACCAATTTAACTTTCATCTCACAATAACTGATAACTTCACATGTTGCAGACAGAAGTTCCTGCAGAGATTCTATGAGCTCAGGGCTCTGTCTGCAGGTTCCACAGTAACTGGGAAAGGTTTCTGTGGGTACAGCTGAGAATGGGCACGCTGCCCACTGAAGAGATTCAGGTCCTGAGCCTGCCCAGCAAAACCAGATTGAGAAACACACTACAGCAAGGTACAAAAGGACACTGTATGAACACCAGTAGGCCCTGATGGAGCTCTGAGCACAGCTACACTCCTAGCTTGCTTAAATTAGAAATTAAATCAGAACTGAATACCTTGATTTCTTGAATCTGGTTGTCAAGGCCGCCAATGTCAGCATATGTTTCTTGAGGAGCTTTCTCCACTTTCATCACAGTAACTAAAGGGTCTGTGTCATCCATCAGGACTCCTATCACAGCATGAACCTGGTACAATATTAAGAGTTGTCAAAAAAAAGCAAGCAGCAGCAGTAGTACAAGCTCTAGCCTAAGCCCAGAGCCCCTCTACTGAGGTGTGTGAAATTAGTTACATTAGCTCCCAGGCCCTGTGATTGGCAGGGAAAAAAAGGTCAGTTAAAACCAGTGCAGGAACTTGTGCTTCACTTTATAAAGCCAGCTCACCTTATGGTTCAGCAGAACAGAGCAGCCTGGCTCGAGCAGATCCTTGTCCACGAAGGACAGGATGCTGACATAGTGCTCCGACCCCACGGAGGTGGACACGATGGCATGGTTGTCATCAATGATCTCCTCCAAAGTACCCACAGACATCGGGGTTCCCCTGAGGTCATCCACCTTTGATCTTTCTTCCTGGTGTCAAGAAGAATCCAAGAAACCATTGAAGAACACAGGCAAAAACATTCTGGTACAACGCTGGCTCAACAGTTCACCCCAAAAGTAACAGAGCCAAGTCTGTGCTACTGCTGTGTCGCTGCCCCAACAGGCACAGGTTGTTTTAGTCCTGTCCTGTGGAGATGAGAGTACAGGTGTGCACAGCCAGAATGTTCCAGAGCACTGGAATGGGCTGCCCAGGGGGTGTGGAGTCTCCTTCTCTGGAGAGATTCCAGCCACATCTGGACCCTGTGCAATATGAGCTGGGGAGCTGCTTTGGCAGGGGGTTGGACCCCATGAGCTCTCCAGGTCCCTTCCAACCCCTGTGATTCTGTGATTCTTTCTTTCTCTGTTGGTGGGTGGATACCTGGGGGCTGCACTTTGACAGCCCACTAAGAAGCACAAAGAACCACTGTGGCCTCCAGGTCTGAAGTAAGCCCTGCTTGGGCCAAAAGCATTAAACTACTAGGGGGTAAAAAAACCCTCTGTATTTTGGACAGTAATTGAGATTTAATGAAGAACTGTAACATGCAGAATGTTTGTACTGACACACACACCCATGGCACTCCATTCCCATGGGTTTCATATGAACTATCTAGGTTACAGCTTTTACTGTAGTGTTAGAGTTAACAGTTCACTCAACCCTCACCTCCTGCTTTTCTTCCAGTGGTTTCATTTGCTCCTGGTTTCGGATAAATTCTTCCTCCATTAAGAGGTAATCTTTAATTCTCTCCAACTTCAACAACTTGAGTCTACACTGGGTGTGAGGAGTCACTGTAATCAAAGTGGAATCACAGTATTTTAGACCAAGTTTGACACAGTCCCAACTATTCACCTCACTGCCACGTTCAACCCACTGTCAGAATCAGCTTTACTTTCTGACAAAGGTGTCTCCATAAGCAGCTGCCACAACTTCACTCACCCCTCTGTAAGTCTGGGCAAAACAAAAGCAAAGATCATGTTTCCCCTGCATCTCCCCCTACAGATTTCTCTCTGATCTAGGAATCCCTGTGCTGCACCTTGCATGATGGTAATCTTATTGTGTGTTCTTATGTTAATTAGAAATGAAATGACGTTTGGCCTTTTCACTTTAACCACTTGTGACCTACACACAATCAGGGATAGTGGGGAGGATGAGGATGGCTCTGTGCTTCTCAAAGAGCACAGTCCACAGGGCTGCCAGGCCAGGCAGAATGCTTACCCAGGGGGAGTTTGCTGGCAGCATCTGGTCCCTTGGTTTTCTTCTTCTTTTTCCCCACTCTGGTTGGAACTGGAGGTTCGTATTTCTTTTTCTTATCCTTGTGTTCAGAAAGAGAATTCCATGGAAAAAAGTATTTTTAGGAAATCAGGACATTAGCAATGAAAAACTGCACACAGATGTTAGGTGCACAGGCTGGGAGCTCTCAATCTGAATGGCTACACAGCAGAAGTCTCCTTTATGATCTGTAACAACACTGATTTTATTCATATTTTTTAACAAAGTTCAAACATTTCCTCTCCTGCTTATTTACTTTAAAAAAAAATAATTTGTGCCAGTTTCCAGTGACTATAGAACATAGAAGGATAAAGCATGAGGTCACAAATAAGACTCATGCATGAAAGGATGCAGAAAATACTGAATCTCAACATCTCTGGTGCACTTTAACCAAGAGGAAACGTGGTTTCAATTGGCCAGCTCAGGCACAGCTTGCCACTTGCATTATAGTTCTGTCTCCAAAGGAAACTGAAAGGGCTTCTGATGGCCCACAGCATGAATGCAGACCTCACACAGATGACAGCATGATGTTGGCTTCAAGGCAAAACCTGCTAGTTAAATGTCAGCTTGAAGGCAACAAATCTTTCTTAATCCAGACAGATCTGTAGCTCTGTTCTTTTTAAAAATAACTTACTACTGTCAAATAACCTCAGTTCTCCTGTACAATGAGGCTCCCTTCCCTATTTTGAACAGCCACCTCTCTTCTCCAAGGTGCATCCAGAAGAGATGGGACATTTCAGCAAAACAAGCCAGAGCAGGATTTTATGCAGGTCCAAGCACAAAAATAAAAGAAGAATTGTAAAAGCAGCTTATTGCAGCCAGCCTCTGTAGCAGCACACACCTGTACCCATCCTGCAAGTAAAAGCCTTTGTCATTTTCAGTTACCTTGTCATCCTTCTTGCCACCACCAGGACCATGCCCACCACTCTGGCTTTGCCCCTAAGTTAAAAAGAAACAAAGAAACAAAGCAACAGCCAAATGTAAAGTCCACTACTACGAGCCCTGAAGCCTACTGACAGTTCCACACAAAGAACTGCCGTGAATAGGTTTCTCCCATCTAAACAAAGCACTGTCATACGCCAAGAGCCAGCGATTAGCACATAAAGAGAAGCACAGACTATGAGGCCAGGTGGGACACGTTCTCTGGCGTGCTTTTGACTCGTGTGGCGTCGTGTCGTCCTGCTACATCACAGCTCCAGCTCGGTCCTCGCTAGTGTACGCTACCCCGAGTCACAAGCAGCACACAAAGTCCCCTTCACGCTCCTATCAGGCGCTGGACCGGCCCCGCTCCCCCGTCCCCGCAGCGCTGCTGCCGGCAGAGGCCTTGCCACCGTCCGCCGGCTTGAAGGCCGAGCCCTGGAGGCGCTGCCCCAGCCCATAGGGCGCCGCTGAACCCCGCTGTGCTCTCACAGCAGCGAGGCGGGCCTCCCGCGGCAGCGAACCCGCTTCCCAACCCTGCCGGGCCTCAGAGCAACCGGCCTCGGCCCGGGCTCCTCCGGCCTCGGCCCGGGCTCCTCCGGCCTCGAAGCGGGCTCCTCCGGCCTCGAAGCGGGCTCCCCAGGCCCCGGCCCGGGCTCCTCCGGCCTCGGCCCGGGCTCCCCAGGCCCCGCACAAGCCGCTGTCTCACCATCCCGCCTCAGCGCCGGCCGCACCGGAACTACGGTGAGGAAACAGGAGCAGGAACCGTCGCTGCGGGATGGCGTAAGGGGCCGAAGGCGAAAGGGGCGGGAGGAAAGGGTGGGAGGGGCGAAGCGGCGGGTCACTTGGCGCCCGCCCTCCTGATTGGGCGGCCTGGCCGCCTCAGAGGGGAGGGCGGGAAAGCGGCCGCTCGCCTGTGAGGCGGGGAGGAGAGCGGGAGAGCGGCCGCTCGCCTGTGAGGCGGGGAGGAGAGCGGGAGAGCGGCCGCTCGCCTGTGAGGCGGGGAGGAGAGCGGGAGAGCGGCCGCTCGCCTGTGAGGCGGGGAGGAGAGCGGGAGAGCGGCCGCTCGCCTGTGAGGCGGGGAGGAGGCCCCCCCGCCGCCCCATCCCCGCCTCCTCCCCGCCGCACAGGCCCGTTGCCCCCCAACACCAAGCAGCAGAGAGCTCCGTGCCCCCGCAGCTGGCCGCCGAGCCGGAGCGGGACCCCGCAGCCGCACCCCGCAGCCTCTCAACCTTCTCTATCCCCTCCGCATGTGCTTTGCCTTGAGAAAAGCCCTTGATAATACCTCAGAGCTCAGGGCTGTAGTAGGTGGCTGTGCCCTGTGCTGACTCGCTGTTCCTCCCGCCTGAGGGCGGTTCCGCTCGTATCTCAGTTACCCCCTTGGCCGTTGAGGCGTTGTTTGGAGGGAGAAGTCGTTTCTGTTCGGCTGGCAGGCGTTTTGTGGGCACGTTTCAAGCACTTCTTAAGCTGCAGCAGCTTTTGAGTGCAATTTCAGGCTAATAACGCTTCTAACAGAAGCAATGGCTAAGCGGGGAAGATGTTTTCAACAGGCTGCTAGAGGCTTTTGCTTCAAAACGAGTGAAACTTGCCTCTCTGCTGTAGAGAAGAAAGTAGCTCTCTTCCCAAGAGGTATTTCTCAGGTGTATTTTATGCTCTACTTCCCATCAGAACAAGAAGTTCACGATAACATATTAAAGGTCATAATAACCAGCTGCTGCAATGTTTATATCCACAACAATTACACCGATACCTGCGGATGCGCTGAGGAAGTATGCCTTAATCTTAATCTCCCTCCAACACTACTACTTAACCAGTAAGAGATGGCTCTTCATTTAAAAATAAAACCACTCTAGTTGTGTTCTGTCACAAGTGCTGATCTTCAAAGGTCTTTTCCAACCTTATGATTCTGTGACATGGAAATGAAAGAGTTTTGCTCTTGCCTGCTTGGGGAGTGGTCCTGCTCCTTTCAGGTACTTTAAAATACGCCATCATGAAGAATTCATCACCACAATTTAGCCTCACACATACTGCCAACTGCTTTAATGTGTGGCCTGGTACGGTGGAAGAAGGTATGTGAACACTGTAGAGGGCAGCAGCTTTAAAGCTCAGGAGAGTAAGCTGCTTAAAAATTCACACAGAATCACAAGGTTAGAAAAGACCTTTGAAGATCATCAAGTCCAACCAATCCCATCCTAAACTAAACCATATCCCTAAGTACCTCATCTACCCTTTTTCTGAACACACCCAGGGAAGGTGACTCAGCCCCTCCCTGGGCAGCCTGTGCCAGGCCCTGACAACTCTTTCAGTAACAAATTTGTTTCTAATGTCCAATCTGCCCCTGCCCTGGCACAGCTTCTTGCCATTGCCCCTTGTCCCATCTCCTGTCCCCTGGCTGAAGAGACCATCACCCACCTCTCCACAACCTCCCTTCAGGTAGTTGTAGGTGGGGAGAAGGTCTCCCCTCAGCCTCCTCTTCTCCAGGCTGAACACCCCCAGCTCCCTCAGCGGAGTACAGAAGGGAACAGAAACACTGCTGATGTTTTAGAGCATTTGTGGAAGGATGTCCAAGTGCAGACCAGTAGTGGTGCTCCTCAGGAGCCGGTACTGGGACCAGCGCTGTTCAGCATGTTTGTTGGTGAAGCACACGTGGATCAGGGCGATCCCAAGCACAACCACAGGCTGGGTGGAGAATGGATTGAGTGAGAGTAGCCCCAAGAAGAAGGACTTGGGGGTTCTGGTGGTTGAAAAGCTCAGCGTGAGCCAGCAATGTGCACTTGCAGCCTAGAAAGCCAACTGTGTCCTGGGCTGCAGCAAAACCAGCATGACCAGCAGGTTCCCCTGCAGTACCTCATCCAGCTCAAGTGGAAGTCCCCAGTACAAGACAGACACAGACCTTTTGGGGTGAGCATGGCAGGGGGGTTGAACTAGATGATCTAGAAAGGGCCCTTCTACTGCAACCCAGTCTGTGATCTTCTACTGAGGCCATGCCTGGGCTGATATGCTGGATACTGCTTGCAGCAAAAGATGTCAGAGTGCTACTGGAGCTGGTTGGTCTCCACCTGGAGCATGAGCTGCCGTGTGTTTTGACTGTTGCAATGATATAAATAGGCATTCATTCTGTGTATAAAGTGCCAGTAGCTCTTCCAAAAGTTTGTTTTCCTGTCACATTTTTCCATCTGTGTTTTCAGAATAAATGAAGGCATCCGACCTTGCTTTTAAAGTTATTTGCAGAGAGAGTAGCCAGAAAAGCTGCTCAATAATGAAAGAATTAAAATGCAAATCGAAGGACAGGAGGGTTTGGGGGTTTTTTTGTGTCTAGGAATGAAATCTAAGTATCAGGAATTTTGACTGCCAAGAACAAAGAGACACTGTGACCTTTCCGTTAGGACTTCTCGCTGTGAGCTGTCCCCTGTGGGAATGTAGAAACAGGGAAGGAAGTGTAACAAATCCTCTTTGTGACCTGTATTTAAAGTTACAGGGTTTGTTCCTAGACCTGATGTCTCCTTCCATCTCTTCCATCATCTAGTCAACACAAAAGCTTATATTTTATGTGTACAAGGATTGCTTTTCTTACAGGTAGTATGTGTGAACACTGGCTGTATTTTTAGGAAATCCCTCCCTCCAGATAAACAACATTTGTACCTATAATGAGCTCTACCAACCTGTAATATTCTGGGGGAAACACCATAGAAACTTCCAGACTCTGCTCTGGACTCTCCCAAAGGTAAAGCAGAGAGACTGAGTGTTCTCCCCTGTTCCCCCTGCTTGCTCACTCACATGTGCTCAGTCCAGAACCGGGTGCCTGTTTTGGGTCAAGTCTGTTTTACACTGTGTCCTCACACCAGAGGCCCCTGTACTTGTTTGGGGCCCACAAAGAAGTTCCTGCTGCTCCACCACAGAACCAAAGTGCCTGGCCCCTCTGCAGAGCCCTGGCTGTATCACTAATGGACTGAGGGATCTTCAGATACTTTCTCTCCTTTAGGCTGAAAACTGTGACAAGGCATCGTGGGCTTGTGTGGAAGATGTAGTCTAGAAATGCTTCCATTCTGCTTCCCCCCCTTAACCAGAATATAGATTGAGTTCACATCTGTCACTGATTTCAGTGTAAAGATCAGAGCAGTCAGGAAAAGGGCCTTTGCTTTAGAGCAGTCAGTAGGATGTGGAGTATGTTTTGTTCTTTGCTTTGATGTTTTTTCTTTCATGCTTTCTCTAGAACTCATGCCTGAGTAGGGGACTTTGTTTGTTAAATATTAGTGTAACTGGACAAGCTGTGTAGGAAGCTGTGAGGTTTGGATCATTTACTTTGGTTTGGTTCCATTTGTTCACAGGGGTTATTGTTTTGCACTGTGGATTTAATCTGACTTTTCTATTATTCTTTCATGAATTAGCTGCATTTTGTTATGGTATCAGCTGTTCTCTAGCTTTTAAGGACACTTGGAATTAAATTAAATGAAGACAGATGGGTTTTGCTTTAATAACATTCATTTTATGGAATTTTACAGGATTGTATCTGTAATTCTTTTAACCTTACAGTATACAGATGCTAGAACATCTTTTCCTGCAAATATGTGAACTTTTTCCTGTCTTCAGCCTTGCTTTATATTCAGACATACCCATATTTATTTAGAATTATACCTGTAATTGGAAGTACTGGTTATGATTCAGATTTCTTGTCACTTTTTTCCTAGAAGACCCTGATTTGAGTGCTTGTAGCTTTGTGGTCTTTTGAAGGGGTAGAATTACTTCATAAGTCAACCAAAATGATGGGGTGGAGGGTGAATCTAAAAGCTCAGCTTCATATTTGTGAGCTCACAAGACACACCTGTGACAGCATGTCTGGTTTTGTAGCCTTTATAAATCACAGAATCACAGGGGTTGGAAGGGACCTGGAGAGCTCATGGGGTCCAACCCCCTGCCAAAGCAGCTCCCCAGCTCATATTGCACAGGGCGGTGTCCAGACGGGGCTGGAATCTCTCCAGAGATGGAGACTCCACACCCCCTGGGCAGCCTGTCCCAGGGCTCCCTCACCCTCACTGGGGAAAAGTTCTTCCCCATGTTGGTGTGGAACTTCCTGTGCTCCAACTTGCAGCCATTGCCCCTTGTCCTGTCCCCACAGACACTGAAAAGGGGCTGGCCATTTCCCCTGCATCCCATCCTTCAGATATTGATAAACATTAATCAGGTCCCCCCTCAGTCGTCTTCTCTCCAGGCTGAACAGCCCCAGCTCACTCAGCCTTTCCTCACAGGGGAGATGCTCCAGGCCCTTCATCATCTCCGTAGCCTCCTCTGGACTCTCTCCAGGAGATCCCTGTCTGTTTTATCCCAGGGAGCCCAGAACTGGACACAACACTCCAGGTGGGTCCTGACCAGGGCAGAGCAGAGGGGGAGGATCACCTCCTGTGACCTGCTGGCCACACTCCTGATGCCCCCAGGATCCCATTGTCTCTCTCAGCCCTCAGAGCACACTGCTGGCTCATGGCCAACCTGTCACACACCAGGGCCCCCAGGTCCTTCTCCATCCTTCTTGCAACAGCAAGAGGATGTTAAGATTGTCTCCCAGCTCCTTTGCTTCAGTGTGGGCTGTGGAGCAACTGTAGCAGAAAACCTGAATCACAGAAGGGAAATGCTGTGGGGTGTGGACCAGCTTCCTGATTTGGGGTGATCTGGTTAATGGTTTTCAGTTCTTGGGGGTGATAGTGCTGTCTTAGCTGTGAGCACTGTCCAAGTGTGGTCTGTAACCTGGCTGCTTGTCTCAACTTTCCACATCCAGATTTGTGCTTTGGTTGCAGAGCTGGATAACGTCAAGTTAGGATGTTCAAACAATTCATATGGCTAATGGTCCTAGTGCCTCTGTTTGTATCCTGTTACCCTAACTAGAAAAAAGCAAGGGTGAGCAAGCAGGGGTACGAGAAAAGAACACTTAGTTGTTTGCTAAAGATGAACATAGCCCTGGGGGCATCAAAAAGCTGCTCTTCAGATCAAAAAATACTGAGCTGTTCAGAGAGGGTGGGATTGTTGTGCTGTGTTTTTCTTAGTGTTTTTTACTCCCTCTTCTTTACTCTGAAGTAAGCTTACTGCTGATCTTTTAGGCATATTGTAAAGCCCCTATCTCTGTTCCCAGGCTTTTGAGGAGGAAGAGGGCAGCTGAGGGCTGGGGGAATACTGGGGTTGGGATTAGTCCATAGCAAAGAGATTTATTTTCCCTTTGCACATAGAGGAAATTACCAGGATTGCCCGTGTTGTTGATGTTAATTTGTCTTTATTAATATATATCTAGGTGTCCAGAGCTTATTATGTTTCCATAAATTCAAATAAACAAACCTGCAGATAAGAAAAAAGATTGATCTTGCTATTGTAGCTTCATACAGTGGATCACATTTGTAAAAGTCGCAGTTTGGACTCTCTCCATAAGTGGGTTCTGAACTCACATCCCCTTCAGTGAATGAATAAAACTGCAGGTTATGAAGCAACATTTGGAAAAGAGGTTTTTTTCCAAGTGTGTCTGTGTCTATGTACCCAATTAATGATTAAGATACTGTGCAGCCTATGAGTTGTTCAAGCATCTTAGCAATGGAAGGTGTTCCTGCCACCTACTAAGTGGCACATAATTCTGTGAAGGGTGGTTACCAGCGAGTTACTTACTCCTTGTAAGGTCCCCACAGAATCAAGTAAGTTTCTCTCCTGTTCAGAATACGGCTCATTTGAGGAAAAGAGAAGTGCTGAAATATGGAGGTATGGAATGCAGAGGTCTTTACCTGGTCTCTTAATAGTTGCTCATGTTAAAATGCTGCTGCCACCCACCACTCCTCAGAGTTCTGGGCTCCCTGGTATAAAAAAGACTGGGATCTCCTGGAGAGAGTCCAGAGGAGGCTACGGAGATGATGAAGGGCCTGGAGCATCTCCCCTGTGAGGAAAGGCTGAGTGAGCTGGGGCTGTTCAGCCTGGAGAGAAGAAGACTGAGGGGGGACCTGATTAATGTTTATCAATATCTGAAGGATGGGATGCAGGGGAAATGGCCAGCCCCTTTTCAGTGTCTGTGGGGACAGGACAAGGGGCAATGGCTGCAAGTTGGAGCACAGGAAGTTCCACACCAACATGGGGAAGAACTTTTCCCCAGTGAGGGTGAGGGAGCCCTGGGACAGGCTGCCCAGGGGGTGTGGAGTCTCCTTCTCTGGAGAGATTCCAGCCCCGTCTGGACGCCGCCCTGTGCAATATGAGCTGGGGAGCTGCTTTGGCAGGGGGCTGGACCCCATGAGCTCTCGAGGTCCCTTCCAACCCCTGTGTTTCTGTGATTCTATGATTCTGTGACTCAAGGATATACTGACTGATAGTCTGGGATGTTTTTAACAAACTGGATATTTCATAACTAATTGCATCAACATTCACATAAACTGAGTCTGTTCCAGAGCCACTTTGCAGAACTCGGTCAGCTGATGAAGAGGGACTGAAATAATTTTCATGGGAAGAGGAAAATGTGAAACAGGCTTTTCCCTCCTTTTACAGGAAGTATCATTTCTAAGGCACGTATGAATGCTTTCTAAATATTATACTGACTGCTGCTTAGGCTGTGAGTCGGAAATTCTTTGACAGTAATAGATGTTTGCCAAGTCTGTGCATTCCATTCACTAACTGCTGATGATTTGTTGTTTTTCTTCATGAAAGGGCAGTTATAATTACTTCTCTAATGCTGCAAGTGCTTGTGTTCTGCAAAACCCTAGAAAGGCATTGTGCCTGCTCCACGGGGCAGCACAGGAGGGAGGACAGGACAGAGCACATCAGCACAGGTACACCAGCCAAGGGTTTGCTGAGGTTTGAAGTTGGGAAGCACTTAGGGACAGTCCAAAGCCTGCTGAAGTGGATGGAGAGAAAGGCTGAATCTAACAATGAATAACCTGAGCGGGCTGAATGCACCAGACTATTAAAGGGAAGAAGAAAGCAGAGAGAAGGGAAAGAGCTATTGTTACATGCAGGAGAATGGGAAGTCATTGTCTGAGACATCACAAAAACAAGTGGAAAAGTCTTAATGTCCTGAGTAACCTAGGAGCCACTAGTTTCACCACCTTGCCACTGGGATTGAGATGAAGACACGTTGGTTTCGATTGCCCCTCATTGAAGTACTGGTTCTGCATTAATCTGTTGGCTGTAATGTAATCACCCCTCTCTGTCTTTCCTGCAGCACTCGAATCGAATACTGCACGAGCGTCTCGCCGTGTTCACATCCTCTACTGAATAACTGTGGGTTAGGTTTCATGATGCATCGTCTGTTCAGTCAGCCTGGAATTGCAACGCTATCTGGAGGTATGGTTGGGATACCTGTGTAATTATGTTTACTGCTAATAATGCAAATTGGATCTGTTGAGTTAGGCAAATCAGTCATCCCCACTGGAAAGCAGCAGTTTGTATAGATGATTTCTTTCTGCTGCTGAGGGACTGTTTTTTTTCTAGTTCTCCTTTGCTCACTTGCACAAAAGGTACTCTTATTGAAAGATAGATTTGAAAATAAGAACCAAAGCCCCATTGTGGAAGTGTCAGCACTTACTATAGAGGCTGTGCAGAAATCTTGTCTCTGCAAGGCAGCTGGAGAAAGCCCTGAATTCAGTGGGATGAGTGTGGTACTGGCATGTGGAGTGAGAAATGAGCAATGTGTGAACTCCTGCTTGCTTTGGGTAGTGCTTTGTACGGGGCTTTTCCAAGAATGGGCAGGGTGATGATTTTGGGAACATTTGGAGATGTTAGTGTCCCCTGGAGCCATGCAGGTACTGTGGCTCAGAAGCTGTATTTTATCTTCTACAGAGATGCCTGTTGAAAAAGCTTTGTCCCTCCCCAATAGATATTCTCCCCCCCATATAAAGTCAGCCTTAGCAAAGGCTTTAAGATACAGGTTAGTGAAATTGTCTCTATTCCCTACTGTAAAAATAAATCTTTACTTCAGTTTCCTTCTTTTTTATTCACAGCAGTTTCTTTCATACTTTATTACTCAAATGTTGCATCTATCAGGATAATACACTTCATATTCTACTGTGAAGTGTTTAGAGACCATATAAGTTTGATTTCTAGGATTATACTGTATTTCAGCAGCATAAACCTGCACTGGGGTGACACTATGACATTTTGGGTGACACCTCTTCTTTCATAATTTTCTGGTTTAGAGGCTATGCTATTTACTTGTAACTGCATTTGAAATGTCAGATCACCTGTTGTCACATTGATTTCTTGAATGGCAACATGAAGAGGTAATGCACTGGCAAGGGGCTAACATGGGCAGTTCTCCATGTCAACAACACTACACTGCATCAGCTCAAGGGCTGCAACTGTCTGTGCAGAGGTCATTTTGCAGGATTTTTATCCCCTCTGACAGAAGGGAAAGACTTTACCCAGAGATATATATAATAATGCAAGTTAGAGGAAGAAGAGACATTATAATGGTTCTAAATCCATAGAAAACAATGATGTAATCCTGTGAGAGTATCCCCAAGCTGAGTCTGAAGTGACCTATCTGAAACAGGCTACCTGTGAATCAACCAGAAGATGCAAAGTTCTCTAATCCATTATCTTGCTTTCATCAGTCTTGACACCTAAAGATAACTGTCTGCAGCAGCAGTATATTGCTGGCAGGTCTCATATCCAAATAATGATCCAGCCCACTCGTGTTTATACACAAATTGTGATTGCACAATGGCATAATTGTGGCTTCAGGAGCCTCCTGGAAGTGTTCCAGTTAATTAAATATGAAAGAGGGACAGTAGTTACAATAATGTCACCATTCTCTGCTTGTCAGCTCCTAAGAGGAGAACCCTTCAGCTCAGGGTAAACCAAACCGCCCCACGCCTGAGGGTGGGAAAGGCAGATGCCCACTCAGAGAAACAATGTTTTTGCAAAACAAAAAGAATTCCAGCTGGAATGGCATGTTAAACACAGTGCACATTTGGCAATAATTGCATGGGAGTGTATCTATCATTGGACCTAAGAGTGAAATTTAATTTAGAGAAATTAACGTCATCCAGTGACTGATGGTACATTTATTATCAGCATCTGTCTCTGTGAGTGTGTGTGCTCCATCCACCTGTGCCTCCCTCGATCAGCCTTAGAGAGAACATGGTGTTAGCCTGGGATTCAGCGTGGAAAAGCACTTGCAATTTCAAAAACTGTCTGGTGTTAAGTGGCTGATTTAAGTTGTTTCTGATTAATTTCCTGGAAGTCTGGCTACAAACTCAGTTTAGGGCTAAAAGTAAAGTAAGTAGCAAGTTTCTTTCCTTCTGTAGACAAAAAGGCACCAAAAAATAACAGTTTTGGAATTATCAAAGACAGGGTTGGTCTGTAAGATTAGTTTTATACTTTCACTAGAAGAAGACAACAACATTATGTTATGTGAATTTAACTTACTAAAGACACTTCTGAGCAGAGAAGCAAAATGCTTGATTGAGGAAAGATGAATAACTGCGTTCATCTCGGTGTGCTAGGACTGTGCAGGCACGTGCCAAGGGTAAGGATGCTCCAGAACTCTGAGTCCAGGGGTGGAATCTGAAAAGGAGCACGCGGTAGGACAAGGTGGGGAGGAAAGACAGCAGTGTCCAGGCTACATATTGCAAGGGAGACAGTGGAAAACAACAGCGTGGACCTTTCAGACTACATTAGTAGTGTATTGGGTAGAGAATGCACATTAAGAAAGAATAAATAATGCACTGTAAGAAAGACTGCCATGGCAACACGACAATATCCTTCCACAAACACACAAGTGATATTTTATGGTTAGAAGTAAAATTCATTAAATGGTTTAACATTTTTAGACTGGCATGCTAATTTCAGTGATTCTCTAATCGAGCTTGTCAGCATGTGCACATGTATGTCTTCAGGAGGAGGTGCACTTTTTGCTCCAGGTTACCATGTTTTTCCCCATTGTTGCTCATTTATTGTTTGCTGTGGCTCTTATTGGCAGTGCACATCTAGGCTGTGGTCATACAATCTGAGTAAACTGTCTCCCTGCAAGGAAAGGTCACAGCTGCAGAGGAAAATAAGCGAGACACTTGTAGGCCAGTTTAGCTCAATCCTAGATACATAATAAAGTGGGAGGCTAAACAATGACAGAATGGGATGTGATAGTACAAATCACCAAGGAGGAAACAGTTAACATTGCAAAATGAGTAATAACTAGAAATTAAAAAAAGACCTAAGCATTATCTAAATATATGTCAGACTATATGCACTGAAAGGGTTGGGAAGAACAGAATAATAGAAGAACATAACCTCTAGGAAGTGAGTTAAATGGGAGAAGCAGAACATAATGTTACCATGCATCAAATGTCGCCCAGAAATGAGTCTGTGGAGTATTCTTCTGAGCAGAGTATTGGAATAAAGACATTTAAATGGACAGTGAGCCAAATGTTTGGGCACACACTGCTGGCAATGTCCTGCCCTCGTGGGGTAGGGACTCTCATTTTCTTCTGCTGAAGCTTGCAGTCAACAGGAATTACTCACTTTGAGGTCTTTTTAGCTCAGGATGCTCCCTTTGAAAATGAAGAATTGGTCATACAGTATAAATAACTTTTGAAAATGGATCTCTTGAGCACTATTGATTAAGTCTGAATACAGCACTGCTGCCATGAAATAAATTCATTTCGGCTTCCAACAGCTGGGAATACTGCACAGTTTATGTTATACAGCCCCAGACTTCTCCCTGCTTTTCTGCCTTTAGATGGTTGTTGGAAACTGGGGATCTAGATTGATGGCCTTTATCTCTCTAGTAACTACAAGTTGCCCTGTACTAAGTATAAATCATACCCAAGCAGAGGAGAAGTTGGCATGTTACTGTAAGAATTACGATACCTAGCTAAAACTCTTAAGAAAATAATCTGTTATTTAACCCAGAAAAATCTGTAGCCTGTATAGCCACAGTGTAGGCTAGATCCCAAACTATTCATGTGCAGTCTGTAAAATATTAGGAAATATTAAAAGAACCTGGCTTACTGCTTTGTAAAGCAACTGTCTCTAATAACTAACTGCAATCTATGTCTCTGTGAGGTATTCGGAGCAGCTGATTTGTCTTTCACCTCATGGCTGAGTTATGGGTTAGATTACAACCCAAATGGGTTAGAGAAGTTATGGGTTAGATTACAACAGCATAAATGGTACAAAAATAAACGGTACACAAATGATGCATTGGTATAGTGAATGGCAGCCCTCCCAGTTAGGGCTTGTGTGGACTTCGCTGAAGTATGAAAATAGTTCAATATCTTAAGCAAGGAAAAAATAGAAGGAGGAATCTCTAGAGCAGGAGGATTCACTACCCCAAGCAGATGTATCTTTCAGAGGCCCTCCTGCCAGTTAAAAAGTGATTGGCTATGTAATTACGGATATGATTACGAATATTAGATCAACAGGCTGACAATAATCATGGTCGCCAGATTTTAGTCTCTGGCAGAAATGAGATTAACAATTGAGAAGTCCTCTCGTGGAGACTGACCAGATTTCCTGTACCACGTAAGCATCCTGTATTAGGCTGCTTGAACAAAAAGGCCACAAGACATCCTGAAATAGCAGTTCCAAGAAAACTATCATTTCAATCTGTTGTGATTTTTCTGAATAGGTCAGTGTCTGATGTTCCCCTGTCAGTCTGTTCCACAGACTACTCATGCAGGGTGCAATGGGAGCCAGGGTCGATCCAGACCTGGCAGGGTACTAGCAGAGCTGGATCACTACTAGGTGAGGTATCTCATCTGAATGGAGAGCAGGGAAACTCGTGCAGGTAACGAACAAGCAGTGGGCAGCTGGTACATGGGCTGTTTGGGGCAGCAGCCAGTTTGAACTGCAGTGTCAGAAGTCACCAGTGTGCATACCAAGTGGGCCAAGATTCCAGCTGAAGGCAGTGCAGCCCCTGGGGAGGCAGCCAGCACCATTCGCTTGAGCCTTGCCAGTTCACAGCACTGGGCATCTTCTGATCCTGATGGGTAGCAGGGTGCAAACACTCTCCCACTCATAGATGCTAAATCCCTTGTAAGATGCTCTTCTAAGAGCTTTCTGTTTTCTCCTCCTGGTATTTTTCTGTGGAGGATGCTGACAATCTAGCCCCTGTTGGCTGCACTGCTTGTGTGTAACACTGACAGCAGTGCCAACCCCAAACCCCAAAGCCACCCTGTAAGCACCAAAATGAGAAGCATTAATTTTTCTGTGATTTTTATAAACATGTTTTAATGGTTCCTCTGCCCTCAGCTTTATGACCTTACAGAGCACACCAGGACCTTGTGTTCAAGCTTTTTTATTTGAGACCACGAGAGAGCACTTTCTTTTGTAAAAGATGCTTCTGGATCAGAGGAACACAGGGGCTGAGAGTGGCAAGGGAAGTATTGAATATCCTCGACACACCAATAAAATCAATGGTGCTGGCAGTAACCATGCTTATTGCTGATCACTCCAGGAGCAAAGTGGAGACCTTGGCAAGGCAGTGATAAGACAATAGGACCTGGTTGGCTAGATGGAGGGCAACAAGAGCTGGAGTGAAGAAAGGAGAGGCAAGGAAGTGGAGCTTTATAGGGGTGTGCTGCCTGGCTGCAGGCTGAAGTGTGAGGTGATTTCAGGTGATTCCTGTCACCTATCGGCAGAGAAGGTATTTTGAGGAAAGTGAGAGTCTGGAGGAGATGTGTAACAGTGAATAGAAAAAAAAATAGGACCATAGTTTGTGTTTCATCATTAGCTTGTGGTAGGAACAGTGGAAAGGTGCTGTTTGCATACAGCCCCAATAATAAAGGAATGCTGGGCAGGCAGAGATCTGTCGTGTCCTGAACAAAACCAGCAAGAATATGATGTCTCTGGCTGCGCTGTCAGACTCCTAGGAGGCAGGAAAAATTGCTGGGGAAACCTTTACCCTTTAACTCTCATTCTAATGTCCTGAGTTTGTAAACAATTCTATTCCTCTCCTGGTAAAGGAGATGCAAGGGAGAAAAACAAACCCATGAGTTTCAATTCTGGGATGAGATATCCTAGAAGTGCTGCATGTGCTCTGGAGCCAGCCTAGACAGGTTTCTCAGAGACAGGGCTACTGGAGACCTCCTGCACTCGCTGCTGCTGGCTGAAAGGCAGTGTCACACAGAAATGTAAGTGGCCAACTGCTCAGAAGGACCAGAAAAGCTTCTTTTTTCCTTCTCCTTTCCATCCTCTATGCATCATGGCTGAACATAATCACTGAGTGGTGACCAAGGATTTCTCTATGTGCCAAAGACAGCCTGGATTTCATCCCTCCCTGTGCCACCTGGGGGGAGGGAAACACTTCCAAAGATGCAGGGGTTCAGTTTTCATGACCCTATCTCTTTCCATCCTTTCCCCTCAGTTCATATCAGATCCAGGCATCCCAAGTGCAAAATACCCTGAGGTATAATCAGCCCCAGAGGAACTGGGCATAGACAACTCACTGCCCAGAATGGCTGCTGTACCCAGGCACTAGCCCATGGATTTCCTTTTCAATAGGTGCACTGTTGAGAAAGAGAAGATAGGAGACTCCTCCCCTGTGGCTTGTTGCAACAGATACTGTAGGAACTCACTGCAAGGCCGTGGGAAGTGCAGGGTTAATGACTTTGTATTTGAACACACCACCTGTTTGGAGCATGGGAGCTGTTTATGGCCTTTTTGGCTACCTCCATGTCATCCCTGGCACTGCAGAGAAGCTCTCAAGTCCTTTGTCTGCACAGCTAATTGAAAATAAGCCACCACTGTCTAGGCATAAATGCAACACTCAGGACCAGAACTGATTTTGGTCATTAGGCTAGTTCAGCCTGCTGCAAGTACGTTTGTACCAGGGCTGACTGGAAGAGTCTGCCTGCAGCAAGCAGTGGCTGGAGCTGAGAGCTCAGGTCAAAGCCCAGAAGCAGCACAAATACAAATACTGGAAGTTTTCTCACTAAAAAAGTGGAAGTCTGTTCCAGGTCTGTAAATTCTTTAAGTGAAGTTCAGGTGCATGGGATCTCAAGCAGTTTCATGCTGCTTGAGGATTATGTTATTGAACAGCTATGGTTGCAATTAGCCTTAATAGAAAAACCCTCTTGCAAGCATATTCCAGTTCATTGTCTGAACTCTGCCTTTAGCTCACTTATTCATTTCCTTTCTAATTACCAAGTCATGTTTCCTCTTTGTTACAAATCCCCTGCTATTTATTCCTTTTAAAGAATTAGTCTGAACTTTTACATCCCCACTGCTATATACCTAACATGTAAATTGCTTCAGGAATTCACCTGGGGAGTTTGTTAAGCAAAGCTCCCTAATTTACTTGCTTGGCTAGCCTACACACTTCTCTGCAGCTGGGAGTGCAGGTGCAGGCAAACACTGGTGACCCCATCGTTCGTGGTGGTAGATACTCCTTCCTGGCACACAGCCCTGCTTCCACTGCAGGCAGCCCGGTGCTGCCTGCCAAGCACCAGCACAGTGAGTGTCTTCAGCAGCAGCCTGCTCTACAGGTAAGGAAGCACTGAGCTAGCTCTCTGGCTGGATTCGTGTAGCATCAGTACCGGTGTTGCTCCTGGCAGTGTTTGGGAACTGTGGGAGGATTCACAAGACTGATGTCAATCTGTAAGGCAGCAGGTACCATTTGGCACGCTCTACTGCTCACCCTCCATCCAAATTGCACTGTTGGACTCTTTTCTCCTTTCCCAATTTACAGGGACACCGGGTGTCTCCTTGTGATTTCTGTTGTCACAATCTGTGTGGGGAATCCTGTAGTAGGCAAATCCCTGGAGGCTGGAAGGCTCTATGCATCAACTCCCCTGGACTTCTGTTACTGACTGGTGTTGAAAGCATGACTAGACCTTTGACCTGAGCTGATCTGGCATAGCTTTATTAAGGCATCTTCCACCAGTGGGTTTTCTTGGCTTTTAGTGCATTGTAATACTGGTTTGTGCATAGGAAAATGTTGAAATGAACGTATATTCCTACCATAAAGGCACCCACATCTGTTCTTCTGTGCTTCATGAGCAATAAAAGCTCATTCCTAGCCACACAAAGCATAGCCCTATGCAGTGAAGAAGGCCTTTTATTCCATTAACAACTTTGTTTTAGCAAGGCTGCAAGAGATCCACGTTTGAGCAGCACTTCTCTAGCGAAGGAATGACCAAACCTGCCTCAGGCAGTCTTCAGCTTGCAGGCTGTCTCTGGGGTGCAGAGGGCCACATGTGGGACAGGAGGCAAAGAACTGCTTTCACAGAATGTCCTTGATGGCTTTGATTTCTACAAAAAGCATATATTGACACAGGAGAAATGAGGGAAGACCACACCTGCCCACAATGTGCAGGGGAAGAGAATGGCCTAAAGTAATCTAATCCTTTTTCCCAGCTGGTGCTGCTGAGTGAAGCATGTGCTCCCTTCAGTGGCCAAAGTCTGCTCAGAGCAGAGCATATTCCTGTCTGCTGGGCGGCAGCCACAGCACCCTTCTGTCCTGCGTCAGGCACAGACCAGGCTCGTTTGCCTCTGCCCTCAGGAAATTTAATTCTAGAGTCAAGCAAAACTGGTGCATCAGAATTGAAGAGCTAGCAAGCACATGTCACATTCCAACAGGTTCAGAAAGCTGGAAGGGGCTGTTTGGGCCATGAACCCCAGTCCCTGTGAGCCCAGGCAACCGCACGATACGCATTTCACCCACTGCATCCTCCAGAGCATCCCCTCTGTGCCGCAGCTCTGGGCTGGACATACTTCCCCCTATCCTCTGAAAGGTGTAACCTCTTCAGTACACACTACCAAAAGTCTACAGGAGTGTAACATGCCCTGGTAAAAAGGCACAGAAGGTACGGAGAGACTCACTGCAGCCTGCAGTCCCTTCAGCAGCGGGGCTTTATTGGGTGAACATGCCTGTCTGATCTAGAAACTGAGGGTAACTCATCTGCCCTTCAGTTTGGGCTTTAATCTACAGATTCTTCCTTGTGTTACTTAGGTACAAGAAATGTCAGTAACTCTTTTCTTCCTGTAAACCACATGGATGGTTTTATTACTGTGCCTGTTGCCATCTTTGTGACTCTGGCTAGAAGCTGTCAGACAGCTTCTTACCCAAGCACTTCTGACTGCAAATTCCAGAGGGTTTACTTGCACTTGATTTGGTTTCTCCCACAAAGCCACAGCCAGAAACCACATCCACAAATGGCAGAACAGGCCTGTGTCGCTAATTAGTGCCCTGCCAATTTATCCTGTGTTACCAAGCCTAAGCTCCCAGCACAAGTGGCCACATGTTACACTCTGCTCTACATTTGCCCAAGAGATCAAATGGAAACTACAGCAGTTCTTTCTCAAAAAAAGGGAAAACTAAAATTAAAGCATATGTCAAAGATGCTCCAAGGCCCTTTGTTGCACTTAACAATATCTTATCCCTATTGATTCATCTAGAGTGCCTGAAGCATGTCTAAGCCACAGCACGGAGTGAATCTGGAGGGTCTGTGGAAAGACAAAATGATGGGCAGATGAGCATCAGTCCCCATATCCCCCAGAGCTGCAAGCACACCGTAGGGGCATCCATCACCCAGGCAGCCAATGCTGGTCTTTTGACAGGGGCTGTGCTAGAAGGCACACATGCAGGGAGCAGACAGCCTGTTGTGAGCAGAAGTGTCTGTACAAATGTCCACCTGGTGGAAGCTACAAGACAATGATGAAGTACAAGGGTGGTGCTGACACTCTGAACCTTTTTGCCTTGTTGCTTTATGTTTCAGCCCCACAGAGATCAGCCTGAGCTCCCCAGGTTGCACACTTTTTCCTACAGTTTAGGGCAGGGTGGCCACCTCTCTCCCTGCAGTGATTCATTGTCTTCTCATTAGGATGAGAAGGGCTTTTCAATTTTGTTGACCCCTGACTTTGCAGCAGCTAGGTGCTAGATGTCCTACCACTGAGGTGTATACTTTGAGCTAGAGAGGCAACCTGAAGGAATAACTCATTCCCATAGGAACAACCTTCAACCCTTCAGTGTGAAGTGAGGCACGAAGAAAGGCACATGGCACAGGAGAGCAGCTCCCAGCATCTTGTAGCATAAGATGTTGGTGCATCTGCCTGTCTGTGGGAGATGTGAGAGTGCTCTGAGGTTAACTGCAGAGAACCACCTTGTGTCTTTTCCATACCTCTAGAAATGATAGAATCATAGAACAGTTTGGGTTGGAAGGGACCTCAACAAACACCCAGTTCCAACCCCCTGCCATGGGCAGGAACACCCTCCATTAGACTAGGTTGCCCAAAGCCCCATCCAACCTGGCCTTGAACACTGCCAGGGAGGGGCTTCTCTGGGCAACCTGTCCCACTACCACAACACCGTCATTGTAAAAAATGTCTTCCTTATATCTAATCTAAACCTACCCTCTTTCAGTCTAAAGCCATTACCCCTTGTTCTGTCACTACACTCCCTGATAGAGTCCCTCTCCATCTTTCTTGTAGGCCCCTTCAGGAAGGCTGCAGAATGGTCTCCCTGGAACCTTCTCTTCTCCAGGCTGAAGAGTCACAGAATCACAAGGTTGGAAAAGACCTTTAAGATCATCGAGTCCAACCATTCACATATTAAACTAAACCATATCCCTAAGTACCTCAGCTACCCTTTTTTGAACACACCCAGGGAAGGTGACTCAGCCCCTCCCTGGGCAGCCTGTGCCAGGCCCTGACAACTCTTTCAGTAACAAATTTGTTTCTAATGTCCAATCTGCCCCTGCCCTGGCACAGCTTCTTGCCATTGCCCCTTGTCCCATCTCCTGTCCCCTGGCTGAAGAGACCATCACCCACCTCTCCACAACCTCCCTTCAGGTAGTTGTAGGTGGGGATAAGGTCTCCCCTCAGCCTCCTCTTCTCCAGGCTGAACACCCCCAGCTCCCTCAGCTGCTCCTCAGAGGATTTGCCCTCCTGCCCCTTCCCCAGCCTGGTTGCCCTTCTCTGGACTCGCTCCAGGACCTCCATGTCCTTCTGATGGTGAGGAGCCCAGAACTGGACCCAGCACTCGAGGTGCAGCCTCACCAGTGCCCAGCCCAGGGGCACAATCCCCTCCCCAGACCTACTGGCCACACTGTTTTTGATACAAGCCAAGATGCCATTGGCCTTCTTGGCCCCCTGGGCACACTGCTGGCTCATATTCAGCCTGCAGTCACCCGACACCCCCAGGTCCTTCTCTGCCTGACAGCTCTCCAGCGAGTCTCCCCCAAAAAGAAGCCCAACTCTCTCAGCCTGTATTCATAGGAGAGGTGTTCTCGTCCCCTGATCGTCTCCGTGACCCTGCCCTGGACTGACTCCAACAGCTCCAGGTCTTTCTTGTCCTGAGGACCCTAGAGCTGGATGCAGTACTCCAGGTGGAGTTTCACAAGAGCAGAGGGGCAGAATCCCTTCCCTTGACCTGCTTGCCATGCCAGTTTTTGATGCAGCCAAGGATACAGTTGGCCTTCTGGGCTGCAAGTGCACATTGCTGGGCCACGTTGAGCTTCTCCATATGAGAAGTTAGCACAAGTACCTCCTAGCAGGCATATGCCACTAGTCCTTGTGATACCAGCTGGGGAGAGCATTTGGATTGGAAATGTCGAGGAAGGGCTGAGCTGCCTCCCAAAACTGGGACAGCATTGCTGTGAGCATCTTGCACCCCAGGTCCCCAGCCGCCCTGCGACAGCTGTTAATTCTCACAACATGCTGTGGTGTTGATTTTTATTGCTTTGTTTTTACAAGAATAAACAGCTCAAAGAAGTGCCTGATGCTGGAAAGACACTTCTGGTTTTTATCATTTTAACAAGACTGTAGATATTCTTTTTTAACACTGGAGGAAATTTTACATACTGGTGCAGGGCTCTGGAGCAAGGGTACAAAGGATGCCAAAAAGGTATCAGCAGGGCGCAAGAACCCTCCCAAAGTGTAGGTACAATGCAATTGGTAGCTAATGGTGCCATCCATTGGCACAGTGTGGAGAAAAGAGGCTTTTAGAGAGAGGATTTCCCTGCTCCAAGTCAAAAGCACTCAGATAACTAAAAAGAACATTTATGTCAATCTGATGCCATTATGTTTAATGGAGCTGAATGTGTGACTTCTGCTGAAACCAAATAGTCTTCCAGCAGTGGGAGGAGAGACACACATTCTACCTTGTATCAGCCTCATGGGAAGGAGAACAAGGCTATAGATGCTGCCAGCCTAATCATAGAACTGTGGCTGATTTTGTGCATTGCAAAAGGGAGCATGGGATTGATACTTACATAAACCCCCTGAGAGCGCTGCGCAGAGGCAGAGTGCTTCTCTGCTAGCACAGCCCAACAGGCACCTGTGTCTCTGGCTCCTTCTTCTCCCCTTGGTGATTTCTCTTTACTTCCAGTGTCAGGCCTCTGCAGCACCCTTATCTCGTGGCCTTGGTGAAATTAACCTTCCCAGCAAAACAGCCTCTCTCCTAAAATGCCAGAATTTTAAAAATGCATAGATTAATAAATTGTTGTTTGGATTCTCTGGTCAGAGGGGTGAGGATGAATTTTCCTTTTCCATTCCAATACACAGCCTACACTGGACTAATGCACAGTGGAAAACAGGGAGAAATGCCCCTCCTCCCTGTTAGCACATGGTCAGAGTCTCACTCTCTGGCCCCACACAGGATTCAACAGGAGAGTAAGCTTTGACTCTTAACTTTTCCCCACCAAAGTATACCTAGCAAATACTGTTCCTCTGGTTCCAGTTTTTCTCTCAGCCCTTCTCTATGGGGCAAGACTTCCTAGTGCCCAAATTCACACAAATGGCCATACCATGACAATGCAGAGAGTCAGAGATGCTAAACTCTGAACAGGGTTGCTGCTCAGCCTTGGAGGCACCTGGAGTCACTTCCACTGTTATGTTCTCAAAGTGGGTCCATAAGCAGCTGCATCTTGGCTGAGCACCTGGCTTACACTGTGGGGCAGTTAGATGCTGCCCCAGCTATCTTGCCTGCAGGTGGTTTTGGAGTATACTTGGTCAGGGTTGGGACAGAGTGGACCTGGGTGCAACAAGACCTCCCAGCTACCCTTCCTCCAAATGTGGAGTGGCTACAGCACTTTGCACACATGCTGTTAACACTGATTTGCCTTGGATGTCAAACAGACATGCTCTTTATCCTCCTCTCCCCAAAAGCATAGACAAATATTCACTCATAGAGGAGATGGCAGAATAAGAACAGCGAAAAACAGCCTTTCATAAAAGTTACCCAAAATCCTAGTGTTTATGGTCTGCACATTGTGGAAACACATCTGCTCCCCTAGATCAAAGTCCCATTCATAGCCCTTTTAGCAACTGTGACCACACTTCTAGTGCCAGGGCAGGAAACACCCCAAACTAAGTGCAAAATAGGTATTAGCCTCTGGGCATCCTTCCGACTTGGGAAGCTGCAATCAAACTACACAATTTGCACCATTTTCAGAGGAACTAATGTAGCTACCATCTGGCTTTGTAGCATAGCTGACTGCAGTCACTCTTTCCTCAGTGCATTTCTTCACTGTAGTGTTCAAGTAGATTTTGGAACAATAGATTATAATGTGACTGCCAGTCAGCTTTTTCTCCTCTCTTCTGCTATAATTAGGAGTCTCTGTTCAGTTCATTATTACTCAAGGAATCTTTGGTTTTACATGACTATTTAATTAATCCCATTATCTTCTGAATTACAAATCACATTTTCAATTTCTCCATTTATCAGGGTGGCAAAGCACTCGATTAGTTTTACAGTACAGAATTCCCATAGGGTCTGGTGATGATAGATCAGCTCCACATCACTCTGGTGCATCTACCACTTTAGGCTCAATCATTTCAATAACCAGCAGGAAAAGAGAGCATTTTGTATTTAAATGCCATCATTTTGGTCCCAGTTCAACAGAGCCTCTAAGCCCATGCTGATGGGGTAGGGGGTCACCAGAACTCAGCGTGTGTTTCAGTGAAGCAATGATGCATTGGGATGTCAGGGAAGGATCTGAACGAGCTCAGCTGGATGAATATCTGCCCCTTATAGCACATGTCACCCAAGAGAGCTGCGATGCACCTCCAGCAAGGCTGCTTATCACTGGCTGGGTGGATGAGGGAGAGCAGTGGATGTCATCTACCTTGACTTCAGCAAGGCTTTTGATACTGTCTCCCATGACATCCTGATAGAAAAGCTGAGGGATCATGGGATAGATGAGTGGGCAGTGAGGTGGGTTGAGAACTGGCTGTGGGACCGGGCTCAGAGGGTCGTGATCAGTGGAGCAGAGTCTGACTGGAGGCCTGTGACTAGCGGTGTTCCCCAGGGCTCGGTGTTGGGTCCAGTCCTGTTTAATATCTTCATCGACGACCTTGATGAGGGAACAGCATCCACCCTCAGCAAGTGCCCATGATCCAGAGCTGGGAGGGGTGGCTGACACGCAGGACACTGCGCTGCCATCCAACGAGACCTGGACAGGCTGGAGAGCTGGGCAGGGAGAGACCAGATGAGGTTTAATAAAAGCAAGTGGAGAGTCTGGCACCTGGGGAGGAATAACCATCAGTATCAGTACAGGCTGGGGGTGACCTGCTGGAGAAGAGCTCTGTGGAGAAGGACCTGGGGGTCCTGGTTGATGGCAGGTTGGCTATGAGCCAGCAGTGTGCCCTGGGGACTAAGAGAGCCAGTGGGATCCTGGGGGCATCAGGAGGTGTGTGGCCAGCAGGTCACAGGAGGTGATCCTCCCCCTCTGCTCTGCCCTGGTCAGGCCCCACCTGGAGTGTTGTGTCCAGTTCTGGGCTCCCTGGGATCAAACAGCCAGGGATCTCCTGGAGAGAGTCCAGAGGAGGCTATGGAGATGCTGAAGGGCCTGGAGCATCTCCCCTGTGAGGAAAGGCTGAGTGAGCTGGGGCTGTTCAGCCTGGAGAGAAGAAGACTGAGGGGGGGACCTGATTAATGCTTATCAGTATCTGAAGGATGGGATGCAGGGGAAATGGCCAGCCCCTTTTCAGTGTCTGTGGGGACAGGACAAGGGGCAATGGCTGCAAGTTGGAGCACAGGAAGTTCCACACCAACGTGGGGAAGAACTTTTCCCCAATGAGGGTGAGGGAGCCCTGGGACAGGCTGCCCAGGGGGTGTGGAGTCTCCATCTCTGGAGAGATTCCAGCCCCGTCTGGACGCCGCCCTGTGCAATATGAGCTGGGGAGCTGCTTTGGCAGGGGGTTGGACCCCATGAGCTCTCCAGGTCCCTTCCAACCCCTGTGATTTTATGATTATCTTACAAGTATCACACAGATGCTCTCTGCAGGAGCTGGGGATGCCAGTAGAGTCAGCAGCACTTTTTTCATCTGGTTCATGTTGCTGGGAGTTTTGGCCCCAGATCAGCACAGCAAGAACTCATGCTGTAATCCCGCTGCAGGTAACTGGGCTGAAATCCATGTGGACCTGGAGGTACACACGAGCTGGCATTGCTGCCTCCCACTGCAGTCCTCAGGGCTGTGTGCTTGCTCTCCTGTACCCTTCAGTGGGAGCCTCTGGAAGGCTGCAGTGCCTCACTCCTGCTATAAGGCTGACAATCTTAACACTGCCTTTTTTTTTTTCCAGAAAAATATTTGTTTCTTTGCTGGCTTCTCTTCAAAGGCAGAAGTGAGAGCCATTAAAAGCTGCTCTGTGTGTACCCTCCACAGCACAGCTTTATCCATGTGAGGTGCACCATGGCAACCACCAACGTGATCTCAGGGGGCAGGAGATCTGCTGAGGACTGGCAAAGCCTGTGAAACTCATCTGTGCCAACACATACCAGATGCCACTCAAATCCTACATCTGACTGTGGCATCCTGCAAAAGATTCAAAGGATGTTGCCCAAATTAACTCACTGTTTTATTAACAATTATAATCCTTGGAACTTAGTACCTTGGAGTTAGTAGACTAAAATGGTGAAATAAAATTAAAATCCCCAAATTCCTTTTCTACAGTGTGGACAAGTTACTGCAAACCTGGGAACAGGCTGCCATCTCCTATCCAACCCTGCAACTCTCTCCTTTGGATCAAAGAGGGCAGACATAAAAAGTGTTCTTCTGAAAGGATGAGAAAAATGTTTTTCACTTTGTTTGTGGGGTTTTTCTGTTGGGAATACAAAGTTCTACTTTCTTTCCCCAGGGAACTCCTCACTCAACCTTGCCAGAAGGTACTACATCAGTGTAGCATTATGGAATCAGCTTGTACTTGATAAGATGTCTCCAGTTCTTCAAGTTCCAACAAGAAACAGTACTTTTTTCCCCTTCACTATTTATTAGTGGTATGACTTACCATAAGTGTAAAACCAGGCCACTCAGTGGCATGGAGACTTAGTTAAACATTTAATCTGTATTAAGACGTGGGCCAGTTAGTGGCTGGATCTCAGCTTGACCTTTCTGGTGAAGTTCTGTCAGCTCCAAGGATTGGAATTGCTTTGCTTGGGAGCTTTTTGCTCCCATGAGGTACACTTGTGCCTTAAAGCTTACAGTCAGATGCAGAAATACTCATTTAACATACTGTTATGTAAGCTAGACCCTGCAAGGACACCATGTGCTCCCACAGCTTGCTGACATTCTTCTATTGTAAAACTCTCAAAGGAACCAGATGACAGCTCCAAATTTAGAGGAAAAAAAAAAGTCTTGGCACTTGGAGTCCCCTGTGAGCCTTTTGCAGGTCTTGATTTCATGGGTCTGACTTACCTTCACAAGGAGAGAAGTCCTGGCACGGTGCTACAGGCAAAGCAGTGAGATCTATGTGGGAATAACTAGTCTGGAGCATAATGCCCCGACTTCTGCTTGGTTCCAGTCAACAGGTCAGTGTGCTTTTTGTATTTATTAGTCTTGAGTCTCACAGTCTTTAAATTATCAGGCAAAAGCACAAGAGCACACTGGAATGGAGTCTTAATATCCTGTCTCAACAATTATAGTTATTTGGGAAGAGAATTTGTAATTACTTTCAGGTCCATAAAGATAAATCAGAAGCACTTAATGCACAACTGGAGTGCATAACTGCTGTTTATTACCAGCACTTTTCTTCTCCAGGTCTCAGTGAATCCTGCAAAAGTAAGCTACTACTGCAGCTGGGGAAACTAAATTACAGAGAGCTCAA
This sequence comes from Porphyrio hochstetteri, assembly GCA_020800305.1. Lineage (NCBI taxonomy): Eukaryota > Metazoa > Chordata > Aves > Gruiformes > Rallidae > Porphyrio > Porphyrio hochstetteri. The sequence continues at coordinate 2,678,995 of CM036908.1, forward strand.
GCTGCCCTTCCAAACCTCTGCTCTGAATCAACAGCATCCAGGCAAAGTCCAGGCTTCAGAATTCCGTTCACTGATGCTCCACAGTGCATGGAGTAGTAGTCATAGAAAAGCAGTAGAGTTGTGCTCCAGGAGACAGATTTCATGGCTCAGTTTGGAGCCCAGCCTCCCCATTTCCCAGGCCTCAGGTGTATTGGTGTCTCTGTGTGAGCAGGTGTGCTGGAGGTTCCCTATAGGCCACTGAATACAACATACAGTGCAGCTTGAGTGCTTTCTCCAGGGTTCAAGGGAAAAGGAGAGTGAAACAGGTAGTCTGAGTCCTGGTTTGGGTCTGCATACCTAGAAATTATCATCTAAAACACCTATAGGATGCAAGACTCATTTGGACTGAAAGTGAGCTGGGATCAGAAGATGTATCTAAGGGTGTGATTTTGCATCTTCCCTGCTCCTCCCTCCTTCACCAAGGCTCTGGGTCCCACAGGACCTTCTGGTGAGGGCCAACTGAGATTGCTGCTGCTCAAGTGAGTAGGCCTTTCTTTTCCCCAACGATTGGAACATGGACAAGAGCCCTCCTTTCCTTGGGTAGCAATCTGTTGTTCCAATCTGACTGGCCTTGAGCTGTGTCCTCAGACAGCTTTGACTGTGATTTGAGGATCTCTAGAGCTGGATCCATTGTCTCATAATTCAGAATCAAGCATGAAGCAGATTACTGATCTGGAAAGAATTCACTCAAGAAGCTGAAGTTCCTTCAAAATATTTTCACTGGCAGGCTTGCCAACCTTGTATTTTCATCTCCATTAAATCATGAAGCTGATGTAAACTCCTTATCCTGTGCTCTGGCTAAAAACAGTATGTGTTGGTCACTCCAGGGCTGCAGTATTATTGTGTGGTGTGTGGATCTGCTGTTAACAATCACAGACCATGACTGGCAGATCACAAGAATACATTCTTCAGTTTCTTCCAGCTGCTCAGTAAAGGATTCTGCAGCTAACCTGTTAAACTAGGAGAGTTCCATTCATGGAACAGTGGGAAGATAAACACTCATTGCTTTTATACCTAAAGCACAAGAAGCCTCATTAGAAGTCTATTCACTGCTCATTGCAAGCCATAGTAAGTAAAAAACAGTAAGTAAACAAAAGTGTAACAGCCACTGTCAGTCAGCAAAGCTATAACTAGTCATGATCATATTCTCTGGTGTTATTAAGACCCATTTCAAACTGGAATACTTATCTAAACAAGACCTTATCTCTCTCTACAGCTACCTTAAAGGAGGTTGTAGCCAGCTGGGAGTTGGTCTCATCTCCCAAGTAACAAGCAATTGGACAAGTGGAAATGGCCTCAAATTGTGCCAGGGGAGGTTTAGACTGGGTATTAGGAACAATTTCTACACTGAGGGCATTTTCAAGCATTGGAACAGGCTGCCCAGAGAGGGGGTGGATGCCCCATCCCTGGGGGTGTTCAAGGCCAGGTTGGATGGGGCCCTGGGCAACCTTGTGTAGCTGCAGGCCTGGAGGTTGGTGGCCCTGCCTGTGGCAGGGGGTTGGAACTCTGTGACCCTTGGGGTCCCTTCCAACCCAGCCCATTCTATGATTCTGTGGTTCTATGGTTGAGTCACCATCCCTGGAGGTATTTAAAAGAGGTGTAGATGTGGTGTTTAGGGACATGGGTATGTGGTGGACTTGGCAGTGCTAAGTTAACAGTGGGACACAATGATCTCAAAGATCCTTTCCAACCTATAGAATTCTATGATTCTGTGGTGAGTAATTGGGAATTAAATTATTATATTACTTTTGTTTTTCAAACAAACCATGGGAGCTTGAAATTGCTGAAGGGAAATATTAGCTGTGATCTTAAGATACTGGAATCCAGTGATCTATTTGGGTATTTAGTATTATCATTTCTGTGTTCATTGGAATTAATTTTCTGCATATGGGTCACTCTTGAACAGATGGCAGGAGTTTTTGCTTCTGAATGTTGCTCTGATCGTGGTGGGTCAAGAATCCCTCAGTTACAGCAAACCATTGCACAAAGTGACAGTGATTGCCTGTGCAGGCAACCAACCAAGCAACCAAACAATCACTCTCTGCTCAGCTGGTATGTGTGCTTATGGCCAGACAGCCACCCACTGCCTGTGCACTCCTCTGCTTCCCCCTGTGGAACATGTGGAAGGTGGAGGTACAGAGACACTTAATGGGATAAATATGTTTTGGCTACACAAGTAAGATGTCACTTCCAAGGATATTGGCTTGATTAGAGTCATCTTGTTGGGCAACACTTGTTTTTATGATTAAAGATTAAGTCTGTCAGTCACAATAAAACCTGGATTCAGTCACAAATATGCCCAAATATAGACCCTGAGAGGAGGATTCTAAGGCTTATAAAACAGGACCCAACAGGTGACTCATTTGTGTATTTGCTAGAAAAAATTGAACATTTCTGTTGAAAGAACATCCAGTATTATCAGTATTGTAGGAAATAATTGCCCAGACAGGCCCAGTGGTCTGGATCAATGCAACAGCCATTATACCACTGGGTACGTTCTGTAATTATTCTATATTTAAACAATGGCTGAGTTCCATCCCCCCACCCCATCACCCTGATCAAAGTCAGCTGCATGTAACGAGGCCTTCAAAGTCTCCCTTCTCCTACTGTACCTGCTGCCAGCAAGCCTTACTGTCCCATTTCTCACAAGCTCCAGTACACTTGCTTTTTGCATTGTCTTGTGCACAAGCAGAACACAGCTGTTGCATCATAGCAATACAAGAAAGATGTGGGACTGCTGGAGAGGGGTCAGAGGAGCCACGGAGATGATCAGAGGGCTGGAGCAGCTTCCCTACAGAGAGAGGCTGAGGGAGCTGGGCTGGTTCAGCCTGGAGAAGAGAAGGCTGTGGGGGGATCTCATTGCAGCCTTCCAGTCCCTGAGGGGAGCAGAGAAACAGGAGGGGAATCAGCTTGTTAAAAGGATAGACAATGGCAGGACAAGGGGGATGGATTAAAACTAAAGGAAGGAAGGTTTAGATTAGATATTAGGGGGAAGTTTTTTAGAGAGAGAGTGGTGAGGGGCTGGAACAGGCTGCCCAGAGAGGGGGTGGGTGCCCCATCCCTGGGGGTGTTCAAGGCCAGGTTGGCTGGGGCCCTGGGCAACCTTGTGTAGCTCCAGGCCTGAGGTTGGTGTCCCTGCCTGTGGCAGGGGGGTTGGAGCTCTGTGATCCTTGGGGTCCCTTCCAGCCCAGCCCAGTCTATGATTCTATGATCATGGCCTCTCACCCGACCCCCATAGAGCCGTGGCTCTCGCGCCCTTCACCAGCCTTACCCCATCCAACTTGTGCAGTTCAGATCCTGCTCTTGCTGCCTCCCTCCCTGCATGTTTCTTCTGCCCCTGTGTCTCAGACTGCCTCCATTCCCCACCTCACACAACACAGCAGTTTGTGCACGTTTTAGACCATCAGCCTCACTTTTGTTCTGATCATACATTTTAGGAGAGGGGCCAAAAGAGACTGTGGCTCTTGATGCAGAGCCTGTGGCACACATAGGCTTCTCTGAGGAGCTGGCTGTGCTGGGAAGAACCTGGCAGAGTGATGCATTTTTCCTTCCCTCACTGCACCTTTCAGTGCAGGTCACCCTGCTAACATCTCAACACAAAGACCACAGCAGAAGAGGTCATCATGCAGCCCTTAGAGGAACTGGTTAAAGCATCTCACTGAGGGACTGGGGTCACTGCTGTCACCAGGGGAGGGCATTTTGGTGCATTTGTCTGAGCACGAGGCTGCCCCTTTTTCAAACTGCCATAGAGCAAATTGCCTGCATAAAACAAGAGGATTTGGAGGCTTTACTCAGAAGGGGAAGACCTGCTCCTTGCCAAGCACACATAGGTCTCACCTGCATCGCCTAATGATCTTCCTACAGTCCAGTCTGTGCTGTTTCAGAACCTGATAGATCCCACTTCTGGCAAAGTCATTCCAGTTTCCATGTCATGCCTCAATTGCCCCAGTTTGCAGGAAGTATTTGGATGTTAAATTTGATTTAAGCCATTATGTTTCATTCTTATTGAGAATCTTTGACTCACCATTTATTTGGCTGCTGCAGTTGCTTGTATGGCAGGTTGCCCATTGCCAAGGCATCTGAGCACCTCATCACTAGCTTAAAAATCAGCAAGACAGACAAGCCCCAAATCCTGAGAGACTGGTCCAGATTTTACAGGAGGTGATTCATCTTTTAGTTGACAACCTCCAGCTGCTGATATTGGGAAGTTTAGTACTCTGTATTGACAGCACAAATGTCTCAGCTAGCCTTGGCCATTTCATGCAGTAAGAAGAGATGATGTCTAAACTAGCTGATCACTGATGCAAAAAGAGCCCCCCAGTTTTTATTGGCTGTATCACAAAGGCTGTGTACTCTTTCTCGTGCCACTGACAGCCCTTGATGGAAACAGAGCAGAGGCAGAGGTGTGTCTGTGCCATTTGCTTCATCCACAGTATCAAGATTATGAATCAAGATTGAGTGTGAGGCACCTGGAAATGAAGCAGCATGGCTAGGAGCTACAAGGAGGAGCATGCATGGTTCTTTCCTGACAGCCTCAGGGACCCCAAATCAGTGAGGACATTGTGGGAGATCCTGGGATTGATTTCTAATTATCCTGATGACTATCTACTTCCCAAACTGTGTTGATGAGAGGCAGAATCGTTTCACAGAATCAGAGAATCACAAGGTTGGAAAAGACCTTTAAGATCATCAAGTCCAACCAATCCCATCCTAAACTAAACCATATCCCTAAGTACCTCATCTGCCCTTTTTTTAAACACACCCAGGGAAGGTGACTCAGCCCCTCCCTGGGCAGCCTGTGCCAGGCCCTGACAACTCTTTCAGTAACAAATTTGTTTCTAATGTCCAATCTGCCCCTGCCCTGGCACAGCTTCTCGCCATTGCCCCTTGTACTATCACTAGACTTTAAAATGCATGAACACCATAGAAGATTTATGACACATTGTGTGTTAGCAGTGAAGTTGGTTTAGTAGTTGCAAACATTGCCAGATAATGAGTAAGTGAGGTTTTCCAAAATTAGGGTATTTTTTAAAAGTTATCCTTAGAAAGCCTCAGAACCATTAAAAAGAACTGCAAAATCGAATTAGGGACCTCAGGGTGGATTCCTGAATCATACTTAATGTTAGTTTTATACAAATACAGCAGAAGAAAAGATTCTCAGAATGAATGTTCTGTTCCTACCCAGCCCTTGAGGGCATATATCTCAGATCCAGTAAACACACAGCCTATGGGCATGTGGACAACAGAGGTGTGAGCAGCATCCAGCTTCTTCAAGCCTACAAGCTGGTGGGACACGGAGTGCTCTCTGAGCCACACCACTTCCACAGCCCTCCTCCCACAAGGTACGAGCAGGAGAGTGTCAGAACAGCACATTTTGGGAAAAGCTAGTGCTGTGCTTTTTGGGCAGTGCTTAGGGCAGTTTCCACTGAAGGTCTGCTACATCCTAGGAAGAGAATGTGCTTAACACAAACTATAATGAGTGTGCTTAACACCAACTACAGATTACAGGAACATCAGCATCAACCCTGCTAAACACTCTGATGGCACTGCCTACTGTTTCTGGTGATCCCTGGCTCCTCTCACCAGCTGCTTCCATGGTGATGCCCAAGTGTCAGCCCCACATGGGGCCACGATCTGAACCTGGGGCTGCTTCAGCACAGGCTCCTGACCCCACCACATCCAACTTTAAGACAATGCTGACAAACAGGCATTAGGGCTGTGGGTGCCAAGGGGAATTTGCAAGCTGCTATTTGCATCTGTGCCTGCCCAGATACCTTCAAGAATGCAGGCATGAGGCTGTCCCCTGCACACAGGGCATTTCAGCCTCAAGAGTCAATGTCACAGAAGAAAAACAAATGAAGAGGACGATTGAATAATAGGATCTGGGTCCCAACAGTTGCATAAACTTTATAACACAAGTGACTACTGATGTAAACAGCTGCTTTGACTCCCTGCTTAAATATTTTAAAGGATTGGGCCCCCAGTTGGCTGCTTTGTGCCAAAAGACTTGCTTGTCATACACTTGGAATTTCTTTCTTGCACTTTAAAAATTTTGTTTCATTGTTGTATTTCAAATACATAGGAAGAAGATGCTTTAAAACTGTTTACATTACTATTTGAAGCAAAATTAATATTAAATTTGTGCAGGATAATGAAATAGCATAGGAAGTAACCCTGATTCTAGATAAATTCATTTCCTAACACCATCTTTTGTTAGGGAGGGAGAAAAACCCTTTTGTAGTGTTTTATTTGGAAATGCAATTCAATCACAGCTCCATCCAGGCACACAACCCCCACAGAAGCCTAACTATTGCTAGCTAAAATTGAAAATCCATTTTTTGGCCCCCTCCCAGGAAGGGCTGGTATAACTGGGCTGCATGGGAAGGGTGTGCTCTTTTTAAAATGTGGTTCTTTCACAACTTATACTAGGGCAGCAGTATATATATATATTTTTTTTTTTCTGGTTTTAAGTCCTAGTTGAGGATATTAAGTAACCACAGGTAAAAATAATTTTATTGGATAACTGTCCAACAAACAACTAAAGTGATTTTCTGCCTCTGAACCTGCCTACTTGCTTTCCTTAAATTAACAGCTTCTCAACTCAAATCAAAAGACTTCCTAGTGTAAAAACCACCCATCCTGTTTGTTCACACCTAGCAGGGTGAAGAGTTCACTTAGTGGGCCCAAAAGAAAATCGTTTTAAGTGTCATCTGCAGCTGGACAATGGTTGCCCCAGGGTTCTCTGAAAGTCCTTCCTGCTTATGTGTTCCTGGGTCAGCACGTGCCCAAGACACACAGGTTCCTGGCAGTAGCAAGAGCAGGCAGGGCAGTGGTCCCTGAGCCAGGAGAGCCAGGTGCTGCTTGCTGCAATGGCCTGTTGCACGGCCTTGGTCAAGGTACTTCTTGCCCTACTTCCTCCATGTTTTGTCTGCTGATGGGACAGGGTGTTTGTGCAGCAGGGGCTGGATGCAGGAGAATGGGCAAGGATCCCTTCCTGAAGCCATAGAGCAGAAGAACAGGTTTGCCTTATCTTCCAGAGCTGGAGAAGGCCTTTCCACCTCCTGGAGGTGTTCACAAACAAGTGGGCAGTCCCATTTTGACTGGATATGCTAATGCTTTGACTGTCTTTTAAAGGGCAATGTCTAATGCAAGTTCCAGCAGTGCCCCCAAGCCCTTTTCCACAGGGCTGCTCTCTATCACACCAGCCCCCAGCCTGTATTAGCATCAAGGATTGTCCTGACCCAAGAGCAGGACCTTACACTTGTCTTTGATGAAATTCATGAGGTTTGCATGAGCCCACCTCTCTAGCTTGTCCAGGTCCCTCTGGACGACATCCCATCCCTCTGAGTGGCTGACTGCACCACTCAGTTTGGTGTCATCTACAAACTTGCTGAGGGTGCTCTTGATCCCACTGTTCATGTCATGGATGAAGATATTAAATAACACAGGTTCCAGTGTCTCCATCTGGACACTGAGCCATTGACTACTACCCTCTGGATGCAACCATCCAGCCACTTCCTTACCCACTGGACAGGCCACCCATCAAATCCATATTTCTTCAACCTTGAGAGAAGGATGTTGTTTGGGACCATGTCAGAGGCCTCACAGAAGTCCAGATAGATACCCATTGCTCTTCCCTTGTCCAGTGATGTAGTTGCTCCATTGTAGAAAGCCACTAGGTTGGTCAGGCAGGACTTGCCCTTGGTGAAGCCATGCTGGCTGTTTTGAATCACCTCCCTGTCTTCCATGTGCCTTAGCATAGCTTCTAGAAGGATCTGTTCCATAATCTTTCCAGGCACAGAGGTGAGGCTGGCAGGTCAGTAGTTCCTGGGGTTCATTCTCCTTTCTACACTTTTAAAAATGGGTGTAATTTTCTTTCAGTTACTGGGGACTTCACCTGACTGCCATGACTTCTCAACTATCAGTAACTCTAAGACTTTTATACTTGTCTTTGAACACAAGAAAATGTGTGCATCAGATGCCAGGGCTGATTGCAGTAATTAGATGAATTATTAGGGCAGATCAATGATTGCAAAGCCTCACAGCAGTTTACTGATCAGATGAAATGATTTTTCAATATAATTTTCCTCCATCCAGCTTCAAAAAACACAGCTAATGTTTTATGTAACTAAACTCTGTGAGCTTAGGGGGTTGGAATCTAGCCAAATATTTTAAAATTATATTAGATTATCTAACAGTATCCTAGTATGGCTTTGGAGTGCCAAGTTTATACTGCACAAGGAGCTGTGCATGTAACATTCGTAGTCTGCAGAAGCTTTTACAGGGGTACAGAGGTTGCCCTACACCACAGAGCTCCTGTTTGTCATGTTACATTGCAAAACCAGTTTGGGAAGCCCTGGTGTAAAACTAAGGAGCTAAAGTCCAGAGAAACAGCTTGTAACACTAATGATGCTCATTAACACTTCTCCCTCATCATTTTGCCTACAGTAAACTATGACATACTGCAAATATGGGATTAATTTTTAGCAAGAAAGTGCCAAAACCTCCCCCTTCCCACACAGGAGAACGAGAAAGCTGAAATGGTAAGCACTGCCTGTACAGTTGCTGGGGCTCAGGGGAGATATATAACAGTGTGCCTCTCCCAGGGACTGTCACATGAGGTTAAATTCCCCTTGTTTGGCTTAGCATTAGTCATCTGCCAATTTCATTGCCCATGAGCAAAACTTGGAATTCTGTGTGTAGTTGGGGCTGTAGTATAAGGAGACTCCATAGCACAGAACAAGTAATGCAGCATTGAACTACAAGTACTTCTACCAAGAACTTTTTAGAACAAGATCCAAAGCTGAGAAAACTTTCTTGAAACCAAGCACTGAGGGCAGACTGACTGGAGCACACTCACCAGCAGTGACTGCCTGTGCCAGGCACAATTTCCAAAGCAATCTTTTGTGGCCTTGGAGTGTCTCATACTACAGTGTCAGCCTTTCAGACCCTAAATGGACCATATCACAGAATCACTGAACCACAGGGGTTGGAAGGGACCTGGAGAGCTCATGGGGTCCAACCCCCTGCCAAAGCAGCTCCCCAGCTCATATTGCACAGGGCGGTGTCCAGACGGGGCTGGAATCTCTCCAGAGATGGAGACTCCACACCCCCTGGGCAGCCTGTCCCAGGGCTCCCTCACCCTCACTGGGGAAAAGTTCTTCCCCATGTTGGTGTGGAACTTCCTGTGCTCCAACTTGCAGCCATTGCCCCTTGTCCTGTCCCCACAGACACTGAAAAGGGGCTGGCCATTTCCCCTGCATCCCATCCTTCAGATATTGATAAACATTAATCAGGTCCCCCCTCAGTCTTCTTCTCTCCAGGCTGAACAGCCCCAGCTCACTCAGCCTTTCCTCACAGGGGAGATGCTCCAGGCCCTTCATCATCTCCATAGCCTCCTCTGTACTCTCTCCAGGAGATCCCTGTCTGTTTGATCCCAGGGAGCCCAGCACTGGACACAACACTCCAGGTGGGGCCTGACCAGGGCAGAGCAGAGGGGGAGGATCCCCTCCTGTGACCTGCTGGCCACACTCCTCCTGATGCCCCCAGGATCCCACTGGCTCTCTTAGCCCCCAGGGCACACTGCTGGCTCATGGCCACCCTGTCACCCACCAGGGCCCACAGGTCCTTCTCCACAGAGCTCTTCTCCAGCAGGTCATCCCCCAGCCTGTACTGATACTGATGGTTATTCCTCCCCAGGTGCCAGACTTTACACTTGCTTTTGTTGAATTTATACGTACACAATTCTGTACTTCTTGACAATGCTCAGAGGCTACCTATTGGGGTTTTTTACTACTCCAGGGTAACACTGGGGATGACAACAGACCTTGGCTTTTCTTCTGTGGCAGGTTACACCCATATGGGTTCCAGCAGGAGCAGCAGACAGCTTCACATTGCTCCTAAAGCCCCAGCTGCACCCTTTCCCTACGTATAGAGCAATGTCCTACTGCTACTCAGTGTATGACTTTGCCACACAGCTTTGTAATGTAAAGAACAGGTTTGAAGCTGAAAATTTTGCAGGTTCAAGCCCCAATAGCCTCAGATTTTTTTTTGGGTGCCCTGCAAAGTGTCTTGGTTGCTCTACAGAGGGCCTTGTGTGCCCATCAAGGGGTGTTGGGTGCTCTACAAAGAGTATGGGGTGCCCATGAAGGGGTCTTGGGTCCCCTACAAAGAATCTTGGGTGCCCAGAAAGGCATTTTTATCCTGCTCTGGCAGGGGGGTTTGACTAGATGATCTCCAGAGGTCCCTTCCAACCCCAGTGTCATTCTGTGATTCATTCTGAGGTTGCATGTGACCCTGGACAGCTCATCGGTGTGATGAGGCCATGCTCACAGACATACAGGATGCTTCTTTCCCCTCTCAAATGCTGTGGTGGCAACTGTCACCAAGAAACCAAACCAGGGGAAAATGTGCAAATATCAAAATCAAGTTCCAGCTTTCTCTCTCCACTTGCAAGGTTACATAAATCAGCATATTTCTGCTTTCCCTGACATGTGAATCTAATGGTTTTCATGCTCACCATACTATGAATTTTAGGCCTGCCAGCACCTCTAAGTCAGCTGAGCTGGGGCAGAATGGGAATATGCAGAAATGGTTGTTTCAGAGCAATAAAACGTCCTTTGGATGAGGGATGTTCATCTAGGGCACTATGAAGAATTGGAAAGCAATAACTGAAATCCAGAGTACAGTCAGACACCTTGATATGAAATGATTAGTAATTTAGAGTTCATAAAATCTGTGTAGTTTTTCATATGAAGGATGTTTTATCAGAATACAATGAAGTTGTTTTTACCACTGCTTTTATCATCTTATTGGAGTGGTATCCTGTGTCATCTTGCCTTAGGAGAAAAAAAGTGCTTTTCCACCAACTTTGTGAAGTGTGTGGCTGAAAGGGATACAGGTGTTTACACAGGTGTAATAGAAAATAATTTATTAGAAATTAAAAACGTGTTTTCCCTGTAAATTTGGAAGGATTGGTGAAGAGGCAAATGGGAGAGTCTTCTCTGGACCAGCCAGAATATCATATGGTGAGAGTGAAGATGATGGAGATGGTTCAGTGCTTAAGGTCTTGGGTCTTGGAGAGTTTTAATCAGGAACCTTTTCTTCAGAAGCACCCCAATTCTAGCAGCACTGGCCTTATTCTGCACTGCTTTTCTGTTTTGCACTTTGTGTAGATGTTACCAATGTTACACTCAACCCATGAAACTCCAGTGCATGATTTCTTTTACACAGGACAAAGGAAGATAGTAATGTCCATCTGAACAAGACCATTCAAGATTAGACAGGGCAATTTTCTAAGCAATATAAACTGTACTGTTTCTGGACATAAGCTGCATTGTAAGTGAAAGACATTAAAGAGAAGTTTCCCAGATAAGCAGATGATTTCATAGTTACCCATTAACAGAACTCAGGCAGTCTTTCTAAGGCATCTTGCACTGGTTGCTGCCAGGCATGGATTTGAAGACACTGTTCTACTCATCCAGTATTACATTTTTTTCTCCCTATAAAGATAAATTAAAGTCCTAGTAGTTTATTCTGAGATTTTTTTTTCAGGGGGTGTGTGTGTGTAATGAGACAAGGAGTTGGAGGATTTATGGCTTTGAAGTTTATTCTTTGGGCTGCTCCCTACCACCTTTTAACTTCAAATGCATTACATTTCAAATAGAACTAGTTTAACTGCAGTTCAGGGAAAAAAGGACAATTACCACCAAATCCAAAGTATTTTTACCATTAAAGGTGTTGGGATTTGGAATTTAGGTACAGGGAAATAAAGAGAAATTATTACATAGTGATATTTTCCCTACATGAGTCTTGACATTGATGAAAATACTGATTCTGAAAGGCATTATTTGAAAAGAGGCTGAAATGACAACAGAGTTTGGAGCCAGACACATGTGCGTTGGAGTTGGATGGGATCATCATGCCCAGGATGTCTTTATACAGCTGAATTTGAGTCACAACAGAAACAAAGCTATGACAGGCACCAGCACTAACTGGCACAAGCCTGCCAGAAAGCTCTGAGATTAACTCTTGCATCTGGGGCGTGCCAGGATGCTTGCACTGACAGTGTTATTCAGACTCAGTGGCTGAAGGAGAAAGGGGGGTCCCTATTATGACTGAAGTGCCAGAGTTGGTGGCAGACCTCAGCATCAGTGAACTGTGGCCCTTTAAGCAGGATCCCATCTTGCCCAGCACTGAAGGAAAGAAAAGACAAAGCACAGGCAAAATATAAATCAGGTTTTTTCACCTTTCAATAACGAGCTGCAGAAAAATTCAGAAAGATGCAATGGTTCTGAAGACTCAGAGGCCTGAGATATCCCATCTGTTGGAGCATAACCCAGTTACCAGATGACAGGGTACTCTGGGTCAGGTCTTTCTCTCCCTCTCTTTTATTGTAGCTGTATTATATATTAATATTTGTATAGAATATTTTAACAGTTACAGTGCAATAACTTGACCTCTTAGGTAACCTAGCAGGTGAAATACCAGGTTTTCAGACCCCGTTTGTGTGGAAATAAGTGTCTGTGTATCAAAACTGGACTGTCAGCAAGATAATCCTTGGGAGAAAGAAGAAACTAGCTTGAACACTCAGGTGCAGGTGCAACTTGGAGATAGATCTCTTGCAATCTGAGCATATACTGCAGCCACAGGAACGATAAGACCACTATCAAGGCTAGCAATAAGAGGGTTTTAATTATAATTTGTGATCATTTGGCCAACACCTGAATTTTATGACTGAGACAATTAAACTGTTGTGGGTCTTTTTTTTTTTTTGTAATGTATTTTCTGTTAAACTCCCATTACCTGAGAAGATAATGAAGGGGGAAAAAGTGCAGTACCCAGCAGCAGATCTCCAGGGGCTGGCTGTGAGCTGAGCCAGGCTCAGGAAGAACATTCCCACCCATATGGAGATGTGCAGGGAGAGCACAAACACAGCTGCAGAAGCTTGCACATGGGCAGTGCAGCTGGTGGGGCTGAAGGCTGCACAGGAGGGCAGGGTAAGGCTGGGAACAAGGCGTTTCAGTCTGGCTTGGCGACTTCCTAATCCACAGAGGGAGGGATAGAGAAAGCATTGGAAGTTAGATGGTGAGAACAAAGCTGGACTAAAGGGCTGTTGCACATCTAGTCAGTAGCTGGCAAGCCTAGGGAAGGTTTGCTTAGTTCTGCATATTCCCTAGCTTAAAACTGTCTCATTAAGCCCAAACGTTGCAGAAGTGTTTCCACATCCATTATGAAATGTTGGCACAAGTGTAAGGCACTTAACACATCTATCCATTCAACCAAAAGGGAACTGAAAGACAGCTGCTAGAAAAAGGGACCTGCAAGTGACGTCAGAGAAGTGTCCTGGTTCTGGCCAGCCAGGGTTAACCTCCCCAAGCAGCCAGCACAGGTGAGCTGAGTCAGCCCAGATGAGCTGAGTCAGCCTGGGCCGTTTCCACACCCCCTGACACCACTTCCCTATAAAAGCAGCTGGCTGGGGAAGGGTGGGGGCTGTTTTTTGCCTCTAGGATGGTTGGAGTGTGGCAGGGATGTCTGGTTGGTTGGTTGGTTGGTTGGTTGGTTGGTTCTTGCTGTTGGGCAGCCCTCTGTGATCATCAGGTCAGTAAGGTTCTCTGTTAGCACTGGGTGTGAGTATAACTGGCTGTTATTGTTCTGTATTCACTTGGGTGTTTGTCAATAACCTGTCCTTATCCCAACCCAGGGAGGCTCTGCCTGTTTCCCCTCTGGCAGTGAGCGAGTGGCTTGGTGGGCACGTGGCCTCTAGCTAGGGCCAAACCACCACAAGAAGAAACACTGCTGTTCAGTGAAAGATTTTCAAACTTGCAGTTCCAAGTAGCCTGTGTTGACCATAGGCAGCACAGCACTTGCCACCGCACTTCAGCTGCCTCTATATGAAGATATGTTAACGAGTCCAGTTAGTAAATGGGGTATCTGTAAGCTAGAGGAAGAGCAAAGCAACAGTTTCCTCTGAAGAGTTTATCTGAGAACACAAATGAGTGATTCAGTAAGAGATGGAATTACCTGCTGCTTCTTCTGGGCCCCATTTTGTAATTGTCAGAGCCAAGCTGCTCTTTGAAGGCTCAAAGTACCATTGTGTCTTTTTCTCTAGACTTAGATAATTTTTGCCAAGAAAATGTTCAGTTGAGCCACTTCAGATTGATGAGATTTCTGAGTCTTGTCAGAAGGAGAGGTGGCTGCTATGCTTGGTGAACAGAAATTGCAGGGTCTTACTTTGATAAGCAAAGACAGCCCAGGCTACTGGGGGAAAAAAATAATTTCTATAGCTCATTGGCTTCAAAATGCTTCATTAATAAATACAGTTTTGAATTTCACTTGTTTCACATTCAGAACAGATGGCCTGGCAAGGATGTGTAACCAGTCCCTGTCTTTACCACAGCGTGTGCACTAGTGTAATAATTAGCACAGAGCTGCTTGGCTCTTGTGAGTTCTGATCCTTGCAGACATGGCCTTTACTTTTAATGCCTTAGAAGGATTTTCCTCTTCCCTCTCGATATGCAGAACCTTGTCTAGTGTCCCTACTCATAGCCCACATTCAGAATGTCTGCTGGAACTGGAGTTGGATCTCATTTCATAGAACCATAGAATAGCATGGGTTGGAAGGGACCCCAAGGATCATAGAGCTCCAACCCCCCTGCCACAGGCAGGGCCACCATTTCTCTCAGGTGGATCAGTTTGTTGCCTTGAATGGTTCCTTCCTAAATAAATAGGAGCCCAGGCCCCTCCAGAGGAACACCAAGAAGTAAGATGTAAATGCAAACCACTTAATGCACTTTATCCAAGTACAGATGTAACCCACTACTCTGCATGGTTACATTTAATTCTCCTCCCTGAGAAGTGGACTGGAAGCCAATGTTCTCAGAAGAGATTAATCAAGATAATCACTAGTGACAACAAAGGAGAAATGTCTTGAATACACCAGGGAACCACCTGCAGTGTGGAGCCTTATTAAAGCCAGTGCTAGTAAGATGTCTAAACCAACTTGTCAAGAAGCAGAATATCTGCAAATTACCTTGCAGCTTTGTGACTTGTTCTCAGAATATCAGAGCTATTATAGATCAAAGCTATTTTAACAAAACAGGAGTTTAAAGTAGTGCTGCTTTGGGGATAATTGTGCGAGTACAGCAAGTGTCTGATTATATACTTAATGGTCAGATACTGATATCTGAGGCCACACCTTGAACACTGTGTTCAGTTTTGGGTCCCTCACTACAAGAAGGACATTGAGGCCCTGGAGAGAAGGGCAACAAAGCTGGTGAAGGATCTGGAGCACAAGTCTTATGAGGAGCAGCTGAGGGAACTGGGACTGTTTATTCTGGAGAAGAGGAGGCTCAGGGGAGACCTTATTGCTCTCTACAACTACCTGAAAGGAACCTGTGGTGAGCTGGAGGCCAGCCTCCTCTCACAGATAACTGTCTATAGGATGAGAGGGAATGGCTGCAAGTTGCACCAGGAGAAGTTCAAGTCAGAAATTAGGAGAAATTTCCTCTCAAAGAGAGGTCACTTATCAGAACGGTTGCCCAGGGAGGTGGTGGAGTCACCATCCCTCAGGGTGTTTAAGGAAAGATTGGATGAGGTACTTCAGGACATGGTGTAGTAAGTAATGTAGGTGGTCAAGGGACAGTTAGACTACATCATCTTGGAGGTCTTTCCCAACCTAGGTGATTCTATGATTCTTTTCATATTGGAAAGTGTATTTGGCTTGCTCTTAGATTTTTGCTGCAAATGGAATTGCTCAACTTTGTGCTATATTGCTAAACCTGGAACAAAGTTACCTGTTGTGCTGTGTTGCTAAAGCCAGAGCAAAGTTAACTGCTCTTGCCTGAACAAAAGTGCTTTTGAAATGGGATGATCAGATTTTTGGCCACTGTGACTGAGAAATTTCAAATGACCATGACATGTTGCATGGTGATAACCACAAAGTGCTGGGCAGGCATGGGTTTATTAAAAGACTTAGTTAAATGAAATTGTCATCCTTTTCCTACTACAGATCACAGAATCCCAGGGGTTGGGAGGGACCTCCAGAGCTCATCGGGTCCAACCCGATTTGTTTAGAGTTAATACAAGGTACGCACACACATCCAAGACACAAATAATGCATTTTTCAAAGGAAGTTTTGCTGAATACGTCTCTGGGATCTCAATCATTCCTCCTCAAATCTGGGCTATGAGCTTATACTGGGGATTTCAGTTCAGCCTCATTTCCCAGGCAGCTCCATTTGCAATATAAAAGCATCGTCTTACATAGTGCTGCCATTTAATTTACTCAGTATTATTATTATTCTCTTAACATTTGACTGCCATCCCAGGAAAAGCATGTAGAGAAGGGAAACATCTTCAAAATAAAGGAGTTAATTGAAACTGGGTTTTCTGCAGGAATCTTAGAAAATACAGGAATCCAAGCAACTTGAACATCTAGGAACAAGCTGATGTCTTTAGGTATGCCAGTAGCATGTGCAAATAAATCCACTGCTAGTTTTCAAACTCGCTATCTGGACATCAAGGGCAATTAAAACACAACCCTTAAGCACATTAGTAGATTGCCTATACATATGGCAATTGCCTGGGCAGAATTCCAGGCACTGTGAGCTCACAATAAAACCCCGACTGCCAGATCTCTACTCTGATGTTTCCCTTACTGCAGCCATGCCTGAAGCTTGCTATTTGAACACCCTCCAGATCTTCTCAGTGTTGTGACTTTTGCAGTTACTTCCTCTTGGAGGGCAAGAAGAAATAATGATGGTTTTGAACTGTGTGCTTACAGACATGCAAAGATGTGCACTCCAAAACCCATGGACACCCTCATCTGCAACACATCAGTACAGTAGAAAAACTTTTGTCTAAGGCAAAAAGACTTGAGGTAAAAGCACAGGATTCAATAGAATTTTTTAAAAAAATATTTTTCTTGCTGTAGCTGTTCCTGGAGTATAAAGAAGGAAGTATTCTGTATTTTGTATTTGTATTCTGTATTTTCTGCAAATAGCGAATGGAAAGGAGAAAAATGTTTCCTTGTTCTTATTAAGGTCATCTGTCCCATCACAAATTCTATTTAAACAGGCTACAAGAACCCTGGTGTAACAATCAGGAGGAAATGGAACCTTCAATCATCTCCTTTTCAATCAAACATTTTAATTTAGAAGCAGAAGACTGCAGTACAGGAAGATATGGAAACTCATTCTGCTCCTGTATATCAGATAATTAATTCATAAGGGTGCTACATCTGCTATGTGCAGGGAAAGGGAGTGCCATAAATGTAGAGGAAACTGACAGTGTATTAAGTAGCAAATCTGTGAGTGTCCACAGATTTCTATCCATCTGCATATGTAGACCTCCTCTGAGCACAGCTTCTGACATTTAGATCAAAAATAATGGTCAAGAGAGGTAAATGAGACCATTTACATTTATATTCATCAGCAACAAGTGGGATTAAATTATCACAGTGCCACTAGCATGCTATGAAAGCCTCTGAGTCAATCAGGAAGCAACAGGAAGTAATCAGTAAGTTGTGGGAGTCTTAGAAGATAAAAAAAGGACAAGTTTATCAGGAAGGTCCATGAAGTTTGTCATGAAGGACAATCCTTCCCTCAGGTACTTGCAGCATTGGTAAAAACAAATGCATTGACAAAAGTTTAATGTGCCTGGCTACCCCTTAGAGTATGAATAATAAGGCTTTCAGAACTCTTCTACCAAAGTAGAAAACACACAAACTGAAAAAGACCCCACCACTCCCAATCTTCATCACTGCTTCATTAGGAATATACTAATAAGCACCAAGAGAAACCAGTCACCCAGTAAGTGGCACAAGTAACACTTTTAATTGGGGGAAAAAAAAAAGGCAGAACTTGTGGCTATTTCATCTGGAGACTGAGATTCCCAGAACTCCAAGAGCAAATAAAAATTGACACAGCAATAGATACTACTTACTAAAGGAAGCCAAATTAGAATGCAAACAAATGAAGAGTACAAAAACTATTGCATAGCCTCTTCTGTTATCTTCCATTATCATGCTAGTGCACTAGCCTTGTCTGTAGAGCTAATCTTTTAGATGGGCTTTTAGTTCTGACTCTATACGTTCACTGGAATTGATGAAGGTTCAGTGAAAGCAGGGTCCTAAACCTGGGACTTGAATATATCAAAACTAGCAAAGGGACAGAGTGTGAACCTTCAACACCTGTAGCTTCCCAGAAGCTCCTCTAGTCTTGTTGGCATGGATATGAAGGAAAGGTAATGCCAGGTAATGGCAAGCTAGCATCATGTACTCAAAGCTATGAACATCAAACAAGGCTGCTGCTCAATGTGAAGCACAACCCATCCCTAACAGAGTACTTGTTGGCTGATATCGATTGCACTGGAAATGAGGAACAGGGGGATGAAATGAAAACAGTATTATGTTCAAAGGTACCGACAGCTAAAGGATAAAGAACCACCAGATTCACACCAACATCTACATGTATTTGTCCTGTACCACCACCCTGCCATCCACCTGCTCCATCGTGCCAGACAGTGTGCTATGGTCAAGATGAACATGGTGCTTTATTTTCTCTTTTCCCCTGGTAGAGCAGCAGAGTCCTTCACCACCCCAGCTGTTCACTACAATAGGTCATATAGGATTTTATGCCTTAGAACAAATCTCTTGGTCAAAAAGAAAAAAAAAGGCAGTGGGGTGACTGTGACATTAGTTATTGCCTCTCCTCTGTGTAATTTTACTAGGAAGATAGAGACATTGAAGATGTGAAACTTCCTGTAGCTGAGGGGAGGCTACAGGAATGAGCTCTCAGGCACGGGTCTGTCAACATGCCCCACAAGCTTGGCTTTCTCCCCAGCCCTCTCCACTGCCTGTGGGCATAGGCCAAGGTATGCTGCTGCCTGGAGGGACCTTTCATCCTCAGCATCAGGGAATCACCTGGTGTCTCCCTGAAAAGCCTGGCAGCTGTGAGAGGGGAAAATGGGGCCTGTGTGCGGGGCTGAGAGCAGCCCCCTGCTTGGGACAGCTATGGGGACCAGGCTGCATCCCTGTCATAGGGCAGGAGCAACAAAAAGCCCTCTTGCTTGAAAGCCTTGTAATCTCTGCAGCTTTTCAACCTGTGCATACACTTCTCTCTTGGTTTTTTTTTTACACTTTGTGTTGCAGTGTCAAATTCCAACTTCACCCCAAGTCACCAGCCCCAAGTTTCCATGTTTTGTAGCAGTGCCACCCATCCTGCCCTTAAGCACACTCTGAAACAGTGGTTAGAAAAAACCAACCTGTTTCCTACTGTCTGCTGCTCTTACAGTATTAAGGTAGTAGACATTTTGGTCAGTGTCACTTGAAAAAAATTAACCTGGGCACATATGAGAACATTGCTATCCTTTATTGAATAGAAAAATATCAGTATCTTCGTTTCTTTACTAACTTACCAACCATTTCTGTGCATGAAAATAGATGGATTGCATGCTATTAAGACTGGCATAGCTTCTTGACTGCAGGAGCTAAACTCAGTGCTTTTATAGGGTCAGATTTTATACTTACTCACTGCTTTCAGCATGCTGCAGCAATCTTTCTAATAGCTGGTCAATAACTGCACATCTCCAAATGAGAATAGCTAATTCAAGGAATAGTGGAAAAATAACTTTGATCATAACTTGCATCATAAAATGTGAGTTTTGAGTGATATGTTATCACAGCTGCCTGTCTTCACTGAACATCAGCCTAATCCCTGACGCTGAGCTTATGTGCCAATTCCTAACCTCTGCAGAAAGCAAATTCCTGCTGAAGTAGAATATGGTGGTGGAATACAACACTTAAAATGCAATCTGAAAGATTCATACAGATACATGTATTAGCCACACCAGTATTCATTTCCTTACAGGTCTTTTAACACAGATGTACTTCTACACCGTGCCCCTGCTGTTACTCTAATATCTAACTGCTGCAGGGACCAGGAATGTGGGCACACCAGGAGGTTCTGGAGAGAGCAGTACATGATTTTAATGGGAAAGAGCTGGCTTAATATTTAGGCTCCACAGTGCTGAGCGTCAAATCCTTCCTTGGTATAAATCTGTCAGTTTACACCCACCTGAAAAATCTGCTCCTGGGACTGCTGCATCCTTAAACAGCGTTCACCAAAGCTGGGAGGGGACTTGGTACTTTGCATCTGTCTGTTAACAAACCTGCTGCATTTCTGAACATTTGTGTATGGAGAAGAAACCCTTCACAGGTAGGATATGCCTGCAGAACATAAACACACATTCTGCTTTTCCAAGCAATATCCTGCTGTGGGATCTATATGGCTTTTAACACAGATGCGTTTCTGAAGTAAGCTGGCTGTGCTCATGTACTTCCTGAGCACTGCAGTCATGTGGGAAAGAGTGTTTAGAATTGTAGAGGCTTATTGCCCTGGTTACAAGTCTTTAATGCCAACTGCTAAAGAGGAAACCTCCACATGCACTTTTATTAAAATTTACATTTTACAGGAAAGGAAATTCTTTCTTATCATCTGCCTGGAAGAATGACAATTCAGAAGCATTGTTTTATATCAGATAGCACAATTATTAATTTTGTAGACATCCATTTTGTAAATTCTACTGCATTTTGCATGGTTATTATTCTGCTTTAACTAAGCACAAGCTTTAAAGTACACTTTTTTCCCCTTTTATTTCCCCCTTTTTTTGCATTTTATTTCAATTCAATCCTTTTTAGTGCTTTCAGTGGAGATAACTGAATGGGTCCCAATATTTTTCTGTTCATTTTATTCTGCAGTCGGTCATTTTGCTGGGCACCCTGGCACTGGAGTGAGACATGTGAGCCTTGCTCCTGTTGCAGAGGAGGAAACAGCTGCCCCTGGAGCACCCGGCAGCGCTGGTGCTGACGCACTGGCTCTTCTCAGTCATGCCCCTTGTTTCTCATCTTCTTCCCAGTCACACTATAAGCAAGGCTCACACTTATTTCATGACTCAGATCTTCAAATAGTCCTGACTTTTTGTTTTCCTGTGTGTGTGCTTTGGAAGTAAGCACTTAGGGACCTCTGATTCGAGTCATTTTCATCGCTTTCCTTAGGCTTTATTTGTTTACTT
Source organism: Porphyrio hochstetteri (assembly GCA_020800305.1). NCBI lineage: Eukaryota > Metazoa > Chordata > Aves > Gruiformes > Rallidae > Porphyrio > Porphyrio hochstetteri. The sequence continues at coordinate 2,700,105 of CM036908.1, forward strand.
TGGTAATCATCTTTTTGTCAAGCTGTTGCAGTAATAACCAGGATGAGGACATATATCTGATCTGTACAGCACAATAACACATCTTCTTGGTACAGTTTAACATGCTACTGCTTTTTCCCTTGCTTTGCACCTTGAGCAGATGTCACCCCTCAGCTGCCTTTCGAGACCCAGGCAGCAGGTTTTTACTTGCCTTGGTAAATATCATTCAGAATCCATCTCATGCAGTTTAATGCTTTCCCTTTAAAACAGAATACACTAAGTGGTTTATGGTACTGCATCTGCTAATAATGCAGTTTTTCTGGAGTGCCTGAGTTACCCCTATCTCTGTGAATGTGAAATACTGTTCTTTGTTCAGGTTTTCCTCTGACCCTGACATATTCTGATATTCTTTCCTGGAATACTCTAATTCTGATTAGTTATTAGAATAACTGTGCTGGCAGTTGGACTAGTTCAGGTGAGGATTCCTTTCCCCCATCAGAATGGCTGTTTGGTATAGAGGTGTGCCATGCTTACAGCCTCCTGCTCACGCTTTTTGTTGGTAACAAGCTGGGAAATATTTTGACTCTTTGAAAGCATTTGAACTTCTTGGTTTTATTTTCAACCACGTTTGTTGCAGGGGTAGAAATATGAAAGAGATTACATTTCTATAGATTTTGTGAAGAACCTAGGAGAGAAGTGTGCCTGAGGAAAGGGCAGGGCAGCAGTTAACGTGGCTTGTTAGCAGCCTGCCCAGCCACTGCCAGCTTATGATGTGCTGGCCCTGGGGCAGGGAGCAATGAAGGAGACAGGGGTATTAAAATTGTGGAAAATAATTAGGGTGTCATAGTGGACTTGCTATGGCTAAGGGAAGGAGCCAAGAGTGTGTGAATATTTGGTATTGGATACCCAATAGGGGTATTGGATTGGGGTGTCATTTGGAATAGAAAGGGGCTGGATTGCTTTGCTGGTCATATATGTGGATGTTACAGTTGTTGCAGGGAACAAGTATAAGGGGTATCAGATGTATGCATGCAAACAGGCATTGTTTGTCCTGCTCCTCACAGGAAAACCTGCTGATGGTGATTTTTGCTAGCTGTGTTAGTACAGAGCCTTTTTCAGTAAAGGATTATCTGAGTGGTCTTATAATTTCATCTTAAATCTCTCCCAAAAATGCCTGTCCCTGTGAGCATCTGTACCAGGACCTTGCAGAGTGTCCAGGCACTGACTGCTGTCTGGACAATGAAACCTCCATGAGAGGCTGGGCAGACAGCTTAAGGCACAGCCTTTGCTGCTGCTGTGGTGCCTGAACATGGGGCTATGGGTGGGCACCCTTGGACATGGTGCCTGGGAAGCCCCCAGCACTGGTGGCTGCCTGGCTGGCCAGCCAGCTCCCTGGGAAAATCAGAGCTGCAAGAGCTGGGCAATGTCTTGCTACTGCAAACACAGCAGCCCTTGTGGGATGGGGCCTGTGAGCCCTCCAGGTACAGAGGGTCCCTAGTCCAGTGTGCAGAGCAGGCACTGTGTTGTGGCTGTGTTCACATCAAAGGCTTTGGGGGTCACACGACCACGTTGAGCCCTTTCTGTGACGCTGTGGTGTAAGGGGACTGGCAAAGCAGGCTGGTGTTGGGCACCAGCTGCTGTTTTAAAGTGGCTCAGTCATCTAAGTCTTTTGGAAATTGTGTTTTTGGGGAGTAATCTGGTCTGTTAAGATACTTAAGTCCTTCTCTTCCCTTTGGAAGAATACTCTGTTCCTGTAATGGCAATGTGAACGTGCTTTTATTATCATGTATTCCTCTGCTGCAGCTCACCGTGGCAGTAGGGGAGCCAGGATGCTGTGTGCAGCAGACTCACTTACACACTGATAGGCAACTTCTTGAAAAAGCAGCCCTAAAAGTTTCCCCCTTTACCATGCATCTGAAAGGAGACTGGTGCTTCCCTTTTCAATGTCCCAACCTCCATGTGTCAATACCTAATGGTAGGGAGACGAGTAGTTTGTGATTTTTCATCACTTTCCTCTCTGTTCTGCTGTTTGATATTATTATTAACTTATATTTGCTTCCAGAGGCCCACTCAGGAGTGTGCTGCTCTGTGCTGGAAACCACTTACTGCAGTTATTACTGTTGCCAAACCTCTGTGACACAGCTCCTCTCACAAGCCCATTCAAAGTTTATCAAATTCAAGAGGGTGATGGCATCACCGTATTGACCTCCTGCCTACAGAGAGGATGTTGTGTATTTAACATGTAACTCTTCAGGTTACAAGAGGGAGCACCATGATTTCCCTCAAGCAAGCCTTAAATCCAGCTTCCCTGAAAGGAATATTTACCTGTGATGGGTATCTATCCCTTGGGAAGGCAAACTACATTTTGTATGTTGAGTGTTGTGGGTTTTTTTCCCCTGTTAGATAAGCATTTGCTACTGGACCAGGAGCTGAAATGCCTTAGACAAATAAATAATGGACTCACCCACATTCAGCATTACAAAACCATGAGGTTTGTTTGGGGATAGAAGCAAGGAAATTTCTCTAATCTGATGGTCACACAGCTCTATTCCTGCTGTCCTCATGGAGATCAATGTTTCAGCAAGACAATCAACAGCCTGACATCAAGGGAAAATCATTCTTGCAAATCCTCTTGGTCACACACACACACACACACACACAAAGCTGTTCTGTGTCTCCAGTACTTTCAGCCAATCAGGTTAAATATGTCTAGCATCATCTCACCTAGTATAAGATTTGATGTACCAATTTAAATTAAAATTTAACTCATATTTATAGAAAAATATTCCACATTTGACTCTTAAAAATTGATTTTAATCAGTAGAACAGAAAAATATGGTGTGGAGGAAAAACCAAACTGAAATCCTACTGCGTATTGCTAAAGTGCTTTTGTATTTTTCAGATTGAATTCTTCCAGGCAATCTTTAAAATAGTTTAATTTACTTCTGTAGCTCTGGGGCACAATTATTTTATAAGATGTAACCACAAAATGACAGAGTAGAGTTTTATACTGGATTTCCTTTGGTTTGATTTTAAATTTTAACTACTTTTTACCCATCTAATCAGTTGTGCAAATTCATTGGGATCTGAAAATTGCTCATATCTCACGACCTGGAATGAAAATACTGTAATTGCAGCTTACTGACATTTACACTAGATGAAACCGACACCAGATGAGTATAAAATTGATTGGGAAACTGTATTCAGCCAGCAGTATGTACAAAGGGATAGCTTGGTTTCAGACTGGCAGAAGGTAACTACTGGGTTCTGCAAGACTTGCTCTGGGTCAATATTTTTATTAAGGACTTGGGTGATGGAATAGAGAACACAGTTTTTAGGTCTGAAGATGATCACAGGAAATCAGGGGTGGCAAAGGTGCTGAGGGACTGGGATTCAAAACAAAATGCATATGGGAAAGGTGTCTGGAAACCAGAAGCAATTCCACCACAATGCATGTGAAATGGCCATAGGTATAAGCACCTGCACAGACCAGAGCCTCTAGTGTAGGGAATGGTTTTGCAAAGAATAACTGTGCAGCAGGAGCACATGACAAACTGAACCTGCAGCAACAGTGTTTTAAAATAGCAGACATCAGCCTAGAACCTAAATGAAGGACCTGGGGGTGTTGGGTGACTGCAGGCTGGATATGAGCCAGCAGTGTGCCCAGGCGGCCAAGAAGGCCAATGGCATCTTGGCTTGTATCAAAAACAGTGTGGCCAGTAGGTCTGGGGAGGGGATTGTGCCCCTGGACTGGGCATTGGTGAGGCTGCACCTCGAGTGCTGGGTCCAGTTCTGGGCTCCTCACCATCAGAAGGACATGGAGGTCCTGGAGCGAGTCCAGAGAAGGGCAACCAGGCTGGGGAAGGGGCTGGAGGGCAAATCCTCTGAGGAGCGGCTGAGGGAGCTGGGGGTGTTCAGCCTGGAGAAGAGGAGGCTGAGGGGAGACCTTATCCCCACCTACAGCTACCTGAAGGGAGGTTGTGGAGAGGTGGGTGATGGTCTCTTCAGCCAGGGGACAGGAGATGGGACAAGGGGCAATGGCAAGAAGCTGTGCCAGGGCAGGGGCAGATTGGACATTAGAAACAAATTTGTTACTGAAAGAGTTGTCAGGCCTGGCACAGGCTGCCCAGGGAGGGGCTGAGTCACCTTCCCTGGGTGTGTTCAAAAAAGGGTAGATGAGGTACTTAGGGATCTGGTTTAGTTTAGGATGGGATTGGTTGGACTTGATGATCTTCAAAGGTCTTTTCCAACCTGGTGATTCTGTGAAAAGGGTGATGTGTAAAAATAATAGAAATGTTTAGATTGGAAAATACCTTTAAGATCAAGTCCAACTGTTAACGTAACACTGCCAAGCCCACCACTAACCCATGTCCCTAAGCACCACATCTATGTGTATTTTAAATACCTCCAGGCATGGTGACTCAACCACCTCCCTGCAGCCTGTTCCAATGCTTGACAACCCTCTCAGTGAAGACATTGTTCCTAATATCCAATCTGTGGTGATGTTTAATGGATGTTACATTTAATGGCTCTGAATCCATGCTGAGTAAAGAAGTGGGTTTTTTACAATAATCCTTCTTTTTTGTTTTTTTGAGGCTAGGAGAAGGATGTGGTGAACCAAGACAAAGATGAATGGAAGGGAAAAGAAAGGAGGGAGTGGCATCTGAGGGAAGAAGTTGAAGCACAGGCAGTCAGAATAGAGCAAAATCTGCTCTTGCAGAACTGTGGGAAGTTCCAGGGAAAATGTGATATTTGTCAGAGTTTTCCAGCTGAGGAAATGAGTGACTATCAAAAACAATCTCAGAGATAATGATCTGGATGCTTTTGATTGTACATAAGTCTTCCTTATAAGTAGATTATTATTTTGTAGACCAAATAATGGTCCCTGGATAATAACCTGGTGCAGAACACAGTAGTGCATAGTAGAATTAGCATTTGCACAGCTGGTCATAAAAGCAAAGCAAAAGGCTAGTCAACATTTCTGTGGATTATTTTGTAAAGTCAAATTAATTCTTGTGAAAAATGACAGATAAAGAGCCCAGTAGCAAAGTCTCCATTGATTCCAGTGGAGCAGAATCAGTTCCTGAGCCAAGAATACAGGCAAATCCAACGTGCAGAGCCAAGCCAAGATGCCATGGGTTGCTTGCCAGAGGGGTAATACCCCTGCCTAGGAGCCTAGGGCTAGCAGGCTGACTGACCTTTTCAGTCCTTGGCATCTCTAATAAGACCACCAACAATAATGATACCTAGGGATCAAAATACCCATCTGCTGTGTATTAGGCTGAGAAAAGCAGCTGCCTAGCTGCTATTTACAAAGAAATGTGTTTAACTTGGAGCTTTAGTGTTTGCCCAAACGCAACAGCTGCAGGGGCAGGGCTGTGACCTCCTCTTGGTGTGGGGTGGTGGTCAGTATTTCATGAAAAAGGCACTTTCAGCCCACTGTGAGCAGAGCAGAAGCAACATCACCCAGCAATTGACAGATACATACACTGAGATGGGCAGGAACTGGCTGGACCTGCTTTGGAAAAGGGTTTGGAGACTAGGTGGCACCTAGAGGCCTCCTCCATATTAAATTATCCTGTGAATTTCCAAACGGGTGTTTCTGGACAGCATTCTCTCTGTTTACTCCTGCCCTGTGCACTAGATGCAGACAACATGACATGCAGAGGTTCAGTGCCAGCAGTTGCTGCTACTGCACAGCACGGGCTCTACTGGTCACAGTGTCTCCCTGACCACTGCAGTGGTGATTGCAGCCTCTTTAACAGACTTAGCACAGCACTATCAGACAGCCAGCTTGTTTACAGCATCTAGAAAAGGTGAACAAATGCAACTTCAGAGTGATTTGAACCACGACTATTCACTCATCAGACCAAACCTCTTCAGTGAGCTGATTAAACCATGATGCAAACGTCGAGTTAGCAAAACAGGAGGATCTTAGCAGCTCCAAGCAGCACATGGAAAGGTTTGTAGGGATGTTCTCAGTTTTCTTCATGTGCATCTTCTTCTAAAGATATCAGAAAGCAAGGTTACATTTTCCCTGGTAAGCCCACCACCAGAAAACACAGTGTTCTCTTGCCTTGAAAGGGGGAATAGCTTTGAAAGACTTCAAAAGATAAAGTTTGAAAACTAAGCTGTCCTGCCTCTCTCTGGGAGCTTCTCTATGGACACCTAGTAGGAAAGGCATTTGGAATACAGAAAGTGGCACACTTTCTTGGAAAGACAGCCCATTACTTCTAATTTTAATCAAACTTTCCCTTTATAAAAAACCAGGCAGCCTGAAGGAAAGGATATTTCATTTTAAACAAACCCTGGGGTTGGTTTAGCTTAGGATGGGATTGGTTGGACTTGATCTTCAAAGGTCTTTTCCAACCTTGTGATTCTGTGATTCTGTGCCTTTCAAAAGCTTTGCAAATTTATACTTTTTCTGTTATTGCAAATGATGGAAACTTTAGGCAAATATTAGAGTGAAACTCTAATAGAGAGAGAAATCATATATTATAATATATAATATATATATTATAATAATAGACAAACAAAATATAAATATAAATATCTATAGAGTAGAAGGAGGTGATCCTCCCCCTCTGCTCTGCCCTGGTCAGGCCCCACCTGGAGTGTTGTGTCCAGTTCTGGGCTCCCTGGGATCAAACAGCCAGGGATCTCCTGGAGAGAGTCCAGAGGAGGCTATGGAGATGATGAAGGGCCTGGAGCATCTCCCCTGTGAGGAAAGGCTGAGTGAGCTGGGGCTGTTCAGCCTGGAGAGAAGACGACTGAGGGGGAACCTGATTAATGTTTATCAATATCTGAAGGATGGGATGCAGGGGGAATTGGCCAACCCCTTTTCAGTGTCTGTGGGGACAGGACAAGGGGCAATGGCTGTAAATTGGAGCACAGGAAGTTCCACACCAACATGGGGAAGAACTTTTCCCCAGTGAGGGTGAGGGAGCCCTGGGACAGGCTGCCCAGGGAGGTGGTGGAGTCTCCATCTCTGGAGAGATTCCAGCCCCGTCTGGACGCCGCCCTGTGCAATATGAGCTGGGGAGCTGCTTTGGCAGGGGGCTGGACCCCAGGAGCTCTCCAGGTCCCTTCCAACCCCTGTGATTCTGTGATTTTACAAGTATGTTCTTACCTTTGTTAATGCTTTTAAAAGCCTGCAGTGACAGGGTTTTTCTCTGTTTTGATGTAAAGCAGCTCTATAAACCTGGGCCATGTCAAAAAGCTCCTGACTACTTGGACCTGAAGCGTCATTGTGTTCACACTGTGTTTCTCTGGATTATGGCAGAGAATAGGACTGTGTTGGTCCACTTACATGAGCAATGGCTTTAATTTTCCTAAGTGAAATGTAATATTTTAAGCAATAAGCACAGAGGATGGTATGGGGATTGTTGACAAGAGATGTGTGGAAAATAAGGAAGAGGGAAGGGATTGTATGAAGTGAAACACGACTGGAAAGGTCTCGGATACACAGATTGCACTGGTGTATTTGGCAGTATTTTCAGTGCAGGGGAAAGACAACACATGGTGATTCTCTACAGATTGTACATGAAATTGTACAAAGGGACTTTACTATTTCTTGAAGAGTCCAAGGAATCACAGTACTAGCCAAATGCTAATAACCTGACTCGGAACAGCAGACAATGCAAACTGTATAGATTGAAATGCTGACCCTTCTGTCAGCTAAGGCTCACTGAGCTGCTGTTCCTGGAGCAGGGACGTTGGCAGGTCATAGAGAACAGCTCCACTTCCACAGATGTTGGAGAGGAGTCATCCAAACAACTTAATGCCCTCCACCTCCAGAGAAACTTTATTCAAATATAATGTTAATCAGAAAGCTCTTTCCCCAACTTGACCTCTTTCTCTTGATTAATTCAGTCTGGGAAATGGAGCTGGTTATTTTTTCATGCCCAGTCCAACCCTCTCTTTGTTTTTCAATTTATAAATGTGTCAAATATAATTAAAACTGGCAGAGGCCAAGATTAAATCAAACAAACTGTAAACATTGCTTGTGCTGTTTGGTTGACGCCATGCTTTCACTATAAAAAGCTTTTAAATAAATGAATTCAGCTATTACTGTGCTGCAGCACTGAAACCTTGCTCCCAGTGTTTGAACTTTTCAGGGACGCTGTCAGGTCAGCTTAGATTCAAAGCCTCAAACGTGGCTGGGGTTTTGAAACTGCCCAAGGGAATTAGGTACCTGACTTCTACTGAAAGTCAATGTGTGGTGGGAACTGAACTGACTTTCAGCAGGAGTTAGATGCCTCTGAAAAGCCTGCTCATGTCCTTGTAAGCAGAGGTCCATGTCCTTCATGGAGATAAATTAAGGTGAGTCCTTTGACACGTACATACCCAGCAAAGTATCTGGTAAACAAATTTGACAAACCTTAAGACCAGCCAAAAAAACCCAACTCCTAAGAGCCACCTTTGCTTACTTGATTGCATTTTGGATAGCACTAAATATTTCCATTCAGCATGCAATAACTATATTGCACAATAATGATATTGTTAAGGGATGGTGTAAGTCCAATTTCCAGGAAATTAGTCCATTAAGGACTTTTAGTTTCAGACTGCCAGGCTGTAACTTGCAGTTTGACCCACTGATTTCAGTGGTACTCCTGGCCTGCTGAGTGCAGGTATAGAGCCTCAGCACATCCAAGGTTTTCCCCAAAACATTTTTGCATGAAAAACCCCACAGTGAACCTCATGAGCCAGCATGTAAGTTCATGGCAGGCGGTGGGGAAATGCCATCTCATGAAAGCAAGTTTCTGCCCTGTTGATTGGTATTTTAGTGCTAAGCAGCATGGCATTGCAATGTAGTTTACACAGCTCTGAAAATAGATCCCTGGCTATTTGACACCATTTCCTTTAAAAAGTAATTCAAGAAATGCAATGTTGTCTATATTTTTATTGTATCCCATTTTTCACACAGGATGGGCATTTGTCAGTCCTATGCTAAATACTGCTTTGATTGGCACGTGCATGTTTGTATCTCCACATGTTTTATGACTTAACAACCTGGTGCTACATTATGAACTGAGATTTTTGGGATTTCTCTGTCCAGTCAATGGCTTTATCAAAAACAGCCATAGTAGTACTGTTGGCCTGGGGTCAGAAATTTCCCTTTCCAACCTTAAAAGTCTCCTTGTTTATCCCCAAATATTCTCTAAGAATTCTACTGGTCTCCTAGGCAAAGCTACCTCATTCAGTGTGCAGCATGGCTTCTGGAGGGGGAACTCAATGACAAAGTCAGTGGCCTTCTGGGGACAGGATGACATCATGATACAAGATGTATCATGTCACAGTATTCACTGTTCCTTCATCTCTGAAAGGGCAATTCCCATCCAAACAGAGCTGATCAGACAAAATTAGTGCACTTATTCCTTTATCTTCAGTGGACATGAAATCAGACCACAAAACAGCTGCAGAGAGCCTTGCAACTGGCAAGCTTGGGTCATGAGGGAGCCAGTGCTTCAGAGAGGAGGTCAGAACTGATCGACAAAGGCACAGCTAGCGTACACCAAAGATCTCATACAGCCTTGCCCAACCCATGTGATCAAGACCACGTATTAGCCCCTTGCTTTCATAATGACAGATGGGTTTTGATTTATCAAAAATAGCTGATAAAGGTTCCTCTGTGGTGATGGGTCATGGAGGGTTGGTATCACCAAGAACGGAGTCTCCTGTCTTGGGAGCAGCTGAACCATCTGAAGACCACCTTAATGATCTGCTCCTGGGATGTGTCACATGCCAACAGTTAAATAGTCTCTGTTTAATTGATTATACAGATTGTAATGTCTCCTCTATCTACATCAGTGTATGTATGTTTCCCCCCCCCGCCCTTCAATTTGCTTTCTCACCAGCTTGCTGTGAGTATTGCTGTGTTTAGACTTCCAGAACCAAATTCTGAAAGTTAATTCGATACAGAAGGATTTGAGAGAAAACCCTACATGGAAGCCAGCTCCTTCATTAATTATGACACAGAACTATATAATAAATCAACTGAAGAAACTTTCGTGCTTCGGTTATTTGTCCAAGGTGATAATGTGCACTGCTTCAAGCATCTGGGAAAGGGAGTAGTGTTGAGTTACTCCACCTGTGTTCAGTGCTCAGAAAAATGTGACATTTGCCACTAAGAGATATAAACTGTCATAAATGGAGAAGTCAGCTGCAGTTTTCAAGACTGTGGGTATTCTGCCCAGAATGGGAGCCCAGCTTAAGCAACGAGCCAAGTCCTAAACTCTTTCTGCTAGTTGTCAATGTGAGGAACACTTTGGTAACAATCAGACCTTGGGGTTACAGGAAATGAACAGAGGTGTAGCTGAATGAATTTAGAAAGAAGGCTTCAGAACAGAAGTTTTCTCTTTTTATATCCAAGTATTTTTATTTAGTGAGGTTCAGACAAGGAAGGTCTTGGGAGAAGGAAAATAAAAAAGTATAACATTGTCCTGTATCTTGGGTACTGTGATACCATCTAAAATAATTCAGTGGTGACTTTTAGCTAATGCACAGCCCACCAAGAAAGAAGTCAGGCTGCATTTCTCACCAAAGTCAGGGTTTGGGAGCTGACTTGGACTTCACAGAGATGCAAATATGAAGGGACATCATTAGGCATATTCTACTGCTGCACAGCTGAGTTGGTATTAGAATTTAGATTAATGGCTTCAACTTGAAGCTCTCCTTGTAACTAAGGACAGCAGGATTTGACTTTTAATCAGGACATTTTAGCTGCAATATGTCCAAAAGAGCTTGCAATATTTTTCACTAGTTAAGCACAGTTGTTTAATCTGGTTTTACATCATTATATGAAAGGCTTCCAAGAGGTATGTTTTTGTTTTCAAAGTCAAATATTGCTTAAAATGAGTATTAAAATGTTATCCTACAGTATTAGGAACCTAAAAAAAAGAACTTTGGCCAGAATGAAGATAAATAATACGATCAATTCCTAATAGAAACTGAACTGAGGAGGCTATATCTGCATTGTTCTGACTAAGAGAAATTGTCTTGCATACTGTTGTTTTAAATTCCCTAAAATTGTAGCACTCTGCAAGGTTTCCTAACTGTGAGGAAATGCTGAATCTGAAGCACGTCCTATTCTCTCCAGGGAAAATTGGATGAGGTCCTTTATGACCAATTCTGCTTATTTACACTCTGTGAATCAGGAATTCAGCCCAGTCTTCCTTAAATTCTTGCTAGACTTTATGTTAACCTAATCCCTTATTTCTCCAGTTACCTAACACAAAGCATGGTTTCACTGTCATGAAAGATCACCTTGTTTCCTGTTTTCACATTTTTCTGTTATTATTCTTCCCATTGAAACCTCCTGTCTTGTCATAATGAACACTTGAGAACAACGAGGAGTTAAACATTTTCTATTCCCCTAATCAAGACCCTGTCATTATCATCACTGAAAGTCAGAAAAACAGGTGAAGAGTGACAGAAAGGTAAAAAGGACACTGCCAAAGTGATTTTGTGATCACAGTCCCTTAGAATAATCCTCCAAGTGTTGGCACAGCAATCTGATTGCCTATTAAAGTCCGCTGTGTAAACTCAGTTACTAGTTGCATGACATAGTGCTGATGCTCAACTGCATCAGTCACAACTGAGCAAAACATGACTAGAAACTCGGAGAAGTCTCTGACTCTTACTGTGGAACAAGTCATACAACTCGTTTGCATGGCAGTTCTCAATTTAATTTGATATTTCTGAAACAGAAAGTCACAATGAAAAAAAATCACGTGTTTTGCAAATGGAGAAAACTGAAGTAGGATGAATTTTTATTCTATCACTTTTGACAGTATCCTTTTAAGGGGAAGGCTAAATTAAATTCTAAAGGCCAAATTCTCTTCTCATTCACATCAGAATAACTCCGGAGTAGTCCTACCAACCTTCATAGCATTACTTCAGATTTACACAAATCTTAGTGGCAGCAGAAGCTGGCTCTTCAAGCCTAGCTGTTCCACAATAGGAATACATTTTAAGAAGTGATTTATAAAAGAAAATAGTTTGGGTTTTTTTATTCCATTAAATTAGATCCGCAGCATCACAGAGAAAGGCTTATTCCCTTTTTTGGTCTCAGTAAGCTACTTTCAGAAAACATGTATGACAAGAGTAAGACAGAAAGCGCAGAACAATCTTTGAATTAGGAATCTGTTCAGTAGACAAACTTGATCTCTTCCCCCACCACAGATTTCTTAACCCTGAAATCTGTATTTCACATAAATGGAAAGCAGGACATGGAAAACTGCTCTGAAAGCTAAATTAAATTTCTCCAGCAGTGACCTGCTTGAGGAGCGGAAGGAAGGGGAAGGAGGAAGGCTGAGACTGGTGCAATTCAAAGAGCAAAGACATTGACAGCCCCAAAGGAGTGTCAGAGGCCTTCCAACAGGAGATACGCTGTTCACATCCATCCCACCCTCTGGCGACCCTCCCTAGATACTTCCACTCGATTCACACTGTTTCCACACTCGCTGCAGTGGTTCACACAGTTTCACTGGTATTACTGTTAATATTTTACCTATCCACACTTGTCTCTGCCAGCCTGTTATTCATAATTGCCAGGGCTCCAACCCCACCAGAGAATCCGTTTTGCTTTGAATTAGAGCTCATTTGCCTCGGGTAGCCATTAGCAGTTTCTGACAGCTGTTTCTGCATGATGGCCAGCGAGACTTTATTGGAGGCCAGGAAGTCCTTCATGGAGATCATCTCTCCCGAGAGCCGGCGTCCATCGGTGTCGCTCTCATTGACAGCGTCCGTCTCAATGGAGATGTTTCTCCGGCTCCGGACGTTTCCTGGCATCACCACGTTCCTGCGGGAGCGAAATAGTTTTCTTTGGCATCTGTGGCAGCACCTGCAGTCCAGCTTCTTTAATATCCAGTTTATGGATTGTTTGATGACAATAGAGATGACATTAAATAAGGAATAGATGCAGCACACCCCCATGAGTATGAAGACGAAGTTGCCGAAGCGGTAAAGGCCTTGGCTCTCGTATTTCATGTTCTGGCTGCTGACCAGATCACCGAAACCGATGGTACTGAAGGCCACGAAGCAGAAGTAAAGTGAGTCAAAGTAACTCCACCCTTCGATGGGTGTGTACATTGCAGAGGCACAGCAGGAAATGATGAGCGATGCTACACATAAAATCAGCATGACATAGTACACGGAGGGCTTCCAGCCCGCCAGGCTGTCCACCTCAGAGGTCCCTGAGCCCCGGCGGCCGTTGTGAGGGAGGACCCCTTTCCTCCTCAGCTGTCTTTCGTGGCAGGACTTCATGACATAGGCTATGACAGTGATCAAGCGCTCCAGGAACAGGTTAAAGAACAAAATGGTCCCTGCACATCCTATAAGGCCATAAAATATCAGGAAAATTTTCCCTCCAACAGTGGCTGGGGTGGTCATGCCAAACCCTGGAAGACAAAGCAGAACAGTTGAAAACAAATAAACCTGTAGTTATTGTGTCAGGGGTTTTGTCACATGCAAGGCAGAACTGGCAGCAAATCCCCATGGTAAAGCTCAGCTCTAGAACAAAGCGAGGACACGCTCCCCAACTGCACCCACTTGTGCTTGACCATGTCGCAGCAATTAAGGGGAAGGAAACTCATGCCAACATGTCCTCCAGAATCAGAACGAAACAAAAAGCTACAGGAAACACACTGGAAAGAAGAGAGAGTTTCGTAAATGTCTGAATTTTTGCCCAGTCACTAGGCTTGCTCCATCCCCTTTGTGCCTTGGATCCTTTCCAGGTTTCAAGGCCATCACACCCCCTTCCTTTCTTATGCTGTTCTGCACCACTGGTCCAGGGGAGTGTCTTACCTTGCGCGGGTCCATCCCCACCAGATCTTCGTAACCCAAGGTGAAAGCTTTTTCAGCCTTGCTTAGTTCCTGCTGTAAGCATGGATGGCACATCAGCCAGCACCAAGCATCCACTGCAGCCTGGCAGGCTCCACAGACCAGATGAGGCAGCCCCTGACAAGGGCAGCAGCCCGTCATGGGGGTCCCCATCAGGCAGAGCACATTTGAGCAGCCCTGTGTCTGACCATGTTGCCTATTATCAGCCCTCTTTTAAATCCAAATTGCTGAGTCAATTAAATCTGCATTTCCCTGCATCCCACTCCACAGCTCAAGCCTATGTGTGTGCCCTAAAGAAAGTGTCCTTAGGACAGAAGTGCTTCAGTCGTCTTTCAAATCCCTCCCATCTTAAAGCCCACAACAATTCATTTTCTTTTGGTTAAAACTATTGACAAGACATTCTTGCTTTAATAAGATATTACTAAAGAATAAAAAGCATGTCCAGAACATCACTGAGCCAATTGGAGTACTATCCACAATAAATAACTCTGCTGCTGTTTTATTAGGACTAATAAGGGATTACATAACTAATCAATTAAGTGAAAACAATCTCACTGAAAGGACAGAAAAATCTTGTTGGACAAGAAATGCTGTTACTTGTTTCCCTCCCTTTGCAACTGTGAGACACTGATTATGAAATAAAGACATTAGGTTCTGGGCAATAAAGGAAATGATACTCAGAGTGGTATGTTTGTGCTTGGAAGACAGACAGCTGCAGTGTGAAGAGACCATGCGCTGAATTGCACTCGTCAGCCCTTCACTGGAAACCTGCTACCAGCACAGACTCATCTCCAGTGCTGCTCCTTCCCTGCCCCAGCCCTCACCTCTGCCCCTGTGGTGAGAGTCCCTCCTGGCTGAGCAGCAGCTGCCCCAAACCACAGCCCCAGCTGTGGGCTCTTGGGGGTCACCACATCCTTGCCTGCATCCCCAGCCAAACAGCTGCGGCCAGAGGACCTACAGGAGGCTCAAGTCTCCTCTTCAAATTCTGTGCTGGAGAGGGCTGGAGTGTAGCTCTGTGCTGTGGGAAACAGCACGATAAGATAAGGCAAAACACAGGCAAAATGTTCTTCATGACATGAAATTTTTGCCACTGTTCCCCTTGGCGTGCCAAGATTTCCACTTCTTTCTACCCTCCCCTTCTGCTCCATGGCCTGACCCCCCTAGAACCCTAGTTTTGATGCTTATTTTCTGTGCAGTCTGGCTTATATGCAAGTCATGACTTCCACCCTGTGGACAGACACGTAAAGACCGATGGATGAGGGGAAGGAACCTCTCTGCAGGTGGTGGGATCTGCCCAAAGCAGTCTGTGGGCAGGGAGGTGGAGGCTCATGCGTCCCTGGCTCACCTTGCTCTTTGAAGAAAAGAAGCGGCTGCAGGTGGAGCAGAGGCAGCAAAGTGGGGGCCTCTGGCACAGGGCAGTGGGGAAGCAGCATGCATCTCTCACAGCAAATGCACTGGGAAGTGAAATGGAGCTCAGGCTTGCACCTCCAGCATGGCATGATGCCACTGGGCTGCTTCCCTCCAGCCCCTCTTGGGATGCTGTGGCTGGCATCACAGCCAGAGCCTGAGCCCCTCAGAGCCGAGCTCAGATCTGTGTGGGTAAAAACCCACTAGCAAAGGCTTTACAAAGGCACCCAAGCAGGCATGATGGGAAGCCCACGGTCAGCTGTAAATACCAACAGGTGCAGAACATTGATCCATAAAGGCAGTGAGGGTCTGAGTGTGATCTGCCCTCTGCCTGCTCCTCCTCTTCAGCAGGGACACTCTTCTTACCTCCTGGAGCAAGTGTGGGGTTCTCTTTCATTTCTCTATTTACAACTCTCAATACATAGCAATCAATATAAATGTTTCCAAAGAAGCACTAAAATGGAAAACCTGAAAGCAGGATAAACATACTAATTCACCAAGTGTTTTCTTTCAAAGATCATTTGTCCAAAACGAGCTTTAAGCTTTTAGTCCCCAAAGTAAGTTCGATTTTTGAAATGCCTTCTGTTTCCATTTACTGGGCTGCACTGTACCTGGTTAACTCTGGCCATCACAGTATTACTTTTGGGATAATTCAGGATGCTGTATTACAGACCAGGACTTTGTATTATTTTTCTCCAAATGGAGCCTTGTTTCAGCTCCTAAACGCAGGAGGGAAAAACTGTCAGAGGCTGAAACAGTTGAAATTCAACTAAATCTTCTCTTTTGGCCTTTTTTTTTGCGATAAAGCTTTTCATTGCAAAATATCAGTCACCTTTTGCTTTAAAAAAAAGATCAGTTGGAAGTAAAAAGAATGGAAAAAATACTTCGGAAAATCTTTCAGATTTTTAAAAGCTTCATAATCTTAAAATGCAACACAACATTTCACTAATGATCAAATCAAACCTATTAAACATTTCATTATATTTTTCTCCTTCTAAAAAAATCTGTCCTAACACACCTTCAGGTTAAGGTTTTTTCCTAGTTTTCCCTGAAATGCACTGTTCCTTAATCCCTACTAAAAAGTGAATTCTTTCCATACAGCAGCCTTGTAAACACCAGCTGGAAGTAAACTGTTGCCTTTGGAGGGGGTCTGCCTCTTTTTTTCCCCCAAATTCCTGTAAGGAAAACCACGGCTTATCCATGGAAAGAAGGGTACAGCAACAGGATTGCTTGTTTTAGCAAAATTACTGATGATCTTGTGCTGTTCAAACACAGGATCGGTGGATAAGCCAGTTCCTTCGTGCAGTCAGTGAAAGGTCTCATTCCAAAATCCCCTCTGACCTAAAGCTGCCAGAATCAGGCTGCTGTCTGCGTGCTGGCTTCATGCACATTATTTCTGCAGATAGTACCACCATCGATAGACAGGCATGACAAAGCCTAGCTTTACCAGCCCAGTGATGAAGCAAAGCCTAGCTTTACCAGCCCAGTGGTGAAGAAAGCCTTCTTGGTAAAAATTTCAGATTCCTATTCTGCAACCAGTATGACATTGATTTGCCCGTGTCCCGTGATCCATTGACTGCCACCTCTCCTCATATTTGGCTGAACTGAGCAAATACATTCCCCATAGCTTCAGTCTTCCTTCAACTTCTTGTGGTTTGGTTTTTTTCACATATTGCTTAAGCCAGAATTCAGATTTCTTTTTTGCTGAATACTCATAGTAACCCTGAATTTGTCTGTAGCACAGCTACATTTGCAGGAGCTGGAAGGAATTTCAACCCCAAGTAGAGTCAGTAAGAGTTCCCTTAAGCACTGCACACCTTCTACACAAAATAATTCTGCAGATTCTGGCTTGGCAGAAGAACTTCTGTTATGGAAATTATTATGACAGTGTTCTGCAATCCACCTGTGTTTGGTTTTACATTGCACAGGTGATTTTATATAATCAATTTATCTGGTATTTTGTGTATGTAGAAGTTCTTCATATGAACAGATCCATGTGTACATTTGGGGCTAACACTAATCAGAGACATTCCAGTTTTGTAGTTTAAGCAAGATGCCTGTACATAGCCTTCAGAAATCTGTAAAAATAGTCTTGGTTATTCCAATGATGGTATTATTTAACTTTTTGTCCTGCAGTTGGCTGGCAATGTTAAGACACTTAGAGGTGTCGTTCTCTCCTGTTCACCTTGGCTTTGCATGAATTCAAAAAGATGGTCAGACACAGAGCTGCAGAAACTGTGCTAGGAGGATTGTGTTATAATGCTGTAAAGTGCAGGATTGAAAGCAAAGGTTCTCACTTGACTGAATGTGCATAAAAGGCATTCTCTCTGCATATACCATATCACAAGAGGATACGGGTTACTGATACAAAAGAACAACTAAAAGGTGTAAACACATTGATAGTGTAACTATCCTTCATGATTTCCTGAAGCAAGTACTGGCTATGACCAAAGAAAAGCAAGCAGCTGTAATTATTATCAACAGTCAGTTTGATAAGAACTGAGGTCCAACAGGAAGTTATCCTAAAGCAGAATCCTCCAACAGAAGGCACATATTGACTAATATTAAGCAAATATTGATCTCAATCTAAGAGTAACATATTGAAATCTAACAGGAAACAGGCATCAACTTTCTATAATTAATCAACTCAAAAAAAAAAAAATCTAGTGTCTCTATTTTCTTTCCTCAATCCCTAACAATTATCAGCCTCTGAAAATCTAGACAAGTAGAACTGAAACAAGCACCAGCCTCCAAAAGCCAGACCCTCCCGGGATGAGGCTGTGCAGCCGTCACACCCATTCCCCACATACAGCCCATGCCCTGGCGTGTCCCACAGACAACACACACCCTCACGGGATCCAGCTGCCTGCTCCGGGACAGTATCAGGTCATTTCATCTCTTCTGTTGTAAATTACTCCCTCGAGTGCTACATTTGCTGTAAGGGTTTCCCCTGCATCACGACCCGCGCTCATCTCCTTTGCCATAGTGCTCTGCAGTTTGGTGGTGGTTGAATTCTGGGTGGCCTGGCATTGATGGGTACATTCATTAGAACTTTTCATTTCCTCATGAGTGGGAGAAACTTTGTCAACCCCAACCCCTCCTGGATGAGCACTGAATATAATGTGTGTGTAGGAAGGCTGGGACAGATATATACATTTTACAGCTAATTTTTGATCGTAAGATTAGGTCTTTCTCTACAAAACACTCCTCTGAGAGGTTTCATTTCCTTTCTGACTATGTGCAGTTCGCTTCTCCTGCCTTTCTTGCAAAGAGGAAGTGGGTAGAAGGGGGGGTAACACTATAGCAACAATAATCATTGTGATGCTACAAATATAAATAACATCTCGAAGCAGCTTTCCAGTTCAACCTACAATCAGAGCTCTTTATCTGCGATACTGCGGCTGCATTCCTAATACATTCTCCTTGTTTATCAGCTTTACTTTGGTCATGAGTCCCTGGGGAAATGATGAATTTCACCAGTGGAACGGTCACTGAGGATCGCAACAGGTGTGCACCAAGATAAATTGGACCAAGACTTTCAACTGCAGTGAAAAGATCATAAAGAGAATAGTAATTAGGAAAGAGAACTACTGAAAGTCTCTGCAGATAGCTGCAAAGACACCGACCCTCCTCCCCTCAGAGACATTCTGCGCTGAGCTGTCTAGGTAAGGACATTTTGTGCTTCTAAAAGACATGCCCAAGAAACAACTCTAAGAGAAGCTGTACTTCAAAGAGAAGACTGGGAAAATGTCCTGTACTGAGTACTGTTCTTGCAGCCTGCAGACACTAGTAATTTGGTAACATTCCCTTCTGCCATGACAGCCTATTCTGGTGCTGTCAAAGCACAGTAAGTAGCCCTAGGGAAACTCTAGTTCTGCCAGAGTAACTGTCTGTCACCCATAGGAACTCTTGTAAGAAGAGCTAAAGCACTCTCAAGTCGTGTCACATCACTCCCCTTATGACACAGGGCATAGCAAGCTTGTATCAGAGCCCTGTTGTGGAGAGGAACTGGGAAATCCTCATTCTCAGGAAGAGAACAGGAAGAGAAGAAAAAGACACACTTCTGCAAAGACCTGCACCGTGCAGGAGGAGACGTGATGGAAAAAGACACAGGGCTGTCACAGCTACCTGCCTCCAGCAAACGGGCTTGGGTCTAATTTCTGATATAACAAAAACAAACAAAAAAAGTCTAACGTGGTGTCAGAGAGGACATCAGGCCTGCCTGCGGCCTAGCTTTCTTCTCCCAAGATTTAGGCCCTGACAATATCCTCCTGTTCCCATGAGACAGGAAAAGTTCCTCATGCTGAGAGGATCCTAATAATCACATTCTCCAAACACAGCGGCCTTGATGACAGGGGTACAGGCTGCCCTAAGCCAAGAAGCAGCTATGGGAAGGTACTTGGGAGTAACGGAACATGTTCAGAACCAGCCAGAACAAGAGGGTCAAACAGCAGGTGTGCGGATGCTTTTAGGCATCAAAGGCAAACTAACGCTATTTAGCTATAAGATCTGTTTATCAGAACTCGTTATAATCACTGACCAATCAGTGGGTGTGAACAGTGTGTGTAGCCAATTAGCAGTTGTTTAGCTTGCCACGTTTGCAGTAATAAAGGTACAGAATCTGTGTGATTTCACCCAATAAATGGCTTCACCTAAAATTCATCTCGAATTGCGTGTTGCCCATCGCTGGTCTCCACAGCATGGTTCATTTCGCTCAGTTATGCAGAGAGTGACAATCAGACATGTCAGGGGACACTCAGCATCTCTGGGGCTGCCTGGTCAGGCACACTTACATTTGTACACGTTGCCAGGGCCATTCCTTTCCACATCCTGACTACAAGGAGAGAATGAGATAGTCGTGTCCTGAAACTCTCCTTCACTGCAGCAATTATCTGACAAAATACTCTATCGGTGACAGCCTGGTGTGTGGCAGCATTTACTTCACTGACAATGTTATTGTCTCATGCAGACAGATACAGGGCAGAGCAGGGCTCAGCCTGCCGAGGAAGATGGGGCACATAGGGCTCTACCAGCGCTCCTTGGTGCTACGTGCTCTTGTTTTCATATCTGCCCAGCCAAACAGGCTGTGTGCCTCCCGCCCGGGCAGCCCGGGCTCTCTCTGGAGCTGTAAAAGCTGGCAATGTCTCCAGGGCTGTTAGAGCTGAGTCATATCTGCAGATACATTGCTACGCTGAGTGACCAGCCGCTTGTGACCTGGGACCCTGCCATGAGTGCCGTCACTGCTGCCTCCTCCTGCGCTGCTCTGCACACGCGATGCCGTGCTCAGGCAGGCTGAGAGAGACGTAACCTTCTTAAGGGTAGACAGTGGCAGGACAAAGGGGATGGATTAAAGCTAAAGGAAGAAAGGTTTAGATTAGATCTTAGGGGGAAGTTCTTTACAGAGAGAGTGGTGAGGGGCTGGAACAGGCTGCCCAGAGAGGGGGTGGGTGCCCCGTCCCTGGGGGTGTTCAAGGCCAGGTTGGATGGGGCCCTGGGCAACCTTGTGTAGCTCCAGGCCTGAGGTTGGTGGCCCTGCCTGTGTCAGGGGGGTTGGAGCTCTGTGATCCTTGGGGTCCCTTCCAACCCATGCGATTCTATGATTCTATGATTCTGCAGAGCTCCCAGCAGCATTAAGTCCATTCCTAACGGGCAATATTGATGTTGAAACTAATGGTGGAAGATGTTTTGATGAAACAACAGTTAGCCAGGTTACATTTTCTCATACTGAGATTACCCCCCCCCCCCACCGTCCCAACTTGTCTGGAGACTTCTCACACCTGGCAGGCAGCCCTCTCACTGTGTCACTGTGTCACTGAGGCTGCAGGACAGGAGGGAAGGTGATGCTGCTTTGAGGACGATGTGAATCCCGTTCTCAGACTGTAGGGATAGAAGAGCAGTGTGTGAGAGATGCAGCATTCCCCTGACACTGAGAAAACCTTCTGAGAACCCAGTCCCAGGGAAGATCATGGAGAGGGTCATCTTGGGAGCTATCATGCAGCACATGCACGATGGCCAGGGGATCAGGCCTAGTCAACATGGGTTTACAGAAGGTAGATCCTGTCAAACTGACCTGATCACCTTCTATGACAAGGTGACCCGCTTAATGGACGAGGGGAAGGCTGTGGATGTGATCTACCTGGACTTTGGTAAAGCCTTTGACACAGTTTCTCACAGCATTCTGACTGAGAAACTGGCTGCCACTGGCCTGGACAGGTGGACCCTCAGCTGGGTTAAAAACTGGCTGGACGGCCGAGCCCAGAGGGTGGTGGTGAATGGAACAAAATCCAGCTGGAGGCCGGTCACGAGTGGCGTCCCCCAGGGCTCAGTCCTGGCTCCAGTCTTGTTCAACATCTTTATCAATGACCTGGATGAAGGGGTTGGATGCTCCCTCACTAAGTTTGCAGATGATACTAAACTAGGAGGAAGTGTTGATCTGCCTGAGGGTAGGGAGGCTCTTCAGAGGGATCTGAACAGACTGGACCCATGGGCTGAGACCAATGGGATGAAGTTTAACAAGGCCAAGTGTAGAGTGCTGCACATGGGACAGAACAACCCCCTGCAGCGCTACAGGCTGGGGGAGACTGGCTGGAGAGCTGTCAGGCAGAGAAGGACCTGGGGGTGTTGGGTGACTGCAGGCTGAACATGAGCCAGCAGTGTGCCCAGGGGGCCAAGAAGGCCAATGGCATCTTGGCTTGTATCAAAAACAGTGTGGCCAGTAGGTCTGGGGAAGTGATTGTGCCCCTGGACTGGGCCTGGTGAGGCTGCACCTCGAGTGCTGGGTCCAGTTCTGGGCTCCTCACCACAAGAAGGACATGGAGGTCCTGGAGCGAGTCCAGAGAAGGGCAACCAGGCTGGGGAAGGGGCTGGAGGGCAAATCCTCTGAGGAGCGGCTGAAGGAGCTGGGGGTGTTCAGCCTGGAGAAGAGGAGGCTGAGGGGAGACCTTCTCCCCACCTACAACTACCTGAAGGGAGGTTGTGGAGAGGTGGGTGATGGTCTCTTCAGCCAGGGGACAGGAGATGGGACAAGGGGCAATGGCAAGAAGCTGTGCCAGGGCAGGGTCAGATTGGACATTAGAAACAAATTTGTTACTGAAAGAGTTGTCAGGGCCTGGCACAGGCTGCCCAGGGAGGGGCTGAGTCACCTTCCCTGGGTGTGTTCAAAAAAGGGTAGCTGAGGTACTTAGGGATATGGTTTAGTTTAGGATGTGAATGGTTGGACTTGATGATCTTAAAGGTCTTTTCCAGCCTTATTATTCTGTGATTCTGTGATTCTGTGACTTGTAACACAGTGCCATGATGAACATATGAATGGGACTTTGGGGGTAGAAATAGCAAAATTTTGGAGCTTTCACCAATTTGTTTTGGGAGAGCATATGACAAGCTGGTTTGGTGCTCGTGTACTTGAGGCAATGTCTGTATTTAACACAGTGAAGTTCAGCTCGTAGCGAGTCAGGGTTAACTCCAGTCTGGAGCTGGATACCTGCTACTGCCCTTCTGCTCTTGCTTCCAAGTATATAAACCACATGTTCTGCCTTTAACAGGAACGTAGCTTAAGAAAAAGTCCCAAGAAATCTAAAAGATTTAAATAAAAAAGTGCCAAAGGGACAACTTTGGTGGAAAATATAATAAAAATTCAATTTTAATAGACAACATATTTATGGGTCTGTTGATACATGTTATAAAGTATGCACAGCCCTTAAATCATATGTAACTTTTGGGGGGAGACAGTCTCTGTAATTTTCATTATTGTAAGTTTTTTTTTTTATAAGATAGTATATGGGAACCCTGCCATTCTGCTTTGTATAATTAAAGTTATTTTTTATTTAAGGCTCATTCGAGGTCTTAAGAAAGGTACACAGCCTTCTTACAGCCCCTGTGCTATCATAAATTCAACCTATAAATATTTTACACTTACCTTCTGGTTTCCCTTTATAATTTTTATGTCGTTTTGGAAGCCAGAGGTGCTATGCTCAGTGCCTTTCCATCATCCCCACATAGATTCCTAAGTCTGTGCACCTTTTGTGTTACTCTAGGGATAGAACAGGGCTCAGCTTTGAAAACACATTATTGCTACTTTCAAACTTTTTTGTGACTCGTTGAACAGTCATTTAAAGGTTTGTGGAGTCTTTATGCATTCTTAAATCATGGAAACTTTTATCCTTAACTCAATAACCTAATTTCTATGAACACGTTTCACAGAAGCACACAGAATCACAGAATGTTAGGGAGGGGTTGGAAGGGACCTTGAAAGATCATCTAGTCCAACCTCCCTGCCAGAGCAGGATCACCTAGATGAGGTCACACAGGAACGCATCCAGGTGGGTTTTGAGTGTTTCCAGAGAAGGAGACTCCCCAACCTCTCTGGGCAGTTAATACTGTAGTTAATATTTAATTAAATACTATATATATAGTATCAAAATGCACTCCAGTGCTCTATATGGGTGCAACACTGCATCTGTCCACCCTGATCACCCTCCAAATCAGCCATCAATAGTTTGGCAGGGTCTAAAAGACAGAAAAATACAGTAACTCTGCTGGGGCTGTAAGGCTGTTTGATTACACCTATAATACAGTTCCCAGCCCCTGGGAAGGCAGGAAGGGTTCAGTGCCCCCAGCTGTTCCCAAAGGTGCTGTGGGTGCCAGCTCCCCCCCAGCACACCCTCACAGAAAGGACTGGCCCTGCCAGTGACACCAAGCCCAGCACTGGGGGTCTCAGAGCTCTCTTTGGGTACAAACTTGCACACACGCAGCCCCAAGATGACCTGAAACCCTGTGTGCTGAAGCAGGTGGTACCTTGGCCTGGGTGCTGTGGTAATGACGAATGGCAGTGCTGAGTAAGGTGGCTCACAGCAGTAACACACCAGTAGCCTCACCTACAATTCAGTGGGGAAGCTGCTAGTGCTCCTGTTCTCACCTCTCAGGCCTTTGGCACAGGCTGCAGCCCTAAAGCCACTGTCTGAGCCTGCTGGGGACCAGCTTTGTGCTATTTCTTTTTGGAGACATGCAAGCCCTACATTTTACAATTAAAAAAAAGTTCTTCTTGATGCCTCAATAAAAGAAGGATGCTAAAATAGCAGTGTTTCACTTGTTCAAAATAAATACATTAAAAATAATTAGATTGCTGTGTGCTGGAGGGATGGGTGTGCCTGTTTGTCCAGCCTGACCACACCAGCACCAGGGACTCATCCGACCCAGCCACATCACAGCAGTGCTCTCCCCGGGGAGAGGGTCTGCCTTGGAAAAACTGTGGTGAGTGACTTGAGCTCAAACTACAGCAAAGTGTAGGATATGACCCCCAGGAGGATGGCAGATGACTTACACTCACTGTTCATCCTTAACATTACCATAGCTATGACAGAGGGGGTTTAGGTTGGATATTAGGAAGAGGGTCTTTACTGAGAGGGGGGTCAGGCCCTGGAACAGGCTCCCCAGGGAAGGGGTCACAGCTTTGAGCTTGACTGAGTTCAGGAAGTGTCTGGATGATGCACTCAGCCACATGCTCGGACTTGGCTGGTCCTGTGTGGAGCCAGGAGTTGGACTTGATGATCCTTATGGGTCCCTTTCAGGCATATTCTATGAGTCTGTGATAGCTGTGATATCCCAAACTCCAAGCTATACACCAATTTATCGAAGGAACAATAAGGCAATACAGTAGAACGAACTCATCCTTTCCATAGTGAAAAATGGCACAGCTCAGAACAGTTTATATCACACAATAAAAACCAGCAGCAGCGCCAGTTAAAAAAACTAAACCAAAATTTTAATCACAACAGAAATGCTTTCAGTTTGAAAGCCACAGGCTTACGCTTTTGCATTTAAGGTCATTGAGAAGGGCAGTAACAGTCTGATTTGTGATGTATGTTTCATTACCATTAAGCAGCAAAAGAAGTCCCCATAAAGACTTATTTATGGGAAAAAATGCCTTAAAATATTGGCCTTCTCTTACGAATCCCAGAAGAGTATGTTCAGAAGGTATCTGAAGTGTCTGTGATGTGTCAAAGAATCAATATCAGACCTAAAGATCTTGAAGTTTGACTGAAACAGGGCTTAACAACTATTTGTCTCAGTTCCTTACAGCAGAAGGAGCTCGAGAGAATATGAATGGGTTCCTATGTATGACAAGCTGAAAAATATATGTAATTCTCCCTCTGTCAGATAAGCACACGTCGATGTGATGAATACATATACATGTACATTATGCTTTCTTTTAATCTCTTGAATAGTCTACCTCACTAGCAATAAACAGCAGGGTTGGGAGCCGTCACTACCAGAACCACCATGTGCTAAGGGCCTCAGCATTGCTACCTCCAAGGAACATAAAACCTCACCCAGAAAAT
The DNA here is from genome assembly GCA_020800305.1 of Porphyrio hochstetteri. Taxonomy (NCBI): domain Eukaryota; kingdom Metazoa; phylum Chordata; class Aves; order Gruiformes; family Rallidae; genus Porphyrio; species Porphyrio hochstetteri. The sequence goes on from CM036908.1 coordinate 2,725,670, forward strand.
TAGGTTAGCCTGATGCTTGGATCCATCAAGCTGAAGGACAGATCAAAGGAGCATAGCCTAAAAGACAGCACAAACACTGCTTTCGTTCCTTGGAGACTGACAGCCCCAAAAAGTGAAGGGTAAAGACAAAAAATTCACAGTTTCCAAGCTGGTGCTGAAGGAACTGCAAATGTAAAGCAAGGACCAGGAGCTCAAGAAAAGGCTGTTGGTGTGGGATGTAGTAAGGTTTTTGCAATATTCTGTATAAAAGCAGAAGCAGATATTAATATTGCGATTAAAACTACAAAAACTGGTAGAGAATCCTGATGACAAACATTATCAGAGATTCCAGTGACTGTTTCTCACTGGAGAACGCATGACAGCACTTATAATTCCGAGAGTGCTTGCGATAAGCCTGTGATGATAAACTGGAACGTCTGTTTTATCAACTTTGAATTTCTTCTCCATTAATCTCTGTCTCAAAAGCTAGGAGTTATGAAAGGAGCAAAGGCTATTTCTCACCCTTTTTGGCATTCTGAAAGCAAAATCTTATGAGGGGGACCTGATACATGGACACGAGGGAATAAAACCTAAGTCATCTTGTCCAATCCCTCTGCCATAGGTAGGTACATCGGTCTCTAGATCTGGTTGCTCAATCTGAATAAAGTCAGGCTATCCCAAAGAATACATCACCTACAAAAGAAGGGTTATTGCCACCAGGTGTAAAAATGCCAAGTCAAACTTAGGACACGCTGTGGCGACCAGCAGAGAGCAACACACAATTCCATATAAAATTTAGGCGAAGCCATTTACTGGGTGAAATCACACAGATTCTGTACCTTTATTACTGCAAACGTGGCAAGCTAAACAACTGCTAATTGGCTACACACACTGTTCACACCCACTGATTGGTCAGTGATTATAACGAGTTCTGATAAACAGATCTTATAGCTAAATAGCGTTAGTTTGCCTTTGATGCCTAAAAGCATCCGCACACCTGCTGTTTGACCCTCTTGTTCTGGCTGGTTCTGAACATGTTCCGTTACTCCCAAGTACCTTCCCATAGCTGCTTCTTGGCTTAGGGCAGCCTGTACCCCTGTCATCAAGGCCGCTGTGTTTGGAGAATGTGATTATTAGGATCCTCTCAGCATGAGGAACTTTTCCTGTCGCATGGGAACAGGAGGATATTGTCAGGGCCTAAATCTTGGGAGAAGAGAGCTAGGCCGCAGGCAGGCCTGCTGTCCTCTCCAATAACACCATAGAGAAGAAACAAAATAATGTGATAGCAATAGACAACACAATGAATTTTGGCTTGGAGAAAAGAGTAAGTCATTGCCAAAACAGCGTGCTGGTTTCTACCCACATGACAAGGTGTGTAGCTTTATTTTCAATATGTGTGGCTTTTTAAAAAGGCAATGACATGCTAAGTCCCTGGCTCACAGATGTCCTAAATGTAATGCCCCTGTCCCAGTGTAGCCAGAGGTGTTCTTGCAGTGACAGGTCTAGTTCAGTGACACAGCCTACTCATGATTTTACAACATATAAAACAGGACAGGGAGGTTCATACTGCACCACTCCAAATCCTCCGTAGCAGCTCTGCCTTGCTGACAAAGTATTGTGCCATTCCAAATAATTAAAAAAACCCAAACCCACAACACAATAACTACTGCAAGGACTGATTGTCTTCTCACATATCTGGGTGATGACCAGTCCTGCTCAGGCATACTAAAAACCTTGACATCAGCTGCCTTACCCATACAAACAAAGAGAAAAGAGCAAGACAAGCATGCAGAGGAGGGTAGAATTGAATGGGCATTCAATTCTACATGCCCATTTACAAAGATGAGCATTTTCTGATATAACTGGACAAGTGATGTACCAAGGACAGCCCAAAATCAGAGGATGGCTGAGGTTGGAAGGAGCTTCTGGAGATGAGCAGGTCCAGGCCCCCTGCTCAGAGAAGGTTCTCCCATGCACAGCAGGTATCTTGTTGGATAGGAGTTCATCCACAGGATAAAAGGGATGTCAAGCTTTCAGATATGTATAGGTTTGTGGAAATAAAATCATTCTTTAATGATGTGTGGAAACAGAGACGTTCATATATGCACAGATAAAACTGAAGGGAATCCTTTCAGGAGTAGAATTGTGAAACTATTTCTGAAACCTTTTTGATTAACAGTGGAACTCCCAACAGCAGCCTTTGAGAGACCTTTATGAGGTTTCTCCCTGCAAGTTTGTGAACTGAGTGAACAGCTTGTGTTTGTGTGCAGGGCTTTTGGCAATGTAAGCCATTTCAGAGGGGCTCTCACCTCTGCCCACAGGTACTTGCAGCTACTTGGCTCATCGATGAGATTCCTACCAGAGCTGAGCACTTGTGAGCCTCCCAGAGAAGTGAGTTCTTCCCTGAGCAATTACTTGAAAGGATGACAATCATTATGTTGAAATCACAGAATCACAGAGTCACAGGGGTTGGAAGGGACCTGGAGAGCTCCTGGGGTCCAACCCCCTGCCAAAGCAGCTCCCCAGCTCATATTGCACAGGGCGGCGTCCAGACGGGGCTGGAATCTCTCCAGAGAAGGAGACTCCACACCCCCTGGGCAGCCTGTCCCAGGGCTCCCTCACCCTCACTGGGGAAAAGTTCTTCCCCATGTTGGTGTGGAACTTCCTCTGCTCCAACTTGCAGCCATTGCCCCTTGTCCTGTCCCCACAGACACTGAAAAGGGGCTGGCCATGTCCCCTGCATCCCATCCTTCAGATATTGATAAACATTAATCAGGTCCTCCCTGAGTCTTCTTCTCTCCAGGCTGAACAGCCCCAGCTCACTCAGCCTTTCCTCACAGGAGAGATGCTCCAGGCCCTTCATCATCTCCGTAGCCTCCTCTGGACTCTCTCCAGGGGATCCCTGGCTTTTTTATACCAGGGAGCCCAGAACAAATCATAAGGCTGAAAAATAGAAGAGTAAAAAAATTTGGGAGGAATGAATTTTAAAGAGTACATGGGCTTTGGAGCATAGGAACTCCCTCCCATAAAGCTGGAAAGATCTAACCAAGGGCTACGTCCTGAACTTTAGGCTAAGAAACAGGCATTTAAAATTTGGTGTTAAATGAAGGAAAGACATTTTAAAAAGCATCAGAAGCATCACCCCAGCGGTTTCAGGTTGTTTCAGAAGATAGCTTTTCCTAGCCTTTCAGAAGTGGTTAGGCCTGGAAGTGGAGAGGTTCAGCTGTTGGCAGGTTGTGTGCAACACCCTGCTTTGTAAATACTTGTTTCACTGAGCTGCTGTAGCTTACTCAATACTCTTAATGCTCATCAGTTAAATCACTTCGTTTAATGAAAGTTACTCTTCACATTCTGCTTATGAAAATGGTGAAGCTGGGACAACTTTTACTATGTATGTTTATCCCAGGAACTGAAGCATCACCCATTTATTTCATAATGTATTCTGCTGGGGGAAGAAGAAATGTGTGAGTAACTCCAAACACAATATTCTTGCTTCATTTTAAGACTCCTGAAAAAACGACAAAGTCAAGTCCTGTCTCTTTCTAGAAGTTTCAAAGATGTTACCTGTACTGGTAACGGGTTTAAATGCTTCTAACCTCATCATTCAGTGCTCATTCCTCAGCTGCACAGCAGGTTTTACCTTGGAAAAGCATCACACGATTAAATAACAGGATTTCTCAGGACTGTGAGTGACCAGTGTGGTGGCCAACTGTGTGAAAATACATCTGAAAGTTTGGAGGCAATTTACTAAGTCCTTTCTGCCCTGAAAGGGCTCTGTGCGATCTTTTGTCTCTCTATAATGGTTTCCTGGAAGCCATGTCCAAACCAGTTTGCCATACATGAAAAGGAAATCAGGCTTTGATACAGCATATAATGCACATGCTGGAAAAGAGGTGCAAAAGCCTGTGTCACAAAGGAACGGCTTTTAAAATAAAAAGTCTTGTCAGAGAAGTAGTTGAAGAGAGGGAGTTTACCAGACTTCCATTAGAAGCTCGTTTTCTTCTGAAAACAAGGCTTGTGAACTAAATTTAAAAAAATAAAACCCCAAAACCTCTTTCCTCCCCTCCTTCCCCCCCCCCCCCCTTTCTTTTTCATCCAGCCAGAAGCTGAGGAAATTAAGGGTTTCAAAGTCACAGAAACTTTCTTAACAGGTAGAGAACTAAGTGACATTCTCAAAGGAGAGTTTTAAATGAACTGGGGAAAGATTAAGCTTTTGTGTTGTCGTGTTTCCAAAGAATTCTCAACACATGATGCACAGTGATGCAGACAGAGAAAAGTTAACCCTGTTCCAACAGAAGAGGCAGACCATTCCTGCCAAACTCCTACAAGTGCAAAATAAAGGGGAAAACCCCTAAACCACACCAGGCTGTTGTCTATAACAGGAATGTTACATACAGATCAGTATGATCTGAATACGCATTAAAATGCTGAATGACCAAATTAGCTGGTCCAGGACAAAAATATATTGTGAAGTAATAAAAGGGAGCTGTAGGCCAAAAATTAGTTAATAATTATTCCAATTATTATAACAATTATTCCAATAATTATTCCACTCAGCTTCATGGAGGCCATTAGAGCTCCTGGGGTGCTGATACTTTAATGAAAACTATGGCTGCCCTAATGATGCCATATTTTGCTGTCTGCTGTGTGTTGCTGCCTTCCAGGATCTCTGGAAACACCTAAAAATCTCTATCACACACACTGGATCTGACCAAAACCCACCACTGGCCCTTCTTCCCTGGCCTCCTTCCCCTAGCCAAGTGAAAATCGGCTAAAATACTTTCTGCTCAGTGTATATTTTAAATAATAATTTAAAGATGTGATTTTAAAGTTAGACTTTAAATAAAATTTTGCTTTAAAAATGTTAAAATGAGTGTTTTCTTGTAAGTGGTTAAGGCAAAACAAAAAACGTTCTACCTAGAAAGATGACAAAGATGTTCTTTACCAGATGCATGTCTGGGTTTGCTAAAACATCATTTTAGATAATCCTGACATGTTTATGGCTTCATGATTTTACAAAATAAACCACTAAAAGTCCCCTTCAACAGAAGCACTGGAATAACAAGCTTTATATCTATTCAAATGATAAATACTGCTGGCTGAGGTAAGAAAAAAACCATCCAATGCTGCCCATGCATAAGAGGCCTGTTAGGTATCTGGTGCAATATATAACATGAAATCCACTCTTACTTGAACATTTAATGACTATTCTGGGATCGTATATATGGTTCAGGAAGAGAGGAATTACGATGTCCCGATGAGGGAACAGCCAACTAGACACTATCCATCTCTGTGAATGTGTGTTGATGGATGGGACCAGGAACATTAAGGCACCCTGCCGCCCCAAAGAGCTTTTCTTGGGTGTAAGATCTGTTAATTGCACCTGTAACAGCAATGGTAAGGTGTCATCAGACATAAGAACTGAATACCTTCAGATAAGCATTGGCTAGCAATGGCAGCTGTTTCAGATGCATATTATAGCTGATTCATTTTCTCTCCCCTGTATCTTCTGACATCATATGGTGGTTTTGAATAGCAGGATCTTTTCAACACCCACTTACAAGCCTCACAACTGACAGCACAGTGCTTAAAGCTGAAGGTGTTTTAGCAGCCTTTCTACTGAAGACACAACTTTCAAACAACCTGACACCTAGCTTAGACAGCCACCTCAAGAAGTGGAGGGCTGGTAACTGATCCAGGTGCTTGAACACCAGTCACAATCCTAGTGCACAGCAGCAACTTTGCTAAAGCCAACAGAGATGTGTCTGTTCTGCTCTTTTCATGTCAGGGTTGTGTTTATTCACAGATGCAATGCAGTTTGCTACAAGAGTTCCCATGCACCTATTAGACTTAGATGGGGAGGCAGTGCAGTAGGATATTTTAAAAAAATCCTCTGTAAGTGGTTGTTACTTGATTATGTACAGAAGCAACCTGATTAAATCTGTATTCCTTTCTACTGCAGTCGTTAGGTAATCCCAATGAATAAAATCAATGGATAATATTAAACTATTAGCCAAAATCCCCTGTATAAGAAGGATCACAGGACTGAAATCCAACCTTATGATCCCTGGGTTTTCTTTTACATACCTATAATAATGCAGAGCTGAAAGGCTTCCCAGCAACTGTTGGGTCATCCAAAGTAATTAATTAAGAAGTACTTTCAGATGGCCTTTTCTTCTCAGCTGGAGCATTTTAATCCCTGTCTTTTTTGGGGGCTAAGTAGTTTTTCAGTCAGAAAAAAGAACTGTTTTATAAGCATTATACCTGTATTCAGGTGTCAATCTCTTAGTTAAGATACCATTCATGGTGAACAGTTCAACAATAAACATCTGGTCACAACCCTTTCAAAGGCACCTTTGATTATAGGAAGAAGCCTCAAATGAGGCACTGATGAGGCACTGGCACAGGCTGCCCAGAGAGGCTGAGGAAACCTCCACTCTGGCAGTGTTCAAGGCCGGGTGGGATGGGGCTTTGGGCAACCTGGGCTAGTGGAGGGTGTCCCTGCCCATGGCAGGGGGTTGGAACTACATGATTGTTGAAGTCCCTTCCAACCAAAACCATTCTATGGTTCTATGATCTGCCTTGGAAAATGGGCTGCAGACAGGGCAAACTCTCCTCACAGATCCTTTCCATGCTCTCAGCAAATGATTAAAAATGCCCCCTCTCTGTTTACAGTTTTTGGTATGTGTGTCATCTCCTTAAAAGTCTTTGGAGACTCAGGTTCCTCAACACCTCTGTCTTTCAGACCTCGAGAGTGAGTCACTAAGAGAGAACATCTACAATTTCAAACTGTGTTTGGTGGCCTGCCACCACTCCTCCCTGTCACTGAGCCTCCTTGTCTGAAACACTTCTTTTAAGTGTGTTTGTGCTGCTGGTTACAGTGGAAGAAGCCTCCTGGCTTGGAAACCATGTTATCTGCCTCCTGTTTTAGTAGGTGCTTTTTGGCTGCTTGTAAAAAGCAGCTTTCACTACTTCAAAATTCCCACTTCATCTGAGGAATGACACATTATCTTTAAAAACACTTTCTGTAAAAAGATATATCTGGATCTGAAATGCTGACTAGAGAAGACATACTGGTTACATAGGTTATAAAAATATTAAATAACTACAAGCAAAAGTTATTCAGTGAGGTGATACTATGTAGTGTTTTACAGCTGTTTGAGAAAAGTGACTCCCTTCCAAACCATGTTAATCTGATGTTTGATATAATTTTCATATAATTTATTTCATCTCCTGAGTGTCCCTGTACACACCCCTGCCAGGCATGGCCAGTGATGAAGGCCAAATATATTGAACCTGCAGAACCGCCAGTGTGTGGCTCTGAAAGGCTTTAGAAGTCATCACCCAGCTATTGAGAATGAGGAGAAGCAACAACAATAAATCAAAGCTGCTTCTCTTCACCTAGTTGATCAGTTGCTCTCCTGGCTGCAGGCTGCCTTTCTCCTTTACCCCCTTCTGCTGTTTGTTATCTATTTCCCTGTGCAAGTTTGTTCCTTGGTTCAAACCATTACATGGATTCACTGAAACATGTCTTCAACAAGAGTTCAGACCAAGAGTGGTCTTTCCCCTTGCTGTCTTGGTAGTTGTCACTGATGGATGAAGCTGAGTTGTTTCTAGGAGCTGCTTTCTAGACATCCAGGTTTCTACATCACATTCCAGCTCCTGGGGAGAATAATTTGTCCTTCTGTTTGAAAACTGCTGCTTTGGAGTACAGCGCCAGCCTGACCAGCCCTTTGCTGCTTTCTTTTCCAAGTGGCCACACAAGGAAGGAAAAGTTTGCCAGCTGCAAAATATTAATGTTCTTGCCCACAACTTTACAAAAATACATTTCCTCATCTCTTGTGAGCCTCAGCTTAGTCCTACCTAAAAGACTCTGTAAGGGCAGAACCACACACTTGGCATTCCTGCCTCGTTTCTTAGCACTGCACATAAGGTCTCACACCCAAAGAGTTCTTATATCCCAGATAAAGAACACAATGTGATAGATTTAATTTAATAGAAACGTCAATGTCAAGGGAAAGATAAATTAATTAAATAGAAAGTCAGAGCATGGGTCAATATGACTATGTGCACGAGGCAAAGCCTTCCCCAGAAATTTATTGGCAGTAAGAGAAACAGCTAGTTAAACCTTTCAATTCAGCAAGAGGTTTTGGCATTAGCAAGTATTTACTGTGCTAATCTGAACACCAGGGAGAATTTTGAATTATTGGTGGGTCCTTTCACACTTGCAGCCCCTTCCTTACTGAACCACTTCCATCTACACTGTCCTTGCAGTCTCCTTCCCCTCCTTGCAATAAACACCCTTCCATTTCAGTAGGATAAAAGTCAGAGGGAGTTAATCAAAATGGATCTCATCAGTTGAGGCTGAAAAGATGCTTCTGAAGCTCATGTTAAATGCTTGAATTTAATTGCTCATTACTTTTATTTCCAGTAGGCAGGAAAATCCAGTTGACCGGGCAGTAATTACAGTTGTTTTAGCCAGACTGCTGTACCCTCTGTACATGACAGCACATCAGAGAAATTCACTGGAGAATCAGATTTTGGCTTTGATACAAACTATATGCTACAAACTAGATGTGAATCTATTAAGATAAATGGAATTATATTGGTTTTTCAGCAATTAATGTGAGGTAAGGTTTGAAGCAGAGCCCTGGGATTCATTGAGAAGTAGCTATTTATAATAAAAGCATCTTAGCAGATAGAAGCATAACTGCTAAAAATAGAATGCTTATATTTAACGGCGTTTTATCTTGCCTAGAAATTGGGGTTCTGCCTGCTGCTACTGATGTGAAATTCCTGGAAATTGCTACTCCCATCTCAGGAAATGAAGTTTTGCCATTAATTTTTGTGGTAAGAGCAGGTAGCGTATCACTGGAAAGCGAAGGAACAGTGCAGAATGAGAACCACCGATGTTGGGTGCTACTCTGGACTTTCCCTTCGTTCTTATAACCTTGCCCAAGATCACAGAATCACAGAATCACAAGGTTGGAAAAGACCTTTGAAGATCATCGAGTCCAACCAATCCCATCCTAAACTAAACCAGATCCCTAAGTACCTCAGCTACCCTTTTTTGAACACACCCAGGGAAGGTGACTCAGCCCCTCCCTGGGCAGCCTGTGCCAGGCCCTGACAACTCTTTCAGTAACAAATTTGTTTCTAATGTCCAATCTGCCCCTGCCCTGGCACAGCTTCTTGCCATTTCCCCTTGTCCCATCTCCTGTCCCCTGGCTGAAGAGACCATCACCCACCTCTCCACAACCTCCTTTCAGGTAGTTGTAGGTGGGGAGAAGGTCTCCCCTCAGCCTCCTCTTCTCCAGGCTGAACACCCCCAGCTCCCTCAGCCGCTCCTCAGAGGATTTGCCCTCCAGCCCCTTCCCCAGCCTGGTTGCCCTTCTCTGGACTCGCTCCAGGACCTCCATGTCCTTCTGATGGGGAGGAGCCCAGAACTGGACCCAGCACTCGAGGTGCAGCCTCACCAGTGCCCAGTCCAGGGGCACAATCACTTCCCCAGACCTACTGGCCACACTGTTTTTGATACAAGCCAAGATGCCATTGGCCTTCTTGGCCGCCTGGGCACACTGCTGGCTCATATTCAGCCTCTTAAAACCTTAAAATCATAAAAAACTTAAAATCATTCAGCTTCTTAAAACCTGACAGCTGATTCTAAGGAATGAATGAAAATGCTACACAACATCCAATGATGACTTGAGGCCTCTGTAAAGCAAGGTAAACAAGTTCAAAGATACGTTTGCAGTTGTGTAAAATTGTCTGTCTCAATATGTAGCAACTCAGCTCAGGGCTGACACAAACAAACCTCCTTTCTGGAGTAAACAAATAAACAGAATAAAACAAATAACTTGACTTCAATAATTACTCCTGAGTAGCTGATAAAGACACCAAGAAGGGTCTAAAGAGGCACATAACCTTTATATTACTACTCTGGAGATAAACACAGCTGGGAATTTACTTGCTGAAGTAAAAAGTCCTGTGCTGTGAAAAGCACCTAGCAGTTGGATGCACATCAAAAACTACTGGTGGAAGATAAGAGGATATATTGACTGTAAAGTAAATCTTTGATTACTGACCAAGGAGCTAAGCAAAACCAGCCCATCAGCACTGAAAGTTTGCTTCATGAAAAATTCAGGTGACAAAGTCTAAGAGATGCACTAAACCCCAACTTTCCTTTGAGTATTGAAAAGTCTGTGGGTGATTATGTCTGTCCTCCTCCCTGACACTTCTCTAGATGCTTAGTTGTACCCATGTGTGCCTACAGATGCGGGTACCTCCACTGGGCTGAGCACTTTGGGGTGCACAGGTAAGACAGCTCTCTGCTGAGGTCCCTGCAGTGCCTGAATCACTGGCTGTACCCTGACTGTGGCTAATGCAGAGCAGCAGGGCTGCACTTAGCAGGAAACACAACAGCTATTGCTGCTCCCACTTAAAAACTCATCTGGTTACTGCTGCCTGTTATGGGAAGTTTGACATTTGGATTCAGCCCTCTTGCCATTGCTCCCTCGTGCAGAGCGCTGGGGTGAAGCACCGCACATGGACCTTGTGTGAAGCGTGGGATGGGATTCCTCTCCGTGCAGGAGGAGGGAAGCTGCTGTCAGACATCCCAGTCCAGCTGTTCTTCAGCACTCCCTGCTCCAACACAGCTCCTTAGCATGTTGAAGCCAAAGCAATGAGTGTTGCAATCCCCACATCGTCTCAGAGCTCACAAAGACGGGGAGCCCCTGCTTATGGTGCTCAAAAGGATTTATGGAGTGGCTGCTGGGGGCAAACCCAGATGCTCCTCCCAGGACCTGCCAGCACGCAGGAATCAAACTCCATTTTTATATTTTATACTCCCTGGTATAAAAAAGCCAGGGATCTCCTGGAGAGAGTCCAGAGGAGGCTACGGGGATGCTGAAGGGCCTGGAGCATCTCTCCTGTGAGGAAAGGCTGAGTGAGCTGGGGCTGTTCAGCCTGGAGAGAAGCAGACTCAGGGGGGACCTGATTAATGTTTATCAATATCTGAAGGATGGGATGCAGGGGAAATGGCCAGCCCCTTTTCAGTGTCTGTGGGGACAGGACAAGGGGCAATGGCTGCAAGTTGGAGCACAGGGAGTTCCACACCAACATGGGGAAGAACTTTTCCCCAGTGAGGGTGAGGGAGCCCTGGGACAGGCTGCCCAGGGGGTGTGGAGTCTCCATCTCTGGAGAGATTCCAGCCCCGTCTGGACGCCGCCCTGTGCAATATGAGCTGGGGAGCTGCTTGGCAGGGGGTTGGACCCCAGGAGCTCTCCAGGTCCCTTCCAACCCCTGGGATTCCATGATTCTATGATTTGTTGGTGAGTGAGTGCTGGCAGTGGAGGCTTCTCTGCATGAATTTAGCTTCACATTTAAACCGACCTTTATAGTGCCATGAGAAATGTGTCAGGCACCCTGGATGTAAGGTGCCATCAGGTGCACACCAACTAGACACCATCATGAAGAGTGTCATGCCAGGAGTTTCCATGGACTTTAGAGCAAGAATAGGGAAAGAAATGTCACAATAGTGACTCTATTCAAAGAGTCACTTCACATCCAGACTTTCTGCCTATATTCTTTCTTTACTAGGTAGCAGTGAGTCCATCTGAACCTTCAAAGAAGCTGGCTTAGTTCATTTTTTGTCATTACGTCACTCTCAGCAACAATGTAAAGGGAGATTGTGTATGTTGATAAAGACAGACCTTCTGAATGTGCTGATTGCCCAGGAACCAGTAATGGGATCAGTTTTATTTTGCATCTTCGTCAATGACCGGGAGAAGAGAGCACACTGTGAGATCCCCAGGTCTGGGGATGACAAAGGATGTTTCTTTAGGTAATCAAAGGCTGCTGACAGCAAGGAAGGATTGCACAGGATGGAGTGAATTTGCAGAAAGGCAGCAGATGAACTTCAGTGTAGAAAAGCAGGGTAATGTAGCAAAGGAAAAATAGCCTAAACCATTGCTGAACTCTGGCCATGTCATCATGGGAAGATCTCAGAGTCACCACTGGCATTTCCCCAGAATTAGTGCAGCACCACTCAGAAAAAAAAAGCTCTGATCTCTGCATCTCAGGAAGGAGACACTGGCGTTAAAGATACTAAGAAGGATGACTAAAGGGATTAAGAGAACTAATCTGTTTTCATAAGATTATTAAAGGATATTAGCAAATCAGGTTTACTCTACTACTTGTCAATTTAAACTTGAGTACAAGATTCCTTGGCTAAAAAATACAGAGTTTGAATTGTGAATCACTGGAGTGTCTCCATAAATGATTAAGGCTCATATTTGCCCTCAACACAAAGTAATCATGACTACACTCTCTTCAGGTTTTGTTCAGTCAATTACAAACCCACAGTGCTATGAAGGGGACCTCCTACACCTCTTGCCACAGCCGAGGCCTTGGAGCCTGTGAGGAGAAGGATGTGCAGTTCTTGCCTTCTCATGTCTCCACAGAGCAGTCACAATTGCAGGTACAGGCTTTGCTATTTTTACCTTGGAACAATTCAGTCTGAGGAGACCTCTGATGATTCAGGCAAAGACCCATGTGCTTTGCAGCCCATCCAGCATGAGGAACTGCTTTTTCAGGGGCTTTGCTCACTGCAGGTTTGTTGAAAGTGTCAGTGCCTATGGTATTCTCTTACTTGGGTACATGAAAAGTGTATATAAAAACCCCACAAACACTGCCACCTTTTATTTATGCCAAGAAAAAACAAGTTACGAAAATCTGAGCCCGTCCTCTAAAGGAGACTGCAATTATGTTTCTTCTATTACAAATCAACATTGCTTTAATTTTTCTACTCAGATTAGTAATTTGTGAGTCTTTACTATGGCATCCTCTAATTAATTCTATTTTAAATGGGTTGAAGTGACTGGTTTTAAGCCCAGCAGTGTGAGGGCACTAATTCAGCATGATCCTACCTTCACGATGTGAGCAGGGTGTGGGGAAATGACAGATTTGTTCCAGTGTTGTACAGGCAGGCACATGCTGAAGCAGCCTGCTCAAGGATCATGTCTTCCACCATGTAATAACACCAACTGGTAGTCTGTAGGTGTCTTTAAAATGAAACACCCTTTACTACTTTGGCTTGTAAAAACTTCTAGGTTCCCTATTTCATGCAAGCCTCTGCTGCAGCAGTGTCCCTTCGGTGTGTGGCAAAGCCTACAGCACTGCACCAGGCATACCAACAATTCTGCAGGCTGAACTAATTTAAAAACTTAAAGCATGGGCTGACTGCTCTGAGTAGGAAGGTATCTGTGAGCATTTCAGCTTTTCTACCCACTGCACTGGCTGAGGAAAATCTAGGTTCCCACTACCATCTCCATAAGGTTCTCCTCCAGGATTTTCACTCCTACTACGTATTTTCCCGGTGTCTCTAAAACACATGCTTTACATAACAAACAGAATTTCACTTTCAGTTTGAAAAGCTGTGATACACTGCTGTTTCACCATGCTTATGGGAGGTTTGCCATATACACTTCTTTTCTAATTTTTATTTGGACGTGTGAACAGCCACAGCTGTGGGAGCAGAAATAATAAACTCCTTCAGGAAATCATTACCTATTAAGAGAAATTCAGCATAACGCACCCCAAATAAGAAAATGAAGGCATTATTAGCACTGGTGAGACACAGCCTTGAGGATCTTGAAGTTTCAGGGCCCAGTTTTGAGCTGCACAATGATTCTGTGTTACAACGTGCCGACTTCAGCAGTTCTTGCTCAGAGACCTCTCTGTGTCCAGCCTTGCTAACTGCTGGTGCAGTTTTGCTATTTAAATTTAATTTATGTAATCTAATGGGTTAAAAGCCACAAATCCATGGTTCCACATAACTAGCAGGTGGTGGCCTATGTTGGTGAAGCAGAAAAGGAAGCTGATGCAGAAGGAGCTTGGTGTGATCTCAAATGACCTGGTGTAGAGAGCTGAATCTAAACAGCCCAGCATGAAGGTTGAAAGAATCTATAACTTGGATCTCCAGGAGCACAGGCTTGACAGATGCTGGATCTGTATCAGCACTGGGCATCTTTTATCAAATCCTTTTGGCTTCCAGGTGATGGCAAATTTGAGAGCAGGACTCCAGGGCGGGTGGGTTCTGCCTGAGCCCTGCTGCTGTGGTCCCAGCAGCATTGCCAGCAGAAATGCAGAAGTTGTCAGCTGTACTGACCAAAAAAAAAAAGCTTTCCCAATTTACAGTGAAATCTGACAAGCATTTATCTCACTGGCAATGGGACCTCTTGCCCACTTAACCATGACATTGGCTTTTTTATCTTGTCAATACAATTGTCTGTGGCCAAACACTGACCCAGAGGAGAGGTTAAAAATAACCTTGTCGCCAGAGTGTTGTTAACCAGATGAGTTCTGCTAACTGCAGAGCCCCACAAGAAGCAGGTAGTGGGAGAGAGGAGGTGATGCTGGCTGTTGGAAGCAGAAGGGATTTGGGTTATGGGGTGCAGCACTGCCCCTCAGAACTGGTATGTAGAGTTAAGGACGTGGTGTTTCCACCAGACCAGCTCCTGGTGAGTGATTCATCAAAAGCGTTTGGTTTTGGATGTGCTGTCCTCTCATTCCTGGAAACCATCGTTTTCTGGAGCTATGTTTCCTTTGGTCCCTGCTCACCAAGGGAGGCTGTGAGAGCCGAGCTCTTCCAGAGCTGCTCTGCTCCAGAGGACCGGGGAGTTTAGTGCCCAGGGCCTCTTCAAATGGGCGTTGCTATGGGCAACTGTAGGTAGGAGATGGGAGGCAGAGAAAGCCGGGGGGATGAAGCAGAAAACAGCCCAGCAGGAAGAGCTCTCAGAGCGGGTATAAATGCTGATAGAAGGGCGGCTCGGGCGGTCTGACAGCCAGTGCAAAAAGCACAGTCCATACACCAGTGGGCTAGAAGTGATTGCTCCTGGCAGCTGATGCAAGATTTCGTGCTTCCAAAAATGAGGGTGCAGAGGTGCCTGCTCCTCTGAGGACAGGGAGCAGACGGAATGGTGCAGAGACTCAAAGCAGTCAGCTCCCCACCATCCCGTCTTCCCTCATGAAAGGAGGAGCTGACAGGTGCTGAGCTGTCCATCATTATCAACTTGCTACCATCCTCATATCTACTTGGGTACAGTTATTCCTTACCTGATTGTTTTGGAAACCTCATGTTCAGTCTCTCAGGCGCTTGCAGAGTGCCAGACAGGCAGGCGCTTCCACGAGCCACCTTAACCTGTCCTGGAAGAGAGTAGGTGACCTTCGGAGCAATCCTCCACTGAAGAGAAACGTTCACTCTTTCCACTGACACAGAAACAACTAGTTGAAAAGCTGACTGTCTCCTCCAGTTGCTTTGCAATTGCATATAGGAGTCAGAGACGGACAACTCCATGGATATCACCAGGTCTCAGCTGTGGTAACCTGCCCGTGAGCGTAGAGCACCGAACCAGAAAGCGCTGTGAAAGCAAGACACCAGCTATGTCAATGCCACTGCTGGAAACCCACAGCAGAGCTGGTTTGCTTCAGCATCCTCCAGTTTGCCTCAAGGTGGATCAGCTAAATGAACCTTTTTTTTTCCTTGAAAAATATGGCAAATTACTTTCTAACACAAACCCAAAGAAGACGAAAGTCTCCTGGGCTCTCGTTCAGCCAAACGCTATTCATGCACAGCGCTGAGTTTCACACGTTATGACATTTGTTTCTAAGGCAAGAAATCAATTGCAAAGATAGAAAAGAACTTATTCTGAGATTTGCAAGCAGCTTGTAAATTTTGTATCGTTTATTTTCGTCCTGTATTTCCCAGAGGATAGAAGCAAGCCTTATGAAGAAGGCATGCTTGAAGAGGCACTGCCAGATTATATGTCATTGCCATTTTTTCAGTCAAGGATGATTTTGTCCAAGCCTGACTTTAATGAGTTGAGCTAAATCATATCAGGAACTGTCACATCTTCAGGTCTCCAATTGTTTTCTTGCATCATTAAGCAGGTAAGGGAAGAAGTCTGCTAGCACCTTCTGTAAAAACCTGAGACATCTTCTAATTAGGTGTGAACTGACCTGAAGACAACACCCAGCTTTCCTGCCACTGTTTTCTCCTCACATTTGATGCAGGCATAGTCTGCTAGTAATGAACAATTTTGTTTCCTTAAGATCTCAAGTGCTGCTCTTCCCTGCTATTATGGGCACGTAAACTAACCAGAGCATTGCAAGACAGAATTGTAACTTTATACAGGAAACACATAACAGGGCACGATTTCAGGATGAGCAGATGTACAGCCACAGATGAAGCGCCGTGCTTCAGCTCACTGGGTAAGATACCACTCTTGATAACAGTAATTAAGTCATTTCTAGCATTTCCCACTACACAAGAAATGAACAATTAATACGAGCTGCATCTTGCCAATTTAAAGTAACAAGGTACAGGAAACTGCCACATGTGCTCTCCATGGAAAGTCAAGCATATCTCCATGGGTGATGGACACTTCATTCCCAGTCCTATTCCCACACTTTCAAACTTCTTTCTGACAAAGTTTCTTCCTGTCTTCCAGGACACATGCCACTGAATGTCAATGAGAGATACTAAGCTGCTCTGAAAAGAAGCTTCCTTTGAGCTTGACAGAGAGAAATTAGAGCCTTGCAATGAAACATACACAGATGGTGTGGGGCTTATGCCTTGAAAAAAGTGAAGTGGTGACAGGAAACAGGAACTTCAAGTCTTTTAAAAAGAAAAGCAGTTGTTGATGGCACATGTGGATAAGAAGTGAGTGTGCAATCTGTGCAGTGAGGCTGAGTTTCACAACACACAGACTTCCCCTGGAGCTTCTAACCAAAAGGTCAATGACTGAAAATATTTCCAAAACTTACACATTTGCTTAGTTTATCCTGTGGTGGGAAATTACTGCCTTGAAGCCACGACAAACTGAAGTTCATGGGTATGTTGTTTAAAGACATGGATAAAGTGATGGGTGGCCGTTCAATCCCACTGATGACTTTTACTGCAGTTTCAGTTACAATGGATGGGGATGAGTGTTTTTCTTTCAGTGCTACAGGAATCTGATGCCCAGTGCTTTTGTTTGTGTGGGGGGATTTTTTTTGTTAATGGCTTAAGTTGATCCTGACAAAATCATGATTGGTTGTCCCAGAGATAAATTTTGTCTACCATTCCAGTCAAAACCAACTCAAAAATACTTTTTTCTTCTTCTTCAATGTTAGTAACACAGCTGTAGACTACTGAAAGTGAGAAAAACAACAGCAACCACAAAGAATTTCAGTAACTGTCATCTGTGGCTCTTCTTAGGGGGGGGTTGAGCCATTCTGCAGTTCGGGAGAACAGGTATGAGTTCTGCTTTTGTATCTGGGCAGATTCTTAGGCAGCAATATAAAATGCCATAATCTTTTGGCTGAAAACACGACAGACAAACGATGATGTAAAAATATTTTCATTAAATAATCACCACGCCTGCCACAATAATGTGTGCATCAGCATACAGCAGGGTAATTAAAGGCTAGAAGAAAACATCAAATTAGCTTTTTTTCTTAAGAGTGTCCCTGGAGACAAATACCTTCCACGGGGCACCTTTTCATGTGTTTCAATGCCTGGAATGCAGAGAAATATGGAGGAGTCCCCTTTTCCCCCCATGGATCACACGAAGTTCAGGAAACATGGCAAATTAAAAACCCAAAAGACCTGTTCATGTCTGCAAGGGGCCATATTATGTAAGATACACTGTTCTGTTTAAATTAATAAAATTATTGAGATGAGAAAAAGAATACATAATTGTTTGCGTTCAGTTCTATCAATACTCTTGTTGGCGACTCTTTTTTGACATGGGAAGGTAATGAAATCTTCAGCAGGCAAAAAAAACCCCCTTCTCCATGAATTCTGAATGAAAGAATCCCTAACTGTAACTGCTGATGGACACATTCTGCCTTAACCCCAACAGCTGAAAACGAAACACGGGAAGCCTGATCTGGCCAAACCATACAAACCAATCTGCCAGATGGAATAACTCTAAAATCGGTTTTCTGTTCCTCATGTGGTCACAAAAGCATCACATGACCCCTCCTTTTTCATAAATTAGACCAAACTCAAGACTTTCCTTAGAAAATAAAATCTCATGGCTCTCTACTGTTCCTATGACTCTTACCTAAAACTTTATCATCTCTTCCTACTCTTTCTATGCAGTTTGGAACAAGAAAGACAAGGCATAGCCTTGACCAAGGGACAGAAACCTGGGGAAGAGTTTACTACTGTATCTCAGCTGTCCCATTAAAGAAAATAAAGTGAACCCCCCCAAGCAACGAAGCAGGATATTAAACAGAGTCTTTCATAACAAATGACTGTCGGTGCCCCCACATCTCAAACCAGGTGAGGCAACAGGCACAGAATGTACACAATGTTTCTATGATTGCAAGCTTGCATGGGGTAAGCTAAAGGAACCATTCTGTTTGGGTCAAATGTATAAAAAAAACCCTGTGCTTGGAGTAAAATCTTGGCTTGGCTGAACCTGATGGCGAAGCATCCCCATAGCTAGCAAAGATAGTGACTGTCGAGGCTTTAACACTGGTATTTATTTGTACTTTTCATAACTCATAATCTCCAATATTACCTTCCAGTATGTATGTTTTTAAACTGCAACTTGCTGCAGTTCTATTAGACAATCAAGCATTTTTTGCCTAATGTGGCAGCTGTTTAAACTGAGGCACAGGAGAGGCAAAGCCTGTCTATCCCTTAGTGACAAAACCTCAAATAGATGCTAAAACTTTTGGACTCCCATTTCTTTTAAACAACTTAGAGCACTCACTCCTTGACTGCAGAGCTGTCCCATGAGTGTGAAATGAATGCTTACAGGGTGACATTGAAGTGCTAAATGCAGCAAAAAGACTCTGCAGCTCACATCACCCAGCAGATTACTCCCACTGACATAAAGCAGCGCACGGCAGCGCACGGCTGACCTCTAACTCATGCCCCATGGACACCTCCTCCTGCACTTGACTCCATGTACACTTCCATTGCTAAACCTTGAGATTTCTGCCCATCTGGGCTTGGAGGCCAGGTCCAGTGCCTGCCCTTGTGTGCCATTCCCCAAGTTAGCCTCACTTAATGACACCTGAGGTTTTAGAAGAGACCCAGACATTGACATTCTGCCTGTTACAGAAGGCTTAGCAAGGGAGCCCAGCACTGGGTCACAAGCTGGAAAAGGTCATAAATGGCATTAAAGATGAGAACATGTTTTTAAAGTTGCAGTTGCTTCACTGCTCTTGTGCTACAGTTTGGAATATAGATATGGCATTACAGTGTCTGCATGCCCAACATAGTGCATCCTGCCTCTGAAAGTAACTTTCAGGAAGGGAAGAGCTGCTGCTGACTGACTAGAAGACAAATTGGTGATGGAAAGTTTCCTTCTGTCTATGTCAGAGAGCAGTTTAGAACCCAAAGCTTATAAGGAAATCCCAAACAAACTCTGACAAAATGATTTATATTTGTGTATATGCTCATTATCCATGCACAGATACTCACATAGGAAACTTTTTACACCAGCCAACGATTTTGGTCTAGTCCTAAGTGACTCCTTTCTTATCCCATTGTAGCTCCATTACAAAAAAGTAGTTTACACTGGGGAAACACAGCAATGAGTCAGACACCAAGACAGCAAATTTAGTGACATATAAATGTGCTGTAAACAACAGATGTAAAAATTTTGCACAAATGACTCAGTATCTAGCAAACAAAATATTTTCTGATAAGGATGACAAAATTGGGGGAGAGGGGGAGCATCAAAACCCCCAAATCATTTTAATATCCTAGTTAAGCAAAAGCTACATAATACTTCAGCCACATTAGTCTTATGTTACATAGAAAAAAATCTGAAAAGATTTAGTACTTGTAGGGTATAGCTTTTCCATTAAAATAAAGTTACATGGTATTGCAGAATTTAAAGTGGGATCCTTATTAAATCAAGGCTTCTAACCCACTGAAGTTATTAAATTTGCTAAAATATATCGTGTAGTAGGAAATGCCTAACTTCTAATAAAATATTCCTCATTGACTCATATTTGAAAATCTTTTCCTGTGCAAGAGCTGCATGTTACTAGAAGAGATATTTCATAGGTGCCTCTTCTTCTTGTCACCGAGGACATCAGCTCCCTCAGCATTTGCAGTCCCCATGCCCAGCAAACTTGGAAGGAAATAGTAAGAAAAGATTCACAAGACTTTTAACTGCCTTGAATGCATCTTACCAGATCAAAGTAGCTAGAACACTTAACAGCAAGTATCTTCTAGATCACTGCTGATGCAAAACCACAATCTGCCAGCTAACAGTCAATAAAATTACTGACTTTTTTCCCTGATATTAAACTTTTTCATGCATAATTTTAGCCCATTGCTATTAATCATATTTTTATCATGCTAAGTAAATCCACTCCTCCCATATGTTTACATTTTCAAATATTTATATATTGCCACCAGTTTATCCAATACTATCAAATATTTACAGGCTGTTACCTGCCTCTTATCATGCAATTAGTATTTTTTACTCCTCTCTCACCTATCTGCACCTCGAGCTGCTGGAAATCTGTGTGGTTCTCCCCTGGACTCCCTTCACTTTGAAAAAAAAATTTCTCAAAATAGGAAAAACATCAAAAAGCTCCAAAAATCTTCACTGTTTACACAGACGAAGCTGTGAATAAACACTTCAGGGACCCCAAAAGCCTCCTCCACATTGGGCTGGCGTGGGGAGGGACTGGTTCAGGTGAGTGAGGAGCTGCCCCAGCTCGGTGCCCACCCCTGGGCACCGTTTGCCTCTCCTCTGCTTGGCCATGGGCAAGGACAGTGGCAGATGTGCTGTCTGCTCTGCTGCCAAACCCCATGCAGCCCACTGATGCCCAAACAAGTTTCTTGGAGGCTTCAAGAGGGAAGGGAACTGTTGGGTTGTTTTTTTAAAGAAAATACATGCTGGAATACTTTCTTAGAAAAGGGATAGTTTATTTTTAAAAGTCTGTAGAAGCCATTCAGATTCCTCCCAGTTCTTTCAGACTTACTGCAATGTGTGATGGATTCATACCTACACCAATCATATGAGTGTATTTCGTAGCAAACTCATGCTGTCTGCAGCCTAATACATTGTTTGCTCTAAAACTCCATTTCCACTGATGTTCATATTCTGAACAATGATCTGCTAGCAGAGTTAACTCAGGGCAGCTCTAATGAGCACTTAGGAGGAAAGTCTGCTTGTAGGTCTCTGTTAAAGCTTGTGGTGACTCTCCAAAACCCTGGCACAGCCTCAGTGACAAAATACACAGCTGTGGATTTATCCCTCCAGGCGCCTGTGCTTTAGATTACATGCCAGTTCTTTCTCTAATGAAGACAGGCTCTGAATTAGAACTTTATTTCCCAGCATTGATTTTAAACCACCATTCACATGCATGCACTACAACCACTATCAAGGGCTACTTTATTAGCCTTTCTGCTTTCATTATATACCCTGGCCATGGGCAGTGTTAAAAGGCATACAAAGTGCTAGAATAGTAATGATAAGAAGTATACATAGGCTAAGATAATTTTACCACTAGCAGTTTTGCTGTTACTATGGCAAGTGTGAAAGCATTCCTGTTATTTAAAGCAGGATTTTGCAATGCTGTGAGTCCTCCTGCTATTATCCTTGCAACACACAGTCCCAGGGATACTTAAACTCCCTTTCATACATGAATCACTTCTACATCACCTCTGTTTTTCCCCACATGGAAGAACATTGCCAGCCCATGTCCTCACACGTCGGTTGCAGCTCTGAGGCTTTCATGACAGCATCAACACAGCATCTAGACCTGATGTTGTCTGAAACCGTGTACATGCCCTGGCTGTCCTTAGTTCATCCTTGGCCACAGAGACCACGATTGGACCTTGAATTTTGCCAAGGGAGCAGTTCAGTAAAGATTTCCCCCAAAGAAAATGTCATCAGATGGGGGGGGGGGGAAACAAACAAACAGAAATATGGAAGAACAAGAATAAAGTAAAGTAAGAAAAGAATGGTTAATGATCTAAATTAGTCTGATATGAACCTGTCTACACTAGTCAAATAGAGACCACCAGAAAGAATGGTGAGAAAGGGCACAGACTTCCACAATAAAAAGAGATGCCGATTTGCCACCCCAAGCTATTTTATCATTAAAAAGATGTAGAGCTGAGTAAGAATCAAAATAGCTAACACATGGCTAGAACATAAAGAACAGGAGATAAGATACATCTAAAATAGGGTGCAGGCTGAGGTACTATATATAAAACAGAAGTTAATACCTATGTAAAACTCTAGAGCAGGGCAGCAGGGTGTGACAGAGCATGCAGCACCACAAAGCCCCAGTCCACATCCCCAATGTGATCTCATTGCAGCCACTATCGTGAGCTGCGGGCTTCTCCCTGTGGAGACTGGCGATGGGCAACACGCCATTCGAGATGAATTTTAGGTGAAGCCATTTATTGGGTGAAATCACACAGATTCTGTACCTTTATTACTGCAAACGTGGCAAGCTAAACAACTGCTAATTGGCTACACACACTGTTCACACCCACTGATTGGTCAGTGATTATAACGAGTTCTGATAAACAGATCTTATAGCTAAATAGCGTTAGTTTGCCTTTGATGCCTAAAAGCATCCGCACACCTGCTGTTTGACCCTCTTGTTATGGCTGGTTCTGAACATGTTCCATTACTCCCAAGCACCTTCCCATAGCTGCTTCTTGGCTTAGGGCAGCCTGTACCCCTGTCATCAAGGCCGCTGTGTTTGGAGAATGTGATTATTAGGATCCTCTCAGCATGAGGAACTTTTCCTGTCTCATGGGAACAGGAGGATACTGTCAGGGCCTAAATCTTGGGAGAAGAGAGCTAGGCCGCAGGCAGGCCTGCTGCCTTCCCTGACATCTCCCAGCGTAGGAGCAAGAGGATTCAGGGTTGTAACAATAATGATGAGAAGCATGGGAAAGCTGCTGAATGAGAAGGGTCTGACTGTTAACTATGAAGGGAAGATAAAAATGGCAAAAATAAAAAAAAATACTTAATGGAGTAAAAAAAGGTGAAGCATTCTTCCTTATGTTATATAACCCACAAACATGAGGGTTTTTGTTTAAATACAAATGCTGATGAAGAAGAGAAAATGTTTTCACAGCATATAAATCACCCGGGGGTTGCACTTTACCATGTGCTTGCACAAAGCAACCCGCAATGGGTACGAGAACTATACACACTACTGCAATTTCAATATGAATAAACCTTATCAGCAGTAAGAGCAATGATATATCACAGAACAATGTTCTTAAAATAAATGACAATCACTTGGTAACACAGCTGGAGGACTCACTGCTTTACAGTAACGTGAAGTTAGCACAAATCCAAGAATTTGATTCTTACAGAAAAAAAAAAATCTTCTTAGGAAAATGTTGATAAAAAATATAAAGCATATATAAATATCAGTGCTTTGAGGCACAAGCAAAATCAGAGACCCGCTGAGGAAGAGAAAATAGGACTGGAAAGGTCACCTCCTCTATGACTCCACCCAGAGCAAGGCTAAGTAAGGTTGTCTCATTGCTTTGTGGGATCCAAAGGGTACTGCAATACATTTCTGCCAACAGCTCGCCTGAATCTTCCTCAGTCCCCTGAGCACATCTTGCCCTGCTCAGCAGATAGGGAGCTGACTGCTCCTCCTGCCTTTGGAGGTTCCTTTCATGCAGAGGAAGGCTCTTACCCCATTTTCCTGCCTCTTTCTTTCTTCAGCACAGGGTTAAATCTTTAGTTTTTGCTAACAGATTAAGTGGTAAGGCTCTGTGAGTTCTCAGTCATCTCCTCTGGGCTCTCTCCAACTTAGTCCCACTTCCTTCTTAAGGAGTACTCCTGTAACTGCCAAAAGGGTCCCAACAGCTGGCAGGGGCTGCTCTGCACACCTTACAAGCGATCTTCATGCTTATACACCACAGAGGGTGTTCAGTTCATGACCCTCTGTAATGCCCAGGTGTTGCTACTGAAGAATTTCTATCCACCCTGCTGTCCAGCTTCTGAACTTGCACGCCTGGTTGTTCTACATCACAGGATTCTGCATTCCCATGTATGAGATTTCACTCCATTCTGGTAGAACTTTCCCCCAGTTTGAGTTTCTATCCTGTAGTTTGAAAGGCTTGTACCCCTCCCACCAGCAGCTCCGAGTTCATTAAGTTAATTCTCTCCTTCATAGAAAGAACTTGGAGCAAAAAGTTCGAACTGGGACTAGATGACCCTGTTTTAGGAGCTCCAACTGCCTGACTTCTGCCTGAACAGAGCTTTGCAAACAGTTTATACCCACTTCACAGTAAGTGAATCGAGACCATGTTTATGCAGGATGTGCATGAACAGCCATGTGAGGCAACAGCAAGATTTATGCTAAAAATGATGCCCTCTGGCATCCGTTTTCCCATGGAAAAGGCCCATTACCTCGTCATGGAAAGGAATTAATTCACATGGGCCATCCCTCATACACCAGCTCTCATATTTTTGCCCCCTCGTTTCCTTCCTACTCAAATTTTCTCATTTTATAGGAAAGAAAATGATTTTTCTTTCTTTTCCGTTTACTGTCAGCATGCCAGCATATATTTATGTATATTTAGCCTGAAATGTGTTGCTGCTGCTCTGTATTCCATAGCATAAAAAAGAAAGAAAATGCCCAGTTCATAGAGGCCAGATTCTGGCTGCAGCTGCAGCCCCTGCAGAGGCCGGGAACCAAACTTCAGGCCTCATAATCAGAGTGGACTAGGAACTGGCAATATACCTCAGTAAACCTGTTTTTTGATTTAAATGGTCTAAAACTGGACTTACCTAAAATTAAAATACCAAAGTATGACTAGGCAGGAATTTGAAGGGGAGGGAAAGAAGTTTCAGAGGAGCAAAACATGGTTAGTCACAGAAATCAAACAAAAGACTCCCAAAAATGGTGAACTACATGGATTGTAAACTCATATGCCCACCTCACCTGATTCTCAGGCCTGTTTGTTCTTAATCCTACCTGAGATTCACTGGTCATTAAAAAAAAACCTGGATCTTTTTTGTACAAAAGAGCTCATTTTCTAAAAGTACATTTTATAATTGCCTCAGTGGAGTGTTTTCCTCAAAAAAAAAGATTAATGGCACTAGTAAACATCTGTAGATTTTTTAATGGCTGTAAACACACCATTTGAATGATGAACACCCTCCAATTTATTCCTGATAGCTTTACAATTCAAAAAATGTTCCTGAAAATTTAAGGGGGGGGTTATTTGAATGGCTTATTTTTAAATATTTCAATTGTTAAGTAGAAAATGTACTTTTTACTGCATTTGTTTCTTTTTATTCTATAAAACTATCATAATCTAAGAAAAAAATGGTTTTATAAATAGAAATTGGTCAATTGAAGTTCACTTCTATGTTTCACAGCTTAACATGTCAAGATATTGCATAATTGTTTCTGCTATCATCCTTTTCTGTGAAGTTACTGTCTGATCTGTAACTGCTGCTCTATTTCAGTGCCCAGGTATCAGTAACTCTCCAGCTGTCTGTCACTGCAAGTCACTGGTCCACTTCCTATCTGTCGTGGAAGCTGTTAACTAATATTTTGGTGTTTTCTTTCTTTATAACTCCCGCTGTGTATTTACCTAAGCTGCTTACTGTGTGTCTCTTAATCAGCTAATATTTCTTCTGCGAACTCTGCCCAGCTGCTCCCTGCCAATTTGTAAAGTCAAACTCCAGGAAAGCAATGGCAAAATATTCTTCCCATAGTTTCCTGGTCTTCTAAAATGCTCCCTGTTTGTTTCCAGTGGGTACCTTCATGCTCTTTTATTGTCTTTAGGATGCAAGTGAATGAGTGGTCATTTCACACAAAGCAAGTAGCGAAGGCACTACAGGAGTTAATAAATCTTGGTAATTCCCAAACCTTCAAATGCTCTGTTTTGTGTGGTTGCCTCTTGTTTGAGGGTACACTCTGAAGCAAAAGGCTTCATCCCTGCATGTGATGACAACGTCATGAAGGTGGCAATTTTTTCCTGATTGCTTTTTGCCTTGGCAGAACATTGCAAATGATTTCATTTTGGCTGGAGAGCTTCTTTGGAGAGCAGGGGAAGCTAGCACCAGCAGGTCAGTAGTCCTGTTCCAGTGAAGGCCTTGAGGCACAAATCAACAGCATTTATGCACGTTGCTAACCAATATGAAGCCCATGTGCATCACACCTACAGGCTCACCCTCACAGATTCTTTGTAAATATGTATATGTATACATATGTATCTCCTAGAATATATAGACACGGAAGGGTGGACAATGGCAGGACAAGGGGGATGGATTAAAACTAAAGGAAGGAAGGGTTAGATTAGATATTAGGGGGAAGTTTTTTCCAGAGAGAGTGGTGAGGGGCTGGAACAGGCTGCCCAGAGAGGGGGTGGATGCCCCGTCCCTGGGGGTGTTCAAGGCCAGGTTGGATGGGCCCTGGGCAACCTTGTGTAGCTCCAGGCCTGAGGTTGGTGGCCCTGCCTGTGGCAGGGGGGTTGGAGCTCTGTGATCCTTGGGGTCCCTTCCAACCCAGACCAGTCTGTGATTCTATGATTCATTCTATATGTAGCACCTTAAAAGTCCGTAAGCATTTTTGCTTTGTTTTGGCATGATGTGCTTGGCTGGTTAAGAAAATATATTGTCTGGGGATCTCTGACTGGAGTAAGATCTCAGCTGTGCCTGGTCTTGCCACAGTGAGAGGCTGGAGCTGGCCCCCGAGTGGGAGTCACTGCCTGGTGCATAGTCCAGCCACAGCACCCTGTCTAGAGGACGCTAAGGGACCTCCCCCCAAACAGCCAGCCGTGACAGTACCGGCCTGACAGGGGCCGTATCGAGACCATAAAGATACCCACTGTCTTCATTTGTAGCAGAGGTAAGGAGCAAAACCAAACAAATAATAAAAACAAACAAACAGATAGAGAAAAACATAAATATCTGAGAATGGTTCCAGTTTTTCACTTGTAGAAAAACATCCTGTTCTGTCAGCTTGAATTTCCATGGCGTCTTCTTTTGCATACTCATCTTTGCCTCCCACTGACGGTGGACTTTGTACTTTCTTCTCCTTAGTTTGTTTAACCCTTTGGGACCCCGTGCTAGGCAAATTTTGCATTGTTTGGCAGTATTAACAGGATATAATTAGTGAGTATTTTGGCTCTGTCATGACTTGTAATTGAAGGATTGTTTTGCTAATAAACTGAGATTTATTTAGCTGCATGTCAGCCTACAAAATATGAGCTGCACTTAGCCCTTTTCAATGGTATTACTGCACAGAACAAACTCAATTTTCTTTCCTTTTCCTGCTTATGTAAGTAGGGACAGATGACATAGTGCCTCATGCAAGGTCTCTATGGTATGGCCAGTTGACATTACACAGTAGCAAAGACAGCAATTTGCAGTTTCTGAGCTGGAACCATATGACAGGCTCCCCTTTTTGTGCAGTACAGGCAACAACTACTTCCTATTGAAATAACACCAAATACATATACTCTTACTCCTGACGGTGTAGCCTGGGAAGCTTTAAATGAGGCAGTGAGGCGAAGCATGGTGTAGTGTGGTACCTGTCACAGTGAGCACAATCTCTTGCAAGATTTAACTGTGCTGCTCAGCTGATGTACAGGAAGAAAAAGCTGTCAGGAAATCTGGGGTTTGAGTGGCAGTAGCGCAACTTCCCCAGTGAAACACAGGTATACACAGGTGGGTTCAGAGGAGCCACAAAGATGCTCAGAGGGCTGGAGCAGCTCCCCTATGAAGAGAGGCTGGGGGAGCTGGGCTGGATCAGCCTGGAGAAGAGAAGGCTGTGGGGGGACCTCATTGCAGCCTTCCAGTCCCAGGAGGGGAATCAGCTGGTTAAAAGGGGAGACAATGACAGGACAAGGGGGATGGAGTGAAGCTAAAGGAAGGAAGGTTTAGATTAGATCTTAGGGGGAAGTTCTTTACAGAGAGAGTGGTGAGGGGCTGGAACAGGCTGCCCAGAGAGGGGGTGGGTGCCCCATCCCTGGGGGTGTTCAAGGCCAGGTTGGATGGGGCCCTGGGCAACCTTGTGTAGCTCCAGGCCTGAGGTTGGTGTCCCTGCCTGTGGCAGGGGGGTTGGAGCTCTGTGATCCTTGGGGTCCCTTCCAAACCATGCCATCCTATGATTCTATGATTCTACAATTCTTTGCAAAGAAATCTTCAGGCAAACAACAACGTCCTTCCAGTGAAGTCAGTCTGCCTCTGTTTCTATTCTGAATTATTCCTGCCAGGAAAGATGGTCAGTCTTTATGTAAGGCCAACAGGCGACAAACAGTTCTCCTCATGCTCAGACATTAAGCCAGTGGGTCTTTTTGCTGCAGAGATGGGGTGTAAAGGAAACCACGGTGTTTAAAAAGGGTGGGAAAGCCCTGTGGTCCCAATCATATTCCATCTCCCCATCTGCTGAGGCACAGACCCCTTTCACTCTGAGAGGAGGAGCCCAGAATACCACTGTAGTATAGAACCCAGAAAGACCTGCAGGAAAACTTCCTTTCAGAGCTAACAAAACACTAACTGTCAGTACCTTGCAAATCCTCCCTCACTCTATATAAACAGAACTCTGAGGTATCTGATCATAGCACAGGCCACTTCAATTCTAATGTTCAAGACCATCTGTAACAAATTGACAGCAACACCTTGGCTGCCACATCTGCCCGAGTGTGAAAACTAATTTCAGGGTCTAGTCTCTTGCACTTAGATAACCAAGGCCATGTAATTCAAAAGGGCAATTTTATTCTAATTTTCTACTTAAAACACCTTGTCAAGAGAGGCAGCTTTGTAAGATGACACTGTTTGCAGTTATCACAAGGATGGCAGGCAGGCCATACCTTTGAGCACTACTTGGCAAGCATTGCTTGCTGATTTTTTGGCACATTTCCCATTCCAAAGCCCTGAGCCAACCTTATGATGTTCCAAGACTAAATACAAATCGCTACAAGTAACACATCTGGACACATCATCATGAAACCATGAACTTATCCATTCCTTAAGGACTTTTTTTTCCTTCCAGATGACCCATTTACTTCGGAGAACAAAGTATATACCCAGTAATAGAGTTTGGAATATAATATAATCCAAACTTGTGTCAGTGAGAAACTGTGGTATTTCCTTTTCCTTTCTTCCTTCCTTATTGTTAACTGACTACCAAGAAATAAAAGTGGTGTTGAGTTTCCAAATCCAGGACTTTCTGGACTAAGATCACCAGGCAGCAGACCTGTGGCTCAAAGCACATTGGGTTCCCAGCAATAATCAGTGGCACAGCCCCTATCAGTGAGGAACTAAAATTGCCGTTAACAGTGAGTTTTATATCCCAATATGCTAAGCAAGAACATTAGCACTGTAAAATGTGCAATCACCAGTACTTTTTTCTAGTGGCAGAGCTACTAATTTCATTCTCTATGGCTCCTTGAAGTGAGGATGGAAGTCTCAGACTGATTTGCATCTCAGTATGGAAACCAGAAGAACCTGAGAGCTGCAAACTCAGCTTCATAAACTCATATTGCCATGGGTACAGGACTGCATTAGCAGTGATATTTTCCTAGCAACTAACAAACATTATCAGGACAGCAGGCTTTCTTGTCTCTGCCTGCAATACTCTTCTTTCTGGCTGGCACTCTCTGTTGGCTGTAAACAACAGCTCCATATTTTAACGTTATAAATACCTGGGTGAATAAGTGAATGGTTTGTGTTTTTTACATTTGAAGGCTGATTATTTGTCCTGGGTTTTCCCTACTGGGTACTGAGAGCTCTGATCATTTATGAGCTCCAGGATTATACTGGGGGATGGAAGAGTGACAATCTCCCCCGCATAATTTTACTCAACTGACTCAAGGGCTGCTTTCTCCAGTAACTCTTTTCTTATGGCCGCTGAAGAAGATCCACCATGCTCTTGATTTTAATTAAATGTGATCATGAGCAATGTGTAAGAGTCAAAGATGATTCACTGGGTTTTAGGGGGTGTGGGGGGAACCACAGCTGTTCCATTTTTACCCAGCACATTTTTTTCATAGTCCCTGAGCACTGAGGAGAAATGGAATTTTTCAGCAGAAAAGATGGTGGAGGTAGCAAGAATCATCTCAGATGACTTAAAGATGAAAGTATAGTTTTGTCTTACTCATTTTGGTAAAAGATTTTAGTTTTGTCCTAAATTCCTGCTTGGAAGTTGCTCAACTTTTGATCCAAGTGTGTGTGAACGTCCACAGTCTGTATCCTTCCTGCTCACAGTCCACATTCAGTTTATTTAGAGATTATTTACAAAGCAAAAGCTTTCTTAGGCAAAGATTATGTTACTTCATAAAGATCTAGATCTCACGGGTTCCCTGCCTAACTGTGCTATAAGAAGCACTCTCTACCTCTGTTGAACCTATGCATGTATGTACAGATAAACCATGTAAATGAAAAAACATCCTCACCATGCCTGGCAAGGAATTAACAACAGAACAATTACACCCACAGGCAAGTTGTGAAGCTCAAAGCTTTCAGAAAGCTAAAGAAAAAGCTTGGCATAGCAAAGTCCAGCAGTGACAGCAACTGAAAAAAATAAGCATATATATAGTTTTAGTTGGGCTCTACAATAAAATGGAGCTTGTGTGCCCACCTGCCCATCTCTCTGACTGTCAGTCATATTCTGCTTGAGTAATTTTTGGAGCTGCTGATCAGTCTCTGTCAAATTTGAAACAGGGCTAGAAGTCTGCAAGATAATTATGATCCTACAGATTTTGTGACAGTAAGAGTCTGGGTAAGAGAGAGAGATGCTAATTTGTGTTATTCTAAACAAGAGCAGTCTGAAGAAAGTCAATATATTTGGATTGACAGCCATCAGCATGTACTCATCACCGAGAATTGAGCAATGTAGCTCTTGGTAAGATACAGCATGTGCTGACTTCTGTGAAATTGAGGGGATCAGAAGACGTTGAATGGTTACTGCAGAGTGGGTTGGCTGAGGGAATCAAAGGAACAACTTAAAGGAAACCGAGTTGAAGCAAAAAAAAAAATACAAATGAAAGCCCGAACTGGGTAGAATCCATACAACCTCAACTAGGTTCAATAGGGGCCCTGGGCAACCTTGTGTAGCTCCAGGCCTGAGGTTGGTGGCCCTGCCTGTGGCAGGGGGGTTGGAGCTCTATGATCCTTGGGGTCCCTTCCAACCCATGTCATTCTATGATTCTATGATTCTATGACTTCACAGTCATCACGGGACTCCCTTCGACTTTGATCAGCTACACACATTTTGGTGTTCAATACAGGAGCACTACTCCTGCCTTTCAACTGCCTAACAGAGACGTCAGCTAAATTATATATATGGTTTCTACATGAAAATATGCTTTCTGAGAACAGGAAAGTGCCATCTCAAATGCTGATAAATTTAAGGAAAACATTGTGGCTTGGGTTCATTGCTGTTAGTTACTTCACTGGTGTGTTGGTGTGTAAATGAATGCAGGTCTTTGGTGGCCCAGCCTGTGTCAAACAGGCATTCACAGAATCACAGAATCACAGGGGCTGGAAGGGACCTGGAGAGCCCATCGGGTCCAACCCCCTGCCAAAGCAGCTCCCCAGCTCATATTGCACAGGGCGGTGTCCAGACGGGGCTGGAATCTCTCCAGAGATGGAGACTCCACACCCCCTGGGCAGCCTGTCCCAGGGCTCCCTCACCCTCACTGGGGAAAAGTTCTTCCCCATGTTGGTGTGGAACTTCCTGTGCTCCAACTTGCAGCCATTGCCCCTTGTCCTGTCCCCACAGACACTGAAAAGGGGCTGGCCATTTCCCCTGCATCCCATCCTTCAGATATTGATAAACATTAATCAGGTCCCCCCTCAGTCTTCTCTCCAGGCTGAACAGCCCCAGCTCACTCAGCCTTTCCTCATACAGGAGATGTTCCCAACAGCCTGGGCAGCCCTTCACTGTAAGTTCTGCAGGGACACATCCTGCAAGCTTACAAATCTTCATTTCTAAGTGCTGAAGCATTGAAAAACATCCTTTCTCCCCCAAGTCTCAGTTAATATCCCAGCCTTGCGCTTGCAGATCAGCACGCTCCATGGGCGGGATGCCAGGCTGCTGGTGGCACGTCAAGGCAGTCCTTGGCGATGCGGCATCTTCTGCTGAGACCTCGTGATCTAAGGGCAGAAAGCCAGCTTGGGCTTCCCACTTTGTGCATGCAGTTGACTAATGGCCGTGAAACTGTTACTGCCATGGCCCATTATGTTCTTTCAAAGGGGACCACCACCGTTTCTCCAACAAAACACTCTTAATTTAGTGAAACTAAACTGGTATCAATCTAGAAAAGTTCAAAGGAGATAATCATCTCTCAAATGCTGGAGAGCTGTTGTCTTTTATTGCTAATTTGTGCATGTTTTGACAGTAATCACTGAACCTTTCGATGCTTCCAGAGGTTCCCATGGTGCTGCTCTGAAAAGTTTTGGCAGATTCTGTAGCTCTCAGATCAACAGCTGGAGGATTTATTCACCAGCAAGTATTTGGTTTATTCTTCTATTTCACAGAACAGAGCTTCAAGCCTACCTATTCTTATCATAATACTTTAAAAAGAAAATTTAAAATGTAAAACTAAATGGATACTAAAAACCTCAGATCTAATTGATCTAAGAAATAGCTCCCTTTTTGTCCTTAGGAGATTGATTGTGGTTTTACAGAAGACTTCGCTTGCTCTTCTGTTTCACCTTGCTGTAAGAAATGCCAGTATGAAGAGAACTAACTATGCTTCCCTGTCATGTGAAGAAAGAAATGGGAGAAGAAAAGGCAAAAATGAAATTTCAAGTGCATTAATTCTATGTTTTATGTGTAATTGCAGAAGGAGAATTTAGAATTCATTTCTGCAGAGACATGTTTAAATGTATTACTTGCCTAGAATAAGGAAGCAAGCGGTTCTGTTACCACAGGGTGATTGCAGAGAATGTGTGAGATTAAGCATCTGCATGAATCTGGATTGTATTTCTGACACTGGCTATAGCACCATCTATTTTAGGCACGTTTTCAACACAGAAATTTAAGAGTGCTGTTCAGACTCTCTCCCTTTTGCAGATGCTCAACTTTTAGAAAAGTCCTGGAGCCTCATCGTTCCTCCACAAGTACACAAAGCATCTAAACATGAGTTGCCATGAATACTCTGCAGCAACTCAGCCCAACTATCCAAACCTTGCATTCCAGGAGTCATGCAAAGTCATGTCTGAACTCTCTTTGCATCTCTTGACTGAAATTCATTGACTAGAGACTGGCAATCCTGAACTCCCTTCAACATCACTAGTGGCAGTGCCTAGTTTTATTGAATATAGTGGGCAACAACAGGAGCAACCAACCATCTGGGAAGCCAGAAGCTTCAACTCGTAAGTCCTGCTTGGCTATGGGGAGGTTTCCAGCATTGCTCTCATTCCCCAGAGCAGTATCTATATCACTAACTTGACCATAAAGGTGGGAAAGAGCCTCTTCTGTCCCTTGGGTTGGAACTATATGATCCTTGGGGTCCCTTCCAACCCAGACCATTCTATGATTCTATGGTTCTTAGGGAACCATGGTGCCAGCTGTAGCAGGAGAAATGGAATGTGTACATACAGCTGCCAGTGAAGATGACTGTGTCACCTCTACTTTTTCATTTTACCAAGGTTGAAAAGTCCTGCCACTGATTGTCCCCACTTCTGAGTGCTGTTAGAGGGTCATCTTTCATCCCTGCCCTAGGGAAATGAGATTCTTCAGAGGAATCTGCTCCTGGAAAAACCACTCCTGCCAGCCCTTGGCTTATCACACCAGACAACTGGCTGAGGTAAAGGCCCCTGGGGGCTTAGCCAGGGCTCTACCCTAGAAGAGCACACTTCAGAAAAGAGAAGATCCAGTCCAACCCAGCCTGAAAGCCTGTCATGTCCGTGGTGTCGGTGGTGTCATAAAGGACAAGGTAATGGTCAGGAATGAATGGACAGGTGGGCAATAAGGAGATAAGGAGGGGGGAAGGGAATCAGGTGTAAAGTCTGTGGTTGTTGAAAGCAATTTTATATGAAGTGGGAAAAGCATCCGAATGAAACCATTCCTAGCAGTGTCTGTGGGGCTCCACAGCTTCACTGAGTCCTGACACAAAAACCAAGGCCCAGAGAGGCTCTGAGGGGGATATACTTCTCTGAATGGGCCAGTTGTAAACACTACATTCCCCATTTTAGAAATAAACTTCTGAAATTAAAAACCCTCCTGCAACTGCTTCTATTTGATCAAAACTGAATTAATGACTTTAGAAAACAAAACCTTTCCAGCTCATGGTATGTCAGGGTCTGACCCATCGCAGAGCGCTGACTGTGCTCTCTTTAATTATTCATATACTCTACCTGTTGGGTTTTTTTAATGTTGCTTAGTTTTGTGAGAACGTGCATGGTTTTACTTTTTTGGGTGTCCTCTGAAAGAGCAGGTGCTAGAAAATCAGTAGTCATGTGGTTCAAAAGAATGTGGCTCATTCTTTTGAAGCTGTTATTCTAAGTACTTAGAATTATAGAACCATAGAATGGTCTGGGTTGGAAGGGACCCCAAGGATCACAGAGCTCCAACCCCCCTGCCACAGGCAGGGACACCAACCTCAGGCCTGGAGCTACACAAGGTTGCCCAAGGCCCCATCCAACCTGGCCTTGAACACCCCCAGGGATGGGGCACCCACCCCCTCTCTGGGCAGCCTGTTCCAGCCCCTCACCACTCTCTCTGTAAAGAACTTCCCCCTAAGATCTAATCTAACCCTTCCTTCCTTTAGTTTTAATCCATCCCCCTTGTCCTGCCAGTCTCTACCCTTTTAACAAGCCGATTCCCCTCCTGTTCCTCTGCTCCCCTCAGGGACTGGAAGGCTGCAATGAGGTCCCCCCACAGCCTTCTCTTCTCCAGGCTGAACCAGCCCAGCTCCCCCAGCCTCTCTTCCTAGGGGAGTACTTGATGTAATTAAGGCTTTTGTTTCTATCTATAGGTCTTTTGATCACCTCCCAATTAATGAAATAATGACAGCCAATTATATTTACATCTCACACAAGACATATTGTTGATGTTTGTCATGCCCACTTAACTCTCTTGTGTGTTTGCACAAAGCTGTAACCTTAACAGTTCCTGCCTTTCCTCATTACTGCTGCTGGGAGCATTAATCAGTAAAGTTATTCCATTTTAACATTTTAATTAAGTGCCAATTAAATATGAAGAGCTGAAATGTCTGGTAACTCATATCTCTCAGGATACTTCTCTACAAAAAAACTTAAAATGCACTAGGATTTTGTTGTTTTGCTATGGATAAAGCCTCATTAAAACCACACATCTCTCTGCAGGGCTAAAGCCATGTTTTATCACTGATTTGAGCTATCTGTTCTCTGAGTCAGAGCCCTGCAAGAGCACAAGTCTCAGAACTGCTGGGGAAAACCCACTTCAATTTCTTATGTTCACATCCATCAGCACTGTCAGGGTTTTTGCCAAGGAGAACTTGAATCTGGCTCTGTGCTTAAGGGAGAGGTTTCTGACATCCTCTGTGGAACAGAAAAAGTTTATTTGTTTTCTCTGGATTCAAGTAAAATTCTGTTGGCCACCACAGATGAACTTCTCTGGGCAGAATAAACTGACTTCTTACCAAGTCCTGTAATTACTTGATGTGAAGAAAAGCCCATGTTGCCAGATGCTGGATTCACTTCTAATTTTAAAAATAGAGTATCTTTAAAAAAATGAAAAACAATAAGGGAACAAATAAAGAAAATGACTTGTATCCTAATTCTTCCTGCAGAGTGGAATTAACTAGGAATTTTCTAACAAAACATTTTTTTTTTTCATGGGGAAATAACAAAGCATCAAACCCAAGTGGTTCACAGAAACATTTTGGTTTTGACATATTTCTCCCAAAACAGAAACAGGGTTCTGACAATTGAGAGGCCATCTCCCTTCGTGGCCTGCTCAAAAGCCCCAGTGTCCTTGCTCGTGGCTGTCAGACAGCCCTGCTCTGGGGGTCCAGGGATGAGAATTCACAACCCCAAAACACCCAGTTGCACAGCCAGAGGTTCATGACAGCCCAGCTGCACTGGTGGCTCTTAGGTGCACAGGGCTCCTTGGGCTCCCTTTCCCTAATTCAGGAAAAGGTCTGCAACTGCCCTGACACCAGAAACGTTCCAGAGACCACTCTCCTTTTCCGATTCAGCAGGTGGGGGCCTTGGTGCCCTTGGCAGCGTGAGGCTTCCCTCACACTACAGATCTGGCTGCTCCGTGTTGCTTGGAATAGTGAGCAAAAAAAAATCTTGCAGACAAGTTTTTGTAGCTGATCAGTAGGAAGTTTTGGAGTCTCTGTGCCAATGGTATCTTGGGTCTGAGCTAGCTCCCCAGGTCATCTGCCTTCCCCTTTCTCCTTTGAACACGGCGCTACTGCAGGGTGTCCTCTGCCACTCCACTTGAGCACTAACACTGTGTCCTGGGACAATTCCAGAGCTCAAAGGTTTAGTGGGCTGGTTACCAGTTGCTAGCCAGCTCCTTTTGAGTGTCTGTTTGGTGAACAGCTATGCTAAGAACCACGTTTTCATTCTCTAACTGGGTCTGTGATGCTGAATTATGCAGCGGCGCTGCAGACACACAGACACAGCTACTGTGCAGCCTGACTGAAGGGTATTTAAAATGATGACCAACTGTTCGACTTTACATCATTCCTGGTCAGAAGCTGAAATTCATCTGGAGTCAGGAGGAGATTGTCTGCTTAGTAGACACCTCTCCATGGCTGGTTATCTGCTCTCTGATTTCAGCATTACAGCAGCATACAGGGCCAGTGCTCACGGGGTGTTACACAGAAAACAGGACCTGCAGAACAGGACAGAAGTATGAGGAAGGAAATATTCTTGCTGAAAACAAGCCCTTCCTCAGCTGCAAGAGGCATAATCCCCAGGCAGCAAGGGAATGGTGGGCTGGATACTGTAGGACAGTAAGACAGATCCCACATCCCTGTTCACAGGAGACTGGCAGCAGCCAGCATTCGATACAAACATTCCTACACGCTGCTTTGCGGAGGGCATCTTCCTTCTCACCAACACTGGGCATCGATCAAGGCACGAGGGTTCAGTTTTCCCAGTCACATCATTTGGGCACAGCTCCAGTTAGTAGACAGGGTAACAGACAAAGCAACACAGTGAGAGAAACGAGGACTGCATTTGCCACCACGGCACTGTTTGAGATGGAAGGGAAACAAATGATGTGATTTTAGCGTTTCGGCCCGATCAGAAAAGTCTCCTCTGCTGTGGATACTTATTGTTTACCCATAAATTCACTCCTTTCTAACATCACAGCAAGGCAAAGGCTGCTTCTGGTGCAGCAGTGTCCTGCCTGCAGGCAGCTGTGCCTCGGGCCACTGGCCTGCACTGGGAGCACTTGCTGGGACATGCTTATGCAGACAGGACAGCGCTGCTTCTCACCCGTATTCCTTGCTCTGATTTCTTCTGTGCTGATCAGGTGCTGATTCTCTTGTCAACTCTAAGATGCCTCAAATTAATAACTTAAATGTGTTTCATGCTTTTCTTTTTTTTTAACTTATTACTCATTATGTCAGGAGTTGACACAGTTTTGTCAGGATTGCAAACACTTGCCAATGCTCCTGCTTTAATCTGCCAGGGAGGCAATTCTAGGTATGAGACTGTTGTATCTCACAGCTCTGGCAGCAAATAAACACATCAGAAATTGAGCTGATATTTTTGTGTGCTTCTGAGCTGCTCATTTTCATGCTAGATTTGGGCTACTCCCCATTACTTCCTTCTTGTGCAACACGTTCTGTCATGGAAAAAAATGATCTGCTTGCAATTGAAAGTGGTGCTGATCTAATGCATCTCTCTAAGAAAAAAGCCCAAACCAACATGGATGAAGAAACACTATTTGAAGTCATTTACTCTAGCCAGTGCTTGCTAGGATGTACTGAGATACACCCTGTGTGGGTGTGTGTATGTGTGTGTGGGTTCACCCCTGCGACCCCAGTGAATCAGAGCAGTTTTGAATGCCAGCTAGGATTGCACAAGGCACTCTGGGAAAGGATGCCTCAAAACTATGCACAATCAGGGACAGTTAATACACTTTTCCCATCCTTTCCTCAGTCAACTTTGGTGACTGCTTAAACACCAGCCTGACTGGTGACCCACTGTGCTACAGGAGAAATTTTCACCACCAAGGTAGGTCCTGTCAGCAGCACCCAGGGTGCAGCCATAGTGGTGTGATCTAAACCTCTGCAGCAATGACCATGCAGAAATCTTTGTTAAATCCTTAGGAAGGTTCCCAGCACGCTGGGCCAGCATGGGAGAAGGATCTGTGCAGGACTGTCAGGCTGAAGCTGAGACAGAGGGAAGAGATGCATAGACCACGGTTGATTTTACTCGAATTAGGTTCCTGGTTCACATTAGTTCCTTGCTCAGGAAAATCTTGCAATGGTCATAGGATGGGTGCCATGCCTATGCATACATATAAACAAAGTTTTAACTTCTCTGCTCCTGATTAGGATGAGATTACTCAAGTTTTAAGCCTTTGCCACAGGTAAAGAAACCACCAACTGTAACCACTCCCAATGACTGTATCTTCTACAGGTGCTCAAAGTGGTCTGAGTGCCTCCCACTGAAGTGGGAAGAAGCAAAACAGGCATCCCCTGTGTGTTATAAATGGACAGACACCATTAACAAATGGATCTCTGCATTATGTTAAAGCTCTTCTGTCCTCAGGAAGTGCACAAATGCCAGTCACCCTCAAAGCCTCTGACTCCCAGTC
The DNA here is from genome assembly GCA_020800305.1 of Porphyrio hochstetteri. Classification (NCBI taxonomy): domain Eukaryota; kingdom Metazoa; phylum Chordata; class Aves; order Gruiformes; family Rallidae; genus Porphyrio; species Porphyrio hochstetteri. Next base: position 2,764,382 of record CM036908.1, read on the forward strand.
CACAATGAAGAAATGAAATACTGTAGGAGCAAACACCTGTGTGATGCTGTACCTGTCAGGTGTAAGGGACAGAACCTCTCTTAGGGCTCATTAAAGCAAGCAGTCCAGGAACATGCAAGCCAAGAGCTTTTGGAGCGCAGCATCTGTGTTGAAAGGCAAGTGTCTGTATTCAACATGTCCTTCAGACCTACTGTCATCAAAACATCTGTAATCTCTGCACATGAGGGACAAAGGCATTTCTCTTGGGTAACACTCAGTGGCACTAAAAGTCAGCTGGATCACTTCAGCTTGAGCAAGGGGTAGCAAGTATCTGTGCTGCTGAAACTCCAGGCTTGTGATCCTCCTCCTCAACACTTGTCTGCCCACTGCCCCTTTACTGGGAGGTCCTTTTTTCTCTGCAGCTTCCATGATCACTACTACTGGCCACCTGACTGCAGCTCTGCCTGTGAGCACAGACATAAGATTTACATCTTTTCTGATGGGCTGTTTAGGTTAATGAGCCTTGGAAGTAATGGAAAAGACCTTTAGGAAGAGCAAATACATAAACTAATAGATGATATTTGATGGTTTTTATTAGATGGGAGCAAAATTTTACTTTTAAAGTGCAAGTCTGCTCTGAAACATGACTGTAAAATCACCTAGTAAACAAAGCAGAGCTGTTCTGTGTGTATTTTGAGTCATGCCAATGTTTTCTTTAGGGTGAGAAGGCTCTGCAGACAGGCTGTATATAACATTTAATTTAGCCCTTTTAACAGGGGTAAGATAAAAAATCTTAAACTTATCTGCCCTTTGGTGGAATGGTCTCTCCAGGATACAGCATAGACTCGTAGCCTAAATCAAATGTTATTTGAAAAGACAGTGTTTTGTCCTTTAGAGTCTGCACAGAAGTCAGTATACACTGCAAAGGATGGCTTTTAAACAGACTGCAAACTCACCCACCTTGTTATTTACATGCTTAACTTCAAACACATCAGGAAAAGACTTCCAAAGTTTCTGCAAGAAAACTTCACCCAGTTAATTTCTTTTCCCAGTACCATCCTGAATCAGATACTTAAGCAGGAGATAATTCTTCCTTGTGAAGCAACAGAGAAAAACCATCACAAACAAACCCCCATGAGGTATCAGAGAACAACCAGAATACAACATCCAGCTGAAAACGTGGGGGGAAAATCCTTTGATGCACCTGCACTGGGAGTATCCAGATTAATACACAGGCAAGACTAGAGTCTTGCTCTTACAGAGGGTGCCAGGGCAGTTCCACTGACACAGGGTTTGTTTTCCAGCTCACCTGGAAGGCAGTGTCTCCTTCAGCACAAGGATGTTTGATTTTGTGGTGAAGTAGCACTTCAGAGGAAGGAATGGGCAGCGCTGCTCCCTGGAGCACGTAGGAGACTCCGGAACCTTCTCATCAACCTGCAGACCAGGCTTGGACCTGCTTACCCTACAAACCAGGACTGTTACAGCCTCGGATGGACAATGCAGTCTAGTTCTTTTGGCAGGTGAGAACTCCTGTTTAAAGCATTAGATAATAAAAGATGAAAGGAGGAAGGGCAGCCTGCATAACACAATTGACTCCTACTTAGAAAAAAAAGAGAAATGGCCCTTGCAAAATATGTATTTCTTTACAACCAACAGCACCACAATGCCAAGGCAGAGCAGACAGGGAATGGCAAAGAGATGTGAAGTAGGGAGAATGAAAAAGGCAGGAATAAAACCGAGGAGTTAATCTGGAATATGGAAGAAAAGTTGCATTTAAAGAGAAGGTTGAACCCCAAGAGCACCATCCCATTTAGATTTTTGTAGAAATAACACTTTGGTTTCTGCTTCTAATGGAAGCAGAACATTTCCTTGTTTCCACAGCAATTCATGGAACATGCCACTTTTTCTCCAACGAGCTTGAGATTGTGGAGCTTGACTATCTACATAAACGACTTTAGGCAAGTGCTGAAGCCCCCAGCATTCAGAGTCGTGCCTGTTCGGTGGGTATTATCCTCTACCAGAGAGCATCACCAAAGCTCAGCTGCCGCCCGTCCAGGCTCCACAGACACCGCTGGCACGACTCAGGGAGTCGGGAGTACAGGTGGACGCCAGGAACAGTCTGTTTCAGCAGGAAGGTTGGACAGCTGTTGCTCTGAAGCTCTAATTGCTGCAAGAGAGGTTGCAGAGAAGCACAAAGTGGATGCAAAGACATGCTTAAAATAGAAAACTGGTTTCAGTCTGCACCTTTAGTACATTTAAATTCAATGTTTGGCTACTTGTTTCGCCTTTTTCATACAGTTACAATCTTACACTGAAGCAATAAATACTTCCTTTAGTTTTCTAATAACTGAAGACTCAGGTTTTGGGCAGAATGGCTTTCTATTCAAGTGTGTTGCGCTCCAAATGCTCATAATTTCTGTGTGAACAGAATCACATTTAGGGTCTTATTAACATTGTTACTGTGAGAACAGAAGCACCTCAAACTCAGAATCTGCAGTAGCAAGAAGCCTGGGCTCTATTTGCAATCAGCAGCACCTGCTGATATATTGAACCTTCACAAGTTGGGAAGGCAGAAACTCTCCCACAAGCTGTATTCTCCCTTCAGGAATGGCAGTGTGAAATCAAGGGAATGCTGAAACTATGTGGGTGCTATACAAATCTCAACCTTATAGTCCTATATTTTTCCTAGCAATTAAAATTATATACTAATATTGAAACAACTCTGTTTTAAAGTATTTTTACTGCACTGAGAAAGCTTTAATAAGTTAAAATGCTGGTGCATCAATGACTGCACAAATGCTTCACTTTAACAGCCAAAATCATTTCACTGAACAAACCATACCATCCATATAAGGAAATATAAACTGTAATCAAAGCCTTTATTTTCAATATTTTGTTTCTTGACTACACTATTCTAAAACTCAGTTGAGACAGCCAGCTAATATTGGGATTTAAGTTTGCAACCATCCTCCCCAGCATTTATGATTTAATTAGCACAACTTTCATATTCTTTTTATATAAGTGGGCTAATCAAAGTTAAAACAATTCTTTTATATTGCTAACTAGAACATAAATCTTTTCTATGTTTTTGGAACAATTTCCCTACATGGAATACCAAGACCTTCTTTACTCCTAGCATTCGCTCACTGGTCAAATTAACCTGCTCCCATAGCCATTTGTTTAAATTAGCGTTTTTCTTCGCTTCATCCAACTGACTCCCTTTCATGGCATGTCTGATGTTCTCAGCTCTGATTAGGCTTTTACTTTCAATTAAAAAAAGTAATTTTCTCTCCAGGAAATAGGAAAACTTAGTTCTGCATGTGTCACCACTCCAGTCAGAACCCCCTCATTTACCCTGTGCTACAATACATAGAAATAATACTCAGCTCAGCCTGCAGCGTGCTCCTCAGGAAATTATAGGTGCCCAAGGAGTAAGCACGAGACAGGAGAGGTGGAATTACAGCAGGGAGAAGATCTGTTCACAAGGTGAGTAGACTGCAGAGTCGCCTATCTGGAGAATGGGCCCATTCACCAGTTCAGCCATCTGGGGATGGATACCCTGGCCTGATGCTTGTACGCTCAACCTTTTCCAGGGAGCTGCCCAAGCAGCCTCTCCTGACCCACTTGTGCAGTGTCAAGAGCCTGGGGAAGGATGCTGGAGGGTCCAGTGCTGCTTGTGATGTTCCTTCTAATGCTGGCCTAGACAACTTGCAACATTTCCTTTGGACACACAGACCTACAAAGGTCCTTGCTTCATGGTGCCTGAATGACTATGTTCCATTTACAGCAGCATTTCAGGCATAAAATACCTTGGATTGGGATTATACGACCTGTTAGAAAATGGAGTTGTATCCAGTCACTCCTGAATACAGGATTTGAGTGTGGCCAGCAGGTCACAGGAGGGGATCCTCCCCCTCTGCTCTGCCCTGGTCAGGCCCCACCTGGAGTGTTGTGTCCAGTTCTGGGCTCCCTGGGATCAAACAGACAGGGATCTCCTGGAAAGAGTCCAGAGGAGGCTGCGAAGATGATGAAGGGCCTGGAGCATCTCCCCTGTGAGGAAAGGCTGAGTGAGCTGGGGCTGTTCAGCCTGGAGAGAAGCAGACTAAGGGGGGACCTGATTAATGTTTATCAATATCTGAAGGATGGGATGCAGGGGAAATGGCCAGCCCCTTTTCAGTGTCTGTGGGGACAGGACAAGGGGCAATGGCTGCAAGTTGGAGCATGGGAAGTTCCACACCAACATGGGGAAGAACTTTTCCCCAGTGAGGGTGAGGGAGCCCTGGGACAGGCTGCCCAGGGGGTGTGGAGTCTCCATCTCTGGAGAGATTCCAGCCCCGTCTGGACGCCGCCCTGTGCAATATGAGCTGGGGAGCTGCTTTGGCAGGGGGTTGGACCCCATGAGCTCTCCAGGTCCCTTCCAACCCCTGTGACTCTGTGATTTTGTGATTCTATGATTTGGCCTTCCAACACCTTCAGATTTTGAGACTTATTATCTGTGTCTGAAAGACAGGATCCCACAAGACTGGCCTCAGCCCTATTTGAAGGCCAGGTCTGGGCTTGCCCAACCACCTCTCCTCCGTTTATTTCTCCCCATCTCCTGGTTTCTGCAGGAAAACTATGCATATGTAGAGCCCCAAAATGAGCAAGGGTTTATTTTGCAAGGTCTCTCTTTTGAACAAGTGGGAGACAAAGGGATCAGTGGAAGATAGCCACTGCTTCATTTAAATGGAATTTCATTGTCTCAATTCTTCATCCACTGAGTATGGATAAGAGTACTCTCCCCCTGGTCTTGGTCTGCAAGCCATACTAGTGGTATAACATTAGCAGGAGGAGTGAATGAATAATTACAGCTGCCAAACTAGACACTTCCAGCATAGTCCTTTGCTCCTTACAGGACCAAGTTCTTCAAAGTGAAGATCAGTTTATTTTTAGCTGTGTTTTCAATGAATATTTTTCCACCCAAGAGGTTTTTTTTCCCATTCCACCAGCAGTGAAGATATTGTTATATCTGATTTCACTGCTTTAATTAAGCACTTCTCAGTGCACGATCAGTTCTATTTTAGGCTGGTTTAAAGTTTATTTGAGATGTATACTAAGAAGGGCAACATAATTGCAAAGCCTGCTTCATCCTAAGAAGAAAATGTTGCTTTGATTTCCTGAAGGTTTAAAAAAATACATGTAATTTTTTCCATAAAATTCTTTTTAATCTGCATTCTAAAAATACAAGTGAAAAATCACCAAACCACCAGAGCCTTTATGCTGTGTGCTGAACACCTAGCTTGGCTTTTTTATTTTTCAGAGGGTAACAGTGGTTAATATATATAGATGTGATCATAAAACCTGGGGGGAAATCTCTGGCTGAGGCAAAAAGGTCTTCTCATCCATTCCCTTCCCAGAGATGGAATGAAATATTCCAACATTGTTGATAAAAGTCTCTACAGCTTTCCTAGGGAGTCTGCACAACTGCTTCCTCCTACTTAGTGTCAGGAAACTCTTTCCAATCCATAACCTGAACCTTCTTTGCTGCAATTTAAACACATTAATTTACACCCTAGCTGTCAGGCACGTAGGGATCAGTGTTCAATCCCTCCTGCATCCTATTTTCATGTATTATGTTCTCCCTCACGAATTCCCTTCTTTCAGCTGTGCAAGTTCCTTGATTTCTTCTAATTTTCTGCATAAATCCTGTTTTCTAGATGTTTGATCATACAGATCGTTTCCTTCTAGACCCTGTTTTCAGAAGTGAAGCTTGCCAAATCTGAAAACCATTCCAGACAATGTCTCCAGTACAATTTATAGTGGGAATATTGTGCAGCAATCTTCCTCAGATGTTTAAATGTGATTTTAAAATACATTTTTCTTACAAAAGGCATAGCAACAGTTCTGGACCAGAGACAGGTAGCAGGCCCCTGCAGAACCCTATTTGACACATCCTTCTATTCTGCCAGTGATCCAGAGAGATCTAGTCAATGAATAGAGTGTCCAGCTTGTTTTCATTGCTGATTCATCACAACATTTCCACAGGTTGCTTTCTTAAATGTGAGGCAATGTCAAAAATCACACTGAAGTCAAGGTATCTGATACCAGCTGCTTACTTCTTATCCACAGGGTAACTGGTGATTCCATGCTGATCATTACTTGACTTCTCTTTTTATCCATTTTGATGTTTACAAATAGTTGATCTGATTAGCCAGTCAAGTAATTTTCAGTGAATTAAGCTTAATTTCTTTGGGCTGTAATTTTAATTCCTTCCTGTCAGCATCCCTTTTATAAAGACTGGCAAGATGGTTGTTATTAACATTTGCCTGGAATTCCAGCCTTGTCCATGAGGTGCCAAAGGGCTCCTTATTGCTTTAGTAATTTCTCTGAATATTCTACAAAGCAGTTGAGTTGGTTTAAATGATTGGAAGATATTTGACAGACTTAGGGGTTCTTTTACTTCCCCCTTTATCACAAGTGTTCATGGTACCACACATCAGTTCAGGGCTGACCTTTTCAGGAGACTGATGCAGAAAAAGGCATCATACATTTCACTCTTCTTGGAATCATTTGCTGAGAGCTCTCCCTCTTTTCTATAGAGCAGACCAGGTTTTTTTAGTCCTTCTCATCAGTATTTTGCTGATGAATGAGCTCAGATCACCCTTGATACCCCTTGCAATAGCATCATTTTTTGAGACCTTTTCATTATCTTCCTCTATTTCCATATTATTCCTTTTGTCTTTACTGATCTCCTTTTCTATCAATTTTCTGTATGTGACTGAAATCAGTAACTAACCTGAAATTGAGACATGTTGGGTCTTTTATGACTGTTCCTGTCCTTCTACATTTAGATCCCCTGAGCCAGCATCATTCCTATCTTTTGGCTGAGAAGCTGCTAGCCTGCCTTAACTCATTCTGTCTTCAGTTCTGGTTTCTCTGGGATTGCACACTGCAGATCTCTGAGTTTATGGCACCTTTTGCCCTTGAAATCCCCTGCTTTTCTGGTCTTCCTCCTTCTCTTCTAAAGAGTAACGAACTTCCATTGAAATTCGATTTCTCTTCCAGTGAAACTGGGATAGTCACATCGAGAGAGGTTTCCTCTTCAGTTGCTCACGTGTTTCAAAAACTCACTAGGAATTTGTGATCATGTCCCCACACTAACACCTGTAACCATGTAAATCCCCTCTCATAATCAAGTCATGCCCTGGAGAATCTTGGCAGTTCCTCACAAAAAACCTAATCCAAATCTTCTTGAGAGGATGGAACTGATAAATTAGTTTCCTCTACAGACTTCAGAGTGCTTTTAGCTACACACTCATCTCGTTTCAGAGAGGGAGAACCTGTGGCTGAGAAGTTATAGCCAGTGTTGCCAGTAGTGGCATGCTACTGTCTGGGTGCCCATCTTCAGACTGCTGGAGTGGCAGGATTTATTTCACCTGAATTTCAACACCAACAGTATAGAAATATCTCCCTTTGCACTTGGTACCTCTGCTGGTTTGGGGGTTTTTTTCCAGTCAGTGAGGAGGAACAGACACATTAGGATGTATTAATTTATCTGACCTATTTCAGGTATCATCTGTAAAACTGGATGACTTGACTATCACTTGAAGACCTTGGCACTAAGAGCAGAAAGGAAATTTGCACAGGAGGAGTGACCAGGCCTTTCCCCATACTTTGTGCTTTACAACTGTGTGGTTTAACCTTGTGTTTTCATCAGTGTCCAGGAGACACTATGCCAGGCTATCACCCCTGTATCTTTTTTAGATCTTGCTTGTAAAAGGATTTTGAGGTTGATTTAATTCCATACTTCCTATTCCATGGTCTTCTTTGTTTGAAGATTTCTACTTTGTTCTGCCCATAGCAGAGACTGGTGGCCATCCTATCACTGTAATCACTGGTTTTTTGGTGTTATTTCCTACAACTGCTGATCTGTCCTGTATCACAGAGAGCTTTCAGTAAAGTTATAGCAAACCATTCACCTGAGCATTTTATTAATAAAACTAGAACATTGCCCACCTTTGGAAGGTGGCCAGTGTTCTAGTTTTATTAACAGAAGCTGTCCTTGGCTGGTAGCAATTAAACATTGAGGTGCCAACTACCTGGTGGTCTCTGTAAAGCACGTACACGGGCTCAGTTTACCTGCAAGTTCCCTTCAGCCCTTCCCTTACTGGGTAACACAGAACAGGACGGGGGGGACAGAAAACATGAAGGGTGGGAATGTAGAGCAAAGAGCCTTTTGCTCTAGAGGTGCCTTTCCTGAAGCCCCCACCCAAACCCAAAGGACAGGACCCAGTCCCATCCTCGCTCTCAGAGCACATGGGGCTCTTAGGCTCTCAGGGCTACGAATGCAGGATGTATCACAAGGCATTTTTAAAGATGATTTACAATTAATGAGAAACCTTTTATATACAGTAGACACAAACTTCTTCTCAAAGTATCACAGTCAGAGAGGAAACACTCTTCCCTTTTCCCCCCTCCCACTCTGCCAGCTCCTTGCGTGTCAAATAAAGCTCCCTGCTCTTTGCTGCTTCTCATTTTGCTCTGCCTGGCTGCTGTTTCCTCTTGTTGGCACAGCACAAACCTTGTTGTTCCTCTTTCTTTTGTAGCTCCACTTTTAAGACATCTATTGAGCGAGATATTTTCATCTTTAATTAAACTCTACCTCGCAGTCCTCTTAATGCAAATGCTACATTGGGGGAAAAAAACCCCAAACCCACACCAAATAAAAACCCAAAGAGAAAAACCAACTCAACCCCCCTGTTCTGTTCTGTTTGCACAACAAAGGCCAGCAGGATTGTTTCAAGAAATCCTGAAAAAGCAGTCTCGAAAGCAATCAGTGTGATAATTTGTTTTTGACATTTTGTTACTTGGATATCTGTGAAATATTTCAAAGCAAAATGTTTCCATCTAAATTTCATCTCCTTGCTCAACGTTACTTTAACCAGATGCACTTTTCACTTTTAAATCATCACCACACAGCTGTTGGTACATTAATTCTGCAGTGCCACTTTTGTGACGCTGCCTCTTGCCTATTACTTCTGCACATCAGTATTCCTAGTTCCTGCACTGAAACTATGAGATCTTGGACTATTTTGTCACTGTGAAATCTCATTAGCATTTTAAAAGCATGCCAAGAGGGAAGGACAGCAGACATGACATCCAGTAACCTGCACTGTACCTTGCCAGGGTACAAGAGGAATACGACTGTCACGGCAGAGACCGCACGGTGTGGTACACTCACAGGGAACCAGAGACTAGGTGTCACACTAACTCAAGCAGTCACGACCTGCACTGACATTTGGGGTACTCCTATCCTATTAGAGGAAAGCAGGGAACCCATCAGTATGTTACCTTCAACAGAGCTGGCTGGAACTAAGTGTTCTATTCTCAACTGGTTATCTGAAAGAGAATCTGACCAGGCTGGTAGAATCTCTGCAGGTCTGTTGAGGAGTGTGTCAAGGTGACAAAAAGTACATTATAACCTGGAAGGGACTGAGGCTTAGTGGCTCCAGGAGTGTAATCTGGTGCTTGTGTGCTCTGACTCTGTACATCGTACCAGGGAGAAGGTGCAATGTCCACACACCCTAACTCAGAAGGGTATCTGGAACAGCCCCCATGCCCAACAGTATGTTCTTCATAGGAATGTCTCCATCACTTTGGTGAAAAAGCTTTGGTGAAAAGCATCTTCTGATCAGTAAAGGGTCCACAAAACTGATCATTATGTACACATCACCCCTCCACTACATACAGCCTTCCTCAAGAGTAGCCAGAATGTGAGGGCTGTGCTCAGAGCAGGGGACTGAAACCCAGGCTCTCTTTCTTGTGGCAAATCTTTAATTACTGTGCTTTTATTCAACAGCTGCACTTCACGGTTTGTAAGTGAAAGGGAGAGATCCCTTTAAAATAACATGTATAGCGGGTTGCATTTGGGACAGTATCCAGCACCTGGTGGTGTCTCCTGAAGTCAACTGACATTCAGGGACAAGAAGGACAATACACTTTATGGTTGTAAAAATGAGCTTAGCCTCTCTGGGTCAGAGAATAGTTTTATTCTCGCTGTTTGGGATGGATAACGTGAAGCAGAGAGATGACACACTTCCCCAGTGAAGGAGGGGCACAGCTAGGAGCACAAATAAAAGCACCAACTTGTATTACCTTCTGCTAAATGGCAGGACACACACTGCATAGGCACAGATTTCCTGAAATGTCATCTCACCAAGAGAACAGAGAAGGCCAGAACCTATGATTAGAAAAATCTAGGAATGGAATGAATCTATGAGAAAGAAAACTCTAGCTCCTGTGAGCTTATCTCACTGTCCCACCTGGGACCACGAAGTCCTAGTCATAGCTGAGCGGTTAAAGCAGGTCCTCTGAGCAGCATAAACAATATCTAAAGAAGAAAAATGTTAGCTAGGAGAACAACACACCTTGTAGTGCCCAAGTTCAGAGAGTTCAGGCATGGTATGGTTAGGTAATGGGGCATCCTTTGGTTTCCATGACACCAGGACCAAGCTTGGCCCTTGGCCCCAGGTGCAACAGCCACTCTTTGCCCACCCTACATATGTAAAGACTGGGTAATCTGAAGGCTACAAGCAGTAGCCCAGCTCTCTGCTTTTAATGACATCGGTGGTTGGATGAGCATTATCACACACACACATGTTCTTTCTTTTGCACAGCCACACTCACTCAGGTGATTGACACAGGGGAAAATGAGGAAGCCAGCATGTTCCCTGACAGGGGTCAGCACTGCCCCCTTCACTCTGTGACAGACAGCTGTCACACAGACAGGGCAGCTGCCTCACCCCGGGCAGATTCATCCATGAGCAAATCATAGACTCACAGAATGGGCTGGGTTGGAAGGGACCCCAAGGACCACAGAGCTCCAACCCCCCTGCCACAGGCAGGGACACCAACCTCAGGCCTGGAGCTACACAAGGTTGCCCAGGGCCCCATCCAACCTGGCCTTGAACACCCCCAGGGATGGGGCATCCACCCCCTCTCTGGGCAGCCTGTTCCAGCCCCTCACCACTCTCTCTGTAAAGAACTTCCCCCTAAGATCTAATCTAACCCTTCCTTCCTTCAGCTTTAATCCATCCCCTTGTCCTGTCATTGTCTATCCTTTTAACAAGCTGATTCCCCTCCTGATTCAACATCCCCAAACGATGCTCCTCTCAGCAGCCCTCTCTAGGCTGCTTAGAGAAGGTGCTGTGACTCCTCTGTACAACACACTGTGTAGCTGCTCATCACTCTCTACTGTAAATTCTCACCCATCACTCCAAGGAATGTTACCTCTTGGGCCCTGGGTGGACAAAGCTCTTTGCTCACCTTGCACCAAGACTTTTACACCACCAGCCCAACACGGGGCAGCTTCCTGTGGAGAGGAAGGATGCAAGTTGTGACCACTTCTCTAGAAAATGTAACTCATGTTGTAAAGAGGATATAATTTCCTCCTCTTCCTCCGTGCCTCACACAGAAGAGACAAGAGGGAATAGGCATGAATTAAAATATAGGAAATTCCACTTTAACAGAACCCATCTTTTACTGTGAGGGTGGTCTCTCAGGTTGTCCTGAGAGCTTATGGAGTCTCCATCCACAGAGATATCTAAACCCTGGCAAGACACAGCCCTGAGCAGCTGACTGTAGCTGACCCTGCATGGAGCATGGCAGTGGAGTAGACAATCTCCAGAGACACCCTCCAACCCCCACTGGCCTGTGAAAAGGGCAGCCATATCATACATCAGTTTGAGGAGTTGCTTCCTTTAGGCTACACCTTTGTGACAAGACACATTTTATTCCATTTACAGCTAAAATAAACAGCTTTTAATCAAGGTTATTATATGGGCTGAGGGGGGCACTGATGCCGTATTAAAAAAAGAAAAAGGAAACAAAGTCCTTTCAGTTTTGTGAAGTTATTCAAAGAAAAACAGCTGTACCTGAGACAAGGGTGTCTTGATGGACTGATAAATTCTTCACTTGATGCAACTGAGGTCATTAATTGTTACTATCCAATGGATGCAAAGAGCAGAGGAGGCTCTGGATGCTGCCAATATCCCAGTATGCTAGCCCTCTGCATTGCTCAAGGGTAGTAGTGTCCACCTATTTTCAGTGGAATTGAGAGTGCCCAGGTGTCTGTCATGAAAGACAAGCAGTGACACAACATAGATGTTCAACCACCACGACAGCAGCTCCCTACCTCCTGGAGGCACTACTGTCCCAAGGTATCCTGATGATAGCTGAGGGTGCCTGCTGATGGTTGCAACCTTACAGCCTCATGCTGCTGAGTGTGTGGAGCCTACCAAGTTCTGTGCTCCTCTGTAAAAATGGCATAAACGGGGAGCAAACGGGGACTTAGACCCTGTTTTACTTTTTGGTCTGCAGAATATGTTATTAGTCTATGCAAAGTAGAAGAGTTTCCATGGAAAACACTGGGAGTCCTGGGTAAACATGATTCCTCTGGTGGTCAGGGCACTCTGCTGAGAGACTGAGGTGTTGCTTCAAGGCACGGCTGAGAAACAAGTCCCTTTGATCTCTCACATCCTGAGACAGAACTACCACCACTCAGTGTCTAGGCAAAAGGGGCACCACAAAGGGCTGATGGGAATCAGAAGTGGGCTTATGGAGGAGCCTACTAAACACACACGACCTCTTCCCTCTGGGTCGGAGTTAGGCACCTGCCTTCATGGAATGGAGAGGCTCTGACCCCATCTTCTTCCCTGGGATCACCTCCTGGCTAGTCTAGGCAGTGTCCCAGCCGGGGAGGTGTTTGTGGTTACCTCCTTACGTTTCTCATGCTTCCACTTGCTGTGTGTGTAACCTCAGCCCTGGCTCCCACTAAGCAAAAGACACGAGGGAAACCCCTTTATGGAAAGAAACCCTTTTATGGAACTAAATTACTAACCTGAGAAAGGACTATTTATTTACTTATTGTTAGTTCAGCTCTGTTTAGCTTTGAATTTTCTTGGCAAAGGAACACAGGGTGGTTATCTTTAGTTTTGACCTCTTGATGCACTGATAGCATGCTCCGATGTCTATATGACAGATATTTTATATGAATCTTAATTAAAAGGACAGTATTATTCCCTTAGATACTGCAAAACTCTCTTCTTTCCTCTGAAAATCAAAAACACACGACGGCATTTCTTTCCAGCTGAAGTTCAGGAAGGGGGTGATGCTACAGGTAAGGTTAGGTTTGCCTGATTTACTGCAGAAGAAATACACTGGTGGAGTAGAAAATAATTTTCCACTATGCAAAGGAGAAAAAAAAATACACAAATTTTATCAAAGAAATAAAAGACAACTGCTTCTGCAACAATTCACCTGCTAAATCAAAAGCTTCTATGCCAGCACACAGTACCAAGTGGGGAAGGTTAGCTGATATTAGGGACACACCATAAAAGCACCTATTCTGAAAAAGTGCTTTTAACTGAAGGCACCAGGGTTTTTTCACCTGTAGAAATGTACACAGTCCCCAGAAGTACAAGCTGGAAACCACATAAAATAATCATTTGCTTTTCTCAGAACTAGCAAGGTCACAGCTGGAGTTACACATTAATTGTGGGGCGCTGTACTGGGGCATGAAAGAATACATGGACCATTAGGAAAAGGCTATGAAGAGAGCAAAATACTGATCTGAGATGTGTAAAACAAAATCTGTTGTTAGGACCCCAATACAGCTGATAAAAACAAATGTATGGTTGCAGAGCCTGCAGGACTGTGCTCCTGCCTGGAGCAGCTGAGGGCATCTGGCCAAAGCACAACAGTCTTGTGAACATCCGGAGAGCCCAGCATGCAGCTGAGATAAAGAGCTGGAGCACACCATCAGTCTCACAGAACAGCAATGCCACAGAGAAGATTAAGAAAGGGTGATGCCATTGGTAAAACACACTGAGAAAGTGACACCATAGATAAGACTGAGAAAGAGCAACTCCGGGTCAAAAGAAGGGTCTGGATGTTAGTCTCCAGAATGCACAAGGCTGGATTCCTTGTGGAAGCTGTGGGATCTCCAGCAACGCAGGTTTCAAATGGCAGATGGGACAAAAGTCTATCGGGGAAGGGTGGGGGGGAAAGCTGCATATAATTGACCTCCTCTAGGAACAGAAGCAGACCTCGTGGACTTGGGAGATCTCTCTCCCATGATTTAATGGCTGTTAGCAAAGGTTAGGATCAACGCTGTATTTTCATCATACAAGAAACACACCTGAAGGGAGATGTTACAATGGCAAACGAACAACAGCAGTTGGCATAACTGGGCTTAGCTATGTTGTAAGTTACTTTAAATTACCAGTCTTCTAGGTAATAGCATAGTCCTAGAGACACAAAACACCCAAACCTTGATGCCCCCAGGAAACGTAAAACCAGCCCGATGACATCTCTCACAAGCAAATGCACTCCAGCCCTAAGGAACTGTGTGCTGGGGAGAGGCTGAGCAGAACCCTTGTAAAGGTTCAGGTGTTCTGCAAGCTGCAGGACGGGCAGCACAAACTCTCCCGCAGAAAGCAAAGCATCTCGGAACTCCTGCTCAGGGAGCAAGGGTTAACGGCGATTTCCCAAAGAATTGTGTGCAATTAAGCAGTCATTCCTCTGTGCCCATGTCACACACGCGGAGGGAGACTGATGTGAATCGAAGACACCGTTCCTAAGATGTAGTGGCCCCGTTTGTCACGGCGGTGAATGCAGACAGGATTGCCTGTCTGTAACTGAAGCGAGCCCCGTTCCTCGGGGCTTTCTAGCTGCCCGCAGCCGCCTGAATGACGACTTTCTGTTGACACCCAGGGGCTCCCTGGGGTGCTTATGTCAGTCCCTGGTGCTGTCCCTTTTTGTCTTCATGTACTCCTGTCAGCCCCTCCGGAATGTCTATCCAATATCACCTTCCCCCGAAGGCTCCTTCAACATGAACTAACCTGGGTTTGCTCACACACGAAAGAAGCGGTGCCCACTCACTTGTTGGTCCTGCCGCAGAACGCCCAAAGAGCCGAGTGGTTTGAAGCCCCCCAGCCTCTCCCAGCCCCGCACTCCAAAGCCGAACACCACTCAATCTATGTTCTAGCTGTTAAGACCACACTAGGTTCTCAGAAAGGTCCCGTCTGAGCTTACAGCCTATGAAACCACCTGCCTCCCTATCGGAGACTGGCCGTAGTAAGGCTTCCCAGGATGGAAAAGACACACAGCTTTTGTTTCAGGCTTTCGGCTTGGGGTGCGACTGTTGTCTCACCAAGTTCCTCTGCGCAGGCAAGCCAAACTCCCTGGGAAAGTCTGGCAGCCGCGGCGCTGCCGCCCCGAGCATCGCGCCCGGAGAGCGACCTGCCGGCCGGGCTGCCGGCCCGCGGGCTGCCCAGCCCGCCCCGGAGAACGGAGCGCTCCCCGCCAGCGCGGTGCTCCCCCCAGCGCGCTGCTCCCCCCAGTGCGCTGCTCCCCCCAGTGCGCTGCTCCCTGCCAGCGCGGTGCTCCCCTCAGTGCGGTGCTTCCCCCCAGTGCGCTGCTCCCCCCAGTGCGCTGCTCCTTGCCAGCGCGGTGCTCCCCCCAGTGCGCTGCTCCTTGCCAGCGCGGTGCTCCCCGCCAGCGCGGTGCTCCCCTCAGTGCGCTGCTCCCCCCAGTGCGCTGCTCCCCCCAGCGCGGTGCTCCCCCCAGTGCGCTGCTCCCCCCAGTGCGCTGCTCCCCCACAGTGCGCTGCTCCCCCCAGCGCGGTAATCCCCCCCAGTGCGCTGCTCCCCCCCAGCGCGGTGCTCCCCCCAGTGCGCTGCTCCCCCCAGTGCGCTGCTCCCCCCCAGTGCGCTGCTCCCCCCAGCGCGGTGCTCCCCGCCAGCGCGGTGCTCCCCCCAACGCGGTGCTCCCCCCAGCGCGGTGCTCCCCGCCAGCGCGGTGCTCCCCCCAACGCGGTGCTCCCCCCAGCGCGGTGCTCCCCGCCAGTGCGCTGCTTCCCCCCAGTGCGCTGCTCCCCCCAGTGCGCTGCTCCCCCCAGTGCGCTGCTCCCTGCCAGCGCGGTGCTCCCCTCAGTGCGGTGCTTCCCCCCAGTGCGCTGCTCCCCCCAGTGCGCTGCTCCCCGCAGCAGCGCCTTTTCGACAGGAAGAGGGGAGAAAAAGTGGCAGCAAGGAGAAAGGACCGGCACGGAACCTGCCGTAAGGCACCGCACCCCAGGAGCTGGGGAGGTGAGAAGGGGCTGTGCCTCCCCGCCCGCCCTCCTCGCCCCAGCGCCCCGACCATCGCCCCAGCGCCCCGAGCCTCGCCCGTCCCTCCGCGGCCGCCGGCCGGTCCCGCCGCTCACCGATAGTGGAAACGACGGTGCCCACGAAGTAGAAAGCGCCGGTGAAATCCCATCGGGGCCGGATGTCGTCGACGCGGATGCCGGCCACGCTGGCCTCCTCGTACTCCCGGAGGAAGTGCCGGAGCTCGGCGCGGCTGAGGTTGTGCCGCCGGGTGAAGTTCTCCAGCCGCTCCTCCCAGCGCTCCTTGGCCTCCCGCTCCGTGGGCAGCTCGATGGCCGAGAAGACGGCGGCGCCGCACAGCATGTAGAGCACGATCAGCACCGCCAGCAGGAGGAACCGCGCGTTGTCCGCGTTCAGGCGACCCGCGCTGGAGCAGCAGCCGCCGCGACACGCCATCCTCCGCCCCGCGGGACCGGGCTGCCGCGCCGCCACGCTACGTCGGGGCCCTCCCGCCGCCGCCGCTGCCGCTGCCGCCGGGCATCACGGCGCCGCCCGCCAGGCGTGCGCGGGGCCGCGGCCGCAGAGATCAGGGTGCCGCGGAGCCCGGCGGCGGCGAGCTGCGCTCCCGGGAGCCGGCCGGCACCTCCGTCCCGGGGACAGGGTGCTGCCCCACCGCGCCCGGCACGGCCCCGCGGCGGACTGGCTTCGGGCAGCGGCGCATCCTGCGGGCGAGGGAACCGCCCCGTCCCGTCCCACCCCACAGAAACCCTCAGCCCCGCCGCTCCCCGCTCCGGGATCCCGTCTCCGCCGGTTTCATATCCCACTCCTTCCCCCGCCCCGAGCACGTCGGAGCGGGGCGCAGGGACAGGCACCGCCAGGCGCCTCCTGCCTGGCGGGGGAGGAGGGTGAGGCGGGCCCGGCGGCAGCTCGCCCCGCCGCCCTCCCCCGCCGCCGTGGGGCACCTGTTCCGCGGAGGGCGGCTGCTCCGACCACGGAGTGCCCGCGCCATGGCCACCGGGCAGCGCCGGGCCGGGCGCCCGAGGGAAGCTCCCGTCAGCAGCGGCGCGGCTGCCGCCCCGAGGGTCTCAGGGCAGCGCAGGGTGGGACGGGCCGGCACCTGGCAGGGCGGGCTGCCGGATGGGGGGCTGCCCTGCGGCCGCCACCCCTCAGAGGGGCGGGGGTCTAGCCCGGTGCCGTCTTCCATCCCCTTCCCAGCGCCCGCGGCGGGCTGCCCCGTCCCGTGCCCAGCCCCGGGCCGTGGGGCTGGCGAGCGCTGTGCCGCCCGGGCTGACGGGCCCTCTTGCACGGGCCAGGAGTATAAACCCACAGATAGAGATACGCCCCTACTATCAAAGCAGTAAAAATTACCCCCTTTTGCCAAAAGAGGGCACCTCTCTCTCTCCAGGTCTGGTTACCGGTTCCCCTCTCGGGAAGTTCTTACATCTCCATCCTCCAGCTCTGGGCAGGCGAAGGGAAATGGTGTGTGGAGACAGGGGCAGCTCGCCAATTGCAGGGTAGTTTAAAAATGCATTATTCCCAGGGCCGAAGAGCTCTCGATCCAAACTTTCTGGAAAAATGATTGTTTCTATAAAAAGAAAAAGCTAAAGTCAGCAATATCTAGCAATTACTACAGTGCTGAACTCTACTGTAAAATACTCGGGGTCTAGAATTCGGGTCTGTAAAATGTATTAGTTATAAACACTCCTTTCCAGTGAAGGGCAACCTACATATATTTTATCTTAAAAGCAGGTTAATGAGGTGATACTACATCTACATCTGCCCCCTTCCTCGGTCTGTACGGCATACGTTGCAGTTAACAAGCAATGGGGATGAACATTAGCAATGAGAGGGGAAGGGGGGTAATCCTACATGCAGTGTCAGAGCTGTGGTCTCACAGCCTGAGGTGTACTTGGGTGTCAGTCCTGGGGTGGGCTGTGGGAAGTTCTGTGCCAGTGCTTGCAGGGCATGAGGGAACAAACCTGTGTGGGCACAGAGAGAAGCCAAACCCTTGTCCCACCATGCACAGTAAAGCAACAGGCAAGGGTGCATGGGGCTCGTGCTGCCTCTTTGTTTTTCCTATTTGTTGTTATTCACAGGTGATACATAACACATCGTGTTGCAGGATCTGACTTCCTCTTCATTAGTTTTCAGCACAGACAGACACATGGCAGTTAAAATTAGCAGCAACGCTGGGAGATGTGAAACAGCCAAAAATAAAGGAGACGAGATGCCAGTCAAGCTCTGTGCCACGTGCTAAAGGTAACTCCATGCTTCCATCAAAACTACTGGTGTATCTTTATTGGTAGTTCCTACTACAGAGAAACCTCCCAACCCTATATATCCCTGCTTTGCCACTCTTTGCCAGCCAGAAAGATGGGTCTAAGCAGTGCTCTCCCAGCCAACCGAAGCAGATGGAACACCCTCACCATCCACTGAAGTCTCTGTCCATCTGAATCGTCCTTGGGTGGTGTGGATTAGCACAGCAGGAACAGGAAGGAGCCTTTAGCTGCTTGCACCCATGATGTTGATGTGACTGCCCAAAGGAACGTGAAGAACAGTCACATTATCCAAAGAATTATCCAGGGATGTTGAGTTCCTCCTATTACTATGTGCTATTTTGTTAGTGAGGAACAGTTATTTTTGTGTTGGTCTTGGGTGTAGAGGGAGCATTACATTAATGTAGGCAGGAACATCTGGCAGGGTTTTGAAAGACAACAAAATGTGCTGCTGTCCCTGGGTGTCAAAAATTGCAGTTCCCTTAATTTGTAAAACCTGATCGCCACCACACTGAAACACTGTGAAAGATGTGCAGTGATTTACTCTCCTGGGAAAGCATCTTTCAAAAGACAGGCTCCCAGTTGGGGGATACAGCAAGTGTGAGTTGATGTTGACTGTAATCCTGAAGTAGAGAATGAGAAGGTGGCTGACAAGTATTGCAGGTGTTGGCACCTTTTCTTCCTTTACTTCTGCTGTTTTAGTTAATGTGCTTATTCTAAAAAACCCACTTCCTTGTAGAAAAGGCCACTATTGCCATTGCTCTTGGGTAGATAGCTGCAAACAGTGATGCAGTCGCCCATTCAGAGCATTTAAGGCAGGCTGAATAAAGACACTCAATGTGTTCACTGGTGTAAGGAAAACACAAAAAGCTCTTTCAATTCAGGTTAAAAGATGGTTAAACATTGAAATGAACTCGAAGTTAGCATCTTGTGAGCCGGAGCACTGAATGTATTGCTGTTAACCTCCTCACAGCCACTTGTGGCACTGTCAGGAGACCCGTGACGTTTGCCTACACCTCAGCACCACAAGCACACGGCTCCTTCACCTCTGTGTGTGCAGGTTGGTGGTGAAGCTTCACACCACTGTGGATAATGAAAGAAACCCGGTGTGCTTACTAGTTCTGTTGCTGATGTTGAATGATAACCCTGTAATTAAAAAAGCTACAGTCACTGAGTATGCTAGTAATGGTTACCAACACGTGTCCAGGCAGAACAGAGCTGTTATTAATGTATCAGCAAATTAAAGACTCACACAGAGATGTAGTTACTCTCATTAATAGTGTCAGTACTTTATAATTAAACATCTCATTTGGAAGTGATAAGCTGGCACACTTAACTAAAATGCTATGGGGAAGCTATGGGAGAGCTGCAATTTACTCTGAGCACATTTTATGCAGCATAAAACATCTTGCTAAAAGAGCAAAGAGACCACCTGTTACCTTTGACACCAAACAAAACTTCTAATGGAACTTAAAAACCTTGATGTTGAATGAATTTGAAAAAAAAAATCCCCAAACTTGATGAACCTGTGACACTGGGGGCATCTAGAGCAGACTAAACTGTTCAGCATCCCTGTTGCTTTGTTGAGTTTCCAAGAAATTGCACACCTCTGGGGGAATGGGAAAATAAGGGATGTTGCTTCTTGCTTTTATCTAGTGTGCTCGTCCCTCACAAAGGAGAAGATGCTTAGCAGTAACTATCACTGAACCTGGCTGTATAGAGGAGATTTTCAGACATGAGGAATGTGAAAACTTTCTCCATCTCTTTTGTGTCAGTTACTAAAGTGTGGCTGGTAAAGAGCATCGTATTCTTGGAGAAGACAGTATTTCATTTATACTCAGAAATATCCTCCTATAGGGGTATTTTTACATGAAGATGTTTGGGAATTAACTTTTATAGCTGGGAAAGGAAGGCAGAAAGACCAGGCTTATGTCTCTACAGGGGACTCCACAAGAGCTGTCCTCACAAACAGCTTAGGCTTCTGGAAGCCACTTTCCAGTTATGTGTTCTTTAACTTCTAAGCATTTCAAGAGGTGAGGAAAACAGTTGGGTTGAAGCCTTAGTTTTCCAAACTACATCACAAACAAGCACAATTCAGGGCAAAATCTTTTTGCTTGTTCATGCTTCTCTACACTGGGTCTAGACCTGTGCATAGCAGTGATTTAAGGGAGAAAAGGAGACACACAAATCGCCTTGTGTAAAGTCAGAACAGAGTCAGGCAAAGAGCTGGCAGGAGAATCGAGGAGCCCCCTCATGTTCCTCCACTCTAAGCAAGGCAAAACACTGTCAACTGAAAGATGAACTTCTGATTAATACAACTGGGTTGCAATACCTTGAAAGCACTGCAGCAACATTTAGAAAGCAGTAACCAGGAATTTGTTTGAGCAGAGAGAGAATTTTGATAAGCAGAGAAGCAGAAGAGCTGGTATATTACAAAAAGAAAAAAGCCAAGCATAAAGACTGCAGAAAAAAGTAGGAACCTACTTCTCTGAACAGCTTACACAGCTCCTCTCACCCTACTGTACTTCTTGCTGTTTTTCTTTTGCCCTTCAGGGTGCCAACTGCAGCTGCTCAGATTCAAAGAAACGCTGAGGTACGACAGAACTGCTACAAACTGATGTAAGCATCCAGTTAGCATCCGGATACCCTGTGTCACAGGGATTAATTCCACAGCAGTAAAAGGTCAGCAGCTTTACTGATGTCAGTAGGAATGTCTATAGGATTAGGCAGCATCCTGCATTACAAAGGACATTACATCTCCATTCTAGCTTTATCAAATACACACACTGGGTAGCCAGAGTGTGGCACAGTGAGTAGTGATGTCCTACATTATTGATCTCAGTATTTAGTTCTTGGTATCGATCTTTATTTATTAATTTTCACTTACCTGGGCTTTTGTGTGCAGTTATTTCCATTACTTTGCTTGCATAGTTACAATATCAAATCCATAGGAAGCCTTCGCAGCAGGAAGTACAAGGAATTAATTCCTGAAGGAAGAACATCGATGCATTTAGGGAAGTCACCAAATGAGATGGCTGTGGTACTGATGCATGCTTGCACACCTAGCATGGAACAAAACACACGGTACCCTTCACACCTTTTTTTACCTTTTGTGGTGCTGGATTTAATTCCAAATGCAGTGACAGGACTCTAGGTAGATCCCTGCATCACGGTCTGCAACAAACCAGAATCAGATCCGTGCTTTACCGGATGACTCCAGTAAGACACTGCAGCGCTACGCTGTCATGGACAGACAATTTAACCTTTTCAGAATCCCAAGCAACCACTAAGTTTCCTTCCTTGTCCCAGGAGAGAGCAAATCTCTTAATTACGTTAACCACCGCAGCAACAGAGTCCAATATTGAGGTGCCACTGTGAAACCAAGTTTTCAGTCGTCCACCCCGAGGTCTCCTTCTGTGGGGTGCCACATCCTTCTGCAGCTCTGCAGAGTTTCCTTCCCTTCCAGCCTGCGGCCTCTCTGATGGGTGGTTTGTAACACCAGCACGGGACCCTCTCCAGCTGGGGGTTAGGAGTCAGCTGAGCTTCTACAGAACATCACCCATCCCCTTAGCCATTAAAATTGGCCAGGGCTTGATCAAATAGTTTTAGCCATCTCGACACAGAAAAACCCACCGCTTCCTTCTTTGCAACTCTGTGCTGCAGGAATGGAGGCACATTATTTGCACCACAAGCATTGATAAATGAACTGATAAATATTGATACAATAAACTCTTACACCGTTATTGTAATGGAAAGCACTTAATTTCAAAGAGGGACCAGAACAGATTCATTCTCAGCAGTAGCAAGAGAAATTCATCAACAATTTATTGAGTAAAAAAGATACTGTGCCACATAAACGTTACTTCTGCAGATAGTATTGTGGGGTTTTTTTTCCTCATTTTTAAATTTGAACTAAATTTTAAAAATAAAGTAGAAGCACACGAGTCTCAGACCTAAATAGCACTTTAACTAGATCCCAGAGTCAAATCCAGTTACATACGTCAGACATCCTGCTGTGGTTGGTCTAATTTGTTTTTGCCTCGTTATTCATAGCTCCACTTTGCAAACGTTAGGGCCTTGATGTGAAAAAATGGAATTTCAAAATATTCAGTACAAGAAAAAGTCTGTAGTTTTATTCTGACAGTTAAGAAATGTTCTTAAATCTGTCCTGGCACCTGCACATCTAGAAAATGACCACAGGTTTTGTCAAGAGCCTCCTGTACAGCCCAGGTGGGCTTGGGTTGCACAGGCCTGACTGCAAGACTGTTGCCACCTGGCAGTTTTAGTTCAGTTTTGAGGTTGTGGAGAGGTGGGTGATGGTCTCTTCAGCCAGGTGGCAGGAGATGGGACAAGGGGAAATGGCAAGAAGCTGTGCCAGGGCAGGGCCAGATTGGACATTAGAAACAAATTTGTTACTGAAAGAGTTGTCAGGGCCTGGCACAGGCTGCCCAGGGAGGGGCTGAGTCACCTTCATAGAATCATAGAATGGTATGAGTTGGAAGGGACCCCAAGGATCACAGAGCTCCAACCCCCCCTGCCACAGGCAGGGACACCAACCTCAGGCCTGGAGCTACACAGGGTTGCCCAGGGCCCCATCCAACTTGGCCTTGAACACCCCCAGGGACGGGGCACCCACCCCCTCTCTGGGCAGCCTGTTCCAGCCCCTCACCACTCTCTCTGGAAAAAACTTCCCCCTAATATCTAATCTAAACCTTCCTTTAGCTTTAATCCATCCCCCTTGTCCTGTCATTGTCTATCCTTTTAAAAAGTTGAATCCCCTCCTGCTTATAAGCTCCCTTCAGGTACTGGAAGGCTACAATGAGGTCCCCCCACAGCCTTCTCTTCTCCAGGCTGAACCAGCCCAGCTCCCTCAGCCTCTCTTCGTAGGGCAGGTGCTCCAGCCCTCTAATCATCTTCGTGGCTCCTCTGACCCCTCTCCAACAGTTCTACATCCTTCTTCTATTGGGGGCCCCAGCTCTGGACACAGGACTCCAGATGGGGCCTCATGAGGGTGTGTTCAAAAAAAGGGTAGATGAGGTACTTAGGGATATGGTTTAGCTTAGGATGAGAATGGTTGGACTTGATGATCTTCAAAGGTCTTTCCCAACCTTGTGATTCTGTGATTCTCTTCAGAGTCTCTCCCCATTCTGGAAGAGTCCAACACCAATCCCCCAGGCTCCGCTCTTTCCACACCTCTGCCACCCGACCCGGCCTTGCTGCTGTGCTTCTGCCACAGCCCAAGTTGCTTTGGGTCACAGCTTTTCCTGAGTCTTCCTAGCAGAACTCAGCACTTGGTTTATTTTATTCCCACCCATGGGCTTCAGAAAGAGCACTGCAGCTACTTGAACCTCGGAGAGCTGCAGTTAAATCATGCAGCCCTGCCAAACGAATGAGGTGGCAGCAGAACAGCTACACAGTGGGAGTATTTGCCATCCAGAGGGAGCTCTGAACAAGTAACCACGCTGTACTACGAGGTTTCCAGGCTGCAGGAGCAGTTGCTCCTACAACCCACAGCACCCAAGCCCATCCACTTCAGTTTAGTGTTCTGGACAGTACTTGGGTGTCTGCAAGGGGAAAGGGTGGGTGGGGAGGGGATTAGGAAACAACTTCCAAGACAAATATGGCAAGAAGCCAAACCAGCAAGTAAGAAGAGCTTGCATTAGAAGCATTACAAAGCAAAGTTTCAATCCAGTTTGAAATGTACATACTTAGAAGATAGAACAAAGGTTATATAAAGAAGATTCACTTTATTTATATAAATTTTACATACAATAACTTTTACTCCAGCTACTGGAGCAAACTGACAGTCTTTTAGAACAGTAAATATTACATTTGCTACAGCTAACAATGCAGACAGAGTTATCTGAGAGTAGCCTACACTTGTTTTAATCTTAAAAAGTGTATTAGGAACCACAGTAAGGAAAAAGAATATAAAAAGGTACTTAAAAATCCAGGTTCATTTATAAGACTATGGGTATAAATTCACCAAGAATCTCCTGATCATCAACACTTTAATGTTTCTTTCAACTACCAGTTAGCCATTACAGCAGGCATTACAGCTTAAAAACCAGAAATAAGTAGTTTTCCAAGTAGGGTGGCAGGCTCAGTGTCAGCAAGGGAAATGTCAGAGACTACTGGAAACATTCAGGAGGGAACCCACATATTTCCATGGGTATCAGGGGCGTTAGTGTAAGGAATATTCCAAATCCATGGTTGATCTGTAAACCAAAACAGAAACATGCTCATTACAAATTCAGTTGTTAGATGTAAAACTTTGATCCTCTTCCCCCACTTCTTTCTGGAGGAAGTTAGAAGTAAAAGTTCCCACTGATTTCCACACAGCCCCATGTGCAGATTCAGGTTACTAGAATTCAGCTGTTCTTTAAAATGATATGGTGTAGAGTTGTCAAAAGGCTTTTTGCTTTCCTCAAAATATTACTTAAATGTAATCACGATAACCCGACATACTCCCCACCAGCTGTACAGTAACTGTGTTTTAGATGGTAGACAAGAACAGTAACACAGCCAGCCAAGTTTGGCCTGGCCCACTGGCAGCAAGTTTTGTTCTGCACATCTCTTAACCAAGAGCACTGTAAGGAGGGGCTATAGGGTAGTTGTATTTTGCACACAGACAGCACGAATTCAGCACCTAACGCTGCCTGCGCTGCGAAACGTTCCCGTGCAAATCTCACTTCTCCCAACATGACATGTGTGGATGAGAACCAGGGTTCCAGCAGATGGTTCCCTCCCTCCACCTCTCAGAATACAGAAGCTATTCCCACTCCTGGGAAGGAGAAAAGGCAACGCAGCAGGAGCCAACTGCCAGCTCTGCAACCGACTCTAGACTCTTTCTCCTACCGCATCCATGTTGCGGAGAAGCAGCTGGTCTGTGAAGATGAGTTACTATTCTACTCCTCCCAGGCTACTCCTACTGAAATCTAGAGAGAATGCCTTCCAGCCTTTCAGTGATTCTCCTCAAGTAAGAAGTTTATGTAAGTCTCACCTGCTTTTCTCCTTCTACGAAATGAGCCCTGAAGTAGCACAGTGACATTAATCTGTGCAACACAGAGATGCAACTGACTCATACTGAGGATTACAGGAGTAGGTAATTTATCAAAACCAAGCTGCTCACCTACATGGTATATAAGTATACTTGCTAAAGAAGATTTACTACGTACTTGTCTACTGAAATTTTAATTACACTATAGATTATGATTACTATAGCCCAAATTTAAGTTCATAGGATCCAATGCCAGCTCTCACAATGTATGAAGAGAACAAGAAAGTGACAGAGGCAGCAATGAAGGGATGTATAAATTGCACAACAGTACACTGTGACAAGTACCACACTAATTAAACACGGGGCAGGAAGAACACTCCTAACCAAGTACTCATCACTACTTGCTACTGCAGCATGTTTAATTCTACTACTGTAGTTCTAGTATGTTGCAGTGAAACTATCCCTCCCCTATGCAAATGTTTTACTACTGTAAGCAGACAGTTTAGTAAGAGAGTAACAGGAAAATGCTTGAAATTACAATGAAATTGAATCTGTGTCCTGGTTTCAGCTATGATGGAGTTAATTATTTTTAGCAGTGGATGGAATGCCATGTTTGGGTGTTAGGATGAGAACAGTGCTGATAGCACCCTGATGTTTCTGGTTGTTGCCGGGCAATCAAGGACCTTTCTCAGTTCTTCATACTTCCTTACTAACGAGAAAGGAGGGGACGTAGCCAGGACAGGTGACCCGAATTGGCCAAAGAGGATATTCCATGCCAGTTACGTCATGCTCAGTATAAAGGGGGACTGGGGGGAAGAGGAGGAGACAACGCCAGGACGGGCAGTTTCCGGGTTCGGGGACGGCTCTAAGCTGTGCGGCCTGGGTTCTGTGGTTTGGTGAGAAACTGCATTGTGTATCACCAGTTTCATCTATTTTGTGCTTTAAACTTCTGTTATTGTTATATCTAGATTTCTGTTATTGTTTAGTAAACTATCCTTATCCCAACCTGCGTGGTTCTGGTTTATAGGTTGTGGTTTCTTTCCCTCCTTTCTTCCTTCCCTTTTCCCCCTCCCCCAACTTTCCTTCCCCCTTCCTTTTAAAAGTACAAGCGACTGTGTGGGGTGCGGCCCTCGGCCGGGGCAAAACCACGACAGTCATTTTGACGCCCAACGTGGGGCACGAACGGTTGGGATAATGGTAGATCTGACCCTAACTATCGCAATTAAGATAAGCACTGTTGTTTAAGCAATCTCTGGTCACGATGCTGTGGTATTTATTCACAAGGCTGTGTCCATGGCTGTGGCAGCAAAACCACCGCATGCTGTATACAATCCTGGCAGGATTCTTTACTCTCTCAGGTCTGCGGCTCCCATATTTGTTCCCATACTTCATTATAATGTATTTTATGATATCGGTCTATGATACAATAATATCGATGACCATGAGCTTAATCTGGTACTTGTATGAGGTTTTGCTGTCCTGTCCATTCTTTGGACAGGGAGGGGTTAATAACAGCACTGCTTTCTTTTCCTTTGGGCTAAATACAACAGCTCTTATGACAATTTTTGAAAACCTTCAATATCTCTGGGATATTCAAACTAGCATTTTGCTATTGGTAGGTTTGGGGCAGATGGTTCAGTTTTTGTTATATATCAAGCATAGGTTTATGAATACCACTGAAGAGCTTTCTCCGAGACAGAATAATCACGAGTGGCAGGGCATGTGGCAAAGTATGGGCAAGTACCTAGGTACTTTCTCACGCCCGATGGTTTGGAACTTCACTCCTGAACAGCTACAAGACCCCGATCAAGTGACTGCATACCTAAGGAAAAATTGCTGTAGGTTTCCCAGAGACGGACACCTTACTGCACTGTGCTGGGCTCTGGCCACTATTTATCAAACACTGCTTGATAGCAGGCAGCACTGTCAGTACTGTCAGGGAGAAGGGAAAGGAAACAGACTGGCAGATACTATAGCTGCTGCAACCACTGGGGCTGACACTGCAGCTACTGCAACCCCTGTGACCGACACTGCAGCTACTGTAATCTCTACAGCAGACACTGCAGATGATCAGAAAAACCAACCCACACCAGTGTCTGTTGCTCCCGTACAAAAGAGGAAATGCACAAAGAAATCAGTTCGCATAGTGACGGATAAGGATGATGATCAACCGGGATCATCTCGAGGATATCAGGATGAGGCAGAACCAGAGATTGTTACCCGATCCCTGACTCTGAGTGAGCTGCGTGAGGTTCGAAAAGATTTCACCCGCCACCCAAGTGAGCACATTATCACTTGGTTGCTCCGATGTTGGGATCACGGGGCCAATAGTTTGGAGTTAGAAGGCAGAGAGGCCAAGCAGTTGGGATCCCTAGCTAGAGAAGGAGGAATTGACAAAGCAATTGGGAGGAGGCCGGAAATCCTCAGCCTCTGGAGGCGACTACTGTCAAGTGTGCAGGAAAGATATCCCATAAAGGAATATATTACATGTCAGACACCCAAGTGTAACAGCATAGAGACAGCTATCCAGCACCTGAGAGAATTAGCTGTACGGGAGATAGTTTATTATGATCTGGACAATTCACGGCTTCCCGCTGATCCCGATGAAGTCCTATGCACTCCAGATATGTGGCGTAAGGTTGTACGAAGTGCACCGTCAGGGTACACCAATTCACTGGCAGCAATTGACTGGAATGATATGGATCCACCAACTGTAAATGAGGTGGCCTGCCGACTCAGGAAATACCAAGACAATGTTTCCCTCTCCGTCATTGCAGCAGTAGAGAAACTGGTTCAACGACTTGACAACAATGTGTCCAACTCCCAACCCGTATGGAGCAATGTTGCAGCTACTGGGAGAAAGCGTCCATCGTTCCAAGAGGGAGAATACACACCACGACGTACATTGTGGTTTTACCTGCTTGATCATGGAGAGGACATGAGGAAATGGGATATGCAGCCCACCTCAGCCCTTCGAGCACGAGTAAATGAGCTGCGGGGTAAAACATTCGCACAACGAGATTCTGCCAGGAAGAAGGCTGCACCAGTTTCTACTGGGCAGTTCCCTAGACCAACTGGAAGGCCTACCTATATGTCTGATGTGTCTGATCCTCTTGAAGGGACCTCTAAGTCCTTTATGCAACCAGTGGAAAACAAATATGATCAGCAGCAATAGAGGGGCCCTGCCTCCAGCCAGGTGGAGGAGAGGGATAATCGGGTTTATTGGACTGTGTGGATCCGATGGCCTGGCACGTCAGATCCACAAGAGTACAAAGCTCTGGTGGATACTGGTGCCCAGTGTACTCTAATGCCATCGAATCATGAAGGGGTAGAACCCGTTTGTATTTCTGGAGTGACAGGGGGATCCCAACAACTAACTGTACTAGAGGCTGAGGTGAGCCTAACTGGGAAGGACTGGGAAAAACACCCCATTGTGACTGGTCCAGAAGCTCCGTGCATTTTAGGTATAGATTATCTACGTAGAGGGTATTTTAAAGACCCAAAAGGGTACCGATGGGCTTTTGGAATAGCTGCTTTGGAAACAGAAGGAATTGAACAATTGTGTGCCTTGCCTGGACTCTCGGAGGATTCTGCTGTTGTGGGGTTGTTGAAGGGTGAAGAACAGCAAGTGCCAGTTGCTACGACGACGGTGCACAGACGACAATACCGTACTAACCGAGATTCCCTGATTCCCATCCATAAGTTGATTCGTCAACTGGAGGATCAGGGAGTGATCAGCCGAACCCACTCACCCTTTAATAGTCCCATATGGCCAGTGAGGAAGTCCAATGGAGAGTGGAGGCTGACAGTAGATTATTGTGGCCTAAATGAAGTCACTCCAGGTATGAGTGCTGCTGTGCCAGACATGTTAGAGCTCCAGTATGAATTGGAATCGAAGGCAGCCAAGTGGTACGCCACAATCGACATTGCGAATGCTTTCTTCTCGATCCCACTGGCGCCAGAGTGCAGGCCACAGTTTGCTTTCACCTGGAGAGGCATCCAATACACGTGGAATCGTCTGCCCCAGGGGTGGAAACATAGCCCCACCATCTGCCATGGACTAATCCAGAATACACTGGAAAAGGGTGATGCACCAGAGCACCTGCAGTATATTGATGACATCATTGTATGGGGCAACACAGCAGAGGAAGTTTTTGAAAAAGGAAACAGGGTAATTAAAATCCTTTTAGAAGCCGGTTTTGCTATAAAACGAAGTAAAGTCAAGGGGCCTACGCGAGAAATCCAGTTTTTAGGAATAAAATGGCAGGATGGGCGTCGTCACATCCCAATGGACATTATTAATAAAATAGCAGCTATGTCTCCACCAAGCAACAAAAAGGAAACACAAGCTTTCTTAGGTGTTATAGGTTTTTGGCGAATGCATGTCCCAAACTACAGTCTCATTGTGAGCCCACTCTACCATGTAACTCGAAAGAAGAATGATTTCCAATGGGGCCCTGAGCAACAGCAAGCCTTTGAGCAGATCAAACGCGAGATAGTCCATGCAGTGGCCCTTGGGCCTGTCCGGACAGGGACAGATATTAAAAATGTGCTCTACACTGCAGCTGGGGAGAACGGCCCGACCTGGAGTCTCTGGCAGAAAGCACAAGGGGAGACTCGAGGTCGACCGCTGGGGTTTTGGAGTCAGGCCTACAAAGGATCTGAGGCCAATTATGCTCCAACAGAAAAGGAAATACTGGCCGCCTATGAAGGGGTTCGAGCCGCCTCAGAAGTGATTGGAACTGAAGCCCAGCTCCTCCTGGCACCCCGACTGCCGGTGCTGGGCTGGATGTTCAAAGGGAAGGTTCCTTCTACACACCATGCCACTGATGCTACGCGGAGCAAGTGGGTTGCACTAATTACACAGCGGGCTCGAATAGGAAACCCCAATCGCCCAGGAATCGTGGAGGTGATCACAGACTGGCCAGAAGGCAAAGATTTTGGGATGTCACCAGAGGATGAGGAGGTAACACGCGCTGAAGAAGCCCCACCCTACAACGAACTGCCAGAGAATGAGAAGCGATATGCCCTGTTCACTGATGGGTCTTGTCGCATTGTGGGTAAGCATCGGAGATGGAAAGCCGCTGTATGGAATCCTATAAGAAGAGTAGCAGAAGCCACTGAAGGAAAAGGTGAATCAAGCCAGTTCGCTGAGGTGAAGGCCATCCAGTTAGCCCTGGACATTGCTGAGAGAGAAAAGTGGCCAAGGCTCTACCTTTATACTGATTCATGGATGGTGGCGAATGCCCTGTGGGGGTGGTTGCAGCAGTGGAAGAAGAACAACTGGCAGCGTAGAGGCAAACCTATATGGGCTGATGACTTATGGCAAGATATCTCTGCTCGGTTAGAGAAACTTGTTGTAAAGGTACGTCATGTCGACGCCCATGTACCTAAGAGTCGGGCCATGGAGGAACATGAAAACAACCATCAGGTAGATAAGGCTGCTAGGATTAAAGTGGCTCAGGTAGATCTAGACTGGCAACATAAGGGTGAATTATTCATGGCTCGATGGGCTCATGATACCTCGGGTCATCAAGGGAGAGATGCAACATATAGATGGGCTCGGGATCGAGGGGTGGACCTGACCATGGACGCCATCGCACAAGTTGTCCACGAATGTGAGACATGTGCTGCAATCAAGCAAGCTAAGCGGTTAAAGCCCCTTTGGTATGGAGGACGGTGGATGAAATATAAATATGGGGAGGCTTGGCAGATTGATTACATCACCCTCCCACAAACCCGCCATGGCAAACGTTATGTGCTTACAATGGTGGAGGCAACTACCGGCTGGCTAGAAACATATCCCGTACCCCATGCCACTGCTCGAAATACAATTCTGGGCCTTGAAAGGCAAGTCCTCTGGCGACATGGTACTCCAGAAAGAATCGAGTCAGACAATGGGACTCATTTCCGAAACACTCTTATAGACACCTGGGCCAAAGAGCATGGCATTGAGTGGGTGTACCACATTCCTTATCATGCACCGGCCTCTGGGAAAATTGAACGATATAATGGACTTTTAAAAACTACACTGAAAGCAATGTGTGGTGGGACATTCAAGCATTGGGATACACATTTGGCCAAAGCCACGTGGTTAGTTAACTCTAGGGGATCTACCAATCGGGCTGGCCCTGCCCAGTCAAAATTTCCACGTACTGTAGAAGGAGACAGAGTCCCAGTAGTGCATATGAAGAGTGTATTGGGAAAGAGAGTTTGGGTCATCCCTGCTTCAGGCAAAGGTAAACCCATGTCTGGAATTGTTTTTGCTCAAGGACCTGGCTGTACTTGGTGGGTAATGCAGAGGGATGGAGAAGTTCGATGCGTACCTCAAGGGGATTTGATTTTGGGTGAGAATAGCCAATATAATTAATAAAGTAGAAATTATAATAATTGCCAAATAACCCATTATTGTATATTCATTATTGTTATGATTGCTGTATGTTGTACCATAGCATTATAGCCGGAGTCATACAAGTTAATGAAGAGTGTGCCATGATGATGGAACTAAAGCCTGGCCTCTCAAGAACTTTTTTTTCTTTTTTCCCTTTGAAAATAAACTCTGACCCACAGACTATGAGCATGGACCATGCCAGGTGTATCAGTCAAGAGCCTGAGATGCAGAGTGCAACGAGCCAGTGGAACATACAATTATCCTGAGAAACTGTTACGACAAATGGAGCCTGAAAATCATGGACTAAATGAACTCAACAACTTCAGAGGGATGATTCACAGACTGAGGGAATAAGATCTGTATGC
This sequence comes from Porphyrio hochstetteri, assembly GCA_020800305.1. Taxonomy (NCBI): domain Eukaryota; kingdom Metazoa; phylum Chordata; class Aves; order Gruiformes; family Rallidae; genus Porphyrio; species Porphyrio hochstetteri. The sequence continues at coordinate 2,796,514 of CM036908.1, forward strand.
ACGTATGTGTGCATAGATGTGTACATACATATATGGATGTGTGAAACACGAAACTGGTTGTACCCAAAGAAAATTGTTGGATCTGGTCATGACGTAAATGGTATGGAATAAGGGGTGGATAATGTCCTGGTTTCAGCTATGATGGAGTTAATTATTTTTAGCAGTGGATGGAATGCCATGTTTGGGTGTTAGGATGAGAACAGTGCTGATAGCACCCTGATGTTTCTGGTTGTTGCCGGGCAATCAAGGACCTTTCTCAGTTCTTCATACTTCCTTACTAACGAGAAAGGAGGGGACGTAGCCAGGACAGGTGACCCGAATTGGCCAAAGAGGATATTCCATGCCAGCTACGTCATGCTCAGTATAAAGGGGGACTGGGGGGAAGAGGAGGAGACGACGGGCAGTTTCTGGGTTCGGGGACGGCTCTAAGCTGTGCGGCCTGGGTTCTGTGGTTTGGTGAGAAACTGCATTGTGTATCACCAGTTTCATCTATTTTGTACTTTAAACTTCTGTTATTGTTATATCTAGTTTTCTGTTATTGTTTAGTAAACTATCCTTATCCCAACCTGCGTGGTTCTGGTTTCTAGGTTGTGGTTTCTTTCCCTCCTTTCTTCCTTCCCTTTTCCCCCTCCCCCAACTTTCCTTCCCCCTTCCTTTTAAAAGTACAAGCGACTGTGTGGGGTGCAGCCCTCGGCCGGGGCAAAACCACGACAATCTGTTTGACTTGGAAAGACTCTACATTCAGAATTTAGGAAGACTGATAGGGATGCTTCAAGTCACAGGAATGTCATCACCAGAGAAAGAACAGCCTGTGCTGTTACAGTGTTACTGTGAGGAAAATAAAGGCAAACATCCATGTCCTGCCCTGATCTAAAAATTAAAATACAGCTTCTAGATGGACGAAATTGTTGGTTAGCTTTTGGGTAAGGTGGATAGGTGATTTCCAAGCACACACACAAAAAAAGGCATTAGAAACTGAAAGAAACTATAACACTGCCAAAAAAGGTCTTAAAGTTACTGGGTCAACTGCAGGATATCCAGGCTTTGAGTCATCTCTTAAAAACAACCCAAAACAGAAAAAAAAGAGCACTATTATTTCCCTAAGCTACTTCTATCAGTCTCCTGCCTGAGAGCCATGCATACCTTTTGTATGTGAGGTGAACGCCTTACCGTGTAGTAAACATTAGTAGTTATAAGAATGGCTACAGAATAAAGCAAACGGGAAAAAGTGCTGATGGTTTCAAGCATACACTCAGATTTGATCATTGCCCTCTATGACATCAGAATAGAATGGAATCTGTCACGTGATGCAGCTTGCACCTATCCATCTTCAACACCACCTGCAGTTACGCAGTTTAGTTCAGCAAAACACACAGCCAGAGGAAGACTTAGATGTACAGAAACAACTTCAGTCACCCCTCAGAGCACTCTGAGAGGCAGCAATACCTAATTTAATTCATTTTTATTGTGGCTATCTTCATTAAACTGTCTTAAGGTACCTATTAACATACTTCATTCTATTAATAGGCTGGCATTGGTTTGATAAACCACCTGATACTCTTTTAATAAGGCATGTGTAAAACTTCTCACTGAATCAAGTAATTCAGTTATTTTCCAAATGTCAGATCCAATTTAAAATTCTCTCTCACTGGTACAGTGTAAGAAGCAGGAGAGGTCTGTAACAAAACATCTCTATGCATACAGAAACATCTCTATTACAAACACTGTTTTCAGTACAAATCCAAAGCAGCACCTCATACTAGCTACCAGGAAGAAAGTTAACTCTCAGGTGAAGCCAGGACCATCTCTTTGAACAGCAGCTACAGCAGCAAGATAGTGAGTGCCTACCAATACTGTGTGACCGCAAGTGAAACCCTATCATCTTCTGGGCTTAAAAAACAGAAGTTAACAGTGTCCTAATTCATAGCCCAGCCAGATATATTTACTACCTTCCACACCTTTCAAGCACAGTTCTTTGTTTCTGACACCCTAATTTTGTCTCAACTGCACCTTACAGGAATTGCGGCCTAGTATGGCTGCCTCCTCCTTGCCCCAGCGTAAGCACCAGAGCCCCAGCACTAGAGCTGGCACACAGTAAAACGAACCAGGCCGCTGCTACCCCACTACTACTTCAAGATTATCTGACATCTCTGACAAAGCAAGCGCCAGGGCAGGCTCTGGAAGACTATCCACTGAAAGATAGAGGCACCCTAGATAGAGAACACGATGAACTTTTTCAAGTACACCTGATTAACCACTCAAAGAATCCCCCATGTTTTCAGACCGTGCTCCAGAATATGAAATCATGACCTGACAAAGGCATAGCAAGGTCGTTTCACAAGTTTTCACAACAGTAATTTACAAGTGCAGTATGCTAGTATACTACACAGGTCAAACACAGGCCAGCAAGCCATCTAAAAGCTTCACGTTCCCCTGAGTATGACAGATGGCAGCAGAGTATGTACAGCCAAACCCAGAAGAGTCACTGAATTACAGGAACATGCAATTGAATAGTAAAGCATAAAGTACAATTACAGCATCTTTGTTATCCTTTTTCTAAAATTTCAAATACAAGTGTCACTTGCACTGTGAGTGGAGATCTGGGTGAGAGCTACTCCTCTTTGCTTTCTAAATGCAGACTGGATTCTTGCATATTTCACATGTCTCCCAACTGAAAAACGTAGCTTTGAAGTAGTAAGTGCACACATACACAGAAAGGTTACTCACAAATAGCTAGTTCTTCTAGTCATTCTACAGAGACCTTCTAACACAGCAATTTACTCCCTGCTGCATGAGATTGGAAAGTTCTCCCTTTCAGCATTTGCAGCAGGTGCAGGTAACACCTCAGCCTCTTTTCTCCCCTCCCTTTGGATGAGCATGGCATTTAAAAAGGAATGCATCTTGTTCCTCTCAATTCAAGAAAATCATACCTGAAAGCTCTCAAGAAAGGAGAAAGACAGACAGGATATAGATGTGGAACCAATAATATTACTGGCAAACAATATGGTAATTCCTGAAGGCCAGGACTGTGACCACTCCTTGGGGAAAAATAAAGAGAAAACCCAATAGTGCAGTTTAAAAATCAGGATTTGCTTTGTTTGTCAAAGTGTTGATGTGATGAGGAAAAAAAAAAAAAGTCCTTTGCACTTTTCTGAGACACTTCCCAAGTTATTATTATTGAACTTAATGGACTCTAAAAGATCATGGATCAACCTCATGAATTAATATAGCTGAAACTAGACAGATTATTTCTAGAATTTACTGATGAGTTCATCATTGTATGTCCTGAGATGTATTTTATTGCTTTTCAAGTTCAAGATGCATTTATTTCACGGTAACAGTTCTCACACTGGAAGTCTGGTCCCATCTGAGGAACACTAATTAGGATGACAGAAAGCCATTGTGACAGAATGACAAAGAATCTCTGCAATTAAATTATTTCCACAAAGCAAGGAACTGCTTTTCTTTGTTACATTATGTAAGAGTGTAATTCTGTAGCATGAAGTATGTCTGATCCAAGATTTGAGTTGCCATCAGTACAGGTATTTTCTTCTACTTGGAACTTCCCATGGCAAACGTATGGCCGTGCTCCTGACTGACTGTTCACTCTTCTGCCTATTCTCCCTCCTGCTGCTGACAGGATTTCTTTTATTATATGAAAGCAATGTGTACTTTTGTTTTCCCAGGATTAGAGAATCTGAGTTCATGGAAAATCCCTGGGAGCCTTTTCTCCTTCAATTACAGGGATCAGTCAATATGGTTTCTTTAGGGAAAGGATAATTACTTGCATTTCTGCTTCTCAAGACTTTATTAAAATAAACCTATTTATATCACTCTCCAAAGACTTTGGGAGTTGATAACTGTATTATTAAAGACAGATTATTTTCTGAGTCCATCCTATAACATGAGAATTCTTTAAACATCTTTTCTGCCAGAGACTGAGGAACTGAGACAGAATATTCAGGAAAGAGATATGAGAAGGCACAGGCAGCTGACTTGGCTTCCACTGCCAAAGCTTAGACAACTTGAATTTGGACATTTGTTGATCTCTCTGGAGAAAGCTGAGCTACAAATGGGTTCTCTAAAGAAATAAGCCTTCTAGACAAAAAAGTAATAAAAGTTATTTGGAAAAAATCTTTACATTTACTTGAAATACGTATGAAGTTGACTGACACAGTAGGTCAAATGCAGAAATTAAAAGAATATTATTAATTATCCAACTACATTTGCATATGAAGAAGATAGTGTAACACCTTGCAAATATACACAAATTCTCATTTTTAATTTTTTGTTTTAAAACAAATAAAATATTTGTACCACCTTTCAGAAAGCCCTTGCAATAACCATCAGTTTGAGCATCAGTGACCAAGCAGACAGTGCACACGTGTCCCAGAGCACAACAGTTCAAACTGGTTGTACATGGTAACTCATCCACAAGGTGCACTTACTGGAACATCAGCTGATATTTGACCACTGACACTCACAAGAGGAGTTGAAAGCCAGGTCAATAACAATGATAACATGTAATACATTCTTCCCCCTTAGCTAGAAGCTCAGGCACAAACCCTGCTGCTCCTCCCCATTACCAGTACTGAAATGAAAAGCCTGTGTTGTACTAAATCAAACAGTATAATGGACCCTGTGATTATTTCTACATTGAGCCAGTATTTTTCCCTGGGAATAAATGAAATGACATTTAAGAATTCTTTCAGGTAAGCAGGAAGTTCTTAAAGCAGACAAGTTACAGGCATCCTGTCAAACAGGAGTGCCTGGCAGGTGCCATACTCAAGGATCCTGGCTTCTGTGATCATGGATTTACCTGTGAGAAGCCAGGTTTGTTCAGACCTGATGGGATTCACCTGACCAAGCAAGGCAAGAGTCTCTTTGCCAACAAGCTGGCCAGACACACAAGTAGGGCTTTAATCTAGACTCAGTGGAGGAAGGAGATGGAGTTTTGAGAAACACACATGAAATGCTGAAAAGGAATTAGGACTTGTTCCTCTAAAAAGGTGACATGGTGACCAGCCCAGCTGAACTGCCTCTATACCTCACTGCAGCCTTCCAGTGCCTGAAGGGAGCAGAGACACAGGAGGGGAATCAACTTTTTCAAAGGGCAGACAATGACAGGAGAAGGGGGATGGATTAAAGCTAAAGGAAGGAAGGTTTAGATTAGATCTTAGGGGGAAGTTTTTTTCCAGAGAGAGTGGTGAGGGGCTGGAACAGGCTGCCCAGAGAGGGGGTGGGTGCCCCATCCCTGGGGGTGTTCAAGGCCAGGTTGGATGGGGCCCTGGGCAACCTTGTGTAGCTCCAGGCCTGAGGTTGGTGGCCCTGCCTGTGGCAGGGGGTTGGAGCTCTGTGACCCTTGGGGTCCCTTCCAGCCCAGCCCAGTCTGTGATTCTATACCAATGTACATAGCATAGGTAACAAGCAAGAGCTGGAAGCCACTGTGCAGCTAAACAGCCATGATCTAATCAATATCACTAAAACCTGGGGGGATGAATCACATGACTGAAGCCATCAACTGTTCAGAAGGGACAGGCAAGGAAGAGAGGTGGGCAAGGGTTACCCTTTATGTTAAAGAAACTGTGGGCTGACTGCACACAACTGTGTTTGAGAAACTGTGAGCAACAGGTTTGAGAGCTTAAGGGTGTAAACTCAGAGGGGTCAAGCCAACAACTCATGGCTGGTGCTTACTACAGGCTGCTCCATCGAGAGGATATTGCCAAAGATTCTTACAGAAAGCATCATGTTCACAGGCTCTGACACTGCTGGGGGACTTCAGTCACCTTGAAATGATATATCTACTTTTATTTACTGTGTAAGACTAAGCCTATTTACTTCTTAGCTTTTAAACAGTCTATCTGCCCACATCAATTTTAAGTTTAAAAAAATCTATAGAAAGTTTTGAGTTGCTATGAACACTGTCTGTCTTGAACTGTTGTTACGCTCTCTCATTTTAAGCTCAGCTGTAGATGGTGGTGGGTTTTTTTAGATCATGACTTCTCAAAAAAAATGATGACAGTCTTTTTGCATTAGTTTTAAGAACAAAAGTATAAAAAATTTACTCTTCCCAACCACAGGTTGCACATCACCACTACTACCCTCAGTGCATTTTTAGCTCTTTGAGCCATCACCACCCCACAGCAGCACTTACTTATCACCTTCCTGGTTTGCCTATTCTAGAGATAGTCTCAGATGATGAGTAGGTTGAGATTTTGTAAATCTCTTCAAGTGTTATGAAATACATCCCATCTTCCCCTCCAAGGAGAATTTTAACACTGATCTTCAAGAAAAAGACATCTGAAACTATGAAATACAGAATGGACCAAAAGCATCTCTTCCCATTGGCAGCATTTTTTCACATCCACTCTATGGCATTTCATTCACACCCCATTTCCAGAGGATTGTTTTTTCCTCACACTTGGTCTCTTCTGAAAACTGGTCTTTCAACACTCCTTCCCCCATTAGTTCTGTAGAAAAACCACCTTGCTTCCATAAAGAATATCTATTTTCCTGATGCATGCAAGAATCTCAGAAGAGGAATGAAAAAAGTATTTAGGTTGTTGATCCAAAACTTAATAAAATTAGAAATCAGAACTAAAAGTCTCCATGGTTTTCTCTGAAGTCACAAGCAGAACATGGGACTGATCCCATCTCAGATGCAGTCAATGCCCCCAAAATGTTAAAATAATGCTTTAGAACATTCCAGTGTTCAAATGACTCAGAGCTGCTCAAATCAGTTTGCTCCATATGGAATGTGTGTACTTCTCTTCTGAAGTCACAGCTCACCTTTGCTCCCATATGGTTCTGGTGGCAGGTCATAAGGGACAGGGAAATAGGCTGCTGAATCACTGCTTTGTGAAAGCATTCTCCCTCTCACATGGAAGTACCCTTTGTCCAGTCCCTGTGAAGGGAAACATACAGAGCAAGTTAGTGCTGGGAAAGAGACAAACCTTAGGATTTTTCTCAGTAAGACTTATTGATAAATAAAATGCTTTGCCTCCATTACTGATTAGAAAGTTGCTTGAGGAACTATCTCAGAACTCTTCATCAGGCTCTTCTCTTTGGTTTGCATTCCCTGGCTTGGCCCCACAGGTAGGTCCTTATCAGATGTACTCTGCCTTCTCAGTCCCAGACAGATATGTCAGTGTGTGTTCACTAGGTAAACACACTGGTGGCCTTGCTTGAGTGAGCCATTCTATCCAAACTGCTGGAGATCTTTGCTAGTACCCTATGAGCAGCATATCTCACTACAAGACATGGTTTCTTTGGCATAAAAGCATACAGATATTGGAATAAAATTTAAATTATTGAACAAAACATTAACTTCTATGGTGTTAAAATACCAGACTACTAGGAAAAAGCTCTACCAATTTTCTTTGTTCATTTTCATCCTAACCATGTTAGATGTTTGCTGTGTTGCATGAACTGAATTAAAATTCCACTTGTGATACAGAAACCTATGCTTTTCAGCTATCTTGGGTAACACCATCCATGTATGTTTAATAGATTTTAAGAAGATTTGGAACTGCTTGCACAAAAGTTTCAAAGACTACACTTGTATGAGAATGACAGCAGATTTCAAACAAGGTTAAGGACTACCAAAAAAAAAAAGCTATAATACAACATGAGGCAGATGGATTTAAAGCAATTCAAGTAGCTTTGGCAGATAATATTGCTTAGCCACTTCTCCAGAGAAACTGGATCCCATTCATCAACTGTAATGAGTTATACAAAAGCAGATCTCCAATACTGAGATTTCCAATAGCCTATTGTCAATTAAATAAATTTAATTAGAAGAGACTAGAAGTTTAAAAGCCATAAAGCTTTTAGTATTTATTTCTAATACAGTACTGAACAATGATACTTCTCTTTATAACATCACAGAGCTGTAGAATCATGGAAGAGTTTTGGTGTGAAGGGAAGCTTAAAGGTCATCTAGTCCAACCCCCCTCCAATGAGCAGGGACACCTCCAACTAGATCAGGAGCCCAGTTCAACCCAACCTTGAATGTTTCCAGGGATGGGGCATCTGCCACCTCTCTGGGCAACCTCTGCCAGTGGCTCACCACCCTCACTGTAAAAAATTCATTCCCTATATCCAGCCTGAACCCACCCTCCCTTGGTTTAAAACCATTGGCCCCTGTCCTATCACTACAGGCTGTATTTAAAGGTCTATCTCCATCTTTCATATAAGCCCCTTCTACGTTTTGAAAGGCTGCAGTAAGGTCTCCCTGGAGCCTTCTGTTCTCCAGGCTGAACAAGCCCAACTCTCTCAACTTGTATTCACAGCAGAGGTGCTCCAGCCCTCTGATCATCTCCAGGGCCCTCCTTTAGGCTTGCTCCAACAGAGCTCTCCTGTACTGGGGGCTTCAGAGCTGGATGCAGTGCTCCCACTGGGGTCTCACCAGAACAGAGTAGGGGGTGAGAATCCCCCATCTGGGCCCACAGGCCACACTTCTTTTTATGCAGCCCAGGATATAGTTGGCTCCCTCAGCTACAAGCATGAAGTGCTGTCTCATGCCCAGATACTAACCTATACTCTGCCCAAGCTGTGGAATCCATCTGGTTTTATGGGATTGCTGTTTCTTGACAATGCAACCACACTTCTTAATTACCACTAAATAATCCCAACATGCATGGTAGCTAAATTGACAGTCCCATTTCTGTACAGCACTTTTACAATACAGGAGTTGTTCTTTACTGCAGTTTTACCTTTGATGAAGTTGAAGGACGTAACATCCCAAAGCATGGGATACAAAGCAGCCTTACACATTTGCCAGCCAGGAAGCATAGTAACAGGGGAAAGGGAGAGATGCCAGAGACACCATTGAGCTGTGTTACAGCAATCTTAGCAAGTCAGTTCAAGAAACTCATTCAGAATATAGATTTTTGTCTCACAGCTCAAATAAACCAGAAGCTCTTAGTTATGATGTATGAAACAGCATGCTATTTCAAGGAAAAGATAAAAGCCACTGCCTTTTACATGAAGAAACAGGGAAACAAACAAAGTCCATGCTGAAGGACTGTGTGAATGAAAATCCATTTTAAACTTCCCCTTCTTATACCATTAAGTCAGTGGAATTTTGGTAAGACTTCATTAAAACCAGGCCACAACTTTTGTAGAGCTCAGCCTTTAAGTACCAAGCAATATATTCAAAACCAACCAATGCAGAGACAGCAAGCTCATAAATATCTAAGGGTTTGAAACTGGCTGAATATATAAAAAGACAAATTTCAGATTATTAGAAAAAAAATGCAACAATCCAGTTGTACAGCTTTGCTTCCAGTGAATCACAAGGACTGATAGAAATTTCATGTAAAAATGCAAATAGCCATCCTTCTGTCTGTAGTGGAAAGAACATGAAGTGTGGCAAGGATGCTACAGCTTCCAAAGAACAGGAACTGTGTAAGTGGTGGCAAGCGCTTTCTTCACAACTCAGAGCAGTCAGGGTTCAGTTGGAGGAGGGTCTGGGTGGTCTGCAGTCCCAGACTGCAAACTCAAATGGCTTTGATGATGTCTGATTGCCTGAGTGCCTCTGAGCTCTTCTCTGAGCTTCCCTCCAAGTGCTTTGTGCAGCTATGAGGGAAGTGCAAAACGGGAGAGGAGGTGTCTCTGCTGGATGGAGAGGTGGTTTCATGCTACAGTGAGCTTCATACACATGCCTGACCCACAGCAGAGTTACACAGCTGTTGCCTGGCTCCTTTGCAGCTGGGATGAGTGTAAGCACTGCTCTCAAAGCACCTAGCACAGATCCCCACCTCCTTGGGCCTCCACATAACTACACAGTAATCACAGCTTAAGACAAGTACCAAGAACTGTGCCACTTCCAGGTTCATAGCAGGAACTGCTTTTCACACAATATTCACAAAAAAAGCACTTGTCAGAAATTAATCACATTTTCTCTCCTGTTAGCCAGCTTCCCTCCCCCCAAAGCAGCAATGTCCTTGCTCCTGCTTAATTTCTTCTACTCTCTGTGGCCTTTGGTGTGTTTCTTTCCAGGCATTTTGCTTCCTTCTCTAATTCTACACCTTTGCATTCCTCTGCCCCATTCTCAGTAGTCACCAGATATATTTTACTCTTCTCTAAGAATCCTACTTCTTCCCTGATGCCATCCTCAAACCCTGCTAGAGGGCTCCAGCTGATCCCAAAATGGTTTTATTTGTCTATCAGAATTTAACCTGTAGAGATCTCCCACTCAGGAAAAGCCAGTCTAAGAAAAGACACTTGGCTTTCCTCAAACATCCCTGAGGAAGTGTCTAGGTTAGGGAACACATTCTTTAACAAGGCTCTCTGAGGAGCTTCACATGCTTTTAAAAATAACTCTCACGTGTCTATCTTCACACAGAAGATCACATAGAAATTGAAATAAGTCACAGATTTTTGTCTATTTTGAACACTTCCTGGATGCTGACAGCTCTCACTGCTGTTTCCAAAACACAAACCAGCATGATCTTGCCTAAAAAAGATCCTGCCTGCCTTCTAATTTTTCCTCAGCCATATTCCATTCTTCCATCACTTTCCCCTCTGCAGCTCTGTTTCGTTCTCTGATGGCTGCTCCCAGCAATGCAGTTTGACATGTTAAGATACAATTCTCAGGTGGGATTTGGTTTTGGTACTTCTGACACTTGAGATGCTGTTGTGGACACTATGAACACCTTCTCATCATACCTTGTAAAAGTAGGCACTGGGAAGAAGAATGGGGAAAAAGAGGAACTGCCTTTAAACTTCTTTCCAGCCTTTTCTGCCCCAAGCACAAGGCAAAGTACAGACTATAAAACCCACAGACAGAGAGGTAAGAATTGCTATCCCTGCTTGAGTGAGAATTAACACTGATAGCACTAGAGAATTTTGATACTACTGAAGTAATGACTCTAGGAGAGAGTTGATTATTCCACTAGCTGCTCACAGGTCTGACAGCACTAGGTAGCCAACAGGTAAAATTGCAACTACTATATTTGAGTGTTATATTTCCAAAACCTGACTGGCTAGCACCTTATTCTTCAACAAGATGCAGGCATTCCAACCTCCATGCCCTTTCACAGGTCAAGCTGAGTTTATCTTACAGCCTTATCAGACAGAAACTGTGAGGAAGAACTCCTTAGAAAGCTTTCCATTAGACAGTTCCAGGATAACTACTGCAATACACTTCCCAGAACTCCACACTGTTGGGGATGGGGTTCCCTCAGGATGTGCTACATGGTAAAGATGGGATTTATTTCAGCCTCTGCAAAGGAATCCCCAGCAGCTGAAAGAGCAAGCTGAACACGAGTGGTAGTGAAGATGTAGGAGGTGAGAAAGAGATGGAGAGAGAAAGGAAAAGGCAGTTCAAACACAGGACACCACCATTTTTCTAAACATTATTCTTCAATCAAGAGAAGCTTGTGATCTAATGTCAGAACCAGCTGATTTTTCCCCTAAACACTAAAATTGTAAATGATGACAGCTGCTGCTATGTTGAGAACAACCATTCAACATATTTCTGAGAGTCTGCACTAGCACACCAGGCCAAAACCCAACCTCAAAGCCCAAGTTCTGGAAACACTTTAAGATCCAGACAAAAACTGGCAGTCAACAGATGGCAAGTGAGGAACGATGCACTTCCAGATTTGTATTCAGCAGAAAATAGAAGGCACAAACCACAGAGCTTGTGGAGTTTTTCTGATTGGGAATATTAAAAGCATGCTTTGAAAGTCTTGACTTCTACCAGAGTAAGTGTCATTAACTTTGTGATCAAACTGCATGGAAAAACCTGAAGATGCAGCACTATGAGAAACTGGCATTCCAACAGCCCAAGGGTACAGTCTCCCAATGCCCAGGAATGCTCAGCTCTGTTTCAGAGGGCTCCAATTCAGTTTGTATTCTGCATGTTTCCAGATGCAAACAAAATTTAAATTAACTGCCTAAAAACGTGAAACCAGTTCCCAGCATTGTTATGGTCACCTGGTGTGTTAAAACCACAGGGAGCCAAGAGAAGTCCTGAAAATCTAGGTCATTAAAGAAGCACTTTCCATGCAGAGTTCACTGCAGGGCATATACATAGAGATTCACAAGCTAAACACCGCAACCTGCATGTCAGAATGCTGCATCAGTATCTGCATCTCTGACCCCTTCCTTGTTATCAGGTGCCTCTGCAGGCACTTCCCAGGCAAGAAAGGAAAGACAGCTGCAGTCCCTCTCCCCACTTCACTCCCACATGGACCACATCATGGGAATACAGACAGGTGACTTCTCCTAGTCACCAGTCCTCACAATTAAGTATTAATATTTAGGAAACTGGGAGAAAAAGAACTAGGCATTCACTTCCAAAATAGCATTACATGCTTTCACAGTTTTAGATAGGCTTCAGTGAAGTTGTGTTGTGAGTCTTGAGTTTCAGGTTCTCTTATGCATGCTGGTAGATTTTAGTGCAGCCACCTGTAAAGAGGCACATATCTCTGTGGCCTCTATAATTTATGTAAGACAAAAAAAGCTGTGAGGGCTGTAGAAAAAGCATTGTAGAATCATAGAATGGCATGGGTTGGAGGGGACCCCAAGAACCATAGAGCTCCAACCCCCCTGCCACAGGCAGGGCCACCAACCTCAGGCCTGGAGCTACACAAGGTTGCCCAGGGCCCCATCCAACCTGGCCCTGAACACCCCCAGGGATGGGGCACCCACCCCCTCTCTGGGCAGCCTGTTCCAGCCCCTCACCACTCTCTCTGGAAAAAACTTCCCCCTAAGATCTAATCTAACCCTTCCTTCCTTTAGTTTTAATCCATCCCCCTTGTCCTGCCATTGTCTACCCTTTAACAAGCTGATTCCCCTCCTGTTTCTCTGCTCCCTTCAGGTACTCACACAAGGTGTCTTTATATTACACACATCTTAATTATTCTATTGAACAAAATCAAACTAAACTCTATGATGAGGTGATACATTAGAATTGTGTTTCTCCTGTGTATACAGTTCTGACAATTCTGAGTGAGCATCTTTCTCTTGAGAAACAAACAGGCTGACCTATTACATACCACTGGCCACACGATTCCTGAGACGAGCCAGGATGCTGCTGGCCTTACTGCCCACACCCCTGTCTCATGTTTAGCTGGCTTATCAGCACTTGGCTCAGTTAAACCTCATACAACTGGCCTCAGCATATCAATCCAGCCTGTCCAGATACCTCTGCAGAGCCTTCCTACCCACAAGCAGATGCACACTCCCAACCATGCAAAGATGACCTAGATGGTCTCAGTGAGCAAGACCCAGAGCTGCTGTCAATGCTAGAAGCTCCTAAGCATGGAAGGGAAGACAAGATGCTCACAGAAGACACTATAGCCACCAAGTCAAGAAACCTTCAGGGATAACCTGCTACACACATGCCTGCCTGCTACACTTTTCCATAAGCATCTGCTCAGAGTTTTGAGATGTGCTTTTGATATGAGAAAGTAAAGCCTTCTACACCCCAAAATATGGCTACTTTAGTTACTGGTGTGAAAAAAGGGCAAGATCTGCAGGCTTTGCTCCACCATTTATAGTGCACAACACACTTTCATCAGGGGGTCCTTGCCATTCACACCTATTTTCAACCAGAACTTCATCTATCAGCCTTCTCTACAGGCTCTGGTTCCAAAACCAGGCCAAAAGGTTATCTCAACATGATTCCTACACTGGCCTCCCTGTTCTCTTGAACTTGCACTAGCATTCACCTGATCATGTTGAGCTGGTTCATGGAACTATGTGAACTTGTGCAATTTGGTTTTGGCCAGTTTGAGTTGGTTTATAGCATGAGGAATCCACTGAGCACCAGTGCCAGTACCACTGAAAAGAGCAAACCAGCCATTAACAGGCTACAATCACTGTAGGGCCAACTGGTGATGCAGTTCCACATGTTAAGCTAATCTACTGCTTGGACATGCTTGAGATTGAGGTACAATGGAACATCACTTACCAGTTAATTCTTTAACAGACTGATCTCCTGAGTCAGACAGGTACAGCAACCTACTTATCACCAGCACATGAGCCTGAGTTGCAGAAAAACTTCACTATGTATATATTACTCTTCCTAGACTGAGAGCCCAAGCCTGCTGCAGTTGGTTTAAGAGGCTGCAAGCATCAAATAAAAGTGATTGCCAAGACTGTCAGTATCCTCTTTGCAAAACTGAGCTCATTCTATCACTACTCTGAGGTCAAGATCTTGGCCAGGTTTGCACAACTAGTTTGATCCACTACATGTATAGCAATTAGATCCACTCTAATGAGCAATTATCTTAATTCTTACCAATGGGTCCTTTTTACTGAATATACTCACAAAATTTCCATAGACTTTGATGACAAAGGATGGACCAACAGAGTTCTCATCTCTAGAGGGAGGCTCATGCCATCTTTGAAATGAATGATTTTTGACAGATTGAGATCCAATAGTAGATCCTATCACCTGAAAATTTACTGCAGAGTGTCATAAGACTGAAACACAGACCTCAGAGCAAGTTATGGATGCTAAATTAAATCTCATTTAGAGATACTTGGAACCATCTTCTTGGGATGCTGATTCCTCAAGCTGCATAAATGAAAAACTTTACCAAAAGCATTGGTGCCTACTAAAAAAATCAGAAATGCATTTAATTAATGACAGGCATGTCACTGTAATGACAGCAACTTGCACAGATATGCCTGAGGAAGCCTTAAACTGACGTGGACACCAATAGCTCAGTAATTGTAACATGATGATTACCATGGCTCTGTATTAGCTCCAGTTCTTGGACTGTTTTGCTAATTTGTAGCTGAACTCTACTGCTATAACCATCACAAGAAACATCTTGTGTGCATTAAGCTATTTTTTGGTTTTCAGATATAAGACTAGATTACACATGCATCATAAGGATAAATTTACACTGCAACAGAAAACACCAGCCATTCAAATCCTTGATGGCTACAGATATATGTGTTCTCAGCAGTACTTACTTGTTGGCAGTGACTCAGCCTTCTGATAGAGGTTTCTGCCCACCCCCCAGCACATCTTGCCTATGCTTCTATTTTACAGCTACAACTGGAAGTTCAGTTCTGACAATACTGTCCCCTTCCTTTAGCATTTGACACTGACCATATAAATTACAAGTTGTGTTGATTTTCAGCTTGGAGAAGAAATGAAAGCAGCACAGAAACTGGGTTTTCTGACAATTTTTTCTTGAGAGAAGGTAGAAATTAAAGATGAGAACTAGAGCTTTGTTAGTGCTGTAAGGTTCTACACAAATTAGATAGGACAGCACAGTTACACTATTAGTCTTAAAGCCCAAAATGATTTTCTACAGGACAGTCACAACCACCAAGACAGTAAGGAGCAGCAGTGTGGACACACTGCATTTCAATTCCAGTTATTTTGATGCAACAGAAGAATTAAAAACACACTTCCATTTTTAATAAAGTCTCAATCTCTTAAATGGCTAAGTGAATTTTATCCCAACTATTAAGATTGGACTGCAAGCAGAAACAAAAACATGAATAATTTTGGTCTAAATAAACACCCAGAAAGATTAATAGCAGGAAGGTCTAACTAGCTTTGCAAAGATGGTAAAGTTTCAACTTCAGATTGCTGAAATTTCCTAAGGTTTGAATGCTTCTCAATCTCACTTCTGATAAGTAATTCTGATCAATTAATTCTGTTCATCAAAATGAAGCCTGATCTCAGAATGAAACTGAGTTTGTTACAGAAAAATGTCACAAGATCAAAGGCACTAAAACTTAAATTTTAGGCATGAGGGAGAAAATTCTAATCTTTTAATGTGAGTTTCATCCCTCTGCAAAGTGTTCTGGTGCCCCTGCTCCACATGCAAGTGGTGCTGTGTAGAATGCAAGCCAAACAATCTCACAGGAGTTTGGGGGGTATATTTTGGAGGGGAAGAGGGAGGGGTGGTGATGTTTGTTGTTTTGGAGATTTTTTTGTTA
The DNA here is from genome assembly GCA_020800305.1 of Porphyrio hochstetteri. Lineage (NCBI taxonomy): Eukaryota > Metazoa > Chordata > Aves > Gruiformes > Rallidae > Porphyrio > Porphyrio hochstetteri. The sequence goes on from CM036908.1 coordinate 2,812,432, forward strand.
AAGTTAAAATTTTGCAGGTTTCTCAGACCTTCCAAGGTCTTTTCCAGCCCTGTGATTCTGTGCTGTCATACAGGCTTGGAAGATACAACCCTTCAGCTTTCGAATGGCCCTTTATGAAGACATTCATAGGTTTGTGTCAGGGATTTCAGAAGATGAAACTGAGAACTTGTTCTCAAAGCCTAATGTCTGAGAGTCACACAGCTTTGCAGATGCATTTGAGGGAAAGAGCAGGAACAGCAACCAGTGCAACTTCAGCAACTGGTTTTACTCCTCACTTCAATATGGATATGCACTTACAGTCTAGCTTTAAGAAGCATAAAAAAAGATTTTATCACGTTTTCCAGCCACTTTTAGTATATTACAATTTTAAAACATTACTGCCATTTGTAACCAAAGTCCCATCAGTATCAAACCCATACCTGCTGTGTAGGAAAACAGGTTATTTTAGAAAATACCTCACGTAAACTCCACTTGCTTTCTGCCCCAGAAACACAGAACCTAGGAAGGAGATTGTTCAGTCACACTGTATGCATCAACCTTTGCCACTCCTCAGCATATCCCAGGGTTTGAGCCATCAACTTACAAACGCTGAAGGCAAGAAAAGGACTCCCAGTTCGTAAGAACGGATCATCAGCTGTGTCCCATTCTTCTCCAGAGCTCCCCAAGCTGCTTTAGATAGATTGGCACTGCAAAGAGAAAGGGAGCATTTCAGTGAGGCATAATCTTCACAGCAGAAGATGCTTAAGTACCACAGCTGTAGCAATGCACTTCTTTTCAGAGTGATTTGTGTGTCATTCCTTATTGCTATTTTTGCAGCACAGTGGGAGTAGCAGAGACAATATATAGAAGGATATTCATACATGTGGGTAATTATACAAACCTACTTGTGCCATACAGATCTACAAGACAAATTCATCCCCTTGAATCTTCTCTGCACGTTTCAGAAAGGAACTTGGTATTGGCAAATAGCTTCCATTTGATGGCTTAGGAAGGTTAAAGGCTGGCTCAGTTATGACTTGTGACATTATAATACATATAGCAGAGAGCAATTCTGCAACTGTTAAACAGTATCTTTTGCTCCTAGTGTTTTTTCTTCAATATATTTATGAAAACAAGTATTTATCAGAGGTATTGTTTTTAATGTGCTGCTCAGGACTATGTTGTAGTTGATTCCCCTCAGCAGTATTTGCTATGAAGTACATCAAATTGAATCAAAAAATAACTGCGATTCTGTTGTCAAAACCTACTTCTGCAGGAAAATGCAAAGCTTAAATATTATGTTTTAACTGACAGATATACTGGATGCTTTTTGATAGTAGCAAATGGTGGAATAAAAGAAACATGAGGAAAAAATAAACCAACCATGAACTTCTGTATTAGGGTGACTCAGCATCACGTTTGAATGACTTAATTTTAAAATGACCTTCATCACAGAACATCAGAAGCTGGAAGGGACATTGAAAGATCATTAGTCCAGCTACCCTGCCAGAGCAGGATGACCTAGCCTAAATCACACAGGAATGCACTCAGGTGGGTTTTGAATGTCTCCAGAGGAGGAGACTCCACAGCCTCTCTGGGCAGCCTGTCCCAGGGCTCTGTCACCTTCACAGTGAACAAGTTCCTTCTTATGTTCACATGGAGCTTCCTCTGCTCCAGCTTGCACCCACTGCCCCTTGTCCTGTCGCTGGCCATCCCTGAGCAGAGCCTGGCTCCAGCCTCCTGACTCTTGTCCTTTGTGTATTTATAAACATTAATGAGGTCACCCCTCAGTCTCCCCTTCTCCAAGCTGAAGAGGCCCAGCTCCCTCAGCCTCTCCTCACAAGGAAGGGGTTCCACTCCCTCCATCACCTTGGTAGCCCTGCACTGGGCTCTTCCAAGGAGTTCTGTGTCCTTGAACTCAGCTGGCTCAGAACTGGGCACAATATTCCAGGTGCAGTCTCACCAGGGGCAGAGTAGAGGGGGGAGAGGGACCTCTCTTAACCTACTAATCACCCCCCTTCTAACACACCCTAGGATGCCACTGGCCTTCTTAGCCACAAGGGCACATTGCTGGCTCATGGTCATCCTGCTGTCCCCCAGGACCCCCAGGTCCCTCTCCCCTGTGCTGCTCTCCAACAGGCCAGTCCCCAACCTGTACTGGTACCTGGGGTTGTTCTTCCCTAGATGCAAGGCTCTACACTTGCCCTTGTTAAATCTCATTAAACCTCTCCCCACCCAACTCCCCAGCCTGTCTAAGTCTCTCTGAGTGGCAGCACAGTCCTCTTGGGTGTCAGTCACCCCTCCCAGTTCTGTGTTGTCAGTGAACTTGCTGGCTGTTCACTCTGTTCCCTTATTCAGGTCATGAATGAAGATATTGATTAGTCCAGGTCCCAGGATGAACCCCTGAGGGACTCCACTAGACACAGGCCTCCAGCCAGACTGTCCCATTGATCAAAACTCACTGGCTTCTTCCCTTCAAGCAGCTCTCAATCCACCTTGCTGCTTGACCTTCCACACCACACTCAGTTCAGCCACCAGGATGCTGTGGGAGACGATGTCAAATGCTTTACTGAGGTCAAGGTAGACCACATCTATTGCCCCCTACCATCACCTATCCACCTGGCTGTATCCTCATAAAAGGATATCAGATTAGTCAAACATCACTTCCCCCTGAAAAACCGTGCTGACTGCTCCTAACAACCCTCTTACCCTTGATGTGCCTAGAGACAGCACCAAGGATAAGTCATTCCATCACCTTTCCAGGGATGGAAGTGAGGCTGACTGGTCTGTGGTTACCCAGGTCCTCCTTGCCCTTTCTGAAGACTGGAGCAACATTTGCTTTCCTCCAGTCCTCAGGCACCTCTCTTGTTTCCCAGGATTTAGCAAAGATGATGGATAGTGGCCTGGCAATGACTTCACCAGCTCCCTAAGCACCCTCAGGTGCATCCTGTCAGGACCCATGGATTTGTGGATGTCCAGATGGCTTAATTCATCCCTGGCTCAGTCCTCATCAATTGGAGGCAGACTCATTATTTATCCTGACTTCCTCTGGGGCCTCAGCCATCTGGGGCTCCTGCAAACAGTCTCCAGCAGCGTAGACAGAGGCAAAAGGCATTCAGTAACTCTCCCTTCTTATTATCCCCAGTCACCAGGGCACCCACCTCATTCAACAGGCCCTACATTGCCTCTAGCATTATTTTTGTCTGCAATGTAGCTGAAGCAGCCCTTAATCACTACTACATTGCAGGCAACAGTACAACTGATTAAAGAGGAAAATAGATTAAAATAACTTAGTATTTAAGAGTAAGGATAGGAAGATCATGATCTATAGCATATAGGGTTGCATAAAAATCAAGTCTTGGCAGAACTGAAACATACTGTGAATAAAAGATACAGACAAGACATGCTCCCTTTATATCAAGAAGTTTCTGCCTCCCTCTTTTGACTCTTTAGATACCAAAAGAATTGAAATAGAAAGCTAGACTTCCAGTTAGACTGGAAGACTGAACAACTCAAGCTGACAAAAGGTCAGATTCCAAAACTTAGGTAACAATAAATCAGTTCAACAGTGCACTTGGGCTTAAACACATCTCTACTTTGTACAAAGCAGCACATTCACACACAGCATGTGTTAAATTCAAGGCAGGTTTTAAAAGACTTCAGTTGATCCTGAACCCTGAAATTTGTAGTTATGAGCTCAGGCAAGATTCTGGTGTGATTGCCAGCAGTTCCTGACAACCATTTCAACTTGCAGCTCCAAAAGGGTCAATGCAATGAAGAAATATTAGAAAAGGACAGAAATTCGTATCACCTCTTAGTGAGAATTACAGCAGCAACTCACCTGGGCCTGCAACTGACAAGAGCTTTATAGATTACTTAATTTTTAGAGAGATGTATGGTTAGTTGTTTACCTAGTAACCAAGAACCAGGCAATCTTCTGGAAGTCAGGAGAAGGTCTCATGTATGTCTTGATGTGAGGTATAGCCTGACTTCGACCAGAGATTTCTGCTGACCATTTGCTAGAAAAAGAAAAGGAGTTCTTTAATATGCAACTTTAGTTTGAGGTTTAAGACACACTCATCATACTCTAGTGCTGTGGTTTCAGTAATACCACTCTGTGTTTGTCACATTTAAAACTCTAATCCTGACAGACTGAAAATACTTTAACTGAATTTTTGACCCTGAAGTCCAACCTTACAGCCAGAAAGGCAGGATTTTTTGCTCTTCACCAACAAACCAGATATTCTCCTCAGTTTATCAGGCTCTAACAAGCTCAATTCCTCCACTGCAACCAGCTCAAGAAACTTTAAGTCCAAACTTCCAGCCAATATTCTTTGAATACTATCAACAGTTGTGCCTTCAAGCAAAGGAGCTTGGCACCAAATTAAACATCAGAAGATTCCCCAAGCTCATTACAATTTATTATGTAGAAAGTAGGGACAGAGAGCAACTGATATTGTTGACATTACCCTTCCACTTCCCTCCTCTGTGCCACTAAGCCACTGAGAAATTTCAGGGCTTAAAAAGAATAAAACTAGTTTAAAACAACAGACTATGGCTGGGGTAATTAAGCATCAATGTTACAGAACTGAAAGCAGGTAGTAAATATACCTACACAATTGAAAGTATAAAATCCTGGTATTTGGAAGCACTTTCCATTCACAGCTGTTTGTCCTCACTCAGTGAGGAAGGAGGTTTCCAGATACACCTTCCTCCACCCAGACACATTTCTTTCCTCAGTCCAGAAACAACCTTGTTTCCCTAGTTTAGCATCCTCTTCCAGAAGGCACATCAAAAAGCACCCATCAGCTCCAAAAAACCTCTCAAGAGAACTGTATGCATTTAAAAGCCTAAGAAGACTGAAGCTGAAGGGCTGGAATTATCCCCCTTAGTTGACTTTCAGGACTAGCTTTCACAAGAGCCAAGTCAGAAGGCTTTGCAGTTCAGTGGCCTGGATCTACTTTAACAATCCCCATCCTCCAAAGGAGGAAAAGCTGTTCTGAGAACCAGCCCTGTACTCCTGCAGGGCAAGAGCTGAAACACCCTGTGCATGGCTGGGGCAAGCTGAACATCTATCCTGATGCAAGCCACACTGAAGTCTGGTTGTGAAGCACTGACTGAAGATACATATGGTACAGAAACAACTAGCCAATACTGCTGTCCCCCTACAGAACTCTACACTTCAAAGAGATAAGGACTGTAAGGCTAGAGATCGTAACTCAGCAGTTCTTGTTAGTAGCTTTTATCCCACAAAATGACAGTTTAGGCAAACATTAAGGCACAACAATAATTAGGTAACTCCTGGAACTCTGTAGAAATGAGACAAGAAAAATAGTGGAGTTGAGAACTGAACACAGGTTTTCTTTACATCTCACTGCCTTGGCCAAGGCCAAACTTCTCCCCCCACTATTAACTGCAATCATTTTGAGATACTATCTCAGTCTGCTCCTTTTTGCCTCCTTATCTTTGACAGATACATTTAAGTACTGTGTTTTAGCAAGAATACTACCACTTCAATATGAGCTAGGGAGCCTGCTTTGGCGGGGGGGTTGGACCCGATGATCTCTCGAGGTCCCTTCCAACCCCTACAATTCTGTGATTCACTTTGAATTGTACAGTAATCTAATTGCTGTATGCTTCAATTACAAGTGATTGAAACTGGTATTCCAGAAAGTTAAGATCAGAAAGGGGAGCATACATCTTGGCTGTATTTTCTTTAATAGGACAGCACAAGCATATAAGGAGAAAAAGGACAAAGTGATTATATTCTTCAATTAGTTGGGGGGAAGGTTTGTTTGTTTTTAAGTAATTGCCTCACTGGAAAACTCAGATGCTTTAGTACAGAATTGCAGGAGTTGGAAGGGACCTTGAGATCACCAAGGCCCAGCATTAATATTGCACTGAATCTATTCTTAATACAGTTAAATTTCAACTTCACCATGGAGCTTTCCTGGCATACATTTAGGGGGGGACAAAAAAAAGGCAAAACATTTCAAAAATCTTTAAGTAAAATACAAGAGCATTTGCTTTGCAAGAATGAGAGCATATGTTAGTGTAACAACTTCAGGCTATTTCTAGTCAAATTGGCTTAAAACATTTTAAGCTGTAAACTTTTCATCAGCATACAGCTGGCAGAGGATGGACCCAGGACTGATGGTGTACTGTTGCACTACCCTTCTGTCATATTTAGTTTCATCAGAAATAAATACAGCAAGTTAAAAGTAGCTTTGAGATGTTTTATGGAGCAAAACCACAGCTTGGAGTAGTTATTTGACTGTTACAGATCATGGTACCATGTAAGCTAAAAGCTCAAGCATGGGGTGAGGAAAAGGAGGAATGGAAGTTCTATCAGAATTTAAACAGCAATACATTAAAGCCTTCTCCTTAGGTTTTTTTACTCTCTTACACTCCTAGAACTCCTTATCATTAACACAACTTAACTCTGACTTTTGACTACTAATCCTGACATTTTTACTAGTAACTCCCTGCTACTTCTTCCCTCCCATTCTTCTGTGGCATTTCAGTCAGCACCTTCTTTATTTTTAATGACAGTGCATCTAATGCCATGATGAGGTGCACTGAACTGAAGAAGTAATCCACTTTTCAACTGTTAAAACACAACAGCTTTTGCCCCTTCTACTTCTCAATTTTCCCAAGAGCTATTTTTTTTGAGTTTCATGTAATTTGGTTTGGGTTTTTGGGGGGGGGCAAGAAGGAGGGGGGGAAAAAAAAAGTGTTCTTTACAATGAATAAGGTAACTTTTGCAAGACAGAAAACACTTCACATTCACTTGCCCTGCACTACAGGCATCAATACATAATTAGTTGTTGGTTTTCTATGTACCTATCCACTTGTAGAGTTTCAGAAGTCTGGGGTTGAAGTGTTTGATAAATATTTGTTTTACTCTGCAATGAGCCTTTGAATGCTTGAAAAGGAAACTACAGGACAACTGCAGTGTGCTTAGCTGGAAGATACCCAGCAAGTATCAGCTGCCACCAGTGTCTGACATTCCTGGCACAGGTGAGGTAAAGGAGCAGACTCAGGCCCCTTCACAAGTGGAGCAACAGAGAAGCCAGAGAATCTTAACATCCTGAAAATTAATCTGTGCAGACATGCTCAAACCATGAGCAGAGCCAGGAATAACTCTACACCACTACCTCTTCCATACTTTAGTTCTTACTTCAAATAGTGAATGGACTTTCCAACTCAAGATACTGGCAACAAAGCTTGAGTATAGTTAAAGAACTCACACCATAAGGAAACTGTAAGCTCTGTGTAAATGCTCCATCTCTGGCCTTGTATGCTGTTGGGGAAACAGCAGCGTAGTTCTTTGAAGAAAAATGATTATTCTTCAAAACTCTACCAGCCTGAAGAACACAAAGCTCTAATGCAACTATGATTATGGACCTAACAAGAGTCAAGCAAGCTCTAGTCAATGCTGTTTCTTCATTCTTTGCAAATAAAAATTTGACAAGGTAACTGCAGCAAACATAAGGCATATGGTATCAATTATGTAGGGCCACTTGTCATCTGCAATGAATTTGACAGATGGGTTTGAAACAGCCCTTTCACTGCCAGAGCAGGACCATAATATGTCCAAGCAGACAGATATGTGGGTCTTTTTTCATTAAACATGAATAAAACCCATGAACAGTCTCATTGTCTTGCATTTTTCTTCCAATAAGATTCTCATGAAGGATATTCTTACACAAGTTGAATTAAGGCTGCATAAACACCCCCAGTTTTATGATCTCACTTTTTGAAGCATGACTGAACAACCCTGAAGGTGTCTGTAGCTTTCTTCCTTTGCTGAATGTGCTCAGAGGGCACATTTCAAAGGCAGGAGAGACAAAGCCTCACATGCTTTCTGTTCCAGTTCCATTCTTGGGACATTAACCAGCAAGGCTCAGAGCAGCAGTCGTGCTCACTCCAGAATGGAGGATGCTCCCTACAGCAGCAGCTGCATTCTCAGCCCTCTGAATATACACACAACTTTACAAACTCACACGTAGATCTGGGTCAAGTATCTTGCCAGAGCAACTTCCACCTGCAAGAGTTTCTGGTGAAAGGAAGGGGGGGACCTGTGCTCCTGTAAGAAGTTACCAGATTTATTTTTCCCTCATCTGCACAAAACAACTTTTCCCATTGTTCTCAAAACATGCATGAGGTTCAGCTTCAGCCTGAGGGAGACATCTGGCATGGAACGTGTGAGGCTGTTAGAATTTGGCAGCATCAGTAGCACGTGAAAATAGAAGTTCTTAATGGAAAAGGTCAGGCACCACTGAACAAGAGATATTTACCATAAGGAACTGAGTGTTTGCAAGCAGGACTGCTGCACTCAAAAAACCAAGAGCCTTCCTAACTCTGCTGTGGTTCAGTTGTACCTCAGTATTAACAGGGTTTCAAGTGTGAAAGTGAAATAAAACTGTAAAAAAACCCAACTCACATCAAGTCAACAGAAAAAAGAAGTAACACTGTTCCAGTTCAAAGGAGGAAAAGCTTAAGGAGAAGCTTACAGAATCCAAAATCTGGTAGTGTCCTCCATCAGCAACAGTATCCCACCTAACTTTTACAGGTAAAAACCATATTTTCCTATGTTTTAGGGATAAGACCAGCAGATAAGGAAAAGGTTTTTAGTTTAAGGAGTTCAAGAATATCATACTTGTGACCATTTCCCCTTAGCTTACTTTTAACACTCAAATATGACAGCAATCAAAGCTTAAACACACAGCCTAAGGAAAAAAACACCCAAAGAATTGAGTTTTACTTACTGAAAATAGGAATGCAGCCACAGCTGTTTCTGTGCTGTCTGTATACTGTAGGGAAGTGAGCCACCAGCTGTAGGGGGAAAAAAAAAGAGAATATGTAATACTTTTTTTTAGAAAGATATTCTAAAAGCAGCATCTTGGTGAACAAGTTATCTGTACTATCCTAACTCCATAAAACAGTGATGCTCCAGTAATATGAAGTGGTATATAGGTGCAGGGTTTGGTGGTTTTGGTTCTTCCTCATAATTTAGCAAGTTCTTTAACACTACATAGCAGATTTACACTGGGAAAAAGAGAAACAGTATACAGGCTACTGAATTAAGTCCACCTAGGAGATAGATGTTTATGGGTAAGTTCTCATCATGCTATCACTTGGTATCAGATCAGAATCACTACCATACAAGCTAGACAGAACAAGAGAAGCAACTTTGAGGAAAAAAGCCAAAACAAACAACCCAACAACATTATTTTAAAGAGCAAAAAATTATCTGATGAAATTGTATTTGTATTGATTTGGTATTTGGCTAATGCATGTTGTGATTTCTGAAATTAATTTAACAAAGAGAATCAGCCATGGCATACTGAGTTATATTACTGCTGTGTATTATAAACATGAGACAAAGCCTACTGCTTTCAACCTGTCCTAGAAGGCACTGTAAGGCTCTGTTAGAAAAGCTTTATACTCTCAGGGATGCACTGAAGGCAGGAGTCCAGAGCTGTTTCATTTGTACAAAGCTATGTAATTCACCAAGTTATTTCACAATGTGAAAGAAAAGACAATAAGGGGTCATTGAGCAGGTTGTATCTTCAACTTTCAAGAGTATCAACTTTGCTGAACAGATGCTGCAGACACACAGATGTATTTCAGAACTAACTTACTTGTGGGAACCATAGATACCTATAAACTCACTAGCTGCATATGTCTACCTACATGGAGACACTGGTCAGTTTGGAGGAAAGGCAGCCCTGCTAGCCCTGTGTTCAAACTCCACCAACTGTTAGAAGAGCTCTAGAGCTACTCCGTATTACACAGGAGCACAGGTATCCAGCTTCAAACAGGAACACATTTATGGATGAATCCATAGGACAAAGAATCACAGAATCAAAATTGGAAGCACCCTCTGGAGATCATCTGCAATAACAAAGCATGGTTGAACAGAGCCCATTGCTCAGTACAGCACCCTGGGAGATTTCATGTATCCCCATGAAATGAGTCTCTAAAACCTCTCTGAGCAACCTGTCTCTGTAAGGCTACACTGGAATCTCCTGTATCCCAATTTAGGTATATTGCCTCTTGTTCTATACCGGTCATCACATGAAGAATCTGCCCCTACTTTGCATCCTCCCATCAGATATTTATACACATTGATGAAGCCTCTCAGAAAAGTTCTCTTCTCCAGGTTGAAGAATTGATTTGTCCAGCCTCTCCTTGTATGACAGATGCTCTTACTCATCTTTGTGGCCCTCTGCTGGACTTAGCTCAGTATGTCCACGTCTGTCTTGTACTGGGAAGCCAATACCTGGGCACAGCACTCCAGATGTGGCCTCACCAGCACAGGGGACAGGTCACCCCACTCAGCCTGTAAGCAATGTGCTTCCAAATGCACAGAGCACTGCTGGCCTCCTTGCTGTAAAGGTACATTACTGACTCATCTTTAGCTTAGGGACCATCAGCACTACCAGAGCTCTTGTGCAAAGCTTCATTCCCCTGGCCAGAGGAGCAGCTGAGGGAGCTGGGGGTGTTCAGCTTGGAGAAGAGGAGGCTGAGGGGAGACCTTCTCCCCACCTACAACTACCTGAAGGGAGGTTGTGGAGAGGTGGGTGATGGTCTCTTCAGCCAGGTGACAGGTGATAGGACAAGGGGGAATGGGCTCAAGCTGTGCCAGGGCAGGGGCAGATTGGGCATTAGAAACAAATTTGTTACTGAAAGAGTTGTCAGGGCCTGGCACAGGCTGCCCAGGGAGGGGCTGAGTCACCTTCCCTGGGTGTGTTCAAAACAGGGTAGATGAGGTACTTAGGGATATGGTTTAGCTTAGGATGGGATTGGTTGGACTTGATGATCTTCCAAGGTCTTTTCCAACCCTGTGATTCTGTGAGTATTAAAAAAAAAAAATGACTGAGTAGTGAAACATCTCTTTCTCCATTGTATCTCATGTGCAGGATGAAACCTGAATAAAAACTCAGGGAGAACCTTGCACACTCAAACCTGAATTTTCTGCCAAAATGAAAGTATGGCTGGAGTTAGAGCAGTGCAGAAGAGCTGGTATGTCACTGCACAGGAAGAAACAACACAGCTATACAGACTTAAGACATTTTATATGAACACCCACAAAGCTGCTTCTATTCAACGACAGTTTAATAACTAGAGTCAGAGCTCCAGTAACAGTAATAAAAGGATTCCACTACCACCTGTTCTACCAAGTTCTCAGCGAGATGAGAACTTCAGGTTCACCCAACATCAACCACTGAAGTGATTTTGCAGGACATTATGACCACAAAAAGCAGATAAACAGGGGTTCAGCCACTTACCAGGATAACCTTCTAGGCTTTGCCTCACGTTGTTCACAGTAGGATAAACCTTCATGCAGCAGGGGGGGAAAACAAAGTCACTTTAATAACACAGCTCTAAATACTCAAGCTATCAACTTTGAAGCAAAGATCACCTTAAAGAAAACTTACTTGAAAAAACACATTAAAGGTTTAATTTTTCAGAATGAATAAAGGTACACTGGAGCTTAAACTAGGCACGTGCCACTAACAAAGATATTTTTACCTCTCTTTCAGAACTTCCCAAGACTAAGCAAGACTCAAATCTGCTTCAGTCACTTCTATGGTGGTCAAAGTAAGCTTTTAACATTATTTAATAAGATTTTAGACGCCTATCTCATAGACAAGTACGCATGGGCAATTAGCACATGTTAAGGACATGGTTTGACATTTTGTCCTTGATTTAACAAGCTCCTGCCACAAACTTTTCCCTGCTCCTCCCCTTACTTGTGCTAATAACCTGACCAAAACATACAGGCTAGAAAATACTTTGGTTTACACAATAATCACTCAGAGTTCTGCTATATCTCTGTAGCAGAAACAGCTGGATCTACAGAACTCAATGGAAGATAAGCTATAGAACAAGAACATAGTTTGTTTAAATTCTATGTACTCCAGTGTCATGCAGATGGAAATTACAGCACATTTTCTATAGCATACCATGCACAAGCAAGCATCACTAAGTGGCATCCTTAGGATTTCAGGATGAAAACAACATTTACATGTTGCAAAAGTTAAACGCAAACCAACGACTAAGATTTAAACAACAAATGACTAAGTGTTAAATAAAGGTCACTGGCATCTAACACACATACCAAATGCATTGGAACATCACTTTTAAGATTTGTCACACTGCTGCCTGCAGCCACCAGGCTGTCCTGGAACTCTGAGCACAGCCATTTGGACCCATCAGCTCCCATTGAGCCAATGCTTGAGAACTGTCCAACAACAGGCCAAGATTCCTGTGCTGGTCTTGATGCAGCATGCTTTTTCAACAGCTAGTGAGGAAAATGAAGACACTGTTATAGACTTCAACAGGCAAAGAAAACCTTAATTAGCAATCTGATATAACTTCTTATATAATAAATCCTCTATAATCACTTCTGACAACCAAAGAGATTAACACTCACACTATCTATGCAATTTTGTGATAAAGAAGTCATCAGGCTCTCCAAAAACAAGAGAAGATCAAACAAAAGTTTTTATCCAAAAGCACTGAAGCCAAACATTAAATAATGGGTAAAAAGAATGCTCAAAACATGAAACATTAGCCCCAAAAGTCACAATAAATTAAACAACTAAATCTTTTTATATTTGGTGGTGGTTGGCCATAACATTCCACACATATCCCTGAAGCCCCAGCTACAATAGAAGCTCAGAATAAGAGGGGAAAAAAAGAACAATTGAAGAGAAAATTGAAATAATCCTTTTAGAGTTTTTAGCTGTGAATGGAATTTAAAGTCACATTAAAACCAGATGGATCTAGGCACATACCAAATTGTAGTGGCTATCTTTCTCCCCTCTAGAGAGAACACACAGCTAAATGGCTTCAGCCATCAATGTAGCATCACCAGGTCTATCTGCACTGTCATGGCCATGAGGCCACCCTTCTCTTTTACAGGGCTTCTCTGTCTGACTTTGTGTTCACTCAGTGTCTTACTAGGCAAAACACCCACATAGACAGGGTACATCAGAAAGGGCAAGTTCTTTACAAGCAAGAGGAGGTCTGAAGGAGTAACCCTGTTGAAAAGCAACGTGATAAACAAACATCTCACGTGTCACCGACGTTTGCCACAGACAGCATTAGAATTCTGTGAAAAATGCACAATGGAGTTTGAAATTATGCTATGTCAGCAGGAGATGCAGGTTGAAAATTCCCCAATTCTGAGACACTTAACATGTACTATCTTACTTGATCCTCAATACTGAGAAAGAACAGGACTTGATATGCAAACTTATATGATCACCATGGATTACCTCAATAATGTGGGAGGGGGTGGGGGTAACAAAATACATGTTCCTCTTTATTCAGCTGGTTAAAACAATAATTAAAAAAATAAATCAAGATCTTAGAAATGTAGTAGAACAAAACTAAAAGGCTGACAGAATTGATGACATCAGCCACGTGCAAGCTGGTTTTTAATTTGATTTTTTGCCAGGTCATTGGGGGGAGAACCTGCAATAATCCTTAAGACTTAAGTAAATCAAATTGTCCTGTCCCCTTTGTGCAGACAAGTCTGTATCAACACATTTCCTCAGTCAGTGCCTTGTGGAAGGCTGTATTTGGTTCTCAGTCACAGAAGAATGGATTTTGCTACTGTAACCTTTCTTAGAAACACCAACATCACATAGGAAGTCATTTAAGTGATGGCAACTCCTCAGATATCCACATGCCAACCCAGACCACAAGCTGACCATGGTAATAAGGCACAGGAATATTGTGTGCACAGCCTATGCTGTCTGAAGTCACAAGCTTGTGTCATTAACTTGTAACAATGCATTAAAAAAAAAAAAAAATCATTGATCATAGCTGGAAACCGTGAAAGGAGCTAAAGAACACTCTCCAAAATTATATTTACACTTAAAAGGTTAACAACAAAACCAGTTACTGTTTTAGTACCTTTCTGAGTCTAAGATGACCCCACTTTTCTTTATCACTACCTTGGTAACGTCCAGGGGTAGAGCCAAGAAGATACACTCTACAGAAAGAAAAAAAACAACACAGCATCAAGTTATTTACAGCACTGGGATGTTTTGGTTTGGGAAGTATTAAGGTATTTAAATAAAACCTATCAGCAAGGTTGCCTGCAGAAGTGCAACCAGAAATACTTAGTCTTTCATACACAGGATTTACAGTACAAATAAAAGTGGATTTTCAGCTGTATAATTTATCATTAGCAACCTGTATGGCTGTCATGCACCACTGGGCTGCTCTACAGTACAGACAGGAACTGCATCTATTTCTGTGTACAAGAACACAGAAGATAAATGATGTTAGCAATAAATGCAAATAGCTCTTTTTTTGGCAGAGAATTGGGCATGTAATTTTAACTAAAGCCAGTCTATTACTGCATCCAAATCAGCAGATTCAGGTACAAGATTTCATCTGGGTACCTAAAAGCTCAGATGCCAAGCACAGCTTTTTTACTGTCTTCCTAACATTGGTTCAGTAACCTGCTGACTTCAGGCCTGAAAACAGAGAAGAGGCCTACCCAGAATCACAACAGATGGTTTAAGAAGCTCTTCCATACTGCATCCCATGCCTAGCTTCGTCCATGAATGAACATCCCCTACGTTATTTTATACAGCAAGGAACTGATCCTCACCCTACAAAGTGACTCTTCCCTTATCTACACACAAAGTCACATCAGCTAGGGCTCAGCCAACCTGACTATAAGGTACATACTTTTTTCCCCTACAACCCTGTAAGACCCCATGTAAAGAGAAAAGCACACTAAACTAGGCAAGACTTCAGTCTTATTTCCACCACAGTTTATGACCTTTTTCAGCTTTTTTTTCCCCCCCCAACAATTTTTTGCCAGCTTATTAACCTGCCATTAAGCAGCCAGGGAGATTTACTTTCTGAATACTATATGAAATGAGGGAGGTACCAGTTAGAATTAAGCATCCTGAATTATTTTAAGTATCAGCAAAGTAATACTAGAGAAGCCTGTTTCAAGACAAAGTATATTGTTGCTTAACATCACACTGCCTACTAGGCACAATCCATGCCTGTAGCAAGCAAAATTCAGACTACACATACATAAGGATTGAACTTTGCCTTCAAAAAGTACAGAAGCCTATTCTTAATAAAACTGTGTTATACTTTGCCTTATATGATCCCTGTTGCATAACAAACCAAATAGAACTGTTTTTTCCACCAACATTTTATTGCAGCAATTATTTAAACCAGACTGACTTAAATGAAACCGAGTCCATTTTCCTCACAGCTACCTTCTGTCCAAGGACTGATGATGTGCCTGTTCTAGTAACACAGATTTTAAAGGAAGGAAAACTGGAAGTTGGTCAATTCAACACAAATTGCATAATATAGTTTTAAGAAATTGCCAAAGTCACACTCATGTTTGAAAACATCAGACTGAAAGACGGTAAACTTAAACAAACCCAGGATTTAATAGATCTTAACAGAAATACTTATTTAAAAAACAACAAAAAATAGAACATCAAGTTACTATACACATACAAGATAATATATACCTTGTCTCTGATAAATCATGTTCTTTAATTGCATCTATCCATTCCTTAAGCATGGGAGAATTGTAAGCCATCAAGTAACTTATTAGGTCTGATTTAAAATTAGTTTCAGATTCACCAGCAGAACCAGTTGTTCCCTGAGGTAGCCTTGGATATAAAGGGCTTAGCCACATCCTGAAAACAAAGCCATAAGAAAAGGACATTACACATTAACACATGGTTCTAGTGACTGGAGCACATCTGAAGGTCCCAAATGAATAGGACAAGGGGCAATGGCAAGAAGCTGTGCCAGGGCAGGCAAAATTTGTTACTGAAAGAGTCGTCAGGGCCTGGCACAGGCTGCCCAGGGAGGGGCTGAGTCACCTTCCCTGGGTGTGTTCAAAAAAGGGTAGATGAGGTACTTAGGGATATGGTTTAGTTTAGGATGGGATTGGTTGGACTTGATGATCTTCAAAGGTCTTTTCCAACCTTGTGATTCTGTGAATAAAACACACTTATTGTGACACCAACTATAAAGTGGCTTGCCTTTACAATTACAGAACTGTCAAGTCTTATACCCAACACCACAACACTGACAGTCACGTTTATTGATGCACATGTTGACAGCTTTCATCAGTGTTACACAGGCCAGGCTCACACATACCAACCAGCAGCCCCTTCATCATTTCTTGTACAAATTGAGCACTGCAATGCTAAGCTACTGATTTGTGTAATGATACAGGACAGCATCAGTTCGGGCACCTTAAAAGTTCTGCATAGTTTGAAGAGTAGCCCATGATGACAACTTCTCTATCCATAACCTCTATCAGGATAAAATAGAGTGGGCACTATGCAGGGAAGACATCCAGTATTTCTTTCCAGTCACACATTATTGTAGCCACAGAAACCAGAGGTTCTGCATTATCAACTTTACAGCATGCTGATGCTATCCTTTATAACTCAGAAGCCTGTGAAAGAGAGAAGCCAGTGAACCATCATACTGGTGATACTACATATTACTGCAGCATGCAAAAACCAAAGAGAAAACTATTTTTCATGTTTGACAAGAGCAGCAACTTGCTAAGCATCCCAAGCAGATTTTTCATGCCTTCTTGGCTTTCTGAAGAGCTAATCACCAAGATACTAAAGCCACCCCTAAGATTTAAAGGCAAGAAATCAGTAGCTATATTTCTGCCACTCAAAAACCCTTATGAGAGCTTGCCTCAGAGAAGTGAAAAGCTTCAAAAGCCTTGCCATATTTAATAGCAGCAAACAGACAGCAAGATGACAGTAACTTCTGAAAAGCCATTTTCAATTAGCTTGAGAAGAACCCTTATACCTTGACTTGCTGTAGAGATCTTAAAATACCCAAGAAAACAAGAGGCTCTGGGGCTTAGTCCTACTTGTTGTGCTCTAACTAAAATTATGTCCCAAGCCAGCTGTTAAGTTAAAAAAGTTCTACAAAAAAGTCCTTCCAAGAAAAGGATACCAGATGGACACTGGGTCATCTACTGTATTAAGTCAACACGTTTCAACAGCTACCACCACTCTAGTGGGGTTGGTTTTGCAGGTTTTTCCTTCTTCTTCCCCCAGGATAGCTCTACCTTAGTGTAAGACTTGTAGCACTGGATCATCTGACCTAGTATTCTGCTTCTAGCAGGAAGAGTTACCTGTGGAGAATAAAGTAAATGTACACCTGCTAGAGATTTTTGCTCACCCCTGAGTTTTCTGATGCCAATCCTCAGCAATAAGGTTGGATGTATGTATCACAACTCGAAGACCTTCTTCATACAGCAGTATCATCATTTTCCTTAAAAAAAAAATATAAAAAATTAATCTGTTTCAAGTACAGTGAGAATAAGAGGTAAATAACAATTTAAAGTGCTCCAAAATTATTATCTTCTAAAGATCTGCTCTACACAGTACAAGCACTTCAACTTCAATCCACACACATGCCAAACTCTCAGGGCAGTCATTAGACTATCCCCATATACTTTGCTGGCAGCATCACACAATATATTCTGAAGTAGATCTTAACATCTTATGCACCTGATTTCCCAAAGAAAAGGTGAATACTTGCAGAACACTTTCTGTATTTTCCACGTTCTTCAGAACCTTACTCTTTTGCAGATAGGTAAAAAAAAACACTTAAGGAAGACTAAAAAGCCTTTGTTTATAGCTGATTTTATTAAAACCTAGTTCTTTTCTATTTAACTGACAACTTTTAAATTAAAAAAAAAAAAGAGATGTAGGTAACTTGTCAGATGGAAAAGACCTAATTGTCTACCATAAATCTAAACTGAAGCTACAGGACAAAGAATTTTTACAACTGAGCTAAAAATAAATGTCTGGATTTTTTGGTAACAAGTGCTCAAACTCTCATATGCAAGTGCTGAGTCGTTGTGTCAAGACAGCTTATCCATGTGACCCTGAAGGATGAGATGGTTTCCACAGTAACCAATGCTCAAGAATTAAAGCTGGGAAAAAGAATAAAAATATCATACTTATTTCCATTGCTGTCCCATGGTGAGACAATGCTACAGAAATCCTATCAGGCTCAAATTTCTAATTTCTGCTTTCAAGAGTTATGCAAACTTAACATTCAAGTACCTGCACATGTTTTTCTGTGCTTACTGCATAATTTATGAAATACCCAAGAGCCCCCAACTAGAAAATAGTTCCCTGCATCTGTTATGCCTTGCACACCTTGAGTTGACAGTAAAAGTAGTATTTTACAGCAAAATATAGTGCAAGACTAAGATAAAAGTGATAACTGAACAAAACACCACTACCTGCAAAGAAAATCAGTAACATGAATAAAGCTTAAATTACAAGAGCAATATTGTGAATTTAAATATTTGTATTTGATAGGGTGAAATCTGTTAAGTTTGTCTTGAGGCATTTTGTTGTCATTACCTACCAAGATCCAATTTACTGGCTCTGCTACCCACTTGTGTTTCCTCTGCAATGGAGCATACACTACCCAGAAAAACCTTTTAAGGTATAGGGTTAGAGAACTGTAGCATTTACACATGACTACCATTTATCTATCCCTAAGTGTGATGGAAGAAAAAAGTTGAGCATACAGAGAAAGACAACTGCTACTTAAGTGAACATAACCCAACCTTTAAAAATTGGCAACTTGATAACCAACCTCAATTCCTCCTATGTCCCTCAATAAACCCGAGAGAGAAGATGACTCATTTTTAAATTGCTGATTTCTTTCCTTGATTTGCATATTCTTCTCCAAAGGGGCAATGAGGAGGTCAGTATGCTTTCTACCAGAAACAGATACACTTTGAAGTGGGCATTTCAGATCAATGTTTTAATGTGGTGTCACACTTAGTTATGCAAAAGGATTAATTGATGGAAATACACATACCATTTTTACATTTCCTTAATATACATTAGGCCTTCAGAATTATGTTTTCACAACAAGTCATAATCTCTCTCTTCCTATTCCCCAAACACTTTGACACTAGTTACTCATCCAATTATGGTAACTACATGTCCCAACCCTGTGGTCATCTTTAGAAGCTTTCTGCTTGATGGATGTTACTTACGTATGGTGAGTTCCAAATGCAATATCCAGCTTAGCCTATAAAAATTGAAAAGTTGATGATTAAAAACTCCTACTGTGCATTCCCATATACAAGAACTTAAGGAGGAGAGGTGCTGCTTGGTTTTGTTTTATCTCACCGCTCTCTAGTGGCCAGATCACAACATACACCATTTCTTCCCTCAACAGCTTTAAAAGTACTAACTTCTGGAATTTAGACTTTAAATGGCAATGCAGCTTTGCTGAAATCACTCTAGCAGAACTGCTGGCAAGAGAGCAGAAATACTCTCAGAAACAGTCCCCCTTGCAGAAAGGATGCCCAAGTGTCCTGGGCTGCATTAGGAGGAGCACTACCAGCAGGGTGAGGAAGTGATCCTTCCAATGCTCTAGTCAGCATCGGTGAGGCCACACCTGCACCAACTTCTGGGCTCCCCCACTCAGGAGATACAGATCTGCTGGCAAGAGTACAATGAAGGGCCACTGAGATGATTAAGGAACTGGAATCTCTCTCCTAAGAGGGAAGGCTGAGAGCTGGAGAGAAGAGAAGGCTCAGGGAGGAACTGGTCACTGTACAAACACCTGAAGGGAGGGTGCAAAAGTGAGTCAGGCTCTTTTCAGTAGTGCCCAGTGACAGGACCAGAGGCAAAAGGCACAAACTGACACACAGGAGGCTCCCTCTGAACATCAGGAAACACTTTTTACTGTGAGGGTGACCAAGCACTGACACAAGTTGCTTAGAGAGGTTATGGAGCCTCAATCCTTGTAGATACTCAAAGTCTATCTGGACACTGTGCTGGATAACCAGCTTGAAGTGGCTCTCCTTGAGCAGGGCAGTCAAGAAGACACAGTTTCCAGAGATCCTGCCAACCTCAAACATTCCATGACTCTGAAGCATATGGCAACTGTTACAAGTAGCTTAATGGCTAACCTTGCAAAGAAAAGGAGAGAAACACTTGATCAGCTTCTTCTGTTAAAGAGTATTTACAAAGCAATTTCTAGGGAATGAATGAAGCATGAGCTACAGATGTTAACAGGAAAATCATCACAAGTGCCACTTCCCCCCCCCAGTTACTATGAACCACTCTAACAAGCTTATCAAATGCCCAAGAAAAATGAGAAATTGCCATAACCACATCCCTCCCCCAGGCTGAAGCCAACAGCTTCATGACTTTGGGCCAGGAAAAGAGCAAGCATAACGAGAAAATGGCATGTGCCAGGAAGTGTGCTTTTAACAGTATTACACAGACTATGTGGAACAGCATTTTCTTGTGTAAAACAGAGACAAATGATAATTCTTTGATGAGACTTAAGATTATAGTGGCACTAGGACAGAGTTGTGTACTTCACAAAAAAATGCTTCCTTTTTTGTTGTTACAAGAATTATGTGTTAGAGGAGAAGGTGTGCAGGTCTTCAGTGAGTCCCATGACATTTTCATTGGGAGCTGCTCTGAGAAAAGAGAACAGCTTGTGGGTGACAGTCTACCACAGTCACAGCACACTAGGAATATAGTTACTATGTTCCTATGGTTCTGGTAAATATATTCCTTAAAGCATAACAAAAAACTCCTGACTTCCCATGTAAAGCACATCTCTCAACCTATAAGAAGGTGGTTTAATTTCAACCAAAGAATGATACAAATGTTAATTACCTGACAAAAACTGATGTTCTCATAAGGGCGCCCTTGTGCAAGCAGTTCAGCTTTGGATTCTCTCTTTTCACCATGAACTATCAGCAATGGCTTCTTCCTTAAATAAAAGGAAATTGCTATTAAAATATCAAACCTATTAGTAAGCACTGATAAGTAAACCACTTCATGTAGGTAACATAGCCTAAGCAGGAAGGGGGCACTAAGCACTATATGCTTTATTAACCAACTCAAAAAAAGCAATAACTACAATAAAATCTCTATAGAGAAAGAACTAGAAAACTTTAATAAAAAAAAGGAAACAGGAAGCATGAAGTACATCAGACAAAAAAAATAGAAATTGATAGGACAAGGTCTTGTAAGGATTCTTGCCTGTATGGAAACAGACAGATAAAAAGCTCACAAGAGTATTGATATATGTACACACTATGAATCTAAGACAATTTATCATGGAGATGATGGGAAGAAAGAGGAAAAATAAGAGGGTTAGGTCTACTCTTGCAATAGTTTCCTGTTTACTTCCTAATACTGTGTAATTTCCTAACACTTCAATTTCCAGTAAAATGGAAAAAAAAGGAGATAATACATAATACACTCATGACATCTGCAGGAGGCTGGAATTATCAGAATGGAATTTCAATCAAACATAAGAGCAGCATCTCCAACCATATCATGCCCAAGACATATCATCCCGATTATTTTTACAGGTCTTGTGCTTTTCCTACATCTCCTCCCTTCTCTTGCACTGTCTTGTTCTTGGCTCAGTAATCTGTCTTGTTCCATCTTTATCATTGTCATCACGGGTCACAATTGGCCCTCCTAAGCATTAACACAACTCAGAAACCAGAGATACTGAACTCTCACCATTTAAGTCTTGAAAAAAGACAGTAAATCAAGAGAGCTACAGCTGGAAAACCTGTACAAGGCAAAACAGGAATCTACACTTACATAAATGGTAACAATAATTTGTTACTTCAAACAAGTGTTTATCATCCAGCTGTAACTGCAGTTTGCATGAACACAATAATTTGGAAACCAGATCATTTCATCTTCAGAAAAGAAACATACCTGAATTCCTGTGGATACTGATTTACAAGCCATCCCACATCTATACAGTAGTTAAACTTGTACATAAGAAAAACAAAAGAGACTCATTAAAAAAGCAGTTTGTCAGAACAATGAGCTACAAAAAAGCATTCTACATAAAATCACACTTACAACATATACAGCAAGTTTTGCATGTTTTTCTATTTTACATGTTTTCTTTCATGGCACTTGGAAATACATTTTAGTTATTCAAAAGCATGGTCATACAATTTAACATGCAAAAAACAATAAATCACACACAGGTAAAGGTTTGGTTCAAGAACCATCTCTTTGCCATGTGCATATGCCACAGATGATAGCAAAAAAAATAATTTCCTAGATGGCAAGGCTTTTTTCTTTCTCAAAAACCACAAACACTGACATGCAAAGTAAAAGCATTTTTGAGCTGCATATTTCCCCAAACAGGAGAGAGAAAGTAGAGTTACAGCTGCCTGAATGCTAAGCAGAACATAGAAAGATTTTGATGTTATAATAAATTGCTGTGGAGGTGAAAGCAGGCAGAGTTCCCTCCCTGCTAAAATCAGCTATATGACACAAACAGACATTACCAAGTTTAATAAAATGAAATAAGCAAGTGAAATCAATTTGGCAAACAGGAAACTTACCTGGGCTGAAGATACCAGAGTCCCAAAAAGAGGAGACAAAATATCTATTAAGAAACATTAAAGCACAATTGAGTAAAAAAAGGTTCAAGGAAACAATTCACATCTTGAAAAGTTTGATAATGATGACAAGTGCCAGACTGTTCAGACTTGGTGTAATGGAGACTTTCACAGTTAAGTTTACTGTTTTGGATATTCAAGTCACCCATTCCCCTGTGAAAACCTCACAGTCTTGTGTTTATAAGAAACATTTATCCTCTGGAAGTAGGAAATCCATTTTAAAAGCTCATCAGGAGAAAGACCAAAATCACATGGAGAAAGAAGCTACACTCTCCCCAATAGACAGGGCATAAAGAACTGTGGCAGAGAAGAAGCAGTAAGGGCACAGTTAATGCATAAAGAGCTGCAGGCTGGTTGTAGGATATGGGTATTCTTAGTTTCTTCATGGTAACACAGAGAACTAATCTGACTGAGGATTTATAACCTCAATAACAGAAGCACAGCAGCAAGCTGAAAACGTGTCCTGCAAAACCCTTCTAGGATAGGCAAAATCTTTCATGCTCTCCCTCCACAGAAATCTGGTTTTGCTGGTTAATGAAACAAAAAACTTCAGACCTTCCATCAGCTCAACTAATCACCTAGAAAGTAGTTTTCTGAGAAGACAGGCCCAAAGTCACAGTGAATTCACAAAACAGATAAAGACACACAGCAGTAAAGCAAGCAAGGTCTCTTGACACCAGGTTGCCATCGGTAATCAACACTCATAGGGAACACGTGAGGTTGAGGAAATGTTTACAACCAGTTTGTGTGCCTTCAATCATTTGTTCTCCCTCAAAGAACTACCTCATTTTACAGTATTTCCATGCTTAAGTCTCTTACTCACACCTGCTTCTGGTTTTGTCTTATGATACATGAGATTTCATCTCTTTGTGAGGGAATGTTTACAGGTGCATGCACAGAGCTGTTCCCCCTTGCAGCAAACTACAACACAGCATTCCTGCAGAACCAGCATCATGCACCAAAGACTTCACTCCATCCCAACTTACAGACTCACTTCTAACTGAACTGACATGGGCCCACAAACCCCAGCCACAGAACTTCACAAGTGCTACCTTGTACTGCATCAAATAACAGCAAACTCACAGGTACAAACCAATCAGTAGCATAAAGACAAGCTCTAACAACTACCCAGGGAACGTGGTTAGGATGCAAGAAAAAGATCCCTTTCAAGAGCCACGAAGGCAAGCAGTTTTCCCCAGATTAACTCACATGGAAAGCAGCAATAAGCAGCACCACATGATTTGCCCTGGCTAAATGTACATCAGATTTGTGCAGCATAATCAAGAAGTTACAACAGAATCAGTATAGCTTTAAAAACTATACCTCTAAAAAACCAAACCACAATGGCACCAGAGCCAATTTCTAAACTTGCACATTTAGAATATGAAGCCCCAGCTATGTCAAAGAATATATGCATTTAAAAACATCCCAACTCAAAATATGTAGTCTATTGCAGACAAGTGTCCTATAAGCCCGCTTCTGTAGAAGTCACTGATTCACCTTTTATGTGCAGGGCTCCAGAGTTATGGCTCGGCTCAATCCCTTTGACTTTAGTGAGAAAAAACCTGAAAGGGTTTCCTCCATTCAGCAAATCCCAGGTATCCTGGGCTTCACTGGGTGTTTCATCATCCTCCTTTTTCAGATTCAATGAGAGTTCATCATCCTTGCAAAGATTCAGAGGATGCACTTTGGGTTCATCAGGCTTTTCTTCTTTTAGTGTTTCTTTATGAGCTTGCTTTTCCTGATCTTCAGGCTCCTCATCGCTACTAGAAAGGCACCAGCCTGAACCTTCTTGGCTAGTTCTCTGTTTTTCTGGTGGAGGTAATTCCGTAGCAGATTTTTTATCATCAAGTTTCAAGGGAGAAGCTTTTCTCTTGAGAGCAGCTTTCCTAGCTTCAGAGCACGGATACTGTGGCCCGCTTGTTCTGCCATGTGCAGCACCCAGTAGCGAAGATGTAGATGGTTTTTCACTGTCAGAGTTTTCCTCAGTGCTTTCATCACTGCTAGATACGGTCCATTTTCCATGTGCACCTTCCTGGAGCATGGTCCTAGGGATTAAAAAGAGAAAAGCTCATACTTGCTGTGCTCCAGCCAGCTTTCCTTCCTGGCTTCCATCTGCATGTTGCTAGGGAGCTCTGCTTTCTGCACTTAGCAGAATCCCCACGCAAGCTGCGACCCGGGGAAGCTTCGCAGCGCACAAGGCTTGTTTCTGTGCCCAGGAAACAAAGAACCACGGGCAGTGGGAGCAGCCACCAAGCACGGATCAGCTAATGTGGAAACCTGCACGTAGCAAACGGGCTAAGGATGCCTGCAGCAAAGCACAGAATCGTAGAACGGGTTGGAAGGGACCCCAAGGATCACAGAGCTCCAACCCCCCTGCCACAGGCAGGGCCACCAACCTCAGGCCTGGAGCTACACAAGGTTGCCCAGGGCCCCATCCAACCTGGCCCTGAACACCCCCAGGGACGGGGCATCCAAAGCATATCCTCAGCCGAGAGCCGGCTGCATCCCCCAGGCGCCCCTCACACCGGGGCCTGGCGCCCTGCTGAGCGGGCGGGGGGCCGAGCCGCGGCCGCTCTTTCCGGCAGCCTCTGCGGAACCACAGCCGCCACGCCGCGCCGGCGAGGCTCCCACCCGCTCCCCTCCGCGAAGCCGAGGCCGGCGGGAAGCCCGGGCGCCGCCGCCAGAGCCCGCGCGGACGGGACAGGCGCCCGCAGCTACAGAGGCGGGGCCAGCGGCAGCGCGCTGCCCCACATCCCGGCACGGCATCCCCGCTGCGCCAAGAGCTACAGCGACCGCTCGCTCACTCCCCGCAGCCGAGCGGCCGCCACCCGCCCCGCCGCTCCCGAGAGCAGCCACCGACCTCCAGGCCCGGCCGCCCAGCCAGCGCGCCCAGGACGCAGAGGAGGCCAGGCCCCGCCCCTCCCTTCTCGCGCGCCTGATCTCAGCCAATCGACGCCGACGCTGCTCTTGCCCCACGGGAGGCGGCGGCACGCAGGTTGCTCGGGACCGCAGGGCCTTAACGCCCGCCGCGGGCAGCCGGAGCGCTTGCGGGAGTTTCCCCTTCCGCAGCCGGGCGGCCCCGGCTCCTTCCCGTCGGTGCCCGGTGGCGGCTGGAATCACAGAATTACAGAATCAAAAGGTTGGAAAAGACTTTTGAAGATCATCAAGTCCAACCATTCACATCCTAAGCTAAACCAGATCCCTAAGTACCTCATCTACCCTTTTCTGAACACACCCAGGGAAGGTGACTCAGCCCCTCCCTGGGCAGCCTGTGCCAGGCCCTGACAACTCTTTCAGTAACAAATTTGTTTCTAATGTCCAATCTGCCCCTGCCCTGGCACAGCTTCTTGCCAGTTCCCCTTGTCCCATCTCCTGTCCCCTGACTGAAGAGACCATCACCCACCTCTCCACAACCTCCCTTCAGGTAGTTGTAGGTGGGGATAAGGTCTCCCCTCAGCCTCCTCTTCTCCAGGCTGAACACCCCCAGCTCCCTCAGCTGCTCCTCAGAGGATTTGCCCTCCAGCCCCTTCCCCAGCCTGGTTGCCCTTCTCTGGACTCGCTCCAGGACCTCCATGTCCTTCTTACAGTGAGGAGCCCAGAACTGGACCCAGCACTCAAGGTGCAGCCTCACCAGTGCCCAGTCCAGGGGCACAATCACCTCCCCAGACCTACTGGCCACACTGTTTTTGATACAAGCCAAGATGCCATTGGCCTTCTTGGCCGCCTGGGCACACTGCTGGCTCATGTTCAGCCTGCAGTCACCCAACACCCCCAGAGTGGAGGGGCGCCCCAGCGGTTCCGGCACCGCTCTCAAAGCTCCTAAACCGGCAAAGCAGTCGCATCTTAACGACCCAAATTAAGCTAACAAGTCTTCGTTTGACCCTAACGTTAGCCTAGGGCAGGTGCAGCATCTGCATAACCGTTTGTTTGACTCGGTGTTAATCACTGTGATAGTGCCCTGCTAATGAGATAGCCGCGTGGCAGCTTCACGAAGGGAGTGGGAGGAAAACAGGTGTAAAATTATCCCAGTGAGAGCATGGACTATGCCAAATCTTGCTCTCCCCACCAAAGCAGCCCTGCTAGCCTCGGGTTCTCGTTATTGCACGCTTGCGACTGCGGTCAGCAGGTAACATGTCTTCTGTCAGCATGCAATAGAACCAGCAGGCTACCCCGGGGAACATGGGACATAACAACCCCATGCAGCGTTACAGGTCTGGGGGAGACTGGCTGGAGAGCTGTCAGGCAGAGAAGGACCTGGGGGTGCTGGGTGACTGTGGAGAGGTGGGTGATGGTCTCTTCAGCCAGGGGACAGGAGATGGGACAAGGGGAACTGGCAAGAAGCTGTGCCAGGGCAGGGGCAGATTGGACATTAGAAACAAATTTGTTACTGAAAGAGTTGTCAGGGCCTGGCACAGGCTGCCCAGGGAGGGGCTGAGTCACCTTCCCTGGGTGTGTTCAAAAAAGGGTAGATGAGGTACTTAGGGGTATGGTTTAGCTTAGGATGGGATGGGTTGGACTTGATGATCTTCAAAGGTCTTTTCCAACCTTGTCATTCTGTGTCTGTGTCTAAAAGAATAGACTATGGGATCAGTATTTGCTTTCTAGAGTACTTTGGAAGAGTTCTTCCAAAGATTGCTTCTGGCTGTGCTTGCATTCCAGTCTCTCCTCATTGTTCCCTTCTATATAATGGCTTAACTGAGAATTAAAGGTGCCTGGTGTTTTTCAAGGAAAAAATCAAGAACTTGCAGAGACTAATTTAATGTAATCTTGTTTAATGTAATTTTGTTTCCAAGAAGGCTGTACCATAAGTTCTAAGTTTGCAAGAAGCCTTTTTGTAATAACCACATAAAATGTAGAAGCAGCAAAATTTATTTTAACAAAACAAAAACTTAAAATTAAAAGGACTCAGTTCATTTTCACTTCCTGCAACAGTAGATGAACAGAGTTCTGATTTTTGTTATATAACATGGTTTATGTAGGAAGTTCCTATTTTACTCTTCCTGTAACAGTTACTATAAGTAACCAACGTAAGGACAGGTTTATTTTTTTTTAATGTAAATAACTTTCTGTACCCTTTTTATGTTGAAGCATGTGATAAAAATAACAAAGACTACTTAAGCAGTCAGGACTTTAAAGTTACTGTAGCAATGCTGCTTGGTTATAAGCCCTCAAATAAATATATATGTATATTTCATTTATGTTCTGAAGATCCAGCTTATTATATAGTTGTCTCAATATTGAGAACTCTGACTGGTCCACACTAATTGTAGTGGATTACTGCAGGTTTGGTAGACAGAATTTTCTTATCTGTGAGTATTTATTTCAAAAGAAAATAATTAAAGCCTTACCTTTCTTGCTGCAGACTGTGATAAGTGGAAGGATGCACTGTGTTTCATATGCATACAAGATGTATGAAGTGGCAGCTTGTTATTGATCAGTTATTGGATTTTATTCATGCTACACTCCATTTCTTTACTCAGTGGTTTCAGTAGATGTGAAACTACCACGTGTCCTAATAATAAATGTGTATTCTCAGAAATAAAGCTATTTTTGGTTTCAAGTAACACTTGGGCATTTTTATTCTTGTTTTGTCTAATAGAAATCTATAAGTGTATGAAAATCTTAACAAGAGAAAGGTTTATTGAGAGAAATCATGTGTTGCATACTCACAGGAAGATAGAGGATAAATTGCGTGGCTTAATCCTGTTCTGGAAGTTTTGTTTCTGCTTTAGTACAGCAAGTGATCACAGAAGAAGAACACATGCAAGGTTTCAAAGTGAATACATGCATGCCTATGAGTTTGTCTTTCTCACAGCATGCCAGTACAAGCTTGACCAATATACTGTAAAGTATATTTAGCATAGAAACTATGATTCATATTTCTTCTCCAGTTTGAGCAGTCTTCTTTCCCAAGGACCACTTGTGACTAATTTTTTTTACTTAAATACATATTTTAGGACAGTAGTCTTAACAAGGTCATAAACAAAATTTTGACTATGATACTTCAAAGTGAAAACCACAGAAATGTTTTATTAAGCTGTGAAAGTAGTAATCTCTGGCATATTTCAGCTGTGGGTAAACATTTTCTCAATGAGCTAGGGCCAGATCTAAAAATAAGTTAGGCTTCTAGAGACTTAACTGCTGAATTATGAATCTGAAAATGCTCGGCTTCCCTTTATCCTCTGTCTATTTTTACCTCCCTGTAAAAATTAGCTGCTCTGTTAAATTCTCTGAATGTTTCTTCCAGTGCAGTAGTACTCAAAACATGCTTAAGGCATTCACACAGGTTCTGTGCCTAAGTCCCTGATGGCTCCTTCTTGGAAACAGCACAGAAGTGGAGGACTCTGGGGAAGAAAGGAGGTGCAGGTTTAGTTGTTCCTTCCTGAAAAGGTGCCAAGTCACACTTGCTGTATCTCTAGGCAGTGCTGCGACCACCTGGCTGTAGTCAGTTTTCTCTGTGCAGCTGCACAAAAATGAATTAAAACCATTTGTTCCAGGAGTGCTTCTGTTGTCTAGTGGCTTTGCTAGCTCCTTGAGTGGGCCCAACGCCATCAACTGTTGCTCTTTACCCAAGGACTGCTCGTGAAATTCTAGGGATACCTGGGTGGACAGATATTTTTCTTTGTGGCTTTTGCTGATGTGCATTAACTATAGTTTATGGCACAGCCACGTGTTTTGCTGTTGCTTAACCTTAAAAGGTTAAGACTTTTCAGTGTTCTTGTCAACGTTTTGGTGCTTTCTAATCTAGCTCTGAGACATACAACTTTCTGTACGGGCCAGGAACCAAACACAGAAGTTACAGTCCTATGAAGTTGATGGGATGAAGTTTAACAAGGCCAAGTGTAGAGTGCTGCACATGGGACATAACAACCCCAGGCAGCACTACAGGCTGGGGGAGACTGGCTGGAGAGCTGTCAGGCAGAGAAGGACCTGGGGGTGTTGGGTGACTGCAGGCTGAACATGAGCCAGCAGTGTGCTCAGGCGGCCAAGAAGGCGAATGGCATCTTGGCTTGTGTCAAAAACAGTGTGGCCAGTAGGTCTGGGGAAGTGATTGTGCCCCTGGACTGGACACTGTATAGGCCACACCTCGAGTGCTGGGTCCAGTTCTGGGCTCCTCACCATCAGAAGGACATGGAGGTCCTGGAGCGAGTCCAGAGAAGGGCAACCAGGCTGGGGAAGGGGCTGGAGGGCAAATCCTCTGAGGAGCGGCTGAGGGAGCTGGGGGTGTTCAGCCTGGAGAAGAGGAGGCTGAGGGGAGACCTTATCCCCACCTACAACTACCTGAAGGGAGGTTGTGGAGAGGTGGGTGATGGTCTCTTCAGCCAGGGGACAGGAGATGGGACAAGGGGAAATAGCAAGAAGCTGTGCCAGGGCAGGGTCAGATTGGACATTAGAAACAAATTTGTTACTGAGAGAGTTGTCAGGGCCTGGCAGAGGCTGCCCAGGGAGGGGCTGAGTCACCTTCCCTGGGTGTGTTCAAAAAAGGGTAGATGAGGTACTTAGGGATATGGTTTAGCTTAGGATGTGAATGGTTGGACTTGATGATCTTCCAAGGTCTTTTCTAACCTTGTGATTCTGTGATTCTGTGATTATTAGGATCTAGTTCTTGAACATGTAATTGTGAATTTTACCTTTTTTTCCCCAAAAAGATTATTAAAATCAGAGACTACAGTAATAGTCCTTATTTTGCTTTGGGAGCCATTAAGAACAGCCCTGGCAAGGAGAGCACTTTTAAAAGCATTTACAAGAAACTGAATGATGCACACACGGTATTTCTTGAAGTGAAACGATTTCTTCAACTACACAGCACAGTAACATTTTTTCAGTAGAAATAGCAATTACTTAGCGTCATCAACTGCAATCAAGCAACTGCATTTTTGCTAAATTGTTGTTAGGTGTCATTTTTCGTCGCGTTTTCATTTATTCTATAAATGAATAGTAATACTTACTTTACCCGCTAGATGTCAGGAATGAACTCTTTACTGGAGAAGGTGGGATCTAAGAATGCGACTCACATTCCTACCCCGCTTGGTAGGAAATAATTCCATAATTCTATATTATTTTTTAAAAAAATATTATTATCGTGTGGTCATTCATAGAGATTATGAATTTACACTGTTTAAAATTAAGCCTTCTGAGACAAGTAACCGGGAAAACAAGAAAATAGAGATTAATCTGATTGTTGGTCTGATACTGTATGTATATTTGATATATTTATTAGCATACAAAAAATAACAATTGTAGGACTGAGCAGCATTGTGAAAATAATGTTTGTGTGACTTACACTTTTGTTTCTCTGAAAGTTTGGTTCAGTGATCCTCTTTTCCCAAAAGTGATTTGAACTGATCTAAAATGCTCTGATTTTTCAACAACCATTCAACTAGCTAGCTGCACATTCAGGTGTTATGTCCAATGCAAAGGGCACTGCAGGAATAGTAGCTGTGAAAATCTGTCTTTTTCCCAGCTGAAGTTTCATTCCTGGTACTGTGACATTGAGATCCAAGTAAAAGCACTCCCTACACTGTGCCTAGGGGGGCCAAAAAAACTCCAATGTCTTCCCTGACCCAACTCCGTACCTTCACATCAGGCCAGCGGGTCAGTTGGCATCTGCTGCTGAACAAGATGCCAACGGTGGGGCACCCTGATATCCAGAATACAAATAGGCAGTCTGAGCTCAGGTCTGCTTACAACTCCCAGCTGCTCTTCTGGTACCTCTTACCCAAGCTTTCTGGAAAGGACTCTGAGGTCTATTTATGGCTGGACTTGATGATCTTCAAAGGTCTTTTCCAACCTTGCGATTCTGTGATTCTGTGATTTGTTTGCCTAACACAGCCTGTGTGGAAAGTGTTGCTGGCCAGGTGGAATATATAGTCTTAGGTTAACTGGTCATGATGTATGTTGGCTTGTCTGTTCTCCAGAATGGAATAGGCTTGAGTTGCACTGGAAGCTGCTAACGTGTCATCTCCTGCCACATGAGTTTTCTCAGTGTTGCAGCTATGTGCAGCCTTGCATTGTAATAATACAGACATGAGAGTTTGGACTCGTGAGCACTCAGTTATGCTAAAAAGCAACATAAATATAACCCAAAATGGACCTCTCTGCTTTCTTGGATATACACTCCCCTTTCATTCCTTACATTGGTTGAAGATCTTCTCCAGCCATCTCTTGGTCTTCGGATTCAGTTCTGAAAAGTAATTTCTTTTTGCTTTCATAGTGTTTCTCTTTTTGCTTTTGTACTATTGATGAATCTTGGTAAAGCACTAATACTAGTGAGTAATAGTGAATCTTGGTAATGCTCTAATTAACAGGTGTTGCTCCTGTGTTCCTGTCAGATCAAATTGTGAGGTAGCATCCTATTGAAAGGCAGTAGAGGAGATACATAATACATAAAATAAGGCAATAGTGGGTTGGTTTCAGGATAGTTGTAGAAGCTGGATGATGCAAAATGTTTTGAGTAGTACAGTTCCTTTGTGTGTAGTTGAAATCCACTCTGTATAAAGTTAAGCATATTTGTTTAAGTACACTTAGTTTAAGATGTGGATGTTTATTCTATTAGGACTATGTATATATTTAGTTTACTGGATGATGAAAAAGAGGTGGCTTTATTTTAATCAGAACAAAGTATTTTCTTAAATGCCATAGATGATACTGTTGTGTAATAGGTATTATTATGAGATCAGTACTTCCTGAAATCACAGACTATTGATATAAAATGGACATCGTACAGCAGTTCAGATTTATCACTTCGGTAGAAAAGTACTGTGGCATATCTTCTGTGTTCCAGGTAATGTCTCCTGTGACGCCCAAACACCTATGAAATGATTTCTACTCCTTTTCATTCATAAGTTTTAAAACTCTGAAGCTTACACTCTCAACAGTTTTGAAGAACCCGACGTGGATCAGTGCTAATGTATGCAACTGTGTGAGATTCAACAAGGCTCAGTGCGGGGCCCAGCATGTGGGTCATGACTACCCCATCCAACACTACAAGCTTGGAGAGGAGTGGCTGGAAAGCTGCCCAGTGGAAAAGGATCTGCTCAGTAGCCAGCTAAATATCAGCCAGCAGTGTGCCCAGGTGGCCAAGAAGGCCAACAGCATCCTGTCTTGTATTAGGAACAGTGTGGCCAGCAGGACTAGGGAAATGATTGTGTCCCTGCAGTGGTGAGGCCACACCTTGAATACTGTGTTCAGTTTTGGGCCCATCACTACAAGAAGGACAATGGGGTGCTGGAGAGCATTCAAAGAAGGGCAGAAAAGAGCTGGTGAAGGGTCTAAACCACAAGTCTTACGAGGAGCAGCTGAGGGACTCTTTGTTCTGGAAAAGAGGAGGCTGAGGGGAGACCTTACTGCTGTCTTACAGCTACCTGAAAGGAGGTTGTAGTGAGGTGAGGGTTAGTCCCTTCTCTCAAGTGATAAGAGGAGGTGGCCTCAAGTTGTGCCTTGGGAGGTTTAAATGGGATATTAGGAACAATTTATTCACTGAAAGGGTTGTCAGGCATTGGAACAGGCTGCCTGGAAAAGGTGTGTAAAACAGGTGTAGATGTGGTGCTTGTGGAACATGGTTTAGTGGTGGACTTGGCAGTGCTAGGTCAATGGTTGGACTTGATCTTTTTTCCAACCTAGATATTTCTGTGATGCTGTAAATGAGCTGACCGTGGCCATTAACAGGATCATATTATTTCATACAGTTTTGTAACATTTTTAGTGCTTGTACGTTCGATTTAGCTTGAACTTACTCTTGCTTCTTAAAGTGGCATTTATTAATAGCAACATTTATAGACTAGTGATATAGAAAAGTAATTAGTAATTTTTTTAGTGTTCAAGTTGGTAAGTGATGAAAAAGGTTCTATCAGGTTTTTGCTACTGTTCCACTGTTTACTTGCACGAATATTGGAGTCTAACACCACATCTCTTTCTCTAAAAGCCCTTCCATTCATATAGTTCTGATTGTTATTTTTCTTATCCTTGACCTTGTCAGTTAAGCCCATACATCTATTTGTGAGGTCATGTGACAAGTCTTATTGGAGAAATTATTCATATAAAATCTGAAATGATGATGAAAAAATGTGGTTGCTTTTCTCTATAAGTTTCCTCATCCCTTTTACCACCACAAATATTAGTATCAATACACTTGAAGGGCATTATGGAGACTGGTTTTGTTTATTCTGGCATGGATGCCAAAACCCACCTTCATTAAACCACACCCTTACCTGTGAATCTTTAATCTTACTTATAAATAGAGAATAAAGCTTTTATTTGGATTTTTTTTCCCCCCAGGACAACCATCACATGTGAATGCGTGAAGCAAAAATAGTGAACTAATATATAGATTATGGATTTGTTAATACCTAATTAGCTTGAATATTTTTTAAGATGACCTTTTTGTGGGTTGAGATAACTTTACAGCCTGTTCTAGTACATATAAATTGCCAACTCTCAAGATCAATGAATAGGTGGCATTCTATTACAGGAGTCATTCTATAAAAGGAAAAATGTATACTATAATTTTCTGGGCTCATATGTTACACTGAAAGAGAAAAAAATAAATGGATAGAAAGCTTATATTGCTTTTTATGGTTTCACTTCCATAGTTATCCAATTGAATGGAAAGCTGTTCACGCAGGCAAGTCCAGCATGTTTAGGCAACCTCTGTTATTAAGGAAATTGTGCGTGTGCAGAACCTAGCAGTTGAAAGCAGCAAGTCTTTGTAATCCTGGAAACCGAGACTCGAACAGTTCATAATGCAGGATTTTTTCAAGAAGAAATAAGGAAAGACACACTGGTTAAGTGTGGAGTTGAAGATCTGAATTGAGACAGCAGGTGGAGCTGAAGGAGCTATGCTTTTGAACCACTGCAGAAAGAATAGGGTATGAATGAATCAAAAGAGAGAAAGGCAGAGCTTTTGTTATGTCATTTGATAAAGAAAAATTCCTGCAGGATACAGCCGTGCTGCCTTCTAACGAAAATTAAATTCTTTAAAATGAGCATAAAGAATATATCAGAGAGTTATGAGAAGGGAATATTTGAATTTAAATATTGAGCTGAAGTATTTTGGTTTTTTACTGAAAAATATGGATCTGCAAAATTTGTATATCAGGATTTTTCCATGTTTCATGGGGAGGCCTGAAGTTTTGAGTGGCACATGTTTGTTTCTTAATTTTTATGTTTTACTTTGATTTCAGAAGAAAGGGTCAATTAAGTACTTACAAACTCCGTTTGCATTTCAATTTATTTCATTTTCAGTTCATGAAGAGAGTAAGATAAATGTGCAAGAAAGGACTTTGATATAATATACTGGAGGAATAACCAATCCAGTTTTACATTCAATGTTATCACTAATTTCATAGGAATTTATACCTGAGGTTATAGATGATTTCAGCAGTCTCTCCATACTGGGTATGATGCCCGATGGATTGTTTATGCAGCATGGATCTTTATCCATAGCATGCAAGTGCTATTGACTTAGAAGAGTCTGTGTTTCTCTCCAGTGCAAAGAGCCATGACATGGCAGGTGACAAGAGGGAAAGAGTACAAGCAAACAGAAGCATCATACTTGAGTATAGAAAATCTGTTGAGAAATTTTAAACTCTACTGAAATGTTCACATGATTGTGGTCTAACTTTGAAGACTATTATTTCAGGTTGATGTTACTGTTTGTATAATTAGAATTATTCATAATTTTCACAGACAGACATATTTCTAATGAGAAAGAAAAACAACTTGCACTTTTTGCAGGAAGATTTATTTATATTTTATATTTTTTCTAGGTCTATTATTTGAAAACTTTAAATCTCATGAGCACAAAAAAGGCTGCACAGTTATAATAAAATGAGGCAAATATTTACAACTTTTGATGTGCAAGGTAATTTTTTTCTCCTAAATACTTTGAGAATTAATTTAATTCAAAAGCAAGTAAGCAAAATACCTGATGAAAAAATAAAGAATGTAAGATGGGATGACCTAGATGCTGCCAAGTTAAGTAAAACAGTACCAAAGATGATGATATTGCTGCAGATGAAGTCAGGGTCAGTAGGCTGTGTTGTTCTAGGTGGTGGCTTTGAGGTGTCTGTTGCACTCTGAGTTCCTCCAGTCTGAAAAAAGAAATCTCTAGCCATTCATTCGACTTGTTGTTACTACCTCTCATTATTTCTGTTACCCACACTCATGTATCTCTACTCATTTATGACATGTATTATATGGATTTCTGTCTCTAGTAATGGCTGTAGACTTTTTTTTTACTTCTCAGACCAAGGAAGATGGGGATCTAATTAATGTTTATGAATATCTGAAGGATGGGATGCAGGGGACATGGCCAGCCCCTTTTCAGTGTCTGTGGGGACAGGACAAGGGGCAATGGCTGGAAGTTAGAGCATAGGAAGTTCCACACCAACATGGGGAAGAACTTTTCCCCAGTGAGGGTGAGTGAGCCCTGGGACAGGCTGCCCAGGGGGTGTGGAGTCTCCTTCTCTGGAGATACTCAAGACCTGTCTGGACCTGTGCAACCTGTCCTAGGGACCCTGCTTTGGCAGGGGGGTTGGACCCGATGAGCTCTCGAGGTCCCTTCCAACCATAGCAACAAGGACAATTTTTTTCTTGCTCTTGCTTGGAAGTAGCTGCAGCGATTCGGTTTTGTTCCTGCGAGACAGTAGAGGATCTGCCACCACCAGACTGGCAAAATGAAAACTTTGTGAGGAGCCTCTGAGCTGATGGACATTCCGATGATCCTTTGCCACCTTCTTCCTGGCTTGAGATAGGACCACAGTCCTTGACAAGAGGGAAAGTGAAACATGGCACATCAGATGTTGGGCTGATCAGATAAGCATCCACTCCGCTTTTTGCCATGAACTAAAAGTAGCTTTTGAAGTGGTATTTTTAGTGAGTTAAAAGGATATAACTGTTCCATGCCCCGTGCTTTTGTCTGTCTTGCTATCTGCTGCACAGAATCTGCAATAGTCCTGTTTGAGATGCTTGATCTTCCAGTTGGATCTGGAAGTGAATTCACATCCTAAGCGACTGATTAGTTGATATTAGGCTGATATAATGTATTCAGGATCTTAAATCTGCAGCAGGATCAAATTGAAAGAGAAACTTCTCTATGAAAGAAAATTTTTTAAATACGATGCTCAGAGTAACTGTCAATGAAAATTATAGATTTCAAATGTAATTTTGCGTATTCTTGAGTATAACTTCAAAGTTTTACAAATTTATAATTAAAATTTCAAATAAAAACTTAAATGAGAGTTGCAGATGTTGTGAGCACAGTACTTTTATACAGTGTTCACAGCAGCAAAAAGGAATTGCCAGTATGGAAACTTTCTTAGACTGTTTGGCTATGTAGTGAAGCCATCATAAAATATTTTGCAAATGTGGTCCACTTAAAGAGTGTGTAATTGTTTCAGAAATGTTTGAGTAGCTCATATACAAACATAATTGTATGAAGAACTTTAAAACAAAAAACCCAAGCAAATGATATTTTTCTCTTCCCTAACCTTGATTTAAAAGATAGAGGATTTTTGACTTTTCAAGACTTCAAGAAAGCCATCGATTCTGCTTCTCCTAAGTTGTCTGAAAGAATCATAGTTGAAGCCCACAGGTAATATTAACGAAGTGATCCTTATTCCTAGATCACAGTCTTTTGTTGTATATATTTCAGTTAAGCAAAATTATTAGATTCTATCATGCAACTGAAGATACAGG
This sequence comes from Porphyrio hochstetteri, assembly GCA_020800305.1. Lineage (NCBI taxonomy): Eukaryota > Metazoa > Chordata > Aves > Gruiformes > Rallidae > Porphyrio > Porphyrio hochstetteri. The sequence goes on from CM036908.1 coordinate 2,849,594, forward strand.
CTTCAGCACATTACTGATTCAGTCCCTTTAATAATAAATACTCTAAAAATAAATAATATGTGTAAATAATATAATAACTAATATAAATTGTAAAGATATAATTAAAATAATAACTATAATTAAAATAATAAATATTGCCAGATACAGAAATTAATTTGTTGCCTGTACTGTTTCCTAAGAAGCCTAAAATTACTTACTTTTACATTTTCCTCCTGTAATCAGGAAATCTGCATTCAAGAGCTGTCTCTTGAAAAATTCAGTTGAACTCTAGTGCATATTGCAAGGCAGTAGCGGTGAGATTCCTTGCAAGGTGAGGCTGTCTCAGAAGTGAAGGGATAATATTTCCAGAATAACTTGGAGATCATAAAAACCTGATCTCTGGGGATGCCAGTAAACATGATTTTTGAAATGTTTTGGAAAACATTGCATTGCAAAGCGTAAAACTTCCTTTTTGTAATGTGAGTGGTTTGTTTAGAAGTAACTCAGTCACTGAGAGAAGTCCTTCACTTTTGAAGACTTGGCACCAGATGACTTGTTCAGCACCTTTAAAAAGTGAGGTTGGATTTTGGGTTGTTTTTCTTTGTTGCAGCTGTCTGGAGTCATGGTACAAAGCTGTATAGTGAACAGGAATTGGTCTGAACACCTTTCAATCCACTGGCATACAACAACAAAATCAAAGTGTGGAGTGCCTAATGTCTTAGGTGTTACTCTTGTGTGTTTGCACTAAAGATGTAATATATTTTGAGGTGAATAATTATTTTAAGAAGGTTTCAAAAGTTCTGCGATATATTTTTCTGGATGTTCAAGTGATTTTTACTACCACTTTTTGGTTCATTGCCAAGAAATGAAGAGGGAAATCTAGGTAAAACAGCTTGAGGTATCATCCTTTTTAAAGATTTTATTTTAAGGGCTTCTGCAAGGCCTAATCTCCAATTTTTGCATCCAGTGATGAAAAGTGTTTCCCTCAATATTAATGCTTTTCAGGTCAGAAGAACATACATTGTTGTGGTTCATACTGGTTTATGTTGTATTTTTACAGATTTTTTTTCATTATATATCTCACTTGGAAAAAAAAAGTAGTCATACAAATTCAGACTGAGCTTCATCTCGCGAAATAGTTCTGAAAACTTTTGACCCATCTTTCTGTTAGTGAAACTGCTAATTCTGAATTTAAATTGTAGTCATGATGAATTAATAAATTAAGGAAAGTTCAACCAAATATTATGGTATACTCTGTGTCTAGGAAAGAAGATATGTCACGATCAACAGTAGCTCTAATGCTAGCATTATCAGTCCTGCAAATGAAACTTGTGATTGCATATTTATGAACGGAGCACGGAACTTGAAGAGAAACATAGATAAGCCTTTTTTCCTAAAGTGAGCTGTACAATTAGATTAAAACTGTATCAAAATAAAGCCAGAGGGAATATTTTCGACATAGATATTTGTCAGAAGCTTCGATGTATTTGTGGCACAAAATCCATAGTACAATGGATTGCTAAAACAAACAGAGCGTATATAATTTTATATTTGTAGACTTGTTTCTTCTTCTTACCTCTCCAGTACAGAGATCAGAATGAAGTTTTGGGACTGAACATAGCTTTAAAATATGTCTTTTTTGTTAATTAGAATAGTTTACAATACATACACGTGTAAGATGTTTAGCATCTTCAGGTGTGATGACTCTGATTCTAAAACTATGCCTATTTTAGGAATTAATACAGCTCGCAGGGTCTGTAGAGCAAAAAGTTGATGCTGGTGACCCAGTATCTGTTGGGCATTGATCAAGGGAGTTAGTGGGACTAATTCTTTTCTCTTCAACATATTGAATGATCGCTGGAAGTTGAAGTATTTGGGTGGATGCCGGGAGCACAGCTTTCATTTTAATTTCATCTGGAAGGAATACAGAAGTTCATCTTGACAGAACTGTGATCGCTCTGATGTTAACCACAGCACAATCAGTGGGAAGACGAGGATGTTGAGCTCAAAAGAGCATTACAAATCACAAGTAAAACATTGCAATATACCGAGATGGTATATTGCAGATGGTGTCTGATTACTTTAACTGACCGCCGGTGAGTGGTCCTCCAGGATCAGCCTGTGGCCTGTATCTTACCATCCCGTGTCTGTCCTCCTCCATTCTGTATGCTGTGTCTTTCCACCCAAAGGTCCCCACTATCCTGCCACTTCTCTATCTCTATAAATCATTATCTTAAACTCATAAGAAGAAAGATTTTACACGGAAGAAATTCTTGTCATTATTGTCTATGTAAAGCTCTATTCATACTGTGTAAAAATACAAACTAGGCATAATCACCTGGTCCTTAAAAGAACTCCTGTTACAGATAAAGCAAGTAAAGACTCCAGGCAGGCCAAACAAATCCAGATGGAAGTCTGGCAAGCCTCAGACCTTGGAAACTCAGCACAGAGTTTGTGGCCTGTCACTAGCAACGGCTGTCCTGTGTTTCCTGCAATACAGAGCTATAAAACATATAGTTAATATTCCTGATTCACTTTAGCACTGACTATTCTTTTATAAATGTATGAAGACGTAGTGAATTAATTTCAATTGTTATTTGCCACAGCTTAACCCTAGCTTAGCCCTAGCTGGCAACTAAGCACCACACAGCCGCTCGGTGGGGGACAGAATCAAAAAAGATATATTGATGATGTTTATGGTGACAATAATAATAATTATGATAAAAAATATACAAGTGATCCCCAGCACAATTGCTTAACCACCCAGAGCTGATGCTCAGTTCATTCCTGAGCTAGGCTGCCTCCTAGCCAACTCCCCTGGTTTTGCACTCAGCATGACACCATATGATACAGGACATCTCTGTGGCCAGTTTGGGCCACCTGTCCTGGTTTGTCCCCTCCCAGCTCCTTGGACATCCACTGCCCTCTCATGGGCAGGGCAGTATGAGAAGCTGAAAAGTCCTTGACTGCTTGGCAACGACTGAAATATCAACATTGTGTGTTATCAACACTGTGCTCATCCTAAATCCAAAGCACAGCACTGCACCAGCTGTTTGGGAGAAAATTAACCCTATCCCTGCTGAAACCAAGACAGTAGCAGGGCTTCAGGATGAGGTGGTGTTAAGTGCTCTATTTTATGAAAGAAAAAAGGCACCTCATTCAGCAGTGTTTCTAAGTATAGTAAGTAGGCATTGGAGGTTTTTTCTTAATTCCAATGGGAATAAGACCATAAATCAATATATTTTCCTTTCATGTTGATAAAATAATATTTAATTTAGGCGTTCTTTCTCCTGACTTATTATTTGCTAACAAATGTCAGTAATATACTGCATTTAACTACTGCTAAAGTTTGCAAATTGTGGGTGAATTTTCAGTTTATGTCTGATTGTATCAACTATCATCTTGCCTGAACAGTAGTGCAACATTTATTGCTTCTGAGCTAATATTGGGGTAATATTGAACAAAATGCTCAAGTGCTTATCCCACACCTGGCGTGCACCTGATTTAAATGCCATTCTACTGTGAGAACTCAACATGCTTTACACAGGAGTTGCAGAAGTACCTGATAAGGTAAATGATGGGATGAGGTGTGCTTTCATGATGGGGGTCTTTTTAATGGGTAGCACACATAAGAATTTGTTTATACTAATGCTGTTCTGCATGTTGCAACATGGGTGTGGAATGTGACGAGTCCTTTGCCATAATAATCTGTCTGTAAGTGAACATGTCATCTTTTCAAGGGGGGGACTCAAATTCTTGAAAAGTGCTGTTCTCCTTTTTTGTTGCGAATATGTCATATTTGAATTACACAATATTATTAATTACTGCTGCTGAGAAAATACTTGTCTCAGCCATGCCATTTGTTACAGAGAAAAATAGGTTATTTGTATGCTAAATCCTTAGACCAGGATAATGGAAATAGTAACGGAAGTAAGCTGAGAACCAACCACGTGTGAATGTGAGTGAACTTAGAAATGATGAAAAATGTCTTACAAACCAAGAGTGGACAGAAAAGTCTCATAGTTTTTAAAGCTAGCAGGCACAAATCAGATCTTAAGGAAGAAAAGAAGGCATTCATGATCTGCATTTTATGCTGCTGTGGCTGTAGATTGATAGGATCACACGCTAGAGGTATATCAGTACTTTAGTATGTATTGGTACTTTCCATACGAAAAATGACCTAATTGTCTCGTATTTCTTTCGTGTAATTATCTAGTAATGAGAAAATAACCTGGTTTTCAGAGCCACACCATGGAAGAAATCTTATGTTCTTTTATGCAAGTTTGATTTATAGACATGTACTGCAGAGCACAGTGAATATGAGACATTCATCTCCCTATGGCTAGTTGCCATGGAAACATAGTACACAGTACAATGTCATTCCAGCTCTGGTGATGCCCGCAGTAGTTTATTCCTTTGTTGTTCTTGTTTCTTCAGCAACTGTCTTGCAGCCTTTCATATTATCACACTTCATCACCTATACAAGTCTTTTTCCTTATCTCTTGAGACCCATCTCTAACAGAAAAGATCCAATTTTTGTCTACCCTTACATATCAGTGTATGTACTTTCCCCCCTCCCCTCCTCAAATCATGGGTTAAAAGCTTGTTCCATGCCCACAAAAAAATATACCATTGCCCTAAAACTGGTAAAAGAATATGGTAAACCAGACTGAAGATCAAAGTGAAAAGGACCCGGCTCGGCATCCTTATTTACTGTCTCCTATCAGGGATTGGATTAAGAATGTTTTCCTGTAACCAGCATCTCACTTCAGGAAGACAGAAGGTAAAAATAATCTAACAGATTCCCCTATCTGTCCTTAGCTGGCATTTCTGAGGTGAATAAAAATCCAACTGTCTTACAATACCCATCCTATTTCACCCTCATGAGATGAGAACTGAGAGGAACTGGGAAAAAAAGCATAATTAATCTTAAAAAGTACCAATGATATTCAGGGATGGGAATCAAACGTTGATTTTTATATTGAGACTCTGTGCCGTAACACAAGGTCTTCCTTTTCTAGGCAGCACCTCTTTCATGATTCATTCCACAGTGAACCGATATACAAGGCTGTACATGTCCCAGGCTCTGCCAGAGTGGGGTGATGTGGAGACCGGCGATGGGCAACACGCAATTCGAGATGAATTTTAGGTGAAGCCATTTATTGGGTGAAATCACACAGATTCTGTACCTTTGTTACTGCAAACATGGCAAGCTAAAGAACTGCTAATTGGCTACACACACTGTTCACACCCACTGATTGGTCAGTGATTATAACGAGTTCTGATAAACAGATCTTATAGCTAAATAGCGTTAGTTTGCCTTTGATGCCTAAAAGCATCCGCACACCTGCTGTTTGACCCTCTTGTGATGGCTGGTTCTGAACATGTTCCGTTACTCCCAAGCACCTTCCCATAACTGCTTCTTGGCTTAGGGCAGCCTGTACCCCTGTCATCAAGGCCGCTGTGTTTGGAGAATGTGACTATTAGGATCCTCTCAGCATGAGGAACTTTTCCTGTCTGATGGGAACAGGAGGATATTGTCAGGGCCTAAATCTTGGGTGAAGAGAGCTAGGCCGCAGGCAGGCCTGCTGTCTTACCTGACGTGATACTTTGTGAGAAAACATGTATGGTTAAAAACATTTGGTAGAGAATCCTGAGTTAGCGCCTAAAGATACAGCTATCTTTTGAGCAGTAATAATAATGAGGTTTGGTTTTCCTATCTATAAATCTTTACCAATTTTTGCAATCCAATTACGGAATGTACTTTGCTACGTGTGGTGGCTTGATTCAGGCCAGTGCTTGAACATCTACCCAGTCACTCACCAGCTGCCCCACAGTGGGATAGGGGAGAGAATCAGAAGGGCAAGAGTGAAAAAACTCATCTGTTGAGATGACACTTTAATGAGTGAAGAAAATCTGTGCACGCAAGCAAGGCAAAGCAGAATATGGAATTTATTCACCACTCTCATCAGCAGGCAGATGTTTAGCCGCTTCCTGAAAAGCAGCACAGCTAATGGTTACTTGGGAAGATAAATACCACAATCTCAAACATCCTCTCCTTCCTCATCCTTTCCCAAAGCTTTTATTGCTGAGCATAATGCCATAGAATCATAAAATGTTTTGGCTTGGAAGGGACCTTTATAATTTGTCTAGTCCAAACCCCAGCCATGGGCAGGGACACCCTCCAGTAGCCCAGGTTGCCAAAGCCCCATCCATCCTGGCCTTGAACACTGCCAGGGAGGGGAACAGCCACAGCTTCTCTGGGCAGCCTGTGCCAGGGCCTCACTGCCCTCACTTTAGAAAATGTCTTCCTTATAGCCAATCTAAATGTAGCCCCTTTCATTTTAAAGCTATTGCCCCTGTCTTGCACTACAGATTTTAGTGAAAAATCTCTCTCCATCTTATAAGCACCATTTTTATGTTGCAAGACTGCAAAAAAGAGGTGTTCCTGGGACCTTCTCTTCTTCAAGCTGCGTCTATTTTCCTAATCAGACAGAAAATTAATTTAACAATTTGGACTTTTTAGTGTATCTGTGTATCTGAATTGACAATTGAGATAAGCACACACATGAAGGTTTTGCAGGTTTGAGAGCAGAGCCTAGCATGCAAATGTTATACAACATGCTGCACATTCACGTGCTCATTCCTGCTAAATAGTCCAACATACTTTTTTCTAATTTGGGAAAAAAGATTACATGAAATAATTTTTTTTTTTTTTAGTTTGTAATTTAAATAAAGTTTGTGTTTAAATTAAAAATGTGTGATTTTTCTATTTTTTGAGGGAAATTTCAAACAAATATTTACAATTATGTCAGCAAATTTAAGTAAGTCAGTGGCTCATGCCTCTTAGTTATCAGTCCTGAGGTTCACAAGGGCTATTTTTCATGGGTCCCTGCAGTGCAGAGTAAGGTGTTTTAACATAAACCATTCTCAGTTCACACGAATTCATTTTATTTTGCATTGCCATGGAGCAGGGATATGCATATGGTCAGTTACCATAATGCAGCCATGGTAATACTACTTATTAAAATATGTTAACGCCACAATAAGTGCTTAGCTGGTCATGTCCTCGGGGCTCTCTTTTAGACAGTTCCTTTCAGAAGGGATAAAACTGTGACATATAATTAAAAATATTAGAATGTGGCAGCTATAAAATAGATCAAATTCACAACATCAGAGATTTTATTTTATTACAAATAACACTGGGGATAATAGCAGCACAGATCCCTTTTTTCCTTACCTGCCAACATGCCTCAAATGTGAATCAGTGCAGCAGTAGCTTATATTTATTCAGTTTGGTGATCCCTTTATAGGGACTACCTACACAGATGCTGATTATTTTTTAATTGCATTGGATGATAGGAACTGGGGAAAAAGACAGACCCCACCAAACCCATTTAAAACAAACTATTAAACCGCCATTAGATTACAACAATTCTTGTTCATTTTTATCCAAAGCTGAACCTCTACCCTGAAGGGGGAAATGTTCCTTAAGCTCTTGCAGAGCATGCTTTTTGTTAAAATGATATTTTCATTCAGTGTTAAGAATAAAATATTTTTTTGTAAAATAAAGTGCATCTTTCAGTTGAAGTGTAGTTGGGGATATATGTGGATAGACTGAAAACCAGATATCTTTGGGGTTTTTTTTAACTTTAATCAATAGAATCGAACAGAATAGAATAGAACTATTTCAGTTGGAAGGGACCTGCAATGATCATCTAGTCAAACTGCCTGGCCAATTCAGAGCTGACCAGAAGTTAAAACATGTTGTGAAGGGCATTTTCCAAATGACTCTTCAACACTGACAGGCTTGGGGCATCAACCACCTCCCTAGGAAGCCTGTCTGATCACCCTCTCATTAAAGAAATGCTTCCTAATATCCAGTCTAAACCTCCCCTGATGCAGCTGACTCATATTAGGTCTGCAGTCAACCATTATCCCCAGATCCCTTTCTGCAGGGCTATTCTCCGGCCACTCCTTTCCCAATTTATACTTGTGACCAGCATTGCTTTGTCCTAGGTGCAGAATTCAGCATTTCAACTTGTTAAATTCCATCCCAATAACCATATCTCAACGCTCCAATCTATTTGGATCCCTCTGCGAGGCCTCCTGTCCCTCAAGAGAGTCAACAGCATAGTTTGGTATCATCAGCAAACTTGCATTCAACTCCCGATCCAGATCATTGATAAATAAATCGAACAAATCTGGCCCTAGAATTGAACCCTGAGGAACAGTGCTAATGACCAGTCATCAGCCACATGTAGCCCATTCACTACAACCCTTTGAGCTCTGCCCTTCAGCCAGTTCCTCACCCAGCACACCGTGAACCCACTCATCCCATAACTGGACAACTTGTCCAGAAAGCTGATATGATGGACAGTATCAAAAGTCTTACTAAAAGCCAGAGAAACTACATCTACTGCCTTCCCTTCCCACACGAGGTGGGTGACCTTATCACAGAAGGATATCAAATCACCTAAAAAGACTTTCCTTTTGTGAAGCCATGTTGACTGAGCCTGATGCTTGTGTTATTCTTTAACACTTTTCAACTGTATTCAGTATAATCTTCTCCATAATTTTCTCAGGAATGGAGGTTAGAACATGTCTGGAAACTACAGATTGAGAGGGATAAAATCTGCTAGCTCCTTCAGAACTCTGGGACAAACCCCATCAGGCCCCAAGGACTGGTGAACATTCTGCTGATGCATCTGGCTCCTTACAATTCCAGTGTCCACGAATGTAAAGTCACCATTCCCACACTCATGGTCCTCTGACACAGGGGGCTGGGCAGCCCAAGGTCTATCAGTGTTATTAAAGACTGAGGCAGAGAAAATGCACTGAGCACAGAAGAATACCATAGTATGAGTAGTATGCCCAGTAGATAACGTGAATAGCAATAACTCTTTGTAGTAGCAAAGAAGCTTTTGCAAAGTCTAAGGTCCCTTTATAGGAGAAAAAAACCTGACAAAAATAAAAATGAGCCACTCTGTGGCATGATAAAAGAACAGCCTTCTGTCAAATTGTTAGCCAGTTTTCTTTGGGGTTAGATTTTATTCTTTTTCCTTACAATCTCTGCTGCATTTTGAGAAAACTAATCAGCATCAGAACAGTCACACGATTGAAAAGGGTATGTTGTAATCTTGCATACTAAAAAAACTTAAAGTAATAGCTACTTTAAAGAAATACCTGATCACAGCACTAGCTTTTAACATGACAAGGTTATTCCTTTATTTAATAAATGCTCTCAAGTTAATTGGCAGCATGTACTGTTTGTGACATAGCTTCACAGTGTCCCTTTACTTTATCTTCAGTATTTTGTTTAAATTAGGGATAAAATATTAATAGCATTTAAATGGTGTATGGGATCTTAGCAATCCTTATATTCCTGAACGGGACAAGGATTATAAAAGCGTTCATGTTTCAGCTTTACAAGAATTTCCATGGGTTTTTTAACTGATTTCTTACAAGGCTGTAGGGTAACGGGTGTCCTCTCACCTTTGGAACTTATGGACTGGGTTCAGCAAAATACCACAAATTGCTCAGATCAAATGAATAATTTGATTTCTGCTTAATTTCCTAAAAATAGGTGGACAAAGAAAAGATGCTGTAAGCAGGGACAGGGAGGGGATTGTCCCTCTCTGCTCTGCCCTCGGGAGGCCCCAGCTGGAGTCCTGTGTCCAGAGCTGGGGCCCCAATACAAGAAAGATGTGGGACTGTTGGAGAGGGGTCAGAGGAGCCATAAAGATGCTCAGGGGGCTGGAGCAGCTCCCCTACGGAGAGAGGCTGAGGGAGCTGGGCTGGGTCAGCCTGGAGAAGAGAAGGCTGTGGGGGGACCTCATTGAGCCTTCCAGTCCCTGAAGGGAGCAGAGGAACAGGAGGGGATTCAACTTTTTCAAAGGGCAGACAATGGCAGGACAAGGGGGATGGGTTAAAGCTGAAGGAAGGAAGGTTTAGATTAGATATTAGTGGGAAGATTTTTCCAGAGAGAGTGGTGAGGGGCTGGAACAGGCTGCCCAGAGAGGGGGTGGGTGCCCCATCCCAAGGCCAGGTTGGATGGGGCCCTGGGCAACCTTGTGTAGCTCCAGGCCTGAGTTTGGTGGCCCTGCCTGTGGCAGGGGGGTTGGAGCTCTGTGATCCTTGGGGTCCCTTCCAACCCATGCCATTTTATGATTCTATGATTCTAAGTGCTACCAACAGCGGAAAGGGCTGTTATGTGAGTTAATGAATCTTAACAGGCTTCTACAGAGTCTACACCAGACCTTATAAAGGCCCAACTGCAGAAAAGCTTCAGACTTCATCATAAACTCTAAAGTGGTCAATCATAAGATGCAAACCTGCAGTAAATCAGGCATTGTTAGCTCAACGAGTCACATAATTATTTGTATAATATGCTTTCTGATGGTTGTATCCTTTACTTGCAATATTTCCCTCAGAGGTTTGAAAAGCAGAATGCCATAAATCCTGAAAGATTTCATCATCTAAGATGGTTTCTGAATTTTTACAATGCATCCGCTGAATTTTTCCACTAAATCTTTTGCACATTGTGCAAAGTCTTTTAAAATAAGTTTGATGACAAGGCAAGATTCCCTTTTCATCATGGAATCCTAAAAAAAGAAAAAAGAAAAAGAAAAGAATTTGACAGATCTCTTTAAGCACGTGCTGCAGCAGGAGAAATTCTGTCTCCATATGGAAAATAATTCTTCATTGCTGAGAATAAACGCTGGAATAGGTTACCCAGAGTAGTGGTGGAATCTCCCTGGAAATATTCAGTGCTCAGCTTGACAGTGCCCTGGGTAACCTAATCCAAGACCATACTTTGTACATCTCCTGGGTGGTCTCCAGAGGTTCCTTACAACCCAGAGTTCTGTATGATTCTCTGCCTCTGGGATTTCTGTTGCAGCACAAGAAACTCAGAAGTCACAGGATGTTCAGTAGCACTTGAGAAACCTAAGGACTGAGGTCACACATAGTACCAGGTGATACAGAAATACTTAGGAAAAGACCCTTTCTTTCCCAAAGCTCTTGTGAGTTACCACTGAGCAAGTAACAGTACTCACAGGAGGCGGTACCAGAAGATGAACACGAGTTTTTCTCTTCACCTCAGAAAAATAAGCTACGTTTCTGTGGGTGCTGGGCATATTTTGAGAGTGCAACACCCCCAAAGGCTTTAAGACCTTTGGCATATGTCTCAGTTAAAGACATGGAACTGACTATCTTTAAAACCTTTGGCATATATCTCAGTTAAAGACATGGAACTGACTATCTTAAATGTTTTTGGAGAATGATCTTAAGACTCTGAAACGAAAGTACCTGCCATAGGGAGGTGATTGAGTCACCTTCCCTGGATGTGTTCAAAAAAAGGGTAGATGAAGTACTAAGGGATATGATTTAGTTTAGGATAAGAGTGGTTGGACCTGATGATCTTAAAGGTCTTTTCCAACCTTGTGATTCTGTGATTCTGTGAAACTGGGATGGTAAAAAAGAAGTCAGTGTGCCAAAGCTGAAGATCGCTCTGCATTAGATACAGCTGAATTACTATCATTATGTGGGTCAGTAGTCCACATCAGGCCTGAGGCTGTGTTAGGTAAGGCTGTGTCCTGTGCCAAAAAGATAGCAATAAATGGTGTTCTTTTCCTTCCAACAAAGATTGTCTGCTGTGACTACTTGGTGATGAAACAATATAGCTAAAGAGAGTGCTTCACTGGTGTGCTCTGGATAACATTTCAAAGGGTTGAATTGTTGGCAATTTGAATCAACAGACTTTGTTAACTTCATAACAAAGCTTCTAATGAGCTCTTTATGTGGATTTGTGGTCTGTGGGCCTCTCCTTGCGTTTTCCCTTACAGATACAGCGCTTCGAAACATAAGAATGAAGAGACGTGGCTTTCACACAGAACTCCAGTGTAATTCCTGGGGAGCTGGTACAGAGAAAGCTCTATTCAATCCATTGATTCAGGGGAGTCAAGAGGATTCCATTTCCTGTCATTGTGAACAATTTTTAGATATTCCAAATAAAATGCTGGCCATTTAGGATCCTTTGTTAATATCATCCTTGAGCGCTTGCAGTACTTACCTGCCACATACTCTAGAGAAACATTCCCTCTTGTGTTATTATTTTGTTTGAAAAGAGCTTTCGGTGAAAAGGCCTTAATTGCCCCACTCTAGACTTACTTCTCTCAGACATGAGCAGAAATTGTGGCTTTACTCTGTGTTTGTGTACTGTAGCAGCTGTAGGAAAGGTAACTGATTCACACTAAATTCTCTTTTCCTTTGAGAAAAAGATCTTTCATGGCAATTTCTCACCCCATTGGTCTTTGGTTTCTAGATTCTTAACATCTAATTTCTAATTCTTTCATCCCATCCCACCCCATCCCTATTAATTCACACCTGGGTTTTTTTCCTATTTTTTTTTCTTTGTCTATGTTGGTTATTAACTAGGAATAGGAAAAAAAACCTTGTTAGTGATTAAAATGTTCTGTAATTATTCTTGTTTGGAGCATCTCATGATGTCAACTGTGGTAGGAAATAATAATAATGGGGGGAATAATAATGGGGATAATGGGAGAGGAAATTTTTTGTTTGTCAGATATGCTGTTATTCCTGTATTTCTGTAAAACAACATTGTTTTTCCTAGGAATCATGTCATACTTTTTGGAAACTTTTCAACAATTCAAACTATTAGTCTCCAATATGAAACTCATAGTTCCATTTCAACCAGGAACTATGTCCAGGTTCTGTATCCTAGACTGGAACAACAGATGTAATCGCATTCTCTGCATTGAACATAGACTCTTCTAAATCATTTATTTATGTATTTTCACAGCCTAGCCAAAGCTGTTGAAGGTTTAAGGTTGCAATTCTATTGTCACATGACTTGAGATCTGAGTAACCTGTTCTAAGTATTATTTCTAGAGAGTCAATGGGATCCTGAGGGGGCATCAGAAGGAGTTTGGCCAGCAGGTTGAAGGAGGTGATCCTCCCCCTCTGCTCTGCCCTGGTCAGGCCCCACCTGGAGTGTTGTGTCCAGTTCTGGGCTCCCTGCGATAAAAGAGACAGGGATCTCCTGGAGAGAGTCCAGAGGAGGCTACGGATATGATGAAGGGCCTGGAGCATCTCCCCTGTGAGGAAAGGCTGAGTGAGCTGGGACTGTTCAGCCTGGAGAGAAGAAGACTGAGGGGGGACCTGATTAATGTTTATCAATATCTGAAGGATGGGATGCAGGGGAAATGGCCAGCCCCTTTTCAGTGCTCTGTGGGGACAGGACAAGGGGCAATGGCTGCAAGTTGGAGCACAGGAAGTTCCACACCAACATGGGGAAGAACTTTTCCCCAGTGAGGGTGAGGGAGCCCTGGGACAGGCTGCCCAGGGGGTGTGGAGTCTCCATCTCTGGAGAGATTCCAGCCCCGTCTGGACGCCGCCCTGTGCAATATGAGCTGGGGAGCTGCTTTGGCAGGGGGTTGGACCCCATGAGCTCTCGAGGTCCCTTCCAACCCCTGTGACTCTGTGATTCTGTGATTCTATTTCCAGACAGATATTAACAAGGAAGGTGAGTTAAAGAGCCTTTTGTCAAAATCTGATGTGCCACCAATGCTCTGTGTTCTCTGTTAGGAGTGCTTGGCATGACAATCTTCCTTTCTTGATATGGGAAATACCATATATATGCTGTACAAGTGCTGTAGGTGTATTCAATCTACTCTCAATCCTTAAAGCTGTGTAACTAAACGTCTGAGAAATCCACTCAACAGCAAACTGGATCATGGCTGTTTCTCTCTCACGATTTTCCCTCCAGGTTAATAATCAAGTACCAATAGGCTTTAGAGCTTTAAAGCACAGTTCAGATTGTTGTTTAGCTCAGAAGCAGAGTTTCCCCTCCTTTTTTTCCTTCCCCAGTTCCAAATTTCTGCTAACAATCTAGAATTCACCCAGCCTTACTAGCTAGATAGGGTTGTGGTGCTTTTGGAGTTGGAATCTTACCAGAATTACCAAAGAATTGGGTTGGGAACTGCAAACTAATTTGAACAGAACCAACGTTTTTCTGGGTTATGATGTTTCAATTGAAACCTCTTGTCAGAGCTGTGTAAGTAGAAGGCATCAGAAGAGGTGTTCACTTTACAAGCCATGGAGTACAAATCTGGGCTTGCTCAGCTGAGTGCAGAGCTCATATTTCTAACACTCAAAAAAGCATAGGGAAACAAATTTGGATCTTCCTATCAAGGTAACCCATCACTCTGTATTAACAAATAGCTTGCAGAAAGAGGGAAAGTCATTATTTAAGTTCTTCATGACTCAAAGTGCTATGCTCCAAGCTAGTTATGAGTCGTTACTGAAAGTAAGCCAAATTCCATACTTAGAATGCAGTTTACTGTGGAGAACTTGATCAATAATCTCTGTAATTTAACTGGTTAGTGCATTTAGCAAAGCGAAAGTGATGCTCCTTTTATAACTATCTTGTATTATTTATGTATTGTTTACTTGTTTCCTTTTTTAGCCTGTTCCTAGTCAGTCTGTCTCCTATGTTTTCTGTATGCCTTTGTACCTTCTAGCACTGTTTAGGAATCAATTATTTTTAGGAAATGAGTGAATGAACAATCACTGTTTTCTGGACAGATAATTTTGATTCATCTTGTCTACTGTAACTGACAGTGTCCCTTGCTTCATCTAGTAAATACTAAGCTGTTTTGTCTTACACATCTAAATCATAAACTTGGCAGCAAATTCTCTTCTTCCTTTTATTGCTCTTTATCTGCTTTTTTTCTCCCAGGAATAACATTAATATAGTGTATGCACTATACAGCCAAATGCAATGTTAATTCTTTACCTGAGTTACTGACTATAAACATATAGTGGCATTCTCCTCTGCTTATGCTTAAATAGACATAAGATGCTGTCATAATTTTCAAGCATGAGTGTTATCCCAATTTAAGGACTTAATATGTTTTTTCCTTATATTAATTCTATAGTGAAAAATAATAATTTTGAAAAAAATATTTTGTGTAATTTTAAGTGTCATGTGAAGTTTTATTTGAAATAATTATTTTTACTCTTTTCCTGCTGGCTTCTTATGTTAGGTTAATAAATTCTTCAGCCTAACTTTTTCATGCTGACAGACTGTGCTTCATAAACACTTCGATGGAGCCTTGTCTGGAGTCATGTAGCATAAAAGGTCAGTAAGGAGTCACTGATGCATTTAATTAACAAGACTGTAATTAGCTAATTTGTTCTCTGGCCCTCACTTTCATGCTGTTATTTTTGATTTTGGTAAATGTGTGTTATCCTTATTTGCATATATGTATATAGCACAGCCATTCTGTTTTACAGATCCATCCCTCTGATTTTTGGTACTTTTTATGTCCTGACCTTCCAGGACCAGCAGCTTTTCATAGTTGGCCCCTTCTGGCAGTGAATTTCCTTTTGCATTTGTTGATCTCCTTCACCTAGAAGAAAGTAAACAACGGTCATGCCTCACATATATGCCTAAAGATAACTGAGAAGGATAGGAATTTTAGCAACTATATGTTCTGAAGTCAGGTAATTAATATTTGTGTTCAGAGACCATTGATTTCCCCCCAGCATTGTCAGTAGTTAGAATTCAATGGGTTTGGAAAATACCATTCTTACATTCAACTGTTCATCATAGTAATGGCTTGCAGTTGTATGGATAATTTTGTCTTCTATATTGTTTTATCCTTCCACTCCTAGGTGTGGAAAACCTGAGGACCTACACAGAAGTTGGAGATAAGGTCTTCCCTGTCTTCAGTTGGTAGCAACAAAGGCTAATTTAAGTCCAGAGCCCAATTAATAATATCAAAAAATATGCTGAAAACCTCATAAAAATTTAGAAAAAGTTTTAAATCTGCTTATGAAACACGATTAAGATTTTTTCACAGGTGTGAATTGAAATGATTCTCTCTTCCTGAGCTGAATGTAAAATGAAACGTACAGAGCCACACAAATACATTTGCTGCTTATTTAGTGCATAGAAAGTTCTTCCATTTAAAAATCTGCATGACCTTACAGTGTAGGGAGATACCATATCATCCCCAAAGGTGAATTCTTTCATAGTCTCATGTCTTGATAGTAGGAGACCTTTCAGACATTAAAGGTGCTATTATCCACTATGGCAACTTTAGTGGAGAATTCTGAAGCATTTTTGATAGTCTTCAGGGTCCTGCAGGTTAAACTGGTTTAACCTTCCTTCTGCAAATGCAGGACAATCCAGCACGGTGGCAGATGTCCAGCTACAACCAGGAACAGCCTTTGGTAAGGTAAAGATACAGGGTCTCTGATCTGGTTAGCTTGATTGCTGAGGCTGGTGTTGCCGTTGTTTCCTGATGGTAAAGAAGGAGTTTGTTGGCCAGGATACGCAGGGCCTGCTTTGCAGGGAATAACAGTGAAGAAAAGTAGTCATTTATGTTGGCTTGAGGTGACAAATACAGCAGAAGAGAGGAACTAGCAAAAGCCAAATTGGAAAAGAAAAAAAAGAGAAAAAAAAGAAAAGAATAAGTATGAAAAAAGTTGTCCCTTTTTAAGCAGATTGCAGAGAAATAAGTAAAAAGTCCCTGGTACATCTGTGTGTTTTTAGTACGTGCTAGAGGCCTAACATTTAAGATGGGGAAAATAGAATGCCCTATTTAAAGTCTGTTGACACTACAGATTCATTGAAATTTTGGGGAAAGGAGGGCAATCAGTAGAACAGGAAAGTGATCTAAATCATGCTTGTGCATGAATGATTTCACATATTAAAGAAAATCCTAGGATAAATTGTTATATTGATGGAACTGTTAATTTCTCCTCCCTTCCTCCTCACTCCTTTTAATATTTCTAAGTCCTGTGAAGACATGCAGAGCAAATTTGTGGAAACCATTCTGGTTTTCTAGGCAAGTCAGTCATGCATTCATACATTATGTCTATCCTGCCTTAATTAGTTTTAATACATTGGCCAATTTCAACCAAATTTGAGACAAGCAGAAATCTAAAGCACCCTAACTTCCTAGAACTTCAGGTTTTATCCCCATGTGTGGTTTCCCAGCTGGGGCAGAAAACATGCTGTTCATTCAGTCTGTGAAATAGAAGCAGGTTACCTGTTAAGCTTGCATTTGCTCATTTTGTACAGGTATGTAGCTCTTAGACATAAAGTGTGAGTCATTTGGGGCATATGCTTTTAGCCAAACAACCAGGAAAAGGAAAAGGATGAGACACATGAAGAGTATTGTAAAGTGAGAAGTCACTGAGGAATCAGGTTATTGTGGTAGGTGGGTGAAGCAAATCTATAGAAGTCTAGATTCATTATTTCTCTACTCATTAAACATCTTGTTTCTGCTCCTCTACGTAATTTTTTTTTTCTAAAAGAGAAAATTGGATTGGTGCTGACAGCATCTGTTATTTGGCAAGGCTGATTCCTCAGAACATTATTAACCCCTTTCTACCCTGCCATAACCCTGCCTGGCTTTCTGAAGTGGATTTATGAAAAGATTCCCTGACTCTGAGAGAGTGTAGAGTAAAACTGGATAGAGTTAGGGGAGGCTGAAGGTTGGCAGGTGGTGGAATTTCTTTCATATTCTATAGTAGTACATAACCAAGCTTTTTCAATTTTTAATGTTAATATGAACCTTTAAAATGAGACTCCTGTGATGTCTTTAAAATGTTTCAAGGAAAGTATATTAAAGTTAACTTGTTTGCTATTCTCTGTAGCTCTTAAGAAACATACAGGATCAAACCCTTCCATTTCCTAATTGCTTCATCCAAAACATCCTGCATTTTAAATCCTACATTTGCTCCTGTGTCTTAACTACACCAAATATACATTTCTCTCTACCTCCAAGACTCCAATGTATTTATGAAATC
The DNA here is from genome assembly GCA_020800305.1 of Porphyrio hochstetteri. NCBI lineage: Eukaryota > Metazoa > Chordata > Aves > Gruiformes > Rallidae > Porphyrio > Porphyrio hochstetteri. Next base: position 2,867,417 of record CM036908.1, read on the forward strand.
TTGTCCATCTCAGATGCTGACTCATGTAATCTTTTGCAAGTCCATTTTTGGTAGCGTTTTTCTCTCTTCTTTTCTTGACTTCATACCTCTGCCCAAGTTAACAGATACCTTTCTTCATACAGAATATTTTCTGTACCACCTACCTTTTAATTGAATAGAGATGAAAATGAAACAAATGTGTCCACATTGAATATTCAAACTATATTGGCTGTTTTGGAACGATTTTAAAAATTGTGTAAAGAAGTGAGTTACTCTAAACAAGGTGTGAAAAAGTGTGGAAATCAACAGCAACAGGGAATGGGGTAAGGATTGGAAAATGATGAAGTTTAACAAGACCAACAGGATGAAGTTGAACAAGGCCAAGTGTAGAGTGCTGCACATGAGACAGAACAACCCCCTGCAGCGCTACAGGCTGGGGGAGACTGGCTGGAGAGCTGTCAGGCAGAGAAGGACCTGGGGGTGTTGGGTGACTGCAGGCTGAACATGAGCCAGCAGTGTGCTCAGGCGGCCAGGAAGGCCAATGGCATCTTGGCTTGTATCAAAAACAGTGTGGCCAGTAGGTCTGGGGAAGTGATTGTGCCCCTGGACTGGGCACTGGTGAGGCTGCATCTCGAGTGCTGGGTCCAGTTCTGGGCTCCTCACCATAAGAAGGACATGGAGGTCCTGGAGCGAGTCCAGAGAAGGGCAACCAGGCTGGGGAAGGGGCTGGAGGGCAAATCCTCTGGGGACAGGCTGAGGGAGCTGGGGGTGTTCAGCCTGGAGAAGAGGAGGCTGAGGGGAGACCTTCTCCCCACCTACAACTACCTGAAGGGAGGTTGTGGAGAGGTGGGTGATGGTCTCTTCAGCCAGGGGACAGGAGATGGGACAAGGGGAAATGGCAAGAAGCTGTGCCAGGGCAGGGTCAGATTGGACATTAGAAACAAATTTGTTACTGAAAGAGTTGTCAGGGCCTGGCACAGGCTGCCCAGGGAGGGGCTGAGTCACCTTCCCTGGGTGTGTTCAAAAAAAGGGTAGATGAGGTACTTAGGGATATGGTTTAGTTTAGGATGGGATTGGTTGGACTTGATGATCTTAAAGGTCTTTTCCAACCTTGTGATTCTGTGTGAAAAGAATGACACAAATAGGAAGTAGAACGTGTTTGAGGATAAATGAATGTATGTCCTAATGTTATGCATGTTGCTTAGCAACAGGCAGTAAAAGTGTGGATGAACAAGGAAGTACAAAAAGTAATTAAAGGAAAGAGGCATGTGCATAGCATGGTATGGTGTAATAACCAGCAATGCAAAGAAGAAGAGAAAAAGAAAGATGGAGGGAAATGAGAGTTAAGAACGTTAAGAGAAATACTGATAGGTTTTATTCTGTACAGACTGATATTTTTTTCCCTGTAACCTCATCTAGAAAAAAAATAGGCTGCAACTTCCTCTGTAATAATGCCTTAATAAAATATATCTTACCGTAAGGAAGTATGAATTTTAAGATGTGAATATAAAGAAAAATGTCACCCCTCCCCCCAAAAAATACATTTCTAATACAATACAAATTTATTTTGCAATGTATAATTAACACAGATTTTTAAGTATTTCCATGACTTGGGAAAGAAGCATTTGAAGTAATACAGTAATCTTTTAGCAAGAATCCAATTTGAGCACAATTTCTGCCTCTGAATCACTTCTCGAAAGAGTGTGTTCATGTGGTTGCTTTTAATTCATTTTCTAATGCTCAGATAAAATTCCTGACAGTTTTTCACTTCACTGTCTTCAAATATGGGTTGGAATATCTGAGAATTTTAATAAAAATCTATTAGAAATAAATCACAGAATCACAAGGTTGGAAAAGACCTTTGAAGATCATCAAGTCCAACCAATCCCATCCTAAGCTAAACCATATCCCTAAGTACCTCATCTACCCTTTTTTGAACACACCCAGGGAAGGTGACTCAGCCCCTCCCTGGGCAGCCTGTGCCAGGCCTGACAACTCTTTTAGTAACAAATTTGTTTCTAATGTCCAATCTGACCCTGCCCTGGCACAGCTTCTTGCCATTGCCCCTTGTCCCATCTCCTGTCCCCTGGCTGAAGAGACCATCACCCACCTCTCCACAACCTCCCTTCAGGTAGTTGTAGGTGGGGATAAGGTCTCCCCTCAGCCTCCTCTTCTCCAGGCTGAACACCCCCAGCTCCCTCAGCCGCTCCTCAGAGGATTTGCCCTCCAGCCCCTTCCCCAGCCTGGCTGCCCTTCTCTGGACTCGCTCCAGGACCTCAATGTCCTTCTTATGGTGAGGAGCCCAGAACTGGACCCAGCACTCGAGGTGCAGCCTCACCAGTGCCCAGTCCAGGGGCACAATCACTTCCCCAGACCTACTGGCCACACTGTTTTTGACACAAGCCAAGATGTCATTGGCCTTCTTGGCCGCCTGGGCACACTGCTGGCTCATGTTCAGGCTCATATGAGGCTCTTTCTTTGTGCCATTGAATTAGTTGTGCTAAGCATGTCTGACATACCCAGACCAAGGAGGGTGTGTAAAGTGATTTTCTTGCACCAGGAGTGAGAGGTTGTTTGTGTAACCTGCCAGAGGTTATTGCATACTCTTCTGCCAATTGCTGAGCTGTTTTTTTCCTCATTGTAAAATAGCGTTTCTCACCAGTCACACTGAGCACATTAATACTGTAATCAGCAATGTTTTAACAAAGTTTCACTGTTTGTATTGTGATCACACTGTGATGGGGCACTGCAAAGTATTGTTGGAACCTATACCTGCTATCACATGAAACTTATTCTCATAACCTACAGAATCACTAAGAATTATTGAAAACCAGGCTACTTAACAATAGAGATCAACCTAAATTAAGTTCTAGTATATTCATTATAGCTACAGTAATTTGAATGATGACTTGACTAACACCATGTTGTAATAAGGAGCTGAAACCTAAAATTAGAAGGAAGGACTCTGCAGGAGACTGTTGAAAATTTGCACCCAAAAATATAGGATAATTTGGAATCCCAACACTCTTCAGATTCCGTGTTACTGCACTCAGGAGGAATTAGTGAAATCATTACAGTGCTCCAATTCCACGCACAGGGATAATAGTTAATATATAGAAATATATATACACATATATATGTATAGTTATCTCAGTTGTAGGGTAGATTCCAACTCTAATCATAAGCTATTGGAATACTCTTATATCTTTACTTGATTTTTTGTTTTTAAACCTGGAAAAACTCTGTTTACAAAGTCTTTTAAAAGAACATTGAAGTTGCAGAATCAATCAGTCAATCAGAGGTGTACTCACTGCATGGCTTTATTTGAGCCACCTGGAGATAGTGCATTTTGTAAGGATCTGCAGTTGTATGACTCCATGTTGTTTTCTTGTCTGTTTTAAAGAAAGAATTCCCATTTCATTGTTTCATTTAGAATCATCAGGTGAAATAGATCAATTAATGAGCACCTGCTCAGTATTATTGCTGAGTGCATGGCCTTGTGCCTCATTTAATGCATGCCATTCAAACACTGCAAAGATAATTCAGGTGTGGTTAATCAAACTGCAAAGCCATTTTCATGTTACTTTATCCTCTGGTACTGCACCACCAGTGAGTGTTGAGAGTTTTAGGGTCACAGTTTGTGGTTCTTGAATAGAACTTACCTTTTTTTTAAGCAAACAAACAGCTAGGTGGGTGAACCTTCTTTGTGACAACAAAAGGTAGGAGGGTTTATATTTCTCTTTCAAGGTGTGTAATAGAAGAGTATTCATGTCTAAGTTTGTAAGATGGTTCTGTTGTTTAATAGGCTGTTTGAAACCTTAGTCCTGGGTTAGCTATGAAATGTATTTACTTGATGGCTTCTGGTGGCTGTTCCAGTGGTTTCTGTGCTCTAGCCTTTGCCTTGTTGATTGTCTTCTGTGTTGTTGGGTCACAGTGAGCAGCAATATATGCAGTTTTCCAGAGTACCAATGTACAAGATGCTCTCAGGACTGTTAGGATGTCCCAGATTTAAATGGGAAGATGGCATTTATTTAAGTAGTTATATCATTATTTTATGTCTATAACTTAATGTGCTGTGCTACTAACACTGCAACAAAAATCTGATTTCACTGAAGTCAGGGATAAACTATGTAATATTATGGCAAAGTTGTCCACTGGTCTTTAAGTACCCCATGTAAGGTGGAATGTGCCTAAAACATCAATAAAAACTCCAATTATTCCTGTTATCTGGAACATAAAGCTACCTAAATCCAAAAGAAACTGCTCTGTCAGTTGTAATAGTACTTGTTTTCCTTCATCAGTGTTGATCCTGTTTGCATACCCATTGGTGATTCCAGTTCTGTGCTGAAAGGCAGTTCCTGCAGTCCTATGGCAGGTATTGCTGTTACCTCTTTGCACCATTTCTAGGCCTCTCAGGAACAGGAATAATTCGGCAACAGCAAAGCTGTCACTCCTCTTTTGAGCCACAAAACCAAAACAGAATGGCAAACCAAGCCAGAGAATATTTCATCCTCTCTGCTCATGATTCACTGCTGGTTCACAGGGAGAAAAGAAACAGATTTAAATGAGTAAGACTGAGGTTTTCCAATGTTTATCAGTGTTCTAACAAAAACATTATGAATATGTTTATCATTATCAACTTAAGCCAAGAGCCAAAAATAAGCAGGAAGTATGTTTCCTCTGTTACTGTTTCTGCTGGCCTTTTAAAAGGTGCAGGATCAGTGAATAAGTGTTGTTTTCCATCATGCTTTATAATTGGTCCCTATGAGGAAAATCAACTACTTTGTGTGGAATGGGCTCTAAAAGTAGATGTGTGAAGTACTTATATTCTTACAAGATGTAGATCTGCCTTGATTTAGCCACAGTGCATTAAATAAAATGGATACTTTAATTAATCTGACTTGCAGAGCACTTGAAACAATGAACTCTGCATATAAGCATGGCAACAATAAGTTTCCCAGAGGAAACAGCTTGGGCTTGTAGAATAACTGGATGAGAATGATTAGAAAACACAAAAATTAGATCCAGTAGGTTCCAAAAAACTTGCAATCAAAAGATTTGTTGAATTCTGTATCAAGATAACGCTGAGATTAATCTTAGCTTGGACATCTCCATTTGGTTTTGCTTTTTCATTAAAAAATTGTTTTCAATGTTCAACTTGCCTTTAGTGAAAATGCTATTTAACTGTTGGTGAAAAGACAAGAAAACACTTTTTTCACTGTAAGGGTGGTCAAACACTGGAACAGGTTTTCCAGAGAATTTGTGGAGGGACCATTTGTGGAGATACTCAAGAACCAACTTGAGATGGTCCTAGAAAACCTAGCTGGCATGGGGGTTGAACTAGGTGATCTCAAGAGGTCCTTTCCAACCTTAAAATGCGTGGTGTCATTGAATTAAAAGATAGGATCTATTTTCAAGAAAGGTTATGATTCTGCAGTACTCTACAAATATTAACTGGCGTCAAGATTCCAAGATTTTGGAAGGTTTTTTAGAGGAACCTTTTGAAGCAAATTCAATGGTGTTAGCTGTCAGTTCAACCTTATTTCTGTATAATGGTCAATGAGAGTGAAAGAGTATGAAAAATTAGGCAATTTTTTAATTTTCAGAAGACTTGTAAGGAAATGCATAAGTCCAATATAGGTCCAGTTTTGAAGTCCAATATGGGACATGAGCAATCAAGTAGCAATATGAATTAAGTGCTAATGTTGAGTTTTCACTGGAAACGTGACATTAATTTCAAAGAGCACTAAACTAGCCAATAAGAGTGGGATAGAAAAATACTATGAACAAGTGTGGGATTGTGTGAATCAAAGGTATGTTCTGCCTTTGAAGATTAGGTTTCTTCAGCTTAAAAGCAACTTATGGAAACAGGAGCAAACTTTGTTAGACTTCCACATGGGAGGGCATGGAAAAGTTGGGGACTTTAGAAAGAGGTTAAGTATTAGGATACAAGGTACTAGTTTTTATTATGGATGCAAGACATAAGTATAAAATTCCATTTTTCACCTGATGAAGGTGGTAAAGCAAAGGGATGGTGATAGAGCTGAATGGAAGAAGCTCGTTTTGCTGAAAGAATATACTTTTGGTTTGGCCTTGACTAGAGAATAGTTTTCTAAAGGATGCATTCCATGAAATACAACATAAAGTCTAAAGCTTAGCTGTACTCAAGAAGCTGAGACAGTGATATAAATAATGATATTTGCAGCTACATTGGCAGTTAAATTGAGGTTTTTAATGAAATTAGATTGAGAGTTACATTACAGCCCGTTTCCACCTGTAGATGGATTAGATTAAGAAGGAAATTTTACCTGTAAACAATCTATTTAATGGTACTACAATGCAGTTTCTGGGACCTTCATCTGAATGGTCTAGGAATAACTGTTGCAAGGGCACAGAAACCAAATTAAAAGGGTCTTCAGCTGAGACTCATGTTTCAAGACCACCACACAAGCTCTCTTGGAAAACAGTTGACTCTTACAACCACCACGTTACAATCGGGAAGCTGAAGTAGAGAGAAAGGCATCTTGGCAGACTGAAAATCCTGTTTCATGCTGAAAATGATCCTGCATGTAGTTATAAAGAATAATTTTTTTAAAGTTTAGAAGCTTTTTTTCCAATTCTTACTTGGTGGCTGTGAAGCTGCTTCTGTCATGTACTATTTCCCCCAGACTTTGAAGAGGATGTTTTTCTGAGAAAACCAGCAGCAAAACTGAAATTAAAGAAAAAGGATAGAGATGTGCATAAAGGAAAAATAGCATGAGTAGAAAGTGAGGTGATGTTTGTCATGCCTGCACTTGTACTGGCCAGAAGGCTTTTAAACATTGCCTGAAGATAGAGCATTTTTTAATCAAACAAGGCAGAATAAGGTATAGTTTCTTACATTTTCTTTAGATGAAAAACATCTCATCGTTTGGTTTGTTTTTTAACTCTTGGCTGCTTGTTTACAGTTTTTGGTATGTATAAAAAGTTACACTCTCCCTGTTGAAATAAAGTTTCTCTCCCAGATTAGTACCTGCAAGGCAGACAAAGTAACTGTCCTGTCAATTGGAGGCAGAATTTTCTAATTTGGGGATTGTTATGTGGGATCATTATATAAAGGGTCAGGACAGGCTTTTGAGTTGGGAGCTGGCTTCCAGCTTCCATGGAGGTGGTGGTATAATGGACAAATGACAGCACTCACAAAGATGAGACAAGGCTGTAAAGTGGTATTTTGTGGAGACCAGTTGGTGCAGTTAGAAAAACAAGAAGTTTTCAGATGTAGCAGCTTTTATTGGGGTCAGAAAGCCAAACCTTTCTCTATCAGTCCAGGGTATAAATTAATTTTTTATCTGGATTTAGGCCAGAATTCAGCAGTGTTAAATGCATATTTAGCTGTCTGGGCTGAGGAGTCAAACCTTGGTCACCTCACTCTCACGTTGCTGGCTAGAGACAATAGCAAGCAGTAAACTGTTCTATCACAGTGAATGTCTGGGTTGAGTTTGGTCTTTGACCTTGACTCTTTAGTATTTCTCTAAATCTTCTAGAAATACGTATTCCAATTATAGGACTTTTTATAAAGAGAAATCAGGGATGCACTTAGACCTGACTGAGTTCCACTGGCTCTAGTGGCTACACTGGTACTCCAGTGAATGCACGAGCGGGAAGGGGTTAACAAATACCACCCTGAACTGGAAGAGAAGAAACAGACATGAGACTCCATTTGCACAGGGACACAGTAAAATATCCAACTCTTTCACTTAGGTTTAATGTAAAAGTTCTGTAAGATATTAATGATACAGAGTAGATGAGGAGAAATTAGACTTAAAGCACTTTCCAAACCCTCACACACGATTTCACATGACTTCTTCAGTAATATTATATTCCCATTAAAATTATTTCCAGTTTTAACTGATCTCCCTTGTTACCCCAAAAATCAATGGTGTGCTTTACAGTTACACCACTATTTCTAGTCTTTTTACTGTTTATCTCCTCCTCTTGCTACCATTATTGCTCTTCTCACGACAGCACTTTTTTGCATTAGTGTTGAGAGGTCTGTGTCTATTTTTCTGCCTCCACTAGACACAGAATGGATTCTAGAAAGGAATAAAAGGTCTTTGCTTTTTTAAAATATAGCCAGAATAGTATTTTCCTCTCCTGGTTTCTAAAATTATGTTGTGCCTGTATTATTTAGAAGTAGATGGCAGTTGAAAATGTACAGTATAAATGGGAAAATGTCTTTATAAGCTTAGTGTTCAATAATATCCCATAAATATAATAGAAAAATGATCTGGTAGCTTTCATTCCTAATAAAACAGATAACTAAAAAAAGAATTTAGAATTATATAAGGTCCCAGAGAGTTACTAGATCTACTGTAATTATCTTTATGAAAATACCATTATGTTGAAAGTCATGCTGTCATATGTGAATCTACTGTTTTTCAGTATTTTATATCAAATAGTCTTTTATTCCAATATCTCTAAGAAATACTGCTTTTAAGGGAGAATTAAATGTGCCTTTCACTGTGATGTTCATACAGCTCATGCAGACAAGCTCAAGAACTTTTGTTAGCAGTGATTTCCTAAGCTATGTGGGTTCCCTGTGCCTTGTAGGGTGCCAGGTGGCAGTAGAAATGAAAAGGTATGACACACTCTTCATTAGGTTTCTCTTATTGTCACCAGCAAGGTGGAATTTGGACAATGCTTGATTTCCTTCTGTGAGATATAAGGTTTGGTGATAAAGATGGTTGTATAGATTTTCTACAACATGGTTTGTTACTTTCTGATTTAAAAGTTAGCATGGTCACTCTCTACCTGGACAGAGGTTGTAGTGAACTTGTGTCGGTCTCTTTTCCCAAATAACAAGCAATAAGACAGGAGGAAATGACTTCAAGTTGCACCAGGGGAGGTTTAGATCGGATAATAGAATTAATTCTGGGCTCCCTGGGGTAAAAAAGCCAGGGATCTCCTGGAGAGAGTCCAGAGGAGGCTACGGAGATGCTGAAGGGCCTGGAGCATCTCCCCTGTGAGGAAAGGCTGAGTGAGCTGGGGCTGTTCAGCCTGGAGAGAAGAAGACTGAGGGGGGACCTGATTAATGTTTATCAATATCTGAAGGATGGGATGCAGGGGGACATGGCCAGCCCCTTTTCAGTGTCTGTGGGGACAGGACAAGGGGCAATGGCTGCAAGTTGGAGCACAGGAAGTTCCACACCAACATGGGGAAGAACTTTTCCCCAGTGAGGGTGAGGGAGCCCTGGGACAGGCTGCCCAGGGGGTGTGGAGTCTCCCATCTCTGGAGAGATTCCAGCCCCGTCTGGACGCCGCCCTGTGCAATATGAGCTGGGGAGCTGCTTTGGCAGGGGGTTGGACCCCATGAGCTCTCGAGGTCCCTTCCAACCCCTGTGATTCTATGAATTTCTTCATGTAGAAAGAACTGTCCAGCATTGCAGCAGGCTGCCTGGGGAAGTGGTTGAGTCACCATCCCTGGAGGGATTTAGAAGTGTAGATGTGGCACTTAGGGACTTGGTGGTGGACTCGGTAGTGCTAATGTTAACAGTTGGACTCGGTGATCTTAAGGGTCCTTTCCAACCCAAATGAGAAATCTCAGAAAGTCATTGGAAAATTATAATCGAGTTGAGATGTTTCCTTTTGGGATTTGTGGTTATTAATACAAGACTTCATTTTAGTAAATATTCCTGTGATCTTTTTTTTCCCCCCAGTACTGGTAGAATATACAGATGAGATTAAGATGGACAAAATAACAAAGAACGATGGTGAAAAGGCAGTTAGAGAGTGACCACTGGAAGAAATTAGCAAAAGAAATAGTGACCTACCTGCTATTTTAAATTAGTGTTTACTTTAACTACATAGAAGTTATTTGATTAAAAGCAGCCAATTAACAAAAAACAGAGTCATTGCAGTACCAGAAGTCACACTTGATTTGCCAGTGATGACTTTTAACCTTAAATGTTGCCAATCTATGAAAACACAATCTCAATATCCAGTTGTCAGGTTGCTTGTTAGAGTAGCAGAAGACAACTAACTCTGTCTTTACTGGTTTTAGGGACAGCTGTGATGAGCTGGATAAGCATACTTGTCTTTGATAGCCCTCAGACAGCCGATGTGGGCATGAGCAATAATGTACCCAGCTATTAAGCACATCCATACGCATGGCTCACCATGCTCAGGGAATGTCTTCAGGCTAGTCCTAAGGCCTGTCATTGCAGGCTCAGAGGACGATACAGATACCTCTACTAGCAGCAGCAGCACTGCAAATGAAGCTAGTGAGTCAGTCCAGTGAGATGCAGAATGTATCATTTCTAGATCTGGGTTTAAACCAACCATCTGCTTTAAATTCAAGGTCCCGTACCAACAATGAGGCATAATTGCCACTGAGAGTTCACATCTCATCTAGCTTGGACAAAAGGAGTGAAATTTAATTATAGTTTTAATAATGCTGCTTAGTTAACGGGTTTCTGGAGTGTCTGGTATTCTTGTTTGGCTCCAACTCGAGCTTGCTAAACCCTTACAAAGTGCTATCAGGATTCCTTTGTAAGTTACAGTAACCACCGTGCTTTTTACAGCTCCCATTTAGAGGCAATCTGAACCATCAGACAATAGAGCCAGGCTCTTCACACTGCTGTATTCTCAAATGGAATGAGGCCAGAGCTGAGGGAAATGGGAAGTGAAATTAATAGGGGGTTTAATTCTCATTTGATGGATCAAAAACTGAATCACGGAAGTGAGACATACAGGAGGTAACACACCAAATCTGCAGGTGAAACAGAAACCCAACGCAGAGTTTGTGAGTGTAGGCAAGTATAGCAACCCCAAAGTCATTCTCCTTTCCTTGGACAAGTCTTTTTTTCCCCCCCTCACCCATTTATGTTGCAACTGTTTTACCAATAATTTCAACTTCAATTTTCTAATGCTGTGAAGAAGACACAGAGTATCCTGGTTCTGCTCCTGAGTGTGCTTGGGTCTATGCTTCAGCATAAGAAACCAAAGTCAGAGGTACCACATGGCTCCTGCCATCCTTCTGAAATAATGACAGGTATTTTTACATTGCCCCAGGTTCTGTGTGTGCCTCACCTTCATTAACGCTGCTCAGAAAGCAAAGTGCCAACTGAAATTGCTGCACCATAGCTGCTAAAATTAGGCAAAGTTTGCACTCCTCTCAGTGGAGGCCTGGTACTAGCCTGTCCTGCCTCCCAGTTACATACAGGTGAGCATGGATCAAACATAGAAACACCCAAGACCATCATAGAAAGGAATAATGACCTGCTTGCTGTGCTCACACTGAAGAATCAGACTCGAAGCTCGCCTCCCTCTCCTTCCATCTTCTCTTCTCAACACCAATTAGTAATAAAACACAGCTCTCTCCAGGGAGTCCCAAGTCTTAAAACATGCTTTGGCAGGGTTAGAGGTGATATGGTAATTATTTAAAGATGAATCAATTATGGACACTGGGGCTGTAGGCAACACCTCACTCTGACTTCATGAAAACTGGGCAAATACTGAAGCTTAAAACAACTGTTCCTCTAATGCCCATGATATGAATAGATTGCAGAGCTTTTTAACAAGAAATAAAACTGTGATAACTTGATCTTTGAGCTCCAGAGGTCAAAAATGTGACCTTTTCATTGAGCTCATTAAGGAGAACGTAATGGCTGTGTGCAACTATATAGAAGTTCAGAAGACTCCATCAGTAAAGAGACTTTCTTTAAATAGGAGCCCCTACCTGCCCTATATGTGTATTTTTTATGATGACCAGCCAATGCTAATTATCTCTACCTACTTCTCTTAAAAAAAACAAAGTGCAAACAGTGGTAACAGTTCTGCAAGGTACCAAAGAAAGATATGGAGCCTGAACCAGGGTTTTACTGGATATGACTAAGGATCTTAAGTTTAATATCTGAAGTCTGTAGTCCACATAAGCCCATTAATTCTTGCATTTATGGTTGTAGGTTGTTTTTTTTTTTCTGTAAAATAAATACCATGAATGTTAAGGTTCCCTAGAAGCATTACATTTGAAATCTTTAAATGGTTAAAGAAGAATTTCTGTGGAAACTGTGTACCCTGATATTGACTTAAAAATCTCTGGGTTTGAAAATTAAAAACATAGTATTATTAATGATGCAAAGAATGCCAGTGTTTCAAAGCCACTGTAGGAGTATAATTTCCCTTAGACAGTAGTAATATGCAAAAGTTTGCTGGATAATAGTTTAACTCGAGTAATACTTTATTATAGGATTGTGTCCTACAAATTACAGGAAAAATAATTCACAGGTCTTGGGTTTTTGTAATTAAATTAACTTGAGATTATGGAATTATTTTTTATCCAAACCAAGGGATCTCCTTATCTGAAATACTCAAGCTTTTGTGTAAACAGAAATAGAGACCATACTTTTATGAACATAGAGGTTGCATGTAAAATTGTAAAACATTAAATCATGGTTGATTGCACTGAATGATGCACTACAGGCATGGTTCCACTGCATGTTGTTCTGCCCACTCCTTGTGCTTCAAGCCTTGGCTGGAGGAGCCCACTGTAAGAGTGAGGAAACCGTTCTACATCCTGCCAATTTCACCACTGGATTGCTGTGTGAAAACAGCTTTCAACCCGCAGCTTCTGTGCTGAGACTGCCAGTGAAATTGCTGCAAGTGGTAGGTTTTTGGCAGAGGAACTAGTTTAGTGGGAATCAGACAAATGTTATCCCTGGATAATCATTGGTTTTAACCATTTTAAGAATTTTAAAGACCTTGTGTCAGATACAGTCTGGTAAACTGAAGGTGGAGTCCTCTTTCCAATTATAAATTATTTCCAAGTAACCCCTGTTCCCCAAAATATTCAACTATTCAAAGTACTTACTGGTGTGAAGAATGAGGGGAAAAAAGGACTTCTGGTGAAGCACAGCTGTCTCAATGCAAATAGACTGGTACGTGGGTTATGGAGATGTGCTACAGCTTGGTTCTGTTCCTGAAGAAGCTGTCAGCATCAGTTTCCACAGAATCTCCATAAACAGATACAGGAGTCCTGGATCTGATCCCTGCACGTGTAATCTCAATTAGCTTCTCCCTTATTTCAAATGTGTATGAGGAAAATAATATTGAAGTGTTCATTTTATTCGTACAGATGTAAATCTTAAAAGCTAAGCTGGAATTCAGTTTTTGATATGATAATAGCTTATTAGGTTATTTATGTTCAAAAGCCTTACAAAGATGTGAACATGTAATTCATTGCCAGTAGCCCACTGCTTTTTTGCAGAGTCACAGGTCCATAGCCTCACAGAAGGGTAGGGGTTGGAAGGGACCTCTGGAGATCATCTAGTCCAACCTGTCTGCTAAAGCAGGACCACCTAGGGCACAACGCACAGGAACAAGTCTGTGCAGGGTTTGAATATCTCCAGAGGAGGAGACTCCACAGCCTTTCTGGGCAGCCTGTTCCAGTGCTCTGTCACCTTCAGAGTAAAGAAGCTTTTCCTTGTATTCAGGCAGAGCTTCCTGTGTTTGTTTGCACCCCTTGCACCTTGTCCTGTCACTGGGCACCATTGAGAAGAGTCTGGTCCCTTCCTCTTGACACCCACCCTTCAGTTGCTTAAAAGAATTAATTGTATACCCTCTTAGTCTTCTCCAGGCTCAAGAGCCCCAGCTCTCTCAGCTTCTTCTCATACAAGAGATGTTCCCATCCCCTGATCATCCTTGTAGCCCTCCATTGGCCTGTCTCCAGTAATTCTGTGTCTGTCTTGAACTGGAGAACACAGTACTTTACTCAGGATGAGTCCTCACCAGGGCAGAGTAGACAGACAGGAGAGCCTTCCTCGAACCTGATGGCCACAGTCTCTTTAATGCACCCCAGGATACCGTTGGCCTTCTTTGCCGTGGGGGCAGAAGAGGGCAAACTGCTGGCTCACAGGGAGCCTGTTGGTCGGGACTCCCAGGTCTTCTCCATAGAGTTGCTTCCCAGCAGGCAAAGCCTTAACCTGTACTGGTGCCTGGGGTTATTTCTCCCTAGGTGCAGAACCCTACACTTCCCCTTACTGAATTTAGTTGTTTCCTCTCCATCCAATTCTCCAGCCTGTCCAGATCTCACTGGGTGGACAGTGCAGCCTTCTGGTGTGTCAGCCACTCCTCCCAGTTCTGGATCATCAGAAATCTGCTGAGGATACAACTCTGTCCCTTCATCCAGGTCACTGATGAATACCTTGAATAAATGTATTTCTTAAAACTGATTTTGTTTCTTTTTTTTACGTAGAATCCCAGACTGGTCTGGGTTGGAAGGGACCCCAAGGGTCACAGAGCTCCAACCCCCCTGCCACAGGCAGGGCCACCAACCTCCAGGCCTGGAGCTACACAAGGTTGCCCAGGGCCCCATCCAACCTGGCCTTGAACACCCCCAGGGACAGGGCATCCACCCCCTCTCTGGGCAGCCTGTTCCAGCCCCTCACCACTCTCTCTGTAAAGAACTTCCCCCTAAGATCTAATCTAACCCTTCCTTCCTTTAGTTTTAATCCATCCCCCTTGTCCTGTCATTGTCTGCCCTTGAACAAGCTGATTCCCCTCCTGTTCCTCTGCTCCCTTCAGGGACTGGAAGGCTGTATGAGGTCCCCCCACAGCCTTCTCTTCTCCAGACTGACCCAGCCCAGCTCCCTCAGCCTCTCTTCATAGGGGAGCTGCTCCAGCCCTCTGATCATCTTTGTGGCTCCTCTGACCCCTCTCCAACAGTTCCACATCTTCCTTGTGTTGGGCCCCAGCTCTGGACACAGGACTCCAGCTGGGGCCTCACGAGGGCAGAGCAGAGAGGGACAATCCCCTCCTGTCCCTGCTGCCACCCCTCTGCTGATGGAGACCTATTTTTGTTGCACACATGAAATATCATTTGAAGATGTGGGATCATTGTGGCATGCTGCTTTCCATGCCTTCATCATACTTACTTCAAAAGTTTCCCCTCACTTGGGTGTATCAGCCATTTATGACTGGGTTTTGGGGTTTTTTTTTTTACTTAGTTGAAAATGCAAGCAACATGTTTCTCCTGGAAAACATATTTAGTGAAATTACAGTCTTGTTTGCCATATGGTGCTTCATACAGATGGATGATTATTATGCAAATCTTTTGATTAGTGAGTTTCTGCTATTCTAGGAATCATTTGCTTTGTATGTGGAGGCTTTGTACACATTTAGTTCCATTCTTAGGATGATATGAGACTCTGCCAAATCTTTGATAATCTTGGTGATACAGTTTTATAGAACTTTTTTTTTCTATTTGTAGTTTATTCAATTTTCTTTGTTCATCAGGCAAAAGAACTAACTTTTACCTCAATTTACCATATGAGAAACATAATGCAAGAAGCATCACTTCATGCTGAAGGAAATCAATAACTAAATTTGCATCTTTCCATCATAGGCTTTGCCTCTGTGATTATAGGCATGTAAGGTTGGTGAGGGGATGTGTCATATAAAACATTTCATTTCATATGCAATGTTTTCTATACAACCAGAATTTAGTCTGATGATTCCTTCTAGCTTTTCTCCAAATAGCAGGGTCTGTGAGTGATGGAAAGCATTCATTATATGTTTAAGTCCCTTGCTAACACAATATACTCTGGTTTATGATTTGTTCAGACTCTTGGAAAAATCAGAGGTTTTTCCATTGTCTCAAGGAGGCCTGATATTCATAAAAGCTAAAGCTTTCCTAAATGATATAGTTGAGGTGCATGGACAGGAGCACCAGAGATTTTTTATATCTTCAGACAGGTAAAAATTAAACCTTGGTACACCTGAGGTCCCACGAGATAGGGGAGATGTCACTGAGACTCTCCCACAGAATGGTAACGCTGCCCATCCCAGCACAAGTGCCAGGAGTGGATTTTTGTAGGTTAAGCTCATGTTTTAGCTTTCTCACAAAGCATTCTAATGAGTCAGCCTACTAAACCACAGCTTAGTTTTTAACATGTTTAATTTCATACAACATTTTGGTGTTAGGTAAATATTTCAGACATAAACTGTGTAAAATGATGCTGTTATAACTTAAGAGTATAGAATGTTAAAAAGTGATATTCTTTAGCAATCAACTCAAGGTTATAGTGAAGGAGATGGTTTCCAAGAGTAAAATAGTATTTTATGATCAAAGCTGTTGCCTTTCATCCATTCATCTAAATCAGCTCATTAAAACATTTAATGAATATAGAGATACCTATCCCATAGAAAGCAGCTCTTACTTCTTCAAAGGTTGCAGAAAGTAAAGAAGTTATATCTATATCTAAGGTAAAAGCCTACATTAGCTAGCTATAAAGTTGAACTGAGTAATTTACTTCATTAGAGGCAATATTGGCTCAAAATTTTGGAGCCTGTTACGCACCAAGGAAGACTAGATGGTGATAGCAACCCAGTTTGGTTTTCATCTCCTGAATCTATTCATCATCTGTCTGCAGTCAGTGGAATTTTAGATTTTTATTTTTTTTTAAGCCACCACAAAGTAAAAGAACAATGTCACTGCTGTCAGATGGAGACTCATCACAAACACTGCGTGTCTCTGTATTTTGAAAAAAGTCATATTTTCTTTTCACTAGATAAGACTTTGATATAGTGAGAAAAAGGCTTTTGCTGCCTGTAAATCGCTGTACCTGTATGAAATAATGCTCTTAATTGACTCTTGAAAATGTGTTTAAATACCTGGTAATCGGAATAGTGGAACTGTTCCAGAAGTGGATCCTACTTTGGGAGACAATAAAGCTATCTTCAGACCTTCTTTCCCAGTCTGGTTTTATATTGTTTAATAATAAGTATTAATCCCTTTGCGCTCTCTCTCACTCCTTCTCTCTTGAATCTTTCACTGTATCAAAGTGAGATGTTTGTTTTAGCATGAACACCTCAAATGGCCCATCCACAACAGTAAGCAGGCAGGGCAACAGCTGACAAATAAAGAAACCAAATCCCCTGCTGAAAGGGTCAATATCGAATCAGTTAGAGTTTAGAGAATCTCTTTTGGTACAGAGGCTGGATGACTTAGCGTCTCAGTTTCCTATCTGAAGCTTTTAAATCCATGATTCCTTGCCCCTCCTGGTTACAAGTCGTGGTTCTGCTGCCAGTTTCCTCTTCCATCTGCTTGGCAATCCTCTCTGAGTGTTATGGCCCTTGGTTCTGGCATAGCACGTGTCCTCCTCTGAAATATTACAGCACTACTCCAGTTCTTGCTGAGCCCTACCTATAATACTGTGTACTGAGTGTTCACTGTGTATTAATGATTTCTACAAACTGTCTATTTTCCCAGTATTAAAATCCTTATTAAAATATCCTTCATCAGAATCTCCTCATGTGGAAATACTTGGTTTGTATTGCTCCTACAGCACTTTACTTGGAATAGTGTTCTTCCCAATTGGCTATTTCTCATCTGAAAGCAGTGATAAAGAAAACTTGCTCTAGGTCCAAAATGTTCATAATTTGACTTAGACCATTTAGCTACAATTATTTCCCAACCTGTTTTCAGCTGGAGTGACAACGAAAAGTGCATAGAGGTGCTACTGTTCCTGAATAGAACTCTTAGAAGGAAGGAAGAAAGGATGGATGTTTTCTTGAATAGCACTGAAGATTTAAGCAACAGGAGGAAAGGTAAGGTAGGTTGGAAAGATGAATATTAATTTAAATATATCAATTTCGATAAGGGAAAAAAATCAGGAATATTAACAGGGGAATTAGGATGTAAATGCCTCTGTTACCAATGGAGAAGCAGGTAGAATATAGATTCGAACTATGTTGAGACATTGAACATATTTCTCTTTTATTAGTCTGCATGCCTGCTTTCTGGCTCCTTGGCACTGGTTTTCTTTCTCTAAAACCATTCATACAAAAAAAGACAAACACAAAAATGATTATTGACAGAATAATTTCTATCTGCATAGAAATATTAAACAAGCAATCTATTGGAAAATAGGGTGTACATACGACCTGTGACCAATCTACTAATTGGTGAGGTTATAGTGAGGATTAACAGTGTTTTGTACCTTTCAGAACTGTGTTTTCTTTGTGGATATGTCAAAATGTATAGGAGTTTGGTTTTATTGTTCTCTTTCACAGTTATGAAGTAAAATCTGTCTTGTGATATCGTTAAAATTTCAATAGGCAGAAATATTCCTTTGTCACAAACAAATTCATTGCTTCATTGGTTTGCACAGTAAAAATGTGAGGAGCTAAAAATTAAAAGCATGGCTCTCCTCTATAAGGGAATGATGGAAGGAAGGTAAATAGCACTTACTACAAATGTCTAATGTTTATCTGGCATAATTACCCTCCAGAATTCAGAGACAGCTATACACTTTACAGCATTTAATGTCAATGTTTCGTTCTGCTGGACTGATGGTGATTGAAAGTGTAATTTCTAAGACACTAAATGCACTATGTTCTGCACAAAAGGATAAGGCTGGTCAGATGCAATGAGGAAAATTACATTTGGAGAATGATGGTCAGCAAACATTTTCCATCCAAAATCCCACCACTATTGTCAGATATTGACAAAATAAAAATTCAAATGTAACTTATTCAAAGAAATGGTGAACTAATATCTTCACTAGCTCTAGCAAGAGTTAAGTCAGATACAGTCAAGCTTTTAATGTTTAGACCATTATTTTTCATTGTTTTCCACTCTAGCTGAGATTTTTGTGTACCTCAGCTGATTTGATGCCATACATAAAAGAATTTTCAGTGGTGGGCCCCAGAAGTGCTAAAATAGCTTGTGCTGGGTTTGGTTTCAAAAATGCCAGGTTTTGGTAAAACTCCCTTTATCTTACTTCCATGTAAATTATAATATTGCATTTAATATAGTGGTTTATAAAATGTATTTCCAAAAATCAGTTTAAAAGAAACAAGACTTGAAGAACCTGTGTGCTTGAAATCTTGCTCAATTTTCTGTCTGTCTATTGAAATATACTACCTCTTCCCATACATTTTGTAATTCTTGGACTATCTCAGTTGTGACACCATTATGCTGATTTTATAATATCTGATCTTCTGAACTTCAAAAGTTATTTGTCTGGCAGAAACTGGGTATTGTATTTCCAGATTAAAGAACTACCCAATCATTTGGAGATTTATGAGGAACTATTCTTAATCAGAAACCTGAAATTCTCTTCATAACATGTCTCTTCCCTTCCAAAGTAAGAGGATTAAGCAGTCTGGCCATGCCATGTTTACATTTTCTACCTTTTTAGCCATTGATCAACTATGAAGAAAAAGAAAATAAAATACATGAATGCTGCACTAATTGCTTCTATAAATATCTGTCCTATTGTCATTGAAAATAATGATGAGCAGCTTCTCCTGTGATCACAAACAACTTGCTTATGGAATTCAAAAGGCTTTTCTTCCATTAACCTAAAATTAGGTTAATATAGGCTACAGAGATACAACAGTCCTTACTGTCAGCTCTACGCAGTCATCATCCAGCTCCACATCTCCTCTACGCTTGTCACAGATGGTGCTGCCTGCCAATTCTTCATCTGCTGGGATGAAACTAAATCTGGCTGAAACACCTCTGGAAAAAGAAGAAGAGAAATGAGGGAGTACACAAGTAGTATGAATAGGAAGAAGTAATTGAACTTGGAAATATTTGTTCCTCTTCAAGGGTGGATTAGGGGAATTTGTAATTGAAGCTGCCAAGTCCCCTTTTCAGACTGCAGTTGATATCCTTTTAGGATCCACAGAATCACTGGATGAGCCAGAAATGTGCAAAACCACACCTTGGTGTTTCTCTGTGTGCTTGCATATGCAAATAAACAGAAAGCTGCAACCTGTGGGCTGTCTTACAAGACGTGGGCTGTGCGACAGTGACCCTTGTCTTCATGAGCTAATGAAGATATTCCTGGCAATCCCAACCTGTTAGTCTTTGCTGTAGCAGTCCACGTGCTCAGGTGAGCTGTGTAAGACCACCAGGTTGATGTTTCCTAAACAGCAATGAAGTTCTCTGTTATGCTCAGCTGAGTTTGGTGGTTTAGGGTTCATGTGAAAGACTTTTATCAGCATTGGTAGTGCTTCCCAAATCCAAACCATGACTTTTCAACTCTTCCATGTTGAAACTCAAACTACAAAGATGAGTTTCCTCAACACAGAATCACAAGGTTGGAAAAGACCTTGGAAGATCATCAAGTCCAACCAATCCCATCCTAAGCTAAACCATATCCCTAAGTACCTCAGCTACCCTTTTTCTGAACACACCCAGGGAAGGTGACTCAGGCCCTCCCTGGGCAGAAATACAATGGAAGAACCCTTAAAGCTCTTACCAGAAGAGAGAAAGTTGAGCTAGTCTTCTTGTCTTCAAGGCTAAAATGCACATACCATATGCTATAGTAACCCCTTAACTGTAGTTAGCTCACTATTAAACTACTAAACAGCTGTGATTTTATCTAATATGTTGGACAAACTGGGGGAAGAAAGGGTCATCTTGTGTTGGATATCACAATAGAATTATGAATTACCCTAGTAGTGAGTGTAGTAAACTTCTCAGGAACTTCTCAGGAACTTTCATGTCCTCAAACCAGGACTTAGTATCTTACAGCCCATTTTAAAGTGTGTCACAAGAGGCTTTGGAGGAGTGAAGGATTGCATTCCCTGTGTGATGTAAACAGGGAAGGTGAAGCTGAGAGAAGGTGAAATGGCTTGGCTGGTGTCACGCATGGAACAAAGAGAAGCAGAGGCCTCCAGTTCTAGACTGGGCCATCTGTGTGCCAGCCACGTCTCCTTTATGGTTCTGTCTATGATTGGTTATTAAATTCATAGATCAGGGTTTTAAGTGGAATGACATATTCCACTGTTTATGCAGCGCCTTCACAATTGGATACGATTTCCTTTGAGGAACAGAAATGTAGCTTATTTACCAAGCAACTAAAAGCTGTCATGGGAGAGAATATAGTATTTATATCCAACCAGTAAAACAGATATTGCTCGCTACTCTGCTTTCATTTGTTTTTCTGTGTTGCTTATAGAGCTGTTGACAGCTTGTTTGCAGTGTTTTAGCATAAAATAAACAGTTGCATTGATCACAGATTTTTTTGTCATTGAGAGAAGCAAATTCTAATAAAGATAATTGTAAGTAAATTTAAATGTAATTTAATAATATCACGTGGTAGGAGCTTTACTAAATTTTCTAAAACATTCAGCATTGAAGGTTGGCTGTCCTCTTCTTTACATGATCTTTTGACATAATCTACACTGCTAATTAATGGGATCTCACTGCTTTGGCATTGGGGATCCAGTGTACCTAACTGCTTTTACATATTGAATTTATATTGGGTTTTGCGTAGCACTGACAGGAGAAAAGGAACTCTGACTCTCAGAAAGAGAGTTTAGGGTGGGGAAAAGATACATTTATTTCTACACAGACACAACAGATCCTCTGTGGACATTTTACCTTTTGTTCCACATAAGCTTCCTTGCTGATTAGGGCTCGAGGCACTTTCAGGATTAGGATTATGTCTGAAAACCAGCAAAATGCATGCATAAAATAAAGAGTAAACTGCAAACAGAAGACAAATAGTGGGATGGCGGCTAACCTTTTTTATTAACTTAAAAGAGGGTGAATAACAAAGGTACTGGTTAATAAAGAATGGCAGATCCGTTGTTGTCAGATATTATGTTAGTTGAGAATCTGTGAGCTGTTCAAGATGTCTAATGGAAGCTTCAATGCCACGTGAAGTGGTAGCCCAGTATATGGACACCATTACCTATAGAATTAAGGTTATATACTGCCAAAGGAATGTTTCACAAGAGTCATGTGCCTTCTCAGTTCTAAATGAACCCAGCAGCTACTCAAGCAGATGACCTGCCTGCTGTCATTGCCATGTCAACTAACATCCCTGCCTGTATTCAGCAGTATCAAAAGTGTGTGGGGACAGCGTTGGGAAGTAAAAGAAACAAGAAAAAGAATCAATATTGGAATATTTGTAGTATACTGGTGTAAACAGCTGTTATTCTTTTCCATATGATTCAGTGGAAACTGATAGTCTCATCTCTCATCTTATTTTAAAGATTACTTACAGGAGATGGTTCATCCCATCTATCTTAGATACCTGTGGTAGGATGGGATGCCTTCCTCTCAGGAAGTGCCTCTCCCTCCCTTCCATGTCTAGATGAAGCCAAGATAACTAGTTTCAACTAGGCAGAATTCTTTGGTGAAAAGTTAGGCCACATAAATTCTACCTCCTGACTCAGAAGGGTGTTGTTTTTAATGGAAAAATTCCAGAAATGGGCAAAAAATTATTACAGCTAAAGGGAAACTTGCCTGTGAGAAGAAATTGGAAAGATTTGGATCAGTTAGCTTGGATAAGAGATGAACAAGAACATGCATGATTGAAAGAAACAAAAAAGAGGATGGTAAAAGAGACCAGGAACTCCAAAGTAGAACTTTTATTGTAATAAAAATACAAAAAAAAGAGTTAAAAAAAGTGCAATGAAGCTTGTAGGAACACAGGTCACGTTATAGAAATCCTAGTGTTCAACAGTATTCAGGAAACACTTAATCCTTTTGCTCCTGTGAGGAGCAAAAATAGAGAGTCATATTAAGTAGAATTTCATCAGGTGAGAAAATAGGAACAGTTAGACTGATAGGCAACTACATATCCCTGAGCACTCTCTGAATGCCTGTTTCAATACTCAGGACTATTGGCAAGCAGTAGTATTTCTTCCTGAAGTATCTCCTATTGATCACTGTCAAAGGCTGAGTACAAGATATAGCAACTGATTTGATGTAGTGTGGCAATTTTCCCCTTTATATTCTTTATTTCTAATATGGAAACATGAGGCTACAGGGAAAGCTGGTTCATTTCTGATGCTGTACAAATGGATTAGGTTTTGCATTAAATCCTCTTATGGTGTTAGAGGGTGCAGTTGTAACAGAACATTTATCCATAAAATGTGAAGTAGATTTCTGCAGATTGCTGTAGGAATGTATAAATTCTGATTTATTTTTTTTTTTTTTGTTGTAGTCATATCTCAACAGCAGAGAGAAAACTATAGAACCGATTCCTGAAAGAAATTTTACCAGTGGGTGGTACAATTTAAGTGTAAATTCTCTGATTTTCTTACCTCTTTGGGGAGTTTTAAAAAATTAATTCTTCTGTGGATGTCCCCTATGACAGCAAGGAGCACAGCTTTTAGTGAAACCCAGAGTAGACTACTGTTTTCACAGTGTAGTATACACCCACCTGTAGTATGTATACACTGGCCTCTTCCTTCAGTGGTGACAGTGTGGGGATTTGTCACCCCCAGCAATGGGGATTTGGAATCAGAGTACTCCAGCCCCACAGACTGGTAAATAGTCTGCTTTTCCTTTAAGAATTTGGAATACAAATGTGTTGCTTCACTTTCTGAGGCAGTGTATGTGCTAGCATTGTGCACATCTTGAAATAACTTTAGTATTATAATGATATAACCAGGTTATTCTTCTTTAATCCATCTATAAAATCTTTTTCAACATAAATACAGTTTAATGAAAATATGCTTTGACCAGTGTAGAATATTCCATAAAATATATTTATTAATAAGTTTAATAAATTACTAGGACTACTTCTGAATTTAAAATTCTGTAAATCTGAAGAGAGATTTATTCTACTGTTTCTTCTTGAGGGCTGGACCACCTCCCCTATAAAGAGAGGCTGAGGGAGCTGGGCTGGGTCAGCCTGGAGAAGAGAAGGCTGCGGGGGGACCTCATTGCAGCCTGCCAGTCCCTGAAGGGAGCAGAGGAACAGGAGGGGAGTCAGCTTGTTAAAAGGGCAGAGACTGGCAGGACAAGGGGGGATGGATTAAAACTAAAGGAAGGAAGGTTTAGATTAGATCTTAGGGGGAAGATTTTTACAGAGAGTGTGGTGAGGGGCTGGAACAGGCTGCCCAGAGAGGGGGTGGGTGCCCCGTCCCTGGAGGTGTTCAAGGCCAGGTTGGATGGGGCCCCGGGCAACCTTGTGTAGCTCCAGGCCTGAGGTTGGTGTCCCTGCCTGTGGCAGGGGGGTTGGAGCTCTGTGATCCTTGGGGTCCCTTCCAACTCATACCATTCTATGGTTCTTAAACCTGTTTTTAGTCTGTATTTATATTTTTACGCTTTGGTGCATACCTTCACTTCTTGTTGAATACAATACTGCTGTATAGGAGCATACCTAATGAAGCATGCAAGTTTAATGATAGTTTAGCTCAGTGTTTGAAGTATATAGTAACATATATTTTAGTCTAGATAGGTGGCCTGTTTTCCTTTAAATAAATACTAACGGTTTCCTTTTAGAAAGAAAGTGTATCACTTTGGCAACTGCATATTTAAAGATTATGTTTGTATGATTCCATCTGTTTTTATCAAGGCAGCTTTTGAGTCAGTTTATGTTATCCAGCTCTATGCTACCCTTATGTGATGCTTTATAAGGAAACAGATGGTGAATCCAGTTGCTAAGCAGGGAGAAAAATGGGAAGAATTAATCGGAAATCATAAATATCTGAAAACCTGAGAGTGAAAAATGTTTGACATAAAGTTAATGCTATTTTTACCTCTTCTACAATGTTGAGTAGATGGGAAAAAAGGAAGCACAAAAGTGATATCAGATTCATAAGAGAGCCAATGGGATCCTGGGGGCATCAGGAGGAGTGTGGCCAGCAGGTCTAAGGAGGGGATCCTCCCCCTCTGCTCTGCCCTGGTCAGGCCCCACCTGGAGTGTTGTGTCCAGTTCTGGGCTCCCTGGGATCAAACAGCCAGGGATCTCCTGGAGAGAGTCCAGAGGAGGCTACAGAGATGCTGAAGGGCCTGGAGCATCTCCCCTGTGAGGAAAGGCTGAGTGAGCTGGGGCTGTTCAGCCTGGAGAGAAGAAGACTAAGGGGGGACCTGATTAATGTTTATCAATATCTGAAGGATGGGATGCAGGGGAAATGGCCAGCCCCTTTTCAGTGTCTGTGGGGACAGGACAAGGGGCAATGGCTGCAAGTTGGAGCACAGGAAGTTCCACACCAACATGGGGAAGAACTTTTCCCCAGTGAGGGTGAGGGAGCCCTGGGACAGGCTGCCCAGGGGGTGTGGAGTCTCCATCTCTGGAGAGATTCCAGCCCCGTCTGGACGCCGCCCTGTGCAATACGAGCTGGGGAGCTGCTTTGGCAGGGGGTTGGACCCCATGAGCTCTCCAGGTCCCTTCCAACCCCTGTGACTCTGTGATTCTATGATTGTAGCTAGTGCTTTTTTTCAGATTCATTTTTTTTTAAAATAATGTCTTAAGCCCTATCTTAATACCTAGAAAACATGATTTGCTGTGTTCTCAAATTGAAAGTGCATAGGGAAAATGTGGGAGGAGACAGAACACTACAATATCAAGTCTTTGAATTAAAGTATTTATTTTAAGGTGTTCATCATGTGACAAACTCTTACTCGAGTGCAGGTAGCATCAGTAAAATGTGTACATTCCTGATACCATTTTCAGGATTTAGTATTACCTCCTGATTGATGCACCCTGAGATTTATGCCTCAGAACAAATAACACAATCTAGCCCATTGGTAGAGGAAGAAAATTTACCATTTACAGGGCAGAACACAAACACAGTTAGAAAGTTGTGTATTTGCATCACTCCATATTTTGCAGTCACATTAATTCATCACTGAATAAAGGTACCACTGAGGAGAAATGTGGCAGCAATGAATGGTGATGCAAGAATCAAGCTGGAATCGATACGAGCGGCCTACAGTGCAATTACAGGAGCTGTTTAGGTCGGCAGAATGTAATAATCAAAGGTATAAGGGTGGCTGTGTGCTTCAGTAATTCTTATTTATCTCATGAGGGACTTATCTTGCATATGATGCCAGTCAGAGAAACCATAGTGCTTATATTTATTAAAGGACACAGGAGATCCAGGAGTCTCTTACGGTTAATCAGTAGTATCAGAGGTGATCACAAAGAGACTTTCTGGTGCAAATAAAATTAATTGAGAGATATTAATTTTTCACTGAGGGTGGAAATGTTTTAGGAAACATTGCTGTTAAAAGCCAAACACATGGGATTACAAAATTTCCTATGAACACCAATGTTTTAGACAGACATCTTGTTAACAGCAGAATCACAGGGTCACAGAATCACAAGGTTGGAAAAGACCTTTGAAGATCATCAAGTCCAACCAATCCCATCCTAAACTAAACCATATCCCTAAGTACCTCATCTACCCTTTTTTTGAACACACCCAGGGAAGGTGACTCAACCACCTTACTTTTTTCCCAGTAGCACATGTAACAAAACAGTCACATTCCTCCTTTTTCTGCAACCCATTATGGAAAATCCGTGTATCTGAGGCTGACCTCAGAAGCTGAGTCTTTAAAATAATGCTGCACTTCAAACACCTTTTAAGAAATCATTTATGGTGATCTGCAGCCAGAAGATGCAGTGTGATAGGTCTCCCAAGTGAAGTACTGATAGAAATCTGTTATATCTGTATCTCTGTGCCTCAGTAAGTCAAGAGGTATGGACTAATCCCTGCTGCTGTTAACAATGGCAATTTTAAGAACCAGAGCTCTGTGATGTACACTGTTCCCTTTACATGTCACAGTAGAATCATAGAATGGTATGAGTTGGAAGGGACCCCAAGGATCACAGAGCTCCAACCCCCCTGCCACAGGCAGGGCCACCAGCCTCAGGCCTGGAGCTACACTAGGATGCCCAGTATCTGATATTAGTTTCTATTTTCCATTGTGGGCAGGTGTTTTATTTTGTTCTTTAAGAAAATTGTGTTGTGCTTTGGAAAGGAGAACACATGTTGAATGCTGCCTTCCTTAGGCCACATACAATATTATAAAAAAGAAAGAACATTAGTTGTAAATACTGGGTAACCTGAATGCAAAACAGGTCTTACAAAGCAAGTTCAATCAGAGGTTGCAGTGCAGGTTGCTGCAGTGATATGTTTACTAGTTTTCTTCTTCAAACTACTCTTTCAGACTGCATGGATGTTGGATTTACATCCCAGCTCAATGTCAGTTCTGTGTTTACTCATCCACTGAGGAGCATCTGGTTAAAACATTTTCAGACATTTCTGAGGACTAGACAAGCTTCTCCAAAATTCAGAGTTGAAGTTGGAAACGTAAAGCAGTCTCAGCAAAAATTGCTTGATAGGAAGGTTAAGCACTCACTTTCATGCTCTTTTAAACACATTGGAGTAAGGCACCTCTGTAGTGAGTTACTTTTGCAGTGGGGTTCTGCTGCTCACCCTGAAGGAAGGTGGTGCTAGTGCTCCTTGGGAAGAACACTTCAACAGTTACCACAGACCTCAGGGCATCCCAGACATGGCTTTCTGCTGGGCTCTGTTAGCAGCAAACACCTCCAGCATGTTGTCAGATAGGTTGTACTTGGTAAAACAACCTCAAGGGGTACTTGATACTCCTTCTTGAGCAACCATCTGTACTTCCTTTTCCCACAGTCCACTCTGAGGCTGCTTGGGTATCCATGCATCATCCATCTCCACCTTCAGTACATCAGTGAATGTTCTGTTTCTCACCCCATCCAGTCCCATGTGCATCTATCCTCAGCATCCAGGATTGGCAAATATGTATTAATCTCAGCTACTTTAGTTCTGAAGTTACAAATCCTCATCAGGCTGATGGGGGGTGGCAGCAGGGACAGGGAGGGGATTGTCCCTCTCTGCTCTGCCCTCGGGAGGCCCCAGCTGGAGTCCTGTGTCCAGAGCTGGGGCCCCAGTACAAGGAAGATGTGGGACTGTTGGAGAGGGGTCAGAGGAGCCACAAAGATGCTCACAGGGCTGGAGCAGCTCCCCTATGAAGAGAGGCTGGGGGAGCTGGGCTGGTTCAGTCTGGAGAAGAGAAGGCTGTGGGGGGACCTCATTGCAGCCTTCCAGTACCTGAAGGGAGCAGAGAAACAGGAGGGGAATCAGCTTGTTAAAGGGCAGAGACTGGCAGGACAAGGGGGATGGATTAAAGCTGAAGGAAGGAAGGTTTAGATTAGATCTCAGGGGGAAGTTTTTTCCAGAGAGAGTGGTGAGGGGCTGGAACAGGCTGCCCAGAGAGGGGGTGGGTGCCCCGTCCCTGGGGGTGTTCAAGGCCAGGTTGGATGGGGCCCTGGGCAACCTTGTGTAGATCCAGGCCTGAGGTTGGTGGCCCTGCCTGTGGCAGGGGGTTGGAGCTCTGTGACCCTTGGGGTCCCTTCCAACCCAGCCCAGTCTATGATTCTATGATAGGAACTTGTCGCTGTCGTAGACTGCATCAATGCACTCATCTGTGTCACCAGCTGTTCCAGTGGTCAGTTCTGCCCTATTGTCTCTTTTGTGGGACTTCCTGTAACTGCAAAAACTCTCTGTTACCAGAAACATCATTTTCTTCATCATTACACTTCCTTCCTGGCTGGATCATAACAGACTAGAAGACTGTTGAGCACAAAGTGAAAAGCCCTTCAGAATAGCTGTTCTAAAGGGATTAAATGATTATCATCGCTGTCCCATCTCTTTCATCTTATAATCAACTTCAAGATGGTATTGGATAGCTCAGTTGAAGTGATTACATGTTTGAAATAGAAATTATTTGATCTCCTGTTTGGTATCACAGTGTTTAAGACAGATGGATTTCTTTCCGTTAATGTTAATATATTTATGGTTCCTTGCAACTGTGCCCTTTCTTGAAGACTTGAGTGGCATTTAGAGTACAAATCTAATAGGAACTGATAGGCTAGATTTCAAACTCTTTTTGATAATAATTTATACAATTGAGAAGTATTTCTGTACCTGAATTAGGTGTAGAGATTGGGAATTCAGTGCCTCAGAGAAGGCTCAAAGGGAGGCAGGATCTTTCACTTGAATAATCATCAGTTTTTCAAAAGCTTTTGTTAGGTGATTATATAGTTGTTAGCATTCCTAAGGCAAATTGATTACAGAACAGTTCTTGTTGATAAAAGCAATATTTTAGTTAATATTATATGGCATCCATCCTGAGAAGTTGCTCAGGGACACTAAAATTAGTGTGTCCCCGAAGAAATTCCATTTCTATTTGTCCTTTGCTGAACAGAGTATTTCTGGATTTTCAGTCCTCTTTTTAAATAAAATCTTTGCCTGTGAGATGTGGCATGAGAAATTCAGTTTTTATTTCACCTTAAATATATTACCCTCTAATAAAATTTAAATGAAATTATTAAAAGTGTCTAACACACACATTACTTTCTGGGTCTGTTAGGCATTTAAAGTTCCATCTCACTGAGAATATATTACACTTAGCTCCTCAAAATTTTTAACTGTTTTGGAAATATTTCTATTGCCTCTTCATATTTTGCTTTTTTTTCCCCCAGAGGTTTCTAAAACATGTTCCAAAGTGTTGAGTTTTTTAAAGAATTGGAGTAATTATCACTGACATGGGCTATCCTGGTTCATGTAAGACATGCAAATGCTCTTCCACTGAGGTATTTCTATGTGCTTTATTATCTTTGCAGGTGAGTAATTTCCAGGGGTGATTCCGAATAGGGGTGATTCCATTTTCCTTCGTTATCTCCTATTACAGCAAGCAACAAACGGTTAGATTTTTGTGGATTTATTTCAAACTACTGTATTATTATTAAAATAGAGGTGGTTGTTGAGATTGAGATCCAAAAAGTACATCTTGTACTCGATAGCCAGCGATGATGCTTTAGATGTTAGGAGCATTTGTTCACCTGTTCCCTGTCAAAGCTCTACCTGCAGCACAAAATAAGCTTTGTCCTTAACTGGACAGAGCTGCAGGTTCTCAGCTGATCCTTTAGGTATTCTGTTCCTAGTCTACTGGACACCTTAAAGATAATGAAAAAGACATACAACCTGGCTAGTGATTCAGAGGAGATATAGTGTAGAAGATGAAAGCAGATTTGATGTGCTTATAGTACCCAGGCTTGCAGTGGAAATGTGCTGCTGTGCTCTGTACTATTTTGAGTTTCCTGAGGGCTAATGGCTTCGTGCCCAGGATATTGCATTGCTGTAGTCCAGCTGAAAGGTGGCAAAAGCATGTATTACAGAGGCTAAGTCATCAACAGTAAAGACAGGGCGAATTCTTGTGCCTGTTTTAGAGTTACCATCAGGGAGAGAAGTCCAGGAGCAGTTCTAAATTATAGACCGACTTCCCCAAATGAGGTTGTGTAACAGCAGCCAGGAGGCACTTCACTGTGCCACAAGCTCCTTAAAGCATTTCCTTGAAGCATTTCTTCCTGCCATCAATTGTAACTGCTTCCACCTTCTGCTGCTTATCCACGAGCTCGAGTACAGAGGCAGTTCCCTGACATTGTGCCCGTGCTCGATACAATATGAGGAAAGGCTGGAATCCTGCAATGCCAACGTAGCATCTGCACTGGGGTTCACCACACCTTCCCAGCTCCTTCAGCCTCTGTGTCTGTGTTTTAAATAAGGTCGAAGGAAAATGGAACCGTGAGGTGCATCTTTCTACTGCTCCTCTCTGGTTATGTTTCTCTTGAAATAAACTGTTTCAGAGCAGTCAGCCTCTTTTACCTGCAGTTCATAGTTCATTAGTGATGGGAAATGCTGTAGAGAGGTTGAAAAAAAAGGAGCAGGGATGACTACAGTGTTCATAGTGTGGATTTTCTGACAGAGACAGTAATGCTTTTTCTACCCCATGTTCAACAATACATTGGGATTATGACACGTGTTTGACAGTATCCAGTGGAAAGTGTAGGCAACAGGAACTCAATAATCAGGATTTAGCAAGAATATCTTTTGAACATGACACTGGATTCAGATGTGTGCTGATGGTACCACCACGCCAGGCTGTGGTCTTAACTTGTGAAGCTCAAAGGAAGAACTTCTGCTGCAGCGTTGCAGCTGGACAAGGATGAACAGATGTGCACTTGGTGAAAGCATGAGGAAAAGGAGCAGGCTGGTCATGAAAGATAAACATTTAAGAGTGTGAGGAAATTGCATCGTTCATCAAGGAGGACGTTTGCCACTTTTTTCAAAGTCTGCATCATGGGTTTGCAGCTTTGGACAAATAGACGAGCTTAACTCACCACCTCTCAGCCCACTCTTGTACCCACCATGTTCAATGCTCAGTTTTTAATCTTCTTAGAAAGAAAGCATCCTGTGTCACAGAGTACCTGCTTTGTCTGTGCTAGAACATTGTTTCAAGAATGACTTTGAGGAATGAGCACTGGAACGCTGGTAGGCATTTTGTTGGAAACTTTTCAGGTCTGATCCTACCTGGCTTTCAGGATCTGAGAGTGCAGCTTTAAATAAGAAGAAAAAACATGAAATATACATATGTGTGTTTTTTCCCCACAGTCTACAAGTTATCCAGAGACTACTATTCCTTTCAGTGTTCAGTGATAATGTGAAGATATGAAGGAAAGAGAACTGAGTGCTATCTAGTCACGTTGACTTGCTTGATGATGTTTAAGTATTCACACTTCTCCAGGAACATGGGCAGAGTACAGGTCAGCATCTGTTCAACTTGGAGCTTTAGGTGGGTACATTCCCCCCTCTGCTTCTATCAAACTTAGGTGACTGAAGGTAAACAATTGTCACACAGAGAATCCTCAGCTAAGTAGGGTGATGCTCCATTAGCCATCCCAGAGCTTTAGCAGCTCTGGAAAGCAGGGTGACCATTTGCCACCCAGGGATTAAGGAAGTTTTAGCCTAAATTCCAAATTAAGCAGCACTTGGATGGACTAGTACTCATCTACTTTGACTAGGGGTTTTATGCCTTCATCTTTAGGTATAAGCTCTTCTTTTGCTCAGTTTCTGTCTTCTGTATTTTATAGCTTCTTGTTGAACAAGACCTTAAGCCTCATTGGGACTTATAGGCAACAGTGGAAGATGAATATTAATGATAAAATAGTTAAATATATTAACCATGAAGTAAAGTATTTCATGTTTTCAAATAAACCTATTCAGAGGAGATAAAGGATGAAAATATTAAATACAGTAGATATAGCAAAAAAAAATTTAACTTTTAAACTTCCATTTTTCCTAGCTGATGAGTGTTTTACTATGGAGACAATAGTCAACCTCTGAATCAACCTCATTGCTTTTACAGAGTAATTAAAGAGAGGATTAGTAGCTCTAAACTTGGGTGTCCAGACCTCAGCAAGAATGATGGTTTTAAAGCAGATAAACTTACTACAGTGGGAAGATGTGTGTGATAACCAAATTTTTTACATAGGAGTAGTGATTTTAAAGATACTAACTTGAATATTTGTACATTATAAGCAATATAATATGACTTTTTTTTTTCCTAAACATTTTTGCTTTATTTTCATTTTGCTGCTTCTTAGCCTTTGTCCTTGTCCACTGGCCCTCTGATACTGTGTTATCTCTACGGAGGTACACGATGGTCAAATCAACAGCATCCGATGGGAATGGAGGAACTTAACTCCTTTGGGCAATTTCTGTTTCCAAATGACATTTTGTCAGGTTAGGTTTCTGCATCACCTGATGTTTTAAGTATTTTTATCAAAAAACAGAGACCAGCCTTGAATGCACTATTCCAGTGTGGCTGATACTCATGGTATCTGCAGCATAAAGAACGCTTCTCCCTTTTTGTGTGACTAAAAACGAGTCTGCTCTTTATGTCTTGACTGCTCCTTAAAAGCTCACACTGGGTTGCTTTTCCACTAAGATTCCAGAGCTCTTTATGATCATCTTTCTCTTATAAAACTCCCATTGGGGATACAAGCTGCATTTCTTTTTCCTAGGCTTCTGGGTTTGACTCTGCAAAAGGTGATTTGGTTTGAACAAGCAGGTTTAATGCACAACTCATACTGTTGTATCCAACCACCATGTCTTCCATGTTACACACTGTTGCATCATTCTCTCATTCATCCATAAACTATATATTATTTATAATTAAAATATATAACAGTGTTCTGTATTACACATTAAAAATACCCATTAAGTACTATACACCATGTATTATGTGATATACGTGGTTATATGATTAGATATTCTAATACATATCATATATTATAAATCCTACTTAATCACAAATCAGGGATGAAAATATTTATTGATGTCGTTGTTCCTACAACTGCTCATTAAGTTAATGCACCAGAGGCATACATGTTTTGTAGGGATGCCAAATGGCAGGTCTTTCCTGAGCTCTGCAAGGCATTTCTTAATTCACTTACAAAACCTGAAGACCCTAGTAAGTTTCAGTAGATCTTTTCTAAGGGGCAGAAGCTTAAGAACAAAAATCATAGAATATCCTGAGTAGGAAAGGATGCATAAGGATCATCAAGTCCCACTCCTGGCTCCACACAGGGCCAGCCAAGTGTGAAGCTGTGAGTGCATCGTCCAGATGCTCTTGAACTCAGTCAAGCTGTGACCACTTCCCTAGGGAGCTGTTCCAGTGCCTGACCACCATCTCAATAAAGAATCTGTTCCTAATATCCAGCCTACACCTCCCCATCTCAGCTTCCTACTGTTCCCTTTGGTTCTATCACTGGTTGCCAAAGAGGAGATGGTGCCTGCCCCTTCGCTCCCCCTCATCAGGAAGCCACAGACCACAGTGAGGTGTCCCCTCAGTCTCCTTTTCTCCAGGCTGAACACAAGACTCTTGAAAAAGCAGTAAAAAAGATAGACATGAGAAATGGTCATTTATACTCAAATTATTTTTCCTAAGTGAAAGAGAGTGAGAAGATGTGAGAAGACAAGCTACAGCAGGCAACCGCCTGCCCAAAGCCTCAAGATTAGCTGGGAAACAGGCTCAGAGAAACAGAGGCTCAGAGGTTCTTCTGTGGAGTTCTGCTCAGCAGCAAAAGAAAGCAGAAGTGGCTGAGAGAAGAGGGTCTGGGGTAGTTTATTCACTGAGAAATGATGAGTTGCTCTACTACTAGCCCAACGGGATCAAGCGTGGCTTGAATGAGAAAGACTTCAGGAAACAGAACTGCTTAAGAAAGAAGGGACACAATCTGTCAGGACTAGGAGAAGAAAATCAGGGGAAGCATACATCAGTGGATAAGGAATATTTCAGGTAGAAAACTGGGCATGAGGAAGAAAACACATTGCAGTTCTTGAGAGCAGCAGTCAGGCACTGCACTCAGGATTTATCCCCAAGAAGGAACAACTGAAGGTAGTATATGGTTGGTGCAGTTCTCCCCTCAGTAATTCATTTGTTCTCTACTTTTTAAAATAGTTTGAAAAAACTGAACAGCACTGAAGGTAAAGTGCTTTTCTGCCTTCATGTTACTACAATTCTATGCCAATTTAATTGCTTCCTTCAGCTTTCCCACCTAACTTCTGCCTGCTGGTGCTCCAATAGCATGTGCTGTTTCAGGAAGCAAAACCAGGGGCATCTTCATAATTCTTCTGTGTTTACTAAAGATCCAAATGGTTTTTCTCAACACTTAGGTTTTTAAAGAAGTGAAATTAATACACACATTAGTAACAAAACAGCTGTGGAACTCTGCAGGAATCCCATCAACAAGGAAGCAAGCAGGATGAGTAGAAAGAACCAGCTGGTTAATCAGAAGAGAAGGCAGCTTGTTGAAGAAGCTGTCATCCTTGAATCTTCAATTGGTGGGTCATTTTGTCCTCAGCAGGGACTCCTTGCATGAAGTGTAATTTTTACTCCCACCACTCAATCAGTATGACAGCTTTGATTCTAAATGCAGTGAAAGTCCTGGCTCTGATTTAAATTATTCCCTGATGTTTTATTTTTAAATATAAAATAAGTGCAACAGCAATAGAATTTGGATGTAAAAGATACAATCAATTTTAAACTCTGGATGTGAAAACTTTATTCTTATAACTGTTGAGATTTTATATATATGACCAATTTCAATTGTTTTCGGGTAATTTGGCAGTGGTAGTGTTTTTTCTGAATAATCAAGTAGTGAGTTTCCTCCTCAGAGCAATTCAAACTGTGAAATACAGGATTTCAGCTGTTACAGACCCACAGGTCTGTATGGTTGTTGTATGGTCTAATGCATATTCAAATGATATTTCTGCTTCCTCTTTAGAATATTTCTATGAATCTGTTTGTTTCACAGGCTGGTACTTTGGAAAGTCTAAGAAAATGTTCTGTTCTTTTCATCTGTGTTTCCATGAGAAGCTTGCATAGGGGGAAAAAGAAAGGCTTATTTTTCCAGCTTGTGATAGTTGCCTGTTGGAGCCAATAGTAAGTGAAAAAGCTGTGCTGAAAGTTGTCTTACTTTGAGGATTTTAAAATTATTATTGGTATTGTAATTCCCAAAGAAAGAAGTCAGGGTTGATGTTCTCAGTCAGACAGTGAAGGCATAAAAGAAAATTCTGAGCCCCATATCCTTAGCAGTTAATCTGAGGAAAAAGGCAGCGAAGCAGCCATCTCCATCTCACAGCAGTCAGTTAACATGTTACCCTGCAGCTCTTTTGCCATTGTTCAAGTCACAAGGAATAAGCTAAACCAAGGACCAACAGGAGGAGAGCCACCTATCATTTACCCGCGTTGCTTTGGAGCTTAGTGCATCAAGGAAGGTTGGGAGAACGTGGTAACAAGTGGCTCAGAGCAAATGAACCTGGAAGAAAAGGGTGTCAGCAGGAGAGTGAAATAGCATTTGCATACAGTAGGCAAACAAAAGCTGGAAATTTTCATCCCTGGGGTACATAGAATGGATGGTAATGTTTGACCAGGAAAGGTGGTTCCCCTGGAAATTGAATCCAGATATTCTGACCAAGACAGGGGAAGGATAGTGTCAGAAATAGTAGGGTCAGTAAGGAAGATCTCTGGGTCACAAGGTAAGTTGCATCTTTTCTATACCTCTGCTTCCTTGAAAACATCAGGTAGGTCAAAATTTAATGTCATTTGATATTAGTGAAATGGGCAGTGTGGTTTTTAGGTGCCTTCACCATGGCTTTCCAGGCTTCCTACGAAGTTCTTATTAGATTTTCAGAAAGAATACAATGAGAAAAATTATTTTAATAGAAAATTGGTAAATGCAGATATTGTTAGACCTGAGTGGTGCCAGGAATTTAAGCATAGAAGAACTATGGCAAGAAATAGCTGGCAATCCTGCTGGCCTCTGGTGTCTTAAGTAAAATGCAGCATTTAAAATGTAGAAAATACTTAATGAGACAATCTATGTGAGAGCTGCAAAGCAGTACTCCTGAAGAGCTTGCAGCGCTTAAAAGCAGTTCTGATACCATCTAGCATGGTAATGCAGGAAACTGCACTCCTTAGCACTTCTCTGGAATAATGGAAAGAAAATGCCCAACTTCTCTTTACTCACAGTGTGCACCTAAATAATGAGATAGCAGGGAATGTGATATAGACAGATTTTGGAGACTTGTGATAGAAATGTATATGAATGCCTAATCTCCTTTGTGTGGCTACAATAAATAGGGAGAAACCCTTTCCTCAGTATGTCTTAAACTCAATGAAATGTAAATCACAGAGAAATGGGGATTTGAAGACCTAACCTTGTGTGCCTAGCATGCTTTTGGCTCTGATTCAGGAAAACGACTATATAATATTGCTAAGTGTTTCTGTGGGGAAGAAAAAAAATGGAGAATTAAGAAAATCATTCTGTTTCGTGGACTATTATAGAAATAAGTAACTTATACATATGGTATATCTCATTATATCTTCATGTGCTCTGAAAAAATGGTTGCTACACAGCAATGCATAAAAGGTCTTGTATTATGCTTCCACGTGTCAGCATTTGATAAATTGCCACTGTGTATGGAAAGTAGAGGCCTCTTGAACTTGTTTCTTATAATACCTCAGTTAACTGGAAACTAAAAGTGTTTGGAAACAAGTATTTAAAATTCCTCAAATTTCTATCTTAATGTTTATTTGCAAAGAGAAAGTAGTCCTTTTATATTTAGCCATGGTGAACGTTAATGCTGTTTTACCCAAACTTAAATGTATCAATGCTTTAAACTCACACATTAGACAATAAATTATTCTGGAAAGTCAAGTAACCCTTTCTATTGCTTTTAAAGCAATATGCTTTTTTCTTTTTTTTCTTGAGCAACAACCAAAGTGAACCCCTATTCATGTAGAATGCTGTGAGAAGGAACTGTGAAGTCTTCGCTGTCAGTGGTATATCCCATATGCCATATTTCTCTTCCATTTATGCAGTATATCTTGTGTTTCCTCCTCACTGAAACCTTCCTTCCCAAGACTTAACTTCAGTTCTTTCAAAGTCAAAGTGAGGGCCATCCATCTCTGGTAGTATAATTAGTGATCTCTAAGGATATTTACATAGTGGAGGAATTTAAGCTCGTTTTAAGCCACCTTCTTCACTTGCATATATCATCTGATGTATGGCCATGGCATCAGAGATCTGAGCAGAGTTTAATTTATCCAGCCTCTTATTTGGCTTATGGGGGTTGTCCTACTGAGCTAACCAGTGGAAAGCAAACTCAATGGCAGCCTCTGATGGCACTACAGTACATTCACTACTCTCTTTTTTTCTAGGTAACAGAAATGATTGCTTAATTCTCTGATTTACCACTTAGGACAGATATTGAATTATCTAGAGAAATACAGGGTAGACTTAAAATCTTTGGTGTATACGTTTGTATGTTTGGGTCAGATATGATGGGTTAATGAAGAAAAAAAGATGTATAAATCAATTAGATACAGTATATTTCAAATTGTTTGCATACTTTAAGAAGTAGTGCTTATGGGAGTGTCTTTCCATACAAAAAGAAGAAAGATTATGGCCAAATTCTGTATTTGTGTTTTTATCTCAGGAGCTACAAGATCTAACTGTATGTAAATTGTTGTGGGGTTAATTGGGAAAAAGCTGAAATCACTGATTAATATATACAGCTATTTCTAAAATAAAATGCTAGGCTGCATTTGTATGTGGATACCTTTCCAATAAGTGCTCGTTTCAGTGAATTAATAAACATGAAACTTCAAGAGGCAACTTATATTAAACATTAGTCTTTTTAAGTTATTCATTTACTCAGATTTACAGTTAAAATATTCCTGTCAGAAGGAAAGTACCATTTATCTAATCCAGTTTCCTATGAAAATACACTTAGGTGATTTTGGGAGTCTTCAATTACCTAATTGTATAAGAGAATAATTTATATCTCACAGTCAGTAACTTGTGATGCTGATTATTACTCAATTTTCAGTGAAAGATCAGACAATCTACCCCAGGCACTACGTACCTTGAAATATCTATATATACTTTACTAAGGGTGTTAAATGAATGGTGACCTGTGAAATAAAGATCAATATGCTGTGACTTAGTATTTTCATAATCACAAGGATGAATATATCATTTGCTTCAGCTAGACGAAAATTTAACACTCCAAGGCCACTCTTGCTTGCAGATTACTTTTGGCAAGGTACCAATAATCCATAGCATTTAAATAGATGTAGTGTTTCTTTAGATTACCACAGCTAGCTACTTATCAGTTTTTGTTGTTTATTTATCACCTGACATACCTTGATAATCTCTGCAAACCTTTTTTTCAGTAAAATGACCTTATTCAAGGAGTCATTTAGTGGCTTTCAGGGTGCTGAACAAACACCATGCAAAGCTGAAGTCCATTTTTCAAGAGCAGCTTCCAAGCAGACACACAGTGAATATAAACATTGAAGATGTGATTTGAGCCCATAACTCAGATCTTTTGAGTGAAATCCTTGCCTCCTGAAAATTAATGGCAAAACTACAGTTAACTTCATTAACTTCAGTTTAGGCAGATTGTCAGCACTAACTTCTAAAAACCCTCATGAAGTGACCATCCAGAATTAAATTCTGAGAAAGCATCATATTATTAAAATAATAGACTTTGCTATTTGATTATTCTACATTCTCTCAGGTATTTAAATCTGTAATTTTTCTTTGACTGAGCTGATTTCCCTGCAAATAGCACAGGTTATAATAACAATTAGTGTCGTTAAATAGGCTTTTTGTTTAAAAATGCTTCAGTGGTTGATCTTTAAAAACAGATCCCTTTTATGCCCCCTTTGATACAGATAGTCACTGAGAATTATGAGGAGCATCAAATGACTTGCAGGTTCAAACCAAATAAGAGGTGGTACTTAATCACAGAGCAGGTGTTCAAGCCATGGGCTTCAGAGGGATTCAAAAAGCTGTTGGCCAAATCCATGCAATAGACACACCTCATGAATAATTACGTGCAGGCATACATGTGTGGTTTAGGAAACTCCTGAACATACAGAGAATACACTGAGGCAGGGCCAACTGAGGAAGTATAGCTTCTCATATCCCTGGGTAAGTTTGGGTAAATTACCTCACAGCTCATCAACCTCATTTAAAAACCAAACCAAACCACCCATGCCCCAAAAAAACACAAACCCAAACCAAACCACCTTATTTAAGTTACATATTTCTAGCCTTAGCTTCAGCTAATGCTTATTATCATGTCTTCCCTTGTAAGCCTGAAAATATTTTTGCTATCTACAATATTTTCCCTGGAGAGATGCTCATGGTCTCGATTGGATTTGATCATTCTCCAATCTTTCTCTGAACAGCGTATTTTAATGTCTTGTTACAATGCATGTTTTCCAGGACTCACACACAATTACTGCAGTTATTTTCTCTATTCTTTTAAGATCTGCAGCATCCTTTTTGAAGTGTGGGCCACAAGGAAGTAGAGAGGGTATTTTCTTCATCCTTTTCCTAACACTGTATTCCAGAATAAAGTCAGGCCTGTGTTTGTTTTAGATATTATCCTGCTTATACATTCAAGGATCACATTCACCCTCTTATGTAAAGCAGCTCAGTAGGGGATAATAATTCGATTACATTCTACGAATCCTCAGCCCTTTTCAGTCACTGCTTTCCAGGACAGCATCTCCATCTTGTACTATGACCTACATTCAACCTTCACTTGGTGACTAAGTTTGCATTCCTTTCTGTTATAAGTGGTGTTTGAAAGGATCCCTTTCACCAAGAAATTGACTCGTCCACCTCCAGCTTTCCTGTTGTCCTTGAGGACTTGTTTAGAGGTGATCATCATCTCAAATCTGTCCTGACCTGAAAAGCAAGTATCATGCTTCAGTTCTCACCTAGAGCCAACAAGGAGCCGAAGGAATTCATTTCATTCTTATATTTCCATAATGACAGGGTGTCATTTCATATCTCTATGGCCATGTAAGGTTCATCATTGCACCATGAGGCTTGAATTTTGTCTGAACAAGTCTACTTCAGAAGAGGTTAAGAGCTCCTGTACAGCAAACTTAAGCATGGGTACAGATAATTCTTTTGCCTAGAGATGGGAGGAATCTTACCAACTGACATTAGGAATTCCAAAGAGGTGGGAAATTGGTAGTCTGAAGGATTCTTGAAAAAGATTAAAAATTTTTGTTGAAAGGGAAAATAATAACATTTTAAACCAAATAGTACCTGTTCAGGGAAGGGAGAAGCACATATTCCAAACTGAGACCTTCTTCTGTGAAGACAAACTTAAAGATGTAGTGGGTTTTTTTCAGAAGAAACCTTTCTTTAGTCCCATGATTTGCTAGTCATTGATGTCTTGAAACCTGGATAATCTAGAGAAGCTGCTTCCAACTGAAGTAAGGACAGTTAGATGTAAGCAATCTTGTTTTCTTTTATCAGTCTTTGTAACCTTCGTAACTGTGTTTCCATATTTGAAGCTGTGGTAAAGAAATTATTTTACTAGTCTTTTTTCAAGAGTGTGTTTAGAATAAGTGTCAAACAGGACATCCTATTCCTTTGTGTAAGGCTTTCTTTAAAACTGAATTACTGCACCACTTCTTCAGGGTATAGAGTCTCTTTGAAATTTCCAGGGCATTCAAAGGATAATAAAACGTGTCCCTGATAAACAGCATGGATTAGTTTGGAATTTTCAATTTTGTCTATGTAGAAGATACATCTCATTTTGCATACTACAAGGTGGAAGGAATACTACCATGGAGCACTAACAGTGATGGCAAAGTTGGCAGCACTGTAATTCTAGCAATCTTTGTGTCATCAGTAGATTTTATCAGTAGTAGTAATAATAACAACTTTTATTCCAGGCTATGAATAAAATTATTGCTTGTGCATTGGTATAAACCTATCAGATATATTCCTATATGTTGAACCATCAATTAATCTGATTTTCTAATTATTTAATTTTAACTTTTGTATAAATCTCATGTTTCAAGTGAGAAAGCTACACAGACCTAAGATAAATGCTTTACAGAATATTATTTTGTCAGCCTAATTTATAACTGCATCAAATAATTTTGCAAAGTGTGTATGATAAAGCTTACCCCTTTATATTAATGGCATTAATTGAATTGCCATTTTCTATCAGCTTATGTACTGGAAATAAGAACAGCTTTTACTTTCCAGAGAGTTTTTTGACTATTGGAATATCCACTTCAGCATATACAAACATAGAAATTAGCTTTTTTTTCCTTATAGCCACAAGGAATAGGTCTTCTGTTAACGTAATCTTTGTTTCAGAATACGCTGCTTGCAGCATGTGGAAGGTCACTGGGCAGTGGGACAGCTGGGGAAATCTTAACTGTAGGTGGGCAGTATCTTAAGCCCTAGAGGTCTTGAGTTGCATGTGGTGTTATGGAATGTCTTATGGAGGATTGAATTTGTGAAACTGGGAACGAGGTGTAAGAACTAAATTGGTGCCACAGCTGCTAGATGTGCACAAGTAATTTTGTAATTAACTTTGACCTCCCATTGAATACACAGTGATACTTGTTCTCCTTTTTTA
Source organism: Porphyrio hochstetteri (assembly GCA_020800305.1). Classification (NCBI taxonomy): domain Eukaryota; kingdom Metazoa; phylum Chordata; class Aves; order Gruiformes; family Rallidae; genus Porphyrio; species Porphyrio hochstetteri. The sequence continues at coordinate 2,908,982 of CM036908.1, forward strand.
AAAGGCTTTGAGATCCTCATGTGAGACGTGTGACACAAAAAGCATTTTTTAGTCCACTAATTCCTTGTATAGAATTCAAGTGGTTGGGCTCTTGAGCTCTTCAGAAACAATATTGGTGTTGTCTATCTACAGCGGAGTATAATATCTGTTTTACATAATGTCTTTTGGGTTTTACATACCAAAAATCTCTTTTCTCCTACAAAGAAGTCGATCAGAATTCTGATGGCCACATCAGCTTCAAAAAGAGCTGCAATCCGCAGTGAAATCCAGCCAAGATGAAATATCACCAGTGTACTTTGCCCAGAGAATGTTCTCTGGTGAAAAGACAAAGTGAAAACTTCAGATCTCAAGATATTTAAAAATCAATGAAACTTCATTTGTTTCAGCAGCATTTTAAGAACTTTGACTGTAAGTGTAGCTCTGAAGAACAGCCTTTGAAGATTTGCTGTTGACAAGTTGGGTATATTAATTTACATGTGTATGTGTGTGTAGAATACTTAAAATATTTGAAATCTCAATTGATTCCCAATCACTCTAGTTAAGAACTGCAACTCTGGGGGTTTTTTTCCTTCTTTTTTTTTTTTTGGTTTAACAGATGAAAAAGGAGCAACTCTGATTTCCAGTTACTGGGAAATTTATTTGTTCATTTTTTTCAACTGTCCTTTGTGGACAGACCAAGATATTTCACACATATCAAAACTGATTAAATTTATGGCAGATAATGCCTGCTTTTTAAAATCAGTAGGATATCTGTCTTTATTGTTTCACTTACAGATATTGTTCTTTTTAATATATTACACCTTATTTTCGATTTAACATTTATTGGCTAATTTAATCCTGAACAATTATCAAGATCTGGGTATGTAAAAAATTAAGTAAGAATAAATACTCTTTTTTTTTTAAACAAATTTTTAAATGGAGATAAGAATACATCTTAATGTGCACATTATGGACCTCAGTGTGGCAGGCTGAAAATTCTGTGTATTCAAACCTTCAGCTGACCTTTAGGGAAGAATTTGGAGATATATATACCCACTTTGGCAAGATCAGAGAATTTCCCAAGAATTGAAGGGAAGCATAAGGTAGAATCTGTCACTCTCTACAAAGCTATCTTCCCCTCTCTCTCTCTTTCTTATCCAGTAACTGGGAGATGTTCTTGTCTGCTGTAACTTTATATACATCCATCCAAGCTGTGCTACAGTGAGATAAATCTTTCTTATTCAATTTATCTTATCTGTTATCACTTACTTCCCACTGTCTTTGTGTGTTCATATTAATAGTTACAGATAATAGAGATTTCATTATGGGCTCTGTCTTTGATCATATGGTCCCCTCTATTGCTTCATTTCTGTTTACCTGAGCTGTTAAATTGGTTGGATTAGAGATTTCTTTTTCAGCTGTCCAGAAGAAATTGGCTTCTCAAGTGATCTTACAGCCTGTGCCATCAACTTAATACTGCTGCAAATAAATAGGAAATAAGTAATAATGATCAGTAAAAGGAAGAAAGTATCAATTCTGTGTTTAAGTCAAGAGAGTCTCCAATTTCTTTCAAATTCTAATGAAGCATTCCAGAGTACAATTGATAGGGGAAGTATTTATAAATTATGTCTGGTTTCTGTTCCTATTCCATGTATATGTCTCACCAGGTACAGGCAAAGGGAAAGCTTTCTTCTAATTCCAAGGCAGATAATAAACAAATAATGGGAGGGGGTTGGAGACACTGAACATATCAGCAGATATATGTGATTCTGTGTATAAGAATCAGGTGTCTACTCGATGAAGTGAGCTCTAACTCAAATAACATGGTTTATGTGCTAATCAGTGGGAGTGAACTGGTGTTACCTTTGAAAGGTGATAGCAAGACATGTTAATAGATTGGAGGCTTTGCCTCAGAAATGCCATTTCCCTATAGATGAGTGTTTTCATGAGAGAAACAGCACCAAGGATGTTAATTAGCAATATTATCACAGCCTCTTCGGAGGTGTAGGAGATTGAATTATTATCCCACACAGATAGCCACTACAGTTCTAGAAGCATTCATGAAAATAGGTATGATGGTTTGCTGTGATACCGACATTGTATTTCTTTTTTAGTCCGTAAACCTCAGTTTTATGGTGCCCAGACCCTGTACACTTCCTAAACACTGAATTAATGTAGTATTATTTTATTATGATATATTATACTATTATTATGTATGATTTTACTTATTTTAAAATTAACTATTTAGTTCATAAAGAGCAGTTAAATAGTCTATGGCATCTTGTTTATATTTCTAGTCCACCTGTGGTTTGTTGTCTAAATATTTGGCAATATATCTGTTATATTGTACAATTATAGTCTTTTGTTAAATATTAGAACAGACAGAAAGGTCTTTGTATGCTTTTCATTTTAAGAAATATATACGTCTTGTATATATGGCAAAGAACTCCAGAGAGGAAAGCGCTCTCTCCCTCCTTTATTTCCATATGCTCTCAATCTTTGTTTTCTCAAGGACTTGAAAAGTTGATATGAACTTGAATTACTGAGGATATAAACTCTAGAAGAGGCCAATGAAATTATTTTACCATGGTGGAATTTTTTTTAGGAGAGAACAGAAATATATTAAAGGATCATAACTGTTCTTGTTTTTCCTCCCGTGGGGCCTGGACAGAAAGAAACTGCAGGTGACCACAGCTGAGTGGAACTGAGTGACACTCTTCATACCAAACAGGTGAATAAAAATTAATCACTAGTTAGTGTTTATCTGGGGTTTGGCTAGTGAAATGCAGAAACACTTCAGTTCTCAGGACAAATTGATAAAATTAGGAATGATGTTTCTTAGGTGGGGTTAGGGGGTGGCCTATTCTCAGTTACAGTCTGGGAAATAACAAAAGCAACAGCTACCAGGCTATTGGAGGAAAAAGGCCACCTGCTCTTCGTTTTTGTATGTTTTCTATTGCTGACGTAACAGCTCAACATGAAAGGTCAACATGAAACGCTCCTCAGAGCTAAGAGCTGTAATCAGCTTTAGCTTACAAGCTGAAACTGACAGCTCATGTCAGCTCTAGCCTGAAATGAAATGGCACTATGAACTCGTTATCAGGTTACGTTCTTATCTGAAATGTTCCCACGTGCGTAAGGACGTCAGTGGTATGAATGACACAAGCCAAGATAAGAAGTTCTCTTTTGTTTGGTGGCTACCATCTTTGGCACATCCCTGGACACTGAATTGTGTCTGAATCTCCAGCACTAAGAATTTGTGGATGCCCCATCATTGGAAGAGCTCAAGACCAGGTTAGATGGGGCATTGGGCAACCTGCTCTAGTGAAAGGTGTCCCTGCCCATGGCAGGGGGATTGGAATAGATAACTTCAAAAGGTCTTTTTGAACCCAAACCATTCTATGAGTCTAATATTTTATTGATTGAATGAGCAGTTATTAATCTATGGCCTTTGGGAAACGTGACATTCCCAGTAGCCTGCACAGTGTAGTATACTGGAATCTGGGAGAGCTTTGACTGGAAAAGAATTCAGGTAATTAAGCCCTACATCAAGATTGTCCTGGTGGAAATATTTGCTTTACTTTTTTTCCTGGTGTATGAAATGAGTATTTCAAAGATCAATTCAGTAATCAGAAGAATTAAAAAAATAAATACGTGCAGTTCCTCATAGAATATGCAGTATGTCCCTATAAGGATCCTAAAATAAAACTTAGTATAAAGATAGTACATTAGGTTTGTGGCAGTGTTACTGTGTCTTCTATCTTTAATCAGTTGGGTGGGTGGTGGCTGACAAGTCAAATCCAGTAACTAGCTGACACACAAAATGTCACGGTTCAAAGAAAAGCTCTGGCATGACTCTCATGTACTATAACATATCAGCTTTACACTTCTCTGGCAATGGAATGCAGTCTTAAAATTAGGATGAATTACAGCTGCATCCCTGCTTTGATTCCTTAACACTGTTCTTTGGGAAGATTGCCCAAATTTAAAAAAGAGTCAGACCTCTTTGTACAACTCTGTGCATAGAGATTGCCAATAGCAGCTTGAGAAAATACATTGCACCATTGTCCATCAGAAACAGGAATAACAAGTGGGGGGTTAATCATAGTTATTATTTAAGGATCCATATCTGAGTGTCTTATTTGCAAGAAATAAAAAATTAGTGATGAATTTTAAAAGAACCCAGAGGTGGCACATGTGTTAAGAATTTGGCTCAAAACACAGTGGTTCTGAAGTGAATCCACTGATTTTCCCCACTTTCTATGTATCGGTTCAGTTCTCAGAGTCGTTATGGTGTGTGCAAATCAAGATTGATTTTTGAGGAAAGTATAAGCTAGAAGACCTCTCTGGGCACAGACAGAGTATGCTTCAATATCTAATGGAGACATGAGTCTGAATGATCATAGAGTCATAGACTGGTCTGGGTTGGAAGGGACCCCAAGGATCACAGAGCTCCAACCCCCCTGCCACAGGCAGGGCCACCAACCTCAGGCCTGGAGCTACACAAGGTTGCCCAGGGCCCCATCCAACCTGGCCTTGAACACCCCCAGGGAAGGGGCATCCACCCCCTCTCTGGGCAGCCTGTTCCAGCCCCTCACCACTCTCTCTGGAAAGAACTTCCCCCTAAGATCTAATCTAACCCTTCCTTCCTTTAGTTTTAATCCATTCCCCTTGTCCTGCCATTATCTACCCTTTTAAATAGTTGATTCCCCTCCTGTTCCTCTGCTCCCTTCAGGGACTGGAAGGCTGCAATGAGGTCCCCCCGCAGCCTTCTCTTCTCCAGACTGAACAAGCCCAGCTCCCTCAGCCTCTCTTCATAGGGGAGCTGCTCCAGCCCTCTAATCGTCTTTGTGGCCCTTCTCTGAACCCTCTCCAACAGTTGACTAATTTGTGCCACCATAAAGTTATCCAAGTCCAGATGACCATCAGTGAAACAGTCACAGCAGTAAGACATCCCTTGCTGCTGATTCTTCATTTGAAAGAAAAGGCAGTGTCACCGCCATTCAAGTGTCCTCTTGAATTTAAACCCATGGCTCCAGGCCTTTCCTAGTCCCTTCAATGAGACCTTTATATGTTGATCAAACTTAGAGTGGGGCAGAGTTCAGCAACCAGCATTATGGTTTCAGCCAGAAATGAGTAGGAACAGAAATAGAGCTTGTTTGGCACTAAAGAAACAGGGCAATGACATGCTACTGCCTTCAGCATGAGGCAGACCGAAGGATGGTGTGGAGTGTCCTAGGGTGGAGGAGCCAGTGCACAAGAAAAAAGCAGTCTGTGGCATAGTTTCTATTCAGACAACTTTGAAGAAAAGAGGTGGTGAGAGCATTTCATCTAGTGACCCAGCACCAATGGCATCACTATACCAAACTGCTTCTCCACTGAAGTATTTGCTAATGTAGGGTTAGCCAGGGAGTCTTTTTTCTAAATTGCTTTAATACCTATGCTATGGTGAAAATCTCAGCCTTAGTCAGAAGAAACATCTCACTGACACCAAGGAGGAGCATGTGCACTTCAGGCAAGTTTGCATTTAGAGATATATTTCCGTTTGAGTCATTCTAATTTAAATAAATTTAATATGCAAGGTGATTTTTTTTGTTCCTTTTACCATTGACTTTACTAAATACAACAAAATGTTTAAAAATGTAAATAAAGATGGCTTACAAACTGGCTATGAAAAATAAGACACCTACAATAGTACATCTTAGGATGAGCTGCTGCATTAAAAAACCTGAGATAGGTCTCGTGTACATTAGAAAGGAAAGACCTTTGATATACTTCATCATTCTTGGAGAAGAAAGCTGTTTCAGATGTTAAATAATTGTGAAATAATTCAGTGACATATTGAGATGTAGCAGATGCTATGGAATCCTGTCATAGTCAAATATTTTAAGTGTCATATATTTGTTAGCTGTCCTATTACCGGCTAAGGGCAATGTTGAGAGTTTGTAAAAGGAAGTTCTCATTTGAAGCTCTACTTACTCTGTTGTGGAAGCACCACACAGACACATGTAATTTTCTCAAAATACCTCAGAAGATGAACTACATTAAATTCTGACTTCTAGCAGAATTGTTCTGGAAGAAGCAAGCCCTGTTCTAGACCTGATAAGCTGTGCCCAAAGAGAGCAGCCCTGAAGAAGGATCCCAACTTTATCCCCACTTGAAAGACAGGTGATTGCCTGATAAGCTAGCAAAAATAGCTCTTGATCTTAATTATGTTTTGGGGTTTTTTTCCCGTTTGTTTATTTCACAGTTAGCTTTATGAAATGAACACATTTCTCTGGAGATTTTAATACTGCCCTGAAGAGAGACCTACAGGGACAATTTCAGATGATAGAGCTCAAAAGTCCTGTCTGGACAGAGAGCGAGCTTCATCACATAAAAGATGAAAAACAGTGTCCTGAAAATTCAGCTAAATGCCAGAAAATTGTAACTTGTGCAGGGAAGATCTAAGATCCACCTATTCCCATGTCCAGTCTCTGACAGTTGGCAGTAGTAGTGATTAACCATGTAGCCATAGGGGTGTAGAAGACTGATGCTTCCCTAGCACACTGTGTCCAGCAGGCAGAGGTTTACAACTCCCTCATATTATATCTCGTATCATACAAGTGATTTAGTCTTGAATCACACTTGCTTCTTTCAGTCCTACTACAGACTTTTTTAGATGATCATAACTGTGCTAACTACAGAAGTTGTGGAAATAACTGAAGCTTTATATAGCAGCAACATAATGTTTCCCATTTAATGTTCTATAGCTTCCATAATCATAATAATTTGAAGATTCAGTAGTGAAATAGATGTACAGTTAATTCAGAAATTATGTTAGGAAGCAGTTTGATATCTCTTTTTTTTTTTTTTTGCCATGTTCTTCATGCACTATATAACTTTAGTATCAGAAATATGCATATCTGTCATAAATAAAAATAAAAATTAGTAATCAGATTATTTTCAATATTTAAGCACCTAAATAAAATAGGAAGATGGCTCTTCCTATTTATCATCAGCAAAACGGTTGAGGCAGCTAAATGGAATCTACAGTTCTTGCACTAACTACGTATGTAGCTTGGAAAATCCTGCAGGATTCAGCTACATTTTTAGGTGTTTAACATAAGACACTTCATATGAATATATAGGGAAAAGAAGATTTTTTTAAAACCAGACACATGTAATAGACACCTAATCCCCGAGTTCACTGAGAACATGAGGTTGATCCTCAGACCAGTCCTTGACCGCTGCTGTATTATACACCGCAGGGCAGCATCGTGCAAAACGCGGCCTAGCTGGAAGGTCTGGGCCCTGTGCTGTGCTGACCCAGCTGTGCTGCTCTGAGTGGTGGAGCAACCGTCCTCAACATCTCCTGGGAACCCTCTGCACTGCTCTCTCGTGCTTGATCTGCTTTATTAGGCAAGCAGTGTTCAAATCTTTACGCCGTGCCACAAGCCTGGGTGTACTATGATCAGACAGAGCCTGCTTCATAGGGAGATTTTCTCTGCTCACGCGATCCATCAGAACAGCTGCGGATTTCTAAACTTAGCAAATCACCTAAATTTTACTAAGAGCTTAAGAAAAGTGAGTCATCCAGATTTCTTCAGAAGTCATTTAATCATGAAACTCATCAGGTGCCTTTGACAAGGACTGGTCAGCAACCGTGTTGACATTGTTGCCATGGTTATAATATTTTGCTCCTAACTGTGAAAACTGTCACAATCTAAAAGTTGGTACAACGTATTAGAATTTAGATCAGGAAAAGACCAATTCTTAGGCACGTAGAACTGAGGACTGTGAGTCAAGGGTGAGAAATCATGTTGCACCCCTAGCTGAGAGCTGGTCATGGCCAAAAGAACAGTGGGAACATAAAGAAAATATTTGCAGCTCTCTGATTTATACCAGTTCTTCATTGCAGTGATTCATCATTGCAGTTTGCTGTTCTCTATGGCAGTTTTCTAACTATAGTATGGAACAAAAAAATTTATAAATGGTGTATATCATAGGCCAAGGGACATAAAGAAGTTCAGGCACCTTTGTCCTACTGAAATCACAAGAACTTTACGAATGCCCCAGAGGGTCAGGTTCATGGCCCATCTAGTTAAATAGCCTGTCTCCAACTGTGCCCATGGGGAACACTGTCTAGGAAGAGCACGCAAGCTGGGATGCTACCTGTAGTTCAGTCCCCTCATACCACCCCAGCATCCTTAAGTCACTGGATTAAGAACGTTGGAGGGCACACTGATAATCTTAAGGACCTATGAGGCTTTTCAAGAACCACTAAACACAGTCTAAGCTAAACTTGAAATGGCCTGAGCCCTTCCAATCACCACTGAAAAAAACAAAACCTAGACTCTGCCATTTGAAAATGTAAATAGTCAAAGGCTTTCAAAGTATATTTATGATCTTTTATACAAATATGTCATTCACTGTTCTTTTACAGCACGCTCCTTTTTTCTAGGCAGCATGCAAATGAGATTAGGTTTTAACTGCTAATTAATGGTGCTCCACAGCCTTCTGACAACAGAGGAAATTCTTCAGTGGCAGCTTTGCTCTCCCTTACACCTACTTTCTTTTAAATTACTTTTATCGTGCTTTCAGAAAAGCTATAGCCCTTAACAGAGACCTTGGTATCAAAGACAGAAAGAACCAAAGATAGACTTGCATGCAGAAGATGTGGGGAATCCTTCAATGATATTTTACTTCAAAATCTCTATTCAGATTGGAAAAAAAAATTCTCAATGACATATCCCTGTATTTCACAAAGATGTGCCCATTGTGATTTCTGTATTGCATCAGGTATTTACATGTGGTGAAAAATGAGCTGTCTGCTTAACAAGTCTTCATTCATCTACAAACTAACAGAATCATTAAACAACAACATATTAACAAAGAAAGATGACAAAATGTGTCTTCTGGAAAAAAATTCAGAAAAGATACCTCATAAACTGAGTCTTTTCAGACACTTGAATCCCTCTAGTATATGCTGTGTTGTTTTTATACAGCAATTTCAAAATTCAAATGTCCTTAATACTGTGTCAAATCCCTCATGGGCTGTCCTATCAAAACCAGACTTGTAATTTCATAGGAAAATCACATCAAGTTTGTTTATCAAGATATTATTTTTAAAATTGTGTTGATTGGCCTAAGAACAAAACCATCTTCTGATTTCTTATTGACCTGGTATTGTGTTATCACAGACATTATCTGCAATTCTTTATTTAGGCTTTTTTTTTGTCCTTCTCACACTGAGAAGGGATGTTAGCGTGAGTGGAAATGTAGTTTATACTGTTTTGAACATCAATTTATATTGATTCCTAAAATGGTACAAAACAAGCAAATGAAAATCATAGGCATGTGTATTTTTATGTAACTTCAATGTGTTTAAAGTTGTGGGCTTCTCTGAGAGTATCTCAGATTCCACGAAATACTACATCTTCCCAAGTGAATGGCAATAATTGAAATGCCTATCTTCCATCTCTCACAGTAGAGGTTTTCTTTGCTCTTTCTCTTACACAATGGTTATGGACATGACATCCTGTTATTACATAAAAAAGTGGAGATTTCCAGGAGATAAAATCTCACTTAATGCAAGAACTCTTTGAGTGTATATCCCTGGGAAGTCTACCTAGAAACTTTCCTGAAGGAGAATCTGAAGCCAAGACAAATGTTAAACATTGTATTTCGATGTTTTCTAGTTGTAGTCTGAACCTTCACGCTCTAATATGAGTTACTTCAAATTCCTTTCTACTTTATTTTCTATTTACTTTTCAACAGCATGAACTTAGTTCATACTAGTTTAAACAAAATTTAGCCTGCTGTTGCTAAAGGTGTTATACACAAAGAAGAGATTTAAATATGTTGCTGTCCTTAACCAGTCCTGATGGTTGTATAGCAGAAATGCTGATAGAAGTTTACTAAGGACACTGTTTTGAAGAATCAAAATGAAAAGGGTCTGGAAAGAAACTAGATGAAGCCTGTCAGCATCATGTCAGACTGACCAGAGCATCTCAGCAGAGTTCAGAATACCTTGGGAAGTGGCACTACAAATAATGCACTTTAAGTCCTGAGGGAGATAAACACAAACTCTCCCCTGTGAGGAAAGGCTGAGTGAGCTGGGGCTGTTCAGCCTGGAGAGAAGAAGACTCAGGGGGGACCTTATTAATGTTTATAAATATCTGAAGGATGGGATGCAGGGGAAATGGCCAGCCCCTTTTCAGTGTCTGTGGGGACAGGACAAGGGGCAATGGCTGCAAGTTGGAGCATAGGAAGTTCCACACCAACATGGGGAAGAACTTTTCCCCAGTGAGGGTGAGGGAGCCCTGGGACAGGCTGCCCAGGGGGTGTGGAGTCTCCATCTCTGGAGAGATTCCAGCCCCGTCTGGACGCCGCCCTGTGCAATATGAGCTGGGGAGCTGCTTTGGCAGGGGGTTGGACCCCATGAGCTCTGGAGGTCCCTTCCAACCCCTATGATTCTATGACTCTATTCTATGATTCTAAGAAAGTAAGATTTTTATACAAAAGCAGTTATATTAACATATTTTTGTTGTTGTTTGATCTATTTCTATTCCATAGGCATGTTGTAATAGCAATGTTAATTGTGTCTGCTGATTTGTATTCCATTTCACCCAATGCAAATCCAACACTGGCAGGGCTACACAGGCACCAGTGAAGGGGGTATTTTTGAAAACGCCCATGAAAGTTAGTGGCTCACCTCACTGAAGTTACATACAACACATTGTTAAGTAGTTTAGGGCTTGACTTGGGACATAAAGATGCACAGGAGCTAATTTATGTCAACAAAAAGTAGTTGAAGCTAAGGTGATTTTAGTATGTGAGCTGGTTCATCTGTGGCTGTCTCTGTATTGTGCTCCACAGCAGAGAAATAAATACCCCTGGATATTTTTCAATATCCCATACATCATCAGCAGAATCAGAGGTGTCAGTAAAGATTTTATTTTGTTGGCAGAATCTTTAATTCTGATGACAGTGCATGAAATCAGTAATTTAGTTACATGTCAACTTGTGTTGGAGGTTTTATTGGAAGATTTGCAACTATGCGAAGCATCTTTATACTTACAACTTCTATTTGATTCAAAAAATCATTGGTGGCAAATAAACAAGAAACACCACAATATCATTTTATAGTCACTTTCAAGAGCATAGCAGTTAATCTAACTCAGCAGTTAGACTGTTACTACATATTACAAACTACATGTGATGTTCACTTACCTGATATATAGGACTAGGTTTATCTTAAGTTTTTTATTTTTACGACTTGTTAAAGCCCTCATGCTGGAAACCACATGTAATCCAGTGTAACACCCTTTCTTTCCTTTAAATACTCTGATTACTGTTTCAGGAATATTTCCTGCAGCAGCATCTGTCCTTGCACAGGATCCCAGTAGGGAAAGTACTCCCCAAACATGTAGAAAAGGGTATCTGCCAGTAAAAGCAGGGTACATGCTCAGTTCATCTTTCTACCTGGTGGGATAATGTCCTTACTCCACTGTTTTCTGACCAATTTTACTTATCTCCAGCTATGTGAATACTGCATTTTTTGCATGCTTTGCAAAAACCTGTTAATGCCCCTTCCTGAATCAATCAACAGAAAAACCTAAATATTCCACCTCTGTGAAATAATCTCTGGTATTATCATAAAAATCACATGGGCAACAGTAGGCTGGCAAGCTATGTTTGATGTTTCTCCTCCCTGTGCCAGATAATATATGTGCATAATTGCTCAAGTGCCGTCTGGTTGCATCTTAAGATGTGTTGCTCGTTGGTAATGAAAGTGCTGATTTGGTCCCACACATGAAATAGAAGTGTGTTTAATGTGAGGCTTTGTTATTTTGTAGGACCCTGACACCAAAAAATGAGCAATGCCTTGCCAAAATCTTTTAAGAAACGTGCATTTAATAATAATTTATTCTAAATTTAATTAAAATGTGGCTGAGAGGTACCTGACTGGTTTGGGCTTGAAAAAATTAATTTTAACTCTGATTGTGGAGTGGCAGTGTGAAGCCTTCAGCCCACTTTGTCACACACTGCTAGGGTTTCCCTGGCACAGGGGAAATTGCTGGCAAGAGCAGAGTTCAAAGGTGTCTGGGGCTCAGGCCTGTTTCTTCTGCAGTAAATGGCAAAACTCCCTTTGACACAAGGGTGTATGACATGGCCTTGTCACCCCAGAATAGGGGGTGGTGTCAGAGCTATTGGGAAAAATCCCAGGAAGAAGTGAAAACATAGCCAGGACGTGGTAACATTATTCAAATGCTCAAAAGACTTGCAGATATGAAAAAAAACTATATCCTTTTCTTCACATCCATTAATAGCACAAAAAGTAATGTGATTAAACTGTGGCAAGTGAGATTTACTTTAAAGCAGGAAAAACTCTTTAATGATCAGGGAGTGACTGGCAAGGATCTATTGCCTGCAGCAGCTGTCAAATGCCCATTAACAGGGGGACTCTAAGAACAGGCTGAACATGTACCTGCCAAGAAAAGCTTAGGTATAGTCCATTCTGCCATGGGGCACAGAGATGAAAGAACGACCTCTGAGATCCTTCCAGCCCCTGCTGTGGTCTTCTGTATTCTGTGTGAAGACTTCTCATCTCCCATGCCTTTATACCAACATTTGTGCATAACTTGTCATTCAATGGAGAAATGCCCTTAGCAGTTCTTCCCTATGACCTGTATTTGAGACAAGAACATGGTGAAGCATTATATATTTGGGTCTTTTCTAATCAGTTTTAAAATTTGCTTGTCTACCTGATGATGTCCATTTTAAACACAGATTATTGTCATTTCAAATGTGTGCAAAAGTGATAAGGGAGGTGACTAGAAGCTTATTATTAGTTTGCTGCTTTTATCTTTGGGAAATTAACATTCTGGCAAGGAATTTAATTGGGCTTTTTTGTTAATTCTCACAGTGATGCTTTGGTTTTTGCTTTTGGGAATGGAGAGAAAAACCAGCATCTGGTGTTTGAGGTTGCTAGGGATTTACACCATATTATGTGTAATATCTCTACTGTAAATAAACAAAATGAATAATTAAGTGAATAATGAGGTGTCCTGAATGAAGACTTCTCTGACTGTATCTATGGAGTGTTTGTATTCCTGTTGTTTGTTCTCTGTTGGGCATCTTGGGCATCTCATGGCCCATATGCATATTAGCAATATAATTTTTCAAGCAGAAGTCAGAAATAATATTAGTGAAGGTTGTCAGATACAGCAGAGGGACTTTTGCTCTTCAGAACTGTATCTGTCTATTATGGAGGGTAAAGCATAAGAATAGTAGAATTTCTGTCAGGGCCCTGAGGACACTGACAGCTGACTGCCCCTGATGAGCTTCCCCAGGGCTCCCTCACTCTGCCCATGGCCCAGGACCCATATCAGCCCCGGGGGGCCATCAGCCCCTGCCCCAGTCATGCTGCAGCAGGGTCGGTCTCTGGCTCCCCACAGCCCTGCCCGGCCATAGGCCCCACCACATTGGGATCACCTGCAGGCCCATGTCCCAGCCAGTCCTTGGCCAGTCCTGGCTCACAGGGAAGTGTCCAAAACCCAGGGCTGGGGCTGTCCCAGCCTGGCCCCCTCTTGGGCACAGGCCCTGGCTGCTAGACCCTTCCCTGCCAGGCCCGGGAGCTCCCATTAGCCCAACAGGGAGCCACCAGCACATGCTGCCTCACCAGGCTGTGAGGTGGTTTCTTTTAGGTTCAAAAGATATAGAAAAGCTACATTGGAGGTTGTGTAAAGTCTGTCCTGACGCAAACCTGAGTTCTGTGAATTCTTGTGGTATTTTTGTTTTGTTGCTGCAGGGACTGACCCAAGCTTTAGTTTACTACCCAGATGCAGATGGTCTCCTCTCTGGGTCACCATGTGCAGAGCTGGGCAGTCCCCCAGTCCCACTGTGCCACTTGAAACAATGCCAGGCCTCCTCTGGGGCAGAAAAAGTCAAACCTCCCTCTTCACTTTTTAAAGACTCCTGAGGTAGTGCTGCCATTACCATCAGCTCATCAGCTCCTCCCGAGACACCAAGGCTTTGCAGCATGTTGGATGTAGCTGTGATCTTCCATACTTAATGAGTTTGCAATGGATGGTGATAGGAAATGTTCAAATGTTCAAATCCCTGGTACACTGGTGGCACAAAGGGCATCTCTTCTCACAGTCCGTGCAGCAGCAAAAGACAGAGAAAGGAGCAGGAGCTGCTGGGTTTGGCCACAGACCTGCCTCAGCCATTGCTGAACAGTTGTTCATTTTACCTGTTCCTTGCATTTAAAATATATATATATTTGAAGTAATCTGATTGGCTGATTTGATTTGCTTTTACAGAAAAAAGGTGATAATGTGAGTATTTGGTACCTCTGTAAACTGTGGCATCAAAGTGAAGGAAGGTATGATTGTTTTTCCTTAGAACACTTTATTAACATGCTTGTGATCAGCGCTGAGCAAGCTGCTGTGCTGAGGACACAGGAGACACCTCCCTCGGCCGCATTTCTGGGCTCCTCACCATCAGAAGGACATTGAGGTCCTGGAGCGAGTCCAGAGAAGGTCAACCAGGCTGGGGAAGGGGCTGGAGGGCAAATCCTATGAGGAGCAGCTCAGGGAGCTGGAGCTGTTTAGCTTAGAGAAGAAGAGGCTGAGGGGAGACCTTATCACCGCCTACAACTACCTGAAGGGAGGTTGTGGAGAGGTGGGTGATGGTCTCTTCAGCCAGGGGACAGGAGATGGGACAAGGGGAAATGGCAAGAAGCTGTGCCAGGGCAGGGTCAGATTGGACATTAGAAACAAATTTGTTACTGAAAGAGTTGTCAGGGCCTGGCACAGGCTGCCCAGGGAGGGGCTGAGTCACCTTCCCTGGGTGTGTTCAAAAAAGGGTAGATGAGGTACTTAGGGATATGGTTTAGTTTAGGATGGGATTGGTTGGACTTGATGATCTTCAAAGGTCTTTTCCAACCTTGTGATTCTGTGAAGTTTCTGAAGACTGCAATGGGGCAAGAGCCACAGGAGTCCTCAGGAGAACATCCCCATCTCCTGACCTTTCTTTAGGTAAATTACTGGGGATGCCTGACACCAGTGCAGCATGAAGCATATCTGGAATTAAAATTATCTGAGTTTTAGTTTCCATCTTGAACATAGCTGTGTATAAGTAGAATGCAAAGTGGGTTTTGTGTATATGTGATATGATAATTAAACTTAGCAATTTCTCAGCTTTTGCTATTCAGAACTGTAAAGGAAAGCTAAATGAATTGCCAAGGAGATACAGTGACAGTTAATGATGGGGATAGGACTCAGAAGAGCTGTTGACATCAGGGCTCCGTGCTCTGCTGAACACCCCATCACCAGTTAAAATCTGTTAATATCACTTTAGGTGAGCATCCTCAACTTTTCCCTGAAAACTCCACAGGCTTCTAACTAAGCTTTTGTGCCTTCATTTCCAGCCTGGTGTCAGACATGCTCTTCTCCTCCTTCTCAGGGAGAAGGCTGAGCTGCAACTCAACCGAGCTGCTGTAGATGGCTGCTGCAACTCTTCCACCTCTTTGCTGTGTCCCCGCTAGCCTGTGCCCACTGCCAATGGTCAAGGTACCTGGTCACCACTATGTAGTCCCCTGAGTTGCTATCAGCTGTGTAGGGAGGATAAACACCTTTGTAACAAATATTGCCACTCTCAGTGGTGGAAAACAGCATAAAATTGCACTCTGAACCACAACTGCACCATCACTAAGATCTGATGAAATAACAGTTCTTGGGGGCAAAAATAAAAAGGATTCTTATGTCTGCCTTAAAACATAATCTTATATAACTCATATTCCCAGTAACATGCCATGAAACCCTTAGACATCAATACTACACTACACCAAGTATGGTTTGTCCAATGTTAAACCACCAGCAAGGACAAACTATTTTTAGAGCTGTCATATATTATTGCACCTGAGCTTTATTTGTCTTCTGATTAAAAGAGGTTTTCCTTCACAGGAGTTCACTTGAATTTTATACTCATTTACTAAGTCTTATGTTCCAATTCAATTTATTTTAAAGCAGATTCTTTGGGGAAAATTATAAAGCTAATTTGAATTGATTCTTTGGAGATTCAGGCTTAAATGAAGTGCCATAAAATTGGAAGTCAAAGTGAAAAAATAGAATTGAATTTTATACTTGTATTACTCAATGGACACAGGCACCTTGCTCTTTGCTGCTGCTGAGGGTTTTGATGTAGTGTATTTCAGACAATTTAAACACACCTAAGCGTTAAACTTCACTGAAGTTTTGGTTGCTAAGGAACTACAGAGTTTTTCTTGTTCAAATATATTTTATCAGATTATAAATTTATGTCTGGCAGGTTCACAAAGTCATTCACTTCAGTTTTTCAAAACTAATTCTAAAAGCTCTTAGTGGTACTAATTTTGGATAAGTAAAACCAAGTCCTGTATTTGTAGCACATCTGGAAGATGGTACTTTCGCATCTGGTTGGGGACTTGTCAGAGTAATGTTCCTTATGGGGACCCCCCCACCCCCCTTCCTACATTTCCTAGTCTAAGAGCTAACATTTGGATAAAAATACTGAGCTAATTTGGATGTTTAGAGTCCCAGTTTACAACATTTGGTAAAAGTTTGGGTAGCAAATGTATGGGGGGGGTGTGTCTGAAACCAACGTAGTTTTTATAGGTTTTAGGGGCATCTAAATTCATTAGAACTTTCACACAATTCAGGCCACTGTGGTAATTCATTAGCAAGCGAGTAAACATTTGGTCTTACAGGGTTTTTTTTTTAATTAACAGGTTAATTCTAGGGAATTTTTTCCCATATAGCCTGTAGACACACCTAGAAAAATGAGACTTTTTGCTTAACAGAGCTTTTGTTTTTCTGCTACTGTTTGATGCACGTACAGCTTGAGAAATTCACAGAAATAATGGCTGAGGAGCTGGTTGTTCAATTTCCTGTCACATAAATTACTGGGTAGATGTTCATTACTCCATCCCAGCACTGTGCTCCCAACCTAATCAGAAGCAGAAGTGAGGATATGAAAAGATGCGTTGGAGAAAACTCCAGCTCACTCCATTATTTGTTCTACACATATGGTCCTATATTAGAAATGGCTGTTATTTTGTATGAGTAAATACGTTAAGAAATATTTAAATAAAGAAAAATATTGCTTTGCTCTGGTAACCTTTCTGTGAAAACAGTTTCACTGAGAGAGGCCTTCATTCCCAGGGTTATTTTCTGATGTGCTCAGCTTTTCAAAAACATAAGCCAGGAGCAGACATGCTTATTTCCTTTGGCTCCCCTTGTGCTGCACACCTGAAGTTAGACACCAAAGTTGATATTTAAATGTGGAAATTAAAATCCTCCAAGCTTTCTCACATGCTATGTTGCTACAACCCTCGATGATCTCAGTGGGAGCTGGTGGCTGCTCAACGTTTTTACAGTCTCACTATTTGAAGGGAAGTGCTCAGTGCAGGAGGTAGATGTCTGACTGCCTTGATAGTGCTCGAATGCTCCCTGGAACTGAATGGAAGTGAGGGGGAAGTGATGCTTCTCTTCTTTGCTGCTCTGCTGACCTGATGGAAACCCATGGACTGCTCTCCTCTGTTCCATCAGCTTTCTGAAAGCACAGCTTGGCACCTTCTATTCAGAAACGTTCTTCAACCCCCTTTTCACCTAAGACATTGAGCAGAACTTGCCAAGATGCTGCCAGCTACAAACGTCTGTAGCTCTTGGGCTCTGGGAAGTGGCACCTGGTGCATTATCTCATTTGTAGGGCAGAATTTTGATAGACTGAGCTGATCCCTGGATCCCTGGAAATCCTTTGCCATCTGTCATGATTACAAAAAGAATGACTCTTGCTGTGTAATGTATCAAAGTCTTTAGTTTATATAAATGGCTGAGAATCTGAAATTCCCCTCTGTTAAAATTTTGTGTCTGAATGCTGCACGCGTTAAGGATGTAGCAAAGTGAAGGATAAAGAAAAAAAGAAAAGAAAAGTAAATTTTTTCCATTTGTCTCTGCTTTGCATTTCTGTTCTTCCTCTACCCCAACCCGGAGTTGCTCCTCTTTGTGCTGAGCAGCATTTTAGGACCTAGTGCTTACCTGTAATGCAACCCTGCACCAGGCACATCCCTCCCTTCTTCAAAGGGAGCACGTGAAAAGACACCAACACTGTCCAGTCCTTAGAGCCTTGTCTTATCCATATGCTATAATTAATCTGAAGCAGGATAACCTGCTTCAAATTCAGCTTTCTGTCCCAAAAATGGAGCACAAGGTTTGGAAACAAGCCTTCCCCCTGCCCCGTCTCCCTGCAGGCTACATCCTTCCCTCATGCTTGGCTTTCTCATCCCATAATTCTCTGGCTTTTTAGGCTGAGCAAGCCCATGAAAGCTCTCCCAGATTCCTGGGGAAAGGTGCTGCCCCCTGGGTCTGGCCCCTTGATGTCTTGCAGAGCACTCGGTCTGGTGCCCCCCAGCTGAGGACAGTCCCCAGTGAACTTTTCTACCGGTGTATTTAAAGATGTGCAGTGGTTAGTTAAGAATCCCTTTCTGCTTTGTTGAAATCAGGGTAAACAACTTTCCTCTTTCAACCCATGGATCTCACTGATGAATTTTGTTTTCTCTTCTTTTTCTTTCTTTGCCACCATTAGAAGATGGCTGGAAGCTCTGGTTGTTACTCGGTTGTAAATAACACTGTAAACTGTTATTTACATGATGATTACTTGTCTGGTGAAGATTAACAAAGGCCATTTAAGAACCCCAGCAAGTTTTTGGGGATTATTAAATCATATGGTAAAAGGATGGACCTATACCTGATTCTAAGGGGCAAATTGTTTCCAGTTAAGTTCTACTGAAAGTATGTAAAGAGAAGGAACAACACTTCTTATTTTTTCAGAAATAAGCTGCATGAGAACAGGAAATCATTGCAAACAATTTAAATAATTCAAGCTTTTTTCTAATTAGACTTTTATCCTTTCAGGGAATCGTCCCTTTTGCATAGTGTCTGAGTCTCCCTTCTGATCTGAGTGCTGTTCCTCAAACAGGGCATCTTGTATCTCATCTCAGGGTGAAACTATAACTGTGTCTATCTTCCAGTCATTGTTCTAAATAGACACAATTGTATTTGGGGGTTTATTTGGTCTTGTCACCAGAAATAGTGACAGACTAAAACCAGGTCTCTTTCTTAGCTGAGGGGACCAAGCCTAATACAACATGGGCTCAGACAACAGAAGAGCTCACACATATATTTAGTATCATCCAGTCCTATGGTTTCTACAAATTAAAATAGATAAGTTTACTGGGTGAGTTAAGCAACAGCAGATGCAGTTCATGTGCTTTTAGATGGCACAAAAATTTCTTTGGAAAACATTTTGGGAACGTTCTTACAGAAGGTTCTGTCTTTATTGTTCTCATCTTTTTCAGGGGCAATGTGAAAGAAGGAAGGAAGGAAGGAAGAAAATTCAAGTGCAGGAGGAGAAGAAGGAAGAAGCTCAAGTGAAACAGAGATGGGAATGGGGAAAATCTAGCAAACATTTTCATAAGAAGCTGAGTAAGTACACATTGTTTAATTTAAAACTACCTATAGGAATAGCAGCATAAATGAAAATAATTGCCATCATAGACAGTCTTGCTGAAATTATTTTATTCCATGTGTAACTTCAACGTGTCACACCATGGAGATAAGTGCTTTGGAGATGCCAATAGTTAGATAAGCTTTTGATACCAAATCACACAGTATTCAAGGTGAGAAATAGTACAATGGGAAAGGAATTGCCTTTATTTGAGAACAGGAGCACATCTCCATTGCAGAGCTGAAAGCAAAGCAGAGCATGCACTGCACGACGCCGTGTGTCCTTGCTGCTCATGCTGTCCAGGAGAGACAGAGTCTGCCAGGGGTGCTACTGGCACCCAGCGTGCTACCCAGCAGCTGCACAGCCCCACACCTTTGCAACTGCATTGACAACTCTTCTTCTGTGCAGGCAGTGCACTTTTGCTCTTTGATGCTTTCCAGATATAATTACAATGGGACATCAATATCCAGTTCCAGCCACAGCTACCTTCATTCCTTTTTAATTATCTGGTGACCTTGGTGGCTCCTTTTATTTTATTATTTTGTCTAGCTAGCTATCAGAAAGGTAAAATCTGAGAAATACATCCTAGGAAACAGAAAATGCAGAAAATAGACATCTTTACAAAAAAATAACTATAGATAATTATGTACCACAGCATTTACAAAACAAGACTTAA
Organism: Porphyrio hochstetteri; assembly: GCA_020800305.1. NCBI lineage: Eukaryota > Metazoa > Chordata > Aves > Gruiformes > Rallidae > Porphyrio > Porphyrio hochstetteri. The sequence continues at coordinate 2,929,170 of CM036908.1, forward strand.
AAGCCAGGAAATGAATACCTAAAGACTGTGCAAGCCTCACAGTAAATCTTGTAGGTCAATGTACATAACAAACTTAAAAGCACTGCCATGTCAAATAACTAATTCCCTTTTCCTCAACACATAGCAAGACCTCTGACTTGAGCTGCCCTCCCAAACAGTCCGACTTGTTCTTTGCTTGTTGTCCACATTAAATCCAGCAAATCTTTCCCCCTCCACCTGGTTTTGGCTTTGTAGAATTAGTTTGATTTTGTATTATTAAAAATAGCAAGCAGGAAACATTATCAACAGGCTTTAACTTAACACTCACTAACGTTTTCCTACCTGACAGTGAAGCATACCTTTTAAATACCTATGGGTAAGTGTATGCCAAGATGCAGAACATCGTGGTTCCAGAAGTCTGTTCCCTTTCTCAAGGCTAGTACAAGTAGCTGAACAAACTGATCCTCAAAGAAGCCCAAGTCACTTCAATGGTTCCACAGTAAAGAAAAGTTACAGCTTCTTCTATTCTGATACATCCTCTGAAAGGCTGAGGAGATGAAAGACATGAATCACTAGGCTAAGTGCTCTAAGGAATGTGAAGCTCAACAAAATGAAACGTCCCTGTGACAAAATGCTAAGTGCTATTTCCTTTATTAGTAATAACAGCATAATTATTAGATTGATTTTATTTGATATAAATATTAAATATAAAACTAGAATGAAGAAATAGGAGCGTGCTTAATAGCGTAGGTGCAAGCTGTGCTTAGGCATGTTTGAGAACTTCCCCTGCCTCATGTAATTATACTCTATGGAGTATCCAAGGTGCCATCAGTAACATAGGTGCCATCCCCCTTAAATTGCCTGGTCACTGCACCGTGTAATTGAGGGCAGAAATGGACCAAGATCTGTCTGCTTGTATATGTCAGCAAGGAATTATCTATAATGATTCTTTGTCCATTTATCATTTCCTAGAAGATTTTGCATTACTTTCTTCAGCTCTCCTGCGTGCCCACTCTGCAGTCATGTTTGCACTGTGTTTCCTTGGCATGTGTTGAAAACAGTCATTAACACACACTGAAGACCATCAAATGGGATGTTTGCAGCTGTCATTTTGCAGGATTATCCTTTGCTGTTCCCTCCTGTTCAGGCTAATTATGTCTGTTGTCACCAAGCAGTTGGAAAATCGTGTAACAGGGGCCAAATGCAAGACTCTCCTCATCAGACAGTACTTAGGGGTAGGAAACCCAAGGGAAATTAAAGCAGACGACATGAAAAGAGCAAATAAGCACAGAGAAGGAATAACAGAGTTTTTGTTGGTAGCTGAGTGATGTTTGATAACTACAGCATGATTTGGCTTTTTTTATGAAGCTAATGCTCCATTCAATGCCATTTCTTTTAAAAATTACCTACAAATTCAAAGTGATGTTCTGACTGTGTCATCTGGGGCTGACTCAGAAACGGCAAGTATGGCTACAAGCAATGCCACATGGCTATGGTACTACAACCTGAGGCTGGGGAAGCCTCACATTCCCCCTGAAATGGCCAGGGGGTTTCCCTGCATGAAAGAAGTGCCTGCAATCAGACTTTGCTCCTCACAGCATGGGAGAAATTCCCTGTATCTGAAATCTTGGCAAAAATACAACCTGCAGCACATGCAGTATTTCACAGCCCAGAGACAGAGTGCTTCTGGATGCCCTTCACCCAGGACCCTTTGGTCACAAAGATGCTCAGAGGGCTGGAGCAGCTCCCCTATGAAGAGAGGCTGAGGGAGCTGGACTGGTTCAGCCTGGAGCAGAGAAGGCTGTGGGGGGACCTCATTGCAGCCTGCCAGTCCCTGAAGGGAGCAGAGGAACAGGAGGGGAATCAGCTTGTTAAAAGGGGAGACAATGACAGGACAAGGGGGATGGATTAAAGCTGAAGGAAGGAAGGTTTAGATTAGATATTAGGGGGAAGTTTTTTCCAGAGAGAGTGGTGAGGGGCTGGAACAGGCTGCCCAGAGAGGGGGTGGGTGCCCCGTCCCTGGGGGTGTTCAAGGCCAGGTTGGATGGGGCCCTGGGCAACCTTGTGTAGCTCCAGGCCTGAGGTTGGTGTCCCTGCCTGTGGCAGGGGGGTTGGAGCTCTGTGCTCCTTGGGGTCCCTTCCAACCCATGCCATTCTATGAGTCTATGATTTCGCCTCAGCTGGTTAAGGCAGAGGGAAGGGAGTGTGTGAATAACGATACGTAGGCTGCGAGAAGTGTAGGATCTTACACACAAGGAGTAAAAATGCTCACAGGCACTTGATGACTCGCTGCACCGAGAACTTCTCACAAGTTGCTGCTCCTAAAGTCCAGCCATATGTGTTAGGAAAGCTAGTGTGAAGTTTTAATGTGCAAGTAGATAGTTAGACAGGAACATTAATATTTCATAGAGAATTGTTAGGCTCAGATAAATATGCAGGAGGCTTTTATTCAGACCCGAATTTGCCTTTACTCAGACACTGAATTCTGTAGTCGAGGGGTCCAATATTTGATGCTGGGTGTAGGTATCCATATGAATTGATGCTTCTCAGTTAGACAGTGGGTGTTTCTTTAAAATAAATCTCCAACCTAATATAGCTTAAATGAAGTCAGTGGCACACAGGATGTGCTGCAGGTAGGAGAGTGGTAAGACAAGGATGGCTCTGCATAACACATGCATTTTTTATATTGTACTCTTCAGATTTTGTCTGCAAGAGGAGTTTGGTGCAATCAGTCACAGCTCTTACAGGGAAACAGAAATCCATTGACACTAATAATCCTCCTTAAGACAGAACTTGGTATCACTCCTCTCTCCTCTCCCCCTCCTACCCTGCCAAAATGAGAGTGAGCATCAGCACAGGTTCCTGCGGGGAGCTCTTTTGGCTGGAGCCTGGCTGCACAGATGGCCGACAAGCTGCAGTCCCCAGTCTTCCTTGGGTGAACAACCACACCAGTTCATCTGTTGGATCCTCAGGAGCCTCCAGTTTCCTTGGGCTGACAACACTGTGGTCCCTCTCAAACAAATTCTCTGCTGCCCATTTCAAGCTTGTGGCAAATCTCATGGCCACCTTCTCCTCTTCCTCCTCCCACACAGAAACTGTGAGAAATACTTTCCCCCATGCACCCACCACAGCTTCCAGGTGCTGGCCCTCTGTACAAACCATGGGTCATTAGGCTAGTGTCCCAGGACTCCAGCTGATGGTAGTGCCCACTCCTAAGAAGCCTGTGGTCCAAACTGGCAGGACAAGCCCATGGCATGGTCAAGGTGGGTGCCCCAGGCATCTCCCCTTCAATGCATGTGGTTAGATGAGGGTGCCTAGAAAGGAAAAGACGTGGGAGAAGAGGCAGCAAAGGGAAATGCAGGGCTGGGGATGAGGGGAACATGGGCACTGTGGTGAGGCTCTGAATATGGACTGCTAGTGACAGGGAGGTGACAAGCTGAAGAGAGAATGGGGAGGGAGAAGAAAGTCCATTCCGAGTGGGGGACATCTGAGCACAGAGAAGGCCTCTACTGCGGTGACTGCAGCTGCTCCTGGTGCTCTCTGGTGAAGTCCCAACTGCCACACAAACCCACTGGGGCCCCAGGGTCCTGCTGGGGTCCAAGATCTGAACGTGGGCCCCTTTTGTGCCCTTCCATCCAGTGCCCTTTGTGCAGAGCCCCTAAACCCCACTTGGTCAGGCTCTTTTCCTCTAATTCATTCCTGAAATTCCACCTGTGTGTCCTGGTTCTGGCCAGGCCAGAGTTAACCCCCCTCAAGCAGCCAGCACAGGTGAGCTGAGTTATCCTGGGCTGTTTTCCTCACCACCTGACATCACTCCCCATAAAAGAGGCTGGTTAGGGAGGGGTACCTGTTGGTCCCTCCAGGGCAGTCTGAGTGTGGCTGGGGTGTCCTGCAGTACTGTTATCCTCAGGTTGGTAAGGTGCTCTGTGTTATCACTGGGTGTGAGTGTCATTTCCCACAGGCTGTTATTGTTCCCCTTTCATGGTGATTTTTGTCAGCAAACTGTCCTTATCCCAACCCATGGAGACTCTGCCTGTTTCTCTTCAAGGAGTGAGTGGTGTGTGGTGCTCAGCTGCTGTTTGGGCCTGGACCACTACATTGGGATATGAATCAAGCCTGATATCCCAGCTAGTCCCCTGTGAAACACTGCAGCCATCTCTCTGTTCCTTGCAATCTCTGGTCCCTTCTAGGTTGAGAACCTTGGCTTGTCTGGCTTCCTTCTGTGTAATTTGGCATTGGGGTGCTAGGTGAGTTTCTGGAAAGTGTGGTTTCCTACTCCTGATGCCCTGGAGAAAGCTGGTTTGAGGGTAGACCTTTCAGTATGCAGTGTAGCTCCTCTAAAACTCTTGACAACCTTATGTACCCAAAGCAATTGTATCTAGGCAGTGGCTAATGTTGCTATTGCTTGGGCTCTTTCATTGCATTTATTGCTTTCCCTGTAGGGTTTTTAGTTCCCCCCACTCTGTTTTGTACTTCTCTCCCCACCATATGTAGTGCTGCAGCCTCCTTGCCCAAAAGAGGAGGAATCCATGATACTAGCACAAGAATGTCTTTTGACTATGACACAGTGGTAGATGGCTCTGATAGCACGATTATGTTGAAGACTGTGGAATTGAGTCTTTTTTTATCCCACAGCTGAGGATCTGACTCCTATTTTCAAAAGATTAATTCTTTTCAGGTTTACAGAAGTCAGCCAGTGTCTACTTCTTGCTGTTGCTTTTTCTTGTCAAAGCACTTTACATTTCTGCTCTTACAACAATCTTTTTATTGGGAACCCTGAAAGAGCTGTATAAGAATAATGGTCTTGTGTAAGATGCTCAATCAATCTAATTTTCAAGCCTCTTCAAAGTTTGCCAAGCTCTACAGCTTAAAAATCCTCACTTCAGCTTCTCACAGCAAGTGAGAGATGCTCTAACTACCCAGAAATTTAGGCAGCATTTGCTGTCCTCAGGCAACGTCAATTTGTCCATTACCACAATGAGCCCAAATTGCTCTCTGTGGTTTGATTCAATTCCAGGGGCAAATTACAAGATTTAGGCACAACTGAGAAAATATAGGTGGGAATTTCAAAAGTCCCTTCAGCACACACAGGCCCAGCTTCCCTTAACTCACCAGCACTTGTGCTCCAGGTCAGTCAGTAACAACCTCTGATCACATAACACTTTATTATACCTCTGCTAAGGTGTGTTAGGAGAGCCCAGCAGGCATATTTCTTGTTTCTGAATTGAGTGTGAGCCAGTGAATAGATGTGATTCCCTCTGCCCTCCTGAGAAGCCATGTGGGTAATTTCACCTGCAGACATGCAAATGAATATTTCCTTGGTGCAGGCAAACTGCTTGCTTCTGCTACATTATTGCTCTTGGTTATTTTTCTGACAGTGTCAGGAAGGGCTTTACCAGCGGCCTAAGAACCTCAGACAATAATTCTCTGGATAAACTGAATATGGATGATGAACTCATTTGTGGTGTGTTGTCGCAGATGGATAGATCAGAGGGATGCACTTCACTCTTAAGAGAGTTTATTGATATAAAACAAAAGGGTGTCATGGTGTTTGGTAATAAAGGCGACAGTGATTAAGATTTGGTGGTAAGGTAATCTTGATTAGTTAGTGCATAGAGAACAGGGTCAGATGAATCTATCAGGGAGACCCTCCCGTTGAGTCAGGAGGTTCAGACAGAATCCCCTTGCTTTTGAAACTCCTTCTCAGAGAGGAGCCTGGGTGTGGCTGGATTCAGCCTTAGTCCCAGACTTGGTCAATGGTTTATGTCTAAAGGATTATATATGCAATCACTCCGTTGTATTTCTTAGCTAAGATCACAAATGCTAGTGCACCTATTCCCAACTCAATTACCAGGGATCTGTTGGGGATCTGTTGCAGCAAGGATTCTCTCGACCTCAAGGAGTAACCTTGAAAGGCGTCCCTTTCAAGGGGAGATCCTGACGTGCAGCCCGCTGTCATCTCAGGAGAGCTCAAAGGGCTCTTGGGCTGCTCACTATTTATGGAGTAAGATGACTGGCTCATAGTCATATTTACAGGCCACCTGTATATGCCAGTGGACACTGACCAGTGTCCAGGTGGGCACATTAGCATAGATAACCCTTGGCTGTTGTGTTGTTATCTGTCTTCCTGCACTCACTGTGAGACGGATGCAGAAATCACAATCAACACCAATGGTTATCAATCAACCCCTATTTACAGGGAAAAGTAAGGAAAACGTGGGCTCCCTGGGGTAAAACAGCCAGGGATCTCCTGGAGAGAGTCCAGAGGAGGCTACGGATATGATGAAGGGCCTGGAGCATCTCCCCTGTGAGGAAAGGCTGAGTGAGCTGGGGCTGTTCAGCCTGGAGAGAAGAAGACTAAGGGGGGACCTGATTAATGTTTATCAATATCTGAAGGATGGGATGCAGGGGAAATGGCCAGCCCCTTTTCAGTGTCTGTGGGGACAGGACAAGGGGCAATGGCTGCAAGTTGGAGCACAGGAAGTTCCACACCAACATGGGGAAGAACTTTTCCCCAGTGAGGGTGAGGGAGCCCTGGGACAGGCTGCCCAGGGGGTGTGGAGTCTCCTTCTCTGGAGAGATTCCAGCCCCGTCTGGACGCTGCCCTGTGCAATATGAGCTGGGGAGCTGCTTTGGCAGGGGGCTGGACCCCATGAGCTCTCCATGTCCCTTCCTACCCCTGTGATTCTGTGATTCTATGGGGGCAATGGGGGAAGCATACAGTCACATGTGTGATCATGCCCCCAGTCAGACTAATGAGAGGGCATGTTCCTGCCATGTGGCATTGCTCATGCAGGTGAGTATTCTTCAGAGGTACTACCATGTAGGTTGTGCATCAAAAATAACTTCTAACATTTTGGCATAAAACACATTAAAAAAAAAAAAATCCTTCAAGTTTACACAATGGTACTAGATTAAAAAAAAAGTATTTATTAAAAAAGGACAAAAAATGGGTTGCTCCCCTAATGAATTCTAAAATAGAGGCTTCTCTGTATTCCTGTGCTATGAGAAATAATCATCTTGGACAACACAATTTAGAGTTTCTATTCTCTTTTTCCCTGTGACAGCGCAGCTCAGCAAGCTGAGAGCAGGTCTTGGTTCCCTTTTACTTAGCCAGTTTGCTTACATTTTACATTTAGTAACGTTGCACCTCGGTCTGTATGTCTCCTGCCAATGTTCCTTCTAGGCTTTGATGTTTCAATACAATAATATTTCTGTGTTCAATTAGGAATTACTGTCAGGACACACTTATTTGTGTTTAAACACATTTCACTGCAAGGAATTAAAAAAGAAAGCCCTTAAAAACATGCCTGTTGATTTCTGGTTATGAGAAACATCTTTTACCTCAATTGTATGCCAGAGTTGTGCCTTTAATATTACTTTCACAAGAACAGGAAAGAACACTATTCAAAGCTGGTTAAAGAATAGGGAAATGGCTGCTGTAGTCTCTTATTATTCAAACGACATCTCGAGCATAAAACAGAAGGTGAAGAGGTAGTGAATATCTTGAAAAGCACAGAAACACAGAATCTAGCTTTTTATAAACAATGGTCCCATGTGCTGAGTTGCAGTGGGACTCCCAGATACTTTCCACTTGGGAAAATCAGACCAGAGCAGTTTAACCAAAACAGCCAGAGGTGGATTTGGTACTACACCCCTTTGAAAGCTCAGCAGTAAAATTCAGCCAGCACCACAGAAGCAGTGGTGGGGAAGCAGCACTAATCAAGGCCACAGCATCCTGTGCTTTTGCTTTCCCTTGTTCCTGTGCCTGTCTTTGCCTTGGGGGCAAGGTTGATACTTGGTGCATTGAGCACATTTCATCCCTGAAGAAAACCATGTAGGGACTGAGCTGCAGGACATGATGCATAGCCTGGGAGACCCACAAAAACTCCCCAGCACCCCAGGAAAGGTCCTTCTCCTTGACCCAGGAAGGCTTGTAACAAGCTCCTCTTTCTAACCCCACTTATGGATTGTGCAGTGTAGGGAAAGGTGCAGGAAAGCAGCACAGCCTCAGCACACAGCCCAAACACCTTGCTCAGGTTGTTACAGCTTGGCTTTATTCATGTGACCAAGATTCTCAGGTTTGGAAAACAACCACTGAGCATGCAAAGTAGGTCATTCCATACACTTTGTGCATGCAGTGATATGCACATGCTAACAGCAGCAAGAGAGAGCTTCACACACTTACCAACCCCAGCAGGAATTTGTGGGCTAAGTGCTTTGTCTTGAAAAGGATAAGCAGATGAACAGTTTCTCTGGCTACCTTTACGCTTTCTTCTGAGCCCTTTCCCCACAGCCACCCTGCATTTGCCATTTCTGCATGCTTGGTGGTTCATTGCAGTGTGTTTGCAAAGAGCTAAGCCCATGCTGCTGTGGAAAAGCTGCCCAGGGCACAAGTCCAGCCCTAAGAGTGATACAGGTGCCAGCAGCACCCAGCTGCCTTGACTCAGCTCAGCCACACCTTCCAAAGGTGTTTTCAGAGGCAGCTAGAAACACTTGCCCTGTTTGTGAGTGGTGAATGTGTAAGGTTCCTGCTGATCTACTGCTGCTTTGGTAGGGCACACAGGCTTGAGCTCTGGTTAAGGTGACTGTGGGTAGCTTTGCTGTGAGAAGCTGGGCAGTCTGGTACTCAAATCCTGTTTATGGTGCTATCTGTAGCAAGAATAGGTGCTGGCTTGCAGCAAAGAGAATCACAGAATACTAGAATGGTATGAGTTGGAAGGGACCCCAAGGATCAGAGAGCTCCAACCCCCCTGCCACAGGCAGGGACACCAACCTCAGGCCTGGAGCTACACAAGGTTGCCCAGGGCCCCATCCAACCTGGCCTTGAACACCCCCAGGGACGGGGCACCCACCCCCTCTCTGGGCAGCCTGTTCCAGCCCCTCACCACTCTCTCTGGAAAAAACTTCCCCCTAAGATCTAATCTAACCCTTCCTTCCTTTAGTTTTAATCCATCCCCCTCGTCCTGTCATTGTCTATCCTCTTAAAAAGTTGAATCCCCTCCTGTTCCTCTGCTCCCTTCAGGGACTGGAAGGCTGCAATGAGGTCCCCCCGCAGCCTTCTCTTCTCCAGACTGAACCAGCCCAGCTCCCTCAGCCTCTCTTGGTAGGGGAGCTGCTCCAGCCCTCTGAGCATCTTTGTGGCTCCTCTGAACCCTCTCCAACAGTCCCACATCTTTCTTGTATTGGGGCCCCAGCTCTGGACACAGGACTCCAGCTGGGGCCTCCTGAGGGCAGAGCAGAGAGGGACAATCCCCTCCCTGTCCCTGCTGCCACCCCTCTGCTGATGGAGCCCAGGATACCATTGGCCTTGCGAGCTGCCAGAGCACACTGCTGGCTCATGTTAAGTTTCTCATCCACCAGAATCCCCAAGTTGGTCACACCATGTCTTGATTGTATGAGAGGATGTGATGTGTCCAGGGTGTTCTCCAGGCCCCTTTGAGCTGGGGCAAAGCAGAATATTTTGTTTATTTGTCTCTTTGTATGCACACAGCACTTGGCCCCTCTGGGTAGACTGTAGCAACAGGTCACTGCTGTGTGTATGCTGCTGTTAGTGTAGCCTGCAAAGGCATTGAGGTGAAAGCACTGTGTGCTTGGCAATTGTAAACACAGGGGGGAATGATTTATCCCAAACATTCAAATGTCTCTGTTGCAGTCCTGATGGGCTGCTTCTCTTCCTGCTGGATTTTGCCACATTCAGGGTAGCTGTGTTATCTCGGGCAATGGCAGAGTCCTGATGCACAGGCATGGCTTGTACTCAGAACCTTACTCAGAAAACTGGCTCTGAGCTGACCTCTCAGTTGGGCATCTCTGTGCAACATGGCACCTGCTTGTACAGAAAGGACTATCTAGATACCAAGAGACCAAAGTGGACAGGATGCTTGTCAGGCCATGCTGGACATCCAGGCCATGAGACATGCTGGCTGCACATCCACTGTGGTCCCTGAAGAAAGGGAGATAGGAGCCAGTGTGCCAAAATACCACTGCCACCAGCTGCCAGAGTTTGTGGCTGTGGTTGGCTTGGGTCCTGTGGTCCAGTGACCCTGAGTGTGAACTTTGATTATTTGAATAGCCAGGAGGGATGTACCCTGTGGTGTTTCTGGGTAGAGTTATTAAGAGATTAGCCTGGGTAATCGTGGATTCTGATAGCACAGTAACTTTAAGGCTAATGTAACAAATTCAAGCAGTGAAGATCTTTCAGGTGACACTTGCATAATTATTCCACTTTAAAAATAAAGTATGGATTAGAAAGGGCATATTAGTTCAAACATTTTGCAGCTATTTGGGACTTGACATCATAATTCTCTTGAATTAATGAGGGTTGCCTGTAATATTCTGGCAAACCTTTCCTTCCCTGTTCCTTGTTTCTCAGCTCTATTGTACCTTGTCATGTTTTAGTCTATGCTAAGAGGCTAATCAAAAGTGAGATAAAATAGACTGAAAGATCTCTGCTGATTTCAGAGGTCTCTGAAGCAGGCTGTAATACTACTAATCTCTTAGAATAGGGACCCAATTTTGAAGGTATTTATACTGATGGAATAACTGCTTGCTCCAGGAAGTTACTGTGCATTTCCACTTTTTAAACTCTTCCCCTTCTATTCACCTGTGCATCACCAGGCAACATGACTGTGCTTCATAAATAAGAGGGAGCAACAGACAGTGATTTTTATCCTCATGCCCTCTTACATGGACTTTATTTTCTACTCAGCTGTAAGCAGTTCTGGATGGATAAAAGCTTTATGCTCCAGACTTACTTTTTATTTATTCCACTTAAATTTTTCATTGAGATGAAGTCATTGTGCCCCTCCAGTCCTTCCCAGTCCTCTCCTGCCCCCAGCTGCTCCTTAACATTTTAGCCAGTGGGAGTCTCATTGGTGCAAGCAAATAGGAGTTAGTCCAAGAGCATGGGTGTAATGAGAGGCCATAATAGGAAGTTAAGAGAAGATAAAAGCAAAGGAAGGAATCAAGTACACATTGAACAAAACAAGCATAACAGACAAGAATGGGAGCGAGGAGGGAAGATCTGTTAAACTTGCATTCAACTGGGCTGTGGAAAGAGAAAGGGGCTGAGATGTGTAGTGTCACATGTCCCACATAGTGCTTTGGGACAGTGATTTCCAGTCTGCTGTTTCCCCATTTTGTTCAATTTTTAATTCAAATTGTGTACTATAAATAGGGAGCATTTTGGAGCTGAAAAGATGCGAATGGCACAGGGATAAAAACCAGAAACAGCAAGAGGAATGCTGCTGTAGCTGCAAAAGCCCTGCTGGGATTTCTAGCTCTGTGTCTCAGTCAGTTCTGGTTACAAAATGCAGATTTGCCTTATCTGGGTCATTTTGGCTGAGAGAGCACATGGTAGTCCCTTTGTGACATAAACAATAAGCCAGAGTGAGTGGTCATCTGTCTTCTGTAGCTACTGCTATGTCCTTTTATTATGAAGATGTTTGTATAGCTGGTTATTAATAGCAGGAAGGTTATTATTTTTTTAAGCTTTATAAAAAATGCCAGAGCATCCAGTTTTCAATTGTTATCAGTGCAGCAGGGCTTGTTTAGTCCAGAACTAGATGGCCAAGAGACTTTTAGCTGGAGAAAATTACAAAACCTTAGGCTTATGCGTTAGCCTCCTTTCCAGAGAAGATTGGAGAATTTTTGCCTGAAGTCCTAATTCAGCAAATGCCCTGAAGAGTTCCCTGAAACACTGTGATATCTGTTCTCTAGGCTAAGCAAGCAAATCAGCTGAAAAATCAGAAAGCAGCCTCATCTAGTTCTTCTCAGGTGTTGTTTTTCCCTTTCACCCACTCTTGTTTCCAGCTTCTCACACGCTCTTGAGCTGACAGTTGTTTCGGAGTTCTAAGCAACCATAAACATCCAGGGTTGAGTGTGGATTCATTTACTTTTTAGGAGAAGGCTTTCGGCTCAGAGGTGAGACAGGTGACGTTCTGGAAGCAGTGAATTATGTCCAGCCTTGGTGTGATGGACCACGGGTGTCTGAGCTGCAGCTTACGTGTTCCAAGCATTTTCACAGAATCACAAGGTTGGAAAAGACCTTTAAGATCATCAAGTCCAACCATTCCCATCCTAAGCTAAACCATATCCCTAAGTACCTCAGCTACCCTTTTTTGAACACAGCCAGGGAAGGTGACTCAGCCCCTCCCTGGGCAGCCTGTGCCAGGCCCTCACAACTCTTTCAGTAACAAATTTGTTTCTAATGTCCAATCTGCCCCTGCCCTGGCACAGCTTCTTGCCATTTCCCCTTGTCCCATCTCCTGTCCCCTGGCTGAAGAGACCATCACCCACCTCTCCACAACCTCCCTTCAGGTAGTTGTAGGTGGGGAGAAGGTCTCCCCTCAGCCTCCTCTTCTCCAGGCTGAACACCCCCAGCTCCCAATAATTTTGTGATTATGTGTGTCTAGGAAGGGGTACTACAGCTGGGTGCCCTTATTCCTCTCTAAAATTTGTATATATAAGTGAATTGGTTTCCAAACCTGACAGCCTGTCTTGTTGTCTGTCAGTTGGAGCAGAGATACTAGGGACATATGAAAGGAAGTTCCTGGTGTGTTATATATGGCTGGAACTGAGCAGTCAGCCACAAACTGAGCTTCAAAGCTGTTCCAGTTGCATCCTGGTTCCCCAGAAGCTGCTCCACAGAGGTGAGTGTTCAGACCAATACAGGGTGTTGTCTCTGAGGAAGAGGGAGGCTGGGCTAGGTGTGCTGCACCTGCTCTTCTTGGCATCCCAGCAGCGTGGCTGCTCCTGCAGTAACGTGTGCTGGAAAGCTTAAACAAGCCTTTCAGGAGCATGGGCCGTGACACAGCCTTGGGGCAGTGGGGATGTGACCCATGTAAGTGAAGGGAACCTGGGATGAAAAGAAGACTATTGCATCTTTCACTGAAATAATTCCTCAATCAAGTCTAGCACAAGTGAGGGGAGAAAAGAGCGTGCTGTGCAAGAGCACCTGAAGTAACTGCATCTTGCAGAGCAAGAAGTAACTCCTTGATATCCTGATGGCACTTAAGGACAGCAATCCTTTAATATTTAGAGTGTGTTTTACCTTCAAAGCTTCAGGAACATTAGCTAATTGATCCTCACAAAGCCTGGGGGAGTTACCTAGGTATTGTTACAAGCCACGGGCCAGCAAAGGCCTTCTCAGTTGTCACCACGCCTCATGCCATGGCTACTGCTGGCATCAGCCAGGGCAGAAATTAGGATCTTACTAAAAAGCACTCTCCAGCCAGTGGCAGTTCAGTGAGGCTCTTCACAGCCATCTAGAAACTTGGGTTCAAAATGAAGCTGGGCTACTTCTATCCCTCACAGTATAAGACAGCCAGTCACAGCTAATGCCTCTTACCCAGCAGGCTGCAAGCTACAGCCCAGGGAACTGGGGCATCAGAGCCTCCAGCACTGTTACATGGCCAAAGTCCCAGCAAGTCAGTGCCAGCTCCTCCACTGCTGGAGCCAGGCTACAACCTTAAAGTTTCATTTTCATACCCCAGGGAAACGCAGCAGTAGATTCCATAGTAAAAACACACAGAAGCTGAGCAGCATGGTGTTAGCTCCACACAAACTGCAGCTCTGCCCTGCCTTTCTTGCTGCAGCTTCTAGAGCCACGATACTGGGGTGAAGCAACAGCCTCAGAGCATCTTGCTGCTGTGATAGAAAGAAAAGTGCTCCTTCTTAGTGTAGATAAGGGCCATCTGTGCATGGCTGAAATGAGATAGTATTTAGGAGCCTCCCAGGATACCAAAGGCTGCACTTTGTTTGCCATCTTGTGCTGTTCAGGCTCATGGCAGTGCTCCCTTTGAACTGGCTGTGTTTGGCAGTTTTTCCCACTTGCATAAATTGCAGCACAATGCAATGGTTCATGTAACTATGGCCCGTGGGGGCACATGTAACAGTATATCTGCTGATAGGAGCCAGCTGATGCTTGGACACCACAAGTCCCTGCACAGCGTACCAGGAGCTGTGACACCTACACTGCCCTGTCCATCAGTCCCTAACCCCCATGCTACCCACCTCTAGAGGGTGAGTTACATGTGGAGAACTCTGATCTCTGCAGTTACCAGCACTGAGACAGAGCCCTGGGACTGTGGGGAGGTGTGTGGAAGGTGCTGTGGTAGACATGGCTTAGGGAACACAGCTAGGTGTGGCTGCAAGGCAGCAGTTTTCTGCTTGACTGAAAGCCACACCACGCACCCTGAAGGATGTTTGCTTTAGCCTGATGTTAAAGACCTTCTTTAGTGGTGATTCTGCTGCCACCTCAGTGAATCTCTTCTAGTGCATCTCTATCCTGTTTATGGTTTTCCTAATATCTAACCTAAAGCTCTCACATTGTCACTGGTGCAATTACATTCTTGTCTGTTACTTCTCCACAATTGCTCCCTGCCCAATCTGCCATGGGCATGGAAATTAACTGTTTTCCTTTCTGTGTTCAGCTCCCTGGTTGTACTTAAAGGATGCTGTTGTGTCCCAGTTTGGACTTTGTGTTAGTTTGAACCACCCTGGCTTATTCAGCCTGTGCTTGCAGACTGATTTCTAGACAAATGACCTCTTCTGATCCTCCCATCTGGTATAGCCCAGTGGTTCCACATCCTCCTTGGGCCTTACTGGAGATGTGACCCCAACAGTGCTGAACTACCTGGTGTTTCAGGGTTACCCAGAGAGACATCTCTGCCTTTTGGGTGTGTCAGTGTTTACTGGGGCCCTGGGATGGGCACAGACCCATGTGTCAAGGAGGGAGAATGTTTTCCAGTGGTCCAGAAAACATTTCAATTATATGTTTACTATTGTATTTTCAGCTCTTCCCTTTTCTGCTTTACCAAGTGTAGCAGTAAAGGAGACTTATCTCTATTAGGAAAATACAACAGATGAGATTTTTTTTAATTTAGGAATGCTAAAATGCAGCAGCACCAGTGATGAGATCACAGCTGTACTCAAAGCTGTTCAAAAATTAACCAAGACTCCACCAAGTGAAGCAAACTACTACTGTGAGTCATGATAAACAGCAGAAAAGGGAATTCAGGATATTTAGTGGAAAGACCAAAGGTCACATAGAAGTCAGTATAAGACTGAATTATAACATCTTAACTCCTGCTCCTTCAGAGAGTAAATTGTAATTCAAATGGAAAGTGAAATAAAAGTCAGTATTCTTTTGCAGAAAGACACAACACACACACTCTCACACCCCCAAACTCCAAGTAGTGAGACACAAGCACACAGCAGTATGTCATTTGTTACTGAAGTCTTGAGCCTGGCCGAGGGGTGTTATACTGGTGAGTGGTTCTAATTCGACCGATATCTATTTCCAATTGAAAACAAAGGCACACTTGGGCAGGGGAAATGTAAAAAGGGGAAGATAAACACCACTGTAAGGGACAGGGGATAGCCTTTCATGAAAAGCAAAGTGGGGTTTGGTGATCAGAAAACTTGGTACTTTGGAAAAAGTAAAGGGGGTCTTTAGCAAAGAGGCTGAGGAACACCCCTTCCCACATTTGTCACTGTGTTGCAGGAAGTGAATATAACAAAACTCCATCTCAGACCTCGTGAAAAGGCAGGGTGACTTTATTTTAATCTGTTTCCAGCCCCTCATGCTCATTGTCCCAGGTTGCTTCTGTATGCACTCACACACGCATCCACTCTCGCCAGAAGCTTTCTTCTCTCTGTGCCCAGGGAGCAGGGGCAAGGAATGCTGACCCCTGAGCCTTCATCATGTCTTTTGGCTTCCTGTTTCCTAGCTATGACAGACTCCCTTTTGAATAGTCCTTTATACTCTCTAGGAGTTGGGGAATGACTGTGGTGTAATACATTGGCCTCCAATCTTGCTCAGCCCTTGTTCCAAAGATGTAAAACAAGGTTGGTCTGCTTTGTTTCCCATTTTAAAGTTATAATCCCCTTTCATGTTGAGGCTCAAAGAGGATGATAGAGTTGTATTATATCCTTGCTTCGGTCTGGCTGTTATCAAAGTACAAGACTTCTGCTGGAGAACCTTACTGCATCTCTGGTAGAACTTTATTGCATAGGAACTGGTCTTCATGGAAACACACTCTCCAGCTTTTATAGCTCAATCTGAGAGTTGTATCCTTGGTAATAAACATGGGATATTCTTTTAAGCCTTGCCTTCTTGTTTCTTACTGCACTCTGACACACCGGCATTTCTGTTCACACATCAGATTAATCTTAATAGATATGTCACAAATGTCTACATAGGTGAGAGCCTGAAGCCAGGACCTTGCAACTTGAAAGATGTTTCTCCAGAGTTCCAGAAGCTCCTAACCCAGCAGAGATTGCCAGATGGAGAACAGCCTGATGCATCCCAAAGATACCTCCCATCCACCCCAGTGAGGAGAGGATCATTGCTGCCAGTGCAGTTGCTGTTGGTCTCATAACTGGATCAAATTGGATATGAAAGGCTTATGTTTATTACATATAGGTAAAACAAGGGCCAGAAATGTAGGTTGCCAACTGTGAAAGCTGTCACTGAAGACAAGAGCTGTAAGAGAAAAAAGGAATTCTGTGTTATCAGCTAAGATCTTCCTAGATTGTTTCACTTTTCCTAGCCCAGGAGATTTGCTTCCTCACCATCCCACCCAGCCCCACAACGCACCACCCTGGGGCTTTCTTAGGGCCACAGCTTTCCCCTTCTTGCTGCTGAGGAAACCTTACCCTGAGGGTAGAGGTGAAGAGTCATTCCTCCCTTCTCTTCCTGCGAGCTAGGCTGCTTTGTGTGGTTCCTCCTGCCTGCTGGGCTTCTCACATTAACCATGTGGTGGTAAAACTCTATGGATTGCAGCCCTTGGGAAAAGTGGCATTTTACAATCACTTTATTAGAGTTGCACTACTCATCCTACACTAAGATTTTCTTAAAGATCAGAAACGATGTGGCTGCTAGGTTAAGCCTCCATCTCTGTATACCCACATAGTTAAATTTAGGGTGGCACTCTTAGGCAAGGCCCATCAGGAGAGAAAGGATAATACACTATTCAAGTTTCAATGACTGCATTAGGTCCATATACCAGCTGTTATAACCTGGCTAAAAAGGGGGCAGGAATCCAGCAAATTATTTTCTTAGAGTTTTATACAGCTACTTGTAACAGTGAAATTAAATGAATGCATGTGTATGTGTGTACAGATAGATTTATTGACTCTCCTCAAAATGTATGTGTTTCAGGTCCTGCTGAAGTAGCACAGAAACAGAAGCCAGGTTTGTTTCCTCTGCTGTTTCTTCAGCTCTGGTGTGTTAGGATACACTTGGCAATCCGAAGGGGACTCACTTATGCCTCACGAGCCATTTCTTGGGGCAGTTGTGAGAATTCAGGGATTTAAGCCTTGGAGCACCACAAAGCAGGAAGGCATTGGTGAGGCTGCAGCTCGAGTGCTGGGTCCAGTTCTGGGCTCCTCACCATGAGAAGGACATTGAGGTCCTGGAGCGAGTCCAGAGAAGGACAACCAGGCTGGGGAAGGGGCTGGAGGGCAAATCCTCTGAGGAGCAGCTGAGGGAGCTGGGGGTGTTCAGCCTGGAGAAGAGGAGGCTGAGGGGAGACCTTATCCCCACCTACAACTACCTGAAGGGAGGTTGTGGAGAGGTGGGTGATGGTCTCTTCAGCCAGGGGACAGGAGATGGGACAAGGGGCAATGGGCTCAAGCTGTGCCAGGGCAGGGTCAGATTGGACATTAGAAACAAATTTGTTACTGAAAGAGTTGTCAGGGCCTGGCACAGGCTGCCCAGGGAGGGGCTGAGTCACCTTCCCTGGGTGTGTTCAAAAAAGGGTAGATGAGGTACTTAGGGATATGGTTTAGCTTAGGATGGGATTGGTTGGACTTGATGGTCCAACCCTGGTCTTTTCCAACCTTGTGATTCTGTGAAGCTACCACTGCAAAAAACATTTCCTTTGGCAAGTCCTACCCCCTTCCCTGTGCCAAGACCCCTCGGTGAAGCAGACCCTTCAGGCTGCCAGTGCTAGCTCTAACACAAAGCCCTGCTTAATACCTGTGGATTTTTCACATATCTTCTCTCCTTCTCCAGATATTTTTGGCTAGATCTCTAGCCAGGTCAAACCTCTGTAGCTCTGCTGGTTTGGAGCACTGGGGTCAACAGGAATGAAGTGCCTTGTTCAGCTACCATTCAAGCTACCTGGAAGTATGCAGAGGAAGCAATATAATTTATAAATACACCAAACTTCATTACCTGGAGTGGTGGAGAGGGAAGTTAAAATTTCAGCCAGTGTCCAGTCTGGCCCATGTCCTCAGTGGGCAGGCACTGCAGAGGCATTTCTGTCTCCAGCAGCCCCTACATTGGATTCCTGCAAGGGCTGCTGAGCTCTGGCTCTGCTGCCTCTGTGCCACATGTCACCTCCCAGTGTCACTGCATCAGCACTGACAGCCCCCAGGAGGGGGCTCCTGTCCTGTGATGGCTCTGCACACCCACCCTGTGGGACGTGAGATCTGTTTGGGCTCAGTGAGACCAGCAGCAGAGTCCTGCTCTGCAGGACTTTTCCCCACTGCCTTACAGAGTCTGGATGGCTTTGCCTCCAGCATTGCCACACGCATGATTTATTTGCTTTCATATAACCAGTTCTTGCTCCTTCACATTGCCCTTCTTCACCATATCCACTCCTTCCAGCCTTGCCTACGTCTGGGCAGAGCAGTCCCAGCTCCTCCAGGTTCCCCATACAGGACAGGACTCTTGGGTCTGGCAGAAGTCCTTCCCCATCTGTTCTGGTCTGAATTCCTCTGTCACCTGCTAGCTGAATGGTACAGGGATCAGCAGGGGACACTCTCAGCAGCTGCAATGGCATGGATGCTTCTCCAAGGATGAGCAACAACACTTCTGAGTTCATTTGCCACAGTCTCAGAGTGTGTGATCCTCTTTTAGAAGTTTTCACCCTGCAGCTGAGTACCCTGTGATTTTATCTTCTTTAATTTTTAGCTTTCCATCTTACCATGACAGTTTTGTTACCAGCCTTTGCTTTTCCAGATAAATTCACCCGATTTCTGCTATTCAAAGTCATCTAGGTCTTTCTGTGGGACATCCCAACCCTTTGCTGCCCTGGTAATACTTCCTCAACTTCTGACATCAGAACACTTTATTCATAGAAACATGTAATATTTAAATATTCTATATTAATATGACTTTCTTTCTGTAAATGCTTCTGAAGTTACTGTACAAGAGCAGTCCCTGGGCAATGTTTTTGGCCCTTCCTTGCACAGAAACTTCTGTCAGAGCAGTCTGTGCTTCAGTAAAGCCTGGGGTCCTGTTGCACTGGCCAGATCTCTGCTGGATGTGTGGCTGTGCTGTGCATTGCACATCCTGATCTAAATGGTAATTTCCCACATAACACTTTTGAAAATGCTTTGTGAAAGTCCAGATAGTTATAGAAGTGTGTTTTTCCCTTCAGAAGAATGTATTATTCAGTGAGCCCAGGTTACATTTTAATCCACTTACTTTCCTGTCCTCAATTTTTATGTTATTCAGAAATTGTCCTAACAGATTGCACAGAACTGATCTCAGGCAAAAAGATGTGGCATCATCCAGATTATTTCTCACTTTCTTTCCATAGGTGTGACCAGTGCTGCTGTCCAGGGAGCTGGTGCCCCTTGACACTGTCATCTGGTGTCCTGGTTACTGAGCAGCATTTCTCAGAGCTGGGGAGGGACATCACCTCCTCTCCTTCCTTCTTTCCTTCCCTCCCTGCCTGCAGCCTCCGCCTTACCCTGCCAGGTAAGGACCTCCCCTTCTTCTGTCCAGCCTGCTTTCTCCTGTTAAATTCCTTGTCACTGTAATTACAGAAAACCACAGTACAGGACCCATTACCTTTAATCTTCTCATCATTGCCATACCAGAGCAGTTCTGGTTTCTCCTATTATTTATATAGTTGGGAAGCAATTTGTTATTTTGACTTCCTTTCCAGTGCTTTACTCTCAGCAGTTGCCACTGTATTTCTACACTCTCTGACCTCCAAGCCAGCTTTTGTTGCTGATCTCTCTCTTTTTCCATGTCTGGTACCAGTTTTGGTTACTTAGTGATGAACTGTGCTTTGTTTGAAAGGGACATGGGGCTTGTGTCAAGAGGCATGTCCTGTGTGTTGGGGTGCATGACCTGGTGGGGGGCTGTGGTTGTCCCCATCTTTTTGTCACAATGGTATCTGGAACAGGGTTGTTCTTGCTGCCTGGGGGCACAGAGAAGATCCAGAGCTCAGAACTGTCTCAGACATTTCTGCAGAATATATGTAGGACAAGCTCTACGTTTCAGGATGGTTCTGGCAACTGGGGATGTCTGATCTCCCTATGAGTAGCAGCCACTTGGAAGGGATTATTCATCCTCTTAGATCTGAAGTATTTCAGCAGAGGTTGTTGCTTCCCCCCCTCTTCACTTACTTGAAAGTTTCTTTGATCTAAATGTCAAGCCCTTCCTAAATTGAAGTCCTTGTGTTATTTGGTCAACTTATTTTCACTAGTGGGTTCCTGGTAGTTAGTTTAATGAATAGTAACAGGTCTATTTTTGTTTATTCTTTGATTTAAATTTAACTGAGCCAGCCCATGCCCACTCAGTGCAGAATTCCTGTCTATGATTAGCTCTTGCATGATGCACACCCTGCTCACCCAAACCAGGTCTTAACCACTGCTGTGAATACAGATTCAGTGGCTCTTTGATGGAGAAATCTGAGTCTTGATTCACAAGTATTTAGGCTGCAACACTGCTGGCAGTGTGTGCTCTGCATTCGAGGCATGGGACGTGGTATTTCTGTGGGAGCTTCATGGAGAGTGATAACCTTTCTTGATGCTGTTCCTAGGGGCCGTGACAGAGGCAGCAGAACCAGCCTTTCCTGTCCTTCCTCTGGCTTCTTTTAGCCAGAACAGATTGCCTCCCATCCACGCTGCCTTTTCTCCTTCCATGATGAACTGGTGCATCGTGGCACCACGATAATCTCCACTTCCATCTTTCCTCAACAGCATGTACCTTCCAAGGATTTGTGAAAGACAAGCAAATGGAGTCATTTTTAGGGTAGTGTTTTCCTTAGGCCTTTTGAGTACTTTAATCTGCACTAGTCAAGACTAAGTAGTTCTTCCTCTAACTTTTCTCAACCTCCTCTCCTGCCTTAGGCTGACAGGAATAGAGGCACATACTTTATCTGTGTGCAGAATCGTGCAGAGTCTGTTACACCTTTTCTTTCTCTTCTTGCACTGCAGTTTACTGTGAGATCCCAACAAAAATAACAATGCTAACCCTTTCCCTCTCTTTTCTTCAAAGCTTGGATTCCAGTTTAAAAATAAAAAAGCAGTAAAGATTTCAGTTGGAAACCTGTTTGCCTTGTATGAGGAACAGGTATTTCAGGGTCTTTATTGGGAATATATGAGCTGTACAAATACTATGCTAATGTTCACCACCCCTCTGGAGGAAGGGAGTGCTCCTAGCAGGGTTACCACATATCATCCCTGCCTGAGGCACGCCAGGGACACCAGACTCCTTGGTTTTTCTTTATCATTGAGTACTCCACTACCCATCTATTACAAGTCACTCGTCCACTACCCATCTGTTATGAGTCACTCATAAACCTAACCTAATCATAACAAATATGTGAAGAACTAATTTGCAGTTCATAAGATGAAGTGGATTGAATAAAGAAGGCACTGATGCCACTAACTTGTTTTGATATTTATGTGTTTAGACACATTTTGAAGTCAACAGGGGAGTATATGCACCTTCCTGAGCTCAAATATTACCTGGTTGTTATCTTCCTTTTTCTAATAATCAAATTCATTTGCAAGTAACCACAACCAAGCAACCCAATAGCAAAAGATTTATGCCATGTTGGCAGCTGAAACAGTCACTTTATTTCCAATGGGTGTTGGTTGCCAGGTAAATCTCAACAGTGTTTCTCATCTTCAGATCTACCACCTCTTCATCCAATCCTTATGATTTACCATGTCACAGAGAAGAGTCCATTACAGTTTCTGCAAGTAAGCTAGGTGCTGCATTAGATAACCAAGTTTCCTAGGCCTATGAGCCATATATATTCCAGATAAATTGTTTCCCTTGTGTTAGGAAGTCAAAGTAAACCTGCGAAAACAATAACTCTATATATCAATATCCTAAATTTCCTATTAAGCTCCATTTCCCTGGAGCTCCTCCAGTTGTGGGGAGACAGAGTGGAACAACTCAAGGAAGTAGTGCTTCCAATATCCTAATGCAAAACAGCTCAGGGCCATATTGCAGAAATGAAGCTTGTGTGTCAGGAAAGTAACATTTTAATGAATTGAGAACTTGGTGTCAGTCGTGCTCTTTGGTTGCAGAAGCCTGTTGTTTACTGCAGAAGCACGTTTTGTGTGAGTTCCTCCCTGATTTACGATGATTCCCATTGATAGACTTCTAGTCTACGACGCTGCCATCACAAATGATAATTTATAACAGCTTCAGCTCTGCTTTTTCAGCGCTGGTTTTCAAGGACTACAGCCAAAAGGAAATCTGGGATGAAGTTCGCTTACTATGAATATTAATTAATGTTTATATACTGTGGTTTATTTTGTTAGGCAGTGATTTAATTCAGAACATTCAAAATGGTGCTGTATGGGTGAAAAGAAACAGCAGCCATGTGCTCAATTCATTTCAGAGATAAACCTGGTTTCAGTCATTTTCTTTTATGGTGTAACCTGAAGCCAAGCTCTAGTGACTGTGGCAGAACAGAGAGTGCGTGAGCCAGTGACAAGTGGTGCTTCTCTGTTCTCTGTAATTATGTAATAAAGCAAAGATGTTCAGCTTCACCTTCACGTCCTTCTCCTGCATCACTCCTCCCATGCAGTGGAGTGAACCTCTTCACTCTGCCACTTTCTTTTTATTCAGACTAATCATCTCCTTGCAGAAATGCTCGTGGAAGTGATTGAGACTAAGGGGTAGAGCATCATCTTGATGCTGAAGAGCATTCATGGAAGATGAGTGTGTGACTCCCCAGCAGAATGAGAGAAGAATCCACAGCAGAACCATATTTTAATTTGTCTGTAAGAAAACCAGGGATGGCCAAATCATTACAGAGCAACTGGCTTGCTTGTATTTTTCATCTTATAGCATAAAAAGGTGCTCTGGGTTTTTTTTAGTATTATTTTTAATACAAACCCTCTTGTTTTATATCAGGTTATGCTCTCAGAAGCGCTCACATCAATTCATGGTATGAGTGATGACCCTGTGGTAGAGAGGTAGCTCAAGCAAGTCTTTTTCCTGGCACCAGCTCTTACCTTCCTGGAAATATAACCCCAAAGGCCAGTACTCCTCACTGAAGTGGGCTGAATGTGTGTGGGTGATGCTGCTGCCCCCTGCACCTGCTGCCTGTGCTGCCTCTGCAGGTGGGTTGTGCTCCCCAAACAATGCAGCTGGTGCTTTCCTAGCATTCACCATGGAGTGGTGTGGCAAGGGTGCTGTACAGCCCCTCTCTCTGCTCCTGGTCTCTTGTGTGCTCCCAGGTGTGGCTGGCTCTCCCTCTCCTCAGCCTGCTCCACAAAGCTGCCTCCTTGCTGGATCACAAGACAGCCTAACCCCTGTCCTCCCTCCCAAGCCAAGCCAAAGCACAGCTGTCTGCCCAGCACTGCACAGGGTTCCCAGCACCAGCCAGTCAGCAGAGCCTGTTGGGTCCAGGGCTCTTCACAGGAGGGTGGAGCAGCTGCAGTCCCCAGTAGCTGGTGCCCACGGTGCTGGGATGCCCAGATGCAGAGCACAGCCTCTCCCTGGCCACCCCTTTACAACTTTGGCTGTTCAAAGGGGCTCTCGCTCACTGCTGCTCTGTGAAGCCTGTGTTGCTGGCTGCCCTCACCCAGTGGGCACACCAGCCTAGCCAGACCTTTCCTTGCATTTTCCACACATGGTATATGCTAGATAAGCCTGAAATAGGTTGTACCTACTTCAGTAAGTAGCTCAAAAGTGTAGCACACCACAGCACTGAAGAAATCCCTGTATTCTGTTATGTTAGATGGTAGGCATGATGTGAGCTGCATTCCTCCTTCACCCAGCTTTCCTCACTGAAGTCAACTGGACCTGGACCTTTAGGATTAAGAAAATACTGAGTTAGGTGTCACAGAACAGACTTCAGTGGATTGCACAGGCTCAAGAGAGAGCAGAATGTTGCCCATTGTATTTACTATCCTCATGTTTGTTTTGGGAGCTAAATTATTCCTCCTAATTCTGCTAGCAGTGTAATATGCTGTCTCAGTAATGGAAAGCATATGAAAGCAAGCAGATGGTGAAAGCAGAAAAAAAACCCCAAGCATGTCCTGATAATGTAGTAAGCAAGTTCATTTTTTTGGCATTAGGCTTTCATAACCCAGGCATGGTGATAACAAGTACAGACACATTTTTAGAGCACAGTTCATCAAAAAATACAGCCAGTTTCATTGCAGGGCAATGGAAGATTACTTTTTGAGACTGCTATATAGATAAAAGCTAGATGTGAATGTTGCTGAATTAGACCCATCATTTATTATTGCTAGCAGATGAGTGACAGAACAGATACCAGTCAGAGTGATTCCATCACGGCTCCTGCAGTCTCTCATATCATTACAAATGTAGAGTCTTTCACCCATTGATTTGCAAATATGCAGCCATCCTGCGTGTCAGAAATACCCCAGGCACTTTGATATAGGTTGTTATCACAGTGGGCAGTATTGGAAATTCAAAATATTTTATTTTCTCTATAAGGATGGAGCCTCCAGTTTGAGATTTTGAAGTTTGGGGGGTGGTGGGGGGATGTTTTTTGGGTACTCAGGTTTGTGCATGTGTGTGTCTCTGCAGTACCTGAAGCTCCCAGCCTGATTCCAGCAGCCCTTTGCTTCTACCCATGTCCCACATCCTTCCAGGGCAGAACAGCCTCAGTGGGAAACTGATCCAGAGTTGACTCCCTGGCTGAGCAAAAGTCCCTGACATGTATTTGGGGGAGGACACTATCCAGCCTGATGACCTCCAAACTACATTTTCAAGTCTCCCAGGACAAAACACGGGCAGAAACAAGGCCAGATTTACCACTTATCATTGAAGGTTCTTCAAAGAACGAATAAATTAATCTTTGTTGTTATTTCCATTTGAGGCAATAAAGCCACATCTGCATCTAACTGTAACACAGACTGTCCTTCAGCTTCCAGAAGTTTTGGTTTCAGATGGAGAAATGGAGGAGGAGCCACAAAAGGCACTGCTGCAGCCATGAGGGGAAATGCCAGTGTACAGTTGAGGGAATAAACTCAGATGTGAGCATGCCATTCTCTTCTGTGGGGAAAAGGGGTGAGGAGAGGCAGCCCCCTGTCTTGTTAAGGTGTATAATAGGCCCTGATGCTTTTTCTTTCATGATACAGTAATGCAGAATGTGAAGTCATGCAAGGGTTTAGGGTTTTTTAAATATTTCATATGCATCTGGTTCATTTCTGACTTGAAGAAACAAAGGCAGAAGGGTCTTTTTGATTGCTTGATCCCTCTGAGGACCCTGTGCTTGCTGCTTCCTGAGGAGAGTTGTCTCCCTTTATCTTTTTTAGTAATGGCTTGCTGGTTTAGCCTCCCAGGAGATAATGTTTTTTCTTCTGGATTGCTTTTGGTATCTCTGGGAGGTAGCAGGTGGCATTGTTCAGGTTTCTTTGATGTCCCCGTGTCCTTTCATTACCCAGGTGGGACTTGGAGTAGGGAGGAAATGGGATTGACATTATGTCCCAGGTCCCAGCTGTTTTCCTGCTCCTCTCCCTGTGCCACCATCTTTTCCCCATGTCACTGCCCCTTGCCCCGTCTTGAGGACGTGGCACAGCAGCCAGGTGACCCAAGACCACCTTTGCCATTGGCAGCCTGAGACAGGGCAAATCCTGAGCACTTGTGACAGATCCTTGGGCAAGGACCAAACTGCTCAGCCAGGGAAAGACCCCAGAATGCCCAGCTTGGATCCACAAGCTGGGCTGGAGCAAGGTGATGATGGGTTTGGCTGAAATACCTGGCAGGGAGCTGTCAGTATGTCACTTTGCTGTGTTGCCTTTCTGTAATCTGTGAATCTCTTTTAGGGCAAGAGCCTGAGGTCCCTCCTGCAGTGAAATAAAACCTTGATCCCAGAGTGTGTAGACTGAGGTCAGCAAGCCTGTTTTCAAAGCAAAGCCCTGCTCTCCGTGAGTAAATCTCACTCTTAATTTTTGCTTGGTAATCCCCCAGCAAATGGCTTTAGATAGTGTGTGTATGTCACTGCTCTTTTTGGTGCATATCCCATAATGAGCCTCTACACACCTCAGAACAATGCTAGGCAAGCATTAGGAGATTCTTCTAACAACTAGGGAATAGCTCACCTAGGCACTCCTGGCTGATAAACCTGGCTATAGAGGGATGGTATCTGTATTTCTAGGATCAGAGGAAAAGCAGGAGGGGAAAAAAGGTGGGAGGCATATCTGAATATTTTAAACAGCTAATTCTGATGGAAACAAGTCATGCAGAGGACACCTCTTAGATAGAGAGGCCTGAGGAGGTTGTGTTTGTGTTCAGAGGAGGAAGGTCAGTGAGAAGTGCAGAGGCCCAAACATTTTGCTCCTTCCCCTCTTTGCACATCCTTGACTAATTTGTTCAGTTGCTGTCTCTGGCCAGTGCAACGCCAGGACATCCATAGCAATGGCCAGACAGTTTAACTCACAGTAACTGAATGAAACCCCCAGCAGCGCTGTGTGTCCCTTGCACCTGCATATAACTCAGTGCAGGAGCAGCATGTGTCCCAGTGATGTCCCATCCTCATTGGGGTGTGCAGCACGCACATGGTAAAGAGCCATTTGTCTCCACAACACAGTCAGTGCCTCCAGAGCTGGGCAGCCAGGGTGCTCTCTCTCAGACAGACTGCCTGCAGGCTCCTGAGCCACCCTGCCAGAAGTTACCTAGTCCTGGGGCTCGGAAACGTTTTTCCAGAGAATGAGATTTTTGCCATGTTTCTGGCTTCTTACCTGAATCAACCCAGCCTGCACTAGCTAACAGGGTCTTTAGGCTGAGTCCCTCGTGTTTTGGTAAGAGAGTTGCTCTTATTCAAAGCATTGCTTCTTCCAGAAACAGGTATTTCCAGGGAAATATAGCTGGATGCTCTTGCCTAGAGGTACTGCTTCCATCCTTGGTTACAGTCACAAGCAAAGATGTTGCTGTAGTTTGTCCTCCCAGCAAGAGAATCATAGACTGGTCTGGATTGGAAGGGACCCCAAGGATCACAGAGCTCCAACCCCCCGCCACAGGCAGGGACACCAACCTCAGGCCTGGAGCTACACAAGGTTGCCCAGGGCCCCATCCAACCTGGCCTGGAACACCCCCAGGGATGGGGCATCCACCCCCTCTCTGGGCAGCCTGTTCCAGCCCCTCACCACTCTCTCTGGAAAAAACTTCCCCCTAAGATCTAATCTAACCCTTCCCTCCTCCAGCTTCACTCCATCCCCCTTGTCCTGTCATTGTCTCCCCTTTTAACAAGCTGATTCCCCTCCTGTTTCTCTGCTCCCTTCAGGGACTGGAAGGCTGCAATGAGGTCCCCCCACAGCCTTCTCTTCTCCAGGCTGAACCAGCCCAGCTCCCTCAGCCTCTCTTGGTAGGGGAGCTGCTCCAGCCCTCTGAGCATCTCCGTGGCTCCTCTGAAGCCCTGACAACCACTGTTCCTGAAGGAGGAGCATGAAGGGAAGCAGTGCCAGGTGTTGGAGGACTGCATGGCTGGGAAGCATGCTCAATGGGCAACAGATAATGTGCATCTTGGTTGAAAGATCATGTAAGTCCAATTCCAGCTTCAGTAAGCACACAACAGCCCCACTGCTTTACACCAACCCCCTTGTGCCTGATGCTGGCACCAGCTCCACAGCCCTGCCCCACTGCACCGTGCTACACTCTGCAGAGACCTTTTCTGCACCAAAGCCAGGAAATTCCCAGTTACACTTCCCACAACAACTGTCAAACCAGGTATACTGAGTGAACACAGAATCACAGAATCACAAGGTTGGAAAAGACCTTTGAAGATCATCAAGTCCAACCAATCCCATCCTAAGCTAAACCATATCCCTTTTTTGAACACACCCAGGGAAGGTGACTCAGCCCCTCCCTGGGCAGAATACCATAAGTGCAGCTCTGAAGTTATCTCCACTGGTATTTCTTAGCAGGTGTGTGAGGGGCCTGTCCTGCAAAACCCCAGCACAGTTTGAAGGGCAGGCCTTGGGGGTAGAACCTTTTGGTGGCTGATGCCAGGCATCAGGTGTTGCAGGGTAGCTGTGGAGTTTCTGGTGACCTGAGGTTATAATTCTGTGATGACCCACAGAGCTGGTGAGCAGCAGGTGTCTGCTGAACACCGCAGCATCGCGGGCTAATCGGCATCCTCGCACAACGCTGGATCTTCTGCTCTATTTACCACACTTAACTGGCCTTCACTGCTTCAGTGGCTGAGGGCTTCTCACTTGCTAACATGTTTATCTGTGCACTGGCTCTGTGAAGTAGGGAGGAACTGTTATCTCCACTTCATAGGGAGGGACTGGAACAGTGAGAGACCAAACATCCACCCCAAGGTCTCAGAGAGTCTGCAGCAGAGTCTGGGCCTTCTAAGTCTAAGGTTCCTAACCTCATTTTCTGGTAGTGACAGAACAGGTTACAGAACCAAGATTTCACAGGTAAACAAATGCCAGCACCTGCTGGCTGATAGCCACAGGCTGTGACCTCACATTGCTGCCAGCATATGTATTTTTCTCAGTTATTTCAAATATTTTATGATAGCATTGTCTTGTCTGGCCTAAACAAGTCACGTTTCCTCTTGAGAGTTGTACTCAGCAAGGGAAAACATTGCCACATTTTATTATTCCCAGTGTTTGGGCCCAGATGCAGAGGGGTGGCTGCTCTGCAGTTAGGGACATCTCTGTCCTTCTGCCACCCTAGCCCGTGCTCTCTGTGTGCTTCATCCCCCACCTCTGTGGTGTGGAAGAGCTGTGTGGCCTCACAGGCAGCGTTCCTGGTACATATCAATTGAAGGAAAGAGAAAAAACTGGCCCTGGGTTCCACGCTGACCCACTGTAAGGATCCAAGCTGCGATGCTCCTGCCTCTGGATGTGCCATTCCTTAAAGCAGGCAGCAGTTCAGATCTCCAGTTCTGGTTTGGCCCTGTTCCTTTGACATCTAAAAGTTAACCATGGCTCTGTATTACAATGGGGCCATAATTAAGAATGATTGTAGATAGTTGCTAGGTGGTTGCTAAGAAAAGGATCAAAGGGAATTGTTTAAAGGAGCACCTGTAAGCAAACTGTCCTGGAGCACTAAGAACACCTATCACACAGAATCACAAGGTTAGAAAAGACCTTTGAAGATCATCAAGTCCAACCAATGCCATCCTAAACTAAACCATATCCCTCAGTACCTCAGCTACCCTTTTCTGAACACACCCAGGGAAGGTGACTCAGCCCCTCCCTGGGCAGCCTGTGCCAGGCCCTGACAACTCTTTCAGTAACAAATTTGTTTCTAATGTCCAATCTGCCCCTGCCCTGGCACAGCTTCTTGCCATTGCCCCTTGTCCCATCTCCTGTCCCCTGGCTGAAGAGACCATCACCTACCTCTCTACAACCTCCCTTCAGGTAGTTGTAGGTGGTGATAAGGTCTCCCCTCAGCCTCCTCTTCTCCAGGCTGAACACCCCCAGCTCCCTCAGCTGCTCCTCAGAGGATTCGCCCTCCAGCCCCTTCCCCAGCCTGGTTGCCCTTCTAATATGCACAGAGCCAGCTTGGCAGTGAAAACCTGAAGTCCAGGCATCCATAACCGGACTGGCATCATGATAATGCTAAAAACCACACTCACAGGCCAAGAAGACCCTTCCCCATGCAGGCACAGTCGATGAAGATGACCCAGCAGTTATTGTAATTACATGTAAGTGGCTAGCCATTGTAACTGGCAGTGCATTATCTGGTAACATTTGTGTATAAACACAATTAAAGTGCTGGCTTTGTGTGTGCTTGACTTGTGGAAATCCACCAAGCATCAGGCCTGGACAAAGGCAAAGTCTCCCTGTGTGGGGGATTTGGCACACCACGTAAGGAACCAGCTTGTCAGATACCATGTTTACAGAAACATAGGTTTTACTGAAAGAACTCTCCCTTCAGGCTTGGGCACGTGGAGAACGTGGCATTTGCCTCATAGCCCTAAAAGGAACAAATCTCTGGTCACTTACTAATGAAAACCAGTGGCCACATCAGTTACTTGAGAGAGGCTGAACGACAGCTTGCTCCACACCCTGTACAAACCAGCCAGGTACTTTCAAAGCCCTTATCGGTTCCATGTGGCTGGATACATCCAGAGGGGCAGAAACAGACCACCACACAGCACTTTGTCATCCTGGCACGTCCTGCCGACGGCCAAACAAGGACACATGGGGATTTCTGAGTTTCCACTGTGACTAGACACAGCGTCCTGTCTATGAACAACCAGCAACTGTATTCAATCATGCCTTAAAAATTGCCAAATGTCCCACCCAGCTATCTCAAAGCATTTCCTAAGCATGGCCCTTCACTCAGGTATTCACTGCAGTGGGTAAGACCCCTCGTGTTTCCCATTTCCCACCAGCAAACAGGGAAGGTGGTTATTCAGGCACATTTGTAACGAGCTCTGGGAGCTCTGCAAGGAGAGACATGTAGGTATCAGGTGTCTGTAGCAGCATGTCACGTTGAATGCAGCTGGGGAAGAGCTGGCTCCCTTTGGCAGCGCTGGTTGAGGACTCAACTCCCAGATACATTAAGTCTCCACGTGTGATCGGGTCTCTTTGGCCCTTCATGCCTCACCCGTAAAATGGAGGCAATCATCTCCCTCTGAGTGCGTAGACGTTGGGAGGAGGACACGAATGGTGCTGACACCATCACCATGCAAAGAACCTGCAGCTTGTGACTCTGCAGCAGCCAAGGAGCTTCGTTTGTGTTTGTATTTGGCAGATATTGAAGGAACCAGACTAACACCTCGATTCTAGAGGAAAAAGCCTGGAGACTCAGACCAGACCCAGACAGCCAGGTGTTGCTGCACTTCACGGGCTGGAGCGTCCAAGTTCGGGCTCAAATGGATATTACACAGGTAATCCCAGCTTAATGTATAAAAGCCCAAACCTCAACATGAACTCCAACACCGACTTACTTGAAACCTGAGTCTGGATTTGGCTGCCCCTTTTTGTAGCTTGGGGGTTTTTTTTTGTCTCAAAATCACCCTGTTGTCTGCTCCAGTCTACTCCCAAGCTAGAGATTTGTTTCTACAGGAGGCAGGGAAACATTACACTGCCAAACTACTTCCCTTTTTTTTCCAGAATTACAAATCAGGGGATGGTCAGTAGGTCTTGAGATTTCCCTCCTACAATCTAAACCAGATGGGCTGCCCTTGCAGCATGAATGCTTAAGCAGTGAAAGAAAAAAAATGGCAGAAAAAGTTCTGTTCTCTCATTAACTGCATAATTATGACTTAGGGTTTGTCATGAGATGCACATAAAGCTAGTTTGCAAGATAATGGATGGCTGTTGTTGATTCATCCCATTAAGATGTGGAAGTTTTGTATTCTCAGGTGCAAGAAGGTGACCATGGAATAACATGGAATAACACAGAGCTTACTAGAGACAGGAAGCTCTCAGCCTGCAGAAGGAAAGGCTCTCTCAGCAAAGCTCATGTTAAATTAATGCAAACATACAAACAATTTAACATGATCCAGCAAAGCCTTGTTACTGCTGTCAGCCCAGGTGACATTAGAATCATAGAATCACAGAATCACAAGGGTTGGAAGGGACCTCGAGAGCTCATGGGGTCCAACCCCCTGCCAAAGCAGCTCCCCAGCTCATATTGCACAGGGCGGCGTCCAGACGGGGCTGGAATCTCTCCAGAGATGGAGACTCCACACCCCCCTGGGCAGCCTGTCCCAGGGCTCCCTCACCCTCACTGGGGAAAAGTTCTTCCACATGTTGGGTTACCTGTTGCTGGAGGGGACTGGTGCTGTGACACAGGGTGTGATGGTTGCTCAGCAGTGTCACTTTGAGGGGGGCAAAGAGCTACACTGGAGAACAAAGTCCTTAACCCCCCCAACTAGATGCAGGAAAGTGTGTCTGCCTGTGCTTGGCAGCACGGTGGGAAGGCAGCATGGAGAAGGGATGGGAAGAAGTAGGAGAGCAAGGGGCATGGTAGGGAAAGGCCTGGGCAGGTGGTGATGTGAATGAAGAGGATGAGTGAGCATCCCTTTCCCTCAGGCTAGACCTAGAGTAGCCAGAGAAACTGACTGAATGTTAGTGGTTGCAACCGAAGTAACACCTGGAACTACTGTGTAGATTCCAGGATAACTGATCAAAGAATTGACAAGAAAAGAAAAGCTAGATTTACAAACCCAACGTGGCTTCACTAAGGGCAAATCATGCCTGACAGATCTGGTAGCATCCTATGATGGGGTTACAGCACTGGTGGACAAGGGAAGAGTGACTGATGTCACCTACCTGGACTTGTGCAAAGCATTTGACACTGTCCTGCATGACATCCTTATAGCAGCCATCTAATACCTAAAGGGGGCTTACAGGGAAGCTGAGGAGGAGCTCTTTATGAGGGCAGGCAGCAACAGGATAAGGGGTAATGGGTTTGGACTAAAAGAAGGTAGATGAGATATAAGGAAGAAATTCTTCACTACAGGGGTGGTGAGGCACTGGAGAAGCTGTGGACATCCCCTCCCTGGCAGTGTTCAAGGCCAGGTTGGATGGGGCTTTGGGCAGCTTGGTGTACTGGAGGGTGTCCCTGCCCATGGCAGGGGGTTGGAACTGGATGATCTTTGAGGTCCCTTCCAACCTCAACCGTTCTGTGATTCTCTGAAATATCTCAGACTGCCATGCTTCCCAGTGACCCACCCCCTCAGGCAGACAGGTAGGACTGAGTTTCACAGTACCAGAATAGCTTCATAAACATTTTTTGGTCGTTTTACATTATTCTACAATCTGCCTCCAAATAGCCATCAGACTCTTTTCCACTGGCCATAAAGCATATGCTGTCTTGGATCCTAGTTGCATGAGTTTAACAGATAACCTTCTTCTTATTCCCCTCATTCAGTCTTTCAGCGTTTCTGCCACTGACGATCCTCTTCTGCAGCTTGAAGTCGAAAAATCTTTGTGGCAGCTTTGGCATTGCCTGTAATAATTTATGAATGTGATGTGTTGACATGTTTACTGTGTGCATACATTGAGCTACTTCAATAGCTGGATTGTCAAGATGTGTACCCAGGAGAGGGAAGATGGATCCAGGCATACATTTTTGAGGAAACACTTGGGAAACAAAGCAAGCACCCTTCGCTGTGATGTTCTGGCTGGCCCCTCATAGGCTCCCTGGAGCAATTTCCCTGGGAGGAATGTGGGCGCCTGGGAAGCAAGACATGAAAGACCCCTGAGAATTTAGAGAGGACCATTTAAAGAGGTGTTTGAGAGCAAGGCTCCAAAAGGGGTCGAAGTGCTCAGCTCTGGAGATGTTTAATTGAGTAGACATTGGCAAGACTACAAGATAAAGTGGGTATGAAATATTTTGAAACCCACAAAGCATTTCAGTGGTTAAATGGCTTGTCTGGCTTACAAAATGCTCTTTGGGTAACTCAGGAAGGCTGAAGGTCTCTATTACCATCCACATGTGTGAGCATGGAGAAAGCATGGAGTACATACACTGGAGCATGTTCTAAGCGTGTGAGAATTAGCTTCTCCCATCCTTGAGGTAAAAGCTCAAGGCCTGACACAAACTAAGGGTTCAAAGACCACTGACAGCCAGAGATACTGCAGTAACCATAACAACACCATCATCTTTCTTTTAAGTCCTCACACGTAATTCTACTAATGACTTTTATTAAACATTTAAGCCTTAGTATTCAAGTGATTCATATTTGTTACCAAAAGCCATCCCATTAACACAAAGTACAAGCTGAAACAAAGTTAATGAGCCCTAATACTTGCAGGATAATTCAAAGTTGAAGGGTGATATTAACAAAAATAAAATAAGGAAGAGTGGAAAAAATCCGGTTTCATTGTCCACTGGAGAACCTGAGTTTTATCCTTTTGGTTCATAAAACCAAATCTATTGCTCAAGTGACTCTTACACTGTTATTAAAGTAGCACAGGAACACAGAGATGTGCATAATTAAGTACCCCTGCGTGACCATAAAAGGTCTGCCTGGCTGTCCGTGGGGGATGCGAGTGGGACTTGATTCACAAGCACAGAAGAGGGAATGTGGTTCCTGTAATCCCCCTGAACTTCACTGCCCTGTCTGGGGCTCAGCCCTGCCTGGTGCAGTGCTTGGCCTTACAGCCAGCACGGGGAGCAGGAGTGTTTCCGTGCCGCCTGCCCCTCATAGGCTCCCTGGAGCAATTTCCCTGGGAGGAATGTGGGTGCCTGGGAAGCAAGACATGAAAGACCCCTGAGAATTTAGAGAGGACCATTTAAAGAGGTGTTGGAGAGCAAGGCTCCAAAAGGAGAGTCTTGCCCTCTACCTCAGCGAGGCAATAGGAACTTGAATTGCACAGGTGAGCATTCGTTCTGTGAAGCTCTTAAGCATGACTCAAGTCAGGCACACGAGGAACTGAGGCAGTAGGGATATTAGGTATATCTGACAAGTTAGATGACTGTTTTCTTTAAATTTGCCTTCTGGGTTTCACAGAATCACAAGGTTGGAAAAGACCTTGGAAGATCATCAAGTCCCACCAATCCCATCCTAAGCTAAACCATATCCCCAAGTACCTCATCTACCCTTTTTTTGGAACACACAGAGGGAAGGTGACTCAGCCCCTCCCTGGGCAGCCTGTGCCAGGCCCTCACAACTCTTTCAGTAACAAATTTGTTTCTAATGTCCAATCTGCCCCTGCCCTGGCACAGCTTCTTGCCATTCCCCTTGTCCCATCTCCTGTCCCCTGGCTGAAGAGACCATCACCCACCTCTCCACAACCTCCCTTCAGGAAGTTGTAGGTGGTGATAAGGTCTCCCCTCAGCCTCCTCTTCTCCAGGCTGAACACCCCCAGCTCCCTCAGCCGCTCCTCATATGATTTGCCCTCCCGTTTGCACTGTCAGATAGGAATGGCAAATTTGTAAGTGGAAAAAAGTCACTGCTACCTTCCTGCCCTTGAGAACGTGTGGTCTGGCTTAAATCACTGGCATCTTTATCTTTGTGTTCAAACGAAGAGACGAAGCATGTTCAAGAAACAACAGGGTAAACAGCACAGCTATGAAATGCCTCTTTGGAAGTGATGAGTGGACAGTTGTATAGTGACCAGTTTCCTCCCATTGTTATGTTCATTTTATGTGGACCCTGTACCTGCCCTGGGAGCTCCCCAGCCATCCCAGTCTCAATAAACGCTCTTGGAAGTGAAGAAAGGGGATGGGTAACAACACAGCAAGAGTTGTGGAGGAGGGCACGCTCGGGAGCACTGTGCCCACCTCCTGCAACACCTCCTAACTCTGCTCCTTGGTAAATAATCACATGATGCTACAGCAAGTCCTTGAAGAGACACGAGGGGGGTTACAGCAGGACCTACAGCTGCCCTGGAGACACAGTCAAGGTCCTTCTGAGCTGCCTCACCCGTGGGGCTGGAGCTGTTCCCAAGGATGGATCCCTGTGGCAAAGTGCCTTATCATCTGTCTGTCCCTGGAGCAAGCACCACGCTGCGCCAGCAGTAAGGAGGAGGTGGCAGCCAGTTTTTTTCCTTGAGGTAGGAGAAGAGTCACTTGTGCCCTGGGGCTGCTCCGGGGGCTGAAAACTCTGGCCAAGAGGCCAGAAATAACCCAGGAGCCGCCAGCTGGAAAGGCTGGAATGACAGACTCTCGAAGAAAACAAGGCTTAACGTAAAAACCTGAAGGAAAATGAGACAAAATGGACTGATGTGGACATGGGAAAACATCTTATAGCATAAATTCTCCCCCATTTGGAGAGAGGTAAGGATTCTGTCTCCATTTATTTCATCCGGCAGAGGTGGATAAGAAGGCAGCCCTCTCCACGGGAGAGTTAACATTGCTGAGATTGATACAGAGAGACAAGGGGCACTTGGAGACACAGGAAAAATGTGTCTCTCAGAAAGTTTCCACTATTAATATTTTTCCCTTGCGTATGTGGGTCTTCTAAAACACTCTTTTCTTTAGGAAAGATCTAAATGAGGAAGAGGTGGGAAGTAGAGCTACAAAGCATGTAAGAAAGCCTCAAATTCATGAGTGGGAGGAAGAAGGAAGAAATGAAAGGCTAATGCAGCTTGCATCATTGGGAGCAAACAACAGAAGGGGGGAAATGCATGTACTTGTGGCTAAATTTTGCAGGAACTTAGGCTGAGGTTTAAAACTGCTGCGGTTAGCACAGACCAGGCACAGAGTGATTCAGATGACCTGATCAAAGGACAAAGAAATGTTACAACTGATTCATTAGGAAAATTACCTGACTTAGAGTTAATGGGTAAGCAGAGGAAAAAATGCCTTCTTTATGGTGTTGGTATGGAGTAGCACTGCAAAGGGTGATCAGCACCCACAGCGTCTATGGTGCTGATGCGGTTTGGGGATTCCTTCAATGGGGCCAGGATTTGGCCCTTTCTGGAGACCCCTGTTGGCACTTCTGGGGTTTCCTTGTGTGGTGATGCTGCAAACAGATATTTCAATTTTTAAAAGCAATTAATAGATGTCTTGTTATTAATATGGTGCCCAGGGTCCCCAGATCTAGCTGCATCGGTAAGTTGAGACCAAAGGCTCAGCTACTCTTGGGGTGTTTTCATTAAAACTAAATCAGATGTTTCCACTTCAAGAGCATCTCCAGTGGCCGCTGCTCCAATGGCTACTCATCTGAAGTAGGAAACAAGCCCAGGAAAGCATCCCTGTGTTGGATTTATTCCACACCTTGCGTTGTTTTGTCAGGACTTTGCTGTAAAGGCCTTCAGCCAGCAGCGCTGACCTCTCCTGCAGCAGCCTTATACACATTGCAGAGTGGTCACTAGGAAACTTTCAACCAGACTGAACGAGGGACCTGAGGGTGTTACACAAGAACCCTGTGAGATGGGAATGCCTCCGTCTCCATGTCACCATGACAAGGAAGCCATCCAGAGGGATCTTGACAGGCTGGAGAGATGGGCCGGGTGAGCCTAATGAGGTTCAACACTGCCAAGTGTCAGGTGCTGCACTTGGGCCGGAGGAATCCCAGACACAGATACAGCCTGGGAGAAGAGCTCCTGGGGAGCAGCCCTGCTGAGAAGGACTTGGGGACTCTGGTGGGTGAGAAACTTAACATGAGCCAGCAGTGTGCTCTGGCAGCTCATAAAGGCGATCAGCAGAGGGGTGGCAGCAGGGACAGGGAGGGGATTGTCCCTCTCTGCTCTGCCCTTGTGAGGCCCCAGCTGGAGTCCTGTGTCCAGAGCTGGGGCCCCAGTACAAGGAAGATGTGGGACTGTTGGAGAGGGGTCAGAGGAGCCACAAAGATGCTCAGAGGGCTGGAGCAGCTCCCCTATGAAGAGAGGCTGAGGGAGCTGGGCTGGTTCAGCCTGGAGAAGAGAAGGCTGCGGGGGGACCTCATTGCAGCCTGCCAGTCCCTGAAGGGAGCAGAGGAACAGGAGGGGAATCAGCTTGTTAAAAGGGCAGAGACTGGCAGGACGAGGGGGACGGATTAAAGCTGAAGGAAGGAAGGTTTGGATTAGATCTTAGGGGGAAGTTTTTTCCAGAGAGAGTGGTGAGGGGCTGGAACAGGCTGCCCAGAGAGGGGGTGGATGCCCTGTCCCTGGGGGTGTTCAAGGCCAGGTTGGATGGGGCCCTGGGCAACCTTGTGTAGCTCCAGGCCTGAGGTTGGTGGCCCTGCCTGTGGCAGGGGGGTTGGAGCTCTGTGATCCTTGGGGTCCCTTCCAACCCAAACCATTCTATGATTTTATGTCACCATATAAATGGAAAACTGTAACTTTGCTCAGGAAACCCCAGGGTTTTATATTCACTTTGGATGAACTGAGCCCGCGCATCCAGTGAAGATGTGAGCATCAGGGAATCAACAGGAGGTTACGGCCATCTGCACAGACGAGCAGTGCCCAGGGATACAGCTAGGACCAAGGTGGGGGCAGGGAGAAGTTTCATGCCAGCAATTTTTACGAATGAAAGGACCGAGCTGCTACTTCAACCTATACTGGCTTTTCAAAATCCATCCTGAGACAGCAAGAATAAAGGGCAGAGTGGCATTTCCATTCCCTTCTAACCAGTAGTGCTTTATTTGATACAGATACAGAAAAACAAGCTTTTTTTTAATTTTTCCCAAATCTTACCATGAAGATTCAGAGTTGCTACTTTACTGTTGACCTCTGAAGGCTGCAATACCCTGGTGCACAATCTGGGTTTCTCTGTGTCACTCCCACACCAAAGTGCGTTGGGTCTGGGGTTGGGAGCCCTGTGCAGCTGAGTTGTGGAGCTTGGGCAGGCAGGAAAAAGGGTTGGCAGGACACAGCTCTCCTTCTGCCTTCTGCCCAGACTCAGTGTCATGGAAGGGATGTAGCCCCTGGGGTGAAAAAAATATCATCTCATCTCATCCCAGACCTGTCATTCCCACATTATGGCAGAATAAATCTAAAGGGATAAAGCTAGGCTTTGCCTATAATCACTATAGCTATCGTGTGCAGCTTGAGTTGTCACTCTGTAGGGTTGGTTGAAGGTAAATTTACAGTGAGATGCCCTTTACAGGCCTGACAGGGCGTGTGGCAGTGCTGATGCCACCAGCTCTGACACCCTACCAGCCCTTCTGCTCACAGACGGGTCCCAGTTCAGTCCAGTCCAGAGCTCCCTCTGACCTGGGAGCAAGGCAGGAGAAGCAGCAGGAGGTGGTTGGGGTGAAGGTTGCCAAGGGGTAAAGGAGCGAGGAGGAGGAGGCAGGGTGCACCCTTGGCACTGCAAGCTGGCCTGGACTAGGGGCAGTTTCCTTGCTCTGCTTTCAGCTGTGAAGAACACAGTGTAAGGAGGTGCCAAGCCTCGGCTGGAGCTGCCGGCCAGTAGGATGGTAACAGAAATAAGAGTTTCAGTTCTGCGTGTCTCAGTTTCAGTATGCAGAGGTCCGGCTCCAGCGGCACGAAGGTGATGGCCAGGGACGGCAGCCAGCGGCGGGCAGGCAGTCACCGGGGGGTCGTGTCCCTCCTGGGCGGCGGGACGCCGGGAGAGCCGGGCAAGGCGGGCGCCCCTGTGGGAGAGCGGGCCCGAGCGGGGTTTCCCCTGTGAGGAAAGGAAAGGGTAGGACCTGCCATGCCATCCGCCGCCTTCCCCCGGCCCCGGGGCAGCAGCATCCCCACGGACCCGCGGGAAAACACCCCCCCACCCCAGGGAGCAGCGCCCCTCATTCCACTCCCCCACCAGCTCCCGAAGTTTCCTTCGGGAAGGCCTCACCCGGGCGCCCGCCGCCAGCTCCGGGGGGCGGCCCGGCGGGGCGGGGCAGGGAGGCGGGCGGGCGGGCGGCGCTAGGGCCCGGCGGGGCGAGGCGCCGCCGCCGGGGGTGGGGGGGCGGCAGGCGGCGGCGCGGGCTGCGGCTGCCTCCCGCCGCGGGGCGCGGAGCGGGGCCGGCCGCGGGGAGCACCCACCCCCGCGGCGGCGGCGGGAGCCGAGAGCCGCGGACAGAAGGTAACGGCCGCGGCGGTGGCGTTTCCTGGTGTCATTGGGAGCGTGTGCGGGCGGGTACCGGCCGGCCAGACAGCCAGCCCCCGCGGCGGCCGGCACCCCGTCCCTCCCGGGGCAGGGAGCCCCGGCCAAACTTTTAGGGCCGCCGGCCGCCGCGGGCTGATAGCGGCGCCGCCCCGGGGGCCGCGGCGGGGAGTTAGTCGGGGCTGCCCCGCGCCGGCCGCCCTCGTCCTGCCGCTGAGCCCCGCCGGGCGCGCAGCCCCGCCGCGCTGGGGACGCGGAGGGCGGCGTGGAGGCGGCAGCCGGGGGCGGCCGGCGGGGAAGGGCCGCCCGGGGCGCGCAGGGGGCGGCCGGCGGGCCGCATCCCGGGCGCGCTGTGCCCCGACAGCGCCGGCTCCGCGGGGGCTCCGGTACGTGGCCGCGGCGGGAGGGCGGGCGGGCGGGACGCGGCGGCTGCAGCCCCGGCCGGGCCCTGGCGGGGCAGCGGCGCAGGCGGCGGCGGTGGGGTAGGGGCAGCCACCCCTCGGTCTCCCTTTTGTTCCTGCGTGCCGCCGGCTGTAGGATCCGTGCCCGGGAAGGAGCCGCTCGCTACTTCACGGGCTCCGTGTGTCTGCACGCCCGCCTGAAGGGCATCCTCTGGCAGGGCTGGTGTGTCGGAGCCGCCGGGAGAGGGTATTGCCTGTTCCCACCTCAGCTCCCCTTTGCTTGCTGTTGCCCAGCGCTGACTCCCAACTTACCCGGGACTTAGGGTGCATTAATTTCTTCCCAAGGCGTGCCCCCGCACCCCGAGAAGGGTTTCCTTGTGCACCTGCCAACTACGCTGCGGCCGGTTATTATTTATATCGTCAGAGATGCGCCCGTGGGAGCCCCATTTGCGCGGCTCACGCTGCAACTGCTCTTCCAGCCCAGTTCTCTGAAACTTTAATTGCGGCAGGCGATGTGCTGCTGGGGAGCCGCTTACATCAGAGCAGACCGTTACTCCGGTGGGATAACGGCGGCTCTCGGGCGATGATGGCTCGCCAGGCAGGGAGGGCTTGTGCTGTTTCATGGGATGAATCAGGCACGAAAACGAGCCAACAATGAAAGTGAGTTTGTGTGGGTTTTTTAAAAAAAAATCCGACGTGGTGACGTGTGGCAGGGGCAGCGAACCCCCAGCTCGCTCCGGCGTAGCCCACGTAGCAGCCGGTAAACAACATCAACTGAGGCCGCTTGGCAGCCCAAATATATAAGGCCTTGCAGCCCTGGCTGCCTGAGCGTTACGTGTCATTAAAGTAGCTCTTGGAGGAGAGGGACTGTCCCAGGAGCTGTAAAATCTATAAACACTTTTCTGATTGGTTTAAAAATTTAGACACAGGAAGCGGATGGTATCTAATAACAGACAAGTGGAGACACTGTTGTCATGGAAACTGAGAAGACTACCCCCCCCTTCCAGTTATTTGAAAAAAAAAAAAAAGGAAGAAAAAGAAAAAAAAGTCTGCATATCATCAGAAATGCTTGCAGACTGCCTTGGCTGCTGCTGCCTTTCCCACAGCATCTGTTGAAATCTGAGAACATGCCTGTCAAATCAAGGTCATTTTACAATAAAACCCCACGCCGCTGCCTCCCCTCTATCCTCTCTGGATGGTATCCTGCACTTTCCACCCAAGGAGGAGTTTGGGAGATGCAGCCCTCCTGCCCCGTGCCCGATGGGCTGCCCTCCCTGCAGCGGGCACGCTGCCCCAGCTGGGGATGGGTGGCTGGTGTGAGGAGGAAAGGCCTGAACCAGAAGGGCCAAGGAGGCTTAAAAAACCCACAAACAGTAGTGAGGGGTGACTTTAACCCTCCCACCCAAAAAAAAACCCCACCAAAAAACCCCCCAAATGCCCAGGAAATGTTTCTTTTAGTGGGAGTCTACAGACCTAGGAGAGAAAGCCAGGACTGATTAGATCTCCCACTGTTCCTCCTCGTTAAAACATTATATTAAAATGTAATGATTTGGACTGGAATATTAAGGCTGTTTCACAGCTCTGCCTCACCTGCAAAAAAAACCCCAAAAAACCCACCAGGCAAATGACTCTGGGAAACCCTGTGCAATTGCTTTTAATAATAATAATAAAAAAAAAAATCACCATTTGGTTATAGTGTGCTGTTTGAGGACAGAAGTGGAGATAGGAGAATAAAATATACTTCATTACTGATGAATACAGCATGAGAAAATCAGACTATTATTGTGGTAAATTGAAGTTTTACTTTGCTGGACTATTGGAAGTTTATTGTGTGTGAAAGGAGAGAGCTATTTTGCTTTTGGAGCAGGAGAGAAGTATTTCACAGGAAACTCAGGAGAAAGCCTTTAATGTTTTTGCCTATTTTCTTGGGCAGCAGCTGTTGATTTCAGATGTTTGTGGTGAAGATGTCTTTTGAGTATTCGCTGTGTTTTCTCTGAAACACTTAATTTTGCTCTTCCCTTTAATCTTCATTTTGCATTTGTCCTGGTTTTGGCTGGGATAGAGTTAATTTTTTTCCCATATAGGGGTGTAGTGCTGTGTTTTAGACTTAGCATGAGAATGATGTTGATAACACACTGATGTTTTGGTTGTTGCTAGGCAATGTTTATACTAAGTCAAGGACTTTTCAGCCTCTCATACTGCCCTGCCAGCAAAGAGGCATGAGCTTTCTGAGTGGGTGCACAAGGGAGAGGGGCACAGCCAGCACAGCTGACCCCAACTGGCCAAAGGGATATTCCATACCGTATGACAACATGCCCAGTATATACTTTTGGGAAGCTGGCTGGGGGTTTAGATTGTGGCTTGGAAACCATATGGGTATCAGTGGTGTGCAGGTGGTGAGCAATTCAGTGATGCACCGCTTGGTTTGTATATTGTTATTGTTATTGTTTTCCTTTTCTGCCATATTAAACTGCCTTTATCTCCACCCAGGAGTTTTACGCTTTTTTTTCCCCTCTGTGTGGTTGGTGTAGCTGCAGCCGGGTTATGTCACAACATCAGTGACCAAGCTGAGAAGAAGAACTTGAGTGCTTCATCCACTGCATAAATCATCACTTTGAAACCTTAAATGACCAGTTTGACCTCTGGGACTCTTGGCTTGTGTATTTTGCTTTTTGCATTATTATTTCTTAGGAAAACCAGGGACCAGGAGCAGGAGGTAAATCCTGCTGGGTGCTGAGGCAGAAGTGCTCAGCACCCTCTCCACACACAGCTTTGGATCTTGCCATCTGAAAAACTCAAGGCCTGCCTTTAAAATCTGTCTGTGTTGGCTGAGCAGCCTAAAGGATGGTAAAGTCAGAGGGAAAGGCTGCTTCTTCCACTTGAGGGGTGCCTGTCAGCTGCGGGGCTGGGATGGCACTGAAACGCAGGAGCTGGGACCCCCTTCTGCAGTGAGCGGGCAGGTGGTGGGGAAAGGCTCAGGGATTTGGGCAGTTGTGTGATTAGCTCGTGCCTAATTAGCCAGATGCTGCCTTTAATCGCTGTGGAGTTCAAATGGAGAAAGTTTGGCTTGGTAGCAAAAGCGTGCTTGCTTCTAGAAGGGAATTTCCTGTTGTCGGGAGCACCCTTATCTGCAGGAAGGTTCGCTGGCAGGAAGTGTGTCAGTTACTTGTTTTTATACAGTGAAGGAAATGAGCTGGATTAGCCAGTTTCTAGATTTACCCTTCATCGTCCTCCTGCATGTGCTACTCGATTTATTTCTAATGGGTTTAGTTTGCTATAGTTTTATGATGTCAGTCGTTTCCCAA
Source organism: Porphyrio hochstetteri (assembly GCA_020800305.1). Classification (NCBI taxonomy): domain Eukaryota; kingdom Metazoa; phylum Chordata; class Aves; order Gruiformes; family Rallidae; genus Porphyrio; species Porphyrio hochstetteri. The sequence goes on from CM036908.1 coordinate 2,972,435, forward strand.
GGGAAATGCAAGAAGTTAAATGTTGGTGTTGTCTTGCCATTTTTTGCTGTTATTTAATAAATAAGTGAATGAATCCACCTACCGACCTCTCTGGGCCACATCTGAAAAGTATGCTGTTTGCAATTAATATCTTTTGAGCCTCATTAATGATTTGAATATTCAGTGTGGATATTCAGGCTTTTTTTCTTTCCTCCTCCCCCCTCTCGGAATGAAAGCTCAAACAATGCACCAGTTATTTTACTAATAGTCCTTACACTGCTGAGCTGCCTTTCATCATAGATCATAAATCACTTTACAGAAATCCATTCTTTAATATCCATAGCAATGTGAGCATAGGGAGCCAAAACCTAGCATTTCGCATGGGCTGCCCCAAGTTGTGAGGCAAATTAGGAGGAGACCTGGGAGTCAAATTCATTGGCCCTTAATTAGCAATTGCTAATGGAGTAAAACTTTGGAAATGCCTCTGCCTTTCCTGAGAATCTCGTACTAACTCCCAGATGCAGTGTGTGTGTGTGTATATGGGTTGTAGGGTTGGGGATGAGAATATAAGCCAGTTGTTTCCTGGTCCCTGTCCAGCCTGGTGTGGCTGGGATGCCAGATTGGAGGTTTGTAAGGTTAGATACAGCTTTGGACAAAGGTCCAGACTAAAGGCAAGGGCTGGGGTTTAGGTCACTAGGGAGCAGGAAGGTTCAGGGAAATGAACATTATTTCTCAGATGTTGGCTCACCACATAGTATTTATGGTGTTGAGTTGAACTTTCACAGAGGGTTTTGAGGAGGAAATGTGGAAAAGTTACATAAACTTGAAAGAAGCTGCCTGGAATGCCGAGCAGCTTCAAGTAGTGAGTTTTGGCGTAGGAGATGTCTTGGTTTTAAGGTCTGGTCCTGGCAGGAGAGGCTGCCAGGGCTGTCCAGAAGCCTAAGCTGGGCTGAAATGGGACTGCCTGGGCTGGTAATGGAATTTGCCAGTTCATGACTTCAGACATAACAAAGTGCAGTACAACTTTGGCCATGATTTTGAAATATTTCTAATGAAACCGCATTTGGCTTGTTACCTGCTCTCGTGGCCAAGCCAAAGTAGAACTGTAACAAGAATAGGGGAAAAAAAAAAAGTCTCCAACAAAACAGCATTTCATTTCAATGTAAAAGTTACGACTGTGTTTTTTCAGAAGTTATCAGCTGATTCTGGGAAACCAGCTTGAAGCTGTGAAAGGGAAGGCAGTTTTTGGGAAGTGACTCTCTCCTGGGCTTTGGAAATCCCACTCCATTTAAGGTGCCCCATGTTCAGTTGCTAAGCATCAGGACAACTCAAACCCTCTGTAACTTCACTGTAATGCTTTTTAGGTGCCTTTGTCAGACTTTGGACTTGCTCTGGGCTGAAGCTGGCTGTCTAGTCCAGAGTTTGCACCTTGGCTGCCTGTGTAGCCCAGGAAGCAGCGAGGCTCCCTGCGCCCGAGTTGTCCCGCCGTGAGGACAGGCATGAAGCGGTGGGATAGCCCTGCTCTAGAGACAGCTTGTGGGAGTGATCTGGGGGGAAAGGCTACAACTAGCCAGGGGCTGGGCACACAACTTCCACCTGCTTCAAGTTGTGTAGGACCACCCTCACGGTAGCTCAGGCACTGGTAGCTGCTTGTTTGCACGCGGTCAGTTTTTCCTCACCTCTCTTGGGGAGGAACAGACCTAACATGTTGTGCTCTTTCAGAACTCCCCCTACAACTCATCTATTCCATAGTGTCTTTAGAAATTGGCCAGTGGAGGGTGTGGGGAAGGATCTGGCGAGCTGTTTGATTCCATAGTTTTTTCCAACATTAGCAGGGATTTGTATCAATGCTAGCCGGTATAATAAAGTTTCCAACATTGGATGTTTTTACCTTTTACTGAAAATAGGGGAAAACCAAAGAAGAACGGGTATCATTTGAGGACCAGAGTGGTTTTGGCCTGCACTGGCTTCTCCCTTTGCCTACCTCCCACATGCCAAGCTGCAGTGGGACCCTGTCTGTGAACTCCGCTTGCTCAGGCCGAGTGAGGGTTCCCCAGCGGGAGCCTGGTTGGGAAGCGCTTACCTACAACCTACTTGCTGATACAGCCCACTCACGACGTCTGGGCGTACTTATTGTTGTTGCAAGGAGGATACACCAGACTTCCTAACAGACGGGGCTTTACATACACGGCAACTCAAGCTAGGTTCTGGAAAGCGTTTCTGAGAGTGGCAGCTTTATTGGAAATGGCTTGTTAATGCAGTACAGCAAAGCCATTGCTCTTTTTAGTTTAGCTCTCTGCAAGCCCTGCGCCTGCCCTGCTGAACTGAGCAGCGGCCTAGCGTCTCCTGTGACCCTTTCTCCTGTCTCAGGATCGCTAGGCCCGCTGCTCCAACTCCCGGCAGCTCCCTGGTACAGAGCTGCTTTTTGTTTTTCCTCTTGGGCTTTGTAGAGGGGACCAACCTTTTCACTGGATAAAGTTGGCCTCCATCACAGCAAGCAGATGCAAACTCCACAGCCTGACATGTCCATGGAGAGCCGTGCTTGGGGTTACTCCCCTCACTAAAATCTCTTCAGCCCAGCTTGCTGTGGAAAGGAGCCAGAGGCATTAGAGGGGTTATGAGAGGTTATTAGAGATGGGAAGAAACTGAAGGCCTGACCCATCCATATTTAACTGGATTAAATCTCATTTTACCCCCAACTCCAACTTGTTTTGATCTGGGTTTTACAGTAGATCATTTGTAGAAGCTACCCAATTAATATGTTAATTTTAACACCAGATTTTGTAAAGCTTTTTTTGTTAGAGGTGGAGAAGGGATCCAAATGTTTTGATCCTATTTTTATCGTTATCTTCACTGAGTTTTTCTCACTCTGCGCTTTGCGGAGAGGAGTGAAATTTTAATAATTCACTAATATACTTTCACTTCATTAACATTTTATCATTCTGGCACTGTGCATATGGTGAACTCCTTAGTACTCTCATTAAGGGCCTGATCTTGCCCTCACACTCTCACATCCCTCCAGGTGTGGAAAACCCTAAACACAGGTGCTATTCTGCCTCTTGGAAAGAGCTTTTCTCTTTTTCCAGTAGATAGTAAACTGAACAAACCATGCAAGTTTGTTTTGTTGTGTGTTTTTTTTACACAAGGAGACATTTATACAAATATAGCAGGGATGGTGAGGTTGGAGCCAGGAACTCCAGCTGTTACAGGACTTACCAGTGTGGTCTAGAGAGTGTGAAGACACAGGGTGTTATTGTGGTATTGTTCACATCATTTTGCACTGTGGCATGTTTGGTTTAACCAGAGATTTATACTGGTATTAAAATGGTTATGAAACTTTCAGTGCCCTTCCCTGGGATAGTGCAGTACTTAGTATGAGGATGGCACAAATAACAGGTAACACCTCATATAATCTTGGTGATTATCTAAGTTTGCAGGTGTGTGCCCATGTTGTAGGAAACAGTGTCTTTTTAATTGTGTCCTCATCTGAAATTGGGTGTTGAACTTCCATGGTGATTCTCCTGCCTTTTTTTTTTTAAGCATAAAATAAGCCTCTGAATTAGCGTGTGATTTGTTACTGCTGATTACGTACTGTTAGCACACCAGATCATGTCAGATGCATTCAGAAGGCATAGGAAGCCAGGCACAGCTGAGGGGTAGACAGTGGGTAGGTACAGGAGGCTTGAGAGTGGAAAGGAAACTTCTGGAGTGTGGGCGGCAAAGAGCTAAGGGACAGGTAAGAATTTCTGGAGGTTATGTGTATTGAAAAGAGTGTGGCTGTTGGGAGACTGGAGGACAAGAGATCACGGTAATAAATACAGGAGATGTTGAGGGACCTGGCTGAGGGTTTTTACTTGTCAAATAGAATGTATTTGCTTTTAGAGGCACCAGGACAGAAACTCATCTCTTCTAAATTGGTATAATGCCATTGGAGTTAGTGGAATTACACTGATTTACACCAGCTGATGGTCTGTCCAGTGGTATTACCAGAAGAGTGAAGATGTGAAGGATGGGGGAACTGGAAGAGGTTATAGGCCTGAGCAATAGGGAGGGTGGAAGCTTGTTCAGAAGTGATAGAGAGGCTGGGCAAGTGAAGAAAGATCAAAAGGTCCATTGCAGCTATATTGAGTTTGATTTGATGACGAAATGCCCGCCAAGGGATGTCAGCAAGGCAGGCTGAGAGATGGGCTTGGCTGGAGAGCAGAGGTGGGGACAGAAAGTATGTTTATCATTGTCATGGTAGCGACTGGTGTGCGAGTGAGTAAGATCACACATGGGGTGAAAAAAAACCCCAAGACTGAGGCCACAGGAGGAGCTGGGGGAGGGGATGTGGAAGTGCAGAGCAATTGCTGGACTGGGACAAGGAGGGTCAGAAGACAGTGTCTCATGAAACCAAGGTGGGACAACTTCAGTCTGGCAGGAGGAATAGAAGAAACTTACCAAATCTTATGTAAGGTTGAAAAGGGGAGTGACATTGACTTCTTTAGAGACATCAGCTGTGAATAGTCTCTACTACAATTAGTAAACTCTGAAGAGCTGAGCTATATAAATAAGCTACATCTTAACTGGTATGTATGATTTTTTTTCTCCTGTTTTTGAAAAGTAGTCTCATGTAGTGGTGCAGCAGACCTTACTGTCCTGGGGATGGCTCTGGCAGCATCCCTGATTGACACCGTGCTGCGTGGTGCTGCTGTGGCTGCTCTGTTAAGAGCTCTGTGTCTCACTTTGCTGGGGAGTGAAGCGGCCATGTCAGCCCCCGTTTACTCTGGGGACCTCCAGCTAGAATCACAGAATCACAGACTGGGCTGGGTTCGAAGGGACCCCAAGGATCATAGAGCTCCAACCCCCCCTGCCACAGGCAGGGCCACCAACCTCAGGCCTGGAGCTACACAAGGTTGCCCAGGGCCCCATCCAACCTGGCCTTGAACACCCTCAGGGACGGGGCACCCACCCCCTCTCTGGGCAGCCTGTTCCAGCACCTCACCACTCTCTCTGTAAAGAACTTCCCCCTAAGATCTAATCTAACCCTTCCTTCCTTTAGTTTTAATCCATTCCCCCTTGTCCTGCCATTGTCTACCCTGATGGTGATGTGCCCACTGCAGTCAGGGTCCCAGGGGAGACCTTGCAGTGAGGTTATTACTCAGGAAATTTGGATGAGTGCCAGAAGTTACAGGGTTTTGATTAAATATACAGGTATTGTAGCTGTGGTTGTCATACCCTACTTACTGGGCCCCATGTTGGGGAGTGGGAACCACCGTGGATGGTCTCCCCTCTGATCTGTGACATCTGATGGGAGCAGGGCTGGGGTGTGATGAAGAAAGTCTGAGGAAAATATTGCAGCTTTGGTTTGTTTGGTGAAAAATGAGGTGCAATGTAGAAACTGGGCCTGTGTGTTAGGATGCTGTGCCCTTGTTCACAAACAGGTCTCATTACTGGAGCACCTGCAGCCCATTTACAGTCCTGGGGCAGGCTGCTGCAGCTGGAAATGGCCTGACTAGAAGTGAGACTGGCTTAATTGTGCTTAGACAAGAAAAAAGAAAAGAAAACAAACAAAAAAACCCCCACCAACATCAAAAGGGTGTTTTAAAAATCCTTTTGACTTTGTAAGCCAGCATGCCATTTCTGATGGGTGGGGACATTCCTGTTCCTCACTGGTGTCTGGTGATCTCCCTCCAGCACCTCGGAGGCAGCCAGCCTGGGTTGGAAAGTCATTGTCTTTAGAAGCAGAAAACAGTTTGGCTTTCCAAGTAGAATGATTTCTTTCTTTCCAAGGGGCTGGCATCCCCTCTGTGTCCCATGAAGCTTTTGGGACATGAGGGCCTGCATGAGGCCAGGTGACAGCCTTGCTCTGGTTCTTCATGGGCCAGCATTGAGGCCATGCATCCTCAGAAATCACCCTCGCTGATGCAGAGTGTGGCTGTAGGATCGGGCTGCGTGCTCCTTCATCCCTCTACCACCATCTTGGACAGTTGTACAGAAGTGTTGGAGAGATGTGACTGATGAGGAAAGGGCCAGGCACACATATATAGCCCTTGAGACCCTTACTGAGGGGATAATTTCACAGTGCCATTAGCAAAGGCTTTTTTATCCAACACCACCCCCCATGTTATCTGCAAGAAACAGCAGCCCAATGATAAGAAGAGTGTCAGTCTTGCCCCCTCTGCCTTAGAGGGTCATGTCCCAGGCTGTTCCCTGCATGGGCTGTGCTGGGTTAATTTGAATCATGCTGCCTCCCTTCTTGCTTTTCTTGTGCAAAGTGTTTTCTGTTCAAATGAGGATGCCTGTTCACCGTGTCATGTGGACAGTTCAGGAATTGCTCTGAAATCTGGAGCAGGATTATCTTCTTTTTTTCTGTGTAGTAATTTTCATCCTGAGTTTGTGGTCAATCTCTTACTACTGTTAGCTACTGCTAATTGTGGGGGCCTAAGAGGTGGGACCACAGAGCAGGATGTGTTCCCAAGCACCCTGCTCTGTCATAGTGTGGAAAAAAGATTTTCTTCCTGACCCCAAAAACCTACAGTCTAAATAAGGTATTTGGAGCAAAAATTACTCCAGTATAGAAGTGTCTACACCAGTAGAATTATTGATCCTGCTTTCATACTTCACATGCTTTATTTAAGTTCCTGTCACCTGCTAATAAAACATGAACATTGGGGAAATTTGGAGGGTATGCACAGTATTAAAGGCATTTCTTGAGCAGCTGCTACTGGCCTGCTTACCTTCAGTGGATTTCTTACTGTCAAAACCACTTTTAGCACATGAATGAATGGTCAGGAAACCACCTAAATATTGATTAATACAGACAGAAACTGCCCTCCCATTTCTTGCTTATTCAAAATAACAATGACAAAGTCAGGCAGCAGGATTCAGCTCGTGGGCTGTTGGGAAGAGCTTGTTTTATGTCAAAAGGAGAGCTTTGTTTTGATGTAGGCTGGCCAGTAGCAGTGCTGGGAATGAAACTTTTGTTTCCAGATGTAAGGGACAGGAGGTTCAGCCCAGGAACAGCATTTGTAGGCAAGGAAGGGCCTTGACTTCTACAAGTACTGAAGCAAGCAGCAAGTACTGAAGCCTGTTGGAAAATCTAGCCAGTTGTTTCTTCTGGTGCCAACATGGGCACAAACTGTGGCAAAAATTGAAGCTTATCCTTTTTTGTGCCAAAATCTGTCGACTCTGATTGTCCTAGCTGATATCAATGAAGATTTTGCCTGAGCAAAATAGTCTGGTATTTGATCACATCAGTGGCTGATGTTTAAGCATCGCCTTCGTGTGTTCATGAGGAGCTCTCATGGGACACAGTGGTGGTTGCATCTGATTTTATGGATGTGGGATTTGATGTTCCATTTCCATCATTGATACACTGATGGTCATTATTAATTTGTATTCCAGTGGTAGGTAAACAGTGTTAATACTTGGGTCTTCCCCAGACATCCTCGCTCTTTCAAGTGCAGTCTTCATGGACGCCAAAGGTGATTTATGTGAGTATTCCCACTTTGGCAGTGTGAGTGATGCACATACATCTCTTTGAAGCCAGCAGATGAGAAGACCTCTTTATACACAGATATGCTGCAACATAGATTTATGTTGCTGTAACTGTGAAATCTGTATCTTGTTATGATCAGCATGCAATCCATTACTTGTTTGCACAACATTCAGCACTTGACCAGCCAATGAAGCAAGGAGCAGAAGGCTAAACAGCCCCCTGGGCACAATGTGTTGGCTTTTTCTGACTTGCAGACCCTTACCCTCATAGGCTGATCTCAAAGGCTTGTGACTATGGGAGCGGGTGAAGATGGGCTGTCAATGCCTGATGGCTGATGACTGAGCCCAGTTAGCAGCTTTTCCCTGGGTTAGTGTACTCATTGTGTCTCTTTCTTGGGCACTTTACGGAACTGCAAGAAGCTAGTTGTCTTTAAATTTGAGTTTAATTGGGCAAACTTATTAAGGAGGAGACAGACAGACAGACAGCTGTGGACAGCAGGATGACTGAAACCTTTTAATAGCCAGTAAAACTAACCTTCTCCTACAATGCCTAAGAACTGCTTCACCTGCAACCTGCAGGAGGGAAACAAGGTTAGATTACAGAAATGCATGTAATGTGTTTATTACAATGTGTTAATTACCACTGCTAATAGTTATCCTTCATTTTTAAAGCAACTTCCTGCAACATAAAAAAATGAAACGTACATTTTCACCTCTCTTTGTCAGTCAGAAGTCCAGGAAGAGATTCCTGTTGCACTTCTATCTTGTGGTATAAAGTCATGCAACTCCACTGAAGTCAGAGGTGGGTAGCTGGGGAGAGGAGAGCTGCTTTTTTTACTAGAGAGCTTTAATGCAACATTGTTTTATTTCTGCACATTAAAGTTAATAAGACAGCAAGTGTATTTTGAAGTTAAGTCTTTCTAGGATCTCTGTATGTTAAATAACTGCAAACAAACTTTACAGTCGCTCTATAGGTCCTTGTGATATATCATTTTGAGCTGCCTTCTATCTATTACGTTTTATCTGCCTGCAAAATCCATTTCTAATTCTGGCCATATCTCCTTTGCAATCACTTGCCAGAAATCTATTCCCAGGATTCTCCTTATTTTAGTGAAATATCTCTGCTTCAGCACCTTTCCCAAGGTGGCTGATCTAATCACAGCACTATCAGTTATCACTTCTCATTTCCTTTACTAGCTCTGTCAAATGCAATGCACAGCCTAACAAAGTGACATTCAAATACTCCCAGTGACCAGAGCTATTTCCCTCTCTTTTACTCTGCAAAGCTGGGATTGTATGTGGGTTCTTAAACACGTGCCCTTTGCTCCAGGAATGTGGCGCGCTGTGAGAAGAGTTAATATTAAGCAGATGAAATAGCTGCCTCTTTGTTTGTCAAAGGTAAGTTCCTTTGTAATGACCATCTGGATGTTAAACGCCACATCCACGGCCTCTTTTTCTCAGGTAGAGGAGAGCAAAGCTTCATTCCTGCCGACTGGCAGGAGAGCCCTACCTTGCCATCAGAGAAATAAAATTTGTCACCTTGCTGTTCCTAGCCTCCATTCCTGCCTGTTTATATAGACATGTTTATGTTTTAAAGGTGAGTGTGACTGCACACAAAGGTCAGTGTGTACCAACCCGGGTGCTTGTGTTTCTCAAGGAAAGAGTCACCTGTGTAGTGGGATCCTCTGTTAAGGTTAAATGCGGTTTCTATGGACACAGGTCCAGCAATAGCATCTTTTTTTCCTTGGGTGACAAACCTCTTAGTGTTATCTTAGATTGCTATCACAGACTAATACTTGTTTTAATAAGTCTGTGGCTGACTACTCCATCCGCTCTGGAAGATAAAGTTATCCACGTGTGTCCTCGCAGCCCTTCCTGCTTTGCGCCATTTAACACATGCTGTCACGAGCCCTGCTTTGCAGCACTCTCATTTCTCTGTTGGCTTTTGCAAGGGCTGAAGTCTAAATCTTGATTATTTATTTTTTTTTTTTTGGAGAAAGCAGGGAGCAGGCTCTCACCAGACTGGCCAGGAGCATGGGGAGAGCCCTCTCCATGCACCTGTCCTGGCTCCAGAGCACCTTGAAGCGCAGCATGGTGCTGGGAGTTTGCTTGGAGCAGCACAGTTCTGGATTTCTTCAGAAGTCCTACAACCTGTGTTTTTTTTCTTGTGTTTTGTTTTTTGTTTTCCCCATTGTTTGAATCAAATAAGCCTGCCTTGCAGTCTGCAGCAGATCAACAAGCATACTTTCCCTGTAGCCTGTTACAGAAGGCTGCAGAATTGCGTTTGTTTCAGACAGCGAGAGGAAAAATGAGGGAGACAGGTTCTAAGCTGACAAAAAGAACTAGTCTGATTTGTTGTTTATGGCCCACAGTACAATGCAAACCAGGTGCTCTGCATTTCAGTTCCTTGGCACATATTTGATGGGCCTTGTCACAGCCTGGCAGCTTCCAGGGCAAGGTGTTTGCTGTCCCTCGGATGCTGTTCTCCAGTCGTCTGTGGAGGTGCAGACTGGGGAACATCTGCCCTGACAGGGGATGGCAGACTGAGATTCCCTCTGTCCTTAAATGGTAATTTCCAGTACAGCTAACTAATGAGGATGGTGGCAAACGGCTTAAAAAACTCCTCATTGTTGCCTTCTCTTCTAGCTGTTTCTTCGCTGTAGGACGGTAGAAAAATCTCTGTTAAAATAATAATTAAATGCTGACAGTACTAAATTTCCACCCAGCGTGAGCTGGCAGCAGTTGCAAACCAAAATATTAGGTCTTTAAAGAAAAAAACCCCAACCTGATTAAATACCTCTGTATGTTTTTCTGATTAGCTATTCTTAAAAAGAGCATGTGGCTGTAATAGAAGGGTGTACTTGACAGCAGCAATTGCTTTTTTGGGGAAAGGTAAAATACTCCAGTTGTAATGTGTGTATGTGTGTGTTTGAAAGGATTTCTTGCTGATCTTAGCTATGGGGATTTATATCTTACTAATCAAGCGTTTTTAAACGCCACCATGAAATCTCCCTGCCAGGAAGTATGTGAAATCCCCTCAATAGTACATTTCTGGAAAGAACAGTTAGTGACTAATGTGCTCGGGGTTGTGTTTTGGTCTCTTTTTTCCTCTTCTCTGGCTAGACAGAGCTGATCTCGCACTGGAGAGTTGAGCAGCTGTGGTGGACCTTGCTGTAGCGATGATGATGGGGAGCGGGGTCTTGTCCTGCATGGGTTTCTGCCCCAAAGAGGTTGCTGTGGTGGGGAGGACGTTAAGCAGGGTGAGGATTTGGAAGGGGGAGAGGGAGTGGTGCTGGGAACAGAGACCCCTGTTTTCCCCATGCCCACTCATGGCCAGTGCTCCTGCTCTCAGAGGCAGGCTGACACTGGCTCTCTTGACTGTATTTTATTAAAGCATTGTTGGCTGAGGAGACTGCAAAGTAAAAACTGTCATAAGGTGCACTTACAGGCTGCCACATTTTACTGCCTGTTTCTTCCTTTGATGTGCTGTACCATATATTTGCTCCAGTGTGCTCCGTAGCAGTGTTCCAGGGGCTGATGCCTACAGCATGAATATGCCTGGAGCTCCTTCAGGTTGTCTTTTAGAGATGCTGCTGTAGTGAGGAGGGGAAGAGCTGATGCTGGTGGGGACTTCAGCCACTGTGGGAGGGTTGTGGTTGCCACTGGCCCTATAGGAAGCCTGGAAGTTTAAGAGGGTTCAGTGGGCTGATGAGCATTCCCTCTCTAAGAGCTGGGAGTGTCTCTGAAAGCTGTGTGCCCTCTGTGGCCAGAACAGACTTCCCAAGCGTGTGCGGAGTGTGGAAGGACGTATCAGGGCAACTCATGGTCTGTGGTGTATTATGGGACCAGCCCTGCAAGCCACCGCAAGGTTGTCCTCCTCTCTCCTCCTCCTGGCCCTTCCTTCCACGCTTACATTTGAGAAACCAAGGAAGCAGGGGGGTTAGGAGAGAGGTTTTGTAAATCAGTTCAAACTGTTTTGTTTGAAGATTCGGTGTAGGGTAATGCAAACTTCTGTTTTGTTAATATACTCCTGTCTGCACCCAGAAGTGTCACATGAACAGTGATCTCAGAAACATCATTTCTGCTACCTGAAAGACATAGGGAAGGGTTCACCTGAAGGGATTCGCAGGAGGCTCAGCATCACGTGCTTACAAATTCACTCAGCACTTTTACTGGACTCTGTTAAGGGTGACTGGAATATTCATCTTTTCCCTGGGAGCTGTATAAGTTACATACAGATTTTTTTTTCCTCACTATGCAATCCAGAAAGCAATTTCTTAGGAAGAGTGGTTCCAGTTTAATCTCCAGATTATCTGTTGTTTCTTTTTCCCCTCAAGATAAAGCAGCTGAATAATCAGCTAACCCAAAATCAGGCAGAGTGGGGAATGGAGTTTGGGTGTACGTGTAGGGAGCCAGATTGAGGAGTGCTGCTTTAGGTTGCAGCGTTTCAGCTCTAGGGTCTGAGTACATCAGTTGGAGGTAAGTGCAGGTGCTCCAGTGAGCCTGGTCATGGCCCAGGAGTTGGGTTCTGAGCCCCCCTGGAAACACCCCAGATTTGGAAAGCAGAGCAAAAGGCATGTTTCTGCAACTGTTCACTGGAGATTTTTTTGTTTTCCCCAATTAAATGCAATGACCAAGAGAAAATTTTGGCCTGTATTTCCCTCCTGTACGAAGATGTGCCAAGCAAAGAAGAGATGGGGTCAGGGGGATGCCTGTGGTTGTCTGAGTCTCTGCCTGTGTCCATCCTGGCCCTGTCCGGAGGCAGCCTGGCCTATATCACCACCTACAACTACCTGAAGGGAGGTTGTGGAGAGGTGGGCGATGGTCTCTTCAGCCAGGTGACAGGAGATGGGACAAGGGGCAATGGCAAGAAGCTGTGCCAGGGCAGGGTCAGATTGGACATTAGAAACAAATTTGTTACTGAAAGAGTTGTCAGGGCCTGGCACAGGCTGCCCAGGGAGGGGCTGAGTCACCTTCCCTGGGTGTGTTCAAAAAAGGGTAGATGAGGTACTTAGGGATATGGTTTAGCTTAGGATGAGAATTGTTGGACTCCATGATCTTCCAAGGTCTTTTCCAGCCTTGTGATTCTGTGCTCTCACTGATGGCTGCTGGCTTGGCTGCCCTATCACAGTACCACAGGGTGGGTGCCCATGCCATGTGCCCTGGCCTGTACATCCCTCTGCAGTGTGCCGTGGGGGAGCTCAAGTCCCTCAGCATGGGGACCCTTCCTTATGAGAATCGGCCACCGCTAAACCTCAGTGGCAGACAGTGGCTCTGAGAGCCTGGCCCTCCTATCTCCAAGTTCACTGGGCCCTTAGAGTACTGGGTTGAGACAAATGATTTCTCTGCTGACATTTCTGTACTTGACCCTGCAGAGTGCAAGTTAGCCAAGCCGTTCCAGGCCATTAATCTCCAATTGCACTTGTCAGGTATTATATTCATTAATCCAGGGCCAAACAGTGGTTCAGTTGTCAGCACAGACCATGGTAAGATTTTTTTCTTAGCTCCTGGTTTGTGCCGGGTTAGTATCTGGGTAGTAGTGTTTGCAGTCATGTAGACAGATGGCCTTGATTTCACCAGTGGCTGCCCCAAAGCTGGGGCTCAGCATTAATTCATCCACAAGACGTGATTTCAGAACCAACCCCTCTTCCTGTGCTCAGGTGGCTGGTTTGGTGAGAGCCAGCTGCTGCTCACATACCTGCAACGGGGGCTGCCTGCTATTAGGTCTCCTGTGTTGTTCACCATGTAGCCCAGGATACCTAATGTGCTGCTCACAGAGGGTTCCTGACCAGCCAGGCTGCTTTTTCACCCTGTGGGCACGGTTGGGATGGAGGTGGGTGGTGTTACACATTCACACACTGAACTTACTGCCTCCTTTTGCAGAGGAGGAACGCTCCAGGCATCCCGTGGCAGAAACTCCCCTTATTCTTGGACACTGCCCAAGGGTTACTCATCACAACAATAATTGCTAAAAAATAACGATGCCGAGTACCGAGACGTGCAGTGCTTTGATATGCCAGGCTGTGCTGATTGTGTGTGGAGGGGCATCCTTTTGTGGCTTGAATCGCTATAAAAGGCTTCAAACAGCCTTTCCCTGGCAAACTGCTGGTACCCTTAGTTGGGAGTTTGTCTGAGCAAGTTTTGCAAGCTCAGTGCTGCTGTACACATATCGATCTGCTGCTGCTCCTGAGGTGAAAACTGTTTATCTTTTAATACATTAAGTTCTGCTGGCACTGTTCTGTGTGGAAGTCTTGTTTTGAAAGTATAAGAAAAACAAGAAGGAAGAATGTTGAGATGTTTTAACACAGCAAAAAGCATTTTCTTCCTACACAGTGCCATTTCAGAGAGGGAACAGCTTCTCCTCCAGTTCTGTTTTGGTTTAGGTCTCTCTCTTCTGAGATTTAAACATATGTTTCTATGGGTTCCTCAGCTGGTGTGTGTGTGTTGATATAGCTACTGACATAATGCGCTTTCCACGTTTGCACCTGATGTTTTTGCTGTGTGTCTCTAAGCTTAGCAGACTCCTCAGGTCCTTTAACAAAACTGAAACATGGGGGCTTTGGGGTTTTTTCTGAGAAAAACATTATGTAATTACCAACAGGGAAAAGAAAATATGAGGAAGTTGCTTTTTATCCTGATGTCTGTGGGATTTCTTACCACCCACCGATCAATTGCCCTTGTGCAGCAGATGGGGACTGTGATGCTCCAGGTGGCTGGGTATCACCTGGCAGGCTGTGGCACACCTGGAGCATCATCCAGATGTGCTGGGTGTCTGTGGAGTGTTGTCACTGCAAGGCTTGCCCTTCTCTTGGGAAGCAGCTGGAGGCAGTCCGTGCTGGTGATGCAGGCAGCGTGCTCTGGCTTTGAAGCTGGTGCTGCTTCAGATGTGGGACAAAGCAGGCTTTTCCAGAAGTGCCTGGGTAAAGCTGGAGCACACATCTATTGGAAAGCTGTGTCTGTCCATGTAAGCGTCTGTGATCACTCACAAACCATCCCTCTTTTCAGCAGAAACAGAAGGGAACGTGTTCTGGAGCTGTTGGGGCTGCTGTGCCTGGCCATAGGAGACTTTGCTTTCAGATTTGATTTGTTTGTGGGATTTTGTCCTAGCTGAAATAGCATTTGAGGAGATACAGGAGCAACTTTAACCTCTGTTCAGGCCATCTGCAGAGTTGATGTTGATTATCAGAGGCTGGGATAAAATCTTGGTCCTAATGAAAGATCTCAGTGACTCTTTAGGATTCTGAGATCATCTGTGGTAGGTTGACCCATCACCTCTGCTAGATACTCCAAAAGAGACTCTGGCAGGCCACAGGAACATAGTTCTCTAATTTTTCTTTTCTTAATTGCTCCTGTTTTCCTGGTTTTCTTTTTTGCTTTCCCCCAAATACAAGCATTATTATGTTTTATCCTATGTCCCATGCCTGCATTCTTCAGCTAATAAAGGAAAGGAAATGGTCATGCTCTGATTTTGGTCTTTAAAAAGCAAAAGCATCTTGATTTTGTTACGTTTTTGGACAGGCTATAAGGGATAAAGTCAAATGTGTCTGAGGATAAATGTATACTGTCATACTGAGTGCAGAGTGGTTTGGAAGTAAGTTTTGGGGGTTTCCTGTAAAAATTAAAGGCCCCAAATAAGCTGAAGTGATTTTTAATGCTGTGCTTGAGACTTTTTTCCCTCAGTTCTTCAGTTGTGTGCAGGAGATCCAGTTTCTGAAGTGATGTTGAATAATGCCTAAATTGTATAGTCTGGGTGTAATTAGACTTGAGCTGCTGCTAGGACTGCTCTCAGACTTAAGTGCTTTAGGCTGATGTAGGTGACTTCCTGCCATAAATACCACCCAGTTTATATTTTCTGTGGTGTGATTTCATTACAAACCCCCCACTCATTCATCTGCCTGCCCACGATTGCTTTGTGCATTGTTCAAAAGGACATTATCACCCTTTTTTTGGCAGGCCAACACAATACCAACCTGCCCTTATGCTGCAGCTGTTCCCACTGTTGGGGTAAGGCAGTCACAGGGGATTCCCATCCCCAGGATCCACCTTTTGGTTTGGCAGCTCCTTGTAAAGCCATAGTTGCAAGTTTCACTTTCCACAGGGATGTTCCTTTTCTTTTTGCTTCTCCCAGGCCAGCTAAGCAAAAACTGTTGGAGCCTGCTCCTATCTGTCGTCATGCTGTGGGCAGCCATCCTCTCCTCTTCCCAAATACAGGAGATTTCCAGTTAATTGTCTGGAAACAGGGGAGGGGGCAGGATTTTTTCCTGCCGCTTTCTCGTTACTCTCTCCTGTGCAGCTGCTTATTGTTTTGCCTTAACTATTCATACTTGAAGATTTCTGAGTCTGAGAAGAGGCTGGATACTGTGAACCCTTAAAGAACAAGATTAGACGAGGTGGAGCTGGCTTTGATTGCCACTTTGGTGTGTGATGCTGTCTGGGCTCTCCTCACTGCAGCACAGATGAAAGCGTGTGTTTATTCCCAAAATAAACAATAACCTGATGCTCACCTGAGTTTAGCTATTTACTTGAAGGACAAATGTTTCTTTAGAAATGAGCAGGCTATTAAACAAATCTGTGTTGGGCACTTTAATTGCAGTGTGTGATGAATCCTTTGAAGTTTCATTACCTATTAGATACTTGATTCAAAAGTTGCCTTTTGCAATAGCTGGAGGTTTTTTATTTGCCTGAGAATATTAACATTTCTGTTTCAAGCTTTGAAAGAGCAAACTTTCTGAGCATGATTATGAACATTAGGTTAATGCATAATCCCCACTCAGAGGTTCTCCTAGATTTCCATGTGTTTGTTTAGAGGCTGTTCAAAGGTGCTTAACTTTAATTGCCATTATGTGAGCACACAGAAATAAGGACCCAAGAGTCTTATCAATTATTCTGTTCACAAATTCATTTTTAAATCATCTCAGAGATCTTCTAAGTTGGATTTACATTGAAGTTATTGGGAGGTGTAAAAGTTTTCATCTAAAATGGGGAGAAGGTTCTGTCGCCTTTCTATTTAAATGCTTAGTGGTTACACCTTTTTTTTTGGTCTTTGTGTCTGAGGATTAATTTGTTTTCTGTGACATTGTTTCTTGCAGGTATTTTACCTGCCTTGCATGTGGACATGCAAACTTTTAGCTGCCCATGTGGAAATAATAATAGAGGTCTGCTTAGAAATGGCATGAATGACTGAGGTTCTGTGGCTTTTAGTGAGCTGTAAGTTCTTAAGTACCTGAGTTGGAACAGAAAAAGGACTTCACCTCTTAACAGGCTTTGAAAAAAATTACTGAGAGGGCGAGAACCAGGACAGCATAACTGAGAGGTGGCTGGACCTGCATCTTCCACCATCTGAGAGATAACTTTTGGTAGTCACAGTTCCTGCTTCAGCATCTTATCTAAACATCCATGAAGTCCACAGGGGAATTTAGAGTGAGTCATTGTTGAGTAAGAAACTGGAAATGTGTTTCTAGAATGCAGGAAAGAACTGTTGTGTGGGGAAGAGCTCTACAGTGCAACCTGCCCGATACCAGGAGGTCACAGTAAGATTGAGAGAAGAAAAAAGCCCTGCTTTGTGCATTATGCTGCCAAGCAGTATAGGAAGCAGGTTTTTATGTGGTTGTATTGTAGAATCAAGAATTGATTTCTAGAGATCGTAGAGAAATACCCTGTAGTTACTACATAGAAATACCCTTTAGTTAATGCTGTGTGTAACCCAAACTCTGAACAGCGCGGTGTGGTTATCCTCATCAGCTTCCTTCTCCTGCCCTGTAGGTCTGAGTGTTGTCCTTGAAGTTACCAGGTTCTGCCCAGCTCCTTACTGGTACCTGCCCAAAGCCTTGTGCTTTACTTTGTCTGGCACAGCGTTCCCCCCACTGGCACAGTTGACAATCTCCAATCCCAGTCAGCCTTCAGGTCATTCTCCACTTTGGCTTTTCTTTTTTCTTTTTTCCATTCTTTTTTAAACAATGTTTTTAAATTCAGGGGTAACTAAAATGTTTGATGTTTCAGTGGGTTTTTTACATTCAATATTTCCAGTTAAAATTCTCCCCCTTTCTAACAACACACCTGGGGTGTGTTTGGTGGGAGAAGGTTGGTCAGGTTTTCAGTAGGAAATTTCAGTTTTTTACTGAAAGAGTTGTCAGGGCCTGGCACAGGCTGCCCAGGGAGGGGCTGAGTCACCTTCCCTGGGTGTGTTCAAAAAAAGGGTAGATGAGGTACTTAGGGATCTGGTTTAGTTTAGGATGAGAATGGTTGGACTTGATGCTCTTCAAAGGTCTTTTCCAACCTTGTGATTCTGTTAGAATAAAACTTCTCATTTGCAGAAACCCTGGATGTTCTGGTTTCTGGGTCGCAAGCCCTGTGTGCATTTCCAGGGTATCATGAAAAACAGTCACCACCAGATTTTCAGAGTTCTCCAGGAACAGAACAGAGTTCTCCCTCCATTAACGTGAATCCCAGTTAATTTATTCCCCATTCCATAAACGTTATCCCCTACCAGTCCAAAGGCTGTCATTATGCTGCTGTCATTAACCATCTGTTTAGCATGTAAAACTCCTCGGGGCAGGGATCCTATCTTTGCTTTGTACTGTGTAAAGCCGAGCCTGTAGCTGACACTTGAGAAACAATTAATGATAATGCAGCTCAGTAGGATACTCGGATACCAAGCTAATAAGAGTGGTATAAATGCCTGGCTGGATGGGATTAGAGGGAACTTCTGTGTCCCAGTGGTTCGTCTTCAGCAGGTGAAGGGAAATAGTCTTAAAACATCATCTGACAAGGAGCAGTGAAAAAACACACGGTGTTTCTGAAAGGTGGGAAAGAGTCAGCGGTGCAAGAGAATCCCAGTTTCAGCATGTGTCTGTGTTTGGCTTTATTATAATGATTACTGTTCCTCTCTACCGTAGACTAAGGGCTAATTTCAGAGCGTTAATCTCATTAGCGCCCGCCTTTTCCTTTGCCTTATCAGTTGTGGCTGTATGGTATTTTCCTTTGTATCTTAATGATCCCTGTGTGTTGGGGGTGGGGGGGAGAGAGGGAGAGAGACGCGGTAGATTTTCATCTTATGTTAATCCATCAAAATCAAGTTAGTTGGGAGTGATGGAGGAGGCGCGTGTGCGCGCAGACGTCAGCGCCCAGCTGAAAGCTTGCCAGTTGCCCAGCAACCTTCCCGGAGGAAGATGGATGTCCTGCCACCCGCTCCGCTTTTAGCTGAGCCACAATGTATTCCCGGTGCCGCATCCTCTGTGCACGCAGGGGATGGGCGTGCGGGCTCAGCCGGTGGGGAAGGCAGAGTCCCTCAGTAGTTGGCTCTTGTGCCCAGGGCAAGATAAAAGGCATTCACACCATAAAACTGTTAATTCAGTTGACTTCATCATGTAGGTTTGGGAGCAGGCATTGAGAGCTCCTTCACATCGCTGGCATTGCTCTACCCCTCCCTTGGGCTCTTAAAGCCACATTGCCAGCATCATTTCTCCTTCCTTTTTAGAAAGGCCCTTATCTGTGATAACATACAAAACCGTGGGCTGCAGGAGCTCAGCAGATGCTGTGCGTGTCGCTGACCTGTCACTCTTTGATGCTTTCTTTAGTTGGGGAACTAGGCTCAGCCAGGGCAGGATCTGATCTCTGCTTGGGCTGTGCTCCCCTGTCCCGTGGTTGCCCGGCATTCAGGCTCCTGGTTGCACACACAGTGGGGCAGGCACCATCGGGATGCAACCTGGGAAGGCTCTGGAGAAAGGAAAGAGCCATTTCTGTCAGAGAGTGTTGTGTAATGCCAACATTTTGAAGCTAAACAGGACTTGACAGTGTCTCCTTAAATTTATGGATTATTTAATTACTCTAGGATACGGTTATTCACTATTTGGATTTCTTTAGGAGATGTGCCAGTCTTGCACTCTAGAATGGCTATAAAATTCTTGCACATTTACAATGGTTGGAACTAAATCATGCTGAGAAGCCCACACAAAATCCTACCTGTGTAATCACAGATATCTTTAATGGCCTGGCTCTGGTGCCTTTATTTATGTTGACAAGCTCTTTAGTGAGGGGTTGATTCAGGAAAGCAGCTATGAATGTACTTGACTTTAAATCTTTTAATAGTCCCGTGGAAGCTAATGAACCTCTTGGCAGGTTGAAACCTGACTGTGAGCTTTGCTGGATCTGGACCTGTGTGAGCAGTGTCATTGGGCCAGCGGGGCCTGGGAGCCTGGGGGAGAAAGCAGTGGCCACACTAGCTCAGGTGCCATCGGATTGGGTTCCTTGATCAGTGCAAATTAGGGTGCAGAGACACAAAAGAAATATCAGGGGAAGCACCAGCTATCCTAAGGGGGAAAAAACCCCATACAGCCACACAGTACAGCTGAGATAAATCTGCCCCAACCCAAGAAATACTGCTCCAGTTTCATTGCTGTTCCTCCCTCCATCACCCCAGCAGGAGCAGCTGTTTGTGGGCACGCAGCTGCTCTAAAGCTCTTCCTCCCAGCCCTGTCCTGGAGTGACTCCATCCCTGTGCCCGTGATGGCCTCAGTGCGATGGTATTTGTATCAGCAAGCAGGGGAAACCTGCAGCAGCAGTGAGCTGGGAACGGTTCAGCATGGCTCTTGCTCACTCTGTGCTTACATATGTGGCAATTACATGCCCTTTCAAATGCGCTTTTTGGTGGCAAGCTATTTATCATCCGACTATTGAACTTGATATGTCCTAAAGCATATGGTGTGTCGTGACTGAAAAGCTGCTGTTCTGTCTCCTTGTTCTTTCCTGTTTTTGTTAAAGTCCTTCAGCTGTAGAATGATTCCTTCCATCACCTGGACGGCAGAGGTTTGTTGAGTGACAGTGCTGTTGGT
Source organism: Porphyrio hochstetteri (assembly GCA_020800305.1). NCBI lineage: Eukaryota > Metazoa > Chordata > Aves > Gruiformes > Rallidae > Porphyrio > Porphyrio hochstetteri. Next base: position 2,992,723 of record CM036908.1, read on the forward strand.
TGTACCTGGGCTGTTCCTGCAATGGCTGTACTCGGGGTGGCAGAGAGAAGTACCTGGAAGCAGAGTATCAGAAATGCACAAGGAGGGATGTGTCCAGAATGTAGGTGTGTTTATTTCTTGGGAAACAAGGAAGGAGGATGAAAAATTAACACCAGGACTACCAGATGGGTAACAGCAAAAGGCTACTACATAGTAAGGGTTTAATTGAATGAGTTATGGGTTGTTAGTGAGAAACATTTCTTACAACAGAAAGTATGATCAGAGAACAAGTGGTCTTGCTCCTGTCCCAGCCTGAGCACCGCTCTGGCTATATGCACCCTTTATTATGAGAGTCTGGCATCTGGATCTCCCTTAGAATCATAGAATCACAGACTGGTCTGGGTTGGAAGGGACGCCAAGGATCACAGAGCTCCAACCCCCCTGCCACAGGCAGGGACACCAACCTCAGGCCTGGAGCTACACAAGGTTGCCCAGGGCCCCATCCAACCTGGCCTTGAACACCCCCAGGGACAGGGCATCCACCCCCTCTCTGGGCAGCCTGTTCCAGCCCCTCACCACTCTCTCTGTAAAAAACTTCCCCCTAAGATCTAATCTTCAGCTGACCCCAGCAAGGACGGGTCCGTCTCCTTTTGACAGAGATAGTGGTTTACTGCTCGTGTGTTCCCATTTCAGGCAAAGGTCAAAGAAAGACTTTTCTTCCCATGGTTAGATTAACTTTCTTCCCTCCCTCCTTCACTGAGGAGCCAGGTGGGAATGTGCTGTAAGCTGCATTCTGTAAAGAGTGTCAGTTGGGGTCTGCTGACCTGGCGTTGTAAGGCCCTCCTGATGAGCCCGGTTCTGCCCTACCATCCTGCCGTTACCTCATGCTGTACTGACACAAAAAAGGGTTGTTTCCCACCTTAAAGGACTTATCTTCTAAGAAATTATCCTGTAGTGTGCACAGGTTAGCTGTTAGTGTCCATTACGGATGGAGGAAGTGTTCCAGCCCTGCCCCTGTGTGGTGGGGCTCACCTGGCCGGCATGGTGCGAATGCCCTACGTGCAGCAGGCACCCCTCCGTGGCCAGCAGAGAGAAATGGGTGCTTGGGGTGTGAATCACCCCAGAGCAAGGAATGCTTCTGATCTGGGCCAGGTGATTGTCTCCATGAATGCCACGCCATCACTCTTCTGGAGCTCAGATGACCAACGTGGATGTAGGCAGAGGTCAGCACTTCACAGCATCCTAGACTATGTGATACAGGTCACAGATGTAATGCCCAACCAGGCCCACAGAGTGGCTTCACTTACCTGCCGTATCTAGAGCTTGATCACTGCTTTCCCTTAGGATGAGGAGGAATCAAGGTCACCCGGTGCCATCCAGGGGGGTGTCCTAGAGAAGCATGGAGGAAGAGTAGGGAAGCCAGGTAGTCGATCACAAAGAGCTACTAAAGCAGCAACAAGAATATCTTCTCTTATTTGAGACCATTTAATCTTTTTGAATGACTAATATAATATTTATAATATTATAGTAGCTGTAATAACTTGCTTAAAAATTAAAAATAGTTAATGGGTGAAGTGGAATAAGCGTGTTGAATGCTTCTCACTGGATTGCTGCTGTGCCTCCTGCTAGAAAAGTTTTATTTAAGTGCATAGTTTTCTTCCATTTTAAGAACACTGACAGGAGCAAGCACACTAGCTCTGTGTTCCCTTCTGGATGCACACCAGGCTGATGGCATTTATAAGCTCCCTGTCCGGTACGTGTCCTGGCTAGCTGGAGCACCACCTCCTACCAGCAGATGAAGTGTCCTCAGGCAGAGGGCGGCATTTCAGTGAAATCCATTGATCTGGCTGGTGCTTCTTTGTGGTGCAATACTTGGTCTTTTGTAGTGGGTGAATTTTATATATTATTTTATATATTATTGGATAAGATTCCCTTAATTCCTGGGAGGTTGGCCCCAGGCTCAGACCAGCTCCCAGGAAGGTGCAGTTCAGTGCTTTCCCCATGCAGTTGAAAGCTCTGCTGTGGTTGAAGACCCAAACTGCTGAACACAGCCCTTGGTTGGGCACTGTTAGAGATACTGTAGAGAACTTGGACCTGTGTCATGGGGAACTTGATCAGGATACAGTGCTGGTTTGGATTTGATGTAGTTGGGCGGTGTAAAACTTAGCAGATAGCCTCATCTCACAGAGGTGTGCCCCAAGGCATTTTGTGCAAATAGTGGTAGTCTTCACAGCACTGAAGGCTTCATGTCTGGATGGGTTGCATGGATATTGTTAATTGAGAGGTGATAAAGCATGTACAAAGCAGCAAGGTCATCATCTAGAAGAATGAGGTGGAGACACCTAGCTGGAATTGGTAGTATTTTGCCACTCATAAACTTCGCTGTGGGATGGTTTAGTCTTGGTGTGAACTGAAGCCTGATATGGGATGGGTTGACTGATGGAGATGGGGTAGGGAGCAAGGGAGGGAATATATTAAAAAGAAGGGACCTTCTCAGAGGCCTTCTCATATCTTTGGCCTGTCATAGAATCATAGAATGGCATGGGTTGGAAGGGACCCCAAGGGTCATAGAGCTCCAACCCCCTGCCACAGGCAGGGCCACCAGCCTCAGGCCTGGAGCTACACAAGGTTGCCCAGGGCCCCATCCAACCTGGCCTTTAACACCCCCAGGGATGGGGCACCCAAGCCCTCTCTGGGCAGCCTGTTCCAGCCCCTCACCACTCTCTCTGGAAAAAACTTCTCCCTAAGATCTAATCTAACCCTTCCTTCCTTTAGTTTTAATCCATCCCCCTTGTCCTGCCAGTCTCTGCCCTTTGAACAAGCTGATTCCCCTCCTGTTTCTCTGCTCCCTTCAGGGACTGGAAGGCTGCAATGAGGTCCCCCCACAGCCTTCTCTTCTCCAGGCTGAACCAGCCCAGCTCCCTCAGCCTCTCTTCGTAGGGGAGGTGCTCAAGCTCCCTCTGATCATCTTTGTGGCTCCTCTGACCCCTCTCCAACAGTTCTACATCTTCCTTGTGTTGGGCCCCAGCTCTGGACACAGGACTCCAGCTGGGGCCTCCCGAGGGCAGAGCAGAGAGGGACAATCCCCTCCCTGTCCCTGCTGCCACCCCAGCAGGGGTGTCAATGAACAAACCCCACTGCACATGGTAGGTAGAGCTACATGTCGTCTTCACAGCATCAGCACTTCAGTCTGTCCAGCATGGTGAAGCGAGGAGCCTTTTAAACATCTCCTGATGACTGGGGCTGGATGACTTTTAGTGAACAATCCTAAAAGGAGTTGATGCAGATGTTTTGTCTGCTGCTGGTCATTCCTGACAGCTCCTGGAAACTCCCAATGAGTGAGAGTGCACAAGAGGAAGATCCCAGGTAGCTGCAGGCAGCTTCACCTGACATCAATCCCGGGCAAAAGAATAGAGGAACTGAGAGAGGATTTAGAGAATTAAAGGTAGGGAATATAATTAATGCCATTCAACATTCTTTTTTGGAGGATATGTCTTGTCAAACAAACTTGATTTATCTGATGAGATTGCAAGTTTGGGGGATAACATAACTGTGTAGATAGAATATACTGAAACTTCTGTAAGGTGTTTGATTTTATTCCACATGACATTATGATTAAAATATTAGTACTATAGACTTGCACTGAAGCACATGTTAAATGTATTAAGAACCAGGTAACTGACAGATTTCAAAAAGTAGTTGTCAATAGGGAATCATCACTGAATGGGAACATTTTTAGTGTAACTCTGCAGGGATCAGTCAGAGCCCCCATGCTATTCATCATTTTTGGCAGTGATCTAGGAGTAAATATAAAATTATTTCTGATAAAATTTGTGGGTGGCACAAAGATTGATGAAGTGAGAACCAGGGCAGTAGGATATGGTGCTCTCAGTCAGTTGGTTAATTGTCCCTACTGAAAGAAAATTCCTTCAAATTTAATTGAACAAGAAAGTTTTCATGCATCTGGAGAGGAGTGCAGTGCTCAACTGTTTCCCAGCCTGGAAAGCAGGTGGTTTATGAGAACCCTCTCAGTCTGCTGGTCTCTGGAGAAATGGGGCTTCCCTAGGGAAGAGGCTGTTTGCCCCACAGGATCCCTGGATAGACATTTTGAAAAGGCAGAGGAGGTAACAACTCTTCTGCTACTGCTTTTGGCTTTGACCAAGTCAGATCTGCTTGTGTATGTCGTGCCAGGACCTTCCTTATTTTCAAAACCTTCACATCTCATAGCATCACAGAATTAGAGAGTCATAATTTAGAATGGAAGGGACTTCTGGCAGTTGTCTGGTCCAACAGACTGCTCAGGGCCAACAAGAGCCAGTGGCTCCCAGATGGAGATTTCACAGCCGCTGGTGGTCACTTCACTACCCTCAATGTAGGGTGGTTTTTATGCTCATGATCCAACTTGAACTTTTTAATGTTCAGCTTGTGTCTGTTGTCTCTTGCCCTCTGTAGACCTCCAAGGGAGATGCAGCTCAGCCTCTGTACACTGCCCCATTAGGTGGCTACAGACAGTGATAAGCTCTCCCCAAAGCCTCATCTTACGTAGGCTGAAGAAGCCCTACTTCCTCAGCCTCTCCAGGTATGTCCTCTCCTGCAGCCCCCTGACCTTCTTAGTGTCCCTCCAGAGACTTGCTCTGGTATGTCAGTGTGCTAAGGCTGCCTGACAGGTGCTGAGCAGAAGTGAATGGCCATTTCTGTCAACCTGCTGTTAGGCTTTAAAAAGGCAGATATGAAAGAAAAAAAATGGCTTAATTGCTGTAGAACTTGACTTTCCTCACTGGGATCCCAGCAGGTGTATTTTAAAATCTGTAGAGGGAAAAGTGGGGTTCAGTCAGACCCAAACAAGGTGAGCACTGGGGCAAACCAACCAGCAGCAACATGTCCCCCGGAGAAGTCTACCTCCCAGTCAGCTGTGGCTCAGCCAGCCATCTGGGACCCTCAGCTGCACAGCTACTTTGCACCTGAGATGGTGAATAGAAATGCCCAGGATGAGACTGATGAGAGCTGCAGGTCCAAACAACCAAGTGCATCAGGCCATGGTCTGCCCTTCCATGTACTGCACCTCTGCTTCATGTTGGATGCATGCAAACTGTTTCTCCATCAGCATTTGGAGAACGGGGAGCCATTCATAAACACACCACCTTAAAGGGTCGCTTTCCAGCCACAGGTTCCCCTAAGCTAAAAGAAAACAGTGTATCTTACTAAATAAATGATTAGACGTCAATGATTTTCTGCCTTCTAGAGCAGAGTTATTTGGAAGCATGAAAGGAAATTGCTGCAGCAGTATCAAACCACTGCCCTTTGCACTTGCGTCTCTCCCACAGAGTAATCCTTCATTCATTGTTTACTTAATGAGAAAAGAAAGAGGTTAATTTATAAAACCAAATAAAAACCAGACAGAAGACTTTATTTGTGGAAGAAAAAACTGAATTAAATGAGCAGTCTATCCATTAACACTGCTAATTGTGCCGTGCTCCACTGAGGAAAACAAGCAGGTCTGCTAGTGTTTGGCTCCTGATGGCGTCATCACAGCCCCTCTCCTGCACTCAGTGGCAAGTTTCCTGAGAAGTTTTCTTACTTGGTGAATTAATTTCAGTTCCCACTTTGTGACAGGCTCAGCCTCTCAGGGGTTTCTTAAATTTAATAGATAGATAGATATAGGAATAATTGGCAGAGCTGATCTTGCTGGTGAATGCTGCTGGTGGAATCATTTTCAAGTTCTCATGCACATCCGCAGAGAGTTGCTGCAAGGAAGAGAGAGAGGGACTCCTTAATTCATTTTCCCTGCTCCAGAGAAGTCCATCGTACCCTCGTTACAGTGTCGTGGTTTCTAGGCTATTTCTGTTGACTAAAGGATTTTGCAGAGGCTGGAATGAAACCCAAGTCGGGGGGAAAGTTTGGCGCTTCACCCCAGTCTCCCAGGGTAGCTGCTCAGCTTTGCTGGTCAGTGCAAGTCTGAAATCCCCACCATCCTGATGGAGTAGAGAAGGTTAATGGGGAGGGGAACATGGGAGCTGTGCTGTGATCTAGATGAGAGAGGCTTACATCTGCATGGATGATGGCTACTTGATGCTGAGGCTGGCTGGAGGCTAAAGCTGCTCTATCTCCCGCTTTCTTGAGTCAGGCTGTGGAGAAGCAAGGGGGGCCTGGGCAAGTGTGGATCATGGCTTGGAGAGGGTAGTTAGTTCATAAAGACATCTTAAAAGTAGTTCTTAAAGACACCTCGGAATAGCATTGTGTTCTCTTTGGGAAGCTGAGGATTACTGTGAAGTGTAGATAAGGAAAAACATATCTGGGGGAAGCAAACAGAATTGTTTTGCTGGAATTCCCTACGATGGTTTACGAGATCTTGTGTTGGAAAAACCACTTTCCTGTGGGCTGTGACTAAAGGAAGTACATAAACAAAAGTTCATCTGTTTACTGTGCATTACTGGGTTCCCAGTGAATGCTGAGGCTTCATGGTCTGTTTTTACCTGACGGGGCATGAGGGCTTCGAGGTCCCAACTGCTGCCCTGCTGAAAGGAGCTAGGGAGAGGGTTTGTTCCTCACTACCTTACCAACTTTGTCAGCCAGTCCTAAACCTTGGGTGTTGAATTGTCATAGCAAGAATTAAATGCTAATTGAGAAAAAAGTTGGTAAAAATTTAATCCCAACTAGTACCGCAGAGCATGCACAGATTTTAATGCAAACCCCCCACCCAAGCTGGATCAGTAACACTAAATACTGGTTTTCCCATCCTTGTGTCAGACACATTCATTGCTCTTGAATTTGACCTGTAGTATTTTTCATTTCTGACATGATAAAATTGAACTTCTTACCTTTAAAGACTAGTTGTTTCTATATTTATGTATTTTATGTTGTATACATGCCCTGGTTTAACCCCAGCCAGCAGCAGCATGTTCACTTTCTCCTGGTGGGATGAGGGAGAATAGGAAGAGTGGAAGTGAGAGGACTTGTGGGCTGAGATAAAGACAGTTTAATAAGTAAAACAAAAGCTGCCTAACAAAAGAGCAAAGCAAGACAAGGAATTCATTCCCCACTCCCCGTGGGCAGGCAGGTGCTCAGCCATCTCCAGGAAAGCAGGGCTCTGTCACACACAGCGGCTACTTGGGAAGGCAAACGCCATCACTCTGAACATTCCCCCTCTCTTTCTTCTTCTCCCAGCTTTCTCTGCTGACCATGATGCCATATGGTCTGAGATAGCCCTTTGGTCAGTCAGGGTCAGCCATCCTGGCTGTGTCCCCTCCCAATTCCTCGTGCACCCCCAGCCTCCTCACTGTGGGGTGGGATGAGAGGCAGCAGAGGCCTTGGCTCCGTGTGAGCACTGCTCAGCAGTAATGAAAACATCCTGGTGTTATCAGTGGTGTTTGGGTCACAAGCCCAGAACACAGCCCCATACTGGCTACTCTGAAGAAAATTAACTCTACCCCAGTCAAAACCAACACTCTCTATATTATATATGTGCCTAAAGCATAGATATTTATGAATCTAAACTAATAACGTGTATTATGACTGCATATAGATATGAAGAGGCATGCAGTGGTTCCTCTGACAGCTTATGGCACACAGCATTGCACACAGTCGTTGGAAAATGGATTTCTTGCAATGCAGTCAGCTCTGTTAAGTATTCAAAGAACATTGTAATTATTGCCCTGAGTGAGTATCTTGCAAATGCTCAGTGGAAAAAGTTGCAAACGCGTTTGTTAGGACATGTATTTGTTTGTAACCTGTTCAGTACATCATCTATTTGTGTGCCAGCTGGCTTCCCTTCCAAAGGGTGCTATTGAGGAGATTTATATTTCTGAATCATTGTGATATATTTTTATGATGTTGTCACACTTTAATGGAGATCCTGCCCTTCCATAAGATCTTCTGGAAATATTTTGGAAACATAAGGCTATGCTTTTTCTGGATGTATTGGCAAAATTGCTCTTGGCTTCAGTTTGGGCATGCAAGTGATTTTTCCCCAGTTCAGAGTAACGTGGCCGTGCTTGCCAACACTTACATCAACACAGCAGCGTTCATTTTGTCTAGAAGGTATGTAAGCTGTAATGTCTTCATGTCTGAAGCGGGTTTGGGTCCCACACTGCTGGGCAGATGGAGTCTGCAGCTGGTGGCAGCTCTCAGAGTGAGCGCTGGGTCGAGGAGGTGACTCCAAGGTCCCTGTCCTTGCTGGCTTCCTTTTGTCCTCCCTTGGAGCGGCCTGTGGCTGGGGTTCTTTGCCTGGTGATGCTGCAAGCTGCTTGCACCCTTCTTGAGGTGTTGAACAGTTCAGGATGTGTTGTTTTCCGTGTTTGTGCTTAAAAACGGGGCTGCAAGTTGGGAGCGAAGAGTCATTTTACAACATAGCCATGTTCTCTGTGTGAACTTCATTTTGAAGGGTGTTTTCGTAGAATCACAGACTGGTCTGGGTTGGAAGGGATCCCAAGGGTCATAGAGCTCCAACCCCCTGCCACAGGCAGGGCCACCAGCTTCAGGTCTGGATTTCTGGTTTTCTAGAGCTGAACCCTCTCCTGGTCAGTGGCAGCCTCAGCTCCTGGGGGCTGCCTTCCTGCCTGCATAGGCCCTTCCTGCTGGGGCATGGGCCACCGCCTGAGGCAGCTGGGTGAGACTTTCTTCTGGTGAAGTCCAAATCAGTGTTAGGATCTATAAGTAATCTCCATTGGTTCCCCAGCCTCTGGGCTCAGCTGCTTTCTCCACTTGGCTTTGGTTTTCAGCTTTTCCAGCTCATTTCTGAGAGCAAGGGTGATGCATTTTTAAGTAGAAGCTGAGATTCTTGTCTGTATTGTCTTCCTGCAGAAGTCCTCCAGGACTGAGCTTTCCAGAACCAGAAATCATTTGGCTGGTAGCTGTCCCCCTTTTTCAGGTTTTTCCCTTCTCACTGGAAAAGTGAAACTAGCACCTCTTGGAAAAACATCTTTTCCATCTTAAAAAACAAAACTGTGCTTTCATGCTCGTTTCCTTCAGAGCAGTCTCGAAACAGGGATGAGGAACCTACCTCTGTGGTGGGCTCAGGCGAGTCCCTTCTCCTCCCTAGGCTTTTCCTGGACTCTAATTGCCTGTGGTCTTGATGGGGAGGCTGTGATGTTTGTAGATGCATTTAAAAGCAGTGCTGCTTTCCTTTTTTTTTTTTTTTTTTTTGGTTTTGTTTTGTTACGCTTTTCCACTTAAATCTGGGAGAAAACTGTAGTAGGTTGGGATTGCTAAAACTGCCTGTCTGTAGTGAGTGTGGCAGGGGCTGTGGGCAGGATATCCTCTGCCCCCGCTGGCAGGCCTTGCGTCATCCTGCCACAGTGAGCAGCCGGAGCACGAAGAGAAACCTGAGATGCACAACATGTAAATACTCCATAAATACGAGGAATTTGGCAAGGAGGCAGCAGCGGCTTCCTCTCTCCCTGAAGATACTGCCATATGCCCAGAGATGAATCCGGTTATTTCAGCAGTGTTGGCAAAACTCAGTTTTGACTCCCCGCCGCTCTTGGGCTGGCGTGAGCACTGGCTCTGTCTTCCCAGGGCTGGGGGGTGCGGGGCAAGGGGAGGACCAAGGAGAGCAGGGAGAAGCACCCCATGGGAGTCCCAGGACCTCTGGTGATGGCAGAGCAGAGCCAAGGTAGTGCACAAAGCATCTGGTTCCTCATGCACACCACCCTCCAAGCTGGTTTTGGGGTGCAGGGTTGGGCTCAATGCAGGGAGGTGAACACGGGAGGCAGGACGCACACCCAAGCAGCTCATGCTCTCACCCCCCCCGCCTCCTCCTTTCTGTTTTGAGATCTGATAGGATCGTGGCAGGAGGTGGAATAGCCGTGGGCAAATCACTGTTATGACAGATATATTACTGCAATAAAATTATAAATTTATGGCAGTCAGAGATCTGGGCTTGTGCCTGTAACTTCTTCTCACCTCTGTGTATTGTCCTGGTCGGGTAGCATATACACTAAACCGACCCGTAGGAGAAAGAGATGACATTGGGTTTGCTGCACCCTCCTGCTTAGTGCCATGGGCCTTGTCACCCTGCCCCAGTGCATGGTGCCGTGAGGGGTGCTGGAGCCCCAAAACACAACGGGGGCTTTTGTGCGGGTTTGGACGGTAAGAAACAATCTACTGCTACAGCACCTCCTCTGAAAGACATTATTGATCAGCCTGTGGCAAAGCCCAGGCTCACACTCTTCAATGGCAGCACTCTTCTAGCCCCACATTACTGCAACGGATGGAAGGTGCAAACTGGGTTTTAGGTTTGGGCCTTTTTTTGGGGGGTTTAACTTTTTTTAAAAAATTTCTACTCTGCAAGGAGAGGACATATTTCAGAGGGTGGAAATGTCAGGGGCAAAAATTTGCGTCCAGCTCTTGGCTCCACTCTTCTGTACATGGCTCTTCAATCTCCATACCATCTGTCTGTTGAAATGAATGCTTTAATAACCTCCGCAGGGTAGCACTGCTATTTATTTATTCCAATGTTTAAATTCCTTTTCAACTTTCAGGATTAAGCTGGAGTACCCAGGCACCCTCGTGGACTGTGAAAATCCCCAAGATGGAGTGTCACAGGCTCTTGAAAAGAAGGAAAATGTAGGAGAAGCTGGTTTCTCCTGCCTTTCCCTTGGCTTGTTTTCCTAACTAGGGCTCCCAAGGCAGCAGAGGGGACCAAGGCCCTAGTCCCCATAGTGTGACCCAAAGCAGAGGCTTATTTGGTGTGCAGTGGGTCCTGATGGATCTCACCTTGGTGCTCCTCTGCTCCTGGCAGCCCTTCCCTGCCTGCTGTGCTCTGAAGTTCAAGCGCAGTCTCCTTAGTGTAACCCTGGAGCTGTGAGTCTTCTGACTTACACAGGGTTGGGTTTTTTCCTTCAGAGGTAGCCCAGGACCTGAGACCACCTCAGAGCACCCTTGTTTAACAGAAGGAAAGCTAGTAGTGTAACTCAAATAGCAACAAGCTCTGCCACTGGAAGCATCTCCTGGTTTGAGCTCAGCATTGTCTAGATCCCACCTATACCTGCAGCATGTCCTGGGAAGCCTCTCCCTTTCCTTTAGCTTCTGGGTTGTGTTCTGTTTTCTGTCTGAGTGTGGGGTTTGTTTGGGCTGTTTTGACTCCAGTCTGGTGTGTGACGCAGCATTGCTGCACGTTTTGTTCCGCTGCGAGCCGCTGCATCTCAAACCTCCTGGCACTTCCAGCTGATACCACCAAAGTGTCGCACCCTAAATCTGTGGCTGCCATCTTCCTACAAGCTAGCACCCTCCTTGGCCCATGTAGGCCTTCCTTTGGCCTTCCAGCTCATGGTGGATACCACACTTATCTGGAGGCAGGCATGCTTGTTAGTCAGGAATCGTCACATTAATCGCTTTGTGATAACTACTAGGTATCAAGCAGGGTTCCTGCAGGTTCCCTGCTTATCCCAATGTTTGGCTGCCCTGGCACCCTGTGGGGGTCCATTTGGTGGGGAGCTCACCTCCTGCCGTCAGTTTGCATACCTGGAGATGGTGCTTTCTTTCCCGTGTGTCCGGATAGAATACATCCTTTTTATTTTGCATCCTGGAGCTTTTAATTACTCTCAACAAGTCCCTTTCACACTTTGAAAATCCTGTAGCAATTTCAATTTGAATTGCTTTCTCTGAGGCTTCTGTTTAGATGAGTGCACCTGCTCTGCGGTCCCGGTGGTAATTGGGCTGTAATAGTTATGATCCTTTAAATGCACTTAAGGTACCACGAGCTTTAAGAATTGATAACGATGCAATCTGGCATCTCAGCACCAGTTTTGTCTTGTCTCCGAGCTGAGCATTTTGGTTTTAATGGTATTGTTTTGCCACTCGTGGAGATGACAAATATCTGTCTGTTGCAGAACTTGGACATATTTCATTAAACGCTGCCCTGTGCTCATGTACCCATCCCACAGGTCTGGGTCCTGTGCTGCTCCTCAGTTCCCCCTCTGCCAAGCCCCTGTGGAGTTCAGTGGGAGTTTTGCCAGAACAAAGCCCTAAAAAATAAGCATGGATCGTTTGAATGGTCGTGCTCATTTGTGCACCAACCCAGGGTCACATTAAAAGGATATTAGGCAAAAAATGTGAAAAAAACCTACTTCTCTTGTCCTTGCCCAGAGCAAACCTTTATCCTGGGACTGGTCCAGCAGGTCAAAGACGGAGTTTCCTCTGGTTCCTGTGTTACCTAGGATTTTGTGTTGTGGATACTATGGCTAGATTAAAGCTTTTAATGTTCTGTGCTGCCTTAATTCCCCTCGAAGGAGAGCGGGGAGAGAAAGAAAAGAGAAAGATGCCTCTCTCAGGCATGTCTCAATACAGTAGCAAGAGGTGTGCAGCCTGTACTCTGCTGCCACGCTCAGAATATAAAATTTCCAAAATTACAAGTTGTGAGTTTGATAATGAACTGAAAGTAAATACGGTTCAGTTTGCTGTGAATCATTCTTCGGGGCTTTAATTGGGCTCGGATGAGCTGGCATTGTTGCAGGGCAAGAATAGAGTTGTTTGAGAATTAGACAGACATCATTGCTCAACAGAGCAGAGCTGCAGCATCCGAGTGGCTCTGGGGAACCTTGTGCTCAAAGAGGCTTCCCAGGATGGATTGAGGTAAATCTCAGGGTGGGGAAGGAGCCAGCAGATCCCATGAGCCCCTGAGATCTGAGAATTCACCTGCTGGTACTGGAGACCATCTGCACAGTTTGAATCACAATTAGATGAACACCATGAGGTGAGGTTGCTGCTGTGAGATGGAAGGCTTTTCTTTACCCTCACAGCCCTCCAGGCCCTTCTGGCAGGGAAAAGGGGGCATGAAACGATAGTAGTGGGAACCATTGCAGTGGGATGTTATGACAAATGAAAACAAACCTTTTGTGCTCCTCTTTCTAGCAGGAATTTAAGATCCCAAAGCAGGACCAATGGCTCAGACAATTCATTACGTCCAGGTGAGGACAGTACTTTCCTGAGAAGTTTGGTGCACTATGGGATGGAGAGCTGGGATGGTACCCTAACTGGGATAGCACTGGGGAGTGTACAGAGGACTGGAATGTATGAACTGTCCTGTAATGGGCAGAGAGAGACGTTGCCTATCGCCCTTTTTAAAGCCACGATTGTGATTATGGGATGAGATTCTTAACCCGCTTCAAGGAGATTTATGTAAGCAATTCCCACTAATACCAGTGGGAATTACTCAGAGCTATACAAGTGCATCACGAGAAGAAATGTGCTTTGGCAGTTCACTGTTAATATTTGAGATGTCTTCTCCAAGTCAAGTGGGCAGAAACTAGCGATATTTTATTTTGAAAAAAAATATAATCTGTTGCTTTGATCTTCTGAGGGCTTATGGGAGGGTGAAACATTCCCCCTTACAGGTCTCAGAAGTAAGGAATTTCGTAATGATAACTGTTAACTGGCATGTTACCTGTAGTCATGACCATGACTGCAGATGCTTAGCTACCGTCTGTTGGTTACTGATGGGCAACAGCCTAGCTCTGTTTTTGGGTGCTGCTGACCCTCTCCATCCCAGGGCTTGAGTCCCATCTGTCTGTCACCATGGGACGGGAAAGGTTGGTCCCATTCTGCTTGCAGTTACATCCTGTAATAAAGCGGGACGGGGAGACTGCAGGCAGAACAAGAACAGTGTAACCAAAATCAGAATTTGTGATGTCAGTCTAGCAAAATGTCTCAAAGAGCTTGCTGCTTTTGAAGTGGCCATTGAAGTGGGTAGAAAGGACTGTGTATTCCTGTGAGGTACAGAGAGAGGCAGACATTGACCTCTATTTGATGTTTCTGAGTTAGTTGTTACTCCTCTGTTGGGTTTGTAGCAGTAACAAGCTTTCAAGTTGGTTTCTTCAAATTTTGGCTAAAGTTGGCCTGAAGTTTGAATCTTAAAATCTGTGTCCCAGCTGGAAGTGTTATTTTGGATACGGGCCCTGTCCTGTATGGTACTGAATACGTCCACTCAGCCTCCAGCCCTGGTTCACTTTCCTGTGGGCAGCAGGGCTCGGGCTGGTCTGTTGGCAGGGTGCTGCTGCAACGCTTGCCCAGTCTCCCCGTACCACCTGTGGCTCATTGCTGCCACACTGTTTCAACTGCTTTTCTTTACTATTCTTAGCATTATTTCCATTTTTTTAAATGGAAGCCTGTTTCATTTAAATGCAAGTAAGTAAAATTTGCTATTCCTGACAGCTGTTGACAGTTTAGCAGCAGTGCAGGACATGGTGATGGTATCCTAGCAGTGCCACTGTTGGCCCAAAAGTGGGGTCATTATCTGGTGTGCAGTACCCCAATGCACACACAGAGCAGAGGCATTTGATTTATTCTGTGCCTGCGCAGAGATGGGTGCAGACCTGTCAGGTAAGACAGCAGGCCTGCCTGCGGCCTAGCTCTCTTCTCCCAAGATTTAGGCCCTGACAATATCCTCCTGTTCCCATCAGACAGGAAAAGTTCCTCATGCTGAGAGGATCCTAATAATCACATTCTCCAAACACAGCAGCCTTGATGACAGGGGTACAGGCTGCCCTGAACCAAGAAGCAGCTATGGGAAGGTACTTGGGAGTAACGGAACATGTTCAGAACCAGCCAGAACAAGAGGGTCAAACAGCAGGTGTGTGGATGCTTTTAGGCATCAAAGGCAAACTAACGCTATTTAGCTATAAGATCTGTTTATCAGAACTCGTTATAATCACTGACCAATCAGTGGGGTGTGAACAGTGTGTGTAGCCAATTAGCAGTTGTTTAGCTTGCCACATTTGCAGTAATAAAGGTACAGAATCTGTGTGATTTCACCCAATAAATGGCTTCACCTAAAATTCGTCTCGAATTGCGTGTTGCCCATCGCCGGTCACCTCACAGACCTAGCCCGCTACACACAGAATTTACAACATATTTATCTTGTGACAGGATTAGAAAAGCCTGCCTAAATTTACAGAAATTGCTTAGTAATTACCACCTCACCTAGTGTTGGTCAAGCAGATTCAGATTAGCACCCGTGCTCCTTGAAGGTGTGGGGAGGTCATTTGCATTGTCCTTTAATTGTGCGGGTGGTCTCTATCTCCTCCTGCCACCTTTACCTTTGCCCCATTTTTTGTTGTTGTCAGGCCTGTCTGGCAGCGCCCCAGCTGCTGGGGCAGGATGTCTCCTCTTTATCAGCCTTCCAGCTTTTCTTCAAGGATGCAAGCAAAGCAAGCTTCTTATCAGTCCTTCTTCAAAAGCAGGGTTGTTAGGAAGGCAAGTTAGTACATTTAGCTCTAAACTAAACAGTGTCTAAGCACTAACCCCAACGCGTTTTTGTCCCTGTGAAAATCCTGCTTTGTAGATATCACCACTGGCTTGGAAGAAACCTCACCAAAGCAGATCTGGAGTCTTGTCTGTCTCATTGCAGACAAGAAATGCCAAAGCTAACCTTTATAACAGCACATTGCGGCTGACAGTCTGTCCCAAAGCCAAAGGGCCCCCACTGGGAAGGTCCTTGTTCATGGCTATGCAAGTTGAACTTCATCAGTTTGCACATTCCCAGCAAATAAACCAATGAGGTAGAAGTTGGTGCTATGGGTGGCTTGGTGCAAACCTTGGAAAGTTAAGGGCCTTGGAGATCATCAGCTGTTAGAGGACTGATGCTGAGGATGGCGGTGTGTGCCCTCGGAGTACACTCCAAGCTGTGAGTGTAGCGGGGAGCTGGAGAACAGCCATGGTGTGTATTTCAGTTTTTCCTGTCCCAGTGCATATATATGTCTTACCACCCCTGTGTGGGGCAGGTACTCTGGTAAGAGGGTTTGGCATTACAATGGTGTGTGCTGTTTTTAACACTTAACAGAGAGAACAGAGTACCTGATAAGGATTTCATCCTGCTGTGTCTGTAGGCAGATACCAAACAGGATTTACATTTCGCTATGTGAGGATTACATCCTTTCTTTCACTTTCTTTTGCATTGCAACTCAGAGTATTTTAACTGCATAGAAATTACTGTAAGGAGCTAAAGAACGTAGGCACAAAGTAGTTGCAGAGTAAAATCAGCAGATAATAAGGTATTGGGAACCGTGGACCTAGGAAGGTCTGGTTATTTGCTTAACACAAATATTGTACTAGACATTAAAAAGCAGGAGTTCTTGAGTGTTCACTGCTTTCCTGATGTGAAAAAGCAGTTAGACAAACATGAAACCACGTGAGGGTACGTCTCCCCTGTCCTGCTACGCAGCAACAGTTACACAGTATTGTACCAGAAATTCCCCAAACACCCTACCACTGTTCCCATCTCTGCTGCTTGACAACTGCTGGCTCCAGCTGGGAGCACCGCGGTGGCTACTAAAGCCAGCCCAGCTTTTAGGCTGCTGTGGTAGTTACACTGACCAGTGCCGAGTCTGGCTGCAGGATGGGTACGGCCACAGGAGCCTGCCTGAAGCGTTGCTCCCTCCTCGGTGCTGGTGTGGGTCGAGGTGGAAGCCGGGGACAGCTGTGAGCACTGGGAAGCGAACCCAGGGGTGGGCAGCCAGGTCGTTCAAAAGGGACAAAGATGTTTTTGTTCCAGCAGCTGAAACCCTTTTATATTTTGGTTTCTCTTAGCAGCTATTTATCCAAAACATTTGGGAGAAAAGCTGTCTCTTTATTAAATATTTAACACCCTTGTGCTCAGCTGTGGGCTGAGAAAGCTCCCAATCCACATGTGAGTCACCAAGAACTCCTCCGACACAACCAGAGGAAGTCCAGATTGGAGACCACTACAGGAAAAAGAAAAAGAAAATATGTTTTTCTGCTTTGGAAAAAGCCCAGAATGGTGCACATCTCTGGTATATCATCAAACAGGCACAGCAGTCATTGCCATGTATGTAGATGAGGACTTGTGGAGCCCCAGACTTGAAGTGGAAGAGATCTCAGTATGCTAGGTAGCATGTAACACAGGTGAATAGTGTGCCCCAAAGCTGGTCTTTTATTAAACACTGTTTGGATACGTATACAGCGTGTTGGGGATGACAAGACATAGATTACCGTTTCCCATAGTAGTTTGTTCCATTGTTCAGGAGTAAATCGTTGCTATTTTGAATCTCAGTCTGCTTAGTGTTCACCTCCAGCCGTTGGTTGACACCGGTCTCTCTGCAGAGCAAGGAGGTCCATGTTTTGAGGGTGCCCTGCTCTCTCAAGACAACAGCCTGGGACTTGGGAATGCAGGCCCCTGCAAATACAGCACATGGCAACAAATCAAGTAATAAACCAGGTAACATAGAGGGTATGGCTGAAGTTCAAGCTACTCCAGCACTGCTGGTGGTGGGTAGTATTGTGCATCGTGTATTTCTACTGAAAATGATAGGAACTGAGTGAGGAAAATTAAGATGAAACTTTTTTGGTGCATTTCTCCCTTTGACCAAATGAGTTTTTCAACATCCAAATGAGTTACCTGCTGCAGAGAGAGGTGGTAATCGCTGTCCCTTAGCCAGTTACAGACATCTCCAGCAGTAGTTTTGCACCTCTAAGCACTGTGGACAACGTAAAAATATTTCCTGGTGACGTGGGCTCCTTGTATAGCAAACATAGACCTACTGAGAAGAGGATTATTGCTCCTTGTTACTATTTGCAGATACTTTAAATGTGGTTCGCAATATTTTTGCGGGTAAGAAAACACTAGTCTGTGATGCAGGTAGTTTCTGTGCCTTCTGAGATCACTTTTACAGGGAAGACATAGATGTAAACCACTTTTTCAGGCTATATACATGTTCTAAGTACTTTTAAGCAACTTACTGTAGCTGATGGGCTGTATATCAGCTTGTGGTAACGTGAAAGTAAGATCCCTTTTTTCCCAGATGTTGAGCTTAGAAATACAAGCCTTACTGCCTCCTCCTCCTGCCTGGTGTGGTCATTCCTGGAAGGTGAGGAGTAACACCAGTAATGTCAGTTAGCTGACCAGCACTAACTGGCCAACATACTCTGGTGCAAGCCACCTGGTACCTTCGCTCCTTGGATCTCCTCTGCCTTGTGCAGGTGAGATCTGGACAACTGCCTTTTGTATATGCCTGGCTTTTGGGTAGCCAACGTTAATGGATGTGACGTTTTTCCTGGAGCTGGACTGTGCCATCCTCTTCTTTCTGGGAGATGAGAATGTCCAAAGTCAATTTGAGTGCAAAAGACTGAAAGCAGTCAGATGCCACTTTGAGGGGCATTCTGCAGATACCCAGAGATAAGAAGGTCAGGTGACTTTACCAGCACCGTGGAAAAGGTTAAAACTCCTTGTTGCAGCACACCTGGCTGCTCAAATGTGCTGCAACATGTTACCTGGATGAACGTGTGTGTAAGGGCTCGGTACCATGAGGAGCTGGTGTGGCCATCCATCCTCTTGCTCCTGAGCTGGCTGATGGAGCTGGCAACCTCATTCCCTAACCATTGTTCAAATTGCCTCACACTGCAATTGCCAGCCTCTTTGATGGAAGGCAGGATCATGTATCGGACTGTTGAGCATTAGGGATAAGGGATTAGATTTGCAGTGTAATCTTGCAGTAACATTCTTCTTGATCCAGAGACGGTGCTCTCTAAAAGAGCTCTTTTCTCTCTGACATTGTGGTGGCCTGCTAAGGGACGACTATATTCTACCTTCATTTGGAGACAGTAAGGTTGCCACTGACCTGATGTTTGTGAAGGTCACAGCTGCACCAGGCAAAATTAGTTCTGTGCAGGACAGTTAAGTAGATTGGATTTTCTCAGTTGTAGCTGATTTGCTTTCATCTGGGTTCCTCTTGCAAAGCCATTTAAAGTCCATTCCCCCCTGCCCCCCACAGCCCGGCTATGGGAAAAGACTGAAGAGGGGAGATTTCTGCCTGGCTCTGATTCTGCTTTAAGACTTATTCTCACATCTTTCCAGGAAAGTGTCCAAGGCTGAGGTAGGCTTCACAGTTGCTCTGGAGCCTCAGACTGTATTTCACCCCATCACAAATGTTGTTGGGCCTGTAGGGATGGTCTTCTCCTGTGCCAGTTGATGGTAGCTTTGCACAGTCTGCTTTGGATCGGAGACCCTGTGGGGACCATTCTGCAGAGTCCTGGTAACATTGGTGCAGATCTGGCTGAGTCCCTTTCCAGTCCAGTTTTTCTGGGTTTTTTTCTTCTTGTGATTAAACGTCCCTGCACATTTTGGAGCCTGATGGAGCCAGGTAATTTGGGTCAAAAGCAGGCAAAGCCCAGAACAAAAATCAGGAAGAAGACTTCTGCTGAAGTCAGTTGAGTATCACATTTGGCCGGTTAAGTCTGGCCACTAGGAAACATGTCAGGTACCCATCTGCATTGGCAAAACGTGGCATATGACATAACGGTTGTGTGTGAGCAGTCCATTCATTGTGAGCATGGTGAAACACGAGGGGAAGTGATTTCCACTTGAATGCAGTTTACTTCAATGACTTTGCCAGCGGGTTGTAATTAGGGTAGAGCTTTCCCTGCTGCCCCAGGTTGTAAAGCAATGACTGATGGAAAAAGCCTCTTGTTTTCCATGTGCCCTGCAAAGCAGGGAAGGTCCCTTTCGTTGTATGTTGTGGTGAAACCTGAAGGCTGTGGCAGTCGCTGCCTGGTGAGTTTGGGAAGCAGTACTGGAGGCTGTGGCTGACAGCTGATGGGGGGAGCGATGTGATCGATGTGATCCCAGTGATGGACTGTGTGATCCCAGTTCAGCTCTGTGGCACAAACAGGGAAAATTCATAGGGGGACTTGCTCAAGGGTCTGGGTGTGTGGCTTGGGAAGCAAGTATTTCCTTCTTTGCAAAGTCACCTTCAGCCTTTATTAAAAATCCATGCTGCCTGGGACTATGTGGGAAAAGTGGCGATGGCTATAACTGAGGTAAAGGAGAGCTGCTGTGTGGTATGTTCCCTCCTCCCCAAAACTGTAGCTGATGCAGAGTTAAATGCAGATGAGCCTTAACTGCTCCCAGAGCTCTGTCTCTCCTCTCTGGACAGCAGAGCTGCACTGGAGCCGTGCCAGCAGCACCCCTGGGTCCTGAGCCAGCAGGGTCCGACATACCTAGGGGAGCAGAAAGCAGGTCTGTCCCCCGGTCCCCTTGTGCCAAGCAGGTCCCCTTGACTTGGTGGCACTGGTCAGCTGTATCAACACCCAGCCCAACTGGCTCTGGGATCGTGGCATGCTGCAGGCTATCCCATAACTGATGCTGCCATGTGCTAGTGTTGCAAAGAAGCACCAGGTTATATATACAGCTAAATCAAGACTTCTGGATTCTTTTCTACAAGCTTTGGTAACTATCATTTTCCCATATACCGCACTGAAAACACACTATAACCCTGGTTTGTCTTTGGCATTTCCTATTGCTTTTTATTGGCATCTCCCTTAATGTTATGATAGTGTGCCCTGTGCTGGATTACAGGTATAAATACTGGGGTTTTTAGTCAGAATGCATTTGGGAGAGGTGTTAGCGACTGTCAAGGGGTCAGCGTACGGCATGTGAGCGTGCAGTTGTTGGAAACATCAGCAACCTTTGTGTCTGCTCCATGAGGGGTTTAGGTTTTTCATTTAGACAGTATTATATTAGGGATATGAAGTATTTGACAGTTCTTTTATGTTTACTCTTTTAATGTCAAAATGTGTCACATCTGGTATTATTAATTGGTGGAAAATTATGGCTCTAATTTGCCAATTTGATTGTCTGGGAAAATTGAAAAGAGGGTAACATAATAAATGAATGCCTATTAATCTTTTAAATTTGTCTGTTTACCACCAGCTACTATCTGCTAAAATGGCTCGTTACGTGCTGCTGTAAACAGCTTTCTGGAAGTACTGGTGTTCATGGAGAGGAATTCCTACCTGGGAGGGCTGTGGCAGATGTGCTTTGGTCTTCCTAAGGGGAGGATGTGGCCCGGAGAAGTCCTGGGGCCTGTGATGGCTGAGACACCCACCTCTGAGACAGCGCCTCCTCCAGGCTGCCCTCTCCTCCGGGGGTGGGAGGAGGCTGGTGTTATGTGATAACCCCTGGGGGGTGATGGCACACTGTCCCTGTTCCCATGTGAATTCCAGTCCTGTCCTCTGCTGTGCTGGGTGCAGGGATGGAGGAGCAGCCTGCCTGGGACATGGCCTTTGCTCTCCTCCTTCCCTTCACCTGTGGCTGTCTCCTCCACGTGGGTTTCTTTCTTAGTCCAGGGCACAGGCTACTGCTTTGTGGCTCTCCAACATAAATAAGCCTATTTGCCCACTGTAATTGTTTCAATCATTATTAATGAACATCAGTTATTTCCAAACAGGACTCTCCAAACCCTCTGGTCTTTTCAGCCTTGCCAACAGAGGTGCATAGGCAAAAGAAATCAGCTTGTTCTTCCTGAGGCTGCAAATGAAAAAGTTTGTCTCTCAGGCAGCATGTGGATCAAACCCAGATCTGCTGATAGGCTCTGGCGAGGCACTGTCACTCCACCCTGACAGCCCCAGCTCTCATGAGACAGGTCGCCGCTGCCTTCCCCACCGACATGTGGGCGAAGCAGAGGAGCCGGTGGCGGTACACTTACTTGGGTAGCGTATGAGCGTGGTGACAAGCCCGGTAGCTTTGCTATCAAAAGGCACCCGTGTGTTTGTGAAAGGAGATGTTTCGAGGATCAAATACCAGGTGCTTATTTTAGTAGCAGAAAGCCCTGAAACATGCCAAGTCTGGAATAAGCTGATTCTAAAATCTGACATACTCTGTGTGATTATTCCAGTATACGCCATCTGTCAGTGGCATATCCAAATATTTATGTGTTTTGATTATTGTAACTGTTACAAGGATACTGAAGCTCATAAATAATTTCACTTTCAGCGATCATTTTATTACTCTTTCATGGTTTGATAATGATGTTTCACGTGTGCCCGTTGAGGCTCTGACAGAAGGAACAGAGTCCCAGCGTGGCTATGAAGTGACACCCTTCACACAAAAAGCTTGTGGCCGGGGGATGCTAGAGCCTGTGTCCCCTCCAAGCCCGCACCAGCTCCCACTCACTTCATCTCCTTGGGCTTCAGACTGCGCTGCACTTTCATTCAACTCCAGCCCGCCTTGTCAAGTGACTGCGCTTAGATTGGCAAATGATATAATGTGACTAATTATGTTTAATGCAGATAATGTCTTATAATCAAAATAAAGAGTGGATTGCAAACAGATCCTTAAAGGGCACCAGGCACAAAATTGAAACCGTATTTATTACCAATAACATCACTGAAGTGCTAACAGCTGCTCAGCTCCAGCAAGTGCAGCCCCTTTGCAGAGTTTTCCAGAAGAAGGGCTAAGTGCATCGGAAGCACATTATTGCTGATAATAGTAATTAGTTCAGTAGAGCTCAAAATGTTTTGTAAAATATGATTATCCCAATTTTGCAACTCTGCAAACCCCAGCTCAGAGAAACAGCTTCTTCAGCTTGGAGGAGTTGCTGCTGTTAGTGGGGATGGCCCTGGCCCCCAGCGCAGAGCTGCTGCCCGTCTTGTTGGACCACATTGCTCTCTCCAGCTGACTCCAAAGCAGAAGGGATGTCCCCTCTGTATCTGCCTTCATTTTCACAAGCATTAGCAAAGAGGCTTTGGTAGATGGAGGAGTGCACTGATGTGAAAGCAGATTTGGGTGTTACATTTTTGAAACTCTATTGTTAAGCTAAAAAAGGAAACCACAAACTGTAAAGGTTGATGAAGCTCCTCTGCAAGGGACTCTTATTTTGCTGTGTACATTTGTTTTCTCATGCTTACTAAAGGGATAAAGTGCAATCTAGGTTTCAGAGAGAGATGGCTGATTAATCTGTCTGCCAGGTACATATGGAAATAAATTAGCAAATGGTGCATCTGGGATTAAACTACTGCAGAGATGATAAATTATTGCCATCTTCCATGGCTGTATTACTGAAGCTTCACTGGGTTCCCAGTACTCGGTTACTTGCTATTCACACGGTATCACCATGGCTGTGGAATGGAAAGCCTCTGCATTTGAAGCAATTTTCCATGATATGCTAGTTTGAGAACAGATCTGGCCAGACCTATAAAGATATGCAGTATACTCAGATTAAGTCTAAGTGAAGAGATTTGATTGAGTCCTTCTGCTCTGCATGAATTTTTGTTGGTTTCTGAGGGCAGGAGTGCTCGGTGAGGGGAGAGGCAAGGACTGGCAAGAGCTTTTTCCATTATCAGCAGTCACCCCCCACCCCTTATCCCAAATAGCAGGGAGTTACCTGTGCTAGCACAAGTTGTGAGGGCTGGGAAGTGAGCTTCCTCGGGCCTGAACCTCTCCCACACCCTCGGCTTGACTCAGATGTGGCTCCAGATTGCACAACACCAGTTTATCTCCAAGATCAAGACTTAAGATGAAACGCTGCTGAGGCAGGTGGCATTTGCATCGGCTGCTGATGCAGGCTTCTCAGCCATGTCTCTGCTGCATTTTTCATGTTGGTTTAAAGGGATGTGTAGCTGATGGCTGGCAGACATACTGACAGTGCCTACAACATGCCAGTGGGTAAGTGTAGCAGCAGACATGTGGTATACCACGATTCTGGAGAAGGAAAGGGCCACGTAGAAGTTCTCGCTGAGAACTTCAGCATCATGATATTTAGCAAGGCTATGTCTGTGCCCACAGAGCTTGTTGGGAGCTCTCTGTGGATTGTCTGTGCTTTCATTTTCTTTCCCATCCATGTACTTGGGTTTCATTTCAGCTGCACATGTGGTAGGAAAAGTGGTAGCTGTACTTGCCTGGGCAGAAGAGGTTCCTCACCTACATAAAGGTGATCTGTGATAACAGTGCAGAGTAACAAAAGTTCTTGTTCTGGTTTCCTTATTTCCTGAGGCCTTTACTTGGGCTCTTAACAGTTGCTCTGGGGTTGCACTTCTCTAGAAGGGAGTTGAGGGAATAAAGCAACTCTGTGAAAGGTCATCACAGAATCACAAGGTTGGAAAAGACCTTTAAGATCATCAAGTCCAACCAATGGAGAAGTTGAGGAGGGGGCAAGTGGGAGCCGCATTGGGCACAGAGATAAATCAAAGATCAAGTTTTGTTTAACATGCCCTGTGTTCAAAAGCTTGTATTTTAGCTTGAGAGCATATTGAAGGAGGAGCTTGGGTTGTCCTACGGCAGGTCTGCAGCGCGTAGCAACTGTGGTGCAGAGGGCCCGGATCCAGTGGCTACTGGTAAGCTGTGGGAGTGGGACACCATTGCTGGAAGAGCTGTAGCTGGGCATGGAGAGCCAGCATCTCCACATCTACCCCCCTGGCCCTGCCTGGCCCTGCCAGGTCTCTTGAAATAGGTTTCTGCACAGGGATCTCTGCTGGGGACAGATCCTGCAGTCTAGCCCTGGGGTGCTGGGTGAAGAGGTGTGGGATAGGATGCTTGTGGAGCTGGGACCTGCTGGCACTGGTTGTCCTTCAGCTTCTGGGGGTGTCACTGGTGAGCAGATGCAGTCCTGTCACCAGGCACAGCCAGCCATGGGACGGGTCCACTGTGTCTTCAAGGCTTGGCAAGCAGTGAGAGCTGGGCTAGAGGGACAGTTACTGGGTGACTGTGCCCTCTGGTTTTATTCTCTGAGTCACTCGTTGCGGTCCATGAGTCAAGCACAATTAGGATGTATGCATTTGTAATCGAATAATGCAAACGAGAACAACACGTTCCATTACATGGGGGGTGCAGGGCTCTACGTGTGAGCTAGCAAGGGCTAGCTCTGGTCCATTAATCCAAGCAGAAATATTTACTAGAAATAGATCTATCTTCCAATGGCTTTATTTGCATATGTTGGTTACCAACAACAGTTTGCTGGTAGTACAGTCACGTCAAGCAGCAATTGGGACTTACTGTGGTTCTTGGCCTTTCCCACCAAGTGTTTGGAGCAGAATGCAGAGTGAGTCAAAGGAAGCACCGGCTGATGGATGAACAGATTGAGGCACAGTCATCTATTCTACTGCACACTTCCAGGGAAAGCCCTGCAAATTAGATGCTCGGTTTTAAAATGTACAGAGAAAATTAAAGAAATTACATTACAAATGAAAAATTAGATGGAAGTGCCTATTCCTGTCTCATAAACAGTTCAGAAATAACTCCTTCTAAAATATTCTGCTTTAAGCACGCATTTAATTTGTGCTCTGGGAGCAAAATAAAGTTGCTAAGATAAAACATTCTAATAGTGATTTATGTAAATTTATTTGAACAAAGCTATGATGTTGTTGCCTATAGCAAATTGTTTGGAATGTGGAATGGTATTTACGAGCTGCTTCTGTCTATATGAATACAATAGATGATAGGAGGTGCTTCATAAAGAAAACATAATTGTACATTCAAAATGGACTCTGATGCCATGTTTAGTAAGCAGGAAAGCCAGTTGAACAGATTGCTGAGTGTCTGATAAAATAATCTCCAGCTCGATTCTTCCTGGTCTATTTATAGCATGTGTTTAATTTAAAATCTAGCTGTGTGCCACAGATGACCGTAACAATCATACCAGGGCCACGTATGATGATACAAATGGCTTGCCTCACGTCGTGCATAGGCAAAAATCTCAGGTTGCTTTGCAGGCAGAAAAGCAGGCTCTGTGTCCTCAAAATAGGAGTGGAAAGAGGAAGACAATTGTAGTCCCCAGCTGCTATGGGCATATGGGGCCAAATGTATCCTGCCTGTTGAAAGTTATGGAGTTCTGCCAGGGATGCTTTTGATCCCGTATGTCTAGCAAAGCGGGACCAATACGTCAATATAAGACATCCTGCTACTTCTGATGTTCTCCCAATAAAACGACATCATTCAAAGTGGCTTGAGTTTCCCAAGTCACAAACGTGATCAAGGGGGACGTTTCAAAAGTGTTCTGGTTCTTGCTACATTGATGCTAAAGCTGTGAATGACAAATTGGCTTTTTGGTCAATGAGGACTCAAGCCTGGGAGTTGCTGGTGTGAGCGAGCATGTGTCAACCCTGGGTACAACAAGACCAAGGGCCATTTGAAGCATGTTAAGAAAACACTGCAGGACAGAGCGCTGTTTCTGCATTCAGGTAATGCAAAGCATGTTTCACTTGGAAAGCTTTTTTCAAACCAGGAATGAGAACGCCACGTAGAAAGAATAGGGTCATTTACTGTATTTTCTCTGGCATCCTAAGGCATCTCTAGATACCTTGGTGATGGGCTGAGCCACAAAGTTTGCATTCAGCTCCAGCCAGTTACCAGTTTAAGAGCCATCTGAATCCCTTGCTTTGAACAGGGCTGATTTTCTAGTCTGCTGCTCTCTTGGGGATGTAAGGCACTTGTAAAGGAAATTCAGGTGAGCGCCATGTGAAGAAATGTGCAACTGGCTGTTGCACAAGAGCTGAAAAGCCTTTGCGTGCTAAATTGTGCCTGTGGGAATCCTAGAGGGATTGAAGTAAAAGAGTGCTCTGTCATCTGATGAGGGTTCCAGCGACGTTTTTGCAGTTAGTTAAGTTCCTCCTGGTTTATTCTGGACTAGTACTAAGTGCCTAGAGTTGGATAGCTATGGCTGCTGCTCAGGATTTCACTGGTGGCGACATGAGGCTCTGTCCAGCACCGGACCGGCATGTTAAAGGCAATAATGAACAGAAAGTAACTCCTGTCTGTCCCACAGGCTGTTCCTTTGGGCCCTTTGGGTTTATTTGGGTGAGGCAGGAAAATCGTACGAGTGGCCATGTGACCAACCTGCAAGTGAGAATCTCTGACCACGCTGCTGTTCATTTCTAACGTGAAAGGCAGAGCTTGGTAAACACTGTTCCGTAGCATAGCTGACAAAAACCTTACAGAAAATTATCCCAGGGGGTGATTGCAGAGTTTAAAGTTTAACCACAGACATTTGTAATCAAATTACTTTGCACCCGGTCAGTATGTAGTGTCTTACAGAGAGGATTCTGAATAGCTGTGGGCAGATCCACTCCAGCCTTTATAAAGCATGTAGGCACTGTTATTCCAGAATGAAGAGGTAGAAAGATACAGCAGACCCGCCACACAAGCAGCAACTGGAAGATCATCTATTTTGCTCTATTTATTCCTTTGTGACCACTCTCTCCTGCCTGGGGCTTTCTCATCCATACACTGCATTACTTGTGGACTGCCAGGCCAGATCTCCAAAGACATCTGAGAGAGCCTGACAGGTTCGCTTTTGAATTTTGATCAGTGCTGCTCTGCCCTCCACATCAGAGCTAGCTGCACGGACAGTACCCCTGGGAAGAAGGGGTGAAGCCACATGTGCCTATAGTTTTGCTCTGTGGGAAGCCATTCCTTTGCCACAGCAGATCATACCCAGGGAG
The DNA here is from genome assembly GCA_020800305.1 of Porphyrio hochstetteri. Lineage (NCBI taxonomy): Eukaryota > Metazoa > Chordata > Aves > Gruiformes > Rallidae > Porphyrio > Porphyrio hochstetteri. The sequence continues at coordinate 3,019,864 of CM036908.1, forward strand.
ATCACCAAGATTGTGGTGACCGGCAGAGAGCAACACGCAATTCGATATAAATTTTATGTGAAGCCATTTATTGGGTGAAATCACACAGATTCTATACCTTTGTTACCGCAAACGTGGCAAGCTAAACAACTGCTAATTGGTTACACACACTGTTCACACCCACTGATTGGGTAGTAATTATAATGAGTTCTGATAAACCTATCTTATAGCTAAATAGCGTTAGTTTGCCTTTGATGCCTAAAAGCATCCGCACACCTGCTGTTTGACCCTCTTGTTATGGCTGGTTCTGAACATGTTCCGTTACTCCCAAGTACCTTCCCATAGCTGCTTCTTGGTTCAGGGCAGCCTGTACCCCTGTCATCAAGGCCGCTGTGTTTGGAGAATGTGATTATTAAGATCCTCAGAGCGTGAGGAACTTTTCCTGTCTCATGGGAACAGGAGGATATTGTCAGGGCCTAAATCTTGGGAGAAGAGAGCTAGGCCGCAGGCAGGCCTGCTGTTTTCCCCGACACAAGATGGCACATCTTCCTTTGGGACCGTGCAGGACTTGGTCCATTTTAACAGCTCACCTATTTAATGTGCTGAGTTGTAGCTAACGCAGTCTGTTACGTGTAATGAACTAAACTGGGACATCTTGATCACTTGAGGGTGCTAACAAATGCAAGCAGGGTTTCAAAGGAAGCCCTTGGTGTGCCAGTGGCCAGCGTAGCTCAGGCATCTTCAAGCCAAGATAAAAGCTTTGTTTGCTTAACAGGATCGAATTTTCCTCAAAGAAATAATTGAAACAATAGGAGAATTACCCAAACCTGTGCTGAGCATTAGCAGATGAGCTGTTTTGAAATCGATCCATTTGGAAAGGAAATAATGTGCAGATTGGTCAAGGTAATGATGGTATTGGATGATAAAGTAGACGCAGGGGTGGAGAAAGCTTGTGAGGGATATAGTGTCACCTAAAAGCTTTGCAGAAGTGCTTTTATTACCCTGAATCAGCTTGGCTTTGCACTGACACTTAGCTGTTTGCAAAAGAATTATACCTGCTTCTGAGATAAATACATCTGACAGGGAACTTTTAACCCCTCCTTCGCAGGCCCCTTCTGGGTAGTAGCCATGGAGAACAAGATGCCTTCAATTTTTCTGAATACAGAGTTAGACAAAATGGGGTGCAAAACTATGGTACATAATTTCCCAGTGAGCAGAACGCTTCAGGAAAATTACAGTCATTATTGAATGTAATGAAACCTGACAAATGAGAGTTTCATAGGCCCTCCTTGAGATTAGCATGATCCATTAAACATGCTCTCTGACTGCTAAATGGCATTGTCCCATTTCACCATAAGAACTTGAGAAATCCTGAGGTAACTCTGGCTAACAGCTGATTGAAAGCACCCAATCAAGAGCTCTTTAAAGCAAGAGGAGAAATTATCCTGATTAACATTATTTCCAAGAAGGTATTCTCTGAGTAGGCTGTAAATTGTGTTAGAAGCATTTGGGTATTGCAGGGAGGACCAAATTTGACACTGAAGTGGCCACAAAGTAATGTACGGAGTGGAGTGATCAAGGGAAGAACATTTTGTTGATTGTGGTGGGAAAATTGAATTACTCTCAGTTGCACAGCTTTTCAGAATATGCACATTAAAGTGAGTGATACCCTTTTTAAAAGAAGAGCAAGCAAATATGAAGAGCAGTGAAGCCCCTTTCCCAAATCCTTTTTGCCTGATGATTTACATCTCCAGCATGTTTTCACAGGGAACAGCGTGGTGCTCTGGTCATGAATACCTTATCTATTATGTTCAGACATCCCAGTGATGTAAGCTAAATCAATACAATAGTATTCCTTAAAATGACTGCTTTTACCTTGACTGATTGTGCATTAAAAGCAACCTTTAAATGGTGGCCATTAGCACCTGAGACCTGGTCACTGGTGCCGAGTGAGCTGACGTGAGATAATTGGTGAAGGATCCGTGTGCTAGTAAAGAGTTGGTGCAATCCTGAGTTTCACAATGGAGCCTTCAAACAGGGAGTCAGTGAGAGCACATATAAGTCACTGGTAGGGGACAGAGGGTCTTTACCCCACAGAACAGGTAACACATGGATATACTCTAGTGCCTCTGGTCCTTCAGGGCGCTAAGACCACCTCACACAAATTTTGTAGGCATATAAAAGCGAAGGAGAGAGCACTGTGGCTGTAGGTAAGGATAGTGGCATTCTAGCAACCAATGAGCTTCTCCCTTAGTAAACTCTCAAACTCCAAATCCCACATCTAAAAACAGTGTGTAGCCTATGTGCACTGGAGTGATGCAACTGCAATTTAGTTTTGCTCATTCCATCTCTTGGTCTCACCCATCGCCAGTCCCATGTCCCAGTTGGGGAGGTGCTGTACCCTGCTAGGCACAGGCTGCAATGTCTTTCTGAAGCTTCCAGTGCAATGATGCACACCACTGAAATGCAATAAGAATTAAAATCTGGAATAATGGCAGGCATTAATAGATATTTGTGTAGTTCCAAGGCAAAGATTTACATGAAATTCTAAATGTTAAATTAAAAGAGCCATGTGACTACCGTTTAATGGTGGGAGCTGTCTGATCTGTCATCTCATCTCATGAGATCCTCAGTGACTAAAGCTGATGCAGCAGATTGATTTGGGGTATTTTTCTAGGATCACTCAAAAATGGCTCAGTTCACGGTGCTGTTGGTGGTGTTTCAGACAGAGCAGTGGGCACCGGTGTAGTGGTAGAGTGCCATCATGGCATATAAAGAAGAGCTGAAGCAAGAAGCATTGAAAGGTTGGAAAGGAAAACAAGCACTTTAAATACAAATGGGATTCCCATAATCTTACCTCTACGTAGAAGAAGGGGTCTGTCAGCATGGCTGGCGTGGTGCACAGCAGACCGTGGTGGATGTGAACATAGTCCCAAAGCAGTGAAGTCTATTTCCCTGCAGTCCATCTGCTTGTAAGCTTTTATGGTGCCCATCCCTGTAATACCTGAGCTATATTTGACATTGTTCAGGGCTGGCAGCTCATGCCTGCTATCAAGAGCAGATCTTTAAGGAAGATCTCTGTATGCTATGATGTAGCTTATACATAAAAATATTTACAGGAGCTGCTTACATCTATCCTCTTCTGAAAGATAAAGCACTTGAGTGCACACTGAATGCCTGTTACCTTCTCATCTCCCTGACATTCATTATAAACCAAGAAGCCAAGTTTTTTAAAAGCTATTTAGATGTTTTGTGCTGTAACTTTCTCTAATAGATATATTCCTATTGATTGCAACGAAGCACACAGAGTAGAACAGAACAGATCAATTGAAAAGTAAAGTTAAGACAGCAAGTACACTTCTTTTCCACTTACCTTAATGGAAACAGTTAGGGCTGGATCTATCCCAGGTGTAATGCTGCTGAAGTCAATGGAGTTGTACTGGCGATGAATTTGGCTCCTAGTGTTTTGTTTTGACCTTTTCAGAAGGTTGCTCTGCAGGAGTGAAACTATTAAACACAGCCAGTGATACCTTGAGTCGAAATACAGAAAAGGCAAAGCTGGAGCGCCGAGCACCTTTTTCACTAAGGAGGAGGCCTGACTTCCACAGAGCGAGGCCAAAAGAATTGATTCCAGATAAGTGCTAAACTTAGTTTCAGGTTTCCCTGGTGAATAAGAATCCCAGGTTGGCTTGAGATGTGGACACCTTGGCATTCATGCACAGCTCTCTGGATGGAGCTGCGTGGTCTTTCTGTGCATCTGTGCATCAGGACAGCTCCGAGTTGGACGTCTGATACACTATTCATCCACTCACCACAGAAACCAATTGACCATCCTAACTGTTGAAGCATCCAGAAATCAGTTGGCAGTGCTCTGTGTGATGATCTTTATTAGCAGGTCATTTTTGATTTCAGTAGATGATACAGGTTCTTCATGTAGGCGGGGAACAGCACTCTTCCTCCACAGCTAGGCCTCCCCTACCCTTTCCTTCTTGGGTCCCTTCCCTGCTTCTGTTCTTCCTCCCCAGCAAAGCCCATCCCCAGATGTGTTTAAGAAGTTGTTGGCACCAAAGTGACATTTGCAGGCTGTCAGTCTGCTCATCCAGCGTTCTGCTGTCCTCATCCCTCATGTCCTCAGCACTAGCAAGCTTTCTGGGGGCAAAGTCAGATCCCACATTGTCTGGCTCAAACTGACCAGGGCCTCCCCTTCTCCTTAGCTACTTGTGTAGTAAATACAGTGACTTGCAACAACTACTGATTCTTCTGGTGGGAGAGGGAGGACAAGGACATCTAAAAGATTGCCTGAGTCACTTGCACCTACTTATTACCCTGCACGTGTAGATGAGGTGAGAGGATTTCAACACTGTCGACTCAGAATAAGAATGTTCACATTAAAACAGTTTTGTTTATACTGTTGCTCACTGTTTTCCTTGCTGAATTTTGTTGGGGTTCTTTAAAGTCAAATACAACCTGAGATTCCTCGTTTGCCTTTGTCCTTGCAGCTTGTAATTGCTTTACTGAGTAAGGCTCAAGTCCCTGTCCCAACAGAGGCTCAGGGCTGGAGGCTATGGAACAGTCTCTGGCAGCAAGGGCTTGCTTGCTTTTGTAGAGCTTGCTGCACTATGTTTACTAGTTTCTTCTGAAGTGTTATCATAAATAATTAAAGCTAAACTGTGCTTGTTAAATAAATGAGGAATGCACATGTTCAGATGCATTATCTATGCTTTAATTGCACTCATTTGTTGAGGCCCTCCTCCAGTAAGGAGGCAGGAGCCTTCTGCCTGAACGGAGGGCTGTGGGAGCTGCAGGGCCTGGGCTGAAGCGCTGATGCTCACTCGTTTGCCCAAGAACTTTTAAACAAGCATAGTGGTGAACATCATCTGTTGAGGTGAGATGATGTTCCTGGAGGCAGGTGCTATCAATGACCTGCTGGAGAGGAGCTCTGCGGAGAAGGACCTGGGGGCCCTGGTGGGTGACAGGGTGGCCATGAGCCAGCAGTGTGCCCTGGGGGCTGAGAGAGACAATGGGATCCTGGGATGCATCAGGAGGAGTGTAGCCAGCAGGACACAGGAGGGGATCCTCCCCCTCTGCTCTGCCCTGGTCAGGCCCCACCTGGAGTGTTGTGTCCAGTTCTGGGCTCCCTGGGATCAAACAGCCAGGGATCTCCTGGAGAGAGTCCAGAGGAGGCTACGGGGATGCTGAAGGGCCTGGAGCATCTCCCCTGTGAGGAAAGGCTGAGTGAGCTGGGGCTGTTCAGCCTGGAGAGAAGACGACTAAGGGGGGACCTGATTAATGTTTATCAATATCTGAAGGATGGGATGCAGGGGAAATGGCCAGCCCCTTCTCAGTGTCTGTGGGGACAGGACAAGGGGCAATGGCTGCAAGTTGGAGCACAGGAAGTTCCACACCAACATGGGGAAGAACTTTTCCCCAGTGAGGGTGAGGGAGCCCTGGGACAGGCTGCCCAGGGGGTGTGGAGTCTCCCATCTCTGGAGAGATTCCAGCCCCGTCTGGACGCCGCCCTGTGCAATATGAGCTGGGGAGCTGCTTTGGCAGGGGGTTGGACCCCATGAGCTCTCGAGGTCCCTTCCAACCCCTGGGATTCTGTGGTTCTACGATTCTGTCCTTTCATGACAAGCTTTAAGAACGTGAAGAAACTATTTCATGGGGTGAAACCTTTGCAGAGGGAGTTTCTCAGATCCGGGCAGATGTTGGGCCTGGTGTCTCTCATGTTTCCAGCGGCCTCGGTTTGCTCTGACTGCTTTGCAGTGCTCGCAGCCCCCATTAGCACCCCCTGGGCTGGGCTGTGGGGCTCCCCAACACACCTCCCATGCTGTTCCCTGCACATGGATCTCTGCATATTTGAACTTCTCCTACAGTCTTCTCTCCTGTGCAGCTGTAGGCACACGGGCACCCTCGGGGTTCACCGATCTGGAGGTCCTAGCATCCCTTTCAGAAAGTGAACCAACTTCATCTTAAAACTGGTTTTAAAAAATAATTGCTGCACAGAGTCTCAGAGCCATCCTGATTAGTGATTTAAAACTTCTGGACTCAGTAACTCTATCTTCATTAGGAAGATCTGTTTTTATAATAATTGACTCTAAAGAAGACCTGGGGGATTATTAGGAGATGGCATTCATTATCAGTAAAAATACCATGAAGAAATTTCCTAGACAAATATTGATGTTCTGGACGATGTTATTTTTTTTTTCCACAAGGAAACAGAATTTTATTTAAAAAGCATAATTATCTTAATAATTATCTTGAAAGCTAAATTGGATTTTAAGGCTTAGTCTGTGATTTAAGGCTTGGTCAGTGATTTCTAGGTGGTTGATACCTGCAGAGCTGAGCAGCTGGGAGAGGCTAAGGCTGGTTATTTGAGGGGGAAAAAACAAAACCAAACCAAATAAAAAACAACAGATTAAAAAAAAGGATGAGAAGGAAGTGAAGTAGCTTCATTGGTAACAAAAGGCTTCAGTAGGACGTGACTTGGTGGTGGCAGGAGCGAGGCTGGTAGGTGAAGGTGTGCTGAGGCTGCCCTGGCTCAGGGAGATTTGGATGGGGCAAGATGATGAGCAAGAGGAACTGGTGGCTGCTAAGTTTCTGGGGGTTTTCCTGACTTTACAGAAGCCAGATTTGGTGCAGATCAAAAGCAAGAACAATACACTGATACAAGGCAGCTGTAAGATCAGAGTCAGGTGTCCATCTCTATAGTCACCAAAGGAACAGGGGTATCCCTAGATACTTCTCTCAGCATCTAAAATGGATTTTATTCAAAGACTTTTTTCTCTATAGACGATGTGATTATAGAGCAAGAGGGAATGAATAGATTTGCTCTTTTCTCAACTTTGCCTTCTTGATGTTGCTTTTGGTTATTGTGGCTTCTGAGGCTTTTTTATTTGGTGTTTATTTCTTAACAGTGCCTGTGACTGGTCTGGAATCTCATGTCCGAGGCTGCAGAAAAGAACGTTTCAGTGACAAGGAATGAGAAAGGGAATTTTCTCAGAGGAGAGAAGTTTCTGAATGATTGTTTTTTTCTGCATCTAGAAGAAAGGAAATGAATATTTCTTGTGGCAGCTGAGAGAGGGTCATGAGGAAAAGGAAGCCATTATTAATTAATCATCAATTATTATTTTAATATTTATGTAGCACTGTGTGACTGGTGCCCCACAGGGAAAGAGGATCATCTCTCTGCTTGAGGAGCCTACGTTCTAAATTTAACCATGGTGAGGGCTGCTCATGGCAGATGATATGTGTGCATCATTCCCTGCTCTGCCTCAGCTTTTCAGCAGAATCCCATTTGAATTCCCCATCCCCAGCCGAGGGGAGCCTGTGCTGAGCAGGACTGGCAAGATCAGATGCTCTAAGAGCACAATCAATGCAGTAAACAGAGCGGCAGGATTACAGGTCTGATCTCAGAGCTGGATCTTGCAATCCTTACCCAGAATTGCAGTCATGTAAATAAAACTTTTCCAAGAACAAAGAGGGTGGGATTTGGTGCCAGTTTGGAAAGACCTGCCTTTCCTGGGCCCTCAGACTGGCATCCAAGTGAAGTTGGTATGGGGGTTGTTGGGTTTTTTTTGTTCCAGGTCTTTAAATTGACACACTTAAAGATGAGACCCAGCCTGCACGGGACCGGTGGCAGCAATACTGGGATGTTTCTCTTTTGGATGCTTGCCCTGACCTTACCTCTCACTGAAGTCCCACTCCTGTTTCTGTGCTTTGAAGCAGTTGTTTCTAGATGCTCTGCCTGTACCTGGTGCTACATGCTCAGCAGTCAGCAGGGTAACGAACTCTGATGGATGTCTTCTGTTAAAACCCGTGTATTTAGTTCCTGGTAATTAGCTGGTACATCACAAGGGGTGTATTGTGAGGAGGTGGTTCCACTGAACATCAAACTGAACTCTTCAATTTGAAGAATACGTGTGTGTGGCAGCCCACTTCGGGGGGGGTTTAAAAGGGCAACTGAAAATACGTAATACTGAGAGAAACCAACGCTGATGTAAAGCACCCAGCACTGTCAAAGCGTGGTATAGTGGCTAGAACAGAGAATGGGAGTCAAAACAGTCTAGGGTCTATTTTTGGCTCCAGCATATCTGTACCAAAGTCAAATTAATTGGAGCTAAATACAGAAATCTCTCCTTATATAGCATTTTTGATCCACTTTCAGAACTCTCTATCAGGGATGTGCTATTCTGTTTTTCTAGAGGATGATCTGAAAGCATGGAAGGGAGTCTCTGTTTTGTATTAATGTATGCAAGGTTTTTTCCTAAGCATCTGAGTTAGCATCAGGCATACGGTATCTGTGCTGTGAGGGATGAAGCTGTGGAAATCCACAGCTATTGCCAGATGCCAGTCTTGATCAGAAATCTGTGGGCTTTACTGAAATTTTGGAGAGATGTTTTCCCCTGTCAGATGACCTATTTAAATAGAAGAAATGCTGTGTAAGTCTTACAGAAGTATCTGGGCAGAGAATCCCTCTTCTGCAGCCTAGAGCCTGGGATAAAACTGACATTTTTTCATTTATTACTACATTTTCCTTTACTTAAACAAAAAATATTTTGAATGTGACTTCTGTTTGTTAAAAAGGATTCTTTAAAAATACAAACCTGTCTGTTGTCTCCAGGAACATGCCTGTGCAGCTCCCTGGTGCTCTCTGAAGGTATCCCAGTGAACTCCAGAGGAGCTCTTGAAGCTCAGTCACCCAGACTGAATTGATCTTGGTGCTGGTGTGGGGACATTGCTTACAGGTCATGCTGTAGTTTGGCTGGCCCTACACTGGGCTGTGCAGGGGAGAGCAGATACATCCTTAGAGATGACCACAGGAGAGGATGTTGTGATTGCACTTGGTTTTAACTAGCTTCCGATCTAGATGCTTACTTCTCCATGCTCCCAAAGGGTGGAGGCTTGCTAATGGTTATGGAGAAGAGACAATCTAAGCACGTGGGAAATGGACTCTGCAGAGATGTGATCTTGGTGAGGCTGCACCTTAAGTGCTGGGTCCAGTTCTGGGCTCCTCACCATCAGAAGGACATGGAGGTCCTGGAGCGAGTCCAGAGAAGGGCAACCAGGCTGGGGAAGGGGCTGGAGGGCAAATCCTCTGAGGAGCAGCTGAGGGAGCTGGGGGTGTTCAGCCTGGAGAAGAGGAGGCTGAGGGGAGACCTTACAACCTACAACTACCTGAAGGGAGGTTGTGGAGAGGTGGGTGATGGTCTCTTCAGCCAGGGGACAGGAGATGGGACAAGGGGCAATGGCAAGAAGCTGTGCCAGGGCAGGGGCAGATTGGACATTAGAAACAAATTTGTTACTGAAAGAGTTGTCAGGGCCTGGCACAGGCTGCCCAGGGAGGGGCTGAGTCACCTTCCCTGGGTGTGTTCCAAAAAGGGTAGGTGAGGTACTTAGGGATATGGTTTAGTTTAGGATGGGATTGGTTGGACTTGATGATCTTCAAAGGTCCTTTCCAACCTTGTGATTCTGTGTTGATGGGCAGAGGCAGGCAAGGCTTTCTGATGACACTTTTGAAAGTACCTGAAGGTGGTAGCAATGCTAACTTCACTGAAAGTCAATTAAAAGTCAGTGAGACTCAGGCTCTTAAATCTTTCCAGCACTTTTCTTACAAGTTACCATCAGCACTTGAAAATCTAATCTATTGGCTGTGCCTTCACTGCACCATCCATCCGAGGATCTCTAATCAAAGCTGTAAATATCTGTATATCTGTAATACCTTATATTGACTTGAGTTTTGGGATGTTTACTGTATGAGTGTATTGATTTAGGTTAATAGGAAAAATAACCCAGTCAGTAATAAGAGCTGGTGGTAAAGCACTTTTCCAGGAGGGTGATTCGGCCGGGGCACAGGCAGTGAGAGATCCTGCAGGTAGAGGCCTTGTGTGGCTAGTCCTTCTCTTGCCACAGCCAGAGGGAGTCCAAGGGAGGCTTGCTGAGGGGACAGCGTCTCCTCAGGAGCTTGTAAGTGAGCTGAAGCCAACTTACTGTCGGGTGACACCAGATACACGACTCTGCTCTACTTTGTCTGGCTGTGAGACAACAGCTTGGATTTAAAGGGGCTGTTGCTGCTGTCTCAAGCCTCCAACAGAACTCCATCAGAGTCCTCGCAGTGTGTTGGATAAACAGGGCTCATGCTCAGGGTGCTGCCTCTTGGGGCTGCCTCCCGTGGTGGGACCAGCTGCAGGGCTGTGCCCTGGGAAGGGGAGCAACGCCTCACACCCGAGGAGGGTGCAAGGAGAGCAGCAGAGGCGTCGCTGACAGCAGCATGCTCCGCCTGTGTCCCGTGCTCATGGAGGAAAAACATCCCTAGGTTATCCCATCAGCAGCTGGCAGGGATCTGCACCATTCTGCCTGAAGCCATTCTGTAGACTGCAGGGAAAAATAGTAGTGATCCTTAGGATAAGGCAGGCTCACTGACATGGATGTGATGTTAGGCTTGGCCACAAGACTGGGAGCAGTAGAGTTTGTAACTGGAATATGTTTTTTCTGGTCAAGTTACTTGGGATATTAACTCACATTTTTTAAACTCAGTCTCTTATCCTTCTGGTTTATAAAGCAAAGGAGGGTTTTTTGCCCAGTTAATTTCCTGAAGCACAGTGTCTTGCTTTCTTGTTTTACATAAAGCTCCTGCTCTATTTTTGAATAACATAATGAGTGAAAAATGACTTTATCCATCCTGGTGGCAGGACAGCAATTTGTGACGCTGCCAGCTGGAGGACCTGGATCAGAAACAAATTTGGGTTCCCAGGCTCCCCGCCAGAAGAGCCGAGACATATTTTTGAGGTGAGGTACTTGGAGTCCAGGGGGAGATTGTTGACTGAACTGAGCCACTTTCAAAAACATCCTGCCAGCTGAGCCACAAACGCTGCTGGTCTTTGCCTGCACATGGCCAGGTCCCCTGCCCCGCACTGTGCGCGGCGGTCAGGAAGCGCTCCCAGCAGCCAGAGGTGAGGTGAGGAATTCAGGATACTGTGAGCAGAAACTGAAGTTCCTGCATGTGTGTTCACCCTTTTTTATCAGTGGTTATTACTGCAGTGATCCAGGCACCAGGAGGTCATGTATAACGATTAGCACGGGTTGTTGGAGGGGGACTTTGCCCTTTTCACATGGAGCCAGAGCTGAAACTTGAGTTGAAGATGCTGCAAGGCCGTTGCTTCCCACATTACCACCCTGGACTCGGTCTAGCCCCATGCACTCCTTGAAAGCACTCTCTCTCTGTCTCCCTTCCCTATAGCCATTCCTGCCATGCTTCATGGTCCTTCCTCATCTCCCAGACCATGTCCATCTTGGCCATGCTCCTGCTGTCTTAGGCAAGTGCCAGGCATAAGCCAGAGGCTGTGACTTGCACTGGAGCACCCCCAAGAAGTTTAACTCTGAAGCTGCAGCTTTTTTCAAGGGCTGAACCTGTACAGAGCCTGATCCGTTACAGCTTGTGTCTGTGTGAGGCAGCATCTTCCAGCTGCTGTTCCCTCCATGGATAAAGATATCGTCAGCTGGAATGATCTGCTTCCACATTCTGTATGGACATATTAAGTGCTTGGAAAAGCTCCAGGTACTTCAAGTGAGACTATAAAGGGAAAACTACAGAGTGAGACTACAAGGGAAAGCATGCTGTTAGGACCATTTTATTGAGAAATAACACCCTTTCCTCCTAGCTGGGAAGACACAGGATTGATAATTAAGACTGAATGATTAGATGGTCATTGATAGGAATGTTTATGTATTAAGTTTTGTTGTTTATGTTTACCTGTAGTCACTTTGGTGAATGAAAGATGGAATTAAGTGTATTACTAGCACTGTCTGAGCAGTAAAAAGACACTGTAAAATCAAGAGAAGTCTGCAAAGACATGAGTCACGTGTCCTAGATACACAATAATTATCAGAGTACAAGAAATAGGGGTTGCAGTAAAGCTGCCCAGTGACAGGTTTAAAGCTAAGGAGGGCGTTTTTTCACATGGTCAGTAGCTGAAACGTGGAACTCCTTGCTACAGCCTGTTGTTGATGCTGAAGCTCACATGAACCTATTTTAGAAAAGTTGATGGAAGAAAAAGTATCTTGGGCTTATAGCATAACAGCATCTAATTGCATCTTTAGCCAAAGATTTTCGGCTTCAGGTCTCTGTAAGCATGGAAGAATGCTGCGGGGCATCACTGTGCATTTGCCCTGCTTCTCCTCAGGACATGGGCATGAGGAGCTTTGGTCTATCCATCTTCTTCAACTCTTCCAGTAAAGGCTAAAGGGAATGATGTGACAGGGACATAAAAGAAGAAAGAAAGGCAGAGGGTTGGATGTTGATTGAGTTAGCACTGGCATAAATCCAAGGGTGCAATCAAATAGCCCATGAGAGCCAGAGTGCACTGGGGTACCTGGGAGCAGCTTCAGCCCACCTCCCTCAGGGCTCTGCAGGCATCAGTGCTGGACTTCCCACTCAACAAGGCAAGCCCAGGCATAAATTTCCATCCGGCCACTTTCAAGACCTTATTCCATCTGCCTGACCTAGGAAAGAAGAAACCCTGCTCAACTAGAACCTGTTAACTTCAGAAGGGACCCCCTCTGGGTACCTGACAACTGAAATCCCAGCCTTCATTGAAGAGACCTGAGCACATACTGCACACACACGTCCCTGCATGCAGGTGCTTGCTCACTCACAGAGATCAGGTGCTTGACAGTGGCTATTCTGCAAGTCCAGATAAGTTAGTAGATGCCAGGTCAGAGTGTGCGTGTGTGCTAGGAGAATCATCCAGAAAATCCAGTAAAAGTATGCAGTTCTCCTCCAGATCTAGTGGTGGACACCTAAGTGACCAAATTTGCCTCATTGTCCCCCTTTCCTTGTTGTCTCTTGAACTTTGTTGATAAGCATTGGAGGTGGATTGACCCAGGCTGGATGCCAGGTGCCCAAAGTGGCTTTATCACTCCCCTCAGCTGGACTGGGGAGACTAAATGTAATGAAAGGCTCATGGGGCGAGATAAGGGCAGGGAGAGATCACTCACCTATTAGTCTCATGGGCAAAACAGACTCAACTTGAGTAAATTAATTTAATTTATTATCAATCAAATCCAAGCAGGGTAATGAGAAATAAACCCCAAATCCTAAAACACCTTGCCCTCACCCCTCCCTTCTTCCCATGCTCAGATTTACTCCCAATTTCTCTCCCTCATTCCTTCAGCAGCACAATGGGATGGGGAGTGGGGATGTGGTCAGTTCATCACACGTTGTCTCTGCCGCCCCTTCCTCCTTGGGGTGAGGTCTCCTTGCTCTCTTCCCCTGCTCTAGCATGGGGTCACTCCCACAGGAGAGAGTCTTCCATGAACTTCTCCAACATGAGTCCTTCCCACAGAGTGCAGACCTTCAGGACAGGACTGTTCCAGCGTGGGTCCCTCACAGGGTCACAAGTCCTCCCAGCAAACCTGATGCAGTGTGGTCCCCTCTCTCCACAGGCTGCAGGTCCTGCCAAGAACCTTCTCCAGCACAGGCTTCCCTCAGAGTCATAGCTGCCTTTGGGCATCCACCTGTTCCACTCTGGGGTCCTCCGTGGGCGGCAGGTGGAGGGGGGACAATGCCACTCGTGGCACCCTCAAACAGATTAGTGGCATTGACCAACCAGTCAAGAGATTCACTGTGGGTCATAGAATCATAGACTGGGCTGGGTTGGAAGGGACCCCAAGGATCATAGAGCTCCAACCCCCTGCCACAGGCAGGGACACCAACCTCAGGCCTGGAGCTACACAAGGTTGCCCAGGGCCCCAGCCAACCTGGCCTTGAACACCCCCAGGGACGGGGCACCCACCCCCTCTCTGGGCAGCTAAGGGTTGGCTTTGTTGCATGTAGCTGAAAGCCGGCAGTTTGTTTGCTCTTCCTCCCCCAGATTTGGCATTCCTCTGACTCTGCAGCCAACTGTAGGTTGTTTTTATTTGGACCAAATCATGCCTTGGGGCAAAACTGACATCAGTGCCGGGCCTCGTTAGGGAGATGAGGAGCAGGGTGTGGGGAGCCCCGCTGCAGGAAGCGCCTCCGTTTTGTTTCCCACCGCTGAACTGGGAGGTGAACTCCGCTCGCCAGACAGGTTAGTGGGGTCCACGTGTGATGGGTTTCAAAGCAGCCCTTTGTCAACACCCTTCAGCTACGAGGCTCAGGAATCTTGTCAGGTGGAGAGCTTTTGATAAGTTAGGACTTGCATGCTGTGTGGTGCAGGCTGCTCTGTTGCTGTCTTGTGTTTGTTGGGGGATTTGTGGGGGGTTTTTTTTCAATCCTCATTTTAAGGAACAGTGGTAACAGGGTAACAGGGTTCCTCTGTGTTTCTGGAAATGCAGAATCATGGATGTAAATAAATGAAGACTAATCACATAGCTGTTGATAGGCTGTAAAGTTCTTTTCTTACAAGTAGTGCCGAAGTTCCTACCCTGCTTAGTTACAGCACTTGCAGCTTGGAGGAAAGAGAGTGAGTAGTGAAAATTGCAGTGATGATTTCATTTGCTGACTTCCTTTGCTAGAGTCATCGTCCCCCCACCTTTTATTTTCCTTGTGTTTAGATACTGGTAGGATGTTGCCTTATGTCTCCCATGCTTTACCTTGTGTTATACCTTACACAGCAACTGGACTTTAGCTGTGCAATGCCTGGTTTTCCCTTTTATCAAGTTGTTCCCGACCTTTGGAGTCGGGTTGTGTAACCAGAGGTGTGAGTAACGTTTCTCCACTGAAGACCAGACACATGCCATTTCAGACAGCGCCTTTAGAGTCACTTTGTTGTTGCTGGTTCAACGTGCAACCAGTTACTAAAGTTAACTTGTAAATATTGCCAGGGATTTATCTTCCAGAGAAAAGCACTGTTTGGAGAGAGGCAGCGCTTGCTCCTCCCACCCCAGCAGCAGACACCACCGCTCCCACTGAACTACAACCTGACTCTTGTTTCAGGCTAAACAGGATAACAAGGGTATTCTTAGAAGTGAGCTGTTTCTAGTCTCTGAAGCTTCTTCGTTGCAGCACCCCAAAGAATTAAAGTGTGTTTTTTAAAGAAGTCCTCTGTTTGCATTTGGGCAGGAGTCGTAGGTGTTCACAGAAGCAGTGATGAGCACTGGCTCTGGAAAAATCATATGAGGAACGGCAAATCATACGAGGAATGGCTGAGGGAGCTGGGGGTGTTCAGCCTGGAGAAGAGGAGGCTGAGGGGAGACCTTATCACCGCCTACAACTACCTGAAGGGAGGTTGTGGAGAGGTGGGTGATGGTCTCTTCAGCCAGGGGACAGGAGATGGGACAAGGGGAAATGGCAAGAAGCTGTGCCAGGGCAGGGTCAGATTGGACATTAGAAACAAATTTGTCACTGAAAGAGTTGTCAGGGCCTGGCACAGGCTGCCCAGGGAGGGGCTGAGTCACCTTCCCTGGGTGTGTTTTAAAAAGGGTAGATGAGCTACTTGGGGATATGGTTTAGTTTAGGATGGGATTGGTTGGACTTGATGATCTTCCAAGGTCTTTTCCAACCTTGTGATTCTGTGAAAGGAGCTGCTTCTCATTAAACATGCATGTGCCATTGTCTTCTTACTTCTTTAGACCTGGCCTTCATTTTGAGGTCAGACTTTCATTTCTGAAGAATATCATTTGAAGCTATTTATAGCGCTTTGTGATTACCTGCAGCTCCTAATGAAAAAGACTTGGCGATGGAGAAGTAAATACGTAGCAGCTGCTTTAACTCTACTAGGGGTAGTAAAAAAGGCGGCCTAAGTGTCCCAGTGAGTTTAACAAGGGGGCAGAAGCAAGCCAGGGGCCTGTTTGATCACAGAAAGTTTTACAGGCAGCAGGCGACGACACGGGAGGCTCCCTATCCCTGTATTTAAAGTTTACTTTGCCGTTTGTCTTGAGTGGGGTCAGTGCTGCAGTGAATAATTTATAGGCAGCATGAATGAGCTCATTAGTCACCTTTTCAGAGCTTAAGTGAGTTTTGTGGTTGTCATTACACGGGCCTTCTGTTCAGCGGCAGGGCTAAAAGGACAGCTTGGCAGCTGTCTGGCTTGTGGCAGGACAGCCTGTCTCCTTCCAGCCTCCACTGCCCTTTTCTTCCCCTGATCCCCAGCTCTGCTGCCCAGTGCAGGCCCAGATGTTTGATTTGATATTGTATTGTTTTCATGTTGTATGTATTTCCTCCACCACGGAAAAAAAGACAGAAGGCTGTGTGACAAGTGATGGCGAGTAAGCAAGCCCCCCTGCCTGCGTGCAAGCACCTGAAGTGGCTTTTCTCCTTAAACATACTTCAAAATTTCGTTAGAGTCATAGCATTTGTTTGTCCTTGAAGTGCTTGTGGAAGCGCTAAGCTGTGCTGGAACTAGTGAGCACTGGAAGGAGGCATAGCTACCAGTGTTTACAGGGCTGCAGATGTAAAGAAAACAACATTCCCAAGGTCATTTCGGAGTGCTGTGCAACACCAAGGCCCCCTCCATCCGGGTGAGAAACCTGTGGAATGAGAATTCTGCCTGCAAGACAGCTGTGAGGTGTCAGATGCACTGTACTTCCCAGATCACCCTGGCTTTTAACTGAAGTTACCTGTTGCCAAAGACTGGAGCAGTGCCAGAAGGCCTGTCATAAATTAATGCCCCAGTGGGTAAGTCAGCCCATGGTCATAACGAACTTTTGTCACCACGGAGAAGCCAAAAGCCACCTCACAGAACATGAATGTGGCAGCCTGGAGAGGGTTCTCTGGCCATAGCTGGCAACAGAAGTTGCTGCTGGGATGCAGGTAAATTAGTTGTGCTTTTTTTCTGTGCCAGCTTTCCTCCTTCCATCCCAGATCTCACCTACCTGCTCTGCCTGGCGGCTGCTCTCTGGTTCAGCCATGAAGCCTGCCTCACCTCAGGCTGTGGAGGGGGGCACAGGACAGTGCAGAAGCTTTCTGCAGGTGCTACTGACTCTCTGTAGTCTTTCCACTGCAGTTTTTCATTGCTTTCTGTTCCTTGCTCCCCTGTGTTTGGTAGGCTGGTACGTAGTGCTAAAGCCACACCAAGGATGAAAGTCTTCTTAATCATTTTATGACATTTCACTTGTTTCCCCAAACCTGCAATCCTCTCAGCATCCCTTCACAGACACAACTGTAGGTCATTTGGCTCGTGCCTCATCGCTGTATCACCTCATACAGGCTGTCGTAGCTGCCTCTGTTGCTGCAGGCTGGGATCAGGACCCACGTCTTGCCGGATTTCCTCCAGGAGCAGCGTTCCAGAAATGTACAGGAAGAGTAGCACAGAGTGGTGAGCAAAAGAAAGCATCCTCCGGAATATCCTGTGCTGCAAAGAGCTGGAAATCAAGCTGGGACCTCAGGACAGTTGTGCCTTGTGAATCCACTTGGCACAAGCAAAATGGTGAGAGGAGAAACAGTGCCTACTCACAAGCCTGGTGACACCAAATAGCCTGTAGTGTCAGGTCTCCTGGAGGTTCTCACTTGATGAGATGTGAACATCAGCTTTGCTACCTGTGAGGTCCTGCTGCAACCTCATTCTGCGTGCGAAACAAACAGCCTGTATTCAGGAAAGCTGAGGCAGGATTTGAGACGTTGTCCAGAAGGAATGTTGCCTCGGGTTTAGAAGTGGAATTTGGCAAATACAGTTTGGGAACTTCATTTAAAGAGCTTGGTTCTTCATTGTCCTTTTCCCCTAAACTTGTACTTCTGTGAAGTGTTGGCTGCTGCTTTTCCTCCACCTTGCTTTTAAGAATACAGTTGATTTCTGGTTCTGCTGATTACTCCTAAGTTTGACTTCAGCTGCCAAATGGCAAATACTAATGTTGAGATAACTCCAGGCCACATTTTGTGGTATTACACCTGTACAACAGATAGCAGAGTCCGTGTACCAAAGCCCAGAAAGCAGGTTTTTTTTCTTGGTGCCTTCAAACGCTGCAGCAGCACCTGAAATACTGGTTTGTACTGCAGTTGTGTTAGGTTTGGTGTGATTTCAGACCAGTACAGCCATCACAGCAGAAGACTCCAGTAAAGGTATGTTTATCCAGACATTTTGCTTCCCACTGGCTGGGCTACTAAAATAAGCTACAGTGGCAGAAGCTTCCCTTTTACCAGTATAAGCTAGGTTTGTGCTTGGGTGCTCATATGTTGGTACGTATGTACACTGGGAGAGCATCTCTCACATGGACCTGTTAATAAATGTATGTAGGACAAAGTAGCGTGCATGATACTCTCCTCCCACCAGGCTCCTGTATGGAAACACACTTGCTGGTAGCTTGTCAGCTGTATATAATTTTAGTGCTAAGTATACTCATTTTCTTAGAAGCTGCAAGAAAGTGTTACTACAATAACATTGCAAATGTGCATGCATTATTATAATTAAACTATTTCATAAAAACTCTGGATTTTATCGTAAGAAATTCGTTATATTTTAGCCCATGGAACTGAAATGCTGTAGGTATTTTTGTAGGCTGGTACTTGTGACAAAGCTTCACATCGGTGCTCCTTCTCTCACCAATTCAGTTCTGTTTCTGTTGGGTTTTGCCAGCAAATTAGGACTTAAAGAATAATTAAATGAAAAGTTGGGCAAATGCTTTGTAAATCTGATTCCATGGTCTCAAGTGGACAAGCAAAAGATAGATCTGTCAGTAAGCTGGGGTGAGCTGGACCTTCACTGCGTGTGCAGCTTGTATCTTCAGTTGGTGCTTAGTGTGGGAGAAGGATGCTGGTAGGAGACACAGGGCAGGAAGGGAGCAGAGAAACAGGAGGGGATTCAACTTTTTAAAAGGGTAGACAATGGCAGGACAAGGGGGATGGATTAAAGCTAAAGGAAGGAAGGGTTATTAGATATTAGGGGGAAGTTCTTTACAGAGAGAGTGGTGAGGGGCTGGAACAGGCTGCCCAGAGAGGGGGTGGGTGCCCCGTCCCTGGGGGTGTTCAAGGCCAGGTTGGATGGGGCCCTGGGCAACCTTGTGTAGCTCCAGGCCTGAGGTTGGTGGCCCTGCCTGTGGCAGGGGGGTTGGAGCTCTATGATCCTTGGGGTCCCTTCCAACCCAGGCCAGTCTGTGATTCTATGATTCTGTGACTGGGCACAGGGCAAGAGCTGCTCTTTGTTACAGGAGCGAGGTGACAGCCGGTTTGGTTTGGTGTGTTACCTCTGTTCGAGGCAGAGCTGCTGGCTGCTCTGGTAGGAATTCAGATGTGGCTGTTTCCCTGCCCCAAAAGTGGGCATAGCACAAACAGCACAACCCAGCCAGTCTGCTGTGGGTAAAAGCAAAGAAGCGTTGGTGCTGCGGGCTCTGTGTGAGGGACTGGAGAAGAACTCTGGGAACAGGGGTTGCAGTAGAGGAAATAAGCAACACATACTGTATTCATGATTTAGTTTTCAGTAGTGCCTGAAGGTGTTCAGCATGCTTCTGCTCTGCACAAGATGAAATCCATTGCCTCAGAGAAAACAAGTTTAGAAGTGGCAAGACTGATGGGGGATGTCAGTCATTCTGCATGGGGGAAGAGTGGGAACAAACTGAGATGGCCAGTGCACAGCATTAGAGCCTGAGGTGTGTCCCACTGTGAAGGTCTGGTCACTGATCACAGGGGGCAGCAGCCCTGTCCACTTCGGTCTCTGAAAGGTGCCTGGCATGTCAGGACCCTTTCAGAACCGGGATGCGTTTGGCAGAACTTGGTGTACAGCTGCATCTTCAACTTTTAATCCTAAGGAGCAAGCTTAGTTGGAGCAGACCCCAGGGAAGAAACGTGACTCTGATGTGTAGAGAGAATAAACACTGACAAGGATGCCAGTCAATGAAGGCATTATAATTGGAGATCAGGTTAGGAATGGGGGCCTCAAGGTGAGGAGAAGAAGTGCAGGACTCTGTAATGGTGGGACTGGTGAGGTCAGGGAGCAGTAGAAATATTTAGCAAGGTCATGTGGCATGGTCGTAATACTAGCAAACGAAGATGTCCCCAGCAGAGATGGAGATGGAAGGGGGAAGATGAGCATTGGAAGGCTGATAAAGAGCCCATGACCCTTGTTGTGCTCGTTTTGCAACAAGGGCTTGTGGGATGTTATCAGGGATTCCAATCTAGAGGAGGATAAGAGATAAAGGAGTATAGGGAGATGGCTGGAAATCCTCATTAAATAAGATACTGCAACATCTGCAGTTGGTATTCTGAAATCTGAGCGGAAAGATTAGACTGTTGTATATTAGCCCACAAGGCTAAAGTGCAGCTCTGCACTGTTGGTACTTCTGATCGGCCTTTGGGACGGCAAATACTTTGCTCTTGATGTACAAACAGTTTTCATCTGTCAGTGTGGCTGATCTTTTGCTAAAGGAGTTAACCATAGGATCGTAGAATTAGTGTTATTCCTGTCTTAGAAACGGGGAAATTGACACCCTCACAAATTTGGTGGCTTGCATAAGATTACAGAGAGTTACTTCATGGCCATACGTCGGGTATTCTGATACTGCTGAAGTCTTTAAGCCAGCTGTTAATGGTCTCTCAGTGGTGCCATATGAGACTATATTCTCCTTTCTTGTAAGTTGTATGAAGTGTTCCAGCAGCGAGGCAGAAGCAGCTGGGGACGGTCTTCCCAAGGAGCAAGGTATCAGTGTTCACCTCCACTGCTGGTGTTTCTCTGCTCTGCGAGTCAGCAGCTGCAGTTGCTGCTGAGCTCGGGGGTGAGAAGGAGCCAGCGAGAGGCTGCCCAGCACTGCCACCCCTCTCAGGGTGCCTTGGTGGGCAGCCCTGTGCCAGCCCTCCGACCCAGCGTGCAGCCCACACTCTGCTCTCCGAGGCTTCTGCGTCACCCACCACTGGCCCCTGCACTCCATCAGGATGGCAAATGTCTCACAGAGGCCCTTGGCTGTAATCCTCAGTGTGTGCTCCAGGGAAATTCCTCCCCACCAGGGAAAAGACAGAAAACTCTGGAACTGATCTTACTCCACCAATGTTGGGGGATTTTGCCACTACTTTTGAACATGAGTAGCTGTGTACCTGAATAGGAGGGATGCTTACAGAATGTATTCCAGGGGTAATATTCTTTGCGTGCAGCCCCACATCTCAGGAGGCTTCCCCCTTCTCACTTCAGAAATACTTCTCCTTAGCTGGATTCTTCTTGGTGTTCCGTTCTAAGACCCTTGACTTTCACAAGTGATGAGAAACGCGGTAGATCTCCTTGCTTGGCGATAAAGGGACGTGTTGATTCACTCAGAAAAATGGCTGAAGCATTTGGTGGGTGGAGTTATGACTTGGTAATTTAGTTTGGGTTTGAAACCCAATGGCCATGAAGATAAGAACTGTGTAAACTAATGGTCTGCTGATTGTCGGAGTGTTAGGGCTGGTGGAGTCACAGGGCAGGGCTGGTTACCACCAGGTAGCAGTGATATGATGATACTCACTGCCTGATAGGTATTCTTCCCATTCTTCAATCCAGCTGCTAGCGTGTCTTCCTGAAAACATGTAAGAATGTGAAATAGTGCTTCACTGGGTAGGGGAGGGAGAGCTGTCGGCAAAAGGAGGTCTCAGCGAGTTATGACAGGAATCTCTAGTTAGAATCAAGGAAACTCTTTTCAGCCCTGCACTTTGAGAATGAGCCAGTTGCCACTCTTGCCTAAAAAGCGTCAGAGAGATTGAGAGTTCGCCTGTGCCTTGGGAAATGACCAGGTACTGACGCAGACATGCAGGAGATCGGGTGGTGAACCTGATCAAGGGGGTAATATTGTCTGTGTGGGTCAGCACAGAATTCCTGCAAAGTCTTGAGACAGCTGTCCTAACTTTCCGATATAAAACGGCTAAAATGCTTTTCTTCTTGGCTTAGGGATAATTTCTGTGTCTGGGGTTGCATTGGAAAGGATCTACCAACACACTTGTATTTCTAACTCATGTTGCTTGTAAATTTCTGCAGCAGACCTTTTCTATACTGAAAGTGAAATGTTGAAGTGTGCTAGAACTGCAAGTCTTGTTTACCCAGAGTGGGAAATCCTTTATTTTTGTGGATCAGCTACGAGACAATTTCACAGAATCACAGAACCATAGGGGTTGGAAGGGACCTCAAGACCCAACCCCCTGCCAAAGCAGGGTCTCTAGGACAGGTCACACAGGTCGGTGTCCAGACGGGTCTTGAATCTCTCCAGAGAAGGAGACTCCACACCCCCTGGGCAGCCTGTCCCAGGGCTCCCTCACTCTCACTGGGGAAAAGTTCTTCCCCATGTTGGCACAGAACATCTGTGCTCCAACTTGAGGCCATCACCCCTTAAATTTCCCGCACTGTTTTTGCAGGTGGCCAGCCATACCTTAATTCTGTGCTGCGAATCACCGAACCTGCTTGAGATCAAGCACACAGCATACAGGAGAGACTTTACTCCAACTAGTGTTGTCTAGACTGGGAAAATTCTTGTTTTTAAATCAAGTTAACTCCCTCTGACTAACTTAGCTGATGGTTGGTTGGGGTTTTTTTTACTCAAGTGAAAATACTAGTTATGTCAGAGTATGGTAGCAGGGGAGAAAACGTGCCATGCTTCCTAATTAAACCAGACCATATTTTAACGCAGATTTCTTTAGACTGAAGAAATAAACCAGGGTTTTTTTGGTGGGGTTTTTTTTTCGCCTCGGCAGTCACTGCAGGTGTCTGCAACACGGTTCTTCACTGCACGGTGTGAAGACGGACCCTCAGCAGAGGCCGTGTTTCCAGGACGCAGCGAGCCAGCCGCTGAGCCCCCTTGCTGCTGCCCCCTTGCTGCTGCCCCCGCCGTGCGCTCCCCTGCCCGACCTGGCTCCTGCACACACCGGGAGGATGGGGGGGGATTGAAACTGCCTGACGGGCTCTTTAATACCGGGCGCTCTGCTCCGAGCTGGGCGCCGGTGGCGGGGGGGGTCTTGCAGGTTTCGCCCTCCTCGGCGAGAATTGCGTGCTGGGAGGCGTGCGGGCCGGAGCCCGGTGTTCCGGTGTTGGGAACGTCCCCCCCGCTCCTCCTCGGGGGAAAGGGGGGGTGCCGAAGCAAGGCTCCGGTGTCCTGATCTTGGGACCTCTGGTGCGCGGCGGTGCCGCCGGCGCCTCCCGCCTGGTTCGCTGTAGTTCAGCCGGGGCCGGTCCGCCCGGGCCTCTTGTCACCAGCGGCCGCCGCGCCACGGGCAGCGGCAGAGACTCGTACAAGTGGGAGCGGCGCTGCCGCCGGTGAGGACCGGCAGCGCCGCCAGCTCTCTCAACGCCGGGGACTTCTCCCCGAGCGCTTCCCGCCTCCCTCCCGACCTCGAACACCCGCCCGCCCCAGGCAAACGCCGCCGGCCCGGCGCGACCCCGACGCCGCTAGGCCCGCCGCGCCGGCCCGCCTCCGAGACGACCCCGCGCCACGCCGCCGGGCGGGGGCCGGCGGGGTCGCCCCCGCGGGAGGACGCGGCCGGCGGCGGCGGGTGCCCCCGGAGGGTCCCCGCGGCCTGCCGTGAGGAGCGCCGCCCGCGCCGCCGCCCTCCCCCACCGCCGGCGGCCCTCCCTTCCGCGGCTTCTCCCGTCTCGGCTGGCCCAGCCCACGTTTTCCCTCTCTCCCCTCCCTCCCTGGTCATGTGTCGTCTTTTTTGTTTGCAGTGGAAACAATTTCTCGCTCTTCGGCTCGCACCGAGGCGGACCGCTGCCCGTCGGGAGCGCGGGGCGGGCGGGGGGCGGGCGGCGGCCGGGCCCCATGCTGGCGGAGGTGCCCCCTGCGCCGGGACCCCCGCGGCACCCTCGGGGCTCGGGCTGAGGCGGGGGGCGCGCAATGCCCGGCTCCGTCAGATGAAAGTTTGCGCCGCAGCCATGAAGGGACGGCGGTGAAACCACCGCGCCCCCCCGCCAGGTAAGTTGTTGGTTGTTGTTGTTGTTGTTGTTGTTGTTTGCGGGGGTTGCGCAAGGCGCTGGCGGGCCCGCCCGGGGGGGGGCGGCGCGGTCCCGCCCGGCCCGGCCCGACTCCGCGCCGCAACTTAGCCGGGAGTTGGTGCGCGGCCGCGCCGCCGCGTCCTCGCCGAGCCCGACCGGCCGACCGAGCGCGGGGCCGCCCCCGGCCCGAGGTGGTCCCGCTGGGGGCTTCTCGGAGCCGCTCGGGCAGGGACTTTGGGACGGGCTGGCGCGCACACGTATGTACAGCGGGTGGCTCAGAGAGGCGCCGCTCGGCGGGGCGGGAGCGGGGAGAAGTTGCCTTCCCGGCGCGGCGGGGCCAGCGAGGGCCGTGACATCTGGCCGGCATTGGAGGTATGCGGGCCGCCGGCCGCCCGCGCCCGCCCAGCCGGAGCAGTTCCAGTCTCCTAGCAACGCCATTGATTGGCTGCGGCAGCGGCCAATGGGCGCCCGGTCCCCGCCTTCCCTGCGGCCCCCCCCCCACCTCCCGTGCGACAAGTACGGTGGGAGCGCTGCGCGGGGGGGTCCGTCCCGGTACGCCCCCTCTGCCGGGCACTCCTCCCGCGGGTGCGGCGTGCCCCTTCGGGCGGGCGGCTGTGTAGCTGTCCGCTGGAGCACCCGCAATTGGCGGCGGATTAAAAATGTTCGCCCAACTGCGAGCTCTCATGTGACCGGCGCTCCTTTGTCTGGCGGCGGGGCGCCGCGGCAGCCGCCGCGGGCCTCCTCACCCCCCCACCCCTCCCCGGGTACAGCCAGGGCCGGGCCCCGCCGCCTGAGGAAGTGGGGGGGGGCAGCCCCGGGCACCCCTCCCGCCCTCGGCGGCCCCGCCGGGAGCCGCTCTCCGGCCGTGCTCCGCCAGCTCTCTCTGGCCGGTCGGAGGGGACTCGGCGGGGCCGCCCCCGGCACCCCTGAGAACCGCTGCGGGGAGGGGGGGGGAAGAGAAAGAAAGAGAAGGATGGTATGATACGGTCCTTTGGGAGGATGCTGGCAAATAAGCAAATTAAACAGAAAGAGAGCAGCGTGTTGTCATAGCAACAGCGCAATTAAATTACTTTACTGTCAGCCATCATATAATTTTCCTGTTTAGAAGCTCATGGGACGTAACTTCCATTTGGAGTCAGAGTTGAGCGGGGGGTGTAGGGAGGCGACGCCGGTGCCCCTGCACGCCGCCGGTACTTGTGTTTGATACTTGTGTTTACCTTCTGGCTGTGCTGGATGCCGGTTTGAAAGCTAGGAAGTGGGACCGACGTAAGCTTGGCCTCCTGGTGTTTTCTGTCTGCCTCGGTGGTTTTTTCCTCTCCCAGATAGTTGTGTCAAACCACACACGTCACTGAGCGTGTTGGGTGATGGTGTGTGTTAACGGCCTTCTGCACAGAAAAGTTCCGTGGGCTTCTTTTTGCCTTTCCTAACGGCTGCCTTGGTGTCAGGTGTTCATAGGAAGAGCCAAGGAACTTTCTCACTTTGTCCTTTTGTAACAGATTTTACCACAATGGCTATCTTGCCCTTCTTTTTTTCCCCTGCAGATACATGGCTCGTTCTGCTGTTACCTGTAGTTTTTTTTCCCCTTTTGTTTTCAGTATCGACTGTGTGACTTCAGGGAACTGCTGAGGGTACATCTGAGATGCAGGGAATTACTTTGCTCTTCAGCATTGCTATAGGAAGTTTTGTCGTTTTTAAATCAGTTCATAATTCTTTTCAGTTTTTATTTCACTGCTGTTCACGTGTCCAGACCTAAATCCTGGCAGCTTTTTACTGTATGGAGAAGCTGAGGGAGTTTGTCTCCTCCTTCTGAAGTAAAATGATCAGGCTCTTGTTCGCTACTCTTGAGTTGAGCGGGAGCCCAACCTCCCCCAGCTTCTGAAGGGCTCTGGTCCTCCCGAATATTATGGCTCCAGGTATCCCTACCCCAGGGCCTGCTGGTGCAACACTCTCAGCAGCTCATCCTTCCTCTCCCAGGCCACTGTTGGGCATCACGACAATCTGTCTGACTCTGTTTTCTACCATGTTTGAAATACAGTTCAGCTTATGTTAAAATCTTCTCTGTTTACATACATTTTTTAAGTGCACTGTTCCTCTGGCGCTTGTTTCCCCATGTCTTGGCCTAGTCCCAAAACTACCGTGCGTTGCTTTCCCTCCTCCCTTCTCCCCCCCGTGCTGGTTTGGAAGTTCTCCTGTCATTTCTGAGTTGTGTTGCAGCTGTGGC
The DNA here is from genome assembly GCA_020800305.1 of Porphyrio hochstetteri. NCBI lineage: Eukaryota > Metazoa > Chordata > Aves > Gruiformes > Rallidae > Porphyrio > Porphyrio hochstetteri. The sequence continues at coordinate 3,045,856 of CM036908.1, forward strand.
TGTAGTCAGATTGGATGCTTGTCTGCCTCAGCCTTTAACCAGAGTGATTTTAATCACGGTGCTGTTGTATTGTCCTCAAAACTGAAACAGCTGAACTTAATCTGAAGCAACTGGCCTTAAGCCCTTCTATTTTTTAAAATTTTTTATTTTCTATATTTTTTCTTTTAGTTTGCATGCTTGTTAAAGCAATACAATGGGAGTATTCAAGGGCTTGGTACACACAGTCAGCGTTAAAGGGACATGTCTTTGGGGTTTCCTGTGTGGGCCTTCACATTCATGCAGAACTGAGGTGTGTGGCGATTACTGGCTATCAGCTGAAATCTCTTCCCTTGTCCTGACTCGAGATGATGTTCCTCAACACTTGGGGGGGGTGTGTTTATGTGAATCTGACACTTTTTATACAGGTGGCAAAAGGCCGAATGACCAGTTAGTGCATGAGGTTTTGACAGCTTTTCCCTGTCTTTTCATGAGCTAACTTTTCTCTCTTGTTTCTTTCTCCCCTTCTTTTGGATTTGCTGTCCCAGGAGTCGCTGTCTAAATGGGTCCAGTCATGCCTCCCAGTAAGAAGCCAGAGGGCTCAGGAATTAGTGTTCCCAGCGGATTGAGCCAACGTTACCAAGATAGCGATTTATCAAAGGCACTTCACGATGACGAGGACCTAGATTTCTCTTTGCCTGCCATCAGATTAGATAAAGGGGCCATGGAAGATGAAGAACTAACAAATTTGAACTGGTTACACGAGAGCAAGAACTTGCTGAAGAGCTTTGGGGACTCGGTGTTACGGAGCGTTAGCCCCGTTCAGGACATTGGTGATGACACGCCGCCGTCTCCTGCCCACTCTGACATGCCCTACGATGCCAAGCAGAACCCCAACTGCAAACCTCCTTATTCTTTTAGCTGCCTCATATTTATGGCCATTGAGGACTCGCCAACCAAAAGACTGCCTGTAAAGGATATATACAACTGGATCTTGGAACACTTTCCGTATTTTGCAAACGCACCCACTGGATGGAAAAATTCTGTGAGACATAATCTATCCTTGAATAAGTGTTTTAAGAAAGTGGACAAAGACAGAAGTCAGGTAAGTTTGGAACTATGGAAACCCATCTGGCTCTGAAAATATTCACCTGCTAATCCCAGAACAACGTGTCTGTGGCAGGGAAGTGCTGCATATGCAGTGCTGTCCCTGGTAACATGCATAGTTCATTACATTCAGAGACTGCATTTCTTTAGCATGGCTCATTCTGATTTTATTAAATTCATTGTCTAGACATCTGTAAAAGTACTTGGGGTGTGTATGTGTTTTTTCTTTTTCCCCCAGCTGGTGTCTTCATGCATAGTGGTTAAATATTGTTTTTAGTTATCATGCTGTGGTAATGGTTTCCAGCTATACTAGATGAATGTAATCATGTTATAAATAGGCTGCTTGCTGTTCTTGGTTTATACAAATGTATAGTGAGAGGGTATGCCTTCTGTAAGAGTCCATTGCTTTTTTCCCAGTCTGTGTTGTAATCTGAAAGAAACCCCAAAACCAAACCTTTCCTTTCTTTTAAACAAAGAAAGTAGTTCTGAATTTTTGGTCAGGAAGCTTCACTCCATTTCAAGCAGGTTTTAGAGAAACTCTTCAAAGAGAGAGTGGACAGGGCTAGCATCAAAGGTTGAAAGTGACCATTCACTGACATTTCAGTCCTTCTCTCCCTGGGCTTGTGCAGCTCCTGCAACCAGCACAGCAGCAAAAGCCCAGGGAGCAGGTTTTTGGTGTGTATCTGCTGCTGTCATCTGGCTTCACTGCTGAATCCTCAGCGGTCTGCAGGAAGAGGCTGTGTGCAAGGGAATGGGGAAGCCAGCCCTTCCCACAGCCTTCTACTGCGTCAGCCTGCCTGGGAGCAGGTATCAGCTTCCCAGGGGGGCTGACTTGAGACACAGCGGTCTCCAGGAATCTTTGGCAAAGCACGAGTGTGCTGATAAAAAGGATCAGCTTGCAGAATCATTTCTCAGGCCTTCTGTGAAATAAATAGCAGGTAAAAATCACATCACTCGCCGTCTGTCTCTAAAATTGGCTGAAGATCAGAAAGTGGACACTTTGTTCTGGCAGAAACAATAGGTGCACACAACTTTTGTATTGCAGTGAAGTAAATGCTGTAATTGTCTCGTAACCGGTTACCCTGAAACTAGACTTCTGTTGGTGGTGCTGTTCTCCCTATTTTGGGCACGATTTAACTTTAAATGCCATGGAATAGGAGCTCAAGTAACTCTTAGAGTTGTACATTACCCTAAACTAGGAATTTTTCATTTTAGATTCCCTTCTTTGGAGCTTTCTTTTTTTAAACAATTGACTCTTTTATCCTATCTCTCCCCCACACCCCCTCCTTTTTTTTTAAGTCATTCCCCAGAATCCGCTGTCCACATCTTGGTGGTCACTCACTGTGTATTGGATTATAAGTATAATAACAAATGATAAATTAGCTGCTGTGAATGATGGTGCATGAGATTAAAAAAACCTGTTTCTCAACTGGATCTTGTTTTGTGTAAACTACAGTCTTAAATTCTTGGTTGGGAGTGAGACTATAGTAACACGTACCACGCCAGACTTTACTGATCCTGTCCCAGACCGTAGAAACCTTCACACAATACACTTTAAGAAACACACAGAATACGGTAACCAGCAAGGCATGTGTTTAACAGTACCATTTGTGTTTTGTTCCCTCTTTCTTCCTCTGTTTACCAGTAGACTATTTAAATTACAGCTTCCTTCCTATGAGGAACTTGTCTTCATGTCTTTCTGTCAGATATCCGGCAGTCTGCTGAGCACGTATGAACAATACCACGATGTGCTGCTTCTCCACAGGGAAGTGGCAGAGCACAATGCATGACTAGTCACCTACATCTCAAATTCATGATTGGAGCCATGGTTACATAGCTAGACAACAAGGTGTGGTGGGAGGCCTTGCCTTTGTGAATAACGAGGTGGGGTTTTAGTCCTTCTTGGAAAAGCCTGGGTTATGAGAGACTTTCTTCCATTTCCTGGAGATGCTAGTGACTGCTGGTAGCTGGCATTAAGGGGAACGAGATGAGAATCTCCAACATAAAATGCACCAAGGCAGGTCATTTAAATCCCCTGCTGGGTTTGTCTCGTGTCCTGGCCAAGGGGCAGACAGAGTCCCCAGTGCAGAATTGGCGCTCGGTCAGGTTGCTGAATCAGGTGCTTGACAGCTAACTGTGGACTTGGAAAGCAGTAAACTTCAGCTGCTGGCTTTGGAAATACCTTTGTGTGTATCAACACATTCCGTTGATACAAGCACCTTGCAGCCAGCCTCTGTTCAGAAGGGAGATATCCCTCTAAAGGGTCCTCCGATTTTGGGCTGGGGCTTGGGGAAGGAGGGACTCCCCTCTCTAAGGACCAGTTTTATGCCACTTTATCCCCTGTGCAGCTGAATTCTGCAAATTGCAGGTTTGGAGTCTGCCTGTCTTACTGCTTTTATGTGTGTGGGGGAAAAAAAAGCATTTAGCAAACGGCATGTTATAGAATGCTAACAAGATGTGCTCCAAAACATGTGCAGGACGGGGGGAAGGAGTTAATCAGTGCTGGGAGTTGCAGGCATTTGCTGGCTGATGTGCGTTGACACATTGTGAAAAGCTAGAAGCTTTTCCTCTCATAGTTGTGCTTTCCAGTGTTTGTGCAGCCTTTCAGTAATCGCTTTGCTAAAAAAAGTTCTGCTGAACACTTAATTCTTTTTTGAATTCCCTCTGCATAGTAGTTTCCTCTATCTTGGGTTCCACTGATTTATATTCATGGGGCTAAATATGTATTTAATAGTAGGCAGCTTTTTCTGCCTGCGTATGAATGCTTGCATTTCCTGATGCAAGATCCTTGCAACAGAGTTTTTTGAGAAAAAGACACACTTCCAGGCTGCATTCCTTTAGTTTTTGACTTGCCCTGTCCTGGTGCTTTCAGGTGTGGTGTGGAATGCCAGGAAAAGGCGTTTTTCCCCTCGGATTTCTTTGTGCACTGCTGCTATTCCACTTGAGCTGTGCAATGCCATCAGGCTTACCTGGCAAGCCCACAGAGTGACTATTCATACAGCTTCACGATCAGACCCATCTCCTGGATCGAGACAGAGAGCCAGGCTGAAGAAGGGAAAGTGCTGAGCCCTTGATTGTACAAACCTCTTTGCATTGAGCTCAGCAGTTTAATAATAGTTGGCCAGAGTATGAAGTATCACATGATGGGGGGCAGAGGAGGAGTTCCCTGGCTTTGTTTATACTGCTGGACCTGTGAATTCAGTCATTCAGATTAATCCTATTGTGAACATACAGATCTAAATGTCCTCTAGTGTGTGTCCCATTTAGAACAGTCCGTTAGCCCATGACTTCCCTGACTTCCCTACCATCTGGTCCTTGGCTATAGAGAGGAATTTTTCTTGTATATGTGTCTCCATAGCAACGAGTTTGCAGTTGATATGGAAAGTAAGCAGTTGCCCTAGCAACGGAGTTACTGATGTGGCAGCTTCTCTGCTCGCAGGGAAAAGGGCTAAGCTGGTTCAGATGCATTATGTAGGTTTGCTGTAATTAGAGCTGTGCCCACTAGTGCTGCTCTAGCTAAGGGTCTGCTCCAAAATTTTGTTACAAGCTGCTGGGTCTGTTGTTGTTGTGTTGTTTTTCCCCCTTGAAGATTTGTTTTACCCGCGTGCGGATTCCTGCGTGGAACAAAGGTTGGTAGGATTGTGTTTTCAGGGCATGCCATATGTCTGTGCCTTGTATGAATGGAAACTTTCCTAAATGTCAGTATCAGACGAGTGGATGAGGGGAAAGGATGTCTGACCTCGTTGGCTTCTCTGCAGTTTTGTTGTCTCAGTGAAGAGCTCACAGTTGTAGAAGCTGGGGCTCTCATCCCGTGTTCCTTTCTATTACTCTGCCATCTTTTCCTTGGTTTGTGCTGCTTTGGGCATCCACCCTATCAAGAGGGTTCCTCTTTGTGTCTGCTCCGTGTTGCCTGAGGTAGGGAAACGCACACGTGCTCCTGGCTGTGTGCACGCTGAAGAGACTCAGGTCTCTTACAGGTTTGTTTGGCACTCGTGCTGAGGGATGTCTCAGTAAAAATGTAACGAGGGTAAGGGATATGTTTGTGGGGACGGGAGAAGAAAATTCTCCTGCCTTGATGTGAAAGTTATTCTTAGAAGTACGTGGTCCATAACTGGGTCATGGAGATCCAGCCAGGCTCCTCCTCCGTCTGCAGCGGGCTCTGAGATCTGAGGGCTCCCGAGTGGTCCTCGAGCTCTGTGAGAGCCAGCGTCTCACTCGTCCTCATCTAATGAGCTGCCTCTCTCTGCCAGGGCACCTGACATGCCAAGGGGGAGCCTGTAGGCACAGGAGACTTTTTAGGAGTCCCTTCTGCCCACGTCTTTCCTCTGATGTGCTAATGTCTGGGCTTTTGACAGGTAAAACCCTGCAGAAGGATAAGCACTAGCTGCTGTGAGAGGAGAAGGAGCCTGCTTGTTCTTCCTTAGAATTTCCTAATCCAATCTGCATACAGACAAAGGCAAGGAAGCAGGGATCTTGTCCTCCTGCTTTTAACATTATTATTCTAGATTTCCTGTGAAAGCTCAGTGGCTCTCCAGGGATAGAAATGATCTCTTCCATTTTTAGTATTGTTGCCACCTAGACTGACCCAAATAACACAAGCATCAGAAATTCATTGTGTTTATAACATCTGGTGGAGCTAAACTGTGAAAAACAGAATCAAACATCACCTCCCACCCCACCCCCCACCAAAAAAACCCCCTCAGATTCATATTAAAGACTTCAGATGATGCTGACTCTCTGAATTATAAAATGTCCTAAATAAGCTGGTCCAAATGTTGATTTCCCAAATTGATAAAAGGAGATGTTGTGTTTTTAAACTGGAATTCATTTAGTTTTACTTGAAATCTCTTTTCTTATACCCCAGACTGTCATACAGAAAAGCTCTCTAGGGTAAGAAATTTTCTCCTCAAATTGGTATTTAGAGAAATGACAGTCATCTCATTGCAGAACAGTTGTAAAAGCCTCTGGAACCATACTGTAACATGGGGTTTCCAGATATCAGCCCAATTATGGAGAGCTTTTCTTGAACTCTCATTTCTGTTTTTGATGTGCAAACCCAAGAAATTATACAGAATATTTAAATAATAGATTTCCTAAAGCTGTGTGTGGAAGGAACATGCTTCCATTTCACCAGCTTCCAGCTGATTGACCTCACCAGAGCTCGCTCTGCAGTGGAGTCTGCCTGTATGAACTGGTTCAGAGCTGTACAAAGCATAACCAGCTCGTTTTCAAGTAATGAAGGAGATCATTGCTGGCAATATCCAAGAGTCCTCTGAACCTTCTATCTAAGGTATTTTGTGTTATCTAGCTCTTGGTTAAGATAGCCCATGGGCAGGCGTCCTGCTGTGTTAGTTGCACATTGACAGGCTATCGATCTACCAGAGGGGATGGGCTGCTTAGGTTAAATAAACTGGTGTAGCTGGCTGTGGCTGTGCTCCTGACCCACAGCTGAGATGATACAACCCCTGTTAAGCAACACTGAAGGAGCCCAGACAGAAGATGAGGAGCGAGCTGCTCTCTACCCATTGGGCTTGGGCTGTGCTGGGGTAGATGAGTCTGTTTTTCAGCACCTCCCTTGCTCCTGGCTGGCTGCTCCAGTGCTTTCCTGGCACATGAGGCTTTCATTTCTGTTTCTGGTCAGAGATCTGATGTGGCTGGGTTTTTATCTTTCCCTCTTTTTGTTTCTTTAGTTCTTGAGCTGCTTCTCAGCTTAACTCCCTGATAGAGGTCACAGTGCAGTCCAACACACAGTTGTGCCACCACGACAGAGGGAGTAGAGATGCTGGGAAGGCTGGGTGGTACCTCTGGTTGGAGATGCCTAGGAGGCAAGGCATTCCTGGTGGAAGAAGGGCCTGAGAATGGCTGTCAGCTGCAGGGAGGGTCTGTGCAGTACTGCTTGGTGGGGTAATGGATGTGGTCCCTAACCTGAGGTAAAGGCTAGGTTGAGAAAAGAAAAGAAATGTAAATACAGTGGGAGACTTTCTTCTGGAGCCATTGTTTTTGCTTTCCCCTAGGAGATTTCATTTAGTTTCTCCCAGGAGCAGGACTCTGCCATTTGTTGTTCAAGTGGCCTGTGCTACCAAGTCTTTGTGGTGTTCTACTGCTGATGCAAAGTGATCAAAGTCTGGGTTCCCACCAACAGGCGTGGTCCCTGCCCAGTGTGGCTGCCTGTCCCCTTTGCTGGGGGATTAAGCTGAATCCTGGGCTGTACTGCCATCCCTCTCTAGCTTACACTGGCACCCGCCTTGCTGTGCAGAGTGGGCTGAAAACTATTGGTGTTTGTTTTCATTTGGGTCATTTTTCAGTGGGCTAATTGAGTTATATTCATTTTCAGCTCCCTGCCTGGCTCCTGGTCACTGTGGTCAGAGGAGCACCAGAGCAGCACTGGCCGTGGGCTCTGCTCTGTTTAATCTGGCATGAAACCATGCCCACAGCTCTCAGCCAGCTCAGAGCTGAACCAGGAGCCGTGGGGGAAGATGGGGAAGGGAAGGGATGGGACAAGGGATGCTCTTACCTTCGAGAGTTCAGGCTGCACCTCAATGACAGGGGCTGCTTGTGTGTTCGGGCAGATACGTGCTGGATGTTGGGTTGGGCCTGTCTAGCATGGGTGAGATGGTCCCAAGAAAACCACACAGGGGGGTGTGTGTGCACTGTGTGTTTCCTCATCTTCTCAAGGTTTGTTTCTTTCTGTTGCCCAGAGGTCTTAATATGCCAGTAGAGGTGGCTCTGGGTGGAGCTGTGCTGTGGATACCCTGAAAAGCTGCAGTGGAAGAAGGAATGATGCCTATAAAATAATGTGTCAGGCTTCCTTGTACTGCTGTCTTTACCACCTGAGTTTCTTCCTGACTGTCAGACTGTGAACAATGTTCCTGCCAGCAAAGGCACCACGGGTCCTGGGGATGCACTCTGATTTGAGCACAGGAGGCCCAGATGATGGGACTGGAGTGTGTCTGTGCACAAGGATGCTTTCTGTGTCCGTTACAGAGCGCTGGCCCGAGGGGGATCACCATGAAGCTCCTGTGGGCGAAGGCAAGACATGGAGCCTGAGCACCAGGCTCTCCATGGTGGCTGAGCTACCTCTGGCTGTGGCTCAGCATCGGAGATGAACTGGGCTTGCTGGTCTGGCCAAACATTCACTCTTCTATCTTGCACTTCAGTTCTTCAACAGAAGTCACATAATTCATTTTAATTGCAAAATATGAGTCCCTTAGACATCCTCCTGCCTTTCCTAAAGGACAAGTGAAGTGTTCCACATACTGAAGGAGCACAGTAAATTGTGCTGTGCACCTTCTTTTCCTGGGTGAAGACCTTGTGAAAAAGCATTTAAAAGACTTGATTGTAATTGAGCACTGAAAATAATTGAGGAGTTGAAAATACTCTTCAGGCAGCTTGAAGTAGCCTTTGAGTTGCTGGAGTAGCTTCCTTTTCTTCCTCTGGTTTCAGGCAGTTGCTGTGTCCTACTTGCTGGCCCAAGCAGCTGAAACCATGGCTCATTCCTGCTGCAGCAACTCGTTTCTGGTAAAGCCAGAGGGGTCTGAGAAGGAATCTCCCTGCTGCTCATACCTGCTCCTTCTGTGCTGATTTGTACTAACTGCTGTATCTTCATCATAAATCTAGTGAAAACAAGGAAACAGTCCAGGGTGACACAGGTTGGAATCCTTACGGAAGAGAGACTTGGTGTGACTTGGTTTTTAGTTCGTTGGTATTGGTGTGGGCAGTGAAGTCAAGTGTAGAAGTACCTGACTGATGTCATTTCAAGACTGGGCAGACCATTGCTAGATGGGGTTGTGGCACCAGCACTGTATGTAGCTGTAGCAAAGCAGTATGTTAGGATGCAGTGAGTCTTGTGAGCACAGATTTGCTTAAAAAAATCATAGAATCACAGAGTCACAGGGGTTGGAAGGGACCTCCAGAGCTCATGGGGTCCAACCCCCTGCCAAAGCAGCTCCCCAGCTCATATTGCACAGGGCGGCGTCCAGACGGGGCTGGAATCTCTCCAGAGAAGGAGACTCCACCACCTCCCTGGGCAGCCTGTCCCAGGGCTCCCTCACCCTCCCTGGGGAAAAGTTCTTCCCCATGTTGGTGTGGAACTTCCTCTGCTCCAACTTGCAGCCATTGCCCCTTGTCCTGTCCCCACAGACACTGAGAAGGGGCTGGCCATTTCCCCTGCATCCCATACTTAAGATATTTATAAACATTAATCAGGTCCCCCCTCAGTCTTCTTCTCTCCAGGCTGAACAGCCCCAGCTCACTCAGCCTTTCCTCACAGGGGAGATGCTCCAGGCCCTTCATCATCTCCGTAGCCTCCTCTGGACTCTCTCCAGGAGATCCCTGGCTGTTTTATCCCAGGGAGCCCAGAACAAAACCCAAACCAAACACATGGCTGCCTCTGGTTAAGTTCTGGTCAGTAAGCATCTAAGGAAGGACTGTGCTGCATGCTCACATGTGTTTTTTAAGCTAATAAAGTTTCCTGTCTCTTAAGTATTCACTTGTACATTTTGATTCATAATTTGGTATTTTGAACCAGTCCAAGTGTCATGATTTACCCTGGCAGGCAGCTAAAACAACCAGACAGTCATTCTCTCATTCCCTGACCTTCCCTTCCCCAGGGGGTTGGGGAATGGAATTGAAAAGATAAAAGGAGAAACTCTTGGGTTGAGATAAAGACAGTTTCATAGGACAGAAAAGGAAGAGAGTAGTTGTGGTGGTGATGATGATGATGATGATAAAAGCATATACAAAACAAATGATGCACAGCACAGTTGAGTAGTAGCACCTGGCTTGTTTTGATTCAGCATTTAAGTTTTGGTTTCAAGGAAAAAAATCTCTTTAATTTGGTACCTAACATCTGTTATTTGATCTTATCCCCAGTTAGTTTCAGCCCCTCACTCAACCATTCCCCACCTGCTCTGGTGTCACAGCGTGGCCGAAAGCAGGGTACCTCCTCAGCTCCAGGACTGGAAAAGGATTGCAGGTAGACTGGGGGAGGGAAGGGATGCCAGAACTGTCAGGCAGTGCTTAGTTAACAAGCAGCAGAGAAACCTCCATTCAGGTGCACTTACGAGTCCCTCTCCTTGGCACTTGTGCTCTGACACCTTTAAAGGTAAAATGGCTCCTGTACTTGTGCTTGAATGCTTGTGTCAGTCTTGGATCTTCGCTTTCCTGACTTAATCCCTCTGTGTGTGTTCTGTGGTGTGGAGGAATTCAGGCATGGAAGCAATGCTGTACGTTCTCTTTCATTGTGGAGGCTAAGGTGGCTCTTCAGAGGGAGCAGAGATGCTGTTGCTGTTGGGCAGTGGCTGGACATGGGTGGATGACTGTTGGGACACTTGCTGCTCAGCAGTCTGGCTTGCCTGGCTCTAACTGTGGTTGAGGGGAAGGACCACCTTCCTCAGCTGTGCTGCTTTGAGGGAGAGCATCCTCAAATGTTTTCCCTTTGAGGAAAATTAGTGTCCAGGAAGGAAGTTCACAGCGATTCTCACCTTTAGTTACACAAGGGGATGCCTTGGCTCTTCCTTCATTTCCTCCCAGTCAGGAGCTGGACCTGCCAAGGTTCCTGGTAGTTGAGATGCTGCACCCACACCATGCTCACCATCGCCACCGCCTCTGCTAGTGCAGATTATTACCATGTCAGTAAAACTCTGGTTATCTTTTCTGGAGGGTAAGCATGTTTGTAACAGTCTGGATGCTGACAAGATTTATCTACTTGCTGGCAACTCCACTGGCTTCCACAAGTTCTGAATTTCTTGCAGTTTTAAGTGGTGTCAGACTCGTGAGTGATAGAGGTCATGTAAGATGAGCAGCAGTAGGGAGGAAGAAGGGGAGTGACCTTCCTCCTTTGGCGTGTTTTTTTAACCCTGAACTTTTGGTAAGTCACTATTGGCCCTTCTCATCCTGGAATGTTAACTTGTTTTCTTCTGTTCTCCCACCAGTTTGGACTCCTGACTTCAGAGGAGCTGCTTTTCATTTACTCTTGAGTAAACAACAGTGGAACTGGGACTGAGGGCTGTGGAAAGTAGCAGTTGTGGCCATAAATGATGTCTCTAGATCTTACTCAGTTATCCAAAATGGTAATTTTGGAGACAGTACATTTTAATTTGTTAGTTATGTTCTTCAGATTCCATTCTGGGTGTTATGGAAACTTAGTCCTGGGAACTGATGTAGGAATTTATGAAAGGGCTCATTCCAAGGATCTTAAATGTGAGTGGGTTTTTCCTTGCTAGAGTAGAAAAGACACCAAATTGCTACCCTCAGCCAGTGACTTAAGGTACCAAAACACTATCTGTGGCATGTTGAATTGCTATATTTCGTTGCAGCAGTGAATGATAGCAATTTACCACTAGCTGAGTACTATCAGGATTTTGAAACGCTGGTGTAACTTGCTGGAAGATGCCTGTTGGTAAGCAGAGGAGTGAATGAATGGACCTCTCTGGGGAAGTCTCAATGGCAGGGAACAGTGTCTGTGGCAGTACTGGTGCAGAAACTGACTGATGGGGTTTTGCCTCTGAGAATCCAGTTGAATGCTGAGTTCCCACTCATTCAGGCTATGAGCAGAAAATTAAGCTCTGCCTCAGAGCTGTGTTGATGAGATCCCATGGCTGCCTACTGTGGGAGGGTACTCACTGAGATGAAGCAACTGTTGTCGATGTTTTTCTGAGTTTGCAGGTGGAAAAAAATGCATACAGGGTCACAGGGGCTGCAGGGGTTAATCACAGAATCATAGACTGGCATGGGTTGGAAGGGACCCCAAGGATCACAGAGCTCCAACCCCCCTGCCACAGGCAGGGCCACCAACCTCAGGCCTGGAGCTACACAAGGTTGCCCAGGGCCCCATCCAACCTGGCCTTGAACACCCCCAGGGATGGGGCACCCACCCCCTCTCTGGGCAGCCTGTTCCAGCCCCTCACCACTCTCTCTGGAAAAATCTTCCCCTTATATCTAATCTAAACCTTCCTTCCTTTAGTTTTAATCCATCCCCCTTGTCCTGTCATTATCTACCCTTTTAACAAGCTGAATCCCCTCCTGTTTCTCTGCTCCCTTCAGGGACTGGAAGGCTGCAATGAGGTCCCCCCACAGCCTTCTCTTCTCCAGGCTGACCCAGCCCAGCTCCCTCAGCCTCTCTCCATAGGGGAGCTGCTCCAGCCCTCTGAGCATCTTTGTGGCTCCTCTGAACCCTCTCCAACAGTTCTACATCTTTCTTGTATTGGGGCCCCAGCTCTGGGCACAGGACTCCAGCTGGGGCCTCACAAGGGTTAGGGTTAGGTTCTGGGCTACCTTATCTCAAGCTCCAATTTCCATACTTTTATCTCCTTTCCTCACCCTTTAGGGTGGAGAGTGGCAGCATGCCTCTCCTCAGGCTGCGTATGTTCCAGTAAAAATAGGGGCATCGTTCATGAAAAGCTCTGGGTTTAGACTGGGGGGAGGACAGTAAACATCACTGTTCAGGTGAAGTGATCCAGAACACAATAAAGGTAGCAGGTCTGCAGCTGGATCTGTTTTCTTTAAGTTGTTGAGGAGAAAAGAATAGTTCTTAAATGGCTCATGTTTAGGAATAAAGCCCTTGCTGGGTGGGTGTTTGTGAGATTCTCCTCAGTGCCACTGAGCCTTGCTGTGGCTGGCTGCATGCAGCCACCTCCAGCCCCAGAGTAACACTGAAGCCCAGCCCTTCCAGAGGTGCTCGCTGCTCCTGGGAGCGCTGGGAAGGCTCCTGAAGAGGAATGTGTGGTATCTTTAAGACCTGCATGCTGCCTGCTCAGGCAGAGCTACAGCTGCACTTGGACTTAGAGAGGAAATGGTACAGAGCTCCTGGGTCACAAGGGGTTTAGTTCTGCAGGAATCCCCCCGAGAGCTTATTTACAAATTGAACTGGAACTAAGGATGTGACTCTGGCATAATTCCACCCTTCCTGAAGTACTGTAGGGCTTTAGATGCACAGTGTGAGGTGGTCTCTTGGCTCACCTGCATGGCTGAGGTAGGAAGAAACGTGCAGCGTGCGTGGGAAATGCAGGTATCCAGTCTTTAACTGGGAACACTGGGAACTTGGGAGGGTCATGATGTGGCTGAGGTGGCTGGGAATCAAACAAATGCTCACACTTTTAGGGTGGCATGGTTGGTTTTGAAGCAGTCAGATGAACTTGTCCATAATGGGTTTTTTTCCTGTTTTGTCAGTTAATGCATTTATTCTTACATAGTTACCTTCCTGCACTAATTGACTTGGATTTTCTCTCTCTTATCCCCTTCTCTAAAGATGAATGTTTTCCTCTTGAATCCTCAGGGTTAGACATACAACCCTTGCTGTTGTAAAAGAGGGTAGATTGTTTCTTACAATTTTATATCAACCTCTAATACTTTCTAGACTCCTGGCTGCACGGCAGAGGGAGAGGAAAGAAGCTGTCACAGAGACAGATTGCACAGAAGACTCAGGACGATGCTAGCTCCCAGCTATTGAGACAAATGGGGCTTTATTGTTCAGGGCTGCACCTCCTTTTCTGCTTAAATGTATTTATATTTGTATCTCTCTCTGTATCTGTGTGTATACAAATGCATGTTATATATATGAAAAGCATTACATTGGGTTTCAGATCATCCAAATGCTTTTAAGGCAAATGGAAGCAAATAGCAGTATGGATCTGGGTTGTTAGACAAAGCTCTCTGTCTGCTCACATCTCTGCTATGGAAACAAGATGCTGTCACAGGGGTATGTCTCTGTGAAACTTCCTTAGGACACACGTGTTCTGTTGCCACAACTGGTTACCAATTACAGCTCACTCTAAATTAAGAGGCTAACGAACCTGAGCAGTCTCTCTTGTTCTTTCCAAACCAAACCAGCACTTTAAATTTAGTAACACACCTCCACTTTGACTAGTTTTTGGGGGGTTTTGGTTAAAACACCTGTAAGACATCGCTGCCTTCTGAGCAATGCTGCTTTTGTTTGGAGGATTAAAGTTCCCTGTTCTTGGCTTAGCAAGTCCTCTTTGAGGTGTCACTTGCTGTTGGCTTTTAGAGCTGAGTAATTTTGAATCTGGAAAAGCACAAATGTAATTATGACCCTTGCCATTAAGAGACAAGCTTTTCTGTCCTTCTTGTTTGAGAATAAATACAAAGTTTTCACTTAGGAAGCTTTGATTTTAATTTGTAGCACTGAAAATGTGGGAAAGCTCTTGCTTTCTCAGCCCGTTCTTCTGCTGACTAGGAAAAAAAAATAGGAAAATGTCCTGCCCCCCAGCTAAAATACTTGTGTTGGTTTAGTTTCAAAGTAAATATGCATAAGACCTGACCACTTTTGCTAATTACCATCTGCACTTGAGTCCAACTCACCCTCCAGTATCTAGTATGCCAAACCCACGTTGGGCTGGCTTGAGCTGATGGGACAAGAGTCTGGGTCTTAATTATGGCAGAATTACCCACTTGTGTGCCACACCAACTTCGATTTATTTCCCTGGCAGTGTATAAAACAGGGTTCACAAGCTTGTTGGGTTTGCCCTCTGACTCTTTATGTCAGACATGCATTAAAAAGGGGAAGAATTTGCTTCATCAGGAAACTCCTGTGTGTTTTCCTGTTTTGACTCTGTCGATTCCTGTTGTTTGGCATCAGGCTAAACAATAAAACAGTTCCAGAGCTGGTTTAAATGGCTTTTCAATCCACGCTGCGTGGAGCCTGGGCCTTCTCTCACTGTGTACAGAGACAGGCTTTTGTTTGGAGCCAGGGGGGGATTCTGTAATTGCCCAAATAAATTCTCAGTGTTTGCATTGCATGGCTTTTAAGTTAGACTAGTGTCTGGGGGGCGGGGTGGGCAGTAATAGGGATGGATATGATACAGATTGGGGAGTGGGCTATTGATGTAGAGATTTGGGGCTTAGAAGTTATGAAATTGGCTTAAAAATAGTGTTGTCCTTTAATGGTGGGAGGGGATGGGCACCTTATTTTAGAGCCTTTTAAGATCTTCTGCAGGCTCTTTCACAGAAGTGAAGGCAGCTGGAAACATTTTGGGTTGGTTCCCTCACTGCCCACCCCCCCACCCCATGATTTTGTACTGTCTCGTGACTTTCTAATCAAAACACCTAGGATCCCAACATGCTAAATATACAGAGAATCACAGCAATATTAAAGCCAGATTTGGGAGTTTAGGATAAAGCTGTAATCTGTCAAGTTTCTTTCAGAGGCTTTTCATGCTGGTGTGTTTAGTATTGCCCTGGAGAGTCTTTTGCAAGGAAAACGCAGCAATTACAGAAATCCTCTTTTGTACAGTGCAGATGTCAGCGTTTGTGGTCACTGGCTGTGACTGTGAAGAGGAGGAGGACCCTTTGGAGGATGCCAAATGCTGGCTGTTTGGGACCTGGTATATATCTGGCTTCCTTTTGTGGGGCAAGCAGTGGTGGATTTTCACACCACCAGCATGCTCACGGGCAGCTGACTGTTTTTCAGCAGCCTTTGGTACATGGTGCAGCTCTCAGAGGTGAGATCACTGCTGTCAAAAGTGTTTCTATCATCAGTAGGATGAATGGAGTCAATGACAAGGTGCCCCTTCCTCCTTGATCAGGCTTTGGATGGAGCCTTCAGCAGCTTGGACCTCATTTTCTAGCTATGCATTTTTCTCTGCAAGGGAGTTTGTACGTTATTTTTGGTCTCTTTTCACAGTCAGGTATTTCCTCTTGCTATTTTTGTGGGGTTTTTTTCCCTTCTTAGTTCTTTTCTTACTTGCATCATCTAGAAATAGAACCATTTACAAAGGTCTGTCTGAGGCACACGTGGCAGGGGCTTTAAATCGTTGTTGCACTGTGCTGAGAAGTGTATTTGCATGTTGGAAAAGAAAGAAGTTGCAGCCTTTTTTGAAGCAAGATTCTAATTTGTAGAGCAGCTGCTATTTTTGGTGTGTCAAGTATGAAAGCTTCCTGTGTGAAACCGATAGAGGAGGAGCAGGAGACCTGGAGCAGTGACTCAGGTCACAGCAGGCCTGTTTGCATGGCACCTGTGTCATCAAAATAGCCTTGCTTTGGCATCCTTAAATGAGATTTTCTTTCCCTTTAGATGGTAGATCTGTTCAAAGGCATATTTGATCATGAATAATTTGGAGGAAAACAGTTTTCCATCCTTCTGAGAAGAGCATGCATCTCCTCCTCATTACTTCTGAACTCTTCACAACTTCAACTCCTAATGCTGGGCAAGCTGTCAATTTTCATTACTCGAGTGTGCTCAGAAGCTGCTGCTCCCTGTTCCCTTCCACTTCAGGCATGTTAAACCAGAGAAATTCATACACTGATGTTTAATCACTGAGCACTAATCATCCTTGTGTAATATTGATCAGCAGCCTTTTTGTATATGTTGATCATGATGAGTAATAGCTTGCTAGTAAACCCTGAGGAGCAGGAGATGAAGACAGTGAGTGAGCCCAGTGTAGAAGTTGATCCAGCTTTTCTAATTTCCAGAGGTTTCTAGACTCCATCAAACACTGTTGTCTCCTGTTTTTCCCCCTTCCCTGCTCCAAGCTCTCTCTTATGTTAAAGCCAAGCAGAGACCCTTCCTTTCTGGAGATGGTGTGGTGCCCCAGCCCCTCTTGCAGGGCTGCTGGCACCAATGAGGGTGGCTGCGGCCTCGTTGTCCCCAGGAACCCACCATTCCTCCTCCTCCCAGCACACACAGGCTTCCCCACAGCCCGGTTTGCTGAGGGCTGCCTGTGAGCAGGGTGCTTGTGAGAGAATTCGGTTAGAAAGAGAGCGGGGAAAACCCGTGTAGGCAGGGCTGGGGTGTGTGGGTTGAAAGCCTCACCCCCCTCCTTCCTCCCACTCTTTCCTTACTGGGTAAAGGACCCAGCCTGAGCCTGAACTTGCCCTTCTGAATAACCTTTCTGCTCACATCCTGTTTGCTGTCAGCTGCGCCGAAGCAGCGCCCTGAAGAGCGGCAGTTCTGTTGGTTGGGCTTGTTTCGGGGAGTTCGCTGCTGCTGCTGCCTTGGTCATAGAATCACAGGGGTTGGAAGGGACCTCCAGAGCTCATGGGGTCCAGCCCCCTGCCAAAGCAGCTCCCCAGCTCATATTGCACAGGGCGGCGTCCAGACGGGGCTGGAATCTCTCCAGAGATGGAGACTCCACACCCCCTGGGCAGCCTGTCCCAGGGCTCCCTCACCCTCACTGGGGAAAAGTTCTTCCCCATGTTGGTGTGGAACTCCCTGTGCTCCAACTTGCAGCCATTGCCCCTTGTCCTGTCCCCACAGACACTGAGAAGGGGCTGGCCATGTCCCCCTGCATCCCATCCTTCAGATATTGATAAACATTAATCAGGTCCCCCCTTAGTCGTCTTCTCTCCAGGCTGAACAGCCCCAGCTCACTCAGCCTTTCCTCACAGGGGAGATGCTCCAGGCTCTTCATGTGCCTTCTGTGAATTTGAGGGAACCTGTTTTTCCTTTCCTTCTTGTGTGAAATAGCAGAGTGGCTGTGGGATTTGGAATCGTATCTGGAAAAATGAAGTGGATTTGGAAGAGAGGAAGAATCTATACTGAGTCAGGATCCTTAAGTATTCAGACTTTGATTAATGCTCTGCTAATGCAGAACTGGTCTGCCCAGGAAATAACATGAATAAACCTGTGTGTATCCCAGTCTTGCCAAACTGTAGGTTTTGATCAGGGCCTTGCTAGCTTCCTTGGAAAAAAAAAATTAGATTTAAATATTCTTTTTAAAAATGATTATTTAAATTCATGCACACCAGCGAGTCTGCGTCTTATTTCTCTAATGTAATCACTTTGCCGTGTTTAATAAACTATCTGCACGATTTCAAATCTGTTTTACTGGTGGAGGTGCTCAGGGAACCTTAAATACAGTATTAATTATCCACTGGAACATATGCTTGATTGAGTGGCTCACGCTGCAGAAGTTCCTCATGCCAAGCTTTGTTGCATCTGCTGCTTCTGCTGCTTTACCAGTTGCAGCCTGTGTAGCCATGCTTGTAAAAAAAACCCAAAACACCCAAAAAATCCCATGGCAACAACAACAAAAAGTTAAAATTGTTAAATGTGTTTTCGAGGTGCTGTGTGGAGAAAAAAACAGGGGGATTCTCACAGTTTTAATGAGTCTGACTCTCAGTGAAGTTTTGAAGGCTGAGCAACTTCATCTCACTGTTTTTACATGCCTCTGCTTCTCCAGCACTTAAAACAGAAGGAAATGTAAACTCACCCCAATTAATTGATCCCATGATGAGAAGTTCCTGTGTTGTTTCTTTGAATTTACTCCACCTTGAGGATGACTTGGGTGAGACCCAGCTGCTTCCTTCCCCCCCACCTGCTGAGGGCAGTTTCTCATCTGCTTTCCCCTCCTTGACCTTCACTGTTAGGATGCTGAACCCCTTGGGCTTGGCTCAGGCTGCTGCTGTACACCTGAGGGGCAGGCAGGGGGGCTGGGTTTGTTGACCATGTGCCCAGGGTGGGAGGACATGCCACACCGAGGTGTCTCCTGCTGGCACTTGCTGCAGTGCCACCCGTGGGCTGGGGCATCTTCCCCACTGCAGCAGGAAGAGTCTTTATGCTTGTGTGCTGTGGGGCAGCTGCCAGAGCGAACCACAGTTCCACCTAGGACTGTGAGAAGGTGTGTTTTGGTGACCTGTGACATGGTAGTGGGTGGAGGCAGGCAGGCAGCTTAGCAGCCCCACTCCCTGTCTCTGCCTGGATATGTAGTGCCCTTGCAATCTGGAGGGCAGAGCCTCCCCTCGCTGGAAGGCTTTGATGCAGTCGAGCTGTGTTTCTGCCTTGCCCAGGGTGGTTTCATGGCCAGAGCTCACCAGAAGGCATGGAAGATGTGAGTGCCAAAGGTGGTGTGGCTTCCTTCCACAGCCAGACCTGGCCAGGGCGTGCTGTTCCCCATCTGGCCATGAGCCAGTCTCAGTGGTGTGGCTCTCAGGTGGGGTTTCTTGCCTCTTTTGAATTACAATAAAAACAGATGCCAAACCCCACTGGGTGAGGAAAGCCCTCTCCTGCTGGCACTGGCATTTTAGTCCCATTGGGCTGCTGGGTGTTGAAGAGGGGAATGTGCTAACTGGAGCTCTGACCTCTCTCCAGGAGGTCGGTTTGCTCTGGGTGCTAAACTGGTCCTGCCCTGGTTCTCCTCCCTTGCAGAGCCATTGGCCTTACTGACTGATTCAGGAGGCACTTCTCCAGAGCCTTGTACCAGTATCTTGTGCCAGTACCTGGCACCTGGGGGGAAGGAGGATTTGTGTGGGCTACTTTAGGGCTGTTCTGTTTTGTTTGGCTTTCTGGAGTTTCATTCAGCCACAAGAGAGAGAGAAATGACTATTAAAAACAAGTCTCTCTGAACTTAGTGTAAAAATGGGCCACAAGCAGAGTAGAGAGTGCATGTATAAGTGGCAGAAATAATCTGTGTGTTGATAGATGTGAGGTAACACCGAGGTCTCTGCTGGAGGAGGATGGGTTTTCCTTCAGTGTGTGCCTGCTGCAGGTGGTGGGGTTCTGTGGAGGCTGCTGAGCAGGGCTGGGGACAGAGCACAGCTTTATTTCCTTAAAGAGCCCAGGGATTAGGTGGAAACCCTGCTTCCAGGCAGCCTTTCAGATCATTTATCAAAGGGCTCGTTTTCCTCCCTCAATTCATCGTGCAAACCAATATTAAATACTAAGCAAGGAAAAACCCTACATTAAATAAACAGTTATAGGGGGGAAATGGTGCAAATCCATTAGCTTTTGTCAGGTCTTCCTTATTTCTATTTTTATTTGTCACTGCTAATGGATTTAGTGCAACCTACTCCCTCCCACCCATCTCTGGTAGCTGTTAACCCCTTCCCCTGGAAATTCACTCACTGCCTCATTTCATCATTAATACACTAGTAGGCAAAAAGTGACCTGCAAACCTTTAGCACAGATACATGTGTTGAATAATTTTTTTAATATCTGTTGGGTGAAGGGTTGTACTTTAAAATTGTTTCTAGATTCTCATACAGGATGTAACTATGTATTTGTAAAAAAAGGCAATTTGTGTCTTTTCCAGTTGTGTAATCTAGATAATGTGAGGAGTATCAGCTGACCTGTGGGTATTTAAATTAGCAGCCCTCTGACACGGAATTAGCACATCCCACTAAGTGGGCTGTTGGTCTGGAGTCCCAGGAATTCTTTTTTTTTTTCTTTTGCTTTTGACTTTCTAGGTGACCTTGAGCACTTAACTTCTTTTTTATTCCTTTGTTTCTGTGTCTCTTCAATTTCCTTTTCAATAGAGCAGGGATAATTACGCTTTCCATGTATACACAGAAATTCTATAGGCTGAAACAGCATTATTAATGCTACTTGCTCCCTAATCTCCCTCAAGTATGCCGTGTGACAGCCCGTCAGGCTGACAGCCTTGTCTTCTGGGCTCTCCTGCCTCCCCAGCCCAGTCTCCCTGCATCTGTTTGATCTTGCACTTTGTTCCTCCCTAGCAGTGTCACAGCCTGTCTTCTTCAGCACCCAGACTCCACCTAGCCTGGGGAGGCTTTGGGGAGGTGGTGGGTTGCTAGGCACTAGCGTGGAACATCATACTACCGCTCTCTGTATAGGAGCGAGGCGTCGTGAGGGCAGTTAGTGACCCTGCTTGCTTCAGTTGGCTGCAGGATTTCCAGATGGCAGTCTAATAGCTTTATAGGGTGGTTTGCATATAAACTCAACCAGGAGGTAGGTATTTAACAGGCTAAATGTGAGTCTTGGAGTTGGTTGACATAAGGCAACACCTCCTGCGGCTGTTGGAGGAGTGGTTTCATGAAGAGAGGAAGCTAATGTGGTGTAGCAGATGTGCTGCAGGCTGTAGGCACTAATACATGGGACTGCTTGTGCTGATGGACGTGCAGGTGCAGGGGGAGAAGTGACCACCTGTGTCCATCTGGTGGTGGGGCACTGGGGTTGAAATAACAGTAGAGAATTGTTCCCATACCCTGTGTTGAAGTGCCACTTGTGGGCTCAGGAGCCTGGACTCTGGGGACATGCCTTGGCCTGGTAGGCTTTGGTGGCAGCTCAGGCTTGCTGGGTGTCTAGGTCATGCACCAGAAGACATTTCTGACTTACCTGTACTTGTGAGCCCAAAAATGTGTACAAAACCCAAACTGTGCTGCTGCTGTGACATGTCACCCCCTGTTCCTGCGCTCTCCTGGGGCAGGCAGACAACACCTGTGGCTGTGCTGGTGGGGTGCTCTCTGGCCTTTGTGTGGGGTCAGCCTCTGCAGGCACCGCTGACGGGAGCAGGGCCCCAGCAGAAAGTGGGCTCTTCACTCTGCCAGCACATACAAACCCAGAGGGACAAAGAAGACTTCTCATATGTCTTCTGCTGGTGAGACTTGAACTCCTTTAGTGTTGGAGACCACTGGGCAGTGTAGGGTTTGTATTTTCTTGTGCTGCAGGATCTTACAGTGGCCTCTGGTCTGTGAAAGGTGGGGTTTTTGATGGTGGAATACCACAGCCTTTCTTTTTCTCCAGCTGTTACTTCACAGTGCTGAGCTGGCCTCTTTATTCCCGTTGGTTGTTTGCATGCTTGGCTTCCCATTTGTTTTTGGGGGTTTGTTTGATTTTTCTTTCAAGGCTGAGTAGTCCTTTTCCACATTAATGTCTCTTCTCATTCTCAGTGAAGTTACTTACCGAATCTCTCCAGTCGGAAAGACGGTGCCCATCTAGCAACTGGAAGGACACAAGAGGCACTGAGGTGGTTTAATAGCACCATGTTGGGCAGGATCAGGTCACTTTTCTGAAGGCAGAGCAGGGCTGAAGAGGTTGATGGCTACATTGGTGTCTGGGGTAGCTCATCGAGCAGGTGGGCTAAAACATCGAGAGATGAGCATGAAAGCAGAGACTTGGTTGTGTGATTTGAACAATGGATGTTTTTACTTGGAGCAAAATAAGATATAAAAAGCCCCAACCTTTTGTTTTCTTGAGAAAAGACAGTGATTTCTTGATGCAGCTGGTTTACTTGGGTTGAACTGCATCAAGCCTTTCCATCAGACCCTTAATTTCATGCTCACATAAATAAGCATATATTCATGGCCATGTAATTGAGTTTTAGCTAATCTGAGCTCTCCTTCAGTTAGTTTTGTGCTTGAGCTGAGCAGGGACTGCTAGTTCACTGAAGAAGAGAGTTGAAAGGATGCAGTAGTGGGTGTGAGGGTTCTGTTAACACTCCATGCAGATGCTGCTTCAGTTTCTCTTGGTGTGAAGCTGTCACACAACATTGCCAAACTTTCCCCGGAAGGGCAGGGGAAGGTTCTCACTCTCTTGAGTTCATAGGTAAGGGGGATTTTCTGTGAGTTGCTTAAAATGAAATGCTTACCATGCAGTTGTTCTTGTCATTAAGTTGCTGTTAAGGTCTGTAGTGCAGTTACTGAAAACTGACCATGTAGAATTTCACTGCTCTGTGCTGGACACGTTGGAAGGGGACAAAGAAAATCTACCCTTAAACTGCATGAAGAGTTATTTGTAATTTTTCTATGAGATTACAGTGGATCTAAGGAATGTGTTTTATAATAAGAGTAATCATTGGCAGTGGCTTTGCTTTTCTTTCTTAAAGAATTCCTTAGCAGCTGTATTTTTATTTTTTTAAGCTAGCTGACCTCAGATGGTTCAAACACTGTTTGTGTCTTTCTGCAAATTACTTCGTCTGTTTAAAAAAGCACCAGTGAACCCACCAGCCTCATCTGCAAGGTACAGAGCTGCTAAAGAGGATAATGGTTTCCTATTATCTGTGACCACTCACAAATGCTATTTAAAGCTGAAGAACCAGCATAGTTGAGCAGAGCCAGCAACATTATGTCTGTCCTTACAACTTGAAATACTAATGAGTAAAGATAAACCAACAGTTCTAAACAGACCAACTTCAGCATCTTAATCTGAAATCTTCCCTAGTGTTTGCTAGCTAAATAGTTTAACATTTGTTATGTAGAATATATATAAAACTATATATACAGTGTCTTTCCCCAGTGTTGATACTGATAAGCTAATTATGCCTCATGTAAATGAAGGAACTACAGTTCTGATCTGGTCCTATTTTAGCAGTGATGCCCTTCATTTAGAGACAGGCAGTGCTACTGAGGGATGGGTAGTACACTCTTAGAATCACAGAATCATAGACTGGCATGGGTTGGAAGGGACCCCAAGGATCACAGAGCTCCAACCCCCCTGCCACAGGCAGGGCCACCAGCCTCAGGCCTGGAGCTACACAAGGTTGCCCAGGGCCCATCCAACCTGGCCTTGAACACCCCCAGGGATGGGGCACCCACCCTCTCTCTGGGCAGCCTGTTCCAGCCCCTCACCACTCTCTCTGGAAAAAACTTCCCCCTAAGATCTAATCTAACCCTTCCTTCCTTTAGTTTTAATCCATCCACCCTGTCCTGTCATTGCCTATCCTTTTAAAAAGTTGAATCCCCTCCTGTTTCTCTGCTCCCTTCAGGGACTGGAAGGCTGCAATGAGGTCCCCCCACAGCGTTCTCTTCTTCAGGCTGATCCAGCCCAGTTTCCCCAGTCTCTCTCCGTAGGGAAGCTGCTCCAGCCCTCTGATCATCTTTGTGGCTCCTCTGACCCCTCTCCAACAGTTCCACATCTTTCTTGTATTGGGGCCCAGCTCTGGACACAGGACTCCAGATGGGGCCTCACAAGGGCAGAGTAGAGAGGGACAATCCCCTCCCTGTCCCTGCTGCCACCCCTCTGTTGATGGAGCCCAGGACCCATCACCCTTCCGAGCTGCCAGAGCAGACCCTTCTCAGCATTGCTGTCTGCAAGTGAATAGAGTAGCACAGAGCTGGACTGTGAGTAGTGTTCTTGGTTACACAAGTTTTCCTCGGGTGTTGGAAAGCCTCTCTGCCCTTGCTGTTGCAGTGTTGATTCAATAGGGGGTCAGTGGTTGCAGCAGTCCTGCAGTTTCTAATCTCAGTGAATTCTGTATCCATGAGCCTCTCGCTTCTCATGGCCCCTGCACGGTGCTGGCAGCCTTTAACGAGCAGGGGCATGTGCAGTCAGGGCTGTGTAATCTGTGTGGTGGTGCAGGGTGGTTTTTGAGTCACTTGGCAGGTGTCTCTGTGTAGTGCAAGAACGTTATTTAAGCAAGTCATTCTTTCCTGAGGAGGGTTTTGGAGTGCTTATGGTGTTCCTCTTGGTGTGTTTCAGAGCTGAAGGGAAGATGTCATCAAGTGCCACACAAAGTATTGTACTTCCCCTCCTGCTGCCTCTCTGTCTCCTCACAAAAATCCTTCCCTTCCCTCATGAAAGAGATTTTTTAGATTTTCTTCCTAAGGTGAGAAGAGGGGAATTCTGTTTAGGAGGAATTTTTGATGGTAGTTTGCTGTCCTTGGGAACCAAAAAGAAACCTGTTTCAGCCGAGGTTTCCAGAGCTGCTGTGTCCACCAGTGAGTCCTCATACCCTGCTCGTTCCCTGGGCAAACGTGTCCCTCCTGCCTGTTCTCTTGGGAGCTCCTACAGGTCCTTGCTGCCTGACAGCCCTGGGTGTGCTCCCATCACCCTGACAGGTTTCATGCTCTGGTGTGAGCAGTCAGCAGTGGTTCCAGAGACACTGTGTCTGTGAACAGGAGGCTGATGGCTTCATGTCACCTCATTAGATGGGGTGCAGGCATAAAAGCTGAGAAGTGCTGTTCTCACATGTACCAGATGCACTGAAATCTGTTTCTGGTCTAGAACCATTACTTTTTCAGATTCTAGCCCTGGTTTGTTTCTCAAACAATTGTTTTAAATTCTGTGGTGACATTGTGGATATTTATATCATCTCAATTCTTTCTGATCCTATAGAAACACTTCTGTGCCCATATGGCACACTTGGGCACCTGTGGAAGCTGGATGGCATTCCTATAGATACATCAGGTGGCTGTCTGTGTGGAGGGTTTGCTTCCAGCCTGTCAGCTGCAGGGTAGCTGGGCATGGTGAGCTCAGGATAGCTATTTCCTTAGGGTAGGAACCTTTCAGTACCCTGCAATCTCTCCACTATTACTTGCAAAGGAGTCATTTGCTGTAACAATGGTAGGTTTCATCTGTGAGAGCAAACCCTTAGATCACTAATGGTGAATACTGACACCCAAAGGTTCTTCATCAACAGAAGGTGTCCTTAGTGTTACTCACAGGTCCTGTGATAATGACTGCAACGATTTGTACTGAGCTAGCCAGGGGCTGGTAAGTCACAGTGGTGTGATTTTAAGCTTTGATAGCTTGGCTCTGCAGATGCTAGTTGGAAATGTTCTTTTTTCATAGGAGATTCCTGCTTTTTCTGCTTGTTTATACAGGTCCCAAAGCACCCTTTAACCATGATGGCATAGTTCTCAGAGATATGGTGTATGTCTGTACCTCTCCAGCCTGTGTGGCTGCTGTAGGCCTCATTCATACTGCTGACAGTTTCAGTTTGCAACCCTCTGCCCGTGGCCAGTCACAGGCACCCCTGTGGTTTGGTAGTGGGGGAGCTCTTCTCAGTGGGGAGCTGTTGGGTTGGTTTGGTTTTGTTTGCTTGTTCAAAGTGGCAAGGTCCTTAACTCAGAGTTCAGCTTAATTCTCATCTCAGCTGTTGCCTGTACAGAGCTGTGTGGTCACTCATGGGTCTCCTGAGTTCCTCTCCTCCCAGTTTCCCCCAGCCCTTGTGTGTCCCTGCCCAGCATCCTCCTGCCTCTGGTATTGCCTGCTTGGTGCTCCTGGTCTTTCCCTGGGGCGCATGTCTGTCCCCCTCTCTGCCAGCTCACCCCAGCTCTCCCATGTATGCAGAGCTGCCTTGTGTCCAGACAGAGTGGGTTTCCTTTCCTGGGGTGCTGTTCCCAGAGCTGCATTGGTGTGCCACCACAGCTTCTGCTGTGGAAGGGGGAAACTCCTGTTCCCCTCCCTGGCTCCCTGCATCATAGAATCACAGACTGGTCTGGGTTGGAAGGGACCCCAAGGATCACAGAGCTCCAACCCCCCTGCCACAGGCAGGGCCACCAACCTCAGGCCTGGAGCTACACAAGGTTGCCCAGGGCCCCATCCAACCTGGCCATACCCTGCTTTGCAGCAGTACTGGGTGCTCATCAGACCCTTTGTGTGAGCCAGCTTAATGAGTTTAAATGACATAAAATTAAGCCAGTAAAGTAGTTTTCTTGAAGGAAAACAGCTGAAATGGGCTTGTGGAAGAAGGGATGGGCACAAGTAAGAGGGCAGGAAAGGCAATGGTGCAGCAAGGGGCAGGGAAGCTGCAGCAGCAGCTCAGATTCCTCCATGCACTGCATCCACTTTGGGGCATGTAGGGGTCTGTTCCCTCAGGGACACTCTTGGTGGTGGTGCTGCTGCTGTGAGAGATGTGGGGGCCCTTGGTTTCAGCACTGTCCCACGCAGCTGCAAAGTGAACATGTGACCAGAGCTTCAATAGGTGCAATTTGGAATTGCCAGCGTCCCCCTGAGCCCTCATGTTCTGCAGCTTCTCTACCTGCTGTCTTCCCAAAGCTTTATTTTGGGCAGACTGTTTGGCAATGAAAAGAACAACCCTGGAAAAAAGTTGTGTTCCTAACACATTTCAAGTCTGTGCTAAAATAACCAGGGAACAAAATTCCTCAAATAAACATTTGCTGGGATTTTTATATCCACAGGGTGTGTGTTTTTCCCAACCATTGGTCTTGGAAAGATCTCAACACACCTTTTTTTCCACGGTGCTTTGGCAGCTGGTAGGTGAGAAGTAGGGCCAGGCATCTGGCTGCAAGCTATATGGAGGCAACATCATGGTAATGAGGAGTTTCAGTAGCAGATAATGCTGTTATCCTCAGCTGCCACCACCAAAAGGGTTACAAGCAGCATTTAATTCTTTAAATTTTTCTTTTTCTGAGCTTCTTTTCAGTTCTGCAGGGAGACAGCTAAACATTTTTGTTTGGATTCTAATAGGCAGTGCAAAATAGGGTTTTAAAACTTTCTTGTGCAGCCAACTGGGAGGAAAAAAACCCACTGGGACCCTGAGTGTGTCGTGCACCTTTTCATGGCAATGCACTGGTCTTAATTGTCTTGGGGGGGAGTCAGGTTTCTGTCTTTGAGATACGAAAAAGAACAAGTGAATTAGTGAGTTGGGATTTAGTACCCAACATCCTTATACAGTCTACATAGATATTAAGTGACAGGCAGAGGCATAGCAATTGCTAAATGAGAAAAAGGAAGGGAATATTTTAAAGAAAAAGTATTGAGTCATAAACTTTTACAGGGTAACCTGGATGCTTTGCTTTCTCACCCTGTGAGTACCTCTGAAATAGCTTACCTGCAACCACAGCCTACTCTTGGACAAGGTAAAGGTGACTTGTAGTAACACTCCCTTATTCTTTTGTGACCTTACCCATAAAAGCATCAGCAGTAACCTGTGCTGGGCAGAGGGGAGGGAGGGAGATGCTGTGCCTGGCCCTGGGAGGATGCCCTGTGTCCCGAGGTCTGGAAGCACTCCTGTGGGGAGGTGGGCAGGAGGCTGGTATCCACTCCTCTGCCACTTGTTGCCTGGGAGACAAATGTAATCCAGAGATTCCTCCCCCCACACTTCCTTGCTGGTTTTTTGATTGGAGCCACTATTGACTTTTGGCTTGGAGGAGGCAGTGAAGCAGCACGCCAAGTGTCATAGGATGGAAATTAATCACTAACCCGTGGGTCTGAGCTCCAGTGATTTCCTTCCCTGTGATTGCTCTGGATACAGGGAGACTAATGGCACATCTAAACAGACAGTTAACGAAGCTCTTCACACCTCCAACAGCCAAGAAGGATCCTTAACCAGATGACACTTCAGTTTTATTTCTGCTCTCTTGTGTGATTGTAGAAAAATGAAAGTGACCATTTTAAAGAAGGAACTTTGCATGGCTGGAGAGCCTCTAAATTAGAAACCAGCTCAGTTGCAGTGAAAATACAGCAAATCTCCTTCCCAGTGTTTCCTTTAACAAGGAATGTAATTCTTCTCCATACTTTTTGTGTGAGCGAGTTTCTGGTTTTCAGTGAGATTATTTTTGGCGTTTGCAGGACTATGGACAAGCCAAACAAGTTTAGTTGAACAGTAATGACAGGTTTTGAAGTTACTCTTCAGTAGTGACTTCATCTTGTAAGGCCCTCAGCTTGAACTAACTCTGATGGCTTTTGGGGAGTAATCTCTTCCAGGTAGATGGAAAGCCTGTCTTGGAAGTAAATGAAAAAACAGCGAAGTTTGGAAACAATATGTTGTGTTCCAGCGAGTACAAATAAGGTAGCTGGTATTTAAGTGTAGCTTTTTATAAATGTTTATCCCATGCTGTAAGGAGTGAGGAATCCAGCAAAAGTTTTCTCCTGAAAAATGTTCCTAATTTTGCATGTTGCTGGCTTAAAAGGACATTTTCTGTTCTTCTTGCTTTGGCTCTTGGATGGAGCATGGAAGTGGAATTTGAGAGGTTTGGATTCTATTTTTGACTCTGTCCTTTGCCTAAAAAGTCACTCAGTAGTCTGATCATGTCAAGTCTCTGGCTCATTGTCCCATATTTAAAAGAGAGCTAAACATAACAACCTCCTTTCTGCAAACTGGTATGAGAAGTGAGGCGTGCAGCTTCCACCATGGACACCAGCAGTGGGTCCTTCAGTCATCTTCTGTAGTGCTGTACTGAGATGGAAGCCCAAGAGGATCACTTCATCACTCTCTCCTGCCCCTTGAACCTTGGGGCTTTGTAGCCATGCAGGGGCCCTGCTTCACCTGGAGAGCTCCCCTGAGGCCATTCTGATAGGGAGCCCTTGGGGGCCAAGAGAGAGAGATGGGCTTGACCCCTCCCATTCTGAAGAGGCTTGGCCCCATGTTTGTGGTTGCACCCCAGCAGCACACAGAGGGTTCCTTCTCCGCCCTCTCTGGCAGATGTGCTTGTTTCTGAAAGACAGTGGTTGCAGCTCCTGCAGTGGTTGTGCCAGTCCCTTTCTTTCTCTTTCAAGCCAGGGCTCAACTTGGTGCTTTGGACTCGGAAGATGCTCCCACATGGCCACCCAGTGACGTTGGGGAAGATCTTTCTTATTTTTCTGGCGTTTTGTTGGTGGTGGGGAGTAAGTGGCAGAATGTAGTGCAGATTTCCCATCTGTAAGCTCAGGAGGAGGTCTTGTAAGCACTTTGCATGTTGTACTCTGTATCCTAAAGCTGCCTGAGAGGCAGAGGAATTCTTAAGAGTTGGTAGGATTCCACAAAGATGGTAAGTTTGTGAAAGGAGATGTGTCCAGTTTGGGTTTTCTGTGTGGCTTTAGAAAATAATATCCCACATTTGGTCTGATCTTTTGCTTCTTTGTTGTTTGACACATGAAACAGAGAGCATTGCTCCACTGATAGAATTGAGGAAAGGGATGACCCTGGCTTGAAAAGCAGCTAGAGGCAGCACTGCAGCCTCCCCAGCCTGTCCCAGTAGACATAAACATTTAGCAACAATCTTCCTATAAAGCCTTCCAGGGGAGTTCAGGCATTAATTAGGATTGGTGGTGTTCTGACGTGTGCTGGAGCAGCCCAGGGCTGCTCCAGCTCTCATTTTGTCTGCTTTCCTAGTGGAGCTGAGGGAAAGTTGTTTTCCTGTTTGTTTGAAAAGTCACACAGAACAATTCAAAGTATCTGCCCCCTGACCTCGGATGGGATTGAGACAAGAGCTGAAATTGCTCTGCTCTTAACTGCCGAATCAGTACTAAATTTTCCTGTAGTCCTCACATTACAGATGGCTGTGTGAGCTGCTGAGTGTCCAGAGAGGGTAATTACAGTAACTGTTGTTTTAACCGGTCCCAATTTCACAACACCCTGACAGGGTTTAAATTCTGATTATACCCTGGAGTGTTTTGGTTGGTTGGTTTGGGGGTTTGGGGTATTTTTTTCCCTTGGGGGGGGGGGGGGGGGCCAAAAAATGATTAATTTCCCCTTGCAGTGTAATAGCACTGATGTCATGTGGGTTGAGGGATTAAGTCCTTTTATTTTTAAACCAGTTGCTAGTGTGGTTGAATCCCTCCTTTTTAGCCCTATTTCTTGTTAGTGTAACAGGCAAAGGAAAAGAAATCGCTTTCAAAAAGAACCTACTTTGAAGAAAAGTTTCCATGTAACAGTAACTGTAGCTTCTTATTTTTGCAATATGGGGTGATGGGGAAATTGCAACGTTTTATTAAATCATCCTAACTAGTAATGGGGGGGGAGGGGAAGGAAGGGAGCAACCAAACATTCATTCCCACTTTTTCCCCCCCAGAAGTGTACAGTTGCAATACATTATTAATGGTGCAATAATCTCTGGCAAGCAAACTATGTTCACTTCTTTCAGACAAAAACGCTCAAACCCACTGCATTTCCTGACAAATAACTGCTGCATAAATAAGGCTATGCCATTAGATCAAATATTTGATTTTTTTTTTAATTCTTTTTTTCTTTGCAGAGTATTGGAAAGGGCTCCTTGTGGTGTATAGACCCAGAATATAGACAAAATCTTATTCAGGCTTTGAAAAAGACACCCTATCACCCATACTCGCATGTGTTCAATACACCTCCCACATCTCCTCAGGCATATCAAAGGTAAGAACTAGATGCATTTTACAACTCTGAATGTTGTGTATGAGGCTGGGGTGAGACATGGAATGGAATTACGCTGTGCAGTTTGGAAATGGGCTAGGGAAGCAAGCTGGGGAGCGTGGGCCTGGCCTTGCTCGGGGGGTGTGTGGGACGTCTGACCTGCCCGTGTCCCTTTCCCTGCCCGCGCCCCCTTTCCCTGCCCGCGCCCCCTTTCCCTGCCCGCGCCCCCTTTCCCTGCCCGCACCCCCTTTCCCTGCCCATGCCCCCTTTCCCTGCCCATGCCCCCTTTCCCTGCCCGCGCCCCTTTCCCTGCCCGCGTCCCCTTTCCCTGCCCGCGCCCCCTTTCCCTGCCCGCACTCCCTTTCCTGCCCATGTCCCCTTACCTGCCCGTGTCCCCCTGCGTGGCGGCAGCACTGAGTCCCCTGAGCAGCGCTTGTGGTCCTGCTCCCAGGTGAGCCACCGAGCCTTCTGGCTAAAGGGCGCCTGAAATTGCATACAAGGAAACGGAGAGCTCGGCAGTGCCGCTTCTCCCCTTCGCAGGAGGTGGAAGCAGGGCTGGGTTGTCTCCCTTACGTGTGCTATGGGGCCTGTGTTGCCTGTGCAACCATCAGGTCTCCATGTGAGCTCTGCACCCAGGTGATTGCAGCAGCCTTTGTTGTAGTTACCTGCTCCCTAGGCGAGTGCCTGCCCTCGGGGGTATCCCAGAGGGGTGCCGGGAGAGCAGTAGCCGTTTCTCTGCCTTCCCTCAGTGGAACAGGCATGGAGCGAGTTTGTGTGTTTTGCATTTGGGTTTGGTCTGAAGGGACAGAGAAACAGGAGGGGAATCAGCTTGTTAAAAGGGCAGACAATGACAGGACAAGGGGGATGGATTAAAACTAAAGGAAGGAAGGGTTAGATTAGATATTAGGGGGAAGTTTTTTCCAGAGAGAGTGGTGAGGGGCTGGAACAGGCTGCCCAGAGAGGGGGTGGGTGCCCCGTCCCTGGGGGTGTTCAAGGCCAGGTTGGATGGGCTCTGGGCAACCTTGTGTAGCTCCAGGCCTGAGGTTGGTGGCCCTGCCTGTGGCAGGGGGTTGGAGCTCTGTGATCCTTGGGGTCCCTTCCAACCCAGGCCAGTCTATGATTGGGGGGTTGGACCCGATGATCGCTCGAGGTCCCTTCCAACCCCTACGATTCTGTGATTCTGTGGTTGTTTCTTGTGACTAACCTCAGCGAGTGAACAGAGATAACGGGCAGCTGCCATCTGCCAGGCAGGGAAGCAGGCACCGGGTTCTGACACAGCTGCCCTCTCCTCGCTGCTGCCACACAAATGGCTTTCTTCCCGTGTCCGAAACGTGGCGGCACGTCCCGTGCTGTGCCCGAGCCAGAGCTGCTCACAGCCAGCGCTGTGCCGCTCCCCACCAAATCAGGGCAGCCGCAGCAGGACCGGCAGCATCGCCAGCGCTGAGGAGGGACTGCGGTAGCTCCCGTGGGGCCTGGCGCTGGGGTTTTGGGGGCGGGGGATATATTATTTTTCCCGGGGCGGTTCCGGCGCGGTGGGGAGGGCCGCGGCGCGGGGGGAGGGCGAGGGACGCGGGGCTGGCGCGGGAGAGGCCGCCGCCCGCCCTTCCTTCCTTCCCGCCCGATGAGCGTGATGGTCGCCATAGCAACGCGGGCGTCTCCCTGGCAACGCGTAGCCCAGGCCGGTGCCGTTGCATCACGGGGCCGCGCGCCGTTGCCGTGGTAACGGGTAATCCCGCGCAGCGGCCGCCGCCGACCCGAAACTCCGGCGTTCCCGCGGGTCGGGACCCCGCTCCGGCTGCCGTGCGCGGCGGCGCTGGGCTTTGAAACGAGCTGCCGAGGGGGCTCAGCCCGCAGCGGGGGGTGCCGGGGTCGGGCGGCGCTGCAGCCTGGGTGTCCCGGGGAGCCCCGCAGAAATACCGTCCCCCGCCCCGCCCTCGGGAGGGATTTTCTCGCTCCTGCTTTCCCCCGCTGCCAGCCATCCCGCCGCTGCTGTGCTGTGCAGAGGACGGATGCGTCATTTGAATAACGGCACTAATATTGTAATTGGAATGTTGCAACAAGGCTTGTTACCGCAGCCTCACTTAGCGTGTCTGTGGCCTTCTCAAAGAACGTTTTAATTAGCCCCATACATATTTATTCAGAGATTCCTGTATCAAGTGAGAGTGTGATGCACGTTTGACATAGAAACGGAGGGATTCTGATACCTTCTAATCCCCACCAGCAAAAGCATCCAGCAAACACACGCAGCTGAAAGCAGCAGGATCTCCAGGCTTGTTATGTGTAAAGTCACTGTTGACTAAATGGGTCGGGTTTGCCAGAGCCGCTGTGCAGTGTGCTGCAGATGTTGCCTGCTGGAGCTCGCAAAGAGCTCTTCCAGGTTAGGCTGGAGGAGGTGATGAAGCAGTGCTGGCCTGAGTGGCCCTGGCAGGGATGAGCCTGTAGAGATGCCCTGGCTGGGTGCTGGGTGTCGGGGAGCCTGCTGCGGGGCGGCTGCCCTGCATTCCGCACAGCTGCCTGCCCGCTGCTCTCCTGTGCTCGCCGCGTGCAGTGAAGCTCACCTGCAGAGCTGCAGACCTCAAGCAGAAGTCAGGCTGCCCTCTTCTAAAGGGGTGGGTGGCCAGAACCTCTGAGCCTGCTTCCGTTTTTGTCAAGGAGGGGTGTACTGGTCCAAGCCAAACAGCACCGGGTTTGATAAAGCATCCTGAAAGACTGCCTGCTTTCACCACTGCCACGATGTAGCTGGGCGAGCGGCAAAGCTCTTCTGAGCGAGCGAGGGGAGGGTGGTGGAGTCTCCATCTCTGGAGAGATTCCAGCCCCATCTGGACACCAACCTGTGCAATATGAGCTGGGGAGCTGCTTTGGCAGGGGGTTGGACCCCATGAGCTCTCGAGGTCCCTTCCAACCCCTATGATTCTGTGATTCTATGATTCTGTGGGTGCTCCCCAAACACCCCCAACTCCCAGAACCAACAGGGAAACTTCCTCTCCTTGGAAACCATGGGATGTCAGAACTGCTGCTGCACTGCTGCTGCTGCCAAGTGCTTTCAAGCCTTCCTTGTAATGCCTGCATCATAAAACAAAGAGCTTGCATGCCTGCAGGAGCAAGTGCCTCACAAATAGAGGCCCAAAGGAGGACAGGTTTTACGTGAAGAATTTGTGGTGTTGCTGTTATTTTTAGCTAGGTGTCTTTCAGCAGTTCTGCTGTCACATAGAACTTAATCTTCCTGTGGTCTTCTAAAACATTTATTCATTCATCTGTTAATGTCTGGCGAAACCCTAACACGAGTCTGGTCTGGGCCATCAGTGACTGTTGAATTAATTGAATTATGCACTGGCAGTTACATGGCAAAATAATTTGCTGACTTTGTCAGTGGGACCTGGACAGGCTGGAGAGCTGGGCAGGGAGAAACCAAATGAGGTTCAACAAAAGCAAGTATAGAGTCTTGCACCTGGGGAGGAATAACTGTCTGTATCAGTACAGGCTGAGGGTGACCTCCTGGAGAAGAGCTCTGTGGAGAAGGACCTGGGGGTCCTGGTGGATGACAGGGTGGCCATGAGCCAGCAGTGTGCCCTGGGGGCTGAGAGAGACAATGGGATCCTGGGGGCATCAGGAGGAGTGTGGCCAGCAGGTCTAAGGAGGTGATCCTCCCCCTCTACTCTGCCCTGGTCAGGCCCCACCTGGAGTGTTGTGTCCAGTTCTGGGCTCCCTGGGATAAAACAGACAGGGATCTCCTGGAGAGAGTCCAGAGGAGGCTACGAAGACGATTAAGGGCCTAGAGCATCTCCCCTGTGAGGAAAGGCTGAGTGAGCTGGGGCTGTTCAGCCTGGAGAGAAGCAGACTAAGGGGGGACCTGATTAATGTTTATCAATATCTGAAGGATGGGATGCAGGGGGACATGGCCAGCCCCTTTTCAGTGTCTGTGGGGACAGGACAAGGGGCAATGGCTGCAAGTTGGAGCATAGGAAGCTCCACACCAACATGGGGAAGAACTTTTCCCCAGTGAGGGTGAGGGAGCCCTGGGACAGGCTGCCCAGGGGGTGTGGAGTCTCCTTCTCTGGAGAGATTCCAGCCCCGTCTGGACGCCGCCCTGTGCAATATGAGCTGGGGAGCTGCTTTGGCAGGGGGCTGGACCCCATGAGCTCTGGAGGTCCCTTCCAACCCCTGTGATTCTATCATTCTATGATTCTATGAATGTATTTCTGATCTGTTCACAAGGAGTTGAATGTATCCCCGTGCCTTTGACAAAACAGTAATCCCATAGGTGCATGATTGCTTTCTCATGTGTACAGACACTTGGGTAGTGGTAGAAAATGTAAATCCCCTCTGCCATCGTTGGATCTCCAGAGCAATACATCATCATAGTAACAGATTCCACGGGAAATCTTTGATTCTGAAGATAATACATCTAGAAAAAGTCCTTGGGTGGCAGAGGTTTTGCTGTCCGTCTGTCTTACATAACTGAAACCCACAACTAAGAGAAACTGCATCACTAGATATTCATGAAATACATCTGGAATCAGATAATTCACCAATATTACTCCTGCCTCTAGGAACAGGATTAATTAGGGGAATTACAAGGTTTGTAAGGATCAGTTGGTGCCATTCCACAGGAGCAAACTGACCTCTTGCTTGTCTTTATGAGATGTTTTGAAAGAATAAGGACACACAGCTGGATCACATGTTCTGTTTAGTACCTGCACAAGCGGCTCAGGGGTGAATTGGGCAGTGTGGAGGTATGTATTGCAAAAATGTCCCAAGTGAGGTGATCACAGAACAGACAAATTACCCTTTTCTGAGCAGAGTTAATTGCATCACAACTTCACTAGAGCATCCTGGGTAACCAGGGCTTGTTTTCTAACATACTCTTACCAGCTCTCTAGCCAGGAGATTTCTGTGGTATTGGAAGTATCCCACTGAGCATAGTTTCAGAAAACAGATCAGCTCTTACCTTTTAAGAGGAGTATTTTCGTGGTTTATATTGTGAGGGAGGCAGAAAGGATGGAGATAAATTGGGAAAGGTAGCAGCAGACCCTGGAAAGAAGAAGAGCAGAAAGTCTGAGTCCGTCCTCTTTCACACAACAGTTCCATGCATCGTTTCTGCAGCACCCTTGTGCTCAGTGGGGATCGCTGGGGGGAATACAAATAACCCTCTAATCGCATCTTCCTTGCTCTCAAAATTCACTACATGGTTCTGAGCCTTCTCACCTGAGATTGTTTTCAATTCTTTCTCATCTGTGCCCCCAAAGCAGTACAAATAGTACATTTGTTAAACAGATAAAGAATTGTTCCTTTGAGTCTGTGTTTTTCCTGTGTGTTTGCAGACCCTTGGTAAAGAACTGCAAGGCACCGTTCATGGCCTTTGGTGTTTCTGGAGAGCAGGGCAAACACCACCTCCTTGCTTTATGCTGTTGCTATTCACAGCCCCGTTTGTTGAAGAGTCTTCCCAGTTACTTGGCTTTTTAGGCTTTTTTTCCCCCCTTCCCTCCCCATGCCTTCTGTAAATAAAAGTAGCCTGACTCCAAAGATACCTTGGAGTGGAACCATAGATATTTCCACTTAAGTCCATGGGAAAAGGAAAGTCTAGGGATGTGTTCTGAAATGTTTGTTAGTCTGTTTGTAAAGACCTCTCTTGCCCTGGGTGTTTGGCTGTGAAAACTGTGGGAGCAGCCTCACTGTGACCAAGCTGTGAAGTGCTGCCTGCTAGGAAGCACGTGGGTGCTGTGCTCCTGGGATTGTCTTCTGCAACTCCCCACTCCTCCCTTCGCTCCCCCAGCATGGGTGCCTGTGCAGTGAGGGCATGTGCCCTAGCAAGAACTGGGGACCTTGGGGCGCACCTCTTTGCCTGCCTGGTTGTGTTTGGTCTGTCCCTCACCCTCCATCCCATTAACAGAACCATAGCATCACTGCAGCAGCCCTGGGCATGAGGAGGGCTGTGTAATGCCTCCCAGTAGCAGTTCACTGAACTCTTAGTAGCTGAAAATTAGGACTCAGGGACAAGTGTTTGTGTGATGAACACGAGTATCTTGTTTGTTAACCATACAGTATTACAGCAGTGGAAATATCTGACTTCTGCATTTGAAAAGAGATTCATGAAGTTTGGGAAACCACAAGAAGTATCATAGTGTGTCATATCGTACTGCTGTTAGACTCAGGAAGGGTTCTTTTGTTTCTAGAACTGCAGTTAAATTGATGATTTTTTTTCCCTTTTAGATTTTGTTCTCTATTAGTTAGCGGACTTACTTTCCTTTGGTTCCTGTAGTAAAAAAGATTTACTGGGAAAGTCCCTTTATTTGCAGTTCTGTTGCAAGACCAACGTTCTTAGGACAGTTTCTAATGTCATATTAATGGTAATAAACTTTCTGAGAATAAAAAAATAATATAATTTCAGAATCTTTCAAACATTAGGGAAAAGAGATGGCTTTACTGTAATAATCACACTTGTGATTTTAAGGCATTTTGCACTTTAACTCTTAATTATTTATTTAATGTTTTAGATTCTAAGGTACATAGACTGTTTTAAAAAATTGCAGCTCTGTCTTAAACAAAAGCCTCTGTGGATCTTTTATGCGTTTGCCTGGCATTTGAATGTATACTGGGGAATAGAGAACACGCTTAAAGCATGAGGGTTTATGTGAAACTCAGTATTTGTCTAAGCAGTGTGTTCCGTATGTAATAGATTGCTGGTTCTGCACATGAGTTCAGTAGCTTGGCTAAGGGTAGAGGCCAAGCAGACTTGCTTGGCAAACTGTCGTCATCTTGGGACATCCAGTTGAGTCCCAAGAGCTGGAGGAGCTGGCTGCAAGTGACCTGGCTTTTTCCCAGGACATAACAGAAGGTGACAACAATACCATAAAAGCTCTGTGTGTCCACAGAGAAAAGTCCTGGGAAATGAGCATGGCCAGTGAGAATGAATTCCTTGTTTCTCTGCACAACATTAGTGAGAAGCAGAGCATAAGAGGGTCCTGGGTTTTTGCTGTTCATGGTGTGGAAATCCTGGCAAGGAGGGTCCAGGTGACTGAGGTGGCCCATCTGGCCTTGGGTTACCCATCAGAGGTGAAAAACTGAACTAGGTGGTGGACCCTCAGCCTGGGCTGTGGGCCAGCTGGCAGTGGATTGGAAGATCTTGAGCTTCAGGGGAAGGTGGACTGACCTTCAGACCTCACAGACCAACTGGTCTTTGTCCCAGACAAAATCCTCTCTAGTGACCTTACCTCTCAGTTGTAGAGGACACTTGTGTGCTAAGCCAGGCTTGTCGCAGTAGTGCTTCCAAATATTTTACACATGCAATTAAAAGAAAACTCTGGTTGCATTTCATACCCGTGGTAGGTGTCCACTGGGTCAAGTAATCCCTGTCTGTGTGTCTGACCCAGTATTTCTTCAAGCATCAACCAGTCTTTCTGCAAATGCTTCTTTAAAAAGCACAGGTGGCCAAAACATTTAGAGCTTTCCACTGTCGTGTTGCGGTGCCGGTGGCCACAGGTCTTAGGGTGAGAGGCAGTTCCCCTTGAAAGCTATTTCTTCAGTAAGTATTTATTCTCAGATAAAAATCTCAAAGCAAGTTTCAGGGGGTTAGTCTTATTTTGAATCTGTCCCCTTTTCTGGGATACATATGGTACCCCACCGAATAGATAGGTACAGATGCAGTACGCATGATAATGTAGTATTGCTGTATATAGTTCAGTATGTTTTCTGGAGAAGGCAGGGGGTTTAATTTTTTGTTTGAAGAAAGTGAGTTTTGGGATAACTTTGTTAATGTTTGAATGCTTGTATTGTGATTTATTTGTTCTTAATCATCGTTGCCAGTTATGACTTCACTTCTGATGTCATAAAACCTCAGCTCAGGGCTGGAGTTGCCACGTGCAGGTTGTGATTACTGACCATGTTTTTTCTGGCTTTTCTAGCTCCCATCATCACTAAGATACCTGGATTTCTGGTGTAACCACTTTTTAATGTGTTTGAATCTGTCCTCAGATTGTATGGTCCTGTTGCCTATGTGATACTCCTTCTATTTTGATGGAATTGGCATTTTTACAAATAAAACTACTTTGCTAGAGTTGTTTCCTTTCACAGGAACTTCTGTGGCTCAGAGGAGTAAAAACTGTGAGAGGACTTGGATGGTATTAAAATGTCTCATAGTGCACAGTAGCTTTTTACAAACTGGAACTTTTTTACAGTTTTGAATTTTGATTTGGAAAATTCAAGCTGCTTATTTCATCAGAATAAAGTAGATATATAAGAACTGGGGTGTTTTTGGAGGAGGTGGGAGGTCCTAACTAGAGAAATTTTCTGTCCTCCCCTTCATAGCTGTTTGTGGCTTTGCTCAGGACAGAAGTTTCTCTACTAAGGGAAAAGAGAGACTGCGTGTTCACCGGTTTGCCCCAAAGTAAAAAGACAGGAGGTGAGGGCTACGGCTCTCTGCCTGCCCAGTGTGTTTTATGCTACAGTGGCCTGATAAAATGCTCCTTCCCCTTTCCCTTGCGAAACAGAAGTGCTCAGCACTTACACTTCTTGTTCTTTTTCAGTAAAGCCACAAGGAAACTCTTAGATTTAATTATCTATAGTCTATTTTTACACAGATGCTGTGACTTAGTTTTGGTAACCCCACTGTTGTTTAAAGAAAATAAGTGATTTTGGTACATCTAAACATAAATAAGAATTAAGGGGTTATCTTTTAGATAGATTTCAAGAAACTCTTGCTAGGTTTCATTCTGTTCCAGGTGGCCCCAAAGGCAGTGTGAACGCGTGGGATGCTTGCTGCTGGCATTTGTTCTGTTTCTGAATTATGAAACTGTTTGTAAAACGCAGCATTTGCTGCTTTTTTCCTTTTCTTCTTTTATTATTTCTTTTCCCTACTGTTTACAAAAGGGGGCCATGAAGGTGGGGTGTGTGTGAATCAGTGGAGCTTGCTACCAGAGGAAAATGCCCAGGCTAAGGATTAAGCTGCAGGCCCCCAAAAGCTGGAGTTCTGTTCAGCTACCACATCCAGAGCTAATCTAAATGCATCAGGAGGAGGGTACTACACCTCATGGGATTTTTACATTTAAATACGTGTCTCCAATACTTCAAACTCTCCTGGACTGTTTGTGGCAAGCACAGATGTACTGTGCTGGGCCACTCTTCCCATTTCTGTGACGCTTCCGTGCCTGGCATTGGGTCACAGAAACCCTGGGCCCAGCAGGCAGGTGGCTTCATCCAGTTTGGTGGTTTTCTTATTGTTAGACTTCTGATAAGATTCTCGTTTTGAGTCTGAGGCTTTTTCCCCTGTGAGTGGATGTTTTGGCGATGAATGTGCAGACCTCTGGGGATTTCAGTGCGCAGGTATATGTATATGCGGTGTGCTTTTTACGTCCAGAGACAGACCTGCTGCCAGGGAAGCTGCTCTCTTCTGCACTTAGAAACAAAATGTACTGTTTCAGTGCAGGTGACCTATTTTCATTACAAAAGAGTAAATACAGCAACAGTGATAGGAGGCTTGCCTTGAGACAGCTAGTCTGAAGGGGGGTTGTGTAAGCAGTTTGACTAGTGGACACATTAGAGAAGTTCATATTGTTGATGAATTTGTGGGTACCAGGAGAGGAGCATTGGTAAGGTGCAGCCTGGCTTTCCTGCTTAGGGTGAAGCTGCTCGAGTTGTCAGGTAGACAGGTGTATCTGTTTAGACCTCCCATGTTTCAGGGTAGTTTTTTCCTTTGTGGAAGGGGAATGGCTGAAGAGCATGGCCATCTCAGACCTGAGTGCGATCCTTCTTTTCATCCTGACTCATTTCTGCTTTGTTGGCAATCTCCTCCTGTTAAATGCCAGAACTCTGTGGGCTCACACGTATGCTTCAGTTATGTATGATAATTTCTCATTGCTCTGCTCTCAGCCAATGGGTCTTGCTAACACAACTGTAAATGCATTTCTTTCTTGGCTTGCTGCAGCATGTGTGCACTTGTTAAATTCTCTTTTCATTAGCTCGTATGACATATTTTCGATGTTAGAATCTAGTAGTACATTTGTGAAGGTGGAGTAACTGTAGTTTACTATTCTGCCCTTTTCAAAGGTAGCAGTCAGTGTCCAGCCGTATACAGCTGGTGGTTATTTTGCATTTGGTGCCTGTGGCCTTATATGCCTGACTGCTGGTGCTGGTTGTTCTCTGTGCGGCAGTTCTTGACCTCACTGATGGGTTCTCTGTGTTGTCTGACTGGATAATATAAATATTGCAGAGCTCTGTGCCTCTCGCTGCTTTTTTCTGTAACTATTTTTATAAGGATTCCATTTCCAAAAGAAATTCAGCTCAACACAGACTTGATGGAAAACTTCCTCAGGTTAGTTTGAAGAACTGAAATGCTTGAAGCAGACTCTTTTCCTAACACTTGGGCTTCAGTGTTTAGAAGTGTTTATAATTCTGGAGTTTAGTCTTGTGTGAGTGTGGTGGTTGTGTTTTTTTTAAAAACCATGTGAAGTTTGGAAAAATTAATTGTAAAGTAATGCAGACACTGAGGACTGAGTTATTAAGAATATAATGATACCTTTAAATGTCCATGAAGCATTGGAAATTTGTAACTGCTGGGAGTGATGGAT
This sequence comes from Porphyrio hochstetteri, assembly GCA_020800305.1. Classification (NCBI taxonomy): domain Eukaryota; kingdom Metazoa; phylum Chordata; class Aves; order Gruiformes; family Rallidae; genus Porphyrio; species Porphyrio hochstetteri. The sequence continues at coordinate 3,086,963 of CM036908.1, forward strand.
GTAGGTTTCAGTAAAAATAGATGAAAAAAAATGTAAATTTTGCTAAATCAGGGTTATTTGGGTGTCATTAAGTTTTATGTTTAATCCAGGTTAGCAGGTGGAGAAAAAAATGTAAACTGAGTTACTTTTAATTATTTAACTTTCCTGAAAATACCTTTTTCTTCCAGGCAGCTGTCTGATCAATAGCAAAACTCAAAACAGCTCCCCAAGTATTTAAGATCTCTATTAATTAGAGTTCCTTCTCTATATGAAAAATTGTTCTCTTGTTAGCTGTTTTGCATATGAAAGATGAAGATGACCATTTTTCCTCATGAGATTAAAGGAATAAAACAATTAATTAGAATGAAATTAAATAATTTTCAAAACTTAAGGGAATTGATAACAAGCAAAGCTGCTCGAGTAGCCAGCTTTTATTTTGCTAGTTGCAAGTATAACATAATGCAAAAGGAAAGACTTTATACAAGCACATTTATTCCATGATAGCTTAAGAGCCACAGTCAGCTATATTGCTAAAGTGATGTAGATCTTTTGGTTATGAAGTATATTTTGCTGATTTTGCCTTCAGATATAGAAACAGACTTGCTCACATTTGGGGGGGGGGGAAAAAGAGAATGGGAATTTGCGTTGGAAGTGCTAGAACTGGTCTTGTTCTCTCTCCCTGGGGATATTACGGTCAGACCCCTGCTTTCAAAACAGGAGGAATGTTACACTGTTGAGCTCTGTATTTTGTAATGATACAAAGCAAGAGCTTTAGTAGTTGGGTTTGTGTTGAGTGGCACTGCCAAAAACAAACAAGAAGTGTGGTTTTGCCTATTTCTGTGGCTTTTTGCCATCCTCACTTTGCTCCAGTGGGTCTGACGTGCCCCGGAAAAGAGTGCCTGCCACACGTAGATGGTACTCTCAGGCACTACAGTTAAAACCCCCCACTAGCAGCTAAACCTCCCCCAAACTAACAGAAGAAACCTCTCAGGAGCTGTTTGATTTGCTGTTGAGTTTGCCCTTTGGCTAATGCAAGACAAGAAAAGCATGCTTGGGCTGTAACTGAACCACAGCAGGCTCCAGCTAGGCCTCAACCTAGGCCTGAGGAGCCTGGGAGCAGTGTCTTCTGATGGCTGAGCAGAGGGTTGGGGTTTTTTCCTTCTTATCATGTTTTCACTGTTTTTCCTTTACAAAGTAATTTTAAGGTGCTTTTACTACTCTAGTATAACAGCAAACTGGTCCTCCCAGTTGTGGTAGTGAAGACATTTATGTAGCTGCACTGTATATGGGATCCTGGTGATCTATTAAGGGATTGTGACTTGTCAAGGAGGGATGAGGGCTTTCCTGTCATAGAAAACACCATTGAATCGTAATCTCACTGGGGCTGGTTGGACAGTCACAGTGCTGTGCTGGTAACATTATGGTGTGTCTGGCTCTCAAAGCAGAGTTTCTGCAGAGAAGACTGTGGAGGCATCATCATGCTTTAGTGTTGACATAGGTCTGTTCTGGCAGGTGAGTGCTACAAACCTACTTCAATGGTTTCCTGATTGTCAAACCTCTGTTCTCAAGTCATGCTATAGAAAAGTCTTCCAGTGCCAGGTAAAGCAACAGTTGGGGAAAGAGATGCTGCACCTCAACCGCGTAATTCCTCGGTCTTCATGAGCTTGGTGAGGGTGATTTGCATGGCACAGTTCGGCAGTCTGCTGCATCTGCCAGCCCATGCTCTGACACAATTAGCAGTAGAGCAGCCGGAATAGCACAGGGGTTCAGACCACACCAAAGTGGCAAATGCTCCCTGGAGACTGCAACCTGAAAGCAGGGGAGTGACTACAGGAACTGATTCTCCCTCGCTGTCTTCTGATTTTCAGTTTTCAAACTCTGAGTTAGAAAAGGGAGTTTGCTTTTGTATTGCTGTTGGGAGCAGACTTTGACACTTGGATGGAAAACTTGACATTTTAATAGCGTGTGAGGAGAAAACAAGTACACAGACTGGCTTATCTTTCCTTGGTCACTGACCAGGCGCAAATAATGAACTTATTAGACTGAATTAATCTCTTAAAGGAAATTGTTTGAAATCCATCTAGTAGACTACTGAAAAGCAGACTCAATAAAATCCTAGAAAATTGACTGTAAGAAGGAGTTTCTGTTGGCAGAAAGCTGAACTGGATGACCGGAGGAGAGTCCTCGCTCTGAAATTTCTGACGCAAAGGCAAACAGAAATAAGCAGTGGAACCTGAGCACAAGGTTTGCACACTGCCTTTTCAAGAGACAGAGAATTTAGATGTACTTGTTCCAGCTAATGTTCTCTAACGTGATTCCCTCAGTGAGGTATCACGCCATGGGTGGCTTCAGTGTGGTGGGGGAACCTAACATTCAGAGGACGTTAATATGCATAAAGTTGAGCATACTTCTCACCCATCTTAATTCAGAAGGCACTGATACATTGCCTGATCTCAGGCTATGGTGCAAATGAAGAAAAATCATCAGTAATTTCAGCTGTGTTCAAACCTCCTATTGATTTCTGCGACTGCAGATAAATGACACATTCTTACTGCATGGCTTTTGTGGACCCACACTATTTCTAGATAGTATTTACATTAACAGACTGTGCTTTCTTCTCCAGTTATAGTCAGATGCTGGCAGAGCCTGTCAGAGAGTATGCCTTTTTACAGAGAAAAAAATGCCTTTGCGCTAGCAGTGTGTTCCCAAAATCTAGTGAGACCTCCTGTCTTGTGTGCTGGCTTCTGCAGAAGTCTCAGCACCAGACAGCCCATGTCTTATTGATGCTCCGCAGGAAGAGTCAGTCTTTGAGGACTGAGAGTGAGAGGAGTAGTATCTTTTTCTGTTTTTGATGCCGAATGTGTTCTTCATATCATACCTGCTTGCAGGTGCCTCAAGGTGTGCCGTGGTGAATGAGGTTGTGGATACAGGCATGGTTGCATTTAAGCTCCAAAGCACTCCGTGGGCGTACAGTGGAAGCAATGTGTGTCTCATCAGATTGAGTTCCTTGTGTTTGTCCCTCAGCTTCAAGACAGTAGAAGACACTATACGATATCTAAGTGTCAAAACTTTGTTGACTCTTGAGGATGCAGTCTTACACACCTGAAAAACTTTTTTAAGCTTTTGGCATATTTTTCCTGAATCAAAGCTCAAGATTAGTGTTAGGTTTGCTGGAAACAAACATCCATTGGAAATAGCTTTTTCTGTGGTTTTGTTTTAATGTACTCGCTGGGTTGAAGTTTCCAATTACAGAGAAACTAATTTTGCTTCCAAGCCTGGCTGGGAAGTGGTCAACACAGTCCCTTGGTAAGAGAAGTCATTGTTCCTTTTTGGCACTACCTGGAAATACAGTCATTAGCTGAAAAGTAGCAGCCTTTCTTAAATCTCCTCTGCTCGCTGTTCTTCAGGGAATTGTATTCTGGAGTATTTCTTAAAGAAAGGCTGCCCTTTCACCACACCAGCTCCACCTCATCACAGCGACACATTCCTCATAGACAGCACTACTGCAGCACGGGAGGTGTGCAAGGGCACTCCCTCCTGTGGAGACCAACGATGGGCAACACGCAATTCAAGATGAATTCTAGGTGACGCCATTTCTTGGGTGAAATCACACAGATTCTGTACCTTTATTACTGCAAATAAGTAATGGCAAGCTAAAAAGCTGCTAATTGGCTACACACACTGTTCACACCCACTGATTGGTCAGTGATTATAACGAGTTCTGATAAACAGATCTTATAGCTAAATAGCGTTAGTTTACCTTTGATGCCTAAAAGCATCCGCACACCGGCTGTTTTGACCATCTTGTTATGGCTGGTTCTGAACATGTTCCGTTACTCCCAAGTACCTTCCCATAGCTGCTTCTTGGTTCAGGGCAGCCTGTACCCCTGTCATCAAGGCCGCTGTGGTTTGAGAATGTGATTATTAGGATCCTCTCAGCATGAGGAACTTTTCCTGTCTCATGGGAACAGGAGGATATTGTCAGGGCCTAAATCTTGGGAGAAGAGAGCTAGGCCGCAGGCAGGCCTGCTGTCTTCCCAGACACCCTCCCTTCCCTTCTTCTCGCTGCTCTGGAAACGCTGGCCCTGCCTGTGTTGCCCTGTGTGCCCAGCTGGCGTGGCTCAGCCTGGGCACAGGGCCCTGCACGCCACCCAGCCCTCCACGTGCCCGGCCTGCAGATCGCCCGCCAACATGTGGAGCTCCATGAGCAACAGTGAAGCGATTCTTTGGCTCTGCGAAATCTTGCTGCTCATGCTGTGCAATTTAAAGACAAAATGCTTCCTGCTAATTATTAACAGTTACTCTGTAGGAACAGACTCATTATAGGGGCGCTGAACCCTAGCCCGCCATCCTTTTCAGCACCTGAACAATGTGAGAGGGAGGGGGAAGAAACCGAGAGAGAAACTTGAGTGCTGGCACCAATTAGTCCTGAGATTAGTCCTGAAAGAGGATTGCAATTTCAAGGCCAAAAAGAGTAGGGAGTGGGTAAAAGGATTTGAAATGAGATTATGGGACCTAAAAGCGCCTTTCTTTTGTTAGGGAAATAATTCAGCAGTTTTGCTCAAGCCAGTGAGACAATCCAGTTTAGTGGCTGAAGTAGGAGATGTGTGTCCTGTTGCGTTTTAAGGTTCTTTAACTAAGTTGATCCCCAGTTGCATTTGTTAGTGCTTCCTGCAAAATCAAAGTGTTTTCAACAAACAAACAAAAACAGGGAGGAAAGCTACTGCCTCATCAAAAGGCCTGTTGTTCTTCAGGAAGCTTATTTGTATTCTTTAAAAGGGAAGCCAAGGAAAGGAGGCAGATTGAACTCCTTTTTTTGGTTGGGGAAGCTTTTTTCCTAGAGGTTACTGTGAGACCTACACCAGTGTCACCCTTTCACCACTCATCCTACAGATGCGTTTCAGTGCCGATTTATTGTTTGTGGCCTGCTCAGAGATGCAAAGCAGGCATTTCTTGAGGTTCCTTTTAACCTCAGTTAAAAGCACCATCTCCTGTCTGTGCCACATTGGTGTATGTCGTTCCCTGAGAGGGAAATAGGCACTAAGCCTTGCTGCCCTGTTGAAGAGACCATGATGCACACTCATAACAGTAAGCCTCTCTAGGGCTGAAGGCTGGAGCTCACTTGCAGGCAGCAGCAGAAGAGGGCCTCCCTCCTTCTTTCTCAAAGGAGAATTTCAAAAGGGAGAATTGCAGAAGGGAGTTACAGACATTGTGGATTTAATAGGAAGCACTTTGGTTGAGTATGGTTCACAACTGCAAGACTGCATGAAATGGCAGACTCTTTTGTCTGCCTTTCCGAAGAGGGAAGCTGTTTCTCTTGGGGTGGCATAGACTGAAAAAGGTGTGGAGGGATCATGAATATATCCATTGCCAGGTTTTTTTTCCTTTCCTTTTTCGGTGGAATGTCTTGGTGTGAAACATCTATGTAATCAGGCACAAAAGCCCTGCTTTTGGTTTATTATGCCCACAAGTTTTGAGGAGTTTCTCGACACGTAGTAGTAGTGACTTCTGCCATGGTCTTGATTTCCCTTGATTTCACACGAGCCCTTGTTAAATCTGCTTTCATAGGCACATGCTTATAGTTGGCTTCCAGCATGGCACGGAGAGGTCAGTTGGCATTATCTTGCTATTCAAGCTCGTGTAACACGAATAATGGGCAAGATTGGGTTGTACGTGGATTATAATGTTTGAGAAGACCTCTCTTAATGGGGGGGACCTTTGTTCTCTGGAAAAAAACCATCAAAGTAGGACATTCTGTGCTCTGATCTTGGAGCTGAGCTGTTCTCTTTGGACTTGTTTAAAAACATGTTTCATTTCCCATCCAAAGCACTTGTTAAATGCTAAATTCTTGTCCATTTTGGTTTGTATTCCATTATGCTGCTCTTGCATAGTCTTGTGAACCTGACCTGCTGCTTTCCATTCTTCAAAACCTATTCTAGAGTCCCTCCAAGAAAAGAAGGAATGAGAGACCAAGAACCCACTGGTAGAGTTTCCACACAAACAGGGAGAAGATTGGTGAAGAAAGGCAGGCTCTTGTCCTGTCTGAATGGCTTAACAAAGCATTAGTCCTGAAGCTGTCCCATGAGATGCTAAAGGCTCTACAAAATAGCCATAAACTTTATGAAGTAGAATAATGACAATAATAAAAGCCAAAAGGGATCAGCAAAGGGGATAATGTGGGGAGGAGATACTTTAGTCAGGGCTTGGCAATGAAAACAGAAAAGCAAGTCCTCTTTGTAGCTCATCAGAAATGGTTTGAAAGGGTTAAAGAGTGCACCGAGATGACAGTTCTGCTGATGCCATCCGAGCCCTGCTGCACTTCATGTCCTGTTCCTCTGTGATGTAAAATCGAGGCCCTGGGATTTCTAAAAAGTTGGTTGAGCACGTTCTGGTTGAGCTGAGCACCACAGGTGGCATTTGCTGCACCCAGCAGAGGCAGGGACGGTTCAGTGCTGCGAATGGCTGGGTGGCTGCTTTGCGGCCTACACCTCTTTCAGTCCCTGGTGCGTTGGCGGGAAAATTCAGCAAGGCACTGTGCGTGACACTGAGAGAGAGAGACTCGTCTGTCAGCGAAACCACGCACGTGAGAATGAACTGGAATGGTTTGTTTTGTTCCATGCCTCCCCCCCACCCATGATTTGTCAGAATTAACATGTGAAGAGACTATTTCTGCTTAATTGGTTGTAGTAAACGGATGCGCTATAATAGTAAACGGATGTGATAGAAATTAATTGCCTCTTTAATGTTTAAAAGGTTATGTCCCGTTCATTTTATGACTGATTAGTATCATTTCACTAGAATGAGCAAGCTTGAGGTCATCTGATGTTTGAAAAGTGTAGTTTGTTACTTTCTGTGATTTGCTGCTTTAGAGGGCACAAATGCTATCTGGGGATGTCAGGGTGTCAGCGTCTCTTTCTAAACACCAGTGAACCATAATTAATTGTTTCCTGTAATCTAACTCATTGATTTTCTATATTTGAGGTGATCCAAGGAACAGCTTTACTCCAGGGATTAATTACAGAGAGAGAGTGAGAGTGCACATACACTCATGAACATACTTTTGCTAGTTAATACTAATGAGGATTTTTTGCAACCACATGGCAGACACTGATTCAACTGGAAGGAGAATTACACAGTATCAGACAGATAACCATGCCCATCCTTAGCTAGGAGCTCCTTTTTGTGCCTGGAAAGTTTGTGCTTTTCCTTAGTGAAACACCTCAAGTTTTGCCTACCAGCAAACAGACCTCCCAGAGCTTCTTGGTTCATTGAGGAGAGAGCTTGCAGTCTCCTCCACTGGCTGTTAAACCAGAGCTGCTCAGCGAGGGGCACACAGGATTGCTGGATTGCCACAATCAAGAGAGAGTGAATGGCCTAGACTCTCCCTCTAGGCTTTGTGTTTTGGCATGAGGTTGTCATGCCAAAACTCCTGTTCATATACACTGTGCAAAAAGACAGTAAGTAGACTTAGAGATTTGCAACTTTGGTGATTTTTTTCATGTTCAGAATAATATTTTTTTTCAATCTTCCACATATGAAATTGCAGCAGATGAAGCAGAGGTGTAGAAACCAATATCTCATTGCAAAAGCAATTGCCTGCCCAACTTTACCTTTCCTCTTACAACCTTCATTTCTACACCTCTGCTTTCTGCTGAGAATGCCAGAGTGAAGAGCAGTGTTTAAGCCCTGTCTTGCTGAGTCATGTCCAATTTCTGTACAAACAACTGAAGAGAAGGAGCAAATGGAGGGAAACAGAGACCAGCCTGTGGATTCTACCAGGGAACCCACAGTTTTTGAAACAACAATGTTGTAAGACAGTTTCTGGAAAAATATTTTCCTCCTTGGTAGAGATGCGGCTTCATCAGTCATATGAAGAATCACTGGCTTAAAGATAGAGGGGTGACTTCTTGCTATAAATTATGTGAAGGTCAGCTTTTCTTTGTCTTAGGGAGTTCCTTCATTCATGCAGGTAATACAGTAACTTGAGAAAATTATTAGAATATTATTAAGCACAGTGTTAGTATTCTCAACAGGCTGAACAGCTGTTTTGGAGAGCTAAGGATTAGGGATAAAAATGCACACTGAATTTTATTTCCCATTACAGGTTGGGGGTTTATTTTTCCGCTAAAATAAAAGTGGCTAAAGATAATTTAAAAATGAGTTGAAATGAAGTTCTCCAACTATTTGTTTACAGTTAGATTTGCAGAACGTGTGAAATTCATTATTTCCTAGCTCTGCTTTGAAAACGTCAAGGTAGAAGATACCAGGAGTAGGGTGCTGTGGTTAGTGCTACAGTAGTGTGCTCTTGTTCTGGAGACCAGAGAAGTAAGATCACATATGGTTCCCAACCACAGGTCAGTGGGGCTGCTTCCTTTTGGCAGAGGCTGTGAAGGGGGAAGAGACTTCTGTGATGTAAATACCTGTGAGGTTGTGTCTGTTCTGCCCCTTGAATTTGAGGCTTTGTTGAGTTGAAGACTTTTTCTGTCTTCTCCTGACTGGATTGGGTTGATAAGATTGAATTTAGTCAAACTTGTCCCGTTTGCTTTAAATTTACTGTACAGTGGAGGACATAGTACAGTTCTGCTTTTAATTTCCTCTGCATCCAGCCTGAGGCACTTGGGATCTGTCTGGGACAAGCTCTGAACTCTTGTAGGTGCAGCTAACGTTGATGAGTAGCCCTCCTATGATAGCAGTGTGGGATGTCAGCAAGGGCCTGGAGTGGGGAGGTGGGGAATGGGGGGCTGGCCCTGCTCTCCTGCTCTCCTGGGTCCTTTGGGAGGTACACAGCTACCTCTGTGTGTATGTTTTCCTTTCTGTGGATGGAAATGGTATCTCTGTAGCTCTCCGGGTGGGAGGATTGATCTAGGTGATGTCTCTACAACGCTTCTGAATGCAAAAAATACTAGATTCTCTTCCCTCTTTTGTTGCATCCATAGACCCAGACTGCAAGGTGAAACGGCCCGGTGTTAGGTGCTGTAGTTCTGTGTGTGTTCCTCTGTCCCTCCCCCATCCCTAAAAGACAGCTCTGAGGGCTTCCAACTGAATGTCAGTGAGGGAAAACTGACAAATTTTGATACTAAATTTTTATATGCCCTAGCAGTTTATTTCTAAAAATATATCTCCTAAGGATAACTTGATATTTATGCATTGAACTCTTGTGTTGGTGATAGAAGCACCCACAGACTGTCATTCATTCATTGTTTGAGTGCATCACAGTCTGTGCAGTGTCATCCTCAGGCACTGATCATCGGGGGGTAAGAGTGTGGCCACTGAATGCACGACTTGTGGAGTAGATATGCATGAAGAGGTAGAATCTAACTGGGGCTTTCCAAATACATGAGTACTTGACTTCTGCTGCTGTTCTTACCATCATGTTTTCTGCTTTTACGTAACTTTCTGCCATGTGCATCCAACACTTTGGTGTATGGCCCAGTGACTGCCAATCCCTGCACGCTCCTCTGCGGCAGTGCTGCGGAGCCTGTAAGCACATTAAGCTTCCCAAGGAAAAATACCCTCAGCATCTGGGAGAGGTTAAATGTTCCAGGGGAGAGGTTAAACATTCGTTTTGTCCTCTGCTTCTGTAATTCCAGAAGCCAGATTAGTTCTGAATCATCTGAACCACATTCATTCAAGATTAATGAGAAAGACCAAGTATGGAAAATTTCAGCTGGTAAGCACCTTGCCTTTGAGCAAGGGGTGGAGGGGGAGTTCAGACTCACAGCAGCCTGTGGGTCATGCTTAGTTTTGAGTTTCCTGAGGTCTTAAATTGGTGAAATGGGGACTCCCACCCTACTGGATAAACAGGAATTTCAGCAAGGGACATTGAAGCATTTGCAGGGGACATGTAAACGTCTCCCCTTCCTTTTTCCCATCTATTTCAGTTTCATGGGAGATCAGATCTGCCCTTTTGCATGTGCACATGGTCATAACTTTGTGCAGGTTCAGGGCACAAGGGTGTCTTTAACAAGTGGTGTATTGTCACTAGCTGGTGACAAGCTGTTCTAGCAGAGGTGTGCGTATTGTTAATCTCAGGTCGGACGCAGTGACAGGCCATGGTTAAGCTGTGGTTAGAAATGTGAGTGGGAGTCTCATGTAAAAAGCATCTATAAAATCTAGGCAGGTCTACCAGCAATGCTATTTGAAGTTCCACAGAAATGATAAATGGGTAATTCAGGACTAGAAAAACAGAAGCCAGTTGGGTGACCTTGGGCTTTTAGAAAATTTAATCAGGTCCAATGTGGGAGAAATGCTTTGTTTAGTAGAGCCTTCCAGTACTGTGCCTGGGTGGCAGCTCGGCAGGTTCACTGCTGTTCAGTTGCGCAGGCGGTTGGCATGGAAGTTCTCCAGAGTCTTGCTTGTGTCATAGCTACTACTGTCAGGACATCAAGTTGAAAATGAAGGTGAGCCTAGATCCAGGCCATATCTAGGACTTACTTTGTGCAGTCTGAGATTGAAGGCTTTGTTTTCTCTGGTGCAATTCTGTTCAAGTGAAAACAAAACAGAAACAGAAACAAACCTCTTTCACCCCCTCAACTTGTTGTGCAGTGAGTGAAGGCTGTCATCAGAAAGCTGGAGTGCTCTATTTCTGCTTTTGTAGAATAAAAGAAAACCAAACTTCTTCTCACTGGCCAGGTCAGAGTTTGGTGCAAAAGAGGCCATGGTCCTCTCTGGTCTCAGAGGCCAGTAGCTGTACGTAAATGGGATCTTCTCTTCATCTGGGCTTTGGGGGATTGACTTGCAGTGCCTGCATGAGCTGGTACAGGCACACTCCACAGCACATGAGCAAGTTCACATAACTGAAGTTTCCCCAGTCTGACGACCACCAGTTTTTCATCCATGGATAGGTAATCTAGGAACCATTTAATAGCAGTTGTGAAATAAGGAGAAGCAGCACTACAGCATGTGAAGTAACCTGCAGTGTTTTTCCTTACTTCAAAATAAGGAAAGTGGGAACAAATGACAGCCTGTGCTCTAGAAGTGAGCTGTGTTGTTCCTTCTTTAACTACATGCACTTCAAAAGACTATTCCCTCACCTATTGTGTTGTTACTTAATTTTTTTTTTTATTCCTCCCAGAGATACATAAAGTGTGTCAGTAAGAACTTACTCCTGGTTTTAACAGAAAAAGAAGAAAAATAAAACTGAAGGCAGGAAGGATGAAATGACTTGCCTGAAGTCACTCTGATTCAGTGGTAAATGCAGAAATAGAATTGGAGGCTGGTAGCTGGCATCTCCCATATCCCAGTAGAGACAAGACTTTTTTCATTAAAAAGATTACATGGGACAGTTGTCTTGCCATGAATCTTCAAATATACCTGGACTTTTTCCTATTTTAGTATTCATCCCAAATCGTAATGAGTTCTCAATAGATCTGTTTAAATATTTCAACACAGATGAGTGAGAAATTTGCCTTTTGCACTGGCTGGCATATCTCAAATAGCCATCTCTCTTTAAACAACAGTTCTCTAGAAATTATGATGATTTTGTTTATTTATAGAACAAATCCTCTGTTGTGCATAAATACATATTCAGCTCTCAGCAAAGACCAAATTTCTGCCTGAAGGCTACAGAGTCTCACCAGGGGGACAAGAAGACTTCATATATCACGTCACCAGTGACAGGGGTCTTTGGAGCATCACAGCACAGTCACTGATGTGCTCCAAAAGACCCATGACCATGTTTTCCTTGAAATTAGGAAGTATTATTTTTATTCCTAATTATGGAAATTTGAAAAGCTTTTTAAAAATCCTAATTACTTTGTTCTTTCTATTGGGTTTTTTGGGTTTTTTTTTTTATTTTTCCTTAATTATCTACTTATAAGTAGAGACAGTGGCAGGAGAATGGCCTTGGCTGCTTGGAGAATGCAAAGATTTGGCCAACTTTCCACATCATCCGTCAAAAAGTAATGTTCAATTTTATTTGCAGGTGTTTCATTCGTGAATAGCTTTCCTGAGCAACTTTTCTTTTGTCCTTATCAAAAATTCAGATGTAATCCCTCTGGCAGTAGTGTCATATAGAAAACTCATTTAGAGTGCATGAGAGATCAAAATGTGTTAGACGCCCTAGAGAAAGTAGGAGAGACTCCATCTAGAAGCTTAAAGTCTCGATCCCACGTGTCACAGTAAGTGAGAGATACTGAGAGACAATAAAAGAGGGAACTGCAGAGGAAAGAGAAGCATTACCAGAATTACATCAGCCTTCATAAATTAAAAATTAGTATTGTGAATTCCTAAATCTTTTTAAGAATAATGTTTTGTCAGTTACGGAATATTCGAGAAGATGGAGCAGTGGGTTTATATATTTAAAATCTCTCAAGTAGTCAGGTTTTGTTAAAATCAGGAAATACCTTAGTACATACCTTCCAGATATTTTTTATGTATTGCCATTAGCCCAGGTTAGTAGAGGTTCTTTCCCTTTCATTGGAGAGGAAGCGTGCTTGCCTGTTGCTAGGTGATGGCTAATTGTGATATTAACTGCCAGCAAGCTGCTGACCCGGGTTATAAATTTTGTTTCCTTGTTAACAAAACACATGTGTTAGAGGTGTGGTGGTATCTAAATGCTTCTGTGTTGCTCCAAATTTATAATGGGAGTGATAAATTCTTTAATACAGGCATGTGTAGAGCATTAACCCCTTGGTCTTGTTAGCTGCCCTCCAGTAGTGGCGTTGAGTGTAGAGAATGGAGCTGGTATATGGCAGTGGAAGGGCCTGAGCTCTCCGGTGCAAGCAGCAAAGAGCTGACAGGCGTTAGAGGAGTCCTCCACCAGAATGAGATGCCCTCTGTCCCGTGTTCACTCTGCAAGCTCGTAGCAGTGTGGTTTGGACTGAGTGACAGCAGTTACTCTGCAGACCACATCTGTGCAGGTGGGAGCTGGGGGGGCTGCTGGCTGCCATAGGCGAGACTGTTTCTCGTGCCTTGCCCAGGGTGTCTGCAGTCAGGAAGTACTGTTCATCTGCCAGCATCAAGGGATTCTCCATTCCCACAAGAGTATACTTAAGCTTTTTTTCTGAGCTGTCACCCCATCCTAAATTTACTTCCCAAGGACAGTAAAAATTAAAGTCTTCCAGCTTAGTTAGATGTCCATCTATGTACCTTATGATAGCAGTCTGGGTCCAACTTGCATCCAGAGCTGAATGTACTTGTCAAGAGCGTCATTCTCTGCTGCCACTTGATGCAGAGGTTTCATGGACTCCAGCCCATGAAAGGCACCAACAGCTATCGTTACTTCAGCACTTTGAACATAAGAATAACTGTGGTTTGGTTGCTTTTCAGAAACTTTCAGAGGTGGCTTTCTATATCAGCAAGATGCTCTGCTGGTTACTCTTTGACAAAATGGTTTGTTGTTTCTAGGTTTGGTGTCCTTGACCTTTCCTTCAGTTCACTCTTTGCCAGAGGCATAGGTGAGACTTACAGTCAAGTATGAATGGTTGGTAATGGAGTACCTCCAGCATGGGTACAGCAATGCCTTGGGTCCCTTCAGCTGCCCCCTGCAGAATTCTCAAGAACATTGCTGTCCTGATACCTGCTGTCAGCCCCAGGCAAAGGGCAGTGATCACAGTGGATTGGGTGCTGTCCCATCCACTTCATCTGCATTACTGGGAACTTAACCACCTTTGTCAGGAGGAGAAGAGTCTTATTTCTTCTTGCCACACCTTTCTGCAAAAATCGTGGGCTGAGCTGGATTTAAAGGTCCTTCAGTCAATCATCTTTGCTTGTGCCCATCAGCTTTGCCACTGGTAAGGGCTAGAGAAGGGATCCTCTGTGCCACTGCCAGCAGTTTGGCAGCCATTAGTCTTCTCCAGGCTCTCTGTTGGGTACCCTGTGTGCAACAGCTTGTTAGCTTACCTGGTTCATCTCTCTACCCCTTACCGAGCTGTCCTGCCACGTACTCCAAGCTTTCCTGAGGGTGTACTTTGGCATCAGCTGTGCCCCAGCAGCACAGCTCTCAGGCTCTTGGCTATGGTGGGCCAAAGGGTGTGTGGAGCATCTTCCCCATCTGCTCACAGAGCCTTCCTCCTTGGTAATGGCTGTCAACTTCAACGGCCTTTGAAGTGTGTGTTCAGGAAGGGGTGCTGGGTTGTTTGTTTGTTTCCCCCTCACTTTCTTGTGTCCTCCTGCTTACCATCACACCCTCTGGACGCACATGGTAACACAGTCATTGGCCTATATTTATTGCCTTTCTTCTGTGTTTTCATCATCCCTTAATTGTGGTGTGTAGTCCCACACAATTGAATTTGTTTTGAATTTTCAGTTGTTTGGGGTTTTAAAATCTATTAATCAGGCCTCTCTGACAAAGAGGCCTGCGGGATTTTTTGGCATAGTTGTGAAATACTGCGACTGTGAGAGAGAATTCATACCCTGGCTTTTTTTTAGCGCTTGGCTTTAAGAACTGCAGCCTCCTTGCTCTAATGTGAATTCCAGAAGACAAAGGATTTATATTTCCTTTTCTAAGTCTCTCAAAGCCTATGCAGCTTTTAAAGATTTTTTTATAAATGCGTGGCATACATTTTGGTAGAAATAATTGATTGTGGAGGGGGAAGGGAGAGAGCTCACGCCAGTTATTGCTTCTGTATGCCCTGGGAGCTCCTGGTTGGGCTGGCTGGCTGCCACAAACCTTTGCTGGCTGGCCAGCCAGCCTTCATGTCGGCCTGGTTTCCAGCACAAGCAGTGTCCAAATCAACACATTCCCATGAAATGTTTTAGATTTCAGCAAAGCAACATTTTCCTATGGAAAATCCTTCCCTCAGAAAAATCCCAGCTAGGCCTCGGTCAGGCGGCTTCCCGAGCCCGGGCCCCTGCAGCACAACAAACTTTCCTACTGCTTGTGTCATCAGAGGCAAAAATAGTTCATTGCTTGGCTTGAGTGGAGATTGAGTTGCATTTTTTTGTTAAAACTCAATAGCAAATCCCCAGGAAAGGTTGGGTTTGATCAGAGGTGGCTCCCAGCTCCTGTTCCCTCATTTGACGCGAGCGGATGCTCATGGGTTAAACACCGTGACTTGCCAGTGCTCCCAGCTGCTGGGTCTCAGGCAGCCTGTGAATGCTTCATTTGCCTCTGTGCTGGTGCACTGGTGCCACAGT
Organism: Porphyrio hochstetteri; assembly: GCA_020800305.1. Classification (NCBI taxonomy): domain Eukaryota; kingdom Metazoa; phylum Chordata; class Aves; order Gruiformes; family Rallidae; genus Porphyrio; species Porphyrio hochstetteri. The sequence goes on from CM036908.1 coordinate 3,102,020, forward strand.
GACACTGACTGTGCTTCAGAGAGCGGTGGGTCCTGCCCTGGAAGGTGGTAAACTTGCACCCCCAGACCCTGTTGTACCCTTTTGCAACAAACCCTCTTGCAACCTGGATACCCCTTTGGCTGAGAGTCTGTTTGAACCAATAGTATGTTCTGCAAGTCAAACCAACAGTCCTTGACCTGCAGCTCTTGGTGTTTCACTTGTCACCTTACCCATAAACTAGACTAACTCATGTTTATTAAAGATGCCAGTTTGAAATCTCAGCTCTTGATGATTGACCCATGTTTGTCTCCCGCCCCCCACCCTGTGCTGATGTGACCGCTGCTGAGCGTTCAGTCAGTCCGAGCCTGTGTGCAGCAGGGCTGCATCAGGCCATAAGTTTCTCTGCACTGACACAACTAGTTCCAACTAGTTGTTGCTTTTCTTCTAGTAAGAAAACGCTTTGTGGGGCGTTATTAGAAATTAAATGCTACTTCAGTGTGTTTAGTTGATAAGTTTGGGGAAAAACTGTTGTCAATAATGCTAATTGCATAAATGCTGATCTTAGAAGATGTACTGATTACAGAAGGACATTCTAAAAACAGATTTTGCATCTTTGTTTTGCCAAAATACAGAGTATGCTGTTACTTCTATAGGAGAACCAACCACTCTTCTCCAGTAGCTTACAGGCTACACTGAGGAAACGAATTGTTTGAAAAAGCAACTGGGATGGACCAAATGTTGGGGTTTTTTTATAGATGGTCTTTAGAAGATTTAACTTCTTCAAGTGGTTTCTCAGTGTGGAACAAGGAGGAAGCGGCTTTTGAACACTTTAAAGTGAGAGATAGCTTAAATCTGTAATTTTTCAACTTGAAATATGTTTTAATAATTAATGCCATCTGAGACTTCACGTGCAAAAGTTTGGGAACAGAAAGCGAATTTATCCAATGCAGATCAAGCACAGCTAAACTTCAGCAAAGCCCTGCAAACACAGAAGTTTGTTGTTTGAAAGGCTTGACCGGTTGCTGCAGTACATTATTTACATGCTTGAATTCTTTAGCTTCCTTCCCTGGGAAGGCACAGTTAATTTTCTCAGTTCATGTGGGTTTGTGCTGAATCGGATGGAGGTTTTTATGAGAGCCTTGGGCCTTTTTTCAAGTTGGAAAATAAGATAAATCACTATGACTTTGTTTCTCTAGTGGAGACATTTTGTCTATTGAAATATATATGCTTTTCCCTCTCCTTTCTTTAACCCTCTTCTACCCACGTGCTGGGAAACAGCACCCTGGCACTAAAGTTTTACTATGCCATCATTTCAGAATTTCAGCATTTTGGGAGGTGTGGTGACCGGCAGAGAGCAACACGCAATTCGATATGAATTTTAGGTGAAGCTGTTTATTGGGTGAAATCACACAGATTCTGTACCTTTATTACTGCAAACGTGGCAAGCTAAACAACTGCTAATTGGCTACACACACTGTTCACACCCACTGATTGGTCAGTGATTATAACGAGTTCTGATAAACAGATCTTATAGCTAAATAGCGTTAGTTTGCCTTTGATGCCTAAAAGCATCCGCACACCTGCTGTTTGACCCTCTTGTTCTGGCTGGTTCTGAACATGTTCCGTTACTCCCAAGTACCTTCCCATAGCTGCTTCTTGGCTTAGGGCAGCCTGTACCCCTGTCATCAAGGCCGCTGTGTTTGGAGAATGTGATTATTAGGATCCTCTCAGCATGAGGAACTTTTCCTGTCTGATGGGAACAGGAGGATATTGTCAGGGACTAAATCTTGGGAGAAGAGAGCTAGGCTGCAGGCAGGCCTGCTGTCTTCCCAGACAGGGGGGTAGTGGGTGGGGAGGGGCTTTAGAAAGGCATATCATTTCCATACTGTGATTTTTGTAGCAAATGTGTGCAGTACGAAGACTACACTATGGGTTGCCACTTGTAGCTTGATGGGTCTTGTCCCAGAGATTCTCCTGGACTCGGAGCCGCTATAAAACTGTGAGCCTGTCCTATGGGAGTGTGAATACCCTCAACAGCTCTTGACCTTCGTGTGAGTTGAGCTGCACTTGAAGAGCTAGCGCTTGCTATAAGGAATGCAAACAATTGGTTACATTAAGCCCCATGAAGTGAGCGTGCGTATTCAGATGAGTGCATGCCCCAGTGCACTCCAGCACTTATGAATGCAGACCTACTTAACTCCTTTTTGGTCATTTTGCTCGCGCACTCTCTCTCTCTCAACTCCCCTTTTTGTTCAGGACTATTGAAGGCTTTTATTATTCATGTAATTGGTTTGGATCCTTCTACAGTCTGTATTTTAACACGGTGAAGTTTTTATATGCTAGCACAAGAGTCTCCGCAGAGTCATTGTGAAAGCTGTGTGTTTTTTATATATGCCATTTTATCTGAACTTTGCTAATGCTGCCAGGGTAACAGGCAACATCTGTCTTCCATTGCAATACATTTTGTGTAGCTGTAGTTCGACTGAAGAGAAGACAGAAGTAACTTTGAAGAGAAATGGTGTGTGGGGCTTGGTTCGTAATTTGCATCCAAAGAGGAAGGTGGATTACCTTAAAAAGGCAGTGTGTCTTACAGTAATCTTACTGAAGGATATTTAGTCCCTTGCTTTGAATTTGTGCTCAAATTGCACATGGCATAGGACAATTATTTATGTACTGATAGCATAGTTTAATGTTACTAATTTCAATAAAAGCTTAATATATTAGAATAGCTATGGTTGTCTTCAAGCTTTAGAGGACTTTGAAACCTATTTCCTGACTATGGGAATGACCCCCCAGCAAGCCCTATATTCCTCCTGCCTTGACAACTACACAACAGTTCTTAGTTGTTTTAGTTACCTCCCATCAGTACTGTTGTTTTTAAAATACTTGTTGTGCTGGAGCCCTAAGAGTCCACTCATCCCATCCTACAGGTAATGCCTCTCCCGTGGAGGCCTCCCACGCAGCAAGAGCAGCAGCAATGGCACTCCTCCTCAGGGCAGCACTGCATGTGGATTTTCTGGGGGAAATGGGGAGTAAGCTGTGCCTTAGTGGAAGGGGGTGAGGCCACACCCAGCCAACAGTCATCTGCGCTGTTGAGAAGAGAGCAAGGTTGCCTTTTATGCCTGTGAAGTTTGGTCCTTCTGCCCAGAGATGTGGCTGCGGGTCAGCTGCCTGCGGGGGGAGAGCTGTTCTGGGGCTGTGGTGTCAGTGCAGCCACACTCCAGTGCCTTTGCCAGAGAGAAGGGCTGTGGGCAGCCAGCAGGCACTTCCTCACAGCCTCCCCTCTTCTCCAGCGCGCTGGCACCATGGCTTGTTGGAGTGGGTGCTCCAAAGTCCCATTGCGGGCAGTGCCATGGGGCTGCTCCGAGGAGATGAAGAAAACCAGGTTTAGCAGATCATACCAATGTTCCTTCCTCTTCCTCCTCTCCCCTTTGCTGTTGTCGAACCCGTTCTTTGTCTTCAGCTGCAATGACCTCGGAGGCCATTACATTTGGCAACTGAATGAGGGACCTGGTGGTGGCCCGAGTTGAGGGAAGGGATTTGGTTCAGGTGGGCACTTGTGGCCGCCAGGTGACCAAGGGCCCACCACGGCCACCACCCTGCCACCATGGGGTCACCAAGCATGTGTGCACAGCAGAGAGCAAGCTTCATTAATGCTGGTGCTTACACGCATCTCGTTGAGCTGTGTGCTTGCTGATGCGGCGAGGTGAGGTGCCCTCTGCATGTGAGGGGATTTGGTGGGCAGGGTGCTCTGGTGGAAGCACAGAAACCGCCGAGTGTCCAGCTAAGGCTTTCCCTGGGTGGTGTGTTAGCTGGGGTACCACGTTGTCAGGGCTGAGGAAAAGCTGTGAAGCATTTGTGCTTTACAGAGGGCTGCAGGAAAAGGCGTGTATGTTGCTGTACTGAGAATTCAGTAAATATTTTTCATACTGATTTGTTGGGGGTTTTTATTATCTGTTCCAAATGGCTTTTTTTTCTCTCTTTCTGTAAGAGTGTGGGTGTATGCTTTGCTAAAGAGGTTTTTCCTTGTGAATCTTGAATCAAATTAACCTATTTTTAACATGAAATTTTAGACCTTTGCTTGAAGCACAAATGCCATGATGTAATGGTAGCTTTAAAAACAAAATGGAATTAATGCAAATAGTAACTTATGAATGCTTAATGTAAATGAGATTTTCTTTACACTTATTTCTTATTACCTTTAGCACATCAGGTCCACCCATTTGGCCAGGAAGCACCTTTTTCAAGAGAAATGGAGCCCTTCTACAAGGTAGGTGATGGATACTACATCTTGGAGTAACTGTTCTACTTAATAAATACCTCTTGCAAATTGCACAGCTTTTGTAATATTCACTGGGCAAGAAGTAACCAAATGTTTTTTGTTTCCTTTAACCTGTCTCCTTTATTGCGCATCTGGTGCCTTGAAAATGACGATTTCCTACATACAGTGAGTGTAGTCTATAAAAGTTGCTGCTTTTTCTCTTTCTTCAGATGATTAATTTGTGTACTGTAAAACATGGCAAAGGGTGCCTTTCTTTGTCTCTCCTTTGTATATTTAAAGAGGGCCCAGCAGGAAATGTTCCAGGTACACAGCTTTTAGCTTTGTGAATGAGGCAAGGTTGTTCTTTGAGAGAGATCCTTTCTTTTACTCCCTAATTGTGCTGATAACACAATGTGCCTGAAGGGAGGTAGTGGTGGAGTGGTGAGGAAAAACAGTGGCAGAGTATTTGTCTCAAGAAACCTACTGTGTTTAAGGGTTCTTATGTTCACAGAGAAATGTTAAATACCTTATTTCCACTGGTTGGACAATATAAAGAGAAGCTGTATAACGGCAGTTTTGATAGGTGAAGATTTTCAGTCTGTTTTACCAGATTTTAAAAAAAATCATTATTGACTGCTAAGTGTGTTTATATTTCTGCCACTGAGTACACCCAGCTACCTTCACTCTTCATGGACACGTCTTGGAAATATGAGAGGCTGTTTCCCCCATCTGCATACGTTTGTCTATGGTGCACAAGTAACTTACACTGATTAGGACGATTGTATGGTCTTTGCAAGTATTTGTCCATGAACTGTTGTAGTTTTGTGTTCATTCTGTTGGGGCCAAGGGCTTCCTGGCCTTCTTTCCAGCAGAAAATGCTGTATCCTGTTCTCCACACCATTTGCCTGAATCGCCTAGGATGGAGCCTTACTCACAACTAGGCTCACAAGCAAGTTATGGGCAGGCAGTACGGCTCCCTTTCCGCACTCCAGAGTAATCCAGCATCTGTAGTTTACCCAAGAATACTTTACAACAGGTTCCTTGCACCTGTGTAAGAATTTGCATTGTTCTGTTATCTAATATCTATGCCCAGATGTGTTCAAACAAATTTTAAATGCATTACAGCATTCAGATTATTTCTTAACTCTAGGAGGTGGTATGAATTGTAGAGGTTGGCAGATTTTGGCTTTAGTCTTGATAGGGTAGATTGCTGCCTTTGCAGTTCTTCCTGGTGGAAGTAACTAGGTGTTTTTTTAATATATTTTTAAGGGAAAAAAGAAGAAACTATTGTGAGAGATACGCTTGATTCGTTCCCATTGGTTCGACAGTTCCAGTTTGAAATGTCTACCTGCACGTACACACTCCTTGTAATTTGAGTTCATAAACTGTAAACTTCTCTGTCAAGTCTCTGTGGCACAAATGTTTTATCTCTTCTTATGATGCAAGATATCCAGGAATTAGTAATAGCTATTTTGTAGTCCTTTCTACCTCAGTTGCTGCTTAAAGCCTTACCCCAAAAAAGAAGAGTATGCTGTTCTCTACCTCTTCTCTGCTCTCCTCTACCTTCCAAATAGGGGAAAAAAAATTCTAAAGGCCAAAACCATTCCAGCATATTAAAAGAAATACGGAAAGAGAGATGACTGCCATTTCAAGCAACTTAACAAAGCTTAACAGACCTTTAACTGACTTGGCATTCCGTGTTGCCATTTCAAGTGGAAAATGCAGGCAATTTGACCTCTCATATGCATAATACCACTGAGGTTGGAAGGATGAGGGATGTGAAGGAAAACCTCATTAAAGTAATCTTTTAACAGTTCCTGGTTTTAATTTTAAAAGAAGAAAATAACTCAACCCCACCTTTCTTTCTGTCCATCTTTCATTTTTCCCTACAACAAGCTCTTTCACATACAGGCATCAGCAGGTTGCATGGGAACAGTGCAGCCACCTCTTTGCTGCTTCTGACTTTTTCCACAAGCCCTCTGTAGAGGAATGGTAGCAGGTGCAGGAGGTGTGAGATGAGAGAGTAGAGAGGTTTGTCGAGTCCTCCTACCTTCCATGACCATCTTAAGACACTTTTTCAGGTGTTAATATCCAGCTTAATGCAAAGAGGAAAATGAAAAATTGGCTGAGTTATCGGTTTCAAGTTATAGTCGTGCCTTTTGATTGGCAAAAGTTTAGGTAACAAAGGGATTTTATATCACTTTTACTTGATAAATGTTTTGCTGCATTTGAAAAGAATGTTCAGAGTGTGTTTCAGACAATAATACAGAATAATTCTGAAAGTTTAGTAAATGTGATGTTCATGTGCACTTGTCACACCTCATTTCTTCTGAGTTGTTAAGGCAAACGTGCTTTTTCTGGTCTGGGGAATGAAGAGAAAAAAAATTCTGCAATGTAAGTAGTACTCTTTTTAGCCAAGACAGACTTGCAGACGCTCCTGGTTTTCATTCATTTTATACCTGAACTATTTGGCAAAGTAATCTTAACCATTGTGAAGCATTTAACATAGGTCTCCATAGAAAGTTACTGAGAAACCAGTTATCTGTGTACCTCAAAATAGCCAAGGAAGAGAAAGGGAAGCTAAAACTCATTGTAGCTATTCTGTGTCCTTAATGTCTTTACCACGAGCAAGGCTGTTTGTTCCTTTCTGGCTGTCTTTGCTTGTATTTTGTGAAAATTTTTGAATTTAAAAAAAAAAAAAAAAGATATATGCCATTTTCTTTTCACCTATAATTCTGTTAGATTGGAGGTGGCTACCTCAGGTTATTTTGTGATGATCACGATACTGTTACTCCTAGCATTGACTCTAATCAAAACAAATGAGCAATAAAATTACTTCATATGTTAAGTCATCTGCTGAAGTGCTTCTGGAAATGCTGAGCTCCTTCTGCTTGGTGAGGATTGCTCCTTGTATCTTTGTGTTCTTTGCTCTTCTGCTGAAGCCCCATGTAGGGTTTAATGTGAGTAGGACTTTCAGCCTTACCAGACTCTGATAACCTTCTCTCAAAACTTACTTGTATGTCTGTGCAGATCGCTGTGTTGCAGCCTTCAGGATTCCCAGATAAAACAGGGATTTGCTCCTGCTGTTTTACTTTTTTTTCCTCAGTTTTTGTAGCTTGTTATTGTACCCACTGTGGTTTTGTTTCAAATCACCACTTAGTTGTTTTAAACCTGCTGTACAGAGAGCCTTTGTTACCACTGTTCTTTCTGTTCTCACCTGTCATAACACATCCACTTTTATTTAATAAAATGTATAGCAGAGAAAAATCTTTGTGATGGAAAAAGATTTAGACATACTCTGAACTCTTGGGTAACCTGTGCAGGGTGAGATAGGTGGGGTTATAATCACATAACCTTCAAGACCTTGAAACTACTGCATCATGTTCAGATATGGGTCAGTTTTGTTGCCTCTGCTCTGCTCTTGGGTATTAATCTTACATCAGCGACTTGAGGATGCAGTTGCTCACAGATCAGTGGTAATAAGACAACTATTTTGTTTCCAGTGTATCTAACAGCTGCTGAGTGCCACCAGTAACGGGGCTGTGGAGAGGTTTTAGTTCTGTTTCTTAAAGATCAGTTTTAATTTTGAGGAAGAAAAAGTACTGAACTTTCTCTTTTTGTCTTAGTTGCCCTCACACTTTCATAACCGAAATGCAACATATTCCTCTGTCTTCTCATATTGAGTTTGTCATGTCCTGAGCTGCAAAAGCTCATGTGGAAGGTGCTTATGGGTGTTAATTGCAGCTGGTGTGGAAATACAGCAAAAATAGCGATCGGTGTCTGCGGTGCTCCTGCAGTGGTGATTGAAACAAGAGCACAAGAACTGAGGGATCTGCCCCAGAAGGTGCAAGAGGCCCATGGCTCAGAAGCAGCTGACATAAAGGAGTGCCTCCCCTCTGGTTTATGGCAAGTATACGTCTGCCAGGCTTAACACAGTTCTTGAAGGGTGGGCTTCCTGAGTTTCTAGTCAAAAGCCTGGCAGAAGCAGACCCTCATGGTGGTGAGGTTAGTGATTCTTCATCTAGGGTCACCCAGTCCCAATGGCTGTTGGAGCTGAAAACAGAGACAGCCCTCATCACTGTGACTAGATGATGGTCACACCCTGGTGTGGTCGGTCCACCCTGGATCACTGCTTCCAGCTGTGATTCCTGCTGTGCTGTCACTTTTCTTGTGTGAGCAAGGTCCTCCACTTCCCCTTCTGGTGATCAACACAGTCTAAACCTGCTGCCTGTGGATATGACATCCAAGCCATGCTCTTGCTCCGGAGATCCAGCAGACTGGGACTCAGACCTGTGAACAGGATTGCAGTGGTCAGTAAGCTGAATTCAGTCTGCATGGCTTTCCTTCAAAGCAGTGGTTCTCTTTTAATTAGAGTGGGGAAAAAGACTGGCAAAAAACCCCTTCCCATTGGCAGAATACGGGAAGGGAGGAGTGAGGAATCATGTGTGGCCTCTGGTTGCTCTTGGCTGAGGGAGCCTGAGAAAGGGGGGATTGCTTTCCCCAGACCTCACAAACCACTTTGCTCTCTCTCTACCATCAGCTGCAGGGAACAGGCATCTCCACGCTCCAGAACAGAGCAAGAGATAGGATGCTTACCTGGGGGTGGCTGGGCAGCTTCTCCTCTGGAAAGGCATTGTGCGAAACTCCTTCATCTCTGACTAACGCTTTCATCAGCCTGAGTATGATCTGCTGTGGTCCAGCTGCCATGGCTGCAGTTGGCACTGCCTGTGAGGAACTCTGGAAGGAAAGAGTTAGAAGATATTGTCTCCACAGGATCGGGTGTCACCAAAACTGGCATGAGACAAGGACTCCGCAGTTCATTTCAGAGTATAGATGGAAACTAGGCACAGTTGATGCAGGCAAGAGATCAACCCTTGATGCCCTCGATCTAAGATGGTAGCTTTCATGGCTTAGTGTACTGACATCTGATGCCTGACCATAACCTGAGACTTCAAGGAAATTGCCAAAGGACACAGATCACTTTACTCTTAGATTAAAATGGGAATTTGAGAGAGCAAGAAAAAAAATACCCAGCATTTTTTGCTTTGGGGTTTTAATTCCTTCAGTTTCTGCTCTATGAAATGAGGATAATAATAGTGCTTCTAGTGGCCCAGAGCTGTCAGTCTGCAAAATGTTCGCTCTGTCATATTCCAGTGCTCCACTAATGGGAGAACTTTAAACAGGGGTAACCTAACTGTAAAAAGCAACAGTGCTGTTTGTTAGCTTTTTCACTGTTATCTTCATCAGAAAAGCACCAAACATTTTGACTTCACCGTGCTTTCTCTTCAGATTTTGCTTCTCTGAGCTCCTGTTCCACTCTCTTTGAAACTGCAGTGACAATCTTTGCCTTTGGACAACCTACTGAACTAAGAGCAACGCTACTATCTCTCCTTGTTACAGTAAATCACTTTTCAGTCACATTGCATTATTATTTAAATCATCTCCTCCCCCCCCACCCCCCTTCACATGAAGGGTACCTGACAATCTCGTCAGGAGTTTCTTTTCAGGAAGAAGATCCATGTGGTGCTTCCGTAGAGACCGAATATTTGAATAATTTATTTATTATTAGCATTCACGGTGTTTGCAGTGGTATTATTGGAGAGGTAAAACTAAGTCAGAGGGGTTGTACAGCATGTCCCTAAGGGAGTAATTTGAGCAGCAGAGCTCTCCTTTGTTTGGGAAGGTGGGTAAGAAGCCCTAGTGGGGCTGCTGCGGTCCAGAGGGTGCTGGTAAGGGCTGGTGTTTGAGAGGATTTTAAAATGGCCTTAACACCCTGCATTCAATAGGAATCCCAGTGAGGACGCTTTGCAGTGATTCACACAGCATTGGTCACTTTGGTGTGACATTTTAAGCTCCGTGTTGTGCATAGGACATGTGTTTATAGGGCGCTGTGCATTGGCTGTGCAGCACGTATAGAGGCTGTTCATTCCTGTTTCTCTAGTGGAGTGTGTAGATAGATGATGGCAGAAGCTGGTAGTTGGTTGAGTGTTTACGTGTGGTCCTGTTAACGCTGACGTTGGAGCCCTGGGTAAGGATGTGCTGCCGCTGGATGTTCATAGTCCCCGTGATGGAAATGTCTGAGCTACCTTTGGCCTATAAACTTGAGAAGGAAGAAAAACCAAACTGAAGCAGACATGTCTCGCTTAGATCACATTGCAAAGTACACAAAGATAAATTCAATTCCTACTGTGTTTGAACTCGGTGACTTATGGTTTAGTTCTGCTTAGGTGTTTGCTGTCTTTACAGATAACTTTGCTTGTTTTGTAACAGTCCCATTGGCCCGTTTATGGCTGCAATACAGTTAACTTGCTTTCTGCTAGATGGTACAGTGCTGTGCTTTGGCTTTAGCATGAGAATAATGTTGATAACACACTGATGTTTTTAGTTGTTGCTAGGTAGTTGTAGTGTTTACGTTAAGTCAAGGACTTCGCAGCTTCCCACACCCTGCCAGGTGCGCAAGGAGCCTGGGAGAGCAGAGCCCAGACTGGCCAGAGGGATGGTCCATGTCACACAGTGTATGGTTTATAACTACATATACAACTGGGGAAGCTAGCCAGGAGATGTGGTTGCTGCTCAGAAATACACTGGGCTTTGTGTGTACACACTTTCTGTGTGTATAGTTGTTGTTCTCTTCCTCTGTTACCCTGTTGAAGTGTCTTTATCTCAACCCATTAGGTTTTTCCATTCTCTCCCCCATCCCACTGGGGAAAGGAGCAAGCAGGTGGCTTTGTGATTCTTCATTACCAGCTGGGGTTAAACCTTCAAACATTGCAGTGAATGCCTCCCTGCTCCTAGTCTGGCCAGCATCAAGTGAGCCACAGTCCCTTCAGAAGTAAACCTGTGCTGCCATTGGCTTATCCATGACCACACAGTTTGAGGTGCTCCAGCATGACCTCATGCACAGGCAGAGATGCTTGGAGGTGTACCTGCTGCAGCATGGACTTATCCTTGGGCCACAGTCCCTTCAGAAGTGTTACCTGCTGTGACACAGTGCTTTGGGTGGACTTATTCACAGCCAGAGAAGCTTCTGGGTGCCCTGCTCCCACAGGTCACAGTCCCCTTCGCTGAAATTCACACTGGAGTTCCAGCCTGCCCAGTACAACAGCACAGAAACAGCAGTGATGCCATGGCCATCAGTCAGCCCAGGCCCATCACCACTGCTGCTACCAAAAGGTTCCCAAGCACAGCACAGCAAGATGACGAGTGGTGCAGCACTACAGCGAGCAGCAAAAGCAAGAGGCAGCCACTAACGAGGAGAAGACGAATATACAGTAACGCAAGCAAGCCCCGTGGCAAGCACAGGAGCTTGCCAATTAATACCTAACCAGCAATTACAGCTGTAAATTCAACCTAACACATTCCAATCAAATCTGTCATTGTCTTGAAATCTTCACACCCCATGTTGGACACCAAAGAGGACGACTGCTGTAGTTTAACTGCAGCCAGCAACGAAGCACCGCACAGCCACTTCTCTTCTCTCCCCTGGCAGGATGGGGGAGGGAATCAGAGGAGTAAAAGTGAGAAAACTCGTGGGTTGAGATAAAAACGGTTCATCAGGTAAAGCATAAGCTGCACACACAAGCAAAGCAAGACAAGGAATTCATTCCCCACTCCCCATGGGCAGGCAGGTGCTCAGCCATCTCCAGGAAAGCAGGGCTCTGTCACGCACAGCGGCTACTTGGGAAGGCAAATGCCATCACTCTGAACATTCCCCCTTTCTTTCTTCTTCTCCCAGCTTTCTCTGCTGACCATGATGCCATATGGTCTGAGATAGCCCTTTGGTCAGTCAGGGTCAGCCATCCTGGCTGTGTCCCCTCCCAATTCCTCGTGCACCCCCAGCCTCCTCACTGTGGGGTGGGATGAGAGGCAGCAGAGGCCTTGGCTCCGTGTGAGCACTGCTCAGCAGTAATGAAAACATCCTGGTGTTATCAGTGGTGTTTGGGTCACAAGCCCAGAACACAGCCCAGCACTAGGTACTCTGAAGAAAATTAACTCTACCCCAGCCTGAACTAGCACACCCACGTAGTGACTGAAATTACTGCTTCTGAGTGACTCAAGATGAAGTTTACTGACTTTGTTTATTTTCCTTGGTGACTGGAGGGTGTGAGTGCTGCAAAGCAAGTCCTACCAGGGTGCAAGTCTTGGGCAGACCTGAGGATACGGCTGTATGACCTGTTTTACCTTCAGTGTCAACTGCTGTGTTGAGTGGTGGCAGTAAAGCAGCACTTTGCAGTACACACTGAAGGGAGAAACAGCTGCTGTTGCAAGGCCTGGCTGTCTCCATAACTAGTGCAGTGCAGGACAGGACAAGGAGGCATGGAGAAGGGGTAAGGACCTACATGGTCCTTGCCCAGAGTTCAATGTGGAGGGAGTTCAGTGGAACAGGTAGTGTTGCTCTCAGGTTGCTGCTAAATGGCTTCAGATAACACTCTTAGCTTTTCAGGTTGTTTCTGTAGGTGGTGTGGCTGTGGCTTTGTCATTTGAACACTGGAATCTACTTCTTTTACATGGCTAGTAGCCGATCTCAGCTTTTTTAGGACAACTGTTTTCTGTGACTGACCATTCTGTAGGCATCAGGACAGGTGCTTTTGTCCAGAGACACGTCCCTGTCCCTCTACAAACACACACAGGGGATTTACTTACCAATGGGACACTGACCATGCTGCTGTTCGGTTTCAGCTGGGTGAAGGAAGGTATGGACTAGATGCAGCAAGAGAAATGGCAAGTTCCTGTTCAGTGGTGGTCTCCTTTACCAGGCCTTCCATGCAGCCAGGATTCCTCCAATGTTTTCTTTCCCCACCCCAGACCTACAGTCTGCTCAGAGCACGGGTGTCCCATGCCTGTGCACAGGGTTTCTAGATGCCTGGCAGCATTGTGAGAGCATCTCCTCAGGGGCTGTCAGGTAGCTGGGGACTCCTGGACGTGATCACTGCAGATACAGAGACAAGTCTGGCAGCAGTCAGCGTCAGACCTTTTCTCTAGGTGGAATCTGGGGCCTGGCCAGCTCTGGGTAGGCTGGGGCTTGGGGTAGGAAATTTCAGTGGCCTGTGACAGGGCTGCAGTGTACCCTTGGTTAGATGTCGTTGTACAACAGCAGTTCTCTGAACAAGTCACAGTTAGAAAGTAGTGGTGAAATTTGTACAGCAAGTTGGAGAATGGTGGGTTATGCAAAGATTTATTTTCCATAACTGTGAAGTTATTGTGATTATTGCTATCGAAATCTCTGGGATGATGAGCTGGAGCATATGCTCTGTGCTGAGAGCCTGTGACTGTTTGGCATTCCTAAAATGTGAAGGTGGCTGATACTAGAAGTAATCTTGGCTTTCATAATCGTAGAGTCTGTTTGAGAACACAGCTACAAGAGAGGCATAAGCCTGTGTTTTACATGGAGATCGCTAAAATAAGAATAATGCTGCAGTTGTGTTGCTACGAGCAGTTTTGGTGATGTGCAGATTGCTATGAGCAAGGGAGAGCTGTTGTCACGATGGGCTGTTCCTTGACTTCATGTCAGGTTTCTTCATGCAGACCTATATTGGGACAATTAAAACAGAAGGTCTGGGAATCTTTTAAGATGTTCTCTTGCTCTGACCTGCTTGTGTGATGGGCAGTTACATGTTTTGGGATCTCTGGGGAAACCAAAGCTTCATAACTAACAAACAGAAGAAAATTATGGGAATAACAGTGATGGTGAACAAGTCCAAATGTTGTTCATGTCTTGTGTTTTTGTATGCTGCCTGTGGTGATGTTCATGGTTAATAATGGCAATAATTTTTCTCTCTAACATTCTAAGAGTTTCTCCCTGCTTGTCAGAGCAGATCTCTGCGCTGATGGTTAAAGAATGGTAAGTTCTTGTTCTACAAAATGGCATTTCTTAAACATCTAGAAGAAACGGTGAATTAATGGCAATGGTGTGTTACTAAGAGAGCTTCATTTTATTTGAACAGTTGAGAAAAGTAGAGCCTATCTTAAATTGGAAGAGTGGTCAGTGGTGTGCACACTTCACTGCTGTGCTTTAATTAAGCTAAATGTGAAAAAAACTCTGTTGGTTTCCGATCCTGGAATAACCTCACCACCAGAAATTCCTCAGTGGTACATTGAGGGCATGCAGAGCTCTGGGGTAGCCAAGTTCGTTCTTACAGCTGTGAATGCATCACTTGATTTTCCTGCAGTTTACAATGGACTCAAACCTGAACTGGGACTTTTTTTCTTATTGGTACAGTGTGTTCAGAAACCCCAAAACCAAAGCTAGGGCTCCTTTAGGGGTAAGCAGTGCTTTGTACTACTGTTTTGAAGCTACTTGAAGTACACCTGCAGAGGCAGTAGACTGTGAATATGAACATACAATATACAGCACTTCTTCCTTGTATCCCTTCCCCTTTGTAAAGGAAAGATAAGTTGCATCTGGATCCTGAAGGATGACCTTCTGAAAAACAGACCTTTCTAATCAGCAGAATGGGATATTCTCTCATTTTCTTACAAAGGTGGACTTCAGGAAGAGTCCAGAAGACTTTTAGACTGGTTAATTAATTTATCCTCCCTTTAATGTACTTACTACTGACCACAAATTAGCAAAGAAAACATGACTTTTCTTTAAATTAATTTAGGACCACCTCCATCAATTCAGAAATACTATTATAGGATCCTTGACTTCATCTTACATGTTATTTCTCTTAGGTTCCTTTCTCTTTCTAGGTCAAAGCCCCACAGTGGTTGCAATTGCATATAGTAATGGTAATAAATTCTTTGTCTTCTGACAATACTTATTTCTGTGTCTAGCCCGTCATACTGCTTTCTAGAGCACGAGAAGGATACGGTGAAATTGAAATTTAAATTCTTCACAGAGGGATGGGAGATTCCAGTTGTGCTTTTTCCATATGTGCAGAATTGGAGTGAAGATACTTGAAGAACACTCCCTGCGTGTTTTTTGTTTCCATACTGCTGCAGTACATCCTTGTTTGGCAGGTTTTAAGCATTATTTATTTCATGTGAAATTAGAGGGTTTTATTTCTTTCTTTGTTCTGTTGGGTTGCAGAGTCTGTAGGGTCAGTCTCTGAAGGTGTTCTGTCTATTTCGTTTTTGGCTTTTCTAGACAGTTGCCTTGAACTGTGTCTGTAACTTAGCTGGGTTGCAGTCATCTTGCACACAGATACAGCTGTTTGTACCCTTCCTGTGCAAATGAAGCCAGTATAGTGTGGAGACCGGCAGAGAGCAACACACAATTTGAGATGAATTTTAGGTGAAGCCATTTATTGGGTGAAATCACACAGATTCTGTACCTTTATTACTGCAAACGTGGCAAGCTAAACAACTGCTAATTGGCTACACACACTGTTCACACCCACTGATTGGTCAGTGATTATAACGAGTTCTGATAAACCTATCTTATAGCTAAATAGCATTAGTTTGCCTTTGATGCCTAAAAGCATCCGCACACCTGCTGTTTGACCCTCTTGTTATGGCTGGTTCTGAACATGTTCCGTTACTCCCAAGTACCTTCCCATAGCTGCTTCTTGGCTTAGGGCAGCCTGTACCCCTGTCATCAAGGCCGCTGTGTTTGGAGAATGTGATTATTAGGATCCTCTCAGCATGAGGAACTTTTCCTGTCTGATGGGAACAGGAGGATATTGTCAGGGACTAAATCTTGGGAGAAGAGAGCTAGGCTGCAGGCAGGCCTGCTGTCTTCCCCGACAATATAGTATATGTGAGAAGCCTGAAATGGGTAATGGCTGGAAACTGGAGCACAGGAAGTTCCGCACCAACATGCTGAAGAACTTTTCCCCAGTGAGGGTGACAGAGCCCTGGGACAGGCTGCCCAGGGAGGTGGTGGAGTCTCCTTCTCTGGAGATATTCAAGACTCGTCTGGACGCCGCCCTGTGCAATATGAGCTGGGGAGCTGCTTTGGCAGGGGGTTGGACCCGATGATCTCTCGAGGTCCCTTCCAACCCCTACGATTCTGTGATTCTGTGAAACGTGTGAACTAGTGTCTCTGTAAGGGTTTACAACACCTGGCACAGAGTACAGCACTGGTGCTTGTTCTTAGTGCTTTGGACAGTATTAATCACTGACCAGGCGACCTGCATCTGACGTGAGTGCTCAGAATGCAGTTCCACTTCTCCGCAAAGGCAGGAGAAGCAGATTGGTGCCATCTATTCAAATTGATACTCAAAATACCCAGAAAACCCTTAATTTCTCTTTACCATCTGTTGAGCAGCTTAATCCTCAGGGGCAGAAAGTCAGGGCAGAACCTAGGGAGCACATGGTACTGCAAGGTCACGACTCCCTGGCTTTCCTGTTCCATCACGATGGGGCTAGCAGAGCTCCAATTTCTTCTGGCAAACAGGATCCAAATTTACAAGAAGATTTCTGAAATGAATCCTTCTAAATTTTGTTCCTATGATCAGCAGTTGCTCTCTTGCCAGACTTGCAAATGCATATAGGTCAGGGACATCACGATTTGTTTTGTAAACATTTGATGATTTGACTGCTATCTTTAGAGATGCCCCCTCTGTCTACACGTAGGTGTTTTTTCTTGAAGAGTAACTCATTGAACTATTCCAGGTAGCCCTTAGGTTCCACTTCTGGGAGTATGATGAGCAAAGATTATAAAACATCTCTGAGTCTTTCCCTGATATTTTACTTTCTCTGTGATTAACTGGAGTTGCAAATCTTAAATACTTATTTTTGTAGGAGGAGGAAAATGAAATGTAAAGGTCCAGATGAGATTTGCTAGTACACAAGACCACTGAACAGCTGTTTAGCAATCCAAAGCTAGAGAGTAAAATACTTTATGATGAGGACAGTGAACTAGCAGTCTAAAGGCATCTCTCAGTTCTTGGAGTTTATCTGAACAAATCAAGATGTTGTGCCAGTACTGAGAGTGAAATAATAATCTTTCCCACTGAAGATAAGTTTAAAATAAAAACAGGGAAAAAGCGTGCCTTAGAACAGGTCTGTTCCATGAAAACAGATTCTCAGGTATACAGTTCCTCCTGGTAAACCTGTTTTATAAGCTGAAATTCTTTTCCAGGTAATATCCTAGGGGAGTGTGCTCTGTAAGCTGACAGGAGGAGGGACAGCTTTATAGACCCAAGACAATATGCAAAGAATCTGAAAACTGCTTCTTGGAACAGCCCGTATGTAACCTGCAATTTGGGGCACACCCAAGTGTTGCAGTGCCTGGCCAAGGGTCCCAGGAGAGGAGAGTTGCTGCAAGCTCCAGCAGTTCGTGCTGCCTGTCTGCAGCCGTGGAAAACCCTGGTTGGAGAATGACTGGCTGTGGTTTTGTTTTGAACTCCTAACTCACCTGAGCAACAGTGTGTGTAAATGTGTAGCCCCTCTGCCACGCTTTGCACGCGTTTCAGGTTATTGTACACATATTACTCCACAGGTAACCTGATGGAATATTCTTATCAAAAGGCATGAGTAGTGTGAATCTCTGCGTGGCAGCTGTAATCAGCATCGTGAACCTCTGCTTGTATGTGTGTGTGTTAGTTAAACCAGACACCCTCGCTGCTGCTAGGGACTGCCTGCTCTGCTCCACTGCAGCACCCAACACACTGGAGGCATTGTCTTACTACAGGTAGCTTTCTCAACACCTCAGCTTTCCCAGATTCTTCATTGAGGTTGTTTCTTCAGTACCTGTAACCAAAACTCAGGAAGCGAAATGCTGTTGAATTTACGTAGGAAGCCACCGAGCTGAAGTCTGCAGTTTTTCCTTGCAGGTGTGGTGTCTGGTTATTCAGAACCCAAAAAAAAGCCTGTGTGGTCAGTATCTCCAGGTATGCAAACTGCATGCAAAATAATAAATGAGGGCTTCCCCCTTGTCCTTACTGGTGTGAGAATAACACCAATGTCATGTTTAAAATCTGTTGCTTGAAATCATGTTGAGATTTGCAATGGCAGGACAAGGGGGATGGATTAAAACTAAAGGAAGGAAGGTTTAAATTAGATCTTAGGGGGAAGTTCTTTACAGAGAGTGTGGTGAGGGGCTGGAACAGGCTGCCCAGAGAGGGGGTGGGTGCCCTGTCCCTGGAGGTGTTGAAGGCCAGGTTGGATGGGGCCCTGGGCAACCTTGTACTCTAGATCCAGGTCTGAGGTTGGTGGCCCTGCCTGTGGCAGGGGGGTTGGAGCTCTGTGATCCTTGGGGTCCCTTCCAACCCAGACCAGTCTGTGATTCTGTGAAAGCAAGGGTTACCTTTGACTAGGAGACCGGCCACTTGGGGTGACATGGCAGGGAGCTGCAGTCAGCCCTCCTTGAGGAACGTGGTGATCCTCATCTGCCTGGTGCCCAGAGACCTCTGCAAAGGGCAGAGTGAGGTGGCCTCTGTGAAAGGAACAGTCTGTCAGTGTGATCCCTGTGTGAGCACCTACCTTTTTGAACAGAGGCAGTTGGAAAAGTAATGTTCAGACCTGTGAAAGGAGAAGGTAGGTGATGAGGACTGAAGGCAGGTGATGAGGACTGAAGGCAGGTGATGAGGACTGGTTGGGGTTAAGCAGTGGTTACTATTAAAGACATCTTCAGAAGTGCCCTATTGCATCTGACTCACCTGTCTGAAAACCTGGATGTACATTTTTCTCTGCTTGGATTCTCTGAGCTGGCGAGGAACAGTTTTACATCAAATACTGAGTTTCCTAAATGACTCATGATTTAGCTAATGCTCGTGAATTCAGGACAAATGCTGAAGCCTGGGAAGGTTTTGACATGCTGTTCTTGTTAGACCAGTAACAAAGATTTGTCCCAGCTTTTGCTGCACTGCTTTATGGTGGTGGTTTCACAAGTTGTATTTCTTCTACACTTGCTGAACCCTGTCAGGCTGCTGTTCTGCCATAATATATCTCACTGACAAAGCTGACTGTCAGTTAACGTTAATTAGCTATTGGTAGTGATTTGTCTACTGCAGGTAGAGAATAGGCTGGGGAAAAATATACCTTTTTCCATGCAGTTTTAATTCAGCTCTCCTGTTACCTGCACTTCAGGATACAGTTCCTCTTATTACGTAATTGCTTAATGTCCCCCCCGCCCCCAGCCCCTCAGTCTCCCGCTTTATCCAGTGCATTAACTGTGAAAACTGAGATTGGGGGCGGGGGGGGGGCGCTACTACAAATCTCCCAACATGTAACATTTCCTGGCTTTTAGAGTGCTTCATCTTCTAGTGGGTGGAGTTAGGTTGGGGTTTTTTGGTTCTGCTACTTCAAACTTTCGTTTAGGTTAGTTATTTATATATGTAAGAAAATCTAGACTGCTGCTTCCACCAGGCTTTTGCATGCTGCATGCCAGTTCTGTATGAGTTGGGGCACTGGGCCTGGCTGAGCTGGAGTTACTTTCCCCACAGCAGCCCTCACGGGTCTGCGCTGTGTATCGGTACCCAGCAAGGTGCTGGGAACACACCAGGGGTTTGGCTCCAGCGGAGCAGCGCTGGCACAGCACCGAGGCCGCCTCTCCAACATCCCCCTCACTGGTAGGCTGGCAGTGGGAAAGATCTCAGGAGGGGACACAGCCAGGACAGCAGATCCCCAGCTGACCAAAGGGATATCCCATACCTCGTGGTGTGTGCTCAGCAATAAAAGCTACGGGACAGGCAGAGGAAGGGGTGTGTGCCCGTGGGGGTGTTCGTTATTTGTGACATTGTCATCCAGAACAGCAGCTACATGTCCTGAAGCCCTGCTTCCTGGGAAGTGGCTGGACACTGCCTGCTGATAGGAGTACAGAATAGATCTTCTGGTTTGCCTTTGCTTCCATGCACAGCCTTTATCTTGACTCACAAGTTTTTTTCCAACTTCCCTCCCTTTGTCGTCCTGCTGAGGAGGGGAGTGATAGGGCGGCTTGGTGGGCAGCTGGCCTCCAGCCAGGGTCAATCCACCACAGATGCAGTGAGTTTGTTTATTGTATTATCTGAGATGCTAAAAAAAAAAAAAACAAGAAAGGAACTCTTGAGCACCCATTCTAAAATCTTGAGTCTACTCAAGTAGAGACTGAGGTATTTTTTTAAAAAAAAAAGGTTGTTCTGTTACTTAGTTCATTAGTCAGGGGGGTTGTTTCCCTTTCCTCTGCCCATTACATGTGCTGGTGTCATTATCTATTATATCATTCACTGAAATGGAAACTCTGGCTCAGTTTCTGCTATCAAGGAAAACCATTTGTGTGTTTTCAAACTTGATAATCTGGTCACTAACAGAAATGCAGTTCATGATACTTGGGTTACTCAAGCAGTACTTCTCTGTAGGTAGCATGGTACTTTCCAGAAAGCTTTTAAATGTAACATGTCTCAATAGGACCTCTTAAATGGTGAAATATGTTCAAGAATTCTGAATTACTTGGAATGTGATAATAACTTTGAGTGGTTGCCACGTGCAGCAGTTCTTGTCTTCAAAATAATTTAAAATGGTATCTAAATCACACAGCACCCCTTTTAATGGGTTTAGGTGAGCACCAGTTTCCCTGGTTTAAAAGGAGAGCTTAGGCAGCTTCTTCAGGGAAAGCCTGTTCCCCAGGTGTGGCAGGAGCCACAGGATCTGTCATCCCTCCTCCATTCCTGCATACTTATTTAAAATCCACCTCCAGACATTCCTGCCATAGTCTCAAAACATGTCCCAGAATTGCTGAGTGTCTGTGGTACATTGTGAACACTGAGTTTTGGAGGCCTGAAGGACCAGTTACATGGTCTCTCAGTTTGGGAGGAAATTCTCCATAGGTTTTCTCTGTCAGAGATGGACATTTACTCTGAGACTGCTTCAGCACAGAGCAGAAATAGGCAGGTGGCAAAGGGGATGAAAGGACTTCTGCACTTTGCCAAGTGAGGAAGTGCACATGGTGACCAAGGAGCGGGGAAAGGAACCAAGGAATAACAAGGTTACATGCGTGAAGTGGCTGTAAATCCCATCCTTATTTCCATGACCAGAGAGAGTATCTTTTCATCTCCAACAAGCTGTGTAATTCTTCACGGTGAGCACGGCTGCTGGGTAAGAAGCGGCCCGACTTCAATGTCACAACCCCCGTCCCACCTTCTGCAGAGGGTTCCTGAACTTCTGCATGCAAACTCTCTGAAGTTTCAGCCAGGAGACTTCAGGATTTCTCCTGTGGTGTTGCCCCAGTGTCTGTACCAGCAGCTGGGGCTGCACAGAGGCCTGCAGCCCTGTCCGTACAGCTTTCGCATAAGCAAGTACAGGCTCTGTCATTTCCTGCAGTATTCTCTCTATTTAAAGTCTTCTAATAGCAGAGCACTCCAATGAAGCTGTTCAGGCACTTTGGAATTGGAGAGACTGCCTTGGAGAAACTCTCTGCCTGCAGCTGAATGAATGCTAACCAGGGCTGGAAGATTGGTGGGAATGAGGTGCTGAGAAACCTGGCAGAGGTTCAGAATGCAGGGGTGGGGTGGCTGGGGAGCATTACCTTATCTAAATGGTAATTTCTATTCTGTATGTTAATTAAAACACAGAGTGTACAAACGAGCATTTAGGAAGTCTTCCGGAGTGTTTTTTCCTAAGGGGATGTTTTGGAAGTAAATAGTGAGTTGTACATGCCTGCTGAATTCAGCCTCTAAGAACTGTACTGAAGCAAGCAGCCCAAATTACAGTCACAGAAACACAAGGTTGGAAAAGACCTTTGAAGATCATCAAGTCCAACCAATCCCATCCTAAACTAAACCATATCCCTAAGTACCTCATCTACCCTTTCTTTGAAGTACTTAGGGAATTGTATGGGCTCTTTCAGCACCAGGGTTTTATGTGTGTTGATAGTTTTGGGGGGAAATGTTTTGTTCTGAATAATGCATTTTGGGTATCCTCATTCTCTCAGGGAAGGACTAAAACCATGTCTGACAAATCAGTAGAGATTGATGGTGTGAGGTGGAGGAATCGTTTCAGGAATACAGGCAGGAGTCATCAGTTTGAAAAGAAAATGTTCAATAGCAGTTAAGAAGTTTTACTTCAATCTTAATGATTCTTCTTCATGAAGACTACTCGAACAAACTTACCCAGGAACCAGTTTGGATGAATTAAACCTGTTATAGGTGGGTCTGATTGTGTGTTTCTGGTAAGTGTAGAAACAAGGTTCCCATTTAGCAATCAGAAAATGTTTACATGGGAGGCATGTTTTTCATTATCTTGTCAGTTTTGCTTTCTTTGCTGTCTTATTGTGCATTCATGACTCTGATTTGTATGCATCCTTGGTTCTGTGTAACATCCCATATTCTGCACCTCGGCTGGAATGATCTCAGGCACTGTCAGAGGTGGGTACCACTGGTGTTCTATTTGCTGCTTTGCCTTTTTACAGCACATGGGCACATACTGCCTCAAAAACGCAGCCAGCCAGTTCCTCTGCGCAATATTGACCACTTGAAAGACTGTACAATTCCTGCAGTTCTTGGTGGTTGTGATGACATCAGGTGTAACAAATGAGTAACAATGAAAGGCAGGTAACAGGCTGCTGCTGGGTGTAGAGGTGGGGATTTTCTTTTTCAGACTTCTCACAGAGGGACTGTCCTGGTTTCAGCTGTGATGGAGTTAATTATTTTTAGCAGTGGATGGAATGCCATGTTTAGGTGTTAGGATGAGAACAGTGCTGATAGCACCCTGATGTTTCCGATTTGTTGCCGGGCAATCAAGTACCTTTCTCAGCTCTGCATACTTCCTTACTAGTGAGAAAGGAGGGGACGCAGCCAGGACAGGTGATCCGAATTGGCCAAAGAGGCTATTCCATGCCAGTTACGTCATGCTCAGTATAAGGGGGACTGGGGGGAAGAGGGGGAGACAACGCCAGGACGGGCAGTTTCTGGGGACGGTCGGGTTGTCCGGGACGGGCTCTAAGCTGTGCGGCCTGAGCTGTGTGGTTTGGTGAGAAACTGCATTGTGTATCACCAGTTTCATCTATTTTGTGCTTTAAACTTCTGTTATCGTTATATCTAGTTTTCTGTTATTGTTTAGTAAACTATCCTTATCCCAACCTGCGTGGTTCTGGTTTCTAGGTTGTGGTTTCTTTTCCTCCTTTCTTCCTTCCCTTTTTCCCCCTCCCCCAACTTTCCTTCCTCCTTCCTTTTAAAAGTACAAGCGACTGTGTGGGGTGCGGCCCCCGGCTGGGGCAAAACCACGACAGGGACAAATACTTCCTGCCCTGGGAAAAAGAAGTAACAAATGCCTGCAGGGAATTAAAAGGGATTTGGAAATGAAATGCAACCCTGTGCCCCAAATATGAAATTGCATGTGGTTTGCCTGGACATTTCAGTAAATCCACTGTCCTAATCTAATCCAAATAATTAGATTTTGGATTAAGGTAGGCTATAGTTATCAAAACCAGAACAGGTAGAGATAATTTTTGTCCAGTCTGGACTCTCTCTTATTATGCCGAGGTTATTTTTCCTATTTATAAACCTCTGTATCTTTCCCCTCAGTGATTAATCTACAGGCAGAGTGCAAAAGTTATTAAGGCTAGAAACAGACAAAAAGATAAATGCTGACCTTTCTAATTGGCTCTTGAAACCTGAAATATTTACCGCTCAGAGGATTAATAATGTTTGTGGAATGATTTGTCATCCAAACTAAGTATTTCTTGCTTCTTCCTGAAGCTGTGCTAACCTCAGGTAAATAAATATCTGCTGGTGCCTCCACATAATGGAGTTTTTGACATCATTGTAGAAAGAAATCTTAGTTCCAAGCTATTCACAATAAACTTCAGTAGCCAAGCATACTTTACTGTTCATTCCCTCACTTGCTAAGTGCGATCATGGCTGGAAATGAATGGTTTGCTGCTTTATCTGAAGTCTTTGGCACTGGGAATCAAGACTTAATCATTCCCTGCATTGATGGGCAGCAGAGCATAACGGCTCCCTCCGAGCTGACAGGGTGGTATTTTGTTCTTCGCTCGTGTTCTCCAGAGTTGGTGGAAAAGGCTATAAAACCTGTGATTCTTTGCTCCACTATGGATTAGGGGTTTTCAAGCATAACTCTCAGATTTTTTTTTTCTCTCTGTTAGTACCGAAGCTGAGATGTACCCTAGAAAGCGTAACGGTGTCGCCACCCAGAACGTGCCTGTTTGTACTGTGTTCTGCAGACTGGCTAGGGTTAACTATTTGCATTGTGCTGTATTATGGTGAGTTTTATTAGCAGAGGATAACAACTTCAGCATTTCACTGCCAAATCTGTGGTCTCTCCTCACAATAAGGACTCAGTAAATGTGATGAAACGCATTGCCTTTGTTGGAGTGTTAAAAGTGACTGTGAAAAGGAGAGAAGGCCAGAAAGTACTATACTTCTACAAAGGGGAAGAAAGAAGGCAAACATAAAAACCCCAAAAGACCTGTCCTGTGGCTTTCTTGCTGTGATAAATGCAGTGGGTTCCAGGGACTTCTGAAAGTGAGTCTTTAAAACCGCCCTGACACAACGAAAGTGCAAACACTGAGCTAATCTTGAAGAGCAAGTAAAATCACGTTGTATTTGACTTGAAAAGGAAGGGTAAACTGTCCTGCTGGGCTGCTGATGGATAAATGAACGTTGATGTTTCAGAATAAAAGCCCATGTAAATTCTGTCTTACGTGTTATGTAACAGCTGAGGGGTTTAGCAGAATTATGACGTAAAAGCCTGATGCTTATTTAATAAACTGATCATTAATTATAGTTCAACAATTTACTTCTGAAGTGAAATGAAGAGTAGCTTGGCAGCTCTTTTCATTTTAATTGCAGCATCTGTTGCAAGCCTCAGTTCCTCTTCCCTGACAGAGTATCTTGCTGCATTCATACCTTATACATATTATTGGCAGCGTTTCGCATAGCAAAATAGCAGAGTTTATTTTGGGGAGGTGATATGTGCCCACTTGATGAAACACCAGTTTGCTCGGGACAAACAGCAGGAGCAAATTGTTGATCCATGCTGGCTGGTTTTGAACATAGTTTCCTAGCTGCACATTTCTTTCCTCTTCCCCTCCCTCCCCCGTTTCTTCTACCACTTCCAGTTAAATCATGTAGTTGTAGAGGAAAGCACATGTGATTGTACCAGCATTATTAAAAGATGATTTTGTAGGTCATTGATGATTAAATTTCCTCAGGAGCTCTGATGTGGCTGGTGGCTAGATGCAGCAGTAGCTACCAACATCTCCAATCAAAAGCTTCAAACAAAGTGCCAGCTACTTGAAGTTTGGGACCACCTCTCAGTTGCACATCTGAATCTGCCATGTGCTGTGGTGGCCACTTCAAGTTTTGAGTTGTTGCTCTGAAGTGAGCAGCAGGTTTTTTGCACCCACAAAACATTTGAACTGCGAAATTGCCACCAGTGCTGCAGCAGCCACTGAGGCAATCAAGAAGGAAGAATGGTCTTTTTGTACGTACGCTTCCAAAGACGTGATGTCTCGTCCTGGAAGGGCAATTGTGGAAACAGATGCAACTGTTGTAGAGAAGGAAGAGTTAGTACCTGAGCTGCTAGATAAAAAAACAGGTAATGACCCAAAACACTGCATGGGAGATCAAGTTAAAAGGAAGGTCAGTATTACCCTATTGAACCAAAACCAGGGCATCTTATGACTCTAGTTCTTCCTGAAAATCTTTATTATTCCAAGAATAATTGACCCCAAACTTTGCACTGAAGAACTGACCTTCTTCTTGTCCACAGGTATGGATAAGAATTTACATTTCCTCAGAGGTTAAACAAATTCAAGATAATGATGCCCCAGGTTTGATGATAATTCCTGCAGTCATTTATTTTCTCCAGTGGCCATTAGCAGAAAAAAAGCCAAGAGGTTCCTCATGCTTGAGCCTACTCACAGCAAGCAGTGCAGAGTGCTGGTAAGAGTAGTCTTGGGAAAACTTTTACTGTATCTTTTTTGGTGGAAAATCTGATACACACACCCACACCCCCCTTAGCCTTTTGATGGTGTTGATTTGCTTAGGTTTTCCGGAAGTCCTGATTTCCCACAGACACGTAAGTAAAGAGAAGAAGTTTGCTCTAGATTTGCACTCTGTGTGTTTACTAGAGTTGATGGAGACAACAGCATTCCAGTGTTGCCTTTTCTGCATAGAAGTTTTAATTGTTTTCTTTCTTTTATAAGGGAGTTTAAGGCAGCAGAGTCTCAGCTGATACAGCAGAACAAAAGCACTCACATATAGTCAGTGAACACTAGTGCTAAAGCCACTTCTTGGTTGCCCACATGTGGATTTGTGGGACCAACCTGCGTAACTGGTACACACGGTGTGGCTTGATTACCAGTGGTCTAATCTGTGGGTGACAGAAACACCAGCAGTGGTGTTTAGCTGTGTCACTTGAAGAGCCAGTTGTTCAGCCCCTGGAAGGCTGCTGAGTTACGGAGGCATTCACCAAAGGATCGCAGGGTGTGAGTGGTGTCAGTGAAAGAAAGGTAAAGAAAACTTTGCCATAAAGGCTGAGTTTGCTGTGGGAGTTGCTGGTGACAAGTCCCTTTCATGTAGCCATAGTTTGAAGAGGCAAAAAAGAGCTCGTTACAAAACACCAGCATAAATTGGGGGCTTTAAGCTTAATTAGGGCATACATGTTGTAAAATGAATTTCATGGGGAAAAAAAGTTTCCACCTTATTTTTAATTATATTTGTGTGACTTTTTATCCAGTAATTACATGTTTTACTTTGAACATCAAGTTATATTGGGAAGTAAATGGTACAGGCTGAGTCTGAATTTTAAGTGTGAGCAATGTTTAAAAAGCAATTAACGCAGAGAGGTGCACTGAGTGATAAATGGGGGAGGAGGCAAGCAATTGAAAGTGAAATGATCTTGCTGTAACAGTTTAATGTTCCAGAGATGCGGTAGGGAAGCGACTCGTGCAGCTCCTGAATCTCTGCTGGGCTTTTGCCCAAGGCAAATCCTGTGGCAGCGCAGCATTTGTATGCAAGGCTTCAGCTGGCAGCTTCGACTTTCCCAGTGGCTTTACTTTGCCCACAATATTGACGAGTCTTTTAATTACATAAACATCTTCTCCTGAATATAACATAGTCTTAATTATAAAAAGATTAGGTTTTATTGCGGTTTTGGATGTCTGTCCATCTGACTTCTCCTCCTAGCGACTCGTGGAACTTTGCGAGCTGTGCTGGGACACTGTTCAAAAGGGAACAGGCTGAAGCTGAAGAGCTTGCAGCAGTACTGGCATGTCAGCTCAGGGGCCCTTTGACTACTCATCACCTTAAAATATTTCCTTTGTCCGCAGTTCTCTGCGCCCAGCCAGCTGAACTGACTGCCAGGCCCAGACGACACGTGTACAGTAGGAGGAGAACAGCCCCCTGTGGCTTTTATTTAGTTGGATCTTTCCAGCAAGCATCCTTCCTTCCAGAAACAACAGAAACTGTGAAGGAAATCTGGGGAGATGCAATGAGTGATGAGTCATTCCTCCAGTTCAGTTTCTGCATTTAAAATGCCCATTTTGTCTGTAACCTAAAACTCTTCCCAAATGTTGGGCCAGTTTTAATCCTTTCTTTTGTTCACAGAAGAGGGTGATTTACCAGAGTTTAGGGGGATTGTGTTCGTGGAATGGACTGAGTTGGAAGGGACCCATAAGGATCATCAAATCGGACTCCTGGCACTGATTCAATTTGCCAGAAGAAATCAAGTAAATGAAGTTTCTGTTCTGTTTTGACAACTTATTTCTTGAAAGACCTTCCAGATCTTTAAGCTTCTAACTCTTGCAGGTGCAGTAGAAATTATTTCATATGCAAAGCAGCAATATTTTGAAATAGAAATAACCTTTTAAAGCGTCCTTGCAATATATTCAAAAGTATTTATTTGGAAATAACTCAGAGCACTTTCTTTCTTGATTGGTTGTGTTATAGTTTCTACAAGAAACAGAGCTGTAGCTGTACCTCCTGAGCACTGGTCTGGGGCAAATTTTATGATGATGAGGGTTTGTTCATGTGGTTTTACAGGTAAATTCTCCTCACAAGAACACAGTGTACCACCAAAAAATGTTTTGGCTGGCACATTTCCACTCGGTAATTATATCTTCACCCCTGGTTTCATCTGAAAGTGATGTGTACGTGTCCCTGGCCAGCAGCTGGGCAGGATCCTGCTGCGCTGGGACATGCGGTGGTAAGTGAAAGCTGCCTTGGGGGGACCCCACCAGCATATGCCAATGATACCTGGGCAGGACGTTGGAAATGGTGAGTGTGTTAGGGTATTATTTAACCTTATTAAAACTGGAAAATGCCTTAGTGTTGTTACTGCTGAACACATTCCTGGTTGTGTAGATGAAACTGCCTTATGGAGAGGAATTGCCGCTGTTAAATGAGAACGCAGTGATAGTATCAGTGCTGAGCAGGACTGTGGCTATAGATTAGATCACACCAGTGATGCAAATATTTTGATGGGAAGGAGTGTTTATTCTGGCACACTGCTGCACACCTTGCCCATGTTTGTGTGGTTTGTTGGCTCTCTGCTGTCCCTCCACAAAAGCTGCTCCAGACCAGTCTCTCTATGGCTGAGAATGGAGCACAAACCTGGATTTCAGGTTCCAGCTGTCACCAAGGAGGGCAGAAAATCAATGCTGCCAGTGGCAAAGCACCGAACGACCAAGGGGAATAAATCTGACTCTAAGGCTCAGAAAAGGAGGTTGCAAAGATTCCCTATGCCATGTTACAGTGGTTTTTATTAAGGAACAAAGACTCCACATATATTTATAACCAGTTGCTTATATACTGTAGGCCGCTTCTATTTTCAGTAATATGCAAATACATTGTAAGTTGGAATTTCTTTGCCATAATTAATTTAAAATACAGGCATGAAAGAATAGGGTTTGGGGTGGTTTTTTTTTTTTTTCCTCCAAGTCTTTGTTTCTTAAAAAATGGCTTCTATCAAATATGTTTAGAAATGTTTTGTTTTATACTGCCAGTTTGAAGTGCAGATCAAGTCAGCATTGCAGCAGCCCCCGTGTATGGCTGGATGAAGAACATCTTTTTGTAAATATCAGTCAATACATCTCGGAGCGCTTTATGGAACGGAACATAAAAGGCACGTTCCTTGCCAAAACTGCCTTTGTGCTGGGCTCCTCTTTAATGTAATTTCCATCAGTTAAAGAATAAAGAGAGCATGTTTTGGGGCCCGTTTTGCTTGGCAGTGCACAAAGGAAAAGGAGGTTGGGGCGGGGGGGTTGAGAGTATTATTTCTCAGCTACTTCACGCAAAGAAATACTGTACTGCTTTCAGAAATCTCTTAGTACAAATGCCTCCTGTCACAGGCGATCAGTGTTAGGCCATCCTGACACAGCTGTACGGCGTGCTGCAGTGTGGTAGAAGATTGTTGTCCTGGACTCAGTACAGGAGGGCTGGAACCAGGCAAGAGCCCTAGGTCTGATTTTTCCATACTCAGGTGGGCGCTAATTGCACAGAGAGAATCGTTTCAGTGGGTATTCCCTCTGGAAGGGTGCTGTCTGTGCAGTGCACTTCAAGGACGAGGCTTGCCTAGTGTGGAGCTGCTTGGAGAGGGGCAGGCTCAGAGGGATGAGGGTGTCTGTGTCCCTTTAGTACAGTCATGCATGCTGTCTTACAAGAAGGAGTAAGAGACATCACTTGCGTGGCACTGATGTTGTCTTGGCCTTCTGATTGTGCCAGCATGTCTCTGTCACAGCCCTGATAGTTTAAAATCTGTTTGGTTGGTCTTTTCCTGGCTTTCCTAACTTGGATGCAACAACTTGGTTGAATGCTCCATCTTAAAATGGATCCAAACAACGTGGGATGTCTGGGTCTTCTGGGGACTCAGTATTTCAAGCCTTCACATCCATAGCAGTAGATGTCCTACCAGTGTGTTATCCCATCCTGAAAAGTTAGACCCCAGTACACGGAGTGCGTGGTAGTGTCTTCTGCTGGCAGGAGTGTGTTCTGATGGTTCTCTGTACAGAGAGCCAGGGTTTCACTGGTGAAAAAGAGAAGAACCATTGGAGGGATGGGGAGGGAAGGAGCCAGAGAGCTGTGCCTTGCCTCACATGGGCAGCGCTGCTGGCAAAGAGGGAATGGCCATGGCATTCAGCCATCAGCTGGGCTCGGCAGCTGCCTACAGACGTCGGGAGGAGAGGCTGCTGCGTGCTTGGCATGCACTGAAGTTGTTCTGCTCTCGTAGCCCCGTGCAGGGAAAAGGCAGGAGGTAGAGCTGAAGTTCCCCATGGTTGTTAGCATAAACATATGCACGTGGACGTGCTTCATGCTTGTTAAACTTATATCCCTGTTGCCCTCTTTCAAATGATCTGTGTAATACTGAGAATGAGCTAACAGTAAATAAAGTGTGCAGCCTGCTTTGCAACTGTCAATAAACAAATGTCTCCATTTTATGTTGTGTGCACACATTTGGTTATCAGATGTTTCCTGCAGTCCTGATGCTTCATGCTCTTTGTATGTGCCTCCTTCTGGGACCAGCATATGAATTTTCTTGCCTAGTTGCAATCTTGCTCTACTTAAAACTAGTTCAGTAATGACGAGAGTAACTGTTACTTCATTAATATGTAAGAAGAAAGTAAGATTCAACTCCCTTTACTTTCTGCTGGTCACAAGTGCTTTGAAGGTAGGTGACTTTATTCCCACGCTTAAAATTTGAATATACTATCTTTTCTATGCTCAAAACATCAAACTTCCTCATTAGTGGACTTACTGTGAGAACATCCTCTGGATCTGGCTCTTTGACTTAAAAAAGAAACTGAACATTTTATCAAACTGACTTGTGTTACACTGAATCCCATCAGATTTTGTTGGTGTCTTTATGATTTTCAATTTTCATGAAAGTGCTTTGTGTAAAATTTAGTTTTGAGAGGTAGCTTCTTGATGTTGGTTTCATATTGCAGCCTGTTCTGGTTGTAGAGAGCGTGTTCTTGTACTGGAAGGAGAGGATGTACGGTGATTGCAGAGAAAAGAAATCCTGTCTGCATTTCTTCATGTTTGGGGTTTTTCGTTCAGTTCTAATTCATTGCTTTTTAGTAAGTGTGAGCCATTCAGCTTCCAACACTGGTTTTGTTTTTTCTGTTCCTCAAGTTGAAGAATCACATCAATATTTCTGATCCTAATGCAGTTGGAAGCAGAATCGGCGTATTTCTTTGCTGGTATATTCTAGCAAAATTGCCTAGGCACCGCATGATGAGAACAACTAATTTTGCCTCTGGGTATCCATTTTATTCACTGAGAGAGGGAGAATCCTGATGTGCAAACGAAAGGCACTCTGTATTTGCGTAAACTGTTTTCTTTTTTAGTCTTTCAGTCTGGTGTTTCCCTTCTGTTTTGTTTCTCACAGGCCTTTATACATAGTCAGTTTAACAGTTCTCTTCCATAGTTTGGGAGGTTTTCCAGGTTCTTTTGCGTGCTTACCCTTATATTTCCCTTTGAAAGAATCCTCTCTCCTTCTATAGATAATTCTGCAGCTTTGCTCCAAACGTGGAGTCCCAAATGCTGTTGCTTTGTGTTTAGTACAAATTAAG
The DNA here is from genome assembly GCA_020800305.1 of Porphyrio hochstetteri. Lineage (NCBI taxonomy): Eukaryota > Metazoa > Chordata > Aves > Gruiformes > Rallidae > Porphyrio > Porphyrio hochstetteri. The sequence continues at coordinate 3,133,654 of CM036908.1, forward strand.
TTTTAACTTTGTTTGCCTTTAAACACGGCTTCATGCTTTACTCTGACAGTAAAGGCACGCTGGCTGTTCCGGTGCTAGTACACGGTGTTCTTTGTATTTGCTGGTGGTGTGGATGTAGGCTACTGTGAACACAGTAGGAAGAAAGGGTTTATCGATATTTATATAAGGTGTGTGGTTTATTTTTCCTCACTGGATGAGTTATTAAATCATAACCGCTATAGCTCAGGGTTACAGCTAGGTAAGTTTATAAAAGTACTCACATCACATGAAGGGCTGGGGGTTTTTTTTCCCTAAACTGTTGCATGGAGAGTACTGTTCAGTATATATATAACATGTTAAGCTGTGGCAGTGACAAATGGGTTCTCTAGGTGGAAAGAGAGAGATGTATGACACTCTGGTGACATGTATATAATTAGTTCTGGGGAAGCGAGAGAGAGTTACGGTTTGTGGTGAGCTATGTATTAAAATAGGTTCACATTATTTCCTTAAACAGATGCAGAAAGCTTGAACCAGGTTGAAGTAGTCCTGATAGAGCCTTTGTCCTTTTCTTGGGTAGAGCAGCCTGCGTTCTGAGGGCTGAAGGGGATGACAGGACCAAGTTACCTTGTCATGGCACAGGAAATGGTTACTTGCTCGTGCATATCATCCAGCCTTGGTTTTGGTGTGCCTCAAGCTTTGGGTCAGATGTGGGGGGTTTTGGGAACCTTCTGCTTTCTGAGGCTGCTCTGCACAGGCTGGGTCTGGCTCTGCTGCCGGCTGGAAGCTCTGTGAGGAGGAGGAGGCGTGTTTCCAAGTTGGTTGGCATCCACTTAACAGGCGAGGTAAATGCTGAAAAAACAAAGGTTGCCTCCTGTCTGGCTGACCGAAATGAGGCCAGCTGGGTGTTTCAGTCAAACAAAACACCTCCCTCAGAGTGATTTAAAGCACAGTCTGCAGCCGACCGTGCAGGGTGAGGGAGAGCTTTGCTGCGAGCAGATTATTTCATCCAGGATCTGCGAGAGTCATGGGCTCTCGCCCTTTTCTGTGTCGCTTTGTTTTTGTCTTTAAGGAAGGCGGCTTTTAAGTGTGGCACGGCGTTTCCTGTCCTGCCGGGGTGATGCGATGCCGTCCTCTGTGGTGTGTGGACCGCCGCCGGTTGCCATGGCAATAGAAAGCCTCCCCAGCCGAGGACAGAACCGCTCCATCGCGCTGTCTGTGCTGGGAAATGGCTACAGCGGCTGAGATGTCTCATCCAGCTGTGGAGCGGGGTTGCCTTTGAGCACCTCATCAGGGATTGAAATGTGCTGACCCTACCTGATGCAACTGTAGAACACAGGGTGAGGTTTATTTTTAGCCTGAAAGGATATTACAGCATATTGAGATGCATCTGGTCTTGTGTGGAAAAGCAGAGGTTTCTGGTGTGCTGTGTTCCTTCTGCCTGGAGGAATGCTTTCCCCTCGCAGGAGCGCGGGGACTTTATAGATAGATGGATCAAATCCTGTACTTAGTCATCTTTCTCTTGCTCATGAGCAAGTATAAAGACAATTCTTATGAAAGCCACTTAAATTAATTAGAGTTTGTCGACTTTTATGTCCCATTCTGATCTCATTTGCTGCTCTTCACTGACTTGAGCAGAGTCATTTCTGATGCACAAGAGGGTAAGGGAGCTTCACATCCAAACTGTCTGAGTGCTGTGGTGAGGGAGGGCAGCTGGGAGCGCTCCCTTGCATGTTGCTGTTTTCAGGATCTGCCCTTTCTGTTGGAGAATAATCCTGGTCCTCACGTGATGCAAATATCCATGGGTTAGAAGGAAAACTGATAGCTGTTTATGTCTACAGACAACACACGTCCTAGTTTCAGAGCTGTTGTGTTCCCTCCCTCACTCTCACTGCACACATAGGAATTTCATATAATTAAGTTTGTAGACCGTGGCCTGTATTTTTATAACTCTTTTTTTACCTCATCTAGCCTCCTGTAGATGCTGCCACAATATAAAAAGCAAACGATGAAAGGAATCTTCAGTGGGGTGTGTTTGAAAAGCTTTTATAATAGTTTATTTTAAATCCTTGCCTCTGTGTGGGTAAAATGTAATTAAAGCAAGAGCTGCATTGCAAATGATGCTAATTCTGAAAATACATTAAGTACATATCATCAAAGTTTTTATTTCTGAAAGCTCTAATTTTGTAAAAATACTGGAAAGCAATGGAAATGGAAGCGTTGTAAATAGTGCAAAAGTATTTTACTAACTGTAGTACTGATGAGCAGAACATATTTTTTTTTTTTCCTTTAATTTTTTAAAATGGCATTAGTATTCCAAACAGCAAAGTCCCTGGCTGGAGAATTGTAGAAATGATGATTGCTCATTAGCAAATAGAATACAGATGTTCTGTTCATTTTGCCTGAGTGCTTCACATAAACACCTTGGGGAGTGACTGGCACAGAGTACAAAACTTGATAGCGTAACAGTGTGCTAAACACTTAGGGGCTGGCAACAGAAGCAGAAGCATACCATGTAATTTCGTCAAATTTCATGTAATTTTTAATCATTTGTAGTGTTTGTGTAACATAAGAACCTCTGTGTGGGAAGTGCGGGGGATGCGAGTCTCTATAGGGCTGTAATCAACACCAGAAGGTAGAGGTGGGGTAACTTTGTGGAGGGGTATTCATATCTTTGTGGTCAACTTTCTCCCTTCAGTTTACAAAGGAGCAAACTTCCATTCCCCTCCAGGTCTGTGGATCTTGTATCAGGTGTATAGTTTTTATATTTGCCTTACTGGCTGCCCAGAATGTCTCAGGCCTCTGGAGGTGGCATCTTTTTGGTTCTGAAGGTGGTCTTAACAGGTAAGAAATCTGTTGTTCCTCCTCCCCACTTCTTCCATTCCTCCATCCTCCCCCTACAACAAGAATCCCCTTTTAAAATTACTTTCAATCATGTGAGAGGCATGACTTTTGAAAGGGAGGGGGTTCCTAGCTGTGACAGTACTCTGGCCTCTTGCCATCATGGGTGTTGTGCTTGTTTAGTTGCCAGGGCCAGGCTGGGAAGAAGCTGAATGAACTTTGAAAGTTTCAAAATGTGTTTATGCAATTACAGAGTATGTTGAGTCCAGGGGGTTCTTTTGGTAATTTTATTTTTTTTTAATGCAGAGTAACAAGTCTGCAAATTGAAAAGTCACAGAGCTGTAAGGCTGGGCTGGGAAGCAGGACTTGTTCCAAACTGCCCCTGAACTGCTGTATGCCAGAGAGGATTGCCTGCTGGAGCTGCTCTGCAAAAGTATTAAGCAGCATTGCATCCTTGGCAAGCAATTGTTAAAAAATGCTTCTGTGGGGTTTTTTAGACCTTTCAAAGTAGCATTATCTTTTTCTACCTTCGTGGAAAAGTCTTAGAAGTATTAAACAACACTGGGAATTGCTCAGACAAATGAGAAGATGGCATGGGGCAGCCAGAGAGCTGGTTACAACCTCAGGGTTTGTTGGTTCTGAGTTCCCACCTCCCTTTTAAGCACATACTCTAACTGGAAGTTAGTAACATTAGTTTGTCCTGCTGAGTTGAAAACAATCTAAATGTAAAAAAACCATAGTAGGTATCAAAGTTAAACCACTTCAAGAGGTGGAATCAAATTAAAGTGAATTGAAACAAGTTGGATCAGCATGAAGTGACTCTGTTTGTAAAGAGTGCTTTGCATTTCTATATCTTTTCACAGCCATAATTGAGAGAAGAATATCGGCAACTTCACTTACAAAGCTGCTGTTTGCTTCCTCCTTTGCCCTAAAGCAAACAAAGTAGGCAGGCTCCCAATTTGGAATCTATTGAATGAACCCAAATCACTTATGTGCTGTTCAGTTGTCGAGGTAGCAAGGCAAATAGATGTGAAAAGATTAGCCAAACAAAAAGGCAAAACCCTTGGCCCTGTTGTAAGGATTTGGAAACCCAGTTAGTAGTTCATCAGTTGTTGAGGCTGTGGGATAAAGGCCTGTAGGAAAATGCAAAGCTGGAAGTGATATGACTCATTGGAGGGGGTGTAAGATTATTGAGATAGAAGTTTAAGTTTTAGTGGCATCTCTTCCTTTCTCTCCTGTTTCTGCCTCCCTGCAGCTTCAGTATGTATGGAAAATTGCATTAACAAATAGCAAGGGTGTGAAGGAAAGCATGTGAAAGAAGAAAATTAATTATTACATTACCTTAATGACTGAGGCACTACTGTGTTTTGCAGATAAGATGTATCTGAGAGAGGAGTTAGTGAGGACATCAGGTATCTTATTCAGTCTCATTAAAAAATATGAGAAATTGTAGACTTTGTGACAACTGCAGCAATTATTGTCATAGAATCATAGTGTCCCAAGGTGAAAGGGACCCATAAGGATCATCAGGTCCAACTCCTGTCTCCACACAGGACCAGCCAAGTCAGAGCATGTGGCTGAGTGCATCATCCAGATGCTCTTGAACTCAGTCAAGCTCGGTGTTGTGACCCCTTCCCTGGGGAGCCTGTTCCAGTGCCTGACCCCCCTCTCAGTAAAGAACCCCTCCTAATATCCAACCTAAACCTCTTCACCCCATTGCAGCTTCATACTGTTCCCTCAGGTTCTATCACTGGTCACCAAAGAGAGGAGAGGGACGCCTGCCCCCTTTGCGCCCTCCTCCTCCCCCCCACCCGCCATCATCAAGCCTTATACCTCAATGAGGTCTCTCCTCCTAAGTCTTCCCCTCAGACCCTTCCCCATCCTCGTTGCCATCCTCTGGACACTCTCCAATATTCTTGTGTCCCTCTTGTGCTGTGGCACCCAAAGCTGCACCCGGTGCTCAAGGTGAGGCCGCAGCAGCGCAGTGCAGAGCGGGACAGTCACTCTCTGGCCATGCCCTGCTTGATGCACCCCAGGATACGGCTGCTTCTCCTGGCTGCCTGGGCACACTGCTGGCTCATGTTTAACTTTCTGTCAACAAAGACCCCCAAATCTCTCTCAGCATGGCTCACCTCCAGCATCTGATCTCCCAGTCTGTGCAGACAGGGTTGCCTCTTCCCAGGTGCAGAATCCAGCACTTGCCCTTGTTAAACTCCATGCTGTTGGCCATTGCCCAGCTCTCTGATCTGGCCAGGTCTCTCTGGAAGGCTTCTCCACCCTCAGCAGAGTCACCCACTCCTCCCAGTTTGGTGTCATCTGCAAATGTACTTAAGACACCCTCTAGTCCTGAGTCCAGGTTGTTTATGAAAATGTTGGAAAGAACTGGACCTAAAGTGGAGCCATGGGGAACCCCATTAGTGACTGGCTGCAGGTCAAATACTACCCTTCAGTGTCACCCTCTGGGCCCGACCCTTCAGCCAGTTGCCCACCCAACACCTTATGGCTCAACCAAGACATGTAGAGAGAGACAGTCTTTGCCCCAGAAAGCTTGCAGAGTGAGTACACCGGCCGGGCAGCCCATGCCAAGGGAAAAAATAAATTTCATTCATTTAGAAGGGAGGGTGAAACACATGATCTGAAATACAGTGTCTGCATGGAAATAGGATGTGGATTTGAGGCTGTGCCGCTCCCAGGGTTTTCCTGGCACAGAGTTGCTGGACATAGGTCTAAGTGAAGAAGGACTGTTCCCATGTGTCTTAATCTGGTGTCCAGCCTGGAATATGGGCCCAGGGTTTAACAGAGCGAGTCCACTGAGCCTTTGGACTCCTGTCACTGCCTGAAGGTCTGATGTATTTTACTTTGAAATTGATAAATGGAGTGGTAGGGAATTGTTGCAGTGATATGAATTATTCCCACTGTTATTAAATAATAAACATGACCACAGCGACCTACTCCCTCTCCAGACCGGATTCTTGCTGTGGCTTAATCTTGGTAATGGAACTTTGTATTTGAACTGCATAATGACACAGGTGAGCTGCAGGCCACTGAAGGAAGGGGCAGCAAAGGGACATTGGTAGATTGATACTGTATCATGTGTATCCTGAAGTCAGGTAGTAAAAAGCCTCAGGAAATTATATTTCTTATGTAATGCAATCAGAATTGCACTTAAACAGAGAAGATTGCTCTGTATTTACTAGCTCTGTTTACTGCTTTTTCTGATGGGCCAAAATAGGAAAAACAGGTATTTGGAAACTTCAGGGTCTGGAAAATGGAGTTCTGGACCCGAATCTGTGCAGTTACTTTTGGGAATCGAACAGCAAAATGAGTGAGCTTGATTTTGCTGCACAGCAGATGCCAGGATTATATGATGTGGAAGGAATTTTTTACTTTTAAACCCTTTCACTGTGATGAAATGCAGGGGAGAGGAAGGAGGGGCTGACATAAGTGCCCTCATTTTTTTTAACCTCTTCTGTGCTCTGAATCCAGGGATACCAGTTGATTCATGCAAGCACAGCCCATCCGCGTAGGTGGACTCTACCAAAACAGTAATTAAACATCGTTGTATGTTTCTGGACTAGAGCTGAAAGGGAAGAAAAAATAATACTGTTTATTCTGTGGTTTAAAGCCATGCTGCTATAAACAGAAAATAGAGCAAACAGAGGACAGAGTTCACATGAAAACTGATGCAGAGTACAGTGTGTCTTTTTTGGTATTTATGTATTATTTAAAACAAGTTTAGCAGACTATAAAGCTTTTGGATTATAGTCAGCTTGTAAGTGTGTTCTGCTACATTGTGCAGCATCTCAAAATAAAAGGGACCAACAGTTGTGTACAAAAGCTAAAGGCTTTCAAGACCAGCTCATGGGAGGAGCAGATGGTATTTGGGCATTGTGTTGTCCCGCAGTCCAAGCAATGCCATGTTGGGCTGATCCAGGGACATCCCTTTGCAGAGGCATCACAGTGAGCTGCTTCATTGAGAGAAGAAACGTTTGAATGAGCTTTCTTGCCTGTTGCACTGTGTCTAGTAAATGCCATTGACTGCTGTTACATTGAAAGAAAATGACAGGAGTATATTAGAGCCTTTATTGAAATAAACTGGTGTCCTCTGCAAGCCACGATCGTTCCATTCAGGAGAGCTCTCTATGGGCTGTGACGAGGTGAAGACGCCGTGCAGGTAAGGTTTGGCCCACAGGGCTGTGGCAGCGGCCTGCGCTGGGCCTGGCGAGTGGGCAGCCCCAGCATGCTTCAGTCAGGCACAGGCCGCTTCATGCTGCACGCTGCAAAGCCTTGCCGTTCCCACAGGTGCCTGCATGCAGCCCTGTGTTGGGGACAGGCACTATGTTGGGACACTAAAATGTTTCCTTTGGACAGGAGGGATGTGTTTTCTTGCCTAATGGTGAAAATACTTCCATGCCAAAGGGAGAGAAAGGCCAGGGCGAGCTGTGCTGATGCAGACACAGCCATGAAGCCGCAGGTGACAAGATCTGAAGCCACAAGTGACAAGATCTTTGCAGTGTTTCCCTTTTAAGCGCTAATATGACTTAATATTCAAAACCTGTTGAACCTGTTGGCAAGAACAGAGCCCTGGATACTCGTTGCAGCCGGTTTGTTTGTTGCTACCAACTGCATTTCAATTGCCTAGTGATAGTGTTTGTTTTCTTGGAATTTGCTTTCTGGTGCAAGGTTTCAGCAGTGGCTCCTGCCCGCAGCCCTGCAGAGGCAGAGTTGCCGGGGGCCAAGGTACGGCTGGGCTGAGGGCACCCCACGGGAGGATGGGGTGGAGGAGGAATGTTGCGGCTTCGAACGTGGGAAACAGGGGAGCAAGAAACTGCAGTTGCTTCCTACTCCCGCTGGCAGGCACGGTTGGCGTTAAACCCGTTGCTTTTATAGGAACAGGCTGACCTACTTATTAACGCATTGTATTTCAGTGTTGAGCTGCAGCTGGCTGTCCCAGACGGGTTGTGTTTCCAACCATGATGCAACACGGGCCCCAGCCCTGTCCCAGCCTTGCTGGGGGTCTCGGGCAGGGAGTGTTGGGGTGCCTGTTTGGTCTGGAGGTGCCCTGGTACCACAGCCATGGGCACCACGTGCTGAGCCCCGTGGAGAAAGGGAAGAAGCCTGCTGGGAGGACAGACATATGCCAAAGGACATACACAGGACAACAGGAAGAAAGGAAAATTTGAGAGCACTGATGTTTTAAGTATTATGAAGGGTTTTGACCAAAATACAGTTTTGATTGTATTTTGTGGGGTAAAGAGGGGCAAGCCACTTACGGCAATAGCCATGGGTATGCTTAGGGTATCTGAAACTTGTTTGGCCAGCTCATGAAATTCAGAGGTGTTTGTAGTCAGCTGCTCTGCTCTTTACATTTGTAAAGTGTATAAGGGTTGCTTTGATAAGAACACGGACAAAGGAGCAAATTTGGAGAAGACTAAACATCTGTGCGGGGTCAGTGAGGAGTTTACTCTAGATGTGGTCAGCTGGTGGCACTGTGGGGATGTAAGATTTGTGCATCTCGTCTCTTGAAGATGATCCCATCAGCCAAAATGGGAGAAATCCTGCAGCCTCCCCAGCCAGGGCTTTGATCTGTTTTAGCAAATCCAGATTTCTGTGAGCAAATGACAAATGTGTGGTGGCAGAGAAGATGAGACAGCACTAGGAAATGTGCCCTTTCTGTGAACAGACTTGCTTCTGGTTCTGCTCTGGGGGCCTTTCAGTTTTTCAGGGCTTTTGGAGGAACATTTGGCTATGCCAGTGAGACATACCTCCTCCATCCATCTCTAATTGTGGACTTACACTCTCTCTGTTGGTCTGGGTGGCATAACGTGGCTTTCCAGTAAACATGGGTTTGCTGTTCTGACACAAATCTTCAGCTGATTTTAAAGAAGATTTCTGTGTAGTCTAGAGGCTGTTACGAATGGGTCTGTTTGGTTTCCAGCCTGGAAAGCCAACAGAGTTTTCCAAATAGTTAAACCTTTCCAAGAGGTTTCCTCCCGTTTTGCCACCTGAAAAGCTGTGACCCCCTTTGTAATTGTAATTACAGTGCAATGTAGCCTTAACTTTGAGGACCACAGAAGGTGGGCTGATGTACTCAGCCAGAGACATAGCACAGGTTTTGCTGCAAAATTACTTTCTCCACCTTTCATGCTTTTTCTCCAATACCTTGTGCAGCACATGCATATCTTTCTCTGACATATACATGTATATACCCTTAGTCAAACTCCTTAATCTAAAAGTTTTGAAAGAAAAGTGAGAATTTCTGTGTTTAAATTCTTGAGAGGTACTTTAACATCATAATGGTAGAGCTGTAAGGTTACCCAGAGATACAAAATGACAGACATCATAGGTAATACTCATCAGCATCCTTTTTAGCAATCTCAAAGCAGTTCCATCAGTAAAAAGCCTAAGCAAGCTGTGCTGCATTATCATGATTGAGGGCCAGATCAGGTTTGATGCTGCTGGCTGATATGAGAGGAGGAGAAAAGGAAGTTTTCCCACTTCTAAAACCAACTTTATAAATAAAAGCTTTGTAACATTTCAAATACATCCTCACACTTATGTTAAAATACCCAGTAATGACATGAAAACCAACCTCAAACATGTTTCCTGATACTGCCTTGAAGCTAAAAGGAAGGGAGCAGCTTACATGCATCCCTGATAAAGGAAGATGTAGCTCAGCGCTCTCCCAGCATGAAGAGTTTGGGAGTTTATGAATTCCAGGCCCTTCCCAGCCAACATCAAGTCTGGCGACATTGATTTCTAATCAAGCATAATTACCACTGTTAGTCTCCTCTGAAACGAGTGAGTGATAGGACTTTTCTCCAGGCGTTTTAAGGCTTTATGTTGCTGTCCATGGCTGGACTGGCATTGTACAATTTAGCACTTGGTTTGCTGCACTAAGGAGTCCTGGAACGACCAGCTCTCTTAATTTTACTGGAATTTCACTGACAGTTTTGCATAAAATAGAAATATTTTGGGGAATTTGTGACTTTTATAACAAAGGGTCTACAAAGACTATAATACATGCCATTAGTGTGTGTGTGTTGCACTGGATGGAATGTTGCACCAGATTTATGAACACTCATTTCTAAGTTGGGGCATCAGGTGTGCATAGGGGAGGGGAAAGGACCCCTGTAAGGTTTTCAGTACAGTGCCTGGCTGCATGCAAGGCAGCTGTTTGCCTATAAATTATGGCATTAAAATGAAAACCCAGCAGGAGCTTCTTTTTCTCTTAGTGTATGCTTTTCTGGAGGCTTCCTGCCCTTACCCTTTGAGATTTTCCTACCCCCCCGCTGGAGGTGGGGAGGGAAATCTCCAACAGGTGCTGAGATACTCTTCATCTTCTGGCCACAAAGGGTGGTGAGATGGGTCGGAAGGGCTTCTGCAAGCTGTCAGCCTGACTCTCCCGTGAGAGGGCAGGTGATGGTTAAACATCAGTGCTCAGAGAGGCAGCGATGGGCAGGGGGGGCAGGACGAATGTCTTCTCTCCATTTTGTTTTATTGTAATCGATCTGATTACCAAACATCATTAAGATTTGTTTCCCCAGCCAGCCAGTGCTTTGCTCTTATGGACACACAGGTCTGATGCACAGATCATGCTGGTAAATTGAATTTGAGCTGGCAGAGTTCGTAGGAACCATTTGCTGCCCGTACATGAAGCAGAACTCTAGAAGGCCGGAGAGATGCCTGTGTGCAGCACTGACAAGGATTACAGGATCTGGTGGTTAAAATCAATAAACCAGCTCTCAGTAGTTTGTTGAAATTTTGGACTACAGAAAGAAACGCGGAGCATTCTTGCTGTTCAGTTGTAAACAGAAAATTGACAAGATGACTTCATAGTTAGTAAAAGCAAGCCCTCTCTCTCTTCCTGGCTGCTTTTTGTCATGTTGCCCACTTGACTGGAGTGGGTGGGACACGGAGCAGGGACGTGGCTGCCAGGGACCGAGAGCTTTGTTGGAGACCCGCCAGGCAAACGAGATCTAGCACCTTTTAAAAGGTAGTTTCCTCTCTGGCCTCGCTGTGTGCCCATGAGAATGACACAAAACACACTTGTGATCCTAGTTAATGAGGGCACTGTTTTTTTACCAAGCTGTCCTGAGTTATAGTTAAGCTGCCCAGCTGTTCCAGTCTGGGCTCTGCCCCGCAGGACTGTGATCCTCTTCCACAGGGACTGCTCCTCCGCTGGCTTGTATACACATGTAAGTGCTTTCCTGGATTACAGCCACAGCTCTCACTACTGTTTGGATAAAGCTTGCTTTCTTTTTTTTCTTCTTTTTCTCTTTTTTTAATGTCCAGCAACTTCTTTTAGGCACAGCCTGTGCACGTGGCCAGGTAGTGCCCCTGTTCATTGCATAAGGAGAAGGGGATGAGAGCCCCTTACCTCACCCACTCTGTTTTGTGGAGTAAATTCACTTCACACCAGCTGAGGATCTGGAAGAGTTTGCCAGGGAATTCTGGTTGTATTCTGCCCATTCCTTACTCCTTCAATAATCTTTCCTGTCAGCTAACAGCGATTCAGAGTCCAAGGAGTTTGAACAGGATCATGCATAGCAAATCAGAGGTTGGCAGAAGCGGAATCGTGTGTATCCCCTTGTTCTTTCTTAATTAAAACAGGAGAGTTAATACTAAGTAAAAGGCTGTTTTCAAGTGTTTTGGATAAAACAGAGCTACACGATACCAGTTTGACACTTAAAACCATCCAAGGGGCCCGTGAATGCAACTTTGCTGCAGAGCCTTGCCTTCGTGCTCACTCTCTAGAGACTCAAGTGAACTGTCCTCTCACCACATCTTGGTTCATGGCATTTCATATTTCTGATTTTGATAAGTTTTAGGGAAAAAATTCCAGCAAAGCCAATATTTAAGTTATACATTTGCTACTACATAGCACAGATGGTACTAAATTATTGCATTAGCAAGTGTTTACTGGAAGATCTGAGGTGTGTGTGCAGCTGAACTCAAGGAAAATGTAAGCAAAAGCAAATAGAGTATTTTTTTCATGTTTGCAACATATCTTCTACAAAATCTCTTCTATGAAGTATTGTAGGAAGAAACAAACAAAAAAAACCCCTAATAAGTAGGATGTGATGTTTAATCTAAACAAAATGTGTTGCAGTTGTATTTTAAATAAATCCTATTATTAAATATGCTGTTTAGCCAAGTTAAAGCTCCAACTCAGGACTGACTAATTTCACTCTTAAAGTCTTCTCAGTGTTCAGGCAGCTTATCTCCACTGTGTTGCTTTTAGCTGGTGCTTTCACTAAAAATGGCCAATATGGTCTCAGAATATTGATTGTTGTAAGTAGAGAGTAATTCTGCTACTCGGTTGGTTATCTTGTAGATGTCTGCAGTGGGAATGTCAAGCTCTTCAAAGGCTATCTTTGTTTTCATATTTCATTGTAGTCTTCAAAGATGACATTGCTTCCTGCACTGCCTTAGCATTGGCCTGTGTCTCATCCCTCAGCCTCCTTGGGAAGCTTCCCAGATAAAAGAATTACCAGTCAAAAGCCTGAAACGCTAGATTCCCACTCTGACATAGTTTCTTTAAAAGTTTAGAAGGAACATTGCAGCAGACTGGAAGCAGTTTCCTCAGGTGATGGCAGTGTTGCCGGGGCTGTTGTGCTTCCTCCATTGATTTCCTTCTGAGAAGCAGAAGAGCAGCTTGTTCCAGCCAAGTTGAACATCGCTCCCTGTGGAGAGCGCTCAGCCATCGCCATCCACAGGCCTGAGCCAGTCTTCAGGGTCTCCACACAGGGGCTGGGGCTGGTTCACAGGAATGAAGAATAACGATGGTCAGGTGCTCTGATGGAAACTAGGCTTCAGTCTGCTGCTGTTTGTTTGGGTAAGCTGGTGTCTAGTCCTATTTCTCTTTGATGCAAAAGGTTGGCAAGGGGGAAAGAGATGCCCCAGGAGGGATTTCCAGTTGTGTTTAATAACAGGCTTTCAAAACTAGGGATTTGATTTATTAGTGTATTGTTTGATTCATGCTGATGACTGTTAGTCGGTCTCAATCTTAGGAAGAAGGGAACTAAATGATACAGACTTTGTTTTTTCTTTATAAGATGCCTGTCTGTCTTGGACATAATTCTACAAGCAGAAAGTAATCTCTTGTCTTAGGTGTGACTTTACTCAAGAATTAGCACCAACACACCTCCATTTATCCCCTGTCCCTCCTAGGGAAAAAGGACCTGGTCTAGAAGGAGAAGGCAAGTGTGAGCTGGCTGTGGGGTATGGAGTGGAGCTCCACCAGACCGTGTACCTGCCCATCTGCATACCTGCTAATTGGTTGTGCTTATGCTGTGTTTTTTTAACATACTTCTGGTGGCAGTGATAGCTGTCGTGCCTACATCCACACCTTGAAGCCCATCACACATCAGAGTAGGAACTGTTGGGCTTGGAGCCAATTTTCCCAGCCTTTCCTATGTTCATAAAGAAGCCCCTGTGCACAGGCCTCCCTAAGATGTGGGCCCCTGTCCTTCTCTGATTCTCCCAGTCCCCTGCACACGAGGTGCTGCCTGCTGGCACCTCTCTGCACCTTCCTGCCTGGACCTGCCCTGCTGTCCTGCAGAGAAAAGCAGAAGAGAGGAAGCAAGAATCTGGACAGAAGTTTATATACAGGCAGGGGAGTGCAACAGGAGAGGGTGAGGCTACTTGCAAGCCAGGGCTTGCATGGCTTACTCACTGGCTTTCCTTCATAGTCCCATGGTTCAGTGCTGCCAGAGTAGCCTCTGGTCAAGTCCTCTGCTTTGTACCAGGAGTCTTGCCTGCGTGCTTAAGGCTGCTGCCACAGAGCCCAGGCCAGCTGCGTATGACAGCTGTGGGCTTACATCACCGCTCCACACTGCATGTGGTGTGAGACTCCAGCTCTTCTCCACTCTCCTCCAAGTGCAGATGGGCACTGAGCTTCAGGCACCCTGCCTGACTTCAGCAGCTCAGGGCACATCACGTGCTGGAAGCTAAAAGGTGTCTTGTGCATCCATAGCACTCTGCCTGGAAGCTTTTTGCAGGTTGTCTTTGTCCTGTAGTGGTGTGAGGTCGGGTCCTGGAGTGTCAGACATCATCCTGGTGCTTCTGCAGGTTTCTGTAGATGAGCCTCTCTGCAAATAGGCTTCACTTGTGTGGTTTCTTCATGACTCTGCTTCTGTGCTCTTTCCCACTCTGCCACAGAGTTTTGCAGAGACCTTCCCTAGAGAAAAACACAGTTTGGAAGGCAGCTACTGAAGAGTCCCTTTCCCTGGGTCACCCTGGGAGCAGCAGCACTGCATAAACACTTTCAAAAACTCACATTCAAACGTAACTTATTCCAGGTCCTGTTAGAAGAGTTTTCCCAAAATACCATTGCTCTGCTGCCCAGAAGTGTTCTGGTTACCATTCTGTCCTGAGCCAATGTTGCTTTACTCAAACTGTCTCTAAACTTAATAGTTCTACGTGCTTCCCCCCCTGCATCCCATGGTCCACCTCAGTGTATTGACAGTCTTTCTTTTCTGTCTTTGTTTTGCTTAGCCAAGCTCTCTCTGTTTTCTCTCCTGAAGTCATTTTCTATGTTGGTTCAGTTGTCCTACTCGTCTTTTTAGCTTTTTTGGGGGTTTTGGTTTTTTTGTTTGGGTTGAGTTTGTTTGGGGGTTTTTTTGGGGGGTGTGGGGGGGGGGGGCGGGGGCGTGTTTTGGGTTTTTTTTCCCCAAAGAAACGAGTCTTTCCTACTTTTCTTAGGATACAAGTCAGAGTGAGCTCTTCACACTATGATTTGCAGAAGCTGCAGCCTCCCCCAGGCTGAGGGCTGGACCTCCTCAGCCCAGGCTGTTTCACAGAGGTTCCAGAGGAACCATTTAGTTGACCAGAACTTGCTCTTTGGAAATCATAGATCTTAAACTAAATCAGGCTTGCAGTTACCCTTCCCAGTTAATGTAAACTGAATCGCTTTGTGGTCCCTCTTCCACAGTCATCCTCATTACTTAAGATAAAGAGCAGAGAAGAATCCAGTCTTGTTCCTTCAGCAAGATGGATAAAGAAGCTCGTCAGCTGTCGCATCCAGCAATAAGTGGCCTTACCATGATTAATAGCATTTGTTCCCCAGTCTGTGAAGTGTACTGGGAAGTTAGTCTCCTGTGTTGACATAATTCCCTTTCCTTTAATGATGCACAGATCTATCCGGATCCGTATCTGGTGCAAAGCATCAAGAACAGACCCTGTTTCTCTCTCAGAAGGCTTCTTTGACCATCTTTCCACAGCATTTCCAAACATTTTCTGTTTTATCCTGTTTCCCAAGCCTGCTGTGTGATTATTGCATGGCAGTACCCTACCATATAAACCCCATATTTCTTTCTCTTGAAAAGCACAGACCTTTTGACACCTGTTTCAGTAATAATTGCCATTCCACCCTGTTTGTGAATTTTCCTGTAATAACACTAGTTCCTTGAATTCCTCTTTTACTCTGTCAGTCTGCCTGTGTTATTAGCACTCAGTGTTTTAGCTGCTGGTTTTTTCATTTACCTTTTCTGCCCTTGTTTTTGGCTTTGGGCTGCATTTGGCTCCCTAGCTAGACTATATACAGTCCTTCCTCTGGCTGTGTCACATACCTGACCCCTTTTCTCATCGTTAGTAGCATTTTTTTTCCTTCAGATCTCTGAAATAACTTTTTCACTGCTGCTTTTCATGTTTATCTGACGTTTTCCACGTTGCTTTCTGTGGAATTTGTGTTTGTCTCAAGCCCTCACTTGCCCAATTCATGCTGTGAGTTGTGCCGTGGTGATTCCAGTAGTTGGGATGTTTGGGTGAAGCCCTCCTGAAGACTCACCTTGCAGTGAAAGTAGCTGAAAGCCACCTGCAGAAGCAGTGGCTGAGAGATGGGGGGAACTGTAAGCATTTCCCCAAAGGTCCCTTGGGCTGTGTGAGATGCATTGATTCTTTTCCATGTCCTGTGCTTGCTGGACTGGTAAGACATACTCATTTCTCAAGTTCTGGGTATAGCATGAGGAGGAAACAAGTGCTTACACCACACACTTGTATGGGACAATAAGATACAGCCTATTTGGTCTTAAACAGCCAGAGTTCTTGCAGAGGTTTTCTCCTGCCAGCCATCTTCCCCCTTTGCTGGAAGAAAAGCCTGTTGTTAGCAGTAGGGACATGATTTGAGCTCGACCTTGATGTCCCAGCTAGAGGTCACACACATGTGCATAACGAGGGATGAAGAATGTGTGGGTGTATCCTTTGGTCAAAAAAAGATAATGTGTGCCACCTGCAAGGCCACAAGGAGTTACAGCCCTCAGAATCCCATCTTCTGCTGTAGAAGCTGAGCCTGCAGCAGTCAGTTAAGAAATTCCTGATCACAAATTAGGTAAGTACATGATGGAACAGCAGATTGTTTCTTCTCTTGTGCTGGGCTCGCTGGCCTGTGTTTCTCAGGCTGAGGTTTCCTGTTCAGAACTACAAGCTGCACAGACTGGATGGAGTCAAACAAGACTTTGCTGTTACCTTTGTGATGGGGAAATTTTATTTTCACATCCTTCAGCACTGAAAATTAAGTTTGCCATTTATGTACAGCAAAAGGAAAAATTATCTTAAAGATAATGGAACAAATGCCAAGCAAGTATCTCTGCCCTGTTTTTAAGCAGAGAATGTATTATAGCATGTGATTTTTATGTGTAAGTTGTATATCTCATCTCTTTTTAGTCATCTGTTCTTAAAAGATTTTTATCTTTTATCAGCGTTGTGAGTCTTTCTTTTAACAGTTAATTGATCTTAATCTTTACTACTGAGATGAAAAGTTAGAGGATGATATGTTTTGGGTTCATACAGCTTTGCAAATGATAGATGAACCTCTTGAGTTTGTGCATGTGGAAGATCTGTAACTCTTTCTCCTACCTTTTTATTAAAGCTGGTATTTTAACAAGAATGCCTATTGTAACTGCTTGTTTATACAGTTTTTCAGCTGATAAAATGGTGTTGTTAGAGAATGGAAATTACATGTGTAGCTTCTTGATAGAAATTTAACAAAACAGAGGAGCAGGACGAAGGGTTTGGTTACAAATGTTCTGTATTTTTTGCAGGTGAAACCTGTCAGAATAATTTGTGCCACAGCTTACCTGGCAGGGCCAGAAATTAACTTAAAACCAGGAAAAAACAGTGGTTCGTTTAGACCCGTGCCTTTCTTCTGTATCTCATACTAGATCCTTCCAAAGGAGTGGGAGAACCACTGTGACTGCCAGACCTGTTTTGTATTGCTAGTGAAATTGCTTCCTCCTGGCCTCTATTATATAGCTTCCAGAATTCTCATTCTTGGTCTTTCGTGACTCTCGTTGAGGTATGAATATCATTTCTTGTTTCTTCCTCAAGATCTGGGTTGTAAATCCTGTTGGTTTACTGTACTCTTCCACAAGTGCCCTGTTTATTTTAAGAGCTCTACTCAACCTTGTTTAAATATTTCAGAAGTGGACTCAGTGGCATCCTACACCAAGGAGTTTGACAGTGCTTACAGTTCTCTTCAGGTATTTCTCTCAGTCATGCACGTTGCAGTTTGATTTTTACACTGTTGTTCTTTTTCTGTCATCAGGCAAAATAAATTAAAAGTAGAAAAGCAAAAAAAACCCCAACCAAACAAACAAAACAGGGGAAAAAAGCCTTGACTCTACTAATTATTTTCTATGTCTTTGACCTGATGTGACTCATGCCAAGGTTAACCATCATGATGTGGGAAGGGAGAAGGCACATCTCTTAACAGACAAGTTAAATAGGGGCAAGCTGCTGGTTGCTCTGTTGCAGTTTAATAAGCCTGAAGGTAAGAGGTAGAAGACACAGAGTGTTGCTTTTGGAACATTTTCCTGATTCTGAAAATTGGAAATATCAAAGAATCAAATCACAAACTATCAGCAGGAATGGGCTGTGCTAGGAATTGTGGCAGGGATTAAAAAGGCTGCTGTTGTAGAAAAGGAATAAACTGGACTTCAGAGTGCAGTGGCAGTAAGTTTTATGCATTCCAGCTACAGGAGAACATTTGAACAGAAAAAAGCACTGCAAGATGCTGAGGAAGAAGTAGACAGGGCCAAAAACTAGCATAGTGAATGGTGAAGTGAAATTCCTTACAAGAGTAGTTCTATTTTAAATGCAGTAACTTTAAATTAAAAGAAGATCTTATAAATTCCTTCCTGATGAGATAACGTGGCAATAGCTGTAGTGTACAGATGGTGCAGTTTATTTACTAACTTTTTTTTACATCAGTTGGCAGTAACATTTTAGTAGTACCTAAATATGCATCTTAAGTGCCTCTCTGTAGGCATCTGTGCTGGAAAATTCAGGCCATGCTTGCTTTGAACTGCTTCAACTGCTGTTTTCTTTAAAACCTTATAGTATGGCTGTAAAAATAAATATCCTCTAGCAAAATCAAGAGGGACTGTGTTACTCTAATTTTTATTACGATGTAGTTGGAAGGGGATGGATTTGAAGCATTCAGTGAAACCAGATCAGAGTTCCAAATGAAAATCTCAAAACAGTATGAATGATTATAAAAGACTTCTTCTATGAAATTAACTCAGATCAGACATTGCAGGGTGATAAAAGGACAGCTGTCACATCCGGCTTTCTCAGGTACCTGTTTGGGGTTTATTACTTTTTGTCAATTCTAGAATAAACAGCCTGCTACTCCGGGGTTATCTGCATTGCTGGATGTTTGCATGGAATCTCATGCCAAAGTATTTCATGCCTCCTGTGTCACTGCTTCCACATGTGTGTGCAGGACAGATTCTGATCTGCACAGGTAACGTGCAGAGCAAAGCTTGGCTCAGAGCACATCCTGACAATGTGCATAATCCCACCGAGTGATAAATCATAGGTTAGTTCCTCAGAGAAAGGACTAGATGCTCTTTACCCATTTGGTGCTCGCTTTTGAACACTTTGCTGAGTAGGGCCTTGAATCCAAAATGCAGTAAACAGGCCTGACATGAGGCTTGTCACTTACTTGTGTCACCTGTGTGGGATGCAGTGCTGGCAGAAGCAGCAGTAGGCTCTCACTGCAAGGGAAGTACTGCAGCTGTGGTGGCTTTGAACTGCGTTGGGAAGCAAGCCTTTGTGCCTTGCAGGGTCCTGTTAACTGCCTGAGGGTTCTTCGAGGCTTTTTCTGATACCCCGTGTACACACGTGGTGGGTGAGACAGGCTGGAGAGATGGGCCCGGGTGAGCCTAATGAGGTTCAACACTGCCTAGTGTCAGGTGCTGCACTTGGGCCGGAAGAATCCCAGACATAGATACAGACTGGGAGAAGAGCTCCTGGAGAGCAGCCCTGCTGAGAAGGACTTGGGGATTCTGGTGGATGAGAAACTTAACATGAGCCAGCAGTGTGCTCTGGCAGCTCGCAAGGCCAATGGTATCCTGGGCTCCATCAGCAGAGGGGTGGCAGCAGGGACAGGGAGGGGATTGTCCCTCTCTGCTCTGCCCTTGTGAGGCCCCAGCTGGAGTCCTGTGTCCAGAGCTGGGGTCCAATACAAGAAAGATGTGGAACTGTTGGAGAGGGGTCAGAGGAGCCACAAAGATGATCAGAGGGCTGGAGCAGCTTCCCGATGAAGAGAGGCTGAGGGAGCTGGGGCTGGTTCAGCCTGGAGAAGAGAAGGCTGTGGGGGGACCTCATTGCAGCCTTCCAGTCCCTGAAGGGAGCAGAGACACAGGAGGGGAATCAGCTTTTTAAAAGGGTAGATAATGGCAGGACAAGGGGGATGGGTTAAAACTAAAGGAAGGAAGATTTAGATTAGCTATTAGGGGGAAGTTTTTTACAGAGAGAGTGGTGAGGGGCTGGAACAGGCTGCCCAGAGAGGTGGTGGATGCCCTGTCACTGGAGGTGTTCAAGGCCAGGTTGGATGGGGCCCTGGGCAACCTTGTGTAGCTCCAGGCCTGATGTTGGTGGCCCTGCTTGTGGCAGGGGGGTTGGAGCTCTCTGATCCTTGGGGTCCCTTCCAACCCATGCCATTCGATGATTCTATGAGGAACCAAGCACTGAAATGTCAGAATGTAGCATGAAGCACCCAGTGCATAGACAGCAGTCGTCTGGTGGAGACAACTGTGACTGGTGGCAATTTTTGTCACTGTTTTTTGTCACTCTCCAATGATGCCTGTTTGAAACTTTGACACATTTGTCCTTCATACAACACTCACAGTCCTTCCTTTCCTTTGCTGTTCCTTACTTTCTTCTTGCTCTGGGAAAGTTGGGCATCTCCTACTTCCCACTAGCAAAAAATGAGCATACAGTTCATGTACGCACGCTATTCACCACTTTAATTAGCGAAAAGACACCAGAATGCATTAATTTAAATACTTAATTTTCTAAACTCTAAAACTTCGTATGTAGTTATTTTTAACCTGGTTTCCTAGGGAAGGATGTTCCTGCAATCATTTTTCACTAACCACCCACTGTTAATAACTTCAGGAGCCCTTGTGTTGATCACAGACTTGAGGCAGGGCAGGGATCTCAGTTATGGAATCCAAGGCCGACAGGCAGGTAGAAGGGAGACAATCCAGTTCCCAGGCTGGTCGGGCTGCCATGTGAGGTCAGCCCTTACTGCTAGAAGTGAGAGCATCCACATGGAAGAGACTTCTGGAAGACACCAGCTGTGGGGACAGGGCCATCAGTATGCAGTCACCCACCAGTGGGTACCAGGAGTCTAAGGCTAAGCAGGAAACGCCAGTCCAAGCAGAGGCACCCTTCATTTGTCTGCCTTCACTGCTGCTCCTCGTGACTGCTTCCTGGCTCTTCTTCTTGATGTCCATCTCACGAGAACACCTCCAAACAACTACCGTAATCGCTGTGCCAGAACCAGCTGGCCTTTCCATTTGCCCTCATGCATTGCTTCTGCACCTCTTTGTGGGGTCTCTGACTGCTGGCCCTCAGCCTTTGTCTTCCTTGTGCCCCCAGTCCCTCCTTTTTCTTTTCTCTCTGCAGAAGGCCAACCTGAAGCACCCTGGGTGCCTGTCTCCAAGCCTGCTTACTTCTGCCAAGACAATATGGTACAGCTGTCTGGTTTCCTCAAGAGTGTATCAATAGAAACAGAGCTAGATACCACTACAGGTGTGGGTGGGCTTGTAATCATGGTTGTGCTTTGGAAAATAGCTGCTGTGGATGTGATTGCATCTTGTAAACAGCTGATGTTAGGGCCCTGAAGTCTTTACGGGAACACAGGGGTACCATTAGTGGTCCGAAGGCTAAGAACACACCTTTCAAGATGAGCTGGCTGCATCAATTTTCTCTCAAAGCAAATTGTTTGTTACACAAACAAAACCCAGAGTCATCAGGGAGTGTGGCTTTTCTTCTGGTTGTGTCCTGTTACTCTTTCAGGGGTAAAACGTGTGGCACACTATAGTGTTACCCAGTGGTGGGGCCTTACTGAAAGTACAACACATGGTTTAGGAATGGCTGATGAATCAGTCCTGAAGTTCTCTCTCTGATACAGTAAATTCCATTTCTAACAATCTTCTGATTCTGTGTTATGAAAGAGATGGAAGAATGCTGGTTTGGTTTGGCTTTGTTTCTCAGGCTTCTTTGCTTTTTGTCTTGCTTTTTTCCATTGGATAGCTTAGCCCCCTTCGGTTTGACTAAAGGGAAACTCGGCCTGTGCGGCCTGTGGACCCAGGCCTGCACTGTGGCACATCTTCAGGAGCGAAGCTGCTGGGAAATGGCACCTTCAGCACAGATGCTTGCAGCAGCAATACTGCTTTTGATTGCATCATCAGGCCTGAAGATGAACATAAGTTGGTAAAGCTGCTTTTCTCGGTAGTCTGCTGGTGACTGTTGGGAAAGGATACTGTGACCTGGCCAGGAGACAGACAGGCGCCTGCTTTCCAGGACCAGGGCATCTTTGACAGGAATTCAGCCTGCTGCTGCTTCAACTCTGGTTGTACACCTGCTGCGACACTGTTGCTCTGTTTAAAGTTTCAGCAGTTAAATAATAGAGTAGCCATTAGAAGTTTGTTTCCAGTTACTGACAGGAAAATAGTACATAGTTAAACTCATTTAAAATCATCCTTTTCTATTATTATTATTAAATATCAGTTAAGTGAATTTCTGATTGGCTTCAGCAGATGAGTGAAATCCTCTCTGCATCGTTTGTGATGTTAATAAATTGCAGGACATTACACCCCCTTGTGTCACTGGAACTAGGTTTGGAATATATAGAGGTACAATAGACATATATTTTTAACAGCGAAAAGTAATTTTCTGACATAATAGCCAAAATAAAGTGCCATGAAGCTATTAGCAGTAAATTGAATTTTTTTGGTATGTAATTTAGTATAAATACTGACAAGCTGACAAAAAAAGAAGAAAGAAAACCCAAACAGCACACGCGTACTCATTAGTCATTCAGTTTAGCAGCGCCGAGGCAGCAGTCGGCCAGGGCGTGCGTTTTTCTGTCTGCTTCAATTGCACACTTCATTTGTTTGGACATGGCATAGGCGGCTTTCTCTGTCACACGGCATCACCGCGCGATTAGCAAGTTGCGCCGCAGGGCAGCTGGGACGCTTTGCTGGGGCAGATGTTCTTTTCAGCTTATTCAGTGGCCGTTCTGGGGTTGTTTACTGTTGTCATAGCTACCTACATTGCCATAGCAGCCGAGCTGCTGTGTGTGAAGCAAGTGAATATAGTTATAAAAGGATCATATTTTGTTCTGTCTCTGTAACTTACCATCTGTCAAACGACTGTTTGTGATGGATTCAGAAACCAATTTAAGAATAACAGCAGCCAGCCAATGATTTTTGCTTTTATTAAAGTGACAATGGATGAGGATGCAAATAAGTTGGTGCTTCAATGAAATGCTAGCTTCTCCCCTCCCCACTCCCCCTCAGTGGTAGCAGTTTGGCTTCCAACACTTTCTCGAACATCGCTGAAATCCTTATCGCCAAACCAAAGTGACCGAGTGCCATCTTCTGTGCTTGCTCAGGTGTAGGTGCTCCTACCCTTTCCCCCTCTGTGTTGCTTCCAAACTGTGATGTCGCACCTGCTCTCACAGATCCTTTGTAATGAAATCTAAATACTCTCCACAGAATTAAATAGCGAATTCATGAGGCTAACAGCGAAGATACCGTGATCGCACGAGTATGGTTTGGTGACGCTGATCACTGCGCCCCGCTTAGTAGTAGCGATGGGATCACATGGAAGTTTGGGGGTAAACTCAATGTCTGATCATCAAGCCCTCTGAATAACGAACGCTTACACCTTTTCACTGCAGAGATTTGGTTGAACCTAGAGTTTAGCAACGGGGGCAAGAGGATTAGCCCAGTTGTAAATAATGTATTTATTGGTTGATTTTTCCAGATCCTGACATTGATGCTGCCACTGCCATGATGCTTTTGAATACTCCCCCTGAGATACAAGCAGGTTGTGAGTAGATATTTCTATAGCATATAGCAACGTAGACGTGTAAAGTTAATATTCTCTTTTATTAAGTATACAGCGTACCAGATAAAAAGAAGGATTTAATGAAGAAATATAACTTCCCTTGTAGACCCTTACACTTCCTTGACCCTTAAATGAGTATAATTTTGTGGTTCATATTACATTCTTTGTTACATGAATAATAGTCATCCATGATCTCTAATGTAGAAGAGGGGTTATTGTTATTCATGACATACACATAATCGAGTAACATCATTATCCTTACTGATAGAAAGACCTGGGGCAACAGCCAGGAGAAAGGCAGAGAGAGAAAGAGAGCAAGAGTGCGAAGGGTACATAGCATATGGTTTTGTTTTCATTTTGTTTTCATTTGACTCCCATCGTGTGAGTTACCACAGCCATCTGGATACTTGCCATTCGCTTGGGCACTCTTTCAACTCCTTCCCTGCACACATCCTGCCCCTTCTGCTTTCTTGCTCTATCTGATGCAAGGCAGCCGTCAGGCTTTGGGGAGCAAGGAAAGGTCTCGTTTCCTGCCAATACCGTCCTCCTTGTTCTGTGACCAGAGCGGGGTTCTGGTGCTGTGTGTTAACAGGGCACCAAGGGGGCCTTGGCCCACACTGTGCTGGGCTTTGCAAACAGGGCAGGAATCAGCCTGCCCCACAGAGCTTGCAGGGAAGGTATTAGAGGAATCCATAGAGAAATACAGCTGCACAGAAGCAGGGAGTACAAAAAAACAAACGTATTGCTGGTCAGCAAGCACAGTAGCAATGCCAAGTGACAGGCAGCTCTAAAAAAATAAAGGCAGAAGTTAAAATAGAAGCCATTATCAAGCCTGTGTAGCATCGCTGCTATTGTTCTAGCTCGGGCAACCAAATCCAAATTCCAGGGGAAGCCTTGATTCGCACTTTGATACTCTGCCTGGGGAAGAGAGTCAATTACCATCAAAGCATTTCCTGCACAGCCAGGAAAGCTATTGTCAGGCTGCTTTGTGACCCTGCCAGAGAAATGCCTCTTGAGAAGCTCCTCACCAGGGAGAGTGCAGTGCACCAAGAAACTGCCTGTTCTGGAAAGAGAGAAGAGTGGTCCTAGTCCTCCTCTCCTAACCTGCATTCAGGGGCCATGTGTGGTAAAAGGGTGAGCAATCCCAGCTCCCTGTAAGTAGGAAAACATACTTTATTCTGGGAAGAGAAGGTTTATCGTTGGGCTTAGTGGGAAGAATAAAATGAGAGATCTTCAAAGGATCAGAAATCTAAAGAAGCTAGATTTGTGTGGCAGAGAAAAGGAATAAAAGAAGTTGGGGTAGAATGAAAGTGCAGGAGTGCGAGAGAGGGAAGGAGACAGATAGCAGTGTGGACATGGAAGAGGACAGGGAAAACACAGAATATCTGAACTCCAGGAGGAACTGGAGAGCAGAAGATTGCAGACAAGAAAGGGAGGCGATCCATAGTAAGCTGCACATACTAAACACACTGCAGGTTTTTATCACATGCCCCCATGTTTGCCAGCATTGCAGGTGTTTGTGTGGAAGTGGTTTGGAGACTTGGGCACTGTCATTTCATAGAGATCATAGCTTGCAGGTTAGTAAATGCCTTACTGCTATTTTAGTTTGAAGAGATTGCTCTGAGGAAGGAAATTCTAGCTTTCTACGAGCTTGATGTATCTCTCTCCCCATGTCACCTTCAGCTTGGGCTGTTGTCAGAAGTGAGAAGGAGACCAAAGCAGAAAGATGGCTCCTCATTCACAAAGGAGACCAAAGATGCATCTCTCTCCCCATGTCACCTTCAGAGTGGGCTGTTGTCAGAAGTGAGAAGGAGACCAAAGATGGCTCCTCATTCACATTGTTCCTTCCTTGTCGTCTACAAGTAACAAGGCCTTCCTTTAAACTGGAGGGCAGGGTCTGCTCAGAAGTTCATAAATCCTTCAAAACCTTGGGTAGAATTGGCTGGTGCCAGGAGGAAAGGACAGAACTTTTTGTCATAACCTCAGAGGTCCTCTGAATCACAAAGGAGAAATACTTCTCTATCTCTGTGTGCCTGAGGAAGTACATCAGCCTGTCCTATGGATTGCTGTTGGGTCTCACTTATCTACCGTGTTAGGAGGATCTCAGGCAACTAAAAGCAAATTAATTACTGCTTCACATTAAGAAACAATGGCATAAAAAAAATCACATTTAAAATTAGTTTTCAAATAAAAGGCAATTGGGCTATAAAAATTTCATCACAATGCTGAGCATCATCCAGAAGCTCACAGTTCATTCTCTGCTCTGTCAGTGGTGTGTAAATCAAGCTGTGAATGATCAGGGCAGTAAGCACCCTGGTACTGTTTGATGCCCTGAAGATGTAGAGTTCTGTTCATTGTATCAGACTGTGGTGTCAAGCATGTTTTGGATCCATCAGGGCTGCGAAATGCCCCATCTTCCCAGGATAAGATTTGAAGAGGAAGGGATGTAGTTTACAGGTGTTAATACCTGACTGGAAACACCCTTTTGGTCTGAGAGCCTGACTCCAAGTGTGCCAGTTCCTTCCATGGCAGAACCTGAGTGTCCTTTCATGGTGTAACCACTTGCTAAGTCAAAAGGGTTAAAAGTCCAATCCATTAAGGCCTTTGCTTGTCCTGTAAACGTTTCACCGACATTGTGAAAGAGTCTGGATCCACACTCATGTAGATGGTTACATGTATTGGCTTTTGACTTTGAAGGCATCTTCTTGGATTAAAAACTACCTTTCAAGCAGGATAAAAATCCATGCTCGTCTAGGCAGTGTGGGTGCTAAAAGCATCTTCAGGATGAAGTTAGCTACATTCATCATTCAAAGTCTTATTAAAATTTATTCTTCTAATATAGTCTGTCAGAAGGGAATCCCATCTCAGTGACATTAGAAAATCCAGAGTAAGCTATTCCTGCTTTGTAACAGATTAATTAGTTTTACGGTTTTAAATGATGAATTAAAATTCCATATCCATGTATGAAACACTGCTAACAACCACACATGAATTCTGAAATAAGCTTATGCTTTTATATGAAAACTTCAAATGGTGTCCAAGCTGGCACAAACATTGCTTACCCTTTATCCCAGTCACAAGGGGCTGTAGTTTACACACACACACAAAGACATAATAAAAGAGTAAACCACCATTATTCAGATTGGTTTGTGTTTGTGCAGGTTTTACTTTGTAGACTGATGAAATTGATGGTTCACGTAGTCACTAAAGGTTGGAAATAATGCAGTTATAGTTGGGCTGCTGACATCAGAAATTTCTAACATATTAACACTTTGTGGTATTTTCACAGAGCAAATATTTCTAGATTGTAACTAAAGGCAAAAGTTCACCATAGCCTGGTCTGTGCAAGGCTCTACTGAAACGTACAGTGCAGCTGGCACCAAGAATACAGCGTGAAAGATACTGTGGTGTGCTAACAAAGGGCATGTCGGAGCATCGCTTGGATACCTGTTTGCTTCGGTGTATGGGGTCCTTGTATGTCCTCAAGTGTTGTGTGGTTTGTGTTTAAAAAGAAAAAGCACCTGAAACCCCTGTTTTCTTCAGTAGCAGGTGTCACAAGTCATGAATACTTTGGGGTTTATTAGTAGCCAGTACATAAATACTAATTCCAGAAGGATTGCATTGGAAGCCAGATTCTAACCTGCAAGGGATGGGGACTGGCTGAGCCACCTTGGGCAGGCTGGTCAAATTCTGGGCCTGTTTCTCCTTTTCTTTGCAGAGAGGGAGGGGGAAAGGGAGATGGTGAATAGAATCACAGAATCACACAGCATCACAAGGTTGGAAAAGACCTTGGAAGATCATCAAGTCCAACCAATCCCATACTAAGCTAAGCCATCTATATAAGTACCTCATCTACCCCTTTTTTGAACACATCCAGGGAAGGTGACTCAGCCCCTCCCTGGGCAGCCTGTGCCAGCCCTGACAACTCTTTCAGTAACAAATTTGTTTCTAATGTCCAATCTGCCCCTGCCCTGGCACAGCTTCTTGCCATTCCCCCTTGTCCCATCTCCTGTCCCCTGGCTGAAGAGACCATCACCCACCTCTCTACAACCTCCCTTCAGGTAGTTGTAGGTGGTGATAAGGTCTCCCCTCAGCCTCCTCTTCTCCTAGCTAACAAGGCTCAATTTAGAAGTCATGGCTCAGTGAACCCATGGATTAGTTTGTACAACTGTTAAAACTTTCAATACTTCAGTTCTTACCAGTGTCTTGAAAGTAACTGTTTCACCAGCTGTGGCTCAGGTGTGGCACCCCCAACTCTTAGGAGTGCAGTGCCTTGGGCACCTCATTTCACCTCACCAAACCATTGTGCTCTGCCACTGATAAAATGGAGATTGGTTTAGGTGGGTTTGCAGTGTGTTTTGACTCCTGAGATTCAGGTCAGGCTGAGCATTGTAAGGAGCAATGCCTTTGTATGTGCATGGGTGAGGTCGTTCTGCACTGGGAACTGTTCTTCAGGAGGCACCAGTGAGAAGGGAGTGTGTTCAGTGTATTGCTGCTGGTGGAGCAGCGCTGCGGTCAGAGTGACTATACTGGAGATCTTGATTTCATTCAAGAAGCTTAATTCAGAGTTATTATACTGGAAATCTTGATTTAATTCAAGAACCTCCTGACTCAGCAATTCTACACATGGCTTTGAATTCATGGGTTGTCCTTTGCCTGGTGCTGTGTAGTTTGTGAATTGCACACAAATAACAAGTACATTGCTCAAGCTGGAGTGTAATGCTGTAAACCCACAGTGGTGGAAATCAGGAAACAGAGAGCCTTCTCAGCTCTGAAGGTCCCTCTGCTGGTTTTGATCCTGCTCACCCAGGTTAGCCAGAAGGTGGTGGCCTTTGGGAGACTCTGCACCGCGGGTTATGTGGGTGGTTCCTTACAGGAGCCTGAAGCGCTGTGGTGAAGGTGTTTGGGAAGACAGGATGAATGGGGCTGTGCTGGGTGCTTCATAAAAAGCAGCTCTCTAAGGGGTAGGTAACAACATCTCTCTGGTTTGGAAATACTTATTAATCTTTGTCTCAAAGCATATACAACCCAGAATAGATCCATATATTTTAAATTTGGTAGGAGAAGAAGTAATTCCCTTAAGAGATCTACTAACACAGTACTGCTGTACTTTTAAAGCTGTATCCTGATGGAAGTTCCTTTTTAACCTAATGCAAGTGGATTGTATATGTGGAAGATACATTGACAGGAGCTAAGAAAAAAAAATTGAAAGAAAATTGCATTAATAACAAGGCAGAAATCCTCCCCATAGGATCATGGAGAACCTGCTGTCTTCTTGGGACGGTTTTATTGTATGTGAAACTTGGTAACTCTAATGCTCCATGTGTACAAGTCACTTCTTACACAGCTTTATATCAGAAAATGATAAACCACTGACAGTAAAATGTTTCACAAAGCTATTTTTGATGACAATTCTGTATCACAGTGAAAATTGGGAAAAGACATTTCCATAGGGTTGAAACTTCCCATTCCAGTCACTGGGATTTTTGGGGAATGGTATCCTCAGTTGCTATTAGTGAATTTATTTTTCTTTTTACACTTAAGTGTTTCAGTATTGTCATTAAAGTGAGGAAATAGAATTGGAAAGAAAACTTACTTTAATGAAATACTTTCTGCTTCTTTCTCCCTGCTCCTCATATTTTGATTTAGCAGCAGGGTTTGGTTTAGTTTGTTGTTGAGCCATTCCAGCACCAGTAAAATGAAGAATTGCTAGCCATGGTTTTCTACTTATATAAAAAATAACTCAGAAGATTGAATTAATTCTACTAAATGTCCTTAGACAAGGTATGAGTGTGATAGGATTATCGGGATAAACTTCTCCCAGCTCAAATGGCTTGTGGATACATCCTTCATTTGCAGGTTGTTAGGACTACAGACTATGGGATTGAAGAACTGTAGAATTGTCCTTGAGCAATAAAATAGAAGTTAGGCAGATGGCATCAAATTTATGCCTGGGATAGGAGAGTTGAAGTGAATAAAGTTACATGTTTGTCAGATAACATTTGCTTTTGGCAACTTCTGATGTCCCATCAATTACGTATCATTAGCAAGTCACTGTTTTCAGTTACATAGCCTGAGATAAAGTATTCTGCTAAGCACTGTTCTGGGAGAGAGATGAGCAGAAAAAAGCTGAAGCTGACAGATATTAGCAGAAACTCAGTATCTCTTGTCTATAATGATTTCTTCTGTGCCCCACGAGACGGGTCAGGGAAGAGAGCCCTGAGATAAATGTGCCACATGATGACGGAAGAGGCAGGGAACCAGTCTGTCCCTACAAGATACCTTCATACTCTTAGTAGTCCACTTCTTTGAAGTTTGTTTTCAATAAA
The DNA here is from genome assembly GCA_020800305.1 of Porphyrio hochstetteri. Lineage (NCBI taxonomy): Eukaryota > Metazoa > Chordata > Aves > Gruiformes > Rallidae > Porphyrio > Porphyrio hochstetteri. The sequence goes on from CM036908.1 coordinate 3,163,167, forward strand.
TACTATTCAGTCCTACACAGTAGTCTAAATATTGTGTGTAATGAAGTGTGTGCTTGTCTTCCAAGTGACAAAAAGAATATGCTTGTTACCCCTTTTCAATTTCCTTGATTTACACATTGCGCTCAGTGCTGATACTTCCTTTCACTTCCATGTGCCAACATTAACCAAGAAGCTTGTTTGTTTGCTGATCTAGTGAGCTGCTGGAGTGTCAGTGTGTCTGATGGCTCTGTCCATTGAGTATATCCTTCTCCTTTTCCATTTCAATTTTACCAAATTGCTGTATCTTGTGTTAACAATCAAATCTTCAGGGAGGGACCCAGTCTGACATGGGTTTGACTGTTGTGTGAACATCTTGGATGCTGTTGTTAGCTCAGGTAGCTGAGGGAAGTTTGCTTCACCTGCACACACAGGTGCAAGTAAGAGATGATGGATGTGATCTGTTGAGGGTTGAGATGAAAGAAGTCCACAGTTTGGGATATTCTGCTCAGGTAATGTGCACGTAAGACCATGCTTTGAATTAAAATAGTCCTGCGGAGTGATCACGTGGCACTCTACGTATTTCCCACCTCTAGAGGTTGAGTATGGGCTACAAGACAATACTGGATTTTTGAGGGCTTCTGTTGGACCTTTTTAACAGTGCCTGAACGTACTGTGTTGATGGCTTCAGATTATGGTATGTTCTTCTAGATGGCATTCGCTTTATTGTCTGTTAAACCATCATGTGAAAGTTTGCCACAGGAGACAGATTATTTTCCCTCTTGGAGGATTTCAGAGATGCAGTCTTGAGTTTGGATGTTGGACACATTGCTAGTCTCCATGGTTAGCCTGGTGGAGACGTGAAATGCCAGCAGAGCTTACTCAAGTTGTGAAATTCCACGAGAGCAGTGTAAGACCCCAAAATTACTTCCCCGTTCATGCAGCAAATCAGGGGCAGATTTAAAACCAGTGCATGGTTTAGCTCTACTCCAGTGGAATTATTTACTGGGTTTAAGCATCCTGAGATGCAGTGCCCTCTTGAAAACATAGCAGTGCTGAAAGGTGAATAATGATTTTGTTGGTTTAGACACTTTGTGTTTCACTAGGAGCATTTTGTGAAGGAGGAAACCTTTATGGAAGAGATGCACAGATCTTTCTGCATTGTGTTCTTGAGCTGAATTTCTCAGACATAAACGTCTCTCAGCACTTGCACAGAAAAGGTGTAAATTACATTTCACACTTCTGCCTGGGAATTGGGAAGCATGTAACCTGCCTGTACTGTTGGCTAAAGAAGCATTAGAAAAAAGGGAGTCTGGACTGTAAGGTGTTAGTCCAGACTGGCACTGATTGATGATATGGCTTAGAGTAAATTATCTTACCTCCACACCTTGAATCTTCAATCTGAAATATAAATACCTCACCTCAAAGTAAGGGTTTGAACCGTAATTAAAGCTTGTAAGGCATAAATGTATCTTTGGAATAAAAGCACCGTGTATGTTCCAGTAAATAAACCACAAACCTTCAAAAGTACCAACGTGTGGAAATAATTCCTTGGATACCAAGTAACCATCTTTGTACAGCCTGCACAAAGGCAGGGGAAGTGTCTGGGCACCAGGGACAATCTATCAGCAGTTTATAAACAAAGAATATTATTTTTATTAAAATAATTACTGTCATTTTGGGAAGGATGAGTATCGATGCTTTAAGTGCTGTAAATAGAGAAGCATGAGCAATACAGATCAGTCTTACAGTGGCACTTTTTTATGTGGATAACTAGAAATTAATACCTTCTACTGTTGATCTATATTGATCCTACTTTTCATTTTATGTTTAGAATGTTGCAGAGACAAATTTACCAGCAAGTTGTGGTGGTTTGGGGTTTTTTCACTATGGTACTAATTGACTGAAAGGATGCACTGCACTGTCCAGTGCCCACGTTCAGTTGATCCCTTACATACAAGCTTTCTGTTTGTCTGTTTGCATGATTTAACTGGTGATGTCGTGGTATTGCTGTGTCATCATTCAGGGAGTTTGGGGAAGCAAAGATAGCTAGCAATAACACTGCCATTGCCAGCTAAAACAGGTACTGAATTCTGAGTGGTGATTTCAATATACAGAGGCTGTGGTGAACTTCAGAAAACTTCCAGAGTCGTAGTTCAAGCCTCTTACAGCACAAATAGTCCTACTGTTGTGGATCAGCCTTGCAGCGAGCGGTGGCATGCTGAACAGACCAGAGTTTTTCATAGGCAGGAGTAGGTACTGAGTTGCCTCCTTGGGGATGTTTTCAGAGGACAGCAAACTTCTTTGTTTTTTCCTTAAGCTGTTGTTATTTCCTGAAGACAAGATGAGGAGAACGTCTCTGTGTGTGTGTCTCTCTGTCTCTCTGTGTCTGTCTCTCTGTGTGTGTAAGCTGTGAGACTTGGCAGTGTGTTTTATATATATAAAGAGGGCTGGATAAAAGGGGACTCAAAGAAGGAAAAGAAGAAAAGCCTTGAGGAAAATATTTTTGGAGAAGTACTGGGAAAGTGAAGAGAATGTTTTAAAGAAGCCATGGAATTTGTCAATAAGGCAGAAAGAGATGGCGAAGGGGTAAGATGAGCATCAGCTAACTCTGCCAACAGAACAGGATGATTAGGGAACCATGGAAAGAAGAGTTTGGGCATCAAGGAGCCCAGTGCTCCTTTTTTGCAGTAGGACTTCCAGTTTGCTTTGAAGTTCTACATGTGTATATATATTTAGGCAACATCCGTAGCCAACTAATACATGGCACTGTGTGTAAGCATAAACGTTTCAATCTGATCTGAAACTCTGTGGCTTGTATCAGTATTAGGAGAAAATTCTCAGATCTTTTTTGGTCAAAACTCCTCAGGTTTGTTTGGTTGTTCAGGTTTTTTTTAATGGGACTTAGTAAATGTAGAGCAGCTGTGCTGTGTAGTGTGGTACAAAATCTGCCCTTCTCAAAAGGCTGTTGCAAAAACCATGCCCATTGGAAATGATGTCATTTCATCCATCTTTTGATATCCAGCAGGTTTATCTGTTGCTTCGAGTTCACCTGTTAAGTGTGCATTTTAGGTTAGCCATATCCTTGAGCAGACTGCTTTTGTTTCATTTATTTTGGCCATCTTAAGGTCATGCTGTTGAAATGAATATAGTAAGAAAGGCAGATTTTGGCGTTTTCAGCAAGATAACATCCCTCTACAGTATCTAGGAATCCAAGCATCGGAGCATTGAAAGCCTCATAGTGTCCCCTGAGTAACACAGATTGGATCGATTTCACATAATCTAGTGCTGGAAGAAAAAGTGCACAAAGTAGTGAAGTATAAATAGCAGAAAGCAATTTTAAAAATATTTTGGTCATTGAAAGATGACCCCAGTCATTATAAAGTAGGTTCTGTAATTTTAGCCATTTGAGGCTGTACTTAAGCACCTAAATATAAACGACCTATTCTTCTGAGGTGCTGAAAAGCAAGGGTGGGTGTAACGCAGTGACAGGATTTGATTAGGGGGTGATGTGCTCTCACCAGCAGCAGAAAGAAGATTATTTTCCCAGAACTAATCTCTGTGGTCTGGAGTTGAAGCAAGGTGAGCATCAGGATAGCGGGAAGGGAGGTGTGAATCTGGTGTTGATAGGAAGTTGAAACAGTTTTGAAATATTTTGGGGTGTGAGCTTTGAAACTGGGCATGTAAAGTGTATGTGTTGATTCTTGGGCTGAGTGATTCTTCTGGTGTCCCTGTAACTTGTTTTAAAATAAAATCCTGTAGGTGTATATAAAGCGATATGGTTTATGCTTATCTTCAGTGTATTTATATAATATCTATATATTTTAAAATAATACATCCAGAGTAGTGATCATCATCCTCTCTTTGGACATTCCCCCTCAGGGGAAGTTAGGGTATGAATGATGACTTACAGTAAGGAACAAGTGAGCAAACTGGCTCGTTGGGGATGTTAAAAGAAGCACATTTGATTGAGGCTGTTCCTGTTCCAACCTGAAGGGACATCATAGGTAGGTGGGCAAACAGGTGGCATTATGCCTAAGTCCTAGGGTAAGAACTGTGTTCAACGTCCTGCATCCAGCCACAGAGGAGGAAGGTGCTGAGGACCAGCTAAGGATGGATTTCTTCTTTCAGTGGTGCCCTGGTGGTGCTTGCTCTGCTGCTCCTTCAGCGAGGGCCCCGGCTGCGCCCCGCACAGAAACATGCCTGGGTAGGAAAGAAGTCCTCGGTTCTAGGTTCAAATCCCCTTGGCCAGAGCTGCAGGTTTCGATAGGCAGCCAAGTTAAGAGGCCCAAGTGAAGTCTCTGAGCAGCAGTGGCCAGTACCTGTGCTGTGGGTGTCAGTGGCATCAGCACATCGTGCTGGCTCTAGGGGATGCTTGGCTGTGACCCGGCTGAGCACTGGAGGCACATGACTGCTGCCAGGCTAGGTGACACACAGGTCATTGGTGGCAAGGGAGAGGAGCTAATCAGTGGTATGGAGCTAATGCCTCTTCATTCTCTTCTCCTTGCTTTCCCGGTGGCTCCACATTTGCAGTACTTTATTTTACAGGTGGCAGAAGCCAAGAGATTGTGGATCAGACAGTAAGCTGGGAGGACAGAAAGCTGTTCTTGCTTATATTCTGCTTATCTGTAAAGGGCTGTTGGTTCTTACTGTGGACAAAATACATCTGTGCTCCTAGCTGGTCCATGCACATGCATTCCCAGCAGAATGGTGATTATGAAGCAAAAGTGGTTCAGTTGTACAAGGAATGCTCTGCAGCAGCTGGGGCAGGCAGTGATCTCCACAAGCCATGTTATCACTGGTTTCTGTTACTTTTTTTGCCATGAAAATAGCAATGGAAATAGCATGGTATTCACAGGAGTTGAGGCTGAGATGTTCAAGGTAAGCAGAAGCACAAGCCTCTCTCAGTCCATTGGAAAGTTGAAGTTCCACGTTTTGCTCCTACATTTTTCTGACTTTTCCTTTAAAAGAAAAAATGTTCTCTTTTTTTCACGTTTTTTTCAGTTCCTCCAGGAGTGATACAAAATGGAGCTCGAGTTCTGAGTAGAGGAATATTTCCTGGAGCCAGGCCGTTGCCAATCAACCCTATAGGAAGCATGGCTGTTGCAGTAAGGTAAGAGTGGCTTATTGTGGGCTCTTCATGAAATAAATCAGTATTTTGCTCAGAATATAAAAGAATATGTAAGCTCTGGTCTAGAAATACTTTGCTGCTTGTTAATACTTCTGAAGTTTTAAATGAAATAAGACTCTGCTACCTTAAATTCTTTGCATATGTCATGGCATATCTGTCTGTTGCACACTCTGGTGTCCTGGTTTCAGCTGGGGTAGAGCTATTTTTCTTCCTAGCAGCTAGTACAGTGCTGTGTTTTGCATTTAGGAGGAGAATAATGTTGATAACACACTGATATTTTAGTCATTGCCAAGCAGTCAGGAACTTTTCAGCTTCTCATACTGCCCTGCCAACGAAAAGGCAGGACGTGTCCAAAGACCTGGGAGGGGACAGAGGCAGAACTGCTGACCCAGACTGTCCGCAGAGATATTCCCTACCATATGATGTCATGCTGAGTGCATAACTGGGGGGGGGTTGGCCAGGAGGTGGCGTGGCTCAGAAACAAGCTGAGCATTGGCTCTGGGGGGTGAGCATTTGTGCTGTGCATCACTTCTTTTGTATATTCTTTCATCGCTGTTGTTGCTGTTCCCTTCCTTCTCTGTCCTATGAAAATGTGTTTATCTCAACCCATGAGTTTTACCTTTTTCTTACCAACTCTCTCCCCCATCCCACTCGGGGGTGGTGAGTGAGTGTAGGGCTGTGTGGTTGTTTTCAGCTGCCTGCCAGGTTAAACCACAACACTGGTTTGTAAAAAGCAGGTTTATTTTCACTAGCAAATTGTAGGCAGTTTATGGTGAGAACCTCCTACAGTGAACTGTTTTTCTAAGTGCAAAAGCTTTTTCCTGCTCTTCTCTCCCTCTCCTCCCTCCCTCCCTCCCTTTTCCTAAAGACCTTTTCCTGGATGAAATACTGGTGAGAAGAATATCAATAATATTAAAGCAAATTCTGAAAGATCTCTAAACATGTAGCTGTCATTTTGTTATTAACTTGGGTCTCTGTGAGGCAGTTTCTTGTACTACAGTTTTTATTTCAAGGTTACAGGGAAACATTCAAGGGTAAAATGTTTGGAGATAAGTCAACTTTCCCAGAAAGCAGGGCAGTAAGAGACATCTAGTGATGGCAGTAAGAACTGTGGTTCAGTGGTTTGCTTCGCTTCAAGCAGCGATGGTTTACTGGTGGAAGAGCAGTTTGCCTCAGGTGTAGCTCCATGTTCAGTCATAGAATCATAGACTGGGCTGGGTTGGAAGGGACCCCAAGGATCATAGAGCTCCAACCCCCCTGCCACAGGCAGGGCCACCAACCTCAGGCCTGGAGCTACACAAGGTTGCCCAGGGCCCCATCCAACCTGGCCTTGAACACCCCCAGGGATGGGGCACCCACCCCCTCTCTGGGCAGCCTGTTCCAGCCCCTCACCACTCTCTCTGTAAAGAACTTCCCCCTAAGATCTAATCTAAACCTTCCTTCCTTTAGTTTTAATCCATTCCCCCTTGTCCTGTCATTGTCTATCCTTTTAACAAGCTGATTCCCCTCCTGTTCCTCTGCTCCCTTCAGGGACTGGGAGGCTGCAATGAGGTCCCCCCACAGCCTTCTCTTCTCCAGTCAGTCGCATCAGAGCTGCATGTGGTGCTGCCAGTGCCCGGCTCTTTCAGAACCCCCAGGATCTGCCAAAGCTATTTCAGCGCCAGCGGTTGGGTGTTCTGGGTGGGGTTTCATAATGAGCCCTGACCCCGCTTTGCTGGGCTGTCCCAGTTACACCCTCTGATCTCAGTAAATGGCTGCAGGGCAGTGAAATAATCATGTCATGATGGCTCCTTATTCCATTATTTACTCGGATTTTTTTCCCCATTTGCTCTGTGTTTTTATCACTTTTCAGAACCAACATGTAGCCCTTTGGGTGCACTATGTCCATCCAGTAAATGGTGGGCGAGAGACAGAGAGACCCTGTGGCAGGCACATACTCATAATGTGTAGAATGCATAGAGGGAAATACACTAATTGGAATAAAATCCATGGGTTTTGATGGGCATCTGTTTCAGCTGTTTTCCACGTTTGCTTCACTGAAGGGATGCAACCCTGAGGGTCATCATGAGAAGTCTGCAGAGTTCCTCTCCATCTCGCTTTGCCACAGTCTGGCCTTGCTACCAGTGCTAGCAGCTGTCCTCAGTAGCCTCCCCACTGAATTCAGCCTGGACTTGCATTCTGCTCCAGTGGGGACTGCAGAGCGGTGAAGCTGCTGGATCACCAGTTATCTGTCACCTTTATGAGGCGCCCAACCTAAACAGAGGACATAGTGGTCTGAATATTCTCTCATGAGTTTATCTGCATTTCCTGCTTAGATCTGTTTCACAGTCGGGGTTGACTGAAGGAGGAAATAGAACTGTTTTTTTCTTCCAGTCCACTTGAAAACTTCATCTGTGTAGGCAGCTCAAACTGTGATGCTTTAGGGCTGTGTATAGTTACACTTTGTACATTTTCTGAGGACTTCTTACGGTTTTTTCCCCAGCAGATAGAACAGAATCTCTACCAGCTACCTGCTAATGTAGATTTGGGAAATTTTATTCCTCCATTGCTTATGTTCTCTTTGCTTTGTGTTAGAGAAGAGGCTTTATAATTAGTTAATGCATCCATTTCTAATTCTTTTTGTTCTCTTCTCTGGCCTTAGGCAGTGTTAGAAATCGCTTACTATGAATATGTTCCTGGCCTGCATGATGCCCGCTCATATTTAAGGGCTCCTGCAGTAGCCCCTCTTCTAAGTCTTCACAAAGAGGGAGGGATTGGGGGGGGGAAGAGGCTTTGAACACTTTTGAGAAGTTAGGGGACTCTCTGCAACAGAGCACTTTCAAGGGCCAGTTTTGTCTTGGATCTCTCCAGGGATGCTGCAATTCTGAATTTATTGAGGAAGGTGGGTCTGGGCACACAGTGCCTCTCAAAACCTCATCTGGTCCTCTCAGAGCTGTTCCTATTTGCTGTAAAAATGACACCCTGTTTCTTGGTGCTTACCCCTCTCCTCAGATTCACAGGGCTAAGTAGGAACTGTTGTGTTGGGCTTTCATGGCATCTCATGAGAACAGCTTCTGCTTACCCCGTGCAGCAGGGGCAGTTTACCACAGCATCTGTGCTGCCACCTCCCCTTGCAGGGGGGAGGAGGAGTGCTGCTCACACAGAGCTGTCCTTTGTACACAAAAGGAGATGCTCCAGTCAGGCTTGCAGGGGATGCTTTTATACCTGTTCAGGTGCAAGAAAGTTGATTTCCCTTTCCAGCTTTCACCAGGAGGAATGTCTGCTGAGCAGCCACGGGAGGTGGTGCAGTCTCTTGTTACGTGCAGAAATTATGTGCTTCTGCCTATATATTGAGAAGCTATACAGTGTCTTTCCAAGAAGTTCTTACTCAAATGTATATTTTCTTGAGAACATTTCCTTTAGTGCTCTAAGTGAAAGGTCTGAAACCACCTTAAAAAGTTGTTTTCATCATTCATATAGAGGACCCCTAGTATTTTCTTGGTAGGGGATCCTTTCGTAATAAATTAAACCTCTTAACTGGTTTTCCTTAGTTGCCCTAGGAAGGAGTATGGGTCTTCTGTAAGCTATTGGTCTTCTGTTGGCACTTCCATGCTGTCTTAGCTGTTGATTTCATTTGGTGTTTATCTCCTCAATATCTTAATGGTCTTTGGCTTCGCCATCCCCCAGCCTGCGTGGGAATAGCTTGCAGTGCGCTGTCCTGTTGGATGGCAGACTGCCATCCAGGGTCAGAGCACTTTGGTCTTGGGTTAAACAAGCAGTTGTAATTAGGTGGAGTGTTTTGACTAATTTGTTACTCAGAAAGGATGCCAAAACCATAGCATTGGACTAAGATGATGAAATCTGTGATTTCTGATGTCCTAGCTCCCATCTTCACTATGCTGTTCTTCTTCAACAGTGTGACGTAGAGTGTTAGTGTATTTTGTTCCTGCACAGGGTATTGATGTGTTGCTGTTCCTGTGTAATTACATGTAATTATTTTTATATATAAAGTACAATTGAATTAAGTAGTTTGGATTGAAAAACCCTACTGAAACATATTTAAGAAACATAACAAACCCACCGCTTGCCATGAATAAAGAATAGCAGTCGAGGATAGCATCGTTATGTTGTAGTATATTTGGCTTAAATTGCACAAATAGGCCTTTCATTCCAAACTAATCTACAAATGGAAAAGGCATCCCACACTATTTTTACTTTGAGAATCATCCTCTGGTGTTAAATCTCCACAGCAGAGCGTAATTGGATGTGTTTTGACAGTAGCTTTTTATTTACTTCATTCACACCACTTTTAGTTTGTTTACCATCCATATTTTCCATGTTGTGGCTGACAAGTCTAAGACCCACCCAAAGACAGCAGGGGAAAATAACGCTTCAAAGCTGCACAGTGTGTAGCATGTCTCTAACATGAGATCCATCATATATATTTTTGGCAGACCATATCCCCTTGCAGCTCCATGAGAGAATCTAAAAGCAAATGCAGTGATAGCCTGGATATGTAGAAAGGAAAATACTGACTTACACAGGTATGAAATGAAAGCCAGCAAAGGCAGTAGTGCCTCACATGCTGCAAGGAGTTGGTTGTGCTTTGAAGGTGAGAGCTCTTGCTCTTACTGTCTACATCTATTGGAAAATACCTTTTACATCGTCAGTTAGGAGGAATTTCACGTCCACCTGAGTTGGCATAGTCTGTCAGAGTGGCCCATTCATCTGCCAGTGTGTATCTTGGTGTGCTGCAAGAATCATAGAATCATAGAATGGTCTGAGTTGGAAGGGATCCCAAGGATCATAGAGCTCCAACCCCCCTGCCACAGGCAGGGCCACCAACCTCAGGCCTGGAGCTACACAAGGTTGCCCAGGGCCCCATCCAACCTGGCCTTGAACACCCCCAGGGATGGGGCATCCACCACCTCTCTGGGCAGCCTGTTCCAGCCCCTCACCACTCTCTCTGTAAAAAACTTCCCCCTAAGATCTAATCTAAACCTTCCTTCCTTTAGTTTTAATCCATTCCCCCTTGTCCTGCCATTGTCTATCCTTTTCAAAAGTTGAATCCCCTCCTGCTTATAAGCTCCCTTCAGGGACTGGAAGGCTGCCTTCTCTTAAGAAGCCTTAAGGCAGCCTTCTCTTAAGAAGCTCTGTCATAGACAGTGACTTTCCACCAGAGAAAGGTGTTACCCCTTACACCAGCCCTGGGGAAGAGCACAGGCGTGGAGGCTCAGAAGATACTGGAGCTGTTCGAGTGGTGGTTTTGGTACATTCAGCAGACAGCCTCCACCATGGTGTTAGTCATTTTCTTCAGTTACCTGTTGTGCAGGAGGGGTTTGTGTCTGTGACCACATCCTGCTGCAGCGCAGGAGACCTGCTGAGCCTGAGCCTCACCTGCCTGATGGGTGCAGATCCTCCGAGGTGAGGGTGATGGAGTTCCATTCCGCAGGGACTCTCATGAGCTGGGTGGCATAGGCCTTGTTATTTGGTCCAGGATATCCTACAAAAGATGTTTTACAAAATAACCATGGTAATTTCTATGTATTGGATCTTTTATATTTTTCCTTTTTCCTTTTTTTCCCTCTGCCCCAAATGTTCTCTGCTCCTGAGCAGCACTCACAGGGGCTCCCAGGGAAGCTCTTGTCTCCACTGCATTTTATACTGTGTACAAATAACAATACAAATAATAAATTGCTTCCCCATTTATTTTTGCCCAGAATAAGGTGCTGTTAGCCCTGGCCAAAGGGGCTGAGTGGTCTGTTGAGTAGTCTGTTCTGATGGGCAAGCCAAATGAAAACCCCATCCCCTGACACCAGCCAGAAAATGTGCCTGGGATGGAGGTGAAAAAGAGGGAAGAAGAGTTCACAGCCACCTTGGAGGGAAACCTTCAGGAGCAGATGAAACTTGTAGGATTTAGTAAGTGCAGAGCGAGTCCCAGTAAAGATGCACTGGCTGGATTTGCCATTCTGTTTGTTGTTGATGCATTAGGAATGCCAGGATGGAGGGCAGCGTAGACTTCATTGCTTAACTGCCTTTTTAGCTCATATTTCCTCAGAATGAATCCAAGCTATTGTTTCAGGCTACTTGAAAACTTGTACAAAACTTCTTTATATGCCACTTATGCCTAGGGAGTAAGTTAAATGTCTTTTGGTAGTGTTTGTTAGAAATATTTTAATTTTTTTTTAATTATTGCAGGTTAAAAATGAAAATTGATGGGTTTTCCACACTTTGTTTTTTTTTAAATTTGCTCACCAAACATTTGCAGCTTCTCAAGGCATTACCCAACTATCTGTAAATTACAAACACAAGCTTCCCAGGGAATTTCCCAAAGTGAAAAATTTTTTCCATTCAAGTTTCCAAGACAAAATGCTTTTTCTTCCTACAGAAAGCAAGTGCATCCACCCTGGCAGAGCTACTGCTCTTCCTTTTCTTTTGAAAAAAAATGCTAAAAACCAACAAAACACCCCAAAATGCAACAAGAACAAACCTTACCTACTTCATCATGAATAGATTTTAAAATATCTGTTCTTCTGCTATAAATGCCACAGTTCCTTGTGCAGCTCCTCATCGTTGGGGTGTGACAAGAAATGAGTCTTGTGCCCAACTTTATTCGAAGGTGGAATATTGTTATTTAGGGTTATTTTCACTTCACATTTATAAGACAATTGCTAGATTATTCCTTAGGCCTAGCTTTCATTATGGGGACTATATTCCTCATGCTGGCTTTATTTTTTGCTTATTTTTCCCTCCCTTGAAGCAGCCATTCAATCAAGTGATTAAATAAACGAATCATAAGTAGTATGTACAGCATCGATGCCAAAGCATAAGTTATATACTTACATTGTGATGTAAGTATATATAATAATCAAAAATGATTATTTTTGCTTAAGCAGAGGCACTGGGAGGGACTTCCTTTTATAAACTCTTAATTATCTATTTTTAATGTTCTTGCTTGCAACTGGCATGATCAGCTTAAACCCCAAACCATCCTTGTTACATTGCATTCCCCTTCTCAGGTGGGATGAGTGATCCTTGGGAGTGCAAGGGATCCTTCAGTGACTGAAGGGCAGAGAAATAGTGTCTGGCTGGATTACTGGTTTTTTGCAGGATGCAGAGGGCTGTGTTTGTCTCAACTTCAGATCTGCTGTTGATAGGAAGAACTCTTTCTGCTGACAGTTTGTGACTCATTACTGTGGGTTTTTGCATACAGTTAACGTTGTAAAGTCCCTTTGTAAGAGCTTCTCTTGGTAGTGTCACCAACTTCTTGTTGACTTTTAACTCAGTAAACCCTGATAGAACCCCATCATCCAGCAAGTGAGCACCACTTCCTTCTCATGCTCTTGCTCACCCTCCTCTGCCAGTATGTGGTGGGTTTGAGTAACCATTCATCTACCTGTAGCTAAAAGTTCTGTCTCAAATTTTCCTTTGAAATGATGTTACCTTTGCAATAAAAAAGTGTCTTTTTTTTTCTCTAGCGACCCTAGAACCTGTCAAAATCCACAAACCCAACTTAGCTCTACTGTTCTCTTCATGTCTCTTAACTGGGTGTTGCCAATTTCTTACCAAAAATATCCCTGTGGCTATACAAGATCTGTCACCCAGAAGGGTCAGAGGTAGGTTAGGTGATATTTAAATTCCACATAGGTATGCTTTGCTCATCACAGGAGTATACCTGTCTCTGGTGAGGAATACAGGAGGTATTTTTCAGCAAAACTTTTTGCCATTTTGCAGCCAGAATGTGATTACATATCTTTTGTTTTCCTTAAAGCTAGTAGAGGAATTTAAGGAAGATACACCTGCCCTTGGTAAAACCCCTGAGACTGACTTTTGTCTCATCCTGGGGAAGACTGCTTTGAAAGGCAGAGGCACTAACTCTGGGCAAAGGACACTATCTCCTTACTGACCTGAGATGCTGCGAGTTCCATCTGGCTCCTGACAATGCTGGTGGCAGAATTCCTGTCCATTAACAATGGGAATGGAGTTGGGTGTTCGAAAGGCCAAATTACTTTTGCAGTTCTTAAGGGTTTTGTCGTGGTGCTGGAGTCGAAATTAAGTATTTTTAGAATCTCTGTGTGATGCTCATGTCTATGTAACTATGGTTAAGGTCCCTCAAGCAAATAAAACGGACCATGTGAGTAGGATGAAGAGGTCCAGAGACTCTCCCATGGGCTTTCCTGCAAGGGCAACCACTGTTTTAAAACATGTGAAAATACTTAAGTGTCTGGAAATTCCAAAATAAAGTTCTGAACAAGAAAAAGTGGGGAAAAGTAAGGTATTGCTTGAGATAAATCTCCCCCTGCTGTAACTGTAAGCATGGAATTATTAAATACCAATTCTTCCTCTCTGTAATTTAAAAATAATCCAAACAGCAGAGCAAGCACTTGTTTTAAAAATCTGTTATGAATTCAGTAACAAAGTGAGAGTTACAACCAGAACTGTGAGCGAAAATAGATTCAGCTGGCCAAAATGTATCCCCTGAAACCCAGGGGAGTTCTTTCCACTGATGATCTGTATTGTACTAAGTAGATGGCAGATTCATTTCTTAGGGAGTATGAGTGTACAGAAGCAGTAAAAAGCCCTCGAATGTCTCAGAAGCACGTGTGGAGTATGAATGGCTTAGATACTCGTTTACTCAACTCATTAATCTACTAATACCAATTACAAGTAATTCTTCCTATCTTATGTTTAAGCTACTTTGTATCCAGTTACAAATCATTCATTTACTTCCAGGCTACGTGATTGTGATCTTGTGAATATCCTGAAATACTCTGCCTGTGTATCACGTTCTCATTTCTGTGGGTATCCTTTGCTAATTCTCTCCTTGACCTGCTTTCTCTTCCTTTTTTATTTCCCCAAGCAGAACTGGTTGGAAGTCTTTCAAAATGTAAGTGAAAATCAAAGATTTTTCTGAGATACAAATGCTGTCCATTTCCTGACCAGTTCTACCATAGCTGCCTGTCTTTTGAAGTGTCCTGGTATTTCCTTTCCTCCTTTTTCTTTGGTTTTTTTTTTTAAGTGATTTCTTTTTCTCACCTTTCTGTAGCCCTGGTTTTCTGTCATCACCCCTCTTGGGAGTCACTCCCTGTGGGTTGCTAACCCCATGGTACTGCACCTTCCCCCAGGACCCCTTCTGTAATCTCTGGGCCTTTTGCTCTGGTTTTATGCTTTCTTTGAAGAGCTTGGGAGCTGGAGTACATCCCACGGGCAGAGCTTTTGAAACCCAAATTCCAGTCCCCTTCTGTAAAAGCAAACACTAGACACTCCAGAGTGGGGCACATCAGGGATGTCTTCTGGGCACTGGTTGCTCCACTCTGTGGCACTGTAGCTTTCCCTTTATTGATAAGGCCCTAAGTACAAGTACATCTAATAGCACAGAAATGGGCAGCTGGATTTACATCCTGCCTGTTGGAAGCCTCACTCACTAGCAGCCTAGTCAGTAGGAAATCCCCTTTGATCCCTGCCTATTGTGCCCTGTGTTTGTTTCCTTGGAGAAAGAATTTACTGCTATTTTTTAATGGAAAATTAGTGGCATGTGATTTTTATTGAGCCACATTGCTCTGACTATTAGCTGCCTAGTAAAATCAAGTCACTTTAATTTTATGCTAATTTATGATAATTTCTAACATCTTTAAATGTAAATGTACCCTAAAAATGAAGAATCTGTCACTTAAAATGCATCACATGCTTCCTTGTAATGACTGATCTTAAGGAGTTGGTTATAAATTCACCTTACAACCAGTTTAGTATGGATGATTTCTTCTCTTAAGCATTTGGCATCCTCTAATGACAACCCCTGCAGTGGCAAACCATCACAGAGTAAATGCAGCTGGCTTGCTGCACAATCATGAATGACATTGCATTTCGTTATTAATAATTGAAGGAGCTTTGTGTATTCCTTCTGGGTGCTGTATATAATTTATGGATCATAAAGCTACTCAGAAATCTAGGGGAAAATAATTTTGTTGAGCAAAAGAGGTTGGCAAGAGGCTTTCTTTGCTAATAACTGGGCCTTCTATTATATACATTTCTTTGAAAAAAACCCCTCATAAATAAGAACATTTGGAATGACTGATTAATTTGCTACCTTCTAGCATTGTCCTGTCACCAGTTCTCCACAGCCTATTCCTTATTTCAGCAAGCTCTATGGGCAAGAGCAGTTAGATGAATAGGAGCTGTGGAATTATATACCACTCATATTTTCCACCTTTCAGAAACGGATAATACTCTGCTCTTTCTTCTATAAAGAAACCAGATGTGAGGTCCGTTCCCTGCAACCTAAAGAGCTTTCCTGGTTTTTAAGTAGAAGAGCAGTAATCCTCAGGACCTGCCACTGTGCCATTCCCCTTTGTTCAGTGTGTGTATCTAAGGAGAGATTGTAATCCCACACTGCTGTGAGTGTGCAGAAGCGCTGCAGTGATGGCATGAAGATGGCAAGAGTAGATTTTAAAGCAGTTCTGTCACGTGCTAGCGTCAATAATTGTGCTCGTTTGGGGTTTGTTTCTCTTAACTGATGGAGGAGTTCTGGGCCGGTGAGCTGCATGGCAGTGATGAGGCCTTTGCTCAATGGTGAGCATCCTCCTCTCCTCCTTTTCAGAAGGAATTAAGCACTACACGGGGTCAGTCCCTTCTTTAACAGACTGGGAAGCAAACTATTCTGTATTGTAGAGTCAGCAACAGTGCTGTAATCCTTCCCAGTATAGAAAGGAACATCGTTAGCTTTTTTATATGCTGTGCTGCAGTAGGCCCCACCAAGTGCCGCAAAACCAAAGGGGAAGATGACAACTTCTAGAGCAAAAACCAGGTAGCTTTTTCCTACTGTTTGTTTTTAAACACGTGTTAATATTTTGTTGGCAGCTAATGGCTTAAGATTGTATTACTTTTTAAATTATTCATAAACCAGTCATGCTCAGAAATGTGACTGGACCTGGGCTTCAGACTTAGTTACTCTGTTTGCTGGGAAGAGTCCTAGAGAGAAGCTGTGCTACTTCCAGGTGAAACAACTCCTACCCTGGGAGTGCTAGAGCTGGAAAAGAGTCTTTGAGGTGAGGTGAAGAGGTTCTCCAGAAAGCTAGAGTCTCTTCTCACCTGTTGGGCAGTACCATTTCATAGGGAAACAGGGAGAGGATATTTATGCCACTCATCAGAGTTCATTTAAGATCCAGTAGATAAAGTAAGGGGGGTTTTCCCTATTTCATTTTTTTGAAGTGTGTAAACTATTAGTTGAAACGTGAATCAGGGCTGTTGGGACGTCATTGGTTTGTAACCATCCCCTCTTGGCTCCTGCCTCTTGTGCTGTTTCCTGTCTTTGGGCCTGTTTTATGTGTGGAGTTCAATCCACAAGCAGTTTGGGTCAGGCTTTGAAACCAGCTTGCATGAGCATTACTTCAACAGTCCTCATCTCAGATTACCTGTCACTTGGCTTTATCATCTTCTGCACTGAAGCAGGATCCCATTGCTGTGGTTTCTGAGGCTGCTTCAATCTGTCTTACAGGAATGGAATAACAAACTGCCGGATGCGGACGGAAAGCGAACAGTCCTGTGGCTCCCCAGTTGTTAGCGGTGACCCGAAGGAGGATCACAACTACAGCAGTGCCAAATCTTCCAACCACAGGAGCACATCACCTGCTAGTGACTCCGTTTCCTCTTCCTCTGCTGACGACCAGTATGAATTTGCAACTAAAGGCAGCCAAGACAGCAGTGAAGGAAGTGAAGTCAGCTTCCAGAGCCACGAGAGCCATAGTGAAACAGAAGAGGAGGACAAAAAGCAAAATCGGAAGGAGACCAAGGATTCTTTAGCTGACAGTGGGTATGCATCCCAGCACAAGAAAAGGCAACATTTAATGAAGGCAAAAAGAGTTCCGAGTGACACACTGCCTCTTAAAAAGAGACGCACGGAAAAGCCCCCGGAGAGTGACGATGAGGAGATGAAAGAAGCAGCAGGATCGCTACTCCATTTAGCAGGAATTCGATCCTGTTTGAACAACATCACCAATCGGACGGCAAAGGGGCAGAAAGAGCAAAAGGAAACCACAAAAAATTAGAACAAATCGATGATTTGTTTGAACTTACAAAGTTTTGTTTCAGCACGTCAGGTGAATTCTAATGATTTGTGGCAATATCAGCAATTTTTTCCTTTTTGTTTTTCTTTCTCTTTGGTTTTGTTTTGTTTCTTTGGGTTTTTTTCCTTTTTTTTTTTCTTTTTGTTTTGGACCCTTAAGATTTTTTATTTTTAAAGGAGATTGAAGCCATAGAACTCATACTGACACTCAGCTAATTTACAAAAGCTTTTCATGACCTGAAGACAAAAAGTTAACAAAAAAAAAAAAAAGCCAAACTCGCCATTGCTTTCTCCAGCTTGTCCAAAATGCATGGTTGAACACGCAGTGACAGCGACATTAATGTGATGGGAGTAGAATTGGGCACTTGGAAATCCCTCTTACATTAGAAGAGCTGTGCATAATTTAGTAATCACTCAGGCCTGGCCCTTAGGAGGTTTGTTTTTAATGGCCTTATGATTGGGTTAGAAGCCAGTGTGAATAAAGAGACTGGGGGGGAAGAGGAGGCACATTCTTCTCAACACCAAACTGAGAACCATCTAGTGGCACTTGGGTACACTGTGCCATAGGAGTCTTGGGACAGCCACTGGTGGCAGCTGTGCAAACCACAACGCACTTTCAGTGCTACATGTGGCTTATAAAGTGAACACTGATAACTTCAAGTTGGGGGAACTTCAAACTATGTATGCAATGGGTTTCAGTGAAACGAGAAGAAATGGGGGTGGGGGGCGGGGGGGAAGGGGGCAGCACCCCTAGTAGCATCGTTAATCATTGAATTCTGTCTTCTATATTAAATTAAAATACTGTTCAAAAAGCCATAAGCCTGAAGATTGGCACTGCGTGCAACAAATGATAGGAGTAGGGAAAAACAAGCTATGTCTTCTAAACTGCCTGAGTGAAAAGCAATCAAGTCTCAGAAATTACAGTAGCTATTAAGGAAGGAAATACATCAGAATCTTTTTCTGTGGATCAAATCCTTGATCTAACCGGGGAAACAAAGCTACAAAACCTGCCAGTCGTAGCATTCTGTATTTTTTTTAAAAAGAAAAAGAGCATATTGGTGAACAGTAAATTCAGAAGTTCAACACAAGAGCTCCTCCGCTGCCCTCAGAAATGGGTGTGCAGTCACCCTCAGTCAGGATTCATCTGGGCAAAAACCACAACAGATTTCCACATCCAACCAGTGTAGCCAGCAGAAGAAATGTGATCCACATTGCATGGATT
Source organism: Porphyrio hochstetteri (assembly GCA_020800305.1). NCBI lineage: Eukaryota > Metazoa > Chordata > Aves > Gruiformes > Rallidae > Porphyrio > Porphyrio hochstetteri. The sequence goes on from CM036908.1 coordinate 3,181,536, forward strand.
CCTTTTGGGAGGGGGGGGGAAATACAAAAAGCAAACAATTTTTTTTATTCAAAGATGACAAAGTTCTTGTAAGGTAAATAATGTATTTAGCATGAAGCATGAATTATTTTCATATAAATATAGAAAATAGAGAAAAAGGCTATGCCTCTAATTTTTAAGCCCTTAGGCTTAGAGGGTGGTTTTTTTTGGGTTTTCCTTTTTGTTTGTTTTGTTTTGTTTTAGTTTTGGTTCTTTTTTTTGTTGTTGTTGGGGTTTTTTTGAAGCAGGTGTTTAAGGTTTAACCTTCTTCAGGGACAAACACTGACTGTTGGGGAACTTACTCTGCAATATTAAAAAAAAAAAAAAAATCTTCATGCTCTGGTAGGGCTTGGATGGTTGAATTATACTGCCTTGTCTGCACATTCAGCCCCCCTCTCCCTACTTCTGTTTAAAAAAAGAAAAAAGACAAAAAAAAGAAGAGTCAAAGTGTGTCCTTTCTTCGTCTGTACATGTGTAACATGACGCAATAATCTGAGGGCAAATTTAGTAGTGAGTGTGTATGACAGAATCACGAGAACAATGGGAGGTTAACTGAGGAAAACTCTCTGATTTGATTCAGGAATAAGTAGACAAGAAAATAGCTTTGCTAATTTGCCATGAGAAAATGAAGTTAGTGAAGAGCCTCACTGAGGTGGCCGGAGAAGAACCAGTGTTACAGAGAGTGTGATTCAGGTACAGTGCTGCTCTCCTGGTGATGACGGCTGTTAGACTGGAGATCCCTACAGCAGAGGGAGACTGAAATCAATAGGACAGTCTCTCTCTCACCTGGATTCATGAATTTGGCATGAAATGTTGTGCACTTAGAATATCCTAGAGGCAAGAGGAAAATCCCAGGAGCCAACCCCTCAATGGAGTAAAATGGTCTGTTTCTTAACAAGAAGATAGGTTTGTATTTACCCCTGACAGCCGTTTCAGGCAGCTGCTTCGCCAGGACGGGTCTAGTTTCTGAGGAGCAGGTTTGACTCCCCACTCAGTGAACTAAGAGCTGCATTTGGAGATGCCCGTGGCCCATGCTCCGTTAGGAGATGGAAGGACTGAAGGACAGGCTGGTCTGGACCTGTTCTGTGCTCCACAAGTGTTTTGTCGTGTAAAAAGAGCAGGGACACACTGGGGGCAGCACTGCAAATCTGTGCTTTTCCTATCTCACCCAGCATGTCCTTGGAGCCAGGAGGTGCTTGACAGCTGCCAGAGCCCAGAGCAACTGCCAGCCGTGCAGGTGTGGAAGGAGAGAGCCAAGGATGGGGTGAGAAATGGCTCTCTGCTCCCCTCAGTTCACTGCATGCATGCAGGGTGTTGGGAGGACATGGATGCTAACTTCTGCTGGCTGCCTGCAGCCCTTAAGAGAAAGCTGGGGAAAGCAGGGAAGACCGATCCCTTGGCCAGGGTAGCACAGAGATGAATGAGCCATAGCCTTTCTCTTGTGTGATTGGATTGGGATAATCGGCTTCTTCCCAGGCACGTTTCCTCCCAGATCTGTGCTTCCTACAGTCCGAGTCTGCAGGCAGTGAACCACGCACCCCCTGCATCAGAAAACTTGGTCCTTCCATCTCTCTAGGACTTTGGGCAGAGTAATTTGAAATACAAAATCCTGCAGCATCAGTTTGCCACCACCTATGCTCATTAATGCCTAGTTGTGCAAGCCTGGGAGTGGTTCAGTATGTGTGAAAAAGCAACACTGAGGAGTCAAATTCAGCAGTTGAGATTGCACTGAAACCCTGGCCCAGCCATCTCTGTCCTCCAGAGAAAGCAGTGTGGTTGTGTGCTGGAGGCCAGGTTCTGTCCACGGTCAGGACACTAAATCCAGAGCAGCTTCACTGACTGCAGTGTGTCAGTACAAAAGAGACCAGTATCTGCTGAACAACACGTACCATTCATTAATGTGGACTCTTGGTGGCTAAATATATAATTACCACTAGTATTAATCACTTTAGAAAACAGTCATTTTGCATAAGTAATTAGGCAGGTTATCTTTATATATATATCTATCTATATAATCTATCTAAGACTTCAACAACTCCTTTATATACTTTCTGGTAAACCTAAAATGTTGGCAAGCATCTATTTTCATGTAAAATGTGTTGCTCCTAGTCTGATCTGCTGAGGAGGTGGTGTTACTCGGTAGGGGTTTGCAGAGGTATGTTCAGGAGCCAGCAGCTTGGCTGAGGGCTAATGCCATCAACAGATTGTTTCTGGAGTTTCAGAACAGCTTGTCCATATCCACCCTTCCTCTGACTCTTGAGGAGAAGGACGTCATTTGGATTTGTGTAAAATATTTAGGAGTCACCTTTCCAGCCGTTTTCGTGCCTGGCTGCCAGTGGCAGCTCTGTCAGAACTGGTTCTACTCCATGAGAGAAGTTCTCTCTCTTTTTTTAATAAGAATTGAGACCGATTTGTTTTCCAAAAAAGCATCAGGTCAGCTTTTCCATCCAGTTGTCCTGACTGTGACTGAGTCATGCCAAAACGGAGCGGTAATTGCACTGTATTAGGAACTCTCTCACTTTGCCAGGCAGGAGGTGGTTAGTGTTTCCCTTACTAAGCCATGTTTGGGGTGAGAAGCTGTGGAATCTCTTCACTTTCCGTTTCCCTCACTCTATCAGTATTGCCAAATTCGCGTCCACTGCAGGACAGGTGGGCTGGGGCGATCCCCACAGCGGGCACCCAGTGGCACGAGTTGCCAGGGTGTCTGGACTCGGTGAGGGGTTCCTCTGGAATATGCCTTTGGCAGCAAGAAGCTCTTGCAGGCCAGAGCCAACGTCGGGAGCAGATTCCCCGGCGTCTGCGGGGAGGTGCAGTCTGCCGGCCGCGCTTGCGTTCTGCCAGCCAAGCCCTTGGGTGTCCTGCTGCGTTTCCATGCGGATTCTGCCTGCATTTAAACAGTCAGGCGCAGGTCTTGGGCAGCTTTACTGGCACACCCCGTAGCTGTGTCTGAAAACAGTCTGGTTCTGATACTCTGGCAAAACCAGCAGTAGTTGTACCGAGCCCACGGGGGTTCGCAGCTGAAAAGCCTGATGAGGGAGCAAGGAGGCGTGCCAGGTAGGACTAGAGAGCTGTCCTGGGACTGTGTTCTCTTCTCACTGGCAACTCAGATGAGGTCTGTGTTCTGTTTCCCCTTTTACCTTACCTGGGAGAAGGGAATCCCAGAGGAGGTGCGTCAGCTCCCGGTGTTCAGCTGAATGACTGTCTACCTCCGGAAGAGGTGCAGAGAAACTCGGGGGGCTGCATTCTTCACTGGAGTGAGGTAGAGCTGCAGCGACAGACTTCAGCAGAGAACAAATCCAAAATCCTTCACCAACTGGCACCAGGGATAAAGTGACCAAAACAACACTTTGTCCTGTTTTCGTGGTAGCCACAATTGATGTTCACTGAGATTTCGGCTCCCAAATGGTCTCAAGATGTAGATAGGCACAGCCTGAGGTTTTCTAGAACCTGAAAGGTGTCTGATCGCCTTGCAGTCAGGGAGCTATGGACACCCAGGGGCTCCTGGAAATCTTTGCTGTTTCACTATTATTATCACCATTTCTCCTGGAATCTGGCCCTAGGTGTTTCTGCAAACATTGCTCTCCCGTGCTCCAGGATCAGAATAAAACTGTTCAGAGAATGCATCCCCCATTTCAGATGCAATTTACTTCACTTGATGGAGAATGCAAACCCAGCTCCTGCAGGTATGTCACTCCTGCCTGAATAGCTCATTGGCAGATTTTGTAGGAAATCCTTTGAAACATTTTCTTGACTTTGCCACCAAAAGAGCATTTGACCATCCATCCTCCTGATTGGAACAGAAAACGTGTTGACCGTCTGACCAGTTAAGTTTTAGTAGTGTTCTTCACAGCCCTCCAGTAATATATCAAACACTGTTATGCACATAATGCAGCACTGTGATCTAATTTAAATAATACTTTTTTATTATTTATACTACTCTATGTAATATACATCAACACTTTGCTATATAACCTAAGTGATAACCCTCTTCTTAGTTACCTGCCAAACTTTGAACTTCTGTTTGGTTTATATTGCAGTTAGCACAGTTACCAAGTTGTAATGATGTCTTTTCCTTTGAAATGGGGTGTGTAAGTCAAACTATACATTTTGTGTGTTTCTGTTTTGAGCTGGAGTTTATAAGGATTTACAGACAACATTCGGTGTTCTGTATAAATCTGCATACATTTGTGAATTCATCTGTTAATCCCCTTTTATTTAGAAAGTATTAATTGATGGTGGTTTATTAGGGGGGGGTTATTTTTGCATTTTTATTTTAGTACTGGTTATTCTTGAATTAAGCAGAGACTTGTCAGCTGGGTTGCTTTATCTTTGATCATGTACATGACCTTACAATTCTTCCACAGTTCAGCAAACAAGTACTAGCTTCACTGACCAAAAAAAAGAAGTCTCAACCTAATGTGTCTATGGTGCTGTATTTTGCTGGTGTACACTTAAAACCAGAAATGACTTTAAAAAGTCACTTTTGAATTCTTCTAATAAGTAGCCGTTCCTGGTTTTGGGGAGTTGGGGTTTTGTTTTGTTTTAGCATTGAAACAAGGTATATTTATCTGAAACTATATGATGGGTTTTCTACTGTATTACATTTCCTTTTGCAAAGAGGGGGAAATCAGCCTGATGTCCCCTCCTTTCGCAGCCAGGGGAAGGGGGGGTCTGTTTCACCTTGTTGTTTTCAGTTGATTTCCTTGGGCTTTGGGTCAGGCCAGCAGTTCTGAGAGCTCATCCTCTGAGGGTTTAAGGGATAAATGGCAACTTGTGCTGCCCCTCAGTGCTAGAAGGGATTTTTTCCTGGGTGCTGAAATTGCGTGCTGGGTTCTGGGTTGGCTGATGGTCTAGAAATGGGTATCTTTCTCATTTGTTTACTCTGGCCTGAGATCCCAAGACTTTCTTTTTTCGTTCAAGTGACGTTGACCTTGAGTACATTTTTAAGTTGCTGGAGCATTGTACATTTCCTGAGTATGTGTGTGGGACAACAACTGAAAGTCATACCTGTATCTGATAACCAGTTCCATGCCTGCATCATTCACACTCACTACTTAAAACTGCCATGATGTAAAATGTTGGGGGGAATGATTTGTGTGTGTATGAAAAGCATTATGGACTTGTACATTTTTTTTTATACTCTGATCTGTAATTTCTGAACTATTTTGTTTTACAGAAAAAAAAAAAAGTGATAAAGCAATCAAAAGACCAAGAGATTTAGTATCAATGCTTAAGGGTCACAGGACCTTAACTGGCCAATAAGTTAATTTAGTACAGTGATAAGCCAATTATTTTTTTTTCCTGTACTTGGCGTCTGAAACTGCCAATTTCATCAATATTAAAACACGAACTGTGATGGGGAATGAACAGTGATGTTAAGTTGTATTTGTGTTTACCTAAACGAGCAGTCCGAAGGCAAGTGCAATCAGCTGATCTTTAGGAAATATGAAAGTGTTGATTTAGAGGCATACTTGCATTTTACATTTTCTTGATGTGTAATCATATTGCCAAAGACAAACTATTTCATCAATTATTATTGTAAATAACACTTTCCCAAAACCTACCATAAAGTTTCTGTGATGTATTGTCTTCCAGTTGCAATAAAAATTACTGAGTTGCATCAATTGAACAATTGTAGTTGTGTGGATATTGGCTTCCAGACATGCCCAGGTATTAAGGAGGAACAACAGTGATACTAATTCCTTCATTACTAAATGGCTCAGGCCCCCATGGGATGTTACCTGTATCCTCACTGCCGTCCATGTCGATTGCTGTCCTGTGCAAGGGCTGGACATGCTAAATTGCTGGTAAGTCAGGGCCCATCTTCCTGGCTCATCGGTTTTGCCACCTGGAAACAAGGCTGGGAATTGGTTGGTTGGTTTGTTGGGTTTTTTAATTAGCAACAATCAGAAGGCATTCAGTAATAAGACATGTCATACAACATCTTGAAAAAACACTGCTTTCTAATCTTTGCATCAGCCCTCCCCAGCCTCTATTCTGGGCCTAGCAGCAGCAGCACTCTCAATTCTTTGGTCACATTTCTCCTTTACCTTGAGCATGGAGGGACTGTTTGCTGGAGGAAATCATTTAGAGCCCAGAACTTCAAAGCTGGTTGCCCCAGCTGACTCTATCTGTAACCAGCCAGGAGGCATCCTGCCCGGAGCCTCCCCTGCTCACCTTGGGCTGCTGCAGGAATCACTGATGCTCTTTGTGCTCAGAACTTGCCCAGTGCCTGAGTGCACAGATCCAGCCACCCAGCCTAGGTCCAGGGTGGAGGCAAACAGTGCAGAGGGAATAACAGAGGGCATGGAACTGCTGCAGGTGCCTCACAGCTTTCTCCAATTAAGCTGAATAGTAAAAGCTTACCGATAATTCCTCAAACACTGCGGTTTGGGAGTGTTCTGTGAGCAGCCCTGTGCACATGTAGATCAAACTTCTACAAGGATTGGGAAGGAAAAAAGCCCCCCTGTTCTTCTGGCAAACTAAAGTCTGTCCCACGCCTGGTCTGAGGTGCTGCTGAAGCAGGGGAGGGTGGTTTCTGGGCTGTGTCATGACAATGTATGGCTGCCAAAGCTGGAACTCCAGCTGACCTGGAGCTGTAAGAGTGTCCCACTCGTCTGTCTCAGCACCATCCTGAACAACTGGCACTAGGGACTACCACAGTCAGGATCTGGGAGACAAGATGGATGTAAACGGGTCCTGGGTGGAGTGGGGCAGAAGAAAAAGTGTCCATGAAACACAGAAAAGAGCATAAGGATGCCTGGCCCCAGGATCTGACCAGGCAATTGGTGCTTCAGTGAATTACCTGAAGAAGTTTCAGTGACCACTGCTGCTGCTGGGATGGAACAGGGGAGAGGAAAAAACCCCAAACCCTCAGGCAAGGAGAGAGAGGAGACTGGTGAGAAGGAAAAAACACATCCTGGAGCATCTTTCTATAATGGATGAATCCCCCCTCCCATCTGTTGCCAGTTAAGGAAGTATAATGCAGCATGGTGTGTGGATGGATCTGTAGGGAGGTGGAGGAGCAGGGAGACCTGCAGATTCTCCACAGAAAACGCTGTAGCCTTTAGCAGGCTTCCCAAGAGACTGGTCTTGGGCTCGTTCCAGCAGAGGGCATGACCTGAGGCCCCTACACCCTGCAGGCCCCCCAGGCTGTTTGAGGTGTGTTGTAGCCCAGTTGTACTACAGGCTTTTTGTGCAACTTTGCAATTTGCCGGTCAAGGCCAAAAGAGTCTCAAGTTGCAAGTTTTACTTCATTGCCAATTAATACAGAGTTCTGATCCCTCATTTGGGTATACAGAAAGGATGCAAACAAACAACCACTTATATAAACATCCTCTCCAGCCTCGAGGCCCTTATTTCCATCACAGGTTAGGCTCAGTTTGTCAAAGTGCCTCTGGCAAGCTGCTTGGCAGTGTGAGCACCTGAAGTGATTTATGTACTGGCTCTTTCTGCTGCTCTTTGGCTCTTGCTGGTTGTCCTGCTGCTTTGGGAATACCTAGTTCCTCTGCTGCTCTTTCTTCAGGGGTATACCTGCTCCAGCATGAGTGGCCCACAGACTGCAGTCCTTCAGGTGTGTCCCTGCTCCCCACTCCTTTTGAACTCAAGTGGGTCTCCAGCATTCCTCCGTTCGCTGGTTCCTTCCTTAACACGCCTGAGGTGGAGTACTCACCATGCCTCAGAGAACCCAGAGGGCTTCTCCTTGCTGTTAACTTCAGCTGGAATCAGCTGTGACCAACTCAGGGTGGCTCTGGGCTGGCCTCCACATGGACAATGCCATCAGCCCCAGGCCAAAATCTGGTCCCTCCTGGCCACTGTGCACCTCAATCCCTCAGCAGCTGCAAATGGCAGTGGTATTTGGCCTGCTCAGGGTCTGCCCCAGCCCTGAGAAAGCCAGGGGCCATGGGCCATTGGCCATGGCCACAGCCATGATCTGGGATGGAGCCCTGGGGTTACAGGGGCAGAGGGAGAGCTCCAGCCCACCTCATGGCCCAGGCACCCACCCCTGGCAGGGGCACCCACCCCAGGGCAGCTGCCTCTGCACTCCCAGCCCCTTCCAATCTCCCCTTCAGGAGCCCCCCGGTAAAGTGTGAGGGGGGAGCTCCTGCTCCACTTCACCCTGTAGGAATCGATACGGTTGTGTAAGTGTGTGGTTGGGCACAGCTGCCCTGTGAGCTTTTGCATTGCAGGTTTTGGCCACAGCAGCCTGAACAGCCCAGGCAGCACAGGGAGGGTTCTTCACACCGAGGCTGCAGCGCCAGCCCGCATCCCACCCGGATGGCCCTGCCCTCTCCTCGCCCCAGGTCCAGCAGCTGTGTGGCCAGAGGAGTGAGACAGACCTCACCTGGCCAGGGCACTCCAGGGAAACCATCTCTCCTGGCTTGCCTGCAGGAACAGGTATGTACTGGGTGTCCTGCACCAAATGGGTACACGGCAAATTCCTGTCTTTAAACACCATGTGTTACTCGGGGGTGCCCCTGTAAGGATGCTGCATTTGACCCTTCTGCTCACCTACACACGCTGCCTAGAAAGAAAGAAGAGAATGTGAATTACAACTATAGGTTTTGTTCTATGTCCTCCAGATCCTCTGTACTATAACACTGGTTTCTGTGACATCTGCTTCCTACAGAAACATTATAAAGAAATAACTCTTCAGCCTTAACACAGGGGGATGCTTTGACTGGGCACATTCAATCCACACAAGATAATTAAAGAGTTTTTAAACTTCATTGTAAAATACAGCTGATTAACAATGGTGAGAAACTGTGGAAAACACTCCCTGGCAAAGATCTGTCAGAATTAATAACAAACACACCCTCTGCTTTTCATCTTGCACTGTTTGACATCACTTTGATTGCCTATAAATCTGCAGGTTTTGTTTATATTTCTATTTGAGTTAGGATTGGTTGCTGCTTTATATTTGATCAGCAGTGCTGCTAACCACCATGGTGTAAGAAATCAAATAATGACTGTGTATATACAGCAACCAGAGCATCACAGAGCAGGAGACTGTAAACACAGAAGTTGAAAATCTCTGCTTATCACCATAAGCGCTGTTCTCTCCGGGTCTTTAATGACAATCAATTTCTAGAGGGTTTTTTTTATTTCCCAAGTTACTGTCAATGACAACAGCAGCATCTTTTCTGGTGGCTTGGTCCCAAAATACCATACCTTCCTGCTGCTGAGACACAACTTCTCGTGAGCTGTTTGTTTTCAGTCAGTTAGACAATACACAAAGATTGAGATGGCATATTTCTTCTCCTGGTTTTTTTTTAGCTGAATGTTTGTATAGCAACAACTAGGAGGAAAATACTTGTGCTAGGTGCACCTTGGGAGTCAGAAGCAGAGCACTGGGGACACCCTGTATCTCAGCTGTGTGTTCTGGGATGACGCAGCACATTCCTCCTGAGCCGACATCCCCGTGTGTAACGCTCCCAATCCTAAAAAACAAACAGCTTATTGGCAAAATGTCATAGAAAAAGTACAGTGAGTTAGTGACAGCGAAGAGGTTGATGACATGGCTGCTTCGCCCTTAATTAGGAGTGGCAAATAGAGACCCTTTTAAAATCATGCTGCCTCCTCTCATTCCTTTGCAGCTTTGTTTTTGCATCTTTAAAGCAGCCTGTGATGCAGGGACCTGATTTTAATCATCATCTTACATAATCTCTGCAATCATAGTAAAGAGCAGTGCTGTGCAGTGATTTTAAAAATAGCTTTATTCTGCTATCAGCATACTAATTAATACACTGGCTTATTCCAACCCAGTTCATTCACCGTCTCAGTTACAGAAGCCACGCTACCTGGGGTGTAATCAAACACAACTGGCTCTGCCTATCGGTGTTGTAAGCAGCAGCTCGTCACTCAGGAGTACAGACCTGACTCCTGTGCTGGTGTCAGGACACCGCCTGCTCTCTGCCTTGGGTGCAATGCTGGGGAGGAGCTGTGCCCCCAGCCAGATCCAGCTGGGGATCCACCCTGCGAAGAAAAGAGTAGAAAATGTTTTTGGGGGATGGTGGCTAAAAGGCTGCGAGAGCGCCAAGTCAGCCATTTTGAACTGCTGAGCTCTGCAGGCAAGGTAGGGGAGGGAAGGGAAAGGGAAACTGCTGGCTGCGGGGAGGACAAGGTGATGGTATGGAGGGGTTCCTTGTGCTGCCTGGGGCATCCAGGAGCTGTAGGGAGTGTTGTGTCCAGTTCTGGGCTCCCTGGGATAAAAGAGACAGGGATCTCCTGGAGAGAGTCCAGAGGAGGCTACGGAGATGATGAAGGGCCTGGAGCATCTCCCCTGTGAGGAAAGGCTGAGTGAGCTGGGGCTGTTCAGCCTGGAGAGAAGAAGACTCAGGGAGGACCTGATTAATGTTTATCAATATCTGAAGGATGGGATGCAGGGGAAATGGCCAGCCCCTTTTCAGTGTCTGAGGGGACAGGACAAGGGGCAATGGCTGCAAGTTGGAGCACAGGAAGTTCCACACCAACATGGGGAAGAACTTTTCCCCAGTGAGGGTGAGGGAGCCCTGGGACAGGCTGCCCAGGGGGTGTGGAGTCTCCTTCTCTGGAGAGATTCCAGCCCCGTCTGGACACCGCCCTGTGCAATATGAGCTGGGGAGCTGCTTTGGCAGGGGGTTAGACCCCATGAGCTCTCCAGGTCCCTTCCAACCCCTGTGATTCTGTGATTCTATGATGACTGGGGAGAAGCCCTCTCATAAGTGAGTGCTCAGCACCAGATGTGGGAAGCCATCGTGGCTGTGTCTCCACTGGCCCTTTAGTTTCTGTGGGACTTCTCCCTCACCACTCTTTAAAGCATCTTGCCTGTTCCACGGCATCGCAGCGGCCTGTCCTGTGCCACCTGCTGCCACCGTCCCGGCAGTGTGGCTGCCCCTGGTCACCTGGGGCCCAGCTGCCTTTGTGACTTCCTCACCCAGGTACCCAAGTTAAATGACGTTAACAAACTGCCCAGAGGGCTTCCCTGAGCCTGGGTTAGCCTAAGTGCCATTACCTCCAGTGGGCTGGCTGGATGCTGATGAACATGAGTGAGAACAAAACCACGGCCTTGAAATTACTCCACTGGTTAAATGACTTGGAAGAGACTCATCAACCGACTCCTGGGCACCATGTCAGGATGCATCTCTGCTGCTGAAAAGTCATGTTCCTGTCCTCCTTTCTTCTTCTTCACGATCCCATTTTGCTGTGTTCCAGGTAACTGAGCCATGCCCTGGGTGGTGGCTGGCTGGCTGCTGGTGTGCTAAGTACTTTTGGCCATTTTTTATCTCTGTGCTCACAGCTATTTGCAAAGAGATCCCTCTGACTAACCTGGGTCTGACCTCTTAGACAGGTCTCACCTTATGCAGGCACTGCGTTTGCTTTAGTGAGCTGGGGTGTAAACAATGTGGAATCAGGGGGCTGCTTAAATTCGGTGAACAAGAAGCCTAACTGCCTGGGCATTCAGCGCTCCCACGCAGAGGGTAGCTGCTTGCTTGCCCTGCTGCTTTACCACTCCCTTCAAATGAGGCTGCAGTAAAATTAATAGTCTGTGACAATGTGTCTAACTGGAAGCAAATCAGTCACCTCTGTCACGCTGGCAATATCATCCCCATTGACAGTAGCGTTTACAGTGACTGGAGGGATCATCTGGGGACCCTGGTCTGTGGGAGAAGTCAGTGCTCGAGAAGCCAGGACAGGGCATGGCCAAGGAGCCACAAGTCTCTGGGCCTCCAAGCCTGCATTGGGTGGCCTGTTTTAGGGTTAAGTAGCTGTGGAAAAAAAAAGAAACCCAAAACAACAGATTAATTCTTTCCAAAAGTTGAGAGGGCTTTTGTTTTGTTGTTTGGTTGGGTTTTTTTAAGCAATTCCTCCTGAAAACACCAAGTAATAACTTGTGCCTGGCTGTGTTTGCAAGGTAGAATTATAATCATTTCTGGTTCAGGGGCAGAAGCAAAAATTATTTGCTCAAAGGCAGGCACAGCTCGTATCCCTTCGAGTGCCTCCAGCTCTTTATTCATGCAGATTGTAAATGCCACTAAAATACATGAGCACTCACCATGAGGACAATTGTCTGGTGCTTATACAAATAAAAAGACAAACATATTTCATTGCAGAAAGAAGATATGTTACTATAAAATACAGATTTTGAGACAAAATGAGAAGCTTGAAAGTGGCTGCCAAAGGAAGGGCTGGGCTGCCAGGAGGCAGGGCCAGGGTTCCTGGGATGGGGCTTAGTGTACTCCCAGTGTCAACCTTAGGGTTAGGAAGGAGGAAATCCTGGAGCCCCAGTAGGAGGGGGGCTGCAAAGGGGCTGCTGAAGGGAAGGGGAATGTCCCCAAGACAGAAATGTTTCATGGGAGCCAGGGCTGGGATTTTGGGGTGAAGTCTCAGCTGAGGTAGGGAGATGGACTGAGCCTGGAGCTGCGGTGTGAGCAAAGGTGCAAAGAGGCTGCCAAAGGAAGGAATAACCAGGTGAGAGCATCCTTCCCCAATACCTTTTTCATCTGGGCCAGGGTGCTTTGTTTGCATCTCCTTACCAGTGAGTCTTATTGGACTGCTGGGTTTCATCTGCTGAGGCTTCTCCTGACATACCAACTCATGGAAAAGACCCTGGTCTCAATCCCAACATTACCCAAGACATCTCACTGTGTGTCTGGTTTTGGATTTGAACTTTGAAACCACAATTTTTTTTTGTCTCAGTCTCTGGCTGTCACAGAGGCAAATGCTGTGTGGATTTACTGCCTCTAAATACACAGCACATCCTGGCTGAGCTTTAGTCACCTCTGGTGATAGAGACTTGATGTTTTCACCATATACTGTGGCTCACACTTACCCAGAGTCTGATTGCAAACCATTTTCCAGCCTTACTGGTGAGGAAAATCTTCAGATGCCAGAGCTCACCCCATTCAAGCTGCAGGGAGCATAGCAGCCTGGTTGGTGGGACCCCTGGGTGAACCTACAGCCCTGCCCATCAATTCAGGTCAGCCTTGGGCAGTCAGTCTTTGCCCGAGCTGTGTGGTAGGAGTATCAGCCTCCAAATCAGCTATGGCTATGCCTGTTCCTGGCCATGGACTCTATCAACCCAGACCCTGTCCAGCAGACTCACTATCCCACTTGACCCCAGACCTGCTGGTCACTGTGGACCTTCCCAGCAGTCACTGGTTTGTATCCCACCCTGGTGACCATCACTGAACCTGACTCTGAACAGCTGATGGGCTTCCCAGCTTGATTTTGGAGCTGCCTCACAAGCACGAAGTTGCCTGATGAGATCTATATTCTTGGTTGAACCTGGACAGTGCCTGCTGGCGTGCCCCACTCACCTCTGTGAGGTACTGTGGGACTGGGGCCTGGCTGGAGAGGCCCCTGTCTCTCAGGGAGCAGCTTGCCTTCGTGGCTCACTGGCACCGAGGTGGAGTCAGAGTTCCTGGTGTCCTTCAAGAGCCGCTGGACTCTGAGGAGCTGCAGAAGGGGCAGGCTGTGCCACCAAGCTAGCACAAGATTTGCTTGTCTCATCTACTCAGTAGGCTGGAAAATATCACTAATTCATTTAAATTGCTACTGCAAAAAAGTTGTCTAAATGTCTAATCAAGCCCAATTAGAAATCTAAATGGATGATGTTTTCCATTGGGATACAAACAGCCGCCTTGTTTCTAATCCCCCCGTGCTGATACCCGAGCCGTGGCTTTGCATGCCCCGTGCCTCACGCCTGCTCGACTCCTCTCCTGCAAGAGCAGCTGGTTGCCAGAGGTCACCTCCTGTCTGCACCGTGCAGAGCTGCTGCCCAGCTGAGACTGGGCAAGCTCTGTTGGCTGCTGGACCGGGGAGCTCATCCACCCCTTGCCAAACTGCTCCCCGTGTCACCCAGGCGTCCCTGAGCCGAAGGGCTGCCCACAGTTCTGCCAACAGCTCCACTAACTTCATCTGCACTCTGCTGGCATCAAACAGTTGTTGCCTGTGCTAAAGGGAGCAAAGCACTTTGTGGGTGTTCTTTGATTTGGCTTGGCCCTCTGCTTTCCCCTGCCCTAATCCCCACTTGAAGGACATTTTATACATGAACAACCAAGTAGGTGCAACTACCATCAGATGGAAAGCAAGGAAGGAAGAGGAACAGAACTAAACCTGTGCTTTCACCCATTTCCTCTTGTACTGGCTGTATATTTGTATTCTCAGGTAAGGAAAACCCAAATTTGGCGATTATTGCATTTTGGGTGTTTCTCAGCTGGGATCTAACAGTCAGGGTAAACTTTGCTTTGCTTTAGTACAAACAATTGGCTTTTTGTCAGTGTTAGCAATCCTGTCTGAGATGGTTACTCTGTCCTGGTTGCTCTGAAGCTGGTGGCAGAACTTAAAGTGGCTGAAGATCAGGGCTGTCCCTCCAATAACGCACGTCTGTAGGTACATCTATTTACATTCAGTAATTTTTTACAATGTTAAACTCAGAGAAGAGTCCGTTACTTCCTTTCCAAGCCTGTCATTTTCTTGTCATTTCCCTGCTCCCTTTCCCTGTCCAGCTGCTGCAAGGCATCTCTGCAGTCGGGCACACACAAACACAGGGCAGTGAGTTCGCTCCTCTCCCCCATGAACATGATCTCGTTCTGCTCTACAGGCCCATCATCTGGGTGTGGTACCACAGATCCAATTAAATATGCTTCTGTATCAACACTGCTCCTAAGCAAACTATATTGATTGGTGAAGCTTTGGACCTACTTTAATCAAGTAATCTAAACAGGGCTTAAGCTTCAAAAGCCTGGTGATGCTCCTAGCTTCAAAGCTTTTACTTACACTGAATTAATTTATCCTGGATGTTCTAATGCTCCCAGCAACCCTATGGATTATAATGTTAGAGGTCGCAATCGTGGCTCTGATAATATTCCCTAAGCTTAGACTGTATTGATCACAAGGTAGGGGCAGAAAGGGGAGTGGGGAACACAAGGAGAAAACAAAAGGCTTTGATTTGGAGCAGGGGTGAATCTGTTCACCCCTGTAGCAGGCTGCTGGGAGGAATATCAGAAGGTGTTAACAGTTGTTTTTTTCTTGACAGGAGATTTATCCTGACAAGGACTGAGTGTCAAACACTTACTTCCAGATTCATTCTTGCATAATATTGTCGATCTATAATGTCATAAATGTAATTCTTCAGCTAAAGGAAGATTGGCTTGGATCTCACCTGCAGAAGCTAGTGCAGCACTGCTGTACATCAGTACCAGATACAGTGTTGGTCTCAGCTCCACCCTGGGAAACATTTTTCTCTCATCCAAGTGAGAGCTAGAGGCCACTGCGTGTAGCCACCTGATGCTAACTTACATGCAGTAATCACACAGCAGGTTCATGCTCAAGAAACAGACCTGGCAGTGCTAGGTTAACAGTTGGACTTGATGATCATAGAATCATAGAATCATAGGGGTTGGAAGGGACCTTGAGAGATCATCGGACTTTTCCAACCTCAGTGGTCCTGTGACTCTAAGAACAGTCTCATCTTTAGGAACCACACGTTTATATTCTGTAAGAACCACAAGGGCACTTCCAGACACCCTGGCTCACACACTGAACTCCTGTGTGAGCACAGGGAAGTGTCTGACCTGGTGTGCAGCCTTGTCTGAAGGTGCTGTGGAACCTGACTCGGTTTGACCTTCATTGGTGAGAAGCGAAACGTGAAGTGCTTAAACAAGCATGACTGCACCCACTCCGGTGCTGGTGCAGGGTCCCTCAGGGCTGCGGGCACACAAGCCAGTGGCACCCAGCAGTTTGATCAGGAGCACACAGAGCTGGCATCCTTTGTGCCTGTTCCCCCTGGCAGAGGCCTGGAATAGTCTGTGTGAGTGCCTCTGCTCTGGCAGGGCACTGCGTGGTGAAGGCTGCAGAACTGTTACTGTCCATCAGTGGTGGGGGGCAGAAACCTCCCCAGGTAACTCCTGACATTCCTTCAGTGGCCTTGCCTTGAGCCCTGCCTGTCTTCCAGAGATTATGATGAAAACAGCCTACTGGTGAATGCTTTGGAAGAAAGCAAAGATAACTTTCATGTTGTTCCTACGTAGCCAGGTAAAAGCTGATGCTATTTTCAGTACAGACTGTCTCCTGCTTTGTGAGGCTCAAAGCCTGTGAAGCGACTTCACACAGAGAGCTCTGATTACTACAGCAATAATTTCTCCTAACAGCCTTTCAAACACTCACTAATAGAAAAAATATCAGTTCAAACTGTCTTCCCATCACACAGAAAATATCAATGTTCACAGTGTGAACTTTAAAATCCCATCTGATTAGTTAATGCCAACAATTATTAGTGTGCTGCCAATTTACATCTCCGCTCTCCTCCATTGATCTCGGTCTCCATGCCCTGTGCAGTGCACACCACCTCAACTCCCCTGTGCTGCCTGGCCAGGGATGGGGTTCTGTCCTGCTGGCAGCTGGCAAACAGGGAATTCTGGCACGTTTTCCATGCTGGGCTCCCACCTTGCTGCTTCCCACCAGTAAGGCAGCGTCTTTAAGGCTACAGAAAGTGGCTTCAAGAAGGGAGCAGAGAAGTGACAGCAGGAAGAGTGCCACTCAGGTCTGCTTCTCACACTCTTGTTTCATAAACCTCTGGGCACATGCAGGCAGCAACTTTTCTATTTCCATCCTGGCAGAGACAACCAGTAACTCCCATGAGGAGAGACACAAAAGGGACCTGAAAGGGCAACCGTGGCCCAGGTAAGGCATTGATAGTGCTGCACCTGGTGTCTGGAGGCATCAGGGCTTCTAGACTATTTCTTTCCTCTAGTCTGCTAGTGTCAGGAACAGTATTCCTCCAAGGGGTATGGCTAGGCAGCCTCTGGTGTTTTGGCATTCCTTCCCTCAGCCCTAATGAATCACAGCCTGCTTTGGGTTGGCAGGGACCTGTCCTGGTTCTGGCCAGGCCAGAGTTAACCCCCTCAAGCAGCCAGCACAGGTGAGCTAAGTTACCCCAGGCTGTTTTCCACATCACCTGACATCACTCCCCATAAAAGGGGCTGGTCAGGGAGGGGTGGGCCCATATGGCTCTGGGATAGTTTGAGTGTGGCTGGGCTGTTGGGTCAGTGCAGTGCTCTCATCTCATCAGGTTGGTGCTCTGTGTTATCACTGGGTGTATGTGAATTCTGCCACGGGGCTCTGCTGTTGTTCCCCTTTTGTGTGCTATCAGTAACTGTCCTTATCCCAACCTGGGGGGCTCTGTCTGTTTTCCTTTCTGAGAGAGGGGTGAGTGAGCAGTGAGTTGTGCTCAGCCACTGCTGAGGGCTGAACCACCCCAGGGTCTCAAAGATCATCTAGTTCCAAACCCCTGCCATGGGCAGGGGTATCTCCCACTAGGCCAGGTTGCTCAAACCTCCATCCAACCTGTCCTAATTAAGCTTAAACACTAATTACAATGCTACTTAAATTCTTACTGACTATATTGTGGGCAACCTAAGCTTTCCCCTTTTTGCACTTAAGTTTCAGAATGTGTTGAATTACTGAATTACTGATTTCTGAAGCAGGGTTAATATGGACTGGAGCTGCCAAAGCCATGGATGAGGGGATTGCACCAGCCCCTGCTTCCCTTGAAGTTCTCCTAGCCTACAGTCTGAAGTCTCTTAAGAGAGACCAAGACATTTAGACAGCTGCATCCCAGCAGAAGGGAGGGACTCACTTCCAGCTCTGCAAAATCTGCCTCTTGGGTTTGCAGGTGCTGGAGAAAGCTGAGGGCACTCAGTCTAGATGATTAGTTTTGCTTAAGCTCATGTAACACAGCCTCAGTCCTAAATAAATGTGGACTTCTTGCACGTGTCTGACTTTGTGGCACAGTGCAGGGATTTTTTTCTATTTTATTTCCAAAGCCCTTGGAAACTGTATATAGAAAGTGGACATCTGGACTCCTGATTTCTCTCTCCCTGCCTCCCTCTCCCCCCAGCAGTAATCCCTCCCCATGCTGCTTGCAGGGGAAAATGAGTCTGCTTGTGCCTCCTGTGCACTGCTGCCAGGCTGTTTTATGTAAGCATCCTTTGCTGGTCTCCATCACAGGACAGCACGTCCTGTTGGAGCCAGTTGTTGTCTTTAATCTCTGAGTGTAAACACCCAGATTACATTCTGTTCTGCCAACAGTGTTCAGTGGATAACTGAAGTGTTGTCCTATCTGTGCTGCTTTCCCTGGGCTGTGCTGATCACTGTCCTACCAAGCACGTGGCACCAGATCATTTGCCATCAATGATATGGATAAGCCTCCCTTTCCCCCCTCTTCCCAAGGCTTTGATACCTCAGGCTGCTCCATTCAACCCTCTAGGAGAAGCTTTAGCATCATCCTCCTACTTAGGCACAGGAGGCCATTGCCATGGGCAGGCTGGGCTTTCTGCAGCTGTGGTCACGTTTGGGAGTCTCCCCTCTGCCCTTAGTTTCCCACTGTTTGGCCATCATGGTGGCTCTCCTGGAGTTGTCAGGGGTCAGAAAAGAGGTTTGAATTGAATTCCAGCTCTTACTAAATTACTCTGTGGTCTGATTGCACCAAAGAGCTTAATGGCAATGCAACTAGACTGCCAGAAATGTTTGTCTTGGACAATTCCCCACCCCCAGCCTTGTCTCCTTCTGCAGGTGGAGCTGCCTTTAGGACAGGAGATGGAATTAGATCGCTTGACACTCATCAACAGCTGGACTCCATGGATGCCCTCACTGCTGGGGTAGGTATGGATACAGGTGGAGGGATGCAAGCTGCAACCTGCTGTTTCTGCAGGATGCCCTTTCCTGTAGCTATCGTGGTTTGCTGCAGGTTTCTGTGCAGGGTGGTTAGCAGCTGCCTACAGCGTGCATCAGAGCCCGTGTTCTGTGAGTCTCATCGTGGCGTGCAGTAAGGGCTTGAGACAAGTGCCAGAGAAGATCAAGGATGCTTATATTGAGCAGGGAATGGGAGTTTTCTAAGAGGCTGTGAAGCTTTCCAAGTGTCTGATTGCTCATTTTATATTCATGTGCTGCTTCAAGCAGAGGGTGGCAAGGGGAAGGGAAACACCATGGTTCATCCAGTCATTCATGTAATAAATAGAGGGAAAGGGTAGGCAAAGCTCTCTGTTCCCTTTGCTTCATGTTTTATCACTTGACCTTTATCTCCATTGGGAGATGAAGAGTGGTGACACAGTGTGTCAGCTGAGCTGGCTGCTCTGATCAAACAGAATTTAGGGCGCTTAAATTTGTGAATTTGGGCATCTTCTCAAGCTGAGGCACGGAAAACTGACACGGTGCTGTGAGGGAAAGACCACACATAGGAGTTGGAGCCCATATCAGCATTGCACGAGCCTAGAAAATTACCAGAGCTGAGGAGGTTGAAATAAAGAATGGCTTACAGCCAGTTAACTGCATTTCTTATATAGGTTTCTGTGGAATCCCCAATCTACATTGGTCACACCAGAGAAAATTTCCTCATATAACCAAACCCTGAGCGACAGAGCAGGCCGCGTGCCAGGCTGTGTACAAAATTGCTCTTCACTTTCCAATTCTTTGTCTTTCTCTCATTTTTCTCTCTCTCATTTCTTTTTTTTCCTTCGTGCAGAGAAGAGAAATGATTGCTAATGAATTGCAAGCATGGGGTATGGAAAGATCAGTTAATATGGCCCGAGTATTCAGTAATACAAATACATTAAAGTGATCAAGCAATGAATGAAAATTGACCCAAAGAGCAGGTTCCACTGAGAAAACATGTGAGAATGTAAATTAATGTGACTTGATGAAACTTGAAATGTCATAACACAGCAGGGCATGCAACACATCAGAGGAAATGTGAAAATTATACTTTTTCCTGAAATCATAGTTTTCAAAAATAAGTGGCTTTTAAATTCTTCTAAAAATATAATAAAGGAATTAGTGTCAAGAAAAAGGTTATTGTTGTTTATCAGATGGCAGGCTCAGTCCATGGTGGCTTTTCACAAATACCTTCTTCTGTTCCTCTGACTATGCAGTGGGAAAAGGAAAAGAAAAATCCTGAAATCTTTCTATTTGTCTGGATCCCTCTTCTTAACTATGCACAAATTGATGTTTAAAGTGGTTTGGAGGGTAAATGGCATGCTAATCTACTGCTTTTCTTGCCTTTTCACCATCTGCTTTCATCCCAAAGTTCTAATGCTTAGAAACAAGTAAACGAAATGAGAGGAAAGGTCACTTGAAATGAGTCTGTCTTCTAATAAAACTTACTTTAAAGGGTGGGATAAAAGCACTGGGAGACAGAATTAAATAGTTTCCAAACCCAAATAGAAAATGTAACATATTCTCCCCCATCCTGTGTTTCTGTATTTGTCTGGTGATGGCATGACTGGCCCATGTGTTGGGAAAGTCTTCCTTCTCTTTATCTCCTGAGAGAGGTCAGATGTTTCTGCTGGCCTCCACGCTGGGGTCTAAGACATGAATGGGAGGGAAGGGTTCCTCCCCTACCCAGCACCTTGCAGCCAGCAGGTAGTACAGGAATAGGCCCCTTTGCATCCAGCAGAGAGTGGCTTTCTGTAGGAAGAGCACTGGGAGTGTAGGTCTGCCGAGCAAAAGGAGAAATTGCTGCACACCCCAAAATTGTTAGTTTGGTCCTCTGACTGCAGCGACCACGTGTGGAAAAGGGAGCTTCAGCCTCTCCCTCTAGTGCTGAGTGCTCTGTGGGTGTGCTGGACTCTTGGCTGAAGATGGGTATCCTCTGTGGAGCATCCCTGCACCAACCACCACCTCTCTGCACTACTCCAGCTCAGATGCTTTCCTCAGAATATTTATCAAGTTTTTATTTCCCCAGTCTCCCTGTCCCTCTTTCTCTCAACTGAATATGTGTATAGGAAGGGTTAACCAAAGCCTGTGTCCAGGTAAAGAAATGAACACTTTTATTCCATAGAAGAAAGCATCCAGTAAGCAGGATGGTCTGAGTTACATGGGGACACCTGAGCACAAGGTATTCTTGATAGGACCCAGAGCTGTTCCTTTTCCTGTAGAACTGCATGAAGGTGGGATTGTACTGTCCAAAGAGACAGTTGGTGGGCTTGAGGGTCAAGAAGCCTGTTCATACACAGAAGACATAGAAAGCAAAAACAGAGAAAAACTCATGCAACTGCAAGAGGTATAGAACAGACTGGAAAGATAAAATACAGAGGGTCAGTGAAGCTATTAGATGGCTAATTGAATCAGAAGGTTGGAAAAGACCTTGGAAGATCATCAAGTCCAACTAATCCCATCCTAAACTAAACCATATCCCTAAGTACCTCATCTACCCTTTTTTGAACACACCCAGGGAAGGTGACTCAGCCCCTCCCTGGGCAGCCTGTGCCAGGCCCTGACAACTCTTTCAGTAACAAATTTGTTTCTAATGTCCAATCTGCCCCTGCCCTGGCACAGCTTCTTGCCAGTTCCCCTTGTCCCATCTCCTGTCCCCTGGCTGAAGAGACCATCACCCACCTCTCTACAACCTCCCTTCAGGTAGTTGTAGGTGGGGAGAAGGTCTCCCCTCAGCCTCCTCTTCTCCAGGCTGAACACCCCCAGCTCCCTCAGCCGCTCCTCAGAGGATTTGCCCTCCAGCCCCTTCCCCAGCCTGGTTGCCCTTCTCTGGACTCGCTCCAGGACCTCAATGTCCTTCTGATGGTGAGGAGCCCAGAACTGGACCCAGCACTCGAGGTGCGGCCTCACCAATGCTGAGTACAGGGGCACAATCACCTCCCCAGACCTACTGGCCACACTGTTTTTGATACAAGCCAAGATGCCATTGGCCTTCTTGGCCGCCTGAGCACACTGCTGGCTCATATCCAGCCTGCAGTCAACCAGCACCCCCAGGTCCTTCTCTGCCTGACAGCTCTCCAGCCAGTCTCCCCCAGCCTGTAGCGCTGCATGGGGTTGTTCTGTCCCATGTGCAGCACTCTACACTTGGCCTTGTTAAACCTCATCCCATTGGTCTCAGCCCATGGGTCCAGTCTGTTCAGATCCCTCTGAAGAGCCTCCCTACCCTCAGGCAGATCAACACTTCCTCCTAGTTTAGTGTCATCTGCAAACTTAGTGAGGGAGCATCCAACCCCTTCATCCAGGTCATTGATAAAGATGTTGAACAAGACTGGACCCAGGACTGAGCCCTGGGGGACGCCACTCGTGACCGGCCTCCAGCTGGATTTTGTTCCATTCACTACCACCCTCTGGGCTCGGCCGTCCAGCCAGTTTTTAACCCAGCTGAGGGTCCACCTGTCCAGGCCAGTGGCAGCCAGTTTCTCAGTCAGAATTCTGTGAGAAACCGTGTCAAAGGCTTTACCAAAGTCCAGGTAGACACATCCACAGCCTTCCCCTCGTCCAGTAAGCGGGTGAATAGCACAGTGAGTAATGTTGTCATCTTATTCTTGTATAACAGATAATATCAATGTCATGATAATGACCAGAAACTTAATTTCTGGTTTGGATTTTAAGGGAATGCAGGAAGCTGGCTCTAAAGGGGTTGGGAGTGGGAAAGAAACAAACAAACAGGGTATTTTACCACTCACAGTGTGCTGAGAAACTTAGTGAATGCAGCTTGCATAGCCTTGCATTGGTGCACATAAACAGGGAGGGAAGCTGCTCAGTCCACTTTGGTCAGTCAACAAGAGAAGGAGAAAGAGTCAGTGAAAATGAGTTGCAAATCAGCTGTGTCTCAGACCAGGCAGCTGGTTTTCTTCATATTTTAATTTATATCCTGAAACACGAGGCCACTGGAAAGCAAATGACCAGCAACACAATAGTTTTGCTATCCTGAACAAAAGCACAGCCTTTCAGAAAAATTCAGCACTTTCACTGAAGGAAAAGATAGTACAGATTCCAATTTCTTTTTTTTTTTTAATGTGACTAAGCAAGTGATAAATGGGGAATTATTGAACAGCTATTTTTTTCTGAACATTTTCTTGGCATGGCTGATGTGCAGCTTCTCCAGTCGGGTTACGGTGTAAATTAAAGTTATTTTTCTTGGTAAGGTTTGTTACATATTTATAATATGTCTACAATTCACACAGAAAGTGGAGACTGGGGAATGAGACCCTGAATAGTCCTATGCCTTCTATTAATTATCAGCTAAAGCATATAGAAGAACCTTCCACTCATATAGAAATAAATCTTGACTATCAATGAAAAATATGATTATTTAGTGTTGTCTGGCTAGGAACCAATTATGGATGGTGTATTTATTTTAAACATAAGATGCACACTAGAGATCTCCAGGACAAAAATGAGCTGAACTTGGCTGAGCACTGAATGGGAAAAATAATGATCCGTGTTATATGTCTTGTGTACTGGAGACTACAGATGAGGGATTAAAAAATTAAGGCCATGGCTATTTACCCTGCATGGCACAGATTGCTCTGAGTGTTATCTGAGCACTGGCACGCAGCAGAGAGACATTGCTGGTTATCTGTGATTTCAGTACATGTTCTGTACTGCAAAAGGATGGCACAAGGTATGAGTGTGGGGCACGTCAAAACCAAATGCCAGCCTTGTCCCTCGAACTGAACTCCTCTACATGCCAGGTAATGTGTGTGTGGGGGTTCATCCATGGGCATGTAGAAATTGAGGTGGGGAGGAGGAGAAACTCTTTTCCAAAGGAGATGGCTGTTGAAGATGGTTTCTAGTTCCCTAAGAACTGGTAGCAGAATATGAAGCAAAACCATAGAAGTAGATCCCCATCCACTTACTTGGGAGAGAGAAGCTAAAGAAGCCAGTTTGCTTTTGCATAGGGTATCTCCAAGATCCTTTTTGTTTACTTATGTGTATCAATGCTGAAGATGATCAAAATTCCCTGTTGCAACCCACCTTTGACCCAATACATTACTGTATTGCTCTCTACATCCTCCATTGCATGTGTTTAGACAGGACTTCTGAAATACCTTGCCTGTGTTTCCTGGGAGGAGCCAGTGGCCTGCAGAGAACCTCTTCTGTCTCAGAAAACCAGGGGTCTGCACACAGTGTTTAGTCATCCCATGTTCTGAACAAACCATACGAATGACCTTTCCCCACTGGTAGGTAGGCTTTTGCTGCTGGAAGTTAGTTCTCAGGCAGTTTTATGTCTTGTCAGTTTGTCTGTATTTACACTGCCCATTTTAATTTTTCTCCTGGTGGGATGAGATCTATCTGTGGGGGGGGAGTCACTCTTCTTAGGACGTTTCCAGAAGGATTATTTCTGGCTGGTTTCCCATAGCTGAACCCTTTCACTTCCCTGCCACTTCTACTCTGGTTTTGGGTGGCAGCCTTTGTTTATTGCTTGGAACCAACAATGCCAGAAGAAGAGACATTAACATCCTGCAGTGCAAACCAGCTTTTAAGAATTAAACTCATTTCATTAGTAGCAACTGGGAACCACGAGTAGAGGCTGAGCATCTGGGTGAGAACTGAAGAGGATGAGCCACTGGGGAAAATCTGTGCCAGGAGTACATCATCATCAACAGTGATGCCCATGCTACTGGGATCACTGGTAAGGACCAGATCTTTGAAAGCTATTTAATGAAGTTAAATAAGATCCAGTCACAGCAACCAACTATCTATACGTTGCTGAAGTCCTGGGATTGGTTTCATAGAAGTCTTGGAAACCAAAAGCACTGCAAAACAAAAACCAGGAGGAGTTAAACTATTTTATGGTTTCTTATTAGAAAAAGTGATATTATAATAGTTTTTTTGTTGCACAATAATTGGCATGTTTATGCACATAAGCAAACACCTTTTGCAAAGGGACCAATACAGTTACAGGATTTATGCAATCATACTAAAAATTATTTATCCAGATGATACAAAACTTAGTGAAGAGCTGACTCCTTAATCCCTGAGGATATTGGTTTCATAGGATCCGGATTTCACTCTCATTTCTTAGTCACTGACATACTCTGGTAAAATCATTAATTATTGTGTCTGATCACCCCATGCTACACTGACATGCAATTTTCTAGCTCGTAGGCAGCAGTCACAGCAGGACAAAGGATTCGCTATTTTTAAGCAAAACAAAGTGAAAATATTTTCATGGCCTTTTGGATATTGCAGTAGCCCTTAAAGAGCTTAGTGATGATGCAGTTGGAATTAAGGTGGAAGTCTCAGGTAATATATTTGTGGTGCTTGCTGTTATGAGTGTGTTTGGTTGTCTTCCTTCTCAGTGAGTCTGTAAGCCACTTGTACAAATCACTGAGATCCTGTAGCATGGCACTGGGGAATCTCTGTCTAAGTGAATATGTAAAACTCATTCCTTAAAGCCAACAAAATGAAAGGAGGAGATCTAAGCTTTAAAACTGTTTAAAATAGCCACCTTGGTTTTACTGTCACCTCCCTGGGAAGTAATAAAGAGAACAGATAAAAGTGGTTATGAATTGTAGGAATAAACAGAGTTATGAATTGTAGGAATGAACAAGGGCAGGCTAGTTTTTTCCTCAGGAGTGTGGGCTGGTGTCCATCAGGCAAAATTGTTGAGTAACAGAAATACCACACTCCCCCTGCCATCTGTACAAAATGGGATGGACTTAAACCGCTTATTTCTCATTCTCCAGCCATCTCATCCCCTGCCACTGCTTCATTTCCTTGTGCTATGCCCCTTACCACGCTTTATTTGCTAGCCACTGCTAGCAGCAGCAGCAACAGCAGCGGCTCCCTGTCAGTGCCAGGCCATGTTCTTCTCCAAAGCAGATCTTCTTGTGGCAGTGTTATACCTACCACAAAAGGAACATCTGCTCCACGCTGCTCCTTCCTTGCTCAGGCAGCCCTTCTTGTTTCAACCTACCCCAAACTTCAATATTCCTCCAATATACTATTTCCACCACTGATCTTTGCATGCCTTTGCTGAGCTGCTGCTGCTTGGCACACAGAAACAGTTTTTTCTTCTGCATTGGGGGTCAGCAGTGGGTTTTGGGTTCCTAGTAGCAGCTACTGGGTGCTATTTTAGTCAGATGAGATAAGAGATATCCCCTATGCTTCCTCTGAATCCTCCTGGACAGGCTACACATCACCTGGCTTGTATTGGCCATCATCTTGTGAAATCCTAAAGGATTTTAAAGTGGCACTAGGCTCCCATGTTTAAATACCTGAATAGCTCCCCAGTTGTGGTCAGCCAGCTTCTTTCTCCAAAATTCCACATTATCCTTTGTTATCAGATCTCATAACTTGGCTGTACCCAGTATTGTTCACAAACATGCAATGCACAGTATCTCAGTAGTAGGAATTCTCATTGCTCGCATGGAGCCATGGAAGCTGCTAAAGCAACTATGCTGTTTATTATGCCAGCCCATGACATGACCTGCTGGTCTAATGTGTGCATCTTCTTACCCCTACAGACTTCTTGTGCACGGGTTCAGAGCAAAACCCTTGGAATAAGGATGGTTTTCTCAGCACAGAGCTGTACTCCAAGGTGTGAGTAAGGGCAAATTGTCAGTCCCCAAAGGGCTGTCCAATTATACTAGTCAATTTTCAGCTCACCTATTTGTCTC
Source organism: Porphyrio hochstetteri (assembly GCA_020800305.1). NCBI lineage: Eukaryota > Metazoa > Chordata > Aves > Gruiformes > Rallidae > Porphyrio > Porphyrio hochstetteri. The sequence goes on from CM036908.1 coordinate 3,207,935, forward strand.
TGTCACTTGCTTAACCATTCTGTACTGTTCTGTTTGGAGATTATATTATCCATTTTGAACTCAATGCCACTGTTCACGTTGCCTTGAATGGAAGGTGGCCTGGATTTCAACTGGATGTATAAATTGCATGTAATTACACACATAAGAGCCTTTTGACAGTCTTCCAAATTCTTCCATTCTTTCCAGAGTAAGTTGTGACATACCTTATCAAGAGGAGAGTAACAAATTGTATCAGATCTGGCCAACCTTTTAAAATAAAATGTTGGAGCTGAGATCAAGTATCATATCCTTATGTTAAATAGCGAATGTAGATGTTACACAGATAGAGATTTTCATAACTCTTGCATCTATTATCATATCCAAGTTACTATTTATATTAAAAAATAGGTTTTACTCCAACACCTGTTCTTATGTGGTGTATTTGATCCTGTGCCTCTATACATATATTGTGTGTTTATTAGCAGGAACTTGGGGACTAGTTTATTGATAAATGGTATTGATAAGGCAGGCGAGAGGCAAATAAATTATCTGGACAGAAGGGCAGTAAAACCATCCTGCTGCACCACAAAAGTCTGTACTCCCCATATACCACAGGGAGATTGCTTTTGGGTATTTCCAGATTCTTCCACTACATCCCTCCACCTCTCATGAAGGCAGGCTTTCTTCTTCAACCTTAACATGCAGAAAAATAACAACATAAAAATTGTCCTCCTCTGTTCCCCCACATCCCCCCCACCCCAGCCTACCTGTGGCTACAAGTGTCACTGAAACAGAAAGTGCTGTTTATCCATTTGGAGAAAGGAGACATCTTTGATTAGCAGGAATCTCTTGTCTCTAGCTTGTAAGGTCTTTGAGAAATGGCCTGTCGCTCATTATATGTGTACAGCATTTAGCACAGGGGGGCTGCCCCACTGGAGGCCGGGGGGTGGTACTGCAATATAAATGTGGCTGTGCAGGTTTGTGGTAAGATGATGAAGTGCACGGCCGTGCAGCATCATTTATCACACAGCCTTCACTCCAACAAACAAAGCATGGAATGTAATCATTTCTAAAGATGTATATTAGTGAAGTTGTATATTAGTTTTCTTCCTTTTTGTCTTATTTAGGGGGGGAAACACTGTGGTAAATTGCAATTAAGAGAGTTGGCACTATTAGAAAACAGGGCTGCAGAAAAAGTATTGTTTTGAAATACTAAAATGCTTAAGAAAGCTTCATGAGAGGAGGCTGAAAAACACTTGATGATAATCTGCCCCCAGTCGAGGAAGAGTAAGATGATGCTGATAAAGTCACATTCAAAACTTGAGCCTTTCTCTGTGGTGCTAGGATTTTTTAATTAATCAGCTTTCCAAGTGTGCCACAATTTATATCTGCATTTGGCATTTAGTCATTGGCAAGATAGTAAACTGTATTTAGTAATCTTGCCAATTCCTCGTGTATCTCTTGACAGACAGGCGGGAGCTGTACATCTGCCTGAAGCCAAAGAGGTCCTCTCACACCTGACAGAAACCTATCATCATAACCAGACCAACAGAAACCATCTCCCACAGGCAGTGGTCCTGTGATAGCAATGCACAGGAGAACTGGAAAGGGTGGGAAAGGGAGAGCTCGATAGGAAAGAGTCTGCAGGATAGACTGGGATAGGGAAGGCATGTCTGAGACCTCTGGGAAGGCGCAGGGATAAAGGAGGCTGTTTCCCACAGACCTGAACGTGCAAATGGCCTTTGTCTCTCACTACATCTGTCTCCCACAGGGAGAAGTCTGGCATCTCATCTCCTGGGTCACTGGGAAGGAGGGGGCTTGCCAATGCATGTGTGACGGGGAGCTCCCAGGTCCTCCTCACACCCACCACTTACCCTGCTGCTAAATGCAATATGCTTTGCTGTTACCTAGCCCTAATTTGTTAACTCGTTATGAAGAACTTTATCACTATAAAGAGAAGATTCATCTGCAGAGTTGAAAGGCTTGTTCCAAATGTGAATATTCCACATGAAAGAAATTCTCTTGTTTCAAATCATTTGCATTTCCCTTACATGTTATTGATCTGATTGAACAGTTCCCAGATCAAAGGCACGCTGGTAAATGAGCAGCCAAGGTGGCAATATGCGAAGTGGACAGCTGTTAAGAGAGCAGCTTAAATAATTGCTCAAGAATTTATTGGGCAACATGATTAATGATTATGGAAATATGATGACATGATACCAAAGAGTAGTGTGCAGTGATTGATGGGGAAGTTGGATAAGGCCAAGCTTAGGTGCCAGAGTATGGGAAACAGAAACAGAGCTACAGAGCTTGCAGTCACAGTGTATGTGGTGCTTTGTTGGTAGGGAATTTTGATACTTGTTTCTGTCTTAGGATAGAAACTCAAACTGCCAAGTGTGTAGTATTGCTTCTGTAATAAGGAAAGGGAAAATCCTCCTGCTAACAGTGCGTTGTAATAGCAGGACTGATTCCAAGAGACACCCTCAGTATTTAAAAAATAAATAAATCTTTTAAATCCCCACAAATCTTACTGGGAGCCCACGCTGCTGTTTTAATTAACACCTGAAAGAACTATACATAACACATTAAAGGAGAAAAAGATCTGTTTGTGGAACTGACAGTAGTTTGCATGCAGACAGCTTTTTTCCCTGTCTATTTTTTTGCCCTTAAATTCCAGCACTCAACAGTAGCATAACACAGGAGATGGGAAAGCAGAGGACAGAACTGCAGGCTAGAGCTACTCCACTGCAAAAACACTGCAGGCTCTTGGAGTTCATTCCCTGTTGAAAGTTGATGAAATTCCTATTCACTCTGTGCAGGTGGGTGGTGCAAACCATCCTCCTCCTTCAGACTTGCTTGTTTGAAAGCTCATGAAATAGAAGGCAATATTTGAAAAATTAATGAACAGCTATTATAAAATGTGAAACATTAGCAGACAGTTTTTGAGGTGAAATAAGGCAGTGAAATCCTCAGTGTGAAACCCTGTCCAGGAAAATGGAGTGCAAAATTGTTACTGACTTTAGCATGGGGAGGATTCTATCCTGGGTTTTGTTCTGATTTTGTTTGGTTGGTTTTAGTTTTAAATTATGTTTCCTGTATTGAATATACTTGAATATAAATAGGAACCTACACTGTATTTCAGACACACAATTTCTGCGTGCCAGAGACTTGGCTGCTGCAAGTGAGGGGACCTCATCAAAATTTTCAGTTGTGTTGCAGTAGATGACAGCTATTAGGCCCAGAACTCTAGATCCTGCCATTAGATGGTTGTGGTATGACAACAATTGTCATAGCTTTAAAAACAGAGTGATGTGGGTAGAGCTATTTAAATGAAAACAACATTGCTCATGCTAGGCAAAGCAGACAGCTCTGGAAAGAAATATCTATATTTGAAACCTTGGAAATGTTGTTAATCTCTTCAGGGATGTGAGAACAACAGAGATGGTGTAGGATTTGAGAGAGATATCAGGAAGCCTGGTATTTTAAAACCATAATCTAGTTCACAAGCCTCGAGAGTGAGTATTAGTGAGACTACAGTTTTGGAGAGGAGTTTTCACGACAGAAGGCAAGAGGTGGAGTTGAAGCATCTGTTGCCATTTAGGGACAGCTTCACCTGCAGCCTCAGGTGACTTCCTTGGTGTTATTCAGGGTGCAGGATTATGTGATGGGTCAAAATCCTCATGTTTAGTTGCAGTCATGCTCGAATGCCCTGAAAATTTGTCTCTCTTTTTAATCCATCACAAATACCCTGCACCCCATCACTCTTCACCCCAGGAAGCCCACACCTCATTTTATAGCACGCAGGTGCCAACACTGCCTGGCCATTGTGAGAGCTGGTTTGAGGCAGCTGCAAAGAAAGGTTTGCTAGAGCATTCACATACCATGTCTGTCACTTCAGTATTTTTCAGTGTGCAGCCTTTAAGTACCATGTGGCAAGGCCCAGGTCTGCCAGAGTGCTTCTGCATGCTGTAGCCATGGTGTTAGACAGAGACCCAGCATTTATAACCTTGCACACATCTGGAGAAAAAAAATACTATAATCCTTGTGTGTTTTCATCTGGTTCCAGAGATTTGTTCTTACTGGGTTTCTTCTGAATCACAGAGTGCTGGCACTGGCTTTTTATCTAATTATATTTATAACCAGCATCAAATCTGGGCTGGCCCCACCTGGCTTCTGCAATGCACCATGACAAATTCTGTGGTGCACTGGGATTTCCACAGTGGCATTCTTTTAAAACAAAAACAAACAAAAGGGAAAGTTTTCTATTGATTTAAGCGTGATCAGGACAATCTTGTTTATTGACTTTGCCATAGCATTTCTTTTGAAATACTTTGTTGACTGTTCTGATCATTTCAGTTCTCGTTGTTTCTCCAACTGTGGGTTGTGCAAACCTGCACTGGAGAAGTTTGGGAGGCATGTTACTACCACTGAAACTGTGTGTGGGTCAGCTGAGGTCTTGTGCCCCAAGCTGAGGTTGGACATACTTATGATGTTCTTGTTTCAATAAGGCCTGACTGGCTGGTGCTCTGACCTTTCCTGCACTCTGCCAAGACCATACCTAGCTCGTTTCTGGCCAGCCCAGATCTCACATCCCCTGGTAACCCCACCCGTGTTCCAGGTTCCTGGGACACCCTCTCCCCCCCCACATACCCCAACGAGGATGTCCTGCTCCCAGGTCTCCTGCAACACATGAAGGGAGCAGAGAAACAGGAGGGGATTCAACTTTTTAAAAGGATAGACAATGACAGGACAAGGGGAATGGATTAAAACTAAAGGAAGGTTTAGATTAGATCTTAGGGGGAAGTTCTTTCCAGAGAGAGTGGTGAGGGGCTGGAACAGGCTGCCCAGAGAGGGGGTGGGTGCCCCGTCCCTGGAGGTGTTCAAGGCCAGGTTGGATGGGGCCCTGGGCAACCTTGTGTAGCTCCAGGCCTGAGGTTGGTGGCCCTGCCTGTGGCAGGGGGGTTGGAGCTCTCTGATCCTTGGGGTCCCTTCCAACCCAAACCATTCTATGATTCTATGAACACCTGGAGAAGCAGGGGGATGGCTCTGCCATTGCCTGGCCCCTGGCCTGCTCCTGCTAGTCCCTGACTGCTGGGTGACTGGGCAGCCAAAGCCATTTTTCAGCCTGCCTGTCTTCCTGGCTGTGGTTGCCCCATGAGGAGCGCCTCACACATTTAATGGGAAATTGTGTAGTTCCACTCCATTTTATATTTCTACTTGAGAATTTAATTTTTTCATGTAGTTATCTGAAAGTAGTTATTTAGCTGCAGGACAGGAATTCAGGTAAGAATGTGTGATCAAACAGTTCATCTGTGACTCTAGCTTTAAGCTCAGGTTAAACGGCTCTAGCTGTGTCTGGTTACTGAAATCAAATTATTAGTGAAAATATTAACAGGGCTAATTTGAATCAGTGTAAATGACTGATTAATACTGTAGGCATCATAAGAACCCAGGAGCCCAGGCAAAAAATGATTTTTTTTCCCCATGAAGTACTCTGCAAAGCTATGCAGGATTATTAATGGAATAGGAAGCATTTGGCACCTTCTGGAAGACAGTGAGCTTGGTAATGAAGCTCCTTTCACAGAACATGAGAGCGATTTGCAACACAGGAATCCCTCAATCATCCCCAGCTTGTGGGTGCTTGTTGGCACAATGACTCTGATAGCTTCAAACCAACTTCTGACAGAAAGGTAGGCAAATCATAAACCAGCGCTGCTACTCTTTGCACACTTGCTGGAAACTCTACCAAAGGGCTGATGACTGAAAAAGGAAATGAGTGTGAAGAGTAAGGCTCAGATCCAGAGAGGAATAGGTTCGGTTCTGCCTCAGAATTGTGTCTGGTGCTGGGCTTCCCCCTTACATGACAGACGTGGACTCAGCCAAGTGAGTCCAGCTCAGGGCCATGAAGATGACTAAGCTGTTGGAGCATCTTTCATATGAGAGGAGGCTGGGACAGATGGTACAGTTAAGCCTGGAGAAGAGAAGGCGCAGAGGGGATCTTACCAATGCATATAAATGCCTGATGGGAAGGAATGAAGACAAGGGAACCAGACTCTTCTTAGTAACACCCAGTGATAGGACAGGAGACAATGGGCACATGAAATTCAATCTGAATTCAAGAAGACTTTTCTTCTTTTTTACTGTGCAGATGGTCCGACACTGGCACAGGCTGCCTAGAGAAGTTATAAGTCTATATCTAGGGAGATATTCAAAACCCAAACAGACTCAGTCCTGGGCAACAGGCTCCAAAGTGACCCTGCTTGAGCAGAAGGGTTGGACTAGATGGTCATAAGAGGTCCCTTCAAATTTCAACCATTTTGTTATTTCATGATTAAACCCCTGTATTCAGCTGCTGCTTGAAGTCAGCTGGTACATGCCCTGTCTTCCTGTGTATGCTGGCATCCAAGAACTTGAAAGTCCCTTAGCTTCCTGGTCTTCAACTTGAAAGTCCCTTAGCTTCCTGGTATTCAACTTGAAAGTCCCTTAGCTTCCTGGTCTTCATGCAGTGTTTCCAGTGGAGCGCTAGGAACCCAAAGCACCTTGCTCCATCCTGTGCATGGTATTTCAAAGGTACCTAATTTCCACTTCTGCCTGTGCACAGGAGTGCTTTGCTTCAGTACTGAGATGCTTCAGAAGCCAGGTACATAGGATCACAAACACAGAGTGTTACCCTCAGGTTTCAGAAATGGATTCCTTTGCTAGTCTGTTCTTGTTAAACCTGGTAAATGATCTGAGAACTAGCCACAGGGATCAGCTATGTGTGCCCATCAGCAGCTGCTCCTGTTTTCTATAATGTGTAGCTGAAGAAAGAGTAAGCATTGGCATGTTATATCTGCAGTACCACAGTGGTTCTCTCCGTCAGTTCTTAAAAACTCAAGTTAAATTATTTCCTCAGCTTGAGATAGCCAAACCCAAACCTTTCACTGCCCCAAAGTACCAGCTACAAAACTAGTCTATTGCAAAGTAGAAGCATTCTTCAATTTTTTGTTTAAATTACTCAAGTATACCTAAAATAACTCGTACTTTATTGTTCCTGGCTTGGAGGATGACAAACTGGCCTTAAAACCTGAAGCTTTTCCTGGGGTGTACAGCCCTTATCTAAGCCCAGTTTGTCTTGTAAAGCATCTACCTCCAAGTAGCCTACAGCCACGTTACTGGGGTATTCCTGTGGTGGGCAGGAGCTGTGAGTATAAATCCTAGCTAGGAAGACCTTGCAGAGCCAGGAATTAAACCACACAGCTCTGCCAAGCGTTCCCTAGTGCGGTGACTGTGTAGGCTGCGTGCTAGGTGTGAACGCTGCTGCTGCTGTTGAGTCTGTGCGTGGCATTCAGCTGTTCAGATGTTGAATCTGCAGCTGTGTGGACTCAGTTCTGGAAGGTGCAGAGCTGCAAGACGGGAGTTGCAACAGTAAATGACAAGTGCCTAAGTGTCCTTCTGGATCTTGGCTTTGGTGGCTTAATCTCCAGTATGTTTCCCCAGATCAGAGCTGAGGCACTTCATCAGAGATGCCCAGTGGGAGGAGGTGGCATCACAGTGCAGTACTGCTGTATTTGCTATTTGAATAGGTTGTAGTCATTAGTGTTGTCACATCCCTGGAAATTCACTCAAAGAAGACATTTGAAGGAGAGCCTCTTTCTTCCTGCACACACAAACAAGCAAAATTTTTTGATGATGCTTTCAGATAAACAGTCACAGCAAAGCCTCAGCTTCATTTTATCTCCATAGATAGCTCCAGGAAAAAAAATCAGCGCTTCTGCCTGCAGCCTAAACAACTCACTTTGCTGCCAAGTGCCATCTAAAAAGAGGAACAATATAAACTAATTTCATACCTATTCAGTTCAATAATAGGTATTGTTCTAACGATACCTCCAGTGATAAGAGACAGAACAGCTTATTTGCCATTGCTAAGCAACTGTTAAATCGGTGTGCAGAATTCAGTCAGCTCTAATGGGCTGATAGGAATCAGTGTCTGAAGTTCTTGTTTGCATTCTGAAGTCAACAATAATTGTCCTTCTCTATTAACATTCATTTAAGATATTTATGGCTGCACCAGATTCAATCGTGACTCTGTCTTAATGGTGTTCTGAATGGTCTGCTCTCCCTTAGAAAGAAATATTTAACCATAATGCATTAAACCACTTTAATCCACTTGTTTTGATGTAGTGATGAAGTGGCATAGAAGGTAACACAGGGAAAAGCAGGCAATAAGAAACACTGTGCAGAAATAAAAGCTGATTGAATGGTACCAAGTTTCAGGCAAGAGAGTTTCAGGTATTTAGGTAGGGATCTATAAATCACAATATGGCATTTGTGCCTGAGATGCAACGATATCTGCAAGCCCCCTCTACTTTTGGAGAGACAGAATCGAGGCAAGACAGACATAAAAGCCTAAGTGCATTAAACCATGGGATTTTTTCCCAACCTTAATTCATTAGTTCAGATTTTAGTAATTTGTGTGCATGATTTAGGAGAAGGGACTTTCTGGCTCTGATCGTGCCTTAGTGAGATAAGGAACGGGCAAATGAATAAATGCAAGAAAGAAATGTTGCATGAGAGGCTCCTGCATTCATAAGCGCTTCTTTTGAGCTGCAGAAGGATTTCTGTGACCTAAAAGGAGAATGCATTATCATGAGAGGATGATATCACTTCAGTTGCTCTGTTCCTTATCTGTAAGTAAAGACACACAAGTAAGTAACGACACATAAGCAGAGAGAATGAAGTCTTAGTGCTGCTGGAGCTGGAATTGTGTGCTTGGACCCAACACGGCTCCATTGCTTTTACGGATGTGTAAACATCTGATTGACACTCATGGACGTGAGCAATCCTGTCACATTCAGCAGAGCCACCACCGCTCCCTGTTCAGTAACCACTTCAATGCTCTGTTGGTGCAAGCTGAGAAAATCAGCACTTTGTCAGATGGAGCCCATGGAGGTGAAACCAAGATGATGAAGGGAGTGGAACCCCTTCCTTGTGAGGAGAGGCTGAGGGAGCTGGGCCTCTTCAGCTTGGAGAAGGGGAGACTGAGGGGTGCCCTTATGAATGTTTATAAATACTTAAAGGGTGAGAGTCAGGAGGGGGGAGCCAGGCTCTGCTCAGGGATGGCCAGTGACAGGACAAGGGGCAATGGGCACAAGCTGGAGCAGAGGAAGCTCCATGTGAATATAAGGAGGAACTTGTTCACTGTGAGGGTGGCAGAGCCCTGGGACAGGCTGCCCAGAGAGGCTGTGGAGTCTCCTCCTCTGGAGACATTCAAAACCTGCCTGGATACATTCCTGTGTGATTTAGTCTGGGTGATCCTGCTCTGGCAGGGGGGTTGGACTAGATGATTTTTTGAGGTCCCTTCCAAACCCTAACGGTGTATGATTCTGTGAAACACCGTTGCCTTGCTTAGCTCACTGTGCCTCACACTGTGACTTGCAAGAGCCAGGTCTTAGTGTAACGACAGAAGAACCAGAGCCTTGAAATAAGGACTTCAGCCAGTGTCTGAGTCAGAAGGCTGGCTCGTCACACCATGATATGAAAATGTGGGGGTAAAAAGTTGAGGCCGTCCCTCTGTGAAGCTTACGGCAATGTCTGAGTCACCACAGGACATGAGAAAGCTGCAGGCAATGACATGCAAAGTAGGCTAGGTCTGGCTTCTCCTCTTATATATATAACTCCTACGTTCGCATCTTCTCTGCTCCAGATATAAACCCAGGAAACATCAAAAAGCTGTTACTGAAAGCAGTGTTCTTATTTATTCATTTGTATGAGCCAAACATGACTTGAAAAATTAGCTATTTCCCACGCAAGCTTCAGTACAGGACCAGGCACTTCCCTGCCCGTACTGTTAAGACCATTTATTTCTGGACTCATTAAAAGGCTGTTTGCACCCCCTAGTGTATAATTTGCAAGAAATCAGGTTCTCCTAACAGCCTCAGCTGAAGGAGGATGCCTAATATTAAACTATAATCAAATCTCCCTGTTGCAGTCTTAACAACTGCAAGAGAAAGGAGTGTAAACTCAAAGATGATCCTAGGTGTAATCCCTCATGTCTCTGTACTCAACTGTAGGACCTGAAAACAGGTTCTACTGAGTTGGATTTTTGTCCCACTGGAAGAGATCAGGGATTTACAATAAAACAGCCAATTCAAACCCAGACCTTCCTGAAACTCAGAGATGCAGGTCTAGCTTCAGCTCATTAGTCAAATAATCTCTGTAGCTGTGTTTCACTGAAGGACAAGGATCTTTGGATCTGGACTTTACTCCAGTTAACAGACACTGAAAAAAAGAGGCATGCAGTTAATTGTGCTCCAAGAACTACTGCCCAGATTGTCACAGGTGAGGAGACTTTGAACTTCTGACAGTGGCCTGCATCCCACTGTCTGGAGTTAGGTCTTAAATCATCTTTGAAAAACTCTTTAAAACTGCAGATCACCTTCTCATTCTCCATATGTTACTTCACTTACACCAAGTTCTGTTCATCATGTTAAACAAGGTATAACCAGTCACTGAGATGAACCAACGTAGCCTGCCTTGTTTGGACCCAAAGTGACAGTTCAGCTCACTGTGTCTAGCAGAAGTCTGGAACCTGAGCAACACCCAGGAGCTCCTGGAACCAAACCAAACCCAAGTTCTGGCTTCTGGCTGTGAGTGTGGGGAGGGAATGGCTTATGGGTGCACTTTCAGGTGGGCCCCACATGGATTTTTGAGGGTTGGAATGTGTGACCCATGCCTTCACAGCACGCTCTGATCTATGCTTTTTGCTGACTGTCACCAATGCGGTCATGGGCAGGCTCTGACCTGACCAAATTACAGACGTGGTTTCAGGAATTCCCCTGCTCACACCTCCACTGAACACAGGAGTGAACCACTTCCCCTGAGGTGTCTGAAGCCCAAGAGCTGCAGCCTTGGCAAGCGGCTGACAATCAGAAAAATGATATTGCCAAGGGAAAAAAAAGTGGTCTGTTTTCATTATCCAAGCAGAATTAAATGAAAAAGCAAACAAACTGCATAAATGATGAAAATCAAATTAGATTTTCTTTACTTTCATTATCTAAGTAGCTTCTTATAACAAATGTATTCTAAAATATGAGTTTCAGCCAATGGTATTTACTATATTAAAACCAGACTGATTTTATTTACTGTACAATGCTTAATAGCTCCTCCAAGCCACTTTATTCTGTGATTTTAAATGAATTATTTGGGCTTTTTTCAAAACAAGAAACTTGGCTTTTTGACAGAAGGATCCTTAATAACTCACGCTGGAGATACTGCCAGGACCTGTGATGATGACTTTTGTCAGGTATTCTTTTCTTCAGGAAGAATGTAGCTGTGCTATTAATGTAGAGTTCTCTTTGCCATTTGTATAAATAAATAATGTAATAGATGAAGTGTCCCCAAAGAGTTACATTTCAAGGCTTGGTAGTACCACTGTGAGATAGAAAAGGTGAACATTATAATGACAATGCGTTTTTTAGGAGTATGCTAACAATAAGAAAATTCTACTGGCATGTGCAGATGTCAATTTTAAAAGCAACTCTCCAGCCACATCTATCTATTTAGAACCTGGACTAGTTATTTGCAAACTCTTTACTCTTTATTTTATCTTTCTATATCAATAAATTTCTGGTTTGGAGCCTTTCTTTTTCGCTGTCATGCTAGATACCCAAAGCTGTGGTATTTTTTACACAAAATTCCAGCTGGAAAACTATTGAAGTTTATAAAATCTTCATTGCAATTAGGAAAGTGTTGGGTTCGTGTGTCTCATTTGGAAGAACAGAGAGAAAAGTGCTCCCTGGTTCCTGCTGCAGATTCCACACTGGTGTTAACTCCTGACCACTGAGGTTGGGCTGCGATGGTATATTGCTTGGCCTTTAAATCGCTCAGTGGCTTGTGGCTGGGGTTCCTCGTCACAGGGTGCAGAAACACTGACAATCAGGCTGAGGTTCAGATGCAGCTTGACTTGGAGATGACATAGTCATCTGTTTGAAGTGAGTGGGTGGAGTTCTGATTTACAGTAGATATTGCTATTGACAGTAAGCGAGTAGGAGCAGGAGACTGCTTGAAGTTTCAACAAAAGGCCCAAGTGAACACCTGAATAATATTCCCATGCAAAACTGAGATGTTTTAGCATTTGAGAATATGGTGTTATGGTTACAGGGCCTGTTACTGGCACACAGAGCTCCTAGGTTTCAACCAGAATAGCCTCAGGACTCTAAATTAGCCACCTAAAAGCAGTGCAGAGGAAACAAGGAGAATTTTTATTACACTATAAAAAGAAGCCTTCTGTAAGCAAGCAAAATCTGCTCATCACACCTGTCACTTTTCACAGGAGGATGTCACCATGAAATGTAGGTAGAGTGATGTACTGCTTTCCCAAGGATTCAGCTGAAATCAAGTGAAGGAGTGGAAGACGTGATAATCCTCCCCCCGAAATAGTGAAAATAACCCAGGTATTTGGAGATATGATATGGCTTGTGATGAAATATAAACTGAACATAGAAACTGAAATAGGCCTTTGCTCTCAGGGCCCTCAAAGAGATTGTCATACTTTCCTGGGTCTTCCAATCATGCTTCCATAGGAAATGTTTCCATAGGAATGGCAGAGTGAGTTGCTTCTCCTTGGTATAATACTGCACCGTGCAAAATAAAAACTATAGGTGAAACAGGTCCCTGCATTCATCTTAAAGCCAGGATTATCTGAAATCATATTCAAGCTTTTAATTGTTTCTTTCCTTTTTAAGGGAAACCGGTCCTGCTCTCTTGCTGGTGAGGTGCTGTATGTCATTCAGTAAGTTATTCTCATCCCTTTTGCCTGTCTAATGTGGTATGTGGATAATAGGGAGCTTGTTTGCAGGGAGAATTCTCTCCCCCTGCTTCAAGAAGGCTGACGGACTCAAGCCTTTGCAAAGAGTCTAATGCTCAGTCAGACTTCCCAGCAGCCTCATGCAGCTATTATTCCAAGAGGCATCACCTTAAAGTCTTGGAGAGAAAGCATTATGGTTAATGTGGTTTGGCAAGTCAGTGTAATATTCCCTGCATTACCCTGACATGGTTTAATGGCACGAGCAGCATGCGCCCCGTGTCAGAGAAAATTACCTGTTGACCCTTGCTGTAGCTTGATGCCTTTTCTTAACTGGATAACTATGAAATGGTGTGGAAAGTCTTATATGAACTCGTGTGTCGTGTGTGTCCCAGCTCTGCTGCCTAGGGAACTTATTTCCTATCAGCTTGCCTATTAAAAAAAAAGAAACTGGCTTTTGTGTTTTCATTTACAACAGTTTTATTTTATACACACAATGCAGCTGCCCAGCAAGCCTTCCTCCTGGCCCACCCTCCTAATGGAAGTGAATACAGAAAGAGTAAGAGAGGGAAATGCAAAGGGACTTTTTCGTTGTGATGGGAAACAAAGAGACTGTGGCAGTCCCTTTGCAGGAAGGAGTCTTGGCCCACTCTCAATAAGTGGCACGGTGAGCACACAGGTGATGTCTATAGCTGTGTCAATGTGAGAGAACTGCATTTACCCCTGCATGAATAGATTAATTGTGAGTGACAGCTGGAAAATTACTTTAATGTGTTTGAAAGACACTGGATGATGTCAAAATCCTCTGTTGACTCACAGCAGAAGCATGTCCTCTTCCAAGAACCTCACACCTGACCAAGGGACCAAATGTTATAAATCTGCAAGGCAAATCAATTTGTTCCTTGGCTCGTCTGCTCAGACTGCCAGGAAGATTCCCAGTCAGTCCCAGCCCCACTGATGGCTCCCGAAGTGCACACAGCTTCAGAGATGTGACCACACAACTTACCACTTAGAAGCTGGTTATTCCCTTGCTTTGGTGGGAATTTAGGCAGCTGGTTGGGGTGGCTCTTTGGAGCCTCATGTACTGACACTGCAAACACATCTGTTTGGACTTTGTCTCCTCGTTGCCAGGAGACTTCCTGTTCAGATTCCTGCGTCATGGCTCCAGCAGGAACCTTCTGCTTTGCCCAGCAGAGGAGGTTTTGCCCAGGGAAAGAGGCATCTGAGTGCAATGAAATTGAGGAATAAGAGATCAGACACTGCTGCCCCCAACCCACAGCCTCGTGTCACAGGTCCTAACCCATGCGATGACCTGATGAGCTCAGGAGCAGGACCAGTCCACGATCCAAGGCATGTGGCTAGATGTGACTACACTTAAGCTCAAAGCCTGTAAGAACTTGAAAGCTTTAGGCAGAGCCTCCAACACAATAAAGGCAGGCACGCCACCCACTCATGCACAGGGATGCTATTTTTGCAGTATGTTGTACTCATTAGGAATGAATGTCAGTGCTTGGAAAAGGTGGAAAACAGTAAAGAGGCAGGTCCTCAGTACCCCCCTTTGATGTCTCAGGTAACATGAAAGGCAGCCTGTGTCACTGTTCTGGTACTGTGACATTAAAAAGAAATCAAAAAAGAGAGAGAAATCATCAATCATAGAGGAGATCCCTGCAATTTGGCAGTGCTCCTGATTCACAAAGATACTTTTCTGGTTTCTCCCATTAGCCTGACTGCAATAGGTACAGAACCAGATTATTTATCAGCCCGGAATATTAACTTTCCCAGCATTAATGTTTTGGGGGCGTTCAAATGAAGAGCACTAACAGAAAAATCTTTTCAATCCTTTCATATGAAATCCTGTTGAAGAACGGCTAAAGGAAAGGGGGCACGACCCCCAGGATATGTTGTACAAGCCAGGCTCTGAGGGTCACAAATACACAGTTATGGAGTGGGCCTGTTGGTAGTGGCTTGCCAGCATAACTTGGCAAAATCAGGGAAACAGGAAACAAACAACTCAGCGGAACTGAAACCCAAGAGGAAGAGGAAGAAGAGCTATGTTAATGTAACCTTTGGAGCTTAGCCAATGAGCAGTTGACTTGTAGGCATAATTAGTGAGGGTATAAAAGAGGGTGATTGGGCAATAAAAGGGGAGTTTGCTTCACCACCCTGAGTCGACTGCTGGCCTCCCTGCGCTGATACCTCCTCTCTGGGGGGGATTCCCTCCCCCCGCAAAATGGCGCCCGAACACGAGATTGGACGCCCAGCGAGCTCCTGAAACCACGGCCGAGGGCCTCAGCGAAACTCTGGAGAAAAAGCAGCTGGAAACAATCACTGCTGCAGCCAGATCTCTCATCAAGTCAGCGGAA
Source organism: Porphyrio hochstetteri (assembly GCA_020800305.1). Lineage (NCBI taxonomy): Eukaryota > Metazoa > Chordata > Aves > Gruiformes > Rallidae > Porphyrio > Porphyrio hochstetteri. The sequence continues at coordinate 3,223,061 of CM036908.1, forward strand.
AAATTAAGGAGGAAACAACACTTTGCCGCAGTACACCTGATAAGCTGTTACAGCTGTGGGGAATAAGTTATCTAGCGAGGAACGGGCTGTAGTCAGGATTCTAGCAAAAATCCTTTCAAAGAGAAGCATAAAATATGGTGACTCGATGCTGAAGTGTCTGCTGCAGTGGTGTTGTGATCATGGAGTTTTAGTCAAACTGCATTTAGTGCTCAGCATAAACACCTGGCAAGGGGTGGGGGATAAATTATGGGATGCGGTCTATAGGGGAGGCAAGAAGGCAGAGAGACTTGCTGCTGCTTCGAATCTTGTGCATCCTACTCTGGAGGACATAAAAGTGAAGCAGACAGACGCTTCTAGAGCTGTCAAAACTCCAGCGGCGACTGCATGCCCTGATGTAAAGTGTTTGAGCCCGTAGTCCTGGGAACGCCCGCCCCCCACCCAAAGACTAGGAATAGGAAAAGACAGGGACACGTGGAAAGGCACGGATCTGAATTTCGCGGGAGACGCGGCACGGCTAGTCGCGGTAATTGGTAAGATACGGAGCTGGATTTCGCGGTGGGACGTGGCATGGTTGGACACGGGGCCAAATTTCGCGGTGGGACGCGGGGTGGTTAGACACGGACAAAGAAGAAATTGCACGCAATGGATGAAGAGGTAGAGCTCTTCTTATTGCAATGCTTTTTAGAAAAGCGGGGACTAGACTGTATCAAACAAGTATCAGGACACATCACTTATGGGGTAGCTAACGGATTTTTTGGTGAGCCACAGCTATATTTTGATGAAGGAGAGTGGAGAAAATATGGGGACTGTCTTTGGAACTTGGTAATAGATGGGGATAAAACTGCAGAAAAGTTAATGAAGTCATGGTGGGAAATTACAAATTGTCTCAAGCGGTATAAGGTAGAAAAGCAGTTAGCGGCGGTTGCGACGCGGCAGTTAGGTTCGCAGCCGCAGGATTCCGACGGATTGTTTGCCATTGGGAGCGACTATTTGCCAATACCCTTGACTGGGGGCCCGGTGTCGGTGCGACCACCGTGCCCAGTAGGACCTCCGCAAAAGCCGGGGGAGTGGGAGACTTGGCCAACCGCGCCGCCCGGCCCGCCCATGGCAGACGCGGAAACGCAAGTCTCCGAGTCAGAGTGAGACTCCTAGAGACTAAGAGGAGAGAGCTGAGCAGCTCATCCTATGGGAACGAGGGCCACGGAATAAGGAGGTGCAGCGCACAGGGGCAGCTAGGCGATTTCCACAGCAGCCGCCCCAACGTGTAACATCAGAAGTGGGAGAACCACCCCCTCCCCCCACCTATACGGACTGGATGTGACAATTTGCGTCTTGCACTGTTGTTTGTCTGATGCATTGGTTGGTTTGTATCTGCTATAGGTTCAGGGATGCGTTTGTCCACTGAGAGCAAGGCTGGTTATTAAGCAAAAGGATTTTTGATAGCGGCCATTGATAGTGGGAAGCTTACTTTAAGAATTTAACCTGGAAAACAGAAATCTTCGTTTGGGCTGATTAATGTCTGCTTACTCAAGGAAAAAAATTGCCCACTTATAAGATTCAATATGGGAGCACCTGATTAAGGGTCATATCAAGCCTTCCACAAGTCTGTGGAACATGCCAAACTTTTTCACAAACAAAAACGGGGAGAGAAGGGTATCTCTCCGGCTGATTGATTAAACAAAGCTCTTTACGTTTTGAACTATTTATGTCTGCCACAGAACAGTTTGGTACCTTCAATGGTGAAACATGCAGGAGGTTTAAAAGAAGGTTTAAAAAAAAAAGGGGGGAGGACAGAGAAAAAAAAAAGTTAATGTTAGGTGTTCGTAAAAAATGAAGTTGCAGGTACTAACTTGGGGAAGGAGATCTGCCTGTGTCATTACAGATACAGGAACCAAGTGGATAAAGCTGTGGATCCAGAAGAAATCAAGCTTGCATGAACCAGGACAGGATCCTGATCATCAGTAACTGAAGTCAGGTGTTTCAACTGCAGCCACAGTGGACTATGAATTTTGCCGTGGGACATTTGAACCATTCTAACAGTCTTTGAGATATGCATGTATTTGTGGTAAATGAAAAGTAGAGAAATAGTGATTTTTGCGCAGCCTAAGATCGCAGATTGTGTGAGGTTGAAGTTATCTGCACTTCTGACACTTCTGATTGGCAAAGCAAACAAAGAATCTGGTTAGCCACTCTCAGTCAATTCATGCCAGCATTCAGAAATTAATAGCTCAAACACAAAAGTTACAACACGAAAATGGATTGTTTGGATCAGACAATTGGTTTCAAGAGTGGGAAATTTCAGGATGGATATTGTCAGTGGTCAAACTTGGATTATTTGATTTGGCAATTACAGTACTTGTCTTACTCTTACTGCCATGCTTATTGAGCTTTCTGCAAAGGGCCCTTGCAGAGACCTCTAAAAGCAGTTTTGGTAACGCAGATACTAAAAAAAACCCCAAAAATTATCAGGGAGGACAGCAGGCCTGCTGGCAGCCTGGCTCTCCTTGCAAAGACACAGGCCCCGACAGTATCCTTGAATTCCCACGAGACAGGAAAATTACTCACGCTGAGAGGTATTTGGTAATCGCATTTTCAAAACATAGTGGCCTTGAAGGCAGGTGGACAGACTGCCTTAAACCAAGAAGGAGTTGTGAGAAAGTATTTGGAAGTAAGTGAGTATGTCAAGAACCAGCTGTAATAAGATGGCCAAAACACAGCAGGTGTGCAGATAACTTTTAGTCATCTAAGGTAAACTATTAATTAATCATTCTGGTGTGAACAGTGTGTGTAGCCAATTAGCAGTTTTCAGCTCACCACATTTGATAGTATGACTTTTCGTTTACAGGATGGCTTTTAAATATAGTTAAATAAGGATTTATGCTTTTATTAGTAGTTTTTGCCTTAGTGTTATTTTTGCCGTGTATGTCGCAGTGTTTTTCTTGCAGGATGGATAATGCCTTTTGCAAAAATGCTACTTGGCCAACTGTCAGAAGATACGGACATTGTTTGACACGCCCTATGACAAACCGACCAGCAACTGATTTTTGTTATGAGCACAAGGGCACGGCTGTGAGGACGTGGAGGGCATCTGTTGTTTTAACCTGTCGGACCACAGTAGCTCAATCCAAAAACAACTGACTTGGCTAAGAGATCACGCAAATCAAGGAACAGCAGAAACAAATCCGTTTGACCAGTGTTTAAAATCAATGTTTAGTGGCCTTTCCCCTTGGGTTTTGTCTGCTGTTAAAGAAATATTGCGATTTGTAGGAATTATTCCGTTACTAATGATAATGGTAAGATTAGCATATAATTGTATTGTAAATAATGTGACAAAAATAACTAACAGAGCCTTGCTTGTACAAAAAGGGGGAGTTGTTGAAGAACAGCTAAAGGAAAGGGGTTACAACCCCCAGGATATGTTGTACAAGCCAGGCTCTGAGGGTCACAAATACACAGTTATGGAGTGGGCCTGTTGGTAGTGGCTTGCCAGCATAACTTGGCAAAATCAGGGAAACAGAATCACAGAATCACAGAATCACAGAATTGTAGGGGTTGGAAGGGACCTCGAGAGATCATCGGGTCCAACCCCCCTGCCAAAGCAGGCTCCCTAGCTCATATTGCTCAGATAGGCGTCCAGGCGGGTCTTGAATATCTCCAGTGAAGGAGACTCCACCACCTCCCTGGGCAGCCTATTCCAGGGCTCCCTCACCCTCACTCTGAAAAAGTTCTTCCGCATGTTGGTGCGGAACTTCCTATGCTCCAACTTGCAGCCATTGCCCCTTGTCCTATCCCCACAGACCACTGAAAAGGGGCTGGCTGATTCCCCCTGCATCCCCTGCTTCAGATAATTATAAACTTTGATTAGGTCCCCCCTTAGTCTTCTCTTCTCAAGGCTGAACAGTCCCAGCTTACTCAGCCTTTCCTCATAGGGGAGATGCTCTAGGCCCTTAATCATCTTCGTAGCCCTTCTTTGGACTCTTTCCAGGAGATCCCTGTCCTTTTTATACCAAGGAGCCCAGAACTGGACACAATACTCCAGGTGGGGCCTGACCAGGGCAGAGTAGAGAGGGAGGATCACCTCCTTTGACCTGCTGGCTACACTCCTCCTGATGCATCCCAGGATCCCATTGGCTCTCTTGGCCACCGAGGCACACTGCTGGCTCTTGGCCAACCTGTCATCTACCAGGACCCCCAGGTCCTTCTCCACTGAGCTCTTCTCCAGCAGGTCATCCCCCAGCCTGTACTGATACAAACAGTTGTTCCTTCCCAGGTGCAAGACTTTACACTTGCTTTTGTTGAGCTTCATCTGGTTTCTCACTGCCCAGCTCTCCAGCCTGTCCAGGTCTCTCTGGATGGCAGCGCAGTGCTGCTGCGTGTCAGCCACTCCTCCCAGCTTTGTATCATCGGCGTACTTGCTGAGGGTGGATGTTATTCCCTCATCAAGATCGTCAATGAAGATATTAAACAGGACTGGACCCAACACTGAGCCCTGGGGAACACCGCTGGTAACAGGCCTCCAGTCAGATTCTACTCCACGAATCACAACCCTCTGGGTTCGGTCCGACAGCCAATTCTCAACCCACCTCACTGTCCACTCATCTATCCCATGCTTTCTCAGCTTTGCTATCAGGATGTCATGGGAGACAGTATCAAAGGCCTTGCTGAAGTCAAGGTAGATGACATCCACTGCTCTCCCTCCATCTACCCAGCCTGTCATGAGATCGTAGAAACAAACAGGAAACAAACAGGAAACAAACAACTCAGCGGAACTGAAACCCAAGAGGAAGAGGAAGAAGAGCTATGTTTATGTAACCTTTGGAGCTTAGCCAATGAGAAGTTGACTTGTAGGCATAATTAGTGAGGGTATAAAAGAGGGTGATTGGCTAATAAAGGCGGAGTTTGCTTCACCACCCTGACTGAGTCGACTGCTGGCCTCCCTGCGCTGATACCTCCTCTCTGGGGGGGATTCCCTCCCCCCACAAAACCCCACCATTCTGAACTGACAAAAATAAATGCAGTGAACTTTCAGTGATATTGCACCATATAAAAAGGTTATTAAAAATGTATTTGAAGGACTAGCTTTGTCAATACTAATGCACTGAAGAAGTGGAGGGTTTTCCAGCTCGGGCACTGATGTACAGACTTAGTGAGGGAGTGATTCCAGCAGTAATAGATTTTGGTAGCTTACATTAGACAAGCACTTTTAGACTTCATATGCAAAGAATCACCCTCTGTTATAAAAATATGGGACCCTCAGTAATATTGAGGTGAAATAAGAATATGCCTTTAAAGGAATATTGCCAAGGAGATATTGGTTCAGCTCTGGAGATGTTTTTGAAAGAGAGAGGGAGAGACAAAATAGAGAAGTGTAGAGGAACAGACAAGCTCTGGCAGGAATGCAAATGACTTATTGGTTTATTTGTTGATCCTTATTTCCATAGAAATCGGAGAGGTTTTTAGAGATGATCTGTACGTTCCCTAAAGTGATGTGAACATAGCAGCAAAGTGCCAGAGCATAAAATTTTAAAGCACTGCTAGCTCCACTTTGAGAAAGAGGTCTGTTCTCTTATCTTGCATTCAGAAACCTCTGACCATACCACTTATTTTTGGACTAAATAACTGCTCGATCAAGAATCAATATTCCTACCTTGGGGTCTTGGCGCATGTCTTCCAGGACCAAATGAAAACCAATCAATCTTGTTCTGTTGCTGTAAATGAGCCCAGAGTAAAGAGCAAGGAGAGAAAAGGCCAAGTTTTCAAATCCTTACTTTCAGTCATTTAAGATGACGATAAGAGAGGTAAGGATTCATTTTTAATTATCATTGTGTTGGGTTTTTTTTAATAATGCTGCCTTTCCTGAATGCAGAAAATACTTTATTCCTCCCATTGATAACATGCTGCTCTTTTCAGTTCTGTTCTCCTCAAGTATCACAGCTGACACCTATCTTCTGAGGGAAGGTGAACATCTTTCACTCCAGCAGTCAGTCCCTGTTGAAGTGAGAAGGTAAGTGCCAAACCGCCTAAGCTGTGCTGCCAGCTCTCACCCAGGCTTTGTACAAGCCTGTCTTTGTGCCTCAGCTCCCAAAGAAAGTATCAGCTGCATTCTGTATGGCTTTTCTCAGTGCAGACCTGTCTGCTTTTCCCAGGTTAATTTAATCTGTTTCTAGGGACCATCTTAAAGGTGTAAGGGTTTCAAATAGTAAACGCAGTACATTTATTCTTGTTCAGAGAGGGACCTATTGTTTTATAGCTGGAATCTGGGGCAGCTCTTGCCCTAGGGGTGACAGATTCATTCCCACCAGGACTTAAAAACCCTTCCTTTTTTTGTCATGCCTTAGCACTGACATGCAGGTAGCAGAAGAACACAACAGAGGCTTAAGAGAACAATGTGGTAACGTGGAACAAGAGGGGGGTTTTTGGTGTTTTGGTTGGGGGTTTTTTGAGCAGGGTGTGTGATAATGCTTAAAAATGTGTTCTGGACTTCTTGTGCGCTAACGTACTTGCATGATAACCTTCAGTGGGAATTTCACTGCCTTTCCAAAGCTCACAGGTGGGCATGTGGCAACTCAGGTTGGGCATGAAAAGGGGCACATGGGAAAACAGCAAGGTCTTTTTATCTTAGAATCATAGCATGGCATGGGTTGGAAGGGACCCCAAGGATCACAGAGCTCCAACTCCCCTGCCACAAGCAGGGCCACCAACCTCAGGCCTGGAGCTACACAAGGTTGCCCAGGGCCCCATCCAACCTGGCCTTGAACACCTCCAGGGACGGGGCATCCACCCCCTCTCTGGGCAGCCTGTTCCAGCCCCTCACCACTCTCTCTGTAAAAAACTTCCCCCTAAGATCTAATCCTTCCTTCCTTTAGTTTTAATCCATCCCCCTTGTCCTGCCATTGTCTACCCTTTTTAAAAAGCTGTTCCTCTGCTCCCTTCAGTCACTGGCAGGCTGCAATGAGGTCCCCCCACAGCCTTCTCTTCTCCAGGCTGAACCAGCCCAGCTCCCCCAGCCTCTCTTTGTAGGGGAGCTGCTCCAGCCCTCTGATCATCTTTGTGGCTCCTCTGAACCCTCTCCACCAGTTCTACATCTTTCTTGTATTTTCAAGGTAACAGGATTTTTTTCCCGTTTTCCAGGGTGCAACAACTAATCACGTCAATTTTATGATAATGACTAATCTGTACACCTTTTGTTTTCTACAGTGTTGTGAAAACATGTGTGTTTATCTCCCATCTGCCTCAGTTCTTGGTTTGCCAGCGTCCCACGGGCCTTCCTGCGGCCTGCACGCCCCCGCAGCGCCCTCAGCGACCGCCCGGTGCCGGCAGGGGAAGCAGGGCAGCCGCCAGCTTTCCGCCGGCCGGGAGCGGCTGCCGACGGGCCGCGGGCTCCTCCCGGTGGCGGCAGCGACGCCGCTCCTCAGGACGGGCTCCTTTCCGTCGCGGCCGGAGAGGGCCCGGCCGGGCGGGGTGAGAGCGCGGGGCCCGGCGGCATTGGGGTCACGGAACGCTCGGCGAGGGGCAGCGGGTGAGGGCGGTGACGGGCCGTTACCGGCGGGCGGAAAGGCCTTTGAGCGGCGGCTCCATAGCTCAGTGGTTAGAGCACTGGTCTTGTAAACCAGGGGTCGCGAGTTCGATCCTCGCTGGGGCCTGCGTGCACTTTTAGCTGCCCCGCCCCCAGCCTGCATCCGTGATCAAAAAGTTTTGCTTTGGGTTATTTCAGAGGTGGCGGACTAGAGCGTGTATCTGGGCTCCATTGGCTTGTTATGAAGGGAAAATCTCTGGAAACAAACGCTTTTGGTAAAATCCATAATGTCGGTCACTGTATGAACTCATGGCTGTGCTTGATGTCGGCAGGGGAGCTGGGGAACAATAAGCTCTTTGGGAAGCGGCATGGGCCTGGCTGAGTAAATATTGGTACAGCTCACAGCACAATTTCCCTGATGGGAGCTTTGGCAAAATGCTGTTAAGGGCTTTAAAAGGAACAAATTGCCCCTGAGTGGAGAATAAGCTGGACAGGATTATCTGGCTCTTCACAGCTTGTCAGGCAAGCTGAGCTGTTGGTTTTATTTCTGTGCTGGAGGCTGGACAGAGGAGGTGTAATAATTCTTTGGCTTTTTTCTTTTTTTTTTTTTTTTGCTTTTAGGTTACAGAAAGAGCTAGAAACCTCCACACAAATCCTCTTGAGCAACCACACTTTAAAAATACGCATTCAGGGTTTTTTTTTTTTCAGAAATCTAGTAAGCAAGGCATTTCATTTCCAGCACTGCGAACACCACAGCAATCATTACTGACATCAAGCAGGGAAATCAGTACATAGGCTTTGGTGAGTGGAGAGGACACCACCTGCCATGCACATGCTGCAAGGTGCTCAAACCACGGCAGGGCTGTTGAACAGGCAGGCAGCTGCTGGAGGCTGAAGCTTGCTGTGTTGAGAAAGATGCGTGGGCTGTGGGGTAGCACTACAGCCTGTGTTACACACACCCTCCTGGCTGCTATCACAGCTTCTCTCCAGCCTCCTTTCTCTGCTCAGAGTAGATCAAAGCTGTGGTGATGCATGGGGCTGTATCATGCAGGTGAGAGGAGCTACGCCACAAGGCCCAGAAAGCGTTTGAATTCGCTGTGCTCTGGAGTTCTTGCACATAATAGCTTGCTTGGCATGACTCCTTGTTTGCAGCATTACTGGATCGCTGGGATGCCACAGATGTTCTCAAGAAGAAGTCATATGTGTGCTTGTCACGGCCATGGAGTTTGTTCAGCCTTCCGCAGGATCATCCAGGAGGATGTGCAGGAATCTGCCTCTGCAGCTGGGCCCAGCACAGCCCAGCATAGCCGGTGCCTGCGTTGAGGGGATGGGGCTGTGAGGCTTTAGCCTTGGAAGCAGTGATGCCTGGCCGCTCTGTTCCCCGCATCCACGAAATACCACGGGAAGAGGGCTCGCCTAGTCCCGTTTGTCGTAGCTATATATATATACATGAGCTGCCACCGAGGCTCTTCTGAAACGCTCTCAGGTTGCCACGTGTGGTGTTACAGCAGTTTGTAAGCTTGAGTGGGAGCTAAGCCTCGCAGCGTTAGCATTTAAACTGCGCTTCCATTTCAGTGTCCCCCCCTCGCCCCGCCCCGCCCCAACGGGCCCCCGGCGATGGCGGCGCGGCGCTTACATAAGCGGCGGAGCGCGGCCGATGCTGCCGGAGGCCTCCAGAGGGAGAGCCAGCTCCTCAGAGCGGGGCCGCCTCACAGCTCCCGCTGCTCGCCGCTCGGGGGAGCGGTGCTCTGCCTCACCCCGGCCGCCGCACCACCTGAAACCCGGGTGCGGGGCGGGCGGCGCCGCTTCTAGCGAGCGGAAAGGAGAGGAAGGCGGGGCGGGTGAAGGGTCGAGGGACCACACTCCTCCTTTCCCTTCCAAACCCTGTGTCCAGCAGCCCTTCCCTTGCCAGCGCTGCAGCTGCGGGGCCGGACGGGCCCGGCCGGCCGCAGGAGGCGCTGCGGGGCGGGTGCCTGCTGAGGCGGCTCCGGGCCGAGGCCCTCCCGGCTGCGCCTGGGCTGACGCCGCGGGACAAGGCGCTGTATTGCCCGCCGCCTTCAATTGCCGTGCCGAGTTTTCTGCCCGTGTGCCTGAGTTTGCGTTTTTCAGAGGTGCTTCTTTGCAGTCGAACAGGCAGAAGAAACCTGCCGGCCGCAGGGGCTGGGGGCTGGGGGCAGGAGCCGGGCTCAGGGCAAGCCCCCTTGGTCGGGGGGGAAAGGCTCCATGCCTTTCCGCGGGATCCAAAGAGCCACCGGTACCACCTCCCCTGCCCCCGGGGCACTCGTGCACACCAGAGTGGGAAGCAGGAGATACACCCAGGCCTCTGAGCTGATTTTCCCTGCCTTCTCCATCCCCCTGCGTGGGATTCCCTGGTCGCAGCCAAGGAGTCACCCTGAAATTAACTCCACCCTCTACAAGTGATGCCATCCACGCTCTATTTCTTGCTATAAAGGAAGCTGTATCAGTAGCTGCTGTTACCGAGGGTGAGAAATGTGTCAAAGTTTTGCCCAAAAGAGCTGAGGTGCCCTTCGCTAGCTCCAGCCGTACAGCCATCGGTGATACGCACCATTGGCAAATGTCTTTATGGTTTGTTTCTCCAAACTGTGGTGAGGGGCCTGGACTGTACTAACTGTTTTCATTTTGGACTGCTAGCAGAGCTCCTGAGTATTACCACTGTGTCTGGAAAGGCAGATAGATACCTTGCCATCACTGCACGGTATTCTGAGCTCATCTCGGAGATATTTCTCCTTGTTGTATTTTTTTTTTTCTGGGGAGTTTTTATCCATCTTGCTCACTTCAACAGCAGGAGGCCTTACGCAAGAAGAGGCTGTTTTCTTCATGAATCTACTATTTTTCTTTCCAGATAAGTAACGAAAATTGACATATCTAAGCATAGCTTACTACAGTGTGATATCGTTTTTGACAATGGGAACAGGAAATCAAAGTCAATGACTGTGAAACTGGTTTAGCGAACAGAGGAAAAATGAACTAGAAACTCTTTCTGTCATGCACGTGCTTTAATATTGTACAGGTGCTACCAAAACAATGTAAAGTTCTAAAATAAACCCAAGCAACCTCTCTCTCTCTCACTGATCTCCAAGCACTTTCAATATATAAGATTAAGAATGTTTTTGTCGGTTTATTCAAAAAAGAACTGAAGCAATTCTGACTTGTGTTTCTGGACTTTCTGCAGGTACTTGACATTTAATGACCTTGGATTTGTGCCAGTTAGGTAAAGCCAAAAAATGAAAGTTGAGACTTTTTTTCCCTCACCTGATGCAAATACAGCCATCAAGACAGTCTTCAATAAACAGTGAAAATGTTTACTTGTAATAATCCAAGTTGTTAACTTTAACACCAAAAAGAATAATGTGTTTGTCTTCTGAAGATACTACTTATATCCAGACATTGTTCTTCTTCTGGCTGCTATAGCACCACAGAATTCCTGGTGCGTGACAAGCTATCATGCTTCTAATCAGGCTCTTCCAGGATGCTCCACACTTTGATGCCTGACCACATATTTTTACAAGTTTAATGATCCTGCTACTTTGTGTAAAGTTCCTTTTGCAGGGTGGCATTAACAATTTGCAGTTCTTCAAAGGTGAGTAGAAAGAAGTCTGAACACCACAGTCACCAGCTATAATATTGATCCAGTCTGGTATATCCTGAAGTCTGGGTTTAACCCCAGCCTGATCTCCAGACTGAGCTGTTTCCTTACCCCTTTTCTTCCTCCTCTGTCAAGAAATCTCGCCCTTTTAAAAGAAAGTAATTAAAATAGTTCTGTTCTAGACCAGATGCAGGCCAAATGCATCTCCAGATGAAGTGGGAGCTCAATGCATCAGGGCTTTGAACGATGATGCAAGGCAATTTTCACAGGGGAGTAACACCAGATAAATCTGTGCTTACTGGTATTCTTGGCAAAAGACCATATTTCTGAGCCAGTTAGCTATGGATGGAGGGACAACTAATGAACTCATTTGGCTTCTAGTATGACTGTTATTTACTGTGATGTTAGCATATGAATAAGGATGCTTAAAAAGAACAGGGGCCTCTTTAGTAATGAGAAAGCACAGATGAATTAAATTCTTGAGTGTTCACCGGAAGAGTAGTGTTTAAAAAAAAGTGGTTTTGGTATTTTCAGGGAATTTTTCCTAACACTTGAAGAAAAGCAAGCAAAAATGTCTTGCTGCAACTCCCCAAGATATTTAACTGTGCAATATGCGATACTAACCTTGCTTATACTGTAATACTGGTGTCTGTCTATAGGTTTTGATGGTGCCTTAGATAAAACACAACCTTTTTCCATGAGGTTTATAATCTAAGAGTGGGACAACAGGTCTTGGCAGTCCAGAATCTAGGCATGATACAATTGGTTTGAATATCATGAAATCCATAAAGCAGTAATCTTGTGTGTGTGTGTGTGTATAGTTTATTATGATTTGAGAATGGATGAAAAAGAGCGGGAAGGCTGGAGTTCAGAAAGGATGAAGCACTGTTCATTTAGAATCTATGTATCTTATGTACAGATAAAAAAAATCCCTGCTGAGATCACTAAACTCAATGGACTCTTCAGATTATGACAATATTTCTGGCTTTTAGGTGACCAAAAATTAGTATGCAAGTATAACTAGTCTTAGGGACAAGGTGAAGCTTAAGCAAAATTCAGAAATGTAGGTATTAGGAAAAATAAAAAAGGACATTTCTGCTTTCGTGCCTGTTTCTCTAAATTTATCCAGTTCCATTTTACCTTAATATGAACATAAACTAACCCAGAGACTGTAAATGGAGAACTTTTACTATAAAATAAGGCTGATATCAACTGCATCAACTTCTATGCAAAGCAGATGCTGCTCTGCTGACAACAGAGCAGGCAGAACACTACCTAATGCTGCATGTATCCACGTAGATCTGATTACCTCTCTGGCAGACCCATGGGCTTCTCACAAGTAAAGCACATTCACTCCTTCTGAAGATAAACAGAGGAGCTGTTCCTTTGGGTCACCAAGTTACAGACTTATTTTTGGACAAGAATGCTGTTGCTTGCAATCCCCTGCTGTATCTGTGAGACTTGCTAATGGCCGTGGTGCCTGTACATGTAAACAGTCTCAAATCACGATGCATTCCCTCCTGAAAGGCTGAGATACCTCTGCTCATTCCTTTCAGAGGGCCAGTACTGTTGATCGGGTCACCACAGCAAGAACTTTAATCCATACCAAAACCCATTTGTAATAGAAATGAATAAAGAGCAAACCCACAAGGATAAGTATTTCTCTGCATGTGGCAGCTGTATAGAGACAGCTGTCTACAATCATGCCAATTCTTCTTTAGATTAATAAAACACAGCATCGAAGGGCCATAGAGTTCACCAATGCAATAAGGAGACTATAATTTAAACATGACCACATCCTTCTCTAGGGGCTTCCTCAGGACAAAGCTGTAGATTTTCTCAGTTTAATTTACATTGAAAGTGTGTTTTTTAAAACAAAGTAAGTAACATGAGAGTGCTTAAATTGAAGATTCTGAAGTGTATTCCATGGCAGACATTCTTTGTGGGTTAGAAATTCCTCAGCTAATGATACTTTTTCAAGCATTGAATAATGTAATGTATCACACTTTGTTTGGGCTGCTCACTTTAGAATTGTCTGTGTAAAAACTTGATTAGTGCATGTTTAATTTGCTTCAAGGTACTTGCCCTTACTACTTGTAACTTGTTTTATTCTAGAAGCTAGGTGAAAAAAAAAATCCCCAGGAACTGACTACATTTTGAGTATCTGCTGTTCTTGCAGAAGTGGGCTTCCATGAAGACTACAGGTAGTTGGCAGAGTAAACCCAGATGATCTTCAGTATGTAAGGTTTTTGTAAATCTTGGATTTGCACAGAAACAATAGTTTTCACATCCAGCTATCTTTCTGGGCAGGTTTTGTATTGTAGATTGTTCATTGCTTTTTTGATCATCACTCAGTTAAATTGTAAATGTTTTTAGTGAATCAGAAAGAGTTTTCCTTTCTGGTGCAGAGAGCCCAGCCTGGGCTAACATACCCTTCCAGTCAAAAGGCTACGAAGAAAAGGTGTGAGAAAGCTCTCCCTGCTTCCTTTATGTTTTGAACAGAAGGGTCTTTTCCCACGATTTTTATATTCTTCCCCTATATTTAATGAGTTTCCTGGGCTTGCAGATCTAGTCTAGATCTAGCTAGATGACGCTGATGGAAACGCTGGTATGTTTGGGTCCATTTTCAGTGACTAATTGCAGCTGTTATTCAGGGTAAAACTTCCAAAATTACGGTTGTGGTGCATGTGCAGCAGATCTCCAGGGCAATCAGATGTGGCTGTGCCAGCAGAGTGTTCAGTTTACCTTGCAAAGAAGAGCCATTTGGGTTTACTAGATTTCTTTGGAGCTAGCGAGGCTGGATTTATTGGGGGGAAAAAAGCTTGCTCAGATGTTATAATTGACTGCTTAATAACTTCAGGCTCCTTACCAGCAAAGCAGCAGGAACAAAACTAGAAAGCGCTGGCATTATGACTGTTCTGAAATCATCTGGTCGCCCCTTGAAAACATTTCTGCTGGGTGCTGGCCTGAGCACTGTGTCTCTGATGCCTGCTCTGTGTACTCAGAGGGGAAACATGTCTGCTTTGCTTTTTTTTTTTCCCAAAAATCAGACCATACTTCAAAGGCTGTCTGGCAGCTTCTGTGTTGCCATCGATGTGATTCTCAGAAGTGATGAAACATCTGAGCGAGCTGTGACTTGTCCATGTTAGGCACCAATATCTGAGAAAATGCAGCAATCTGGAGTTTGGGAGCTTGAAATCCGAGTCAGTGTCCAGCACCATGGGCTGGCTTTTCCAGCCCAGACTGAGCCTCTTGTGCTTTGCTGCAACTTTTACCTTATGGCTGGTTTTCGGAAGCTTGAGCTCACTGAGTCCAAGGCACAGCCTGTGAGCCTGAGCTGGTTGTTTGGGGTCATGCTTCCCACTTGCTGAAGCAGTTTGTGTGTTCCAGATTTGAGCCAGGGAGAAACCCACAATGTGGATGATAAAGCAGTTAGTGTCTGGTGGAGAGCTGGAGAGAGCGAGCACAGCGACAGTTCTATCTGGTGACACAGTGCTAGCTGTGACGTGCACAACACCACTGCTGCTTGTTTAGCTTGAAAATGTCAGTCAGCCAATTAGTCCAGTGAAGCTTTTCAAAACATCGCCTCTGAGATTATTGTAATTAAAGTGGTAACACAAATTACCCACATTCCAAGTCCAGAGCAGCAGAGAAGTAATCTCAACACAGGGCTGAGTCTGGACCTGATAGAAACCGTGCAGATAAACCCCTGACATTAGAAGCAGGAATTTCTAATGCCTATTTTTCACTGTGATCTTCATCTCTCTGCCCCGTTCCACATAGCTTGCTTAGCACGACAGCATGTCTGCTCAATTCCCCTCTGGGCAGCGGATGAAAAAGCAGACTGCTGAAGTATTACAGGTGTCCCTCATAAACTGGGGCTGTTCCAGCGCATACAGGCTGTGTTCCAGCTGCGCTGTGGGGATGACAGGAACTTGCTGTGCAGAGGAATTAGTAACTGCATTCAAACACAGCAACATCAATCATGAAGAATCAATTCTCGCCCCTCCCCTCGGAGCTGCAAAGTGCCAAGGGCCCACTGCCCTCAGAAGGAGTTGATAAACACATCTGAGGAAATGTCAGGCTGGTTCAGGCAAACCTAATACTCCTAAACCACCACTGGCAGGAGCCTGTATCTCATCCAGTGATGCTGCTGTAACAGTTCAAGCCTCTGATCCAGCATGTCTTTTATCCATTCCTCCATCCTCCCCTGGGCTTTCCACACATCGTTGCTCTCTTGGCTTCATGCTGCTTTGACCCTTCATTTGCATTTATCTCTTACTGTTCTAATCTGCTTTTTAAAAGCCGGTCTTTAATTTCTATCTCTTTGTTGCTTTATCCCACCACAAAAGCCCGTGGATATGCTTTTTCAACACACTCCAACAGACAAGTTCAACCTTTTTTTTTTTTTTAAAAAACATGCCCCCACTAAAGATAGATTTTCCTGTGGTGATTTCCTGGTTTTGGTTTTTTTTTTGCAAGGCATTTATATACCACTACTCCAGCATTTCCAATGTCATTTAATATTCAGCTTGGTTTTTCTGCTTCCTCAGGGGTTCAATTTCCTTTTGGCTAAGAAAGAGAATCTAGGTGAAGACGTAATGCAGCTGGACAATTAGCCACTAAAAATAGTTTGCTAAAGGTCTGGGCAATACAGAGATCTCTATAAACATCAGATTTGCAGATGATGTGGATTCAGGCTGAGTAGTTTGCTTAATCCTCACGGCTCTGCTAAACGATTTACCAAGGCTGCATTTTAATAAACCTTCCTGAACCAACTATATCCTCCTGCCATCAGCAATCCCCAAACTTGTAAATACAGTTGCCCACCATGGCAGAGTTTAAGTTAGAAATAAAATCCTAAAATAAGATTATGGTGACACCTGTATTGTTCATCCCATAAAATTTATGCTGTATTTACTTAAATCGAAAGGACATCAGCATCAGTCATTTAACAGCAATTGAATTAAAGTCATGTAACCGAGTAGGGAAAATTAAAGCCCAGTGGGACTGAGTTACTAGAATTTGAGACCTATTTCGTTCAGCTGTGCCTCTTGGTTCAGTGTATTTCTTTCAAACGAAAGCAATGTCAGTTCACTTACACTTCATGCTCTGTGGCAGCATCCTCAGTCAGCATTTTACTTGTACCTACCTCAGAACTTTCACTGGCTTCTTCCTGAGGAAACGTTGGCTAATGCTAAGTAACGATTTCAGCATTTGGCTCTCACTGATGCCGAGCCCATCAGTCTGTCTGTAAAAAGTGGTATGGATAGAAGGAACTGTACTGACACCGTCAGTGGAGTGCAAGATTGAGAGCAGGAATTAACCATAAGTTCTGCACAAGCTCTATTTTTAAGGGTAAGTTAAAAGTTACTGCTTTTTGGCCTGTAACATCACAGTTGGAAATTACTAAGCACTGTTCTAGGTGGAGTGCTCATCTTTGGTTATCTCCTGTCCTGAATTTCTGAGATGTGGCTTCGTCAACTCTGCAGACAACTTCTGAAATTGTTTGGATTGATAAAGATCTCAAGTAAAAATTGTTTAATCATTTAAACTCTTGTTACCTGAGAAAACCAAGGTAATGGTATGATTCTTAATTCATTACCTTCCCTTGCACAATCATTCCTCCTTCACTTAATATTGACTCTCAAATTTCTTTAATTTTTAGATGTGTCAAAAAAACCCCCAAAATCCCTCAGAATTTGCCTCCCTTTCCTGATCCTACAGTGCAAAAGAGTGTTTTATAACGCTAGTCAGTAGGGTTTGTTCATGAAAGAAGCATGAGAAGATTTGTGATATAATAGACTTAACACCAAAGGGTTTTGTGATAGCAAAGAGTGATGGTGAGAAAACAGGGACAAGGAAACCTTGCAGACCCTGAGAGATGTTTGCCCAAACTGGGTTTTGCTTTTTCCTGAGGCTTCCAAAGCAAATAGCAATGCAGTGAGCCAGCTAATGCAAAGGATGATCAGACCTATTAACTTGTTAAGGCTTACCTATTGAAAAAATTAGTGATGGGTATATTTACACTGATTGTTAGCTGCACTCCAAATTATTATGTGTATAATAAAATTATTAATGGTCAACTAATCAGTTCAGGAGAACTATTCAAAACACTGTGCCTGAGGTTATTTATAATTGAATTCCATATATATATATCTCCTATATTTCAAAATTAAATCCCACACAAAGTGACACATGGCAGGAGCTTGCAATATTGTAGAGAGGTCCTCTTGTCCTAAAATCAATTCCTTGAAATTTTGGTCACAAGAGGCAGCAGGGGCTGTGTGGCCAAAAAGAAGTAAGAGCTACAGAGGAACCCAGTGAGTCTGTTGAATCCAGGGATCAGGCACACAATCACACTAGCAAATTTCTGAGCTGCAAGTCATCCCTGATGAGGTCTCAGAGGTGGCATCAACAACAGTGAACTCTGTAGTGCCTCAGGAGCTGCATCTCTCTATTACCTTGACATTCAGTCAGTACACAGCACAGTGGAAAAAAAGCTACTCATCCCCTTTCTCTAACCTGTAGTACCAACATTCACAAACTCTTTTTATCATAGAATCATAGAATCATAGAATGGCATGAGTTGGAAGGGACCCCAAGGATCATAGAGCTCCAACCCCCCTGCCACAACAGGGGGAATATTAGGGGGAATATTGGCGTTTATGTCACTGCTGCCAGTGAATGAGGGAGAAGACATTGGAGAAGATTTCTTCGGAACGCTGGAAGTGGACAAAACCAGAGGTTTCTTTTCCCTTGTCCCCTTAACCTCTTGACTGCTTTCTAATACCTTTCCACTGAGCTACTGACTCTTCTACTGCAGCTCCTTTCTAGCTAAGAATGGTTTTGGCTGGACCATAACTTGGTGCTGCAATTTTAGACTCCTGCCATTACTCTTCTTCCCTTCCAAGCCCCACAGAACAAATGATGATATTTTCTGTAAAGTTGTTTTGCTATTGTAGGTGGTACTACTTTGATGGGGGATGCAGAAACAAATTTGGTAAAATGCCTTGCTTTTGATTCAAAGATAATGAATAAAGGCTGTAGCTTGGACTCGTGATGAAGATTCCTCTCTTCCCTACTCTTCACCCTCAGTAAGCTGAGAGCAGGCATCTATGAAGCCAAAGATGTCATACCACTTGCTGTTTGGTGCAGGGCAGTCACCTGCCAGTACACCTTTGTCTTAATTTGCTGTTAATTACAGACATTCTTTCTTTGCACTGTTTGCTTTTGGATGGAATCTTAGCCCTTTCTTTGAGTGTCGCCTGTAGACAAGCCCTTAGGTGGCTCTTGCTAACAACCTCATTTCTGTGGCACCACAAGGGCAGCAAGGAGAACCGACAGATCAGTTTCTACTTGAACTTCAATCAGATAAGGTAAGTTATAATTTAAAACCCTCCTGAGGCAGATATTAGTCTTGCACGGTCTGGTAGCTGTCCCTGACCTTGCTTATTGAAAGAAAACGACCCATAGGAAAGCTGGTAGAAAAAGAAGCATTTTAGTCATAGAATATTTATTATTAAACACATATGTTTACTTCATGGTACGAGTGGAATCTATTATTTGATCTCCTGTTTTTAAAACACAAGAAACGGAACAGCCTTAGCTGCTTCTATTAGTAAAGGGCTATTATATATTAATAAAGAAGCCTAGAAAAGTTTAGGAAAGATGTATAAAAATATAATGGACTATATCCAAATGTCATACAGGGCATTGGCACATGTGATCCAATCCAATGTGATCCAATTAACTATGGCAGCCTATCAGCTAAAGTTACTATAGGGGACTGCTTGTAGGCCTCAACTGCTCAGTTAATTGCTCAGTTCATGTATCTTGGTTAATGAAGATAAATAATTTAGGAGTGCAAGTAACTTATTGATACTCCCTGTAGACGGGGAGTAAAAATGCAACGCAAAATAATGCATGTTGTGTACTCAAAAAAATCCCTTCATTCTTCCCAGATTATATATTTTATGGGTATTTAATATGTAAAAATTTTAGTATTTGTAGTTAAGGACCAGAAAGTATGTCCTGGTTGTGGCCAGCCAGATTTAACCCACCTGCCCCCACCCCAGGCAGCCAGCCCAGGTGAGCTGAGTTAACCCTGGGCTGTTTCCTCACCACCTGACATCACTCCCCATAAAAGGGGCTGGTTGGGGAGGGGTGCTGCTGGGTGTTTCCAGGGCAGTCTGAGTGTGGCTGGGCATAGGGTAGGTCCTTGTGTTATCTTGGGTCAATAAGGTATGCTGTGCTATCACTTGATGTGAGTGAAATTTGCCACGGACTCTTATTGTTCCCCTTTCATGGTGATTTTGTCTGTTTCTTCTCTGGGAGTGAGTGAGTAGCGTGTGGTGCTCAGCCACTGTTTTGGGCTGAACCACCAGAAAGTATCAACTCAGTCACTGTGGACTATGATTCTATGACTAGTATAAATATAATATTGTACAATCTGTGAGTTGGTGAATATTTTGGTGAAGTTGTAGATACTTTAAATTATGAAACTGTAAAGACCAGCTGGATGAATTTATACAGGCATGTGTCTTTCCCATCTGGGAAAATGTTCCCAGACATTCACCACAGGGCCATTACAGCCAGATGGGATTTGTTTGCTGTACCTCAAGTATATGAGACAGGTATTTCTCTCTTCCTTTCTAGTGATATCCTGAAGAAGGTGCTTTTTGGGGTGCCCTATGACAAAGGCATTTTTTCCACCTGCCAAAGTCATAGGCTCTTCAGGCTAGAGTGTACCAGTGAAGAGAAACATGAGCATAACCAGATGCCATGGTGATGTAGTGCAATACTAACCAATGTTTCCCAGGAATACTTTGGTTTATAGATAGAGGTAATAGGTAGGGATAATAGAGAAATACAACTGCGTTGACAGTCACTGATAATCAGGGTCACTGGAGCTCAGTTGTGACTACATCCCTCCGCCCCTGACAGCACTGGTCACCCTGCATAGGCAAAGAACTGACTTAGTGGTGGCTGTCCCACAGAAATGTGGTAATGCTTCCAGACTGGCCTCAAGCCCCATCAGTTTGTCCTGTGATAAGCACAGGGATGGTCTGGCAGACTTCCTCTGCACAGGGCTGCTCTCACTGCTGGCTAAAGTCACCCCTCCCTGTTATGCTGAGGACAGAAGCTCCACACTCTGAAGGATTTCAGTATTTCAAAAGCTGGTGCAATTTCAAACTGGAATGAGAATGCTGTTGACTGTTCTTTGAGCAGGCCTTTTCCAAGCTGATAGGCTTATTTTATGGGCATATAATAGAGGCCGTATTCCCTGAGCTTGCTTGTGGAGAAGGTTGTCTGAGACTGCAACAGCTTCACTAAACTGAACATCCCTTTCTTTTATTACCTCCGTCCACCCAAAAAGGCGAGTTGTTCTGAAAAGCAGAGTTGTTCACTTGGAAAGAAGTTAGCTTGCTTCAACACACTTTATTTTGATAAATACAAGCTGGTTGTTTCTTACCGTGTTTATGTCTCTAGATGCTTATACACAGATTGGTTTACATTTTGTGGTAGTATCTTTCCAGGTATTAAGCTGGCAAGTCTGCAGTTTCCCAGCTTCTCCTTTTCCCTTTCTGTGGAAGAGCCCTATAGTTGTTCTTGTCAGTCCTCTGTGTGTCCTCAAAGTAGTTTAGATTCCTTCAATTGTTTCTTAATCTTATAAGGGGAATTTCAGCAGGCTTTGTTATCAGGCATACATGTCTCAGCTAAATATTTGCTATCTGTTCTCTCCTAATTCTAGCCAGTGCTCCAGCCCACTGACAGGTGTTAGGAATCTGGTCACAGCTACCCTTTCATGAGGGCTCAGGCACTGAGCAATTTGTGCTTTTACGTTCCTTCATGCATTCTTCGCCATTCCTGCTTAAGACCAGTGCAGTGCTCTCCATCTTTTATCCTGAATGTATTTATAAAAGCTTTTCTCACTGCCTTTTATGTCCTTTGCTGGCTGCAGCTCATCTTTTGCCTCAGATTTCCTGATGTTATCTGCTTATCACTTTAAGTTATGTTCAGTGACAGTCTGTGTTTCCATTTTTAAACAATTAATTTTTCATTTTTAGGTCATTAGCAAGCTTTTGATGTTCCTGATATTGAGCATTTACAATGCTTCTTATCTGTCCTCTGCAGAGGGGTAACCTGCTATTGTTTCAATGTAGAACACTGCCATAGTCTATTCCAGAAATGTCAAAAGGGTGTTTCAACACTGGCTGATTTTTTTTTTTTTTCCAGTCTTATTCTATAAAAAAGAAATCATAGCAAATCAGTCCCATTTCAGAAGAATGTGGATTTTGACAGACTGCATAAAAGACTTAAATAAGATTTCATCTAACTTTTTGCAGCCAACTGCTATGTTAATGATAGCGTTTCAAAAATGGACAACAGGAAAAAAATATATAAAAAAAGAGGAAGTAAAAGTAGCTGAATATATCTAACATGGGGAGAACATCAAATAATGCTCCATTACAGCAGTGCTATTGAAGACTTACTGGCAATAGAGATCTGGCAAAGAAAGCCCTCTCCTTCTGCAGTATAAAAGTGCCTGTGGGAGATCTGTATCAGGGAACAAGCATGATGCCCTAAGGCTGTTTCCATGAGGAATGCGGATCATTAAGGCTGTGGTACCAGGTGGCAGAACTGTAAAACCTTTTCTACATGCCCTAGTTATCGCTGCTTATCTGCCAGGACAGGTTTAGACCCGAACTGAGTACCAGACAACTTGGGGGGTTTGTTTCTAGCAGAGTGGTGAATTCTGTCGGGTGAAGAACGTCCAACTAAGAACAAATCAGTAAGTGAGCACTGTCAAAACAGTGGGAAAATGCTTTGTCAGAAACTGTAGAGCTTAGGCCCAACAGATATATATCTGAACTTTACATATGAATTATCTTTGGAAATCTGTCCTGCTATTCTTTATTTTTTAACTATAATGTTAGATCCTTATTCTGGAGGTTCACTCTACTGCTGAACTCAACCACAGTGAGGAAGCAGTCACAGAATCTAACCCACAATGAACTCTGTCTTAATTTGGCATGCATTCATTTGCTTTCCTCTGAGGTTGTAGAGCCCCACAGTCCAGCTGTCCTCAGCCTCCAGAGCTTTTCTGGCTCCCCAGCTTGGTTAGGGACATCCTCTCACAGACCACGTCCATCCATACCTCCATAGATACTCTGATTAATAATTGCATTTTTCAAAGACTGCAAAAGTTTAAGTAAGTTGTGTACATCTTTGCAAAAGGTCTTTTAAATTGAAACGGTTTTGCTAGTAGATCCAGTGCATGAGACAGCTCTAAGGACAATCAGTCCATGGCCTTAAAATCACTTTAAGTTTTGATGTCTTATTTGAGAGAACTTCTAATTGTAATAAGAGTGTTGTACAAATTAGAGCCTTTGGCCAACTCAGAAGTTTTTCAGACCAATTTTTCCTGAGGTTTTTCTTCTCTCCACTTTGCCACTTCCAGTTCTCTGTGATGGTTACAGCAGGTAAGCATCAGCAGCAAATCAGCAGTGTTTGGCAGTCTGTCTTCATTCTCCTGCTAGAGCAGAGTTATGTTGCCATCAGTAGTCCACCAGTCTTCTCCGATTTCACAGCAGACATGAAGGCAGAGTGTTCAGCTCTTCTAAATGAAATATGTGATCCAGCTGTATCCAGTTGTCTTGGAAGAGCGGGCCCAACAGTTCATTCTGGTGGCTGGGGAGAGGTGAATGCCACGGACTCACTCTGACACCATCTCTGTCCTGAAGGTGACAGAAGAAGATGAAATAGACATGTGCACTTTTGCTGTGCAGCTTGGCAGGACAGGGTGGTCTCAAGGGCATGGGGTAGGGAGTTCTGGAAAGTTGTGGCAATGGAGGGAAGAGCACCCTGAGCAGGCTCAGTTGGGTTAGTTCTCCTTACAGGCTGCACGCAGTCCGTAAGACAAAGGCTGAGCTCTTGTGATGCAGTCAGAAATATAGAGTAACAAACATAGGCAAGGTTATAGCCATATGGAGAGTTGGTGTAGTCAGACTGAGTACCTTGGTTTATACAGACAGCTCAGACCATCAGAGGAACCCTGTATGACTGACACAAAGCAGGGGTTGTTTTTCCCCTGGAGAAGCAGATGTTTGATAAAGCATAAATACTTCCAAAGTCCACAATACACCTCACAAGGAATATGTGTTGCTAGCACTTGTTAGAATGAATTTTTAACTACTGAAAATAGTTTCATGACTGAGAGCAGCCTTACTGTGTCTGCACAGGCTTACTGTTCCCACTTACTGTGAGCAGTAAGTGTTAAGGATGTCCAACTTTGGAACCTCTCAGATGAGCGTAAGTGCTGTGGCTTGTACCTCTGCAAACAGAGTAGTAGTGGAGATGTTCTCAGCTGGTCTGGAACTATAGCAAGGCATTCCAGGGCTCGTGTTATGATAGATATTGTCACTTCTGAGGGCATTTGTTTTTTATTCAGGCACTCTTCTTTCCCTCATGCTTTGCAGATGCACTTGAGGCAGACTGACATTCAACACAGCTCATGGCGTGGTGTGTCTTAGCTCTGAATTTCAAACCAGCTGTGTCTTAGCTCACTGCTCAAAGCAGCTGATAATATCAGACTGCCTATAGTTAAGGCCAGATGGGACTCAGCTGAGTTTCTTAGAACAGCTGGCATCTCAACTGAAAGAATTCTTGCAAGGAATCAGAAAAAGCTTGAAAGATCAAAACAAAAAATAAATACAGGAAGAAAGCTGAAGGCTTTTGCATTGCTCTGACTGGAGTGTATTTGCTTTTCTGATTGGCCTTTTTTATTATACTGCATCCCAACCCTACCATGAGTTAAAATATTTGGCTAGTGCAGAAGATATAAAAGCTAAGGCATTGTAAGGGCTTCGGACAGAATATCAAGGCTGCATGCTGAAAGGTTTTGTCTGATTGACAGGGTTACAAAGTGTGGAAGCAAAGCTAAGTTTGGGGTTAACATGAGAGAGGTGTGGGCATGAAGAGTAAGGTATTGAAGGAAAGGAAAAGGAGATTTACATGGCCTTTGAAAACAGTACATTAATGGAAACATTAATTGTGCCTGAGTTTTGGTTTAGCTCAACATATAGGCCTTATGCTGAAGCTCATCAGAATTGTCTGGCTCTGAGTCCTGCTCAGTCTTGATTTAAGTAATATAAGGTCTCAGTGCTTTTGATAAATTTTGCTTTTGTAGAGCATTGACTTTGCTTGCAGTTGTGCTTGCTTACTTTCTAAGAGACTTTAGCTATGGCTGCTAATACAGTTTAGTGAAATGCTGTCAAATTATTTCTGTCCCTCTGTCAAAAACTGCCTTGTGCTGACAGTGAAACACTTCCCAGGCTCCAAACAATCTCTGCTTTCCAGTGGCTGGGCACTTTAGGCTAATTATGGTGGTACTCTGATATCCCTGGGCTGTGACTAGAGGTTAGCAAAATAAAGGCAAGGGTTTTGGACATGGTTATATTAAATATAATGTGCAGAATATGCCATGTAACAATATTTTTAATAAAAGAATTTGGAGTATGGGTCTCCATTGGCTGTTGAGAATCAGTTGCAGAAAACATGAACAATGTGCTTTCTGTCTCTTCCTGAGTGGAGCCCACCAGTTCTCCAAAGATCTGTATTGTTTATGATGGATAGAACTCCTCAAAATAAAGCCCCCCAGGCTGTGCAAGTGGTATGTAATGAAACCATAACAATTCTATTAAGCATATACGTATTTAATTTTGTGAGTGAAAAGTACTACTTCCTTGCTCACAAATGAAAAAATCTACTTGCACTTCAAGTACCTATAATGAGTTTTAAATCTGATGTCATTGCTGCTGCTCAAGTTGGTACTGGCTTCACTGCTCTTATGTGCTAAGAGACAGGAACAAGAAATAGTGACTGAACTCTAAAATATCCTTCATGTTTTGTTTATCTACATCTACCCTGTATCTCCCTAGTTATCACTAAATTTCCCAGGAAAAGATTTAAAAAAAAAAAATTGTATTACTTAAGAGAACCAACTCTCTAAGGATCATCTGACTTGGTCTTTTTTCCCCCCTTGCTTCAGAGCTCCTAGAGCTGATTTTTTTATTTTGTGGCTGTTATTAGCTGATTAGCCTTGGTCACGTTGGAAAGCAGGGTGAGATTTTACACCACAGAGCATGTCTTCAAGTTTTTGGTTCTTTTTTTTTATGTATAACACAAGCTGGTAGGAACTGCAGTTGAAAGGAAGGAAAATGATGAATGTAGAATAAAAATTTGTTCTTCAGATTCTCTTCACAGCACAAGCTGAAAGAATTTTGACAGAGCATTTAAAGAGACATGAAATATGAATGGGGAAAGTATTTTGTCCTCAAGTTCTTTTTGACACAAATGCAAAAACAAGGAAGGAAACTTGTTCATATTTTTGAAATTCAAGGGGGGGGGGTTTACTATGCTTTTCCTGTCTTTTAATCAAAAACACCAAGGAAATAATGCTGAGCAACTGAAAGCAGAGGACTTGCATGTCCTGTTTTAAAACACCTTGGTTTTTATGTTGCCTGTTGTTGCAACACATCCTCTCAAACATGTAAACAGTTAGTTGGGGGGAATCATTATTCTCACTGTTATAAAGGTCCAACATTCCTCCACGTGAAGGAAATGCTGAAAAATCTCCCCCAGTGGGTCAGATAGCACCTGACATCTTGATATAATCCCTTGGGTTTATTTGCTGTGGGAAAACTTTACTCCCCAGTATTCGGTCTTTCACACTTTCCTTACGTAATTTAAAAAGGAATCAAATAATCTTGTTTTCTCTTTGGAAATCAGTATTAAAAGCCTACACTATCCATATTGAAATGACAAGTGTTTACCTGGCTTTTCCTGCCCTCTTTGAACATGCATTCAGTGGACTGAAGTAAGCTGCCTGGGCCTGATTCTTGTTAGGTGTCTCTTGGTAAACCTGGTCAGGTACGTTTAACATCCAAGATATACTTAGAGAAAACATAGGATGCTGCTAAAACACTGCTAATGGTGGTTATTTTCTCTAATTGATGTAGTGGTGATTGAGATTACTGATAGAAGCTAGGTGAGGTCAGCATGGCAGGCTCTGGATAAGTGCAAACTCTCTACCTCTCCTTCCCTAAGAACATCAGCTCCATGTGTGGGCCCACTTCTCATTTGTGTCATTTTGTCCAGCTTATCTCTACTTCCCACTATGTCAGTGGATCACAGTGTCATTTTTCCTACCATGTAATGCCTTGTGGAGTGGTGCTGTGAGCTATTAAATGGGCTGTTGCCTTCCATCTCTGTGGGAATAACATGCTGGTTAGATGAAGTTACTTCCCAATTTCTAAAGTACACTGGAAAAAATTGGGAGTGTAAAGCTCTCAAGCATTATCAATATTTCTGCAGCTTATTGGAGTCTGGCATCTTTGCAATTATGTTTACTTACAAAAGATATCTACAAAACAGTGTTTCTCTGAATTAGACCTTGCTCTTACTTCCAAGTTACTCCAGCAGCACTTTGTCCCAAAACTTTATTTCTAGGCTTTTCTAGTGGTGTTACCTCATCAGTTTGTTCCTCTGATGCACTAACACTCTTGTTCCTCCTCATGAATTCCCCTACTTCTCCTAGGTATGCACACTCTGTTCTCCTGTATAACTCCAGTTACTGAGCAGAATTCTTTTGGCAATGATGTGTCTGTGTGTTTTTGTTTTAAGATAGTAAATTTTTCCTTACACTTATCCCAAATGACGGCTAGTTCTTACATTTCTCACGTTTCTTGAGAGTGGTTATAGTCTATACTGCATCTTTGGGAGGAGGAAGAGGGAGAAATTTGCTGTAAAACGCAAGATATTACTTTTTTTCTCTACTTAGATATGGCTAAACTGATTCAAGCAAGCAGTATTCTTCCTTTCCATCCACTTCCCATCCCCTTTTCTCTCTCCTCCCTTGCTAGCACTAGGCTTCTTCCTCAGTGGTGTGTATACTGAGTTAACATTGCGGCGGCTGTGAGCAGCTTAAGGCTGTGAAAGCACTGCAGAGCCTTCCAAATAGCCTGCATGTGCACTGGCTGACCAAGCCATGGTAGAGCTGGTATTTTCAATATTGTCAGCAAATCCTGGGCAGTGCTTCTTGGCTGGGAGAGAGTTAAATTGTTCCCCAGCTCTATAAGCTGTAGCAAAGCCAGCTTCTGACCTGCCACTGCTCTGAGTGCAGAAGTCTTACCAATGTGAATGAAGGTTTGAAGTGTATGAGCCTAAGAAACAGTATGAAACCTTCTAAGGGAGCTTATGTATCTCTAAATGAAAGTAGCCTAAAACACTTTATGAAGACCTATCTGTAGCCTATCGTCTCATCTGTATTAATATTCATCAGGAGCTGAAGCCATTTTCCTGGGGACTTTGTGCAGTGTGTTAGGGAAGCTCAGCCTGTGCAAGCTGCACTCAACTACTGGCCATCAAAAAGATTTAAGTTGCTTTAAATAGACTTGTAGGAATCTGAAATACTTTAATCGCCTAGCTTGCAGCAAAGCATTTGCAGTGTCTGGATTTATTTATATTCGCCTCACATCCTCTGGAGCAAGAGATAATGGCTGATAACATTTCCTTCTACCCCACTAACTTTCTGTAATTATTGTACAAAGGTTTCTGCCCATGTGCCCAGACTTAAAGCATGGTGACAGGCCTGCCTGGGCAGAACAGAGGATCTATTTACTAGAGTAAATAGGAGGTGAAGAGTCAGGATTAGATACATATTTTATGAATAAGCAATATATGGAAAACAATTACTGTTGTGAAAGAGGAGGTGGTTCATTAAATTTTGAAGTCAAGTAATTTGAAATTATCCACTAGCTACAGCACGGTGGGTTTGTCCTGGACTTGGACAAGGGTAATCGCGAGGTGGAAATCTCCTCGCTGTGAGGAAGGAGGCCACGTACATGATAGACATTACATAATGATGACATATTTAGTATCCACTCCTTAAATCTCATTTTGCACATTTCAGTGGCCCTTCTGACATCCCAACTCAGTTGCTTTCATCATTATCATGGTTTGAACTTGAAATGCATGTTCACCTGATAGAGGAATTGGTTGGATGAAGCTCTGAATGACCCAGATTTGAGGTCCCGATATCCAGACTCCTCAGTTAAATGCACACTGCCCCTTATTCCCTGACCACTGGGTTTAGCAGCAGGCAGACATGGCTGAGGAGCTCTGTGTCGGGGCACTAACAGGCCTTGCAGCCCCTGCCACCCTGCGGTACTCCACACCGCAGGCAGCTGCAGGCCCTTGCTGCACCCTCCTGCTTCCTTTCAGCCCCAACTCTCACACCAAATTGGATTTTCTTAATGAAATGTGACCTGCTGTTTCTTTTTACCAGAAAGGTTAATCTGAAGCTCATTTGGGAATGCTCTTTTGTGCCTTACAGGCAGAGGGATCTCCCTGTTGGATGGAAAAACAGGTTGTCCTGTGGGACCAGGCCCCAGTCTTCACTTACATATCCACACAGAAGGATCAACGACTCATTTAAAAATTCACGTGCATTTCATCCATATGCTGATACCCCAGCTCAGCTGGTTCCTCCACGTACTTTTCACTTCAATGCTCTTTAACTTATGCTGAGTTTTTCCTTAATTTATGCCATCCACAAAAGTTGGAGCTTTTAATGCCCAAGGGGTGTTCCGGAGTGAGACATAATGGGCTGTTGCTGACAGCCAGGAAACAGCTGGAGTTATTGACTGTCTTGATCTTTGGCTGGTCATTTGGGAGGCCACCAATGCCTGCTAGATAGCTGTCAAGTTGACAGAAGAGAGCAGATTTAGCTGCATAGAAAATTCCTAATGAGATGTTTCTGCTTCTCTGAAGCCAGAAAGCTAGGACCTCTGAATGCAGCTCTCCTACTTAGGCAGGTTTGAACCTCTTATAGAGGTGAATCTGCCTTCCCAAAATCCAAGTCTTTGTCTTGAACACCCCAAAGTCTTCTGGGCTAAAGTACAGCAAGGATTGTAGTACACATACAGTTTGGATTCTGTATTTTGATGGTATTCAGCTTTAAGTGTAAGAAAAAAAAACAGTCAGAAGATGCCTCCTACTCAAATAGTCATACTCTGCTCATCACAAGGACACAGAGGAAAAAAATATGTCACCTGATTTGGCAATGTCAGGAGCTACTCAGCCCTAGCAGGAACATAGGGTTTTTTTCCATATAGGATAGCAAAGAAAAGATTGGATTTGACTGATGTACGCTTAAAACTGTATGTCATGTTTCTGGTCAATGCAGAAGAACAGATGAAACACTTGTGTGGGGTTCCTAGGTCTTTCAGTCTTTCCAAGATGGCCTGGATGGTTCATATAGCTGGTATTCCAGATGACAGCCTCGCTTTGCACAGTGTGTGTCACTCCCTCCTCTGTCCCAAGTCACGCTAAACCTTGTGGCATAAACATAATGGCCCAGGATCTCTATCCGTGGGAACTTCCTGTCACATCTGGTGTGATCATGACTATTAAATCATGGTAATTAGGTATAAAAGTGTTCAGTAATATTATTTAAAAAAAAAAATAAAAATTTCTCATAATTTGCTGCTTTGGACAGAAAGCAATTTGTTTCTAGGTACTTCTGTTATGCTTCAGGTTTCATGAGTTGATTTTTGGAAGACCTCCTCTCCCAAAACTGACATGTTTTTTGACAAAAGTTTTTTAATGACATTTTATCACATATTATTAGTAGTTGAGATTTGTCTTTTTCATTGAATTTTTTTGCAGAGCTGTATTAACAGAGCTTTAAAGGTACAGAAGTTAAATGCTTTTCATACAGCGATAAAATTAAATCTAGTGGCAGAAAGGATGAATAGGGCCTAAGTTCAGCTGCTGTCTGCACAGCAAACATCATTTGTCCATGGAGAAATAGAATTTTATATACACTTGCAAGAATTGGCAGGCTTGACAAAAGGCTACTTAGATTTCCTGTATTTATTACCATTTGGCCAAGATTTTTAGAATATGCAGTGCCTGTGTGAAAGACACAATAAGTGGGTTTTGTGTTTATCATTAATCCATTTGAAAGCTAGACATTTGTGTTGTCGGTGGTTCAAATCTCACAATATCATCTTGTGTATTGTGTTCTGTTTCTCAAAATGGCAGAGGTCCACAGAATTAATAAAAAGAAAGCAATCAAACAGCAAATGTCCATTGGTCTGATACAAATGGGGACCAATAAGCCCATCACACAAGGAAGCAGCCGTCCACATTTCTTACAGCCCTTGCATGAAGTTCAGATAGCTGGGCCTGTCAGTGACAAATGAAGCTCGAATCAGCAGCAGTCACTTGCCTGAACCATCTGTTCTGTTCTCAGTGGGAAAGGAAAAATAAAATGGCATGGCAAAAGACCTGATCAACACATTTATTGAGCTCAGGTATCTGGAAGCATCCAAAGCAGGAGCAGCTTTGGTGTTGTTATGAGTCATCATGAAACTGATAGTTCTTCTGGAACCTGGAATGGCTGTTGCTTTTGTGTGGTGTGTCTACACATGTGTGTCTGTGTGCCTGCATTGACTCTGCAGTAGGTTGTTCATGCAGGTGATGAAGCATTGGCCAACAGTTCTCAATACTGAGGTTATTAATTTGGGAGCGTGAAGAAGAAAGAGGTAAATAATAGTTTAAAAGCTTCACAGTGTAGCATGCACTGCTTAAAAAGGTCCTCTTACTGGTTATTCATTTGACATAATACTGATAGAAACTCTCAAATGTGCTCTGTAATAGAGAGCAGTATTAGCCACATTGCTGTAATAAGTGGCTTTTTATATGCTACTTGTTTATTCAAATTATTAAAAAGGCCTGAAAATTTCAAATGCTTCTGCATATGCATAAGCACTTAAGAGCCAGATCAGAATTCAGTCTGGCTGTTCCGATTTAGTGCATTGAATGACTAATAGGGTGAAAATCAGGAAATCTGGGCTTTCTTCCACATTCTGCTGCTTCTTTGTCTGATTTTTTTAATCTGTTTGTGCCTCAGTTTCCCCATCTCTGAAAAGAGTTACATTTCATGCGTCCATACTTGTAAAGCGTTTTAAGACATCGCCTAAATTTGGTGCATTGGTGGAGAGTTTTATTTATTGTCTCTTGTTCAGTGCCTGCTGCTCATGGACATTTTGGAAATGGTTTGATCAGATGCAGATGCACCCATGCATTTGTGAGATTATGTCAGTTAATGAACTAATTGGAAAACATCAAGATATTTCTGAACACATTGAAAGAGGGAAAAAAAAAAAAGTAAGATTTAACAAGGGACTAGAGTCTCCAGAGTGTCATGAATGAGCAAATCTTGAGAAATTTAACCAATTAAACACACATGACTAGTTTTGTGCCTCAGATTCTCTGTCTCTAGAATGGGATGAAGAAAATAAATGGCTTCCCAACAAAGCAGTGAGAACTCAATTTGGTCCTAGCTACCCTGTGTGTCAAAGATGCAAATTGGTGATCATTGCTTTGCTTTTTTTCTAAAAGCCACAATAAGGTGGAACTAAGGAACTGAGGCTTCCTTATTCAACAACAACAACAACAAAGCTTCAAATGCATTTACAAAAAGATTATCAGCTTCTCCAGGTTATCCGTTCCCATTGAGAGCCAGGTGGACTTTTCTGGAAATAGGATCAGGTTCTTTTTCTGATACATCTAAATCTAATGATGTGTTTGGAATTCATATGGGTAACAGTTGGCAGTACTCAGGCAGATTTATGGACCCTGACAACACCCAGATGTACACCAGGAGCGGCAGACAAGCAGCAAAGGCTGTAAGTGAATATACAATGAGCATCAGAGGATACAGCTCGTGAAAGCCGTTGAGGAAATTCGGATGAAAATCTGGTGACCTTCCTGCTGTTGGTTCCTGTAGACAAGTGTCAGACATCTGTCCTAGCCCTCCTGCCATCTTGCTGGGGGTCTCACAATCATACACGTGGATCTGTGGAAAAGGGAGAGTCAGTTGAGCCCAATTCATTTGGGAGTGAACTCATGGGGCACGCAGGGCGTTTTATAGCTGGTTTCATGTAGTGATAACGAGCAACCATGTGGCATTGCAACCTACTCCTTATTTACAGCATAAACCAGCTTTATTCCTGCAAGGGCAGAGCCAAATGTTTTACAAGCAAGCAGTCTTCACGTTTCAAATAAGCTGTTTCTATAATCCTACCACTCAGTAGTAAGAACCCAATAGCATAATTATAGGTAAGGAAGTGGTGGTGCTGGGAGGAGATGATGGAAGGGATTTTCCAGCCAACAGGCAGAGCTGGGAGCTTGTATCCCGCTGCTGCTGAAGCACCACAATGTCCCCAGAAGTCCCCAAAGGAAAGCTTGGAAGCATAAGAACATACAACGAGCATAGCATAAGCAAAAGCACGTAGTGTAAGATGGAGTTCTAGTTTGCCTGGCCCATAATTAGCTTGGGTGATACAGACAGGAGTCCTCTCATCTGAGCTCAAGGCTGGCAGGTGGCTGCAGCCACGTAAGTAGTTCTGAACAGATGACTTTGAAACACAAAACAGTAAGAAGTAGAGAGCAACAGGGTTTTTCCTTTTTTTGCTGCAGCTCTGGTTTTGATGAAGGAAATGGCTATACTGAGCTTTTGTTGTTTTGTCTTTTGACACTGCAGAAAATGTGAGGAAGGCTGATATGTGGGGTTGCCCAGGTGCTATGGGGTCTGGCCTTCTATCCAGGAGGAAGAAATATTTTATCAATCCCTCCCTCCTGCACAATAGGTAGAAGGGATGTTTTTTAAAAATTGATAATACATATTTATATGGAGAGCATGAAATTAGAAACTGTTAATATTTGGACATGTCTCAAGGGGGAATAGATTAAAGCTAAAGGAAGGAAGGTTTAGATTAGATATTAGTGGGAAGTTTTTTACAGAGAGAGTGGTGAGGGGCTGGAACAGGCTGTCCAGAGAG
Organism: Porphyrio hochstetteri; assembly: GCA_020800305.1. Lineage (NCBI taxonomy): Eukaryota > Metazoa > Chordata > Aves > Gruiformes > Rallidae > Porphyrio > Porphyrio hochstetteri. Next base: position 3,256,098 of record CM036908.1, read on the forward strand.
GGGGTGGATGCCCCATCCCTGGGGGTGTTCAAGGCCAGGTTGGATGGGGCCCTGGGCAACCTTGTGTAGCTCCAGGCCTGAGGTTGGTGGCCCTGCCTGTGGCAGGGGGTTTGGAGCTCTATGATCCTTGGGGTCTCTTCCAACCCATGCCATTTTATGATTCTATATACTGTGTAGATAGGCAATATAATATATTACATAAAATCTTGCACCAATTGTACTGCAACCCACTGTACTCCTCTCTCAAATGATTTTTCCTTGTCACTGTCTCCTGTCTCGTAAGGAAGGAGTCAATATGAATATGTTTATAATATGCAGAAGGGACTTTTCACTGGTGTGAAGCAATTATGTATAATCTACATTGCACTGGGCGTTTAGCCAGCCAGGGTTGTAGGCAAGTGCCATATGTCATTTCTCAAGTACATGATACATCATTGCTTGAGACTCGAGCATATTTTACCACACAAATTGCCCATCCGTTTCTTGTTTTTATCTGTGGATTCTGCATGTTTCTCATTGCAAGCTCCCTGCCTTCTGTTCTCTTTGGAAATCACTTTGCTGATTATGGATACTATCAACACAACCAAGAGCTGGAAATGATGCCATATCCTCATTTCATGTAAAATTGAAGGCTATGCTTGTGAGATTGGTTACGTGTTGTTAGGATGCCCAGAGGAACTCTGCAGAACCAAGGGACAATACAGCTCCTTCACTAGCAGATTGAAAAGAATAACACTAGAAGTAGTGAGTGAAAAGGGTAAATATTTTTCTCTGGACTCTACTTGCAGGTGCCTGGTATCTCCTGTAAGCTATAAGGAGTTAACAGTTCTGTTTTACCTCCATATTTATTCCTCTTGCAAAATTCCCCTTTAAGAAACCTTTTTGGTTTATTTGTAGGTTTATTACATTAAGAATGGCCAAGTGATTATTTACTCCTCCATCATCAAATAAATCCTTGAAAACGGATCAAACAAATAGGACTGTGCACAGAGAAATGCTTTTTATAATGAAACTGTTTCACATTGAAACCAGAGTTGTATTTCTGCATGGGGTGTTCCACTGGCTCTGCAATAAAATGCACTCTGTGGGTATGTGAGACTGAGTTAGAGTTGCAATCTTGGAGGCAACAGAAGTCCTGGAGCCACTAACTGTGTTGGCATAAACAATTAACAAGGTCCCAGAACTGGGAGTCAAGGTGCTGTCTCCAGGCTAGAACGTGATTCTCACAGCCTGGCTCCATGGCTAGAAAATGTTGTGTCATCACCAGCATCGCCCTCCTGTTAGCCCTGTCGATCTAGCCACAGAAATCTGGCCCAAACCATTTAGCAAGTTCACTGCAGATGGAAAGATCATCTGGGGAATGACTGAAATGGTGTTAGTCACTCACAACAAACTGTGCCTCCAACAGTTTGTAATCTAAAAGACCCAAATAAAACTAAGACAGCTTGAAGGTCCCAAACCATCCCCAGTATGGTTGCACACCTCCTGTGTGGAATTTTATCTTTGTGTGGGGTTGGTCATCTGAAGTTTGGGAACAGTTGCTAACAGGTACAGTGGAGGACAAGCTCTGAAGAGAGACATAAATGAGGAGAAGTGGTTATCCTGTGATTACATACCTGTTCCATGCTTTGAGACCAGCAGAGGAACAGCAGCAGGAGTGGCAAAAAGAATCCAGTTTGACTCTTCTCCTGTGTTCTGTAGGGCCCTGCCATGAGCATGGCACGCTGTCCTGGTTTCCCCTCTCGGTCACCAGCCATCCCTGTCCTTGGTCACAGCTCCCTGCTCAGCTGTAACCGATCGCCATTGCCAAGGGCTGACAGTGACCTGTGGAAATCCATACCATCCATTACCTGATGAGCAGGTGTAATCCTTGCAGAAACCAGCACTTCTGCTACCACTGTTTGCAGATGAGTTTGAGATGGCTAGTAAAGCTTCCCAAGCCACACAACACTAAAGGAAAGTGATTAATACTTTATTGTACTTTATTGGGTTTTGGGTTTGGTTTTGGGTTTGTTTGTTTGTTTGAGAAGACTATTAATAGATTCTCAGGAAGAAAAGTTCCCTGGTTATTTTTTTTTAAGCATTTAGCATCTTAACTAGCACTGAACTCTCCTTATTAGGTAATCTGTACAGCTTTGGTGAATGTGGGGAGGTAACTGTGTTTGAACTCGTTAGTGATGCTGCAAATACTGCCAGTTTGCCTGGTGCAAGTTACTGAATGGATGAAAGAAATGTTAATGGAGTTTTGAATGAACTTTATATTAATCAAAATACAGGCTTTATAATCCCTGTCTACTAAAACTATCCTGTATGCTTTTAAAATCTGGTTCAAGGAAAATGCAGATATATACTTGGAGAAAGTGTTTTCATTAAAAATACAGTCTCAAAGCAATTAAAAGTGTTTTACTTAGATCCTGAAATCCCATATAATCTGAGTACAACTCACACCCAGTAGAGTAATAATTGAATAGACCTCTGCTTCTCTCTTCTTTTAAAGGCACTGTGATATAATTTGGAATAGGCACTATATATTTACTGAAGCTTTAAAACTAGGAATTCACCTACCCTCACTCTGGTTTTGACAGAGGCTAAATACATGCACTTTAGACAGAACAGCACTTTCCTTGTCAGGGTGTCCTTAGTTGTAGTTCGAGGATGGTAACATTCCTTTACTTCAGTGTTACAAATATAAACTCATTAAGATTCACTGTGCCTGGTGCAGAAGGTGCTGTAGCAATGCAACCCTTGCCACAATCATGCCAAGGGCTGGATGCTACTTGGTACTGCACATGATGGGCTTTGCATACTCTTGGGCAGGCTGTGGTTCAAGAGCTGGCCTCTCAGCTGGGCTTAGCTGTTTTTCCTCCTCATCCTTTCCCTTAGAGGATGCTTGGTGGTGAGGCCCAGTCTAAGATCCCAGCCTGTATCCCTGTTTGCAGCAGCAGCAGCAGAAATGGAGCATCATGAACTCCATTCCCACAGTCCCGTGTCTGAACACCTTCACAGAGTGTGCCTTTACATTCCTTACTAATACACTGGTTATCCTCAGCTCCTCTTTTGATATGTTGTACCACTACCAGGGGAGGGAAATAGCAAATATCTGAGATGATATCTGCCAAAGACTCTCAAATTCTGTGAGATTTTTGCTACTTGACTGCACAGGAACAAGGCGCAGTCTTGCTTTAGCCAGCCACGGGATCTTTACTTGCAGATAGAAACTCAGTGCTGATGATATGCTGGGCTCTTATCCTTAGCTGAATTTTAAATACATAAGCTGACTTGTCAAAATGCAAGTATAAGCATGATCTGAGATCTCTATTATTAGGTTTTTAAGTCTATCTCCCAAGCTTGAGGTCAGCACAGGACAAAAAACCATCTGAATTTAAACATATTACGGTTTTGCCTGTCGTGAATATAGATGTTAGACGTTTTATTTCAGAACATGGGAGTGTGCATCAGTACAAGTCATTAGCTGCAAACTCCTTTCCTTTATGCAGCATCATTTGCTGCTGGATTTGCATACATTTTTCCAGCGACTCTACCTGTCAGCTGTCATGCTTTCTGAAGTCTTGTAATATTTCACTGCTCAGAGTTAAGAAGGCTTATGAGATCTTGGATCCTCTATTCAGCGTGGAGTTTCATTATTCCGGGGTGGATTAAGAGGCACAAACTGTTCTCCTAATTGCTTCTCTGCAACCATCTAACAATGTCTTATCAGGGGCATTTTGTGTAGCTGTACAGTGTGTTTAAAATAATACAGCGTGGGGTGTGCAGTGGACAAGATACCAGCGTTTGTTTGATTTGTATTCTAGGGCACAAGGGTATTAAGGAGAAATGCAATGGCAGCTGCGGTTCTGGTAGGCATTCCCCAAAGGGGTAGTGCTAATAGGATATGTATCTTCATCCCCAGCTGAGTTCATTTGGAAAGCAGAGGATGAGAAATGAAACTAACCACATGCAGAAAATCTTGGCTAACGGGGGTGGGGAGGAAGTAGCCGCCCTCGCTCATCTGTGACACCATTGTGATTAAAAAAGGGAATCTTTCAACTAGAAATCCTACCAGAGGAGGTTTTTTTGAGGCAGCTGAAGTATTAGCCTGTCTGAAAGAGAGAACCTTTTGGGGAACCATATGTCAAATGGACAGTGTTGAAAATCTTCTGCAAATGCTGCATCTCCAGAGTGCTGGAAAAGCTCACTCAGAAAGGGAATAACTAAATCTTCTTCAGGACTGGCATTAGAGGCTGTATTTTCTATGTTTATTCTGTAGATGAATTATGGTGATGGAGATACAAAACCACAAAATCTACAAGAGAAACTTAGCTTTTAGTCTGGCCCTAACTTTGCTCTGACTAGATTTATATTCTGCATTTCTTCTAAAATGGTATAATTTTTCTAATGGAGCCAAATGTAGCTTTTCGTTTTGTCTCTGAGAAGCTTTCAGTCTGTCTCCTAGACAGTTTATTTGTTTCTGGAAATTTGCCAGGTGCAATACTGTGGAAAAAAACATCTCAAACCTTTATTTAATCTTTGCTTGACTCTCCCACCCAAAGAGTATGATGTCCTCTTGTGCAGTGATTTCTCCCTTGCACACTGAAGGACTGGAGTGTCTTAAAGCTGCATCTTCACTGGCAATTGTAATAAAAAAAGAATCTCCCAGAGGGGCAGGTACACAAGCAGTGATGTTGGCATGGGTGTTACGTAGGCAGGACTCTAATTTACCACTTGGTAAATTGTTACACAGAACAGGCCTAGAAAAAACACATCCCTCTACAGCCTGGTGCTCTGAGGCATCATCAGCCTGATGCACCATTCAGCTCCTTGAGATGTTTGAGTCTTAAGGAGCACAGCAACCTCGCCCTCTAAGGTTTGCTGCAAAACAATTTCCTTTCTATGTCCGTGGCCTGTCTCTATAAACCTATAGAAATGCCACGTTCTGCAAAACTTGGGCCTTATGTAGAGATGCCAAATCAGTCTTGGGCTGAGTTCAATCAGCAGACGCGTTTCCAGAATCCAACGCCTCGTGACTCTGTGTAATATCATCCTGCCAGTGGCTCAGTCATTCCAGAGCTGTGCAGGTGGCTCCAGCCCTGGTTTAAGCTTTTTGAGAACCTCATGCAGAAATGAGGAACGTGTGTTTGAACTCTTGCCTAACTCTAGGTGTGTTTGAGCAGGAGACATTCACTGTTGCTATTAGGCTGGGGGAAAATGTTACATTGCAATATGGGCATGGCATGTTAAGTGTACCAGGACAATAGACAAGCACCCTGTCATTCCAGGATTTTCTTCCTGGCTTGTGTGTGATTAGGGATGTCTTCAGAGAAAGACAACCAGGCTGGGGAAGGGGCTGGAGGGCAAAACTTATGAGGAGCTGCTGAGGGAGCTGGGGGTGTTTAGCTTAGAGAAGAGGAGGCTGAGGGGAGACCTTATCCCCACCTACAACTACCTGAAGGGAGGTTGTGGAGAGGTGGGTGATGGTCTCTTCAGCCAGGGAACAGGAGATGGGACAAGGGGCAATGGCAAGAAGCTGTGCCAGGGCAGGGGCAGATTGGATGTTAGGAAAAAATTTGTTACTGAAAGAGTTGTCAGGGCTGGAACAGGCTGCCCAGGGAGGGGCTGAGTCACCTTCCCTGGGTGTGTTCAAAAAAGGGTAGATGAGGTACTTAGGGATATGGTTTAGTTTAGGATGGGATTGGTTGGACTTGATCTTATAGGTCTTTTCCAACCCTGTGATTCTGTGTGACTGTCACTAGCACTTTCTCTCGTGCTGTACCTGAGCAGGTGTATGGAGAGATCTACGTGTCTTCACAATGCTGTTGCGTTCACAATCCAAGGCAACCCCCCGCCCCTCCCCCAGACTGAGCGAGTGAGCAAACAGCCCTGCATCATTTATACTGAAGTAGGAGTCTAACTACAAAAGTCCAATCTGGGGTTTCAAACACCCATTAGCTGCTGATGCTGCAAAACTTCTCTTCATCCATTATAAACACAGATTATTTCCTAATATTTAAGTCTCTTTTAGGGTCTATTTTTCTGGGTTTGCTGGCCCAGAATGCCATTAAAATTTGGGAAGTTACTGATTTAAGTTTATTTTGGCCTAATTTTGGCTCAAAAAAGAAGAAAAATATCTGCCCATTTAAACCAATTGTAGCTAATGAAATCTTGATTGGGCAAAATGGTACATAACAAATGGATTATGTTAATATGTAGAGCATTTGAAAATGATGAAAAGTCTTTGTTCTCTACAATATATAATCTTGGTAGGGTACAAGAGTAAAGAAATCCTCTTTACAAGGTTTAAAGCTATTCAAAGCAACATTTTTTTTACATCATTTATGAGAAGAAGTAGAGAAGAAATATGATAAGCTTTTATCTTTTAAGGTAGCAACTGTTCTTTTGCTTCAATGAAAAAACATGTTTACTCCTGCTCACTTGATCTAACTTTTGGTTTTAATTTCCTTGTCCTGAGACATCAAGTATGTGTTGCAGTGATTCAGTGGCCCTTCGGGGCAGTTCTCTTTTTCTGTTTAGTCCCTGTGGAAGTAGAGTAGAAGCTGTTGCTAAGAGCTTGTGGAAACAGAGGTGATACTGGATTCTTTGCTACTACCCAGGAAGCTCATGTTCTACTTGTTTCACTTGTGGGGACCTATCATGTTTGTTAGTAAGAAAGTTCTCCATGGGTAGGAACATTTTTCCATTCTTTCATCATTGTTGCTTTTCCCATCAGCATAATTAGTTATACTAATTGCAATATAATTAGTCATACTAAGTTACATCCTAAACCTGTTTATATTACCAACTGTTCTCCAAAAAAAAGAGAGAGAAGGGTTGCACCTTAAGGGTAACCTCAAAGATCTGAGGCAGTGCTCTAATGGAGCAGCAGCTGCAGCTGCACAGCGGGACTTACCCACCAGAGAGGGGTTTATCTCTGCTGTCTCTGAGCCGTGTGCTGTGCTGTTCTGCACCATGGAAACGCTTCTCTCAGTCCCTGCGGTGGGAACAGGGAAGGATGAGGTTGTTTGAATGACACAAATCATCTCTCCAGCCGAGTGTGATGTTGAGTTTTTCAGGCCCAGAGCTCAGAGGTGGCGGTAGCTCGGTGTCAACCCCGGCTCCTGCAGCAATACTTAAGCACTGCATGGATAAACCCTCTCCCATGTATGCACTTTCCAAGGTAGCCACTTGTCTTTCTGCAGCTGAATCAAAGCTCTTTGCAGGCAAGAAGGCAGGCTGAGGGAAACAGCAAAGTAACGAGAGAGGAAGCAATCAGCAACCCCTTGGACTCTGACAAATGACCTTTTGAGTTCAATGGGGAAAAGCCTAGGTTCTAGGTAGCAAAGGAATGGTGCCCAGGTATCTGAATATAAAAATCATTGTACAGGTGATACTGATTTGGGGGCAGCATTGTTCATCACGCTACAGTCCCTTCCCTGAAGCCTGACTGTAGCCTGGACCATCACATTCCCTACACATGCAAGAAGAGTGTATCAAGACCAGTTACTGATATAGCCCCCTGCTTGGTTCAAGTTATTGTTTTATTAATTCACTGTGATGAGATAATGGGAGATCATATAAAACCTTGCCAATTTTAGTACCTCAAGTGCTTTTGCCTGTCCTGGTGGTGCTTCACAGGTAACCCATAGTGCCACAGCAGTGTCTCTGAACAGGGAGCTGCTCATTCAGGTTACAAGAACTTTCCTTAGAAGGAGTCCTCTGATAAATCCCACTGGCTGTACAAATAGTCCTTTGCAGTGCAAGAATTCAGATTTTTCACCCTTTGGGAGAACAGAGGAACTCTCCTACTACACCAACCTTACTTCATGCCCAATGCCACTCTGCCGGTGCTGTGGAGGCAGGGAACTGTCAACTCTGCAAGGCTGGAGCCAGAGCAACCATCTGGCTAATGAAGATATAGCATTGGCAGAGACAAAGGTGAATCCTGCTGAATACTCATATGACTCTGTAGGGTAGAGGAAGAAAACTAATGGAGCAGAGAGGGATTTGAGCCTGAATGTGATCACTCCTCTGCTTTCCCCCACTAATGACTGAATAATTTGAGTAAAGCCTTTATATCATGAGGGTTTTTTGGTTTTGGGTTTTTTTTTTTTTCATTAGCCAGTGGATTTATAAAGTAACATTTATGGTTAAAGGAATCAAGTACGACTGGTCAAAATTCCTCTGTTCCATTGCTGGCTTTGGCCATGGGCTTCATGTGTGGAGGAGAGCAAAGGGCCCACTGCACACTTCAGGGTATTCATAAGAATTGCCATCCTGTGAACCAGGGCAGAATATGGTGTAGCTTCTTGGAAATCATTGAGAACTGATTTTGCACAAAACAAGAACTGGTCCTTTACTCAAACCGACTGAAGTAATCTAATGAGCATCTAAACAGGAGGGGATTCAACTTTTTAAAAGGGTAGACAATGACAGGACAAGGGGGATGGATTAAAACTAAAGGAAGGAAGGGTTAGATTAGATCTTAGGGGGAAGTTTTTTACAGAGAGAGTGGTGAGGGGCTGGAACAGGCTGCCCAGAGAGGGGGTGGGTGCCCCATCCCTGGGGGTGTTCAAGGCCAGGTTGGATGGGGCCCTGGGCAACCTTGTATAGCTCCAGGCCTGAGGTTGGTGGCCCTGCCTGTGGCAGGGGGGTGGAGCTCTGTGATCCTTGGGGTCCCTTCCAACCCATGCCATTCTAGGATTCTATGATTCTATGAACTCTGAAGTTTAAAATAGCCTTTATTACGTCATGTTTAATGTACTAGCTATTATTTAAGGGCAAATGTGAGGGAAAAACATTTTGAAACCCTGTAACTGAGCAGATCTTTTCCCTTTCACATATTTGATCATAGCATAATAACATCTGTAACTTCCATAGCTAGAACTTATCTTTGAGCTCATGGCAGGGAGAAACATCAGCTACTGGATATATCTAGTGCTTTTTCTGTGAACACCTTTCCAAATGACAGGAACCGAGTATTTTAGAAACTGATTGCCTTACTAACTAGTGCTGCGTGGCAAGAGTGGATGTCTAGAACAAAACTGCTGATGCTGTGGATCAGTTGTCCACACCAGACACCTGTCAGGGCATTTCCCCCATTTCACTCTGTTTCTAGGCTGGTCTTGAGAACTGAATTCCCATGAGTTCCCATCTAATGATCTCCCAGTCTAGTTTCGTTTGCAAAGAACCCAAGAGTGTCAAGATAGCATTCTATTGCAGCCCAGAGCACGGTGAAGTGAGCATTGCCAGGAGTTCACTTCCAGAGTGCCCTCCTGATCTGAACTTAAACACTACTGTAGACACAGCCTTTGGTTGACGCTGAGTCAGCAATAAGTATTTGTGGTAGTATACCCATTAAAGGACTGTGCCTTCTCTGCTAAGTGCAGAGGAAGTAGCTCCAACACCAGCCTCTGTATTTTAAACCTCCTGTAAGGCCTACAGGGGAGAGGAAATCTGCATTTATCTGTGATCTCAGTTAATTCAAACAGAAGTTATTTGGAACAAATCATAATCACTCCTCCTTGTAATGAATGCAAGCATTCAAATTGCCAGATGGATTTGAACAAGTGACAGTCTAATTTTGGCTTACAAAAATAATAATAAAGAACTTAAGCTGAAATATTTCTGCCCCTCATCTACAGTCACAGTTAAAGATGAACAGCATATGGAAAAGTTTTGATGAGTAAGAGACCTCAGACCAGCGTGGAGCATTTGGGCCACCGATTCCACCATGTGGAGCCTTAATATGGCAGGGTAGAAAAACGTCATGTTTGTGTAGAAGTTGTATGCTACAGAATTATCAGTTGTGTCCATGGATGTTCCATGTTTATACAGTTTCCCCAAAAGACTCTTGGCTTCAGTAGTCATACTCAAAAGTACCTGCCTGTAGACTATTATCTAGTATTTATATTCCCAACTCAGCTGTTCTCAGAGCAATAGATAAACAAAAGTATTGCTCTTGGAGTATGAAGTCTGACCCTGTCAAAGTAAGTGGAGAAACAGTTGTAATAAGCAAAATATCTTGGTATTAGCTAGAAATCTGCACAAAATCCAATATTACTAGTAGTTTTGCACCCTCTGCTATGTTTATCTGATTTGACAGAGATTTTTTTTTCATTGCCATTTCTCAGCTGCTTCTACTGCCATGTCTGCTTTAGATGTAAAATACTTGCTTTTGCTGGAAATTATTTGCTGTGAGAATGATCACACTCTGAATCTGCAGCAGGAACTGGGAAACATTCATATCCACTGTGTGATGTCTTTTCTGGTGAGGTTCTTGTGCCAGAAGATGAGCGGTGGGGAAAACCACTACAGACACAGAGTAGTTGCACTGCACAGGAGCCTGCAGAGACTTCAGAGAACCACAGCACTTTAATTTATCTTTTTTTTATTAGCTTGGTAAAAGTATTTCTCTGAGATTAAGCTTCAGACTGATCCAGAGAAGCAGGACAGGACAACACATGAAGCAAGTAATAGACAGTGAGACAGGCTGAATAGGCAAAGGGTCTTTTTATTTTTTACTTTTTAAATGAACTGTGTTTATCATGAATCAGAGGCAGTCAGTACATCTTCAAGGTGCTATTCTGTAGGAAGACTGTACCTAAATACTGATGCTTATGGGATGTAGCTGTGCATAAACAATGAAATAATCTCTCCAGCTTGTCAAGTGGTGCATGTATAACTCTTGGCTGTGCTAGCAGCACAGAGGATGTAGGCCAGAGCCTAGAGGAAACTGCTGTTTCTGGATAACCCTGATGTACTTCTGAACAGGGAGAGCTTTGTTTGGTGGAGATACCATCATGTGCTTGACAAGCAGACTGTCTTTCAAGCTTCAGTGAGCCCTAAGGCCCCTCAACAGGAAGGTGGCTGGCAATAAAGCACTCGTTTATTTTTGTCCTGCTATCTTAGCTGCACACGTTAATTGCCCTGCTGCTACTGGCATCATTCATTTTGTACAGTTACATTTTGGGTACTGTCTAGGTATAGAAGGTGGCTGGTGTGTATGTCAGGAAATCAAAATGTCTTCTCTGTTCTAGGACAATAGAAAGGAATAATGAGCCAGTATTTGTCTTTGCTGCTAAATGGAAATTAAGGAACCCGGTTGCAGGGGGACATGAAGAGTCAAAAGTCTTAGCTTTTTTTTCCTCTCTCTGTCTTGGTTTTGGGTTTATTATTATTTTATTATTTTATTTCTAATGTGTTCTTTTTATCTTAGTTGCCTGACATCCCCTTTATGCCCCGGTCTCCTTCAGGTCTCTGTAAAAGAGATATAAAAGGATCGCAGCATAACTTGTCTCATCAACAAAAATCATCCCTGGCAGATAAACTGCTGCCTTGGTTAATCCTCCGAATGACAGCCAGCATCCTTGGAGCATGGGGAGGGGGTGAGACAGGTGAGACTGCCAGGACATTGGCAGAGATAGGGGGTAGTCTTTGTACCACCTCCCATCCACTCTCCCTGCTGCAGGAGCCAGCTCGACTGCTGTTTAGCCGACATGGGATATGCTGTCTTGAGAGCCCCATGTCCTGTGGTTGCAGCAGTGACAGATACAAACCAAGAGCTTGTGGCGTGTCTCTGCTGCGATTCTCAGGAATGGAAACCTTTGCTACCAGCACATTTCTGCCATATGCTAATGTTTCAGTGTCCTCAGGACAGAGAATGCATTGCCTATGACCGTAACCAAACCCCAGGTCTCAGGGGGGATCTCAAAAAGGCTGCATTTCACTGAACTGCATGCTTCACTTCAAGAATGCCTCCAAGTCAGGAGATGCCCATGTCCCTCTTGCAGCTCCCCCCACTTGGCCAGTCTGCAGTCGCAGCAGCTCGGGCCCTTGTCAGCCCTTCCCTGCTGCTCCACACCCCAAACCTGGAAACAGAGCAAAGAAGGGAAACGTGCTCAGCACCTCTGCTTGTCAGACCACTTCTCAGCTTCACTTTGGGAGCTAATGGGAGCCCTTTTAAATGGATTGTGGTTGGCAGCACTTGGGTTGTGGCACAGAGAAGGTTCTGCAGGCTCTTCCCAGGCTTCACAACTCGCTGGTGAAAAATCACTAGAGGCTGGAATATGTCATTGGAAAGCTACGCCTGCAAGGGCAGAGTTTTAGTTGTCAGGGTGCAAAGTGCTATTTGTCCATCTGTACTTTGAGGGTTGTGTTTTAAAAGTCCCTTAATTTTGAAAAACTATAGGTGTAATTCTTTCTGATGTTGGAAACCCCCACCCATAGCTGAAGAACTGGAGGAGAAGAGAAGCAATATGAGTCATTCTCCAAGTTTAGGAAAATCTGACCCTGACTAATCATTTTCATTTTTAACACCATTTTCAATGTAAACTGTGACTGATGCCAATCCAGGTTCACCAGTTGTTTTCCACCCAATGAGCTGTAAGTTTTCTGACATGGAAACATCCATATTCACTTCTAATAAGCTCCATCTAATAGGCAAGGCACACACTTGGGAAGGCACTTGAGAATGCCCATCCCAGCAGTCAGAGGAATACTGAGAAAAGTAGTTAAGACTTATTAGTCTCAAAGTCTTTAATAATGAGGAATTTCTATTCCCTGCATCCCTCAACAAAGCTATCATAAATTGAAAATGAGGATGCAGGAACAGTTATTGACTAATTCACTGCATAAATTAATGTGACTGAAAAAAATGTGTTTCAGAAACTTGGAATAAAAAAATGCATGCCATTTATTAACTATTCTAATGAATCATGTTGCTATGAGAGTTCTGGAAAGGCATAAAATGTCTTCTGATTTAAAAATAAGTATATTTTCATGCATAAGAGCTTGGTAGTATCCATCATAGAATCATAGAATCCTAGACTGGGCTGGGTTGGAAGGGACCCCAAGGATCATAGAGCTCCAACCCCCCTGCCACAGGCAGGGCCACCAACCTCAGGCCTGGAGCTACACAAGGTTGCCCAGGGCCCCATCCAACCTGGCCTTGAACACTTCCAGGGATGGGGCACCCACCCCCTCTCTGGGCAGCCTGTTCCAGCAATCATCATATGATTTCAAATTGCTTTATGAAAATGAAATGTTGAATCTTCATACGTGACCTACAGGGAAGGCTGATACTGTCTGTTACTCTGAAAGGAGGGAAACTGAGGAGCAAGGGGCCACTTTCTCACTTGCTAAAGCCTGAAGACAAAGCCAGAACTTCTTGCCAGTCTTGTGCTTTGACCACATGCAAGTCCAGCAACTCAAAAAAATCCCTGTTTGTGATGTGCTCCACTAGCATTAAAGCCACAGCCTGTGGTACAGATCCAGGAGGTACAAGCTAGGGCATAGAAATTCACCTCCCAGGTGGATTTACCTTACTGCTTGTGAAGCAGTTGTGGCTCCATTCCTAGACCACCTATGATCCTCACTCTAGAGCAGGTGAAACCTTCTCTGCCTTGTACTGGTAACTCACAGTCCCAGGCCTCTGGAGGGATTTATTACCCTTGCAATATTGATGGGTAAGGAAGTGAAAGGAATGAAGAGGCATAGGTCTGTATTATGAAAAAGGATAAGCTTTATCCTGACCTGATTTTCTAAGGAATGGTTTTCCAGTAGGATGGAGCCAGGACAGCACCCATGCTCCAATGAGGACTCCAGACCAGTATGTATATGGGAAGGAGGCAAGCCTGTTAAATAGGTCAGATCATGGGGTCTTATCTGTTACATCACTAAATGCTCACCAGAAATCTGCTCGACTAAATAACAACTCAAGATGAGGCTGAAATTCTGCTGCTTTTTCTCAGTTCGTGGCCACCAAGTGCATCCTGACTGTGTTTCAGCACTGTCCCAGGGTGATCTTTTCTGTTTGGCTGCCAGCAGCTGTCCCTGGGATTTCCAGGCAGCACCAACTGCAATCAAGCCTCCCCACCCTGGGCTAGAGGCCAAGCACAGATTCCTCTGATTGCACCTACTGCTCTTTTTAAGGCTTTCCTCTTAATTAACCAGATTTCCTACTACAGCAAGTGGAAGGTGTGAAGGATCAAGCCATCTGCACTTAGAGCTGGAGCCTGTGTTAAGAATCATGTGCTTGGCATTTGGGTTTCACTCCAAACACATTAAAATGGCAGCTCAGATGATGCTGATAAGGTCAGTGCTGCTCCAGAAGGATTCCTGCAGAGATGGTTCCATTGAGGTGGGTTTCTCACCCATGGTGGCTTGGTAGGACTATGCTGTAATTAAAAGGACACCTGCTGATCCCAAGAATATGAAATGCAGAAAACTTCCATGGAAAGAAATCAACATTCAGGTAGGTGGTTTTTCCTACTCAGTATGACTGTCAATATATATATTGTTGCCAAGTGTCACTGCACTGCAGAGTATGTCTGGCCAAGATTTCTTTTTCTGCAGATAACTGGAAATTAGTGGCTGTTACATATATAGGGACTGAAGGTAAAATTAGAACTTGAGAGTATTTCACTTGAATCAGTCCAGATCAAGGAACAAATTCTCAGCTAATTTATTCAAGTTTAACTTTGAAATTAGTCCTGTCAATGAGTGGTCATCTCTATTATCACTTAAACCAAAGTATATTAAGTTATCCTGTTATTAAAAACAAAACAAAAAAAATCCCTTCATCTGCTCTATGTATCACTGCCTGCCTTAGAGCAGCATCACACCTGAGACAGGCTTTTCTCACACACAGACTCACATCACATCCACTTGATCCCACCTTCAGCTTTATTCCACCCTCTCCAATGATTCCCCTGTGTTAAACAAAACATTCATTTGTTTGTTTTTTAGAAATTAAAACAAAATCCCAACCAAAAAAACCCAACCCTCAAAAGAAAACCAAAGCCCATCATTTGGATTTAGGACATGACTTGATCTTTTAAAAAAAGATCTAAAGGAAATGTAAGCATTTTATGATGAAGTCTGTTCTTGTGATGATTTCAGTCTCTTTATTCAATTATGTGTTCCTGTAACTGCCAGAATACAGACAAGTCATATGCATAAATGGAAATAAACTAGGTAGAACTGTCAGGGCATCCATTTAATCTATACATTTATAATTTATTAAGACTTTTCCATTGGGTTCTTGTCTTTTCAAGCTGTAACTACTGCCAAAGAAATGGTACAGCTTAACTGTCACAGGTAAATAGAGGAAGCTTTACAGCCAATACCCTGTTGGTGTGGGTAGGATTCGGTTCTGTAGAGTTAGATCCCTCATGCCATTTTACATCTCCTAGGGTATGCTGCCCAGCCTCCATTTGGCACTGCAGGCATGGTGTATGTTTCCCATGATCTGCAGATGGTTAGGCAGCTGAATCCAGCGTTTAGGATACAGGACATGAAGAAGTGTTATTCATGCTAGAGACCAGGAGGGATGGGTCTTGATGAAGGTATGGTAAAAAAAGGAACTTTGGAGGGGGCATCTTATGAAATGATGATGTTAATGAAGGACAAGGAAAGCTGGAACCACATCTGAAACTATTTATTAGTGTGTGAGTCCCATTATGAAATTAAGAGGACCAAAGGTCAGGTAACCCTGGATCAAACTGATCTAGTTAGCAAAGTCACCCTGTGTGCTGTTCCTGCCCTTGATTCTGAAGGGCTTCTTTTCCTGAGATATCATTGTCCAGTGACAGCAAAAGTGCCGACCTCTCAGAGAACCTACAGCTTTTCCCTTCCTTCCTACAGGAACACCTTGCTCTAAGGTACCAGGGAGGAGAAAGAAAATGGGCTACCACCCTGTATAATTGTTATTCTTTCAAAGTATAGGTAGTAAACAGGGTCTGAATTGACTTAAACCCTCTTCTGGGTGTAGCTGTGATTTTGATTTGATTTAGGAGAAATGCAAATGCTGCTCTGTAAGAGACTGACTGGGAAACCCAAAGTGCTGATTTCATGTTTCATGCACAGGTATGTGCTTTCTGGAGCCTGGGCAGAAAATGCTCAGCACAACCAGAACTGGACACCTTGAAAATCCCATTTCCTGGTGTGTTTCTCATGCTGAGGTGTCACAGAAGGGAACTGTGGAACCATCAGTAGTTACTGAATGGCATGTGGGAAATGAGGAATAGACACACATCAGAAATACTCTTTTTTTGCCTAGACATGGGCACCCTGAGACTGCCATTCTGGCCTTTGAAAGGAAGTGACACTCAGGCACACTTTTCACTGCTTACATCATCTCTGTCTCTTCCACATGCCCACGTGACCCTACTTAAGCATTATGGTTCACAGGCCAGCTAGTTCTTATACTTAACTTACCTGTCTTAAAGCAGTGTCAACTAACCTTATGGATGAATAATGCAATCAACTTAACTTAAAACCATGGCCTCTGGCAAAACCCCAACTTTCCCAGGCAAGTAGGATGAATCATAGATAGAAATGTTTCAAATATTTAAAAGTAGGCCCGAAACCACCCCTGCATAAGCTTCCCTTAGCAAATCAGAAACTGTGGCAGGATTATGAAAGCTAGGCCATGTGTCTAGCATCTTCAAATTCAGTTATTACTGCTATTTGACTAGATGACATCAAAATGACTTGTCAAAAAGGTAAGGAAAGAAACTAGGGAAAAAACTGGCATTAATTTAGGTCTTCATGACTACACCTTCGTTCCAGAATGAAGAACTAAACATCATGGAGACTTGATGGCTAGTGCTTTTGGGCAGTATTTTGATGGCCCTGGGCATTGGCTAAGAATGGAGGTTATAGAGAGGTGGGTGATGGTCTCTTCAGCCAGATGACAGGAGATAGGACAAGGGGAAATGGCAAGAAGCTGCCCCAGGGCAGGTTTAGATTGGACATTAGAAACAAATTTGTTACTGAAAGAGTTGTGGGGGCCTGGAACAGGCTGCCCAGGGAGGGGCTGAGTCACCTTCCCTGGGTGTGTTCAAAAAAGGGTAGATGAGGTACTTAGGGATATGGTTTAGTTTAGGATTGGATTGGTTGGACTTGATGATCTTCAAAGGTCTTTTCCAACCCTGTGATTCTGTGAATCCCAACACCCCACTAAGCCTCTGTTTCATATGCACGTTTCTAAATGCCAGCCCTGGTGATAAGGGTTGAGTGGTATCAGGCTTCATCCTGGAAACCACAAGTACTGAATCAATTTCTTTGGTCTTACCTTGCTTGCCACCCTTGCAACACTGAGTAAGCTGGTATGTTGTGGTTATCTGCAGGAGGAGAAAAATGAGACTACATGAGTAGATATGTCTTTTTAAGCAGTGTATTTCTGAAGACCAAAAAAAGCAGCAAAATACCTTCTTCCCTCTGTACTGTGCACACTCCTGCCTTTGGGGAAAGGAGGAAAGAAGAATCAACACAGCACCCACTTTAATAGCTAAGCTTAATTCACTGTCAAAAATATTAAAGTCATGACAATGTTACACAATCACATTAAGAAAAATATTGTTCCTATTTCAAAGGCTGACTCATGGGGATGATAAAGTGTGGAATCCTGCCTGGGAGCTTTTAAGGGGAACTCTACCTGAAGGAAGGAAGAAGCAAGGAGTTAGCTGCACTAGTAGCAGGCTGCACTCATCTTTCAGCCTTGTTGCTCTTAAGGGAGTGGAACAATTGGCAGTGGGGGCTGAGGCTTTGCTTCACTCTGCAGGGACAATGAGCAGGATGTGCCAACCTGGAGAAGCCATCACACCTTGTATGTATGTATGTTTGCTTCAGAGAAGTCGCCTTTTCCACCAGGAAATTTTGACTGGGTTGCCTGATGTCTAGAAGTCATGGAGAAAAGTCTTAAAAGGGGAGGCTGAAGTCCCTTGTTTGGTACAGCCTGAGGGGAGACTGAGAGGACACCTCACTGTGGTCTGTGGCTTCCTGACAAGGGGGAGCGAAGGGGCAGGTGCTGATCTCCTCTCTTTGGTGACCAGTGATAGAGCCTGAGGGAATGGTATAAAGCTGAGATGGGGAGGTTTAGGCTGGGTATTAGGAAGGGGTTCTTTACATAGTGGGTGGTCAGGCACTGGAACAGGCTCCCCAGGGAAGGGGTCACAGCTCTGAGCTTGACTGAGTTCAGGAAGTGCCTGGATGATGTACTCAGTCACATGCTCGGACTTGGCTGGTCCTGTGTGGAGCCAGGAGTTGGACTTGATGATCCTTATGGGTCCCTTCCAACTCAGGATATTGTATCATAGAATCATAGAATGGCCTGGGTTGGAAGGGACCCCAAGGGTCACAGAGCTCCAACCCCCCTGCCACAGGCAGGGCCACCAACCTCAGGCCTGGAGCTACACAAGGTTGCCCAGGGCCCCATCCAACCTGGCCTTGAACACCCCCAGGGACGGGGCATCCACCCCCTCTCTGGGCAGCCTGTTCCAGCCCCTCACCACTCTCTCTGTAAAAAAACTTCCCCCTAATATCTAATCTAACCCTTCCTTCCTTTAGCTTTAATCCATCCCCCTTGTCCTGTCATTGTCTACCCTTGTAAAATGTTGAATCCCCTCCTGTTTCTCTGCTCCCTTCAGGGACACAAAGTAATGTGCATATGGTGGGCAGATATATGGGTGCTACACAAAAGCTTCCTTTTTCAAGTCAGATGAGGTGTGGTGCTATTTAGCAGGGGTAATGGAATCAGAAAATAAGCTGAAAGTTCTTGGTCTCATCCCTTCAGGTCAGTGCTTAATATGGCTGAACCTGCTTCCACCGGCACGTAGAGCTGGCTCCAAAGTCGATACCAAAAATACACTGAGTAATTGCATTTGTCTTTCTGTTTATTACAGGCAACTGATGCTGAAAACAAATGTAGTGTGAATACACTTCTGGTCTTAAATGTGCTCTAGGAGATATTCCAGGCAGTAGTTGTATTATTGGAATTTTCCAGACATGATTTCTGGGAGCCTCAGTTTTAAGTCATTGACTGAAGCTGTTTACAGGTTCCTTAGTGTGTCTCTGGCATAGTAAAAGGAAGCAACAATATATATCATTGACTCTGCCACCTAAAAGATCAAGGCCTTCCACATGTTTTGACAGCTGCTTTGTCTCTCTTTGGTGATGGGGGAGAAAAGCACTGATGTAGATGGAAGTTCCAGCAATAAATACGGAATGTTCTTTATGCCTTGCACAGAGAAGGTGAGTTTAAATGTATTTCTTGAAGTATGCAGAAAGCACTTCTGTACATCACCAGTACCCATCATCATCAACCTGCAGCTTTAGGCAGTGCTTTATTCCTGATGATAATAATTCAAGGCTACAAAGAGTTTTTTAGACCCTCTGAGAGCAGTAGCATAAGCTCAGCAGGAGCAGGAGCTCTTGATGCCCTAGAGCTTTCTCTTTAGGAGGAAATCAAGACAGGTGTCATGTCCTGAGCTCTCCATGTTTGGTGATTTCCCCAACCTTCCAACTCAGGAAGAAATATCTGCAGTGTCCATCTGTGAGACAGCACTGGAGGAAATACCAGGGATAATTTTTTCACTAATCACATATCTGGGATGCAAACTTTCTGATACTTGCCTGTAGTAATGCTGTTTCCTGGTGATTCCACAATCCTTCTTTTGCTTAAGTAAATAAACATAATTTCTGGAAGTATCTGCAGTGACTGATCTTCAGAATGTGGGATGGGCTTTGTACCTTCTCTGAAGAGTTATGCATTTTGCTGGAGTTGATTTGATGGGATTTGCATCAGGGTGAGGCAGAGTGCTTGTGCTGTTGGGTCAGTGCTGAAGCAGCACTGTCCACTTTGATGCCCTCCCACTCTGGCCTCTGGGGATTCAGAACAAATTAATGCATCTAGGCAGCAAGGAGGGATGTTGGGCCAGAGTCTTCTGCCAGGACTTCTCTCAGCTGCTCTGGGGCTGATTTCTTATGAAATTTGGTGAGACTCTGAACTGTTAAAAGTGCTAAGAATGTCTTAGCAGTTGAGGGACACTCTTCCCCTCCTCCTGCTCTCCCGGGTTACTGTGCTAGAAGCAATGAGTTCATCACTTCACTGAACTTCATCTAAGCAGAAGTTGTCCTTTTTCTTCTGTGTGCTTGGGGATGGGAGCTGCTTGGTTTAGTTTCCTCTCTGTTTAAAAGTGGGTCAGAGCCAAAAGACTGGAAACTGCCCTGCATGTTGAGCATGCTGGGAAGTTGCATTTGGAACGTGACCACATCCCACTCACATGCTGGATACTCCCCAGTGTGGTCCTCCTCCTGTCTAGGACCAGCTAGAAGTCATTTTTTTCCTCAGGTATTAGTTTTGTTTATGATTAAGGTTAAGTGAGTGGCACTGAAAATGGTTTATTGAATCCCACTGCAGAGGGGCAATTAAGTTGTTCCATGTCAGTGAGATAATATGAATGGAGTGCAGCCGTGGTTCAGCAGCAGAACATCATCCTCAAAAGCTGGAAGCCCATGCTCTCCAGAGTTTAACTGTACTCTGAAGAAAGTGTTAGCATAGGAGCAGGATGTAATTTCTCTTTTCAAGGATATTACAGGTCCTTGTTCTGTAGTCTCACTTCAAAAGCAAAATATATGCTTGGGACACCCAGACACTGAGCGCTTCTGTCTCCTGACTCTGCTGTAGCAAATGGTTCCTGCAGGATTTTCATCCACAAAATGCAATTGAATATGCTGGGCTTCCTCTCTCATGTCCCCAACAGATCCACAGGGGATGAGGAAAGAAGAGATAATTTTGTTGTTGCTTATTGCAGCTCTGACTGCCTTGTGCTTTGCTTGTGGTGATTGACAAGGTCTCTCTTGGTGGCACAGTCCTAATCTAGGGGTTGCAGAGAAAACTGTAAATACCAGCCTTTGGACGACTGACCCTGTGAATACAGGTGATAATCTCCAGTGTGGTGGCAATAATTCTCAGCTGCTCCTCATCTTTGGAAAAAAAAGTACCCATGTAGACAAGGCATGAGTGTTTTATATGGTGACACAAGCATTCAGGAACCTGCCCAAGATGGCAGCAGTATTTACTGTGTTACAATAGTCTGCATGGAAAAAAATATTTCCCTTCTATTCATTAACTTGGCACAGATCCCATTACCTGCTGCATTAGGTCACAGCAGGCTGTGCAATGATGGGATGTGACGTAGCTGGAGAGCAAGGGACACAGCGCTGCTTCTTCCCACCGCAGAGAGGTAGTTGGATACTTGGGCAGCGACTGCTGCAGTTATTAAACCCTCTGTTATCTGCAGTTAGGCAAGTGGCCTGTGCTCTGAAGCATTCCTCTTTAATAGCAGACTGTTCTCTTGGCACCAGCTTGGGGAAGGGGTCTTCTTACAGGGCACCTCTGCTGCTGTCACCTTAGAAACTGCTGTTGTGCTGTCTGTGGGTGGTTGGCTCTCAGGAGTGCTTCACACAGCAGCCAGTGTGAGAAGGCTGAGCGTGCTACACTGTGTGCCAGGCTATTCCCACCCAGTCAGGCAGGTACATTCCTCTGCAGCAACATTCAAATGGCAAAGAGAAACCCAGAAGCCTCATGGCTATCAATAGGGCTTGAGAGTTCTGCACTAACTTCTTCAGTCTTAATGTTAAACCACTGCAGGGAAAAACTGGTGTGAAAACAGTGTAAGAGGGCACCTTTCAGAAAGAGAAAGTTTGGGAAACTCTGTGAGAGAATGAACTCTTGGTGATTAACCCTTGGAGATCACCCACAGTGTTACAGCCATGCTCCCATCAATTCAGATTACTGTACAGTTTTGTAGTTTATGTTGTACATTTTTTACTATGTCTTATTCTTGTTGGATGGTGTGAAAGACCTTGCTAGAAATCAAGGTTAAATTTTGTTCAGCTAGGTAACAGAGAAGATTGTACCTGCCTTGACCATTATGAACCTACTTCCAGACTCTGTAAAAATTATGGGTCTCTAATGATAATGTGGGTGTTGAAGTGGAAAAAAATAGCTGTGCCTGATCCAAATCCTTTATGACTTCATTGATGTTAGTGGGCTTCAAGCAAAGATACTAGATTGCAAAGGCTGTCAATATGTTATTTTATTGAAGAACAAAAATGTGCCTCTCTCCAGATATTTTATGGATGCCTATTTTAGGTACAGAGGAAGGAAATACAAGAGGAGTAAGAAACGTCAGTTATTGTTATGAGTCTTATGTGGTCATGCTAGTGGTCTCCCCAAACCTGTCTGCTGAATTAAAACCCCTAGTTACTTGCTTCAGAGATCTTTATTCCTTTATTTTTTCCAAAAGCCGCATTTTTTGTCTTCTTGAGTCAAATAGTGTCTGATCAGTGAAGCTGCCTTGCAGCTTCAATTGCAAATCTTGCTTTATGTGCTTTGAGCTGCTTGGGAGTGTGTTGGAGAGGAGATTGTGTGGCTGCTGCCCACTGGGACCAGCATAATAACAGGACAGGTATTTCATGAGGCCACTTTGTGAATAACTGCCTCGATAATACCCTGCTATAATGAAGGCTCTGGCAATAAAAGAACAGGAGGGAGCACACTGCACATTACAGGAGTCAACTGCAAATCAAAGTGGAAAGCACAAACACATCCTATACTGGGCATGAGGTTACCTATTGCCTCATCATATTTAAGGCTTTGTTAGAAAGGGTCCATTTCAGTGTCCTAACTCCACCATATCCCCTGAGAAAGACCAAATATCTTGCCAGGTGGGTGCAGAGTAGGGGGATGGAGTTTTGGCTTGGGTAAAAATGGACCAGAATGGAAAACAAGAACAAAGTTGCCCCTGCTGTTCTCAGGCCCCAAGCATGTGCCTCTTCAGGCAGTGTGCATGACTTGCAGGGCAGCTCCCTACTCCCAGCCCTGGTTTTGTGCTCTGGGGGCCAGGAGATGATGTTGGTATTTTCCTAATCACAAGGACCGGATCTGGAGCAGAGAAGACAGAGCCACGAAGCCTTGGATTGCTAGTGTTAGGCTACTGTAATGGCTACAATGACTGTTTTGCATCAGAAAGTAAGTTGGAGCATCAGAAAGTAAATTGGAGCATCACAGTTGGAAGCTAGAAGGGGATTGTGGATGGAGAGAGACAGAAGTGAACTGAGAGGTCTGGCCTGGAGGTTACCAGCTGACAGCCAGGTATGTGCATCCTTCTGTGGGTCACTGAGAGCCAAGGCAGAGTATTTAAAGGGATGATTAAGATGAAGCCTCAGGTGCAATATTTTCTCTACTAAATTTGTAAGCTGGCTCTTCTCCCCTGTGTTGTTTAGGTAACTGAGTGCCCATGGTCTGTGCTGGAGCCAGAGGGGACATGTGATCCCAGACCCCTTTCCTTCTTGCCACACTCAGAAGCAGCTACAGTAGGAGCACTTGGGATCAAACTGGTGGTGCCATGGCTAAGTAAGTATCTAGGTCTCTCCTCCCCTGACAGGCACTTGCAGATATTTGAGCCATCAGACAGGCAAGTTGCAACAAGAAGGGAAAAAAACCCCAGGATACTGAATTGCTCGGAAAGCCTGGGGAGACCTAGAGACTGAACACGCATGTAAAGCAGGGTAACGCTGCGGTCGCCATGGCAGCATCTCAAAACTGCACAGTAATATTTTGAAATGGAATATAAATTCTAATTCTTCAGTCTCAACCCATCAAATCAGTTTTACTATAAATATCCACGCTATCCAGTCTCTGGAAGAACTAAGGCTGACAGTTATTTTAAGACTGTCCAACCGAAGACCTAAAAATGCAATTTCTGTTCCCTGCCAAAACACACTCCTTCAATTAGGAGAACAGAAGGATTTTGATTTTAGGCAGGCAAAACCAAGGACATACAGAGATTACGGGAGGAATGT
This sequence comes from Porphyrio hochstetteri, assembly GCA_020800305.1. Classification (NCBI taxonomy): domain Eukaryota; kingdom Metazoa; phylum Chordata; class Aves; order Gruiformes; family Rallidae; genus Porphyrio; species Porphyrio hochstetteri. Next base: position 3,279,741 of record CM036908.1, read on the forward strand.
GATCTGTACTTCCTCTTAGGCCTGGATTATGGCAGCTGTTTGTTTGCCTGGCATCTGGAAACTCCAGGGCTCTGTAGGTGTGTGCACAGGCAGGGTTCTTGCCATGAGGAGCTGCACTACAGATCAACTGCAGTTATGAAGGAAAAAATGTATGCCATAGCCTTGGTCAGAGGGAAGCATTAAGTTCCTCTAATAAACTTCCACTCAGAGGCCCTGAGGGCTGCTCTTTGCAGCAAAGGACAAATTTAAATTAGCTGATTTGTCAAACCCAAACAAGACACAGCCCAAGGATCTGGTGAGGTAAGTTACCCGTGCATAGAAACGAGCTTTCAGGCCCTCCAAGAGCCTCACCAGGTTTCCAAAAGTTTCACCCAGCCCTGCTGTCTCTGATTTGCTCTCTGAGAGGGGGGTATGTGCAGATGGACCCCACCAAACCTCCCAGGTGGTGGACTGTAGCCCCAAGGCTTTGTAACTGCAGCCGCCTGACCTTCTGCCTCAGCTAGGTGCCCACCCAGGCTGGATTAACCAAATTCCCTCCTCCAGCTGAAGAGGTCTGCCTGTAGACTTCAGTGTACACACAAGAGGGAGGCACTAGCATTTTCTGGTCATTTCTTTCCTTCCCAAGTTCTAGAAGCCATTTCTACAGGGGTTTGTGGGGATGGTCTCTGGGGGTGCCCATGCGTGTGGATGGAGAAAGAGTTACCAGGAAACAGGAGGCTGGAAAATGGCAAGTTCACAGGGAGGCAACGTGTGAAAGCCTCCCAAGGGCAGAGAAGCACCAGAGACTTCTAGTACTGTTGAATCCACAAGAACTGATAAATTCAGGATGCAGAAAGGCTGCTGAATGTGTTTGAAACCACCAGCACATGACAGTGTCTGCCGTGGTATGTAAATGAAGACCACACCTGAGAAGGTGGTGGCCTCTATATGTAGACCAAAGCTCCAGGTTTAAATCCACACCTAGTGAAACAAGGGACCCTGAAGGCTCTGCTGAATGCACTAGTGTGTCACCAGCCTCCATGTTTGAGGAACCAGCTGAGGTGGGACCTCCCCAGCCTGGCTGTTGCTCCAAGCAGGTAACTGGGAGCTTCCATGCATACTCAAGGGAGTAGTTGAATGTACTCTGTGATGGTTCTCTGGTTTCCCTAACAGCAACTGTTCTAGTCAGAACAGCAGCTTAATTGAGAAAAAGGTGTTCTAGTGAGTACCAGTTTGTGATCTCGGTCTTTATCCTGTGATGGGGAAATTCACAATAATCTTATGGGAGCTGCTGGAAGCTATCTGTGGGAAACATGCCCTCATTTCTCAGTGTGCACATGTAATTATTATGCAAAGAGCTGTAACTTGTTTTGATGATACTTGCATTTGTGGTGTAACTCTATATTCAGATGCTATTAGGTCTGAAATAATTGCTTAATCATCGTAGACTGGGCCATTTGGATAGCTAAACCCTAGATTGCTCTTGCAGATTGGATGCTTTGAAGCCCAGGTGAGAAAAGTTTTGGACAGAGAGAAAGCAGCATCCCCTATAAACATCAGAAGTGGATGGAGCCTGATCCTCTGACACAGAGAGATGGGCTGTGGTCTGCCAGTCAGGCACGACAGCTCTGACCCATGCTAGAATTGCTAATGAAAACCAAAAAAAAGTTAACTCGTGCTCTTGGCAAGGAATATATTTGCCATCTGTAGTAGCAGATACATCACAGCCAGCATTTCTTTAGCAAATGAGTATTTTATTCTTCCCACTATCCCCAGAAACATTCAGGTGTTGCTAGCAGCTTTGCTGCTAATTACTCTTAGCAGTAAACCAAAGCAAAATGAAATAAATAAGTAGAGCATGAGATAATTACAAGGTGCTGAGAATGTCAGATAAATAAGAGAATAATCAATAAACAAATACTGTTTCTGTGGAAACTGGAGACTGATTATCAAAGGGAGATACCAGCTTGGTGACCCAGGTGCAGGGCCTGAGCCAAAGGCCTGCTCAGTGCTCACCACTCCTTCCCAGTGCAGCCAGTGCTGGTAGGATGAGGCCCATTTGCGAAGTGATGCGTTGTAATTAAATGAGGAAGAAGGGTTTGGCAGGTGCTGGTCTGTATGAGATTTTGGGAGTCTGTCCATCCAGTATGAGGCTGCAGCTGTCTCTGGATAAAACATGGCACCTGAAGCAGGAAATTACACAGCAGTTTGAAGAGAGCGTAGGGCTCTGCACAAAACCAGGAACCCAGTGGCTGTCGTGATGCTTGAGATGATCCCTTTTGGTCCCATGTTATATCTGCTGTCCCTGCAGTCCCTCTCCTTCAGCTGGGTTGCAATGGGAGCCGTGCAGAGCCTCAGGTTGGCCCATCTCCAGCCCACAGGCACCACCCGCACAGGCTGCAGGCGAGGAGGCAGGAGGGATGAGATGCCTGTGATGAGAAGGGAAGGACAGCCTGACAACCTGGAGGTCGCCGATTGAGACGTGTGGGCAGCACGAATGATAGCCAGCAGCACTGGCTGATAGCTCCTGATAGCCAGCAGCACGGGCTGATAGCTCCTACCTGAGGAGGAAGAGGAGGAGGAGGAGGAGGAAGAAAGCTCATGTTATCGCATTGAAATGCGAGCCAAACGCTCGCCCACAGACAATTGCAGGCAGAAAATTTAGATGTGGTCTTCAGTCTTTTCTATTTGTACCACAGATGGTGAACACATTACCCAGCTTGTCCCATTTTTTTTAGCTGGGTTTGTGTATGTATTCTACATGTCTTCCCCCCCTTTGCCGAGGCTCCTGGGGCAGGTGTTTTTCTCCCCAAAACCTGAGCTGCTCAGGGGTTACAGCCACACTCTTAGCAGTGGAAAAAGCGAGGCATTTTGTGGGAAGGTCACGGTTTCAAAAACAACTCTCTGTCCCTCCTGCTTCTTACAGCCCCCTTTGTGAAATCTTCTTTCTCTCCAGGGGCTGATTTTTTTTCCTTGCTATTTGTAGAGCATCTGGTATTATCAAATACAAGTGTGGAACTCACAGCATTACCATTGTGTAAGTGCTTTAAAAAATGGTCTTGATTTGAAGAAACAAGATGATTTCTCTCTGCTTATAGCCTAAGATCATACCTCTGACATTTCTGATAATTAAAATATATATATATAGTGGAAGCAATGTTTAATTAGAAAAAAATGTTTATGCATTTCAGTACAAAAACATGAAAAAAAAAGTGCAAAGAACAAAGTTATGTCACAGTTCCAGAAATACTTGCAATTGCATATTCCTCCTTAATCTTCAGGTCAGTCTGGAGCACTGATACACTCAGTCAGAAAATTCAGTTGATCAAGGCAAACCTTAGCTCCCAGCTTAACATTAAAACCTCGGAACAGTATGTTGATTTAAAATAAGCAGGCACACCCTAGAGGTAAATATGAAATGCCAGAGTTTCATACAGAACTGCATTTAATATGATAATAACATAAAGCACAATGCAGAGAAACATTAATAATAATAAAAAAATCAAAATCCTTTTCTAAAAAGTGCTGCCCGTTCCATGTTTATACATATTTTAGAGAGGGATTTATTGTTCACAAAGGAAAAGCTGTGAAATATATTCATGCTTTTAGCTGTTAAAAGCACCATGGAGAATTGAAGGGAGTTGAAAATGCTTCTTTTGTTGGCGGGGGGGTGGTGGTGGTGGTGGTGGAGCTTTCCTAATGTATGGTTTGGGAGCCTTGGAGAACTGTTTATTTTAGGACAAGTCAAGGACTGAATCATGGAGAGTCACTTTTTATTTTGCTTTACTTCACTTCTCTCTGGACAGGTGCCAGGAGCTGCAGGACTCCCGTTTTCAGCTCGCTGCTTGTTTCCCCTCCTTGCATAACCTGGTCCCAGCCCCACAGGGGAAGGTGTCACCCGCCGCAGCAGCCGGGGGAGAGCAGCCTGGTTCACTGGACCTCCTAAATAATTCATAGTGCTTAAATGCCACGAGTCCTCGTTTCCAGACACCAGCCATTTCAAGACTCCTCTGGGCATCTTGCACTGATGTGGGCAGCATCCCTGCGCGTGTCCCTCTGCCCTCCCTGCCAAGTGAGGATGCGAGGAGGTGGTGCTCGCTGCGACACTCTCCATCTCTCCTCATCCCTCCCTCCCTCCCATGACCACCCTTCTGCCCTTTGCAAAACCTCTGACACCCCATATGCACCCATCTCTGCCATCTGGCAGCTACTGCCAAGCACCTCTGCTGTCCTAGGAAAGGGCAGCAGCTCTTTGGGTAGCATAAGATACTTCCTCTTGCTTTCAGATCCATGCAGGTTTTCCTGGTGCAATAAATCAATGCCCATTGATCTCACGTTTCCTGTAGAGCTTCTGGCTCAGGTGGGCTTTGTGGTTTTGGCATGCATGGTCCCAGACTGGGCTTTGGACTCTGGGAGCAGCTCAGAGAGAATTGGCTGTGTTTGGATTTCCATGTCTCTGGTGGAGATGCAGCATTTAAGCATTAATTTGTTCTGCATGAATTTGCACAGGAGGCAAACACAGAGGTCAGACTCTGCCACGTTGAATCATGAGGGCCTCTTAGTTCTGCCTGCTTGCCTGCCTGCTGATCAAGGTTAATAAGAGCTGGCAAGCTCCAGAGGCCCAGTTACGCTGATTGCTTTAAAATCTTTCAAGCCACACTGACTATCAGGAGTAGAATCAACTGTGCCAGTCTCACTGGAGTTATGTTTGCTTGCCCCAGTTGTCAGTTTATCTATTAAATAGATAAACCTGCTGCTGAAGTAAACCACCTTTCTTAGGTCAATATTGATTTAAGCTGAAACTGCAACAAAATGGGGATTGAAATCATTTGAATAGATGTGCCAATTAGAACATCCACTGGTGTTGCAGTTTCTATATTGTGCCAACATCTGCAGTGCAAACACAGTGCTGGAACTGACCGAAATCTCACTCTTCTGTGCTGACACCAGGCACCCCTGTGACACGACACGAGGACTGAAGAGATTAATCTTTGGTTCACATTTGAGATGTAGCAGAGAAATCCACATGAAACAGAATTCTTGATCCATCCAATAAGCCTACAGAGCACCTTCAGTTTAGCTCAGAGACAACCCTGTGCCTCACATCCAAGCCGAGCTCCTCAAGCCTTCATCGCTGAGCCGCAGCCCACAGCCCATAGCCTCTCAAGAGCGAAGGCAGCATTCAAGGTCAAGAGCACAGCTCCACAACATTGCCTGTGCCCTACACACTCAAAAGTCACCTGCCCCTGAGCTCTTGCTCTGAAGTTCTTGGTGTTCTGCTACCGCCCATGTCTGGAATAGCTTCCTTATTGCATGGGCAGACATGAAATCAGAGTCTCTTCAGCGTAATCCTCCACACACCATGCAATCACAGCCCAGCATAGCTATATAGCTTTTTGGATGCCTGCATTCAGGGGTGAAAACAGGATTTCTTACACTTCTGCTCAACATTTGTGCCTCAGAGGACTCCCTCCTCAGCCTGCTCTCTGTCAGGAACCCTGTTTGGAGGTGGTTCATAGCCCCAGCGTGCCTCAACAGAGCTCATCTACATAGAGCCAGTCAGGTCCTGCATGCAGAGGATGATGGCAGTAAAAGTACCAACAGAGTCCCTAAGGCACAGCCACCCTCACCCTGACACCAAGACAGCGCAGGAGGATAATCCTCAGTGCTACATGAGGCTACGTGGTGCAGAGGCACCAAGTGATTGCAGAGCGGCGATGCTCTGGAGGAGACGGTTCATGCCGCTGGGTTACCTGCTCCACATTAACCTGTCCTCCCAGCCTGGAACTGGGCTGCCTTTGGGCTATCAGACACTGATCTAAAAGAAGGTGTATGTGACCCAAACTCTTTCGTGGCAGCAGCAGCTTCGTTGGCGATGTCACGTTACGGAGCGGCTGTGTGGGAGGGAGGAGGGCACTGCCGAGCACTCGGCGCTAATGCTTTGGTTCAGCATAATCCAGCTGAAGGTCTTTTCAGTACAGCAGAGTTCAGTGGAGGACTAGCTGAGTGCGCTGGCTCAGGGGGCACTAATGCAATTGTGTGATTAATTTACGTCTGTGCTGTTGTTTGCTTTGAAGGCTGCGGCGACGGGCAGCGGGATGCGGTCAGTCACTCCTACCCTGCTCGCTGTCCTCTGACAGAGATGACTGTTGGCCTCTGAGAGCTGTCTCCTTCAGAGCAAGGATGAGTCACTGCCCCTGGGTAAACAGTGAATGCTATGGTGACACGATTGAAAGACAGTGAGGTGGAACAAACAAGGTAATTTCTTAATAAATATTTATTTCAAGGCAACAGACTGGGCTTAGTCCTTCTTCCACTGGTGTTAAGGAAAGTTTTGCATTGACAAGAGGCACTGCAGCATTTGTAATGTATTTTGACATCTGTGGGTGAAAGGTTCTAAATAATAGCTAAGGATTATGTATTCCTCAGTGGGAACATGAGCCAGCCCGCTGGATAAATTAATAAACACATTGTTCTGTTAAGTATGGTAAAATGCTTCTGATGCTTCATGCTTAAACTTGACATGTTGACAAAAGGAAGCTGAGGATTTGGTTTGTTTTATTTCATCTTAGTTTATTAAAATTTCATACCAGTAAGGCTTGCTCAAAAAATCTCCAAATGCTTTCAGTTTTAAGACATTGAACCTCGAAACAGAGACAGATACATCAGTTCTGTTTCACAGGTAGAGAAACTAGAGTATGCAAAAGACCGCTGAGAGGTCATGGGATCTGTGAACTAAAGGGTGCACCTCTGGTCATTACAAAGATACAGGAAGAGATATTTAATCATTCTCCTAATGCAAAACCCTCAAAATTGTCTCACAAAAGGAAAGGCACCTTCCTGGTTTAAAAATGTCAGAAGGCAGATGTTCTTTGGGTTTAGATATTTAAAAATGGCCAAGAAAGTGTGCCGTGCACTCATTATGGTGTACCTTATATTCTACCCAAAGTCTCACCACGAATGCTACAGGCATGGAAAATGCCAGGCAGGTTTCTCTGCTGTGTGGGGTGCATGTTCCTGACTCTGGGGGGTTCATCACTGTCCTGGTTCTGGCCAGCCAGGGTTAACCTCCCCAAGCAGCCAGCACAGGTGAGCTGAGTCAGCCCAGATGAGCTGAGTCAGCCTGGGCCGTTTCCACACCCCCTGACACCACTTCCCTATAAAAGCAGCTGGCTGGGGAAGGCCATGGGCTTGTTGCCTCTAGGACAGTCTGAGTGTGGTTGGTTGCTCAGTCTGTTCATTGGTCCTTCCTTGCTGTCAGGCAGCACTCTGTAATCATCAGGTCAGTAAGGTACTCTGTGTGAGCACTGGGTGTGAGTGTAACTGGCTGTTATTGTTCTACATTCATGGTGATTTTTGTCATTAAACTGTCCTTATCCCAACCCACAAAGGCTCTGTCTGTCTCTCCTGTGGGAGTGAGCAAGCAGTGTGTGGTGCTCAGCCACTGTCTGGGGCTGAATCACCACAATCACTAATTTTTTAAGTGTCTTAAAAAGTTTTCCTCACCTCTCCTCTCAGCTGGGTTTGCCTTTGGAGACCTGTGTGGCACCGTCAGCTGGTGCTAAATCCTGTCCTTGCACTCCAGCCCCAAGGCTGTACTGCTGTGTCACTGTAATTAAGCCAAAGACTTTTAATTCTCTTTTCTTCCATCTAGACCCCTGAACTTATTTTAAGCCTCTGTATGGTGGTCCCCACCATGGTACTGGAGAATTACTTCCATACCAAGCATGATCCCAAATCTGAAATGTCTTCAAGCATCTGGAAGTGACATCCAGTGGTAACGCAAACTTGAAATTTCTTTTCAAGCATTTGATGGTATGTAAGTGATTGGTGTTTGCTACTGAATGCTAAATTACAAAGTATATCAGGGATGTGGTTCTGAGTTCTAGCTGCAGCCTACATCCTTCCTGCAAAGGGAGGCCATAGGAATGACCAAGCATGTGATGAATTCATCACCAGCCACAACTTCCAGTGCTTCTGGCTTAGTCTGTATCTTTGGCACCTCCAGCATCTCCATAATCATAATTCTGGACTTGAAGACAGTAAAGATTAAAAGATCAGTTTACATGGGATGATAGTTTCCTTCAGAGCTGAAGAGTTTGTTGGTTGTTTTAGGATTTGGTTTGGTTGTTTTTGGGGGGTTTTTTCCTTCAAATTTAGTGACTTGTACTTGGAAGAGTTCAGTACCCTGCCTTCTGTTTCTGGACCCCTGGTCTGCAAAGACCAATTTGACATTTATGCAATGAAAAGTCAGGCTTTTGAAAGGCTTTTTTTTTTAAAATGATATTATAAGGGTTGGATGTCCTGTCTTTTACATGGTTGACTGGCAGCTTCTACTAAGAGAAAAGCAAGTGGTGCAAAATCAAGTCACAGAAGGATGTAAATAAGAAAGCAGACAGGCAAGCAAAAATTAAAGAACATCATCAAGGAAACCTTGTGATATTTCCTGCCATCCTGCTTTCTGTTCCACCTGAAATTTATCCCTGTTTCCCTGTGGGAATGAGGCTTGGCATGCCTGTGCTGTCTGCCTGTGTGTCTCTCTGTATGCCTTCCAATTTCAGTGACATTTGTCAGAGAGGTGTAATGGTCTGAAGGAGATGATGTTTTCATAATTCTCATACACACAGGTGGTTCTGTGCAGGAGGCCAACTCTAAGTGCATTGACTGGGAAGGACCCAGTGTGGGAATCTCACACACTGTTAGACAGCAGAGGATTTGAGTGATAAAGTCTTTTAATTTATGCCAATCATAGATAAAGCTCAAGAATTTGTACCCCCTTCTGTACAAAAACAGTCACCTAAGAAAAAAATACCCTTGGGAAATCAGGTCTGCCTAGTCCTGATGCTCAAGGATCTGTTTGTTCCCTGCCTTTCTGAATTATTTTATCCACTTAGATGACTCATGGGGACAAGGACTGTCTCTTCACAGACATCTGTACCTAGTACAGAGAATACCATTCTCAGCTGAGTCAAGGACTCTTCCATGGTGAAGGCAATTATGCATTGATGGAGCCTGTTTGCTACGAAACAATAATGCTCAGATCTATCAGGTTGATCACAAACCTTCTCTTAGATACAGAATAGAGATTCTGCCTACCATTACTCCTCTGGTATTCATAAGAATAATTATTTATCACCACAGGAAATGAAAAAAAAGGAAGACTGAAACTCCTTCCAACATAGTGGAGCTTTTGATTCTTCTTTAAGTGCCTCATACCGGAGTCTTAACACACAAAGAAAGGGTGAAGCCAGTGTCACAGGCTGGCAGTTCTAGTTAGCACTGTGTTTGCTTAGGGGTAAGGGAGTAAAAAAACCAAGGATGGAATAAAACTGGGCACTTCTGCCTTTACAGGAGAGGGGCATGCATTCCCAAATGGAGCTTATCTTCACCCCACCGTAGCGGTCATTGGTGTCAAAAGCTTCTGTTGTCAAGTTTGTACGTGCAGAGCGAGTGCCTGGCTGCAGGAGCAGCCTCGGTGGCCCGCGGCAGGCAGCACAGCTGGGGAGGCCTCCGGGAGGTCACGGCCTGTGGGGGCTGCAGGCAGGCTAGGCACAGCTGCTGGGTAAAAAGTCCAGCTCTTAAACAGATCCTCTGGTGCAGGGTGCTTCTCTCTGCAGGCAAATGCAGCAGAGAGCAGTGCTTCCCTCCCTGTGGCACGGCAGCCAGCATGCAGCTTGCCTCCTTGCATTGTGCCCCCTTTCTTCCTTTCCGAAATGACTGCAGACAGAAAGCCAGTACCCAGGCAGTGCTGTTGGAAGGAAGATCTCTGCGCTACTGACCTTTTCCCAGTCCTGGGAGACCAAACGGGCCTTTTGTCTCCAGCTCAGCCCTGCCAAGCACAACATCTGCCTGTGTGAGACCAGTCTCTTGCCACCCCAGCCCATGATGCTGCTCTGCCAACCAGTACTATCTCCCTTTCTCTCCTTTTCCCTTCTCTCCAGACCCGTTCTCCCCATGAGAACCTCTCTCTGCCTGCCATGCTCCAGCTCTCCCCTTCCCAGCACAGCTCCTGCTCAGCCCCTTTTCCACCCGGAACGATGCTCAGCCTGCCGACTGCCGTGACCTTTCAAGCGTGTGTAGTGCCGTGTGTGCTGCAGAAGGAAGCATGCTCCCCTCCACGTGCCAGCACAGCCTCTCATAAACTTTTGACCCTTGCTTAGTCCTCTGCCATCCCCTGGCAGAAACAATGGCAGGGTTATACGCCTGGGTTTAGTTACGGGGGCTGGAGACTGCCAGGGAACACGGTGTTGCAGGTCTGATTACACTTACATGGGAGAGAAATTCTCCTAAGGCAGCACCTGCCATTTGCTTCTTGTTTTCTAGGCTGATTTTCCTTTTCTTTGATGTGTGTTTTCTTGGGTTTTTTTCCTATTATTTGTCTTAGGTTGCTGCTCAGGAGCCATCTGTGAAAGGCTAAATCCCATGTAGTAACACAGCATGGTGCTCCCTGTGCTGTGCAGGAAGTCCCTCTTAGGGGGGGAAGGCAAGGAAGAGCACAGAAACAGAGAAGGGGGGCTGCAGCTCTTTTGGAGAGAGTGGGGAGGTGGCAGAATCGGCAAGTCCATGTGTCCAAACCAGAGACTCAGGACAGAAACGATGTCTTCCCTGAGTCCAGGCAGCAGAAAAAATCCCCAGTCGGAAGCTGCAGGGGTTACTGTCCATTGCTTTTTTTCATACTAGTAAATAAACAAATGTGACTTTCCAGTGAACTCCAGAGCAAATTCAGGGCTCTAATCAGTGCTCTGCTTTTCTTATTTTCATCACATCACTCTCCCACTACAGTTGTCCTCTAAACAATTTATAAACTTCAAAGCCTTGCTTGGAAAACATTTTCAAAAGCCTTATCCTTTTGCGTAATTTATTTGCAATACTGTTTTCTCTAATTTCTCTTTAGCTCCTCTCACCTTATTATATGAGTCTCAGCTTTCCTTCTCAATTCCAGCTCTTCACTGTATGTTCCATCAGTCCTTCCTCCCTTTTACACAGTCTGTGTTATTTAAGTGAAAATGGTTAAGGAACAGACAATGTGCTACATTGGGGGTAGTCATGCTGCAGAAGGGTTGGCTGCATGGCAAAAAGGTTATAGCATCATTCTTCTGGGAGAAATTTGGTAGTGAAGATAAGTTTAGATGCATAAGATATGAGGAAATCTGCAGGACTTCTCTGAGAGCATCCAGAAGTGGGGTTTCACTGGGTAGGTAGGTCTTTAGAAGGAAATCAGTCCCTCAGTCTGAGAGGTCTGTCTGTAAGAAATGCCACTTCTCACGTCTTTGGCATGAGCTTTGATCCATTGGCCCCAGTCCCTGTTGTCGGTGCAGCTGGCCTCATGCGTGCTGCAGTGAGGTCCCTGTCCCTGTGCAAGCTGACATCCCCGATCTGCTTTCTCATGGTTGGCCATGAGCCAGCAGTGTGCCTCGGTGGCCAAGAGAGCCAATGGGATCCTGGGATGCATCAGGAGGAGTGTAGCCAGCAGGTCAAAGGAGGTGATCCTCCCTCTCTACTCTGCCCTGGTCAGGCCCCACCTGGAGTATTGTGTCCAGTTCTGGGCTCCTTGGTATAAAAAGGACAGGGATCTCCTGGAAAGAGTCCAAAGAAGGGCTACGAAGATGATTAAGGGCCTAGAGCATCTCCCCTATGAGGAAAGGCTGAGTAAGCTGGGACTGTTCAGCCTTGAGAAGAGAAGACTAAGGGGGGACCTAATCAAAGTTTATAATTATCTGAAGCAGGGGATGCAGGGGGAATCAGCCAGCCCCTTTTCAGTGGTCTGTGGGGATAGGACAAGGGGCAATGGCTGCAAGTTGGAGCATAGGAAGTTCCGCACCAACATGCGGAAGAACTTTTCCCCAGTGAGGGTGACAGAGCCCTGGGACAGGCTGCCCAGGGAGGTGGTGGAGTCTCCTTCACTGGAGATATTCAAGACCCGCCTGGACGCCTATCTGAGCAATATGAGCTAGGGAGCCTGCTTTGGCAGGGGGGTTGGACCCGATGATCTCTCGAGGTCCCTTCCAACCCCTACAATTCTGTGATTCTGTGATTCTCCCCACTCAGACCAGCTGTGCTGGTGGGCAGCAGCTTGGAGTGGGAGACAAGCTGCGGTGTTGCCTGGCATTCTTGGAGGTCTCAGTATGAGCTAATGTTAGGATCTGGAAATGGTGGGAGAGCCTCCTCTGTTACTGCTGTTGTCCAAGTGATTAATCTGAGCAGATGACAGCCGAGCATTCAACAAATAAGGGGCAGTCTGCTCCCTAACAGAAAGAGTTCTGCTGGTTACTTATACCCCAGTGCTCAATTACACAGTCTCTGTTAACAAGAGCTCACCGGCCACACATCCCAGGAGTTGTGGGAACCTGGGAGGGCATATGGTTCATGGGGCATGTGTGTGGATATATGCACATTATATATGTATGTATATTTTGTGTGTCTGTGTGTGTTGTATATATGATAGCCACCTACAACAATTTAGCTCAGTTCTTTGAGACTGGTAGCCTGTTACATACTCAGGTGTATATGCCTGTACATACTCAGGTACATACTTTACCACACCTCAGCCATTACTTTCCTTATCCACACCTGTCTCATCTCAGAAATTAACACTGGATATCTCTTTCTTGAGTTGCTTTACTTTTTTTGGGGGGGAGGTTACTCATAAATGTTATGTTTGGACTGCTCCCCTGGTCCTTCTCCCTGTTCAACCACTGCATTCATGGGGAGGCTGAAGCCCTGATGAGGTGCCTCTTGGCATCAAAGTCCTTGATGCAGACAAAACTGATAGTGAGATGGAGCTTCTGGTTTCTTCCTCTCCAAGGTTTTCATCCTTCCTTCAAACCACCTGTTTGAATATGTATTTTCCAATAACAAACCTTTTTCATTTGCTTTCTTCTCGGACACTGGTGCTGTTTCCCTTAAGTCCCATTGCTTCTTAGCTGCTCTAGATGCTGCCAGGCAAAAGCCATGGAGAAGCAGAAAGTGCCTTGCACATTGTGTCCCTCCCATTACCCTTGCAGTCACTCACCTGGCCTCCCAGGGCTGCACCAGGCTGCAGAGGCGGGGTGAGTTTGCCATCCCCTTGAGAGCGTGCTAAGGGTTGAGCCTTTATGCCCCTTTCACAGAATAACAAGGTTGGAAAAGACCTTGGAAGATCATCAAGTCCAACCAATCCCATCCTAAGCTAAACCATATCCCTAAGTACCTCATCTACCCTTTTTTGAACACACCCAGGGAAGGTGACTCAGCCCCTCCCTGGGCAGCCTGTGCCAGGCCCTGACAACTCTTTCAGTAACAAATTTGTTTCTAATGTCCAATCTGACCCTGCCCTGGCACAGCTTCTTGCCATTGCCCCTTGTCCCATCTCCTGTCCCCTGGCTGAAGAGACCATCACCCACCTCTCCACAACCTCCCTTCAGGTAGTTGTAGGTGGGGAGAAGGTCTCCCCTCAGCCTCCTCTTCTCCAGGCTGAACACCCCCAGCTCCCTCAGCTGCTCCTCAGAGGATTTGCCCTCCAGCCCCTTCCCCAGCCTGGTTGCCCTTCTCTGGACTCGCTCCAGGACCTCGATGTCCTTCTTACAGTGAGGAGCCCAGAACTGGACCCAGCACTCGAGGTATGGCTCGAGTGCTGCTGAGGAGGAAACGAGCCACAGTGCCCACAAGCCCAATGGTATCTTGGTTTCCCCCTGGGGCTGCCATTTGCTCTCAAACAAGAACAAGCCCAGATTTCATTTGAAGCCAAATCTGTGGGATGTTTCCTGCTGCTACGGAAAGGACAGAAAGCTCGAGGATATCTGTAAAAACAAAGGACCAAACTGTTTTCTACCTACAGCTGCTTGATTTTGGAGGTGAGGCTGCCTTGGAACTTTCTGTGCTCGGCTTGGCAAAGTCCACCAGCTTTCACCAGCAGGTCAGTGCCTCACACCTCAGCCTCTGAGTATCTGCCTGCTGCACTCCAGCTGTGTATCCCTGCAATGCAGATTCTATGTAGGGCACATTGTTACTTGTTTCTGTTCTAAGGAAAAATACTTTCCTTTTGCATGGTTCACTGTTACCTGGTAAATGGTTGCTGACTTTTTGTGTCTTTTGAAACACAGGCTGGCTCTGCAGACAGTGCAGCATTCAATGCCTGAGCTGTCCGTCCAGCTCCATCCAGACACCACGGCCTTGAGGTGTGTCTTATGCCACAGGATAAACTCCCTGGTGAGAAATAAGACTAATTCTAGTTGCTGGATTTGACAGATCATGTTTACAAAGTAGCTGTTTGATTCTTCTCATTTCTTGTCATATCCTATTCCATTTAAACGCAATATTCTATTTTTTTTAACAGAACAGGTGCCACAACTTTAATGACTAAAACACAGTATCTCATTATCCTAAAAAAAGCCCAAACCCAACAAAAAAGTTTGCATCTTATTGTCAGCTTTCATGAGAGAACTTGCAGACAGAGCAGGAAAGAGCAGTCAGGCTCAGGAACCTGATGAGGAATACTGAGAAATGTTAAATAAATCATTACCTATGCATTATTAAAAATAACAGTCACACTTCTATAGCTCCTCTCAGATAATGAACTCAAAGCCATTCATAATTAATTTCACAACTCCATGTAGGTGAAGGAACTATGCCACCTTGTTTTGATGAGCAAAGAGCTGAGATGTTGAGAAGTGAAGTGCTTAAAGTCATGTAGACCCTCCCCCTTGAGTAGCACCAGGGAGTGTTCCCCAGTGGGCACTCCACTGGGTAAGTAAGGTGGGCAGGCAGCCTGGTTGGTTTTCCAGGTTTGAAGCTTATGGAGCTGGGACCATCTGTCCTGGATTTGACTGGAGTCTGGTCTAATGGGGTCTTCAGATTTGCCCAGTGAGGCACTGACCCAGCATCCCTAACTCTGTGGGATACAGGCTGTTCAACTCATCATCTTGAAACCCGGAGTTGCCAAAAAGACATCTCACAGCACAACGCTGTGACAGGGTGCTGAGGGCTCCTGTCACTATTGTTGAAGCCTGTAGAACTGTAATGCTGCACAGAAGAGGGGAAAAGGCCACAGCACAGTTTAACTCATGGGTGGGGGAGCTGCAGCTGCCGAGACTGGAAGCTGCTGTGCAACATGCTGATGGGAGGCAGCAGGGCAGTACTTGCCCGATCTGCTGACACGGAGCAAGGAAAGCATTCACCTGCTGCTGAACCCAAGGAGGAAATGAAAATCCCACCCCAGATGATTTTCTAACATGGTACTTTCCAAAAAGAAAAAAAAAAAAAAGCCATGACATTTACTGGCACACTGACAATAACATGAACATTACACATAACACAACCAAGCATTTCACCCGAGCTGAAGTCAGCTGTGCAGCCCAGATTACTTCCAGCTTTGTAGGCTGCGTGGCAGAGTGCTGTGGGAAGCAGTATGTTGGGAAGCGGCACAGCTAGAGACTGCAAGCCCAGCCAACCCAGGAGAGCATGACTTGTCCTCCTTTCCCCTGCACTGCTTGGGTTTGCAAATGGTGGATGTTTCTTCTTCCCAGATCTCAGCTTAGTTTTATATCTTGTTGGCAATTGGGTCGAACAGGGCTGTACAGGTGGGATCCTATGGCCAGGTTCCTTCTCAGGCAATGGCAATCTGTCTGCAAAAGAACACAGCTATTTCCTTACCTTATCATCTTTGCCCAGATGAAGGTGTGCTGCAGCCAGTGCCTTGGGCACCTGCTCACTGCATAAAATGCTATTTTTGGTTCTGTACTTTAAATACTTTTAAATACTCCCCCCCTTACCCCCCCAGTTGTGTTTATTACCCAGTCATGTTTCAACGAGGCAATGAATGTCTGCATTTAAAACATTTCCCCAGAAAGGGGTGGGCTTTCTTGAGAAAGAGACAGGTAGGAAGAACTTGTTCCATTTCAAATCTCTCAAGACAAAGATTCTGGCTAATTATCATTGCTTCCTTCTCATTCTGCTTGTCTTTAAGCTGTTCCAGAGATCTGTTGTGCCTGTATCTGGCAAGAGATCCATGGAAGTTGCCTCCAGTGTTGAGCTGCGAAGGACCCAGGGGACAGCAGGGAAGAGGATGATCATGATGAACGCCCACCTTCTCCTGAGGCCTGTGGGCTTCTTCCAGCAGGTGAGATCCTGATGGTGAGAAGAGGTGATTTGCTATTCTGATGGCAGTAGAAAGGTTGTCAGGACTCCAGCTGCGGATGGATGAACTCTGGTTTTCATAAGGGTTTGTGGATTTTGTGGGAGCAGTTTTAGCTGCACTGAGTATGTGGTTTCCTTCCTCAAAGCACCATCCTTTTAATTGGAAACACTTTGTTAGCTTTTGTCCTGCAGCCTTCTACTGGCTCAGGGGTTAAATACGGTACAAAACCTGCTCATAAAATGCACTATGTGAAGAACTTAATGAATATTGTGATATTGTTAATAACCTGGTGAATAGTTGACTCTTACCTCTGCGTGTATGTGGAACACCATGAAGAGAGGAAATCTGTGACAAGTAATGGCGATATGAATCATTTATTTGACACAAAACTATGTTGTATCTTGACAAAAATCTTGTATCCCTATGAAACCAGAAGTTCCTGAAGCAGAGCAGTTTGTGTCCAGGGCAATATGCTTCTTTCTTCTCTCCACTTCTCATTTTCTAACATCCATCTTATTTACTCTATTGGAACTAATCATTAATAATCACTTGTCAGGAGCTTTCTGATTCGAACAGCAATTGTTTTGCCATTCTGTGCTACACATTTCCAGAGTGAACAATAGAATGCACGTTCCAGGTTTTGTAATGAAGATATGGGAAAAAACATTGATGTTTTTGTGAATAAGCAGAATAGATGTAAGATCTGAGCAGAATGACGTATGGGTTTGGGGTTTGATTGCATTTTTACCAAGTGAAAAATGACATTAAGATTAGAAGGGAAATATTTGCCAAAAATAAGAAAAGGTTACCTCAACTTTTTTGTAGTTACAAGACAGTATTCAAAGGAGGTATTTTTATACCCACCAGGGAGCCAGCCAGGGCTTATGCAGATTTGACATTTTCCCCTTTCTTCTCTATTTGTATCTGGAGCCCAGGGTGACCAGCCTCCTTTTTGTTTGCTCTCTCAAATATCTTTGTCTGGGCAGCTGTTGATTCAGGCCCTGTGAATAAATAAAGCGAAGAGGCCCTCCTGCATGATTTGAAAAGAAATGCTCTTTTCTGAATCCTGCCTTGCCATTTGTGGTGTTAGCATTATCTTGCTTTGACAAACAAATGGCTGCTTCTCCCTCCTCATGAACATACTGGCTTTTCACTAGCAAAAGCCACAGCAAGTGAACTTCCCTGACATCAGCGGGAGGTGACGGTGGGCAAGGGACGATGCTGCCTTTGTCCAAGAGGAGAAGCACCACTGTGGGTCCATCATGCCTGCAGCACTCTGACTTCCAGCACAGCTTTTATTCTCCCAGCACTCGTGAGTGCTACTGAGGGCAAAGACAAAAATCCTTTAAGAATTCAGTCCTGTCATCTCCCCCCCTTTCCCCACTTCCCATCATCACTTAAGGAGAACTATTTATGCAAAGCCCCCAATGCTCACCTGGTGCAAGCACTGAAACGGGGTCAGCTGACAGAGAATGCATTCATTGAGGATAGTAATAACAGCAAAAATCCCATTAGCCTTATTTTACACGCATGGAAGTGCAGGCACAGAAAGACACAATGCGCTGAAGCCAGGAGCAGCACCTGGGGCTTGGACACAGGTGTTCTGCTTTCCAGGTCTCTCATCTAACAACTGGACCAATTTGTGTGATCCCAACATGAGATTGGTACCCCGTATCTTTCATTAAGCTGACTGTGACTTGCCAGGAGAACCTCACACAGGTTCAGGATGCTGAAAGATGCTATGCTAACTATTTCAAGGCTGAAGGTGCCAAGAGTATCGGAAAAAGTACTGAGCATCTTCTGCATCTGTTGTCCTTGGTGGGGGCAGAGACACTCTTCTCTCAGCTGACACTAAGCACTCACTGGGATCACCCTGATAATGGGCTCAGACAAATCTGTGCTCCTCGGCTGGCACAATGTAAGGAGACATGAGAGCTGTCAAACAGAAAGTGGAAATGGACACTGTGGTTTCACCAGCCTTGGAAGAAGCCTGAGAAATCCTGTGTCATTATTTCCACGGCTGTAAAAGCTGATTGACATATTGAAGCTCCAGCCTCCAGGGCTCTTGCAGGTTGTGGAGGCTTCCTGGCTGGGCAGCTGCTTCCAGCAGTCCTCCCTCTCCATCCCGTGCCATGGGATGGTTGGTGCAGAAGCTGCTGCTGGTGGGGCAAGGGCCAACTGCAGCAGCCAGATGGAGCGTGTGTGCAGGGGGAGTGCAAATCAGGAATGACAATTGGTTTTCAAGAATCTCTTCAGGGCTTCCTATTCTCCTTTGCTTTTTGCCAGCTGAAAGGATGTGCAGGTGATGGGGATGTGAGGGTGTGGATTTTTAGGCAGATCTGGAAGTTGCCTTTGTGTTTAGTGTGTCCTCATTAATGCTTTTGAAGGGCATGCTTCTGGCAGATTGAAGTACTTAAACAAGCACCACCTCAGTGTTATTTAGCACATATTCTTTAGTATGTAAATTCAGAAAGAAACCTTCAGGTTCTATCTGATTCCAGGAGATATTTGGTGGAGTAATGTTGCTAACAGCTGACTTCAGATGGGTCCATTATTTTACATACTTCCAACATTATCCAGGAGTTCAGTCACCAGTTTCTTCCCCTGCCCTGTGCTGGGAACATGGCTGACATGTAACTGCTCAAAGCACACTCCATCCTTTTCATGCTTTACCCTGTTTCCTCCTCCCAGAAGGAACTCATTGCCATGTGGCTTTCAGCAGGAGACCAAGGTACCTGTCTGTGTCTACACCTTCCCTTAGTCAAATTAATTTTTGATAGAATATGAAAATTACTCTTGGGGATGACACCTAACATGGTTATGAAGGCACTATCTATGATCTTAGCAAGGTCCCTTGGCAGGTCCCTGCACGGCAGGACCCATGGTGGTGTGAGCTCATGTAGCAGCAGCAGTGATACCCTGGGCCAATATCGGCTCCCCTGTAGGGTACAGACAACCTTGTGCTTGCTCAGGGACCTCCTGAGCCATCCAAAGCTGTTGGGCTGGCCACCAACAGGGCTGGGTTTCTGTCTGTGACATGTAGGGATAAAGGTGGAAAGCCATGGTATAGTGTTGTCAGCGCACAGTGAACATGGATTGGGGAGGAGATGTGTCTGGAAGGTGTCCAAATAGCATGTCCCGTGCTTAGCAGGGGTGGTTTGACAGGGCTGCTGTGAACATCTCGGGGAAGATTATTCTAAGTAATGTCTATTGTCACCATGCACTTTAGAATTTGCAGAGATTTAAAATGTTCTGTATATAGTGGTGAGTTCGAGCAGCAGGCAGTGAAGATAGGTACTGCTCATGTCTACTGTTGCCATCTTCTCCTGAACCTCCAGAATACAGGAAAAGGATATTACATTAAGTACAGGTGATCAGGCTGGGGACAGGATGGAAATCCTGTTAGTCAGGATGATCAATTCAGTGAAATTGAACTTGCTTTCCAAATGTGCGCTCAGGACAAACCCCAAGCACCCAGCTGAGGAGCCCAACCAAAACGGACTGTTCTGCTTTCCCTTCAAGCAAACCTGAACCACTTCCAGAGTTATTTGTGGCTGTGTGGCAAAGCTGGGCTGACATGGGGCTGGCTGGAGCGGGTGGAGCTGAAGCTTGTCTGAGGAATGCATTCCTTTCAGAAAAGCAAGGCCTACGCTGTCGGCAGTTGGAGGAGGGAACGAATGCTTTTGGGGTCATATAGGCCAAACTGCCTGGAAACAGAACATGAAGTCAGAGAGTGCCAGTGCTGTGCAGCAGGATGCACACAGAAGAGCTAAAACTAGGTCATAAAAACTGAGAAAAGAGGAGAAACCATGCTGCTTATTCCTTAGTGGTTCCTAGGTTGCTTGGAAGCTCAGATCAACTGTCTGATCCAGAGATGGATTTCACAGTGATCAGCATGACTCCTGTTTTCAGCACACTTTTAAGGAAAAAGCTTTAATTTTTCAAGACTTATTCCAGAAACTAAAGGCATTTCTTACAGCAGCTGTCATGTGCCAGCCCCCTCCAGCCACACAGGAAAGGGTTACAGGCCTCTGGGCCTGTGGGAGCTATGCAAAGCCTTGGGGCACCTACACCTGCCTTCTCAGCTGCTTTCTTTTAAAGGTAAGACAAGCCTTAAAACAAGGTCCTGGGCTGTCTGTTGAGGTTTTTATCAAATGTATCTTTAGCTGCTTAAAGCGTATCAAACCTTGACTGGAGATGCTATATTCACACTGAAGCTTAGAGTAGGAGAGCAGCTGACTGTGGTTGGGAGCAACACAAAGTGGTTGGATTCTTCTTGCTGGGTGAGATGTACTCAGCTGGAGAGCACTCTCCTTTCTTAGCAGCTATGAGGGGCTATGATATCTACTGTTTCTCTGCTGTAAGCAGTTTCATTGCCTAAGGAGAGATGAAAACACTGGTACAAAACACTGAAATCAGGCTGGGTGAAAGAAGTTTGTTCTACTACGGGTATAATCAACTGATGGGGAGCACGTGACAGAATACCTGCTGCGGGTATGTGTGGGGAAAAAAGAGGTGAAGAAAAGCACTCCTCTTCCTTGTATCTATCCCCTTTGCTGCTGGTGGAACAAAATTGTTATACCCCGTGTGTCTGGTGATATGAACCCCTGAAAGGGCAGAAAAATGTCATGCCCGTGCCTGGCACTGACTTTCAAATGTATGTGGTCACAGTGATGGCACTGTGCCCAGGAGTGTGGCAGCATGATGCTCCCCTGTGCTCTGTGGACCCCTTAAAGACCAATAGATCCATGGTAAACCATGAACTATTCAAAGCCTGTTAAACTACCTGCAGTGCTGTTTTACACCTGAACTAAAGTGGGACCTCCAAACGGGGGGAGGGAGAATTTCTTTACAATGTGCACATCTCAGAGTCCCGTGGAACAGGAAGATATACTTTTTCCCCAGGATGCTTGAATAGACTTGTGTGGGTAAAGATTTTCTGTTTGCACATGGTTATTGAGCTGCAACCAAACTTAATATTGGAAAAGTTGGTTATGCTGCTAGGTGAAAATCTCCAAAAGGCCCAGAGGTGCCTCTTGTGTAACAGGAGAATATTGTTTACCATCCAAGGAACACTCTACAGGTTTTTTTTTTCCCACTCTTCCTTGTTGAAGAGATTTGTGTCTGAGTTGCTTTGTTTGCCCAGAAATGACAGGTATGTCACCAGAAAGGAATTTGCTTTCAATGTGCATTCCTTTACATTGTGTCATTGGCTTCTGTTGCAGAACAGTAGGGTCCACCAAGGTGACATGATATGAAGTTACAGCTGATGATTTGATATGAGTCATGGGCCTACCCTAAGGAACAACTCTCCCTCCTGTTCAAAATCAAATAATCTGGCATTACTCAGGCTGTGTTTCAGGGTTGTTTTTTGCAAGGTTTGATCCATCAGGAAAGGTGTATGTTCTGGTGGTGGGTTTTGTGTTAAGAGGCATTGGAGCACCCGAAAGTTCAGCTGAATTAGAAGCAGTTTCCAAGCCTGCTGAGTGTGTTTAACTTTTTAATGTTTTTAATGTTGTGTTCAGGTAGACAGCATGAGACGTGTTACATAATGCCAGGGCTTTGCAAGTTTCTGAGTTTTCTTCCCAATTGCTTAAAAATTAATCTGTTTGACAGATATATGCACATCTGCTGAGCGAGGTAATAAAGGAGATAAGAAAGGTTATCTGAGGTGTGGCTGCAAAGTATAAATGACTGAGACCATTTATAAGTAGCCACGTTATTTACCGTTGATTTTCTGTTTTGCAAATGTGTGTGTATATATATATACACATATATATAGATATAAACATATGTTTATATAGCTACAGCGATGTCCTTCCTACATATGTGTAAGACATCCACAAAAAGCCTGTATCTTCAAATCAGGCAGTAGCTGTAGAGAATGAATGCAACAACTTTCCAAGAGTTCCTTATATCCCGGTCTAACTGAACACTGGGAAAGGAGGGTGGAATGGGAGATATAATATATATATATATGAACACATATATATATATTTTTAAAAGTGTTTTTATATATGTTTATATTTATATATAAAAACATATATAAACATGTATATGAACATATTTATATATATATAAACATGGTTTTTATATATGTGTGTGTTTATATATATATGTTTATATATGTGTGTGTGTATATTTATATATGTGTGTGTTTGTATATATATCTCCCATTCCACCCTCCTTTCCCAGTGCTCAGTTAGACCGGGGTCTAAGGAACTCTTGGAGAGTTGTTGCATTCATTGTCTACAGCTACTGCCTGATTTGAAGATACAGGCTCTTTGTGGATGCCCTGCACATACATAGCAAGGACATTGCTGTATGACACTGCAGAGATTTTTGGTATCTGACCTTGAAATGGTTTCTGGTCCTCTGCTTATTAATCTGCCTTCCCAGGATTTATGTTGAATGCCAAATCTTGTGTTCATCCAAGTAGCTACCATTTAATATCATCATCAATGCCTGGTAATGACACAACATTTTAAGCCTAGCCCGTAGACATTGCAGGATTGCAGGCAGAAGTCAGAAGCTTTTATTTTTTACTGGGCCTCCCACAACAGCATCGCTGGAAGAATCAACAATTACATCCTTGAAAGCCAGGACAGAATCATGCACCTGTTTTTCTTCTAGCAATTGGAAAAAGAAATCAGTGAATGTCTATTTGAGAAGATTGTGGGTTTATGTGAACCCTGAACCATCAGCCTGTGGTAATTCACAGGAAAAATTAGTCTTGGGTTATGTTCTTCAATTAGCTTTTGTGTGGTATCTCTTATAGGAATGGACCAGAGTATCTTGGTTGAAGGGTTTATGACCCTTGGTTAGGATGATCTAAATTTATTGCATGTAAGGATTAATTAGATAACAGATGTAAATAGCTTTAGAAGTGCCTGGCATTATTATAGGGTACAGATTTGGCAAAATAGGGAACTGATAGTAGTATCAAATGTACCAAAGCTGAAATGTAACATCTGGGCAATTACTTTATAGCTGTATAAACTGAATAAGCTGAAAATGAGATGAAATTGCTGAGGTGGTCTACCAACTTTCCTGTCTGTTAATGAGTTTGCCCTTTCCATAGCACTGAGCAAGGTTTGCATCCTGCTGTTTCTTCTTACATCTCATTTCTAATGACTTCAAGGGTTATCTTTGAAGCCATATAATTGGTTTCACTGGCAATACCTGTCAAAAACCAACCAGGAAATGTGGAGAAAACTCACATTTCTATGTGCTGATACACTGACATGCACAATTAAACCTAATGTGTTATGTGCTGGGCAGCAAGCTTTTTACTATAAACATATTGATCTTATTTTGGGGTCTTTTTTGACATACTCTATACAGATCTAGTATTTAACTATGAAGTCTTTTTCAGCTAAACCTTTATGACCCTTTTGTAAACTAAACAGAAGGAAGGAGAAGGCTGTGCACTACGCAGTTGCTGGAACTAACCAACAGGAAGGAGAAGGTAAATACAGTACTCCTACAGATCATTCAGTTAGTGTAATTCTGGGTACATTTACTTGATAGTTTTGCAGTAAAAACTTCTTTCTGTGATGACCTGTCGCCCACATTTAACCTGCTTGCAGATGCTTCTGAGTATTTGCAGTTCCTGAGCACTCCTGAACTCTAAAAATGTGACTAGGGAAATTCTTCTTACCAGCATGGGAATTCAAATGCTACTGGAGAGTGACTGGACATACAAGCCTGTCTAGGACTTGAATATCAGGGTGTCTTGGTTTTTGCTTAATTTTTCTAGGCACAAAGAGAAACCTGGTTTTGTTTGTTTTTATAAAGGGGAATTTTGCATTTTACATACACTATCTGCTCGCTTGTTCCTAGGGATGGTGGGGATGTCAGTAAAATATTACTCTGCGGCCCCCAGAGCTTGGTGATGGAGTTACAATGTGTGCGCACACAGGCATCTGCTGGAAACTGCAGCTTCCAGCAAGTTTGCAGCAGCACTAGATCTTAAATCCAAGAAATAGAGAAACCAGTCTGAGCACAGCCATTGTCCTGGCCCTCTGACGAAAGCTCACTGTCTTTGACTCTGACTCCACAGTGGCTTCGTGCCCCATGTTTTGTATTGCTGTGTGCAATATAAAATGTTTCTCATCTGGAAACGTGCTAAAAATGGCACTTCTGAGATGGCCTCTGGAGTAGGTGAGGACCAGGGTGGGATCTCACAAAGCTTTTTACTCAGTTTATTTGGTTTCCTTCTAGACAGCTGCTTTTCCCCTGCACTTGAACTGATTTTTAACCAGCATTTCAGACTGTCCCACCCTGTCCTTGCTGAAGGGGCAGAGCTGATTGTTGCCAGGAAGTTTTCCCAGCAACTGCTGCTTGCTCTTTGGAGTAAATCAGCATGTCCTACCTAAGACAAGGGGGTTAGTGCTCACTATTTTGTGCTCTTTGTGGTAGGGAAACAGCGTATTTGTTCAAAAATAACAATCACAGATGGCAGCACCAGCTCTGGTGACAGAGGCCAAGGAGGTATTGCCTAAAGGAGGCAAAGTGGCCATGGCCCTACTCAGCTGTGCAGACCCAGGTACTGGGGTGTAATTGAGTACATGCTGGTTGAGGGGGGGCAGGTGAAGGAGGAGGGGGCATGAATGAGCTTGAAACCATCCATCAGAAAGAAGATGAGCACATGAGAGTGACTAAACACACACTCTTTCCTGGAAGGTGCTGTAGCTTTTTTGTACCAAAGCTTGCTGCTGCTCTGGCAGGTAATAGCTTGTCAAGCACAAACTGTGTTCATTAAAAAGAGCTCCTGGCTTAAAATGCTTGGCTTATGTTGTATCAGAGATCAGACTGAATGACCCAAAAAATCTCTCCCTCTAGCCTACAAAGATAGAAAGCAGTCAAAGAAAAAAAACCCCACCAGCAACAACAACAAAATGGGATGATTATCCAAAGTCTCTGTGATTGACCTGGCACCTAACAGCAAACTGCTCCTGCCCTGACAAATGACCTCTGAGGATGGTTTCTGCAGCCAAAATGATCCACAGCCCTTAACTGTGAATTCTGATTCATTTCAGCCAGTTTTGTGGCTGGTGCTGTGACCATGATGACTTGCAAAGCAATCAAAATCTGGGAATAACATACCCCTTATCAACTTTTGAATGGGTTCATCTAACAAAAGGATCCCAGCAAGAGGGCTGGTCAAAAGGCTGCCTGGAATTGGTGGGAACAGCCAGAAACTGTGCAGACCTTTCCTGCAGCAGCATAGAAACGTCAAGACGTCCCAGCAATCTGCTCTGAGCTTCCCTCCAGGCAGTATTGTTGTGGACACCATCTTCCCTGTAGATTAAAAAAACTGTGGGTTTTTTTTGCACAATATTTTATTTTCTAGTCCCAAGGGGCTTTAGAAATGCTGGCTGGATGTAGTTGGAGCTGTGCTACAGGTTTGAGGAAGAATTATTTCTATGTTCCAGAAATGCTACTTGCAATATTAAGGTCACACTGTCCTAACGTGATCCTGCCACAGAGACAAACACAGAGTCTGATGGGTTGTGTTGTGCTCCGTCCTCCTCAATTAACTGAAGGCTATTTGCCCCAGGGCCTGCCGAGTCATCTGCTCGCTGGAGCTGGCACCAAATTAACATACAAAGAGTCTTCCACCACTAACAGCCTGCTCATTCAGCTGTTGTTTCCTTGTGGTGCTGTTCTCATTACCACAGTTAATTTGTACGTGTGCTAGTTGGGGAAATAAAATATTGTTGTACCCTTGCTTTGGGGCATGAAAGGTCAACAAAGCCAATAGCTGCTGCCTTTTGGGGCAATCAGAGCACACCACGTGAGGTAAATTTGGAATGGCTTGCAGATGCTGCGCTTGAGGGAGCTAAAAAGGTTTTAATCCTTATGTAGACCTTTGTGTGTTTGTGTCTGTGGGGTGGCTTTTTATAATTGCTTTGCCCAAGCATCTTGTGTAAAGGCCTTTCCCCTCTCACTCTCCACACATCCCCCAATATTAAAAGAATAATCACACCAGTTCTATGTTCTAAGGGGTTCTGTTTGCTAAAAAAACCCACTTACTCAGATCATTAAGTAAGTTGAGCACAGATCACAGTAAGTGGGATCTTATAAGCACCTATGGGGAACTATTGAGCTGCCACATTGGATTAAAAACTTGAAGTTGTATTGCTAGTGTCTGTTCTAGTTCATGTAGAAATAATCTTATTTACCATGCAATTTTAAAACTGCTTTGCTTTAGTAATAATGACATTCAAAAATTCTCAACAGTTGTGTTTAAACTGCTAAGACAAACATTTTCTTTTCTGGTAGCTTCTTACGTTTAGCACTGTCAACTGGAAAGACGTAAGTAGAGTAGATCAAAGGATGGAACATCCCTATAAATTCTTCCTTTTTAACAAAAAGTAAAATCTTATTTAGGTAATGAAAGTTACTGGTAAGTAAGATTCTCTCTTAATTAGCTGTGACAAATAGAGATCAATGTGAAAAAAATAACGTTTCCATTAAAGACTCTGCATCTGTTCAGCCCGTAATGCTTTTGCATTTCACAAGATGATGTGATACCAGTTAATGACAGTGTTTCTACCAGTCACCTACAGACTGCTACTGTAGGGACACTTCTCCAATCTCCCCAGGATCTGCCTTCACTGGCTACCAGAGTCATACAAAGCTGAGGGTGGGGAAGTAACAAGTAGTAAAAGGGCAGGCATAATACTCATAAGCATGTTTAGGGTTGCTCCCTAAAACAAGATAATCCCTCAATATATCAGAGAAACATTAAAAGATTTTAAAGGTCTGTTTCACCATTTCAGAATGCCTGAACTTCCCACATGTAGGAAGGTAAAGGTAATTTAAAAAGGTCAAGTTGGGAAATCATGTAAATTTATCCATTTAGTTAGAACACAAAGATATATGACAGAAAGTCTTTGTTGCTATTCTTGTAGTTAGGATGATCCAAATACTTATTCAGGAACAATGCTTATTTGGTAGCACAGGCAGCCACCCAATCAATGCCCTGTTCTCAATTATTAGTACCTAACTCTGCAAGCTCCTAAATACTCTTTTCCTTTACAGAGATCAAGAATAAACTCTCTCCTGCTATTTTGTACCAGTTCTGTGGAATCTTTCAAAATTCATTAAGATTGCTGACTCTAATTTTCATGGCAATAAGGATGTAATTTCAACTTACATAAGCAAATGAGATAAACCATAGAAAGTGAAATTTATTTCATTCATACAGTACAACAAGAATACAAGAACTTCTACCTTATGTATGTGTTTTAAATTCTTTTTAGGTATTTTAGCTTTAAAACTTGACATCCAATAAGAAAGTATACTATCAAAAGCCAAGTTTGAAGACCAGTTAGCAAGTACTCTTACTCTGTGTTACCTGACAGACTGCCACACAGGGATATTTAAAAATATTTTTTTTCTGCAGAAAAGTCAGAAAAAAATCTTTTAAAATGTTTATTAATAATAAACAGAGACTTACTTGATCAGATACCAGAAAACTATTTCAAAGTTGCCATACTGGCAGCACCTGGCCATTCCTGTAACCTCTCGTGTACGTAGCTCCAACGTGTGTTCTAGCTGCATTTTAGTAAGTGATGTTTTAGGATGACAGAAATCAACTAAGACTCTTAAACCTTCCCTGCTACTAGGAGTTACACAGACTTTGCAACAGGAATGCACTAAGTACGCTGTATCTACTCTGAGCTAGTATGTCCAAAAAGCTGTATGGCCCACTCAGGCTGCCTGGTTTTACATAACAATAAATATGCTCATCAGAGCATAGCAAAGTGTTGTTTTAACTGTTTGATGAGCTCTTGTGTATCAACATGGCCTGGAAATGCTGCTTCTGACTTCTGAGCAGCTGTGTAGCTCCTCTGAAGGTCTCCAACCTGTAAGAAGAACAGAAACAATTTTGTAAATAGGAGCACTGCAGTGCTTGCATCGTGTACTCTGCATAGTACATTTCTGATGGTCACAAATGTTTAAACATAGACAGTCCTGAGAGTGAACAAATAGAACAGTCAGCATGGAGGCTTTATATCAAAAGATGAGAAGAAAAAGACAGACATGTAATTTTAATGGGAAAGATGCTTCAAGAGAGTAACTTTCTATCCCATTCCACCTGACATCTTGGAGGATGGACCAGAAGGTGCATCATGTCCACTGCTTGAACTGAGGAGGAATAAAAAACTGGAAGACTTGTTTTTAAACTGCACAGAAGTGCTGTTGTGTGTACAGGCAAAACACAACCAATCAGGCCTCTGTAAAAGCCACAACTCCATGTGATTTCCTGCTTCCTCACAGAGAGGCACAACAGTGTTGGAGAGCTGATATTGCTCCTCTGCTGCTTTTACAAGTATTTTTCCACATTTTTCCCTACTTAGCCATCATTTTTTGGAAGGAGGAAGTGAAGTGGATGTAAGGAGGGCATCTCAAAGTGGGAACGCATTTAGTGAAAGTGATAGTGCCTGGGTGGGAAGGAAGAAGCTATGGGAAGTGTCAGCAGGAGGCCTCTGTTGCTTGTACATCAGTCAACACAGAGCATCAGTGCAGCAAGAACTAGCTGAAGGGGAAGAAACCAGGGTCCTGGCCAGAGAAGTTATGTTTTTTAAACCTCAGCCTTACACTGAGTGAAGGATTGCATTACCACACTGCATCAACAGCGAGCTGATCTGGCCACCTGTCTTATCCCACAACCTGTGCAGGTTCTTTGTGCGGAAGCTACGTAACAAGACATCTGCAAACTAGGCTGACTCCTCAGTCAGTAAGTACAGAGTGCAACTATTCCAACCCTTCTTATGTTTCACAATGGAGAGGATACACTTACAAATTAATGGGCTGTTCTCTCCTTGACGCATGTACTTTAGTATCAGTAGGAGTTGGGCTGCCCACACAACGTAGACTCATAACAGAATCTTGATGTTGTAGGCACAAGCAAAAGAGTTTTTTTCCTTGTGAAAAATGTAATGGCTTGTACAAGGTTCTCCTTATTAACAAGAATGTTGGACACATTGTTAATTCAGTGTCTGAGACACTCTATGACAGAAACCATTCAGATACAAAATTCAAAAGCTGAAAGCTGAAGAACAGGCTTTCCTTTTGAGATCAGCAAGATTATAGGATAAATAAATAAGATTCTTTCTATAAGTATGATACATCCTATGACACTTAACTTCACGTTCCGAAAAAGCCAACAACTGTAAAGACTGTTGATGGAATCATAGAATCATAGAGTGGCCTGGGTTAGAAGGGACCCCAAGGATCACAGAGCTCCAACCCTCCTGCCACAGGCAGGGCCACCAACCTCAGGCCTGGAGCTACACAAGGTTTCCCAGGGCCCCAGCCAACCTGGCCTTGAACACCCCCAGGGACGGGGCACCCACCCCCTCTCTGGGCAGCCTGTTCCAGCCCCTCACCACTCTCTCTGTAAAACACTTCCCCCTAAGATCTAATCTAAACCTTCCTTCCTTTAGTTTTAGTCCATTCCCCCTTGTCCTGCCATTAATTGTTAAGTGATTGTTGGGATTGTTAACAGGCTGGTTCATCTTCTGAGTTTTTGGGAAATTATAGTTACTTTATAGATAGTTGGCCTCACATTCTCAAAAACAAACAACTGAATGACTGAATTACACAGTTTTCTGTGTAAAAGCAGTCATTAAAAGGAAAATGTAACTTTAGTTTTACTTGAGTTTACACCCTCTGTATTCTTTTACCCATTTGGAATTCTCAATCCTAACAATAAAAATCCAGCTGTCCCACCAAGGCTCAATGTTTAGATTACAATTGCATTACCTTCTCTGAGAGGACTGCAAAATTGAAATGGGGCTCATACATATGAGGTGCTAAAGATGAAGCAGTCTGGAGCAAAGCTCTTGCCTATGCAGAGAAAGAAAAAGTAGATAGTGAAATCTGTGAGGGAGGGTAACAAGAATCCAATGCAATTTCTGTAACTCCTGGAAAAAAAAAATCACCCTGTGTTTTCCTTTACTAAGAAAGACATCTTCAACTATGTGCGAGTTACACCAATAGTACATTTAGGCATAATACATTTTAACAGCACTGAAATGAATAAGACTCTTGGTGGAGTTAGAAAAACAACATGTTGGGACTTACTGAATTAGGCAATTCAGTTCTAAGCACTGAACAGAATATATTCATTAAAAGAAGTAATAAAGTCCCACCCCACTGCATTTATTTGTTGTCTCTGACAGCACTATCTTAGGCATCCCTGAAAACCTGAATTTTACCATAAAAATGACAGCTTTCACACTAAAAAAAAAAATTAACTCTCTTTTTCTGACTAGCAAAATAGTAACAGTAAAAACAAATGAAAAATTAAATATCACTATGTGCCTTTTCACGCTGTAAATCCAATACAAAATTAAGCTCAACTTGTGAATGCTTTTAATAAAAAAACTGAGAGCTTCAGGGAAAAAAACCTGATCTTTTAAAGACAAAAGTATCTGTACACTGTTTGGGAAGGCAGTTAGGAACTTACTAAAACTCACTAAACCTGACTACTCTGAGTACATGTAACAGTACTTATGAAAGCACCTTGTGAAATAAAATAAAATCTAAGATAAGCAAAGTATCTTCACATTTTTTATACTTCTGTGTCTACTTCTACTGCCATGATGATCCTAATTTTTAATTATACGTGAGATACAAGAAGAAAATTTTTAAAATTAAAATAAAATCTAAAATAGACAGGCAATAATCGATTATAATGGAATGGCTTTGCAATGATTAGCGATCACAGCCTCCATAACTGGCCTTAAGTTCTAATTGGTAATTAAATTCCTATAACTTTACTGATTATGAAGCTGAAACTAAACTCAAAGCTTATTTGTCACTGGCAATATCCAGTGCTTCGTTCTTCTGCCTGTAATAGTAAGCTAGATGGTCATGTGATGCCTCCACCTCAGGGAAATGGCACATTTCTAAGTGCAGAAGAGCCAAAGGGAGCACTCTGCTCAGGCTGAGGTTCCAGACCAACCTGTTCAACGTGACCTTTTCGCATTTCCAGCACAGCCAGGTTGTTGTAAGCTTCTGCATAGTCGTTATTGTTGACTAATGTCAGCTTGAAACACTGGTAAGCCAGATTCAGGTCTCCTATCCCCTAAAAGTAAGATTGTATTTTAATTTGTGAGAAGAAGGGAAACAACATGCATCAGTTTTGTTGTCTGGAGTATCTTTTCACCCGTATGTACTTCCATGGGATACAAATGACAATAAAAACAGGCTGATCAGAACCCTATGTGCTTTCTTCCCAGACCCTCTCATTTGCTTCTTATTCTTCCTCCAGACAGAATCATTTCTCTCCATCACAAACCTCCATGCTCCAACAGATACTCACTTCATCTAATTTAACTTTTAGATGGCTAAAGTGTCACCTAAAGACTGTGCTATCTGCTGCTGTCTGTAATGGGGTATGAAAACCAGAGATGTCTCCAGAAGGGAGGTCATTTTGCCTCTCTGTCTCTACATAGATTTTAAAAAAGGACATATAAGCCTAATTTTTAGAAGATAAAAATGAAAGGAGATTAATTTCTTTGTCTAGAGCAGCTGACCAGTCTTTAATGCCCCAGTGTTATGACCAACACTGATACAGCACCAGGTTAAACATTAAAAGTGACAAATGCTGAAAAGTACAGGCACGTAAGTACAAATTTCAGTGTTTCAGGGCAGCATAAATTAATGTATTTATCTTAGTTGCAGTAAAATCAAGTCAAACAGTTGAGCTTCTCTGTGACTTAAGTTAAATCATAATCAACATTTGAAGACATCTCATATTAGAAAGCTGTCAAACAACTTTATTCTGTAACCTTATTCTGGGCATGCAGCCAAACACAAATCTAACACAACTTCTGGAGGAACATCTGCAAAAATGGGCAATGAATGCAAAGTAGTGTAGAAATTTAACAAACTTTATCAGACGGTTACAGAATATTTCTATAGCTGCTTGTAAGACAGAGGAATGTGCCTTCTCAGCTATGACACACACAGTGCTTTAGTGTCTGCCACATGCTGCTGAGTTTTTATGACAAGAGAATTGGCCTAACGCTCCACGTAACACAAATAACAGATCAGAGAAAAACACCACATTCAATTTTTTGGCCAGATTAGCTTGTATTGCAGCAAAGGCCTTCAAGGGCTGGTAGGTGTTGCAATTCTTTTAGAAAAAAGGGAAGGTTAAAGACAGTGAGGAGGGAGTGTCTTTTAGCAGAAGGAAGCCACATTCTGTGAAGATGTAGAAAACTTTCTCCTTTTGCCTCTTCCTCTCTACTGAAGCAGTAATAAACCTTTAACCTGTACTGCACTGGGTTTCCTATGTCAAAGCAGGGCAATGACTCCTTCCTAGTTACATTTTTTCCAGTGTTTGTAAAATCCTATTTATTCAGAAAGGGTAATATATTTCATACCACAGCCACGTGTCCCAAGTTGTACCACACATCTGCTGTCTCCTCCTCATTTTCAGCCAAAAACAGTGCACGTTCAAATGAAGACAGTGTCATATCGTATTGTTGGGCGTAGAAGCAACAGAGGCCCAGATTGTTGAAAAGTTGGCAGTTATAAACCCCCATCTGCAGGAGCCGTCTAGATTGGAAAAAATAAAGAAGTTTAATTTATTTTTCCAGATTAATTTCATATAAGAGTTCTAGTCTAGATGACAAAGTTCTGTCCTCTCTCCCTGTTCTCAGAGGGTCTAATAACCAAGTGTTATAGCCTTCCACTTGGCAAAGTTCTCATGAAGGGCAGTGCTGGGTATTTTTGATTAGCAGAATCAAAATTGTGCAAAACAATCTCCATGTAAATGACATAACTTCTGTCTTTTTGACTATGCCACATGATCTGACTTTACTGTAAAACAGAGCTGTACACAGACTTTCTCCAGTTTCTCTTTTCAACCCCTCAACCTCAATCAAGCTGTAATTTGTTGCAGTTATTTTTTATAACTCTTCAGAATTCAGTTTTTATCTTGATTCCTGTCCTTCAGCACTGCTTTAATCAGTGCTAGTGGATCTAGTGTATCAATCCACATTGACCTTACATGTGAAGCATAACTCAGATTTTTATATAAATCAATGCTCTTTAATGTGCCTTTTAGGATTGAGATGTTTTATAAAAAAACCTGTTTGTTAATACAGGAAAACCAGGTATGTTAAGAGAGCTAGGGAGAAAGAGGGCTGCTGTCTGCAGCATGACTGTGAATTTCTGAACCTAAGGCATAAAAGAGCTCAGGTCCAACAGAAAGGGCTTATATTGACTTAACCTGCCCTTAGACTTAAGAACATGAGTCAGGCTCCTTTGTACTCTGACTGCACTGAAAGAAAGCAGCAAAGATGCAAGCAGCATCGTTTAACACTATCTTTTTATTGCTTTCAGTAAAACATGGGGAAACCCCAGCCCACATTTAAGTAAGGGATTTAGCGGTCACAATGGCTTGTGACTTTAAGATGGAGTTTTTCAAAGACTACTCTCTTTCAAAGGGCTAAAAAGGAAGTGCATGAGCCTTCTGAGTGCAACTGAAGTTGAGAGTAAGGTCCAGTCTTCTCAGACTGCCTCATACTATGAAAGATAATTTCTTGGTTATTAATCAAATACTAACTGTTTGAATAACCTTTGTAGATGCTTCTACATAATCCACCTATAATGATGACAAGTTTCTAAGGGAGAGATTATTATCACTGGCTGAGAAAATAAGTAAATTGATATGTTAATTTTACGGTGACATTTGTCCAAATGCTCAATCACCCTCCCATGCCAATGTCCTAATGTTCTCCTTCTGCTATCAGCATTACAAAAATCAGTTGTTCATTTCCCCTCCCCATGAGTAGAGATACCTGTAAAACCGCAGAGCTATCTCAGGCTGGTCAGAATAGAAGTGGTTACTGCCAATGCATGCAATGGCTTCCACGTGAGTGTTGTCTTGTTTTAAGACATCTTTATAGTACTCTGCAGCTGAGGAGATATTGTTCATTTCCTATGCAATTGGGAAAAAAAAAAATCAGATTAATTCTACTTTTTATTACTGGTTTTTATCAGAAAATTTATTAACATGCCTATCCCCTGAGTGCTTTATTGATGTCCTGTACAGTTCTTAACTGAGATTAATTATGCATGTTCTTACAGTTCTCTGACTGTACAATGCACATCACTGGTCGGCATCTTCACAAGTGACACACACATCCACAAGAAGAATCTATTGCTTTATCCATGCTAGCTGTACCTGTCATTAACTCTATGCCACAGCTACAAAAAAAAGAATTATTCTGGGTTTTATTTTTCAGAAAGAGAGATTGGTCAGCAGCTTAGTACATGCAATAGGCATGTGTTCCTTTTTGCACCATGCCCTGTGATACACAGCACCGTGCAGTTGGTTTTCCAGTATGGTAACATACAGCAGACTTACTCATCAACTGGTCTAAACACAAATGAGAATGTAATTGCTTAAGAAAAATTATTACATGCTTTCAAAAACAGGAATCATGGATTTATTACCAGAACTTGTACTAGCAACAATATGCCAGTTAAGAGAACTATATTGGATAAAATACCATCATCTTGGATGTATGGTACCTAAAGATGAATTAGGGTGAACTCATTGCTGTAAGCAATGTCACGCTGTTTCTGAGGAGTCCAAGTCACCAGAGGACTCTACCTCATAGAAGAAAACAAATTAAAAGATGAAAAGAACACTTTTGTGATTAGAGAGGCATAATTTTACCTGGGTGCTGTAGATACACTGTATGTGACTAAAGAATAAGCTTTTATTTAACTTCAGCAGTGTATTTAGCTAAGAAAAGATGTATTTCCTGTGATTAAAGGAAATAACAGTAAAGCAGTCCTTGCAAAAAAAAATTTTAAGCCAAAAAGGTCTACAACTCTTCTTACTGTCAAAAGGTAGCAACAGAGAGGATTAAGATGCCTGATTAAGATGCCTCCTGCATATGTTCCACTTGTGTGTCTATATAATAAGAATAGCCCTGTGCTGCAGTACAAATCTTTGATAATGAAGCTATAATCCTGCACTCAGGTGTCACTGCAAAACTAGATCCTGTCAACTATATATTGCTCTTTAATAATCCCTTAAAATTTTATGCAATGTTATGTATGGTTCTGCAAAATAATATCCATATTAAAAGCTGTTTAACAATTCAGAAAGAAAAGCCTCCTAAAATTATGCAGCAGTTTTCTTCCTTGCTGAAGGACAAAAAGGATTTAATATGAAAATGGATTAATGCTTACGGGTTAGATGAGAATGATGAGAACAGGAAAGAATGCCAAGGATGAATGTAGACCAAAAAAAACCCTAAACCCATGACTTTGTTTAAAACATTCATTCTGGAATACCATCATAACTAACTTTCAGTGAAAAACAATAGAAGCCCACTGTCTGACACAGTGGACACACTTTTAAAATACAAAATAGATGGGTTACCAAGATAAAATGAAACTACTTTAAATCTAATCCTACTTATAGTAGCATCTACTTCCTAAACCAAGAAAAATTCACATTCCAACTGTTTTCACTAGCTTAAGAAACTTACAGTAACATACAGGGCTAATAAAGACAATGTTGACAAGTAAACTATTTTGCTGCTCAATCCTGCTAGCAGGCTCCTGGTGACCTGAGCACTTTTAGTACGATGAAACATATATAAACTGTGGACAACATCTTTACCACTTAACATGGACTTGTTTCTGTGTGTCAAGGGCAAACAGGATCTCAGTAGTGTGATTAACCATTTAACCAAAGAAGCCTGCCAGGCTCTCCTGACATTTCTTTGCTATCTTTGTGTAATGTTACCCGTTTTGCATTAGTGACACTGAAAAATCAGCATAGTTAATTTCTCATGACCTTACAGTTATATGCAACTGTCAGCACTTTTTCTGTGGCAATTGAGATGAATTTTAGGTGAAGCCATTTATTGGGTGAAATCACACAGATTCTGTACCTTTATTACTGCAAACATGGCAAGCTAAACAACTGCTAATTGGCTACACACACTGTTCACACCCACTGATTGGTCAGTGATTATAACGAGTTCTGATAAACAGATCTTATAGCTAAATAGCGTTAGTTTGCCTTTGATGCCTAAAAGCATCCGCACACCTGCTGTTTGACCCTCTTGTTATGGCTGGTTCTGAACATGTTCTGTTACTCCCAAGTACCTTCCCATAGCTGCTTCTTGGCTTAGGGCAGCCTGTACCCCTGTCATCAAGGCCGCTGTGTTTGGAGAATGTGATTATTAGGATCCTCTCAGCATGAGGAACTTTTCCTGTCTCATGGGAACAGAAGGATATTGTCAGGGCCTAAATCTTGGGAGAAGAGAGCTAGGCCGCAGGCAGGCCTGCTGTCTTCCCTGACATTTTTCCTTGCTCCAGCAGTTAACCCAGGCCTCAGTCAGGATAGCATGGTGGGTACATACCTCATAGATTCTGGCAATTCCACAAATAAGTGTCACTTCTCCAGGAAATCGCTCTAACCCTTGCTTGAAAAGGTTCAAAGCCGTTACAGGCTGATCCAAGCGCAAATACACCTAAGCAAACAAGAAGTGTATATAAATGTCAAATGTCTGACTTCTGTAGTTGCACTGCTGTGTAACGGGAGATAAAAGGGATGACACCTCTCTTTATGCTGAGATGGTGAATATTGGGAAAATAATAGAATGAACACTGAATAAATCTCTGTAATGAAGATAAAATAGGGTAATTAAGATAATTAAATTTGCATGCATACCATCTAGACATTATTAATTCATCTGGACATTGCTAATAAACCAAGTAAGTATCTTGCTATTTATTATCATATCAAAATACTTTGATACTGCGGTGAAGGTATCACCTTGAATATTTTCCTGTTTAATATATTTTTAAAAACTTATGTTTAGGCTTGAAAGAACTGGATCTTCAGGTTGATAGTGCTGAAATATTTTACTTAGTGAAATAAGACTGAGTTGCACAGAGCAGTGACACTCAAATTTCCTTCCTGCTCTTCCAACCCTCCCTGTCACAAACTGTAGATCCTGTTCTGGAATTTTACGTGATTTTGGCTTCTGTGTTGATGATGACAATGTGTGACGTGGATAATGTTGCATGAGAATTGGATAGAGGACATCAACATGTGGATGGAGACCACCCCTGTGACTGTCTGAGACAACAACTGTGAACTCCTCCTGTTGTGGAGTATGGTAAGTACAGCTACAGCAAAGGTAAAAAAAACCCAAATGCCTGCTTTGGGAAACTATATGGCTAGAGTGATTCATCTGTCTGCCACTGAGTGGAAAAGTTGGAAAAATTTTATGTTAAATAGTGCTAACTATTAGGACTATTAAGGTCCTAAGCTCTTTATTTGCTTCCCCATAGGTATGTACTGCTGTAGACACTTGCAAAGAATTCTTTCCTATGAGCGCTCAAGTGATATTCTGAATTGTTGAAGGGCTGTCAACTGTGAGTGCCTTCCTAGTAAAGGGACTGCTGTTCCAAATTGATCACTGGCAAAAAGAAAGGCAGGCAATTTTGCTAATGTCACTTGTGTTTCCTGCATGAAGCTAGAAAATTAATTCCTTCTTGTGGAAAGTAATAAAAGAGCGAGGGGATTTGGTTTTTCTTTTTAGGGTGGTGGGGTGGTTCTTTGTAGGCTGGCACTGCACTAATGACACCATCAATGAATGCTTTAAATCAACAATTTATTCCTAATGCACCACATCTGGGCACGTTGCTGTATCTAAAACAGAGTTCAAGTCATTTTCTACAGCTTTTCATTTTAAAACCGTGCAGCACTTTCTGATGAATTTGATGTCTGTGTTGAATTTTAAACTTTAAGTAACTGTCTCTGTTGTGACTGTCATGCTCCCTATTTTCTTCCAGCAACAATTTTCTCTACACCTAAATTACTCTCTAAATACTTTCAGTGGAAAGTACACAGATGAAAGGGAATACATTATAGCTAAGTATGACTTCTTAATTAAGAACCCTGTCTGGGTGTTTTACTCCTATCACCTATGTGAGTGACTCGTAGAATTTATCCTAAAAGTGTGCAGCAAGCCAGTGAGCACCACCATACACCTACAAATAATTTCACGTTTTGTTTGAGCTAAGCAATAATTTCAATTAGCTGGGGCTTTTATTTTGTTTGCTTGCTTGTTTTTTGACTTCATTTAGCCATGAAGCACAGCTGGTTTGTATTCTTTGGGCAAACACCGTAAAAAATAGAGGATGGGAAACTCCACTAGATCTGTTTGGTTTTTATCTTTTTATGTTTGTTTATGAGGTATGTTTTCTGAGCATTATGGCTCAAGTCTGCTCTATTCCTTCATCTGGAGGTCCCCTCCAAAGACTCTCTTGCTACAGATCCTCTGTGCAAGTATTATGCTAAGGTAACACCACAGTACTCTAGTGGCATTACCACACTGTCCAGCATTGCTGCACACTGTAGACCTGCTGGTAAAAACATCCTATTTCCAGCTCTTCTGGATCATGAAATACTTGTAACTTCTCAGCAGCCCTGACTTCATTAAAGACTCATTTTTTCTTTTTAGTTTTCATTTGGTCTTTTATCTTTTCATTAATTACATTTCAAGGGAGAGTTAGCTTTGAGGAAAATATTTTTAAAAAGAGCCCACAGATAGCTGTTGAAATAATGAATATAAACAAAACTAATTGGTACTGTAGTACTGGTCTGTTTGCACAGAACTTGATTCAATCCTATTATCTTTCTAATGGCTGTTTAACACGTCTTGTCTTTTCAGTACTGTCAGACTGAGCTGTATCTCAGTGCCCTACTCTACTGCCTGTCCACCCACAGTCGCTAAATCATGTTGTGCAGTGCTTTACACTTCAGTGAGCTGGTCTATGGAGTGGGAGGTGGAAGTTCAAATGCAGCTCCTATTTGAGCTAGTAAAGATGGGGGGGATGCATAACTCCCATAATGAATCACTGTTTACTAATCCAATTACTCTGCCAGTTTAATCACTCTGTGTAGCTCATGTGTTTTGCAGGCTGAATCCTGGTAGCGACAGAAATCTGAAATTACTGATCTCAATTGAGGAAACGATCTCCAACTGTTGTATTGAATAAAAGTCTCCAGAGAGCAATAATCATCATTCAAATACAATACAGAAATTGCTTAAGAAATGTAAAGGTAAAGCAAGTAACATAATATGAAAAT
Organism: Porphyrio hochstetteri; assembly: GCA_020800305.1. Taxonomy (NCBI): domain Eukaryota; kingdom Metazoa; phylum Chordata; class Aves; order Gruiformes; family Rallidae; genus Porphyrio; species Porphyrio hochstetteri. The sequence continues at coordinate 3,318,995 of CM036908.1, forward strand.
CTGAATTATCCACAGTGATGATTTGTGGACAGGCCAGTAACATCTGGCTTAAGAGGAGCTGATTCTGTCTTTCTAGGACAAGAGGAAGAAAAAAACCAGTTTTAGTTTCTCGCTGGCCAGGCTTTCTTGAATGTCTTGAAAAATGTTTGGAGTATGATGTGCACCCTGGTAAACAAGCAATTCTTAGGCTTAGCTGTAGCACTTGTTTTTTCTAAAAGCTTTTAATGCCTTTATTTTGACAGAACATTCTCTGTTTCAAGGTCTCTGCTGGCTTCCTTTAAGCTCACTTTGTTTTGATTTTGCTTTTGAAACTAGGATCTTGAGCTTCACTCTTCACTTACTGATTTAGTGCATTAGTTTCCTTAGTTTCCTAGGAGACCATAGATAGCTACATTGGTCTTCTTACTGGAACTCCAGTAATTCTTCAGCTATATATTCCTCACTGGAGTCTGGAGTAAACAATACAGTAACATACTAGGGGGTTTTAGGGGGGTTGGGTTGGGTTGGTTTTTTTGAAATCTGGAATCTCCAAAATCTTTTTGCAAACTATAGATTACAATTTCAGCTGTTAGCGTGTGTTGCCTCAGGTCTATATGGAGATCACATGCTATTAAACTGAATGGTATATAAAAGGTCAATACTCAGTTATTCTGGTGTATGGACTTCTCAGGGAAAGTCTGGAATTTCACTTCATTCTTTAACAGTGACTTACTTTTGCCAAATACAAGATTGTATCAACCATGTCCTGTTGCTTGAGAGCTGACTTAAATTGCTTTTCGGCTTCACGATATAATCCTAACCTAAAGAGACAATAGATACAGATATGTTGTTTGGTTTTAATTAAATAGAGCTTATTCAATAATACAGTGCACACTAAACCAAACATAAACTGCCTAGAAGCATACCTTAAGGTGCTAAATTTGTGTGTATGTTAAAAAAACTCATGCTGTTCTATATATTAAGAGTACAAAGACAACCATACAAAAGTATGCAAAAGGCAAATTACTGAAATTTGCCCCCCTTTTGTACATGCACCCTTCTGGTACTACTGAATAATGATGCACTCACTTTCACAGGCCTCCTTCCTGCTCTTTGCACAGAATGGAGAGTAGAAAATGTGCAACTGAAGTCTTGCTTCAACCTCTACTGATAGGGCTTTGGAGCAGTGACCTCAGTCATGGCAAAGATCACATAGATACTCTCCACTGTAAAGTTCAGGGGGTGCTCAATCATCTATGAACTACCTTCTCCTAGAGGAAGCAGTGAAACTTCTGTTGTTGGTATTAAAAAACTTTAACTGTGTGTTGAAAACATGCTGTAAAAGGCACCATGCCTTAAGACCATCCAAGCAGATCACCTGTGAGGGGACAGTGTATGACACATTAACTTCACAGAAGTCTGCTTCATCTCAAAAGCATTTGTTTTACAGTATAGTAATAAAAACCTCTGGAGTAATCTGTACATGATATATAGACTACAAAATGAACAGGATTGTACCATTCAACACCAGCAAAAAGGTACTTTCTCACATGCAAATTGCCTTTTCTTTCCTTCAGCCAAAGAGCACATACACTTGGAGTAGAAATACAAAACACAGCCAGAACAAGCCAGCCAAAACAAACACACACAGCCAGTGGAGACATAAGATAAATTTGGATCCTGAAAGTACATGTTCCTGCTCTGTAACACTATTCATAAAAATCCTGAAAGTGATGAATGACGTCTAAACTCAAAAACCCACCACCACCCCCCCCCAAAAACCACAGTCTCATTTTCTAAAGAATGTCAAATAAAGGTTAAGGATAGTGAAGAATTTCATTAGTTCAGGCACCTAAAGAGAAGCAACAGTTTCAAGTCATGAAATTTTAAAGGGCTAGCTGCTTTGTATTATCAGCCTGTTCATATAGGAATTGTTTATAGAATTGTAAAGACTGCAGATGATGCTTCAGGGTATCTGTATGTTTTACATTCATGGGACAAACATTGTAAAGAATGAAAGGGGAGTTGCCTCAGTACTTATTTGCATTATGAGAATCACGGTTGGACCAGGGACCAGGAGGAGTTTAAGTTGATTTGGTAGAACTGGCTGTTAAAGTCATAGCTAGATCCTGAGGAACCACTCTAAACTCCTTGAAGAAGCTCCCCTCTGCACTGCTGCCACTCTTCCCTCAGGGAGTCATATTGCTGTGCAGTGTTGGGGTACCCCTAAGTCATTTCTATCAGATGTTTGGGAACAGGCTGCCAGCCCTGAGGCATCTTTGGAACTGGTACTTCTTGGGCAATGTACCTCTGGCAGAACAGGCCTAACATGAACACTTCATTTTTTATTATTTCATCAATCTGAAGCCCTCACTGACAAGTGATTTCTCAACCTAATACTGTAATACTCATTTTGTGTCATCTGTTTTAACTATAGTTATTTGCATTAATGCACAGACTTTTCAACCATTGAAACACATTAACAAATATGAAGATGCAACTACATCAGTTACTTAAAATTACTCCATGTTCATGCCTTTACCTCAAGCAGTTGAACTTATAACCTCCATGTATATTAAAGGAGATTCAACTGTAAGCACAGCTCTCTCCAACTCAATACTTACTCAACTATTTCTCAGTGCTCAGCATTGTGCAATACACCCAGCAGCTCACGTCCTACACTGATTGCTGAAGAAACGAACAGCAGCTTACCTATAGTAGCACTTGCCAATTTGGACTTTCCACCACCAGTCCTTGAATTGTGCATGCTCAGTGGCAAGGGCTGCCAAATCTAGAGCCTTCCAAAACAAAACCATCATCATAACATTAGCACCTTCAGTGTTTACATAGAGATAAAGGACATGAAGTGAACAATGTAAAGATTCCTGGAAAGATAAAATTTAGGTCAAAAGGTCATATCAGGCTGTGTCCACTTCTGGGAAGTCTCAGGTGTATACAATAAAAAATACTTCTTCCTTTAAAAAGTCTGTAATGCAAATAATTCTTGTGTATCAGACAGGATAAGTAGATGAATATTCTAAGAAACGGCTCCTGAAGAGGGCTTAGATTAGATCTTAGGGAGAGGTTTTTTCCAGAGAGAGTGGTGACGAGCTGGAACAGGCTGCCCAGAGAGGGGTTGGATGCCCCATCCCTGGAGGTGTTCAAGGCCAGGTTGGATGGGGCCCTGGGCAACCTTGTGTAGCTCCAGGCCTGAGGTTGGTGGCCCTGCCTGTGGCAGGGGGGTTGGAGCTCTGTGATCCCTGGGGTCCCTTCCAACCCAGCCCAGTCTATGATTCTGTGAACACCTGTGTCTGTCAAATACTCCTGCTTCTAATGCAGCGTGAGCAGCCACTTAAAATGAGTAAGGATCATACCCCAAGTAACTTGCTTCAAAGAGCTTTCCTTAAAAGTGCTCTGATGACAAGTGTTCAAGAAGAAAGGCTGAATTTCAAAAAACAATCCTTCCATTCAGCTTTCTCTCTGGTACCCTAATGATTTCTGATAACTATTTTATGCAAGGCTAACAATTCTGGCTGCTATTGGGAAGTAGGAACTAAGAGTGCTTCAGGCTTTGTAGACACCAACATCAGCAGTTCATCTGTCAGTGCACATCCTGCACTCTTTCTTACTGGGATCTTCTTTCTAACAACAAGGAACAAAGCATGACTTCATGTTGGAAGTTAGTTTCTGAAACTAAACCCTGTCTTTATAAATTCCTATTAAGGAAGTAGGAAAGGAATAGGAAAATCCTGATACTTTAGAAATGATCACAAAAACTTGAATCCAACGGTACAAATTTTTCCAACATTTCTAAAAAGTGTTTTCCTGAAAAAGTTTCATGCATATCAAGGCAGTTTTTTGCATGGTAGTAGTTAAGACTTTCTGCTGTTATTACAACAACATTTTGAGAGTGCAGCCTTTGAAATGTTAGTAAATTGATTAAAATACAGCTTTAAAAGTCAAAGCCTTCGCCTCAGCCTGTCAATACTAACTGCTAGCACACTTCAATTTCAGTTTGCTGAAAACTTTTTTATTTTAATTGCACACTTTGGGTACAAATCAATGTTCAATCTGCTCAGAAGATTAATTTCAAACCAATCTGTAGTGGTCATAGTAGGTGTTACGCCTGTACTGCACTCCTGAGCATTGCTTAATGTTGGTGTTGCCTATGACTAACTAGAAGGGAAAACCAGCACGGACCATAGATTGGCAGATACTGGTATGGCTTTTTAAGGATATCTGCTTCTAATGCACATCTCAAAAAAGCCCAGAGTGATTGTCCCAGAAGCTTTAATGAGCTTTAGGATATAAGTCATCATCTGGAAATTCTGGTCAGCTGAAACTGTTACTCCATAGAGCACTCTGCATTGTTACTGATGTATGCAGGAGTCCACTTCAATAGCAGTCTTAGCTCTGGGAAGCCTTTCAGAAGTGTTTGTTTTACACTCAGATCTTGTATTTGTGCAAATAAAAATAATGCCCCCCCCAAAATACTTAGTGAGTTTTCTGTTAATAAAAACCAAACCAAACCACAAACCCTTTTCCTTAAGGAATGAATCAGAACTGTTTGAAGAAGAAAGCAGATTCCAAAGTGGAGCTTTATATGGCATGACTCTGAGATTCTTTTTTTTACCATCACTTTCCTTTAGCTAAACTGTTTTATAACTAAGATTTCCAAATTGTCTACCAGCTGTAACTCAAGTGTAAAACAGCTTGTAATGCTATGCTAATTTACCAATATATCGCAAAATTAAATTGGTAAACATGTATTTGTTTGAAATTCAGTAATTTCAGACATAGTATTGTATGCAACAAGAAATTAGAGAGATAGAAGTGACAGCAAGCATCTGCTGCTTCTTTCATGAGCTTCTGAATGGCAGTAATTCTCCCAGCAACAGTTATTGACTGAAGTCAATATCAACACCGGGTAGTCCATAACTGAATAAATGACATCAGCCATAGTCAATTTAACACAATTTCTTTTGGTGTCTTCTGGATTTCTATAATTTATGAATCCAACATAATTCTGTTATAAACAGATTTCTATCAGAGAGTATAAAGAACAACTAAGGAAATACCAGAGGTCAGGACTTCTGGCCCCAGGTATGTATTGTACACTCATTGCTCTGCCTCAGAGCAAAGTGCCATGTCATCAGTACCCACCTGTGAATAATGGCACAGTTGATGTCTCAGGCTACTGCTGAAAAAAGGTAGCAGCTAAATTACTTCCAGACAAGTCTTTTAAACTGCCCTCCTCTTACAGCATTTAGCACATAAGATGGCTTTTAAAAATAGCTCAAAGTGTACAGAAAGTCAGTAATTAAATATATGTGTTCAAAAGGAAACAAGTCAGGAACAATAATGGATAGGGTAATATGAATTTCTTCAGAGAAGCGTTCATTTTTTCATTGAATACGATGAAAGAGTTCTGAATACATTTTCAAGTGCTGAAAATGCTCAGTGCTTCTCTCTTCTTGCATCCCCATGTTTCTGATAACTGATAGATTACAGATGTATTTACTTTTAATTTGAACCAAGTTCTTAACATTGTTTATCCAGTTAAATGCACACTGATTAATTATATTTCTCAACTGAAATTGCCACAGCTTGGGTTTTTTTCTATGTAGCAGCTGAATATTAAAGAGAAGATAAATAATAAAACTGCCTTTGCTTCTTAAATAATAATACAGTTGAGAACAGTACAGACTGTTCTGGATCAGCAGTGACAAAGGCAGGAGATCGGCACTACTCCTTTTGTGTTTTATTTGCAAAACTGCAGGAACTGTTCTTCCCACTCTGCCCATGCAGAAAGTTCACCAGGAGAGGCTTTTTCATTCTATGAAGTCACAAACCCAAGCCCAAGCCCATTTCCCAGGCTTCAAAGCCCTCCAAGCTCTTTCATCATATCTCATGCAGACAAGCTTGTTTTTTAAAGAATGTGCAACATCACACAGCAGCAGGTAAATACAAAGATGCAAGAGGTATCAGTGAACGTTCTAATGGGTGATCAAACAAGATCCAGATCAACTTGTAAGCAGGTAACATATATGCTGTTTCTCTGCTGCATCTTAAGTGACCAAATGCTTTGAGGGAGATGCAAGTATATGAGTTAATGAAATATCGTCTGTAGGAGATGGGAATAAATGCTGGTGGATCCAAGTTTAAGCTACAGTATTTCTTTTTCTGTTTAAGAAAAATTAATGCAGATGAGGTTCAAAAGGAAGGAAGGAAGGACAGTTTGGAGAATGGAATTCTATTGGAAATGGTGTAGAACTGCAGAAGGAAAGATGAATGAAAGCAAGTGAGAAAAAGCAAACCCAACAGTTAAAATAAGCTCTTCAGAGATACACATTACATTATAAAGGCACCTTGTACTGTGAAGTATGACATAGTATTTCTTCCTACAAGCTGCTATCATTGACCAAACATGTTGATCTCCCTCTTATTACACAATAAACAGTGGTGACAAAGCAAACACTTCTTTGCTTACAGATATTCATTCAAATGGCCACGGTGCATAAAAAAACATAGGCAAAACTTTTCCTGCAAGACAGTGCTCTGGGATTCTCATGAGGGATTTCAAAACACATGCACTACAGTGTAAAAACAAACATAAATTTATTTTGGAGTGTCTGGAAAATTCATTGCATTATGTGCAATCATCTGTCTAGCCTAGGGATCCTGCATGTCCTTAAAGTGCAGGTCACAGGCACATGTGGCATCTTGTCAAGTGACCCTTTTATTCTTAGTGAACCAAGTTCTCAGTAAAAAACAATATAAAGTTTAATTATTAGTGGCATAAAACCCAGGCACATTCTTCCTGTTCAGAATCAGAATATGTAAATGTTAATTGCTATTGCTTTCTGACATCTCTGACACTTGCACCTACTGTTTCAACCACATTTTGGATTAGTAGTTCATTGCAATTCAATCCTCTTAAAGAATGCTAGGCAATAAATTGACAGTGTACATCACTTGATACTAGATAAAGAAGCTTCATATAGTGGTACATTTGGAAACGGTTCTGATCTGTGTCAACAACAACAAAATATTTTTGTGTGTTACTGATTGACTGGAGAGTTTAACTTCAGATTTAATCACAAAGCAGTTCATAGGATTGCAGAAAATTCAGTAACTGTATAGTAAAATATGCATTATTGACACAAACCACTTTCAAACAAACTTCATACAGAAATTTTGGTTCATTTTTACTGGGTGCACGTATCTAACACAGTAATGAAATATTTTGACATTTAATTCATTGAACAAATTATTTCCCTGGGTGAACTACCAAAAAGTTCTGCAACCTTTATCTATTTCTGAAAGTTATGTACTCAAACTTGAGCTTATTCTTTCAATGAAGAACCACAGAAGAAAAAAATCTGGATAGGATAAGAGGAAAACTAAGTTTTAGGAAAACTTATGGAGAATAAATGTTACAGACAATCATATGGCCAATATAATCTTTCTTTTGAAGCCACAGAACACCTCAACACTATGGAGTTATATTTCTAGAAAAAGCGTCCAAAGTGCTATTGATTTTTTATTTTTCTGCAGTTCCATCAAATATCTTTCCTTCCTATTCACCCAAATGCATAAACAATCATCTCAGTAGTTTACAATGTCAAATGACATTCATTTAAATCACTATTTTGTCAGGTATTTTCACCCTAACAGACTGCCTTTGACTGATTGCTTACTCTTACCCTCAAGCCTCAGGAACTCTGAACTTTCCAAGCAGCAAAACTACCTGCTGTGTAGTTTCAGCTACTGCTCAGGCTCCAGTAAATTCTGTTAACATGGAATCATTAGATACAGGGATCTTATGTTGATAGATGACAAACCTAGTTTTAAGCATTAGAATGTTTTGCTTCTCAAAAAAGAGAGCAACTGTATCTTGGTATTTACATTTGTACCTGATTATCACTCCTGTAAGACAGGATTTCTCTTGAACATCTTTCAATGCTTCGCTTCTGTACCCAGATGTAATGTACTACATGGATCCTTCGTTTAGCAGAATACTGACAGAAATAACTGAGTAATTAATAAAAACTGAAAACAGAACATATGACTTACGTTTTTTACGTCGTTTTCATGGTGAAAAATATATTCAAACAATGCCTGTCAGAAGAATATTTAAAACACTGTCACATCTGAAGATTAAAATGGGTATTATTCTTTTACAGGAATACAAAACCTTGGTTATGTTAGGCAGAAATTAATTATTTGTGAAAGCAATCACATTCACACAGCACAATTGCTGACATTTAAATTCAATTAAGTCTTGAATTGACAAAAAAATATAGATGAGTTAAACTGCCATTACAGGGAAGCATCGTTATTGTTCATTTGTAGCAAAAGATCAGTGGAATTGCCTCTTATCTTTGGCCCTTAAAGTCACTTAAAAAAACCCCAGGCAGCTGTAATTTGAAAGTGAATGTAGATTTGTAAACCTCCTACTGTTTTCATGACTTTTTAACTGTAAAATCAACAAGTGATCAAACAAAGACTTTTTTGCAATATATAGTTAGGTGCTTACATAGTGCAAAATCTACTTAAATTAAGCACAGGTTTATTAAGGATGCAAACTGAGCAAATTTTGCCTCAGGGACAAAAATTTCTAAACCCTGTAGAAATCTGGGATCTGTAAAGGAAGGACTTCTTTTTTATTTGTAAATGATAAATGCTAACAACATTGTGCTTCTGCAACTCAAACACACCATCACAATCCTGAAGCCTAAAGAAGTAACATGCATCAGCTGTGCCGTGGTTACTGCTCATAAGCCCACAACAATTGCACAGCAATATTACTACTTCTTTATTTACTCAAACTGCCTTGTGTCTGTCCTGCACTATAGCATAGAAGTGTATTTAACAGGTAATGGGGTAGCATTTTAAGTGAATCACAGAATCACAGAATTGTAGGGGTTGGAAGGGACCTCGAGAGATCATCGGGTCCAACCCCCCTGCCAAAGCAGGCTCCCTAGCTCATATTGCTCAGATAGGCGTCCAGGCGGGTCTGGAATATCTCCAGTGAAGGAGACTCCACCACCTCCCTGGGCAGCCTATTCCAGTGCTCAGTCACCCTCACTGTGAAAAAGTTCTTCCGCATGTTGGTGCGGAACTTCCTATGCTCCAACTTGCAGCCATTGCCCCTTGTCCTATCCCCACAGACCACTGAAAAGGGGCTGGCTGATTCCCCCTGCATCCCCTGCTTCAGATAATTATAAACTTTGATTAGGTCCCCCCTTAGTCTTCTCTTCTCAAGGCTGAACAGTCCCAGCTTACTCAGCCTTTCCTCATAGGGGAGATGCTCTAGGCCCTTAATCATCTTCGTAGCCCTTCTTTGGACTCTTTCCAGGAGATCCCTGTCCTTTTTATACCAAGGAGCCCAGAACTGGACACAATACTCCAGGTGGGGCCTGACCAGGGCAGAGTAGAGAGGGAGGATCACCTCCTTTGACCTGCTGGCTACACTCCTCCTGATGCATCCCAGGATCCCATTGGCTCTCTTGGCCACCGAGGCACACTGCTGGCTCATGGCCAACCTGTCATCTACCAGGACCCCCAGGTCCTTCTCCACTGAGCTCTTCTCCAGCAGGTCATCCCCCAGCCTGTACTGATACAAACAGTTGTTCCTTCCCAGGTGCAAGACTTTACACTTGCTTTTGTTGAACTTCATCTGGTTTCTCACTGCCCAGCTCTCCAGCCTGTCCAGGTCTCTCTGGATGGCAGCGCAGTGCTCCTGCGTGTCAGCCACTCCTCCCAGCTTTGTATCATCGGCGTACTTGCTGAGGGTGGATGTTATTCCCTCATCAAGATCGTCAATGGAGATATTAAACAGGACTGGACCCAACACTGAGCCCTGGGGAACACCGCTGGTAACAGGCCTCCAGTCAGATTCTACTCCACGAATCACAACCCTCTGGGTTCGGTCCGACAGCCAATTCTCAACCCACCTCACTGTCCACTCATCTATCCCATGCTTTCTCAGCTTTGCTATCAGGATGTCATGGGAGACAGTATCAAAGGCCTTGCTGAAGTCAAGGTAGATGACATCCACTGCTCTCCCTCCATCTACCCAGCCTGTCATGGGATCGTAGAAGGCTATGAGGTTGGTCGAGCACGATTTCCCCTTAGTAAATCCATGCTGACTACTCCTCATGACCTTCTTCTCTTCCAATTGCTTGGAGATGGCATCCAGAACAAGCTGTTCCATTACCTTTCCAGGGGCAGAGGTGAGGCTGACTGGCCTATAGTTACTAGGTTCCTCCTTCTTGCCCTTTTTAAAGACTGGAGTGACATTGGCTATCCTCCAGTCTTCAGGCACTTCTCCTGTCCTCCAGGACCTGTCGAAGATGATAGAGAGCGGCTCAGCAATCACCTCCGCCAGCTCCCTCAGCACACGTGGATGTAACCCATCTGGGCCCATGGATTTGTGTGCATTAATCCCTTTGAGCCGCTCCTGGACCTCCCCTACTTGAACCAGAGGGAAATTCTTCATTTCCCAATCAGTCCTACTCTCATCCAGTGTCTGTGGGTCCCGGGGGGCCTTTGAAGTGAAGACCGAAGCAAAGGCGGCATTCAATATCTCCACTTTCTCAGCATCCCCCGTAACCAGGACACCCTCCTTATTCAGCAAGGGACCTACATTATCCCTGGACATCCTCTTACTGTTCACGTGTCTAAAAAACCCCTTTTTATTATCCTTTATGTCCCTTGCCAGCTTAATTTCCAAGAGGGCTTTAGCCTTCCTAGTTGCATCCCTACAGGCCCTGACCACATTCCTGTATTCTTCCCAGAATAAAAGGATGTTGAAAGAAATTAGGTAACTAAAAGGAGACCAGAAGCCTTTGTTCCCAGAAACGTAGCATGGGTGGCAGTAACACAAAGTTCAAGTGAGTTCAACCTTGATCTTTTTCCGTATCCAAATCGCTTCAAAAGATCAGCACACTTCTGCATTCTTATGATTAAAAAATGACAAGAAAAATATTTCCCCATGAGGAAAGAAATAAAGAAGGAGACTGCAATCTTCTAAGGGTTTCCAGGACTTCTGCCAGTTTTTCTTAGACAAAGTTCATAAAGTTTTACCATTAGGAAACTAGAGAATTAGGAATGAGTTATCATGTCTGGAAAGGAAAGTAAACCACAAGCTACTTTTCTTCTAATTTTGGTCAGAAAAGACTCTGAACAGATGATATAAAGATAAAAAATTATAAATAAAACCACATTTATAGGGAGATTAGAATAGGTAGATAATAAAGAAATACAAAATAAAGAAGCAGTGGAACACTTTCTCCTCTAGTTTATTAACAGGGAAGTACTCAGTAAAAGTGAGTAAATCTGAAGTGAAAAAGACATTTTCTTGCATGGCTGGCATGAGGAACTTACTGCTGTTATCTACAGACCCTGACCTTCAAAAGGATTTAAGTGACTGAACAGTCACCTGGATAAAAATATCTAGAGTTATCTTAATAACTCTAGTAAAAATCCACAAGGTAAAAAAAAAGATAAAACTTCCTGTTTCATGCCTTAAACCAGTTGCTGACAGATTTATCAGAGGCTCTCTCTGGTGACAGATGATACCTCCTATGTCTACTATGGGGTTTCCTGCAGCAGTCCCTAACGTGGCTGATGCTAGTCAGAGACACATCATAGGACCTAATCAACAAATAAAAAGACAGATAATCTAACTTAAAAAGAGATGTGATGAGTATTCTATGCAAACACATAAGGAAGAAGTATATAGGAGGACTATATACTAACATGAATACACAGGCTAATTATGTGAATTTAATAGCTACAAGATTTATCATCTTTTTGCACCTGGGAGAAGTGACAGCTCAAAGAATTTTAAAACTTAAATCCATGATTCTTAACACAGAATATAGTCTGCAGTCTCACCTCCTGCTTTGGCTTAGCCTTAATGCTGTCTTGTTTAAAAAAAAAGTTTTAAATCCAAGCAGCTCCAAATTTAAACTTAGATCTTGCATTCTGTGTGAACTGTTAATGTCATAATGTATTAGCTTGATAATACTGACAAGTACACTCACTGCCTATGGATGTTTCTGTGACTGTTGCTTTACATTTTCTGGCTTAAGCCTCTTTTCATACATAACTGAAAGAAGACAGAGCTACCCAACTGTCCCAGAAAATGGTAATTAAAAAAGAAAACTGTTAAAAATATTTATGTTTCTCATTCCTGAGAGTTCTTGCTGAGAATAATATTTTATCTGAAAGCTAACTTACCTACTTAAATAGTACACAGAGTTACCAAACACAATTAAAAGCTAGAAGTCTTCAAGCAGAACAACTAATCCTAGTTTCTTGTGTATGTGTTTTGTGTTTCCTTCTCCCTATTTTACAGACTGTAATGGATTTAGAATTATGGACAAAATTGGACGTAATTGGACAAAAGGTTTTTTTTCAGAACTGATACAGAACTGACTCATAACTGCCCTCAGATCTGGAAATCTTGAATGATCTTGTCATACTAAAACTTACTATAATATCTATTCTTCTGTCTAGTTTGGTTGAGAGGCAAAAGGAGAGATGTAAGGATCTGATGAAGAACACAATGCAATCACACAGATTTTATTTCCTTTGAAAACCATGTTGAAAACAATGCCCTACAACAGCTTAGATCAGGTTTTTAAAAGAAAGGCATTTGCTAATTGTTTATGAAAAATTATTAGATAAAGCTCCACCACGTTTTGGCCTGGTAGAGCTAATACAGACCCAGATCATTAGGTGCTGCTAATCTTCTATGAGTGTTCACCACTACGTTGCTCAGAACAGACTGAATACATATGGGTTCTTTCAACTCTAGGTTGGTAGTCAAATACAGCTCCTAAGACACTCACTGCCTGATACTCATTTGATACCTTGTGCAAAACAAGTTGTTGGTCTCAGTTGCTTTTCATGAGTGAAGTATGTACAGAAAACATCTTCATCTATACAACTAGCTGTTGTGTTGGAGAAAGATTCAGTTGAAAGGCCACATAGTGATAAATTATTACACCACTTTTAGGTCCCTTTCACTCAGAGCTGAAACCTAGAAGTTGGATAGGTAACCTGGATAAAGCTGTTCGATTGGCAGACAGTCTCAGTTTCAATGCCTGTCCATCCTAAGACCCTGACTGAAAATTAAGAATATTGGAAAAAAAAAAAACAAACCCCAAATGTTTTTATATAAAAATCATTAACTTGTGGCATAAAATCAAAGGGAAAAATCCAAACTATCTGAACATTTTTAGGCCATGATTGCCATCTATTTGTACACAGAACTGCATTTCTGTGCACTAAGGAAGGTTGTGCTGGTTTTTTTCATCCTGGCTTTTCTGTTCCAGTTGCCCTTCATCACTCCTATATGCACAGGTCGAAATTATTTACCAATGGATAACTTTATTCTATACAAATGTTTTTCCTAGGCTATACTCTCCACCTAACCTCTTCAGACGTATTTTCAAATTCAAGTTTAGTAACTACTGTCAAAAGAGAAGCAACAGGCTATTTTTCTGAACTTTCTATCTGCAACCCCGTTCACTGTAGTTTGTATCCCTAATCCCATGTACAGTTACGTTAGAATGATGACAGAAAATAAGAAAAAGATATCACAACATTAACCAAAACAGTTACATACCTTTGCCAGTTTGGGTTTTTGTGCGTATTTTGCTAAATTCAGTCGAGACAGATTTATGAAAGGGCCATCTGGATTTGTCAGCATTGAAGCCTGAAGGGGAGAAAGAAGTTTTTAAGTGGGAAGACCGCCCTACACTTTTCCTGAAAATGTTCAAAATATTAGTAGTATACAAAAAAGAAAAAAACCAAACCCACAACAAAAAAACAACAAATGAAAACAAAACCCAAACAAAGCATTTGCAGTACAGACTCTTCTGACTGAATTTCATCTTTTCTGAAAGCCCAAAGTTTGTCCTACTCTCATACAGTCCCTGAAAGAGGCTGCAAGAATTTCCTTCCAGAAGCACCTTTTTCTTCCTCTCTCCACTATTGCCATAATGTGCCTAAAAGCACAGCTTGGACTAACTGCTAGATGGACTGAAGGTAGTTGGGATTCGTAACAGGAAAAAAAAAAAAAAAAAAAAAATCTTTAAGAAGGATTCAGGAAGATCAGTCCATAGCTGCAATAATGAGAAAATACCACATTTGTCACTAACATGTTCAGCTGTATTACGTACTTGTGCCAACAGCAGTTTATTCATTTTGCCAATAGAACAGGGTGTAACTAGTATATTTTATTTTCCTTATGTTCTGAAAGTTTCATTAAAGTTTATCCCTATTAATTTGGGTGATTCTTACAGTAATACCAATGATGCTGCATATAGCAATTACAGTAGTGATGACACACAGTGGCAGGGTTATTTAGCTTTTAACAACATACAATGTAATTTATTGGCTATTGTCACCCCAAATCGAATCCCTTTGAGTTTGTAGGGGTTGGGGTAGATGCAGTGCCTGTCACTCTGTTTTCCCTCAGAGTGCTGCCTAATACAAAGTAGCGTCAATGTTTGGTAGATACTGGCCAGGGCCCAGCACAGTGCAGTAAGTTGAAATAGCCACAGGATTTTCCTTTCAAACATTCTATCGGTTTGCCAGGGTTGTGTAGTTGTTCAGGAGTGAAGTTCCAAACCACTGGGGGTGAGACGTTCTCTAAATACCTGCCCATATCCTCCCACATGCCATACCACCCCTGACTATTCAGGCTTGGGGAGAGTCTCTGGGCAGTATTCTTAAAGCCATTTCTGTAACCCTCAACAAGATATGGAACACATTCAGGAGACACAGCAACAACAGCATGCTGGCCTGAACACCCCAAGGGTATTCAAAATTCACAGTGGCTGCTGTAACCAGCCTGAAGGAAAAAGGAGAGGTGAAAAAGCAGGAGGAAGTATCTCCCCACCACCACCCCCCTTCTTTCCCATACATTGGGTGCGATTATTAATAAATTCTGAGAGATAGCATCTGAGGTACAGGCATGATAAAAATGCCACAAATACCAGCTTCACCCCATGACCAGTGATGTTACCATATCATAAATTGATAATAACATAAAAGAACATGCAAAGAGGGTGATGCACAATTCAATTTGCTCACTTCCCAGACCCTGATGCCCAGGCCTTCCCCGAGCAGTGGCTCCACCTCCCCAGCCAGCCTCCCTCTTATATGCCCTTATATGAGGAGCATGATGTCATGATACTGAATACCCCTTTGGTTAGTTTGGGTCAGCTGTCCTGGCTGTGTCCCCTCACAGCTTCTTGTGAAAATTAAATATCCTCACCGAAACCCAAGAGACACTCTACTTGGAAAACAATTTAAACAAAAAATAAAAAATGCTCACCTCCTCCAAATCTGAGTTTAGATAGAGCTTTTAAGCCAACTGCAATGTCACTGTGCCAGACACTATGACCAGAAAGCCATCATTCTGAAAGCAGCATCAGCCAGCTTACCGTTCCCAGCCTGACACACCTCCCAGAAGCACTAGTGATGGGACGAGCTGTGAGAGCTGTTCGAGGTGTTTTTAAAGCCTGTTCCATAGTACTTGGCCGCCCACTTTGTGTGCTGGGTCTCACAAATCCTGTAATAGGTCTTCCTGATTGAGTTACTGGCCTGGAGATGTTAAGCACATTATCCTTATGTTGAGTGGTATTTATCAATAGAGAATTTAAACACATATAAAGCATTTCATGTTCAAGTTAATTTAGGATATGTTACATTTTTAAAAAACAATCACATACCTAACAGCTGGGCTGGGGCCTGCACCTTGGCTAGTTCCAGGGAGTTTCAAAGATGTCCCCGGTCCTATAAAGTAAGAGCATATCTCACTTTGCATTGAGATACTACACCCTTATCCAGGGGACTTTAAAAAGATAGATTGTGTCTTACAATAAACTGGAAATTTTCTTTGTTCAACCTGAAGGGACACACGACTAGACAGAGAAGACAAAAACCAATTACTGCACTGTACTACTGATACATTGTCAGCCACAAGGAACGTGTTTTTCACACTTTTACCATTTCCATTCTCTCTCCCATCCCACTTGGGAGAGTGTGAGTGAGCAGCTCTGTGGGACTTAGCTGCTTACTGGGGTTAACAACTATTCTCAGGAACATCCTAAGAGCAACAGATAGTATTGAAGTAAGAAAGGATACTGGAACAGTAAGATCATCTTAATTTGAAATAGTTTATTTTTTATATGGGAATAAATAGCACCCAGGCTTTAGCAAGTAAACCAAGATCTTCAGCCACGGGGCAGATGGAGAATGCTATCTCATGTCGTAAGACACAAGTAGGACCCACACCCACAAATTATGGCACAGTAAAGTTCAAGCTCATCAATATCCAAAGGTCATCAATGAAAATACTGATTTGGCTTGAGCCTAGGTGAACAGATGAAAGGTCCTGCTTTTCATACATTTGTTTTGACAGCTGATCATTAAGAATTACTAGTTCCTGCATTTAGATTTTCCATCACTTTGACTAACACTTGATTAGTCAGTTTTTCTTATCACCCAAGTCAATGTCTTAGAAATTGTTTTGAAAACTTGGTTAAAAGCAAGATATGACAACCATACCTTTTAGTGTGTCCACTGCTTATTACCATGAACAGAAACAAATGAGATTTGACACAGCCAGTTCTTTGCAAATCACTGTTACTCACCTACTTACTTTCTAGATGCTTATCAACTGCTTTTACCCCAAATGTTTCCAAGAACTGCAGTTTGAGGTTGGAAGGGGCCACTGGAGGTCATGTTGTCCAATGAGGCTCAAGCCAGTTGTCCAGGACTCTGTCTAGATAGTTTCTGAGCGTCAATGAGGGAGACTCTGTAACCTCCCTGGGTAACCTGTGCCAGTGCTCAGTCACCCTCATGGTGAAAAACCCACCAGTTTCCTGATGTTCAGACAGAGCCTCCTGTGTTTCAGTTTGTTTCATTACTGGGCAATGACTGGCTCTGTCCTCTTTGCACCCCCTGAGTGGTATCTGTGCTTACCTTTATATAAAAATGTAACATTAAACCAAATCAGATGCATAAAGAAAGTAAAAATCAAAGAGTAGAAATTAAATTTCTATGTGAGTGGGCTGTTGTCTGTTTTGGTGACCACAAATGAAAAGTAGGTAGATCAACTGGAAAAGGTTAAGAAGAGAGTTTCAAGACTCAACTCAAAAATTAAGATATAGCTTAAACAAAATCACTGATAGCTTAATGACAGCTTTAACTATTTACCCTGGCAATATACCTTTGAAAAATCAAGAATTCGTATCAGGCATAAAATGTACAGAAAGAAGCAACAGCTGGAGCTATACTTGATAATTCCCACTACAGATTTGGCGAACGCTGATAAAACCCAGCATATTTAGTAATTTACTGAAGACTGCAGGAGGTGCTTTCTCTCTGGAAAGTTCTTAAACTTTCTTAAAAACTATATACTAGCTCAGGCACATCTAGTGGATTTAAAGCATGAATAGCAAGTCTTATCTCAATGATGCAGGAGTGCAGGCTACACTATCACAATGATTATCTTTCCTTTGAAATCTGTGACACACTACCCAGAAAGTCACTTTTTTTTCAGTTTCAATATAGCATGAATGTATTTTTCCAGAATGCCTCATTTCTCCATAATGTCCATCAAATTCTTTTTCTTAGAATACAGCCTCTACTAAAGAATGCATAAAATCAAATTCTAAATTGTTATGCTGTTTTGAGACAGATATATGTAAATAGATTATCATATTAAATAAACACAATTTGAGTACTGCTTGACTATTTACACATGACCAAGCATGTAATGATAACTTTAAAAAATATAATCAGATAGATATGTAATTGCCTCTTCTCTCCAGATGAGAGAAGCTTTTAATGCTTCAAAGACTGGTTTTGGCCTACATCCTTGAATTCCTTGATGTGGCAGGTGATTGAGAGACACGTCTAATAAGATACATAAAAATTCCCATGTGGACTGTACTAAAGAAACAGAGAAAAACAGAAATAATGCCAGAAAGTAGTGGAAGATTACTAATTGCTGCCCATTTAGAAGGGAACTGATGAAGCCGAAGAGAGCTGCCTAAGAGGAACAATGACAGGGCCGAAGAACTACCCTGGGAAGAAAGAGAGCAACAAGTAGAGAAAGCCAGTTCTGAAAGTGGGAAATTATACAAAAAGGTGATGTCACATTTGGCCAGACTGTTGCCTACAGTGCAGGCCTATGAATGAGATTCATGGTACATCAAGGGCATGTATTTTTCCCTAGTTTCTCCCAGTGCCTAAAGAAGCCAGAACAGAGTAAGAGACACCAATGCACTGATGGAAAAGAGTGAGTACAGAGATGTAGAGGAAAAGCTGACAAAACACCATTTGTCTGCACCCCATCTGACAGGCCTGCTGTACATCAAGATCTTGTGGTGTATTTCAACACTGCCATGCAATCATGAAACAATTGAAAACTCTCCTTGTAGCAACAGCTAAAAGGCTTTTGAGGTCACCTCAGTCTGTACTATTTTATGCTAGAAGACAATCCTGACTGAAAGAGCCCTTGTTACTTCAGTGTATTTAGGTGGAAGTCATCCTTACGTGCAACCTGAGCAATGGCATTTTCATCCAGGATCATCTCTGCGATTCCTTCTTCATCCATATCGATTTCATCCACGTACACCATTTCTGTCAAAGCTCGTGTTTTCAGGCTCCAGGCAGCCTGAATAAGGATAAAGTAATAAGTTAACTATCTTCAAGACATCAAGTAAATAATCTAATCAGCAATTTTTCCCATTTTCTGTTATAAGCGCCTTCACAGTTTTAACAGGCTGGAATAAGGTACTGACTTAAACAGCTGGGTATATTCACCAGTTGCCTGATGGAGGTGGAAAGGGCACCATGACTTCAGTCAACTTTTGTGAGTGGAACTGCTATAGTCACTGAGTTTGGAAGACAGAATTCTCATGCCTCATGAAAAGTTATGACTGACTTAGGTCACAGGCAACTCTCTGAAATCTTGTGCTTTTAAAGAAATCCCAGGCAACCAGTGCCATTCAACACCCACTGCTGACACCTTATTTAAATTGGGATGGGAGAGAAAGAGAAGTAAACCACTGTAGTGCAAAGTAACGCCCTTCCCAGGCATCTGCATCTCGGAGGAAAATGTTTTAACCTGCAGTTAATGATAAAGTACATTGCTATCCCAATGTCTTGGAGGATTGTATGAGCAGCGTGGAAAATCAAGCATAATTTTACCCTATGTGAAAAGCTTTGTGTAGACCATAGAGACAGCAAATCAATGGAGTAAAGAAAAACCAGTGGCAGCCATGCAAAAGTACTAACAAAATAAGTGCAGATCCAACCAATTTGATAATTTAATATGCCTGTAATGCACTCATAGACCTGGCATGATAAAGGGAGCCTCAAGACCAAGCCCTGATCTTCCTGCAGACAGTGAACAGATCATCATAAATTTTCCAGAGTAAAAATCACTGCCAAAATAATCAGGTTTGTTTCTTTTCTGACATGCAGTACAGCACTGTCATAGAAAAGCATGCTTAATACTTGCTAAGGATACATTTCAAAATTTCTACCTTCATAGAACTAAAGATCAAACACATGGAAACATTTGTTCTTTAAATAAGAAGCAGAAGATCTGGACCTCAAGCTTATTTAATAATATGAGTAATCATTCAATGAGATGCTTCTCACTCACCATGTTTCAAACCATTCCTTCCTCTACACTTCCCTCATAATTCTACACAACTTGATCACTCCATCAAAAAGAAAGCATATCTAAAAACGTTGCAATATGTAACTCTCCTTTTTAGAAGTGCTTTCTTCCAAACAGAAGGAGGGATTTAGCCAGCCACTTCAACCACAATTAGAAACCTTTGTTCACATATGAAGAGAAAGGAACCGGGCAGGATGAGTTGAATCTAGGCCAGACAGACATAATCCAGATCTGCTTTATTATCTTTGAGTTTCTTCTTATGTAGTAGGGTGACAACCTTTAATTAGCATTGAGATTTGCAGTTAGGCATTCAACACCTTTTCATTATGCTATAGAAGCATTTAGTTGGCTGAATTTTTAACACCTTGAGGGTAGTCTGCTTTTTTCAAAGACATATATGCCTGAAGTCAACATAACCATGTCTATACTGGGAATAGGACGAAATTAAGAGCTTTGGTACAGCTAAAACCAGGCTAATTTCCTAGTAGAGATAAGAAAAGCTGTCCACAGTAATGATCTTTGCCTTGAAATTGAAAGTAGCAACTTCTTTTACTAATTGCTTGAAGTGAGGCCAGATCTTAACGTAGACAAAAGTGAAGCACTGTGATTTTTCCAAGAGCAAAGAGGAGAGAACGTGTATTTAAAAGCAACATGCCTGCCAGTATTGGACAAATATCTGTCATAAAAAAATAGATTCCTTAGGCTGCTCTTCCAGTCTTAAACTCCTAGTCTGAGGCTTCACAGCCATCAAAACAGTCAAATACTGCATATTCCTTAATTAAACATCAGTCTGTTGATTAGAGTATTGCCTACAGCAATGTTTGTTACAGGTCTTCTGATCAAAGCAGCAAGAGAGAAAAATGTCAAAATAATTTTGAACTATAGAAAGATGACCTTACTTTGGGAGACAAGAAGACAATTCAGAATTCCTAACTACAAGATCACAAAATCACAAAAAGCAATAAAAATAAATACACACTTTTCTGAGTAACCACACAACAGTGTTATTTACACCTCAACTTAGCACAAGATTGTCCACTCAGACTGTTGCCTCAGATTCCATTTAGATTATGTGCTCTCTCTGTGGGATCGATAGTTTTGTTCTGTGACAAGCAACTTGTCTGGTGTTGATGAAGACTTGTGTTTTTTATGAAATGGGCAGTCTAAACAGTAGGAACAAGAAAGGGACAGCTCATTTCAGGCAACCCACATTTTCACAACATAGTAGAAGTTTTAGCTTGCTTAGCTCATAAGCAGAACAGAACTTTGCAATAACAGTAATGAAAGAGGGAAGTAATACTTGAGCACCACAAGTACTGAAGTGTGATACAGCATTTCTTTAGAGGTCTAAACTACAGAAAGAAAAAAGTGACCAGTATTTTTCCCTTGGTTCCTGAGAACCACTGGTTTGTGACCAAATATAGTATCTTCCTCTTGTTCCCCCTGAGAAGTCCAAAAAGCAAAATAAAAAAAGATAAACTTTAAACATATATTCTGAATCTGGTAACACACATTTTTTAAGAGTTTTCATTCCCCAGTAATCCCTTTCATTGCCATAAATTTTATTCTGTACACAATGAAAACCCCAGAACACACCAACTCCCTTGTAAAGCATAATCTTTAAAGTCAAGAAGATATCTGTCAGTATTTCACTGAAACCATTTTGCATGCAAACAACTCGTGTGCTTTCCTTGGACTGTAATCAGAGACTTGTAAAATATGTTACTGAGCTGTATTTAAAGATGCAATTTCACATTGCATTTAATCTTTCCTGACTGTGGGTGGGAGACAAAAGATGCCACCACCAGCACACTGCAGTAATCTAGTGCTAATGTGGACAGAGTGAAAACTAAGCAATTACTCTCAGTCTGCCATCATCATGCAGCTTCAAGACTGACAGACTCTACTACACAAGGCAGGGGATGAGAATGAGCTGTAGGAGCAGGAAGGGCACAGGTAACAGCCATCAATACACCCCATTAAATGAAACCCAAAAGTGATCCCTAAGAGCATAAACATTGGTCTGCCTGTGAAATACACACTGGCTTTTCTCTAATATCATTAGATGAAGGTCATTCACTTCAAGATAGATTCAATTTAGCTTCCAGAAGGCACTAAGCTATTGAACTGCTAAATTTACCTACAGGATACATATGAGAGAAAGAAACCTTTATCAAATATAAAAGCTGCCTTTTTAAAATACCCCTTATCAAATGTACTACTTTACCAGTGACGAAAACCAAATTGATGTCATTAAGGATTTAACAACAAAACAAGTATTATTCAGCGTATCAGAAAGTCTTCCTAATGATTGTATCTAATAATTGTATTTATGAAAAGAATTTTACCTGAAACACAGTGTATTCAGAATCAGGCTGCTCCTGAAAAAAAGAAGAAATTGAAACTGAGGAATGGAAATGCCAAACAATCAAAAGAATCAGCAAAAAAATTAATTATATTCTGAGACCACTTTGCACAAACATTTTCTCTCTGACATATATCCAATCTTCCATTTTATTAGATTATTTCAGTTTACATTATGAAGCTAATCAGTGTTTTACACAACAAAAGCAGATGTTCAGTAAGTACATTTTTGAGATACCTTTTGCTTCTATTGACTCATTAGCTGCTGATTGCAATCAGACCAATGCCACTGCAGTACATAAAAGAATATTTCTGCCCAGCTAAAATTCTGGTTTTGTACTTTTATGTTGGAAATGATGTACTGAATTCTGGACAGTAATGCTAGAAGTTCAATAAAGGTCAAACTACTGTCTTATTGCACCATCCAATAAACAAAAGGAAAACTACCAGATGAAGTTTACTACAAACCAAAAAGAGCAAGCTTGAATCTGCTTGGAAACTTGAGGTAAAAGTGGGTAAATACTAACAAATGTAGATCTATTGTCCTTTATTGTATAATTATCATGTTTATGTAATATTTAGACTACCCTTTAGGGCTTCTGCTGCTCACTTCCACAGACTGGGGAAGAATTTTTCCTCTCTAATGTATTACTTAGCTTCAGGGAGAAAGACAAGGAAGGTGGAAGATAGATGGCACTTTCTCTGAATCACTATTAGTCCTCTGTAGAGTCAGATCATTTCTGCTCCTAGAGGCACTTGAAAATTTCTTACATATCTGACCTTGTTTAAATCTATCACAGCTATGCCAGCTATGTTAGACTGAATATAGAACCTTAGAGTAATTCAGACTAGAGACTTCAGGAGGCCTTAGTCCAAAACCTTGCTCAAAGCAAGGTCAGCTATGAGGTTAGTTGACATTACTCAGAGCTCTGTCCAGCTGGGTCATGAAAACTTCCAAGAATGGAGACTACACAATGCCCCTGTGCAGCCTGATCCACTGCCTGTCTGTTCCTACAGAGAAATGGTTTTCTTTCTATCAAGGCAAAGCCTCCTTCACTTCAATTTATGCTCACTGTATCTCACTCCAGGCACCACTGAGAGGGGCCTTGGGCCTCCTGGGTAAACTCCTTCTAAGTATTACAATGCTGCCATTAGATCACACCCATCAATGTCTCCTCACAGGTGAAGTGCTTCCCAGTGTGCTGTCATCTTCCTTTGCAGCCAGGGCACACTGGCTTCTGTTTCCCCAGGAGAAAGGCAAGGTCTAGCTCACGCTTCTCTGTAGTATGAGACATGGTCTACTTCTCTCAATGTGACTGGCTTTCCTCAGTAGATTCCAGGACAGCAGGATCATGGAAGACTGGTTATGCTCTTGCATCTTCCTTCTGGAATTGTGGTCTTTTAAGGATCGTATTTGGAATCACGATGCATTCATCAGTGTTAGACTGCATAACACATCTTATACATTGAGTATTCTATGGAGCTATGTATTCATTGAGGGATTAATCTCAGTTGTTTGTGACGTACTTGGGCTTGACTAAGGCAATGAAACTGGTATGATTAAATGAACTCTAGGTTCTTTTAATGTGTTGTTTTATAGCACCATCTTCTAAAAAATAAACTGTTCTACCTAAGTAATAAAGAAAAGGACATTGAAATATTTCTTGCATTTTATTCACCCTATTGTATCCAAGTGTTATAGCACATATGGCATACTAGAAAATGGTTTAAGAGCAGTAGGTGATCTTCCATACCATATGTGCTACAGTAACTAATGAGGATAAGGTTAAGAATGCTACCATCAACACTAACTCAGAAATGCCTTGTCTGTAATACTTTAGGCATTGTTCACTAGTTTAAAAAATAACTTAAAATGTAGGGACATTTGTATTATTTTAAAAAATCACAGAAGATATCCCTCATCACTGAAAAACTTACTAAAAGCACTGCAGTCTCATAACGGTAGGCGACAGTATGCATTGTTCATACATCCTAATATACTGTTTCAGTTTTTCACTAGAAGTAACTTAAGGGTTTAAATAACACTCAAGCAGTGATAGAGCCCTCCCATTAAACCCAAGTCCAGAACAACAACAAATAACATTACAATATAATATACTTCCACATGGGTGGATCCAGGAATTGCTAGTCATGCAAGTAATCCACTGGAACTAGATTCTGAATAAAGATTTATTTAGGAGGATTAACAAATAGCATTGCCCTGTAAGCTTGTATCTCAAAACAAAAGGTCAAATTTATTCTTCATTTACACATATAAAGCTCCTTTGAAATTAATAAGATTGTAAAAGCAATGAAGGAAGGATTTAACCCAGATCTCTAAATCCACTGAGGGCATTTTAACATTAAAGTTAATGTGTAAAGTCAGTTTATCTGAAGACCAAAAATATTTAGCAAAATTAAGTCTTGTGATGCTGGTAGCCTAGAACAAGTTTATATACATTACATTGTAATAAAGCTTTGTTCTACAATTACTGTCAGGTGAGCATCATTTAATACATTCAGGATTGTAGAATCAGTATACGCTGAAAATTATTAAGAGTAGAAACACAGAAAAACATTACTTAGGAAACACTAATTTCCTGTATGTACTACTAAGTTTTATGAATTAGTTAAATAATTACAATCTCTGAAACCGATAACTGATTTCAGTTGAAGATTCTTTTTCAAATCCAGTTCCATGTACATAAACAATTTATTATGACCTAACAAAAAACAGAATGCAAGTAATAGTAGCTGAAAGTTCCAACTTAGCAAATGAAAGGACAAATGAACAGAAGCAAATCCTCACAGTAGACAATTAATCAAGTTAAAGGCAGGACATCCACTGTATGTCTATTAATTACATTAGGCTTTTTTTTTTTTAAACTGTTAAACTACAGCAGGCCTCATACATCGCTGCTGGTTATTGCCTTGAATCTGACATATGGAACACAAAGAAGAGTAATCAGATTAGGTAACTAATCAGGATGATCAACAGAGACAGCCCTGGATTGTATTTCCTCTAGGTCATGCTATTACTATAAACACAGAAGACAACGCCTGTTTGCTTAAAATAGGAAATAATTAAACTGAACATCAGTGCTGTATGTGTTTGTACACTGAAATGCTAGTCATAGAAAATACAGCTTTTATCTATCCTGACATAAGACTGTCAGCACAGAAGTAGATTTCATCAATAAAATTTATATTCCTGAGCCTTAAATGAAGAAATACACAGAACATTTTATAGAAAACAAAGATTTCAGCCTCCCATAAAATCTAACTCAGTAGCAGCCAACTACTCTTCTATCAATGTTCAGCACATTTTATTCATTAAGAACTCTTCAGGAAAACCTAATTAATTTTAAAGTGTTTTGATTTAATTGATGTGTTCTTTAAGAATTCAAGTGTATAATGCCATAGCATTTTATACTGCTATGTAAGAAAATTCCTGATTCATTCCCAGTTGTCTAGAAGGTCAACACCTTAAAAACCTCCTAGGGCTTACCACATATGGTGTCAGAGTTCAAAGAGAGCTCACTAATTAAGATAGCTTCTAAATGTAATCAGGAAGGTTGCTTTTGAGACCTTCCAATCATCTTTTAGCATGTTCTTAAAGGAGAACCTCTTATACACCATTATACTTCTGATGAAACCATATTCTGAATACTAAGCTATATGTACAGGGAGTGCCAAATTAACAAATACATCAAGACATACTAATCATGAAAATTTCTTATGAAATTTGTAAGTGTGACTGGCAAAAATTCCTGCTTCCAAGACTATTGCAGAAAGCTGACTTCGGCTGCCCCTATTTTTGTGACAGTCTCCTGGGCAGGAGTGATGCTATCATTTAGCTGACCAACTGACAGATGGGAAAAATGGACAGGCTTTCAGACAAGCAAAATCATCTCAGGCATGAAAATACTCTCAGATTATGCACTGTTTGTCCCTTCCTTTACTATTTACCATTATATTCCATGTCTTAGAAGGGACAAGGCTGGCTGCCTGAGCATGAAAAAGTTCTGACCTGTAACAGTTTAACAGCATCTTTTTAAAGGGTATCATCACCTGTGGCTTGGTTTATATCATATCCTAACAGATGCTGTCCAAAGAAGTGAATGCCTGAACAGTGATCCAAGCTGCAATTCTTCCAAGACCTTTCTTTCCCTGGTAGCAGAGGTTGGGAGGCACACACTTAGCTGAATATGGGACAAGAGGATGAGGACAGATGGCACAGTGATTACAGCAGCTGAGTATTCCCTTGTGCTGCACAGCAGCTCACTGAATCCAAACTTTCAGTAAGTGTTGGTATTTCTCTGTTTGATTTCCTGGTGCCCAAAGTGGCATAGCATGGCCCAGAAGTGCTCCCATTAAGGGTCTGACCATTAAATGTTTTAGAGACGTTATGTGTTATTTAAACACAATAAATCACATATATTGGGTTAGGTACCAAAATTTATGCATGCTTCATTTTAGGTATTTCTCCAAGTTATACTAAAATACTACTAGTGTAGCTGGAAGACAGCACCATTTTTTGGTAGGTGGCTGAAAAAGACAGAAATAAAGTGCCATCAAAATATTTAGAAACTACTGATTTCATTAATGTGCTACCTTCAAAAGTAACACAGACTTCAGTCTGCCTGAGAATTGTCTTGGATTCTTAACTTTTTTTAAAAACAAGTAATCGTCTATCACTTTTCTAGTATTCACAACTATGACACCTTCACAGATATGCTACCATTAAAATAACCAGGTAGAAGTTATGCTTTTACTAGGTAAAAAGACTAGGCAAACCAGAATTGAGTCATGTATGTCACCAATTTGAGTTCTAATTACCTCAGTGTTCAGCCTTGGAGTTTAGTCTCTTTAAAAGGTTTTATAAAAGTAACTGTTCTATTAAATGCAAAGCACACATGCTGCAATACATCAACATGGTTGCTTTTTCAATCTGTTGTACTAAGTTCAAAGTAGTTCATAAGGTTTCAACGACACATAAAGCACATTCTTGAGGCATGTTACGATGCCTGAATTCTAGCAGGGCGAACAGGACAGATTTGTTCCTGAAAGCAGCAAGTGTTAGTAACTAGCTGCAAGTCCAATAGCATAGCTAGGGAGAAGACCTGCAAGCCTTTGCAAATCAGAAGCACAATAACCAGTAAATATTAAGATTTTGTACTGATTATAATAAAAAGCAGAAAATCTAAAGCATCGTGAGCACAGTTGGCTGAGGAACAGAGACACCACTCCACGTTAAGTCTGCCATGAACATTAAAGTTATATTTTAATTAGATAATTAGAAAATGTTTTACTTGAAAGAATTTCAAGTGTACGATTTTGTATGTTGAGTTGGTGTGAGTTTGGTCCAGGCTGCAAGCTTGGAAGTTATTCAACCAGTATTCTGTTATCTCCATCTTGCTGTACCGAAATAAAGAGGCAGCATAAGCATGTTACAGCTTCTGTCAGGAGCTGTGCTCTTTGTCTGGACTAACAGAAAAAGAATGATGGAAGAAAGCTGTGCAGCCATTACATTACACACCACGAAGTACAGTGTAATCCATGATCCTGCTGAACTGCCAGTTAATAACCACCTTTCCATTTATTATATTTTTTAAAAGTCTCTGCAGTGTTACTCCACTTACATAAAGTACTTATATAGAGTAAAATCCATTTGCTGGTGTCTGCAAACTTGCAATGTGCTTTATTTGAACACTGGTCCATAAAATCTCTTTTCAGAAGAGACCAAAACATCATTCCATGTACTTTGAAATGTTAAAGACTTGTATTTTTCAACCTAAATATTTTTAGAAGTCATCAATGCCTGGTTAAAAAGAACTCTAATAGGGATTCCTCAAGATTATATAGGACAGGAGCCAAACGTTCAAGTTTACCCCTACATGAAGCAAATACATTTCTCTTCCATCTAAACTTTCAGGCAGGTTTGAAATACGCTGCTGAAGAAGTGTACCCTTCTCACATAAAACTGTGAACAGGAATACAGTTCTGAAATTAACATAATGAAGCTATAAAATCTAGTCCTTTGCAGGCAACCATGACCTGGAAGTCTTCTGAAAACACTGATGAAACTTCATCTTAAAATGCAGAGACTTCATGTAGCACTTTTCTAAGACCTTGTGATCTGAGGTAGTATAGACACCATTCATATCCACATCACCCACTGTTTCTCAAAAGCATAGTTATCTTAAATGTTTTCAACTTCACTCTTCCATAAAGAAAAGCGTAATCATTTCAAAGATCAAAGTGATTAATTATTTGTCCCAACTTCATATAAGATTTGGAAAAACTCATATTGCTGGTATGTAAGGTGCTGGATCTTTAAGGAGAATGTGTAGCTTTGCCTAAGAAAACAATTTAATTTATATACTTAAAGACTTTTGCAGCATGCACGATCACTATCTGGAAAGAAGGAAAACCAAATCCTCTCATTGCTGTTTTGTTAATTTTGTCCTAAACATTTTTCCCAACCTTGTACACCTCCTACGCCTTACCCCACTTCTGTCAGTTGCAACTGACACTTATTCATTTCTTCAACAAGCTCCCCAGTGCTACTGGAAACAGCCAGCAAAAGTTTGGAGTTGCCAGAGGTAACAAAATAAATTTTATACTTGAGCATCAGCACACAATAGAAATATGGCTGTCATTGTATTTCCATGGTGAGATCACAGATTGAAAAACATTTTACTAATTAAAAAAAATAGCAAAAGAAGCATTGTGATCTTTATGAATCTTATTTAGTGTTATTATCTGTACTGTCTCAAGAGTTCCTATCACAAATCAGATGCTGTACTTCCATATGTAAAGATTACATGTACTGAGACCCAATAATGTAAATACACATATATGACACAGGACTTGCACAGAATTAATATTCAATCCCATGTAGTGTTCAGGACCAACTTTCAGGGGTGTCTTCCTGGTAAAGATTTTTCTGCTGATGGCTCCCTGTGGGTCTCTTACAATATATAACATTAAAAAAAAATTCTTTTAAATATGTATCCTAAACCAGTGTAAATAATTATTGTGCTTCACATTCACACAACTGTGCGATTGTGCAGCTCTCTTTAAAGACTCTTCCTTTGTGATGAATAAAACTGCCTTAATGTCTTAAAATATGGAGCTACAGAATACTTTCAGAGACTGAGCAATTTACTGTATTTATAATGAAGATAAAGTCCATTCAATTACTATTTTCCAAATACAGCAATAAAAATGTCTACATGAATACAAATATTAATCCAGAAGCAACATTCTCAAAGCCTTCCTTCTTACAGAAGAGTGAGAAAATATGTAAGTAGTGTAAGTATTGAACAACACATAGAATCATAGGTGTTGGAAGGGACCTTGAGAGCTCATCGGGTCCAGCCCCCTGCCAAAGCAGCTCCCCAGCTCATCTGGCACAGGTCGGTGTCCAGACGGGGCTGGAATCTCTCCAGAGATGGAGACTCCACACCCCCTGGGCAGCCTGTCCCAGGGCTCCCTCACCCTCACTGGGGAAAAGTTCTTCCCCATGTTGGTGTGGAACAACCTGTGCTCCAACTTGCAGCCATTGCCCCTTGTCCTGTCCCCACAGACACTGAAAAGGGGCTGGCCATTTCTCCCTGCATCCCATCCTTCAGATATTGATAAACATTAATAAGGTCCCCCCTCAGTCTTCTTTTCTCCAGGCTGAACAGTCCCAGCTTGCTCAGCCTTTCCAGAGACTTTGCAGCTGGAGAAGGAGCAGAGAGGGGTGTGGAACTGCCTTCTGTCCCACACAGCTCGTACATAAGCTGAGCTAAAATGGGTGCCTCAACCTTACTGGGTTTAGTCTGTACTGCAACTTTTGTATCTGAACATATGTATGTAACATGAACAGAAACATCCTTAAGTGGGCCTTATTTTCAGTCATGATTTTTCGTCATTGAACTCCACAAAATCTTCACCGAGTCACAGTTCTTGTTGAGGGGAGTCCTGGGACCCCGCTACAGTCACGGTTCCATTCCCAGCAGCACAAGGGACCTGCCGCACCACTTCCCTATCCATGGCTGGGGCGGGAGGGCTACTAGCAGGGGCCGTCTGAGGAGGAGCCGGCACCTCGCACTCACTGCCTCCAGTTTCTGGAGAGATCTGAGGAGCTCGGCGAGAGGACGCGGCCCGGCCCGGTCCTCCGCAGCTCGCTAACGGGAGGGGTCACACCGTGCCTCTCCGGCGGCTGCAACAGGTAGAGTCCTGCGGTGCTCGCTTTATCGGGCGTCCGGGTAGCTGAGGAAGCGGAGACGCGGCCCGCTGCCGACAGACACCACCGCATCCCGCCCCGGCCAGCCGGCGCCCCCGGCCTCCTGCCCCGGTCCCCGCTACCTGTTCGCCGGGCGGCCTCTCCAACAGCTGCGAGCAGAGATCCGAGCACTCCCGGAACTTCCTCCGTCTGAAGTAGCTCCAGGCCTGGAACAGCGGCTCCATCTCCAGCCCCATCCCACCGGCACGGCCGCCGCAGCGGCTCCGACTAGGCCCTCCGCCCCGGGCCCCGCTCGGCAGGCAGCGGGCCAGGAGTCGCGGAGGGCCGAGCTGCTTCGGAAAAAACAGGCCCCGCCAGGCCGAGGCGGAGCCTGCGCGCTGCGCCGTGAGGCCTCCGGGGAGGCGGGCGGAGAAGCGGGCGGCAGCTGTGAGTGGCTTTCTTGGGATACTGTGGCCGTGCCAGCGAGCATCTGGTGTGAGCAGGGAAGTGCGGCCACGCTGCTGGCCCGAGCCCCTTCCTGCCAGAGCCCCTCGTAGGCGGATACATTGATAATTAAAAGGAAAGAATGATGTGTAATATTGAGAACATTAGATTTCAAATAACCCCACAGGGGTTTTTTTAATCTGTGTCCTATTATTTTCTGTCTCATTATCAAAAGCCATTTCAAACTGGAATATATATGTAAACAAGACCTTATTGCTCCCTATGACTACCTGAATGCTGGTTGTAGCCAGGTGGGTGTTGGTCTCTCCTCCCAAGTAACAAGCAGTAGGACAAGAGAAAACAGCCTGAAGTTGCATCAGGGGAGGTTTAGACTTGATACTAGGCACAATTTCTTCATTGAAAGGGTTGTCAAGCATTGGAACAGGCTGCCCATGGAAGCTGTTGAGTCACCATCCCTGGATGTATTTAGAAGAGGTGTAGATGTGGTGCTGAGGGACATGGGTTAGTGGTGGACTTGGCTGTGCGAGGTTAAGGGTTGGAATCAATGTCTCAAAGGTCCTTTCCAACCTAAACAATTCTGTGATTCTAAGAAGAATGTATTCCTTGAATCCTTATTTGGATAAAATGTTCTTTAGAGCCATGGGAGTCCTGGTAGAGAGAAGTACAGATTGCCTTGAACAGCACAGTTTTCAGTCTTGCAGAATCCATTTAGTCCCTTTATCCTAGAGAAATTATAAGACTGAGATATTTAGAGATGAAAAAAGCTGGAATACAGCTGCTCTTACTCTGTATTGTAAGGTGCTGATTGCAACCATTAGCCCAAGAGAAAGGAAGAAAAATTCTATAGGGGTTCTTAGAAAAATAAGTCAGTTTGTGATGTGAAAATCTCTTATGGATGAACATGATAGCTAAATTCACATCATTGGCATTTTAACAGATCATTCCAGTTTTACGGCTTCTGTCTCACCTAAACTATCAGTTTGTCCAAGATCCATGAAATGGATACTCAGGCTAGCAAGATCATTGTCAGGTGGAAAGATGGAGAAACAGAAATGCCAGTCCCAGGACTATGGCTTACTCTCATACAGCAGTAAGTAGCTTCAACTGAAGTAGCAGCTATAAACAGCAAAGGAAGAAGGGAGGGGTGGGGGGGGAAGTGTTTTTAAGATTCAGTTTTTATTTTTCATTATCCTACTCTGGTAATTAACTGATTTCCCGGAGTTGAGCTGTTTTGCCTGTGATGGTAATTGAATTCAATAAGCTCTCCCTGTCCTTATCTTGACCTATGAGCCTTTCATTACATTTTCTCTTCCCTTTCCAGTTGAGGAGAGTGATAGAGTGACTTTGGTGGGCACCTGAGTCAACCCACCACCACAGGGCAACAGTGATCTAAGTGAGGTCTTTTCTGCACCCATGGCATCCACAGTTAAGAATGGTGGAAAGCAAATAGTACAGTAGTTTCTTTTCCTTATTTGTTCTTAAGTCATTGTGGGAGTCTGTATGTACTGCATTCCCACAAAACGCATAGGAGACTTGCATTGTATACCTCAGGTTGGTAGGACAAGTGAACAGTATTTCTTGTTGCTCTGTCAGACCATCTGCTGTGATACTGCTATGCAGTTGTACTACTGTGGCTGAGTAACTATTGAGCTGTACGTTGTTATCCCATTTTGTTTACAATTAGTTTAAATAGCAAATCCTTCAGCATGTGTTTTATGGTAAGGATTAGCACGATGAGCAGGATGTGCTGTTCAGAGAGATTGTGAACGTTGGTCAAAAACTAGTTTAATAAAAGCACTAACCCGAAGTTCCTCCACCTCTGTGTACATTTATGAGATAATCTCTTTTTAAACACTTGTCTTACCATGTTAAGTTGTTCAGCACACCTGAACTGCTTTTTTATAGAATGTCATGTGAATGGCACTTTTGCTTTGTAGAGATGCATTTCGAGGGCAGTATATTAGTTCCAAAATTGTTAGATTATAATGCTAAACTAGTGTTACTTGGTTTTCTAGAGACAAATAATACCAGAAAGTTTTATACTTGTTGTTTTTTAAAAGTCAGTTCTCTTTTGTGAACAGCCCACCATCAGTTAAATGTACCATTTGCCTGCATAGGAAAACAGGAGACCAACAACTCCTAAGTTTTATTGATTCTGACTCTACCATCTTAAAGACCTCATAGTAACAGTCCTATGTATTTTGGTTTTTGTGGTTTTTTTCTCTTTGTGAATACCTATTTTAAGCCTTAATATCTTAATGACTGCTTCCGTACTACAAAGTAAATTAAATGTGTAAGGATGCTGACAATGTTTGATTATAACAGTCTGTTTAATGATTTCCAGTTTGAAATGGTGAATCAAAATGAAACATAATGAAGCAAGAGTTGTGGGCAGACACAATAGATTAAGGTTTCCAAGTACTCTGTCAACATGCATTCAGGTGAGCAGGTAGTGGATTAGTCATAGATATCAATTACTCTGTGCTCACCTGAGGGTGTTTGGCCTGACAAGGAAATGGTGTTTTCTGTTTCCTAGAGAAAAGAATGTATCTTCAGGATGACCTGGCTTTCAAGCATAAATCTGTGGAGGCCCAGAGAGAAGCATGAAGCTGTATGTTTGATATGGGGGATGAACTTGGAGTTCATCAGATGAAAGCTGGTGACTTTTCAGAAGGAAAAAAAAAAGTGAGATGAGGCAGTGTGACTAGAAACCAATGGGAATAAATCGTGAGTCATGTGAGCTGCTGGTATTTGGTCCCTAGTCATAGGAGGATGCCCCTGAAGGCAAGCAAAACAGTAAGTATTTCTAATAGCTCTCTTGGGATGAGAGGTGGAAAGTGAATGCTTTTCATATAAAAGAATCAGTAATACACACATTACTGGCCTTCAGCTATAGTTCTATAGCACCAAGGCTGTATCTATAAGAAAAGTCATGGTCTTCCAAGGTGAGCTTGTTAGATACTGCATGTGGCTTCTCAGCAAAAGAAAGGTGAACATGATCCTGGAGCAATTTCTATTTGTTACACTGTTGGGAAAGATATTTGTTGCACTTAGTGATCAGATTTAAGCAATGTTGTCCTATGGTATCAATTAGATCAAGATGGATCTTCAGCTTTTTTACAATAAGGAGTTTTTTACAGTGTTGAGAATGACTGGTTGGTAGTACAACTTTTGCTTTGCCTCTTTAAATTGTCTTTATCTCAACTCATGAGATAAAGTTTTCTCACTTTTGCTTTACCAATTCGCTGCCTTATCCCTCTGAGGTAGTGAGCAAGCAGCTGTATGGTGCTTATCTGCTGGCTGAGACCAAACCGTGATGCATTTAAACTATGAGACACATGAAGTAGCTTCTTAGTGCATATGGAAAAGGAGAATAGGGACAGGACCCACTGATTTCTAAAACCCCTTTCATTTAAAAAACATAGATGCTATAGCATGACTTTGCCTTTCTTTGTAATTCTGTGCAGCAAGCAATCATACTTGTTTCTTGAACAAAGAATGCTAATTCTCAGGTCTTATCTCTCACTGTGAACTCACATTTGTATGATAAAACCAGGAATAGGACCTAAAATAGTTACTAAAATTCTGTCGGTATCTTAAAATTTTTTATGCAACTCTGTGGAGAAATGTCCTGTATCCCTCAGCAGCAAGCTACTGCTTCTGTGAGTTACTCATCCCTCTCAAGATGTAAGAATACAGAAAAAAGATGTGATTTGCTGCTCAATAGAATTAACAAGGGCTTGAAAATGAACACTGATGTTACCGCATGCCTCTAAGTGAGGCAATCTGCAGGTAGACATCTGGCTTGCCTTTGAACGTGAGTTGTCACCATGAAAGCTGACATTCACCATGAAAGATGAAAGGGTTCATTCTGATGATTCAGATACATCTGATCTTGGGAGAATTGAGAGCAACAGAGTGTAGAGTGACTTTTGTTTTTTGTGCTCTGAATGAACCTGAACAGGACTACAGATCAAGCTGTGCCAAGTGCCTGAGTTTTGCAAAGAGAGATAGTTGTGGCCGAACAGCACGAAGAGGAAGTTGTGTCTTCACATGCTATTTGCAGCAAGGATCTTGCCATCTGAAAGTGTCTGCGTAATATTTGCTGGTAGAACCCATTTCTTACTGACTGTAGAAAAGTAGGAGAGGTCATGCAAATGAAATTGCATTAAGAGCAGAGAAGCTTAGATTCACCATTGGGGAAATTAATTTGTAGTAACAGCTGCAGGTTTCATTCTGTGGGCAGTCAAGACAACATTATACATCAATAGCAACTATTCCCATCATAGATAAGAATACTGCTGCTGCTTTTTGCTGATTGTGCATGATACCCTAACCATGGTTACCATGGAAAGGGATCATCCAGTGGTTGGTAACCAAACTTAGGTGGCAATACTTTTCAGGTCCCAAGCCATTAGCCTTCATGTGACTTTAGGTCTGCCCTGTTTTATTTATGCATGGACTGAATACAGTCTTTATGATCAGATCCAGACCTCCTTCAGTGTGCAGGATGAACAGGATGTTTTTCAAGTGAGATTGTTATCTTTTTATATTCAGTGATTCATATGAGGCACTATTTCTTGTTTGATGCAGGTGCTCTGTATGCTGTACTTGATATCGATTGGTATTCATCACGCTAGCAAGAATCACTGTGGCTATAAAAAATCAGTGGCCGAAGAAAAGGGCTGTTCTGTTATTTCCATTTAAAGATAGGTTTCAAAAATTGCAAAGGATCCACTGATGACTGTATGCTTGGCTTAAAAAAAATGGGCTTGTCTCTTTTCAAGTTTAAAGCAGCTAGAGTAGCATGTTTTTTTGCAGTGGATCCTAAATATAGAGGTAGGAACCCTGGTAATAACACTAAGTTAACAGTCATATCTGAAAAACTTGATGTCAACAGGTTTGCTCATATATATATATATTTATATGTGGTGGGTTGGACTTGACTGGAGGCCAGCTGCCCACCAAGCTGCTCTATCACTGCCCTCCTCATCAGGACAAGGAGGGAAGAAACTGATGGGGAAAAACCTTGTGGGTCAAGATAAAGACAGTTTAAAGCAAAAAATTGAAGTTTATGGTTATGTCCCATCAGCAGGTGATGCCCAGCCACTTCCCCAGATGCAGGGCGATGGTATGCATAGTGGTTGCTTTGCAAGACAAATGTAAATAACAAATGTCCCCCTTTTTTCCTCCTTTCCCTTTTCATTGCTGAGCAGACATCATAAAGTATGGGATATCCCTTTGGTCAGCTGGGGATCTGCTGTCCTGGCTGTGTCCCCTCCTGAGATCTTTCCCACTGCCAGCCTACCAGTGAGGGTGATGTTGGAGAGGCGGCCTCGGTGCTGTGCCAGCGCTGCTCCGCTGGAGCCAAACCCCTGGTGTGTTCCCAGCACCTTGCTGGGTACCGATACACAGCGCAGACCTGTGAGGGCTGCTGTGGGGAAAGTAACTCTAGCTCAGCCAGACACACACAGACACACACACCCCCCTTTGTATTTAGACACACGAAAGCCATGGAGAGAGAATACAGATCTGGTACTCGGTGTACTGAATTAATTACAAAGCCACTCCAGCATCATCATTTGTAAGATACCCATTAGTTCCCACAAAAAATAATGTAGGTGTCCTATAAATCTATGTTCTTCCTTTTAGAAGTGTTAACATGCTTTGTTATTAATTTAGAGTTTTTAGAGCAAAACTGTAGGAAAAAGATCTGTTTTCTTACTGTGATGAGTGGGTATTTTATGGAGACCTGTGCACAGTAACGTACAATTAAAAGTTGTATCATATAGCAGTCTCTTCCCCGTATTTTCTCTCAGAATTGGAATAGCTTAAAATCAAGTGGTTGCTGTCCTTAAAGTAGGCTTATTTCAGTCAGTGTAGACTAACTTAAGTGCAGCATGATTGTAGGGAACCAGTCTATAGCACTATCTAAAGTTGGAAGGGATATTTGGAGGCTAATTCAACCTCCTGCTCAAAACAGGGTCAACTTCAAAGTTGTATGAGGTTGCTCAGGGCCTTGACCAGCTGAAATTAGACAATCTTCAAGGATGGGGAACCCACATGCTCTTTGGGCCAATTATTCCAGTCCTTAACCAATCCATTCCAGTGCTTAGTCAAATCTGACAGCATGGAGTCATACAATGAAATGAATTAATTCAAGGTTTGCATTCAACTGCTGGATTATTATTTGAGTTTCTCAGCATTATGAGTTATACTGTTACTTTTAAAAATGTTTAGGTATTTTGTTTCTTTCAGTTTTTCTGAACCTTTACATTATCACTGGTATATTATGACACATTTGTAAAACCTGCATTGTTGTATGTTGGTGCAATGTAGTGACTTACAGCAAAGCTCCTTCATGATTCCTTTTGACAGCTAAGCTTTTTGGGAGCAAAGTCAGTACGGTGCATTATATTTTGAAAACCTTGTCAACTACTGTGTAAAAAGATGTCATCCTGACCTGACAATTCTTAATCTAATAATTAACATCAGACAGCTGACATTAATTTGTCGTGTGTCCCTCCCCCACCCCCAAATATTAACAACATGATTTGGGGTTGATCATCCTACACTATTCTGAGTGTAAAGAAAAAAATTTAAAACAGGTAAAGAAATTGCTACTGCATGCAAACAAGGTGTTGCTTCACATTATTTTTTATCATATCATAAGATGGAGCCACAGATAGCTGTCATGTAAGTAGAATTGTAAAAATTGTGTTCTATATTGTTTAGTCAACAGTTGAAATCAATTGATTTTGAGAGTTCAGAATCAGATTTTCATCATAAATCTAGTGATAGAAAATGCATTGGGTTTTAAACAGCTTGTCTTTGTGCACATCATTTAGGCTTGTTTAGGTTGTTACCAAGTGCTGGTGCTTGATAAAAGTTCTGTAGATGAATGTGCTAGTGAATGACTCTAGTACATGCATAATTGTGCATAAAATGCAAGCTGAAAAAAGCTGCTTAGGTCCAAGTGTGTGTGTGGTGACTGGAGCCGTGTTGTGTAAACACAATGTCGTTGCTGATAGAACCTGAGCACTCCCTTCAGTGGCTTCAAAATGCATCCTGGTGTCAGATTGTTGGCAGTCTGAAACACAGTAGTTTTTCATTGCTTATAGACTGATTTTTTTTTTTTCTGTAAGACGTTTCCATGTGCTAATGCAGATTTTAGGGACAATTTTTAAAGTTTGTGATAGACGTTTAAGAAGGAATACAAATATTAGTGCCTAACTTCTAAGACTAATATTAAACATAATTTTACTAGAGCAACTTCAAATCTGGAACTAAGTGTAGAAGCTATTTTGCATTTATTTGAAAAAAGAAAGTGCTATGGTAAAAAATGCTTAGACTGAGAGTTTTGCTATTGAAAATGTGGTAGAAACCCTTCTCAGTTTCAAAAAGATCTGAAATTTGAATTGCATGAGAGACCCTAAAACAAGATGTTTTGGTGAAAATGTAATGGCTAAGGAAGCCAGTATATGATTTTCACTAATTGTGCTCCTTCTGCAGTTTCATCTGGTAGTGTTTACTGATGTACTTTCATCACTTCCTTCCTGAAACAGACCTATTTCTGCTTTAGGATGTGCAGGAGGAGTTGTCGCTTTCTATACTAATGATGGATGAATTTAATCTCAATAATGTTTGTACCTTGTCCATCCCTTCACCAGTCCTGTGTTAGGAAACCATTACGTGAGGACATTTCTAAATCAAATTTCTGTGAACAAATGTATTGCAGCCCCAGTTGCTGTCTGCAATGTGAAAATGATATGCCTATTCTTTGAGTCCCCCAAATGAATGTTTACCAAAGAAAACAATTCCTATGATTATCAAGGTGTAATTTATCTTGCAGAAGTAGGAAAAATTAATGGCTGCAATATTTGATTTCATACACATATAATTGTTTTATTCTCATTTCAACCTTTGTATCTAGTTTATCAGTCAGTGCCAAAAGAACATATATGGATTTTTAGTTACCAAGTTTATAATAGAACTTGCTTTTAAAATGGTCACAAAGACATAACTGTAGAGAAATTGTGTTTTTCTCTTCAGAGCATGTCAGCTACAATATTTCAAAATTGTTAGAATTTTTGGCAGTACAGTATAATGTACTTGTGGCTTGTTGCTCATCATTTTCCAGCACCTTGTTAAAAAGATATCTCCTTCTGCAACCATACCCTGGATGTGCTTTCATGCTTTATTTCCCAGGCTCTTCTGTGTTGAGATGTGAAGAAATCAATACCTAGTCTTCCGTGCCATTTTCTTAACTGTATGTTGGTTCCTTTGCTTCTTGATGATGCAGTAGACCTACTGATTATTTTCAAGGCTTTCTACTTCTAATATTACTTTTAAAAGAAAATTCTTTCTAGTGTCAATGTAATAACATATCTTAGCCCTTTAAATTTTCTTAATAACTTGCATCTTATGTGTGGCTGATATGGTATAAAATATCTTGTTAAATTTTCCATTTTCTCAAGGAGAATTAACTCAAATTGTGTTTGAGTTTGTGATGCTGTCTTTTTTTCCTTGGCATCTTATTTTTATCTGGTAAGAAACAGGATTTTGTGATCCTTAGTGTTTGCCTCAATGCTATTAAATGGTAGCAGGTAATTCTCATGACTTTCTGTCTTAAGTAGGTTTCCTAGTTTTGCAAAATATTATTTTCAGACATTATGTTCTCATAATAGACTGGGACCTTTTTATCCTCAAGGATGTTGAAATTAATGTTGTCACTGTTGCTCATCTGTTTCATATTATATAATTACTACTTGAACCAGCTACTCTGTATTACTTAGGACTTAACAGAGAATAATCCCTCATCTTGCGTGCTCTGGAATTAGCTGTTCCAAGAGCATTTGTTTAAGAAATCACTTCTTTAAGCCTTGTTCCATTTAGCAGAACATGAGATACGTTGTAAATATATTTACAATATGCTATGAAGTACGTCTTGTGAGACATTAAAATGCCACTTATTTGATTTTATTTAGAGAAACAATGTACTTGTGTCACCATACACTAACAAAACATGACTTGCAGCCATGTATCTGACATCATGGGAAAGATATAAAACCCATCACAGGCAACTGACACGTTTCACTTGTAAAATAGCTTACTAGAAACACGTAAAATGTCTCATTTGGCTAAAAGCCCGTTTATTTCCCACTCCAACTGTAGGTCTAATAAAACATACCTTTCCTCTCCTTGCGAATGCCGCCTGGCCTCACGGTTCCGGCCTACCGGGATCAGCACCCTGGACAGCACCGGCAGCACCGTGCCTGTTCGCCCTGCTCGGCCTCACCGCGTGGGATGCCGAGTCGGCGGCGGGGTCACAGGCTCCGGGAGGAGATCGGAAAGGTCGCGCCACGCTCCGTTTGTGTATCTAGCAAGAAAAAGAACGGAGAGGGATTGGTGTCAGAGTCCTATGGTGCGTGTGCAGCCTATACAAGAGTGTAACAGACGGAGGGGATGCCGCGGGACTCCTGAAGCGATGACTGCCTGGTAGCAGGGATACTGGGTGCAGACATCGGGGCTGGCAGAGGCCAAAGGAATTTTGCCTGGCAGAGCTGAGTGGGAAGATGGAGTAAGGGCAGCGGAAAAGGTTGTTACACACCACCGCTTCCTATTCCTGGCAAAAATCTCACTCGCACCCCTCATGCATAGGCGTAAGGTTAGCAAACTGTGACAACAAGTCGTTTTCTTCTTGGAATTTTTTCTCAGGCCTTTCCTCTCGTCTTGGAGATGGCAGTCACTTCCTGAATAATCAGAAGGAAATACTGGCTGATTCTGTGGTGTGACACACAGCTGCGCTCCTTCTCCTTCCATGGCACATAGGTAGTTTTTCTGGCTACAGTTTTAGGGTTCTGTTCATTACAAGAAATACAATCTGCAGCTTAAAGTTAATAACTGATGTCACTGTGTACTAAAGTTTCTGTTTCCTGGTGGCTGCATTCTCTAGTCAGTTTTAGTGGGTAACTGTTTTTGGAATATGTGGCTGAACACAGCCTCTTCACTTTCACTAACCAATTACTCTCTTCTGAGTTGCAAACAAGATGACAAAATGAAAATTTTAGCTCCGCTGAAGTTAATACCACACGTTAGTATTGATCTCAAGAGGTCTAGAATTTCACTTTAAGTAACAACCCCCCAAAAATACATATTTATAGAGTAGAAGAAAGCAGAGATACCAGAATTTTGTATTTTCATATATTCACGTTTAATACACAATAAATGTGCAGTAAAGAGAAAATCAATATATTCTTAATTTTACCAGAAAAACACTCCCAAATGAGCTTTTACAACAGCGTAAGTCAAATGTGTATCAAACGCCCATGTCTGCCGACAATCAATCCAATTAACATTTAAATCTTGAAACAAGTTATTTCAGTCATCATGCACATCCAATATTTTTTGAACCTACTTTCTCATAAGTTTCAGCAGCTTATGAAGGGAACAGTCTTATTTCTAGTCTCAATATACTTGTAACGTTATGGAACTGTGCTTTGAGTAAAGATACATCGGCATTCAAATATTCTGTGAAATTCAAAGGAAAGCAATGCAGAAATGCAGTTTTTTTCCCCAGAAAAAGCCAGTGCTCACTTCTTTTCCATATTATTTCCAGAATGAGTCTAAGCATCATTCTATGATTCTATGATCATTGTTATAGCCTTTTTCTTGTAACCACCTTTCACATGAAAAGAACTGGGATATAACATCAGATTACATTTTGTACTTCTAAGATAAGCTAGTTGGAAATTTCCAGTCTCTTTCCCTGGCAAGTCTCCCATCTTGGGGGCTCCTGAGAAACTGCAGCTATGGAAGTTCCAAGGTGCTCTGGCTGTTTAGGAAGCAAATAGAAGGGAAGAAGACTGCTTATGATTTTTGTGGAAGCAGCATTTGCTTTATCTGTTGGGAAATACCTGTAACTTCTTGTGCTGCTTTTTTTTCTTTCTTTCAAATAATTTAAATCTTTCACGGAAGGGGAAGTTTCCTTGGCTGTATATTTGAGTCACATTTCAGACTTCATTAATCTCTCTGCTACGTTCCCTGGGTTGTTTTCACATGTGGAAGTGAAAGCTGCATCTGATCCTGGTGTCATGAAAATACTTATTGTCAGAGCTTGGGAAAAATACTGTCTCTTAGGGTTCTAGACTGTGAAAGCATGTTAATATAAACCTAATTGGCTAGAATGCTTAAATGCATGTTTTTACAAAAGACTTCTTTTTCTAAAACAATGAAAGGAGTAATGTAATATTAAATTTACTCAAGAAAGATTGAAAAGGAAAAACTCCCACTAACTAAAATGTACATGGAGTAACATGGAAAAATGTCTCCAGTATGAAGTAACTAGTTAGAAGTATATGTTTTGTGGAATAAATGCCAATATGATTAATGGAATAGTAGAAGTTGAAGAAATGAAGATTTAAAAATAAATCCTGACAGAACACATATGCTTGGAAAGCCGAATCTATGCCGAAACTAATAGGAAAATGACTTGGTTTATTTTCAATTTTTAAACCAGGCTAGTTATCCAGGAGCTTTTGGAACAACTCTTCAAGTTTATACTGCAAAACTGTTTGCATGATCATGTAATGCATGTTTATTTAGCCTGTTAGGTACTCTACAGTGTGACAAACCTGTGAAGGTGCATATTCTGTTTACCAAAATTTTAAATGTGGTGGGGGGAGGAGGAAATTTTCCTGCACCACATCCTTATGCAGCACAGAAGAGTTCCTTCCCTGTCTGTGAGGCAGAAACTGGTGACTTTCCCATATGAAATGTTTTGAAATTTAAGGATAAAAATTTGCGTCATGGGGAAATTAAAGCATGGATGGGAAGTGACTTTTGTGTGGTGTCTGAGGCAGGCTGTGGCGTTAAAGAGTACAAAGGCATTAAAAATTACATCTGACATTTTCTTCTTAGACGAAATGGAGCTGGCCTGTTGCTGGGCCCTCAGGGAGGGTGCGGTGTGGTTTCCACACAGGGTTGAGGACAGACTCATCGAACCCCAGCGGCTGCTGAGAGGCCGTCGAAGGCAAGGCAAGGAACTTGTATATTCCCCGAAGGGGATAAAAAACTAAACTCGGGGAAGGCCGTTTTTAAGCCTCGCTTAAAAAGGAAACAAAAAAGTTCCCCCAGACCCCAGAAGGCGCGGTGGTGAGTGCTCTTATCCCCTGCCTTCGCGCCGCGCCGCCATCTCCTCACCACGGCGCCTCAGCCCGCGCTTCCTACCGCTCAGCGCCTGCCGCCGCGCGCCCGTCCCGCCGCCAGCCGCACAGGCCCGCCTCGCCGCCTGACGGCGCTGCCCTCGGCGCAGGCGCAGGCCGGGGCGCTGTAGAGGGGGGAGGCCGGAGCGGCGCCGCGCCGCGCCCTCGCTCCGCGTTCCGGGCGGTGTCTCAGTGCAGCCATGTCTGGCGGCGTGAGGCGGCGAGGCGGGCTTGGT
This sequence comes from Porphyrio hochstetteri, assembly GCA_020800305.1. Taxonomy (NCBI): domain Eukaryota; kingdom Metazoa; phylum Chordata; class Aves; order Gruiformes; family Rallidae; genus Porphyrio; species Porphyrio hochstetteri. The sequence continues at coordinate 3,362,180 of CM036908.1, forward strand.
CGGCGGCGCCCTCTGTGAGGCGGCGGCGGACGAGCGGCGACGGCGGGCATTCATGTTGGCGGCCAGGGATTAGCGCGGCGGATACCGAGCCGAGCGGAGGGGGCGACGGGTCGGTCGCCCCCTTCCCGCGGGGTTTCCGGCGGGAGAGAGCCGTACCCGGCTGGCGGGGGCGGGGGGGACATGGCTGACCGGAGCGCGCCGAGCTGCCACCTGCGGCTGGAGTGGGTCTACGGATACCGGGGTCACCAATGCCGCAACAACCTCTACTACACGGCGGCCAAGGAGATCGTCTACTTCGTGGCGGGGGTCGGCGTAGTCTACAGCCCCCGGGAGCACCGGCAGAAATTCTACCTGGGGCACCAGGACGACATCATCAGGTACCGCCGCCGCCGCGGGCTGCCGGGCCCCATACCGCCACTGGCCCCGACCCCTCTCCGAGCGCCCCGACCCCCAGCCCAGCTCGTTCCCCTCCCTCTGGAGCGGGGCGCGAGTATTGCCTGGCCGCCCCCTGCCCCAGGTGCCGACCCGGGCTGCGCCGGCAATCCGCGTCCAGTCAGCGCTGTGGGGATCTGGGCAGAGGATCGAAACAAATCAAGGACAGTCAGCGCTTCCTCACCCCCCCGCTTCCCCCGGGCTTCGTCGCGGGTAGAAACAGCCTGTCGGGTTTAACGGGCCGTGTCGTAGACTCCCCCGCCTCCCTTCCGTCACCGGTGTGTGGTGCCGAAACTTGGTCGGGCGCTTGTGCGCCGGGGCGCCCGGCGTGGGCCGGCAGCCTGGGGGTCGCTGCTCGGTCTCCGGCTGCCCCTGAATGTCAAAGGGCCGGCGGGAGTAGAGGGAGTAATCTCGTGTATGCTGTGAAGTCCGTGGGCTGCGGAGGAGGCTAATCTGCAGCAGGTAGACCTTTGGCTCACGTTTAAAAGGCGACGATTATGAGGGGAATTAGTGGCCTGCCTGTAACTCGTGTAACTTTTAGGGTAATCTGAAAAGATCAGCCTTTTTTTTGTCAAATTGAGGCTTCTCCCGTAGCTCAGTAGCTCCCTTGGCAGGGAATGCTATCAGGTCCTGAAGTTCATGAAACAAATAATTACAAGCTGATGTTGCAAAAGAAATGTGCAGGTATTATTTCTTCCATGTATTGTCACTCCAAGGATGCTTTTATAAGCGTGGTGCTGTTATGGATCCATGAGAGAATTTGAGGAGTATGAAGGGCAGATGTGAGAGCCTGAGTCATCAATCCTTTCCCTTCCAGTAGGTGTCATTGCGGATGGATTTTAAATTCTGATTTCCTTTGCTCTTCCTGTTGGGCTAAGAGCTAGCAGAACACAATTTTGTAGGTAATTTACAACACAGAACTTGTTTTTATGATGCTTAGTGCGTACCTTCTGGTTGCATTACTTATACGAGTAACAGGTATTGCCTGTGGAAAGATGCTATGTCTTTCATGTAAGCTTTTGGACACACTAGAATACTTGGTCATAATGGCCACTTTTTTTTGTTGTTTAAATCTTCTTGAAGAAATTTAAGTACTTTTAAAGTATGGCTGTACATGTCGCTTAGAAGGGTATCACATCTATAGTATATTTCTCCTTGGTGCTAAAAATGTTAAGAAAAAGGTAGGCAGACAATGTACCATTATAGGCTGTTGTACTAGGGGCGTTGAATCAGAAGTTTGAATCACTGGTATTTGCATAATTTAATGTTTTAACATTCTCATTTTAATCCAGGAAAAAATGTTTCTTAAGAACTGTTAGCTGTCCCTGATACGAAATCGAGATCTGCAACTTCCCTTTGTGCTAAGGACCCAGCGGCTCATTACTTGTTCTAACCTGAGGTCCAAGGTTGCCATAGCATAATGTTACACATTTAATACCATGTATTCATGGGTGCTACTGAATGACACTGTTTCTTTCAGGGGGATTTCTTATAGTATAATAATTACATAGATTCAGCTACAACTGAGGAAGTTGTTTATGTTTTCCTGTGGTAACAGTTTTTTGCTCACACTGTCTCAGTTTTGGTACATTGTGCAACATTTGGCCAAAATGTGACAGAACTTATTATTCAGAATAACACTAAACAAACAAAAAATCTGTCAAAAGTCAGCAAACGAGCGAAAAAGATAGATAATGACTCTGTCTGATTTGTATAGGGATGTACTTTGATTTGTGTGGTACTATGACCTGGTGTACTGGAGCTTCTTCTGTTTTGAATTATACTGATGCAAATATGTTAAAGGATTACAGTCTTATGCAGTTAGAATTTTGCATGCTTCTTAAGTGCAAAAGCTATACAGTGAGGGTGACTGAGCACTGGAATAGGCTGCCCAGGGAGGTGGTGGAGTCTCCTTCACTGGAGATATTCAAGACCCGCCTGGACACCTATCTGAGCAATATGAGCTAGGGAGCCTGCTTTGGCGGGGGGGGTTGGACCCGATGATCTCTCGAGGTCCCTTCCAACCCCTACAATTCTGTGATTCTGTGATTCTGTGAAATGTTGGTATGCTTACAGAAAAATTCTTGATTTAAAATCAGCACAGCTATTTCTAATACTAAGATTAGACTTGCAGTGATGAGTGCCTCGCTGCTTTTTCGAACAGCAACATGGTACCGTTTAAATGTCATCATACCATACTTTTCCTGACTATACTTGAGTACTTAGATGTAGTTTCAATATTTAAGGCAGTTGCAGTGGAAGGTCAACTATAAAAAATGGATTTTTCATATACAAAAAACAGGTCCAAAGATGGGATTATATAATACAGTAATCATTGTTACTAAATTTTCTCTCTGAAGATAGCAGACTCAACTGTTGTATTGCAAAAAAAAATACTCCTATATTTTGTGTTTTAATGGGCTCACCAAGTACTGTCCGAACGCTGAGGCATTTGTGATGTTTTAGTGAAAGCAATGGGAGGATTGAGTGTCTTTTTACAAGCGTGGGATCTCATTTGTGAAAGCAGGTCTGGTGTCTGAAAATCTTATGTATTTAAAGAATAAAATTCCATGAGCACAGCTCCATAGCTACAAAGCCTAAGCTGTATATATTGCATGCTACATGGTGATATTATTAGTACTCTTCATTATGAGAACTTCTATATCATTAGCATGCTTTGGATGGCATTCTAATTTTAAGCATCAGTCAGGAAGAGAGGAATTGCAATTCTTGAGTCAGAGACCGGTTATTTATCTTCAGCAGAAAGCAGTATTAGATTAATGGACAGCTAGAAGATACTTTCCTTTGGAAAATTTCTTTCTAGCACCAGCAGTTAGTTTGTCTTCTGCTGTGAAGTTATTAAACAAAAACCTGTAAACTTGCAGTAAGAATATTTATATATATATGTATATGATTGGATGTTTTAAAATAATGTATTTCTGGTAGGAATGTCTTAATCTCAATTTTAATCACAGTGTCTGCCGCCACCCCTCCCCTCTCCCCCCCCCCCAGCCTCAGTTATCTCTGAAAATGTGAGAGCTCTCTATCAGTGTTTTGTCCTTCAGTTCCATCAAAGTCTTTTGGAATAGAAGAGGGTAATTAGGATCACTTGGGGCCTCTTTTATTAGGCTGGGGTTTTTTTTAATTGAACAATCTCAGTCATTCAGCTCTAACTTGTCTCTAAAAGGACTTCTATTGCTTTTGGGTTCTATCTTTTGTTTTTTATCTCTTCTAAGAATTACTTTCCAGAAATCAACCCTCTATTCTGGAGGATAGAGAGTACCATGGCTTTGAACTTACTTATGTCCCATTTCTTATGTGTCTGCACACTTTTATTATTGAGGTCCTGAGAATATGTGGACACTCCATGTCACTTATATGCAGAAGTGCTTTGGAAATTGCATCTTTTGGGAGTGCTGATAACTGAGGTTTTTTTCTTGCACTTTTAGGCATAAATAAGGAGGAAAATCTTGCACATGAAATCACAGGCAACTTGCTTTGATAGTGCTGTCCATTGCCAGCAGCACAACTTGGGACATCTGCTGTGTTTGCAGAAGATCCCCTCTCCAGCCTGGGCTGTATAGATGCAGGAGATACTAATTTTGAATTATTCCCACAAAGTTACTGAAGGAATCGCTTGTGAGCTGTACATTTGGTTTTTCCTCCTCTATTGTAAAGCAAACCATATCTTGGTGGATTCAGCTCCAGATCTTTCCTTGTTACCTGTTTATAATTTTAGTGGTTTGGAGGAGCCTGGGTTATTTAATGCAAGTTGTCCTTCCCTTGTCTGAAAGACTTTAGAGGGTTCATCTGTATGAAGATTTCAGAAGATGCTCCCTTAGCGTATTAACTTGACATACTGGAAACTGATGCTCATATTGAGGCACTTGATTTGTCTGGGCTAGCTAAAGCATGTTTATGTACTTGTACTCTGATGGGCAGGGCGAGAATTTGAAACGCTGATGCTCACCTTTTTTGCCAGGAGACAACCATTTAAAGTTTTTGATGTTACCAGGTCTATTCTCCATGCTGACATGCTCTAAGACTTTTAGAATGATTTTTACTTTTGATGCATTCTTTACTTTTTTTGTCATTTTCCCTCCTCAGTGCTAGCTCTGTCTCTGCTGGGTTGGTTTTTTTTTTTTTGGAGCTTCAGAGTATTGGAATTTTTCTGAGAATTAATTTCTTCTGGTATTGGTGATACTGCTGAAAAGTAAGAGCAAAAGCTAAGACCAAACTGATTTGAGATCTTTAGTAGATGTGGCAGAAATGCTTGTTTTGCTTTGTGTTTGCATCTGTTCTTCAGTTCAAACTTTCTTACCCATAAGTCTGTCTTTATGCACCATTATCTCTGTGCTGGCACGTGACAACCACACAACAATGCAGGTCAAAGAAAGAAGAGGAACTACATTTCTTAGTCAAAGGAAGACAAATTAGAAAGAGTTGTTATCCCTCTCCTGGCTTTTTAATATCCGTCATGTGAGTTAGCTGACAAATAATAGTGCTGTTGTATAATCTTCCTAGAACTTAATTGAGTAGTCAGAGTTTACTGGTGATACAGATGTCTGTGATACATTTAGGTTTTGTTGCTAAAGGTAGTAGCTGGCACATCTTAGGGTAAAAAAAAAATGCTTGGATTTCTGTTGATAATGCCATCTCTAGCTCTGCTGTAGAGCAGCCATAGGCTGTGTCTAACAAGTTCATTTCTGTGCTTGTCTAGAAATCTGTGTGTATTTCCTCCTTGGGCTGAGTTGGGGGAAAGAAATAATGCATTGTCTGTCCCGGGACTCATACAGAGTTCTGTTTTTAGGGCAGACAAAACTTAAAACCTCAGAAAACATTAACATTCCTTTACCATTAGGACTTTTGGTACCAGAAACTAACACATCCTCTGCTACGAAGGCAGAGGAGAAAGGAATTGGTGCTACCTTCAGTTTGGTTAAAAACATCTGATTCTTACCTCCTTTGTGCCCCTCTATCCAAAACTGTAGAGAGGTGTATTGCACACTTACAGAAAGCAGATGTATATACAAGACAGGTAGACAGAATGACAAAGCATTTCTCTGTATTCTGACAGAGATAGGCTCTGGCTTCAGCAAAATAGTTTACTTGTCTAAATGGCTTCTGTTAAGACAGGGTTTTTTTTATTTGTTGCTGTGAGACCTGTAGGAATCATCTTGAACTTTGTTTCCCAAGGAACAAAAAGCAGCCCTCAAAACTCTCTCCACTCTGAACCATGGTCTTCCTGGGCACTGTATTCAAGACTAACATCCTCTGATATTTAAGAATTTGTCTCAGTGTACAAGACCTGCCTAAGGTTGTGTGATCTTGCTCCTATATTTCAAGGCAAAATAAACCATTTCTTATTAACTTCAATGTTTGTGAGGTTCTAGTGAAACTCAAAATCACTAAAATAATGATTGCTCTCTGGTGTTAGTACTGTCCACTCTGATGTTAGTACTGTTGGAAGATTTTTCTACCTGTTGTTGCACCCTCAACATTGATCTAACCACCAGCATCTAAGAAACTGTTGGATGCTTTCAGCTGCTTTCTAAGACTGTTACAAGATAATGCTGTCCAGGAGCAGGACCAGGCTCCCTCTGTGTACGGCTATCAGCTGTGGTTTGCAAACAGAAATTCTAGGAGTGCAGTGATTAGTCATATCCTAGTTTTAAATGACAAGTCTAGTCTTTTCCTCATTCTTTTTGTTAACTATGCGTTGTTATGACTTTGGATGACTAGCAGGACTTTTTCTGTAAAGATGCTGTGCATTTCTACCACCCCATTGTATCATTCCGCCTCTCTTTGTTCCCTCTTCATTAGATCTGTGTCATGAGAAAACCTTATGAAAGAAGATAATATATTTTCTCAGAAAAAGAACCAAACAGAAGCTTTCAGAAGAATGTAGAGGGGAATTATTTTATTTCCATCTTTTCTATTCCTTCAGTAGACTGATACCCTAACATCCATCCAGTTCTCAAAAGCCTCAAGAAATAATTCAAGTAATTGAAAGTTAGGAGTTTATTGTCTTGTTCTTGTCTGGAATAAGTGGTATATGTCTCCGACCTAACTCCAGATGACAGCCAAGCACAGAAGTTAAGTAATAGATATTATGTACAGCTACAAAATTTTATCAGATGGAATTCTGTCAGTTGGTTTGGCAGCAGATCTATGAATTCACATCAAGACTTTCATGATTAGTAGTATATTTTGGACTCTGAGGAATGTAACTGAATATATGCCACAGTTGCCCTATCACATGTGTAATCACTTCTGTCTTTTGCATTACTAATGTGATAGAGGAAAAACAAGCTTCAGAATGTTCTGCTGAGAAATTTTTTGTATGTCCTTGAATTCTATGCAGTCGAGATCTTTCTTTATAGAAGAGAACTCTGTTGTTTGTTTATATGCAGAAATGTAATCGCTCAAATTATTTCAACAGTCATAGCCTTTGAAGAAGGCTAGTCATTCCCCTTTGGATCCTCTAATAACTTTAGTGGAGGAAAACAGGAGTAAAATCCATTTTATGGTTATGCCTCAGATATGAAGTGGGTCACACATAGAAATACCTTAAAATGTTTATTGTCTAATACTTAGGAAACCTACAAGGTGCATACGTTCTTGATTATTAGGGGTAGACCTGGGAAACCAGTTGTTCTTAACTCCCAAAGAAAGCCTTTGATAGGAAACCTTCCTGTTCACTCAGTCCTGGTGGGGCCACACCCGGAGTACTGTGCTCACCTTTGGGTTCCCTGGTAAGGAGAGGTACAGTGCTCCTAGAGGGAGTCCAACAAAGGGCCAGAAAGATAGTTTAAGGAACTGGACCATTGCTCCTAAGGAAATGCTGAGAGAACTGGGACCATTTAGCCTAGAGGATGGAAGGCTCAGAGGGAATCTTACCAATATATATAAATACCTGGAGAGAAAGTGTAAAGATGGAGCCAGGCTCATTTCAGTGCTGCCCAGTGACAGGGCAAGTGACTCTACGACTTTTCAACCGAAATCCAAAATTGGAGCCCCAGGCTGAAGATCAGGAGCTTCCAGAATCAGAAGTTCTATTCCAGAGCTTCACGACTCTGACTACAAGCATCCATTCATGATCTTCACACATGCAAATTCAAGTAAAAATAATCTCATGAAAGGCTATAAAGAAATTATTTTTTAACTTAGACATTGGGACTAGACTGTGTATTTTTGATATGCAACAGAATCTTTGCTATGAAACCTAATAGCTTTAATAGTTTGTTTTCTGCAATGAAGAACAGGCTTTCGAGCTGAAATGTGACAACCGGGGTTCATTCTCCATTTGCATTTGATGAGGAAACCGTGTTCTTGCTTCACAGGATGAAATCAGTGTCATGCTGAAATTATGTAATGTGTACCATTCTGAGAGGTTTATTACAACCCAAATCACTTGAATAGATTAATTCACCAAGCTAATGTGCTTTTGTGAGTAAGGCACTTTCCTTTCCTCAATAAAATATTTGTAGTGGAACGATTTTTTTTTTTAACCCCACCCACCCCTCAAGCTTAGATTTGCAACTTAAAAATCTTCTCTTTAGCTTATTCTTAGGCTTATGTGGTGCCATGTTTGTTTTGTTTATACTAAAGATAAATCCACCTACTCTCACTTTGTCATCTCCAGATGTTCTTTAAGGGCATAATCAGTTTATTTCCCTCCATTAAAGAATTCATGACTTAATGGGACCTAAATTATGTTATAATTAAAGTAATTAGTCCTCCTATCAGCCTCTAGCTTGAGTATCTTTTGACTGTCTATCAGTCATAATGGCATTTCTTACAGCAGAAGGAATTGCTAGGACAGGGAGTGAGATAATTACTCCACTGACCGCTTCATTTTATGCCATAGTTCCAGTTAAGCTCTGTCCAGCATTCTGGGATCAGCACATGATCTCAAATTGTCAAATGTGTAAAAGTCTGTCAGGAAGACTTGTGTTCAGCAGATCAGAGGGAGAGAGGAGTGAGAAGAATCTGCTTTTTCCTTGAGGAAAGCCAAGTTTTATGGGTAGTTCTAGAGGTGACTTTATTGTTGAATCTTCATTACAAGTGGTTTGTTTTCAACCAAGAGCTTTGTGCGTTGTCTTTTTTAAAAATCTTTTTGTTTGGATTTCGTTTGCTAAAATGAAAATATTTTAGGATTATAGAATAAAATATTTCCTGGATTCAGTTTTGAAATGGGACTAGAGTGTGCCTGTTGTTTAAATATGCCTGCATACCACTGAAACCTTTATTTTTCTTAATTAAAACTACATGAAGAGATATACCAATATCCAACCAGAACTCAACATCTGAAACATACTAGAAGTTGATTAAAGTAGATCGGCACAGCAAGGAGCTACAGGCTTACGAGCTTGCCTTCATGCATCATGCTTTCCATAGCCAGCAGTCACATCACCTCCTGATCTGATTCTGTCAGTGCTTACAGGCAGGGTCAGATCAGGTCAATACTTAAATAAGAAAACATCTTGGTGCTGTAGAAAATGCTTTTCTTGATTTGGTAGTTGGTTCTTTTTCTGAGAAATAATGCGACAACATGAGGCTCTAGGATGTCAGTGGAGAACAGGAAATTTAACCAAAGGCTTAATAATGTTTCATCATTAAAAAAATTAGAGGATTTGCTACAGCAATTTCGAGGTCTGTCCTGATCTTTTAGCTTTTCAAAATTGCAGTCAATGCAGTTATTTTTCTGCTTACTTATGTTTTCAGTATTTTAATTTCCTTGTCTTTCTCTTGATGTAGGTAGGATTATGTTCCTAGCAGATTTTTGTTTTAACAGCGTTTTGAAGTTAACTTACTATTGTGTTTACAGTGTTACTGTGATAGTGATAGACAGTAGCTTAGCCTGTTTGAATAAACTAATTCTTTTGAAGGTTTTGTCTGAATCAGATGCTTGGGGCTTCTTAATGCAAAATTTAAAGTTGCAGTTAAGACGTAAATTAAACTTTAGGTTTAAAAGTTAATTATTTAAGAGTTAATTCACCACCCCTACTCCCCTCAGTGTTATAGATTGAAAAACACAGTATGCTAGTTCTGTCTGACATAACAAAAATGAGTTTCAATTTTACTGTAATTATGGACACAAGCACCATAGGCTGTAAAAAAAAAAAAACAAACAAAACTGCTTGAACCAAAACCTGAAATAATTATAAAACCTCTCCCAAAATAAAAATTATTTATCATTTTATTGTCATCTACAATTTTGGGCTTTTGAAGTTAAGGCTGACATTGACATAAAGCTAAAAAGCTGGAGAATTTACTTTTGCATTTTATAATCTCAAGGGGGTTTTTACTTCAAAATGTAGTGTACTCAGTTTTAAAAAATATTGTTATTTCCCTTAGAGAGTTAAGTTTGTCATTTAAGACAGTACTTTGTCTAGCATGGAGGACTTTTATGAGTAATAAATTCTTTTTCTCTTAAAGTGTCAGAGCTGCCTAATCTATATTGATAAGGATCAGTAATGCATAATTTAAAATTTCGATTTCTTAAAATACATGGAATTACAATGTTGCTAATAGTATTATCAAGAAAAGTGGTTTGTTCACAATGTATTTATTTGACTTGGAATAATCTCATCCTTTTGGTACTTTCACATGGTAGACCAGGTTGCTGAGCACTTTAAATAACTTGAAGAATAAAGTTATAGTCCTTGAATTTATGTGGCAGAGTGTGACAGTTCCTCTGGCCATCTTAATAACTCAGCTCAGTGTTTAACATAGATGGTATTGAACTCTCTCCACAGTATGTATAGTCAAGATGTTCTGCACTGTGAGATTCTGGTGTGAGTGCTGTTTGGCATAGTATGAGTTTCTCCTGGTGCATCAGTGAAGCACCTTACAGCATATTATAGATAGATATTAGTTGTTTGCACTAAGGCACAGGTAGCTCTTATTTACTCCAGTGGCTACAAAAGACTTTAATTTCTACAAGAAATAACCAATATCATTACTTGTGTTGCTGTTGTAGTTATTACAATAGTAATAGCTTTTCAAATAGTGATGCTTGATTTGCACAAGAAAGGTTGGAATCAGCCAAGATTGCCTTACCTCTTGGTTACAAGAAATATGATTGAATTTTTAAGCCAAGCTTACGATAAGTGTCAGTCATATATTGCAAAAGATAGAAACTGCAAAGAATTCCAGTGTGGGCACCATATGGTAACCAACCCCAGGAACGTTTTAGTGTTGACCAACTTTACTTTCATTTGAAGTTTTTGTCTTTCTGCTTCAATTTTGGTCATGAAAATGGTAAAAGTGATGTCAGCATTACTAAGAAAGAGGGCAAACTTTGATATTCACTAGTAGTTGATACCTGAGTCAAGTGAAATCAGTCTTGGAAACATTTTCATCAGCCTATGAATGTGAAGGCCCTATCCTGACATATTGATTGTTTTGACAATAAGTGAGATATTCCACTTCTATGCTGCATTTAAATCAAGAGGTCTTGATCAAGCTGCTGGAGGATACCTGTATTAATAAATCTCCAGAGAAATAGTATAACTCTTTAGAATAACTTTCCTCAGCCTAGTTGAAAAAGACTTTCCCTTAACTGGGAATACTTATTAATGTTGAAAGGCTTCCTCATAGACTCTTCTTTTGAACAGGATCTGTAAGATGGTGCCTGATGCTTATTGTTCCATGGAAGCCTGGGGTATTCTGATATTACTTCAGTAAAAAAGTAATTCAGTAGATAAAGTAGACAGTCGTCCAGACATTTTTCTGTTTTCTAATGTCATGTTGCTGCTTGACCTTCCAAGCTTTTTCAGTGGTGTTTTCTGTATAGTGCCTATTGCTTTGGCCTGCAGACAGGTTGAAACAAGACTTCTATCTGTATGCCCAGATTGCTCTGATTCTTTTGCTTTAAAAATACGTGTTACTTTATTTTATTTTGGCAATTAAAAAAACCCAAACCAACAAACAACCACCTTATGTTAAGTCCCAGCCTTAACAGTGATGTCTGACTTTTTATTGCTTAAATATTCATGGAATCATCTTTGTCAGATATTTTTAGGAGCTCACTGTTTTGAAGGCATCTTGGTATTATTTGTCTGTGGATTAGCATTGTTTTCCATCATAGTGATGTTCCAATGCTGAAAAGCAGTGGATTCATACAATGGGAGTATTAACTCCCCTTGAGCTGTGAACCACAATGCCTCTTCTGAGCTGAGGTAAGCCAGTTTAACAGGAATTTTTTTACTTTAGATCATCTAAATGTGAACAGAATTACTAGGTTTTAAGATAGGTATGTGCAATTAAAAGAATCTTAAACATATGCTTTAGAATCATAGAAGGTGTTGGGTTGGAAGGGACCTTTAAAGGCCATCTAGTCCAACCCATGTGTAGTAAACAGGGACAGATATCTTTACTAGATCAGGTTGCTCAGATCCCCATCAAGCCTGAATTAGATTAGTTCCAAGAGATTTCTTTGCATTCAGCTCACAAACTGCTGGGATGGATATCTAGTCTCAAAACCAGGACCCTGTCTTCAGAAAATCCTCGCCTGGGCCTGTAGATAGTGAGTAGGATTTGTGGCTGGCACAGGACATCTGAGCAGAACTTAGCATTCTGTTAATATTTGAACTTTCCTCTTCACAAGGATTGCTATGACTTGGAGTGAGTGTTTCTTGGGGATTTAAATCACATAGTTATGTGTCCATAACTATGGTGAAAGTAATGTCATTTTGGACGAAGTGATCAGCTTTATAGGTACCACAAGTGGTACTTCCATTGATGGTTTAGCCAGGTCTGTGACAGATATATTTAATATATTAATATTATAGTAATTACAGAACTAATATATAAATATATTTAATAATAAAGGAAATATGTCCAAACTGAAAAATCATGTTTCTGAAGTGCTCACGGTTACAGTAAAATCGTAACATTTGCACCTCTAGGTCACACTTTTCGGTCCTTGGTATGTAATGTATTTTTTTCTTTACCAGCATTGGAGAATGAAATTTGTAGATGTGACATAGTTTTATAACAATGTTCTAAAAAACTAGATGGAAAAGAATTGTTTTACTGCTTTACTTCTTTCTATTTAGGTGGTGCATTTCTTATGACTAAATTTAGTTGGATATAATGTTAAAAATAAGGGTAACCCTTCAATTTTCTGAATTATAGGGTGACTCAGTTTAATAATAAGGCTCTTGAAAATGTCAGACTGTGATACAGGTGCATGCAAACATTATACATACACACAATTGGGAAAATAATCCAAAACATACTTACAGGTAGAAGTCACTTAAAAACATTTATGCATTTTAGTAATTTGAAGTGAGTGGTGGTGAGATGTCTCCTTTTTGTCAAGACAGCGTGTACGCAGAATAGTGGATTAACTCTGTGTTTTGGTTAGCTGACAACTGTATAAACCATTTCCTGACTTATAGAACTGTGTTAATCCTTGTTCCCTGTTTATAATCCCTCTACAAGAGCAAGCAAGGTGAATTATGCTTTATTTTAGATCAAGACAAGGCATCTGACAGCATTTGGAAATTGCCTGGAGATTGTGTTGAGTGTGACATTTTAAGCTAAATAGGCTCCCAGAGTGCTTAGGGAAATAACAGGAAAATTTGAAGAACACTTAAATTTTTGGTTTGGTGTTTTTTAGATTGAGGTTGGACTTTAGATGATATTTGTGTTTTTAGTTACAGATTCCTGTTTTACTTACTGCTTTATTAATTGCTTTTTCTTCTGCCATGGAAGGTAATAACATAAAAATAAATGGAACATTATTCAGTAATAAATGAATTTATAAATAATTGTGCTTACAGCATATGCTTATAATGAGTGTACAATACATTACCTCATTGGGAATAGTCAACTGGATTGGTATTCTTGTGAGGTAAATATAAAATTCTTCTGCTCTGAAGTTATTTTCTTGAAAGTATTGCTCATGAATGCTCTTTATCCATCTTCCCTTTTTAAGAGGTTTTTAGTGAACAAATCCTCAAGCCCACAGGTGAAACATCTTTCCTTTCCTACCAAATGCACATTGACCCTGGATATTCTTGGGTTTTCCCATGCTTCTTTCCTGTTTTGTTTACGCTTCTTGTACTGTGTGGTGGTGGTGTTTGTTTCAGTGGACAGTCTTTCATGTAAATACTTCTGTTCTCTGGCCTTCAGCACGTTTTTTACAGTTCTTCTGAATGATGGCTCAGATGTTGTCCTCACTTTAAAGTGGTGTCTTGGCTCATTTCATCTTTCTGGGCATGAAGTTAAATGCTGAGATGGTAAATTTGAGATGTGTTACGTATGTCCTTGACTTTCCTTTTCTGAAGAACACCTCCAGCACCCACAGAACACTGGGAGGTCTGGTATTCTCAAGAGCTTGGGAAGAAATCTAGCGTATCTGCGGTCTCCAGGGTAGGAAAGATTGTCTTTGTGCTCTCTTCTGCTCTAAACCTTCTTTGGTAATGAAATACAGTCCATTGAGGCATTGAATATTGTGCTTATCTCGGCTTATTTCCCTAGCAGCTCTGCCACTGCCTTCTTCCCACTGTTCCTTATTTTAAGCCAACTTCTAATTTTATCAGGGTGACCTTTCAGAAGAACCTTTGAGAAGTTGTCACTAATTATTGTGATTCTGCTCTTGAATATTCAGATAAGTTCTCACATATTCTGATAAGTTTTTTGAAATATATCCCGTAGGAGAGAAGAATGAATTGCTGTTTAATCTACTTGTTCAGAAATATGAAAGAAAATTGTACAGTCTGTGATTTCCCCCTCCCCCCCTCGATGTAATACTAGAAGATCTAGTATAAATTTCAAAAGTACTAGAAAGAAGATTAATCTAGTAGTTAGAAACTTGTGTAAATCTCTCAAGAAAGCCACCAGTAATGACTGGATGAAAGGTTGTTTGAAGGGTTTTATCATGATAGTGAAAGATTTAGAAATAAGAAAAGTCTGTGTATCAAGCAAGTTTATCTATTTAACTTGTGAGGTTAGAAACATGAAAAATAACTTTTCTAGAGATAATTTTTTTAAATTCTCCTGGTTAAAATATTTGGGTAAATGTGTCTGTGACCTTAAAGAATTTATCCTGTACATTTCTGTTTCAGCAAACAGTGCACTAGGTTCTTGTGCACTGAGAGTGATTGTAACTGGTAAGAATGTCATTCAGATTCCCTTTCCAGCTGGTATTTCATTGCAAACTATATTTGAAATTAAATTTGTTCTGATTTTATAGCCATACTTGTCACAGTGTCCACATAATTAAGTGGTTACAGCAGGATAATCTTTACTTAAGCTAATAATTAGTTTCTTAGCTTGTAAATTGGTTGGAATGGGAAATCAATTTCCACTTTAATTTTAGGCTGCCACAGTTGTTTCATCTGTGATTGTGTTTTAGGTATGTATATGTTTTGCCACTGGTATTCAGGAGGGAAGAACTGGTTTCTAATTTTGTGATTGACAGATCCTAACAATTAACAGTGCTAGCTGATTTGTGAGGGGGGTGTCTTTGGAGTCATCAAATGCAGTGACCCAAAGGACTGAATGGCTGGGCTGCCTCCCCCCTTTAGTTATTGACAGCTGGCTGTGGCACCTCTTCCTTCTGCAGATCTTGCTCTTCAGTGTTACCTTTTTCCATTTTTTTTGTTGCTGGTTACTGTGGGGTCTTAGTAGTATATTTCTAATAATGGTTTAAAGAATGAGTCCTAAGTCCTTGAAGGACACTGGATTTTCATTTTTTTCCCTTTTTTTTAGGTGGGATTCTATTCCTTCATTACCTTCAGACTTTTATTGTGTCACATTATTGTACCACCAGTTACTGTAATCACAATTGCTTCTTTTATATGAACACCTAGTAAAAGATAACATTACATTGTCTTAGCATATTTATCTCCAAATCAATTTGGAGTATATGATGTTTCTAACTTTTCTGTGAAAAGAGTTTTCTGCTAGGAAAATGCAAGTAATTTTGGTGCCATCTTTTTGAAGGCATGTTAGAAAAGAAACTCCCTAGGCAGCGAAGACCTGGTGATGAGTGTCAAGAGCATTGTAGAATTTGGAAAAAGAACTGCCTCCCTCTCTCCACTAAATCAAAAGGAGCTCTCCTGTTGGCACTGGAAAAATCATTCCTATCTGAAAAGAAGGGGGATATCTTTTCTTTTTAAACTTTTATTGAGAGATGGTGACTCTTTTACTAGAAATCTTAAGCCAGCCCCTTCCCCAGCAGTGCAGGATGTGACTGTGCAAGGAAAAAAAATAGGCATCTGTGTAAAGTGGCATATAGTTCCTAGAATCTGTTTCCTCAGTTTTCATATTTCATCAGTTGGGAAGGTTGCATCAGTGTTACTGTAGTCACCCTCTAACTCTCTCTGAAGTTCATCTTGTCTTTGTGGGGTTTTTGGTTTGTTTTTTTTTGATGCCCTGTCCCCCTGCCCCGAGTCTTGGCACAAACAGGAGCCCAAACTGATTTTTAGGATTCTCTAGGTTGATAACACATTCAGATCCAAGAGGGAGGAATAGGGTATGATAATAAGATAAACTGCAGCTGGGAATAATCAGTGTACAGTTTTAGTCCATTCTCCTTGTCTCCAGTACAGCCTCTTACTTAGAAGTTGGATGCTTGTACAGTTTTAGGAATCTTCAGAAGGCTATATTTACCATGGTAGGTGCTATGACACTCATTATATGGAAGACCTAGTTGTGATGCTCCATGGTGAGTACTGCTTTGTTTTGCCCATGGAAAGTAAGTGTGCTCTGACTCGATCTGTTTAAACTTTGATGAGCCATGTTTGCTGATTACAGCTCTTTCTGCTTTATCAACTTAAATAGTATGACAGAAATTGCTTTTAGTTTCTCCTGTCATTGTTTCTGGGGGAATATGGAGAAATGGGAGGAAATAAGAAAACAGGCACAACTGTATGAAAAATGTCTCTAAGCATGCAGTTAAAATATTTTTTTTGTATTTACTCACAGAAACCATTTCACACTGGAAATTAACTCTTAATTAATAGATATCTGAGGTGCTATCATTTTACTGCAGTATTCTTCTGTGCGTTTTTACTGGTGCCCTAGTTTTATGAAGCTCAGGAGTAGTCACATGAATATATTCTTGGATTTTCGTCCAATATTGTTGCTAAGGAAACATCATCTTTAATACTGTATCCTTGTCTGCAGCTTGTCTGTATTAATCAATGCCTGTTAATGCTCAGCACAAACCAAGTAAAGATGGAAAAATCTTAATTTCTTTTTATAAAGTAGTTTATTGCAGGCTATTCTTCAATATCCCCTGCCACTACAAACCTCACACAAATTAGAGGGTTGCATCCATCTTTCTGGTCTCATGCCAAACAGACTAAGTATAGGCAGTTTTTATGCCTTTTTTTCTTCTCATAGGCTGCCATTAATATTTAATATAATTAATCTAACATAGGTATTGTACAGTGCATGGATCTGGTCAAAATGGTGGGAATGTTTACATGCTGCTCTAAAAGGGAGAAAGAACCCGTTCTGTATGAAGTATAAATGAGGAGCTTGAATGCACTAAATTGAGAAACACGCCCCTTTTCAGTATAGCATTAACTGTAATACTGTATTTCATCCTGCTTTGATTATCTATCTAGGAAAAGACGTGTCAGAGATACCAGTGGAAATCTCAGTTCTCTGCAGGTCCAGCTATTTGGTTTTGTTGCAATAATGACAGCATATTTTTCAAATTTTCTACCTCTGAACTCCTCTGAGAAGTACCAAATTTTATAGCCAATTTCAAAATTAAATTGACTTAGCAGTTTGTTAGTCTAATTTCTGCTTTGTTTTATGGTCACTGTTGCATTTTGGACATTTTCCTTCACATCTGTTTCTTCAGAGACACTCTGGTAGATCTAGCATATGAAAAGCCCCGACCTGAGAGGCCAGAGGCAAGCAAGAAGGCCTGAAGAACTTGTCTCATTAGGAATATTTGTTTCCTTTTTTGGATAAGCAGCAATATGTCATTCATCAGCTTAGTCATCGTTCAAGTAAGAGGAAAGAAATGAAGCACAAGTTTACAGTCTAGCTGTGTGGGCTGGATGCAAGCACAGATTCAGCAATCTAACCTGGTTAGACTCCTCCTCCTTCTCCCTAGGAAAAAAGGTGCAAAAAAGTCTGTGTGAGTGGGTCAGTGTACTTAAGTCCACACAGCCCACCAGCAGATTCAGAAGCTATCTTAGGAGCTGAGCCACACTTCACTTTCCTGCCTGGCCTCATGGACTGACTGTTGGAACGGTATTTGAAGTAGTTGCTTACTAACCAAATAGTTGTATGCTATTAACACCTCTGTAGAGGTGTCTTGGAGATCTTACCCAGGGTATCCAGAGACAATTCGTGCTCACTGTTTGATCCTGTTAACTGCATCATGCTCATGAGTCAAGGTAGGCCCCGCAGAGCAAATGTTTATGGGCACCTATTTCCAGGCAAACATTCTAGTTCTATTTTTTTCTTTCTGTGCTAAGGAGCTATTTACAGTACACTGCTCAGGGCTGTTTTAATAGTGAAAGTTCCTGAATATGTGAGTTGTACCGATACCTTTACTCTAGAGGTTAGATCAAGATACTATATTTTTGTATTAATTGCAGTGACTACTGTAAGGCTTGCTTAATCACTCATATTGCAATGTAAGAACTAAAAACGCTTAAAACTGGAGTCTAATCCTTGAGTTTTGATCAGGACTCAAAGTTCCATACATGGAATTCTCTATGGTGCCCCATAGCTTTAATAACAACCAAGACTTGAATATTAAAGAAAAGCATCTCATCATTCATGGTTGACATGAAAATCACGTAAGTAAGAGTGTCAGATCCTTTTCTTAGTGTTGGTAATAGCACTAGCAGTCCCTTGACTCTTCCTGTGCTTCCTTTTTCCATCTGCCCTGATAGGCAGTAAGATAAAATACTTAGAAGTAGTACTTTAACCTGTCCTTCACTCCTTGGTCTGGAAGAAATGGAGAGGGAAGGTGTTTTCAGGTAAGGATGCTTCAGCTACCACCAACAGGTCTGCTGTTCAGTTTCCCTGAAATCCCTGTATATTGGCATTTAAATAAAAAAAAGCTTGCTGTTTTATAACAATTGTTGTATATTTATTTTCTTCAGTTTTCAATGACTGCCTAGAAAGGTGGTTTGCAATTTCCTATAGAGACTGAAGTGATAGGGGAAGGACGTTGATAATTCTAAAGTGTTCTCTGTTGTGATTAAAATACAGGCTTTGGATCTTAGTTTGTGCTGTATTATCTCATATCAAGGTAGAATTTGAGCTCAGTTGTTTAAGCCAGTATTTTATATCATAATATAGAAAGAACTGATGCTGTGATATTGCTATTAGTTATGATTTGCCACTTATTATTTAAAAAGAGATGAAATGTTCTCTGTATTAACCTAATACACTTTGAGTGGAATTGGGTGGCACACCTGGTCTAGGACAATGTTTTCCTGGCCCTTGGTAGGGCCTTTACCATTGTCACTTCCATCTCTGATGCATTGCTTTTGTTGCTGCTGGTCTGTGGTTAAAAACATGCCAAGCTGATACTTGGTAGCTGGAAAGTGTTTTGTCGGGTGTGGTGTGGGGGTGCTTTTGCCTGTGCCTGTGTCCAGGGTGGTGCCTGAGCTTTTTTCAGTTTGCAGTTGTGGGGTGGTTTTTGCTTTGAAACTGCACAATACACCAGTAGCAGAGCTAAGTACAGGACTGAAGTGGTTGTAAATCAGTCATAAGACTGCTGTGTTTTTGCTTTTACTTTTTTTGTTTTGTTTTCTTGCTTATTCTTTTCACTTCTTTTCTCTTCTTGAATTTCTTTATTGTCCATGTGGTCTTATCTCTCCCTCTCTGTGGTATCATTGTAAAAATCAGATAACTTTGAATGCAACATTTTCTCCCCTTCCAGATGCTTTTCTTAGTTCCCCATGCGTACACCATCTGCCTGTGTCTCCTCTGGGAGATGTGCAGGTGTTGGTCAGGATTAGGTGGCAGAACTGAAGTGAAATGCGGGAAGTTTTGCCTGCCAGCTCCTTTCTCTGTTGGTTTTTACTTATGAAGTTTCTCTGTCAAATGAAGAAGGAAGGGAAGAACCAGAGAAGTAACTCTGGAATTGAAGAGAAACAAAGTGGGGAAACGTTGGTTGCTTGATCCCAGTGTTGAGGATAATGCAGAGATAAAGAGAAATTCCCACAGAAAAGTTGAAAGGTCTAGAGGCTTTTTACCTTTTGTAGAGACTTTGAAGTCAAAGGCTCCTCTAGGAGCTGTGCATGAAGGTGTCAAGTGACATGAACCCACTGAAATACTATGTGAAAATAGAAAGAAAAAAAAAGTGTATTGCAAAGTGTTGTATGACTTAATGAAATATTGAGCAACTTCTAATGTAGTTTTCTTGTGCTCTTTTTGTATATAGAAAACTTACATGTCTTTTGAGTTAGATAGAATGCGTATCTCCATTGATAATAGATGTGTAGATAGCGAAACACTAACATTTGTTAGTTTTGTCCATTCTTTGTATTTTTAAATGTTAAGAAGGAGAAGGGGAAAATAGGTATTTATTTTGGTTTTTTAGTGCATGAAAATCTGACCCTGACCCAATTTAATAAAATCTCTGTTTTGGAACAGAGAAGTAATGACTATTCTGCAGTTAGTTTAATTGGAGAAAATTTGAAGGATGGTGGCTTGTACCGTATTAGGGAATTTTACAGCTATTGTGGAATCTATGATACAAAATGACTTGCTGATATCTACTCTCGGTAGGGAAAAAGCATAAAAGCATTTCTAAGGGAAAAAATTAATGCAACCTACTAGGCAAATGTAAAAGTTTCATGCAAAAATATTTTGTATCTGTTTCCTTGGCAGCCTTGCTTTGCATCCTGAGCGTGTGTTGGTGGCCACAGGTCAAGTTGGAAAAGAACCATATATCTGCGTGTGGGACTCTTACACTGTGCAAACTGTCTCTGTTCTGAAAGATGTTCACACACATGGTATAGCTTGCTTGGCTTTTGATTTAGATGGTCAGGTATGTAATTAATGTTCCTTTTTCAAACAATAAGATTCCTGACAGATTAAAAAAATATATATTTTTTTAAAAGAAGCATATTGTGTTTTATCTGCTTATTCTCTAGTTGGCATTAGGAATGACTGGCAAATATTCACATTTTGCAAGAACAGTATAACTTCAAAAGAGTTTTGAATGAAGATGAGGTGGCAGGGAGGTTCTTATGGCTTGTGGGTACTGGGTTACATCAAATGGTTGGAGATAGAGGACTCCCATGTTCAGGGGTGTGTCTTGTGCACAAAGTGATGTGATACTTGGACTCCTGAGGTCTTCAGTCAATATCCCCTTTTCAGTCGTGCATTTTACATGCATTGGTGGCTCTCCCCATTTTGATTGCCTGTTCAGACTCATGTATCCTGGATCTGAGAGCCAAGGAAAATGTTTTACTAGATTCAAAACATTCTCTGAGTAGTAAATTGGTTCTCAGAGCTGTTACTTACAAGGGAGATCATTTTTACCAGACACTTGATCCTATGAGTAAAGAGGCTTTCTGGATTGATCTATTCAGAATGGAAAATACACATTAGGCAGCAGCTGAAGAGCTGTTAGCCATGAGAGTCCTTTCTTTGGTTGTGCCCTCTGGGTTTATGCAGTAGTACTTTCCCTCCCACTTAGCCTTACAAGGTGATACTCAGATTTAGCTATATTCTCAGTTCCTTTTGCTTGCTAAAAAGGTCTGTATAAGTTACTTAGTAAATACTTAAGTGAGGATGTACTGTTAAGACCCCTTGCTCTGCTTATTGAAACAATACCAAATGGAGCTCCATTGAAGACAAATAGAAGAAAGCCAAGCTGTAGCCTGGTTTTGTTAAAACATGCTGTAATTGTAGCAAGAGTTTGAGTTTGTTGGAATTATCTACAGATTTTATCATTTAGCTTTCTCATTATTTAGAGAATCAACATCTAGAGTCAGCTTCTTTCTAGAACATCATGTCTACTTGACAGCAATATGCTTTCTGTTATCTCTGTAAATTTGTGTCTCTTCATAACTTGAGCAACCTTAATAATTTAAAGTAAAAAATGTATCTAATTAGGATTGAAGTCCCCTAACTATTTTTTAGAATGCAGTCATGCATCCTTTGTGTATATTGGATAGATTTGAGTGTGTCTCTGTATGTAATTTGTTCTAGGAATACCCAGTATTATTTCTTACCTTTAAATACATAAATGGTCAGAATTTAGGCTTTTCTCAGCATTTCCATATGATCACTTTTTTTTCATGGCATTTGTTAGAATTTTGTGGTCACCAAAGAAATCTGGGTACAGATTTTTAAAGACCTCCATCTCCAGAATTGTCTCCATGTGGAAATAGAGTAAACCACAATTCCAGCTCAAAAGACCTTCAAAATATGTTTGTTTACATCTTGCCTATCCACTTAAATCCAAATTTGTGAGAGTCCCTAATGAGGTTCTTTTAGAGGCTTTAATGTTTGATATCAAGTGTACTTATTTGATATATTTGGCATTACATGGGATTTTGGTTTAGTAGGGTGATATATATATATATATATATACTGACATCATGACACAAGCAGTTGCAATATAGATATGAATCACAGGATACACGTGGTTCCTGTATAATCACTTTCCAGTGCTGGGCATCTTCACTCACTGGGAGGCAATATTTGGCTTGAAGTGAGGTCAAGCCCATTGCCCTCTTCAAAGTTTGTTTGATTAGTCGTTCAGCTTTTATACTTCATGTTGGGCTGTGCCTCATACACACTCTCCTTCCCACACCCAACGGGTCTGGCTGGCTCAGGAAGACATTATTTATTCTTTATTAATTATCCTTTTTTAATTGTTTTGGGGAACCTGATGATTTGCTGGTGTAGCTGTGTTATCTAAAACCAAGGTTACCCTCCAGTCTCCCTGGTGTTGAGAGAAGTTCAGCTTACTCTGTGGTACATTCTTCTCTGAGCCCTACTCCACTGTGGTGGCATGCTGGTTGGTAACAAGATTTTCTAATTCTTAGGAGAACCAAGAACATAATTTAATCCCCCTTTTTTAGAAGTCATTGTATTAGCTTATGTCTAGAAAGGCATCACCCAATTTTGTTGTGATGGGTATGCAGTAGTTGTAAAACTAGTCTTCATTTACACCTCTCATTCTGCAGTAGGACTGGAATTGAACTGCTTGGAGTGTAGCTGGGATTGAAACTCATGTTCCTTCTGAGAATGCTTTCAAAGATGGAATAGAAAGGTTGGATTTTACAGTATCTGAAAAATTGTTGGCACTAATAAATAGGGAATATGCATAGCAGTTGTATTTAACTTAGTTCTTTTTTTCCTCATGATCTTGGAACTTTTCAGGCAGTGAAGAAATTAGGTTATTGGGAATAGTTTGAGAAAAAAATTACTTAATTACTTACCTTTTGGGTTTATATTTGCTTTTACAAACTCACTTTGATAATCTACATAGAAATTGGAAAAAATGAATTGTCTTTAATGTGCATCAGTATTAACTGAACAGTGAAAAAAACTTTGTCTTAAAGATTTGCAAAGCTTCATTTATCCAAATTAAGATGTCACAATCCATGTGTAAACAAAAAAAAAGACTTAAGTTTCTTTAAAAAGAGTCACTCATTTCATTTTTATCCAATCTTTAATACTGTTAATCTTTGAGGAGAATTTCTGTAGGAAAAATAACATTTTGACTGGTTAACACATATAAAAAGTGGACTGTTGGCTAATATGGTCGATAATTTGTGTCAAGAAATCTGTGCAAAACATCTTCACAGCTGAAGATCTGAAACTTTTATTTTTCTATATTTTACTAGAACAATCTTTTTGTGCTTCCTGGCTCTAGAGTTTAACTGACTTCAGGCTCTTTCTGGGTATTAAACACTGTGTTAGATTTGTACATTGAGGGTCTTGTTGGATTATGGTTTGAGAAAAGATTCAGAAAGGTGGAGTTACTAGTATGTGTTTTGAAGAATCAAGCAAAAGACCCAGTTCTTCTAGCTGTTTTTAATCTTTTGTTGTTGTATTTGTTCTTGTATGAAGAAAATATTTTTAATTTATGTTTCATAAATTTGTAAAATAGGTACTTAAGTTCTCTAAGTTATAAGTAATTAAAGGTAAATGCATGTAATTCCATTAACTTCAGTGAAATTATTTGTTTTGGGAAACATCTGACTTCTGCTTGCCACGTGCTATATATTATTACATATATATTAAATGTTATAAATCAGAAATATGCTTTTATTCAAGAGGAGCTTTTTTATGATCACAATGTCCTAACTGAAGAGAAGGATCTGTGGAAGCTTTGGCATAAGATTTGGTATCTTTAGTTTTCTTCTATATTGAAATGTGGCTATTGCTTTTAACTCAAATATATTATGAGATTTGTTGTCATTCAGAATGATGAATCTAGCTTCCATGAATACATTAAGTTATGTTTATTGATTTATTTATGACATTTTTAGCGTTTGGTCTCTGTTGGATTGGATTCAAAAAACACAGTTTGTGTATGGGACTGGAGAAAAGGAAAATTGTTATCAATGGCTCCTGGTCATACAGACAGAGTAAGTATAATTCAAGAATTTGAGTGTACACATACTAGACCTATGTCTGAACATTATATGTTTTAGGAATTCAATTTGTATGAAGCTTGGCTATGTATTAAAATATGTGAAGATATTTCAGATCTGTACATTTATTTCCAAAAGAAAATGCGTAACTCACTGCTTATTTGTGTATGTTTTGTTGAGACTGTAAACATGCAGGGGGTGTACAAAATTAATCCACTTCCTAGGCCCTAATTTGGGGAATCCTAGACTCTAACATGGGAAACCAAGATGCAAAGTCTCTTAAATTTTTGTAGTCTGTTAATGAACTTTTTTGTTGTTTTATCATGTTTGTAACTATTAGGAAAAAACCTCAAACATAACTAAAATGAACTATACAGTGCAATTCCAGTATTGAATGAGGGGATTAAAAAGTCATTACATCAGTTCCATTTAAAGGACTGCAGACTGTCTATTAATTTGCTACAAAGTTTTGCTACATTTTAATTGTGTCATACCAGAAAGGCCACCTCTGCTGAAATCCTTGGGTTTTTTTATGCAGATATTTGATATTTCTTGGGATCTGTACCAGCCAAACAAGCTCGTCAGCTGTGGTGTAAAACACATCAAGGTAATGAAATCAGTGTTATTTCATACAGAATGTAAGATGCAGTATATGTGTGTGTGTGTGTGTGTATATATATATATGTATATATATATATGAGAGATCCTCTGTAGGAGTAATACAAGTCCTTAGAAACTGTAAGCATGGATCACACCTGACCACAACAGACATTTCAGAAGATATGTGTGTCTGTAGAAAGCAGGCCATCTCTGCTCAAAAGAGTTTATGCCCTGAGAGAAGGAATGCAGAAGGAATTGAACAGTCATCCGTAACATCATATGTGGTAACCATAGTGTAATTTAAAATTTAGGTTGTCTAAAACATGCTGTTTGAAATCCCAAGTAGCATAAAAGAGGATGGGCAGGTTTAAGGTGAGTCCAGGTATTCAAGTTTCTGATTGTTGAACAATTAATGTATTGTAACTCTGCAGAGGTGGAATGAGTTGAAAAAACATTTCTTACAGTTTGAGAAAGTGTGGGGATACAGCAGAAAGAGAAAGGGAAATACTTAGTGTTTCCTCTAATTCTTTTCTTTTCCCTGCTGTTATTTCTACACTTGTAATTTTGAACACTCTGTACCTGTTAGAGGATTCATAATTTGGACAGTTCATACCTTTCTCAAGCAGAGCATTTCTATGAAACACCCTGCTTTGTTTGATCCACGTACCAACTGCCGTGCAGAAGCAGCTTCTTTTTCAGGCTTAACTCTGCCAGCAGGATTATCAGTGCTTGGTGGCCATCAAATACGTTTCCTAAAGTCGCTGCCTTCTCCTGTGCACTGTCTTCTGTGTTACCACATAACAGCAGTAGATGGCAGCTTGAAAGTTCTGTATTGCTCTTATGTGTACGTTCCGGTGGTGGGAAAATGTGTTGTGTTTTATACAGTGAATTAATTACATATGAATGGTTTATTGGAAAAGTGCTCAGTGTGTTGGCTAGGCTGAACATGTTTTTGATTTAGCTTTCCATGAGCTTGATTAATAACTTTTTTTCCTACTTCAATATCTAAAAGGACTGTTATGCCAAAAGTGAGCTAATATTTGCCAACAGTGATTTAGTATATTTCAGGTGGCTTTATGATGTCAAAACATATCTATTTAGATAAGCAGAAGTTTATTTGAGCACTTTTAAGGCTCTGTGAAGCCTTTTAAAACAACAATAACATTTCAAAAATATTGCTGTTTCCTTTGAGAAAATATTAACTAAAAATCTGAGTCCTACAGATTTTTAGGCCTTGGGATCAGGCAACAGATTTTTGTTGATGTGCATTTTTCTTAAACCATCCCTTCTTGTTCTGTCAAATAACAATAATTGCTTTTGTGTTTGTAATTCGTATTTTTTCCTCACATTATATTTTATGGAAACTGTAATACTACTGAAGTCATGTAGATAATTCCAAGTGAACTAATACTGAGAAATTACTTCTCTTAGTTATGTTACCTACTTCCATACTGGAGCTAGGTGTTTGATTTATGCAGTGATTGTGCAGTTATTTCTCAAGCTTTGACCCATGTACTTTGGCTAAAGAAATAATTAGCTAAGATACAGAGATTTGTATAATCCGTATATGGTTATTTCTTAATTAGAGTATTACTGGTACAAAAATCTGTTCATGGTAACTGCTTACATTATCCTGTATTAATGGAAGTATCTCCTCAGACTTTTGAATAGGTGACTGATAGCAGGGAGACTTGCTGTGAAATACAGTTTCATAAACAGGTATACTGAGACAATATAAGAATAACCTGTCAGCGGTGAGGAGATAAAGGGTTTCACATCTTTTACTGGATTTCTCCAGCAGCTTGTTGACTTTCAGGTACATGGACAGGAAAGTTTAAAGGGAAAAGGCAAGTGCTGCTTCTCTGTAGAGATCTCAGGAACTATAGTGTAGCTGGAGAATTGGTTGGCAGGAGACTTTGAATGTCTTTACTTTAGGAGTCATTACTACATGTTGGATCACCTATGAGGAAATTCACTCCTATGCTAATGGTTTACTAGAAAGTTCTCAAAAATGCCTGCCTTAGATGGCTGCTTTGCATGATCAGTAGTTCTGATGAGAAGTGGCAAGTCTGTAATAAAAGTAGCTGCTATCAAACAGAGGAAATGGCATCCTTATCAGAAATTTTCAGGCTTAGATTGCATCTTTAAATGCCTACAGTAACACAAAGTACAAATGAAGCATTTGCAGAGTGGAAGTCTTGCATCAAAGGAAGATCAGATAGTTCTGTTAGGAAACACTTTTCAAAAACGACTGACAATACAACTGACTCACAAACTATAATTTGAAAGAATTTCAGTTTGATTTAATACTGATACCCTGAAGCTCCTTCCCAAATAGTTTGCTATGCTGATTTTATTGAAGGATAAAGTTGGTTAATAATACAAAAAGTAGTTAATGAGCTAGAGAACTAAAGGAGGGAAAGGAGTATGAATGATGATGTCTTTTGAAGGTAAAGTACTTCTCTTTCAGCTGTACATATTAAATTAGAGGATATTTGCAAAATATCCATCTTTCTAAATCACTTTATGTTGCAGTTCTGGAGCTTGTGTGGCAATTCATTGACACCAAAACGTGGTGTTTTTGGCAAAACTGGTGATCTCCAAACTATATTGTGCCTAGCCTGTGCAAGGGATGAAGTGACATATTCTGGTGCACTGAACGGAGATATATATGTATGGAAAGGAATCAACCTTGTACGGACAATACAGGGAGCACATGCTGTAAGTATATCCCTAAACTATATAAAATGGTAAATAGATTTCTGGAGAGCTGGAAAGGGTAGTGCAAGATCACCTGGTCTGAGACTCACTATGTCAAACTTGAATATTTTTTTCTCTTCTTATTTTTTCTGTTGCTTAAGATCGATGTTGTGGTAGAAAGTGAATGCTAAAGTGAGAAATATTTATGTACTGTTTCCCATTATCATTGATTTGGGACCTAGTAATTGATAGAGCCAGGTATGTCACAGAATATGTGTTTAAGTTTATCCTTAAATGGACAGGTAGTACTCCACTGAATTACCTATGTGTGGGTATACATAGTGACATTTTAGTATATAAAATAGAGTTGCATATAAATCTGCCTCCCCCAAAGAATATTGGTCTGCTTTATCTGACTTCCTGATGGATGTCTGATTAATCCAGAGGCATCTCAGAAGACTTGGACTTTTGTATTTAGGCAGTTGGTGTTGAAACAAAGCAGCAGATTGCCAGAGAGACTGGAGTCTCCATCCGCATCTGTCCGTTTGGAGATACAACATGACTGCATGTGGTCTTGAGCCACCTTCTTTTACCTGACTCCACTTTGAGCAGGGGTTTGGAATAGAAGGTCTACAGAATTTTACATTATTTCATCAATTGTGTCCCCCCCTTGCTGATGGTCTAATAGCTCTCTGGAGTCCATTGATTCTGGGAACTGTATGCAAGCCCAAATGCATGGCTTTTTGTAAATATATATGTTTAGTCATTTTAGCTTGACTCAATCACTCTTCCTTGTCATGTGTTGCTGGATTTTACTGTGCTTATTCAGCTCTTTAGAACACCTTTGAAAAGTGAAGATGTAACAGTGAAATTTTAATAACATCTTTACCACTTTCAAAATTTTTTTCTTTTTTTTTACTTTTAATCAACATTTTTAATGTGACTATGAAGTGATTATATTTTGGCTATGTAAGTTATTGTTATATTTTCCATATTCTTTCAAAGTCTATGGTTTTGTGATTAAAGTAGGCAGCAAATATACACTTAATGGTTTGCAGTCTAATTTGTGCATGCCAAACTATGAGTCCTCATTTCCTCTTGTGGTACTAAGTCATATGCCGTAATACAATGCAAGATTCAACTTCTAACTTGTCCAAGCATTAGTTTAAAAACAAAGCAAATCAATTTCTCATTGTTTTAACCAACAAGACATCAAACTGCTATGGTAATTTTAGGAAGCTATATTATTTGCTTGTTAAAGGTTGATTTTTGCTTTGGAAAGCATTGTATTTTCTAGCTAATGTTTGAAGCTCCCTTATTAACAACTTGGAACTATGAAAATGCAAGCGTATGAGTTCCTATATTACAGGTAGGTAAAAATGAGTAGCAGTTTATTTTTCTTTTTTACAAGAAGGCATTTGTTTTAATTGGCAGTATTGGGCTGGATGGGATGGTGTATGTAACTGAAGTATTAAAATTGCTCCTTATCATTTGATCAGGTAGAACAGAGGGGGCAAAAAGTGATGAATGGTACACATGTGGGAGGTTACAGTCAGTCTGGAGTAAGGAAACTCTCGGTTTACTGATCATTTAGAGAAGTGCATTCAGGATAGTTGCAGCCTGCTGAATTTAAAAGCGATTGGGCTGCTTATTCAGACAGCTGTATAAAGACAGAGTATCTGCTTATAAACAGAAATGAGGTTATTGAGAAGGTAACTGTGGGAAATATATCCTAGACTATATTTTACAGTTGAGATGTCTTTATATTCATATACATGTATGTAAATATACACACACATGCAGAACCTCTTGTATGCATCTGTAGAAATACTAAAATGTAGTCAAGAAGAACCAAATTATAAATCAGAAGATATGAGGGGATAGTTTAGCCTTCAAATATTCCCTAATTCTTACTCTATACCTGCAGATTTGGTTTTAGTGTTCATATTTAGTGTTCAGTAGTGTTCCGTTCTGTGTTTTCCTAAGGTGATGTGGACATTGACTTTTTGATGTTGATGTTAGTGAAATGAAGTTTTTATAATGCTTATATTGCATATGCAAACCTGGATTCCCAGAGGAAAGAAAGTACTTGGTCTCCTATCTAAAACTGATTAGGAAAATGCATTCTATCCTGTTTGGTGTTATATGTTACACCTGTCCTGTATATTCACATATTTGTTGCTTGGAGTATTTGGAATTGCAGCAGTGTATTTCTCAGAATAATGCAGTGCTTTTCAGTTGTTTCAGTGTGAAATAACCCAACTGTTAAGTGTAGTATGATGAGATCTTGTTGCTCTATACCTGATGTGCTATGTCAGTCAGTTCTTTGTTGACCCCTAGATCAAATTTGAAGTGCTTTGCTCCTTATCTTCAGCAGTGTCAGTGGATGAAGCTCAGGTGACCTTGGAGTAGGTCTCATCTAGCCTTCTATTTTTGGCTCTGTCCTTTTGGCTCAATGGAATTGTACTTTGCAGTACTGAAAATTAAGCAGGGGCACTAGTCTGTGGCTTTGGAATTCATTTTTAGAAGAGATTAGAGTCACTACAAATCTCACCAATTTCGGGGTGGGGGGGAGTGGGGAAATCAAGCCCATGATAAAATCTCTTCTGGAAGCTTACTTTACAACAAAATGAAACCTTGTTTTTCAATAAAACCTTAAAGGATAATATTGTCAGACTATTGTTAGCACAAAATATAGCAGCTTGGAATGAGTGCCTCTCCAGCCAAACTAAAGCACTACCATTAAATCTTACAGTTATTTTGACTCAGTTTATAAGTCATGTCCTTCTTGTCTGTTTTTTTAGAAGAAAATGCAAGTGCAAGTGATAACATCTGTGATGTGCACGTGTTATTAAAAGCACAGTGTGTGCATTGTAGGGAACTGGTGTCAGTTTCTGTTCAGTGTGCTAGGCTTGGAATTGCCATCCCTGCATGCCTGTTTACCATCCTGCATCATTACCTCCTCAACAGGCTTGAAATAAACTGAAAATTTATTCAAAGGAAACGTCCCATTATCTGTGTAAAGTACTGTGTATTCCTTTCTTGCAGCATAAACTAAGTACCTGAGATGGCAGGAAAACAGTTTCTAAAGCACGTTAGTGATGTGGGAATATAGTCCATCCAGCTGGCAGCGGTCTGCATTAATACAGAAAATGGGTTCTTTTCAAAGGTTGGCTGTCTTTGTTACAGTTACCCTAGCTGAAAAGATGTTTTTTATTTTAAGAGTTACTCCATGTAAAAATAAACCATGCTGTCCCAATATAAGTGGCCAAGGAAACAGCATCTTTAAGACTAGCAAGAAAAATAAAAAATCACAGCTGAACCAGATTATCTGTTTTCTGTCACAGCAATTCTAAGAACTGTAGACTGAAGAAAGAAGATTTTCTGACAGATTCCTATCTTTAGTTTGAGTAGAAACAAAAATTTGAAAGCAATTAGGTTGAGATGAGTGAAGATTTAGTTGAAGGAGGATTGGAGAGTTCACTTTAATGTAGGAGCAAAAGGTAGGGAAAAATGGAGATGAACAAGGGTTAAGACTGAAGGCACAGAGTTCATCTACAGAGAACATGATGGCAATGGGAAACTCAAATTCTAGTTTTGCTGATCTCTCCTAAATAATAATGCTAATAATTAAAGTTTTTAAAGGGAGAAAGAATGCAGAGCAACATAAAAGCATATGTAAGTTCATTGACACTGCTAGTAGTTTAGGAGGTTATTTGTAGGCAACGCATCTGATTCTGGAAAGCTCATATGTACCTTCACTGGGGAAAAAAATAATCTCTTACTGGGTGTCTCATTTTTGTACCAGTGCAAAGAAAAGACTATAGATTCTTACATTTATCTTACCATTTTCCATGTTATAAATTCAAGGTAGTTTATATCTATTATATACAAGATTTACTCAGGTATTAATATAAAATAGTATGCTTATTTAAAAACTGTACTTTTTAAAGATTCTTGTGTGCTATGCCTTTGCCTTGCATAGGAAATGTACATAAGATGCTTTCTCAGCTGCTGAATAATTTATTTTGAGATAGTCTTTCAGAGGTACACATTAAAGTTGTGTGGATTGATGTCAGAAACTGAGGTTAAATAACACGCTCGAGGTTAAATAACAGGCACTCTGTTCAAACTATTGCACGCCTATGTCAGTTGGCTGAATACTAATTAAATATAGATGGAAACAATATAATGAACTTAAATAAGTGGTTTTAAGCTGGTATCATGTACCAACACATTAAGTCATGCAGTATTTTTCTCCTACTGCTTAGACTAGTCATGGATTTGAAAGGTAACTGCCCACTTATTTCAGCCAATGAGAGACATATAGGCCACTATTTTGGATTGTTTTTTTGCAGTAGTATGCACATTTTTTACCTGTTTTAGGGGTGCTTTGATAGATTAAATTTCACAGTAGTAGCTCTGCAATGTAAACTTACTGGCACCAACCTGAAATATTTGCAATCCATTTCCTTGCTATGCAGTACATATTGGGAGAGACAATATCATAGAAAAAGTGTCTAATGTGTGTTGCTTTCCATGTTAGCATCTGTGTTCTGAGTTGTGTCTAGGAGTAGAAAGGAGGCACTGGGCTTTCCATTGAACTGGGATAATGTCTCTGTTTTCCATATTGCTTGCTCAGTAGTAGTCAGTGGCTTCTGAAATTTCCATATGATCTTTCAAGCTTGGTCCTAATTACAGGCACAATCATGTGTTTTAGGAATTGCATGGTCAGAATTAGAGTGGCAGTTTTTATATAAATGACTACATTTAGGTAAAATAACACTTGATTTCTGTCCCTTGGAGGCAAGGTAGGGTCCAACAGCAATAGAAAACCTGAGTTTTTTATTGGAAGCTTCTTAGATACAAGCAGTAGCAAAATCACAGAATCGTGGAATGGTTTTGTTTGGGAGGGACCTCAAAGATCATCTAGTTCCAACCCCCTGTCATGGGCAGAGACACCCTCCACTAGACCAGGTTGGCCGAAGCCCCATCCAACCTGGCCTTCACCATGCCTGGGGAGGGGGCAGGCATGTCCTCTCTGGGCATCCTGTCAGTGCCTCACCACCCTCATAGTAAAAAATTTCTTCCTAACATCTAATCTGAACCTACCCTCTTTCAGCTTGAAGCCATTACCCGTTGTCCTATCACCACACTTCCTGATGAACAGACCCTTTCCCACTTTCCTGTAGGACTCCTTGAAGTATTGGTAGGCCATAATTAGGTCTCCTGGGAACCTTCTCTTCTCCAGCCTGAACTAAAAGGTGGTTGTAGTGAGGTGGGTGGTGGTCTCTTCTCCCTGGTAGCTAGTGACAGGTGAAGGAGAAATGGTCTGAAATTGCCTCAGGGGAAGTTTATGTTGGATATTAGGAAAAAATGGGCTGGATAGATGCTTGCACTTAATGATCTTGAAGGTCTTTCCCAGCCGAAACCATTCTATGATTCTAAATATTCATGCAGTAAAGACCATCTTGGTTAAGTTCTAATTGTACTACTTCAGCTTTCAGCTATCATTTCTGGTAAATTTGGGCATTTCTTTCTTTCTTTGCTCTCATTCAGCTATTTTTTTCTTTTTAAAAAATTTTTTTACCTTCTGAATTTCAGGAACACAGATGTGACACCAGCTGGTTATATTGGAAAATAGGAAATCATTTGTATTCTGATAAAACTGCTGATCAATTTGAGATGTTATTTTCAGAATTTTCCCATTCATTAGGAATTGCAGTGAAAAATTTATAACAGAAGAGTGCAGTGTCTGTCAAACTCTGTAACTTCTAAGATCAAAGACTTTGATCTACATGTTTTATTTTGATTCAGGAGCACAGTCAATCTGTGCACTTTATTCAGTTGGATCAAATAAAGGCAGTGCAATCATTTGCCTCTCATTACAGCTAGAAGTCTGTTGACCAACAAGAATCAAATTATGTTAATGACAGTGTCATGGCTGAAGGATTAAGAGAAGCATGAAGACTGCAGAGTTGATTTGCATTAACAAAATTGACAGGTTCTAAAAGGAAAGATGTGGAAGTCTTATGACTGGCCAACCTACCTGAATAAAGAATCTGTCTTTTCCCTGTTAAGTGAGGGCCTTAGAATTAAATGAAGAGTAGCTTAACTCAGCTTCTTCCAATAGCTACTTACAGTCCTCATTAATAAGGGACCTTTTTTCTAGTTTTCGTATAATTCTTTTATTCCAGTGGCACATAGACTAAAATGAGAACATCTTATTGCATTTCAAGAGATTGAGCAAGCACAACATCTGCCAAATCTCCTTGACAACCAGTATGTCCTTTTCAAGATAAGGATATTCTGTGAAATGGAAAACAGATTAATCCTGGATCCACTTGATCTTTCTTCAGAACATTCAGCCAGCTTCCCACATCGCCAAATGTCTGATTCTTTTTTTAATACTGACTAATTAAATCATGGATTTTGGAAGGAGTAAATTAGAGAAAAGAGAATAATTCTGTTATCAAGGTTGCATTCCAAAAAGAGCTTTAAAAGATTTGAATATGCCAGAACTTGGGCAGAATCCAGTGTATGGCACAAGATCAGCCAAAATTCCTGTAGCATTTTATTTGCTCTATGATGCTAAAAGGTTAATGCAGTAAAACAGACAGATAGTCACACAGAAACAAATACAGTCTGGGTTGTGTTTTCAAAAATCTCCAGGCTCCTAAAGAAACAGAAAGAGGATTTTCAGGATGGTAGAGATAATGGGAGTTAGCCATCTAATCTGCTTACGACTTAAAATTCCCCTACATTTCTCTTTAGGCACGTACTACTCCTGAAAATGTGGTTTGTCTTAAAAGTCTGTATCCTGTGGATGGGCATGACAGGTCAAAAAATTGGAGTTCTGTCATCCTGGTCTTTCAATTTTGATTTGTCATGTGACAGTCTAGTAATACTATATGCTCTTTTGGTTAAAGCTAGAGAAGCAAACACAGTCCGTATTTCATAGAAACAGAGAATGTGTTGGGTTGGAAGGCACCTTTAAAGGCCATCTAGTCCAACCCCTCCTGCAGTAAGCAGGGATATCTTTATTAGATCAGGTTGCTCAGAGCCCCATCAGGGCTGACCTTGAATAAGTTCATTGTGATCAATCCATTATGCTATTTTTCTTACTTATAATTTAAGAAGGTAAAAGAGTTTTGTAGGTGAGGCTAGTCAGGGGTACTTGGGAATTCTCACAAGCCACAACACTGGATGCTGCTTTGTTCTGTAAGCATAGAGCTTTATTTTCATCCAAAAGCAAAAGGAATTTGCAAAGGAGAGATAGGCTTTAATGTGCTTTATTACTGTAAAATCCAGACCCCTAACCAAATAAACTTCTGGAACTTTACTTTTACTTCTTTACAAAATTGAAGACAAATACCAGTTACTGGCTGTTGCAGCTTCTTTTGGACAGGATTGAGAAAGACAGATTTTCCCTTCAATTGTTCTAAATGTTCTCCTGTTTTCTTCTGTCATAGCTGGGTAGTAAATATTTTCCATAAGTATAGCAATTTTTTTTAAATGTAGTGTAGGCTTATTAGCCAAAGTCGCCTTTTCGGTAGCTTTGCTTACAGAATGTGTGAGCTGCTTCTGAAAATGAGACTAATCAGCTGTCTAAACATTAAAGGAAAAAACATGTATGCTATTTAGATAAAGTACTGTGTTTATATCGTATCTAGAGGGTATGTGGATGCAGTATCTTTATTTTAATAATAGACATATCATCCTTTCCTCTTTGTTATCCTGAAGAAAACATATATTAATTGAGTTAAGAAAATGTGTTAGGTTTTGTTTCTTCATGTCCACCTTTAAAATGAGAGGTGATATTACGTGTAAAGTAATCACTGTTTTTCTTACATTTTGCTTCTAAACTTAAATCATTCTACCTTGGCTTAAAATGAAAGAAAGAAAGAAACCCAGGGGTTTTTTTTGCCTGGTTCAATAGAAGCTGAATAATACCAACCAGTGCCCTGATAGAGATCAGTGAAAATCTTCCTGATGACATTTTGGAGAGTTGGACCAGACCCTAAGGCAAGAGGATAAATGCTTCTGCACTCAACTCTAGGGATAAGAAGCAGCATCACTACGATCATCATCATGATGATGAAAACAGTATTGCAACAATTCTTTTATCTTGCTGTTTGTCACTGAATGTGAATTCTGCTTGATTTGAGTTTGTTGCCATTTATGACTTGCATCATATTTAAAACTTGTATTAGTTGCATATATTTGTTATTTTCAACAGCATAACAGGTAGGAAGACAGAAAGACAGCCAATAATGACATGGACAAGAGTTCCACTTTCCATATTGGCATCTCTAATCTGTGTACATTGTTAAAAATAACTTTCTTTTCTCTTTAGGCAGGAATTTTCAGCATGAATGCATGTGAAGAGGGGTTTGCCACTGGTGGCAGGGATGGCTGTGTTCGCTTGTGGGACTTAAATTTTAAACCAATTACTGTGATTGATCTCAGGGAAACAGACCAGGGATATAAAGGTAAAAAGTAATTTGTCACTTTTGATATGCCAATAAGGTAGGAAATTTACTGGTGTTTTTATCAAGAAGACTTGAAAAAAACAAGAATGTTGTTTCATGCATGTTACTGCAAACTATTTACTAGAAAATAAATCTCATCATGCCTACTACTATGAAGGTCATGTAGTCCCTTGAAGTTGCTGTAAAACATACTGTGAGGTTGTAGACATGAAGGTGTGGGTTTGGGATTTTTTGTTTGTTTTAAACCAATAAAATGCACATCTTTTCTATAGTACAGCAACAAGGAACAGTAGTGCTTTAAGAGAACTTAAAAGACAGTGAGATCTACAAAATGGAACAGCAGAGTACAGAAACTGCATTTGTTGGTTATCCACATTTTCAGAATAAACTACTTGGAGGTTTTGTAGTACTAGAACTCTGCTCACATGTACCACTGACTTCAGTTACAGTTTACTTCGTGCTAAGATTTATCATCTAGAAGTCTATAACATGTTTTGTCAGTGTTATAGATATTATTGCTGCAGTGATTCAGGTAAAGAATGCAAACATATCTGAAGTGGTAATGTCACAGTATTGCTTTTGGTGGTATTTGGTTTTCAAATCTGATTGTGTCTTCAGAACTTCATCTGCCAGGTCCTTCAGGACTTGCAGATGCATCTCATCAGGTCTCATGAACTTGTGGACCTTCAGTTTCCTTAGATGGTCTTGAACCTGATCTTCTTCTACAGTAGATTGTTTTTCGTTCTTTTTCATCTTTAATATTGTTTCCTGAATCTTTTCTTCAGTCTTTTTTTCTTACGGTATTCTTTTGAGAATTGCCTTTATGACCTATCCTCTAGTCATCATCTTAATTGTATTTTCTGCTGCTTCTGTACTTCACCTCTTGGTAATTTTATCTGTGAACACAACTCGAATTCTGTATCCCTGTGAATGGCTCAGAGAGCAATTAGTTGACTCTAGATTTATCTCCTAGTAGTCAAAATTGTTTTTCAAAATATGTCCCTCCACCATAAGCTGTTCCAAATTAGTAAAACAGATGTCTTAATCATCTTTTATCGAATATTCTGGTTGTTTATTTTTTAATCACTGTAGACAATATAATATGTCAATTACAAGGCTGAACGGTAAGGTTGTTATATTCATCAGTGCAGCACAATAGAAGCAGATCTGTAAAGCAAAACAGTTGGTGTGGAGGGACAGAGTAGCACAGAATAGATGCATTTTGAGGGGTGTTTGAGGAGCAGTAGCTCTAGCCTGGTTCAGTGAACTGAACGTCGTATTACAGTTGGAGTGCCCTGTGTGCACTTCTGGAGCACATGGTTCAGTTCTGTTCCATAAGGTGGGAGTCGAGTTTGTGCATTTGAACACAAATAGTAGGTGTGATCAGGAGGTTTGCTTTGAAAGCTGGCTTGCTCAGAATTAAAACATCAGTGCAGGACCTGCTAGCCCACCCATTCACTGTTTCCTTGTCTTGCAGAATTTTCTAATGCAAATTTAATAACAGACTATTTTTCCCTCAACATGTTTAATACTTTTCAGAAGCACATCAACTTCATACCATTACACTATGCCTTTCTCTCATCCAATAGAATTTTGTCTCTTTCAAAGATCATTCTCAAGCTACTCTCCAGGAAAGTCAGTGTTTAGGGAAAGTAAATTAAGTTTCAGGTTATCAGCACCTGAAATTGGCAAAAATGAGTTGCATTATCAGAGTGTTATAAATACTCTGTTTTTTGAAAGGTTCCATATTCCTAAAATTGGGCACTTAAGACTGGGTTCTCACTGTACAACTGTCCTAACATCATTTTATTATTCCCAACCTTATCTACAAACAAGTGTAGCCTGAGTGCTCAACTCCACCATAACCCTGGAACTAATTCAGTTGTTAGAAATGCATGTTACCATTCCATCATAAACCCTTTCCATCTCTTTCTATATATTCTTTCAGTTGGATTTATTTTTATAAGTGGAAAAAATAATTGCAGATACTGTTAAGATGTTACAAAGATTTGCTTTGGGGGTGCATCTCAGAAACAAGCTGGGAAGAATTGGGGTCTTTGTCTTAGTAGAATGTAATGCCTTACGTTACATGTGATGCTTCTGTCACATAATTTAGGTGTGTGTAGCTAGGTCTGAGGTTCATGGTTTGATTGGGAATTGGAATTCGTATTCTTTGCTGCCTTTGTTGAAATTTGAATATGTTAAATGCGTAATTTCAGATGCAAATTTCAGTGTTACATCCTTCTGTGACAGACATCATACAAGAATAGGCTATGTGACCTTTATTAAAATAAGGCTCACGTTTTATTTTAGAATTTTTTGTAATACTGAGCTTGAAAACTTAATGCTCCAAGGGCAGTATGTGTTCTAGGGAATAGATAAAAGGAGTAAATTGAGGAATAAGAGAAGGTATATGTATACTTAACATTTTTTGCCCTTTATGTTTTGTCATGTACTATGTTACTTTCATTCCACACATTCAGGAGATGTATGTCTCAGGCACAATCTCTTCCACAGGTCTGTCTGTACGAAGTGTTTGCTGGAGAGGAGACCACATACTCGTCGGGACACAAGATAGTGAAATTTTTGAAATTGTGGTGCATGAGCGTAATAAGCCTTTCCTGATAATGCAGGGACACTGTGAAGGAGAGCTGTGGGCTTTGGCTGTCCATCCTACTAAACCTCTAGCAATGACTGGAAGTGATGATCGATCAGTCAGGTTAAATCTTGTTTGTTTGTTTCACTGCATAGAGTTTTGTGCAAACAGCTCATTTTGTAAATAACCCAGTGGAAATGTATAAATTTAAAAGGTATTAAAACGTGGCGTTGTCATGCTTGTGAACGAGTGAAGTTACAAATGGAATCAGTGCTCTCCAGTAGTAGAGTGGAAACATTTTATTTGAGAAAAATTAAATGTACAAAATTGGCACAAATGTAATTTAGGCTAACAGACTATCCTTTAAGTGTTTTCAGGAGTTGTTAGGCAGTCGCAGGTTGCAATGAAAAGAACCAGTTTTTACTCCCATCGTTTTCACTGTTTCACATGCTGCAAATGAACTTTTAGCTTGGGAGTTTCATCATACTTAATGCATACATAATAATGAGAGTCTATTTCTGAGAAAACCTAGTAAATTACTTCTTACTACAAGTTCATCCTTTTTTGTCAAAAACACCTTTTCTTTTCTTAGAAATTAATTTTCTTAGTTGGCTTTTTTGTTAAATATTTTAAGTATAACAAACTTTATACAAAAATGTACTTGAATTATGAATATTGAAATAATGCTCAAGAATTCAAGATATATCTTGTAAATGATAGATGCTGTAATGTGTCTTGTAGTAAAAGTTACATGTCATAATATTTATTGGTTGATTTGTAAGGAATTATGAATAATGACTTGTTAAGAGGAAAGGATCTGTTTACTGAGCAAAGGCTGTAATTGTTTTTTAACATTCTTCTTGGCTAACATGATTAACAAAGTAGTGGAATTTCCACAGAGCATTCTAAAAGTTTATATTCTTATAGGTTGTCATTCTTTTTATATTCAGAAAGTAAAAATTAATTGTACCCTGCATTTTCTAGTGCTGCTATTCTAAATCCAAGAATATTCTTTGCTGTATGCAGAATTCACACTTTTCTCTAAGATTTTCCTTGTGGAAAATTATTTTAAACCACAACACTACTGTGTCCAGTGTTCTGCAGAAGTTGCTGTGTTCATGCTATCAATGGGGCAGCCACAAACCACTCCTTACATTTGTAATTACTGTATTTTAGAATCTGGAGTTTAATAGACCATGCTCTGATCGCCCGGTGCAATATGGAGGAGCCCATTCGCTGTGCTGCGGTCAGTACTGATGGAATCCACCTTGCCCTGGGAATGAAGGATGGCTCTTTCACTGTGCTTCGAGTCAGGTATGCCACAAAAGTTAAAACCAGATGCTTAGGTATGATATGTAATTGCTGTGATAAAGTGTATGTATGTATGGTGACACTGTAAGTGACTCTACATGAGGAGACCACTCAGACTGCTCTTTTAAATTACTGATTTTTAAGGTCTTGGTATTTTTTAATGTGTTTATTATGTGTGTTCATGTTGTTCTGCAGCAACACGTTTGAAAAAGTGTATTTTTCTATTTGCAAAGAGTGGTCGTGTCCTATGAAGTGTTTTTCCATTTTAGCTTTATTAATTATTACTGAGTTCTTATGAAAAAAATGTTCATTACTTCCTGGGTTGTTTACATGTGTGGAATGCTGCTGTTAGGACAGCATGCACACAATCACAGTGTGTCTTGTTGCTGTGATCCCACAGTTTTAAAGGGAGTATGAGTTGTCTCATGTCAGTGAATTTTTCTTCCCTGAGTGAATAAAGATCTGGTAATATACCTGAGTTTTAAAAAATTTTATTTTACTTGGGTTTTTTTGTTTTGTGTTTTGGGGGGCCAAGCTTGAACAGTTCCTTTTGGTCGCTGTCCCTCAGCCAAGTGCAGCACATCCTTGTGTCACTGTTCCTGTTTTGGTTGGTTTTTGGCCGTGAAGCCATGGCCAACTGTAAAACCAGCAGTGTTGTGTTTGCAAACATGGTAGTGAAGCTGATGTCATCCTTTCACAATTCTGTCCATTTTTTAAAACTGGGAACTTGGCAAAATGGTAAGGCTCTTCTATACTTATGACATGCTTTCTTTCATACTACAGAGATATGACTGAGGTTGTTCATATCAAAGACAGGAAAGAAGCTATTCATGAACTGAAATATTCACCAGATGGGAATTTCCTAGCTGTTGGTTCCAATGACAGCTCTGTGGATATATATGGTGTTGTTCAGCGGTACAAGAAAGTCGGGGAATGTATTGGATCTTTAAGTTTCATCACCCATATGGATTGGTCTTCAGACAGTAAATACTTACAGACCAATGATGGCAATGGGAAGAGACTTTTTTACAGGATGCCAAGTAAGATTCTGAGTTGCCTTTATATTATCTCTTACTTATTACAGAAAGAGTGTATAGTAGTTTTCTAAAAACAGCCAAATATAAGTGCTGTTTCAAAACACTGGGTTACAGAGAAATTTTTTTCTAAGTTTGTAAAGACTCTTGCTATATTGGAATAATTACAGCGTTTTCTGGCAAAGTTACTTGAATATTTTTGTCCAATATGCTTACTCTTCTTTATAATGCATCTTTTCATGGTAGAGATGATGGCTTATAATTTATCTCTCAAAATTAAATCTTTGCTTTTCTTTATTTTAGAAAAAGAAAAATAATAATGCATGGGAATTCAATTTTGCAATAGCTTAATAGCTTTGTACTTACTGAGCCTGGATATTAAATGGATTAAATTTGCTCATGCTGTATGTTGTTTTTTTTTTTAATGTGTGGGAAAAATCAGTTTGCTGCCTCTTGAAAGAGTCATCTGGTTTTCTAGAAGAGCAGTACTGAGGAACTGAACTTAAAAGAGGTTTTACAGGGAGAAATTTGTAATACATAGAAAGAATCAGAATGCAAATAAACTTGGAAGTGTAATGGGATTAGGTAATTGTAGAGAATATAAGAGTACCTGACATAAGGATGCCAAAATGTTAGGAATTACTCAGTGGAAACA
Source organism: Porphyrio hochstetteri (assembly GCA_020800305.1). Lineage (NCBI taxonomy): Eukaryota > Metazoa > Chordata > Aves > Gruiformes > Rallidae > Porphyrio > Porphyrio hochstetteri. Next base: position 3,403,561 of record CM036908.1, read on the forward strand.
AAAAATAGTGAAGCTGTGATACATAAATGATTCAATTGTGCAACCTTCAAAATCAATAAATATGTCAAAGTTAAATTAGCTGGGCAGTCTACTGCTAATGTGAGTTCCAAATGTGGCTTTTTTTTATGGCAGAAGATTATTAAAGAAAACTAATATTACATAAATTTTTGAGAATGAAAATTTGTTATAGCCCTATTACTGTAGATTTTCAAGACAGCACAGTCTTGAAAACTTGGCTGAACTGTCCTATACTCTTGAAACACTTTTCATTAAGATAATTCCCTCTGCAGAGGACATATGCCTATAGTACGTGTATCCTAAAGCTTCACATTTAACTAATCCTGATTACACTACAGCAAGGGCAGTGTTTGTCACAAGATTTGACTTGTATCTGTATTCTGTGTGTAGACACTCTACATAATACCATTCTATGTTTTTCCCACTCGTTGTATTTGTACAAAGCATTTGTCATCATCACCACTTACTATATCGTCCCTTTGTGTCTTATACAATATTTATGCCTTGCACTGTGCATTACTCAGAGTTCCATGGAGCTTTGTGTGACTCTCTTTGTTAAGCACCTAATTCATTACGTGTCCAGGTTTGATTTTGTGTGCTGAATGAGACAGAAGATATGTAAGAAAAGACAGTAAGTGAGAATTTAACTGTAACAGATACACAGGAGGTGCAGTTGGAGCCTCTGTAGGCAGCTTTCAGCCTGGAGTTTCTTGCTGTATTGGCATGTAGGATTGTGAAAGACTGTTTATGAAAATAGTTTTGCAAAGTCAGTGAAGTTACAGAAATCTCAGTATTTTAAAAGAACGATCAGACTCCTATCACACTTGAATTTCCACTTTAAATGAGTAAGCAACTTACAGTTGCCTAATACAAGATCTGTAGGACTTAGTTGTGGAGATAACCAGTATTAGTAGTCATCATTCGCCTGGATTAGCGATTGAGAGAGATTACAAAGGTAAACCTTGTCAACGGGTGCAGTTCCTTCATCAGAGCTGAAGGATCTTCAAACATGGCATTTGAGCTCCTTTACAGTTTTTGGAGGGGTATATAGGAGTAAAACATTCCTCAAGTGTGTGGTTTTGTTGGGGGTTTTTTGTTTGTTTTTTAAATTCTTCCTTCCTGATTTATTTACCATTTTGCTTTTTCTCTTCTGTATGGCTGTTCTTCACTCTGTTTATTCCAGTCCACTTGAGTTCTCCCTCGCCCTATCCCTCTGAAAACTTACCTCCTTAGAGTACCTGAGTCTGGCCCTCTACACCCTATGCCCCCCTCTCCCACTAGTCAGAATCCTATTAGCAATAAGAGAACAGGAAAGAACCCAGCCTGGTTGCCTTTAATTTTATTACCACTGAAGCCTGAGAGGTGAATTGTTGGCAGTGTCGTCATGTTCTGTAGTTGTGCCTTTAGTCTGACTCAAATTTTATGTTTGCTTGCATTGTTCATGTGCTGCTCTTGCACTGTGCTTCTGGAAATTCCTGAAAACACAGTATTTAGTCCATCCTAAGTTCCATTTAATGAGTACTTCAGCTCATATGTGAAACTTGGTGGAATTGGAACAGTCTTATTCCAGATAGATCTGATGGGAAATAATGTGACAAGGATCTAAGCATAAAATGTGTATTTTCAGTAATTTACAGTGGCCAGATCTAAATGAGTTTTTCAATTTTTACTCTAAGTAATCCATGTTTCTAGACTAGTTTGACAGCAGAATTTTTCCAAAGTTTCTTTTACAATGGCTACATGTATTTTTTTTGACAAACATTTAAAAATAACGCAGCATCAAACAGATATTGGGAAATAATAAAAACTGTGAAGTAGCAAACCCATGGTTTTGGGTAGTCTTGAATTAAGTCTTCTTGGGAAGCTCTCCTACTGATTCTGTTGGTTGATAGAGAATATTAGATCAGGACAGTTTCAGAAGTCAGTTTTTAATTCTGTCTCACTTGGATTTGATTTCTGTAGAATATGAAAACATTTTACCTAAGTGTATATTGAAAAATATCTCTTTTTATTTTTGTTCTTAGGTGGAAAAGAAGTAACAAACAAGGAGGAATTAAAAGGTGTTCAGTGGGCATCGTGGACCTGTGTTTCTGGCGTTGAAGTTAATGGAATCTGGCCCAAATATTCAGATATAAATGAAATAAACTCAGTGGATGCAAATTTTATTGGGCAAGTTATGGTTACAGCTGATGATTATGGAATAGTAAAACTCTTTCGGTACCCGTGTCTAAGGAAAGGTAATACCTTGAAGTTCAATTATAAACATACACTGTTGATTTTTTGTTATTCAAGAAAAATGTTTTAGAAAAGTGGGGTTTTGAAAATCATATAAATGGCCAATATTTGTTCTTAGAAGCTTAAGGATATGTCTTCAAGCGATATGTGCTTAAAGAAATATTAAGTGACTGATATTCCCATGTAGTTTTTTCAACTCTTTGTAAAAGGTGATATTGATAAAACATTTAATTTCAATCTTTCCTGGTTTATTTTTAAAGGGATAAAGCTTTTATTGGTTCCTGAGGTAATCCAAAAATATGTTCTTAAAAAGTCTTCTGTCCATATGAAAGAATCTGAATTTGTTGCTTTTTTATACCCTATTCTTCACTAGAATTAAAAAATGAAAGAAATCAAGAATCCGTATGTGCTGTAAAGAACTTTTGAGCCAATAACTGTTTATTAGTTATGTAGTAGACAGTGAAAACGATAACTTGATGTAATTATACTACTAGTGCTACTAAAACTACAACTACTACTAAAGGTGTGAGGATATGAATTGCTAGAAGGGTTTAGCACTCACATTGCACAAGCAGTGGGAGCCAGTGCTTCAAGCACATATATGGGGGTGTTTTCACAGAGCTAAATATACATCATTTAACATTTAAAGAACTGCATCTTTTCAGTGTTGAAATAATTATTGGCAAAATCTTGGTTTATAAAAACCAAACTACAATCAAATTTTAAACATCTTTCTTTAGTACACCTCATACAGCACTATCATATGCCTTCTCTCTTTGTGTTTGACTTGTTAAAGGTATCATATCCTGGAATCCAAATTTAAAAATCTAAAGACAGATTAAAATTTGGAAATACTGCAAAAGGATGCTGCTATTAATAAAAATATCCCTAATTATGAGAATGTTGTTATTAAAATCTTACTTTTCATAGGATTCCTTTTAGGTTTTTCTGGAACATTTATTCTGCATATATTGAAATAGAATGTTATTCCTGTTCTAGGAGCAAAGTTTAAAAAATACCTTGGTCATTCTGCTCACGTGACAAATGTCCGATGGTCACACGATCACCAGTGGGTTGTTTCCATTGGGGGAGCTGATCATTCTGTTTTCCAGTGGAAATTTGTCCCTGATCGGAAGTTGAAGGATTCTCTTCACATAGCACCTCAAGGTAAGGTAGAAATAAATACTTAAAATTGCCAGTCTGCACAAAATTATCCTTTAAACTTCACAGCTGCCTGAAGTACCTGATAGCATTGCCTAATACTTGCCTGGACCCTGTGTGCTCAGCCTAGCAAGATTGTAAAAACCCCCCAAAACCCCCACCACTCTGTTAAAGGGAAAATGTAGAAGTTTGGATCATTGATAGGAATGGATGAATTCTATACGTATCATCCATATCAGACAACAACTGGATGCCCAGATGGCATTGGAAAAAAAAAAAAGTAATATTTTTAGATTATTTATTTATTTATTATAATTTTTATTTATTTATTTATTATATATTTAAGCATTTTAATTCCTTTTTAAAAAATATTTTTTAAAGCAGACTATAGGTGTTTAATATTAGTTTCCATCAGTGACTAATACAGCAATTGTTCTTATGACTGAGTTTCCCAAAATCAAATAATTAACTGAATGCCTCACTTGGAAATTCCTAAAGGAATGTAGAGACTCCTTTGGGGAAATAAGAATATAGAGTTACAGTGAAATAAGCTCTTTCACTCTTTAATTGCTAATATCAGATGAAGACATATCAGTGTGCACCTAGCTAATTGGTAAATGAATGCTGATTCAGTGCTGGCTTTGTCAGCGCCAAATGTGAAAAGAAACAACAGTTCTCTTCATCTCCGTGATGAAGCCTCCAAAAAGTCTTTTAACTGGTTTGATCCTCCATGGTATGAATTAGTTTGCAGCTACTTACTTCCCATGATCCAAATCCCTCGTTTGCTACTGCTTCCCAACTTAAAAATTGTATAAAGTGTTGTTTAGATTCGTTGTTCCTGGATATATAGTCTTACTTCTAGCTATCTGACTGTAAAAATACTGATAATTGTCCTGTTAGTGGCTGTTCTAACTCTGTATTCTGCTACCTTTATTGGTAGCAACATGCTTTTCTCTAGATTGCTGATAAAAATGTTAAGTAGTGTAGCTCCAAAGATTGCTCTTTATTTAGACTTCTAGAATCACCACTTAGTAAGACGTGTTTCTCTCTTTGCAATTAGTTTTTCAGACCTTTTAAAATCCATTTGTTTTCTAGACTGATTATTGTGTCTGGTTTCTTAATCAAAAAATGTGAAACAGTCAATGAAAACTTGCATGAAGACCAGCCAGGACATTATTTACAGTTTCTGTTGGAATGCAGTATTACTTGGCTTTCCCCAGATGTAAAACAGAAAAATTAAGTGACTACTCTTTTTCTCCACAGTCACCAAAAGCTTTACCACTTCTTTCCCATATATGATTTTTTTTTCCCCTTAATCTTCCTGAAGAATTGCCACTTAAGTCAATGGCACACTGAACTGTAAGATTCTCCTTGGAGCTCTCTTCTTCTGTTGTTAGTTTTCTGCAAGTCTTAGTTTCTACTCTATACTCATTACTTCATTATCTTCTTTTGTCCTTTTCTCCTACTGTTAATTTTGATGAATGAAAACTAACTTGCTCCCAAACCCAAAAAAAATTCTCATACTTAAGAGCTGGCTTATTTCTACTCCATCAGCAGAATTGAGCCTGTCAGCCTGTAAGTTATTTGCAGTTTATGTTGTATTTAATCTAAGCATGATTATCAAATCAGAAGCATTAAGCAGTTACTTTGAACACTTCCTGGTTAGTAATTTAGGTTGCTTCATTTTGTTTCTGTTTTCTTGGTGGCAGAGAGTCTGGTTGATTCTAATAGTGATGAATCAGATTCAGATCAGTCTGATGTTCCAGAGCTGGACTCTGAAATTGAACAGGAGACACAGATCACCTATCGTCGACAGGTAAAGATTTTAGTTCTAATGGCAGTTGGAATTTCTCTGTTTTAAGTTGACTTTTATGAAGACCTTTTGAAATCTGAAAACTGGGGAGACTGAGAAACTGAGCAGGAACTAACCAAATCCTTTACAATTGTTGTTATCTGATGCATTCAAAATAATAAGATACAGTAGGGGGAAAAAAAATACTGTAGGTATTAGTAGCATGTTCTGTGGGAGTTTTGGGTAATTAAAAAACAAGTTGCACTATAAAGGAACTACAGTTAGTGAAGTATTTTTTGATGATATCAATATAATTCTTTGTGGGTCATAACTGTGTCTGAATTTGCAGAAACATGCTTTTCTTATTCATCTCTTAACTCAGTGTGCTCTTTCTTAAAGGTTTACAAAGAAGATCTACCTCAACTTAAAGAGCAATGCAAAGAAAAAAGAAAAAGTGCAGCTTCCAAGAGACGAGAGCGAGCTCCAGGGAACAGTATAAGATTACATTTTGTTCATGGGTATGAAAACTAGGATTCTTTAAAATACACAAGCAGACTGCATGCCGTAGATTGTTGTTTACAATTTAATAGTCTGATAAAAGATTTTTAGGTCAGTTACTTTGTAATTTACTGGTTTTATTTATTTCTGTAAAAATAAATTTACACTAAATGAATAGAAAGTTTTGATGACAAGCTAGACTAGTTCTGAACCTGAATTGCTCAGTGAATTTGCACTGAAACCTTAGCCATACTTATTGTTTGAATAGAGGTGACTAAATACAATATTTGGCAATCACCCATACTTTTCAGTATCTGTAAAGTAATAGTCCTCTTTGTATTACTTTGGAAGCTATGACAGAAACTTGGCGTCGTTGAAGATGACTGGGTTCTGTACTGAGTGGTGTTTCTATCAGTGTTTTATTAAAAAAAAAATTATATATATATAAACTGTACCTAAACTGAAACAATTTACATGGTCATCTGTTAGTTTTAAGAATTAAATTTAATTCTTAATAGGTCCTGTAAGTGTATTAAAATTCAGTTTCATTCTCTTTTTGGCCCTAATTTGAGTAAAAAATTACTTTCAGGTGCATCCTTGAAATCTTAAGATTTTATCTTTAGGATTCATATTCTCCTCCCATAACACTATATAAGTGAAGACCTTTCATCAGGACAAAGATGTGTTTTAAAGCAAACTGGCAGTAGATGTTACTACATTAGAATAACAATCAGAAATAAATTCCCTTGATACAAAGAAAAACCAAAGCCTATTATTAAATTAAGGCATTATAAATCAGGTAATACTGTGTTCTCCTTTCAAAAGATACCTCTTTTCAGGAATACAACTTCTTTTTAGAGATAAGTTACTGATACTGTCTATCTTTATAATGAAACTTAAGCAATTTTAGAAGGGCTCCACATGGGATGCTTTATAAATTAATTGGCTAAGAATAGTTCATCATTCAACTTGGCAGTTTTGTCTGTAGAAGACATGGAGTCTGTGGAATATCTTTGAAAATAATGACAACTGGGAAGCATGGTACAGGGTTGCTTTTTTATTTCTATTTTTGATGCTCCAGAATTATCAGTTGAGGATTTAAAAATCTGTATAGAAAATGCGTTAAGATGGGTAGCTGTATGTAGTCTTTAAAATTTGGTCTAAGAATCAAACCAAATGATCCTGAAGAAGTAGCAGCACAAGCAAGGGCCCTGGATCTTTGGGATTATTGTTATTTCCTTCACAACAGAAGTGAAGCTTGACCAGAATATCCAGGAATGACCAGAAGTAGAATGTCCAGTTGAGTTCTGTCTGGTTACCCAATGAGCATCAAGGAAACTAATGAAGAATCCATGCTGAACAAGAGATTTTTCTCAATGTCCAGGCTGTTAACTTTAAAGTGACCCACATCCAAGTGAGTAATAGGCATATTCTCTGATTCAGGAAGTCTGCTTTGCTTCATCTTTCTTTAGCTGCAATGGAAATGTCTTGGATGTTCCTTGAAAGTGTAAAAAGTGGTGCTTTTTTTGAACTAGGGGAATAGGAAGTTCTTTTTTCCTTTCTTTGTTTTTGAGCACGTTGGTTTTGTGTTTTGAATTTGTCAACTGCTTTGAAAGATGAACTTTTGAAATCTCTTCATATCCTGTAAGAAATCTTTAAAATCTCTGTTTACTTCCTGTTTTGGAAGGGGATTAAAAACAATGCTGAGTGTGTGAACCAGCACTGACCAATATGGATGAGAAAGCAACTTCTATTAACAGGTTAATCTTTACATGCATCTTTCTGTAAGAGATCTGATACAATCATTATCAGGAACATGGTATTTAAGTGCTGTACAAGTTTGGCCTCTTTTTGACTATTCCTGTATTTTCTTTTTGCCATGTCTTTGAAAGTGGTGGTGGTTCAGAAACATAAAAAGGACACATCTTTTGACATAGTCAGAGGAAACCCTTCCTCAGAGTCAGTTCTTACAATACTTTCTTTTTGCTGGCAGGGAATATGGATGCAAAGAGAAGGATTTGAGCATGATCTAGTTTAAGTTTCAGGATACTCATTGAAGTGACCTTATCATAAGTTGAAATTTGGGTACAGTTTCAAGATGACCTGGGATTTCTCATGCTCTTAAATAAGAGTCTTATGACACCTTGCACGGATTCCAACCAGAGGGCTACAAATATCTTCAAATAGCATCTGAAGGGAGTAGGCTGTGAGTGAGTCCTTTTGGGAAAACACTATTGCCATGTGAAAATATTAAAAAACCCTACCAAAACAAAACAAATTCTACCTTTCTGCTAAAGGCTGTGACCTCAGTCATTTCTATACTGATACTTGGTTCTTCTAGAGATTTTTGGGGAAGGATTGCACTACATTTGGAATTCTTCCATACATACTTTGAAGAGTAACATACAAATTTTGAAACACTCACAGCATCAGACAAACTATGGACATTGACTCCTTTCCCAGAGAGGACACTACTTGTGAAGTTGCCCCTTAGTTTTCTGTAGATATGTAACTTGCAACTGTGGGTAGAATCCGGCTTCAGGTTAAAAGAAACACAACTGTGTGCCTAACAGTAGATGGTTTGATGTGTGTGTCTAAACTTCTGTCAGTCAGTGCAGATCCAGTTGGTAGTCAGTGGAGCATAAGGAGTGGTTTTGGTCATGTAAAATTAAATGCAGCCCTGCAGGTTCTATTGACTGTATTTAATATATATTAAATTATATATATTAATATATCTAGCACACATTTGAACACCTACATGTCCTAAACTCAAACTGAATCCAGTCCCTGCTCTTCATGACCTTGATAATGGCAAAATTTCATTCTTACATTACATAGTATTGAGGTAGGTATCTTTTCTTCTGCAAGTCACTGCCATATGAATTTTAATCAGTCCTGGATTGATGGTTTTGTTAGCTGTTTCTGAAGACTATTTGGAAATACCACCTACTGCAGAATGCAGTGTTATGTTTATGATGCCTCATTATGTATTATCCAGTAACAATGGTACAGAGGTTACTGTCATTATTATTTAGTTTCTAGTTGCTAATCAAGATGCCCCATAACTTATGTGTGTGTTGTTTTCTACATGTGAAGAAATTGTTTCTCTTTGTGCTTTTTCTGAGATAAGCTAATAATCTCAGTTCTTAATTGGTTTAACAGAGATGTATTTTGGAACTGTGCAGCATGTTCTCAGGGAATGATCAAATGATCTACACTAAAACATCCCTCTTTTCATCTCCCCTTTGACTGTCTAAGCCAATCACTTTATCTGTCTGGTGGCAAGTCCCTGTACAGTCAGGGCACTAATAAACTGGTATGTGGAAAAGACCAGAGAAACTGGGTTGCAAAATGTCTTCCATTTTGGCAAAATATGTTTTAATTGTAAACAATGGATTGTACACCCCCTTTTTTTTTTTAATAATTGCAGAAAGTGAACTAAAATGTAAACTTCTGATGATCATAAGTTAGAGATATGCATAATGAGAACTATCTTCCTACATCCTAGATACATTTTGGATGCTTCATGTAGTGGTGTGCTATATAGCACTAATGGACTCAGTTTCACTATGCTGAATTTAGGGTATATAGGCAGTTGTCTAGAGCTGGGAACATTCTGAATTTCTGGGTTGCACGTAGAAGGACCTGAGACTCTTGCTGTCTGAATGCTTATTTCTTATATAGGTGACTGCTAAGCTTGTAAGAAGTTCCTCAATGTCCAGTATTTCTAAAGGATGATTTCTTTCATCATACATCTTTTTATAGCTAGTTTTTAAAATATTGTCATTTAGGGTGCACATGCAGCATTGATTTTATTATTCTCTGCTTGCAGAGGAACTCCAGAGCGCAGTGCAGAGTGAAGCTCAGGAAAATGATGTCTGAGCAACCATGTCTGGATACCTTCTTTGGCACTGTGCCTGCCTGTACAATCCCTGCCCCTCACTGGATGTTGTCATTTCATTACAGTGTTGGTGTTACATGCTGTGATAGGTTATTTTTGTTTTCTTTCTGCATAGTTACTGTAAGTAACACTGGTGGCTGGACAGCAAAGAAAGGTGCAACCAGGCAGGACAAGCAGGCAGCACTTTGGGTCAGGTGGAAATCGGCTTCAAAACATCTGCCCTGGTTGCTTCTAGGGGTCGTTGTTAGTGAAGCATATGGATGTAGGGAGACTGAAGCATGAATTGAAGAGGCAATATCTGCATTGTGAGTCTAAATTGTTGGTCACTTTGAGAAAAGCAAGGAGCATATAGCTGAGCCTCAGACCTAATGAAAAGAGAAAGGTTTTTCTGGAGACCTTGAGGGGACAGTAACTCAGGAGACACTGGGAAGGTGCTGGCCTGGGACCAAATCTGCAGTTAAGAACCTAGATGTGAGTGCCAATCTAAACAGTTGATTGGAGGGAGCCTTGTAAAGCTTTGTCCATGCTGTCATGATTTTTGCTGATTTAAGTTCATTTTGCGTGTTCATGATCTCATGAGACCAGCTTTGGACTTCACAGTATCACAGACAGTATAAAACTGGGAGGAGTGCCTGGTACACCAGGTGGCTGGGCTGCTATTGAGCTGGACCTGGACAGGCTAGAGAAGTGGACAGGGAGGAATCTCAAATCTTCAAAAAGGGTCAAGCAACATTGTGCATCTGGGGAGGAATGGACCTGGGCCATCTGCTGGTCTGTTTAAAAACTTTGTCAGATAATCTTAGCAATTCTCAAATCACATATGATTTGATGTAAGTACCATTGTGTGCAGTGCAGGTGAGCCAGCAGAAATGTAGTGTGTTAAAACCTGATATGTGGGTGGTGTCCAGTAATGCACCGGGCTGGTATTTGTGAACATGGATCCATGACTGGAGTTTTCAGAGTAATATACATTAATCTATAGTTGGTCAATTGCCTTAAAGATTCTTTACTTGACTAATGCATCTAGTTGCACCATATATGAAGGAAAGCTATATATAATTTTATGACAGATTGTTTTCTACCTGGACTGCATAAATTCTGGGTCATTTAAACCTAAGTGTCTGCTGTGCAGTAGTTGTCTTAATGCTATCCAATTTGTTTTGTGTGTGGTTTGTGTACAGATGCATCTTTGTTGTCTTAGATAATTGAAGAACCTGCACTGTTGCAAAAAGATCCTGCATTTGTTTTCTTCTTAATGTAATTAGTTGTGTGGATACAAGGTTTTAATTAAAGCAAAGAAATAAATAGAAGTACAATGTAGACATTAGAGATTTTTTGTTAGTTTGCAGTTGCTAATGGTGAAAGTTTAGTTATGTTCTTTGCCAAGAATGCCTTGCTGATCATTGTCAGGGCTTTTTCTTTTTTTTCAACTAGTTTAATTACATGTTGGGTGCAGAAACACTTAGGGTAGAACCTTATGAACCCTGGATGAAGATTATTCATGGCCAATGCAGATGCATTCAACTGTCATTCACTTTCTCTAAATTTAACTGTATATTTAGAAATGTAAACAGGTTTTACCTACATCTTTGTAAAATAATTTTAAAAATTATCTAGTAAAGATCTGTGAGAACAGAAGAAGGGACAGAAAGAGGTTAGCTGGGGAATTAATAGCATAGAAACAGGATGTGTCAGAAGTATGTGGACTACTCATTTAAGAATGTTCTCTCTGTTGACTGCCAAGGCTAGCATTATTAAAAGCACTAATTTAAAATTTGCTTGTTTGTTTACTGATTTTTTTTTAAGGTTTCTGAGCTTCTTAAATTCTGAAAGTAGGAGCCTAGCCTTTTTTAAAATGCCACCTTTGGGTTTTTATGGGGTACTGAATCTTTATCACATCTAGGAAGAAATGTGTATACTGTGACAGACCTCAGTTGGAAGTTGGCTTACTCATGCCAGTTCCTGTATCAGTCAGAAAGGAGACAGGTTTTCCTTCAGAGAAGAAACTGATTGGAAACTTTCTTGTGGAAACATTTGCTGCCTGATTTTTGAGTAGTAAGAATAGTAGCAGTTTGAGGAGAAAATGGCCAAACCACTAGTTTTGGCTTTCCTTAATTACATGTTGTGTGCCTGAATTTTCTATGTGGTCTGGAAAAATTACTAGGTAATACTTCCTCTTTTAAAGTGATGGTGGGAGTAACTATTAAATAGCAGCCACTTCTGGAGAAGAGAAGGCTGCAGGGGGACCTCATTGCAGCCTTCCAGTACCTGAAGGGAGCTTATAAGCAGGAGAGGATTCAACTTTTTAAAAGGATAGACAATGACAGGACAAGGGGGAATGGATTAAAACTAAAGGAAGGAAGGTTTAGATTAGATCTTAGGGGGAAGTTTTTTCCAGAGAGAGTGGTGAGGGGCTGGAACGGGCTGCCCAGAGAGGGGGTGGATGCCCCGTCCCTGGGGGTGTTCAAGGCCAGGTTGGATGGGGCCCTGGGCAACCTAGTGTAGATCCAGGCCTGAGGTTGGTGGCCCTGCCTGTGTCAGGGGGATTGGAGCTCTATGATCCTTGGGGTCCCTTCCAACACATACCATTCTATGATTCTATGATTCAAACTAGCTGTAGTAGTGCTTATGTCTGAGTAGTAACTGCAGTTGATAAACTGGTGTTCCTTTGGGAAAAACATGTTCATAATCTTAAAACACCAAGACAGTAACTGGTAAGTAATCTGAGTTTTCACATGTACAAAATGCATCTTGCATCATTTCATCTGAATGTTTCAGCAGATGTGGTTATGGTGTTGAAGAACAACCTTTTCTCTTTAATTAGTTACAGAGGTTACGACTGCCGAAGCAATCTATTTTACACGCAGACGGGTGAAATTGTTTACCATGTGGCAGCAGTGGGAGTGGTGTACAATCGGCAGCAGAACACACAGCGCTTTTATCTAGGTCATGATGATGACATTCTTTGCCTTGCTATTCATCCCTTAAAGGACTATGTGGCAACAGGCCAGGTAGGATGTGTGTTCGTTTGCAGTAAGAGTCTGAAGTTGTTACTACTGACTTAGGAAAAGCCTATTTTGGAGGGAGGAAGTTCAGTCTACGTTTTTTCAGGTGAAGGACTGTATTTTTGTTGCATATGAGATCATGTTAAACTGCAACCTAAGTGGTTTTTCTAGTTCTTTATGTTAATACCAATAAGGTTCTTTTATATTCAAGAATAGATTCATATTTTTATGTGGCATCATGTTGCTTCATAGTGATAACAAGTGGAGGAAATGTGCAATTAATTGATTTAATTTTGTTTAGTGTCTTAGTAGTGAAGTTAGCTCTAGTGTTACTGCATCATGTATTACTATGTAACGTGGTTAGCAGTTGTTATTACAGCCTGGCATTTCAATTTGGTATATTGTTGGTTTAGTTATCACCTGTAGCCAAACTTCGTACTGTTTGTTCATGCAGCACAGGTGTGTATATATATTGCTAAACTGTATATAATAGGTCATTTTATCCTTTGCCAGACAGTAATTTTAGGTATTTTTTTTCACTCATGTTTTCTGACAAACATACTTCTCATAAATGTTTATACACCAGAACTTGAAGGTTTGACTTGATATTTCAGGTACTGCTGTTATTTAATAAATTGGAGAAAATGCAAAGAGATATATTTTTTTAATACAAATTTTTGCTTATAATGCACTTACATTGTTTAAAAACATTTGAGATAAACATAATTTTGCAGGTCAGTTTAGAGATTAAAGCCTTAAATGTGAGAACTGATTTGATTTCATTTTAGACTAGTAAAGACTTTGAAAAAAGAAAGTGCCTGGGTGTACTGTTTTTCTAAATACCTCATGCTATCAACAGAAAGATACACTCCATTATATAGTGGTTATATGTACACATTGTATACTGCTATTATATTACATTACATGCAGAAATTGGGTTATGTGGTAGTCACATTCCCCATACAACACTAGATTTCCCTGATAGTTGACATTATGAAAAGCTTTGCTAATAATAATAAGTTCGTGGGAAATGGTTTTCCAGCCTTTCTTTGGGTATTGAGGTGCAAAACCTTTGCAACAGCAATGCTTGTACATAGTTGAAAAGAATAAGTAATTTTCTGTTTCTTCCCAAGTTCTAGTTACCTGCATTAGTGCTGTTCTAGTGGAGATAACTCCAGAGGTATCAGTGCCTCAGAATCTGACTCATAGTAGGTGCTTGAAATGACACCAGAAAGCAACAGAAGTCACCTTGCTTTCTGGTACAGAGTACCTTGCACAGGAGCAATAAAAATAACCTTTTATTTTTAGAGAGGAAATGATTGATAGAGGATTGATGGAATAAATATGCCACACAGTGCAATCAATGCAGGGTGCTTTTTTTTCTCTCCCCTTTTTTTCCCCCCCCCTCCATTCTAGAGAGAACTCTAGTTGATTGTGATTAACAGGCTTGTATTCTTTGGAGGGAAGAAAGAGACAGCTGGTGTTTGGACAGGATGAGAAGCAGTAATATTCTGCTGGCCAGACAGAAGTACAATTTTATCATTGTAAACTTCTTCAATTACTTGTTAAACCATTTGTCAATGCCATACTATTAAACAACTGTGTGAAGCAACTAAGACATGAAATAAAATTGGTTATAAATATGTATGCTTTCAGGTTGGCCGAGATTCCTCAATCCACATTTGGGATACAGAAACAATAAAACCACTCTCAGTATTAAAGGGCTATCATCAGTACGGTGTTTGTGCTGTTGATTTTTCAGGTAATAAGTATTTATTTATTTATTTACAGTTCTCCTTTTCTGTACGAAAATACAAGCTAACCAGCTCTAGTGAACATTTGGGAATTCCTTCACACTGAAGATTTTTGTATTAAAAATATTCTCCAGTGATCAATGTGGAATGGGGGAAGCTGTGTGAGAGCGATGGCTCGTTACAGAGAGCTCTTGTGGAGCCTTGCTCATGGGGAAATGCAAGAACAGGTTCTGTGCTGGTCAATTTGTTACTAAAAGAGTTGTCAGGGCCTGGCACAGGCTGCCCAGGGAGGGGCTGAGTCACCTTCCCTGGGTGTGTTCAGAAAAGGGTAGATGAGGTACTTAGGGATATGGTTTAGTTTAGGATGAGAATGGTTGGACTTGATGATCTTAAAGGCCTTTTCCAACCTTGTGATTCTGTGAATAGCTGAGCTGAGAGTGACTTTGGGTTGTAGGAGGCAGGCACCTCTGGAGTGTTGTGGCTGCATTACAGCTGTGTAAGCAAAATATTGAGCACATTGATCAGGTGGACATGATTTATTTAAATCTTGCAAGCCAATCGGGTAGCACGCTGATAAATTCAGAAAGTCCAGTTGTGGAGTTGTTCTGGGTAGAAAGCCAGCATCTCTTTGCTCCTTACACCAGCATAAGGAACTATCAGTTAAATCTTTTGAGACTTTTGCACCCCAGATGTTAAACTTCTGACCCAATACTGAATTTACTGTTCTCCACTGGCTTTTCATTCTTTAATGGTTCGGATTTACTAGACAAGATCTCTGATCTCACAGTAAAGATGTGCAATCACAAAGATGTGGGGTCTCTGATTTACTGATACTTGGTTCTCCTTTTTCAAGGCCTGAATCTCATTCCCTAAATTCTGGCATGGGTGCATAGCAATTTAAAAGATGGATAGATGTCAGAAAATCATTGATCATGAGTGAGCACAAATAACTTCTTGGAGGTGAATGTGGGATATGCATCAGAACTTTTACTAAGTTCAAGGGTATTTCATAAACTTTATGGTATTGCTTCAATGCTTTCCTGTTTAGAAATGAAGAGGGATTTTCAGAGTGAACAGAAAACTCTCTCAGTAGAGCCTGTGATGAAGGCTTTTGTGCAGTTATGTCAGCAACTAGCTGAAACAAGGATTTGATACAAATACAGAGGGTAATTTACAAGTCCTAAACTCCATCCACCTGCCACTCAAGTTTAAAATAAAATATTAACAGACGTGACTCTAAGGACACATCATATGATTATTTATCTGTTTGTACATTCTTCTTATAGTATTTCTGAAGTTCTAATAGTCTTTAATATTGTTTCTTAGATAACATTATGTTGCAATAATATCTGCTTTCTTAATCATAAATTTTCTTTTCTAGCGGATGGGAAACGATTGGCTTCTGTGGGAATAGATGACAATCACACTATTGTACTCTGGGATTGGAAGAAAGGAGAAAAGCTTTCAGCAGTAAGGTAGGAATTCTTGTTTTGAAATTTGTACCTAAATTTACTCTCAAATGGCAGTAAGCAAAATAAATTCATTAAAGAATAATAGTTCTCTAATAAATTAGTTTCTATCACTGAAGTGATACAGGTGATACCATTGATCTCAGCCTTAAAACTTTCTTTGGAAGAAAAAACCTGAAGCTCTGATAGAGTTAACAAGAATAATCATAGCATTGTAAATGTTGGGTTGGAAGGGACCCTTAAAGGCCATCTAGTCCAACCCCCTTCACTAGATCAGGTTGCTCAGAGCCCCATCAAGCCTGACCTTGAATATCTCTAAGGATGGGGCCTCCACTACCTCTCCAGGCAACCTGTCCACAAGGTTTATTTATATTTATTTGATGTGTTCTAAAATAGTTTCTTTAAAACTCATTCCATGTTGGCCCTCCTTAAGGTTTTCAGATCTTTTTCATCCCAGGTCACATCTGTCTTGGGATAGTGGTTTGCAGTTTGTTCAGTTCTCTTTTCCTCAAGGTTTTCCTTTTCCTTTTTGAGTCCTTGACAGCCTGATCTAACTTTGAAGTTAGCTCTGCTTTGAACAGGAAGTTGGACTAAATAACCTCCAAAGGTTAAATATTTTACAAGTTTCTTTGACTCTGCAGAGATTTTTCATATGCATTTATTAAACAGAATTTTAATCTACAAGATAAAATCTTATTTCTAATGCTCAGTAATGTTTTTGAAACCATTGACATTGTTTCTAAGGATCTGTTGCTTTAAATAGAGCAATAATGGGAGTGGGTTTTTCCCCCCCTCTGTCTGGATTCAGTATGTATACTCTAAATATTGGTCTAGGTAGGGTTGAGAGGGTTTAATTATTATTCTCTGCAGATACAATTTTAAAAGTATAAACTTCCTTTTTATCCTTTAAGTACATTATTGGTCTTCAGTGACATTTACTCTCACTTTCTTTTTAAGCATGCTTTGAGTTTCTTACCCACGGAGAAATGAAAATCCTGAATAGATGATGGAGATAATTATTTGTCAGAAGCCCAGTTCATTATCGTGGCTTCTCTGAAGATACTGGTTTGGGCCTAATTATTCTTTTCAGCTTTGTTTTTTAACTATCTCCCCTTCTAATAACTTCACTTGGTTAACCCATCAATCTCCATTTTATTTAACCAGTTTATACTGGAGGGTTTTTCTACCTTCCTACTCAGAGGAATTGAATGAACTTTTGAGAGCAGCGTCTGTACTTTGAAGACTGTAGTGTGAGTTTGGAAAGACACTGGTTCATGCTTACTGCTACTAGTTCATTCAGTGGTCTGAAAACAAAAGGTAAAAGATTATTGCCACCCTTGAACAGGGAGCAAAGTTTAGGGATTAAGAGGCTCTTCTGCAATTTAAAGAAAAAAACCCACACTAGCAAGCACTTCTTCCCTAGAAAAAAGTTGAAAGCTGTTTTTGAAACTATAGGAGTGAAGCAAGTTTTACAGAAACATAGGAAGAAATCTTTAAACACAGAAAAGGTTTTAATATTTTTAGAAAAATCTACAATTTCCATTTAAAATTGATATAGCAGCATATATTTTATTCTAAGAAAAATAGAAATATCAATTATATGGATGAGAATGGTGATTTAGTTTCAAAACGTCTTTAAAATTAATTTTTTAAAATTTAAATTTAATTTAATTTTAAATAAAATTTCCACCTTTTAAGTTTCATTATGCTCTGTCAGATGTCTACATTCCAGATACCTAAACTTAATGCAAATATATATTCTTTTGCAACGAAGATACCACCTAGTGGATTTCTGCAGTAACATCATTACTCACCTGCTGTGGAAACTGAAGGGTGATGAGAATAGAACAGGACTCTGTGTTAATTCCTTGGCTTTCTTCCTCCTCATAATATATTACTGTTATTGATTTAGAAGTAATTTTTAGCAATGTAGAGAAAGTATACAATTGGAAAAAAAAACCCAACCAAAAAACAACAAACCAAAACATAATTAAATATATGAATAGTTATATTTTTATTTAAAATATTCTGCTTTGCATTTCAGGGGAAGCAAAGATAAGATTTTTGTTGTTAAGATTAATCCTTATATGCCTGATAAATTGATTACAGTTGGAATTAAACACATGAAATTCTGGCGCAGAGCAGGTAAGTGAACTTCAGAGTTACTGCACTTGCTGTTACTGAAAGTATAAATATTGCATCTCTTACTGTATGTTTCATGCATTAAAGGCAAATTAATGTATCTAAGTTAGCTTTGCCTCAGTAGAAATAACCTTAATTGGCATTATGACGATGGTGGGATTTCTTTTTAAGATCAGTTTGTTGTAGGGGTAGAGCTATACACAAGTAGGCAGGACCCTGGATTCCCTACTGTCTGTTTTTTATATTTAATAATAATAATATAGGACGTCTGTAAATGTTACAGAGCTGCTCTGAAATCCTTGAACAGTTTTGGAAGAAGGATGTCTACGACATCTGTTTTATAAAGAGGCACAAGGAAAAATACACTTAAGGCTATAAAAATCTACACAGAAAAATTGAAAGTACTTGAAGAGCATACATGTGCTGGTTGAGACCTGTTTGTTCAGACACCTCTGTTGAACTTGACAATTCAAAACCAATCTAAACCAGTTTGCTTTATCTGTTTGAAAAAATTGGAAGAGTAAAAAATCCATTCCCTGATACTAGTGTGAACTTCATTGTTACAGCTCTAGAAGTGTATATAAAGACATATGTGCTACAGAGGACTAGCTTATCTGCTAAGCATGTTCTAGTTATTCATGCAGAATTTATGTACATCATCTCACATGAGTCCCTGACAAAGATTAATTGTGGAGAGAAAATATATGAAGAAAAAAAGGACACTAGTTTTCTCTGTTCCAGCTCCAACAGAAATTAATCAAGATTGCCTGAGAGCAAGCTGATGAACTATACATAATTTATTAATTCTAATTAATAATTATACATAATTTATTAATTCTAATGGTGCTTGCTATCTATAGAAACAACAAAGTGTGGCAGAATATTTACTAAATAAATTACTATAAGTTCTTTAGAAAGAAACCTTAAATAGGATAAAAGCCTGAAGATGGTGATTTTTCATAAAGAAATAGTTTAAAATGCCTCTTTTCTATCTGACATTGCTCAGTCAGCAGGAATCAAGTTTCTCTGTGGCTACAGCCCATCTGTGCGAAACTCCAGCGGCATGCAGGCAAGGCAGTCACCGTGAAACACGCTCAGCAGTGCTCCTGTGAGGACTAGAGTATCAGTGCACCTTAAGAAACGCCAAGGCTCTGAAATCTGCACTAGAGCAGGTGCACTTGATGTGAGAAGTGACACCAAAGTTTATGCTTTGGACTAAATTTTCATCAGTGCCACGTGATGGCAAGGAGATTCGGAGAACTTGCCTCCGCTAAGTGTGAGAACAGTATGAGGTGTCAGATTCTGAGGGGTTTCTGTGTTACACCACGTGAAGGTTCTTTGGCTTCCTAGACTGAAATTACAATGTGTCATACCTGTCACATTATTTTATATATGGTATTTAAAATATCTCAGCTATATAAATTGTAAAGCTATTTCTGAGGTCAATAGAGCAAACCTATAAAAACACCTTCTGAAATAAAATCAGAAATCCCTTCACCTAGCTTCAGATGGCTGGGATGCCAAGGTCTAAAACTTTTTTCTTTCAAGTTAATTTCATTAGAAATTTCTATGAAATGTGTGGTGAATGTTTTTTTTTTGTTTAGATATGAGTTTACAAATGTACTTTCTGTTTGTATTTCTGTGTGGGTATATGTACATAATCAATCCCAGATTCAAGCAGTAAGTTACAAGTTGGGTTTCTTTTTCTTGAAAGATGCTAAATAATACTAAATTATTATTACTTTGTAAGAACTCTTCTTGGGCTCAAGTTTTTTTGGGAGCATGGATGAACCAGAAGAAGAGTACTTGTGGCTCTGAGTAAGGCTGTATAGTTCTTGGACAATGATTCTGAGCAAACATCTGGTGACTTGTTTTTGGTTTAAACAGGTGGAGGACTAATCGGGAGGAAGGGCTGCATAGGCACCTTGGGAAGAACTGATACAATGATGTGTGCAGTATATGGCTGGACTGAAGAGATGGCATTTTCTGGAACTTCCACGGGGGATGTGTGTATTTGGAGAGATGTGTTTCTCCTAAAAACTGTGAAAGCACACGATGGTCCTGTGTTCAGCATGCACGCGTTGGAAAAAGTAAATACAACTGCTCGTTGTTCTTTGATCCCTGGACAAAAAAGTCTATGAAGTTAGGCCTTTTCCAAACTCAGGAATCCATGTCAGTATTAAGTATACATGTTGCTTCATTAAATAGCTGTAAATAAATTTTGAAGACAGGCTAGCACAAATATACATGTATTTGAACAGTTTAAGCACTAATAAAACTTTTTTGAGTGGTACTAAGTTTGGTTTGGAGTAATGAGGTGACGTGCCAAAGGGGTGCTGAGACTAAATATCAAGAAAAACATTTCAGTATGTCAGTTAAATTATTTTTCTAGTATGGTAGAAGCTTATTACTTAGAACTTTTAAATCCATCCCGTGTACACAGACTGTACAGACTTCTGCTGCCGTCATCAGGAGGAGCATTCAATCATTTTGTTGCTCCTGATCCTTTAATTTCTAACATTTGTAGTTTTGTGCACTACAGTGTTGTATATAATCCATTTCAGTACTGTTAGTAATCACTGAAAAATTAAGGAGATATAATAATTGATTAGGACTTGTGACTTTTATTTCCCCCAGGGATTTGTTACTGGAGGAAAGGATGGAGTAGTAGCTCTCTGGGATGATACATTTGAACGTTGTCTCAAAACCTATGCCATCAAAAGGGCTGCTTTGGCCCCTGGATCTAAAGGTAACACAGTCTTTATCCTACTTTTTATTCTATTTCAAATACTTGGTTTTAGAGAACTCTTTCTTGTGGAATTGCTTTCCCCAATAGGAGAAAATCCACATTTGACAGTGAATATTGAAAAATTTTTTTTGAGGCCTTATTGATTCTAAATAAGTCTTTTTTTTTTTTGTTGGGAAGAGAAGGGTACATTGCAGTGTCTGTTTGCACATTTTGTGGGTGTGTATCCTAATATTTACCATATGATTTGCCTGAACTTACTGATTTAACCTGGAGTCTTTTACCACTTGGATGATTTTTTTATTTTATTTTTTTAAAGTTGCAACCAAAAAACCTATTCTCTTTCTAATCATGAAGCATCTTGTCTGAACTTTATTTGGAGGAGGAAGAATGGGATTCAGAATTGTGATTAGTTTTGTAAGGCATTAGTATGTTTTGTGACTAATTTTCTCTAAATGCATATGTCTACTGATATTATTTAAGATCATTTTCATTCCTATTATTCCTATTTCTACCATTTATTCTTTATCATGGATCTGATTTAAGATTTATCCTATTGAACATTCTGGACAGCATTTTCTCCCCACCATTAAATTACGTTTGCTGTGTTCTAATCTATATGGTTTGATTTTCAAAAATCATGAATGGAAACACCCATTAATGAAAAGGTTCTACTACAGAGTATCTCATCCTCATATCATAATAAATAGCTAGATTCGAAGGCACCATAAATGCTAGCAATACAATAGTATAGCTAATACTTCACATGCATATATTTCCACTAAGATTGCCAATGAGTCAGGCTGATCAAGCTTCAGAGATACTTGACTGAGAAGAAAGGTTAGTGTCAGTTGGGTAATTGCTAAAGACCCACAAATTAATCCAAACATGTAAGTTCCTCCATGCAGGAGTATGGTTTAACTCGTTTACTACTGAGTTTCTTTTTCTACAGAGAGAATGTTATGTGCATATGTGTGAAAAATCCTCTTTAAGGTTTACTTGAAAATCTTCTGTCTTCTAACATTTTAACATTCCAGGTCTCCTCTTAGAAGATAATCCTTCTATACGTGCCATATCTTTAGGACATGGTCATATTTTAGTGGGCACAAAGAATGGTGAAATATTGGAGGTGGATAAAAGTGGACCAATAACTCTGCTGGTTCAGGTATATCTTAAATATCAGTCAAATATTCCATACCACAGACACTTATTTTATTTTTCAAGTAAAGACTGTTGTGAAATAACAAGCATTTTAAATTGCCAGTGAAGTTAGCAAGTGTCATGGTCTAAGTCCAGCCAGTAACTAAGCACTACACAGCTGCTTGCTCACTGCTCACCCAACAGGGGCGTGGGGAGAAGAATGGAAACAACCAACCTTGTGGGTTGAAATAAAGACAGTTTAACAGGATAACAAAGGAAGCAAATAGCAATAATAATGATAAAACCCACAAGTGATGCACAATTGCAATTGCATATCACATGCAGGAGGGAAAAAATAACCACCCAAAGCCCAGTCTGTTTCCAAGAAGTGATCCCACCTCCCAGCTAGCTTCCCTAGTTATATGTAGAGCATGATGTTCTATGGTGGGCAGTATCCCTCTGGCCAGTCTGGGCCAGCTGTCTTGCCTGTGCTCTCCCATCTTCTGCATCTGGCAGGGCACAACCTTTTGAGCAAAACATATGATGGAATTTCATGTACTAATTTTTTCAACAAGCTCATCCTTTCAATCAGACTGAGACCATATTTCTATTTAAAAAAAAAAAAGTGAAAAAGTGTGTGAAACAGTGGATCCTCCACCACATTCCAGTTTTTTTTCTGAGTACAAGTTACTCTTATTACTTTTAGAAGTTGCCTCCTTGAGGTTCGTTTTTAGATTTTCTTTATAATTATGTAAAAACATTTCAGTTTTCTTCACCGTACCAAACAGAGTGCATTTCTTAAGCCTGACTACAAAACATTTTTTACATGTTATCACTGTATGATTTTCTTTCATACTTAATGAAAAAATCTGTGGTTCTCTAATTCAGACTTCTGAGTGGCCAGTACAATAAAGAACTAGTTGTTAGTTTGTTTGCTTGTTTTTAAAGCATAGATTAGAATCAAAGGTAAATTAAAAAAAAAAAAATCTGAATTAATAGAATAGTTTGGGTCGAAAGTGACCTCAAAATATCACCTAGTCCAACACCATTGCAATAAGCAAGGACATCTTCAACTAGATCAGGTTGCTCCCCATCCAACCTGACCTTGAATGTTTCTGGGGGTGGGGTATCTACCACCTCTCAGGGCAATCTCTGTCAGTGCCTCACCACCCTCGTCATAAAAAATGTCTTCCTTATATCTAGTCTGAATCTGTGCTCTTACCCCTCATCCTTGGAAACAGTCCCTCCCCAGTATTCTTCTTTAGGAACCTAAGAACCTTTTGGAAGTGGAATGCTGCTTTAAGGTCTTTCTAGAGCTTACTGTACTCTAGGCTAAAAAACCCCGACTCTCTCAGTCTGTCCTTATATGAGGGGTGTTCCATCCCTCTATCCCTCTGGATCACCTTTATGGCCCTTCTCTGGACTGGCTCTGTCAAGTCTATATCTGTCTTGTACTGGGGAGTCCAGAGCCAGACACAGTGCTCCAGGTGGGGTCTCACAAGAGCAGAGCAGAGAGGGAGAATCACCTGTGGGTCTTGATTCTTTTGGTGCAGCCCAGGATACAGCTGACTTTCTGGGTTGCAAGCACACATTGCTGGGTCATGTTGGGCTTGTCATCCACCAACATCCCACAGGCCTTTTCCTCAGGCCTGCTTTCAATCCCTTCATCCCCTGACCTGTACTGATACTGGGAGTTGTCCTGACCCATGTGCAGGCCCTTGCTCTTGACCTCATCGAACCTCATGAAGTTCAGATGAACCCACTTCTCAAGCTTGTCCAGCTCCCTCAAGGTGACATCCTGTTCCTCAGGCGTGTCAGCCGCACCATTCAATTTTGGTGTCATTGGCAAACTTGCTGAGGGTACACTCCATACCACTGTCCACTGTGTCATTGATGGAGATGTGTGTGAAGATTCTTTGTCAGGGAGAAGTTTTCTCTAGGGCTAATTACTATAATTTGCACTTTTACTGTAATTAGCAGGGTAGGGTTTTTTTAAGTGTTCGCTCTTTCTATTCAGACATTTCTATTTCTTTATTACCCTCTAAATAGATACAAGTGTTCTCTCTGCTTTTACTTCCTTAAATGTATTACTTGATATTTCACTTTAAAATACAAAGTCGTCTGATTCATTGTGTTTTTTCAGGGTCACATGGAGGGGGAAGTTTGGGGTCTAGCCACTCATCCTCATTTACCTATTTGTGCCACTGTAAGTGATGACAAAACCTTAAGAATATGGGATTTATCTCCTAGCCATTGTATGTTAGCTGTTCGCAAATTGAAGAAGGGTAAGATGCTTAGTATGACAAAATATTTAACTAATTCAGTTGACATTTACTAGTATTATAAATCTTTCAAAAGCAAGACTGGATAAACTCCTTTCTTTCCTGAAATTATTTTATTGATGCTATGTTCATGAGTTATGTAGCCCTTAAACTAATGATTCTGTAAGAAAGATTTCTATTTAATACTGTTCTTAAGATTATCTGAAATTGTAACACATTTAACTCAGTGAATTTACATTAAAATCTGAGCCAGTTATATAAATTGCTTATAGTACAGCAAGGTTTTTAAATCAGTGGAGGGAAGAAATCCTAGATGTTGGATTTCTCTTCTTGTTGAATGTTAGAAGAATCTGGAATGTCAAGGAAAGAGAGCAGTCATAAAAGTCTTAGTTGTTGTACACTGTGTAGCTAATTTCTATTTTGGCTGATGGAAAATCTGTTGTAAGTGACATTAATTAAGGAGACTTTTTTAGGATTAGACTAGAGTAGCTGTAACAAACATATATCTAATGATCTGTATGCTTTGCTGGACAAAGGAATACAATGGACCTTACCTGTTCGGCATTCAGTAAAGTATTTTGATCCCAAACTTATTAGGAAGCTTAGTTGATGATTTGGATTGATAAAGTAAATGTAAGAAGAGTCATGATCTGGCACAGGGAACTAAACAAAGTTTCAAGTCATTGAAGCCTGCTGAAGTCTTACAGTTGATATTGCTTAATATTTTTAAGAGTACTTTTGGCAAAAAAAATGACTGCAATGACTTCATTTGCTGATGAGACACATTTTGAGATGAGGATCTTAAAAAGCACCTGTGTACTGTACAGACAGAACTGGGTGCTTCTGCAGACTGCAGTAATGGAAGTGAGATAATATTTGGTAATTAAAAAAATGACACAACTCAAAAGACTGTAAGAAAAATGTCTGTGTAGCTGAGGAGCAGAAAGCTCAGGATCATCTAGCTGGTCAGAGTTTGACAGTGACATGTGATAGCATTGTCCTCAGGACATACTCAAATATTCCCATAATTTAAAAGACTAATCAGAATATTTTTGGTTTACACTTCTCATCTGTGTTCAGATGAGCAAAGTGAAACTGAAAATTGAGCATGGCAAAAGAGGAGCTACATGGCAATGAGAAGCTTTGTGGTGGAGTCAGCTCAGTAGAGGATTGCTGTCTACAAGTTAATCAGAGGAACAAATAGGGAAAAATATTTACACTAATGGAGAACTCTGGCATGGAACCAGATCTATATAAGATGACTATAAATAAATTTAGATTGGAAGAGAACCTGTTTTTCAAATGAAACTTAACAGGTTTATTAAAAGGATTATGACATAGTGACTGTGATAGTGAATGACTGGATTCTGTGAGTCCAGAATACCTTTTCAGCTGGCACCAAATACTAGGAAGGAGAGCAACTTAAAAATATATAGACAACAGTGATTGTTCTTTATTACTATGGTATAATATATGTCAATTAATAAGCAAATAAATGTAATCTAAGATTCTGGGGTTGTGTATTTGCCAATTTGCCAGTAGCTTCTGTCTACTATCACAGATGTAGAGCTGGGAAATTATTTTGGTAGCATCTAACAAATTTCATTAGACTATATACTATAAGAATAGCTTTCTTTTACTTCTAGAAAAATAAATCTAAAAGATGGATTATGCACTGTAAATATAGCTGAATGTGATTTCTGTATTCCTCATAGGAGGTAGATGTTGCTGCTTTTCTCCTGATGGAAAAGCATTAGCTGTTGGTCTCAATGATGGAAGTTTTTTGATAGTTAATGCAGATACCCTGGAAGATCTAGTGTCTTTCCAGCACAGGAAAGATGTTATTTCAGAGATCAGATTTTCTCCTGGTAAGTGATTTAAAATGAAGATTTAATTTTTATAATCAAGGTTTTTCACGCAAGGTTTATAAGCTTTAAAAGATAAAAGAAGCAGAGATTTGTAGTACTCTTTTATGTAACAAATAAGCTAGCAAGACTAGTACTTTTTGAAAAATATTGGGTACAATGTCCTATGTTTCTCATTTAAGGACGAGACGATTGGAATAGGTTTGCTCATAGTAACCTCCTGGATGCAGCAGTCAGTGTTAAGTCATGAACATCCAGCTTTCCTCAGTCCCTAGGGTTCCATGTTTTGAAGTGCGTGAGTTTGGCTCTTCACTGAGGTTACTGTTAGCTTGAAACTGATGTGTCAGTTCATGGTATCTTCTTTTTCTCTGTTCCCACCCCACCTCCCCCAGCCTGTGTCCTGTTGTCCCGTCTCCCCTTCCACCCCCCGCCAGTGCTTAGCACTCCCAGTGAAACTAGCTGTTTCTGCTTGGGGTTTGGGGTTTTTTTTCCATCAAGCAGTACAGTTCTTTTTTAGGAACTCAGATTTATGGCCTAAACTAATACTACTATTTCAGTGAAAACATTCTTCTATAGGGCAAATTTGATGCAGATCACTGATAGCAGTTCTCATGCAATATTGCCTTCTGGTTACCTAAGCCTTACCACCTTCTGAGTGTGATAGATGTTTAAAATGTCATCAAAGAGATTTAATTGTTTGAAAGAGCAATGGCTGTGTATTTCATACTAATTTTGAGTATTTGATACTAACATTAATCTGTCAGGGAGTACAGAAATTAGCAATCTCATTTCAAAGAAGCCTGAGTTGCATATAAGTAAATTCCAGAATGTGCTTGTGTTGAATATACAGAGCACTACAACTTTTGAAAGTGTCTTATGTTTCTACTGCTGTGTTGTAGGGGCTGGAAAGTACTTAGCTGTGGCATCCTGTGACAACTTTGTAGATATTTACAATGTCATGAGCAGTAAACGAGTAGGGATCTGCAAGGGCGCCTCCAGCTACATCACACACATGGACTGGGACGTCAGAGGTAAGTAGCATTCACTTCAAAAAGTGACAATTGATTACTTTACAGACACAATACAGTGCACCTGCAGTATGAATTTATGGTATCACTGGCAGGCTTGTTTCTTCAGTTTATGAATATGCACACAGCATCTGAATAATTAGAAAGCAGTGATTTTTGCTATTATTTATATATTTACAAGTTATGTGATGTGAAATAAAATAGATTGTCTCTGTAGATTGGTTTGGGGCATTTTTACATCTCCTGTGTTTATTATGACTTATACTTCTTGAATGCTGTACTGCATAATTTAGTCACATCTGTATCACAGGAATATGTATCCTTGTCAAAAATAGTGGAAAGACTGGATTTCCTGTCTTCCTGGGTCTCAATAAGTGATTAATTTAAATAGGAACTTTCATGTGAAAACAAGGCAATGAAATTGTGCAGTCTGTTAGTTCCTGCTCTTATTCCTCCACATATTCACTTTTGAAACAGAACATTTTACCTTGAAAGAAGTTTTTTTTAACGTATTTGTTATAAGTTAGCTTCCTCTGAGACTTTTGAAAACAGGAAGAGGACAGAAACATGAATGAGAATTTTCCTTGGGAAAGAATGAGTATTTTAGGCAAGCAGAAATCAACTGCTTGGAGGCAGCCATTGGCTACCTAGCATATGTGCTTCTCAATCCCAAGAGCACATGGATACTGGTCAGCTGTCACAAACAAACTCTGAATTAGACTCAGTACATGTCTACCATCTGATGGAACAACCATCAACAGGAGAGAAAATGATGCATTATTAGAGTTTTCAAAGGGACCTTAGATCTTCAGAAGCCTGTACTTCCAGATCCACTGTTTATTTATGCAACTTTTTCCAGTGGAAGGAAATAAATTGTATAGTGCTGTTAGGAACAAAAATTTCAAAATAACCTGTTGTTGTTGTTGTAAAATAGAATCTTCTATTTAACATTTGGGGGGTTGGACCCGATGATCTCTCGAGGTCCCTTCCAACCCCTACAATTCTGTGATTCTGTGATTAACATACAAGATGTAAAATGTTTTATAGGGAAGCTCTTGCAAGTCAACACTGGTGCTAAAGAGCAGTTGTTTTTTGAAGCTCCTCGTGGGAAAAAACAGACAATTCCTAGTTTGGAGGTAAGGAAACAGACTGCCTGAGCTTGTTTGCAAATTAGAGTTATGATACCACCATCTATACCACATAAGAGGGAATGATATATATAAAACAACTATAGCTTTAAGGATATTTGGCTGACTTAAGCACTCGTGAAAATCTCTCTGGACTTCTGCTATGCCTCTTTTGGTACCACACACCGTTGTAAACAATTGTGTATTAGCCCTGACCTTGCTGTGGAAGACCTCTTTATAGAACCATACAATATACATAGGCAAGTATAGTATATTGTAGTTATAATATTGATTTGTTTTCTCTGACACAGAGCATTGTCATAGGGCAGAAAGTGAAAATGGATAATTTTCAAGTGATATTTTCTATGAGATTAAAAGGTGATGCTGAAAAATATGTTTTCTCTAGCCTGGCAGGGAAGTGAAGTCAGTTTTTTTTTAAAAAATGCTGGTAGAGGTTTTGGAACTGAAACTTAATAGAGGTAAAATTAAGGGTCTTGAATTTCTGAATAGTCAGAAAGCTGTTAATATGTTATCTTTTAGATGTGACTTATCTTTCAGTGCAAGGACTTCTTTCTTGAAATTAGATATGGAAGAAGACTACTTGGCAAGAAGCATGCTCTGTCTCAAACAGGTTGTTTTTGCAGGTAGAAAAGATTGGCTGGGCATCCTGGACAAGTGTTTTGGGCTCTTGCTGTGAAGGAATCTGGCCAATAATTGGTGAAGTCACCGATGTAACTGCTTCATGCCTCACTAGTGATAGTAAAGTATTAGCCACAGGAGATGATTTTGGATTTGTGAAACTGTTTCGATACCCTGCTAAAGTAAGTAATTGTCAGCTGTTTATGGAGAAGATTCATTAATAAAACTCTCTTTTCAGAACTGTAATAATCCATCACTGAGAACAAATAGTGCTTTTAATTTTGTCTGCATGGTTGAAGAATGCATTTGAAATTAGACTGCAATGCATTAAATTTTCAGTAAGTAAGAATGAATGTTCCAGGTCAGACTAAACAGCCATCCCATTTAGTGTCCTACTATTGACAGTGGCGAATGCACAGGAAAAGCTGTAAGACTGAGAATGGGACAGTCACTGTCTAGTAAGATCTTAGGCATTAATATCCTCAGTGTGCTTTTTATGAGCGTGGGTTTTAGCCCCTTAAGCTCTTGTTTTGGAAGACAGTGAACATTTCTTCCTCACCTTCGTTCCACTAACGATTTTACAGACCTTTATTCTGACCAATCTCACTCATTTTTCTGTAATAAGAAAAGATTTAGTAGTATTTAATCGGGCATCATAGAAAAGCCATTCCAGCAGCATGTCGTATTTTTACTGCCCTTGTAGTTTTCTTGTCTATTTATCTGTATGACTTCAATTTTGAGTATTTTGCCATGCTAAGGATGGTAACAATGCACAAGTATTGACTCAAAATATCCTATGGGCATTTTATTCTTAATCTCTTTGAATATTTTCTCCCTTAGGAAAAGTGATTCAGTGTTTATTGCTGGAATCTCTTACTAAATAAATTCTTGCATGCTTGGTATGGAAATACATTTAACATTTCATGAAGTTGTTATAGAGGAGGAACTTGTCAAATCCTGTAATACACAAATACTGAAGTAGAAATTATAAAGAAGTTGCAAACATCTTGTGCATTGGCACCTCATTTCGGTTCTGTCTAGCAGACTGATTAAATTTGATTTGTGCCTCTTCTTCCTTCTTAGGGAAAGTTTGGAAAATTTAAGAGGTACGTTGCTCATAGTACCCATGTAACTAATGTCCGTTGGACCTGTGATGACAGTTTGTTGGTCACTGTTGGAGGAGCAGACACCTCTTTAATGCTGTGGACTTACGAGATGGAAGGACATCGGGATAGCAGGCAGTGCGACAGTGAAGAGTCCGATCTAGATTCTGAAGAAGATGGAGGTCAGTAGTAATGAGCTGGATTATGCTGTCTCAAGAACACTGCATTAATGGAAAACTTCTCTTGATAGGACCAGGGGAAATGAACATAAGATGAAGGAGAGTAGATTTAGATTGGATACTAGGAGGAAATCTTTTAATGTGAGGGTGGTGAGGCACTGGAAGAGGTTTCTGAGAGAAGCTGTGGCTGCCCCATCCCTAAGAATGGTCAAGGTCAGGTTGGATGGGGCTTTGAGCAACCTGGACTAGTGGAGGGTGTCCCTGCCCATGGCAGGGAAAAGGTTGGAACTGGATGATCTTTAAGGTCCTTTCCAACCCAAACTATTCTAGGACAATACCAAAGTAATCTAGGTTTATATATGATTGTTTTAAATAGTGAAGACTCTTCAAAAATGCTGAGTAAAATTTATTTTCTGGGAAAGGACTGATAAACTGTTGCCAAGAAAACAGTAATGAAGTTTTTGACTACATAGAAAAAATGTATTCATCACAGCTTAGATTTGGGCACTAATTCTAATGGAATTGTGTTGAAATCTATATCATGTGAGGTCATCATTTATTATCTTGATCTTACAGCATCCGTTTCCATAACAGAATCACAGAATCGTAGGGGTTGGAAGGGACCTCGAGAGATCATCGGGTCCAACCCCCTGCCAAAGCAGCTCCCCAGCTCATATTGCACAGGGCGGCGTCCAGACGGGGCTGGAATCTCTCCAGAGAAGGAGACTCCACCACCTCCCTGGGCAGCCTGTCCCAGGGCTCCCTCACCCTCACTGGGGAAAAGTTCTTCCGCATGTTGGTGCGGAACTTCCTGTGCTCCAGTTTACAGCCATTGCCCCTTGTCCTGTCCCCACAGACACTGAGAAGGGGCTGGCCATTTCCCCTGCATCCCATACTTAAGATATTTATAAACATTAATTAGGTCCCCCCTCAGCCTTCTTTTCTCCAGGCTGAACAGCCCCAGCTCACTCAGCCTTTCCTCACAGGGGAGATGCTCCAGGCCCTTCATCATCTCCATAGCCTCCTCTGGACTCTCTCCAGGAGATCCCTGGCTGTTTTATCCCAGGGAGCCCAGAACTGGACACAATACTCCAGGTGGGGCCTGACCAGGGCAGAGTAGAGTGGGAGGATCACCTCCTTAGACCTGCTGGCCACACTCTTCCTGATGCATCCCAGGATCCCATTGGCCCTCTTA
Source organism: Porphyrio hochstetteri (assembly GCA_020800305.1). Taxonomy (NCBI): domain Eukaryota; kingdom Metazoa; phylum Chordata; class Aves; order Gruiformes; family Rallidae; genus Porphyrio; species Porphyrio hochstetteri. The sequence continues at coordinate 3,434,840 of CM036908.1, forward strand.
GCCCCCAGGGCACACTGCTGGCTCATGGCCAGCCTGTCACCCACCAGGACCCCCAGGTCCTTCTCCACAGAGCTCTTCTCCAGCAGGTCATCCCCCAGCCTGTACTGATACAGACGGTTATTCCTCCCCAGGTGCAAGACTTTACACTTGCTTTTATTAAACCTCAGAAGCATGGAAGTATAATAGACTGTTCTTCATTTATAGAACATTCTATTGCAAGTTCCTAAGATCAAGTTATAATGTGTTAATCACATTTTGTACAGTTACCTTCTGTTGGCTTTGCCATACTTAATGTTTCCTTTTTCCTGTTTAATTCCAAGGGTTCATGAGCCTCCACACTTGTTCTCTCTTCTCCCAAATACAATTTTTCCTCCTTACTTATTCCTTGCTCTTCTGGCATTTTTAAACTATTGCTATGACTCTTTAAATAGTTCTATGTAATAAATTAATTTCAGTTTTCAGTAAAATGACCAAAGAGACACTTTAAATATTAGAGGCATATTAAACATTTATTGGAGAATTTTTCTGCACTTTCTGCTTAAAATTATTGAAGACTATATCCACAAAGTTATTGAATTACCTGTAGGGGAACTTGGTCAACTTTAATTGCAAGCTTCACAGGTTTTGTTCAGTTTCTACCTTCTGTTAGCACATCTTTGCCCAGTAACCTTCTCCAGGCTCTGGTGCTTTATACAGAGCCCTCTTAAACTATGTGTTCAAAAATACTCTAAAAGGAAAAGAGGATATGTTAAGGTTTACAAGAAAAGACATTGACATATTTTTCCACAGAAGTTTCTCTTTATCAGGTTCTATTAATTTCAGTTCAGAACTATTCCTGAAGTTGGCATTAGTAGTCTCAATCATTGGGAGATTGGGAGAGGGGAGGGGGAAATGGAAGGTAAGTAACAACCGTGACACTCTTTAGTTGTGGGGGTTCTTTTGTTTTGCCATGTTTACTATAATAAATACAATCTTCATGTTCCTTACTGCCCCTAAGCATTGTATAGGAGCTCTGTGCAGACCTGTATATTCCATGGTAATGGATGGATCCTGAAACTGAGAATAACCTGTCACTAAATCTTCCAGAATTGAACATCATGTCTCATGGAGCGAGGTCCTTCCCTAGTGATCCTGAGTTAAGGCCAACCAAGCTTTGAATGTCCCTTGAATAGTTGTTAACCATTTTTTCTGCAAAGATATTACAGAGATTTTTTTTTTCTAGGAATGTCTTTTCTTAACAATGTTCGTGATTCCCAGTGACTTTTTTGTGTATTTATATTACTAACAATATGTGTGTAATTGTTCTTGTCAAGGAAATGGTTGAAACCTGCAGAAATGATGGTGTTGGTTTATTTTCTGATAATTTACTTCATTTTGATACTCCTCACTGATTTTATTAGGTTATGACAGTGATGTGACAAGGGAAAATGAAATTAATTACACCATAAAAGCCTTATCAACAAACATTAGACCAATGTTTGGAATTAAGCCTCATCTGCAACAAAAGGAGCCAACCTTAGATGAAAGGTAATTGCTAAATTGCAATTGTAACTGCAATCACAATAATAGTAAAACATTATTATATTGGGGGGGGGGGGGGGTGTATATATATATTTACACACAACTTAAAAATCTATTTATACAAAGAGTTAAAAAAACAAGAAAAAGTTTTGCCTAAGGACTACTAGGCTGCATTTCTTTCTCAGATAGCACAAAAACCTGCAAATGATGTATGTATAGGTGTTTGGGGTGTTCCTTGGGGTAATTGAGTGCTTTGCTGCCATTTGATACCATGTTCTTCTTGAAACCTTAATACCAGGTAGTACCTAGGGAGGCATTATAGGAGTGAACCCGTACAGATGCTTTATTGATAGCCAGCTCTCATTTTTTTGGGTGGTTTTTTTGCCAACAAACTAATATAATTCAATTGTAAATTGCTCCCTGAGTTGTTTCTGTCTTGAAATAACTTCTGCCTTTCTCTGACAAATTATGTACACAATGGGTCTGCAGTTTCTATTAATGAGCCTTAGGAAATGAATTTGCTGCAGTGTTACTTGTGTGGCTTGGTTCACCAGTGTATGGACTAGAAGAGAAGGAGCAGAGCAGAGTAAGACTGGCAGGTAAACTAGATGTGAAATACAGAAAATAGTGTACAACTGCTGGAGCATAATCTATTGCAGAACCTGCAGCCAAGCACAGGCCCTTGAAAGCTGTTGTTTGTTTTCAGCAAAACAGCTGTGGACAGTGTGTGTGAGGGAAAAGGGATCCTTACCACAACACAGTGAGGACTGGGGAACACGAGTATTAAGGGGGGGGAGTGAGAGAGAGACAACACAGTATAATTAGGTGTAAGGACACGCAGAGATAACCCATTGGAAACTTCCTGGGGCAGTGTGTGGGTTGTGTTCCTGTGTGCCTGCCTCTCTCTGCAGTGAAGCTGACAGAGCTGTGATGCCCTTGTTGAGAAATGTCATTTGGTGTTAGTAGGAGGTTTGGGGTTGTCTTTTGTTCCTGTGTTGCTGAAGGAGGGGATGGATGCCTGTGGATAAAGCTGTGGTTCTTTTCTTGCATTTAAAATGAGGAATGTTTTTCTGTTTACTAATTAGATGTATTTGATGTGGAAATCAAGTAGTGTGCATGGTGTCAACATTTTGGATTTATATTTACACTTGTTAATGAAAGCTGTGATTTTATTTATTTTTTTTTAATTGTAAGCCTCTTGTATTTCTTTCAGTAATTATTTCTGGAAGCTGAGTGAGTTGCACTTTTCAGTTTCAGTTAAAATATTAATGAAAATTAATTCTGTAGTAAGGTAACTAGGCTCTGATTCAGAATGCATGGAAGTTCATGTAATAATTTGATTGCCTGCATTGTTTAAAAGTTTGGGACCTAAAACTTCAGAGGAAATTTTTTGTGAAGAATAAAGCCAGAGTGTGGTTACTGTATGTGTTTTAAATTCTGTTCTGCTGAAGTTGATATAGTGTAAGATAAGGGCTTTAGTCTACTTTCACAGATACTAAATTTTATTTTCTTTTTATTTCCCTTTCCTTGTGCTTCCTCTGAAGGCAGGGGGTAGTGAGGTAAGTTCACTTACACAAAGTCCAGGATAAAATGCATTTTAATAACTGCAGCTGCTTGGGAAAGTAATTGTACTTTGAAATTGTAGTGAAGACTTTAAGTTTTTACCATTAAATAGTAGCTTATTAATGGGTAGAAAAGGGATAAAAGACAAAGAATAAGCTCAGTTCTCAATCTGAGTAGATTGAGTGGGTGCAAGGTAGAGAATTTGGGAGAAAGTAATCAAATCTCACCCTCTTTTCCTCAATACTTCGGAGTGGCTAAGGAACAGCTTGACTTAGGCTAGCTGTCTGACTATAGCTCCTTCACTTCTTGTGGAGTAAGACTGTATCACAGTATCGGTGTAGAGGTCCAACATGGAATAAAAAGTGTAGGGAGCACACTCAGAGATGCCTGAAGCTGCTATACCATGTCTGCACCACTGTGTTGGAGCAAATAAAGCATCAGGGATGACAGGAGTGCTGCTGACTTGGCTGCAGCGTTTTACCAATGCACAGATACAACTTTGGGACCTGAGCTTCTAGGTCCACACAGGATTCATGTGACATGCAGAATTGGTAGCTTAGGTGCCTGCATTAGGTAATGAAGTTTTGCACATATTCTAGAATATATACATACTCAAAATACACTCTTATATTTGAGCACAACTCCTTAGGCTGTAGGCCACTGTTCACACCTGTAGTCTGAGCTGTCAGGACACCCTTTTTTTTTTTTTGTGTTCAGAAAAAGGGTAGATGAAGTACTTAGGGATATGGTTTAGTTTAGGATGGGATTGGTTGGACTTGATGATCTTAAAGGTCTTTTCCAACCTTATTATTCTGTGATTCTGTGACACTTACAACACCCACACTGGTTAAGAAAGGAGAATCTCTGGACCCTGTTTCCACAATGAAATCACATCCCTGTGGAGACAGATGATAGAATTGTGTTAATCTCTGTGTATCCTTCTCTGGACAACTTGTCATAATAAAGCCACTGTCTTCATCTAAATTTTAGATGATACCACTAGTAACCTTTATCAAATAAATTCTGTTAGTCGGCCTTTTTTTAAAAAAAAGCCTATCTATAATGTCAGTGCTTCTGTAGAAGTGGTACAGAGCAAGTATAATTTATACAGACTTGACTTCTGTGTTTGTTCATTTACAGAGTATTTGGGTATACTGCTCAGAGTGTGGGTAGTACATCTGTGGCATTCCATGTTCTGTGTAGGCTTGTTATGTAGACTGCCAAGCATTAGAAGAGATGTTTCTTGTAGTCTCACTGAGTTAGAATCCCTGTATTCTCTGGATGACAGATAGTACATACCAGTGTAGTATGTGCTTCTGAGTATGTCTCTTAGGGAATTTTGACTTTGATTCACTAAAATTATTTTGATCTCATCCAACTACTTACAGCAAAAGGTGATATAGGAAACCAAGAGTTTTAGGCCGTGTAGTGTATTAAAAATTCACACATCACCAGGTGGGTCAAAACAGCGTCACTCCTCTTTGCTAGAGCTCTGCAGAAGGGCATGAAGAATCCTTAGGGTCTGAAAGGGAGAATAAGTAAAAGAGGCTGCAACACACCCCAGTCTGGTGGGTAGGTAACTTCTCTGGGGTGTGGGGAGCAAGGGAGTCTGTTTTTGGTGTAGCATAATAATTTTCTTCCAGTGACCCTTAATTCAAATTGTAAAAGCAATTCTCAGAACATGAATCTGAACAAAGTGTCACTTTTACTCTCCAGCAGAGGTAGTGTCCTGTTCTCAGTTTTCTGCTTTTGCTCACAATTTACCTTTCCTAACTGCAATAGCAGAAGTTAAAAAAAAAAAAATTATTGTTTTCCCCTTCACAGTAGCACAGGACCAGTGGACATTTCTGTGTCCTAATTATTTGTCTGACTAACACGTTACCTTGAGATGTCACAGAATCACAGAATCACAGAATTGTAGGGGTTGGAAGGGACCTCGAGAGATCATCGGGTCCAACCCCCCTGCCAAAGCAGGCTCCCTAGCTCATATTGCTCAGATAGGCGTCCAGGCAGGTCTTGAATATCTCCAGTGAAGGAGACTCCACCACCTCCCTGGGCAGCCTATTCCAGTGCTCAGTCACCCTCACTGTGAAAAAGTTCTTCCGCATGTTGGTGCGGAACTTCCTATGCTCCAACTTGCAGCCATTGCCCCTTGTCCTATCCCCACAGACCACTGAAAAGGGGCTGGCCGATTCCCCCTGCATCCCCTGCTTCAGATAATTATAAACTTTGATTAGGTCCCCCCTTAGTCTTCTCTTCTCAAGGCTGAACAGTCCCAGCTTACTCAGCCTTTCCTCATAGGGGAGATGCTCTAGGCCCTTAATCATCTTCGTAGCCCTTCTTTGGACTCTTTCCAGGAGATCCCTGTCCTTTTTATACCAAGGAGCCCAGAACTGGACACAATACTCCAGGTGGGGCCTGACCAGGGCAGAGTAGAGAGGGAGGATCACCTCCTTTGACCTGCTGGCTACACTCCTCCTGATGCATCCCAGGATCCCATTGGCTCTCTTGGCCACCGAGGCACACTGCTGGCTCATGGCCAACCTGTCATCTACCAGGACCCCCAGGTCCTTCTCCACTGAGCTCTTCTCCAGCAGGTCATCCCCCAGCCTGTACTGATACAAACAGTTGTTCCTTCCCAGGTGCAAGACTTTACACTTGCTTTTGTTGAGCTTCATCTGGTTTCTCACTGCCCAGCTCTCCAGCCTGTCCAGGTCTCTCTGGATGGCAGCGCAGTGCTCCTGCGTGTCAGCCACTCCTCCCAGCTTTGTATCATCGGCGTACTTGCTGAGGGTGGATGTTATTCCCTCATCAAGATCGTCAATGAAGATATTAAACAGTTGCATCAATTTAGCACTGCTTTGATTTTTATTTTTTTTTCCTTCAGGACAAACATGATTTTCCCCACTTTTTCCTGGGATGTTTTTGGTAACAATCTTATCAGAGCAATTAAGGATTTGAAAGAAAATGAGAGACACATGGGTTTTTTTTAAAAAATAAAAGATGTTAAGGGTATAAATGGGGATATGCTGAATAGAAATACATTGAAGCCTTAAATTCCAGGCACATTTCTAGAAAAACTCACAAATGCCAGAACTCAAGGTTTCATTTGAGTTCAGTCAGTTTAAAGTCTGCTTGCAACGTAGTTTAAGGGCATCTGTACTAATGATATATTATTCTCTAGTAGTAAAATTATCAAATTATATCATTGACATTGGAATACTTATTTTAACTTCTATTGAAAACACAAAGTACCACTGGCTGTGAGGGAGCACTTATGTCTACAGTTTGAATTATAAGTTCTAAATACTTAGAAAATTAAAATATATTTGTAGGTGAAAAGATGTCTACTGTGTGTCTAAGGTGGTTGTTTAATAGCTTTATGGACATTCAGCAGTTCAAAATAAATGGGGAAACTTTCCTTCTGAGAATGTTTTTGTGCTAGGTAAATTGCTTAGAAGAAAAATCTGGCATGGATGGTTAATTTTCTGGTTCAGCTACTCCCTCAACTGCCAACCACTGGAGGTGGGGAGAAGAATCTGGGGGATATCACTCCATTCTTACTCTGTTCTTATGCTCCCTGAAGAGTTCACTATCTGTCACTGTCAAAAGGATAATGCTGTGATTAACAAACCTTAGATAAGAATGGCTGTACTAAGAGATATCAAAACTAAACTAGGAATTCTGGTTTAATGTCTCACAATACATTTACCATACTTAAAGGCCTGCAAGCAGCTAAAACCTCTGGAAGAGTCTCTTTCATAGTCATCACTGTCCTGTTTTCTTAATGCATACCCTTACTCAGTCCATGTGCTACATCTCTCAGATAAGATCTCAGTCTTTTATATCTTTAGAAAATCCTTTACATGCTGTGCTTGAGGAATTTCTTCTGTGTGTGGAAGGACATATATGAAAATACATAACCTGTTTTAGATGCCTGTGTGTTCATAATGGGAAGGGAACTAACAAACTGTTTACAAACTGTTTACAAACTAGGCCTTTACTGATCCAGAAGTGAAGAACATTTTTTACCTGATGCAGTCAGTCAGTAAACCTAAATTGTACTTCCAAGGAGCTGAAGGTGAGAGAGGGAGGAAGCTACTACAACGGCACTTCTTTTATCTGAACCTCACTGTTACCACTTTGTAACTGCTGCTGAAAGAGAAATTCAGAGATGTTGGTATAAGATCTTTATCTGCTTTGGATAAATGAACAGACTGCTATTAGATATTTTGGCTTGCCAGTCTGCTGACTTGTGGTGTGAACATAAATAACACAAATCCCAAAGTCCTGTTTTTGTCAAAAGTCAGCTTTATCGCCTCCTGGAGTGATTGGGGAGAGGGGAGAAGCCAGGAATCAAAATGAAAACTTATATCAAGGGACTTTTTGTTAGCAGCTTTCCCCTCTCTCTGTGCTCCCTGTTAGCAGAATAAATTTGTTTACAGGAAATTTAAAATTTTAAGTCGACTTTTTCCCCCCTGAAACAGTTGTAGAGCAAAGCAGGGCTTTCTGAAGCCTTTCTGTGAATCAGTTCCTGCACATGGGAATGTACCTTAGTGCAGGACATGAACCTTGAGATTGAAAACCCTGGAATTTCTGGAGGTTTCCTCCTTCACAAGCAGTAATTTCATTATCATTAGTTACTCTCTGTGTCTCTGAGCACTAGTTATACACTAGGACAGCGTTATGGAAAGGAATGGGCCTGTGTAGACCAACTTTATCAATAGACCCTAGGAAGTTATGTGAACAGTATGCATTTCTCAAAGACCTCTAAAAAAGGGATAATTGAAACATTTGGAATTGGAGATTAAAGAATATAAACCACCAAATGAGAGCTGAAATGGGCCTCTGGCTGTATGAACATTTGGTTCAGTGGACTCAGGAAAATTAAGAGAAAACTGCTCCATTCTTGGAGAAGCTCTTGTTTCCCCTGCTTATTCTGAAAAATATCTGAAGAGATTTGAATTCTGTCATCCTTGAAGAATTGCATGTTACTGACTAGAAAACCTGTTAAAGATACATTTGAATTTTATTCCAATAAATGGTTTAGCTGTTTCCTGTAGGAAGAAAAATAAACTTGGAACTCATTAGAAGAGATTTAGTAAAACAGGTTATTTTCACTGGGGGAAAAATTTAATCTATTTATAAGTTGTTAACATTGTTTTCTTAATTTTCTGGAAAGTTTTCCTTAACAGATGAGTGAAAAATTACTTTTATTTCACCTATAAGTGAAAGACTGGTATCTAGTGTCTTCCTTGTTGCAGTAAAATTAGTTGGTGGTCCTTAAAAGCAAAGCAGAGCAAAATGATGGCAGTGTAGCTGCTAATCAGACTCATGAACAGTGTCCACTCATAGTACAAATATTAGGAAATAATCTGTCCATGCCCATACAGATTTTGAGGGGTTTTATAGCTGTTTTGCTAGCCAGAGTGTAGGAGTATGCATCATGTGACTGAGAACCCATCCAGTGCAACAAATCTGTGAAACATGCCAAATTATCTTCCATCAACATAAACTGAATTAAATGATCATGGAAACAATATATATCATCAGTGCTCAGTACCCCACACATTCTGACTAGCTGAGATAATTGTATTTGAGCATAACTGAATGTATTTTTTTGAGTGAACTTGAACATCTGTCTTTAGTAGTGAATTGACTGTTCTATCCATCATCTCCTGTCAGAAAGTTAAATCTGCACAACCTTTCTTTGAGTGATTTGGGTGTTGTGTCTGCCAACTCTTTAAACACCTGATACACCTCAAAGGTTTTTGGGTCTGCTGCTTTCTTTCTCTGTTTACAGTAGGAATCGTTCCTCAGATTTTTATTCTCATGCTGACAGGTGGTCATAATTCGTCTTTAAATGAATGGGACTTTTCTGTACAGCTAATAGAGTTACATATTTTCATAACATATGAAGTTGTGAATAATCCCCTTGTAAAAAGAAGTAAACAACCAGAGAGTAAAACCCAGTTATTTCTGTGAATGACTCACTGACACCTAGCTTTCAGCCAAACTTGTATAAGTAATGCTTTTCTCTTTCCCACCTGCTGCTGAAAAGAGGTTCCAGGTAATGCTTTTATTTTGCTATCTAGTCCATGTTTTACTGTCATCTCCCATCTTTCTTGAAAAGCCATCTGTCATGTTGGGTGCCCTACTGTGCACCTATCACTCTTCAGAATATTGCTGTATTACAAATTTAAAAGCTGTATCTATTCATTGTAGTTCTATACCATAAAATAAGTACGATGTTGATTTAGCTACCAACATAGAATTGATGACAGGCACTATTAAACATGCCTATTTTTCACAAGTAGTCTTTTTTCAATAATATTTACTAAATATAATATAGAGATTAGTACACTCTCCAGTCCCTTGTGGACTGTCCACCTCAGAAGTGCATTGTTTACCATTTGAGGGGACTGTCTCACCTGTCAGGGTGTGTATGTCACCAAATTCTCTAATTGTTAGATTACCTGTATCTGCAGTAGTGTGTACAGAACAGCACTTACTACTCATGGGACAAGTGAAAATACTTAGGACTAACTGTGGTCAAGAAGCAGTATTGAAAAATGAGCAGGTTGCATTATCTTCTAATGGAAATCAGACCTCTAAAGTTCCACAAGTGACTTTGAAAATCTTACCAGGAGTAAATGGAAAGAACTCCTCCGTGCTTTTAAAATTTACTTCTCTACTTCATGCTTGCCAGACTTTTTGGGGAGGGCAATGAAGGTCACTTCATGCTGAAGGCTGGTGCAAAATCAAACTCTCTGCAAGTCCCACCCCTATGGTGCCCCTCACAGAAAGGGGCTTTTTCTTTTGTATCAGCAGCTGTAATTTGCCCAGTGAAATCATGCCCAAAATAATATTTGGATTTTTAAAACAGAAATAAATGTTGTAATTGAGGATGTCATAAGTTACCATGGAACTTGAAAAATTGATGGCAGTTTGTATTAACCACAGAAGATTCTGCCTTGTTCTGTTAATAACCAGAAACTGAGTAGCAAAAACAGGGAATGAATTATAACATCATACAAGACAATGTGGGTAGCAGTATCAATAATCTTGAAACTGTCTAAAACCATGAAAGAGGGATATCTTTGTTTCACAAACTACTTCAGAATGCTTGTATTCCATTTTTATGGGCTAGTATTACTACAAGAAATACTAAAATAATCTATTTTCATGTTGAAAACAAAGTGCCAATATTAAAGTATTTATTTCCCGTGTGATAGATGGCTGGATCTCTCCTTCCACATATCCAAACTGACCCCATCCATACGTGCATTCACCCCAGAATGTTATTCATGCTCTCCTTTCCATCCTTTGCACACAGTTTTTGAGCATGCAGCCTGTTATACGTGCAGGTACATGGGCACTGTGTGTTGTCTATGCCATTAGTCACTTCCCTGCACATTAAATAGCAAAGGGAAAAATATCCACAGCTTTTGCATCTGTAGGAAAAAAAAAAAAAAGATTTGGAAAAGGTTATTCCTGTGTCTTTGAAGACATTGCTGCTTATAAATGCATCAGATGTCATCTTGCAACTTCATTGAGGGAAAAACCACCTATGTGCTTGTAATTTGTGTTCCAGTTCCACTGCTCTGAATCAATGTGGAGTCTTTCATAGATGGGTACTTGATCAGATGTACAGGTGACCTGTAAGATAATAGAGCTGAGTATAGATTGTCAAGTTTTATTGACTGATGTCCAGTCACTTTATGCTTTTGTAAGGTAATGTACAAATGTAAATGTACTCCAATGAATGGCTAAAGATGGAGATCAACCTGTATTTATATCTGCACACGTTGAAGTAGAGATGGTGCTTTCAAGCAGTTGTGTAATGTGAGATTGTTTTACCTCTTCTCCCGTTCTATCACAAAGGATTAGCAGACAGCAAATGTCATAAAAACACCATGTTCTAGAGCCAAGCAGCAGAGAAATCTTCACTTCCAGTCAGTTTGGTTCCACTAACACAAACCTGTGCCAGCACAATGCCCTTTCAGTTTTTACTGCTTTCATGAAACTTCAGATATGCTCTCCTGCTCTTTTTAGTTTTTCTGCTTTTTTTTTTTCCCCCTCTATCTTTCCAGGACATACTTGAAATAGAGGGGTGGGGAAGGGGGAAGAAATGAAGCTTGAGCGCTGTGTGTCGAATGTGAGGGTAACGAGTGGCTGAAGGGCTCTTTGTGCTGTGTTCTATCAATTGCCAGAGCAACTGTAATAACACTGCTGCTGGATTGTCCGTGACACGTCAGAGATTAAGCATAGAAAATATTTGCAAGGATTCTCCATCTCTGGAGATACCCAAAACCCATCTGGATACGGACCTGTGCAGCCTACTCTTAAATGATCCTGCTCTGGCAGGTGGGTGGACTAGATGATCTCCAGAGGTGCCTTCCAAGCCCTGTGATACTGGGATTCTGGAGTGAGCAGGAGGTGAATTGGGCAATTTTTGCTCAGTCTTCCTCTACCCCCATCTGTAAAGCAGGACTGACCCCTAGCGATGGAGCCTGTGGCCCTTGCATGCTGCCTGCCTGCTCAGCACTGGCATTGATGCTCACCTCTCCAGAGCTGCCTGGATGACCTATGGTCAGCAAGTTTCCTGGGGCTATTAAGGTTGTGTTTCGTGGTTTGCTTTTGCTTGGGGTTTTTTTCAGGTTTAGTTTTTCAGGGAAAAAAACTTGTTGAATCTACTTTGCGTTTTCTTTACCTTAAATATGTAATTACAGTTATTTTGTTTGCTGGTTTAGATGTATCTTTTATATTTCCTTGAATCTCCCCTGCCCAATGTAGTCCTTTCTCAGTCTCCATTATTATCTTTGCAACAGCAAACAGCACTAGCTGCTGACAGCTGATAAATATACAGTATTCCTCCTAAATAATAGAATTTTTGTGAATGCCTTTTTTCTTCTTAGAAGCTCTAAATCAAGATAGTCATGAAAATATTTTTATGGAGAGCTTGTTTTGAATTCTCCTAAGAGAATTGGATTCAATTCCCTACAGTATGTGCTTTGTGCTTCAGATCAAGTGGGGTCTTTTGATGGTGATGCATGGTAGTCTCCTGTCTTGGATCTGAAATATTCATATGCTCTTGTGCTACTTTTCACAGATTTTATTTTTGGTTTTTAAAGAGTGGCATTAGTTACTGCTGCTCCAAACAGTAGAGAAATTTATTCAAGGTTAGTAGATCTAGAGTCTGACATTCCTGTTGCACGTGCTGGCTGCAGTGTAATCTGAAGCTACGTTTAAATGTTTCCTTGCTCTCTGAAAAGCATCAGAAATTATTCTCATCTCTCAGCTAGGAAGGCTCTCAGGAGCTGTAAGAGGAGTGTATCTTTGTCTACTTACTTCAAGAAGGTTTGGATTTTTTGTGTGCTGGTGTGTGTGTAGGCTGGCAGTCGTATCTCAGGTGTTGATGCTTCACAGCTGAGTAAGGTGGCTTTGTGATTTTCTTTTTAGAAATATGTCATTGACAGCTGGATTTCTTTCCCTCCAGAAGCCTTTTTGAGTTCTACAACATGCCAGTACAAGCAGCACATACAACAAACAGCATGCCACTCTCACACTCCTGCAGTGCTCCCTACTGTGCTTGCTGTTTGATTTTATAGCTGCTGCATGGGATGAGAGAAGAGGTAACATGACAGTGCAAAAGTAGTGAACATTGATACTATTTATTTTAGGTTCCCCTTCCCCTCTCCATGCACCCCCCTCCCCACCTTCCCTCCCAATGCTTGGGGAAACTGCTAGTTCACACCAGCAGGATCGCTGTTATACAATCTTTCAGTCTCAGCACTTCAGCATTGTTCCTGGCTTCCCTGCTTAAAAAGAGAAAGGTACTTGCTGTTGAATTAGGAAAGGATTTAAAGTCAACGTGGGCAAGTGGTTTTTAAGGGATCAATTCAGTGTAAGTGCTTTTTAAGGAACTTCTTACATTTGGAAGCGTGCTCTTAGTTACCTGATAAATGATTGGCAAATAGGGTAGTATCAAAGGAATCCAGGAATTTTTATTGCAACTCGAAGTAATAAACTGTAGGTAGGACAAAAATGTTAGCAGTTTTTGAGATCATTAACCTGTTATACAAATCATGTATTAGATATCTTTCAGTAACTGTAATTCTCAGCCATAAAAGCAACAGGATATGTATAATCATGGGTGTGCAATTCATTTACCTTGTTAACCCTCTTCATTCTTCAACGACTTTTGATTGCACGGGGAGATAACTGGTTATATTTTGCCATTTAACTTCAGAGATTGTAAGCATTATAAATTCCTCAGGTTTAAGCTCTACTTATATTCATATGCAAAAAAAACCCTGATGCTCCAAAACCCAAAGCAGGCTTTATTTGTTAATATTTTTGGGAGGTCAGTATGACCATTTCAAAAAAGATATTGGGAGATATAAGGGAGAAAAAGTTGTTTGTTACAAAAGAAGTGGGAATCTTAATGTAAATTTACCTCAGATGTTTGATGGAGCTGTCTGATTCCTCCACCACTACAAATTTTAATTGGACCTGGTCTGTATTAGTTTCTTTATTTCTCTTAATTTATGTGAATAAATAAGGGCAGGTTTTCATTCTCTGTGTCACTGAAGTGCTTTCAGCAAGTCCATTCCCCACGCAGAATCCCTGCCTTTCAATTTTTGTGCATGTTTTTCAGTAGTTTCACCCAATTGGATTTAATTGGATTTGAGTGGCACAAAGTGCTAAGGAAGCTTTTGTAGCACTGGGGGATAGCTCTTACCTCTTGACTGGTGTATTTCCACCTGACATTGTTCATTGGCTCTCAGCGTGGGGAACAAACATGGTCAAATATTTTTTTCCTCCACAAAACTTCAGATGACTTCTCTCCATCTGCATGTGAAATGATAGAGATTGTGAGCTATTGGGCATGTTTGCTGTTAATAATTTTTAAAGTTCTAAATAAAAGTGTCATTTCTTATTTTTTTTTAACTTAAAAAGTGAGAGTTTTAATCATACTTAGTGATAGTATTGCTGTACTTTGACAGATGAGACGGTGCTAGGAGTGGTGGTGATAGGATAAGAGAGAAGAACCTGGAAAATAGCTGGGGAAACGAGGAATTTTGCATCAAGTGTAAGACTTGGAAAGAGCTGGTTGACAGACAGTAGTGACTCAGGAGTGGTTGTGAAAGTGGATGTTGGGATTGCTAACAGAAATCAGTTTTATTCCTTTCTTCCTGTGCTGGCTAACATGCATGTATAGATGATGGGGGCAGCCCAGTCTGTGCTTGGTTTTCCTTCTGTTTTGAATGTTAGGAGAATACTTTTTCACCATCACAGACTCAAGGGACAAGATGCTACAGCTGTGAGCTAGATCTAGGCTACAACTGAAATTCAGATACCTTGCTTTTTGAGGTGTGTGTGAATTTCTTAAAACTGGAGACCTCAGAGAGGAGAAAAAAAAAAAGAGATCTGTAATTGAGGACCTTTGAGAATGAAGTCTGGGATACATTCCCCCCAGACATATTTCAAGGAGGATTGAGTGTACTGAAATGCTGCTAACTTTTAATGTTTGTTTCTGAGCAAAGGGACCTTAATTGTCAAACTTAGAGGCTTGTTTTCATGGACACACATGCTGTATACATAGAATCAATAACCAATGCTTCTGAAATGACTGGAAATAATTGCATGTATTGATAAATTATTGTTCTTATATTTCTTTGTATATGAACAGTTGAATATAATCTGTAACATCTTTCAGATATTCCTCAAACATCTGGTTGAGATTTCTTAATTAAATCTGGGCTATTCAGAACAGTGGAACATCAGTTATGGCTGATATTCATGCATATTTGCATGGTGAGGCTTTACTTCCAACTAAGCACTGATCAATAACTTGCTTCTGATGTAAAGTGAATGGGCAGCTATACCTGGCCAATTTTTCCTTTACAAACTATTACAAGAGTGGGAAATGTTAGGGGCTACTGAAGGCATGTTGGGAACAGGAATGACTAGATTAATCAGGTAAGCATTTAAAGTTTATCCAGTAAAAAAATTGCTGCAGGGAAGATGAAAGAACCTTAAGATTACAGCATGAAAAATTCAGAATATTCAATCATTGGTCATTCATTGTAAGCCAAGGCTTTGCATGGACCTCATGGGTGGTGGATGACCTGTCAGGAAGCCTAGCACATTGGTTTTCTCCCTTTGGCAGAGGCATTTCTTTTAAAGCTGAATAGAAATACCAGTTAAGCGGGATAGTCCTCTAGGATTCCCATATGCAGTAGCAGGTTGGAAGGTGCTGTGTTAGTATGGAATGGGTGACGGACAGCCTTCTCTTATTCACAGTTCTTTGTTTCAGACCACCAGTTAGTAGGGCATTGCCACAGCCGGAGAAACTTCAGACAAATAACGTTGGGAAAAAAAAGAGACCTATAGAGGTAAGGAAAACATTGATCTCCTCTTCCTCTCCTGCTAGGATTTTTTTTTTTCCCCAGAATTTGATACATTTATGAACACATTAAAGGATTTTTTTAATTTTAAATGTATCCAAGATGGAAATATTGAATAGTGGGTAGTATACGAAGCAGGAGAGATATTTGTTTTGTAATCAAAACCAGCACAGAACTCAATTCTTAGTAACAAAAAAGCCTTTCAAATGCAGTGTGTAGAAAGCAGTATGTCCTGTTTCAATAACTGGGTTGTTAATGGGTGTATTATCTCTAAGAAAACTAAGCATCTTTTACTGCAATTAAAAAAAAAATCAAAACTCTGCTGAAAATTCATTGTTGTTAGCAGTTTTTAAAATAACTTTTAAAAATCTAGTAATGATTCCTTTAGTTCGAGCACCTGTTTGGGTTGGGTTTTTTCATTATATGGCCATGCAAATAAATGTACTTACTTTTGATTAATCTGAAATGGAAATTTCACCTAACCTTGGCAAAATGCAGTTCTTCAGATCAACAGAAGTATTTTCTATGATGTGAAACAGAACGTTTGGTGTGGCATAGTGACCATTTCCCATCAGAGCTGTATGAGTCTTAGACCATAATTCATCTTTTCTAATTGTCAGATGGAATTAAATTGTAGACCAGTGTTTATAATTCTTTCTTTCTTGCTGTCTTCTGCATCAAAATAGCTGTGTTCTTCTTGGCTCACTGTAATTTATTAATTTATATGCAAGTGTATGTGTATCTCTGTGTGTATATATATGTGCATGTACACACACATCAATATCCTCCAATATCCAGCAAGCAGAGCTGCTGGGATGACACAGCTGTTTACAGCAAGAATGAGCAGCAGCAACATAAGTTGACAGAGAAGGCAGGATCTCATTTTCTGATGGTTTGAGACATCATTAACTCCTTTTCCTTTACTGCATAAGGATATATTTGAAAAATAAAATCCTTGAAAAGTTCATAATTGCTATAAGGTTTTGAGTGTCTAATAAATCCAAGTATTTTATTTGTTTTCTAGGACCTAATTTTGGAGCTGGTATTTGGGTACCGGGGCAAGGATTGCAGAAACAACGTGCACTATTTGAACGATGGTGCTGATGTGATATATCATACTGCCTCTGTTGGGATCTTGTATAATGTGGCAACAGGTAGGAGAAAACCTTCTTGAGGAAAAATGTTTCTTCACACATGGAGTTCCAGTTTGTGCTTTACATCTTATAAACATGTGAGGAAATTATTAGTTGTTGCTTAAAATTTGGCCTGTAGAGATGGTTCATAATAGCTGCCCAGGCAAACTAAGTATGTTGAAGTGTTTCTGGTGACTGAATTCTGAAGGAAGTAAGGATTTTAATATTTTGGTATTAGCTTCCTGAAATTTGCTGGTTAAAATAATCACAGAACTAAACCAGCTTAACAGTGGGTTCATCATAGTTGGGTAATGTTAATGTTGATTCTGAGACTACGTTAATTATTTCTATTTGGTTCACTTTTCAGTGCTCCATATCACATACTTTTATTCCCAGAGCTTTTAAAGAGCAACACCATGCCATTTGTTGATGTCATATTTAAGCAATTTGATGTTGCTTAAAATCTTTAGGAAATGCTTCAGAGTTATGGAGTGTGATGGGTTAAATTCGAGATAAAGAATTAGAATAAGTTTCAGTTCCCTGGTTTTAAGCTTCAAACTGCAACCATCATACCATTTTCTAACAAATTGTATAAAATGTTGAAACAGTAAGAATGCCTCTGTGAGTATAAATGTTTTAATGAAAGTTGTGTTTCTTTGTTTGGGGTTTTTTTAGGCGCTCAGTCTTTTTACCAGGAACACAATGATGATATCTTGTGCCTCACTGTAAATCAGCACCCCAAGTTTACCAACATAGTGGCAACTGGCCAAGTAGGTATGTTTGTATTTTTGTAAAAAGAAATTAACATAAGAGCATGCAATTAGGGCCTTGTGAGTTCATGATAAATCACAAAAATACCTGATTATGCTATCTCCGTTTGTATGAGTGTTACTCAGTTACCTGTCCTCTATACATGTTTCCTTGAGTGCAATTTAATAAAGCAGAAAAAAACAAAACCCAAAAACATTGAGGCATGAAAGAAGATTAAGCTTCTCTTTTGTTTGGAGTGTTACCAAAATAATTTTTTTTAGAAATCTTAAGCCCCATGAAATTAGTCTGGCTTTATTTAACTCTCAGCTTCTGTTAGGCCTTCCAAAGAAGCTTAATTGAGCTGTCCTTCATTTCTGTACGGCCTAAACCCAGAATAGATGCCACTGTACGTAGCTTTTATCTCCTTGGGCAGATTAGTAATATCTACTTGGTGTTTTGATAATACACAGTTGTAATATTCTAGGTAGAACTAAAACCCTAGTGGTGTTTCCCCACAGGTGAATTTAGATTGAGAAGGAAAATATATATGTTACACAGTAACAGTCAGATTGATCTGTGAACTAACCAGGTTTGAAAAATAAAACCAAACCAAACCCTGTTGTGCATCTGCATAGCTGAACTAATACTGCTGTTTCTTAATTCTGCAGAATATTGGTCATTTTGTAGTCCCACAACCCAGTTGCTGCTTTTGTACTTTCAGTTGTTTCTCAGCAGATTCAAACCCACATTGTTTTCCTTAGTGTATAGAATAAAAACCCTATTTTATTTCAGCCAGAATATTCCCCCACATATGTTTGGTTTAGCTGTTCCATCTAAATATGTTCAGTTTGTCCAAGTTTATTGCTTCCAACTTTACTGCTTCCCTCTGTCTCTTGGATTTTTAGGTGCATGTCTCATTAACATATACTTACTGATAGTAGTAACTGTTTAGCTAAAAAAGCTTTATTTCTTGTTGAGTCTCTTGCCTCACATCAACTTAAATTGTTAATGAAAATTACGTAAATGGAAAAAATTAACAGCAGATTTTTGCCTGTGGTTTGATTGCAAAGCACACTTGCAGGAATTACAGACCTCTTCTTGTCTTCAGGAATTTGCTTTTTCAGTTTATTTTGTAATCAGACCCAGTTTGCCTTTACATTTGATAGACTCTATGGGAAGAATGTAGGCATAGGGGAAGCTTTCTTTGCATGGATTTTCTTCAGTGTTCATCTTGCACAAGAAGAAACAACAGGACACAATGCTTTTTTTATGTCACAATAATTTCTACATCAACTAGCAGCTGAACAATTTTAACTGTTTTGTCATGTGGATTAAGGCATACAAATAAGGAGCAGATGACACTTAAAAATTAAACTGCAAAACATATTTTTAAGGAGAGAATCCAATCTGAAAAATGAGCTGGAAGCAAAATCTCTTCAAACAAGGCTTATTTTTAGATTCTGAACAGATGTTAAGGAGTACATACTCGATAAAAAACATACTCAACTGCTGCTACTTTTCCTACTGATACGTCTGGCACAAACATAGCTTCACCATCATGGTTTAAATCTTCAGAAGATTCACGGAAACTTTATTTCAAGTATTTTTAAAATGTGATGCTGTTATGCAGAGTCTTGGTAATACTTCCCAGTACCTGAACATTCATAATTTTGATTTCTTAATGCTCCTATAGAAGACCTTTGGGTGTATTTGCCACCTGTGAAGATCAGACTCAAACTTTACTTATTAGCAGAATAGCAATCAGCATTTTTTCCCCACTTAATTTGTTTAAAATACCAGTAATATGTAGAATATGTTTTTTATTTAGTTTGTTAGAGAGAGAACTAACCTACACCAAAACTGAATGGTGTTGTAACTCAAAACAGAAATCAAAATATATTTATTCTATGGATTTTTATTCCTGATGTGACCACCTTTCATTAGTAATTGTTCATCTTTAACACTGGAAGCAGTATTGGTGCTGCTGCAATGCAAAGGGATAACATGAAGGTGTGTGTTAAGAAATTACACTAAATGTGGCATATATATTCTTTAGCACTTATCTTATTTCTGGTCTAATTATTTTTCTGCTGCTTTTCCATTACAGGAGACTCAGCAGATATGTCAGGTAAGGGAAATAAAATTTTAACATCTTCAGGTGTAGTTAGCTATCCTAGTAGCTGTCTACAGCTTTATAGAGCAATAAGTTCATTTTTAGTTTATTAAACCCTGTGTCAGTCATACTGCTGTCAGCACTGGATATAAACCACAACAACTCAGAAAACTGGAAATGTAGAAACAATTAAAATGTTAGAACACACTTAAAAACTACTATTTTTGTTGTCATATATTCCCTTCTTGCTGCCCAGTGATTAGTGAGTTCTGATACATACTGCTGCTGTAGCATTCCTATGTACACTTCCAGGTTTTATGGACATGTTGGGGCTGACAATTAATATTTGGTTTAGACAATTGAGTATCATTTTAAATATGTATTTCTAAAGTAAATTCCATTGAGGAGGCCTAGGTGACTGAGTGAAAAAACAACTCACCCTTCACATTTACGTATGATTGTCGTGCAGTTATTACCACTGATCCAAAATGCTTGTTATGATGTCAGTTTATTTTTTTTTCCTGTATCATTTTGGGTCTTTGACAGTTTTGACTGAGCTTTTTTTTTTTATTAATCAATTGTTTTTTCAATTGTTACCTTAAAAATTAATCACCATCATGTATGAGTGAGTTCATTGTTGAGCAGCCATAACTGTCTTGTGACACATCTTCAGAGATGCATAAATGTATGTGTATATGTAACTAAAAAGTGTAATAATCTTCATGTGCACCTAAAGCTTGTTCTGTGAAGAACAAATGTACAGTGGCATTTTTAATGTGTGTTGACTTCTTTTAAATATGCCAAATTGTGCTTGCTCTAAGGATGGGAGGAAGAATATAGGTACCTTTTCCTGCACTTCTAAACTGTATAAAAGAAGCAGTGATGATATGGTTGTTTATATGAAAGAACATCTCTAGTCCTGCATATAATGCCTGGAGACTTTCCCTCTCTCACTTGCCTTCCTACTGCAACTTCAGTTTGAGCTTGTGTATAATACTAAATCCTGTTGTCACTGCCTGAAACCAGCACTCTTACTTTTTTTTCTTCTTTATGGAACCATTAGTCTGGAATCCAAGCTGCTGCTTGCCTTCATTAGAGAGTAACAGTTTCACTTAAAATTTATCAGTGGCTATTTGGCACCTTTCTTGCTGACAGCTTAGGCTTTTCTAGATCCAGTTTTCTGTTGTCTACAGTGATGCAGGTGTTCTTGAAGCAGTAGTTAGGCTGGAATGGCAAATTAAGTTTCATAATGACTTGGTAGAGATTTGCTTCATCATACTTGAAGGTACCTTTTTATCCTACCAGTCCATTTATCTAACTTCTCCCAGAAGGACTTGACACCTTAGGAAAATCTCTCCTGTGAGAGCAGAGGAGCTGGAGTATTCCACAACAGGACGCAATGGCAGGACAGAGGCGTTCAGAACACCATCAGGGAGGAGGACTTAAGAGTCCACTTTCTCTACCCTGAAAATCTCAGTCTGAAACTTTTTGTGTCAGTTCTTATTCATGAAATCAAGGTGAAAGTTTCTGTCTGCCACACAAAAGAAAAATTTTGGCTGAGGTTCTAGGGGAGATGCACAGGTCAAGGGCAATATGGAGTTCTACCAAGGGGAATGCTGAAGAGGAAGAAACAGTCCAGAGCCATAATAAACCTTCCCCTTTCCTCAGCTTTCCATAAGGACAGCAAAGAGTTTGCTGAAAATGTTGAGACTAACAGTCTTACTTGTTGCTAACCCCTGCTCTTTCTGTTTCAATGCCATCCCTGTACCATACTGTAGTACCTTTCAAAATGAGTTGATAACAGCATGCTGGTGCCATGAGAGGAAATTCCAGTGGGAAACAGAAAAAATTAGAAAAGATTGCTCTAAAGACTGTTCTAGAGCAGCTGTGAAATTGTGAAACTTGGTTTCGTGTGGCTAAAGCTTTACCTTGGTCCCTGTGCCTACTGTTTCTCATTTAATCACAGCTGATTAGAAACACAAAGTATGGAGCTGAAATAGAATTTAGTTTATGTGAATCTGGTTCTACAGCAATAACCAGTCACCTCCAGACTGGGCAGTCATGTTTGCTAGACATCAGATGTGAAGAAGTTGGAGAGAAAATCTTACTGACCTGGAAGTGCCCTAGATGCTATTCAGAGATTGCAAACTGTAGATGGATGGCAAGGTCTTTGGAGAAGGAAAAAAAAAACCCCAACCTATTTATAATAGAAAGGATCACTTACAGTAGTAGCATGGAAAGATGGTTCTTACTGCAGAGAACTTGCAGTCTAAACAATGCAAACTAAATTAAATACCCTGGATATTTTATATCAGTAAGCAAGCTGGTTATTCAGCTGACATTCTCCTAAGAGAGCATGCATTTCAGACAGATGGCCACTTTGTAGAAAAGGAGATTTTGGCCTTGCACTGTAAACTAATTTCTCTGTAGCCATCGGTTGTCCAAAAGCCCCACGTAGAAATGACATTCTGGACGAGCTGTTCTATTTATGAAGGTGTTTGAGTTTTACTAGGAGAAAAACAGGAGAAGACAGCTTGTTTTCAGAGTTTCTGCTGTGCCTCAGAAGTCTAGTAACAGGTTAAGCAAAGTTTTCAGATCCAGTAGTGTAACGAGGCAATCTTCTTAGTCCTACTTAATGATCCTGTTTGCCATGAATTGGTTTCCAAAGGGAGGCCAAAATCTCCTCTCTCTCTCTTTCTCCCTCTCTTTCTTTTTTGTTTTGTTTTGTTTATTTTGTTTGACCAGAACACTTTTATTTGTCTTATTAAAAAGTACTAACTGCTTCAACAAGCAAATCCTTGGACATTTTCAACAATGCAGACTCATGACTTGCTTGTATATTTGTGTAGCTACAGCTCCTTCTATTCACGTGTGGGATGCAATGAACAAGCAGACGCTGTCAGTACTGCGGTGCTACCACTCGAAGGGTGTTTGCTCAGTCAGCTTCAGTGCCACTGGCAAGCTGCTGCTCTCCGTAGGGCTGGATCCCGAGCACACCATTACCATTTGGAAGTGGCAGGAAGGTAGGATGTGTTTATATTGTTAGGGGTGTGTTGGTCTGAGTCAAGAGTAACTGGAGCATAAAACGACCAGCAGACTAAAAATTATTGCAATAAATACTGTGCACTATGCACTGTACAAGAAGAGGTAAAATAAATGTACTACTTGTTTTAGTAACTGCTCAATGTATCTCCTTTGGAACTGTTGTGTAAAGATCAAGAGAGTTCACTGATTTCCAGTTAGAATAATTAAAGAAAATGGTGGTGGTGGTGCTATTACTGTTTATTATTGATGATGATGATGATGATTGTTGTTGTTGTTGTTGTTGTTATTATTATTATTATTATTATTATTATTATTATTATTATTATTATTATTATTATTTCAGCCTTTGCTTACTTTGCTGCTTGGTAAACTCTCTTTATAAAATCTTTTTTGCTCCCAAAAGAAAACTTTTATTCTTCTCTGTTCTTATTGTTCTCTAAAGTCTGATGTCTGACTGGGTGGTTGTACTCCTTAAATTATTCCCCCAAACTTGTGCATTGCAGAAATGTGTTGCCAGTACAGCTCCTTTATGCAGCTTTGTAACTGGTGTCCTGAGCTGTACTAGATGTTTTCAGTTATCTTTGATCTGGGTTCATTATTTATATATAAATAATATAATATTTCATATATTATAATAAATATATGAAATATATTTATATTATAAAGCAATTTGGTCAGCTCCTTTCCTAGTCTTAGGGGTTTTATTTCCTCTCTCTTCAGAGGTTCCTGTTGATTAGCTAGTGTCTCTCAGAAAGATCAGATACCAAGTTAATAAAAAATGATCCTTCACAGCCTGTTCTGCTGGATCCTGTGGGGATGGCTGCAATGTCAGTGGTGTATTTAGACAGTCTCAGGTGGTACAGAGGATGGGTGGGAAAAGCCCATGCAGCGATTCTCTGCTGTCCCAGTCAGAAGGTGCCCATGCTTGTTCTTAGGAGCTGATGCAGATCTACGATGGGAGCTAAGGACCCAGCTGGAGGAGTCTTCATATGGGTGACATTTGAACACCTCTGTAGAGGCTGGAAAAGCATTTGCTTTGATTCTGAGCCTGCATGTAAGAAAGTCAGTTTCTGCATTTTCTGCAGCAAGAAGAAAGTTTTCTGACTTTGGAAAATTGTGTAGAGAAGTCAGTCGTTAGTCTCTTGTCATCTGTCCAGAGTGGGATTTTCACAGGGCTTGTAGGAGGTGAAAACTTAATCAGGTCTGAGCTCCTACTCTTTTATAGTCCTGGGAAAATAAATAATTCTAAGTAGATGGGACCTTCAGTAGGTGCTTTGCTACACTTTGCTACTGGGTCTTACTAATTATTTCTTTTTTAAAATTACGTCTTAATTTAGTATTAATTTAGGAGCAGTTTGTGCTGTGCTTCCTTATTTGTGTCATCTTGGATGACTCCTCATTCTCCAGAGTTTTTATCTTTTCTTTTAACCATAAATGCATATTTTTTCTTCAATAAATCCCAAATCTCCATTCTCCTCCTGCCAGGTGCCAAAATCGCCAGCCGAGCTGGTCATAACCAGCGTATATTTGTAGCAGAATTCAGGCCAGATTCAGACACTCAGTTTGTTTCTGTGGGAGTAAAACACGTGAGGTTCTGGACCCTGGCTGGAAGAGCTCTCCTCAGTAAAAAAGGGCTGCTGAGCTCCATAGAAGATGCCCGGATGCAAACGATGCTGTCTGTAGCTTTTGGAGCGGTATGTACCTTAACACACCCTTTTACAATGCATGAAATCAAACTGGTTTTTACTCTTCTACCTTTAATCAGCTCAATGAGGCTTTTCTAACCTGCTAATGAGTGTGCCAGTTGTTTCACTGAACTCTGTTGAGCATTACTAATACTAATTTTCCAACAGTTTCTAATAGTTAGAACTAATACCAGCTTTCTTTAGAACAAAGAAGAAAAAAGAGCAGGGATTTAAATGTTTGCAGAAGAAACAAGCACATATGCTTTGGACTGATAGTACTCTGCTTGGTATTTAATCTGGATAAACCAGAACTGACTCTGGAACCAAACAGCAGAAATGAGACTGATTGTATGCCCTCCTGGGGGTGATTGAGTTACAGTCTGTATGCATTGCTACTCATGAGTGATCTGACAGCAGCATTGTCCTGAGGCATTTATGAACATCTATGGCTGTTAAACAGTAGGGTTTTGCTTTGTGTTGGTTTTGGGGTTTGGTTTTGGTTTGGGGTTGTTTTGACAGATGCAGGCCTTGTTGCCTTTGCAGCAGCTGCTCTGTAGGAACCACACTCATGGCTCCAGCTGGGCAGAGAGCCACAGATTTCGTTTGTCAAGTGGAGCTTCTCTTACATAGTGTGTGTTGCTGCCCTGCTTGCTGATCTGCATGTTGGGTCCGTGCTGAACTGACTCTTGATTTTGATTTTTAACATTCTAATTGGCCTGTGGTTTCATTGTTCATGAGACTTTTTCCAGAGTGGTGCCTGTTACTGTGAAATGTCGAAACTGTTGTTGGTTTTTGCTTTTTTACCCCAGTTTGCACACCTGATAGGCTGAAAACATAGATAACCCTGTGGCTGAGGCTTACAACATCGCAAGTCTTGCAGTGCAGAGCCTGTTAGCTACAAGAAAACGTTTCAGACTTGAAGAAATAATGTAGTAGCTCATTGTTTTGTCCTTACAGATCCTTACTACCCCTCCTACAGTTTGCTCTTGTACAGCAACAAATAAGAGTAATGTAGCCTAAAGCAAATGGTGATGTTCTTAATTTCTGAATATTTTTCTTCCTGACTTACTCAGAATGAGATGATAAGTATACTTTTCCCCTTTTCAGAATAACTTGACGTTTACAGGTACTATCAGTGGAGATGTTTGTGTTTGGAAAGATCATGTCTTGATACGAATTGTGGCCAAAGCTCACAATGGACCTGTTTTCACAATGTATACCACACTGAGAGATGGCTTGATTGTTACAGGAGGCAAAGAAAGACCGTGAGTCACCTTTTTTCTGCATGCACGTGTGTTCTTTAAAAAGGGCCTGGATTCATTTTGTCTAACACTAGGCAGTTGGGACATCAAAGCTGGAAGAGTAGTCACTTTTGGATCACTAAATAGGTGGTAGGAACAAAGGTAGCCACCCCTTCTGAAGTGCAGGCAAGCCCACACAGGTTTTGCTTGGCTGTAGGGGATGTTTAGTCTCTTGTTGTGGGATCGTGTGATCACAGTCAAGAGTCTCTAGGATCCTGACGTGCCTTCCCAGAGTCTAGGGGATTGAATCAGAATCTAAATGCTCCACAAGGAGTTCTTAATTTTAACTTCTAGATAACAGTCATCTCCCTAAAGCACACATGTAAGCTTCTTCAGGCATTTTATAATGACTTCACATTATTTTGGTTGAATAAAGTATAAAATAAAGTATGGGATACATTATGAGTTATACTGTATCAGGTAATGTTTCTCCAAGTACAAATACAGAATTGTCGAAGACATGGCATGGTTTTCCCTCCTTAAGCTGAACATTTGTTGTTGATGTCAGGGCAGTAAAATGCATCTCTCTCCCATTTCCCTCAACTCTTGTAATTTCTGCCTGTCTTAATAGCAAATGGCAGTTTGTTCACACACCTAACTGCTTCTTTGGCTGGACAAATTCCCCAAGAGCTACGAATTCAGACTAAGCTGAGCAACCATCTTTCAACTTGTTCTGTAAAGCAGTACAACGAGGACTTTGAATCACTATTTCTTGCTTAGTTAGGAGGCTTAGCATGTTACCATCACCTGCTCAGTAAAAACAAGTGGAATTTTTAATGATTTAAAACATACTAAAATGCTCTGTTTGCATTACATTACATTAAGTAATATAGCTCTTCCATACATTTATTGCCTGTTTTTTTGTGCCAGCCATTATATTCATGGCTGTTTCTGATTTCTTTCTAGTTCAAAGGAAGGAGGAGCAGTTAAGCTGTGGGATCAAGAGCTGAAACGATGTCGTGCCTTCAGACTAGAGACAGGGCAAATGACAGACTGTGTTCGCTCTGTCTGTAGAGGCAAGGTAAAGAAACCATCATGTCCTTAAAGTAAAGCTTATAAATTGTGGATTGCTCTGTAGCATCATATATATAATTAGTATTTGAAATGAAATGTTGAGCTAGATGGTGCCTACAATTGATTTTACAGCAGAAAAAAAAAATCTAGTTTGAGTGATCTTAGTTTTACTTACGTTTTCTGTATATATTTTTATCTAACACAAAAGATCTCTCTACTCCTCTCTTCACACTTCAAATATCTGACTTAGAAGCCCTAACTTTACTAGCATTGTGACTTACATACAGCTTTGTACTTCAGTAAATCAGAGGGGCTTAAAAAATAAATTCTCTCGGTTTATTTCATGACTTGATTTCAGCAAACCTTCTTAACAGAACTGTAGCTTTGGATTATATCTTTAGTATTGTTGCTGTATTACATCAGAGGTAACTGTCTCACTGCTATTCAAGGGGAAGATTCTTGTTGGGACAAGAAATGCTGAAATAATCGAAGTTGGAGAGAAAAATGCTGCATGTAACATTCTAATTAATGGTCATATGGATGGACCAATCTGGGGCCTAGCAACGCATCCTTCCAGAGACTTTTTCCTTTCTGCTGCAGAAGATGGCACAGTAAGACTCTGGGACATTGCTGAAAAGGTAGGTGTTGGAGTTTAGTTGTTGTTTGGGAGGGGAGAAAAGTGAAAGTCCTAGACTTGTGGTGGTATTGAGGACTTGAAACTTGTTTTTTTAATGTATTCTGAGAATAATCCAGCTGATAGTGGCAACTGTTAGCATAAGGTACTTTAGAAATATGAATTATTTTTGAAATCTGAACAAACAGAAACATTTACTCTTCTGGGGTTTTATTTCTTCACAGAAGATGCTGAACAAAGTCAGCTTAGGACACGCAGCTCGTACTGTCTGTTACAGCCCAGAGGGCGATATGGTAGCTATTGGCATGAAAAATGGAGAATTTATTATCTTGCTTGTGACCTCTCTAAAAATTTGGGGGAAAAAAAGGGACAGAAGATCAGCGATTCAAGATATCAGGTCAGAAAACATCATGGCTTTGCATATTGTAGTGTCCTAGAAATCTGTCTTTTGATTTTTCAGAATCCAATTTTATGTTCTGGGGAGCATTGCAATTGTATTTCAGAGAGCTGGCATCAAGGAGTGAATTGAGGTGTTTGTGTGATGACTCTGATACCAGGAATGAAAAGGGAAGGAAGGAGGTGCATGAAGGTCAGAGATAGCAATCAGTCAAAAAGTAGGGAGCCCCATAGGGGGAGTGTCAGGTGATGCTGCCAATGATTACTTAAAATGGGAAAGTAAATAGGCAGTAGGAAGAGACCATCCTAATCAGGGGGTGAATGAAGTGTAAGAAGGAAGAGGGTGAGGTGATGTACAGGAGGTGAAATAAGATCTGAAGTTCCAGATGAAACTGGGTTGTGAGAGACAATGGGAATGCCTGTCTGTCCGTTTGCTCTCTGTTGTGTTTTGTTAGAAAGGAGTTAGCAGAAGTAGAGTGGAGGACAAGACTCTTCCTTCTGTGAAAAGTTGTGTTCAACTAGAGGAAGCTTCTGGAAAGCTTGAGTCAGATGAGTGGGAGAAATACGAGCAGCCCAGCAATGAGGGACCTTGCTGCAGGAAAGCAGGAGAGCCCTCATAGGAAGGAGTTAGGAGGTTGCTGGAATCAGAAAGCTGTCTCAAGGAAATAGCAGAAATAAAGAAGCTCCCTGGTAACTTGAAAGGTGCTGTGAGGTTTTTGTTCAGCTCAGGAAGCTACCGAGTTAGAGAGGAAAATTGGAGGAAAGAAACCACTGTGCAAAGATATACTGGGCAGATGAAAGGTTTGATTTCACATCTTTTTATTCAGTACATTCAATCTAGAAGGCCTGGCTTTTCTTCATTTACAGCATTGAATTTTTCTAGTTGTAGCCTTCCAAGTATAGCATGAGAGAGTCAGTCATCAGGGGCATGTCACAGTATTGTTGCTGAGATGGTACTGAGATCAGCTCGTGAACAGAGTTACTCCAAAGATGGTCCCAGTTAATCTCTATGTGATGGCTGTATCAAAATCATTGCCACCTTCTACTGCATATTATGTTCCCTGAAGGTTTTATTTCAGAAGTTACTTTGCTTAGCAGACAAAATACTCTGCCTCCCTCCATAGTTCTGGGTAGCAGATACTTGAAATGCAAATTGACCTGTGCTTTTCAGATATTGATTGGAAGCTGCTGCAAGAGCCAACCTTGCTCATAAACCCCTCTTATCTGTTCAGGTTTAGCCCAGACTCTCGTTACCTAGCAGTTGGTTCCAGTGAGAATGCTGTGGATTTTTATGATCTGACTTTGGGTCCTACACTGAATCGAGTCAGCTATTGCAAAGATATCCCAAGTTTTGTGATCCAGATGGACTTCTCTGCAGATAGCTGTTATCTCCAGGTATCAGCCATTACCATTGTTCAAGATAATGAATGGGAAGCATAGTCATGACAGATCCTGTGCAAGTATTCTCCTTTGACAGCTGCTGAATTTTGTAATGAAACATTGGAGCAGTGGGTTACTGTCACTGGTCTATCACTTTGTTGTAGTGGTAAGTGGATGATGAAGAGAGTTGTCCTGGATATTAAGTACAAGAAATAGGCATAGAAAGGAGAAACTGGTTTCAAAATCACTGTAATATGCCTCCCTGCCTTTTTACCTCTGTGATATTCAAAGAGGAAGGAGTACAGTCTATCATTCTGTAAGCACCAGGGACCTGTCAAATCTTCATATCCCTGGCCAGAATGGTAGCACTGCACATTGTTACTGTGCTAGCCTTCTTTGAGCAGCACGGGGATCATGGTGCTACAACTCCCAGCCACAGGGCTCCAGATATTTCTTAAAAATTGAAATGAAGTTGGCATGCTTTGCTTTCTATGCTTTGCTCACATCTGAGGGGCAGGAGAAGCTTCTCTCTCTGTCAAATCAACATCTGCAGACTGAGGGGTACCTTTGTGTCAGCTTTAAAGATGGGAGTTTATTTTACCTTTTTTTAATATGCACACATACACACCAAGACACACAATATAGAGAATTAGTATGTGCAGGATCCGAGATGTGTCAGTTACTTTTTTAGTAATTAGACATTTTAGATTAGACAATTTAAGGTTTCTTATGCTTTCTCACTATTGCTTTATGCTAATGTGGATTTCTGAGAATTTTCAACTCACTGAGGAAGTTTTTTTAAAAGCTAAGTAACTTAAGGAGCAAGAAAATGCTTTTCAAAGCCCTGTAAAACTACATATTCATCTTTTCAGACAAGTTTGTGTATTATAAATTCTTTGTGGTCATCTCAAAGGTCTCTACTGGGTCTTACAAAAGGCAAGTCTATGAAGTGCCTTCAGGAAAACAGCTTGTGGACCAGGCTTTGATTGACAGAATTACATGGGCCACTTGGACAAGGTAAGTGATTCACAGCTTTATACCTGTTAAAACACTTGTGACTTCCAGGAGATGCACCTGCTGTTTAGAAGTATTTTTCATCCCTTTGTTCAGTCAGGTATTTTCTGTTAACACATCCCTCTGCTCTGGCAGCAGCTCAGGTAAGTACAGCACAGCAAGAGGCAGCACACAGCAGAGTCCTTCAGCAGAACCTGAGCTGTCTGACTGCTGAGGACACCAGATAAAGGCTGATCTCCCTTGTGTACGTGTGCCTTTCTGCTTGCTGGGTATCTCCATCTCCCTTTGATCTGCCTCTGGCAGCTGCAGTGTTTGGTGGCACTGTGCAAATTACCAGGAAGGACTGAGCTGTTGGCTTCAAAATCACAGAATCACAGAGTCACAGGGGTTGGAAGGGACCTCCAGAGCTCATGGGGTCCAACCCCCTGCCAAAGCAGCTCCCCAGCTCATATTGCACAGGGCGGCGTCCAGACGGGGCTGGAATCTCTCCAGAGAAGGAGACTCCACACCCCCTGGGCAGCCTGTCCCAGGGCTCCCTCACCCTCACTGGGGAAAAGTTCTTCCCCATGTTGGTGTGGAGCTTCCTATGCTCCAACTTGCAGCCATTGCCCCTTGTCCTGTCCCCACAGACACTGAAAAGGGGCTGGCCATTTCCCCTGCATCCCATCCTTCAGATATTGATAAACATTAATCAGGTCCCCCCTGAGTCTTCTTCTCTCCAGGCTGAACAGCCCCAGCTCAGTCAGCCTTTCCTCACAGGGGAGATGCTCCAGGCCCTTCATCATCTCCATAGCCTCCTCTGGACTCTCTCCAGGAGATCCCTGGCTGTTTGATCCCAGGGAGCCCAGAACTGGACACAACACTCCAGGTGGGGCCTGACCAGGGCAGAGCAGAGGGGGAGGATCCCCTCCTGTGACCTGCTGGCCACACTCCTCCTGATGCCCCCAGGATCCCACTGGCTCTCTTAGTCCCCAGGGCACACTGCTGGCTCATGGCCACCCTGTCACCCACCAGGGCCCCCAGGTCCTTCTCCACAGAGCTCCTCTCCAGCAGGTCACCCCCAGCCTGTACTGATACTGATGGTTATTCCTCCCCAGGTGCCAGACTCTCCACTTGCTTTTGTTGAACCTCATCTGGTTTCTCCCTGCCCAAAAATAGCAATCTGGGGGTAAGAGTTCAGGGGAAGCTAAAACATACCACAACATGCAGAGGTGATACAAGACCGGCTTAGCTAGAGTATTACACTAATGGTATCTGTATATTAAAGTTGCCATTAACATTTGCATATTAAAAGGTATTCAGGATACTCTTAAATATCTTAAAATTATTACATTTCATTCAAAATAGACTTAGAAATTGTATGAAGAATTATACCAGGTTTTGTTGCACACTGAAATAATGTATTTTATATTCTATGCAAGTCTGATTTCCTGTGCCTTATTTCAGGCTCCTTGCCCTCCTTTCAATTATTGTTAGCACCCTCAGACAAAAATTGATAATAAGTACTTGAACATTTCCTCATATGAACCACTTTGACCAATAATCTGACTTTTTGCTATAAAACATGTTTAAAACTTGGAGCTTTTCAGAGGGCTCTGGAAAAACTCATTTTCCTAGCTTTATGGTCTCTGGGTAATCCATTTTTGTCACCTCTTTGATATGAAAACAAGAAACCTGTGTCTTCTGACCCAGTTCAGTAAGTGTGAAGTAAAGAATTCCTTTTTAAATGCCATGTGATCTGGGGGGAAAGAAGCACAGAAACATTCCCAACCCTATTAAGAAATGATGAAGTGCTTTTTCTTGTGCATTCTTGGAGGTAAGCATGTACATTGCAAGCAGGGCTGAATAAAATGCAGCTATTCACAAGGCTTTCTAAAGGAAATGTTCAATAAATGCCTGGTTTGGAATCTAAAGGTAATTGTTTTCTGTCTAGGACAATTTCTCTCTCTCTCTCTGTGTATGTGTGATTATAATGAAGAATCTTCTTTGGACTCCAGGAAACTTTACATCTGATCCATGTGAAAATGTTACAGAATCAACACAATATAGTTATAAAGAGAAAACACATATTTTTTATTTTCCAAGAGCTGAAGCATATTTATCTAATGCTATGACATAATAATGGTTTAAATTGTCTTTATTCATTTTTTTTTTTCCACAAATGCTTCCCTGGACAGTGTTAGTCCTCACCTGTGCTTCCCAGTGTTGTCATGGGCCATGTTATTTTGGAACTTCTATCACTGAATCCGTTTCAGAGGCAGTTATGGAATGGTATAAAACTACTTCCAGAGTAACACCTATGATAGATGTGCCTGTGTAGGAATAAAGTGCAAAAATTACGTTTTTATAAACCCAGTTACCATATTGAGAGCTGCTTCCTATTTCCTTACTCTGCTGGCTTTGCTCTGGTTTTCAAAAGAATCTCTTGCTCTTCTGTTTCAGTGTTCTTGGGGATGAAGTAATTGGAATCTGGTCCAGACATGCTGAAAAGGCTGATGTGAACTGTGCCTGTGTCTCTCACTCGGGAATCAATCTCGTAACCGGCGACGATTTTGGCATGGTCAAACTCTTTGACTTCCCATGCCCTGAAAAATTTGTAAGAACTCATTTTTTCCATTGTTACAACAACTAGTACTGTTAATATTCTTGTACTGTTTCTCTAGGAGAAATTGTAGCTTTTTTTAATGTATCTATGTAACTTAAGCTCTGTACTCTCATTAGCCTGCTTCACCCCAACGTTTCCCTACTGTTTGGTGCAGTAGCTTGTGTTACAAGCTCTTGTAGGTGTTCATCACAGAACAGTTTGGGTTGGAAGGGACCTTAAATAACATCTAGTTCCAACCCCCTTGCCATGAGGGGGTTGTCCCCATAATACTGCCTGCCAGTCAGCATTAGCATCGTGCCTTCATACTGGAAATCTCAAAGCCCTGAAGTTTTTTTTTCATCTGCAGTGCAAAGCTTCACTTGACAGATGAGGAAGACAGCTGGTAATTTTAGTCCCATCTGTGTATTTCCATGGGTGGAGAGTTCACAGATTTGTCACTAGCACTTGGATTATCAATTTTTCAGGGTTTGAGGCTGCATGGTGTAAACTGCCCACACACTTACAATGAAAATATTTCTTTCAGTGTCAGGAATTTCACTCAGAATTCAGAGGTTAGTGGTGGGACAAGAGAGTATTTCATACAATTGTGTCAGCTTGCACAGTGTTGCCAATTTGCAGGTGCCATCTCATTTGGTAATGACTTAATCTGCATTGCAGCTCAGTAGTGGTTCTCCCTCAGAAAGTCTTTCATGTCTGAAAACCTATGTAACATTCTGAACTATAGAAACTCGTGGTGCAATGAAAAGCTAGCTAAACACACACATGCCTTGTTTGTATTAGGAGTCAAAGGATTTAGACTCTCACTTTACCATTATTATTGTTGGTTTTGTTGTTTTGGGTTTTTTTCAGGCAAAACACAAGCGATTTTTAGGTCACTCTGCCCACTTAACCAATATTCGATTCACAAGTGGAGACAGATACGTGGTCAGTGCTGGAGGGGACGACTGCAGGTATGTATCTTTTCCCTGACCATCAGAAAGTGCACAGCACTGGGCACTCACAGTCCATGGTGTAAAGCACAAGGTCAGAGTATTCATCTTTTTATCTGTGTGTTTGTATAGGAAGAAAAGGGTATTTGCAAGAGAGTAAATAGCCCAGATTTTCATGTGAACAGTTAGGATTTAATAAATCACATTTTGTTTACACCTCTATTCAGACTGCTGTACTTCAGCAGAAGTTCTTCTTTTGCCTGAACTAGCCATTTCTTTTAGCAATGTTGTAGTCTTTTATGTCTCATATTGAGTATCTTTTTGAAACCACAGCCTGTTTGTTTGGAAATGTGTGCATATGCCTCACTGAGAGGGACGTGGAGACGTGCACAGAGGACGCTGCATGAAGTACCAGGCATGAAATACCCAGGATTGCAATGTGACATTCTGCTGTGCCCTGCATGCGTAAGAAATGGTGCTGATCCAAGACCCAGAGCAATCTGGCTCTGAAAGACAAGGATCTAGAGTCTGTCAGAGGGATGGACTGCAACAAAGACACTGAGGCCGTTAAATCTGCTCCAGCGTCGGTTAATCCGGGTTTGTACTTCACTCACTGCCAGATGCTGCAAAGGAAACAGGTGGATAAAAAGCAGCAGCGAATTGTTAATCAATGTGCAGTTGCACAGTAAGATCCTGGGGTTTTAATCAAGAGATGTTATTTCTGACCTAGTGCTGTACATTGATCTATTCTCAGCATGAATGTTTCTCCTTTAAGTTTTGAGGTCTGAACATCGTTGGGAAAAAAAGAGTATACCATATTTTATTACTGAAAGAAACCATATATTAACTCTTAAATAGATAGTATTTTAATAAATGTTTAATTATTATAACGGAAATTATATTTCTATGACTAGTCAAAAGGAAACATCATCTGGTGAAGCAGCAAATAAGGGAGCTGATTCCTTAGGACTTAAATATTTCTGTATTTAGAGGCCTGGGTCACAGTCATGTCTGGTGAAAGCCTTTGGATATGCATGATCTTCATGGCTAATTTAGTGTTTTTGTTGCACTTAAACATTAAATTAGTTCTGTGAGCAACAATAGATTTGCTCACTTTGCGAGTGCCTTGCCCACAACCTAAAAGTCTAACTCCAATTTTTGCCTTGTGAATAAAAGTGTTCTCAGTGGAAGAGAGATTATTGCTGTGTTACTTGACTGGGCTGTTAGCCTCTGTGCTGGAAGTGTGGAGTAGGGCGAGGATTTTATAGTCCTCCTGATTGATAGAGCTTGGGATGTCACCAGTTGCAAAAATAGAATTTCATAGCAATAGGAATTGATTTTATTTTCTCAGCATCATGGGGGGATTCAGAGAGAGTATAAACTTTCAAATGTGTTATTTTGTACATTTGAACTTTTTAACAGAGCTAGGACTAGCTGGGAGAGTTCTCTGCTCAGATTTCTCTCCTGATTGTAAAAAGTGTCCAACCATCTGCTTCTTCAAATGGACCTGCTGCCACCTGG
The DNA here is from genome assembly GCA_020800305.1 of Porphyrio hochstetteri. Taxonomy (NCBI): domain Eukaryota; kingdom Metazoa; phylum Chordata; class Aves; order Gruiformes; family Rallidae; genus Porphyrio; species Porphyrio hochstetteri. Next base: position 3,469,857 of record CM036908.1, read on the forward strand.
AGCATCAGTGCATTTCTTCTGTCCTGTAACATCGTGGGGCCTCTGAGCTGACAGAGCATCTCTGTCACACCAAAAGCCTGAACAGAGCTCTGGGGGGGCGGTTCCACCAGCTGTTTGGCTGCATCAGGTCACAGAGATACATCACAGACTGAACCTGGTTTGTAACCAGCGCAGTTAATTGTCATGCAGCATGGAAGGCACTAATTATCAGCACTACTCGTAACGACATGCTGCTTGAACGTGAAGCTCTTTCCCCTCCGTGAGCCGGTGCTGCTTTAGCAGTGGCGTTGCTTTAGGTCAGGCAGCAGGCTCTGGTAGTGCTCAGCTCTTCCATCCTCTTATGCCAGGTAAATGTGAAAAAGAAATAAACCTCATCTCTTCTTGTTCAGCATCTGGGGAGCATGGTGGGCACAGAGGGGCAATGGGAGGGCTTGCACATGGTGGAGAAGAAAAGTTAATGAGCCAGACTTTGTGCTCTGTTACACCCAAAAAGGCTTGTTAGGTGCTACACGGAGCCAGTTACCCAATGGTCTCAGATAATATATTGTATATATCAAACTATAACAAATATTTATTGTGAAGAAATTGATGAACTAAGCAGTTACCAGGTTTCTCACCATGATCGTTCTTGGCAGAGTCTTGCCAGTCATGCAGCAGCTGCTCTACAGGAGCAAAACTCTACAGACTGGGTTATGAGTGCCCAGGGAGATCTTGTCAGGAACATGTCTGACTTCAGAGGAATTCCATGTGAGAACTGAGATTAGATCTGATCAGTCCCATAACCTTGTTTCCTGCCTGCCTGTTTTATATGAACATCAGTGTCTGGCATTTAAATCTTTCCTATGCCAGGGAAACCAGTTGTGGTATGCTGTTCTGTAGCTGTGATTCTCTCTCTTACTCAACACATCTGTGCAGGACTTCTTGGCTTGGAGTAAGATTTGTCCTGCCTCTCTTTTAAAGTTGCCTTTCATGGGTTCAAGTTGGCTGGCTGTTAAGAGCTCCCTCATAGTCTGTCCTTGTCAGATAGCCACGTCTAAGTCCAAATTTTTCTGCCTCTTTGAGTTTTCCCTTCCAAATCCTAGGCTCAGTGTCTCCCAGCCTCATGATCTTTAGGGCTTCACCCAATGAAGGAGGTACGTGGGCAGTCAAGAGGTTTGTTCCTTGCATCCCCCATCACTGGTCATGTCATCTTCTCCCTCCTTCTACCTGCTTCATTAATGCTGTGCCTCTCACTGCTACTCATCCACTGGTGCTCTTGCCCCAAGGAATCTCAAACACCCCGCCAGCGGTGAAGTGCCACTGAGGGGCTGACAGGAGAACAGCAGCAGGGCTGCGCTGGGTGGTGATGGGCTGGTAGCTGCAGTGTGCAAGTCTGAGCTTCCAGACCTCCCTGCTGCTTCTTCCCTCTTCCAAACCCCGCTGCTGCGGCCAAGGGCTGGATCGGGAGCTGGAAGCTGAGGAGCTCTTCAGAAAGGAAACTACCAGCCTCATTCCTCCTGCCGCAGCCAGGACGGGAAGCTGGTGTTTGCCCTGGCACAGCGCTCAGTGGTTTGCCAGGTACAGCGGGGTCAGCCAGCTGAGAAGGGTCATGAGCGTGGAGGGGTGAGTAGGTGAAGTTGTGCTGTCTTTCTCAGGACAGTCTGGAGCCTGTTGAGTAGGAGAAGCTGTGACTGCTGAAGGAACAGCTGGCTGCAAGCACAGCAGAAGATGGCAGCTTTGTGCTGTGCTTGTTACTGTGCCTCATCTGCTGTTTACACTAAATGCCACTGTAGTTGTTGCCACCCACACTTGAGGTGCGTGTGTGAGGAACTGGCTGCCTCCTGGTGACTGGGTGCTCAGCAGCCAGGGCAGAGGATGGACAAGGTCAGGGAGGAATGTGAAGGGACTTTGTTTGGAAGTGCCAGAGAGAAGAAATGCGGTTGGGGAATTCTGAAGCTGGGGAAAACCTTTTCTGTGGTTACACAGCACCAAGGAAGGGGAGGCAGAAGCTCTCTGTGGGATTTGCTTGCTCAGAGTGGGTGATTTTGTTCTCTAGCTTAATCGTCTTTCTAGCTTTCTTTCTGGCTGGCAGCAAACATCCCTGGGATCTTTTAAGTCAGCAATATTTTGGGGGGATAAAAGATAAACTTGATAAGTGGCTCAATAAAAACAAAACGAGAATTCACGTAAAATGACTGTGCTCTTGGAAGCTGTTGAAGGGGGCTTAGAGAAAAGAGAATGAGAGAAGGAAAACCCAGCTCCAAGGAGCAAACAAAAACTAGAAGTAAACACATTTAGAACTGAAAGCTGCCAGAGAGCAGGAACTGAGGAACACAGCTGAGATTAAGTCAGGGAGAACAAATTAGACTTGGAATCTTAATTTTTTTTTTGTTTTTTCTCAAGTCATCATAAATGACTTTCAGATTTGGATAGGGAAGGCAAGAGATACTGTAAAACTGAAGACAAAATGTTTCAGAAAACTAAGGCTGCTGTCTCTCTTGACCACTGAAGGAAGCATTCTGGTATCTTCTGGCTTCGCTCAGTGACCAAATATTAGCAAGATTCATTTCAGAACAGCCCTGAACCTCCTACAAGTCAGGTTAACGCTGACCTGGAATTGTGCCATTGGAAAGCAGACACGTGGCAAACAGGTTTTCACCTCCTGGACCTGCAGACCAGGTCGGAGGAAAGGACTTGAGCACCAAGAGCAGACTGAAGGCAGGTAGGAGTGGTGTTCAGAACTGCGCTCCGCTTCGCTCGCGCCGCCTGAGCCCCGCTGCTTCCCTTGCACGTGTGCCAAGGCCCACAGCCCTTCGGCAGGCCCTGAGCGCCTGCCCCGCTCCCCGCCTGGCACCCACGGTGCTCCAGTCTCTGCTTGCACGTGGATTTGTTGCACTTCTGTGCAAGGTGCCGCAGTGTGACGAGGGCAGGATCAGGGTCTCAGACACAGCTCTTCCCTGGGCAGGCTGACACATTTCCCTGTTGCGCTACTGGTGTCACAGCTGTGACAAGCCTTAAACCTTTAAAGATTCTTTTTTTTTTACTTCTGTTACCATAAGCTACAGGCAAAATTGTCAGCAGTGTTGTAGGCAAACGAATCCTCCTCTAGACTCCACAGAAAGGGAGGTAAGATGGGAAGTCACAAAACAAATTGCCACATCGGTGACTTTACCATCCCAAGCTGCACTGCATTTCCATACTCTTCTGTTCCCGTGCTTTTCTTGTGCTTCCTTGCAATCTGCTCTGTTCTGAAGTTTCTAGCACCACTTGATTCTTGCTCATGTTGCCAAAGCCCACAGTGCGTTCTTGATACCAGTCGCTGTGGTGCAGTTAGACCAAGCCTGGTTCTTTGTGTATCTCCAGCTTCTGCTCCTCAGTTAACTTTGGCTTCAGACTTAAACTCTCTGTATCTTGTTTCAGCAAAAAAGGGGGGGATAGTTTCACGTATATAACATGCACGAAAGCCACAATAGGTTTCCTTGCTAAAATCATTCATGACTAACTCAAGGTGGGGAGTTTTCTCCTGTCTGTGTGATGCTAGAACTGGTAACCACTCCCCAGCCCCTGCTCGGGTTCCCAACAGCACACGAGTCACAACCTCAACTGGGGTTCTGTTGTTAGCTGTTAGCCCAGCCCCCCTGAGCAATTCACTGTTTTTTTGGGGGGGAAGAAAAGAAGAAAATTATTAAAAAGGCATGGAACTATGGGTTCCCTTTCTCCCCTGGTGTAAAACAAAACAAGGGAAGTGTAAGGTCTGTGCACGGTGACAAGAGGCAGTTCTCATTGTTTCCTCTTCTTTTGGAAATTATGGAATGTGGGATGGAGGAAGCAGGAGCAGGAAACCAGTAAATACAGACATGGGGAAAAGGAGATAGGAAGAACAAGGAGAAGAGAGGAAGGAACGCTCATCAACAGGTGAAGGCAGGGCCAAAGATCCAACCAGGAGGTGGTGGCTGGGGAGTTGTGCTGCCTTTTTTACTGAGAGTTGTCAGGGCCTGGCACAGGCTGCCCAGGGAGGGGCTGAGTCACCTTCCCTGGGTGTGTTCAAAAAAAGGGCAGATGAGGTACTGAGGGATATGGTTTAGTTTAGGATGGGATTGGTTGGACTTGATGATCTTCAAAGGGCTTTCCCAACCTTGTGATTCTGTGTGTGATTCTGGCTTCAGAGGGGAAGGGCTGGGGGCGTTGGGGCCTGGAGAGCCACAGAGTGCAGCGAGATGGCCTGTGGGCAACTTTGTTCACTCTCTGGGGATGCACAGCAGCTCCCTGCACTCCCGTACAGCCAGGACAGCTGCTCAGCGCTGAGCGTGGCAGCGAACGTGGTGGTTGCGCTGTCGCAGCGCACGGTGGGAACAGAGTCCCCTAAAGGCAAAACTGCTGCGTAACCCCAGAGCTCGGGCAAAGGACTTTGCGCAGGGCCATGTTTTAGAGTGCTGCTTGGCTTTCCCCCGTACCCCAGGCGTGGGTTGTTTCATAGGCCTCTTCTGATGTATCTGAGCTTTAGTTTCCTGTGCAACTGGGCTTAAACATGTTCTTTACACAAAGAACGTTAAACCAAAGAAACACGATAGTCCACAGGACTCCTCGCGACCGAGCTGCACCCCTACTGCCCCTCTCCTTTCCTCCCTCTTGAAGCATGGTTCAGCAGTTGCTGGTTCTGTTCCCAGGCCCCTGCGCCAGGGGAGGCGAAGCCAGGGCTGTGTGCGCCCTGCTTCAGGCCGGGGTGGTGGGGACGGGGATCTGCAGAGGGCAGTTCCAGTCAGACAGGGGCCACCTGTTCCTTCGGCGGCGCCTTGCCTTAGGCCTGCAGGTAGAGCCACAGGGAGTCAGGGAAGGCAGAGCGAAGGCAGAGCTAAGGCAGAGCTAAGGCAGGCCTGTGGGTACGCACACATACAAAGAAACAGTAACGTTCTGGGGTTTGTCCTGTAATAAACCACTACAAAATAAGGGAATAATTGACTTAAGGGAAACCTGATGTTAAAAAACCCAACCCAAACAAACCCACTGTGGGAGGGGCAGCTTCCTGTCAGTCCTCAGCCTGGTAAGGAGCCTTCTTGGGGGGAAGAAAGTTTTTCATGTTTTATCCCCCAATGACTTGTTACGCTTCAGCCATTAAGTTTTTTTTCTTTCACCCCTCTACCCCCAGGAGCCCCTGACCTGGCTCCCCCTTCCTGCCCCCAGATAACGTATTTCTTCAGTGCTGGGGGCTAGGAGAGCTCAGCCAGTGGTAACTGCAGCTTGCTCATCCCACGCATCCAGGACAAAACACACATCTTCAGTTCCAAATTCTTGAGAGTGGGGAGGCGCAGGGGGCATCTTCCTACACCCAGCAGGTAAAAAACAGGGTCTGTTTTCTTCCCGAGGAGCAAAGCAGGTAAATACCTTTATCCAGCACCTCACTTAAACCCCCAATTGGTGACGTTCAGCTCTGGAGCTGCAAGTGGTGCTTCTGGCCTCTGCGGGCTTTTTCCAGCCACCACTCAGAGCCGGGACACACGCTATGCTGTGGTCTCTGGGAATTTGGTAAATATCCTTTCTGCAGGAACTCCAAGCATGTGCACAGGCACAAACTGCATGAAAAAACAATTTAAAAAGGTTTTCTGTACTTGTGTGAAACGTTGGTGCTGGTGGGTAGTGCTGCTCGTGTTTGTGCTCTATTCCTCCTTCACTCGCTACAACTTACTTACTTATCTCATTGTGTTGTGTTTTTATGTGCACAAGAGCTCGTTTTTTATTTAAAAAGCAGCAGTATCTGGTAACTATAAGCTTTGTTTATGCTTTTTAGTTGAGTTACAGGTATATAGCACGTATTATAAAGTAAGGGAAGAGCTGCATTACTAGTTTGTGAAGAAAGCTAAGGCATTTTTAATGGGAAATTTCACATAAGAATACGCTCAAGGCCACGGCGATCACCTGAAATAACGATCCCAGTAAATGCAATAGAACTGTTCCCTTAACTCCACGCTCACTTTCAGCTTTGTGGCCTGGTTTGTTCACTGTATTTTTCTGTTTGTTCAGGCAGTGGGAAGCAGCAGCTGGCCTTAGGCTCACCCTTGTCCAGCAGATTATAAAGCACGGGAGCTGCTGAAATTCAGCAGCAGAGGTAGCGTTAGGTGTCTGCTGCCCTTCCGGAGTCTTGCCTTCTGTCCCCACTGGAAAGTGAAATGGGCTCATGGTGGCTGCTGTTCCCACACAGGGCAGCTATCAAAGGCACTGGGAAGCTCGATAGGAAAATGATGTCATTTGGAGTCTCTTGTCTGGAAATCCACTTCCACGTCGCTCCGTGCAGTGCGGGAGCCCCTCCTCTCCACCGCTGCTCCCCATCAGGTCACCTTAGGTGAAATATTTTACTGTAGTTAAGCTTAAATCCAGTTGTCTCTTCAGCTTTCTTGTGCTTCATTATGGAGTGTGTCAGATAATCCCTCTGGCTTTAGCAAAACAAAAACTGAAAAAAAGGAAAACCCTGGTATTCTAAACTAGTCCAAAGGTCGGGTCCTGTGTTACTGTGTTAAGGATCATGGGCTTACGTGTACTCCGTTTTGGTTTCCACCATGAACGTCTAATCCCTGTGACAATGTTGTATGTTTCTTTATTTAAAATATATCTCTATACATATATATATAAAAAAAACCCACTAAATGTCAGATTTTTGAATTAAGATTTTTTAAAATTTGAATATGAACTTTGAGTACTCTATTTCAGAAAAAAAATATGAAAAAAATACTTTCCTGGAGTGTTAAGTTTCAGAATTCCAGACTATATTTGTCAAATCTGAGGTTAAAGATGTAGCTAACATTGTTTTCTGATATCAAATGTAAATATTTGTAAAAAGAAATTCTTTTTGTATATTTTTGTGAAAATGTAGTTCCCCGAAACATGCAAAAGATTTAATAAAAAAAGGTGCATTGATGTTGCTGCTCCCACTCCTCATCCTTAAAGCGGACCGGTGGTCAGCCCCTGCCCATGACCCCTCTCCAGCACCTCGGTACCGATACGCCCAGCAGTCAGGCGTGAAGGGAACAAAATGGCCCCTTCAGAGGGGGAGGCAGACAGGAACTTTCTCTCTCCCTGCTAGCAATGGAGGCATCCAGCCCCCTTCAGTGCCAGGGAAAGCCCCATCTCAGGTCCCGGGCTTTGCAGACAGAGGCACTGTCTGTCACTACCATTTCACCTGTCTTGCTCACGCAGTGTTTTTATTCCCTTGTCTCTGTGTTCCCCACCTGAGGAGGCAGAAGGGGGAATGGCTGTTACAGGGAACAGACGGCCCAGAGACAAACCAGTTCCTCTCTTCCTCCCTGGGAGCGGGCGAGTTGCTCAGCCGCTGTTTGGGAGGCCGGTTCTGCCGTACCAAACACTCCCTGAACCGACCATGGTTCTAGCCTGAGCCGAACGCAGGAACAGGCTGCCCGAGACCTCCCCCTGCCTGCGGGAGTCACCTCTGCACCAGCCTGACCCGAGGCAGGAGACACCAGGCAAAGGGCACCAGAGCAGAACGTGCTTTGAAAGTTTTAATGGAACGCAAAGTAAAACTTCTCCTACACAGACATTGTCCTCTTACAGTGTAAAAAAAATGTAAAATTGCTCAAACTTACAAACTTGGAAAATTAGAGACATTTCAAGTATGCAATCAACCTCATTTTATGAAAACAACGTATATTAAAAGTTCCAAATGCATGAGCTCTTCTAGTGCCCCAGAGGGGCTGATCTCCCTTTCTCCTACTGTCCAAAAGAGGCAAGGTGGGTGGGTCAGTCCCAAGGTGGGTTGTCATCATTCACTGAAGGAAAGAGAAAACAACACAGGTAAGTGACAATCCTGCTGCCTGTAAGGATGGGGTAGGAACTGATTTGTATTCTCCCCCTGTAAGAGCCAGAGCTCTGCAGATGAGGTTGGTGGGAGCGAGAGGCTCGCGCCATTCACTGATCTCTAAGGCAGGGCCTGAGGGCAGCTCTGGCTCATGGAGTGACAGGAAGGAGCCACACAGCCAGAAACAGCAGAGAAACAGCCCAGCGTTTTGTGGCAGAGGGCTGGGATGTGTGACAAACCGATGGCAAAGGCTCAGCTTTATTCAAATAAACTCAGCAACCCCCCACGCCCAGTTCAGGCCCCTGGTGCCTTGGCCACGTCCTGCCTGATGATTTTCAGCACTGCATCATACTAGTTATGTTTATGCTGCTGAAAGCCAACAGTGCAGAGTTCTCTCTAACAACAGGTCTCTCTCCATGCATTATTGGTAACAGGCCTACAACAGGTCTCTCTTCATACAAGCTTTGTCGTTCATTGCACATGCATTTATCCCATGACTGGAAGGACACTGGTGACATTAGCCAGACCACACGCTCTAGAGCTAACCAAGAAAAATAAGATTTAAAAAAAACCCCAACCCAAACCAAGAAGTGTCTCACCTGGCTTGAGTTCGAGTCCATTTCAAGGCGTGGCGCGGCGGTACAGCGACAGTGGGATGGTAGAAAGTGCAGTCTGGCCTCGTACACTGGGTGTTAAACCTACAATGCTAAAAGCAAAAGCCTTTCAGAAGGGGCTACTCAAGGGAGGCCAGCTGAGCTCCTCAACAAGCCACCCTCCCATGTGGTGCCTGCAGAGCCAAAAGGTAACGGAACTGGCAGCTGACAGGCTGGTGCCGTTGGCTCAGCCCAGCGACGGGTGGAAATCCTCTGAGAAGGGCTGAGGGCTCTGAGGCAGATGCCCCAGAACCACCACCGCGCTGGCAGGGGAAGGCCTTTGCCTTCAGGGGCTTACCGAGTCCGGTTCTGGTTGGCCCGTGCATGCAAGGTGGGAGCGGGGCACAGCACGATCCCAACAGCAGGGGAAAAGCCAGAGACTCATCTGGCTGGTAATACCTGGGGGCAGGGTGCTGGGGACCCACTGCACTTCCCCAGGGTCAGGGCTCGACAGGCACCACACTTCCTGCTCTAAGAGTACGCAGGGCCAGAACTCTCCAGCCCCCTCTTATAAACTCCTGTGTTAATATACTTCAGGGTAACTGGGCTGGCTTTAAAGGTTTTGTGTGCTGCAGCACATCTGAAGGAAGAGTTGAGCCTGAAGCGTGTTCCTTCCATACAGGCTAGAAGATGTCCTCTGCCATAGCCCCCAGCATCCTGACTAGGCAGCATTTTGGGAATGCCACTGCTCTTTGCCTGCCTGGGACTCCCCAGAACATCTGGTGGAGGGCTACAACCACAATTTGGGACATTCCTTTAGTCACAGCTTTTGCATACTCTATTTCTGAGCTAAAATGTGAGAAGTGAAAGCAAAGAGAGTGACCTGCTGGTGACATTTCCCAACTCAGAGAATGTATTTCAAGTATCTTTCTAGAAAGGAAGGGAAGAGGAAGGAGATAATTCTTACTTTTGGGTGGTAAAAGGGACATTCCATTTTCTTACAAGCAGGAAAAAACTTGCACAGCGGACTACTGGAGGATATAGACAGTGTGGGCAGCAGTGCTGGTGGCAGAAAAGAAAGGAACAGGAAGTGAGCCTGGAGCAGATACATTGCTTTTTCAATGCAGTTCCACACAACCAGATCAACTCTTCCACAAGGAATTGCACTCACAACACAACCAATTTCTGCAAGAGATACGGGTAGCCTATCGCAGCGCACCGAGTTGATCTCATCCTGGGCAGAACACAACCATCAGTAGCCACCATCAGCCTTGGTCCTTCCCCACTTCAGGACAGAAGGCAGCAGGGCCAGGGCAACGCTGAGAAACACCAGCACTGCATTCAGACAGCAGCAAGCCTGTCAGAGCTCAAGCTGGCTGGACTGAGGAGCACAGGCAGCTGCTTTCCAGGGATACCAAGGAGCTGCAGAAGTGATACAGGAGGTAAGCACATGTGCTCTGCCTCCCCACAGAGTAACAGAACCACACTGCACCACCAGTAAGGGCTAAACCCCTTCCGAAAGACCAAGACGTCTGCGGAGTGAAGCCCCTCTGCCTTGTCACTGGTCAAAGGCTCAGGAAGACCAATCCCTAATCCAAACAGAGCTATTGCCTTCACAGGGTAACCTATCCCTGAACATTGCCTCATCACTACACACAGTTAACTCCTACGGTGCCACTGAAGAAACAACGTTCATACAAAGACACAAGACTGTTTTCAGCTTGTGCCAAAAGCTCTTGGTACAGCAAACAAACTGGAGTGAAGCTGCAATGTGGGCAAATCCCTTCAGAGGAAGGGACTGCTTGTGCAAGCCCCTGTCAGCTTCTGCATCCAAAATACTGCTTTCCCTTCAGCACATTCAGCTAAAGCTCAGAAAACAAGAGGTGCTCACCTGGCTTAGGAGGCGGATGGGGGGTTCGTCGACTGGCATGAGTGTAAGGACAGTCTGGCTTAGTGCACTTTGCATCATATTTACAGTTTGGATGGATGAACAAGCATTTGTCAGCAAATTTGCAGTTAGGAAAAGCTCTGAGGGAAAAGAAATTGAGTCATAAGCGTGTACTTGGAACAAAATACCCAAGCAGCTGTTGCGCAGGAAAGCCAGAAGTACAAGAGGGCTTGTGCACGTGTGTTATGGTTCCTCCCAGAGCAGGGCACTGCAGCCAAGCACACTGCCTGTGCACTCAGTTCTGTGCTCCTTTTCCCTGCGGATACCCCAGCCCTGCAGAAAGTAACCGACCCACCTCATGCTCAGCAGAGTTCAGTAGCAAGCTGAACCTTAAATATAAGGTGCCAAGTAGATGAGCTTTGTGCTACTCACTTGCAGGGTAGTGTGGGGTGATGGTACAGGCACTCATCCCCATTTTTACAGGCAGGCCAGTACTTGCAGCGCTCAAGCACCTTCTCCTGTTTCTGCAGCATACTTAATTGTTCCATATCCACTGGGAAGGAAAGAAAAGAGAAACAAAAAAAAAAACCCCACACTGAGATCTTTATGATTGTATATCCAGTTTGATGTACACAGTACAGCAGAACTGAAATTCATAGTATTTCCTATTCTCTCTCTCTTTCAAACCCAAGTCTTGGTAAGCCTCTATTAATGAGGAGAAAAAAACAAAGTAATGACTAAAAATTTACACAGTCATACAATCTGAAGAAACTTTTCAAAAATCCAGAGTGAAAGAAGTCATACTGTTGGACTGGCAACTGCTTATAAGCAAAATAAACAAATCCAAACTGAGGTGTGAAAGTCAAACAGACCAGATCTCCATGAGACAAGAACAAAGATTCTTCAAACTAAACCTTAGTTACGACTGTTCTGTTAAGCCATGCATGTATTAGTAACAGTGATGCTTCCTTTTTCCAAGTTATTTTTGGGTTTAGAAAATTATTTCAAGGGATAAAGTACAAAATGAATGTTTACACCAATTGGATATGATTGTTTACTAGGAGGCACATGCTGAAAAGGAACCTCTGTTGTGTAACTTGCTCTGACACACTCGTTTCACATTCACTTCACACTCACTCACTTCAGACTCCAACCCAAAAAGTATTTTAAGAAATTCCCAGCTGAAAGATTCAATACCTTCACTAGCCTGATGGGAACCTGGGACTCTTGACTTTCTCCTACTTAATATTATTTGTAAAACCTCATTCTGCAAAGTCAGGCAATTAAGCCTATACCTTCACTGTTCTCTTTTTTTTTTTTCCCCAAATCTGCCTACACTTTTGGCTTTTCAAAGCTTTCCAGGACTGCTAGGCTGACTTCTCTGATCTTACCAGTGACACATTTGCTCTAGCTCCACTTCATCCTCAGCCTCATTTATGCCTCCTCCTTGCAATGCTATCCTGCTGTACAACCCCGTGGCCTGTACTGATCGTTTCCACACTGATCTGACTCCGTGTGAAGGTCAATCACACCAGCACTGCTCCTGGCTAAGGCAGCTCATCAGGTAAGAATCCCTAGCAGAGCTGTAACTCTCTCTGCAACACTCCCCTGTACCAAATAACTTTAGTCAGGAGTGGGAAAGAGACTTTACTAGTAAAAGCACAGATCTGCAAGGGCGGTTCTCTGATAGGTATTTCACTGTAGCAGTAAAAGCTGCCAATGGACAAAACACATTCCTTTCTTCTTTACGACTGCCCGACACGCACAGTCTGGAGACAGTGGGACCAAAAGGACACGGCTCTCTCATAATTACATCACACATTTACAGGGTGAGCCATCAAATTTAAGAGTTCTCTGTATGGCATCTATTATTATTCCTTATTTGGGTCAGAAAATCTGGATGCACCACTACTAGAGTAAATAAAGGTCTTATAAGAAAACAAACAAACAAAAAAAAAAAATCCAAACATGACCTTAAGGCCAAGTATTCAACAGATCTATGACAAAACAATATCCTCTGTATTTTTCATCACTGTATCAGCATAACTCCCTGTGTTATTCCAAAGCACCCTGAGAATAAAAATCTTCATGTAATATAAACTGTTTAAGTTCTACTTTCAGAAATGCTAGCAACTTGACTCTACCAACTCCTTCTGATGTCACCAATCTAGACAGAAACATTAATACCAGCTGATAATTTTTTTTTAAAAAGTTCAAGGTATGGCAAAACGTTCACCACAATCTCCTGGCTATCAGCACGGGGACAAACAATAACGGTCAACCAGAAGTGCAGGTTTCTGGCAAAGAAGATGAACAACATTTTCAAAAGAAAAAAATCCACCCAAGACTGAGAAGCAGGGAGAATTACCTATGTGCTGTGCTGCTCTGGTTTACCAAGAGAAAGGCTGCTAAAGATATAGCCCCACTGAACCACCACATTTCATTTGCCTAAAGGATGTTCCCATTTGAGGAACAATGCCATCGCTTTGCTTTCTCAACAATGATATATCCAAGAATTCTATCCACAATCAAACCAGCACATTAACATTAGACCCCGTTGGTAAGCATAATTACCATCACAACTCTCTAGCTGCCTGGTTACAATTTGCATCTGCTGTGCTCGAAGGCCTTTTAATCCTTTGCCAGCACACACATTTGGGGTAACCGGCTTTAATCCTTCAGTTATACACATGTCTTCCTCTTCTTGATCAGAAAGGTATCCTGGTGGGCTGGGCACACCATCCAGTGTCACGATGAACTTGGGACTAGCAGGTTTCTCTGGCTGTGTAAGCTGGTCTCTATCAAACAAAGAAATGTAGTAAAAACAGATTTTCTGAGGCGGGAGAGTAACAGTGAGCTGCTCTAGTAACCAAGAGTAGTACAGGCTGATCTGTGGAGAGTCATGAGGTAACACACCTTCAGCTACCTGTCTGCCCTCTAGTCTCCCTGAAGCACTAGTAAGAAATACAGGGTTCAATGGTGTTTAGCTGAGAATTTGGCAGGTACATCTCACAGTTTGATTCATTCTGCTCAACAGAGAAGATCTGAAAGCTCATTTACAGGCACAGTTAAATATAGGAATGTGACTAGTCTTTTGAGGAATTTACAGCTTTGAGACAAAAAACCTGAGGGTAAATAACCATTCATGGAATCACAAAGCTTTTGGCACACAAAGCAGGTGTCTCCTCAGAAACACGGAGCAGGGCGTTACGAAACAGTGGGTGTAAAAGATTTTAGGACTAGGGAGAAAGAACTAAAATACTGACACTAAGAACTCTGATGCTCAGCCTGATCGAAAGATCAGTCTACCCTAGTATCCTAAAAAAGAGGGAGCACAAGACAGGAGATGTACATGTTTTGCTGTCCCACCCACTTCACCAGAGGGGTTTCCTAACTGGCATGTGATTCTAAGCATTTAGAAACACACTATGGAGTCCTCATCTTTGACAAACAGTGATAACATAAACTTTGCTTCTCTATGACATTAGGCTAAATGCAACTGCAGCATAGAATGCCTTTAAGGAGAGAAGAAAAGCAAGTACACATTAAAAACATCACTAGCCAGAACTCTCAAGTCCAAGCAGTCAGAAACTGACCTATTCACATGCAAGAATTTAGCACTCTCCTGCAGCAGTTTTCAACTGTGACACTGTGAGGTTATCCCTCTGGCTTTGCTTGTTCATTGCTGGTTTTACTTTTAATTAACACAGGCTGTTGAACAGTTTCTCAAACACAGCAGCTCACAGTGATGAAGTACATCACATGGTTTTATGTTAAAAACTGCTCAGCACAATCTGGCAGCAGAATCTATCAAGGCCTTTAACAAGTCAGGAAAATGACTGTGCACTGTCCAGTGTTCCTTTGGGGGAATGAAAAAACACCCACAACGCAGCATTTGAAGTAGACATGAACTTTAAACTTGGCTGAACTCTCCAGCATGGAGCCTTAAACCCCTTGTCCCACATGCCACCTAACTGTTGGCTTACGGGTAGAGCTACCTGCATGCTGAATGTGCTCTTTTGCCCTCATCACCACGTGCCCAGGGTTCACCATACTCGATCCTGCGTTACAGGACATGTCTTCAGAAACATACTCTCAGGGTGAAACAGGCATAAACGTAAAGGGAATTTAAGTAAACTTCTCACTTAACTAAGATTTCAGAAATCTGAACAGCTACAACACCAAAGAGCAGTACTTTTCAAGACATGCTCAAGCTACAGTTGACTCTGAGAACTACTTTCCATTGAGAAGGATTTCAGGGAGGCTTTCTGCCCCTGCTTTTTGCCTCTGCTATTCAATGTGAGTTCATTTTCCAGGATTTCACAGATTCTGACTGCCCTGACACAGCACAAGTATGGCTAAATGATTCCATCTACGCTACAAACAAGCATTCTGACTAAAAACAGTCCTAAAAGAAAGAACTTTTTACCGTGTCTGTATTAGACGTCCTGAGAGTACTCGTATTGCCTCTGTGGCCCTCTTTCCCAACTGCTGACTCTGTGGCACTACTTCCTCAGATAACTTGGGCTTCTTCAGAATAAATGACCTAGTATCTGTGTGGACCATAGATTCTGCATCACAGTAATCTGAATTGGGAGAAAAATTATATAGGAAAGAGAAAAATAAGGTTGTAGTTGCACTCTTTAACTTATAGTGTGTATTTAAATATTAATTCACATGGCTGGTAAGTTAATTTTATTTAATTTCAGGGTAATTTCTCACTAGTAGCTTCCACAAAACATTTTTACTTGCTTGGTAATTCCACAGAAGTGGAGTAATTCCACAGGAGCCACAGGCCATATTAGGCCAGACCAGGAAACTGTTATTGGAATGACTGTGCTGAAACAGCACTGAAGGGGCTCCTCACATACCTAAAATCTCTCAGGCTTTGAACACCTACTGATGTAACACCTTTTATTCCATAGAGAATTAGGAACTAGAAAATCCTAGAAATCCCAAATTGAAAAGGAACTTTCACTGAGCAATAGTGTTCATTTTGAAAAGAAAAGATCACAAGACTTAACCTTGAGTCATTTGCAAGGTATCTTCAATCACAGGATCAATTTGGAGCCGAGAAGATAGCTCCTTCTGTTCAGCTCCTTAAAAAACAGTAATTAGAAGTGCATTTTACTACATGTCAAAATGAAGCTATAAAGAACTGAAGCATACTCATCTGATTCCTTTGATTAAAAACCAAACCAACCACACAACAGAAACCTCCTCACTTCTAAGAAAAGGGGGAAAAAAAGCCATTCTTCTTGTTAGGAAACCCTTTCTCATTGTTTCAGAAAGGGCAAAATCTAAATGCTGAAAGACTCAGGGGTCTTTCCTGTAATCCTTGCTCAGTACAACCAAGGTCTGAGGGTAATGCCAACTTAGGAAGACCAAGTTCTTCCTCCTATTTGTAGAGGTGTTGACTATGCAGAGAACACACACAGAGGAAAGGAGCTAACTACAAGGGATTACTTTAGGTTGTCTTAGAGGTGAAACAACTCAGAGTAGCAGTGTTCCACATTTAACACAGGGTTTGAAAAAAGTGTATTTAGCTTGCTGTAGTTTTCCTAAGCAAGCTGTTATACTTCCATTCCAATGGCAAAAGTGCAAAAATACGTAGCATAAGTATTTTCTGTTCATTATTCAAAGACTGGTAAAGCTTCTTCTTTTAATGTACTTTACAGATACAATTTCAACTATTTTATGTTGGCAGAAAAAGTTCAAATCCATCTAGATGAGGAAATGAGACTGATATTTTTAAATGAATTTTTAACAATGGCCATGAGCTGATGTAATAGAGATTTTTTTTTTACTCAACATTCTAAACATCTGAACACTCAGCAAGAGTAAACTACGTTCTTATAGACGTGTTTTTTTCACTGCCTTACTTCTGTGATTCCTTGGAACTAACACACAAACACATGTATTTCTGTCTTCCTAACAAAATTATGCTGAAAAGGTACTTTGTTTGCCTTTAAATGTTATGACATTTTCCTTCAGGAGTTTCACAACTGAAGTAAACCCAAAGCTTACTGTTCCCAGAGTTCTGCTGGCGTCAGCTGTCCTGTAACAGCAAATGCAATACTCCAGTATTTACACACACACACAAGAAACTATTTGTCTGTAAACAATACGTCAGAAAGAATCTTCTGATACTTCATAAACCACAAAATTATTCCAAATGTTGTTTCTTAATTCTCTCACATAAACTTTGTGACAGAATTACTCCTATGAGATACTAAGGAAAAAAAATGGAAAGAGAAGTTATCCCAATAGAAATGGATTTCTTACTGAATTTCCTTACGGAAAATTATTCTTCAGGGAGATGCCAGAATGCTACTCCACCCTTTGCTTACTGATTAATTCTTCTGAGGTCATCTCTGTGTGTGTGTGTGTGTGTGTGTGTGTGTATGTGTAGATACGTGTATCTATCTTACAGCCATGCTTTATAAAGCTTCTTGCTTTTCAGGGCATTTCCACATGCAACTTTTAAACACTGACTTAAAATCAGAACCACTTCTTTTCTCTGCTCAGCCTGTTACAAAATGACATTCCCTGGTATACATTTTTAAAGAATATTATCAGATGACCTTGAATTCCTTCAGCTGTCTGCTCCTTTGGCTCTTCTACCTGAAGCTGAGAACTCAGAGCAGGCAGTCTGCTTTGCACATGGATTACTTCTAACTGAGATTCTTCTGGGCTAATTCTAGTTCTTGGTGCAACTGGAACAGTCTGTTTCTGTGGAACTTCAAATAAAGAAACAACGGTAAATCATTTACATACAACCCAGTCACACAACAGCACTATTTTTCACAACTGGTGACAAAATAACTCTAATAAATTCCTACACACACACACAAACCCAATCCCAAAACCACTAAACATCTGTTTACACAAAACACATCTTCACCCACATGTAAAATTCTTAGTATGAAAGCACATTCATGCATGTGCATAAAGTGGCACTTCAGAACATCTGCTTGTAAGACAAAACAGCATGAGAAGGATTAGAGTGACACCAGCAAAGTATTCATTCATCCATCCACTTCTACACATATTTGATTCAGGACTTTCTTATGGTATTGAAATCGCTTTTAATTCCACCTTTCATAAAAGCACTCATGGCTTACATGCATGCTTCTCATATGGTGCCAGCCACCCTTTGCTAAGGTGCTTGCAAACAGAACATGATACTTGATGGCAGTAGAAATTAGAATCGTTAAGGTTGGAAAAGACTCTCAAGATCATCGAATCCAACTGCTGACCCAGCACTGCCCAGTCCACCACTAACCCATGTCCCCAAGCACCACATCTACGCCTCTTCTAAATACCTCCAGGGGTGGTGACTCAATGGCTTGCCTGGGCAGCCTGTTCCAATGCCTGACAACCCTTTTGGTGAAGAAATTGTTCCTAATATCCAGTCTAAACCTCCCCTGATGCAACTTCAGGCCATTTCCTCTTGTCCTATTGCTTGTTACTTGGGAGCTCCCGAGACCAACGCTCACCTCACTACAACCTTTCTTTTAGGCCTCCTTTCTGGTAGTTGCAGCATGGAATTTGGGGGTAGCAGGACAACAGCTGACCTCATTACTTTGCTTCTGCTAAGGCCATCAGAACTGGTTGTGAAAAGCTAAGCATGTTCGTCCCTTGGCTGAACATCATGTCAGCACTCAACTTTTGACAAATACAACAACAAGGTATTGCTCAGTCCTGGATTTATCATTTACAATCCCACTGCTTGCTTTACCTGTGTATTTCAAATTAGCTGACTTCCATATTCCATTCAAAATACTTTAAAAAAATTCCATGAATTACATCTGAAGTGGAAGAACCTGCATGACATTTCAGATAAAATTCACAAATCACCTCTGTATTGAAGTACAAAGTAATGCTTTTTGGTCTCTGCACTGAAATATTCTCATGTTGCCAAGTCAAACTGCAAGATCACCACTATTAAAAATAGAGATTTTTAATTCATTTCAAAATGTTCTGGCTATATTCTATTTCCTGCCATATTACTAGGCACACAGGAAAGAGTTTCCTTCATCACCTCGAAGTACTGTTCCCTGTGTTGCTGCTTCTCCCACCAGACACTCCTTGCAGGCATCAGAACTTAGGACTACCAGTGCTCCTACCTCTTTTCTTAACAAGCTGCTCATTCTGCTTACCATCTAAAATGAAGACAAGCTCTTCATGCTTTGGATGCCCTTACATTATTTGCTCTCAACAAAAGAGCAGTTCACTGACTGTATGAAACAGATTTGCAAAGCAGTCAAGCAGTTTACTAGAACTAATCTTACTTAATTTTTCTTCAATTCTAAGCTTGGCAACAACCTTTATTAGTCATCCATACAACTGAATCTGGCTTAAAACCAGCTCACTCTATGTCCCACTTCAAACATGCACAGACATCTCCAAGTCACAAGTCTCTGAACACAGAAGACTCCATACACACCTCATGCCTTTAGCTCTACCTTTGCAACCTTGAAAATACAAGTAAGCACACAAAAACAGGGGGAGGAGTTCACAAAGACCATTTTGTAAACACGTTAATGAAGAAGGAAGATACGTGTTGCTTGCAGTTAGCCTGCAGGATTTGAGAGAGCACAGGCAAGAGATTCCTGGATTGCTTCCAGTCTTGCTCAAGATGGCATACAAGCTCTGGTTTAGGTAGTTCAGAGAATGCTCCTTTCCTGGCAATGTGCAACAAATGCTTCCTGCTGGCAGCAGTAGGTTTACCACCACCCCATGACATGACAGCATGTGAGGTTAACACTGGGGTTTGCCTTTCTTCTGCAGAAGCAGTCCCTCCTAGCTAGGAGAACTGAATGCCTACACACAGGCAACTGCTCAGTTGCTACACCAACTACAACTCAATACTTAAAACCACTGAACTAAAATTTCAGCCTCACAGCTGAAGGGCAATAAATGCTGATGTATCAATCGGTATGTTGCTTGTTATTTTGCACTTCTCTAATCTGGCACATCCTGCTTTTTCCTCTTTGGCTTTTTCCTCCTTCCCTCTCAGAAGGAAGAGGAGTGCAGAAAGGGAAAAGAGATCAATCCAACAACTCAACCAACCTGCCTAATTCTGAACACTTTCCCCTTGGTAACTACCAACTTGGGAATACTTCTGGCACATCTATTTTGTATTTACACACTTTGCAGACTTACTATGTTGATTAATATATTTTCATTAACTCTTCTCTCCCTGGTTTATGCTCTCAGAATTCATCACTAAAGATTTATGGAATATCCACGGGCCAGGGAAAATCCCTTACATGCTATTTAACGTTCTGGTTCCTCTCTGAGCGCTATCTTTATAAAACAGAGTTTGAAAATATTATAGCATAGCACAAACAAAAAGAATGCTAATTACCAGTGGAATAATTGGTTGTTTTTGTAACTGACTCCTGTGCTTCAGAGATTGCTTTCAGTATTAAATTCTTATTGGCCTGTTTTGAAGGTGGCAACGAAGGTCTAAGGGAAACAAAAAAGTTGTACATGAATTACAACAGGAACTGTATCCATGTTAAATAACCCAACAGGTTAACACAGTTATACATAATACTGATAGAAATCATCATCTGAAATCACTCTGTCCATATTTGTTTTCAGCTTGTTAATCTATTCTTGGAGTGGATGAGGATCCACAAAATGCTCTCAAAAATGGAAGCCCAGAGGCATGATTTCACCTTCCAGCTTAAGCTGCTGTAAAACGAGGCTGCATCTGAAAGGCATGAACTCTGCCATTCATTTCCTCCCCTCTCTGCCCCTCATATGCCTGTTGTGTTTGGCATTAGAAATCATGGAGCTGCCCTGGGGAGTAAGATCCAGCTGAAAACTGACTCTACCAGAAATATATTAGCTGTAAAAAAAAAAAAAGCTTTGCTTTTGAACATCAGCAATAAGGAAGTTTAAATCAGACAAATGTACTCTGGTACTTTATCCAATAAATCTTACACAAGCTAGCACTGTGGATCAGTAGAACTCTATCTTCTCTAGTTTAAAAGTTATTTTCTGTTGAAAATGAAATAAATGAAATACAAACCACTGATGTACATTGCCTGACACCTAACATTCAGGCAGAATTAAGGAGCAGAAAAAAAGCCTCTCCTTTCAAAAAAACCTCTCCTTTCAAAAAGTTAAGTAATTTTAAAGAGCAATTGATAATTCGTTTGAAAACTATTCCCAAAATAAAAACATTTTACCCCATAGAATACCTTGCCTGAAACATGTCAATATCAATTTCTTCTGCCAGTACACTTTTCCCAAAGTAGTGCAAAAATTCACATTCACAGTAGCTTATGCATGATAATAAAAACTAGTTAAGAATCAGAGGAATAAGGATTGTATAAACAGGCATCCCACCCTGAATTACAGAATCATTAAGATTGGAAGAGACCTCCAAGATCATCTAGTCAAACCATCAAAAAAAAAAAAGAATCTAAAAGTGGCTTATTGAATTTTGTTTGTCAGTTTTCAATACGGCAAACTCTTCTCCCCAGCTTCCAAAGTTTTTATTCATTAAATTTATTCTGGAAACCCTATAGAATCCCTGAGATCTTAAATACCTTCTTTCTGGCTTTGCAGGTACAGACACACTGCTGGAGATGCTTCCTGTTCGTGATCCATAGTCTTCCTCCTCCTCCTCGTCTTCCCCATCATTACAGAACTTTTTCACTTTGACTACTGAGCTTACAACAGGCAACCGTCTCTTCCTGGAGCTTTCTTCCTACAGCAGAGAAGCCAAACCATTTCATTTAGTATAAAACCAGCAAAGAAAATATTGCACTTCTACCTACAGCCAGAAGATGGAGAACTTCCATTCAAGTTGTATGGGTCTAGAAATACTGTGCTGTCAATGGAAACAAGTGACAGCACTAGAGAATATGAAAATCAGACATATTTACACTGAAATATATCATTAAAGTGTAACTGTAAACAGCATTTAGAAAAGGAGAAGAAAAAAGTCGAACACTTCAGTCAATTTAACCAACATCAATAGAAAAAGCAGGGTTTTCCACAGACACTAGAATCATAGAATCATTTAGGTTAGAAAAGACACTCAAGATCATCGAGTCCAACTACTGACCTAGCACTGCCCATTCCACCACTAACTCAGGTCCCCAAGCACCACATCTACGCCTCTTCTAAATACCTCCAGGGATGGTGACTCAATGGCTTGCCTGGGCAGCCTGTTCCAATGCCTGACAACCCTTTTGGTGAAGAAATTGTTCCTAATATCCAGTCTAAACCTTCCCTGATGCAACTTCAGGCCATTTCCTCTTGTCCCATCACTTGTTACTTGGGAGAAGAGACTGACACCCACCTCAATTAATTCATACTACCCTTCAAGACACACCTGTTGAAAATCTGACAAACACCACCAGTATGAATGACTTTCTCTGCCGTATGAACTCTGATTTCAGATTAGTATAAGGATTCATTTCTAGCAAGATGACATTCCAAAGGAAGCCAATTAACTCTGAGATACAGCAACCTGTCAGGTGATGATGGTTAACCATGCCATCTTTTCTTATCAGAGGCCCCAAATAATGAAATCCCAAACCTACTTCTATCTGTGACAGAAGTCTTTCAACTGCTGAGGTCAAGACTTCACTGGAAGTGTACACAGTCATTTAGGTTCCTAGGCAGTGTAAAACATTGCAGTAACTTGGATGGTACTAACCTCACTGCCTACTTTATCGGCACTAAGTTTGGAGGTGGGTCTGTAACTTTCTGCTAAGCTGCCAAATGCTTCTGGATTGGACAGCTGGCCTGATTCCAAAGACCTGCAGCTTTGCGTGTCTAACTGCCGGCTCCCCTGCAAGTTGCCCTGTTGTGACAATCTGTGTACATGTACATTGCCATCTGCACTCCTGCTAGCTGGCGGCCGGTAGATTTCAGTGGAAGGACGAGAAGAACCGTAAGTTACAGTTACAATAGGTTTCTTCCGTGACAAAGGATTCTCCTGCACGAAGTTCAGGTCTTCATCAATTAGATCGTCTGGTTCAGGTTTGATGTCGATCACAGCTTCAGAAGGTGACAATTCCCTCAGAGGCTTGACTGTAGATGTTAAGCGGGATGCTGAGCCATCTTCAGAGGACTGCCTGATAAAGTAAGAAATTGCCAACTATTAACTCATCTGCAAATAAAGTTCTGGAAATGAGAACTGTTCCTCAGCAGGGAAGAATCATTTAGGTATTATTGTTTATACAAATTTAACACACTGATCACTATTTTCAGTTCGGGTAATTAATCTAAGCCCATCTGTTGCTTAAACAAATGGAACTGAATTAATGATTTAATGACTTTTTATGCAACCAATTGTAGCAATGCTCTATACTCTTCAAAACTACACTGGTATTTCCAAGTATCTGTGCTCTTCAGAACTGCTACCACAGTCACACAACTAGTAATGTCTGAACATGTGTTAGCAGCCAGAAGCTTTACCGTGAAGCAGTGTTCCTTTGCTCCTGTGAGCTAGTTGAAACTCTTGAATCATTTCTTTCAGTCCGAGTGCTGGAAACTGTAAGGGGTGGCAAGATATCCTCACGCCTCCTCTCATCACTCACACACGAGCTGCTTTTGCTTGAAGGAAGGTTGCTCTCAAAGATAGTAGATTCTGAAGATTTTACACTAGGTGGTTCTGTGGAGACAGGTACCTTTCATTTTTATATCAAGGCACAGCAACACAGACTTTGCAGTAAACGTAGCTAAGAAACTGCAAACAAGACATTGCATAGATCTGAAAACACCAACAACTGAAAGCTGTTTTAGCTGAAAACATCAGCAAGAAACACACAGAAATAAATTCTGGACTCAGAAATAAATTCTTTATCTCAAAATATAAAGCAATTTTCTAAAATGTCAGGACCCAGAAGACCATATAAATTGAAAATTAACAAAAGTCAGCTAAGATCCTTTTTGAAACCCATCAGACACACAACACTACACAGAAAATGTATTTCACTCAAAATTAATTTTCTTACTCACCAGTAGTCACAGATCGCAGCTTATCCAAAACACCATGGAGCCTGAAATAGATGGGGGACAGAGAAGGAAGCAAAGCAGAAAAAAGAAATAATGTTAACATATTCAGAATAATCAATCACCTTTCAGAAACCAACTCTCTTTCCTCCCCATAATATGCATCTAATTTATCTAAGACTTCACTTTCTATCAACTGACATATGTTTAACCTCAACAGCGCGGCTTTACGTATCTTTTCACCGCAGTGACTCTTCCTACAGGCACGTGGGGTATTCATCACATCATTTACTTTTGGCATTGAGTTGGTTTACATCATTAAAGCCAGTACTTTCCACTCTTTCTCTACAATCAACGGTGTGAGTTAAGTGTCTTTAAAAGGACCAATTCAAAAAACCTAAGTTAGATGCCTGAAGTATAGCTGAAAATTTTACTTCATGTATGAAACTTGAATTACACAGCAGAGTTGAATGTAATTCTAAATACGAACCTAAACATTGCACAACTCGCAGCACCCAACATATTCATAATTCTTCCAACATGCTTTGTATATACCAGTAACATCCTCTAAGACATGTTGGTGAGCAAAAACATAGAATCATAGAATGGTCTGGGTTGGAAGGGATGCCAAGGATCACAGAGCTCCAACCCCCCTGCCACAGGCAGGGACACCAACCTCAGGCCTGGAGCTACACAAGGTTGCCCAGGGCCCCATCCAACCTGGCCTTGAACACCCCCAGGGACAGGGCATCCACCCCCTCTCTGGGCAGCTTGTTCCAGCCCCTCACCACTCTCTCTGGAAAAAACTTCCCCCTAATATCTAATCTAAGCCTTCCTTCCTTCAGCTTTAGTCCATTCCCCCTTGTCCTGCCATTGTCTACCCTTTGAAAAAGCTGATTCCCCTCCTGTTTCTCTGCTCCCTTCAGGGACTGGAAGGCTGCAATGAGGTCCCCCCCACAGCCTTCTCTTCTCCAGGCTGAACAACCCCAGCTCCGTTCAGCAAGGTACCAAATTTGCTATTTGCCTATGAAAAAAGCAACAAGCTGAAGCAATACAGATAATCAAAAGGCTATAAAATAATAAGGCTGTTTAAAAATAAACACACACTACAGTGAGAGGAAAAAGAAAAGAAAAGAAAAATCTCAACACAAGTTTCTAAGTATATCCTACTTAGAATTCAAACCGATCACTGGCACCTCCGTCACTCTGACTGAGTAACAGACTGGAGTTAAGGAGCAAATACATACTGAAAACTTGGAAAAGTAAGACTGCATGTGAGTATAAGGATGGCTTATAGTCACCTCCTTCTGAGTGTTCACTAGAGCACTCTTTATAGGTTTTGTCAACCTAGCTCTCCTGATGCATATCAGTTTTCACACTGACCTCTGGGTAGCTGTGACCTGACAGTTGGTTCAGAGTAAGAAGTGTCGGCCAACCAGCAGGACTGCTAGGTCTGCCACAGAGCTGCTGTGAAACTTTTGCCAGATGACCCCAAATTACCAGCTCCAGAGGCAAACCAAGGAAGGCAGACCTTTCTGATTATTATATTTAGCCAGAGACCTGATGTTTAGGAAAGTAAATATTCTGAGTTGCCTTTAGAAGAAAATAGTAACACATAAAACTCCCAACTACAATGCTATTTAACTCTTTTTCCACCAGTCCTCTTATAGCTGATCACACAGGTTTCATCTTATCTTCTTCCCTGTACTTCTTTTAACCAATACCTATCACAGAATGACAGAATGTGTTGGGTTGGAAGGGACCTTTAAAGGCCATCTAGTCCAACCCCCCTGCAGTAAGCAGGGACACCTTCAACTAGATCAGATTGCTCAGAGCTATAGCTACTTCGTCACCTGATAAAGCATTGACAACAAATTTGTATACTTATGTGGATATTGAGATTAAAGACTTCCTATATTTGGAATGTAAGCAGGTGCCAAAACCTGCAGGAGGTATAATATATATATATATATATTTAATTTCATTTCTAAATATACATTAAACAAAATATAAATCTTGATTTCTCTTCCCACCTAAGGTTTCCTTTCTCTACCTTATTTTTTCAGAAAGGTTTTAGTTTCATTTACAAAGCCATAGAAGTGTTTTATGCCACATATGATTGTGTTATTTCTTATCATATATCAGGATTCCATCGAAACCCTAGTATTGGAGTAACCCTCATCAACTTGTAAAGTACTATGAGAAACACAACTGCATGACTTACTGATACAGTGAAATCCAAAAGCTTTGCCTAGGCAGGCCACAAGAGGGAACAAAGAATAAAAGTGCCTGTGTACTTTTAAAATAAGGGGTTTACACTTAATTGCATTCCCTTCTTATGTTTTATACAAATGCTGGGAAAACACTTTGAAAGCAAACACAAATTATATCCAGAGAAGTAACACTGTCACATCGAAATCCATCAGTTAAATAGTTAATTGTAGTTTAAATACTGAATTGTAATAGCTGGAATTAATTTTCACCTTTTGCCAATGTTTATAGTTTCATGACAAATCCAGCTTCTAAAATGTTTCACTCTGCAATTTAATAGCACAAAAGCTCCTAACCAAATAAAGGGGAACCTAACTAATCACATACAAATAAATACTAGAAGTGAATGTAATCAGTCAGTATGAAAATTTCAAAGGAAGGAAACTGAAAAAGCAGAAAGAAATATTTTTCTGATTTATATCCAAAAAAAAAGTTCCCATAAAATGCATTGGATTAGAGACTCAGAAATAAAATTAGCTTGAAAAAATACACAACTCTGAAAGCAAGACAGTTCTCTGGAGTGAAATATCTGTTTGGATACCCTGAAGTATGGACATTAATTAAAGGTTTATACTGTAAACCAAAATCAGAATTAGAAAATGCCAGAGTCGTCCAATGGCTACAGTTTTCAGGCAGCATAGCATAAACTGATCCATGCTATCAGGAGTTTAGAAAAGAGGTTTAGAAAAGCTCTACTTTTGTTTTGTAGAGCTGGGTGGTGGCAATAAATAAATAGCCTGAGAGGTGGGAATACCTAAGCATTTGGTGCTAAGCCTTGCCAAAGACGATATACATAATTAGATCCACTGCTCATGTGTCCTGATATAGCAATTCCTGTACCACAGCAATGTGAAGCACTATTAGTGTAAAAGCAAAGAAGTTTTCCTGTGAAGAACCATTTAACATCTAACTAGAGTGAATAACACTCTCACGCTCACAGTGGGTTTTGCAGGAGTATTTTTTTTTACATCAACATATGGCCCTCAGTTATCAGAGCATCTTGTGCTTCATTCAAAAATTTGACTGGTTTTATGAGCACACAAAGAATATAAGCCCTCCAGTCCTTTGCCACTTAATTATCACTGCAATAGCCTACCTGTTGACAGGCTAATACTAACTTACTGATCAGACCCGCAAAGTAAAAGTTTTGATTAATGTAAACTGCACAACAGGAAGAGAAGTAACTTCTTAAATTCTCAGGTTTCACTTAGAAAGCAGTCCTGATTACTCTTAAGAAGGGTGAAAAGTAGTTTACAGACATACCAGACAGTAAACCTGACAGTATTGTTTCCAAGGAAAAGGGAAAGATCTTCTGTCATCTGCTCCTGACTCTTCTTATTGGCCACCATAACCATAATATAATCAGGGAGTTCTTCATCTAGTAGAAAAGAGAAATATATTTGTTTAAAGTATAATAAATCATAAAAGACATAGCAAACATCCTTAAGCATGTAACCAGATTTTTTTTTCCAGTTTTACTATAAAGACTCTGCAGGCAGAGGTAAGCAAATTAGCAATACTTCCATTTCCCCTGAGGTTCAACTCAAGTTTCAGTTATAAGCAAGAAATAAAAGATCGTCAAATTCACAAGAGCATAAGCCAAAGAGAACATCAAAGTATTTAAAAAGTGAGTAAATAAAACACAAAAAGGACAAGATAAAAGAATGTCACTCTGCTGCCTATATCCTTTTACTTGAACACTAACAACCAACTACAGTTTTTAACACTTCAAATATTGACTAATATAGCAGCTTATCCTTGCAAATTTTCTTTTGTTACAAAGGCCAAGCAGGTAAATACCCCTTCCGGGTAGAAGTATTAATCAAATCAAAACTGTATTCAATTCCAGATTTTCCATGTCCAAAAAAACCTCAAAACTAAACCCACAAAACAAAACCCCATCAAAAACCCAGCAACACAGAGAGTCTAATTCTCTGCCTAATGTATGCAATCTCATACACAGAGAGAAATCCATTCCCTGGCTGGACTGCTCACACAAGGTACACCTACTCCTCAGACTGGGTAGGAAGGTGCTCAGAATTTGATGGTAATACATTAAGGGTTTGGGCAGTTTGGTACTCTGTCTTCTACTCCAGCCCATCTCATGTCTACTCTGAAAGACTGAAAGGTGCATCTCTTGCTTAAGGACAACAGTATGCTTCTTGAGCACAGAGTTCAGTTTAGTTTAATCAAGCACCTCATGCTCTCCAACACGACATGAACACAGTAACAGTCAGTGAAGACAGCTAGGAAATCCACTTCAAATTATGAATTTGAACCAAGGCACCAATACAGGTGTACCATGTCATCAAGTCTCTACACAACATTAAAAAGATGTCAAAATCAAAGACTGTGCCTTTTTTCTATGCCTCTCTGTGTACCCTGTAAACAATGCACCTGGACCCTACCCTAGAAACAACATTCATACATCTCCACTATCAAATATTCAAGTGTTCTGATATAACATGTGCCAAGTTTAAACCCTAAAAAAAATTAAACAGCACAGACACAAAAAAATTTATGTAAACTGCAAGTCTCACATAATAGATGGATGGATATACAGATCTAGGAACTTTTTTTTTTTTTTGGACAAGCTACTTTTCAACCCCATCAGTTCCTCCTGTGATTCAACATAAGATCAAGAAGATACTTCATGCACAGAGGCTAGAATGACCTAGAATTGTTTTTTACTAGTTATTTAATAGACTTTCTGAAAAACATTACTTGAAAAGTTGTCCAAAATATGCTAATCAAGAAAAGAAACCTGAAAAATGAGAGAAACTTGAAAGCAGTAGTTTAAAAACAAAAAGGAATCCAAGGGAAGTCAAACTTGGTGATAAAGAATACAAAGTTATTTAAAGACGTTCAGAAGCTAAGAAGTGCAGACATTGTATGCTGATCTTGGGAACTTCCTTCTAAGTACAGGAAATAGAAAGAAAACCAGAAAAAAATAGTAAGCCGTAGTTGGAATCAAACATTACTTGTATTCTACCAGCATCTTACTATCAGGGATAAGAAAGATTTTTTTACAGAAATGGAGGAAAAGACAGACAAAGAATCAAGGGCTGAAAAACTGAAACCTGGTATGATAGTAAAAAACCCAAAAATGAATTACTGGAAAAGACAACTTTTAGGAAGGTGAAAACAGATGACCTGACAATGAAAAAATTCTCAACAAGGTTCCCTGGCACATTCTGAGTTCAGGATGTCAGCTTGTATGTAATTCCCTTCTACAGGTTATTGATTCCATAAATACAGCGGCCCTCTCTAAGTAGGGAATAAGATGAATTCAGGATCAAACTACAAAGTTTGAACTTGGTCATGCAACTCATGAGATCTTTGAACTATGGTCTGAATTCCTTTCCTTCACATGAAATCCAAGTAGTACCACTGACAAGGCAGTTGCAGGACAGGAATTCTGCTTCCAACAGAACACCATGTTAAGTTACCAATTTTTACTTCTGTAAAAAAGCCGCTCTTAAGTGCAATATCCACTTCAACCTGGATTCAGGAAAAAAAACCCCAAAACTGCAGACATTCATACTGCTCATCTCACAATCCAAAAATAAAACCTCACTCCAACTCTACAATTCAGTTACATATGTTTCATCATCATTAGCTTAATGTAGCTCTTAAGTTATCTCCCTTACATTCTGCAGATTTGTCCTGCATAATGTTTTCAACGTGGCCTTTCCACCTCCTAAAACAGTCAGACTATCTGTGTCTTACACTAACACCCTTCCTCCTGATTACGACAAATGCCTCATCCTAAATTCAAAAGGCTGTTAAAAAGATGCCTAAGAAAGACTGATTCTATCTCAGAAGAGTCACAGGTAACTGCTGCTATATTTGCATAGGATTTACTTTATATGTTTCACCATGGGCTTCAAAGCAACTTCCTTAGATATTCACAGACACATTGTTAGTTTTTCTTTCAAATCCCTCCTCACCATTTGTCCTTGAGACTGTTATTAGTTCTTCGTACATCAATATCCATGTACTGCTGAGACTATAAATATTTTGTGAAGCATGTCTTTTCCTTTCATACTAGTCCAGCACTTCAGATAATTTATCACGTTTAAGGCTTCTGTACGTGGTAACACAAGTAATAGTAAATAAATATGCAGTCTCATTACCTAGCTGATAGCTTCCTATCTAACAACAACAAACCTAAAGAAGACTGCTAAACACATGAGAAAACTTACCAACATAAGCCCCCAGCTCCTGCAACTTTCCTTTTATAGCACCCTAAAAAATAATGAAATAGCATTTAAGGGATGGAGAAACAAAGTATTTCTAACTGCAAAATGAAGGCTTAGCAAAGTTTCTCTCATTAATTGTTAGAACATGTTGGTTTAGCATGTTACTTTTCCTACTCTTCACTGCTTGTGATATAAACGCTGTAACAGTGAGGGACCGGCAGCAGACTACCAAAAACTGCCAGCAATCTCACGCTCTATCCTATTTCCTATATTCCAGTTCCTGGCGCTACCAACCAAACTCCAAGTCCCAGACGTCCTATTCTGAGCTGAGACCATCCGGGCCCATAACGTGCAAAGAAAACGAATCCCGGGTGGTTTGAAAAAAATGTCATTCCCGGCTCAGCAAGAAAAGACCTGCCAGGGTTTTCAAACTGTGTTTGCTGTGTGGGAGCAGCTGACGACACCTGGGCTAACACCGTAATGCCCGGCTACAGCTGCTCCCTCTCCCAGGCAGCCCCCGGTTCCGGGCCTGCGTCCCAGGCGGGCCACGCCGCTGCAGGGCGAGAACTCCAGCTCCGGGAAAGAGATGGCAGCTGCCCTCCGAGCACGGTAGGACCCCGATTCCGCTTTCCAAAACAACAACTCTCCTGCTCGTGTCCCTCCCTGTGGGGAGCCCCCAGACCCAAGGCCGCCCGCCGCCGGGAGATCCCGGTAACGCCGACCTCGCCACATCCTTCCACCGGGGGAAGCGGGGGCGGCAGTGCAGGGCCCGCGGCGCCCCGCCACCTCCACGTCTGAGGGGAGGCCGCAGAGCCCGGCACCTCAGCCATCGGCCGGGCCTGCCCTCCACACGCGGGGTCAGGCCCCTGCCGCGGGTGGAGAGGGAGCGACCCGGCTGCTTCTCTCTCACCCGGATCTTGCGGCTGATCTCGGTGCCGATCTCCATGGTCGCGCCGCCCCGATCCCGGCCCTTCCCGCTGTGCCGTGCCCCCTCCCCTCCCACCGCGGCCTCCCGGCTCCGCTCCTGCCGCAGGCCGCGCCGGCTCTGGAGCGCCGCGCTGCAGAGTGGGCGGCCTCCGCCTGCGGCGCCCCCTGACGGACCGCGGCGGTACCTCCGCTCCGCCGCCTCGCCTGCCCCGCGGCCGCTCCCCAGAGCGGGGCGAGGGGAGCGTGTCGGGGCTGAGTTCGCCTACACCCCGGCAGAGGAGCGGGCGCTAACGCAGAGGGAAAAGGTGCCCGAGCTCGCTCGGACACTCCTCAGCAGCCCCGTCTCCTCCCCGCGTCCCCCCTCGGCCCTTTCCGGGCCCCAGCCAGCTCTGTGGCGCTCAGAGCGCGCACGGAACCCCGCCTCTAACGCAGTGCTCCGTGTGGCGGGGAGCACCCGGGCTCCGCAGCTGGTGCAGGCCCGAGGGCGGCCCGGTGGGCCCCTGAAACGATGACGGCGGCATGAAGGGGACACACAGCCCCAGCCCCCTCCGGGAGGCTCGGCTGACTCTGAGCCCGCGGCCTGTCCTGCTCTGTGGGCACCAGGCAGCCACGGCATGCTCGGGAGGCTGGCTCCAGAATAAAGGAAATAGATGTTATCTTACTGTTGCATGTCTGAGGGTCCAGCCCTAATTCAGATGTCAAACTCAGCTTTTCTTTAAATCAGCTCTTTCTTCATTCCTGTTCCGTATAAAGCTGGTTTATAAAGTCCTGCTATGTGGCTGCGGGGAAGTATGAATGCTGTAAGACTAACTACAAGGTTATTTTGATATTAATGCTCTTTAAAAGTACTCAAAATTCTATTTTAAGTAACAAAATACCTATTCGTTGAAACCCAAATATAATATGGCAACACAGAAAGTATCAACTTTTAATGCCATACTACAGCTGTACTGTGTTTTACTATTGAATTTTAGTCTTTGACCCCACAATAGGCTGATGGGCCTTAAAACAACACGGTTTGGGTTTTCTGGAGTGGGGGTTTTTTGGTCTTAGAAAGAGGTTGCACCATCTACTAGTCTTACAGCAACACGGGATCAGCTGCAGGGAAAGGAGGAACTATGTGGAAGACACGTTTGTGCCATACCTCAATACCATTCATCTTTTGCAGCAAAGTCCCAGCTTCACTTCAGGTGATTTAATGAGTAGTAACATTATAGAATGGCCAGCCTACAGATAAAGAGTCTTTTACAAGTAATGCCACTGGGCAAAATAAACTCCGGGTATTGCAGTTAACAACTGTATTAATCTTTTCTGCATCACTGGTCCTAATATAAACCAAACATCATACAAAGATTGCCTAGACTAATTATTGGTAATGATCTGAGCTGTTTGCCTGATGATACTTACAGTAGTGTTACAGGAAGATACAACTAATAGCAGATTAGTTTAATTACAACGTTCCATTTTAACCTTCAGGAGGTACATTTTGCTCTCTTAAGATTTCAAATAAGTTGTATTCCTTCAGTACTGAAACAAGAAAAGTATTATTGAAGAACAGAAATTGGAATTGAGTTTACTTCATGACTAACTAATGGATTTACTTTAGAAAGAAACACTGTGTTTGCACAAAGGATGCCTTTTTTTTATAAGGAGAGATCATTGCATCACAAGTTCAGTACTGCATTACGTGTAGGAAAACTGCCTATTTTTTTCTAATAGGACTATTCTACAACCTTAATTAGTTACTTAGTAGAACACAGTTCAACATTTCACAGTGCCTTTTAAGTGCAAATGAATCTTGCAAACACAGGATTTCAGGCTTCAAACATGTAATAGACTTACCATATGCTCATTTTGCTAGTTCCTTCCATTCTCTCCACTACCATCCAGAAATATATAATGATGCACAAAGACCCAGCTCTCTCTTGCTTTTCACAAATAAGAAATGGATGATGAAAAACAGAAAGGGAGAGGCACAGAGCCAAAACACAGAAGTGCTGAATAAAGTGAATTTTGTTCAGAGAACAGGTTTAAGTCACACGTAGTATTTCTGTCTTTTCAGTTGGTGAAGTGACTATTTTGCATGGCTAGTGGTTTTCCCAGATAACTTATTGTTTCAGCATCCTGAGAATGCCCCTTTAACTTGCAGTTTCTCGGTTATCCTGCCTGTGTGTTGATCACAAATGGAAAAATCTCCAGGAGGCCGAGGAGTATACACATGCATGCTGCTTTTCTGCCTGGAAGGCAACTGATTCTGCTTTCCATTTGGCTCATTTCCAACCTTCTGTCCTACCATTAGTCAATGCAAAGACCTGATGCTGGACAGAGTTCCCAGAATTGGAACAAGGTGAATACTTGCGTCAACCTTCACCCTGTTGGCTGATACACTCAACTGCAATCACGTATTTGGACCAGGATGGGAAAAAAAAAAAAATCAAAACTGTTCCAGAAGGGAAGATGCCAACAAGAACAAAGGAGGTTTCTCCCTGTTTCACTACGAGCAGGCTGAATTCAGCCCAATGGGCAGAAACTTTCCTCTGTCCATACAGAACCACTGCACCATTCAGCTGTAGGATATTAGTGTTTTCCTCCCGTGATCTTCAACAAGAGTAAAGAGTTACAGCAAAAAGATGTGTGTGTTTCTACCCGTGCATGTCATGAGTATTCACCAGTGGGTTAAAGGGGAGAAGCAGAAGCACTGCATAGTGCCCTGAGGCAATCACTCCATGTCTTTTTGATGTGTCTTTATCAGAGTTCACCACACCTTGTGGATAACTTTGTCTCTCTGTCTTATTTATTAGAGCTGGTAGTGGAGCAAAGCAGGCAATGGTGGGAGGATGAGGCAAAAAATGAGATAGGGCAAAAGGGAGAAAGTGCAGAAAATGTTAGGATACAAACTGGGATTATAGGAAGCAGAAAAAAATGTTTCAGGAGTAAATTTGATAAGCTTCAAAAAAAGAAAGTGTAATCTGCAGTGTCCTACTTGTCTCTTTTAAGATGATGTGTTGTCTTTAACATAAATGTAAAGAGAGAAAAACCAGTAAGGGTGAACTATGGAAAGTAAGAAAACTCCAACAAATGCAACTTCCAGACTGAGGATTGGGCAGGAAATGGGTGTGATCAAGATTTAGAATAGGAAATGTGGCAGAGAAGATAATTTAGACCTTGTTTCCAGAATTAACTGTTTAGAAATAGGAAGGGTTCACTTCATTGCCCTGAATTTTCATAGCTTGGATTTGTCATGCATTTTATCAGTCAGTTTTCTCCAGTGAGTAACCATAGCTCTGGTCTGTAGCAGATACCATCAGAAAAAGGTATCTGCTTAGTTTAGTTCAAAGTTAACGTTTATTTTACCCTATATAAAATTCCCCTGAAGGAGTTTTTTGGCTTATGGACTGCTCATCATAACTTTGGCTGAGGTGGGGGTGGGTGGGGCAGAGATACTCATTCCTCTGATTAAGAGGAAAGCCCCTTGTGTCTGAGAGAAATAACTCACAAGAATTCATCACAGTACAAAATTACCTACATATTTCAGCTGAGATTAGTGTCCTCCCGAGTAACATGCTATTTGCATAGCAGATCTGCAGGTTAGACCAGCTCAGACAGTAGCCTGTTTGTGTGCTTTACATTACCAAAACACTTTCTAAGTTTGACAGTCATGAGTCAGCGTTCACGGACTCACTTTACCTTTTTCCTCATCCCTGACCTGTTTCAACTTTGTATATACTTTTGCCTGGCTCACACAACGTTCAGAGCATTAAAATTCCAAACTGCATACAACGATTGCTGATCCGGCACATGCACACACAAAGGTCTCCATATAGTTCAGGGACTGGCGTGCAGTCCCTTATATGATGTGTCTATTGATTAAACACTATTAATATTACTTATCTGATATGCTTGCCAAGGCAGTTGTTATTAAAGGCATAATTTCTACTGACACTTCGGGAACTTTAAATCCAAACAAGGGCTGAAAGATCAGTCTTCAATCTGCATTTTCCTGCTGTGTATGTTACCGACAGCTGAAGCTTTTCAAAGAGTTTTGGGTTTAGCTGCAGACACAAATGTATGTGCGTAGATCATCTGGTACAGCACATACAGATTAAGACTTGAAAATATTTCCAAGCTGTGTGAAAATAAGACCAACAGATTTTTTTTTTTTTTGGTAAGAGATTTGTCTTAATTGGAAAGGCTTAAAATACATGGTCATATGATTAAAAAAAAAAACCCAAGGATTGCCTGCTATTTGTTGTAACCCCTATTTCTGTAATACCCCTGTAGCCAGAGAAGCAGCTGTTCATTGCTGACATTCTCCCTGCCAGGCATTCCAACTCTCTGAGGTAATGGGCTACAAGCATACGGGCCTTCGCTTTAATTCTTTCAGCGTATCCTTCCGCATGGGTAGAGCGAGGGGAACGCCTCCAGGAAAAGAAATTAAATGCACACACAGGGAGGCACACAGAGACAGGGCCATTTGAAAATATTCCCCAGGACGCAATTTGCGCTCATGCAGCGCAGCGTCACATGAAAGAGGCTGCCTGAAGAGCTGGCTGGCACCGGGTTATTTTGTTGTAATATTTTCTTCCACCCCTAGCTCTTTACCCAGTGGAATGAGACCCAGAGCAAGTTTTTTGAGACAGGAAGTGAGGAATGTTTTCACTATGAGTGATCTAAGAAGAAGGTGGGTTAGCCGAGATAGCAGCTGTTTCGGACAAGAGGAGCACAGTAAGTCAGTGCCTGAGGAATACCGATGAGATGGCTCCAGGAGAGGAAGGCGTGGAGCGCTGGGGGGTTTTTTCAGCCACACGTATGTGAAAGGAGACTCGGTGTCTTTGGATCGCTGCAAAAGGTAAGGGCAAAACATCAGGCTCAGTAAAAAAAAAATAGTGGGTGATCTCTGCTGTGTACTGTAAGGCTGAGGAGTTTCAAGCTTTTACTTTTTAAAAAGAAAAGGCTGCAGATCTGTGCTTCCAAAGGCAGGGGAGGTTTGGGATATGCACTTACTGCTGCTCTTTCAGTCCAAGAGTCATGTCAAAGATTAACTGGTAACACAAGGGGAGGGTGGAGTATTCGGAGTCTTTTTGCTACCCAAATATTCCTGAAAAAATAAAATTTATTTCAAGCACTTGAAATAATGGGAATCCCTTTCAAGTCTCTCATGGTGCAGTTTTATTTTACACGTTGTCATTCATGCAGGCTGTTTAAAAAAAATCTTTGTAAAGTAAAATGCTAATTATTGAGGGGGGAGTGGGAGGTGTACCTAAAGGTACCACAGTGCTCAACAGTCGTGGGTCAGTCACAGCCATGTTGCTGAAATTCTAGTATTTCTGAAACTACATGTTTGTGTTGAAATATAAACGTACGAAGTTTGGCCACTAAAGACATTTCTGGCTGTTGTGTGAAAAGTCCAGGCTGGCTAAATAAATCTTGCTTTTGTAGAGGTCATCAATTGGATTTGTAACCCCTGTTGGTATGTAGCTCCTTTCTGCTAAAGTAGCTTTATAACAATGCAGATGTGTCTGAATTTAAAGTAATGCAGAAGGCAAGTATGAGAGCACTTAGCATTGTCGAATGCACAGCTGCTGAATAAAACCAGCAGAGCAGTGTTTTATCAAGAAGTACACACAGCCAGCAGTAGAAGCTACTGAATGATTCCTTGGTGTTATTCATCAACCTTGCCTTTATTCTAAATTGTTAATTTATTATAGGACAGGAATTATTTTTTTTTTAGCTGGTCTTCTGTGACATGGAGTGAAAGCTAGTTACTTAAAGTCTTCCTTGTTATAAATCTATTTCAGAAGTACTGAACATTGTTAGATATGCAGTGAGTTACAATGAAATCGTTTACAGTAAATGCTTAGTAGAGCAATAAATGCAAACAACAGATTATAACCCGGAGAGTACTCCTGGCACGTTCTGAAAATCCTGCTCTAAACTTCCGTACTGCTACCTGGCTGCACAGTGAAATAAATGAAAGTCTGAGATTGCCTCATGTTGGCATTAGATGGTTTTGGAATTTCACCTGTCAGGTCAGCCTCTGGTTAGTGATTATTTTCCCCCCATGCCCTTAGAATACTTTTCTAACGGCATGGTGGGGGCATACAAGTTTGAATGCCTTTCACATTGGTACTGCATAAAAACTGAGATTAAAACAGCACCGCACTTCTGACTGCAATTTGTGGTTTTTCTTATTGCTGTAGCACCGAAGAAAGTGTGTAACTGTGCACAGAATGTATTGGAAAACAGGCCCTGGGGACGTGAGCTGAGGTCACTCAGCCAAAAGTTTCTCTGCCAGGAATAAACCCAGTGCGAGGCTGCTGGCAGTGGGCAGGAAACTAAAAGCTTCTGTCTGTGAGAGCGTTCCCTGCATGCTGCTCCAGGGAGGCAGGATTTGGAGGATCAAAGCGCCCAGCAACTAATAAAGTGAGGAGTCCCCACATATCCCTAAATTTTTCAGGGAAACCTGTTGCTTGCTATCAGTTATTATTTATTCTGCAGCTGCGTCCAAAAATAGTGTTTGGGTCAGGTCTTTTTTTTATTTTGCTAAGATAAGGTGGTTATCTGTTGAGGATGGGGATTGTGTAGGATGGTAGAACTGCTTCCAGATTATTCAGGCATGGTCATGAAATACACTTATGGTCATTCTTTGGAGTAGGATTGCAAAGATGTCACTGAGGAAAAATGCCGTGCTGCTGCCTCTTCCTCCCCAGTTTTAGGCCTTTAGCGTCTTTCCACTGCCTTCCTTTGCTGCTTATAAGGGAGTAGGGAGCCTGATAGGAGATTTTCAACCCTAAAGAGTTTGTGGTTGTGTTGAATAACATCAAGTTTCTAGGTATGTATATAAACATACGAGTCCTGTGTGGCTGTTTGTTGATAGCTATCCCCCAAGTTTAACAACAGGTGTCTTAGTAAGACTACTTTTTCTGATTCCCTCACCGCAAAAAATGGGTATAGTCACATTATTCCTGTCTGATAGCGCTAAGAGTCTTCAGAAACCAAATTACGCCTTTATAAATGTGCTGCTAATACATACCAGCCCGGACAAAACGTAGGTGGTTGTTTTCTTGTTCCTTTCGGGCGGTGAGGCGCTGCCACTGGAGCTCCCCAGGCAGAGCTGTCCCCGCCGACAACACTTAACAATGAGAGGAAGAAGCGTCGCTTTCCCGCGGGGCAGCCCGGCCCTCAGGCCGCAGGCAGGGCGCGGCCCGGCCCTCAGGCCGCAGGCAGTGCACAGGCTACGGGCCGGGGCGCGACTGCCGGCTCGACGTGGGCAGAGCGGCGGCCGTGAGGCTCATTGCTCCGGCCCAGGGGGCCGCTGCCCCGCCTCACGCCAGCTCGGCCGCCTCGTCCCAGGGGGGTTACGCGGGTCCGGGGGGGCGCATCTCCCCCCAGCCCCGGGGCGCTGTGAGGGAGGCGGTGGAAAACCCGCCAGGGGCGAGGGTGGCGGGAAGCGCTTTCACTTCAGAGGTAGCCGCAGCGCCCAGCCGCGCCGTACCCTTGCTCTCAACACACCTACTTTTGAAGGAAAATAAACCTTTATTTACGGAATGCTGAGCCCCAGCGTTAGTAAGAGTGACACATTTCTTAGGCGTGCAGTGAGAAAACAGTGGCTTGTACCTTACGGAGTTGATGGGAGAGGGGGTGTGAAGGTGTTTGCAAAAGGTGTAGAAATGGGTGGCTGCTTCCAGGCTGGGAATGTTTTTCAAGGAAAAATCAGAAAATAAATGGCTGTCGGAATTTGCATTCGTTTCTGATGAGGGGAAGCATAATCTGAAACATGCAGCAGTTTAGCATAAGAAATAATGGTACAGCTAGCTGTAATTCAGGGGAAGTTTGAGGAATGGGATCTTAATTGCCTGGCAGGAAATGGCTAAGGTGTGAGCTTTAACGCCTTTTTTTTTTTTTTTTCCCTTTCTTTCTTTTCCCTTAATCATTTATGGGGCTTGGTTTTGTGTTTAATCCAACAGATAGTGGCTGCGGCAGCACGCCGCTCTGAAAAACAAGCCAGATCGCTGGATTTACTTTTAAAGAAAATGGCTTTTTTCACTATTAGAAGTACCTTAGGCAGCTTGGACATCACAGAGGTATTTAATTTAAATACTGATTCCATTCAGAAACACTTAAGTCATTGCAGCCACGTTTGATTAAGACTCATTATTCACTTGAAAGGTTTTTTTTAAAAAAAAACGGAAACAAAACAACTTGCCAAAGACTGGTGTTGTCTGTGGAAAAACCAGAAACTCTGGTGCTTATTTCATTATTTGAATGCGTAACAGCTCTGTATTTTGGAAAAGCAGGCTGGTTATTTAGATTTAGGAAAAATATCCATGTTATGTTTCCCATGTTACCGTTCCCCTTTCCAGTCAAAGTATTTCTGATTCTTGTATTGATTCTCTTAAGCTTTTGCTCTTTACTAGGATTCCAGTGGATGCCCCTTCTACTTGTGTGTTGGTGGAAAAACTTCCTTTCCTTTAATGGATACTGCTGCTGCTGGTTGATCTCTGGAGACTTTACAGCTACTTACGTTTTGAGAGGAGATAGCTACTTGTCCTCTCTGAAGGCCCCAGGGGTACTTGCTTTTTATCAGTAACCATCTGTGGGTGAAAAAGAAGATGCCTCTACCTTTTGGGTTAAAATTGAAACGAACTCGACGTTACACAGTATCCAGCAAAAGTTGCTTGGTGGCTCGTATCCAGTTGCTCAACAATGAATTTGTGGAGTTCACGCTGTCGGTGGAAAGCACGGGTCAGGAGAGTCTGGAAGCAGTGGCACAGAGGCTTGAATTGCGGGAGGTGAGTGAACTGCTGAGTGAATTTTTGTGTGGTTTTTGTCTCTGGTGCTAGATGATCGATGTGGTGAACCCTTAAAATTTGTGGCAGTCAGTTTATTTACTGGAGCAGCTATCCTTTGTTCCCTTGTATCTCTTGTTTCTTCACCTTCTGGTCTTGGTAGCCTCTTGGGTTGCTCAAAAACAGTTGCAAAACTTACCTTATCGAGCTAGGGAATACGCAAGGGGAGGATGTGAGAAGTGGCTGTAGGTGGAAGCTTAGACTGCTTTTTAAACTTGACAGTGCTGAATATGCTGTTTTAAAAAAAAAACCCACAAAGGAACAGAGAAAAAATTCTGCCTAACCAGTGTGGTTGAGAGTTACTGCAAGACTGGAGACACCTTTTAGGTAAGGATATGAAAGGCTGTGTTACTTGTGTGCATGTACTTTTTTTCTGATGGATTAGTGCTGTGGAAAAGAACCTAAAGCACAATATGTGATAAGTGTACCAGTGACCAACTATTTGTATTGCTTGTTCAAATACCACAAACATGTTTGCAGACACTGTCTTGGAGTAAGCATTTAGTCATTTAGATTGAGTGCTGACCTCATGGGGATATGTGGTTTGCACTAGCTGCATTTGTATGTATCTGTCTAACCTGCCTTTTTCCCCTGAAATTCCTTACTTGGTATTTTGAAGGATCCTTTTGCAACCAAGATTTACTCCCATCCCACACATTCAGTGATTATTCCTACATCTCCTGTATTGAGCAAATTACTTCTGAAATGTTGAGCTTCAAAATGGTGTTCAGAGACGTCTACATAGATTACCAACATATGAACCAACATCGTGGGTTTATAATTTTGTTGACCACGGGTGGATTTGACTTGCAGTAGTTGAATGCTCTCGATCCAGTGTAAAGTGACACTACCCACTACAGTCTCATAAAGTTTAGTTCATTTTGTAGTCATTAAACTGTGACAGCACGTACACTTGTAGCGGGGGAGTGCAGGGAGAGAGAGAAAACTTGTGATAAAAGTTTAGTGTTGCTAACGTTGTTCTGAAAAAGATGCTTTTGCTCTGTTACATGCTATGCCATGTAATGGTATTTTGCATACAGGATTCAATTACAGGCAGAAAGCCCCAGACTACCTACAAGAGTAATCATGAAAGTAATTGTTGTCTAATATGATTTTGTTTTTCAAAGTTATATTTTAATTGTCAAGCAATGGCAACTGCTAATAACTTGGCTCAAATATTGAGCATATAAATTTAGGATTCAATCCTGCAAACATTTATTACTGCATCTATCATGTAGTACTGTAGGATTTCTTTCAGTTATTCGGGTTGTTTTTTTTTCTGAGAATTATAAATAAATGAGAAGTGAATGCAAATAAATAAATGAAAGAGATGTGAATCCATTAATCCCTAAGTGTCCTGGTGTGCATTCTTGTAGATTCCCCAAATATTAAGTGTACAAGTATTTTGGAAAAGTGCAGTTCTGTGCAACACTATGACTTTTTTTAAATTTTAAATCTTGATCCTTCTAGCAAAGGGAGAATCTAACCACTATCATAACCTTAGTGTTTGCTTAGAATACATCAGATATGGATTTAGAATTCACTTATGTGGATGGAGTTTGTCACTTTTATCCATCCACTTTCAGATGTCACTTCTAAGTCAACAGAAGGTAAAGAATTTTAACTATATTTGGTTTGCAAAATGCAAAGCGTTTGTCTTCCTGATGATGACTGCTAGCTTTTATTGACCTAGTGAGAGATTGCTGGGCATGCAGGTTTCTTTCAGCTATTCCTCATTATCTCTTTCTTTGGAGCTACTCCTAAAAATCTTTTTTTTTTTAAAAAAAGATGGCAATTCCTTCAATTAAGAGTCATATATCAGACTAAGGGAGTTGACAGTATGCTATTGAAGTGTGAGCAGATTCCTTCAGTCATGCATTCTTGCATGGATTATTTTGGCAGGAAAATGTGTTGCAATAAAAGGGAATGGAAAACAGGGATATAAATTACTTTCCAGAGCTTGCATTCAAAAAATGTTTTTCTGCCTTTAAATAGTCAGATTTGCCAAGCCAGATACCAAATCATTCCTGACCACTTGCTTAGTAGGAATTTTTCAGAAAGAATTTGCTAAGCACTTTGCAAAAACACCCTTAGTCCTCCATACTGTAGAGTACTCCGAACTAGCTGTACCATGTTGCACATTGTTAATGCACTAAGCACCCTTAAGGAATGAGTGTGAATTCCAAGTGTTAAACGTGAAAGTATGACAGTTTATTTGAATACTGAGTCTGAATGTGGTTCCCATGTGCCTTGAAAACAGTTTATTGCAGGAGGTCTGAGGGGAATCTCTACCTTTTTACACATTCAGTGGTAAGATTTGGAAATACCTCTTTCTTCAATTACTACATTTGGACAGTGAATTGAATGGCTTATTTTTAATGTTGTGTCATCTTTTAAAATACTTGTTTTAACAGATCTTTATGTAAATGAAGAGTCTTCCAATTATGCTTTGTGTGGCTAAACAGTGGTTTTCTTTTGACTTATCCAATTAGTACTCCTCAATTTCCAAGTTGTATACTAGTACAGACACAGTGTTTAGGAAGTCTTAAGTATGTTGAAAATTTTCTTTTTTTACTGAATATTAAGTTTTACAGAAAAGTGAAATAAAAGCATTAAGAGAACATATTCTGGTATTCCCAGAATGTGGCTCCAGCAATGGGTTTGTAATCCGGCTCTCTTAAACTGAGCAAC
The DNA here is from genome assembly GCA_020800305.1 of Porphyrio hochstetteri. Lineage (NCBI taxonomy): Eukaryota > Metazoa > Chordata > Aves > Gruiformes > Rallidae > Porphyrio > Porphyrio hochstetteri. Next base: position 3,512,048 of record CM036908.1, read on the forward strand.
TGGGGAAAGAAGCCAAAGGAAACAGGGAACATAAGTTACTTACCTTTTGTAGCACAAACTCTGTCTTTTATCCTGTGAGAGAACTAGAACCAAGCTTGATTTATGCAAAAAAGTCTTATTTGTTCTGGAATTGCAAGTTTTGAAAAAACTGCTGAGAGCTCTGATTGTTAACTACCCTAAAAAGCATGTGTAACACTGATATCTTGCATATAAGGCATGAGCATACAAATTAAATACTTGAAAATATAGCAGTGTGGGGGCTTTGATGTTAAAGCAGCTAGATACCTATAGGATGTTTGGCAGGAGATGTTAAGATTGATTTACCTCTCTTGCTGCATCTTCTTTTATTTCTGTTTTCTAATAGCACTTTTAAGTCAGAATGAAGGGGCAAATTGTTCTGCTGTGTGCTAGCAGAGTCAGACTTAGCTGCAGGTATGTAGCAGAGATTTGCACCCAAGTATGAGAACTAATGGCAGGGAACTTCTGTGGATAGTTATGTGTTGTGCATATGCAAGTTCCTGTGTTTGTTTCAAACGTGAATAGGGAAGAAAGCATCAAGGCTATCCGGATCCTGAGTAACACTGAAGTTCCAAAACAGTGCTTCAGAAATGCTTGAACTATGCTGTAAAACTCTGGTGCTCTGCATTGTAAAATATCAGCTCTTGTTTGGACAAAATATAAAAAAGGCCCTTTAATTCAGTGCAGTGGTTTCTTAAATGTGTGTTTTGCTCATGTTGATAGTGCAGCCATAAATATTTTTACGTGTATTTGTATCAGCAGACATACTGCCTGGCAAAGAAAAGTCGGGCAAGTCATGACAGAGGGGTCGCTAACATAATTATGTCTCTGCATTGTATCAAAGTCTGACAGAAATTTAGCTGATGGTTGGAGAAATAAAGAGGAAAAGCTGTGCTCACAGCTGAACTGCTACTGTTGCCTCTCTGAATCAGATTTTTCTTAAAATTAGGAAAGGAGAAATTGTCAGGGAGGAATGTCTATAAAAATGCAGGCCTCTGGTATGTAATCTAATTAATTTGAAAGCTGCTACTTTACTGAAAAACTAAACTTGACTCCCTCTAAGATGTATATTAATTCTAAGTGTGCTGTAATTGCAATTTAGGAACCAAGATAAGTTGAAAGACAGAGCAGTATGCCAAAAATCAGTAACTCCCTCAATGCAATTTCCTTATTCTGAAGGAAAAACAGTATACATTCAGCTGTAAGACTTGCAGTCAGTCTTATTGCACTGAGCAGTGCAAAATTAAGGTTTTTCCATGAAAGCAATAGTGGTGATTAGGAAGCCTTGCCCCCTGATTTCTTTAGCTCTTTTATAAAGCTTGGTCAGAACTTGAATATGACACTTGATTGTATGTTTTCCCTGTCACAGTGTTGGTGAATTACTGTACAGTTTGATGCTAATTTTGACAGAGGAGGTTTTCTTCTGAAACAGAGAATTTTGTTTAGTGTTTACTATGTTTAGTATTTTTAGACTACTTTGGAATTTTGCTTCTCCCTGTTGTAAAGCAATCAGAATTAAAGCTTCTGATGAATGGGAGTATGATACTCCTTTTAATGGGAGCACTCTGTAAGGTACAAGTAAAGAGCAGATACATGAGTCCATCCTTCTCAGAGCCTTGGACAGTGGTGGGAAAAAAGTAACATGATTTAAAAATAATAAAAGTATGCTTCTACATTTCTTGGTCATGTTGATAACTGACCTGTTTCTGCAAGGGGTTAAAATATGTCTTGGATAGAAGGTATCGCTCTTTAGCTTGTAAATTAGCCAGTTTACATTTGAGGTACTGATGAGTAGAATCTAACTTGCCTATGAGAAGACCGTTTATTCAAGATATCTGAAGGGTGCAAAAGACAGTGTATTGTGATTTGTGCAGAGTTTGAATTTGAATAAATTAGAGTATGTCAGATTACCTTGCAAAATGTTGATTTTGTTTATTACTTATCCCTGCTGATTTGCTTTAAGCTATAGTTGGCAACATTTTTGCTTAAATATCGTTTGTGAAACCCATATTGGAGTAGTTAGGAGAAAACAAATTGTATGGGTGCTAGGAAAAAGATTTTCCAGTATGAAGGAACTTTGACTTAAGACTGACTTCTCAGTGTTTGTATAGCTATCCTGCTAAATACTTCTTCCTGCAGCTACAGTTGAAGATCTCCGTATTAGAACAACAAAAGCAGTGTAAGCAAAAGTACCATGAGGTAACTTCAAGATGGGGAAAAGGGAGGGATTTTTATGAGGTGAGCCAGCAGCCCTCCTTTTTCTTTTTTTTTTTTTTTTTGGTCATGGAAGTATGTAGAGGAGCAGGACTTCCCACTCCGTGGCTGGTATATGGCAAGACTCACAGGGCTTTTTCTCCATCACTTCAAGGAAGTTTTGAGTCTTGTACAGTGGCCAGTCCAGGCTCTTCCAAATCCTTTCTTCTCTAGGAACTGAGAAGATTTGTGGAGGAGGTTGTCTGCTGTGATAAGAGTGGAGTTTCTGGAGCATTTTCAGGGCCTCTTGTCTCTTTCCGTAGTTCTTAACATTGGGTGTAGGGTAAAGCTTTCACTTGGTATCTGGCAGTTGTGGGTAGTACAAGATTACTGACCCAGTCCTCCTGCATGCAGTTTATTTAAACTGATGGCAGGAGCTGTTTTGTATCCAAGCATATAATAAAGCTAGACGCAGTGGAGCCCCGGGGTTTGTAATCCTGGCTGCAGTGCTTATCCTTCAGTAATGAGAAGGTGTTCTCAGCACTCTGTTCAGGAAAGTCTTACCACATGTTTTAGTTGTATGTACTGGTGTAAAAGAGGAGAAACCTGAAAATATATTTGGATTGCATTCTTCTGTAAACCTTGTTATAGGTTTTGGTGGTGGTTTTTTTTAATTTCTTGCATCTTATGGTGGTGATTCCTCAGGTCACTGCACCAGTGATGCAGGTAGATTGCCTTGACTAGAAGGCCCTGTATGAACAGTTAGAAAACAAGTATCTTTTCCCATCTATTTGTAACCAGTGAGATACTTTGTAAGATTTATAATACCAGATGTGGAAATTAGCTGGGAAATACGTGATTACATACATAACTTTGAAATAAAGTTTGACCACTGCTATGCCTTCCCTGCTTCCATGCACAAAAAATGTTGGGTTTTGGTTTTTTTTTCCTTTAGTCTGAGGTTTTATGGGTAATTGGTTTTGGTTAGGGTTAGGGCCATTAGATAGCAGTAATAGTGTTGTCTCAAAATCCTAGGGAATATAACTTTTTCTTTATATTATTTTGCCAAAAAAATGGATGGCAGAGTTGATTTTGAGTATCCTAATAGATGCTCTTACACTCAAGTGAGAAGATTACACCCCAGGCCAGCCTGGATCAGGGGGCTCGGAATTACCTGTATGAGTTTGAGTGCCTCCAAGGATTTGACACCTTTTGAGGCTACCTGTTCCAGTGTTTGTCTAGTTGTCTTGTGAACTTGTGAATTTCCCACGTTTCAGCTTGTGCCCAATGCTTCTCATACCTACAGTGAGCACTTCCAAGAAGAATGTCTTTGTCTTCTCTATATCCCACCCTTAAGCAATTGAAGTCCACAGTAAGATTTTACTTTAGTCTCTTAAGACTGATCAGCCCCACTTCTCTGATTCTCATCATGCATCGTGCCAAAAGTAATTACCTGCAGTAATGTAGATTTGTGGCATTCATACCTGATAAAACTCCTCTGCTTAGCACAGGAAGTCTGGTTGACTTCATAGATGAAGTTGTTTCACTCCCACCAACTTGTGAGCTGTGTTGGGCTTTTGGTACTTTTGTGTTCTTGGTAACTCTTGAACTTTTATACAGAAATGCTTACTCTTCCTGTCTGAGGTGACAGAAGGCAGCTAGGTAGAAAGTAACTGTGCACAACTTACATATTCTTTTTATTTACATTTTATTTTCTTCAAAGAGGCTGGGTCATGAATAAGTCGCTAAGATAAATGAACCTCAAAGCCGTGTTAATCTTAACAGCTTAATATATTTTAAGAATTATCTCATGACTTTCTTTTTAGAATTGGGTGTTGTCCTGAGCTGCTAATAATAAAATGTTTTAGCAATGAATAAAAATGGATTCTATTTTAATCAGTGCGAATATTCCAGGGTGCATAAGCTCCTCTGAAAACTCACAGGATCAAATTCTGCCCTTGAAGTCAAATGACAGGTTTGCATACAAGTCAGAAGATGGGCTTTGGTCCATAGTGTTTTGCTTGGCTTTCCTTTTATTTTTGATAGTCCAGATTGGAGGAATTTGTAAGAGAAAATACCGTGGCAGAAAAATCTTGTTTAAAGATATGCTGGATTCCAGAGAACATTTTAAGACATGAAAATGTTTTTTCTTAGTCTGTTGTGCCAATAACTACTCCTTTCTGTGCATAGGCAGGAAAAAGTGGTCAGTTTTTTAAAGAAACAAACCAGTGCAAGTGACCATCATGCCTTAAAAATAGGCTGTGTGTTTAGTTTAGACTTCAGGGTGTAGAAGCAGGAATATCTTACACCACCACTGGTTCAAACTCTCTGGCCCTACCAGAACTTTTTGCTCTCTCTCCTTACTTCTCTGTGCCTCTGAGATTTGAACGTACTAAGGGCACAGGTGAAAGTTATTCAAACAGTTGCTTAGAAATTTTTGCATACATTTTTAGCTGTTTTCCAAAAGTGTTTATATGGTATCTTTCAGAGAATTCTTTCACCTTTGCTGGTGTGCTTCTGCAGTTGTGTAGCTGTTACCCTGGGGTCTCAGTCTCTGCTTTGCCTCTGCCTTTACCCAGACGGTTGTGGTTCGAGGTTTCAGATCGCACGCAATCCTGGGCTGATGCAGTGGACCTGTGGGGCAGGTGGGCTGGGCCAGCACAGTAGGATTTCTTTTTTTTCAGCTCTTTCTAGCAAGTGAGATCAAGTAGCTCATGATGTATAGTTCAGTTTTAACTGCTGATTTTGGTTTTTGGTTCCTCTGCTCTACTTGCTTTCCTTACCATCTTGCATTATATATACATTTACAACGCTCAATGTTGGCATCACAGGCTGACTTCTGGCTCCTGTGACTCTGTAGGGTATTAGGAGTCTTGCAGTGAAAGAGAAATACAACTTTTTACATACATTCCTCATTCAGCCTGCAGGAAGGAATGAGTAGTCACTCGGTACATTTTAACCTTTTCAGTGTGTGATGCTGCAGTGAACACAGTATTTCTTTCTTAATGGAGTTTGTGTGGTACTACTATTAGAATCCCTCACATGGAATCATGAGATACTGCCTTATCAGTATCTTTGCGGGGTGGTGGAAGTTGCAACATGCTGTATATGTGGTAACTGGTTGCTGGTTGAGGGGTTGATGCACAGAAAGAAAAGCAAGTGTTGTCTAAGGTATCAGCAAACTTTGTGTGCCTGGACTGAGAAACTTAGATAATAGTGTTGTTTATAGCATTTGAATTGAGAGCCACATTCCTTTTGTCCTCTTGAAACTGGAAGTATTTATGACTTCTTAAACTTGACTCTTGATTTTCAGACTTGTCTGTACACCTGTGAAAAATTTGGTTTATGGGATTTGTTTCACAAGACAGTTCTGATGTGGCAGTACAGTCTGTTTCTCTACAGTGATTTTTAAACTTTGCCAACCATGGAACTATTTAGTATGTACCAGTATTCTGCCTTTTCTCCAGATGTCTTCCAGTATACAGAAAAACTGCTTTTTTCTTCCCTGAGCAGTTTTTAAATTCAGCTTATCTTTTGTATTGTAGCCTGCCTTTTTATCAAATAGGACCAGAATTGTCTTAGAATTTGCAGAATGGATCTTAATTAAAGAGACTTCATCTTTTTTTTTTTTTTAAATTTTCTGAATACTGATTTTAAAATTACATGGGAATGGTAATTTTAATTTAGAGGATTTTTTTTCAAATGTTGGGAAAAAAACCCCACAAAACCTACCAACAATCACTTATTGTGTTGATGATAATTTAAGGAAAGGCTAAGTGTACATTTTGCTAGTATGCAGCTTCACAGGAACAGTACACCTTAGAACTGACTATAATTTCCCAGAGAAAGTGCTTTTATGGAATAGATGGTTTTGTTAATTTATTGATAAACCTTGATTTTTGTGTCTTGAATTACTTCATGATCTGTGCTGATATGGAGCATCGACTTCACTGCTGTCCTTTCAGTTTGGGATGTAGAGCACCAGCCCATGCCACGGTTGTTACATGGATAGTCAGCCTGTCAGGGCTGTAAGGGACAGTCAGAACCCTGTGAGGGTAGACTCTTCATTCTGCTTAGACTATAAACTAAGGAGATGCACGTGTATGACTTTTCAGATATGTACATAGGTGAGTTTGCACAGGAAAGTACTAAAGTGGCCTTTCTGTACTGCCAGCTCTCTCTCTTCAATGAATTTCAGATCTGTGCTTCAAAGCATCAAAATGCTGAGAGCTTTTGAGAAAACAAGAGTAAATGCTTTGCTTGATAGGTGGGCAATTTTCCCAAGTCTAATTCACAAAAATTATCGATGTAAAAAAAAACCCCATGATGATTAGTCCTTTGTTTTGTAAAACTTCATCCTTAATATCTTTATGTTGTATAAGTGAAAAGCATCTGAAATATATGTAAAGAAAAGTGTTGGATTAAAGGCATTGGTGCAGTGGTATATCTCCATTTCTACATATAATAATGTCCATGTAGCAAGGACTTGGAGAATTTTTGTGTAAATGCCTGCAGACCTAATTGTTAATTTGTAGCATTCCCTTATCCTCCTTCAGTCCTTGCAATTATGATTTCTAGTTTTGCTGTGATAATGACCTGAATATTTTCTGGTCCACGTCTGTTTGCTGGTGCAGAAATGAAATAAGTAGTGCAGCAGCAGGTTTTAATCAGTTTAAACGTAGTGGAGACATTTACATTTGAAGGAGTGCCTCTGCAGTGTGGATTTAGATCTATACTGTGGAATGATAGAAGATAGATCCTGTCCCAAACTCCTCCTCAGAGGAGCTCTAAGCAAAGGTAGTTTCTGTTGCTCAAGATGTTGTCCAGTGGAATTTTGACATTTGAGGGGGGGCAGCAGCCTGTTCTGGTGTGTACTGTATTTTGTGCTTTGGCTTGGTCAAGACTTGCCTGCTCAGGCGAGGTAGCTGCTTGCTCACTGGATGAGCCATACATGTGCTGAGTGTTGACTGACCAGCTGTCCTGCGTTCTTTTGTCCTTCAGCATCCCGTGTAAGCCTTCCTGCCAGTTCCCCAGAGAAACCATGCTGCCCTGGTTTCAGCTGGGATAGAGTCAGTTTTCTTCCTAGCAGCTGGTACAGTGCTGTGTTTTGCATTTGGGATGAGAATAAGTTGATAGAGGGGTTGGAAGAGACCTCTGGAGATCATCTAGTCCAACACCCTGCCAGAGCAGGATCACCTAGAGCAGCCTGCATAGGACAGTATCCAGGCAGGTTTTGAATGTCTCTGGAGATGAAGACTCCAACAACCTCTCTGGGCAGCCTGTTCCTGTGCTCTGCCACCCTCACAGTAAAGTTCCTCCTCATGTCTGAGTGGAACTTCCTATATTCAAGTTTGTGCCCATTGCCTCTAGTCCTATTGCTGGGCACCACTGAAAAAAGACTGACTCCGTTTTCCTGACTTTCACCCCTCAAGTATTTATAGATACTGATGAGATCTCCCCTTAGTCTTCTGTAGGCTAAAAAGTCCCAAGTCCCTAAGCCTCTTTTTGTAAGAGAGATGTCCTAGTCCCCTAATCATCTTTGTAGCCAGTTTTTATACCCTCTCCAGTAGCATCCTGTCCTTCCTGAACTGGGGAGCCCAGAACTGCACACAGTACTCCAAATGTGGCCTCACCAGTGCAGAATAGAGGGGGAGGATAACCTCCTTTAATAGGCTGGCCACACTTTTCTTAATACACCCCAGGATGCCACCAGCTTTCTTGGCCACAAGGGCACATTGCTAGCTCATGGTTAACCTGGTGTCCACCAGGACTCCCACCTCTTTTTCCATAATGCTTCTTTCCAGCAAGTCAGCCCTCTTTGTTTGTCAACACTAGGTCCAGTAGTACATCTCTCCTGGCTGGCTCCTTTACCACCTGAGTTCTCCTGGACTGTATGTGCTTGGCTGTGTGGCCTTACCAGCAGTTATCAGGGTGATTGTGTAAAAAGTCCCTCTCCAGCTTTCCTGTAGGCCCCTTCAGGTACTGGAAGGCTGCTATAAGGTCTCCCTGGAGCCTTTTCTTCTCCAGGCTGAACAACCCCAACTCTTTTAGCCTGTCCTCGGGGCTCCAGCCCATCAAGGCTCCTCTGAGAACCAAGGCCTTCGATTGTGAGGCTACTTTCAGCTGCCTGTGGAAGGCCTCACCATCTTCCCCATCCTGATCATGTGACCTGTAATAGACACCTATAACATTAGCCAGTCCCTTAATCTTTACTCACAAGCTCTGCACTTGCTTTTCATCCACCCCCAGGGAGAGCTAGGATACATTCCAGTTGCTCTCTCACATAAAGAGCAGCTCCAGTACCTTGTCTTGTTGACCTCTCTTTCCTGAAAAGGACATAGCCATCCCTGACAGCATTCCAGTCATGTGAGCTATCCCACCATGTCTCAGTAACCGCATTGAGATCATGGCCCTGTGACCACACACAGATCTCCGATTCCTCCTGTTTATTCCCCATGCTGCGTGCGTTGGTGTACAGGCATTTCAGGAAGGGAGTAGAGAGTGTAAATTTCACTCCCAACATTGGGCTTCCACCCTTAGGCTCGACTCTAGAAAGCTCAGTTTTATGCCCTTTCCCCTTCAAAACTAGTTGAAAGCCCTGTCTTTGAGCCCCAACAACTCATTATTTTAATCATTGCCAAGCAGTCAAGAACTTTTCGGCTTCTGATATGGGCCTGCTAAGGAGAAGGCAGAAGGTGTCCGAGGAGTTGGGAGGGAACACAGCCAGGACAGCTGACTCAAACTGGCCAAAGGGATATTCCATAGCATACAGCATCATGCTCAACATATAACTGGGGGAGTTGGTCAGAAGGCCATGCAGCTCAGGAATGAGCTGAGCATCATTTTTGGGTGGTAAGCAGCTGTACTATGTATCACTTGTTTCGTATGGTGTTATGGGTATTATTAGTCCTATTAAACTCTTTATTTCAACCCAAGAATGTTACTTTTTTTCCTCTCAATTCTCTTCCCCATCCCACTGGGACGGGGGAAGCAAGCGAATGGCTGTGTGGTTGTTTCAGCTGCCTGCCACGACACATACTTTGCTCTCTCACTGTCCAATGTAATTTTCTGTTTGTTTTCCTCACTACTTTTCATTTTCCTGTCACATATGAATGCTTACTACAAACATCTGTGAGTTACCACAACAGGATCCAGGACTGTTTGCAATTAAAGAATAGGTTTGGTAATGGTTTAGATGGGGTACCTTATATATGTGTATTGCTTATCTGGAACTAATTCTGCTTTTGATACTAAATATCTCCCAAGTTCTCTAATTTTTTGAATAAACTACTGCCCTAGTCAGTGTTTTAAGTCTTAGTTCAAAGTAGCAGGACTTTCATACAATGTGTTATATCTAATACTGCAATACTGACTTTTTTCATCATTGAAATGCCTCTTTTTCAGATTACATATTTCAGCCTGTGGTATTATAATAAGCAGAATCAGCGCAGATGGGTAGATTTGGACAAGCCTCTGAAAAAGCAGCTGGACAAATATGCCTTGGAGCCAACTGTGTATTTTGGAGTAGTGTTCTATGTGCCTACTGTTTCTCAGCTTCAGCAGGAGATTACCAGGTAAACTTCAAACGTGTCTATAACTTTGCTTCCAGCATTCTGAAATGTATGGTTTATTTTTAAATCCTCTGCTTTCCCCTCCCCCACCTCTCCAGAAATGGAAATTACTGTTTTAGGCAGAATTTATGTTCAAACTGTGTGTTCATATCCTTTTCAAATAGTTAAAATATGCGATAAACTAAGCAAACTGCTTTTTGTTGATCTTAGGAATCTATTCAAACCTGTTTTCAGTAATAGGCATGGTCACACTCTTAACTGTTTTAGTCCCTTCCTGTTTTTGTCTCTCTTTTGTTTGTTATTGTTTTGAAGAGCTGTAGGTTGCTTTTGGGGACTTCCATCCTTGCACAAAGCACATGCAGATTGTAATGAGCTCAGCTTTCCTTTACTTTGCTTTCAGTACTTTCTGTACTTTCAGTACAATACGTTGACAAACTGCAGGCAAAGCCTCAGTTTATGGTTGGGTGGGGGGTTTTTTGTGTATCACTGTGCAGTGAAGATGGATGTTAGCTTTGAAGTCATTTATCCATTTCTGCTGTGAATCTGGGGAACATCACCTAAGTGATGCAGACTGCAGGGGAAAAGCAATGAGTAAACGTACCAGATAGTTATTCCTATGGGCATATACATATAGTGTCTTAATCTGTATAGTTGTTCTGATTTAATGGCTATTTTTAATAGACAAATGAGTACAAAACCAGTAAAGATATGTTTGTTACTTCAAAAATAAGTGCTTGCATTAATTATCACTTCTAAGCTGGTAACTTCAAGTTGGCCCTGCTCTGAGTAGGGAGTTGAACTGGATGTTCACTTAGAGGTTCTTTCCAGCTTAATTTATTCTGTGGTTACATGGAACTGACTTTACATACTCTGGTGCTAAAACACCTCGCTGGAGACCTTTCCCACTAATTGTGGTGGGAAAGCTTTTCCAGGAGATAAGCCTTTTGGTGCAGACACTGATACTGTTAAATATATCTCAATGTCTGGCAGCTTTAGTTCTTGTTTTCTGTTAAATTTCTGTATGATTTTTTTTGCCTGAAACCTCTCAAATTTTGACTTTTTCACAGCAGTTTTGCTGGCTTAAAAAGTTATTCTGTTAGATTTGTTTTTTCTTCCTTTTTTCTTAATAGATGTCTTGTTCAGAGTCTGTGCTTGTTGCTGTACTAGGATGCATTAGAGTAAGATAAGTCTTATGGTGTTGCACAGAAGAACTAAATTGCCTGGAAAAAAACCTGGAATATTCTTCTCTGGCATTTTTGAAGAATATGATGCTTATGTTGGAGCTTTAACAGCAATTTTGCAGTGTGCTGCCACGTAGAAAACAGTTTTTTTAGGACTGGAGAATAAGGTTGGCACGTATGGTGCTTGTTTTGAGGTATGATAGTGAGAGTCTGGATTATTTTCAGAAATCTGTGGAGTTTTTTCATGCCTTTTCAATATAAATGAGATTGAGTGTGTTTAAGCAAATCATATGTGTGATGTATACCAGGAAGTGGAAATGTCATAGACAAAAGAGATGGTGTTTGTACTATTATCAAGTAGCGTCAGGATTCTTTGTATGTTTACTTTCAGTAGCAGCTCTGTGGAAAGAGCTTACGTTCTACTGCTTGACTGGGAAGTTTTATTTCCCCAAATACCTTGTTATGCAGTGGCTTTTACTTTCTTTTTTTTCTTTTTAGGGCCTGGGCTTAGTCCCAGCTGTTCTTATGTGTGTTGTATACTATGTTACCTACTGTCAGATGGCATACTGCTTTTTTGTAGTAGCATCCAGAAGAATGTAAAGAATATTTATAAAATGTCACTGTTTTTTAACAGGCTGTTAAATAGTGAGGGAAGAGAGATGTCTTTTAGCCTGGTGAAAATCTGTGTGGAATTTGCCTGACCTTTCTAATCACTGAATGAATTGCAGCACCCACTTCCATGTCCTCAGTATTAAAGCCTTACTTCACAAGAGTTAACATACAATACAAGGAAGTTAAGTAGCTCTTAAAACTAGAATTATAGAAGAGAAATGTCCTTATTGGCAAAGTCTGTGTAGCTATAATGGCATTTTTGAGTATGGAGGTGTTTTGGGCTCAGGGATAGCGTATTCACAGGTGGCTGAAAGGGGCAGAAGAATTCATGAATATTGTTGTTCAGACTGTGGACAAACAGTATGGGTGGTAGTAGCTGTGTGTATAAGAGATGACCCAGGGAAAGGTTAGATTAAAAGGAAAAAAACAGTGCCTTGTCACTGAGAACAGAACATGCTCAGAAGTTGTGATGCAGAAATTGAAGTCACTATTGTGGGGCACGTGCAACATTACATCTGTTGGAGGAAAGTGCAGCAATACAGCAGCACTGTATCTGAACAGTGTAAAAAAGAGATAAGAATATTAAGGAAGGAAGAGGTAAAAATAAATTAGGAGGGTATGGTAGTAGATAGAAATCATGGAGATTCTTCATTTTAAGAGCTGGCAGTATTTGAACTGCGATGCTATGTGAAAGCTAAGGGAGGAGTTGACAAAGACCATAAAGTAGTGGGTCCAAATGATGAGGAAATCTACCTTCCACACAAACTGGGGAATGCAGAGAGGAATAGGAAATGCAGGCATATTTATCTGTGCTCTCTTTACATTAAGAAGCCCATGTTAGCTTTGTCTTTTTTCCCCTATGCAGGTATCAGTATTATTTGCAATTAAAGAAGGACATCTTGGAGGGCAACATTCCTTGCACACTGGAACAAGCGATACATCTGGCTGGTCTAGCTGTTCAGGGTAAGCAAGGGAATTTTTCCAATTAGCTAATGTTGCATTAGAAACTTTGGTGAGAGATTTTCTATTGCGTGTTTTCTATTTATTGCTCAAAGACCCAATTCAATAAGTTATGAAAGGGTCGCTCCTTAGAATTTAGTCATATGGGCTGAAGAGGGGAAACAGTGAGATCAGTGGCCCTGAACTTACTGGTGTTTTTGTGCAGACCTCAGGTGTACCTGGGTATCTCACATGTGTTTTCAGGAGTTGGGTTTGAATTAGACATTGGAGTTCCTTTATGCACAAAGGCTTTAGTTGTCTGCTTACATCGACAGACCTTTCTTCTGTTTCTTTTAATGAAGACTTTTTATTCTGAAATGGTAACAAGACAAAGAGATGTGTTGCAATAAGTAAGTAAATTTTAATGTACAGTAGTGCTTGTATCTCCACTTTTTCTCCCAAATATCCTAACACCTAAGATTATCTCAAGCTAGTATGCAAGACTGTTAACAATTTCTGTGTTCAAATCACTCCTGAAGATCTATTTCTGTGATACCTACATGAAAATGGCTGCTTTATTCTTTGTAACTGCCCTGATCACATCTGGCATTCACTGCTAACAAACTCATTTGGTCTTAAATTTCTCAAAATAAAAGTTTTTAATGTCAACAGCTTTGTTTAGTGTGGTTGTATGTTGCTTCACAGTGAATCCCACTCCAGTATATCTAACTGCAATTATAAATCTAAAATTTAATAGGACTTAAAATCATTTAAATCATTGACAATACCTACAACTTAGGGTTCCCCCTTTTTTTCTTTAATTGTGTGTGCTGGAAGTATCACATTAATGATGATTATGTTTTTTGAAAATGCTGTTACCAGTGGAGTAAGGTGAATTATATTAGCTCCCTGTTTATGTAATCTAAGCCAGGATTTAATGGTCTTCAGCTGACAAAATCTTGCTTTGGTATTTTCGTATCTTTGGACAGTGTAAATGTCTCTCTGCTCAGTGAGTTGTTTATAGAAATCTTTCAATATAATCCTCTTTCCAGATGGAAAATATTTATCCTTTGGCTTTCGCATTCCTTTTTCACTCTTCTATAAGAGAGAAACTGTATGTGTTGATAACACAGTGAAAAAACAACTCAGAAAAAACGCAGGTTCTAAATTAATGTGCTCTGATGACTGAAGTAGTTTATACCAGGTAGGTTAGTTAATTTTAGCTGGTGAACAAACAGAAGCAGTTGTTTGCTGTTTCGAGTGAACTGATTTCAAGAATGATCTGTATTTGAAATTATGACCATAGGCTAATTCTAAACACTGCTTTATTTCAAGTGCTGTGTTGGTGTAGTGTGTCAGAGGTTCTCCCCTTTCATCATAAATAACTTGCATATTAATTGTTAATGCTTTATACAAATTTGGTTTCTAAATGTCTCTAAAATTATACTATTATGAATAGGAAGCTGTAGTAATCTAAATAGGATCTGTATACTTGGGGATTGTATTTTTCTGAGAGCCATTTCCTACAGACTGCCGTTCCACAGTTTCTCCTGTGAGAGTGGCACATAACTTTCTCAGTTTTAGACTGTATTTTCTTATTTGAAACGTTGGCTAGTTTTTTCCTGGAATCAGAAAGAGGTAAATTCCTTGGGATGCCTTTTGGCATGGCGTACAATGAAAACTGTTATTAAAATCAAACCAGTTATTAAATCCTTTCTGAGCATGTTCCTGAGTCTAGGAAGGCTTCTAGGTCTCACTTTCTGCATGTCAGAGTGCAGGAGCTGTAGAAGGCTTGAGAGCAGAAGGGTGCTCCAGTTGCTCTGAGCAGTGTTTGAGTCCAGCTGCAGGTGAGAGGGTTCTTCCGGTGCCCTACTGTGAGTGCAATTGAGGATCTGTCAGGAGGGAGTGAAGGAGATGGAGCCAGAGTCTTTGCAGACAATGGGTATAAATTAAAATACAGGAGAACTCATCTGAGCTTAGTAAGAGTTTTCTGATGTGAGAGTGGAGAGGAACTGGAACAGGTTGCCCAGAGAAGTTGTAAAGTCTCCATCCTCTGTATTCAAAACTTGACTGGAGAAGGTTCTGAAGGAATCTGCTGTAGCTGACCCTGCTTAGAGCTAGATCTCCAGGGGCCCCTTCTGACCTTAACCATTCTGAGATTAAAAAAACCAAACAAATAACCCAAGGAACTAAGCAACTTGGAGCTACACTCCTATTGTTTTATCATTTTTTTTTTGTTCTCCTTTCCTACCCCCAAGTTTTGTCAGTTTTTCTGAACAAGGTGGAGAGGTGGGATATATTTTTACTATCCCTCTTTGTAAACATTACTGGTTAGTTTGTTGCATGGTTTTACTTTCAGCTCATAGTTCAATAGGATGGAGATTTGCTCCTTGGAGATCCTGCTGCAATTAGTTGGGTTTTGAATCACTTTGTTACAAATGTTTGAATCCAAGAAATTTTTTATTTTTTAGCTGATTTTGGAGACTATGATCAGTATGAATCTCAGGAGTTTCTACAAAGATTTGCTCTGTTTCCAGTGGTAAGTACTTACTTAAAATTGATTAAATTCTTAAATTAATAAATTTAAATCTTGTTTTAAATTGGTAAATGGAAATCATTATTAAAGACTCCATGATCCATCTAGCTTACTGCTCCCTAGATTGTCAGATTCAGTAAAGGTTTTATTTGAGACTGGAGTGAGGTATGATACATTATAGTACACAGAAGCAAGATCTTTTCTATTTTATTATATATTAGATTGAAAAGAAGGTTGAGATGAAGATAGAAAAGTCAGTAAGACCATTTCAAAACAGTGTGTGTTTTTTGGTTTGTGTGCATATTATGATATCTAAACTCTGAGACTAGAGCAGAGGGTTGATTCACCTGTGTAACAAAAGTATAACAGTTAATTTTGTAGATTTTTTTTTTTTGCATTTCATTCTATAAATGCTATTTTATATTAAGGGTTGGCTACAAGAAGAAAAAATATTGGAAGAAGCAACACAGAAAGTTGCCTTGCTACATCAGAAGTACAGGTAACATTCATTGCTTTATTTTGATGGGATTGCTTCAGTGGCTCAGGAAGTTGGAAATCTCAGAAGACAGTTGGGCTAATTTCACCTCCTGTTTAAATGACTGTTTCACTGATACATCTGCATTGAAGTTACAAGCCTTTTTGCTGAATAAAAGTGAACAGAGAGCAGAATGACTGAATGAAAGGATTCTGCTTGAAAATTAAGAATACAGGACACAATTAAATAGCGTGACTTCACCTGTATAATGGTTCTGAAACTTGTTTATATGAAGTTGTGACCTGAGTAAGGATGTTTCTTGATAAACAACATTGGAAAATACTGAGGGCGGTAGAGACAGTCACTGTGCCAGAATGCTTATGGTCTGAAGTGAAAGGTAACTAAGATGCAATAGTCCAACACACAGGGAGTTAAGTTCTCTGTTGCAGTTCATCAGTGAAAAATGTTTGTGACTATGTGAGTAATACTGATTATTTTTTTCCTGTATTGTTTTCAAACAATAGTTTGAAAATTGAAATTTATCTTTAAAATGCTTCTGTAACAAAATTGCATGTTTAAGGATCAGCAAAGAAAACTCAATCTGCATGGCATAAGGAAAAAGTGAATAAACAGAGAGAGTGATGATTGAAAATGTGTTGAGTGAAATAAGAACAAGTGTGATAGGATTTTGCAGGTGGAGATAATGTCTTTCATGAGATGGGCTGTGGTAGGGAGGGAGGCAAGCTTTTAAGCAGTACTGCAAGTCTGGGAGAAAATTGTCTTTGCCAGGTGGGCCAATTAAAACCAAAACAAACCAAAACTGCATTTACCTGCAGATCTTGTCCTTCTCATGTTTTCAAACTGTTACAGTCAAAACTCTGTCAGCATTTAGAAAATGAGACTCTTGTTCCTGGCATGTGGAGCATTAAACTTTATATTGGGCCTAAACATGTATCCTGCTCTAGGAGGAACTCAGGTCCTGAACATGTGTGCCAATAACAGTCGGTCTGGACAAGTGAGAAAACACAGTGACAGTGGTGGATTTGAAAAGGAACGTGAGAATTGTCTGTCATTAGCAGAGCTAATCATTTTAACTGATCTTTGTTGCTATTTACCCCCAGAGATGCCTGAAAGAAAGAAGTTACTAGAATCAAAGTGTAAAAGGCTGGGAGAAATGTATCAGCCATTGGTACAGATGAAAACAGTGTGATTTGCTGGTTGTCTGGATCTCTTGGGGTGCCTGGATGTCTTTTCAAGCTTTGACAGTGTCAGTCAGAGTAAAATAAAGATGATTTTATTCTTCTTGACAGTGCTAGCTGATAATCTCTTTCATTTGTAGAGGCCTTACTCCTCCTGATGCAGAAATGTTATACATGCAAGAAGTAGAGAGAATGGAAGGCTATGGTGAAGAGACTTATCCTGCAAAGGTAAACAGGATTTTCATCTTTGTCTCAGGTTTTTTTTTTTTTTTTGTCCCTATGTGAAAAGGGATGCTTCCTGCCAACAATTGATAAAAAGCAAAAGAAACACCACCTTTTTTTTTCCCCCCAGAACTGTAAAAGTAGTTGCTTCTCATGGAAGTTTGCTTTCAAAGACTTTTTTTCTGTGTTTGCATAATTTTTTGCAATTTCTTACAGGATAGCCAAGGAAGTGACATATTCATTGGAGCATGTCTTGATGGTATCTTTGTGAAACACAAAAATGGTCGTCCTCCTGTTGTATTTAGGTTAGTATTGTTCTGTCTTAAAATATCTTTGTGCTCTTCACATTTTATGCATGTTCCTCACTAGCATGAATGACCCTTTAGATACGTTTCTTTATCCATTTGATAAACCTGAACACAGCCTTGTGGTTGTCACACAGGAGTAAATACTGAAGGCCAGGGGATTTTTTTCAATGTATTGACTGCAGGATGAACCTCTTCAAGCCAAGTTAATTCTAAGACATGAACTTTTAATATACATTACATTGCAAAACATTTGAGTCAAAAAGGAACAATGCATATAGAACATCTGAGTCCTGAGATGAGCACATCGCTTTTAATTAAAGATATTCAATTGTAAAATTATCTAGGACTTCCTTTCATATATAATATATAAAAGAAGTAGAATCACAAGATACTATTTGTTTCATTATTTTTGATTCATATGTTGTTTATGATTTCATGTTCCCATAGTTAAACTGTAGATACAGGCATGTTTGCAACTTCACCTACAGTTAAAATTCAGTCTTCTTGTGAAATGGCTTGGCTCCCACTGACTTCCAGAGGGGGTGCTTGGGCATCTTTGGACAGAATTTGGAATAATTTTTTTAAAAAAGTATAGAGTTGGGTTTTTTAATGACTCTTAGTAAATTCTTAGCTCTCTCTAGAGCAAGAAAGGCTTGCTCAGATAGATTGATGAACTTTTTTTTTTGTCCTCAGTTTTTTTATCCATATTCTTGGTGGTGGTTCTGTTCTTCAGTTGCATTTTCTATGGCTTGTAAATCAGAATTTGCCAGTCATGTTCTGTGCATTTTGCCTGCAGGTGGCACGATATTGCAAACATGTCCCACAACAAATCATTTTTCGCATTAGAGCTGGCAAACAAAGAGGAGACAATCCAATTCCAAACTGTGAGTAGTTATTCTTTTCACTAAGGCATCAGTAAATAAGAACACAAATTAAGACTGCTAATTTCACTCTGATGACGAAACCTACTTTTACTGTATTTAGCAACTTTGAACTTTATGAGTGTCAAAGTAGTAACACTGTCTCTGACAAGCTTTCCATGGGAAGGCATTCAAAATGTGACCTTTTATGTTGAGTACGTTGACAGGTTTTTGGTTCAGGTGGTCATAAACATTTTTATCCATCTCAGTAAAATTTCTAGATTTTTTTCTTTTAAACTTTTAAATCAGTGGCAAATAAACATGATCTTAGAGCTTTACTAGAATGGGCCATGGTGTTCCTTGCAGAATTAATTTTATGTAGCATCTGCAAGATGCCAAGAAGGCAGCTGTTGACAACCTCATGATATGTATATACTGTAAATTGTCTTAGTGTTATAGCTGATAAGAGTCATAGAATCCTAGAATGAATCATAGAATGGGCTGGGTTGGAAGGGACCCCAAGGATCATAGAGCTCCAACCCCCTGCCACAGGCAGGGACACCAACCTCAGGCCTGGATCTACACAAGGTTGCCCAGGAGTGTCTTCAACAAAAGGCTTCTACTTTCAACTTTTGTAACTCTCATAAAATGATTAGGTTAGAGTGCTAGTTCAAGCCCACAGAGTACAGTATGGAAGCGTGTTACCCGGTGACAGTAATTAAGATATATTAAACAAAAATTGGTCAGTGCTAATTTAATCTTAAAAATTTCAGCGGCTTGTCTGAAAGCAAGTATGTGTATTTGGCCTAATATGCAAATTTTTGTTTTGTTTTTTTGACAGGAAGATATGGAAACAGCAAAATATGTGTGGAGGATGTGTGTGGCTAGACACAAATTTTACAGACTAAATAAATGCAGCCTGTAAGTAGAATACGTTAGCTGAACTCTTGGTGCCCTTGAAGCTTGAGAAGTGGTATCTTTTATAACCTCTGTCATGTCTTCACTGTCCCTTTTAGACTGTAGTAATTAATGACCTGGGGAATTTTTTAATAACCTTTTTTGAGAAAATACTTATTGCCAGGTTCTCAAACATTTTCTGCATTGTAACACAGGGCAATATTAAACACTGAAATCTTACCAGAAGTAATAGTGCTTTCCCCTTGCTGCTGGATCTCAGTGTTGTGACAGTCTTTAGTTGTTTTGGGAGCTACTATTGCTAGAATGTTTGTGAGTTACTGGAATCACTGGGATTTGGCCTGGGTTAGGGTGAACTGCTCTGAAAGGACACTCTAGAGGCTTTTAAAAGGGCGGGAAGTGTATGTGAAGCACTCCTGAAATGTGCTGGATTGACAGCTGGGAGGTATGTGGTCCTTCGGATATCCATGGAATCTGTATAGCTCAAGTAGCACCAGTGCAAAGTAAATTTAATACAATTCATCAAATTAAATTTAAATGAGCTAGTCTGCAACTTGTAAATCAAGGGCTGGAATTTGAGTAACTCCACTGGTACAGCATTCCTTCAGTTAAGTTACTTCAGTCAAAGAGTAGAGAATTAGACCCAGTGAGTAGTCTGTCATAAAAAAGCATGATTCCCAAATGTTCCATTCCTCTCTGTCCATGAGAAGACAGCTATGGAGGGGCTGGTCCAAAATTTGCTGAGGCCAGTGGAAATAAAATGGAATGTTCTGTACCACAGATGACTGCTAGTGTGTTTAATGCTAATTTAGAAGAGTGGAATTCATTTGGAATAGGGTAGAACTTGTATGTCTAAGCCTGTAAACCTGGCTGCCTTTGGAGAGGGCAGAAGAAATATGGGCAGAAGTAGTGCATTTGTGGGACTTGTGCATTGCTGTCTGAATAATGTCAGTTCTGTATTGAATGTGACTCTCTAGGATTACTTATTTTAACCCTTTCACCACAATACGGTTTTATTAATAAGTAAAGTCCTAAAAAAACCTTTTCTGATTATCTCTACTTTAAGATTCCTTGTCATCTGGCCCTGCTGCCTGCATTAAGTTCATGGGGTTTTTTCTTTATCTGTACATACCTTGTGTTTAGAGACTCCCTGGACTCTCCACCTGAGGAGGGCACTCAGAAATCTTCCCTCATTCTTTCCCTTCCACGCTTTCCAATCCTTTCTCGTCCTTCACTTCCCAAAGGGTGAGCTGAAAAATCCTCTTTCTTTCTGAAATCTGGCAGTTCCTGCATTTGTATTATTGTACTGTCTTTTGACCTCTGTCTTGCTGCAAGATGCAGAGCACAGGTGCAGTGTGGAGTGGAGAAAAAAGAGTTTAAGGTTTCTGAACCTTACATCCTGGAGGCAATCCAACAAATTATTGGCATTTATTACCATGGGTTTGAATGCTGTAATATGCACATGCTCATGCAGTATAGTTGCACTTCCCAGTTCTTTAAGGTCTGTGACCTTACATTCTGTAAACAATTCTATGTCTGGTCTTGCAGAACAGGTAACTTAAAGTGTGATATTTTATATGGGGTTCAAATTTGGAAGTAGTCCCCAGCTAATACCCTCCTTCTGTCCTGCTGCAGTGCTTCAAGGCCACCTCCTTGTTATGCTTCATAGAAAAGAGACAAAGAAGTAACTGAGGTGTTTTGTGATTCTGCTAATACTGTGCAATACTGGTTTATGCACAGAGCTCTTTCCTTTTTGGGACTGTTGGAGAGGACTGTTTAACACAGGGCCTGTCTCCCAAGAAATGTAGAGTGATTTTTAACTTGTGAGCACTTTCTGAGGTTTGAAATAGGTCCTGGTGGTATTAAGAATCATTTCTCACCATAAAATTTCTCCTGCAGACAAACTCAGCCGGTTACAGTAAATCCTGTTAGAAGGCGGTCTTCATCAAGGATGTCTATGGTAAGGAGAGCAAATAGGTTTATATTTGCATTTTCATAGAATCACACACTGTTTGGGGTGGGAAGGGACCTCAAAGACCATCTAGTTCCACTCCTCTGCCATGGTCAGGGACACCCTCCACTAGCCCAGGCTGCCCAAAGCCCCATCCAACCTGGCCTTGCACTCTGCCAGAAAAGGGGAATTTTTATAGATTTTAACTGACTCTGAATCAGACATTAGTTTCCTTTAGTGAAATAAAATGGGCAGTGAAAATTAAAAAGATGAGTCTAGTATGTGAAGAACTGTTTCTTACTTGTAGAAAAAGCTGGTATGTCGTATCCGAATAATAGAATTAAAATAATTGCAACAAAATATATTTTAACACTTCTATTTTTAGTTTGATTGCTCTGACTCCTAGGTAAGTCTCCAAGAGGCTCTCCTAGATGTCAGATGGGTTGGTGGAATGAGGTTTTGTTTCCTTTTTTAAAAGACTATTTCTTGTATGACCTAAGAGCAACTAATATTGCAGATTTAGAGAAGTGGTTTAAGAATAATGTGTGTATTATATGTTTTATATAGTGTGCCTATATTTATATATGTACCCTATTAGACATTATATATTTAAAAAACTTCAAGATTTATATTTTTAAAAAAACAATGAGTTTTTAACTAACAGTGAGATACTTTCTTAGCCCAAGCCTCAGCCTTATATGATGCCTCCACCACCTCAGCTGCATTACAATGGTCATTACACTGAACCATATGCATCCTCCCAAGGTAAGTTCATTAAATGCAAGTCTGTGCTATGCTACTTTAGAAGGTGAAAGTTACAATTTGCATTTGTAGCTACTTTAGCTAGAGCTGAATAAATTCATGGGGGCAAACATGGGGTAGGTTTGTACTACAATACATTGAAGTGCATGCTACTACCCTAAGCATATAGGCTAATGTGAAACAGAACTGTAGTTACTTACATTGGAAAAGACCTTGAAGTCCAACTGTTAATCTAGCACTGCCAAGTTCAGCACTAAGTCCTTAAGTGTCACACCTCTTTTAAATACCTCCAGGGATGGGGACTCAGCCACTTCCCTGGGCAGTCTTTTCCAATGATTGACAATCCTTTTGGTGAAGAAATTCTGCCTCATGTACAATCTAAACCTTCCCTGGCACAACTTGAGGCCATTTACTCCTGTCCCATCACTTGTTACTTGGGAGAGGAGACGGAAACCCACAGCCTCCTTACAGGTAGTTGTAGAGAGTGATAAGGTCTCCTCTCAGCCTCCTTTTCTTCAGGCTACACAACCCCAGTTCCCTCAGCTGCTCATCCTCCATATCCTCTCCTATGGGTTAATGAGCACAGTTAATTATGATAGCATATACAGCTGTAGACTGTGGTCCCCTGTGTGAGTTTAAGCTGAGCATTGCTTTTTTATTTCATGCACCAAACTGCTGTGTTAGGGCATTGTGAGATCCTTGTCAATATCAGTTGCTTCAAAGAGTAATTAACCCCCCCCAAACAATTTAAAAAATAAAAAAAAAATTAAATGCAAGATGCACAAAGGAGAAGTTCCTCTCAGTTCACTAGACTACAAGGTGGTGGCAAAATCAAAGGGATTCTGCAAGTTATGGAATCAGGATACATTTGATTGAAAAAAGGAAAGAAGGCAACCCTGCAAACCCTAATTAGAATTGTCAAGAAAGGCACGCTCCTGATTTAGGTGATTTACAGTGAAGTCATAGCTACTTTCTCTGCTTTTTATTGGGGTTTTTTTTGATCCACAGTGTGTCTTTAATTAACAAAGCTGCTGCCCTGAAGGGCTTGATCTAATCTTTTGCAAGGTTGCCTCAGTTTTGATAGGGAACTTCCAGTCCCTAATCCCTTCCAGATAAAAAAAACCCCAGCAACTCACTGGTAAGGGAAGAAACATGTTTTCTATCTAAATAGTTGCACAAGTATTCATGAAGGTGCAGCTACGTAAACTCAGAATGTAGTGGCATTCTTTCTAGTACAGTGTTGGAGTTGCTGCTGGATACTTGCTACTTTTGGAACAAATTTTTCACAAGCAAAATGCCTTTTTATTGTTGACAATTCATTAATGTAAGTGTGGCAATTATTTTGGTGAATCTGAAGAGTTAACTCATGAAAGGCATCTCAAGCAATGATTGAATTGCTGTCTTTGGGAGCTTGGAAAATTGTACATCCAATGAAGTAATGGTTAAAATATTAAATATATATTTAGTATATAAACTGCTAGATCATTTTCTTTACCCATCAGAGTTGATATATGTTAACGTCCAACTATATATGTTGGTGGTTTAAATTGTGTCCAAAATTTCTGGAGAAAAGCATTGGGGTTTGTTTGTTTGTTTTAATTTAAGGGTCTTGTGTTACTATATCTACTTACAGCTCTGGGGGTGGGGTGGGGGAACTAGAGTGAGGGGTATCTTGTTTGTTTGTTGTGGGGGTGGTTTTAAATTTTTGATGCTTTTTTTTTGTTCTTTCTTGCTGTTTACACTGGTCTCATTAGATTAATGCAAACCCTGGTGTAGATGTTCTTTCTTTTCTATTAGTGTGGTTTAAGATTGATATGGATTTTGTTTAATTTGGACTGAAATTCAGCAAACCTATCCTAAACAGAAGAATCCATTCTCAAACTGAGGCAGTGTTTTCCAGTAGGAATTTGCATCATCTAAGGGAACGTAACCGGTTATTCTGTTGTACATACCTTAGGTACCCACAGCAACAATCCCATTTCAATACATAGCTAAGAGTAACAGATTTTAAAAATCTCAAACATTGGTTAGCTACATCTTAAGAGAGGATATATTTGTTTGATGTCTCGAACATAAAGACTGTTCTTAAACTTTACTTTCAGATAACCTCTTTGTGAGCAATCAGAATGGATACTACTGTCACTCTCAGACTAGCTTGGATAGAGCCCCTCACGACTACAGTGGTCGGATCCGCAATGGTAGTGTCTATAGTGCACACAGCACAAACTCCTTGAACAACCCACAGCATTACCTGCAGCCGTCCCCCATGTCCTCTAACCCAAGCATTCCTGGAAGCGATGTCCTCAGAGCTGATTACGTCCCATCACATAGACACAGTGCACTCATACCACCTTCTTACCGCCCCACGCCAGACTACGAGACTGTGATGAGACAGCTCAACAGGGGAATGGTGCACACAGATAGGCAGAGTCATTCAATGAGAAATCTCAACATCAGCAATTCGTATGCTTACAGCAGGCCTGATGCCTTGGTTTACAGTCAGCCTGAAATACGAGAACATGCTCACTTTGCTTCC
Organism: Porphyrio hochstetteri; assembly: GCA_020800305.1. NCBI lineage: Eukaryota > Metazoa > Chordata > Aves > Gruiformes > Rallidae > Porphyrio > Porphyrio hochstetteri. The sequence continues at coordinate 3,536,326 of CM036908.1, forward strand.
CCACAATCTAACCATTACCCATTTAACCTGAACTACAGCTTTCATAGCCAATCCCCCTATCCCTATCCTGCTGAAAAGCGCCCAGTTGTTGGGGCAGTCAGTGTGCCTGAGTTGACAAACGTGCAGCTCCAGGCTCAGGATTATCCAGCACCAAATATAATGAAGACCCAAGTCTACCGACCACCTCCCCCATACCCGTACCCAAGACCTGCAAATAGTACTCCAGACCTGTCACGACATATCTACATCAGCAGCAGCAATCCAGATCTCATCACCAGGCGAGTACACCATTCTGTCCAGACATTTCAGGAAGACAGTCTGCCTGTGGCACATTCTCTTCAGGAAGTCAGTGAACCTCTAACATCGGCGCGCCACGCTCAGCTGCAGAAGAGGAACAGTATTGAAATAGCAGGCTTGACTCCCAGCTTTGAAGGAATAAGAATTAAAGAGAGGACCATGTCAGCTTCTGCAGCAGATGTGGCTCTTCCAAGAGTGATCTCTGAAGGGTCACAGCCAAACATTCTGATGGAGAGAACAAAGCAAAAAGAAAGTGAGCAGGAAGAAGGTGTGAACTGTGATCATAAGAAAACCCTTTCAGATGCCACTATGCTGATTCATAGTAGTGAGGAAGAAGAAGAATTTGAAGAAGAAAACAAAGCTAGTACAAGTCTTTCTCCTCTCCCTGAAGATCAAACCCAACTTCCATCCATTATGAGTGGTTATTCTCATGATTCAGTACTGAACTACCCTTATAGCTCTGTTGCTTCATCTGGAGGCCCTTTGCATATTCTTGAGCCTAAATTACATATTACAGAGACAGAAAAGAGAATAAAAGATATGAGCCCCGTTCATTTACTAGTAGAAAGCCAGGTACAGAGAAGAGGGGAAGGACTGCTTACTCCATCTATGTCAGAATCTGATCTTACAACATCAGGGAGATACAGAGTAAGGAGAGATTCAATAAAGAAGAGACCTGTGTCTGATCTTTTGTCTGGAAAGAAGAATATTGTGGAAGGCCTTCCCCCACTAGGTGTAAGTGGATACTATTCCTCTTGTTTCCTGTTGTTCTGTAGTGGGAGTTGTGTGGGGTTTTTGTTGGAGATTTGGTTCTTTTAATCAACCTGAGATGCTTTTAAAATATGTGAATTAAAGGCTACCTTAAGCTTGACCTTTATTTTTCTGTTTTATCCTGAGTACCTTTGCTTAGCTATCTTTTATCCCCTTCTCTGCCATGTCTGAGTTCTGTTTGTATAGTCCTCCCTTACACATCCAGCTATGCAGCCTCCATCCATCTGATAACACCTAACCTGGCTAGCAACTGTAGAATGAACTAATTTAAAGTCAGTTCTAGATCCAAATTTCTGCCCTACCTACCCTTATCCAGAACAGAAGCAACTCTTTCCACTACCAGCTTTCTAATCTTCCTCTCCCTGAAAAATTTGAGATAGCTGAATGTTTACCTTTTAGATTCATTTGCTCTCTTCTTCTAACCTCAGAGGTGGGCCTGATGAATTAGGCAATAAATTCTTTCTTTGCATTCTCTTCTTTACTACATCCCTTCCCCTTGTTGTATCCTTTCCTTTTTGCCTTCTCTTCAAGCTGTTTTTATCCCACTAAAGGCATTTCTTTCATACCCTGCTTTTTCTTTCTGATAGCTATGTAAATATTCAAGTCAATCTTTGAAATGAAATTGGTATTAAAACTTTTTCACTGGGAGTGCTCAGTAAAACACTTTGTAGTTCAGTCACATTTAAGGGTGCCATTGCATAATAGAGAATATTACCTTTCTATATTCAGTGTTGAGATGAATGTCCTGGCAACATGTTTGTACTTTTTGGTTTTCAGTGAACTCTTACTGTCCTGTTTGTGCTCACCTCACTTTTAAATGTGGTCTCATTCTCTTAGCTTTGTCTTCCTATTCTTTGCTCCTGTTTAGCTTTTGAAAGCATGATTCAAGCAGCATAGACACAGTGTGTTTTTGTTAACAATGTAACTTAGCAACTGCAGGAATTATGACTTTTTTTTTTCCACTTAGATTTTTTTAAAAGAATAATTTGAATTTATTCTTTCATAAAAATCCAGTTTTGGTGTTTTTCTCAAATAATGAATGGTAACTTCAGTAATTTAGAACCATTGCCTGGTTCAGGGCTCGGATCTGCCTGAAGTTCTGTGTTTGTGTTTTGTATGTGCAGTCTGTTGCAAACTTACTCAAACATTTAACTCTATCCAAATATCTGAAAGGTATGATATCATTGTTAGGCTGGCTTTCAGGCAAGAAAAGTGCCTGCAAACTGAATAGTCTAATAAGGAATAATTTTTTATGTATTTGTGGGGCTGGAAAATGATTTCAATTCTGTCCAAGAATGTCAGTTATCCAGAGCTTTCACCTCACACCCTCAGTTGTGAGCTTTGTAGGGAGCAGTATTTGTCATTCCTGTGCATTTTCATTAACCTGTCTGGAATGAAGACAGACTTGTGCTGTGTCCTTGGAGGAATGTAGTCCCACCACCCTAATCTCTCACTGCAGTGCTTATCAAAGGGGAAAAGAAAAAGGTCAGAGCTGTTTGCAGAAGGGGTCAAAGAAGTATCCTTTGCTTAGTTGAACTCATCTGGTTTCTGCTTTGTAACTTAATTACATATTTAATATTTACATGCTTTAGCTTTTCTTTTGCAGGGTATGAAAAAGAATAAAAATGATGCCAAAAAAATAGGACCTCTAAAGCTAGCTGCCCTAAATGGGCTAGCTTTGACTAGAATGCCTCTGCCAGATGAGGGGAAGGAAGAATCAACAAGAGCAACAAATGATGAGCGGGTATGTTGCAGTGTTTTAATGCTTGGGTTCTCTTTTACACTCCTGATTTTTCAAAATCAGATGCATATGAATGGTGCTTGGTGTTGACTTTAAAATGCTTCAGATTCAGAGACATTCAAATACTGGCAATAGAAACAAAGTGAAGAATGAGACTTCTGATTGAGAAGTCACTGTTTAAAGTGTTGGATGTCATTCAAATTCTTCTTTAAGAATTTTTAATATATCCAGATTACAGTTTACAACTTGAACATACAGGAAGCATATTAACTAGTGTCTACTGATACATTTTTGTGCCAGATCTTTTTGTTTTCTCTGAATTTTTGGATTTTCCTGACTGAAAATGTATGACAATTAAAATTCTGAGTGTGAGATTGAAATTAGTTGTAATTCTTAATAAGTCATACACTTTTTACAATAAATTTTGTAGTAAAATTGCATCCCCAGAGTACAGCCTGTGCAGGTTGTATTTATCTGTTTCCCTGAGATGGTTCCCTGAAAATTTAGATGGAACTTGTGTGATGTGTGGGAATTTTAAACTCTCTGAAAGATCTCAGATGACTGAGAGGACATCAGGCTCTAGAATTTGAGGGTCATTCTTTGAGAAATAGAAGATTCCACATCTGCTTGTGTCAGCTTATCATTAAATAAGTACAGGAAAGTGAAATACAGTCAATATCCAGCCTGTGAAGGGCTATACAGAACAGTGCTGACATCACACATCTGACCAGGTCACAGGTAGATACACCAAGGTCTGTGGTGATTATTGTACATTCTGCAACCAGTGGTCTCTTTAGAATCCGCTCCTGAGCATGGTTGGGCGTCCTCAGCTGCAGATCCCCTCTAGCTCAATTTGTTGATAATCCCTGGGCAGGGATTAGAACCTGAAGGAACAGTCCTGTTGTCAGAAGCCACAGTTTTAAGGAACAGGCCAAGAAAAAAAACAAATGCAAGTGACACAGTAGAAATTCAGTCTTGGAGTTTGAAAGCTTGGAGTAAGATCCATAGGAGGGAGGTTTGGCTGTTCCATTTCCACATCATTGAAGTTCTTTCTGAACTATGTATACACTCCTTAAAGGTGCTGAGGGACAAAAATTAACATGTGTTATTGAGATATCCCACAAGTACTACATGTAGAATTGTTATTTTCTTAGTTACAGCCATCATCTCTTCCTCAATTGACCTTTACTGAATTCAGCCATATCGTTTAGCTAGCTCTGCCTCTAAAGTGTTGAGGTAAAGGAGAATGCAGAAAGTGAAGCTGTGAAAAAGACATGGCACTGCTCTTCAGGCAATCGTGGAGAGGTAGAATACATACTGTGAAATAGGAGCAGTTTCAAAAACAGTTGAGAAGAGACAATGCAAAGCAGATGTGTGACATGAAAGGAAGTCCAGACGGCGGGTATTGTAGAAGATGACTTTAAACTTGACCCAATACCTGTTTCATTGCTCAGCTTCATGTTTTTATCAGTTTAAATGAGGGAATTGAGCCTAGAGATAATAAAGGAGTTTGCACAGTTGATGTATTGATGGGTAAGTTGCATATGATCGAGGTTTTACACCTTCCTCTGCAACATTTGGCATTACGGTTATTTGATACAAGACTTTTCTGACCTGGTATCATAGAGCAGTTGCTGTGAGAGGCTGGAGACGTGTGAAATAGATGAAATTTTCTGGCTGAAATCTTACATATTATTCCTGTAATTATTGTTGGCAAAGAGATGCTGAAATTCCAGAAGTGTCTTATGATTTAGAGAGAACTTGGTTTCGAAAGAACAAATCGGGAGGGAGGGAAAAGAGCTTATTAAATAAAACAGATTGAATTATATTAGTAGAAAAAAATCATGGGTTTCTCTCTCAGCTGCAGCAAGAGGTTCTAAGAAGAATTTGCTGTGGTAACCAAAGTTTAGTATCTTCAGCCTAAGAAAATGTGAAATATTGGCAGTGAATTATTAGCTTATTGACTGAGGCAGGTGTTTTGTTTTACAGTTTTAGAGTTTTTCTCCATGCAAATGACAAACTTGAAAATGTTTTGTGGATGTAATCTAACATGTTATATTGAGCAGGGGGATTATTATTTCTTGTTCAAAGGTGTTTGAGGCAATTTGTAGTACAGCATAGAGATATGGTTTGGCCAAATATTTCTTTGCCCAACTGGGTTCTCTTTGTAGAAACTACAGACTAATTTTTCTTTAACCTGGTATCCATGGTCTTTGCCACCTAATGAGGTATGACAGGCTGCTTCATTTCCAGTTGAACAAAATTACAGCTGGTTAGGGTTACTTTTAGTTTATTCTGCTATGTTAGTGAAAACATTTATCGCTGGAAAAGCATCAAGAAACTGTGTAGGAGAGGAAAATAGATGCATTTAATCCTTCATGGATTCTCTGTTAAAGTAGACCTGCCTTAGAATGTGACTTTGTATGGTTATCTGTGCCCTGTTTTTCAGTGTAAGCTTCTGGAACAGCGGTTAGAGCAGGGGATGGTGTTTACTGAGTATGAGCGCATTCAGAAGAAAAGACACATGGATGGTGAGTGCTCGATAGCTCGGCTTCCTGAGAACGCCGAGAGAAACCGCTTCCAGGACGTCCTCCCTTACGACGACACCAGAGTAGAGCTAGTCCCAACCAAAGAAAATAACACGGGTTACATCAATGCATCTCATATCAAGGTGAGAGAAATACTGCTGGAGAAATATTTTCCTGTTCACGTGGCAGCTAAAAATGGACTTGGCTACCAATTTTGGTTTGGTCAAATGAGTGAAGAATCTCTCCATCTCTCTCTCTTTCCCTTCTTCTGCAGAGGTTTCTCTGGGGAAAAGGGGAACCTGTTTTTTCTCACTACCTAGAATAATGGAGTGTTAATTATAGGAGAGATCTGCATTTTGCATCTGTATTGATCTACTGTCTCCTCTTTTTTTGTGTTGTCTCTCTGTGGGTTGGTGCTAACAGAAGGCATGCACATTCTTCCCAGAGTTAGAAAGGCATATAGCTTTATAGCAAATAGAGATCCTTTGCAATGATTATGATATTTTTGAACTGCAGTGACACTCCTTAGTATTTCTTCCTCTTCTGTACTCTCAGACTAGAGCCACAACAGGCAGTAAGGTAGCTCCCAACTTAAGAATTTTATTTTTTTGGGTGGTTAGAGGAACGAATGGAGCCAGATGGAAATCTGCTCTTTTGTAATATTCAGTTACTCACTTTCCCTAGCCCTAAATCTTTAAACTCTCTTTTAAAAAGTGAAGAAGTTGGTGGGTGTCCTCAAGAACCTTTGAGGCAGTTCATTCATTTTCAGTGCACTTGCCTACTTAAAGTGCAGCTATAGTTGTGTTCATGCTTTCTCTGGAAAGAGTTGCCATGGTCAGAACAGTAGTTGTAGTTGTGGTGTTGTCTTTTTTTAATAAATCTGTTTGTACCCTGACATTGTACCGTAGTTTCTATACTTCAGCTCATTCACCAGCGTTGAATAACTCTTACAACCCTTCTCAAACAAGATGATGCCTTTTGAGGAAGCATCAGCTTATTCTGACTTTTTGATGCATATAATAGCATTTACAGCACCAGGATATGAAAGCTTCTCTAAGCCTGAATTGGCTGAAATACCTTAAATTCACAGAAGAGAAATACAATTTTATTTACTCACTAAACATGATGGTTATGATATAAAGTACATTTATTTAGCTTTGTGCTTAAACAATTTTAAACATCGTGTCTCTTCTGCATCTAATGTGACATGATGCAGCTGAAAAATGGGAGGCAGATATAACTCACAGTGGGCTCTTACTTCAGTGTTGCTGTCTTTTGTCAGCTGTGCGTCTTCAAATGCCTGTAGAATCGGGGAAAGGGAGTTTTCAGTAATTACTGATCTTGTGTCTGTCTCTTTACAGGTCTCTGTTGGTGGCATAGAGTGGGATTACATTGCTACGCAGGGCCCTTTGCAGAACACGTGCCAGGATTTCTGGCAGATGATCTGGGAACAGGGGATTGCCATCATAGCTATGGTGACAGCAGAGGAAGTGAGTAGAAACTGAGTCAGGTTTCTCCCTGAAATTTCACAATGATTTTGGAGGAAGTGGATCTTTGCTCCAGCAAGAGGACCAGTCGAAGTCAAATTTCTATTGACCCCTTTGCCGTTGTGTCGTGTTTCCCTCAGCTGAAAGTTGTAACTGTGCAAAGTCTTTCTGCTAGGAAGTTGGTTTACTCAGTGAGGAACCATAACACTGTAGTAGTACTTAGTAGAAAAGAGATACAGCTGTTACAGAACAGTGGTAGGAGAGTTCTTATCATTCTTGTTAAGCCAGTGTTTTGCTTTTAAGGAAAGTGGACGAGAAAAGAGCTTCAGATACTGGCCACGTCTTGGGTCAAGACACAACACTGTAACTTATGGAAGATTTAAGATCACCACACGATTTCGTACTGACTCAGGCTGCTATGCAACAACTGGTTTGAAGATTAAACATCTTCTCACAGGACAGGAGAGAACAGTTTGGCATCTGCAGTATACTGACTGGCCAAAGCATGGCTGTCCAGAGGATTTAAAGGGATTTCTCTGTAAGTTGTATTTAATACCTTTTCTTTGGGGTTGTTTTGTTTTGGTGGGTGGTTGTTTTTTTAATACCTCCTGAAATGGCTGCTATACACGAATTAGCTTTTGATAACTATGCTAAGCATTCTGCTGCAAAGGTTTTCTTCACACCAGTAAGAGGAATATGCCTGCCAGTCTGAAGCTAAATATATAATTTACAAAAAGTTCATATAGACTAAAACATTGTTGCCTTATATACTACACATTCAAATATGTTCCAGCAGTAGCAGGATGGCCATGAGCTGCCTTGGTGGGGAAACGGGGGACAAGGACAGGAAAGTTCAGTGACCTTTAGAGTTCTGTCTTGCTTTGGTTGGGGTCTGACTTGTGATTTACACAGTGCATCGTTTTTCTGTTTTTCATTTGTTAAATTACTGCATTTCTGGTGGTCATCCTGCATAACAGCATAGCTTATGTGGCTTCATCCCCTAAATTCTTCTGATCTTGTTGGATCCAACAGCATACTTGGAAGAGATACAGTCAGTGCGTCGCCATACGAACAGCACCGCGGATCCTAAAAGCTCCAATCCCCCTCTCCTGGTACATTGCAGTGCAGGTGTAGGACGAACAGGAGTGGTCATATTGTCAGAGATCATGATTGCTTGCTTGGAACACAATGAGGTGATCTCCTTTTTTTTTTTTCTTTTTTTTTTTTTTTTTTCTCTTTCTAGTGCTTTAAATAATGTTAGATGGTGGAAGAGTAAATGACCTGCTTAATAAATGTTTTATGGCTGTTCACCTGAGCTTTCCCAAGATGTGGCTTTTGGAAGGGTCTTTACAACTCTGGTTGAAAGAGCTCTTGGCAATTCAACAGAAGTTAATAATTTTCTAGAGTTGCCTACTACACACTGGGTACTGGAATGCTTGTTTAGATTCTTGAGTCCTTAAGATGTTGAGTCACAGGGTGCAACAAGATATGCCTTAGCCTGCTAAGCATTTTTCAGGATTTTGCCCTGACTTTACCACTTCTACTTCATGCTGTAGCTTTAATGGGTAATATTCAAGAACATGCTTTGTAGCCAGTCTCTGTGCTTGTTATTAAATACTTTATTCCAGAGTGTAGTGTAGTTGCAGTATCAGTCTCAGCAGAGGACAAATCAGTAGTTTGATAGAATAAAACCCAGTCCTATCAGCTTTTAGCCAGAAGCAAACAGCTGTAAGGTGTTTATTACAGTGTGCCAGCTGAGACTCAACAGTCTGATTGTTTCATGGTGTATCCCTGTCCTAGCACTGTGACAGACTCTTGCAGCCACTGGAATTGTGAAGACCCCATGAGATAGGCAAGTTTAATATTACACGTATTTCACAGGTGAGAAGGTGGGCAGGGTCAGTGGTGGAGAGCTGTCCATACTGAAGCTTGGGCATTAAATCTGTAGAGTTGAAATTAGAGCAGCTCATTCTGCCCTTAGGTCACTGGTACTGCTCTGAACTTCCTGCTGAGAAAGTGCAAGCCAGTTTCCTTGCTCACCAGTCCCTTGTAATGGTTTGTTCTCTCTTTCCCCAGATGCTGGACATCCCACGAGTGCTGGACATGTTGAGGCAGCAGAGAATGATGATGGTGCAGACTCTCTCACAATACACTTTCGTCTATGGAGTTCTCATTCAGTTTCTCAAAAGTTCTAGACTTATATAATCCTTGCCACTTCTGGGGACACTGCAGAAGTTTACAGAAAGGAAATTACAGTTGTCCAGGCAGACCTGCTCTCAATGGTGGTTTCTTCACATGATGAATCACAGTTATCTTTTAGGGCTGGTACATGACTGTTAAATGCGAGTCAGTGTAACAGTCCCTGCAAAGCAGGGTCTTCGCTGGACTAAATTCTTCCCATGTTCAGCTGGGGTCATAGTATGGAATGATTTTACCTGTGCTGGTCTCTAGTACTTGCATATGTTCTTTAGGATGGTGTTACTCCGGGCAAAGTAAGTGTCTTATGGAAGGACATGGTGTAATTCTGCTAACATTATGTTTTAAAACATAATTGTTAACTGTGCAAAAGCTGAAATCTGTAGATGCACATGGGGCAAGCAACCTGCTCCCTGGGAATGTCAAGGTCTTATGCAGTTTCATTCTGCTTTCAATTTTATATTTAGAACAATACAGCTATATTTTTTAAAATGAACTTTGGGCTTCTTCTGGTTTACTCAGCAAAATTAGCAGTTCTTAGATATTTTAAGCTGTTGCTTGAATGACAGTTATTTTTATATTCAGCATTTTTTAATTAAAAAAAAAAAAACAAACACTACAACCCAAAATTTTTTAAACAGCATAAAATTTTAAGAGGACAAGACTGACAATGTTTTAACTAGCTTTTCAAAAACCACACAGAAAGTACTAGGAGAAGCTATCTGTAGTTAGTTGTAGTGCTGTGTAATAGATCTGGTAAGTAAAAGATGATGTTAAACGCTGGTAACTTCCATTTGAGCAGAGGCATGTTTACCTGTTGAGCTGTGGGCAACGAGCAGGGGAAAAATGTTCTAATTATCTACAAGGTTACTGGAAAAAAATGGATGAGAGGAAGTACATATTCAGTATTATTCATATATTTAGAGGGCAGTTTGATTTTACTGGCTGAAATCAAAGTGGATGCAAATGTTTTAAGCACTTCCCCCCCCTCTGTTATTTATGTAGTTAAACAGAAAACTGCAATAATGTGTTGTTTCATATGGCAATATACCATTACTAACCTGCTATTTTAGGAAGAGCCTTGTAGGTTGATGAAGTAAGAGAGCCAAAACTGAAGTAAGAAGGTGCATAGTGGTGAAGTGGAAATGAAGTGTAGTGGAGGAGGTGTGGCAGCTATGATTGCTGGTTTACACAGTGCAAAGGTGACCATTAAAAATGTTTATGTTCCCAGACAAGAAAGCCTTTAAGGCACTGGAATGTTATGTAGAATCCTCCAGATTATTTTGTCAGTGCTCGAACAGATTTTGCTAACGGTGTGCAGCATTGCAAAGAAGACTGTCCACAAAAGCTGTTTGAGATGACCTGTAGAATGTAAGAACTCTCAGAGGTACCCTGGAGGTGTGGGTATCTTAGCTGCTGTGTAGGCGGCTCAGTCAGTGGCTGTGGCATGGACCTGAAGATGAGGCACACCTTTGGTAGTCTCCTTTTTGTCCCATGGGTCTGGTGTAAGGATGGTATCCCAAAATAATCCCCTGTCTGTGGTTTTACACATGGGGACAGTGTGGTTTTACCTGCTGTTTCCTGAGATGTTGAGTTGGGAATCCCTATTTAGAAGGGAGCTGTTGGTTTGTCAGGTACCTGGTTGAATTTCCAAAAACCCCCATGCAGACCAGTCTGCAGGCATGTCTCAGTCTGTTCCCCTTGGTACCTGCTTGGTGGAATGAAACGAGACTTCACTAGTGAAATGATGCTCTTTTTCTGAGCTGTAACAAGGGTTTGGAGACTCTTATGAATAACTAAACCCCCTTCAAACCAATGATTGCCTCCCAAAACGTTAATTAAGAATAATAAACAGATTGCCTCACTTTCCTCTGTAATAAGCTGCTTCCACAAAGAAAAACGTGTGGTCCAAATGACATGGTGCTAATGTCATTCTATACAACACGTCTTACTTTAAAGTACACTGTGTTAATCTGCTGCTTGCTCTGCTTTCAGGCAGTCTGGATTCTACTCTGAGTGAAAGTAAGATTGAATATTTCACATGGAGGGGGAGGAAACATTCTTTTTCTAACTGTAAAACATGTAGGAAGTAGTAACTGCCAGACGTAAAACTGGAAGTCCAGAGAAAATCAGTTATTGCAGACTGATTCTTTCTGTGTATGAATCTTGCAGGCAAACCAGTTTGACACACCTGTGTCACCAGAAGCATTGAAAGAAGCAAATGTCATTAGCTGTTCATATCATGCCCTGTTTTAAAAACTTTGCTACTTTTTGCCAGTTCACTTCTAACTTCAGAAACATTTTGAATGGGGAGATATGGTCTAAACTGTAGCTTGTACCATTTCTATTTCTCAGGCTTGGACTGTGAGGCTCATAACCTGACACATGTTGCTTTTAGTGAAACTATATCCAAGAGCACCTTCAAGCGAGGATTTTTAGCTGCTCAGCGTTACTGGGACAGAACACTGGCTGTGAGGCATTAAAATGGCTTTAAGGTGAAGAAGGGGAGGTTTAGATGAGATATTAGGAGGGAATTCTTTTCTGTTAGTGCAGTGAGGTGCTGGCACAGGCTGCCCAGAGGAGCTGTGGGTGTCCCCTCCCTGGCAGTGCTCAAGACCAGGATGGATGGGGCTTTGGGCAGCCTGGGATGGTAGAGGGTGTCCCTGCCCATGGCAGGGAAAGGGTTGGAACTCCATGATCATTCAAGTCCCTTCCCATCCAAACCACTCTCTGAGTCTATGAAAAGGAGCAGTTAAAACAAGCAATTTATTCCCAAATTCACTGGATTCCCTAAGGTGGGTGAGGAAATGTCTCTCTTGAGGCTTTCTTTCCTGTTTTGCTGAAACAAGCTGTGTTCACTTTTAGAGGCAGTTGCTCTCTGATGTGGTAGTCACTGTTTTGATTTCATTTTTAAAGCATAACGCTGCTACCTCCTCCAGCTCAGCCTTCAGGTCTGTCCATCAGCTGTCCCTTCTTGCATCAGTAGGCTTGACTGTAATAGACTTGAGTTTAGGTGACTCTTTCTGTTGAAGACAGCAGGATTGCTTTTGTGTGTAAACATAGGGCTCCAAGTGAGTGCTGCAAATCAGCAGTTTCTCTTCAGAGATACCCAATGCAAATAAAACTTCACAACCTCCTGTAGCAAATCTCATTTTAAAACATTGTTTTTAGATTTTCATCTAACTTTTTTAAAAGAAAATTCAGGTTTTAGAGCCTTGTTCTCAGCCTTGAAAAGGGATGCTTTTTTTTTTTTTTTACCTGTAGTTATGCTGGGTGCTTCATGAAGTGTTGGACATTGTAAGAACATCCATTGTCCAAATCCAGTCATGGTGTCAGTCAGAGGTGGATTTATTTGTCAGAAACTTAAAACTCCACTGAAGGGCTGTTCCTTTTGCCAAATGTGCTTCTGTTTATATGGGGATGAAACGGATTATTATGCAAGATAGGAGGTGACTCTTTTTTCAGAAGGAAAAAGTCGTTTGAAGACATTCTTGCAGCAAATGGCAATGATGATGCTGGTTTCTAGGGATGTCAGACCTCTCAGGGATAAATAAAGGTGCTATATCCTGTCAAGAGACAGATTTGACTGTCTTGGATAGATGGAAAATGTTTTTTAGGATCAAATTTGTATGAAGAGTCAGGTGAGAAACCCACAGACTGTAGCAAGGGCTCCTGGATGTTTGATTTCTTTCTTGGTTGCTCTGGTAAGGGAATTTTTGGCCAGTGAATCTTGGTAGTCTTGGGCTAGTGGCTCTTCTCTAAGGAACTAAGCCAGAGCCCTGTTGGTTGCAAAGATGTCACTGATTTAGCAGGCTGAGCTGGAGGCTCCTGGCCCCTGTGCGGGGAGGAGAAGCTCCCTGGCACACAGGGGGTGTTGCACAGCTGGTCTGCAGCCTGCACAGCAGTGCTCTGAGCTCTCCTTGCCCTGCTCTGCCCCAGTGAAGGACAGGAGGAGGTTCATGCCTTGGTGCTGCCCTCACACAAGCGGGTGGCAGCAGTTGCAAGCGTGGGGTGCTACTGCTCCTGTCTAGAGACACATTGAAAGCAAAGCAAGGGAGCAAGGCAGCGTTCCTCTGATCTCTGTGCAAGAAAAGCTGCTCTAAGTTGGTTAACAATTAGAAAACAAAATAAAATAATGGCAAATTAAAATAAAAATGCACTAAAATGGAAAAAAAAAATGCTTGGCATTTTGAGAAACCTAATCTGGCTCCTCTTGTAATCAGTCCTGTGTAACTTTTTCTTAAGTGGATGAGGTTTGGAGCAATTTTCTCCAGTAATAGCTGCTTAAATTTACTAAGTGAGACTACCTGAGGCTGCTGCTATGTTTCTGCTGTTGGAGCAGCTGTTAAGGTTGAGTGGCTCACAGATTTCAGTAACTTCTGGACCAAACTTGGGAACTGCAGGGTAGTTTATTGTGCAAGCTAGCTGTGTGATGAGACCTCGGGTTTGATATCAGTAGAATTATTAATACCCTGAGCTTAAAATAAAACTCATTACTATGTTTCTATAGTTAGCTGAAATTAGGAATTTAATAGAAACAACACGTTCTGTTACTAAGAACTCTCTGCTTCAGAGTCTAGGGTGTGGGATTTTGTTTTCACTACTGCAGAGTCCGTCCTGCAAGGTGCAAAACCTCTGCAGTTCTTCCTGATCTCCCAGGAATTAAAAAGGGCTCATTGCCAGTGAAAGTTTGCACCCTTAAAACATGAATGCTCACATGTCTGCTTTAAATTTAAATCCAGATTACAGGGATTAACGAAAAGAATGCATCAGGAATGTGCACACGTGAAGCTGCAGCACTCAGAGGAAAAGTAGCTGAGATAGTTTGGAGGAAATTCTCCTGTGAAAGGAGAAAACGGTGGAAGTAGAGAGTGAGGATTTGAGGAATGCTGAAGGCATTTGGAGGAGGATTTGGAACATTGTGTGTCCACAGAGGAGCTGCTAGAAGGGTTTGATTCATACGGTATGTATTTCATGGCGTGGCAGGGGAAGTGAATATGTTGTCATAGGTGTTATTTTTACTGGCTTTTAAAAACTGAGATTTTTTTTTTTCAAAACTCCAAATATTTTTTTTTCAGAGGCTGTTATTTTTAGGTGTCTTCCTTTCCAAATCAATTCAGTGCAATCTGTCAGCTCAGTTTCTGTTTATTAAAGGTCAGATTTTTCAAACCACAGCCTCTGGTTTTACAAGTACAAACTGCAGGGGGGAATAGACACACATGCAAGCAATTTTGCAGTGATAATTTCTGATCAGGCTTAGGGGATTTGAAAGTCTAAATACTTTAGGAATGCAGCCAGGTGTTCACAATAGGTGTGAACTGCACCAGGTTAAGGCTGGGCTGAAAAATCAGGCCCTTGAAATGTAGGATTTAGTATGTGCTTAGGAATTAGGTTGTAGTGCAGCATTTGCAATATAGTGATAACAAAACTTTGGAGAATCTCTAATACTGGGCTAAGGTAGGGGGAAAATCATGAACTTTTAACTGCTGCTGCAAAGATGTCTAGAAAAAAAAAGACAAACAAAACCAAAACTTATTAAGATCCTGCTGGGGACCAGCTAACATGGTGGGTTCTCTTGGCATCACACATGCTACTCTGAGGTCTTCAGTGGCTGAAAAAAGGATTTGTTAAATTCAGTGAGCAGTTAAATAACCAGAAAAACAGTTGCTAGCTGGCCTTTGGTTCTATTCTTTGTTATCTTCCACAGGATGCTGTGTTTTGTAGTGAAGAATAACCTGTAGTGTAGTTGTTCTTTGGAAGCCCATTCTTCACTCTAATTAGGGAAGGAAGGTAGAATGCAAATGCAAAGAAGCTAATGAACAGAGTTTACAGCAGATCCAGCCTGTGGCCAGTTAGACAGCAAGTCTGTAGATACCTTAATGTTGTTTTGGTTCAGATACTTGGCAATCAAAAGTACCAAATCACTAATGTTATGAGCACAGGTTCTGAAGGTGCCTAACCTTTATAAAGGGAATTCAAATGCTGTTTTTTCCATTTGGAAATACTTAGTTAACATTAGGAGACTTTTAAAATACTCTAAAGACTTTGCAAATGCCATTAATTTTTAGAACAGTAGGGAGCTTGATGGGGAAAACCCATGGAAAATCCTCTGGTCTGTCACCTTGCTAATCCTGGGTAATTCTGACACACAAGGTGTCTCTTTTACAGAGAGACTTCCTTAAATTGTTTTGAAGTACCTGACATATCTGTCCTCTTTTGGGCTGATCTGGGGGGACTTGGTAGGAAATTTTAGAGGCTTGCCCTGGCAAATCAGTCCTTCACACTGCTGAAATCACTTCACATGACATGAAATGGGGGTGTGAAGTCCTTTCAGCAGTTTTGTAGGATTGAATCCTCAATGTCAGAGGAATACAGGATCTGGCTCTGTTTTCTTGCATTTTCATTTGAGCCAGCATGGAAGGATTTAAATGTTTCTTTCAACAGTAGCAAACATGAAGTATTATTTTCTAGTATGAAGCTAGTGGTTAACATGTCTATTTTTGCTTGTCTTGCCACCAATACTGTAAAAATGTATAATCAGAACAGCTTTAATTCTTGTAAAACTGAAATTGGTTTGTAAAACAATGTACAAATTGTGTTTCATAGACAGAAAAGCTTGTATTACTGAATGTAATATATGTGAAATGAATATATTATAGTCTATTTTTGCCATGGAAATAAATATTTGAAGCAACTGTGAGTTTTTATTGCTAAAAGAAAAATCAGTTAACTTAGTTTTAATGTGTAGTTCTAGGCTGGGACTTGACCTTCTCTACACAGAGGTGTTCACCCTCTCCTGAAGCACTGCAAGGATTGTCTTGCATCTCAGCCCCAAGATGAACCTTGTACTGTCAAGTACTGAGAGTTGTCATCTTTGTGGCAGTGAAGTCTTGCACCTGCTGCTGCTACCCTATCATTATTGTTTATAATGTTTTGCATTTTCTAAAGCTATTTTTAGCACTGGACATTCAATTTCCCTGTAACCTTGAAGTGGGGAAGGATAGAAGGGTTTTGGAAGTTGGAAAACCCTTTCCAAAAGCGTGTGAGAAAGGAAACACTTGGTTTTTATACTGAATATCACCAGAGCTGCTACAGATACCTCACACTGAAGTTTTTCTTCAATTCATAATTGACATTTAATTAAAAAGAGAGGTGGTGCCACAGGCTGCTTGACACCCTGCACAGCACAAGACTGGGTAATGTCCTGATAAACGAATGGCAGCTCAGTGGACACTGCAGCTTTGCAGTGGACACTGGACAGTAGCATTTCCCCTGCCTTTGCTGGATGCCTGCTGCACTGCCCACTAAACTATTGCCAAAATGAACTGACTTTTAATTACAATTTGTCTTCCAGGTACCTGTGATCTGGTGGCACCAGTTAAGGTAAGACAGCAACATGCCAGCAGCTATGCACTTGTCTGATCAGCTCCCAAACCCCCAGGCACGTTCTGTGAAAGGATCAAAATAGGTAAAACTCTCTTACCTGACATGGATTCAAAATCAGAAGAGGAAAAAGTGCAGCTTCCCAGGGCTGCAGGCACATGGTTCAAACACCCAGCAGCTCTGATCAGGCTGCCTTATGCTGGTTTCAGGCCTGAGGCAAAGTTCTCTGCAGAAACCTAAGCCTCCCCTAAATCCCAGTTGCCCTGAAGCATCTCTCTTGTTTCCCAGCTGCTGTGAAATCCCCAGCAGCATCTCTGGTGGCCAGAGCTGCCTGACAGGGAAGTCTCTTGGTTCTTGGGTTTGGCAGTGCCAGCCAGCAGCTTCCTGGGCAAGAGCTGCAGGACTTGGTACAAGAGAAACCTAGTGGGGCTGATGAGAGAGGCTCTGAGCCTCCTGCCTTGACTAAAGGAGCTGAAGTCACTTTAGTTTGGTTGTTGGGGCTGTTTGAGCCCGGAATGGCTGCAGATAGATGAAGGTTACCTGAAGCCCAGCAATGCCAGGTACCCAGCTGGAAGCTTTATGGGTGACAGTTGTTCTGTTTAGGATCTGATGGGGTTTGATTACACCTGTTCCTGTTCCCTGGGGGGGTCAATGACAGCATATAAATGTGCTTTCTCTCTCTCTCTCTTCACTGTTTTTATGAGCATCCCCTGGAAGGCTGGACTGTGTGAAGACAGAAGTTGCCCCATGCCACAGAAATGTTGCCAGCCTGAACTCCCTGTGGATGATCCCAGTGTGAGTATGGTGGGAAGGTCGCTTACACAGGTCCTGACTGACAGGAGAATGGTGTTGCAGGAGAGGTGGGGTTGAGTGAGGGCTGGGTGATGGGGTAATTGCTCCTCTCTCTGAACTCAGCATGTTATATCATAGCACATTGGCTCACCCTGGCTCTTGGGCACGTTGCACCTTCTGCCACCAGAACTTGTGTTGGAGGGATGGCAGTTCTGTGGCTCCAGTGGCTTAGGAAAAGAGTGGTTCTGATACTTTAAAGCTAGTTCTGTTGTAACTGAAATGGCTTTAAACTAGCCTCACTAATTCAAAGAAAAAACAAATGTTAAGTAGGACGTGGGTGAACTTGGGACTATTTTACCACAAAGCTTCTTTGTCTCTCAGAGGTGCAGAGGATTGAAGACATGTAACATTTGACTTCATGGCATCTTTGGGGGCTTTTCTGAAGCAAGAGCTTCAGGGCATGTGTGTGTTCTTGGGTTCTCTGCTCGCAAAACAGCACAACATAGATGTGGTAGCTAGAAGAGGTGGAGCTTAGAAAAATCCTGTCCCATTTCTGATCAATCACCACATCTCCCAAACTGTTCTGCATGACAATCTTTCAAATGGACACCTAAGTTTAACCAAAATTCTGCCATCCCTAATCTGCTAAACCTATGTTATTTGCTGCCCTGCTTATTCTATGGCTTTAAAATACCTGCTGTAATAAACAACCAGAAAAGACTTGGAGGGCTTGCAGGTGAGGTTTGGATTATTATTACTATTAATTATTTTTAGCCATTTCTAAAGCAGCAATCATGTGCCTTACATAAATTTAGAAGGACATCAAATCCTTCCACGAACAGCCCCCGAGTTATCATACCTAGAGGTGAATGAAGAATTCTCACTGGTGTTAAGTACCTATGAAGAAAGCCCCTGTCAAGCCTGGCTAATGCTGATAAGCAGTGGTTTGAAGGAACAGCATGCTTTCTGTGTGCATGTGTGTCTCTGATTTCTTCTGTCTGCACGCTCTGCTCTTCCTGACTGATGGAAGCTGAAAATGTCTTTCCTTCGACAAAACCTTTAGCAAAAGTCTTAAGGAAATCAGGAGATACTTTGGTTTTCATTTAATAACACAGAAAAATATTCTTTTTGCAAATTTGTCAGGGTTTATTGAGTTTCCTGCAGTATAGAAATAAATTTACTTGTTCTGAAGTGACTGTCCCTCACCCTCCAGAAACAGCAAGTGCTGTATTTGAATGGTCTCCTGAAGACCAGGAGCTGTAGGTCTCCATCACTTTAAATTTCATCAGTTGCCAAATGTTTACTTCTCCCCCTGAATTAGGAGAAGCAATTTAATTTGAAATTATAAACCTTAGGGAATTGTGCTGCCTCAGTTTCCCTGTTTAAGCCATCCTTTCACTGACATACTAAAAATATGATGTTATTTTTATTTCCTGATTCCTGTGGTCCTGAAAACTATCCTGCAGAGGTAGGCCAGGTATGATGACCAGTTCATCTGATTTGATTTTCTTTGGTGGTGAGTTCTGGCTTGAATAAGAGATGTACATAGACAAGGATCAAGTCTACCAAGACTTGGGGTTCAATTCAGTTAATCACAGCAGCTTTGATTGCACTTGGAATGGTGCCCTCTATCATCTTCCATCCCTAGAAGGTTGTTCCACAGCCACCTCAATAAGAAGAGCGTCAGGAATCCAAATGACAGGTATTCAGTGCAGTAGCTTTGATGGACTGCAAAAACCCTCAGATTTTAGATTTTCTGTTTAAAGAAACTGGAAATACTTCACTAATCCTGATAGCTGTATCAGGCCTGTCCCATAGCTTTGTTACTGGAGCGTGCCCAAGGTTGCTGTCCCCTCTCAGTTGCTTCTTTGGGACAAGAAGGAGCTGGTTGTGGAGATGGGCCCAAGAACCCTTTAGGGAGATCTGATTGTAGAACCAGAGGCTCCAAGAAGTTCAAATACTGAGGAACATCCCTTGAGAAACCACGTGCCATGAAAGGTACAGCAAGGGCCTTTGAAAGACCTATCTTTAAGCTGATCCCCTGTGTAAAGCTTAAGGTGGGAGGAGAGGACCCATCATGTAAAGCTTTTTTCTGAGGAAAGGGAAACTGAGATGAGAGCTCAAGGAGTTCTTCTGTCTTACTCTAACAATCCACTTTTATCTGAGATGGTTGTGCCCAGCATTTGGGAAGCCTCATGGCCACCTCCCAAGCCTATGCTATCAGTATCATCTCTGGTCTTGCTTGTGTCAAACGTTGGGAAAAAGCAGGGTGCCAGCTGCCTCTGTGCTGAATTCCTAGTTGGAGAGGCTACACCTCTGAGGTCCTGCAAGGAATTCTCAGGCTGTCAGGAGAGCTGATGGCCTTTGACATGTTGCTTCTCTTATTTGGCATGTGAACATGCTTCTGAGTGAGAGAAACAGCAGGGAAGAGCTGGGGTCACCTCCTGGTCCTGTTCCTCCTCGTGTGGAATGGGGCTCTGGCTGCTGGGAGGTGTAAGGCATGCTGCAGCCCTCACACAGATACTGTAAGGGGAGTCCTACGGGCTTGCTGAATTCTTGAGATAGCTGCAGAGAGCTCTGCACCTCGTGCTACAGATCACGCTGCTTGTCCCCCATGAATTGGGACAGCATAGCTCTGTGGCCTGCCAGGCTGAGGCTGTGTTCGAGTTTCTGTCTCTCTCTCAAGTTTCATATGCCTCCCTGCTCCATATATGTAGCCTTTACTTGCCCTTCTCAAGGTCTCATTTCATTCCCCCCATGTGGTAGGGCAGGAAGGATTTCAGGGGAGCCTGGGTGTGCCAAAGCCGGTGATCAGCAGGAGCAGCGAGGGCACAGCAGCAGGCCGAGCATGTGCCCAGTGGGGATGGCTGTTTGGCAGCTCTGGCATTCCCCCAGCTCAAACCTGGTGCTGAGTGGAGAGCCCACACCTTTTGCAGGCCACTCTCACAGTTTCAGAAGATGAAGGCAGGTGCCACTGCTGTGTGTTGTCACTCGGGTGTCAGGCACACCTCCCACCCTTTGCTGCCTGCTGCAGCTTGGTGGGTGAGCTGCAGGATCGGTCCTTTTGGGAGGCCTGAGTGGAGAGCCCAGCTGCTCTGGCAGCTTTCTACAGAGAACACAAAGTCCTGTGCACAGCAGGCACAGCATTCTTAACTCTGGTTCCCTTCACTTGAGATAACTCTTCTTGTTGCTACCTGTGGGCTGCCTCACATCCTGCAGTGCTAGGTTTTCCTTAAGGTGGCTGAGATGGAGATGGGCTGTGGGTGCTCTACGGCTCAACTGATAATGCCATGCCAGTGATAACTGCTGATTCTTCTTCCCCTCCCCAGCCACGCTCTGTCCCTGTGACATGCTCAGCTTCTGTTGGCCCACGACCCGCTACAGGCTTTGAAACTGGATGCCTTGACTGGTTGTGACCCGTGCTGGTGCAATGGTGGGTGCAGATTGATTTACCACTCCCCTGCTTGTGTATGGCTTGCTTTGCCACTTGGCACAGAAACTGGGGATGGGTGTTTCTGAATGAAGCGGGTCTCTCCACCCATAAAGGCAATGGGAGGATTGGCCTCCATGTGAGTATCTGGTGTGGTGGTTTTGGAGAGCGAGAAGTTGTTCTTGTTGAAGCTGCTGGTGCTGTTCTGTTCCTTGCAGTCAGTGTTCACACTGGTGCTGTCTCCTCAGGACAGCAGGGTTAGTGCCTGGGGAGCACCAGGGAGAAAGGCTTGGTGGCTCTGGAGGCATCAGGCAGCTGCAGTGCCCTGCTCTTGCTTAGCAGCCCGTGCTCCTGCCTCGGGCGCCTAAAGACTGAAGCGGGATGCTGCAGGTTCCTGTGTACTTCTCTGAAGGAGGGCCCCAGTTACAGGTTTGTTTTTTTCTCTTTTTCATGAGTTGTTAGGGCTCAAACACACGTGCTGTGCTGCACAGGTGGAAGAACTGAGGGAGCTCAGAGGAGTGGCACCTAAATTTGTACTCTCCACCAGTTTCTATCTGGTAACAGGCCTCATCCTTTAAAAAAGATGGAATAAATAACACTTTCCCCTCTCCTTTCTTCCTACATTCCCTTAAACACACACCTCCTGTTGCCATTTCTCCTCCCCCCAGCTGTGTCCCTGTAACCTCTCACTGGTGCTCAAGCACAGGGGTGCTGAAGGGTTACCGGGAGGCCCTGTTTGTTAGCAGCTGTGCTGTCTCAGCGCTGCAAATGGAACTCCCAGGCCTAGGTTCTGTTCATGCTGATGCTCCAGTACCCTTGTTCAGACTCCTTGCACAGAGCATCACTGAGAAACAAGTAACCCTTCCCCCCCTGCTGTCCGATGGAGCATTTGAACCTGAGTTATGAACCATGATCATAGAATCAGAATGGTCTGGGTTGGAAGGGACCCCAAGGATCATAGAGCTCCAGTGCCCCTTGTCATCCATCTACCCAGAAAAAATGTCACTGCTGTTCAGACAGCTCAGCAGGAAATATGGTCAGGAACTGGTTTTGTTATTTTTGTGTTACTCATACTACAGAAAATGAGTTGTTCTTTGCCCCTCTCTGTGAGCTGATGTCATGACTGTGGTGTTTAGGTGGGTATTTTTAATCTGCAGAATTGAAACATGAAATTCTTATTAATCTTTACCCAGGCTCATGGTAACCACAAGCCAAAGTTTGCAGAGTGGTGGGGGTTTTTTTAAATGACACATAAGTTACACAGTAGTGACAGGCAGGGAAACCCCCTAAATTCCTTTACTGACCAAGACTGGAGAACTCCAAATAGAGGGCCCTGAGAGTGAGCGAAGTCCTGGCTGAGGAGCAAAGAGGCTTTACACTTGGATAGGTCTAACCACACCCTTTAGGTTTCTAACTGCTCCCTCTGTGTTAAAATTGTGCATAGAAGAGAAACAGCAGTTCCCCAGGTGGATCCTGCCCTTCGGCTGCGTGGGGTAAGGAAGAGCAGGGGAGTTTTCTGGGGCCAGGAGAAGGGCTTTGATCACTTGTGGTGGAGGACCAGCCATCCCTGCTCTGTGCTGCATCAGCCCTGGGGGCAGGTTTCTGTTCAGCAAGACAAGCTCTGATGGAAGAGTGTAAAACCCTCACATTGTCTTCCTTGCTCTTCAGTGAGCCAGAGCACTCAAGCTGCAGGGCCAGAGGTACAAGCCAGCTGAGAGCAGCAGATGAAAGGCTGGTGGCCCATCTGCACGTCCATGGCTGGAATGTCACTGTCAACAAGTGTAAGTTACTGCTGTGGCCCAGGCAGCCAGGACAGCGCCTGTGGCTTTTTGGGGAATGAAGTTCTGCGCTGCAATGCTGACAGCTGTGCCAGGCAGGTTGCTTTATGTGACTGGCTTTCTTTGACAGTGTTCCACAGTTACTGGAAAACACGAAACAAAGCTGCTAACAAGACCTTTGTGCCTCAGTGGATTTCAGCATCCAACAGTGCCCTCTCCCAGGCTGGACAGGCAGTCCCACCTCTGCCCTGCAGGTATGCACTGTACCGTGTTTCCACTAGGGTAAGCTCAATTCTTGCAGGCCACAAAATCCTGGCTCTTTACAGCAGGACCACAACTGCACTAGCAATAAATTTATTTATTATAAATAAAACCAAAACCATGTCTCATAACTTACTCTTACAGCTTTCTAAAAATAGAAATCTAATTTTAATATTCTGAAGAGTTATACAGCTATAGAAAAATACAACTCTTTATAACTGACACTTTTTACAGTCTACATTAAAACAGATTAATTAATGTCTAATTAACAATATCCTGCTGGAGAGACTTTAGCAGTATTTAAACAGAAAAAAACTGAACACAAGTCAAATGGTAATAAACTATTTAAGAAATGGCAGTTCTCCACAGAACTCGTTCCATCTCTCCTTAACAGCTATGTTTTGGCTGCTATTATGAGTAGTCATGTGAAATCTGAAGAGCTTCTGCAAAGCTTTCCTCCAGATCATCAAGGTCCTTGTTGGCTTCTAAATCCCTGTCACAAGTAACTGAGGTTAAAGTTGCCTCACGTGAGGGTAAAGTATCTGGGTCTTCTTCAGATTTCACACGAGAGGTAGACTCTGTCCTAACTTCCATCATTTCAGTGACACCATCTGAGAACTCATCCTTGCTCTTTGTCTCTTTTGAACTTTCCCTGAACGCTGGTGATTCACACTTGTTCAGCTCCATTAATGGAAAATCCATGGTCCCAAAGAGTTCTCCACTTCCAGTCGCTTTTCTCTCCCTCTGGCTTTTCCTAATAAACTCAGGCTCCTCCACTGTATCCAACTCTTGCAGACCCAGCAAGTCGAAGGCTTCCGTGCCTGCATGGCTTGGTTCTGCACTGCTGGCCAGGCTGCAGCCAAGGTCTGCCTTCAGCACTTCCACAACGTGGCGCAGTTTGCTCTAAGGGTGAAGGACAGAAGGGGTGACTCTTCTCCAGCCCCATGGTGCCTGTCTGCCCAGAACTTGGGGCTTCATTCTGGCACAGGGAAAGGGAGGCTGCCTGTGGTCAAGTGACTGAATTACACAGCAAGTGTCACACAGCTGAGGTGACCTCTGTCCCTTTTTTTGTGACTCTGGATCTGCTGCGATCCATGAGATCCAAAATCTCATTTATGGAGAGAGAGAGGCTCCCCCACTGAGCATTCTGGTTACATCCCAGAGTCACACACAGGGTGAGTATTACTGGGGCAGCACTCACCTCATCCAGTCGGTTCTTATTTTCTTGTATATGCCACTCAAACAGTTGCTCCAGGACTCTGCAAATGAAAAAATTCCATAAGGAGACAAACAGCTTTTCAACACATGAGCTTAGCTTTTAATTTGAATTTCTTAGCTGCTTAAGTAGGAGGAGAAAAAAATCTCAGCACAAAGGAAGTGTTACTTAATAAGTATTGAAAAAGTGTGATTTGGCAAGTGGAGAACCCTTATCTGAAACAGCATGTAATCCTGACAGCCCTTGCTGAACATTGAATTCATACTGGAACAGGAACAAGGACAGAAGGGAGATGGAGGATCTGCTGTGTGGAAGACTGGCAACTTGGTTTATTTAGCAAAACAGATGTTGCTGAGTGAAGTGGTTTCTTCTTGGCTTTACTCCACCTGGGGTTCCAGGTCAGCTTCTAACAGAGGTTTTACCTCCTGGTGCATCACAGCAGACTGAAGTAGGTGACCCAGAGCTCTTTCCTAGTTCCCTTGTCTTACATAAAGCAAAAATGGAAACAAAGCAAAAGGGGTTATGGTGTATCTATGTGTTCTTAAAGGCAAAGAACTGATTACCAAACACTACTTCCCTTTCTTACAGAGTTCAGGTGTTTCTCTCTCAGCAGCTGTAACCTACCTGTCAGAAAACAGCCCAAGGCTCAGAATGTCATTTGTCACATCTTCAATGAAAGCTAAATATAAAAGCTCCTCTTCTCTGCAGGAAGAACAGAAACCCCAAAGTTAAACGTTTTAAAGTAGAGTAACTATTACACAATGCACTATACAAATTCCATCACCTTCAGGGAAATGCCATTAAGATGACTGTACAGTTCTTGGCACCAGCTGCTGGGGGTTTTTTTTAATAATAAATTAATTCTATCAGGACAAACTAAGCCTGTCACTCAATCTGAATAGTAATAACCCCCCTGTGTAAAATCTGAGATGGTTGGAAGGGTCACTATGGTGCTCTGGGTTTATGTTCACTTTCTGTGGTATAAATTAACAGGGATTTCCTCCTGAGGGAGGAGAAAAGCCAATCTGGGAACCTCTCAGAACCTGCTTGGCAGTCAAGAAGAAAGGGGAGCTAACTCAGAAGTGTAAAATTGCAGTTTGATGCTTTGAGTAAAGGCTTCCACAGGGTCTTCCAGGGAGTGTGAGGGGAGCTGAAAATCACTAGTCCTCAGTGGAAGCTCAGAAAAAGAAGTGCTGCTTTGACAGCCTCCATTCCTTTCCAACAACATCTCTTTGACATACATAATCCTTGTTAGTGTGAGATGTGGCTTCACCTCTTTGATCAAATTCTCTCTGTTGCAATACCCCTTCAAGCCACGTTGAAGCCAATTGCTCTAGATGGGGGATTCTCCAAAAGTTTGGAGTTCTGTTTGGAAATTACCAAGATGGAAAACCCCAAAAGAAAATACTTCAGTGCTATTTCTCTTTGATAGATCCTGCTAAATATCCCAAAGTATCCAATCTTCAAAATCATTCTCCAGTCTTAGTAAACAGAGACAAACAAACAAAAAAACCAAACCAAACCCAAACCAAAAAAAAAAAAACCAAAAAAGAGAGAGATAAGATTTTGCAGGACTTTTAAGTAAAATTTGTCATCCAACCTGAATGAAGAATGTCATTTTGGTTCCCTCTGTAGTCAAGAAAGGTATCTATAGCTATTCTTTGATATCCAAATCACATCCTTAAAGTTAGGCAAGAACACGCCTGTCCTAAAGCTCAAAGAATGAAACAACTTTCCTAAGGACACAATAAAGCATTGGCAACATTTCTGAATGTAACTTAAATCTCTTCTAGTTGTCATCAAATTTCAGAGCAGAAATGTGGCAAGAATGCCCTTCAACTTGCTCTTTTACTTCACCAACATTTGCTTCAGAGATTACAGATCAAATAAGAACTGGAGACGTTTAAAGAACAGCTACAGGACAAGAAGAGAAGGCTGTATTTCTTCCAAAGTCATAACAAAGAGTCTTAATTTTTAGATTCACCTTGAAATTTTTAAGTGTTTTATAACAATTCATAGTCAATTCTACTGTAAATTATGGACAACAGTTTATTTTAAGTCCTCATTTACTGTTTCAAGTTTTGTGGAAGAGTTTCTTGGTTTGCAAACTAGCAGAACAAGGGTTTAATCATACTTACTCAGCCTCAATAGTCCTCCTTGCTGCAGACTGCTGAGAATACAACGATGTCTCTCTAATCAGGAAATCAGAGGGTAAGAAAGAGAACAACATTCTAAAACCCCTTTACACTACCTTGCATCTCACTTGCTTCTGGTGCCACGCTGTGCCATTATCCTACTTCCTCTTGGGGAAAAACCCACCCCCAAATCACAGAGTCACAGGGGTTGGAAGGGACCTCCAGAGCTCATGGGGTCCAACCCCCTGCCAAAGCAGCTCCCCAGCTCATATTGCACAGGGCGGCGTCCAGATGGGGCTGGAATCTCTCCAGAGAAGGAGACTCCACACCCCCTGGGCAGCCTGTCCCAGGGCTCCCTCACCCTCACTGGGGAAAAGTTCTTCCCCATGTTGGTGTGGAACTTCCTCTGCTCCAACTTGAGGCCATTGCCCCTTGTCCTGTCCCCACAGACACTGAAAAGGGGCTGGCCATGTCCCCCTGCATCCCATCCTTCAGATATTGATAAACATTAATCAGGTCCCCCCTCAGTCTTCTTCTCTCCAGGCTGAACAGCCCCAGCTCACTCAGCCTTTCCTCACAGGGGAGATGCTCCAGCAGCAAAATCTACATCTCACTGCTGTGACTGAAGCCTGAAGGGCTGTGGTTGGAGAGAACTCTAACACCTCACTGGATGCAGTACTCTCATACCTCAAAACACTTCATTGTTACTTCAGGTGCTACACAGACCTCTGTTATCCACAGGAGTGGGTTTTTTTAACTCAGAGTACAATTTTTCCCCAGGTACAAATGCCTTTGTACAAAAGGCCAGTGAGCAGCTCAGGGAGCCAGGCACAGTACACAGATCAGCTGGGAGCCCTGGGGTTCAGCCTGATTCCCACCACTGTTCTTATTTCATAGACAATATTCCTTATCTCAGTGTTACATTTTCAGAAAGAGGTGTGAGAAATGCCTCTGGTCTGCAATTCTCTCATAGCTTCAACAGGCTGGATGTCTGGAGACCCTTTTTCCTGAAGGGCAATACCAACTGGAACACCAATTTAGTGGCAGTACTAACTACAGTTAGTGCTGTCACTGTTAGGACAGCAATTGGATTAACATGTCATCACTGTCACTCTTACTGCTCAGCTATTTCAGAGATCTCTTTCTTCACTGGCTTCCCAATTGAACTTTCTCATGAGAAAATCAGGAATTCTAAAGTTGGGAAAGGCCACTGATGTAAAAACCCAGCCAAACAGAAGTCCTGTGAGAAGAGACTTTTAAGGAGAATTGGTAGAGAACGTTTATGGCTTAAGAAGCAGCTGGACAGAAAGCAAGAAGGAATGGTGCAAACATTCCTTCTGGCTGTAAATCAGGCACCTTGGGAAGGAGTAGGGAAAATCAGCTATTTCTCTCTCAGGCTCATCCACAGGGTATCTTCTATCTTCAGTCTACAGCACAGAAATAAAATCTTTATTATCAGTGCAAATAAACAGCAAATGTTACTGTTACCTTGAACCCAATAACTGCCTGTGATCAAGCAGCCCTATAAATATTACATCTTTTTTAAGAAACTTTGAGTAAACTGAGCCATAAAGCAGCAAAGGGGCATCAATTTTGACACCTAAAATTTTAGTCAGGGGCAACAGGAGATGTAGAACATTCCTCCTTGGACAAGTATGGCAAAGATGAATCCTCTAAAAGCCAGAGGGGCTCCAAAGTCACCAACAGGAGTAAAATTTGGTCTACAAACCCAGGAACCAGCACTCAGAATCACACCTCTTCAGCTGCCTGCACAAAACTGATGGGAAGTAGATTTGCTGACTACCTGCATTTTTACTGCCTGTACTCTGAAAGCTGTAAAGCTGCACGACTTGTCACTCCTACACCAGCCAAAAAGTCAGATATCCAAGTTCTCAACTGAAATCAGTTCTTCATGGAACTGAAGTGAAACATTCTCACAACATTTTCTTACTGAGGGCAGCTACACATCAATTCTGATGGTCTCTCTTCTATTTTCAGTGCAGTTATAAATACATATTCTCTGTCACCCCCAGACTCCAATGAATAAAACAGAATTATTTGCCTTATCAAACCTCAGATGTGGAAAGTCTGACCCTGCAGCCTTTATTTAGGAAGAAAGTCCAAAGTTATTCAAGTCCTTATCTTATGTTTCACAGGGCTGTTTGTCTGTATAGTGTCTACAAGATAAAGCACCAAGTAAAAACCTAACTTCTAATCAAAGTCTTCTATGCAAATATTAGTACAAATTAAGACAACATAACTTCAGACTTGAATTCTTGGGAAGTATTTCAGGTTTTCTGCCTGCTTTCCTCTGCCTCCCAAAGATGCTGGTGTTCCATTTCATTTTTAAAAGGTGATAACCTTAAACTACCACACACTAAGGTGATTTCTGAAAGACCAAATGACCAAAAAAATAAGTTAAATTGTCCCAAACACTTAGGAATTCAAATCAAAATGATAGATGCAAATATTTCTGTGACTGTGACCAAAAAAAAAAAATCCTAGGAGCTGGTAGAATTTTAAGAGGTGGGATTTTTCATTAAAGCATTCCTGACACATTCAGCAAGACAGAAAACAAATGGTATTGTGGAAAATTTCACCACCCTCTGGTTTGGGTGCTTTCTCAGAGGAAGGGGTTCCTTGGTTCCAATTCTTCTGTTGAGGGCTTTCTGGAATATGCCATCCAATGTAAAAATTAAGGAAAAAAAACATTCCTTGAAGAAGAGGTCCTTCCTTCTGCTGAAAAATAAGGTACAGAAGACCTGTATCCTTAGGAGATATGACAGTACACTTGTAAAAACTAATTCTGTAATATCCCAAGAGCTCTCTTCACATGCCCCAGTGGTTTTTTTCTTAGTGTTTCCACTTGTTCTTCTGAAACTCCCTCTCCTCTACAGAACTCATTCAGCTCGTGGCATTAAAGAAAATAAAACTTAGATCAGTTCTATACTGCTGTGGCAGGGATCAAATAAATTCCAAAATAATGAGGAAGGGTGTGGTAAGAGTACCCAGAGGACTGACAGATGTATTTACCTTCACTGTAATCTTCTGCTGCTCAGCCATAGCTCTCCTCTTAGATGCTTTCTCTGCAGATGGAAAGCTAGGAAATTGAGAGCTGGATTAGATTCCCAAGGAGGCTACTTTCCAAACACCCAGGGTGAGAACACCAGTACCACTGTGGAAATTTGCTGCCAATCTGGACAAGTCTCAGTACTGAAATGTCTTGGAGACTTTAGATTTGTGCCAGGCTTAAAATAAAACTAAGTTAGAGTTTGAAGGATGACAAGAGTCATACATAGGTGACTCAAATCCATTATTTGGATGCATATTTACTGCTAAATTATGCAAAATTATCGTTCAGAATTGAGAATAGAGATGATCCTACACATTAAAAGTGCATCAGGAAAACATATGACCCACAGTCAGAAAGTCAATAGTTACAATAGCCAAAGCTGTCAGAATGCCAGTCATGAAATTCCTACTTTTTTCTAGGATAAAACCAAGGAGGAAGACAGGGAGGCACTGAGGATTCACAAGACAAAGGATTTCTCTTTATCAGTTAGTATTAGTAAAACCAAAACTAAATCAAATCTGTTTTATTAGTTAAGGAGGAGCTCGGTGCAAGAGAAGGACATTAATTTGGTATAAAATATTCCTTACAACACACATCTGAAGGATTTTAAGTTTAAATGACAAAAAGGTAACAAAAAGCTCAATCAAGGGTTTTAAAAAAATCTCTGCATGATGCATTAGTTTATTAGTTAACAAACTGGAAAATATGTGACTGCTGGGGCAACAGTGGGGAACTGCCTGCATGCTCATGGTGGTTAATTCTTTAGAAGAGAGAAAGCACAACTATACTCCAGAGAGAGCAAAGAAAAGAGAGAGGGAATGACTATCCCCAGCCCAGGTGAGATCCCAGAGTTTGGATTTAGGGCCACTTTGTATCCAATCTGAATAGATGAAATCAGTTGCTGCAGAGAGAAGACAATAAAATATGCTGGGGAAGGGAGGAAAATCACATCCTGTTCTAGCTTCTGCTTCAGCATATCTAGAATAAATTCAGGATAATTATTCTGGTTTTATACAAATGTAAATGAGAGGGGAAAAAAAGGTTGCTTTTATGAAGATACTGTTATGGTAACAGCTAAATTCCAGTTTCAAAACAAGGTTTTAATCTCTGTACCTTCTCACATCAGTCTGCACCTGAGCTTCCACACGTTGCTTGCGGGGATGTTTCCTCTTTCTTTGAGCAGGAGTGTAATACCTGTACTCTGACAGGAAAGATTTAGCATCTGATATTAAGGTGCGTGGAGTAAAAGGTTTGTGGCTCTCAGTGAAGAATTCGGAGTGCCTGTCCAGGAGATCCTCACTGCATGCTCTGGAGTTGTGTCCTCGGCGCCGCTGGGAATGACTGATGTTCACAGAACTGTCAGTAGAGCAACTGCTTGAAGGCCCAGAGCGTTTTCTTCGTGTACTTGATGTACTTGAGTTTGATTTAGATGCCTTAGATGTATTCTGAGATTTTTTCCTGGCATGTTTTACTGGACTGGAGCGAGCCAAGCCATGCTGGGTGTAAGGAGACAGCGCTCTTGAGAGGTACTGTGCTTGCTGACCACAGGGGAAGAGACACTCTTTGTCTTCTGCTTCCAAGAAACTCTAGAAAAAAATAAAACAAGATTTGATTGCTTTGCAAGTTAGCAGTCTACTCGAGTTTGGTACTCCCAGCTATTGGTGTTACCAACTTGGAGGTGTTTTCTATGTAAAAACCTTTCTATTGTTGTAAAATCAAACTAGGTGCAGAGCAGCCCCTGTGCCAGCAGACTTGAAACCGAGTAGTTGGAAATAAACATTAGTCCTTTGTTAGAGAATACTGATAAGTACATCAAACCAAGAGTTTTAGCCATTTTAGTCTAAAAGCTCAATATGTTTTTAAAAGTCAAGAAATCATTGCATTGAGGCAAATTGTTTTATCTGGGTGTGCTCTGTTCATACCACCCGGGCAAGGTAAGGTAGATGTTCATCATCAAGTAGAAGATCATCAAGTCCAACCAATCCCATCCTAAGCTAAACCATATCCCTCAGTACCTCATCTACCCTTTTTTGAACACACCCAGGGAAGGTGACTCAGCCCCTCCCTGGGCAGCCTGTGCCAGGCCCTGACAACTCTTTCAGTAACAAATTTGTTTCTAATGTCCAATCTGCCCCTGCCCTGGGGCAGCTTCTTGCCATTTCCCCTTGTCCCATCTCCTGTCCCCTGGCTGAAGAGACCATCACCCACCTCTCCACAACCTCCCTTCAGGTAGTTGTAGGTGGGGATAAGGTCTCCCCTCAGCCTCCTCTTCTCCAGGCTGGACACCCCCAGCTCCCTCAGTAAGTAGGAAGCCAAGTACACCAGAGACTAGTGACAACTATGAACGTAAATCTGTCCTATCCAACGTGATGTGATGGTGGGTTTTCCAACACATTCAATTTTAGAAGGGCTGCATCTTACAGAAAAGTAATTCTGATCTCACAGGTAAGAGACAGTTGATAACCTAAAATCAGAATTTGGAAACAAAGCCTGTAATCGAGAAAGGTTAAAGAATGATTCCTCTGGATAGACCATACTATTTTTCCTACATTCTCAAAAATTTTTTTAAATTAATGTTTAAAAATTCAAGATTCTTCCTAAATTGTATTACACCACTGTGGCAAAAATAAGTAAGAAAGAAACACAGCTAAATCTAAGGGAGTAACATCTTAAGCTTTTTTGCTTGGTTTGTTTTTTTGGCCAAATGAGGAAGAATAATTAATTTTTTAACTATTTTTTTTCTGTCATAGAGAGTAGTTTGAAAAATTTGCAACTTCAAAGAATAAATACCTGGACAAGGTATGTGCACTGGTAAACATGCTCGACAATGTGTCTGAAAACACTCACTGCCACAGTGAGGGAGACAAGCTGAGGACAATGAGTGTTCTTCTGGAAAATCTCACTGCTGCACTGTACAATCAGTGTAATACAAGGCAAAGCAATAGCTAAAATAAAATGACATCTGAGAAAACACAATTCAGAAGCATCAACAAACCCAAATTAATTTTTAACTAATTAGCCAGACTTTCAAAAGTCCTTATTTTACTTTCCTTACACTCAGCTTATAGAACTCCACATCAACAGCAATTAAGGGCTGCAATATTTAAGGGAATCTATACAAGTAGAGTGTTTCCTAAGAAGAAAATTCAATTTCTAAGGCAAATTAGGGAGCAGATTTTTAATAAACCTGAAGTTTAGATTCAGATAGGCTAACACAGAGATGAACTCACTGATGTACCTCCACCACCTGAACAAAGAACAAGGAGACCCTTGTACAGGCCATAGAGCTCTGCAGCGAGAAAAGGGAGAAAGGAAAGTTGATTTCAGTATGTGTCCCATTCCTCTCTTTCATGCTTCTATCAAACAAGTAAAAACTGTTATGTGGAGGAATTGTGTTCCTCAAGCCACTGAATCATAGACTGGTCTGGGTTGGAAGGGACCCCAAGGATCACAGAGCTCCAACCCCCTGCCACAGGCAGGGCCACCAACCTCAGGCCTGGAGCTACACAAGGTTGCCCAGGGCCCCATCCAACCTGGCCTTGAACACCCCCAGGGATGGGGCACCCACCCCCTCTCTGGGCAGCCTGTTCCAGCCCCTCACCACTCTCTCTGGAAAGAACTTCCCCTAATATCTAATCTAAACCTTCCTTTAGCTTTAATCCATCCCCCTTGTCCTGCCATTGTCTGCCCTTTTTAAAAGTTGATTCCCCTCCTGTTTATATATGACATACACAGCTACTCTATTCTCCTCTATTCCATCCTACCCTTCAAATCCCATAGAAAGATGTTCTTAATCAGTATGATTCTTACTGTATAAAGGCTGCTACTGTTCCTGCTTTGGAGCTATGCTGTTCCATTCTTTCCCTTTTGGAAGCACCTAATCTTTTAAATAAAACCTCAAGATTTACATTTTGTGGCAGGGAGCAAACTCTATATACAGGAATACTGAAAATGCAGATGGTTTGCCATCAAAATTAGCTCACAGATCACACTGCTGCCATACCACGTATTTCCTTCACAATTCCACACAACAGTTTTCTCCCACAGCAGTGAGCCCTGTCCATGCTATTCCAGTACCCCAAAACGTCCACAGTTGCTGATTTCTACTGCAAAGAGGTATTATTTTTTTAAGTTAGCTGAGCCAAAATAAGCCCTTCTTGATGGTGTCTCATGTGAGCCAACTTTATTTGATTACTACAGCATAATTAAATGCTGAACTGATAACATGCAGTAACAATGCCACACAAATGCCTGTGGTAGCAAGCAGTATAACAAGGCTCACCAGTGTAATTGTTTGCAGATAAAGTACTTGCAGTGGTAGCTCAGCACTATAGAAAACAGATAAGACTGGAAAGTTTCAGAATCCACCTATATAGATGTTTTGAAAAGCTAATTCCATACTCTTATGTATGGAAAAGCATATATAAATGTAGCATAAACAGCTTAATTTTTCTTGTCTATTTTTTACTCTCAGTGATTAAAACAGTTAATGGAGCTGCAATGTAAGTGAAGCCACAGAAGCCTTTGAGAACACCTGATGACTGGTGCCCTGTGAGACACAAAGTAATACTACTCAAAACATGTAAGTGATATTAGCCAGTTACACAACTACACCTTCCAAATGCCACATGTCCTATTCCTTGGAATCAGCTGAGCTGATCCAATACCAAGACAAAAGTACAGGGTACAGGTACTGACTGCAGGCTGAATATGAGCCAGCAGTGTGCCCAGGGGCCAGGAAGGCCAATGGCATCTTGGCTTGTGTCAAAAACAGTGTGGCCAGTAGGCCTGTACTGGGCATTGGTGAGGCTGCACCTCGAGTGCTGGGTCCAGTTCTGGGCTCCTCACTGTAAGAAGGACATGGAGGTCCTGGAGCGAGTCCAGAGAAGGGCAACCAGGCTGGGGAAGGGGCTGGAGGGCAAATCCTCTGAGGAGCGGCTGAGGGAGCTGGGGGTGTTCAGCCTGGAGAAGAGGAGGCTGAGGGGAGACCTTATCACCACCTACAACTACCTGAAGGGAGGTTGTGGAGAGGTGGGTGATGGTCTCTTCAGCCAGGGGACAGGAGATGGGACAAGGGGGAATGGCAAGAAGCTGTGCCAGGGCAGGGGCAGATTGGACATTAGAAACAAATTTGTTACTGAAAGTTGTCAGGGCCTGGCACAGGCTGCCCAGGGAGGGGCTGAGTCACCTTCCCTGGGTGTGTTCAAAAAAAGGGTAGATGAGGTACTCAGGGATATGGTTTAGTTTAGGATGAGAATGGTTGGACTTGATGATCTTGAAAGGTCTTTTCCAACCTGGTGATTCTGTGGTAAACATGGCAGTATCCAAAATTTAAGCATTCCTTATTTATGAGGAAACTTTTCCTTGTCTTCAAATGTATCATAAGTACCAACTGTGATTTGTTTTGAAAGACACAGATTTACTCAACCACACACTTCAGTGATAATAACCCCCCCTTGAAAAGCTTTCCTAAATTATGTACATATGCCTCAGTTTGGTTAGTCAAAAAATTGGGGTAAATGGAGTATTACGTGCAACCAGCCCCTATAGAGAGAACCCCTGAATCTTCACAGGCTCTTGGGAAGAGAAAGTTCAGTAAAAACAGATCAAAGCATACCACCGTCATCTGATGGGCAAGAGAAGTAACACAGAGAAAGAATCCAGACTTCTATGTTACTTTTACTTTCTAAATAAAGTTCAATCTCTCAATTCAAAAGCCACTGAAGTATCAGTTGTCTTAGGGAAAAAACAAACCAAAAACCAAACAAAAAAACCCCATGTCTTCCCCTTCCCCCCCAAAAAAAGCCACCTTTGAAAATAAAGCTTTCTAAATCTATTTTCACAGGAAAGGTCCATAGGCACCTCTCACTGGGGTCACTGAAGTTACACCAAGATGTATTTATGTCTTGAAATTAACTTGTTCTTTTATGAAAAGGACTTCCAATAGAATAGTTCATCTACCATCATAAAATGAAATCCACAGAGGCACCTTTATGAACTCTACTGTCAAGACAGAGAAGCTGCAATGTTGTAATAAATGAGCTTCTGATTCCTTTAACTTGAGACAGCTCCATTTATAAGCCACTCTAATATTGCTCTAAGTGGGCTGAGCACCTGCTCTCCACTGCCTGGATGGAGCAAAGGTCTCCTGAAGCAAGCGACAAGCTGCCTCACAACCTCCTTGTATGCCATCTGTTTCTTTCATTACACACTCTGAGAATCAGTTAGGAACTGAGGTGGCAAGAGAGAAAACTCACACAAATATGAGAACAAATAGGACCTGTATGAATACAATCAGTTTGCATACTGGCATCAATAGTAACCCTTATTCTCATGCAAAGCTATGTTCCTGCTACATCCTTTCCTTTTGTGTCTGTGGTATTTAGTTGTCTATCTGGTAACGTCCCATCAAATGCTGGGATGTTATTAATAAGGGGCAGTACTGAATGTGCATATGAAAATGTATTAATTCAAACAACCAGCATGAGAGGTGATTGTCACTATGATGCCCCAAAGGAAAACTGTACTGAGCACTTCTGATGGAAACATCTTTCTTTGATGCTCATGAGGTTCCTCTGCTTTCAGTGTCTCACATCTCTCATCCTGACAGAGCCAGCTCAAGCACAATACATCTTCAGACTGTTAATATCATAACAATATAATAAATCTTTAAATACAAATCATCTGAGCAGGCAACTCACATAACGACACACGTGTGCTGCATACAAAATTAGCAGGAGAGACCAGAATCCGTTAATGGAATTTCTGAATCTGTATTTCATGTGCACAAGCAGATGGTCATAACTGTCATTCTTAAGAAATCAACAAAGTCTCAAAAAACAGGTTGAAAGGGATCTTGAAATGTCAAGGCAATGAATGGTAGCCACACTTCCAATGGTTAAACACCCTCCTCCAACTGACTTTTCACATGGATTAATTTCTTTTAAAATCTGTTAGGAGCCAGAAATGCCTATTAACAGGATTATCTCAACACGGGATACGAAATACCAAGTCTTGTTCAAATCAGAGATTTTACTGTGGCCAGCTCAATTTGGAGATTTGTTTTCTTCAGAGGTAACTCACATTGAGCTTCATGCAGTTTAACCTGCTGAATCACTCAGATGAATGTTTAAAAACCCAAATCAGCTTGGTACAGAAAAATAGAAATTATACATCTATGGATTTCACTAGGAGATAGCTTCCCAACCCCGGCAGCATTTGGACAGACTACATAGTATTAGCATTCTATATACAGATGTCATGGTATCTTCCTTGTGTGGAAGACAAACAGTCTTTTCCACTTTGCAAAATCATAAAGTAATTCATTGAAGGATAAGTATATTCAAGTAATTTGCTGACAGATAAATGAGAATTCTTTTTCTTGCATTCCTCCTGTAACATTGCAAGATGCATATTAAGCACCACACCACATTCTACTCTTGCCATTACCTCCTTGGGAACCTGGAGTATTCCCACGGTTGACTGGTTCAGTTTGTGCTGAATCTCCTCCCAACTCCAGTTTTTGGAGCAGTTCCACAAAGAGAGGATGTGTAACCAGCTTCTTCCTAATGGCAACAGTGACTGCAATCATATAATTACTGCAGGGCAAAATTCTTCTCCTTTATGATAAACTTTAACAGGTGTGCTTAGAATTAGTTTTCACACTGTCACGTATCAATATATGCCAATGGCTAGGGAAAGGTCTAACTCATCCTCACAACGCATTAGAAGACAGACATCTAATCACTGAAGTAGCAGAATCCTCCCTTGGTGTATAAACAAACATTGGAAATCAAGGCATATTTTGGCAAATGATGTAAAGTTTCAGTAAGGCTTCATTTTTAGCATAAAATATGGCAGCCCAACTATTTCCACTGCCTCCCCTTCTACTAGAAGGCTCACTTACAGATTTTTACTTCCTACTGACTCACTGGTAAACATATTTTGTAATGATCAGTGATTGGGGCTAACAGAGTGCCAAAGAGTATTTTAGTGAAGTAAAAAACCAACCAACCAACAAAAAAACCCACCAAAACAACCTAGAGGCAAATAAAGTACCATATCCAAAATTTCCTTTTAATGCACAGTTAACCATTCATTTGGCAAGTCTCCCAACATCACTTTCTAAAATGCAGTTTTCAGTGGATAATTTGGAATTCAGACTCAGAGAGTTTGTTGATTTACGCCCTGAGGCTAGTGAAGAGAAGGAAAACTGCAGTTTCTGCTGCCATGATGAAGACTACACTTTTAGGACAAATGTTGGTGGGAAGGCACCCGTGAGTAATTAGAAGAACTGGGACAGATACTGTTTTAGAAAGACCTTATTTTGCAAAAGATTAAAAGAAAGGATAAAAGTGACTCAGGCATAATGACCACAAGCACATCCTTTCATTTTAAAACTGAGGATTTATGCAGTAATTAGAAATAGATTTTAAGCACATTTGATTTGGTCTTGCAAGGAAATAATTTAAGGAACTTCTCTCTCCTGTCCTCAGTTTGCAGAAAATGCCATAGAAGGACGAACATGGTATTAATAAAAAATAAAATGTGGATTTTAAATATTACATTTCCTCCCTTTTCTTATGCATGCCTGCACTTCCATCCATAGCTAAGAGCCATTAACTGAATTATAAAGCATTATTTCTCTGCACTGCAGTAAGGTCACACTCAGTACTGCCTGTCACACAGCAAAGTAACAGGGAGTCTGCTGTCCTACTTGGAAATGATCTCCAGCTCTACAGATACTTAAACAACAAATGAAGCATTTGCTATTAAAATGAACAGAGTTAAAAAAATCACTCTGTTCTAAGTTGCAATCTTTGCAGTGATGAAAAAGAAAGTGTAATTTATTAGTCTATTTAGTTATTATTTGGAAAGAGAAACAACACATCTGGATGAAGTGCCAGCCAAAATAAATGAGCCTGTGTATATAGACAGAAAAGTACTTAAGTACTATTCTCACTTTCAGTGACTGCAATGTGAGCATGTAGTGTACTGTTAGATAGGAAACAGATTTCCTAATTAGGCCTTCCATGATACAGGAAAAAAAAAGATCCTCGATTCTTCTGCAATGAATGGGAGTAGTAACTAGAGTTCTGCCTCAGGAAATGGTAGAAAGCTCTGGCATGACAGAGAGGACACTGGAATTTCAGCTGAGATGAAAGCGGGTAACTAGAGCTCGGATTAACCCCAAGCACTCCTCTGCAAGATACCTGCCATCTTTGTCGAAAGGCAGACACATGCATTTGGTGTTGGGCACATGCCAGAAGACCCCTGTCTATTTTCTGCTGCTTGAAATATGCCAGTCCTCCCTCTAGAGCTGCTGCACAGCACTGATCAGCTGTTATTCTGGGATGCAAGTAGACTATGATATCTACTAAACAAAATTAAAAGATCTACCTTTCCAAAAGAGGATGGCAGCAGCCCTCCACTCTCTCTGGAGCTGGATCGGAAGGCAGCTTTACCCACACTCATTTCCTCTTCACACCTGGCTATCTTCTTTTTCAGTTTCTCTCTTCTCTGTTGGTCAGCAACTTAGAAAAGAGACAAAGTTTGTCAGATCCAAACTGAAATCTTTGGGGGTTTTTTCCTAAATCATTCAAAATTGTCACAAGGGTTTCCAATTGTTCAGCAAAGTCAGACAGTGATTATGAATAATTACCTCTGTTCTCCAAAGAAAATATTAGAATATGCTGGTAGCTGAAGCTGAACCTCAGCTTCTGTGAAATATTCTCATCTCTCACAACTAATCATAGAATCATAGAATGGGCTGGGTTGGAAGGGACCCCAAGGATCACAGAGCTCCAACCCCCCTGCCACAGGCAGGGCCACCAACCTCAGGCCTGGAGCTACACAAGGTTGCCCAGGGCCCCATCCAACCTGGCCTTGAACACCCCCAGGTACGGGGCATCCACCCCCTCTCTGGGCAGCCTGTTCCAGCCCCTCACCACTCTCTCTGGAAAGAACTTCCCCCTAATATCTAATCTAAACCTTCCCTCCTTCAGCTTTAATCCATCCCCCTTGTCCTGCCATTGTCTCCCCTTTCAAAAAGCTGAATCCCCTCCTGTTCCTCTGCTCCCTTCAGGGACTGGCAGGCTGCAATGAGGTCCCCCCACAGCCTTCTCTTCTCCAGGCTGAACAAGCCCAGCTCCCTCAGCCTCTCTTCGTAGGGGAGCTGCTCCAGCCCTCTCATCATCTTTGTGGCTCCTCTGAACCCTCTCCAACAGTCCCACATCTTTCTTGTATTGGGGCCCCAGCTCTGGACACAGGACTCCAGCTGGGGCCTCACGAGGGCAGAGCAGAGAGGGAGAGGGCAGAGTAGAGAGGGACAATGCAACACTGTGCAGGAATTCCAAGATCTGTATTGCTAAAAGAATACTCTGCTGAAAGACTCACAAGTTTACAGTCAAGACTTTTATGGATGGAACTGCTTTGACTGCACTCCCCATCCAGTATTTCAGCAAAACCCAACATTCTTACTGTCAGTGAGTCTGACATGTAAAAAAATCCATGTTTAAACTACGGAAAAACAGAGTAATCTTCAAAGTACAGCAATCCATGGCAAAACAGCATTTTCCTGCCAAGAACATAAATGGTGAAGGCAAACACTGTGAAAGGAATACTGCTGCAACAAGAGCAAGAAATATTATCAGTCTACACTGATCTGGAGTCCAAGACCTTGTTCATGGTGTCCCTTTAGAACAAAAGAGGAATGAAGTATCTCTGCTGTCAGATAAAGAAAAGAGCCTAAAAGATAGTTACATTTTCAGTGTTTGCTATCAGTCACCTACATCTGCTATTCTACCTAATACAGCTCAGAGTTTCTGTACATGGTGGGCACCCAGGAGCAACAGATGAAGGTCACAACGTTGAAAAATCCCTATGAGGCTGATGAAAAACATTAATAACTTAATTTCCAAATGGGAATGAAGAGGGTTCATATAAGCAAGCATACTTTTTAGGTCTGTATATACAATAAAACCTGTTTTAATTCTTGACTACAACTCTCATTCACTTAACACAGATGTATGAATGGTTTGTTTGCTGAAGACACACAGACAGAAAGGCCTCTGAAGGTTTCTCCTTGGGTTTCACAATGTATTTATATCGTACTCTGGTAGACCACAATCTTCACACACATTGCTACACTTAATTCATGGAAATGTCAATACCTTCATGAATTGGTGTGGTACACTCTTCTGACTGCTGAGAACAACTGCAACCTGAGGGCATTTAATCAAACTTTAAAACACACTCATCTACGGACATTAACTTTGCAGACATCATAATCTCTAGGAATTATTAAGTCCCCTTTTAAACTAGGAATCCTTCCTTCAGATGCTGTCATTCCTCAGAGGAATCCCTCTTTCTCTCAGTTCTCTTTTAAGGCTACAGATTTATTCATCATATCCCATTAAAGTGCTTAACAATATGAAGCTGGTTTGATTACTGGAAAGACATTAGCTGAAGTTAAAGTACACTGAATTCTACAACTCTGAAGTAAAAATATGCCTTACAACAGAAGGAAAATATACAGTTCCATTAATTAATTAAAACTCAGTGTTTTTCTTCCCACACAAAATTATCATTATGTGGCAATTCTTAATTGCTATTATTTCTAATTGTGTTTGCATAAAAGTTGCAGATGAGCACTCAAAAATTAGCTACAGGTCAGAAGTTTTATATGTTTGAGGCAATTACACTGGGACAACAGAGTCTGTGTGTGCACACTGCTGGAAGCTGTACAATCTCAAGTCTTGCCTATTGCTCAGGTAAAATCAGGATGGCTGAAGGGAGTGTCGAAGAAATGTCTAAGGAAACAATAAATGAATGAGAGCTCTACAGTGCCAAAATGCTAAGCATGCAGAAGTACAAGTATCTCATTTTGTGAGTGTGAGTAGATGCCTGAAACAGAGATTTCCTTACACTCAAATGCTTGGGTGGGAAGTGAGTTTGTCCAAGACAAGCTTAACCACTTCACTGCATGTTCTACCTGGATATGATGGCTTAACAGGAGTTTCTGGGCAAAGCATGAAGCAATGGGAGTATTACTGAAAAACTGAGTTCTGATTCTGCTCTGTGCCTGATAAAGTCAGAGATTTAACACACGTGGACAGACTCTGCCTTTACTACTGGCATTCACAGCTATAAAAGCCAACCACTCCAAACCTCCTCCAGGGCTGTGTGCTGCGACTCTCCTCAGCCAGAGCACAGCTTGTGCGTACAGCAAGCAGGAACACTAAGGATGCCAGCTAAGGCTATCTTTGGATGTCAGAATGACCCATTGGGACTCCTGTCAGCTGCATGGGAAACATGCAGTCTTTGCCTCGCACCAGTCATATAGTGAGCTTAGCTCAGCTAATCCATTCAGTGCGTTCCAAAAGCTATAAAGTCTCTCACGCCTCCTGAAAGACAGAGCAGGCACATGCAAAACCCAACAGCAGAAAATCCCAGCAGCTGCTAAATTAGGGAATTTTCAGGCTTGAAACCAGCAAAGCAAGAGATAAATAATTCTTCTTGAAAAGATAGTGTAAGCAGATAGCTGGATGTAAGTTAGGAGAGCCCTGAGGCAGTCAGCCAGTAACACAGACAAGGGTACCAGTACAGAGACAAAACCCTGCATGCTGCCTGCCTCCCCATACTCACATGTCCTTTCCTCAAGCAGGGACTGGAGAATCCAGTCCTTCCCCTTTGACTTCAGTCAGACAGAAAATGGCAACACACAAATGGCCTGAACCTCTGAGGCACTAATTACACCATTACAACTGATGGGAGCTGCCACACATTAACCACTTGTCCTGCAGCTGTTAATATATTAACTGCAGAAAGAATGACACTTGCAGTCAAGAAGAACCATGCAGTTTTAAAAGGGAGATTTATCTGTAAATTGGCAAGGATGCTTACTGCTGAAGATATCTTCTGCTTCAAATCAACCACAAATACAGTTTCTTTGATTTTCAATGAAGTTAATAAATTTAAATTTGACAACAGTGCCCTTGGCATACTGCCACAGACTAGTGGGAAGTAAACATCAGCTGCGTTTGCTCACAGATACTTAATTTCACTGCAAGTAGCTTTTACTATACATTGGCTCCAGAAACATATCATATTCCTAGAGTTAAATATAGGAAAAGTATCTTGCAAGAAAACCACCGGGTTGTTTTTTTCCAGCTCTTTAAAAAGAGAAAACTAAATCTTTAAGAATAAAAAAAGTGTCTATGGATCCAAACAGCACGAGTCCCTTTTAAAGCCTTAATAGAGACTTTCAGATTAATCATATCTCATTAACTGCTATCCTCAAAACCACCACAAAGATTTAAAGAGAAAACATGTTAGACTATAAACAAAATAGTGATTTTTATATATCAGATAAAGTCAGAGCCTGTGAAAGTAAATTCCACAACTTGTTGCACTCACCCCATGAAAGGAAACACAAGAAAGACCATAAATCTTAGTAAACTGTAGCATGCTCCATGAAGAGCTATCTATAAATGCTGATCAGTGTGTCACAGAAGTAATGGTCTTGCCTAGACACACACCTTCTTTAGGAGTACACCACACTTTGAAGCTGAGATGCCATCGTCACATTTCCCTGTTAGAATACTCCCTCTATAGGCTTGATGCTTTTTTCCTCTGCCTAGGCTGCAGCAGAGGTTCTAGACACACGTTTACACTTACAAAACAAATGCCCTAGGTCTGGAAGAAACAAAACAATCATACATACCAAACTCCTAAGCAGCCTGAAAGCTCTGAGCTTATAAGGACAGCAGGATTTGGAATGCCAGTGGCTGTCCTTTGCTCTGAATTTCCCATCTCTAAATTTATCATATGCCCCATCCCAGCACAATCGGCAGTTAACCTTCAAGTTACTGAAATGCTGATGTAAATAATCCACAGCAGGCAATGAAACATTGAGTTAGATG
This sequence comes from Porphyrio hochstetteri, assembly GCA_020800305.1. Taxonomy (NCBI): domain Eukaryota; kingdom Metazoa; phylum Chordata; class Aves; order Gruiformes; family Rallidae; genus Porphyrio; species Porphyrio hochstetteri. The sequence goes on from CM036908.1 coordinate 3,579,336, forward strand.
TGAATTGAGCTCAGCTTGCAGAACAATGTATCTGAATTGTCCAACACTGAGCATTTCTCCATTGTGTTTTTACATCAGCTATCTTTCCAGTAACACACTTCCAGTTATTACTTCCCTTGTGAATTCTCTTCTAGAAACAATGCAAACATCAACCTGATTTCTGCTGAGCTTGAAGTTCCTGCAGTGACCACAATTAAAAGTTTCAGCATGGTGATACTGTTTCTGCAAGCAAGCTCTTCCTTCTCTGAGAATTTTTACTGTCCACTTCCCAGCTTTCCACAAATCCCCGACACACCCTGATGGGAGCACCTGGGGTGCCATCCCCTCAAATGCAAACTGGATTTTGCCACTGGGTATGAAGTTTGGGTTTCTCATAGTCTCAGTCTAAATTCCTTAATGTGGAAAATTTAATTTTCATAACAGAGATGATTCTGCATCCATTATCAGTGGCACTGTTTCATCAAATAAGGGAAGAATCACCATACAGAAGGGGACACAGGACTTACAGGCTTGATACTGCAGCCTTGCTTGTATAAAATAGAAAGTAATGTTTGCATCAGCATACGTACTTCAGAAATGTGACACTGCCTGGCAGAGCCACTAATAGCAAAATCTGGCCATTGCTAAAGCTTGGAAATAAAGCCTAGCAGCGAGACATGAACCTTTCAGAGGAGTTTCAGAGAGGCTAGAAGCACAGGATTATCCCAGGTCCATCCACCCCCAATGCTCATACGCGGTCCTCACCCGACAGACAGCTCGTGGATACCCCTGTCAGCCACATGAAGAATGCAGCAGCCTCTGCACAGTCTGCTACATGGGAACTGTGAAATGCTGCACCCATGCTGAGGAACAAACTTCTGAGCCTGCTCAGGTAACCTTCCAGTCGTGTATGCTGTAGAGGTTCACCTGCCTCCTAGGCCAGCTTGGACAGTGGGTTACGGTAGCACTGGGGAGCCCCCAAGGGCAGTTTAGACATTTTGTATTGGGATGCTGGGACTAAGTGGGAAGTGCAATTTTACTCCTATTCTCTGGTGTGCTATAGCTGCTTTGTGCTCCTCAGCAAGTGTGGAAAATCATATAAAAAACCGACCAGCCCCCCAGGGGACAGATGGTAAAGCTAGGTAAATTCAATTAAAAATCAGAGACACATTTTCAATAATAATGATCATTAACTACTGACACAACGACAAAAGGAAATGATGTTTGCTCTACTTCTTGACCTTTACAGATTAAGACTGCAGGCCATTCTTGTTTATGTCCTTTATTTAACACATTCAGCGTGGTTGTTGAGTTCAATATTAGCAAAACTGGATTGAATTTTTGGTCTGCTTGAGTTGTGGTGTCAGACTAGATGATCTATTATATTTTTTTTACAGCTACAAACTGTGAAAAATATTTTTTTCATCTACCAAATACATACCTAAAATGAATTCCCTCTCATAATAAAAAGAAAGAAAATCTTTCTGGAGAAGAAACTTTATAATAAATAACTTCTGCAAAAGGAAAGTAGAATTACTGCAGCTAAAAGTACAGGTTCATAAAGACTTTTTAGACACTGGGGTTTTCTTCTCTCTGAAAATTCAGGCTTGATGAATGCACTACAACCTTTTCCAAAGATACATCTGAACTCTAAAAACATACATGTTAGAATTAGCTGAGTGTTTGAATTGAAAGAACTTACATCAGTTCCTTATAACTTTTGTTTTCAGAAATGGATGTATAAGGAAGACTCAACAGAAAAAGACTCAAAGATGGGGAGATTTTGTGAAAGTTTCCTATGAAACAGTAGCAACAACATACTGAAGTCAGCTTCTCATGGATCTCTGTTTTCATAGCATAAAGGGTAGGCAGATATAATGTAAAATATGTGATCACAAGAAAAATTGCAATTTAAAATACAGAATTATACATTTATTTGTTGATATTTCTATTTGAACCTACCCCAAAAAAAGTAGAAAAACAACGTTACCAATCAGTCTCCATTGTCTCTCCCCATCTCTCAACCCACCCACCCCCCAAGTATTCAAGTTCCATGAGGCTAAAATAGATTTCTGGTGGGTAACTTCTTAAGATTTTATTTTCTTTTTTTCCTTCTTCCCTTCCCTCTCGGTATCAGAGAGACCTGTGTTCCCAAGCATGCTAATCACTGGGTTCAGGCTGTACTAACAATATGCCCTGTGGAAAAACCTCTAAACATACGGGTTGAAAAGTTAGTACTGTTAGAAACCATGTGTAGCAGCAGCTGTCTTACTTGGCACAGCTTTTGTCAAGTTTTCTGGCACAAATTCCACAACCACAGACTTCTAATGGCCACTGGTATCAATCAACATGCTTGGACTAATTCTGAACATAGAAGTTTCACATTTCAAGAAGCTTCACATTTTAACAACTATTTTAAGTCAATAAAGCTGATCTAATACACAAGAACATGCTCCCCGCTCACCCAGTGGCATGGCAGCTTGCCTACTTTGCTGCCAGCTAAGATACCAGGAAAAGAACAGTGGAAACTAAATCCACTTTAAGGACAGAACACATTCAGTTGGCCAGGGAGAATGCCAACTACTGTATCATGTTTAATTCTTAAACACTAATGACTGATTCATGGCAACAACCCCAAAGGGAAATACTCACCTGCTATTTTAGCAGTGCATGAAGTGCATTTTCAGGGGATGTTTTTTAACTCTATCTGCAGGAATTCTGCTTTGTAACTCTATGCTATTAATAAATTTTAGCATTTCAACCTGAAGATTTACCCCCCTTCCCAAATCTCTCCTGAACTAGAGGGCAAATGGGAACCGTATTTGGGATGCAAAAGACAAGGAATACAAAAAGAGAAAAGTAATAATAGACTTCAGCTGAGGCAATGACAGGCATGGAACTACTGGAAGAAAACAGTTCCAAACCTCTCAACATAGAGATACTGGCTCCATCAGCAGAGGGGTGGCAGCAGGGACAGGGAGGGGATTGTCCCTCTCTACTCTGCCCTCAGGAGGCCCCAGCTGGAGTCCTGTGTCCAGAGCTGGGGCCCCAATACAAGAAAGATGTGGAACTGTTGGAGAGGGTTCAGAGGAGCCACAGAGATGATCAGAGGGCTGGAGCAGCTCCCCTATGGAGAGAGGCTGAGGGAGCTGGGCTGGTTCAGCCTGGAGAAGAGAAGGCTGCTGGGGGACCTCATTGCAGCCTTCCAGTCCCTGAAGGGAGCAGAGAAACAGGAGGGGAATCAGCTTGTTAAAAGGATAGACAATGACAGGACAAGGGGGAATGGATTAAAGCTAAAGGAAGGAAGGGTTAGATTAGATCTTAGGGGGAAGATTTTTCCAGAGAGAGTGGTGAGGGGCTGGAACAGGCTGCCCAGAGAGGGGGTGGGTGCCCTGTCCCTGGGGGTGTTCAAGGCCAGGCTGGATGGGGCCCTGGGCAACCTTGTGTAGCTCCAGGCCTGAGGTTGGTGGCCCTGCCTGTGGCAGGGGGGTTGGAGCTCTCTGATCCTTGGGGTCCCTTCCAACCCAGGCCAGTCTATGATTCTATGACACCCCCAAATACCTATAGATATTCAGTTAGACTGATGTTGCAACTGTGCCTGGGTAAATTCTGCGTCCCCTCCCCAGCAAGAAATAAGAAATTGAAAATACTCTAAAGATCCTTACCCCTTACTTTCTTCCTCAGTAGACTTTCAATACTCTCATTGCCTGAGCTACTGGCTCTCACCTCCACATAAGGCATTTCATAAAAGACAGAGGAAGAAAAACTATATTCCACCAGAGACACTAGAAATAATACCTGGCTTTATCTGTAATAATAATTCCAACTAATACCTGAGCTTAACACCTGAACACGTAACACTTGGTTGGGCTATTATTACAGTAATCTCTCATTTTTGATGAACAGTAGGAAAGCACCCCAACCACTCTAATTTTAGGTATGAAATAATTGGAAATTATTTTCAATTTCATTCTAAACATCTAGAGTTTATATGAATAGTGCAATGCTGGACTTGGGATGCCTGAGTAGCCTTAACCTTAAATACCTTGAAGGCAGTGAGACCAGTTATTGAGAATTTAAAACTGGATGTGCCCCATGAAACTACCCCATTGCTAACTCTGCATAACTTCCAGCCTGTGAGGCAGCGTTTCTTACCTATTTATAAAATTATCTGAGTCAGGTGACAGAGCATATGAAGAAAGCAGGTCAGAAAAGATATCAGTTACATGCATAAATTGAGTGCCTGGCACAAATGCATACATGAAAAATCCTGGACCTACTGCAGTTGAGACATTTTTGCTGTTCACTGTTATGCAATGACAATTCCAACCATGACATCAAAACCCCTTATACTCCACCATCCCAAATCTGCCTTTTAAAACTGGAATTACCAAATCCTTTAGCTACAGAGATGTTGCGACACTGGAACAGATTACTCAAGTGGCAGAATCTCCATCCCTGGAGGTTTCCAGGAATTGAGTGTTGGCAAAAGTCCTAACTTGAGCAGAAAGTTCAAGGAGGAGTAAGTGACCTCCAAAGGTCCCTTACAACCAACATTCTGTGATTCTGTGAAAGCTGGTCTGTGACAGAGGTTGATCTTCTGAAGCATTAGGAGAAATGACATGCATAGAGACTGAGCTGTTGGAGGGAAATCACTAGACAGGAAACCTATGAACTTGTGTTTATCAGGTAGAAAGACCCTCTTCTGAAATGGTAAAGAGAACCAGCAACCAAGCCATGTAACTTTCAGCCTTGTGTCTGGGGCCAGTGCTGAACTCCAGGGAAATCAGATGATGAGACATTTACCCTGCTCTTGTGTCAAAAAACCAGGAATCTCCTAATCAGCAAAAATAATTGTTTATAGCATTTTATGCAGACAATTTAAGATGTGAATGTGATTTGGAACAGTTTTTGGCACTCCAAAGTAAAAACACCGTGTCAAGGAATATTCTAACAAAAAGATAACCTTGTTTTATTACTTTGCTTTCTATCTTTCAGTCAACACTCATTTTTATCAGAGAACATGAAAAGCACTTCACAAAATAAAAACTGAAAACTAGGAGAGAGACATAATGCTGTCTTGAGAAACCACTTTCAGGGGAAAAAAACCCCATTACATTATTTATTGCTTTGTAAAACAGATTTTTAAAAATGGCAAATTCACTGTCACTTCTTAATTGCACAATTTGTCTCAGTGCAGAACATCAAGGGAACGAACTGTAATTTAGAACTTAGTTAAACCAAAGGATAAAAACTCTAACCACGCTGGATAGTCAGCTCTGGGGGACAGAGAAGTCAGTCCCACATTTCTTCCAACTGAATCCTGTGCTACTGACCAGGATACCAATCTGTGTGCTACGATGCTCCACTTCCATTTATGGGCTACTTCTATTTTGGGAATATTATAAATTTCAACTAAGAAATAATTAGCACCCCCAAATTTTAGGTTAGAATACTGGTAGGTAATTTGAGGAATTTTTATTACAGCTGAAGGTTTCATTTTTGTTTCCCTAGCTTTTTCTTCCTCTGTGAATAGGAAACATTGTCTAGGGCTGTGCTGGTTGTACACGTTCTATGAAGATAAAACACAGCAGCAGCAGCATTTTTTCCAGGCCAGTTTGAAAATAGGTGAAAGAGTAATTTAGTGAGGATTTAGTGTACCAATTTTATCAAAGAGAGGGTAAAACAAAAGCAGCAGCAAAGGTGAAATGTTTCCGTTACACCCTGTATAGGAGATTAACGTTCTGCCTGTGGCCAGGACAGAGTTACACAGCCAGGCCAGGGTCTGAGTAAGAGGAACTGAAAGAGAAACATAGTGCACAAAGCATTGCTATCTGAAATGGAAATTTCCTCACTAGAGAGCACACCTGCTAGTGTCATCACAATTATCTGGTCAGGTTAAGGCACTGTCTCCCAAAATGAACTCATTCTGGTGTGAAACACACAGGTTATCAGCTCAGAAGCATTTTATCTGTAAAGACAGCAGACTTGAAAATAAATGGGCTGTTGCTGGTATTGAGAAAACCAGATCTGAAAATGCGTGTAAGAGTAATTGTTAATTAAGGAACCTAAGAAAGATTCTAGCAGATGCAGAAGGAAAAATGACATGAGGGTTTTATTACATAAACATTAATAAACTATATTACATGTAGGTCTAAATTTCCTCTTTACACCAACCCTGTTATTTTCATGCTTGTTTCAAAGCACCTTGGCAGAGATGGAGCATGAGAAGGAAATATTTTCTTTTCAGATCACTCTGCAGAACAGATGATCTGAAATTCCCATTGAAATCTGCAGACTCTAGACATCCCCCCAGTACTGTTGCTACTTGTCCTGCACCTTTTCAAAGCAGGAGAAGACAAGCCCACACAGAGCATCTTTGATCCTGGAGCAGCTTGTTATTTAATTCAGTCTCAACTCATTATGCAGAAGTACTGAAAAAAATTCCAGCACAAGTGAGTCTTTCTGCAAAAAAGGATGACTGATTTCCTGCATCAGCTTGTTATTCTGATAATTTTAGAATTGAATCATTTGAGACTAACCACAAAGTATCCTGTCCTCAGATTTGCCTTTCCATCATAGAAGAATACAACTACTGAGGTACTGGAAAAAAATAAACTAACTAAACAGTGGCAAAAAAATTCATTATTTGAAAGTATTGCTCTTCGGCTAACACTGTGAAGTAAGGCTACAACACTAATATATCTAAGCAGTGTTAAGAAATGAGACAACTCCTAGAAAAAGTAACTGCAGTTTAATCCAGGCTGTGGGGCTGTGTGCTTGTAACTGGCTCTGTTTTCTGCAAAAGGGAACTAGTCTCAGTCCTGATCCCTGGGTACTCTAGACCTTGCACTAGGAAAGTCTCTTAAAAGTTCCAAGCTCACATTATCATAGAATCACAGAATTGTAGGGGTTGGAAGGGACCTCAAGAGATCATCGGGTCCAACCCCCTGCCAAAGCAGCTCCTCAGCTCATATTGCATAGATAGGCATCCAGACAGCTTTTGAATATTATATCACAAGAAAGGAGAGAGAAAATGCTGAAGTTCTCCTTAGGTGTTCCATTAAATGAGTAGATGAAAAGAATCCTGAGCAAAATTAATTGCCACCCTAAGCACAGCCAATCACTAACAGATGAGGTCCCTCTCGTCAGCATTACATGCACTGCAGATTCGTACACAGCTGCAGAGGTATGCAGAAAGCTGAAGAAACAAGCAGATACATGAATGCTTTATTGAAGGTTATATTCCAATGTTACTCTTCTATTCCTCTGGCTCTTTCGCTAAGTTAGTTTAGAGAAACTTCTGCTGAATGAATATATCACAAATACTTACGTTTGATGCTGGTCAAACTACTCTTGGGCACCGAACAGTCTACAGCTGCTGAAAAGAAGAAAAAAATAAGAATAATATGAGTGATCTAATATTTAATTAGTATTTGTGGTGGCTAGAAAAAAGTAGCAATAAACCAACAGAGAACAGAGACTAACTTAATTAGAACACAGCCATTTTTCTCTATTTTAAACTAGTTACCGTGTATTTAAAGTATTAGATTGATATAAATACAGCCAGAGAATTTTCTAGGTAACAATGTTAAAGTAAAAATTTGAAGGAAGAACCATGATTTAAATTAAGATTCCTTACAAAAGGTTTCTATACACTTTGTGCTGATGGCATTTAAATGTACACCTGAGGATACTGAGTATGTTAGGTGGTACAGAGATGACAGTGTATTTGTGAGCATGGACACTGGCAGAATTCAAAGTATTTTTTAAAGCCGACATTAAGAAAAGAAGGGATGATGAAGAGACTCATCAGAACAACCTCCAAAACCCTGTTTCTGAAAATACCTGGAAAAAGAGCGTACAATATTTTGGGAGGCATTCAAAAACTATTCTTTTGTAACTCCTATGCTTTAAACTTTTATACATTTAAAAATACTCAGGACATCCTGCCAAGCCCTAGCATTAATATCTGTAGGACTGAGATTCCCAAGACAAGTTCATGCCACGAAGAATGAAAACAGATTGTGAATTGTAAACGGCATTAACAACTATCTACAGACTTTCCTTAGCTCTGGGCATGTTAACAACTTTGTAAACACAGTACTTCATACTCCTTACATGCCCTTAAAAAAAATAACTGGCTATAATACAGTTTATTTTTAATTATGGAATTGACAACGGGGTATTGTCAGTTCATAGTGGAGTAAACACATGTTTCCAAATCTGAAAAAATTTTTAAGCAGGATCTCATCATAATTAAGAAACACAGAAACATGTGCAGGTTTAATGGGGTTTTGATTTCCAGATTTCATAAAACTTGACTTTTGATAAATATAAGTACCTTCTAACATTAAAATACATGCCAAAAAGAAATCTTACACATGGTTAGTGCTCAATAATACAGATTAGTAAGACAATTTTCTCATTTGCAAATACACAAGACAATTTTCATAGTCCTTAGTGCCATTGATAAAACTATGAACAAAAGATAATGAATGTTTTAAAACAACAACAAAAAAAGGACAAGTCAGTGGTCTGAGTTTAACTGAAAATGTTTGTTTTCATTCCTAAAATAAAGTCTGGATTCTATTGTGACTATCTCCACTACTTCCAGTTCAGCAACTGATTTCATAATTCATTCTTTCATCAAAAGCAGAACGAAGAGAATACAGCACAAAGTGCCCTAAAATGAGTGTCTTTGGTAGCACTATAAGAATATGTATTCATACACAACTTCTCATTCCAGTAATACGTATTATTAAGTAGCAGCCAAACCTCCTTGCTGACATCAGTCTGAGTATGAAATAGGAAGAAAACTACAGTTCATATAATCCAACTCATTTCCTCTTGATCTGAGCCTCTTCTAAGAGAATGAGCTAAATCTAGAGATAGAAAGTTCATTCATATATACACATATTTACCTTTGGCTGAAAGGACTTTGTTATAATGAACCACCATGTGATCTCTGATCAGGTACTGGCTAGTTAAACTTTGGGAGGAGTCAATGCAGAAAGCTGTAAGATTAAAATATAATCACACATTATAAAGGCAGGCAGACACAGAAATACTAACATTTTAAACTGTTACTAACTGCACTTCAAAGTCACAAACATTAAATTACTGTTTGCTTAACTTCTTTGCTACTATCATATGAAATCATCCTGTCCTCTCTATTGTTTTTCCCCCACTGAGCCATCAACTCAGCAGTGTGACCTCAAAAACATCAACATGGAGATTTCCCATTACAATATTCTGTGCTCTTTGGAAAAACGTGTCTGAGCTGGCAGTATGGCACAGAAACATATACTAGCTACTAGAAACATATACTAGTAAACTACTAGTGGCTGTAAAGGATTATATTTTCAGTAATGCATTCTAAATGTAAGTACAATTAAACTGCACCTCTTGAGCTCAATCCAAAGGTTTTAATTCTAAATATGATTTAATAATAAAAATCAATAAGCGCACATGAAAAGGAATTGTGCCAACCTTCAGATAAAAGCATGTGTTACTTACCATTACTCTTAGTACTCAAGTGCCCTTTAAATGGACTTGCTGGACCACATCTGGGAATGCCAACAGCTGGGTATTCACTCACTGTAACAAAATGTCACATGAAACAAATGTTAGAAACAAGAAAATGTGTGTTTTGACAGACAAGATAAAACAGAGGATCTTTCCCCAGATAACTTGCAAATGACTACAGAGGATTTTTTCATAGATGAGTAAAACTATTTTTAAATGCTGCACCATTGCTGAAGCACAACAGTGCAGTTTAGTAACTTAATCCAAACACCAGGATACGATGGTAGTGCTTTTACTGGCTCATGGAGTTAACTGCAGAAGAAACCATTAGATCACTTCAGTCTGAAATGTACATTGCTCATTAAACCACACAGAGGTACGGCCATAGTTTTTTTACCTATGATAATCTCTCATTTCTTTAAAGATTTATTGATCAAGTTTTATCATTACACCAAATGACTAACATGACTATACACAATGACCGTGGGTAGTAGTATACTAAAACGCCAGTTCAACAGATGGAAGGAATTATGCTTGTGTGAAATTCATCCCACCAATGAGAACAGATTACTTCAAAAACCTATTGGTAATGTAACAGGGATTTGGTTTCCCATTCAATCTTCCGTGAGTTCAATAGATGGGGAACTCTGTAGACAAGTGTAGATGCTGGTAAATTGTCATGTGACCAGTTGTTCCAGAAAACGAAGGAATGGGAATGAAAAGCTTTCCATCTTCTCCTTGAAAATAAATACTATACTGTCAGACTCAAAACTACCGTCTGTTACACAACCTATGATTTAAAAATCTGCACCTGAATGATGAATTTTTAGAGCAAATTTTACCAGGAGTTATCCTAGTAATACAAATATTAGTGTATACAAAGCATTCCTTTAAGGTTTCCATGGCCCAGTTTAAAAGGTAAAGCAAAACAGACAAGATTAATGGAATAAATATATCATTCTTACTTAACATCAATTATAAAACTATGCAGATAATTTCTACAAATTTATTATTACTATCAAGGTCCATATGGTCTTCCCATTCCCATCCTACTTCTCATCTGTCAGTTGAAAAGTCTGCAATTGCCACATAAGTGTTTCCTAGCAATTGAAGGCACTACAGTGCTGGGGCAGTAACTACTGCTCTACACTCAGAGGCCACCCCCAGCTTGCCACCCTTCATCGGATGAAGCACCATGCTGGACCTACCCAAGATAAGTGAGAATCTTTTCCCTGTGGCCTTCAGCAGGGTTGACAAAGGCAGACATAATTACAAGTTGACTTGGGGGGTGGTTTGTGTGTACAAGAAGCCATGTGATGTGCTAAAAGCCCCTTAATTCCACGTCTCATGGCTTCTTACCTCCTGCATGCCCAGCACCTGGTTGTCCAGTTTTGGGTGTTGGGTTTTTTTTCCTATTTCCCACTGTTATATAAAGCCTGTTACAATACTACTGCAGTTATGTATGTAACTACCACATTCTTTAGCTCTACAAGTGCAACAGCGTGTTGCTCAAGATGGTTAACATGCTGTCTGACTACTAATTAGTAAAGATTCCAGCAAAACAAATTGTGCCTTTAATAATGTTGTATTTTCCCCAAAGACCTTATAAAAATACTTTTCAGATTTTAAGTGACTAGGGTTAGTTTGGGAAGCAACAAAACACGTCCTGAGAAACTAAAATAAAAATCAGCAAACATGGAAACTTGCAGAGTACTTTCTTGGGACCTTGTTGTGAAATTACACAAAATCTGGATCAATAAACTCAATCCACAGTCTTATGAAGCCCAACAAATATCAAGGCAATTTTGAATGAGTATGAGGGCTTCACACTTCAGAAGGACAGACTTTATACAGTGTGGGCCCCTCTGCTAGGGGCAGTGTCTGCAATAACAGCAGCGCTCCCACTACCTTTTGTAAAGTTGACAGACCAGCACTGTGAAAAAGAAAAAAAGAAAAAGTTACTGTAGATTTTTTCAGCCCTGTCCTGCAATTATTCTATCTTTATGCACTTTTCTTAAAAGCCAAAGACAATATTCCTGCTCATCTGGACCAATTTCAAATGGCTCATTTTAAATTCCCCTCATGGTACAATTCTTCCTAATCTCTATTTGTGGTTTAAAAATAGATTTACAAACCATTAGATTTTCAAAAATACAGCAAGAATTTATTGGATTTAGCATGACTGTCTCCACAACAGTTGCAAACCTTTGTCAATAATGGCCTTATTTAGAGTATTAAGGTTTAAGCATCGTATTTCCTCACATATGAGTAGTATTCAGCGTCTAGCTGGATACCCACTCTGAAACTCATGACTTCCTGTCATGTTTAAAGAATGCTAGTCTTTGTAAGGACTTGAATGCTAGATTATAATATTTTCATAGATACAAATTTGTCCTAAGGATAAAAAACCCTCCAACGTATACATCAGAAATCTATATTATAGTGGAGAGCTCAGAATCACAAGGGTTTAATTCACAATGGCTCAAACTAACCTAAATATTCCACTATTTTCCATACTTAAGAGCTAAGGTGTAATTCCAGGAGGAGACACATATTCTTAATAGATGCTTGCAAGGCCACCTCTAACTCATTTTTACAGGACAGAATCATAGAGAGGGAAGCATGGGCACCTCAAAGATACACCGGATTCTCTTCAGGTAAGCTGAATGCCTTTGCCCTGAGTTAAAGATGAGCAGAACTGACTTCAAGGTGGCGATGTGTCTGTTCAGCGCTACAGGTAAACCAGACGATTCTGAAGCGTTCACTTCCTTTGCCTCACCAGCAGATGGCCCACGGATAAACTCTATCGAAAAAACTGATGTCTGCTGTTTTTGTCCTTTACAACGAAGTTACACCAGGCTCAGCGGGGAGAGCTTCCCCCCACCACACCCCGTCCATCTAGCGTCATTATCTCACAGGCAAGAAAAACTGTCAGAACGGCGAAATTAAAGTATTTCAGTCTCCTCTATTTCAATCCACGCAAAAAAACCCTGATCTGCACAAGTCCTGAAGACACTGGAAACACACCACTTGGAACAGAGTCACAACCTCTGTGCAGGTCCCTCAGGGCCCCTGCACTAACCCTCAGCTCCCCCCTCCATGCCACTGTGCCACTGAGGAAGACCTTCAAGGCCTGGTTCAACCAGACACATTTGCAAACCAAGGCCTGCTAATTCCCAGTAACACCACTGCTCAGTCTTTTCCCAGCTATCTCTGAACCCCCTTAGGAAATACCTACACCACTACAGCATTGAACCATTTTCTGAGAAGCAGAGGCCTGTGGATGAAAGTATTTCTGACTGCTCAGATTTTCGGGTACCCTTGAAATGTCAGGATTGCAGCCCCACTAGCACCTGGACCTGTTGAAAGCTTTTATGCCATTAACAAATGACATATTCTTACTGTTTAAAATATTTCCTTACCAGGCAAAAGTTCATGCTGAACAATATTGTTTTCTTAATATCGATTTGGATTCTGGGGGCTCTATCCTGGTAAACTGTACATTTTACTCTAGCTTCAATTAAAGAGCAGTCTTTAACCTAAAAATACTTCTATAAACAGTGGAACTTGTTATGATGGTGGCTTCTTACGGTCCTCCTGCGATATCCCACAGTGCTTGCTCCTACGGTCTACAACTCTCATGCCAAATAATGTGATTGAGATATTTTTTGGTAACCTGTTCATCAATGAGGACATTTGAGGCACAGTCTCTCTCTGAGCCACCTCTTTTCACAAAACATTTAGAAAATTCATCGCAGAAAAAGGCTCAAAGATACTAATTTGGCTGAAATAATGCTTTACAGTGGTAAGAAGAGAAGGCAAAGAACAACAAGCAAACCTTTGTTTTCTTCGGATCCCAGGCTGCTTCATGCAGACTTTCCATCATAATTCCTACACTCATTTAACTTCTACTATCCTCCTTGTATCTTTAGTTTTAATTGTAAATATTTGGAGCTATAAAATGTTTAAGACATATGTTGCCAGTGCCTGAGGAGAAACTGGAGGATTTGCTGTGTGTAGGATATCTGATGTGTTTTACTGTTTGTACAAAACAATTGAAGTGAGTTATAAAGTGTTAACGTTCAAATGTTTCACATTGTATTTTCAGGTTCTCTACAGCTTTGAACAGTTATTTGTTTAGATTCAGTCTGTGTTTACAAAGTTATGTGCACAACAGCAGAAGCTAAACTGAAACTGAAGGCTTAGGTATGTGGAGAGAATTTTAAAGAACATAGGCTTTTCAAAAAATTGCATATTAACCAAATATAAAACTGACAAAACAACAGAACTACAAAGCAGAGTAATTAGAGCACCCCGATGGCTATGGGAGTGATGGAAGCTGTAGTGGTTTAGGACTGTGAGAATTATTTCAACTATTTTCCCTTTTTTTTTTCCCCAAAACCCATGCATGCAAAGGAGAATTTTTTCAGTGGATTTTTCTCTACTAATTTTGATGGTTCTCCAAGGATAAAGAACTTGGGAATAAGATGACTTGTCTGAACTGGCGTTAGCAGAATTGATCCCAATACTTCCAGTATTTCAGCAGCTTTTGCACTGATGAAGTTTCCTGACTCAAATGCACACTTTCTATTTCTTCTTGTAATAAAAACTTCCAGTCACAAAAGGTTTGATGTAAATATATTTCCAGAAATGGACTTGAAATTCATCAAGATCATTTCATATAGTTTACAAAATTATTTTCTGAGATTTAAACCTCAGAAACTAAGACATGTAATGGACTCCAATCATGTAACTATATGATCTAAACATACATTTCCTCATAGCTGTAAGTGGACTGTCCAAGCTGAATGTAAAATCAGGATTCTCATGCTGTGTATTCTCCTAAAGTACAGAGAATGTAAAAATTAAGTATTTCTTAAAATGAATTTGATCTTTTAGTTCCTTATTAATGTTTATACCTGCTTGTCATAAGCCTTCTCTGTAAGTGTGTGATACTACACAACAAGACAAAGAAAAAAACTTGTTAAAAGTCTTTCTCTGTAATTCTTTCCAGCTGGTATCTAAAGTAATAATTATATTACTCAAAAGATATTTTAAAGATATTTTGATTATATTATCTTTTAATTTAAAATACATTCTATCTTTATTTCTAATTTTACAGTCTTAAAAATGATGGAAATCGGTGGTTTCTATTTCTTATTTTGTTTCCTAGTTGTTAGTGGATATGCAGAATTCATGGAAATTATTTTTCTACAATGCTATTTCAGATTCAGAACATGAATATGTACTGGAAAGAAGCCCAGTCTTTCATTACAGTGTTCTCATAAGGATTTTAAAAGCAAGTATTAGACTTGCTATTTTTACAACAAACCTGCACTTAAGACATTGAAAAAAAACCCACAACAAAACCCCATTCAAGTTACCCTCACCTACCAAGCCTTGTTATTTAAAAGTTAATACATACAACAATAGAAACCCTAGGAGCAATATTAGATACAGGCATCTAAATGCAGCACTACCAGCCACAAAACCTCCGCTGTGTAGAGAAGTATGAACCCTGTATTTTCCTCAGAGCAGTTCCCAGACCTTAGCTTGGGCTCAAATGCTCAGCCCCTGGCAGATGAAGATCTCGGGTCTCTGCAGGTATCCCAGAGGAATGTGCTCATCACTCTGCTGAGGTGCCAAGCTGTCAGTGGCTCTAGAACCCCTACACTAGCCACGCAGTGGCCACCTCTCAGCTGGAAACGTAGGAAGCACCTGACCACGATGGACTAGAACTGCAGCATTTACATGACGTGGGGACTTGATCTCCTTGAGGCTGGTAAGGGCACTCAACCCAAGCTGACAAATGCTTTGCAAACACTATCCATGCACTCATTTATAAAGGTTTGGTGCTGATATCTCTTCCACTGCCAGCTCCTTCTCTTCCCTAATCCCTCAATGCTCTAAAACCAAAACCAGTGAGGCACCTTCGTCCAAGTGTTCAGGCAACTCCATGCTGAAGGGGGCTTGTGCTGTGAATTTAACAGAAGTCAAGCATGCTCTATCACTACCACCCTTGTTCTACTTACTAGTGTAGTGAATTTTTCAGGGGGTTTCCTGCTATCATTTCATTCCCACTCTGCACACAATGACAGTACACTACAGCACCAATGCTGTACGAATGCTGAGGAGGGAACAGAAGCAGTTTAAATAACCCCTGTGAAATCCTAAATGATTTAGGACAGAAACTTTCAAATATCTAACCTGACATTTCTGAAAAAGTCATACTGAAAGGAATTAAATTAGGAATGGAATAGAAAGTTCTTCCCTTTTTGGTACTACAAGTGTTTTTAAATCAAAGTATCAATCAACTCTTTATGCCACAGAAATATTTGTGCATATGAATACAAGACAGAAACATACAGAGTAAACACTGCTATCTCAAAGTAAATTAAGAGATTAGCCTAGTTGCAAAACCTCACACAGGATCCAAACTTATTAAAAAAAGCAATTACTATTCTTTTATATTTGCATAATGATACATTTTATTCAAAATAATAATAGGATGCTCTATTAGTTATACTATTAATAAGGGTTGCTTTCCTACTGATGTGACTTGCATCTTCCTACCATACTTCCTCAACTCCTTTAAATTTGCTGCTGTTTCCATACTGCAGTCCTCCCCCCTCACTCTAACATCCCCTACTTGCTCAGTGATGGCTGATGAGGTGCAACAGGTGTTATAGTTGGCCATCTAGTTTACTCTTCTCTGGTTTCTCTGGTTGCTTCTTCTGGGTTGACTAGTTGCTCATCCTCTAGTTGCCTATGTGGAAATGGACAAAAACCAGAATGACTTTCACTAAAAAAAAAAAGAATGTTAATTTGCTGGGCTTTCTCCTACCCAGGCACTGACATTTGTACCACTAAAACTCCCACTTCTGACTCACAGCTGGTTGAAGTCGGCTAACAGATGCAGAACTGGAAAGAGGAGAAGCTGGCAGAGAGCTGTGAACCACCCACAGGCTACCTTTTTAAACAGGCCAAAACATGGCAAGTCTCCACTGCTTTTCTGCAGCATCTATGCAATCACAAAAGAACTTCAACTATGACCTTAGAGACTTAGCTGGTGACTGAATGCACTGATAGTGTTCCATTTTATTTGAAAGTTACAGGGAGCAAAACCAAGCATTTCATAATTACACCTGCATTTTTTTTCCTTTTGACACAAGTGAAACAAGTCCCTTGCACCCATTTCTGTTTTCAGTGCTAACAAAACTCCCATGAATTCTCAGAGTTCAAAGACTTGGATGTCAAACTGGCTTTAACAAAATCACATTTAAGATTTATTAAAAACCCATCAGAAGACAAAATATAGTTGTTATTGTCTGAAGCAACACTTTATGAATAAAACTCCAAGAAGCCACAATATCCCTACTTTGAAATAAAGTCCTACATGTTCTATTTGAATTTTGCATGGGATCATTCGTGCCAGAAGCAAAATATGATGAAAGTGATGCAATGTATCACTCCCTGACATATGCACTGTACATAATCTCCTAAACCATTAATTAGCTGGGCACTATTTATACACCCACAATACTGGATTACACAACAGATCTTCTTTGCACCTACTCCTGATGCTTAAGAGTTACGTCTCTCAGTCCTTTACAACGAATAATCTAATAGCATTCTGCATAAAAGCAAATTATTCTTCAACCAAAACTGTATTAGTTTCAAGATTCAAAAAAATCTAATGAAGGAGGTGTATGCAGTAGCCTTAAAATATGCTGAGGGATATTTGATGAAGTAATTATCGAAAAATGTTTGTTATAATTTTCCTAGCTACTGGCTTTGCATGACCAAGAAGGAAAGTTTTTGATGCAGATTACTGCTCTATTCATACTCCAAAAGCAGAAACAAATGGCTGTTATCTGACAGCAGCATGTTTTGCAATACAAGCTGCAGGCAGAGGCAAATGAACTTCAGTAAGTCCTGTACAGAGTTAGCAGTGGTAACCATGGTTTCTGATCTTCTTGGAAGGGTATGTGAGGGATGGTGTTCCAGAAGTGTCCATATACTCCTTCTAAGTGATATGTTGTGGTGCTTTGACCCTGCCCACCAAATCTGCTCTATCCCATTTAGTTGGACAAGGCTGTCTTTCAGCACGGTATTTTCCCCCTTTCCTTTGAATACATTTAAAACTCACCTACACTGGGTGGGAATGAGAGCAGCAAGAATGTAAGAGTCACATTTGCAAGTACAGATGGGCATCTGTCCCTACCCTGACAGAGACTTAGAGAACTGTCACCTTCTGCCTGGTTGTGGTAGTTTGACCCTGGCTGGAGACCAGACACCCACCAAAGTTGCTCCATCACTCCCCTTTTCAGCTTGACAGGGGAAAAAAAAATATATTGAGAGGAGAGATCATTTTGCAATCAGTGTCACAGGCAAAACATACTCAGCACAGAATAAAGGAAATAAAACTATCTAATTTATTACACTACACTGCACACCCAGTGACACCAGAGTCAGATAGTGAGAAGCGCGACCAGATCTTAAAACACCTTCCCCCATCCCTCCCTTCTTAGCAGACTGCACTTCATTCATTGAGTCAGCTCCTCATGAGTTGTTTTCCTTCTTAGCCAGGGAGGGGCATTCCTCATACTCTTCCCCTGCTCTAGTGTGGGGCCACTCCACGGGCTGCAGGTGGGGTCTCATCCTTTCCCATGGGCTGCAGGAGACACCCACTCCACCATGGGTTTCTCCAGGGGCTGCAGGGGCATCTTTCTCAGTGGCACCTGGGGCGCCTCATCCCACCCCCTTTTCACCTTGGTGTCTGCACAGTTTCTTCCATCTTCTCACTCCCTTCTCTGGTAGCAAAAAGCAGCTGTCAAACTGACCAACAGATGACAGGTATGTGTATGTCTAAATGCACAGACAGACTGTATTTAGATCCTTCTATACCTATCGAAAAAATCTCTCTGGTTAGCAGAGTCTGTACCCAAAACCAAGCCCCCCAGGTTACTAATTCCCACCCACTGGCAAACATTGACAGTGCCTCACCCAGAATGGAGAGCAGAAAAAAATTGATCCACTATGCTTCAGAGACAAGTTACAGGGCATAATTTGGAAGAAAATAGCTAGTAGGGTTAATGATGTGAATCCTGTTTACTGCAGCAGATATTTCACTTGAAGCACAGCAAGAAACCTTCAATGAAAGAGGACCAATCAGGTACAAACTTAAACTATTTGCTGAATGGAGGTGGGATTAGTCCCATCAAGTGACAAAAACTCATTCAATAGACTATTTGACTAATGGTCAAATTAAGCACAGATTGAAGTGATTTGCTGAGCCAAGGTTTTAATTTGCTAAAAAGTTAAGGATGGTGATTAACATTTCCGAATTGCAGTTTAAATGCACCACACTTTAAACAGAACTTCTGAACACCCTTCCTTCCTTGATGAGACAAGGAGATTCTTTCTCAACTTCCCTGCTGGTTAAAGGCAACTTCAGCTTCTGAAAAACTGAATTGGTACCAAACTCATGTTTGAGTTCGTCCAAGTGGCAACAGGAGGAATGAATACAGAGGAAAAAGTTCACAAGTCATAGATGTGCATTAACCCCTTCCAGCTCCAGTTAGATCAGTGCAAGGATTTCCTGCAATGCAGGTAAAATCTACATAGGATGGCATTCTCTGTAAATATGCAAAGCATTTTAATGTTATTTTAGAATCTTTGAAGCCTGTGCAAACTGACTAAACCTACCAGCAGCCTTCATGCAGCAGTGATGATGACTTTGCATCGTTGTGATGTAACGGTGACACAAATACATGTCACTGATCAACAATAAGCATATGATTTCATTGCTGTTCAGGTATGTGCAAATCACTGCCAATGGGAAATAAGCAGCCCGATGGAGAAGACTGGATTTAAACAACAAAGTTGGTTTAGAATTATGGTATTCACGTTATTTGAGGTCATAATATAGACCTCAAGTAATTATAGGTCATACTATAGACCTCAAATAATAATAGCTGGTGTATTAACCAACTCCTTAAACTACCACAGTAAATAACTTGGAGACTTACATACAGGATTAATTCTTAAATGTTTTTGTGGAAAATCTCTCAGCCTTATTTGAACTTTGAAAAAACCTATATACAAGTCCTATTTAGTCATACATATACACACACCAATCAAATGTTTCTTTTCATGCAGTATTCTCACTATACAAAACAGAACCCCTGATATAAAACAAGCATAAAATTCTGATTCTTTCTTTACAATGAGGAGGCCCATCTTGTCTGAGGCCTTGTTCTCTTCTAACAGTGAACTTCCTATGGAGTACACAAGGACATGAAAGAAGTGTTAATCTTCTGGATAGACAGCATGTGGATGCAACTGTGTTTTATAGAGAAACAACAAATAAGATGCATTCTGCCTCTTTCTTAAACAGCCTTCAGGGAATCCAATGGCTGTTCTGCCAAGTTTGCTCAGACACATGTTCCTAGGTTAGCTCACTGTAAGGAATTAGTATGTCTGCCTGTGCTAGTCCCTGTTGTCTGTAAGGATTCTTTCTGTGTATGTGTCTGAAAACTAGACTTTGGGATGTCCATTCACATATTACTGACACTCCTATGCAGGCAAGCAGTAGCTTCCCATGTAAACAGATATTCATTCTTTCCTACTTTTGAATTTATTTTTTTTAAATACCAGTCATTCATGCTGCAACCTAAATCAAATTCAGATCTTCCACCCCATTCATTCTCTTTTATGGCCAACAATCAGCATGCTTTCTGACTGGTTACAAAAATATTTTAAGAGTAAAAAATAAGAATAGTCAGAAAAAGGAAAAAAATTAATAAAATTGCCTTCACACTGAAGGACAGCATAAAAATTCGATGTGCAAGACAGCAGTTTTTGCTTTGAATTTCATACTCCCACATAGTATTAGATTTTATCTTCAAACTCTGCTTTGATATCAGACATCTTCTGGAGTGACATCCATTCCTATTGCCAGAGACTGGAACTGATGCTGAGATACTACATGAAAGCACAACGTTGTCCCAGAGGATATGACCTTATGAAGCTAAGTATGATTTTGACATTACAATGCAGCACTGACTAATTCCTACCATTGGTTTATATTATACATACCATCCAGTTCAGACCTAAAAATATTTGAAGTATTTTCCAAGAGCCAGAGCTGGCTTGAGCAAAGGTTTCTGCAAGTTTATGCCTGTTTTTATCATGAATGACAAAAATTCATAGAAACAGAGCACAAGAACAGCCCTTAGCTGGTTAAATCAGGGTAAGAAATCACTTTATAGAAGTTTCAAAGCTTTTCGGTCTTATTTTTCACCTAGGCTTACATTAATATCCCACCCAACCAAGCACCGACTAAGTGATGCTCTACACATGGGATAAAATCCACTATAGTCTACGAATACCAGCTATGGGGGGGAAAAAAAAGTTGACTTTGAATGGTACAGAAAGGCAGGACTTGAAAACGAAGCGGCTGATAGCCGACAGCCTGCAGTATTCGCCAGAGTAGCACCAAACGCCGCTAAAATACATACGCACCCTTGTCATGGTGGCTGTAAAGCAGGCGATTTAGGAGGATTAGAACCTTTCAGGGGTTTTATGCGTAACCTTTCACATCCCCAGCTCTCAAGCCTTGCTCACCGAGGGCAAGTGCCTGCCCTCGGCTTAATTTCACCGTTGCACGGTTGGCACGGCAGCGCTGCCCCACAGCCCGGCCCCGGGCCCTGCTCCCCACGCGTGGCGAACAAGGTGGTACGGCCAGCTGAGTGCGAGAGGAGGAAGCCCCTAGCCCCCCTCCCGAGCTCCAAGAGCCAGGCAGCCCCGAGGCAGGCTCGGTGCACAGCTCCACACCCGGCCCTAGCGCAGCAGCGCTGCCATGCCCGCCATCACGCACCGGCGGCGAAACGGGAGGCGCCAACCGCCCCCAGCCCCGGGCGGGAGACGGCGAGAAGGGCCGCGCCCCGCACCCTACTCCCGGCAGGGACGGGAGGAGCCGGGAGGCAGCGCACCCCGCCGGAAGAAAGGCAGGCAGGGAGGCAGCCACCGCCCCACCGCCCCCCGCGCCCCCGATCGACCGCAGAGCCGCTACCGAGCCCCCCGCACCTTGGCTCCGCCTGACACCGTTCTCCATCCTCAGCCCCATGCTCCCCACCGGGCCCCGAGGGGCGGCGCAGACCGGCGCTCAGCTAGGCGGCAGCTCGCCTCCTGCTGCGGGCGGGCAGGCGGGGCGTGGCATTGAGCCTGGCCCGCCGCTGCCTGGCTCGGTCGCCTCTGGCGTTGCAATGGCTACGGGAGCGTGGCGCCGGGCGGGGAGGGCCTGCG
The DNA here is from genome assembly GCA_020800305.1 of Porphyrio hochstetteri. Classification (NCBI taxonomy): domain Eukaryota; kingdom Metazoa; phylum Chordata; class Aves; order Gruiformes; family Rallidae; genus Porphyrio; species Porphyrio hochstetteri. The sequence goes on from CM036908.1 coordinate 3,601,152, forward strand.
CCCCGTTGCCCGGCCTCCGGGCCTCGCCGTGGGGTGCCCGTTCCCTCAGGCCCAGTCCCGCGCTGGCGGGCCGGAGGAGGCGCGGGGCTCTGCTGGGCGCCATGGTGTCTCCTCAAACGGTGCTTTGCAGCCGAGTCAAACTTCCAACCCATCAGTGAAAGGTGCTCAGATTATTTAAGCCTTTTCCTGGTATCTTGACAGGAAGCTGAAGAGTAATGGATGCCGGGGAGTGAGTTACAGCGAACTGCTCGTCTTTCAGAGGAGCGAGTAAGTCCAGAGTCTGAAGCATTCCCACTGCGTTGCACTGAAGAAATTAATTCTCAGCATCTTTCAGAATAAACAGCACCTTAGAAATGAGCAGCAGAAGTAAACTTACGAAAAGCAGCATTTGGTCCCATCACTGATGGATGTGTTCATGCTGAAACATTGGATTTGAACTTACATGGATTTGAACTTACATGATAGGCTTGTGTATTTGTCAGGCAGGTTGCTGTTTCCTTCAGTGTGAAATTTCCAAAGACTTTTTTTGCAAGAAAACCCTTTGTGTGGACATTTTGTGCGAAACTATTTCTCACTGATCACCCAGGGTAATGCAGTCACCTCCACAGCCAGACCCTCTCAAAAAAGGCTGCATGATATTCCACTTCACCACCTAGAAATTATTATTAATTGTAGGCTAAATACAGATTTTTTACCTTATATTCTGTGAAAAATAGTTTGAATGTAGTTCAAAATCATAGCAAAGTCAAGGGGATGGTACTGAAAATCACTTTTTCCTTACTTCTGCCTCATTCAAAGCTCCCAGTAAGTCACACAAACATTCATGCAGGATAAAACCTGGAGTTTATCTGCCCTAGTACTTTATGTAAACTCTACCAAATACTTCATAAAACTTTTTTCTGTAGTTAACTACTGAATGTTAGCTGAAATGTCTTGCTAACCCCTAGTTGTTGGCGGTCAGCCTGTGACTTCCCTTATAATTTTAGATACTTCCATTAGCTATATGAAGTACTCTTTGAATATGGCCCTAGTTCTTGTGCTTTGTGCTGTTGCACTCATTTTGGCAATCTAACACTTTTTCCTGTTGGTGTTAAATTTGTCTGGGAGAGGTCAGGAGAGGGAACATATGCCTTAGAAACCCATCAGTCCTCAGTCTTCTTTCTGACTATTCCCATGACATTTCAATTACCATCAACTGTGATGCCACAAGTTGCCTTTTTGTCAAAACAAAGTAATTTGGTAGCATTTTGTATGTCTCTTGGATGTGAGGGCCATGTCATGGAGAGTATCTGGTCTCAGTCTTCCATGCACAATCTGCAAATCCAGAAAGCACCAAATCCAACAGGTTGGTGTTTTTTCCCCTTTTTCTGCAAAGCAGATTTTTTGACTGTGTGTGAAAGTAGAGGTTTGGGGAAAGGGTTTCAGGAAATTAGTTACCATCATTCTTGTGTTTCAGGGTCTATGTTTTAGACTTTGATATAATCCAGATAGTTAAATCTGTAGATTTTAGAGGTAGAGATAATCTTAAAGAGCTTCCATTTGAGATACCTGAAGATTCTAGAGAAACTGTAAGTGCATGACATTCACTCCTCTACATGGCATCCTAATCATTAGCTGTAATATTCTACTGGCTGTAGAGATCACACTACAGAAAACAGTTCTGTTATCTTTTTTTTTTAATGAGCTGCCCATAGTAATATTTCTCTACATTTAAAATATTTTTTTTTCATTATCTAAATTCCGAATTTCGAGTTCCTGAATTCTCAGGGTGAGGTTTGCACCATGCAGCAAGTAGGCTGTTCTGTCTGACCCAAATGATGGATTTCTCATAGTCTCCTTCCTATTGTTCCTAGACTTCCTTGAGATCATGTAGATAATTAAAACACCCAAATGTAAGTGAGCATTTTTAGAAACATATCACAACTATTCCCCTGGTTTCTAGGCAACGCTGAGGGAATGTAGCCTTTTCCTCTCCTTCCCTCTCAATCAGCAGCCACAGTATCCTAGAGTGGTTGTGGCTCTGAAATTTTTGACCTCCAATGGCAACATATATCAAAGTTTTGTGTATTTCTAATTGATCTGACTTATGGGCATTTGGCCTCTGGCTCCCTTTGGTCTGTGACAAAAAACATTTTAAATATAATTAAAAAGTAACCGAGATGTATAGCCATGTGCCAACTCATTAAGTCCACTAACATGTACTAAATAAAAATAAGCCTTAACAGAAATTGAATCAATCCTGGACTTTGATCCATCCAAACAAGTACAGAAATAAATAACACCGATCGCTGCAGAGAGCCTACCGTTGTCAATGAAGCAGTAACATGACAAACCCTGTAAGATTGAACCTTTCCCAACTAAAAAAAGTGGAAACATGGCATTGAGGGTTGTTAGCTATCTTTTTCACCACGGCATTTTCCCCTTTTCCTTTGAATACATAAGAATAGAACAAGTTTTTAAAACACCCCTACACTGGGTGGGAATGGAAGCAGCAGGAATACGAGAGTCACATTTGCAAGTGTAGATGGGCATCTGTCCCTACCCTGACACAGGCTTACTGACCTGTTACCTTCTTCCCTACTGCCTCTGCCTGGTACATCATCCAATGTAGGCACCTAACTGCTGTGAAAATGTACAGCATTTTTAAGACCAGTGTAGGATTACTTTTGTGGAAGAAGCAAAGTCTTAAGAGAAAAGTATTTCAAAAAAAGGAATACTCCGTACGATGCCTACCTTCTTTTGCATGCTTAGCCCAGAGGCAGGCTGAGTTTCTGTGGACAAACCTGCATGTCTGGCAGGACCTAAACAGTTATGTGCTTACTTGGGACAGAGATCTGTTCAGAATGTCATAACTCTGCCTTTGTGGGACTTGGCTTTCTTGGAAAAAATGGTTTGTATGGACATTGGAAAGTTCATGTGTGGTTCCAGAGAGTCTTTGTTTATTTCAAGACATTGATTTTCTTTCATGCTTGCTTTTCCCTATGGCTGTCTCTCAAAGTAAGCCTACATACACAGGCAGAAAGCATCCCAACAAACAGCTCTGCACACCATATTCACAGAATATTCTAGAAAATCTCTAAATCCATCACATTGTATACTGTATGATGAAATAAATCTGGGTTTACTTCAGTTTTAATTTGGCATCAGTGTACTTTCTCAGTGCAGCTTTGTCACCTGCCAGCAGCTCTGGGTTTTCAGCTTTCCAAGCTTCTTTGCTGCTGCTCACAGCAGTCTGCCACTGACTTGCAGCAGTTCCCAGCTGGTGCATTCAGACCATTAACCTTGCAATCCGTTCCTCTACAACTATTTGGAAAGAAAAACGTTTCCCTGAAGTATCAGAGGAGGCAACGCTTTCTAAATCCATTTAAACAGACTGTCTGAGCAGGGGTTTTTTGCTACCTATTTAGGATCATAGAATCATAGAATGGGCTGGGTTGGAAGGTACCCCAAGGATCACAGAGCTCCAACCCCCCTGCCACAGGCAGGGACACCAACCTCAGGCCTGGAGCTACACAAGGTTGCCCAGGGCCCCATCCAACCTGGCCTTGAACACCCCCAGGTACGGGGCATCCACCCCCTCTCTGGGCAGCCTGTTCCAGCCCCTCACCACTCTCTCTGTAAAAAACTTCCCCCTAAGATCTAATCTAAACCTTCCTTCCTTTAGTTTTAATCCATCCCCCTTGTCCTGCCATTATCTACCCTTTCACAAAGTTGAATCCCCTCCTGTTCCTCTGCTCCCTTCAGGTACTGGAAGGCTGCAGTGAAGTCCCCCCACAGCCTTCTCTTCTCCAGGCTGAACCAGCCCAGCTCCCCCAGCCTCTCTTCATAGGGGAGCTGCTCCAGCCCTCTGATCATCTCTGTGGCTCCTCTGACCCCTCTCCAACAGTCCCTCATCTTTCTTGTACTGGGGCCCAGCTCTGGACACAGGACTCCAGCTGGGGATATTCTTCTGTTGAGCAACTGGAGCATTTCTCACATAGCTAGTGTGAGGAAAGACTTAACTCCTGGAATAGCTTGTTTTTTAGACATACTTTTTCAGGTGGAATTATAGGTTCTTTCCTATCTCGTGTCTTCTGCATGTTTTTTGGTCATATGGTTGTTTGAGTTAGTTAAAATTGTGTACAGCCTTGAAATACCATTTCAACTTTTTAGAGGATAGAAAGTTATGTCTGACAGGGCTTGAGACTCTTTTCTTTGTGGCAACACCTTTTGTTGTTTTGTTATGGATTGTATGACAGCAGTAGTCAGGAATTTTTGTAAAGCTAGGGCTCCAGTGGGAAAGGTGATGCAGAAACAATTCAAAGTAGATGGTCCATGCCTTAAAACCTACAGGTTTTAATACCCTGTAATTTAGAGTGCAGTAAGGGAACTAATTTAAAGTAAGAGGGAATATAATAAGGAGGATGAGGGGAACTATAAGAATATATAATGACATAAGGCTTCTATGGACACAGTGTTAAACCACCGTACTATTTATTAGCTTAGAAGTCTCCCCTGCAGTATGAATAACCACTACCAAAACCCCTTCAGGAAGTTGCTGTGCAGACATACTCTTTACAACTATTCTTTCTCTTCAGATATATACATAGTCTAATAATGCACTTATTCCCATGATACAAGAATATTTATAAATGGCAAGGAAGAAACTTCTATAAATTCTATAAATTGTTTAAGATGTTATTCTTGGAGATAATGTAAAGCTTAGTAGCTTGGATGACTCAAGATCTGCATATATTTATTATTACACCATGTCATTTTCTATTTATCTACTGTTCCCATGAAAGTTTTCAGATGGGAGGTTTGTATGTGAAAAACTGTCCTTTATTAGGCTGACTGCTGAGAGCTGTACTTTTCTCATTACTGTATTTGAACTATTAGGTATTAAAGAATGCAGACTGCAGTAACTAATGGAATAATTGGATTTTTAAAGGGGAAACAACTATGTAAATGTCATAACTCATTGTCTAGACCATAAGAAATGCTTTATTAACAAAGGTGGTGAAAAAGAGGCTGAGGGGAGACCTTATCACTCTCTACAACTACCTGAAAGCTGGTTGTAGCCAGGTGGGTGTTGGTCTCTCCTTCCAAGTAACAAGCAAGAGGAGATGGCCTCAAGTTGCATCAGGGGAGGTTTAGATTGGCTATTAGGAACAGTTTCTTCACCAAAAGGGTTGTCAGGCATTGGAACAGGCTGCCCAGGCAAGTCATTGAGTCACCACCCCTGGAGGTATTTAGAAGAGGTGTAGATGTGGTGCTGAGGGACATGGGTTAGTGGTGGACTGGGCTAGCACTGCTGGACTCAATGATCTCCAAGGTCTTTTCCAAACAAAAGGATTCTGTGGTTCTGTTGTGCCATATGAAAACACTTATACATATTTTTAATATTTCTGCCAATATCAGAAAATTAGGACTTAGACATACATACATGATACAACTCCATTAAATCCCATGAAGTTATTCCTGCTTAGGCAGAGATGGATCCTCTGTCTGGCAGGCAGACAGAAGAATGTCAGCGTGGCACTTTGTGTGGCCCATTCACACAGCTACTGCATCATGCTCATGCTTGCCTAGCACATGCTAGAACAAATGGGATCCCATGTGCTGAAGAGAGTTCCTTCAGATTTGACAAGGTCAAGAGGAGGAATTCTTGAAAGCAGCTTTAGAATTGCCTACAAAAGATGATACAGATGTATTCTGGCTTTCCCCTGTGATACATTTCCTGTATCTACCTGAATTTGAAATACAGTTTTACTAGAAATTGACTGGAATTCCCAACTGGAAGAATTTGAGAGTTCTATTTGACTTTTAAAAGGTATTGTAATAATGCTGCCTCTGTATTTATGTATACTGGAAGATGAAGAAAACAGGCTGAAAAAAAATCTCTGCCATGTTTCATAAGCTATAGCAATTTTTGTCATGTTAACCACTCATAACGATGTGTGAAAGAAAGCAATGGGCAAGAAAATGACAGGGATCAAAATGGAGGGTGTGAAATTTGGCTGTTACAGTGAAATCCTCTGAGAAGAATTTTTCCATGTACTTTCTGTTTACATGGTCTAGAACTTACCTTCAGGTAAAAGTTACAGTCCAAGGAAAACATCTGCTGCTTAATAATTTTTTACGTTGATACTGACATCGTAAGACTTCAGGAACATCTGTGCTCAGATTTACACAGAACCTGAATTTTAGTGCTTTAAGATCTGGTATAAAACCTTTCCCCCCACCCCTCCCCGCCCCTTGCCATAGATGTGTTACATGCATCAGAAAAGAAAGAGACTTCAGTTTGATGGATGTTTCTTGGGCTCAAGAGTCAGAATGCTCAGGGTCTGTTTATAGCTTTGTCAGTGACTTGTGTGACCTTGCATACACCGATTCCTGAGTTGGCTGCAGTCTAAATCACCTTAATGTGATTCGGCACTGGTAGTAAAAATGGAGACACTTAAAGTTAGTGCACTTGTCTGCATTTTTGGGATAAGGCATTTGGCATTGTGCTTATCATCAATAGAAACAGAAATGACATCTATCCATTGGATACTGAATATCAAACCTGCTGATTACATGATTCAGATGAGACGTAAACGTAGAACGATATTTATCCCTAATCTATTGTTATAGAAGCCAATAGGATCCATGATTTTTAATATTAAACATGAATATTTGTGGTTGCTAAGATGGTAATGGAATGGAGTATAGCAATTCCACACCAGACTACAAGGGGGTGAATTTACTCTGAATTAGGAAATCAGTTATACAGTGCAGAAATAAAGGAAAATAGGAAAAAATACAATTTTTTTCCATAAGCTGTTCTATCTCTGTCTTAAAAGTTGTATGCTTTTATTCTTGCAGCCCTCTTTAAAAGTTTGGTTAAAAATCACATTTGTTAGGTGGCTGGAAACCCTTGAATTCATGGTCAGTGTGTACACTCCTATTCCCCTAATTTTCTTCATCTGCTCTAGTAAGAGCTGTGCTAGACACATTTACCTGATTGATATGACTTTTATTTTCCAAGACTTCCCATATTCAGTTAATATTCCCATGTATCTTTCCTTCTGTGTCGTTTACTGTTCATAATAAAGTTTCTTCTTTGTCCTCCAGTGCATGCCTTTGAACTTGGTGCTGCAGCTTGACTAGTTGTATTCTAATCTGTACCCCACAAATTTGCTATTTAATAACTACTTTCCAAATTATAATCTGTTCCTTCTCAGTATTGGCAATGTCTTCCAATTTCTGTCGTTCCCACATTCCATCCATTATAAATAGGCACAATTAGATATATTACAAAATGTACTGTGAAAATATCAAGAGGCTTCCCAGATTGGTCTCCCAGGATCATCACCTGTAACCTCTCTCCAATTCTAGTCTTGATTTACCTATCAAGAAAACCTGTTTCATCTCCCTTCTAGTTAAATGCATCTCAAGAACCTTTCAGGTTTTATTTAGTTAATAAAACCTACTGGGTTTTACTGCTTTTACTGATTACTTCCACATGCCCTGGGGTTCTGCTTTCTTTAAAATATTTCCTGAAAGAGTGTTGAGCTCAGTCTCACAGTTCTGTCACTACCTGGGCCATTTTTTCTCCTTTATGGATTACAGTTCACAATTTTCTGGTTGGTTGGTATCTCCTTGAGCTTGGTAGCTTGATTATGGCTAGTCATGTCCCTCTGCTCCATACAACTCCTTTCTTTTTTTTTCAGTTTTCTCAGAACTATGGAAGGATTTTTGGAGAAACTTCATTGTGTTGTGGAACATAGAAGCTCACATTGTCTGATAGATGAGCATCAGTGTCCTCACCTGCACTGAGACACTTGACAAACATAAGGCAACATGCTCTTCAGTAAGTAAGTGGTAAACTATAGATTAATGCCAATGGTTAGAAAATATTAGCAGGTTCTTTCTACCTCAGCAGAAGTCATGGGGAAGGAATTTCTATTCACTTCACTCAAGGTGCAGTAATTTCACAGAATCACAGAGTTGGAAAAGACCTTTAAGATCATCAAGCCCAACCATTTGCATCCTAAACTAAAATTTGATCCTTAATGTTTTTTTGTTAATGGTATCTCTAAGTGTAGGGATTGAGGAGTTGCAATTTAAGACACAAACTACTTGATTTTTTTTAAAGATTAATATGGGTTTTAAAGAGCCTCAGTTGTTCTTGCCCTTAACAGCATTTTTAGGTGGAATAAAGTATGTGAGAAGGAAGATGACGTGTAAAACAAAGCAGCCATGAGCAAAACAAAATGGGGATGAACACAAGGTTCCCTCTAAGACCATAGTCTTCAGATTTGCAGATACAGAGAGAAATTTCCTTTAGTGCTTTGGAAATGGCTGAAGAATAATTGGTTCTTTTAATAGAAACTGAGACAGTAGAAAAGTCTCTGATTTACGAAGTACAAATGGGGATGGGGGAAGTTTAGTTATGTCAGTCCTGCTCCTTTTTTTCTTGGTGTGTAAGAAAAAATTATTGCAATTTCATTTGCTGAAAAGAGAGCTAGGCTGGTTTCTTTTTGGCTACCAATAACTTCCCTTTGAAGCTTTCAGTGCCATTTCTTTTGGGTAGGTTCTGAGGATTGCATTATTGGTAACTAGCTCATGTCTGTCTGTGTTGTGGCTGCTGCAGAGTTACTGATCTGAAAACTTGATTCCCTGAAATAATGAAATGCATAGCTATATTGGTTTACTTCTTTTAGTTCCCATGGCAGCCTCTCCAGCTCTAAAGATGCTATGGGCTGTCAGACTGTTGTGTATCCAATGTTTGCAACAGCTGGATTTCCTCCTACCACTGTGTGTGAATCAGAAACAACCACAAACAAAAGGAAGTTGACTGCCTTTTGTTACTAACCCTCGATTAATGAATAATGAATGTCACAGTGGAGGATAAAGTAGGCCAAAAATAGATGTTTGCTGTCATGACATCATTCCTAAAGCCAACACTGAAATATTCATTTGGGAAAATTTAATGACAAACAGCCACAATCTTAGAGAATTTTCATGTACACAGCCACCTATTCACTGTATCTCAAAACTTGGTGTTTGCTGCATAGACAAAGAAAAAAAATCCACTTACTTAAATATCCATCCCAAATCAGAGTGAAGCAGAACCCAAACAAGTTCTGTCTGCCTTGAAGATGCAACACCTCTGAAGCAGCAAAAACATGGTGAAGAGTCAAATACCAGATACCACTTCATTTGTTTTAAAGATTGTCACAGCTTAAGCAAGTACTGATTTCAGTGCTTCAGTAAGTTTCTTACATGAAATGAGGAAACAATAGGATCTGAGCATTTCTGTAGTTTGCCTTGAGTATATGTCTTTACCTAGTTAAGAGAGAAACAATGCTTCACAATATTGAGAAATATGGAAAATAACAGCAAAAAAAGAGTTATCTTTGTAATTAAATAGAGCTGCAGTAGATTTTTAATGAGCAGATCTGTGTTTCATAGTTTTGGTAACTGCTTTTCAAGACAGCAGAAGGAAGAGTGAAAAGACATATAGAATTATGGGAGTGAGAAAAAGGAAGTTGATGTGGAAGGATAAATTGTCAGGTGATTCCACAAAATGAAAAATTAAAAGGCTTTTATTATTTGCTGTTTTTTGGACTGTTACAGTATCAAGAGATACTTATTATACTTAAAAGATGATGCTATATTGCCCAAAAGGAATATGAAATGCTGATTTATAATTCAAATAGCCAGCATGTATAATTTATAGAGTTTTGTGGTTATTGAGAAGGGTGGGTTTATGCAAAGATTTTGCATGAAATAGACTGCTTGATTAAGACATATTTTTACCAAGCAAAATCATGTTAACAGATGTTCGTATGTTGAGACATTCTTATTTATTTAACAAAAGTAGTTCCCAGTCTACCAGTCTGGATTCTTACATCACAAAATTACCTTTTTTCTGATTAAGTGGTTGGACTTGGGAAAAATCTCATTTTCTTTTTCAATGTATTCAGGATTGAAATTAGATGAGATGCTAGACCATTCTATACACCAATTACCTCATCTGTAAATGGCCATAATAATATTTATTCTAAAAGGTTTCCATGATTCACTTTTGCTAGTAGAGTGTTTTCAGATACTCATCTGGAAGATGCTAAAGGAAATAAAATTAGCTTTGTTATATTTCTCCTTGAAATACCAAGGACAGGCATTGGCAAAGGCAAGTTATTGATCTATCTAGCAAGGGCCTGTAATAGCAAACTTCCACAACTGTTTATATTTTTAGTGGCATGTAATATTAGTAGAGTCAAATCTCTGTCAGTATTTTTATAACTATAGCTGCTCTGAGTTCCAACCTGGCATTCAGAAAACTTGCATCTCATCTCATCTCCCTCCTTTGCCCAAAATGTTTGGCCACATAGTTCTGTGCTAAATTCTTTCCTTCTGTAATTCCATTAGCATGGTACAGTACTGATGGACTGGGTGCTGTGTGCTTAAAATTTGAACCACAAGATATTTAGGTGCCTAACTGCCATTAACTCAGAGTTGCTTGCCTAAATACCACTGGGAACCTGTGCTATAATAATTGGTAACTATGGATCAGGACTAACTGTTTTGGATCCCATAGTTCTCGAATGGTCAACTAGAGATTATTTGAAAGAGCATCTTTTTCTTAGGATGAATACTCAGCACTGTCTGAAAACTGTTTTGTTTTGTTTTTTTTTCAAGGTGTCTACAGCTGGGGATGGAAAATCACTTGTCATTTTTGAAAGCTTTTGACAGCTGCTGTAATAAAACAGTCACCAATCCCCAATAGTCTTTAGTGTTTCAAAGAAGTGTTCTAAATGAGGAGGAGGTATTCCCCTTAATAGATGGCCTCGTGGAGCCCTTTCTTTGTGACAGTAAAAAAAAAAATAATAAAAAAGGAAAGAAGTAAAAAAACCTCAAGCTGCTGCTGCATTGTTCATGCATTTTTTTAGTATAAGTAATTTTGCTCTGACTGTTCAACAACCATGTAAGTTGCTGGGAACAAGAGTTTACCTTCATCCCATTATTTTATATAGCAAGGAAGCAGATTAGAACTACTAAATGGGATCTTTATAGGCAAATACAATGTAAAGATGTAAAAATATATGTATAGTGGTTTATATTCTTCCTTTTTAAACAGAAGATGCCAGGACCTTTCTACATACTACCTAGAAAAGTAACTGTAGCTGTTTTAGTTTAAGGATGCATTCATGAACTACTCCATAAAAGGCTTAAAGAATGTGTACATTTTAAATCTAAATGGATAAAGGAGGCTGCTTGTAGACAGCCTGCAACCATTAGGTTAGGAAGTTTATGCACATTACATTATTCCATTCTTCAGCAGAAATACAGGTTATTTCAGTACAGTTCCCAACTCATATAACCTTTCCATTGCCTTTATATTCCCAGACTACATATAGTCCAGAAGCTTACTATAATTATTTTATATATATATATCTGGTAACAGGTTTCTTTTCTTGGGTAGCAGAATGAAATGCACATCACCTGTTGGTCTGTAGGCTGTAGTGAATCTGCTCACTGTGAGAAGCCACTGCCTATGGGTTGATTCACAGCGATCTTCTCACTTTGCTGAGACTATGCCATGTGTGAATAACACTGCAGTCTCTTGCCATGTTGCATCTAAACTGTTGTATTTTCCACTATATCTTCTCCCACAAAATACTATGAAACAGTTAATGAAATGGAGAATGGTAGTTGTTGTGGAAGGTGATGTTATATACTAGGATGAATCTAGTCTTTTTGGTTTTTTTTTAACCAAACCACTAGATTCCACTCACAGGTTTGTATTTTTATTTCTTATTCATGACTATATGTGTGTGCACATGTACAATTTGTGTGGAAACTGAAATTAGGATGCACCTACTGTTAGGTTACACATCTTGAGGAATGCAGGAATAGCTTTTTCCTTTCCTAGTATATTAAGACATTTAGTCACGAGGTGTTTTTCTGATTGCTAATATAGTGCTTGGCACACTGTTCTTATAATTAATACTTTCTAATTTACACACAGAACATAGTCCCCATTCTTCCTGCAACAGAATAATAATGTATTGATTCAATTTTACTTCAAAGTCATTTTCGCTTGAGAGACCCAGCACTGAAGGTGCCAGCAGTATGCAGCTACAGAGACCCAGGCAATTCAGAGGGTTCAACTACTGGTTGCAAAAGTTTCTGTGTGGCTGGAAAGATGTGTGTCCTGGGCTACAGAGTTGAGGGAAGGTGCAGGAGGGTGCTGTGAGTGAAACTGGGTAGAAACCCTTATCTCATTCCTTATTCCACATCAATATCATTGCTTTCATATCTTGGGAACAACTTCTTACTACGTGAGCCATGTGAGACACGTTACCTAATTTAGAAAGTAGTAAAGCTCTTCTGAGTACTGTAAAAGTGATGATGATTAATGCAAAAGTTGTAGCCAGCCCTTTAAGTGCTTGGTATTTTCTTCCTTCCCCTGCTGTTCAGAGCAGAAAAGAATAGGCACAACTGAAAGCTATAGGAGGACTGGTCACAGTGAACGGTGTCTGTACAGACTGTTCCTCCCTACTTTAACTATTCTATAGCTGTGTTAATCCCCCCATTTAATAGTCTGCTGAGATGATACACTGTGTAGGAAAACCACTGAAAGAAACACCTGCAGTTAGTAGCGTACTAACATCATTTTGAGAAACGATGAAAGTTTTCAGCAAAATGGGTGGTGAGACGATGCTTCTGAAGGCAGCATTAACATTTTTGGTGTGTCTGGCCCCTGACCCTGCCCTACTAGCTGATAAGGCAGCTGTCATGTCTGCCTAAAGTGAGGTCAGAGTACAGGATAAGCATTCTTCCTGTAGCTGAATAAGTTCTACTAGTCTGCAGATTAAGAAGGGAATGGCCAAGCTATGCAGCAATATAGAAAATAATAAGTCTTGCCCAAGATCCCTGAGTGCTCTAAAAGCAAAGATTTGTAAGTGTATTCCTTACACCTGGAGGCATTAAACAAAACAGCATTAGAGTAACAAGCAGGTACATAAACCCATGTTATTTGGCTCTATTTTCCTTGATCTCCTCAAGTAGTGCAATTTTATGCTACTCCTGGAATGGTTCCTCTTAGTGCCGCTGTGATTTGGTATGCTTGTGTAGTACATTAAACATTAACACTCATTCATCCCCTGTTCTGCCTTCAGGCTAGAAGACTGTACCCCACCCATTTATCCCTACCCTTTGCACATCAAGGCCACCTATTCTCCAATCCTTCACTGATCCCACAGGCTTTGGGGCTCTCCTGCTCCCTTGGTGCTAGCACAGGTACCCAAACTTCTGCCAGTATGTGCCTGATGCTGACCACCCTTCATCCGCTGCCCCTTCTTTTTCCTCCCGGGGTATTTTGTGTGCTGCTCTTCCCCTGTGCCTGCTGCTGCCTTTTACAAAGCCTGCATTGTCACTGCATTGCCTGGGCATGCCAAACTCTCACCTGGGGCCAGGAAACTCAAGAACCAGGGAGGCTGATAGGCATGTTTCCTTGCATCCTTGCATGTTTCTCCCATGCAATGAGCCCCGACGAGCGAGCAGCCTGGAAGCGGGCGGCTGTCCAGGGTCCTGAAAGCCATCAGCAGGCTGAGCCCACTCCTGCGTGTGCCCTTCCCTTCGTTACCAGTGTGAATGTCAAAGAAACACAGGTATCTCCGAGAGCTAATCCCCAAATTTCCTGTTTAACATCGAGGAAAGTTATCAGCCTGCTAAGATAAAGCATCATGTGCCTGTCTGGTAGGAAATGGCAGGAGGGAAGAGAATAGTACTGCTCTAAAATGAGTTTGGTGACTTGTTTTTATTAATCAGGCTTGCTATTTTTGTCAGATAGCAGCCTTTGATCTTATGAGGATTCTTCAGGGACATCATGGAAAAACGAAGAGCCAGATTTGAATTCTCCCGTGACTATGATTCAAGAGTAATTGTACTGAAGTCAAATTAAACTAATGTGAAGCAGATGTAAGTAGGTTCAGACAGAAAGTCAGTACTATGCAGCTTGAGTTAATACTTTTTTACATGACAGATCTTTTACTGGGAAAAAAATAGACATTATACTATTATATTAATAAAGTGCATGTACTGTACCTTTTCAGATAGAATAAAAATGTGAAGTAACTACTCAACTGTAGTCATGGCTGGCCATACAAAGGCTTTGATATAAGCTGGAGCCTGTCTAGTGAGAAATGGCTACCAGAAAAGGAATGAAGATGAAGAAAATGATTGCAAACTGTGAACCAGGTACTCCCTCTCCTGTTCTGCCAGTTAGAGGGTGGATGCTTAAAGTGAGTGTGAGGATGTGAATGATTAGTTAGGATATGGAAGGCAGGATTCATAGTGTATTCTGTTTAGTGTCACTGGCCAAAGGAACCTGCAGACAGGCTGTGGCAACTCAGACAGGTCAGAAGAAGATACTATCCTGGCAAAGGTTATTACTGAGTTGTAGTTACCTCAGTTAGACTCACTGATTGCAGTGAAACCATTTCTGCCAGTAAGTGAATCTTCTGTTCTGTGGATTCACCCCTAAATGAAGACACAACACTACATGCTACAACTTAAAAACTGCTGAGAAACTGCATGAAGTAGAAGACAATAAAAATAGTAAGTTGCTTTTCCTTGCACAGTACCTAGCAGTCCTCACTCTTAGTTAGCTTCTTGGTTCCTAACTACACTAAAGCTTCTGAAAACGACCTGAGAAAAAGATCTTTGGGTTGTCCTAGAGAGGAGACTTTAAATGTCCTCCTCGACAGAAGGCTTCCTAGAGAACAAGTAAGTTCTCCCCTTCTACTCTGCCCTGATGAGGCCACATCTGAAGTTTTGTATCCCAGGGCTGGGCTCCCCAGTTCAAGACAGACAGGGAAATACTGGAGGGACTCCAGGGTAGGGAAACAAAGATACCAGGGCGCTGGAGCATCTCTCGTATGAGGAAAGACTGAGAACTGGGTCTATTTAGCCTGGAGAGAAGACGACTGAGATGGGATCTGATTAATACTTATAGATATCTAAAGGGTGAATGTCTAGAGGAAGGGGCCAGACTCATCTTAGTGGTGCCCAGTGACAGGACAAGGGGCAGTGGGCACAAACTGGACTGCAGAAATTCTATTTGAACATGAGAAAAAACTTCTCTGAGGGTGACAGAGCCCTGGGACAGGCTGCCCAGAGAGGTTTTGGAGTCTCCTTCTCTGGAGATATTCAAGACCTGCCTGGATGCAATCCTGTGCAACATGCTCTAGGATATCTTGTTTTAGCAGGGAGGTTGGACTAGAAGACCTTTCATCCCCCACCATTCTGTGATTCAGTGAATCTGTGAATAAAAGGATTCTGCACTGGATCCTGTCCAAATTCATGCTACCAAAGGATGGGTCAATAGTATATAAAGAACAGTGTACACTTCACTTGGGTTATTCTCTGGCTCTCTTGGTCTAAGTGGAAATAATTGCTGTCATGTGACAATAAACTGAATGGAGAATGATCTTCACAGTCACAAGTACCAGATTTCAAACAACCACATAGTTAACAATAAAGTGAATATGTACTCAAGTGAGCGTGCTACAGTGTGATCACACAAGAACTGTCTAGACTTCTGTCTAACCATGTCTCATCTCTTCAGTGCATCAAGAAATGAAACACACAGGTAACAGATTATTTCTATCTACTTTTGTTGCTTTTACCTGTTCCTGCTCACTGCACTTACGTAGGTATAAGAACTATTTATTCATCTGTTCTGCTATGGCTTTCTTTGAGTTACATCAGAACAGCTTCACTCATGGCATATTACTAATGAAAAGCACTAAGCATTTTATTGTTCTTTCAAATGAGATTGCTTGTAGTAGAAAGCCTGTTCTGTTGTGACTGTCATAGGCTCAGTCCTGTAAGGTGCTGGTTCTCAACTAACATCAACACTGAGGACATTAAGTCTGAACAATGAGCTCTAAATGAAAAGGGAAGAGCAGCTTGATAAACTCCTGATATAAAGTTGAGTCCAGAAAATTCTCATGCAGGTACTAAAGTAGATTGATCATGCTATATTTATATTTTTTTGTCTTGGTGGTCTTTCATTTAAATATTAAACATTACTGAATCTACTTAGCTTATAGAAGTTGACAGAGTAACAGCTTGAAACACTATAGCTTCAAGGCACCAGTTCTCCCTATCATGAGAATTTGACATCACTGAGGGGTGAAAGGCCTTTTATTTGCATAAGATAATAGTTATGTTTCTATGCAACAGCTGTGCTGTCAGTGAAGGATGCGCTCATTGTGCCAAACCCATCTCTGGAGTAACCCCATTGATTTTAAATGAGTTACTTTGGGAATATATTGGCCCACTAGATAAA
Source organism: Porphyrio hochstetteri (assembly GCA_020800305.1). NCBI lineage: Eukaryota > Metazoa > Chordata > Aves > Gruiformes > Rallidae > Porphyrio > Porphyrio hochstetteri. The sequence goes on from CM036908.1 coordinate 3,617,479, forward strand.
ACTGCAGGTCTGAGACAGTGAAATAATTGAGCCAGATTTCCATGATCACAACATGGGGGAAAAACTGCAAAACTATTACATGATGTAATGCATTTATGTACCTGACAGATCACAACTGATTTGCAACAAGGGTTTTTAAACCATGTAGGTAGAGTGAACGTTTTGTAGAGCTTACAGACTCTTTTTGGTAATATGGAAACATTAAGAGGGTACAAGAAACAGGAATATGCTGCTATGTCATTGTTATCTACTTAGCGTTACTGTAAGGCAAACAAATATGGAAAGTCTCTCTGAGGTCAGTTTAATATCTAAGGATTCGTATGACCACGTGAAAATTCCTCTTCTACACACAGTAACAATCAGGATCTGTTTCTGGTAATGAACTACCTGAAGATTTTACTTCTAGACCATAGAATTCCTGCATCTGTTAGCAATTTGATGCTGCTGGCCTTTCAGTAACCTGTTTGAGTTTGATGAAGATGGCTGTGGCAGAACACCAAACTCATCAGTTAATTTCTGATAGCTATGGCACAAAGACAATGTAGTGCTTGGGTTAGGGTGACTGAGCTCCAAAACAACTGAGTAATACATGTCTATATGTTGTTTTTCCCCAGGAATGTACAAGGAAGATGCCAGTAAACTGGAAACTGCTTAGAACGCCAAGGAAAAATTCTATACATGCATATATAGGTAATATATTTGTGGGTATAATTGATACATATTTGATACTGATCTTTTGTGGGGTTGAGAAATCTTCTTTGAAATATTTTTTACTATTTGACTAATGAAAAAAAAGATTCCAGTCACGATTCAAATGATTGCACAGCAGAATCAGCAGAGCCCACCCTCACTTTTGTTTCCATTCAGTTTTCAGAAGAAACATCAAGGGGAATTCCGAAGCCTGTTCAGAATGCATGGTGGTTTGCTTGCAAAGGAAATACCTTGCACTCCTGATGTCATCATTGCAATCATCTCAAATTCAAGTCTGACTGAGCAGGCTCATTATCATTCTCACCATGTCCTCCCTGAGAGCAGCCTCTCCCGCCTCCTCCTGTACAGCACAAAACAAGAGCCACGGGGGTGCTTGGATTAGGGAAAGGAGAGACATTCAGCACCTCCCCCCAAGAAAACTTGCTGCACTACTTCCATGTAGCTCCTCCAGATTACAGATTGCTTTACTGGATCTGGCACACCACCACCCAACGAAGGTGTGGACTCACAAATATTGATTTCCCGTTCCTGTTTAGGGTTGAACAAAGACTGGGGATAAGCTATTTATTGAGCTTCTGATATAAAAGGAGTGTGCCAGCCTCCACAGTGAGAGTTTCCTGCAGACCCCACACATTTCAGACTGCTTTTTTTTTTTTTTTCTTTCCCCCATCAGGGCAACTTTCTCCCTTTCCCCTTACAAGGGTAACTCACAGCTGAGCAACAGATAGAAGGCAGGCCAGAGAGGCCAGTTGAGCACAAAGCAGGCAGACAAATTGTCTCAGGCACCAAGTTTACACCACAACCATGTTTCTTGAAAATTCAGAAGGTCCTGGCTATGGACCTCAGGGATGATTTTGTCTCTGCCCCATAGCCCACATATATAATAGCTCTCCCCTAAACCATCCCCAGCCAACGGCCCCCTTCACACAGGGAGTTACTTCTGCTGTGGAAGAGAGGAGGCAGGACAGGGTTAACCTCACACAGTGTTCCTTCAGGCCCCCAGAGAGGCTGGGGTTTTGTTTTCCTGGCTAAGCGAGGGGATCTGGGGCACGTATTGTAACTGGAACTGTAGACCTTTCTGGTGTTACCAGCCTCTTTTGGGTTTGAGGGAAAGCCTGGAGCAGGAGGGAGAATGCAGACTTGGAAAGAAGCGAGTGGCTGATACATGCACAAGGTAAAGCCAAATGTCCTCCATTTTCCCGAAGCCCCCTGAGAGCTTAGGGGTCTCCGAGGCGCCCAGCCTCCCTCCCAGCCCTCCTGCCCCCTCCCCGCAGCCTGGCCACATCTTTCAGCTCTGCCGTGTCAGCCTTTCCCTTGACGCCAGGTGTCTGTCCCTGTCCACAGCGCCGAGAGGAGCGGGAACAGAAAAGGGGGCAGGAGTCCCCTGGCTTTCGAGGTGCCCGGTCTTGATCCCCCAAAGCCTGCGGGGGGCTCGGACGATCCCCTGCCCTTCCCCTCCCCCTGCCCTGCAGAGGCTCTGGATGATGCCGTACTCCTGCCATGTGCTGCCGCCGCCGCTACTGCTGCTCGTAGCTTAGTCGAGCGTGTCTCCGGCTGCAAACTCCGCCAAACAAGACTGCATCTTCCTCCAGGGAAGGATACCCAGTAAGTACCAGCCGGAGCCTGCCCCCTCCCTAGGGCACCCCGCCACCGCCTCTTACAAAGGGACTCGCAGCCTCTTCCCCTCGTTTCCTCTCCCCACCCCCTTTTTAAACCAGTGCAGAGGGGCTCCGTGAATTCCCTCCAAAGCTATAGGGTGGCTCCCTCCTCCTCCTCCTCCTCCGTCTCCTCTTCCTGCTCCGGCTCTCCCCGGCGAGCCAGGCGGCTGCTGCTGCATTGAGACGGGGTGGTCCCCAGCCTCGCCCCAGCTATGCCGCTGCGGCTTGCCCCCCGTGGCTGACTTTTGTTACCCCTCTAGTGCCCGGGGCTGACCTGAGGTGGGCTCATTTTTGGGGGTGGCGAGGCTAGAGAGTGTGTGCGCGTGTGGGAGGTGTCCCTGGAGGTGTGGGGGTGCTGGCCGACTCCCCCAAGCCCTCGGGCTCGCCAGCGCGGGTGCCCCTCAGGGTGGGCGCAGCAGAGGGGCCGGGCTGCAGCGGGGACCCCGCCACCCTGACATCTGCAGGTGGACTGGGCGAGCCAGTTGTGGGAGCCTCCCCGGGAGCCAGCAGCACCCCGGTCCCGCTGCCCATCTCAGCCTGCTACGTTACCGCCCTCCCCATCCACCCCTACCCACCCTGACCCTCTCCAGTCCTCACTCCATCCCTTCTCCCCCCCCTTCTCTGCTGGGGTGCCCGCACCCCTCCTCACCTCTCCGTACAAACCCATCCACTCCACTCCCCGCCCCTCCCCACCTTCTTTGATTTATTTGTGTATTTCTTTCCTTGGCAACCACCAGTTCCCCTCAGTCAAACAGCGCAGGCTCCCTATAATTTGAAATTAATTTGTTTGACTGCAGCATTGAGACAGGAAGGTTGGGAATTTATTTAATTCTTTTTCCTCCCTGTGCAAAAAGGAAGCGATGAAATTTCCAATCGAGACTCCAAGAAAACAGGTGAACTGGGATCCTCAAGGTTGGTGATTCTCTATTACTATCATTACTATAATAATAACATTATTATTCCTTGTGTCTAGTGACTCGTAGGAGACTATTTGACTTCAAATGGGAGGAGACGTTGGATGCTTGTCTGCTTCCCATGTGCACGGCTCAGTCTTTCTTGCTCAGTCCTAGCAGTGTGTTAGAAAATGCTCTTCAGATGTGGGGCTGGGTGGGTGCGTGGGTAAAACCTCTTCTGGGTGTAAGTTTTATAGTTCTATATTTGATATCTCTCTTCCTCCCTTCCCCCTCCCTTTTTCTTGAGTATTTCCATGGAAAACTTGCCTGGGATGGCAGTGATCCTTGGCTCACAGCATTGCTTGTTTTATCTGTAGCTCCTTTGTTGTTTCTAGTGATCATTGTCTCTGCTAAATGGGTGGTACAGGAGTGGACACAGATGTGACTGCTTGCTCAGGGCTCCTGGATGGCAAATGTTTGTTGGCAAGCAACTGTAGCAAAATGCTGCTGCAGTATAACTCATAGTGTAGACGGTATAAAAGGCACATTAAATAATGGAGCCCAAAGGGTCTCTTTATTCTGTCCTGTTGCCAATTGATCAGCCCAAGTGGATAGTTTGATTGTAGTTAGGTTTGGAGTCTGCCTTGGGGAGTGTGTGTGATGGTGGAAGATTTACGCCAGTGCAGTGGTTTTCACTAAAATGATCCAAGCAGTGTTTTAAAATAAGCCATAATGAAATGCTCTCCTTTGCTGGCATGGGGAGGAGGTTTATATGCAACCTACAGAAGTGACTGAAAAAAACCCTACTGGTAATGTGTATACTGGTGTGTCATATCTCTGTGCATCGGTACAAGAGCAGAGCAACTTGAAGCCATATGCTCAGGTTTGCAGCAGAACTGCTGGCAGCCAGTCACTGTACAGCAGTGCTTGCAGGAAGCATGAAGTGATAGCAGGGGCTTTGATTATTCCTCTTTATTCTGCAGGTTTGGTTTTAGTGGTCAATTTGTCTGTCGTCCTCTGTGCCCTCATGTCTACAAAATGAAATGCTAGAAACAGTTTCTCCTGGTGTAGAAGGATTACAGCAGAACAGACATCTTTCTGCTGAGCAGATCTGATGTGCTGTTTGAATTGTATACACAATTAAGCTTTAGTTTAAGCTTTACTACATCTTTAATTAGGTGAAGGCTGAAATTGACACATCATCGTTCTCCACCCCAAGCTTCACAGTTTCACATGGATAGTAGTGCTGACAGAGATTTGGCTGTTTTAATAACAGTATATTCCTCATTCTAGGGTCACAATTCTGTGTGGTGAAAACTTGCTTTTCCCTGGTACTTTTCTGAAGGTGTGTTCGCTGTTGCTTCATTTTAATTCATTTTATGTATTGCAAAAAGTCCTTTTAATGCAAAAAGCCCTTCCCTCCCTTCCCCTGACAAGGCATGCAGGAGGCTGTACTGATGGCATTCTGTATGCAGCTCCTTTGCTTGGCAATCAGCTTTAAAGTAAATGGATCCAACAGGTGGTTGGTTTCAATTACAAATGTATCCAAAACCATAGAGTACCGTAACAGGTAAAAGACCACAAATCCAGCAGGTTTCCTCTGTGCCAAGCTGAATTCCTGCTAAGGACTGCAGAATTCTACCTGTTATTTCCCCTCAGTGTATTGACTTCATTAGCCAGACAGCAAGGATGCTAATGTATCACAAGGGAGGAAGCACAAAAAGTTAATTTCTATTTCTCAAAGCGACTTAGGAAATAGATAAAATTTGGTGGAGTGGAAAAAGGTAAATTGGTAAGGAAAAGTTTTCAAGGCCCAATCTTGTAACCAACAGAGGAACAATGCAATGACAACGTACTCACGTAGACCCAACTGAAGAATTACTGGTATGGGTAGAAGGCAAGATAGATCAGAGTTCCATTCTTTTTGAAATGAAAATATATTTATCTAGATAGAAATGTTAGCAAAGATCTTCACAAAATCACTTCGAGCCCCCAAATTAATTTGATTTGCAGTCACATATGTAGTCTGTTTTCTGCACGTATGTGTAAAGAATGATATGTTTTTCATTCTCTCTGGTATCCTTGGAGTTAAGAATTGAAGCAGCTTTTCTCAGAGATGAAGATCAACATGTAGGAAGCTGGTGGAGCAAGGATACGAAGAGTCCTGAGTATTCAAAGCAGATCTCAGGTCCTGTTGGGGAAGACAGCAGGCCTGCCGGCGGCCTAGCTCTCTTCACCCAAGATTTAGGCCCTGACAATATCCTCCTGTTCCCATGAGACAGGAAAAGTTCCTCATGCTGAGAGGATCCTAATAATCACATTCTCCAAACACAGCGGCCTTGATGACAGGGGTACAGGCTGCCCTGAACCAAGAAGCAGCTATGGGAAGGTACTTGGGAGTAACGGAACATGTTCAGAACCAGCCATAACAAGAGGGTCAAACAGCAGGTGTGCGGATGCTTTTAGGCATCAAAGGCAAACTAACGCTATTTAGCTATAAGATCTGTTTATCAGAACTCATTATAATCACCAATCAGTGGGTGTGAACAGTGTGTGTAACCAATGAGCAGTTCTTTAGCTTGCCACATTTGCAGTAACAAATGTATAGAATCTGTGTGATTTCACCCAATAAATGCCTTCACCTAGAATTCATATCGAATTGTGTGTTGCTCATCGCCGGTCTCCACAAGGTCCAGTGAACGTTCACGCACAGATACCAGGCTCGTTGCAGTGCATGTTGTATGATCGTGCCCTGTTCTGGTTGTCAGCTACAGAATGAGCGGTTTCCACAGTTTTGTCTAGTAGGAATTGTGCTAACTTGTGCTGACAGTACTTGAAATGTATCAATTATGTTTCTGGCAAGCAAGCTAGCAGTCCAAAGATGTGAGAGCTATGGTATCTCAAAGACTGTTTAGGTCTGAGTATTCCAGGCAGTATTTTCTAGAAACTATGCACATTTGTAAAGCACAGGGCTGTTGTGGGGATGTGGCTGCTTGGGACTGATGATGTTGCTGGTTTGAACCCAGGTCAGAAAGTCATTGAAATGAATTAATGCTCAAACTACATAAAGCTGACTGAACTATAAATATTTACATAGATAAACAGATTAGAGTCTGCTGGTAGCGTTCATCTGGCATAAAACTGGTATTCTCCATTCACATCAGCAAAGATGTGATATACTGTAGAAAGGCTTTGTGGAGAGAATATATTTAAAAGAATAGAAGTGAGATGAGGGATGGTGTCTGACAGACAGCTAACAGGAAGCTGATTTCTCAGTCATTAAACTGGAACGACCAGGGCATGGAGACTGAACTGTACTTTTATCTTGTTGACTAGTATCTTCATTTGTCTTAGCTGTAGGTTGTATCTGCGTGTTCCGTGTAAAAGCTGAATGTGTTTTCAAGATCAAACAAATATTTCATAAACCTGGAAGTATATAGGGTCCACATTCCTCCAGTGAAGTCCCCTATTATCCCAGGCAATCAGACTATATAATCCCATTAACAAACAGATCAGACACCACCCCAGAAGTCACTGGGACTTGTCTCTAATAATCAAATGCAAAATATGTCCTAGCATCTCATGTATATATATGTATTGATTAAAAACCATACTATTAAGATACAGTGAGTGAATGTGGTAAGAAGTGAGTAAAAGACCCAAGCAGGCACCTCGAGAATGCTTTAGAGAGAGTTGGATGCATTGAGTAGGAGCACAGGGTTTCACACTACCTGGCCTTACATTTTAACCAGCAAGCCTGCCATTTGTTACTGGTGCAGTCAGCATGGATATACATAATCATAAAACATTTGATCTGCCTATCACTGATTTTTGCTTCTCCGATGTGGTACAATCCAGGTAAAGCAAAACCAACTGAAATTAGTGAAAATGAGTCTTTTAGTTTCATACCTCATACAACTTCCCATCTATACTTTTCAGAATATACAATTAGGTTTAGAGCACCATACAAAGACATTAATTCTTATAACTGCTGTTCTAATCTCTCCTCTTTCCTGCATTCCTCCTGCTGCTTGTTAACACCCACCTGTTGTCTGTGCTTAAATTGGCTTGTAACATCTTTGCACATATATTTTTATACAGTGCCACAGTGGGTCCCTCATCCTGACTGAGACATGTGGATGTTACAGCAATACCATTTTTTTCCCATACAAATTATCTACTCTAAATTTTTGCTTCTTTGTAGAAAAGGATAGATGTGACTATTTCCAGTATGCTCAGAAATGATCCCCTTGTTCCACCCTTTGTGCCTGCATTGTCAAAGCCTTTTGAATTTCCAGGTAGAGGTTTTATCTCCACACTGACCTTTTAGAACTCTGAAGTTTTGCTACAAGTTCCTGCATCTTCGCAAAGTTATTGTTTGTGAAGGATGGCTCTCTGCAGTCTGGAACCCTAAAATCCGAGATTTATTACACTTACATTTATTGTGGGAGTTAGTGATCTGTGGGGAATTCAAGCTGTGGTTTAGAGTGTGGAGTTCCTCTCCAGATTTTGCCACTGACTTACTGTTTAACCATCAGCAAGCCACTTATCCTTTCTTTTCCTCCCTTTTTCCTTGACTGCAAAACAGCAATATTAATGCTCCCCTAATGCACAAGGGTGTTGTGAAATATAATTAACTTGTTTAGAGCAATCTAAGATCTGCTACTGAAAGAAGAGCATGTATTGCAATCAAATGCTACAACAATTAGGAGGAAGGAAAACAGCCTGTCATCATACACAGATCACATCAATTAAGAAATAAGGTTATCTCTGCACTTTACAATTAGAGGAAACTAGTATTACTGGCACTTCTTTACAGACAGTGAAAGCTCAATTGAGTTTCCTATTAGAAGTACCTAGAGACCTTTGATATTCCCTAGATGCTGCTCCAGAGGGACTTGTTTTCCTTAGGTCCTGTGTCACTTGCTATAGGACTTCTCACTTTACCTGAGACACCTCAAGTAGCACTGGACACCGATATGTGGGACAACTGGGCTGAATCTTAAATGCCTTCATGCAGGTATCATGTTTGGATCATTCCTGGTTGGTGAAATCTTCAGCTTCAGCTACTCAGTGTGAATTAAACCAATGCTGCCTGCAGAATGAAGGAAACTGCTGCTGCTCCTGCTTTTTTTCTGTCCTTTCATTCAAAGACGTCAATGCAGAAGGCTAACTTGATTATCAAGGCACTGATGGGTAGAATGAGGGGGTTCATTTCTGTCCTCTGTTTCAAGAAGATGTATGAAAAGAAGCAGAGTGTAACTGTTAAGCTAGACAATATCTTTCTGCAGTAGTAAATTAGTTGGTAGCTCAGTGTAAGATGACTGCTATGGAAAGCTATCATGCCTAAAAAAGTAGGTCTTAGCCCGGCAAATGTCCCGTGGTCAGCAGGGTACTAACCATGTGCTAACTGTGTCACAAAACTGTATTGGCTACTGACCCATCTGATAGACCAAGGACTCTGTGATGCCTACTAAGTAGGGGTTGCAGAAGAACCATAGGAGTTTTATTTTAAAGAGAGATTTGAAAGAGAGCAGACGTTGGATAAACAAGACAACACTCCTGGCAGTGCGTAGTGCAGGTGCAATAGTGCCAAATACAGTCAGGTGGAAAATGTGAAGGGTTTGGAAAACAAAAGAGAATGAAGAAATCAGAACTTTGCTAAAGGCTGTACAGAGCCTGCAGGAGAGGCAGATCAATTCTGTGCATCCTAATGTGTGAAGAGATGGGAAGATGCGACAGCATTAGCAGGAGATGAAGAAAAACAGCAGAGAGCTATTAGTTTCATCATTGTTGTCTTTAGGATGTCTTGGAAATGGAAAAACTAAGGATGTAGAAATGTAAAATTAGTAATTAAGAAGTGGCAGAGTGAAAGACCAGCAGCTTCCTTAGGAACAGTGAGGAAAGACTGAACTCCAGGCAAGGTAAGAAGGATGAAGGTTAAGGGTATCATTAAGATGTCATCTGTACTGTGAGAAAAAAATGGAATGGAAAGAATCAAAGGCAATATGAAGCTGTAAGTCAAAGACAGGCAGAGCAGTAGAATTGTCAGCAGTGGGAGAGGTTAAGACAGAATTATTATTTCAGTGAAGAATACTAATGCTATTTTTTGCCACATAGGTACAAGAATAATCCATTAATAGGCTTTTGGACTGAAAAGTCCCGTGGGCAACTCCTGAAAGCTGATGCTACCTGGAGTGATGGAGTTTGCTTTTGGGAGAAAGATACATGATATAAGTTGTAATTGAGTAGGCTTTAGTTCAGCTTTTGGTGTTTATGTGGATTTATATAGCTAGCCTGTGGGCTATATCAGCTTCAGACAGAAGTGTGCATATATATATGGTGATACAGTCTAATTCTTACTCTCTTATTTAATCCAGAGCTAGGAATTTTACTGCTCACTTCAGTGCAGACAACATGAGATTCTTAATTTTAGTAGTATCAGAACTCTGTTGTCCCCACAGGCTTTACTGAGTTAAAAGTAAAGGAGTGCCTGGAATCATGGAGGGAAGAGAGGCTCAAGGTGTTGTGTTCTGAACAGGGGAAGTACCTGGAGTGAAGTGGGGAGGGAACAATGAGGAGGTCAAGATAACAAGGGGTAACAAACACACTAGTATTCAACAGGTAGAGTATTACAGAATTCAGTGTGATAGGAATTCCATAACCTTTATTTTGTAATAATCTCAGTGTAACAGCAAAAGCCAAAGCAGAGAATAGAAATGCTGACCTGTTATTTGTTTTATAGCATATTTATGTAAAAGAAGTGACCTTCAGCAAAAGGCTAAATACCACCTATGTTAATACCTTCTTTACAGCGATGCCTCTGCCTCTTGCTTTCTGTAACAAATTAAAAACATCCTGGGACCTGGCCTTTGTCAGACAGAAGCTGCTCATATTCTGCTTCCTAAGACACTGGTTATACTTCTGTTGTTTGTCTGTAAAGCATGTCTATGAAAAACATTTTAACTCTAATGGAAAATGTGCCTCAAGATTCACTGGTTACCCCAAAAAGACAGAACAAGTGAGAACCACACATATCCTACACCTTTGTACTTCAGGGTGGTAGTACCAATCCTCTTGGGTCCATGGACCATTGTTATTCTCCCAACATACTTTCTGGGATGCTCTTCACTGTTGCAGTCAAACATTAACTCAGATTATTTAAACAAAACAATGTTTCAAAATCTCTTCCTGTGTTAATGAACCACAGAATTCAGGGGATGTTTCCATGGTGGGGGAATGCTGAGACAAGATTTCAGCTTTCATCTTTAACTGCTAGTACAATTCTTGTGCTATTACAGATCTTCCTATTGCAAAGTGTCTCAAATGCATGTATTATGATGCATTGTTCAGATTTCCCAAAATATAAAACATAAGAGATCACTGGTGAGATTTTTAGGTTAGAGTAAGAATTTCAGTGTGGGTACATCTTAGTGTTGGAAGTGGAAATGAGAGTCAGTAAGGTGATAGTATCTGTTACCAAAACCTGTATAGAGAGGAAACAGAATACACAAGTCTGGTTTAATTTTATTTTTTCTTACATGGAAAGGGAACATCCTGCTGAAAGCTAGGATTGTGACAAGGGGTATGACATATGAAGTATATGAAAGGGATAGAAACTTGTTGCACTTAGGATCTGGAGTCCTGAATAGGGGCAGGGATCAGCTGCAAAGTCTGGGTGGTTTCAATTTTTTGTTCAAAGTCCAAACATAGTTAGGTCTAGTATTTTGTTTGCATTTACTATTTGAAATTTTAGAGGGCATTTGTAAAGAAATAAAGACCTAACAAGGAAAGCTGAAGGTAATCTAAATTACAGAAGAATGGACCCAAAGTGTCACAGGGCCAGAGATGCAGAAAGTGCAGAATTAAGAGTGTAAGGCTGAAAATGCTCTGAAAAACAAAAAGGGTGGATATAAAGACAAGTTTGTCTGTCTCTAACTAGAATCCACTGTTTTCAAGCATGTGATGTTTTTTCTACCTTTTAGAAGTAAGCACATAACCTAGGGTATATTATGAAACCAAAAAAAGCAGCTTCTTTATGTTCTTTATTGGTTCCTAAGGCATGTATCAGGGTCATCCTTTCTGAGCAAAACTAAAGGACAGTATAAATGCTCAGATGGACATAGTCCCAAATATCTTAATCTCATTAATTGAGTATCTTTAATGGATGATCTGTTTATTTGGCTGGTCCTCACTGCAGCAATGTGCTTATGTTTCTTCTGTTCCTTACTTCTGCCCCCAAAGTGATGGTTTCCATAGATCTTGAAATGGCTTCAGTTCTCTGTCGTTCTGATAATCCGTAGGTTATGCATGACTGCATGACTGTTGTTTGCTGGAGACAATAGACTTATTAGCTAGCAGGAGATAACAAAAGTTAGTGCCCTAAAAAACATCTTACAGAGCAGTACAAGTTATTTTGGTCTCACTATCCTACAGAATCATCCCAGTGCTTAAAGCGTCAGGCTTTGAGTATCTAGATTTGTTAGAGCCATATGTTGATCTCAGCAGGACTGACTCATCTTTTCTTCCCTGGGAAGCAAAAAACAACATGTTACTGACTTTACTGGATGAGGATTTTGGATTTTGGCACTTTAAACTTGTGCCACAGAGATTCTTAAGATTCAGTGATACGCTGTTAAGGAGTGCTCGGATTATTTCTCTCTTACTTGATACTGCAATATAGTACCATCCTGATTTGAAAACAGCAAATACATACTGACAGCTTGTCCAGGGCTTTTATCCTCTCAGATTTCAGCTTTTCATTTTAAAGAAACAAAAGGCAGTCACTAGCTACTATGTGTGAAAAGCCTCAGTGATGAAAGAAATGGTATTGCAGGAACTCCCAGCTGAAATGAAGCAAGCAGCTCATACATCTCAAAAGACATTCCTGTAGGTTAGCTCAGATACATCACTGATTACTTAAATGTTAAGACAGCTAAGTAGTTTGGATTGCAGGAGAAATGGTTATGCAGAGAGTCTTTGGGTAGCAGCAATCTGTTTGCTGCAGAAACAACACTAGGGCCACCTCTTCATGATGCTACGACCACCATACGGATTTGCCTTCATGAGAGAGAGGGTTCATTACTGGGTTACAATCATATACACACATGTAAGCTTGAGACCTGATTTTCTCATTGCTACAGACATCATTTTTTATTCTGTTTTCTAAACCCAGGCTTCTGCTGCCCTTCAAGGGACTGGAAGGGATCTGAGACATTTGCATAGGCCTGGTGTGTGTGATAGTGGACTTAAGAAAAATCTCTGCCCTTCTGGACCAGCAGCTTAATGCCATTAGGATATCTAGAACCTCTCCCTTGGTGCTATGCAATATGGCTGGGCAGCTGAATTACCCTATTTGAGTGTGACTTAGTTGGATAATAAAACACCTAAATACAGGTAGGTGTCTGCAATGCAGAAGTATTCTAAGTTTCTAAGGACCTGCTGTGGTTAGGGGAGATAGAGTCAAATATGCTTTGTGGAGCCTGGAGAACTCAGTGGGTGTCTGGTTTATGGCCAGTAGAATAATTTTCCAGGCTGCACTGACCAATTTGACCACATCTGTATTTACTCTAATGGGTTCTATTCCAAGTTACAGCAAAGGAAATAAAAGAAAAAGGGTTGTTGCAGCTCATAGGTTGAACTTCAGCTCAAATGGCTTTGGGTAGCATCTCACTAGGAGGATTTGCAGCAGGTATATACCGCTTTGTCCTGATGGATTCACTCTCAATTTGTGCATGCTCTGGAGTTACAAGAAGACACACTGTCATCACAGAATTCTAGGGATTGGAAGGGACCTCCAGAGATCATCAGGTCCAGCCCCCCTGCCAAAGCAGGATCCCCCCTGCCTGCAGGTTCATGGTTAGTGCAGCTCTGCTGAAAGTTACACAAACCCCACTTTAAGCTTGGCATTCTTAGCACTGATTTCATTTGTTTTCACCAGCTCTGAGTGCAGGGGAATGAGTTCATATCCACCTGCTATGCACTGTGCAGGCATACTTTTGCTTAGGTTGGAGCTTAATTGTGGGCAAAACTGATCTTAAATCTGATCTGTGAATGCATGTAGGGACACACCAGTGATGCAGTATAGCAACACTGTGAAGTACTGTGAGATGTTGGAAGCTGTACCATATCAGCAGATGTCATCCTTGTGTAGCTATGAAGTTTTATCATAGTTCAAATTACAACTCTAGTTCTACAGTATTATCTGAATGGAAGCTGAGCATCAGGTAAGATTGTTCCACATGACTAAGGTACCCAAAATTATATACCACAGAGCAAACTCCAAGCCAGCTTTGTGCAGCCAGAATCAACCTGGCAGTGACCTGGGGCTCTGTGTGCCTGACCAGCCTCCTGTTCATCTGTTCTGTTTATTATACAGTGCTGTAAGCAGCATAATGGGGCTGAAGTCTCTTTAACCTACTTCCTTTTGCTTACCTGAGCTCTCTGACTCACAGTCACTTTCTAGGAATTGTTTTACATGGAGACTGGACAGGTAAATCATTCAGACTGTGACAGCTTTACTAGTGCAGCTTACACACCAAAAGTGTAAAGGAAAAATGTGCATGTTATAAAGAATTTAGAGTAGATAAAAATGGTGCTGCTGAACAAGTGCATTTCAAACAGCAACTTTCTCTTCCCTGTTAAAGATCTCTTCTCCACAGAGTAATTTTGTAATAGGTATCTTATATGTATAATTTTTCCTGTTTCAGAATAGGTTTTCAAACCTTTGAAAAGACTTCATTCACTTTAAGACTGTGACTGTGTACAGGAGGAGCTTAAGGCTGCTAAATAGACTGGATCCCTAGGAACTTAATGTAGTTCTAGTGAACTAAAAAATAGCTGAATTGATGTGCTCCTGATAAGATTTCTGACCACTGTCACATGGTCAAAGATCCACTTTTATTGCTATTGCCTAGCAAAATTGAGAAATTATCGCTTAATTAAAGTGGTGGGTCATTAATGAGATTTGCTTGAATTCAAAGTATTTTTCTATAGATTCCAATCTTTAGCCAGGTTGGGGAAGGCACCTCTAGACTGATGCAGAAAATCTTCCTGTTTTTACAGAGGAGCATTTAGTTATGGTCAGCAATGTGCATCCATAAGGACATCCCAAGGAATCTTTGAAGGGGAATGATCATTGCTGACACTATTCTTATCCTGGGGTTAGGATTAGGTTATATTGTGTGTGTTTTTCTGGCCTTATGCCTGTGTGACAGCTCTGTTCCTTGGCTGTTAACCTAGGAGAGTCCTGCAGGAGACATTGTACTGCCCCAGCTGAGTGATGTATTGGTGTCTCACAGCTCCAGTCGGTGGTGCTGCTGAAGTCCCCTTCGGTGACTGAAGTGATCAAGAGATTCCTTCGTCCTTCACTCCACTGTTAGGCTCTACCCCTGGCAGACAGCCCACATCAATCACATTTCAAATGTAGATTAAATAGCTTCCTGCCAGGAAGGCCAGCATGAATCTTTGCTTTGTTGTTTGTCTCCTCCACTTGCTTGTCTTTACCACTAGATTTCTGTCAATAAGAATGCTCTTCCCTTTGCACACAGCCTAAGTTGCAAGGCTTAAGTTTCCTTCACTGGTCAGTCTGACCACGAGACCATTGGCTGAGTATCTTTTGTGAATCCTTCAGATAGGATATTCAGAAGATTGCAGTCCAGCTGCTTTAGCAGAAGGGACACCAGGTTAAACCCTGACCCTACATCATCCTGTGAGTGCTTCGAAGCAGAATGCCTTGAACTCCTGTGCTGGGAGATTCAGAGTCTAAATGTTCCTGGAATCTTGGGAAACTTCCTGGTGAGGAAAAGATCAATGTGTTCCGTCCAATGGCATGCCATGGTGCAATGGGGGTTTTTTATTAGTCTTTAAAAAGATTAAGGATAAGCATCATGATCGCTCCTTCAAGCCTGTCTGTTGTTTATTGAAGGGTGAAGTCTGCAGAGAACCAGAGAGCAGCGATTTTCTTCCTTGGTAATTGTACTCAAGGCTTGTGAGATACTGACAAGAAAGCAGTTTTTCTATCTATTAGCTAGTAAAGAAAACCAATGGTACGTTCATCTCTTCTGACAGGAACTCTTTTTCACAAAGTTGCCTCTCTACTTTAAGATCTTGAGCCAAAAGCACTTGCTTCCTATTTGGCTCTTGACAGAGCAGAAACCTGCATGAACTATAAACTCCTAATTTTAGCAAAAGCAAGAAATGCTGATCTAATGCTGGGGAACCAAGTTTTAGCAGTGATCTATTGGTTTCAGTCTTATTTCAGAAAGGGAAAGGTGAGAATTTTTCTTGGGTTTCCCTGTATTCAGTTTCTCTATAAATAGCTTCATAAACCTGATGATAGCACTGCTGCCAGTGAATGTGTTGGAACAGAGTCACCAATCTTGAAGCAGGAGGGCTCTGTATTTGGGACTTGGCCCTGTCAATCACTTCTCATCTCCATGTAACTCTTCCTGCTCCTCACTGCAATGATCCTCTACTCTATTTTCTATCTTCTGATACATGAAGTTCATTGATGAGTCCCATCACATGGGAGCCTGTGCTTGGCTCCCAGCTCTGGGCTCAAGTGTCAGAGGCAACGGGGAGGGTAGCTGAGTGTGGAGTGGGTTGAGGACCTGAGCAGGGAGTTAGGAGTATGCTGCCTCCCACGCTGCCAGCATGGTTGGAGAGAAGTGAGGGACAAGAGCAGATGGATGGATTTGGAGGAGGGCAGGGTGGAAGAGAGGTCAGGAGAGAGAGAAAGCAAAGCAAGGGAAGCAAAATTTGAACTGCCCTCCAGCAGTGTGCAATCTCACTCCAGCACAAGACAAATCTGCCTCAAGTATTCGTCTGGACTTGGCAGCTCTGTAAGTAGTGCTACGAATGGTGTCAGTAGCAGTGCATCTTCATGTTAATGCCAGGAGGTGTTAGCTAGGAATGCCCTGAGGACTGCTGTCCTGAAGCCAAACCAGAAAGAAAAAAGGAAGATGCTTTCAGCTGTTCCTGGAGTTCACTCCCTGCCTTAGCACATCCATTCTTTTGACCAGCGAGCTGTCACGTCTGCCTTAGAAAAGTGCAGTGCCTGGGAGAGGGAGGAGGGAGGGGAAAGTATCCCAGCATCCCATGAGCGTGACTTTTGCAGAGGGTTTTTTAATGTCAGTGGGTAGGTTCTGGCTGATACCTGAGCAAGCCAGCCTTGGGCTTCACGTTGTTGTTTCCCTGCCATTTGCATAGCCTCAGCAGGCAGGAGCTCTCAGGCTGTGTTTGCAAGAGAGTAACTCCTGGGCAGCCCATTTTAGGTTTGTGGGCAGGCTCTGCCTGGGGTTCTGACAGCAGAGAGGCTGGGTCAGAATCTGGAAGTTCTTGTAAATAATCAGCAAGAGCAGCTTACACAGGGGTATTGTAGTTTTCTTTTATAACCAACAAAAGAAATGAGTCTGAGTTATGGCTGCCTATTAATCTTGTAGCAGACAGAGCAGCATTCTGTCATGTGTAGCAGAACAGAGCACATCCCCTAAAGAACTTAAACTTTGCTGATACACTGATGACAAATCACTGTGCCTGCTTGATGCGTGTATGACAAAGACCTTGTTTTAATCAAGTTCTGGAATTACTCTTGAATTTAATTAATTTTCTAACATCTCCGTGGCAGTGTTTACGTGAGACAAACCGTGAACTCATGCAGTATTGTTTCTCCTCAGTGTCACAGGAGTTTATCTATTATTTATGAAACGCTTTGAGATATTTAGCTAATCATGAAAGATTATTACAGGCTTGGCACAACTGATGCAAAGAGGAATGTTGAGATGTGTTTGACTACCTTATGCAGAAGGGGAAGGAAAGGATTTCAAGAGCATTTTCCTGCTGTGGGTCAGCACTAGAATATCAAGATGAATGATTTAGAATTATTCTTTTTAATACCCTTAACATTTCACCAGTCTGTTTACAGATCCTGGATGATGAATACAAGCCTATGACATCAGGCTGTTTTTCTTTGTTACCCTTCACTGATAGCTTTTCTTCTTGGGTCCATAGGGGTGTGCAGGCACGGATCGAAAACACTGACCTAAATGATTCCTGGCAGATGATTTTATGCCCTGTTCTTAGATACTTCCAATGAAGGCAATTTCAATATCTCAGTGACTATTCCCATGCTTAACTATCCTGGTAGCTAGACTTTGTCCTAATATATAATCCTCTACTTCCCTGGTACAGATTAATCAGTTATTTCTTGCCCTATTCTTAAGGGATCTAGGGAAGAATTCATCTCTGTCAGTCTCTTATTTCAATTTGTGAGACTACAATTCACATTTTCACACGTAGTTCAAGCAGCATTTTAATTTATATTCAGATAACACTTTGGAAAGTATGAACATTGAAGGGGGATGTTGAAAAGATGATGGTGTTGATAATCATTTTGCGTTCTGGACAAATGAATGACGTTTGAATATGTGGTGGAGTTTGATTTACTGCAGCTCAAGCCAAGATAAGAGATTAGTTAAAACTGTTTGAAGGAAGACTGGTATTTCTGATCTTTTTAAAATACAGATTCAGTGCTTGCCTTCTTTACTTTGCTAACTTATTGTCTCCTTCTATGTTCCTATCCTCGTAGCACTTGGTGGCAGTGAAGCCTGTCAGTATTTAGTCACCATTCCTGATTTTGGTGATAAGTGAAGCACAGTACGATGTTGAATAGAGCAGCCTTTTCTGTGCCATTTAGAATTTGCTTCTCTTTCCTATTAGCCTGAAGAAAGAAAAACATATCTTCATCTGCAGTGGTTGCTGACTGTATGCAGTAGTATGAAAGGTGGTGCAGAAACCAAAAATGGGCATAAAGTTAAAGAAATAAAGTGCAAATGGCTCATTTTGGAGAGATCTTAAAACATACAATCTGGGACTTCTACTCCAGCCTTCTTGTTTATTGTGTGATCTTGGTTTTTGTCTGGGTTATACCTAGGCAGTTGTATTCAGTGAGAGTTGAACGCTGCTGCCTGAGCTAGGCCAGCTCGAGGGAACTGTGAACTGGAACCTATCATCTGGTACATCACTGTTTTGAACCAGGTATGTCCTGCTAAGTGGCTAGGCCTGTAAACTGAAGCTCAACACTCTGCTAAGAAAGCTACCCAGCTTTTCTTGGCCAGAACCTGATTTCTGTAAAAATCTTAATGATAAGATTGATCAGTCTGCAAGAAGAAGCCTAGAAATATTTTTGAACTCCTCACATGGAAGATTAAGGAAAATTATTGTTGCCCAGAATCAGATTTTTCCAGAATGATTTGAAAGCAATGATATATGGTAATTATTACTCTTTGTAATACATTCAAGGCAGTGACACTGCTGTTCTAAACACCACTGATGTCAGGGACCCTGTTCTGAAGAGTTTGTTCTCCATGTAATAAGTAATTATAATATATAACTATTAAAAACTGATGTAGGGCTGGATTTGTTGCCATAGTGAGATTTTCTTGTTTTGGTTTTTTTTTTTTATGGTTAAGGGCACTGACATTTTGGTCCTGCAGACCAAAGCAGCCATTGTAAGGTTTTCCTTTTCCTGCTTTGAAAGCTCCTTGGGAGATGGATGCTTGAACTACCATTCTTCTGTGCTTTAAAGAATTTGCAATTAGAAATGTCAGCACCTTTCAGAAATACATTACATAGAAGAATGGTATTCAGTTCATCCTCTCTTTCCCATTTACTTTCTTGACTAAAATTCATTAAATTCCACTCTGCTCTGGTGAGACCCTGCCTGGAGTACTGCATTCAGCTCTGGGCTCCCCAAGTACAGCAAAGACATGGAGCTCTTGGTGCAAGTCCAGAAGAAGGCCACAAGAATGATCAGAGGACAGAAGCTCCTCTCCTATGAAGGCAGGCTGAGAGATTTGGGCTTGTTCAGCCTGGAGAAGAGAAGGTTCTAGGGAGACCTTACTGGAGCCTACAAAAAAGCTGAATTAGGACTGTTTACAAAGGCATGAAGTGATAGGAGGTAATGGCTTGAAGTTGAAAGAGGGTAGATTTAGATGAGATATTAGGAAGAAATTCTTTACTCTGAGGGCAGTGAGGCACTGGAAGAGGTTACCCAGAGAAGCTGTGGATCCCCTCTCCCTGGCAGTGTTCAAGGCTGGGTTGGATGGGGCCTTGGGCAACCTGGTCTAGAGGAGGGTGTCCTTGCCCATGGCAGAGGGTTGGAACTGGATGATCTCTGAGGTCCTTTACAATCCAGGCCATTCTTAATTCTATGAAAATTCAATTCCCTTATACATACTTCTTTTCTATCTCTTTAGAGGGGGGGATCTAGGTTCAGAATTGTTATAGTGGAATGACAGGATACCAAAGAGTCTTTAAATAGCCTCACAAAATCCATTGAAAACAAAGAGAAGGGCCATGGCATAGCTCCAGGGAATGGTAATTGCACAGACTTTTAAGTCTTTTACACACTTGTTAAACTAATCACAAGTGGATTAATAAGGAACCCAACCAGTCAAGTTTACCCAGCACCCAATTTCTAGCCATTTACCATCTGTAAGCAGATTGTGATTTTCTGATATTTTTAAAAATTGTCAGTAAAGAGCTATCACATTGTATTGCTACTTTTCCTTTATTGGTTAAGAGTGCATGCACTTCCTGCCAGCATGAAATATGTCATGAATTTGACATTCAGCCTTATGTGAAAATGTATGCTGTTAACATCTACTTTCTTAAGCATATATAGAAAATTAGGGAAGTGCTTGTATGTGAGAAGGAAAAATAAGAGTGAAAGATGATAAAAAGGGAAAAAAAGCAAATCCACTCAACAGGAAAAATGAAAGTTTTTGTTCCATATTGACCCAACTCCAGTAGAGAGTGACAAAAAAGCATTGTTGTTGGAAGGCTGCTGGATCTCTGTAGTGACTCATGTTCATCACTGTAGGTTATGCCCTGATCTATACATTGATATTCTTAGGGCATGATTATAATGGGTTGATGACTTTTTTTCCAAAATCCATATGAACTCTGTGACTGGGGAGACTGAAAGGAAAAACAGTGCTGAGCAACCCAGTCTGAGTTGTATTCTCATCTCTGTGGTCTGTGTGCAATCTGGTGGTGGGTTGACCTTGGCTGGCTGCCACGTTCCCACCCAGCCACTCTCTCATTCCTCCTCCTCAAGAGAGGGGGAGAAAATGAAATCAAAAACCTTGTGGATCAAGGTAAAGACAAGGAGATCACTTAATTACCATCATGGGCAAAACAGAATTGGGGAACATTAATTTAATTTATTGTCCAATAAAATGTATTTGGGTGCTAAGAAAAGAAGACAAAGATTAAAATACCTCTCCCTCTGTTACTTTTTTCCTAAGCCCAACTCTTCACTCCTTTGTGCCTCATCTTCCTCCTTCCCCATGGGAAAGTTGTGGTGAGTTCAGAGCAGATCCTCTAGGCTGCACCTTCCTGCAGCACTTTTCTCTTGCTCCAGCATGGCTCCTTCCTGTGGGCTACAGTCCTTTACGATAAACCTGCTCCAGCATGGTCTCTCCATGAGCAGCAGTGCTTCCAGAAATACCAACCTACTCTGGGGTCTCCCACATGCTCTGGTGTGGTCCTCTCCATGGTCTGTAGGAAAATACTTCCTTCACGGTTGTCTCTTCCAAAACTTGCACAGGCTACAGAAGAGTATCTCCTACAAGTCCTGGAGCACCTGTTTCTCCTTCAGTGACCTTGGTGTCTTCAGGATTGTTTCCCATACCTTTTTATCTCGTTCCTTGCTGCTTGCACAACAACTTTCTGAATTATGCTTTCACAGAGGTGCTGCCAGCTTCGTTGATGGGTTCAGCAGTGTCCTGCAGTGGGTCTGTTGGAGTCAGCAGGAACTGGCTGTATCCCAGCATGGGGCAGGCCCTCACCTTCTCCCACTGTAGATCACCACCATAGCCACCCTGCTTTCAACACCTTGCCATCTAAACCAAATACATTGTCACTGGAGACCAGTTAGCCGGGTACTTGGTTTCAGTCAGCTACTTGCTACAGAACTAAATGTAAGCAGCAATACTCTGGTAGTTTGGACAACAGAAATTGGAGGAGATTCCCATGATGTTTGTCCTTTGGAAAAAAATGCTATCAGATAGGAGTGAGAGTGGCCTTCAGTAGAAGGCAGGATTCACTCTGATGACTTACTGCATAACTAAATTTCTTGTCTGCCACTAGAGAAGCTCCCAGGAACAGAAAAGAGGTTTAAGTTCCACTTAGTTCTGACCTCCAGTGCACGAGCATCACCGCTGTGTGAAGGCACTCATAGCTGGGAAGCTGTGTCTACAGAAGAAGATACCTTACCTCAGACCACACTGATTTCTTAGTTTCTGCCATGTTCCAGTTTAGGCTGTTTAAGATTCTTTATTTTTGCCTAAAATGTAGTTTTCTAATGAAGAAGGAAAGCTGGATTATAAACAGGGGTGGGGTTTTTTTGTTTTCTTGTAACAACTGCATTCCAAATCAATTAAGCAGTTGGAGTATTCCAAGAGCTATTAATTAGTATATATTCAATTATAACTGATGAAGCAGAATTATGTAGATTTTTTTTTTTTGAAACTTACTGAGAATCGTAATTTCAAGAACTAGCTGGGACTATATGAAAAATGATACAAAAATTGCAGAATCCTTTTTGTATGACATTTTCCCCAAAGCTGCTGCCAGGGATGGCAAAGCAATGGTTAGACATAATTCCCTCTGGTACATGTTACTGACATTTCTCTCACCAACAGAGAGAACTCTACATCTGAACTTCTGTTCTGTTTCACTAGCATCATCCTGTAGCAGGCAGCAAGCAGTGACTTGGTTCTTCACACAGTTTTGTAACCTTACCTTTTCCCCACCCCAGTTTGGGAAAGGAGCAATTGGAAGCCATCAGTGCTACGTTCTTCCTAACAGCACATTCAGTCTTTCTGGTTTAATGCACGTTGCCCTCTCTGCCTTTACCTGTCTGTTTCCATACTCTGTCGAACGCTGTGCCGCTGATGGCAGCATTTGCAGCAGGCTGCTGAGATAGATGTTGCTGAAGTCAGCAGCACTAATACTGCATTACAGAATCCACTTCATAGAATCACAGAATGGCATGGGTTGGAAAGGACCCCAAGGATCATAGAGCTCCAACCCCCCTGCCACGGGCAGGGACACCAACCTCAGGCCTGGAGCTACACAAGGTTGCCCAGGGCCCCATCCAACCTGGCCTTGAACACCTCCAGGGATGGGGCATCCACCCCCTCTCTGGGCAGCCTGTTCCAGCCCCTCACCACTCTCTCTGGAAAGAACTTCCCCCTGAGATCTAATCTAAACCTTCCTTCCTTTAGTTTTAATCCATCCCCCTTGTCCTGCCATTGTCTATCCTTTTAAAAAGCTGATTCCCCTCCTGTTCCTCTGCTCCCTTCAGGGACTGGAAGGCTGCAATGAGGTCCCCCCACAGCCTTCTCTTCTCCAGGCTGAACCAGCCCAGCTCCCCCAGCCTCTCTTCATAGGGGAGCTGCTCCAGCCCTCTTCACTTCAGGGAAAACAATGTTAGGTTTAACCAGTGGGGTCCCTCTGCAGTGCAGAGCTGTGTGCTGGAAGGCACGCTGTGCATTTTCCAAACAAACAGTATGTCAAGCTTTGCTTTCACCAGCAATAAATGCAATAGTGATGCCTCCCACTTCAATGGCAACTTGCAGCAAAATGCTGTACAAACAGTAGGGTGAAATTACCCTTGTGGGGCAGGCTGGTGATGATTTTCACTGCTTGAGTCGTGTGGGTGAACACCTTGAGGGTATGCAGAGGGACCAAGGCCAAACTGGTGTAAAAGATGTTAGCACTGAGAGCAGTCTCCTTGATCCCTGGCTGTATGGAATCCATGGTCCCCAGACAGCAGTGCTTATTATTATGCCTCAGCCCAGAACAACAGCCACAGGGATACTAGTGTTCTGCCCCATGTGTAATCGTAGCCTGCAGGCAGGATTTTGTCTCCCATTTCTTGATCACAGCTGAAATGTCACCTGTTAATTAGCCCACATCATGCAAAGATGCTGCACAAACACAAAGGCAGACACAATCATTGTCTACTGGGATTTTTGCTCTAAAAGCCAGACTTTCTAAACCAGCGTCAGGTTTTTGAGTGCCCAGTGTGTAAAAATCCAACAGTCATTGTGTTGGTTGAATGGATGCTCTCTCCTTTACAAAACCTGTAAAAAACCCCACAACAGACAGAGATGAAGAATGGGGGTGGGGAGGGCAGTGGAATAGCAAGCAAAGCAGGTGGTGGAAATGATTAGCTGTGCCCTCATAATGCAGAATTTTAATGGCTTAATGATTTTTTGGTTAGACATGGACAGAAACTTCCGTGTTTAATTACCTCTGTCATGCATACAGCAATCACCCACTTCCTGTTGAACATACAAATTTCCTTCATCCGTAAACCTGTAAGCTCTTTCTGGTTTTGACAAATTCATGAGAAGCTCGTATCAGTGATAGCTTAAAGCACTGATGGTCTCAGCTCTTCCTCCAACATGCACCTTATCCTTGCTGTGACTTCCAGGCACAGACCTCCTGACTTAACCCAAGCAGCCAGTAGCTGAAATCACTTGGGGGAGTCTGTGGGAAGGGTGTGAGATGGAAGCAAATGCTAGCTACTTGTATTCCCCAGGAACTTCTGTTTGGAGACGAGCCAGAGCCTTGGAGTGCAAGATCGTATGTTATCCACTGGTAGGCTGCTCGTCTTCCTGCTATCCACACTACTCAATAGGAAGCTGTTTGATGTTAACTTCAGTGTGTGGCCATTTCAGAGGAAGGGTGGAGGAATTCAAACAACTAGAATACTCTGTCCAGTGAAAATGAAATAAATGAGGTGCCTGCAAGGACACTAAACCAGTTATGGCTAGTGGAGTCTTTTCATCCCTGGTCCTTTACAATCCATTTTAGACAAGGTCAATCCAGGTACTTTAGTGACAAGGAAGCTGTAGTGGACTTGGCTAGCACCTCCCAGACATTTCCACGCTGTGGTACTCCAGGTCTCTGCTTTGTAACTTTATACACTTTACAAAAGATCATATTTCTAAATTACTTCAGGAGATAATGCTGGCCTATTAAGCAGCACTGCAGGAAGGATGTACAAGTGATGATAACCCAGTGTAGGATCTTATGAAAGCTGTAGGGAGGATGATTTGCTCATGAATTTTCCCAGTGACACAGGACTGCATGATCAGATTGCGTTATAATTCAGACTAAACTTCTAGTTTTAAGACAAAGGTAGGGAAGACTCCACAGGAAATTTTGAGTGCTTGACTATGTAAAAGTTTGAAGAAAGCATAATTTCCTTTCTTTCAAAATACCTCCCATCATATTATGTGGATTTTTGGGAAGCATACCAGTACTCACTTTCAGAGGCACATGAAAGAACCTTTTTACTTGATCTGAAAGTACTTTGTTGTCTTCCTTGGATGAACCCACTAAAATGGGATTTTTTGATCAATTCATGTTAAACTTAAAGCCAACACTGGCTTTATGAATGCATAAGTGTATATGACCTCGATCTAGTGGTGTGCTGAATCCTGTGAAAGCCACACTTGCATCAGATGTGTCAAGAATACTCTCTTGTAGTCTCATTAAAATGTACATGAGCCAGCAGTGTGCTCTTGTAGATGGAAGACCAATGGTATCCTGGGCTCCATGAGCAGAGGGGTGGCAGCAGGGACAGGGAGGGGATTGTCCCTCTCTACTCTGCCCTCGTGAGGCCCCAGCTGGAGTCCTGTGTCCAGAGCTGGGGCCCCAGTACAAGAAAGATGTGGAACTGTTGGAGAGGGTTCAGAGGAGCCACGAAGATGATCAGAGGGCTGGAGCAGCTCCCCTATGAAGAGAGGCTGGGGGAGCTGGGCTGGTTCAGCCTGGAGAAGAGAAGGCTGCGGGGGGACCTCATTGCAGCCTTCCAGTCCCTGAAGGGAGCAGAGACACAGGAGGGGAATCAGCTTGTTAAAAGGGCAGACAATGGCAGGACAAGGGGGATGGATTAAAACTAAAGGAAGGAAGGGTTAGATTAGATCTTAGGGGGAAGTTTTTTACAGAGAGAGTGGTGAGGGGCTGGAACAGGCTGCCCAGAGAGGGGGTGGGTGCCCCATCCCTGGAGGTGTTCAAGGCCAGGTTGGATGGGGCCCTGGGCAACCTTGTATAGCTCCAGGCCTGAGGTTGGTGGCCCTGCCTGTGTCAGGGGGGTTGGAGCTCTGTGATCCTTGGGGTGCCTTCCAACCCAGACCATTCTATGATTCTATGATACATATATTCCCACGTGCTCATGTAACACGGGAACATGGAAGAAAATAAAGTACTAAATAAGACACTCCATTAAACCTGACTTACATTTTTTCACAGGTAAAAATTGTGACAGCAATACCACAGAGGAGGGGATGTTAATTAAAAAAAAAAAAAAAGTGTTTGGTTTAAACCAGCTGAGAAACTCTCCTCTAAAGCCAGGTTTCTTCAGTAACTCCTGTGCTCTTGGCATATTGGGTAAGATAACTGCCAGGATATAGGTCAGTGTGGCAAAGCCATGCTTAACGTTTTCATAGTTAAAAGGCAGTTGAACATCCGCTCAGCATTCTGCCTCTTATTTGAAGCTGTCCTTCTGAGGCAGCTGTACTTTGAACCTCTCTGTCTGGAGATTTTCAGTTTAAATTAGGACTGTTTTCACGGATCATAACAGGTTTTATTTTAACAGATCATATCTAGTTCACCCTGCTGCTGTAAAGCAGGGCCAACCATGCCTAAATATTTCTGGCAAAAATGAGTCTAACTTGTTCTTAGAAATATCAGTCCCCTAAAGCAACACATACCTGCAGTACTAAAGGACAGTTTTTAACCTGAAGCAATGTCTTGTGGTGCATTGTTTCAGCAGCTTCAGTGTTTTATGTTGCAGTGCATTGCTTTAGAAAAGAATGTGTCAGTTGGAAGGAGCCTGTAACGGTCATCTAGTCCAACTGCCAACTGCTCCAGGACGTTAAGCTTTGCCCTATTCTTTGTGATGGCTGGTGAGTGAGAGTGTTAGTTTTCATCAATATTGCAGAAATCTCAGGTGCTGAAGCTCCTCACATGCCAGTGGGAGGTCTGGCTGTACTGTTTGTCAGTACATCGAGCGCAGGTAGTGCACTACTCTTGGAGGTGAACAACTGTGCAGATCCTGTTCAGTTACTTTATTTTGAAGCTTATACAAACAAACAGAAGCTTACCTTTGTTTTCCCACTGGCATCCTCTTACTGGGGTGAGGGCTGTGTCAAAATACTGGTGTGTTCATTTAAGGTTACCTGTTCCTTTGAGGTGACCTGTCTACTAATTTAGTGCATACATGTGGATGGAGATTCATAATTTTTTTTAGTGAGGCAGATTAAGTCTTCTTTGAATGATTTAACAAACATACATGTATGAGACTGTTCTGGGAAAAGCCTGTTCTGACAGCAGCTTGTTTTGAAAAAAACATGGATAAATAAAGCAGAGTTTGTTCTGCATTTATTGTAAACATAGCCTCTTCTTTTTTGCTCTACATTTGTCCTAAACTATAGTCTGAACTATCTCTACAAATCCAAGAATTGATGTACTCCTTCATTTTCTGAAACTGTTTGTATACTGCTGCACATTGTTGAATTGCCACCTTAGTCCACCTTTTCATTGTAGTAAAAATACTTGTTAAACTTCTGGAGGTTTATATAGCTTTTATTTTCATATGTTAGTTCAACAGTTTCACAGCCATGGATTCTCACAGGACACATGTTAGCAAAGCAAGCACTATTTCATCTTCTTTCTAGTTGGTGAAAGTATGGTTTAAAGGTGAATGGTAGCACTTTTCTGAGAGCACAGGTTTATGGATGGAAGGTTCCAGTTAGAAATTGGGACTGCTGACTTATGTGCTCAAGACGCTAACCCCACTCTTAATTGTCTTAAAAAGTGAGATAGCTGCTAGACAGAGTATACAGACTGTTTTTTTAATATCTAACTGCTGCTCAAAGTCCACCCTGAAATGTCTCCAGAGTATTATGTGCAATTGTCCTTCTGCATTAGCTTTGTAAGAAGACTATCTCTGTTTTACATCAGTTGCTCAACTAGCTACTTTAGTAGAGTCTTCCCCTGTATTAATTTATATCATGTAAAATACTTAAGGATCAACATTCCTACATACGCTTAGGGTAGCTATTACTAATAGCAAAAATTGAGAGACTTTAACACAGCTGTTCTTAGGAGGAGAGTGCTCTTTTCTTTTGGAGCAAAGCAAGCTGAGTGGAGTAATCCACTGAGCTGTTAAAATGACATAATATTTATAAGAATCTTTCAGATTCTCTACCCTGAACTTCCCATCTTGTTCTTAAATCAGTACAACACATTTTCCTTTGAAGAGAGAATCAAACAGGCCATGATTTTACTGGATAAATGGGGTTCTGCATCCTTCTGAAATTTTTGCATATGCAACTGGCCTGTCCAGTTCTAGAACATGTGAAGCCAACCCTTGAGGTGGCTTGTGTATGGATGGACAAAACACGCATGGAGCCCTGCAGAAGAGAGTTGCATCTATGTGAATCACGTGGTTTATATGGGAGTCTTGAAAACTGTATTTAGGAAAGTCAAGGTCATACTGTTAGGGACTTGGTTTTGAATAAGACTTTTCTACTTTGTGTTTCAGTGGCTGTTCCCTCACCAGTGCCAGCTTGTGAACCTGAGCCCAAACCTATCGGGCATTACCCAGCTCCACGACTCCCCGGTTCCTCCCGAGCCACTGTTGTTGCTACCATGGACGCCCCTTCTCAAGGTCTGCAGACAGTCATGAAGTGGAAAACGGTGGTGGCCATTTTTGTCGTTGTAGTGGTTTACCTGGTGACGGGAGGACTCGTCTTCCGTGCCCTGGAACAGCCCTTTGAAAGCAAACAGAAGAACACAATCGCGCTGGAGAAGGCTGACTTTCTTCGGGAGCATGTTTGTGTAACCCAGCTAGAGCTGGAGACACTCATTCAGGTAGGCCACGTGAAGAAGACAGTACTTCCTGGAAGTTATCATCAACAGCTTGGTGGTTTGTTGATCAGCTCAGTTGGTGAGGAGTAAAATTGTTCAGAGCCCTCACAACGGGCAGTGTGAAGAGCAGCATCTTTTCCAGTTATATTAAAGCCCAGAAAACAGAATCTAGGCATCCAAGACACTTTAAATACAAGTTCCAAGTATTCACTAGAAAAATGAAAATGTTTGCAAAGAAAATAAGAACTTAATACCCAGAAGAAAGTTTTGTGAGAGGTGACAGGTGCACAAGACATTTGCCCGTTGTCTTTGTAAATTTTGGAATGGTATTAAGTTCTTAATTCTTCCTCCAAAATGAAACACAGCAACAAGGAGAGCAAACAAAATGATAAGGGCAAATTTTGTAATAAATATTCAGCCAGGAATTCTGAAATTACTGTTATAGTAATTCACAGGTTTATTATTGATATGAATGGAATGATGTTGAAGTATGCAATTAAGACCAGAAAACCAAGTGGCACTTAAGAACTACAGAATTTCTGTCATGGTCTAGTATGTAAATCTTACAAATCAGTTTTGAAGGAAATAGATATGAAGTATATAGGGAGAAGGAAGTGGAAAATGGAATAACATGCAAGAAAGGTCTAACACGGATAAAGTTACCTTTCATATGTTAGAACTCTGGGCAAGGGAAATATTATGGATCTTCTAGGGTCTCATGTAGAAATCTATCAGCCTGAAAATAGAGATCAGCCAAGAAATGGGAGATACCTAAGGAATTAATTCCAAAGTTGAACTCCAGCTTTATATTTCAGACCTGAATTTGTGTCTGAGCCTTCCAAGGGCACCATGTGTTTCCCTCTGGGGTGTCACACAAGAGCTCTGTTGCTATTTGAAAGAACACAGAGCTATTCTCTGGATTCTTGAGTCCATTCACCCAAATGTGTTAGAAAACCCTTTCTACAGATGAATCAAAGTATAAACTTAGTATTTATTTTAAGAACCTCTTCCACTATTTCTCAATGTGATGATGGAAAAAGCATTCCCCTGTGTGTGAGCCTACATTCATTCAGTTTCTCCTCTACAGACATCATCCCATTGCTTAATTGACTCATCCTTGCCTACATGTGCAGACAGCAATACTCTTCCACCTCTCCAAAGCAAAACCAATTCTTTCTCTTTCTTTGCAGATAGATGTGAGCTCTCCCTGTTTGTGCTCTGTTCACAGAAGCCAGGCCAGTTCTGGGGCAGAAGCTGTGTCTCTTTGAACAGCCGAGTACTGTAGCTAAAGCTTCCTTCAGCAGGAAGCGGTATTGAGCTGATGTGGCCATACAGCTTTTGGGTCAGGGCTGGCTTGGATCATATCCTTCATGTCTCTGCAGAAGACAGGTGAACATGTTTGGCTGGCAGGGTGCATTCTGTTCAGGGATACTGGTTTAGGTGTGTTTCTCATGGCAGTGTTGCAGAGATCTGTATTATTTCCCTCAGTTCATTAGGTATAACGTGTGCTGGCTGGTTAGAAGATTTTTAAAAAATACTAAAAGCAAGAAGTTTGTATTCTCTTGGTGGGAATGTCACTATTAAAAGATATGCAAAATGCTTTCTTATTCCTAGTAGAAAGCAGAGCACATAGTAAGTGCAACAAACAAAGCACCTGAACAGGTTGGTAGACTCCTATATACACCTGAGGTTGGTGTCCCTGCCTGTGTCAGGGCGGTTGGAGCTCTGTGATCCTTGGGGTCCCTTCCAACCCATGCCATTCTATGATTCTATGATACTGCCTGCAGTACAGATTTCTAAATAGCCCCTATTCTCTAGCCTAAGCTATGTGCCAGTTTTAATTCTTTATTTTACCCAGTAGTTTTCCTTCTTTCTCCTCCAAAGTGATGACACTAACATTTAAAAAAGCAGGCATACTGTGTCATTAAAAGGCAGATATTCTGAACAAATCTTACCATCTCCTGAGATTTCAGTATATCCTCAGGCATTACATGGGGTAACTGGAAATCATTTTTCAAAGGTAAATTAAATGTGTTTAGCAGCTTTGCATGTGAATGTCTTAAGGCCAAGTGATGTGACATATTGAAACAGATTTGTCAATAATGAGCAAGTTCCATTGGATTCTTCTGTATGTGAAACTAGCTCCAGGAACGTAGTTGGGTATGCTGATACAGAAAACTGCTTGAAGACAATGTCAGGGGGTTAACTTTGCTCTTTCATGCTTTCATGTTGATGATCTCAAAAGTGACATCTCCCTGGCTGGCACATTGCATTTCTGGATTGCACCAAATGCTGCACCTGCCTTTGCAGCTGTGATTTCAGACTGATGTGGCAGCCTCCATAGGTCCTGCTGCTGTGCTCTGTGCAGTCAGCACCTGGCTACTGCTAAGGGAGCCATTTATAACTAGTTATTTGACTACCTGATAGCTCTAGTTGAACACAGATTGTATTCTTCAGAGTGGCTATGTTGATCCCTCTGTGTGCTTTGGAGAATATGGAATATGGAGAATATCGTATCTGTGAGGGTGGCTCTGGAACGGTATTTTAAGGAGCAGAGGAAAGGAGTGTCATGGTCTTTACAAGAGAAAAGTTTGGTGGAAAAAATTATCCTCTTGGCATAAATTTCAGTCTTTCAAAAGATTCTCCTCTGTGGAAAACAAAAAGGAAGATGTGCAGCACTATATGAGGAAGGTGTTAAAATTTAGCGTGGATAAGACATCCTTTTGAATAAACCATTGCAAATATTAGCACTGGTAGCACAAACGTGAGTTGCTGACTCCAGGCTGTGAAGTTCATTCGTCGACTTCAAAAGTAATACAGTGAGGAAAGCAGTGCAAATCATTGGGAATATTCAGAGCATTTTAAATTTGTATTTATCTTTTGTGGTTTGGGTCAGGTCTGTCTATTACTAACATAATGACAAATATATTTTTTTTTGAAAATAGCAGGTATTTCCAATGCAGTTCATATTGCTTAGTCACCTGAAGTGGAAGTTCTGAACAGTGCATTTTTAAAGCCCACTTCTGCTTCTGAAGACATTTGTTGCAGTGAAGCAAGTTCATTATTTAATGCCTTATGTGGCCTACAGTGTGGCACAAGGGTGGATACCAGAATAGGAAAAGGACAAAATTGTGTGCTCTATATTGACACTTTTGAGTTTTCAAATTTATAGAGAAATGGAGTCTAGAATATGCTAAAAGACAATGAGACTTCAGGTGCTTCAAGTACATTTAGCTGTATTGTACCTATTTGAAGATAGAGCAGAAGGCAGCAGGACTCAAGTGACTGGGCATACTGTTGAAAAGAAAAATAACATTGGTAGTTAAACCTGCTAAGATAATACAAACCTTTTTTGTTGTTCTTATATGTTGTAGCATGATCTTTTAGCTGGAGTCAAAAAGAAGTCATGTCTTTGTAACACACATAGAGTCTGTCACAGGGAGGGTATGCCTCTCAGAAAGATCAGACATTATCTATTATTAGGAGAGGCAGGCAGGAAGACTATCAGTGTGTTTTAACAAAGTAATTCCTATCACCTTGATAAGAAGATTAATCTTCTATGTCACCTGTGCACTGTATATGAGTAAAAACTTTTGTAATGAGCCCTGCTTCCATAATGAGCCCTGTGTGATGATGTAAGATAGAGTGGCTTGCTACTGTAAGAAGTTACTTAGGTTATTGGTGGGCTGCTTTCCTCTTAGTTTTCCTTTAGGGTTTAATTTAGGAGTGCAAGAGATTATAGTTCAAAAAAAAATAACCCCACACACCTGGGAACGAAGTCATATTATCAATGGCCATTAACTACTACAGCTGCTAATTAGAGTTAGCCTGTAAGCTGAAAAGGAAGCAGAGCTGGAAATAAGCTAGTCAGGATTTACTGGCTAATTATCTTTAGTAAAAGTTCATATTTTGGGTAGGCACTTTTAATGAGTGTTCTGAAGTACTTTTGCCCTGAAGAAAGGGAACATCCTGTAAAGATGCTCTAGTTTTCAGTTGCTTGACAAGTTCAGTAGTCATAAGGCAGCATGTCTTTTCAGGATGTTTCCTTGCAAAATGAAGAGAACCTGGATGGCTTTCATGTGCTACAAGAAAGCTCTAGATGGAGGAGAGAAAAAACCAAGTTTAGAGTTAACTCTGGGGAAGACTTTCTTATTGCTGAAGGCAGGAAAAGACTATATGAACTGTAAAGAAAAGCAATGATAAAGATACAATTATTGAACCTGCTGCCTGTTCCTCTGGGGGTTGTCTTCTATATGTCCCAACTTCCCTTCTGCCCCTGATTCCCCCTCCCCACCCCCATCCCCAAAGGATATGAAAAAGGAATGCAGATCACTTGAGTCCTGTCTAAGTCCAGAGAAGGGCAACCAGGCTGGGGAAGGGGCTGGAGGGCAAATCCTCTGAGGAGCGGCTGAGGGAGCTGGGGCTGTTCAGCCTGGAGAAGAGGAGGCTGAGGGGAGACCTTCTCCCCACCTACAACTACCTGAAGGGAGGTTGTGGAGAGGTGGGTGATGGTCTCTTCAGCCAGGGGACAGGAGATGGGACAAGGGGCAATGGCAAGAAGCTGTGCCAGGGCAGGGTCAGATTGGACATTAGAAACAAATTTGTTACTGAAAGAGTTGTCAGGGCCTGGCACAGGCTGCCCAGGGAGGGGCTGAGTCACCTTCCCTGGGTGTGTTCAAAAAAAGGGTAGATGAGGTACTTAGGGATATGGTTTAGCTTAGGATGAGAATGGTTGGACTTGATGATCTTCAAAGGTCTTTTCCAACCTTGTGTGTGTGTGATTTTGTAAGTTTGTAGCATGCACCCTAGTTCGTAACTTCAATCCAGAGATACTGCAGTTGTGCAAGAGACTGAGCCTAGGATGCCTCAGAAGTCTCCAGCTGTCCTGTGGCAATGTTGCTTCTAGACCTTAGCTAAGAAGTTTGCAGGGAGCTAAGCTCTTTGGACATAGATCTCTGGGCAAGTCCTGTGTTGAATGCTGTAGGTCTGCCCTCAGACACACTGCATGCATGACAGTCAAATCACTGTGAGTGCACGTAGGCCACTGCCTGGCTGATGGTCACTTCAAGACCTTTATGGGATAGACAGAAATATTTAAGGGATGGTCTTTCAAAACTTATGTGCATAAATGGGAATTTATAAAGAGGATCCCTTAATCACTGTGTAAAGGGTAGTGGGATTGAGTAGAGAGGTAGATGGTATAGAGAAGAGTTATTAAGGAATCAGTCCTTAAAAGCTGCTTGCTAATGAAAGTATCCTAATAATTGTACTAGAGAAACATCAGAGCATGAAAGGCAACTGAAACAACTTTTTGTATGCTTGATAGGAATCTGCTTGGAAAAGAATTGTAGAGGGAGACAATTGTTATTGGATTGGCATGATCTGTGGAGAGGAATTAATGGAACTGGAAAAAAGATCACAAGGATGTTCTGTTCATATCCGATTCCTATCCTTGGTTACACATAGGGTACAGCCTGAGTGGCTCAGCACTCAAGAAGTGTATTAGGCTTGTCCTTGGAAAGACTTGTCTTCATATTTGGAATCCTACAGGACTTGTTAAAGAAACATGAAGAAGTGAACCAGATAGAAGCCTTTCTTCCCAGAGAAACCAGAAATGGCCTGTTTGGTTCCTGTCTCCTCATCAGCTGCACTAGCTCCCAGCTATCTCGTTTCCTCTAGAATTTTCTTAATATAATTGTCTTAATTAGTGTTAAAAGTGCCTAATACATTAGTGAAGGCTGGCATCTACTTACTCGTGCACTGAGGGGGATCAGGTATGTGAGTATCCAGTCAGTGAGGACCACATGCACCCTGGGGGACAGGGAGTTGGCAGCTGTGGATCCCACCATTACTGTCTAAGGAACATGGCTGGCCAGGGGCATCTGCCAGCCCAGAGTATCAGTCACCTCCTTGGGCACGGAGATGGGCTGAGGCTGGGCTGGAACATCAGCCCATGGATTGGGCCCCAGCTCAGTGGACACTGTGGCTGGGCAGGGCAGGGCTGCCAGGAGCTGGAGCCTGGCATTTGTGTGGCATTGCTGGGACAGGGTCTGAGGCAGCAAAACTCCAGTAGTTTCTATTTGCTATAAGGAAAATAGAATTGATTTTATCCCTAGAGATGAGATACTATTTCGGTTTTGTCTTGTTGTGGGTAACTCTTGACACCTGGTGTGACAAGTTAGTGTTCACTATACCCTTCTTTGGACTTTTGAGTCCTGTATGTTACCTAAGCCCAGGGTGGGTTCATGCCACATAGCTTTCAAATAGTGCTGCCCTAATATCAGCAGGTGGAATTGGTAAGGCCTATTCCAGATTGAGATGGAGTATGAAGTGCACTGTTTCTGGAGTCAGGGTTCAGTCATCCCAGTATCACCACATATGCTGGGCTTTTGCTGTGGGGTTTGCCTTCAGTCCCATGCAGATTCATCAGACTATATCTTTTTGGTCACAGAGGGACTCTTTGGTTACAAAGGGGCTGAGAATACAATACACATCTATACAATAATAGGGGACCAAACTGAAAATAGTGATTGGAAAGATGTATTTAAAAAAAAATAGTATTATTGGGTATTTGGATTTACCTTGGTAGTGAACTGAGACAGTGATAGTGTCCTTGTTTGAATTTTGTGTCAGTCTTCATCTAGCAGGATACATCTGAATAAGTGTACTTGTGATGGTAAGTAAGGCATCCTTTACTCATTGCACGACCTTAAATTGCATATTTAAGTGCTGCTGACTGCAGGGCTGCTCCCTCCTTACTGCTCCCTTTCTATCCTCCAATGGTGTATGCAAAATAATATGTATTAAGAGCAGGCATTGGAATAGTTGGGTATTTTAAGTGAATGATGTCAGTCAAGCTTTAAAGAAAAAGATGTATTTATTCTGGATGAGAAGGGAGCCTGAGAAGCTCAAAGCTATCTAAGGCCATGGGATGCTCCTTCACTTCAGGGGTTAGTGCTTAGCCCTAATAGACTTGCTAAACTGTGTAAACTCAAATGTGATTAAAGTGCTGTAATTAGCTTGCTGACAGTCACACACTCAAGGGGAAGGCAAGCAGCATTCCTTGGCAGAAGCAACATGCCAGGGTAGCTGACAGTGTGTCATGGCCTATTTAAACAGGCAACCTGTCTGTTACGCTGATTTATGCTCTTTTGGGTAAACAAATGATCTGTGCTTTCACACCACCTGCAATATGCCAGCAGCTGGAACAGAAGCCCTTTCAAAGGGTTTGGTCCTAAACACTTCCTTTATATCCCTGTTTCTTGAGATATGGACAGGAAGGTGCTGAGGAACCCTGGATTTCTACCCACATGAAATACAACCAGTCTGATCTGGAGCTTGCTCATGCTGTAACTTCACAATCAGCTTAGCCTGGTGTGTAGCAGCTCTCCTGTTGAAAAGGCTGTCCCATACCAATGTCTTTAGATATCTATTCTTTCCCATTCTCCTCTTGTCCCACTCCTTTCCCTTTTTGTGGGGCAATGTATTGGATAACTGAAAACTGGAGAGCAGGTTAGCTGAAACCAGCCCAAGGAAAATCTGTGGTAGAGGAACCTCTGTGATCATGAAGTTAGTTTGAAATATAGGCAACAAATGTGTGAGGAAAAGTGCAAAATGGAAGGAGAAGAAAAGAAAAAAATGTGATGTGTGAGCCATCAGAGAGAAGAGGTGAATGGGGAGAAAAGTGTGTCATGAGAGCTAGGGATGGACCAGGTGTTGAATGGGTGTATTTAGAAGTCAGTGCTAAAAGCACAAGGGAGTATGACATTATAGAGAAGATCAGGAGAGAAATTAGACATGAACATCTGAGAAGTGGGGCAGTGGTAAACTAGAATGGTTAACCTTGCTTGGCACATGGACAGTACAGAAAAAGGTGAAATAAAAAAAATCACAGTGACATTTCATAGTCAGAGGGGAAAAATGGTGGTTGAAGAAATGGAATAAGAAAAGTCAAAATAAATTTGTACTGATAGGTGGGAATTCTGTGTTGAACAAAGTCAGAGAGGATGTAAGAGGCAGCACTTTACCTGTCTGGTTCAGCCTGGCAGTAAGTTCACTGACATAACTAATGCTAAAGGCTGGTGACAGTATTTAGGAGGAAGATAATACCAGAAGAGGGGAAGATCTGGCAGCAGTGTGAGTAGCATGACAACAGCAGCATGAAGTGAGGTTGGAACAGAATGGGAGAAAGGCAAAGAGCTGGATACGGTAAGAAGTGGAAAGAGGGAAACTTGTTCCTTTGCATTGCTTTATTGGAAATTCATCTCAGTTGGGCACATTTCTGAAGGAGAGGTTTTCTTTGAAAGGCAGTCATTTTGTCTGCTGTTCCAGAGGGGGGTCTGAATTTCCCTGTGATGGGCAATAGTTTTCATGAGATCTACAGGCAACTAGAGAAAATGCACAAAAGAGCATCTCAAAAGTGAACTTGGAGCAATTCAGCTGAATGTGCCTATGTCATGGAGACACCCACATTTACCACATTTACTCTCATGAGAGACTTATTTCTGTGCTTTGGAAGCTGATGTATTTAGCTGTTGTCTTCCTTTGGACTGTGAAGTAGCAATGAAAGGTAAATGTGGGTGTCTCCATGACATAGGGTGCATTTTTAGAAATTCCCAAGCAAACATTCAGCAGGCTGGTATGTCTGCCTTGTTTGATTCAGTGCTGTGTGAGACACAGGACAGTGACCTGGGAACGGTATAGCTACCTCAGCTCCTGTCCTGGATTTAGTTCATTTAAGCACTAGCTGGAAGTCTCTATACCATGCTATATTTATGGACAACTGGGAAGTCCTAGCTGATCACAAAGTTATTTCATGATGTCTCCATAGTTATCCTATTTGTTAATTTAAAATGGTGTGTGATATATATATATATGTCCTATTTTTTTTCTTTAGTTAGCATAAAATATAAATAACTTAATCAATTATTAATTGTCTGGGAATTAAAATCCTTGGCTGACTATTTTCAGTTGACTTCATGACCATTATTTGTATTTACCATCCTTCTTGCTGGTTCTAACATCAGCTCTTCCCACTGGGGAATTTTTCCTTTGGCAGTTATTGCTACAGGAACAATATTTATGGATCTCTTTGTGGTGTTGGTCTTCTACTTCTCAATTGCTTTCTATTTTTTATCATTTCTCTATGTATTGTGTCTTTCTTCCACCTTAATAGCTCTTTAGGTCAGTCATATATATCCAGGTCTTGTGTACAGAGCTATACTATGCTTTGAGCAGGTATTAAAAAGTTTAAGGTGTTTCAGACTGGAAAGGTGGGCCTGGGTGAGCCTAATGAGGTTCAACACTGCCAAGTGTCAGGTGTTGCACTTGGGCTGGAAGAATCCCAGACACAGATACAGACTGGGAGAAGAGCTCCTGGAGAGCAGCCCTGCTGAGAAGGACTTGGGGGTTCTGGTGGATGAGAAACTTAACATGAGCCAGCAGTGTGCTCTGGCAGCTCGCAAGGCCAATGGTATCCTGGGCTCCATCAGCAGAGGGGTGGCAGCAGGGACAGGGAGGGGATTGTCCCTCTCTACTCTGCCCTCGTGAGGCCCCAGCTGGAGTCCTGTGTCCAGAGCTGGGGCCCCAATACAAGAAAGATGTGGAACTGTTGGAGAGGGGTCAGAGGAGCCACAAAGATGATCAGAGGGCTGGAGCAGCTTCCCGATGAAGAGAGGCTGAGGGAGCTGGGCTTGTTCAGTCTGGAGAAGAGAAGGCTGCGGGGGGACCTCATTGCAGCCTTACAGTCCCTGAAGGGAGCAGAGACACAGGAGGGGAATCAGCTTTTTAAAAGGGCAGATAATGGTAGGACAAGGGGAATGGATTAAAACTAAAGGAAGGAAGGTTTAGATTAGATCTTAGGGGGAAGTTTTTTATAGAGAGAGTGGTGAGGGGCTGGAACAGGCTGCCCAGAGAGGGGGTGGATGCCCCATCCCTGGGGGTGTTCAAGGCCAGGTTGGATGGGGCCCTGGGCAACCTTGTGTAGCTCCAGGCCTGAGGTTGGTGGCCCTGCCTGTGGCAGGGGGGTTGGAGCTCTCTGATCCTTGGGGTCCCTTCCAACCCAGACCATTCTATGATTCTATGATTCCCATGATCCTAGAAATTTCCCTTTGGAGCCTGTACAGACTTGCATAGGATGTGGTAAGGCATGCAGAAGGCTGATCTGTTGTCTCTTTCTTTGCAGCATGCTATTGATGCTGATAATGCAGGAGTCAGTCCCATAGGAAACTCCTCTAACAACAGCAGTCATTGGGACCTTGGAAGTGCCTTTTTCTTTGCTGGAACCGTCATCACAACGATAGGTATGTTTAATGTTTTTCTTTTAAAATACATAGTCACACTGAGACCTGGATAAGGAAATAAATTTGAGGAAGGTAGATCACCAAACAATAAAGTGGCTAAATCATATTTCTCTCCATTCTCAGAAGGCGTGCCTCCTGTAAGTGTCAAGGGCATCGAGCGTCTGGGTAATTATCAGAAGCTGTTGACACAATTAGGGTAGAATAGTAATGCTGAACTGAAAATAAGTAGCACTGATTTAGCTAATGCTTTATAACCCTGTTCCTGATGTAACTGGAAGTGGTCTTAATTTTCACTAAAAAGATCAAGAACCAGTCCCCAAAGAAATTACTATTCTATGCTTGTTGGGTATTTGGTTTTTAATATTATGGATTAATTTGCCCATAAAGATAACTTTCTCCCTAAGTACATCAATTAATTTTGGCTTATGCTCTGAAGTTCGACATAAGTAATTCTTCTTATTCCTTGTGACTGGAAATGCATTCATGGAAGCTACCACATCAGTTTAAAAATCCTTACTTGCTTTCATATTAATATAATATTTCACAAATTGTACAAGACCCAACATTTTTTTTTCCCCATTCTAGAATTCATGGCCTTGAAATATTGCTACATTTCTCTGTGTGAGATGGAGAGTATACTGAACTGCTCCATGTACTTTCCTTAAATTGCTAATTTTATTAAGTTCATTATTCAGACCCTTACCATCTGTTCCCCCTATACATTGTGTCCAGTGTATTTAGTCTCTTGGTGAATGCTGGCCTTAGATATGCTGAGGTTTTCATCCTCTCCTCTTCACACCATTTCCTCTCATGAAGGTTGTTAAAGCAGCTGGGATTTCAGAGGATGGTCTGAAGGAAAAAAACCTGATAAACTGATGACATTTATGATAAAGTTAATCTGCTGATAATTATACAAGGATTTGATAATGTTAAGCTTGATTTCAGTGCTGTCATGGTTAGAGGTCAAGAGGTTGGATAATTTGGAAATCACTGGCAAATTGGTACTTTTTATTTCCATTGCCTTTGAGTATTCTGCTGATTTAAGTGTTGGATAAAGTGCTTCTCTCTGTATTACAACTGTGATGCACACACTGGTGATTGTACAGACCAATCATCTGTCAGTCGTGTAGCCCTTCATTAAAGTGTGAGAACCTGACCAGATTCTGCAAGCTTTTTGTGCAGGTAACACAACAACAGAAAAATCACTCCTGTGGCAGGTGCAAGACTTGCTGTGGTGATCCTCTCAGGCAGGGGAGTCTGTGCCTTTGGCTCTGCCTTTTCTTTGTTGTCAGAGTGATTGTGTAGAGTGTACTCCTCCCCTTGTTCCTATATTTACTAAGGGACATTACTATGTATTTTTGAGGGTAGCATAAAACCAGTGGGTGGCAAGAAAGAAAACATTTCTGAATCAAATGTAAGAAAACCCTCCCTTAATATTTGTTTACTCAATAGACCCAAGTGACAAGGTTTTATATTACTCATTAAAATAAATGCCACTATGTAGGCATAGTTTATGTAGGCATATTCATTGACATCTGCTATTTAAAGAAGTTATTGAAAAGAGGTTGGATTTTTGCCCATATTTGCTTTA
The DNA here is from genome assembly GCA_020800305.1 of Porphyrio hochstetteri. Lineage (NCBI taxonomy): Eukaryota > Metazoa > Chordata > Aves > Gruiformes > Rallidae > Porphyrio > Porphyrio hochstetteri. The sequence continues at coordinate 3,657,587 of CM036908.1, forward strand.
AATTCTTCATGAATGAGATTTTCACAGGCTGCATGAAGTGTATGTATTGTGTCTGGGCATGAAAAGGATTTTGTTTTATCCACAGGGCCCTGTAAGGGCTCCTTTTAGGCAGATGCCCAGCACACTGCCTGGTCAACCTCAATCCACTGGCCTGTGGAGCCTAAATTTTCTTGGAGAAACCTGGGATCATGGATGCAGCCCTGAAAAAGACTTTGGGTTGCAGGGAAGGCAGTGTTGTGTGTTAGCATAGTCCTTATACCCTCCCATGACAGAGAGATATATCCAGTGCCAGTGTCACAAACCTAACAGGATTAGGAACTGGGAGCCCAGCATTAACTCCCAAGGACCAGGAGGAATTGCAGTGGATGAAGCAGACACTCTCTTAGATCTCCATCTCTCTGGGTGTTCTTTGTTTCCACTTTTATTTCATCAGTAACTTGTGGCTCTGTGATTGTTTTTAATATTCAAATAATTATGTCTGATCAGAAAACAAATCTCTCTAACATCTTAATAAAGATACCTGATCTTAAATAAAAAGGTGCAAATATTACTGCCCCAGTTCTTGTTTTTTTCTCTTTAACATAAACATTTTAACAGAAATACTACGGCTACAGGTGTCATAATACTCTGCATAGATTCCTGAGGTTAAGTTCACATGAGTGATGCAGGGCAGGGAAGAAACTCTGGGGTCTACATGTAATTTACCACATAGGACAGGTGGAGTGCTGCCTTTCTGCCAGTATCAGATGTTCCCAATATTTTATGTGGTGTTACAAGGCTGGAATCAAAACCAAAAGGGCCCAGACATGCTTGGGCCAAAATGAGTTTTCACTCAGGGTATGCAGCTGGGTAATTATGTCTTGGTCAGAATGTCTTTTTCAACAGCCCTGAGTTACCTTAACAGGAGAAGGAAGGAAGGTATGTATGCACCTTTATTACAGCATCAATGATGATTGTTAAATACAAAAGGATCTTCAGAGGGAAGACTTAAAACACATCCTTGATAAAAGCTTTTAAAACAATTTTGAAATACAAACGTTAAGCTCTTCATAGTCAAATTGAAAGGGGAACTGTAGAAGGAGTTCAAGGACAGATTCATGTAGTGTGGGTGCAGTGTAACTAGTCAGCATGATGATGGGCTGAGGAAGTGATGAGCTACCCACTGGAAATGAGTCTTGTCAGGTGAATCACACTCCTGTCAGGAAGTCACTGGCACGGCCAGGAAGAGCAGCAGCATTCAGGCACCAGGCCAGCGTGGAGGGATTTCTGTACCCTGATATGGCAAGCTAGATTAATTACTCAAACAACAACTTTAGATAGGACCCAAATCTATAGAAAATAGGGTTAAATGAGGCTACAGGAAGAACAAAATCACAGGGCATAACTCATCTAGGAAATGATGTCATACCATGGAAAGTCTGTAAAGAGGAGTTACATGTGGAGTAAAGGTATGCCTGCTGAAACAGCAGTTTTTGGAAACCCATTGGTTTTTCTAAAGAGCCATGTATAACTTCTGAGAGTCTGACAGTTCTTTTTCTCCTCAGGGTATGGGAACATTGCCCCAAGCACCGTTGGAGGCAAGGTTTTCTGCATCTTGTATGCCATCTTTGGGATTCCACTGTTTGGCTTCTTGCTGGCTGGTATTGGAGACCAACTTGGAACCATCTTTGGGAAGGGTATTGCAAGGGTGGAAAAAGTTTTCAGAGTAAGTTCACTGTCAATTTTTGCTTATGTTGTGTAACATTCTTTTAATTCTGTTGTTATTACCTGCAGTCCTTTTTACATGTTGGGTACCATGAAATATTAATGGATCTATTTGAGCTGCTGCTTAATGTCTTTAGGGGCCTCTGGTGTCAGGGAAGAGAAAGAGACTTCTCTAGATGGTGATACAGGTGATATAGATCATCAAATCACATAACAGTTTGGGTTGGAAAGGACTTTAGAGATCAGCTAGTTCCATTCCCCCTGCCATGGGCAGGAGCACCCTCCACTAGTCCAGGTTGCTCAAAGCCCCATCCAACCTGGCCTTGAACACCGCCAGGGAGAGGGGATCCACAGCTGCTCTGAGCAACCTGTTCCAGTGCCTCACCACCCTCACAGTAAAGAATTTTTTCCTAGTATCTCATCTAAATCTCCCCTCCTTCAGCTTAAAGCCATTACCCCTTGGCCTATCACTCTATGCCTTTGCAAACATTCTCTCTCCATCTTTCTTGTAGGCCCCCTTTTGGTACTGGAAGGCTGCAATAAGGTCTACTCAGAGCCTTTCCTTCTCAAGGCTGAATGAGCCCAAATCTCTCAGCCTGCCTTCAAAGGGGAGGAGCTTCTGCCCTCTGATCATCTTTGTGGCCCTTCTCTGGACTCGCTCCAACAGGTCTATGTCTTTGTTGTAGTGGGGGTCCCAGAGCTGGATGCAGTACTCAAGGTGGGGTCTCATGAAAGCAGAGTAGAGTAGAGGGGGAGAATCACCTCCCTTGACCTGGTGGTCAGCTGTAGCTGTGCTTGGGATTTCCCTAAGAACTGTGCAGGACCTTATGCTTGGCCTTGTTGAACTTCATGAGAGTCACACAGGCCCAGTTGTCAAGTCTGTCAAGGTCCCTCTGGATGACATTCCTTCCCTCCAGTGTGTTGACTGCACCACACAGCTTGGTGTCATCACCAGACTTGCTGAGTGTGCACTCAATCCCCAATTCATGTTGCCATTAAAGATTTGAAATGGAATTGGTCCCAGTACTGACCTCTGAGGAATGCCACTTGTCACTAGTCTCACTAGCTTGATGTGGATATCAAGCTGGTCAGGCTTTGAGTGGACACTACAACTCTTTGAATGTGACCATTCAGCCAATTCCTTATCCACTGAGTAGTCCATCCATCCATCCAATCTGTGTCTCTCAATTTAGGCACAAAGATGTCATGTGGAACAGTGCCAAGTGCTTTGCACAAGTCCAGGTAGGCTACATCAGTTGTTCTTCCCTTATCCACCACTGTTGCAACCCCATGGTAGAAGGCCACCAAATACATCAGGCGTGAGTTGCCCTTAGTGAAGCCATGCTAGCTGTCACCAGTCACCTCCTTATTTTGCATGTGCCTTAGTATAGTTTCCAGGAGAAGTTGCTCCATGATCTTGCCAGGCACAGGGGGGAGACTGAGTGGTCTGTAGTTCCCTGGATCTTCCTTTCTCTTCTTTTTAAAAGAGGGGTTTGTATTTCCCCTTTTCCAGTCCATGGGATCTTCTCTGGGCTGCCATGACATCTCAGACACGATGGATAGCAGCTTAGCAACTTCATCCACCAGTTCCCTCAGAACCTGCAAGTGCAGGTTCCACAGACTTGTGCATCTTCAGGTTCTTTAGATGGTCTCAAGCCTGATCTTCTCCTACAGTATATTGTTCTTCATTCTCCCAGTCCCTGTCTTTGCCTTCTGTGACTTGGTCAGTGTGGATAGAGCACTTGCTGGTGAAGACTGATGCAAAAAAGCCAGGCTCTGAATTTCCTTCTTGACACTATGTCTGGGGAATGTATCTCCTAAATTAGGTTCCTTACAAGGACTGGCTGTAAAACAGCCTTCGAAACACCACAGATTGCTTTGGGCATGTACATCCCTTCACTGAAAACAGAGGGAAGGTATTACAGCTTCTGGAGGATGCAGAGTAGGACCTAACTGTATTACTAATAAAACCTAAAAGATCTGGAAAGCAGTGTTGATGGCCTGAATGTGACCTTGGGAAGTGAGATGGTTTCACTGCAGTGATGCCATTGGCTAGAATTGTCTTCATGCCCTGCCTATGGTACATCCCACACTAGATCTCTGTATAGGCTTGCTCATGTATCACTGTGAGAAATTCTTTTGCAAGCAGTCCTGCAGACTTGGCAAATGCTGTTTGGCTAATTTGCCAGTGGTTCACTTCAGGGATTCTCTCTTTGGAGAAGAATGCTTCTCTTGGAGGAGTCACCATGGGATGCTTCTCTTGGATGCAGCACTAGTATAGTTAAGTCTTTCCAGAGATAGTGTGGATGAGAAGCTGTCCAAGCTGGTTAATTTAACAGGCATCTATTTCTAAAACATTCCCACAGATGAGAGCAAATTACTTGTAACTGTTTTTGAAAGGAAGCAATTGAGTATTAGACTGAGGGATGAGCAATTTCCATTTGGATTAAATGACTGTGAAGTGTCCCAGACCAGCCATAAGGATTATATCTCAGGCTAAATGTGGAAAAAGGTGTCTAGCAATTAGGGATGAGTGAGCATGTACATGCCTGACTGGAGAGCACTTAAAAATGGTCTACATTTCCATGAAATGAAAATAAGGTGATTGAAAGATGTCTCAGGTTGGACCTGCAAAACCAGAAGCAGCAAAGATCTCTAGTTTCTTTTTTACCTAGCTTCTCATTATTCCTGCTTGCCTTCAAAGAGAGCTCTGAACATTCCAGCCTGCTGCTTCCCAAGAAAAACTGCAATCTCAAAGTCATGGTAAGGATGGAGAGTCAGAAAATCTTTGATGGATCGTCAGTTGTAGTATTGGCATTCTGGGTGACATGGACAAGACCAGTAAAGTGCCAGCATGATAGCACATGAATGAAATAACACATGCTCTACTTGAAATATTATAAGATTCACAGAGAAATGCTGATGGTAATGTGTCATACAGAATATAGCCCTTTGGCACATAATGGGAATTCTTTTGGTATTCCGAGTCCTCCTTTGTCCTGAGTTAATGCAGTTGCTTGTTGTTTATAACCATTTAAACTATTTCTTTTCCTCCTTACTATTTTTTCAGCTTCCACAGCAATTTAGACATCTGTGGTCCTCTTGTTTAGCCCAGATGTATATTTATTCCTTTTATTTTGATTTTGATAAATCCATTCTACCTGTTCTCTTTTGATTTGGTGGGTGGGGTTATACATAATCCTAATAATGGAGTTCAGCTATTTGAAATATTCCTGATAAAATTTACAGTTGGCATTTATCTTAGCAACTAGTCTTGGTATCACTGGTTTCACTCTATTTGATTATTTACATAACATTTGACATATTATATCTGATCATGGAAATAGTATGCATGATATATATTCTATGTTGTTAGCTAATGCAGAGATAATATTAATTGTATTATTTAATCTGCTATCACATTGTGTTTACACTGTTAGGCTTCATATATGTTTGGACATCATCAGATGAATCCACAAGTGGAGTTAACAGTTCTCAATTTGATCCTGAGCAGTGAACAAAATTCAGTTCAATGTGTAACTTCTGATTCTTACATTGTAACTGACTCCACAGTGACCTCAAATTCAGCATGTTTGTGGGTGTAAAGCAACCTGCTACAACCTTTAAAAAGAGGACACAAAAATTAGGAGAAAGGAACAAACATGAGTTAAAAAGCCACTGAAAAGTGTAATAAAATGTTGGGTGGTGTGCCTCAAATCATTTGGAGCTAGCTGAGGCAGCACTGTGTATCAGTGACCTAATGAAACAGCAAATTGAATTTCCAGAGAGCTTCTGATAAGTTTTCTCATCAAAGGCTATAAGGAAATGAAGCTGTAATGAGTTAAGAGAGAAGGTCTCACATGTCAATGCATGTTTTAAGGGTAAAATGGAGATTAGGAGTAGATGGTAGCATTATTGGTGTGATTCTTCTGGAGTCCTTATGTTTTAACAGAGATAACTTGGAATGGTTCACACAAGAGGATGAACATGCAGGTGACAGTGTCTACAAATTATGTCTCTAGATGTTTCAGGGTCGTTAAAATGTAAGTTGCAAGATGATAAGTGGAATCCAGTGTTGGTGATACAAAGTAATGCAGGTTTCTTAAATTTGAGGAAAGAAATCCTGAGAGAGTCATACAAGGATAGCATTGAATTTAACTAGTCCAAAATATTTTGGGTTATTTTGTCTAGTTCTGGGCTCCCCAGTTCAAGAAGGGCACACAGGAGAAGGAACCACAGGAGAGAGCCCAGTGGAGGGCTACAAAGATGATCGAGGGACTAGAGCATCTCGTGTGTAAGTGAAGGCTGAGAACTGGGGCTGTTTAGCCTGGAGAAGAGAAAACTGAGAAGGGAGCTGATCAATGGTTATAAATGTCTTAAGGGTGGACGTCTAGAGGATGGGGCCAGCCTCATCTTAGTGGTGCTCAGTGACAGGACAATGGGCAACAGGCACAAGCTGGAACACAGGAAGTTCTGTCTGAATGTTGAGAAAAACCTCTTTACTCTGAGGGTGACAGAGCCCTGGGACAGGCTGCCCAGAGAGGGAGTGGAGTCTCCTTCTCTGGAGATATTCAACACCCCCCACCACCACCCTCCCTGATGCAATCCTGTGCAGTGTGCTCTAGGCTATCTTGCTTTAGCAGTGGGGTTGGACTCGATCTTCAGAGGTCCCTTCAAACCCCTACTGTTCTGTGAGTCTGATTCTGTGAGAAGGAACCCGGGATTAGGGTGGATGTTTGTCTGAAAATGGGACTTTGAAACTCAGCAGCAGCTAAAAAAAAGGAGAAAAGGTATCAGCAAAGGAGTTGGAAATGAAAAGACCATTTTACCACTGGAAAGATCATAGAATCATAGAATGGTCTGGGTTGGAAGGGACCCCAAGGATCACAGAGCTCCAACCCCCCTGCCACAGGCAGGGCCACCAACCTCAGGCCTGGAGCTACACAAGGTTGCCCAGGGCCCCATCCAACCTGGCCTTGAACACCCCCAGGGACAGGGCATCCACCCCCTCTCTGGGCAGCCTGTTCCAGCCCCTCACCACTCTCTCTGGAAAAAACTTCCCCCTAAAATCTAATCTAAACCTTCCTTCCTTTAGCTTTAATCCATTCCCCCATCCCTGATGCATCTGCAGCATGAGTATCACATGCAGTTCTAATCATCACAGTTAACAGAAATAACAATCAGTGCTGGATCTGGCCCCCCCAGGCCTTGTGCCTGAGTCTCTTAAGCCAGCATTCACTAGCTACCTGTATTATTTGCCTTCTAGTGGGTCCTGAAGGGCAAGCTTCAGACACAGACCAGCTGTGTCTTGGACATTATAATATATCAAATTTCTGTGTGCATATGCCTCAGCTCCCTGGTTCTGTCTGCCTCCAGTTGCCTCTGTTTATCCAGATCCCCCCTAGGGATGTTACACAGCTGGTGTCAGGGCAGCCAGAGTTCCTGAAGGCCTTGCAGCTTTGTCATCACCTGTACAGGTGGGATTTGAAGGCAACTCGATGTTGCATTGTGCTTAGGATCATTTCTGAAGCTAGGTAAGAGGTAGTATTCATACACCGGCAGGTAGGAAGGACAGGAAGGTTTCTCCTTCAGCACAGCAGTCTTTGCAGCCAACAATTTCCTTCACAGGTCTCTTGCTCCATCCAACAGTGTAACTGTGAGCATGATGCCCATGTCACACAAAGGACAAGTTGCCTCTGGCATCCCCCAGCATAGCTGGAAAGATGAAAGGAGGATTCCTCCCAGAGGACTTGTGCTCATGCACTTCTGCCGGCTCTGACATGACCTGTGTGGAGCCCCACCAAACTTACAGTAATTAGCAGCAAAAATTAGAGCCTGAGTGCCACATTTAGCTATTGCAGTGATCAGCCAATGCTCTCTGTGGGAATTTTAAGAACAATTTGAACTCTATAAAGGGGGAAAGAGATCTGCACTCATCAAATACACACTACTCTAACAGTATTGACAGAGTATTTCAGCAGAGGAGCTGGACACACGCCACTGCTCATCTTGTAATCCAAAATGTTGCCACTATTTCAGTGTGTAGATAACCAGGAAAACAGCTTTGTAAACCCAGGATCTTTTCATGTACCATTTTAGGGAAGGATGGTACTGGCAGAGTGATGCTGTCTGGGATACAGGGAAGTATCCTGAACACCATGCATTGACTAATCTATGCCATCTGTCCTGCTGGAGTAATCATGTTTGGTACAAGTAATTAAACATGAAAAAGTCAGTGATGTAAAACAAAGTGTCCCCCACACAAGTCCTACCTACTGAGCTACTGATTACTCCTCTATGTCCTGTCTTCAATAGCCTGGGGCAGAACTTGGCTACTAGTCTGTTCCCATAGGCATACAAGTGTGATTCCCCAAAAAATGGATATGGAAAGGGTCACCAGATTAACTATGTGTACTGGTCACAAGCATGCAATGAATCAGGTCTCCCAGCACAACTGAGAAAACCATGCACACACTCAAAATCTAGTTAAAAAGTGGATATTTCTTATCAATAATTTTCACAAGGCAAAGCTTTCCAGACACCACAGAGATGAATTATGCATCCCAAGGTGACATAAAACCCTAGAAGTATTATTGTTATCTTATGTCTTTGAGGGATCTTATGAACAACCTGAGACTGTTTCTATAATAAACAGCAGGACAAACCCTATTCTTTTGGCTTGCTCTGTACATGCAGAGGCTGCAAACATCTAAAGATAGAAAGGAAAGCACTCCATAGGCAGAGTGCACAGTTACAGAATGCAGCAGCTGTCATTATCATGAGTTAAATATAGGCTAAATTCAGATAGTCTTTATTCAAACCTTGTAACGAGTGGTGAGCTTCTCACTGGGAATAGATGGGATGAGCAGAACCTGACAGAACTGCCTTCATCTTGCAGTTCAGTAGGGGTGCAGGCATGCAGCCTGGGCACAGTGTGCTTCTGAGAGCACTCTGGGATTTCCTGGCTTCTAAGATGAAGCCACTGTGAGCAGCTCCTGGCCTTAGTTCCTGCTTTCACTCCTCTGGCTTACAGCATGACACCGAAGACAGGTCTGGCAACACGACCAGTAGGGTGTGAATTGCAGTACAGGGATGTGAGCGAGCCGCTGGAGATGTGGGTAGTGGCAGGGCTGCACCCTGAAGCTCACATCTCAGGAAAACACACTGCTTTGTGCAGCAACACAGTGCCTCAGACACTTCACCGAGCCAGGGGCTTGTCAGAACAGGCACATCTGCTCCCTGCCTGGCAGATTTCCAGCTTGGAGAACCCTCTTTGCCCATAGATCTCTGGAGAAACGGCTTGCTCTAGATTTAAGAGGCATGGAAGTGTTGTGAAAATGATGCACACCTTTTTTACATTGTTCTGAAAGACAGCAGCAGGCATCACTTTAACCTTGAAACACTCCTGGGAAAAGTAGCTCCTTGTTGGAAGATGGGGTTGAGGCTGGGGCAGGAGTTAGAGAAGTCCTGCTGAGCTGGTGAAAAGTTTTCTTTTAATAATTGCCAAATCTTTACCTTTCCTAAACTTTGTTGTTTGCCTTTCTGAATACATCAGATCTTCCCTAGCTACTCTTTCTCTTAGAGATTTGACTTCTTTTTAGAGATTTTTGGCTCCTCTAATCTCTTTTATTACTGTAGAAGTCACAGGAATGGTCTTTACAAATTCCTTATCTGAACATGAATGGAAAACAGATCCTACAAAGAAACTTTGTACAAGAGAGTTACGGTGCAGGCAGAGGAGGAACACTTAAAAATACAGGGTTTTTTCTTTGTCTTCCCTCTGTCCATCCATTAGCTGTTATCTCTCCCCTTGCTTTCTCTACTCCTTTTCTTTCCCTTACATCAAACCTGTAGCATTACACCTCACACCACTGTGGGACTGAGTGAGTTCTCAGCAAGCTTGGCAGTTCAGAGAAGTCTTTTAAACTTTCCTTGATATACCACCCTTACCTCTTCTTCCCTAGGGCAATGCCAGGCAACCCTCCCCTTGCACTTTCTCTTCCAGCCCCAGATCATTGATTCTTGTGATTTTTGGCAGCTGAATCAAACTTGCAGATGAAATCATTCCTAAAGGTAGAAATTCAAACCCAGATCACTGCTTAGGCAAACCAGTGAAATCATTTTGGATTTGCACTCTTGTTACTGAATTGAAAAGTTTGGTTAATGAATTTATTGTTACCTAAGTGATACATTAGCTACTAGGATCCTATTTGTAGTTCTGAATATATGGCCTGACACCTGCATTTCTGGGCAGATTAAGGTAATGGAAGACTGATGGAAAAGTCTGCTCTCCACTTCTTGACTGCTAATCAAAATGTACCAAAAATCAACACAATCTCCTTTATTTTGTTTTATTGCATTGCATTACTGGCCAGCACCAGTGTGTTACTGCATCAGCTGCTAAAAAACCCACTGAGGATATCAACACCCTATCTTTTATTTTTTTAATATGGTGTTATTCACTGTAACTTTCTATAGGAAAAATAAAAAGCTCCTTAAAAAAAAAACACATAAAAAATTCACCCAAGAACTTCCACAGGGCAATGAATGGTCCAGCACAATGGTCCATCTGCCACCTGCTGGTATCCTGTCACTGGACAGAGCTGTCAGGATGGGGTGTAAAACTCCACCTGCTGGTGCCCGTACACAGTGAATTCAAACACTTCCCAGCACCCCTCCCTTCTTCCCACACTTCACTCCCGATTTTTCTACCTACTCTTCTCCAGCAGCACAGGGGGACAGGGAATGGGACTGTAGCCAGTTCATCACATGTTGTCTCAGCTGCTCCTTCCTGCTCAGAGGGAGGACTCCTCAAACTCTTCCCCTACTCCCATTAGACAGTCCTCCATGAAGTTCTCCAATGTGCTTCTCACAGGCTGCAGCTCTTCACTAACTGCTCCAGCATGGCTTCCATGGGGTGCAGACCCTCAGGAGCAGACTGCTCCAGCATGGGTCCCTCATGGGGTCAAGAAGTCCTGCCAGCACACCTGTTCCAGTGTGGGCCCATCTCTCCACAGGTTCTGACAGGAGCTCCAGCACAGGCTTCCCACTAGGTAACAGCCTCCTTCAGGTATCTCCACCATGGTCTTCACCATGGGCTGCAGGGGAAGCTCTGCTCTAGCATCTGGAGTACCTCGTCCCCCTCCTTTTCACTGACCTTGGTGTCTGCAGAGTTGTTTCTCACATCCCCCTCCTCTCTCTATCTGCAAAAGCCTGCTGCTGGTTTTTTCTTAACTATGTAATCGCTGAGGTGCCACCACAGTCACTGATTGGCTTGGACTTTGCCAGCAGCAGGTCCATCCTGGAGCTGGCTGGCATCATTGGCCTGGCATCATTCATCCTGGAGAAGAGAAGGCTGTGGGGGGACCTCATTGCAGCCTGCCAGTGACTGAAGGGAGCAGAGAAACAGGAGGGGAATCAGCTTTTCAAAAGGATAGACAATGGCAGGACAAGGGGGATGGATTAAAGCTAAAGGAAGGAAGGTTTAGATTAGATATTAGGGGGAAGTTCTTTACAGAGAGAGTGGTGAGGGGCTGGAACAGGCTGCCCAGAGAGGGGGTGGATGCCCTGTCCCTGGGGGTGTTCAAGGCCAGGTTGGATGGGGCCCTGGGCAACCTTGTGTAGCTCCAGGCCTGAGGTTGGTGGCCCTGCCTGTGGCAGGGGGGTTGGAGCTCTATGATCCTTGGGGTCCCTTCCAACTCATACCATTCTATGATTCTATGATTCTGTGATTGGCTTTATTGGATGTAAGGGAATCTTCTAGCAGCTTCTTGCAGAAGCCACTCCTGTACCCACCCCCCCCCCACTGCCAAAACCTGGCCATGCAAACACAATACAGCTTCACACTCTTCATAAAGCACATTTGGCTAAATAGGAACTTTACAACTTAATAAAAAGATCTAGATACACTCTAGTGCTTGCCAGCAACACATCCATGTGCCTTTTAAGTCCCTCTGCTTTAAATGTGAAGACATGGCTTTTTGTAAATTAGCTGCTGATAAAGTTGAATTAAGAAATGCATGTACTGTAAGAATCCAGAACTTGAAGCAACACCCCAGGCTGTATACAAAGACTGTGGCAGAAAGAGCAATTTGGAAGAGCAATACACAGCATACTGAGCATGGATGCACCAGAGTCAGCAAAGCTCTGCCTCTGTTCATTTCTGGTTTTCTTCCTCATCAAACTTTATTTAGACCAAAAGTAAAGTCTTTAAAAACACACTCAGTGCTGAGATATTAGACTCTTCAGTATCATTTGTCTCTAGTGATTTAAAGCTGATGTGATGTCCTCAGGAAAATAAGACTTCAGCAGAATGACTTTTTAAGCAGATTGAAATTCAAACAGTGTATTTTCCACCACACTGGAGCAGGCTGAGAACCACTTCTGATGGGTGCACTCCTCCCTCCATCTTCTTACAAAGGACTTCCACCATGCAGAGAACAACAGGGCCTGGTGAGGAAGCATATTTCAATCCTTTCCAAAAATACTGTCTGACAACTGTTAAGTCAAAATGCACAAGCACTCCTGAGATCCAGGGCTTCAAGAGGTGTGCTCCAGAATGGAGGAACACGCTGGGTAGATGAAGTACTTAGGGATATGGTTTAGTTTAGAATGTGAATGGTTGGACTCAATGATCTTAAAGGTCTTTTCCAACCTTGTGATTCTGTGATTCTGTGATTCTGTGATTCTCTGTGGGTATGTTCTCCTCTAGTTCAGCAGTAACATGTCTGTTACAGAGAGGACTGTTAGTGTCTCTGTACTCCACAAATGTATTCCTCTCTCTGCTCCCCCCTGCCTGGTCTCCTTCAACACTCTTCTTAACAAGAGTTGTTCTATTTGCTTTTCCTGGATGTAAAGCAGTACAGACCTTGGGCCATCTGGACACGTCACTGTGGTATGTCTAGCAATGGCAGAAGTGTGACTATTCTTACAAAGTTGAACTGGAGAATGAAAGGCAGGCAGGAGTGTCTCTGAAATAGTTTCTCTTTGAGATACTGCAGGCCACATCTTTTTTTGAATGTTTCTAATCCATGCTTTAATTATGCTGACAGAAAGATAGCAGGAAGTTTTATTTTGCTTTTTATCATCACCAGCTTTAGTAGTCCTTATGCTCCAGTGCCAATAGAAGATCCAGGCAAACAATAATCCTGTGGGTCAACTGAACAGATAGTGGTGCAGGCTGTGACATTATTATGTGCAGTGACATCCACCAGAGCTAAATTTGTCTCTGAATTCTATTTTAGGTTCAACCACTGACTTGGGGTATGGTCTTGTATATATGGGTTTTACTTTTTGGATCACTTTATTATATCTGAGTTGCAGGACAGCATCTTTTTTCTGCACAGAGCTGAGACAGTATGCTAATACTAAAAACCATGACAAAATCCATGGATCTATGGATCCCAACTTTTGGCATTTTATTTCCCCTAAGTGGGTATTTAATTCAGAGAGTGATGCTTACAGCTAATCAGCAGAGAAAGTAACTTAAATGCAGCAAACCTTTTGCTGATTTGTTCTTATTCACTGGTGTTTGTTGCTGAGTGTAAGTTTGGAGTCTCAAGCTTACGTGGGCTGGTTGTGGAACACATCTTCCTTTAATCATCCAAGTCAATAACCTCTTGCAAATTGGAATATAAATTAAGGGTTAATATTAACCTAAACACTTAAATTCAGATCTTGACATTTTGGTACATTCTTTAAACATTTTTGCTTTCTCAACAATGTCTAACAGACATTGTGAGGACTTGTAAGAAGTAGAGCACCAGCCTGAGGCAACTTCAAAGAGAGGATCATGAAGGTCTTGAAGTGAGTCTACCTCGAAAGAGAGCCCCAGCAGGGTCGAGCCTGGTGGTAGTTGAAAGGGTGTCAGGGTTCTGGCCAGGCCAGAGTTAACTCCCCCAGGCAGCCAGCCCAGGTGAGCTGAGTTATCCCAGGCTGTTTCCTCACCACCTGACATCACTCCCCATAAAAGGGGCTGGTCAGGGAGGGGTGTTCCTGGGCTGGGGCATTGTGTTGGTTTTCAAGTTGTGCAGGACTCTGTGTTATTTTCAGGTGGGTAAGGTACTCTGTGTTGTTAGTGTGTGTGTGTGTGTGTGTTATGTCTGTTTCTCCTCCAGGCGTGAGCAAGGGGTGTGTATTGCTCAGTTGCTGTTTGGGGCTGAACCATCGCAAAGGGTGTTCCTGGGGTTGCTACGAAGAGAAGCCAGCACCTCTAAGAAGTCAACATCAGAAAAAGATAGTAATTGGTCTAGTTGTAGAATCAAATCAGCCTTGCTAAAAAGAAGGCAGTATGAACAGAGGAGGAAAGGCTATTCTGAAACCAGGCTTAAAGCTAGTTTAAATCCAGAGCATAGTGTTATCTGGAAATCTCAGCTCCAGTGCACAAAACTCAAACCTAATATGCATTGAAGTCCATCTCCCAAAGCAACTGCCACTTATTGTGAGTGTTAGCAAAGTTTAGGTGTTCACTACAGTGCACTTCACAGGAAATCTTGTACTGTTTTGCTTGCTTATATGAGGCCTTTTAATATATTTTCTTTTTTTCTTCATTATTTAAAACTCATAGAGTTTAAATCCTTCAGTAATTCTTACTGGAGTCGTATTCTTGTCACTGAACTGCAGTGCTCATAATTTTTTACAGCTCTTAAAACCAGAATATTGTACAAAAGCTAGTCAGGAACCCATGCTTAATACAAAGGCTTTATTTATCAGTGTTCAGGCATCTATCTGTATTACAGTAAATTGTAGTAGTTAATTTTTCATTTCCAGTGCAATTTTCATTACATTGCTTTCTGATTGTGGCTAGACTGCAGCTATTGTAGTACAAGAACTCAAGATCTGGTATTTTTCATCTATTGTAGCTTTTTTTTTGTGGGGTACCTAATATTTTAGCACCTGTTTGAATGTTTACACATTTAATAAACTAAAGAAAGGTCTAAATAGATAATTAGTGGCTAAAAACTGATTAAAGTTTCAGCTAAGGGTATTTTGCAATTGGATCTTGATTGGCAATAGATTAAAATTACTTCATGAGGGTACCTGTACATGGTGCCTCAACCCTGGCATGAGGCCTGTGCTGCTTTTTCACTTAAGTGATACTACTGCAAGGTTATGAACAGGCTGGATGGATGGACATGGTGAGTTTAGTGTTACGTTGCTTTATGTATTCAACCTTCCCCTTTCAGGACTGTCAAGCTGTAGTATTAACCACTCCAACATAATTTACAGGTCCATATTTTCCCTTGGCACATGTCATTGTGGCAATAAGAACTGTTTTGAGCTGTGGGGAAAAAGCATTTGGTACACCCTTCACCCTATGTCAGACCTTTCCTGCAGAAGATGCTCCCTACCCTCCTTTTACCTTTGTGGGTAAGCAGTGGCAGCTCCTGCAATATGTGGAGAAGGCTGGGAGGAGCTGTGGGGGATAGAGTTGTGGCACAGAGGGCCACTTCTAGGGTGTGAGGCATTTTCCACTCTTTCCACAGTTTTACCTGGGGAAGCAGATCTGTCCTCATCGTTCCTTTCTTTCCACTCCTTTGGGATCTGTATCCCACCTATGGTAAACCTTACTCCCTGTGGGTTAGTTACCTGAAAGAATGCTCTTTGGTTTCTTAGCTAGTCACAAATAGGGTTTTTCCTCTAGAAATTCTGCAATATTGCAGTTTTTATAGTGTTAATGTCTATAAGAAATCTTGTGGTAAATAGAAAAGATGCTTTGGAGACTTCTGCAAGTGTTTCTTGCCAAGAATGATGTATGCTATTGTACCTGAGGAGCAGAAAGGGAAAGCTGCTTAGCCAGCTACTCCAAACTGAGCAGAAATAAAATCCTGCAGGCTAGAAACAGATAAAAGAAGACTAGCCTAAAGATCTACTCCCTGTTCCAAAAGGTCACCTTACAATATTTAGTCCAACAAAAGATCAGCTCTAGCCTGATGAATGCAGATGTTGTTGCCACCTTAATTACTAGGCAAATGTTCTGAAAGCTCAACAGGAAGGAGGAATCTGGATGCTTTATTCCACTGGAGAGGAAGAAAATGGGAGAAAAAAAAAAGGGAAAAAAAAAAGGAAAGCCCAAGCAGAGCTATAAAAAACAGGAATATTGAATTTCTCCACCCTGCTAAGAGGAGATAATTTTAACATGAAGTTCAATTTTCTTTTTCTCACTAAGTGTTTAAAAGTGGCCATGTCATGTAATAGATATCTAGTTATCTCATTGATCTAGCTACACTAATTGTCTTTCTCTGTCTCAGTGCATTTCTTAATTAGATGCTGAGCATATAGCCATAAATCTAGACTTGCTTCTATGTGGCACTTTTCTTTGCACCATCATAAATGCATTGTATTTTTTCCCCCTGAATTGCTGTCATGAACTAGCTGAAAGCACTCAACACTGATCAAAATCAGGGTTACCAGGAATGGCAAGGTAAAATCCATTCAGGTACAGGGAAGTCATGTGGAACAACCATTATTAACCCAGTTTTGCACTCCCTGAAAAAAGGGAATATAGCTGTAACTCTCAAGGGAGGTGAAGGGAGGAAGGACCGATACGTTCTAAATGTGAGCATCCTTTAAAAAGGCTTAAATCTGTGCCATGAGCCTCTGTTGTCTTTTGCTCCAATGTCTGAGAAAAGCACACACACAAATATATATATATCTCAGCCAGAACAGAGGTTTGGGCCCATTATTATTTCTGTTACTTCAGTAGCATAATAAGCAACATGGAGAAGTTAGTTGGTGCATATCACAAAAAAAAATCACAGAAATTGGTGCATATCTATAGATCTGAAGGCTGAAAAAGGGTGTATCAAGCCTAGAAAATTCCCAAACCAGTGTTTCTGTATTTTCATCACAGAGTATCAGTACTCACATTGTGACTGCAGCAAGATCCACGCTTAAAATAACATTAGAGAAAGCTGCTG
Organism: Porphyrio hochstetteri; assembly: GCA_020800305.1. Classification (NCBI taxonomy): domain Eukaryota; kingdom Metazoa; phylum Chordata; class Aves; order Gruiformes; family Rallidae; genus Porphyrio; species Porphyrio hochstetteri. The sequence continues at coordinate 3,674,209 of CM036908.1, forward strand.
CTCTGTGAGAATCTTGCTGCATATTCCATCTGGGTCTAGACAAACACCCCCCAGGAGTGTGGCTTTATGGGGAAAACCAGCAATGTGAAAAAATCCTCCTTTGCTCTGCCCCCTGCTTTGCCTGTATTCAGGACTGCCTCTCCCAAGCTTAGTAACGAATGTGAGTGCTTACAGCTTTTTATATCTGTCTCCTCTCTGGTTAAGAAATGGGGGGTGGGTTTCACAGCTTCTTCTGCAGCAGAAGCAGTGCTCTTTATAAAACATGAGAATTAAAATAGCTCTGAGGCACCAAGAGAGCTGGTTAGACAAAGTGGGGGAAGCCTGTCTCTAGCAGAATGGTTCAAACCACTGTTCTTAACCCATGGAGGTGTCTGAGGAGTGGTATGTATTTAAACCAGCCCCCTGCTCACTCCCCTCCCCACAGCAGGACAGGGAGAAAATAGGAAAAAAAGAGTGAGAAAACTTGGGTCAAAATAAGGACAGAGAAATCAGTTACCAAATACTGTCGTGGGCAAAATGGACTTGACTTGGGGAATTTAATTGCAAATTAGTATACAATTTTAATTACTGAGTTGGGTATTTGAGAATAATAATTTAAAAACCCAACAAACCACAAACATACAAATTGCCTTTTGTCCCCCTTTCACTGGCAGGCTCCCTTCACTGCAGACACCCTCTTCCACCCATGGTATGGCTGCAGGTCACACCAGTTCCTCCAGTGTGGCAGCAGATAGCACAGGTTAGGGTCAGGACACGGTGGATTCTCTCTGCCAATCCTTCCTTCTCAGCTTTTGTCCTCTGCTCCAGCACTGGTCTGAGTCCCAGTCCCTCCAGGAAAGTACCTCCTCTGTCATTGAGCACCTGCCACTCACCCTGTTGCTCCCTCATTCCCTCCTCTATTCCCTCTTCCTCTGCCTGTCCAGCATTTCTTTCCTTTCTTCTTGGCTGGGTGACTTGGTGGTGTGAAGTGGGTCTGATGGAGCTGGTTGATACCAACTCTGTTCAGAGAACATAGAAGAACAAAAGAATTGTGTCTTTTTCTTAAGTGCTCTCTCAAAGCCAGTGATGTTTAAAATACATTCCAGTTCTTTTGAATGTGAAGGAGCTGGAACAAGCTAGAAAGAAATCCACAGTGACAGATATAGGCAGCAGTGAGGTTGATGAAACCATAATGCTGCTCACTGAGGAGCTCTGTCAGCCCAGCACTGTGCCAGTCTTTCTGTACAGCCTGTTGAGATGGGCAGCATGCTTTACCGAGGTATGTGCCAGGCTCTGGGCTAAGGCTGGCTTGCATTTGACAAGTATGAAAGGCAAATGGTTTGATCCTATGTCTGCTCTTCCTACACTAGCCTAGCAGAAGAGGTTTGGCTAAGTACATACCTAATGCTTGTGGCAGAGAACAAAATAGAAGCAATATATCTCATCTTTTGTGTTATGCTTTGAGTACAAAGATTGGTTTTCATCTTGTTAAAATATTTTGATCTGGAGAAAGTGATTTAGAAGACAAGCTGTTTAATTAGTGCATGGGCTGAGACAATCTGTTCCAAGAATAGTTGGCAAGCATGAGAGAGGGCATGGAGTCAAGAGTAGGTGAAGGGGACAAAAGAGTTGTTAAAGACATGTGTTTTCTGTGAAGGGATGCTCCATAATGTAGAGCTGTGTGGAGAGATGAGGACAGCAGGTTCCATGAAGGCACAGCATACTAGCACTAAAAATATGCCAGTGGTCATTTAGCCAGAAAGGTAAACAACTTGCTTGAAGTCTTGAGGTTATTTGTCAGGAATGCAGAACAGAAAATGTTTGGAAGACAGAGGAACCATCTGAGCTCACTGTGAAGCAGAAAATGTTCCAGTGCTATTTTTGGTTGAGTAGTACTGTATAGTTGGGGGAGTTTCTGTGAAATGGGAGGTGACACTATAAAATCTTGCAATATGCATATTTGAAATCTGCTCTTCATGGAAATAATGTGTTTCATATATTTAGCATTTAGTCTAGTCTGAAGAGTGGCTGTAGCATCTTTTTATCCAATGCTTAATGTCTTCTACTTGGAAAAAAGCTATATTCCATTTTGGAAGGAATATGTGTCATCCCTGTAGCCTCAGCCTGTTTGGTCCTTCTGTTGTCAACAGTTATGTCAGAAAAATTGTGCCTGAGTTAATGACCAGAGAGAGAGGAGACAAAAAGAAATGAAAGTAAAAGGGATTTTTTTTCTAACTCCTGAAATTATTGGATAAGACCGAAACTGGTAAGACCCCTGTGTATGTAATAGAAAACAAGGGAACAGCAAGGTCATGCTCATTGATGGAAAGGATGCAGAACAACTACATTCCAGTGATGTCTCCATGAGAACATCTGTCCTTACCCCTCTTCACACTGGAGCAGATTGACATTAGGCTGTTTGATTTAATATAAGTAAGATAATGTCACGTGCAGTGATGCTGCCTGTTTAGCAGCTAGCTACCTTAATGGTAAAATCATCATCTTCATTAATAAATGTAAATGATACCTTGTAGGCTGTTAGATGATTGAAACCTCTCTATTCTTAGATTCCTCCTTTAATCTTTTCCAGATTTAAATGGATGCCGCTCTCATTACAAGGCACTTAATTTGTGAGAGATTCAAATATAAATAAATATCTACTTCATCGATTGGGAGAGAACTTGTTGATAAAACAAAACTTAAAAAAGTAGAAAACATCTCTTTCAAAAGGGTTTTCATTTTAAACCACTATGAGACGAGCTACTATTCCTGGAGAAAGGCTAAGAGAGGGTGTTTAGTTTTGATACTCATAGAAAATTCTGTATTTATGCCACAGAATGGGCTTAGAAGGGCGTGTTAGTCTTGGATGGAGTTACTCAGCTATCTCCCAGTGTTTGGCTTCAAACTGCTAATACTGCTTAACACAAAGTTCCTTCAGTGTTAGAATCTTAAATTCAATTCTTGTTCCTTAGTGTGTGCAGCTGGAGAGCGTGTTCCACAAGGCTGTTAGAGGGTCATATACAGTGGGAACCCTTGGTATATTGAAGTTTCTTTGACAGGCAGATCTCTTACATTGCAATGAGCTGCAGAACTTCATGAGTTTATTTGGAGTCTTATTACAGAGTCCTGGGTGGTAAGACAAGGTCAGGTAGGAAGAGGGACAAGCAGCAAGAAGAGCAAGCAAGTGGGAAACCGATTCTATACCATGGTAATGCAGGGCATTAGGCTGGAAAAAGGGAGCAAACATATCAAAAGGGAATAACGTGGCTGCTCCTGTGAATAAGGAAAAAACCTTCTTTTGGAGAACTCTTTTCTCTTCCTGTGAAAATGCCAGCCTCATTTTTCAGAGTCTGATAGTCAAAGGCATGAGGTATGAACCTTTTCAAATTTCTCAGTCGTTAGTAGATTTTATATATATATATTTCTTTCAATAATGATTTGGTCGATGTAATATTGCAGTGGCTTAGGTAAATCTAGTCTCATCTTAATACAACTCTGACAAAACTAGAATATAAAGACTGCCTTTCCTTATTCCTGAGAACCTGGGCAGCACAAAATTATATTCTTTGTAGGAAAATAGCACTGCCAGCTCTGTCCACCAGGAAAACATACAAGCCAACCTTTTTGTAGTGTGTGACTACTGCAAAACACATCTTCCATGAACAAGGACATTTATCTTAGTGGGTTTTTTGAGCTATAGCAGTTATACTCTGCAGTGAATGCCCCCAGAATGCATATTTAACTGTAAAAACACACCCTTTTCACCTGTACCCTGAATTTCATGTGTCATTGTCCATAAAGGAATTCTTCTTCTGAGTATTCCTTTTGTGCTCTTTTCAGTAGCCCTAAACAAACTGTGCCTGATCCACGATTGCTTTCTGACTTCATTTGTGCCTGTGGAAGACTAAGGGAAAAAAACAAACCCTCCAGCTGCTCTGCTTTTGTGGGAGCCAGTGAGGTGCACAACAACCATGAGTCAGGCCTTGTTGTGGAGCCTCTCATTAACATCATTACCATTTTTACTTAAAAAGCCCAGCGACCTTCAGCTGAATTTATCACTCGTGAACAAGTGGATGTCCTGAACACTTGGTACAGGTTTGTAGGGTATTCTTTCCGCTCCCATTTCTACCATGAGACAAGACAACCCTGGCACATACTGAAATGCATTTTAATGTTGCTACATGGGGACTGGAGGGAGGTTTAATATGCATAACTTTGCTTTACTAGTAGTGCTTGGCAGCTCCAAAGTACTTTTTGTCCAAGGATTCCTGGTACTATAAAGTACTGCACGTGCCTCATAACTGCAGTGAGGTGTCTGTCATTTCATTTGTATGTACCAGCAATCTAAAGCACTTAGAAGTGATCAAGTCACCTGGGCCAAACCTGTAAATAAAGAACTTGGTTAAATCCTGGTCCTCCATGACAAAAAGCAAGTGTGCCAATTTAAGATGCCATGTAATATCCATGTTATCAGTTGCTTTCCCTTTACTACACATCAGTAGGTCTGAAATCCTGCCATTGTGAGTATGTGTCTGTAACTCTCAAAGAGAGTAGATAATCCTTTAATATTTTAGCAAACTGTTCTTTTCCTGCCCAGGAAAAGAGGCAATAAGAAGTCAAGTCAGGTTTTCTAGTCTTAAGTTGTTTTTCTCCTTGGTACTTCAGTGGCAGTTTTCTCCATGTCTCATATCTGATTAATCTTATTTATGGCATTATATTACTAATCCTATTTTACAATTTTTGTTCAGCCAGACACAGAAAACGATGCACACACAAAAAGACAAAACCAAATTAAGCATAGGGATCATCTCAAACATTTTCAGGACTAAAGCTATTGATGAAATATGGTATGTTTGTTCTGCTACCTGGGTTCTAAATGCAGAGCATCCCAGGACAGGTGAGTGCCTAATGAGAGCATTACATTGCACCTGTAAAATAAATGTTCATGCTTTAGTGGAAGCAGTAGTACTGCTCAGAGGCTGGTCAGATATTATCCAGCTCAGGCAATATCCCTTTTGTATATTAGAAAGATAACTTCTGAGACCTTATTTCCTGTCTAGGCAGTGTCCTAATCTGAAAGATCTTATTCCTTTGTTAAGGGAGATGCTTGATTTGGAAAACTAGTTTGGAAATATATGACTTGGTGACCTCCATATTCCTTTTCTAGGGTAAATACAGAATTCACGCTGCCACTGTAACTAATCCATAGTAAAATTTCTAGTAATTTCAGGTTTCTCGAGAAACTATTGAATTTTGCATTCTGCAGCACAGAAAATCTGAAATAAATCTGTCAGTTGTATTAATCCAGGCTTGTGTAAGTATTACTGGAAACAAAAATCTAAGTTTATGTTTAAAGTGAGAGTTTATATGATCTAGGAGTGTGAAATGTTGCAATTCCAATGCTCATATTTGTATTTGGTTTATGGCAGCCAGTAACACACATACTCTTTGTTCAAGAGCTTTCTAGTGTGAATTTGCATAGGTAATTCTATCTCAGGTTGTTTAGTATTTGACATCAATCCTTTATTTCTGGAATGAACTGATAACATAGCTATCTCTTTTTGACAAGGAGATTTAACCTTCATATTTGTGAGTGAAAGCTGGAAAAAGTAGGCCAAGGAAAGTCTAGAACACCTGAAGCTTTAATTGTTTGTACATAAAATCTCAGGGTTTCAGAAGAAAAAAATTGGTTTGTTTTCATTTCAGTCTTGGTTTCACTTGTTGAATGCTGGGGCTGGTGAGGAAATGTGGGTGTACATATATATATGTAAGGAGGTGTGAATGTGCCCTTTTTCTTACACACTGAACCCAGACTGGAAAGTACTGGAGCCTTTCCAAGGCTCAGGACTGTTTTTGCAGGCTGTGTTTCTGTTAAGTTAGTAACTGGAAATGGAAATCACCATTTTTCTGGAGCCAGACATCAAGGTTCACTGTTCCTCAGGAAGGGCTCTCTAACAGGGAGGAAGGATTGGTTTCTACCTAAGAAGTTCACAAAAGGCAGAAAGAGAACTACAAGGTGACACTGTGACAATCAGTCCACCCTTCACGAGGTATACAATCCAATAAATCCACTCAGAAACATATTTTTTTCTTTTGTTTTTTCCTTTTTTCTAGAAAAAGCAAGTGAGTCAAACAAAGATCCGGGTGATCTCCACTATCCTCTTCATCCTGGCAGGCTGCATCGTCTTTGTGACCATTCCTGCAGTTATCTTCAAGCACATCGAGGGCTGGACAGCCTTGGAGTCCATCTACTTTGTGGTTGTCACTCTGACCACTGTTGGCTTTGGTGACTTTGTAGCAGGTGAGCTGCTCTGAGCCTGGGTGCTGTGCATGAAGGGCCTTGGCTCTTAGAACCTGTTTTCTGCTGTAGAGAGAAACGTTTTCACAATGTATTATATTCCTGTGGAATGATGCCAGTGTTTCCACTGGGCTTACTGTGCAGGAGGGACACTGGGTTGATTTAAGATCCAGGTGCCTTGCCATGTGCAGATTGCAAGCCTTCAGCAGTGTAGATAACATGAGCCTGGGAAGTCCTGATTATCCTTTATTGTGCAATGACTTACACACACAAGTCAAATGACTTTCCCATTGAATTCCAGATTTGTCTTAGTCCCTTATGCCTCAGTCTTAGGTGGATTGCTGAAACAAGTAGCCAAAATGATGAATGGGTAAAGCTTTTACAAAGTAGAGCTTAGCCACAGGGCTGGAGAAATTGCTGGTTGGGTGCAGTAGTGGGCTGCTACTACAGAAGCTGCAGCATTCCAGAAGCTGCATTTATTCTCTAAACTCAGCAGAAGTTTTGATGTTTCAGTTGCCTCGTTAAGGAAAGCAATGTAGGAAGAGAAGGACTAATGGGGTATGCATCTCAGTGCTGGGAGGATAGTCTCCCAGATTAATACATTACCAGCAGGAACTATAAATATCCATCCTTATCAATTCCCAAAAAGGGAGTCAAGGCTGTTGGCTAGAGAAACAAGACTTTTTTTCTTCTCATTTGACTGGTTTGCTAACAAAAAGGTGGTTAAAATAAGTGTATTTTTTTCTTCCCATTAGTGCATGACCCCTACACCTCATTCCTGTTAGTGGTCCTAATTAAAGGCATTAAGATGCTTGTGTTACAAACAGCCAGATCACTCTACTGTGTTGTTGCTTTCTATAAATCAGCGAAATATGAATGAGTTAAAAACATCAAATGAATTACAGAGATATATAATTTTTATTTTGCTGAAGAGCTGTAGACAAGTCTTTTTGTAGACAAGACTGTGATCTTCCTTTTTTATAACATAATGGTACAGAAGACATGAATTATTGAGGGGAAAAAAGGCACTGAACAAAGAGAGTCCCAGATATGAAAAAGAGCTCCATGAGCATTCAGAAACAGAAAGTGATTGAGTGTGCTTGGTCCATTTTAAACCACTTAAATGTGAAGAGAAGCTCACTGATACTCTGTGGTATCACAGTGTGAAGTAGAAATACTTCACAATAATTTTCCTAAGCATATCACACTTAGGTATTGGGTTTTTTTGGATAATAGAATAGTAAAAAAGCCCTGAATATTAAATTAAATTATTGTATATCTAACATAATTAATAGGAGAAAATACTCTAGAGCTGGGTGACTATTAACAACCAGGATTTTTCAAAAATCAAATGGAAGACCCTGTATGAGAACTTCAGAGGTGATCTCATGGTAAGAGTTTAAGGTGATCACCAGGAGATTTGGGTTTCATTGCTGGTTTTGGGACAGATTTTCTGTCACTTTTATTATCTGTCACCTTTAAACACCCTCTCTGTCCCTTGGACATCAAAGGGAAAAACTGCATCAGTGGAGCTGTGCTGCTTTATTCCATCTAGAACATGTCCCAGGTCTTGGCAATCTGGGAAAGTTTTTGTACTACTGTTGGAAATACAATTGTGGATGGAGCCTGAAAAAGCCCAGAATATCTGATAGGCTAAAAAAAGTGGTCTCATACTTTCTCAGTCACCTGATTACTCCACAAGACAGACCTAAACAGTCTGCTTCACAGCAAGCTTCCTCAGGGACACGCATGATGGGAAGAGCCTCATTGTACCATGGCAACAGCAGCCCCCACCTCCCATTGTTTCACACTCCTAAAGACTGGAAAAAGAGTGATTCATGCAGTGTATGGGGAGAGATTAATATCAAAACTCCTATTTGGGTCCCTGCCAATTTTCCAATGTCTGAGCTTCCACAGGGGCGTTCAGTCACTGTACATACACACATCCTGAGGCTGGATGAGATTAAAGAGTAATAGGGAATGTCTCAGATGACAAAAAGCTCAGGGGAAAATGCTGAAATGTGTTGCCCAGTGAATTTAATGGGGAAAAAATCCTAAAAGCTCTCTGTAGTCATACAGCAATACAGATTGGTGGCTAGATCTTGTCTAGCCAAGGGCAAAGTCCAGGAAGTACGCAGTCCTCTGCCTGAGCCTGCTGGTAGGCTTGCTTTTCAGGCAGAGATTTACACAGGTATCACCAAGGGCAGTGTTTCTTCACCTGCACTGAGGGATGTGGCTGTGCAGCCTCTTTGCCACTCTCTCTTCAGCCTGCCTCTCACTGTCTGTCATTACTGCAGTGCACATAGCACTGTGGTAGGACTGGAAGTCTCAAAGGTGAGATTCTGATTGCTTTTTTGGGGGTAAAAGTTCTGTGGTAGGTAGCAGACTGGCTGCTACTCCATTTATTTTAGGCTCTTCATAGTCCATTAGAGTCACCAAATGTCTCACTTGTTTTACCAGCTTATCCTAAAACTTGCATGAAAACAATATAGGATATTTTTTGCTTTATTTGATCCATATCTCCACTCAAGTGACTGGCCAGAGAATGCATCCCTATAACTGATTCCCAAAGCAGACATGTTATCCTTATTATCAGGGCTGATGCAGGGTTGGCTTCCTGACTGATATCCTAATTTAGAAGGGAAGAAGACAAAGCTACTCTTCTTTCTCCTTCACATAGGTCTCTACATCCTGTAGTTAAAACCAAAATAATCTGGAAACTCTGTAGCCCAACAGGGTTGAACTGTAAAGTTTCTCACCTACCAGGCTGCAGGCTGTTCAGAATAAGGAAGACTAACCCATATGAAACTTTCCTCTTGGAAATGGGTTCATGCTGATGCAAGAACTCTCAAAGCAGGAATTTCAGACTTGCTTCAGAATGTGAGCAATATAAAGAAAAGCCTTTACTAGGTGCTCTGGCAGTTCACATAGCAGCAGAACAATAGGCAGTTTTAGAGTGTCTTAAATAAAGAACAGACTGTGTTCCTCCCATCTGACAGGCTTCTTGTCTATTATTAGAACTACAGTGGTGTTGGCGAGCGTCAAGAAATAATTCTGGAGATTTATCAGAATTGCAGTTATTTTGTCATAATTTTGGCATCTCACAGTTCCTAAGCATAAGTATGTGCTTGTTTCAGGAGGAAATGCTGACATCCATTACCGGGAGTGGTATAAACCCTTAGTATGGTTCTGGATCCTTGTTGGCCTTGCCTATTTTGCTGCTGTCCTGAGTATGATTGGAGACTGGTTAAGAGTGCTGTCCAAGAAGACAAAAGAAGAGGTATGACTAGTAATTTCTCAGTGGTTTGTCATTTTTTGAGAGCTTTAATTGCCTGATTCCTGCTTGTCTAAAGAAGGATGATTGTGCTGCACATGGGACATAACAACCCCCTGCAGTGCTACAGGCTTGGGGGGGGACTGGCTGGAGAGCTGTCAGGCAGAGAAGGACCTGGGGGTGTTGGGTGACTGCAGGCTGAATATGAGCCAGCAGTGTGCCCAGGCGGCCAAGAAGGGCAAAGGCATCTTGGCTTGTATCAAAAACAGTGTGGCCAGTAGGTCTGGGGAGGGGATTGTGCCCCTGGACTTGGCATTGGTGAGGCTGCACCTCGAGTGCTGGGTCCAGTTCTGGGCTCCTCACCATCAGAAGGACATTGAGGTCCTGGAGTGAGTCCAGAGAAGGGCAACCAGGCTGGGGAAGGGGCAGGAGGGCAAATCCTCTGAGGAGCAGCTGAGGGAGCTGGGGGTGTTCAGCCTGGAGAAGAGGAGGCTGAGGGGAGACCTTCTCACCACCTACAACTGCCTGAAGGGAGGTTGTAGAGAGGTGGGTGATGGTCTCTTCAGCCAGGGGACAGGAGATGGGACAAGGGGCAATGGCAAGAAGCTGTGCCAGGGCAGGGTCAGATTGGACATTAGAAACAAATTTGTTACTGAAAGAGTTGTCAGGGCCTGGCACAGGCTGCCCAGGGAGGGGCTGAGTCACCTTCCCTGGGTGTGTTCAAAAAAAAAAAAAGGGTAGATGAGGTATTTAGAGATATGGTTTAGTTTAGGATGAGAATGGTTGGACTTGATGATCTTCAAAGGTCTTTTCCAACCTTGTGATTCTGTGATTCTGTCTGCATGACCAGTGCTCAGTATTGCTCATGGTTTACACCACTGCCTGCCTTCGGTATCCAGTTAGCTCTGATCTTTAACTCCTTCACAAACTGAGGAGAAAGAAGCAACTGAAGCAACCTAGGTTGTTCTACCTCTGTGAGTACTACCAAACAACACAGAACACATTAATAGGATTGCAGTTATAGAATAAGAGACACCACCCTTCACTTTGACACTAGCTACAATATTGTGATAAAAGTTTCAGTGTTTTCTCTTTAAAAATTGGAGTTGCATAGATTTTGAAGACATTAGTTGACTCTCTTCATTATGAAACAAGAATCTGCCTTTACTAGGGTTTTATATTGAGCTTGCCCACCTTTCCCTATGTCAGGGAATACGGTTCTGTTTAACAGTTTACATTCAGTACTATATTATTAAAAATTTGAAGGAACTGTGCTGTTACCATCAGGGAGAACATGATTAAATTTGCTCAGAACACACCCTCTGTGATTCAAAACCAGTACTGCTAATGCTTCACTCTTATTTGAGTGGTAAAGGCAATTGCCATGACTCTAAAGCTGCAGCTTCTTGTGGAAGACATTAATAACATAATTCTGTTTTTTAAGATAATCTCTTTCTGCAATACTAGCAAAGCTAAACTGGCAGGGTTAGCCAAAGAGTAGGCATAGTTAAAGTTCAGCAGGGGGTACTGCTGTTTATTTATCATGTATGAAGGCACCTGTGCTACTGGAGGCCCAGTGCATGCCCTGTGCATCTCCATGTGTAAAGGGAGCTTCACACAGAGTTTGGGTGTCAGTTTGATCATCAGTGGGAACCTATAGGTGGGAATCTGATCTCTCATGGTGAATGTAAGATGTCTGCTGCCACAAGTGATACAGTTCTAAGTGGACATCTGCTCATCTGGTCTGAGGAGTGAAAGATGACTTCCTTATGGATCACTGAATGCAGACCCTGAGTTCTGGCTACAGCAGCTGAAGTAAACCATTGACCTTGGTGGACTCCTGCAGGCATTGTGTTCCCAAATCTGTTCTTTAGCTGAACTTTGGAAAAGCTTCTGTTGACTGAGATACTGCTTAGTCATTTATCATCTTTTTATTTTGGAAGAAATATTTCTTTAATACAGTGGACATGTAGGTGGTTTATTCTTAGCCATTATTCTGCTCTTAGGTGCAAAGGAGTAAAACAGAGCAAAGCAGTGAGACATTTAAGGACATGCTTATGGTGCCTACACAGAATATGTGTTGACAGCTCCTCCAGCTGGCTTGAGAGGGTGGTATTTGGATAGCTATGCTATGGAAACTTCAATTAAAGACAGCTACATTTGTCTCTGAGAATGAACCCTCGACTGGATCAGTCAGGTCCATTTGAAATTATCTAATAGGTATTTCCAACATTAATTGCTCTGGGGCACTGAATGGAACTTTCAGTGGGACTGAACAGCTGAACAGTATGTTGTTGTATTGCTAGATGGGTTGTTGTGCTGTTCTGGGGCACGTTGGTATAACTGTATGTGGTCAGTTCTGCTCACTCCTGACCATCTACTGCTGACAGAGTCATGAACTGTGTTCTTAACAAAAAAAAAAATTAGTATGAACACCTCCCATTGTATAATACAGCTACTAATTAACCAAATGTGGAACAGGCAGAGAATTTATACGCCACACAAGCCATTAGCTAGCCACCAGTTGGTGTGTTCGGAGCTCACCCAGCATGCTGCTGAAACCTGGATCCAGGTGGATACACTGGAGCTGGGACCAGTCTCTGACTCTACATCAGACAAGAAAGCACTTGTGTTACCCTTCTATAGGAAAGGCTGTTGCTTCATTGGTGTTTTTCTTTTTTCAAATCAATTTCTCTCTCTTCCTGTTGTAAAGGTTGGAGAAATCAAAGCCCATGCAGCGGAGTGGAAAGCCAACGTGACGGCTGAGTTCAGAGAGACAAGGAGGCGGCTCAGCGTGGAGATCCACGACAAGCTTCAGCGGGCAGCCACCATCCGAAGCATGGAGCGCAGGCGCCTGGGCCTGGACCAGCGAGCACACTCCTTAGACATGCTGTCTCCAGAGAAGCGCTCTGTCTTTACTGCCTTGGAAACAGGGCGCTTCAAAGCCTCATCTCAGGAAAGCATCAACAACAGGCCTAACAACCTGCGCCTTAAAGGCTCGGATCAGCTCAACAAGCATGGGCAGGGGGCATCTGAGGACAACATTATCAACAAGTTTGGATCGTCTGCTAAGATGACCAAAAGGAAAAACAAAGACCTCAAAAAGACCATCCCTGAGGATGTGCGTAAAATTTACGAGACCTTCCGAAACTACTCTCTGGATGAAGAGAAAAAGGAAGAGGAGACGGAGAAGGTGTGTAATTCTGAGAACTCTTCTAGCACCACAGTCCTGACCAACTGCATCCAGCAGCACTCAGACCTGGAGAACGGAGTGATCCCCAATGAAACCAAAGAAAGGGAACATGAAAACAAAGCGTTACTTGAAGACAGAAATTAAATGTAAAAGATGCTTGACTTAATGTTAGTGTTTTTATATACATATATCTATTGAGACACGTGCCTTATACAGACTCCTTATTCAGTCTGAATTATATAGCATTGAGGAATATTTCACTGTGCCATAAAGACTCAAGCTTGCTCTGCCAAAACAAATCAGGAACACAGCACTGCAGAATGGCAACAGAAAGCTACGCACATGGAAATTTCAGCCTGTATAAGATTACCAGGGCAAGACAAAAGGAAGAGATGGAACCATGGCAATATCACCAGAGTGCTCCTGCCATGGCATAATATTAGCCAAAGGGCAGCTATGTAAGAAGAGCCTTTGAAAGGGATGAAGAAGAGTGTATCTTTGCAAGGAAATATGCATCCATAAAGCCTTCCCCTGGTGATTAAAAATAGGAGAAACAATTGGAGTGAACTAGAAACTTTCAGTAAGGCTTAGTTTACGTTTTGGCACGTGATCCAAGCTAGATTATTTTTGTTTCTTTTTCATTTTTGAACCGGATGCATTATCTTTCTAAACTCCAAAAGAATGTCCATGGACATGGACACCAGCTGAGTGCTGGTTTGAAAAAACAACACAGACATATTTAAGGGTCGGATTGCTCTTTTCATTAAAAGGAGAAAAAAAAAAAGAATAAAACTCTGTGGGTATTTATCTTAACCAGTGACAAAAAAAGAAAAGGATTTTTTTTTCTCATATAGGAAATATTCAATGTAAAGTCATAGCAAGAAAGTGCATATGAAGAAAATGCAACATCTTGTACTATGCTGTTTAAAAGAAGAGAAACATTAATTTAATGATATTTGGCTGGGTGTATGAAACAGTGAGCCAACTGGTTTTTTTTAAAAGAATTTCTCATTCACACTTTCTACCACTGAAAAAACCCTTCAATTTTAATGCTGTATGACTCTGAAGACAGAAGGAAAGCTATAGCTTTTGCATGTCAGCAAACTGCTGCTCTCTGTAGCTGAATATGAATTTTTAAAAATAGACATAAAAGCATATACGCTATTCAAATGAGGGCCAGGGCAACCACAGAATCTCAGGTGTCTCTGCCCCTTTTGCTGGGTTTGGGTTTAGACATAAGCTGCAATCATAATCTTGGGGGGGGAAAAAAGGGAAAAAGAAATTTAGGAAAAGAAGTTGAGAAAAATATGGTGGAAATCTTTTAAGTGCTTATAGCTTTAAGTGCCATTAATGCTGTCATATTTTGTAACTTTTTAAACAAGTATTTTGAATTATTTGTTTTATTTCCTTCCAGGTACTACCTTTGTTTGACATTTGCTATCTCTTTTCTTGATAAAATCTAAACACAAGCTTTCTGCATTTCTAGATTTAAGTGAAATATAACCAAACCGTGGGCATTTTTTAAATATCTTTTGTGGTGTCCTGACATACAGATATATTCCCTAGACTTCACAGCAAATATTCAAAGAAAAGGCTGCAAAATACTTCATGGGAGCTGCAAAACCACTACTTTTTTGTAGCCTCAGCCTGTGGGCTACTGTGTTTGCCATTGCAGATAGAGGATTTTTGCATGCTGGAAAATGATTGCACCAGCACTGCTTTCCCTGCACCTTCTCAAAATCCTAAATATTCCTGCAATTCAAACAGGAGGCTTGTGGGTAAAGTAAGCATGGATGCAGATGGCAGAGACATAGCAAGTCTTAAAAGCTAGTCCAACATAAAGACACTTAGAGGTCATCCAGACACAGCCTGTTGGGACTGCGTGCCTGTGTCTGCACACAGGAAAGTGCATGCTTCATTTTCTGTGATAGCTTCTGAGCTTTCATGCACAGTGAGCCAACTCCAGAATCCAACTGGTCACCAGAATATGTAATTGCCATGGCTAGGAATAGAAAAAGCATGGTGTGATGCAAATGCAGAATTTGATATTTGCATATCTAATTGACTCTGCACAATTAGTAGGAGTAAACTGAATTCCACTGGTGCAGAGGAGTAAAGAAGTTCTTAGTACGTTCTGTCTGCTGGTTCTCTTCACTTGAAATACCACACCATCTTTCTAATCTTGTTATCTGTCTGAAAATTGAGGATGAAAAAACAATGTTTGAAAAATTTCAGTCACTGGGGATTGCTTTAACTCAATAAGATCCAACAGTAATCGAATCCTGTGTAGCTCACCAATGAATCTCTCCAGGCACAGGGCTGTGCTCTGGCTTTAGGTTACTGGAGGCAGGGCAGTAGGCCCAGTCCCTAGGGAAGGTTTCATCTGACTCAGGAGCTGCTGTGGGTCCTTGGGGCTTTTGTGCCACACAGCCCTGTGCTCTGCTCAGTGATGCAGATGGCAGCTTGTGGCTGTCCTCAGATCTCATCCTCTCCAAGCAGCTGGCAGACGCCAGCAGGTCTGGTTAAGCATAGGAGACCTTTAGCCCTCCTGTTGCCTCTGGTTTTGGGCAGGCCTTGGATGAAGTCCAGTCCCTCATGCCACATGTGAGCAAATCCTCTGAAGGCTCACTCAGAAATACAGTGAATCATGAGCTAATTCTGTAGTGCCAAGATAGATGGTGCATATGTGGGTACACTAAGGTTTTATGTTGTTCAGATCTGGGGTTTTACTATGGCTTGGTGGGAAGTGAAAGCTACAATTTAGATTTGCTTTGGATTCCAAACAAGGTTCAGGTGAGCTCAGACATAAGATTTGGATCCTGGGGATGAAAGTGGTGCCTGGTTACACCGACCTGTGCTTTGCTTGTGTTGAAGAGTCGGGCATGTGAAGGCATCTCACCTGCCTCTGGAAGCATGCAACACATACTAGTGTGCTAGCAGTTGTGTTGGTTACCAAATGCCAAGACCAACATCATGCATGCACTGTTATTTGTTCCTCAGCTGAGTTGTTCTTGCAAGAAATGCTTGTCTGTAGTGGAAAAGTCCTGCACAGCTACACAGGCAGCTGCCACCATATGAGAGATACATTTCCTGTATGTGAAAATAAGGCTTAGTCACAGCCAGAGCAGTTCTGCTATCTAGGGTCAGGCAAAGCAAAGGTCTGTCTCCTAGGTGTGATGTGTGTCCTCAAGCAGTTGGACAGCAGGCTAGTCATGGAAAACAAAACATGGACAAAATGAGTGAAGAGGCAAAGTTTGGCAGCCAAATTCAGAACCAGTTGCTCTGATGGGATAGAAGAACAATACAATCCTGGCATATTCTCCATCTGTGAATTTTCTGAGTTCACAGTCTATCCCCTGTCCCGCTTCTAGCTGATGGTGTGAGTGTGTCTGTCGTTTCTGCCTGGCCATGCCGTGTGGGACTCCATGGCTGACATTTTATCAGCTGTGTCTTCAGCAGCTGCTGGTTTGAGATCTGATAGCTTCAGGGACAAAGGTGATCTGGATCAACCCCCAGTGAGATACTGAACAGATGACCTTTTACACGAAAGAAAATGCTCTTTCATTCCCACCCGTTGCTGTGTCAGTGAAACTTGCTGAGGAAGCTGCCAGGCTGCTGCTGGAGTAAATACTTTCTTCTGCATGATTATCTATTAAATACCTCAATATACATCATTTTTATTATAGTATGAAAAGTGCAAAGGGTGTATTTGCACAGGGGGGGCAGACAAAAATGTCTGACAACTGAAATGACATGTTCATGTCCTAAATTTCTTCCCCCACCTTGTAAAGGCCACCCCTTGGTTTTAGTTATATGCAGCAGCAATCTCAGTTCAAACATCAGATGTTTTTAGGGCTCAAATTCTCAGCCTTTGACATTTTATAATACATATTAAAAACCTGTGATGTTATTTCTAGTGAGGCTGTTCCACCATCTGTTTTAGCAAAAGGTAGTCTAAACTATATCCAAAACTCCTTGCTCTAAATTACACACTTTCACAGCAGCATGAAAATAAAAAGCAAAAGGATCACTTACTGATTTTAATTCTCTTACCCTGAACACAACATGACTTGACATGGGAACTGGGTCCTGAAAGAACAAAGGAAACATGGGTTTTCTGCAGCCACAGCCCTTATACATAGAGGACAACTCAGCTTCTGTTTTGCTACAGCCTTCAGGTCTGCAGTCCCACTTTCTACTGTTATTTGCAGGAGAATTCTGGCATGCTCCTTCAGGGATCCTCCTGAACCATTAACCATCACTGAACTTGTGCAGATTTTGCATGAGTGATTTGGAAAAGGTTTGTAACTTCATCCATGTGGCAGTCTGTGAATTTCATTATTTAAGAGGGAATATTATTTCTAATAGATGTTATTAGAAATAATAGTAAATAAATCCCCCTAGTGATTTATGTTAATGAAATCTGATTTTGATTGTTGCTGTGAAATGATAAATCATCAGAGCTTTGGATATTTGGCTTTATGATGTCTCCAGTAAGAGTCTGCTTCTTCCAAAGCCATTGACGAGCTATGCCAGAGACTTTCAGTAAAACTCTCTAACCCAAAATAAATGTAAGTATGTCTGTAAGTTCGGGGTGTTAAAAACCCTGTCCTTAAAAAACCTGCATTTTCCTGAAGAATCTGTGTTTATGCTGTACATAATTTTTTTGCCAGCATTGGTTTTCTCAGGGCCTTAGTTGTGTTGTCAGGTTGCACGATGTCTGCGAGTCCCACTTCTCCCATCATCCACTAAAAATAAAGAACAGGCAAAGATCAAGCCTTATGTTGTGTATTAACCTAGAAGGAGAAGTCTACTAGATGGATATGAATTTAAAAGGTGACTGGGAACTGCCTCAAGCCTTCCTGTACATCTATTTGTTTGGAACTATGTTTTGTCTAAGGCCAAAATCTGTCGCCATCAAGTTAGTGTGGTAAAGTGGAGCTACCTTGTTAAACAGCAAGACCTGCTGTTTTAACTCATCTCTGCAGTGCCATTTACACTTGCTGGAATGGCATTATATCAATACTAAATACAAATAAGCCCAGCTTCAGAAACAGTTCCCTTGGCAATTAAATGTCAATGAAAAAACAAATGCAAATCAACACAAATCTGTGAAACTCAAATAAAGGTTTCTAGATTAATGGATGAAACTTGTTGCCTGAAATACATAATTTAAAAATAAAGAATCAGAAAATCCCCTTAGGTTTCTTACCAAGGTCCCCATCTCCTTTGCTACCAGCAGCAGTTAATACTACTGCTGATCTGGACCATATTTATTTCCTCCCACTAGTGCAGCTGAAGTACATAATGATGTTAGACTGTTGACTCATGCTGTTGAAATCAAACATTGAGGAAGCTGTTGTGAAAGCTAATTTGGGGGTGTCTTTATGCAGCCAGCACAGGCACAGTGAGCTAGATCATGCTGGATTGAGCAAGCCACTGCAAAGGCAGGCCTTACCCGCACCCCTGATGGAACCTCAGGCACAGGTTGGCCGTAGGCCCCGTGCAGACACGTGCACCTGCCTGCCCTTCACACAGCACGTGCAGTCGCTTCTCACACACAGATTTAGTGGTGATGCACCACCCCCGCTCCCATGCTCCCTCATCTTTGGTTGTAGGTCATGTCTGAGATTGGTCTGGTCACCAGGACATGGCAGTGCTTCTGCTTTTGAGGGAAAGCAGGCATTCCTCTGGCAGGTGGCCCTCTCAGGCAAACAGGATTCATTTTCCATGGCTGAACTCCTTCTGAGCAAAGCACAGGCAGGTGATATTTGGCAAGGGAGAGAGAATATTTTTGTCTCCCAAATATATTCCACCCACACACCTTTTCCTTGTCAGAGCTGGGTGCTTAAAGGGGAAAGCTTGTGGTGCCTAATGTGAGACGTAAGCCAAGTATAGCAGCTTTCAGCCTCCCATTGAGCGGTTTCTCAGATCCTGGAGTCATGTAGTAGCTATAATTAGATAAAGGCAGGATTTGTATATGGAATGGAGCTTCCCAAAGGTTTGAATTTATTCAGGCCAGTGTTACAATGTAGTTTTAGACTGAATTTTTTCAGGTTCTAATAGAATTTCATCAGTACCTTGTAGACAGGACTGAGAATTACGGTCGTTTTCAGCCTTGCATTTGGAAAAAAACACACACCCCCCCACCCCCCTTAAAATTTGAGGAAAGACTTCAGTGGGATGCTGATCTACTATTTTTCCTGATTAACTTCAGATTATAATGTAAGCAAACAGTAAATACACTTGCAAGGATGTTCTACCTACTCTCTTGTCTCTGTCCCTCTTTCTTTCTCTGTCTCTTAAGATTTTATGGTGCTTCAGAAAGGCATTTTCAGAAAAGGGACAATTTCATGGATGTCATTACCAGGGAACAGAGCAGAATGTGCTTGTAGCATCTTGATAAGTTTTGCTGCTATTGTCTTTATTTTATGATTTAATGTTTTACAAAGATGAAAAAAAAAAACCTGACCAAAACAACAATTGCAACAAAGACCTTCTGGATGATGAAAACGCTTTTCCTGGTGTTTTTTTTCTCTCTTTGTTGTCCTATCATCCAAGCAAGGGCAGAGGAGCTGTAATTAATCTTCCCTTATGTGTATCCCTGTGGAAAACTGAGCATTGCTGGTAATCTCACAGTTGCCAGATCTTTGTGTTTGCATTTACCCCTCCTACCTTTTCTCTTAGGTTGACAATCCAGATTGCAGGGTTTTGGGAACTGGTGCTGCTGAGCTGGTTTCAAAAGAGAAAAGCACAAACTTCCAGCCATAACTCTACTAAATACTGAGCTGTGTTCAGTAGGCAAGCAAGAAGCAGAGCTTTCATCTCTCTTCCCTAGTCTCCATAGAAATATTTGCCAGAATGTCTGGAAAAATTCACTAATGCAGGGAGGAGGTGAAGCTTTTTGTCCTTGGGAAGCACAGGCAAGGTTGCGGTTGTCTTTTGCTTGGCTTACACAGAGCACACAACAACTTAGAAAACATGTGGAATAACATCCAGTGTTACTTCTTTTCTCCTGGAAAGGGTGCAGTGGAGGGCCACAAAGATGATGAGGGGCCTGGAGCATCTCCCCTGTGAGGAAAGGCTGAGTGAGCTGGGGCTGTTCAGCCTGGAGAAAAGAAGACTGACGGGGGACCTTATTAATGTTCATCAGTATCTGAAGGATGGGATGCAGGGGAAATGGCCAGCCCCTTTTCAGTGTCTGTGGGGACAGGACAAGGGGCAATGGCTGCAAGTTGGAGCACAGGAAGTTCCGCAGCAACATGGGGAAGAACTTTTCCCCAGTGAGGGTGAGGGAGCCCTGGGACAGGCTGCCCAGGGGGTGTGGAGTCTCCATCTCTGGAGAGATTCCAGCCCCGTCTGGACGCTGACCTGTACGACCTGTCCTAGGGACCCTGCTTTAGCAGGGGGATTGGACTCGATGATCTCTGGAGGTCCCTTCCAACCCCTACAATTCTGTAAATCTGTAAATCTGAACTATTTTGGGTTTTTTGCATCTGTTTTGGTGTCTTCACGTTGACTACCCTCTGTGTGGGACCTCAGTTTCCCTTGCTGCCTTCTTGGTTTTCTGTTGCCTTGGGAAACTGCCACACAGGCCAGTCACAGCACCCTCACAGAGGGTGCAAACTCAAAACTATGGTTCCTTGGTCTGCAAACGGGTGACCAAAAAATTCCTACAAGTACAGTTGATACTTTTATATAGTGCACATAGAGATCTCTCATGGCTGAACCATCCCTTGATTCTCAGAAAAGAATAAAAAAGAAAAAAGCCTCTGGATTGAGCAAAAAACTCCCCTGCTTCTGTGCTACACCTCTGTGTTCATGCTACACAGTCCACACTGGTTCTCACTACTAGCTGCCTGTTAATTATCTAAGTCAAGACATACTTCTCCAAAGCCCGCCCCCTATTTCCAAATCATCTCTCCCCATACGAACACATCTCTTAGTCACACCTACTCTAGCTACTCTATATCACTCTCATTTTTTTTCTTGCAAGAAGGTTTATTTGCATTTTCTAATTCCTGGGCATTCCCATTCTGCTCCTCCACTTGATTTCCATTTCCAGGGCATGACCTTACGTAGCCACAGCAGTTCACTCAGACTTTGTCACCTCTTGCTTGGGATATACAGAAGGCTACTTGGATTTAGAGTTTTCCAGGACACTGATGTATCTAGCTGACTGACCCAGATCAGTGTTCCTAGAGGTGATTGAGAAAGACAATGGGACAAAAAAAGCCAAGAGGGTGGATATGTGATAAGTTCTGAAATACTTTTTTCTGCTCCAAAATCTGGCTACAGGATGCTAAGGGTTGCACTAGGATTCCTGCTGGAATGTGATTTGTCTCAGTAGTGTCTGGTGTTTTGCATAACATCACCCATTTCTGAAAGAAATTGTTCTATGGTGGCAAAACCATGAAAGTAGTATTAAAAAATGGTGAATTTAGAACTATCACACCAAAACTGAATAGAGCAGGAAGGAGGATCCCACACATTTCACACTGGGATGGCAGATGTTCTGCTGCTTTCTGGTAAACCTTTAGATCATTTCCATGAAGGACACTGGAGACTTTCCATGCTGTAGGAAATTGCCACTGGATCATTTCTGCCTTCCCTTCTGGCTGATGTTTTTCTTGACAATTCTCTCTTGATGATGCTATTTCTTGGGCAGAATTCCCTGCTCTCCTTGGGAAAATGTCACTACTGAACCAAATTTAAACAGGATGGATGGACACCACTAGTAGTTAGCTAAATGGACCCGTGCTGCTATTTCCTCCTAAATATTATTATATGAATAGGAAGAATAAAGTGGTAAGATAAGGTTGTGTTATCTTCCAGAGCATGTTGGGACTGTGAGTCTTGTTTAACACATAAAGAACTTGTTTATGATACCTGCTCTATTAAACTGCACTGTGATGTGAATAGTTTAATTGGTCGGTGTCAAAACTATATTCTCTCTCATTTAGTACCATGACAATCAATTAAAAAAAAGAGAGTAGAATATAAATAATCAAAATACTTCTCTATTTTTAGCAGAAACTGATTGCCATATTCAACCAAAAGCAGGAAAAACATGAATAGTGTCATTCCTGGGGGAAAAAAAAAACCCACACCCAACAAACAAAAACCAAACAGCCAACAAAAACCCCCAGACCAAAACCTCTTCCCCAAGTTGCTCTCTCATGGAGCATACCTGGACTACTGTGCATTTTGTGCTTCTGCAGGTGGCATCAATGAAAATAAAGACCTGCACGCTGCATTTTGCTCCTGTTAACCTTCCAGAGCTAATTCAGCAAGGATAAAGTCAGCTGGCTATTAATCCCTTGTGTGCCCTATGTACAGATCTAAAGACTGCAAATTAATTGCTTCTCCCTGCATGAATATCTGGGCAGAAAAAGAGGCAAAAAGGACAGAGTTTGGCTTGAAAATCCCTTCTCCCTACAAGGGTTTGTGGGAAAGAAAGTACCCAGCACTTCCCAGAGCACAAGCTGGGAACAGAAGGATTGAAAAAGAAATCAAACAGCATCTAAACTGAGGCTGCTTTGTCACATTACAGACCTGGGTATGACTTCAGATGTTGCAGGAGGGAAAACAAGAGCTCCAGCAATCATTGTCACCTCTGTTGAAGTGTGTTGAGAGGCTGGAGCCAGGCTAAGTGATGCTCCCCCACAGCAGGCTTTGAGGGATTAAGCACCAACAACCTGTGACCCTGTGTTTTATTAGAAGGGAAATAAGCACTATCTGAGTAACAGCAAGATTTCCAGTGAGCTTTAGGTGCAGAAAGATACAAGTTGTGCTGTCAGATTTACACTGAAGTGTTTAATCCAACAGCTGCAGGGGGGCCTGAAAGACAGCAGCCGGCTCAACTGTTAGGCCCAGGCTCCTTCCTAGAGCAGGTCCATCTTGAGGAGGCATCCTGTGATGTAGAAACAATTCCAGTTTTTCCATTTCTCATTCTCATGTAGCTCAATTTTTAGAAACCAAATGTTTTTCAGGTTAAAAAACAAAAAGGCAACAGCAACCATGGGCTGAAATTGTCACTTTTCCCCTCGAATCCCTCCTGCACGGCTGCCTGCTGAGGCCGATTGATAACTAACAGCACAGTCTTGCTGTGTGAGGAAAGGTCAATGACTGGATTTTTCATGGGGAGGAAAAGAGGAGGAATCCCCCTGAAGTCTAGGCTTGTTTTAAAATAAACTGGGAAATAGGAGATTTGTTATTTCACCTTACAAATATAAATTCCTTTGTAGCAGGACGTTGTTTTATCTTTCACAGTTTACCAAGAGCTTTAAAGGAATTGTTTTATTTGTACCTTTTATCATGTAAGTTCCCTGCCTTTCCAAGTCTGATCTGTTAAAATAGGTGGTTTCCTCTCTGCAGACTGTGCCTTCCCTCACTCAGGCTGAGCGCTAATAAATTAGCCCCCAGCCCACCTACAGTTCTGCATGAAGCAACATGATCTCATTAGCTCTTATTTGGCAGTTCCCAAACAAGCCGATTTAATGCAACAGCTAAAACAGGTCCAGGTTGGGCTTGATAACTTCTCTTGCCCATCATCAGTCACACATCTATCTCCCCCTTTGAGTTTCCCATTTCTGCTCGTCTGCTCCTCGTTAACACCCCTAGCAAGGGGCCCACTTAAAATAAATTTAATCCAGGATCTCTGCAAGGAAGGTACTGATGTATGGGTTTTGGTGTGTGAGGGGGAGATGGAAGGCCATGAAAACTCAGCTACTTTTATAAATATGATGGTCACCATCATATTTGTGCTCCTGAGGCTGTTTTAAGCAGTGACTATCTCTGCCACTGTGTGGATCTCCACATGCTGCTCTGGACAGATTTATCTGTTGTTAACATGTACAGTAAATTCCCACTGAGCACCCAGATCGTGGGAAAAGAAGTACACTGGGGATGCTCAGGTGCTGAAAAATGTTGCAAAGAAACAGTGTTTTATGTGCAAAGCTGTAGCTCAGTAAGAGGAGCTAGTTAAATTTTTTCCTCCCTGCATATGCTAGTGTTGCTTGGTATTTAGTCACTTTGCTGGTCAGTTTGTAGGAAAAATTAAAAGGAGATCTACAGTTGCTTATGGATCCAGAAAAACAACTTTGTTGAAAAGCCCTGTGAGTTTTGGGAAGGAAAACAGGCTTGTAGAGAACCTGCAGACTCTTCAAAGGAGATTTTCATGTCCATTAGTGATCATTAATAGTTTGTGTCGTGATCAATGTGTATCCAAAGTGCAGAAGGTCTGAAAACGTTGCTTGGAATGTCAATCCATTGAGCAGTAAACTCAGATGTGTCAGCATCCCTTGTCTAGGGGATGTTAGGACACTGCATTGCATCACCAACATTAAATGAGAGTGCAGAGTAGACAGATGTGGAGTTCCTTATTCTGCTGCATTGGGGGGGCTTTCTTTGCCATCTTTGGTCCATGTAGGGGGCAGAAATGCCCACTTTATTTCCAAGTATTTTAATGACCTAAGAATTACTGGGTTGGGTTTTTTTCATTGTAACAAAAATTCTATTATATCCTGACAGGTACTAGGAATGGTTTTTCCAGAGAAGCAAACTCTGCTGAAGAAGAAGATATTACTTTTTCTTCAATATTATGAAAGGAAAATGGGAGTGGATTGGATTAAGGGATACTATTTTTGGATCAGACTTTCAGTGGGGATTTGATCAAGCATTAGATGCAAAATCACATAAGGCTAGCAAATAAAAAAAACCCCTCAGTCCCTGGGTTAGAAACAGACTGGAAAAGAGATGAAATCTTAATAAAACTGGGGATCTTTCAGTTCAAAGGTAAACTCTACAAGATAAAAATGTAATTTGGGGTCAAACTAAAATGAAATGTTATCTCAGTGAAATACAAAAGCAGTAAAAGAGTCCAGAGAAATTCCATTTTTATTAAATATCTTTTCAACCTGAACCAAAGTGTCACAGTTCCATTTAAAATGAACTTTCCCCTGAAAGTTAAAGGAACCATCTATTACTTCAAATAGAAAAAAAACCCAACCCCGGCTTACAAAATGAAACCACATTTTTTTTTCTTCCAGGTGAAATCAGTCACCGTGTTATTCAAAGGAATTTGGTTTGCTAACCCAGGTGAGGAGAATCAAATGGTTCAGCCAGCAGGAGGCATATACAGCTCAAGCAGGAGAAGGCTGCTTCTTTCTTGTACTCCACAACTCTGGAGTGGTGCTGAAGCCTGCTCTCACCAGTGTGTGTTTAACAACAGCACTAGAAAAGGCAAACTAGCGTTTAGGAAATGTTTGGCTTGGTTAGTGTTTTTCCCCTCAATGTGAGTTTAATGTAATAATCCAATCTTCATGTGAGCAGAAGCCTGGATGCTAAGGTAAGAGCATGTGAAATCTTTAATTATTTTGGTAGCTTAGTAGATTCTACCTGATTATTAACCTGAGCTCTGGGCAGAGGATGTTTTCTTCCTTGAGGTACTTGTTTCAGCTTCATGTTTAATGTACTGTGCTGCATTTTAATGATCAATGAATTTCCACGATGGATGAAGGAAATGGGGAGAATGGGAAGTGCAGGACAAACTGCAGTGCTGTTAGTGACATGAGGGTTTATATTTACTGATACTTTAGGCTCTTTATATTTTTTTTCAATGGAATACTTCTGTGCCAGATCTCACGTGCTGGGAAGTGAATACTAGTTTTTGTGACAAATACCTAGCAAATATAACTCTTCCTAATTTCTAGCATAGGAAATGGATTATCTCTGCCTGAGCCTGGGATTTGCCTCCCTATGATGTGCTCTAGTAGTAAGCCAGCCTTCCTCTTTTTATTATGCCACGGCTTTCTCACAGGCATAACTTTCCCTGTAAATAAACTGCCGAATGGAACTTTGACAGTATCCAAGTACCACACTTGTCTGGTTTTTTTTACATTTGTTGCTATAGTCAGGCACTCACAAATCTAGGAAATGCTGGGACTATGATTGTCCACGCACCTTAATCCCTCCACTGTCTGTTTTATGAGATCTTTGTTTCATCACGTGTTTGTCATGAGGTTTGTGCCTCGTGCCATGTGTTCTGCCCTGTGCTCAGTTATCAAGTATTTTACCTTTTCCTTCTTGTTTGCTGTATAAACCTTGGCCCTTTTTACTGCACACTGTTCCACCTGTGCCTGGATATTGATATTTTTGTCGTGGCCTTCTTGGTAGCATTAAACACCAGCTTATGCAAGTATTAACTGCTCTTTTGTGATGCTACAGCGAAGCAAGACAGTGCTATTCCTGCAGCGTAACAGTGGGGATGGGGGATGAAGGGCCAAGAGTGCCTTTCCATTAGTCTCAGGAGTTGGGAACCTGAGATTTTACTGTTATGTACTGCTTCTGACTTTGGGATACAAGGATCCAGCTGCATAGCAAGTCATCCCCAGAGGCAAGTGTCCAGAAAACAAGGGTGAAACCTATTCTGGTTCCCTTAGAAAGTTCTGGTTCTATGACTTGCTCGGCATTTCCAAGCAGAGAGAAACAAAACAATCCAATTGATATTTCAATTTCCTAAACTAAGAGACCTCTTGTAGCTTCTGCATCAGAGATTTTAAAGTCAATAGTCTTTACTACATGGTGCTGATTCACCCCTGGGACTTTCATGTGACCCAGGTAAGATGTGTGTCTCTTGAAAGAATTTTGGAGAAGACTGTTCCTTTCTCTTCCATTCTTATTTTCTCACAGCCTCTCTCTCCTGATAGTGGTTCCTCTTCTACCTTAAGAGTGAGGAGCAATACTTCCAATACAATATTTATCTAGTTTTAAAGTATGCTTTCTCCTGTTCTTTAGCCCAGTGCACTTTTCATAGGGAAGGAGAGAGAAAGGCCTCCATATCCCATCATGGAAGGAAACGAGTGTTTTTGTGAAATTCTGAGAAAAATGCTTGAGGAATGAGATTTGAGACTTACTTTTACCTTCCTTCTACACAGACACTCATGTAGGCTTTAAAAATATTCGATGGTATGGCATCAAAAATGTTAGATATTATAGCACCAACCTTGTAGATGCCAAAGGGAGTTACAGGAATTTTCCTGAAGCTCTTTCCAGGTTCCAAGAAGAACTTCAGGTAGAAAGGCTTGAGCATCTTGTCCCACAGCAGAGCACCAGGACAAGAGGAATGTATCAGTGCTTGAAGATACTAATCCAGCTATAAGCAGTACAGCATAAGGAGTTAACAGACTTTCCTCTCTTACTTGGAAAACAGTGGCATGATGCAAATATTTTTCCAGAATGAGAGGGAACTTTTGGTGATGTATTATGAATATCCAGCCTTTTTTGTGCCCTGGCTGTATTGCATGCTGCTGCTTATTCAAGCTGGTGACACGTACGTAGGTAAGGCCATGGATGTCTGAGAAAATGTTTTGGGTGTGTAGTTCAGTCTTTGCATAACATCTTAAATGTGCATTAGATAATGCATCATTAATGCAATGTAAAAAGCTCCACGAACCCATCCTGTTTGCTAGTTAATCAAAAGCTCAAAAAAAGGGCAAATTTTCCAGGTGAAGCATTCAGGAAGACTTCAGATTTCTAAATGTCTGCAGTAAAAACTTTGAGTAGTGCATCAACACCTTGCTTTGAGACTAGACACCTACTGCTTGGCCACACTTGTTTATATTTCATTGTATTTCCTTGTATTCGTACATAAGTGATAATCTTTCTTTAGTGCCTCTCTTATGGGCTGTGATTTGTTCTGTTTTTGTTGTGTTGGGGGGGTTTTCCTTCCTTTTTTTTCTTTCTTTTCTTTATTTTCTAAATTGCTATAAAAATGCCCCAGTTCATCCTCTGGTGACCTTGTAGAAAACTAGGATCTTGAAGTCTTTGATCTGGAGTGTCACACAGAGTCATTGCTTTACTTCAATAGCCATAGTGAAGGTCTGGGGTTTTTTAAAGGCTTATAAGCCTTAAGAAGCTGTTCCCTCTTCCAGCCAATAAAGGTCTATAAGCCTTAAGCTGTTCCCTCTTCCAGCCAAACTGCTGTGATGGCTGAACTGCTCCATGGATTTCACTGAGAGTAAAGTAAATTACAGGGGGGAAAAAAAAACCCCACTCTGAGTCCAGTTCCCTCTCCCTTAACCAGATTAATTTTGCTGGGCTAAGAGGAATAAGCAGAAGGTATTTCGTTTTGGCATTGCTTTGCTATGGCTTTGAATAGTGGGTCTAGTTCAGTTGCCAGTTTTAGTACAGCAACTTGTTGGAGTAGAAGCACACTATCAGCTTAATGTCCCTCAGCTACATCAATTTAGTCCTTTCTAAGTACAAAGGTTTTGCTCTCTAAAATGAAGAGGGTAGAACATGTCACACAGCACGTGTAAAATTGCAAGGAGAAAAAAAAAAAATAAGGTAATAAGGTTCATACCATAACTTTGTGAGGTCTGCTACAGGTATTGTGAGTTAAATGTTTTGAAATGAAAAAAAGCATTTCATTTTTGCCCAGCCCCAAAGGACTGTGTTCTGAAAACCTTTGCTTCTGCGTCAAGCAGAACATTAATCATGGAACAGAAAGCATTGCCAAAGAGTTATGATTTATGTGCCAGATCAAAAATTCTATACAGTTAATGCTTGGTTCAGTCTCAAAACTGAGGAAATAGCTCAGGCATAGGATTGTCAAGGAACAGGTCAATCCTTTATCAATGACACTGAGGAAGCAGAGGGATAAATCTCTTTGGAATTTTATTCTTATGTAAGTCCCTAAGTTTAATGTAGGGGTTTCTGGGCCTCTGAGCAAAAAGGAGTGGAGAAATGGAAATTCATCCTTCAGTCCCATCAGGAAGTATTGTGATTTACAGCCATAAATTGTGAAGACATTGAAGCAGTGTTTGCAAGGGCCTCTTTATGCTCTGCATCGTCGTGTTTAGCTGTCAGTTGAGTGTGGCAGAGCAGCACAGCTCCCATCAGAAATGGGGACTGGTCAGGAATGGGGACCTGTATCTCCTTGCTGCCTCATGTGAGTCTTCTCCTTACATCAAAGTAATTTGCTGACTCAGACAAATATTTAATTTATACTATACAAAAACAGTGATTGAAAGAGCCCCATTCTAGAAAAATGAGTGGCCAGGATATTTCTTTTCTGGAAACTGGGGAAATTGAGGGATGAAGCTCCTTCCACCTATATCCCATAGGCAAGATTAGCTCTGTAAGCAGTGAAGCTCTGAATATGCATCCATCCTTCTAGTCTCTGCCAATTTTTGTTCCCACAAAACACATCTACTTCCAGATGAGTATTCATCTCTACTTTTCCCCCTAGAGCAATGAGGTCTCTCTAGGACCTCAAGCAGGATATCTAAAAAGAACCACACCAGCTTTTCTTACCTGCAGGGTTATGTCAGAAGTCAGATTAATTTAAATTGGGAAGCAGGCATGTTCTTGCATAGAATGGGATAGACCAGGTCTGGCAGTCACTGGGGAAAAATCCTACTAACCAGGTAGCTCTCTCCAATGCCCAGCTTTCAGAGGTATTTCTTATTCCTTCTGCTGACAGCTCTGCACTCGCTTCACTGAAGAGTTTAGAGGTAGAAATGGTGATAGAAAAGCTATATTTCAAAATGAGAAATTTAAATATGGATTTTGAATGAAACTTCAGAAAAAAAGGATGAATGGATAAAGACTGAGTGGAAAGCAAAACAGTTGAGGGCTTTTGCTACATGTGGAATGAAATATTTGAAACAAATTTTCTTCAAGAAATGAGATCCTAGAGTACTGTGTAAAGGCTCGCTCCTGTGCTCTTAAGTGTGCAACTCCAAAATGACACTGCTGGTTTTGCATACCAGTCTTAAGTTCACAGTGCTGTTGTGGAGACCGGCGATGGGCAACACGCAATTCGAGATGAATTTTAGGTGAAGCCATTTATTGGGTGAAATCACACAGATTCTGTACCTTTATTACTGCAAACATGGCAAGCTAAACAACTGCTAATTGGCTACACACACTGTTCACACCCACTGATTGGTCAGTGATTATAACGAGTTCTGATAAACAGATCTTATAGCTAAATAGCGTTAGTTTGCCTTTGATGCCTAAAAGCATCCGCACACCTGCTGTTTGACCCTCTTGTTCTGGCTGGTTCTGAACATGTTCCGTTACTCCCAAGTACCTTCCCATAGCTGCTTCTTGGCTTAGGGCAGCCTGTACCCCTGTGATCAAGGCCGCTGTGTTTGGAGAATGTGACTATTAGGATCCTCTCAGCATGAGGAACTTTTCCTGTCTCATGGGAACAGGAGGATATTGTCAGGGCCTATGTTTTGGGTGAAGAAACCTAGGCCGCGTGCAGGCCTGCTGGCTTCTCTGACATGTTGTGCCTTGGATAAGGATGGGGACTTTTCAATATAGCAATATGTCTCTGAGGACCCTTGCTAATGGTAATAGATAAATAAAATAGGGGGTGTGCATGTCCACTGTCATCAACATGTTATCACATCATACTGCTTCAATGAGATTATCTGCTTATATATGCATCAAAGGGGAGCAAAAATGAAAAAAGGTGATAGCTGTGAGTTTGGGGCACACTGCATCATATATCCTATCATATCTCCTTTGGGAAATATTCTGAATTATTGATTACATTGTTATATTCTCTCTTTTTTTAAATTTAGTGAGTCAGTCCCTGCATTTGTATTAGCCAGCCATAGTCTTCTGAGGTTATCTGCATTAATTTACATGTGGCTTCTAACTGTCATGCTAGTTTAAAGGGGGATGTGCCCTTTTTTGAGATCAACAGCTGCCATTATGGAGTGGTTAATAGGGATTCCTACCTGCCACAGGATCACTCCACAGCAATACCTCCTTTCTGTTGTTTCCTAAGCAGGTATAAAGGCAGCAAAGGCCTTTGGTTAATGAAAGGAGCCAAATTCAGATATGTCATTTAGAGGTGTTCACTTCTTTCTCTTTTAACCAGACCCATGAGGCTGCCTGTCTCCCTCCCCCTCCAGGGACTTCATACATTTTTTTTTTAACTGGAGATTGACTTCAAAAAGGGCTTGTGCTGTTTCATCCGGAGGGATGTGCTGTCACTGTGCTCAGAAGGTGCTGACTGTCTGTCATGGGAACCAAAGTATCCAGAAAGTGAAGTCTGAAGGTATTAAAAAGAGAAGGGGGAAGGGATGAGCTCATTTGAACATGGACCTCTGGCATGCCACCTGGGACCAGTTGTCCTTTGTGGCAATGCTATTATGTATGCTGGATGCTTTGTGATAAACAAGGGGATGACAAACCCACTCTGCCCTCCATTGCTTGGTGCTGCCTGGTACTCCCTCTGCTCTTCAGTGGTGACTAGTTGTGGCTCTGAAGTGTGAGATTCCCTAATGGCTGTAGAAATAAATGTTGTCTTCCTCCTAACTGCAAGGGACAGTGAGAGAAAACTGTCTCTGCAGAAGCACCACTGGCTCCTTGATGTCTCACTGTTAGCTGGATGGTTGAGTGATTCCTGATGAGCCTGCAGGTAATTCAAAGGACAACTGGAAACCATGTGGCTTGGGCTTTTGCTTACTTACCCTAAAATATTTCAATCTTCACTGTACAGTAAATACACAGCTAGCAGATGGTAGGGAAGCAGGATCTACCCACCAAGAGGAGATGATCATTTCTGCATGAATATGCCCTTGCACTTGGTGGGTGGTTCTGGTCTTTATTGCCAACCACTGGTGAGAGCAGTCCTGGGTGGCTGTGCCTGTTTGGTGTTCCTGCTCTTGCAGCTCGCAAGGCCAATGGTATCCTGGGCTCCATTAGAAGAGGGGTGGCCAGCAGGGACAGGGAGGGGATTGTCCCTCTCTACTCTGCCCTTGTGAGGCCCCATCTGGAGTCCTGTGTCCAGAGCTGGAGCCCCAATACAAGAAAGATTTAGAACTGTTGGAGAGGGGTCAGAGGAGCCACAAACATGATCAGAGGGCTGGAGCAGCTCCCCTATGAAGAGAGGCTGAGGGAGCTGGGCTGGTTCAGTCTGGAGAAGAAAAGGCTGTGGGGGGACCTCATTGCAGCCTTCCTGTACCTGAAGGGAGCAGAGAAACAGGAGGGGAATCAGCTTGTTAAAAGGGCAGAGACTGGCAGGACAAGGGGGATGGATTAAACCTGAAGGAAGGAAGGTTTGGATTAGATCTTAGGGGGAAGTTTTTTCCAGAGAGAGTGGTGAGGGGCTGGAACAGGCTGCCCAGAGAGGGGGTGGGTGCCCCATCCCTGGGGGTGTTCAAGGCCAGGTTGGCTGGGGCCCTGGGCAACCTTGTGTAGCTCCAGGCCTGAGGTTGGTGGCCCTGCCTGTGGCAGGGGGGTTGGAGCTCTATGATCCTTGGGGTCCCTTCCAACCCAGACCATTCTATGATTCTATGATTCCCCTGCTCAGGTGGCAGGTCCTCCCCACTGCTGGCTGTCTCCACTTGTACTTTCCATGCTGTATCCTCATGACTTCCACGATGAGGAGGGAGAGGATATTTGATGCTTTTCTAGTCACTGAAAAACACCTCTGTTTTCAGTGTGGGGAAAACTGCAGCCATTGTCTGGACTCAAAGCACAGCAACAAAGCCATTGTTCCTTGGGTCTTACCTTTTAGAATACTTATATGCATTTAATATAGCTTTTCCACTATCCTGTTATTGAAAGGAAGTATCTCATCAACTCCTGACACATTGTGTGGATTTCTATACACAAGCTTTTGTTATTTCATGTTGTTCATTATGGACTTATTTTAAAAGAAGCCACTGGGAACTTTTTATTACCTCTCTTTATTGTTTGTTTTCTCAGATGAGACAGAGATAAAGTTCCTTCTCTGATCATCCACAGCCTTCTAGAGCTCAGCATCGCTTATTTAAAGATTTCTAATTACTTTGCTTACCAGCTGATGGACAAAAGGCTTTTGCCTCAGGCCCCCAAACCATCCCTGCTATGTATGTTCTGCTCCTCACTCCTAATTATGTCAGAGTTAATTGAAGTGCCTGATGCTGCATAAAGTGCAGCTGAAGAGCTCTGCCACCTGCTCCCAGGGAAGGTCAGTGATCACCAGACCCTTGTTTGGACAGAAAACCTGTGGGGTTGGAAGGGGAGGGAGTATTTCCAGGAAACACTTGTGGGCATCCTTGCAGGTAAAGCCTGTTGTGCTGCTGACTGTCATCACCCCTTTAATTCCCAAGCCCATGGGAGAGGGGGAGCCTGGGTATCACAAGGCAATGTAGGCAAGGTTTTCAACTCCAGGAGAGAGCAGGAGTGGAAGTCTTTCTCAGGCATTTAGTGGAGTCCTTCAAGAGCAGACTGACTTGCCAGTGATGAGTCTGCCCCACAGTGAAAGAGACTGGTGCAGTTTCTGTCCCATCAAAAAAGATGCTAAATATCAGGGGAGCAGGTTTAGCACTTCAAGTTGAATGGTTTGTCTGCTAAAAACTATGAAGACTGAATTTAATAATCTCTCATCTGGGAAATCTGAACCACAATGTTCAGCTGTGGAAATGCAACTATGACCAAAGGTTTCAGATCCACTGCAGCAGCAGCACAGAGCATCCACTCCAGCTGTGAGTGTGGTGGTGTATTGGCTCTCTCTGAAGCTGCTGTGCCTGGCTCAGCTGGGATGCTTTACCTGATACACTCCACTCTAGCTGGGGCTCTCCTCCTTCAGTTTGGAGAGGAAGGGGAGAGTGGCCATGAAGTGGCTCTCTGCATCCTCTGGGTTAGGAAGAGATGTGTGCTAGGGAAGTAGGCAAGCCAAGGGAAGGAGCTGAGCATGTGAGATGGCAGGTGGCCATGCCTGTGGCAGGGGGGGTTGGAGCTCTGTGATCCTTGGGGTCCCTTCCAACCCAGCCCATTCTATGATTCTATGAAAGGCACACAGGGATGCCTGCTGGCCCGGGGGACAGAAAAGGCCAAGGGCAGGATCAGCTTGTTGTTTCTTTGCTCCCCTTGTGTGAATTAAACATATTCAGCAGCATCTTTATCACTGTCCTCCAGTGTTTTCCATGTATGAGTGTTATGGCATAGAAAAGACATGTGTATGGGGGTGTGAAAATCAGATTAAAAACCCAGGTAGCAGGCAGTGGTGGCAGGAAGGAGAGAAGGGCACCTGATGTGTGTCACCATGCTGTGGGAGATAAGTGGGAAGGGATGGAACTGGTAAGACTGCAAGACAGTTATACTTGGTCTCACTGAAAAGGTGACACCTGAGAAGATGTTACAAAGGACTTGTACTGTGGGGCATGGGTGATTTTTGGCTGTGCTCTTTTTCCTGCGAGGATGGTGATTTCATAACTGTTCTGCAACAACCTGTGCAGAAGAGATGAGAAGTTACGATGTGTTCTAGTGCTGTTAGCAGAAATAAAAGGCTTGACTCTGAAATGGTAAATACTGGCACGTTCATCCTCCCTGGATGGGGGGATGATGGAGGAAAGTCATGAGCAACAGTTTTGAAAATGGGGACAATGTTATAGCTGGGATCTGGAGAGGTCTGATGGCTAAAATGCAAAAACTCCCAATATCCTATAAATAGACTTTACAAAACACGATGACTACTTGGATTTGGGAGACAAAGTTCCCATATTTTTTATATTTCAAAATACAGTTAGGAATGAAGATGCCTTTGTGGAAAACAGTTAATCCTATGAGCGCTGACACTGGTTATCCTCACATTTTTCATGCAAGGGAGATTTCTGCATAAACAGAAAATAAGATTTTCTTTTATTTTAATTTATTAATATAGGAATCAATTTTAAAGAGTCATTACTCTGGACCTATTTGAGACTTCTCCCAGGAGCGCCAATGACACAATTGGGGGAAACTCGTGTGACTAAAGAGTAGCAAGAGTTTAGCTGGTTGGCAAGGTATTAGAAGTAGGTATAACTGTATTATAAAAGAAAAAAAAATCCTCCAAACTCTTCCCCAGGAGAATTGTGGAAATGTAATAAACTCTTGCTTTATTGGCAGAGAGAACCATTATGGAGGAAATCTGTGTACTAAAAACAGTATTTCTTAAAAATTCAATCAAGAGCAGATGAATTATGCTTCAATATGATCATTACAAGCTAGAAAATGCTATTTGTTTTTTAGTTTAAAGTAATTAAACCCCAACCAAACCCACAAAACTTTGGAGTTACATATCAACCATTTTCTTCAGATAACTTGCCCAAAGGAATTCATAGGCTTCTAATTTTAGATTAATGGTCATAGCTGTTGACATTCAATTTGTTTGAATTTTTTGTATCTCATGACTGTTAAACAGCTGCTTTGGAGATCTTGAGTTCTTTTTCATAGTCCCCAGGCAGTTATTAATCCACAAGCATCTTCTCTTTGTCAAATTTGAAATACTCTGCTGATCCCATATAAGAGCTGGGGACCAAAATGCAAGGAATCAATGTCCCTTTTCTTCCCAAGTACCCAACAGAAGTGATTTTTGTGAGATATTTATGGAAAATGTTAATCATTGAACATGGTGAATCGAAATACCATGAAGCCAACTAAAGAAAGGCTCAAGATAGTGTCACATACACAACACGTGAAGATAAGGCATCTTCGTGCTGTAATCCTTATAAAGCTTTATGACATTGAGAAGTGCAAATTTGTGTCTAAGCCACTAGTGCTGAACCTCACCCAAGCTGTTGGGCCTGCTAAATCTATAGGGAGCAAGGGCAGGAACTTCAGCATGACCGACCAGGAGTCCAGGGCCGCAGGACATGGAGGTCCTGGAGTGAGTCCAGAGAAGGGCAACCAGGCTGGGGAAGGGGCTGGAGGGCAAATCCTCTGAGGAGCAGCTGAGGGAGCTGGGGGTGTTCAGCCTGGAGAAGAGGAGGCTGAGGGGAGACCTTATCACCACCTACAACTACCTGAAGGGAGGTTGTGGAGAGGTGGGTGATGGTCTCTTCAGCCAGGGGACAGGAGATGGGACAAGGGGCAATGGCAAGAAGCTGTGCCAGGGCAGGGTCAGATTGGACATTAGAAACAAATTTGTTACTGAAAGAGTTGTCAGGGCCTGGCACAGGCTGCCCAGGGAGGGGCTGAGTCACCTTCCCTGGGTGTGTTCAAAAAAGGGTAGATGAGGTACTTAGGGATCTGGTTTAGTTTAGGATGGGATTGGTTGGACTTGATGATCTTCAAAGGTCTTTTCCAACCTTGTGATTCTGTGAATGCTGTGTCTGGGAATGGCTCATCTTTCTTTATTACCTGGCCACTAATGGGGAGTGTTATCATGAGAGGTATAAGTGGGTGTAACTAAATTATCAAAGCATTGATAAGCAAACTAGTTCTAACCTTCAGGCTTATTTTTGTGTCTCTGGTTACCTCAGTAACATCTCATTCTGTGATCTTCTCTAATGTGTAGGTGAAAAGTTCACTTCCAGTGCTGCTTCTTGCTTGGGAACGTTTCCCTTCCTCTCAGGTCAAAAGGTGAAGATAAAGCTTAAGCTAATAGCCTTATTAAGCCTTAGTTTGTAAAGCAGCCAAAAATAGAGACTTTAGATAGTCTGTCAGTACTACCTAGCCTATAGCATTTCTTGTTTATTATCTGTGTTAGGAGCAGCACTGTGCTAGAAGAGTCCTGCACAAAGCACTAGCCTGTGACCTGGGCTCCTAATCTCTGCCAGAAGTGTAGAGCAGGTGCAGAGTAGGTGCAGAGTAAGTGCAGACTCCAGAGCTTCCTCCCCCTGCTAAAGCTGTTCAGGGCATCTCTTCACATACAGTCTGTTTGAGCAAGAAGGTATCTGATCTGTACCAAGCTGTGTCTATGCTGGGAAACCTACATTTCATAGGTTGGGAGAAATGTAAATCTATGTCATGATGGAGGAAGGTCAAATCACACAGAGCAACATAAATCTTGCCATAATAGTTTGTTCATGATAGACTTGAAGTCTTCTGCAATAGCTGTAAGACAGGAAAGCTTGGCTGAGTTTTCTCCATGTTTTGATGTTGAGTCTTTCCACTGCAAGGATATCTTGGTTTTGCCTCTGTTCTCTTTGTCCCTGAAAATTACCAAACTGAGATTTGCTAATTAAAAGAAATTAACTGAGATCTACCAAATGCCTTTGGGTTTCCCAAGTCTGAACATTACTTTGGAGTGTTTGCAGACTGAGAAGCCATTCTAAGTTTTATTAATCTGCAAAGCCTAGCAGGATTTGCCCATCCCTTGCTTCACCTTTCTTCTACCATCAAAGTTCCTTCAGTTGGAGGGGTGGAGGAAAAGCAAACAACACCCCTTCCACACTATTCTCAATCCTTAATGGGTTAAAAAAAGCAAGAAGCAGGAAACTAAGGGCACTCCCAGGCTGCTGTGGAATAACTTTAATTTACACTGCTGTTTGTTGTATTCACCTGAGAGCCTTTCTGTGCCAAGCTCAGCCTCATTCTTCTGAGAACTGGAGAACTAATGGGTTAGAAGTGCAGATGGAGTTTTCCAGCTTCAGGCTTGACTACAGAGCATCAAATAATGTTTCAAGGGAATGCATGCAAACTGCCAGCCTGCTGACACCAAAGCACAAGAAAAACTGAACTAAACTTGACAGTAAAATGTGTGACTACAGTGGTTAGTGAAAGGGGTAGTAAGAGGAAAGACTGACCCATGCTAGGCTTTCTTGTAATGCTTCTTGAGGAGAAGAACACAGCTAGGGCAGGATAATCCCAGTGCTACCACTTTGGAGGGAATACTGAACTTTCTGGAACCCATTACCCATTGCTTTTCCCTGGGAAGCCCTGAACTTGAGTCTATCTCCCCAGAAGGAAACACTGCATCCCAATAGTCTTTGGCTTTCCAGAGCCAAATGGAAAAAGTTTCTTATAAAAGAGATTCTTTGACTCAGAGTGACTTATTAAAAAAGGAGAGAGAATGATACATTTTGATAGTATATGATTTATCTCCACTACAACCATGCTGATCAATGGCAGAAACAAAGAAAGTAGGGAAGTTGTGGCCTTCAAGGAAGGACTAAGCTCCTGTATAAGTGGACTTAGATGCAGTTCTAACTGGACCTCTCCAAGGACAGGCTCTGCTCTAAACTGTGGACTTGCCAATGTGAAGAACAGGAGGTTAGTCTGGGTGGATGGGTTGACTGGATGATGATTAAGAAATTTTCAGCTGGTCCTCTGGAAAGGAATTTTAGCTGGTTTGAACCTGCTTGTTCCATATTTGATAAGGAATCCTGCATAGTGCTGTCAAGAAAGGGATTTAAATCAGAATAGGTGTGGGTAAATCCACTAGGATCATTTGGGTAACCTGATAATTGAAGCAAACTCTTGATGTTTAGCTAATCAGTCATAGAGAGGGTTAGAACAAATTTTAAGTGTATTTCCTGGACATGATGGAAGAATAATGTTTAAAGAATGAAAAGCATTTAAGTTGTGCCATAGATGATGATTCTGACTGGTGGGGGAAATAAATACCCACAACCTGTGATGGGAATTACTGCAATTTTCTACTCAGTTCCTTTGTGTCACCTTCTCCTAGAGCACTAACCTTTCTGTCCTGACAACCACAGATGTACTTTGTGTCTCTTGGTGCTTAGAGGCTTCAAGATTCAGCTTGATTTGTAATAGCAGCACTTTAATTAAGAGATCTGTGGCATCACCTGTGGCATTGATGTCTCCTCCTCCTTTCCTGTTGGCACATCATAGCTCTGAAGTTTTTGGTCTCTACCACAGATCTTAGTTTTGTTGAAAGAGCTGGAAAGAGGTGAGTGCTGCTTGGTGGAATATGCTGTAGGCTTCCCCTGGATGTTCCTCAAGTAGCTTTGTACGTAGCACATGGTAGGTAGCCCAAGAGGGACACCAGTCCTGTGCTCTTGATAAAACTTCTAATCTACAAACCAGATCTGAGGAGCCCCTGGGGAAGTGGGTAGAAATATATTTCCTTGGTGGGAGCAGCTTACTCCTGCCCATCCTTCTTCTAAGCTAATAGTGATTGGGCTGCCAGTAGGAAAAGAGATATGCAGAATATGATATTTTTTTGTTGATTAATGTGTGTATAGAAGTGTCCAAAGTCAGGCCTTGGTAACATTTTCCCCCAATTTCATCAAGTGGTTGCTTAGATGACCACTACATTGCATAACTAACAACAATTTAGACCAAATTCTTAGGAAATGAGTGCTTGAAAGACCACACTAAAAAAAACCAACCCTAAACCAAATCACACCACCCCCTAAGGCTTTCCTGAATGATGATTCATGTCTATATTTACTTTAATGAGCATGTATTCTGCCTTTAATAATGAGCAGGTAAAGGAGATATTTGGGGGAATTAATTATTTTGTGGAGATAATGATTTGTCCATTCAACCAAGCTGGTAATTAATTCCCAGGAAGTGGTTCCATAGTCCTCAAACAGTAGTCATATAAAATTTAAATTAAGATTACTTTGGGAAACTTAATTCAACATGAGTGGCTGTGGGAATATGCTACCCTTGGCTCACTCCAGCTGAACTGCATTCTAAAGGTTGATTTGAGAAGTCCTGTTACAAGCACATGTTTCTGGCATAGCTGCAAAGCCACAGATTAGTTACTGTGGCTCCACATTTCCATGAATTTACAAGCTTAGGGCAAACAGGTACAGCCAGTTTTGGTATGATGTAAGAGCTCACATACAGGTTATGCTTGTTTAACTGCCTTGTATAGACATTGCAACAACCTTGCTAATACTCCTCTGGGCCATGAATGGCTTTGTAGCTGTATCAAAACCACCATATTAAATCTATATCTCAAAGTGATATGGTAAAGGAGTGTCTGTCTTAATGTGGATGTTCCATTGCAGGTCTTGAAAACTGCCTCTGAAGTGCATGCAGTGTTTATGAATCCATGTCCTCTTTTCCCATTGAGCCTATTTTGCTCATTGTTTCTACAAGTAGGATGCTGGGTTTTTCTCCCTTTTTCAAAAAAGTTTGGTCTTTGTGCAGTTTCTTTCCTGCCCCTCCCCACCCCCCAATAAAACCTGGAGATCATACCCCACTGCTCTTTACATGACCTCCTCTCTTCTCCACTTCTTACTGTATGATGTGATGTTCACAACCCAGAAAATCAATGGCTTGTGCCCCTCCTCCAGTGGAACAGAGGGATATTGTTGCAGAATGGAGAAGAAAGACTAACCCCAGCTAAGCTCTGTACCTCCAGTATGCTGACACAAGGTTGCTTTGGTCAGGAACTTTGCACTGTTCCTTTGCACTATGGGAATTACAGGTATTTACAGATTCACAGAGTGGTTGGGGTGGGAAGGAACCTCAGATCATCTATTCCAATCCACTGCTAAAGCAGGATCACCTAGAGTCTGTTGCACAGGATTGTGTCTAGGCAGGTCTCCAGGGAAAGATTCCACAATGTTTCAGGGCAACCTGTTCCCATTCTGTCACCCTCAGAGTAAAGAGGGTTTTTTCTCATGTTCAGACAGACCTTCTTGTGCTCCAGTTTGTGCCCACTGCCCTTTGTTCTGTCACTGAACAGTCCTGAGAACAGTCTGGCCCACCTGTTAGGTATTTCTAAGCATTACTCAGATTCTCTCTTGGTCTTCCCCAAGCTAAACAGCTCCAGCTCTCTCAGCCTTTCCTTATAGGAGAGATGATACAGTCCCCGGATCATCCTCACAGCCCTCTGCTGGACTCTCTCAAGTAGTTCCCTGTCTTTCTTGAATTGGGGAGCCTGCAACTGGACACAATATTCCAGATGTGGCCTCACCAAGGCGGAGTAGAGGGAGAAGATATCCTCCCTTGGCCTGCTGGCCATGTTCTTCTTAATGCCCCCCAGGAAACCATTGGGCTTTTTTGCACAAGAGGGCATGCTGTTGGCTCATGGAGAGCTTGTTATCCACCAGGACTCCTTCTCAGAGCTGCTTCCTAGCAGGTCAACCTCTAACCTGTACTGTACTGGTGCCTGGGGTTATTCCTCCCTAGGTGTAGGACTTGTCTGTCTTCATTTACTCCTCTTTGCCCAGTTCTCTAGTCTGTCAAGATCTTGCTGACTGGGCACCGCAGCCTTCTGGTGCATCAGCTGCTCCTCCCAGTTTTGTATCATCAGCAACTTTGGTGCTGGTACAGGCTTTCCCCTCATCCAGGTCATTGATGAATATGTTGAAAAAGATCAGATCAATCACTGACCCTTGTGGCACATCACTGGCTACAGGCCTCTAACTAGACTCTGCTCTGCTCATGGCAACCCTCTGACCTCTGCCATCCAGCCAGTTCTCAATCCACCTCATCGTCCACTGATCCAACCCACGTTTTTTAAGTTTGTTTGCAAGGATGCTGTGAGAGACAGCGTCAAAAACTTACCTGAAGTCAAGGTAGACAGCATCCACTGCTCTCACTTCATCCACCCAGCTGGTCATGCCATCACAGGAGGCTATCAGATGGTCAGACATGACTTATGGAGGTGAGGCTGATTGACCTGTAGTTTCCTGGGTCCTGCTATCTGTTCCTGTCTGAACAGGAAACATAGAGGGAGACAGCTGAAAAACTACCATATAGAGTAATGAAACCCCCTCTAAGACTGATTTGCTTAGGTCACGGATTGCTTTATTTCTGAGAACAGGGCCCATTGCTTCCTTTCCTAAGAAAGGAGGGGCTGAGTCACCTTCCCTGCATGTGTTTAAAAAAGGGGTAGATCAGGTACTTAGGAATATGGTTTAGCATAGGACAGGAATGGTTGGACTTAATGATTTTAAAGGTCTTTCTCAACCCTGTGATTCTGCGAGTTTTTGCCTTTAGCCCCAGGGAAGGACAGGCTGTCCAGTGCAACCATTCTGCTGGATAAAGGAGCAGGTTATTTCTTTCTACACCAACCCTTGCTTGCTGTCATTAAGGTCCCATATTGATGAGCACAAGTGTAGCAGATGAGGTTGTTCAAGTATTTCTGAGTGATCAGAGGCTATTTGATGAGCCCTGAGAATTTTTATCACTTAGAAACGACTTCAGATGCATCTAATTCATCTAAAGAGGCTTAAAAAAAAATCCCCCTTAAGATCAATAAGGAATGCTACCATCTTATGGCAAGTATTTTAAAAATCCATGAAATTGAAAAGGTAAATATGGGGCAAACATGCTGCATTTTACCAAAACTCAGGGTTTTTTCTGCTCAGCAGTTTCCAACTCTGAGTTCTAGCTGAGAAGGAGCAGCTGACTGCAGCTAAAAAAATACAGGACAGGAACCATGTCAGAAACACAGAAAGCATTAAAGATAAATGTCAGTCTAATAGTCCTGAATATCTGCTGGCAGGTAAGAGTGAGTTTAATGGAAGTTGGATATAAGGGAAGGTTATGATGTCTCTTGCCTGATTTTTTTTATTCTCCTAGCCACAAGCCACAGATGAAAAATGAAGCCTCTCAGCCCTATTAACCATTGATCTTTGTGGACCGTGGAGACATATTTTACCAGGCTGGTTCAGCTGCAATCCCAAACTACTTGTTTGTTCTGTTGGTAAATCAATTTTAGGATTAGGTAAAAGTATTTTTTCGTTTGGAGCAAAAAAAGCTCCTTTTGGCCCTAATTTCTTTTTGAAAAAAATAATTCATCTGCAAGTAAAGAAGCAACTAGCTGTCTATGGCAATAGCTAGTGCTTTGACAGCTTCTTGAGCTGCATTCCCCATCCATCACTGAACAGTGACAGCCTGGCCACTGTTCCCTCAGTAACCCCATTTCTCTGCAGTACTTTATAACAGTGCTCCACTTTTCAGGGTTTAATAATAAAGACTGCAGTGATGCTCAGACTGTTCCTAAGTTTTTTTTTTTTCTTTCTCTGAACAAAGGATTTCAGATTTGAATCCAACAGCCTTTTCTGAAAACAGATACTGCTAGCTCTTCCTTGTCAACTTCAGTTGCAACTTGAGCTGAGAGGGTACAGGAAAGGGGAAAAGAAAATGTGTGTTGTAATCTCCTCTTGATGTTTGCTTCTATGTGTCAGCTTGCTTTTGCTATGACCACACATTCCAAAAGGGTTTCTGGTTTCTTCAGATCAACACAATCTGCTGCATGACCAAGAAAACTTGCAGCAAAGGCAGGAAACACAAGAGAAGCTGTGTTTCAAA
The DNA here is from genome assembly GCA_020800305.1 of Porphyrio hochstetteri. Classification (NCBI taxonomy): domain Eukaryota; kingdom Metazoa; phylum Chordata; class Aves; order Gruiformes; family Rallidae; genus Porphyrio; species Porphyrio hochstetteri. Next base: position 3,716,911 of record CM036908.1, read on the forward strand.
GTGAGGTGAGCCTGAGCCATGGATTTTGTAGCACAGCAGCGACTGCAAATGTCCTCTGGTGCTGAACGTATTTGAATCTCATTTTTTTATTAGTGCTATTTTTACACAAGTATTCTCTGCATTTAGCTTTTCAATGAAGGCTTCTGACACATTCCTCTGTTTCACCTTCTCTGGGTTGTTCTAACCCAAATGAGAGATGGCTATTTCAGCAGGCCACAGCATTGATGTGAAGGACATGTACAGCATGATTATTCACTACCTCACTCTTCAGAGCTCTGCCTGGAAAGCACTGGGCAAGCTTGATTTTGACAGATTTGCTGCTGGCTTGAACCTGTGAAAATACCTCTGCAAGGGCCAAGTTGCAGATAATTTGGATACAAGGGTGGCAAGTTTAGAGATACTTAGGTTCCTGCCTTTCTACAGTGATGTTCAAACCTCAAAACCAATTTACACACCAAAAAATGGATGTCTGGGAGGACATTTTTTCTTGTGAACACTAATTATTGTTTTACAAGTCATGCTTGCTCTTGTTTGTAGGATTTAATTCTGTGACAACTGGAAGGAAATGAAAGACAGACAGAATATTCCAGAAAAGGAGAAAAGGTTGAGGTGATCTCAGTGACATTTCATATAAAGGTAGTTTATGAAATCCAATACCTTGCTTATTGTTGCTTATAATTCTTTCTAAACACTTGCCTCTAACAGTGACTCACTGCTCATGTCTGTAACATGCTTGTACAACACTCTGCACTTCACCCTTATGAAAGAAAACATGGCTGAGATTTAAACATACCAGCTGGCACGGGCACATCCTTAAACACAGACTGAATACAGGGAAAATACATTAGGAAAGCCTTTGTTTAAATTTCAGGTGTTTCCACCATACATTTTCCCATGAGAAATGGGAAGTGCCCCTAATCTGACTCTTAACTGGTTTTGGATCAAAGATTGTTGAGAAATGATCAGTGTTTCAGGTGTCAGTGGCTGCCTCAGGTACACGGTACTGTTCTGTTCTGGCTGGCTGTGGATTGCAGCAATGCTCAGCCATTATTTTAAAGAGTATTCTGCAGTTGGAGCAGGAAATAACGTTTAATTTTGGTTGTCTGTTGAGGACTTTCCTCTTTAGTACCAAAGCTGGTACTGCAAATGTGTGTATAAAAGCCTTCCAACAGTCCTGAAGGATCACACAGTGCTGAGCAGAGGGGTGCCTGCATGTAAATTTTAAATCTAAGGCATTCTTTATATTCTGCAGAATACTACAGCAATTTTTCCAGCTATCCAGAATATAAAAATATGCTTACCTTTATCCCATGCTCCTTTACAGTATCTGACAGCAGCTCCTGTAGATGAGGTGAAATATCTGAGGGTAAATGCTGACTTTCTAATGGGGAGACACTGTGAATGGAATAGCTATTTCCATGAAGTTATTCCTCAGTGTATAAAAAGTTAATGAATGTTCCTTGCTTCTCTGCTCGTAATAAATGGGTGGATTTCATTACAGCATCGATTCCCATGCATTCCCCCCAGCCCCAATAATCATATTGAAAGTCTCCCAACAGCAAACATCTGAGAAGGAATTCAGTTTTGTCTTGCCAGCTTCCAGTGCTGGGGCACTGCAGGCAGAACTTTAATAAACAGGGGTTAAGTTCATGATTGAAACATCACTTAATTGGTCAGGAATTGGTATTCTGAAGTCTTCCATAATGCCATTTGATGGTAGTAGTGTCAGGTAAATTAAATGAAAGAAAACAACTGCAAAGGTATCTCATTATGGCAAACCATAGTTCCCTCTGGGTCACAGAAATGAGTTAATATACAACTGTATGCTTCCAAATGTATTTATTAGCAGTTTACTTTCAATATGTTCTTCAGTGAGCTGTGTTATTTTACCAGGCAGCTGTTTAATTACATATTCTCTGTATGTCAGCAAATGATATCTTCTGTCACTTAAAATGTTAATGGGTAGCACAGGACTGATACATCTGTTGGAATTGGCATGACTGGAGGAAAAATCCCATACTGTGCTGGTAGGTTGCTTCACACGACTGTTCCCACTTCTTTAGTGCAAGCAAACTGTACTAATTTAAAAGATTTGCTATTATAACATTCAGTCTAGATGAATCATAAAATTGCAGCTTTGGATAACTGCAATGCCAATGTAGAATGGAATTGATGTAGGATAAAAATAACTCGGGTTGGGTACTCTGTGAACCCGAGATGATGTTGGAACCCGAATCTACAGTGCCTTGGCAAGTACTGCCTGGGCCTGGACTGGAGTTTGCAAGCCCTGCACAGGTGTCACATCCACCATTCCTTCTCCATCAGCAGAGGGGTGGCAGCAGGGACAGGGAGGGGATTGTCCCTCTCTGCTCTGCCCTTGTGAGGCCCCAGCTGGAGTCCTGTGTCCAGAGCTGGGGCCCCAATACAAGAAAGATGTAGAACTGTTGGAGAGGGTTCAGAGGAGCCACAAAGATGCTCAGAGGGCTGGAGCAGCTTCCCTATGAAGAGAGGCTGGGGGAGCTGGGCTTGTTCAGCCTGGAGAAGAGAAGGCTGTGGGGGGACCTCATTGCAGCCTTCCAGTCCCTGAAGGGAGCAGAGGAACAGGAGGGGATTCAGCTTTTTGAAAGGGTAGACACTGGCAGGACAAGGGGGATGGTTTAAAGCTGAAGGAAGGAAGGTTTAGATTAGATCTTAGGGGGAAGTTTTTTCCAGAGAAGAGTGGTGAGGGGCTGGAACAGGCTGTCCAGAGAGGGGGTGGATTCCCCGTCCCTGGAGGTGTTCAAGGCCAGGTTGGATGGGGCCCTGGGCAACCTTGTGTAGCTCCAGGCCTGAGGTTGGTGTCCCTGCCTGTGGCAGGGGGGTTGGAGCTCTGTGATCCTTGGGGTCCCTTCCAACCCATGCCATTCTATGGTTTTAATTTACTAGGTGAATATTTTAATTCTTTATTCTGGTCTGAAGGCTGTGTGATGCCCGAAGGCATTATAATTAACACCTTTGTAATAAAATCAAATACTCTCCCCTTGAGTTGTTCTCACGAAGCACTGTTTTTTGGTTTGAATAATTTAGTTTTGCAGTATCCAGCCTTATACTGTGAACACTTATTCACCTACCTTCAATGAATAATATATATTATATAATTATTTTTCTTCTTTCTTCCCTTCTCTAAAATACTAACATTTGTACTGAACTCCCCTGATTTCATGATTGCAATTCTTCTGCACATTAGAGGAAATATGATGACAGTTAAGCTGTTTCTGCTTTTCAGCATCATGCACTGGTGACACCTGTGGTTTAGTGAAATGCTTGGCCAGCTTCCATTGCCCATCCAAACTGGTTTCTTGCTTGTATTCTTAGAGAGAAATGGAATCAGGTTTATGGTATGTCATGTCAAACATAACTCCTTGAAGGACACACACCCACCCAAAAAGTAGTCAACACCTGATAATCACAACAGTTCTTAGGCTTTCCTGAGAATAGACACTGTAGAGGCAGGGAGAGAGGACAGATGCCTTTGGGGCTGTCAGGGGAAAACAAAATGAGCAACAGAAGTCATGAATCTAAACTTGTTGCATGACTAAAGCAGTCAAGTTGGGTCATGACTAAAGCTGTTATGAGACTCCACACACCAGACTGCCAACATGTAGTAGAAGGCTGAGCTGTGTTCCTGACAAATACTAAAAGCACAAATGTGCACTTGCCAAATATGTCTGGCTTGCAGAGTTCATCCTGTTTTATGCTAGCTGTTTCATCCCCATCCTGCCCACTCACATACCCTGTCATCAGCAATCCTTCTGGTGGCTATAATGATGAAAATTCAGCGTGACTTCTAAGATAATGAAATCTTGATTAATAAAAGGTTACTGTGAGAATTTCCTTTATAGGAGAAGCTGTGGAAACAGCCCATATTTGCCTGTTCCTACCAGCTTGAAGGTAGGACCTTGAGAACCTTTCTGGGTGCTGGGTAAACAGAGAACTGAAAAATCTATCCAAGGGAAGCAGAGTCTTTATGATCTAAAAATGGATATATTGAAAGAGCAGATTTGATCTTGCTCACTTCATGAAACCCGAATTCTGGCTTCCATAATTTCATTTCATCCTCAATCATAGTGTGAGGGGCTTTTGTCTTTCTCAATTTTTCTGTAATATTTTGCAGATTTGGTGCTCTCTTGGTGTTCAGATACTGAACTGTGGATGGAATGGTGCATGAGGCTGGGCACTATTCTGATGGAAAATAAGAATTAAAGAGAATTAAAGGTCATTAAAGAGCAGTAAGCATGCAGGACATCCCTTTAACTGGCTGGTACTGCACAACTGGATACAGACAGGCGTTCTGTGGAGACCAAGACCAAAACAAAGACTCCAGTGTCTTGACATCTTGAAGAAGACGTGCCTGAGGTCATAAGTCAGTGAACTGGAAGCTGGGTTTACTTTAAGGCAGAAATGCAAGGTGAGTTTGGTGCAGCAAGCAGGAGTTTCACCTTCAGTTCTAAATGGAAGTGTCGCACAACATTTGTGCTTTGCCCAGACGTACAGGGTTCAGGTAATGAAAGACCTTAGAAACAAGTGTTGGCTTTTTGAATGAATCATGCAGTGTGTTTCAAAGGTGCATTAAACACAAATAGCCTGTGACAGGCACATCAAGTTGTTCATGCATGTTCTCATCACAGAAAGCAAAGCACAGGCAGTGGTTGTGTGAATCCCATGAAAGCTTTTCTTTTGGTTATAGGTCTTTTTGCTAAATCTCTTTTCTTGATGGAAGAGACCAGTAGAAAAATAATTACTTTAGGTAATTTCTATTTACAAATATTAGGCACTCCTTTTTTTTCCTCTCTCTCTGTGCTGCTTTTTCTCTTTTAGCTCCAGCCTACTTCCCCCACTGTCATCTTCAAGTAATTTTTGCACAGTCTTACAGCAAAAGAAATGATAATGGAGAAACACTTTCCCTGCACTTCTGTTGTGCTCAGCTCTGGTGAGGCTCCACATTGGGGAATGTGTCCAGTTTTGGGCCCCTCACTACAAGAAGGACGTTGAGACACTGGAGTGCGCCCAGAGGAGAGCAGTGACGCCGGTGAAGGGTCTGGAGCATGAGTCCTGTGAAGAGTGGCTGAGGGAGCTGGGGCTTTTTAGCCTTCAGAAAAGGAGGCTGAGGGGAGACCTTATCGCTCTCTACAACTGCAGAGATCTCGGGGTTGGCCTCTTCTGGGCAACAAGCATATAAACAGGAGGGGATTCAGCTTGTTAAAAGGATAGACAATGGCAGGACAAGGGGGATGGATTAAAACTAAAGGAAGGAAGGGTTAGATTAGATCTTAGGGGGAAGTTTTTTACAGAGAGAGTGGTGAGGGGCTGGAACAGGCTGCACAGAGAGGGGGTGGATGCCCTGTCCCTGGGGGTGTTCAAGGCCAGGTTGGATGGGCCCTGGGCAACCTTGTGTAGCTCCAGGCCTGAGGTTGGTGGCCCTGCCTGTGGCAGGGGGGTTGGAGCTCTATGATCCTTGGTGTCCCTTCCAACCCATGCCATTCTATGATTCTATGATAGGACGAGAGGAAATGGCTTAAAATTACACCTGGGGAGATTCAGGTTAGATATCAGGAAGAATTACTTTACTGAAAAGATTGTCAAGCACTGGAACAGGCTGCCCAGGGAAGTGGTGGGGTCACCACCCCTGGAGCTATTTAAAAGACATGCAGATGAAGTGCTTAAGGACACAATCTAGAGGTGGACTAGTTAGGGTGAGGCTGTGGTTGGACTTGATGATCTAAAGGGTCTCTTCCAATCCAGGTGATTCTATGATTTGCAAGCTGGCTTAGAGAGGTACCTGCTGAATGAGTACATATAGAAAAGTCTGTGTAAGTGGAGCAGGAGTAAAAATGGCTAATGCTTCAAGCTGTGTGACACTAAACCAGTCCTGTATGCAATAGAGGAAACAGGGTTTTCACTGTGAAGATTTTTACTTCTCCTGAACTGTTTGCTGACAGAAAGTCTTGGAAAAGTCTGAAAGTCTTGGATATATTAAATATGAGACTTGTGAGTTTCTCTACCAAATAATTATCAGGCTGAAATTATGTATAATGCAATAAATAAGCAGCTGTGTGTGTGAGGTCAGTTATGGGAGTCGTGTTCTGTCCTTACATACATAACATGAGATTTAGGGTGTAGCTTGCCACAGAGTGCAAGCCAAAGCAGCAATGTGAAATATTTCCTTGGAGAATACTTGGGCTAATAGTGATCTTTTCAAATGTTACAAACACTACTAGAGATCAAAATTGCACCTGTCCAACAGAGTGTTCACCACCAAAAAGTGTCAAGCTAACAGCAGATATATGTAAACCAGCACATTAAATGAGAGCTGATTATTTGATGCAAACACTTCAAAGTGATCTCTTATTTTCCTTTTTCTCATCCTACCTACAGTAGAGAGGGGAAGTGTTCTGCCTCAGTGATTACAAGAAAATCATTACAGTAAACACAGCTGCAGTGTATATTCTATGTGAGCAGAGGTGTGTGAAGGATGGGCCCAGATCCTCGTAGAGCTCAGTGCCAAAGACCCTTGAAATCAGAGCCTCCATTTCTCTTAGAGGGATGAGTATTATTTCTTGCCACCCTCACTTTTGGAGTCTGTGAAGGTCAGGACAATTCAAGCTGGCTGGTTCTTCCACATCTGTAGTGGCAGGGGGTGCTGTGAAATGAGCCATGTGGCCCAACACCAGGCAGGCTATGAGCAAGGCAACAGGTGTTTGAGACTTCAGGGGAGGAATCCAAGGAAAAACAGTCATTAGAGTTGGAGCTTCCACCAGGTATTGAGCTTGTTATTCCCACTTGTGCAGGGGACCTGTGTTTGTGTGAAAAACATGCAAGTGTTATTCGGCAAAACAATCTTTGGTCAAAGCCAAAGATACTCCTACCTCAGTATCATCTTATCCCTTAGGAATGGTGGAGCCCACCACCACCAGGACTTCATAAAGCTCAAGCTTAAAATCCCAGAATCACAAGGTTGGAAAAGACCTTGGAAGATCATCAAGTCCAACCATTCTCATCCTAAACTAAACCATATTCCTAAGTACCTCATCTACCCTTTTTTTGAACACACCCAGGGAAGGTGACTCAGCCCCTCCCTGGGCAGCCTGTGCCAGGCCCTGACAACTCTTTCAGTAACAAATTTGTTTCTAATGTCCAATCTGACCCTGCCCTGGCACAGCTTCTTGCCATTTCCCCTTGTCCCATCTCCTGTCCCCTGGCTGAAGAGACCATCACCCACCTCTCCACAACCTCCCTTCAGGTAGTTGTAGGTGGGGATAAGGTCTCCCCTCAGCCTCCTCTTCTCCAGGCTGAACACCCCCAGCTCCCTCAGCTGCTCCTCAGAGGATTTGCCCTCCAGCCCCTTCCCCAGCCTGGTTGCCCTTCTCTGGACTCGCTCCAGGACCTCCATGTCCTTCTGATGGTGAGGAGCCCAGAACTGGACCCAGCACTCGAGGTGTGGCCTCACCAATGCCCAGTACAGGGGCACAATCACTTCCCCAGACCTACTGGCCACACTGGTTTTGATACAAGCCAGGATGCCATTGGCCTTCCTGGCCACACTGCTGACTCGTATTCAGCCTGCAGTCACTCAACACCCTCGGGACCTTCTCTGCCTGGGGTGACTTGTTTCCCCTCTGTGCTGTGTTGTGATGTCACACAGGCAGTGCCTAATCATGTCATACCAAGGCACCCAAAGCACACTGTGCCCTCACAATAGCCCCTAGTGGGAATCCTCAATGGCCACAAGGCTTTAGAGTCATTGTTCCCTGGAAATAATCCCTTACTGAGCCAAATGCTCCAAAGCTGCTTGCTCTATGGGCAGATTTATCCTTGGGCTCTGGTTGTAACAGCTCCGTGATCTGAAATCATCTAGCTCAAGCTTTAACTTCATTATTGATCCATCACCCTTGCACCACATGAAGGCATTTTTTTTTGGCGCTGTTTTAGAGGGGAAGCTGCTGTCATCTGACTCACCATTTCCTGCACTGTGTCGATATTTGGAGGTCCCTCAAAGAACAAACCAACCCAATGCTGCTCACCATACCTCTGAATCACAGCCATGGCATCAGAGTACTGCTCAGAGCTGAAGCAGCAAGGCTCTTCATGCAGAACAATTAAAGAGGTAACTTCTGGCTAGATGCACCTACTGTATGTCTGCTACTTTGTCCTATTTTTCTTTTCCTTTTGCACGTTGAAAACAAAGCCTGGAATTTAATTTCTGGGAGAAGCAGGGTCGTTGCAGTGGAGTTGAACTAAAATGAAAATGGCCCCAGAGATTTGATTCGCTGGCTGCAAAACTGGATAGCAGGAGGATTAAATAAATTGTAGAAGGCAAAGGAAGCTTTCCCTGCCCATCACTAAAAGTTAAACGCATTACAATAAGTAACATGGTTGTCGTGGTGACTGAGTGTTTGTTTATGGCAAAATACATCAGGCAAAGCTGAAATGTTTTTTAATTTAAAGCTCAGATGACAGGGAACAGAGTAGTGTAAGCAGAAATATATTTTTGGTAGATATATGCAAGTAATTATTTTTCCCATGGAAATTCCCATCGCTGCTCAGTGTTTTTCCTATCTCTTCCTTCAAGCTCTGAAGCTGCTTGTCTTCTGCCAGCATATGGACCTAGAAAGACAAGTTTAAGGGAAGATGGAAATGGGCACTACTTACAGACAGTCTCCTGGTGGTTAAAAAGGCAATAGGCCCTCTTATAGCAATGTTTTAAAGAGAAGAATAATCTTTAAATTTGCTGCACTGTACGTTCTGTGGTCCTAGCACCTGCAAATACATAACCACTCAGCTGAATAATCTGCAGCATAGCATTAGCTCAGCTTGCTTTTTTTTCCCCTGAACTTGTCAGATGACTCAATTGTCTGGGCTCCATAGACTAAAATTCAGTTTTCTTTGCCTAAAAATAGCAATCATTTAAAGAAGAAAGAAAAAAAGTTAATGAAATATTCATTTTGGTGCTATTTAAATCGAAGGGAAAATCCTGTTAAGGGAGGAAGTGTCTGATAGACTAGAAGATAGTTTGCCACATGATTACAAATTAGTTGCATGTAAAGTGTTCTTGTTAAGCTGTAATAGGCTCTACTTCTGCAAGGAGCTTTATGAAACCATTGGGGTGAAGCTGCCTGCTTGGCTTTGATAGCAAATTTCCAGTGACTTCAGCACTGGAACGATGTGTCCCCACCTAGAGAGGTGTACTTCCAGATAGTACTTCATGTCCATGGCAGAATGTACAATGGAATTTAACTGGGGATTTTCATAAGATCTAGGGAACACAGCTCAAGTGTTGGAAGCAAGGAGTTTGCAGAAAGCCTGAAGGTCATCAGAGCCATCACCTTGTCTCTCCCCTTTGTCTCTAAGGGAAAGAAATGTGATAAGAGGACACTAATATCTGAATGATTTGTGTGTAATGACTGCTAGGGCTTCTTTGGTGGCAGTGGTAGGGAAATCAAGTTTATTTTGCATTTAATGATTAGCAACATAACACTTTATTCTTCGTATTAAATGAACTGTTAAAAAATAGCTAATAACAATTATTATAGTTTAGTAGCAAGAAGTAAATTTGAAATCACTAGTTAACTTTAACAGGTATGAGATCAAGACATTAACGGTCCACAGCACAATCCAGGGTCTAAATGTCACTTCAGAATTAAAGAGGAAAAATTCTTACTGTTCTCTTTGTGTAGGAGAGGAAAAGATAAGTTGAAAAACCTATCAGAGGACTTTGCTAACTAGTTTCATTTGATAGGTGATCAGATTTTCAGATCCCTATATGGATTACCAAACTAGCAGGAGTTTTCATGAGGTTATTAGTAAGCACACCACTTACAAATTGCATAAGATGAAAATAAACATAAGGGCTATGGGAAATCACTTCACTCACTGGGCCAAGAAGCAGTAAGAATGATTCTGACAGAAATGACAATGCAGAAGTTATCAAGGTTTTAGAGAAGCTTCCTCCCCCTTCCTATTTTTAAGAGGAATAAAATCCACCACTTTCCTGGGTCTACTTGGGCATCTTTTTAGCAATGCATTGATTTTGTGAAGAGAGAACTGGGCGAAACATTTGCCATGAAAGTAGCTTTTGGATGAGATTTCCATCCCCCCTCTTCATAATGCTTCTGCAGAATAGTATCAGTTCCATTTTATTGAGTTTTCACAAGAGCAGTCTTCAGGCATACACAGGTGAAACTGAAGAGTGCATTTTATTGTTTGGCTTAAGCAGATATGTTAAATCAACGTAGCTCAAATTATTTCAATAGTTCTGTATTTCTTGCAACCCAAAGTATATGCCTTTTAAAGCAGTTGAAAGTTTCTCAAGGTCTGAGTGTTGCAAAGTGCAACATAATTGGGCAGGGATATGCAATTAGATTAACACTAAATCTAAATAGGAATATTGGACTGTGAAGGCTTTGTTTGTGAGAGCTGCAAGTATTCAGCCCTTGGGAAATGACCAAGGAGGCCTGTGTGAGCATTTATATCCAGAAAACTTTGGAGATGGCTTCCTTGGGAGGTGACACAGCACTCAACAGACCTAAGACCTAGACTAGTTCTACTACTGCCTACCTGTAGTACTGGCAGCACAGATACAGGTAAACATGGTAAACAGCACAGACATCTGTTTTCATCCACTGGCTTTAGTCTTGAAGCAGAAGAAATACTTGCAATAATGAAAGTTCTTTCATCTTGGTCCTAATAGTTCTGAATGATGCCATAGGCTCTGTTGTGAGTACATTTCATCTCCTAGAAGGTGGATGGCGTTCCACTCATAAGTCCATAAAACCCTCTCATAGTCCATAAAACCTTCTGTTCCACAATGATTAATTTATTCTATTCTTTATAGGTTCCCATCATGTTTGTCACTGTAGTATTTGAGTGTAGTATCCACCTCCCAGTCAGGTACCAGTGGTATCATTGTGAAGATACTGCCTCATAAACATAATTTTCTTTGTGATTAAATGTATTAAATAAATAGATTATTTATTACATGTGTTAAATGAATAGATTATTTATTAAATTTATTAAATAAATAGATTATTATTTATTTAATAAATTTAACAAATAAATTAAAATATTTTTATTTAATCTATTTATTTACATTTTTAAAATGCAATCTTTGTGATTGCATTTAAAGCAAATATTTTGTTCTTACTGTTTAATTCCATTCTGTAATTCAGCTCTGAAATACTTGCCTGCAAGTTTCCACTGGAGTATGTGAAAAGGGCAGCTGATTTCCATCGGTTTCCCCCACCTGCTTTATAACTGTTCAAGAGAAAGAGAAAATGAAGGACAGGGAATTTCAGCACAATGGTGGGGGGGAAGCTAAAACACTAAATGTGCCAAGACTTCTTTGCTTATGTGAAATCAGGCATGTCCCTTTTTGTCAGCACAGGCTGGGGGCTGGAGCAGCAGCGAGTCACACGCTCACCTTCCAGCCCTGCACAATGACTTACCCTGCAGAGCTGTCACTAACATCTTGTGATGGGTCACAGGTGAAATGGGAGGCCTTTTTTTTTCCTAATCCAGTGTAAATTACCTTTCCAGTAACATCCAGTGCAACCTTCAGGGTGTCAGTGTTGAGGTTAGGTTATTCAGGATGCTGAGATTACAGCAGCAATGACACACCATTCATTCAGATAAGAGCTTGGTTTCTAAGAAGGATCAATCTTGCCTCTCTGTTGGAGCCTCACTGGAGTTCTGGACACTCATTAAAATTAGGCTTTTTATGCTTAAAGATCAGAAACCAAACCAGGTATATTAAGCACAAATGACACTTTGGAGAGAAATTAAAATAAGTTGGAATTTTAACAACTCCTGGAAGAGATTTTTCTTTTGACAGAGTCCTCGTTATCAGTAATTCTGGTTGGTGGTTTTCTGCCTCTGACCTAACTTAAGGATGATTGTTGTTAAGCTTGGCCTGATGTCTTCTGGCTACTCTGAAAAGGCAAGACCCCCTAAAAAGTGTTAGTATGTATACAAAACACAGTTCTACTCACTAAAAAGACTCTTCCTAGCACCAACTAGCTTCTGTTCAAACACTATTTTTTTCTTGGCAAGTTTTTGCTGTGTTAAGAAATGATCCTTTAGCTTTTCTATTCTGAAGAACACTGGTCCAGGAAAGCATGGTGTTTCTCAGTAGTTTCAGAATGTTTGAGCTCTTCAGTATCTTTAATGTATTCTTTTGGCAGCAGTTAAGGCTTAGGTGAGTCCCATTTTACTATTTATTGGAGTATTATACAGCTTTAAATAATACTAAAGGTTACAGCACAGGGAGTTTCATCATCTTGTGGGGTATTTATCTATCTAGACAGTCCTGGACCATATGCCAGGATTGCATTTCCTTAATTATGGATCAGAACAATTATAGTGACAATGAATAATTCTTTTTCATGATAAACCAGGAGGTGGATGACTCAAAAGATGAGTAATGCCTAAAAAACAAGCCTTTGCCTTCCAGTTCACCAGTTCAAATGCAGCTTGAGCCATGATGGACCAGGTATCAGGCCCAAATAATTTTTGGAGTACCACATGGAATAAGCTTGAGAAATAACATGAGGAAAGAACCAACTGCCTCAGGACAGGTTCTCAAAATCAAGTTAAAGCAGATAACACAATCTGAGGATCTCCTGTTCTTTAACTGAATGTATTAACAAGCTGGAGCACGGGGTGGTATGCAAGTCACCAGTAGACAAATATATACCACGGTGCTTCCCCCCTACCCTCCCCAAAAGATGACATTTTACTGAGTAACAATAGGCATTTTTATCAGCTATCTTAGCAAAAAGGCTGTAAAAACAGGAGGATGTGGAGAATGGGCTCTGTTACAGTGAGTTAAAGCTGCCCTGAGCCTGCACTGTCCTGGGAGATGAGCAGCCTAGAATAAAGCCCTAACACAGACACCCAAAAATGCTTTTTTGCTGAGCTCTCTGTGCCTACGAGGGCTGCAGAAAGAAAGGAGCTGTGATTATTGGTGCTTGGAGCTGCAGGGAGAAAGCACTGGGATGGGCAAATGTCTGCCTTGGTGGGCAGGGTTTCCTGATTTTGTTGTAATTCAGGAATTAGTTATCATATGTTGTTCTCTTTATCTCCTTTGTTATTATTATTTTTTTTCTTTCCTCTCTTTAGGATAATATTGTTAAGCCAGTGGATACACTTGCCTAAGAGAAATTCATGGCAAGAAATTCAATTTGAGGTTTCTTTTTTTTTCCCCTGGGTTTCTGTGCAGGCACTCCAGCCAGCATTAAATTAGTTATCTGAACCCAACCCTTGTTACTGTCAGTCAGTGACTGGCAGAAGGATTACAATAACAACGTTAAGCATCTAGCTCCATGGCAGGAACATGGTGCATCAGGGAAAGGCCTGCTCCTTGTGGCCAGGGAAAAATGTCCTGTGCTTATGTGTGTCCCCTGCTACACGTGGGAACCAGGCTGAGACTACATCTGCTGAGGACCATTAGCAAACAAGCTAAAATACAAATGTAATAGAAGAGGCCCTGAGAAATCACTCCTTGCAAATGGTTATTTAGCAGAGGAGGTTCCATAGGAATGTCAGGAGGAACTTTGTCACTGTGAGGGTGACAGAGCCCTGGGACAGGCTGCCCAGAGAGGCTGTGGAGTCTCCTCCTCTGGAGACATCCAAAACCCTCCTGGATGCATTCCTATGGGAGTTAGTCTGGGTGATCCTGCTCTGGCAGGGGGGTTGGACTAGAAGATCTTTCAAGATCCCTTCCAACTCCCAACGCTCTGTGAGTCTGTGAGAGTCTGTTATGCAAATAATAACTATTTATACACTTTATGTATAAGCTTTCATCTGCATGCCTCTAATAGGTTTATAAACACTAATGAATTAAGTTTCAATGCACCCTTGTGAGGTGTTCTGCTCCCATTTTGCTCCCATAATTAGTGTCTAAATAAACGCACAGGGAGCTAAAGTGATCTAGCAACAAGAGTGCTGTAGGTTTATGTGATACAGTATAAAAATAAGCCTAATGGTCCCAGCTCTCTGCACCACAGCCACTAGACATGGGCTTCCTAGGGCATCTGTTAATACACTCAAGGCTTGCCAGATTGTTCAGCTGCCCTTCTCATAAAGGATGGAATGAAACAAGGGAAAATATTAGAATTTCTGTGAAACAATTAGAGATTACATTCTCATCGATTCTCTGGTAGATAGCTAGCTGCATTTTTTTTTCCTGATTGCTTAAAGAGATGTTTCTCCATGCATGGTGATCTCTCATACAGGCAGAGATGCTCCTCTGAAATGGATTAAAAACCATGCAAAGGTTAGTGGGAATTATTATATCTAATGACCAGCAGTATCAACAGGGAGTATGAGACTCAGAGATTTATACTGAACTCCTTTCTTCTGGAATTCTTACTGGATTTCAGGTTTTCAATGGCTACAGAAAAGATGTATTGTAAGATGTTTCTTTTATCATCTAGCCAACAGTGCAAGTTCCTATTGTTTAAAAAAATTAACCCTGAGGAAAACCCAGATCAGCTGTGTTCCTGTAATCAGACTCGCTTTCCCCTCTACTGACTGCTGTATATGTAAGGAAACTGTTCTATCTGCAGGTTTTGATTTTTGGTTCAAAGCTCTGGTTCACTTCTGTGTGCTTTCCCCATCCTTTTGAATGATTCTGTAAAGGAGACTTTATAACAAGATAAAATCCAGTTGCAGCAAAAAAACCCCTGGCTTTGGTAAAAGCCAAACCTGCTGCTATCTTTTGCTTCTTTTTTTTTTAATTTAAACTTTAAAAGATCTTCTTCATAGAGGAGCAAGTTTAAAAGTTGGTAATTTTACAGAGAGAGAAATGTACTTTGTCTCTGGTTTCCTTTGTTCCCCCTGCTGTTGTTGAAGGTTTTGTACTCATATCACCTTATGTGCTGCAGTTCAGGGCTGCTGTCTCTCCAGAACAGCTCTTTGAAAGACAGATGTGATTCTCCATGCCCTGACTCTAGCCTTAACTCTCCTGCTGCTTCCCTGATTTCAGGAGAGTATTCCTGATTTACATCACTGGGGAAGGAGTGGCTGGAAAAGACAGCAGGGGTTAGAGGTACAGCGGGCAGCTCAGGAGCCCTTAGTTCCAGCTCTGTGTCTCACTGACAGCCTGCACTTTCAGCTTGTTTATGGACTTCAGGCCTATCACATAGAGACTGTCATTAGTGTGTACGTAATTAACAGCAGTAACTGTTGTAACGAGTGCTGGGTCCAGTTCTGGGCTCCTCACCATCAGAAGGACATTGAGGTCCTGGAGCAAGTCCAGAGAAGGGCAACCAGGCTGGGGAAGGGGCTGGAGGGCAAATCCTATGAGGAGCAGCTGAGGGAGCTGGGGGTGTTCAGCCTGGAGAAGAGGAGGCTGAGGGGAGACCTTATCCCCACCTACAACTACCTGAAGGGAGGTTGTGGAGAGGTGGGTGATGGTCTCTTCAGCCAGGGGACAGGAGATGGGACAAGGGGCAATGGCAAGAAGCTGTGCCAGGGCAGGGTCAGATTGGACATTAGAAACAAATTTGTTACTGAAAGAGTTGTCAGGGCCTGGCACAGGCTGCCCAGGGAGGGGCTGAGTCACCTTCCCTGGGTGTGTTCAAACAAAGGGTAGATGAGGTACTTAGGGATCTGGTTTAGTTTAGGATGGAATTGGTTGGACTTGATGATCTTCAAAGGTCTTTTCCAACCTTGTGATTCTGTAACATTAAGCACTGACTTCTGTTTGAGAGGGACAAAGCTCAGCCTTCTGCACAAGTAGCTTTGGTTACAGTGCGTAAGGAGAGGGAAGTTCTGCCATGCAGTTTGCAGGGCACTGCCTTTCTCTCTCTCTTCCTTCTAGAAAGGCAGAGATGATTTTTATTTTCTTCAGTTCCACTTTCAAAATATTAGCTGTCCCTATGCCTTAAAAGCTTTTTCATAGATGCACATAAATCTGCTTCTAGAAATGTGAAATGTCTTTTGTGAGAGATTGTTGAAAGCTTTTAAAGGATTTAGGAGCACAAATTACTTGGCTTATGAAATGTTTTTCTGCTTTAACGCTTTTCACCTACACATCTGATTTTATACAAGGCAGTACTTTTGTCTCAGTTCCTTCATAGCTTGACAGGCTGGCCACTGAGAGAGCCACCAGTCAGCTCAGATGATGGCACATCGGGCAGACTTGTGTGTTTGAAACTGAGACACATCCCAGATCTTCCATGTATTAATTTTTTTCCACTCCTTTACTTACTCATGCCACTGAATGTGTGGCATGACTCTCTCTCCTTCGGCTGTGAGAGTCAGTGACCTGGGTACAAGGCTTCAGTCATTCAAAGTCAGATTGCCTTCTGCAAACTGAACCAGTTCTGAAGGAAAGTAGCCTTGGGAATTGTTTGCATTGTAGGTAAGGAGCACTGTGGCGTTGCTTGAACGTACTCCTTCAGTCAAGGAAATCAGCCTGGATAGAGAGCACCTCTGGGTCACAGGTTTTCCAGATATATGCCAAGGGATTAAAGTTTATTCCAGCAGAAACTCCTACTTAACTGTAAACTAATAAAATACATCTTCAGGGCTGACAGGGCTAAATAATGCCCAGCAATGACTGAAGAGTTATTAGGCTTTATTAACTGTGCATAAGCTGATGAAATTTTCTAAACAGCGTATTTCATATGTACATTTCACAATGGGAACCTGAAAAAGAAATGGATTGAAAAATCCTTCTTGTGGCTGGGGCTTGGTGGGAAGTTCTCTGCAGCTCAGAGAGGCACAAGTTGACAGGTCTGTGCTTCATGTCTCCATGGTTTCCTCCATGGCTGTGTAGGATGGGATCTCTTTCATCTTACAGCTTCTCTGCTGGGGAAAGGACCATAACAGTGTCCTCTAGTTCACCTGCTTTCTCCATTAGTTGCTTTGTTTGTTTGTTTTTGAGTTGTGCCTGTGGGTGTTTTATTAAAGGTTTAAGGTTGTTAGAGTGCTAGGAAAGTTTGGGGAGGTGTTTTATGGTGTGTGGGAGTAAGGGACAATAGGCACTCCATAGATGTTTCTGCACCTCCTGCGGTGCAGTTAAGTTTTTGGAGCTCCTATGTTCTCCTCTGATCCTACATTTCTACTGTCCCAGTATCTTTTCAATTGATATGGAAAGGTTTTCACATGTTTATGTGTCACTTTTTGAAGGCAGAGTTTTTAAAGGGATTTCAGGAGTCTGAAAACAAGCAGAAGAGGGAATGTGGATGCTGAAATGTACAGCGAAGGCAGTTTTAGGTAGCAGGCACGAGCCTTTCTGAGATGCCATGATACACGGGGTGCTTGTGTTTAAATAAAGTGCCCAGGCTAACAAAACAAGTGGCAGATTCTCAATTCATAGTAGGAACTGGACTTCCAAGGAAGTGAAGTAATTGAAATCAGACACTGTTAGCTGAAAGGAGAGCACAGATCACTACCTGGAGGAAAGTGAAATGACAAATAGGTGGAGGTGCTGGGGAATAGGCACTAGTACAGCTAAAATGACAACAACACAAAACCAACGTAAATCTATAGCTTTTCTAAAGACCCAAGTTTTGCAGGTGGAAGGAAATGAGATATCCTGGTTCACTTCTCTTTAATAATTTGGACAGTTGATTTCTGAGTACATGCTTGCTACTTTTGTTAGTGGTTGCTCACAATTGTGGACAGATTATGGAGAACATATTTGGAAAAGCCTCTTCTGATGCCAGTGGAATTTCTTGTATTGGATAAGCAATGTGTATACCTGTATAACCACTGATACATGTAGTAGTTTCATTCTGTTGAAGACAGTGGCTGTTTTGTAGTAGATCCAATTGTTGTGTGCTCCAGACTTGCATCTATTAGAGCTGGGACTCTTTCATGGAAACTGATTTTTTTAAACTGCTTTTAATCTGAAATTATTTCAGTTTAGATTGCAAAATGCCTTTTATGATAATGAAACATGAAGAAACATGAAGGCAAACATCTCCTCAAAGGTAATTCTTACCTACAGACTGTAGTATTTGAATGTAAATCTGACATGCAGGGTTTTTTCACAGAAAAACCAACAATATCCATACACTGACAGGAAGATATGGAAAGGCTGACCTGACACAGCACAGCACTTCCTACTAAAAGGTTTTTTCTCTGATGTCATAGAATCTCCAAGATTGGAAAAGACCTTCAAGATCATCAAGTTCAACCATCAATGTCTTTTAAAGGCAACGTCACATAAAGGTAAATTCTTAGCCATTTGTCTCCTTCCCAGGAGCCTGCATAAAGCATTTAGCATATACCTCTCAATCCTTTGCTGTGCAGATTCTCCTGACTTTCAGGTGACTATCCCATTTAATTCACCTCCAGCAATCTTACTGGGGAAACCAGCTCATCTATACTTTGGACCTCTGACTTCTGCCATAACCATTCAATCTGTCTTTCTGGTTCTGTATGTGACATTTTCTGCCCTTTCATTCATTGGAAATAGGTGTTCTCTTTAACCTTGTGGCACCAAAACCTTTCATTGTATTTGAAGCTAATGGCATTTGGTAATTGGCAATGCACTGAGCGGTAAAGGGCACCCCAAGTAATTTAGTTGAATGCTGTCTGTATGAAAGCTGAAATAATTTGATGCTTCAGCGAGGGGTTTTGAGCATACTAACTGCATCTGCCAAGCTATTAGCATAAAGAGACTGAGAGCAGGCTGCCTTGGCTCTGTGCTTTCCCTTTCACTGCTTTAGTTGAAATTAATAATCAACACCTACTGATAAGGAGGATGTCATAAAGGTTTAAAAGTGTTTGGAAGGATTTTTTCCTGTTTTTGTTGGCTAGGTTATATAGTAACATTACTGTAGCTCTAAATTTCTATATTGAATTAAGCACAGCCAGGAGCTTTTAGGGTTATGAATAGTGCTCTGTATGTGTGTATATATATAAAAAAGAAAGCTCAAAATGTTTCACATGATGAAATTGCAGTTTTCTGGCCAATCCACAGTATTCTCTGTATGCACACATGGTAGAGGGAGAAAATGAAGTATAAATATACATTTGTGTGTGGATATGAGTGGATACAAAAGGGAGTATGTACAAGTATCATTGTAGATTAAAAGGCAGTGTAAGCCATAGGGCTGTGTTCAGGGCTGAGAGAAAATAAAATGATGCTTGAACAAAATATATAATTGTCTAAATATATATGACTTTCCAAGAATTGTCTAGTGCATCTTAAGTTTCTCCTCCTTCAAAGTGGAAAAGGTAAATTCATTCTGTGGAACATTTTGAGGTCTTTAAATACCTGTTCCAGGCAAAGGGGGACAGGCAGAACAGGGAATCTTGCTAGGTGCTATTATTGTCTTCTATTGATATAAAAATGTAAGGACTAATTGTGACCAAGTCTGTAATTTTTAAGTTAGTCTTGTTCGCCTTAGCAGGCATTATTACCTAATCATTATCAAAACATAAGCTAAATATATGTATTTTGTTAAGGTACAGGTGAGAATTGCCAGAACAAGAAGGCAGTATGGAGAGGCACAGGTATGTGAAGTGACTTGCATAATGATCTGGCTGAGAACCCCACCAGAAATAGAAGAGCTTTCAAGATACATGTTTTGATATGTAGTACTTTTGTGCTTTTTTTTTCTTTTTGGTCTACTATTTCTCATTCAGAACAATTCTAACTCATTTGCATGTCATTATACAGTGCTGATAGGCTTCTCAGTGACAAGAATTGCATGAGTCTGCAGGTTCAGCAATAGTTCAGCTACACAGATAGCTGCTCGTTCATTCTTAATGGCATTAAGTTTGGGTGACATTTGACTTTCAGTGCATATTATTCATGCCCAGTTATGGTGGAATAGATAAAGAATTGGAAGACACAGTCACATCCATGTTCCTGAATGAAGAGTCGTTGTGTCATGCTTATAGAGCCTGAAGTGTCATCCAAGTGAATTAATTATAGCAATCTGTTTTCCCATTCAATCTGGCAATTATTCCCTTTTCAGAAGAGTCAGCTTTGATTGTGTTTACAGATTTTGTACAAACTTTGAAACAGACCCATACCCCTGTCACCAACTGGCTGACTCTTCAAGGGTGTAGGGAGACAGCTATGCAACCAGCAGCACTGAACCTGGAGCTGTGAGGGATCCTCCATTCTCTGCCACTGCCTGACAGCATCAGGGCAAGTCTATCTAGCTGAATAAAGATAAGGAATGAGGTACCCCAACTATCTCTGGTTCCCAGTTGAATCTGTCTCTAGTGTATAATATCTACTTTGTGGCAGTGATTGTTTAATTGTTTATCATAAAGCATTTTGATCCATTTATGCTGGAGTCTATAGGGCCATAAAAAAGCTGAACATGGCTCATGGCTGTTAATGTTGGTGTATGGGCATAGTACCACAAATTCTTGCTAGACTGAAGTTCCTTTTTAAACTCCTAACAGTGTCTTGTAATGTTTGTTGCAGTGAGAGTTGCTAGCTGAATTTCACATGGGCTGTGGCCATGCTTTTCTCCTCAGCTCCCTCAGAATTAAATGCTAATACTTTCTTGACCTCCACATCACAACTTTAAAACAAATCTGCCCCTTTGGACATTTTAAGGTTAATATAAACTATATTTTTTTCTTCTATGAACCTAAATATAGAAATATGTAACAATCATTAAAACACTTTTCCATCAGTGGGATAGCTCCAAATTAATCCTACAAATAACTAGTACTAAACCTTGAAATTCCATGCATGAATAAACAGGATCTGGGTTTAAGTCTCATTACAGCAAGCCTGAAACTGGCTTTTATACTTCTCTAATTTCCAGTATACTTTGACTAATGGTGGTCTTTTATCTAAAGTCGGATGGATGTGTGCATGCTGGTGTAAGTATATGGAACCACTTTATTTCTATCCAAAGATACCTCATTGGATTTTTCAGGAGAAATGAAGATCTGCAGGTTGAGGGAGGAATTTATTTTTTTTAATTGAAACATGTTAGGTGTCTCATGGTAGTTCAGTGAATGAATCCATCATGATAGTGCTGTCTCCAGGGAAACTTTGAAAGCTGTTATCTAGAAACTCAATGCAGATCAATTATCCCCTACCAACTGCTCATATGTAGTATGTTTAAAGAATGGCATCTGCAGGTAATGGAAATAGGGGCAAAGATGTTTTTTTTCTCCTTCAATATATCAGTCATAGTGATAAGCTGCTTCTTTCTGTGTCCTAATAGATGAACTATGAGGAGAAAGTGGTTTGACTATAAGGAGAGATGTTGTCTGGCCAACGTATGTCCCCTTGCTGTATGATGTCAAAGTATCACTGCTTTCTCTGTGCCAGCCTGCCATCAAGAGCGATCTCAAAGCACAGAAGGTCCTTGACTAGCCAGGTTCCCATCACAAAGCAGACTTTTTCTGATGGCTCAGCTGAAAGCTGTGTCTTGGGTTTGTTCAATCACAAGTGCTGCTAATTACCAGCAATGGCAAAGCACAGGGAGATTCAGAGTCCTCCCTTCAGCACTGTCAGGGAACAAAAGACTTTTACAGGTGAAGGAGCAGCATGAACTGCTGCAGAAGTGATTCTTTTAATAATTCATGGATCTAATTATTATTGTTATCAATGATGATACAGTGCTTAGAGCCATTAGCAGAAATCTTAAATAAATGCAGGGCAAGCACTTTTTTATAGCCTGGAATTAGAGTCTAAGGGTTATTCATAACCAGAAAGATGCATTATAAAAATATGCATTGATTGTTATATCAGTTAATTCTGCTGAATTCGACTCATTTCTAGATTTGCTTATAAATCTTAATTAGCCACTGTGGAATTGAAAGCAAACAAGAAATTACAGAAAACAAAATAAAAGGTTTAGATAACATTATGCGAATGAATTCTGCCACTTATCAAGAATAATAAATTAATTGACTTTAAGTTTTACACAGCCATAGTACAAAAAGCATGTTTTAATCCTAGTTTTCCATATTCAGAGCAAGAGGGCTTCATATTTGCATGGAAGCAAGGACCTAAGAATGCAGATTGTTATGGAGATGCTGTCAGCATACGTAAGGCAAGGAAGCTGTGGGCTTGGCAATGCTCTGCAGCCTCTCAAGTTAGATGAGCAAGTGTCTTCAAAATTCATTTCTGTATGTAAAATGCAGGCTGGCTTTGCCACTTTCAGGACTAAAGTGTTACATATACTGCCAAGTAAATACATGGTAACAGGTTCCTCTGAAAGTTCTGGGGTACCAATGGGAAAATTCCCATCACCAGTTAAGAGATGAGCAAAGTCACTCAGCAGAACTGGACACCATTCACTACATTCAGGGCACTTCACTGGGTACCAGCACATACCCCACTCCTCACATCCAGTGGAAACAGACAGTCCAAGAGAAAACTTGATAGCCCGAGGGGACCCAGCAGCTGCCAGTACTGCTGGAGAAATGGGAACTCAGAAAATGGGTGAGAGACCCGGAGACTCCCTGTGTTCTTTGATCCTGAAATGCCTCAAGCCCTCACTGGATTTCAGCCCATAATATATTACATAAAACACCCTCTAGCTGTAAACCAATCTGTTTCTCCTGCTATATCTCATTATAAATAGTCATAATTATATATATATGTATCTTCACTGCACATACTGAGCCTCATGTTCCTTTGTTACTGAGTTGCTGAATTTCAGCAGTAGCAGCTGTAGCTGAGATACTGAGGGAGCAGCAGCACTGAAATTTCTCCAAAGTACAGTCCATTCTCTCCTTCCTGTTGCACTGAGCAGATAAACCACACTCCTGTGCTATCTGTGCAGGAGAAGGGGTAGCCTTAGCTCCTACAGCCACCCTAGAAATTCTCTACTTGCATTCAGGAGAAGTGGCAAACATTCATTGAGTCAAGGGCCAGCCCAGCCTATCTGCTTATCTAGTTTGCAGCCTTTTATGCAGGATGTTTAATGAAAAAAAGGGGTTATATATTTTTTGGGGGGACCTAATTAATGTTTATCAATATCTGAAGGATGGGATGCAGGGGGATTGGCCAGCCCCTTTTCAGTGTCTGTGGGGACAGGACAAGGGGCAATGGCTGCAAGTTGGAGCATAGGAAGTTCCACACCAACATGGGGAAGAACTTTTCCCCAGTGAGGGTGAGGGAGCCCTGGGACAGGCTGCCCAGGGGGTGTGGAGTCTCCTTCTCTGGAGAGATTCAAGACCTGTCTGGACACCAACCTGTGCAATATGAGCTGGGGAGCTGCTTTGGCAGGGGGTTGGACCCCATGAGCTCTCGAGGTCCCTTCCAACCCCTGTGATTCTGTGAAATCATCCTGCTTAAGTTTTGAGACTTGAAGTGGCGGTGCTGCTGCCTAGGGAACTTCCCAATGTTTAAACACTGTCACAAGGGAACTTGGCTGTTCTCATATGTGACTGTCAAACTGCACCTTCTAAGTCACTCAGTCCTGCGATGCCATTCTCACTAGCCAGGCAGAGAAGCTTTCAATGTCTAAGCCCCACACACTTTTTCAATGCCTAAATGCATAAGGAAGTGTTGAAGGTATTCCTCAGCTTTCTTTTTGGGTAATCAAACACATGGAATCCTTGTGATATGCAATATGGTTTTGTAGCCCCTGGATAATTTTTGTGAAGTTTAGACTGTGGAGCAGAAAGCAATTCACATCTTTTAAAACTTGACACACAGTTAAGACTTTATCATAGAAAATAAGCAGCAGAGAGATGCTTCTCTCCTACTGTGGGCTCATCTGTGCTTTACTAATAAATTCAAATATCTCTGTTCACTGGGGTATTGCCAAAATGTCATAGCTGTTGAATATCCCATGCATTTAGCCTTACTGTTGCTCATTGGAGTTGGTCTCTGTAGGAATTACTCTGCTGTAGTTAGTGGTACTAACAAAGATTTGGATTATACCTCACGTATCGATCTGCAATCAGACTGAGGGGAGATGCATTATTTACCAGGTACTCCTCCTCTTGTGTTACTAATGCAGACTGGGACTGCAGCTCTTTTACCTGAAAGGTCAGTAATTCAGTAATGTCAGCTAGTTGGCTCTTTTCTTATTAGCTCATTAATAGGACAAAGGGCAGCTATACCCAGAATGGTTGTTATGGAATATATGTGATGCCCATCTGTTACAGTAGGATATCGAGAACCTAGAGAGGATGAATCATTATTCTGAGGTAATGTCCCACAGACAATACAGAGCATGCTGGCAGATGGGACAAGATGGATCCAAGCAGATGGATCAGGGTGTGGTTCATGTCCCACGGACCGGTTTACTCTGGGGCAGAGCACCAAGGGCTAATTTCCCCCCAGCAGGAACAGCCTGGCATGTGGGATGCAGAGCAATCACCAAAATAATTCAGCTGAGAGGAGAGGGGTGCTGGCAGAAATAGCCAAGGGCAGTACTTTACTCCCAGAGTAGTATGCTGGAGTGGCAAACCATGTAACACGTTCAGGGATGACTGCTGCTGGTGTCTAGGCTTGTTCTGGATTGATGGATAGGGCTTCCCAGTCACCCACAGTTACCAGTCACAAAAGCTGTTCTGCAGTGACAGTGAGGTGACAAGCTCCCTGATGGCAGAATGCGCTGTACCATGTCCTCTACCGAAGTGGTGATGAGTACGGGAACACCAGGCTTTGCATGAAGGCAGCAGCACTTGGGAATGCTAAAGATTGCTGTTAGATTTGTAATGCACTGTTTTCAAACCAAAGTAGTCGTACTTGAGATACTCCAGGAGAGCAGCCTAGCCAAATGAAACCTTTACTTATGACACCGTTTTGGAAAAGTGAATCACGCTGATTACTATTTTCTATTTAAAATGTGAGCTTGCTGTTACTAGTATCAGAAGTGCTACTCATTCCATGAATTAGGATATAGCCCAGACATCACCAAAGATGCTAGGAATCCATCCTTGCAGTTTGAGGGGAGCTAGCTTATGCCTTTAGTGCACTGATGTTGAATTTAGGAAGTTGCTCCATGAAAAAACATTCACAAGCTGAGACAAGATGATGAGAAATAAGTAGTACACGTTACTATAGTTATCATTAATCACCTCTCTAACCTGATTTCTGGTCAATTGATAAATTGCACTAAGTCTGGGTTTGATAAGGGAATATTCCTGATGTACCCCCCTTGCAGGGGGTTTCAGGAAAAAAATCAGTTTGGGGTAATGGTGCCAGTTTCCAGTAAGCACACTTAATTGAGTCTTTCCACTTAGAATGCAGCTTTCCTTTGATCTGCAGGTGGGTACTATCAGAATTTATCAAGTATATTTTAATCAGTAGTGGGGTTTGGCAGTACAAATATGTGAATGGTCATTTCACTGTTTGAATCAGTACAGGCTGGGGATGACCTGCTGGAGAGCAGCTCTGTGGAGAAGGACCTGGGGGTCCTGGTGGGTGACAGGCTGGCCATGAGCCAGCAGTGTGCCCTGGGGGCTAAGAAAGCCAATGGGATCCTGGGGGGCACCAGGAGGAGTGTGGCCAGCAGGTCGAAGGTGGTGATCCTCCCCCTCTGCTCTGCCCTGGTCAGGCCCCACCTGGAGTGTTGTGTCCAGTTCTGGGCTCCCTGGGATAAAACAGCCAGGGATCTCCTGGAGAGAGTCCAGAGGAGGGTGAGGGAGATGATGAAGGGCCTGGAGCATCTCCCCTGTGAGGAAAGGCTGAGTGAGCTGGAGAAAAGAAGACTAAGGGGGGACCTTATTAATGTTTATCAGTATCTGAAGGATGGGATGCAGGGGGAATTGGCCAGCCCCTTTTCAGTGTCTGTGGGGACAGGACAAGGGGCAATGGCTGCAAGTTGGAGCACAGGAAGCTCCACACCAACATGGGGAAGAACTTTTCCCCAGTGAGGGTGAGGGAGCCCTGGGACAGGCTGCCCAGGGAGGTGGTGGAGTCTCCATCTCTGGAGAGATTCCAGCCCCGTCTGGACGCCGCCCTGTGCAATATGAGCTGGGGAGCTGCTTTGGCAGGGGGTTGGACCCCATGAGCTCTGGAGGTCCCTTCCAACCCCTGTGATTCTGTGATTTGGTGATTTTGACAGCCTTTTGGAGCACTATGAGGTTTATTCTTCACTACCATATCTACCTGCAAAGATACAGCTTGAGGGAAGAGAGAAAGAATTTTGAAATATGCCAAAAAGGTACTTGCACCCAAAGAATGTCTGCAGAAGCCAGTGTTTGGACCCAAGGGTACACTGTGATTTACTAGGCATGTTTGGCACGGGGATTTGTCCATGTTTGACAGCTTTCCCTAGTATGTGTAGAAAGAACCCACATGATGCACTTTCCTCAGGGCAAGTAGCAAGATCCTGCTCCTGCAAGGTCTCAAATGTCTGTTGGGAGCTCAGCAGCCTCCTTTCCTGTTGGCACCAAGTTATCTTGGATCCTGCTCTTCAAAGTTTCTGGACAAGCAATAATTAATCACTTTGACAGGATTTTGAATACCTTTCAAGATCTTTGCAAACGAACTTCAGTTGGAGTCTCAGATGCTCAGAACCACTCAGAATCAGCTTGTAATGAAAACCAGCATTGTAAAATAGGTTATATTTAATAACTTTGCACGCTTCCAACAGTAGTAGAAAGTTGACGAGAAGATCTGAAAGCGGGAGGTAGATGAGTATTGGTTGCATAGTCCCATTTTGTACCTCCCTCCCTCTCCTTTCCCTTCAAGAGGATTTTTATAGCTATATTTCCATTCTGTACCTTCTTCCTTTATGCCTATATTATAACCCACGTTGCCCCAAGCTGAAGAAATCAGCTGTCTAGCAGCCTTGTCTATTTTAGGAAATCTAATGATTTACCTATAAACAGAAAGGCACATATCTGAAAGGTTCATCATAGTAAACCTCACGCTTCTAATAAAATATTGATTTCCTGTCACCCAATAATTTATGTCTTCGATCAGGCACTGTGCTATTTTTTCCACAAGACACAGCCATCAGAAAGGGATTTAAGGTCTTTTTAGGATAAGAATGTGCTATGGTGGGGGTTTTTTTTAATAGTATATTCATATGCAGCTTTGAACAGAGTGTTATTACTGATAGATGAATCCCTGCAAGGCAAGTGCTGTTGCCATACCCAAGGGAAACACAATTTTATTTTTACACTTAGCTGAATTAATTTATTGAATTGGTGCACACTGTGGTTAAAGGTCACTATGTACACATAAATTCTAATAGCTGAAATTTTGTATGTGAGTTCTCAAGTGACACAGATAGAAAAATGAAAACCAGGTTCAAGACAACTGAGTTTTCTCATTTTGTGCTGAGATGGACTTCTTCAGTGCCTTCTTTATAAGAATCCTCATGGCTTAGCACCTTATACTAAACTTAGTAGTTCTCCAGAACAGGCTGATGGCAAGAAAAAATACAATTATCTTAGGACAAAGAGGTTATTTTTAGGGCTCTGTATTGTCTGCTTGGCACCAGTTTTCTACAATACTTGATGTTAGCATGACACATATAACATATATAATTGGTCTACTTGCTGCACTGTATTCAGACGCTGATCCTAATTGTATCTTTGCTGTAGGAGGTTTATATCCACATGTGGTGACTGATCAGCACAGCCATAGCTTTTTTTTTTTTTTTAAACCATCTGGTGCAGTCACTGCAAATGCAGGTGTCTGGGAAGGAATGGCCATTAACACTGTTGGGGAAGACAGCAGGCCTGCACGCGGCCTAGGTTTCTTCACCAAAGACATAGGCCCTGACAATATCCTCCTGTTCCCATGAGACAGGAAAAGTTCCTCATGCTGAGAGGATCCTAATAGTCACATTCTCCAAACACAGCGGCCTTGATGACAGGGGTACAGGCTGCCCTAAGCCAAGAAGCAGCTATGGGAAGGTACTTGGGAGTAACGGAACATGTTCAGAACCAGCCATAACAAGAGGGTGGGTTGGACCCGATGATCTCTTGAGGTCCCTTCCAACTCCTATGATTCTGTGATTCTGTGATTTATATTCCCAGAAGCTGAACATACCACTGGTCCTCCTGATCCATTATTGATTAGTTCTATTTGTGTTGCTGATAAGTGTTGTTGGCATTGTTTACAACTACAGACCACGATAGAGTCAATACTAATTGAGGTGAGAGCATGCATCCTCCCTGCGTTCAGCTCTGGCACAAGTTACTATTCCTAGACTGCAAAAGGGAAGTTTTCATGGTTCTCCCATGGGAAGTAGAAATAGAAGGACTCAAAATGGTTCCATGTCCCTGTTTCAATTCTTGATTTCCTTTCTTTGTGTGATAATGTGAAAATGGGCTTAGTCTGTGGGTAGAAATGACAAAACAATAAACCAAAAGAGTGTGTGCATTTGTCAAGCAATGGCACACTGCACAGAAAACACAAACACCCCCAGGAGCAGAGGCATTAAAACAATGTGAGGACACACAAAGGTGTGGGGTACTGATCTAGGGGTTCTAACCAGATGATTGCCTCCTCTTTCTCTTGTTTATTGTACTGGCTAGGGGAAACTGAGTTTCATTTTTTTTGATTCTCAGAAGACTTTGGTGCCTTTAATTAAAGGAGGCTACACGTAAGAGTGGTAACAGACTATGTGCATACAAACCAATTCCGGAAATATCTGGGGGTTTCTGGTTCTGCTCTGAGGTGCTCTGACAAGAGCTGTAGGCTGGGTGTTCACTAGCAATGGGATCTAGAGATAATGCCAACACATCTTTCATCTTTGCCACCTACGTTCTCTCTCGTCTTCAAAGGAGCAGCTCTGTCATGGCTCAGACAAGTGCTGTCAGGCCTTGATACCAGAAGCCACAGCGTGGAAGCAGATCAGGTTAGTGGCAGATGTCACTGATGTGTCAACAGATGAAACACCCTCAGAGATGTCAGCTACTAAGCCTTTGCAAAGCTTCCTGTGAATGTCCTCATTACTCACCCTAGGAAGTTTTTCAGCTGTGTGTGCAGTGCTGGCCATGTGTCCATCCCACAGCAGCCTGGCTGTCCTTGTAACTCTGCTTCCTTGGCAAGCTGTACTTGCTGTCTCCTGAAGGAGATGGAAAAGCTTTTTATGAATCTTGCATCAAGCTCCTTGGTCAACAGCTCAGAGAACTTTTGGCTAGGTGTAGCTCATCTAATCCCTTGAGCACCTCATTGCAATGCATGCACGTCAATGAAAACGCTTCAAAGCAAATAAATACATTTAATACTTTCCTCACGGCTACTCATATCTGAGAATATGAAGGAAATTTCTCAACCATGAAAGCTGCTTATAGATCAGCCAACTTAACGATAGCAATTTCTTCATGGGACTTTTGAAATGAAACTAAGGAAAAGACAGTGGGGAATGATTCCATAGGAGGAGATGATGATTGAGTCATGCCACAGTTAATGATATTGTAAGTCAAGTTGTGATATCTGGATATTGCCTTTCATAGATGTAGATTTCACACTTATGTATTAGAAAAGCATTATTGACTCAATTAAGTTTTCAATGGTTTAATGGGTATTTTGCCAGTGAATTTAGCTCATAGATAATTAAGCTTCACTGGTATGCCCACAGCCTTATTCATAGCTACATTTCTAAAGCTTTTGGCTTTATTTGGTACCGTGGCTTTTATTACATCTCTTTTACCTTAACTGTTGCTGCAGTGATGGATTTCCTAAAAATAGCTTTTAAACTATTTATCATTCTTTTCATTTTTTTAAATTTTAACTAACACAAACCTCATTCTCTGGCAGCTTTTTTTCATTTTTCTTTTTTTTTAAAAAAATTTTCTGCCTTTCACTGCACAGAGGAAAATGCATCATGTTTTTAAGTGGGTAGTTGTTATTCCTGCCCAACATCTCACCCTCCAGTCATTGATATTGTGTTTATTCCCATCTAATTATTAGTATGATGTAAGGGCTCAGCCAAATTCTTATTATCCTTCCCAAATGAGAGCAAAATAAGCTAGCAGTGAGCTACCTACTGAAAAGAACTTCTTCTTATGCCCAAGACTCTTAATTTTCAGTTAAATATGAAAGCCAAATGAGAGCTTTAGCTGGGTTTCCTGGCAGACCTAAAAATCAATTGAATAATGTTTTTTCTCTAGTTAAATAGAAAAGCAAAAAATTGATCTTAATGGTTTTTTCTCAAATGGGAATATTTCACTGTGGCTTTGAGTTTTAAAACAGTAATTTCTCCAGAATATTAGCAATTTTTATAAGGAGAAACACTGTTTCAAATGATCTGGCATGCTTGTTTTAGAAAACGCCTAAATAAAGCAATACTGTTTTTATAAATGCTGTCTTTTGAAACATTTGGCTTAAACGAACATGAATTCATAAATGTGTTCAAGTTATCTATTAATTTTTTGTAATAAATATTTTTTCTTTTGCCTATCTCCAAAAAAAAAAAATAAGAAACACCAATAATTAAACTGCTCTTTAAAAAAAGCTACAAAAATAGGATTTTTTTGTATGTGTAGACAGCACATCTCAAGGAATTTTGAACAGCTCTAAACTACCTTTTCTTCAATTTTTTGTGCATACATGCATTCATGCTATAAGCTCTTCTGCAGAATAGTTCTATCTGAAGGTTGGTGACTGCAAACAAATAATGAATTTAAGACTGGTCCATCATTTAAAACTTCATATTATCCTAGAGATTCCCAGAAATTAACCTCATACCTATGTTTAGGTACATGTAGGGAAATAGAGGTAAGACCTGTATGTAAAGGTCATGTATTCACAGCCCATCATGGCCCATGAGCTCTGCACCAGGATGTTGGCACCACGATTGTGATTTGAAGGCTGGTTTCTCAGAAACCACTCAGTTAAATCAGAATTATATCTCAACCTGTACTTCTCTGAACAAAACTGATTTATCTGGCTACAGTAATTTCTTGAAATTCAACATGAATTTAGACCATGGTCATAGGATTCTGAGGTAAGCTAAAGCCATAAATAACTTCTTATGTTAAAAGTTCATTTTCTAAGTTGCGTCATTTGTATGTTAAGAAGTTCTTCAGAGAAGTAGCTAACAGGGACAAAAACCAACCCTAAATAACAGGAAAAACAAAAAAGGGGAAAAAAACCCCCCAGACTGCTGCAGTAAAAAGGAACCTGGGTTACCCTAATTAATTGTGATACCACATGTGTGTGAGCCTTCACGGTGGTCACCTGTAGATTTCATTCAAGCTCTGAGAAAATCCTCCTAAATTCTGCTCTTGTGGCTTTCATTTTTGCCATGCAAAACCACAACAGTGGTAAATGTGTCCTTTGTGACCCAGTGAAAATACTGATGTCTAGTGAGGGTTTTTTTGGGGGGTTCCGCAACAACGTGACACTTCCCCATATGGCGCAGTGGCTCGGGGTTGCTTACATTAGTAATAAAGATATAAGGAAGAGAGCAGAGATTATTTTATGAATAGTCTCCTGGACATAGAATGGATCAAGGTGGATCAGTATAGAACAATGAACCTGGGACAAAGAGAAAAACAGAGAAGGGAATGGATGTCAAGTACTAGTGAAATGGAGGCAGAAGGAAGAAGAGGAGCCTAATGCTTTATATTAGATCAACTTGTAGAACCTAACATTCCATTTTTAATTTGTTAAATTAAATATTTTAATAAATATGAATGAACCAGCAAACTGATGTTGTACTACAGGACATGATTTGCACTTTAGTGGCCAAGTATGCCCTGATGGCAAAAAGTGAAGTACATATAGTTCAGTGCAAGGTTTGCTAGCTTCAATTCCTTCTTTTAGTTGCAGATATTTAGAATCACCTCACTGTATGACGTTGCCAAAATGTCACATTTCATGAGTAATACAGCTTAGAATGAAAACCCAGTATACAGGAGCAAAGCTAATAAAGGCTGAGAATTGAATCCATTACATACTGCTTCCTGAAACATATAGATCACCTTGAAATGAAGACCAAAGTTGTTCAAAAAGCCAGCTAATTAATTAATATTGTCACTTCCAGGGTTTATATGATTCATAGGTGTCATTGAAATAATGAAAAAGCTTGGGTTGTTGTCTTTCTGGCCTTAACAAACAGAAAAAGGAAAATCATTCATATACTAAAGGGTAAAGGGATATTGATTGCAGTTACAGGGAGGAGAAGAAAGTAGTAGCATCAGCTAAAACTGTGATTGACCTGGTGTACTGGTTTGGACTGGGATAGACTTAATTTTCTTCACAGTAGCTAGTATGGCACTATGCTTTGGATTTGTGCTGAAAACAGTGTTAATAATACAGAGATGTATTTGTTATTGCTGAGCAGTGCTCACACGGAGCCAAGGCCTCTGCTGCCTCTCACCCCACCCCACGGCGAGGAGGCTGGGGGTGCAGGAGGAGTTGGGAGGGGACACAGCTGGGACAGCTGACCCCGACTGACCAAAGGGGTGTCCCAGACCATATGATGTCATGCTCAGCACATAAGGCTTGGGGAGAAGCAGGCAGAGGGGTGTTTGGAGAGAAAGTGTTTTGTCTTCTCGAGTAACTGTTCTGCATAAGAAAGCCCTGCTCTCCTAGAGATGGCCTAACCTGCCTGCCCATGGGGAGAGGGGAATGAATTCCTTGTTTTGTTTCTGCACACTGCTTGTGCCTTACCTACTGAACCACCTTTATCTCAGTCAGTGACTTTTCTTTTAGCCTTATGATCCTCTCCCACCTGGGGACAGCGAGCCAGCAGCTGTGTGGGGCTGAGCGGCTCACAGGGGTTAACCCATTAACAGCTGGTAGCAGATCCAGCAGGCTTAATCCTTCTGGCAAGCAGATACAGTGACTGTGAAGTACCTGAAAAGCTGTGAGGTCCTGGGAGAAAATGGGGAGGAACTAGTACTGCTTAGGTTGTGAAGCTGAATACCATAGAGATAGAAGAAGTGGTGTGGAAGAACATGACTCTAGTCCAGCAACTGAAAGGTCTGATCATTGAGAAAGTGTGCAGGTGAAAATGATTTGTTGTACTTCAGGGATGTGAATGTCTGCAAACAAAAAGGTAAATCATAAATCTCTTTGTGGGGGGTTTATGTGGCTGTACAAAACATGTACTTGGAGGCTGACAATAAGAGCTGTAGCCTTGGGAGCTCATCTGCTGTAAATGCTCTGGGAGAAGAGCTGACTGATGGCAAGATAAGTTTGAAATGTGTTGTAAGTGGCTGGTGTGATACATCAAATATGATGTTTTGGCAGAGATAAGGGAGTAGGACAGCAGCTCCTAGTGAGCACGTACCCTGGAGCTGGTGCTAGTCCCAAGAACAAAGCATGGTTAGGACATGAGAAGAAAAAGGCTAGTGGCATGAGTTTAGGAACAAGGGCTGGCTCAGGCTGGAAGAGCCTGCTTTGTTTAGCAATATAGGTGCTTATTTTTTGTGTATATATATTTACACTGGAATGAATATTGCAAAGAAAGGAGACACACCTAAACAAAAACAGTTGTTAAAAGAGAAGTAAGCATAAACTAGCTGTTAGTGAGCTGTCTTCCAGCATGGACTTACAAGACCCAGTGTTAGGCCTTTTGTTTCAAGCGCCTGTGGCTGATGGTTCACAGCCTGAAAGCTCCAAGCAGCACAAGGCAAAGGCTGAAAGGATCATGATGGCACACCCCAGCTTCATGAGAACTTGGGGTGCCATGGCAAGCTCTGTTCCCATACTCCTTTATCTTCTAAATAAGGAACACATCTTTAAGCTAGGAATGTTTTCCACTCTTCTATGTGGTCTGTGGCTTCCTGACAAGGGGGAGCGAAGGCGCAGGTGCTGATCTCCTCTCTTTGGTGACCAGTGATAGAGCCTGAGGGAATGGTATAAAGCTGAGATGGGGAGGTTTAGGCTGGGTATTAGGAAGGGGTTCTTTACATAGTGGGTGGTCAGGCACTGGAACAGGCTCCCCAGGGAAGGGGTCACAGCTCTGAGCTTGACTGAGTTCAGGAAGTGTCTGGACAGTGTACTCAGTCACATGCTCGGACTTGGCTGGTCCTGTGTGGAGCCAGGAGTTGGACTTGATGATCCTTATGGGTGCCTTCGAACTCTGGATATTCTGAGTCTTTAAAGCCTGGCTAAACAGACCAAAATCGCCACCTAGTGAGGATGGTGCTTCAGTTCACTTATTTCAGACAGCCAGCTGTAAATACAACCCAGACAATAGTAGAGGCTTTCAGTTAAATCTATTCTGCAGGTTCCATGGGCTTGATTGGAGTGACTGAGCAGGAGTTTGTAACCTAGAGAACTTTTCAGAGCTATAAAATCATCCTTGAACTTTGCACTTGTAAACCATGCCCCTTTTATATTATTTCTACAGTGACACCCTTTGTTGGTTGGTTCCTGTTACACTGAAAACTAAACTGCATCTTAACCCCTGGAAAAATGCAGAACATTAAGATTTTCTTAAAAAAAATAGTGACATTTACAGCATACTGTATTTTGGATCCATTTTTTGCCCTCCTACATTGAGGCATTTAATACATCATCAAGACTCACCAGTGATAAACACACAACCCAAGAAGAGGTCAGGAAAATACAAGATACAAGAGCTGTAAAATATTTTCTGAAGAAGTATAAACAATGTTAAGACAGGAAGAATCAGTTTGTTGAGGTTTTATTCTCAAAGTTCTTCCCCTTCACTTCCCATAGCAGAGATGGAGTTATGGTGCTTATTGCTGACAAATACTTCTAGGCCTTTTTGGAACTGTATATGCCAGGCTTATCTAAAGGCAAAGTTTGATTCTACTAGTGATGTAATATGAATCCAGTAATGAAAAGAAAACTGAATGTGCTGTTCAAATATATGTTTGTGTGTCTGTAGACACTAATGTAATACCAGGGTGTGCATTTACTTACTCTTACTACCTCAATTGTTCAACCAGCAACAGATTTTGACTCTACCAGAAAAACAAAAAATAAAATGGAAAAGGATCTTTTTTCCCCTGGTATTGAATCTTTCACCAAACAGTTGCTATAGCAATAACACTTCTCAACATACTAATTTTAAAGTAACAGCTCCTGAGACTACCTCAGCTCTTGTGAGACAGCTTTCAATTTTTTTAAAGAAAAATGTCTTTCCTGTTCCACTCAAGGAAACTGGGAGTCTGTAGTCCTGTCACCAAACTATGCAAAGTTAATGTAAAAAACAAAAAAAGGATTGACTTACTTTTCCACTTTTTTTTTTAAATTTCCTGAGGTGTTTTCCTGCTGGTTTAGCATTCCCATTCCACATTAGTGATGTGATCAGTATATGTATATGCAATCTGATGTTCAGTGAGAGATGCTATGGGACACCTGTCGTAGCTCTGCTGCACACAGGCTGGACAGAGGCTGTAGGTGAGAGCTGACAGGGGATATGGGCCGTGCTGAGCTGGCACAGGCGAGGATCTGACTGTGACTTTGTAACTCACCCAGATCAGGCTTTGTCCATACATGTCTTCTCATAGAGCCTTTACTGTTTCCTCTTTGGGTTTTTTTGTGGTGGTGATGGTTTGTTTGTTTGGCTTTTTTTCCCCACAGCCCCAGTCCAGAACAGGCTTTATGTGCTGCTTCTAGGGTATTACAAGATTCAGGTGAAAGAACGTGGTTACATTTAATTCACAGCTGAGCAGCCAAAAGCTCCCTGTGTCAGCTTAGGCTAGTAATATATCAGTAATGCAGCCACCATGGTGTAGCAATAACCTTTACTCTATGCACAAGGTAATTAATCTTCTTTCCCCTGATCAGTGCTGGAGCATCACTTATCAGATGCTGGATCAGTGCTATCAGGGACCCTGCAAGTGCGGTGGAGCAGCTGGCCTTGGGCAGGGGCAAGCTGCCATCTCACAGGGCTCTGGGACCACAAGGAGCTGCTGTCCCACCGAGAAAGAAAACCTTGGTGACTGGTCTGTGTTTGCAGCTGCTGCCCCCAGTTCCTGCTGAGCTCAGAGCCACGCTTCGGTTTCCTTCCCCACAGCCTTGCTGTGTGCGAGCAGGTCTGCTGTTTTGGTTGTGCTGGTTTGAAGTGCTCCAGTACTCCCACCCATGCTCTTTCTCTGTGGTGTGTGGGGGTTGTGAACAAGAGACCAGTTTGCTCCTCTACAACTGTAGCAGATAGAGAACGAGACCAGTGATGACACTGATGAAACTCATAAGTAATATGGAAAGTGGCACATGGCTGAATCGTTCCTTCCTTTACTGGCATTAAATTAAGAGTGGCACTGGTGAAGACTGACACTTATCAGAAGTTTTTCAGTATTATTATTCTCTGTGAATGGAAACAGGCAGTCAGATATATTAATCTTGTAACTCAAATTCACACTTCCTTTCAACTTTCTCAGGGGCTCTGAAGTTAGACAAATCTCTGCTAGCCTCACTACCATGGAGTCAGGAATGGCCCCACTGACATTAAGAAAACAAAGTTGATATGTACTTATATCAGAAAAGAATAAATATCTACATCATGAACGTGGTGATGCAGATTGTGGCTAAGAAAAACAGGTTAAATTTAAAATAAAAGCAGGTCTGAAATTCCACCAGCTAGGTCACCACAGTACACTGAAAAGCTCCCAACTCACAAACCTGAGCTGTATCTTTGCTGGACTTGGGAGATGGATTCTACTTTAAGTTAATTATTGACATACAAATTCACCTCTGGTGTTACTATGCTGACAACAATATAGTCTGGCACTGACATTTCATACCCTGTGGATATTAATTAAATTACCATCACAGCCCTTTTAATTATCCATATTCTTCTTGTATAGATTGGGAAGTGAGATAGGATCTACAGTGACTTACTGAGGCCATACATTAATGCTTTTAAGTATTGTCTGTAAGGAGAACTGGAATTTAAATGCATGAATTTCCTACTGTCATTATATAGGCTTCTGGCTTTTCTAAACTTGGTTTTGGGTTTGTTTTTTTTTGTAAGGAATGTCCTTGCTTTAGGATGAATTCCTAAATTTGCCCTTGTTTTTTGCCTGCAGAGCCATCAGGAATCCCAGGCAGAATATTCAAGTAACAATAGTGCTCAGTGTGGACCGGAGCCTGTATGAAGAAATCTGATTTTCACTATGCTATTTTTGTATAGTGAAAAGTATTTCCCCTGTAACACTGTGTAATTTTAAAAACAAAGATAAAAGTTCCAGTACCTGAAGGGGACCTACAGGAAAGCTGGGGAAGGACTGTTTGTAAAGGCATTTAGTGATAGGAGGAGTGGCAATGGTTTTAAACTAGAGCAGGGGAGGTTTAAATCAGATGTCAGAAGAAGTTCCTCACAATGAGGATTTTAAGACTCTGGCACAGGTTGCCCAGAGAAGTGGTGGAGGCTCCATGCCTGGAGACATTCAAGGTCAGGCTTGATGGGCTCTGAGAAACCTGATCTAGTTAAAGGTGTCCCTGCTTACTGCAGGGGGGTGGCATTAAATGACCTTTAAAGGTCCCTTCCAACCCAACACATTCTATGACTCACTTTCATATGGTAAAGTTAATCCAGTTGGGAAAAACAAACTTGGAGAGAATCAAAACACATGTAAATTTTTAGCTATTTAAGAATAATGAAGTAAATACATAACTGATTGAGGTACAGGACGTTTCAGTCTCACCATTTAAATCTTTCCTCATTTTTCCAGTGGGTTGTGATTTTAACACAAAGACCAAACATTTCAGAACGGTCTAAGGGATTAGGTACCTACATTTTTTTATTATAAAGTGATAGGATCCTGAAGTTATTTGAGCTCCTTCATGAAGCCCAGCCCATAGGCCAGCCACTGTCACTGCTTTCCTTTATCTCAAAGTGGATCTTCAGCAATATGAGGAGGTACTATAGGAAATGGCACTGTGAAAAATGTCCTCACTTAGCAATGCAAACTGATTCAACCTAGGGGTGTCCTTAGCAATGGTGGAAAATTAGAAAGTATAAAATCTGAGGGCCAAATTTTGTGGAAATGAAGCTCTTTGCACAGGGTCAAGGCCACTGAGATTCTCCACAGAGCCTGCAGCCCCTTCTCCTGTCTCCTTGGCTGCTGGTGCAGAGACCGGAGCTGACATGGTACGGCTGTGCCTGGCCTCACACCTCGCTGATCCTGAACTTGCCTTCCTGGATTGACCTCAGACCTGCCTTTTCACTGTGGATTTGTCAGGTGATCACAGAGCTGTTGGCCAAGACCTGTTACTATCACCGGACCTGCTCTGTGTGCCTTGCTGGGGTGCCGCAGGACCATGGATGCTGCCCCACGTGCCTGGCTGTCAGCTCCTGGCTCCCTGTCCCTTGCAGAGCAGACAGCTCTCACTACTCCCTGACACACAAGTTAAAGTTGACTCAGTTTTGCTGCTCAGTTTAGTCTTCATTAGTTTTTATTTGAAACAAATTAAAAACCCCAACAGAATTAACTTCCTAGCTTTTTTGGCATGTGAAAGGTCTAGAAATGAACCACTGAGCTATTTTTTCCATGAAGTTCCAGTGAAGCTTGGTTCTGCTTTTATTCCAGTGCTGCAGTGAAATTTCACATTCTGTTGCAAAATACATAGGTCAACAGAAGAACAAGTCTTTGGTGAAGTAATTTCCACTGCTGCTTGCATACTTTTTCCTTCATAATATATAAGGAGGTATTACAGGAAAAAAAATCCACATCAGATGAAAAACCAGCAGAAGGATTAATGGAAACAAAGAAAGGAAGAGAATATTGTTCTTTTTTAGAGGTGAAAGCCACAGCCAGAATAGTGGCCTACACATTTACAACAGTTCATAAGGTTACAGGACAATTACAGGAAAGACCTCAGTAAGTCTCCAGTCCAGCCTCTTGCTCAGAGGAAGGTCAGCAATGAGGCCAGGCCAGGTTGCTCAGGGCTTTGTCCCGTTGAGTCTTGATAACCTGCCAGGAGGGAGCACGCAGAACATCTTGTTGAAACCTGCTCTATTTCTTGTCAGTCCTCACCATTCAGAATTTTCTCCTCCTATCAACTCTGACCCTTCTTGCTTCAAGTTATGTGCGTGATTTCTTGTCCCCGTTAGGCACTCCTGTGAAGAGCTTGGCTCTGTCTCCTCAGTACACTCCTTGCAGGTATTACAAGGCTGACACTGGGTTCCTCAAAGCTTTCCTTTCCCCCAGCTAAACAAGCCCAGCCTCCTCAGCATCCCAAGTTCCCCTCTCAGAATGCAGAAGTATAAATAGACACAAATGGGAACTCCTGAAAGCCATGAAAGTGGGTAGAGGAGTTTAAAATTTACATGGAAAGAGAACTTCTCGTAAGAATTTTCATACTGTTCGTAACCACTGTGTGCTTGTCTTCCAAGTAGAACATCTGACCTAGAAGCCTGCTGAAGAAGTGCTGGTCAAAATGTTTCCACTACATAGACTTGCTAGAAGGGGACTATTTTTGATGGAAAGAAAAATTTGTTTCTCTATGAAACTGGACAACCACCATAAACATTTGTCCTGGAAACTGAAAAAAAAGTTAAAAGGTTGTGAGAGGAAGAAAAAAAAAAATTACTTTCCATGGTGTTTTAATTCTTTTCAGGGGGATGAGTGCCCACTGTTACAAGGGAGCCCTGCAGCAGTTGCAGGGGGCTGCACAGGTCCAGGTCCCTGAATTAGCCGTACTGTCGATTTGTGGTAACTTCAGCCCTTTGAAAATATGGGTTCTTTTCCTGCCGTTCTTATTGTTTGTTGGTACATTCATGTTCTTTGCTCGTTTGTTAGCATTGTTTGTTGTTTGATTTTGTAAAAACTGTCAGACTGTGAGGTCTGGAACCTCTGGCTGAGGCCTCCAGGTACAGTTAAGTAAATGGATGTAAACCTTGCTCTTTTGACTTGGCAAACATAAACACACTCCAGATCTCAGTTACAAAGCAGGGCTGTGGCTGGTCCTTTTGCTGGAGAGATGTGAAACCTCACTTTTCAATCCTTCCCTCTCTTCCCTGCATGTATCTAGAAAAAATTCATTTGAGTTAAACTGTCTGTGGCTAAAATCTGGTTCTTTCTATGTACTTGAAGTAATGAAGCTTCAACTGACACCCAATATCAATATTGTAATGACACTGTATGACAAATGTACCTATATTTGCCAAAGAAAACAAAAGATGGAAAGCTTAAGAGCAGGTAAGCACCCATCCACGTGAGGTAAACAATTTTAAGAAGTGGCTACTCTGTAGGGTATTCTAAAGGGGAACTTGAGTCATTGCTGAAACAGAGGAATCATCACAGCAGCATAAATTACATCACAGAATTAGAGAGATTTAACATGCTCCCTGTCTGCTCTTTTGTTAATCATTTCAATGCCCTCTAAGTGTGTGTGTGTGTGTGTGCTTTATTCACTTCTGTCACAGTGCTGATTTAAAAAAAAAATGCCCACCTAAGGCTCCTTCCCAGATGAGTTTTAGGCTTCTATTAGAACCAGAAAATAAATCACTGGGTTAAGAGGACTTCAGCCCTCCTCCCTCTGAGTATGTGTATGCCAGTACAAGGGCTGTCTAGCAAGCTGTGACAGGAGGCATTTCTCTGGGGGAGCCTCAGTTTCTGTCAGTGTATCATAGTCATTTCTCTTGACTGTGCATTTGTTTGTTGACATTGATTTCCATACCAGGTCTGATTTTGATGCTCCATTGATTTCACTGACCCTGTAGTAAGTTCTTCGTAGCTCCACTTACTGGTTTCATGAAGGTTTGTCACTTTTGGGGTGTTTCCTGAGTACAGAGTTGGGGTACAGAGTGGGTACAGTCTGCCTTTCTTCTAGGTTACCCGATGTTGCTTTAAATGTGCTCTCTCAAGCATTTTTGATGGTCTCTGCTTCACAGGAAGTTCTGTAGGTAACCATCGCACTGCTCTTCGTAGCAGAGCTGCACAGAGCGTGGTCTTTTCCTTGGCCTCCCTCAGGCTTTTGTAGGCACAAGCAACACCTGAGCAAACCCACTATGTCTTTTCGTGCAGTTTCACTCACAAAGCAGTAAAGAATGGGATCAGCAATGCAATTCAAACTTGTCAAGGCCTGTGTGATCCTGTAAACCTTATACATGAACTGCAAAAGCTGTGGGTCAGTGGTGTGAGATTCTTTAACGCTGCGAATAAGCAATACAACATGATAAGGAGTGAAGCAGACAATGAAAGTAACTGTGATATTCAGAATAAGTTTCCTCACTTTTTTTTTTTCTTCATCTACAGTGGCTTGATTATACTTCACTACCTGGTAGATTTTATGGTAGCAAAACAAAATTATTACCAGAGGGGCCAGGTACCCCGAGCATATCCGGAATAAATTTATCCATACCTGCCACTCTTCCAGTGGGTATTTATCATAGCATAAGGTACGATTAGTGAAATTGCAGTGATCATTGAAGACTTCTTTGTTCATCAATATGACTGAATTCAAGATGCTTTCCAGCAGCCAAACAATTAGGCTGAGAAGCAATGAAAATCTTCTTGTGCGGAACTGCTGGAGCTTCAAGGGGTGAACTAGTGCCAGGTACCTATCAATAGAGATGCAAGCAAGGAATGCAGTGCTGGTGTAGAAATTCATATACATAAGGAAGGCAGAAATCTGACAAAGCAAGGCAGAGAGCCTCCAGTTATCTCCATTCCAGGCATAATCAATCCACAGAGGCAGAATCAGAGAGTACAAAAGGTCAGCCAGGGATAGGCTGAAGAGGTAGACTGCTAACTCGTTCTTCTTCCTCACCTGAATGCAGGAGGCATAGAGGGATATGCAATTGATGGGGATACTGATCACCATCACAATACTGTATACGAATGGAAACAAATACTTATCCAGGGTGTAATTGTCAGGGCAATTAGTGGTATTCATTGGAACCTCATTAGTATCTTCGGGCCAGTTCCAGCCTGGATGCAATAAAAAACGCTCTGTAGTTTGATGGGTTGTCATCTGTTAGTTCTTCAGGAGCTGGTTGGTAAGATTCCAGCCTTCTGTTACCAAAAAGGAAAAAATGTCAGCTATAACAACATTTTTGTCTGTTTTTATGAGCTTATTGGTGGGTGTGTTTTTTAGAAGAAAGAAACTGTGTTTGGAGGACATCAAAGGTTCTAAACACTTCTGGAGGAAAACATACATAGGAACACAAATCTCTAAGGTGGTCAAGGTCAATCAGAAGCACGCTACTCCAGCAGAAGCAGGGTAAGTAGCTAAGACACTTCCAGATGGGTAGTGTTCTGCAATCCCAGGTCTTTCTTCTGTGAAAGACAAAGGGGATCAGAAAATGCACCACAAGTAAGAGGTGCACTTTCTATTATTTTGGTGAGCAGAATTGGGTGGCCAATCTTATGGCAAATACCCTCCTAAGTCTCTGTGAGACAAAGAGAGACAGCAATTCAGATGCCACTAGATGTTGGGATCTGCTCAGAAGAGGCAAATATGTGGCTCCTATGTCTCCCTGTCTTGTTGCATCCTCACACTTCCCCACTCTCCCTCCCCTTCTTTGTATGTGTTTGCCTAAGAACTTGCCACCAACTGTGCTATTCCAGCACAGCTTACTGCACGTCCCAGGAGCCCTCCTGTGAAACCTGGCAGGCTATTGGATTCCTGCATACACAGGAGAATTTGCCAGGGTGTCACATGTGTGAGGTGGAGATTCTGACTACATCTTTTCATTTAGCCTTCTTTCCTCTAAGAACTGCATGACTTTATAAAACCATTATCAATGACATTTACCTGAGGCACTACCAGGGCTGTGGGTGTCAACAGCTTCAACATGAAACTATCAGTAAAATGGCAGCCCTGACTAAAGCAGTGGTTCTGGCAGAATTCTGTGGGTCAATCTTAGAAGCATTTAGAGGAGCAAGGGTATACAACCATAGATTCTATAGCTATGAGACAGCTGGTACTCATTTCCTATATCACAGCTCTGACACACACATTTGCACGGAGTAATTCTCTTCCCTAAAGATTTAATTGTTAAATCCAGGAAATATGAGAATGGGAAATACTTGTTGTGGTCCAGTTCTACTGCCAAATACATTAACTGCTTCAGAGACTGACACTGATAACTCGTCTGTGGTTTTAGCCCAGACTGCCTGCAGAGGAGGTGAAGAGGTTGTAGACAAGAGTTTGTAAGACAGTATTGTCTGCAACTGTTCCTATATCAGAAACAGCTCATACTGAAGAGAACTTGGGTGCAGGGATTTTTCCCATGTGGTAGGCAAATACATTCTGCTTTTTATGGCTTTGATGTGTGTGTGTGTAGGTTTGTGGGTTTGAAAGAGAAACTGAGTGTCCTGGTTTCAGCTATGATGGAGTTAATTATTTTTAGCAGTGGATGGAATGCCATGTTTGGGTGTTAGGATGAGAACAGTGCTGATAGCACCCTGATGTTTCTAGTTGTTGCCGGGCAATCAAGCACCTTTCTCAGCTCTGCATACTTCCTTACTAGTGAGAAAGGAGGGGACGTAGCCAGGACAGGTGACCCGAACTGGCCAAAGAGGATATTCCATGCCAGTTACGTCATGCTCAGTATAAAGGGGGACTGGGGGGAAGAGGAGGAGACAACACCAGGACGGGCAGTTTCCGGGTTCGGGGACGGCTCTAAGCTGTGCGGCCTGGGTTCTGTGGTTTGGTGAGAAACTGCATTGTGTATCACCAGTTTCATCTATTTTGTGCTTTAAACTTCTGTTATTGTTATATCTAGTTTTCTGTTATTGTTTAGTAAACTATCCTTATCCCAACCTGCGTGGTTCTGGTTTATAGGTTGTGGTTTCTTTTCCTCCTTCTTCCTTCCCTTTTTCCCCCTCCCCCAACTTTCCCTCCCCCTTCCTTTTAAAAGTACAAGCGACTGTGTGGGGTGCGGCCCTCGGCCGGGGCAAAACCACGACAGTCATTTTGGCGCCCGAACAGGGACTCGAACGGTTGGGATAACGGTAGATCTGACCCTAACTATCGCAATTAAGATAAGCACTGTTGTTTAAGCAATCTCTGGTCACGATGCTGTGGTATTTATTTACAAGGCTGTGGCATCAAAACCACCGCATGCTGTATACAATCCTGGCAGGATTCTTTACTCTCTCAGGTCTGCGGCTCCCGTATTTGTTCCCATACTTCATTATAGTGTATTTTATGATATCGGTCTATGATACAATAATATCGATGACCATGAGCTTAATCTGGTACTTGTATGAGGTTTTGCTGTCCTGTCCATTCTTTGGACAGGGAGGGGTTAATAACAGCACTGCTTTCTTTTCCTTTGGGCTAAATACAACAGCTCTTATGGCAGTTTTTGAAAACCTTCAATATCTCTGGGATATTCAAACTAGCATTTTGCTATTGGTAGGTTTGGGGCAGATGGTTCAGTTTTTGTTATATATCAAGCATAGGTTTATGAATACCACTGAAGAGCTTTCTCCGAGACAGAATAATCACGAGTGGCAGGGCATGTGGCAAAGTATGGGCAAGTACCTAGGTACTTTCTCACGCCCGATGGTTTGGAACTTCACTCCTGAACAGCTACAAGACCCCGATCAAGTGACTGCATACCTAAAGAAAAATTGCTGTAGGTTTCCCAGAGATGGACACCTTACTGCACTGTGCTGGGCTCTGGCCACTATTTATCAAACACTGCTTGATAGCAGGCAGCACTGTCAGCACTGTCAGGGAGAAGGGAAAGGA
Source organism: Porphyrio hochstetteri (assembly GCA_020800305.1). Classification (NCBI taxonomy): domain Eukaryota; kingdom Metazoa; phylum Chordata; class Aves; order Gruiformes; family Rallidae; genus Porphyrio; species Porphyrio hochstetteri. Next base: position 3,761,384 of record CM036908.1, read on the forward strand.
AACAGACTGGCAGATACTATAGCTGCTGCAACCACTGGGGCTGACACTGCAGCTACTGCAACCCCTGTGACCGACACTGCAGCTACTGTAATCTCTACAGCAGACACTGCAGATGATCAGAAAAACCAACCCACACCAGTGTCTGTTGCTCCCGTACAAAAGAGGAAATGCACAAAGAAATCAGTTCGCATAGTGACGGATGATGATGATGATCAACCAGGGCCATCTCGAGGATATCAGGATGAGGCAGAACCAGAGATTGTTACCCGATCCCTGACTCTGAGTGAGCTGCGTGAGGTTCGAAAAGATTTCACCCGCCACCCAAGTGAGCACATTATCACTTGGTTGCTCCGATGTTGGGATCACGGGGCCAGTAGTTTGGAGTTAGAAGGCAGAGAGGCCAAGCAGTTGGGATCCCTAGCTAGAGAAGGAGGAATTGACAAAGCAATTGGGAGGAGGCCGGAAATCCTCAGCCTCTGGAGGCGACTACTGTCAAGTGTGCAGGAAAGATATCCCATAAAGGAATATATTACATGTCAGACACCCAAGGGTAACAGCATAGAGGTTTATTGCCTGTGTTGAGAGGTTATCACATGGATCTCTTTCCCAAAAAACCCACCCCCTAACTTTCATGCATATTCAGAGAAAGGAGCAATGACAGAACTATTCAGAAAGCACATATTTCATTTTACCAGCTACTGCTTCATGTTATCAAGTTGGGTAACTTTTCACAGTTAGAGCTAAATTCATTCACAGGCATAAAAGACATGGAAAATTCTTGAGAAGGACTCGCCAATATTGACAATTGAGCAGTGTTACTTACATGATGACTAATTTTAAAAAAATGTGTCTATATTTAAGACAAACATAAGGTACCGGCTTTTCAGTGTGGGTTAATAAAACCACACAGTAAATAGGGCACAGTAAGCTTACCAGTATAGATAAGCATCACAAATTAAAAATCTAGCTCTAGAAATTGGATGCCAGGGCTTTGCTGACCCACTTCTCATCAAAACCAAAGCAAACATATGCAGACTGACCAGATGACTAAAAGATAAAAACCTACTTCTTGTTCTAAACACATTTTAGCATCTCTTTTCATGGTCTGTTCACGTCTGAGAGGGAAACGTGCCCTTTCAGAAGCCTGTGTGTAATGTAGCAAGTGTATGAGGCAGTGTTTGTTAGTCGGGTGACTGAGAAACTGGAATTCCTTCTCCCTCCCACACAAACTCTTTCTCCATTGTTAGTCAACTTGTTATACTACAGACTCATCACCCATACAAGCTCCCAACTTGTCTCCATGTTACTCACAATAGCTCCTCTCACAGTTCTGGTTATCAGCTCTCCCACATCTAGTCACAGCAATTTCTTCATGCCAACCACCTTTTTTTCTTCAGCTTTCTCTTTTTGGCTTCTTTCTAAAAGTTTCGCTCTGTTGATCCCACTGATCACATGGTAAAAACACTTGCCTGAATAAACCACATCTCCCTTGGGGCAAGACTTTGCTCTTCTGACATCTGCCTGAAGGAACTAACTTTTTAAGATGTAACTGGGTAATGGCAGGCTGGGACACTGAAGAGGGGATTCAAAAAAGACTGTAGAGACTACACAAAATTTGCCACCTCAGCAATTCTTTCTGTCCTTAATGTTCACAGGTCTAAATTTTCTTTTATTCTTAACCACTATGATCAATAGTTTCTATGAACAAAGCCTTGTCTGTCTAAAATTCCCCAGGTAATCCATGTCACAGCTTTGATGACACATTGATGCCACATATATGAGGACATGCTTTCAACAAGAATAACAAGAAGTGTGTCATTCTGGCACGTAGTCATGACCTGTACTGAAGTGTGTCAAAGAGCCAGCACATGAAGCATACTGCAATGCATGCTGCAGTTTCTTGCACAGAAACGTAAAAGTAGAAAACACTGTTTTGCCCTGATTACAACACACTTCATTACAGTTACTCAGGGCCTTATATCAGGGGAAGTGGTCCCTATCATACTTCCTTGTTTAGCTGTTTTTCTGATAATTAGGACTACAGAGTGCAAAATAATTTGTCTTACCTGAATTCATGATCTGAAGCACTCCCAGGGTTTCCCTCGGCTGCTGAGTATACCTGATGGCTTTGGACAGGAAGATGCTACTGGCTTACAGCTACCCTAAAACACAGTGTTTGATAATTTTCCCCACCGATTCTTAATTTTCTTTTCTAAAGAAATATCAAGGGATTTCTGTTTAATGATACAGTTTAATCATTTGACTTTCATAATGCAGCTAACTGTGACTAATTGTGTAGACTTGTGACTTACTTTACTAGACTTATATCAAATGTGCTTCTAATGAAAAAAACATACCTCAAGAGTTAATTTTGTCTTTTACTGACAATACTCAATGATTATCATTGTCCCTGTCATTTTGCTCTATTTTTTTTTACATTTATTAATTTTACATTTTCTTGTACAGAAAACCTGCTGTACAAGAACTCTGAAAAACTATAGTGCAACAAGCAGTCAGGCATGACATGCAGAGAAAAGGGCTAGCAAATGTTAGGCTTCAAGTAAGGTATGTAAGCAACCTGAAAAGGAACCTTGTGCCTGTTTCTGCAGAAAAACACTCATTACATATTGTATTTGTATTAAGCCATTTCTACAGTATCTATTTCAATAGATTGAGAGCTATACAGGATCTCTCCATTTATCACATTTTGAAATTAACAAAGTATAAATGTTTCATAAGCACAAATACATAATTATATTCCATACTCTTAATCCATAAACAACTTGCTAGTGGGAAAATTGAAGAGTCTTTTTTATTTTTCAGATTAATTAATTCTGCTATAGTTTGGGAAATTAGGAAAGATGAAGACTGTGAAGATTTTATGTTATTAACAGAAAAGTTTGGTGATTAATTTAAAAAAATAAAATCTTCCATTTGCTAATAAACTCCAGCTTAATCTTGGAAACATCTACAACTGATACATTTCACCTTTTATTTCAAATTAAAGTTCATAAAAGGAAAAAAAACCTGCTGTAAGGAATGTTCATTATAATGTGGTAAGCTTTTGGAAGTACTTTGCTTTTTAGGTAAGTTTCAGGGGAAAGAAAACAATGTTTCATGAGCTAGATCTGTGCAGTAAGGGTGCTACTGTGCAGCAGCCATAAGATGGAAGGGCACATTTTTCTTGCTTGCTTTTTTCTCACTTTCTTTTTTCTCTCAAAGCAATGTCTACAAAGTAGATTGCTTTGTGGTCTCAAAATGTTATAGTGCCAAGCTGATTTCCTCAAGCACAAGGAAATTCCATTGTTGAATCATTTTCCCTAATGGGAAGATCTCAAAGCTTGATTCTGAAAATTTCTGCAGTTTAGGAGAGTTGATACATGCCTTCCAGTAACATGGAGATTCTTCCTTAAAATGAACAGCATTTTTCCTCATGCAACATGAAATTTCACTCATAGGTCTCCCAGATTCTGCAGACACTCAAACAGGTCAAAAAGAGCTCAGTCCTTTTAACTTTGAGATACATTTATAGGCTGTTTTATAGAGCATAAAAATCCTGTTAGCATGAGCAAATAGGAAAAAAAGTTATGCTTTTTAGGATGTACAGGTGAGCATTAGTTTGCTACATCTTTATGTGCATCACATTTTCCTCTATGCATACACAAAGATGCAGTACAAAATATTCTCAGGTACATACTTGGTATTCTAAGAAGCTACTTTTAGCACAGCTTATTTTTCTGCCAATTTCTATGCACTGTGTATATTCATATAAATAGCACTGAGTACCTTGTTAGTGCAAGAAAATATTAAACAACAGTCATAGAAGAGGTACGAGAACCCCCCGGGAAGCCTAGGACATTTTTTGCAGTGAAGAAAGGACAGCTCAGAATCCTTAAAATTCACCCCCAAACACTGTTTTTCTCCATCCTTCTTCCCTAAGGAACAGGTATTTTGATCATGGCAACACCATTACAACAGTAAACCAAGCTGGCGTGTCCTTCCTAATTAAATCTTTTGATGTCATTGCTCTTTCTGCCTCGTGTTTCAATTGTGCTGGGGGTGAACTACTCCTTCTCCCAAAGCCATCTTTTTCAGCCCCTTTTGTGTCCCTTCTTTTTGTTGTATGATGCCAGCATCCCATTAACGGAGAGCCAGATTGAAATCTGTAGCAGAACATGAGCTATGTATATCTGACTTCTTGGATTGTGATCACTTACCTAGGCAGACATGTGTCCCCACGTAGCAGCTTCACTGTGATGCCATCGGTAGTGTAACCCGTGGCTGCTTCTCAGAAGAAAAACGGCTTCATCAAATAAAGCAACAGGAAGCAGCTCTTGGATACACCAATGAGGCAGCAGCTCACATGTAGCTTTTTTTCTTTTTCCTCTTTTTTTAATGTTTTTTTATACCTTGTTAATCTAAACTTTGCTGTGGGAAAGATAGCAACACGGTTATGTAGAGGTATGGGCAAAGCATAGGACAAACCTTGGTAAATCTAGGAATACTGTTAGTAAGTTTGTGAAAGTTTTATTGAAAATATTGCCTAATGACATGAATGGACTACATTACAAACCTCTCATCTAGGACACAATGCATTCTGCACAGAAACCACTCCACAGAAATAAAATACTGTGAAGTGTACATATATTTATCTGTCTTTACTTCTCGATGTTCAAAATATAAGGTCTTTTTTTGACTGAGGGACTCAGCACTTGCTTTTGACATCAGGTTTATTACAGAATCAGCTAAGAATCCACCTAAGAAAAGCCCATAAAAATAGATCACAAGGACTTGGTGAGTTTCTGCAAAAAGAATTATTTTCAGAATTCGTATTACTGGTTTTTTTTCTGTTTGCCTAATGATGGGAGGGAGTTTGTAGGCAGTTCTAGTTAACAAAGGCTAACAGAATTATATGCACTGCAACAGGTTGCATATTTATATATTTTTATATGAAATGAATCTGAGGTTGGATGTGGCTTTCACAGGAGTGATTCTTTTAATGCATAATTCTATTCAGTTGGTCAGGGGGAAAATTGTTCCATGGGCAATGCCCTCTGTGATGAGAATAATTTCTCATGCACTTTGGGTTTCTTTTCTTAAATTCTGTTTGGAAGAATTAAATTCTGCTTCTAAGAAACTGGTAAATGTACATTGATTGGGTAATACAAACACTAGCTGATCTGATGATTCAGATGCTAAGGAGAAATGAAACAGATGAGAAAATTTAAATGCTCTAAAATAGGACATGCTGACCGACTTCCTTGAGAACAAAACCAGGCAGTTCTATAATGTTAACCACCAGACGAAAAGATTTGGTTCCTTCTTTTTTCCAGCCAGAGTATGATAGGAAGGTGATTGTCCTTGTCTACTCTGCCCTTGTGAGGCCCCAGCTGGAGTCCTGTGTCCAGAGCTGGGGCCCCAATACAAGAAAGATGTAGAACTGTTGGAGAGGGTTCAGAGGAGCCACAAAGATGCTCAGAGGGCTGGAGCAGCTCCCCCATGAAGAGAGGCTGAGGGAGCTGGGCTGGTTCAGCCTGGAGAAGAGAAGGCTGTGGGGGGACCTCATTGCAGCCTTCCAGTCCCTGAAGGGAGCAGAGAAACAGGAGGGGATTCAGCTTTTTAAAAGGGGAGACAATGACAGGACAAGGGGGATGGATTAAAACTAAAGGAAGGAAGGTTTAGATTAGATCTCAGGGGGAAGTTTTTTACAGAGAGAGTGGTGAGGGGCTGGAACAGGCTGCCCAGAGAGGGGGTGGATGCCCCGTCCCTGGGGGTGTTCAAGGCCAGGTTGGATGGGGCCCTGGGCAACCTTGTGTAGCTCCAGGCCTGAGGTTGGTGTCCCTGCCTGTGGCAGGGGGTTGGAGCTCTATGATCCTTGGGGTCCCTTCCAACCCAGACCATTCTATGATTCTATGAATTTTTCTTCCATTTTTTCTACTGTTGCGCTTTTATATGATGCCTAAATGATCAAATCATTTTATACTTGTGCTCATTCCTGAAATGGTATCATAGCCCTCTCCAGTCTGGGGAAAGGGAGGCTTTTTAGCAACTTGAGTAGAAGTCAGGTTAGGTTAATTTATAAAATAAATTTCAGTCAAACCTTCACTGAGAAAAAAACCCAAAAAACCAAACCCAAAACCTTCTCTGAGAGAAAAGCTGTTAAACAAAGACCTATTTTATCCCTTTTCACCTGCTATTTCCTAATCTGGTACCTACGAAGAACATGGTCTGACGAACTGGTCCTGCTGTTCTGGTGAGGGTTCCAGTACTCTACTGAAGAAAAATCAGTTCTTGTCATTATTAGAAATGAAGAAATATAGTTCATACATTTCTATAGATCTTCACTGTAATAACTGATAGAGTGATTGAAGAATAAAAGGAAGATGATGCTTTTTACGAATTTTACACATTCTGAAAGTAAAGGTATAAGCAGAAAGAAACTCTTGATTTGAATTGGAACAGCAGCACACTTTTTTTTTGTTTTTCTTTGCACATACACAGCATCTGAAATTGGTCATCTCAGAACAACAGGTATTTTTGGGTTGGCTGAGGTTATTAAAGTACTTCCAAGAAAGAACAACTGAAATAGAAAATCATTAACAGTGGAAAATTATCTTATCTGCAAAAGAAGCAATGAGTATTTTCTTTAGTCCCTAATAACTTTTTGTTTTATTTGGGTTAACAAAAGGTCCAGATCACAGGTCCTTGGGTCATGGATAAAACTGTAAAGGAAAAAAACAGGTAAAAAGCAAGGTTGAGATTCCTAACTCAAAGTTCTCACAGTCCCACCAAAATACCCTCTTCCTTCTACCAAAACATTTTAAGAATGTTTTTCTCTACCAGATGAAAAGAGGAGGCCTGAAGCACATCACAGCATGGAAATGCAAGTTTTGAAAGCTGACACTTTTAAGGTCTTACGAGTGATTAAGAGACTGAATTCAGCAGCTGAAGCCTCTTGCCTGAAAAAAAAGGATGCATTTATTTAAGAAATTAAAAAAATTAACCAGTTAATAATTCATGATGGTTTTCCAAACCTTCCAGGTATGCAAAGCTGCAAAGTCTGCTGGACCAAATGTGAATTAGGACCATGAGCATAACTCTACCTTTGCCACTGACTCACTGTAGTCTTGAGGAAGTCTCTGTCCTTGTAATGTCTGTGTAATAATGGCATTGTGTAGCTCATTTGGGTGTGAGCAGGTTCATTAGTTAATACTTGATATTGCTGTAAAGTGCAAAATGTTTTGTGAGTGTTTGGTAATGTTATTAAAAAAGAAATAAACAGGAAGCGTCAGTCAGGTAATGTCATCACTGAGACATTAGATCCCTCAGTGACACGGACAAGAGAGGCAGTGGCTTGAATAACAGCATTCTTTATGGACAGAAACACGTAAAACCTGGGCTTTTCCACAGCTCTAACTCTGCCCACATGACATCAGCCACTGGTGCTTCATTCCTCCTTTGAGTACATGGAACACTGGCTCTGTAAAAGACTGAGGTCAGCAGACGGACAGTTCTCCTTTTGGGATTTTTATAGGATAATCAAGCTAATCGCCAACCTCCGTATTACTTTTCCTCTGAGCCAAATGCTTTTATGAATTGGAGCCCGAGGCAACGCGGCAGCTCTCCTGACAGAATCTTTTAACTTGTGTCTCAATCCCAGCTGCTCCTATTTTCATGCAGTTGCCCTGCAGCAAAGGCTGTACAAGAGAAAGGCTCGTTCAGCCTTGCTGGTTGAACGAACCCAGTTTTAGGATCCCTCTTTAGGTCCTGAGGGCCCAGCTGAGGATGGAACTGGGGCCACCTTGGGTTCCCCGGGGAAGCCTCTGTGGCTGCCAGCCCGCCTCCGCCAAAGGAGGGATTCACTGGGCCTGGCCCTGTGCCCTCATGCCACTCCCAGCTATGCTGCTTGATCCTGTGCAAGCGATCAAAGGTCTTTCTCACGCCTTGGGGGTTTTCTCCTTCAAAGGGCCGGGTTTTTTTACTTTTATGAGGGAGCTGGTGGCAACCTGAGAGCAGGGGAGAGCTAGGAAACCAGCTACTGGATGCTGCTCAGGGCCTGGAAATGAGAGATTCCCTAGGAAACACCATTTCTTGCCCAGGAAATCTGCCATTCCTTGCCAGGAGCCCCGAAAAAAGGCCGCTTTGGTGCAGGTCTCAAAACCGGCTGCACAAAACGCAACTTCTCTGTGTGTTCGCAGAGAAACTCCGTGCATCCGCGACTTCCGCACCTCGGCTTCCCGCACAACTGAGCTTTCCCATGCCCAAGATGGGTCCGTCACGGCTTCACTCGCTATTTAGCGCCCTGATTCCAACATGGCGGTATACTTCGCGCCCGCTGAAACTCGCCTCGCCCTTTCTCAAAATGGCAGCCGCTGGCTTCAGCCCCGGAGGCGGGGGGTGCCTGTTAGGGCTGTCAGCCCGTCGTGTTTCCCTGTAGCAGAATGGCTCACGCTCCGCCCCCCAGGTGATTGCCAGGTCGCATGGTCATATGACACGCAGAGCCGGGTAAAGGCGAGTTGTTGTAGGGACGGGGCGGCGTGGTGTGTGCGGAGCAGACGGGATGCGGTGCGCGGCTCTGCTGTGCGGGTGGCTCCTGCTTGGCTGCAGCTGGGGTCCGGGGCCCCCCGGTGTCTGTGCCGGTGCGCTTTCGATCGCTACCTACGTGCTGGATGATGCCGGCGGGCTGGGCAGGCAGTTCGACGGGATCGGAGCTGTCAGCGGCGGCGGGGTGAGCGGCGCCGGCGGGCGTGGGGGCTCCTCCGGGGCTGTAATCCTTACCTCGGGGCGTCGGTCGTAACGGGCGCTTGGTCTGGGGGTTCTGTCAGCGGGTGTGTTTGGCGGCTTCGGTGCAGCCCTGGAGGAAGCTTCGCTGGGGTCTGGGCTGGGGGGTGTCGCTGAGGGGAGCCGGGGAGGTGAGCGTGTGTGTCGGGGGGGAGCGCTGAGGGGAGCCGGGGAGGTGAGCGTGTGTGTCGGGGGGGAGCGCTGAGGGGAGCTGGGGAGGTGAGCGTGTGTGTCGGGGGGAGCGCTGAGGGGAGCCGGGGAGGTGAGCGTGTGTGTCGGGGGGGAGCGCTGAGGGGAGCCGGGGAGGTGAGCGTGTGTGTCGGGGGGGAGCGCTGAGGGGAGCCGGGGAGGTGAGCGTGTGTGTCGGGGGGGAGCGCTGAGGGGAGCCGGGGAGGTGAGCGTGTGTATCGGGGGGGAGCGCTGAGGGGAGCCGGGGAGGTGAGCGTGTGTATCGGGGGGGAGCGCTGAGGGGAGCCGGGGAGGTGAGCGGGTGTGTCGGGGGGCAGCGCTGAGGGGAGCCGTGAGGGCGGGGGGTGCGGAGCCCTGAGTGGGTGTCTGAGGGGGGTCCTGGAGGCGCTGAGGAGAGCAGTGCAGGCAGTGGTCCTGGCTGCGAGGAGAGCTGGAGCCGGGCCCTGCTTCGTGCTTATCCCCGGGCAGCTGCATAGCGGCTCTTTCTCGTCCCATCAGCTCAGGGTGCTGGGGGCCACCCACGTACAGGTGCCTTCAGAGGAGAGCTGTGCCAGGGTGGGGTTGTTCTTTCTTAGAGGGTCTTCCCAGCTACTTCTGTCTGTGAGTTTTGAAGTGCTGGACGAGCCAACAGCCAGTTGTGTGCTTCCTGTGGCCCATCATGTGGAGCCACGAGATCCAGTCAGTTCTTACCCTCTCTTGGACCTGCTGAGTTGGTGTCCTTCCCCTTTGGCCTGCATGCCCTGTGAGCTACTTCTGAGCCAGAGCAGGGAGATTCAAGTAGAGCCAGGGAAATGGTGCTGGGAGGGAGCTGTGTCCTGCTTGCATTAAGTCTGTGAGGTCTTGTCTGTTCTCTGGACTCTCTGCAGTAAATTGCAAAGGTAACCAGAGTAGGAAAGCAGAAATGCGCAACAGAAGGGTTAGGTAAGAGTTTTATAAGGCCTTAACTGAGTTCCTGGTCATACAGTTGTTTCTGTAGGTTTATTAGCTGTGTGAAAGTCCTAGACTAATAAACTGAGATGTGCTTAGATGTTTGAAAGTTAGGTTTTTACACTTTCTTGTTTTCTTTGTGTTTTAGGCCACATCTAGACTCCTGGTAAACTACGAAGAACCTTATCGCTCCCAGATTTTAGATTACCTGTTCAAGGTAAAGTCGATTTCACTGACACAACAATGTCTAATTTAATGCAGAATCTTGTGTATGTTCAGTGACGTTAGGTAGAGTGCCATCTTGTAAAGCATTTACTTTAAGGTTCTGATAAAATTCAACATTAGACTTTAGCTCTTGCTTTGTTTGACAACCAGCATGTTGTTCAGGAGTCTATTTCTTCAAATAATTATGAAAATTCCTTTCATGTTTCCAAAATACGTTTTAAAAGTATGTTTTCAACATATTTTGATCATCTGTGGGGGTCTTAGTGATGATTAAATAATTTTTGTGGCTAAAATGAGTGGGTTAGCTATTCACAGTGATTGCAGCAAGTGGGTCTTTGAGACAGTTTTGATTTACTATTTTTTTGGAGTACAGATAGGTTTACATAATGTGAAAATGAGTCTGCAGCCTACACCATTTCAATAGCATATCTATTCTGAACTAGCTTCAAGTGTAAGTGCAGTTACTCTAGAAGGTATGTGAATGTTATTGGTTTGTAAGGTGCTCTAGTTAACCAGTGTAACCTGTGGAGTTACCCAACTTAATATATGGTGAGATTATTGGACAGTAATAACTTGTTTAGCTTTTGGCCCTGTAAATTACTCTGTTGGAAGAGGATGTAATGTCACTTTCAAGTAGTGTAATCCAGATGGCTGGAGGGGATTAATTTACTGTGCAGATTAAAGAATTGGTTTTAAAGCGTAGAAGAGTAAGGTGTATTGTGTAACTGGGGGATCAAACCCTATGTTTTTTGGAGACTGAATCTGTATGTTACAACTACAAGTTTCCTGAAGGAATCACTAGGCATGCAGTGAAAGGAAAATCTAGCTGAGAGATCATGGTTTTCAAAGAATTTTTGATGTTCTCTTTTACCAAAACCTCTTAGGCTGTTGTGAGATACCTAGGAGGGGTATACCTTGCCTTGTTCTCCTTGTCTTTTAATGTCAGTCAACTTTCGTGATGAAGATGGGAGAAAAAAATGTGTTAAAAGTTTAAAATAAGAAATGTCAGGAAGAGAATAGTGAATTTTGAATATTTGCTTCTTGTTTAAAACCCAAAAGAAATCCAAAACTTGTAAGCCAAGCAAGCTATCATCTACGCATCATTGCAGCACACTTTTTTAAATCAAGCTCTATCCTCACATCTTAAACCTTTCCCCCCTTTTTTTTTGGATGCCAAAATCACACTTGGGCTATTCCATGGAGGAGGTCAGCTCATTACTGGTTAGTAAAATAATGAGTACTTGTAACTTCTGGCTTGAATAACTCTTAAGCCACCAATGGCTGGAAGAACATACTGGGAGCCGTATCACCTGTATGAGCTGAAATTTTTTGTTGTGCTTCACCAGTCAGATGCCAGGGGATTGGGATGGTGGAGTAGGTAGCCATTGGTTTTCCAGTGTGGTGTTCTTTCCTCTCTTGCCTTTCTACCTGTGGATAGCAGATTATTACTGACCTGTATGTATGCTCTTTCACATGAGCAGTGTTACCATTACACCAAAGAGTAAATTATTTACAGAAGTATTAACTCCAATAATTTGATTTTTAAAAGAAAACAAACTAGGCTTGTAATAACAGTAAAAATACAGGTTTGTTCCTGATACAGCCCATGTTCTACTTTGAATGCTTTAGTACTTTCTTGAGCATAACTAGTGTGAAATCTACAGTTGTGGGGAAGTATCGTTAATGGTGCAAGAGTTAGTGAAGCTAGCTAGAGATAAGTATGATACTTATTTTGCTCAATTTCCTTTCGAAGCAGAATTTTGCATAATCTCTCATTGCATCTAAAAAAAGTATGGAAATATTAGCATCCTTGAAATTTTACACTTATTTGTTGCATTCTTCTTGTTAACAGCAGGATTCTGTGTTTAGCTTTTTCCTGTTATTCTCTTTTTCTAGCCAAATTTTGGTGCTTCTTTACATATCCTCAAAGTAGAGATTGGAGGTGATGGACAGTCAACAGGTATGGAACCTGCGTGAGCAGGGTTTAACTTCTCTCTGTAGCAATGCCCTAAGTCATGTGTCCTGCACATGTCACTTCAGCTGAGTCGTGGAGATGCATTCTGTGGCTGTACTGGAGTTACAGTCTGCCAATTTGTAAAATAGAGTTTATGTGAAATATGTGGAGGTGGTTCTCACTAACGTGGTTAATAGGTGTCATTCTAGTCCAAATGAGTTCTTTTGTTCCCCAACTAACTAACATGTGGTTAATAGGTGTCATTCCAGTCCAAATGAGTTCTTTTGTTCCCCAAGGTTAGGGAAGCTCTGGCAGCTTTCTGAATTGCAGAGTGTTTCTCAAAACCAAGTTTTGCAACACAGACTGTAGAGGTCTGTGTAATTGGTACCTTAAAAGCATGAAAATGCAAAGATAGCTGGTCAGAAGCAATTATGTTTCTTTGGTTTAATGAGCTGCTACAATCCACTGGAGTGTCATTGTCTGACAGTAGGCAGTATTTATTTTTTTTTTCCTGCATGGCCACAACTGCCAGTGAAGATGTCATCATGTAATTCGCCTAGCCTACTATATTTACACACAGGAGAAACTCTTTAGTAACTGATTATGATCAGAAGCTGAGAATCAGTAACTAGACTAGAGTTTTTGTCTCTCTCTATTTCTTCTTTTTTTTTCTCCATAGAACTAAATCTTGGCCATGTTAAGAATAGGCTTAAAGCAAACTGAGTTTATAAATAGAAAGCATAGCACCTGTTTGTGGCATTTTATACTAAATGGTGGCATTATAATAAATTGCTGATTAGAAGAGAATGGAGTTGTCTTCAGGCATGCACAGACCTCATCAAACACTACTGGCTAAGGGGATGGTTATGTGTGTGGTGGCTTTCCACATTTTAAGAGAACAATAAGATGCATATGGTTTAACAGCTACACTGCAGCTCTTATTCTGACCTCAGAGGTGGGATCAGGAGTCTAAGTTTAGAATTGTTCCAGAAATGAATTGTTCCAGGTCTCTGACAAATGGAACTTCCAAACAGTCCAGTGTTAGTAAGGTAAAAAAAAAAAAAAGCCTATTTTCTGTAAGGAAATGTGCTGTTCCAACAAGCTTCATTTAAAAAAAAGTCTCTTCAGAAGAGCTCTGTGGAACAATGAGGCATATAGTTTAACATAAGTAATTGCTGCAGTTGTGTGCACAGGCTATTAATTGTCTTTTGTGTGTAATGACTTGCCAGGGAACACTGATTCTTTTGCACCTTTCCAGTTCATTTACCTTTGAGGGAATTAAGTGTATGACCTTCAATTTCAAAAACTATTCCTGCAGTCATGGGACACCATGGAAATGATAAATTACAACTTTTACTATTTTTAAAAAAAAAATCTTTCCTCTCACTGAAGAACTTCCTGGCAGTTCCTTTCTTTCCTCCCCCTGGACTTGTCTTGCACAGAAGAAACAAACTAACAAACTATAATCTTCTTTTGTTTGCTTTTCAGTTTAGATATAACCTTCTTCTGCAAATGTATTTGGGACTTTTTCTTTGTGAGTTTTGGTTTGTTTTGGGTTTTTTTTTCCCTTCTTAATGTAGCTTTTCTAGTGGTTGTTGGGACCAAGATAATCACAAATATAGATTTAGTATTATAGCTAGGGATGGAAAGATCTAATGTCAAAAGCAGACATAGTCCCTTAAAAATGAAAAATGCTAAATTTATACTGTTAATATTCTAAGAATGATGAGTGGCAAGTCTTGCTTGTGCCCTCCCACTACTCATTTTGCTTTGAAATACATACCAAAGAATGTGTGAACCATGCTGGAGGTATGTGCTTGCATGCTGTGGCAGTGAGCAATACAGAAAACGTTGTAACAGCTTATGACACAGAAGATAATTGTGAGCTACCTGTTTCTCTCCTTCCTAGATGGCACTGAACCCTCCCATATGCACTATGAGAATGATGAGAACTACTTCCGGGGCTATGAATGGTGGCTGATGAAAGAAGCTAAAAAGAGGAACCCCAATATTAAACTGATTGGTAAATTGCTTCAAGCTTTAGGATTCAAATGGTTCCCCCCCCAACTAAATTACATATAAGACCACTGATTAGCCTATTAATTTTAATTTGCAGATGCCTTTGTTGCCTAATATTTGGTGAGCTTTCCTTGATGTGTCAAACTTACGGTGTTTTAGGTAGCACATGTCACAGGTGGCTTAACAAGGATGTATGCAACAAGTGACACAGGATAAGAAGTGGTGCTCTATTAGTTTACCTGTATCTAGTAGCATTGCTGCGTAGTGTCACAGCATATAGAAATTACTTATGATAGCTGAATTCTAAACAATAGAGTAAAAAAAAATTAAGGGATATAGTAAACTTATAGCAAGTGTGCACCTGTGAAACTTATATGCACTAAATATAATTAGATGTTCTTATTACAAACCCTCGCTGCTATAGTGGTTCTTGTCTTCTGATTTGCCTTGGGTATGTAGTTGAGTTGTAAGAGGACTTTCCTGTCTCACTGTTTTGATCGTGGGTCGTGTGTGTGCTGTGTCAGTACAAATGTGGAATGCTAGATTTGAGGTAAAACGCTTTCCAAAGTGTATTTTGTGTGAAACAAGATAAGAAACCTATCAGTTAAACAGTATCTAATCTCACCTCTTCCAGGGACCAGGCTTTGCCATATCCAGCCACAAGACTTCACTTGGATTTGCTAGTCTGGTTGTTAGACAGGCACTGTAACAAGCAGTAAGCTTTTCATATGTGACTAATAATGATTATTAATAACCTCCCTCTTCTCTTAGATCAAGCTCTCAACAAAGGAGGGAGGGTTTGCCTTTGAATTAGCCTATGGTATCTTCTACAAACTCAGCTGAAGATTTAGCAGTATCTGGTTATGTTCGTTAATTGATCTTATTTGCTACAAGAGCCAGTAAACAGCTGAGACTTGGAAATGCTTTTTCATGATCCTGATCTTCCTCTATTATGCTCAGATCATCACTTCTGAAATTCATACACAGGGGATCAACAGTTTTTATACTACAGTATTAATCTTTTCTCTAGAACTGTAAACTTTTATCCTAAAATCTTTGGAATTTTAAACCTGTTAGAGCTATTATCACACAGTTGAAGATTATATGTAATTGTTCTCTAGCAATGAAGGTTTTCTAACTAAAAAAAAAAAGATACTAAAGCACTGCTGTTACTATATTTGATCACAATTTATATTATAGCATGCTCTCCAGTTAAATAAGTTATATTTCATTGCCTTTTGTAGAACTATGTGAGTTTGAAGTGCATATCTTCTCCTTCATTTCAGGTAGAACAAAGCTTGCTCTTGAACCTTACTGAGTAATGTGGACCAACCACTTACTCGTTTGTTTTTCTTCTCTTTCCAGGATTACCTTGGACCTTTCCAGCATGGATAGGGAAGGGTGAAAACTGGCCCTATGACTACCCAGATGTCACTGCCTACTATGTTGTTTCTTGGATATTAGGAGCTAAACAGTATCATGGTTTGGACATTGATTATATTGGGGTCAGTAAAGAAAAATCTCTATATTTTATCTACCTTCATTCCTAGATGTTGGTCATGTCTCTTTCAAGTTCACTATTTGACTGAGATCCACTTTTTAATTCCGATTAAGAAAATGTGTGGCTAGGATTCCTCTAAAATCAGGTCCTTTCCTTACTGAAACACTTCTTTTGGACTTTCCAGTGTTTCAGTGTGAGGCAGTTGTTACGTGCAGAAAAGCTGAAAGTCACTTCAGCAGTTCAGAGCAAAGCTTCTGAAATGGATTCCCATCCCTCAAAGGAAGTCTGCCCTTGCCTCTGTATTGTAGGAGGGTATACCGGATGCCTTTCTATCCGGGATGCATCCCCCCCTTGGTGTTGCTGACTTACTCATCTGTGTTAGTCTTGTACTTTGGGTAACACAGTGATGCTTCAGCAGTTCAACTGGGGGCACGGGGAGAACAACTGCTGTTAAATTTTCTCCTTGCTATGCTCATAGAGGTTAAGTTCTGCACTTTCCAGATCTGAGTAGTATCTGGTTTCTGTGTTGTTACTTCACAGTGGTTGATCTTCTAGATTCTCTACTTCTAAGAAAATAGAATTTCTGCTTCTACAGGCAATGGGATGACATGGCATAATGTCTGATTTCTTTGTGGGTATAACCTGAAATACAGGAAAGCAGTGAGGCTTCTGAAGGCTCAGGAACAATCAAAACAATTGAAATGCTATTCTGATTTGACACTGCTAGCCTTTATTGCTCTTCTGGTTTATAGCATGTGTATATATTGTTAACTGCTGTGTGATGAAATGAGCCCTTCAGTAAGTAAATTTTTAATTGGCTCATTTCTGAAATCATGTAGCACTTATAGAAAGATCTAGCAATATCAAAACTAGAAAGTGGTATCCCACCTGCAAGAAATCGTTTGTACATGGTTGGATAATCTCCATCTACAGGGGGCACAGATCTTTGGTGGTGAATGTGTCACAGTGTTCATGTTGTGGCTTGAATAAAAGCAAGGAGGTTTGGGACTGTGCATTTATTGGTGAGGGTATTTAGTAGAATGGAAACCTAGCATTCCTGCTTTTCAATTTTGAGCTGTGTTTAGCTTAAATACTCTTTCCATAAAAGATGGAAAATCCAGAGAAACACAAGTGAGATCACTTTGTGTCTGGTTGCTTCAACAATGCTGGATCTCTCTTGTGTTCAGGTATGGATATAGTCCTTTGTAAATTAGAAAGAACTGAATAAAGCCCTGAAAGTGTAGGCAGTTGTTTGCTGTCTAACTTAGTGCAGCTCTCCTGTGTCAGTGTGTGGCAGCAGGGCCCATTCACTCGGAAAATGCGTCGAAGCCACAGCATGTTTCCTGGTGATTGTTAAGGAACTGTAGACCCATTGGTGACAATGTCACGTGTAACACTGCTACCATTGTAGAACTCAAATAGCTCTAGAGTTCTTTTCAGCAGGAAGGCAATCAGGAGACCTTAGAGATAGGAAAACAAGCAGCTATTTTGTACTTTCATACAGAATTTTCCTCTGAAGAGCTGATAGCAAAACCAACCAGAGTGCTTTCCTTTAGCAAACTGAAATCTTGGTGTTCATTAATGGATTGTATAGTCTTATATATACATAAATGAAATATATCATTATGCATTGACATATCCTGATTTTTCTAAAGGGCTTTTTACTTTTTCTTTGTAGATATGGAATGAAAGGGCATTTAATAACAAATACATTAAGGTATGTTGCTTCCTTCTTACTTCTCTAGAGTGAAATATTTGTCTTTGTTATCACATGTAAACAGTTGGCTTTTCTGAATTTGCATAGAAAAGGGACCTCAATGCTGCAACTACTCCACTTACTGATCTCCATTTCTTGTGGTTTCAGGCACGGAATGCTAACAGGATCCAACCTCTAGATTTTTTTTTTTTTTTGTGTCTGAAAATGTTACTTTGAACTTTAAGTCTGTCAGTGTATGCTAAATGTTTAGGATCTCTACATTTTAATGGAAGCTCCAGTTGATGCTACTGAGATCATAAAGTTCATCATCTTTATACTGGCTTGGCTATAGTTAAAAGTCAAAGATCTAGAATTACTTAAAGTTCTAAGCAAAGATCCAGTGGATGTAATACCCTTAAATTATTGCTTATAAAACCTCAGGTTCTTATTTTATGTAAAACATAATAAAGGCTCTGGTTTTAGCTGTGCATAATTCAGCTGGAGGAACACAGTATTTCACATAACCAACTTGGAGGTATCTCTAATATCTCTCTTTGCAGCCTGTCCCTATCGCTTCCTTGGCCTTCTTTGAAAACTCACTTCTGTTTGTTATGTTATGTTGAACTGGAATCTTAATGAACAAAGGGGAAGCTTGTGCTTTCCTTGTCGCTGCTTTGAGGCTCAGAAGCATTAGCATTATCTCTTCTTAAAAGCAAGTAAGAGTTAGAGTGTGTAGAAAAACTACTGTTTTTTTTTAATTTCAGAACTCAGCAGGAATTGAATCCCATCTGCTTAAAATTAGTCAATTAGTGGCTATTGGAAAAGTTTCAGTTCTTACAGTTTCTGTACACTGCATGAGGTTAGGTGCATCATTTGTCCTTAGTGACTTTGATAGTTACTTTGCTCAGTGATGAGTTTTAGTAGAATTAAATGGCATACTATAGTTAAACTGGACATTGCAGTCAGAGCAAAAAAAAGTATCATTAAGTACCTTTCAGGAAGCTGGCATATAAAGCTTTTTGCCCACTCCTGAAAATTGAGAATGCTCTCCTATAAAACATTTCTTTTAAAAATGTTATCTCCTAGAATACAGAATTAGATTAATAACCTTATATCTGCGTTCTATGATTTTATTTTTGCAGTGCTTTGACCAGGAAAGGGCAGGAAATGCTGGCAGAAAGTTCTCTGCTGGTTGTGTATCTTGTACAAAGACAGAGGGATACCTTATATCCAGCTTTATGGGCTTCTTGTTAACAAACAGGTTAATCAGCCATGTATTTTAGATTGATTTATTGGGTCCACTGCCACCATAGTAACTTAGTTTCCAAGTCTTATTACATGAGACCAAATTTTGCTATGTGTACTTCACTCCTGACTAATTCATTAAAGGGACTTTCTAGACTCTCAGTTTTGTAAGCTGCTCAGCAGTTGGTTCCTTTTGGACACACAGGCTCAACACTATAGAGCTTTTGGGTGACTTGCAAAATCGCTTCCAGAGAAAACACAGATACACTGAAGTGAGACACAACAGGGTATCTTGGCACCTGTGTTAAGGTGTTTTGTTTATTTGGGCACTTTAAGTAACAGAACTGTGGTAGATGTGTAGATGCTTTAGATTTTGCCAGTGAAGCTACTTAAATCCCTGTCTAACCTTGTTCAGTGGGTGTGCTTATAATCCTCTTAAAATACTCCATTCCAACGTGTGTTCAGCACAAAACAGAGCCTAACTTTTTTATGCTAGGACTGATTCTAGGGTGCTCTCTATTATAAAAAACCCCAGGAACTAGAAGTTTTCTGTTCTATTTAGCCTTAGTCAATGTGAGTTCCAGGCTTTTGTTTTTCAAAAAAAGTGGTGTACTAACTGGGCATAGGCTAATGGAGAAATCACTAAGGATACTGGTAGTCTCCTAAAGGATAATCCTAATGATAGGTTAAGTTATGCTGGTAGGGGAGGTGGGGTGGGGAAGTGTGTATGTCTGGGTAGTTGAGTAAGATAGAAGATAAATAGTGGAATTTTTTCTTTTATTTGCAAGTTTTGTTTTAATCACTGACTAGATGTTGTATTGCTTGGAATGCCTATTAGACTGAGCCATTTGCAGAAAGAATCATGAGAGACAAGGCAGATCTTACTACAAGATCTCATTTCCCTATATCACTGATTAGGTCTTTTTAAAAAAACAAACCAACCCTGTTTTTCTGGCTTTCTGTATGTGTTATAAGAAAAAGGCATGTTCTGTTTTGCTCAGTCCTGTGTGTTGTCACGTGGAGGCTTTCTCATCTGCTTGTCCTGACTTCCTAATGTGGATAGAATGAATGTGGATAGAATGAATGTGGAAAGCATACTGTTCAGTGTAGGTGTGTCATTCTACTTACTTGCTTTTGAAATGCTGTTGAATTGGGGCTAAGCTTTAGGTTTCTAGAGCTAAATGTTTCAAATTTGATCTTAAAATCACCCTATTTGCTGAAGTGTCAGCCTTCCCTTTGCTCTATTTCAGTTGATAAAAGGCTTTTTATTGAAACCTGTTTTACCATTCATTTTCTTAGGCTCTACAGCATCACATGGCATCTATTCTCTAATCAGCATGGTAGTTCTATTTACAGTCCATGATTTTGAAAAAGGTCTATTTACTTTAAGTGTGCTGTTGCACACCAAATGTTTTCTGTAATGTCTGACAAATGTGACATAGCAAGAGAACTAAGAGCTTATCTAAAGTTTTACTTGTAAGAAGTAGTTTAGTTGCTTCATCCATTGAGGTGCTAGCTATGTTTCTTAAGTAGAAAAAAATTAAAACAGAAAAGATGAATCTATTGCTTACAAAGGCTTATTCAAGAAGATCCTGTTCTTCCAAGTATATTTTAAAATAACATTTTCTTTAACCCTAAAATCTGAAGAGCATCTATGAAAACTGGGTGTAAGGGAACTATTCCACATCTGTGGTTATGGAGTGCATTTTGAGAGTCTGTAGTTCTGTGTCCTTGATACTACTTCTTCAACATGGAAGTTCTGCAACCTTGCTATCAATTTTATTCTTCTGAAATGTGTCTGTGGTTAGGTGTTTTTTCCAAATGTCTTTTTAGCTAGAAAGATTTACAGAAAGATCTCTACAATTTAAATATTTCTGTGACTATGAACTTTTCTTCTGGTAAACTTTATGCTTCAAAAACTTCAAGCAGCTGAACAGAACCAAATTGCTACTTTTCTTCTTAGTAAGTTTTATGTCCTTTAGACATAGGCTTTCATTGTCACCAACACTTGGACTTTACCTTGTGCCCTTATTTGTCAAATTAGAAATGCTCCCTATTCTCCTTCACATTGCTGGAGGGCTATTACAAGAAATTATTTAAGGATTCATGCCTACTGATCTTCAAATGGTTGGAAAAATCTTTCTTATACGTGCAGCATCTAGTACATCAAGGATTTTAGACTATGGGCCAATGTCCTTTTTTAGATGAAACTGTATGTGGAAGCTGCTGAAAATATTTTTTTATGTTTTTACTTTTTTTTTTTAGTGTTCAGATAAAACATGATTAGATTATAAATACCAGCCCTGTACAAGCTCGGTTCATTCTTAACTGTTAGAGCTGGATCTGTTTTGCCTGGTATGCTTTTGTCTAAGAAGTGTCACAGGCAGATGTGAGAGGCTTACTATTTCACTGTCAAAAATTGTAAGTAGAAGATGGGAAGACAGAAGAGGAATTATCTTCTGCTGGCATGTTTGAATTCCAAGTTGACTGCCCTCAGTTCTGTTGTAAATATGCAATTCCAGTTTCAAGCATTACCTTCCTGAAAATCAGTGAGACATGAGAGGCAGGTAGTGGGTAAGCTTAAATATCAGACTTATAACATCAAGGATTTTTTAAAAAATGTATTCAGTAAAATAGACTGTGAAAAGAAAGCTTAGGTGTTTTTCATTGAAAAGGACAGATATTTGGCTCAGATTTCTGTTCTTGTAGAGAATTGCATGGTTACAAGGACTTTTCTATTTCAAAAGTTCAGTCCCCGTTTTCTCAGTATACTTTGTTGGGGATCAGGTTAACTTTCACATCCGATCACTTGTGGGAGTATGTCCACTTCCATCTTTCAGCCAGTCCTCATTTTGAGATCAACTTAACATGACCAACTGTATCAGAAATCCATTACTCATGTGTAATGCATTACATGCATGCAGTGGATGGAGTCAGGATGTTGAGAGTGCCTGCGTGGAGCATGCATATGCACCTGGGTATCAAAAGTAATCCAAGTAATGAGAAACCCATTTTTTTGTGCACTGGCTATCTGAATGTCATAGACTTGTTAAAAATACTTCTTAACTTTGTCTTAGTTGTTATGGGTCTCCTTTTTGAGAAGGGAGTCCGTTTCTGTACATCTTGGTCTGAAGACAAATGCTTCCACTGATGAGTCCTACAGTTCTTAAATTGTTTTCAGTCTTAAATGTTCATGTTGCCTGGTTGATAAAGGCCATACTTTAAGTGGTGTTATCTATTACTAAGGTACTTCGACACTATTTGGACAGACTGGGTCTAAGGAGCATTGGCATCATTGCTGCGGATGGAGATTGGAACATTTCAAAGGAGATGATAGTTGATCCCTATCTTAATGATGCTGTTGAGGTAGTCGGGTAAGTGTGGGAGAAGGGAGGAGTTTTACACGTTGCTGATTGCTTCATTTCTATAAGTAAGTCTTGATCTCCATTTTGAGAAGTCTTATATTCTTGTTTCCTACTTCCTAGCCATTCCCAGTTTTGTCATCATCATATACAGTGGGGACTCTTCCCTATCTTTGTCTCTTCTCTCAGTACATTTGTAAGGTAACCTTACCACTCTTCCCTCAATTTCAAGTGAGCAGTTAGGAGCTATGTGTCAGGTTCATCTAGGCACTAGCAAATGACAGGAGACTTCTAGCCAATCTGCATGTGCATTTTCAAAGTCAGAAAAACCTCAAGACTGAATTCTTGGCTTACAATCACTATTTTCAGATGAACTTCCAACTTTCACACTGAAACTTACTACCCTGGGACTTTCCATGCTTGCAGCGTTCCCTTTTATATGCCCTTTGCTTGAGATGGTTCTGGTCATGTCCTAAAGCTAGGAGTTTCTATTTCTTGCTTCTATCTGATAACAGGTAGTATTAGAAGCACACACAGACAGTAAAGCAGAAGTGAAAACAAGCATCCAAAGTTTGTTTTTAAACTAGTACAGCTATCTCAATTTCAGCAGCTAGGAATGCCTGCTGTTGTAGTTCCAGCAAATGGTAACTTGATTGTTTTGTCAGCACTCTTGCTCCATAATACACTTTGTTACTACCTTACTTCTGTCAACTGGCTTGATACTTACTCTGCTGCGCTTGCTTTCTTGGTAATCTCTGATTTCTCAAAGTGTTAAATAGGTTTTTAAAAGTTATGTCATGGTCCTAGAGGAGATAGGACCTTTAAGTATAGAAATTGTTCACATTGTTAACTTGCTTTCCTGTGTTATTAACCTTACTGTGATAAGAACATGCTTATTGTCACTAGATATACATATCTATATGTAAGGGGGTCCGATATGCTCATGATTGTTTAATGCATGGCTCAAAGATTGTAGCAAGGGATTGTATGAGGAAACTGCTTTCATGTGTTGAGCTTGTAAACGCTGATCCATCTGGAAGTGTCTGCCTGAGAAATACCAATTACAATGCCAGCATTCAATAACTCATTTAGCTTAAACTTATAACCTTCGTAGGTTAGGCAAGACTTGCACCTTGGTGAGTTATGGTGTATTAAGAAATCCTTTAGTTATGATTTCCATGCCAATGAAACTTGCAGAATGAATGCATATAATGTGTATGGGTCTTAAAGAAATAAGAGCTTGACAGAATCGAGGCTAGGAGTACCTGGTTTTGTTTGTAGCCTTTAGAACCACAGACATGTTTTAGCTGTTCTTTTTATCTGAGGTTTTTCCACCTCTGCTGAGCACAAAAAAAAGAAGAGTTAGGAGAATATTTCCTGTGCAGTAGTGTTGTTATCTATCAAGAAATTAAGGTTGGTACAAAATGAGAACGCCGTGTTTCTCAACTAATGCTGACTTTAGGGCACCAGCTCACAGAGTTTGTGCTGACACAGCTGTCCTTCAAATGTTCTGGTTCAGAAAGTTGCTAAAAGTACACTGTATCTGTATGTCTCTTAGATAATGTGTCGAGTTGTTAGCAAAATCTGCTAGTCAATCTGTTTTCTTAAATAATCTTAAATTCTTTTCTCAGAAATCCTTTCCTGTGCATTGCTCTGTAATCTCTTTTCAACTATACCCTCTTTGTGACCTTTTCTAAGTTCTTCTATTTTGGAATCGAAACCTGGGATTAAACTTTTATGATTTCTTAAAAAAATGATTGCTTTGGCATCCATCTTCTATAAGTAACAGACCTTTCCCTTTGTGTTTCATTTTCTTTTTTCCTTTCCTTGCTTTTTTCACGTAGGTAACTTTTACCTTGATACCATTGCTCCCTGTGGAGCTTTATCCTTGCCTAAAATACCATTTGCAATCTGAAGCGTATCTAAGGTAGATGTGAAGTTTGCATGCCTGGTTTTTACCCTCATTATTTGCTGTCTGCTGGCTTGTGATTTGAAAGATGGAGGACTTGATATTGTCTCATTAGAACAAAGACTACCAAGCTCTTATCATTCAGTGTGTATGAATTTCATTGGTCTTCCTGAACATACTGCTTGTCAACGTTTCATGATACTGAATTGTAGCACTTGCCACTGAAAACAGGAAATTTGTTATAAGAAGGAAAGAAAAAAGCCTTTATCTACAACTAAATCAAATTAACTGATGTTCATAAAGTGTTTGAAAATGAGGAGAAAAAAAAGATATTATAGTTAGCTTAAATCTTAAACTGTGTTATGTTATGCTTCCTTAATTTGTTTGCAAGACCATCTTCACTACTATCTTCCTGTATTATTTTGGCTACTGTTTCTGTTTGTGCAGTGTATTTTCACATTACTTTTCTCTCAGCATTATGGCTCAGTACTACACCTTTTGTGATAGATGTGCATTTTTTTTTTTTTTTTTTTGCTGTGTTTAAGAAAGCAAATAAAGCCCATAGCTCTATTTGGCAAGTCCTTCCTGAAAGGCCTATATGCCAATACACAATTATTGTGGAATATATTCAAGTCTATTATTTTTTTCCCCTAATGCTTATCTAGAAGACAAATTGAAAATGTTTTTCCATAGTTCTCAATTATTTACATTATTTTTGACTTGTAAGTCATTCTTAGTGGACAGTAATTGTGTGTTGGGTAATGGGAAAAAACATCTTTCATCAGCTTTTATTTACCAGACAGAAAAATTAATCATACTTTATTTCTAGTTAATGTTTCACAAGTCTTTTCTAAAGCAGTGATCAAATAGCAGAAATGATTGCTGCCACTTCAATTTATCTTTTTTCCTTTCTCATAGTGTCTGTCTGTCACTATATTTTTCAATTTTTTTAATGAGTCTTAATGAACAAAAGTTGTGTGACATATTTGAGAGCTATTTGTCAATGTCTGTGACTTCAGGGTTTCTTGATCTGCTGATTTTCACAGTTAATATACTTTAGAGGAATCATTAATTTTTTGGCCCATGAATGCTTTCTCAGTTCAAAAGGAAGAACAAGTTCAGCTCACTGTTACCTCTCTGAGGTGGAAAACAGTTACTTTAAGAGAGAAAGAAGTTTAAGACTGTGATAAGCTGGTGGAAGAATAAAGATTAATTACAGAAAATACTGTCTTCTGGGTTTATTTTATGATTTTGGACCATGCTGGTTTTGCCATAATTTTAAACAGGATTTTTGTATGATGTCATTCAAAGCACAAGCTAGAAACTTAATTTTGGATTTATGTAACTCATCTTAAGAAATCATTTTTGTCTTAATTTAAAACAATAGATTTTATTGGTAGGACAGTTCTTATCTTTTTCTAATGTCTTATGTCTGGGCATGTTATCTGTTATTGAATAGAATTGACTAACTTGGTTTGCACAGAACCTCTCAAGGTCATCTAGTTAAACCCCCTGCATCGAGCAGGTGCGTTTAGATCCTGTTGTTGAGTCTTGTTCAGCTTTAGTATCTCCACAACCCCTTTGAAAACTTATTCAGCATTTGACCATACTCATGCTCTGTTTTCCTTCTTTTTTTAAGTTCTTGCATGTAACTGATTTTTTTTTTGTTAGTCCACAGGCTGTCTTGTTGCAAGGGGGTTAGTCTTTCCCAGGTGTAGGACTTCATTTGTTGACAAGGTTTCTTTCAAGTGGTTGGTTGGGGTTCCCCCCCCCCCAACCCCCCAGTCTGTTATTTCTGTCTAAGTAACAGGCCTCCTTTTCAGGATGTAACCGTTGTGGGTTAACCCTGCTAGACAGCTCAGCCACACACAACCACTGGTTCCCATGATTGGATGTAGGGAGAGAGTCAGAAGGGCGAAATCAAGACTACTCGTGGGCTGAGATGAAGACAGCTTAAAAGGGAAAGCAAAAGCTGAGCATGCAAACAAAGCAGTGTGCCAACTTCATGAGTTTTATTAAACACATCAACCAGTACTGGTCCCAGTATTAACCTGTGGGGACATCACTAGCTATTTGCACCTTGGTTGGACTTTTCTATCCCTCTTGGTGGGAGACTTTGCTAAAGCCAAGGTATGACATCCACTGATTTCACCTGGCCTGCACAGGCAGTCGTTCTGTCAGAAAGCAATCACTTTGTCAGACATCATTTACCCTACAGTAAATCCATGCTGCTGTTCCCAGTCATCCTCCTATCCTACCTGTTCTTTGAAATGGCTTCCAGGAAGACTAGCTCTCTAACCTCCATGGGGACTGAGGCTAGATTGATGGGCCTGTAGTTTTTCAGGTGCTGCTTCTTGAAGACTGGTATTAAAACTGTTTTTCTCTAGTCAACAGGAACCTCCCCATATCACTAAATAATTTAACCTTTGTATGTATCTTAAGTCTGCAAGCCAACTACTACCTGATTCTAATGCCTAGGTATAATGGGAAACTAAAATGTAGAAGTAATAGTAATGTTGTGCTCAGGCAAGGTTCTTAAGACTTCAGGGCAGGAAATTTTGACACTTTAGACCACTGCCAGATACATAAGCTACTTCACATTCTGATGTGTGGAAAAATAATACTTTGCAGCACTGTTCCCTGCAGGTAGTGTTCCCTGTTGGAGAAGATACATGGTAGAAATATACAGAATGATGCTGAGGTAGTTAGGCATTTGATTTTTATCTCAGTTTACAAGTATAGCAAACGCTGTTTAGGGGACCTCTGCACTTCAGTAAACTACATCATTAGACTTGGTCTTACATGACTTTTTAGACATGTTTAAGTGACTTTCAAGGCCTTAAAATGTCTCTAGGGAAGTGTACAGTGGTTACAGTTATAAAACTTGAAATACCCACCTTGTTACTCAACTGTGGTTTATGTGTTTGAGCGTTTTTCTTGTTTGTTGTATTGGTTGCGTTTAGGAAGAGCTGATCTCATTTGTGTTGCTTCATTTTTAAACTGAATTAGTTGATTAGCAGGGAGAATAGGGGGGAATTAACTCCTTAATTAAATGTTTACTGTGCTTTTACAAGGTTTAGAAACTACAATTCCATTGTCCTTGCCATGTACGTGGTCCTTGTAGCCTAACCCTCAGAACTGTGGTTGATCTACAAATAGAGTATTGTGCATGAAAAATGATGTGCTTTGTCTTTATCTGCACTTTTGTGTGTGTAAGAAAGAAGAGCCAAATACTCTTAACTTTTTTCTTTCCTTATGTACTTTGGGGTTTGGCATAGCAGAGGAAGGTGTCCTTCTCTGAAGGCACTTTGTGCTTGACTATTACATTTTGTTTGGTGTAACAGTTCTCCAACTTGGGTAAAAACAAGAATTGGATCGATTTTGGTTTTGAAAGACGTTCAAATAGTGCTGAAGAAGGTGCTGACTTTCCCAATATCAACTTATGACAATTTGAAAAACTTTTTTTTTTTCATTTGTCCCTTCTCTCTGTTCTTTGCTTTCCTTTTTTCCTTTTTTTTTTTTCCCCAAAGCTGTTGAGATACACTTTGGATAAGCACGGTCTGCAGCAGGTGAGGATCATAGCCAGCGATAGACTGTGGGAGCCCATTTCCTTTGTCTTGCTGCTTGACTCTGAGCTCCACGGAGTGGTCGATGTCATTGGGTAGGGGGTTCTCTCTGTTTTTTCTTTCTTGGTGTTTGTTCATGGTTCATCTTCATCTTGCTTATTTAAAACTAACACAGCCAAAGCTTTGCCTTTCCATACTCCTACCTGCACTGAAAGGATTGATGCTATAATCTTACTAACCCACTTCAACTCACATGAGCTGTTGTCCTGATGAGAGCCTCAACCCTTTAATTGAACCCTGAGTCTCTTATTGTGTGGAAGATTGGCTGTGGTTGTACTTCTGAAGAACTAAAGGTTTTTTTGGACAACCCTGTTGATTCTGAGGGTTGTTTTCTTTCCTGCATTTGGTATGCAAAAAGTGCTTTAGGCTTACGGCTTTGTATACAGCCTTGTATTAATGACATCCACTGCTCTGTCACAGAAATGGATGTGATCCAGAAGTTGAGGCTATGATTCTTTTTTTTTTAGTTACAGTAATGTCTTGATTCTTAATTCTAGTTTTGTTTTGATGGGAAGGTTGTGTTTAGAAAGCATGCAACTGGCTGTTCTAGTTTGGTGTTTCATCATATTATGGTAATATTTTGCAGAAGAAATAGACTAGATTTGAGCTTATTACTGATTTGTCTGCTGAATGGAAATATGTGTAAGACTTGCCCATTAACTTTTCTTTCTACACTAGCTCTAAATTTTAATTATTTGATTATATAAACTTGTGTGACCCAATCACGTGCTTCAAATGTGTCTGTTCCTTGCTTCAGCTTGAGGCTTTTCATCATTGTAAAAATCAAGCCTGGCTGCCCTCCCTCTTCCCCCACTCCCTCCAAATCAATCCCTCTCCCCATTTTGAACAAAGAAAAAGCATCTTGAGAGTTGTTTGTGCAGTGGAGTCTTGGATCATATATAGATCAACAGGTGAAAGCAATTGTGAACTCACTCTGACAGTATGCAAAGCCACAATCCCAACGTAGTGAGCATGCTTCCTTTCTTTTTGACATCTACAAGTACGTACCCAGTATGAGTTCCTGAAGCTCAACTGTTTTTACACTGTTTCAGGAAGCTGTAGTTGCTTAACATGTTTTATGTCTCTAATCTGATTCAGTCTTAACAGTGAGATGAAATGCTTGCTTGTGTAATGGATAATCAGCTGGCTACAGGACACTTAGTGGTGCACATATTATCATAGTATCTTTAAATAAAAATAAAAGTTGGCTCTTTTTTTTTACTTTATTTGAAAATATAAAAATATTTTAGGTAGCCAGGACTTTGCACAAAAGTACATAAAATAATTTGGGGCTTGGTATTGTAATCTGTAAGGTCGCTTATCAGACAAGCTGGATGGGAGATTAAAGCTGATGCTTTTTTTTATTTTGCACTGTTTGCATCCAGGCTTCATCTGCAAGATATTGCAATGGCTAGAAAAATAGAGGGAACCCTGAAGATACCCTGAACACCTATAAATAGATGTTCCCCTGGTAGGAATGACCCAGGTCACAAAAGCTCTTTGTTATGTGATACTTCCAAAACAGCTTTTCAGAGCTATTAGTTACATCAGTTTTTACCAGTGAAATGAAGTATTATGAATTATAAACAAGTATTATTCCTACTTTTAAAACATTTAAACTGTCTCTTGAAAACAATGTTTTTTCAAGCCTGGGCTTGTCAATTCCATGGCTACTCATGGGGCTACTTTAGATGTGATATGTTAAACCTGTTAGATTTTTGCAGGCTGTAGGGTTGTAGAGTCAGAATGGCTTGGTCTCTGTGTTGCAAATCTGCCTCCCCACTGTGAATTGAAAGCAAATAGGAAGTGTTAAGAAAGTGTCAATGAGTTTAGGAGTAACAGCTTTCATTTTCACCTAATATAAATTAAAATGTCATTAGGTGACAACTCAGTCTTTTTGATTAGAAGCATCAGTGTTCTTAACCACATTTGTTCTAAACACACATGACTGGATGTGTCACAGAAAAGCAAGTCTCTTAAAGAAACTTGTTAGACCTAATTATGCCCAAGTTAACAACCTAAGAAGAGCAAGATAGTATTGGGACATTACTGCATGATAGAATCATGATGTGGTGCCTGGAGTAGCAAGAATTCAAGCTATCCCACGTCCCTCCCAGACCTGTGGCTGGTACAGGATGTGCAGTAGGAAAGAGTGTTGTTAGCTGATGATTTCTGTTTTCTAGAGATGTTTTTGAGAACTAGATTTTGAGGTATTCATAGGTAGTGCTTTTCTGAAAAACTTCATTGCAGTGATGGTATTAGATCTCTCTTAACATATATTTAATTTCTACAGCCTTGTACTTATGCAGGAGAGAGAAATGGTGGAAATCCCAACTATTGCCTCTTGCAGCATTTGCAATCCATAAGTTGAAAAGGTTTTCTTAATTAGTGATGCTTTCTTAATATTATCCACAGTTGTCTGTACAGGGCAGTGAGACTTTTTTTCCCATTGGAATTACCTGATGCTGCATCATCTGCTGTAGAAAACACACATCTCATAATAGTTAATATTTTAAAAATACATTACCACTCTAACAACTAGAGGCCCTGATGATAAACCAATCATCTGCTGCTTCTGGAGAGAGATTTAAAGAATGAGAGAACAATGATAATACTTTCTTAGTAAATGGCGGTGGTTTGAAGAATGCAAAAAGTGATTGTAATAGCTGTTGGCAAATTTGTCTCCAACAATAAGAAGTTTAAACTTATGTGTTGCTTTTTTTTTTGTAATTCTGTTTCTGCAATTCATTTCATTACTTTTTCTCCACCCAGATCCATTTTTCTTTTCTCTTTCATGACATATGTTACTTTATTCTTCTTTATCTTTTTTTATAGTGTGTGTCTCTATTTTGAACAAAGAATCCAAAATCACACTGCTTCTGCTGAAGCATCACATCTCTAAGAATGATTCATAAATTCTACTCCAGTTCATCTTTTCAGGCATCAAGAAGTGTAGATGTTTAGTAGTCTTGTTTTGTTTTAGTTTTTTTCCTGAAATGTTAATCAAGATTCTCAAGTATCTCCAAACGGTAGTGGCCCTAGGGTGGGCCAATTATTTTGAGAGTAATTGGAGTATAGCCACTCCTTTATTGGAGTTTTAATTTCCAGTGAAGTATAAAGTTTGTTTCACTACTTAGAGCTGAGTGCACTGTTCTGGACACAGCTAATCTCCTGTCCTTTGCTGGATGTCCTGTGTTAGTTTGTTGAGGCAGCAGAGTGACACAAGACATCTAAAAGAGGGCTTGTAGCATGATCTAGTATTTTCTGTAAATCTAAATGAGTTCAGTGAATCCAGCACATACTGAATGTGAAAGCCTTCACTGCAGTCTGATAGAAAATGTTTCTTTTGTGCATTTGGGTGGTTCTTTTTAAAGCATGTTTCAATAGCAGTGCTATTGAAAGTTATAGAATAAACTTGGTGTCCTTAATTTTTAAAACAGTTTTCATATGTAAGAAATATTGCACACTCCTTAGTCCTGTCCTAATTTTCAAGGACTAATTTAGGTATTTATAAAATTAAGACACAGCCCCATGGTTAGCAACATCCTTTTGTAAATGAAAAGCAAATACACTGCAAATTGTGTTCATTAACAGCAATAGAAACTGCATCTAAGAGCATAGAAAAACAATTAATTTCTCACTTGGTGGTGAAACTGTTTAATCTGATTGCATATCAGTGGGACAAATTGAGAGTGTGTGGGCTTTATGGTGGCCAAAGCTGCAGATAATGATACACTGAAGGAGTCTGCTTGTAGAACCTGTTTGTTCTCCCTGTGACTTCAATCCTGCTTATCATGCCTACTTATTCCAATATTTTTCTATTGCTTTAATGTCTTTATTAAATTATTTCTTTTTCCTTTTATGCAGATAAATGTGATTCTGTCTAAAGTGCAGGAAATAAGAACTCTGTAGATCTTGTTTCTGTGTAATCTTACATAAAGCTCTCTTAACATGCTGCTCTTTTTGTTTGTTTTGCTAAAGTACAGCTTGTATTTGGCAGGGATGTTGACAATATTTAATAAACAGTTCTTCAGGATATGGAGTGTAGAAAGAAAAATTAAAATTATTCCTTCTTTGCAAGCTCCACACTTAAAGCCATTACAAAATCCTGTGCTTGGCATTGATGTAATACTTGTGTCCCTAAGCCAAAGGGAAAATACACAGTAGTCTATACAACAGAGAATTTTAAAAACCATTTTTGTATGGAGTAAGTATTACACACTCCTTAGTCATGTCCTACTTTTTAAGGTCTAATTTAGGTATTAATAAAGTTAGGTAGCTAAAGTCTGTACTCTCTGTTACACTATCATTAGTGGAGCTATGTATGGAGAACAAGAACACTGGGAAAGGGCCCCTTTTTTAAGGGGGGAAAGGAGAAGAAAAACCCCAACAGTCCGCCTAGAAAAAAAATAATATTTCTTGTGTCCCTGTCACAAACTTACCAGTTTGTCAACTTTCAGACTAATAGTAAAGGAAATATCTATTTGCAGTGCTGATAGTTTCAGCTTAGTGTATATTTCTGGTGTGTTCAATGAATGTGCTAACTGAAAATCGTGACCCTGGTTCCTGCAAGTGATTTGAAAGGTTTTTATTTGAATCAGACAGATTTGACCTAGTGAATCAATGTTATGATTTGAGTATGATCAGTAGGCTTTGGGAGAAAGCATCTCTCCTCATACTAAGGAAGGTCATGGAAAGAAAATTATCTTTCATTATGTGTTTCAACTGTTTTCAGTTTAAACCTCTGTCACTTTTACAGTCCAACTAGGATACCTTTTTCCAAACCTGAGTTGATTAAAATGATGTGCAAATTAGCTAAGTTCATGTTGAGGTCCTATGACATTCATGCAGAATAATGCCTTGTATGCCTAATCTTACTGTTGATCTTATAATTATTTGCACTTTTGTTTAAGATCCATACTGCCTTGTACTACTTCCTCTATTTAGCACATGAGAGTTAGGGAAATCTTCAAGCTCAATTTCAGGACAAAGCTTTGCTTTAGCAAACTGCAGAAATTTCAGGATGTATTTAAAGCTGTGTTTACTTCTGCTGGCATGCCTCAGAAGAAATAATCTTCTGCTGATAATATCACTTAGCATACTGTATTTGCATAGCACTCTCTCATTCCATTTTCTTCTGTTCCATTAGTATTCCAGGCAGAGTTAGGTTTTTGTTTTCACTTTGGAGGAGATGAATGATTGCTGCTGTATGTACTTTGCTGGCTTGATTTTTATTTTTGTGCTAAGTTCTCTTTCTCCTCAAAAAACTCTGTAGAGCTCACTATCCTGGGACAAAAACAGTGCCAAATGCCTTATTAACTAAGAAGAAACTCTGGTCTTCAGAAGATTACAGTACTTTCAATGATGAAGAGGGTGCAGGCTGCTGGGCTCGGATCCTGAACCAAAACTATGTGAATGGAAACATGACCTCGTGAGTGTTAGGCAGCGTTGCTCACTTTCACAGCTTCACCTGTAATTGTTTAAGTGCTACATAACTCATCCATCTGCTCTGGTAAAGTAGCAGGCAAACTGAAACTCTCTCCACCGTTAGTCTGAATTCAGGTACAGTAAGATACCTGCTGGAGAGGAGCTCTGTGGAGAAGGACCTGGGGGTCCTGGTGGGTGACAGGCTGGCCATGAGCCAGCAGTGTGCCCTGGGGGCTGAGAGCGCCAATGGGATCCTGGGGGCATCAGGAGGAGTGTGGCCAGCAGGTCACAGGAGGTGATCCTCCCCCTCTGCTCTGCCCTGGTCAGGCCCCACCTCTGGAGTGTTGTGTCCAGTTCTGGGCTCCCTGGGATAAAACAGCCAGGGATCTCCTGGAGAGAGTCCAGAGGAGGCTACGAAGATGATGAAGGGCCTGGAGCATCTCCCCTGTGAGGAAAGGCTGACTGAGCTGGGACTGTTCAGCCTGGAGAGAAGACGACTTAGGGGGGACCTGATTAATGTTTATCAGTATCTGAAGTATGGAATGCAGGGGGCAATGGCCAGCCCCTCTTCAGTGTCTGTGGGGACAGGACAAGGGGCAGTGGCTGCAAGTTGGAGCACAGGAAGTTCCACACCAACATGGGGAAGAACTTTTCCCCAGTGAGGGTGAGGGAGCCCTGGGACAGGCTGCCCAGGGGGTGTGGAGTCTCCATCTCTGGAGAGATTCCAGCCCCGTCTGGACGCCGCCCTGTGCAATATGAGCTGGGGAGCTGCTTTGGCAGGGGGTTGGACCCCCTGAGCTCTCCAGGTCCCTTCCAACCCCTGTGATTCTATGATACGAAGTCTACTCTTAATCTCTTTCTGGGGTAAAAGTCCCACAAGTTTTAATGTATTCTTGACTTACTGTTCCACAGTATCCAACATCTTATGCAGCTAAGTGGAGAGGTGGCTTTGAGAGTCTGGTAGTACTTGTTAAAAAAGAGAATGTTCTTAAGAAGAACTAACAACATGGAAAACATTGGAGGAAAATGACAATTTATTAAACAAACATGGTTTTCTTCCAGAACCATTGCATGGAACTTGGTGGCAAGTTATTATGAGCAGTTGCCCTTTGGTCGATGTGGATTAATGACCGCGCAGGAGCCATGGAGTGGCCACTACAAAGTAGAAGCTCCTATCTGGATTACAGGTAAAGGGTTTGCAGTTAAAAGTTTGGTATTCTAACATGGAGCATAACTGTATTTTCTGAGGTCTTTGTTTAGCATTTTAAATGTGTATTCCTTTTTTGTAATAAATGAAAGTAGTTTTGCAGAAAGTTTTGTGAATACTTCAAAGAAGAAGAAAAAAGTTCCTTTCAATTGAAAGTAGAGATGTCTCATAGCAAAGGCAGTCTTTATACTTGAACATTAAATACAGTAGAAATGAATAAACTGCCTCTTACAGCTGTTACTATTAAAACATTTTGACCTGAGGTTCCCCTTAAGGTTAGTGAGCTTTCCTAGTTCCTTACCCTCTCCTTTTTTTAGTCCTTAAGTAAACTTTTGATACCTCTCAAGTTAAGAAAATGTAACAAAGAACCTCTGTGTTCTTGTCGTGCTTGAGATTCTTGGCTTGTGGAAATCAGTATTTCCCTGTGCTTGGGGAAAGGGGAATATGTTCACATAGTGTCTGTGGACACATGAATTCACTGATTACTCTATAGTCCTGTAATATTTTACACTTTGCCACAAAGGAGGAACAAGGCAAATGCCTTGATTTTTATTCTTTTGGCAGTTAGGTGTATATGCAAAAGCATTTATAAAAAAATATTAACAGTTCAGAACAACTGAGTTGTTCCTGTTTCCATGTTGCTCAGGATTTTAAAGATCTAGGTCATATTCTTCTTCTTTAGTACTCTCTCTTATATCCTGAAAACCTTAGGATTTTAGTTATTCTTTATGGAAATGTCCATCTATACTTTCCTCAACTGTTCACTTTATATTTAAAAAATAAAAAAGAAAATAGAAGAGATTAGGCAAAATTTAAACTATGATGAATACTCATATGGCACGTCCAGGATTGACTTAGTGGTGTAAGAAAGAGGTTTTTAATCGCTGTCATTTTAACTGTTTTGTCAGCCACAGAGCTGATAGTTTTACTTGTTCCTTATTCTTTCTTCTTGTATAGGTAGAAGTTGTTTTGGTAATTCAATTACTTCCCAAAATAAAGGTGGTGGGCTTTTTTGTGTAAGCATGTATGAGAGAGAAATTTAATACTTGATTATTTTCTTCTGATTTTTTTGTTCTGGTTTGTCTTAGCACACACAACACAGTTTACTCAGCCAGGCTGGTCTTACTTGCAAGTGGATGGACACTTAGAAGGAGGTGGCAGTTTTGTAGCTCTGACAGATGGCCTGGGAAACCTTACCATCATAATTGAAACTATGGTATGTGCATCAGCAGTTCCAATGAACTAGGAAAGACACAGGAAACATCTTGTTGTGATGAAGGTGTTTTGGTTTAAGTAGTTGAATATCTGTGAATGTGTTCTTTGATGTATGTAGCTTTGTTACTGACACACTAGAGGTCTTTATTTCTATCTAAACTTTGAATAGCTAGTTGAATCTGCCTGGATACTGATGTGTATGCCATATATTTATTGGAAATTAGCTTTAATTTGATAACACAATCTGGGAGGAAGTTAAATCATGTGACACTTTTAAAAACAGTATTCAAAACTCTATTAAGCTGGTATAATTGCAGTAATCAGTAAGATAGCAGTGAAATAAATAGTTGCATATTGATCCTTTGCCACTTCTTTAATGCTGTATTTTTTCATGAACATTGTCATGAGATCATTAGTCATGTGTGTTCTCTTCTAATTCAGACTCATAATCACTCTCGATGTATCAGGCCTTCACTGCCTCATTTCAGTGTGACACCTCAGAGAGCAACTTTCTACCTCAAAGGGTCATTTGTAAGTAGAACTTGAATACATTTGGTCAGTCTTATAAAATGAATTGCTATCCATAATCAACTGCAAGCGTGGCAATATCACTGGTTAGTAAGAAATTGGAGCTCTAACTGACATACTAGAGGCTGTTACACACCTGACAGTCTTAAGCATTCCAGTTCTGCTTTTACCAGGAGATGTAATATCATAACTGAATTTGTACAGTAATTCTCTCTCAGTTTAATCATCTGTATATTGAAGAAGAAATTCCCCAGAACAGAAAAGCAATTGGATTTTTCTTTCAGATTTATTCCAAGGCTGAGTGCTCTAATATGCTGATACAGTTTGACCAGCCAGCGTGGCCATGACATTTCTGGTTGTTACCAGCTCCTTTCTGAAGAGCAATTGCAGTTAATTGTATGCTTTAGGTTATGTTCCATTATCTGAAGAGATA
Organism: Porphyrio hochstetteri; assembly: GCA_020800305.1. Taxonomy (NCBI): domain Eukaryota; kingdom Metazoa; phylum Chordata; class Aves; order Gruiformes; family Rallidae; genus Porphyrio; species Porphyrio hochstetteri. The sequence continues at coordinate 3,797,628 of CM036908.1, forward strand.
TTCTGAGAATCTCCCAGTTCACTGGGGTTTTTTGTTTGTTTGTGTGGGTTATTTTGATTTGGGTGTTTTTGTGTTGCTTGTTTGGGGTATTTTTTTCAATATTGCTAAACTGAATTTCCCTCTGAAATGTAAACAGTACTTTTACTGTGTGAACTGAAGTGAATCTTTGTTAGTTGATTTGGATGATTGCTTCTCAGAAGCTGAAAGTGCTTATCTGGAATTTGACTTTTGGTGTCATTAGTTTCCTTTTGTTTAGGAGGAGATAGTTCGGACAATACTTTCAGCATTGCAATGGTTTGCTTGGGAAAAATGGTTGAGCATCATGACTGATGTACAGCTCCCTTTGGGAGAAGCATCAGACAGCTTATCCAAACCAAACTCCAGGTTGCTTGGTCTTTTGTTTATCTGGATAACTTAAAAAATAAAAATTGTAGAGGTTGGATGTGATTAAAATCTGTAACTAATGGAGTTGATGTGCTGTAGTACTGCAGAAGTTTGGAGATCTGCAAGCCAAGTTCTTTGTTCAAAAATTATTATCAGAGAACCAGGAACTAAACTAAAGGTCTTGTTAAAGCAAAACTAGCAGGAAATTGTTTGAGCCTGGTTGCTCCTAGCCAGGGAATTCGTATTAAAGGGATACTGTTGTTGGTAATAGAGAAGCTAAAGACTGTGTGTGTGATTGCAGTGCTTTCTGATTTTATGTCTTACCTTTTTCTACATTATATGTCAATAACTCATTGTCCCAACATGCAGTAAGACATGTATAGTGACTACCTGAATAGAATGGTGGCCTCTAATGTGATCAACAACTCTAACAAAAATTAGACACCCATAGAGGATTAGTATTTCTCCAGGTAAATATTCAAGGGGCTTTTTTCTTTTTTCATTGTAGTATATGGTGGAAACCCTTCAAGTGTGGCATTCTAGACTTGGTTTTGATTCTGGAAACTCTAGTTTGTTTGAGCAACTCTATCCTTTAAAGGTAAGTTGATGAGTTTTAATTAGCCTTTCTGCAATTTAGGTGTTTCTTCCCCCTTTGCTAGAACTCCTGGACATTCATGCCAGGAGCAAGTTTTATTAGTTCCATTTGACACCAATTTTACTAGCTGTATACAAGCTTACCTGTGAGGTAACAAAGAGATTGAGGGAAAGGGGTTTTCAAAATAGCTGAGATCTCTTAAGTGCTGAAGCAAGAAGACTGGATTTTTACCTTCAATCAGGACTTCAGAGGAACTCCTTTAGTTCAGAAACTTGGGTATTTTGTTGTTTAGTTACTTGATAATTTTTTTTTCACCTTGAGCTTTCTTTAATTCCAGGTGTGGAAGGGAAGTTTTTCTATAGGTCTAAACGTGGATGAAGTCTACACTTTAACCACGCTCAAGACAGGGCGGAAATGCAGTTTCCCAGAGCCCCCACCACCTCAGCCCTTTCCTTCAAATTACAAAGATGACTTCAACATTCGTAAGTCAGGATTTTCTTATCCAAAAACTTCAGTCACACACAGATAGTCTTAATGTAGAAAGGCATTAAAATTATGTTATTTGAGCTCTCTAGTGTAAGTGATATGAAGCATTCTGAATGTGTTTTATTTTTGTTGATTTATAGCTGTTTCTCCAACAACTTATGCCTGCATACTTCACTTGCAGTGAGGTATACTTAATTCTGTGTCTTAACTGGGTAGTCACTAACAGATTTAAAATTCTTGATGCAAGTGATGTAGCTCATGAGGATAGTGTACTAGTTTTTGGAAGGAAGATAGGGAAGAAGGTAATTTACTTTGTTAATGTGTTTTAAAAACCTGGGGTTTCCTTGAAAACCAAACCAAAACTAAAATTACTTTTCAACTCCCAACACCAGTTTGGGAGACACTGATTTAATAGAGTAAGTCAAAATTTTGGAGAATTTTTCAGAGGAAATTCCTGAAAACAAGACTACACACAAAAAATCAATGTTTTGGTGTTGATATATATTTTATTTTCTGAACAGGGAATCCACCTTTCAGCGAAGCCCCAAATTTTGCAGATCAGACAGGTGTATTTGAATACTTCATAAACGCTTCTGACCCAGGAGATCATGTGTTCACACTCCGCCAGGTGGTGGTTCAGCGACCCATCACTTGGGCTTCTGATGCAGACCAGACCATCAGTCTCATAGGAAATTTTTATTGGTATGTAAATACTATTTTCTAGCAACACCTGGGGAAATGTCCCCCTTACCAGTGTGAGTTATGCTCAGTTAATCTCTCTCAAGCCTCATTTCTCTTGGGCAGAGGTTTTTGCATTCAGACTCTCTGGAAACTGTAACTTAAAGGGACTTCAAAAGTCACTGAGCCCAGCTCAGGGCAATTACAGTTGATCTCTTAAAATGGCATCTTTGTCTAAATGAGTTTTTAAAACCTCCAAGGATGGATAATCCATCACATCTGGTAGCTTGCCCCACTGCTGCACTGTCTTGTAGTTTTTTTCTTTCCTAATGTCCTGCTGGGCATAGTTCAAGCTGTTTTCAGAAGAATGGATTTGTGGTGGCACACTAGAAGGACCAAGTCAAAATTTTAATTCAAAGTGTGCACTGAGTTTCCATATATCTTTAATACATTCAGTTTAAATTACTTATTTTTGAGTTGTTTAGCTTGATTGCTAGCGATTTGATTAATCTCATATCAAATAAATAGCTTGGGAGTTAAATATTTGTTGCAGACTGCCATCTTCTGGGCAGTTCCTAGAATGGCATGGATTTGATTCAGCTGCTGCTTAAAACAGTCTTACTTCTGTTTAAATGTAACTGAGATTCACTGGCTTGATGAGACTGTGGTTATGATTGCAGCTGTTTCTAGGAGCTATAACCATGGTAATGTATTTTAGCATAATGTTTATTGAAAATTAAAGAGCATTTGGAAAAGAGCCTGTTAACAGATTACTTTAGTAATAGTGAGTAATAATAGATTTTAATGCTAAAAACTTTTCCTTCTATTTGGAAGTCTAGGTGTTGATCAACGGTTGGCTGAACATGAGCCAGCAGTGTGGCCAAGGCGGCCAAATAGCATCCTGGCCTGCATCAGGAACAGTGTGGCCAGCAGGAGTAGTAGGGAAGTGATCCTTCCTCTGTACTCAGCACTGCACTGATGAGGCTGCAGCTGGAGTACTGTGTTCATTTTTGGGCTCCTCACTACAAAAAGGACATTAAGATGCTTGAGCATGTCCAGAGAAGGGCTACAAGGCTGGTGAAGGGTTTAGAACACATGTCTTATGAGGAGTGGCTGAGGCAGCTGGGATGGTTTAGTCTGGAGAAAAGGAGACTGAGGGGAGAGCTCATCGCTCTCTATAAGTACTTAAAAGGTGGTTGTAGTGAGGTGGGGGGTCAGTCTCTTCTCCCTGGTATCTAGTGACTGGACAAGGGGAAACGGCCTGAAGTTGTGTCAGGGGAAGCTTAGGTTGGGTATCAGGAAAATTTCTTTACTGGAAGGGTTGTCAGAGACTGGAACAGGCTCAGCAGGGAGGTGGTTGAGTCGCCATCCCTGGCGGTCTTTAAAAGAAGAGTCGATGTTATGCTTGGTGACATGGTCTAGTGTTGGACTTAATAGGGCTGTATAGATGGTGGACTTGATGATCTTGAAGGTCTTTTCCAACCAAAACCATTCTATGAACAGACATTCAGTCAGGTTTTTTCACTTTGATTGGGTCCTTTTCCCCCAGATGCTTTTTCAGAACGTGGGTCGCTTCATTTCTGGCCGGGACAAGTCACTGAATCACTTGGCTCTGAAGCGTGGAAGAATACCACCAGCTTGTAGCTGGAGCTTGTTCTTCAGTTACCTGATGTTTCTTCTACAACCTTGTATTAAGTCTCATATTCCCCCTATTGAGTGGATCATATTCAGTGAGTGCTGTAAGAGCTACACAGGATTTACTCTTAATTTACTGTACCGAGGTTCCTAAAATCTTCTTGTTATTTCTTTTTAGTTTGATTTCTTTCTGGATTATCATCTTGTTTTCAGAACCAAGCTTGCTTCTTGGCTGATCAGCTGAATAGTCACATTTTACTGACCTGTGCCTTTTCATGAGTCTTCAATTTCAGATCCTCTCTTTTGGTTTGCTTCATCCTCAGTTTGAGGCTTATTTTTTCCTAGGTAGATCTTGTAAATCATTAGTGCATGCTAGTAAAATATTGAACCAGTCTTGCAGTGAATTTGTCTGTGGAATGATATCTGACTTCAGTCATCAGTGGCAGCTTTTAATTTCAGGATTAGTTGGTTTTAGTTTAGATGTTAATCTTGTGCACCTGAAAGCTTTTTGTTTCTGCTCCCAAATTTGTTAGTGTTTTGCTCTGATGGTTTTATTGAACCTAGTTGTATCTTGAAAACACTACTGTTTATTCAACATCTTTTCCAATATCTTTATAGTAGCTTAAACAAGATTTGGGGATGTCCTGTTTTGTACAAGGGACTCAAAGAAATCTTGTTTATGTAATGAATATGTATCCAGGGATCTGATACTTCAATAGCATTACGTTAGAATAAAATCTTGTTGCTTTTAATATAAGAGGTGGGGAGAAGAGTTGCTAAAATAATTAAATCATATAGAATATTTATCAGCTGCACTGATGTAATGGATTCTTTTCACATTCTGTAAATAACTATAGATCACTAGAAGCTTGCTAAATATTCAGCCTTGTGGCTATATCTGTATTGTAAGCCCTTTCGCACATGGGATGTAGATTTTTAATTTGCTTGTATATTATTAAAGAATGCCTTTAATTTTTACTGTTAAGAGGCACTTATATCACAGCTTTGGTGTAGGGTAAGTTGTGTAAGTTTTCTAGGTGCCATTTGATTGTTCTGGTATTCATTTGCTTTATTTTCCTTTACAGCTGTCATTATAATACAGTGCTTTACTGTTGAGCTGAAGTATCACCTCAGGAAAATCAAATAATTTCAAACTCTTTTGAAAATTTTGTTTTAAAAAGTTTGTTTTGTCCTGTGGGCAGGAGATTAGGATTACTTGGAACTTGGTCTGTATTAAAAGTCATAGAAAAAGGAAGATCAAATTTTAACAGGAGTGGTACCGTGACCTTGAATCTTGGATTTGATTTAATTATCTAAAAGCAACTTCATATTTTGTAGACCTCACACTTTTTTGGTGGAGAAGCAAACCTTCTGTTTTGTGGTGGTTTTCTTTTAAAATTAATTAATTGAGGGTGGCTGACAGTACACTGTTTTGTTGTTGGTTTCTTCCTAAGAAAATCTCAGGACTCACAGGTAGGAGTTAACCAGTGTAGGCAAGTCCTGTGCATCACAATGAGGATTGCTAAATCTTACCTCAAAAAGGTTCCTGTACTACCTAGGGAATATTCTTCTACCTATTGCCTGGTCAAAAATTCCTTGCTTGATAAAACACCAACCTTCTCTTACAGGGTGAACATGACAGTCACTTGTGACATCTACATAGAAAAACCAGGTGAAGGCGGCGTGTTCATTGCAGGAAGAGTTGACAATGGGGGGATATATGTTCGACGTACCAAAGGAGTTTTCTTCTGGGTTTTTGCAGATGGCACCTACAGAGTCACTGGAGACCTAGGTAAGCAGCTCTTTGCTTTAGTGGATGCTGACATAGTGACATGTCACTTTGGTACCTTGATTAAAAATTAGGAACATCCAGATTCTTTTCATTCCGTTGTCATCACTTGGAATTTAACCTGTTGTGCTCTAATAACCACATCATGTATGTGAAGAGAGCATCTGAAGACTACTGGCTGCTCCACTTCTCAGTCTCAGCTTCCTGGATTGTATTTTTTTTTTTACCCTGTTGATAAAACCACCAGTAAAAGTAAATTATTTTGCTCTTCATAAATACTTTGATACAGCATTAATTACATAAGGGTTTGATCTGTATTCTTACTCTACACCTCAAAAGAAAATTCTGCTTGAAATGCAGTGTAAGTCAACATACATGCTTCTGGTTTAGTGATGGTGAGTTTCTACAAATTCTGCATTCTGTTAGTCTAGCTCAATGGAGTCAGAGCTATTCCACTTGTGATGCTAATGTTCATATGTGTTCATCTATAGAGCGTTTGACAGGCACACAAGAGTGTATGTCATAATACTTCAATAGCTAAAAGGTTGGGTTTTTTAAAATTTCCTTTGAAATAGTGTCAAGTTTTATTATTTAAATGCCTTTCCTGTCACTTCCTGAGTATAAATTAAAATTTTCAATAGTTTCTGATGTGTCAAATACAACTTAGATATACCGTAGATGTAGGATATGAGGACAGCTTATAATGACTGTTTTCTACTGAACCTTAAAAAAATCTAGACTACTTTATGGTTGATGTAATTTCTAATTTATCTTTCTTTAATTTAAAAAAAAAAAAATTAATTTCTTCTCCTTCCTTTTTTTTTACCATGCATGGGTAAAGAAAGCTTTATATTAGCTTCTCTTACATACCGATGCTCCTAAGGGAAACTTTGCCATGTCTAACTCCATAGCCACTCAAGTTTCAGCTGTATGTAAAAACATCCTTGTGTAGGATTGACTCCAGTATTTCTATTTAATAAGACATTACCCAATTAGTTTCTCAGGCTGTCAATTTTTTTTTCTAGATGAAATGAAAGGATTTTGATTAACCACCTCATTTCAGACAGAGACACTTGTTGCCCAATATGATAATTTTATTTCTGTACAGCTATATTCAGTGATCTTTGTATTTTTCTAGAAGGGAGCTTGAGTGCTAAAGTAACTTGCAGCTCGAACTGTCTGCTTAATAATTGAAGATTCTAGTTCTAGCACTTAATTTCAGGACACTCATCCGGGTGTCAATCACACCCAGTTTTGCTTACCTGAAATTTTGACTAGAACTGAGCAACATGATGATGTGGCAGCTCAACCCTTCTGTGTTGACAAAGTTCTAGTACACAAACAAGATCTATAGAACAAGCAGTGCAGTAGCTACTGTCGCTCTTCATGAACCTGTACCCTCAATAGAGGGAATTCCCCATAGCATTGGAGATTTAAGTTGAAAAACAGTCCTGGGAAAGCATGAGAACAACAGGAGTTGTTTCATCAACTCTGATAATGCAGAGTTGAGCTCTGTGTGTTAAGACTTCCATACTGCAGTTGAAACTGGTAAGATGTCGGTCCTGAACCTTCTGAAAAATAGGAATGACTTCCTTTGCTGGCTTCCTATTTATTATTCTCAGCAAACAGTTGCAGTAACAGCTTGCTAACCTTAAGCATGTTTTACAGCTGGAGAAGAAATCCTAATGAAAGGACTTTCTGGTGTCCGGGATCACGCCTGGCACACACTTACTCTCAACATCCAGGTAAGGACACCAGCAAAAAGCTACAAAACAGTGATGAAGCTTCCAATTTTCTTTTAAAACTATGCTTTGAGTCTTTCAGTCAACCTAAAATGTTAGTGATTGTTAGAAACTGTTTTGTGGTTTGGTGGTGGTTTTTTTTTTTTTTTCTTTTATGCTTTCCCAATGGAAGACAAAGGGAGGCTGCATACCTGAGGCATTCACTGGAATGGGTGGAGTTTAGTTTTGGCTTTTGTACACCTGCACTCATGATAGTGATTACATCTGCCAGCTGAGCCAAGACATTTGATAACTTGAATGGGGGGCTGAAGATAAATTGTTAAACCACAGAACAGTGGTGGTAATTTTAAAATTATCAGGCTACAAACTTTCATCTGTGCTGTTAAAAGTATTTTGTACCAAATGTGCCTTTGAGGTAATGATGGAAATGTGGAGTCCTCTTTAAAGAATTCTCATGAGACTTCTCACGTTGACTCTGAAAGCCATTCTTGGCTTCTATCTCTCTCTGTAATTGTATTTCATACTAAGAAATGCAAGTAAGCTGAAGGAATTTAGAAAAAAATTTTAGAATGTTTTACAGAACATTGGCAAAATAATTTGGAACTTTTCCTGAAAGTGTTTTTCATTTTAATGGCAACATGGTGTTTGAAAGTTTTGCTGTCCTCTCTTTCCCATCTTCCTCTTACCTTAATGACTACAATACATCTCTCTTCTTTTTTTTTTCACTTTTGCTTAATTCTGGAGAATCAGTGGCAGGTGTATCATATGTCACATTCCCTAAGACAGTTAGGCTGGTTTGAGGTAACCTGACAAAAGTGGAAGAGGATAACTAGTTTACCTTTCAGATCCTACACTGAGTTTGCAATGCTGTGAATTAGGGAAAGATGAGTCTCTTATATACTCAGCATTGTGAAAGCATTTGATCTGTTTCACAGACTTGATAGGCACTGGAGATTCTGATGCAATATTTAGAAGCATTTCTGCATGGAAAATGTGTGAAATGTAGTTGAAAGCTGACTTGACTTTCTGCCTTGTCTCCTCTTCTGGGTGAGTAGGCTCAGTGTCAACACAATCACTGGATTTTACAAAGTTAACCTCTTTTCCTGTTTTTGACAGGGCACTTCTGCCTCAGGACTGCTAAATGGCTATCCACTCTGGGAGAATGTCACCATTTCTGAACCAAGCAGCGGCTGGGCTGCTATTGGGACTCGCTCGTTTGAGTTTGCACAGTTTGACAACTTTCATGTTGAAACTACCTGAGGTGGCTTTTGTGTGTGGAGAACCCAGTTCTCATATTACTCTGAATATTCAAAGAGCCAATTCAAACTTTGAGGACAACTTACTGCTATGCTGACATGGATCTGTTGGCAAGAAATCTGAATTCTATCCATGCTTTTTGTTAAAGGTTTACTTGAGTAGGTATCAACATCACTCCAACTTTATCCCTTGGTTGCTATGGGATTTTTGCCCTGTATTTTTTGGGGGGTAAATTTTAGTTCAAGGTAATGATGAAAACAAAACCAAGGATTTACAACTCATTGAATAACTTCCCAGCTCACTTTAAGATGACTTTAGAAGTTAACAGAAGCATCTCAAGCTGCATTTTTAACATGTAACATGATTGTGTCCATTCCTTTCACTCTGAAAGAAGGAATTAAATGCCAGTAAGCCTTATGAGCCAGGGGCAACATACTTCTGCAGGTCTGTCATTCTCAAATTTCATTTGGATGGAGTACCTCACTTTTTCTATAGTTTAAAAAAAAGTTTTATCTGATTTTTCTGCTGTAGTCTAAGGCTAGACACTGCAATACTCCAAGTGCATTTGATTACTACTTTCAGCTTTCATTGCCAGCCTTAAAATAGATCATATTTTCAGTGGAATGGAAATGTACCTTATGGCTGATCAGACAGTGCAGGATGTGCCTTACTTCTAAACTACCTCCTCTTTCCAGTGAAAGGGTTGAATTGGATGAAAAGATACCATGACTTGCCATTTGTTAACCATAGCCTTATGGGGTTTTGGGGGGTTTTTGCTTGGCACAAATAATAATTAAAAAAATCTGCATCATGGATGCTGGCAAGCAGAGTGCTTGCTTTTGTGTCAGGGCACACGTGGGAAGACTGGCCTTCTGTTCCTAGAAACTTGGGCGATCATTTCTCACTTTTGATATGTCTAAAGCTTATAGCAGAAAATAATTAAAGCACAACGATGTGATTTAGCTTGTTACATTACTGTAGCACAGAGGAGATATGGATACTGTCACATCCTCCTATAAAACAAAACTAAAAAAGAAAGAAGTCTTAGCTGTTACGAGCTTGTGATCTGTTTGTAAGGTAAGTGACAGCAGATGGACACAGACAGACTTGTTTAGTGTGCCAGGCAGTGGTATTGACATAATGGTGTCTGTTCTTAAACTTTTTCTAGGCTTCACAAAATAAAGTTTGGTGGAAATTTCAGGTCCTTGGGAAAGGAGGGATTCTATTTTGCTGTTGCCTCATTAGGTTTTTTCCCCAAGTTACTGTGCTACCAAAAAAGTATATCATGAGGTACTAAATGGGATTTTCATCACACACATTCCATATTCAGTTACCTTCTGAATTTTTCATGTTTGCCCTGGTCGCTTTGAGTTAAGATGATGTCTGTTTCTGTAATGAAACATGCCTCCTGTGTCCGTCTACTTTTCACATTCACATCCTATTTAATTGACAAGCAGGTAGTTCCACAGACTTGATAGGGCACTAATAGCTGTATGAGGCAATATGTGCAGGTGATACTGCAAACCTGTTTCTCAAGGTATTTAGACTGCTTATGATTTTGGTCCAGTTTATTATGAAGTCTGATTCCAGTAGGTATTAACTTCAGTCTTCAAAGTTGACATCTAATATAAGGTTAGTGTAATACAAATCATTACTGGAATAGATTTTAGAGGTTATCTTTCAAATTAGCATTTGGAGAAGAACCTAAAAATTCCATCTTTACTAAGCAATGATGTCTTGTCTATTAGCTATTATAACCAGATCAATAGCAGTATAGTCATGAACTGTTCATATATGCAAGCTCAACGCATATGAGTTACTTTAAAAAATGGCCCACTAAACTTTAAAACTCTTATAGAAGGCTTCCAAATATAAAGTTGCTGTTTACTTAACTGGATGAAAAATAACAGCCATTTTCCCACTTCAGTTTCATTTGATCGTTGAAGTGTCGATGCAAATCTGTTCACTGCTTGCTTGATTTCAGAAGGGATGTTACTGGTAACTCCAGATGTGAAGGAATCTTCTATTACGTCCTCATGTTCAAGTAATATGAGTATTGGAGATGCAGTTCTCAGGATAAACTTCATTTAGCTGTGATGGATTTTGCTGGCAGGATACCACTTGGAGACTTCCTGGTGGCTTGTGTGGCTTCAAGCAGGGTTTGTGTAAAGGAGTGATCAGCCATGACACAGTTATTCCAAAGGAGCTGTCCGTTTTTAGGGGTTTTTACCTTTTAATGCACTCGTGTAAGAAACTGTACTGTTACATTGTGTACTAAACACAGTGTATTTTATCACTGGAAATGTTGTGGGTTTTTTTCCCTAATCCTAATTTAAAATGTTAGAGGATTAATCTGTTATGAACAGAGCAAGTGATTTAATGGTGATACACTGTTATTCATCTTTGTATGTCTGTAATTCTTCACCCTTCAGCAGGCTGTAATCTGTTTGGCAGTAACGAGCTGTCAGGTTTTTCACTGAGGGGTGGATTTATGTTGTTGATTATAAATACTAATCATTCCAAATGGACAAATAAAACACTTAAACCGCCTTTATTTTTGCAGAATGCTTCTCTAAACTGGTCTTGGTTTTCTCCAGTAAGAAAGCTGACATTGTGATTCCTGATCAGTGTGCCTGGCATTAGCTTAATTGTCTTGGAAGAGTTTTTCTGACACTCTGAATAGCCAAACAGCCCTCATTAATGACTCTCTCAAAATCCATATGCATTAAGACTTGTGCTGTTGATAAAATGATTTTTTTTTTTTAAATAGTACTCAGTTAACATTTTTTTTCTTTCTGCTTGTTTGGGGTTTTTTGGGTTAGGTTTGTTTTTTTTTAGCTAAGGGGAATCGAATTGTATTTGAGGGCCAGTCATGCAAAACTGCTGAGTACTAAGGTCTTGTGAGGTTCAGCTGAAAGTCTGTTTCTAGGTATGGAAGCAGGCAGTGCTGTACAGATGTACTTCTAAAGTTTAAATGAGGCTTCTTTACTTTTGAATATCCCTTAGAATCCAGCTTCAAGTGTACTTCCCCCCCCAAAAAAAAATTTCAGGGTTCAACTTTAGAAGGAGGGCAAAAGTTCTGTACAGGCAGCACATTTTCCAGGCCGTGATGCTAGTGGGTATGAATTATCCTGGAAATAGTCTTCCAATAGCCATGTATGTGCTTGCTACCAGCTAGATAAACACTGTGTCAAAATAAACTCTGTCCCTTCCCTGCCACCCCACCTTTTAGGTTAGATGTGATGAACAGTTCTTGGGATTTTTCAGATTCTCAGAGAAATTTGCTTTAAACTTGGAAGCCTTTTGGCTACTTGTAAACTTGTGGCTACTGATGATAGTTCTGTTGGCAGCTGCCTCCTGATTTCGTTGTATCTAAAGTAAATCCTTAGTTCAGGATTGGATTTGGAGTGGTAATGTCTTGCTCTTCCCCTCTTGAATCAATTTCACTGCATGGTGGCAGCAGGTTGGGTGTCTCCAGTTAATGGTTTTTTGTTGGCTTCATCCATTTTCTGGGGGAGTGTGTGCATCATGCAAACAGCTGCCAGAATGAGCACTGTCTGACAATTCCAGCAGCATGGCCAAAGAGGGACAGCTCTTAGAGACCTGAGTATTCTCACTTTGATGTTTTGGTGTGGTGGTTTATTGCTTTTTAACCCCCTTGTAAGTACTACATTTATACAAGTCTAGCACATGCTGGGAGTGTGTGTAGGGAAGGCTTAACACACACACACACTCCCTTTAAAGTAATTGCTTGTAGTGGAATCATCAAGTAGCTATTTTAAGGTTTTGAGCATATGATACTTTCATACTTGATGAGAAGAAATATCATGTGCCAAGTAATGTCAGGGCTTGCTGAAACAGAAATAAAAATACAAGCTATTATCCATTTTCTTAACAAAGATACCTTAGAAAAAGGTTAAATGCTTTCTGTGTGTGGCTGGAACCTTAGCAATCATCCTGTCCATCTTGGCAATGCATGAGCAAGTTCCTCTTGTCACTAGATACATTCCTTCCATTTATGCTGAAGTGTCACTGAAACAATAAAGGTGTTGTTTCTAGAACTTGTGTTTCTTAAAACCCCAAACACCTGCTAGCAATTCAGCAGAGGAAATGTGTGTTGCAGCAGTGGTGCCAAGCTTTCACTGTGTGCCAACATACTTCTGTGTGGTTTTCATACTGTCTAAGGCAAACAACTGTAAAACAGAGGTGTGGGTTGTTTTGGTTTTGGTTGGGTTTCTTTGGTTTGGGTTTTTTCTCTTCCTCCCTCAGGGACTTCTCTTCAGGTAAGGTTAGAGACAGATACAGAACCCAAACATCAGCTCTGTCAGGGGCCTCCCAAGTAACTTTGCAACTAGTGTGTTAAACCTGTCCTTTGCTTTTGTACACCCCAGGCTAAACCTAGACACACTTCTGGAAAGCAGAGACAAAAAGAGTGTTAAAAGTATGTCTTAGTTGACTTTTTAAAATGCCTTTTCTGCCTGTATGAGGTATAGCTAACTCAGAATGAAGACTTCACTTAGAGCAGGAAAACAGTCCTTTTGCTTTTACTGTGCTCATGGGTGCATTTCAAAATGCAGAACTGGAGTAGAGGATGGCTTGGTACAGTGCTATGGCCATGGTTTGCAAGAGAAAACAACCTAGTACTCGAGGCTAATGTTGTGCAGCCATGTCCTAGGAAATCTCTTAATGATCTAAGAGCAGATTTTGCTAAAATGGCTGTTTAAAAACCAGCAAAACCAACAAAAAACCCAAAGCAAAACCAGCAGCAACAACAACAAACACCCCAACCAAACAAAACCCCCTAAAAAACTACCTAAATAATGTGGGGAAAAGCAAACAATCCATGCTCAGCTGGAATGCTTTTGTTTAGTTCTGGGTGGGAAATGCAGTCCTCTTCTTGCTGAATTAAAATACCTGTAGAGAATACAAGATTCAGCAACAACACAGCGCTGCTAAAAAGTGAATGTTGTTCAGTTAATTACAGACTCGGCCATTTTCCATGAACACTAGGATTAGAAAAGGCTGGGAAACATGACAACAGGTTAGGCAGCTGGAAGGCACACCTGTGAGGTGTGAATGGGTCCTGCTCCTGGTTCCAGGTGGTTTCTTCTCTGCTAGCACAGCATCCGAGCTGTAGGAAAAGGCAAAACACTACTGCCACCTTCCTGCCAAAGTGTTGGCAAGCGTCACCTTCATCAGCCAAACAGATGGCACCAGAGTGGCCCTGAAGCCACAGGCAGGGCCACCAACCTCAGGCCTGGAGCTACACAAGGTTGCCCAGGGCCCCATCCAACCTGGCCTTGAACACCTCCAGGGATGGGGCATCCACCCCCTCTCTGGGCAGCCTGTTCCAGCCCCTCACCACTCTCTCTGGAAAGAACTTCCCCCTAATATCTAATCTAAACCTTCCTTCCTTTAGTTTTAATCCATTCCCCCCTGTCCTGTCATTGTCTATCCTTTCAAAAAGCTGATTCCTCTCCTGTTTCTCTGCTCCCTTCAGGTACTGGAAGGCTGCAATGAGGTCCCCCCACAGCCTTCTCTTCTCCAGGCTGAACCAGCCCAGCTCCCTCAGCCTCTCTTTGTAGGGAAGCTGCTCCAGCCCTCTGAGCATCTTTGTGGCTCCTCTGACCCCTCTCCAACAGTTCCACATCTTTCTTGTACTGGGGGCCCCAGCTCTGGACACAGGACTCCAGCTGGGGCCTCACAAGGGCAGAGTAGAGAGGGACAATCCCCTCCCTGTCCCTGCTGCCACCCCTCTGTTGATGGAGCCCAGGATCCCATTGGCCTTGCGAGCTGCCAGAGCACACTGCTGGCTCATGTTAAGTTTCTCATCCACCAGAACCCCCAAGTCCTTCTCAGCAGGGCTGCTCCCCAGGAGCTCTTCTCCCAGTCTGTATCTGTGTCTGGGATTCTTCCGGCCCAAGTGCAGCACCTGACACTTGGCAGTGTTGAACCTCATTAGGTTCCCCCGGGCCCATCTCTCCAGCCTGTCAAGATCCCTCTGGATGGCTTCCTTTCCTTCTAGGGTGTCGACCACACCACTCTACACCACACCACCACTTTACATCCCTTGGCTTCATTATCTTCTTAAATGGTGTGTACTCACAGACACCCATTGTCCTGCCCACTCAAGTACTTGCAGAGGTGAAAATACAACCTTTGTACAAAGCAACATTGTTTTAGCTCTGCATTACAGCTAATAAAGTTTGGGTTATTTTCTGTGCAGAATCTGACTATTGTCATTTCACTGGATTGTCCCACATAGTTTGCAGGTAAGGAAACTGAGTGTGTTTTTCACTGGAACCTGATTTTTGTAATAAAGAGAATTTGTATAAATCAGGTTCTGCAAGGAGGTGTCATCAGGACTCTGTGGGCAACCACTTTCTTCTGATGGTTTAGCTCCAAGCCACAAGTATCTTACCTGTGTTTTTTTCCCACTCCCTTTCTTGCCTCACATACTCCCCAGTGCCATGTAGGGTGGCTACCAGGGCGACATCCTCAACAGTAGCATTAAGGATTGAAGGTGAGTGTTTTTCTTGTCTGCCACGTGGTGAATTGGGAATGGCAGATGCCAATCTTTTGTATCTTCTCTGTAGAACTCAACCTCCTAGAAGTCAGACAGGTTTTTGATGACTCTCTTTATACACTCAGGCATTGGAGTGTTAATAATCTGAAGGATTTCCTTTCTTTTCTTTTGGGCCATATTTATCATTCCTCCTTTTAACACCAAAATGCTGACATTTGACTTCCCCCCCCAACTCCTGCCTGATGCTGAAAGGGTGCTGGCTTGCTTTTATTACATCAAAACCTGATTACAGCAATGCTGTGTTTAGCAACCTCCCTGATGAGCATATACTGCACCTTCAGATGCCTTTGAAGGCTTCATCTGGGGGCAGTTATCCTTACTAGATCATTTCAGAAGGCAATTTTTCTGAAAAAATGGCTGGCTTTCACTGAAGTAATGTGCTGATTGTAAGTGTGGTGATGATTGTTTTCTGCCCTGTGAGGTTTTAGCCTCACAATGTTAAACTGAAATGACTTTTTCTGCTCTTGCTTGTTTCAAAAGATCGTGGATTACATCCCACTTCCCTAATCCTGCAAGGAGCCCAGTACCATGTAAGTATTGCCAGTGCCCTCTAGTGCAGGTAAGAGAGAGGTGTGTGTTGCAAGCTGTATGCTTCTGATGATGTAGAGAGTCTCTGTTCAGCTTTATCTCTGGTGGGGACAGCACTATGAAAGTGGAAAGTAGTGAATTTACTTATGAAGCTGCATTGACTTCTCAAAAGGTGCTGGTTTTAAGTGGTTTTGGAGCACTGTGTGCAGTCCTGGATAGTCCTAGATTTTTTTAATAATAATAATATTTAAATTTGCTGGATTTAGCAGAGCTTTGGGTTGTGGGTGGAGATCTGGAGAATATCAGTCAAGGGATAGAATACTGCAACTGTTGCAACCCAGAATGAATCAGTAGATTGAAGATGTAAATGAGACTTGCATGTTGCAGTAGGATATTTATTCCTAACATGGTGTCCTTGTTTCTATCCATGCCTCAGTTTCCTCATTAGGAAACAGATGCAACATGGGGATCATAAAACCATTGAACAGTTTGGGTTGGAAGGCACCTCAAATATCATCTAGTTCCGACCCCCTGCCATTGGCAGGGACACCCTACATTAGACCAGGTTGCCCAAAGCCCCATCCAACCTTCCAGGGAGGAGGGGGCAGCCACAGCTTCTCTGGGCAACTTGTTCCAGTGCCTCATCACCATCTCAGTGAAGAGTTTATTCCTTACATCTCATCTAAATCTACCCTCCAGCTTAAAGCCATTACCCCTCATCCTGTCACTAAATGCCCTAGTAAACAGCTTTCCTGCAGGCCCCTTTAGGTGCTGGAATTTTACTGTTAGGTCTCCCTGGAGCCTTCTCTTCTCCAGGCACAGTGGCACTGAGTGCTTTTGCTAAATAGACCTGAAATAGACCTGCTGCTTTGACTGAAAAAACCCCACTGATTAAAAGCTCAGTGTCACCTCCTATCAAAAGTGTAAGTGGGAAAACAGTGCTCTGAGAGCAAGCTGCTGCAGACGTGCCTGTGCCTGGCAGTTGTCAGCTTTGTGTTAGTGACAGTGAGGGACTGGTGGCTTCCTCTTGAATCTGCCACTGAACATGCTTCCTTTTTAATTCTTGGTGTCAGAGAGCTATAGTGTGTAGGACAGTGATGATGCTCTACCTCTAATTACAGTCACACTGTGGGTGTGGGTTTTTTCAGGGAGGTTTAGGAGTCCCTTTATTCTGTGTACCCAGCAGTACGTTGGTGTCCTGGGGTGTCTCTGTTTAGCAGTCTGACAGTAGGGTAAAAAGCAGGTAAAATGATGGAGTCTGTGAGCTGAAACATGGACTCATCACCCAACTGCTGCCACTGTCTGCAAGGACATCTTCTGGAGAAGCTAAGGCAACGTGCTGTGCTTCACAGAAATGCCTTTCCAGGGGAAAGGTGATGAGTGTGACAGATTGGAAATGGACTCATGTGGTACAGGAACACATAGGGGGTGATTTAAAGCTCATGTGGTGTCTCCTTGGAGTTTTATCAGTCCCTGTGCACTCACTGTGACTTAAGGCAGGAGAATTGTGTTAATGCATCTATAAAAATGTATATTTATATGCATAACATGCCCTCAGAAATGCTCATCTTCTGGCTCTCTCCCTTTTCATTAAAAAACCCCCATGTTTCTTGTACATACCAAAAAACCAGAATGATCTGAGAGGAAAACAAGGCCAAGACCACTTAGACCTGCAGTCACCTCTTCTCAGGGTTGTATTGCTGAAGCTCACGAACACTGCTCCCATTATTGCTTGAGTATAGCTACTTCTTTTCCTCTGGAGACCTAATTCCCTGTGAAAAGTTTCTTAGTCCTATCCAAACCCAGATAAACAGCAATGCTGTTCCAGTTCACTGAGTGTGACTGAGGTGGTGTTTGAAGCCTCCGCTCAGCCGGGTCAGGAGGGGTAGCTCATACTTCAGGCTACAGGGAAAAAAAAACCCACCTCATTACAGCAAGTCTGATCTGTGCTCAGAAAAAAAAATCTATAGTGGTATCACAAAGATTGGTTTCTGAATGAAAAATTGAGGTTTGACATGAACCTTAGGACTTTCTATCTTTGGTGACAAGTTCGCGAAGGAGGAGGGCGTTGCGGCCTGCGCCAGGGGCACTAGATGGCAGTGGAAGTTTGGCTAAGGAAATAGCTGTCTTAATGGCTTTGGGGCCAGCCTCTCTGAGCCGTGAAAACAGGGAATGAAGGCAACTTTACTTGAGAAGGAAGATAAGGTTGAGACTACGGACGGCCTTCTGTGCATAAAATCCAAGGCTTCCCTTACAAGGAATACTAATTCGTCTTTTAATAATTTTGCATCTGCTTTAAGCAGATTAACCCATAAAAAAAAAAAGCCCCAAAAGCTTTGTAAAGCATCTATTACCTGCAGTGGTTTGTCTGGTTCAAAGTCATTAAAAGAAGAAAAAGCCCCAAATGCCCAACTGCTGCCAGGGGCCTAGCTTTTGTGTGAGTCTCAGTAATCTTTAACTCGTGTGTTTAAGCAACGAGAGGATCTGCAATGGTTATTTTCAGTGCACAATGAGTTTGCTCTTCACTGATCGTTGTGCTGCTACAGCCCTTACCCTAAAAGCTTTATACGTGCCACAGCCCTGGTATTGGAAGGTTTCCCTATGAACATGCTGCGTGCAGCCACAGAACTGTGTCCAGTTCTGGGCTCCTCACCATAAGAAGGACATTGAGGTCCTGGAGCGAGTCCAGAGAAGGGCAACCAGGCTGGGGAAGGGGCTGGAGGGCAAATCCTATGAGGAGCAGCTGAGGGAGCTGGGGGTGTTCAGCCTGGAGAAGAGGAGGCTGAGGGGAGACCTTATCCCCACCTACAGCTACCTGAAGGGAGGTTGTGGAGAGGTGGGTGATGGTCTCTTCAGCCAGGGGACAGGAGATGGGACAAGGGGGAATGGCAAGAAGCTGGGCCAGGGCAGGGTCAGATTGGACATTAGAAACAAATTTGTTACTGAAAGAGTTGTCAGGGCCTGGCACAGGCTGCCCAGGGAGGGGCTGAGTCACCTTCCCTGGGTGTGTTCAAAAAAGGGTAGATGAGGTACTTAGGGATATGGTTTAGCTTAGGATGGGATTGGTTGGACTTGATCTTCCAAGGTCTTTTCCAACCTTGTGATTCTGTGCTCTGCTGAGGCTCTGTGCAGGAGAGCTGTGCAGACCTGATCACAGGACGAACCCCCAGACGAGATGTCACGGTGAACAAGAAAGGTCTGCAGGAGCTTTTTACAGCCCTAAGATTATTTCCTGCACTTTGAGGTTTTTCTGAGGTGTGGGGCTCATATTTCCAGCTTTAAGATATCAAATTGATAGCTTAGGCAGCTGTGAGGGATGGAGACACTTTGTGAGACACAAGCAGCATGTTTGCACTGGTGGAGGAATTGCCACCCCCTTGAACAAGGTGGCTCTTTGCTCAAAGAGGTCTGGAGACAAGGAAAAGCAGCAGCCCCATGAAACGGGTATGAAGCAGGATGCAAAGAGCACCTTGGAGACTGGAACTGGCTGATGTTGGGTTGATTGAGAAACTTTGAAAAATGAAGGGGTCAATAGTGTGAAAGCAGAGAGGGAGGATGGGTTTGGCCATTACCAAATGCCTGTGAACAGCATAATCAGAAATACAGGAGAAGTAAATGAGCAGTGATTACTGGGAAAGCAAATCACTTCCTCATGCCAGGTTTTCAGAAGCTTTATGTGCCATAGGTTAATAGCCAGCTATTTGCTTCCACTCTGGATTAAGCCCCAGGCTTCCTGAGGTGATGTCCTTCCCTGTCCCTCACAGGCCACCAGTGTCAGACCCCTCGATGGTGGGCAGAAACCCTGGTGCCTCAGCTCAGTTCTCTGGTAACAGCTTCCTCCAGGAAATCCATAGTTATAGGCTCACAGGTGGGTCCCAGAAAGGACCTACCCAGATGTGTGTAGGGAGTGGGAAGCAAAAGGACATTGTGGAGTTTAAAACAGAAGATACAAGATCCCGATATGGAAACGTATCGCTATGCTTTGCCTCCTGGAAAGCAAAGCAAGAAATATGTCTGATTTTAACAGAGATTATAGCAATATCTAGAAGAGATGTGAAACTGAAATGGGGACTGTTCTTCTTTAGTCCTGCTTTTATGTAAGGCATCCATGAGGTTTGCTTCTCTAAGGGTGGATGCATCATTTATATTGTGGGGAGAAGGTACAGGGCAGGGAACTTGGTGCTGCTTTATCTTAAGTGGCTCTTACGACCAGCATTTCATGTGAGTTTCTGCAGAGGAAGAAGATAATGTTTTCTGTGGGAGTCTTGTGCCCCTCTGTCTAATGAAAGGGAATGTTGTCCTTGAAGAACTACAGAAATTTTGCTTGTTAGTTTATAACCTTAATACTTCTTGTCTATTTCTTTAAAAATCCATTTTCTTGGTGAAATTCCTCTGAGTGTTGGTGGTTATCTCTATGTCCCTAGGTGCTCTGTGCATCTCAGGTTTTCATTTTGCCTTTCCTTGCTGTAACTTTAGCTTCTTGTGGGAAAGTGAGAAAGAAACCTTTCAACGATGTGCTAAGAGACCAAAATGTGATTGTTAAACCTTGATAGGTTTTTCCTTTTACCCAAGGTACTTTGAAGGCAAATTGCTTGCAAAAAAAGATGTGCTTGGCTAAGTGAAGAATATACAGGAAAGTAGAAGAGAGATCCCAAGATATTGTGTGACCTGTAGAGGACAGTGGTTCCTTACAAGTGTTTTTGGAAAAGGTGAGTTACCAGCAAGATAACACAAGGCTGACTGCATCTTGTGTAGTCAGCACAGGGATGCAGCTTGGCAGCCTGTTAGCAATGTTTCGAGTCATTTTGAAAAGTTCCTTGTGGATTATTTAGCAAGTGAATTTACTTAAGACAGAGCCTTTAGCTCCTGAGAGAGAAGGAAGAGCCCAGACGAGCTGCTGCTGTAAATCTGTGCTTGCCAGTTGCTGGCAAGAGCTCCCGTTCCTGGCTTCCCCATGCATAATGACAAACCACCTGTTTGGTCTCAGTGCTGCAGTGCTGGTGGGCACTCGGGCTGTGTTGGGCTGTAATACATAGCACAGAGCTGTAAAGTTAATAAGAAGGAGCTCTGGTAACAGAGCTGAGCTATAACCCGATGCCTCGGAGAGCCGTACGTAACGCTCGGCAGAGCCCAATCTTCTGAGAGCTGTAATGTGGGAAATGCCTCATCCAGTGGAGGGCTCGTGCCAGCCTGTAGACCAAGGGATTAAGGCAGGCTACCCCTCCCAGGGGAAGTGAAGATATGGAACTTGGTGGCCTTCAGCTGGTGCTCTCGGTAGTTAGGCCCTCTGTAGATCAGATCTGTGAAGGTTTTGGCTTAGGCTTTGTTTGTGCAGCCTGTTTTATGGCTTGGTGTGAAAACAGGAAGGCTGCTCAGATGATTAAGGAGGTTTAGGATTGCACCTTCAGACCAAGGGGACAGAATCACAGAATCATAGAATGGCATGAGTTGGAAGGGATGCCAGGGATCATAGAGCTCCAATCCCCCCTGCCACAGGCAGGGCCACCAACCTCAGGCCTGGAGCTACATGCCACCATCTTAAGCTGCTAGTGGGTTTTAGTACTGCTGGTACTCCAGTAAAATGATAGGCCAAACACAGAAGTCTTGTCAACTCACTGGTAGAGTTCTAATACTGGAGAAAATAAGCTTTTATGTACGTGAATTTGGGATGTTTGTGAATTACCAAAGAATTACCCAGTCTTGACACCAGTCTTGGAGTCAAGATTTAGTGGAGTCTTTGGCCACTGATGCAAGTTTCTTGCATCTGAGAGTCCCTGCCTGTAAAAATGGTGTCCCAGTGACATTATTCCATTTATTCAGCCTTGAAATCTATTAATAAAAATGTTGTCACAAATTAAAAAGTATGCTTAGAGCTCTTGCCTTTTAAAATTCTTCCTCCCTCCCTCCTCCCCTCGACCTCCCTGGAATAATAACTTGCATTATAGAAAGTCAGCTTCATGTAACGGAATTTACCCCGGAGAACTGGAATACTAAAACTTGGACTGTAGTTAAGTGATGGCAAAACAACAACTGAGAAATGAAAGATTAGTTGCTATGCACACAGAAATGGTTTGAGCTGAGCTCAGACGGCTGGGACTTGCTTCAGGCAGAGAATTGTGGCCAAGACCTAAGATGTATTCATGTGTTGTATAAAGCATACCTAAACGTTTAACTTAATTTGGATGAATGCAATGCTAAGGCTTCTTTTTCATATTTTCTTTATTCCCTGTTCTATAACTGTCATGGAAAAGGAAAAAGGGAGTTTCCAGCCCGTGACAAAAGATATCTTTGGTATGGGGGAAAAAATATTAAAATCTTGGAAACTTTTGGGGGAAAAGTTCCACTTGGAGTGAACAATGACAATGTGGTTCTGATTTCTTCCTAGGTTCTGTCAAGGCAGCCAGATCTCTGGAAAAAACAAGGATGCCAAGGAAACTAGAATCAGCTTCTTATAACTAAATTATGGTCTTTAACAAATACCTGATGGTGTGTGGGAATTGCACCTAAATGGTTAAAAACACAGGGGGCTGCTTAGCTCTTTGGCAAATATTGTGGATGGAGATCTGCAAGGTTGGTATGAGAAGCTGCTGAAGGAGGGAGTCTTACAGCAGCAGGACAGCCCTGTTTTGGCTAGAGACTGTGGAATAAACAGACAGTTTCTACACAGAAATTTGAAGGCCACGGTGCCTGCAGTGAGACCTTTTGTTTTATTAACTGCATAATGAACATTAAAGTTAACAGCCCTCAATATGCTAATGAGCAAAAAGCAGTGCAGGCTAAACATGGATGACTATAGTACTTGAATCTCCACCCAAGTCACCTTAAGCATCACCACCAGGCAAGAACATTCAAGATCAAGGTATTAAGGGTATTGAGAAAGCTACCACCTGTAGGGGGAGAGAAGAAATTGAAGACCCCGAAGAGGCAGTTTATGGGCTGTGCTGCTTCTCCTCCACCCAAGACAGGGACTGCCTTGGTAAGCAATTGCGATTTCACCCTATTTTTTTGTGAGAATACCCAGATTTTGCTAGCATTTTGTTATAATCGTAGCATTTTAATTAGCATTGTAGTCTTATATTAGCACTACTGCAGTAAGTGCATTTATCAACAGCAATCAGGAACTTTTATATCTGTCCCTTTAATAAACTTTCTATTGGTTTCAATTCTGTGAAACTGTTTCAGTGAAAGTCCTCTGGGGGCTCTGGCAGGCAAATGTTGACTCTGATATGTGGTTTTATATATAATCCTAAAGACATAAACTGTTGACCAAGTCTGGAACTAAGACTGGACCTAGCTGCACCTAGGCTTCTCTCTCTGAAGGAGTTTGGAAAGAAAGGGGGTCCTTTCTGAACCTCATGACTCAACAGAAAGGCCTCCCTCGGGCACACATCAGACACATACTCTTTATGTGACATGGGAAAGGGATAGCAATGTGTTCCTTGTTCTCACAAATGTGTCTTCTTTTCAAAATTACTTCTGCAAGAGCAGAGAAAGACCCACCAATGGGTAACGTTCAAAGCCATCTCATTACTGCAGCATCCTCTTGAACATAATACACGGTACCTGCCCCCTGTCCCTGTGAGAATAGGAGAGGAAAGGATATCAAGGCAATGGCATTTCTCATCATGGGTATAGAAAAAGGAATTTATCGTTTGCCGTGCACTTGTAGCTTCAGTAGCATCTTTCTCTGAGCTTCCACTGATTGCATACAGATCAGGATTCTAACTCTGGGGAATTCTGATTGAGAAGCCACATGAGATCCATTATGTTCACCAAAAAAATTTGCAAAAGTCAGATAAGAGGTCTAGTAACTTTCCTGGACTTGTGGCTTGAGAAGCATGAGAATTTCAAAAGAGTCGTCTTTTCCAGTGTGGTCCTTTCATGAATCCACTTGATGCATCTGTCTCCTCCTTGATTTAACCAAAAGTACCAAAAAAGTGATTTTAGGCTTGATTTTTAGTGTTTCCTATGCAGATTACATGGCTTATAGTTGATATGGACAGCTGATTTCAAGGGCTATACTACCATTCCAGAGCAGGTTAGGATTTTTTAGATAGAGGAGAGAAGAGTTCACAAATCAGACCAACACACAACCTGGTAGGCAGGTTGGTGGGTCTAGATTTGGAATAAAAAGACTTGGACCCTTGTTCTCTCTGACTTGGTCCTGGAAATTAAACTGGCAGTTCATTTTTCCTTAATGTTGATCTTTGTGGCGACTGGCAATGAGCAACACACATATCGATATGAGTTTTAGGTGAAGCCATTTATTGGGTGAAATCACACAGATTCTATACATTTGTTACTGCAAATGTGGCAAGCTAAAGAACTGCTAATTGGCTACACACACTGTTCACACCCACTGATTGGTCAGTGATTATAACGAGTTCTGATAAACAGATCTTATAGCTAAATAGCGTTAGTTTGCCTTTGATGCCTAAAAGCATCCGCACACCTGCTGTTTGACCCTCTTGTTATGGCTGGTTCTGAACATGTTCCGTTACTCCCAAGTACCTTCCCATAGCTGCTTCTTGGTTCAGGGCAGCCTGTACCCCTGTCATCAAGGCCGCTGTGTTTGGAGAATGTGATTATTAGGATCCTCTCAGCATGAGGAACTTTTCCTGTCTGATGGGAACAGGAGGATATTGTCAGGGCCTACATCTTGGGTGAAGAGAGTTAGGCCGCAGGCAGGCCTGCTGTCTTCCCTGACAGATCTTGTTTGCTATTTTGGGGCGGTACATGAGGGTTCACTCTGGACTCAGCCTCATCTTATGGTGGTTTACAATTGCTGTCAGATGATTTATGATATTTGAGCTGAGCCATTGTAAAACCATATGTATGTTCTTGGCTTGCAACAAATTTTAGTAATTTAATGATGCTTAAGACAGCTCCAACATAAAGAAGACACCCTATTAAAAACAGTAAATCAGGCTATGCAAGCATGATAGCTGAATTGGAGTTTGAGCTATTCCATTGTCTTTATATTCTGCTTCTTCCCTGATATGCACACACACAGACATAGAAACTATTTGCATTTACAGCTTTGCAATTCAATGTGTTTCTTACAGCTACAATACATTTTTAAGAAGACAGCACAAATGTTGAGATCTTCACAACACTGAACCAGATATCACTGATAATGCCAGTTTTGCTTCATTAAATCCTCCTTGGTACATTCATTCTTGTCCAAACTAAGTATCTTCCCTAACCACATTTTGAAGTATCTTGTAGAAAGAGTAAATACCTGAATAATGACAAAATCTGTTTCCCATTACCACTGTCTGAGTGGGGGGAAGAAGTAGGGGAAAAAAATGCCTTTTCTTGGTTCTGCACTGAATGATTCTAGCAGTAGCCGTATCCCAATAGTGTGGACAAGGGAGAAATCTCAGCAAAGGCACTGTGACACGAGAAGGCATCTTGAACTGTGTTCAACCCTCATTTCTAGTTTCTTTTATGGAATGTGACTGTTGAACACCACTCCCTGTTTGCTCTGACAGATGAGATTTATCTGATGGGCTCTCTGGATGAGAGATTGGTAGCTGTATTATCTCTGGCTTCAGAACATGCTCAGTAACTACTTCCTCTCTTCCCACCTTCAGCTTCTTGTATTCTTTTCACATCTCAGACTATGGGTACAGAAAGTTCTTCCATCTTTTGACTTTCAAGTATGCAAGGCAACACTGCTTAAAATTCCAGAGGCCTGTCTTTCCTATTCCATGAGCCTCTGGGAAGTCAATAAATGTCAAAGAAATGTTGGATTATTTATGTATTTATTAGGTCTATGCTGTGTTTCTGAGAAGGCCTTGTGGCATTTGGTCATTACATCTTTAGAAGACATAACACAGACTAAGAGCACTGTAAATAGATCAAAAGAATTCTGATGTTTCCCACATTATGATAAATCTGTATTGTTCTTGAGACATTATTGTGTAGAAAAAGCACTTTTCATCATTTCCTTTGCCAAATTACTCGTTCAGCTCTGTGTGTGTGTGTGTGTTTTTAAGGATCCATAAGCAAGGATGTTTAGTGCAAGAAAGAACTAGGCTGATCTTAGACTTTGTGTATTTCACACAATAATTTTTCTCTGAATCAGTTCCAAGTCTTGAGTGCTCTGTTATAACACACACAAAGAGAAGGGTCTCATCAGGATGATGCTTAAGTCCCTCAGGAGGATTCAGGTAAAGGTTTATGTCTGTATCACGATAGCTGCAGCTGATTGTGTCTTTCTAATTGCATAATTGGTGCTCTGTAATGAATTGCACTCCCCACTGATGCTGTTTGACTATTCATACTCTGACACTCAACTTTTGGCTAGTTACAGGTTGGGTCAGCACCATCTACCCCACTGTGTTTGAATAAAACAGTGCAGACAACAGCTTTCTTTTAAATCTGGGTGTCCCACCCGTGGATATGACAAGCACTCTCTTGTCATGCCCTGCTGTGATCTCTCTGAAAGCCACAGTTTCAACAGCCTTTGAAATAGAAATTATTTGTAGAGACTAGAGAACCCAATCTTGGTGTCAGGGGGTCCTAGGGGCTCCCCACCCCCATTCCCAGAATTTCTGCGTGCCCCTTGTTTTGACCCTGGCCTGTATTTTACAGCTTAGCTGAATTTGGATTATGGGTTGTATTTCAATTGGAATGGAAAATAAGAACTAACACTTTCTCTGTTGAACTTCTTAGTTATGGTTTTGTCTGGTAAATGAATTGGAAAGGCAGAACCTGTAGCTTTTGTGGCCTGCACTGATCTTTCAGATTGGTGTGACAAGGCAAGGGATTGCATGGGAACAGAAGTATATGGTATGCATGGAATAAAAAGCCATTGTCCACAGCTCTGCAACAAACAGAATCACAGAATGGTAGGCATTGGGAGGGATCTCTGAAGATCATCTAGTCTAACCACCCCTGCCAAAGTAGGCTCTCCTAGAACAGGTTGCACAGGATTGCATCCAGGTAGGTTTTGAGTATCTCCAGAAAAGGATATGCCACAATGATACGTCATGCATAGCATGCTTATGCCAGACTTGAGAAGATGATTGGCTAAGCACACTGTTAAATTAAAAGCTAATATGAGATTGTTATCATTCTGGCAGGGGAGACTGCTTTCCAAGTCTTCTCTGTGTTCAGTAAACATCCTGATATTTGGCCTGTCATCCATAAAGGGACACAAGGTTTTGCTGATGCCTGGATTCCAACCAGTAGCTCATGGGCATTCAAATACTTCAAACACATTGTGCTCAGACTACTGAGAAATGTCTTCTGAGATCTGGTGTCTCAGGTAGTTAAAGTCAGTAAACTAGTAATTCTCATTTAATGAATTCTAATCACTTCTCTTTATGACTAATCTGTCAATAGACCTTGTTTTCTCTCTGCATTTGTCCATCGATCTGGTTCCATAAACAGCTTTCCTTCTATTATTTACAAATTATTTTCTGACTGTGTTGTTCTTGTTTTGGAAAGTGCTGACAGCTGAGTGGGCAGTATGTTGGTTTTGATCAGATAATCAATGACAGATCATTTATGCCTAACAAGAAGTAAATCAAAGACCATTCAGAATGGTCCACTGGACATTACTGGCCATTGGCATTTATGGTGGCATGTTTATTCTCCACAGTCAGTTGTATGCACAAATACATCACTTGTTGCTACTCGTTAAACAGGAGGAGCTGATATCATGCTAGAAGTGAACAAATGTCCACTAATGAATGCTTTATTGCTGTTCTGTATTATTTTTAAAGCTCCTGGGCATGTGTTGGTTGCTTTGCAGTCCAGACAGGGATGTAAGAACGGATTGTCCAGATGATCACAGCATCACAGAATCATAGGGGTTGGAAGGGACCTTGAGAGATCATCATGTCCAACCCCCCTGACAAAGCAGGTTCAGCAATAAGACATCGTGTAAGCAAGATGTCAGGCAGCAAGGAAGAGAACTGTAAAGGGGAATAAAGGTTGCCTCTAACAGATTCAGGTAAGTCCACTGATTGATGGCTTACTCACTTGGATGTAAACATGTTCACCTGAGTGTGCATAACGTCTTACTACTTTTTTAATGTGTTAATCCAGGACTAAGTCCAAGAATTCTAAGGTCAATTATTTGTATTTTTCATTACTGTAGATAATAAAATGGCTCCCAATATCATTGAGGTACCATTTCACAGAGTATGAAGGTAGAGTACTGTAAGATCTGCAAGGGGGTGATAATTTTTGGCAACACAAGTCTACAAGTGTGAAAGGAGTTCATTACTGACAGAATTTTTATTATGCTGGCTGTAAGTTTATTAAGCACTATACTGTGTAATTTCTGTCAGCATACTGCATCATTTTCTGAGCCATATAGTAATATTGCTTTGAACTTCTACAGTGCCTTCCATTTCTGTAGCTTCCTAAAAAGTTATACCCATGTTAATTGCCACAGCATCTCAGAGGGGTAAGGAAATATTACTTTTAGCAGTGAAAGTGAAGTGACTGTATTTCTTGCTCTTAGTCTTGGCTTTTGTGGGAGCTGGTTCCTTGGGGCAGGATGCTTTCTGGAGTGGGCTTTGCTCAGTGAAGATGGCCGAGTTCTTAGGACTGCTAAAGTAATTAGCAAAAAATCCTCCCAAAATAACAATGTTTATTTACAGGAGTGTCATTTTCTGCTAGACAGTAATAGTAAGGCTTTCCCTGTGTCCTATGGCACAACCGTGCTTCCTCCTGTGACAGCTGATGGTGTCAGCTGAGGGTGGAGCCGAGTGTCTTTGATTATCTCAGCATGCACCCAGAGCACCAACACTCCAGGGATGCTGAGCTCGTCACTCTTCAGAAGCTGGCCAGAACTTGGAGACATAAACTGCAAGGGAAACCCAGGATGCTGTAGGCCACCGAGCTGGAGATTTCTCTCACTGGCCTTGCCAAAAGTACACACTGATGTTAGGATGCAGGATGCCTCCTTAATAACTGCCTTTTAGATGTAGGACAAGATAAAGCCTGATTATTTGTAGGAGTTAATTAGGAAGTGTCAGGCTTTCCAACACGAAGACTGTGAGCCCTGTAACCTGTAATAATGTGGACTGAACTCTGCCTGTCTGCAAGGCTTCTTGATTACCGGTTATCCTCTTCTGCATCACTGTTACTGTGTGGTGTGGCTGTGCTGCAGAGGTGGGTGTAGTGAGCAGAACCTATTTCGTACCGAGTCCTGGGATTACAGCTGGAATATGCACCAACTGCTTTGTGATGCTTTGTTTTGAACTACAGAAAGAGCCCACCCACTTCAGGATGAAACAATCTCACTTTCTTTTCCTGGTGGAGCAGGTGACTCGGTACAGAGGGAAAAAAATACGTCCCTTACTGCATCCTTCTTATCCTGTTGCCATAGCAGCTGCAAGTAAGGTTTCTGCAGAAGAGGACTGGGTCTTTCCAGCCTAGAGCAGTAGATCTGTTAGTCACCACCTTGACTCTCGGTGTGAGTGCCCTGGCTCCCTGCCTGGGATGCACAAATACAGCTAAGGGCTCTCAGCCCTGTTGCCTTCTCACAAGTGAACACTTCTGCTGCCTGGAGCTACCTTCTCATGTTACAGAGATGAGAAATGAGAGGGTTAGTGTTTGCCTTCTGTATTCTTTAAACCACTACCCCACTGTAGAGATAAATCCCAGGAAACATGTATTCCTTTCTTCCTTCATCTAAACCCCGTCAACCTTTGTGGGACCAGCTCTATGCAGGCACAGTGTGCTGCTCTAAGCAGGTCAGAAGACAAATATCTTGTAAGGGGGTCACTGGCATCCTTCTGTCTGTGGTGGGTTGATCCTGGCTGAAGACCGGGTACCCACCAAAACTGCTCTATCACTCCCTCTCCTGAGCTGGACAGGAGAGAACTATATGACAAAAGGCTTGTGGGTCCTGATAAGGACAGGGAGAGATCATTGGCAATTACCATCACAGGCAAAACAGCCAAGCAGGAAAACATTATTATAATTTATTACCGAATGAAAACAGAGTAGGATAAGGAGAAATAAATCCAAACACCTCCCTCCATGCCTCCCTTCTTGCCAGGCTCAACTTTATTCCTAATTTCTTTCCCTCCTCCCCCTGAGAAGAAATGGGGGTTCAGTCAATTCATCACACTATGTCTCAGTTGCTCCTTCCTCCTCATGGGGAGGACTCCTCACACTCTTCCCTGGCTTTAGCGAGGGATCCCTCTCACAGGAGACAGTCCTCCATGAACTTCTCCAAGGTGAGTCCTTCCCATGGGCTACAGTTCTTCACAAATTGCTTCAGCATGGTTTTCATGGGGTACAGACCTTCAGCACCAGGCTGCTCCAGTGTCAGTCCCCACAAATCCTGCCAGAAAACCTGGTCCAGTGTGGGTGCCTCTCTCCATGGGCTGCAGGTCCTGCCAGGATCTTGCTCCAGCACGGGCTTCTCATGGGGTCACAGCCTCCTTCATATGTCTCCACCGTAGGGTGGAATGTTTACTCCCCATCCTCTTCCACGGGCTGCAGGGGACAGCTTGCCTCACCATGGTCCACCATGGACTGCAGGAAAACCTCTCCAGCACCTGGAGCACCTCCTTCCCACTTTTCATTGACCTTGGTGTCTGCACAGTTTCTCACATCTTCTCCCTGCTATATCTGGCAGCAAAAAGCTGCTGCTTGCTTTTTTTTGTTTCCTTCTTAAGTATTTCTTAAGTATGTTGTTGCAGAGATGCTGCCACCATCGCTGATTGGCTCAGCCTTGTTCAGTGGTGGGTCTGTCCTTGAGCCCAGCTGGTGTTTACTCTGTTGGACCTATAGGAAGCTTCTAGCAGCTTCTTGCAGAAGCCACCTCTGCAGGTTGGCCCCCTCACCTCACTACCAAAACCTTGCCACACAAGTCCAAAACACTGTTATTTATTCAGGACTGTAAGAGTGATCTGCAGAATCAGATTTATCCTCTTTTTTTGTGTTGTTATCTGAGGGCAGAAACACTGCAAAGGTTTCTATCAAGAAAAAACCAGGGTTTTCCCTACAATTTTTTTCCACCCCTGTCAATCCTGGGAATATTAAGATTAGGTTTTCTGGTTTGGCAGGACATTTCCTTGGAGAACTAAGGAAGAGAGAAACAGAGCTCAAATAGTCCTAGAACGGTCCTCATTGAAGAGGTAAGGTCTGGCTCTCTAAAGAAGAATTTTTAATTTTCAGGATTTTGACTTCCAAGACACTTTCTCAAGTGTTGTTGATCCCCCCTTTTACATCAACAGAGCAACCAGAGATTGCTGTTCTACTCTGTGATATCAGAGCAATAGGGAAATCTCAAGTGCTTTGGAAAATAAGGTCAAATTTAATTTGAGAGCTATTTGTAGGATTAATGAAAAGGATTGTTCAAGCATCCACAACTTGAGCAGACTTGAAGAGTTTTGGGATGAACACCCCTTCAGAATCAGTCCATATCAAGATGTAGCATATATATTGCACCAGACTGATGCCATGGTCTTTTGTCATCTTCTTTAATCTGCCTAATTTACCTATTTATTTTTATTCTAAAGAGGGTTATTGAAAAACCTGCTTGAAAATAATACATTTGACAGGTCTTGTGAAAGCAGTGCATGTGCTTAATGAGAGCACAGAAAAGGCAGTGGAACTTGGTGTTTACCCATCAAAACAAAGAGCAGAAGCAAATCCCAGAGTGAGTTTTTCCAATTAATAGACCTGCTTTTTACAGAAAGTGGAATTCACCAGGCTAGCAAAGGGGGAAATACTCTTGGCAGATCACTGGTGGAATGAGTGAGCGAAGGAGATTGAACTGAGCCTTGAGGATGAAACACCTACACTGATGAGAAGTAGGTTAAGTAATACTCTGCTTTTCAATTATGTTAGAGCTGTAGGTGCTGAAGCCTGCTCATTAGTTGAGAGTATAAAATGCCACACTTATTGTGTCATTATTCTTTCAAATATTTGCCTGATGGGCTTGTGAGGCGTTTTGCTCTTGCTGCTTGAAATTCCCACTGGTTTTACCAAAGGAAGCTTCACTGCCTGGCTCTACACTCAGAAATGTCAAATCCTCACCTGTTAGCTTTCCCTCTATTAAAACAATGCTAAGTGCTACCCTTTTCTGCCTAGTCTTTGCAAAAAGAAACATCATGTCCTACTCACCCTCCTGCTGACCATCAAAGCTGAGCTGACTCTGTAGGTTCATTTCTAGGGAGCCCTCCAGGTCAGGCTGTCCTAGTGTCTTACTCCTCACTGAACTCTCCAGCCACCTGAGGCTATTATCTGAGTCAATTTTTCTCCACAAAATGAGCATGTGGCTGCTTGGCTTTATTTCAGGGCCTGAGATATTGCTTTATTAATTAAACAGTAACTCCATTTGCCTTATATTTAGTACTTGTCTAAGTCAATCTCTATCAGTCTTCCAGCACTTTTCTTACCCCAAACCATCTTTGAACAGTCACATTTCGCTTTGTTAGTCACAGGGTATCAGGACCTCTTGTCCTGGTATGTGGGGAACTCAAACAACAGCAAGTCTCCTTACCCACCTGTGCCTCTCTCCCTGTTACATGTGAACATCCTTTCTTTGGTGTCAAAGGGTTGTCTTGGGGGGGGTGTAGATTTCATTCAGCTCTTGACATGCACGGATATGACTGTTGATGCTTTTTGCAAGCCGTCCCTTCAATTTTCTAAGAGTTTCCACCCAAATGACAATGTGTTTCCATAACAACCTGCATGACACATTACCTACTATACAGAGTATATGTACCTTCAGTATTTCCAGTTCTGTTAAAATCTGACAATCAGCTTCATAGTCAAGGTGCGTTTTCTTCCTGCTGATATTTTCACCGATTATGGGCTATAGACTAGATGAATATTATCCTTTAGCCTTTAACTGCTGCCTTCTATTTGCTGGATAATAACTGCCTGAAATCAGACAACCCAATGAAGTAAGAAACAAAGAGATGTAAGCATTGCAATGCCTCCTTCATGCATCACCTGATGCTTTTCCTGGTCTGATCATTGTCTAATGCAGTAACAGGGACACGGTCGGAGCTTATTGCATGTGGCTGCTTGTGAAAGTAATTTTAAAGATCACTTTTGGCATGTCACATATATAATCTCCTAGCAGAGATTTAGGATTTTAGGTTTGGGGGTTTTTTTTTTTGCCTGTCCTTGAAATAATTTTCAATGCTCTTTGCCACATGTGCTTTGCAGCAATGCAACACCCCGAGTTCATTTGGGAAGCTTGATTTGGGTCTTCCCAGTCAGTCTGGTGTAGGGGCAGCATGAATGAGGTTGGGAGGGTTGGAAAGAAGTATGTTGGTAGATGATTTGTACCTTACTAAGAATAAAGAATATAGTTCAGTTTATAATATCAATGAAAAAAATATTTCTATGTAAGGCTTAATGTGCAGAGCTTTTCTAACCTTTGTGCTTGTACATGTTCACAGTGAATTACTATTAGTATTTTACCTAAGGAGGTGGGGAGGGATGCACTTGGGAAGAAACAGCATTTCCCTGACTCCTGGATCTCTGCAAATACAAACAAGCTTGTAGGACAGACAGTGCATGCCATGAGAGGTGCCCTAGAGATGTCTGTTTTAATAGTCACAGTGCTTCCAGTGTTTTCATTTCAGAAGCAGCATTATTATACAAGGAAAAACATCTAGCTGGTTTCACTCATCTTGCCTCTGAGCAAGCCCATGATTCTGGATAAAGGTTTTGAACAGAAGAGGTGGTGCCTTGTAAGTTGAAGACAGGATCTAAATGTATCTTCAGGGTCATCTGTGTGCCAGGCTTGTGCCACTTTGGGGTCAGGCAATGGGCTCCTTATTTCCAGCATGGTGAGCCCACACACTGGACTGTGCACTCATCATGTGTTTTTAGGGTGTTGCTTCTTCTTGCAGACAGATCTTGTATCATCTGTCTATACTATAGGTACTGCTGGTCCCATAATTATGATTGTTGATGCCTCAAACCTGTCACTGTTTAAAAGGCATTTGGACAATGCCATTTACAACATGCTATAACTTTTGGTTAGCCTTGAGGTGGTCAGGCAGTTGGACTAGATCATTGTTGTAGGTCCCTTCCAACTGAAATTTTCCATTCTGTTCTATTCTCATTTGGTGCTAAGATAAATATTTCACATTTTTCCTTCTTTTCAGAGTTCTCCTATCTCCCTGCTTTAGATTAAAAATTTTATAGAATAGTTCTAGAAACAAGTCCAGAGGGGTTTGTTACATATTGTTAGATCTATTGATGGAGGAAACAACTCCCTCCCTCAAAACTTGAAGTCCAAGTAGCAAATTCAGTCTTTTGTGAGAGCCGTTCTCTCTTCAGTTTGGAGGGTTTGGTCATTTCATCTCCTCTTATTAGTGTAAATTTTATGTTTGCAAAGAAATATGGGGATGTAATTGAAGAGAAAAGCAATGGAAATAATCAACTGCCTAGAGAAACATGGGTTGCGAGGAAAAAAAAAATGTGGCTATTTGTTCTAATATATATAGAAGACTGTTGCACAGGGGAAGGCAATAATTCATTTTCCATGCCCAGGGCACAAGCAGTTATGATTTTAAGCTGCAATTCTGCATCTCTCTGAGCATTCTCCATTGCCTTGTATTTCTTTCAAGTGACTGATTAGTCACCTATTTGCTATTCTCATAAAATGTGCTCCAGTCAGAGCTAGGCAGTGTGATTTCACAGGATGACTCTCCAGACAGTGGTGCTGTTGGGGCAGCTCTCTAATCTAAGTGCAAGTATGGAGCCAGGAGTTGGACTCGATGATCCATAATGGGTCCTTTGCAGCTCAGGATATTCTATCATTCTATGAAAAAATGTGGTGTGAGTTGGGCAGAGAGCCTGGCAGCAGAACTGGGGAAGGACAGTGGGTCTGGGAATCAGGGAAAAGACTGATACAGGAAAGGGTTGAGTGTGAGCCTGCAAGTGAAATCACCGCTCAGAAGTCTCTTACTAATGAGAGCCTGACTTCAGCACCTTCCTCTTTCCTTCTTCATGATCTCACTGATAACCATCATATGGCCTAACTCACATGGCCATATTTCTGACGTGTGTGCCCCTGTTCTGCAGTCTGTAACAGGTCAGAAAACAGTTGGGCTATCTGCTCTGATAGTAAGTAATACAAATGTTATCTGTGACTGAGGGAAACTTTATACTATTTTTTAATCTGTTGAACATCCTGCTTGGAAGGAGGAATAATTTTTCAGCTGCAGGAAAACCATGAAAAGGAAATCTTTTGTTGCTGTTCAACTGACTTTCACACTGACAAATGGAAACAATCAATGGAAGTTACCAGCCCAAGAACTTCTATCTTTACTTTTTCCTATGTGAAAAATTCCCCAGCACAGAATGAGATCATCTTTATTGGGAAGCTGAACTAGAATTCAGATGTTTGCGCTAATCAAGTGGTCTTTGCCCTCAGACCCCATCACATTCACTGTGTGTCATGAATGCATAAGCTGAATATTGCTCTCACTAAGGCATATCTACTTCATACAACTTCTAAGGCTTGTAATCAGAACTCTGTGGATAATACTGGTATCAGTTTAAGTCTCTGTGAACCTTCTGTGAATGACAGTTACATGGTGATTCACCTAGTCACATCTGCCATACCTACAGTCCTAATTTTGAATTCTTTCTTTTTTTCCACTTAAAAAGCTGGAATTAATGTTGGTTATGTATTTAATGGTCCTGCTGTGGCTATTTCACATTCATCTGGTAACACACGGCAGAAAAGGTATGAAGGAAAGGGAACTAAAGAAGTACGATGGCTTCTCTTAGTAATGTCATCCCCTAAAATATAGTATCTTCCCCTAAAATATAATATCTTCCCCTGAACTATAGTATCTTCCATAACAATCATTCCATCTGCTGTGGTAGGAAAATACTGTCTTAGGCTGTGTTTCCCTCCTAATAATGATACATATGGAGGTAGTGTTTCCTTGGCTGAGGCTTTGGCTCCCATTACATTTCCTCTCCATCCCAGTCCCTGGATCTATCCCCACATGGCTCACATTCCTGCATGTCTGGCACTGGTGTGCGTCTGCTGCTCTCTCGTTTCTCAGCCAAAGGGCTGGGGGAAGGGGGTGTCTGTTCTAAATTATAATTTCTTTTGGGTTATCCTTGATCTAAAAAGGAGGCTGCATTTGTTCAGATGCCAACAGGAACGGAAGACTCTTTTCCAGACAGGGAGGAATACCCAGGCAGACTTGATAACATAAGGAGCTAGGCAGGAGTCTTAGCTCCTTTGTCATGCTGTGGGTTGTTTTTATGACAGAAATAACTAAAAGCTTGGTGCAACCTGATAGCCCATAGTCTTCAGGCCTACAGTTCACAGTGCAGTTACAGGTTAGGGAGAAGAGAGCATAGGTGTAGGGGCATGAAGAGAAAGCCAGAGGAATGGCAGGGCAGTATTGACTCTGGGCCTGTGCTCTGCAGCTTGTGATTCATTTGGAGAGGCTCACGCTGAGAGCTCAGGCTCCAGTCTCAGCTGACGTACATCCAAGCTCTGTATCCAGGAACTGGAGAAAGCAAATACACATCCATCATATTCCAGATAATCTTATACACCCAGGTTTCCAGGGATTTTACATGTGGCTGATGGAGATTTTGGAGCTTAAACCCAGAAGGATTTTGGGAAAAGAAACAGCTTTGAGAAAATAGTACCTTTGCAACCTTATAGCTTCTAGCACATCTGCCTTATCCTGCCACCTCCTTTTGGAGGAAAAGAGCTCATTTTTCAGTTCAGTTCTGGTAAACAGAGCTGATGACTGAAGCTGGGATGTTTTTAGCCAAAATGAGAACCCTGTAAAGAGAATGATCCACACAAAGTGTTTTCATTCCTGTTGTTCTGACTCCTGTAGCACACAAAGGAAGTAATTTTGGGAATTCCTTTGCAAATAGACAGACCTGCCACAGGCCTAATCCAGAATCTTTGCTGGGCCCGATAAACAAATAATCGTACATCTTGAAAAACCTTTTCTTTTCCTGTTTGTTCTTTTCCTGTTTTGTATTTGCACTTGGTTCATGCTGATGTGGAAAGCACCGAACTGCTGCAAATGAAGGGATGCTGATGTTTTCATCCTGGGCAGAAGCAGTGAAAGGGAGAAGTGTCACACACGTCCTACTCCCCGGAGACAGGGAAACATGCCTCATAGCATGAGTAGCCATCTGTACTCACACTAGGCCCCACCCTCACATGAAAGAAGGCCCTCCAAATAATTGCTGTGCTGCTTTGCTACAGTAAGGAGGACCAACAAAGTTTTCATCAGAAATTAGGTTGTACTTTTCAGGCACAGCTCTAGATACCGAAGAAATGTTTCTCTCTTCTTGCTGGAGAATTTTAGGAAGTTTTGTGCTTGTGAAGCAATAAAGTGGTTGTCACCTTCCCTGGATATGTTCAAAGAAAGGGTAGATGAGGTACTTAGGGATATGGTTTAGCTTAGGATGAGAATGGTTGGACTTGATGATCTTCAAAGGTCTTTTCCAACCTTGTGATTCTGTGATCACTGTGACTCTGTGAACTGCTATTCCCTCCCTGCATGATCCACTTAAAAGCGACTAGCAATCAAATCCAGTCTTACAGAATGGTAAGTATCACCACGTAGATACTCAGAGAAAGAGAACCTCTGCTTTGCAACCCAGCCTAAAGTAGCCTTAGAGGATCATTGTCCATTTTTAGTATGCTGTTGACTCCTTTCCTGTCAGTAAAATAGTCCTTGGTCATTTTCTGTTTGGATTCACTGAGTCTAGGTGGGGCTGTACTCTTGACAATACAGATTGTCTAACTTAATGACATTGAAATAAATTTATTTTAAACTGATTTCAATGAAATAAATGCAGAAACAAACCATTCCACCATGGGCACGAGCGTAATAATACATTTGTGATCAGAGAACATCTACACAGAGCTGGTATTTCTTATGCTTACTAAGAGCTGTGCCTGATGTACCAAAAA
The DNA here is from genome assembly GCA_020800305.1 of Porphyrio hochstetteri. Classification (NCBI taxonomy): domain Eukaryota; kingdom Metazoa; phylum Chordata; class Aves; order Gruiformes; family Rallidae; genus Porphyrio; species Porphyrio hochstetteri. The sequence goes on from CM036908.1 coordinate 3,835,224, forward strand.
CGCCATAACCATCCAAGACATTTAGGGTGTAGAAGTATCTTGTTGAGTTTCACCTCTGCTCCATCTAATTTCCCTGTTCTACAGCCTGGATTATTTTTCTAAGCAAAAGGAAACGAGTTGCTTGCTAACAATACACTGGTTTAAATAGACCTTCAGGTATAGATTTTCCATAAACCAAGAAACCAGCCCAGCTTATCTGTTGGCTTTTAATTCTGAAATTTATTAGCTCTCCACATCCATTGCAGATACAAGCCCAGTCTTAATCGCTCCATTTTTATTCTCACAGAAAATGCAGTAAATCTTAATGGTTGTGCTTCAAACATTAAGAGGCAACGTAGTAGCTGTAGGAGAAAAGTATTCAAAACACATTAAATTAGTAAGTGCTTAATAATGTTTTCAAGCTGTTCATCAGACTTTTTTGAGTTTGAGTGAATGTTGCAAGAATTCTTAACGGAGACATCCACCCAGAGCACTTTTTTCCCTCCAACCTTGAGATTTCCTTAAAACATTTTCCTCACTCCTCCACCCCTTCTGAGATTTTCGTAACTGTGAAAAAACTATTTTTTTTACTTTAATTATAATGCTGGTTGAGAATGTGTTCTGTTATTTTGGCTACATTACCAGCTCACACACTGTTTGTTTATAGCTCTCTGAAAAGCCATTTTAATAAGGTCAGATTTGCAATTTAAATTAACTTTAATATTTCTTGCAAACTCGAGCTCTGTTTATTTATGCAAGGGGTAAACATACTGGAAATTTATTGTTTTAAAAATACATTCCTTTGTTTTATTTTCAAATTGGTACATGTCAGGTAATAAACAGTCTTGACTTTATATATTTTCCTGTGTGAAAAGCAAGAAAAACTTTTTTCTTTTTTGCAGAGGCAGAAGAACATTGGAGAGTGAGAAAGAATGAAATCAGTTATTTAAAATGGAAATTTAATCTAGAGAAACAATTCACAATGAACAATTAATTCTACAAATTAAGAGCTTTTTCTTGCTGCAAATTTTTTTTACTAGGGGACCGCTGCTTTAAATGAATTTGACTATTAGGATTTGTTAAATCCTTTGTAAAAACAAATATCTACCCATGAATATCTTATGACTCTTCACTGGGAATTTTTATACCCATACTAGAAATGAGTCATAAAAATTAGATAGTTGGTCATCTATGCCACGATGCTATTTCCTTTTTTCTTTTTTAAGTTAGAGGATCTGAACTTCTTTCTCTCGTTGGAAAATTTTCTGTCATCCCTATCTATACCAACTCTAGATTTTTTCAAAGCCTGGCATTGTAACAGCTAATGCTGTACTCTTCACAGAAGACACTGTGGAGAAGCCTGAGCATGAAACAAATCTAGTTTTGTAATTAAATGAGTTTTGAAGTCAAGAATTTGTTTTTTTCCAGGCATTTATATGAATATACTCCACATAACAATTATCACGTGGCAGCCTACCACCAGGAACGTGAACATCATCAGATGAATTTCTCATGAGCACTTCTTGAAATGGTATGAAATAATTTTCATTTTTCACTACCTTTGTTGACCAGTTAATATCTGATATTGCTTATTTCTGTGAAACCTGTTTAACTGTCCCAGTGTAGGTCATAGAATCATAGAATCATAGACTGGTCTGGGTTGGAAGGGACCCCAAGGATCACAGAGCTCCAACCCCCCTGCCACAGGCAGGGCCACCAACCTCAGGCCTGGAGCTACACAAGGTTGCCCAGGGCCCCAGCCAACCTGGCCTTGAACACCCCCAGGGATGGGGCATCCACTCCCTCTCTGGGCAGCCTGATACAGCCCCTCACCATTCTCTCTGCACACAACTCCCCACTAATATCTAATCTAATCCTTCCTTCCTTTATTTTAATCCATCCCCCTTGTCCTGCCATTGTCTGCCCTTTTAAAAAGTTGAATCCCCAACTGGGGATGGCTCAATTCCTACCACTTTTTACTCATGGAGTAACTACATCATCTCACTGGGAACAAGTTATTTTATTTTCTGAGTGCTAGAAAATGAAACACATTCTTGGCTGGAAGTGTAGTTTGCATGCAGGGACCCCAAAATCTTGTTACAGCATACTGATATATCTCACCTGATTTTCACCCATGACGGGTGTCCCTTCAGGCAACAGCCACTATTGCTGGAAAATGAGTTGTTTATGGATATGCAATATGTTTTGGGCAGATTTGAAGTGATGGGATCTTTGTACCCTGGCTGGCAGGTAGGTAGGTGTGCCATATGCACTCAGGCTCAGAGGACTCCTGACATTCCTGTGGCCTGTTGGATCCAGGATAAACCTGTACCTTCTCCAGCCATTTGATTCCCTGCACAGACAGGTAAGATCCTCCCTCCTTTTCTGCTTTCTACCCAATGATCCTCTGCAGGGCTCAGGCACTTCTTTATCTTCAGAGACAGACAGAGGCAAGGCCAGGCAGAGTGTATAGTTTTGTGTCTGTGGACATTTGCTGGCTGAACTTACCCTACACCCTTTGAGTAAGGAAAACGACTTGCTGCTAACAAAACTGGCTATGAAAGGCCCTGCACTGGGTTCCCTGGTTCTCAAGCCCATCCAGAGAAGGGCAACCAGGCTGGGGAAGGGGCTGGAGGGCAAATCCTCTGAGGAGCGGCTGAGGGAGCTGGGGGTGTTCAGCCTGGAGAAGAGGAGGCTGAGGGGAGACCTTCTCCCCACCTACAACTACCTGAAGGGAGATTGTAGAGAGGTGGGTGATGGTCTCTTCAGCCAGGGGACAGGAGATGGGACAAGGGGCAATGGCAAGAAGCTGTGCCAGGGCAGGTTTAGACTGGACATTAGAAACAAATTTGTTACTGAAAGAGTTGTCAGGGCCTGGCACAGGCTGCCCAGGGAGGGGCTGAGTCACCTTCCCTGGGTGTGTTCAGAAAAAGGGTAGATGAGGTACTTAGGGATATGGTTTAGCTTAGGATGAGAATGGTTGGACTTGATGATCTTCCAAGGTCTTTTCCAACCTTGTGATTCTGTGTGATTCTGTGATTCAAAAAATACTGGCATTATGGGGTGGGGTTTTTCTGCCTGCCTGCTTGCAGTTTTTAAAACAGAGATAAACACAAACTCCTTGTGAGGTTAAATGAGGAAGGGTGTGAAAAGCGCAGCACCTTTTCCAGGCAGGAGAGGGGAGGAGAGGACAACTCTTGGGTAGCTCAAAGAAAGAACACAGGATGCTAACAGCCACGACACAGAGGTTTTGTTCTGGATTTATTTCCGTTCGAGATTATTCTGTTTTGTTGTTTTTAAGAAGAGAATTTCAACCTGTTTGAAAGAAGTACAGCATCCAAAATAATTTTTCTCTCTAGCAGCAGCAGGAAAAAAGAAAGAAAGGCATGGAGTGGGATTTTTAAGGCAGTTGATAGCCTTTGCCCTGCTTTGTCCTAATTTGTCTGGAAAAGGCAATGGCAGAGACATGGATGTTGTTGAGGGCAGAGATTTTATCTTGTAGCTATTGAAAGTGAAAAGTGTTTTTTGGTCCATGAGAAGACTGAGCAGAACATTTTCAGCAAAAGACTTTTTGTTAGAGATCTGAGTGTAAAATTGAAATTCTTATAGAAATATATATACTTGACTAAAGTATGTTCTCAAGATCTCTGATGTGGAAGCTCAGAAAACAGTGGAACAGTGAGCTACCAACCCTTGTCAGTGCAGCCAGTAGCTTGGCACTTAGGACATTAGCCTAAAATCTGAAGTTCTCAGATATCCATGCAGCTGACCTGTCCCATGAATAGCTGGATGTCCTGTGGAAGTACGCTGTTTGCTATCAAAAATACAGCAATGAGAAAGCATAAAGTACAACCTCCCTTTCTGCCCAATAATTAAAAAACCACATCTTCTCTTGATGTGCAATAACAATTCCTTTAAAACCTTGACTTTTTGTCAGAGAAGAAGTATTGTTTTTTGATCAATCTTAAATACAAGCTGCCTCCACAGAGTTTCCTTCTGCTGTCACAAGAGAGAAAAATTAGGTGGGTAGGAAAGATAAATTTCCAAGCTGACTGTCTGGGAGTCTGACACAAGCTTATGGCAGAAGGGGATGATTTCTTCCCTGAGGCTTCTGCTCTTGAAGAAATACCACTCTTCTGGTTTTCCCAAGCTACACTTGGTGCATCAGAGCTTGCTGCCATGTGCCTTTGCATCTTCTTAATGGAGCATGGCAATTCTGTTCCTGGCTGAGTCTATTAATATATTTCATAATTATCCATGCCATCGTTCTTCTCTGCTGCTCCCTGCCTGGCTGTACATTGCTTAAGGCTACAGCACTGAAGTTTTCACCTGGTGGATTCTGTTTGTTGTTGGTATCACTCTAGGATTTATGTAATAATTTGTTCAAACTTTGGAGGTTGAAGGGAGAGGTTAATCCCATTTAAAATGTAGCATCTGTCAAAGCATTTAAAATCCAATTTAACAGCTCCTCAACCTGACTATTTCTGTGCACACAAATAGAAAAAAATAGTTATGTTGCACAAGATGTCTTGATGAAACATTACCCACGCTCCCCTCCACCCTTAAGAAGTCAGTGGGAAGTGCTGTGTTTGGCCCTGGGATGCTGTTACAGTGTAAACATTATTAAGGGGATAAAATTGATTCAAACATTGTTACTGAAGGGTTTTTTTTTTTTTTTGCAATGTGGAGAAATATGAAATGATTGAAATTAATCATTGGTCAGGCTAGAAATCAAAACAAAGCATGGCACAAAATTTTAATCCATGTCCAAATGCTTGGAAGATCTTAGGGTAAATACATCCCTCTGGATCAGCCTGTTTCTGGGAGTGAGATAACCTGTATAAAGAAGTTTTCCAATTCTGGTATTAGGTTTTTTAATCAGAATAATTTTTGTTTACTGGCCTTCAGTTCCCACAGACTGATTTTGTGTGTCTCTCATCCATGCTGGCAAGGGGAAAACTGAATCTGATTGGAATTATCTTCCTTTGAGAAGATTGGGAAGAAAGACTCATGCTGTGGATATATGGGGACAATGAGTTGGTTTCTTCCTTCAGGATTACTAGTTTAAGACCCACACCTTCAGTAGTTTTCTCTCAATCAGCTCTGCTTTGTGGTAAACAAAGCATCAAAATCTGAGTCTGCTGATGACTTCAATCTGAATCTGGGTTTAAAATTAGCTTTGTTTGGGGGGTCATGTTTAAAAACCAAAGTGCACTCTCTCTGTAAAAAACTTCCCCCTAATATCTAATCTAAACCTTCCTTCCTTTAGTTTTAATCCATCCCCCTTGTCCTGCCATTATCTACCCTTTTAACAAGCTGATTCCCCTCCTGTTTCTCTGCTCCCTTCAGGGACTGGCAGGCTGCAATGAGGTCCCCCCACAGCCTTCTCTTCTTCAGGCTGAACAAACCCAGCTCCCTCAGCCTCTCTTCATAGGGGATCTGCTCCAGCCCTCTGAGCATCTTTGTGGCTCCTCTGACCCCTCTCCAACAGTTCCACATCTTTCTTGTACTGGGACCCCAGATCTGGACACAGGACTCCAGCTGGAGACTCTCGAGGGCAGAGTAGAGAGGGACAATCCCCTCCCTGTCCCTGCTGCCACCTCTATGTCTTAAATTGTCTGCAAAATTAAGACAATTTTCCCCAATTTATACGGATGTTGAAGTTTGTGTCTTTTTTGTTAATGAAGGTACCGTGTGTTCTGTAACAACCAGGCTGCTTGTTATTACGCTCTTGGTGTATGTTCCACGAGTCTTCAGTGATAAGCACTATTGTAATTAGTCTTAAACTGGGCATATTTGGCCTTCCTTTCCGAGGGCCACATCTTCATTTGCTATTCATCCCCTTGTCATAGCACTGCAGCAGTACACAACGATCAATCATTGCAGTGGAACATATGCCAGCTCCAAAAGAAGTTGAGCCAAGAGCACTCAGAATAAGTGAGTTTCTTAACGTAACACATGGCTGATAAAAAAGGAAAGATAAATGAAGCCCATAATTCCTTCACTGTTTGCACTTTCTGGTAGTGAGGCATATCAAGTTGCTGAGTAGGATTTTAAATGCTACACCCTTACTCTTTGTCATAAAAAGAAAAATAAAATACAAGTTATATAAAGTAAAGTGAAAGCAACCTTTAAAAATGGAGTGTAACCAAGCACTACAATTAAATGAGATCACTTTCCTTTTAGGTTTGTTACTTTCAATCAGACTTTATGTCATGAGAATTGAAATGAAATTAAAAATTCCTCTGGTGCAGCAGAAAATATAAATGTAAAATGCTGTTAATGCTCTTTCACTACACAGTGGCTATCGTCATGGCTGTCATTGGGGGAACTACTGGAGATGCTAAGAAGCTGATCAGAGGAAGCATTATTTCCAGAAGGACTATGCACACATTAATGGATTTGTGTCCATTCTGTGGTCAAACAATTTAGAATTTACCTAAGTACTGTGGGGTTGAGAGTCTGACAGAGCCACAGAATTTATTGGTTTCTTGTTTCAAGCTGGGTTGGCTATCATGAGAAAGGGTGGAGGGGAAAGCTGTGTTACAGGTGGCATGGAAAACTGATGACAAGTTGGGAAGTGCAAAGAATTATGATGCCACTGTGCATAGAGAAAGGTGATTGGGGAAAATGGCAAAATGCTGTGAGACATTTCCACTATCCTCTACAAACTCTTCCTGCAAATTCTTTGGTCCTATTATTCTGCTCTGACACAGGATGTATCCCTGTATTAGTTTAAGAAATGTGCTGATGTTTAACTACAGTGATAAGAGATTTTTGGGAAGCTTGTCTGTTTAGCAAATACACAGGTAATCTGAGAGATTTGCATGGGTTCAGAGTCAAGGAAGTGGCCTTTCTCTGCTTATGATGTCATCAAGTAGGAACAAATAATACACTTTGTCTAGTAAGCTGCAAATGCCTGGTTGGAGCTGTGGTCTGGGAAATTTCACGTAGCAGCTTATTTTTATATAGTGCAATACTTGGAGTATTGAGTTATGAATATTTAGGCTTAAATTGGGAGAGAGATATTTTATAAATTGAAAAAAATTTTAAAAATTAAGGACATCTAGGCCTGTCCACAGATATATCATTCCCTTCAAGAGTTATTCTGTAAGATTTTCTTGAAATATTTTGCATAACAGATCCTGATAATTCATATTAATGCAGCAGCATAAAAGAGTTTGATTTAAATTAATTTTTAATTACAAATTAATAGATTTTTAAGGCCAGAAGGGATCATTGTAATATAGGGATGGTCTATATGAGGCCATCAAATTTTAGCCAGTAATTTCTGTCTGAAGACTGATACTTGCACTTAAGCTACAGTGTACTTTTTCTTTCCCTTTCATACAGTCTTGATATAAATCAACCAAGTAATGGAGATGCTGATGCATTCTTTGACCACACATTGCTGACAATGAAACTGGACAATTTCTGGACTCCCAGAGCTAAAAGTACTACAAGCACTAAGTTCCAGAGCATATGGACACATGAATGCTCAACCATGGTAAGTCAAAAAATGCTGAAAGTCTTATTAACAAGCTAAACATTCCTTCTAGAACACATTTCTATCAGGGATCTAGACAATGCAAGAAAAAGAATAAAGCTAGAAGATGCCTTCTTGGGCTTACACTGGAGCTCATGCTGCTAATAAATGGTGTTAATAAATGCAGGGTGTGTCCTATCTACCCACAGTTTGTGGAGATGAATCCACCCTTCCCACTTTACAGGAACCTTCCAAGCAATGCATATCTCCATGGGTAACCATAGTGATGAAACGACTGAAGCAGGAGAGAAGAGTTTTCTCCCTTTTCATCCTCATCTCTCATAGAAGAGGTGTGTTACTCTCTAAATTACTGAATTAGAAGATAACTGTACTTGAGAGTTACATCAAAGAGTGTCAGAGCAGGTCCACTAATGACAATGGCTATCTGGGGGCATATTGTAACTAGGGCATCATGTCAATAATGAGCTAGTTTGAGGTACATTTAACTGACATTTCTGATGACTCTAGTTGAAAATCTATGTCATATAATTGAGCTGTAAGTTGTCTTGTTAAAGTCCTTGTACTCCATGAAAGTGAGCAGAAAGTTCATACTGAAAGGTGCTCTACTAAATGGATTTATAATATATTGTTGTCTTACTGTTCATGTCTTCTGACTGCTATATACTGATTTGATTAATGCTGCTTTTCACCTGCTTTTAAATTACAGGGCAATGATGGATCTGTAGGAATAAGAATTGGGTGACTCTTGTTCAAGAACCTCAGAGAAGGAGCACTACAATTTTATGGATCTCAATCTTGGTAGCTCTTGCTGGCAGGAAGCATTTTTCACCTAAAATATCCTTTGCCCAGTTTCTGTTTATTGCCCTGCTTTCAGGGCTGGTCTTCCAAAGTCAGTGAAAAGTATCCTATTATTTGCAGTGGTTTAAGTCTCAGCTGTGGAATTTGCTGAAGGATTGTCAGTACAAGAAGTATTAAGATTGATTTGCTTGCAAAGCTGTTTGTGAGCTTTGTCTTAGGCTCATCCCCTTCACAAACTCCAGGCCCTGCTCCATTTTGTTGTGCCATGAACTCTGACTCATCCAGCCCATGGAGTGATGTTGAGTACTTTTTAATACTACTTTTTTTCTTGTTTGTCATGCAGCATTATGTGTCATTTTCATCATAATCTTCAAAACCTGTCCTAGCAATGGAATAACTAATTCTTCTTCTTTTTTTCCTTTAATGCAGCTCATTTTTAGATTGACTGTAATTTTCATGGATTATCATTATTTCTAAATGATTCTCTAATGTGAAGGCTTATTGTTACCTCCTTTTCAGAGCTGGAGTGGTTCACAGTGAAGGAGAGGTACAGTGAAATTATGATCAGAGTACCTGCTAAGCTGTGTGTGGGATATGAGAAACTCAAGGCCTGTTTTTGCAGGGACAGGAGGTGATGCCAGTGTGCCTGATTGCTTCTCACAGGGTGGGATTGGAAACCTGTGGCATGCAGAAGGACTCTGCTAGACTAGGCTTGATTTCAACAGCCTTAGCAAGGAGATCACCTAACTTGTCTTCCAGCATTCCCTGCCTGACAGCACTTTCAGCTTCTGTCACAAGTTTGACAAAGTTTCTTACACCCCACAGAGATCTTATTCATGCCTAGAATTTCTTTTTGAGAAATTAATGAGATAGATACGGCCCTGTAGAAAAAACCCACCATGTGAAAGGCAATAGTAATACCAGCAGAAATCATAGAATCATAGAATTGTAGAATGGTCTGGGTTGGAAGGGACCCCAAGGATCACAGAGCTCCAACCCCCCTGCCACAGGCAGGGCCACCAACCTCAGGCCTGGAGCTACACAAGGTTGCCCAGGGCCCCATCCAACCTGGCCTTGAACACCCCCAGGGACGGGGCACCCACCCCCTCTCTGGGCAGCCTGTTCCAGCCCCTCACCACTCTCTCTGTAAAAAACTTCCCCCTAATATCTAATTTAAACCTTCCTTCCTTTAGCTTTAATCCATCCCCCTTGTCCTGTCATTGTCTATCCTTTTAAAAAGTTGAATCCCTCCTGTTTCTCTGCTCCCTTCAGGGACTGGAAGGCTGCAATGAGGTCCCCCCGCAGCCTTCTCTTCTCCAGGCTGAACAAGCCCAGGCTGAAATGCTGAATTCATGTTCAAAAGGCAAAATAAAGGCTAATGTTTGGCATAAGCATAGTAGGAGGGGAACTGTGGATGCACCACAATGCTATAAACAAGACTTTCTCATCCTTTCTACTGCTGCAAACCCTACATTTTAGGAAAATGTAGATTCAGCAGCATTTACAATCTGGGTATTGTGGCTTTGGGTGACATTTCCTCAGTGTTAACTCTGTTTCTTCTGGTGGTCAGGTTAGCTGTTACCTTTGGCCCAGGCAATAGTGCATGCAGTCACTCCCTCATGTGAGCCACTAGGAATGTGAGGGAAGGTGTGTTTGCATATGCCTACTTGTGTGGGTAGAGGGAGGGTGTAGGGGCAGCTGCACTGTCAGTTGACCTCCTCAGTAAACCTGACTTTGGTCAAACTGTGCTTGCATTGCTAGTGCCACATGCTTCCTCAAACTAGAAGCTCTATATGACTGCTTGGGAATGCAGAACAAGCCAGCAGAACACTCAAGAGTCAGGCACTATAATGCAGAGGGAGATGTTTTGAGCTACACTTCTGCCATGCAGCTCCAGCCACATTTTTGTTGTCTTTTCCCTTTCTCAGATTGTGCATTTGGGGTTTTGGTCTTAGAAAATACCCTCAAAGGACACCATCAGCTAAGTTTCTATGCCTTAATCAAAACCAGATGAAGAAAAGTCCCAAAGCCACTTACTACTTCCTTTAATTCTTTGGAAAATTGTTTTGATCATTTATTTAAAATGTGCCTGTGAGTCAAATACAGTGACAGCCCAGGAAAAGAAAAAAGCAGCAGTTGTTTAAACTTCCTTGATAGAGCATTTTGTCCCTGAGCTTGACAGAACCTCCTTCAGGGATAAAAGCTTAGAGGAGGAAAGGATTGGTGTAACACACAGGAACAGGGACCTGAATACACTCTCTGCTTATGCAACATGAATAAAAGACCTCCCTGCTATGGAAACCTCTCAGTGTAAATACGGAGAGGGGAGTAAGTAGGATGATGTCCTTTGATTATCTCTGTCTGCTGTGGACAAAGTAACACACCGTTCTCATGGGGCTTGGCTGGCTTTCTAGGTGGGCTCTTGTCTGCCCATCTCCATAAGCAAGGACTGAGGCTCCTTGGACACTGTTAAACCAGTGGAAATGACGGGCTTCATTACAAAGGGCACAAGCTTACTGGAGACTGCAGTTCCCCTTCTTGCTGTGACTTGCAGTGCTGTAAGGGCAGATTCAACATCGATGAGGATGCAGAGAAGAGTTTTGCCTAGGTTTTGCCTTGACCCTGTTTGACTGTCTAAAGAACATAAGAGGACAAGTTCTTACAGGGTCCTGGAGGCTTAGAGCATCAGGATCATAAAATATGCCTTAGACTCAAGTCATAGTTTCTGCCCAGCAGAAAACCTTTTGGATTTTGTTTAATTATATAACAGGTTAAAAAGTTACCTGGTGGCTTCACAAAGGATATGTAAGCAGAACAAAAAGCGTGCTTTGGTTTATGATCACGCTTGAATAGCACACAGTTTGAGCTGTTGCAGCTTGGATCTGTCAGGGTTTAGTGACACAATATTCCCTATATTTAAATATAGCCAAATGGCTTGAAGTTAGATCACGAATTCCTTCATCCCAAAAATGTGTTAAAAAGTGCTGAAATCTCGCCTTAATGAAGGTTTCATCTCAAGCTGTGTGCTCAGAGGATGCAGCAGCCTCACAGAAATACAGCCTGCACATCCCTCAGTCCTTGTTTTTGTGTGTTTACCTCCTTGACGTCTCGACCAGACACCTCCCATTATAGGGCATCACAGACTGATGGCTGACCCTTGAACTAGATTGTGGATATACATTTCTGGCATGACACATCCCATGAGGTCCTCTGGCCCCTGAGGCAGGCTGAGTGCTAGGCACTCATTCCAATTTCCCAGCAAAAATTTTCAATTTTGCAGAAACAGTGTTTTCTATTGAAAGAATCATTTTGACAGCAACATCCCAAAGAGCCTCACCAGTCAGCTTTATGTGCAGGAAAATGAAGTTAATAACAGGGCAAAGCTCATCTAGCAAACAGGAGGAAGAAATGTAAGCAGTGTGGCTTAGGACGTGCTGCCAAGTATTGATGGTTTGGGATAAGAAACAAATAATAATAATAATAATCTGTTAGCCACAAGTGGAATAGAAAAGCTCTGTTTCTGTAAGGATGTCTCCCAGAGTTGAGACATAAAGCAGAGAAACCTTACAAGTGTCTGTCAAATCAGCTAACAGAAATAAGATGTATGCCCTGATAGCAGCAGCAGACTGTCAGCTATGTGACAGGCTCTGAATAAATTGCTATTTTCTAAAGATTTCTTCAAGAACAGGGACATAAAAGCAAAAGAGAAGAATACAAACAAAAATCCTCCACACAGTCTCCTTATCACTTGTGCCTGATTTTTAAGTGAGAAATACTACCTCTGAATAAATGTACTTATGTGTCTGATCTTTCGTAGAGTCTCTGAATTTATCATCAGATCTTTGCAAGCTGACCAAGCTAAACATCAAAGGCTAGACACTGGTCTTCACCCCAGGACAGGTGTCATTTCTTCTGGGTCATCCACAGCATGGGGGAAGGAACAAACTTGTAACAGACTGAGCCCTGGAAGGAGGAGAAAAGTGACCTAATTTGTGCAGAATTTCTTTTTCACTAGACCTCCCAGGGGCTTGAAAGGATGCATAAATTACAAAGCTGTTGGCTCCCACATGAGGAAATACTGGAAAAACAGCAACATGTGTGATCGTAACTTATGTTCTCCCTGCTCTATTTCTGTAACCAGGCTCTGGCTTAGCCTTTCCATCTTGCCTCTTCTACCTCCTCATGCAGTGGCTCTCCTCTCCTCACCTGCTGCTGCACCTTCCTCAAAGATGTTTCTCAGGCCCAGGCTTCAAACTCCTTGTGCAGTTTCATCCTTTTCTACCAGCTTCTTGTCTTGAAGCCATCAAGCAGCCAATGCATGCCTGAGAACCTGGTCAAACCTCTATTTTCACAGAATCACAAGGTTGGAAAAGACCTTTGAAGATCATCAAGTCCATTTCTTGTCATCACTCATGCTAATCTCCTTGCATCAGCTTTTCCAGGCTCATCCCTCTCATGCACTTCCCAGCCCCAGTCTCCTTGTCCTCCTCTACTCCACCTGCTGACTCCTGGACTGGATGTTGAGCAGTGACATGCAAGGACCAGGAGCTTGTAACACTGGTCATGGAGAATGAGATCCAGAGCAGAGGACCATCTGCCACCTCTCCCAAGATAATTTTCCTCCACTGTTGATTTTTCTTCCAATGTTGGTAGTGTGCAGCTATAGAGCTATCCCATAGCAATTAATTTTGGTATTGGATGCAGTTTAATCACTTCAGCAGAGCTTTCTTCCCAACTTTGTTAGCCTGTCAGTCTAGACAGACTGCCAGAATTATGGGGCAGTAGCTCGAGTGTCCCTACAAAGGGTTCAGTTTGTTCAGGCATCACCAAGTCTTTGCCTTCTGGTCTGGAAAAGCTGTTTTCTTTCCATGATAGCTGAAAAGGGAATTCACAGTGAGCATAACACTGGAAAGTCTCTCTGGTTTAGTCTCTGATGTCCCATCTGTGTCATCCCAGGGCAAATTTTCCTCATTTTCAGGCTGCAGAATTGTCAGGAGGACAAGAAATCCCTCTGCTTCTTTGGCCTTTGTCTCCAAAGCTTATTGTGTTAAGCAGAAGGCATGTTTTGCTCTGCAGCTCTGAGTGCTGGGTATGCTGGCTGTATACAACTTCCTCAATGGCTGGGTTAATCTTTTGGCTTTTGAGTCAGCACGGGGCACAAGCTGAGTGATGATGCCACAGCAGTAATAATCATGACTGTGTTATGTTCCTTGGCATCTAGCCACCAAACTGCTGAGTGCTAGGGCAGCAAATCACTGCCTCACTGGTGCCTCAGTTTCTCCCACTGGGGAACCCTACAGCTGGGAACTGCTGACATGGGCAGCTATGTAAAAATCCTCCCATAACTCACAACAAAGAGGAAATTTAAAGGTATTTTTGTGATCATCTGTGTTTGGTTGTAAATAGGATCTATAATAAAGTAAGATACAGCAGTATCTGGCTCTCTTACCAGTGCTGTGGTACAGTCTGTCCTCACTCTGGCTAATGCCTGTGGAAGTTGTGCACCTGCTGTGAGCATAGATAAAGCACCAGGAACCTCTCCAGTTGGGTGAGATGTGGTTTAGAAAGTAGCTGTATGGTGTGAACCTGTCTTTTGTTCCTAATAGTTTTCAGGTCAAGAACCATCTGTGACTCCAGTTAGAAGGACAAAAGAGGGGGAAAAAAAAAAAGGAGGGGAAACAGGAATGAAAACTGTAAGAATTCTTAAAAATAGTTATCTGACATCCCCTTAATCATATATGTGGTACCAAGTAATGTCTTGCATATACTGTCCCAATGTTTTAGGTTTAATTACAATATTGAAAGTTGCTTTATTTTTCCTTTGTTCATGGGCTCAAAGATACTAGAACTCCTAATGTGAGTGTGAGATCATGGAGTTGTACATCTGGCTGGTGTGTGTGTGTGTTTGTGTGCTGAAGACAGAAAACCATTTGCACAGACAAAACCGATCAGTTACACCTTTATGGCTGTGTTAGCTAATAGTGCATTTGGGTTAAGGGTGTCTGATGATACTGTAGCATAAGTCTTTTCACTCTGACTTCTATTAGGGTTGCTACCCATCCTTAATTTGTAAAATGAATTTCACCACTTGTGTACTTCCTAAGGTTCTGTCTAATTTTGGTTTTCAGTGGTTTTTTGGCGCTGCTGTTTAATCCCTTATTTTATAAGGAGAATCATGACAGGCTGCCCTAACCAGTGATCAGTGGCAAGACTCCTAGTGATTTCAAGTTGCAACAGGATTTAGCTTCATGAATTCAATAACTTTTAGCATGTCTCAGATGTCTGCTAGTGCTATTATTAATCAGTCTGCTGCCAGCTGCTTGGACAATAGCTCCTTGTTCTTCATAGCCTGTTGCTTAATCAAGAAAGTATTGTTGCCTGAGAACTTGGCAAGGGCTTTAAGCCAGATTCAGATTTCATTTACTTCTGTGTGAACTTTGAGAAACGGTGTGGACATTGGTGCTGTTATTCTGGGTTTGCCTCTGTCTGAATGTGATCAGTATAAGGCTCTTTAATTCTTAAATGTTTCTCAAGAGGTTTGTCACATTCACAGGGAGCTTTTACAGCAAGCTCTTTAGTAGTGAAAAAACTCTTTGCTCTGGGCCTGCATGTGGATGTGGATGTGTTTATGCATGTTGCATAGAGCATTAAATCTCACCTTTTTCATTTGCTTGATCCCTCGCAGCCCAACACAATACTAATTACCTTGGAAAATGATTGATGTTTGTGTTAAAGCCAATATGCAGGTGGAATGTGTGTTATAATTTTCCATTCTTTAATTTATCTCCTGTTAACAGCTGATTGCTGCCTCGCACAGGGGACTGTGAAAAGCTTTACCAAAGGAAATATTTGGATACATACAAATTTAAATCACAATTGTGTGATGGAAAGGTCTTTTATTTGGTTCAGCTTTAGGTTTTTTTTTCATTTTTTCCCCCAGATGGTTTGATTGTGTTCTCCTTGGCCAAATTGAGAAGCACTTTTCAGAGAGCTGACAAGTGGGTGGGAAAGGGCTATGAAAGTGCAACCAAGAGAAGAGGTGAATTAAACCTGTACAAACATTTTAACAGACCGTGGTGGAAAATAAAACAAACCTCGTTTATTCCTTCATGTTGGTGAGCAGACAGTGCAGGTCAGATAATATTAAAAAATAAAGTTCATTATGCATACAGGAATGTGTTATTTCTATCTCTAATATCCAGATCAACTCTCTGTTAAATTTTGCTTGTAAGGCTGGGATTTTAGAAGTGGTCAGTGTCACCACCTCACTCTGTTCTTAACAGGAGGAGGAAGAAAGGAGTTAATAGTGCTCCATCTCCTTGGACTGCCAAATTTTGTACAGTCCCCTTCTTATTTTACTCTCTAGCTACCTGTTTTTTGACTTGTCTGTACTCTTTTTCAAGTCTTCTTCTAGAGCCTGTAACTTCTCCTACAATGATCCTTTTATCATACAGGAAAAATAAAGGAAGTGCATAGAAGAATCAGAAATTTTACTCATCAGAAAAATTGGATGCATTGAAGTTCATGCTTCTGGACCTATCAGACGATCCTTAACTGCTCAGATCATGTCTGGTAAGAGGATTTAGCTCTGGTTTTACCAAGCAGGAGTGCAGTCAGGCCTGGGTGATAACACGATATCTTTCTGCTGAGGTAGAGTCTTGACACTACTTTGGCTTCCCCACAAGTAGACCTGGATCTTTCTGTCTGCTTATCAGGTATGTGTTACTTTCTTTGAAGGGTTAGAAGATGAGGGCAGACAGCTAATATTGTGCTTTAAGTGGTTTGCTGTGTTTCAAAACAATCAGTTCTCCAAATTTTCAATGAATAACATAGAATCTCCTTCTTCATTTCTGTCCTTTGAGCAATTGGTCTGAAATTATAGTGGTTCACAGAAAAAAGAATTAGAGGTGACAGGGAGAATGGCTGAAGTGATCCAGAGGTAAAACTTTAAGCCTTATCCCCAGTTCATCCTACTATAAACGGATCATTCAGGCAAAGGAATCAAATATGTTCAAAATCCTTGATGTACCTCATCAGCTCCAGAGGATAGCCAGCCACACCTGCCCAGTGGGCCAGCTAGACTTGAACACACTGTGGATGAAGCAAGTAAGAAAACTCCAGGGCTATCGCTTCCACATCAAAGGCACCTATAATTACTTCATACTACAACAACATTAGAGAATGAATTCAGTATTTCTACCAACAGTGGTGCATGCTATGCTTCAACCATTGGACTGAATCCTGTAAAAGTTCCACAGGAGAAAAGCTCATTAAAATTAATTGCAGTCTTTTTTGATATAAGCATATTTACTGCTCTCTTGTGGTTGCCTTTTTTTTTTTTTTTAAGGGTTTCAATCAGGTTTTCTCATTCTTACTGTAGTTCAGTTTCCAAAACTTTTTGCATAGAGCTGGGGAGTTACATGAGTGTTTCAAACAAGCTTTGCACACCAGCAGAATAATGCAGAATTAAACAACACAACGTTTGTGGATTTAACAGCTAGCCTAATTCACATGCTTGTTCACCAGGCTGGTGGTGTCTACTGTTCATAGAATCATAGAATGGCATGGGTTGGAAGGGACCCCAAGGATCACAGAGCTCCAACCCCCCTGCCACAGGCAGGGCCACCAGCCTCAGGCCTGGATCTACACAAGGTTGCCCAGGGCCCCATCCAACCTGGCCTTGAACACCTCCAGGGATGGGGCATCCACCCCCTCTCTGGGCAGCCTGTTCCAGCCCCTCACCACTCTCTCTGTAAAAAACTTCCCCCTACTATCTAATCTAAACCTTCCTTCCTTTAGTTTTAAACCATTCCCCTTGTCCTGCCATTATCTACCCTTTTAAAAAGCTGAATCCCCTCCTGTTTCTCTGCTCCCTTCAGGGACTGGAAGGCTGCAATGAGGTCCCCCCACAGCCTTCTCTTCTCCAGACTGAACCAGCCCAGTTCCCTCAGCCTCTCTTCGTAGGGCAGGTGCTCCAGCCCTCTGATCATCTTTGTGGCTCCTCTGAACACTCTCCAACAGTTCTACATCTTTCTTGTATTGGGGGCCCCAGCTCTGGACACAGGACTCCAGCTGGGGCCTCACAAGGGCAGAGTAGAGAGGGACAATCCCCTCCCTGTCCCTGCTGGCCACCCCTCTGCTCATGGAGCCCAGGATACCATTGGCCTTGTGAGCTGCCAGAGCACACTGCTGGCTCATGTTAAGTTTCTCATCCACCAGAACCCCCAAGTCCTTCTCAGCAGGGCTGCTCTCCAGGAGCTCTTCTCCCAGTCTGTATCTGTGTCTGGGATTCTTCCGGCCCAAGTGCAACACCTGACACTTGGCAGTGTTGAACCTCATTAGGTTCCCCCGGGCCCATCTCTCCAGCCTGTCAAGATCCCTCTGGATGGCTTCCTTTCCTTCTAGGGTGTCGACCACACCACTCAGCTTGGTGTCATCCGCAAACTTGCTGTTCCAATCTTTCATGTTCAGTTAGTGACACTTTAGGTGCTTTGTTTCCCCATGCTACTTTTGCTTGGTTCTTTTGGGGTGCCTGGGAGAGTTTCAAGGTTGATCATGTGCCTCTTATACATCTGGCCTATGGCTAAGTGAGAATAATTTTTATTTTGGGTAATGTCAATTAGCTCTACTGAAATGGCTCTGGAGGGAACGATGTTTTCAGGAATTTATTGTCCTTACCCCCAAAAAATAAGTTCTGAAATAGTCCCAGCCTCTCAGTTTCATTTTTGTAATGAAGAATTTCAAATGCTATGGGTCAGAATGACATTTGTTTGAAATTTTCAGTTAATGGAAAAAATGGTAAATCTTAAAAATTCTAGATTGAGTAAAAGCCTGAAATAATTTTTTTATTGAGTTTATTCGATTTAACAGTTTGATCACATCACCTGCCTGCAAAATTTCTGTGGCTTTTCCAATTTTAGAGTAATAAAATAGAAGGTATTTTTATTGCTCTGCATTTTAGAAACATTAAAACTAAAGTCTGCCTAATTACTCACAGAACTATTGCTCTCTCTGACTGCACAGGAGTGCAGTGACAGTTCCCTATTGCTTCAGTCTTTAAGCTGAATTTTTCTTTTAGGAATGACATAAGTCACAACCACTTGGCTTGCTTTCTCTCAGATGCATCATGTTATACTTTTTCCTACCTAGGTAATTAATAGCCAGTGTACCCCAGTGAATTTGATTACTGCCAATGACTTTGAGGCTAAAGAGTTTGTACCTCCTGCAGAACAGCCATTGTATTACTCAGTTATGAAAACCAAGTGACTTCAGGAGGATAAGAAGGTGGGTGGGAAACACATTTTCCAACAGATACCAGCTGAAATATTTAAGTGGAACACGTACAGGGTCTCCTGAGAGATGTTTATATTATAGCTATAGGAGGAAAAGCAATAAAGGCATCACTGAGCAGTGTTGAAACGATCCATCACAGAACAGACACGAGGATGTTGGCATACAAGCAGATATCTGTTTCCCACATCTCCTCGTAGAATTCCCAGGGTCCTCTTTCTCTATGCTATTGATTCCTGTGCTGTTTCTTTGATAGATACAGGCATCTCATGATACTCTATCATTGCATGTTTATAACTCTGCCATTTCAGCGTGGCAGAGAGTAATATTAATGATAAGGGTGAAAGGATAGGTAAATGTTTAATTCTCTTGAATGGAATCCAGCTCATGTTTGATAAAATGATGGTCCCTTGATCTATGCCATTTAATCATAGTGGAGAGATATTTCCTAACTTTAATATGCATTAGCTGAATTTCTTCAATTTGTCCCTCCAAACAATAGAAAACTGTTTTTTTAGACCCTGTATGAGTATCAACATGGAATTTAACAATACTGTGCTTATTTCAACGTGCTATTTACCTCTTTTCCTAATCATTCACATCTATGTTCTTCACCAGCTCATTAGCTAGCCACAAGAATGCAAAGCAGTTGTGGAAACTTGCATCTCTATTTTGTTGCTATAAAAAAAAAGGCTCTTTTTTTTTTCCCCCCAAGGCTATGACTGCTAATATGACAAACATTTGCAATCTGTGCTCTGCTGAATTTAAGGCCGGTGAGAAAGTGGTCAAACACCTACCCATGCAGACACTGAACTGCTCAACTTCTGCAGTTGATTATAAGTTTGGGTTTTTTTTCTGGGGAATGAAAGAGTTGAAAACACATTTCTTTACAAACATCTCAGTTCAACAGAACTTAAAACTTAGTATATGCTACCAAAACTATTTGTTCTTTTTTCTTTCTTCCAAAGATCTGATTAATAGGGGATGTAAAAGCATTTGCTACTTTTCACAAGCTTATATGGTATTTTCTTGGTTTTGCTGTTAAAGATATCAAAGCAAACCAGATCCAAAGGGCTTCACACTTTACTATACTTAAGTACTAAACTTCAACAAGAACAATACAGATGATCCATTTGGTAAAAACCCAAATCAAACCAGTAGAGAGGGCAAAGCACTGGAATAGATTACCTAAAGATGTGGTGTTCACATCCATGGAGGCCTTGGTTGGGCAAATATCTGTCACTAATGATGCAAGTATACATGATCCCTCGATGAGAGGGAGAATAGATGATCTTTTGGGGGGCCATGTAGTCACATTCCCCAGTGATCTATGGCAAATATTTCTATTCCTAGCTGTTGAGCACCTCAGGATGCAAACTGCAAAACACAGTGCACTGGGTGCAAAGTCATCTAAAATAATTGAGGGAGTTTTGTGGTTTAAAACCCAGGTGACTAACATATTATTAGAAGCAATTTAGGTCTGTAAGACAAAAATAGGTTTTTCAAATTTCTGCTTCAGCTGCAGCCTATCTGTAGAGGATCTGACCTGAGCCTGGGATATTAACAGTCCCTGCAGCACCTCAGCTGTGACTGCTGTGTGTGCTCCAACCCTTTTCTGCGCTGGTGGTGTGGGACAGTGTTGTGTCAACCTGCCCCCAGAGTCTGCTGTGTACCACATGCAGGGTGCTCCCCCTTACTGTGCATGAGTGGTACCCTCATGTTGTGCTCACCAGCTCAGGCTCAGCACAAGGTAGGCTGTATCTATATAAAACCCAGCCAAAGAAGTGTTGTTTCTGAGTTAAGAGAAACAAAGTGTTTATGTCTGTGAATAGCATAGCAAAAAGAGTGGTAGCTCAAGCCATTGTCAGGCAAAGTGTGAAAGGATTCGGTGCTCTAGATGTTTTTCTGATGAAGAACACAAAAACATAGTGTTTGTGTGTCAGAGTGATACCAAAGATACATGATTTGCAGGTGGCAGAACTAATGCTGCTCCCTCTGGACCACAGGCTGAAGGATCTGGCCATATTTGACTCTTGCTTAATGCTTCCTGCTGGGAGGTTTTGTGTGGAGGAGCTGGCAGGTGTCAGAGAGGCTGATGGGAGAAGGCTGCCTGTTGGAGGGAAGGGAGCATGGGTAGCATGAAGGAATGCTGGTGCTGGGGAGATGGGATTGTACTCTGGGAGAGTACTGTGAGAGGGAGATGTAATAGCAGAGGGAGAAATGGACATCCTCTAGAACTCTTTGTGCTGCAGACTTTGACATGGGATACTCTTCTCATACCTCCCTGAATTAACAGAGTAGGAGCACAAAGATTTTTATATATTTTTTCTTCCCCAACTGGAAGTTCTTCACAGAACTAATACAATTTGTATACTTCTTAAAGGATCAGAGGGACCTCCACCTAACCAGACAGGCACCTAATAACACTGGTACAGTACAACTGCAGTGATTTATTTTCAGCTGTCTCCAACACTGAGAGCTGTGACAATCCAGATCTTACCTGGAAAACATTCCTGCAGGACCAATGGCTGGGCTGTTTGCTAGTGCTGAGCTCCACACTGCTGCTGGTAAACTATTGCCAGCTCCTGAACTGACCAGCTCAAGGCACCGCACTATGGCCATAGTGCAATGACTAGCATCAAGACATATGCTACAAGGTATGTCTCTCACCAAATGAGAACAGCATCAGTTGACTCCTAGGTGGAAAACCACCAATAAGACATCCATTAAATACCTGCATACCTCTCTAAGGCATTCAATTGCATGGCATTAAACTTACTGAAGTTGTTAGAGCAAATACTGTGTACTTGGACAAGAGGAAGAACCATACGCTATTTCCTACTCTGTTGAGAAAATCAAGTAATAATTTAAAATTTTCAGCTTAAAATCTCTTTGACTTGGCAGGAGTTAAGGAAATGATAGATATCAGAGGTTTCTTTTGGGAAAACTGCTCTCAGCTCCTGCAAACACACACTGTTAACTCCTAAAGACACCCAGGGCCTTCACTTGCTTCTTAGATATATAGGGTTACACAGTGCATAATATACTTAAGATACCTTATTTTATCTGTCAGATGGTAAATTTAATTTTAAAATTAACATAATGCAGAAGCATAAAACCTTGACCTCTGTCTCAAAATGTATGATGTCAAAAATCTGATTTTGTGTCTTTTAAGGACGTTGGCTACTTAAACATCTTTATTACCTTGTCTGTACATACTTAAAACTAACATATTAACACATTACTCATTTTACTGTTTTATTATCCCATTAGTAAAACTATAAGCCCTCTCTTATGTTAAAGTCCCACATTTATTTCTGTTATATAAACCCACAGAATTCTTAACAAGATAGGCCATTCAAGAGCTAATTGGTCTTTTATTTGCAGCAAGATTGGGATTTACATAACAGCACTTAATAGCTGGGATTTATCTCCCATTTCAGACTGCTCTATGCAACCAGGTGCCCATCTGGCATTTCTAAACATATTTGTTGTCTGTATCCATCAGGTTTCCAAAGGCCTCTAAAACTGATGGTCTTCTTTCCCAGATTTTCCACTCGTGTCATGCTCACACCTGTATGTTTAAATATTAAGCCTTGCTCAAGCCTCACTGCAAGACATCTCTCATGACAAATTCTTGCCCTTATCATCTACCCAGCTCTTATGTTCACCTGTGTGTGGACTGTGACTAGTTCATGCTGGCACATCTAAGCCAGAAACCCAGAGAGGGAACGAGGCTTCAGCCTTGATAACAAAGTGCCAATCTCAAGTGCACAATTGTCCTGTACCTTAGCCATTGGTACAGGTGAAGAAAAGTAGGAGAGGGGGACTTCAAAGGCCTTTTACATAGTCATCTCTCTCAAGGCAAGTGAAGAAATAAGGATTTTGTTCACTTGCTGCAGGCACCTGCTCATTGGCTAGCTTCGTGAGTTAATGTCCTCCAGAAATCTCCGAGATATTTGTACATGCTTAGAAGATGCTGAGTGTTCATTAAGCTCTCTATGGACATGAGAATGTGAAGCCAGATCATTGAATGCCTGCCAATGTTCAGCTGGTAATATCAGGTTGAGATTTCCTACAGTGTTGTCAACATCCCCCAGTGGGCTGGTGTCACAAACATGCACGGTACTCTCTCTTAGGCCGCTCTTGACTGTTCTTTTCACACTGGGACCAGAATGTAAATCACACTGTGTTTTTCTTTTGTCCTTTATTTTTAACTGAAATTTGGGGCTTTATTACAGCCTCTGATTCCTTTTGTGTCCTATAGAACCTTTGGTGCCTAGGAAGAGAGACAAGTCTGGAGAGCAATACATGCCACCTGCCTTAGGTTAGAAACCTAATAGTTAAGAAACCTTGGAGCCCTAGAACATGTTCTTCAAAGACATGAAACATCCTCTATACCCAGCTGCCTCCAGTTCAGGCTGTCCTCTGAACAGCAAGCATTTCAGATTGGATGGCAGTATCCTAAAAGTTTTCCACAGTGTACCTGGCAGTTCTGCCATGTTATTTAAGGATATCTGTAGCAACAACAGCTTTGATCACGTATAGTAACACATAGAATCATAGAATGGACACATCTCTGTCCTAAGCATGAATACAGGCCTTTCATGGGAAATTGTAGGAAAAAATGGAATTATCTCATAAGACAAATTGATACTGAAGCAAGGCAGCTCAGGGAAATGGAGAACATTTCAAAATTATAAGAAGTTCTGTTAAAAAGTACAATTTTAAATGGTTCTGTTTTATTAAATGTTGTGTATGCTAAGAACAACAAGTCATCTTGCTTTTGAAGTAGAAAAAAAACCCCTGTTTTAAAGCAGCAACAAAAAAATGTAGGACATTCACTTTTTTGATCTGACTGCCTCTGTGGTATGTTTTTGTAGGATTATTATAGCAAAGATTGGATTACTTGTTAGATGAATAACTTTGTATCCAGTGATTTTGTAAACCCATCCATTCATCTTTTGAATAATTACTATGTTTGTAAATAAGCAGCCAGATTAATAAAATATAAATTGGAGGGAAAAACAAGATACATCACAAAGATAAAACAACAAACCCCATATTTATAGTCCCTTTTAAGGAGAGTTTTCTGCGTACAGATTTAATCTTTAATTAAATTTATGTATTTTATTTATAGTTCCTTTTATTATTTTTTCCAGAACATGCTGACACAGGAGTGGTTTTGCTCACAGAATCTATGGTATTGCTCTAATAAATACTATAGCAAAAAAATCCCCTCTGGACTATTTCCCTAAGCGTTAGCGTTTTGAGAGTGCATTTGGGTTTGGCCACCATGAATTCATGCATTGTACATTTGATTGTAAAATCATCATAGTTAAAATATATGGCCTTAATGGGTCTTGAACTGGCACAGAAAAAACAAAGGCAGAGCAAACAAACAAGGAGAGAAATATATGTGTTTTGGCATAGAGCAGAGCTGCAGCCAGCTGCAACAAACTTGTGTTGCCCAGTGACTGAAATGATGTTTCTCATTTTTTTTTTTTGCTTTTTATTTTCTTTTTTGTAATTAACTCTCTCCCTTGCTGGCTGGGGCTGTCTCAGGTTTGGGTCTGGTAAGTCTGCCTTTGCTACTTCTTTTCCACCATCTGGTACAAAAATCCTGAAGTGACACATAGTTTGGGGCTGAGGCAGGGAGACAAAGAGGCTGTGTTGAGGAAGATAAAAAAAAAGAAGTTGCACTTTGTCTCTGAAAATCTAAGTGTGGAGGAAAATATACTGGATTCATAAGCAGTTTTATATGCTGTATGACTATGCTCTATGACTATGGATTAAAGTTGAAGGAAGGAAGGTTTAGATTAGATCTTAGGGGGAAGTTTTTTACAGAGAGAGTGGTGAGAGGCTGGAACAGGCTGCCCAGAGAGGGGGTGGGTGCCCCGTCCCTGGGGGTGTTCAAGGCCAGGTTGGATGGGGCCCTGGGCAACCTTGTGTAGCTCCAGGCCTGAGGTTGGTGGCCCTGCCTGTGGCAGGGGGGTTGGAGCTCTATGATCCTTGGGGTCCCTTCCAAGCCAGGCCATTCTATGATTTATTTAGGAAATGCAGATGAAGAGATAAACAAAGTACCATCTTCAGACTCCATGGAAGGAGGAGTTTCCAGGGGGAGTTTCCCTGTAAGGTGCTAGATGACAACTTGCTGGACAGGAGGTCGATGAGTGTTATAGAATGTGATATATTGGTAGGAGAAAGGTCAGATTTGTGTTTTTTATTAGTGGGATCCATCCCTACTTACAGAAAAAACATTTTGAACCAGTAATATAGAAGACATAAAGAGATAGAACCAATATTATAGAAGAGATAAAGCCATTACAAAGGGTAATGGCTTAACACAAAGGCCTAAATTTTCACAGAGTGATGCTGAGAACAGAAGGGAATTTTTATGAAGGAAGGCACAGATTGCTTGATTTTGGGAGAGTTTATCACAGTCAAATAGAGGTAAGAGGCAGTAAAGAAACTAGTAATGTCTCAGATTGGAAGGAGTCCATGGAGTGTGTTACTAAACTTCCCTTCTTTTCTTCCCAAAAAATACCACTCCCAAAGGACAGTTTTGTAATAGACTCCAAAATCAATGGGGAAACAATACAATTGTGTAGGGCTACAGAAAGAGAGAGAGAATGGAGAGGGTCTCATTCTGTCTTGATAGGATGAATAAATGTTGATTAAACGTTTGTCAAGGTTGTGAGATCAAGACATTCTATAAGCAGGCTTTGAATACAGCAAAAATACCAACACACTTCTTAAACAGGACATCTTAATTCAGGCTTCCCTCTTCTAGGTCATAGCAAAAAATGAGAATTGCTTTGTATAAGCAAAGTTTTGCAGCCAAACAGGATTCTTTCCAAGGCACCAACTTTCTTTTGTCTTCAAGAAAGCAGTTTCTTACCTGCCATTTCAACTGTCTTTAACTCAGTCACCTAGAGTGTCATAGAAAAGTACCTTTATTTACCTTAGCTGACTAAGAGTACAAAAGCTGGTATCATATCCCTGCACTCAATGCCAACAGCTGTGATTTTTCTTTAACAGCAAGAGAGAGAAAAGGGGGAAAAACCAGAAAGTAAACTAGCACTTTCTTATCAATGTGTGTTTCAGGTGACATGAAAGCTGTACAACTGGAATTTAAGGGAGTCTAAGAAAAGGTGATGGATGCTTTAGATATGGTTGATCTTGATATGAGAGGGGTAGATTAGATGGTTTCATGATCTTCCAGGTCACTTCCAGTGAAATATAGCTGCTTACGTGCTTGGAGAGAGTGACAAGGTAGCAACACAGGTGATAGGAGGGCTTGTTTAGATTTTTTATATTTGCTGGCTTGTAATTCTTAATACTAAACATACAAAGTCAGCTGCAATAGTTTCAACAGTACTATATGATACTGTACAAGAACTTTTCAACCGTTCTGAAAATCACAGGGAAGAAAAAATCATAGAATCATAAAGGTTGGAAAAGACCTTCAAGATCATCTAGTCCAACCATCCACCTACCACCATGGCCCTAAGTACCTCATCCAACCTTTCCTTAAATGGTGACTCCACCACCTCCCTGGGCAACCCATTCCAATGCCTGACCACTCTTTCTGAGAGTAAAGCTCTCCTAATTTCTAACCTGAATCTCTCCTGGTGCAACTTGAAGACATTCCCTCTTGTCCTATCACTAGCTATCTGTGAGAAGAGGCCGACCCCCAGCTGACCACAACTTCCTTACAGGTAGCTGTAGAGAAAGAAAATAGTATGTTTCTTGAATCTGAACAGACCTGGGAAGTCATGAAGCAAGCAGTAGGTGGTGGTGCAGTAATTAGAGACAGACATCTGTCTACAGATGTTTTTTTCCAACCTCACTGATGTAATGTCTGAATTTAAGATATTTCACTGACTGTATCTTGGAAGAAAACTTGTGCACTCTGCAAGACAGGGAGGGAATATGGACAGGTTATTAAAAGATGTCAAAGCACAGTTGGGTAATATCAGGATCAAAGTGATAAAAAAAGGTGGAAAAAATCAAGAGGAGCCAGAAAGTGGAGAAGAAAGGGGAAAGATTTAATTCTTAATTCTAAGGGACACGTTTTTGGGCTGGAGGTAGGTTTTGGGACCACTAGGACACAAATCTCTGACCCAGCTGTGTACCATCACTGACTCATCTATCTTCGAAGAAACTATAGTTAACCCCTGGGTTCTTCCAGCAAAGCCCATGTCGCCTGCTAGGATCTGTAGGAGACAGAGAGCATGAAGACACATCACAGAGAAACCCATGAAGAGGAGAACAGGATCCTGTTGAAAAACATTTGGTAGGCTGAACTATATAACTCTGAGGAATGCAACCACATTTTTTCTTAGTCCTCACAGAAGCTGTCTGGTCATTCCTTATTGTGGCATTCCAGGGTCAGGTAGAACCATGCTCTTAATGAATGTGCTCTGTTGGCTATGGGGAACCTGTGCAGTCAGGAAAAGAAAAATTTTAAGAAAAAAATGTTGTTTTGAGGAAAGCAATGAAGGAATAATTCATTTTTGCAATGAGAAAACTAGAGCTGTTGGCAGCCTTTACCTTGCCTTGACTTTTTGTTACTTTCCATGTGTTTTGGTCAAAGTTCATGGAAATTTATATCTATATATACATATATATATACACACATATATATACACATATATATATACATATATATAGATTTTTTTTTTTTGATGGACTGGAATTTTCTCATGGGGAAAAAACATAATTTTGTCAGAAAATGCTATCAGTTCTTGTGGGAAGTATTTATATATTTTTTTCTACATAGTGAGGATTTCATTATGTGTTTTATTGTTATTTAGGAACAATAGCAAAACTTTAAAGTGTTTTCAGTTGAGAGTGCTGGCCTCCCACACTTCCTTTTTAAATCCAAGCTGCCACAGACTAGATCTCTGAAACACTGTGCTTATTCCTTTTTGCCTTATTTAGGTTTAAGAAGCATTTGTCAAGCTGGCAGCTCAATGCTACCTCTTGCTGATGGCAGGTATTGTCTGCAGGTTTGGCTTTCCTGCTATGCACAGTGACCGGTACTGAACCTTCACCCTAATGGTAACTTGACTGACAGTGGTGGAGAAAAAGATCTATACAACTAAATAAAGTATTTGAAAAGAAATACACACAAATCTGGATACTTCAGAAGGGGAAAGAAATAGCAGAACATGCCAGATGTCTGAGGGGATGGTTGGGGTATTGTACAGGTTTACACGAGCAGTGATATAATTTAGTGACTCTCCTGTGATATTCTGCATTATATTTACAATAGAGAGAAAGAGAGAACTGCACCCAACTGTATTAACTAGAACTATTTTTTATTAAAGGTGCTGGTAACAATATTACTCCAACAGCTTGTGCATGCCATCAGAACCTAGAGGTAAAAAAATACAGCACTCTTTGGGTATATTTTACTGTTTTGCAATAATTGGATAGCATGACACCTAATAAAATTTTACATTAGGCAGACACCACCTAGTGTAAATTTCAGTTTTCCAGTCTTACACCTTCTCTTGGCTGGCTCAGTAGACCTGTTCTGCTATTTTCAACAATATGATTTTTGATAAATTCTTATGAAATTCAAACATCTAGAGGGTTTAGGAGTATTTTTCAGTAGGAAAATAATTAGTAACACTACTGAGAATGTGTTTGCTTTAAAGTCAGCAGGAGTTTGTTATCCTTAGCAGGCTTGAAGCAATGATTCAGAGAAACAGTACAAAATGATTTCTTACTACTCTCAGTCTACAAACAGTGAGGTACTTAAATTTATACAAGCAGCTAATATCTCACTGGTAACCCTCCTAAACTTGAGCAAACCCGTAAGTATTTGAAGAAGCAGCCCTCAGTTTGGTTACATCCAACTCATCTGAAATCAGTTAAAATAGGTTCTTGAACTTTTCCTGAAATTTAAAAGTCCCTCTGAATCCTGCATGGAATTTAAGGTGAGTTCTCATTTGAGCTGAAAACGGCTTGGCCTTCCTTAATGAGAATAGCATTTTGTTTTCAAAACAATCATTGTAATGGAAAGCGTGAGGGAGTTTTATCGGGATATGCTTTCTAATAAGCAGCAGTAACACACTGTGATTTCATACTGCATTTCATTGTAGATTCTGAAAGCGCCTCGTGAATGTTTCAGTCCCACATCATTCTGAGTAGAATGGTGGTGTTGTGCTTGTTTTGCAGACAGGAGGCTAAAAAAGAGAGATACTGAGTTGTGAAAATGAAAATATTGAATAGAGTCCACAGTGCTCATGGCTTATTCTCACTCATGAATCTCTTCTCACATATTGTGTCCAGTTCTGGGCTCCCTGGTACAAAAAAGACAGGGATCTTCTGGAGAGAGTCCAGAGGAGGCTATGGAGATGATGAAGGGCCTGGAGCATATCCTGTATGAGGAAAGGCTGAGTGAGCTGGGGCTGTTCAGCCTGGAGAAAAGAAGACTGACGGGGGACCTGATTAATGTTTATCAATATCTGAAGGATGGGATGCAGGGGGAAATGGCCAGCCCCTTCTCAGTGTCTGTGGGGACAGGACAAGGGGCAATGGCTGCAAGTTGGAGCACAGGAAGTTCCGCAGCAACATGGGGAAGAACTTTTCCCCAGTGAGGGTGAGGGAGCCCTGGGACAGGCTGCCCAGGGGGTGTGGAGTCTCCATCTCTGGAGAGATTCCAGCCCCGTCTGGACGCCGCCCTGTGCAATATGAGCTGGGGAGCTGCTTTGGCAGGGGGTTGGACCCGATGATCTCTCGAGGTCCTTTCCAACCCCTACGATTCTGTGATTTATAAGCTGTGTTCCTTTGGATATACATTTATGACTGATCCCTGTGATGAAGATAACTCTACCTTTAATGTGACAAACTATTCCTGGTTAGAAAATGCTTACTCATAGCCTCATACTCTCATTGTTTTAAACAGGACTCAACAAATGCACTTAAAGCCAACCCTGTGCTTTTTGACTCAGGCCCTTCTGGAACACTGGAGATGAAACCTGGGAGACAAATGGATAGGTTTTATTTTCTGAATGGAAACCAACAAAACCCATGTTCATCTGGGCACTGACATTTTCCAGGCAGATTAATGTAAATTTATGCAAAATGCTTATTTAAATATCCATTTTCTATAAGAGGGTAATAAAACCTGAATTTGGATCTCTTGCCTTTTTCTGTTTAAGAGAACAGCCATTCCTAGTGACTTAAATTGATGTGTTTTATGCTAAAAAGCTGATAAATTCTGCATCTGAAATATTTTTGTGCCTGTTTTCAAACTCTGAAACTGTTGCAAGTCAAAGGCTGAACTGAGAATTCTAAACATGAATATATTTTCCTGTTTCACTGTAGTATATGAGACTTTAGAAAGAAAATTATGTATTTGTATATAAATTTGATTTTAATTTTTAATAGACCCTGCTGCAGACTGACCAAGCTTGAGTAAAATATCATGTAATTACACAAAGAATAGATACTGGTTACTTCACAACAATCCTATTCTAAACTTGCACAGTTAATCTGATGAAAAAAATATATAATTAAACCACATCAGATAATT
The DNA here is from genome assembly GCA_020800305.1 of Porphyrio hochstetteri. NCBI lineage: Eukaryota > Metazoa > Chordata > Aves > Gruiformes > Rallidae > Porphyrio > Porphyrio hochstetteri. The sequence continues at coordinate 3,865,349 of CM036908.1, forward strand.
TGGAAATAATTGAATTCAGAGTATTCTTTTCTTCCAGTGAACACTTCAATCAAACTCAGACTTATTATAACTGTCGCTATGCTTGACCAGTATTAAAATTAACAGATGGTTATTGTACCAAAAGAGTATTTCAAGCAAATAATTCCACTTAAAACATTAAAAAAGCACATTTTTCAGTTTATACAGTTGGAGATTGTAGTGGCATGTTTGATTAATGAGCTGTTTTATTGGTGATGCAAATAATGTGTAATGTCATAAGACCCATATGTTGTAGATTAGAGAGGTATTAAACTTACCTTGGCACAAAGTAAAAAATCTAAAATATCCCTCCGGTAAAATACATCATTCTAGAGGAAAAAGACATGTTGGCATGGCTTGTATTTATGCTTTTGATAAATTACATGTCATCTTCACTTAGTTTTAGTATCCAAAAAATCTATTCTTTTTCATACTTCTGCTTGTCTTTATTTGTCAGGATCCTCCTTCAAACCGTGCTTGCAATGGTCAGCAACTGTGTGTGAACCCAGACTGTGTGTTACCTGCCACTTATAAACAAAGACATGGAGGAAGATGACAGTGTCTAAATACCAAGATTATTTTACGAGTAATTATTGCCATTTACCTAGTATGCTGCGAAGTACAATGGAATGAAGAAGGCACCTACATGCAGGAAGTGCTCTGAGAAGGATCCACAAAATCCCAAGCCACACACCACCAAAAATTCACCTGGTTCCACATTGCATGGAAAGCCTGAACCACAGGTCAGTGTCTATTTAAACATTCATTCAGATTCTGAGACTTCTGGATAAAGTTTACTTGGGAAATGATGGACTGACTGATGGATCTGGCTAAAAAACTCTAACTAAATGCATAACTAGATGAAAATCAGTGATTTAGGTTGAATTTTACTTTGAGAATTTTGAATCCCATTGACACTGAATGGTAGACTGGGACAGTGTGTTAGAGCTTTGTGTGCACTGCAGTGCAATGAAACCGACAAGTTTCATGTTATTCCCTCCAGGTCTATACCTGACCCAGAGCAAAATCTGACTCTCAGAAGTATTTGTGTCACTTCTGAATGAAGAGGAAGCACATTAAATATTTTAAGTCTATATCATCAGCATTTTTTTATACTTATGTTAATCTCTGGTATTGTGATCATGAAAAAGAGCCCTGAGAGTTTTGATCCAATGACAGTGGTCTTTCTTTGAGAGCATGAAAACTGTACCAAAATTTAACCTGTAGCTTCAGATAAAAATGAAGCCTTTGCTAAAGGCACCACAACTTATCCCACAGAGAAAAAGATAATGTCCACTTTTCCATCCTGGTCTGCAACGTCCAAAGGAGGCAATCCCTTCAGAGTCTGTAGGTGAGATGATGCTCTTGTGTCTCTGAGGTTCCCTTCGATGCTCTGTGACAGTAGCTTTGTTAGCGGTCGCAGTCGCGAAGAACTTATCTACACAGAGCAGATAAGCAGGCACTTCTTTATCCCAGCGCTGGGGAACACGGGGGATGGCTCCACTAAAGACCTGTTACACAGAATCACAGAATCACAGGGGTTGGAAGGGACCTCGAGAGATCATCGGGTCCAACCCCCCTGCCAAAGCAGCTCCCCAGCTCATATTGCACAGGGCGGCGTCCAGACGGGGCTGGAATCTCTCCAGAGATGGAGACTCCACACCCCCTGGGCAGCCTGTCCCAGGGCTCCCTCACCCTCACTGGGGAGAAGTTCTGCACCATGTTGGTGCAGAACTTCCTATGCTCCAACTCGCAGCCACTGCCCCTTGTCCTGTCCCCACAGACACTGAAAAGGGGCTGGCCATTTCCCCTGCATCCCATACTTAAGATATTGATAAACATTAATAAGGTCCCCCCTGAGTCTTCTTCTCTCCAGGCTGAACAGCCCCAGCTCACTCAGCCTTTCCTCACAGGGGAGATGCTCCAGGCCCTTCATCATCCCCGTAGCCTCCTCTGGACTCTCTCCAGGAGATCCCTGGCTGTTTTATCCCAGGGAGCCCAGAACTGGACACAACACTCCAGGTGGGGCCTGACCAGGGCAGAGTAGAGGGGGAGGATCACCTCCTGTGACCTGCTGGCCACACTCCTCCTGATGCATCCCAGGATCCCATTGGCTCTCTTAGCCGCCAGGGCCCACTGCTGGCTCATGGCCACCCTGTCATCAACCAGGACCTTTGACACAAGGTCCATAACCAGTGCCCATTGTTTTAATTCAGAGTCCATAACAATTTTCCATAGTGATAAAGGCACACACCGTCTTAGTTACTTATTTCTAAGGGCCTAAACGTGCTTTATGTTCTCACAGCTGCTATAACTCCTTTAAAATCAAAATCATATCCTAAACTAAAATGAAAATAACCTAGAAGTTAAGCTATTTTATTAGGGTGACTGTAACAGCTTCTCCCAAGATCCACCAGCAATAGCTGTCCTGTGCTCTTGCTCTTCTAGGCAAAGAAATTGTTGGGTGGTACAACCTTGGTTCCTTAAATTTTCTTCCCTCCAGGAGCATTGGTTCCACTGCTCTTTACAAGACGCATTCCTCTGGAAATGATCATCTTTCAAACACACACAAACACACACGTGCTGCCCTGTAGTATAGGAGGTTGCTTGAAGGAAATCAGTGGGTCTGTTTGAGAGATTAAGAAAGTGTCTAAGTGTTGACAGGATTCGGATGCTAGTCACCACAAGAGGATGTTAAAATACCAAGGCGGTGGTGGTGAATAGAGAGAAAAAGGGCTTCATAACCAGGCATCCTGTTCTCATGCAAATGTGCATAAAAAAAAAATTTAAAAAGAAGATATATACTAAAAATGTATTTCATTATAAGCACACCTTACTTGCTAGGATGTCTCATCATTTTCCAGAGGATCTAGCCATGCATTAAGCACAGTATTAGTTTTCTTATCTTGGTAGCATTGTGACAATTTAAAAAAAACTTCTCATAACTAATGTAGCTTCCATACTTTACAGAGTGATCATGTCGAAAGAATAGACGACAGATTTGAAATATTTATGTAAATTTACCTAGGGTCCTATTTAAATGCACATTTTTCAGACTTACAGTCAAAAGAAAGAAAACATTCTTAACCAACCCTTAGTGATTACCAATGAAGCTATAGCTACCTGCCTACATTAAACCTGGCACAATAGGCTATAAAAACCTCATTACACATCCAAGCTGTCTCTGTATCAGCACTAAATGCAATTCCATACACATTCTATAAATTATACACTTATAAGTTACTCATTTATAATAGCTGCTGGGTAATGGCTACAGTGAAAAACTTAGCTTTTTTGATGTTGTTTTTGCTTATCTGTGCATGCGGACATCCCAAACTGCCTGTTAATGGAAGGAAAAATCAAAATCAAAATAAAAAAAGAGTCAAAATCATACTCCTGATACACCCCCTTTTTGTTATTAACTCTCCAATAATTAACTATGCCTCAAATTGGAAATTTATAGTGGTGATCATGAGTTAGCATTGAATGGTTATTGGTAGGTTGACAATTAGATTAGATCTTAGGGGGAAGTTTTTTCCAGAGAGAGTGGTGAGGGGCTGGAACAGGCTGCCCAGAGAGGGGGTGGGTGCCCCATCCCTGGGGGAGTTCAAGGCCAGGTTGGATGGGGCCCTGGGCAACCTTGTGTAGCTCCAGGCCTGGAGGTTGGTGGCCCTGCCTGTGGCAGGGGGGCTGGAACTCTGTGACCCTTGGGGTCCCTTCCAACCCAGGCCATTCTATGATTCTATGATTCTATGAATGTAATGCTCAGAAATCCAGTTACAGTAGCTCAGAAAGGCAAAAGACATTATACTGCTGGTTTTTTCTTCATGAGGAATTACAACATGCATCTAGCTCTTTGGAGACATTAGGATCAGGGTTCCCTGACAACAAGTTAGACAGGTTAGCAAGCACATTAATCTTTGCCTTATCTGGAAGATATGGTCCGGTATGGTTTGGTGTCCTTTATCTAGATCCTCTGGTCCACCAGTAGAAGAATTCAGTTTTCCAAACGATCCATCTGCCAGATAGAGATGATGTGCAGAAACAAACTTCATAACCCGTAGAAGGTTATAAAGCAGGTATGTTTATTGCAGTGCTGTCTGCAAGGGGTTTGCTCCCACACCATAGGGACAAACAGACAGGTATGTATTGCACTTACTCATGTATATTCATAAAGTTTATCATACATATTCATTCCATTCCAAGAAATGGGTTGGGCTATTACAATTGGTTTCAGGGACTCATTATCATAAGTCTTCTCCTACTGGTGCTTTCGAAAGCCAGCTGAACTGGTTCTTCTCTGAACAGTTATCCTTGCAGATGATGAAGTTCCATTTTTCCTGTTTTATCACTTACAAGTATCCTTAGTTTACACAACAAATGTTGGTTCCTGTTATCTAAAATGTTATGTTTTTTCACATAGCAAGCTAATCTTGCATGTTGAGACAGTTTTCCACATAGCAAGCTAATCTTGTTTGTTGAGAGTAGGTTTTAACCTATATCAGAGACACTGATAACATCACACTTTGTGAGCAGACTCTAGTATATGCCATTGCCACCTCTTCATTGCTCTAATTGTATTTGATTCTTTTATATGATATGCTGGCTTTGAAAAATGCTTGTTCTATCCCTCTAAACCGTTAGAGCATGCCTCTGTGACACATCTCAGCTGTTCCAATGCAGCTACACATGAGGCTGTAGACCCAATCACTGAAATAATCGAAGACCTGTGACTGCTGGGCAGGGAGAGGGAAGAACTCAGGTGAATATACAATTGTGAACCTGAGTTCACCACCACAGGAATGCAGACTGACCTGCTGCTTCTGCTCTGCCTTTTGAATGTGAACGTGATACTTCTGTTTCATCAGGGAATTGTGGATGGGCAAGTCTCTTTCTGTTCAATACATTTCATGGGCAGTTACAGCAATCTTAGCATTAGCATAGGAATACATATATGTAGAATTCAGTATAGAATCATGTAGCCATGCAGTGCTTTGGGCTGGAAGGGACCTTTAAAGATCACCTAGTTCCTACCCCCCTGTCATGGGTAGGAATATCTTTCACATCACAGACAGATTTTTCTTCTTTACTTTCTGAAGGTCTGTTATTTTTTTAAATTTATTTTTCTTAAACATGTCACAGCTCTGTAGAATCTGAGAATTTGTGATCCATAAATAATTTTAGTATGAGTCATTTCCTAGAATGACCTTTTTTTTCCCCCTCACAAATATAAGGAGAAGGGAAATCAAATTTGTATTTGAACCTTTTGACTTGGAAATTAGCTTAAAAAAGTTATAGTTATGCTCTAGAAAAAACCAGAAACATGCAGTGTGATCTATGTCTCTGGCTTTTCAATAAATAAATACATAAAGTGTTCAGAGAGAAAACACACAACAAACCAACAAGACATCCAAATTAGAAAGATTTTTTCCAAACAGATCAAAAGGTGACCTCCAGTTAGAATTAGAAACTGCTGGAAATAGCAAGCTGTTCATTTGACCCTAGTGTCTACTGATAATGAACTGCAACTTTTGGAAACATGCCCCAGTATTCATTGCACCATTCATGTAAAACCTGAGATGACTTATCAAGGGCTATATTTATCTGAGTTATTCCCCACTTGTGATCACGTATCTTTAAGTAATGTTTTCTGGATTTTATAGTTATCATATAGCTGGAGGGTTGTTGAAAGAGCAGGCTGGTGTTCAGATCCAGGACTACCCTGGTCAGACCTTTACAGTTTGACGTTTGCACTGTAAAATCCAGATGCTTTGCTTTTATTATACAATTTATATTGGACATTTACTGCACACTCTCCACTCCCACTTTTATGTTCATATTGAGAATGACTATTTTTGCTTTAAATGTATCCAGCTACACAGACTCTAGTTATTGTCTCAGCTCTCTTTATTGGTGCATTCAAGCACTCCCTCTTGCAAACATTCTCTTTTGCAACCTCCCTTTGAATTACATCTCTCCATCCCAATCATTTGCACTCATTTTCTAGAAAAAAAAATTAGTTAATTCTTTCCTAGTAAGTACCAGTAGCTTAAAATATAATTTCCTACCCCCCCTGCTCTGTGTGTGTGGTGGTGGCTGGGGGAGGGGGTAATATATTAATTTTTTAAGGCGCTTTTTGTGAAAACAATGAATTTTTGTAGTTCCTCTACTGGCCATTCTTTGTGTTTCTCAAGTCATTGATTAAGAGGCTGGGGACAACTGACTGAAAAACAAATTCAGCAGCTCTCCACTCTATACAGACTGCCACAGCATTACAGCAATAGTAAGTAACTCTGATATCAGTTCTGTTCAAGAGCAATGAGAATATATTTGCACCGTGACTCCTGTTCTATAATTTTATCCCATAGGAATATAATAAAAGATTTTTTTATAAGTGAACCAGAATATTTAAAAGCACATGTTTTCATAAGCTTTGTTCCATATTATACTAAAACACATGATCATTTTTGTGCATGATTTTTCTAATATTCAGAGTGTAACACAGCCATTCTCTCCTTTGGGTAGGAAAATACCTCTGTGAGGCTTCCACTCCCCTCCTATCCCTATTAGCTCTATCTGCTATTGTTTATGGTTAGTGAAGCCTCATGAAACATGTAAAATACCCATTTTAACTAATGAAACCGAGGCCTGGATAGGTTATGTGCCTGTATTTCACTGTAACAGTGAAGGTGAGAATCGAACAATCCTTGTTCACCAGTCCTCTCTATATTACCAACATTCTTACCCACACCCAAGTAGAACTTGATATAGGGGACATTTTGTCCCAAAGTAGCTCAAATGATTGATGTGAAACAGAAGCCAATTTCTGAACCTTTGTGGTAAGAAATTTAAGATTTCAATTTTTCTTGTCTTATTCCCGGGTTTAGGATTAATATTTTATCAATTTTAATAACTATGTTGCTTTTTATGAAAAGAATGATTTGAGATGGACATGGTGGATGTGATTCAAAAGATGCTGAGAAAACCTAAAGACTAGAGTGATGATTTGTTGTGGTTGTGCTTAAGTTAGTTTTTTGTAAGAACCTTATCCTATGAGTTTTCCCTAAAGTGGTAGATTTAGATTGTAGGCAGATGAAATATTTTACTTGTAAAATCCAGGAATGATTAAGTTTGTTAAGTGGTGTAAATCTGTTACAATATTCAGCTTTAGTGAAGCGTATGTTTATTTGCATCTGCTGAGGGTTTGCCTAGTTAACTCTCCAGGCATGATTAAGAAGTACTTTTAGGGGTTTCAGGATCTTTGTTTAGGAATTTTATTTGGGAACCGACTGAACTGAAGCTTTGGTAGTGGCACTGAGAATATTTTAAGCTCAGGTTGCAATGCAGTCTAGGATTTTAAATGTCAAAAGCTACCTGTTGATACTTCTTTGATGATCCTGATGAAGTGAGGTGGTTGATCCTAGGTCAGTTCTTATGAACAAGCATGTATTTCAAGCCATGGGATCATCATTATAGTTTGATAACATGGTACCTGTGCAGAACATGTGATTTTGTTAGAAAGGAGGCCAAATTTGACCTGTCTACAGGTTCTCCAAATCTGACTATCCCAAAGTAAAAAAAAAAACCTACTCAAAAAGTTAAGACTTCACAGGGTTGGCAAGCAACTTGTAAAACATTATCTTTTTGCTGAGAATAAACAGACTCAGTGAACCTCTGCCTAAGAGCTCCTTTGTTGAGCAGTGAGCTACAGTCATCTTTACAGCACTTCACCAGATACTGATAAAGTGAGTTAAAAAGGGAGTGCTGCTGGTGAAAGGAAGTAGCTTCTTCTGTAAGAACGTAACACCATAATACACTCTGGAACTGGGGGCATGCATAGAAGGTGGGGGGTTTATCACTGTCTGCTCACCACCTTGTTATGCAGCAGGTGCTCCCTGGGTGATTATTACTACTCTCTGATAGTCACAGCATAGAGAGTTAAGTGAAGTTTTGATCTGGCTGAGTACAGCCACTGCTACGTTCCCAGAATAAACCTGTGTGAATTGCATTTGCTGTAGTAAAGCAAAATATTTGATTAGATTTGCCTCCTAATTCCTGCTCCTCACTGTGCACTGGGCCTGTAAAGTGCTCGCAGTAAAGAGCCTGTGAGTAGTGATTACTCACAGGTGAATTACACAATTAAAGGAGATGCCCAAATTAGGCATTTGAACTCTCGGTGTTATGAGCTTAATCTTCTATGAATATCCTTCTGAAGCATCCCTGATTACCTTGTGTGCAGCCTGTATGAAGGTTAGGAAGCTAATTCAGATATTTAAATTAGATACCAAAAATATGGAGAGTAACTGTCCCTCTAGTAAAGGTGTTTGTTTACAATATGGTTTTAATTGTGTTGACAGTAGTGGAGGTGCTGCCTTACTTCCTTCGAGTACCCCATGCACATAATGAAATTACAGCAGAGTAACTAACTCATGATGTCTGTGGATTAAATCCCATAAAATAGCCTGGGCAGAACATGTTAGTTTCACCAGAGCCTGTAGCTTTAGTGCATGACTCAGACCTGATGGTATCATGCCCCTGTAACCAACAGCCCATCCAGCTGCAGTCGTTCAGAGTCCCACAAGCAGTGCACAAGCCATTCTGAATCCATTGCTGAGCAGTAAGCAGCAGTTGTTAGACTTGTAATTATTTGGAAATGTAAAATACCTAGCTCATGCCTGTCTTCAGCAGAGAATGTTTTCTTAAGGGGATTTAGGATTGGTTTGCACCTTTGACTTCCTTTGTCTAATTGCTTGGTAGGAGCAGTCTGACTGAATATTCTAGCTTGCATTAACAAATATGTTTTTGGCCTGGCCTTCATATTTCATGCATATTAGCAATTCATAAATACGTTAGGAAATTCTCCAGACTATTCCTTTCCCTGAATACAGACCTATGAAAAATGCTTCCTCAAATAAAATCTTAGTGGCAAAGTAGTTCAAAAAGTACCACCTTGCGTGCCATATGTCTTAGAAATAAATAATTTCTTCTTTCCCCCCCCTTGTTCTCTCTTCCTTCCTTACTTTCTTTCCCTCTTACTCCATTTAAAGGCAATGTAACATCACCACAAAGGAAACTTTTTCTTTTCTGCATCATAAATCATTAATTTCCCTCCTATAACACCCAGCCCATCCCATTTGGGAGGCCTTCCACATTTGCCATTTGTGTGAAAATCTCAACTGTATTTTTGCATGCCACATTGATTTATCTTTTGCTAACAAAACACCTTGTATGGAAAAGCTGCTGCTTTCCCATTCAGTCTTTGATGAAATATTTGGGTGCTCTATAAATCACATCTAGGATATGAGCACAGAGAAAGATAAAGTTAAGAGGAAAGAAGGACTTTTTACATTAAAAAATTACACGTGTATGATCAAAAAAACCCCCTAGTCTCACCCTTACCTTCCAGTATTGATGAAACATTGCTTTTTGGGGCTATAAGAGGCTAGACCAGTAGGATATTCTCTCATAGTTTCCCCCTTTCCACTCCAACTTATGGAACCTCTCACATAAGATGTCAAGCAGTTGAGTTCAGGGTGAAAAATTACGTATAAAATTTCACATGCACTAGAACACCCATCACATTCCCTCCCTTTTGTGTTGGTAAGGAACAAAGCCTGAAAGCAAAAGACAAGGAGCCCAAAGAGCTGACAGCAATTCCAAAGTTTTCTCAGTCAGTCAGTGGGATCAGGTGCAAAGCATTAGGCCTCTGCAACTGTGGTCTTCTGTAAGGTGGATTTGATAGTGCTACCTGGCAGAAGTGATGTGTGATTTCAGAAATAAAGCAATCAGAACACATTTTAGGTCTCATAGATTAATTTAAAGCACAGATGAGGCTGCAAGGCCCACTGTTTCTTCCTGGTTATCTTAGTTCCCCAAATATGAGATAGTTTGCAAAACCTATATCTAGCCTGAAAATAATTAGAATCTTTATACCCTCGAGGAGGGGAAAGAGTACAAGGACTAAAGGTCACTAACTAGGCATGAGACTCAGTTAGGATGAAGCTCTTTAATCCAACTGCTGAGGATGAAGTGCTTGCAGAGGATGAAGTGCTTGCAGATCATGGGGAGAAGCCAAGTTCAATTCCTATCTCTGTCAGAGCTTATTTGATTCTTCATTTTACATTAACTAAATACTTCCATGCACCTAGTCCTAGGTTTAGATAACTTTATCATGCAAACCTGGGATGCCATTGGCTGGCAGAATATTTAGCCTTGAGTCAGTAGTTCAGTGTCCCAATTCATTGCATAGGGAAAGCAAAACACCTAAGAGCAGGACTGACAAATCATACAGGAGCTGTTTAGAAATGCTTAGGAGAGAATCCCTGCCTCATAAAGAAGAATTACTGGGAGCTGGAAAATACCTACTAAAGTCTAGGCTAGCTCAATTCTTTCCTCAAAAGAGACAAAATGGCATATGTTCTTTCCATTAGCCACCTTAATCTTTGTATTCCAGAATTTTTATTTCCCTTTCCTCTTTTCCAATGAATAACTAAGGACCTAGCAGGATAGGAAAGACTGAGGGAGGTTGACCTGGCACACGAGTTATAAGTCAGTGGTACCTTATTTCCTAAGGAATGTAGAAAAACGTTTTTTTCTGATCTTCCCCATTAACATCTTAATTTCCCAATACAATTCTAAGGGAATTAGATTAATCACTCTTGCCAGTCTGCCAATTTTAATTGGAAACAATGACTGCCTGTGAATAATAATTTTTTTTCATTCGTTTGCAGCTCCATATGTCTCTAGAATAAACTACCACTTGCTTTGCCTGCATTTAAAGCTTACAAGAGGTTTCATTTCAAGTCTTTGACTCAAACTGGGTAGAAAATGGGATTTGGAATACAGGTCTTTGGCTGCCCTAAATGGTGGATCTTTTTATTCAAACATGCTGAAACCATCTCTCAAGTACTTTAGTCTGTGGCTGTTCTGGACAAGATATTACCAAGGTGAAACAGGCAGGCAACCTGTGTCTTGGAAATCCCAGTAGAATGTATGAATTTGGATCTGGGGACAGCTCTCAGGAAGGATGGATTTATAGCAGATATGAGGAGATCGTGGATACAAGGACAGCAGTCAGTTCAGTCTTGGAAACTTCAAGGCCTTTCTCTCAAGAGAAAAATGCAGAGTATCAAGCATGCTCTTGTACCTTCCAAATTTTTTGGCTCTCTATCTTGGTCTCATTATACAACTGACCTCTTTTACCCACTCCTGCAGAGTCCTTCCACCCCTCACATGTTTCCCTTCAGTACCCATCTGCTTTTACTTTTTTTCTCCATATAGCTTCTCCTGTGCCCAGCTATGTTCCACCTCCAGTTGCCAGCAGGAGAAAAAGCAACTTGGGGCAAGCTTGTTGATTGCCAGACTCCTGTATTGTTATCTATCTTTCTCTTATCTTTGGCTTCTCTATTTTAAAAAGGGTATTTTTTAAGAAAAGCATATCTATTATTCAGTACTTGCAAAGTATACAGCAGAAGGGAAGATAATTTACATTTAATTTTATGTAAAGTAAATAATTTCATAATTTTAGTCACATCTAACAAGATGTGTATGGGGAAGCACATACATTCCCCCTTCTCCTTTGGAAACAAATTCTTCTTGTCCCAAACTCTTCTGAAACAATAACAATCCTGGTCCTTAGGTATCACCAAATAAAATATATGTAATATATATCACCAAATAAAATATACAAAATATATTTAATATCATCAGCACAATTTTTCAGTCCCATTCTTGGGCATTAGGGGTACTAGAATATGATCTTCAACCTGTGGAGACCGGCAGAGCTAGGCCACCGGCAGAGCTAGGCCGCTGGCAGAGCTAGGCCGGCGGCAGGCCCGCTGTCTTCCCCAACATCAACCTTCCTTTTTCCACACTCCAAAATCTGTGGACACAGAAAAGCAGTTACATGGTAACAGTTACTATTGCCAGGTAACTAAATGCATTATCTTCTGCTTTGAAATTCTTCCTTTATCTTTAAAGCCGAAAGGTCTGCACACTAACAAGAAAAAAATACATCAGCGCTTGAAGCAAGGGAGTTGCGAGTATTCCAAGCAATCATTAGATCATTATTCCTACCTGCAACTTGTCATCCCTATAACCTATTGTATTAATAAAGCCCCAGAATGCTCGTTGGCACTGACAGACAGGGCAATGCACTGCATGTTTTATGAACTATGCAGGCAGTTCCCTCTGATTGCTAGAGAGACGCAAATTCATACCATTTCCTATCAAGAACCTGCTTCTTAATCATAAGTTAACATCCATTCAAATTAAAAATGTGTAACTCTCTTCACAAAGAGAATGAAAGAGTCTTACAGATTCTAAGAGTTTGATTTATTGTAACATGACAATATTGGGAGCATTAAATTTTAATATAAGTGCTGTCACGTTTAATCATAAGTTAAGTATAATTCTTACACCGCAGAGCTCAGAAATTACTTCATTTTTAAAAGGAAATTTATTGCACTGTATAGGCAAGTGTGTAATTCCTTCTTTCAGAGAACCTGTGGATTATCTGCTTTTAGGAGAGGCTGAACTTGTGATTCATATTTGCTCTGTCGGGTTTTTTTTTGCATAAATAATGTCTCATTTATTTCTCCTTTCAGTTTTTAGCAGTAGGGAACTGGATGCATGTCTTAGTGGTAATAATTAGAAATAGAAAACTAATTCATGCAACAAAACATAAAAAACCAGATCTCCATCAAAGGAAAATGTATTTTTCTCATTAAAATAATCAAAACTGTTCCCTCTTTTCTGTTAATGTCCCTGTATTCTACCCATGGTGTCTATATCCACTGCTAACAATTTTATTTGTAGACGGCAGCGATCTCTGGGCTTCAAAAGAGTTCCTGTTTTCATGCTGCTAGTTTGGTAAAAACGCACAGATTTCTTTCACAAAGATCAAGCTATCTCACTAGACATGATCATCAAAGGATGATAGGGAGCAACATTATTATCATGTTTCAACAGATGGGGAATGGAGATATCATTTGAGTAAATTATTCATCAAGGTCTCTGCTGGGTCTTTTGTCCGTCATACAAGAGGCATCATATTGGAAAGGTAGCTACAAGTCCAAGTAACTCTACTTGAATTCACCCTGTAGAGGCTACTTATGTATGAGTAATAACGATCTAATTAGGAGCTAACATTTTCTTTAAGATAGAGCATGCTTCCATTAGGAAGCAGACAAACCACTTAGAGGAATTAAGCTGTTCTTGCTTTACCTGCCACTTGCAGAGACTAAGCTGCAGTCCGGTCCAGGAAAACAGAAAGCTCACTTCTCCTTTGTAATTAGGTTTATAGGGTATCAGTTTCCTATATCTGCAGCAGTTGTCCAATCTATTGTGTTTCTTCAGAGAAAGAGATTAATCAAAATCATCAAAAGAGATTAATAAAGTGCCAGACCTTCAGCTGCCCAGTTAAAAACCAGAAGAAGGAGCTGGGACCTTTGTTATGATAAAGGAAAAGCTTAAGGAAGACCCTGACTCAAGGGAAAAATATCTTAAGGAAGGAAAATGTCAGAGAGATTGTGATGGATGCAGAGAGAAAAATAAAACAGATTTACTGGGAAAGAAACAACAGGGCTACCAGAACAAGGGCAGATCTCAGGATGTCTGGATAAGCTGCAGTGATGCAACAGATCAGCTACTGCACAGAGAAAAAGCTCAAGTAAATCTTTTACTAGAATTAAACCAGACCCACTAGAAAGATTTACACCTGACATTTAAGCTTGTCAGCTTGCAGTTTCTAATGGTGGAGATACCAGCTGGACCCAATTCCATGTAAATCATTGATTCTGAAAATATTGTCTGACAATGTTTTCAGTTTTGGGGTTTTTTTTCTGGTGAGTGTGTTGTTTGTGCATTACTTTTGTTTCAGTGGCACCACGTGTTCTGAGTGGATAGACTTTCAGTGAAATCTCACTGGCTTTATGGGAGTACAGTATGTTGCATAGGATCCTCTACTCTCATGGTATTTACACATTCTCATATCTTATTTCATGTTTTCCTAGAGCTGACATTGTTCAGTCTCCCAGTTTCTTTGCCCTGAGAGTATTTCAGAGAATGAGGAATTTCAAGAGATTGCTTTAACTTTGCAAAAATCTGCTTTCAGAGAGCTAAATTTGTTCTGGTTGTACTGAATGCTGAGAAATGTTTTGTTTTATTTTATTTTAAAGCCAGATATTTAAATATGCAGAATCCCCAGATTGGGATGACCTTGAGAAGGGCTAGAAATGGATTTTGGTTCTACAAGGCCAAAGTTTTCCTACCTAGGTGAAAGACTGCGTTTTTAGCACCTCAATGTACTGTTACAGACAATCCTGTGGACTCAGGTAAGTGCTGTTCTAACCTTATCTACTTTGCCAGTCTTCATAAAGGTAACTTTTGGTACACTTCGGAGTGTTTGATTGACCTAAAGAAAGCATTGAACGTGCTACTACTTATCAATTAGAGAAGATTTTTAGAATATACAGAATTTAGAGTCCCAGAGTAGTAAAACAAAAATGAAGCATACACATATTCTAAGAATCCATAGTTGTTTTCCCTGGAAGAATTTATTTATATCCAAAGTCCTGCTGTGCAGCTTCATTCCTTTCTGAATGAGCTGAATATCTAGGTACTTATCTTCCCTTTAAAGCTACTTTAGACTCACAGGTCCATGTGAATCCCCATTGGATAGATGACACTTAATACACCTTGGAAGAGCCTTAAGCATTTGCTGCACTGAGATTATGCTCTGAAAAAAATATATTAAAAGAAACAATCAAAAAGCCTAATGTACCTTCAGATCTCTGGGTTACTTAGTTCTTCTTCCCAAGTTGCCTGTTCCCTGCTCTCTTAGCCTCACCCTGAGGTTGCTAAGTACTCTGTTCTCATAAGTTAACTCCACTCTACAATTTTTAAAAGGATCTGGGCAATATAAATCGATTTCCACTTTCCTTTTCCTTTTCAGTTTCCTTTGCAGGGCTGTATTAGAGAACATACAAGCACACAGCTAAATAGGCAGATACTGCAAGAGGAGAAATGGAAATGATAATCAGTGTTAGGGGGGATGAGGTGTACAAAGACAAGATATATCTGTTACCTTGGTCAGAAGCAGCTGGGTTAGTTCACATCCTTGAGTCCCAAGAGGGTAAATAGTCTTCATTTCGAAAGATGACAAAGAACTATTAACATCCACTTAGCAAGACTTCCTTTGCCATGACATTGAAAGATGAGATTCTGGCATATGCTTCAGTGAAGAGTTAATTGGCAAACAGCAGGAGAAAGGGGGGTTTCCTAATACAGGCTATAGAATCTGAACACACCCCAAGCTCTGGTTATGTGGGACCCATCTCAGCTATGAGCAGCAGCCCTGATAGACTCTTATGCCTTTGCTCACTGGGAAGGTATTTCACCCTATTCTAACTGAAGGGTTTAGACTAAACCAAACCTCTGCATGTCACAGAATCATAGAATCACAGAATCACAGGGGTTGGAAGGGACCTCCAGAGCTCATGGGGTCCAACCCCCTGCCAAAGCAGCTCCCCAGCTCATATTGCACAGGTCGGCGTCCAGACGGGGCTGGAATCTCTCCAGAGAAGGAGACTCCACACCCCCTGGGCAGCCTGTCCCAGGGCTCCCTCACCCTCACTGGGGAAAAGTTCTTCCCCATGTTGGTGTGGAACTTCCTGTGCTCCAATTTGCAGCCATTGCCCCTTGTCCTGTCCCCACAGACACTGAAAAGGGGCTGGCCATTTCCCCCTGCATCCCATCCTTCAGATATTGATGAAGGTCCCCCCTTAGTCTTCTTTTCTCCAGGCTGAACAGTCCCAGCTCACTCAGCAATCTGAAAGCACTGGACCACCCTTCCCTCAATTTGCAATCTTGCAGGTAATCTGGAATTCAGATCTGGCCCCTCTGCCAAACAGAGCCCTTGGCTTTACTGTTTTCAGTAAAACTTCTGTTTCACAAAGTACACTCAATGTGTAGAATAAAATCCTTCTGAAATTTAGACTTTAATTTTGCCTTCCCAGGTGTGAAGGAATTTTGATGAATTACAAAACACCTGAGCTACTTTCCCATGCATAAAAAAATATCATGTAGGCAGGTCACAAATCCTTTTGCTCTTTTTCACACACAAATATTAAATGAATCTCCCAAACTAATGGCACAATTGTGCAACGGTTGATGCACTTCTTGCATCTCATGAACTAGAAGTCAGCAAGCTGACTTTTAAAGCTTTCAAAACCATTCATCTGCCACGCTGAGTATTGATCTTGGTGCATTGTAAGGAGGTTTCCAGCGTGGAAATATAGCATAAAGCATGATTTCAATTATTTGCCCTAAGCTACACCAACCTTTTGGTTTATTGTTAAATTTCAAAGATTGATATATTGGTCATTCAATTAAGGTAAATTGCCAAGCATTTCCCTTCCCAGTTCATTCCAGTTTTACCAGTGTTTGAAGATACAAACCAGAGTGAACACTAATATACTTAGTTCTTTTACAGGCTGCAAACACAAACCAATAGTACTATCTTCATTGCACTCCTCTAGACAGGAATAGAAACTAAATGTACTATGTCTCTTGTGTGTCCCGTGTTCTTTTGCTGGTAGCTGAAGAACTCTTTACATCTTAAACTTTGCATTGAGTTTGGCTACTGGCTATCCTATTATTCTGAAGTTCTGAGTTGCTGCTGTCATATTGACAGAAGTCAGTGAGTCTTCAGTAACGACAAGCGATTCTTTGCAGCACTGCCTGTAGGTGTTGAAGTCTTCAAGAGGATCTGGATGGAAACCAGAATTAAGCTAAAGGGGAAATTTCACAATCAATTTCTTAGTGCCAGTGGAAGCACAAGTAGTCACTGCCTTCCTCTAGTTCATTCTTGCCCACTGGGATGGTTTGGCAGAAATTCTAGTTTTAGCTGCTGTGTGGTGAGCTGAACTGGAGAAGGAGGATGGTGGCAGAAGGTGAAAATAAAATGCTGGGACACTGGTTGTGTCAGTTACCCAGGAATGCTATAGCATTTTTTCTGTTGAAGTTTTAGCCACAGCCTGAGTTCAGATTTCTGGCTGATCAGGTTTCAGGTTTTCATTCAAGGCACTATCAGATACATCTGGGTCAGAGCCTGGAAATAGTGAAATAGTCCTTGTCTGGTTTCAGTTTGACTTGGCTGTAACTGAAACCACAGGAACTGGTTCATAGAACCAAAGACTTGCAAAGGAATCAGACTGAGGTTCAAATGCTGACTTGATGTTACCATTTGGTATGGGCTTAGTTTTTGTGTTGGATTTTGCATGTACCCCCTGCCAATAGGGTTTATAAAAGGTAGAGTTAAAAAAGCAAATGTGCTCCTGCTGCTTACAGGATGCAAAAACATTCCAAACCACATCAGCTGCAGTTGCAATGATAGTAGAAAAGCCAATCTGTTCTGCAGCATCCAGAAGATAGCTTACTGTCACTCTCTATAAACTTGGCTATTTACTTGAAAGAATGTAATTCACACTATTCATTTGGTAAATACCACAGATTTCCATTTATTCAATGGTGAATTGATGAGCCTGATTTAGTTAGACATTATAATGAATTGTTCCAAAAATGCCTGAGCAAAGGGGTAGCATCAAATAATCAATTATCCAGTGGCTTTTGAAATAGTTATGTCTATTTTTTTGTTGTCAGCCTTTCAGAAGTTTAGGATCCTGTTTTAATGATCAGAAAAATATATCTATGTTTATAGAGTTATGGATACTTTGAAAAAGGAAGAAGTAATGGCTGGCTCATATAAATGTCATAGACTGGCAGCTATGATGAAAATACTCCATTTACTCTACTATTAAAAGTTAATGATTTGCATATATAATAACTTAAATTCTAATGTTTTCAAGTGCTAGCTATGGATTTGCCAGAACAGCTGGATACAACATGCATGCTAATTCAGAGAGCAGCTGGATTTTCTCCTGCTGTTGTGAATAGGTGGGATTTAAAGGGAAGAGTGCTACCTAGTGCCAAACATAATTTCCAAGCAGTGGGGTTCTCTTGGATGTTTTGATTGAATTAAGAGGTTTCAGCTAGTTCAGTTAGTGTACTGTAATGGGTAGCAAAAGGTCCTGCTCACCACACTTTACTGTATCCAATATGTAGGAATTTTTCCTCTTTTGTTAAGTCTGCAAGTGAAAATTCCTGAAATACTATCAGTATTGTCTGAGCCTTTTAAGTCATATTAGACAATGCAATACATTATGAAGATATCCAAACTTTGGACTGGCCCAGAAACTACATTATGTGGTTTTCTCATGCCCAAACTAGTATGTTTTTTTAAAGAAAATTTTACTGAATGACAAAGTGGAAGAGAAATAGGTTACTCATAATGACCACAAGTGTCTGGAGGAAAAGATCCTGTACTTTGAAACTCTTTCATTTTTGCCTCCCATCCTTGCTACAGGACTGTCTTTATTCTTGCCAGATTGATTTATCCCCAGAGTAAATATGACTTTATTATTCCAATTTTTATAACTTTGAGTTTCTCTGATTGTTTAGGCCGAAATCTTTCCCATCTCTTCTTTCTTCTGTTTACTCTTTGTGGATATCTGGTACATGCAGTCATTCAGTTTATCCTTATCAGACATGTGGTCCCATGGTAACAGTGGGGAATATCTTCATTATTAATAATATTATGAGTACAGCAGTCTATTTATGGAAGCTGTGTCTGCGTCTTTGTGGAGTTTGTCTAGTGTTATCTGTCCTTTGCTAATTAGAATTTAGCTGACAAAAGCATGGAGGGAAAAGGAGGGAGGACATTTTAGCTCTGACTGCTTCTTACAGTCAGCTCTTGTAATGTGTTTATACTGCAGATTGCAGCACAGAGGAGATGCATCCAAGTTCAGCTTTAAATTAATGTGCCCAGATAATAAAAGGAATGTAGCCTTTGAAATGTGGAACTTTGTGTGTAGAGATTCCCAAAGACAATGAACTGGGAATGCTAAGAAGAGTGAAAAATTACTCTCACCAAAACAGGATAGATTCTATGGGTTATACTGTCTGGTTTCCAGTCACACAATGTTATTGTTACTCTGTCTGCTCCATGCTATCACAGCCTGGAGGTAATATGAATGGTATATGAATTCAACTGTACTGCTTTCACAGAATCCCAGAATCACAAGGTTGGAAAAGACCTTTGAAGATCAAGTCCAGCCATTCTCATCCTAAACTAAACCATATCCCTCAGTACCTCATCTACCCTTTTTTTGAACACACCCAGGGAAGGTGACTCAGCCCCTCCCTGGGCAGCCTGTGCCAGGCCCTGACAACTCTCTCAGTAACAAATTTGTTTCTAATGTCCAATCTGACCCTGCCCTGGCACAGCTTCTTGCCATTTCCCCTTGTCCTATCACCTATGGTACTATAACCTAGGAGAAGTTTGGAAATGGATATAGTGCAATGTGTCAAAATTTTCATCACCTACCCCATTACAGAACTCACCAGGAATATTGGGAGTTTAGCTTCTCATTGACAAACATCAAGAAAGAGATGAAGCTTGTAAGACAAAGCTGAATGTATAGCAGCTGAATGTATAGCAGTAAATACTCAGTGGTGACCTGTATGAGTTCTTGTCACGTATTTTGCCTGTAGCAATGCCTATGAAGGAGGGAAAGTATTTCATCAGTCTTGAATTTTTCAGCTTTTAGTTTCTTTGATTGTGCTTTCGACTGTTCTTACATTACAGGAAAGAGAAATTAGACATAATTTGGGTGGGAACTCCTTTCTATGAGTGCTGCATGAGTAACTAGTCCCACCATACTCTTCTGTCTTGTGAGGTACACCTTAAAGACAAACTCCAAACCATAGCATATGCTGCTGGCATTGATGAAAAGGTCTAAGCCAATACAACAAAAGAAAAAAAGCAGGGTGAAAGAGCTCCAGAAAAGAAATAGCACAGCTTGTCGATAGCACTAATGTGTAGAGAAGTTCCCACCATCAGGCTCCAAGGCTGCACAGGGAAGCTGTTTCTTTTTCCATTACCCACAAGATCTCAACAGGGAATGAAAACAGTTGTTTCTCATCTGTTCCTGGTAAAATTTCAGAATGTTTGGGCCCCTTGGTGGGATGATTCCTGGAGCTAATGTTTGTAATTTTTGCCTCATTTTTTTAAGCAAAATTTTCAACATCTCTCAGGCAAAAATGGATTTGTGCTCAGTGTGAATGCTATTCTCTGTCCCTTACAGCAGTGGGAGCAGAAGCAGAGCTTGTTTTAGAACCAGTGGAAATATTGGCAGGGACTTTGGAATTCCTGCATAGCTTTGAATCCTACAGGCAAATAATAGCTTGCAGGAGAAATATTTACTGAACTGGATATCTAGTGGTTTATTTTCTAAAAGGGCAAGCATCACTTACAAAATTAGCAGTCAGGATATAGAAACTAAGGCAAAAAAGGGTATGTTGGCATTTTGACTTTTCTCTGGTGCAGGTGGCAAGGTTTGGCCAGGATAGAGTTAATTTTCCTCATAGTAACTACTATGGGGCTGTGTTTGGATTTGTGCTGGAGACACTGTGGATAATATAGAGAAGTTTTTGTTCCTGCTGAGCAGTGCTTACACAGAGCCAAGGCTTTTTCTGCTTCTCACACTGCCCCACCAGTGAGGAGGCACAAGGATTTGGGAGGGGACACAGCTGGGACAGCGGACCCAAACTGACCAAAGGGGTATGATGTCATGTTTAGCATAGAAAGCAGGGCAAAGAAGAATGAAGAAGGAGATGTTCTGAGTGACAGCATTTGTCCTCCCAATAGACTGTTAGGTGTGATGGAGCCCTGCTTTCCTGGAGGTGGCTGAACACCTGCCTGCCTGTGGGGAGTGGGGAATGAATTCCTCACTTTGCTTTGCTTGTGTGTGTGGCTTTTGCCTTAGCTGTTAAACTGTCTTTATCTTAACCCAGGAATTCTCTCACTTTCACTCTTCTGATTATCTCCCCCATCCTGCCAGGGGTGAGTGAGCAGCTACATGGTGCTTAGGTGCCAGCTGGGGTAAAACCACAATGGTGTCCTATGCAATCCATTTTGTATTGCAGAAGGAGGTGGGCATTTGGTGACGTTCATTCTTCCCTGTTTTCTGCTTCTGTACTTCACAGATAATTCACCTGTCTCTCACTGGTTAGAGGAAAAAGAGAACCTTGTAGTTCAGGTATACAGTTGTGACAGTTCTTTTATTTGCTTTGCATACATCCCTTCCAATAAGGACATAATAAGGGATTTTACTGTCAAAATCAGGACAAAAAGAGGAAGAGCAAAATAGATTAATTCAAATTCTAGACTAGAAACAACTGTGGTGGTGATTATTTCTTTATGGTTCAGCTGCAGTCACTGAATGTAACCTTAATGGAAACAAGATTGATAGGTTTTGGAAACGCTTTTGGATATATAATTAATACTAGTGATTACCTAGTGACTAATTGGTTAGTGGTTCTAAAGGGCTTGTAAGATAATGTTAAGACACTTCTGCAGTGGTCTAGAGAACAAAGGGCTAGATAGACACCTCTTCAAGGATGTCAGTTGACTCTGTCTGTCAGCTCCAGGAATGCTGGAGAGGTCCATGGGTGAATATAGACATGACACTTGTGACCCTCAGGCCAAGCAGCAGCTGCATATTCAGCAGAGGTGTTTGTTAGCCTACATGGATGTCCAGGCCTTTTTCTGATGCAATGCTATGCCTCAGATGCCTTTTGCCTGAATCCTAAGTGAACAAATTCCTTATTAGGCAAGGAGGTAGTGCACATAAGATCCATATGATCTACTGTAAAAGTGGTTGCCAAAGCCTTTGCAATAAACGTGAAAAGAAACAGCTGATATTTCAAAACTGAATTGCAAATCTTGCATCCCTGCAAAGTTACAAACACACAAACCTTATTACACATCTCCTGAGTGACTCCATTAAGGTGATTCATGAAGATACAGAAAATTCATCCCTGTCAGCTGGGGCCAAGAAGGATAAATTACCTGGGAACAGCCTATTATGCTTGCTCTTAGTACTTTTAAAATTACAGTTGACATTTATTTCTAAGACATTATAATGTACAAGGGAGGATAACATTCTCTGCTAGCAGAGAGCTGTGAACACCTGCATTCAATATTCATTTGCATGTCTCCCTCCTCTTTAGTCCAAGGATTTAGATTCCCTTTACAAATATTTAGCAATTAAGCAGCTCAACACACTATGCTGTGGGAACATATTGTTTATAGTTTATGCCTGTGCAGTGTAAGAATACATGGAGGTTGAAGGATTTAGCCCCAGCTGTCTCAGAGGTCAAAGGAAAATGAAGTGTCAGGACCCAGGCATCTTGCCCTATATAGGCTTCAGTCCATCCATCTTTTACATGTATGTTTTGCTTGGAGTAATGTACTCATCAAAGTGGAGAAGTGATTTTTTCGGGTCAAATCTTACATACCTATCGATTTTTAAAAGAGAGTTGGGACTACTGTGATCCTCTAGTCTGACCTCCTGTGGACTACAGAAGGTTTCCATGACTTAATTCTTGCTTCAAGGCCATGGGCTAGAATATTTCAGGAGGAAAACAAGATCAATAACAAAGCAAAATAACCCTCTCAAAAAGCAATCCTCCTTCAAAGATTCTATCAGCGGAGAATCTCCTATTCCTCTGATAGAGTTAAGGCAATGATCAGGACCCTTACTGTTAAAGCATTTGCCTTATTTCAGTTAGCTTAAATTTCTAAAAATAAGCTGCTACTTTAGCAATAAAATGTATTTAATGGGATTTAAGTTCCTGAATGTCATAAGAGGTACAGACATAACCCTCAAAGCCCATGTGTGTTTAGGTTTTCCCAAAAATATTTAGAAGTGTTTATTCTTGTGTCTGTGGATATTTTTATCTTTACAAATGTCCAATCTGCTTACTGAACCATAACAATTTCTAACAGAGATCTATTGGGAAAAATGTCTGCAGTTTAGTTATGAGGGATGGAAGGGAAGATTTCCTTGGAGATGTGACTATTTAATTGATTGTCTTCTGGATCTTGAATGTTGAGAGAAAGACCACAGCAGGTGTTGATTCCTATTATCATAGTCATTCATTTTGTATATGTTGTCATTTACTTTAGGGTTCAATGCCTCTTCAGTGAAGACATTTGACCAGGCTATTCTCATTTTTCTTGAAATGTGTTCTTGTTTGTGAGATTACTCTTTTTTCAATGAGAAGCTTGACTAGGACAATGAACAATGGACAGTGAACAATGGGAAATAAAAAAAAGGCAGTTAAAAAGTTAATCCCCCCCCAACATTTTTTCTTTCCTTTTGAGAACCTTTGAATGCAAATATTTAAGGAACAGAGATGCTGTGAGCAGTGTTTCAGGACAAGCAAGATTTTGGTTGTGAGCCCTGGAGTTTGAATTGGTGTGATAGGAAGCTACATAAGAAATATGGTTTGATTTCTACTTAAATTACTGGAGAGTGTGTCCAGCTCTCCAGCAACATGAACTAAACATAATACTGGTGAAGAAGTTATGGTGCAAGTTATGTTGGTAATCTATTACCAATCTATTACCAAGTAAACTATTTTAGAGTGAAACTTGTGTGTTCACTCAATGTGACTCACATGCAGATTTCAAGACCCAAGATTCCCCTGCTGATACAGTTCTACGTAAGAAATACATTTGCAACACTGGTCTGTTTGCTTGTGGATATAAAGTAGTCAAAAGTCATAGAAGAAATACTAAATTACAGATCATTTTCTGACTGCTAGCATATGCCTACTTGCTTCAGTTGTGTACTGATCATATAAAAATACAGAGAATGAAGAGCAAGCATATGGAAGGAAGAACTGGCATAGGGTGTATGGTTTTAGTGGATCCTATAAAATCTATAATAAGAATCTTGTTCATTATTATTATTCTTTTGTATTTTAATAATCATATCCACATGGACATCTGTTATAGAGGACTCCCTATCCTTTTCTGTGTCATTATCCAGAATGAGGACTAGCATTTATCACTCTCATTTGAGAATTTCAAAACTACTTGAGAGGATTAATTTGTTTTTACAACACAGCTGTTTCAGAGGACTGGATGATTCCTTGCATTTTTTGAGACAGGAAAATGACTTGGTTAGATAGCATGCTACTGACAGAGGCAATGGAACAATGCATGTAGCTTCATTCACACTTTTCTCTGTCCAAACTCCAAGCTCAAACTTTTTCCCTCATGCTGCTTATATAATAAACCAGCCCAACACAAGATATTATATTAACTTTTGGCTTGTTATATGAAAAGATTAATGATCTTGACAGACCTGTGATCTTCAAACAAATGTGATTTAGAACAACAATAGTGACATGGATACATCCACCCAGACATTTCTACACAAAACTAATGCTCCTTCTCTGAGTAGAAAAGATTATATGGAAGTACATATGATTTTTTTCTCCTTTAATCTCAGCCTTTGACCTTTAGTGCATTTTTAATATGCAGTGGTTTCTGTGGCTCCACAGGTGTTTTGCCAAGAAACTGGCTAAGTTCCCTGTGCCTGATTTATGTATGAGTGCTGAACTGCATCTGATTTTTCATTTTTAGTGCCTGTTAGTTTGAAGTTAGTTTTCCAGCTGGTGGATAGGGAAGCAAAAAGAGGTCAAACTTCTTATCCAGCAGGCTGCAATAGTTAGAAGCCAGATAAACCCCACAATGCACATTTCACTGTCCAAATAACCTCACAGTGTCCTGCAGTGAGAGTGTGCAGTGGAATAAGCATGAAAGCTCAGTTGCATGTATACCAGGGTAATAGTAGGAGAACCATACAGTAAGTTGGTCGGGTTTTTCAAGTGGAGAATTCAGGTCTCTTTCTGCAGTATCTCCCTCAAGAGCCACATTGCACTGCCTGGTAAGACTCAGTAAGGGTCTACAGAGCCATTTAGAGATGGAAAAGTGTTTATGGAAGCTAAGTCTTATGCATATTATGAATATGTATCACAGGTGTAGGCCATGTGAGCAGTTGGAAAAGTTGAGAATGGAAATGCAAGGGTGGTAATGACAGCCCTGTGTGCATTTACCCAGGATGCACACAGAGATATCTGTTCCACAGTTAATATTTCTTGTATATTTCTACTATAATACACTTAATATTTCTCGTATATTTTTTAAGAAGGTAAATATCTACAACCAAGATCTATAGAACCCAGTGAAGTTACTCCAAGAATTGACTGATACAGAACAGAGGACTGAGAAATACAATTGAAAGGATGGAGAAGCACATGGTAGGAATGGTGAGCACTCAGCGTGACTGGAAACATCAGAGAATGTTGGCAATTATGGATGAAGCAATGGTAAGTGGAAACTGGAATGGGACAAGATAAAAATAACCTTCAAGAGAATTTTCATTACACATTTTCTTTTTTTTTTCTCTGTGGCCTTGGACAAATCATGGAGCTTTTATGTCTTCATGATCAAATGGACAAAATGAGCAAAAAAACTCCTGTAACTCTCACTGTTAAGAGGGTAACTGTGTGTGCTAATTGGAGGAGACACACTGTGATTGGGGAAGGTTTGGGTGGGGGTCATGGGAAATGTCCCATTGGCAGGGAGCATATGTCTCTTGCCACGGTGTCTACAGTGTAACTCAAAACCAGCTGTTTCACACCAGAACTGGGCTCATCCATCAGGGAGACCTGGTGGCCTTTTCAAAGTACCTCCTGGGCAATTCAGCAGACTGCTGTTGGTTAGGATGGCCTGAAACATTTCAAGGCCACTCTTTGCTGATGGATCTTTATTTCAGCTCACATCTTCTGGTGAAATGCAGAGAGGTAAAGTCAACCACATTCTCCTAGGCAGCCCAATAGCAATTTACAGTGCTGATTCTGTCAGTTCATTGTTGTAATTTCCCTGTGAACCTGTCCCTCCCTGGTGAGAGAATACCTTCTAGGGCCACTGCTCTAGGCACAGAAGAGGACAGAGCTCAGATCATCAGTGCACACCCAGAATTCTGACACCAGCAACATTCTGTGGCCCACCCCTGCTCCTAACAATGCTGTCACACACCAAGTGGGGGTTGGAGCATGGCTCTGACACTCCAAGATGAATCTTCCAGCAGACGCTAAGCCCACCCCAATGGCTGCACATGCAGCCACCGTGACATGAAACCCTGTCACAACTGACCAGGTTTTGTTGGGTCAGCAGGGTGAGGCCTTTCCCACAAAACGCTGTAAACAATGTGTGATTTGGCTCCTGTGGGTATGTATTAGGGTAGTGGTTGCTGCATACCAGGTGGTGGATTGAGCTCTGGGATGGTAAGTCTGAGGGTGCCCAGTCTGTGATGGCTGGAGGCTTTTGGTTTTGAAAGGTTCTCCAGGATCCCTTTGGCAGGGAAAATGTGGCCTTGCTTGCTGAGAGAGCAATAAGCACCTGGAGAAATTTTTTATCAGATTAGGTGGTGAACATGTGGTTTACTCATTTCGATACAGATCTCCAGACCATACATGAATGGGAGCTGGAGGACTGTATCTTTCTGTGCTGTGACCTCTCCCACTGTTCTTATAAAACCAACATGCTGTGAGTCTTGACCTCCACACACAGCAGGTCCCTTAAGGAATGGAGATGATCTTGTTCTGGAAATAGAATGGGTGACTGTTGTGAAGCATACTTTTTAAGAGAGGTGGAAGCTATTCCACTGCTCAATAAGCATATTGAGAGGCTTATTAAAATAATAACAGCACATTTGTTAGTAATTAATCACTGGCATTAACAGAGGAACTTTCAGCCAAAGATGCTGAAGTTCTTTCCAGATTTCACTGACCAAAATTGCAAACAGATAGGGATTGCCTAATCCATCATCATGTATTGCCACTGCTGACAGCTATTTAATTGCTCTCAGCAGAACTGCTCAGTAGCTATGAGGTTGGTGCAGAAATCAAAGAATATGCTGTATATCCAAGAAAAAGCAAAAAGGAAATAGTAGGTGGGGGAGTACAGGTGGACTTGGTGAAGTAATAGTATCCCCACTTTTTAGTGGAGATCATTCATGAATTTCAGCTTACAAGACCGAATTTTATGTATCACTTCAATTAGATAGTCCCCACTAGCACAGTGGTGCAGAAAGATGTGATGGTTTCAGAATTATGATTGTCACACCCATCCTGTGACTCTTCTTGATTCTTTCTTGTGTTTAAGTGCATTGAAAGCCATGATGTCCTGTTCCAGACCACCCAGTGAAGTCTTGACCCATACACAGATCACTTCATTTTAGCTCTGTTTTCTGGTTTCATTGACAATCTCTGGTAGCTGAAATTAACTTGCAGTGATCTCTGCTGAACAAGACCAGATGCCTCAGTTAAATGCCTGAAAGGTAGTGGATGTAAATCCTGCCAAAACCCCTTGTGTGCTTTTGACTTCATCTCTGTGACTGAGTTACACCTGTATGTATCTGAACGTATCTGCAACCTCTCCATATTAAATAGGGGGAATTTATCCTCATTATGAAATCACTCTTGAGAGTCCATTGCTAATGAAGCTGCTTCTTGTTTATTTTTGAAGTTGTATATAAACAACTAGCATTATTAGTACACAATTACCAGAGAGTAATCACAGAATTACTGTAAACACAGTCTACAAAACATACTGCAAATTAATATTCATGCACTCCTCTAATTTACCATTTGGAACAAATGCATAAATCCAATCTAAACTTCACCACAAAAGCATAATATGATTGAAGGAAACTGGAATGTTTTGTAGTTTTAGAGGAATTAAAGGGAAAAAAATCCTGTGGCTCTTTTCCCCACTTCTTGGGACTATTGTGGCTGCTGCTGCACAATTCAGCAACACTTGTGTCAGTTATAAGGAGGAAAAGAAAAGCTACTTCTAGACCTGCCTTTATGCAGAGATATTGAAGCATTCAATCAAATGTGTGCAGCTGAGTCCAACAGTGCTGCTTGACAGCCTGGCACCTGTATTTGCAGGAAGCCCTAAGGTCAAGGATTGCTAGAGGAACGTTTGACTTCTGCTGTTAATGAACAATCATAGGTGTTTTGTCCTCTAAAGCAAAAAGAAATAAGTGAACTAGTAACACTAGTGGTTTGGAAATCCATGTTGTATAGCTCATTTATAATAAAATGCAAGTTGTTTGCTCTGCTTCAACTATGCTTTTACACATTCTTCATACAACTGGGAGTTGGCTAGTAGTCTGAACTAAAAGTGAATTATTACAGATGGGCAAACTATTTCCTATTTCATTAACACCTCTTTTTATGTGTTTGGAGGTAATTTTTAATTACTCTGTTTTAGATGGTCAGAAATCAGTTTTGAATTGGCTAAATGACCAGAAGAATAACTAGAATTAATAGGATGTGTATAGGTGCAACACTTTAAGAACTGAATCACAGAATCACAGAATTGTAGGGGTTGGAAGGGGCCTCCAGAGATCATTGAGTCCCATGCCAAAGCAGGTGCCTTAGGACAGATCACACAGATAGGCGTTGAGACAGGTCTGGAATATCTCCAGAGAGGGAGACTCCACACCCCCCTGGGCAGCCTGTCCCAGGGCTCCCTCACTCTCACTGGGTAAAAGTTCTTCCACATGTTGGTGCGGAACTTCTATGTTCCAACTTGAAGCCATTGCCCCTTGTCCTGTCCCCACAGACCATTGAAAAGGGGCTGGCCATTTCCCCTGCATTCCATATTTAAGATATTTATAAACATTGATAAGGTCCCCCCTCAGTCTTCTTTTTCTCCAAGCTGAACAGCCCCAGCTCACTCAGCCTTTCCTCACAGGGGAGATGCTCCAGGCCCTTCATCATCTCCGTAGCCTCCTCTGGACTCTCTCCAGGAGATCCCTGTTTTTATCCCAGGGAGCCCAGAACTGGTCACAGTACTCAAGGTGGGGCCTGACCAGGGCAGAGCAGTACTGAGCAGTAGAAACTTGAAAATTTAGAATTCAAATTGAGATTGCTGAAACTAGGAGTCACTTTTGAAAATTTAACTTTTCCACACTCATATAGAAAGAGGGGCAAAACTGATTTTTGTCTATAAAAATTTTTGAGAGCTTAGGAAAATAGGAGGAGTTAACAATGGAAAATTGTGATAATTCTTCTTTGTAAAGTGACTTTGCTATAAGTGTTATCATTGTTCTTATGCGCAGAGGTCCAAGTAGTTAAGGTCCGTGGATGTTAGGAAAAAATTTTTTACTGAAAGAGTTGTCAGGGCCTGGCACAGGCTGCCCAGGGAGGGGCTGAGTCACCTTCCCTGGGTGTGTTTAAAAA
Source organism: Porphyrio hochstetteri (assembly GCA_020800305.1). Classification (NCBI taxonomy): domain Eukaryota; kingdom Metazoa; phylum Chordata; class Aves; order Gruiformes; family Rallidae; genus Porphyrio; species Porphyrio hochstetteri. The sequence goes on from CM036908.1 coordinate 3,894,596, forward strand.
AAGGGTAGATGAGGTACTTAGGGATATGGTTTAGTTTAGGATGGGATTGGTTGGACTCAATGATCTTAAAGGTCTTTTCCAACCTTGTTATTCTGTGATTCTGTGATTCTGTGAAATGAAGGCCATAACAGACCACAAATTGGTTTTAGCTTAGATATTACAAGACCAAAAATCTTATTTCCACAGGACTGTAATTGTAAGAACTAGCTTGCTCGTTATATGGTAACATGACTAAGAGATGTGCTAACGCAAGTAACCTTCAGTGCATTTGATTATCTAAGTCACAGAAACCATGATGAACCACGTTCTTGAACTCCCTGGTTACTGAAGGTCGCATATAATCTTGTACTTCCAATTCCTACATCCATTTCTCTTTTACACAAGAAGCAAACGATAGTGTTGAACAGATGCTCAGAAATTGTGCATATGTTGTTTCATTTTTCTTTCATTTAACTTGCTTTCACACAGGGCTGTCTGTTGTCTAGTGGTCTGGGAATGTATCTGAAAGAATGATAAGTATTCTGTTCGACAGAAATTTCAACAAAATTAAATGGAATCATGGCAAAGCCTGTTTTCCTTCCTGCTCATAAAAGAAAGCATTCTTATATTTCTCATTACTTCAGCCTGTCTCTCAAGCTATGTCTAACTATAACTCAACAAATGAAGCAGAGCGTTCCCACTGAATAATGCCTCCTTATGCAGATAAGCCTTGTAGTTGGAAACATTCTAATAGAGTTTAGGTTTAACAGAAAAAAAAAAAGAATACAGATTAAGCAAGGAAGACTAATACATATTTTCCAAATGTATTTTAACTGAGACTATTCCAGTGAAGTAGAATGATGCTGACCATAAGATAGTCAGAAGTGGAAGGCATTTTCAGGCTCCAAGTGTGTAGAAAGGATCGGTTCTTGCTGCAGTAATTGTCGGGGTACAGAAAGAAAGCTGGTCTGACCTTACATCTATTTTGATTACCCAGGTCACAGAAACCATCCTGATTCACATTTGGGAAATGTACAGTTGAAGGTTGAAAGTATTAAACAGGGAATCTGAGGCATCAAGGGGAAGTAGAGCAGAGCAGATTCTTGGTTTATAATATCCGTATAAAAAATGTCATGTGTGACTTCTTGTATACTCGTGTCACTTTATGCATATCCTGTGAGGATACTTTATGTCTGATGACTAATACTGTAGAATCTTACCCACTGCATTTCTAAACATATGCTCACAAACGTTTTGCAGCATATGGGGCAGAGGTTGTTTAAATGTGAATTCTTAGATTCAGATTCTGCAGGAAAGTTAAAAAAAACACCCTATTAAGGGTGATAGAATACAACAACCAGCTGACAAAGTTTAATGAGAAATGATTCCTTATGAAACATAAGTTAGCAAGAAAGGGTACAGAAAAAAGAAGAGGAAAAAAATAAGAGGACATTATTTTTAGAAAGGTTGTTGTGGTTCAACAGTCGAGGAGAGTGGGTATCTCTAGAAAGTCCTTAACATCAGACATGATGACTGCATGTGCCAACAATGAAGGTTTTTATTCTAGGACATAGATAACAAATTGTATATTAACTTCTTGCTGGGCTGAAGACATATTTTAATACTTATTTCAATACTTATTTCCTGCCTGTGTCTGAAAAAAGATCGGGGTCAGTCAGTTCTGGGCACTTGATAAATGACCAAAATGAAAATGGAAAGATTTAAATTTGTATCATTCGATGGCAAGATGATAGTAGTGCTGATGTGGCTCTATATTTAGCATTTACAGCTGTATACAGAGGAAGAGCAAGAAGAGGATTATAAATCTAGAGGTAGCACCTAGATATATAGGGTAACATTGAACAAAGAAATCAAAGGACAATGTCTAAGTTGTTCCTAATTGTTCCTTTATTCAGGGTATATTTTTCTTCCATATATTTCTTCCACTGAAAAGAGGAGTGTAGTAAAAAGTTCATTTCTGCATTTTTTTCTTTCAGATTAAAAAAAAAAAGCAATGATGTATCATCTGCATTCAAAAATCCTAGGAAAAGGATTTGGAATCCTTAATGAAACTGTTAGGAAGATACAGCTGTGTATCTGATAGGTCTGACATTGGATTAAGGCAGGGCATTCTGTTTATTCCTCCTGTTTCTTGGTGATGCTATTAGAAAAGTTGACCAGTTATTGCAAAGCTTTCTTGCATATGCTTCTGAATTTACTTCATTGCAGAAGATGTCATGAAATAGATGCATGAGATCTGAAGTGAATAGGAGTGACAGCAAGGAAGGGGATAAGGACTCAAGAACACAATGGAAATTCCTCCTAATTTAACCTGAAGTGAAACAGTAGCTTCAGCCAACTTTGGAAAAAAGACTCATATGAAAATGAGTATTAATATTCCTATTTTTACATGGGCATTAGAAAAGGGAACTTAATACTTTCAACACAATGAGTCTTTTGAGCTAAAAAATGACACTGATATGGAAAGAGACGGTCTGATGAGGAAATATGAGAGATCACTAAAGGGCAAAGGGTAAATGTAGCTTAATTGTCCCATATTCAGAAGGTTGGTTCGGAGATTAGGACAGTGGCAGACAAGATAAGTCTTTCAGTGAAGACCATTCCAGTGGTGTTTGACCTGTGACCAAACATTGGGAAGATGGAGGAATAATAGCAATCCAATAGGAAATTACTAATGAATGGGGAAATATTGTTACAGTGAGGTAAAGGCAAATGATCAGTGTGCCCCAAGATCTACATGGTTTCAAGAACCTGGATCCAAGCGCATTAGTATCTAATTAAAACAAGATGAGGTTACTTGCAGAGTGAATCCCTACCTGTGACAAAGGGCAGCATTCTCTAGCTCTAAGAGAATAATAGGAGAAAGAAGCCTTTGTGAAGAATAAAAAACTTGTCATGAGATTTATCAGCCTCTCAATTAGATGGGAGAATATACCATAATGGATAATTTTGTACTGTGAGGATGATAAAGTATGATTCAAAGAGACATTTTCTTCCTAAATTTCTGTGATTGTATGACAGAGCTTTGATTCTTGATTTATAGCCTTTCATTTGTTACACTCATTTTCAGAAAGGATGGGATTTTAATATTTCTATTCCTTGTTCACTGGTTGCATAAAAGGTAACAGCAGAAGATGGCAGCAGAGATTGCTGACTCCATCTCATTTCTTTGTATGTGCAGCAGAATATGGGTGCTCAGTGAAAGAACACAGGGTGAACTTTTCTTTAAAAACATACCGATTTAATTCCAGAAAGATAAATTCATTGACTCTAAGAACATATTTATCGGTTCATTTTTTATGGAAATTATGTGGGAGTTATGAAAGAAAAAACCCACATTCCCTGTCCCTTCCATATGTCTTAATGGCAACACTCACAAGCAGATAAGACTGTCCTTGCACAAGATCATGGACATATTCCCTTTACATAGCTGCCCTGCCTTAGCAATAGCTCACCAGAGACAGGTGCCCTACATTCTGTATCAAGATATGATAGATGGAAAATTATGAAAAACCTCTAAGAAACTTTATATAAAGCTACTTAAATTTCAACAGGTGACTCAAAGAACATGTAATAATGCCAAAAAAAAAGTCCTTTTGACAGACCAATTCTTCCTCTAATAGCATGCCATTGTAAAGTTCTGCCTGGAGGTTAACTTAACCATCTCACCACAGGCAGAGCCTGTGGGTGTGAGCTTAGACACACCGACTTGTTGGGGGACTAATGTCTTTTTTTAGACCAACTGATATAGCTGGGAAACATAAGCTTTTGGACACCCAACCCCCTTTTCACATCACAGAGAGTCATGTTCCAATGCTGGTTTGCGCACAGACTATGGCTGTGCTTTACAGCTTATCCTACCCTAGGGAGGACCAATGCACCATTTCTCAGAGAAAAGGCTGATCTATCCAGGTTGGATATATTTATAGAGGATGGAGCTGAAGTAGATGAAGTGGAATATCAATTCCAGGGTTCTTTTTTTCTGCAGTGCCAAAGTGTATTTGGAGCAACTGCCTTTCCTTCTACCCTGGCTACTGCACACTAATGTTTTTGTACTTCTGCCTGTGCCAAAGGAAACTCACTTGAAATCTGTCTGTGCCTCTGCTGCTGTTCTAATGGATTTAGAAGAATCAAGATGTTCTTGTGTTGTTTTTTCTTTTTATCCAGCATCTCTGCTTCTGTGCTGAATATTAACTGTTTGTAGAACTGTTTAACCGAGGCTGACAGACAACCCAATTGCTGAGTGAAGACAGAGGCATGACTCAGGCTTGCAAATTCAAGTCCTTATTAACATTCAGAATGGTTCAGACTAACGGGAAATCAGTGGTAGTAATGATTCCTGGAGGTGGCATTTTCTAAAGGATCCTTCAATTCTGACAGGAGTTTTCTGTGCTGTGTTGAAGAACTTCTGTTGCCTCTCTTCCCAGTTGTGACTACCAAGAGTAAAACAGCAGACTTGGAGTGAGGAATACATCACTTGTATGACTCATAGTTCCACAGTATTGTGTTTTGTCTCTTATACCTACTTTTCTATCTGGTAAATGTAACTCACTTGTTTTTCCTCTGATAATTTCCTTATAATCCCTCTATAGGTCACAGTATGCACGACCACTGTGTCAACCAGAGTAAGTTTCTGAAGCAGTAGACTCAGTTATGGGCATCATATCTCACCTCAATATTGTTTTTCTTAGGTTTCAACAAGAGCCCTTACTCCTTTTAATAAGCTTAATATTTCCTGTTGTTATCCTGCTTAAAGCAATCATGAAAGGATGTGGAAAAAAAAATTGAAATGTATCCCAGAATACATTCAAGCTGAACTGTGCTTGCTTCTAGTCATGACAGTGTATGAGGGGTTATCCTTTCTGCCACAGATTGCAGTGTGATGCAACAAAAGGAGGTGATAACTGATGGGTTGTCTCATTTTCTTTATATATTTCTGAATTTAAATTTCTACTGCTTCTCTCTGAGAGACTGGTACTTTAGATTCAGGGTGGATTTGGGTTTTAAAGTAAAGGATGAGCTTTTCAGAACTTGCAAAAATATTCTGTATGGCAGTTGCTATATTCATAAAACAGAGGGGAATCTTGGTACTACCTTGAAACTGAGTTTACTTGCTATATTGGTTTAATTACCCAGAGCTTTCATTTGACATAACTTGGATCGTTTGAACCAGTCTTTTAGAAATCAAGTCTACAAAACCTTTTTAGCTGTTACATTTTTTTCTGTATAAACTCTATTTCATGTGGTTCCAGGTCCTACTGGTCCTTGTCTAGCTGCTAAGCAAAGGCCTTTCAAAACCAGTGTCTGAATATGACTGTGCCATATTTAACCTTTAGAAGTATTGAAACAGTCACAGCCACAACCTCTTTATGTCCTGTGATATAATGGTCTCATTTAGCTCTGTGATGTCTTCTTGATTTTTCATTGGTGAAAAGTTCAATCCACTGAAAGCTTCTATGGCAGGTGTGGACATCAAGTATTTGGCCTACATAGCTATTCTTGTGAGCGTAAGGCTGGCTGGATTCATATGGGCAGAAACTGATCTGTTTAAAAATAAAAAATGACTGAAAAAAAAGTAGAAAAGAATCCCATTCCAAACCACAGTTTTTTTAGATTAGGCTGGGGAAACACTCATTCCCAATGGGAAGTTGCTACCTAGGGTCTTAGAGACTGGTAGGACCATGTAGATGTAGTGGACTAAGCAGCAGACCCATAACTCTATATAGCAAGAAACATATATTGAGAGTTATTTTTTTCTTTCTAATATTTTTTCTCTGAAGGTTCAAAAAGCTTATTGGGCTTTACAGATGACAAATATACAGGCTTCACTAAAAGGAAATTAGTCTATCTGAAACATATACAGAATTTCTTCTTTGATTCTCTAATTGCTAGTTCCAATTTCTCCACACTTGATTTTTGAATATTTAAATTCCCAAACCTATAGCATTGTCTGGGGTTATTGTGACCAAAAAGTTGATTCCCCTAATCCACAGCCTTCCCTCATCCACTAAGTAGGTCACCTTGTCATAGAAGGAGATCAGCTTGATCAAGCATAATCTGCCTTTCATAAACCCATGCTGACTGGGCTCTAATCCCCTGAGTGTCCTGCATGTGTTGCATGATGGTAGTCAAGGTGATTTGTTCCATCACCTTCCCCAGCACCCAGGTCAGGCTGACAGGCCTGTAGTTCCCTGGCTCCTCCTTCTGGTCCTTGTAGGTGGGTGTCACATGTGCCAGCTTCCAGTCAAGCAGAAGCACCCCAGTCATCCAGGACTGTGGGTAAATAAGGGAAGGTGGCTTGGTGAGCACTTCTGCCAGCTCCCTCAGTGCTCTTGGGTGTATCCCATCCAGACCCATCGACTTGTGCGAACCTAAGCAGCTGAGCAGGTCACTAACCAATTCCCCCAGGATTATGGAGGTTTTGGTCTGCTTACCATCCCCATCTTTCCCCTCAGGGGTCTGGGTATCAGGAGACCAACTGGTCTTACTACTATAAGACTGAAGCAAGAAGGCATTAAGTACCTCAGCCTTTTCGTCCTCCATCACAATGGTTACCCCTGCATCCAATAAAGGTGGGAGGTTCTCCCTGGCCCTCCTTTTGTTATTAATGTATTTATAGATTTGTTTCTTGAGCTTTGGTGTTCCTTATTTTCTTCCTGCATAACCTCAAAACTATAACATATTGTTGTAGCTTTCAGGTTTTAATGATCAGTGTCAGTTCTGACAAAGACATGCTCATTTCTGTTGAAATTTCTCCCTTTCCCCTCAGTATCTCAGCTTGTTGCTCTCACAGAACTGATACCTTTGTCTGTAAGATTTAGTAGTGCTGCTTACCAAGAAATTTTTCCTTCTTTTCCTAACTGAATTTCAAGCTGTTCATGCCTGGAATGAATGCTTTTCCTGAAGAAGGGGGTTAATGACACCCTTCTGATGTCTGGCTGCTTTTGAGTAGACTGATGATATCTAAAAGCTTTGATTCAGATCTGAACTATTCCAGCATTTGACTGAATGAATCTCTCGGTTTCCTAGGTTTCTGATGGCCACTCCATTCTAACTAATAATACAAATTAGAAGATACAGTAATAAAACTGCTTCATAAATATAATTTGCAATAACTATTACTGTATACTGTTGTTCCCTATTTTATGGATGTGGATGTGGAGAGAGACTTCTCCTTAGCTAGCTTACCTACTCTGACCTTATCTCAAGTAACTAGTGTTAGAACAGTAATTCTAGAACTTCTGGCACTTTACCCCTCATCCTTAGTTGTTTTGGACATTTCTATCTCATTAATGATGCTGATCTATTCCATTTTGAAGGCCCTATTCCATTTTTAAAGTCTTAAAGACAGATGTCTCTTATGGGCACAGGAGGTTCACATTTTATGCTGCCATTAGCAGTGAAAAGAATGTTAGAATAGTGTGTCTTTTTTATGAGCTATTTAACTGCTTCAGGTTATAATTTCTTTAAACTTTATGGGAGTATTCACGGAAGGAATTCATTTGACAGCAGAGAAATCTGGACAGTGGAGTGCTGCTGCTGTATGGAAGCACTCCTTGACTGCCTTGCTGTGAACAAAACTACACCTCTTCAAAAATTCTGTGGTGCTCTCTCTAAGATGTAAGACATCAAATTAGTTACAGCCATCATATTCTTCCTTGGGGACTGCTGAATTCAATGGAGAACTGTAGAATCACAGACTGGATGATGGTAGAAGGGACTCCAGAGGTCATCTTGTGTAACCCACCTGCTCATGCAGAATCACCTAGAGCAGGCTGCCCAGGACCATTTCCAAATGGTTTTTGAGTATGTCCAAGGATGGTGACACCACAACCTCCCTGGGCAACCTGTGCCAGTACTCAGTCATCCTCACTGTGAGAAAGTGTTTCCTGGAGTTCGGACAGACTCTCATGTTTCAGTTTGTGCCAACTGCCTCTGGTCCTGTCACGGGCCATCACTGGACAGAGCCTGGCTCTCACTTCTTAATATCCTCCCTTCAGGTATTTATACACATTGATGAGATTCCCTTGAGCCTACTCCTCTCCAGGCTAAATAGTCCCAGCTCTTTTAGCTTTTCCTCATAGCAGAGATACTCTAGTCCTTTAATTGTCTTAGTGACCCTTTGTTGGACTCTCTCTACTACGTCCACCTCCCCCTTGTACTGGGGAGCTCAGAACTGGACCCAATACTCCAGGTATGGCCTCACCAGTGCTTAGTAGAGGGGGAGGATCACCTTCCTTGAGCACTTGTAACATTTCTAATGCACCCCAGGATACCATTCACCTGCTTTGCCACAAGAGCACGTTGGCTCATATTCAACTTGCAGTCCACAAGGACACTTGGGCCCTTGTCTTGAGGATTACTTTCCAGCTGGTCAGCTTCCAGTTTGTATGGTGTCATGGTTTCACTCATCCAGCAGCTGTAACAACCACACAGCCATTTGCTCACCCGTACCCCTCAGTGGGATGAATAAAAAATTTAAAAACCTTCAAACACATGGATTGCAATAAGGACAGATTAATAGAACAGAAAAGGAATGTGATTAATAATAATAAATTAACAAGTGATGCACAGCACAATCACCTGATGCCATTGCTCAGGTAGTTCTCAAACTGCCCAGCCTCCCAGACAACCCCCCAATATATATGGAGCTTGACATCATATGCTATGGAATATCCCTTTGGTCAGTTTGGGTCACCTGTCCTGGCTATGTCCCATCCCAGCTTCTTGGGCACCCCCTGCCTTGTTAGCAGAGCAGTATAAGCTGAAAAGTCCTTGACTGCTTGGCAACAACTAAAACCATTGGTGTGTTATCAACATTGCTTGCATCCTAAATCCAAAACCCAGCACTATACAAGCTGCCAGAAATATAACTAACTCTATCCCTGATGAAATCAGGATGTAGGGGTGCACAGGGTTGTTCCTACTGGGTGTGGAATCTTGTACTTCCCCTTGTGGGACTAGGAAAATGGCAAAGTATTAGAAAATGGGCAAGTGTAGACTATCTTTTTTCTGCAGGGTAACCACAAGCTTTCTATAGTGCCAGATGTAGTGCATAGCCATGCAATACACATGGAAGAATTAATAGTGGCAAAGGAACTGTGTCTTTTGGACTAAGAAGGATGATGAAGAGCCCACATAGCTATATTATGCAATTAGCATGGAATAGGTAGCTTGGATGGGTAGCATGTGAAATATCTTCATAAGAGAGGCAGATGGATCTGGAAGTATAGTGGGCTCCTATCTACATGTTGAGTCACCTTTTAGGAGCACTAGAGGCCTTTGGCAGTGGTCTAGATATATGGAAGGAAGCACTCCAGGTGCTGGTGACAGTATAGTGGTATTAATCCAAGTACCTCCTCTTAAATCATTTCAGGTTGTCATTGACGTACCTAGGAGTGATAGCTTAACTACCAAGAGCAGTAAATCCTCTGAGGTTAGAGAAGGCTTGATAGGCTCTGTTTATTATATTTAGGTAGAATGGATGTCAAGTGTAGGTGAAAAGATTCTGTTGATGTGCTAAGTGTCAGATGTAGATATAAAGAAGGGATAATAGACTCTCCTTGACCAGAGAATCCCTCAGTGAAGACTAAAATCATGTTCTTACTGTGTAATAGTCTCATTACCTGTCATTAGTGTGATACTGTAATATTTTTGCTGGCTTTACTGTTAGATGTTTAAACTGACCCAAGCTTTAGCTTTGGCACTGCGTTAACGTCTCTAGAGTGAAAAGTTGCATGGTACGACGTTTGAGAGCTTTGGAGCAGTGAAACACTGACAGTAAACAGAGAAGGGAATGGGCGTCTAGAGTTTTGGGAGGATATATCACCTAGTTCGGATTTCAGGTTAGAAAAATATGTAGAAAGTACAGATCTTGAACTGAATATTTTTAACTTGCTCCTTTAACGAAGATTTCTTTCTGTTTTTCAGGCATTTGAGATATTATTGGTGACATAACGGCTGGAACTTCACTGAAGGATTAGATTCAGTGATCTGCAATTCCCTTTGTACAAAACTTAGCAGATCTTGTAATTTTTTTCGAGAATTTAACATTCTTCACGTTCTTTTTTCATTGGTTGATTCATATACTCCTCAAGAATATAAAGTCTTTTTTGACACTGAGAGAGAGTCTTTCAAAAAATGTATCTTAATTTTGATCTATTCCAATAAAAGCTCTGCTAGAATGAATTGAAATCTTGGGGGGAGTTTCCTTGGTGACCTTGATTGTCTCTGCATCACTTTTGCTAAGGGTAAAGTGGGAGGAAAAATGGCGCCTTCATACATCTCTTTGTAGTGAGTCACAGTATAATGATCTGTACTATGAATTGGTTACTTTAGTTTCTAACTGACTGAGAAATTAAAGAAAGAATATAAAACTCTTTCATATATTTAACATCAAGTGACTTTCATAAAGAAACAGATAAGAAAAATATTTAGCATTGTATTGCTTTCTCTGCATCTATGCCTATAGCACCTGTCACAAGAATTTTTGAAATGCTTTCTAGTGCTGTTCTAATTAATATGTACTTTTTATCTCCCTTTGGTTGCTGGAGGAACTGAGGCAGGTATTTAATTTGTCTGCAATCAAACAAAGAATTAATATTAGAATGATGACAGTCTGGGAGTTGCCTGTCCCAGACTATCCTTCTACATCACGTTACAAATGTGATTCTGTACAGAATGTTAATGTTGATAGCCTTCCTCAGAGCAAGCATAGGAAGGAGAAAAAAGTAATTTTGGAAATTTAAGATACCTAGAGTATCTCAGAAACTTGAAGGTGACATTGTGAGGAAAACACTGAAGATATGGTGAATTCAAAGTAGAAATAGAGCTGAAAATGCTATTATGTTTATAAAAGGTAAATAGAAAGATTTCTAAAGGTAAATGGATGATTGTTCAGAAAGAAAAAAGCAACAGAAAACTCTTTAACATTATGTAGAATTGGAAAAAGGTATGTGAACAATTATGCTGACAGATCCAGGGCTCCTATTCCTTTCTGTTTTGGAAATCTATCTACATCACCAATATGGGGCGATAGCCATAAAGGAATTGGTCTATTTACATTTGCCCTCTGTTCTCATTCTAGCATTGACCCCGGTTTTCTAGCTCTGAGAAAACTGCTCAGCTTATCTTTATGAGCTGTGATCCCCTCTTACAAACTTGGAAGCTTTTTTTTGAGAAGCTGCATGTATATGGTCTCTTTCCATATATGACGTGGAAAGAGAAAGGATCTTATGTATTTGTTTCTTGCTTGTTTCTTCTGAGGTAGAAGACCTTACAGTGGTCATGTGCCTCTGTTAGCCATGTCCCCAAATCTATAGGACTGGAAACACAGCTATGTAGAGCTAGTTAGTATGGCAGTTAATATACACACGCAAAATGGAGGGTCTGGCATCAATGCTGGTAGACACAGGTGGATTTGTTGTGTTCTGACACTGAGAAAGCAATCATCTCTACATGATTTTCTTCTAAATTTGCATTCATTCCCTGTTAGGAATGAGATATTCCTCTCCCATGCCTTGGTATATATAATGTGACACTCAGTCTGAGTATCAGACTAAAACTAGTGTGGAAAATTTAATACTAACAACCCCTTTGGCCACTTGATCATTTCTGTCTGTGGAGAGTTTTCTGTCTGTCCAGCAAGGAAGAAAAGGAAGAAACTGGAAGCATCCAGGCATCCTGTATATTTGCATCATGTTGGTGAATAAACTCAGTTAATAGCAAGTACAAGGTGAAGGCTATAGATGTGATGGAAAACATTTTAAATCTTTACATTAAGAATTATTTTACAGCCCATCTGTTTTGAATTTTCTGTGTATTTTTAAAGTAAGATAATCCCTTAAAAGTAGTCATTAATTTTTTTTTTTTTCCTAAACTAATACTGAAATATCTCATCAACATTCTGCAGGTCTATATTAATAAGAATTTTTATATATATTATTTCAGATTATATAGCGTGAGTATATGCTATATGCAGCTTGGAACAGAGAAGTGTCTTTACGTTCCCACGTAATCTGCCGGGACATAAAACATTTTTTTCCCTTTCTTTTTTCCTAAAAATCATGAATTTAATGTTATACAGTGAAATAACTATAGTGGAGAGAATGGCCTTTGAGGTTGTGTGAAAAGCACTATATTATTCCTAAAACTATTCAGCAGTTTTGTTTTAAACTGCTAGAGGCAGTTGCCATGATCCATTTGGTGAGAACTGGTTTCCTTTCTGGGTGATGTGGATTTCTTGTGCAGTATGTCTCAATCTCTGTGAGCTGTGAATAGATGGACTGTAAAGGAGCTGGCAGTGTCACCAAGGTATCCTTTGCGAAGAAAATGTCAGCCCATCTGTCTGGCGTTGACATTTGGGGTTGAAAAGGCAGTAGGATTGTTTAAAAATTAATCTCCCTAATGTTTCAGTTAATCTTCCCCAAACCCTAGGGGATTTGACAGACAACTCCATGAATTTCATCCTCAAATGTGAATGTGAACGTGTGCGTTTAGAAGAGAAAAGTAGCAACTCAGGGAAAAAAAGGTGTCTGTATCCTAAACCCACTGATGCTTCAGGGCCCTCACAAAAATTAGACTTTCACTTGCAGAAGGCTCTTGTCCTCCTCTCTAATAATCTCTAATAAACCCTTTACTACCTACGTGACACTGCTTGATTCTGTGAACTGGAGAAGTCAAGATTTTGTTCTTCTCCAATAATGTTGGCAAAGAAGGCTTATTGAGAGGCTGGCCAATGTGGTGCAACATATATGAGCTACTTGTGCCAGTGCATAGAAAATCAGTGATTTGTTTTTTTCTTCTGAGGTCAATTTGTTGTTCAGTGTTATGAAATTTGGAAAATTAGTAGTTTCTGTATAGAAGGTCCCTGCCTAGGAGTATCTGGGAATTCAGGAACAAAAGGAAAAGGCTTTACTGTAGGATATAACACAGATTTTATTCAAGCTAACCTAGAATATATTGAATTTGTTCAGTCATCTCAAGATGAAATATCTTTTCTCTTTTCTTTTCTTTTCTTTTCTTTTCTTTTCTTTTCTTTTCTTTTCTTTTCTTTTCTTTTCTTTTTTTTTTTTTTTGTAACATTGATGATCTATTGGAGTCTGTTCTTCAGTCTGTTCAATCTGGATTCATCTGTGCAAGTATCTGGCAAAACATGAAAATCTTGAAGAGAAACAGACCAAATATGTATATAAAATTTCTGTCAGACTTTAAGGACTTTAGTAGGTTTTAAGCTTGGTTCTAACAATGAACAAAGAGTCTCAAATAGTACAAATAGATTGTTGGAGCTGCTTCATTCTCCCTTTTTTATAGCTCAGGGTTACAAACTGTTAGAAAGGCTATGTAGAAGCTGCCTGATTTGGACAACTAATTACTATTGCTTAGTCATGTATCTGTGTTCTCATTGGTACTCTCATTGTCTGGAAAATAACTTTTTAGCTTCTAAATATTTCCACAAGATTCATAATCTGAACAAACAGAAGACATAAAGAAGCTTCATGCTATTTCTTCATGTGAATGCCACTTGCAACAAATGATTTCAGAACAAAGGAAAGTATATTATCATTGCCTCTCATTCCTTGATGCCTTCCTTGCTACATATGAAGAGTAAAGAGGTCTTCTCCTGAGCTATAATGCTTGAAACCCAAAAGACATCTTTGGATAAACTGCTTTGTCACCCAAAATATTTTAAATGGGTAAAATAGATTATATTCAAGCTGACATTTATAAATTATGCTATCTGTTGGCTTCAGCTATAGAGCACAGGCAAAGCAGAAATACAGAGGGAGAGGGTAAGACTTCTTTACTGCAGTGAAGGTTTAACATTAGCCAGAGGCTGGTCAAATGGAAGGCAACTAGACAGCTCTTGGTTGGCCAGTTTTAATAATTTACGCATTCTTGTGATAAAATAGAATTTCTTGAAGGGAAACTGTCAATTCAGGGGAAATGCCATGGCTTATTTAAAACTGGTGAGAAATGGTAAGAATGAGGTGACTGCAAGCTCAGGAGAAGAAATATTGTCAAGAGATACGAATTAAAACCCCAGTGTATGGGACTCATTTCAGGTAGTCATGGTTCCATATATGAAGATGTTACATTTTGGAAAGAGCAAAGAGAGTAGAAGTAAGATAATTAGCCTAGCTTGACAGAGCTGAGTGGAATGGAAGAAGAAAATATCACCTCAAAACCACTGACGCTGGGCAGTGATGAGACAGAAGCCATGTGATTGAGGTAAGACCTTCAGATGCTACTGAAGACCCTTTGTCAGCCCAGTTGAGAGAAAAGACCAGAAGGTGGTATTTCAGAAGGCTATTGAATGCTAGTCTACTCAGTATGGTTTGAGAGTTAGGAAAGTGATTCAATATCTGTATGTATAAATAAATAAATAAAGCGTGCACACACAGATAATATAAATCTTAGGTATAGTCATAGGGAAAAAAAACCCATGCTCATAATTCTGTCCTCATTATTTCCTTTTTTTTCATTTGAGCAGGGAAAAATTACTGAGTTCTGAAGTAAAAAAAGAGGTGGCTGCTTGATTGAATTAATTAGAAATGGATGGTCCTGCCTTGGGGCGGGGATGTTAGGGATGTACTAGGTGACCTCTTAGTACAACCACTTTTCCTGTTGAGGCCATGCTACGCTTTCTTTGGCAAATGGTTTGAAAATCAAAGCCAGTTTAGGAAGAGGCAGGGATGTCGAGAAGGCCAGAGACAAGGAGGTACCTGGGTCTTATCCTGCCTTTCCAGTGCCAGGAGCTTCTGGGTCTGAACTGAACAGAGGTGAGAAGAGCAAAGGCCCATAGAATAGATGGAGAATGGCTATTTTCAGAACTTCTACCTGCTATTTTTTCTTGGCTCTGGAGACTCTTGCCATTATGCTAAGGTGGGCAGTAGATGATGAAGGGGTTGGAGTCAGGAGAACATCTGTTAAGTTCAATGGAGGTAAGCAGTGTAGGGAAACCAGCTGTTTCTAAGCTCTGATCTGATTGAATTTTGATGCTGAATTCCTCCTTAACAGTCCTTGTAAGATCTGTATATAAGTCCCTAATTAGAATACAAAAATGCTGGCAAAGTCATGCTGTTGCAATCCTGAAGGGCATGAATTGTCATTTATTGGCCTTCTTTAGCAAACTGGAGTAAGTGCAGATTGCCCTTTTAAGATGAACATGAAGTAATTACCAGAATAATTGGTCTTTGTTGTTAAAAGTAATATGCTTATAGTCACAGAAGGAGTTTATGTGCATTTTAATTAAGCAAAATATTGAAGACCTCAATAAGGTTTCCAGCTCCCTTAATTTTCTAGTGAATTTTGTTTTGTGATACTTGATGCTATGTTACAGTATTTGCTACTGAACCAATAGGTCCTGGCTTGAGAATTTCAGCCACCATTCATAACAATAAGATTCTAACTTGTGTGGACAAGGAAAAAGTTTTAAAAAGTTTTAAAATGTGGCTTTATGGGAACAAAGGAGACACCTTTGAGGGCTGCTCAAAACTACTGGCCAGTTGCTGATTTTTTAGCTTTCATTTTAAAGGAGTTTGATATTTTTTTCCCCTCCATTGCTACAGCACCAGGTGAGTATTAAAGATTGAGAGAGTAGAAAGAAACTAACATCTCCACTTTTTTTTTTCTTTTTGGAAATATGACTTTCAGGATTTTTATGATCTGGCTCATAACCTCTGAATACTGTTTCATTTCACATCTTATTTAAAGCACAACTTTTCCATTAGATCATAATTTTTTGACATTCTGAGAAGCTGGCTCAATGTTCATTTAAAGGCAAATACAGTCTGCAGAGCTACCAAATTTATTTATTCCCTCTGAAGATTTTTCTCTAAAATTGAAAATAACCTGTTTCTTTGAATGTTTACAATTTCAAAATGAATAGGCCAGCTGAGTTTGGTGCAGCTGGAATTTTGAATCTCACCCAAGGAGACATATTTTTCCTTTTTTCTTCTTTTTTTTTTAAGAGATAATGAGGACAAAAGTACAAGATCCCTAAGTTGTTGGATGATGGTTTTTTCACATGTTGGATGATGATATTTTCAAATATTACAGTTTCCCCATCAAAAGTTTCACTCAGCGGTGAGGGTCTAATTTTTGCTGGTAGGGATCCCATTGAAATTCCACAAAGGGCAAGAGAAACCAGTAAGGTGGAATGGAACACAGTATGTGGCTTTCAAAGAATTACCACTGAACTTATAATTTGGCTATGTCTTTGACAAGGGGAATTGGTAAAAAAGGAAGCAGAAAGGAGTTGGTGGTGTCTTTGGAAGCTGGGTCAGCTGTGACTGGGCTGGCTGGTCTGTGGGAACACAAAGAGGCTCTGCAGTTGCTGGAAAAGAGCTCTGCTCCTGCCTGCATGACTTCTTTCTAACAGCCTGTGTGAGGTTTTGTTTAGCCAACTGTCTCATATTTAGACCAGATATTTAAATTCCTGTGTCGAGTTTGAATGGAGAAAAGAGATCCAAGTAGACTTGTTTGTATTCATACCAGAAGTCATAACGCTGCTGTAAAATTTCTACATGACTGTGTGCTATCACCTATGTAACTTTTATCCTGTGCTTAAAAGATTTTAGCCCCACATGTACCTAGATCCACTTTCCTGTCTGAGTTAGTATTTGCACCCTCTGAAGGAAGTGAAAAGATGCAAAAGACCCCTGTGTACAGTGTAAAGCATAAGATCATATTCAGACCACTTCTGAGAGCTAAAGTAAAAAGTTACTAAGCATCTGTAGTGGCACAAAGTTTTTCCAAAACAACTAAAAATAAAGGTATGTTTTCCACAATCTTTAAACACAAATATATAAAATATGTACAGATTTGTAGTCTAATATTTGATTGTTTAGAAAATAATTTCCAAAGCTTCCAGCGGTTTGAGGACCATTTGCTGGAAATCTGTAGATATTACTTAAAAGCACATTGGCTTGAGTGACAGTGCTTTTTTACATATGTGTGTGTGCAATTTAGACATATTATTTAGTAAGTATATATCATGTATATATGTATATAAAATAATAGTGTTCTGTTCTCCAGGTTAAAGAGACTCAGTTCTCTCAGCCTTTCCTCATAAGAGAGATGATACAGTCCCCTGATCACCCTCACAGACCTCCACTGGACTCTCTCCAGTAGTTCCCTGTCTTTCTTGAACTGGACACAGTACTCCAGATGTGGCCTCACCAGAGCAGAGTAGAGGGGGTAGGTAACCTCCCTTGGCCTGCATGGTCTTCTTAATGCACCCCCGGATACCACTGGGCTTTTTTGCACAAGAGGGCATGCTGCTTGCTTATGGAGAGCTTATTGTCCACCAGGACTCCCAGGTCCTTCTCCACAGGGCTGCTTCCTAGCAGGTCAACCCCTAATCTGTACTGGTGCCTGGGATTATTCCTTCCTTGGTGCAGGACCCTACACTTATCCTTATTGAACTTCATGTGGTTCCTCTTCACCCAATTCTTTAGTCTGTCTCAAATATTTGTCCTTTCATTTGTGGGTGCTCTGGATGTGTAAACAGCATTGCTTATGGTTAACTTGTCTCTGTAAGGAACCCACGCACTTGGGTAAGCAAAGCTGCTTTATGGAGATGTAGTGATGATATTGGTACAGTGCTGTGAACAGTGTAGACAGGAAATATGGCCTGTTACAAAGACCCCTTCTCCTCAGTGACTTACAGTTATTTTTCTTCTTAAAGAAAAACAAGACCAAGAGGAAGCACGAGTTTTCGTTCTGCTAACACAAGGTTTATTTTATTTTGAGGGTCTCTTTTGGGAAAGGATATCCTGGCAGAATAACTGAGTGACCAGAGTAAGTGTTTAACCCCCTAGAAAAATAACGTGTCCCTCATGAAAAATTCTGACTACAGAAATGTTGACACACTACATTAAGTTGAGAACATGATCGATCCAAGGGTTAGATGACGTGAAAACATGTATACACTTTGTGTTAACCTTTCATGTCTATGAAGGACAGATGATAAGCCCTTTACCCTGCTGCCAAACTGAAGAGGTATTCAATCTCTCCACTGGTTTCACTCTAATTAAATGTGTATTTTATGTAAACCACAACCCATACTTTTTATGGATTCAGAAAATGCTGGCATCATTTTTCTTGTCAGGCTACAAAACTAGACCATGACCGATGAGTTTGAGCATTTGCTGATCATTCATCTACAAAACATAATAGTTTGATTCTTTCACTTACAGCTATTTACAGAAACAAAAGTTAATTAATTGGTGCTCAGGAAATTCATTTTAGTTTTTCCCCTTTAGCCAGATTTTGTTGCATCTTAAGAAAAACCTTTAATAACATGATACAAATGAAAGATCATAGACACCATTTCCTATTGAAAGGGCACATTTATTAAGCCGTAATGTAAGAATAATAAGACTGGCTACATATACCCATACAAATATACTGTAACTGAATCAAGAATGCTATCAACTAGTTTGGTGCTATTCATGCAGCACCTAAATAATTCAAATTAATCAAATCCCCTAGAATCAAATGGAGCAGTCACAGCTACGCAAAGATAGTGAAAAATTTAATTTGTGCTAATCTGCCTTGGAGAATGGAAGCACAAAATACACTAGAATATTAGCATGAGTTGCCTGTTTGGGACTTCAGTTCTCTCTTTTCTTTCTCTTATTTTTTCTGTGTGACCTGAACATATTTAAGGAAATGTGATTTTAAATTTGTTGTTTGCATTCTGTAAAAGGAGAAAAATCCTTACTTAAAAAAATGTAACCTTAAGAAATATAACCACTATTCCATTAAGGGTAACTAGGTTGCAGGAATATCAGAAAAGGAAATTATTTATTCACAAAAATCAAACTAAGGAACCTGTCTTTAGCATTGTATAGGAATGAAATCCATAAACCAAATTCAGATAATGACAGAAGACTTTTAAATAACTGCCTTCTTCAGTGATCCAAGGTGTAACAAGAAGTTAAATCAAGACAAATACAAGTTTCAGCTTCAGGGGTGAATTTAGCTCTGGATTATTTGTTTCTCATACTCCTTTGACCTGAAAGGGGATGTTATATACCTAAAATGCCAGCAAGCATACTACTCCTCATGTAATATTGGAGGCACAGTATTGGTTAAAAGAAGCAGAGCAATGACACTTCTGTACATATTCAAATATCTATACAAATTTTATATGACTAAGTTCAAAGATGATCAGCTAGAAGTCATTGTCAATACTTTCACTTTCATAAAGTAGGGACTCTCTATAAAGTTATTTTTAGCTTATAGATGCTAAAATTTTTAGATTGTAGATGAATTAATGACATATTTTAATAGAAACATGGCAAGTGCAGGTTATTTCTTATTCTCATGAGAAGCAAGGACATGCATTGCTTAGCATAGACACATAAGAGGTGTTTTTTACAAGGGTGGCAGCATCATGATCTGTTTGAGAGTCCCAGGCTGGGGACTATTGTTGGTATTATTGCAGATTCCTTCACTTACAGAGTGACACACCTTAGTGAAAAAAAGTCAGGTCAGTACAAATACTGACACAAAAGGTGACCACACGCCTTGATAACCAAGAGTAAGTTAGAGGACTAATGTGACCAGACATTCCTTCTCTAATGTAAGCAGTAGGAAAAGGCTCACTGAATGTGCTACAATGTACATGTCTTCTACCACCAGAACACCTCTGACCTCCTGTGTAAAGCAGTGACTCTTGTTTCTATGCAGTCCGTGGTAATCAGTTGTCGGGGCAGACAGCAGGCCTGCCTGCGGCCTAGCTCTCTTCTCCCAAGACGTAGGCCCTGACAATATCCTCCTGTTCCCATCAGACAGGAAAAGTTCCTCATGCTGAGAGGATCCTAATAATCACATTCTCAAAACACAGCGGCCTTGATGACAGGGGTACAGGCTGCCCTGAACCAAGAAGCAGTTATGGGAAGGTACTTGGGAGTAACGGAACATGTTCAGAACCAGCCATAACAAGAGGGTCAAACAGCAGGTGTGCGGATGCTTTTAGGCATCAAAGGCAAACTAACGCTATTTAGCTATAAGATCTGTTTATCAGAACTCATTATAATCACTGACCAATCAGTGGGGTGTGAACAGTGTGTGTAACCAATGAGCAGTTCTTTAGCTTGCCACGTTTGCAGTAACAAATGTACAGAATCTGTGTGATTTCACCCAATAAATGCCTTCCCCTAGAATTCATATCGAATTGCGTGTTGCTCATCGCCATTCGCCACAATCAGTGGAGGTAAATAATCTAAAGTCTGAGGCTTCGTTGATTTATTTGAGATGATGTGAGCAGTACTTGCAACTGAATAGAGAGAATAATGCTCTTGGCTGGCAAATGTGTGAGGGAAGGTGGGTAGGTTCTGGTGAAGCAATTGGAAGAACTGAAAGAAAGCACAAAGGTGCATGTTTAAAAGATGTGACGTAACAGGAAAGGATTTGTAGCTCATGGGCTGATAGGCAACAGCAAAGAGATATTAGTGAAGAAATGGGCTGTGGGAGGCCGTGTCAGTGAAGAGAAAGAGTAAGGGTGATCTAAGAGAAATGACCAAAGAGAAGGGACATAGCAGAAGTAACACTCTTCTCAGTAGTGTCTGAAGTTCCTGTAAGGGAGGAAATGTCTTTAACAAGGTAAGAAATTGTAATACTTCTCAAAAAGAATTTTGAGATGTAATTAACTGTGTGGAGAAAGGAATAAATAGGGAAGGCTGGACAATAGAAATATAACTTCGAACATAAATATAGGATTTTTAGTGTGGTCATGGCATCTTAGAAAGATTATGGCATAAAGTGAAGGATTGTGATGGGAATTATGGTAACTTTCTGCATCTAGAAATTTTATAAGATGCAGGTGTTGATTTATCCTGAGCCATAATGAAACTCTTTTGTGTGCAACTGCAGTGGTCTTCCCACCTACAGCTTCAGACATAAAGCTACAAGAACATGCATACTCACCTGTTGGTTTTTTGGGCTGTGAAGTTTTACTTGAACAAGTCAGTTGATGTCGTTCTCATTTCTCTTTTGCATATTATATAGTTACAAGGGCAATTACAAGATGTTTAAAAAGAAAGATTCTCAAATGCTACTGTGTGGCCAGAGACTGAAACCAGAGGCTTAGAGCAGTGTGTTGTTTTTTGGGTTTTTTTTCTAAAAATGCACAAGTCTTATTGTCAGCTGCTGTATATCAGTTTGAGTCCCCAGAAGCAGATTTATACCAAGGAGAGTCTGCAGTCTTCCCTGCAGTTTGGTTCATTCCATCCTGTTTTCATTCAAGTGTGTGCTTCTGTGAGGATAAGCACTGAGCTCCAGTTCCTAAGGGCTGCAATCTCTTAAAATATAAAATAAATAACTGGTTTTGGGATAAACATTTTATTTCTGCCAGCGGCATAATGCTTGGGCTTGAAATGTTATCATCCAAGGAAGTTTTATCTTGAAAAACTTTTCAAGCTGCCTGGGACTGAATATCAATCCAAGTAAGATCCTGAAAGTACTGAATCTTTTGCAAAAAAAAATGAGACCCAAAAGGTAGCAAGGTTTCAAGCCTTTCCCTAAGCATCACTTTGAGCAAAGGCAGTGTCAGGTCTTTCATATCTGTCATTAAAACGGGCTAATCTGAGACATTCGTGCAGCTGAGGCATGACTGCATGCTCTATCAGGCTCCATTTGTAATACTGCAAATCTGTGCAAGCAGAAATAATTTGGGATTTGCTGTGTTATCATTAGAATCGTCATTATGGGAGCAGAAGTGACCACTGCAGATAATGTTACAAAACTGTTTCTAACTCTGTACTTTTCAAATTTACTTCCTCAGAAGTGGGAAACTTTAAGCCTTTTATACTAAAGGTTTCAGGCTTTAGCACTGCTGGATCTGTATTTATTTATTAATTTATTTATGCTTAGAATTCAGAAAGAAAGATCATTAATTTTGGAGAACAGTAGAAGACATTTATATTTATTGTACATGTACCTCTGAATAGAACATGTATCCTGAAGCTGTCAAATTCTCTTCCCATTAATTTTTTTCCAAAAATGTGTTTTCTCCTCTCTTATTCTATTTCATTACATTTTGTTGACTTTGCCCTTCAGTTTTCTGTGGCCTGCACACTAACTATAATTAATTAACTCCATAACTGCAGCCTTTGAAAATCCTTTGAAAGAGACCTTTCTGGCTACGTCATTGGGATCTGTGACACATGGTGGTCAGAGCATGTGTCTTTTGAGGTGAGTCTTCTCCTGGTTGCATCCATAGGCTGAAAAAAAGATCTTTCTACACAGAAGTTTTCCAGTGAGGACAGTAAATCTTCTGTCCTATTTCTGTATTTTTATGGACATAGTACATATTGCATCTGATTCACTCTCCTTATGAAGTCCTAATTCTGCTTGAAGTATTGTCAGATAACCTGATGATCTTAAAGGTCTTTTCCAACCTTGTGATTCTGTACCCAAGAGATCCTCTGTTAAATCAGAGGAGTGGACATAGGACAGGTGAGGCCATGTATAGGACTATAATATAGGACTATAGTACAGGAAAGCCTACTTGAACCAAGGAAATTAGCTATAGGACAGCTGAGACAAACTGCTCCTGAGAACAAATGGACTCAAGAGAACTTCCATATTCTGAAAATATTTAAAAATTTATATTTTTATATATATAATGTACTAATTAATATATATTTTAATATATACACAGTGGAAACGGAAATGTAACATACTGCTGCTGAATCATATTGGTTTTAATACAGGTAAATTGAAGGCTGTACACTTGCAGAAGAAGGGGAAAAGAAAATTTTTAGGCAAGTACATGAGTGTCTTAAAAATAGCTTGAGCCCTTCACCTTAGTTAATCTTTTGCTATGGTGCAGCCATATCTATGCAACCATTTAGATACAGCAACATTCAGTCACTAGATCATTTAAATCAAATCAGGAATTCCCAACAAATGTTCACACTGAATAAAACACATCAAACAGGACAAATAAAACAAAGCCAGTTGTGGATTATGGCAAGCACAATTTATGTCTACTACTGCCAGCAACATGCCTCTTGTCAGAGGAAAAAAGAAAAGGAAACTGAGTTTGGATTATTCTGAGCTTTTTAGCTTTTTTTTACAAATTTTTCTCCTTAAAATAATGAGTCATTTTATTTTAGTGGTTTGGCTCATGTAAAATAATGGTTCAAATTAAGTTTCCTAATTATGCATTTAAATGGAAGAAGATTGTAATTTAAATTCTCATTGACTGCTAACAAGTTATTTAATAGGGATAACCAGAGTTCAGCTGTGTATATTACATAGTTGTTTCATGATTTAAGACCCTGTGGAGTGACTCTCCAAGTGTTTTGCTTTGATAGCAACTAAAAAGTTCAAATTCTCCCTCATCTGAACACTAAGCCATTTTAATGGCTGAAAAATTGTCCAAGACATCTTGTAAGAGTTCTTTCTTGCCATATATAATATTGAAGCCTGTATTCCTTGTATCCCTGTAATAACTGAGCATGTTCCAGAACTGCATTAATGACTTGTTGAACATCTGCTGTGTGTAGTTTTCTTTGCTATTCCTGCTGTTGTTCAGCTGGAAAGTAAATAGTAAATCTTGCCTTTTTGGTCTTTCCAAGTTGTTATTATGCTGCAATCACTGTGGTAGCTGAATACCTTGGAGGATGGAGTTAGAGGGTAGTGGCTGGATATTTTAGGCTAATCTCAGTTTTTTGGTGGGTATTTTAGCTATGTGCTGTCTCAAGATTTTCCCAGTCATCAGACACTGTATGTTGCCTTTGCTGTGAGAAACTGTGGTGTTTGGTAGGAACTATGCCCTAATCTTTGATCTCACCTTCAGGCTGGCAGTAGGGAGCCTAGCTGAGCTGTATATTCAGGAGATAGTCGGTTTGAGTAGTTTGAGTCAGTTTTTAATCTTGCTTCTTATCTCCAGATATTAAAAAAAAAAAAAATTGTACTAATATGATATTCTTTTGATAACAGTTTAGGATATATATCATTGAATCCAGAAAAAAAAATAATGGAGGAGGTTTAACTTCCTATGTAAGAGGTGGGTAAGAATACATTTTCTTTTAATTTCTTGATCTTCGTTGTCAGGATGGTACACTGAATCCTGTTATGGGTTAGATGAAATAGATGGTCTTAAGAACAGCTCTCATTTGTAGACATAACATCTAACCACAACGGTGCAGTTTGCTGTTGCAAATGTTTAAAGGACAGTAATACCATACCTGGCCAGCTGTTCCCACACAGAGGCAGTGATGGAATCTCCCATGCTTCGGAAGTTCTTATTGTCTAGTTATGAATGACTTAGGTCCCAGGACCTAGCTTGGTAGGGGTATTCAGAGAGATGGAGGTAAATCAGGTATCTCAGAAAACTGAACTGAAACCAGGAAAACCCCAGCATTTGCCTCAGAAAATTTATGTGGAAGGTATTAGCTTTCTCCACTGCCTATTTTTATCCCTTTTAGAAGAGACTGGAATTAGTATCTGTATTATCCAAGCAATAAACAGTCCATTCTTTTCTATCTATGGTACTCTTTGGGAAGGTAAATTCAGGCTACACTTCATTTGCTCCATGTGTTACAAAGAAAGAAACCATTGGGGCCTGGTTTGCTTATTTTATTCTATTCTATATGTTGTTACAATATTTGTGTGAGCAATACTAAACTACTATTTCTTACATTTCTACCACATGTGCAAGATACCTTTGAAGCATATCCAGACTGTGTGAAAAATCTTAGAATCACAGAATGGCCCGGGTTGGAAGGGACCCCAAGGATCACAGAGCTCCAACCCCCTGCCACAGGCAGGACCACCAACCTCAGGCCTGGAGCTACACAAGGTTGCCCAGGGCCCCAGCCAACCTGGCCTTAAACACCCCCACGGACTGGAAGGCTGCAATGAGGTCCCCCCACAGCCTTCTCTTCTCCAGGCTGAACCAGCCCAGCTCCCCCAGCCTCTCTCCGTAAGGAAGCTGCTCCAGCCCTCTGATCATCTTTGTGGCTCCTCTGACCCCTCTCCAACTGTTCTACATCTTTCCTGTATTGCGGGCCCCAGCTCTGGACACAGGACTCCTTAAATCCTTAAAGTACACTTGGGAAAGAATGTTTCAGAGCAAAAGCCAACCTTTTTTCTTTCACAGTGTTTGCATTTCAAACCAGCTTTCTTTTTTTGTATTTCAAAAGTAAAAACCTTTTCAGTCTTTCAGTAGGATTAATTGGCTTAATGGGTCATATGAATGATTGTGTCAGGTGGAATGTGTGACATTTGTTGAGAAGGCAGGTGATGATCATCATAGGATTACAGAATAATTCATGTTGGGAGGGACTGTAGGAGACTTGTAGACAAACTTGTTGCTCAGAACAGAGCCAGCTATCTAGTCCAATTGGATTACTCGTTCTGCTTAAATACTTTCATGAAAACAACTTGGATAGGCTTAAATAACATTTTCAAAAAATATTTTTAAGAAATGCAATAAGAGGGATATTCAGCAAGATTTCATGGGAATCTGTGGCCTAATTTAAACACTTTTTAATGAGCATTTGTGTGTCTAATACTTACTGAGTTCTTGGTACGGGGAGAGTCAAGTGCTGTTCTTGGAATGAGATGTGTATTTTAGTAATTAATCCTTGATATATGGGAAAGAATTTAACACTTAATTTTCATAGAGTTTTGACATCTGAAATAAAATCACTACTTGGAAGTGACCAGTGTGGAAGCAGAGTCTGTTAGAAAGACTATATATATTGCTGATAATAATTCTGGCAATAGACTTGATGGCATGTGTACATCATTAAATTAGAAAGAAACAATTTGCAAAATTGAAATCTAGTCTGTTGACAGTTTTAAAAGAATTTCAGAGTCATTCTGGCTCCAAAGCTTCCCACAATATATTTCAGTACCTGAAATATTTTTGTCCTCTGTATTGTGTGAATAATTCTCTGCCTCAGATCACAGATGTTAGAACTAAGAGTGGACTGAAGCTCTCCTTATGAGTTAAAGAAAGCTGGGAACAAACCACACTGTTAACTATCCAGGGGTGCACGACACAACGTCCCCAGGCAGATGACGGAGGGAGGTGGGATGTCACATTAAGTTCACTGAAATGAAGTTTGTTACCTAGAGTAAATGATGTTAACATAGATCCAATTATTTTATTTCCCCCCTACCCCTCCTAGTACAAGCTGCTGTTCAGCATCTCTGGTGGTAGGGAGTTCAAATTGCTATTGTGCTCTTGAAATCTGTCCTCAGCAACGTGATGGCAGAATTAAAAGTGAGTTTCCGTGCCAGATGGGAGCTAACTGAACATATAATTGAAACAGTGAGACCACCTGGATACACAATGGTGTCAACTATAAAAAAAGGCTCCTCCTAATATACTGGTATAAACAGACCAAAAAAACTTTTACAGGCAGCATGGTGAGTGTTAAGGAGGGTTTTGTTCCTTTAAAATCTGTGTAAATTCCAGTTGTGGCTGTAGATTAATGCTTCCTCTGGAAATATGATTCAGTGGGTTCCTGGCATGGCTTTTGGTTCTCCATTCACCCAAACACCACCCAGTCGCCATGACATAGCTTTCATTTGCTCTTGTGATTTGAAGAAGTTATGCATAATCCACCTCTTATTAATAATCTAGTCCTCTGAGGTACCAAATACTCTCATTTCCCATTCATTTAATATTTTACAGGGCCCTATAAGTTGATATAAAGGGAAATACGTTTTGGAATAACTATGTAGGTATTATGATCTTTTTTTTTTTTTCCTTAAAGTAGATAAATTGGGCCCATAAGGCTTATTGTGATTAAAAGCTTCACTGCTTATGGTGAAATTCTAGAGCTACCCATATTGCTGTTATTAGCATATAAATGCTCTTATCTGCCAGAGTTGGACATAATCATGAAATATGCCATCATTCCAGGATGAAGTTGGGAGCTGCCTGGGGTCCCATAACATTATGAGAATGAAGTAGCAATACTATTGTCATGGTTGAAGAAGCACATTCATTACCAGCCCCTCTTTTTGAAACTGGTAATTATGCAGGTAAAAAAGCTTGCACGTTAGGTAAAATTTCTGACTTATTTTAATGTCAAGGGTGCCTTTTTTTCCCAGAATGGTGACTTTAATACATTTACTTATTGTTTTGTTGGTTTTCTTTGGGTTTTTTGGGGTTTTTTTTGAGTAGCAAGAAAAACTGGTTTATCTTTAATTATTCCAGATTCTTTGCATGCACATGGAAAACAAATAGCCTCTTAATAGTCAAATTGCTAGGGACTTAATCTACATGTAAAACAAGCACCTCTGGAAGACTTTAGGGGATTTATGCCATATTTTAATTGTGGCCAGTTTTTCTGTGGAGCTTTTTAGGATCCATCTTCTTTTCTTATTTGCTCCTTATTTGTGTGGTTTTAGCTACTGCTGCACAAGGACTTCTGGCTAGGATCATCTACAGGTCTTCACAGGTGGGCAGAAGAGTATATGGTCTTTCAACCTGCCTCTTCCTTTGTGAGTATGTGGAACATAGCTAAGAACATCCTTGATGGAGTTTTTCCTGTGGACTTAGAGAAAGGCAGAATAAGACAAGCATCCTTCCACCCAAGTTTACTTTCCAGAACCACTGACTGGGTCTACAGTTTTCCCATAGTACTGCAATATTCAGGCCATACAAGGAGATCTAAACTCCACTAAAGTGTATAAAAAGTTAGATGACAAATATCTGGATCAAATAAACTAAACTGTTACTCAAACTTCATGTTTCTTATGGTTAGAATAAAAAATTTTACTGTGCATATATTTGTTGTCACCAAAATGTCTTAGAATGCT
This sequence comes from Porphyrio hochstetteri, assembly GCA_020800305.1. Classification (NCBI taxonomy): domain Eukaryota; kingdom Metazoa; phylum Chordata; class Aves; order Gruiformes; family Rallidae; genus Porphyrio; species Porphyrio hochstetteri. The sequence goes on from CM036908.1 coordinate 3,922,394, forward strand.
ATAGTGGAAACTACTTTTACAGGACATGTTACCTATGTCAAACTTCAGTAGACATCTTAGAAGAAAGTCTGATTTTTGCAAGGTTTCCAGCTCATTTTGCAGACTGGCAGATAAAACTGGCTATACAACAGATAAGCATCCAACCTTTGAATTGTTATCTAAGATGAACCTTTTGAGGTTCACCCCTCAACACTTTTCTAAGGAGTACAGATGGTATCAGTTCCATCAGTTCCCAGTCCCAGATCAATCAATGTCAAGCCTGGGTTTATTTTCTACAGTCTGTGGAGGATCCCTTGGTAGCATGCATCCTGCTCATTACTTTTGACCCACGCTATTGAGATTGAATCCATATGTTTATTAATTCTATGAGAATTCTGCCTGAGATCTGTGGTGAGTAATTTATGAGCCCTGGCTATATTATGGGAACCTTTCCCTAAGAATATACAGTATTCTTAAAAAAAAAATATATATTGCTCACTTATATTCATAATAATAAATTGTTTCATACCTAATTACAAACAGACAGTCTGAATAATTGTCTTCATTGAGAGCTTTTTGACAGTGAGAATATAATGCCTTATTTTATAAACTTTTTAATGTGCAGCCCATAAATATGTCAGAACTAAGGAGTACTGCATCTTTAAGTATATTAAAAGCAGTCTTGTGTAACCAAACATAATAGGATTTTTAAATGAATTATAACTGAAGTATTTAACATACAACTTTTTAAACTTTCTACATGTGTAAAGCTTCTCTAAACTGACCAATTCAAATTAAACATCTGAAAAGAAACATTGTATTTGGCAATATTGAAACAAATTAGTATAATTCTAGTCTCATGTACATTTAAGAGCAATAGAAATATTTCAGGGAAAATGTTTTTAATTAATTAAGTAAAAAAACCAGCACCTGTTAATGGGTATTAGATCAATACCAAAGTCAAAGAAATGTGAGAAATGAGAATGCATATGCTCTGTTTCAGTGAAGGTCATGTTGACACCTTTATAGCAGCTGAAGGCCTGTACCTGATATACATTGCACTAACTTGCAGTGGGCTTAATTTTTAAAAATGATTCTCTTTTATATTGAAAATAATCTAATTCAAAAGTTCATCTTGAGTTGATCTGCATTCATTATGATGCCTCCTTCTGGAATTTCATATAAAAGATATGGGTGTCATAAGCCATTTAGGAAACTTCAAAGATACTAATCCAAAGAGCAGAAGAACTGTGGAGGGGGTAAGGGGATAGAAAGAGAGGTTAAAAAAAAAAAGACAGAAATGTTAAATTAACAGAAAGGAAAAAAAAACCCCAACTATACTGGTGTGATAACAACTCAGGCTAAATAATGTATTCAAATCCATTCTGCTTTAAGTATTCAACCAAGACTTCATTTATAGTTTTTTGGGGTTATTTTTGGGAAGACAACTGACCTTCATCCAAGTTGTGCTGTTTCAGTAGTTAATTATGGCTCATTTCCAGGCTAAATTTGGCAGACTTCAGTGTCCTATCCTGTGTGCCACCTCGTCACCCCCACCACCCCTTATAAAACAGCAGTTCTGCTAGCAGAGTGCCTGTTTTGTTGTCCTGTATACATGTAAAACACTGTGAGAAAACACTCACAACTAACATTAGGTTTTTTTCCCCACTCTTGAAGCATACCTGCAGCAGATGTGTGTACTTGCAAAACCTGATAGAGAAATTATGTCTAAGCAAAACATTGTGTGTACCCAGACTAATAGGGTTCCACAAGTAACAGTGACTTAATATGTTTAAATGATCCATTTGCATGCTTACAGTTTGTTATAGCTAAAATTAAAGGAAAATGGTAAATTTCAGTTTCATCCAAAAATTATTTGTGGATTTCAGTTACATTTGATTGATAGCTGGGAGAAAAAGAAATTCCTGAAAACACTGAAACATTTCATCTTCACATACCTGAGAAGATATTTTGCTTTGGAAGTAAAAGCTTATTTGGTTTTGACATTTTTCTAGCACAAAATGCCTTAACTTTTCATCTCAAAGTTGAAACGATTTTTCATTAAAAATGAGGTAAGATAAAATAGAAAGGTAAATCAAGTGAAACAACTCTGGTTTGAGTTAAATAGATATGACATAGAACAGTGTTTTCTGTGGTTGTTTTGAATTTGGTGTTTTTTCAGTCAGCATTGTTGAAATATTTTAAATTCTGTTTCAATTGACTTGCCAGAATATTCTGGAGATGTTATTCTAAAGGAAAGAAAAATCAAACCCCATGAGTCACTGCACACAGTATCTACAGTGTCTATGATGTAACTCTCTTTCCCTTTCCTGTTTTATTGCATGAAAACTTAGGCCTCAATCCATTAATTATCTTAAACATATGTGAGGCTTAGTAAGATAATTGCTTAAAGAAAGAAAGTGCTGAAGTCCAATGTGCACCCAGAATTCCAGGCTTTGCTGTGAAGCCTTTCAGAATGGGAGAAGTATATCAGATTGATAAACCCAAAAGGAGTTTACTTAAGAGTCCAGTTGATTTTATCAAATATATTGAATATCTGGTAGCTCTGTCAGAGCTATATTTGTAAAAACACTGTCAGTAGTTGAAGTTAAGGCAGCCTTGTTTAAAACAAACCAAAACAAACCTCTGCCTTTAGGTTTTCCTCTATGCTTTTGTGACAGTTTTCCTCTATGCTTTTGTGACACAGTCTACCATACACTGGACATTGAAAGAAAGCTTAATTTTATAATTAAATGCAGTAAATAGCATATGGAAGAAAATCAGCATATGTGCACCTTCCTGCCTGAGCCCTGCAATTCTGCTGTTGTAAGAAGTGTTAACTAATTATAACAAAGTACATGTGGTGGTTGGTTTCTTCAGCCAGCAGCGTTTCTGTTTCTCCCCCCTGCCCCTCCAAATACTAAACTTCAAGAGAGAACAGTTTGTCTGCTTGCACCTCACTTTTTAGCCTGTGAGATTTCTGCATTAGGTACGTGAAAACAAGAAAGTCTAGTGGAAGACACACAGCTGGACTGGGCTGCTATGAGAAAAGGCAGTTGTGATTCTGAATTCTTTATGCCTGGATAAAGCTGAAAGAAAATGGTGCTGGCTATTGTCAGGTGCCAGATGGCTTTCTGCCTGTTCCAAGCAAGAGCTTAGATGCTAGACCAAACATCAGAATGATACTTCTGGTTATGATCAGTTTTGGGTTCACGTGTTCTTTAATGCATGTCCATTATTATATTTTTCTTTATTTCCGTGAAAACTTATTTCTCTTTAGTTGCATGACCAGTTGTTTACTGGTCATGTCCAGTGAGGCGTTATAACATTCAGATTCCATTGCTGTCATGGGATGTTTTAAATTACTTTTCATTTCATAAACTCTATGTGCAAGAAAACATCCCTTTTAAAATGTTTGAACTGCAAATATCAGAGATACAGCCTGATTCTTTACAACATAAATTAAGCAGTGTGATCCATCAGCTGCACTGAATTCAATTAACTTTGCTGGTGGTCTACCTGGAAGTGATTAGCAAATTGGTTATGGTAATTGGAGGTAAAGCAGCAAACATTTCCCCTGTGCCTCCAAAGGGCTGTGGAATACAGCAGGGCAGTTGCCTGTGTTGTTTAGCTGTCTGACTGCCTTCTTTGAAGTATAAAGTCATGGCAGCAAAGAGGAGAATTAGAAATGCATTCTTTCTAGATTATGTTCAGAATTTCCCTTTGTCCTGTTTTTATTTGTATAAAAGACATAATATCCATAAACATCACGTTCTACCAAATGCTAATTCTCTCATGAGGCCACCATGTACCTCACATATCTGTGCTGAAAAAGATTCAGAGCAGTAGTCACCTTGCCCTGATCTTTCTTATGTCAGCACTCAGTGGTGGAGATGGCCAGGCAAGATAAACTGTATGTGATAGGCCATAGTAGAAGAAATTAAATGTGTGCTCAGGATAAGGTTTGTCAAGGAAGATAGTACTGCCTGTGTTCTGACTTCACAATAATTCTATTTTAATATTGAATATGCTCTCCTCTCAGACAAAACAGGTGCACTCTTGTTAACATTAACTATCAATGACATTTTTCTCCTACAAATCTGGTATTTTATAGTATCATGTGTCTTTTCTGCCTAAAATGTCAGGCCTATTGAAGTAAGTAGATGCTTCCAAATGAAACTACAGTTTGTGGTGGTGTTTTTCCAAACCTGTGTTGTGTCCATCTCTGTAAGCAACCATGAACCCTGCTTTTGTGACTGACACTGCCTTAGGCCGATACATATGTTGTCTAATCTGAGACCAACTGGAGTAGAGATTCCATAAATGAAAGCTGTAAGCTGTAAAGTAAGCCTCAGGAGAAGCTGAGGTGGCTCAATGAAGTAAGTGGGAATGGGGACTTCTTTTTCAAGATCTCTTTTTTCAAATCCCACTCACACTGGTACACAGAACTGGATTCAGCTGGTGAGCTCCATCTTTTCAAACAGAGGAACAAAGGTCTCCTGTAACTCTTTAAAAGACTGACAGATGAAAGGTCAGCACACGCTGACAAGGAGCAAACGTCTAGAAACAATGGTAGAGCAGTTGGTGTCCCTGCCTATGGCAGGGGGTTGGAGCTCTATGGTCCTTGGGGTCCCTTCCAACCCATGCCATTGTATGATTCTATGATTCTATGAAATGCTGGGTCAGATCTCTCCTCTGCAGGCAGTGAATTCAGATCCACCCATGAGAATACTGCAGTTACCAAACCAGTCTGAGACGAAAAAGGAGTAAAAACTATCTATTCTCCAGAAAGGGTTTCCATCCATGACAGGGAGCTCAGGCAAAGGATAGTCACTGGAGCAGACAAAACACAAAGACCTGTGCACTAAGACTCGCTCAGTCCCTGGAAGAGGTTCAGATGAGCTCCTCCCAGAACTACTTATGCACCTTCGAATGTATTCATACACACCAGTTATGTAAATGGTGTGGTAATTGAGTTCTGAGCCCTTTTTAACATCTGTTAGTGACTTTTGGGGCTTTTTGGGCTGCTGGCTCAAGGTGCCTCACTGTCCACTGAATGTCATAGATGCTACAGCATGGCCCAGTCACCTACAAAACTTTCTTTGTAGTGATTAGAGAGGTGTTTATGATCTTAACAGAGTCTTGCTCCGTGTGATACACCCATATATTTTTTTTGAGGTGGAGGTCCTGGAATCTAAATGAATGCAAGTATCTTGTGTCTATATGGGCAGAAAGGTTGACAATTATTATATAGGAAAACAATAAGAGAGTATCAGAATAGAAGTTTTGCCTGCTGAAAAAAATCTTTGGTCAGGGTTCTCAGAACTTTGACTGTTCTGAAGCCCCAACTGGGAACAGAAAAGATAGTTGATGTTTGTAAACTGCACCTGAAACAGATCTGAGGACGAGGGCAGAGAGTAAGTGAGCAATGTGTATTGGGAAGCTAAAATTAACTTTAATATATTCATAAATGGGTCTATAAATTAGCATTGCTACATATTGTACTTTCTCCTATATGCCTCAGGTGATCCAGGCAGCAATTTAAGCCACTGAGGGCTTAACAGAAGAGAAAATCAAAGCTATTGATTGATTTGTCCTTGTATGCCTATACAGAAATGTCCTTGCTTGTTCCTTGTTCATACTGGTTTTTGAATATAAGGTACTACTGTTTGTTGTACACTGGAAAGAAAATTAATACCTGTCAGAAGGTACAATTATTTTTACCATTAAAACTGTACCAATTTGTACCAGTTGCTTGGTACAAAACTGTAGCATACTGTTATATTTCTTTACAAACAAAAATTTTTTGTTTTTTGTATTAGCTGTTCTGGAAGTGCCACATGTTTTAGAAACAGCTAGAATGCATTTGTTTAGGCAAACAGGCATGTGTATCCAGGTAAAATTTGCCTTCAAAGATAACTGCATTTTCTGCAAAGCATCCTGCATAGCTTTTTAGTGTTCCAGAAAGGGAAACAGCAGAAAAATAGCTTTTGCTGAAGGACATCCAGGTGCAAAAGGGAAGAATTTCAGCAATTTCCCTTTTAGTCTCTGCGATTTTCCAAGTGTATGCAGAAGGAAATAAATCTATTGGATGGAATCTGGGCTTACATAAGCCTAGACAAAATACATTTCCTAAACTGCTAACTTTTCTAAAGTCATCAATGCATGATGTATTTGCAGTGGAACTGAAAGTGTCAGTGACTACTCAATGGCTGATTTAAATGGAATTAATTTAAAAATGGCATACATGCTCTGGGTACAGTGAGAGGGAGAATCAGAAGTAGAGTGTAATGGCTGTTGGAAGGCAGCTAACTGACTGCATGGCTAAAGGAGCTCTAGGCTACCAATTAGGGGCTTTTTTTGCCTTGAAAATCTTATGGACACTGGTAGATTACAAAAGTGCTTCTTGTGATTTAGGAAGAGTTGTTGAAACAGAACTACTCCAGGAATGAAAAATATCATTTAAGTGTTTTGTAGCCTGTTTGAATCCCTAAGAATGGGAACTGTTTTCAAACTGCACTTCTTGGTTCTGTATGACATGGAGGTCCTGGAGCGAGTCCAGAGAAGGGCAACCAGGCTGGGGAAGGGGCTGGAGGGCAAATCCTCTGAGGAGCGGCTGAGGGAGCTGGGGGTGTTCAGCCTGGAGAAGAGGAGGCTGAGGGGAGACCTTCTCCCCACCTACAACTACCTGAAGGGAGGTTGTGGAGAGGTGGGTGATGGTCTCTTCAGCCAGGGGACAGGAGATGGGACAAGGGGGAATGGCAAGAAGCTGTGCCAGGGCAGGGTCAGACTGGACATTAGAAACAAATTTATTACTGAAAGAGTTGTCAGGGCCTGGCACAGGCTGCCCAGGGAGGGGCTGAGTCACCTTCCCTGGGTGTGTTCAGAAAAAGGGTAGATGAGGTACTTAGGGATATGGTTTAGTTTAGGATGAGAATGGTTGGACTTGATGATCTTCCAAGGTCTTTTCCAACCTTGTGATTCTGTGATTCTGTGTGATATGATCATTTAAATACATGCCATGCTGAGACCCAAGTAACTCACTAAGAGGAATTCAATGAGACAAGTGCTTGCCAACTGTCCAGTGAGTATAGTGAGTGACTAATAGTTTTGATTAAAGCTTTTTTATTTTCTTTAGGTTGGAGCAAAAATGCCTTCAAAGGCTTGATTAGAAGCATTTGGATTTCATCTCTAGGGCAAACTACTGCTAAAGATTAAGAAATCCAAGGGGCGCTTGGGATTTGTGTTTTGTTGTGGAATAAGCAAAACCAAATGTGTAAAACAGATGGGGTATGTAAAAGTTAAGTATTGCAGCACCTAACTTTTGGGCATCTGGCTCCCTGAAAAACAAGAATTCCAAATGACACTTTCCCAAAGTGCTAAGTGTCACTATAAACAGGATTTAAATGAGGCAGTAGAAAGCACATAGACTTGTCCAACTGTGAAACAGTGAAGAGAGGGAGTCTATCTAAAATCCTCTGATTCTCTGGACTACAGAGACCTCATTTACATCTGACAAAGAATCCAACAGCACCAAATCCTTCCTTGAAACTAAGTGGATAGCATTGGTTTTAACAAACTTGTAGGTCATCTTCTACATCCTGCCCAAATACCTGTTAGTGAAAAGCAGGAGATTTGCATTTAAGGTCTTTGTTAACTCTGTGGTGGTTTGTCCTTGGCTGGAGGCCAGCCACTCCACCAGAACCCAGCCACGCAAAACTACAGGTTCAAATTGATACTACTTACCTGTGGATTCTGCATTCCTTCTGTGGACTATGGGATTCAACCTTAAGGGCTGTGGTGCCTAATTTGTAGGTGTTGAAATCATCTAGTGACTTCAGTTCTGAGTCCAAACTCCATCCTGTAAGGATGGAATCTTCTCATGAAGACCATCACACCATTTTTCTTTTACAGTGAATACTGTTCAGCTACCTGGCACCCTTGCTGATCACTAGTCGGCTACTCTGTGCACTTCATCATGATGTTTTGCTTCTGTTGTCAAACATAAATCTGAAATTATGTACTAACTGAAGAGCTATGTTCCCTGTCACAGATCTGCTAGCCTATTGTTACATTTCTAGATGCAGGATATTTTATTTCTTTGGTTTCCTGGAAACTGTTCTGTTAGACCCCTCAGCAATACACAAAAGACATCTCCAAGTTGTGTAACTAATAACTCACTTTGTTGCTATCAGTTTGCTTGGACTCTGGATCCCACTGAACACAACAGACTCTTTTGAAGCATATTTCTAGTTGTGCAGAGCTACGTTGGTATTTGTGCACTCAGGGCTCAGATGGAGTACTCTGAAGAGCTGCCACAGACAGCAGCATCAGCAGGTGATGCTGCAGTGTCCAGCTGCAGGAGAGCTTAGGGAAATGCTGGCTGGTTCAGAATCACAGCCTGGTAACTGCAGCGTTCCCAAAGTTGTTCTGCTCCTTGTACAAGGAATGAGATTACAGAGTGGATCCAAGAAGGGCATAATATGCATGAGCTACGATGTCTATCTACATCATTAGTATGTAGCTGTGCTGCCTCTGGAAAGGCACTGTGCTGAGACCTCCAGTTCTTAATAGGGATAATAACAGCAAGAGCAATGTAGTATTTCCAGAGACAGCTTGGCCAGCAGCTGAAAAGGAGTAAGACCAGGAATGGTGGCCATAGGGCAAGCAGTTTGGGAAACACCAGGCTTAGAGGATTCCTTAGTGAGAAAAGCCCAATAGAAATAGACTAATTCTACACTATAAAAAAATGTAATGCTGAAGTGATTTCATTGAAGGAAGACCATGTACTAGCTTTGGGTTTGATTGCTGTGATTCATATGTAATCAAATCATAGCTGAGCAGTGAACAGGCACAAATCATCCTTAGAGTGTACTGTATCATTCTGCAGCAGAATGAACAGGTATGTGTTAGAGGGCGTTTAACCTATGTAAATGTGCAAGTTCCCATTTCTTATATGAAAAGCTCTTCTTTCTTTTTTTCCCTCCTGTATCTTCCAAATAAAAATAGCTTGGATTTAGTTCTACAGCTGGAAGTCAGATACTTTTAGTTTAATCCTGCATTAGATCTACCCATGAGTTGTGGAAGGTGAAGAGATGAGATGGACTTCAAAGGTCTTGTTTCATCTTTCTCCCTAATACATCAGTGCTAAAATTTAATGTGTATCTGTGGATGTTAGGGGAGCTCTTATTTCTTCCTGATATATATCAGATTCAGAATATGTATCAGAATGTCTTTGTTGTTCTAATATTTGAAAACAAAACCAAGAAAAGCTTGAAGAAATGAAAGCATTCAGCAAATAAAAGGGAGACCACAATTATTGAAAAAAGGAAATGCTTTTGGTAGAAGATCTGTGTTATGAAAATATTTCAAACTCAACCACCTGAGTGTCAGACAGAAAAAAAAGGAGAGAAGAGGAAAGGTAAATAAATCAGGAAAATAAAAACTTCAGGTTGTAACTAATAGAAACACATAGGGGTTTTGCCATGACTGAAAAGGGTGCATTAGGTGTGGTGTTGGTGTCATGCCACCAGTAACACACCGCTCATTGCTGTTTGAGTACAGCAAGGCCTTATAGCAACAAATTCAATAATTAACTGGTATGGAAAATGTCATTGAGGAAGCCAACACACAGATTTCTAGTTTATCTCTCAGTGCCTAGCACGAGGTTTCCTTTAAATACGCAGCCACACAAAGTAATGAAAGAAATGCTGCTGTCTCATGCTTTGGGAAACACAGAGTGTTCTTTGAACAGGGAAAATACAGTTCAGGGCCCGACTGATTGGGAAAAGTCACAGTGCATGCTTTGAACAGAAAGCAAGGGCTGGTCTATTAAGATCACATTAAATGGCTCACAAACTTCCCATTTTCACAAAAATTGACAAAGCTTGCCTGTTGATTTAGTATTCATATACAGAGTGCTGCTTCTTCAAGAAGATCGTAAATACAATTTCTCTGGCCCAATCAGCCTCTCTGGGTTCCTGATGAAATGATAAGCACAATAGAATTCAGGAGGATTAAGGGATGAGGTGGAAAATGAAAGCTGAGCTGTGTTTCTGCATGTTGCCTTGCGTGAAATGGCCACAGAGAGATAAGAGCCAAGTAGAATGAAAATATCTGCATAAAGCCCCTCGTAATGGAAGCTTGGGGCTCTGTCAAAGCTCTCTTTCCAGGGTGAATGATTCATATTCTCAGTTACATAGATTTGTGAGCTTAATCCTTTCCTAAGGAATTCTTCCACTTTTATTTATTTAGAGAGTATGATCACTACATATTGAAAAAAGATACTAAAATCCTCTTCTATTTATTGATATCTCTGGCATACTTAGAACTGTTACTTTTTTGCCTGTATTAATTCCCTGGTGTTAATGTAGCTCTTGACTGAAAAAAATTAATGAGTGTATAGGAAGGTGATTTAGCTGGGATGGAAAACAGACCTGGGGATTGGGACCATTTGCTTCTCTGTTCAGCTGCCCTTGTACTTACTGTATGATTTTGTCACATTAGCTATAGGTACCTCTGTTTATCCACGTGTAAAATGGCCATAATATATTTCAGGGGTTTGGTGTGACTAAATTATGCTGAATACTCTTCTCAGATGAAAGGCTGTCAAAATTACTGTAACCAGTTTTATCAAGCAGCTTTAATTGGCAGTGATCTGGTTGCTTGGTTTCATAACTGACCCTAAATGAAATTTGAAGCACTGTTGGGCTGGGTTGTATTGTCATTACTCCTTTATAGTATGGTTTTCCAAGTCCAGAAAATGTCTGAAATTGATAATCTGAGAGACAGATGTTTGTCGAAAGGTATTTGATTTAAGTACTACATCCAGGTAATATTAATTTTTCCATTAGAGTTGGATGAAGAGCACTGATCTATTTTTAAGTCTATCGAGCCTCTGACAAAACATAATTCTGAAGATCCCAGTAAATTTTCCATTTTCTAATTCCAGTGATGCCTGCCATATGTGATTTCAAGGTAAAGTAGTTGCTTTGTAGCCTGAATTAAGTGTGCATTTCAGCCTCAGTAAGTAAATGTGGAAATCCAGAAGGAAGAGCATGGACTGTAGGAGAGAGGTACCTAGAGAAGGCCCTGGGCAGTGAGACTGTTATCTGGGAACCTTGCAACAGCTTTAGAAGATGATCCTTCTGTTCAGCAGCCTGTGAAATCTGTCCTGAGTATATCATCTTCTCAGGTTTCTTCTTCCCCTTCCAGTTCACTTTGGAAGTGTTGGTGACAAGGAGACAATAACATATTGATAGAGAACTGACCTCTTATTATCACTGTCTTTTTCTTCACAGGCACAGGACTCTCCCTGGATACACCTTCTGCAGGGTTTTGAGACATTATTAGGGTCAAAACCTATGAGTGATGGATGAGTGCTTAATCTCTGCTATGACATCTGTGATCATTGCTGGCTTCTGTTGGGTTGTGTATTAGTGTTTTGTTACCAGTGAGCAGCATAAAAGCACATGAAAATGGAGACACTCCATGCTGATATTTTATTTAGACCTAACTAAAGATCATTGCAAATTATTTCTCAAAATCACAGAATCATAGAATCATAGAATGGGCTGGGTTGGAAGGGACCCCAAGGCTCACAGAGCTCCAACCCCCCTGCCACAGGCAGGGCCATCAACCTCAGGCCTGGATCTACACAAGGTTGCCCCATCCAATCTGGTCTTGAGCACCTCCAGGGATGGGGCATCCTCTACCTCTCTGGGCAGCCTGTTCCAGCCCCTCACCACTCTCTCTGTAAAAAACTTCCCACTAATATCTAATCTAACCCTTCCTTCCTTTAGTTTTAATCCATCCCCCTTGTCCTGCCATTGTCTATCCTTTTAACAAGCTGATTCCCCTCCTGTTTCTCTGCTCCCTTCAGGGACTGGAAGGCTGCAATGAGGTCCCCCCGCAGCCTTCTCTTCACCTCAGCTGATATTCTGGAATCTCTTTTCCGTGACCTAATGGCCTTTCTAATAGAGCTAATGGCAAAATTTCCACCAGCTTCAGTGATGCAAGGTAAGACTTTGGTTTTATACTCGCTGATATATTGAGGAAGATCAGGGCTTGGTAGTGTTTCGGGCACAAAAATATTAACTCTATTAATTTCATTGCAAATTGTGGAAGCCCCTCACTTTTTCAGAAGGTACCCATCACCTTTCAGGAGTGCATGTGCAATAAGGATCTTTGCTTTTGGCCTCAGCAGAATTAATAGAAACCAAGAAGGCAACTTTCACTTTTAAACAAGCACAGTTCCTAGGGGAGGGAAACCAGTGGCAGGCCTGGACACACCACTTAGAGAAGGGAACTATTTTTCCCCTGCCATTCTGCAAAGAGCAGTCACTTTCCAGGAGAGTACCTGGCTAACTTTAGTGCAAACCATGCTATTCTTTTAGCTCAGTGAATAGTTTAAGAGATCTGCTAGACATCTTAATAAGACCCAGTTCAATGATGCAAAACATTTGCTGAAAGGTGCTTCAATTCCAGTACACTTCAGTAGAAACAAAACTAGCTACAGGCCAAGGACTTTGCCTAAGGAAAGTAACATGTCAAAGACTTAAAAAGGGAGAAGAGTTTTACATGGTCATATCAAGTGTTTTATACTGCCTTTTTATACTGTCAGATACAGCATTCTGATGAAGACTGGGGTACCTGGGAACAAAGCTTCAGGCCAAATTGAGATATCCAAAGCCTCTCAGCACTCAAGCACTTACTCTCTTGTTAGAACTGTATTAATTCCTGACATGTCTAATTAAATGTACACCTATCAGATGTAAAACTATATTAACCTGCTTCTCACTCTCTCTACTACTTGCTGAAGGTCAGTCCTTAATGCTTCATTATTTTTTTCATATTAAAATGCTACAGATAGGATAATAGACACTTTCCTAGTTCTTTTCCTGACAAAGCATTGCTGCTCTGCTGCTGGTACTGCATAAAAAACAAGTGGGGAAAGGGTAAGAACTGAACAATTGTACTTGGGAAGGGAGCTGCCCAAGAACCTTTGGATCTCTTAAAATGCTAGGAAAGCCTGTGGAAAGATTTGAGAACTCCAGGTTAGGCAGGAAAAACGTTATTTCTGGTGCTTCTAGCACACTCCTGTTCTTGTGTCTGTGTTTAGCCCTTGAATGCACTTACATACAGAAACAAGCATAGTTTGTGGTGCTGCTTTAAGAATGTTTTCCTGGGGAAAAGATAGAATCAGACTCCCTCTGGTATGAGGTACTCGGTGAAACGCATTGTGTGTCATCACATTCTGCAACATAAGTGTCCATATTTAATGAGCTGCACAGAAAATATCTGTACCATATAGACAGATTAAAATGCCACCTGCTGACTGGAGGTTTTACACCTCCATATAGTGGTGTTGTAAACAAAATACTATTTTAAGTGATGGTTATACTCTGCACTGATTTATGTTCCATGTGGCCTTTTTGCAGTTAACGTGCCCAATTAGTTTCTGGTTCAATTCCACTAGAGTAGAATGCTAATGTCAATATAGCTAAACTAGGGATGAACTAAATCCAGTAGGATTACACTAAGTGGATAAGATTACTGAAATAAATACCCACTTGTGCAGCATGTCATCATTTCAAAAAATTAAATCACAACTTGATTCTGCAGTTCTCCTCACATACAGAAGAATGATCAAAGATGTCCAACAGGAGTGCTATTGTGAATGAGGGCAGCAGCTTGGACCCTGATCTTAGGAAAAATAGTAGGCTCGTGCTGTGTCCCAGATTCAGCTACTTTATAACACTGTATACTTGACAGAGGAGTAAAAAAAAAAAAAAAATATATATATATATAGTGTCATTGGCTCCAAGAAGAGTTGACTCTGAAGACACTTGTAATTAATAATATTCATATAGGTGTCCCATACCCATAATTTTAGAATACTTGCCAAAAATAATTGAATTGAAATTGGTATTGGCAGTTTAAAGGAGAATGGGTGCCATTCTAAATCTCCCTGCCACAGTGTATGGGCTTCACAGGTTTGTATTTCTAGATTAAAAACTGTAACACTGATTCAAAACAGCTTTTAAATCTTGCCCTTCTCGCTTCACTTTTGCTTAGCTCTCTCTCATATTAATCTGTTCTGTGATTTTTCTTTCCTCTCTTGAAATAGCATCTGTGTTGGTTTTTAATTTCTCAAGGCCTTTTTGGGGGGGCAGCTTTCTTGTTTGAATGATCTGCTCTCTGTAGATGCCAGTAAACTTGTTCCAATGTGATATGTCTTTCCTAGAGTGCCAGCTGGATTTCATTCTTGATTACTTAGGATCAGAAGCATGCCTGCCCTTAGCCTAATTTTGTGGTGTGTCTTTGGAGGAATTAAAAGTCATCCTCTTCTTGAGCTTTTCTCAACTGATCTGTTCCATGAATCAAACACCTAGCATGACACAATGTTATGTCTTTAAACTTCACTGAGTTTTGGCATTAATCTTCAGATGGTTAGTTGATATATAATTACTGCTTTGAATGGGGATCACTGATTATCTTCAGCCATTTTTCCTGTAGCTGGTGCAGATCAGAGGAGTGAGAACACAACTGCACCAGAGGCGATCTGTTGTGTACTGATAGAATGCAAAACACTTCCAAATGGGAAAGCTCTGATATACTGTCCCCAGTTTTCACTCCCCATGAGCCCATTATCATCATCAGTGCCACCTGAGGTCTTCTAAAAAAGGTGGCTGTGGTCCTAATATCAGCTTATTTTCTCCAATTCTGAATTTGTATTTCTGCAGATTCTGCTGCTTAACCCTTTCCCCCAAGGACTCTTGTGTCTTTAGATTCAGAGTCTATTTCTAGCTTTACCATTCGATCTGTTCTCTTTGGTTGTTTAAATCTGGGCTTTAAGCAAACCATCGAACCAGTATACATTCCAGCATGCTATGGTAATTCCAAAATAGGAAAATCCTTTCTTGTAGTGTGACAACTTTCCTCATTTTGGTGTCTGGCTGTAAATGAAACCAACCAGATGGTCCTCACTGATCTGTATTGTGTTTGAGACATCTCAGTGCTTTTATGTTGGGGCACAGATTTATCTCATCTAACAGTGGCAGAGTAGCAGCTCTTTTGTGTGTTTATTTCTGGTTCAGATAGCTGGCAGCAATGCACAGACCAAGAATGGCAGCCCTCCAGATTTAATGTGACGCTGAGGATGACTAGTGGAGGGAGTTGAAATGAACCGAGGAGGAAACATGAAAGTTTTGTTGTAGTATTGTGTTAAAATGTTATTTTCATATGGAACCCAGCCAGCCTTAGGGAAAAAACCCAAATGATCTGTCAACTCCTTTGTCAAGATCCCAGACTAGGGGAGGACTGGTAAGCAGAATAGGCTGTATGCCTAATGACCAAGTGTTCTCCAGCCTGCCCATCCTTGGCCAAAACACAGTGGACTTGAAAGACTTTGAAGGCAGTGTTGAGCAGCTTTGCTTTGTCAAACAAATTAGGAAGCATGATGGCATAATATGAGAGCATGTTGAACAGAATATAGAAAAGAAGACATCTATACAAGAAATGAAATACTGGAGTGTATAAGAAAGGTGAAGTTTAGCTTCAGAGAGAATTTTGAGGTCTTTCAGTTTTCCATGATAACTAATATATCATACCTTTTCCAAGTATGATGGTTTGTCATGAAGAAAAAAACCCCACTCCCTTCCCCCAAAGCCTGTAGGCTCAATGACTGTATTGCAGAAATATTTTTGCATGGTAGACTGTCTTTATTCTCTTCCTCAAGCACCTGCTACTGAGCACTGCTAGATATGAGATGCTGCAGGAGGTGAATGTTTGGTCCAAACATGTACAACCTTTTTTGTGTTCTTATGTCTTTAGTTGTCACCTTTCTGCACAGTAGAAATACCAATGTTATATTTCATTTGGAAAAACTTGGATTCCTTGTTTTTTATCTGCTTAATTACATCTGGAAGTTGCTACCTTTCTAAATTGCTAAGCAGTGTTATTTTAAAATATAAAGCCCATAATGCTGAGTATTGCAATGACTAGGAAGTCTTATCTGCAGTTTAAAGCACCTATAGAATCCATATGTCTAACATTTCTGCTTTTTCTAATGATTTTCTGACCTGCCTGGAAAGATTGAAAAACAGAAGACACCTAAAGTGTGATGTTTTCTTGAGTCTGGGCTGTATATTTCAATCTGTATTTGTTGCAAGTAGAGATAAGTAGTTCCAAATTTTAGACCTGTACATCATCCATGTAGTTCCTGTAGCTTTTAATTTAGGTAAATAGGACAGATTATCAACAGAAATAGACTTAGAGTTCAGAAGGAAAGGTGCAAAGAAATAATAAATCATTATTTCATGTCACTTTTTAGCCAGTTGTACAAATTTGTAAAACAGGCTGGCTCTCATAATTTTACAAATAAGGAAACCAAGTCATGGGAGAGTGGTGTTACTCCCAGCAGCACAGAGGAACAATTGGAAATTATTTGCTTTATCTGTATTATCTATATTAAGATCAGAAGACAGAGTTTTCATTCTGTTGTCAACCATACACATAAAAATTGCTATAAATCCTAGTAGTAATGTTTCTTTATGTAGCTTGAGATGCTCAAAGAACTTTGTCCCAAACTTAAGAAATTCTCTTCAGCTTCTAGTCATAACATTGTCCCAACTGTAACTGTTCACATTATTCACCTGCCATTATTGTAGATTCTGTCAGTAAAAAATGTCATAGCATCACAGGATGCTTTGATTTGGAAGGGACCTCACAGATCATCTAGTTCCAACCCCCCTGCCATGGGCAGGGACACTCTCCACTAGATCAGGCTGCCCAAAGCCCCATCCAACCTCTCCTTGAACACTGCTGGGGATGAGGCATCTGCAGCTTCTCTGGGCAACCTGTTCCAGTGCCTCGCCCGCCTCATAAGGAAGAATTTCTTCCTTATATCTAATCTAAACATACCCTCTTTTAGTTTAAACTCCTTGTCCTATCACTACACTTCCCGATGAAGAGTTCCTCTCCCTCTTCTCCTGTAGGCCCCCTTTAGTTACTGGAAGGCTGCAATAACATCTTCCCAGAGAAACACGCTGTTTACCTCATCAAACAATCTTCCTGTGGGAAGGGAGAGTTCTTCACTGTGAGAAGAACTTCTCTGAGTAGACAAGAAGAAAAGAGAACATTGGTTTTATAACCAATAGGTGTTTGCCTCACTCTGTATTTTCCTACTTTGATTGTGAATAACTGATTGCTAATAGGGTTTGGGCAAGGTTGTTAATGAATCTTCTATGATCATGTTCTCTCAGCAAGAATAACAGAGAGCAGAAAGGCTTTGTGTGGATGGGATGATGAATGTTAAGAGATGAGACTGAGCAGAATAGAAAATTCCTGAGATCCCTGGTGTCATGAACTTTCTTCCCCACTCTTGTTTTATATGAAAGAAAACAAATATGTCTTCGTTAACAGTTCATCTGGTATCTTTTTCTTGCCAAGAGGATGGTCTCCCTAGTCATTCCTTACCAGCTTTGTTGTATAATTGAGACTAGATTTCTGCCTTTCATATTCAAAACAGACTATTGTCCTCCTGGCCAGCTGTCACATTTATAAGTAAATGTTCTAGAAAGAAGTGATGGCAAACAACTGATTATTTTTTCCACACTTTCTTACCCAACCTGAGCCTCTGCTATTCTGCTGAACTCCTCACATATATAAATTAATGGCTGCACTTTTAATCACTTACCTGTGTCCTTTTTGTGGGCTTTTTATATATGCAAGTGGAATGTGCTACTTAATCCCCTGTTTATTGCAGAGATGCTTTATTTCAGAGAAAGGTGGATACAGGCTGGGTGGTGAGTGCCTTGAGAGTAGCCGTATGGAGAAGGATTTGGGGGTACTGGTGGATGAAAAACTGAATATAACCTAGAACATCCTGGGCTGCATCAAAGGAATAATGACCAGCAGTTTGAGGAAGGAGATTACTCCCCCTCTAATCTGCTCTTGTGAGAACCCACTTGCAGTACTGAATCCAGCTCTGGGGTCCCCAGCACATGGACCTGCTCGAGTGGGTCCAGAGGAGGGCCATGAAGATGATCAGAGGGCTGGAGCACCTCAACTATGAAGACATGCTGAAAAGGTTGGGGCTGTTCAGCCTGGAGAAGAGAAGGCTTCAGGGAGACCTTATTGCATCCTTTCAGTAACTAAAGGGGGCCTACAGGGAAGATGGAGTTGGATGAAGGGTAATGGGTTCAAAATAAATGAGGGTAGATTTAGACTAGATATTAGGGAAAAAATTCTTTACTGTGAGAGTGGTAAGACACTGGCACAGGCTGCCCAGAGGTGTGGATGTCTTGTCCCCAGCAGTGTTCAAGGCCATTGGATGGGGCTTTGGGTAACCTCGTCTAGTGGAGGATGTCCCTGCCCATGGTGGGGGAGTTGGCTCTGGATGACCTTTGAGGTGCCTTCCAACCCAAACCATTCTGTCATTCTATGATACTTGGGAAGATTCCAGGTAAATGGGATAATTCAAGTTCACAGAGTCCTTACCCCACTGATCAGGATCCTCATGAGGAAGGATAGCTTTTCCCTTTCTTAACAGTCAACCAAAATTAAAGATTTTTCATGTATTTTCTGGCATACAAAGTTCACAGTTAAGCACTGTCAAATTCCAATCAGCTAATTAACAAGCCTGATGGAAAGCAGAAAATTGGGAGAGTGCCTTTTTGTTTTTGCACTTTCTTCTTGGGTTGTCTTGAATCACCTTCAGCTGTCTAGTCCATATGGCTCTGAGACATAGACTGAGGCTTTGCCTCGTGATGAGATACCTCTTGTCTACTGGAGATCCACATAGAAAGTGCATGGTTTTACTTCAATGCATCAGTAAGAGAAAAAACCCTACCAGGGTTCTGTTTGAAATCTCTCTGGTTAAAAAGGTTAATAATTAGCTCATTTCAGTGCATGGAGACCTTAGGAGCATTACTGAGTTTTAGGGTTAGTACCAGTGACAGAAATAAACCTCATAGTCTAGAGATGAGAAGTTTCTGAACTACGACTGGATTCATTACCACAGTCCTTGCAAGGATGTGTTCTGATAAACGTTACTTTTTTATTCATTCCACAGTGGTAAGGTGAGAAAAAACCCAACGATTTTAATTGCTAGGGAAAGAGTTATAAATTACACATAAAAGTTTAGATCTGCTAATAAAGGGTAAAATGAAGTTATAAGACTGACTGGCAGGAGGGTAGAAGACACTTGCACAGGAGGGACACTGAGAGGTTTTAATCTAATAAAAGAAATCCCTTTTTAGTTGTCACATGCTCTGAGTGTTCTCCAGATTTGCGTTGGCATTTCTTTCCCAGGCACTAATGTGCTGGTTGAGAGAACATTCTCAGTAATGAATGACACTGAACTGATGACAAAGCAGAAAGTGAGTACAGCAAGTGAAGAAAATAAAAAGGCTAGCACAGTTGTTAAGATGAAACACCTGCTGGGAGTGCCATGAAAGGCTGCTGGGGAGCAGGCAGCTTCTGAACAAATCATTTTTGAGGAAAGCTAAAAAATTCTTGCCTTCCCACAAGACCTTCTTTCCAATCTCTCTCCTCAGTCTCTTTCCTAGGGTTTACAGTTTTCATGTGTACATTTTCTTTGGCACGTTGCTAACTGCTTGTGATAAAGAGGTTGCACACAAACAGTTTTTATTTCAGAATGAGATCTAACCAAGATTTCTTAGACTTTGTGTCCCATTGGTTTTCAAACTAGCATATTCTTTCTGAGCACATCATAGAAATTCCAGCAAGCCCTTTTTTATAAATCTCTAAGACGTGTTAACAGCTCTTTAGGGGTATAACTACACCAGCTGTTTCCAGGGATAGATCCAAAGGTCTTTACTACAGTGGCTCACCAGTATCACAAAAATCTTCTCCTATACATCCAAAAATGGCATTTCAAAAGCTTGTCTGTAGCTGTCTTTTGTGTCTCATCTTAGAATACCTCCTTTTCAGAAGTAATGCGTTTCTTTCCTTTGCAAATGCACAGAAGTTTTGATAAAAGATGGTGTGATATCCCCTCCAACCTGCCCCCATAGAACTGGGGCACCCATTGCTGGAACATAAACTCAGATACAACTGGCATGGCATTTCCTAAGTGGGCCTGATACCAATCTAAAAGACTGGCTTATGGGGGAAGAAACACTTCAGCCTTGAGTGTGTCAGTCACTGAGTTCCACTAAGAAGCGTTCGGGCTGCATCAGCAGAGAGGAAGGAATCACAGAATCACAGAATAATAAGGTTGGAAAATACCTTTAAGATCATCAAGTCCAACCATTCACATACTAAACTAAACCATATCCCTAAGTACTTCATCTACCCTTTTTTTGAACACATCCAGGGAAGGTGACTCGACCACCTCCCTGGGCAGCCTGTGCCAGGCCCTGACAACTCTTTCAGTATAAAATTTTTTCCTGACATCCAACCTAAACCTGCCCTGGCACAGCTTCTTGCCATTGCCCCTTGTCCTATCACCTGTCACCTGACTGAAGAGACCATCACCTACCTCTCTATAACCTCCCTTCAGGTAGTTGTAGGTGGTGATAAGGTCTCCCCTCAGCCTCCTCTTCTCCAGGCTGAACACCCCCAGCTCCCTCAGCCGCTCCTCAGAGGATTTGCCCTCCAGCCCCTTCCCCAGCCTGGTTGCCCTTCTCTGGACTCACTCCAGGACCTCCATGTCCTTCTTGTGGTGAGGAGCCCAGAACTGGACCCAGCACTTGAGGTGTGGCCTCACCAATGCTGAGTACAGGGGCACAATCACCTCCCCAGACCTACTGGCCACACTGTTTTTGATACAAGCCAAGATGCCATTGGCCTTCTTGGCCGCCTGAGCACACTGCTGGCTCATATTCAGCCTGCAGTCACCCAACACCCCCAGGTCCTTCTCTGCCTGACAGCTCTCCAGCCAGTCTCCCCCAGCCTGTAGCGCTGCATGGGGTTATTATGTCCCATGTACAGCACTCTACACTTGGCCTTGTTAAACTTCATCCCATTGGACTCAGCCCATTGGTCCAGTCTGTTCAGATCCCTCTGAAGAGCCTCCCTACCCTCAGGCAGATCAACACTTCCTCCTAGTTTAGTGTCATCTGCAAACTTAGTGAGGGAGCATCCAACCCCTTCATCGAGATCATTGATAAAGATGTTGAACAAGACTGGAGCCAGGACTGAGCCCTGGGGGACGCCACTCGTGACCGGCCTCCAGCTGGATTTCGTTCCATTCACCACCACCCTCTGGGCTCGGCCATCCAGCCAGTTTTTAACCCAGCTGAGGGTCCCCCTGTCCAGGCCAGTGGCAGCCAGTTTCTCAGTCAGAATGCTGTGAGAAACTGTGTCGAAGGCTTTACCAAAGTCCAGGTAGACACATCCACAGCCTTCCCCTCGTCCATTCAGCGGGTCACCTTGTCATAGAAGGTGATCAGGTTAGTTTGACAGGATCTACCTTTTGTAAACCCATGTTGACTAGGCCTGATCCCCTGGCCATCGTGCATGTGCTGCATGATAGCTCCCAAGATGACCCTCTCCATGATCTTCCCTGGGACTGAGGTCAGACTGACAGGCCTGTAGTTCCCTGGATCCTCCTTCCGACCCTTCTTGTCTATGGGTGTAAAGGAGACATGCAACCTCTGGTACTCCAGTCATCAGCAGAATTAACTTTGGCTTCTGGTATAATGTGAAGCATGTTTCAGTCCTTGCCATTCACAACTAGTGTTTTGCTCACAAAGGAAAGTGTGAGAAGGGGCATTTTGACTGCTCTGTTCCTGATTTGAAGATCATGCCCATGGAACTTGGCCTTAGTGCCAGTGGAGAACTCTTGGAATGACTTTACATTGGTGTGTGCTGTTGCCTTTCCAAAAGACATGAAGTCATTGTTAGGATTTCAGAACATTTAATTTATAATCTTATTTTAACTTGGGCTGCAGCTGCTCTCTATTCAGTAAGTTCACCAGCTGGACTGAATTGTTTTTAGTCACAAACAGCAACAGAGTGGATATTGACCATGCAGAATATTTCATAACTTTTAAAATTGAGTTATTTTCTCTCATATATTTAGCTAAAACAGTGTTGTGAGCAAAAAGGAAGTATTTTATTAATAACAAAGAAACAAGAATTGTATTTTCAAATGAACTGAAAGACAATCAGTCCAAGAACATCGTGAATACTCTAAGGAGCTGATAATAAAAGATGTTTAGATGCCTTTAAAGCACAAGCTGCTTTAATGTGGTAGCAAATTTTTTTATACTTGCTGGAGCTGTGTTTTCTGAGTTTTCCAGGTGGCCTCAGCTGCAGCCGTACAAGAGAGATGCTATAGCATATGTTCATTCTCTTAAGACTGGGTCATCCATAAAAATACCTCTCACATAATTAGACCTGTTGATTTTAATAGATCTGTTCATTTAAAAGTTATGTTTGGTGGCATAAATGATGGCTTAAAGTGCTGTTCCGTTGTAATTTTTTCAGGGAAAGGAATACTTTGTATATTATTAGTCCTATATATACAACATTCTTCACAGTATTTTGTAAAGAAATGGGGTCAGATTCATTGCTTGTGTAATTCCAGCAAAGTTGCACAATGGATTAATTTATACTGAAATTATTTACAGAATATTCAGAATTGACCTAGTTTGACCAGATAATTTCAGAATTATTATTTTCTTCTCATTCTTAACTCCTTAGTAGGAAAGAATTAAAATAATTGTATCTTGCTTATTCTTAATAGGTTTATCTGTGGTTTCTTATGCACTAGAATTTACTGAATATTTCATTTCATGAAAAGTCTTGGTTTTTGCTTGCATCAATGGTGCTATTTTAACCTGTCACCTGAGGTAATTTCAATTATATCTGACAAATGAGTTCCAGTAACCAAATGAATTGCATTTCTTTTTCATAAGTAATTACAATGCAAATTGTAAGTGTTATGCTCAGATTTCTGGTAGTGAATTGGGCAGAGCCCACTCTTTATATACTTTTTGTAGGAAAGATACAAATGATTATATAGGAACAAGTCAAACAATAACAGAAAATTACACTTGAAAAGCAACTTTGTTTCATGCAGCACTGCATATTAGTTGTGACAATGCATATTTCTAGCAGGCCAAAAAGGCAAAGCAATAAAAATTTTCCAAAGAACAGTTTATAATCTAAAAGGAGAAGTCTTGGTTTGGATCAGATATGCACTGACAAACTTGTCCTTCTATCCAAACATACTATAACTGTTCATGTATCCTGGGTCTGGAAATTCATATGAAATTATTTTATTTAAACATCAGCATTTTCGTTGTCATTTAATTGTGTCCTGGCTGAATAAAAATAAAGAAAAGAAATGAGGTGAGGGTGAGGAAAGTTGATGTTGTATGTGCTTAGAGAATGCTTAGAGAAATGAAAAAAACTCAGCTTCTTTCCTAAAATACAGCATTTTAAAAATGTGCAATTTTCCTAAACATCATCACAGAATATTGGCTTAGTAGAACCTCAGGCAGAAGAGCATTTTGTAGTTAACCACAGCACCCAAGGTTTTCTTTGAAACGTATCTCACTGAAAATCAGGTTACACTGTACTGTCCAAAAATCATAGCTTCTGGTACTTTGGCTGTGGTAACAATGACACTGGTGTGTATTAACTTCATGACCACCAGTGTGGTATCTAAGATGCAGGTAGTTAATATGAGTTAATTTGAAATGTTTGATTAGTGTTAGGAAAGCCCATGCTTATTGCCAAAGAGTAGGTAGTTCATCAATGTTTTCATTAATGTCCTGTTTCCATTTCATAATTGTGTACTGTTGAGTAAAGGAAACACTAATAGAGGTCAAAGTGGCTCCTTTGTTTAGTTAGGAGTTTAATGAAGTGACTAAATCCCAGAGATACTGGGAACCATGGCATACAT
This sequence comes from Porphyrio hochstetteri, assembly GCA_020800305.1. NCBI lineage: Eukaryota > Metazoa > Chordata > Aves > Gruiformes > Rallidae > Porphyrio > Porphyrio hochstetteri. The sequence goes on from CM036908.1 coordinate 3,946,254, forward strand.
TTTCAGTTATAACTGAAATTATAGGCATAATTTTTCTCGGTCAGTTTGCAAGATTTGGGGACAGTGTGGATTTAAACAATGTATTTGTTGATGTGAATTAAATCTATGGCTACAATAAAGTGTGTGCCAAACAAGTAATATAGCAGTGATGGTGCTGTATTACATGTAACTAGATGACAAAAGTATAGAATGCATAGTAAGAATCTTGCATCCTGTTTCACTGAAATCTGACTGGATGTTACTGGTTTCTTTCTGAGGGCAGAGGATGCAAACTTGGAAGATAATACAGTTCTGCATCTTTTGGCTTCACAAAAGAATAACTGGGAGTCAATTACTCTAAGGAGAATGTTGTTATGACACGTTACTCTTTGAGCTATTCCAACCAGATTTCCTAATAGAGGGAATAAGCAGTGCCTCTGATGTGAAGTGTCTCCCTGATATCAGAAGAAAATTAAGTGTAAGATTTGAATTTTATGGCAACTATATTCACCATAGTTTAAATTAAGTTCCTTTGATAGGACCTAGGTGTATGAGACATCTACAGAGGGCTATTAGGACATCTTCAGAGGCTACATGCAGGGGGATAGCCTGCATATTTAAACTCTCACTAGATGCCCATGTTAGAGAAGGTAAAATTAAAACTAAGCAGAGGAGAGACTTTCGCAGTACCTATGGACTACTTAAAAACAAGTTGTGAAACATATTAGAGTGCTTGTTTTTTCTGGGTAATTACTGCCTTAAAAGACAGAAATGCCCCCAACAAGCTTCAGTGGAAAGAAAACTGCTTCACACTTACAATAACTTGGTTACCTGAATCTATTAGCAGTGTCAAATCAGACAGTGAGGAAGCAAGGAGTGTGATGGAAGAGAGAGATGATGAAGTGTATCCATCTTCCTAGCCTCAAGAAAAAAATCAATGGCGTCAAAAACCTTCCTGTTCAATTTCTGGGGTAATCATAAGGGGTTTTTGTCATTGGGTGTTATTTACTAAGGCCATTCTGCAAGGCCAAGAAGGACAAAAGTGCTGGTTATCTTCAACATGGGCAAGAATTTGCCTCACTCTATAATGTTTTAAACTCAACTAGTTTTTTGCATTTTGCAGGGGGAAAGAAGTATCTTCCTCTGATAGCAAAGGAGTTTTATATTCCAATGTTTTTACTTGTCTTCATCAATTCTAGTGGCAATTTTCAAAAGACAAAAGCTTTATCTTGATAGGGTACATAGAGTGTGCACATAGTGTGAATCACTATCATACTCTTTATAGCCAGTAGATTTCAAAGGCTTTTCTTTAAAACAAATAATAGTTGGGTAAATGTATTGGGGAAATTTTGTCCAAGGCCCTTACAAACTCGATCATTCTTATTTTGAAGAACAGGTATCACCTTGCAAGTCTAAAGTTACATACCTCCCTTTCAAATAGTCGCTACTTGAGATGGACTGACTGACTTTTCCTGTATGAAATCGTGAGGCTGAGATTACAGAAAGAGTTTATTTATCCTCAGTAAAATCCTTCTACATTTGTTTCAGCTGCCCAGTAGAATGATTTTTCATCCTTCTATTTGGATCTGGGCCAAAAATCTTTGTCATCCCACGTTTAGGTCTTGGCAAATTTGGAATATGGCTGTGGTACTTGGATGTGTTATTTAATGCTTGTACTCTTCTTAGTTACACTGATGTAGACAAACAAAACTAATCGAATTTCTCAGAGAAAAATAAATCTCACAGACTCGAAAATAATTCCACCAGCCAATGCCTTCTTCAGCCTCCAATGTCACAGATGTTGTTTTCTCTAAATTGCCTGTTTTGTCCATTTTGGTAGGAAAATTTGAGCAGAAAGTTTTCTGTGAAATCATACAATTTTTTTGACCACCCAGAGAAATGATCCTCACTCACATGCAATATTTAGAAATGTAACATTTTCAAAACTTAACCTTTGGAATACACTTCTTATTAAGACATATTGCAGCTAATAGTTTGCTAATTGCAACCAAAGAAATAAGGGAACAAAGATCATGAGGTGAGCAAGAACTAGACCTTAGGGTTTTTCAGACACAGGAGATGACCTAATCACTGAATCACTGTTTTTAACACTATTAACTTTCATGTAAGTGTATGGTTCAGCTTCAGCCTCTGGCACATTGGTACTTAAAACATTTATGATGATCCTAGATAGGAAAAAGCTTCCTAAAATGAATCTGCTAACAAGTAAGAATGTACAATCAATGATATTAAGTACTATAAGGCAAAATTTTGAGAGGAAATAATCTCTTATTTTTATGTGAGCAAGATAATAGCTCTTCTCTAGCCCCAGGTAGGCTTCTAAAATTCAGATAATTCAGTTAGTGGAAACCACACCCTTTTTGATTTGGGTTTTTTTTTCATTTTCTTTACATTCTTCAATTTAAGTGATTCCTTCATCAGCATAACATGTGCCTTTTCAACAAGACTGTTCAAAGTAAACCTGAAAGGTTGATACAGAGGAGGCTATATCATGTTATAAATCACTTTTGACAACAGGGAAAGGATCCTTAATGTCAGGATGACTCAGGGACCCTAAATCAAACTTCTCTGAGTTACTCTCTAAAGAAGTCTGTCTCACCTAATTGACTACAGAAGAAGCAGCAACCTCCTAAAACTGGTGTTTGCATGTGAATAGTGTCCCTAAGTGTCCAAGGTACTTTTTCAATACAAAACTGAAAATGTAAACACTCTCACATCGTTAGTGTTGGTAAATGACTTGCAATGTTTGCTTTGAGGAGCTTCAGACTTTTAATGTTAATAGAAAATCAAAGATGCCATCTTTTAATAATTACGTTCCTCATATGAAACCATGAAGGTCATTTCAGGTGGAGGTGTGTATTACCATAGCTGCAGTGATTTTGAATTCTTGACAGATGGTTTTTACTTCCCAGGTCTGTTCACTGCCTAGAAAGTTACAAGTAACTAAAAAAATTGAACAGTATTTGTGTCTATAATTTCACTGCTATAAAATCTTCTAAGATACTGGAAGGGTCAAAATTTGACATATACAGGTACAAATTAATTTCAACAGAAAACATAGAAACTTTGTGAAGTTAGTGCTTATGTTAAAGTTGAACTTTCTAAGAACATCTTGGGTTTGCTTTATCTCCTTCATTCTTTGTGATGGATAATATTGCTGAAATAATTCATTTTCCTAATATACCTGTACAACCCAGGTAATTGCTAGAATATCAGTTTTGCATTTACATTTGTGTTTCCTAGCTGGAGGGCAACTGTTAAACATTTTCTTTAGCACCAACTATTCCAAGTTAAATTTAGAAGTAAAGGAAATAGCCAGTTCAGGAAATTAAATTTTAAAACTTCTGTGTATCTTTTAGTACCACGCTACAGCCTCTTAAAAATACTGGGAAAAAAGATACTATTTTAATTGGAGTAGCATCTGAACTTCTAAGAAAGAGCCAGCTGAACAACTTTGCCTTTCACACTTTGGGTTGATTCAATTGATCTCCATTTGCTTTTGCCATTGTTGGAGCCCATCTTGCCAAGGCCCATGACTACATTTTACTCTTCAGTGCTCTTAACGTTCAGCTTTCAATTCCTGGATGACATCCAATCCACAAAGTGGTGGTTGTTTTCCAAGTTACAAACACAGCTTTGAATCCATTACAGACACTTTCTGTGCCTTCAGCTGCTGTGTCACAGAAAGAACCAGGCGAAGTTCCTTTGCTCCTCAAGAATGTGCTATGTCACAGCTCATTTGAAATAGCATCGCCACAAAGCAAACCTTTATAGCACAAGCTGAATGTAACACCCTTGAGTGGCATCTGGCAGTTGGTGATAGAGAGCAAATAAGGTTGGAGATTGTTATTCCCCAGAGCATTTTATGCAAAAGGAGCTTAGACTAAGCAAGAATGGCTTAAAAGTGCTATGGGATTCATGCTGGAGAAGTCTGGCTTTAAATTCTGCATATCTGCAGCCAAGTTCACAAAATGCATAACAGTCTCTTAACCTCTTCCTTTTATCAAAATTCATGATAAAAAAAGGGGAAGAAGTCAGCAATGAAAATAGGTTTTACGTGTACTGAAGCAGTACATAGTCCTGCTGGAAACTCTGTAAAAGTAGAAGGAGACCTCATCCCTGGAGAGCAGTAATACTGCATTTCTGTAAGTCTCTTGGTCAGCAATCTGGATTGATGAAAAGACAGGACACCTTCTGTTTTCTTTAAGTAGAACAAACAGAATTAGGTAGAAAAACTGCAGATCACTGGATGACTATGAATAATTGGGGAAAAGAACTTTAGAACTATAAAATTAGTCAAAGATTTGTGAAATTACCTTTTAGGTTTAAATTAATCCTAATAAAATTTCTTTATGATCCAAATATCTCTTAAAACATTTCCTTTTCTCTAGGAAATTGATGGAGGCTCCATGGTGAAGCCACTTAAAACCAGGGAAAATAAGGCAGGCAAAAATCTATTGTAGAGGATAATTCTGTTTTGAGAAACAAAATTCAATAAAATGCAATTCTTTACTACTGGGGTGAGTGAAATAAAATGGCAAGTATTGCATAGAGCAGATATATTATTGCCCAAGATTCAGATGAATAGTTGTGATTCAGAAATTGAGAGTCGAAAACAATCTTTTCCTTCCTTTGTCATGAGCAAGGATAAGTAATAAAAATCCCAGATTCCCAACTTTATATTGATAGCCCCCATAAGGAAAAATAACCAGGAGAAAATTTGTTCTGTCTCTCAGCTTTGTACCATTAACAATTCTTAGTTCTAAAAAGGAGTTAAGGTGGGACTTTGTATTTACCTTTTCCTGCCCTGCTACAAAGGGGTACTGGGCCTGGCTGGTACAAAGTTAATTTGCTTCACAAGAAGTGAAGAAATTGGTGCTGTGGTTTAGGTTTATGACTAAAAGAGTGTTGATAATAAAACAATGTTAGCTATTTTTGAACAGTGACCTAGCATCAATGCCTTTTTTTTCTCACTCTGACCCCCATAGCGAGTCGGCTGGGCAGTAGGTTGGAAGGAGGCACAGCCAGGACTGCTGACCTCAGATGATCAAAGGGACATTCCATACCACATGACATCATGTTCAGTGACAAAAATGAGGGGTAGTTCGACTGGTAAGTCATTACCCAGAGGCTGGCAGGGCATCAGTCTGTTTATGGGAGGTACTGGAGTGGTTACCTTTGCATCACTTATGTTTCTTTTTAGGGTTTTTATGGTTGTGGAGATTTTTCTGTTGGGTTTTCTTTCCCTCTTCACATATTAAGCAGTCTTCATTCAGATCTACAAGCTTTTCTTACCATTGCCCTTCCTGTTCTTTCCCCTCCTCCACTGTAGGGAGGCAGTAAGTGAGCAGGAGGAAGGAGCAAGTTTAACAATCAACAATTTTGAGTAGCAAAATGAGCCTTTCAGTGGTGTAATAAACTCAACAAGATACCTTCAAATGAATAAATATGAACACTAAAAGAGAAGAACAAATAACTTATTTCTGTGATAGAGCAAGCACGAGGTGGAAAGTCTAAAATAAGAAAACTAGTTGCACCTTTACTTCCAGATGAAGTACAATAATCTTGCTGAATTATAGTATTTGTTCTCTTTCAGTTCCAAAATTGCCTGAAAAATATTGCCTGAAAAAATAACAATGCCTTTTGAAAATAATTGCATGCTTTTGTGGATATCTACAGCGCTGCACTTTTACACTGCCCAGGAAGTTTTCTCCTTTGCATAAGAATCCTGTTAGTTCTTCCTAATCATACACATGTGGTCTGGAAAGAGTGACATTCTAAAGTGTAGCATTGTCTGGTTTTAGAGATATAAACCCACTCCTTCTTACTAAAGGAAGTGAGTTGCCAGTATTCCTTTGGTGGCAGGGGCAAACACTGAGATAAGCAGAAAAGGCCATCTTATAAATGCATGGCTGAGAGGCTGGTGCAAACACAAAAATTTTGGATTCTTTGATCACGGGGCGGTCTACTCGGCACCTGGCCTGAGGACAGCTGATGGGAATTGCCTGTCTCCGAAAGGGAAACGGATACTTGCCCAGGAGCTGGCAGGACTTGTAGAAAGGGCTTTAAACTAGATAGGAAGGGGGAAGGGGATAAAGCCAGGTCTGCTAGAGATCGGCCTGGGGAAGTGGTATTGGGATTAGGAGAGAGGCAAGGGGCTCAGCTGAGGTGCGTCTACACTAACGCACGCAGCATGGGCAACAAGCAAGAAGAGTTGGAAGCCATAATGCGGCAGGCAAACTATGACCTGGTTGCCATAACAGAAACAGGGTGGGATTGCTCCCATGACTGGAGTGCTGCAATGGATGGCTACAAACTCTTCAGGAGAGACAGGCAAGGAAGGAGGGGTGGTGGTGTGGCTCTATATGTTAGGGAATCCTTTTCTGCCACTGAGATTGTGACTAGGGATGATAACATTGAATCCCTATGGGTAAAGATCAGAGGAAGGGCTGACAAGGCAGACATCCTGGTGGGCGTCTGTTATAGACCGCCAAACCAGGATGAAGAGACAGATGAGGTGTTCTACAAGCAGCTGGCACGAGCTGCACGGTCATCAGCCCTTGTGCTCATGGGGGACTTGAACTTCCCTGACATATGCTGGGAGTACAGCACAGCACAGAAGAAGCAGTCTAGGAGGTTTTTGGAGTGCACAGAGGATGCATTCCTGATGCAGCTGGTCAGAGAGCCCACAAGAGGAACTGCCCCGCTAGACCTGCTGTTCGTGAACAGGGAAGGTCTGGTAGGAGATGTGAAGGTTGGGGGCTGCCTTGGACAGAGTGACCATGAAATGATACATTTCTCAATTCATGGTGGAGCTTGGAGGGGGAATAGTAAAACTGCTACCTTGGACTTTCAGAGGGCAGACTTTGATTTGTTCGAGAGACTGGTAGGGGGAGTCCCTTGGCATTCAGTCTTAGCGAACAAAGGGGTACAAGAGAGCTGGTTGCTCTTCAAGAAGGAAGTCTTAAGGGCGCAGGAGCAGGCGGTCCCCCTGAGCCGCAAAATGAGCCGGCGGGGAAGAAGACCAGCGTGGATGAATAGGGAGTTACTCTTGAGGCTCCGTGAGAAAAAGAGAATCTACCGCCTGTGGAAGGAGGGACGGGTAACTGAGAATGAATTCAAGGAAGTTGTCAGGATGTGTAGAGGTGAAATCAGAAAGGCAAAAGCCCAGCTTGAATTTAACCTGGCCGCTGGGGTGAAAAAGAATAATAAACTCTTTTATAAGTACATTAACAGTAAGAGGAGGACAAAGGAGAATATCCACTCTTTACTGGATGAGGCTGGGAATGTGATCACTGAGGATAAGGAAAAGGCGGAGGTTCTGAATGCCTTCTTTACGTCTGTCTTTAAAGGTCAAACAGATCCTCAGGGTACCCCTCTCTCTGACCTGGTAGTCTCAGCTGGGGATCATGCTAACTCCCCTGTGATTCTGGAAGAAACAGTCAGAGACTTCCTACTCCAACTGGACTGCCACAAGTCCATGGGGCCGGATGAGATCCACCCGAGAGTGCTGAGGGAACTGGCAGAGCTGGTAGCCGAGCCGCTTTCCATTATCTATCAGTCCTCCTTGCTGACTGGTGAGGTCCCAGAAGACTGGAGGCTTGCCAATGTGACTCCCATTTACAAGAAAGGTTGTAAGGAGGATCCGGGGAACTACAGGCCTGTTAGCCTGACCTCGGTTCCAGGGAAGGTTATGGAACAGATAGTCTTGAGGGAGATCATGCGGTATGTGCGGGATGGCCGGGGGATCAGGCCTAGCCAGCATGGGTTCATGAAGGGCAGGTCCTGTTTGACCAACCTGATCTCCTTCTATGATCTAGTGACCCATCTGCTGGATGAGGGAAAGGCTGTTGATGTGGTCTACCTAGACTTCAGCAAAGCCTTTGACACTGTCTCCCACAGTATTCTCCTGCAGAAGCTGGCAGCCCGTGGCTTGGATGGGTACACCCTCGGCTGGGTAAGGAGCTGGCTGGAGGGCCGGGCTCAGAGAGTGGTAGTAAATGGAGTTAAATCCAGCTGGCGACCGGTCACGAGTGGTGTTCCCCAGGGGTCGGTGCTGGGGCCTGTCCTCTTCAATATCTTTATTGATGACCTAGATGAGGGCATTGAGTGCACCCTCAGTAAGTTTGCAGATGACACTAAATTGGCTGGGAGTGTGGATCTGCCTGGGGGTAGCGAGGCCCTACAGAGGGATCTGGACAGGCTGGAGAGCTGGGCTGAAGCCAATGGCATGAGGTTCAACAAGAGCAAATGCCGAGTCCTGCACTTTGGCCACAACAACCCCAGGCAGCGCTATAGGCTTGGGGCGGAGTGGCTGGAGGACTGTGTGGAGCAAATGGACCTGGGGGTACTGATTGATGCACGGCTGAACATGAGCCGACAGTGTGCGCGGGTGGCCAAGAAGGCCAACGGCATCCTGGCTTGCATCAAAAATAGTGTTACTAGTAGGAGCAGGGAGGTAATTGTCCCCCTGTACTCAGCACTTGTGAGGCCGCATCTCGAGTACTGTGTTCAGTTTTGGGCCCCTCACTACAGGAAAGACATTGAGGCTCTGGAACGCGTTCAGAGGAGGGCTACTAAGCTGGTGAGGGGTCTGGAACACAGGCCTTACGAGGAGCGTCTGAGGAAGCTGGGATTGTTCAGCCTGGAGAAGAGGAGGCTTAGGGGAGACCTTATAGCTCTCTATAACTTCCTGAAGGGAGGTTGTAGTGAGCTGGGGGTCGGCCTCTTCTCCCGTGTAGGCAGTGACAGAACTAGAGGGAATGGTAGCAAGCTGCGCCAGGGGAGATTCAGGCTCGACATTAGGAAGCACTACTTCTCAGAAAGGGTAGTCAGGCACTGGAATGCACTGCCCAGGGAGGTGGTGGAGTCACCAACCCTGGGGGTGTTCAAGGAAAGACTGGATGTTGTATTGAGGGATATGGTTTAGTGGGAGCTAGTAGTAATAGGTGAATGGTTGGACTGGATGACCTTCTAGGTCTTTTCCAACCTTGATAATTCTGTGATTCTGTGAGTTAAAAGGGAATGCCAAACCAAATCTAGGAGAAAACTATCCCATACTCTGCCAGCCTAGAATAAACTTTGCAAGTGCTCAGTAGTGTAAGTATTGTTATCAGAGAAAACTAATAAAGCATTCAATTCTCACAATTAAAAAAAACAAACACAAAACTCTGCAATTGACTTACCTCATAATTCTTCATCTTCATACCTTGTAACCCGAGGGAAACAGTATTAGAGAAAGATTAATACTTGCTAAAACAAAAGTATTAAGCAACCAAGAGCAAATAATCTTTTTCTCCAGGTTCACACTTGCTCTGAAGCACCATCTTTAACACAATCCTGAAGAAAAATAACTTGATCTTTACTCAAATATTACACAGAGCCCTTTTGATGTGTGCAGGTTCTTAATGATGTGGCTCCAATTTGACTTAGTATGGCTTTTCCTGAGATGGAAAATAATCTCTGCTTTTCTCTAAAGGCATAAATCCAGGATTGAAGGCAAGGATTTCAGCCTTGCATTAAGAATATGCTATGAACATAAAGAATTTTTACTGTGAGTTTGATCGAGAAATTTTGTGACATAGAAGATCACCTGCGTTACTATAAATAGCCACTTTCCCAAATTAGAGCCTTAAGTAATACTTTAGTATTTCTTGTTAGTCTTTCTTGTTTCACTGGGAAGATGCACTTTTCCAGTAGGAATTCAGTAGAACTGTTCAGTCAGGTCTTATGGTTAGGTCTATTATCTTATGGATTTTTTGTTGATAATGTGGTTGGAAATTTGTTGACTATCTAATTTATTACTGTATTGCTGTTGCAATCTGCATTCACTAGAAATAGTTTCTGATTAGTTTCACAAAGATAATTTTAACTGAATACTTAAAAAGTCTGTTAGATTAATTGTAAAGCATGCATCTAGGTAACTGATCTTTAATTGTTTGTCTCCTGTGTGGAAATGGTATTTCATTCCCCTACTATGTCATGTCTGACACAAGTAATGGTACAGTATATTAATAGCTTAGAGAAGCAATCAGATTATTTGCTACACCTATCTGAGTAGACTATGCCTGCCATTCAAGGGTAAACACAAATTTTAGAGTCTGGACTTTCTGAGGATTGTAAGTTGTAAAAATGCAAAGCTTAAAAATATGGAGCCTGGTTTTCAAGCATCTCACAGTCTGGAGATGCTGAAATATCATCTTACAGAAGTACAGGACTGAAAGAAGTTTTCCAGTTCATTATTGTACCATGCTGGGTGGAAATAAACAGAAGCAAAAACCCCACCAGCTCACGTGTGCTTTCATAGACAACATCTTTGAATTGCTGCTGTTATTATTAAAAAGTCCAGTATTCTCTATCACTTCATAGTGACAGAGCTGAGAGCAGAAACTGTCTCACTCATTAGGCCTGTTGGCAAAGAAAAAGATCAAAATGGATTTGATTTTGAACACTAAAATTGCTGGTGTGCAATTTGCCACCTTGTACTATAGAGTGTTTGAATTTAGCATATCTTATTTAGAGTCATGTTAAGAATGATTCATAGAGTGTTGCACAGATCATCTTTGTGTTTCTGAAACCAAAAAAGAAGCATGAATTATTAATACAGCTGTCAAACATTTTGACAATACTTTATATCTTGTAACTCTTAAATAAAACAGCCAGTTGTTATCTTGTATTGAATAGTTTTTCTGCTTTGTACCAGTAAACAAACAACATTTTTGTGAGGTACAAGAATTTTTCAAAGATTCGAGTTTACTTCCTGCAAGGATACTGAACTGTGACAAAAATGGTCTTTGCTTTTCCTGAACAGAAAGAAAACAAACAAAAAAAAATGATCTTCCATGGAAATGAAATTGTTAGAGAACTTTTTGTCTATGCCTTAGTAACTAGTCAGCTTCCCATCTTAAAAAAATAAAAGAATCTTTGGAGAAATAAATCCCAGGCAACATTGCTATGGAGAATGTCTTTGACTTTAGCCAGGCAAAATGTTATGAAACAGGGTGTTTTTTGGCACCAAAACAGTATTACAAAGGTATTTGGGTACCAGAAAATGTTCCCAAGATGAAAAACTGTAGTAATGAAGTTGTTTTTTACCTAACTCAGTGAAATTAGTGCTGGCTTCAGGACTGCATTTATTTAGTATGATGGGGGAAGTACACTGAAGGCACTTTGTTTTGCCATCAGTGATCTCTATATTACTCTCGGAATTGGGTGCTATGCAAGATTTTGGATCCTGATGTTTGGTTTGCATTCTTCTTTAAGAATGATAAGCAGCAGTAAAGCAGCAGCAGCTGCTAAAGTCTACTCAAGGTCTCTGAACTGTTTAGAAAGAGTGGCTGAAGCAAATTGAGAGATGAGGAAAAGGTCAGTGTGGAGTGCTGGAACAGGCACTGCACTTCTGCACAGACTGAGGGAATAGCTGCAGTCAGAGCAAATGAAGAAGCTGTGAAAGCATTAGGCATTAATGAAGACAAGACAAACCTCCTGAATCAGCACCATAGGTATTGCACAAGGACCCCTCATATAATTTTTATAAATGTGGCACTAGTATAGCTCCTCCTTGGAAGATGAGGCATTGGTGAGGCCACACCTTGAGTGCTGGGTCCAGTTCTGGGCTCCTCACCATAAGAAGGACATTGAGGTCCTGGAGCGAGTCCAGAGAAGGGCAACCAGGCTGGGGAAGGGGCTGGAGGGCAAATCCTCTGAGGAGCGGCTGAGGGAGCTGGGGGTGTTCAGCCTGGAGAAGAGGAGGCTGAGGGGAGACCTTATCCCCACCTACAACTACCTGAAGGGAGGTTGTGGAAAGGTGGGTGATGGTCTCTTCAGCCAGGGGACAGGAGATGGGACAAGGGGCAATGGCAAGAAGCTGTGCCAGGGTAGGGTCAGATTGGACATTAGAAACAAATTTGTTACTGAAAGAGTTGTCAGGGCCTGGCACAGGCTGCCCAGGGAGGGGCTGAGTCACCTTCCCTGGGTGTGTTCAAAAAAAGGGTAGATGAGGTACTCAGGAATATGGTTTAGCTTAGGATGGGATGGGTTGGACTTGATGATCTTCAAAGGTCTTTTCCAGCCTTGTGATTCTGTGATTCTGTGATTCTCTGATTCAGTGTAGCTGGTGCTCAGAGATACCAAGAAACGTCTCAAAATACTACATTTTGAAATTTTGTTCACATCCCCCAATGGCTGTTCCTGAGTTTATATATTCAACTAAAACAAGATACCTCTTTTTAAAATATAAATTCAACAACTGCAGAGCCTTCACTCTGCTGCACTTCTATACCTGTGAAGAAAAAAATCTTTTTTAGAGGAAATTTGAGTTTAAATTCATGGGAAAAAACCACAACCTTAAGTATAATATACTGGCTTCAGAGATTCCTCTCGCCCTGTTGATGACAGAGAAGAGTTTAAGAGTATGCTGAACAACTAATTACTCTTCACTCTTTGTATAAACAAATTTGCACAAGTTTTTTTCCAAAGTTACTTCATGTATAAACATGAGAAACTTTTGTTTGCTGGCACTCCAGTTAAGAACAGCCAAGGGCAAGTTAACAGCTTTTGGTATTGATAAATTTAGAAAAAAAAGTGTTACATTGTGTGGAATGAAGTATTATCTTCATTCCCCAGGGAGAGCTGTCATTTGCTTTTCAGCACTTTGTTTTTTTCTGGTATAGATTTCCTTATGGTAGATTTTTTTTGGGGGGGGGGGGGGGGGGTTGCCTTTTGTTTTTGTTTTTGTGGGGGTTTTTGTTTGGGTTTTTTTAAAATTAATGAATTGAAAGAAATGTTCAAAGTGAGGTTCAAATTGAAACATGAAAAATACCTAACTTCCTTGTAAAATATTTTGTTGCCTTGATTTTTATTTTCTCTGTTTGAGCTATCTGACAGAATAATTAGCAAAACATATTGATGGTTCTTTTTTTTAAATATTTTTTTCTAAAACAACCTCTTTTTAAGTTAGAAACTTTCAGGCAGGTTCTCAGTTCCTTCCACAGATTAGTCAAGAGACTGTGCACCTGAAGAATGAGCTTCCTTTACTTTCCCTTTCTTAGATATACTATTTAACAAAGAGGTGATTTACTGGCCATGATTGTTTTCCTTTGACACTGATTTCAGGCTGAGACACAGAGCCTTGGGCAGTGGAGTGTGTATAGTACATGTAGGAGGAAGGCAGAGATAAAGATGCTGTTTAGGAAATCAGAAAGTACATTAAATTGCTTCTTCAGCTGAGTTATTCTGCTTCCACGTTCTTTGCTTTGGTTGCCAAGCCTGGAGGAAAAGGGAAGAAGAGGGAGGAAAAGTCAAGTATTTATGAATATTACTACTTATTAATTGTTCAGTTTAAATAATGTGCAGCAATGGCTGCCAAGTGAGGAACACAGAGGCTTAAGGTAAGGAAAAAACCAAGAACACAGCATCAGTGGCAGCAGCTCATGACAAACCTGGACATGCCTAATAAGTAGCTGTCAAAGCAGAAAGTCAAAGCAACCAAGTGCTAGTGCACAATAATGGACTAATCTGCATAAGAGGAAGGTTAGTGTGGGTGTTTGGGGCATAAAAAAAGAGATTAAAAAATATACCTTTTGAAAAAGAGGATGATTAGCCACTATTAAAAAGGAAGATTAAAAGGAAACACTCTTGGCCTTTTCCTTTCACCTGTTCTTGTACCCCCCTCATAACCAAGCAGGTGTGTGTTGGCAATACGTAGATACTATATATAGGTGACTAGGGGTTTTTTCCCTAAAGTCTGCTCAGTTGCTTAACTCATTTTCATGTTTGCAGGACTTTCACAGCAATGTCCAATTCATGCCCAAATATTCTGAAGGTTGTCTGGGCTGATTCAACCAGAAAGCTGCTTCAGAGCTTCCTGAAGTCAAATGGAGTTTGTCTGTTGGCTTTAGATCAACTATCTAGTAAGGCTCCTGGAGAGTTAAAGCCAATACAGGCTTTAGGAGGCTTGGCCGTAGAATAAATATGTCCAGTATCTTGCATAAGCACCTTCATGGTTCAATTCTGTGCCCTTGCTTCAGCCAGAGAAAAGATTTGTCTAATCTGGGAGGTTGTCCTTGAGCCAAACTCATGTGTACCACTTCCTGACTACTGTGCAGTCCACGTGAAGGGGGACAGTACTTTAATCTGGTGGAAAGAGTTTGGAAAGAATGAATGGACAAGATTGCTAATCACAGAACCCCACAGAATCACAGAATGGTTGAGCTTGGAAGGGATGTCTGGAAGTCGTGTGGTCCAACCCCCCAGAGTCAGTTGCCAAGGGTCATGTCCAGTTGCCTTTTAAATATTTCCAAGGAGGTAGACTTCTCAACCTCTCCAGGCAGCCTGTGCCAGCACTCAGACACCTGCTCAGTAAAAAAAGCCTTTCCTGGTGTTCAGGTGGAAAATGCATCTGGCCATATTAAAGGTGGTTTTGCAGCCATGAGGCATGGAAAGTAACACCTTTCTGTCTTTGGTTTAACTGTCCATCTTTTAGGATTATGAGGAGACTTCATAAATATAGTTTAGCCTAGAGACTTTTCTGGGAAGCAACAAATCACATCTGCTTTTCCATGGAGAAGAACCTCTGCAAGGGACTGAAATTTCAACAGGAAGGGAAATCCATGACAAAATACTAGCTGGCTACTGAGGAAGAGACTTGGTATCAGGGCTGCTAAAAAAAGGGCATTTACTTTAGGAAGAGTGAATACTGAAAAGCTCTGTTTGATTTCATCAGTGACAGAAACTGAACAGATGCTGCAGCTGCAGCTTTGGGTTTTTTAGCATGTTGCAGGAGAGCTGCTGCATTCCCTGACTGACCAGTGAGCATCCTCACATAGAAACCCACATTAGGAGTGATGAAAGGAGTAAGGTATCTGCTCTAACTGGAAGTTGGCATCTTTGTAAAAGTGAAGACAAGAACCAAAGTACTTACTTGTCAGCAAAATTATTTCCTGTTAAAATTGGCAAATTGCTAACAATGACAAATCACTGACAAATAATTATGTTTCCTTAAAAAGCTAAGGATTTAATGAATGAAATCAAAAAGCACTCATGCTTATTCTAGGAAAAGGGTTAATGCTGCCATTTGTGGTAGAATTATAATAGATACTGAAAAGATCTACAAGTTTTCTTTGATATAATGTGATACAAGTATCTAAATGGCACAAGACTTTCAGCCTTATGTAGACCTGTCTCCCCCTGATTCTGGGGCTATTTGGTGACAAGTGTTAGTTCATTCCCTTTTTTTTTTTTTTGTTTTGTGGGGGTTTTTGGGGGGAGGAGGGAGAGGTGTGTGTTTATTCTTAGCAGCACACACCAGAATCAAGAATTACCAGCCCAAGAATGAGAAACATTTTGATGGAGTCATTCCCATGTGTTAAACTGAAGTGCATCACAAGGGAATAAAAAAAATGTCCATGTGTTGAGTATCAGCTACATGTTCATAAAATCATCCATAAAAGGCTAAGTTTATACCTGAAAAATGTACATTTAAATAAATAGCTCACAGTACAGGGGGATAGCTCTCATTTTTTTAAAGGTTATTTTATAAAGGCTTTCAACTCCTTATGGCTTTCAGCAAGAGAGTGTTTTGAGGTAAGGAGACTAAAATTGTGCAAGAAGCCACTGAACCGTAATCACACAAAAGGAGACTCTGGAAGGTACCGTGGTCATGCTTTATAACCCTAATCTTTCAATCAGGTCTGCATGGATTGGTGTCTAGGCCTACTGGTTTGATTCTTAATGTGTGCGATTCTCTCTGCAGACTCATTTTTATCTATCAAAAAAAGCTGGTTTCCACTTAAAGAAAGGATGATTGACAGCTTGATATATATGGAGAAAAGCTTTGTTCCCAGGGAAGTACAACTCATGGCTCACCTCACATGGTAGAAGAGATCCTGAATAAAATTCTCAGTACATACAGAATTGAGAGCCAGGTAGGTGCCACATCAGTGTGTAGAATTTGCACTGCCCATGATGATTTGGTTTTTAAACACTTATTTTTGGGACTGGCTAGTGACATATACTGAGGTACCTGCAGCAAAGCCCCAAACCCTATATTATCTTATTGTTACACATAAATCCTGGAATAAATATTTATGAATATTCTCCTTCCTTTCTATGTATCTCTGTGATCTTTAAAAGACCCAAGAGAAGGCTTCCACACTGAGTTCTCCCTTTGGATAAGACTGTGCCTGACTAAAGCCAACAGTCTTACTCCCTGCATTGAAGACCTCTGCAGCTTGACCACTCCTATTCACCCATCCATCTGGCCACATCTTCAAGTCTCTCACTGCTGATGTCCACTGCCTAATGTTCAGTTATCTGTAAAATGGCAAGACCAAGATTCTGAGGTGGCTCAGAATCACAAGGGCTTTTGTGATACACACAAAGCAAACGGCTCTTGCTTACATTTCAGGGTTTGAGAGCTTGCAACTGTGTGTATTCTTACAGTTGAAATATGGCCTTGGACATCAGAAAGCTCTGGAGATTATATCCCTTTTGACCTAGAATCCAGTGGAGGTTTGCAAATGATTGTTCAATGTTTTATTTATAGCAGTATCTTAGAAGAAAGATCTGTTTTAAAACCAGCTCCCAGAAAAAAATAGACTTGAAATAAACTTGCCAACATCTGTGTAAGTAAGGTGGAAGGCAGAGACTGTCCCACAGACTTCTTGACTATGAGGAACTACTTTCCTCTGGTTTTATCTCACCCCTGGGAGATTTCTGTGGAACTAGGAAGAAACTTGTAAGATCCATCTGTACCTTGAGCATGTTGTATGGAGATGGCAGAGCTTGACAAGCAGGACTTCTGGATGTTTTCATAAAGGACCACATTACATCATAGAGGAGGCATTTGCAAATATTATTCTGTTGAGGACTCTTCCATCTTTCTCTCTTTTTCCACACCTATGCTCACACATGCATAATTTACATAATAGAGACATTGTTTACTTGTCTAGGTATCTGTATCTGTGGCTTCAGTAGTCATGGTTGCTGCACAGTGACATGGTTTCTCTCCTGTCATCTGCTGCAGAGGACAAATAGCAACGTAAGGCACTAATCAAAGCATGAAGGCAACAGGGCAGCAAGGATAGTGCTTTCCTAGTGTCTGTCTTGGGAGTTCAGGCCCTTCCTTTAAAATTCCTAAACAAGGATCTGAAGGAAGAGACAGATCTTGTTGATTGCTCCTTTATCAGGGACCTGGTTTTCCCCAGGTGGTTTACAGATGGTTTACAGACCACTGTCACCAGCTCTCCAGCAGCATCCCTGAAATGTTGAGTTGCTTCCTGTGAATATATGTGAAGACAAGTCTTTAAGCAATTTTTGCTGAAACATTTATATTTCTGAAATTCATATAAAAATGAAGCCATAGTAATAATAATAATAATAATAATAACCCATACTTTTCAAAAAAACCCACCATATATTGGACATTTTCTTTTATCTAATGCTAGAACTTGGGCAATTTAAGAAAATTTATGATTTTCATTGGCATTTAGTTTCCAAGAGAACATAGAAACGTTAAATATTTATACAGAGAAGTCCACAGCTAATGTATTTCTCATTCAAACATTGCATGAATTCTAATTAGCAACATGAATTTTATGCTGTAGGACATTGTACAATGTTGTACACAGTTGGAAAAGTACACAGTCAAAAACACAAAGGACTGAACCCTGCAGAAATGAATACAATTTGAAAATCATTCTTTCACATTTTTAGTGTGATTCTTTCCTTAATTGACTGTATTGAACAACTTGCTTTGTCCTTATTCTAACAAAGCCGCTCTGATTTATTGCTGAATTTAGAGGTCAAGTTCTATTTCTTGGCTCAGAATCTTAAGCATATACAATCTTGCCCATGTATCTAAAAGCTCAAATATGCTGAATTGCCATGAAGGTAAAAAAGAGCCATCAGGATACTATTCATACCATGTCTGCTGGCCTGAATTATTTCTGAACTAGAAGCTTCTGGTAGTGGCAATGTAGCTGTATTGCTGGGGTTTTATTTTACTTCATTTCAAGCAAGGTACCATGAAATCTAACAAATTACTGCTCTCCTCCTCACAAAAAAAAAAAAAAAATCCAGAGTAGAAATGTAGTTTGTGTCAGACATGAAAGGAATTTATTAACTTCTCCCAGTTTAAATTCCTGAGTCATTGAATCTTCTAAATCAGAACCCCTCGTCACCTTCAAAAATTTAAGAAAAGTTATTTTCCATGATAAAAATGTCTTGCTGGGAAAAAAGGCATCATTCTCTGTGTCTGTTGCCTCCCTGGGAGTAAGAAAGCATTTAATGTGAGTTATTACAGCTGTTCATCAGAAAATGGTCCCCCAGCTGCAGTCTTCAGCAAGAGATGATGCTTCTTAGAATGAAATAATTTGGGATTCATGAGTCACCTCAGCCTTATCAGACTGTCCACAGAGCAACTCAAGCTTCTCTTGTCCCTCAACTCACAATGCTCAGAACTCCATGGCTTGGTGCCTTCATGTGGAAGCTCTGAAGACTTGGGCCACACCTGTACTGGAAGGTTACAGGTGTGCTGTGGTCCCTTGATGTAGGAGGCATTAAACACTCTGCTTAAATACTAGCCTGATGGCACTATAGAGAAAATGAGTCAGGATATCTGCTGGTAGACGGGATTTCACTGCAGTGGGCTCTGCTTATGCACTGTATGTCCAGGGTGTGACCCTTCCCAAGGTGCCAAGTATGAATGGGCACTTGCTGTTGAGAGTTCCAGAACTAATTAAAATCTGCAGACCATAGACCTGCTCAAGGAAGAAAAAATATGATCTGTGGGCTTGGATATAGACCTGGCAATGAAGAGAAGGGAGTTTCAATGCTGGTTCTGCTTTCGAATTAACATCTGCTTGCAGATCTGGTTATATAAAGCCTGGGTAAAATGTAAGCAGTTCTTGTGAAAAACTCTTTTGGATAAATTAACTATTCATCTTGACTTGATGAAAAACCTGTGCTAATTCCATGATTACTGGACTTCTCAACAGAATGAAACAGCTGGTACCAGCTGTACCTCCTAGAGACCATGGACTCCACTGTGGCAACAGACTAACCTGCCCTCGCTGCTAAACACACAAGTGCCTTGAAGGCAGCCTCTGCCTTTTGGTAGATTTTGGGGTGCATTTGACAAATTTCTTCTGATATTTCAGTGAATGTTCCAGCTGGTTTAACTTTTTTTGGTAGGCAGGAGTCTTCTGACTGCTGTTAGCAGACAACCCCATGTGACAAGATGGAGCAAGACGAGAGTTGTGATTTGGAGTAGCAAAGGGTGAGTGGAAACTGATCCTCACCACAGAGAGAGGAATTTACCCTATAAAAGGGAGTTGCCAACTCTTGTTTGGACCGTTGCTGATATTTAAGGCCACAGTGCATAGTCTGAAAATGGTCTGTTGTTCAGTAAGCATTATTTTCAATGAGTTTCTATACAGACTGTGCAGTTGAGTATACATAACACATTGGTGAAGGTTGATAGGAGTCTTTTGATTAAAATGTGCTATATAATTCACTAACATTAGAGTAGATTGAGTACAAATCTCCCCCCTAAGAAATATCTTTGTTTACAGCCAGATCTGATTCTAACTTCCACGGAATACCAAGTCGGTGTGGGTAACGTGTATTTTGCACACCCAATAAATGTCAAGGCACTGGAAGTTATACTGCTTTGTAGCCACTTGCACTTGTAGCCACTTATCAGGATATTAATTTTGTGACCACCCTGTACTGCGTTTGTGCCTGAGTTTTCTCATCCATACGAAGGGAACAAGTCGTTACTAACCTACTGTACCTCACAGTGTGTTCCAGCTCACTCATTAATATTTGTAAAGACCACTGAGACCATTTAATAGATGCATAATAGGAGGACAAAGTATTAATTATTGTTAGATGGCTACAGGTTTAATTCTCACTCTGCTACCTGAGAGCTATAGAGTTAAACTTTAAAGGTTTCAATTATTCCAATGGGGACTTGCCATTTATAGCTCAGTACAGTATAATTTTTCATGCAATGATCTTTACTTTCATATTTAAATCTACTTTTCTTAATTTAAATTTTGCTGAAAACAGCCATATTGCTACAAGCATAAATTAAGGTAGATGAACATTAATTATGTCAGTTCACAGCTGTTCTTAACTTAAATAATTACCACTCACTCCCTATGATCAACATTTTAAATGCCCAAACTATTCAATTAGAAGCACAAAGCACTTTCTTCTGTTATTACTATTAAACTTATGCCTTAGTTGGAGTACCTGTAACATTCATGTTATAGAAAAACATGATTGAGGCTGTTGATTTATTAACCAAGTTGGTTTGTGTTTGATGGCTGTTCTGAATGTGCACAGCATTGCAAAAGCATTTAAAAAACCATTGAAATTAATGCTACATTAATTACTGATTCTATGAACACTCTAGCATATGCTGCTATTAATTGCACCCATTATCACAAAATAAACATCACTTTTTAAAAACAAATGACGCTTCATCTTAATATTCTTGATTTTGGTATCCTCCTTCACAGCTGCTGCTACTTCTGTTTTAGCTTTTTTGCTATGAAAAGCCACCTGTTATAAGAGATATTTAGGGGTTTTTCAACCTTAAAAGAAGAAAAGTCTACAAAAAGCTAAAATATAATGTAATCTTAGTCCTTTGAATAATTTACTAAAACCTCACCAAGATTTTTTGAGAATTACTCAACTTAAGCACTGAGAATTTTTCTCCTTCTTTTTGAATGTGGCTCAATCTAAAGTACAGTCTCATGTCTTGAAAATGATAAAAGTTTCTTTTCAGTCACTAGGTCAACAGTGCTGGTTTTCTGCTGCTATAAACCAATTTTTAATCAAATGCAGTATTCTGTTGTTAATATTTGTATTACAATAATGACATTTGTGTTTAAGAAACTGTTTAGACAGGTACTAAGGGAAGTATTTGCTTAAAGTAAGATTGCTGGTTCTGTTCTGTGGACAACAGTTCCCTCAATAAGCCTAAAACACATGTTTTAAATGGGCTATATAATTATCACAGAAAGTAATTTTTGGTTTAAGTTTGGCTTTGACCTAATGAATGATTCCTGCCTACCTATAAACCTGCCACTTCTTTACCCAGCCCTTTCTGTGGTGAAAATCTTTAATCAGAGAGAACAGCATGGCTTTTAAAGCGCCAGTTTCCTTTGAAAAATGTCTCATTATAAATCACTCTAGAAAGTTACATTGATTTTGTTTCAGATTTATTGTCTTTCAGTTTAGATTTTCTCAATTACAAGCAAAAAAATGTGCTTTGAGGGGAGGGGATGGAGATGGGACATGCAGAAGAGGTAACTTAACAATATTCAGAGGTTGGTGGCCCTGCCTGTGGCAGGGGGGTTGGAGCTCTGTGATCCTTGGGGTCCCTTCCAACCCAGCCCATTCTATGATTCTATGATTCTAATATTCATCTCTGCAGACTGAACCTGAGCAGTGCAATTTTTATGGGTTTGGTTTTTTTCCTGCCCTGCACTTCATCATCTGTTATAGCTAAAGCTGGACCAGACCTGGACGTGAGTCACTGTATTGTTTCTAACCCCTCTCCACACATGCATTAAGTAATCCTAGCCAGCATTTCTGGCAATGAGAATATTACCAATTCAGTTGCTGATGTGCAGTGAGAGAGCCTGTCTCCCTGTCCCTTGGCCATTACCTAGGGTGAGACTTCACCATTAGCTGTAGGAAAGACTTTGGATGTAATCCACAGAGAAAAGGAATTTGTGATGCTTGGCAGTGCTTTAGTTTCAGCTGGTGATCAGAGCTGCATCCATGGGCCCAAGTTAGATGTCTAAACTTCCTGCATAGTTTAGAGGCAAAGTCAGGCACTTCAGATGGGATTCACAGAAGCTTACAATTTGTGAGGAGCCACCTACGCCAAGTATTTTGAAATGCAAAGCACAAGCTTAGCTTTTTGGTCAGACTACCTGGCCTTTTCTGAGTTGAGGGTACAAATTCAAATGGAGATCAAGGCTTTCTTCCCTCTGTAGAGACCACAGAGAGAGCCAGCTTGCCCAAAAGATTGGAAGCAGGATGACTTGCCATGTCAGTGCTGTTTCCTTTGACATTGTGTGGGGACACTGCAGCTATTCTTTGCAGTAGAGTTTATGTCTAAATGTTTATCTTGCAAGTTTGTTTTTGTTTCATGGATTAATTTTTTTTTTCACTCCAGAAAACCAGTATAACAAAATCAATTGGCAAAGAATATAATTTAAAACTATTAATATTCCTAAAAAAAAAACCCAAACCACTCCACCTTGTATCATATAGTTTAATATTCCTACAGATCCCTTCACACACTCACTAGCCTTCGCTTTTCAGAAGAATGTTGCCATGTTGCCCAGCTCAGTTTTCTGGACTTTCCTGTTTCAAACTGGTCCATTCTCTCTTTATATCTAAAGTATATTCATCATACCCTTGGGATATGCAGTTTATTGTCACAAACTCTTATAATATGGATGCTCTTTTAGTTAGTAGCATAGCAAATACAGCAGCTGTCCAGCTACACAGTCTCAAGGCTGTCCTCCACCTGAAGGCTTTAAAATCCACTTCTCCTGTCTCCAGAAAAGTAAGACAGTTCTGCACAGGGTATAAACACTCTCTTCCTGTTAAAGCAGCACCATTTTAAAAGATTGAAGAGTTATAAATCTATTACAGAATGTTATGGAGAGTCGTTGGATGGAGGAGAGTGGTTGACTTGAACCCTTGCTCCCTGGAGTGCTTTATGCATTTTATGTTAAACAATCATTGGCTTTAGCACTGAAACAGGTTTTGGTGCTTTGATGAACTCAAAGAACTTCTCTGTCTCGAATGTCTAAACCTCCTGTGTGTGGAATCATGGCACCTAGGGTTTTTTTTCCTAGTTCAGCGAAACTTGAACTCTTTATAAAGCACTATGCCTTCAAGGAGAGATCTGGAGCAGCCTTTATCCCATACTACAGTGCTCTCCTCTCCCTTCACATTTTACTAGCTTCTATCAGGGTATGCCTGTGTGTACTTTCTTAAGAAAGGAAAAGGATGATTCTGAATCTCCTCATGTGAAAGTACTTGGGCACTGTGCTTGCTTTCGTTTTGCTTTCATCACTGTGTGCCAGACAGTACTTTAATGAAGTTACCAAACCAGGTCATTCAGGGAACACAGGGATTTAACATGAGATAGGGTCTGAAATATGAAAAGTTGTTGAGATGAAAACCTATTCTGAGTGAGCATGTGTAGGAGAAGTAGAAGAAATCTTCTAGCAAAAGCTCGTAGTCCTTACAGTTTGGGCATTTAAGGTGTTAAGGGAGGGATGTGAGGTTCACATCTTTAATGGGCTAGTCATCTTTTTGATTTCAGCTATGTAGTTCTTCCAAGGATTTAAGTCTTTGTCAAAAGAGAACTCTGGGACTGTACATTAAAGAATCTGACTAAGAAAACATCCTTTGGCAAAGTCCCTCTTCAGATTTGAAATGTACCTATATTCTAATGAGAGCCTTTGACTAGAGGTTTTTAGCCTGCTGCCTGGGAGAGTGCTTCTGACCTCTCCCTTTCCCTTGCAGCTCCATTGTTTAGTGTTCTATTTTATTTCCTTTAAAACAATGCTACCCAAACTGGGATGTTTATTGTAAATTCTTTGAATTATGTTCTCTTTGGGAAAAGACAAACTAAAGGAGTAGAGCTTATTTATAAGACAGATGCTCATCTGCTGGTAATTTCAACACCCTCAGTAATTCAGAGCCAGAATCTAGGTGTCATAGATAGATTTTTTTTTATCTTAAATAATATTCGTATAAATGAAAAAAAATAAAGGACAAATCCTATGATCAATATGATGTGACTGTAACTATTAGTATCTGAATATTACAAATGGGAACATAAATAATTTCTTAGGTTAGTTCAGTTGAACATCACTTCAAGTAAACTCTTAAAAACAATTGCCAAGCTTTATAGAAAAGCAATGAAATGATTCTTATTGGAGACATCTAAAATGAGGCTAGACAAAAATTTCACAATATATCCTGAAATAAATTATGCATCAGTAGGTAGATGCACTGGATAAAATAATACATCTTTTTCTTTCTCTGATGTGTCAGATCCTGTGATTCAAATCTTTCTTTTTCTGGTACCAAGCTGACTAATTTAATCAACAACTATTATTATTATGTGCTTCTGCACATGTATCAAATATAGCTTTTTAATTTAGGCCTAATAAGTCATTCTGCTACATTATTAAATACAAATTGGTTGCTATGTGAAACAGTAAGTGACTGTTCACAGTAGGCATAGACAGCAAAGCTAGTTGTTATGTAATTAAGTCAAAATTATAGACCTTTGGAAGTTTAGGGTTTTTTGGTGTAGTGCAACATGTTTTAGTGTAATGGCAAATCATAGCAATTTAATCAGATATCAGTTAGCTAAGATAATATGATGTTGCTCTTTAAATATAATAACTGATGTTTGACATAACATGGTGACATAGTCTCTTTTAGTCTCTTTTAGTCAGTTTTTAATAGAATGTGCTTCAAATTACTTTGCCTTTTTTTTTTTTTTTTAACAGCTCTTGATACTTTCTGCAGAATATTTTCTTTAAAAATGACATTTCTCTGATTTCTGTCATATTTTTGGGGGTTGCCATCACCTCTCCATACCAGGGTTGTCATTAGGAAGTCAGTGCTTAACCTGAATAGTTTCTTGCTGGATCTAAAATAACACTATACCCAATACTGCTCAGAGTTGAAAACAGAAAACAACTGATGACAGAAGATACTACACAGAGAAAGAACTAGTTAGAACTTTAAAAGCATAGATTCTGTACAAATAGAATCTGATCTTCTGAACATTTGGAGACCAAATCTCTGTTGACCCATTTCTTGAATTAACAGCTGTATAAATACACACTTTCTATATGTGTGTATATATGTAGAGAGAGCACACATGAATACATACTTAAAACTGTTGCTTTGAGTATTTCCTTTCAGGAGTTTTTATATTTATGTTGCCATGTTTCTGTTGCTTTCATGTTCAGGACTGTCTTTGTGTTTAGCTAATGACTCGAAGAACTTTAATCCCAACTCTATCAACAGGTGAAAGAATTTTATGTTTCAGATGTGTTTTTCCTTTGCTTCTCAGAGATGAGTTGGGAAGGAAGATATTTTATCTCTTATTTTTTTCCCTAATATCCAACTTTTCATTGACAGGAACAATTATTTCCCATTATTTTGAATTTAGAAGCACTTTTATTTTTGCTTCAATATTATTTTACATATGGATAACTTTGAGCACATTAGGAAAAAATGGGTGTCAGTTTTTATATTCCTCTAAACTGATTACAAGCTAAAGTTTTAGATAATCAACATTTAACTGGACATATTAGTAGCACTAGTATGTACATATATATGTATTGTATAATAAGTACATATGTATTGTGCCAGGGCTTTCCTTCAGTGCAGGTATTAAAAATTGATTATGATAATATAGGGGAATGTAAATGTTAAAGTTCATAGGAAAAAAATAAAGGGCTAGGGCTAATACTAGCATTTACTTTTCCATTAGTCCTATTTACTTATAGATCAGGGAAAAAAAATTGCCTGATGTCAGAAAATGAGTCAGTTGTGAGTTTAAGTTTGTTCACTGGAGCCTCTGTGCTCTCCAGTGACTCATGATACCTTTCTGAGCTCATGCTGTGTAACAGTGTGCAAGCAATCCGTAGTGGGACATGACTCTACATACCTGAAGCAGGTATGATATATGCTTACTACTAAAAAGTGTCTTACACACTCACTATGTGCTGTGGAATGATTATGCAGCATTCTGCAATGATTTGCCTAGTAAATCTCAATAAACACCTTTGTGACACTTGGCTGAAGTTTAGTTGACTTACAATACACATCTTTCCTTGCTATAAGTACAATTACTGAAGGTACTTTTTGAACAGAGGGCTAAATGGATTAATTACTCCATTTTTCATATTTGTTTTCACAGATACTAGGGAGGATCTCATGCTGTGTTTGTGTTACTCTAACAACTCCCCTTGTTCACCTTCTGTTAATTAGACACCTTCATTTTAGTACAGTTTTAGTACTTAAAATCTACTTGCTAATTTATATTTGATTCAGTCCTTTAAAGCTCTCACTATGATTCTTTTAGAAATGAAAACACTTAGTTTTTATTTATTCAGAGAAAGACAAGGTCTGTGGAAAGAGATCATGTCTATTATTATACAAACAGAGGCAACTGGAAAAAGGTACCTTCTTCCATTCTGAAACAACACCAGCAACATCCAAGGCTATAGGAACTCAAAAGCAGTAAAAGTAATGTCAGTATGCTTGAGCCTGTGATAAGCCAGTTATTCAAACTTCCCAGTAGGAGACTGGCTGGACTATCAAGGAACCTTACAGATTTTTAAAAATCAGAGCAATAATCAAATAGATTGAAGAAATAATCTAGTCAATTTTATACCATTACTAGTGCTATAAGAGCCAGTAAAGAAAACCACATAAAGCAACCAGCCAGTAACATAGAGAGGGTGGGAAGGCAGTCTGTCCTTATTTGAGCTGCGCAGCTTTGGCTGACCAGCTGTGTCCCATTATCCCTGCCAGCTGCAGTTGGTGTGAGGAGTAGATAAATCAGTGGTGGAGAGGTTGGCCTGGATGTTTCACAGGGAGCAGAAAGCTTACAGGAGCTGGGGGTTTAGCAAATGCTTCTCATCATAATAAGCTGTCGGAGGGCTGTTTAAGTCAAGGTTGATGATGGGCATGCTGGTGTGGCAGAAACCCAGCAGAGAAGGGGAGGCTGTAATGTTACATTTGTTCAGGAGACTGAGTAGGCTACAGGAGTAACCACCTCAGGTACTGTCAAAGAGCAATTTTTTGCCTTTTTTTGTGGTTGCATTATGAAAGTGGTTTACTTCTGATGTTGGTGTGGAATGAAGTATATAGGTGATGTGTTATATTGTTATATGATGATCTTTGATGCAGTTTTCAGATAAAAACATCCTAAGTACTAAGTAGAGCATGTGAATCTGCGTGCATTTTGAAGTTTGGAGGAGCCCACCAGGTCGTGTGGTTAGGCTTATCATAGGCTTTCAAGTTTCCAATGACTTATCTTAAACTTCAGAACTGCAGCACCTGTGAAAGAAAACTGTTTGAAACCTCTAAACCCTTTTAATGGCAGGAATAATAATGGAGTGAGATATCCTAGATAACTCTGGTAGTGACTGTCCTGAAGGTGGTTTCCCTCCTTTCTTCTCTACCCCCCCCAGTAGGATGTATGTTGTCTGGGCAGAAAAAAACCCCTCTTCCCTAAACATGATTTGAAAACTTAACAAACCTGTGTATGTAAGAAAGAGAAACCAGGCTTCTGGACTAAAACAGTGACTTCCTTCTCAGTAACACATCAGAGCAACACCCTACTTGTGTATTAGTGTGTCAGCCCCAGTTTGAACAACTTCTTTTCTGAAGGAACTGTAAATAAGAGAAGAACAAATGCCCCATAGCCCAAGGCTGTGCATACCTAATCTGTGCAAGGGCAGCTGTGGAGGGTGGTTACCTAAAGCATGAGATTTAATTACAACTGTGGAATGTTGGGCTGGATATATTAGGAGCATGTTGAGGGCAATGTAGGTACTATGGTCCTTATTCATTTTCTGCTGTTGGAAGCTCCTGGGGCCACTGTGGTTGTCCTGATAGCTAGCTGCATGCCCATGTTAAAGAATTGCTTCCCAATGTAGGATTAAAAAATCTTTTGAAAATAGATTTCACTGTAAATGTTCAAAATTATGTGTGCCTTCTCTGCTGATTGTCTTGTACTTACTCTTTTGTATAAAAAAACGTATGTGGCCAGTAGGTCTGGGGAGGTGATTGTGCCCCTGGACTCGGCATTGGTGAGGCCGCACCTCGAGTGCTGGGTCCAGTTCTGGGCTCCTCACCATGAGAAGGACATTGAGGTCCTGGAGCGAGTCCAGAGAAGGGCAACCAGGCTGGGGAAGGGGCTGGAGGGCAAATCCTCTGAGGAGTGGCTGAGGGAGCTGGGGGTGTTCAGCCTGGAGAAGAGGAGGCTGAGGGGAGACCTTCTCCCCACCTACAACTACCTAAAGGGAGGTTGTGGAGAGGTGAGTGATGGTCTCTTCAGCCAGGGGACAGGAGATGGGACAAGGGGCAATGGCAAGAAGCTGTGCCAGGGCAGGGTCAGATTGGACATTAGAAACAAATTTGTTACTGAAAGAGTTGTCAGGGCCTGGCACAGGCTGCCCAGGGAGGGGCTGAGTCACCTTCCCTGGGTGTGTTCAGAAAAGGATAGATGAGGTACTTAGGGATATGGTTTAGCTTAGGATGGGATTGGTTGGACTTGATGATCTTCAAAGGTCTTTTCCAACCTTGTGATTCTGTGATTATTCACAAATAAGATTTGAGGAATCTTTCATGGCTTTAGACCTTGCTGGTAGTTTATTCCTGGATATGGCAGTGTAAGTAAAGAACAGCTGTTTGACTTTAAAAGTCTAACACTGATAGAGCAGAGTGGAAGATACAGGGCAAGTGGATAATCTGTTTTGGCTTTGGGTTGTTTCTTTTTTAATTTGGGTAGAGTGTGTAATTAAGTCCTGAGATCCTGGAGGGTTCACACTGGATCTAAGGGAGACCTGTTGTACAGCAGACTGTGGATTTAAAGCTAGATTGTTAGGAGGAGGTATGTAGTCCTGGATGTGGTCCCTGTATCTAGAATTTTCAAATGTGTTGGAAATATCCTCTTAAGGCTGAAATGGTAAAACTAAACTTCCAGACCTCCACCTGTGAGATGTTATGGTATCTAATGCCTTTGGAGAGCTGCAGGAGTAGGAAGAGGTATGTTTTATTGCTTGTTTTACATTAGCCAACAGAGGGATGTTGACTTCTGTCTGGGGCTAGTCTGTTAATTCTCAGCATGTGCACTTATGGGAATCCTAATGCTCTAGTTACATGAGACTTCCACCTCATTTCTCTTACTCCTTTCTTTTCCTGTTGGGCAGAAAACTCTGCCTTCCCTTTCCCTGTCCCTCTAGGTGAATTTCTGTCTGTGATGTCAGGTAGGAATACTTAGATCTTTAGACCTTTCACTGAGCTCAGTAAGACCCTCTTGAATTGGGTTGGAGTAGAGACTTCAAAATGACATCAAGCTGCAAGACAGGTAATTTTTAAGCCATTATATTATTTTATCAAATATTTAGTATAGATTTTATGAATGGAAGCACTCTGGCCAGTCAGTAGTATCTAGTCTGTCATTTGTGCCTCTCTAAATACTTTTTTCAATATATGTTTGGTTTGCCAAAGCTAACAAAATAATGACTCGTACTCCTTTTTCTCTGTGTGTTTCTTGATACTTCTTGAGGGGGAGGAAGAGTTTTCTGGTTGTGGTTACTAACCAAAAGAACAAAAATAAATAACAATACTACAGTGTTAAGCATCAGCACTGAGAAACTCTATGAATTCCGTGCTGCTCACTTTTTGTGCATGACTTTCACATTGAAAGAGAAACTAAAGTTTCAGAAATTATGAACTTGGTTCTGATGTGTTGGTTGGGGTTTTTTTAAAATATAAATGAAGGTTTGTGGCTTGTCAGTTGACCAATATTTTTATTTTCCATTGGCTTTCTGTTTTCATAGCTATGCTAAATCCCCATTAGTGTTTTCTGTAGTGTTCTTCAGACATCCAAAATGAAGTCAAGTGTGACTAATTCACCTTGTAACTGACCTTTTCATTTTTTTCTATGGAAACAGAATATAGTTGTTGGATAACAAAGTGGTACCAAGCTTGATAGAGCAAAGGATGATACTTAGCACCCAGACAGCTATAACTAATTGCAACAATTCATATCCTTAATATTTTCCTACTGGAACAAAGAAATCATTTCAATCGAAGGCAAAGGTTGTTTTCATGTGCTTGGTATGTAAACTCCATTTACTCTTTCAAACACTGGAGACTAAGGACCACTATGGATAAAAGGTCCCATGGACATAGTCCCATCAGACTTTCATCAAATAAAAGTTTGTAATGCACCTAGTAATATGGAATATATATATTAGAATCTTTATGAGTGTCTGTGCAGTACAACCCTGTTGATTGCTGTACTATCAGCGTTGGCATCTTTCCACTTTCCAGCAGTGATAATAATGCTCCTTCTGGTTTGTGTCATGTTTTTTCAAGAATCTTTGTTGTTTTAATTAATTCTAGCCACAGCCTCTTTGAAGAAGAGGCAAGATGGTTCTCCTCTGATTAATGGAGTCTTAGGATCATAATTCAGGTCTAGTCATGATAAAATCTACAAGTTCAGAAACATGGGTTTAGGATGCTTCAGGTTTTGGATGTGACATCACTGAAAAGCAGGCTGCTTCTGTGTGCATCAAATCATGCTTCAAAGTCTTGAGTCTGTTGATATCCCAACACTTTTGTCTACATCATATGCTCTGCTTTGCAGAGGGTTAAGATAGTTGTAAAGAATTATATAGGGAGGTTTATGTTGGGTGAAACTTCATGTTATGTATATATATACATATTTAAACCCTCCCCCAAGTATGTGCATATACACATATATATATTCCTCCTGATTTTCCCTCTTTGAATCCCAACCCTAACTATTAAAAGTCATGCCAGGCCTCTCCTATTCTCTGCTGGAGCAGCATTTTCAGATCTTTCAAAACTCCCTAGCCTCAGAGCTGTCAATTCCTAGCTTTTGAAGCTGCTAGATTTTCTTTTTGCTGTCTTGTCCCATATCCCAGCTGGATTCTTTTGCTTTCTACTCTTCCAGGTCAGTAACCACAGCTGGTTTACTATTCCAGCTGTAATGCAAAGAAACAAAGCTCTACAAATAAAAACTCTCTCATTTCTTCCTTTTAGACATTGTTTCTTCATAGCAATCATGAAAAGTTTGCCAGGTTACTACAGAGATATCTAGTAGTGGCTTTCTATAAATATAAGAGGCTGGGAAGTATCCTTAGTGCTCTTCATTATTTATCCTCTTTTGAATCTTGCAATAGGCAAATGCCACACTTTTATTTTTGCAATTTCAAAGGGGAGGTGGAGAGCAGTCATCTCCTTGTTATCCTGTTGATAGCTCCAAACCATAACATTACCTCCTGCAAGCTATCTGTCAGTTCTAAGACCTGAGTATGCAGAGAATTTGATTAGCCCATCATTATCTTTACTTAGTGGTGTAAGTGATAATCATTTATTAGATTGCTCCTATGCCATTCATTATGAACTCAGTGTGATATGCCAGTACTGTATGTTTATTTTAATTAACTACTTTAATGTAAGTTGACAGAAGTAGGCTTGGGAATATTTCATTATCACTTTATCTCTAGAGAAGTTATTTCAGAACCCAGTGTGCCAGTGAAAATAATCATTCATTAACAGTTCTTCAGTATATCAAAACTCCAGATATTCAGTCAAAAAGTCCTAGAACATAAACTTTGGCTGAATGTGCTGGGGAAGAACATATGCATGTGGCTTGATTAAACTGATTCTCCATAGCTCCAGTGCTAATATTCTTCACACTTTGGAATGAACCCAAAACAGAAACTCTAAGCATTTCTAGGGAATGGTATCATCTTCCAGAGGACTTTGTGAAGATGATGTGGAGATTGACAGTAGCTACCCTTATTGCACTCATGGAGGAAGCTGTCTTGTCCTGTATTTATGGTCTGTGCTGTCTGGACAAGAGAAATGGGGCAGGGTGGATTTGGCAGAAGTACAGATAAATGGTCATGGGGTCAGTGAGTGGGTGCTGTGGTGTGGTTTGGAACAGGAGTACTGGGGCTCAGCAGTCCTTATGGCCAAGCCTGTGCTTTGATACGGCTTTCCTTAGCTGCTGCCAGGCTTTCCAAGCAGCATCAGCCAGCTCTGGGCTCTCATAGGTGACTGGATTTTGAGGTATGACTTTGTAGCACCAGCTGTTACCCTGCCCATAAGTGACCTGTCTCTGTGTGTGTGTGTGTGTATATATATATATATATATATAAAGAACTTTGACTTTCTAAACTGTACCTGTGGTAGCAGAGACACATTTCACTCCTCTGGTACTTGTCTAAAACAAATCTGTGCTGTGGTTTCTCAGAGTCATACTTCTACATCTGGCACTGTAGAGTAAGTCACAGGTACTGTCCATCTTTGTAAAGTGTTTTTTCGGTATTGTTTTAAAAACTTCTGAGAAAGGGGGGAAAACATGAGGACAGTCATGCAGGAAAAGTTTCTTTTCTTAGAAAACCATGCAACTGCCCTAAATGACTAAAATTACTAAAATCCCAGGCTACTTTAGCTAATTGATCATGCTTCTTCACCAACAGCTAAGGAGATGCCTCAGTTTATACTGAGGGTTTCCAAGTAAGATTTAAATGAGCTAATTCAGCTGTAGAAAGAAATGGACTGTTACCAGTAACTGAGTTAGTTCAAGAAATTGTACAAAACATGGAAGTCTACATTATAATGTGTATAATGAGTGTCTCAGAGCATACAGCTCTGGACTTCTAGTAAAACCCATTTTTCCCCTAGTAAGCGATGCTGAACAACTAGGTAGAAGTTTGGAACTGTTTCATTATTTGCTGCCTTTTTAGTTCATTTTTTTTCCCCATGGATATGTGACTTCAGCTACACAGATAGTTTAATCACTTGAACAGGAAAATCTGTTGAACTACCAATTTTCCACTTTCAAAAAAAAAAAAATTGTGAAAATAGAAAGCAAGGTAGAGAAGGAAGTTGGACTTGATGATCTTCAAAGGTCTTTCCCAACCTTGTGATTCTGTGAAAATATACCAGTGCAGAAGTAGGTACAAAGTGTCCTGGGTTTGGCTAGGATAGAGGTAATTTTCTTTCTAGCAGCTGGTGCAGTGCTGCCTTTAGGAGTAAGGATGAGAGCAGCATTGAAAACATGCTGATGCTTTAGTTGTTGCCAAGAACATTTCAGCTTCTCATACTGCCCTGCTAACAAGAAGGTGGTGGGTACCCAGAAAGCAGGGAGGGGACACAGCCAGGACAGGTGACCCAAACTCACCAGAGGGCTATTCCATGACATGACATCATGCTCTGTTTATAACTGCAGGTGGGTTGGGGGCCAACCAATTCTCTTCCAATTCCCTCCCCAATGCTGCTGGGGGAAAGGGAACGAGTGGCTGTAGCTGCTGTGTGGTGCTTAATTGTTGAATGGGGCTAAAACACAACAAAGTTTTATTGTGTTTCAGGGCTAGTATTGCAGTAGAACATCTTCCATCACAGCCTATGCCACGTTTAATGAGGACTTTCCCAATGAAGTAAAATATGGCACCTTTTGCTGTCAACTTTTTGGTGCATCTAGGTGATGAGATTTATTATGTTTGCCTGCAAAACCAAGTTTCATAGTGTCTTTTGATGAAAGAAGTTCATCATCCTAGAAGAGGTTTTGTTGATCTGGTCTCTTTTCTGCCCTGTATAATGCATATATATGTCCCATGGCTGCAAGGTTCAGGAAATCAAGATGGAATGAAAGCTTCTATTTGTGCTTTCCTGACCTCCTCAGGAAATTTATTTTCTTTAGGCTCTTCCATCGTGAGTTTTTTTAGCTGGTCAGATTTTTCCCTGGTTTTCTGAGCATGCCACAAAGGTATCGACAAATGCCCTATGATGTAGGTAGGTGAAAGAAGCAATGATAGCAGTAACAAAAGCTTGATTTAGGGTAGTGATGGCAAGGAGTACATTTACTGGGGGAAGTGTATGAAAGGAGACTGTTAAATAAGGAAAAAGATGTGGCTAAGTTATACCTACAGTGTCTGTCAGAGGTAGTTATGTCTCAAGACTTGGTCATAACTGAGATCTATTAGACCAATAATCCTGTGAGACTCAGCAAGGCAGTGTTATTAAAACCCTGCCCCAGAGGACACTGTAGTGCTGGAGTGTTCCTATGAGAAGCTACAGGAGGCAGATTAGCCAAGCTACCCTCCTGTGGGGTATATAAAACTGGTTTCTGTAAATGGCCATATTTAATTGGATTTAAAACTAAAATGCTGTTGCTTCATTGCATTTGAAACTGCTCAGGGATCAGGAAAAATATGAACAGAAACAAAAGCTTGGCTGCTTGCTTACTTTCTATAGTCTGCTCTTCTGTATGTCCTTATGTACTGTGTGATGTATCACCTGAATTATGGTAATCGAAGTCCATCTTAATTAGCAGATCCCATCTGGATCATGCTGCCAACTCTAAAATCTTTTAATTTATGAAATTGCAGGTTGTGATTCCCAAATCAGTGTTGCACCTGGATGTAGTGTCCAGAGAAGGGCAACCAGGCTGGGGAAGGGGCTGGAGGGCAAATCCTCTGAGGAGCAGCTGAGGGAGCTGGGGGTGTCCAGCCTGGAGAAGAGGAGGCTGAGGGGAGACCTTATCACCACCTACAACTACCTGAAGGGAGGTTGTGGAGAGGTGGGTGATGGTCTCTTCAGCCAGGGGACAGGAGATGGGACAAGGGGAATGGCAAGAAGCTGTGCCAGGGCAGGGTCAGATTGGACATTAGAAACAAATTTGTTACTGAAAGAGTTGTCAGGGCCTGGCACAGGCTGCCCAGGGAGGGGCTGAGTCACCTTCCCTGGGTGTGTTCAAAAAAAGGGTAGATGAGGTACTTAGGGATATGGTTTAGTTTAGGATGAGAATGGTTGGACTTGATGATCTTCAAAGGTCTTTTCCAACCTGGTGATTCTGTGTGTAATAAAATAAATCTGTCTGTTTCCTAACTCAAAGGGTTATGCAAAGTTTGAGGATTTCCTCTTGATGTATCATAGAACTCACCAGTCTTAGAATCTTCAGTAGCTTTGGTGCAAATGAGCTTGATTTGATATTTTATTTTTTTTTATTGTGTGCAAATGGACTGGATACCAAATCCTTACGTTGCTCTGCCCTGGAAAGGTCAGTTGCAACAGAAAACAATTAGGACTGAAAATAGGAATAGAAACTGGGAAATGTTCACTTTACTAAATGCCCCAAAAGCCATGGAAGAGTGTGTCTTGCTGATTAGGAAGTGACTCAAAGGGGGTGTGAATGGCATTATGAATAATAAATGTATATAAGAAATGAATGAAAGAGGAATTAAATAATGTAAATAAACTGAAAATTGTGGAGAACTGATAAGGGAAGGACAGAAGGTGAAATTTATAGTCAGCAGAATTAAGAGAAATAAGAGGATTAACCATATGAACAAGGAAAATCCTGACAACTTTATCAATATGTTGCTGGATGGCAAGAGTGGAATTGATCATGTGAATGCAGAAAAGGCAGAAGTATTCAATCAAATATTTGTACTTGGGGAAAGGTGGGGAAGGAACTGGATGATGTAATATGCTTCGCTTTCCAACAGCAATTAAAGAGATTAAGTAACAGCCACTAAACTAGACATTCTTAAATCAGCAGGTCCCAATAACTTCCTTATTACAACCTGAACACAACTGCACTCTCTGGCAGTTTGACAATTAAGCCCTTTTTTCCAGTCACTCGATACTTTTCATCTTTTCATGCACTATTGCAGATACTGAGTAACCACTCAGCAGTTCTCTAGACATTGTACATATCACATTTAAATCTCCCATTAGTAATACAACATCATGCCTTCATATGTTGCTTAGCACATCTCACACTGAGCTGTAAAATTCACCTTTCTCCTCATCCATCACACTTCTGTTGAGCTATAAAATTTCATTATAGTAATCTTTGCATCTGGGACAGAAAAATGTGCAGTTAACTTTTTTCATTCAGTGTGTTTAATTGTACTACTCTTTTTATTGAGACCTCCTTCATGGTGTCTATATACAACATTAACTCCAGCATTGAGCTATATACAGTGTTCAGGATTTCTTACTAGCTTATTAACTGGTAGTGCATTATCTGTGCCTTCAGTACAGTCAGGATTCAAGCATATTTCCTCATAACTGTGCAGCCTGTTTGGGTCTCTTCCTGGCAAATACCAACTATTGGAAACCTCTCTTTGGATAAGGTTTCTTTCTTTTAATTTTTTTTTAAAAACCCCACCAACAACCCAGCCTATTAATCTGAGCCTAGTACATTGTATTAGCTGTCTAAATGGAGTACTAGAAAATGTTATGATACCTTAAAGAAAGAGAGTTTGATGTTTACCAATACCCTGAAAATATTCTTGATATAAGTCTGACTTTGGATATTGTAAATAACTGACATCAACATCATTACAAAGTTTATGGAAACAGGTGAATAGAAGTTAAATTAAAATAACTCCTCACACTCCTTATGGTTGAGAACCTATTAGGTGGTCATAGGATGCTGGCTTGTGTAGCTCTTGTGGAGCTGTGTTTTGGCATGCTGGATTCACTGGATAGTAGTAGCATATGCTCCTCTTTCATCTCCCAACGTTCTTAGAAATATTTCAGATGGACATGGTGGTTCTTCCTCTTTTTTTCTGAGTCTCTTTTTCTGATTCCTACTGCCTCATTATCTTAATTCTAATTCTTCCCAAAGGAAGCTTCCCCAGAACTGTAGGGGTTGCAAGGGACCTCTGGAGATCATCTGGTCCAACCCTGCCTTGGGCTTACTTCTGTTAGACCTCTGGCTGCTCCTTGCTGTTTAAACATCCATGTACCTTTGTATACTATTTCTCTCCTGACCATGACTTCTGTAACACATGCCTAAACTGTAGATTGACTTGATGTCCCTGAGAGCCATAGTGCTCCTTTGGGGCAGGCTGGGAAACACAAAATCAGAGTCACAGATGAGACTAATTCTAACACTGACTGCTACTGAGTGTCATCATTTCAGACTGATAATTAGCTTAGAGGAGGGAAGGAAGTAAACTACCCACAAGTTCTATCTTACAGCAGCCCTTACCTTCTGCCACACAGATAACTAGGAAAGTAATTTCTTTTAATGGGGCTTAGTGACTGGCTGTTCTCTTACTTATTAATTTTCTGTGGTTTAAGGATGTCACCAAGAATAATTTGATACTGGGACAGAATTAGTGACAGAGTTAGTTATATAACAAAAGGAAAAATCAATAATAAATCCCTCTTTAATAGCATAAAATGTGTGAAAGTGCTGGAGCTGGAACTCAGAAAAAAATCAGTTTGGAAATGTGGAGGGTGGGTAGGTTGATCACCTACTGAAAACTGTATTTCCATAATTAAAAAAACACAATTCTTTAATGCTTTAATTCAGAGGTGGAATTATCTCTGCCCTATGTTTGAGAGGACATCAGACTAGATGATCATGTTCAGCCTTATCTGTGAAGATAGTTCAAGCTCTCCATTTCCTTTACAGTGTGAATGACACTGCTTAATTAGTTGTTTTTATAAGTAGATTCCATGTTTTCTGCATCCTTTAAATTTTTTAAGTGATTTAATCTCCTTCAGTTAAATGTTGGTATGCATGAAGTACTGCCTCTGAATAGAGCTTGTGTTTTGCTTTATACTGGTTACTTGTGGACAAGAAGGCTTCAGTCAGATATGTTAAAATAAAAGTGGCAACTTGTTCTGCATCTAACAAATTATATGTTCCCTTAATCTCTGGATGTCTCACCCCACCCCTCCTGTTTTATCCTTCTGTCATGTGAAAATGTGATCAAAATAGTGCTCCCTGTCTTCCTAGAAACTAGACTTGTATTCTGGGTGGGCTGAAGATGAACAGGTTTTCATTGGTCCTGTTTGAAACAGCATCACCCCCATGAGCTGGGGAATTCAGAAAGTATATAGCAATACAATATGAAAATACAAGGATAAATATATCCCCTCTTTGTAAATGCAGATACCTCTCCTGTATGTATTCACCTAGTGAATTCTTCCTCCTTTATGGAATGAATAGAGGAGTTCTGACTTTTGTTTTCCCTGCAGGTCTGTTGTGCAAATGAGATCTGTCATGCACTCTGTATTAGTTCCATGTATGTGATAATCACTGCAGAAGCTTATTAGCAGGAAGAGCAAAGGAAAGATGCTCAGTAGAGTATTAACCACTCTAACTCATAAGTGTGCAGTGAGAAGCACTAGTAACAATGGTTTTATTCATGCTGTGAACTTTATT
Source organism: Porphyrio hochstetteri (assembly GCA_020800305.1). NCBI lineage: Eukaryota > Metazoa > Chordata > Aves > Gruiformes > Rallidae > Porphyrio > Porphyrio hochstetteri. The sequence continues at coordinate 3,984,283 of CM036908.1, forward strand.
TCAGATATCCAGTGTCTTCTAAGGATAATACAGGCTGTGCCAGAGCCCACTTTGTCGCATTAAAGTTTAGAGGTGACTGTTAGATATATAATAACTCATAGTCCACCTGGTATCACAGCAGCTTCAGTGATGGATTCATTCAGTAGTGTAGTTTAGATTCAGGCAGCTCTAGGTGAGAATGTTTTATATCACTGCATTGGTGGTATCTTGAATGGAATTGATTTAATATCACCAGATCATATGCCTTATGAGAAAATGTTAAGCATGCTTCAGCTATGTGTTAAGAAGTGCAGCTGACACTTACTGCATGTTTGTTCTCCTATTTCTGCTGGTTTAGAGGGAAGGAATGGCTTAAAGCTCTTAGTGGCATCCATGGTGCTGGAGAGATAAGTTTCAGGTTTCTGCTCTGGTTAGGATTTCCACATACACCATTTTGTAGATGTGGATATTTGAACATAATCTCTAATGTACTGTGAAAATACAAACAGAAGGTGGTGAAGTCACAAATAACTGGTTAACTGTATTTTTTTTTACCAGTATGGGACTGAGATGCTGAGAGATACTGATTCCAGACACAGAAGCAGGAGAGCTTACTGGTAGAAGGGATTCAAAGTGACTAATTAGACACATGGTTTCAACCAAAGGAGACTGTAATGTGAATACCCTTCCAAAGGCTTTCCTCTAGTTCTGTCTTGTTAGTTTTCAGCTATTCATTTATGAATTAATTCCATCAAGGAACTACATGGATTGTGGAACACTGCATCATCACTTGCACTTGAACATTCAATGTATAACAGATTCATTCCTTTTAATTTAAATTGCTTGGTCAGGGAATGGGATTGAGGTTAGTATGTGCTCTTATCCATCTTCTAATGTCAATACTGCTTTTAATGGTCTGCCTATAATTTAGCTGCTGGCATCCACACTAAAGTTGAAACACCTATGCATCCTTTCTAGCCTTGCAGTGGACTTTGTTGAGACATTTCTAATAAAGTGCCATACATAAGCGATGATGCTGTAGGACAGATGAACTACAAAGAAACAACTACTCACTGGGGTGCAGAGTAAGCTTTTCTCTTCAGGAGATCTCAAGATGGTGCATGAATGCTGGGTTCCACACTGGACATACAATATGTTTGGCTTTGGTTGCAGAGGCTAAAATTGATCTCACCTCTTTGAGAGGCACTGTAATGGAAAACAAAATTCATTCAGACAGCCATTAGAGAGGCAATTAGGACATGAAGACATACTCTTGGGGCACAGAGGGACTGACACTGAAAGATTAGATGCGCTTCATGGACTTTTTGTCAGGTTGTGTTGCTGTGTCACCAGACTCATGTTTATATCATAGAATCACAGGGATTGGAAGGGACCTCAAGAGCTCATGGGGTCCAACCCCCTGCCAAAGCAGCTCCCCAGCTCATATTGCACAGGTCGGCGTCCAGACGGGGCTGGAATCTCTCCAGAGATGGAGACTCCACACCCCCTGGGCAGCCTGTCCCAGGGCTCCCTCACCCTCACTGGGGAAAAGTTCTTCCCCATGTTGGTGTGGAACTTCCCGTGCTCCAACTTGCAGCCATTGCCCCTTGTCCTATCTCCACAGACACTGAAAAGGGGCTGGCCATGTCCCCCTGCATCCCATCCTTCAGATACTGATGAACAATAAGGTCCCCCCTTAGTCTTCTTTTCTCCAGACTGAACAGCCCCAGCTCACTCAGCCTTTCCTCACAGGGGAGATGCTCCAGGCCCTTCATCATCTCCGTAGCCTCCTCTGGACTCTCTCCAGGAGATCCCTGTCTGTTTGATCCCAGGGAGCCCAGAACTGGACACAAATATATGCATGACTCTAGTGAAATTTAGCCAATTTTATCAGCTGGATCTGGACTTTGGGTGATAGATAGAAAGGAGGATGCTGTATTCTCCTCTATCACTGCTTTTCTCTGTCCTGTGTTGCCTGCAGTATGCCTTTTTTCTCAACAAGGAATCTGACTGACACACCAGTTGATGAAGGTTGTTAGAGTTGCAGTTTTGGAGGAGGCACGTATACCTGAAACAGAAATGTTTTCTGGGGAGATTTACGCTCATCTCAATGAGAGGCTTGACTGTTGGGACCTCTTAACAATGCAAATAAAAGCTAACTATAGGACACTCATTTACAAAAGACAGCTATGGATTTGAACCAAGAAAATAATGTTTGTGTAGCCTAGGACTATGTAATCTACATTCCAGAAGAGATTCTCCGATGCAGGAGACATGTGGCTTATTTGCTGTGCTATTACTGTTTAGAAAATAATGGTGACTTGACCTCTTTCTGGTGCAGTGCTAAATTCCATGGAATGCAGGAGAGGTTGCAAGATTCACTGATACAGAAGAAAAAAATAATAAAATTGGAAAGCCTTTTCTTAAGTCCTTAAAATACAATGATCTGGTTCGTTATGTGCAAACAGTGATGTTCATAATACAACTTTTATAGGGACAGGAGAAAAACACCTACACATCTCTGCATTAGTGCTTTGCCAAGCTTTCTGTTCCAAATGCTGGAAATAGTAAAATATTTCAAAGAGATGGTTATGGTGGTGGTGATTTGTTGCTGGCAATACTCTTCTCTAACAACATTATCTAGCAGCTGAATCATGTTGGCTTAAACTCTCAAATTAAAGAAAATAGCCCAAGGTAAAAGGAAAACATGGGAATTATTGATTCCAAACACTTTTGAAAAAGTTGTAAGCAACTGCAAAGAAGGGCTTAAAATAGAAAGAATTAGACATACCTCTCTGTTTTACTAACAGCACTGCATATCACAATGTCTTGTTTAATATTAAAGATATTTGTAGGCATCTGGTACAGTGGTGGGGTTGCTTTGTCCTTTAAGCTTCAAGTAAATGTGAGGAATTTTCTAAAGTCCTTTTTTAGATGATAAAGCCAATCATTGGCTCTTTCTCCTCACCTATGACAATCTTCACTAACATTCAAGAGCAGGCTTCCTGGTAGACGTTTCTCATGAATTTCATAGGATACTTGTTTTGAACACTGGCAGCTCTGCCACAAAGTGACACTAAACTGGCTAATTCTTGACAATTATGACTTCTATACCTTTCCTACCATCACAAAGAAAGCTTTTGGAAAGCCATTGCTTGGATGCTCAGTTCTTTATCTGAAGCACTGCAACCATGTTTCCTCTCCCACTAGTACATCAAGTCTAAAAGTTTATTCTTATGAAAATAAGTAATGCATAATTTTGCTGTTTATGTTTCTTGGTTTTTAGGAAAAAAAAAATCAGACTTAACAAAAATCCCTTTCTGGATATAAATAGAATTATTACTTAAAATAATCAATTTAATATCTCAAATATAACTTTCCCCACCCCTTCACCTGACTTGCCACTTAACCTGAAATTATCACTCTGGTTGAAACAGGCATATTCTGATTTGAGTCTGGCAGGGTGCTGCCTAATTTCCAGCACTTTTCTCTTTGAATGTTATAAAGAAATCTTCATCTTGTACCATGGCAAACCACTGATTTTCTTCAGGAGGGCCAAGCTGATTCCAGCACCTTGCTTTATGCTTTCTCAAACTGCTTGTTTGTGTATCTTTTTCCAGACCTGAAGACTCACGCTGCAGTGGAGAACAAAAGATGAGCACTGCTGTACCTTACCCAGCCACAAACTTCTTCCCCCTTGCATTGTTCCTGTGCTACTCTGCTCTGCTTTTCCAACCAGGTGTGTTCAGTAGCACAATGCACAGCAAATGTCTGACTTGATCTTGTAAAGGAAAAAGATTTCTTCTTTGTCTCGTTTTTGAACTAGGCCAACTGCAGTGTTCAGGAACTAGCAAACAGGAGAATCCTTTGTAATGGTATTTTTGAAAAAGAGGTTATCTATAGCCTGGCATCACTCTGTGCATCTTACATATGGAAGTGCTAGTTGTACTTTAAGAGAATAATGTTTCCCCCCCCCCCCAAATTCAGCAGCACTAATGCCTTGCTGGAGACGTTGGATGCTGCCTCTAACCCTGGGAAATGTATGCAATCTGGTTTTGTTCGATTTGTTTTATGATTGATGATCCAAGACAGTATGTGATACCAAAACCAGAGAGACCCAGAGCTACTGGGTTGTATTTGTTGTATTTGTATGAACATAGTTCTATGCCAGTTCTAATAGTACTGACAGGTCTTAAGAAAATATCACATCATGGTACAGTAAGTATAGTCCAGATCTCAGTCTGGGCTGTTTGCCATTTTGGGCCATATGAAAGAAGACGTGTTTCAGGAAGAGAAAATATCACATAGGGAGCAGGTGTCCTTATGTGAACGTGAGCTGGATCATTCTTTCCTGATTAATTTGCAAGGTTGAGTTATCAGTACTTGCTATGGTGGTTTTGGACTGCTTCCCTTGTGTTGTGTTATTTTCTTTTTCCCTTTGGGATTAAAACTACAGATATTGACACCTTTAAGGTGGAAGTACAGGTGATCTTAAAATATAGTTTGAATCTAGTAAATATTGGTGTTTAAAAGATTTCTGTGTTGTGAGGCAAGAAAATAATATGCTATATTTTTTCTAAGGCTGTACTATGAAACTGGCTATTTACAGTCATGCCAAGTTTAAAAGCTGCCCTTTAGAAACTCCCACTCAGTTGCCATTGGGTACAGCAAAACTTTCCCTCATCAACATAAAATTCTCCTAGGTGCCTAACACTCTGCTGCAGAGCATGCTCAGAGTTATCAGCTTCTTGATCCTACGGAAGACCGACTAGTGTCAGGGAAGACAGCAGGCCTGCCTGCGGCCTAGCTCTCTTCACCCAAGATTTAGGCCCTGACAATATCCTCCTGTTCCCATCAGACAGGAAAAGTTCCTCATGCTGAGAGGATCCTAATAATCACATTCTCCAAACACAGCGGCCTTGATGACAGGGGTACAGGCTGCCCTGAACCAAGAAGCAGCTATGGGAAGGTACTTGGGAGTAACGGAACATGTTCAGAACCAGCCATAACAAGAGGGTCAAACAGCAGGTGTGCGGATGCTTTTAGGCATCAAAGGCAAACTAACGCTATTTAGCTATAAGATCTGTTTATCAGAACTCGTTATAATTACTAACCAGTCAGTGGGGTGTGAACAGGGTGTGTAACCAATTAGCAGTTGTTTAGCTTGCCACATTTGCAGTAATAAAGGTACAGAATCTGTGTGATTTCACCCAATAAATGGCTTCACCTAAAATTCATCTTGAATTGTGTGTTGCCCATCACCTGTCTCCACAGACTAGGACTTCGAGACTAGACATTCTGCCTAACACTTTCTGGAGTGCTTGATCTGCTGGAATTCTCTTTGTGCTCTGTGGGCAGCTTTAGGTCTGTACATACATCTGAAATTACAAGGAGGGGAGGTTGATGAGGCTCTGGAAATAGAAGAGGTCTAAATAGAGCTAGGTATGAATCAGAGCAACTGCAGATCTTTCCTTGTCGCTTACGCCAAGTATATTATTGCCAAGTGGAGAAGTATGCCAAGTCTAGCATGTGACTTAGACACATTCTCCAATTTACCTGTTACAAGGGTGCTATTTTTGCTGTATACAAGACCAAAATTTCTAAAGCAAAGAAATTATCAACTGTCTGACTTAAGCAGTTTTAAATACTGCTGCTGCTTCTCGTGACTCTTGTGATTATGGACCCTGTTCCCTCCTGTTTTGTGTACTACAATGCAACAAGCTTACTGACTGTTATCCTCCCTTCTCAGTAGGAATCAATTCATATGCAACCACATTTTCTTTATTGTCATTTTAGCCTGTGTTGCTACTGGTCCTAAAATTTTCACTTATCTATGCTAGTCTCTATGCTCATCAATTCTTAAATACTAATATTTCCTTGGTCGTTTATTAGACAGTGACAGAACATACTAAAATGCTCCATCAAAAAAGGGAAGAGTGACTGTCTGCAGTTACAGCTCTAAATTCTCATGAGGGAAAATAAAAGAAAATGATTATTTGTTAAGAAGAAAGTTTTTTAAAAACTGACTTAATGAGAGAGCCTCTCAGAATTTCTTGCTGTGTGTTGTCTTGTATGTTTCCCAGCTTTTCATAAGTTAGAACTGGCTTGCTGTGTGCAAGTATTAAAGAAGTTTTAATGGTCTGGATAATTTTCAGAAGAAAATTAAAGAAACCATTTTCCTGGTGGCTATCAATCTCATGGCTCTCCAAGTCCAGGATATACTTTCCTTCTCTCTTCTAGCATACTAATGTGCTACCAATTTACAAGAGAGTAATTGCATTTTCATGCCCATGGCTTTTCATGCATTCCATTTTAGAAAGCTGAATGGCTATTTTTATTTATAAAGCAAGAAGTTAGAAGCATCTAAAAATAATTCCTCCTGTTGACCTGTTATTTTCCCTCCTTTCCCTAAACTGTCTAACTAAAGAGCTGCTAGAAGTGTATTTTCTAACAAATTAAGTGCTGTGACATCATTAGGCCTTTTGAGTTTAGTGGCCCTGAGTTTTAATTAAAATGTCAAACAAATACCATTCAATTCTGCCAACAAAAACAGAGTGTTATTTGCAAAAAACCTCAGCGTGTCACCACTTCACCTTGCTTGCTTTCTCTCTGCCTAGTGATACCCGTTGACATGCTACAGAATAATTCCATTGAGTATATTAAAAACAAAGCAGTTACTGTGTTGCACACCTTGATGGGTATCATGAGGGGACTTAGACTTTTATCCTGGCATTATTTAGTTAAAGCTAATATTTTATTTTTTGTAATCCCCTCTCATAATAACTGCTGTATAACATATCTTCTTTCAGAGAGTTTTTTTCTGTCCAGTTTCCAAGTCACATGCCATGTAGGGTCTTCTAGATAAATGAACGGAGATGATTCCTGTCTTACCATGCTTTGAGAAGTGTGCTAGATATCTGCCCCTTGTAAAACTTGTTCTGTCTTGATGTAGGTAGTGTTGCCCATTCCTGGGGATGACTTGGACTGGAAGCACTCCTGATAGGACAGCCTGTCAACTCCCCTGATTGCTATGCCCACCGAGGTCAGAGCAGGCACTCTAGGAGATTTGAAGTGGGTTTGCCTTAGTGATTGGAGGAGAGAAAATTGTGTTCAGGAAAACTTGGTCACATAACTGTCCTGGAGTCCATACTGCTCTTTAACATGCAGTACATCAGAATCAGGCATTAACCCAAACTGGCTGTTTAGATCTCCACTATTCTTTCCTTTTTAATTTCAGTGGTGTGCTGTGTGGTGTTTGGTTTTTTTGTTGTTTGGGTTTTTTTCTCTCTCATATGGAGTAATACTATGCTGGTCTTTAGCAAATGTGAGGACAGTCTTTTACCTGCCTGCCTTAACAGTGTCACATTAGAATTAGAACCTAATGGCAGCCATATAAACATAGCAGAGCTTAGAAGTTACTTAGGGTCAGTTATGTCTCACTCAATCAGTTGTGATAATTTCTGAAGGTCAGTTAATGGACATATTTGATTCCTCTATTTCATTGCTTGGCTACTCTCTATAAATGAGAAGCAGAGAAGGCAATTTTTCCCAGTAATTGCTGAAAGCACGCTTCAGCTCTCAGTTGCTCTGGTGTACTGACATTAATTTTAGTGCCTTTACTCCCAAATCAAGTCTAATTAAGACTTACATAATTTTTTAAGAGTATTTAGACTTCAAGTATCCCTTCTCACTGTACGTTTCTAAGCACATTAAAACAGATGAGCTTCCTTATTACCTGAATTTTGGTTTAAAACTCTAGTTTTCCAGGGCCTTTGCTATCAAAGGGTTAGCTGGGATCCTCCTCTCCCCTTGTGGTTATAGGGTACCAGATCTGTGTACCTCCAGCTCTGGGAATCTTCCCTGTATATAGTCCTCTGAGAAGACAATAATAAAATTGAAGGCTAAAATACTGGCTGTAGCAGGTAAATAAATTGCCCCAAATAAGAAAGGGAGAAAAAGGCCATTTGAGTGGTGGGGAGAATGAACTGTACCTACTGTAACTGGCCAAGACACAAATTGCTTTGGTCCTTTGGGTGGAGTCTCTGCCCCCTTAGAAACCTGTCACTTTGCTGTGAGGAGGATTTCAGGGCTTCTTGAGTTCATTGATCTAGTTCAGCCACATCTCTCAGATGGGTAGGGAGTCTTAAAATACTCTTTGCAATTCATGGTTCTATAGCAGCAGTTGGCTGGGGAGAAGAGGAGGACCAGACTCATTCATTTATATTACAGGCTCTCCTATTTTCTCATGATTTTCTTGCTGCTGTTCCTTTTGCCATTGACAATGCAGAGGCTGTGCAGGCTGGCTGGCCTGCTCATCTGCTTGCTCAAAGTCCTTCATACAGTAGTTGCCTTGGTTTCCTATGGGTTTGTTTGCTTGGTTTTTTTCTTTTTAATCTCCCTCTGCCTAGAGGTCTTTTGAGAAGAGGGTTGAAGGTTTTATTTCTGTGATGGTCCATAGAGACTGTAGTTTGGGGAATCTCTAAAGAAAGACCATCACTATGTTGCTACAGATTAGGAAGGGGAGTCCCAGTGAAAAAAAATAAAAGATACAGATGTATGCCACAGAGGACACTTCTGGAAATATCCATTCTCCTAAAGGAGACTTTGGGACAAGAAGACTGTAGCTCCAGACTTCATCTCCTGGCCTGTATGTTGCAACCAGGTGGCCCTGCATTGCAAAATGTGTACAACAGGATAGGAAGGGAAGTATCTTCTCCCCTTTAGTCATCACATAGTGGATGTGATGACTAAAAAGCTGTATCAGTGCTAGCTTTAAACAAGCACAATCTAATTAATTCTTCAAAGAAGGGCTAATAAACTGAATAAATGTGTGCATTATGTGGTTTGCTCCAGGGTACAGAACAAACACCCGTAGTATCAAATTGCTTATAAAAACCCCAACATCCTACCAGAATATTACTCTGTCAGATTTGAAGTACTTTTTCATTATTTTGGACACTTTGAAATGGAAAATGACCAAAAAAAAGTAGTTGTTTCAGAGGCCCAGAGGAGAATTGGAGAAAATGTTGTGCAGTTGCTCAACTTCAGAGCATGAGAGTCCTGTGGAGCTGGACATGAGCCAGCTCACACCACCTGGCCTACAGCCAACCTTCTCCTCTCACTGCCATTCTGACAGCATGAATAGCCATGGGCTGCCTCTCTATGGCATAGAGTAATCCCAAAAGGGCAGAGAACTGATTGGGTATGAATCTACCAACTTTGCTTTGGGAAACTATTTTGGAAAGACCACTTACAACAGGTGTGTGCATAGACATACACCGGATTTAAATGCTTCTGTGACTGTGCAGCACCCTTTCCCCAGGGGCTACTCTTTCATATAATAGGTGGGAATAAGCTCAAAAGGTAAATCACATTTTCAACAAGTTTCTCAAAGACTTGGCATCATCTTGATTTTCATTATAGTTCACTTACAACAGAAAGGCTGAATTGGAAATCTCAGAAGAAAACATATTGATGTTTCAAGCCTTTTTCACCCACATTATTCACAGCTTCTTGCCTTGCTGAGTTTCTATAAAACTCTTATTTTGCTCTTTTGTTGAGCAACTGAAAACTACTGGGTTGAAAAATAAGGTATCTTTGCTGTCTCTAATTAGCTCTTAAATGATTCCAGTTCCTAATTAAACGGTTTTTTATGTATGAAAAATAAATTTATTTAAAAAATTAATAGAAGTTTTCTAAGTACATTCCCCTCTGCAAAATCAGCCAGAGAATTATAGCATAAAAACATTGAAATATTTTCTTCCTCTTACAAATAAAACATAACCCTTAACTGAAGAGTAACTACAACTTGTTAGTAGGACACAGGTTTCTATAGCTATTGCAGTTATAAGTCACCAATAGTAGATAACAAATGTTTAATGGAGACCTGGGAAGAATGGTTCATTTGGTGGACTGGGAGTTTTGGTGTACAGGCTTTTGCTGTGTTCCACTTTAACTCAATCTGAATCAATTCAGCACCGAATACTGCTCCTGTTTAAAGGACAGGGGTAAAGGTTGGTCTCTATCTAACAGACAGCTTTGTGTTTACCACTACATATTGTGCTGTTAGTGTTGGTAGAGAAGTGGAAGGGTAAAAAGGCTGTAAATAGTCCTTTGAGTTTCTTAGTATTTCTTCCAGACACAGGCTCTGAGAAAGATTGCATGTGGGCACTGTCAGTATTAAATATAGGGGATGAATAGAAGCTTTTTCTCTCAGAAACCTGACATTAGTAAATTCTGAGAGCAATGCATGATGAAAAAACTTGGGAGTAAACAGGAGCCAAAGAATTCAATGTAACTTTTGTGATATTAACCCTGAAATAAGTCAAAATAATGACCCTAAAAAAAAATAATACCCCCCCAAATACTGATGTAGGTGTAATTTAAATAACATCTCATAAATTTAAGGACATTTGTGACAAACAAATTTTCAACCAAACTATGTAGCTGAAATTTTAAGCAGTTTTTATGCAGCACCATATTTTTTTCTGCCATGTCTGTGTTTAGTCTTTACTGTCCCAAGCTGCTGTGTGCAAAACTTCATAGTAGATAGAGACAAATGGTACACAACTTTGTTTTCTGATAGATTTAGAGCATTTTTACAGCCCCAGTAATCATAAATTGCACTGAAGTAAACAGCTAACAGTTGTTCATCCTGATGGTAATACAAACATGGAGGCTGTGCTATTTTTTTTATAAAGCCTACTTTGAAAATGGTATTGAAAAGCTATTAGATGTGTGAGACAGAATCTAGCTGATTAATGGCAGCTTGGGCTGTGGTCCAGTGTGGATTGAATTTGAGAGGAGGGAGACCTCACTGATGTTATTGTGGGGCTGGATGCAACAGATGAGCCTTCCTAGGGGCTCAAGACTTAAGTGGGTCCTGGGTCTGAGTGCTGAGCAGAGCTTGGATCCTGGCTCAGGGTCCTCTCTAGCAAAAATTGGTTATTGATGTCAGATTAATGCCCAGAGCATTGCAAACTTAACACTGGGTCCAATACCTCTTGTCAGTGTACACACAAATTGATGCATGCTGGTGAAAGGTTCTAAAAAGTCTTGCACCTGGAATTACAAATGAAAGGTAACATGCCCACAGGAAGATTGTGTTTGCATTTGCGTGGTACCTCAGTGAAGCCCGAAATGAAAGCCTGCCATCAAGCAAGTTATTTTAAGTCTTGCTGTTGGCTTCACAAAGCCTGTGATTTCACTACGACTTTCTTCAGGGTTATGATGCTAAATACAGACAGTTTAAAAAAAAAAAAGAATTCATAAGTGAAACCTTAAGAGGGCTTCTTGGGGTTTTTATTTTTTTGGGGTAGATTTGAGGGTTGGTTTGGTGAAAAACATTGATAAAATTGATTTTTTTTAAAATTTTTTTTACTTGTGGAAAGATTTAATGACTTAACAGCTGATGGTCCACAATGCTTTCTGCAAGCTAGTCTCAAATAAGTTATAGCTGTCCAAGTAATATTTATCTTTAAGTATGTGCTGGTTGTTTTCTTTTCCTGGTGTTTCTTCCTTCTCAGATGCTCTAGACAAGATTCAAAGGTAGTGAGCTAAACTGACTAAATCCTGTGTAAACCTCTGCCTCCATTAGCTTTAAATTTGTCCCAGGTTTTTTAAGTAATTGGCACTAATGTCTGAGTCAGATACTGTTTCAATTATACATGTTGGGGCTGGAAGAAGAAAAATAATTTTAGTCTAAAAATGTTAGGTTAAACATTAGGAATTACTGGTAAAGGAATAAGAGAAAAAATGCTCCATAGTATTGGTCTGCAGTCCTCCTGTGTTCTCAGAAGCATATATAGTATTCATTTCCCTATTTGAAGAAAAAGTAAGTGAGAAAGTTATTGAGAAAAGAAATGGAAACAATCAAAGATTTGAAATTATTTCTGTTTCAGGATTAATTAAACAAACTAGTGTGCCTCAGGCTCAGAAAGTAGTGATTGAGGGGACATGAAGTCTTAAAATCCAGAGCAATTGGGAATATTGTTCTGTGTACTATTATTAGTTGCAACTAGCAGATAGTAGGGTTAAAACAAAATAGAAAGAAGAAAAGAAGATAATATGCAGTTCCTGCTACGTGGAATGGTAATTATTTGCCAGTGGGGACTGAATGCTTAAAGATTAAATACATTTAATAGTGACTGGGCAGATTTGTGGAAGAAAAGCTATTAAGGTCTATTTAGGACAAGGACATCAGCTGTATTTTCAGCAATTGTGCTACAGTTGTCTATTGAGAAGTATGCTGAGTAAGAACCACATAATGCCTGCTGTGTTGCCTGTGTGTCTGTTACTGGACAACTTTTCCCTTTAGCTTTGTTTGTCATGCTCTTTTCCCCATATGGAGATAGACAAGTAGGAAACACAAACTATCTCTGTGGATGCAGGAGGAAAAAACCCTCTAAAAGAACTCTTTTTCTGTGCTTTTTCATTATTGGCAAAATGCATATATATATTTTTTTTTTTCCATAATACTCTCCATGGAAAACTGCAAGTATCTGACAGTCTTTTCTAACAGTTATCAGATCATTTTATGTAAACATGGAGCTTATGAGTCTTTGTGTACAGCTTGCCTTAGTAGCACATACTGAAACAGCAACTCTGTTCTGCATTGCAGCCTTCCAGTCCCTGAAGGGAGCAGAGGAACAGGAGGGGAATCAGCTTGTTAAAAGGGCAGAGACTGGCAGGACAAGGGGGGATGGATTAAAACTAAAGGAAGGAAGGGTTAGATTAGATCTTAGGGGGAAGTTTTTTACAGAGAGAGTGGTGAGGGGCTGGAACAGGCTGCCCAGAGAGGGGGTGGATGCCCAGATTGGGGGTGGATGCCCCATCCCTGGAGGTGTTCAAGGCCAGGTTGGATGGGGCCCTGGGCAACCTTGTGTGGCTCCAGGCCTGAGGTTGGTGGCCCTGCCTGTGGCAGGGGGGTTGGAGCACTATGATCCTTGGGGAACCTTCCAACCCAGCCCATTCTATGATAAGCACAGACATAATATATATTGATACTCTACAAGAGATACTGCTGTGCTGGACTGGAGGTTTGCACTGTGGCACCTGAAAGTTAGAGGGATATTCCACTCCGCGTTAGTCCCTGTGGAAATGCTAACCAGTATGTTACTCTGGTGACACAGCACTCTTTCAAAAGGAAGAAATGTCCCAATACAGATTCAATAACATTAGATACAACTGATCACAGCTCTACTTAATCTGCTTGTACTCGAACATGTGTTTTGTGGTTCGTTGGCTAACAAATGAACTCACCTGAAACTGCAGGAAAACCTCAGGTAGGGAGAGTGTAATTTAGCCCCTTGTCTATCCACAAAGCAGCTCTGGATCTTTAATGACTGCAAGTGCTCAGGGGGTTGATTTTTTTTGTCTCATATGGATATTTAGCTTACCATTAACTGCATGGTCTGCCTAACATTCGAACATAATTAATTAGCATGATAAAGAGAGTTGTGGTTTTTAATTTCTTTGGACTGGTGGAGGTGTGACTGACTCATTTAAATACACTAAGGAAAAAATGTCTCATGTTGCATAATAGAGAAGCAATTAAGTGTGTTTGAAGCAAAAGAGGCTTGCTTAATTTGGCTATGGAGTGGCTCCCATCCCAGTGGCAAGAATACTTTTGTCAATTTGTGAAGTAAAAGTAGCGATAAGGGAAATATTCTGGTGGTTGTTTCACTAAATTTGTGTTGTGGGGTCGTGTTTGGTTTGGGTGTTTTTTTTTTAAAATCAGTGATAATCTCTTCTCCTTGCTTTGCTCAATAGGATTGTTTGCCACTGAAATGTTGTACCTGTTTTGATGGTGGAAAAAAGCCCCAACATTTTCCCAGAATTCATTTGCAGGTAAAACAAACTGCAATTAAAACAATGCCTGCTGTCATAATATTTCATTTAATAAACTTATACATCTCCTAGTGGAAAACCTTCTGAAGCTTAGAGAAGCAAGCAGCAAGGAAAACAGAGTGGCCTTTCACAGTGTGTACTATCCTGATGATAGGTGCTGTGAACTTTTAGCAAATTAAAATAAACATTTTAGGGAGTTCAAGCTGCCACAAAGTGCTGGTACGTTACACAAATGTCTTTTTGGTACGTGTTGACATCAGTGGGGTGAATTGCAGGGGAGGGGGGGGGGAAGAAGGGGGAATAAATCATTGAACAATGAGGTTAAGGCAACCAAAATGACAGATAATTACAAGAAGACAAATGCTAGCTGAGATCAATCAGGCTGCAGGTGATCCTCAGTGCAGCTGATGCAGCCTTGTGTTTGATGGGTAAAGTGATTGCTGTGGAGTGGCCTTTCTGGTTATGATGGTTTGGCTTCCTTTGTCAAGTGCCCCTTCAAAAAGGGAAGGACCTTCTGTGCTAGGAAGTGCACTTTATCAGCATCATCATAATGATGGCTTTTGTACCTTGCAGGAAGATATTAGGCAGAAAGCATAGGGATCAGTGTTGCTTTTCCTTCTTCCAATATACTTAAAAAAAGGGCATGGAGGGGGGGAGGCATATTTCTGCCAATATGATCTGCCTAGTAACTTCTATCAGTATGTGGCATAAAGTTTTGGGTGCCAGCTCCCTTCCCCTGTACTAAAGAATTGCTTTCAGTTATGTTTACATCTGTTTTCATACCGGTCCCGTTGATTAATGGAAGGCTTAATCAAGAGCTAAGTTTGGGGTCTCTTTCTTTTCCCATGTACAAATTTGATGGAGACTCATGCTGTTAACAAACTATGCACTGAAACTATTCTTCTACAGCTTTAAGATAGAATATTAATCATGGATTTTTTCCCAAAATGTCTCATAATAGAAGACTCCTGCACTATCACTCTACTGCATCTAAGTATTTGTGAATTTCCTCTCTAGAACTATGTACAACCATCTTTTCTGATTCTTCTTGGGCATCTCTCCTTGCAAGCATCTTTTGGAATCATTCCTCTTGCCTTTCTCTATCTCTGTTCTTAGGGAAAGGAATGAACTGTTATGCCTTTCCATCTTTCAAAAGGAAATAAATCATAGAGTCATATAATAGTTTGAGTGAGAAGGAACCTTAAAGATCATCTAGTTCTGACCCCCCTGCCATGGGCAGGGACACCCTCACTAGACCAGGTTGCTCAAAGTGCCATCCAACCTGACCCTGATTGAACACTGACAGGGAGGGGGCATCCCCAACTTCTCTGGGCAACGTATTAGTGTCTCACTATGTGCACAGTAAAGAATCTTTTCCTGATCTCATCTAAATCTAACCTCTTTCAATTTGAAGCCTTTACCCATTGTCCTATCAATATACTTCTCCATGATGAAGAGTCTCTCCCCACGTTTCCTGTAGGCCCCCTTCAGGTACTGGAAGGCTGTAATAGAGTCTTTCTGGAGTCTTCTCTTCTTCAGGCTGAACAAGCCTAAGTCTCTCAGCCTGTCTTCATAGGAGAGGTGACAATCTTTGTGGCTCTCTTCTGGGTTTGCTCCATGAGCTCAACATGTTTGCTATCATGGGGATGCCAGAGCTAGATGTAGTACTACAGGTGAGGTCTCACAAGAATGGAGTAAATGGGAAGAATCACCTGGTCAAAGTGGGTTTGATGCACCCCAGGATACATTTGGCTTTCTGAGCTGCATGTGTGCATTGCTGGCTCATGCTGTGCTTTATATCAATCAACACCTCCAAGTCTTCCTCCCCTTCAGGGCTGCTCTCAATCCATTCTCTTCCCAGCCTGTAGTTGTGCTTGGGATTGTGCCAACCCATGTGCAGGACCTTGCACTTGGCCTTGTTGAACTTCAGGAGGTTCACATGGGTCTACCCGTCAAGTCTGTCAAGGTCCCTCTGGATGGCATCCCTTCCCTCCAGCGTCTGCTGCACCACACAGACTGGTGGTATTGGCTGAAATTTCACTTCATCCCACTGTCCATATCTCCAACAGAGATGTTAAATAGTGCTAATACCAACCCCTGATAAGTGTCACTTCACTTGGACATTGAGCAGTTGACCACAACTGTGAGTGTAACTGTCCAGTCAATTCCTTAGTCAATTTAGAGCCAGGTATGTCATGTTGGACAGTGTCAAATGCTTTGCACAAGTCCAGGTAGATATCTGTCACTCTTCCTTTTTTCACCAGTGCTGTAAGCCCATTGTAGTATGCCACTGAACTTGTTAGGCACAGTTTGCTCTTACTAAAGTCATGTTGGTTGTCATCAATCATGTCCTTATTTTTCATGTGCCTGAGCACAGAGTTCAGGAGGACCTGCTACATGATCTTGCCAGGCACAGATGTCTGCAGTTCCCCATGTCTTCCCTTTTTTTTTTCCCTCTTTTTAAAAATGGGGGATATGTTTCCCCTTTTCCTGTGAGTGGGAACTTCACCTGAGTGCCATGACTGCTCCAGTGTGATGGAGAGTGGCTTAGCCACTTCATTTGCCAGTTCCCTTGTGATCCACAGATACACCTCATCAGGTTCTATGGAGTTAAAACTAAAGGATTAAAAACTAAAGGATTAAAACTAAAGGAAGGAAGGTTTAGATTAGATCTTAGGAGGAAGTTTTTTACAGAGAGTGGTGAGGGGCTGGAACAGGCTGCCCAGAGAGGTGGTGGATGCCCCGTCCCTGGAGGTGTTCAAGGCCAGGTTGGATGGGGCCCTGGGCAACCTACTGTAGATCCAGGCCTGAGGTTGGTGTCCCTGCCTGTGGCAGGGGGGTTGGAGCTCTGTGATCCTTGGGGTCCCTTCCAACCCATGCCATTCTATGACTTGTTGCACCTTCAGGTTGCTTAGATGTTTAACCTGATCTTCCCCTATAGTAGGCAGTTCTTCATTCTCCCAGGCCCTGCCTTTGCCTTCTGTGACCTGGGTAGTGGGATTAGGGCCCTTGCTGGTGAAAAACCCAGGCAAAAAAAGTCATTGAGTCCCTCAGCCTCCTTCTGTATCCTGGGTAACCAGGTATCTGGTTTTGTTCCAGAGGGAACACGATGAGTCTTAGACTGTAGAAAATGCAGCTGCACATGAAGAAGTGGAAATTTAGTCAAGTTAGGTTTTTCTTACCAGTATAAACTCTGCCTTTTGTATTCATGCTGTGAATGCCTTTTGCTTTGAATATTATGATGAATTGCAGCTATTACCAGTTTTTTTTCCCTCTGGATTGTAGACATTCCTGAGTACAAGCAAACTGTTTGTTTCAACATGTGTAACAACACATCTTAGAGGAAATTGAATTTGTCTTTAACAATGCTTTATCTTGCATTATTGCAAAGAAAGTAATTATTGCATAAAAAAGTAGCATTTAGATATATAAACATGATAGAGCAATAAATAAGAATGTACCAAATTCTATAAGGTGTATCCACTGATTTGGATGTATATAGCCACTTTAGAAGATGTCTTCTAATCTTTCTATTAATGAGAATCCTTGTTCCTGCTTCTATTTTGTTCTTTCATGTAGTTCTTCCTTATTTAATTCTTCTTTTCTGGTGGAATAGCCCCTGAGACTAGCTCATGATCTTAAACCTTGCACTCAAAAATCTCCTTTCAGATTTCAGTCACTTACAGTAAAGCAACATGAAATGGGGGGGGGGGGGGGAGAAAAAAATAAACCCTTTGATAAAAAAGAAAACTTGAATTTGTTTGAGAGCTCCTTGGCTCTCAGGAGCTGATCAGATCTGAAATGTCCTGAGGATCATGTAAAATTGGGATTTCTGACAAGAACACCAATTCAGTCTGGACTTGAATATTGGTAATGACTGCCTTCTAATAAAGCTTTCACTGTAATATAATGATATTTCTGGTTTATAATAATAGAAAAATACTTTTTAATATTGAACACAGTTAAATCTGCCAGGAAAAAATAAATCTAGTGCTTTAGTCTGATTTACTTTCCACCAAATGTCAGTGTAATGAGAACTTGAAGTGGTGTGAGGAGAGATACAATTCCAAAGTTGCATGTCTTTATTCTCTGCAGACTTTCCCAAAGGATCTGCAGTTTTCTTGTGTATTTTGGTTTTTTTTCACTGCACTTTTTTGACCTTTCCTGGGTTTAGCCACTCTGACATCCTAAGCTTCTGTGTCTTAGAACTGTCTCACACAAATGGGACACTACATCTGCTAGTACTAAAGATGGGAAAATTAGGCAAGGGAGACACAGACCTCTTTTTTTTTTTCTGTAGGAGAGCTCTTACCCAAGAAATTAATGTTAACAAAGTGGATATTAGCAGTCAAATATTCCTGGTTCAGTAATCCATAACAAAAACCACCCATGTTTGATTTAACTGTTTTCTATGAGAAAAACACTAACTGATATTCATTGCTTATTAATGTTCATATACCTTTTAAGAATGGCACTCCTCCAGTTCTCTTGAAGTCTTTCAGTTTTTCAGGATTCCTTAAAGTAAAATATTATTTGTGTACAAAGCTCCTTAGCTACAACCATTTTATGTGTTGATGAGAAGTTGTCCAAGACTGAATTTTGCTTTTTCTGCAAAAAGACTTTTTTGATGTTCAAAATGCTTCCTAACAAGTGCAATTCCAGTTAGTAGTATTTTTGACCAGTCAGTGATAGCATATGAGCTTGATACAGACTGCTATATTGCTCCAAATACAGAAGAGAACTAGATGTTCCTGAATAATTGAAAATGTTACTGCTTGCTGCAAGCAGTTGACCTACAGATGGCCAAAGTAGACTTTTTTAGTTGTTGATAATTTAAAAACATATCTTTTGATATTTCAGATTTGCTGAACACTGCTACTTCAACCATTTCTCTGTTATTAGTCACATGGGCTTCTTTTTGTCTGTAGGCTCCATCATTAACCTGGTTTGTTGGGTTTTTTGTTCACAGTGAACTAATTTTATTTTTAATTCTTTGTTGCTTATGTATCTGGTTTTGCTCAGCAAAAATGGGTTCCAATAACTTTTTTCTCTTTGAAAGACAATTTCAGTTTTTCCTGGGATGGCTTCAAGTAGTCCCCAGGTTTTCTTAACAATTCCCTTAATAGGATTCCTGTCAGTTGTGCTGACAATTGGCTTAAGCTAATGGGGACAAAATCAAATTGTAAACTATCAGAATCCTCCATAAAATTGGTTTATGTTTCTCACCAGAGCTCTAGGGTGAAAACAAGATTTTACTGCAGAACAGATAGATCATAATCCTGGGCACAATTTTGGACATAAGTTAAGGCGTA
This sequence comes from Porphyrio hochstetteri, assembly GCA_020800305.1. Lineage (NCBI taxonomy): Eukaryota > Metazoa > Chordata > Aves > Gruiformes > Rallidae > Porphyrio > Porphyrio hochstetteri. The sequence continues at coordinate 4,003,422 of CM036908.1, forward strand.
TAGGAGCTGCTATAGTTCATTCCCAGTTCTGCCTCTTATAACCATGCTTAACTTCCAAGAGAGTGACTTTCTTTAGAAGTTTACATTTGGAGTCATTTGTGTTTTCAGAAATCCTACCGTGGCTTCTAATGAGGCCTTTATACTGAGACTGAATTTCAAACTTGAATAAAAAACAACTTGTTTGGGAAAAAAGGGAACTTCAGTAATGTAGAAATATCTTTCTTTCACAATTCATTCTAAAAAATGTAAGGAAGGTACATCATGCCAAAAGCAGTTGATTATCTGTGTCTGTTACATCTGCTTCATTGCCTTAAATATACATACTCTATAGCATGTACTTAGACTGTAGAAGAATACTTCTCATGTTTGCAGATCCAGGAGTAGGGTCCAACAGGTTTCTTGATAAACTACTAAGAGCACTTCAACTTTCTTAGTCTTTAGATACAGAACTGAAATGCAGAATTTAAAGCCTTGAAAAAGTAAGAAGTGTGCTAACTTTCTAGATCATTAGCAAGCAGATAGAACAGAAAACCAGTAACATATCTATTGCAAACACAGAACTCCCAAATTTAGTAGAAGTTGATGTAGCTCTGCTGGAATATCCTAGGACTGTTTCCCAAAGAGCTATCAGCTGAATCTTTTGCTTCTGTTGCAGGCTGCCTCTCCATACTACTGGGGAGATGTTGAGCTGAGAGGTGTATACAGAGTTCTTTTCTGTGGCATGAGAGGAAATATTACAATGAAAAAGAGCCAGGCTGCTCCAAAGATTATCTCAAACATTTGTGTACAAAGTAATAGTAACTTCTAGTTGTCTTTATGTTTTGAAAATTTTGCTTTTCAGAGACAGTGGAAATAATGCATATCATCCATACTCTGACCTGGTGTCTCCTCTTTGACTCCTCCCTTTTACTGTATATGTCTTCCTTTTTCTTATTCTAATGCCTCAAACTCTTAAGGAGTTAACAATAGAAATGCCTTATTACAGAAATAAATTGTATATTCCATTTTGCTGGTGAAGCAATGTGTTGCAAGCTTCATCCTCTTTTCTCCTTGCATCTCTGAATCGGATAGCATAACACTCCTTAAGGTATTAGGATTTGTTAGAAGGTTTCCATGTGAAAGGAATACTCTTGGTTTAGAATAACCAGGATAGTGGTCATTCCAACCAACAGATAGCAAGAAAAGAGCAGGCATTATGGATTAACAGAAGCTGCTTCTTGTAAGAATGCTTGTACCATGGTACAGTGAGAGGCAGTGGTCGCCTAGCATTGTGTTGTATTTGTACTTAAGATGATCATCTCACAAACCTGTTTCTTTCAAGTCAGGAGTTATTTTCTGGGCTTGCATCCTATCCATTCTATTAATGATGCTTTGCCATCCATTTTTTTATCATCTTTCACGATAATTATGCTTTATTCAATGTTGTCCCATACACACTGGCTATCTGGATTTACTGGCAGCCACAGAACTAGAATGGTCTCTTTCATGCCTTTTGGTGTGGCATCAGTAGCTGCACAGGGAACAGAACTGCACTTTATCATGATCTAGGATCAGCCCTTCTTAAAAGGTACTTACCTTTCCCCTAAGGGCCTTTAACTCTGAGTTGTGGTCTTATCAGTCCTTCATGGAAAACTAGAATATTTTCCAATTTCAGACTTGCCTGTTTGTCTTGGAGGGTTTTTTAACTTTGTTTTTTGTGGGAATGCATGCTTCTCCTGCTTACTACTGAGCTGTGTATGCAAAAACTTCCAAGTGCTTCAGAGAGTTACCTAAACACAGTTTTATCTTATACAGAGAAAATAAGACTGATCTTTACAGACTTAAATATCTTACAAGGGGTGTGTTTAAAAAGTCCATTCTAAACTTTCTAAATAGTTGATATAATTGTGAAAGGTTTCCCTGGGAACTTGCCTGAAACAAGTGCTCTGCATAGGTTTTGGCACCTGACCCAGTGTGTGTGACATATTCAGCCATGTGTGTTCTGTATTGACTGTTGGCTGTGTTTTAATTTGAAGTTGCAATTGTGTGACTTATGCTATGCAAGAGAGAGGTATCTTGGTGTTCTGGTTGTTTTGCAGTAGTGTTTCAGTGTTTAAAAAAAAAAAAAAGAGACAAAACTTATCAGCTTTGAACTGCACCATTATGCCTGTGTTTTCCCAAGTAATGGAACTTAAATCTTTGATAGACAAGAAAATGCACTAATGTTCTATTTCTCCATGATTGCCAAAATGAGATACCACTCCAAACCTGAATGCTTTTATTGCTTCTTACATGATATATCACTCTAGTCTTATAGTGCTGGAGCGAGCTGCACAGGGTTTCCTTCATCTTTAGTGATAAGCTGTTTTATATAACAGAAATCCTGAAATTTGGTGAGAAAAGCACCTGGAGTGCCCTGTCTGTTTATTTGTACTTAGTTGAAAAATTTTGCTGCCTGTGGCTCTTGCATCCAGGTGTGTTACAGCTGCTAATCCTAGGCAAGGTCACAGGAAAATCACTCAGCCACTGATGTTCCTATTTGTGGCTTTAGTTCACAGCTGTGTGCTGGGGGACATCTGCTACAAAGCTTGAGGGTGAATATGGGGAGCTTGGAATGGGGCTTTTAAAAAGTTTCTAGACCTCAGAGGTGTCATGGGTATAGGTCAAACAGCAGCGTGATTCCTCATGAAATCAATTAAACCTGCTGGAGACTGTAGGAATGGCCATGGGATCTATTGCTCATAATGTTAATATTAATCATTATTGCAAGAACAAACTGGAGACGAGACAGTCCCAGTGCTCTACTTGCTGTATTTCTGGCTGAGGAGGCTCTTCATCGCATGGGAGACAAATGTTAATGTTGAGAAGCTTTTGCTGAACTCACAAGAACTCTGCTGCCAAATACTCCATTTACCCCCTGCTTCCCCAGCTCAGACAAACAAAACCTGGGTCACGTGAACCTGTGTAGCTAAGAAGTGCTACTCTGTCATAAATCTTGAATGAGATTTGATTCTTAGCTGAGAATGACCCGTTTTCTGCCCAGGAGAGGCCTAGCTGTGATGCATGACAAGAATGTGCCCCAAATGAACTGAGCCCACACAGGAAGACATCTTGTACAGTGTGGGTTTATTTTTAAAGCTCAGAGTAACGTAGTGTAAAAAAAAAAACTTTATCCTTTGCAGAAAGCATATTCCTTGTTTCAGATTGAGATAACTGGCATTAACGAGCTGGAACGTACCTAGTCAGGAAGAATCAGGAAAGAACTCAGAAATCAGTATTATCTTCACAGAATCCCAAGGCTGGAAAAGACCTTTGAAGATCATCAAGTCCAACCAATCCCATCCTAAGCTAAACCATATCCCTAAGTACCTCAGCTACCCTTTTTTGAACACACCCAGGGAAGGTGACTCAGCCCCTCCCTGGGCAGCCTGTGCCAGGCCCTGACAACTCTTTCAGTAACAAATTTGTTTCTAATGTCCAATCTGCCCCTGCCCTGGCACAGCTTCTTGCCATTCCCCTTGTCCCATCTCCTGTCCCCTGGCTGAAGAGACCATCACCCACCTCTCCACACCCTCCCTTCAGGTAGTTGTAGGTGGTGATAAGGTCTCCCCTCAGCCTCCTCTTCTCCAAGCTAAACACCCCCAGCTCCCTCAGCTGCTCCTCAGAGGATTTGCCATCCAGCCCCTTCCCCAGCCTGGTTGTCCTTCCCTGGACTCACTCAAGTACAGGGGCACAATCACCTCCCCAGACCTACTGGCCACACTGTTTTTGATACAAGCCAAGATGCCATTGGTCTTCTTGGCCACCTGGGCACACTGCTGGCTCATATCCAGCCTGCAGTCACCCAACACCCCCAGGTCCTTCTCTGCCTGACAGCTCTCCAGCCAGCCTCCCCCAGCCTGTAGCGCTGCATGGGGTTATTATGTCCCATGTGCAGCACTCTACACTTGGCCTTGTTAAACTTCATCCCATTGGTCTCAGCCCATCGGTCCAGTCTGTTCAGATCCCTCTGAAGAGCCTCCCTACCCTCAGGCAGATCAACACTTCCTCCTAGTTTAGTGTCATCTGCAAACTGACTGAGGGAGCATTCAATCCCTTCCTCGAGATCATTGATAAAGATGTTGAACAAGACTGGCCCCAGGACTGAGCCTCTTCCTATGACTTTGTGTGCTATGCAGGGCACATCAAACCCACGTGGCTGTTACCAGGAGTGAGGATAGATTATCTAACTGCCTCTTGAACTATGTACATATATTTATTTATTTATTTTCAGGTACATAGTATCTGTTACCTATGCTTGTTATCCTTTTATGCATAGAAATGAATAAATGCTTTTTTGTTCTAGTTAGATGTTTACTCTGGGAGCGAAACCAAAACATAAATCAACGATGAGCTAAAGGAGAAGATGACTACATCAGTTTCTGCTTCATTTGAATGATTATGTTTATTTGTGTATGGCATTTATGTGCGAGGATTCTTAGTGGATGAAGAGTTCCACTGCTATATGTTGCTCAGTGTTAGGGGCGCGAGTCTGATCCCCCCTGTTTGTGAAGTTTTGCTTTAAGGAATAGGCATGGATTTTATTTTTTTGTCCAGCAAAATTTAATCAAAGTAGAAAAGTCAGTAGGATTACTTAATTGTATAAAAAAGCCAAACAAAAAAACCCTCAACCCCTCCCCCCCAAAAAAACCAACCTTACACACGAGTCTATATTTTAAATTTAAGATAGCCTCAATTACCTTAAAGAGAGTAATCCTAATGACTTAATTAGGACTGTTTACATACTCCTATATTAAAGAATCGCTATAAATCTCTGCAGGACTAGAACTTATTTTTATTGCTGTACTCAATATGTATAGTGCTTAATTGCATTATGAAATAATTGAACATTTTTAACTATCAGTATTGTTTCTGTCCCTAGCTGGGGCAGTTGGTGGTGTGCAGAGATAATTGTTAGAAGAAAAAGAAATACTTTTTAAAAACATGTGAAAGAAAAGGAAGATTCTGTAATGTATTTTTAATATTAGAGGAGGGGGGGAAATACCTTCCAAACTGTTTCTGTAGGTGGATATTTACCATAGTGCTATATTTTTTATTGAATGCACCTGCAAGTTGTTGCACAACAGATGATTCAGGTGTGTGGGGGTGGGTTTAACCTCCAATTATGTATTTTATTTCCATCATTCTCTCTCTTCAGCTTGATTACAGCCTAACTGGGTGCTGTATAGCTGTATAGACTTTGAAGAGCTTTGCTGCAGTGTTGCTAGAGTATAGCTAGTGATGGCATTTGAGTCAAGATGGGGTTTTTAACCTTTCCTCGACTTTATTCCCTTGTTCTTTTTAGCCTTTTTTTTTCCTCCTCCTGGGTTTCTCATAAGATATTGCACTGAATGAAATACTGAGTTTACTCACCTTGGATCTTTGAGAGATGTTTGGAAGAGCCATATACACTGAGTTCCTCCCATGAAGTCTCTTCTCTGACTGAACCACAAACCTAAAACCTGGGAATTTCAAGAACCAGATATTTTTCCAAGCTCTTAAGCCAATAGCAGATCGAATTGCCCATGTGCTGCACAGGCTGTGAATAGCAGATGCAAGGGTTTGAAAGGCACGCTGGATTGAGGTGTGGAGTCCAGGGGTTATTCCTGAAAAAGCTTTTGAGTCACAACATGTCATATGCAAGAAGCAAAGGTGTTTTAATAGAATGCCTTGGTAGTCATGGGCAAAGAGATTTAAAGACAAAGACAGGTTCAGAATGCAAGATGAATGAAAGTCTTATGCAGGGGCAAATAGGTATTTCCTCCCCCCACCTCCCTCCCCAAACTAGTAGGTGGAGTTGATGGTACAAGTTTGATTTGCTGAAAAGGCAGACATCCCAAAAGAGAAAGATCTAGCTTTCAACCTAATGGATGAAAAAATTATCTTCCCATTGTACAATTTTGAGATGTAGAATTTTGGAATATGTCATAGCTACTGGATAAATTGTTAGTAGCATGAACCAGGCAAAGCCCAACAACACATCCCCTTTTCCAGGGAAGGAAGTGAAAGAAAGAGGCAAATGGAAATATTACAAAGGAATAATTTTATGTAATATTAATTCAGAGCTTATGTTTATTTAAGATTAATTTCTTGTATGGTTTCATGTTGTGAACTTTTAATGCAGCTTTTCTTTCTCAGGATAAAAGTTTCAGAAATAAGCTGTATGAGTCCCTCTGTGAATGCCAGATTTCTCTAAATTGTTTTTTGGATTGACATGTCAGCATGCGATGCACAAGTGTATAACTTAATTTTTCTGCTGAATGATTAGCTCTTTTGGGATGTCTGTTTTGGAAATATCTAAGCAGCCTACTCTTTCTTCAGGCTTCACAGAAAAAAAATGCTGTAAGTGGCCTGACATAGCTTAGGAGTTCTTAGTTTGCAAAAGACTGTCAGAAGTCCAGATATGTTCTCATATTCTGGATTTCATGAGGAGAGATAGTAGGTTTTTAAAATGTTCCAATAGATCTTTAAAGTTAGCAGCATTTAAGATACTATTATTAAGGTTTTCCCAAAACTGACTCTAGTTAAGGATGCTGTGACTCAAACTCTAGCAAGTCATGCCTTGAGGTTTCAAAAGCAGGTCTTCTACCTGATTTTTGTCTGAAGAATTTTGAGGTAGTTGGTAGACTTGGAAGCAGAAAGTCTGAAGGATCTTTTTGTAACAGCAAAATAGATACCTGCGAAATCATTCTGCTGGCCAATAAATACTATCCTTGTTTTTAAAACAACATCTTTTTACTTTGAGTGTTTTCCAGTACTTTACTGGAAGAATACTGATTACCTGGTAGTTCCCTGTCTGACTTTGTAAGCATCAAGGTCCAGGCTCAACTTGCTGCTTGAGATCAGTCTTTCTTTCTTTAAGTCTGGAGCTGGCCTCTAGAGCCACGTCCTGAATTGGTGTTTGATGTGTGGCAGTTTGAATAGAGATGCTGTGGACAGCTTGGGAGTATGAAACTGTGTTGGGCTGATCATGGTCAAACTGAGTACTCCAGAGATACTCACAGAAGTTTGTCTACCTCAGCTGTAGTCCAAATCCTTCTGTTGTGCCCTTGTTAGGTTTCTTCTTTCAGACTTCTGTAACCTTCCAGGAAACTGAAGCCCTTCCACTTCTAGTAGAGGTTTTCTGACAATATGTTGGTCCAGAGGATAATTATTTAAGATATACAGGGCACTAATTTGTTCATTTGACTTGATAATTACATGCCTTGCAGTAATTTTTTGGTGAGTCATCGTGGTGATAACTGAGGGCCAGAGGATCACGAAACCATGTAATTGCAAAATACAGACACATAAAATGCAGAGTAAAATTCAACAGCCAGAGCTCTAAAATCATGATATACACCTTCCTCTTCCACAGATACATCAACGAGTTCTTGGTTAAGAATGCTGTATATTGTATGAAAAATTAGAATTATTGGGGTTGATCAGGTTTTTATTTTGAATTTCTCAATTGCTTGTATTCTCAAAGGTTCTTGGTTCACTGCTGAGAAGGACTTGGGGATTCTGGTGGATGAGAAACTTAACATGAGCCAGCAGTGTGCTCTGGCAGCTCGCAAGGCCAATGGGATCCTGGGCTCCATTAGAAGAGGGGTGGCAGCAGGGACAGGGAGGGGATTGTCCCTCTCTACTCTGCCCTCGGGAGGCCCCATCTGGAGTCCTGTGTCCAGAGCTGGGGCCCCAGTACAAGAAAGATGTGGAACTGTTGGAGAGGGTTCAGAGGAGCCACAAAGATGATTAGAGGGAGCTTGAGCACCTCCCCTATGAAGAGAGGCTGAGGGAGCTGGGTTTGTTCAGCCTGGAGAAGAGAAGGCTGTGGGGGGACCTCATTGCAGCCTCCCAGTCCCTGAAGGGAGCAGAGAAACAGGAGGGGAATCAGCTTGTTAAAAGGATAGACAATGGCAGGACAAGGGGGAATGGACTAAAGCTAAAGGAAGGAAGGGTTAGATTAGATCTCAGGGGGAAGTTCTTTCCAGAGAGAGTGGTGAGGGGCTGGAACAGGCTGCCCAGAGAGGGGGTGGATGCCCCGTCCCTGGAAGTGTTCAAGGCCAGGTTGGATGGGGCTCTGGGCAACCTCGTGTAGCTCCAGGCCTGAGGTTGGTGTCCCTGCCTGTGGCAGGGGGGTTGGAGCTCTGTGATCCTTGGGGTCCCTTCCAACCCAGGCCATTCTATGATTATATGATTGCTTCACAAATAATTAGGGCTTTTAATATAACAGGAAAATCTGTGTATGCCAAGGAGCCAAATCACATGACATGACCTAAATCTTGAATTCACATGTGCCAGAATATAGTGCAAATGCAATGGGAGTGAGTTGTTGTCATGTAGCTCCAAAGATTTAGATGCTACATATTATTTTTTTTCTACAGTAAAAAACCCTGACATTTGATCTCTCTCAAGTCCTGGATTTGACTAAGTTTGGTACACCTTCATTATGGTTTGTGATCAACCAGATGGCTGTCATTTTAGAGCTGTTTATGAAATCCCAGAGTATTTATTCTTCACGTTAACTTTACGATTTAACGAATTCAAAGATAAAATTTTATTTCAGTTATTGAAATGTCATCCCATTTTCACAGCTGTTGCTCCCTCTCAGTCTAATGTTCCAATGCAATTCAGAATTGATAGTATTTTCTCTATCTTATTTTTGCCTATTAGAATAATGTTTATAAAACTGGTAAATGTGATGCGTTATTTCAGCAAATAGGAGGAATGGAGTGAATATTTGCCACTTATGCTAAATGCCTGAATAGCTTTCTGTAAACATCTTCTGCTTCACAAAACATGAGATTTTTGATATTGAAATGTTAGCCTTTGTGAATACTAACCAGCGGTGCATGAGCTGGCTAACTTTGCTCCATGCCTCAAGTTTTATATTTGAAGTTTTATATATTTTATATATATTTATATTTGAGGTCAAACACGTGAATCCTTCTGAATGTGGTGTAAGATTCCCCAGCATCTAGGAATAGAACTGTGAATTTCTCTCTACCTGGTTGCTTCCAAGTTTCCCTGTATTTCTGTACTGCTCAAGTAGAGTGGTAACCCTTTATTGAGCCCAAGTATGTAGCAGGGAGTGTATTCCTGCCAGAGCAAATTACTTCTCCCACCATAACATTCTCTTTAATCTTACATTGATATGTTTGAATGATGAAGTTCCTGTTGAAATTGTAGGAAGCCTTTTGATTCCACTGAATTGTATCAAAAAGTTTATTATTCTTATATTTTAATACCTGTCCATTAACAGACTTTACAGCAGAACTTTATCATGTAGGGCTTGTGAGAATCTATGCAGGCAGATATTGAATTGTCCAAAAATAATTCATCTAGATCTAGAAGTAAGTGCAGTATGTTCTTAAAACCTGACTATGTCTTGCATGTTAATGAATACCTTGATGGCCTACCAAAAAGGAAAAGGCACTGTCATTAGCAGCAGTGGTATGGAATATGGTAACCATGGCAAACACAGCTCCTCAGAAAAAACACTTTTTCAGGCAGGAAAAAACCTAGTTCTCATAGTGATGACCTCAGTCTTTACCATTCCTGAGCTACTGCTGTTTACTGGGAAAAATAAACTATTATAAATGAAATGAATGGAAGAAAGTTAAGAAATATTTTAAAATCTTAATATAGCAACATGAAATTTTGTAGCAGTAGATTTGGATATTACATTCTTTTGTATTAAATCACCCCAAAGACTTCTCTGCTCAATGAACTTCAGCAAACACATAGCAGTGAATGGTACCTCTGGAGTTAACAGCACTGTCCAAACTGCTTGGGAAAATCTGGTAACACTCTAGGATGCAATTGCACATTATTGAAAATTGGGATGCTAACCCTCCCTGCCCCCTTGACATTGACTGCAAATACAGTGAAATATTACTCCAAAATAATTACCTGCTAAATCAGGAATAAATCTCCCTGGGTTCTGTGGGGGTTTTTTACTTTTAATACGTAAGGACTAATGGATTATTTGATGTTGGTGATGAATTCAAGGGAATATTGTTATTCCTAAATTGATACGTGTGCCTTGTGAAATGAATTTCAATAAAAACACAGGGAAAAACTTGCTCCTCATGCTGTTTGTCTTTAAGGAAGAAGGGAAATTAGAGACAGGTAGCTAGCAATAAAACTTGCTTCACTTGGACTGAGTTTCCAACTGAGAATGGAGATTGCCTTGGCTCTGTGCAAAGGTAACTACAGCAGCAATGAGGCTCTTGAAGATACTTGGCTGCTTTGTCAGTTGCTCCAAGGCTTTCTTTTTTCTCTAATTGTACTCCATATAGCAAAAACTGTTGAAAGTTTAATTTTTTTATGCAGGTTTCTTAATAACCAATAAGAACACTGAGACAGTCTCAGACTATGATGTTTTCATAGTGAAGTTCATACAAGTAGCCAAACCACAGTGTCCTATAGCTTTTAGTCAGGCTTAACACTTTTCACTTGTGCACTTTTTTATCATCAGGCAATTCATTATCCTTCAACATTATCTGAGTGGCTCTTAGACTCCTAATATCTGAGCACAATAACATACAAAGGAGCAGTGTTAATTTGTCCTTGGCAGGTATATTCTGCGTTCCTAACTAGAGGGCACAAGCCAGCACAGGACTAATTCCAGCTTAATTTTTATAATGAAATTTCATTCTCAGGACTTAACACAGTTACACCAGCCTTACAAAAAGCCAAAGTTTATTAACTTCTCTGCTTCAAAGGCTTCAGTTTTATTGTATTGGAATAGATATATTTTATCAGACCTTGGGAGACAGTTTTGCAAGTACTCCTGCAACAAAAGGGTGTAATTGAGACGTGTGTGTGTGTGTGAAACCTGATTTTGGTCAATGTGGTGATGGTTATTAAGGGTTGCAATATGTGGGCATCTCTCTTTAAACAGACTGCAGTAAACCATGGATCTTAGGAAATGCTGGTGCTTTATGAGAGTGATCTTGGCATATGCCTCATGAGATCATTAGTGACACCAAAATTTTCATGATAGATCCTATAATTGTATAAGATTCTTTCCTTGGGTGAGAAACTGGATGACTCATTCAGATAACAAGGAGGCAGGAAAGGGGAACATTAATCTTTGATTTTTTGAACTATTTTCAATGGCAGGAAGTAGGTCAAAAAAGCCACAGAATCCCAAGGCTGGAAAAGACCTTTGAAGATCATCAAGTCCAACCAATCCCATCCTAAGCTAAACCATATCCCTAAGTACCTCAGCTACCCTTTTTTGAACACACCCAGGGAAGGTGACTCAGCCCCTCCCTGGGCAGCCTGTGCCAGGCCCTGACAACTCTTTCAGTAACAAATTTGTTTCTAATGTCCAATCTGCCCCTGCCCTGGCACAGCTTCTTGCCATTGCCCCTTGTCCCATCTCCTGTCCCCTGGCTGAAGAGACCATCACCTACCTCTCCTCAGTGGCCTCACCAGTGCTGAGTACAGTTTATGGTACATGAAGAAGTAAAAGATTTAGTCAGTACTTGATTATCACATTTTTAGGAGTGCATTTATACTAGTTTCCTGCTTTTAGGTTTCTGCTGATCACCCAAAGGAGAATGAAAATTGCTTTTCCCTCCTCAAAGCTTTACTAGAAAAATGTTGTGAAATTGGATTTCAGAACTTGCAAATGTTTTGGGAGGGAAGGCCAGGGCACTTGGGAGACTACCTGAGAATGAAACAGTAACACAAACTTCTGGAACATAACCAAGGGGCACCAAACACACAAAGATTAGGTTGGAAAGCTGCAGATTTTCTGAATGCACTTGCCCAGCCTTAATACTGATTTTTTTCTTTCTTGTTTTAAACAAATTTAGATGAATCTGAGCTAAAACCATAGAGCCATAGAACCATCTCTAAATAGTTCTTGGATGGGACTTTAGCCTGATTCTTTGCTGCTGCAATGAAGGAAAGGAAAAAGATAGATTCTGTGATTCTGTAAAATATAGACACAATAAGCAGGGATGTTTGGAATGTTGTAAATTCAGACCCTCATGTTGTGACCTAGTTCTAGGAGTCACTAAGAAGTCTTAACTCATTGCCCTGTGAATGGTTGAGATGGCATTATCAATAAAACCCTCTTCCTTTTTGAGGCAGATGTACAGATTTCTTTTCCTTTATAAAACATTATGAGCAGCTCCAGATGAGAAATGTAAAATATATTTGAGTTATCTTGAAAGTAGTGGGAGGGAGTGTACAAATCTGGCCATGCCCTCCAGTAACCCACTTCTGGAATGGTTCACCACCCTGTGGCTCCCAAAGGGATGCTTCATGCCGGCTGAAGCAATACCTCTGCTACTCCAGGTTTAGAAAAGTTTCACCTGTAATTTTGCTTTGAAAAACAGAGCCCTCTGAGAGCTTAAATGAACTCCAAAGCGCTTTCTGAGATTCTACATGGTGTGTTATATCTGGCTGTCATTATCGATGATCTTTGGCATAGTAATTAGTGTCTCACAGAGCTGTATAGTTAACTTGTGATCCAAGGAGACAGAATACTGTGCTTAGGGTAATCTGGAGCTCATTTAAACACCTGGAAGCCAGAAAGCCTTTTTCCTTGTTTTTGTTCAAATAATAGCCTAAGGGAAAGTTATCCCTTTAACCACCTTTCATATGTCAATGATGTTTTTGCCACCAGAGACTGTTCACTGTGTATCTTCAGTGTAGCAATTTTCTCTTGCAAAATTCCACAAATTTACTTTTGTGCATGTGATGACATCTTGACATCTTCCTCTTTGGTGATGCAGTCTTGCTTGAATTCTTCCTGGGATAATCACATTAGTGCTGTATTGGTAACGTTCACTTTTTATCATGTGTCTCTTTTTTTTTTTAACCAAATTCCTTTACAAATAACAAGCTAAGTTTACACTGGGGGAGAAAAATACCAGACAGACATGTAGTGATGTAAGATCAAATAAAAGCATGCAAATAGATTCATATAGTGAGGCTGATAGATGCTTGTATTTTCCTTAGCAGAAGTTGAAAGGCTTTAGGCTGGGAGAAGGGTTTATGATTTTACCCTTTACTCCTTATTCAAACAAGGAAATGTAAAGTATAAAATTAGCAATCAAAACTAGCTCACTATTTTGTGAAAGGATAATTTGAAACCTGGCTGTTGTTTTACAACCCTGGGGCATTCAGTGTATGCTCACAGGACTTTGCTTTACATCCCTGAATTTTTTCTCACTGGGAAAAAAGGGAAAAAAAATGAGGAGTGGCCACTGAAGTTATCAAAGTCTCCCTGTGATTACAAGCTTCTTTCTATAGTGATTAAAGTTCCCTGAAATAGCATGCCACTCTCATAAATGCTAAATAAGGGCCTAAATATGCCTATTTTCTCCTTGTGCTTCTTCCCCTCTACCATTACCCAATGACTGTGAAGGCTGGTCTTTGTGTCTGGCTTTTGTGTTTTGCTTTACATGGCAGCATGTTCAGCTGCCTGCTGGCCATTCGGTTGTATCATCCAGCTGTATTCTGTGTGCTGGACATTCTCAATTTGGCAGGTGCATCCAAACAGATGGAGCTCCCTTTGATTTCTTCTGGCACTGCAAACCTCTTTTGTGTCAGTTCTTCCTCTGGATCCTTTTGATGAGGTCTTGTCAGTGAACCTCAAGCAATTGCTGGCTTTGTGTGCGTGTGTTGTTTTGAAGGTCCAAGGCACAACTTAGAACCCTGAAGAAATACTACTTTCTGGCAAAATATTCAGTGGGTTGAAGCAGGGAAAATGATAACTATTAGTTGGTCAGCAACAAACTATGTAAAGGATGTGCAAAGTTCTGCCTAAAGTACCACAATATCAGCACACTGTGTGCATTGTGATACCTCCGGAGAAACAACTTATCTCTGAGAAGGGAGTGATGAAGAGGAGGAGGGAGAAAGAACAGGAGGGTAACTCAAGCCTGAAGAACCAGCTCCATGGCTTCCTTAGTAAGACAAAAGCTAAAGCTCACCAAAAGGACCTGTAATGAAGAGGATTAAATGAAGTAAATGACCATCAAATGTCTTTGAAGCCCACCAAAAGATTATCTGGGTGGGGTTGGTGGGTGGGTGATAATGAGCTCTCATAATGGGAAAATTAACTATTCCTTGGAAACCCTCTGAATATGCATATATCATGAATATGCATATTGTCTAGAATAAAAGCTGTGTAACTGACCCTTTACAGCACGCACATTTGGGGGAGTGATCCCCTGTGCTGCCCAGCATTAAGGAATACCTGCTTAGTAGTCATCAAGGCCATTGAGTTTTGATTTTGACTTTTCATGGCATCGGGGTTGCAGTGACCAAGTACATAAGAAGTTAGAAACTTCTGTGGGCTTTGTAATTTACTGCCATAGGCACAACCTGTTTGTGCCTTGATGTTAATTTGAGGCCAGGATTTACCCACCTTATGATGTTGCCACAAAATAAGCAAGAGTGTTTGGGTTACTTGTTTTGTTTTTTGGTTTTGTGTGTGTTTCTTGGGGCAAGAAAGGGAAACAGAGGGGTTCAGTGACCTTCACAAAGTGTATACCAATAGCAAAGCTACAGATGGTGCAGGAGCCCACAAGGGGAGGGCGGCTGCTGGACCTTGTTTTCACTAACAAGGATGGACTTGTTAGGGAAGTGAAGGTCGGGGGCAGCTTAGGGCAAAGCGACCATGAAATGGTTCAGTTCATGATCCTGGGTGGAAGAAGCAAGCCAAAAAGTAGGATAGCTACCCTGAATTTTGGTAGAGCTAACTTTGATCTCCTCCGCCACTTAATGGGGGCTATCCCGTGGGCTACGCTGTTTGAAGGAATGGGAGCCTGCGAGAGCTGGCTAGCATTCAAACAGCACTTCTTCCAAGCACAGGAACGATGCATCCCTTTGAGGAGGAAATGGGGAAAGAGAGGCAGAAGACCTGCATGGATGAACAGGGAGCTATTGAGCAAACTCAAAGAGAAGCAGAAGATCTATGAATCGTGGAAAAAGGGTCTGAGCACCTGGGAAGAATACAGGAATGTGGTCAGGGCCTGTAGGGATGCAACTAGGAAGGCTAAAGCCCTCTTGGAAATTAAGCTGGCAAGGGACATAAAGAATAATAAAAAGGGGGTTTTTAGACACGTGAACAGTAAGAGGATGTCCAGGGATAATGTAGGTCCCTTGCTGAATAAGGAGGGTGTCCTGGTTACGGGGGATGCTGAGAAAGTGGAGATATTGAATGCCGCCTTTGCTTCGGTCTTCACTTCAAAGGCCCCCCGGGACCCACAGACACTGGATGAGAGTAGGACTGATTGGGAAATGAAGAATTTCCCTCTGGTTCAAGTAGGGGAGGTCCAGGAGCGGCTCAAAGGGATTAATGCACACAAATCCATGGGCCCAGATGGGTTACATCCACGTGTGCTGAGGGAGCTGGCGGAGGTGATTGCTGAGCCGCTCTCTATCATCTTCGACAGGTCCTGGAGGACAGGAGAAGTGCCTGAAGACTGGAGGATAGCCAATGTCACTCCAGTCTTTAAAAAGGGCAAGAAGGAGGAACCTAGTAACTATAGGCCAGTCAGCCTCACCTCTGCCCCTGGAAAGGTGATGGAACAGCTTGTTCTGGATGCCATCTCCAAGCAATTGGAAGAGAAGAAGGTCATGAGGAGTAGTCAGCATGGATTCACTAAGGGGAAATCGTGCTCGACCAACCTCATAGCCTTCTACGATCTCATGACAGGCTGGGTAGATGGAGGGAGAGCAGTGGATGTCATCTACCTTGACTTCAGCAAGGCCTTTGATACTGTCTCCCGTGACATCCTGATAGCAAAGCTGAGAAAGCATGGGATAGATGAGTGGACAGTGAGGTGGGTTGAGAATTGGCTGTCGGACCGAACCCAGAGGGTTGTGATTTGTGGAGTAGAATCTGACTGGAGGCCTGTTACCAGCGGTGTTCCCCAGGGCTCAGTGTTGGGTCCAGTCCTGTTTAATATCTCCATTGACAATCTTGATGAGGGAATAACATCCACCCTCAGCAAGTACGCCGATGATACAAAGCTGGGAGGAGTGGCTGACACGCAGGAGCACTGCGCTGCCATCCAGAGAGACCTGGACAGGCTGGAGAGCTGGGCAGTGAGAAACCAGATGAAGCTCAACAAAAGCAAGTGTAAAGTCTTGCACCTGGGAAGGAACAACTGTTTGTATCAGTACAGGCTGGGGGATGACCTGCTGGAGAAGAGCTCAGTGGAGAAGGACCTGGGGGTCCTGGTAGATGACAGGTTGGCCATGAGCCAGCAGTGTGCCTCGGTGGCCAAGAGAGCCAATGGGATCCTGGGATGCATCAGGAGGAGTGTAGCCAGCAGGTCAAAGGAGGTGATCCTCCCTCTCTACTCTGCCCTGGTCAGGCCCCACCTGGAGTATTGTGTCCAGTTCTGGGCTCCTTGGTATAAAAAGGACAGGGATCTCCTGGAAAGAGTCCAAAGAAGGGCTACGAAGATGATTAAGGGCCTAGAGCATCTCCCCTATGAGGAAAGGCTGAGTAAGCTGGGACTGTTCAGCCTTGAGAAGAGAAGACTAAGGGGGAACCTAATCAAAGTTTATAATTATCTGAAGCAGGGGATGCAGGGGGAATCAGCCAGCCCCTTTTCAGTGGTCTGTGGGGATAGGACAAGGGGCAATGGCTGCAAGTTGGAGCATAGGAAGTTCCGCACCAACATGCGGAAGAACTTTTTCACAGTGAGGGTGACTGAGCACTGGAATAGGCTGCCCAGGGAGGTGGTGGAGTCTCCTTCACTGGAGATATTCCAGACCCGCCTGGACGCCTATCTGAGCAATATGAGCTAGGGAGCTGCTTTGGCAGGGGGGTTGGACCCGATGATCTCTCGAGGTCCCTTCCAACCCCTACAATTCTGTGATTCTGTGATTCTGTGAAATGCTACCTGAACTGATACTGAAGGAAGTTTTGCTATTGATTCACTGGGGTTAGCTGTTCAGGCCAGGTACTTGCCTCTAATTCTCAGTTCAGTGGCCCTTAAAGTCATACAACACGATCTATCCATGGCAGCCTGCCTGGAATCAAATGCAGCAGCTGTTTAACGCTGCCCAGTTTAACTCTGCATGCACTTCGCAGTGGAAAGAAAGAGAAATCTCCCAGCCAACTGAAACTGTAGGGAGAATTTTACCTAAAAACTCTGTAATCTACATTAGAACGCTGACCAGGATAATGGGAGAGAGTGTCCTGGGAAGTGTGGTGACTAGAACTACTCACAGCCTTGGTTTCACATCTGCAGTGCTCCCCTGCTACTGATCTCACCCAAATCCCTTCTACTTCTGTTTGTTCTTTAAACCTTGTAAAATGTTCTCATTTTACAAAGACTGATGTAATTGAAAAGCCTCTGCAGACAAACAGGGCAGGGACCATCCTGATGTTATCATAACATCCTGTGAAGCAGAACAAGTACTGGAGATGGATTTTTTTTCTAAGGGAGAAATGTCTTGTAGCTAGAAAGTGCTAGTGCTGCCTTCTCAATAAGGCATTGCACATGGGTGATGGATTTATTGCTCCAGGCTACTTTTTGTGTATATTTATGTTCCTGTTCTGAAGGTTACTTTTTCCTGCAAGATACATGTTTAAAAATCAGTATCTTGCCTATAGTTTTAAAATTGATGGGTAAGAAACTAATATTTCTTCTAAGGGGGAATTGATCTTTAGTGAACAGAGGGCAGGTCTAGGGAGCTTTTATTAATCTGTGATCATGGGGTGACAACAGGTATAGAAGTTCATCTTTCTGTTCATCTACCTTTAGAACAGAGTTCATAGCATACTTTAAGAAAACATTTATATTAAAGCATTGTATAGGAACAAATTATTATATTTAAAGCCTAGATCTTTCATTAGTAGATGTGATACGCTATTTTAAAAGCAATTTATACAAAGTTCTGTATTTCTTCTGTAAGGATAAACCTCAGTTCAAATAAGCATCACTCCCTACCTCGAGTAGATTGGTGATTATAATGATAATGCATTCATTTTTAGTATTAGCAATTTCTCTGCATCTGTTGACCAAATACTGCTCTACTTTTCTGTTAGGAAAGTCTGGCACTGAATACATGAAATCTTCTTAGTCTATTTATCTGTTCAATATGCAGAATGCACTTTCAACAGTATGTATCTACCTTTCTAGCTGCATGCCTCAACATCAGATGCATTTTCTTATCCAAACTTAAACATCTTGTTTTAATAAAGGTGAATAAATAATCCCTTTCGATACCAGAAAGTGTGTGTGAGAACCTGTGTGCCACTGTCAATTACACATCAAGTTCCTTAATCTTTATGTATTTGTGCTGACTCTGAGGGCCTGTCTAGTTGGAACCAGTATGCATTTGTTGCATATTTACTTCATATGTGTGTGTAACCATGTGTATGTGTACCTATGTATATATTTAAGTGAATATGTATTGAAAGGAACCCTGAGACACATACATTGGTTCTTATTAGATGAACAGGCCTTCAGCATCAACAGGTATGTATACATACTTTGGTCCAATGGAGCTCACTGTGACTTTGTGACACAGTGAAAGAGGCAGGTAGAAAATGGCAATAAATTTGAATCTCCCTATGGTCTTATTTTTCATCTTCATCTTTATATTAATTTTTTAGTGGAAAGTTAACAGAATACTCCAAAAAATCACTTCTAACATCTTAAGTCTGAAAAGGGGACTAGCATAAGTGAGAACTGGAAAAAATAAGGTTAATATTGCAAAACAAGTACTTTGGTTAGGTGTTTTCCAGGAAAATGCAGCAGTGTCATGTGAATAATAGGTGTATTTTTGAAGAATACAGTGTTTCTTTCTGCTGATAGAAATACGCAGGCACATCAAACAGGATATACTGATAGCTAAGAAGATTACTCCATTTCAGGAAATTCCTACAGTTCTGTCAGGTTTTTGTGATAAAGATGACACTTTTTCTTTTAAACAAAATGTGGTTAAGGCTGCTCCTACTCTGCTTTCAGGCAGCAAGAATATTAAGGGTGTACTGTTGCTGTATGGGAGACAAAGATGCTCAATGTAGCAGGTTACAGAACACATACTTGATTTTCATGGCTACTGTTCTTGGCAGAGACAGTTCCTAGCTGGGAATTCAGTAGCAAAGCTAAGCTTCTTGGAAATAGAGGTGTACATAAAAGCAGATTTGAGAACAGGCATGTTAGTCTGCTTCTGTCTGATCTGGGTGCGTGCTCTGCTGCAGAGCACTCTTCTCTCGTGATCCTGCCTCACAGCATCTGTGTTAAAGAATCCCACTAGACTCTTGGTTAATCTAGGCTTGCTTTTATTAACAACTCAGAACCAGGCAATCACCTCAGTGATTGGCAACTCAAATGTGACGTTTATGATGATCTATACTCTTTTAACACAATTACATAACAAATGAAGTCCCCCACTTTGGTTGTCTGAAAGTCCATAATTTGCCTTTGTCTTCACTTTGGGTATTGGTGATTATTCAGTTCTGCTTTGGATCTTAGATTCTGATGATCTGTCTTGGAGGTCAGCATCTCCTCTTCTTTCCCAAGGTCTCAATATTCTATGTTAAATATCTGAATTCCTAGAACTCCACTTAACCATAAAATACCTTATTCTTCTCTTAAGCTGAAATACTTCACTCAGTAACTTCTATTATTTGTGCACTTACCCTAGTCAATCCTTCATTTATAACTCTGCTAAGGACTAACTCCTCCACGGAAAGGGTTATACACGGGACACCGAGGCAGCTTAGTATGATTAGAATTTACTGGTTAAAAACACCTGTGATTCCATAGCTGTAAATACCATATCATTAATCCTATTCCTTCATAATAATTAACTAACTCTAACATACAACTTGCACTAAATTCTATTTTACTTCAGCAATCTGCCTACCTCTAATTAACTGGCCAACTTTATCTCATGCTCTCTTGATAGAGTTGTTCTGTGTGTATAAAGGACTTTGTCATTCAATGGTAGCCATCATGGTGTTGTGTAGTACTGAATTCAGAACTGTTTATGCTTTCAATTAAAATTAGAACAAATGTGTTAGGTTAAAGATCCCAGACTTTCGGGTATTGTAAATAAAACTCTTTATAATGAAAAATGCAAAACAAGCAAACCACAACATCAATGACTATCAGCTGAACCACTCACATACCTCTTTGCTTATCCCTCATTCTCTTTTGCAAGGCTGTTTAATTTCCTTTTCCACCTAGCAAGAGGCTTCCCTACATATTCAGTAGTACAATAAGCTCCATACATGTGGTGAGTTGTTATTCAGCTGATCTTGTTTTGATCAGAAATTCAGCTCAAACTTTCAGTGAGAGGTTAGGCTGAGACCACTTCTGAACTGCTTGGAATCTGAGTTGGTGACATAATAAAGTTATTCCTCCATCATCTCTTTGTGAACACCTGAAAGAATTCACTTGTTATGCTGAGGTCAGCTCTGAGTTGTTGGTGACCTACAATGGACATGACCTAGCAACCACTGGGGAAAGTTTTATCCAATTAAAAAATCCTCTGAGTCATCCAGTCTCTTTAAAATGAAGAATCTAAATAATAGATTGCACGAGGATAGATGACATGCTCAGCATCTACTTTGTTTCAGTCTTCAATGAAAAGGGAGAAAAGAAAGGAGATAAGAGTCAGCTAAGTGAGATAAATGTGAATGGCGGCCTGGGAATATAAGGAAATAGACTTAATAAGAAGCAAGTAAAAGAATGCTTCAATAATTTAAAGTATCTATAAATCAGTGAAGGCCTCGTGACATTTAACCAACGGTCCGTGAGGAACAGCAACGAGAAGTGTGATGATCTATCAGCTGTATGATATCAGGATGGAGAGAGTACAATTGAGCCACCAAGAAGTGAAGCAAACAGCAAGTGGGCTGTAGGAAATTTTTGGAGTACGTGATACAGAAGCCTCCCCAAACCATAAGCCATTTCCCCCCACACTGAGAAATACTGTGGTTTTCATACGTGTGAAACTTACATGCTACATCAAGTACAGTAACAATCTCAGCATATTATAGTGCAGCCTAGAAGGTTTTTTATGTGTACCCTGAGCTTTTGTGGTAATTGTTGGGATGTTTTTCCTGAAGGAGGGACAAATACGCTCATATAACTTTTTAGTGTCACTTCTATGTGCAGCAAGTTGCATCTGGTGGTTTTAAATCTGCCTCTGCTCTCCTGCTAGAATGCTGCCATCAGTGTGCCTGTACACCATCTCTCCCTTTTCTCTAGAAAATCTTTAGCTGAATTCTTATTTGGTTTGTTGATTGATTAGGAAGAATGGCTTCCTTCTCCAGGCAGAATATCCATGGCTTGGTCAATTTGCTTCTATCTGAACAAGCTGCTTTTGAAGGAAGTGTAATTACAAACTGAAGAGTGAATAAGGAATTGGTTTCTATACAGGTCATTGGCTGGGTGATAGATGGGGGCTTTGCACAGTTCAGCTGGGAAGGACTTCATATCCCAGAATTAGCTGTCCTGTCTACAAGAGAACAAAATATTTTGGAAGTAGTAGAAAGTGATAAATGAGTCAAAGAAATAAAATATTTGAAGTACTGTAGTAGCTGAGACTTCTGGCCAATGATTTTAGGGGATCAGGTTTTGAATGTGGAAGTGATTTTTCTTTTCATAATTCCAGCATATCTTGGCATAGATGAAATGAAATGAATAGAGCTGCTGGAGTTGGATTGCTCTCTGAGTGTGGAAAAAGAGGGTAGAGCCATCTCTGTATGGGTCTTGTCTCTGGAAGTTATTCCTCTTTTAACTGAAATGAACCTCAATGTGATGACCTTAATAGCATACTGCAGTAGACCTTTTACAGGATGGGTTTTCTGGGAAGAGTTTAGGACCTTTGTTAAATATTATTTCTTACTGTTCTAATTCTGTTAAACTAAATGCTACTTCTATTAGATTAAACTGAATAATAATTGCAGTTATTTTTCTTTAAATGTAATTGATGTTAGGATGCCAAAATAGCATCCTAAGTCTGTGAATGTATTATACAAATAAAAAAGTTAAGTTGGAGATGTTAAGTAAATACATATATATATATATATGAAAATACATGTGTCATAAAGAGATAAAAGAGATTGTTCTTGGAATTAGATGGAAATCTGCAGTGCCATTTTTGGCTTATCACAGAGAAGCATTAAACATGAAAAATTTCAGATATGTCTCTTTGGGTCCTACCAATTGTAATCAGAGCAATTATCATGTGCATTAACCATATTGCTGTTCTGACATATGTAGCTGTAGCAGAACTAGTACAGAAAAGTAAATATACTTAATTTCTAAATGATCTAGTATGCCTTATTGCAAATGGATGAGCCTTTAAATAGGTACATCTGGTTTTTAAAATGTAAGTTTGTATCTTTGAACCTGAAAAGAAGAATTCTTTTGATCTTTATTTACATCATAAACATGTATATAACTTCTTGGTGATGGCATAGAAGGGAAAATGGAATAAGACAAAGAAACAGAATGAGACGAAGTGGAATTAGATTTGTGCTGTGCTGAATAGGGAGATACTGGTGACTTACGTGTAAAGAGATTTCTGTATAAAATGCTTGTCCAGTGTTAGGGACAATGGGCTCCTAATCCCTGACCTGAGCCCATTATACTTTTAATTTCATGAAGGCAGCGAATAACAAGTAGGGGTAGACTACTTAACTGTCCCTTTTATGAAAACTTTTTAAAACTTCTGACTTGTCTGACAATCTTGTTTCAGGTAAATGTATCTATTCCTAATATATAAATCTTAGATGCATTCTACTTATGAAACAGTCTTAGTCGGTTTCTTAAAGTTCATTATTATAGTTGACATTTAAACATTGTGGCAAATGATTCATAATTAGTTTCAGGAGTACTCATTCTTTACCCTGCATAGAATGACAATGAAACCTTTGGGGTTTTTTTTCTATTAAGAACAAATTAATTTTCTCCTGGATGAAGTACATTAAATTTTAAATAATTTATTACAGTTGCTTTTTCAAATTTAGGTCCATCTTCTGTGATTGAATTTCTCAGGCAGGGTCAATGATTCTACTACTAATTCATTCTATATACAGTATTTGCCCTAATCAGTTCCTGCTATTTAGTCTTGTGATCACAGGTAACAAATTAGGGAGAGACCAATTTTGATTTATTTCTTTATTCATATTTGCTACAGGACAAAAAACTTGGAAATATTTTATATTTGTGATTTACTGTCAATTTAGCAGAGCATTGACCTATTTGGAGGGGCTAAATTTTGTCCTTAAGGAGTTGATTTGTCACAATGGCCTTGAATTATAAATGAAAATATGAAAACCTGCAAACCTCTGCCTGGAAGACGATACTTTTTTTGCTTAAGAAAAAGAAAAGAAAGAAACAAAAGAAAGAAACAAAAACTGTCTAGGACACAGAGCCCATGCTGGAGTTGTAAGGTTTCTCTTTTTTTCAGGTTTGTAGCTAATCATTACGAGTGTCTGAAGCAAACTGATAAGCATGAACTATCTGCATAGTGGTATTTTTTAAAAAAAGGGTGGTGACACTGAGTAGAAAACGAAATGTCAACTTGATCCAGCTCTTCTTTTCATTAAATGGAGCTTCTTACAGTCATATTAGTCAAGATATCATTGATTACAAGAGTCCTTATTAAAATTTGTTAAAAGCTTACGTTTAGCAGACAATTTTGTTGAAGATTGCTAGCAAAAAACCCCACAAATCTTTCTCACTATCAGCAAATTCTATAAAGCTTTTAGAAAAAGAAAAAGAAAACAAAAGAAAAGAAAATGACAACTAAAATGTTGTGCACTGCGTAGCTCTGTTTGAAGGCAGCGGAGGAATTAGCGGCCTTAAGTCATTCATATTGCAAAGTCTCAACATCTGTAATTACAATTTCTTCCCTTTCTTTGGGAGAGAAATGCTTTTGGGGCATTTATCTTCATCCATACTGGCTTCAGACAGTTAGCTTGCAAGCTGTGTGGATCAGGGACCCACACCTCTCATTTGCCTGTGAAATATGCAGCAGAATTCAGCTACTGTATGATTGACCTGGATTGTGGGGTGCCTCTTTGGTTCTTCATCAAAGACACAGTACTGAAATTGGTCCTAGTGGTTTCTGTAGCCTGTTTAAGCAAAACTTCTCGTGTTGGTGAAAGCTTCATATGAAGTTTTCATAGCCAAAATGATTCTTCTGTGTTCTGGAGCTACATCCATTTCCTTCTCACGTTACCATGTCCAGGAAGATATGAGGAAAGCAGTGGTAAAATTAAGTGTCCCTTATATTACTGTAATAACTCCCACATATACCTGTGTATCTGTTTGAGGGAAAACAAGAAAATCTGTCAAACAGTAATACTACTTTTGTGTGTGTGTTTAGTTTCAGTTGTTAGAAAAACATTCTAGTACAGAGATATTTATAAAAAACAGTGTTTTGGAGAGGGAAAAAAAGGTGTAGAATTTCTTTTAACTTTTTCATGGAGAATATCTGTCTGCTTGTGCTCAGGAGAAGACAGACAGCTTAATACCATTCTACTTTGTATAGAAGTCTCAGATTTGTTTGTTTTGTTATTCTGGCTTTGTTTTGGTTTGGAGGTTTTTAAGAGAGAACACCCTAGATGAATGATAAAGCAGTATTTGGTTCATACCAAGGAAATTCAGCCTTTTTGTACTTGTGATGCATGTGAAACTTGGAAATGTGGCTGTAATGAACCAAAACAGTAAAGCAAGGGCAAAGGAAAAACACATTTCTGGGTAGACACTGCAGTGCTTTCACATCCTCTGAAAAATGTGGATCACATAGTCCCTTGGCACACCTGATTTTGTGTGTTCCTTAGGATCAAAGCTATGTTTCTGCTGCAGTTCTCACTGCCTGTGCTGACTGTGCTTCAGAAATCATTGTGGGGTGGCCTTGGACTCTTGCTCTCTGTCCCTCCTCACCCATCCTATTTGTCAGTGCAGGGACTGTGTTCAGAGCAGAGGAGATGTGGCCAGGACACCCTTGTGTCTTGCAACATCCAGCTGAACTGGGACCTCTGAATACAGGACAGTATGGTACTGTATGAACCCTACTGACCTGGGATACTAGAGGGTTTAGAGCTACTTTAGGAACAGTACATCACTGTGCAACACTAGTCACAACCCAGCATCTGGGTGAAATTTGGTTTAAGCAGTAAAACACCAAAGAGATTTTCTACAGTTTCCAGGTTACTGCTCACTACATCTTGATTATTTCATAGAATCACAGGGGTTGGAAGGGACCTGGAGAGCTCTGCGGGTCCAACCCCCTGCCAAAGCAGCTCCCCAGCTCATATTGCACAGGGCGGCGTCCAGACGGGGCTGGAATCTCTCCAGAGAAGGTGACTCCACACCCCCTGGGCAGCCTGTCCCAGGGCTCCCTCACCCTCACTGGGGAAAAGTTCTTCCCCATGTTGGTGTGGAACTTCCTGTGCTCCAACTTGCAGCCATTGCCCCTTGTCCTGTCCCCACAGACACTGAAAAGGGGCTGGCCAATTCCCCCTGCATCCCATACTTAAGATATTGATAAACATTAATCAGGTCCCCCCTCAGTCTTCTTTTCTCCAGGCTGAACAGTCCCAGCTCACTCAGCCTTTCCTCACAGGGGAGATGCTCCAGGCCCTTCAGCATCTCTGTAGCCTCCTCTGGGCTCTCTCCAGGAGATCCCTGGCTGTTTGATCCCAGGGAGCCCAGCACTGGACACAACACTCCAGGTGGGGCCTGACCAGGGCAGAGTAGAGGGGGAGGATCCCCTCCTGTGACCTGCTGGCCACACTCCTCCTGATGCCCCCAGGATCCCATTGTCTCTCTCAGCCCCCAGGGCACACTGCTGGCTCATAGCCAACCTGTCACACACCAGGACCCCCAGGTCCTTCTCCACAGAGCTCCTCTCCAGCAGGTCATCCCCCAGCCTGTATGATTCAAGCAGTTATTCCTCCCCAGCTGCAAGACTCTCCACTTGCTTTTGTTGAACCTCATTTGGTTTCTCCCTGCCCAGCTCTCCAGCCTGTCCAGGTCTCGCTAGTGTTACATGTTACTAATCTGTTGGATCTATTGTCCCAAAAAAACCCCAGTGACACTTTGTTTACCTATAGTATGAAGAAAAAACCTGACCCTTCTTTGCTGGGACAGCTTGTTATTCTAAATATTTCTTCCTCCTTGTCAAAAATATCAGCAAAATAATTTTGAGTACTCTGTCGAAAAATAATAACAAGAAACATTTAACTGTTAAAGTATAAACAACCCAAACACATTACAGACTCTCTTGTTATGGTTCTAAAATCATTTGGGCTTGAAATTAAGATTGGCAAGCCATGACTGCATTTAGTAAAGAGAAAATGAAGTATTAATTGTTCTATTTTTCAGTATCCAGTCTTCAATTTGAATATTTAATCGGTTTCCTGTGTAACCTCTAACCGATCTAAGACTTTGCTGCTTTGAAATTGTTCACACAAAGTTCCAAACATGCCCTAGTTTTTATTTATTATTTTTTTTTCATTGACATTGAACATTCCATCTTGCTTTTCAGCTTAGCTGTTCCTTGTCATTGCCAGTGAAATGATATCAATAATCTGAAACTTTCAGCATTTCACTTCCTTTGAAGTGGTGAATAACGGAGAGTTTGAGAGAAGCTGCTGTTCAGGGACTTAGTAAAATGAAATGTACCAAGACACAAATAAGGTTTTGACTTAGCTGGCCTACTTCTGAGATCTAGGGCCTGATTCTGCTCATTATGTGAACAGTAGGAGAGCTAAAATTGATGGCATTCCAGTCTCAGACCCTGACAGTGTTTCTTCTGGTAAAGTGTCTTCTGTTTTGCTTAAAACTCTGTTTACTACTTGTGAAATTATGAATTTAAAACTGAAAAGTATATTGTGGGTCTTGTAACTGCACCATTATCATGCCTGCTCTCTAACCAGATGCCTCATACCTCTTCAGACTGAATGGAAATAAATTAAAAGCAATAAAATCAATATTGATCTGTTTTGTGCATACTCAGTGAATGAAAAAGTAGGCTTTCCTTGTGAATAGATTTAAGCATCTGCACTGCTGAGTACTTAAATGTAAACATGTTATCCATAGTCATTCGGTAATTAATGATCCACCCAAGTAGCCACAAGGGGGAAGAAAACAGAGGTAGAATTCTTGGAAATTGAATTAATACTTAAATACTGAAGACATAGTTTTCAAGAGGGCAGTCAAGTGAATAAAATGAATAATAAAATATGTCTTAAAATTTCATACAAGCTGATGGACGTGTGGATAAGTGCATCAGGTCACAATGGAAATGGAAGGATGCCTGCGTGGGAGGGAAGGGAAAGAGAATATTAATCTCTGTCTAGTTGCTACGTGTTATTTCCTTTTTTCTCTGTTTTCATAGACATGCAGTATTAATAAGACACAATGTGATGCCAACTAATCTAGTGAAAACATGTGTTTTGAGATGTGCTTTGCTCAAAATATCCAGAAACCCAAGTAGAAGAAATGAAAGCCTGATGCAGTAGAGAAGAAATGGGATGTTCTTGCCCTTAAAACACCAGAGAGGGGACTTGGGAGATCTGGGTTGACTTCTCAAAGCTGTTGAGAGCTCCATATGATGTTGGGCAAGTTGCCCATTCCTCAGCCTCTGGAGTTCTTTAGCCTCTTGTGTACTTCTGAAAATGACTTTTTGATAAACTCGGCAGTGTTTTTGTCTTTGTCACAATTTTCACCCATGGTTTTAAATTTAATCTCTGTCATAACACAGATGGATGTCTCTTCCTTGCTTTGTAGAGCACCTGGCAAACTGAAACCATTCACATGAGTTTCTAAGCATTCTGTGATGGTCACTATCCAATTCTTAAACAGCAATAAGCTGAATGTAAACTGTGCTGGGGCCTCTTATGTTAGAAAAATAATTCCTATACAAATACTCTGATGCATGCAAATAATTCTTGTTATGCTGTTTCTTGAATGAGCGTTGCTACAATTCTTGTGTAAAGGCTTAAGCTTCAGACATCAGCACTCTGGGCAGTTAGGCAAAGGTAGTATGTTTTCTGCAATGGATTTGCAGAACTGTAAAGTTTTCCAGTCTTGTGTTGTGATTTCTCAATACTTTGTAAGCATCTTCTGGTGAACTTTATGCCTGAAATCCATAAGAAACACTATTGAGACTTGAATTTATAACTTCATGTAGCATGACTTTGGATGGTGGTTCCTCCAAGAATACAGGTGTGTTCTATGTTGGTAGAATTTGTGTTCTCAAGAATACTGTATTGTTATTATATTGTTACTGTCAGAAGCAAAACTTCAAGGCCTTTAGAACAAGGGAAGAAATTGATCCTCTAAGGTAAACAGAAATGCTTTGAATCTTGGGGCTTGTGTAAAGGCTATGAGAGACTTCTGAAAAAAAAGAGTAGAAACTAAAATGTGGAATAAAAATCATAGCATCTAAACTTTTAGACTCCTGGGTGCCTATTGGAATCAAAAGCTCGACTGGGGCTTTGATTGCTACAGGATGCATGGAGAGAAGCACCTAAAACTAGAAGCACTGTAAACACCCCTACGACTCTAAAGGCTTTGACTCAATTTAAATTGTTGGCAGCAATGGGCTAGCTGCTGCAAGAGAGCTTATCTGGTTGATAGTGGTCAAGAGAAGGTGTTTCTTTTATCTGTTAAAGTACAGGACCTGTGTAAGGTGCACCCTACGTTTTGGTTTTTAAAACCATACAGAAGTGGATTGGGATAGAGGAAATTAGGAATGCCTAGCATCCTGATCTTAAGGGTTTCCACAGTTATAGGTATTAGATATTTCTATTAGTCAATTATTCTGAAGTCTTCCTAGCCACACAGAAACCTCTGAGCTTATTTATGAAAGTCAGAAGTAGACAACGTTGTTATAGATACAGGTGCCAGAAAGGAAGGACATTCCCATTTTCAGAAGTAAAAGCTCTCTCTGTTCTGTTGCTCTTTGATAAAAGTGGTTTAAGTACTTGGGATGCATTTACACAAGATCTATTTTTATTTGGAGAACTATATTGGCTCGAATCATATCATAACCATAACTGGGGCTCATTCAGACTGACGTCCTAGTTCTGAATTCCAGAAAGAGGTAATATATGTTGATTCTTTACCTTTGGCTTTTGACAAATCCTTATGACTCAGTCTCTTATATCTGTGTGTACTTTCAGTCAATTGTTATATCACCTTGAAAGACTGATCGCTCTTCCCTTCTCCAGGAAGTCATTCACAAATTGGGATGTTTTGATGTTTATTGGCTTATACAGCTGTATGTATGTCTATGCAAGTGCTTGTAAATATTGACACAAGGCTTTTGCCTGAGATCAGGTATGCTGTATGTTCCAGTGCACTGTATAGAAAGGCCCAATAGGGTATTTGACCTTAACAGGTTTGTTTTTTTTAATAGCAAATCAGTCAAAATAAATTTGTGAAGGAAATCAGTAAGTTATGCTGATGTGCTATATATAACTTAAGTCTTGCCACTCTCTGGAGGTTTTTGTTCCCAAAGCTCCCTGTAAGGAGATATGCATGTTTACATAGAAGTATGAAATGATCGTCACTGACGTGTGGGCTGAATTGTTTGAGGCAAAGTTTTCATGTGAACTTTGTTCTGTGAAGCTGGATTCATGTGATATGATAATTCTGGCTAAAGGGTTTCATTTTTCATGCCTACTACTCACTCCTGCCTGACATCAGCAGCACTTAGTATGTCTCTTGTTTTGGCAAAATCCCTCATAGAGCCAGGCTGAAAACTGATCTGGTTAATAATAAACCATCCTTAAAGCAAAGGTCTGCAGATGTCCTGGCAGTTGTATTTTAAGTGGGTAAATAAGAAGTCAGTACAACATACTGTAGTATGCAGGCTGGTATTAGATGATTTAAAGCTTTGTACAGGAATCAATGTGTTTTTTAAGGATCTAAGTTGTAGGAATTGGATGTCTGCATTTCTGAGAGATATGTGTGACTTGGAACCTCATCCCACCCTCTTTGTTAATGAAGCTTTGCCTGGTTGGGTTCTGGTGGAGAAGGGGCTGCAGGGGTGGCTTCTGCAAGAAGCAGCCAGAAGCTCTCTGCAGGCCCAAGACAGCAAACATCAGCTGGCTCAAGGCTGGAGTTGTTGACCAAGGCTGAGCCCATCAGTGATGGTCACAGCACCTCTGTGAGTCACATTTAGGAGAAAAAAACTGCAAGCAGCTGCAGGGGAAGGGAGTGAGAAGCTTTAAGACACTGTGCAGACACCAAGGACAGGGAAGGTGGGTGTGGGGAGGCACCCCAGGTGCTGGAGAGCAAGATGCCCCTGCACCTGTGGAGAAACCCATGGTGGAGCAGGTGGAGATGTACAGAAGACGCTGTGACTTGCATTGGAGCAAGCCTCTGCCAGCACTTATAGCCCATGGAGAGAGATAGAGAGAGAGAGATATCCATGGCAAAGCAGGTTTGCTGGGGTGGATGGGGGCTTGTGAGTCCATGGAGGACCAGGCTGGAGCAGTGCGGGTCTGAGAGACATTCTATGATTCTATGACTGCACCCAACAGAAGTGACTCTCGCTGGGGCAGCTGGTGAAGAGCTGAAGCCCTGTGGGAAAGGACTCTTAGTGGAGAAGTTGGTGAAGGACTGTCTCCCATGGGTGGGACCCCACGGTGCAGCAGGGGGAGGGTGTGTGTGGAATGTTCCCCCAGGCCAAGAAGGAAACCAGCTTGTGAGGAACAGACTGAAGCCCCATTTCCCCAGTCCCTGCCCCTCCCTGTGCTACTATGAGGGGGAAGAAGGGAGCGAAATCATGACTAAAGTGAAGTCTGCTAAGAAGGGAGGGGTGGAGGGAGGTGCTTTAAGATCTGTACTTCTCTGACTGTGGTTTCACTGAGTGTGCCGTGTAGTGTAATAGAGAATTTTATTTCCTTTATTCTGTCTTGAGTCTGTTTGGCCCATGGCACTAATTGTGAAATGATTTCCATGTCCTTATCTGGACTTCTAAACCTTTTAATATATATTTTCTCCCCTGTGCAGCTGAAAAGGGGAGTGATAGAGCAACTTTGGTGGACATCTGGCCTCCAGCCAGGGTCAAACCACCACAGTTAATAAATATGCATTTTTGTACATGCAGAATGCTAAAGAGAATTCATAGAGGCTGTGGCTCTCTGACTTCATTGTATGTGGTCTAGATAATTCAAACAGACAAATCTGTTGTGAGAATCATAAAGGTTGTGTTTCTGACACCACCATCATGTAGAAGAGGAATGATTATGTCATCAAAAGATTGACATTATATATCCCATGATCACATTGTGAGAGTAAATACTGGACTATGAAAGAAGTCAATTTTTTAAAACATTAATTTGCATAATACAACAAGAATTGTATAATGGGATTATAAAAAAAAAATTCAGATCTTTGCTGGCAGAAATCAGTACATAAAATGAAAATACAATTTCAGATTTTATTGGTTTGGATGGATTGGTTTAGTATTCAGGCTTACCTGACCATTCCCATGGAATTCTCTTTATTTTCTTGATAGAGCAGGATAGCATATCACTTTTATTATGCTCTTCTTTTTTAATCCCTGGAAGAAAAATTAAAAGAAATAACTTGGTGTTGTAATATCTTGCTGACTAGAATTCTGAAATTTATGAAGAAATGGAAAGTCAGTGGTAATTATTCTTTTCACATGCTCTTGCCTCTTCTCCTGGTCGAGTAAAATAAAGAATCATGTCTTCAACGTCTAATATTCTCATGAAAAAGTTAAATTAACTAAACTCAAATCTGTTTTTGCTCTGTGGGGAAAAAAAGCTGAGATGGTTTCTCAGCAAATTATAGCTCTCTAGATCTGTTTCTCTGTGCCTTTTTTACCAGTTTAGTAAGGTAAAAAAAAAAGGATAGGACAACAATAAATACCCGTTATGATTACTCAGAATGATGAAGTAGTTTCAGGCACTGAGTTGTGAATATTTGTACAGTTACCCATCTTTTCCCAGCCATCTGTATGTGAATACTGTATTTTTTTTGTATGTATGATAACTCAAGAATGGCTGAGGAGGATGGGCATCCAGTACAGCATCATTTGCAGCAACACCATCGTTAATATTTGGGCAGAGAGCACCTTCTGACAAGGGTAATGTGGTGTGAGGTTGCTCCTGAACAGGTGCAGATCTGAACCCTTTTTAACCTATTCACAAGTGATGGAGCTGTGATTGTATACAAAAACCTTAAACCAATTCACCAGGCAGTGAAGAATGTTGGGGTTTTATTTCCCTGTGGTTTTTGTGGGTGTTTGGGAACTGGGAATGGCAAAGGGTCTGCTTTAAAGAAACTCTATTTTGGCAAGATGTCTTTGCAGGTGTACTAGGTATATTAACAAAAGTCTTTGGGAAACAGCAGTGCATCCATTTTGCCAGACTTTTTTCTATGTTATATTACTGTAGTTGCTATAATTTGTGAGCCTTTAAAACAAAGATTAAAAAAATTCCTTTTTCATTCTGTAATATTGATACTTTGATTTAAAGTGCAATTTCTAGAAGCTCAACTGGTGGCCAGATCTCTGCAGTGCCTTCCTGTTAGCAACATGCAGGATCTTCTTTCTCATAGCGACTTTTGTGAGTTAAAAATGTAGATGTGCCCCCTGCACAGCTGTTTGTTGGAGTGCCCAGTGTCACTGAATCTGTGTTGGTACCTTCCTTACACCCCTGAAGTCTTTTTGACTATCACATTTTTCTGGCCTGCTTTAGTATGTTGTAGGAGCTTTTGCCTGGCTGTGAAGTTTGAGTGGAGAGCCAAGGACAATTATTATCCTAGTTTTCCTGCTCTTCAAGGGTAACCTTTAAAGATATAATTAAACAGTTCTGAACTGAAAAGAGGAGAAGGAGTTTCTCAAAAATCAGTAGATTTGTGAAATCTAAGACATCTTAACATAAGAGTCAGTATTGGGTGAGGATAATGAAAGTCATAAAACCTCATTGAACCATACTGTGACTAGCACCTTTTAGGAGAAACTGTATTACAAATCCTTGACATGCCACTGTGGTCTGTAGTATTAATAAAAAGCCATTTCAATTTTATTTCTAATTTACAAAGATTAGTCTGTAGGACATGCAAAAAAAAGATGTGTAAAGCTATGCAGTGTAATTTTACATTTGGAGCAGAAAGAAATGTGTTGAAGTAGTAAGATGTATTGGAGACTGCTTTTTCTGCAGCTTGCTAATCAGTTATGCTTTGAGGGAAGGAGAGAGGATACTAGAAAAAAAATGTTTGTCTGAACATACTGTTTAGAAGTACAGTAATCATTTATCAGAGCAATGGGAGTGAGATTGACTTTCCTTTTTCCCCAAGAGAACTGTGCTGTGATCCATGATTCCTGTATAACCCCTGTTTACGTTTCACTGCCTCCAGGTATTAAATGTAGGCTTAATAGAGCTTGTGGCAGGCAGAATGACTAATTAGTTGAGCTTCTGACCCTGTTCTGCTCTGGGAAGATTGAGTACCTATTGACATGAGTGCACCCACCCCTGTGTTTTGACTATTGATCATCCTTTGGCAGCCACTTGCTGATGCAAGCACTACTGTAATTGTAAAAATTATGCAGTTGTGAATACTGAAATTAGGAACCAAACTAAAGGCTTACCGTTCACAGAGACATGGGACACAAGGTTGCCCTTCATTTAGACTACATGGGGCTGTACACTAATATTTCCCAAATCAATCTTTTCCATTTGCCATACTGCCACAACAGGCTCCCCTGTAATCCTCCCCTACCCTAGGTTTCTCTTATTTATAAATGGTGGGTTTTGTGTTTCATCATGAGCTAACCCATCCATCTGAGATGGCAAAAAATGGAATGAACACCATCACTGGGTTTTTCATCATTTTTAGAAAAAAGCCTTGGTGTTTTCTCTCACGTTTTTTTTAATGAAAAATAACCCTTCAAGCTTAAAAATGAAAAATTTTTTCTATGTTAGAAAAAGACATGTCTTAATTTCTTTTTAATGCTTCATTGCTGTCAACTTTATAGAATTGGCCATGTCAGGTGGTTGTAAGGTGGTCCATCACTAGCAGGTTGCATGGACCAGGGTATTATAACTATTTTTGGAAGTTCTAACTAACTTGTAAAGAAGCATTTCCCTGTTTCAATGCAACAAATATTCATGGTGTATCATGATTTTACTTCTATGTTTGTCTCCTTAACTCCTGACTTTTTATCATAGAAAATGGCTATTTGAAGAGAGAAAACCTTCATGTCTTACAAGATGTATCTGTTTTGGGTGAAAGTATGATGGCTTTTTTACTGTGAGTGGTTATCTTCGAAATTGTGTTCAATAAGGGATTGCTACACTTAGTGAACATACTGTGTATGCTTCCAGAACATTACCAGACTCTTCAAATAGAAATGCAGGAGGCAAAAGTCTTGCAAATCCTCTTCTAATGAAGTCAGAGACAAATGGAGCAATGTTTGACCCTTTGCGAGCCATGAAAGAGCGTTCTGCAGAATAAATGGATCCATCAGCACCAGGTGTCATCTGTGGTTTTATCTGTTGGAAGACTCTCACGTGTTTTGGATAGCACTGGCATGATTATCATAGAATCATAGAATGGTCTGGGTTGGAAGGGACCCCAAAGATCACAGAGCTCCAACCCCCCTGCCACAGGCAGGGACACCAACCTCAGGCCTGGAGCTACACAAGGTTGCCCAGGGCCCATCCAACCTGGCCTTGAACACCCCCAGGGACGGGGCATCCACCCCCTCTCTGGGCAGTCTGTTCCAGCCCCTCACCACTCTCTCTGGAAAAAACTTCCCCCTAAGATCTAATCTAACCCTTCCTTCCTTCAGCTTTAAACCATCCCCCTTGTCCTGCCATTGTCTATCCTTTTAACAAGCTGATTCCCCTCCTGTTTCTCTGCTCCCTTCAGGGACTGGAAGGCTGCAATGAGGTCCCCCCACAGCCTTCTCTTATTTCATAGCTGATCCTGCTGGGAGGTGGTTGAGTTGCCTTCCCTGGGTGTGTTCAAAAAAAGGGTAGATGAAGTACTTAGGGATATGGTTTAGTTTAGGATGGGAATGGTTGGACTCGATGATCTTCCAAGGTCTTTTCCAACCTTGTGATTCTGTGATTCTGTGATTCTGCTTTGAACAGGAAGTTGGACTTAAGACCCGCTTAAGAGGTCTGCTCCAAGCTGAATTATCTATGAACCTATTTTGAATATTAATAAATTGCTGGATGTTAATGTATTGGGTAATATCCCCTTTATTTTTACTTTTAATAATTCTTTAGGTTGGATATTAGAAAGAATTTCTTTACTGAGAGGGTGGTCAGGCACTGGAACAGGCTCCTCAGGGAAGTGGTCACAGCACTGAGCTTGACTGAGTTCAAGGAGTGCCTGGACAATGCACTTGGCTGGCCCTATGTGGAGCCAGGAGTTGGACCTGATGATCTATATGGGTCCCTTCCAACTCAGGTATTCTATGATTCTTTGTTCTGTTAGATAAAATGTATTGCAATAAGCAGTACTATCACTGGAATGTCGAGTGTGTAGGAGGTACTCAAGGCAGTGACCAAGATCATGCTGAGGGAGCTTTGAATAATTTTGCAAAGATAGGTATGCTATTTTCTGCAAAAAGAATAAAATAAGTTGTTCAAACTCTCTACCTTTCATTACTATTTTAAGAACTTAGATGTGTTTCATTTTCCCTGAAGACCTGAAACTGAAGTTTTGTTGCCTGTTTTATAGGCGTTTCACACTGTGAAAAATAGAAGTAAGAAAGCATGACTTTCTAGAAGTCATTCAAAAAGAATAGAATAAAACAGAAGACTGGCTCTTTTATAATCTAACATATATGCACAGATTTCAAATAAGGTGAATTGTTTTCCATTGTCTGCCCATTTAAGCTGCCTTTTCTCTTCTGCACATCTTTTCTCATTTGATCTCATTTTGTATTTTGGCACAGAGTTCAGAAGAAGGGAATGGCCTGAGGTTCTGATGTCAATACAGGCCAAGAAAATATTTTTTCAATAGTCTGAAGTTGAGTGGCTTCTCATGGGCAGAACATGAGTTCTTTTAAGAAAAAACCTTTTCAATCTGGTAGCTTCATTTCAAAGAATGGACTAATTTATTTTAAATTTATGTAAAATGTGAGAAGCAATTTTAAAAATAGAAATCACATTTCAAAACCAGTTCTGATATTGTCTACAAATCTAGTCCAGAAAGCATTATTGCTTTATTGATATCATCAAAGTTTGGTCCCATCACTTCAACTTGTCATCAATGTGACTCCATTGTGAAAAGCCAGAAATGGCCAACAAATGTCCTTTTGACATGTTTTCTGACAAATGGTCATTGGAACAGAACACCACTTGAAACTCAGATACTCTGTTTAGTGGTTGATCTCATCTAGACTGTTTACATGGTATTAGTCTTTAAAAAAAAGGGGGTTTTCCCTCACATTGTGTGAATTATCTTAAATAGATTGACATCTATTAACTTCCTGATTTAGCAGACTTTATTTTCAGATAATTTTCTTATAATAAAGTTGGTATAAGTGATATAGCTTATCCTTTCACTTTTTTCTCCCTTTTTAGACAATAATTCTCTGTTCTTTATAGCTCATGTATGTGTGCTAAGAGTTTTGCCTGTATGAGTCAGCAGGAATCTTTCTATTGATATTTCTGGGTTTTGGATCAGGCTTTGAGGTATATGAATCTTTCCTTAAGATTTAGACCTTTCAGCTCTGAAAACTAAATTTCTCCCTAGCATACTAAATATATACTTAGTGACAGAGAATCTTGTGATGAATCAATTTCAAGGGATTTGATTTGAAGATCTCAGATGAAGAATTGAGATTTTAACTGCTTAAATGAAACAGTATTTCAAAAAATTTAACTTTCATTAGTTCTTCAGTACAAGAAGAAAACTGTAAAGTACTTCAGTTTAGTTAAGGAACTCTCTATTAATGTAGTTAAGGAACTCTCTATTAATGTACTACAACTATTTATCGCAAATTTTACGTCACACATAACATCTTTGTCTCAAAATTGGAGAGACATGGATTTGGTGGATAAACCACTCAGTAGATAAGGAACTGGCTGAAAAGTCACACTGAAAAATTTGCAGTCAAGGGCTTGATGTCCAAGTGGAGATTAATGACAAGTGGCATTCCTCAAGGGTTTATACTGGGACTAGCACTATTTAATGTCTTTGTCAGAACATGAAGATTGGGATTGAGTGCGTGTTCAGCAAATTTGCTGGTGACAGTGACACCAACCTGTGTGGATGCAGTAGACCTACTTGAGGGAAGTGATGCCATCCAGAGGGACCTGGACAGACTTGAGAGCTGGGCCCATGAGAAATGAAGTTCAGTAAGGCCAAGTGCAAGGGCCTGCATAGGAGTCTGTGCAATCCCAAACACAACGCTAGGCTGGGTGAACAATGGATTGAGACCAGCCTTGGGAAGTAGGACTTAGGGATACTGGTGGATGACAAGCTCAACGTGACCCAGCAATGTGTGCTTGCAGCCCAGAAATCTAACTGTATCCTGGGCTGCATCAAAACCAGCATGACCAGCAGGTCACAGGAGGTGATTCTGCCTATATTCTCTGCAGTGTGTTCTAGTTGAAGGTGTCCCTGCCCAGGGCAACGGGATTGGCACTAGGGGATCTTTAAGGTCCCTTCCATGCCAAACCATTCTACAATTCTATGACT
This sequence comes from Porphyrio hochstetteri, assembly GCA_020800305.1. Taxonomy (NCBI): domain Eukaryota; kingdom Metazoa; phylum Chordata; class Aves; order Gruiformes; family Rallidae; genus Porphyrio; species Porphyrio hochstetteri. The sequence goes on from CM036908.1 coordinate 4,041,089, forward strand.
ATGAAATGGGCAAGTGTTGATTGACATACATTGTTTCTTTGACTCCCAGTAAAACATTTCTGTTGGTATAAAATACTTGTATTTGTTCCTATTGGATTTTGATTCCTGTTTTAATGAAAGGTTGGCTTAAGAAGGATGGAGGCCTAGAAGGGCCTGTGTCACTGAGTCTAGTCCTGTGCTAGTCCAGGGTACTCAGTAAGTAGATTTATGTGCAGGACACACAGCAAGAATATATTTGTGGAACTTTTCTATATGGCCTAAGACTTTAAAAATAACCTTTCGATTTATACCTTTGACTCTGCCCCAAGCCACAACTATTCCATGTGTCAGGAAGAAACCAGGGAGACATCACAGTTAGCATTTGTTGTGGCTTAGCCCCAGCCAGCAACTAAGTAGCACACTGCTGAATGCTGAGTGATGTTATTTTAAAGTCACACATAAGCAAGCAATCCTGTATCAAAACCTCCAAAATGTCCACCACATACTTAACTTCTGGCTCTTGAGCAAGTTCTTTGCTGTCACAGTTCCAACTGGGAAGAGTTTCAGAAAGTCACTTTTCCTTGGAACAAAGTAGTTTGGGCTTTCTAATGTCTTGTTAATAGGAAATGCCTAGTAGTCATGTTACAGGCGTGTTTATGTAGGAAGGATTTAGTGTGGTAGAGGAATTAATGAAAACTGCTTTTTATGTGTTAATAACTTGAAGCCATGCTTGCTCACAATTGTAGGCTTTTTGTTAGCACTTCTGATGTTTCAGTCTTACTTCCAGCCTGCTCACCATATCTATCTGTCCCTTTTCGTTCTCCTCTTTTATTTTAATTGGTCCTCAGCTGCTCCTTCATGCTGTCAGTTCGGAAACGTTCCCTCACCTTTCTTTGAGGCTGCTCTTTACGGACATTTTCAGCCTTACCACCTGAGCCTGACTGAACAACAACTAATTCATCTTCCCATGTAAGCTTTTTTGTAGGTTTTATTTTTGGGATCTTCAGTCATATTATGGAAAGGAAAATTACACCCTGGCTCTCCTTTTCATATTTAATAATACATTTCAAAAAGTGTTTTTTAGAGTGAAGGTAACATTTCAATTATGTTAAGCTTTAAGTGAAATAATGCTTACTAAACAATAGTACTCCTAATGAACCATATTGTATGGTCCTCCATATTTACTCAGTCTTAACCAGTAAATCTTACACTGATTTCAAAGTAAAATCTGTTTTTAAGAAATGAATTGGAGGGTGTTATGTGTTATCATTCTTGTTTTAAAATTGGGTAATTTTTTAAATTATCATACCAACGGATTAAACATCAATATTGATCATTTAAAATGTTGTGGTTTGTATGAACTCACTGCACTAATTTAGTAAAATCCATTTTTTTTCTCTTTACTTCAGAAGCAGTAATAACCTGTGTAGCTCTGCTTGCTAGCGAAACAGGTTTGGAACTCAAGATTTGTAAGAATCAGTATTTGGCTGTATTCCTGTAAAGAATCCTCAGAACCAAATGGGGGGGAAAAAAAACCCCACAACAAAAAAAACCCAAAACCACCAACAAACCAAACATAAGTGGTACCTTTTGGTAGCAAATCTCATAGAACAAATCAGGTTGTGGATAACCACAGAGGTAGAATTATCCATTCTCTTGAGAGGCTGATCATCCTGTAGGTCAAAGCAGAACATGTTAATGGTGAAATTTGGGAAGACTGCACTGTGTATTTCCTACCCCTGCTCTGTCAAAGGTCCAGGGGCTGGCTGATTAGCCACTTCCATAAGCAGTAAAACTGATGGATGCAATCAAAATATCACTGTACATGTAATACAAAGAATGGGAATGCCCTTTTCTCAGCCAGTGTGCATGGTGAGGTAAACAATTTAAATACAAGTCCTGTAGTGATTACAAAAATAAAGTTTAAAAGTTTCTGTAAAGGCAATGTTTTCTATAGTGTTGTTTAAAGCAAAAACATACTAAAATTCTAACTAAAACCATGTAGAAAAGCACTAAAAAAATGTTTTTGGTGCCTAAACCCACATATTAGCTCAGGTCTGACAGAAGTCAGTGGGGCTGGGGGTAAAATGGTTTCACCTCGGTGGAGAATGTTTGGTTTTGGTCTTATAATTCCAGAGCAGAGTTTCTAGGTGTTCGTTAAGAATAGTGGGGAAAACAGGTGCCAGAAGATGGGTTTGTGTGACATGTTGCTTTTGAGGAGGCTGCTGCAGCGATGCTGTTGCTAACAGATGCCCATGGCATTGCTGGGGCAAGGAGCAAGCCACTGGAGGTGGGACTGTCCTCAGCTAACTATGCCACCAAAGAAACCCACTGCATAGAGTTACTGCCCCTACCTGGAAATAGCAAAATAAAGGAGTCTGAAGTGAGGTACTTCAGTGTAAATACTGTCAGTGATAGTATTAAATCCCAACATGTTCCAGGGTTGAAGCATTGGTGTTAACCTGTGGGAAGGGAGATGCCTCAGCTTGAGTGTCATGGGTGAGGGGTGTGGAGATGAGTATGTAGGCAAGATCTGAGGCAAACGCATAGTCAGTGTTACCACCCCTTAGCAAGGACAAGTCTTTAATTGAGGTGCTGAAAATCTGGGAAATTTGAGTGATGTTGTTGGAAGTTTGAAGAAGTCTCTGAGTTAGGTCAGAAAGTGTTCAGAGATGAAAAAGTGAAGTGCTGTTGATGGGCTGTTTCCTCCTTCAAATGTGCTCATACACCCTGTAGCATCATCAGGAAATAGATGTTAATTTCAGCTCTTTTTTATAGAGGTGGTTTTTTTTTTTAACTAAGTGTTTTGGTGTGACTTACATAATTCTGCTCTTATTTCTATGATGAAGGGTATCCTGAAGTTCCCAGGGGCATGGTCCCTTTTATACTCTCCTGGTCCTTTTTATAGATACCCAGTGTGCCTTCAGTCTCAACTTTTAGCCAAGGATCAGTTGCAAGGATTAAAGATCAGTGAAGATATTTCAGCTACTTCTGAGAAAGAAAGTGTGATATAAAATAGGGGCTTGGGACCTAGCACAGAAAGAGGATTTTTAATATATATTTTTTTTTAGAGGAGATGTACAAAATACACAAAATCAAAGAAAAAAATACTTGTTAAACACATCCATTTAATTTTTTTTTTTTTTTTAATTCAAGTTTGATCTAGTATGACAATATTCCTCTTAAAGCCACCAAGCTGATGCACAAAATCCTGTCAGCACCCAAGAGACTTCCCTGGCTTGTGTAAAGCTGAACCCTTCCTTCACTACATTTTTGCTTTCCTGTCGGGTGATTTGGAATTAACTAGACACCTATAACTATTAGTTTAAAAATCTATTTCTTTCTACTTCCCTTCACTTTCTTTTTATTGGATTCAATGATTTACTGTATGTTTTCCTTCTGCAAAGAAACACACTATTACTCAAAAACTGGTGTTTCTTCAACAGTCTTATTCTCCTCGATACCGTATCCATTGATAGCTTCTCTGAATCTTTAGTGGTTTTCAGAAAGAATGCTTTGTGAGACTAAATGTCAGTGGTTTCCCCAAGAGATCACAACAGTGAACTCCATATATTCCCCAAGAATTTAGATCGTGGTTGCTGATAGAAAAGAGACTGCAAAAATAAAACCAATTTAATAAATCCCTTTTAATGAACGTGTGTGGCTTGGAATGATCTCATTTTTCCTTAATGACAAAAGTAGTTTGAGTCTAACAAAAAATTGAAAAGATGGTAATTGCTATTAAAGTTAAAATTTTCAGAATAAATATTTTTATATGATAGCATTTAAAGTCAGTTTGGACAAAAATATTTACTTTGTAAAATTAAAATGATCACGTTGAGCATTCTTACTTACATGCTCTGATTTTTTCATTTTGCTGCTGATTTTGGAATTAATTTGTATAAGAAATAGTGCCTTGTCCCACCCCAAAAATTCTGAATTGCTTTCTTCAAGCAAGCAATCAAGGAAGATAAAAATCCTTTGAACTGTTCCAAGACATCTTTTCTGTGTTTGCTGTGTGTATCTTTCTGTTGACAATGTGGCAACCGTGTAATAAATTTGATGGTCGTGAATATTTGTTTTACTCATCTGCACTAAAATCCCTAATTTATTTGTAATGATCTTTCCTCACAAATATGCCACTGAAATGCCATAAAAATATTTTCTCTCTTTTGAATGAATTTACCTTGTAAGACAATACAGCTCATTTAGCTTTCTGTTGTATTGGTGTGTCTCTGGAGTGGAAAAGTGACCTTCTGGCAAAAGGATTTTAAATCAATCAAGTGTTTGCTAGTTAGAATGATAAAGCTGTGCACCTTTGAATCATTGGTTAATGAATTGTAATATTTCAACAATAATTATGTCGTGGCACCTAGTGTTATTTAGACAAGTAATTAGATAAATACTTGAGAATAATGAAGTTATCTGTTATATCCACAAACAGGTGCATGCTGTATTTCAATATCTGTTACGTTCTCCATAGGTCATTTGAATTTAGGTATCTGTGGCCTTGATAGGATTTATTGCAGGCAATCTACCATAGGTCTTACAGGTGAAGTACTAATGTCAGGATGAGATGGGTGGAGCACAAGTTGAACAGCATGTAAAAGAGGAGTTTTGTGGGTAACTGGAGAGAGGACAGTCTAGGTCAATGAATGAGGTGAATGTATTTCCACCACATAGCAGATTTTTTCTGCCTGTCTTCAGAAGTAACTGTAGGTTAGCAAATCCTATGTAATTCCAGTTTAAACAGTACTCAACTTTATTAATTTCCTTCTGACTGATCTGAACACACAACAGGTGAGTTTTCCATGGATTTTAATTCACTGCTATGCTGCTGATGTATTATCTGCCTCCTTTGTTTGGGATTGTTGTTTCTTTGTCTACTAACTTTTGTGGAGCTTTCACTAAGCTGTCAAAGGCTTTTAGGTTTTTTTGTTTTAGTTCTTTTAAAGACTTTTTCCCCTCATTAGTTTTTTGGGTGGTTTTTTTGTTTGTGGTAGTTTGTGATTATTTTTTCCCTCTTTCAGCTTTTACAGCTCTTCATGCAACACTTTAAGTAATTGCCCTACTCTATTTAATTGGAATGACAAACAGTAGAAAGTTAATTAACAACAAAAAAAAAAGTTCACTGCAGGGCAAGCCACCAGAATGGTAAAGAAGTCATGATTTACAGTATTTGCACAACTTTCTTTATAAGGCAATTGTTCTTCATTATAATAACGCCAGGAGAGCAAATAGGAAAAAAAAAAATGTGTTGCATTAGCAAACAATTAATGAGCATTTGTAGCTGAACGGAACCCACTTTTATGTATTATTTCATTAAAAGTTTACAGGATCCATGAGACTAGAGAATAAATAAAGGTAATGATTTCAAGGTAATGGTCTCCTAGGGGGCATGAATATTGAACAAATGTGTTAGTCTTGCCTACTTACCTAAGCCTTAAAACCAGAGGCATTTTATACCTTAATTTTTCTACTCACTCTTTCATTAAAAGATCAAAGCGTGCTATTAGATAAAAGACAAACTGGCACAGGTATTTCAAAATTATTATTAGAGCTCCATTCTCTATTGTACCTTAACAAGAGCTCCCTTTTTATGTTAAATCCCCCACAATTTAAATCCCTTTTTTCCATCATGAAGGCTAGCTCTTTGTGTCCTTGCAGGAAGTAGCAAGTCTTTTGTAGCAGTTGATAATTTTTGGAAGAGTGATCAGTGTTTCCTTGGCTGTACACCAACCTGCACTCTTTATTTTAGACTTCCATCAGAGTTGCACCACAACCTCAGTGCTTGCATGCCCACTTACGTGCTGGAAAGGCTTTTGGCCATCTTCATCATAGCTTCACATATTTGGAGAAGGACCTGGGGTTCCTGGTGGGTGACAGACTGGCTATGAGCCAGCAGTGTGCCCTGGGGGCTAAGAGAGACAATGGGATCCTGGGGGCATCAGGAGGAGTGTGGCCAGCAGGTCACAGGAGGGGATCCTCCCCCTCTACTCTGCCCTGGTCAGGCCCCACCTGGAGTGTTGTGTCCAGTTCTGGGCTCCCTGGGATCAAACAGCCAGGGATCTCCTGGAGAGAGTCCAGAGGAGGCTGCAAAGATGCTGAAGGGCCTGGAGCATCTCCCCTGTGAGGAAAGGCTGAGTGAGCTGGGGCTGTTCAGCCTGGAGAGAAGAAGACTAAGGGGGGACCTGATTAATGTTTATCAATATCTGAAGGATGGGATGCAGGGGGAATTGGCCAGCCCCTTTTCAGTGTCTGTGGGGACAGGACAAGGGGCAATGGCTGCAAGTTGGAGCACAGGAAGTTCCACACCAACATGGGGAAGAACTTTTCCCCAGTGAGGGTGAGGGAGCCCTGGGACAGGCTGCCCAGGGGGTGTGGAGTCTCCATCTCTGGAGAGATTCCAGCCCCGTCTGGACGCCGCCCTGTGCAATATGAGCTGGGGAGCTGCTTTGGCAGGGGGTTGGACCCCATGAGCTCTGGAGGTCCCTTCAAACCCCTGTGATTCTGTGATTCTATGATGTTTGTATGCAGACTTCTTCATTTCAGCTGCCACACAGGTTTGATAATGATTTCAATACAATACAGCTGTCTTGGTTCCTTATGTCATGAAAATGTCACATAACTGCTGCCTGCAAGGACAGTTGCAGTTTACATAAAGAAACATATGTATGATGATCTTAGGAATTTCAAGGTGTTCCTTGAATCCAATGGTGTAGATATATACAGAAACAGACGCTGATACTCATTTTCTTATTGTGTCCTTTGATTTCTGCTCACCTGCCAATATTCATCTGTTGGTTTGTGTCTCATGTAGATTTGTAAGCGTTTTGGGAACAAAAGTGCCTCAGTTTTGTGTTGCTACTGGGCCTAGCAAAAAGGAGTGCTGGTCCTTGGCTGAGAGCTTCTTGGAAACCAGAAATACACATAAATAATTGTCAGATTTCTAGTAAAACTCTACAAATCCCATTATTGCTGTTGCTTTAGCATTCCCATTTTTAAGTATATCCCACATGGTCTAAGAATTATTTTTTACCTAGGCTATAAACTGCTCCTTGCCTTATTAAATAGCTCTAGAATTTGATAAACATTGTTTTGAGAGTGTGTGTGGTTCAAACAGGGGACTTGGAACATATGAGTGCTATTTGTGGCCTTACCACACAGATTAGATATCTTGCACTTCTGTGAAATGGACTCAGTAACATTTACTGGATTATTGAATAGAGGCTTGCTAAGCAAAGAAACTTCTAGTCTGACTAGTCATCAGAAACATTTTAAAGCATGGAAAGGACTGTTATGGTATAATTTTTTGTTCCTTTTATTCTATAATTTTAGTGGTTAGGTTTTTTTTGGCTGTAGGCTGTCCACATCAATCCTTTTCAGTTAGAATGCATGCCTCACCTCTCTTAAACTGTTTTTTCTTGGTGAATTATTCTAAGGGTAGTGCAGGTACCTGCTCTGGCAATGCTCTCATTCATTGTGCTCTTGGGATGGAACAGCAGACATACCATTTGTAATGGATCAGAGGAAGCATCCCTCAATTAATAAAAATAAGAGAATTGCATAGCAGACTGTGAATCCACAGCAGTGGTGAGTACCAGGTTGCAGAACATATCCCTAATGGCTGTTGTAACCGTGTAGCTGAATGTGTGATTGAGATGACCTGGTTAATTGAATTCAATTAATCATCCTAACATGTTTTCTTCGGAACACAGAAATTCCCTGATAACTAATGCTGACCTCCAGCATGTAGGGTAACAGGCTGCAGAGCCTGTAATTTGTAAATAGAGGTGGTGGTGGGGTGGTGTAATGGTGAGAGACAGTGAGGCATGTGTGTGGCTGAAGCAGACTCTGTGGTCTTGAAAGTAGTGTGTGCAATGCCTGTCTAGGGGCAGCATTGAACCTCATTAGGTTCCCCCGGGCCCATCTCTCCAGCCTGTCAAGATCCCTCTGGATGGCTTCCTTTCCTTCTAGGGTGTTGACCACACCACTCAGCTTGGTGTCATCCGCAAACTTGCTGAGGGTGCACTCAATCCCATCATCGATGTCACTTGTAAAGATGTTAAAGAGAACCGGTCCCAAGACAGACCCCTGGGGGACACCGCTTGTCACCGGCCTCCACCTGGACATAGACCCATTGACCACCACCCTTTGGCTACGGTCTGTTAACCAGTTTCTTATCCACTGGATGCTCCACCCATCAAATCCACATCTTTCCAATTTAGAGATAAGGATGTGGTGGGGGACTGTGTCAAAGGCCTTGCACAAGTCCAGGTAGATGACATCGGTTGCCTTCCCTTTATCTCCTGATGCTGTCACTCCATCATAGAAGGTCACCAGATTGGTGAGGCACGACCTTCCCTTGGTGAAGCCGTGCTGGCTGTCCCGGATCACATGCTCTTCCCTCATGTGCTCCAACATGTCATCCAGGAGGATCTGTTCCATGATCTTCCCAGGCACAGAGGTGAGGCTCACCGGCCTGTAATTCCCTGGGTCTTCCTTGCTCACTTTCTTATCAATGGGAGTGATGTGACCTTTTTTCCAGTCCCCAGGGACCTCTCCTGACAGCCACGACCTTTCAAATATGATGGAGAGCATCTTGGCAACCCCATGAGCCAGCTCTGGTAAGTCCCAGAACTTTGTACTGCCCTCATCTTAGAAGTTCTTTACCCCCAGATTTACTAACGTGTAAATGATTACACAATCCAGTGGAATATCAGACCTGTTTCTTCTGGAGCAGAATGCTGATTGCTTTTTTGTGGTGTGTAGAATTTTGGCAGATAGAAATGCAAGTAAATACTTTAAGATTTTGTCATTCACATACCAAATGTCTTAATTCTTACTCATATATATCCATGCAGATTCCCTTGGAATTTAATTACAAAATTATTGAGAAAAGTCAAGGAAACTTTCATTAATTTAAGGAGCTGCTTTGTCTCTCTGGACCTGGCTAGTTAAGTGTGTGTGGAATTTGATAGCACTGAGACATCAGTCATGCTGGAACACTTGTTCATTTCTATAACCTTTGCTGTGTAACAACTAAAAATCTTCTGCACATTTATGAAGGTTTTGTATATATCTTTATTTTTCGTTATTCAAGCAAATTAGATGCAATTTTACAGAATTTGTTTATAAACAAAATCATTATAGGCAATTATTATAGTGAAGGGTTTAAAATGTCCAGTACCAGACAGTAAAGTACAGCTATTATCTTCTCTCAGGTTGATGGAGTTCTTTTTTTTTTGTACAAAGTATTCAAGACCCCCCAAACTGCAAAAAACAAAAGCAGTTAAATTTATCAGTAGTGTGGCCTGGTAGCTGATATTTCTTTTATGAGTTAGAGAAACGGGCCTGAAAGTCTCATTCAAAGAAGAATAACTCTGGGACTCCCCATTTGGGCATCACTGACCATGAGAATGTGGCTGAAACAGGCAGAGCGAGTTGTTTTCCTTGTTTAGAAAGTGCTGACTCCCTACTCTGTGGGTTCATGTTAAATTTAATTACAAAAAGGATGTATTTGTCTCTAAAGGCAAATACAATCAGTGTTTAATGGGACAGCCTCTACTAGGTGCCTACAGTGCTCGTATTTTGTGTTGGTATTTTGCATGAATATTTATCACTATCTTCATGTTGGAAAGGGATGTGAAGCAGAACATTTTTTCCTGGTAGTCAGTTAATTCTGAGAGACTCACAAGTAACAGTCACTTTCACTTTATTTCCCTCTGTCTCATAGTACTGATTTAAGAGCTGGCACTTAATTCATGGGTTTCATGAAGGATGAATTTTAAATGACTGGGGAAGTTTGAACAATGGATGTGAAATGTCTGGGCAATCCTTTGAATACTCAGGAAGGAGATGGAAGGTTAATTCAAACTCAAGCCAAACTTCTCCTGGGTGGACTAAAATCAAGCTTGGAGGCTTTGTGCAAGTCTGGATTGCTACATCTGAAGCAAGTCAGAGCCCTCAGGAGATAAGCATAAAAGGAAACAGTGGGGATGAACTTCTCAGAACCACTTAACAAAAGACCTTTAGTATTATTTTGAATTAAGGAAATAACCTTACACAAATTGGTTCATTTTATATAAAGCTGGTTTACACTTTTTTTAAGCTTAACAGTTGGATTAATTTAAAATTACACTGCTTTCCCCAGTCTCTGGCACATCTAGACTCGTATTCAAAGATGATGGATGGACGAATTTATTTATTTTTTAAATATATTCAGAAGACCTGTAGACTCATGCTGTTCATCTGAAATGTCAGAATTTTGCCAAAATAGCATTTTAAACCTAAAGAGTTCTGGAGTTTTTTATTTGGGGATAGGAGGCAATGTTTCTTTGCAAAATTGTCCATCTGATTATTTTTCCCAACTGGCTGTATGAGTAGCTTGTTATCTGGAGGAAAGAGTAATGGGATTGGAAAGGCATGGACGTGGTTAAGTATCTTTCTAAAACTGAAATCCCCTGACACTTCCTGATGAGGCATGTGATAGGATAAAGTAAATTAAAACAGAGACCAACTTGGACAAATGTCTGACAGGCATCATCTTGTGGCTCTTCTTAATGAGGAGTGGCACTTCTTTCCTGTCTTATATGCAATTCATCAGGGCAAACAGGTCCACAGATCTTTGCAGTAACATACAGAAAATGTCTAACCCCAAAGACTGTGTCAATTCAAATAGCACTTGTACAAGCAAAGTGACAATCTATTGTAGTCCTTTAGAGAGTTCATTTCTGGTGTCAGTTATAGCATCATAACATGCATTGTACTGTTCTACTTAGGCAGTGAATTGCTGATGTGTATAATGATGCACCTGTTAGTCAAGAAATCCCACAGAAGCCAAACAGTGCTATGAAATTGACATACTCATGCACAGCCAGAGCTGTCAGGATGTTTCCTCTGCATTATGCAATATTTTCTGCTTTATGGCCATTAAAGGCAATAATAAAACAGCTGTTGCTGAGTGGTATGTTGTCAAATATCAGTGAAAAGCATTGAGATGGCAGCAATGTGATGCACAGTGCAATAGCTAAGCATGGGTCAGTGTTTTTATTATCAGCCCTGTGGGTTTTTTCCTGTGTCTATATGTCTTTGCCCTAGGCAGGAACTTGCCAAACAGCAGATAAGCCCTGAAGCTACGACCAACTTTTGCACTTGTGAAATTTCCAATAAAACCAACTGTATAACTTCATTTAGTTTCTGGAAATAAAATTTTGTGACAGACTGACGATGAACCTTGCAACTTTGTGGATCTACCACTGGTTCTGACAAGTCTCCTGACTTTGTCTTTCTGTTTAAATAGACTTCCTTTATTACAAGGCAGAAGTGGTGAAGGGAGAGGCTGGAAAGACATTTGGTATAACTTCAGTTTCAACATCATAATGTATTTATTTAACATGTATTTGATGCATTTGGATCACACCTTTAGTGGGGAACCAAGGAATGCTCTGAATACTAAGGAGCCATGGAGCCATGGCCCACATTCCTGTAGCATTTTCCCTGGCCACCTGAGTTTGAGATGAGGTTCTAAGGATTATGCCAACTTTATGGCTCTGTTTGGGAGGATTTTTACTAAAAGAAGAGGGGATAGATGACCATCTGAGTACCATTCACTGCATGAGTCCCTGTATCACAGAATGTGTGCTTCAAGCTTTGGAGGTGTGAAATTTTGATCTCCATAGGTGGCCCAAGCACACTCCTATGCAGAATAAATTTCAGTAGGAATTATCATGACCTTGAATTTATTCTACAGGGCCATGCAGTGTTTATCACTATCATAATTTGAGGATCACGAATCTTACTGTAATGTAACAGAGATAGAAAAATGTTACTTATTTGTATGTCTAGTGGTAGTTGACAGTATTTGTGTCCAGTTCTGGGCTCTCCAGTTCAAAAAAGACAAGGAACCACTGGAGGCAGTCCAGTGAAAGACTATGAAGATGATCGGGGAATAGAGCATCTCTCTTATGAGGAAAGGTTGAGAGAACTGGGTCTCTTTAGCCTGGAGAAGATAAATCTGAGAGGAGATCTCATCAACCCTTATAAATATCTAAAGGGTAGATGTCAAAAGAATAGGGTCATCTTTTCAGGGAGGCTCAGTGGCAGGACAAGGGGCAACAGACACAAATTTGAACACAGAAATTACATCTGAATATGAAGAAAAGCTTTGTTACTCTGGGGGTGGCAAAGCATTGGGACAGGCTGCCCAGAGAGGTTGTGGAGCCTCCTTCTCTGGAGATATTCCAAACCCATCTGATCCTGTGCGACATGCTCTAGGTGAACTTGCTTTATGAGACAGGTTGGACTAGACAGTCTGCATTCTGTGATGTTTTTCATGCAGCAAACACACATGAAAACTACTGCCCTTCAGAAAGGCCTCAGTACTTTCTCCTGCTGTTACAGATATGTCATACAGATACATAGTCCATTACAAAAGACTGATGAGCATCAATAATTGCACCCAATGATGCCAGGTTCCTCTTCAGTGCTGTGGAACAGGACCATGTCTCTGTTTAGATCATCCGTCAGCATCCTGGCTGGTTTAATTATCACTGTTTAAGATAAAGAGCAGGTTGTTTATAACTGGAAAGAGAGCAGAGAACAGACATGAACAAATTATTAAGTACTTTTTGATATTAATTTGATTTTCACTTGTTTGAAAAGAATACACTAGACAGGAAAGGACTGAGCTAATTCTTAGGTATCAAAGCCCATTGCAGAGATTTTTTCTAGCTAAACAAAACCAGGGCTGTTACCATAACTGTTTCAGTTATGATTCAGATTAGAAAAATAAGGTCTTTGAAATTCACAAGAATATGACTATGAGAGACACCAGAATGGCATGATCTTTGAATGCAATTCATCAACAAAAGTTGTCAGCTTGCTTACTGAAAATGGGCAACTTCACCCTTGTTCAGAAGCGAAATTTATTTTTTTCCAAAAGCAAACTTTCCCCTATTTGTCAGGGGGTAATTTGCATCTGTTTTCCATAGTTTGTGCACACAGCATTCCCCTAACCTTGATGATTTATCATTTGTGTTCTTGGATGCAGGTAGATAACGTTTTGGGCGCTAGTGAAGCCAGAGACTCTTTGTGTACCCAAGTGGTTTAAAGCTCTAGAACAAGAGAGGAGAGTCACAAAGCATTACCTCAGGTAAGAGTTCTCAGAAGTGTGTGTCTTACAATAACTGCAAGCCAAAATTGCTCACAACTCTAAGTTAGACTAAGATCTTTTTCTTCAGTTTCTAACTTTCCCTAACTCCTATTTCCCTTCTCTCCACCCCTGCATGGGAATTATCTATATGAGAACAGCATTTGTGAGAAAATTTCCGTAGCTAATTTTGTATCAAAGCTGCAATGTACTCTGTAAATTGGTTTTACAGTCTTTGTAACACCACTGGCTACTCAGCGTGAGGGTATTTGCATTTCTGATGAAAGAAAATAATACAGCTAGAAAGATACTTGCTGGTAGGAACAGCATGGCTCCTGTGTGTCATGAGTATTAGAAACCTCGAATCTCATCTTGGCTTTCTTGGTGTGTCTAAAGTGGATATAACCTAAATTCTTACTTCAGTTATTCAGTTATTATTATGTGCATTTTAAATACATCCATTGCTATGAATACTAAATAAATAGATGACAGAGAACAATTTCTTATTCCACAAAGTGAAGTTTTTCCTTTCTTTGCTTCCAAATGACTTCATTTGATTTAAACTGCTATTTAAGAGGAAACTCATCTAAATCTTACATTTCAGTCCACGTCTCAAGACAATTATGACATTTTCTTTAATCCAATTTATTTTCATTAATTCAGTTAATTTAAATTTATTCATATTATTTGAAATGCAGACAGTATTATGGGATCTGCAGCCATGATTCCCATCTTGAGATCTGACAGTCTAAAATATTCTGTATATGAACTTAAAACAGCTTCTTTTTTTTTCCCTATGATACCACTACTTGAAAAGACTGGATCACTGTGCATCCTGGTCTTGCTGTCTAGTGATTGAGACATTCAGTTTGAACAAAGAAGAGATGACTGGATGACTGGCACGCTGTCATGGATGGCTTTAGGAAAGACAGGCTAGGGAGGAGAGGTGGAGGAGTCGCTATTTATATGAGAGGGATCTGAACAGACTGGACCGATGGGCTGAGACCAATGGGATGAAGTTTAACAAGGCCAAGTGTAGAGTGCTGCACATGGGACATAACAACCCCAGGCAGCGCTACAGGCTGGGGGAGACTGGCTGGAGAGCTGTCAGGCAGAGAAGGACCTGGGGGTGTTGGGTGACTGCAGACTGAATATGAGCCAGCAGTGTGCTCAGGTGGCCAAGAAGGCCAATGGCATCTTGGCTTGTATCAAAAACAGTGTGGCCAGTAGGTCTGGGGAAGTGATTGTGCCCCTGTACTCAGCATTGGTGAGGCCACACCTTGAGTGCTGGGTCCAGTTCTGGGCTGCTCACCACAAGAAGGACATGGAGGTCCTGGAGCGAGTCCAGAGAAGGGCAACCAGGCTGGGGAAGGGGCTGGAGGGCAAATCCTCTGAGGAGCGGCTGAGGGAGCTGGGAGTGTTCAGCCTGGAGAAGAGGAGGCTGAGGGGAGACCTTCTCACCACCAACTACCTGAAGGGAGGTTATAGAGAGGTAGGTGATGGTCTCTTCAGCCAGGTGACAGGAGATGGGACAAGGGGAAATGGCAAGAAGCTGTGCCAGGGCAGGGGCAGATTGGACATTAGAAACAAATTTGTTACTGAAAGAGTTGTCAGGGCCTGGCACAGGCTGCCCAGGGAGGGGCTGAGTCACCTTCCCTGGGTGTGTTCAAAAAAAGGGTAGATGAGGTACTTAGGGATACGGTTTAGTTTAGGATGAGAATGGTTGGACTTGATGATCTTCAAAGGTCTTTTCCAACCCTGTGATTCTGTGAACATAGTCTCTTTAATGTGGAGCCTGTATACTTATGAGTTTGTTAGCAAGCTAGGGTATAGTTATTAGAAGCAATAAAAGGGGATATATTCATCAAGGCCTACATTTTCAAAAAGGCCCTAAATTTACTGTTTGGCCTACAGTAGGAAAATAGGCTTTACATTTGGGCTTAAACCATCTTTTTTAAAACTAGTATTTCAAGATAATTTTCTCATTAAATCACACTTGTTTTTTTCCTATAGGTTGTTGATGCAGAAAATTGTTTATCAGAACTTGTTAGATACTTGTTACTTTTTCATATTTCAGAAGAAAAGAGCAAAGCTTTTTGAAAGTACCTGAGCTCAAAGTGTTGCACTAGTGTGTGGGGCAGGAAATTGTTATGAATAACACCCTGAGTAAAAGATAGATTTGACTGGTGAGTCCTTTTATAGGCATAGGACACTAGAAAACATGTAGGAATTCCCTTTTCTAAGAAGTGATGAGTAATTTGTTTCTTTTATATTTAAGGGTTATCTCTTTTAGTCCTGAGATTTAAAATGGAGTTTTTAAACCTGTGTATGTTTGAATACTTCAGCTTTTTAGCCTTCATGGCATCTTGTGGCAATGAATTTCATAAGATAATTAGATGCTGTTTATGAAAGTATCTTGATGTTTTTGTGTGGTTTTCTGTTTCTGCTTCAGTTTCATTGGATGATTCCTTTTTGTATGAAGGCTAAATGGAATCTTTTATTTGCATTATTTACCATTACTTCTAAAGTTTCCATCTTATAATTTTAAGGTGTCCTTTCTCATGGCTTCTTTCAACTAAATTGGTAACAGAATGTCTTACAACACTATTGAATAGGTCAAGGCCTTGAAATAACATAATTTCTGGTAAACCTGTACAGTTGTACACTTACAAAAACATGAATTTAAAATAGATGGCTCACATTCCTCAGGAGATGAATCTATTTTGTCACTTTACAATTTACCATGGAAATCTCTATCTTTTCTTTTTTCCCCCCATAGAAATGAAAATTACAATTGTTGCACTCAGCAGTCAGGTAAAAAAACCCCACATAGTCATTTGCTCACTCCCTCTCCAACCCCCCAGTGTGATGGAGGAGAAAATTGAAAAAAATAAAACTCTTGGGTTGAGATAAAAACAGTCAAACAGAACAGAAAAGGAAGATGATGGTGAATAAGATCATAATACTAAAAAGAATGTACAAAACAAGTGATGCACATAACAATTTCTCCCCACCCTCTGACTGATGCCCAGCTAGTTCCTGAGCCATGGTGCTCCCTGGCCAACTCTCCTGAGTCATGTGGTATGGAATATCCTTTTGGCCAGTTGGGGTCAACTGTCCTGTCTGTGTCCCCTTCTATCTTCTTGTGCACCTTCTGTAGAAGGTTCACACATCCTCACTGGCAGGGTCTTGGAACTTGAAAAATCCTTAACTGAATTGTAATCACTGCTTAGCAACAGCTAAAAAATCAATGTATTTTCAACATTATTTTCATATTAAGTCCAACACACAGACCTATACCAGCTACTAGGAAGCAAATTAATCTAACCCAGCCAAAACCAGGACAATAATAACCTCAAGAATGCCATTTTGATTATTATTCTAACATCACATTCACTGATTTTTCAGTGAACCGTTTATTAAAGATACAGCAAAAAAGGCTAATTCACCTGACTGTCAAAAACTAAAAATAAAATAAAAAAAATCAATATTTACTAAGGAACAGAGTGGGGAAGCACAACAGGAGTTCTAGTATACTTCAGAAAACCTGCTGATAACCAGACATGTGCTGTGTTATGATTTGTAAAGTTAGCTGAGATGATTGGTGAAGCTGAGAAGCCACCGTGGTGAGCTGCTCTCAGGAACTGCATGTCATGTCTCAGCTGTATACCACACAGGTTGAATTCAGATTTGATGTTTCAGGGCAAGTATTAGATAAGCATAATTTCATCAATTGCTTTGAACGTGCTCTAAAATAGGGAAAGGGTGCTTAAATTCCTGGGAAAAGAAATTCAGCTCAACTATATTTTACTTGACGAAGTGGTCAGTTATATATAATGGTGAATCCTGTCCTCTTCCATCTCCAATAGAGCCGAAGTACTCCCTGGAAACATGAGTTAAGATTTGTTTAAATACTTGGTGTTGGCTCCTAAATGAGTTGCCAGTGGAGGCTAAGCTGGTTCAATGGTTAGAAAGGGTTGGGGTTTTTTTGGAATTTTGAGTTAGAACATATATATATATATATATATTAGACTGCCTTTTCTGGTTACCTCAATTTTAGATTTTGGAAACTTCATGTGATAATCTAACATTTTCCAGGTCTAATCTCTGCTTGAAGAGGAATGGGTACAATTTACTAATTAGGGGAAATTGCTAGCAAGCAAAAAACCTAAAGTCTTCTCCTAAGATGTTATTTGGGAAAACAGTTTTGAACTTCTTGAACTTAAGATTTGTTTGGTCCTCTCTGACCCAGGTTCTGTATCTCTCTGATAAAGTGAAATTTACCTTTCATAAGCATGTTTTGCAGTATTTGGTGCAGAGGGTCACCTCCTTCTATGACAGAGAAATCGTGTTCTACTTTTGCTTTCACCCCAATCACTTGTAAAGGGATGAAGTGCCGAATGCAACCTCCTTTCTGACAGCCTTTAATTAGCTGTGAAACCATCATCTCACAGAGTGAGCTTCCTTTGCCCTTAGGTGTTTGCTTCCTTTTACTCTGAAATACCTCTGGCAAGACATGTCCCTTTCAATAGTTTCTGTTCTGAACTGATTCTCTCAAAATGCCTGAAAACATTGGTTTTCTTATCCTCCCAGCTTGATATTACCTTTATATTCCTTTTCATCCTACAGTGAAATTCGTTATTGAATAAACTGTTTTCTGAATTGGTAGATACTGTTCAATTTGACATACTGTTTTCACTGAGAATTAAACTCTCTCTTGGAAATGTAGTGAATTCTAGGAATAAAAAGGGGAAAAGTAAATAAAATAGTGAGTAGTTTAACTGTTTTATATGACTTGTCAATTTATACTCCCCACATACCATAACAACAGGTCAGCAACAACTGAGCTGATGCCAGCAATGTGGGCAGAAAGCAAACCTGAACGTTCTTTGAACCCTGCAGTGTAGACCTAACTTCAGAGGCTGGGACAACATCCAGCCTTCCAGTGTCCACCAGCTAGAAGCTATAAGAACTGCAAGATAAGGAGATTACAAAAAAAAGGCTGCCTAGAAAAGCTGTAGTACTCTACTTTTAGGGTAGGATACAAGCATGGTGAAATATAGAGGCACAAAGAAAGGCCTAAATCAGTTGAAAGTATCACTGTGCCTGGTAAATGGTATCTCATCCTGGCTACTTGAAATAGATAGATAGATGGACCACGCTTTATGGCAAGAAATATGGTTTCAGCCTAGGGAAGCGCTGCCCACTCACACAGTTAGTATTTGCAGCTGTAACAGGATTACTTACACTTTGGCAGGCTGCAGCCTGTGAGCTGGTGCTGAAAAGAAAGTTTAAAAGATGAAACTGTCCCACTGCTTACTGAGGAATCAGAAGGCTCCTTCTCAGTTGAAGCAAGATGAATTATATCCTTGCTCCTGTGTAACAAAAAGTGGTGAAGTCTAAAATGAAAGCAGAAAAATGGACCCTAAACCAGGTTTTGCTGTTCCATCTGTAGTCATTTAGCACCTTTGGAAATAAATTTTCTGACCATAAAACATACACACATTAGAACTCAATCAAATAAGAGATATAGTGAAATGAAGAGGAATATCAGCTCTTTATAAGAGCAACAACATACCATTGCAGAAAGCATATAAACCATAAAAGTATGGAGGCTGTTAATCCATGTGGAGACATTTATTTTTTTTAAATGCTACAAAGAATCATATCTTATTTTTTAAATGTCTTGTTAGGTATTTAAATGGGGTGTTGGTTGACTGCAGACTGAATATGAGCCAGCAGTGTGCTCAGGTGGCCAAGAAGGCCAATGGCATCTTGGCTTGTATCAAAAACAGTGTGGCCAGTAGGTCTGGGGAGGTGATTGTGCCCCTGTACTCAGCATTGGTGAGGCCACACCTCGAGTGCTGGGTCCAGTTCTGGGCTCCTCACCACAAGAAGGACATGGAGGTCCTGGAGCAAGTCCTGAGAAGGGCAACCAGGCTGGGGAAGGGGCTGGAGGGCAAATCCTCTGAGGAGCGGCTGAGGGAGCTGGGGCTGTTTAGCCTGGAGAAGAGGAGGCTGAGGGGAGACCTTATCCCCACCTACAACTACCTGAAGGGAGGTTATAGAGAGGTAGGTGATGGTCTCTTCAGCCAGGTGACAGGTGATAGGACAAGGGGGAATGGCAAGAAGCTGTGCCAGGGCAGGGTCAGATTGGACATTAGAAACAAATTTGTTACTGAAAGAGTTGTCAGGGCCTGGCACAGGCTGCCCAGGGAGGGGCTGAGTCACCTTCCCTGGATGTGTTTAAAAAAAGGGTAGATGAGGTACTTAGGGATATGGTTTAGCTTAGAATGTGAATGGTTGGACTCGATGATCTTAAAGGTCTTTTCCAACCTTGTTATTCTGTGATTCTGTACCATTTTCTACAGTGTCAGGTTTAGTATTCATTTTGGTCTTCCTGTGTTTTATATTTGCCATCAGTTAAAAATTGTGTGTGGTTGCACCTCCAAAAAGGCAGAGCAGTGATAGAGTTGTGATTCTGATTGTGAAGTTTCATTTATGATGCTGATTTGCAAATATCCATTAAATTTTTGATATCGCTCCTACATTTTTCAATTCAGGAACCTAGGGGTTAATAAGGTAAAACCGTCTGATGAGCTGTTCTTAGCAACAATCATGGTGTAAAAATTATAATGATATGAAGTCCAAAGTGTTCTATCAGATTATACAGTGAGTCTGATTGTTAGGGTGAGAGATCTCCAAAGCCATCATAATAGATGAGATGCTTTAGCTGAGTGAGCCATGTCATATTTAATTTAAAATCTGAACTGTCACTTTATTTTTATGTAAACTTTACTGTTCTTTCATTAAGTCTTGTTGAATGTTTTTGCAACTGTCATGAACATATGCTATTAATTTTACTTTAGCTTTATAAAACCATAATGCAAGGACTAAACTTGGTGAATCATAGTTTTCTAGAGAATTACCAGTTTACTTGGTCACTTGCTGCTAGATGAACTCTGAAATCCCCGGTACAAGAAAGACATAGAGTTGTTGGAGTGAGTTCAGGGGAAGGCCATGGAGATGATAGGAGAGCTACAGCACTTCTCCTATGAAGACAGGCTGAGAGAGTTGGGCTCGTTCAGCTCGGAGAAGAATAGGCTCCAGGGAGACCTTAGAGCACCTTCTAGTACCTGAATGAGGCCTACAGGAAAGCTGAAGAGGGACTGTTTCCAAGGGCATGGAAGCGATAGGACAAGGGGTAATGGCCTTAAGCTGAAGGAGGGTAGATTTAGATGAGATATAAGGAAGAAATTCTTCACTGTGAGGGCAGTGAGGGACTGGAAGAGGTTGCACAGAGAGGTTGTGGATGCCCCCACCCTGGCAGTGTTCAAGGCCCAGTTGGATGGGGCTTTGAGCAACCTGAATAGTGAAGGGTGTCCCTACCCATGGCAGAGGGACCCCTTCCAACCCAAACCGTTCTGTGGTTCTATTAACTAGACCATGGACCTTGATGCAGTCATCATCTTGTTGATTCCAGATCTTTTCTAAGACAGAATAGTTCAGCTGATTATTTTTGATATTGCTGCTATAACTGCCTGGAGATACCAACAGAAAATAGACCTGTTCCTCAGGTTGGAATGTATGTAAACGCCCAATAAGGAAATGCTTGAATCCAGGTTCCAAGTCAAAAATGTCCATGTTGCTCATATCAGGCAGACAAGATAATCTGGGGTCCTGTCTGGAAGTGCTGTGATGTTACTTACTGCAAGAGCAGCCTGGGACAGTCTTACAGTTTCTCCAAGATCCAACAATCACTGGTCATTGCTAACAGAGTATAATTCCCCTGGAGATCTCTCAAATGGAATAAATAATAAAACCAAATGCTGGAGGGTAAGCACAATTCAAGAGTTGAAAAGACAGATCTAGTCAAAAGCAGGTGAGGAACTAAACACATGAATAACTCTCTCATATTTCCATGCTGATTATGTGTTTGATTTGCTTTTTCCAACTTTGAACTCTCAAAGCAGTTTCTTTCTTTCTTTGTGTTTTAAATTTCTTCACTTATTTACCTTTTTGAGTAGCAGATCAAAACCTGAAATGGTGACTGGAAGATTATGGACTCATCACACACTCCCATCACCCACCAGAAGCTTAGTTGTGATAACACTTGTTTAAGCAAAATATGTATACAGGTTTTACTTCTTATGCAGAAACCTCCTTCTTTGTCACTTGAGAATGATGTTAGGCAGGGAAAGTCTTATAAAACCCACTTGTTGACCAACTTCTGTAATTAATGGTGTTAGGAAATGCATTATAGACCTTTGCAAACAGGTCTACTGGTTGGTACTCAGAGTTTTGTGGCCTTCTGAAAGGCAGAGTTAGTAAGACCCCAATAGATTCATTTCCTAAGTGCTGTCATTAATTAACTGACTCTCTCTTATTGGTGATAGCAAACCACAGATGACAGAGAGTAATGTTTTCTTTTGAAGAAATCATTCAGTATAAAGTACGTCTACAGTTCATATAGAATAAAAAATGTTTACCCTGTAGGCAGCTCCAGAGTTAGAATGTTAAGATTAAGACCTGCATTTGGTTTATAGTATGATCCCAGTAAAAAAACTAATACAGGCAAGATGTATTCAGGAGTACATGTTTTGCATTTGCATAATGAGCTGATGTAAAGACATGTGCACACACACACTGTGTACAAAGGCAAAGAAGCAGGTGTGTGTGCACTCTCCTTATGCTCTCAGTACTGATCTATGTAGCCTCTAATGCATCTTTCTTTTTTTTTCTTTCCATTCTGTAGGAGATCTGCAAAATGTTGCTGTTCTTTGTTTCTGTGAATAGACTGTATGAACATTTCAAAAGGTGTTTGATGAAACTGAACCTAGCCTTTGGTTCTGGTTATGCCTTGGGGTTTTTTATTTGTGTAGCCAGCTTTCTTCTGCATGGAAGCCTGACCAGTAAGCAGGAAAAGGCTAGGGAAAAGTAGGTGGGCTGAAATGTCCCTGTGTGTCATTGTGATGTAGTGTGTTCAACTCATGCTCAGTTCCAGGAACTGCAAATTAGGTCTGAGGCTAGACGTCATCAGGATGTAGCCTGGAAATCATGAAGAATTACAATTTAGAATTGATAATCTGCAGATTGCCAGAGGTTAGAGCAATGCAAAATTGTCAAGGGCTAAGTGAAGACAAGAAGTGCTGGAATGGGGAAGAGAAGGATAAATTATTGTAGAGCTAACATGTATACAGGCTCAGGTGAACTGGGGACCACAAAGACAAAAAAAGATTGCTCTGTAGACAGATGTTTCTTCTATAAACTTGGTAAGAAAAGATGAAATAGAATGTGGAGTGTAATTTTTTTTTAATTATTTGCTTTTTTCCTGCTAATATTTTATTTTAGAAGTATATTCAGAAACATTGCCAAGCTGGTTTCCAGTCTATCAACTGTGAGAAGTGCAAACCAGAAGATCATGCATGTAAGATGTTTGGAGGAAGGATGTACAGTCTGAGGACATGGCTTCCAGTCATACTATAGGTCCTACAGTGCTGATTGCCTGGAAACTGATTTTCCTGAAAGCAGCCTAGTTAGTGCTTCAGTCTCGTTCTGCTCCAATAATATGTTTCAAGATTAAAGATAAAACTGTAAGCATTGACAACCGTATGGTTTTATCTTTCTGCTGTTTCATACAGTTTGATAAAGAAACTTGGCAGGTTGCTTCTCATTCTTCTTAGCTTGGCTTACTGGTTCTTATCTGTGTCAGGCAGCCACAGTAGCATTTAGTTTCTGAAACTGGAAAAGGATGGGATACAGATTATTTTAATAGTTGTTTGCTTGCTTTATTTTTATGCAAATCTTTTATTCTCACTAACATCCACAAAACCTATAGAAAGGAATTACTCTCACTCCACAGTTCCCAGGTAATATCTGATCACATTTGCACAAAAGAAGCGTGACAACTTTAAAAACTTTAAAAACATACTTTGCTGAAGTATGTCAGTAATATTTTTACCTTGTTTTGGCTTTGCTGCTAGCAACAAATTAGATCAGAGTTGCGAGTGCCAAGGAGCCAGCTAGTGGGTGAATTTTTCATTTCAACATAATCTTATTCATGGTTTGTCTGCTGAAGTAAACATGGCTCTATTTTGCTTTCAGGCAACTGAAAACATTCATATAAGGTCAAATCTAGTGTAAACGGGAACCTGTATCCTAAAGCACAGAGAAAACACACAATATTTTATCAACATGTTTTGACCTCTTATATTTTCCCTTGCAGCTTTATATACTCTATATAGGAAAGTCTCTTACTGCTGCTGCTATTTCTGCTGGCAAGTGCAGTTGTTTCAAGCTCCTTTCCCTCACAGGACTTGTTGTTTATTAGAAAAGCCCAATGCAATGGAGTTCAATAGCTGCCCTTTCCTTCAGACAATTGAGCTTTCTTTGCTGACAAGTGTGCTGGGAACTCTTTGACCTCCTCTTTCACATTCTCTGTTCCAAATAACATTGGGTTGTGGCTTCCACACATAACACAGTGGCTGACTTCACCAGTTGATGAAGCTCCCATTATCTGTCTCAAGCAAAATCCAAAAGCATTGTGACTTGGTATCATGGAAATAACAAATCTGATCTTCAGCTGTAAAAGCTGGCACATCTTTCCTGAGGCTGGTGCCAGTTTACAGCAGCGGAGATTCTCAACTTGCAGGGGAGGAAAGGAAGTTTGACCTTTACTACCATCTTTGTATTTAAGATATAGATAAGGATGAAAGTGACCATTTTATAATATAGTTTGTCTTAGAGTAGGACTCTAACAGTAGAATTTAAATTCTACATTGAAAGGAATACAATACAATGCACTTTTTCATTCTCCTTCACTTGAGCAGTAGCACAGCTCTAGTGTTTTTAGTGTTGGACAGACAGAAAGACTTGAAACAGATCTAGTTTGAGTTTAAGCCATATTTTGGGGAAAGATTACTTTTAATGATCCACATTAGTTTCACCTTCATCTTGAACAAACTTATATTTCCAGATGGAAAATATTATCCTGAACTGGAAAATGTTGTTGATGCTATATAATCTAATCATGTTTTGTATTCTAGTGTAAATGAGAGCATGGGCACTCTTTATTTTTTTTTCCCCAAATTCACACAGGAGAGGAAACTTGAAATAGCAAGTAGCCTAATGCAATGGGCAAAAGTCTTAAGCGTAAGAAACTACTCTCTTACTTCTTAGGTGTGCATCCTAACATCCTCCTTTTGATAGTGCAAAGAATCTAAACAGCTTTGAAGGCAAAAAGCCTTGTTCAGTAGATTGCCCAAGTTCTACCATACGGGCCCAGAAATATCTAATCAATCTCTTAATTCTGCAGCTTTACTGTGCAATTACAACTCCACAGAGAATGACTTCTACTCTGATTCCCTTTACCCCAAAATTGACATCCTCTTCTTGCATCTGTCTTGCATTTCACACTTCACTGTGAAATGTTTCTTCCCAGAAATACATGTGTGTGTATGTGCCTTGGTATCAGTATCATGACAGAATCACTAGGTTGAAAAAGACATTTGAGATTATCGAGTCCAACATTAACTGTCTTCTACTAAACCATAGAATCATAGAATGGTCTGGGTTGGAAGGGACCCCAAGGATCACAGAGCTCCAACCCCCCTGACACAGGCAGGGACACCAACATCAGGCCTGGAGCTACACAAGGTTGCCCAGGGCCCATCCAACCTGGCCTTGAACACCCCCAGGGACGGGGCACCCACCCCCTCTCTGGGCAGCCTGTTCCAGCCCCTCACCACTCTCTCTGTAAAAAACTTCCCACTAAGATTTAATCTAAACCTTCCTTCCTTTAGTTTTAATCCATTCCCCCTTGTCCTGTCATTGTCTATCCTTTTAAAAAGCTGATTCCCCTCCTGCTTATAAGCTCCCTTCATGTACTGGGAGGCTGCAATGAGGTCCCCCCACAGCCTTCTCTTCTCCAGACTGAACCAGCCCAGCTCCCTCAGCCTCTCTTCGTAGGGCAGGTGCTCCAGGCCTCTAATCATCTTCGTGGCTCCTCTGAACCCTTTCCAACAGTTCCACATCTTTCTTGTATTGGGGGCCCCAGCTCTGGACACAGGACTCCAGATGGGGCCTCATGAGGGCAGAGTAGAGAGGGACAATCCCCTCCCTGTCCCTGCTGCCACCCCTCTGCTGATGGAGCCCAGGATACCATTGGCCTTGCGAGCTGCCAGAGCCACTGCTGGCTCATGTTAAGTTTCTCATCCACCAGAATCCCCAAGTCCTTCTCAGCAGGGCTGCTCCCCAGGAGCTCTTCTCCCAGTCTGTATCTGTGTCTGGGATTCTTCCGGCCCAAGTGCAACACCTGACACTTGGCAGTGTTGAACCTCATTAGGTTCACCCCGTCCATCTACCTGCCTTTTAAATACATCCAGGGGTGGTGACTCAACCACCTCCCTGGGCAGCCTGTTCCAATGCCTGATAATCCTTTAAGTGAAGAATTTTTTCCTAATGTCCAATCTAAACCTGCCCTGGCACAACTAATAGTTGTCGCATTGCCTCATTCCCCTGTTAGAAAAGGACCCAGGGGAGCTGGTGGACAGCTGGCTGAATACAAGTTGTCAATGTGCCCAGGTGGCCAAGAAGGCCAACAGCATCCTGGCTTGTATTAGAAATAGTGTGGCCAGTGAGCCACAGGCCACTGTGCTCAGCACAGGAGAGGCCATGCATTGGATTGTGTTCTCCACTATGAGAAAGACATTTATATGGAGTGCATCCAGGGAAGAGCAATGAAGCTGTTTTAGAGCACAAGTCTTAACAGAAGTGGTTGAGGGAAATGGGGTTATTTATCCTGGAGGAAAGGAGGCTGAGTGAGGAGTTGAAAGGAGGTTGTAGTATTAAGGTTGGTGTTGGTCTCTTCTCCCAACAAGCAGTAGAACAAGAGGAAATAGCCTCAAGTTGTGCCAGGGGAAATTTAGATTGGATATTAGGAAAATATTCTTCATTTAAGGGGTTGTTAAGCACTGAAACAGTGGTTGAGTCACCATACCTGGAGGTATTCAACAGACATGTAGACATGGTGCTTAGAAATATGTTTTAGTGGTGGAAGTTGGAAGTGCTAGGTTAACAGTTGGAATTGATGACCTAAAAGGTCTTTTCCAACTTAAATACTTCTATGATTCTATTATATGATTCTGTGATTAAGTTTGTGCATCAGAAAATTATGTAGCTGTGACAAGATTAATAGGTCAGCTGTCTGTAAGTTGCTTCCTGCATGATATGAAAGGAAGTTGGTGTGTATACTCAGGATGGCTCATTGAACCTGAAAAAAATGCTGTGCTACTGCCAACTTCTGTGTGATGGATGATAACTTGGGTTGAGATGAAATTTCAGATTATCATGGAGTCAGGTTGATGTCTCTGACAGCATTGTAGGCACCTGGAGTTACGAATTTGATGGCTGTGGTCTTCTAAAGTAAAATTAACAGGAGAAAGAAGTGAACATTTGAAACATATTGCAACCACAGCTGTTATTAAGAAACTCCTCCCTGCTACATTCAGAAATTCCCATTGCCAAATGCAACATTAGACAATGAAGCTTCACAGTGTTGGGTTGCTTCCTGCTGAAAGCAAGACTAAAATGAACAGGCAGAGGGAAAGAGAGACTAGATAAGAGAGACTGGCAGAGGCACGGGCTAGAGCTCTTTGTTCAGTTACTTGCCTGCTATGATGGTTGCCTCTGAGGCTTAGCAAACTCCTGATTTCCAGTCTACTTTTTCTAGTGGCTGGCTGTATCTTCAAAGTTAACTGACAATAACTTGCCAGGGAGTATAGAAGGGAGAAAAAAATTGCCTATAGAAAACCTCTTAGCCTAGATATGAGTACTGTGCAGAGTTAATAATGACCATTCTGACCACAGAGAGTGGAAATTATTCTAATAGAAAGAAGAAATAAAGCTGTTCCTGTCATTTTGAAAGACTGTGATCTAGAATAACAATAAAAGTAAAGAGGTTGAACACACTGACAGCTATAAAGGAGAGGGAAAACCTCCAATAAGATAAATTCCTTTTGATGTTTCTAATGTTCTGCTCCAGTTCCAAATAATCACTAGGATTATTGGTGTATGATTCCTGCAAGTCTTAAGACAATATGTCAGTTAAGGATTTACTGCTTTTTTCACAGCTTTTATTTAATCATATAAATTGCTATGAAAACAGATAGTTGCCTGCAATATTAAGGGGAAATAAAGAGGAATCCAAAACCACCCTGCAGGCAAAGAAAAGGATGAAAACAGCAGAGACCTACAACAGAAGTTCAGATCTCATCTGACTGGAGATGTTCATCTGGGTTATTTCCAAAGGCTCTCTGTATTGGGTCTGGCTGAGAAGTTAATTTGCCCCATAGCAGTTTTTGGTAGTACTGTTTATTGGTAGCCAGCAAGGTGTTGGTAACACACCTGTGTTTTGGTTGTTACTGAGCAGTGCTGGCACACACCAAGGCTCCCCAGTCAGCAGTGGGCTGAAGGTGGGCATGATCCTGGGAGGGGATGCAGCCAGGACAGCTGACCCAAACTGACCAATGGGATATTCCATACCACATGGCATCTGCTCAGCAATAAGAAGCTGAGAGACAAAGGAGGTAAGTGTGGGGCATTTGGGTTCATCTCCTGGAGGAACCACTATGTGTAGCACTACACTACAATCTCCTGGTGGGAAGGAGATAATAATAATAATAATAATAGCAATAATCTTTTGCTTTTGCTGTGCTTCCATGCACTGCCTTTTGCTTTTTGCAGTATTAAACTGCTTTTATCTTGACCCATGAGTTTGGGGTTGGTTTTTTCCAACTTATTTTTCTCCCTTCCCTGTCCTGCTGAGGAGGGGAGTGATTGAGAGGCTTGGTGGATACATGACATCCAGCCAAAGTTAAACCACCACAGGCTGTCTCTCCAAAGACCCAGGTTGTGGCAATTTGCTTGGGGTCTGCCCTGGCTTTGATGCCATTCAGCTATTACGGTCACAGAGTTTGCAAGTATTTCCTTTGAACTTAAATAGGGCAATCCAGCACAGAGGGGAAAAGTTGCTTTGTTAAAAGGCAAATTGTGATACCTAGTTCATAATTGTAATTAACTTGGTTTGTTCCAGTGGCACACAGCTGTTCCAATCAAAAGTATGTGAGCTGCTGTTCAGCTAGATAATATAAACCAACTCTATTCTGAAGAGAAGTACAACATGCAATTTTGCAATGTTTTAGGAGTGATTTAAGAGGATGTTAGACTTCAGATGTTTTGAAAACCACTGGAACTTCCAGTCTGTATTTTCATTAAGGCCCAGAAATAACTCAAAGGTCTTCAAAGTTGTTCACTGATTTTCATTGTCAAAAGCAGTGGACAAAAGGGGTTGATGTCTCTGGCACTTGGTGGGTTAGATCAGTTGTTCTGCTGCTTGAAATTACTTTCATCTCTCTGATTATGAGCACCTATCACATAATTGTCACTCATTTCTAGGGACACCATCCAAACTTGCATGCAGGTTTCTTATATCTGTCTTATATCTGAATTTTGTCTGGTTTTTATCTCAGGAATAAAATACACTTTTAATTAGAGAGTAAAAACCAGTCCTCTCAGATTATGATGTTTGGCATTTCTCCACGTTTATGACTTTAAGCAGTGAGTGAAATACAGTTCCTACTGGACTGTATACGTTTCTTTCTTGATTTTTCATTTGTCATTTATCAGACTCTTTTTTTTTTTTTTACAGAAAATATTATCCTGCACTCTTCCACCATTTCCAGCACGTGTATCTGCTTCTGAGACTTGAGCCACCAAACCTTATCTAAACCAAACTTTTGACTTTCTGGTTTCTTGGGTTATTCGTTTGAGTAGGAGATCTCAATCTTTGCTTTCAGTTTTAAGTGTAGATAAAGCCCTTCACATACAAGAGAACTTTAAGTGGTCTGAAGCTTGCAGTAAAAAGAAGCAGCTAAACTTGTAAGAATATGGGCCAGTGAGTGGTTTATGATAAGGGTCTCTTTCTACATAGGTATACTTTTATTTAAATCTATTTAGAGATTAATCATTTTACTTTTTTTTTAATGTTTAATACACAGAAACCCTGGGATTTGGATAACTGTTTTCTGCCCAGAATTTTGGCTTTGCTGTGCATTACTGAATTTGATATTAAACCCTGTTACATGAGTATTTAAGTTTTTTTCTCTTTTTTGGCAAAGCAGCAAGTGGAATATTTGAACACTTGCCCAGCAGCAGTGAAATCACATCTCATTTATTGAGGGGACTTACCCCATTAGCTTTCAACCTGTTTTGACAGAAAGACTTATGCTTTCATACACTGTGCTAGGACTTGATTTAAGTCTTCCAAACATTAAAATTTGCACCACTAAAGGCTTTTAGAATGCAGCTTTCACTAAGCTGGTTTTCTAAAGGCCACTATGCAAGGAAATTCATTCACTTTCTTGACTTGGAAAATTAGATTTGAACACCAGGTGCATAAAATTTGTACCAAACTGAGTCCTGCTATGCAACTCTATTGATTAACTGCTTCTGTTAATGTGCAGGTACAAGTATAAAAGCGGTGCTGAGACACGGTGCTAATGAATTTATGAAACCAGTGAACACAAACTATAATAACTATGATGCATAGAGTTGAAGAACTGTTTTTCTCAATAATATACAGCTATGTATGCTGTCCTAAATAGCCCTGGCTGTTCCCCTCTGGTAATGGGATTGACTAAGGACTCCAAGTCTACTCTAGAAACCAAATTTCTTGACAAAACTTGATCAAATATGTGTCTTCCCATGTCTGCATCTTTAGGGAAGGGTGTTTGCTGATGGTTGAGTTACTGTGGTGTGTTGAAGGAGGGGGCTCTGTGGAGGACAAGAAGGGTAGAAGGTGAGCACAACAAACCAGGGCTCCTATGATGGTGTATTTGTGTTGAAATGCTCAAATAACCAACTTGCTGAAAGTTCTACTTGTTACTGTAAGTATTTTGTGGGGGTTTGTGTTTTGCTCAGAATATGTAGGAAACTTGAAACTGTTTGTATAAAGATGACTTGAGTGTAGGCCACTTCTACAGCTCTGGGAAAAGTCAGATTCATGGGAACACTGAGATGTGGTTGCTGCAGTGTCACAAACCACAGAGGCCACAGTGCTGTAATACACCAACTGCTGTGGTTGCGGGCTAAGCACCAACAGCAGTTTCACTGTACAGTTCACCTGACCTGTTGGGTCTGGCTGAGCTGGAGTTACTTTCCCCACAGCAGCCCTCACAGGTCTGCGCTGTGTATCGGTACCCAGCAAGGTGCTGGGAACACACCAGGGGTATGGCTCCAGCGGAGCAGCGCTGGCACAGCACCGAGGCCGCCTCTCCAACATCCCCCCTCACTGGTAGGCTGGCAGTGGGAAAGATGCTGGAAGGGGGCACAGCCAGGACAGCTGACCCCAGCTGACCAAAGGGATATCCCATACCTCGTGGTGTCTGCTCAGGTCTGATATAGGAGGTAGAAGGGACAGTAGTGGGGCATTCGTTACTGATGACATTTGTCTTCTGGAACAATTGCTGTATGTATTGTAGTGCTGCTACACCTGCTGATGTGAAGTAGAGAATAAATCTTTTGGTTTTCCTTGGCTTCCACATAAAACCTTTAACTTGTCCCACAATGTGTTTGCCATTTTATTTTCTTTCACTCTGTCCTGCTGAGGAGGGGAGGGATAGAGCAGTTTGGTGGGCACCAGACACCCAGCCAAAGTCAACGCACTACAAATGATTTGCTTATGGACACCTTGACTTCTGTAACTTAAAGGGATCTTGAGTATACCCAAAGACCTAAGTTGCCAGATTCTTGAGTGTTAGAGGCAATAAAAATAGGCTATGAAGACAGGCCCAGAGCAGGTATCCTATTCCAGCTCCACAAAGCAGAGCGAGCTGATCCTTTGAGCCCCAGTGCAGCTCTGCACTGTGTACATTTGGTAGTTGAATTTGCCAGCCATTGTCTGCAAGTTAGTGAGCTCTGATTACCCAATTCTTGGCTGGACTTCTTAGCTGGGGAACAGCTCCCAGTGAACATGACTAGATTGCTCCCAGGACTGTGATGGCTTGTGTCCATCTGTCTCAGGTGTCTCTGCTGCTTGCTTTCCCACACTTGGTCTGGGGCTGGAGCTGACAGAGCCAGATTAGGTCTGACACATGTTTGGCAAAAGTATAAATACCTTGCCCTTTGCCTCCCCTGCTTTCTTCACCATGTGGTGTCTCAGGACTAGTCTTCAAAGGGTCCACTGCATTACTCGCCCTTTTTAATCCCTTGTGCAGAATCTGTGTATAAAAGAGAGCAGTGAATAAACTTATGCAGAAGTTTACTAGTTTTGCCATATGGAAAAAAACCCACCAAACCCAAAACCCAAACAAAACCCTACAACTTTTTTAGCCTAGACTAGTTTCACAGCAACTGAAATACCTGGTGGTAGAGGCAGCTAAATGATGGTAGCTTTACCATGCTTTCAAAATTGTGATGTTCTAGAAAAAAAAGTACTACTTTTGATAACTCTAACAAAGTCAGGAGAAATATTACAATATTGGCCAAAGTTGCTTGCTTACTGAAGCTGACTTTACTTCTTTGTATACATTTCTGTGTTCTAGCACATCAGAAGGTAGTGGTAACTCTATTTATGATATAACTATGAATTCTTCACTGATGAATAATTCTGCATATACTTTTCATTAGAGGTGAATTTGTGCTGTATGCCGAGTTTCTTTCCTTAGTAATATGTCTAGAATAGGGAAAACTAAAGTGTTCTGTGTAGAAAGTACCAATGCTGTTTACTTGTAGGCATAAAACAAGGTTATATTACAGGCTTGAAAAACAGAATTTTAATAGAAAGCTAGGAACTCAGGTAAATAAACATTTTAAAGTTAAAATTTGGCAAGCAAACAGGCTGTTCCTGATACAAGTAGAAACAGAGCAGAATTAAGGGGTAATAATAAATTTAGCACACTGTGTACAGATCTGTAGTATTAATTCTTTTAGTAATAATATAATCCTCTGGAGTAAATCCATTTAAAAATAGGTATAGGAAGAATTGTAATAATATGAACTGTTGCATCAGTATCTCTTAAAATCTTGCTTAAAGTTAGGAAAATATATCTTACTAGGTCTCTCCAAAAAATGTCAGTTTTGGCATATCCAGCTTGCTCCATTCCTCCTTTCAAAAGCAATTGATGGCTTTTCCTGTTTCCTTTGGGCCGTTACATCTCTGGATCAGATTATGAGGCAATTCATGTATTCAACCTCAGTTTACACAGTAGAGTGGAAGGAAGGAGAAAAAGGCATCTTCTTTATATAGAGGTGATGCAAATGCAACAAAAGAAACGCAGCACCTTCTCTGCTGAGCCTGGTTAAGTTCCTGCTTTCTCTAGCCTCAGCTAGTGCTTTTAGGTATCATTCAGAGATCATTCCTGGTGAGAACAGCTAGAGAGAAACAGTTGCAACCAATGCAAGCCAGCGGTTGATTCTGGACTTGATGTTTCCTCTCTCTGAGAGGTGAAGTGTCATCTCTAACCCTGCTGTTTCATAGGCACTAATAGCTCAACTGATGCAAAGACAGACAAAGTCAGTGCCAATGATAATGCCACACTATTTTTGTAGTCAGTGTGAGTAGGGAGGTGCAGGTGCACGGAGGAGTGTATGCTGCCTTCTCTTAAGGGAGAGAGTGGCTGTGATTTTCCGGCTCCCCCACATGTGCCTGTTTGAGACGCAGCAGCTGGGAGCCCAGCGCTTAACTGAGAGGCTCAAGCTGTAAGCAGGGATCATTGTTCCTCCTCCTTTGTGAACACTGCATGAATTTGCATGATTGCAAGTGCCCTCACTGCAGGGATGACATGCTATGAGATTCTCATTTTTCAGTGAAAGGAGAACATTAACTCTGATGCTGTTTGGATGCTTTTAAATTATTCTCTTCTGAACCAATAACATGGAACTCTATCAATCTATAATTTGAAACTATTTTAAAGCAAATAGTTTCAAATTTGTTTTAAATTTTGAAGCATAAGATGCTACCAAAGTTTTTTAGGCATGTTTTGCACTTAGTGAACAAGTGACCAAGTCTTGCCTTAGTACCATACTGACTAGAGTGTGTGAATGTAAGGCTGCTCCTGTCTGTCTACAGAGGCTCTTGTCCACTCAGTCTCCCTGGTCGAGTGGCCTGTAGCAGACCTCCACTACAGTGTCTCCTGTCCCTGTGCTGGCTTTAATACTGACCCATAAGCTCTCTGTTGGCTCCTCATACATCTCCAGTTGGAGCTCCATGGAGCTGGTCATTGACATAGGGGGAGACGTATCATCCTCATCTCCCCTGCCTGTCCTTCCTAAAAAGCCTGTAACCTTCCATCCCAACACTCCAGTCATGAGAGCCATGCCTTTGTGATGCCAATAAGACCATAGCCCTCTGGGTATGTGCACATTTCTAACTCCTCTTGTTTGTTCCCTGTGCTATAGGTGTTTGCATTGAGTCATTTAAGTTGGGCCCCTGATGAAGGTGACCTACTGGCTGGAGTGGTTGTAATTCCTTTGATGTACCTGATCAGGTGTTTCTCTGTTGGTTTCTATCACCTCAGGAGCCCCTGGCTCATCTTCACTAGACATCACATGTGCTGCAATGTGTCTAGCATGTCTCTGAGCAGCAGGCTGAGGGCCCTCAGTGGCTCCCCATCCCTTTAACTTTGGCATATCATCCGACAACTTGTTGCAGGCAAACCTGGTGTTTTCCCCCCCTCTCTCTTCGAGTCTAGTTTAAAGCTCTGTCAATGACCCTCAGTAGTCCACTTTCCTCCTTTGAGAAAGGTGAATCCTATCTGAATTCATCAAGCCCAGCCCTGTGTATGCCATCCCATCGTCAACCCAAAATTGTGGTGGTGACACCAACCATGGAGACAAGTATTAATGAACTGTGTCCATCTGATTCACCCCATGTTGTTACCCACAACTGGTGACACCTCACACTGCCATTCTGACTACTGTCATCCATTCCCAGTGACAGGCTCTGGCACTCCCTGAAGCCTGAGAGCTGGGGAGCTGGGTAGTTTTGCAGAAGCTCTGTCTGGATTGCCATATCCATTCTGGTGAGGGTAGAGATCAGAGTTCATACACGTGAGCAACCTAACTGGCTGGATTCTGGGATTTGGTCTGAAATTTCTCTT
Organism: Porphyrio hochstetteri; assembly: GCA_020800305.1. Taxonomy (NCBI): domain Eukaryota; kingdom Metazoa; phylum Chordata; class Aves; order Gruiformes; family Rallidae; genus Porphyrio; species Porphyrio hochstetteri. Next base: position 4,075,373 of record CM036908.1, read on the forward strand.
GATTTATTTGAATTTGAAGGGGCCCTGATTCAAAGATTAAGATTTTAACTAAATGGTAAAGAATAACATGCATTTTAAAGTGTGTATCTATATGTATGTATATATTTACATGTATAAATATATAATGTATATATGTAATACAATTTAAAAATGGAAGTAATTCTCTGATTCGAAACATGGGAATCTCTGGGGTTGTAGAATTGATTATCTGCAAGAGGTATCAAAATGCAGATGCACTGGCATTATAGAAGCTGAAACAAAAGCACTAAAAAATAGATGAATTCCTAAATTTTATTCAAAGAAGCTAAGGAGACTGTCGTAGTAAATAAAATAATCTGTGTTCTCTGGTGTTCATGCCTTCTACGGAGTGTTAAATTGGAAAAAAACAGTAATAGTTTACCACCTAATCCAACTCTTTCTTTACTCAGGGTTTCCCCCTGCAGTCTATTTACAGAGGTTTTGTCTAATACAACTTGAAGTGCATCTCTGCTGGGATTGTAACTCCCCAGTGAAACTAACAGCTGCCATCATTCACATATTTTCTTATTTTGCTTGAGTCCTTCTCCCTTCCCCATTTCTCGTGCTTCCACCTTTCTAACCAAAATTTATTCTCCCCAACATTAAGTGTCTTCTTCATGCAGATTAATTGCTAGTGATTTCCCCAGAAGAACTTGGATTTTTTTGCTCTGAAATTTCTGGCTTTGTAGACAGAAGTTGGCCAACGTTGATGCAATTTACACTCAGCCTTTTTTATTTTTACTTCATTTTGAAGAACTGAATCCATATTTATTCTGTTACTTGTGTTTCTCATATTTATGTCAAGTTATAATCTCCAACAAGCAGCACTGGACTCTCTCATTATTTATTGTTTTGATGCAGAGAGCAATTAAATATAATTAACTGGATGATTATCATTTGCTGGTAGAATTTGCTAAGAATGCATATGCTCCTGCAGGGAGTTGCTTGCTATTTCCTGCACCACTGATCTGATGCTGTTTGGAGAGAGCCTTTTTTTCCCTCTCTATTTATTGCTTCACTGATCTGGGGAAGGAAGAAAGTAAGTGTATGAAAATAAGTATGCCTGAGCTTGTGAATAACTGTCTCACAGAGAGCTAAGGGGTATGGGTTCATGTTGGCTTTGTTGCAGTGCTGAGATGCAGAAACACTAAAATATTCATAACTGGACCATCAAAGAAAGCTAACAATGCAAAACTTTTTACTGCCCATGTGATAGGGGGGAACTCATTCAAACTGAAAGGTTTCAGTTTATTGTTGATTTATTTTTCAAGATGTCTTTGTAGATGTCATATTCTATGTCAGTAAGATGTCTTTAAGTGTGTAGAACAGATACATTTCCTATATTAGGAATGAAAGTTAGCCTTTTTTCATAAACCTGGTTTGGTCTGCGTGCCACTAAACCCTTACTTAAGCCTTAAGATTCTACACGTGAATTTAAGTGATGCTTGGCTAAGGAATAGGTATTCTGCACTGTGGTTTTGTAATTGCCACTATTAAACTGATTCCTCAAAACTGGTGTTAATATACTGCTGTTTTCCATCACACAGGGCAGCGATTTGAGTTTCTGAGATATTCAGCAGCTCATCTCATCTGAAGGTAAAATTCCTTTCATTAACTTGCCACTTGATCCTCCCTGTTGGAATTCAGACCTGGGTCCCATTTAACATTTCGTGCCTTGCCTTACAAATGAGAGTGGTAAAGCAATATTTGTCCAGCTAAGCTGTGTCCTGATAGAAAAAAGGAGTATGTTTCAGCCAAATTTAGTTTTGATAAATAATTACTGAAGGGTCCATGTTATAGTCATCCAGAAAGACATTCATTTAACTTTTATTTACATTTAGGGCTTTTAAGAACTGCTATACCATCAAGTTTTTGCCTGGTAGATTGGCATTTCCAGTAAGCAATAAACCTTTTTCTACATCCATGGTAGAAGTCAACCTAAATCTCTTAGTGCACTACTTCAGTGAGATTTCTCTGATTGATTCTCATATTCATGTAATGGAACCTTACCTGTAAAATACTTTTCCTGTCTTTTGCTTTTGAGAATGTCTGACCCATTTTGTGCAGACTTTCAGGACTCTGTAAACTTCTATATGTTTCTCTGCTTTTATATTCTGCAATGTTTACTAAAAATCTCTTTGGACATGCTGGCAAGCACCACACTCAGTACTTAGACAAAAAGAGCCATCATATGACTCTGCAAATGTTAGCTAATTATGTCTCCTGTCATTCTGTGAGATAGGCTAGTTTTATCATCTGCATTTGCACAGATGGGAAATTCAAACAGATTTTAACGTGATTTGCCCTCGGCCAAGCCACATGATACAGTCTCAGAGCTGAAAATGGAGCCTGGGAATTGTTGCCTCCCACAACTCAGAGCAATTCACCTATGTTTTGGACACTAATCGACTCTGCATAAATATATCTGCTGAAAGTACTGCAAGTTTCCTACAAAATATTCTGTGTTTTGGGCAACAACAATAGCTATACTGGAAAGAATTGAAGATACATGCATCTTAATGCCATAAGGGACAGCTATGATAATCCAAATTGCTGCAGAACATAGCCTTTGTATTTCACTCAACACTTCTGGCATCTGGCCCCTGAACATGAAAGCTGCATGCACACTGTGTGGATTTTATGGAAAAGCTACTGAAAGAAATATTCTTTTGTGCACTGCTTTAGTAAATGTAAGTGCACAACTTTATATATTATATATATTAAATTATATGCATAAAGAATTGTAATAGTTATTGAGTCATGTAGCAGTTTGGAGAAAGCAGGGAAGCAGCATGTGAATGTGAGAAGAGAAAGTCTGGGGGGAATCTCACCATGGTATTCCAATACTTCAAGAGCAGCAACAAAGCAGATGGAAGCTCTCACTTCACAATGAGCCACACAGAGAAGACAAGGAGCAACAGTGCCAGTTGCACTGGGATGGGTTTCATCTTGATATAAGAAAGTAAACTGTTATTGTGAGGCTGTCCTTGCAATAACATTCACTGGAACAACCTCCTCAGGGACATGGTACTGTCCTCATCATTGGGGTTTTTCAAGGTGTGATTGGACAGAGTGTTAGATAATCTTACCTAGGCCTCCACAAAAGTTTGGACTAGATGATCTGGTCTCTTCTGTGGTTCTGTGAGAAAGCTTAATAGTCAGAGTTTCATGGGAAAAGATACCAATTCATAAAGGCTGAGTTTTGCTACATTTGTTGTTAAATGGCCCAGATGTGTTAGTCAGCTCTTGTTGAGTTTGTTTAGAGCTATTTTCAGCAGCATTTCACAGAAAGTTGCTTAAAGTCTTTTCTTCATCAAAAAAGTACACTTAGAACCAACTTTCAAAACGTGATGAAGCCTTTATGCCAACAGACTAGTTAGAGTTTTCCTGTAACTTCTAGTGAGTCCACTGTATTTCTTAAGAATAACTTCAATCAAACAGCAGTGTTTAAAAATCAAGATTAGGATGTTAAAATTATTTACTTAACGTGCAGAGACCATAACTTCATCATAGAATTAGGAAGAGCTGACACTACAAGTGTAGATTCTACCACTTGGAAGGTGATCTGTTTGTCATCTGTGCCTGGTTCATTTTGCAAAGTTTACTAGACTTACCTGACTCCACAGGTGGCTCCAACATGTTGCTAGGGGCCAAACCTGATCTGGGTGCTCTCAGTATAGACCCTCAGGGTTGTTTGTTCACTGGTTTCATAATCCTGTTCAACCACTGTCTTCATGGCAAATCTACATAAAGTGTCTGCCAATGCAGCTGCTGATCTAGACGTGCAGGGAGCTAAAACTAGCACTTCTCTCTATATATATTTTTCAAGCTGGCATCTCTATATTATTCTCTTACCACCTTTTGCTACTTCCATACCACATTGTCCTTCTTTCTGACTACATCTTACTCTCAGTAACTGTACCACATTCATCATGTTTTAAAAGAGGTAGGCAGAAGTAGGGGATTTATTATCTGTAAAATAATAACCCATCTGTCCACTCAGTCAACTCCAAATTCTTGGTTTTTTTGGTTTTGTTTTCTTTTTCCCTGATACCATCTTTGTATTTACCTTGGGAGGTATATTCATACTTTGTAATGAAAAATGCACTTTCAGTCCAAGCAGTTGAGAGAGGCAGTTCATTCTCATTGCTTAAGGGAATTAATTAAATACAAGTTTGAGGTGTGCCCATCAATACCTTCATGAGGGATCTGTGGTTGTAAGAGGAAATATTCTATGAAGATTATAAATCTTTAATTTAGAGTTCTCAGGTTTCTTAGAGTTTTAAAATACACACTACAGTTATGTTCCTTACATTTAAAAACCCCTAATCTGTTTAGAAATGTGGTGTTGGGCATTGCCAGATGGACCAGCTCCATGAGCAACAGCTTAATAAGGTTTCACCCATTTGAATCTTATTTGGATTTTGAGAATTATTCCTCTTTTCTCTCTTTATTTCACTGTGTCTTATTTGATCCATTTATTTTGTCTGCTTTGACAGATGAGTTGTGAAATCTGAAAGGCAGTCTCAGAAAGGAACCTACTGGAATCCTGGCTGCTATAGGAGGTACTCAGAACAGGAAAATAGAGTAACCTGAGAAAAATTGCTCTTTAAAGATTTCCCATTGAGATAGGAACAGAGCACATTCCCAGCCCATGAAAACTTACAATTTCTGAAAAATATTTATATGCTGAATTAGGACGAAATGCTGACAGTTATTAATTAAAAGAAAATCACTTGTGGGCAGAATAATATTTCTGTTCAGAGGAGTTTACAGGCTTTAATAAAAACTAAGGTTAGTGCTTTCTTGTTTGAAAGTGTCAGGTAAAGCCTTGATGAGCACTCTGACTTTATTCCAGAAAATAATTTATTAAATTTGAACTTCTAAAAGAATCTGGAAAACTGAACAGTATTTTCCAATGAAAACCATATTTTTGTGAAGCTTTCCTGACCACTTATGTCCCATGCAGTATTTAGCTGCCTGTTTCCGTGTACAGCATAGAGGGATGTGGTACTTGATTTTACAATAAAATTTGACATAAGAACATTAAGAAAGACAGTTTTTGGGAAAAAAGTTTAAAAAAAAAGCAAGAGGGTAATACTAGAGCCCTATTGATCATGTTTATTTTGGGAGAAGCTCCCAGGTAACACTTAAGTTGCTATCACTGTAAGAAATAGATCAAAACTCTACATTATTAGGCATTAATTTGTAAGGCCTCCATTATTTAAAGTGGCTGTCAGCTCTAGTGAAATCTATTACAGTTCTTTATAGCTTACATTTCTCTTCTATGTGCACAGCCTTTGATCTCAAAGAATAAAGGGAATATTCTAACCATATATTTAGTTTTTCACATTTATAAACCAATCTAAATATGAATACAGCATATGTAATCCACCTATAGATCTGACTCCACGAATCTCTCCAGAAAGTATTTGGCTTGGAAAAGTTACCCTATGTCAGACCTCAGGTACATTTCAGGTAAGTTTCAAATACTACTCAGTGTTTTTTTATGTCTGTCAAACTGCTCAATACCTGTAAAAATCTCTCTCTATATATATATCTTGTTCCACCTGCTACTCTGTCATTTCTGATAATGGGTTTTGAACTTGCAGGACATAATCGATCAGAAAACTACTTCAAACCACTGCATTAGCTTCTATGGTGAAAGGTGTCAGGTGTGGATCTTAATTCCATCCACTGGTTAAAAGGATGATGTTTTGAATTTGCCTCCTCTGTTGGCCCCAGTCGAAATGCTGTCTGAGAAATTTCAGTATTACCCTATAGTTAAATGTGAAGCCTAATAAACCATGGGCTGCACAACACCACCAGATGTGAGACAGCTCTTGGCATATGTTGATGTTTTGCTAGCAACCTCTGCACGCAGTGGCACACTTCTTTTTTTGTTGTTGCATTGTCAAATGTTATAAAATCTTCTAGTGTTTTTATTCCTGTGTAGACAGGGGAATTGTTTAGGCAAAATTAAATTTCCTCAGTTGACAATGACACTCGCTGCCGTTTCCCACTGTATGCAGCAAGATGTTACATGATTGTTGAATGTACTTTGACTTTGCTGCTAACAAATGCATGTTCCCCATAAAACACAGAATCAAATTCTTTTCTATTCCTTCTATGGTTGTAGTATCAGCATGTGCTCATTTCCTAGGGAAAGGTGATCTTTTTCTGACAAAATAAATCTTTCTTCTCTCGTTTGGGAACATTTGCCAAAATGCACAATGAATTATGTACTGCTGTTTTAAAGACAATGACTTGCTCCATTCTGCTGTTCACTTTCCATCCCCCTGTCCACTATATGTTTTTTTAAGGTGTTTTGAAGAACTAGAATCAGAATGATCACAGTTAAAAACTGACAAGAAACAAAACTCTCCTGCTTTCTAGTCAGATCTGCCATTTCAGGAGGAATATTACTGGGTTTTCTTCACAGCTTAAGCATGCACCGTGGCCAAGACAATGTAAAAGAGTCAGAAATGTTGTGGTCCAGGAGTGGGGAGGAGCATAATTGCACATGTGTTTTATAATAGTAATGGGAGACATTGCTATTCCAACATTGTTTGTCATCCCTACAACCAACTTGCCAGAAGAATTGGAAGTGAAGGAGGCTGTCCTTTAGCAAAGAATGTGCTTCTTGCCTTTAGCCTGCTTAACGATAACACAGACTCAGTTTGGATAGTTTTGAAGGTCAAAATAAGCAGAAGGTCACTGATCACCTGTTTGTAGTGTATGTGATGCAAAGTTTCTGGGTGCACATGATTAGTTAGTTCTGCACAGGACAAAATAGCCCAGAAGGACTGGCTGGAAAGGCTGCTCATTGCAGCTTTCCAGTACCTGAAGGGAGCAGAGAAACAGGAGGAGAATCAACTTGTTAAAAGGGTAGACAATGGCAGGACAAGGGGGATGGATTAAAGCTAAAGGAAGGAAGGGTTAGATTAGATCTTAGGGGGAAGTTTTTTACAGAGAGAGTGGTGAGGGGCTGGAACAGGCTGCCCAGAGAGGGGGTGGATGCCCCATCCCTGGAGGTGTTCAAGGCCAGGTTGGATGGGGCCCTGGGCAACCTTGTGTCCAGGCCTGAGGTTGGTGGCCCTGCCTGTGGCAGGGGGTTGGAGCTCTGTGCTCCTTGGGGTCCCTTCCAACCCAGCCCATTCTATGATTCTGTGAATAAAAGGGGGGAAAAATAAAGCCTGTATCAAACAGCATCAATGAGCAAAATGAGGATGTGCCCTCCCCTGCTGTTACATGGAAGATAAAAAAAGCTTGTGTAATGGTAGCTTTGCTGATTTTTAGCAGATGTCGAGTTAATGGCATGTGTCCTGTAATGTCTGGCAATGAAGTTGCACCTGAGGTGATGTAGTGTCTTACTGTGCTCTGAAGGTATATATATGGTAGGCTGGCAGAGCTATTCTAAGCACCAGCTACTGAGTGGCCTGAAATGGTGAGTGCCCCCCGGGGCCATTGGTGGACTGCTCTGCAGTCCTTGCTGTTGTAGAGACAGTCCACATCGTGGATCATGGGGCAAGGAATAACCTCCCTTTACTAGTGATAAAAAAAAAACCAGAAAAAGGCGAAGTTGTGGAGGGAATAAACAGTTTGTGTGTCATACCTCATTAGTTTGCTCCCTCCTCCCTTCTTGTGCAGTGATGCCAGTGATGCCAGTCCCTCTGTGCTGGCAGCCTTCAGAGCAGGAGCCACACCTCTCTAAACACAACATACTCCCAACTGGGAAAATATATGCCCACTCCTCAAACTATCTGTCCTCACATGTGAATAGAGACAGATTCAAGAGATTTGTGGCATAGTCATGCTTAAAAGTGGAGAGCAGTTATTGCGATGTGATAGAGGAAACTGCTGCAGGATCGCTGCATTCCTGAGAAACATTATCACATCTGTGCAGCCTGTGTTTGATATTTACAAACAGAATGGAGATGGAACATTTGATCATCTGGCAGTGGACCAAGAATGCTCCCCCAGAAATGCAAGCAGGGATATCTTGAGGCCAGCAAAATATGTCAGAAGCTTGTAGGAGGGATTATAGTGAGTAAAATGACATACAGAGTGAGCTCTGCCTATGAAACAAGGCCAGGTAAGGCTGGCTGGCATTTTTTCAGGCAGTACAATTGAAAACAAATTATGGAACTTGTGGGTAAATAAGCAAAATCCTGATGCAAAAAAAAAACCACCCCACCTTACAGATGTTTTCCTAAGTGCACAAAGTTTGCAAATAACCCTGAAACCGATCAGAGAAGATTAAGAAAATAAAAGACATCACAGGATTAAAAGTCAAGACTGTACAGAAGGTGCCAGCTACCAGTGCAAAACATGTGTGGAATAAGAACCATGGAGAAGGGGGTATATTTCGTGATAATAAGGGACTGAATGAAATGAAGACCTTAATATTGGGATTCAATTGATTCAGCCTGACTTACAGGGGAAGATGTATTTGTGAAAGCAAGAATAAAGTTATGTGCGTATTTGTTCATAAACAAATGTTTATACATTTGTTATGAGAGATATTTGACAATTAATTTTGCATTACATTTTTCATTTTAATTATTGTTTTCCCTTGTATTCTGACAGTAATAAATGAGTTGTAGGCTAATGAAAACTGTCAGGAAGAACAAAAATAAAGCCTACAAAGGAGCTTGCTGCATATCTTTATCTTCAGCAGCTCTGACAACAATATTTGCATATAATTGGACTTCTGGGAAATAGAGAGATTCCTCGGTGGCAATGTGAGGAGCTGCCTGAAGGCTGTTTAATCACTGATTTTCTTACAATGATGGGATTAATAGAAAAGGGTTTCAGCAATAGCAAAGTCTACCTTTCCTCCCCTCCCTTCAGCACATCAACAGTCGTTCCCTTTTACACTTTACTATGGTATTTAAGGTCTTTGATCGGCTGGCTCAGTGTGAACATAGGTGAGTGAAGAATGAGGTGTGGAAGATGAGTTTGAAGGCAAACAAATGAAGGAAAGAGCAGTGCAGTCAGAGTGGCACATCTGCTGCTGGCAGTGGGAACTGAGACAGTCATAGTGATTTCAGCTCTTCAGGGTTAAATTTTGCCAGACATATTCTCTCTTCTGAGTCAGACTTCCCTGTATATTTCATGATAAAATCTACAAAGAAAAAAAAAAGAAAAAAAGAAAAAGGATTCAGCAATTGTTTTGTCTGCTGCAGTTAAGGTAGGATTTTGAAAATTGACAGATGTATTATCAGGCACAGTAATGTCCCATTTGAGAAACAGTAAATGCCAATGCAATTAAAGGCATTAGAAACATTTTCAGAACCGGTCTTTGACATGCACAAGCTCACTTCTATTGCACTCCGGGTCAGCTGGTCCTGTGATGGCAGCACTCAGAGCTCCGCTTGCTTCTGTGCCCTGCAGCACTTGCTTTGTGTTTAAGCTACTTTCCAGGAATTAACTCACACACTGGAGTAAAAGGGCATCTTCTCCCATGTCTCTCCACTTCCATTCCTCCCTGTGCTTGATTTGCCATTTAATGTTTTTGTAATGGCATCTGTGGTTTGCCTTGGCAAGGACTGGGTTGTGGATCTAAACAGGTCAACTCTGTCGATAATAAACTCAGGGTAACTCACAAGAATTAATCACTGGAGATTGATGTCAATGGCATATTTTCCCAATAAGAATATTGATTTAACTCTGCTCTAATGATAAGGCTACCAAAATTTTAAAGGGCAAGAAAATCAAAACATATATATATATATGTGTGTCTGTATTGTACACACGTGCTTTGGTCTTCAGATTCAGATTAGAAGTACCATCACCTATGGCATTTATTTTGTTGTAACAGTAAATCTGTCTTCACACATAGCCTGCAAAACTGAAGGGTCCACTTTGGTTATATTCTTCCACTTTTTAAAAACTCCAGGAGTTGTGCTCGATGATCCCTATGGGTCCCTTCCAACTAAATATATATTCTATGATTCTATTTATTGGGACTTTACAATGTTTTATATAGGATGAGGCAACAGTAGCATTTAATATATGGCATGAAAAGTTATGATTGAAAATTGCAGTGCATAAATATTTCCAACCAAGTGAAAACTTCTTGGATAGTACATGGTGTCCAGACGATAATGCAGAAATATACAGGTAAAATTTTCAAATTAAGCAGTGATAATAGACTCACTTTATGTTACCTTGTGAATGACAATTTGAGCTCAAAGCTGTATATTAGCCAAAACTGAGTAATTTAGCAGACAACATAACAAGGACAGTGTTTGTTGTATGTATGGCAATGCATCATCCAGCTGAAGAAAGCATGGCTTTGTAGAGCACTTATGATTTCACCAAAAGTCCTTCTATACAGCTCTAAAAGAGGAGGAAATTTTTTTTTCTGGGTTAGTTTTTATAAGGGGTAATTTTCTATAAATTCTATAACAGGAGATACAACCATTTGGCCCAGGATCAAGACATTATCTTTGATTATAGGTTGGGTTGATTGTAGGGAGGTTGTGGAGAGGTGGGTGATGGTTTCTTCAGCCACGTGACAGGAGATGGGACAAGGGGAACTGGCAAGAAGCTGTGCCAGGGCAGGGGCAGATTGGACATTAGAAACAAATTTGTCACTGAAAGAGTTGTCAGGGCCTGGCACAGGCTGCCCAGGGAGGGGCTGAGTCACCTTCCCTGGGTGTGTTCAAAAAAGGGTAGATGAGGTACTTAGGGATATGGTTTAGTTTAGGATGGGATTGGTTGGACTTGATGATCTTAAAGTTCTTTTCCAACCTGGTGATTCTGTGAATATTGGAATATTTTGGTTCTGCCTGTTTACTACCCTTGGATATGAGGAGGCCTAGGTAGTACCTTACCACCTGTGGGACACAGCCCCAGTTTATTGCATGTGAAAAATATTCCAGGGCATGCAGATGGTGTGCTTTTCCTTAGCAGTGGGAAAGATAGAGTTGAATGACTTTATTTGATTTGAGATATGCTTATGGTATATTCTGGGTGAAAAATATCTTTTGTGATTTCACCATTTTTTTTCCTCCCATGAATTTTCTTTAGTAGGTAATCACTTGTGGTCCCTCAAAAGGCCTTTAGTATCAAAGCCAGTGTTATCCTGGCAGTTACAGTAAAACAGAATGACAGAGAATTTAAACTCATGTTTGTAACATTACTTCATCTCACTTACTTCTTTTCTCTTTATGCTAAATTTCCAGATATGTCAAGCCTTGATACCTTATAATCTTATCAGCTGAAATGAAATGGCAGTTAATATTTATGGGGAGATCTACAACTTTATGATTTATCAAGCACTGAGAAATATTATGGCAATCCCATAATTTCATGTAACAAAGCAATATCTATCTTCTATTTTGGTAAAATCCAAGATTCTGTTCTATTTGTTCTGTTGGCCAGCCAACATGAAGTTGGCTCTTTAACAGAACATACTTGTCATCAGCAAGGCCCACTTTGAGCAAACAACAAGGTTTATTCATGTTTCTTGTGTCTGAGGTATTTGTTAAAGTCAAAGAAAAAAACCAATTAATGAACATAAGTGAATAACTCATTTCTAAGACCGTGACTTGGTTGCCAAAAGCTGGGAGCATAAAACTGGAAGGAAGCCAGATAAAGCCTGTTGTGAGCTCCTTGTTACCTCTGGGACTTAGGCTACATTATGGTACATAGTGTCTGTACCTTCCCAAATCTAATATGCTCATCCTTAATTCACCAGAAATGTGGCCTCTGCTGTTATGAAACATATAAGCTGCTTAAAAATCATACTTGGGTTGCTTGAGGTATTTTACATTAAAACAAGATTGACAAATTTGGCCAGATGCATGAGTGTTTTCCCTTCAATTTCCACTGCTACGAGTTAGATTCATAAATAATATATAATTATTAAAATATGCTGTCGAGAGCTTTCAGGAGAGAAGATCACCAGAGATTTACGTGCCTACATCTGCTAGTTTACTTCAGGGTGCATAAATAAAGGTGCATAAATGTGGAAAGGAATATAGCATGAGTAAGTGGAAAGAAGCATCCTCATTGATAAAGCCTCCTCCTTTGATTGCACAGTGTTCTGCACATCTCCCCTGGGCTATATTGCCACTCTTACTTGGCCATCTCCTGTGGAATCATACCAAATGAGGCCATCAGAGGGGACAGTTTTTTCCAGAGAGACTTGCCATTCATCAATGAATTATTTTCAGCTATCTGCATTGCTGAATGGAGCACATTCTGTTAGTGGTATTGAAATATTACCATCTCTTAAAACCAACACCTAAAAAAAAGCTGGAATCGTCTCTTTATGCTGATCTCATTGCTTTCATGTAAAGGGATACTTAGTTTTCCATGGTGCTAGTAATTAATTAAAACTCATTGGGGTGCTGGCAGTGGCTGACTTTTGGGTAGGTAAATGTCAAAGGTGTTCTGAGCAGCAGCCCAAGATACCCATTTCTTGTTTGATGTGTTAATGACACTGTAAGACAGTCTCTCCCTATGCAGAGGCAACTGCACAGTCAGGCAGTACTTATTACAAGTTAGAGAAAAGCGTTTTACCTTGTCTACATGTAGAGATGGACATGTTACTACCAAGGAAATGCAGTTCATACAATCCTATTTTTATTTCAAGTATAGTGAGTAATCACTAAAGCTCATATATAATGATTTAATTTGTTTTGGTTTGCTTTGCTTTTATTTTTAATGCAGTCAAAAATGTGAATTCTAGTATTTAGCTTCTTCAGTGTCCAAGTTCCCCATTGAGAAAGGAGGTGAAGCACTATGCAGTTCAAATGTGAAAGCTGCTTTTCTGACACTTCAGGCCTCCTCTTTGCACTGTAGCTGCTTCTTCTATAGCCATCAGGAGATAGGACAAGCTTGGGTGTATACTTACAGTTGAGTAGAGATGATTCAAGGGAAGTTTAACTCAAGTGGATCAGGGAGATCTGCAGCAACTGAGTAAACAGCTTCTGTTAAATATTTCAGTCATTTGTCTTTGAGAGGTCAGGTCTACAACTCAAAATGAAAGCTGGCCCAATTAAATTAGTAAATTCACTTGGTGAAATACAGTGCATCTTTCTATGAGTTATAGCTATGCCATTGACCAGAGCTTTATGAGAAATTCTATTATTATTATTAATTATCATAATAAGAATTAATTTTATTATTTTAATTGTAATTTAATTATTGTTAATTATGAGGAATTTAATTAATTTTTATGAGAATTTAATTTCTCCATCGGGGGCTGCGGTGTTGTGGGTGATACCTGGGCTTGCTTGGATCTAGTTAGTCTGGTATCAGAAGCCTGCTAGCACAGCAGCTCACAGCTCAGTGAAAATGCATGCAAATTACATGACATCAGCTTTATAAATGCTTCCTGAGCTTTGACCAGAATACATCTTTACACTATATTAAGGGAAGTTAAAGCACTGCAGATTTTGCAAGGGTAGGTGGAGACTGTCTCCATCAGAAACACAGGCTGATCTATGCTAACTAGAGTCAGGTTGTGAGGACACCATGGCAACCAGAGTAAATACCTTAAGTAAAGCAAAGATCTCAGACATTCAAAAGCATGCTTTTGTCACTGCTCAGCGTGAGTTAAGGAGGGTGTGAACACAGATGACTCATATCTAAGGGCAATGGCAACTAACACCATTGAAATATTTGGTTTATTTGAGACACAGAAAATAGAAGGCAAAAGAAATTGAGGTAATAAGGAAAATGTTAAAAGACATTTGTTTTAACATTACTCATCCATCCTCTGTAGCTGTCAATATTTTTACAAGGTATCCTCTCATTTCCATTTTACCATTTTCAAAGGTTTTTAGTGATGGCAATAGATATCCTTTTTGGAGGAAAACAAAGAGCCTGACTTTAACAGGACTGAAGAAAGAAGACAAGGGTAAAAGGAGGTTTACAAAGAAGGCTAAGGAGAGATAAAGTAGCTTCCATCTTTCAGTGACTTTTCCTTAATCTTACTGCTAAGGTATCACAGGCACACAGCATGGCTTCCTCATTCAGTCTGAAATGTGGCAAACCTCTGCTCAGCAAAGAGTTGTTTAAGCTGTTGTCTTCATAGGAAGTGTTTTCTGACAGGCTTAGGAGAAAGCTGCTGAAGGTATAATACTGGTCAATTCAATCAAACCATTATTAAAGTGCAGGGGAAAGTGAAGACAGAGACAAGAAGGCAAGGCAAGACAGTCAGAAAGCCATCAGCAAGGAGAAAAGGCTCAAGCTTTGCTTGCTTGGCCGTACTGAGGATTTAGTCAGAACCTGAATGGGCAGTGAGGTCATTTAAGCCTGATTCCTTTGTGTCATCTGCCCAGGCCATCACTGTGAGGATGGTAAAATTCCACTGATGTTACACTGGATTGTGGGGTCTCAGAATAAATTTGATGACAGCTTTATAGAGAAACTAGTTCCTTTCAGCTCATTCCTGGCAACAGGATGATACTAGTAGTTTATCTGCTACTGGGTGGCTGCTTTAGCCAAGGAGACCACAAAGTAATTATAGGTGGATTTGCACAGTTTCTCTGCCTTTTCTGTGGTGGTAATGTGAAATCCCTTTGCATGTTTGTTTCTCATGTGTTTAATTAGAAAATATCTTGCAAAGTATCTTCTGATTATTGGTTGTGAGATATTGGAGCATATTTACTGATGCTCCAATCAGTAGGCTATAGAAATGTGATAGCACCATGGCACATACTTGGATGCCACGAAGCTTTCTATTAGTATTCTTTGAAGCTAGAGCAGGATATTTTGTAATTTCCATTCCAAATGAAAATTAACTTAGCAAAACTCCAATGAACAGAAAATTACATACTTAAAGAGATTACAAGCAGAAGGCTAGATCAGAAGCTTAATTTAACTTAAAAATAACTCAGTAAGGTGAATGAAGAGGACTATCACTATCAAATCAAAGTAAAAAGAAAATGGGTTTATAATGCCTTTTACGGTATATTTTTTAATATGTTATAACCATATTGGAAATTCATTAGTATGCAGAAAACCATGGGAACCATATGGAAATACATCTTACAAAGGACTAGCACACAATAAATTTTACAAAGGGCATAAAATATCTTTAGGATGAATGATCACTCTGAAAGTAATGTGCACTAAAATTGTAGGAGTGGTATTCACTCATTAGTTGTATGAAGCCATTAACTGCACAAAATCATTCTTTTTGCATAACCATTTGTCATATAAAATCATTAGCTCCCTCATAAAATTGTTAGAAATGTGAAATGATTTTTCAAAAAAAATCATTAGTTACAGGGTATTATATTATAAAAATCAGTGGCATATTACTTCATCATTCTCTGCATAAAAATGTGTCGGTTATGCAAAATCATTTATGTTGATAAATAACTTTTTAAGTAGCTTTATTGTCCAATAGTCAGGCTGTTAGCTGTTCGGTTTCAATAGTAATTTTTATGGCAAGACATTTATTAGTTATGAAAAACTCTGAAATGAACTAGAACAAACATTACTTTCCACCCTGCTAAAATTGACAGCTTTAAAAAGCGATCTTGTTCCCTCTAAATGTGCTCTCAGAGTTTTGAATAGTAGCAGCTGTTCCCATTTATTTACCATCATTTTGTCACTGTTTGAATTCTATTCACTATGGCTTTTAGGTTCTCATTCTCACATCCTAAGCTAAATTCAGGTAAAAGCTTTCATAGCAGTGTTTTTGGTCATGTCATGGATAGTTTTATATAGACCCCAAAGTTGTACTAGGAAGCGTGATTTACTCATCAAAATGGAACACATTGTCACACTCTCTCACACAGCAGTCAGAAAGCTTTTAAACACATTAGGACCACTTAATTTCTGGAGGTGAGAAATGGGGGAGTTGTGCTTCAGCAGGAACTGATGTCTCTGAGAGCCACATGAAGATATCCAGTGCCACGGTGGAAACCCCACAGACTTCTAGCTCATAAGAGCTCTTCTAGGGAAAGCAACCTTCTTGAGCATAGTTCATCCAAAGCCAATTACTGATTTTAGTGAATTGTCAGGTAGTTCAGATAGCACAGTGTGCAGCTCTGCAGAAGCAGGAAAACTGTTTTTCTCCCAAGGACTCTGTCATTTAAGACTTACCTACTATCTCCAACCTATGGGTAAAGGATGAGAGAAATAGGCAACATATCAGCTACTGACCTCTGTGTTACAGAAGCAACCCACGTCACCCACTAAGGTACCTTGAATCTCAACAGTAGTGCATTGACCCAGTTCTTCAGCCAGGTGACAGGAGATGGGACAAGGGGCAATGGCAAGAAGCTGTGCCAGGGCAGGGTCAGATTGGACATTAGAAACAAATTTGTTACTGAAAGAGTTGTCAGGGCCTGGCAGAGGCTGCCCAGGGAGGGGCTGAGTCACCTTCCCTGGGTGTGTTCAAAAAAAGGGTAGATGAGATACTTAGGGATGATTTAATTTAGGATGGGATTGGTTGGACTTGATGATCTTAAAGGTCTTTTCCAACCTTGTGATTCTGTGACCCTGGCCAGGAGCCTGGCAACCACCCAGGTCCTTGCTCATTCCTTTCCCCAGCAAAGTTGGGAAGAAAATCAGAAGATCAAAAGTGGAAAACAAATCATGGGTCATAATAAAGACAGTTTAATAAATGAAAGAGCAAGAGAAAAAAAAAGTGAAGCAAAAGGAACCATTTACCATGCTCCACAAAGACCATTGCTCAGCCAGTCTTGTGAGCAATTGCTACTTTGGAAAAACTACATCTCCAGTTTCTGTTGCTGAGCATGATGTTACTTGGTATGGAATGTCCCTTTGGGAAGTTCAGGTCAGCTCTTCTGGGTGTGTCACCTCCTAAACTCTTGCCCACCTCCAGCCTACTCACTACAAGGGCAGAGTGAGAAACTTGGTCAGAGATGATCCTGAGCAAGCACTGTTCAGCAGCAGCTAAAATATTGGTGTGTTATCAAGATTGGTTCAGTGACAGATCCAAAACACGGCACCATATGGGCTGCTCCGAAGAAAGTCAACTCCACTCCACCCAGACACAGCTGTCTAGCAAAACTCTATCTAAAGAGATAGCAAACTAACAAAGAAAAAAAATGCCCCAAATCAGAAAAAGCTGCCAAAACCCTTATTTCTAAATCTATGTTGCAGTATTTTGAGGAGGCACGACAGCTTATTTGGTAATACATTGTGTTTATTGCAAAAATGAAGAGACAAGACAGCATTTCGCTCCATTTCATTTGGTTTAGTGTTCAAATTAGAAAACAATAATGTCAGCTGAAATTCAGTCTTACAGAAATTCTTTAAGTGTAACAGAATTGCTGTCAGGTTGCTCTAGATGGGAAATGTCTGGTTAAAGGGTAGGTTTATCTTTATTCCATATGGATCTGGACCAACTTTATTTTCTAAGGTTAAGAATTAAGATATTTGAATGGGGTGAGCAAGTTACCTGAATAAAAGTAGATTTTCTTTCAAAATATATTATGTATGTTGTCTTCTATCCCTGTCTCACCCTGTTTCTCTAAATAAAGTTATTATTCTTAGGTCTTGATGCTTCAGCCACTCTGTGATTTCTGGTGATAGAATATTGCTTCACTGAGATCATCTGTTCACATAAAAGCAGAGCACGGGTGGATTATAGCCTTTCACGACTCTCTGTTTGGGAGCCTTTCCATTTCTACACGTGCTTTCACGAGGGATTCTGGTTTAAATCCTCCAGTTTTGGATTGCTGGTCCTGTGGCACAATCCTGCCATGTGCTGGGAAGGGAGTGATGTACTTGTCGCAGCATGACTGGTCTTTCCAGCTGTGTAATTCTTGGGAACAGAAAAATCCAGATCCTGGAAAGCAATCCTGAGGTAGTACTTTCCTCTTATGATAGCACCTAAATGGAATATAAGTTTTCTTATAGTTATGATTATTGCTGGTGTAAGAACGGGTTTGGTCACATACAGATAGGTTTGTGCTTACACAATTGTTTCAGCAAGGAAGGGGAGAAAAGGAGAGAGAGAGAAACAAGGAGACAGAAAGCATACAAGAGGAGGCATGCATGCAATTCCTCACAGGCTCCCAATAATTCATCCTGAGCAGGTAAACGACTGCAATGTGAACAGTAGCTGAGCAACACCACTTAAAGTAGAAAACATAAAAATCAATATTCCTTCTCCAAGCTATTAAAAGGTACTGCACTTGTCCAGGTCATTATGTAGCAATCAGGTACTGCATTTTTCAATAAGAAACATGTATTACAGAACAAACAGATTCCTTTATTTCAGTGCTTGGAAAAATCTCTTGCTGTTTTAACTTCTGTGGTGGGTGTTTAGCCACACACCTGGCTGTTGAAATGGGCAGCTACAGCACTGCTTGCTCCAGCTGGATTTGCCTCTCTCACCTCCAGGCATTGATCTTGGCTGATACATTTTGCAATCTTTCATCCTTATTCCATAAGACCACAATTTTTAAAAGAGTCTTTCAAGTGACCCTTGTAGCTGTAGCTTTTCATCTCCGACTTCAACTCATACTAGTTATACTCCCTTCCCAATTAAGTGATTTTCCTCACTTAAAACCTGAAAATAATAGTAAAGATGTGATTTGAGCTCCACTAGGTCTTCTGTCTTCCTGAGTTTTTTAAAATCTGTAACTTGACCAGACTATAATTTATTAAGTTTCTGAGAATGCCTAATAATGTCCATGAGGGCAGAAAACATTTTGAAATACCTGAAATATGGCCCTTGGTACTACAAAATTATAAATAATAGAGAACATTCTAAATTATGATTTTGTAAGGAAAGTAGGACTGGAAAAAATTTCTAAAGGACATTGCAATTCATTCACAGCTATTGCTGATAGATCTTTGTATAACCTCTTCCTAACAGTCTCTTCCCCTATCCAATAGATATTCTATAAGATTCTCCAGGCAGTCTTTTCCATTGTTTGAATATTTAATGTATATAAATTCCCCCTTTTTGTATAATGTAAGCTCACTGTTTCTTGCCTTGTCATAAATCATCCATAACCTGACTGTGCTCTTTCCCTTCTGTCATACGAGGTAACTGTCCCACAACTCTCCAGAACAGTGCAGTAACCATTACAGATTTGGGAACTTCCCATTTCAATTTCTTCTTTTACTTCTCTCCTCCATTTTCTGATGCTTATCACTGAATAAATGCAACTTACCTGAACAAGGCTGTGAGATGCTGCTCTACATGGGCCCTGTTTGAAGAAGGGATTGAAGAGCGTGTCCTTTACAGGTCCTAACCAGCCTACATTATTGTGGGGTTTTTTATAGGAACAGCATATGCCTGGCATGTATAGCAGCCACAAGCCAAATTTAAAGATCCTAATATAAAACACAGGGTACCAAAGTCTTGCAGAGCCAGTCCTTTGAGTACTTATGCCTTTTTGCCATGGATAAGCTTTGTCTTTCTTTTTTTTAATCCCCTTAAAAGACTGTTTTAGTACAGATCAATGTACTCTGTTTAAAACTACAAACCAGAAAACAAACAAAAACAACAACAAAAGCACATTAATTTCACTCTTAGGTAAGTCCTCACCATGAAAACTTCAGACCAAATACTCAGAGGCTGGAAAAATTTGAAGCAGCTAAAAACAGCTGCTTGCAAATAGAAAGTTATAGGCAACTTCAGCAATAAATGAAACCTCACCACTCTTGTGAGTATATTTTTTGAATGTAAATAAAGTTTTCCAAATAAAAATAAACCTCCATGTCTGCCCTCCCCTTCTACCCATTAAAAACAATCAGAACATGCATCACCTTATTCTAAATGCTATCTTCCACGTCTATCTGGAGGGTATCATCTGAGTCCTGCATTATTCCCAGTAGCCTAGCTTGAAATAAGTGGTTGTCTAATGTTGCTATGGTTGAATGCCCCAGTGTCATATCTATGCATGCTGTGAAAGCAGTGATAAACAAGATATATTTTTATTGCCCTGAATGTTCTATGTGTCAATAAGGTATTTGTTAGGCTGGAAGAGGGATTCTGCAATGAGCCTATATGCCCTGGCTTGCAAAATGTAGCTTGGCCAGGTTTTGTACCCAGCCCAGAGGAGATGCCCATCAATCACATGTGATGGAGTTATGTGCAGATAGCTCGTGGCTTGTAGGATGTTATACTGTTAATATCCTAAGAGTTACATCTAAAATAAAAGCCAAGAACATTTCAGTCACTTTTATTTTGGGAATTGGACCGGGATTATAATCAGCCTAGTAAGCAACACAGCCTTCATTTGAAAAGCTTTGTCATCCTGCAGTAGTGCACTGACTGATGATTGGTTTAGGTGAAATGGAAATCCTCCCCCAAAATCTGGATTTTGGTGAATTAGCTGTGCTTTCATGGGAAAGCCAGACACATCCATACAAGCCAAGAGCAGCACACCATTCTGTAATACACTCAGCTATCCTCTGACAGGCTGTGGATATGGCCACACAAATTACATGGGTTTTAAGGATCTGTAGAACGTGACCATATGTTCTGCAAGTTTTTCTACAGCTTTTCCCTGGTTAAAATGAATTTTTTCCTTCCATCACTTGTGTTTCTGTAATTCACAGGAAACTGAAACTAATCTTCTATATATTCTGTAGCCATTGAACCACAAAGTACAGAGTCATGAATGAAATCTTTGTAATACAGAAATTTTATCCTTATGGGCTTTGAAGGGCTTTGATCCCTTATGGTGGTAAACTAACTTTTGTTTCTTAATGTTAGTTGAGTTAGGTTAGTACTGCTTAACTAGGGGTTTGGTTGTTGGTATTCATGTGTAGAATGAAAGTTTTATCCCAAACCTTAGTCATCTACATCAAAGAATTAGTTCAATGACTGTTCTCTTAATCTGCAATTTTTGTAATTCTTTTTTCTTGCTGAAGAAGACTACACTGAAGCCATTGTGAACATGGCACGAGAAGCTCCCTGTGTGTAAAAATCAAGCTCAGAAGAGCCACACCAGAAGGTTCTGAACTGCAGGTCTCAGGTGAGTTTCTTGTATCTACATAATGATTCAGCGCACATTTAGATAAGGGTCAGTGCCCCAACTTCTTGAGATATTGAGTGTTTTTACTGGCACCAGATGCAAAGAATGAAAATAGATTTCCATTCAGTTGAAGTTCATTCTTTTCCCAAGTTAACTTGGCACCTTTTGGAGTACTGTGGTTTGAAGGTAGTGAAGGTCGATCCCGTTAGATAGCAGAAGTAGCATGTTTGAGGAAGATAAGCAATCCTGTTCATGAGAGAGTGGATTAAAATATTAAGAAATGGAAGGTCAGTGAAGGTTTCAATGAAACTTGGAGTTTTGCTGCTTCTTCAACACGTGGAAAGTGTATTTAGATTTTTAGGCCCAGTAGCACAGGGATGGTGATTTAGATGCCTTTTTCAGAATGTTCATTCTGACTTCAATAAACAGCTTGGACGTCATTGTCCTTCTGTCGCTGGGGCTGTTTAGCTTAGAGAAGAGGAGGCTGAGGGGAGACCTTATCCCCACCTACAACTACATGAAGGGAGGTTGTGGAGAGGTGGGTGATGGTCTCTTCAGCCAGGGGACAGGAGATGGGACAAGGGGAAATGGCAAGAAGCTGCCCCAGGGCAGGGGCAGATTGGACATTAGAAATAAATTTGTCACTGAAAGAGTTGTCAGGGCCTGGCACAGGCTGCCCAGGGAGGGGCTGAGTCACCTTCCCTGGGTGTGTTCCAAAAAAGGGTAGATGAGATACTTAAGGATATGGTTTAGTTTAGGATGGGATTGGTTGGACTTGATGATCTTAAAGGTCTTTTCCAACCCTGTGATTCTGTGATCGGTGGCATTGAAAGTCTTAGAAAATGCCAGTATGTTGAAAGAAGTAGTATTTCACAACCCTGTGTTACATGTTCATGCTCTCATCTAGCCTGTAGTCTGATGGGAGGCTGTGATGTCAGTTAGGTCAACTGAATCCCAGGATCTGCTTGGTTATTTTTAAGTGCAAGTGGGTCAGGGACAGTCAGTAAAAGGCAAATGCCATGAACACCTCTTCTAGGTGTTATAGTATACTCATCTTTTCTTGATTTCTAAATCAGATCTATAGTTCCCTGATGTCTGCTTAAGCTTCTGGTTAAACTACTAGCTGTGGCATTGCCCTGCAAGAGCTGGATATTTGGCTATAGACATTTCCAGTGCAGCCAAATGCAGATGCTGATATTTGGCTTGGAGACGTGACCGCATTTAGCAGCTGGTTATGTCAACATGCAGTCCTGTGATATGGCTCATTTGTCATGCAAATCAAGGGTTGCCAAATGCCCTCCTTTGATTATATGAGATGGCTGCCAGGAAGGTGTGACAGTTGTCTTAGCACAGGTTCTTTAGCCTTAATCAGCAGACTTTTTAGACATCTATTAGATCTTCCTGGATCCAGGGTTGCTGCTTGCTATTAGTGTTACTTTTTGCTAGTGTGAAACCCATAGCTCATATGCTTAAATTCATTTATTGGAGAAATGAAACCCCTGGTGGAGATCATAGAATCATAGAGTCATAGAATGGCATGGTTTGGAAGGGACCCCAAGGATCATAGAGCTCCAACCCCCCTGCCACAGGCAGGGCCACCAACCTCAGGCCTGGAGCTACACAAGGTTGCCCAGGGCCCCATCCAACCTGGCCTTGAACACCCCCAGGGACGGGGCACCCACCCCCTCTCTGGGCAGCCTGTTCCAGCCCCTCACCACTCTCTCTGGAAAGAACTTCCCCCTAAGATGTAATCTAAACCTTCCTTCCTTTAGCTTTAATCCATCCCCCTTGTCCTGCCATTGTCTATCCTTTTAAAAAGCTGATTCCCCTCCTGTTTCTCTGCTCCCTTCAGGGACTGTAAGGCTGCAATGAGGTCCCCCCACAGCCTTCTCTTCTCCAGGCTGAACCAGCCCAGCTCCCCCAGCCTCTCCTCACAGGGGAGGTGCACCAGCCCTCTGATCATCTTTGTGGCCCTAATGAAGCAATAGGGTCACATTAACTACTTTCAACCCAGATCAGAGTTGGGAAAAGAAATACCCTTACTCCAGGGTGGTAAGGATTAAATGTATGAACAATACATTTTACATTTGGAAGCACATATGTGCTATACACATGTACCTTTAGCACACTGTAAATATATATGAGATCACTGCAGATAATTGAAAAAAGAACCTTCCAAACTTGTCAGTACAAGCCATAAGGATTTTAAGTAGGAATATTCCTTGCTGTGTTTCATTTAGAAATGCACAGTCAGCAATTAGTGTTTTATGCTCCTGATGTTTAGCCTTCTTTTGTCATGTGATTCTTGACTCACACAGTAAAAACCTGCCACTTCAAGATCTATGAGCTCCATTTGGGACCAGAATGCTGGCTAATGATATTTGTTCCTCTTGTTTTTCCACTGTTTGCGAGCCTGCTTGAGCAATTTCTCTGGGACCACGAGTTATATTTTTGTGAGTTGCCAGAGCATCCTGTATATGGTAATGAGATGCAAAACCAGTTAGTACAAGCACAAACCAAAGATTTACATGACCAGTGTTATATGGCTCTGGTTTGCAAAACACGTTCTCTGTGTCAGGGCACAGGCAGGCCTGTCTGCACCAAGCACAAGACGTGTTTTCTAGCATTTGGACTAGATGACCTTTAAAGGTCCCTTCCGACCCAACACATTCTGTGATTCTCTCTGTAATGTAAAACACATGTATTTATTCACCAAGAAAAAATAACCTTTGGTTAAAATAGTGTTTTCTTTCAGAGAAACTTTACAGAAATTGAGAGCAAACACAGAAGTATACAGAAGGCAATATATTAATATTCCATCCAATGGTTGGTGGGAGGACAATATTGGGTCAGTGGTATTTGGAAAGAGAACCAATACCTGAAACCAATGTATTGAAAGAAAAATTTCAATGTTGCTGTTTTACCAACCTCAATAGTGTTAATTTTCAGTAATGAGATATTCATTCTGATAATATTTATACGTGGTGCCAAAGACACTGTGGATGTGTGGTGATTCCAGCTTCATCTGGGTCTTTCTTTGCTATGTTACTCTTCTCAGAAAGTTGGGGTAGAAATATTTTTTGGAGAATTTAATACTTGCTGCTGGATGAATCGTCTCAAGAGGGTTACAAAATGATAGCAAGCTTCCTAAGGCACAGGTCTTGACAATAGTAACATGACAGGATATTGAAACTATAGTGAATTACAATTCTCTTCCATTAAAAAAAGTAATTGAATCCTGCTATCCCCCCCTTCACAAGAACACACAGAACTGTTTAGTTCAGTCTTGTTTTTCAAGTCCACAGTAACGGTATTTTCTATAGTTGGTTTAGTTTTTATAGTTGGTTAATCTTAAGTAATGTCTGCAGTTAATAATGGTAACCAAAGTTCTTTCATCCCCATTTTTGACTGTGAGCTTCATTTGCAGATGACCATGTGTATTTTTCTAGTTTACTTAGATGCTGTAGCTGTTACCAAACAGGTAGGTACAGTGTATGCCCTCACTCCATCAACAGCTTTCTCCTGGCACTGCATGCTGTGCCCGTGTTTTAATCCACTTGGCAAAGGAAATTGCAGGAATTGAGGGACTGGTGACAAAAATGATTAGTGCCTGGCAATACTTTTCCTGAGGAAATTGAAAAGTTTGGCACTGGTTCTTACAAAGAAAGTAAAGGAGAGACTGTAGAAAGCAATAAATGAGAAGGCAGATTGCTATTGCTCAAGAACTAACTGCCTCTCTCTGATCAGATTAGCCCAACAGACTGTTCAGTCAGACTCCATGGAAGTGATTACAACAGAATCACAAGGTTGGAAAAGACCTTGGAAGTTCATCAGGTCCAACCATTCTCATCCTAAACTAAACCATATCCCTCAGTACCTCATCTACTCTTTTTTTGAACACACCCAGGGAAGGTGACTCAGCCCCTCCCTGGGCAGCCTGTGCCAGGCCCTGACAACTCTTTCAGTAACAAATTTGTTTCTAATGTCCAATCTGACCCTGCCCTGGCACAGCTTCTTGCCATTGCCCCTTGTCCCATCTCCTGTCCCCTGGCTGAAGAGACCATCACCCACCTCTCCACAACCTCCCTTCAGGTAGTTGTAGGTGGTGATAAAGTCTCCCCTCAGCCTCCTCAATGTTTCCATGAATAACGGTATCGTAATCTATAGATTTTCAGGATAATTTCCATAGAAACTGCTTGTTTTTATCCCTGTCCACTTCCATCCTGTTTTGCTGTAAGCATGTGTCTACCTAACGAGCATAATAGAAATGGTTTGCATGTCCAGTTTTATACTCCTGTACTGGATCAGAACTACCATCAGCTGGACCTTCTATAAAAATATGAAAATGACACAACCATGTAGAAGGAAATTTTTGTCTATGTGTTTTGCAACCTCAACTTAGCTTGAACAAAGGACAAAGTACTGGGGAAGTATAAGATATTGCTAATTATATGGAAAAACACAATCTTTTTTTGTCTTTTTTTTTTTTCTTTCATCCTGAACTTTCCTTTCCATGTTGTTCTGCTACTCTTTCCTTCCACTCTTTCCTTCCACTGATCAGACTAATAGTCCCTTTGGAGCAAACTGGCCATTCTCCTCTTCCTGGGTAACCCTTTTTTCCCAGTGAAGTCTATATTGCTTTTGCCACTGGTGGTTGATGAAAGGGAGAGTTAGTCATGGCCACATCTGGGAACTATGTGATATTCCTGCACTTTAGGTGGCTCTGGTTTGCAAAACTTCATCCAGGAATGAAGTTTTATTTTTTGTTTTGCAACAGCCCCCAAAAAAGGTGGAGAGGAGGGAGCAAGGGAACTCAACATTTATAATTTCAGATGGAATGTGATCAAATATAGTAGATACATTCAATTAATAACATAGGGAAATGTCTAAATCTTCACCTATCCTGAATTTTCTGCTGAAATTTTCAGTAAGAATTAATTTAAGTGTGTTATGAAATTAATAAATGCTAATTAAATAGAATGCAATCAGATACTCCCATGATACATTCCTGCTGTCCTCTTAATTCTAATTTATATGTCCTCAGACAGCTGAAAGTTTTGCTAGCCTACTGTCTTCTCTACTTATGATCTGGTAACTAAGCTTAGCCTAACATTTGGCTGGTGCCAAATTGGTGGACGACACTGGGATACCTGTGTAGCTTTTGGAAGTACCCACCTAAAGTGAACGTCAGGGAAACAGAGCAGCTGGGCATGGGCTGCCAGAAGAACAAAGAGCCCTAGCCAGCATTCAGCTGCCCCTCTTGGCTATCTCTAGAATGAACCAGCCTGTGAGCCAGTGCCTGGGAAGGGTGGATGAATGGAATTCACACCCTATATTATCGAGATGAGAAAGATACACACCTCATTTTTAATTGTTTTCAGCTTGTAAGTGAAACATTTCTTTTTCATATGGGAGGAAAAAAAAAAAAGAGAAGGAGGCTACCATGTCTATTTTAAAATGAACAAACATTTAATAACTAGTTTGGAAGCAAAACTGTAGAACTTAGTGTAAAGTTGCAGTTCAGTTTCTCTTTTCTGATGAGCTGCTAATGACTATTTCTTCCCTTTGTTGTCTCCTCCCTTGGAATCTCCTGCCTTTGCCTCATTTCTCTCTTCTGCTCTTCACTTTATTCTGCCTTTCTTCTCCTTTCTATGAAACATGTTCTTTAGCCTGATTACTGTCAGTCTTTGCTGCCTCTGAGACATTGCTTTTATAGTTATATTGCAGGTATGAAGCCTACAGCTGTTCTTGAGTCCTTCCTTCTTCTTTTAAACATGACGTTTGCCTGTTGCACCAGGCACAGCTCTGCTTGTCTTCATCCTCAGATTTGAAACATGCCCAGGGAAAGTAAAACCTTCTAAAAGAAACAAACTTTTCAATGACAAATCCAAACAAATTTGCATTAGTAGCAAATAACCTGTGCCCCAGAATAAGAAAACAACAAACTCAGTAAGGAAATACTAATAACACACAGGTTAAGCAAACAGAACAAGAAAGGGAAGAATACCTGGAAATAATGATCAGGCTTTGAACAGCTTTGATCCCTCTGTCTCCATCTGCAGCTTGCAACATAAACAGACTTCATGTTTGAAAACATGATGTATCAAAGGCAAAACTCTCACCTAGATGCTTTGACTTGCTTTGTCAATGGTCCAAAATGCCAAGATGTTCTTTTCTCCACATATGTCACAACATCTGTGGACCTCATATGGCTTTTTCTCAATTTCCTTTAAATTTTATAATGTCTGTGTGGCTTCTTTGTTAAAACCAGTTATACCTTGGGAGTAAGGCAGCTGCTTCAGCCTTTTTTATGCTTGGTTTGGAATTTACTGGATTGTATTTTAAAAACTAAATAAAAAGCTTAAACCCGTTTTTTTAATTATAGATATTCCCAAGAAATCCATTGATGGTTTTGAAGCCTTTTACATTATTGAATGCTGTATTATTAACAAACTCATGCCTTACAGCAGAAATATATCTAAGAAAAAAAAATGTCCAAACAATCATTTCATGAAAAAAAAAGGAACCTGACTAGGAATGTCAAACCTAGTATAATAAAAGAAATTATATTTATGATTATGTAGGTAGGTATTTATTTTAGGCACTTACCAGTCTGGAATATTAAGGAGATTGAATGAATCTGCATATTAAAGCTATCTGTGTTATATTGCCTCATTAGCCCAAACAGTTGTATACCTTGCTAAACAGGGGAACATCTCTTAACATTCCAATTCTGATCCCCTGGTGGAAACATAGGCTAAATAAAGAGGGTTATAAGGTTTTGGATGAGCCTAAAAGTCTTTGGATCTGAAGATTTAGTTTTGCTTGTCATGGAGATTGGAGGTAAACTTGTGCTGATCAAACTCTCTCCAGAACAAAGGGTAGACACACGTAGGCTACTGTTTGGAAGAATAATTTTAACTTATTTTAATGTAAAAAAATGTTTTATTATTAATAATTTTTTTAAAAATTACAGAATCAATGTGAAAGCCGTAAACCTGCTTTAAAACAAAGACTGGCACCTCATGTTAGGCCTTTGGCTTAAGACAGAAGTGACTGCTGTCAGGAGTTTTCAGTCTAAGTAAACAGAACAAGAAGGGCTGAAGGAACTTGAATAGCCTGAGTTTTATTGATGGGAAGCATATGGAGATTAAAGTATTTGCCTAAGGACATATTAGGACATGATGATGATTAGTTTAATGAATGCTTTTACTTTAAGATAAGATTCCATGTACCTCAGTCTCTTCATACTTTAGTCTACTTTGAACAGTGGACATCAATGCCACTTTTCAAGACATTTGAAAATAGCTCAAAGAGGGGATTGTCTCAGAAGATCAGGCAGGTCTGATGAAGGAACACGAAACTCTTTGCTTGGAGTCTGTCATGGTTCACAGTACTAAGAATAACCTCTGTAGTTTTGTTCTTTCAGCCTTAGAGTATGGAATATCATTAGTGTGATGCCCAGGAAGAAGCCTAGATTTAGTTCTTCTGTGTTTTATCTTTTAGCCCATGTAAACATTAATGTACTTCTAACAGAGGTTTCACATACAATTTTGCATTCAGGATATAACTGAGAAACAGTCCCATGCATTCCTTTCATCTTGTTTTGTTGGCACAAGAGTACATGGCAGACAAAAGAAAACCAGACCTGCAGCAGCCAGGGGTAGGGCTGAGGTGGGGTGTTCTTGGGGGGTGGCTACTGTGGCTTCGCATAGAGCAGGCATATGGCAAGGAGATGTGCTGGACTGTCCCAGCAAGGAGCTCATGCTCTTACCTTCTTCCTCAGAATGTGTGCCCACCTCTGACCATCTTTACACTTGTCCATACAGTCCCTGAAGTCCAAAGTCTCCCTCTTTTAGAGATTCTAGTAAAGCTGCTCTTCTCCCCATCCCCTCTCCTCTATTACCCTATCACCTAAAGAGCAGCTGGAGTGTATAGTGCTATGATAAGCCCCAAAAAGATATGATTTGTGAAAGGAAGGAACAAATAGGCCTAATTTTCAAATAATCAATTGCTCACACATGGCAAGTGTTCAGGGATTGAGATGCTGAACGTGTGCAGCTGTGATTTGCTGCAGAGTGAGAACTGCACAAATTCTATTTGCAAATGTATAGCTTCTTACAAACCAGCCTGTTGACTGTCAGCTGCAGATGATTTCTCCTTGCTTCACAACTCTCCAGTTATAATTTTGTAATCTCCTGATTTCACAGGACTACATTGGCCAGATATTTCAGGTGCTCAGTGATAGTACATAGTGATTTGAAGAATGTAGAAGAGGCAGATAAGACAGTCATGTTGCATCCTGGGCCTCCTGTGCTATCTGGCAGTATGTAGTATGTGCCTTCACAAAAAAGAGAACTTTTCATTTTCCTTGAAATATGGCCTGTCCTGACAGAAACAGAGAAAAAGTAAAGCACAGGGTTCATCAGTGGCCACAAGAATTCTGTTGTAGATGATGCAGAATGTGCTGCCATGTGCTCCTGGACAGGAAAAGAAATAATACTCAGAATTCCAGGAATGCTGCTTTTCCATCTGTGTTATAGTAGAAAAGACTAGTGTTTGAATCAGATTGTTAAAAGATCCTTTCACATTTCACAAGGAGATATATCTGCTGGAAGAAATCATTGCAGGTATCTGCTTTTTCTTAGTTTGTGGGAGGTAAGATTGCAGTGAAGGGACTTTGTGTTTCCAGTGGATCTCAAGCCACCATGAAATCAGCAGATTTAGGGGTGATATTAAATTGATTTAGTTTCATCTGAGCTATTTTGGGGCTAGAATCAGCTATTTCCACGTGGATAGTAGTTCTATACACCTGAAATTATGTTTCCAGCCCACTGGAGAGTTTGTCTGAAGAGGTTACATCTGTCACCTGGAAATGCTCAGCTGTTAATAGATCATGTGAATACCCTCTTGGTTTGCACTAAAAATAGGCACTTATGGAAATGCCTCACTAACAGGGCTTGTGAATAGTTTGGCTGGATTGCTACTGATTTCTGGTTTCAAATACAGGGAAGAGGATTTTCAAGGAGTAATCCAGACTTTAAAAATTCAGTTCTGTGTTAGGAGCAAAAGCACAACAGACAGCTGTAGCTGTAGCAGCATCTCAAAAAGACTTACCAGACCTATAAGAGCCACAGGCAGTTCAACTCCATCAGCTCATCAAGTTGTCCTATTAGTCAGTGGTAAATGATGGCAGTCCTGTTTTAGGTCTCCTGTCAAACTGTCAGCAGGTTAACATCTTAACTTCACGATGAGAATAAACATAAAGGTAATAAACCCAACATTCTCACTGATTCTTGTAGTTTTTACAGACCCAAAGGTTACAGAAGTAATGGAAGATAAAATGAAGCAAATTACTGAAAAAAACCCCCACCCCACTGTTCAATCAAATTGATAAGAAAGCAAGTGGAAAGCATTATTTTAAATGAGAGGTTTGTGCAAGGCTCTCAGTGACTTTACCTGTGTGGGAGAAATCTACAGTTAATGGGACAGGTGTAAGTAATTTTGTGCAATTCAGTTTGTTACACAGAAGTATTTTTCACTAAGAATTTTGTTGAGAAAGCAGAGATGAGACTGAGCTACTTTTGGAGATAGTCGACAGGTATAAATACCCGAAATTGAGAGCCAGTTATCTGCACTGACAAAAGTGATATAGCCAGACATGGTACTTTGCATTCAATAGGTAAAAATGAAAGCTGGGTTAAAGAGTCTAGCAGTCAGTGAGGTAAGGCTGTGAAAGAGAATGGCTTATTTAAGGAACTGGAGATATCACTTAGGACTTTGGAGAACCATTTCTGACTCTTCAGCAAATTTCTTTGGATAAGGGCTATGCTTCCTCAGGACATGGTTTCCTCTCTATGTTGAAATTTTGTACTAATCTCTTAGCCATGGGGAAAAATTATTGCAATGCCTATACCTAAAGAGCACAGAAACATCCTTTTTTCTTTACTCTGCTGTTTTTATTTATCATGAAACACTAATAATAATAATAAGCATTGTGCCATACTGTGTTTTTGAGGGAAGTCCTGGAAAATATCATTGTTTTGTCTGTGGAAATTAGCTTTTACAAGCCAAAATGGAATAAAACCCAATTACCTCCTGTTGTCTTTTATGTCTTTTTCCTGTAGTTTTAGACTCACAGCTTTCAGACTTTCTTTTCTAAATTGTAGCAGGTGGATCAGTTTACTGTCTGTCATACTTATTGACTTAATTTTACTGTTTTGAACTGAGTGGACTGAAATAGAGCAAATAGGTCTTCCGAAAAATATAAATATTCTTTATGTTTAACCAAAGGAGCTTAAAAACAGATATTTTCACTTATAGAAGGAATTAATTTTTTCCTACTAGCATTTTTGAAACTCTGCTGTCAACACACTGTGACAAAAAGGCTTTCATACACATCAAGGACCCATCACTTCGTTAGGGAACAACCCCAAATCAAAATAATTTAACAAAATATTTTCTGATATCTTTTGCCTGTACATAATCCTGTGCAACATGCTCTAGGTGAACCTCCTTTAGCTGGGGGGTTGGACTAGGTGATCTCTAGAACTCTCTTCTATCCCCTACCTCTCTGTGAAAGTATTTTGAGGAAAGCAGAAGCTAGGAATTTTAGTCAAAACTAGCAGATGAATGATCCTTTGCACAATATTCCAGAGACTGTTTCTAGTATTTTGCCCATTCCCACCAGCTGTGCCTTGAGATCTTACCAGCTTTCCTTGGGGACAGCCTCTGATGATTATTAGATCAATAAAATATTTCTATGCTCAGGATTAATTAAAATGTTAGATTTTCCCCAGATGTTTCCCATTCTGTTTTGAGGTGGAGCTGCAACTTTCTAAAGACCAAACTCATAGGCAGAGTGTTCACTTGGCTGAGGAAAAAGTCAGTTTTTTGGCAACTTCAGAGTAGGAAGTCTGACCAGCTCTCCCCATGCTGATGTCCTCTATGTCCCTTGACTGGCAGAGTACTGGGGAAGAAGAGCCTTTTCTCTCTGTTGCTGTACAGTAATTCCATCTGGGATTTGTGTCACCCTCATGATGAAAGATGTCCAAACTTTCCATGTTTGGTTTTTAGCAGTTGTTCTTTTCCTGAACAGAAGCCTGTTTTGTCAGAAAATGCCCACCCTTCACTAGATACAGGTTTTTGCAGTGTTCATACCCTATTTAGCATAAAGGGTACAATTATTTGCCTATTTTATACTAAGCAGATTTTTACTTCGTCAAAAACAAGACATATAATGGCTTTTAAAATGCATTTTAAAGTGATCAGGAAATAACAAAACTGGTTTTCCTTGTTTAATGCTGACTGAAGTACATCTGTTTCATTCTAAATCAACTGAAACTGAACAGAATGATTATTTTCTTCAGACTGAGGCAACAAAATAGAGGTGCATTACAATATAATAAATACACAAATGTATTAAAATAGTGCACAGCAGGGATGTATGAAAGTCCATCAAACCTAACTCTTTATTCAATCAAAATATCCTGGTTTGGGATGTAAATGGAAAGATGGCTGATACCAGTGGTATTGATTCCAATCTCACTTGCAATTGTTAAATCTATCTCAAATTCCCTGAATTTACCAGATTTATACTAATAAAAAACTAGCAGAAGTGAGATGAGAAATACATCCAGATGGTGTTCCATACCTCTTAGCATTAGGAATGTGATTAATGAGTGACTTCCATATTATGCTTCCTCTACAATAGGAAGAATCTAAATCTTCTGCTTGTGTTTCTTTATGAGTAAATTATTGCTCCCTCCTATTTTAGAGAAGTCCAGAGGGGAAAAAAAAAAAATAACCAAAACCACACCTAGAATCACAGAATGGACCAGGTCCAGATGGCTTGTGAGTATCTCCAAAGAGGGAGACGCTGCAACCTCTTGAGGGAACCTCTGCCAGTGGTCCTTATGGTCAGACAGAGGTTTCTGTGTTTCAGTTTGTGCCCATTGCCTCTTGTCCTGTCTCTGGGCAACACTGAAAAGAGCCTGGCTCCCTCTTCTGCACACCCTTCCTTCAGGCACATTGATGACATCCCCCTTAGCCTCCTCCTTTCCAGACTGAAGAGTCCCAGCTCTCTCAACTGCTCCTGTGAGAGATGCTCTAGTTCCTTAATAATCTTATTGGCCTTTAACATCTTCAGGTCTTTGTTCAATTTACAAAATATCAATATTTTAATTCATTAAGCACTGAGGTCAACCGTGCTCTAAGACAGAGCTATGTTCTGGTTTGATACATAAATTGGGGAGAAAAAACAGTCATCAGTTGTGCTATATTTTGCAATAATGAGATCTGAAATTCTGGTAATTTTATCTAGGACAAAAAAAAAAAGGTTCCTCGATGGGGTATGACAAATGTTATTTTTTATTGGTATTATTACTCCCATTAATTTTCACTATCATTGTGTTATATGAAATCTCAAATTACAGATTTTTGGGGTGATTCAATGTTACAAAATACAGAGACATAAATGACTGTCTGTATCCAAATAGTCCTGCAGGAAGGAGGAGGAGGAACGGGTTAGGGCAGGTTCCTTGCTAGCCAGAAGCATTCAGAAGTTCTCTTATACATGTGTTTTAAGTGCCCAGATTTCTAAAAGAGCCCCTTCTCTGAAGGCTGCTACTCTTATTGTCTTGACCAGCTTTTTACCCCCATCCCCTCAACAGTGAGATTAGGAAAGTCTACTCAGTTTTTATCAACAGAATCTAAGTCGTAGACAGCTGTTAGCATGCTACTTCTTAGGACTGAATTGACCCTGACATCAGAGAGGATAAAGACAGATTGAGGGGAAGAGGAGCCAAGAATAAACGTGCCTCTGGTACCTTTTTTGGTAGGAGACACACTGCAGTTACCATCCTCTTCCATTCTGGTATCATCCAGCGGCTCTAAAGTTATGTGTTCTGAAAACTCATGGCCAGTCTGATCTTAGCATATCAGTAGCAGTGATGTTACTAGGAATTCTTGCAACTGAGAGTAAAACCAAGCCATTTTATCTTAAGGATTTCCTCCTAAATGTGTCACATCATTGCAAAAGAGCGATTGCTTTTAAAAACAAACTAATCACCTTAAATACAAATATTATGTGAAGTTATGACATTAACTGTCTCTTTACATAAGCTTCAAAATAAGACTTCCATTAGCAGACTCTGAAACTTGATCCCAGAAGTAGTGAACCATCCATCTCTGTAATTTATAAAAAAAAAGCACAATTCATTCTTAAATTTAATAGGCATCATTATGAAAGCTATGGAAGAAAAGGCTTTAAAATTAGCAAAATGTAAACCACCAGTTTTGTATAAATATGTAAATGACACATTAGTATTGTTACAGGAAGACAGGAATAAATCTAACAAACTCCCAAGGGAGATGTGAAAGGGTGGTGTGTTACCATTTCTTGGTGAAATGATCATTAAGAAAGATGATTGTCTTTCACAGTTCAGGGAAAGGATACCAATTCGGATGCCAATTTAAATTATAAATCAAATCTCCATCCTACAGTTCCAATGTAAAGTAGTCAAAACACTCCTTGATTAAGTACCTAAGAGTTGTGAAGCAGAATTCTGGAAGAAGGGGAACTTAATCAGATTAGCACTACATTGCTAAACAACACTTTTCATTTACAACCCATTAACAAAAAAGAAAATAGAAAAAAAATGTTCAACCTGCAGCCATGAAGTTTCCACATGAAAACAAAGCAATGCCTGGTACACAGTACACAGCAGGGGGTGTTCACAGATGTCCAGTTTTACTTAAGCCTACCACCTCTGAAAAGTATGAGTAGCCTCATTTCATGAGAAGTTCTGGCTCACTTTGTGGAGGGTTAGGTCCTGTAGGAAGGCATAAGATGGTTAAATTTAAAAGTGAAGAATGTGTTTTAAGCCAAGATAGTAAATTCTGAGTGATGATAAGGAAGCTTATAAGCAGGAGGGGATTCAACTTTTTAAAAGCATAGACAATGGCAGGACAAGGGGGGATGGATTAAAACTAAAGGAAGGAAGGTTTAGATTAGATCTCAGGGGGAAGTTTTTTCCAGAGAGAGTGGTGAGGGGCTGGAACAGGCTGCCCAGAGAGGTGGTGGGTGCCCTGTGCCTGGAGGTGTTCAAGGCCAGGTTGGCTGGGGCCCTGGGCAACCTTGTGTAGCTCCAGGCCTGAGGTTGGTGTCCGTGCCTGTGGCAGGGGGGTTGGAGCTCTATGATCCTTGGGGTCCCTTCCAACTCATACCATTCTATGAGTCTATGATGTTGTCCTGGTTCTGCCGAGGCCAGAGTTAAACCCCACCCCCCAGGCAGCCAGCCCAGGTGAGCTGAGTTAACCCCAGGCTGTTTTCCACATCACCTGACATCACTTCCCCATAAAAGGGGCTGGTTGGGGAAGGGTGCTCCTGGCTGCCTCCAGGGCAGTCCCATTGCAGCTGAGGCATCAGGCTGGTCCTCACACTGTGCAGCACTCAGCGTTATCATCATGTCGGTAAGGTACTCTGTGTTACTATGGGGTGTAAGTGAAGTTTGCTGTGGGCTGCTATTGTTCCCCTTTCATGGTGATGCTGTCAGTAAACTGTCCTTATCCCAACCCATGGACTCTGCCTCTTTCCCCTTAGGGAATGAGCAAGTGGAGTGTGGTGCTCAGCCACTGCTTGGGGCTGAACCACCACAGTTGTGTGCATGAAGACTGACAAAAATGCAGTTACTGCACATTAAGGTCTTACTAGAAAGGCAGGTGCTTATCTGCAAATCCAGTTCTCCTCTTCTTTACTCTGTGCAGTTGCTCTTACAACCTTGTATGGTCCTTGGCCTCTTGTAAGCTTTCCATGGAGCAATGCTGATGGGGGAAAAGTGGAAGAAAGAGGCAACTCTTAGATCTAGTGTCTTAGTAAG
The DNA here is from genome assembly GCA_020800305.1 of Porphyrio hochstetteri. Classification (NCBI taxonomy): domain Eukaryota; kingdom Metazoa; phylum Chordata; class Aves; order Gruiformes; family Rallidae; genus Porphyrio; species Porphyrio hochstetteri. The sequence continues at coordinate 4,111,206 of CM036908.1, forward strand.
GCTCTAGTGTCCCATAAAGGCTGGAAAGAACAATACCAACCACTGTTGGTGTCTTTTGGAAGCCTTACAGCGAGGGGCAGTCCCTTTTGTTCTAATAGGATGTTTTGCTCTGTATTTATTGGAAGATTTAAATGAAACTTTGCCTTTCAAAGTACATAAAGAAACTTCGCTTAAGATGATGCAGTCCTAAGAGCCTTGAGGCACTAGTTCAGGCATCATCAGCATCAGAGAGAGAAACATATTATTTTTGCCTGTTATGCAGCACTTAGAGATCCAGGGCCAAAACAGGATTTCCCTGAACTTTCTTAAATGTTCCCAACTAATATGGCTCATTATCACAAGTGGTGGATGAGAACACATTCCCATTTTCTCAGGATTTTCTGATTTATTCTGGGGAATAAATCTGGGAATATCTGATTACCCTTTGAGCAATCTGAGAGTACTGAGAAGACAGCTAGGTTTTCATTAATAGAGCTAGATGATTCTCAGCTGATAACAGCAATCAGTTAAATACCCTTGAGCAAGATAGCACCATTATTCATCTTATTTGGCAAAATGTGTTGGATTACCTGTCTCTAGAGCAAATCACAGTTGTAACAGAAAGTTCATTGTTTATCAGATATTGCTAGTCTGAAATCTTATCAAAGCTTAAGATTAAGGCTAGAAGTCTGGGCCAGTATTTCTGTCTTGTATAACATACTGGTTGGGGTTTTTTTTGAGTTGCAAGCTTTCTCTGGTGTCCTAAGCAACAGATGTCTCATTAGCACCTGAGCTATGCCAGCTTCTGTGGAAGGCTGCAAACTGATTAAACACACGCTCCATTTTTATCTCTTTATGAGTCATTACTTAAAGGTTTTATCACCAGATTGCCATACTTAATTACATGTAGCCATAATTAAATATGAATATCTGCAGACCTGGCTTTTAATTTTTTGCTATAACTTCAATAAAATACTTTCCTGTTTGCTAATGAAAAGCTATAGGGAAGGAGAGAAATAAAAAAGGAAAGAAGAATTATCAAGTATATATCAGATATCCTTGTGAAGTATTTGGAAAAGGCTTTTTTTTTTCTAAACAAAGATGATAGTGTGTGCTAAAGATAAAAGGCAGAAAGGAATGTTTTGATATTTAAAGATGTCATCTGTTATCCACCACACAGATGTAAGTATGAGAAGTCATGTCAGTCCTTGGGAAATTCAGAGAGTGAATCCATGATTTTGGGCACGTGAAGGAGAAGTCTTTGAGAACTATCAGCATGTATTTACTAAGGCTGAACAATGCCTCCCAAACATCTTTGTCCTCTGTGATAAAACAGCTAGGTTGGTGGATGGTTAGATAGGAACAGGTGTAATTTAACTTGACTTCTGCAAGGCTTTTGATGCTGTCTCTCTCAATATTCCTGTATTCAAGATCAGATGGCTTGGTTTGGCTGAGTAGATAGCTAGCTGAGTAAAAAAATGTTTGGATGATTTGTCTTAGTTAATTTGTTATACTCTACCTTGATGCATGGATAAGTGGAGTGCTAGTAGCAGAGGAGTAGCTTGAGACCTATCCCATTCAGCATCTTTATCAGTGACATGAAGGAGATAAGGAGTATTTTTTTCATGAAGTTTTCAAATGGCACCAAACTGGGGGCATGTGGGTTGCATGAATGGGGTTGACAGGAACCTTATGAAATTCAACAAGGACGTGCCCATGAGTCATGCACCAAGCCATGCAGGTGAGAAGGAGGAAATCTTTGCAGCCAGATAGGCTGGGAAGCAGCTTTCATTCAGGGGAATTGGATTAAAGAGGATCTAGCAGCAGAGGAGGAGGATACTGTGAAGAGGAAGCCATATTGTTCATGTGGTGTATGGAGAGAGGACAAGAGAAAACAGGAATAAGGTGAAATGAAAAGCCTTCAGGCTGTCTATAAGGAAAACATCTTTTGCTATGCATACAATCAAACAGTAGCAGAGGTTGCCCAGGGAGTTTGTATACTCCCCATCCTTGGAAGTTTGAGACCAACCTGGATAAAGCTCTCAACAACCTGATCTGTTTTTATAGCTGACCGTGCTTGAAGCAAGAAATCAGAATAGACCCCTCCTGAGGTTCCTTCCAAACTGAATTTTACTATTACTGTAATCTTTGCCCATTTAGGAACCTGGCAGGGTCAGTAGTGATGCAGGATTTTGTCCACAGAAATATGCTGTGGAACTAGATTGTTTTGTCCCTTTAAAATGCTGTTCACAGAGGACTGTGAATTTGAAAATACAAACCCAAACTTCATGTTAGAAGGTGGCATATGATGAGTTATGAAATACAAATGACCTTACTTTGGTATGATATGGGCACATAATCTTTAAGTATGTAAAAAAAACCCTGTCTCTTTAAAATATTATGAAAAATGGAACAGCACATATGGACAGTTTCTAATTTTCAGAAGTTCCCTAGGCTGATATTGTAGCTAAAAGAAATAAAATTCATTGTTGAGGTAAGAGCACATTATTTCATCGAGTTTATTTCCCCAAGAACATTGCTATGGCAAGAGCTATGCTAATGTTTTTTTTTTTTTTGAGTGCTTACAGGCTCAGAAGACACAACCTGAGCTGAGTGTTGCACAGTTCATTAAATGTGCCCTGCTGTCTTTTCTAGCTGACCTGACTCCTGAGTAGTTTCCAAACATACTCATAACACTGCTTTTTTCTCAGGCTCCTTGTCTAGGCAATAATATCTCTTTTGGTAATATAATATGTCTATTGCATGTCATTTGTTGAGTGTAGTGTTATTCTTACTTTTTATGTAGGTTGAACTCTAAGAAACTTTTTTCTGAGTTTCAGACTAACTTCTGTTCTGTAAAGATGAATTTTTATAGATAAAGCATTTTCTGCTTTTTCAAATTCAAGTCCTAGGCCATGAATGCTGTCATTCTAATCACAGCATATTCCCTTTGCCATCTCCTCTTGTTATGTGGGTTAAAATAAACCATCAGTCTCAGAATTGTGTATTAGCTTTGAATTGCCTCATTATAGCAATACCAAAATGGGAGATTTAAAAAGAAAAAGAGGAGGGAAAAAAAACCCACCTGAAAAACTTTCCATCACTGTTCAGTAATGATTTAGACAGCCCTTTAATCTAAATCCCCTAGACAGGCTCTAAACTACAGGAGAGCTCTGCAATGGGTGGAATAATATTATAATGCATGGTGGGATGTCATACTGTAAAGACCTAGATTTTGTGGGGAACCAGAAGGTAAATTAGGATTTGTATTAAATCTGGCTCTGAAAGCAATGGGGATTTTGTTCCTGAGATTTCATCCACTGTGGGCTAATTTTTTTTTGAACTACTGGGCTAGTGTTTTTGAGTTGATGTTTTGGATGAAGAAGTATATCCAGGTCCTCACAGTCTGTAATCTTTCAGCAAAAGAGGGTCTGCAGCTCCATGGTAGATACAGCCCTGAATTAGGACTGTTGTGTAAACTGGATGATGTCAGGAGAGGGGTGCCGAGTGCAGAGCAGAATGACTCTCAGATATCATGCCCACAGCAAAGCAAGGAAATATTAGCTTGTGCTGGTCTCTACGAGCAATAAAGATGCTCACTTGTGTTGTTTAGGATGTAGGAAACTTAACCTGGTACACACAAATTAGTGAAGGCACTCCTAATACTCTCCATTATTTTTTTAAGAAGAGCAACATATCCTTTTCATTACTTGACAAGAGATCCATGATCTGAAATCATTTAATACATGTTAATAGCCTGGAAGATAACGAGGATTCTACATAGGCTAAAAACTGATATTATTTACCTAAATTTTACATAAATAAAAATCTATGCTTGTGCATTAAAATGATGGATATATTGTTAAGTACAAAATGGTTTAATTTAGTTTAATTTTTTTATATGAGCAAGAATAAAGAATAAGGTTTATAGTGTATTAATTTTCATGATTGAGTTTTCCTAAAAATACCTTTGAGTTCACAAATACAGAAGGGCATCTTTCTATTGGTAATGGTAATTAATGTAAATGGATTCGTATGTAAACTGGTGTTTGTTAGGGAAGTGCTTAAATACATATCTCTGACATCTTTACAAGCTCTTTAAACTTTCCCTGGAAAACATCAGTGCTTCAGATGACATTGATACAGGCTGTTAAAGACAGTTTGTGTGTAATTAAAGACACCTGCCAGCATTTCCTCATTTAAGTGTTTGAAGTCAGAAAGAAAAAGCTGATTCAAAACATCTGGGAAAATGGAAAGGATGAAAGAAAAAAGAAAGTGGAAAGGAAGCCACATCATGCTATCACTGTTTGTGGAGACCGGCTCCTTGGATGGTAGCACATCCTCCTGTGGTGCCTGGCAGGCTTCCTGTACTCCCCGGGGGCGACTCAGGTGACAGAAGGTGCTGGGAGTTGTGTTTCATGGATCTTTCTGAGTATAGGAAGCACTTTTCGCCTCCAAAATGCAGAATCAGTGGGGATGTCTTCAGAAGGAAGGCTAAGAGCTTTTTTCCTGTTCTTTATTATGCTGGGACTTCTTAGCACAGTGCATTGATTTTATTTAACACTTTTATAGGCGCAGATAGTGGCTTTATGCTGAAGCTCGTAGAGTTTCATAGCTCTGCCTCAGTGCCTAACTAACTTCTATTGGCACGAAGCCCATGGCAGTTATGCAAGTGAGATGAGGAGAGAATAAACTATATAATGAAACTAATGAATAAATGTTTGATAATAATTTAAAACACCTATAAACTGCAATACTTGACAGCATAGATGTCTAAGTACTAGAAGATGTATTCCAGGTATAACTTCTTAGAGTGTTTTCCCACCCCTGTGGACTAGAAGAGATTCTGAATGCTTCAGTTCAAGTGTTAGAGAGAAAAGTCCTGCATCTTGTTGCAGAAAAGCTCTGCTACACATAATAGAAAACAGGCGATTATCTTCTTGGATTAGATGATGCTGTCCGTTAGATATCAGGAAAATTTGTGTCCAGGATTATATAGGATCTAAAAATAGAATTTAAGGAGGTTGGAGGCAATAATGAATCTTCTAACATCCCTAGGGCAAATCCAAGACCTCCAAGAGTAACTATTGGAGGATGAGATCATAAAAGTAGACATTTCAGACCCATGCAACCATGTTCTTGATGACTGTGGTCACAAATTTTATATGATTATGGAGAAATACTGTCATCATGTGTATCTAAGCTGGGATATGTAGACTTAACAGGACAAATCAACTTGCAGATAGTCCATTTGTCCTTAGCCAGGCTTCCTCTAGCACCTGAAATAGATCAGGCAGAGCTACAGCAACTCTGTATGATGATGTTCCAGATCTCCCCTATTAAGATTGGGTAAGATTATGCCACATTTCTGAGATGATGACTATTGATTATGTCACCATTGAATGTGGAGAGAGATCTCCTACAAACCTTTACATTTTCTCAAATATAGCATCAATTATGAAAAGAGTAAAGAAAAAAACACAGGGGACAATAAGGAAAAACTTGGGCAAATGAAAACCAGAAAACAGGAAAGTATATGTGTCCACAACCAAACTGCAAAGGCCTTTTCCCTTTAGCACTATGAAACCTAAGGCTGTAAATTGTCACTTTCCTATCAAAGGACAATGCTTCTGCTTTTTGAAATCTATTCCTGTGAACATATTTTACAGATATTTTTCTAAATTGGTGCTTGTGTTGCAGACAAATCACCTTCTCAGGGCTGAGAAAATCTAATGATCTCCTGTAGTTAAAGCAATCCCTCTTCTGGTGACATCGTCAGAATTAAGAGTTTCAGAAAAATGCCTGGTACTTAAAAAACTGTTTTCTGTGATGAGATCATTGATTCTTTCCCTTATTTTCATTAAGAAAAAAAAATACAATAAATGCAGATGTAAAAAGCGTTTCAGAAAAGGATGTATTGCTTCCAGTGCTGTGCCACCAATCCGATGGAGATTCTACCTTTATTTCTGTATCTTTCATAAAATATTAATGTTCAAGGTGGTCTGGTGATGGGGAGAAGGTTTTATTCTCCTCTCATATTTGCTCTTGTCCCACAGTTTGCCTTTTGGCTCATTTTGAAGCAGTCTTTCACAGAACAGTCAGGCATGCTGAAATGAAAGGAAAAAAGATAGCCATGCTCATCCATTCTTCCTGATATAAATATTAAGTGTTGAGCTAGCCCCCACTGGAGCACAAAGAACACCTGTAATGGTGACATTTACAAACCAGATAGTTCAAGTGTCAGCTAAGGTGAGCAGATTCAGAGGTGTTACAAAGTGGAAGAGCACAGCATTGGTGTTAACCAGGAGCAGAGCCAAACTGAGATTACATTCCCATGCTTAGGTATCATAGAATCATAGAATGGTATGAGTTGGAAGGGACCCCAAGGATCATAGAGCTCCAACCCCCCCTGACACAGGCAGGGCCACGAACCTCAGGCCTGGAGCTACACAAGGTTGCCCAGGGCCCCATCCAACCTGGCCTTGAACACCCCCAGGGACAGGGCACCCACCCCCTCTCTGGGCAGCCTGTTCCAGCCCCTCACCACTCTCTCTGGAAAAAACTTCCCCCTAAAATCTAATCTAAACCTTCCTTCCTTCAGCTTTAATCCATCCCCCTTGTCCTGCCATTGTCTACCCTTTTAAAAAGCTGATTCCCCTCCTGTTTCTCTGCTCCCTTCAGGGACTGTAGGCTGCAATGAGGTCCCCCCACAGCCTTCTCTTCTCCATGCTGAACAAGCCCAGCTCCCTCAGCCTCTCTTCATAGGGGAGCTGCTCCAGCCCTCTGATCATCTCTGTGGCTCCTCTGAACCCTCTCCAACAGTTCCACATCCTTCTTGTATTGGGGCCCCAGCTCTGGACACAGGACTCCAGCTGGGGCCTCCCGAGGGCAGAGTAGAGAGGGACAATCCCCTCCCTGTCCCTGCTGCCACCCCTCTGCTGATGGAGCCCAGGATACCATTGGCCTTGCGAGCTGCCAGAGCACACTGCTGGCTCATGTTAAGTTTCTCATCCACCAGAATCCCCAAGTCCTTCTCAGCAGGGCTGCTCTCCAGGAGCTCTTTGCCCAGTCTGTATCGTGACTCACTTTTTTGCTCCTTCTTTTAGTGCTTTGAGGTTAATATTCCTTTTCATGAAAATTCAGTGTTGGACAGAGGAAATAAAGGTACTGTCACTCCCTCATCAGTCAAACTGGCCTGGGGATTTTACACCTGTGATTCCATAACATTTAGAATAATCACAGTGAATGGATTGAGCTCAGCTCTGTGGTGGCACAGCACACTATGTGCTCAATGACACCCTCTTTTTCCCAGATGATACTAGAATCAGTGTACTGGGGAAAAGTGCCATTAGGAGGCTGTACCTTCATAGGGAGCCATCACAGCTGCCTATCGTTGCTACTTAAATTTATGAATTATGATGGGTGAATGAATAGATGACAAATGAACCCTCCACTTGGAGACAGGGTGAACTGCTGCAGTGTGCTGGTTTGAGGTGGGGGACGAACAGAAACAGCAAAATAAAGTGCCAGTTTATCAAGCAAATCTGGCTAAAGTATGCATTTAGAGCTGAATGAGTGATGATTTTAACCCCTAGATTAAAAGTCCTGTAAGTCCACAGTTGAAGCGTGCAGGGAAATGATTCAACCACACAGTGCAAGAACAGGTGCTGGTACAGAAGGGAAACCTCAGACTGATCTATTCCCTCATTGGTGTTAAGTTAAAAAAGCTCTTAGCAGAATAAATTCTGAGCTTGATGTTGGGAAACCTTTTCTTTATTAGTATACAAACCTTATGTAGTTCTCCCATTCCATTTCCAAGTGCTAAATTCAAAGGAATAAATGCAACTGAACTGGCTTTCATGCTAGGATGAGAATAAGGGAAATAATCCCAAAAGAAGCTGATAATGGAGTAAAAGCAATCAGAACACATTGTGGCTTCAGTGTTTAAACTTATTTGCTATGATTTACTCATATTCAATTTATATGGGAAAATTATCATGGGCCCTAATAGCAGAAAGTAAATATTGATCCTTTATACTTGGACCCGTCTCTGTATTTCCTCACCTTTGAAATCTAGTCACTTGACTCTTCCTACTCTTCAGCTGACCATATAATTAATGAATTACCCTACTGAGATTTAAGAAACAACTTAATGAAAGATAAAAAGGCATAGAAATCATAATTAGCAAAACTAAGGAATGAGTTATGTTAGATATCTGAGTCAGAGAAGTATAGGATAGAGATGTAAAGCCCAATAACTGCCCATTATGCTATCAAAGAGAAAAAAATTACAGGAGTATTTCCTGTCCTTTGTCTCTTCAGTGGCTGGTTTCCTCAAGGGCAAGAGAAACCTTTAGATGCACGCACGGTGCTGCATCTCTGCACAAAATTATTGCAAGGCTGTAAGAAATCTTACAGAAAGCCATTCTGGCACTCATTTGGTTTGGTAGAAAACATCTGCAGAGATTGATGCAAAAGGAATAAATTGAATCATCAGGATAAGAATGAGAGAAGGAGCTCTTATTTTTTTGAATAAGTTGCTTCAATACCAAACATCTCAGTTTCCATTGCTCTTAAAAGGAAATAACAACACTGCCTTTGTGAATACTGTGAGATGTACTGATGAAAAGAGCACATTAGGCTGATAGTAAGGATGTGAGTAACATGATTTCTGAACATGTGGCAGTAATGGATTCTAGCAGTTAAATATATGCATTTTCAGATAGTACAGTAATGAGTGTTTCACATAACATTATAGATTGGCAAATGCGCTAGTAATTGTTCTATAAGTGGTTTCATTTCATCAATTGGTCATAAACTATTCTGGGGGTTTAACTGACCATTCAAAAGCCAAAATTTGTGGTCAATCCATGCATTAAAGGAAACTTGTAAAGATGTTTGTCATATTGATTCAAGTAAGTCACACTCGAGACTGTTTTAATGGGCCTCTGGCTATTTGGTGATGGAGTGCAGGATTAAACAGATGAAATGAATTATTCAATAAGAATCTTTGTTCAATTCTAAAGGAAATTCATTAGAAAAGTTACAACTGTATAAACTTGGAGCACAAATGATATTGAAATATGGAGGGGAAATGCTGAGAATGCACTATTCTTGTGTGAGGCAGAAAAGAACAATACACTTTCACTAGTCTGAAATGGGGCCAAGATTGAGGAACACTTATGTACCCAAGTGTAGGGCACAGAGATAGATAGAACCTGTGTGAGGGAAGAGTTCCTACTTTATCACTTTGAAGATTAAAAAAGGAACAAATCTTTTACCAAATAATAGCAATGTTGTCAATTGACTGCTAGTCTTTTGTCAATCAAGCTTTTTTGGCCTGAAGAAAAGGAAATGCATTGATTTTGTAATACAGAGTCCAGGGTTTCTTTTTGTGTGTTGGGGTTTGTTGTTTTGTGGGTTATTTTGGTGTCCTTAATTATCTTCACTGAAGCACAAAAAAAAGAAAGGAAAAGACAAAAACGTTAGATATCTAAAATGAATGTTTTGAAATAGAAGTGTTTTGGAACTGATATGATCAGGAGCAAGACATAACTGGGTTTTGAGTTTTATAAAAGTTGTTAAATGTCATTATTAGATCAGAAATCTCATAAAAATGTATGCCTTTTCTTAAAACCACAGTGATCTGTGCTCTCTGATTGTGTGAGGTATCTAGCTTTTGTTGTTTTGAGATTGTATTTACAAGATACAAATCTGAATACATAAACATATGTATATATAAATTCTACAGCAGATGACTAAGCATATCAAACAAACAGGCATATTTAGTTTTTACAGCAGTATTGTGATCTTGCAAAAAACTTGATAATTCCTCTAAAAATCTGTGAATTAGCAATATTAATTTCAGTCCTTTCTGAAAATGAACTATTTCTATTTTATAAACTTTGAGATTTTATATGGCTGTATGATACATAGAATTTATCAGTAAATTGCATTAGGTGAATCGAAAAAGTGCATGGTAAAATGCAGTGAAATAAAATACCTTTTAATTGAGTATGTGAAATGATGTCTTAAGTAACCTCTTTATTCTCCTGATATGAAGTGTCATTTCTCCATGAAAAAACATACATCTTCGCATAAAACCCCTGGAGTTAATTGGAAACAAGAATTCCTCGGCAAGATGAAGATGACTCCAGGGAAGCAGCAGTACAGCAAAGCAAAGTCCTGCTCAGAGGAGTCTTTTACAATCTCCAAATTTGCATGGCTACAGAAGGAGAATTCTGTACCTTCTGGGGACTTAAATTTTGATACAGATGGTCCTATAGTGTGCAGCTATTCACATCAATGCCTTGCATTTTGCCTCATTTTTTCTGCCTGGGCATATCCAAAGATAGCCTGTGATTTCTTCAAAAGTAGTCATTATCTCAAAGAGTTGGACTCTTTTATTGCAAAAAGACATTAAAGTTCATGAACATTGCTCTGCTGGATTCCTGTCTGAACTCTGCCTTTCTGTTATTAACTAAGGCTTGCCATGCAGCACCTCTTCCTTGATTTGAATGAGCACATATGCTTTTGCTCATGAATATACCTGGAATAAGGAACTTAGATGTCTTCTCTGTAGCTGAGTGCAATAAAACTCCATCTCTTTAATATGCAAAAGGACAGATTTAGAATTTGGTGGATTTCTTACAGGGGAAAAAACCCAAAAAACATCTCCCCAAAACCTTTTATTTTGTTTTGTTTCTGCTTTTTAACCCATGTGTCTGGGTGTGGGATTTCTTTAGTATTCTTAGCAGAGAAGCAGACATAAAGCAGATCTAGAATGTCATAGTACTCGACACATGATTCATCAAGAATAAACAGTGGCAGATGGAAGCTTGCAGATAAACTCCCATGGCCTAAAATAATCTGCTTGGACTCTCACAGTTCCACAGGGAGTCACATAGGAAGGTTACAGGGAGGTCAGTGTCCAAAAATTTAACATATCAAAGAGAGGTGATTGAGATTTTGCTTTGCCCAGGTCTAGCAATTAGTGTTTTCTGTGGGATTGCACTGTGAATCTCACATTCCTTTGACATATTTATGATATTCCAGCTCCTGAAATCCTGTGGTTTTTATGGGGTTTTAAAATATTACCTAAGTGAACCACAAATGCTCTTAGGAAAAAAAGAAAAATTATTTTTAAACCTGAAAAAAAAAACCCCTCAGGCTTATCTGATAGTTCTTTCAGGCCTGACATGGTTTTGGAAAATGGAATGCTTGACATCAGCAGTGCTTGAAGGGACAGGCAGGACTGATGTTATTATTGTAACAGGATTCCTCCCTTTCTGAGATTATCCTGAGGTTATGCAGGTTAAAAGAAAACACTCCTTCATGTCACGGTCTCATGGTGAAGGTTCTAGCTATGTTAATGGTGGTCCCTCTCCTGGTCCCTCTCCTCATCCCTCTGCATGCCTCTGATGCTGTGGTACTTAACAGGCGAGCTCAGAAGCAGCCTCCAGTGCAGCTGCTTGGGTCTAAGAGCAGTTGTGCATAATAAACCATTGCTTCTCTCTAAAGGCTTGTTTTAAAGTCCTATCTAGCCAGCAGGAGTCTCCTTCTGGATCAGGTCCAACAGCCAAATTCTGTGGTTCCCATGAAGGCTAATGGCATAAAGCACATGAGTCACTTTGTAGCAGGATCAGGACCCCAGACAGTGAATTTCAAACCATGCAAAAAACCTCCCCTCATAAAACAGTGAATAGAAACCTCCAAATAGCCAAACCAGATACTACAGATTGTCTCTGGATTCATTTATTACCCTGCATTTTTCTAGGAGGATTTGGATTCACCCTTTTCTTTTTAATGTCATCTAGCAGTGATTATGTTTAGTCAGTAAACTTAAGCATAATCTACACATGTTTATGACAAGTAGAGATCCAATCTTATAAGGTATAAAAAATTCATTACATTTAAATATTCATTGTTAGAAGAAGTGGGATTTCTGTTTGTGATAACAGAAATCAGTATGAGCAGGCAGACAAAATGTATTAGGGAGATAATTCAGAAGAAAAAGCAAAACAATGTGAAGTCTTTACATGTGTCTGATTTGCTAAAAAAAGCATAAGGACAAGGCTATGAAGCTGGCTTTGAGAAAATATATTAGTTCACTGTGCAAATTAGACCTCTCCAATTAGAAACACCTCCCTTTTAAGCACAAAGGTCACTGGCTTGTAAATGAATCCTTGGTGGTGTTCCTCAAGGAGCAAGCATCTGTCAGATGTTCTCTTTGCAGTGCCTCTTGAAAGATGCGGCTATGCTCTGGGTCAGCTGCACTCCCTGCAGCATCCTATAATCCTGGTTCCCCACTGCTGGAGCACAACATAGCTCCCTCCTTTCCAGGCACAGATAGGGCAACTGGGAACATCCCTGTTTCTTCACATTTTGCACTTGGGACAGAGCTAAGAGGCACATCTGGGTACCAGAACCACAGAGAAAACAGCCCATGGTATTGACACAGCTGTTACCATTGATGGTGTAGGAAGTAAAATAAACACGTTCTAATATCTTAAGAAGTCTGATTTAAATGCCTGCAGACAAGGTTATAAAGATAAAATTTGTCTCATAAAGGAAGTCTAGAACTGCAGAGGCTCAGGAAATGAGAATGAGACATAAAAACTTTCACTGTTGAAATCTGTGCTTGCTGATAAAGAGGAACATCTTACTGATGGTTGCAGGGTCACCTCAGCCCAGACACCAGCAGAAGCTAAAGAGCATCCCCTGGGAATGTGATGTTTCAGAACCCAGGGGGGTCTCAAAACAGAGAGTTCAAGTGAGAGGCATGAAATATAAAATGTGTTTCTAGTGATTTCCCTCCAGAGCAACACTGAGCTGTATTTGGAGGAAATTTGTACACCTTCAGCTTCTGTGTTTTGTAGATAAAAACACATAGAATCAGAGAAACACCTGGGTTGGAAGAGACCCTTTAGAATGACTAGCTGTCTGACATTTTTTTTAGCGGTGCAAGAATTGCACTGTTCATTATAATAGCATTAAAATCCCCATATAGTTTCCTAATTTATATGGCAAATAGATGAAAAACGATCTCTGCAATTTATAAATAATTTTTTACATGCTACCTCAATTAAAGAAGTCATTCTAGTTTAAGTTGGTGTCATCAACAGTAGTTGGTGTACTTTACTGACTGATCACTTACTAAAAAGAATCCATCTCTACTGAATACTTTTTTTCTGACAGACTCAGAAAATCAATAACAAGACAGAAAATGTCATGAGAGAAGCAGCTTCTGTCTTCTTAAAATATAGATGCTGATTTCTGCCTGTAGACCTTTGTTTGCTGTTGACCTACTATTACAGTTACCAAAAAGTAGATGGATGAAAAGAAGGTGATAAGAAAATGAAAGGTTTTATGAAGTGGGAATGAGTAGAAGGGATATTGTTGTACTCTAATAATGCATAGCACATAGTGCAGAAATGACAGAAATGTCCTGACCCCAGACAAGAATCAGAGAAAGGCAGTTCAGCTCATGTTTAAGATCACCACCATGTCTCATGATCCCAGATTCTCCAGAATCATGTAGTAAACAAAGCTATCTCTGAGAACTCAGCAGGCATCTCCAATGATGCTTCCCAGTGCAGTATGGAAAAAAAACCCTGATTATTTTCTTTTTCTTCCTCTGTCTTCTGGATCTGTCAGTATGGCATCCAACAGTTTGCAGACGTTTTAGGAATGGGAATAGGCAAAGTGAAAGAAAATCATCAAGTCATTTTACTTTTCATCTTATACACTCTTATTTATTTTGCAACTTGCATTTGTGCTTTTTGCCCCCATTTTTAAAGCCTGCCATGACTGCTGCAGTTTAATCTGTTATTCCTTCCACCGTCTAACCAGAACACCTCTGTTCTGAATCAGACTTTTAATAAACATTTTTACATCCTTTCTTACTTTAGCTCTAGATCTTTCAGCTGTGAGCTAGATTAAGCTTTATCACTAGTCTCTTCCTTGACCATCACAGGGACATGGGCTTACACATGGTTATAGCAGACATGGGAGAAGTCACTACACATCTGCTGAGCCTTAGACATGAGCACTAGTCCACTAGTATGGACTAATTAATCTTGGTGGAGTCAACTTTCACTGTGAAATAAATGTGTCTTAGTTACAATGGCCTTTTGGGGTTAAAATTATGATTGTTGAGACAGCATTGCCTACAGATCAAAACAGGCTGGTCACTTTTCCTAGAGGTATAGTCATGCTTTTTAAGTTTGGTTGAATACCTGTGTTTTAATTTTGAATTTATAAGAAGCCTTTACCATTTCTATTTCAACCACCGTGGATATCCTAGTTCAGTGAACACTACTGGTGCACAGTGGATGCTGTTTCAGAATACAGTCTGAGCTAAACTGAAATATGAAAGAACAGGTGAATGTCTTTCAAGTATTTCTTGAAATGCAAATGAAACAGAGACATTTACATCTTCTTCTTAGAGCAATTCACACCCAAGTGGTGAGGCATCGTTATCTTTCACCCTAGAACTTCAACTGACAAAAAGGGAGGAAAAAACATAGACTCTGATGGTAGAAGGGACACAAAGTCAGCTTCTGGAATGCTACTGTATTGCAGCTGCAATAAAAAATGCCAGTAGTCTATGGTGATGAAAGAATTACCTCTGCCAAGAAAACCCAACTATGTTCTCTATCTTGGCTAGTATTTGTCCTTTTTTTTTAACAAACTGTTTCTAGACAAGCCATTAAAAAGGAGGTTGATGGAACATTCTTTGAGGAAGGAAGGAGAGGAAGGAAGGAAGGAGATTTCGAACTGAAATGTAAGGGGGGAAAAAAATCTTTAATAAGGTACATTTTTATTTCAACATCTCAATAACAGAAACATATTTTTTACATATTGGTTATCTGAAAGAGATTTAGTATTGAAAAAGAAGGAGAAATACCTATGTTTCAAGTCAGTGAGAAGGAGGATGTAACATTAAACAGATGGGAGAGAAATATCTGGGGGAGAAAGGGTGAGGGTCTAGAACCATGACTGAGGCCAAGGTCCACAGGTTAACTCAGCAGAACTGGACCTTTGAGGAAATATCCACAGCTGAAGTAGGGGTGTTGTTTGTTTGTTTGTTTGTTTTGTCGATTTGTTTGTGGGGGTTTATTTCCTCTTTTGCTTTTAATTAAATCCTTAAATGGATCTGAGGTTTATGGAAGTTTTGGGGTTTTGGTGGTTTGTTTTGTTGTTTGGTTGGTTGGGTTTTTTTCAGAGGCAACAGGAGAATAATGTTCTTCCTTGTTGAATGAAAGTAGGCTGAACATCATCCACATGTGTAGAAACCCATCCTAAAGAGTAAAGTTACTGATGCAACAGAGCAAACCAACTCCTGAGTCTGCTTATTGAACCCAAGGCTCTGCCACAGAGCCCAGATGCTCTCGAGGTCACATATGGCAAAGGCAGACATGATAACACTTAAGTTTTTGATGCATGCAGGTTATCATCACTAATATGACCAATACCTGCTTTCTAAGGCAGCTGCTTCATGAATAATCAATAAGGGAGCTGTGAATAAGCAGATGGATTGTAGCTGATGAGTTCTCTCTGGGCAGGCATAACACAGTTAGCAGTTATGTATAACAAGTATCATAGAATACGAGAGTCCCACACTACAGGCACATCACTGCCAGAAGTGGATAATGCTGAGGGCAGCTCAGCATGGGTTAGAGTGGAAAAAAAATGGAGGCTCAGAAATGTCCAACACAGATGTAAGGTTGCTTAAGTGCTTGTTTATGTATATGCATTTTAAAGAAATAAGGCACCATGTGTAGAAAAGGGGATGAATTCTCCCCTACTAAAGAAACCTGAGAACACATTTTATTAAGTTCTGTAAATGTATAAGAGAACTGGCAATTACTAGTTTTCTGCAAGGATTGCAGGGATTAAAGGGGCTGACATGTGCAACATGTTTTTCAAATGAAAAGACCAAGTGAAAACACAGTGGTTACTTGTCACACTCATTTTATCTTTCTGGGTGAACTTATGTGTTCTATGCCACTCATTTAAATAAATACAAATACTTCCTTCACATATGTTTAAGGGCCACATGAAAAAATTGGCCTTGTAGCTAAAGCACTGAGATAGAACACACATACTTGTCTTCATTTCTACAATCTTCCTTTGTGACCTTTGACAACTAGCTTAATGTGGCATCACATTTAAACCATCAAAAGGCAGGCTGAATGATGAATCCAATTCTTTCTGTTAGGTGTTAGACACCAATAGTCCCTTGCAGAGGGGAATTCATCCTATGGATTTTAATGTATTTAGATTATGATTTTAGGTAATCTCTTTCTCAGAGCCCATGCCAGCTCCAGATGCTCTCTGGATATTTGGGCAGAAGTGGCACTGCATGTTTTTTTGAAGACCTCTAAAAAGAGAATAATAGATAGAACACAATAATAACAATAATATTTGTTGTCACATATGTTGCTAATTTTCTATATATGAAGATTATCTCTTAAATTACACATTATAATATAGTCCAGCCTGGATTGAAACATCTAATTATTGCTGTTATATAAATGACAAATTCACCATTTTCACCCCAAAGGAGCTAGGATGACTCTAGCCATTCCAATAAACTAATTAGCTTTTTATAAAAGTGATATGATTATATGATTGACAAGAGAAATACATAAGTAGAGAGGCCCTTTGATTCCAGGACATACAAGTTCAATAGGGTTGATTTACTCTTGACATCTTCTGCTGAAGATAACGGAGAAAGTATCAGACCAAATCAAACTGTCTGCTGAAGAGCAGTCATGTCTTGAGAAGAAGACAGAAATGGTTTAAGGACACATATTATTAATCAATTCAGGAAAAAAGATCATTTCACCCAAACTGAAAAAAGAAATAAATGTAGACAGTAATTATATAAGGTGAACCTTGGCCAGGGTACTGTGTTAACACCAAGTTTTGAAGGAAAGCACCATAGAATTTTTAATGATTAGGACTGATTAAGAGGTGAACTTTAGACATGATGGGTACATGAAGTACCTCTCGAGTGAATGGCATTACTGGGTGCAGAGATCTGATGAAGAACTAGCTTTTCTAGTGACAGGCAATTTCATTTTTCAAAAATGTTGTAAGAGAAAATTATGAACTACATCCACTAGTGAACAGTATTTCCTGTGGCATGATTTTATTCCTCATAGCCCTCTCAATACAGTGGTGATCTGATCTGACTTTAAAAAAAATACAAAATGCCTCCCAAGATATAGGCTGTTCTGTAGTCCTCATGCACTTTGCAAGTAGTAAGGTATATTTTTCATTTTGTAATATCCACACATTATGACACTACTATATCACACTGATGACAATGCTATGTCACAAATGCAATCTCTTTATGTGGTGTGAGTGGGGATACAAAATTGGGTCAGGTGTAATAAGACTAAGCCTAAAACTAAGGCTAAGAATAATGTGATGAAAGTCCAGAGTTATGTAAAAGTCTATCTGCTAAAAAGCAAAAACCTCACAAAATTAAAACCTTCTGTGAATCCACAGTTCATTTCATTGTTTATCTCAAGTTGATTATGGTTTTCATTTTTTATTTCTGCATTATCATTGAGTATATATAATATTAAATGACCCAGCCTGGCTACCCACTGCCTATATCTCTTACATCAAAAGCAGTGCTGTCCTCCTAGGAGGCTCAGAAATGTTAGCAGTAATAAGTGCTATATGGCTTAAATGTGCCTTAATGTGTCCAGATTACTCATACTTGTTTTCTAGCACTGCTGCTGGTTTAAGTGCTCCAGCCC
This sequence comes from Porphyrio hochstetteri, assembly GCA_020800305.1. Lineage (NCBI taxonomy): Eukaryota > Metazoa > Chordata > Aves > Gruiformes > Rallidae > Porphyrio > Porphyrio hochstetteri. Next base: position 4,128,962 of record CM036908.1, read on the forward strand.
TCTCATGCCATAAGCAGAAGGACAAGGAAGAGTGTCCACCCTTCTTGAATGGAGGCCAAAGATGAAAGCTGCTTTCATCTTCCCCTCTGATTCCCTTCATCTGGTTTTAGAATGTTAGGCTAATACAGACTAGGAAAATTCTGTAGCTCGAAAGCAGTGAGATACTGTCTGTCATCTTGATTACTGAAAAAAATAGGTGGCAATGTAAATGCATTTGTTGTTGCCCAGAAGAATGGGAAATTATCTGGGTCAGAAGCTATTGTGAGTCTAAGAGACTATAATCATCCTAAAACAAACACAGAAGTTCAGCAAGGAAATTACAGCTGAGTGTAACAAGAGAGAAGAATAAACAAGCAGAGAAGAACCATGAAAATAAATGTCCATAAATGGATCCTTTGAACAAGTTAATAATTAATCTGGCTTTTATCTTTAAACAGAGTTCTTTTATTTATTGGAGGAAATGCTACCTGGGAGATAATGTGATGATATGAATAATCCAAATGTTTCCAGCAGATGGTTTAAATACTATCTGACATGTCCCTGCCTACTGGAAATCAATACAAGGCACTGCAGTCATTCTTTTCATTCTCAAGTTATTGCCTTGCTGTCTCTCCTCCCTCCTCACCCCATTTTCTCACACTTTTTCAATAGTTTATAAATACAAGAAAAACACTGAGGCTTCTGTGGAAAATGTGATTGCTGGTAAATGGCCTCACTGTTTCTATCAACGAGGCACAAACTCAAACATATAGGAACACACATGCATATTTTAACATACACAAACAGCTTGGGCTTCAACAGACCATCTTTGCACTTTTTGCTGTACATTTTATCACATTTTTTTGTCCAAGTGATGATCTTTGCCCACAGAGCTGATTTATTATTACTAATTTGCTCTAACAAAGGGAGTAAAGACTCTTTGGGACTAACTTCAGAGACCTGCCCAAACTCTGAATATTTTAACACCCTTTAGTTAGAGGGCACGTGCTTAAAGTGGAATAGAGTTATGAGCCAGCTACAATCCTGAGTGACAGTAATCAGAGGCTTTTTTTTACTCACCTTCTATGCAGAAGAAATCATTGTTCTCTGTATTGTATTAAAAGACTTTTCTTTTTTTTTTTAGACTAAGTTAATTGTCTATGTAAAAGGGAAAATTAAACTGTTAGTTTGTCAGTGCTTTATTTTTGGCTTCTTCTTTCCTATACTTCATGTTGTGATAGTTTATGACTCATTTCATTAGGGGTTTACATACCATTTGCATGGATTCTACATAGGAAATTCAGTCCTTCAGGTTATGGTAAGAGACACTGTACCAGACCCTTTGTAAGACAGGGTGAGGCTCTAACATTTTAGTGTGTTAGACATGCAAGCCACACAGCTGCCAACTTTCAGGAGTTTAAAATATGCCTTGATTTAAAATTTAGCATCACTTGTACACATTAAATATTCTGAATCATGAACCTGCTGCCTCTTGGTGCTCCTAAGGCACAAGGCTGAGTCTTGCAAACCACTGATCACTTTAAGGGCATCTTCTTGAGACAGAACTTCTATTTGCATTGATAAAGTTGCTTTTGCCATTGAAGGCTTGCCATAATGAAGTCTAACAGCTGGATTTAGAATCATATTTACCTCTAAATATAGCTGATAGGATGCAGAATAACTTTCCCACATTTGAGCCCATTGTTTGAGGAGCCCAGACATGGGTCCAACATCACCACTGCAATCAGTGGGGACACTGGGGTTTGTGCCTCTGGTGTGACAGGTTTTGGTACACCCCCAAGTGCTGGGTAAGACATCATCATTGGTGGAAACCCTTGCAGTGCCATACTCTCCTCAGCCCAGCTCCACTGCAGAGCAGGCATACTGTCTCCATGCCTTCCCACCTACAACAGCGGAGTCCTAAATGCTGATGGTGAAGGGTGAGAATTAGCCTTTTAACACTCATGGGTTTTAAAATGGGAACATTTGGTGAAGTTGTAAAAAGCTACCTTCCACAGGATTTATGGAGCAGTGGCAAAATAAACAGACTATCCATTACAAACTAGCCATTCCTGGGTCTGTAGCAGATGTGTTAATCTCACAGTTTTCAGGGAGTAATGTATGACCATTAAAGCATCCCTGCACAAGTTCTGCTGACCACCTGTCACTTCTTTGTTCAGCTATTAATAGGAGTGACATTACCATTTATGAGAAATCAAATTACAAGACATGCAGGAAATTAATGCTTCAGCACTTCATTATAGGAGCAAAGGGTAACAACCTATGCATTCTTTTAATTAGTTATTCACCTGGATCTATTTCATCTCTCAGATCAGTGTGTGATGTTGATAACTTAACTCACAGCTATCCACAGCACAGTAATGTCCTGAGGTCCCTGAAAGAATAATTGCTGAACACCAGTAGAAATGTTTAATGGCTGACTTTAAGAAGTAGAAATCCTCTAAAGGTTCAGATAGCAGATACTGTGCTGGATTTAGTAGATGTCTAACAGAGCAGCATATTCAATCTCTGAGCAGAAGAGGTCATTAAAACATTATAAATATCTTCATTGGAAGTTAGGAAGGGACAGATCAGTGTAGCGAGGTTCACATGGAGAAGAAAAAGCAGCAGTCAAACATAGATAACAAAGGTCACTTTTGGTGTGCTAAGATATTTGGTGCCTGTTGGAAGATGAGGCTTTCTGGCACCCAGAGCAGAAGAGCAGAGTGCAGGTCGTAGCCCTAAATTAGCTATCCCCACCTGATGTAGTCCAAGTGAGGAGGCTGAGTTTGGAGAAGATATGATGGGATGGTTTGGTGAATTTAAAATTGTATCTGAGTAATAATAAGGATGACTTGAATATTGAATACCTAATTTTCTTATGTTATCTGCATTATAACAGGATGAAAATTAAAGTAATGTAGAAGAAATATAAGCAGAGAGAATGTAGAAAGAACTTGGTTGAGTTCTTTTTCCCAAGAAGAAAATATACTGGTGGCTAAGAATAACCTTTTCATCAAGAACTGGACATTTACTTTTGAATGCAAATTAAGACAGGTAACTGAGCTGCTTCATTTGAAAAGAGAACAGTGTGCCACTGCCTGCTCCGTTTAAATGTATGAGAAGAGAGAGATGAATTGGACATGGCATTATAATACTATTTAGGGAAGATTACAGAATCTACAAGGAAGTTAGATTACATTTGGTTTCTGCAACTTCACTTTGCAGCTAATGACTTTCCTAATTACAGCCATCAGGATGGTCATACTGATATCACATCATTTAGTCACGGTCAGCTTCCCTTACTAGGGACAAGACCAGAAGTTGTGCAAGTGAGTATTTGTGGCATTTTGCTTCCACCCTTTTGCTCCCACCCTAAAAGTTCAGATTTATCCCTGGTATAAAAAAGACAGGGATCTCCTGGAGAGAGTCCAGAGGAGGCTACGGAGATGATGAAAGGCCTGGAGCATCTCCCCTGTGAGGAAAGGCTGAGTGAGCTGGGGCTGTTCAGCCTGGAGAAAAGAAGACTGAGGGGGGGCCTAATTAATGTTTATCAATATCTGAAGGATGGGATGCAGGGGGAAATGGCCAGCCCCTTTTCAGTGTCTGTGGGGACAGGACAAGGGGCAATGGCTGCAAGTTGGAGCACGGGAAGTTCCACACCAACATGGGGAAGAACTTTTCCCCAGTGAGGGTGAGGGAGCCCTGGGACAGGCTGCCCAGGGGGTGTGGAGTCTCCATCTCTGGAGAGATTCCAGCCCCGTCTGGACGCCGCCCTGTGCAATATGAGCTGGGGAGCTGCTTTGGCAGGGGGTTGGACCCGCTGATCTCTCGAGGTCCCTTCCAACCCCTGTGACTCTGTGATTCACGTATGTTTTTTTATAGATATTACATTGCACATATTTTCAGCTGGTCATAAAGGTAATTTTATAAGTAGAATTAGTAGTTTATATAACTGAAAATGTTTACAAACCCCCTATCTTTATCACTGGACACCAAAGGAGCTGTGGCTGGAAGACCCATGATCAGGTGTGGAAAATGAGCTCCCTCCTGCGTGCCACAAGTATTTGAGAAGAAAGTCACTTATTTAAAGATAACTCTGAAAATTTCTCTCCAGGAGATGACATGTGACATGCGTTGAAGAGAATATAAAAACAAAACCACAACAAAATGTCTACTGTGTGGTTCTGGAAACCTTCCAAGGGAATCCATGGAGGGATTTTTGTTATAGTTGCTGCTGTCAGGTACATATTTCATTTATTCTTACACAGAATATCAGTTAACAAATTGTGAAATATATATGTATCAGCTGAATCTTTCACATTTTCAAGAAGGTGGTTGAGGGCTTTATAGATTCTTGTCATGTTGCTTTAGGGTTTTATTTCACTTTAAAAACATTTTGAATCCTGATGTTCAAAACCCCATCTTCATATTTCTCCTTTTTCTTTTTTTCTCCTTAATATGAGTACTGCTGTAGCACTCTGTGGTCCCAGGCAGATCTGAGGCCTCACTGTTAGATGCAATGTACAAATAAAAGCTTTTCAATAACCTACATTTTAAGGCTTGGATACTGTAAACAGAACTGAAAGTCTTCAGCATGGTAAGTTTGATATTTAGGGATATGTCTCACATTGTGTGTGGGTTTTTTATTTTTATTTTTACTTGAATAGTCCAGAACTACAGCAGTATGAACAGAAATGAGGAATGCTTGTGAATTTGACCATACAGTCATTTTTAGCCTGTATGAACATTAATGTGCACATCTAACTCTGCATGGCTTTCCATGTTTTCTGCTTATGATATGAGGTGGATTTTTCCAGTTGTAGGAGTAGTTCTTAGGAGACTCTGTAAAGCTAAGAAATAACATTTATTCCTGTTCCAAACTGTTTAAACTAATAAACCAAAAGATAGGTGTTTCTCATAGGAAAAAAGTAGTGACTCTCTTCTACAGGTGGGGACATTGAACATAGGAACTGAATCGCCTGATGTAACTCTATCTAAAGTAAATGGAAAGAACTCTGTATTTTTTCAGAACCCGTTGCCCAAACTCATATTGAAAGTAGATCCAAGGAAAGACCTTGGATTTCCTGCTTTCTTCACAAGCTGCCCTGTCTTGAGTCTCTTTTTAATTTGTAGCAGTCAGGCATCCATACTGTATTCCCACTTATGTGTGAGCTTCAGTGAATAGCATAAAGAGGTCCAATATATGTCATCCAGTTGTGTCATCACATGTAAAGTTTTGTCTTTCTTTTTTTAAAACTTAGGACAAAGCAATTACTTTATTCACTTCCCTAGACACTTTTTTATGAGGGTCATATATACAGAAGGTTGCTGTCTGATTTGTTTTAGGAAAACCTCAAAGATGCTCCCGAAACTGTTCTTTGGAGACAGTAAATGCAACTGTGTTTGCAGCAAGTAGACAAAGGTTATGGAGTTCTTTTGTCCTTTTCAAGCATTTCTCTGCTTCATGTTCTTTAAACATTTTTTTCCCATTTAGAGAGGTTTGGGAACATAGCCCCTTCCTTGCAGTGCTAATTAAGTTCACTTATTCATTGTAACAATAGCTGCAAACAAAGATGAAAAAGCTGAAATAAATTGTCCCCTGGCATGGAAGCTAAAATGTTGATATGTTTAAAAATAACTGTTCTCCTCATCTCCCCCTGTTCTTTCTTATTTTGAGCACTGAAATCTACTTTCTGAAAGAAATTCAATTCTATCAATGCTACAATCTAGACAGCATGTAGATCATTAAAAACATTGTGCAGTATATGCTAATGTCAAATTCAAATTCACAAAATCCTTTCCTTGAGCTAATAATTAGATTAAAATTAGACTAGCAAAGCCCCTCTTTTTACCTATTAATACATGAAATCTAATTTTTCTGCTTGAAATCCAGCGGTTCCAGGACATAGCCCTTATATATCTTTTGACAGTAAAATTAAAGACATGGAAAATTGCTGCAACTTTACTTCTTGCTACTTGAAAGACTTCTATAATTCATGAAACAGGCAGTTTTGCAATCCATTTAGGGTGAGCTACATGGTTAATGGATTATTGTTTCAGGGACTAGGGATAGTTAGAAAAAATACTACTCCCTGGTCTCCATTTTATGTGCCAATGGAGACAGGAGAAGAAATTTATTCTGAAATAACCAAACTTTCTTTTCTTCCTATTTCCATATAAACTACTTGGTTTAATATTGGAAAATAAGCATGCTGGGAGAAAATCTTATCACTTGCAAACTGATATTCCCTTAAAACTGGATCTTCTACCAGAGACAGTACACTAAATTTTAGGGATATTTTTTTTTGTTCTGCTTATGAAACAGTTGTTGGACAACAACTATGTGATCACCCAGCAGATGGCAGGTACCATATAAGTCTACCATCACTCTCTAGATTATTCAGTGACATCTCTGAAGGCATCTAGTATTTTAAAGTCAGATTTGTCTTTCACCAGTTCTGTGAATACAGAACAATCCTTAGTTCGTTTGCTTTCCTCCAGATGCTTTTACAAATGTTGCAGCACATATTCAGTATTATTCTTTCCAGTTCTTTGCTCACCTAACATTCTTCTGAGCACTGTGCTCTTCAGCATGATGGATAATCCATGCCAATGCTGGGTTTGATGTTCCATGGGCATTCCTTGCTGGTTTCCCTCAGCAACTGTGTGCCATGAAGAACTCTGCAGGGTTAAATGCTTCTCTATGGTCTAAGTGGAAACACATTGAAAAAAAACTATGCATTGACATAGATATCAACAGTTTCAATTTTTTTCATTAAAAGTGTATAAAGAATATTCTTTATATAGTGAATATATGTGATTTTTGCAGCAATCAGTGAAAAAAAATGGAGCTTGGCTAGAATCTGACTGGGTAGCCTTGATGAAATCCCACTGGTATGTAAAATACTCCAAAGGGATCTAGAACTGGTTTTCTTGCAATGTCAGTCTATCCAAATGACTGAATACAGTCCAGCTCTATAATCTGAGTATTACCTGAGTCCTGAATAACCAGTGTCTTTCCAAATATCTACTGGAGAGTTGAAGAGTAAAAAATATTTTCTAAAATGGATAAGTTTGCCTTAAAAACCTTGAATGTTTTGTTTTTCCAAGGGCAGAAAAATTACAGTTATATTGCTTTCCTCAAGACTTTAATTTATACCAGGTGTCTTAGAGATAGCAATGGCCTATGATGTATCTCCAGCTGAAAACATACTAGGGAAATGTTAAGAGAAATTATATATAAAGGCAGGTAAATGAGAAAAGAAATAATCACAGAAATATGGAATTGACTTGAGGCATTATGGAATTTAAATGCTTATACACTCTAGAATTCTAGACATGGGCTTTGTGTATCTTCCAAAAGACAGTGTCAGTCATTCAATAGACCAACCTATGTTTAATAGACGATCAGTAATGACTGCAGGGGTTCCTGGCCTTATGAGTTATCACCACCATTCTCTGGTGTCCCTTTTTCCCAGTCTTTTTCATATCCTAGCCAACTGTTGTACAGACGTAGCCTTGTCCTGTTAAAGTTAAAAGATATAATTCCCAGGGCTGGTAAACATCTGGTGTGGCAAAACTCTCCTGCAGACTTCTGAACTTTGCTTAGATTTATCTCTGCAGATTTTCCAAATGCTTATTATTGTCTTCTGTAGCATTTTATTCTTCTTTCATATGCCAGATGATGATTGGATTTCCTACATTTCTAAAAGCCAAAGTCTGAACTGGAATTGAACTGTTTAAAACCAGTGACGAATAAAAGGGACACAGAAATTCAGATAGTCTAACAGGCTGAAAATCAGCCCTCCATATAGTTCTGTATGTGCAGCTACAAGAACAATGTAACTGACTCAGTGAACCTGAGTGATGAACACACTGCAATTTGAGATCTGTAAAACATTCTTTTTAGAATTAAAAAAACCCAACCCCACAACTGTTTTGTTTTCAAAAAGCCCTTTTCCAAAGAGTTACAGTACAATTACCACTCAGCTGTAGACTATAATTCATTTTTTTAGTAATTTGCATTATAAAGATGGCTCAAGGCAGTTCACATCAGAATTCTTCCTGTGGAGTTTGATTTGAGATAAACCTTAGTTAGAAATTTAGAGCTAGCAGTGCAAGGCCACCTTTCAATCAGTGATGAGGGATATCTAGGACAAGCAATATTAGACTGAATTGCTATTGATATCTGAACAAAAGCAGCTCAGGGTCACAAATCATGTTCAGCTAGACAGTGTCCATTAGCTGTTATGTTGTGTAATAACATAGAGGGAATCTTTGGATAGCTCACACAGGAATAAAAAAGCAGAAAGAAACTGCATATGTGCTAATATCAGATTTGGTAGTGAAGAAAAAAAAATAAGGATCCAGTCCCATAAACTCAGCATACATAGATTCCTGCATTTATTCAAATGTCTACTGAAGTGAGTGAGTTAGCCTGGGGACCCTTTCTCTTAGGATCAGGGCCAGAATAAGCTGCTGGTGAGAACAGGTGGTATAAATACAGGGATGCAGAAGGCAGAAAATAGGAGAATCAATTATGCTAATTTATCATACAGAAAATACTGGCAAATCTTTTGACTGCAATTAATACTATCAGTGTGTCAGCAACAGCATCTTTGCAGTTGCATCCAGACTTGTTATTTAAAAAGGAGAAAAAAATATCTTTGAGTTGTGTCTGCTGACAGCACCGGAGAATTTATGAGCATGAGTCAGATGTGGAAGCAGGGGAGAATGTTACTTAAAGCAGTGTAGGGAAGGATGCTTTTGAGGCTAGATGTGTGCAGATTGGTTTGGGTTTTTTCCTAAATCCTGCCAGATGCATAGCGCATTTCGAGAACCGTTTTGGGGCCGTTGGGAATCTTCTGTGTTATTGCTGCCTGGTTATTGTCATAGTAGAAAGTTGTTGGTTTGGCAAGGCCACAACACTCCATCAAAGGAGGATAGCTATACTGTGTGCTTCTCATCTATCCAGTTCTGAGAACGAGTGGTGCTTCTGCTTTTCTTTCAGCAGAATGAACCACTGCAGTTGTACCTCTATGATGTTGAATTTACAGGTGTCCCGTGACACAGGCTGTTTCAGGTAGCAAAGCGACCACTGTCAGATATAGCATCCAACATTGCCACCCAATAGTTAAGTCACACCTTTTCCCCTGCCTCTTTGTGCCCAGATGACATATGTTCCCTCTTTTCCAGTGGTCATCTTGTCTGTGGTGTTTAAGGGGCAACACGAATGCAATGAAGCCCAACCAAATGGGAAACCAGCAGAGCTGCTGCTGCACTCACACCTACACCTCGTTCTCTGACAGGGGATACATTTCTTCTCACCATAATTTTTTACCACAGTGCCTAGACATACCTGATTAAGATCGATTCCCCATGACCAGAGCATGAGAGAACACTGGGGCCCAAGCGAGAGTAACAGCCTGATGCAGTAACATAGTCAAGCCCCTCAACTGCTGCTGAGAAAGAGCAGGACCAGAGGAGGCAGAGATATACCAAATTTAAGCAGACTGTAGGGTTACGTGGAGTGGATTTGATCAACCTCTGAGAAATGCCTGAGGAACTATGTGTCTTGTTAGATGCTTTCTCAGTGTTTGCATACATAGCATAAATGGCAGCGAGGCCTAGTTTGAATGCTCCCTCTCTGCCATAGTTCAGCCATCTGATCAGCTGATGTCCAGCTCTGGATACAGGGAACTGGGAAGGAGAGGAGGAAAGGTGTGGGAGAAAGTCATGGGCACTGCCTTGTTCCATCTTCTAGCAGCAGGTCAAAGGGCCGGTGGCAGATGAATATGGTCAGGCTGCTTTCAGCATGGAGCATGGAAATCAGATGGGGGAAATCACTGAGCATTCTGTTTTCCAGCACCAGCACTGCTATGTGCGTGCCTGTGAGGCAGATGGGTGAGGAGAATGAGTGGGATAGAAGTTTTCTGCTTCCCTGCTTTCCAGTGAGGGGGGAAAAAGAGCATAAGCCTGGCAGGTAGATTACAAGGTATCCTCATCCGCTCAGATTTCTTCACATGTTGGTATTACACCAGAGTGTTCTTTCTCTGTACCTGTGATTTCTCATTATTCTTTCTGTTTGGGTGGAATAGATAATGCAGGTGGAAGTTGGGAAAATTTCTTTCTAGAACCTGAAATAGTTACAGAACCTGAAGCCCCAGTTAGGGTTCTGCTCCTATGCTGAGGTTCCTGTATAAGAACAACTTGGGACCAAGTTTGGGACCAAATGTATGTTAGGCCTGTCTGGAGAAAGAGGAGGCAAGGAGGAGACAGAGAAGGTAAGGATATGCTTTGGATCCAGGTCTGGGCTGCTCCAGTGTTCAGGTTCAGGATATCTTGGGGCTTCTCAAAGATTGTGTAAATTGCACATCTGGTGGCCAGTGGCAGCCTCAAAGTAAGAAGCAGATGAAAAAGCATGTGAATGTTAACTCTGAGCTCAGAAATCCTAAAAAGGATTTGGTGAAGAAATGGGCAATATGCCACCAGTTCCCTAATTCTCAGGAATTCCCTTATGGGAGATTTCACAAAGGTCTTTCACTGTGGGTCTAGCAGGTATTATATTATTTGATAGGATAGGGTTTTTTTGTCACAGGACCTAAATGACAATAAATGTACCACTATATAATGACAGTATGTCCACAGATGAATAATTTTCATTTTAAAAGAAAACAGGGTGCATAGTCATAAATGCTGTCAAGAGAAGACATGAGAAAATGCCATTCAGATCTTCCTGTTGAATTTATTTAAACAGAAACCCCTTTCAGCTAAACTTAAGACATTTCCATTCAAAGAATATTCTTTTATCCAGCATGCATGCATCAGGACAGGACTAACATTTCTGATTAGAGGGTGTAGACTTGAAAGGTGGTAGTATGTGCTGAAATGCCCAGGATACTGGGTGCATTTGTTTTAAATGAAAGAGGACAAAGAAATGTCCAAATAGAAAACCATGGTAAAAGGAATGGTTTCATATAAAATGCTGTCAAACATTTTTGTGCTAAAAACACTAATCACAGGCTAGATTACTTAGTTCATGGCACTGGAGTCACAAATTCTGGAACAGGTTATGCAGGAGAATAATATTTCAAGATGCCTATGACTGGTGGGATGACTGCTGCTAATAATTGTCACAGTACAGAAATTATCTAAATTGTCAAAGGCTATAAGAAGGTCAGAGGTGGTCTGGGACAGTCTAAAGCTAAGTCAGCAACCTAGTACCATGCCTACGAGCTGTTTATCCAAGTCTGAGGTGCTACTTTATTCACGGATGTACTTTCTATTGACTTTTGGAGGGTACCTCTGCAGCCAGAATAACAAGGACATTGTCTTACCTACAAATAAAATAATTTTACAAAATATACAAAGTTTTCTAAGACCTCTCTACGAGGCCTTATCAATGCCTTCAGAATCCAAAGACTGCTACCAAAGTGAGCACCTGCAACAGACTCTGAGTAGCACTTGTTTGGCAGTCCTTTAAATTAACTTTTAGGTGATGGAAATCATCGATTATGTATAAAGTCCATGATGTCCCATCTGAAAGGGTTGTCTGCAAAAATTGTATGTAAGGTATTTTAAGGCTGTCTCATCTCTAAAACATGCATTTGGAAAAGAGGGGGAAAATAAGTTAAAATTATTAATAAGTGAGTTTGGTTGTCATGGGAACCAATTGTCTCAGGTCCTCTATTCCAGTACAGCTATTAACCCCTAGTCTATATTTATTATTCAAGGGAAATAATTGACTTGAAAAAAGGAAAATTGGTTGACACAAAAAAGACAAGCCTCTGTGCTAAATTTGAATCATTTGCATGCAATGAAAATGAATTAAGGAGGGTAAATCATCCTCAGCCCTAAAATGACTTACATTTTGGTTAGTGCTCTGTTTTTCCCAGGTCTCAATGTTATAGGACATCAAAAAGAATCATGAGTAACAGATCTGGAATGAAATTAAGTACCATATATATATACACCATGGTCTGACTTAGATTTTTATAATGCTTTTTTAAGAATTTGATCCAACTCATAAAGTTTATACATGGTGGAAAATTCCATAGGAAGGACTTACATTATTAATGATCTGATAGTTTTTTTTTCTATCAGCTGATATTTATGCATTTGTGATTGTGAGTTTACCCCACTTGACTTGACTGAACACGATGAAGATTGTTTAGTAGACATTTAAAAAAAAAATTGCAGAAAGATGTTTTGCTGATGGAAAAAATATTTCTTTCTAAGGTATCAACATATGAAGGTTTATTCTTAAAATATCATCAGTCTAAGACTGGAAAGCTTGTTGGGGTTTTTTTTTGTTGTTTCTGGTTTTTTGTTGGTTTTATTTAATCTGAGAGAACAAACAAAAATTACATCCCTAAAACACCTTACCTCCTTTATTTTCTCTCTGTATTTACTCTTTGTCTGTTGCACATTATCACTGCTATTAGTGACACCTACCATTGATGGCAGATTCATTTATCAACCTGAGAACTGAGAACAATTTGTATAGTATTCTCAGTAGTGGAGACATCCACTAGTCTTTGCTGCAGGAGAAGATCCCTTTCAACTTGTTTTCAAATCATACATTGTGTCTGCTTGCAAATATTCCAGTTTTCTATAGGTGGCAGCAAACTTACACTGTAAAGCCAAAGCTAGACCTGTCAATTATTTTCTATTACTTGTGCATAATCATTTCATCTTTGTAAAGACAGCATACAGGACAAAGGGGGTGTGGAGACAAATAAATAGGTGGATTAGGTCATAATTGTAGCAGCTGAGAAAAAAATAGAAAAAGAACAAGAAAGAAAAAGATTAGAAAGTAAAGAGAATGTTCACACAGTAATAAAGTTTACTTTGCAGATTATAATAATTTACTGTTGCCTTTTGAGAAAGCTATCATTTGGGAATTAACCTACATATTTGAATACCATCTTTTTGCAGCTGGAGTCCACAGAGTTTGAACAGAGGTCTGCTGTTGATATTCTATGTTGTTCTCTTCATTGTAACGTATTCAAGGCAAATCTTTTCTTAATCCTGCCTCTAGGAAACCACTGTGAGAATATGGGATACCTTGTGCATGCATCACAGAGTAAGTGGACATGCTTCAAGGGACCAGTTAGCCTCTGTATTAGGTTTCAGTGGCTGAAAATGATCGTTGAATGTTCTATTGCCATGGTCTTATTATCTTCTGGTCCTTCCTAAGAATCATAAAAGACATTAAATTCAATTTATTGAAAGGCAGGCCATTAAACCCTTGATATGTGCTGCATTGCATGCATCAGATTTCATAGTGGAAAACGGATTTCTTATGGGAGATAATGGAAGATAATGAAGGCAAAAACAATTATAGAAACTAGGGTCCAGTGGTTATCAGTGCTATCAATATTTGCATATTAGGCCCAAAGGACTTATTCATAGAACATCTGGTTTATTAGTGAACTTACATGAGCCAGAAGGAGTTGTTTTTAAAAACTTATACAAAGGAAGAAAAGTGCACCTTGAAATTTTTAGGCTTACTGCATTTCAACCAAAACTGGTATCAGATATCTTTCAAGGTGAAAATAACCAATGTATCCTAAAATTATCGGAGACAAGAACAGCATATGGATAAAATTCCTACTCAGGTGATTTACTGGCAGTGAATTGACACCAGAGAATGGAAAACCTCAGTTTTGATTGAGGATGTGTGCACACATAAGGTAAAGTCAGGGGCAGAATCAATCTCATTTGTACTTTCAAAGTAATTTAAGCTCATTTTACTCTGGCAAAGTAAGACTTGCCATTCAAAATCTCAGTTATTTCAGTACTCAGTGCTCTGGGCAATTCTCATCTCTTTTTCCCCCAGGGTTCATGTTGAGAAAGCCTAGTTCACTGGTACTAGCAGACTGACTGGTGTTCAGGTCTGTCAACTTGCTCTGTCATTTGTGATCCTGCTTCTACAAATAGGTCAAGCCTTTTCAGCATGTAGCTATCTGAGGCAAGAGGACAGGGAACAATAAGGTAAGAGTGCCTATGCAAGAACTGCCCACTCATCTAATAACTGACACACCTTGTGGGCATGCAGAAGGCAAATCTGAAGGTTCTGGGGGTATTGAAAGGACACAGACAAAAGCACTGCTGCACACAGGGTGATAGATGATGGCTAGGACTCTCTGGGTTTAGGAAACTTTAGAAGCCTAAATCTTTGTATGTTTGTGATCCTGGATTACCTATTTGACATAAGTTTTGCTAGGACTGGAGTTTTGCTAGGAGTCATTCAGTTTGCTGTACGTGAAGAATTCTTTTACCAGATTGAAATTTTTGGTTTACACATCTTAGGTGTCTATGTGGTATAGGATTTTATATGCCCTATTATATATATATTGAACTTAAAAAAAATAACAACCAGAGACTCTGTGGAGACTATTAACCTGCCACTAAATCCAGACACAGATATTTATGTTCCTTTTTGAACAGATTTCCCTCCTCTATACCATAACCAGAACAGAAGATGTAAGATGGCTTAAAGGTTAACACAAAGAACTGAAGGTTGAATAAAGGTAGGTCAGCTCAACTACCAACATGCACGAGTCTTCATATGCTGGTGTCTCAACACTTTGCTCTCAGTTGTCTTTCTGTGTTGTTAGTTCCCAACCTGCAAAAAAAGCAGGATGAGCTTCTTCCAATGCCACTTTTTCTCATGACTCGATATGACATTCACCCCATTTGGACGACAGGAATAGGGCAGATAGACTTTTCATAGGCTCCACTGAAAAGAAATTTTCCTTTTGAGAAATCTAAGAAATGTCATGGTCTGCAGAGATGAAGCTTCTTAGACTAATGCACTTTATTTCATTTTATGTCTGTTACTTAATAAAAAAACCGAATTAAACTTTATTCAGGAGAATGACTCCATTGAAAACTTCTACTCTGCCCTAAGAAGTATTTTGGTTCAGTGGCTAGTGTCCTTGGAGAAACCCAGTGAATAAATCTTCATTATGGAGATAGTAATGGAATTTTAGTAGTTTAATATTAAGAAAACCTCCACCTTTATGGCAAGGCATAAATGCCTGTACTGGTTAGAGGTGGTTCTGAGTAATCATTAACAGTGGGAAATGCTGTCTGTAGCCAGTAGGACATAGGGTCCTTAGATGAAGTTATGTGTTTATCACATAACACATGTCTGCAAGATTGTGTCCTTTCTCTTCTGATGGCTTTCTCTCTCCATTTCATTCCTCTCTGGAAATGTCCAAAAACTTTAGAAGAACAAACAATTATAGTTTAAAATGCAAATGCAACAAAGAAACTGATTTAGTAGCTAGGGTACTTCATCTATGGTTATTTCAATCCCAGGATGCTGTGTAGAAGAATCACGAGTCTTGTGTATGCATTTTCTTTACTGTTTTCAATTGCCTCAGATACAGAGGGGTGCTTGTTTGCTGTCCGTGATCCTAGACAGCTATTAAATATAGGAAAAAAGAAATCAGCTTCAATTTTCTGTACAGGCTGAAAAGGTTCAGTTCATTATTACTCACTTCAGAAGGAGTACCTTAACTAGGTACTAGGTTAACTAGGCTGCAGCTGCCTGCTCCAAAACCTCTTCACATATCCCTGGCAATCATAGAATCATAGAATGGCATGGGTTGGAAGGGACCCCAAGGATCATAGAGCTCCAACCCCCTGCCACAGGCAGGGACACCAACCTCAGGCCTGGAGCTACACAAGGTTGCCCAGGGCCCCATCCAACCTGGCCTTGAACACCCCCAGGGACGGGGCATCCACCCCCTCTCTGGGCAGCCTGTTCCAGCCCCTCACCACTCTCTCTGGAAAAAACTTCCCCCTAAGATCTAATCTAGACCTTCCTTCCTTTAATTTTAATCCATTCCCCCCTGTCCTGCCATTGTCTATCCTTTTAAAAGTTGATTCCCCTCCTGTTCCTCTGCTCCCTTCAGGGACTGGCAGGCTGCAATGAGGTCCCCCCACAGCCTTCTCTTCTCCATGCTGAACAAGCCCAGCTCCCTCAGCCTCTCTTTGTAGGGCAGGTGCTCCAGGCCTCTAATCATCTTTGTGGCTCCTCTGAACCCTCTCCAACAGTTCCACATCTTTCTTGTATTGGGGCCCCAGATCTGGACACAGGACTCCAGATGCGGCGTCACGAGGGCAGAGTAGAGAGGGACAATCCCCTCCCTGTCCCTGCTGGCCACCCCTCTGCTGATGGAGCCCAGGATACCATTGGCCTTGTGAGCTGCCAGAGCACACTGCTGGCTCATGTTAAGTTTCTCATTCACCAGAATCCCCAAGTCCTTCTCAGCAGGGCTGAGGTAGGAGTGATCTAGTGAAAGCCATGGGCACTGGGTGAGTACATTGAGATGATCTCTTCTGCATCCACAATGGAAGATGTTGAAGATGTCTCCAAAAAGTTCCTTGCTTCTTGCCATTAAGATGTCAGCTCCACCAGTTAATTCAAAGCATCAATTCCCATGTTTAATCTACCACAGCTGATTTTAAATGAAGTGGGTCAGGTTGAGCTCACAGGAATTTGCTTACAGCGAGGTCAATAGGGGGATAAACTGTAGAAGACAGAAAATGTAACAAATTAGTGGGTGACTGTGTAAAGTTGTGCAGCTGTTTACTAAGCAAATATCTGGCTTAAGCCTTAGTCTTCCTCTCCTAATACAGAGAGGACTTCAGCAGTCAATAAGCAGATTCAGCTTGCTTTCGCTGCTGTGCTCCAATTAGACTGAAAAATATCACCTGCCATCCTCAAGGCAGTCAGCTTCCTCTCACAAAATCTGGTAGTTCTAGATGATTATTCTGCTAAACTCTCCTGCTAAAGCTAGATGATGGTGTTGAAAAAGAAACAGCTGAAAAAAATCACTCAGCAGGAGGAAAAAAAAGAAGAGACCCAGGTAGGAATAGAGCAGATAAAATAGAAGGGAATGCAGAGTAATGTAACTGCTTGCAGGTGGAGTTCTGTCAGGTGAATGTCTTGGTAGAGAAATATTTTCAGTTAGTGTTATTCATGTATTATAAAAATATATTTTTTAGTGCTTTTATCAGTTTTCATGATAATAAAAACAAGAATGCTTTATAGACAGTAATGCTTTAGGACATTAAATGACAATATGTTTCTCAATCACCTCTTGTGAAATCCACAGAATCTGTTCCTTATGTGGCTGCCTTTGCCCCTACAAAACAATTAGTACGTGAGGCAAAATCTTACAACAAAGTAAATACAGTGTTTTGTTGATACTTTTGGCCCTGATAAAAATCCTTTGGTGATGTTTTCATGTTTCACAATTAAAGCTGGGGTCTTTGGTGACTTTTCAGCTCCAAAGAATAACAGAGGAAAGCACACTTCCAGGGCTAGAGATAAGTATGTTTTTAGTATTTACAGGGAGATTAAATATAAAGGTTAATTCCTCATTTCTTCTTCTTCTGTCAGGTTTTAACTTCTATTTCAGTGCCATTTGGGAATGAAGAAAATCTGTAGTGAGATTATCTGGAGTCTTGGGAGAATAAAATTTAGAAGAAGAGTTAATTTGGTTCTGCAAAATGGTATTTATTTCTTTAAATATCCACACAAGCTTTGGAGTGCTGCTACCAGGGGTAAAGGATGTGAAGCAATGGAGTAAATAGGGTGAAAAAAAGATAAGCATATGAAATCACCTTACCTGGGATAATCAGTTCCTTGTTTCTCCAAGTACAGGATAAAAAGAACTTCCAGTGAGACAGAGAAGCTACTTTTCAAATGCAGATCAGCTTGCATAGAGGATTCAGAGATTTCAGGCCCAGCTCTAATCATGACAGCCTCTCTTGTCTAGTGAGGCTTTCCCACCAGCTGTCAGCATATTTTAGTTTATCTCCACAATTTAACAGAGTGCTTTTCTTCTTTTTTTTTTATTTTTTAAATTTTTTTTGTCTTTCCCAGCACAGTGATGAAATATAACTTGTAAAGGCAGGGAGCAGTGGAATCATAAACGCTCACTTTTCTTACAGTGTGTATCAGAGTAATTGCAATGGCTCTGATGCAAAGAGGGAGAGAGTTAAAAAAAACCCCAAAAGTCCTGATTGCCAAATTCAGTCCTATGGCCAGCGATATATTTCTGTAGCATGCACAGAATTGCATAAGCAGGTTCTTTTTATCAGAAGCAATACAGAAAATTTGGACCCAGGCTGCAAAGAAGTTGGTGGCTCCCAGAGAAATCAGTGCAAGTAAGCTTTCCCTCAGACCTGCAGGATTAGTGTGATAACAGCAAAGCAATGTATCTTTTATAATCCCTGGTGCCTATTAAAAGCAGAAGTATTTTTGAAGCCTAAATGAAATCTAAACCTAGTTTATTAGATTCCATCTAAGAAGGAGTTATTTATTAAACCACACTTCTTGGTGCTAAATAGCTGCTATTATAATTTGTTATCTTTAATAATGTGCCTACTAAAAAGCTTTTCTGAGATTTGGAAAGCACATTGAAGTAAAAAATCCTGTAGATAAACAATTTATAGAATTAAAATCACAATTATTTTCTGAGCCAACCAAAATTATTACATAGAGATTGAGGTCTTCCTGAGCATTTATTGCAGTTATTACTGGAATCTTAAACTAAACATCTTTTTAATGCTTTAAATATTTTTCATACTTGAAAGGAGACACATGGGAATTTGAGATGGGCCCATTGCCTTCCCCTTTTGGCTTCCTTTCATTGTGTCAAAGACTGTAGTAATTGCTGGAGTAATAGTGAAGGATGAATATCCTACACAGGACCTTCATCTCTTACAACTGCATCATCAAACTACAGTGTTCTCTCTCTCCTCTGATGTGTCTCATTAGACAACTTTTCTTAGCTTTCGAGTTTAAAATGCCACTTTCAGTTTATCTGTTTTACTTTGAACCCTTATCCTGCTATGTCCTGAGCCACAGTGTTAACTTGTAGGAAAACAAAACAAAACAAATCCCTAAACAACAAAACCTTAGACTTATTAAGGAAAGCAAATTTCAGGTTTATGTCATTAAGGAAATAAAGAAATATCCATTAAGGAGCAAGAGGAAGTATTGAAGATACTGTGCATTGATACAAAAGCAAAGTAAAAGCACAAGAAGCAAACACTGTTGGAGAGAGAGAGATGTCAAAAGTTATGAGAAACATCTTAGGGATGAAGATACAGTGCTTTCTCATATGTGGGAATAGCTCTTTAGTATCCTGAGCATGACATTTGGATTAGTTTCTCTTTCAGCTAAGTAGCTAAACCAAACCTTGAAACTTTTTTGATTAATTAACAGGGCTGGAATTGTCTCAACTTCAGAGGCCAAGAGAAATAATCTCCTCTATATGCCAACTCTGAAGGTGTGGTTTCTGGAGTAGCTATGCATGTGGCAAGCTGCACCCTGCTCCCACTGGCTGTTTCCTTGTGCTGCTTCCACCAGCACAGATTCAAACTGCCTGCTGAGAGGTCACCTGGGTGTGCTCAGCTACTTGAAGAGTAAGCAAACAGAGCCAAAGGACTTCATGCTCAAGGGATTCCAGTCTTATAGTAGTGAAGAGAACACGTACAATCTTCAAATATGTCAAAAAAGGAAAATAAGAGTGCCCCTTCAATAGTGTGTATTGAGGGTGTGTGTGCCTCAAAGATCCACAAAGATATTCCTGAAAGATGGACTGAGTAAAGCTGAGCATGCCACTTCTTTCTTCTGCTTCTCCGCTTGTGAAAACGCTTGCCTAGTGTCTTACCAGACAGCAAGGCTGCTGTTGGGTTTTGTCATTTATCCTTTATAGGCCTGATGAATAGAAATATGTGAAAATACTGTCATACAGCCCAAAAGTGGAGTAAGAAGCTGTAAACAACAGCACACAGTGCTATTCAGTCTGCAAGCGTAACCACACAAGATGATAAAACAAACCAACTGATGATATTTCATGGATTTATACCAGCTGAAGTAAACTGATCCTCCTCCTAACTCAATCAATCACAGTTCTCTTTGGAGCTGTTTCTAACATTGCTAAGTTCTGGAGAAATACAGATTAAAATCTGATTTATTTTTTCAAGTTGATAGTATAGCTTTAAAAGTAGACCTGAAATAGAGTGGCTAATATATATTTTCATAAACCAACTTATTATAAACTTTGAAAGCAAACTTCCTGCTACCAAAGATAATTTTATAGTGATTGTAGGGCTACTTATAACGCTTCAAAAATAACAGCAAAATGTATTCTATAATTCTGTATTTATGAAACACTCATAAGCAAGGTGGAGACATTTACATATAGATTGTAGTTGAAATGGTGATGGGTATATGAACGCTTTATAAAGTTTGTACAATATCACCAGCTTAGCTCTGGTTATAGTAAGTTATTTTAAGATGGGAGATATATTTTTAGTAATTGTCATTGTATTACTTGATTACATGAAGCATGTGCTTTATATGAAAAACAAACACGGTATTTGGTAGAGAAAAACCTGCATGAAAGGAAGATGAAGTGATTGTGATTTTATCTCCTGAAGGGAATTAGATTATTATGATCATTTGATGGAGAAACTAGACCATAACTGGCTAAACCAAGGAACTGTGCCTTACTTATTAGTGTGATCTGATTTTCTAAAAAATTTGTGATACATAAATGTTCATGAATTTGCAGAATTATAAATGGTACAATTTTTGCTGCAGTGAGTATAAATATGAACTGGTTAGTAAGCTAACTGGGGCAGAGAATTTAATCTAAAAATCCCTTATTAATATATCTTGATCTCAGAGTGAAGTATTTGTTTGAATACGTCCTTTCAGTTGAAGGTTTTTGCCATTGCATAAGGTGACAATCAGGTTGGATCTTATTCAGTGTAAACATGTCAGACAGTTCTATATTATGACAATGCTTCAGTAAAATGAAGAAAGGTAAACAGTTGGCTATTAAACACATTTTTGTTTATTGGCCATTCTTAACAAGATTGTGGGAATATTAAGAAAAAGGAGGATATGGAAACAGTAGATCAATATTTTTAAAATAAATTAATTTCTATATTGGTAAACTAGTGCATATATTAATATAATTTTTTACACATCTGAAATATTTTCATTGAAAGTAGATCATCCTGCCAACTAGAAACAATAGTATCATCATAAAAGTTCACCATGTTCTGAAAACAAGAGAGTGTTAAACTACCAAAAAACTTCACATAAATTCTCTGTGTTAAATGTTGTGGTACATTTCAGTATATTTTAAATCTGCAGTTTGAAATTATTCTTACTTCATTAAAGAATATTGACTGGTAGAAGTATGAACTAGAACACTGTGTCTTCAAATTTTCTCACAGTAAAAAAATGGCATTTACTCTTCTCTTTCTATGTTCTTGGGTGTTTGGGGTTATTTTTAAATAATGCAAGCTATGAAGATACCATTAATGATGGCTTTGTTTGAAAACTCTGCCAAGTCTGCTTACAAATGAAAGATTGGTGGGTGAAGGGGACAGGATTTGATTTTTTTTTTTTTTTCTTTTGAGGAAAAAGTTAAGGTTTCTTTAAAAGATTAACATGTAGGCTTATTTTTTTTTCCATTCTTCTTTTTTAAAACATCAAAAATTCAATACAATTTTGGAGGTTCTCCAGAGAGATGGGCAAAAAATAGTTTGAAAAATACTTTTCATCAATGTATGTCATCTTCCTTCTTCTGACCCAGCTTCCTTCATGGAACAAGATCTGAATTACCTATTACTTTTATTCCACAAAAAAAACCTTCCATTGCTTCTATCTGCAGCTGCTAAGTGCTATGCTAACGCAATACTTTTTCCCAATGCACAGATTAGGTTTTTCAACCTTAAGTATGGCAGGATTTAATTTACTAGGAAGTAAATTAGAATTGTTGATGTTTTAAAACAGAAGAATGAAGAAAAATAAGCCTACATGTTAATCTTTTAATGAAACTGTGGAATTCTTTCAGTGAGCTACCATTTTTTGCTTGTTTGTTGGGGGTTTTTTAACTTTAGGTTAGGGTTTATAGGTTAGTCTCAGTTCAGAATAGCAGCCACTAGACAGACTCCTTTATGTGTAATTATAGATTTCCTAGTCAAGACATATTTAATGTTTACCTGATATTGCCTATCCATTTCGATATCATCTGTAGCAAGTAGAGAGGAATATGTGCTTCTACAATGTGATTCGTATCCTAATGGGTCTCACTGCCCATTCTAGGTACCTGTCTGGTTCAATTGGTAATGATGGAAGTGAGGGCAAAGAAGATCTGTATTTACACATTATGTACTTTACAGGAAATTAGTTTTTTCAGGAAGTAACTTTAGGCTCTGGGTATCATTATGTGGAGAAAGAACTTAAATCCTGATGCAAGTTAATTTTTAAGCACTTAAATATGGTACTGGATTCAACCTCAGTTCTGCTATATGACAACCACTCCAAAGGTACTCCAGTGAGTTGTTGGTTGGGGTTTTTTTTTAGCAAACATCTATGACAAAGTCTGAATTAAATACTTCATTGTGGCAGTTGATTCAATAGCAGATGAATGCAAATACACTCCATTTATTTCCTAGTCTCTCATATCTCAAACCAAGCATGCTTGACTTTCCTACTTCATGCCTCTAACACCTGGCACTATTAATGCACTATTAATGCATTTAACATATCTAGAAATGCACAGCTATCACATTAACTATTACATTTTCCTTTTTCTGTTTCTTTCCTTTGAAAGCAGTACAGTTCATCCCAATCCTCTAAGACATTTATTAAGATCCTTAAAAGATGAGAGATGGGAGGCATCAGGATAAGTACTGTAGACTTCATGGCCAGAAATGCAATGAGGCTCTTGAGACTATTTCAGGGCATTACTTTATTCATGAGCTAGAGACAGTGACTGCTGAGTGAACAGTGATCATAATAGTATACCCAATGGGTTTGAAGCCTCTTCCAAGCATATACTAAAAGCTTTTAATATTCTCCTGGCTTGTAGCAAATCCCTTCATTATTTGGTGTGTTAAATGAATGCGAAGTGCACTCATCTAAAAATCTGTCTGTCTAAAAATAATATTTTTTGGAAGAGCTGCTTGGAGAATATAAAAGATGGGGAAAAAAAAAAAAAACCCTCACATGCTTTGAAAGAAAGTTATTTTATTTCATATGCATTAGCAAAACCGGAGTCAGCATAGGGGTTTTTTTCTTTCTTTTTAACAGAAGGGAACAGTGTTGCAAGTTAAAGGTGCTGTCAGAGAATATGGTGAAAGAGAGAAAGTAAATCAGGTACCGTGATGCAACAGAACTCTGAAATTAAAAAAACAAAACACCATACTGAGAAGGGCGTCTTGTTTTGCAGTAACCCTTGTCTAGTATGTGTTACCAATGCAAAGTAGGATACCATCTGGAAATGTATACATTTTAAAATTCTTCTATGAAGTGAGTTTCTTCAGCTGATCTCAGAGGTTTTTTTACATATTACTTTAATGCAGATAAAAGTAAACTGAAAAGAAGAATGCTTATTTAACTTGCAAAAGATCACTCAATAAGAGTCAGATTTGTGGAGTCATGGTCTTTGGCCTCCTTCCTCCTAGATGTACCATGAAGGACTGCTATTACCAAGAGGTATTTTTTCCCTAATGAATCGCTGCAAGACTTGTTTAGATTTGAATCACTGCAAACAGGAATTTGCCAAACCTAATAGCCTCTGGATTTAGTGATATCAGTGCTTGTAAATATGTCTCACAGTTTAGATACTTTTAATCTGTAAAGAAAATATTTTTCTCATAACACAAAGAGAATACATTTAGACTACTATCCTTTGCCTCAACAGGTAAGCTGTGTTTTATCAGGAAGTGTTATTATTCAGTTTTATTTCAGCTTTTAAAAATGATATATGCACTTCTGTTCTAAAAGGAAAGAAACTGTGGTGTCATTTTAATGTTTTCTCCATCATCACTTACCTACTTAAATCTGACAACATGATTGGATCTTTTTGACTTCAGAATTGTTTGCATTCCTCAACTGAACCTGCAATCATGCACAGTTCAGAAACACACAGAATTGCCAACACTTTAGAGTTAGCAGGCACTGGTTGGCTATACAGTAATCTCTGAGCTCCCTGCTGCACAAAGGTATACATGACCTTGTGGTAAAAACATGGGCAAGTGATTTAGCTTTCAGTTCCTTCAAAATCTGTCAGGAGACCTCATCTTTAATTTACTTCCTCTGAAAGTGAAGGACATTTGTTACTATTTATTTGTGTGGCAGATCTGCAGTGCTAAGATGCTCTTACTGATCGTTTTGTGTGGCTGTGTCTGTAAAGTGGTATGGATATTCTGTCGCCATAGGTCTGAGGGGTGTTGGTACAGCCTCTGGCAGAGCAGGATCCAACCAGGCTGGTGCATTGAACAAGCCTCTGACTGTTTAGTAAAGTGTGCTCCTTGTCCTGATGCTTCACTTACATTTGGGCTGTATACTGAGAGGCAAGACCACCCAATAACCCTAAGGAATTAGGATATTGGGAGAATGGTGCAGAAGGTTGATTTCAGTCCAAGAAAATGAAGTAATATCAAGTGTTGTACACATACATGGAGTGAGCTGTGGTTTTTATCACATGGCCATGCACACATATCTCACATTTGCCTGATGGTACTGTGCTATGTATTCTAGCATAGGTAGAATAATTTTTATCTACACACATTTCTGGGGAGTGAAATATACTTGAAAACCAGCACACATGTATTAATTTAGACCCAGATCCTCAAAGTCATCCAAGTGACTAATTCATACCAAAGTAAATTCTGATTGGGTACCTCAGTGCCATGGTGCATTCCTACCTTTGATGCACCTTTTTACAGGTTTCAGTTAAGACACCTACATGCTGTTGATGTTCAATTTAAACTTCATCAAGGAATCAATAATGACAGCTATAGACATGTAACCTAAGGGTCATTTATCTACAGTATCTTCATCTCTTGGTAGATACTAATAATGAAAGTAGTGGATGCAGTGAAGTTGGGACTGACTACATAACATACCATTGCTGACTCAGCAATCCAGATCACAGAAACACTGGAAAGAATTTTAGATCTTTGCTTGAGGTGACTGAGAAATACAATTCTTAACTCTCAGGAAATTCCATCATTTACAAAAATAACAAATTAAAATTGGCACAAACCTAAACCAAAATCAAACCTCAACATTTTAGTGTCAGCAAAAAGTGCTCATTTCTATTCAAAACTGTTAGTGGCTTTTAGACATTTTAAAATTTATTAGTGATAAGAACTTTCTAAAATCAAGCCATTCTCATTAAAATATTTTAAAATTATCAATAAAGCTAAGGATTTTCAGACTGTATTATCAAAATTTAGGAATAACTTCACTTTGAGATAGGAGAAAACCTGGACTGTGATTAGAATGCAAACGTTTTTTCAGGTCTAAAATTGGAATTTGAATTTATAACCCCACAGATGAAAAGTTCTTTAACAAAAAAACCCAATAGAACAAACAAAAAAGAGGACATCTTCAATTAGCCACTGCTAGGAAAACAGTTTTGTTTGTGTCCTTAAAGAATATATGGAAATTTCTAATTACATTGTTTGTTTTCTTTTAAAAAGCATAGAATATTTAATTCAAAGGAAGCTTTTAAAAGTGATGAAAGAAAAGACCAAACTTTTGAGTGACTTAAGCCCTTTTCCACTTTTTTTCACCAGAGTTTAACTAAGGTGAAAATTTGGCCTAGAAATGTCAGCTCATTTGCATTTATGTTGGACTGTTATACACCATTAAAAATACGAATATACCAGTGTTAGATAAGAGTCTTGAATGTGCATTTGTTATTGGTCAGAAAATGAATGAAAAATTGGCCAACAAAATGCAGATTCAGCAGTAAGAAACAGAAACCAGATATGATTCACTTCATCATAGCAGAAGTCAGGCAACATATGGAAATGAGAGATTTAATTATGTGAAGAAGTCAAAGGTGCACCTGTTAGGAAAACACTTGACTTTTCATCTTCTCTCATAATTTCCTAGCATATTTACAGGAAAAACTATCTCCTCTTTCTAAAATTTCCAGAGGACATCCATATTCTATTGTAGAATATTTGTCACTGGTTAAATAAACTTGCCTAAAGCAAGTCTGTGTTCTTAGCCTCTAATAGTATGGGGGAAGTATAAAATATTAAATGCACACCACTATTCATCTATAAGTGAATGACTATTTCTAAGAGTTAATGGTCGTATCTGGTGATTTTTAAAACATGCATTAAACAACCTGTTACTAGTTACTGCACTTTGAATGCATTCTTTACTCAAAAAATAATTTGCTAGTGTCAGCCAGTGTATTTTAAATGTCTATTAAATAAGTAGTAATATAGCTTGATGAACTTCAAGGATAACTTCCAAGAACAGCACTGTCATTAGCTTCCAACATTTGCTCTAGGCTAGAGAGTAACCTGTGTAGCTTGGGATCTTATATGCAGGGGAGCAAGAATAAATGCTTTTATATGCTTTCTGGAAGGTAAAGGTGGCTCTTTTGGCATTATAGGTAAATGTACAAGTAAAATAAGTATTAAAGTAAATATTAAACACCACTTAAATGACAACTGACTCTATTTATATGAGTTTGGATATAAACTTGGTATCTGCAGGAATGAATATGGAGATTTTAGAAGACTGATGGGATTCAAAGAAATTGTTAAAACTTAGTGCTGCAAAAGTCCTAGAGAAATGTAAGGGAATCTATAACCTGACTGAAGCATGTACGTAATCACACAGTGCCAAGGGATTACCTAACACTTCAGGAGCATTGACGTTTCGGTATTTTTGCTGGTGCTCATGAGTCTTTATAAAAACAGGATTACATCATCCACATTTTTCTTTTTACTCAAGAGAATTTGGGTCAATTTACTGAAAATGGGAGAGTTTACATGGGCCTTTTCATTGACTTTTCAGTGCAAAGATTTTTGGTGTTTTTTTTTTCCCTGAGTAAGTTCAGTTGGACAGAAGTTAGACTTCATTGATTTGTATCAGTAGTTGTTTTATATGTAAAGAAGGCCATTTTATACCAACTTAAGCAGAAAGTACAGCTTTTTATATAGCTCAATAGCCTAGTGTATTATTTTTCAGAATGCCACAATTTCATACATCCTATCCATAACCCTGATAAGACTTGTAAATATATTAAGTTATAAAGTAATCCTTTCCCAGATGGAAAGCCTTAGAAAATTAGAAAAGTCTGTACACAGGCTACGTATGTACTACACACATAATTGTGTGTGACTGTTAGCTAGCCTTTCCTTTTCAGAGGACCTCAGTATTTGACATGGAAATAAGTCTCATGTTCCCATTTATAAATGCTTAAAGTCAGGCATGAGGAGTCGTCATGGCTTTGCCCTAGCCATCAGTAAAATTGTTTTCTTTTGTTTAAAAGAGTAAGGTACTAATGTAAAGAACTGTGAATTTCCAAGAAAAATGAAGAAAAAACCCCCACCCTGTCTGCTTACTGTGTCTTTTGTGGCTTATGTAAAATTCAGTGCATGAATTATATTGATGTGATTTGCTAAGTATGTTTTCTTTTGACAAAGATATTTTAAGGAGGAGATTATGCAATCGTAAGGTCATTGTTGTCAGTTCCCTCCTTCAGTTCTAATACACAATATAAAGAAAATATTTCTTTTTAGTAACTTCTAATGGAATAGATTTCATGATCCATGTAAGAAGTTTGGCAGAAAATGTCAAAACAGGAAGCATGTGATGCCTGGACTGTCCACAATTTTGAGGTTTGGAGATCTTTGCATCTCCATGGGTGGCTCAGCACATCTGGCCTTTGTTAGTACTCTGTAGGGACTCACAATTCTTTTCTCCCAGAGTCTTACATTACAGATAAATTATTTCTAAATTATAACTAAGTTCTCAGGCAATTCATTTCCTTTTTTGTAAGGTATTTTGAAAATGTCTATTAAATTAACTTACCAAGGAAGAAAGAAGAAAGCATGCACACTTACACACACACATCCATGCAGACACACATTCATGTACTGGAGATTAAATTCAACATCAAATTGACAGTTTGTGGCTAATCTCATCTCTCATACAGATTAGGTCTTTTGACTGCTAGGGAATTCAAACTGAATGAAATTAGTTAATATCCCAGCTTTAGACAAAGTAATTTTACAGTTAATATTAGTAACTAAACCTATCAGAAGTGGATTCTTCATGTTACAAAAATGCAATGTTGCTAATGCTGGAACCAGCACATGGCAGAAAAACCTGGGAGGATGTATATTCAGTTATGTGAAGTTCATCTCAACTAGAAAAGATCTCATCAACTCTTTCATCTCATCATCATAAAGAGATGAACTCCACAACTCTTTCACTGACTTACTAATAGATAGAGAATTCCTCCAGTTATGTGCTTTATTCTCTTCTACAGCAGTAGCTGCTATGAACAGGTTGGTCTGTCTATCTATCTGATGTATCTAATTAGTAAAAATAGGTTTTACAGGTGGGAGAGAGGAAAGAAACCCCATAATTTGAGAAAAGACAATACTTTGGAGACTTTCAGGATGCCTGTTCGGGTGGTAATAGTGAGGGAAATTCTTCTAGTGGAAGATTTTTAGAAAGCTGCTAAATAAAGGTGATGATTTGCAGACTTTCTACAGTCATCAGAAGGCAATTTGGTGCTGCAAGTGGTGTTTCTTTGAAGTCTGACAAAAGCTATTATTATTTTACATTGCTGCTGTTTGTTTTCCAAGGGAGTCTAACAAACACACACATTCACAGGCTGAGTAACATTAAAAAAAATCATTTGAGATCTCATTTTTTTCCTGCAGTAAAGGAATGGTCATGTACAGTGAAAGATGAAGAGGAAAAATCGATGGCATTCTTTGCTCTGTATAACTGTGTCAGCCTTGTGGAAAGACTGGGTACCTACCAGTAACAGGCACATGCCACTGCTTATCTACCACAGACCCACTGAACAGAACTGTGATGATGATGAGGAACAGTTTATGTTCATAAAGAGTGGCAATGAGATATTGTTGGGAGACTTTGCTCCCAAGAAGAAATATGCACTTTTTTTTTTGTTCAATTAGTCCAATAAATCTGCTAGTGGTAAAGAAATTGATTTTGAATTATTTTTCTTAATCTTGTCATCTTTATAGCACCACACTACCAAGCCTTTAAAGCCAATGGAAGTTCTTGATATAAAAGCCTATCTGCTCTTTATTTGTTATTATCTTAAAATACATGTATAACAGTTGCAGTAAGGTAGTTTCTTCATATGTGGCTCAGAATTTACTCCCCAGAAAGCATTTCATTGGAAATAAACAGTTGGCTCACTGTTAATTGTTTTAAATTGAGGGCTAATTTATTTTACTTCTCTTTCTTCCCTTCACTACAGTAATGGGTTTAGAAATACACTCTCTCCTAACAGAAAATGAAAATAAAGGGATAATAGAGTGCTAAGACATGTTTTCATTTTAAGGAAAAAAATTGATTTTTAGTCAGACTTCTGCTAGGTTTTGTTTCCTACTTGCAAAACATTCTTTTGAAACACATGCAGACTTCTGTCAACTACAATGGGAATTTTATTGGTTCTTTCACAGATAAATATACCCAGTGTGGTGTGAGTCAAAACTCCACACTGAGCTTCAAGTTAATATCAGAATATTATGGAAAACACAGAGCTGCTTCTTGGGAAAGCTCAACAGGCTTCTATGTTGCCATATCAAACTCTGCATCTTTATACTGACAAACTATTAGGTCTTGCTACTTGATGTCAGGTGGAAAATTTTGGATAGGAAAGCGCTGTTTCTATAATACTAGCATTACGTTATTATTGCCCTCAAGCCTCTCTTGTTCTGGATTTTTTTTGCTTTTCTAAAAATCATCCCTACTGGCTTGTTGACTGAGAGCTCACGGGAGGTTTTAATTATACACTTGATGTACCTAGCGCGAGACACACATGAATTTAAAACAGCACTTGTACAGGTATCAGCTGAATTGAGTATTCCAGTTTAATATAAAGCAGAAATTTCTGAATATCTCACTAATGCTGTAAAAATACACGCCCCAAAACTTTTACTGCCAGTCTTGTGCTGGATGGTGATGCCTTGAAAAGCTGGAATCAAAACTCCCCAGCCTTGGTGCCTGTGAAGCAGGTATCCTTTATTGCAGCGCTGGGCACACAGGGGATCACTCCTCCTCATGTGTGTGCACAGTTTAAAGCAAAATTTTTCCTATTTATACAGATTAACTATACATCTTCATTATAATTTCTAAGAAAAGGCAGGGTTTTGCAATTTTTTTCCAGGAAGTCATTTACATTAACTCCTCCCAGATAGAGCATGCTCAGTGACACTCAGGGGGTCTTCTGGTGGTCTCCAGGGATGAAGACTGGACATCTTCCTCTCTCTCAGCACATGCTCTTTATGCTTTTCTCCATAGTTTCTAAAACACATTCCTGAGCTCAAAAATACATTCCTGCACAAACTAGCTAGTAACCCTTATTAGCTGAAAGGAAGATATATACTCTGTCTCTTAATTGGTTGTCTGTCTCATTATTTATGACTCCCCTATCTTCACTTCTTTATCTTCAAGGCTGTTCCACTGTTATGGTTAAATTTGCAGCTGCTCTCATGAAACAGCTCACACGGTTACAGCCATATTCTACTAAAATCCAAACCAAATCTATTCTCAAAACATGCAAATTCTTCTTATATTAAAGCTATACTAATTATTTGTCTCTTAAGCTACATACATATCAACCTACTCAGCATTATTGCATTTCATTGAATCAATGGTGTTGACTATAACTGGGTGTTTTTTACACCCTCTTTTATGCTGCCTTCATGTTCATCAGAAATGTTTCTTACTACACTGCTGTTCAATGTTGAGGTGAGATGGTGTCTAGGAAAAAACAATGAGAGAATGTGTGAGAGTGAGTGTTTTGGGCTTCTGTGGCAAGGTTTTGGAAGCGGGGAGGGCTCCAGGGGTAGCTTCTTTGAAAAGCTGCTGGAAGCTTCCCCCATGTCTAGTAGAGCCAATGCTAGCTGAGGCCAAGTCATCAGGGATGTTAGAGAGAAGAATGAGAAGATGTGAGAAACTTTGCAGACAAGAAGGTCAGTGAAAAAAGAGGAGGTTCTCCCGGCACTGTAGGGGAGATTCCTCTGAAGCCTGTGGACAAGGCCATGGTGAAGCAGGCTGTCCCCCTGCAGCCCATGGAGGATGATAGCAATGCAGAGATTCACCTGCAGCTCATGAAGGACCCCCCATGCCAGAGCAGGTGGAGACACTTGAAGGAGGCTCTGACCCTGTGGGAGGTGCATGTTGGAGCAGGCCCCTGACAGGACCTACAGGCCCTGGAAAGAAGAGCCCACATTGGAGCAGGTTTGTTAGCAGAACTTATAACCCTGTGGTGGACCCAGCCTGGAGCAGTCTGGTCTAGAAGGTCTGCATCCTCCAGACATACATTGGAGAAGTTTGTGAAGAGCTGTAGCCCCTGGGAAAGACTCACATGGGAGAAGTTCATGGACGACTCTCTTCTGTGAGAGGGACCCCGTGTTGGAGGAGGAGAAGAGTGTGAGGAGTCTTCACTCTGAGGAGGAAGGAGCGGCAGAAACAAATCATGATGAACTGACCAAAACCTCTGTTCCCCATCCCCCTGTGCTGCTGAGGGGCAGGAAGGAGAAAATTTGAGAGCGAAGTTGAGCCTGGGAGGAAGGGGCTGTGTGTGTCTGTTTTAAGATTTGGGTTTATTTCTCATTACTGTTTTACTTTGGTAATAATTGAGATTAATTTTGAGTCTTTTTTACCTGTGATAGTAATTGCTGAATGAATGATCTCTCCCTGTCCTTATCTTGAACCTTTCATTATGTTTTCTCTCCTCTGTCCAGCTGAGGGCAGGAGTGACAGAGTGGCTTTGGTGGGCACCTGGCTTCCAGTGCAAGTCAAACCACCACAGTCAGATACTAAAGGCAGAGATCAATTAAAAGTATTTAAAATGCAGCCTAACGATGTGCATCTGTGAAGGTAACTAATTATGCTAAACAGGCACTTTTATTAGAAGCACATCATATAAAAATGGCAGGGTTTATCTGCTGAAATGGGGGAACAGACATTTGAGAAAGATACTTCAGGCTCTCCCTAAAATCAATGAGAAGGTATACAATGTAGTTAATCACACTTAAGGTTTGATTCATCCTTCAGTGTATACCTGCTTTGGAGAAATGATTCACTTAAACTCCTCTGACTGTATTAACTGGATCTCTGTTGGTTGTGATGGGATCTTGTACAGCTAGTTTAGGTAAGAACAGAGAAGGTATTAAGGATGTCTGAAGTAAAATGGGATGAATCCTGTTACACTGGAACAACTTGCATTGTCTAGGGTGAAAATGAATTGCAAAAAAGAAAATGTAACAAAGATCTAGAGACTGTTCTTGTCTGAATTGGGGGTTCATAACCAGAAGAGATGAAAAAAACTTATTGCCTTTAAAACTCAAGCTGAGATGTATATATATATACATATATATATATATAAAGAATTGCAGAACATGCTGTAGTGAGAGCAGAGGATAGGACTTGAAGAAAGATATCCTTTCCTGTCTCATGCTATATTCAAGTAAGCCTAAAGAATTTAGATCGAAGTTGCAGTATGAATATTCATATAAACATAAGTTAAAGCCTTCCCCAATATTTATTCAAACTTCCTATTTCCAGTAGAAAAAAATACCCCTAAATTTAGAGTAGGAATACTCTAATGTGAATACCAGTGCTGCTGTGCAACCAACAGATACTATATTTTATCCTAGCTAACAGTCATGGAAAAGTGGGCTTTTTTTAAAGATATTGATAGCTAGTTTCTGTGTGTGTTAGCTGACTCCCCTTATAATTTTCATCCTAATTGTTATTTTTCATTCCTCGTCAGAGCTGGTCAGATAACAAAAAGTCCCTCATGAATATTTTAATGAATAAATAGAGTGAGTTTCTATGCTGTTCTTCTGTGTACTTTGTTGTATGTTATTTGACAGTATTCTGACAACTGAAACTTTGCTCATGAAAATGAATGCAAATCCCCAAAGTGTAAGCCAGTGTGATTGTTCATCCAAAAATACACACCAGTGATATATTCTGCACTTTCTCTACTTGTCAGTTGTTACATGCCTGTTTAAAAAGCTTCACATATCCATTGGGCTTGAAAAACAGTACTATGAGCCTTTAATAAAAGATTACATGTGATGAAGGAATACCAAAATTAACTGATTGTTCTGAAGTGTGGAAGGTTGCAATTAATTTAAATAATGTGATTGATGATTAAGTATTTACAGTATGAATAATTAGGGCTGCAACCAATGCTCAGAGAATTACTGAAGTAAAGGGGAGTGCTTACATAGTTAAAAGTGAAGCACACTTATGAGCTTTTTGCTGGTTTGTAATAATCCTTGTTTACAGATTCTGGTTCTGTTTGCCAGTGATGTTAGAATTAATAAGCAAGGAAGAGAAGGAAGAGGCAAGAAGCTGACTCTGTGCTACTTCTGTTTTATACAGATGCCACTTCTACTGATTGTGCTGGAGTAGGTTGGGAGTGAAGTCTCAATTAAATCTGTATTACTCCCAACAGCAAAAAATCAGCAAATCCAAGTACTTGAACAAACACATAAATACAAATCAGCTTTTGCTTTGGAGCCTGGATAAAAACATGTGCAGGTAAGAAAAAGCCTTCTGTTTTACCCCCTGCCACTGATGATTTTCCCTCACCCTGAAACAGCCTCCTTGGCTTTTTTCCTTTGACTTCTCCATATCTAATAGTTTTTGTTCCAGCTGCCATCTCCTCGTGGTTAAAGCACATAGTTGCAATAGTTCCTCTTTTAGATAAATAATTCAGGTTTATTACTCTTTGTGAAATGGGATTTTTAAAAATCTGTGAACTATTATTTTGTTCTCTAATTCCTTACTTTTTTGAGAGAACAATCTCTTTAATGTCTGTTTCTTCATCTTTAAATGTTAGGGGTAGCCTTGTATTTGATTTAATCTCCGTTAAAACTTTATAAACCTTGCCTGGATTGCTTTGATGTTCCCTTGCATACAGTGAGCAGACAGTCAGATGCTTTTTCAGTCTTTCTCATAACACAAATCTTTGAAGCTTGATATAATTTCTCTTGCATTAGGAAATACTCTATCAGCAGCAATTATACTGTTTCCAAGATATGGTGGTAGGCAGAGTGAATACACATCAAGCTGATGCCAATCCCCAAACCACAGGTTTCAAAGAATTTGAAACAAAACCAGGGTTGCCTCTAATCTTAAACAAATTGTCATTTTTAATAGAGGTGAAATAGGGTTTTTTTATTTGTTATTTATCTGATATATATATCTTTAAATATATAGATCTCATATTGGAACAGCTCATCTTGAGAAGATGTAAATTCAGGTGTACTTGCAGTCTGTGTTTACGTGTGTGCTTTATACTCAGTTTAAGCTTGCTTCTAAGAATTCTGTTATAGAGAGCAAGTGACACATAGGCAAACTTAGAAGTTCCTGCAGGACTCCTATGCTAGGGGATCCTATGCTTAGGGATCTATCATCTACCTTATTTCCTACCTACTTGTCCTCTTTGTGTTTTAATTTGAGTGTTACAAAACCATCTAGGCATATGAAAGCTGATTTATATACCAAGTATGTGGCAAAACTACAGCAATTTATGCCAGCTGAGGATTTTTCTTGTACTGTATTTCAAATATTCCTTCTCCATGTCATTCATGATGGTACAAAGACATGAGCATATATGAGAAACCTTTAATAGCTGCACTTCATGATGAATTATTTTGAATATTAACAGAGTTTCACCCTATTGTCGGTATGAAATTTTTCATGATCATGAATATGCATTTTTCACTGTGGCCCCATCAACCTTTACTCTAGAAGTCTCTGGAGCATCATGAGATATGTGATGAATTTAAATCTGATCATGGCCTTAACCTGGGTCTTTTCTAAATACGATAGTGTCTCCTCCTAAAAGTTTCTAGAGAGAAAGAAAAAAAAATCCTTCATATATTAGAACAAAAAGACATTTTATCTCTTAACATTGACCTTTGTAAAGAGTTACAGAATAACAGAATAAAAAATGGATCTTTAATTCTGTAATTTTTCTAGACTTCCCCCAACTTCACAAGAATCACACAGCCTTGTTTCTCCTGTGTTGACTCCAAGTGCACAAATACATCTTCATTAGCCAAAAGAAACAATGGAAAGTTAAGAAAAAATGCTTTCTGTTTGAGTAGAAGGAAAATTAATATAAGGAAAACACTTGTGTGTGTTATGTTTATTTTTTTAAATTAAAAATAAATGAAACAAAATGAATATGAACAAATCACCAAAGAATAAATGACAGGAAAAGGTGGCAGCAGTTTCCCTAATGTTATTGATGATGACTGAAGGGGAATGAAAGAAGATTCAGGAGAGAAACAGCTGGAGCAATCATTACTTGGAGATTTTTCTTAACTGATTGAGACTCTTCCTTTGTATTTACAAAGCTGGTGGGTAACTACTTGACAAAGCTACAATTTCAAACCTCTGAGTAGAAAAGACAGAAAAGGTAACTATAGATTATGCCTCAGTAAGTAAGAATGAGTGAGATTCTGCACCTGCCTGCAAGTACCTCTAGCCTTAGGTCTTTACTAACAAGCTTTGCTTAGTATGAACTGTGCTTGTTCTAGAAAGCTCCAGAAACCGAATCTTTTCTCTCTGCTGCTGGTCACCTTTTTGTCTGTATATCTGATGCTTAAGTCAGTGACAATAAGCAGTTTATTTAATGGAGTTTGGTCAACTGTACAAACAAAGGCTTTCCTAGGAGCAGATGACTTGTGTGTTAGCTGCCTGCTTGCCCACCCACTTGAACTGGCTTCATGAAATGTTGACTTCATGCAAAAATGGAAGGGTAGGAGAACAGCAGAATACAAATTTTGGAACCTAGGACAACATAATGTGTTGCTCTGTATTTTAATGGTTAATGTTTAGCAAAGCCGTTGCCATCCTCATTTGAAAAGTGGTGTATTTGTAAAGTCTGATGAGGACATCTGCCAATAAAAGAAGGACTAATCATTTGGACACACAACAGACAAAAAAGCACTATAAAGAAAAGAGCCTTTTCCTTCTCACTTTATACCCTTTTATCGTTTCAATAGGTTAAATGATTGCATCCTTTACTTTACAGAAGTTGATCTTATCATTAAGGGCCTGATCCATATAAAAGGGGACTTGGGCAGCCCTTGAGTGTCCAGATTTGAAATATATCAAGTCCCACATTCATTTATCATTGGATTCTAGAAACCTTAAGTGCCTTAGGTTTCTACAGTTTTTTTCTGTTATACTCTGTATCTAGAAATGTCCCTCTGGACAGGCCTGATGTAACCAAAACTTCTTCACACACAACATAGAAGCAGCCTGAGAAAGATGTGACTAATGTTTTCTTGCCTTGAACTCATGTAAGGACATTCAAATATGCAACAGTATATATAGAACTTTTAAAATATGGTAACACTACCAGTAGTAGAACTGGCAACAAACATTTTGTACATAGCTAAGCATAGAAGTGGTATATAACTGCAAACAGGCAAATGGAGACTTGTAGTTTATTTCCTCAACCATTGTACTTTATGCAAGTTGTGAAATCTAAAAGGTAAGAGGAGAGGAAGCATAATGAGAGATGACTGATAGAATTGAGATAACTCTACAGAATGTGCAGGAAAGATGCTTAGTGAAACCAGAACAAGTCTTGGTCCATCCTCAAAAAGATGAACTGTGTCAAGGGTAAATGTGATCACCTCTTTCTGTGGAAGGTGT
The DNA here is from genome assembly GCA_020800305.1 of Porphyrio hochstetteri. NCBI lineage: Eukaryota > Metazoa > Chordata > Aves > Gruiformes > Rallidae > Porphyrio > Porphyrio hochstetteri. The sequence continues at coordinate 4,165,713 of CM036908.1, forward strand.
TGAGCAGAATAAAATACAAGTAAGGAAAATGGAAAAGAAAAAACATCCATACTTAGGCCACTGTTTCCTTCACCAAAATGCTCTCCATCCTGGCTACTTCCATCTCAGCAACTGGGTACCTTAACCCTCTGTTCCAATGTGCCCTAACTAGACGTGTGTGGTACTGTTCACCTTCAGCTGGCTTAAGATAAAATTGTGAAGGATTAACTGAACATGTAGTGATAATTATTATATTGATTACATATATTGTCAATGAATATCAGTCCAATAAAGTGTTGAAATTGGAAACTGTTCTTTAAGCACTTTGATCAGAATTTTCCATAATATATGCAATATAGAAATACATTCAGTCTGTGGCACAGTCTGTCTTTCTGGTTTACTCTGTAGTGGAAGAAGTGTTTCTTAATATGCCTTCATAGTGTGCAAAAAGCTTTTCTCAGTTGATACTTCGCAGTGCTACTGCAGTACAATTAAATAAGAATTATTTATCATTGTATTAAGAGAATACCAAAATCTCACCCAAGGCAATTATTTTGTAGATTTGAATTCTATTATAAGGATAAATAAATAGCTCCTGTTAAAATGCATATACAAAGACCTAATTGTTTCATTGTAAGAAGTCTTTAAGATGGGGCTTTATTCCTTTTCTGCCTTTTCTCCCCCCCTTTTTTTCTCTTTTAATTATATATCATGCTCTGACAACAGCAATGTAGTACATGGATGTTTTTTAGCTGTGCTGCAGATACCAGCCTATGGGTATATTTAGCAACTCCAATAACACTTCACTAGTCATTCTCAGAACGTTTAAAAATGTACAGAAGTGTGAAGATAAACCCCCTCAGAGAGCCTCTTGTCTCCAGTGGCCCACGGTAGCAGGTCTCTAGCAGTCTAGGGAAGCATGGTCCTTGTGTCTTTCAGATCAATTCATCTAATGAAATCCAGCAAATTAAGTATTAGAATTGGTGAGATATGAAAGAGTGAAAAGCTCAAGATAACTTTCATGAGGGATTTATTTTTCTTTTTTTATATATATATATTTTTGGAACATATACCTAAGGTGTAATCAGTTCTGAACCTTTTGAATCCCACTGTGCCCAAGCAGGGGATAGCTTCATCTACATATTTTGCAGGGAAAAGACAAGCAGCAGGTAAGATGCTGATGGAGGCTGGGTGAGGAAGAGCCTCACATCTTTGTAGTTGTCTCTTCTAACAGTGCAGAATGCAGGGTGGCTGAGAAAAGGTATATAAAAGGGACTATTTACTCTCCAGAGCAATCTCACCTCCTCCTTAGCTCTTTTTGCAAGTTCTGGCAGCACAGTGCTGCTGAAAGAGCTTTGGCTGAATACAGATAGTCTGTGAAAAGGCAATTGTAGAGCTCCCTCTGACCTGAGTGGAAGCTGGATGATGTAGGCTGTAACTTCCAGAACCAAACTACTTCTGTGACAGATTCTTGAACCAGTCTTTGATTACATAATGTAACAGATTCTGGATTCAGAGGGGCAGGGACTAAGTTATAGCTAGACAAGTCCACACCTAAAGGTCCAATTCAAGGAAAATACAGAAGTACAGCTTTAAATCAACCACATAGTTGAGATCCATTAACATGTGGAACTCTTTAAGTCTGTGTCTAATATTAAATACATACTTAAATAGTTTGCCAAATATAGATAGATTACGTACATAGAAATGATTAAAAGCTTTGCTGAAAGAGCACTTTGTAGGAAGAAAAGACAAAGCCATTACATCCTCGTGCTGCTAGTGTGCCACGCCTTGCATCCTGAAGGTAGGAAAAGGGTTCTTAGGTCTGCTGATAAATGAAATAAATATCTCTGCTTTAGTAAGAATTTGAGTGAATAATTATGAAAGACCATGGGAATTAGGAAAATGTCTGAAGAGCACACACTTGAACAGGGATACCTGTATCCTGAGTGCAATTAGGCCCTGAATTTAATTTTCTGTTTTCTCTGTCAGCCCTTGTCATATTCTGTTTGCTTTTCTTCTACTTCCTCATTCTTATCCACTTGAGACCCCTTATCCTTTCCTTTCCTGTCTTGGATTTGAAAGATATTTTGTTGTTAATATCTTTTCCTTATCTTTCCTAGCATTTTTTTTTCTCTGAACGCGTGCCAAATTACTCATACTCTGCAATTTGTATTTCATTTATTTCCTTGCTAACCAGTGTCTGTCCTACTTCTTTCCCTAGCAAATCTGTCTTGCCATAATACTAATTAAAAAAAAAAAAAAAAGCCCAAACATGGCATGGACTTAAACACCAATCCATAATTCTCAGCACTGCTTAACGACCACCATCCTCCCAGGCATCATTTGACTCATCCTTGTTTGTACTTTTGTGGGCAGTATGCAGGCATGATTCATAGCAAATGCCAAGGATATTCTCCACGAGCAGCCAGAACAAGGCCAGACCAGTTTGATTCCACTATCCTATGCAGTCATTCAACACTATATAACTTGGCTATGATGCCTCAAACACCCCCATGCACCTTCATGGCACAGATTAGTTTATGCATCACTCACCCAGGCTTTTTGCTGATGGGTTGCTCTACAGCCCATACATTATTTCAGATGTTCTGAACCAAGCAAATATATATTTATATTTTACAATGCCTTAGGGCTTCAGCAGTACTACATGTGGCTCAGAGAGGGCCCAGAGCCAAGCTCTATGTAATGTATATTTGAATACTCTGCTTTAGAAAGTGTCTTGCGGCTGTGAGCCAGTCTGTGCCACTCGGTCTCAAATGAGAAACTGTCCTGGGCTTGTTTTACATACTAATGTAGATTTATCCTAAGAACAGGCAGGGAATGGCCCTGCAAATACATCTTGTTTCCCCAGCTGCGTTCCCTGCTTGGATGAACCTAGGAGGAATGATGTGCCAGAGGCTCTTCACAGGAGAAAGAGGCCTGGAGCAAGCTGTTTCACTGATGCCTTGTGATGCAAGTGGCTCACAGTGATGATAGCAGTGTATCTCCATCTAGTCACCCCAAATGTTAAACTGCACAAATCTAAGTAGATCTGTCACTGAACAGGCCCTGGCAGCTGAATGTGGGGTTTTAAAAGGCCTACTGGAAAACAACTTTGCTGGACACATAGAAATGCGACAGTCAAATTGCAATGATGCTTATCTAGGGACAAGAAGACATTAGTGGGGACTTAATTTATGTGTAGGCATATTCACTGTTGCCTTACCTTTGCTTGGTCCTGAAATGAGAGCTTATCTCCCACTGAAGACCCTCAAACTTGGTTTTACTGTTTTTTCTTCAGTAAAGACTACTTCAAAAAGTAGAATTTGTTGCCAAGGAGTCTATCTTTGTTACATTTTAAGAGAGCAGTCTTTTACCTTAATAACATATCTGTGATTAGTAGTCAAAAGCACAGACAAAAAAGAGTGGATTTTGAAAGTTTCCTTTTCAACCTTCACTTAAGCTTCAACATTTAATTGTTACACCTCTCTCCAAAATGTTCTCATTTTATCAGCTCGCAGATCATTTTTATGAACTTGCAAAGGTGAGATGTGGTTGCCCACTTCTTGTTTCTCTCCCTTAGAATCTCAAACACAAAGACAGAATTCACCAGTTTAAATTTGGATGGACATCCTTTTTTTGTAGTCCCAGGGCTTGTTTATTTTGTTCCCAAATGCACGAGTGTTGTACCTATAGGTATAAGAAGCACCAGTAGATGGCTCTGTGATTCCTGATTTATAAGCAAGGAAGCAAAGGAGGCTTTGATAAGCTTTGACTTTTGTGAGCATATTTGATTTGGTGACACCAGTGACAGGAATGAACTTCATGCCGACTTGCTGAAATGGGACACTTCCATTCCACATGCCATTTCAAAATGACCAGTCTGTCCTCGACCTCCATCAACCTTGAGGAAGTCCTTCCGATGGAGCACCAGGAATCCTGTTGTCCTGTACAAGCTCCAAATAAACTGGCAGCTGGATGACACCCAGCTTATGGAAGAGGGCAGAACTGCTAAGCATTGTCATGCCCTGCTCACTGCAGAGTGATAAACATGAAGCTGTGGAGGCTGCTTCACGTGCCTGAACCCAGCAGTCCCGTTCCCTGGGAAATGGGAATAAATCTGAGCGTAGAATTGTGCTGCCTGGTTGTTTCTGTTTTGCTTAAAAAATAAATCTCTCTGAGGATGGGATAGATAAAAGCAGGAAGGAAACGCACTGTAAAGCCCCCTGCTTTTATTAATCAAGGATTTTAATCGTTTGTTACAGGCAATTTAGGTGAAGAAGTAGGATTTCCTTACTGCACAGCCCCCATTCCCGAGGGCAGGACCAGGGTGTGCATACAAAGGAGATTTTTAAGCATGCTGGAGTGCTCTTACTGATGCCTACTGGGCCCCCTACATGTAATCTTCCACATGTTAAACTTTTTGGAATATGTGTAAAAATTACTACAGAAAAGAGGTTTTGAAAATTTCTGCGTGGGGCTCTGCACCCAATACAAATGTTGTCTCTATCTAAATGTAAACTGAGACTTCTAAGTTAAAAGCATAGGCATGGTGGGAATTTTTCTAGAGTCTGAGAAAGAGCAGAGAGCAATTTAATGTCTACCAAAGCAAAGATGTTTCATCTGTACCGGTTGAGATGATTATTTGTAAGTTTTAAATAAATCCAAACCCATACGAAAGCAATATAGAAAATGTTAAACTTAACTTTATAACTGCTACGTTTTCCCTGAAGTAGTTTCTCTACATGAAAAATATTTTATGCTTCATGTTGAAAAATATTATTAGCAACCTCCCCCAGAAAATTGTCCTAAATGTACTTCTAAAGAAAATTTATTTTATAGACATTTTCCAACTAGTCATAGTGTGTATTTCAATAGCACTGCCTCTGCTATTGTTTACCTGCTTTAAAAACATACAAGCTGTTTCAAAAAATGATTCTTCAAAGAGAAAGAATATGCAAGGGTGTTGATATTTAAAGATCAACGTTAAACTCTATGTGTTTATATCAATAACACACACATAACCAAAACACCTTTTTATAAAAACATGATGTTCTCTAAACCCCTTCCTAGCTTCCCTTGCCATTGGCAGAGTAAGGAAAGTAAGATTACAATGGGCAAAATTCATATAACACTATTTTTTTATTTTGCTGCAGAGAAGCTGCATATGGAGAGAACATTCCATTTATATAATGCAGTAAATTTCTGTGACCATTCATTTACTTAGAAAAGGCTGAAGTATCTCACAGCATTCAGTATTCAGTACTGATATTATCTTGGGAAACAACAGTCTTTAATCTGAGACACAGGTATTACTATGCTTTATAGTACACAAATACAGCCATATCTAGCTAGGTAAAAGACAAACCTGAGTTTAAGGTGGTCTGTAATTTCTCTAATTTTTTTATAGCCTTCTCTAATATTTTTTTAATTGACCTTATTAATGAAAATTAAATTTTAATATTGATAATATTATCAGGTAAGCTGCTTTATGTTGCATTACATTGCATTCACTACCTAAGTGCTGGCATTCCTAATGGAATAACTGATGTGAGGCAAAATAGCTGATAGGTATATTCAACTTTTGCTCTATGGCAAGTGTCCTGGTTTCAGCTGGGAGAGAGTTTGTTTGCTTCCTAGTAGATAGCATGTGTTGTGTTTTGGATTAGTATAGAAATAATAATGTTGATAACACATTGATGTTGTAGTTGTTGCTAAGTAGGTCTTATACTAAGTCAAGGACTTTTCACCTTCTCATGACCTGTCAGTGGCAAGGTTGGAGGTGCACAAGATTCTGGGAGGGGGCACAGCAAGGACAGCTGACCCCGAATAACCAAAAAGATATTCTGTGCTATATGATGCTATTCTCAGCATATCAATTGGGGGACAATGATTGTTGTTCAGGTATTGGTTGGACATCAATCACTGGTTGGTGAGCAATTATTTTAATTTGAAACACTTGTTTTCCTTGTATTTTCTTTCTCTCTATGTTTTTTGCTATCGAAATTTTCCTGACTATTGTTGTTGTTATATTATATTTCATTTTAATTATCAAACTCTTCTTATGTCAAACCATGAGTTTTCTCACTTTGCCACTTTCTGTGCTCTCCCCATCCCACTGGGGGGAGCGGGGAGGAGGGGGGCAGAAGTGGTGGGGGAGGGAAATCTCAGAGGGAGTAAGTGAGCTTAGTTTGCAGCTGGGGTTAAACCACAAAACTGAGATAATTACCTTGCAATATGTGAATCCAACATGACCCCTGGATTCGAATACCTAAAGAATTGGCTAGTGGGGGGGAATACCTTCAGATTCAAGTAAATACAGGCTATGTATCCACTTAGCTGCATATGGTGGAGATAGGCAATTACGACAAATGTCATATTTGGAAATATTAGTTTATTAGCAATATTTGAGTTCTTCATCCTTAATGTGTCATGTGACAGATCAGTATCTGTCTGAAATGAGACTACTTCTGAGTCTTCCAGCTTTAACCAGCATCAAAGAACTGACAGAGACTGATGGAGAGATGCACATTCATTCCTTTCTGAGTTGCAGAATCATCCCTATCCCCATTCCTTTCCTGGATCAGGAGCATGTTTGAACACTGCAGTCATATTGCATCTTAAAATTAGAATTAGGATTTATGGCCTGTAAAAAAACAGACTCAGAAAGTTAGAGAACAAATTAAATAACTGCCATATATAATATAAAAAAAAAATCTTTTTAATATTAACACCATATTTACTAGCTGTAGATTTTTTTCTGGGTTTTTTCATCCATCTCCTATAGGGGAGTGCCTGTATATATTTTTTTTTTTTTTATGCTAACCACAAGCACATTACCATGAAGTGATATTAGGTAAGATAAAAGCAGTAATTTTTCTAAAGAATTAAGTGTGAAACCCCAACATACTGAATTTTCAGTCATCTTAAGTTAAATGCTAGAAAATAACATCCATTCTTCTCTGCAATATACGATATTAAGACCAGAATTTAAGATTCTGAATTATTGCATTTAATGCACTTACCCATATTCATATAATAACTGTTGGAGAATTCAAAGCACAGACTTGTTTTCTTCTCACTTTTGCTATAACTTGTCTATACTATACCCTTCATGTAAGAACTGTATAGTATATGTGCACTGAAACAAATACATAGTTTCTACCATAGATATAGTGGAAAAGGCCAAAAGGAAAACTAAATTGGAGGCACAAACAGAAACCTCTGAATGGAGAAATTCCACATGTTTGCAAAATGTTTATGGATATGAAAATGAACACTGGCAAGTATCATTATCTTAACAAACCCAAAAATCATATGCATAGACACACTCATGCACACATCCACACACAAGCTGGCTGCTGTAGCATGAGGTGGTTGTTTGCCCTGGGGGTTTGATGTGGAGGATTTTTTAACAGAAAAGGTTTGGGGTTTGAAGTTTCCCTGCTTCCTCAACTGGCTGTATCCTTATCCTCTATCAAGTAAGGTTGGAGAGAACTCAAAGCAGATGGTATGAAGTAACCAGAGTGAGAGATGAAGCAAATATTTCAGAAGAATTGCGAGCAAGCCGTTCTATCTGCATCATGCCAGGACACTTCTCAGCCCACATCTACACTATAATTAGGTATCACATGGGATCCATTGCTAGTAATGCTTTCACACGACAAACCCAGAATGATTTAGTACAAAATTTAGAAGTTGTACAGATGGACATCTTTACTTTTTGGCACATTAGGGAGTCTTTATTTGAAAAATGTTTTGATACATATTTTTAAATGCTTTTAAGTGTATACACATATAATGGCATAAAATCATAAATAACTAGTCATTTGCCTTAAAGTGTGTCTATTTTTCACTGCCATGTAGATGTGCTCTGCTTTATATAAAAGCAAGTTCATGCAGTATACATCTTTTAAGACCATACTTGATGGCAATATTGGGTGAGAAAACAGCCTTTCCAAATAAAATTTCTCTGTAGATGTTCTTTAAGGAACACTCCTCTCTGTATAAATGAAAAGTATGTTTCTCTAGGGGACTGATTGTACCATTGACTGAATGAAGAAAACCACAGACTCCACAATCCCTGCTAGGAATGAGTGGCTAATGACAACATATCCCTTTATTAGCTAGAAGGATTTATATATCCTATCCAGACCTCTCCAGAAAGGATTATTTTATTGATTTCAGGAAGCTGAGTGAATTGAATGACACAAATAAACACATTATTAACATGCAACAGCCTCAAAAAATGTAGGTTTAGATCAGGTCTCCAATATTTCTTCAGTTGAAGGATGCATTGGCACCTTACCAACAGCCCAAAGGTTGCATATAATTTACATAAAGTAGATCAGATTTCTTCCCCTCTCATCTGTTTGAAGGTAGGATGAGATGCACAGACTCATTTATTCAAGCAGATGTTGGTGGTTAGACAAATACATGCAAGGAAGTCCTTGGATGATTGATAAAGGAATATTCTTAAAGGTCAAAATAATGTGACCTTGGAATATAGGTATCTGAACAGTGTCAAGGCATATTGCTTTCATTTTGTTTCCTATTAATGGTTGAAAATGCTGTTATATTTCTTTCTGCAGGAAAAAAAGTTAATGAGCCTAGAACTTCTGAATTAGGAATAAAAAAACCCCAACTCCCTTCAGTAATCAAATACTCCAATTCTTTAATGGACACCATTACTAGAGACTATTGTTCTTTTGTCCACCCGAGCTTTGGTAGAGAGACATGATTATGAAGAGTATCAATCCATTTGACATTAACAAGCATACTGAGACACACTGCAAACTGTCAACAGTATGAATTAAGGAAAAACAGAAGAACAGCAAAACCAAACTGCAACTTTCAGAAAAAAAAAAGTATAAGTATAGTTCTTTAAAAGAATAAGTAGAATTTTTATATGAGGTTTTAATGAATAGTGACTTCAGAAGTCTGATAACAAACTGACCATTCATTATTAAATGGAATCTGTGACATGTAGAAAGATGTTCCTTTAAAGGCTGTGGGTTTGATCATTCCTGACTCCTAAATTAAAGAACACAGTCAAAAAGGCATGATTTTATATTTATTCACAGAGTAAACACTCAAAATGTAAGACAGATTGCATTTCTTGTACACAGCTAAATGGTTGAATCCTTGCTTTAAGTAAACTGCTGAACACAACCTTAATTATTAATTAGGAATCAGCTGAACCTAAGATTAATTCTAGAACAGCTGCTGCTGCAGACCCACGATCAAGTGCTCTTGAGTAAGCAAGGGTACTTGTTGTGGGAACTTAGGGTGATAAATTCTTCTATGCTACTGAGCTGAATTGTTTTCAGATCTGCCCAGAAAATAACTTTAGTTATTTAGTGTCAAATGACAGTCCTAGTAAGAGCCATTTGCTGGTAACCAAGATTTAATAAAGGGATTGAGCAGGGAGTTGGTATAACAGTAAGAGCAGGTATCTTCTCAATGATTGTGAGAAGCAGAGTGCAAGATATCCAGCCATGCTGAAAGAGATAAGGAATGCTTCTTAGTAGCAGACAACAGTTATTTGAAGTAATTGCATGTCCAGAACAACTTCTATCCAAAACCACAGGAACACTGTGGGGTTATTTGCGTCTTAAGGTTTACCAAGGTGGTGTCCAATAACACACCACAATTCACTATTGAAGAGCGCCAACAGCTTACAAAGCTTGACAGGAGGAAATACTCATAGACTTTGCTACCCTATCTTAAAGGCAGCAGAGACAGCACTTAAAAATAAATGCTGAATCTGAGGAAACACAGTTAGCCTACCCTGCTGCCTGGTGAACGCTGTACCATATAGATGTGTGCTCAACATTCCTTAAATCTAATATGTGTCCCTTCTTTGAACTCAATGATCTCACAGTTTTTTTCCCAACCTAGTGATTCTGTGATTTACTGTGTTTTCAATGAGATGTGGTATAGCTCATGGTGCATTTTTATTAAATGGGAATAATAGGAAAAAGAGAATCATGGCAGTCTTTGCTTGGGCAATTTCATGTAAAATAGATGTGGAGAAGTTTGATCTAAAATTCACAAAATAGATATCTACATGTTGTTACCATCAGAAGAAGGGAGGAAACCCAGAACAGTTAAAAACTGTAATTGAGAATTGTTTTTCTTACTTTAAAATTAAGAATTTTCAATTTTGACTATTATGGAACCAATTGAGAGCAAACCAGCAACAAAAATATAGACTTGTCCTGTTTATGGGTTTCAGTGTATCTGTACCACACTAAGTAACAGTCTTCTACACAACTGGGACTGAAATAAGCACAAGTATTCTGAAGTGGCTGCAAATGCAATGCAGATGGGATAGTATGTGGTTAAATTGGGTGGGAGAGGATTAGCCAAAATTACCTTCTATGATGGGCCAAAATGAATTCTAAACTCCTCCTTATCTGTTTACAACCTCCAGTGTTATTTCCTTTCTATCTTTGGAGAAATCTATAGAATTTAAATTCTTAGTAGTTTGGGTATTGAGTAACAAGCTTTAAAATTCAAGGCAAGGTTTAATGCACTGACAATCTTTGTATAAAACAATGTCAGTTTTGGATTAAGAGATATTAGACCCTTCTGTCTGTGTAGCAGCTGCCTGTTAAAATTGTATCTGCTTTTAGGAGCAGATCAAAGTATTTCACATACACTTAGTGTTTGTCTTGGGAAGGAAGAACAATTTGAATGGTTGGAGAACTAGAAAGGGAATCAGATATGTGAATTCTACTCAAAATTCTGCACAGGAACACACAGACTACTAACCCAAAATGGGAAAACTTAATGAAAATATGTTCTTCTCTGCATCACAGAATCTTATAGGCTTATTTGTTTGCTATTCATGGTAACTACTTCATAATATCCCATGGTATGCTTTTGCATCATGTACAGTAGCTTACTTTCATCAGTACTGTGATTAGTGCTGTATGTCTACATGAGGATTTCTTTCTCAGCCCTGTTGGTTTAAAGATATCTTCCTCAAAGGCTCTTCCAGTGCCTATCTAAAGAATCACATGAACAGAACTGAGGTGATGAATGGATGAGCTAAAAGGCTTTCAGAGCTCTGGTACCCAGATCCTCTGCTGCTACGTAGTGTCATTGCTCTAGGGGATTTTCCCCATTGATTCAGAGGGGTCAAGATTTTATTCATGGAGACCCTTGAAATGCAGTCCCAATGGTGACTGACAGTTTACAGTGCATTTTAGCATTTTGCTGTGATTGTAGCATAATTTATAGGTTTAGGCTCTTCAGTGTAGCAAATGTTTAAGTGTTATAAAGTACATTCCTCGCTGCTTTTATTTCTGTTTTATTTCCCTCTCATATATTCTGCACATTGTGCCAATTATTTGAAGATGTATAATACAAATATGTATAATACATACATATTTGAAGAGACAGAGAGTGTATATGAAAGTTTGCACTAAAAAGTGTGAATTTATACAGGATATTTGTGATCATTTTGGACTGTGAAATCAAATACAAGATCGGACAAAAAAGATGTGCTCATTTCAATTTTGAAACTGTAATGTTTCAGTAATTTACATATTACTGACATATTACATCAACTTTGGCAAAGAAAACACTTCCTTAAGATCTGCACACAGTGATAGGGAAAAAGTCAATTTTCATGAGTCAAGAACAACCGAAATCTAGACAGTTTAATATAATAAGGCTGAGATGGTATTTAAGGATCAGAGTTGTCTTCTGGCTCACTCTCTATTGCTGGAGGAGCCTAAGTTCCCTATGGCCACTGGTTGTTGACTGGGAAGTGTGAGCGACCTATTCTTGTTTCCACATTCAGAAGCACATCAATTGTGACAGCACTGAGTCACGTTTTGTAGCTCATAGTTTAAAACAGAAAGCAGACAAGCTTCCTAGCAACTTGATCTCAAAGGTACTTTATGAGCACATATCTGATGTGCATGTCAAAAAACCCCCGAAAGGATTAACGTGAATCTGAACTTAGCAGCTTTTCCTTTAAAGTGGTGTTGGTATTGCCTCTCATGTATTTCTGAGACACAATTCCATAACTTTGCATAGGCTCTGGGGTAGTAGAGTTCAATATTCTCATGAAGATGTAGAAGACTGACAGTTACACTTCTCCAGCTTCCACAATAGTGCTGTAAAACAGCAAAACCAACCACAAGCTGGTTAATTATCTTACATTGGCATGAAGACACTCTCAGTTTTTCTTTTGAAGATGGTCCAGTTTCCCCCTCCACCCCTGGAAAAAAACCTCTGGACATTAGGAATAAAGATAGAATAAAAGTGTCTCATTTTGTGCTTAGGGCCCACACCAAGGAGAGGGATAATTTAAAGAAAATATTATTTGGCAAAAAATGTAAGTGTCCTGAGTGGTAGAGGAACACAGGTCTCTGCTTCCAAGTATCCCCATTAATGTAGAGAATACACTGCTTTGTATATACAGCCCTAAAATCTTCATTTTCTGGCCAGTGTGGCCAGTAGGTCTAGGGAAGTAATTGTGCCCCTGTACTCGGCGTTGGTGAGGCTGCACCTCAAGTGCTGGGTCCAGTTCTGGGCTCCTCACCATAAGAAGGACATGGAGGAGAGAGAAGAGGAGGCTAAGGGGAGACCTTATCCCCACCTACAACTACCTGAAGGGAGGTTGTGGAGAGGTGGGTGATGGTCTCTTCAGCCAGGGGACAGGAGGTGGGACAAGGGGAAATGGCAAGAAGCTGTGCCAGGGCAGGGGCAGATTGGACATTAGAAACAAATCTGTTACTGAAAGAGTTGTCAGGGCTGGAACAGGCTGCCCAGGGAGGGGCTGAGTCACCTTCCCTGGGTGTGTTCAAAAAAGGGTAGCTGAGGTACTGAGGGATATGGTTTAGTTTAGGATGGGAGTGCTTGGACTTGCTGAGCTTCAAAGGTCTTTTCCAACCTTGTGATTCTGTGTGATCTGTGTGACTTATTTTCTTCACTGTGACACACCTTTCAGTGAAATGGGGGACAACTTGATTAAGCTCTACAAGCCGAGGATGAAAGCACACACATCCTGCTGATCTTGACATCCACACCCTTCCTAAGTGGATACAAGCATCTCACTCTCTGGCTTCCAGATCTCTTGAAAAGGCTTTAATTCCCAAATGACCATAGTGGGAATCAGGTCCCTGAATTATAGGTCCCTCTAAGAACTAAATTATATTCCTATTTTGGAGATGTGCACTTCAAATTCTCATTTCCATGCAAAACTCTAAAGCTGCACTATGAAATACCATGCTTTCTTTCCCCCCATGCAGTAATTTAGTAAAAGGAAACAGAGACTGATCTGCTGAATTAATAAAGTGGGCAGATAAAAAAATAACCAGGCATAGGATTGGGATTAAAGTGGAACATTAAAAATTAATTTCTTTATCAGTAACAACTTGATTTATTTTTACTTTCAGTTTCAGATTCATCTGGTTAGAAAACCAACCTCTTAAAATTCCTTCTATAAGTGAATAAAGTGCTACTGAGCTCCTGAGGATCTGTGGCTTCTGGAAGGGTGGAAGTCTGGTAGACCAGCTGCCAGAGACCAGTCTCAATGAAGGTGAGTTGGCAAATAATCAGACAAATTTAGAGAACTTAATCAAAAGTGACTGATCTCTGTGAAACTCCCTTAATTTGATGAATATCAAAGTCCAGTGACCCCCACACCGCTTTGTCAACAGCGCTTTCCATGTACAAGTGATTCTTTGATGCAGAGCTGTTGATAGCACAACATAAAAGAGAAAAATCTGCTCATTGCATGTACTTGCCAGTTATGTGAGAAAGTGTGTTGTTCTGCTGCATGTGGGATGCGGAAACAGCAATTTTCTCAACCTCCTGGACAGAACCAGGCTCTAACCACAGCTTTCACAACTAGGACCCACCACACACTTTCATTGCTTGGTGTGAATGTGTCAAGAAAAAAATGAACGTTAAGTTTTTCAGACAGCCAGTACATCTGGCTTTTATCCTTGTCTCTGCCTCACTCAGGATGGAATAGGGTTATTTTTAAATCTAAGGTCCATGTGTGGAGCCAAATAAACATAATTCTCCAGCTGTTTCGGAGATTATAGGAAAAGATGTTAAATGCTCTAAATTATATAGGCTTATTTATTGTCTGCTAAATCCTCTCCCCAAAAGAATTAAAGGCATCAGTTGTTCTTCCAACATTGTGTTTTCAGTCACCCGATCAGAGCCTCAAAAAACCCTATTCCAAAATATGTGATTTTGTACCAGAACACAAATTTACAAATTTTCTTCATGAATTTATTTACAAATAAATTTACAAATACAAATACATTTACAAATGTATTTGTAAATTTAATTCTCATGAAGATGTAGAAGACTGACAGTTACACTTCTCCAGCTTCCACAATAGTGCTGTAAAACAGCAAAACCAACCACAAGCTGATTAATTATCTTACATTGGCATGAAGACACTCTCAGTTTTTCTTCTGAAGATGGTCCAGTTTCCCCCTCCATCCCTGAAAAAAACCTCTGGACATTAGATGTCCAGATGTATTTACAAATAATAAATGTAAATGTAAATAATAAATGTAAATGTATTTGTAAATGTATTTACAAAGTCATTTACAAATATTCTTCATGACCAGCTCATCAACATTTTATGACATCTAATACATTAATTAATTTCAATTTTTCAAACAGTTGTAACATTCAAACAGTTGAATACAATTCCCACCATGATGTTGTAGGTAAAATATGGCCAGGAAGAAGGGGAATCAAAACTCCCCCAAGCTGCTAAACAGCTATAAATTGATTTCACAGCTCTTTTTCTGGCCAGTTTTTTTTTTTGCTTTTCATCTCTTATATGCAAATATTTTGGGTGTGGTTTGGGATTTTTAAATTTTTTTTAATGTTACAGTAATTAATGAAAATAATGTCTTGAACAGACCTTAGGAAAAGATACGTGATTTTGGTGGCCATTGTGGAACTCCCATTACCAGGAATTTTTAATCAAAATCCCTGTTGTTACAGCTTCTGCAGACGCTACTTCTCCCTGAATTACAGAATCACAGAATCACAATGTTGGAAAAGACCTTTGAAGATCATCAAGTCCAACCAATCCCATCCTAAACTAAACCATATCCCTAAGTACCTCATCTCCCCTTTTATTGAACACACCCAGGGAAGGTGACTCAGCCCCTCCCTGGGCAGCCTGTGCCAGGCCCTGACAACTCTTTCAGTGACAAATTTGTTTCTAATGTCCAATCTGCCCCTGCCCTGGGGCAGCTTCTTGCCATTCCCCTTGTCCCATCTCCTGTCCCCTGGCTGAAGAGACCATCACCCACCTCTCCACAACCTCCCTTCATGTAGTTGTAGGTGGGGATAAGGTCTCCCCTCAGCCTCCTCTTCTCCAGGCTGAACACCCCCAGCTCCCTCAGCCACTCCTCAGAGGATTTGCCCTCCAGCCCCTTCCCCAGCCTGGTTGCCCTTCTCTGGACATGCTTGAGGACCTCCATGTCCTTCTTGTGGTGAGGAGCCCAGAACTGGACACAGTACTCGAGGTGCAGGGGCACAATCCCCTCCCCAGACCTACTGGCCGCACTGTTTTTGATACAAGCCAGGATGCCATTGGCCTTCTTGGCCGCCTGGGCACACTGCTGGGCACACTGAATTGACTGTGTATGACTGATTTGCAGATAATTACTGCTTGTCTGAGACACTTGGATATATGTTTATGTACTTTTACCAGTCTATTTAGTGAATGACACTAAACAAAAACCAGCAACAACAAAAAAGCAACCCTCCCCCCCCAACCAAAAGATAAGGTACATACAGTCTTGTTTAAACACGTAAAAGTTTCCTTTTTCTATGAGCATTTTGTACACTTGCAAAATAAGGTTTGATCTGTACTTTGAATGATTGAAACATCTAAAGTTTTGCCTGCTCAGTTTAAATGTGTTAGACCATTGAGGATATTAGTACTTAAGTATGGAAAGCTGTAGTGGTTCAATTATTCCTTCTTATTGCCTGAACATTTTGGTTAGCATTGTGTTCTTCATCTCATCTCAAGGATGTTATTAACTTTAGCAGGTATAATAGAGAGACCTCTTAGTATACTAAGTAAAGATCTTCTTTAAACATCATTTCAGCAAAGTAAACCCAGACAATTATTAACATATTATTTAAACGGCCATAGCATGTAATATGTTTAACAGTTCTCTCTGGATCGGCCCAAATGGGATTTTCAAATAAAAAACAGATGAAAACAAAATGCAATATAAAAATTGAAAGCTCATGGTAAAAACAAGAGTCCAAGGCTCAGAGCTGTAATTTTACCTTTTCTTGTAAGGAAAGTGTGTTTCTAATAACTTTGCCACTGTTTGAGAACTTCAAATCAGAGATGGCTTCCTTCATTCTTTTTTTTTTCTTTTTTCTTTTTTTTTTTTTTTTCCCTGTGAAGTTGTAAACAGGGTCAGAAGTATGAAAATGCTTTATCCTCTGTTAATCTGAGATGGGATCTGTGGCAGTTTGCCTATTCATATATGTATATGGATTTACAGTATATATTGTAAATCCCATTAACTTGACATTAAATAATTAGCTACATTTGCAATGATATATCTGATGCTGGTTATCAAAATTTGTTCTTTGTATTCAACCTTTCCAAAATATTTCTATTTCCCTCTTTACTTTCTGGTCCTCGTTGACTTATTGATCATGTCTTTGTTAGATTATTCTTTTAATGAAAATCAGCCGACTAGGACTTTTATTTTCATACTGCATATTATTCTTCTGGTTTTCATCAGCAGTCCCAGTCATTTAAGTGAAAACAGGTGAGATCTTTCTGGGAAATGAGAGAAAAAACAGTGAGGCTTTGTGACTGCAGGCAAACACCTAAGGAATTATTTTTTTTTCTTTGTTTGAATATGCTATTCATTTTTGAGATCCTAACAATCAGATACTCAGCCCAAGTTCAACCCCTTTCTGCTGCTCTAGTTGTGTACAAGGTACATTTTTTCCTTCTCAAACAAATCCCATTCCCATCTGGTATTAATCCAGAACTCCCACCCTCCATCATACAGTGGGACAGTTTTGACCCCAGGCCAGAATGAGCAAATACTTTTCTGTCCCTTTCACTACTGTACTACCCCCACCTCACTCTCCTCCCCCATTGTGGGTACAAGCCTTGCAGTCTTGTGCAGTGACTCTCAAATCTTTGTGGTAGAAGTGATACCCCTGTGCTACTGAGAACAAGAGGTTTTATCCATGCACAGGTTTCTCATGTAAAAACCATTCTTAAGATTTCTTCACAAAAATACTTGTGATCATCCATGTTCTCACACTCTCAAAACAGAACATCTAGGTGGGCACCAAAAATAAATTTGAAGAAACTCCCCAAACAATGAAACAAACCAGCAATGTGCAGAAGGATGAGCTGCTTGGGCTGCTTCTGAGCCAGTGAATGCTGCATGGCAAGCCCACAAGGAGACCAGAGGTGGAAGTCTTTGGAGATTGCATGGCCTGATTTTCAGTGGGAGATGAGACACATTTATAGATGAGGCCCCTGCTTTATTTGATGTGATTATTCTTATTCATCAACAAAACAGTGACAAATCACAGAATCACAGAATCGTAGGGGTTGGAAGGGACCTCAAGAGCTCATGGGGTCCAACCCCCTGCCAAAGCAGCTCCCCAGCTCATATTGCACAGGGCGGCATCCAGATGGGGCTGGAATCTCTCCAGAGAAGGAGACTCCACACCCCCTGGGCAGCCTGTCCCAGGGCCCCCTCACCCTCACTGGGGAAAAGTTCTTCCCCATGTTGGTGTGGAACTTCCTGTGCTCCAACTTGCAGCCATTGGCCCTTGTCCTGTCCCCACAGACACTGAAAAGGGGCTGGCCATTTCCCCTGCATCCCATCCTTCAGATATTTATAAACATTAATCAGGTCCCCCCTTAGTCTTCTTTTCTCCAGGCTGAACAGCCCCAGCTCACTCAGCCTTTCCTCACAGGGGAGATGTTCCAGGCCCTTCATCATCTTCGTAGCCCTTCTCTGGACTCTCTCAAGGAGATCCCTGGCTGTTTTATACTAGGGAGCCCAGAACTGGACACAACACTCCAGGTATACATTAGCATGCTTTGTAAAACTTATAATATGGTCTAAGGGTCCCTGTTTACTCTATGTCCTTGAATGGGGATAGTACTAGATGACCTTTACAGCTCCCTTCCAACCTAACACATACTGTACTAAGTGAAAGAGATTACTTCAAAAAAGAATATTAATTTATTATTATGAAACCCTGTTAATCCCATGGATAGCTGAAAGCTCTTACTGCAAGTAAATCCCAAACTCTAGCCCAAAGGTAACTGGACTCTTCTCCAGACTCCTGGCAGGAAGGAAAGAAATATTTCTATGGCATGTCAATTTTTCAGTGAAAATCTGCTCAATGCTGCTAGAAGATTTGGAATGTGAGTGTTGGAGAGAGAGGTTAGTTATCTGTATCTTCATGAAGTGCTCAGAAATGTGTAATGCAATTCATCACATGGCTTGCTTTGACATATACATGGTCTCTATTTATACATGAGCATCTATCATACCAGATCTTTTCCAAAGCTCTGTACTCTGTTGTGGATACAGATTTTGCACAGATACTTCTTGTGTTCATTGCCCTCTCAGAGAGCAAAAATACCTCACTTTTTTAAATACACATATCTACAATTGGAGTCAGTGCTGTGGACTAAATGCCTGGGCTATGTCAAAGGAAAAGATATATTCTGTAAAA
This sequence comes from Porphyrio hochstetteri, assembly GCA_020800305.1. Lineage (NCBI taxonomy): Eukaryota > Metazoa > Chordata > Aves > Gruiformes > Rallidae > Porphyrio > Porphyrio hochstetteri. The sequence continues at coordinate 4,184,436 of CM036908.1, forward strand.
GAATTAGCAGCACTTTCTTCCTTCCTCAAAGGCAGCTTCCCATTTACTTTATGATGGTCCAGATTTAACTAAAGAAGGCTGCAATACTGGAGACTCTGAAAGTAAAGTCTGAGCCTCATTTCCTTGCTGTCTGGGTAGGCTTTTCCATGCAGCAACTTACACAGTGATGAAGAGAGTCTTTGTCAAGCCAGCTGGCTGTCTGCAAGCCCACTTGTGCTCCTAAGGGAAGGCTTGTCTCTCTGTCTCAAAGGGATACCAGTCTTTTCACTTTTTAACAGTTTTTTTTCTTCACAGATTTAAGTGTGTTTACATTGCCTTGTCCAAGTGCTGATTCTGTATCCTAGCTGGTTTTCTCATCTCTGGCTTGTAGATGCTGTTCATATTTATAGCTTGTGGACAACAACATCATCCAGCCTCATACTCTGGACATTCTTTGGCAGAGTTTTCTGACAGGTGACTTTTCCATTAGGGGATTTTTTTCATTTTGGCTCCACTCCTAACCTCTCCACACAGTTTGTCTGGATGCTGGGAGAGTGCTTCAGACAGACACTGACAAAGATCTCCAAATTTGTGCTCAGTTCTTTTCAGTGAGCTGTTCATAAACATAATAATGTTTTCTGATGTAAACCCCCAATAAAGTTCACACATTCCCCGACTGAGATAGAAAGAGAGTGTTAAGTGAAATTTAATGTGAATATATGTGTCTGAGATTAGAGACGAACTAAATCTAGCTGTGAAATTGTGCTTTTATATTACAGGGAAACTCAAAAATTGGATTCTCTTCAGTTCCAAAATTAGCACTTGGTTTCTTTTAAAAAAAGGCCAACATGTGGTAAAATGAAAGTTTCGTTTTAGGATAAGAAATTAATCCTCAGATAGACAGGCTCACAAAATACAATGGTCTAAAGCTTTTTACTACTCCATGACTTGTGTCATTTGGGTACAAAGCTGACATTTTTTTTTTTAGTTGAATTTCTTCTAGAGGAAGATCAGAAAACTGCTCTAGATAGGCACTCAGCTGGGCTGAAACAAATAATTTCTTCTCCCATCTAGCTCTTATGCTTAGTGTCTTCATTCTAATCCCTGGGATAGACATTACTCCAATGACAGTCCAAGGGTAAGAAATTATTGCCTTTCTGCTTTCCATCTGAAATTATTTTCTAGGTCAATGTTCTCCTGCAACTGATAGGTTTGAGAGGAGATGAGAATGAATCTTTGATGTATCACCATTTTCTGAGATAAAAAAAAAAAATAAAATCAGTTTCGTTGCAAAATTCCTGACTTCACAACCCTCCAAAAGTCAATAGTAATTTTGAAATACTGAAAAAAATGTGATGCTCATAGAGTAAGTTGTAAGATAGGCAAAAAGGGTGGAATATAATATGAAAAAAACTGCATATTCACTGTGTGATTTTATATGAACACATTTCAGTTTCATTAATCTTTCTCAGAATGAGTATGTCTGGTCCATAGTAATTTATGAACAGAATACATAACCCAGTTATTGAGATATTTGTCATATGAATATATTGGTTAAATTTATTAGGGGATAAGCAGAATGCAAAGACAAGCAAATACTTTTGGACCGGAATGAGATGATAGCTGAGTTATTACCACAAAGGCTTTGCTGCTTTTCTTCAGACACCTAAAAAGCTGTGTTCCCTGTCCAGAACCAAGCAGCAGGGAAGCAGCTGAGCTAAGGTGCTGCACCATTCACAAAAGAGGAAACTTCAGTGATATCTAATCAGGTGGATAAAAGTTTTCATGATATCAGAAACCTGCCAGACCTGCCTGGTCTGTGTCTGGGGAATAGTAGATTATAGCTATCACAGACACGTGTGGAGTACTTGAGTTTTTAAATAAAATCATGTGGTTTTTCATTTAAAGTGAAACTATTTTCTTTTAAGAAAGTTGTCTTGGAGATTAAGTCACCTCTGGTCATAGAATCCTTGAGGGAAGAACTGCCAAATAAAACTGCTTTTGTTGGTAAGCAATAATGATATACAGTGTACTGTGGCTAAGGGCCCATTCTAAAAGTGGGAAAACCACCTCATTCTTCCCAAAGATAAGGACCACAGGAAGAGGAATGATACATGCAATTCTCCTTGTAATCCTGAGAGAAGTGTTACCTCATATTTGGGAAAAAACCTACAATCAGACAGAAAAATTTAAAATCAAATAACGCCTGGTCCACTGACAATCTGAAGCAAACCTCAATTAAAGTGTGAAAATACCACAGATATCCCATTTTCACAATCTCCAGTCTGACTCAGTTAGAAGTGGGGGAAAAAAGGTTAATGATTTTTTTTTCCAATCCAACTACATAGAGTTAAAAAGCTTCATTTGCCTCCTTATTCTTAATCAAATGGAAGTCATATTACAAGCATTGAAAAGATCATTCAAACAGCTGAAACCATTTTAGGCTTCTTCTACTTGTTAATCCAAGTGAAACAAGCTCTGTGTCCTACTTAGGAATGGAAAATTGCACCTTAGCACTCCTCATAGCTAATGCTAATTGTCTCAGACTTGTTATGTGTTGTATACTGCTTCAGGTAGATTTTTCTACTTATATTCTACTACTGCTTTGCAAAGAGCACAGCTATTATTTCCCAAATCAATGTCTGGATTCTGCTTCTAATTCATCCAAGTGCAACTGGAGCCACAATTTAGTTATCCATATGCTCAAAGTGGAATATGACATAGCAGACTAAAGTTCCCCATCTAAATATTATTTATGTTTAGTAAACTGCTACTCCTGCTCATAAGCTTATTGTTACTGTAATGATAGGAGTAGAGCAGGAATTCTCTGCCAAAGTTCATTTAATTTGCATTTTAATATTCTAAATCTTCTTTCTATTAATGGTGCTGACACAGAAGTTTGACAGACAAAATAAAAATGTGGGTGTGTTTGTGGATACACTCTGAAATCCACTGTGGCATATAAAAGCAAATGAGAATCCTCTCTTTGGCACTGTTATCCAAAAGCCTCTCCTTTCCTGTCTCAAGTGAAGGCTGTGCAGATGGTTCATCATAATTCACTCCAGAAATTTATTCAGAAGCAGTAGGATAAAGCCCATGTTGCTTGAAACTTCATCCTTTGCTTTTTGCAGTGTGCTGCAAGAATTTACTACCTGGAATACTTGATTTCTTAGAATTTTAGCAACATAGCCTAATATAAGTGATATTTTTCCAGCAAGCATATAGCTTTGCTTTTTAAGAGATCTCTCAGAGAACACTCTGCAACACAGTTACCACATCTGCATTTTGAAAAGAAGGAGCCACAACACAGGTCTTAAAATGTCATTGAAAGCATCACATTTGTAAACTCTGGTGTGTGCCAGCTTTCTATCTAAGACATCTAATGAAAGCACAAATGAAAGTAAGAAGTTACCAGGAGAAGGCAACAGCTCCCTGCATTAGGAGGTGTGTTTGAACCTTTGTGAGAGATAAAATTTCTAAAGAACCATAATTGGAGACAAAAATCAATTTGTCACAGCGTCTCTTTTTTCACTCTTTCTTTAAGTACCACCCTTTTAGCTGCCTTGACAGAATTTACCCAGCTGTTTTCTTCTGCCTCTCAGAGAAAATGACCGTATTTTCAAACTGCAGCTAAACAGAACAATTTTCTGATGGCATTTTTATAGGGTTACAAAAGAGCCTGACAAAACATATGATGGTGTGCTTTTAAAGTTTACCTCAACCTCTGTATAACCAGCTTATGATTCAGCAGTGACACATGCATATCTCTCACAGGAACTGAGGAACTGAGCAGTAGGGGATTTTTTTTTCCGGAACTTGGGATTTCGATTAGGATTCTCACATTTTATAAAAAGCTTTGAGATCCACCTTGAGCAAAAGAGCAACTTTCATAATGAGTCTCTTTTCTTACCAGCCAGGCTTCTGCCACATTGACTGCTTTGAAGTGTCTTACTCTGCAAGTAGCGTCATTAAAAGCAATGAGGGAGATGATCTGAACCTGGAAAAGAGAAGGGAAAACTTATTGTGGTTTTTAGGAAAGGAAGCTGAGAGTTCAGACAAACAAAACAGCTGGTTTAGAATCTGCCATCAATCCTGTATGCAATGCATTATTCAGCTTAGCACTTACAATTTTGTTTGATTGTACCCTTTCTCTTGCTATTTTTGGTTTTATATTTCCTTACCTCGCCACAGTATCTATCTGACTGATGATTTTACTGTTTCTGTTGCTTCATAAGGTATTGTTTTAAACCCAGCTTGCAGATGGACAACTGAGGCACAGAGAAAATTTCATGACCTAGGAAAACTATAGTACAATCATGGGCTGTAGCTAATCTTGCTTACAATAGGTGGATTGATTTTATTACATTTTTTCCCCATATAGATATTCATTAACTTTTGAGATGGCTTTGGGTATTCCACTTAATCTCCATTTGCCACCTTAAAGGGCTGTACCTCTCCCATAAGTCCTTTAATTGTCCTGTTCAGAAAGCCTAGAATATGTCGTAGATACTTCAGGTGATCAAAGATGCACTGGACATCAAGCTGACACAACCAAATCAAGCCCTAGCGCTCTAACTCCGATCACAGCATCAAAGTTCTCATGATCAATCAATAACTAATCAGCATCACCAGTGAAGTTTTGGGTTGCAGTTAATCTTCCCAGATGTCCAATTCTACAAATCTACAATAGGATGAAGTAAATGACAGTGTGAATCATATTGAAATCACTGGCTTGGTCTTCACTGACTGAAATGGAAGCTTGGGCCATGATGGAGCCATAGAGAAGATGAATGCTGACTTGAAGTCCACGACTGTTGATTACAGCTCTTGGCTGGTTTGCATTTAGCTGTTTATTTCCTTTATTATTTTTAGTACTCTTCATAAAAAAATATTTACAGTCAGCCAAAATCAGTAGAATTCAGCATTGTTTCCTTTGGTGTCTTTATCATGAAAGCTCTTGGTTTATTCAACTTCTTTTCAGCGTGACAAAAAGACCAAGCCTGGTCATTACAGGCAGACAAGCTATCAGTCAATCGAGTGTTGGATCTGATGGTTAATGAGGGGCAAGCTGCCCCTCCGTGATCTCAGAGAAGTGGGGTTTTTCTTGGTTTATATCATCACCAGTACAAGTGTGGCCATGTCTTAGTCCAGAGAGTATGGACCAGTAGGTAGCTGTATTCTGACCTCTCAGCCAAACTGAGAAAAGGAAAAATGATTCTAAATTGATACCATGAAGCTGGAGCTGAGAGGTGAGAAACTGAGAAATAGAAAGGTGTTTAAAAGGGTACATGGGTCTATAGTGACTGATAAAAAAACTGATATATGCTTCTGTTAATCAGAAAGGGAATGGGGAACCAGAGGGGCCAAGTCACTGAGCCATGCAAGACATCTCCTTTTTTGTTCCCAGATTCTCTTACCTGACATTTTTGAGCTTTCCTCAAATGACCCTCTGATTCCATCAGCATCAGTTCTTAATGATGACAAAATGCCTCAAAACTGTGCTATTTATTTCAGATGAATGTCTGTGCCAGTATCTTTATACATATGACCATGCAAATTCTTCTTCTTTGTTGCTCTTGTGAAAAATTGCCTCATAAATAGTCCTGGTAAGGGAGGCAACAGACATATTAAGTGAAACTTATCATGAAAAGTATGCAAATAATGTAATCAGGCTCAGCCAATATAATGTCAGGTTACCAACCTGATTCAGCATCTTTGCTGTCACGTGTGATTCAATGCTTCTGGATTTTGTCAGCAAAAAATAAATCAAGGGTCTAAAAAACTTAATGCTCTTTCTGAGACATGCCAAGGGTATATGCACAAAAGTGGCTTCAGATCTGATTTATTAAGATCTCTTTTTGTCTCCAGAGGATGACTGGAGCACATGCATTTTTATTTTTTTCCTCCAAAATGCTCATTTATGGAAGAACATGTTTCAGCTCCTAAATGATTATTCTATGCTTGTCAGTTTTAGATTGCAGCACCAGTTACATTAATGATTTCTGAGGTGATGCTGATGCCTTTGAGGCTGCTGGGCAGAATCACTAGCATAAAACTAATGAGTATCCCAGCACGACCCTGCACTGATAGGAGATGAAGGGGAGAGGGGAAATAAATTAGAGACTCGGGTCTGTGAAAAGACTATCTGTAAAGGCACTTAATGGAGTCTAGAATAGAAAATTAATCACCCATAATGATTAGGGTTGGTGAGAATATTTGATCTAATTCCATTTATAAATATTTCCCACCCAATGATAAATTAATTCTGAGATAACTTGTAAGCAAAATCTGAATCTGATACAAGCTTTAGAAGTGCACAGGCTAGAGTGGTATTAGACCACAGAAGCTTTTATCTGCTGTTTTCGTTCTACATATAACAGGCAGCACGCAATCTTTGGGTACAAAATGATGTGGCAACACTGTACAGTGACTGCTGGAACATACATAACCTGAAAGGACTTGATATAATCAAAATGAAAAACGGTAAATTAAACAGCATTAATCTCAAGCAGCCTATTATTAAACTATTAGGAAGCTAAAGCCATTACAGTTTATTGTTTATAATTCCCCAGACTCCAAAATCTTATTTAGCATTTCACATTTTCCAGGTCAGTAATATGGTGATTTTTATTTTTTTTCCCCTTAATACAGTCATTATCCCCCAGCTTTTCCTGTGAGGAGAATTCACCCTATTTTAAAGCGATGGCAATGTTTAATATAAAAGTAACTATCAAGCAGACAAAAAAAGGAGGCATTAAAGCTCTAGTCCACTTTGGCTTTTGAGTGCACAGGTTAATGAGAATTTTATGATTTGTGTCACGAATGTCTGAAATTCAGTGTAGTATGTTATGCAGACAGAGAAACTGCATGGACATAATCATTCTTCCTGGCATTAAAGCCTGTGAGTGTGTGAAATGGCTTTAGAGTAAGATGATAGCATTGTTCCAACTATGGAAATAAATTCATAATAATACAAATAGCTTAAATTCAGAGTTGCATATTCATATTAAATGAAGCAGAGGTTGCACACTATTTTATGCCTATATTTGAGGGTTGCAAAAGGAAAAGATGACAAGGTGAGAAAATGTGTGGTAAAATCATATGTTATAGAACTATAGATTAGATATTAATCACATCTTTTTTTTTACAAAAAAGAACTTCAGTGGCTTAAAACTTGCACAATGCTGGAGATTTTGTCATAATAGCAGTGAGAAAATGAGGAACAAAACCTAGAAATAATACATAAGTTTCATTTCCCTGGTGGGGTAGCAGAACAATAAGCTATTTTATTTTCAATTTCAAGTGAAAACAGAAAAAAATCCCAACTTTTTCTACGAAAGAATATTGTGGGGGGTTTTTTTATTTGTTTGTTTTACTTCTAAATTTTCCTTATTTCTTGCATTTTCATGTTTTTCTTTTAGTTTGACACGACATTTAATTCCAAGTGAAATGGTTGCATGAGAAGTTTAGAAATTTCACAAATATTAGAAGTTGTACAGTGCAATAGCCTGAGAAATTTTAAAAATCTTTCCCTCATTTAATCAGACAGTGATTTGGTTTATCCATTAAAATATATTAAAATTGCATTTTCACCATGTTCAAATAATTCTGAAGGTAAAGGAGACTTTTTAAAAGGTGTGTGGGTCTGTTACGTGGGTTTGTAGCATTGCTTTCCAATTAAAAGCAAAATGCTCATAGGCCTCTCCTGCTAATATCCACTCCTCTGGCTTTTGGCAGTCCTCCATTTGGGTTGAGACAATATTACCTGAAAACTGACATCTTTTGAGGTGAATCTGTATTGATGGTTTAAGAAATGTATATTTTTTTGTTCCATTATTCCTTTCTAGTGTGCATATCAGTGCTTCTTTATTCAAGCAGAGGTAAATGTAAGCTCATGTGATATATTGCTTTTGTGAAAAATAACTGCAGTATACTTGGGTAGAGCTTCATGAATCAGCAGTGCCCAGCAAAGGTAATGAGGAGGAGGGGAGATGTTTGTCACACAGGGGTAAGGCAAGCAGTAGGAAAGTGAATGGTTCTTGGTGGAACAGGGATGTGAATAAGTAGAAAATTTGAAAGTAAAGAGGTGAAATTTGGAGACGGTTTAAAATAAGATCTTGAATCACAGCTCATAGGCTTTACCTTTCACTTCAACACATGCAAACTTTTGAAAGGCTATTTAATAGTCTAAGACTTCTGGAAGACTCTTGAAAAAAGGGATGGTAATCATAGGGAAAGCACAGGAAAAGATAATTCTGGATCAAAAGAAACAAAGAGTCACTAAATCTAAATTTATCTTCCTTAGGTTTACCTGTATAGAAATTCAAAATCTGGTACCAAGTCCTTTTCATCTGGCTTTCAACACAATTGATAGAGGTAACAGTTCATTCTAAATATCTGTTCATGTGAGACAAGGGTCTCTGAAAGTGCCTTTTAGAAGTTTTTAGATAACTTGTGATGGTACAAAAATGGGAAGAGTGACTGAAAAAACAATGTGTGGTGCTACCATCCAGAGGGACCTCTACAAGCTGGAGAAATGGACATGAAGCTCAGCAAAGGGAAATGCCAAGTCCTACACCTTTGGAGGAGCAACCCCAGTATGTGCTGGAGGCTGACTGGCTGGAAATCAGCTTGGCAGCAAAAGACCTGGGAGTCCTGGTGGACACAAAGTTGAGCATGAAGCAGCATTGGGAAGAATGTTTTTAAAACTGAAAGAATTCTTATAAATTGTGTCAGTTTTATCTCCAGTACCAAAAGTTCCTGCTATATAAAGTCCCCCTGAATTAGTTACCAATACACATGCATTTAGATATGTGATGATTCACTTGTGATTCTTCACACACTGCCAACTGATAACTTTACCTTGCAGTCCTTATCCAGTCCTGTCACAGCTGAATGCAGCCATCTATAAGATTACGTGGAGGAAATAGAGTCTTAGCAGAATAAAGGAAGAGAGCTTTAAGATAGTCCTACCTCAAAAGCGATTGGAAAAGTAAAGCTGGTAATGCTCTGAAGGAATAAAGGGAGCTTACCTTGAATTTCATTTGCTTCAACTCTTCCTTATATAATGATAAATCGCTGTTTATGCTTTGGGCTGACAGCTGAGTGAGACTGTGTCATGTGGCAAAGAGGGAGAAAGTTTTGTGTAACAGAAGTTTGCTGTCTTGCAAGGAGCAGGTTCCCTGGAAATACAATCCTGATAGGAATACATGTAAGCAGTCCTGTATGATACATATTGTATCTTTGAATATCATGGAAGTTCTATTAAATAAACCCAGTAACATTCTGTATGCATATTTAACATCATGTAGACCAGAAGCTTAAACTTTTTATTTTTTTACTTTTTTACCTTTTTTCTTTCCCCCCCCCCCATACTGTTTAATTGAACTAGACAGTATAGAATTTTTTATTGATTGTCAAAAGGTGCTTAACAAAATCCTCCAGCTATTAAACAAGATAATGTATCGGCAGTGTGAGAGGTCAATTTTTAGTATGTAACCTTACCTTATTGCTTTACAATCTTACTTGTTTATTAAGAATCACTAGGAGTTTTTTAATTCTTATTTTAGACAGTAAATCCTTATACATGTATTCTAAAACATAGAATTATTACTGAGTTAGAAAACTTCTTTCACTGAAATAGCATTTGAGAGTATTGTCAAGATTAGATATTAAATAACATCAAGAATGAAGAATCCTTGCCAGATTTTTGTTAAATACATGTTAAAATTATGTACAAGTATAACAAAACAATTACTGAGAACACTTTACACTGTGTAAATCATTTGGAAGCAATAGGTGAATATCTGGTTTTATGTGTCGAATTAGTTGCATGCACTGAATCAATGCATTTATCCTAGGGTTTTATAGTTCTCTGTCACCTTCTCAGTGGTGAGTCTGTGAAGTATCAGTGGTCCTTACAGAGGTTTTTGTATCTAGAGATCTCAGATACAGCACTCACAGATAACTCCAGAAAAGGATTTAATTACATGAACTAAATACTTGATGTTAATAGATGTTATATGCTTCAGGAGACTTCTGGTTTATTTAATGTGCACACACCAAAATGCTCTGCCTGCTTTATGTATATACACACACACACTCAGGAGATAGCATTTCTGCTGTTCCATGATCAAAGTTTGAGCTCTTGCTGTATTTCCACCTGCATATGAGTAATGACACGGAATAGAGCAGGAGAATACCCACAGGACCAAAAATTTGCAGGATCTCATTCTAATAAAAGGATATAGTTTTTGATCTTCAGCTTAATTAGGCCCAAATAATTCTGTAATAGGAATGAAGTCCCAGTTTAGAATTTAATGTAAATACATTAATAGCTTTAACCATGTGGAAATCTCATTGGTTTCTATGAGAATATATACTTTAAATATACACTTTAAATTTCTTCTTTCACTTGCATCCTCTCTAGGCCACAGTTTATTCATCTGTGAGACTTCTTATCCTTAATTAAAGACAAATTCATATGCTCTGATTAACAGCTACTTTGACATTTGTACATCTAAAGCACCCTTAGATCTATGTTGGCATGGAAACATTCTTATGGGAAACAGAGGTTCCACCCTATTCCATCTGACTGGTGTCCTAACTCCCTGGTCATTCCACTAAGCCACTGGGAACTCTCCAGAAAGTCAGATCTTCAAAGGTTGGCATCAGCTTGTGAGAAATCAATACTTTGAACTTTTGCTTAATAAAGAAAGAAGGATGTAAAACTCTTTAGAACATTTGCAATGCTACTTGAAAAGATGTACTACTATAAACCTGAAACTTTGTGGTAGGAGTGGACCTGGGAGAAAATACATTACTAGTAAGTATGGAATGGGATGGTAATGAAGACTGAATGGGGTCATGCTTTCCTTTTAGATATTTAATTATTTTAAATTATTTTCAAGTATTTCTAAACTAATTTTAAGTAAAGATATATATTCAGTTTGTTTAAAACCTTTCCTTGCAAGGAAGTGGACATAGGCAATCCACTTTATTTACACTGCCCAACAGACATCCCAGAAAGCCTCTTGGTATCTTTGAATTCAGCCTATAGTTTGTGAGCCACAAAGTCATTTTCATAGCTGTTACATTGCTGTTATATATGGTGATGGGTTACCTATCCAATGAGACTTTGGAATTCAGATATGACTTATAGAGTGATTGGAATTTCTCAAATGCCCCCTTTTCACATGCACTGTTATCTGAATTCTCTGATAATTACATCCTGTGGCTGCAAACAGCAATAACTGTGGTAACTGTGTGGCAGGAGATGAGAGAGGGCATCACAGAGGACATGATGAATAGAGAAAAATATGGTACACGATAATTTTCTCTCAATGCAAGAGCCAGCAAAATGTAATTCAGTTGAAAGCTTGCAACAAGAATAAACAGACAATTGCATAGCTGAACAGTGAAATTTACTTTTGAAATACAATGAAGTCAAGAAGTTACTAAAACCTTACCAAATAGGACACATTTAAATGACATCTAATATCCATCACTTCATAGGCTAACAAATAAAGCTGCAAATTCTTCTTTAACTGTCAGAAAAAAGATTCCTTAACAATCCTCTAAAGCATCTTTACTCATCTGTGGTTAGAAAATATGAGAGTAAATGGACCATGTTGCCTATTCTAAGTGCTTCACTGAAATTACAGTTTGTTATTTGGGATTTCTGGTTTCAGAAATTAGCTAGCACAGCAAATTTCTTCTGCAGTTTTATTCTCTTTCCAAACTCTATGTAAAAAAGCCCATCAACTCTGCTTACTAAACTTAAACAATGACAGTCGCCTTATATTAGGTGTTACTGAAAACACTATAGCAATCATAATAGTAATAAAAAAATTCTAGAATCGGTGTTCCATCTCAGACAATTTAAATACATTTTGCTTAAGCAGCTATCTGATATGCACACAGGTAACTTTTCTAACCTCAGTGAAGTATATTTCCAGACTGGTACCTTTCAGCAAAGAGCAGACACAGCCATGCATCAACACCTGAGCTTCAGTTTAAAGCCTGCTAGAATAACTGCAAATAGATTTAACTCACACCATAAGGATTCAGATCAGCCCCTGTATCTCAATTTCCTCCTAATCAAAGTGAACATTATTTTTCTCATTGATTCTGCTATATCTTTGAAAATTCCTACTAGCAAGAGGTAGTTTTATGTATTCACTAAACTGATAATGTTAGCAGCTTTAGACCTTAATTAGAAAGACAGTATGTGTTTTTAAAGAAAAAAGCCTGGTTTAATTAGATAGGTCACGAGTATTCAGATTGAGTAGTGCATTCTTCTACAGCCCTTGTCTGGGTTGGGTCACACTTCTGTGCTGTGGATACAAATTAATGTTTCATAAAGTTATAGGAGACTAAGCAATTAGCCACTGGATCACCAGCTCAACTAGCTACCCTGAAAAACGTCTAATTACCTACTCTGTCTGGTATTATTTGCATTATTAGGGCCCAAGACGGAATTTGCTCTTCAAGGTAGAAGAGAATTGTTCACAGAAAGGTCCCTAAGGTGTGCTCAGGTGCAAACAAACACGAGTGGGGAAAGGGTCATTCTTACAACTGCAGGTTGCTCTACTTATATTTCAACCTGTAATGGCTGATTTTTGATTGTCTGTACAGAATAGCTGGTGTTTGACAGCCCGCACCTAGAAATGTCTAGAGCATTCTGTCTGATCTCACAGTTATAAGCAAATCTAGAGAGGAACACAGCAAAGAGAAAATAATTGTTCTTTCCAAAAACAATTGCAAAACTTCCAGTGACATTCAGGCTCATGATTTATGCCATGACAGCGAGTTCATGCCAACATGTGTTGGCATGTTATTCATGTCCACACACAATACTCTGTATCTTTCACCTTGACTAGGTCTTTCCGTGTTCTGTCTTAAGGAGCTGGGGAAAGATGAGAGAGAAAGGTGAAGTCTCACTCCAGGGGTAGCTGCTGCCTGTGAGATGTCTCTGTAACACTGTTGGAGTTTGCAGGAGTAAGGCCTGGAGAGCACTATGAGAAAAACAGCATGAGAACAGTAAAGAAAAATGACATCCCTGGAAAAGGAGTGTCTCAGTGGCCTCAGTGAGAGTTACTGTGCTGTCAATCCCAAGGCCTTCTCATTGCTAAAGACTGAGACACTGAGGCACTTAGGGCACTGTGAGACATCTTCCATGTACAGAGTAGCAAGGGCTTTGCTCCACTGTTACTGGGACCTCACAGCAATCGCTTTATCAGGGATAGTAAAGAATTAGAATTTTTCAAACTTACTGGCTTCATTTCAGTTAAACTTCCCAGACCCCCAGAGATCTGCAGAAGGGCTATAGCTTTCCCACTCATATCAAAAGGCTCATGGAATGTCAACAAATGGCTCACGAGCCGACAAAGAACATGTGTTTCTCTCTACTGAGGGAACTTATTTTCTCACTGAAATTCCAGATAATCAATTTTTGTATGTCCCAGAGGAGAGAAAAGCCCTTATTGCTAGAATCACAACAAATTAACCATGGAGCAAACATATACTGTATTTGGAAGGAATGTTGTGCTCAGTGACCAGGACTGGAAAACAAAGAACAGTGAGTGTGACTAAGTGATGTCAAATAGTAGATAGTACATCTGGTTAAAAAATGTTTTTTGGAATGGTCTTATTTGACTTCTGCTACGTGCAAGACCTCAAGATTAAATTCCATTGCCAGGAACAACACCGTCTTCTAAGTCCCAGTACACTGAGCCTAGCCAATGCTGTCTGAACCTAATCAGGTCCCTGACTGCCTTCCAACCCATTTGAGCATCATGATAAGGAGCTCATATGTGATGATTCATTATAGATCAGCACTATGTCTTTCTTCTCCCCCATACACCCAGTCTTTCCCATGCAGACCTATCATCATGTGTGTACCCTGCAGGGGTGTTGCACTGCAAGATGACCGCTTATCTTAGGCATTGCTGAAAACACAATGAGGAAGGAATATTTTCCCCTAGCTTGCTTTGTATGAATTTAGCAGCTGAAATGAAGACCATCATTACTTCAGGGTGATTTCCACATTGAAGAATCAAGTATGTAAAAAATAGCTTGACAATCATATTTGTTGGAAACCTTTATATATGTACACAGTCATAAAGGCCCTGATACAATCTATCAAATGTTATTTACTCATGTTGGGAGATCAGTAACCTGACATTCCTCTGTTCTTAGGCAGAGCGTGTTCCCATGTTCTTAAAAAGCTGCTATTTCTATAGAAGCTGTCATTGTATATACAATTTGCTAAAATTTTTGTGTGACTCAACACTGTGATAAGAAGCAGAACTAAAACTCAAGAAAGCTAAAGAGACCACCTCTGGTCCCCATAAAATCAAAGTTTATTTATCCTCTTGCAATCCAATGAACTGACAAAAGCCCTGAAATGTCTTGTCCTGAGCTCTAATAACTGTGGTAGGCAAACCATCAGACTCCCTTGTCAGGGTCAGCATTTGTAACACATTTGACCTAATGTGACAGGGACACAAGAGAAACATAGTACTACTGAGACTGACTCAGGTAGTTTGTGAACAAGTTACCTGAAATTGATTGTCACGAAAGTCTGTACTCTCATTCATCATCTACTCATCAGGGGTTAGCATGGGAGTCTCAGTGAAAGAAACAATCAACAACGATGTTTAAAGGATGCAATTCGCTCTCTCAGTTCAGCCTTGGGAACAGTAAGAGTTACTAATGAGTAGAAGGTACATTTTGAGAGATCACATGTGTCTTAAACTACTTTTCCAAGTGGCCAGATCCAAAGATATCTTGAGATGTTATTTCTGGATTTTAATTCTTTTTAAGGGATTGTCTTCACCCAGCATTTGAAATCAAACTTCTAATTAGAAGAATCTCCAATGTAGTAATCCATTTTAGTGTTGCTGAAGTGAAATACATATATATTTTACTCAGACAAAGATATTTGTCACAAAGTATCTCTTATTATTATGGTATTTTTCAGGTCAGTTTTCAATTTGAGGTATCCTTAATGTCTAGAATTTACAGGGAATATAGAATATAATTGCCTCATAATAGACAATATGTAATATGGGAAAAATCTTTAATACTGGAGATACTACTGTCATCTTAAGCACTTCCTTAAAAAGTGGATTTCTCTCTCTGCCCCAGAACCCCCCAAAATCAAATCAATTTAAGAATACTTTTTTCCTTGACAGGTTCTAAACCCCAGAGCAAAGAAAAACATGCAGAAAGGTCCTTTTTCATATGTTAAGCATGAAAACATCAAGAAATGTTAAAAACCTGAAAATATATACATTTATCCTTTCTTTCACAGGAAGAGAAGATTCCCTTATGGATTGTTTTACTGTTGGAGGATTCTATTACCCTTACAGTCTGACAACTAATGTCATTGTGCACCAAGTTAATTTGTCTTTATATAATGCCAAAAAATCAGCAATGGGGAAAAAACCTCATCATGTAGCAAATGACAAAACAACAAATCAGACAGCTACTGATGATTAATTTTTCCCTCGAGTTTCCCAAAGGTGGTCTGTGAGAAAAAAGGTTCAAGCTCTATCATTCTTATAGAGAAAGAAGAAAAGCTAATAAATGAATAAATAAAAATCAATAAATTTAAATATTTCTTGTATTAGTTCATAAAATTGACTATACTCCTCTCAGTTTAATTCTCATTGATCTGTTAGGGAATAGGAAAAGGGAAAGAAGTAATCAACCAAGATGATTCCAGGCACAGGTCTTTTTCTTTTCTCAATATGGCATTGCAGCTTCTGTCTGTCAGAGGATCAGGTTTAGGAACAATGCATTAGCAATCTGGTCTTGATAATCTTAACATCAGTATTATAGAAGTAAATATTTTGTGCTCGAACAGGGTTTGTTGTCCTTTCAAGAATGTGTGGGGTCATTAGCAGCCTGTGGCATTGAGCTCATAGATCACATCTGAAGTCTTAATGTTATTGGCAGAGAAAGTGCTTTCTGAATGCTATTCAGAACAAACTTTAACTCTTAATTGTCTAGGAGGAGCTCTCAATCCATTCATTCACATGTCCCAAATAATGAATATGCTAATGGAGAACAAATAAGGAAAGACTCTTGAAGTCAGCATAACGTGTTTACACAGATTTCGTATCATCACCACAAGCCTTTGCAGGGTTAAACAATGCCCACACTCGAAATTAGCTTGCCTGTTTACCACAAGCTTTTACTTGCCACCTTGCAGGTCTTCCCTAAGACAAGAAATTTAGTTCTGTAAGTTAAAGAAAATTGGGTACTTGGCCGGCAGATTGAGAGAGGGGACTCTGCCCCTCTGCTCTGCTCTGCTCTGCTGAGACCTCACCTGCAGTGCTGTGTCCAGCTTTGGAGCCCTCAACACAAGGACAGGGACCTGTTGGAGCATGTCTAGAGGACGGCCACAAAAATGATCAAAGGGCTGGAGCACCTCTCCTATGAAGACAGGCTGGGAGAGTTGGGCTTATTCAGCCTGGAGAAGAGAAGGGTCTGGGGAGATCTTACAGCAGCCTGCCAGTACCTGAACGGTGCCAGTAAGAAAGCTGGGGAAGAACTGTTCCCGAGGGCACAGAGTGATAAGACAAGGGGTAACAGTTTTAAACTAGAAAAGGGGAGATTTAGGTTGAATATTAGGACAAAGTTCTTCAATACAAGGGTGGTAAGTCACTGGAACAGGTGGGTCAGAGGCATAGTGAAGGCCCCATCTCTGGAGACATTCAAGGTCAGGCTTGATGGGGCTCTGAGAGACCTGATCTAGTGAAGATGTCCCTGCTCACTGGATTAGATGACCTCTAAAGGTCCCTCCCAACCTAACTCATTCTGTGGTTCTGTGATAAGTTCTTCTCCAAATAGCTGTAGATATATATTTTACTTAGAGCTAGTCATTTGAACTCTCTCCGGTATATTCACAATACAGAAATGAGAAGACTTAATCAGTTTTCAACTAAAATCACTGAAATGAAGGGGCTATATGTGAAAACGAAGAAATCAAAAGTTGAAAAATAACACTAAGTCCTGGAGGGAGAAATGTAAACTGAGTATCTATGTGTAGCCTCATTTTTGTGTTCCATGGAAGTCTAAAAAGAAAAATACTATGCAGTGGCAGAGAAACATTCACCTTAATTTAGCCTCACTACAGTGCTCCAAAACATGTTTGATCTTGATAACATGAATAAAAAGATTCTTAAAATACAAGAGGTAGCTGTATCTTAAACCCATCAGATAACTATAATAGAGATTAGGTGAAATGAGTGATCATGTTGCTCACAGCTGTTCAGAAGAAAAGTTGAACAACTCTACTGTATTCCTTCTTTTTTAGTCAAAAAAGGAATGGGGACTATTACCCAATATACATGCTTTACTAAGTAAATAGCATAAATTGTCAAGAAGTTTAAAAGTCTGAGGGGGTTATGTAAAAGTTATCTAGTAGATTTTGTGAATTTAGCAAACTATTTCAAGTCTTATCAGGTAATCATGTCTTCATAAATTCCTGTCACAAAATTGTTTTTTCTCCCAAATGATCTTGACAGAACAGAGTAAAATTTACTAAGAGTACTAAAATGATGAATGTTTTGAATACTGATCATTGTTTAACTCAGAACTGATTTCTATAATGTTTATAATTTAACAAGAGTCACGAAATCTTCTTAAAGGTCTCAGTGGTCTGCAAAGGCAGAAGACTTAGAAGGTCACTGCAAACACTCTAATTATACACAGTCCTTTTCATTCCAGTTAGACTTGAAGATAATAGCTTCAGTAACTAAGTAGAGCCTTAGGATCATATTGAGTTTAATATTAAAACCTCATTGCTTTAAAAATCCAGTTCTAAATGTAACTTTCATCCTAAGCAAACATAACACCTTAATGCATTTTTTCAGCTTTTAAAAAAATTGTATTCAGTAACCATAGTACAAATAAAACCTCTATAATATTTTTGTTTCAATTTCTACCAGGAGTGCAAAACCAACAATTAAAAATTCTTGCATTTTTGTCCAGTAGAGGTATTAAAAATTCACAGCATTGCAGACTGGATGAGATTGAAAGGAATCTTCAGAGGTGTGTTGGGTTTGTGTGGCAAGGTTTTGGTAGTTGTGGGGGGCTGCAGGGGTGGCTTTTGCAAGAAGCTGCTAGAAGATCCCCCCAAGTCCAACAGACTAAATACAAGCTGGGTCAAGGGTGGACCCACCGCTGACGAAGGCCAAGCTAATCAGCGATGGTGGTAGCACCTCTGTGATAACATATTTAAGAAGGGAAAAAACCCAGAGCAGCAGGCTTTTGCTGCCAGAGAGAGAGGAGGGAGAAGACATAAGAAACTTTGCAGACTGCAAGGTCGGTGAAGAAGGTTGGGGGGAGGGGGACGAAGGGGAGGAGGCATCCCAGGTGCTCGGGGAGAGATTCCCCTGCAGCCCATGGAGAAGACCATGGAGAAGCAGCTTGTCCCCCTGCAGCCCATGGAAGATTACAGAGAGTAAAGATCACATCTGCAGCCTGTGGAGGTTCTCCCGCTGGAGCAGGTGGAGAGTGTGAGGAGTCCTCCCCCTGAGGAGGAAGGAGCAGCAGAGACAATGTGTGATGACATGACCCAATCCCCATTCTCTATTCCCCCATGCCACTTGGAGGGAAGAGGGAGAGAAATTGGGAATAAGGTTGAGCCTGGGAAGAAGGGAGGGGTAGGGAGAGGTGTTCTAAGATTTGGTTTTATTTCTCATTTCTGTGCTCTGTTTTACTTTGTAAAAAGTGAGCTACTTTTTTTTCTGAGTTGAATCTGTTTTGCCCATGATGGTAATTGCCGAGTGATCTCTTCCTGCCCTTATCTTGACCCATGAACCTTTCATTGTATCTTCTCTTCCCTGCCCAGCTGAAGAGAGGGAATGATAAAGCAGCTTCAGCCAGGGTCAACTCAACACAGGAGGTCAAATTTTCTAACCTCTCTGTTCAAGCACGGCATCTAGAACAACCTGCGCAGGAGCACATCTGAATGGCTTTTGAATATCTCCAAGGGAAAATATGGAATGACCTCTCTGGGAAGTCTCTTCCAGTGTTTGACCACCCTCACAGTAAAAAAGTGTTGCCTGAATGCTCAGATGAAATCTCCTGGGTTTCAGAGGCCTCTGGCCCTGTCAGTGGTCATCAGTGAAAAAAGCCTGGCTCCCTTGCCTGCACACCCTCACTTCAGGCATTTATATACATTAAAGAGATCCCCCTGAGCATTCTATTCTTGAGGGAGAATCACAGAATCACAGAATAACAAGGTTGGAAAAGACCTTGGAAGATCATCAAGTCCAACCAATCCCATCCTAAACTAAACCATATCCCTAAGTACCTCATCTACCCTTTTTTTGAACACATCCAGGGAAGGTGACTCAGCCCCTCCCTGGGCAGCCTGTGCCAGGCCCTGACAACTCTTTCAGTATAAAATTTTTTCCTAACATCCAATCTGCCCCTGCCCTGGCACAGCTTCTTGCCATTCCCCCTTGTCCTATCACCTGTCACCTGGCTGAAGAGACCATCACCCACCTCTCCACACCCTCCCTTCAGGTAGTTGTAGGTGGGGATAAGGTCTCCCTTCAGCCTCCTCTTCTCCAGGCTGAACACCCCCAGCTCCCTCAGCCGCTCCTCATAGGATTTGCCCTCCAGCCCCTTCCCCAGCCTGGTTGCCCTTCTCTGGACTCGCTCCAGGACCTTCATGTCCTCCTTACTGTGAGGAGCCCAGAACTGGACCCAGCACTCGAGGTGCAGCCTCACCAGTGCCAAGTACAGGGGCACAATCCCCTCCCCAGACCTACTGGCCACACTGTTTTTGATACAAAAAGTCACAGCTCTTTCCTCTTGTAAGCCTTTCCTCATACGCTCTAAGCCCTTAATCACCTTTATGGCCCTTTGCTGGACTCTCTCCTTGTCTTTCCTGTACTGGGGAGCTTGAAACTGGTATTCCTGAGTAGCACTGAGTAGGGGGAAGGACTGCCTTCTTCAGACAGCTGGCAACACTCCTAATGCAGACCAGCACACATTTAGTCCTCCCTGACACAGGGGCACATCACTGGCTCATTTGAAACTTGGTGTCCACCAGGACCCTCAGGTCCTTTGCTGTCAAACTGTTCTCCAGCCAGTCAGCATGTAAGCTGACAGAGAAATGTTTACAACTTCCATGTTATCTTTGAGCACCTGCCTAGAACCTTGTTAAAACACTAGACATAAAAATATGAAGCTATTGATAAAACTATTTTGACACAGTGTCCAAGTTGAATAAACAATGAAATTGTGCTCCTTGGACCATTAGATGGAACGTTTTAAAGCAGAGATAAAATCTGAAAATAGGTTTGCAGGAAGTCATATCTCTGCATTGAAGGAGATTCTTCTTTCAGACTATGTGAGAAAAGATTTAAACTCTCATTGTGTTTACCTTTTCAGCTTCAAACTTCCCTATTTAACTTGAATTTATTCTGTTATCCTTTATGTTATAGCAGTGACATTCTTTTGGTTTCAGTAGTGGCTTTCTAATAATTTAGCAATTCCTTTCAATGAATTATGAAATAAATTGGCCTGGAAGCAAAAAATTCTTTCACCTAGTATTCCACTCCTTAGCAATTTCTAATCACTTTAGTGGCATCTTCTAGCCTGAACCTAGCACTGCTGGGCTTTTTTTCTTTTTACTGAGTGTGCAGATTTGTTTGAATAAGCAAAAGATTTCAGAAAACTTTTACATGTGTCTCTCTAGTATGGAGAAAAGAAAACGAATCTAGACAAATTCTCTTGATCATGAAGAAATTTACCAATTAGTGCTCAACAAAAATCTTCTGTCCTTATAACTCCTTTCTATGTAAAGTCTGAATTACTCAGAAATTAAAATAGAGATCAGGAAGAATAGAAGAATTGGAAAATAACTGAAATTACAAAGTTACAAAAAGAATGTACAAACAAAATCAGATTTTTCAATATTTCATTGAACATTTTAGCTTTGATCACGAGCCAGGAATGTGGGACTTAATTTATGGAATAATCTGGGGGCAAATACCAAGTGAAAAAGCAATGTCATCAAATATGTTTTTTTCTTTCATTCCTTAAAATCTCTTTCAATATGAAAAAATGTCTCTTTTAATGTCATGGATGAAATTGTGTTGTCCAAAATATAAACACAGTGTTAATTTATTTTTCTCCTTTATATATATATATCCTTGCTTGTGATATCTGGTAACAAAATTAAGCTAAAACCTGTTGACCATCCATGTGTTACGCTTCCATTTTTAAAGGGACTTCTGCAGTAGCATTTAGACATCAAAGACAATTTCATTGATACGGATCACCCAGCAGAATAGGATCTTTCTAGTCCCATACTAAACTCTCAGACAGTGTAAACTCATTGCTACCTGATAACTGGTGCTCCCAATGAAGCTGTCTGAAATTGAATGTAGTGTTTGGTAGTGACTTGTTTGGAAACCACAGGCACTCACCAGTGCCCCATCGCCTGGTTTATCCACCTGTTCAACAGCATTATTATTTACTTCCTCAGAGGCTCAGTAAGGCTTAATGAATACATAGAATGAGCTTAGAAGCTCCACATGCACAGCCCCATACAGAGAAGTGTTGCTATGAGGCAGACTCTGGGAACCAGAAGGCGGCCCTGGGCCATAGCAGGGCAGTTGTACTGGGAAGTGCCAAACCTGTCCAGAAGCCAAAGTCAACTGTCACCATACTCTTTTTATGCCTGGATTTCACTGTCAGATATCTGATTCCCTAGCTTTATCAGGATTACAGTTCTCTACCTTTCCTTTCCCAGCCTCACATCTCCTCTGTGCTTCATGTGTGTGCCCCACCTTGAATGCCAACTGATGGGCACTATTTATCTTCTCCCTCTGGTTAAAACCCTTACAGTAGTGTGTTATGGAGAAAATTTTCATCTGATTCCTCTAAGAGAATTTCAGTGTTATTTTTCCTAAATCCTGTTTTTTCCCAGAACATGCTTTCCCTGTCCTGTCTTGTGGGCAGCTCCTCCTCTTATTTCATGGAATGAAGCCTATTTGCCAAGGACATATTGCAGAGCCTGCCCTTTACAGGAGATTTAAGCTTGTGCTGCATTTGCAATAAAATGAGCTTTGCAGAAGCAGAAAGTGCCATCGTTGAAGAATGAGGAGATTTTTCTGCAGGCAGTGAGGGACATTAGATGATTTCTGTGTAGGTATCTTCACATAAATTTCCTCTTTACTTCTAGACATTACCGCCCAAAGAGATGCTCATTTACAGTTAGTCGGATTTTCATTGTTGCCCAGTTGTTTAATGTTGCTTTCCTTTGACAAATGGTATGTTTTATAAGTTAAAAATGAACCGTATGAGAAACTGGTTAGCTATTACCTGTGTAAAAGCTTCAAACTTTTGCATAGGAACAAAGCTAAAGTAATGAAAACCAACTCAGGCAAATTAAGTAAATGAAACTGGAATTCACAACTGGAGTTGTTTTTAAAATGCCCATATGTCATTACAGATATGCTATATGTTTAGAAGTGCATTTATTCAAATTGTTTCTGTTCTCATTTGTTCTGTTTCTCATTTGACTTGAGAGGCAAATTGCTGAGAGAACAAAGGTCAAATTCTGTCTTCAGATAGGCACGTTCAGCTCCTGCTTGTTTAATGAGAGCTGAACTTTCAGGTCTGTGCAGCTTCCCCCAAGTGTTTCCAACTCAGCTGAAGTTTTGAAGTAACAGAGTCTCAGGGGAGAGGTTTTTATTCTTCTGCAAATTTCACACAAAAAATCACCCCATCAGCTGGGGTGATTCAAAATCTAAAATCAATCCTGGCACAAATATCCATGCTTATTGTTGGGTTTTTTGTTGTTTTAAACAGTAGGCCCTGAGGATATAGTCAATATTGTTTTACTGTGTGACTATATTGAATTTTTTTTTACATAAGGAAGGGCTCAGCCCTTAAACTAGAAATAAAGTCATTACAAGTTGGGCTATAAACAAAATGATGATATATTTTTCATCATAACGTGCTCTTTGTTTTGAACTGATGAACTTAAGAGTGAAATTATCTATATCAGGAAGAATAATATTTGTCTATGTGTGTATATACATATATATATATACACACACCGATCTTTGAGCAACTCTAGTGTTTACCAGGGATAACAGTATCAAAGTGTAGTTAGACATGTCACACTGGTGGAATTGCTTCTATATAAACTGTGTGACTAGAGGAAACCTTTCAATGGGAAGTTAGCAAACACTTCACGGGAATAAACTGAAGTCATGAAGAGTTATTCTCTGCAAAGCCACCCTCATGGAGTGCTCTTCAGCCTCACACAGCTCCTGTGTGACAAGCCACCAAGACGACTTTGTACTCTTCATCCTGAGACTGTGAGCACTGCCTGGTTCTGCCAGAATTGAGAGAAAGCAAGAGGACATTTTTTTCTCCTACACTTGGAGTAACCCTGCTGCTGGCAATGGATGTCTACGGAGGAAACTGGCTTTTAGCGTGAAGAGATAAGAATGTGAGGAAAAGGAAGATAAGGATGCATTGAGATGGACAGAACTGGGCTTGGTCATTGTGGATGGCATTGGATGACATGTTGGGAAGCAATGGGTATCTAGCAAAGGCTGCAGGGGCAAAACACCAGAGGAGAAAGGGGGCAAACTCTAGAACAAAAGCTACCCCCCTTTGTCATCTCGGTTGTAAAACACATAGATGTAACCAAATTGTCATAGCTATAGCCATGAAAGTAACAGAAGTGGCACAGTTCTTTCCTGTCTGTGTGATCACAAGACAAACATTCCTTGGAGGGCTCTGAGGGAGGAAGTAATTAATCAGAAGGAATAGGCTGGCGGCTTGAGACAGAGCTATGAACATGAGTGGTTCAAGAAATACTAGATCAAAACTTTCCTAA
This sequence comes from Porphyrio hochstetteri, assembly GCA_020800305.1. Classification (NCBI taxonomy): domain Eukaryota; kingdom Metazoa; phylum Chordata; class Aves; order Gruiformes; family Rallidae; genus Porphyrio; species Porphyrio hochstetteri. The sequence continues at coordinate 4,208,302 of CM036908.1, forward strand.
CTTGTCAGCATTTATGTTAACCTAAAATAGGTTCTTCAAATGTAGATTTTTATATTTGAGGGCATTTGACTCTGAAAAAATTAAAAGACCTCTAATAGTGGGCACCCCAATTCAACAATTAAATAAGTCCATACAGAAGAGGAAGCTTCCATCCAGCTTGTCCCCATCATCTGCCTTACCAGTCACTACATCCATGCAAAATCTTTTTATATCTCAATTCAGATCCAAATTGGTAAATGGCATTGAAAAAATATTTTATAGTTTTAGAATTGTTTTAATACAGGCCTTGCTATGATTTCAGGTGACTTTCTTAATTTTATAGGTTGATGTATTCTTTTGATGACAGATTGAGACTATAAAAGTGATAGAACCTCTTTTAATTATTTTTTTTTTACAGGGAAACGATTTCCCTAAGCCATTTACAATTACAAAAGAAAATGCATGCCAAAGGCTGACAATTTCACCATGAAGAACAGCTGCTTTAAGCCCCCTCATATTTCTCTTTGGATGATGATTCACAAGCATGTCCCTAATCTTTTCAGATGATAACACAAATTTTGGGGCATTTGGAACTGTGCAGATCCTCATTCCTATTCAGGAGAAAGATCTTCTATGTTGTTCACTACTTCAACTTCATGAGCTTTAGTACTGCTGTTGGTGTATGACAGGTAGACCATGGCTGCTGATTTCAGTCATGTGAACTTGGAAACAGTTTCCAAACTGGAAAAGTATTTGAGGGGGTTATAGCTTTTCTCAAGTAAGTACAGAACTTTCTAATCCCCAAGCTGCTATTGAAATGTTGAAGAAAGAAAGAGTAGACATTAGTTGAGTCAGTCGAAATATGTTGTCAGTCTTTTTATGAATCATTGTTTTCATTTGATCTTTCAATTTCTTTCTTTTATAATAGGTAAGCTGCAACTAGTAACAAATAGAAACAGGGTATAATTTTATACTGAGCCTTAAACATGGATTTTTCAGCAATCTCAAGCTTCTAACCAGCTGTAGTTTGTAATAATAAAATAGGAATGTAGCTTTTAAAAAAGTTATAATATTGCATATTTAACCTAATCTTCAAACCCACCACCACTAACAAAAGGGATTATTTGTGAATAGTAAAGTTCAAATATATTCCTCCCTCACTTTTGTGCATGCTACTTGTCTGACTAAAGCAGCATTGATAAAGGCAGAATTGAGTTAAAATTTAATGAGCTTTTAGAGTAATGATACGACAAGTTAACAATTGAATTTGATTTGTCACAACTCCACTGGGGAAAAAAAAATAAAAATACATTTGTATTTTACATATTTTAGTTTTTCTTAGGTTCACCTTTAGCCCCAGACTACTCATAGGAAGGATATTGCTTTACCTCAGTATGTTCATTTACAGGGAGGGTGAGAAACAGTGTCAAAAAAAGTCCTGGAAGGATAAGGCAGCTTCCAATAAAACATTAAAAGAAAAGAAGGACATGGTACCAAATAAACACTTAAGAATCAGCTGATCACCAGTACTACTTTGTATTTCTTTCAGGTTTGATGGCTAGTCATTCTGAAAGCATTTTATTCTTCAAACTTCCATTCCCTAAAAGGAAGGTGTACCGTGCCAACCAAGTGCTCCATCCCTTCAGTTCCTGAAAAGCAATCAGGAATTTATCCAAATTTTGCTCACATAAAATGTGACCATGTTACTTTCACCTGGTGTCAGTGACTACCTAAATAATAAAGTAACAGTTAATCAATTAAGTCACCTCTCCTTTCTACATGTATAGATAATATGGCTGGCACTCATAGAGGATTGTAAAAGCACAAAGACAGCTGAAGCCCAAGAGCTAGTAAGCAGCCCTTCTGGAGAACTTAAATTCAGCTGAATGTTCTCAAAGGCTGAATTAGAAAATTACAATAGATAAGGAGAGATTGGGTTATTTGTTATAAAATGCCTGCTCCATTTGCTTTCTCTTGACATCACATACAAAATAGTCAAAACCACAGTCGGGATAGTTAAGGTAGCTATGTGAGTAGCAGTAATTCAGCAGGTGGTAACAGCACTAATTTGGAAAGGAGCAGAACTGACCTCTTCACATTTTTAAACTCAGGATTTCATTTTATTGTTTTTGAGAAAGCTTCAAAGGGAATGTATAAAACCTCTGTGATACTCTGAGAAATATAAAATTAATTCTCTTATCACTCAGATGCAGCCATGATACCAGAATAATGAATGCATTAGAAATACACAGAGATTAGATTTTCTTTATGTTTCTAATCAGAGACACTTAGTTTAGGTAGCTAGGTCTGTGGTTTTAGATTTATAAAAAACAAACAGCTTATGGTTTCATAAAGATCTTACGTAAACAAAACCCAAATGAGGTTTCCTTTTGGTTCAGAAATGAAAGAGGAGACAATCTGGAACATTAGATCTTTCAGCAAACACAAGTGGCCCATTTTAAATCATTTTACTGCATATACAGCTGCACCTAGGTGCATGCAGCACTTTTCCAGACATAATAGAAATATATCACCAGAAAGTAGGAGTACTGATTTTCTTGTAGGATTTCAATTCTGTAAACATAAAGGCATAGCAGGTGTTCGTGACAAATTTATTTAACAGCAAAAAGTCTAGTATTATTTTGGAAAGTTAAATCTGTCATTTTGAGTCTGAATCATAGTCTTTGTTTATTTGACATTGACGTCTTTACAGCTCAAATCACTCCGAGTACGTCTCAATAAATTCAGAGTCATTGCAGCAAGTCATAAGGAATGTATCATTACCACCACTTTACAGATTTGAAGACCAAGCACAAGGAAGTCAAAAGAACTTCTGTTGCACAGCAAGGACTGAGAGCATTATAACCAGTTGAAAGACTGCTCAGAAGATTGTACTAGCTGCCTGGTTTGACATAGAACTAGAATCTAAGCTTTACTGTATGTATATCCATGAATTACTTCATTGTCCGTTTAACATCACTTATGCTACCAATAGACTGGTACCAGCAATTTAAATGGTTGGCCTTACCAATAAATTTATACAGGGTTGGATTTTTTTTGTTTGGTTTTTGGGAGGAGGGGGGCTCTTTGGTTGGACTGTTGTTGTGGATTTTCCTTTTTCCTATTCTTTTTATTCCTCTCTATGGACCCACTTTTCCTTCTGATATGATCTATATCTATGGGCGATTTTTGTTCCCCTTGCCCTCTGCCAAAGAACTGTGTTCATTACTGATACAATAAAATCTGTGTATGGATACATGATTATCTATTTTTTATTTTTATGTTTCTGGAAGTTGGGGATCCAATTGTTCTGGATCAAGTTATATGTCCTAAATGAATTGAACATCATATGAACAACAGTTTGACCTTCCTCCCAGTTTTAATATTTCTACTTACATGGTTCATTTGCAGCTGCAGATGTAAGCTTTTGCTGTAATGTAATTTTGACATTACAATTATTTCTTCAGAAATCAATTTTGCTCCATGATAAATACTGAAATTACCTCAACACAGTAAGAAAAGTCCAGGGCATTACCTCTGGTTATAGGTCACTTGTGAATATATCTGCCTTCCTGTGTTTGCCTTGACAAATTTCACATGAGTGATAGAAAAGGTGAATTTCAATGAGATTTAGATTTAGATGTGGGAGGGAGGGGAGAATATTACCAAATGTTTTACAACAACATATGTTCGTGACTAATGGTGTTACTCAAAACCATAAATAATGAAATAAATGGATATCGTGAGTGCAGTTTGTCTGGCATCTCTCAATTATACAAGCTCTGGATATGGATCAACTTTATGGTATTGCATAAATCTTTATTAAACACTATAAAAGGTTTACACTTTTGTAACAATATGCAAATAGACCATTTAACTTGCTTACAGCCCTATCAAAATAAAATCCCCATAGGGTATCTAGGCGACATTAAACAAAAGTCTTTCAGGAGTTTGCTGCTGACCTTTTTATAACTGCTAGGCTTCCAGATACTGCAGGGAATACAAAACTTGCTGCATTAGCTTCTCTACAGCAGCAGATAATGACAAATGTTGTTTTGGAGGACTGTGTGTTTTCTTACAGCTTGTGCTAGTTCATGATGTCAGTGTGGACACAACATTTTCTTGACTGGCAGGTAGGTTAGGAGTTGTTCTGAAAAAGTCTGAGGAACTGAGGGGTGCCAGAGTAGATTGCAGTACAGAGACTTCTGCTATAGCGCTCTATAAATTCAGTTGTAGCTGATTTTCATAGATACTTCCTTATTTGTTAGGTGAATCAACTCATGGATGTAACTTTTTCACTTCATTGACCGCAGGGAGCTTTGGGCAGCAAGACACCTACTTGTTGAGATATACTATGGGGTATTTTATATCTTTCTTCCTTCTGATAGGGAATTGAAAACCAAACACGAGCTGCACTCAAAAGCTAAGGCCTTTCATAGAAAAAGAAGGAATGTGTTCTAGGAAAAAAAAAATCAGGACAGCTTCAGAAAGACTATGACAATAATCTGCACTTCTTTTTATATTGTATCCAGTAACTGTTAATTATTTTCACTTCCAGGGAACAATCCTAACCCAAAGGACACAAACATTACTGCTTCTCCTGACTATATTTTAGAGTGGTTTAGATCACTGTTTGCACTACATTTACGTGACGCTATTAAAAGACAGACTACAGATACCCCTCTGATACTCAACACTGCTCTTGAGCTATTTGTACTTAAGTCAAGTACAAAGCAGGAAGAGTGCATGGATGGGAATTTAAAACAGAAATGACTTCAATCCTGAGAGAGTAGCTAACCTGAGTCCCTCATTTCGGGACTGAGCTTCGTTTCCTCTGGACAAGTTGCTCTGAAATACAAATTGAAATGCTGAAGAGCAGGATAGTGAAGCTAGTGATACCTTTGAGAAGCTCTGAGTGATATGACAAAACCCAAAAAGAAATGGGATTTAAAACAGTTTCCTGATGTCAGTCACACTCTCTTCTTCTATTTAGTCTTCGGCAGAACTACATGGTTTGATTTGGGGTTTTATTTTTTTCCTTTCCTGGGCACCTGTGTTTTGCTTGTGTTACTATCATTATGTTTATAACCCATTTCTAGTCAAGAATTACTTAACTGAACCAAATACCCACTGAAATCATCAGTACTGTCATGCAGTAAAACTGGATAATAGCACTCATATCAGGTTTGCCCAATTCATTACTCCAAGATGATGATTACTCTATCCCTCCTGCAGCTAACACCTTAATAGATGTTCAGTACTACTAGCCTAATGCTTTAAGTCAAATACATGTTTAAGTGCACTGCTGGATTTGTTCCAGAGTCAGTAAATGGAGATTTCAAGATGGAAGTGTTACAGAAGTGCAGGGGATTATTACTACTGCCATCAAACAAGTGCATTCTGTTTCATTTATTAATGTATTTATGTTTATAATTTTTAATGTAGTTTCCCCTGCTGGACTTAACTATTTAATAGAAATATTTGCTTAAGTAAGGGGACAGCAGACTACAAATCACTGTTTTAAATATTAACTAAATTCATGCAGTTTGAAGGCACACATTTGGAGACTATCCAATCATAAGAAAGCAATTTGTTGATTTGGTAAGTTTGCTTTCTCCCTTTTGAGTACGCCAGGTAACTATTATACCTTTGTTATTCATGATCCATTAGTAATAATTCATTCATGCATCAGCAATTATTTTACTGATACTAATAGCACACTGTTTTTCCTTAGCTGCATGCAGCTCAATTCTACATTTCAGGTGCAATGTCATAATTTTAAGTCATTCCTGGCCTTTTCTACTATCAGATGCCAGTCTATGTTTGCAAGTGTGTGTTTATACATAAAGCAATATGAAGAATGTTTTCAGTTCTTGCATTTTTTTCTGTTTGCTTTAGAGAATACCTTTCCTTCTCTTTCCAACACAGAATTTTATTTTCCTTGAATGCAGTTGAATGCAGACTTGTAAGCAATTTTGGAACAAAGATTTGCCAAGGAATAAGAAAGCTGATACTATTTTACATTTAGATAAGACTCGTCAAAGTGGTTCACAAGCTACCTACAGGTAAAAGTAGTAATGAATTGCAGCTCCTTCCAAGCTGTGTACTCAGGATGGTTTGCAAGTGGCAGAGACCAGTGTTAAAAACACATATATTTGAATTAACTCTTTTGGGTTTCTTTAAAATTCCATCTACTCTATAGATTCCAGGTGTTGGGTTTTCTTTTCAGTAATATTCAAACAAATTCACAAAAAGTCTTGGAGTAACAGTTTTCTGCCTTCCACCTTTCAAAAAATTTGATTCGTCTTCCAATTGCAGTGGCTGAAATCTAAAGGTCTTCCCACTGAAATATTCTTTTTCTTTGAAAAGATTTATAGAATAAAATAGAGTTTTTGGTAATTTTTAAAAATATTTTGTATAATTGCTTTATAATGATATTGAATGTATGGCATGTAACTTCTTTTATGGTTAAGTCATGAGTTGATATGCTTTCATTTTCCTATTTTTTTTTCCTTCTAAGTGAGTTGTTTTGATCAACAGGGAAAAAAAACCCCAAAACCCAACACCTCAAACCTAACAAAAATCTGGAAATCAGTTCAGATCAAGATTTGATGCAAGAACTAACAGATCATATAAAATCCTGATACAATATGTGTGTGTCTGGATGCATTTCAGAGATCTGTTAGATGTACTAAGAGCTAATGTCACAGTTTTTCCCCTGCCAGGAGCTGAGTACCATGCAGCAGCTCTCTCTGGGGGGAATGGTGATTGAGGGTTGGGGGCGAGGAGGGGAGGGAAAAGAAAATCAAAGGCAAACTTAGTGTCTTGGGATAAGGATAGTTTATTAGGACAGCAGAGAGAGAAATAACATTATCAAAGCTTTATAGCAAGATAAACAAAACTGGTGATACACAACGCAGTTTCTCACTGAACCTTACAACTCAGGCTGTACAGCTCAGAGTCATCCCAAAGCTGGACTGTCCCCAAACCACACATCCTGGAGCTGTGCCATCTCCCCTTTATGCTGAGCATGAGGTAATTGGTATGGAACAGCCCCTGTGGTCAGTTTGGGTCACCTGTCCTGGCTGTGGCCCCTCCCAGCTCCTTGGACACCCACTGCCTTCTCATTAGCAGAGCAGTATGAGAAGCTGAAAAGTCCTTGACTGCTTGGCAACAACTAAAACCATCAGGGTGTTATCAACATTGCTGGAATACTAAATCCAAAACACGCCACTACACCAGCTGCTAGGAAGAAAATTAACTGTATCCTAGCCAAACCCAGGACACCTAAGATAATTTGAAGAATACATACTTATTTCTTTCAAAAAGGATAGGTAAGGGAAGAAAACATCAGAAGTGAACAATGGGGTTTGATGAATGTGTCCACTTCCAGCCCTAATATTCACCTTTCCTTCCAGAACATTCAGCTGACTCTCTAAACTAAGAGAGTGGTAACATCAACTGGGATGCAGGTGCAATAAAGGAATTGATCATATGAGTTAGGGAGCCTGCTTTGGCAGGGGGGTTGGACCCGATGATCTCTCGAGGTCCCTTCCAACACCTATGATTCTATGATTCTATGATATTTAATGGGATGCACGTGAAATATAGGTTAAGTCTGAATTCTAATTAAATATTCTTCACTTCAGCCTTAACCTAGCAGATCCTAACTTCCACAAGCATCTTGGCAGTCATCTTACAAAGTGTAGGCAATTTTGACTGCATTAATTGTCTAGTCTCACTTTACAGTCAGTAGAAATAAATGGATACTTCTAGGTCACATTTGTCTCATTGGAAGCTTAGTGTTTAAAATAGATGAGATTAATCGCACTTCAGAGGGGTCCATTTCTCTTCATTGATTACAAAGGGAGCCTAAATGTCTAATGTTAGTGGAGATGTAGTCTACCCCTCAGGACCTTGCAGCAAAGGGTGGTGCCTTGCAGGCACCACTCAGCAAACACTGCATTAGATATTATGTCTACTGGGGCAGTTTCTAACAATTCTAGAAACCAAACAATCATGTCAGTGTAGTCTCCTGACTACATGTTTTTACTTTTTCCTTCATTTGGAGTGAAAGGTTGGCATTGGTTTTGTCCCTGCCTGGAACTGCAGTTCTGTTATCAAAATAATCTCCAGTTTTCACTTGCAGGTTCTCCAGATGTTGTATGCTGCCATTCATGATGGACTTTTTTTAGGCTTCTGGTTTGCAGGTTCAAATATAGAATGTTGTTGGAGACTTTCAGATTGAATTTTTCTTTCACAGAGAGACTTAGACTCCAAATCTATTTCCATGCCAAGTAAGCCACCAGGAGTAAGAAGTCACATGCAGACTGAACTTTGAGTCGAGTCACAGTGAAGTTGTGGGGTGAATGTCAGAAAGGATCTCCAAATATAACAGAGATAGGAACTGCTGACTATAAATGCCTTTCAGAGCTCTGAAGAGCTCATGCCCAGAAACCACTGCAGAATAAGCACAGCAGCCCAACTACCTCAGGACAGCAGTCATATGGACAATGAATTAATCAACTCTTAGAATTAAAGACCTGAATAAACAAAAGGTGAGTGAAAGAAAACTAAATTTATATACACACACAGTCATGCCAGATTCCTTTTTCCACATGCTAATGAACTGTGGGCCATGAAACATGCCTCTAGATTTCATTACAGTCCACAACACACAAGTGTTTCCTGTATCTCTTTCATGTAGTGCTCCTATATCTCTGCCTGGAGTTAATCGAATATCTCTGAGTTAAGGAACCAAATTCCTGACAAGCAAGGATATCTAGAGGCTGCATCCCAGATGTTATTTGCCTCTAACTATTGATAAGTCTCTTCAGAGTCAAGACTGTCATTAATTATTTTTGGAAGTGATGAAAATTCATAAAATAGAAGTATTTAAAATTAAAAGGTTAGAATTTTACAAGTCAGTGCTTTCCTCTGGATGGACCTGTGGTGAGGGGCTGATTCTTCAAGTCATAGACCTTTAGAGGCATGTTGGTGGAAGGAAGAAAGTCTGAACTTTATTTTCCAATCTTTGAGACATCTTTTCTTTTCTAATCAGAGTAATGAAATTCAGCCTCTGAAAGACTGCTATCTTAACCTGCAATGCAAGGAAAATTCAAACTATTGCAAAAAGTCTGAACAATGCTTATTTTTAAATACATTTATTATAAAGCCTTCTTCATAGGCTTTGAAAATTAGCTTCCACTGATTTTTCTTCTCAGTAGAAAACTCTGAGTGGCTATTCTATTGCGTTGGGTTTTTTCCTGAACAAAAATATTTTTACCCTCATTTTTCAAAGTTTTTATTGAAAGACTAACACAAAATATATTTCCACATTAAACCTGAATGTCTAATAAGAGCATAACTGAGTAATATTTAAGGATTTAGGTTTGCTTATCCAAAATTCAAATGGTAAGCAACGTGCATTAACATGCAATGTGACATTAACTCCATGCTCTGACTTGGAAAATGAAAGAACATATTGGTAAGATATAATAACATAAATTAAAAGAAAAATAATTGCGCTTCAAAATGAATACTTTGGCTGACCAAGTAACTGAGGAAATAGAGTAAGCTAAAATGAAGACTCTAGAAATTTAATTGGTGTTTGTTTATAAGGAATCAGGGTTAGATCTGTTTCCCCTGGAAAAATCCAGGTAAGTATACAGCCATCATTCTTTAATACTTATAAAATAACCACTGACAAAGCCACAGTCACTGCTGCAAAATCATTTTGTTGTTGTTGTTGTTGTTATTGTTGTGGGTTTGGTTTTTTTTGGGCTGTTTGGTTGGGTGGGTTTTTTTTCAGGTTTGTGTTTTATAAGCTAAAGCTTGCCTGCTTTTTCCAAAGAGATTAGTTAATCTAATAAAATCTACGCCCTTTCCTTACAAATCTTGCCAATTATGATACAAATCATTGTGAGATGGATTGAGCACTCTTTCTTTAGCACAAATGGTTAATGATTTCTTTGGGTCTCCTTTGAATTTTTCTGATTTTATTTTCTAATCACTAATTATATTTATTTCTTTGCTATGCATCTTTGCTGAAGATACATTTTCACTTATATGAAGTTCTCTCTTATAATTATTCTTGCGAACTTACATATATTTTTGGGGCTCTGGGCAACCGTGTGGAGATCCAGGCCTGAGGTTGGTGGCCCTGCTTGTGGCAGGAAGGTTGAAGCCTTGGAGCCTTGGGGTCCCTTCTAACCCAAACCATTCTGATTCTATAATTCTATGATTTGGCCTTTACACTTTATGTCCACGAAATAATTTTGTGATTGCTGTAGCTGTTCTTCCATTTTTCAACACATGACAAAAAACACTGAGAGCAAAACTCTTCCAAAGATGTTAGCCATGATTCATTCATCACCTCCTTGCCTTTCTGCATGGGAATTTTGGAAGCTCTTTGGCCATAGCACCATTTCACTTTCAGCTGATTTTGCAGTACTGCACACGTAGCCTTTTACCATCTGGGCTTTTCAAAACACCTTTATGTAACAGTAGAGGATGTGATGGTGCTGTAAATCCCTTGTTAGAGGTTCACAGCTCTGCCATCCTAAGAAAGCCAGGCTGCTCAATGATATGCCTCTCTAGCATAAGCCTGTCCCTCGCTGTTATTTACCATTCTTTTTGCCTGTCACCTACTAATTTATTTTTTTTTCAGCAGCAATTTCAGTGTCAGATTGAATACCAGCTCCTCTGAAAACATTCTCATTCAGTGATGAGTCCTCATTGACAGCTACTTTTGGAGATCCATCATTTTTTATCCCATTTAGCATGTGCTTTATTTTGATACATTATAAACTAATTTTTAAAAATCTGAATGTCAGATGGTTTAAGTCAAAAGTTTTACAAAAATCTAAACATATTCAACCTCCAACAATATCTTTATCAACTAAACATGTAATTCCATAAAAGAATTAAATCAAGCTTGTCTGACAAGGTTTATTTTCCATAAAACCTTTTTGACTGACATTAATTATATCACTATCCTCTTATTCTTTATTAACTGGTTAGTGTATTACCTCTTCTATTAGTCTGTCCAGATGGGATTCAGACTGACCAGCCTGTAAATACCCTGGTTATCCTTCCTGCCCTTTCTGCAGTCTGGCACATCCATGACATTGTTCTTTTACTGTGGAATAGTCCAAATATCTGAGGTATATTAAAAATTTGCACAACTGGATTTTTATTTTTTATTTAAGCAGAGTCTGGTGTTTATGCTTAACAGCTGTTAAAACCTCTTAAGTTTCTTGTAGGCTGGAACATACTATATCATCCTCTTATGGGTAAATACAAAATCCTAATTTTTTTCTCCATACAGTACAGGCATTTTTATCAAACAGATCTGCAGCTCTGCATCAATTTTTAAACAATTTCACCAATTTAGTACACCTAAACCAGTGAAGTTTTGTTGTTTGGCTGGTTTTTTCTTTCCCTGTTCTGTTTTGTCATTAATAATCAGAAACATCTGTAGTGCTTTAGGTTTTTTTATTCAGCTTTCTACACTTCATAACTTTTAAAGTATTTTGCTTCCTATTTTCCCTTTGCCATTTGTTGTACACTTCATTTTTAATTTCTTATGAATGCCTCCATAGCATCATTGAATGAAGTTTAAATGTACAAGCAACTGGCCCTTTTTTGTCATTGTACTTCTGTGTTCCTGGCTGTAATGAGTGTGGCTCCACAGAGCCTGCTGCTTGTGAAGTATCATTTAGGGAATGAGAGAACACAGGGTGAGAAAGTGTCAAGACTTACTCTGTGTAAAACATGATGGAACTCCAATTTTTTAACACATCAGTTAATTAAACAATATCTTTCGTCAGTCTTGGCTGATCATGTCATAACCTTTCTTATTTAAAAGGCAGTGTGCAAAAACTATTAACAATCCATCAGAATACTGTGAAACTATAGGAAATATTCTGGCAGAATACTGTGAGTATTTAAATCAAACTGGGTTTTGTAATATATCTTTCTCTATGATCTGGAATCTAAGAATTTCTATACTCCAAATGTTTATGATTAATTTATTACTCTACTGCCGCCTTTTTATTATTTTTTTTTTAATTCAGTCATGATGTTTGAATGGCTATAGAATCATTATCAAAGATCCACACTTTCAATAGAATATGTGTGTGTATTTTGACAGGGAACCTGGGAAATCTGTTACTGAATTGATCTTCCTTATCTGCACTGAACAGTACAGATTCTGTGAACCCTGGGGCAATTTCAAGCAAGAGTTTAAGTCAATTTAAAATTAAACAACAGCTTGATTCAAACTGCAAAATTCAACTGTAGTTTTACAGTGAAACCACTGCAAAAAAAGAGAAAGCATAGGCCTTTAAAAGACAGTTGTAACTGCACCTCAGATCAGTCCAGATTAAAACATTTGTTTTCCATACCTGAAATCCCTGATTCCATTTGAAGAGAAGACATGCTTCAATTTAAAGTTTCCTCTTTATTTATTTGTTTATCCATGTTTTTTTAAATATTGGGAAGGCTATAAATCCCTTCTGAACTCTGACATTTTTAATTTTATACTCCTAGAGTTGACCATCAATGAGAAAATGGTCTGAAATATGCTTTTTTTGTTTTTTTTTTTAATATTTTGAAGCTTCTCACCTGTGTCTGTTGTAGGCCATTTAAATACATGCATAATACATACACACATATATAGACATACATTATGTATGTATAGTAAAAGTACTGCAGATAGATTATGACATTTCCTCAGGTCCAGACATACAACTCTATTAGTAGAGGACAAGTGAGGTTGGACTTGGTGATCTCGGAGGTCTTTTCCAACCTAGTGATCCTGTGATTCTGTGACATGTGAACCTTCCCCATGGCACTTCTGTCATCTCTCAAAATGAGTATGATCATCTTTAGAAATTAATCATTCATAATCTCAGCAGGTGTAAATTTTTTTTGGCTCATCAGCTCTGACAGGGGTCTACTCCTAAAAAGGGAAAAAAAAGGTGTTTTGCTAAGAGTTTAAGTCTTTTTATAGGTTTCCTTTGTTCCTACTGATGTCACGTAGCAAGGGATAGTCACAAATGCTTATTTTATACCCAGGCCAAGCCCTGTAGGCTCCTGCAGAAGGTAGATCCTGGTCACTTAAATTAAATTTCTGTTCTGCAGCATCCAGTGGAGGACCAAGTCCTCAGTATGGTCTTCGTCATGTGTGCCATACTAATGGCTAATACATGTAAGAAAATCCATTAATGATTAGAAAATTAACACTGAAAAAGCTACCTGCAGAAAAGAATATGTTTTTTCTGTTTATTTTCACATCATTGATACACACTAGTAATTGTACTCATAACTTTCATTAGAGAAGTTTTGTTCAATGTATTTTATCAAACAGAAAGCATCTCTAGTCTAAGAAAAGTGACCAATGAGTATGTATGTAACTACTGGATTGGTATATATGGTATTAAACAAGAAGGAAAGTTAGCAAAGTCTTTTCATGAAAAATTTACTCTTGTCAACTTGATGAAGTTATCTCAAAAACAACACATTCAGGCTTTCTCAAGTCCAGGAAAGCTAATACTGAATGACTGTGAGGGAAAATAAAATAAAAGCAATTTTTTAAAGAAACCAATTTGAAACAGGAGACCAGTCACAGAACAATGTTCATGAACAGAGGGGAAATAATTGCTCAAGTTCTATGAAGCAACTCCCCTGACTAGAAGCTGTATGTCTGTCAGTTGCTGAGTGAAATTTCTTTAGTGGATGGGCAAAAGCAGCAAGTTTCTGCTTTGGATATGGCAAGTCTTACCAAGATTTAGTACTTAAAGCTGTGAGCTTTAATGATGGTTTCAAGAAACAAACCCTTAGGAATGGAGACCGAAGGGACTTTAATCTCTTAACACTGTCTCTTCCAAAACAGCATTTAAGCAGCAGGGAAAAGTAAAGCATTGTGTTTTCAGTTCAGTAAAAGAATGCTTGGTCTGTTTCATAAAGATTATAGCATTTCTCACACCTCTAAATTTGTTAAACATGGAAAGACACCAGTCCTCCTCTACAGAGACAGGCATGTAGGCATAACGAGGAGACTAGTGGGAAATATGAACATAGACAAACAGGACAGCAGAAAACAGCTTTTGTGAAAGGAATGATAGCACAGACTATTTTGCACTAGAAACACTCTATGGGTCAGATTAAGAAGTCCTGAAACAACAAGGGTAATGGTATTGATTTGGAAGGAATGTCTGGTTAATTTTTCACAAGGCGTAGATTCCTCAAGAATCAATAACTTTCTGCTGTATCTTTATTCTTCTGAATAAACTGTGTCTGTCTAAGAAACTTGATTCCTAAGCTCAGTTAGATTCATAAAACATTCACAGACATACACAGCACAAAAGAAACACAAGCTTTCCCAAGCAGCAGTGAGCATTTAACCCCAAGGCAGGACAAAGTGAATTATTCTTCCTTGATATAGTGTTGTCCTTGCAGAGATGTTATGTCTTATTTTCTTTAGTGTTATAATTTTCTTTATTTTTGTTGGCAGTATACAGGCATCTCCTCAGAAATTCTTTTAGAAGTTTCCCTTAGTCCCATGAATATTACATTTACCCTATCACACTTTGCATTTTTTAAGCATATGAAAGAAAGACAACTGCTCTTACAAATGATACAAGCAAGGGTGCACGTGGCATTCCTGCTGTGGTAGGCTAGCAAATGCTCTTTGAAGGAGAGGGGACACAGACTGAAGGACAAGAAAAGAAAGAAATTGTGAGAGATTAATACAAAGTCAAGGAATTTTACCTAGAGGAGACTGGAGCAACCTCTACCTTGAGTGGAGCAAACCACATTGGTGAAACCTAGCTGTCTTATGTTAGCTACTAAGTTAATCTTTCTGAATCTGAGCTATTTAGCTCCACTGATTACAGAACAGCTAGGGGAACACATCGCTTGAGATAAGCACTTGCATTTGCATGGCTGACACTAAATCATGTCACTATCTTTCTCTCCTTGGAAAGATGCTATGACTACAGAGTCATATTATGTAACTCCTGATCTTAGTCAGAGTTGTCCCAGTGTATTAAGTTTGCCTTTGCATCATACAGTTTACTCTGTGCTGAACTGGCCTCCAAGCAGGTTTTGTGTTGTGCCAGGTGGACATAAAATGCAATTCAGCTTCAGCTCATATGAAAGCTGAAAGAGTTGCATCCTGAGTAGGAGCATTCTCTAATCACATGAAACTCAGTCAGGCAATAGTCACTGCTGTTCTTCTTAAAGGCAGTGAATTAAATGGCTTGTGAACAGCACTCCTCTTTCCTCCTCAATCTGCCTGTCCCTTGTACCTCAGGGTCAGTCTATTACAAGCAACAAGTGAAACTGATGGCAGATAGGACAATTTCATAGCAACTGAACCCATCTGCTGCAACAATTTTGGCATCTTCCCCCCCCAAAAAAATTGTACTTTAAATGCCTTGCATATATTCATACATACTTGGTTCCTTTTGTTATAAAAAGACTATTTAGAAGGTCTGTAATCAATTTACTATAGCAATAGGGAGGGAAGGAGAAGTAGTTAATTAGCACTAGAATAACAACCCCTCCTCCAGGCACTGTACAGTGAAGCACAGGACTGGGATGCAAACCTGTATGGATGTCACCTTGATCACTGTTACTTAACCTTCATATCTCTGCAGGCACAAATACATTCTTGCAGGTAGATGCAAGGCATGTTACAACATACTTTGAAGCTTGAGAGTGCACTCAAGTGTCCATGTAGCTACAGCAAACTTGGAGAATGCTAAACCAATTATAAACTCAAGCAGATTTTTTTCCCCAGCAGAATCAATGACAGAGAAGGTATAAAAAGCTGTATGTATCCTCAAGCTTTCCTATTCTAAAATTATTTCTGGTGAAACATTGCAGCAATGAAAACGTATATACCTTAGAAAGATAGTTGACTATCTTTACAGAAATTTGCAACTGGCCACAGAATATATATATATTTGTGTGTGTATATATATATATGTAAAATCTCGAAATTCTAAACTATATAGATTTATTTTCTCTTATTAATTCAGTTTACTATCATTTGAGGTTTTGTGGGGATATTTTGTTGTTTGTTTGTTTTTTCTTTTGGGTTTGGGGTTTTTTTGTGTGGTTTTTTTTTTTTTTTTAATTTATAACATCTTGCAGGAATAAAGAAAAAAATGCCATTCATTTTATGTTACAACCCCTCCCCCTCCCCACCCCTCCTCCCCCAGCCCCACCTGGATTCTGGTCTTTCAAATTTTACATCACAAATTTTCATAACCTTTTAAAAAATCCTTTATGGATGTTGAAGTGAGAAATATAACCCTATTGCTTGTCACCTCAATACTTACAGTTTTCCTGCTTAGGTAGTTTCTCAAGGACAAACTGTAATAGGTTAGGAGCAGGAGTGTGTGTAAGCACTGAAGTATGTCCATTATCTGACTGCAGGGCATTTGTAACTAAGTAGATTCTATAAGACTGCAGAGGTTGCTTGAAATCTTACAATATTAGATTTTCTTATGAGCTATGTGTAATCACCTAAACCTGATCTCACTTGAGTTACACTGGGAAACGTCCTTCCACACAGTTAGGTGGTACCGTGTTCCAATTCACATCTTTGCAGAGAACAGTAAACTGACTTCATCCTATCGTCATCATCAGGAGCTGAAAGTCCATGACAATTTCTAATTCTGGTGATTCAGACAAATTTAAAATATTGCCCTGATTGTGGGGAAAAAAAACCCCACCTTTGCTTTCTTACTTCTTAGTGAGACAATCGTGAAAGCTTTATACACAAAGGTATAAAGTTCCCTGTGGAAGAACTCAAGTACCTAGTAATCTAAATTACTCCAGATAAAAGATCTCTCACCTCCATAGAACTGCACTAAGGCTGAATTTGGGTTTAGGACTAAAATTGCCACAAGTCTGAATTTAAGTTTCAAGATGACAAAAAGACAAGGGCAGTCAAAACTCACAAAGTTTCCCTTGGTCTAATATCAAGTCCTCAAGCTTCCTGTGGCTTTCATGCAAGCACATACATCAGCCTGGGATTAGCAAAAAAGAGGATCCACATTTTTGCCCTTCAAATAGCTTCTCCTGCATTTTGTGCTTAGAGCAAAATTCATGTTACCCTAAGTTTACATTATGAACCTTTTGCAGCAATCTACTGAGAATAACCAGGATGTATATTGAAAAAGAAATCATGCCATTGTATTTTTATTGCTGTATGTATTTTTTCTATACTTTTTCCAAGTACCATTTGAAATCTCTCATTATATGAAAGATTGTGTCTTTGAATTTCAAATAAGAGAAGAAAATGCATTTTCAAACTCTAATTTCTTCATAACCATTGTCATTGAACAAAGACAAAGCTAGCTTTTAAACCATGTTCTATAATAACAATAGGAACAAGAATAACATATGCTGAATGCATAAGCAAAATGCCAGTGACTGGAAGATTAAGGCTTTCTCCTGACTACATGCAAAACATTTCACAGCTGGTATTTCAGCAGAATCATGCTCAGTGCAAAACCTTGTTGCCAAGGAAAATGTTTCATTTTAACATCCTTTTCTCTTTATCAGATGTTTGTTCCAGTGTACAAAAGGGTTTACAGAGAATATTTTGGGTTTAAGAGTGTAAGAAAGAAACTGATTCCTTCACAGACTTGCTCATTTCATCTTTTTCTTCCCTCAAGTAAATCACTATATTTTCTTTCCTAAATGGAGGAGCACACTGATGTGTAGAAGTCAAAAGACCATTTTTTGTTTCTGATGGCCAAATTCATCAAGTATCAGCACATGGTAACAAGAGCTCCAGCTTCTTGAGTGCCAACTGTTGACTCTATGGATGCCAGTGTTAGAACTCCATTGTTTTCTGTAGGGTTGGTATTTCACTCTACATTTATGGCCAAATAGTAAATATACCAAAATTTTTTCCCTACATGTGGAGGTGATCTCTAAAGATATCTAGAGCTTTTTGATAGAAAAACTAAAATTGTATTTCTTCTATGGAATCCATAGTACAGGGTATATTATAACTTGCAAGAAATGTGAAAAATTATGGCTTCTGCAAGTTTTTGAAGACTGTTGATATCCAGTTAGGAATCTTCTGGAAGCAAACTGGCATAGAAATTCCAGATTGGACATATCAGTAGTGGGAACTTGCTGCAGCTTTCACTGTTTCCCTGTGTTCTCCATCAAGAATAATTTTCCAGCTGATGTAAAGCACAGTGCTGGACTTGGGAGAGGGACATTCAGTGCTGCTCCCCTTGCCAGTGTCAAGTTTTAGCTTCTTTTTTGTTGCTTCTAGATTCATGCAACATCAGAGGCTCTCCTCTGCAATGTGACAGGGCCACAGAGATGATTAAGGGCCTAGATTATTTCCCTATGAGGAAATGCTGAATGAACTGGGGCTGTTCTGCCCTGAGAAAAGACTGAGAGGGGATCTGATTAATGTTTATAAGTATCTTAAGTGTTGGAGACAAAGGGAAATGGCCAAAGTCTTTTTCAGTTGTCTGTGGGGACAGGACAAGGGGCAATGGCCTCAAGCTGGAGCATAGGAAGTTCTGCGCCAATCTGTAGAAGAACTTTTTCATGATGAGGGTGACAGAGCCCTGGGACAGGCTGCCCAGGGGGGTTGTGGAGTCTCCTTCTCTGGAGATATTCAACACCTGTCTGGACACCTACCTGTGTGACCTGTCCTAGGCAAT
This sequence comes from Porphyrio hochstetteri, assembly GCA_020800305.1. NCBI lineage: Eukaryota > Metazoa > Chordata > Aves > Gruiformes > Rallidae > Porphyrio > Porphyrio hochstetteri. Next base: position 4,226,991 of record CM036908.1, read on the forward strand.
GTGCTATGGCAGGGGCGTTGGACTAGATGATCTCTTGAGGTCCCTTCCAACCCCTACGATTCTGTGAATCATAGAATCACAGAATCACAGAATCACAAGGTTGGAAAAGACCTTTAAGATCATCAAGTCCAACCAATCCCATCCTAAACTAAACCATATCCCTAAGTACCTCATCTACCCTTTTTTTGAACACACCCAGGGAAGGTGACTCAGCCCCTCCCTGGGCAGCCTGTTCCAGGCCCTGACAACTCTTTCAGTGAAAAATTTTTTTCTAACATCCAATCTGCCCCTGCCCTGGCACAGCTTCTTGCCATTTCCCCTTGTCCCATCTCCTGTCACCTGACTGAAGAGACCATCACCTATCTCTCCACAACCTCCCTTCAGGTAGTTGTAGGTGGTGATAAGGTCTCCCCTCAGCCTCCTCTCCTCCAGGCTAAACACCCCCAGCTCCCTCAGCTGCTCCTCAGAGGATTTGCCCTCCAGAATCTGTGAGTCTGAACCAGTGACATCTGAGGGATCCACTTGGAGGCAGCTGCTTTAAAATTTCACCCTCTGGGAATTCCTACAGTTTCACTTATAAATGGATCAACTTTATAATTTAGAAGATTCCAGATGAGGTGAGAGTTAATTTAATTGTAAAGGACAGCTACACAAATGAATATCTGAAGAACAGAAATAGCCCATGGGAGTGAAAGAGCTGGCACAAGAAGATTAAATTTGAACTAAATGTCAAAACAGAACAAAGGAGAAATATGCTCCAAACTTGCTTTGTGATGTATAAAACACTGATCAAGAATATACACCTAAAAATGGTTTGGATTATTACCTGAGATAAAGCAAGCTGGTCCTCATGTTTGTGAGCCTCAACTTTGTACAGCTTCCACAACAAATACTGAATAAACTCTACAACAGTATTAGTGTGTTATTATCATTGCAGTATTTCTAAAATGTAGCCTACTCTCATTTTTATTACATTTCTAGATCAGAATTAGTGAAAAGTGTGGTCTTTTCATGATTTGCAGCACCCAGCCTTGTAGGAGATAAGCTACCATAGGCTCCTGGTCTTCAGATATACGTTAATTTATTATAGTTAATAACTATACTAATGAAAATGGTGTTCGTGAAGCTAAGGTCTGAATATTAGCACTATTGTGCAGGCAGAGGTCATACAGAGTTCTCAATAGCCCCTTTCAGTGCACCTTAATCCCTACTTAATTCCCTGGCTATTACAGGCCTCGAGTTTTCACACATTCCTCTGCCAACATACATCAATCCTGGTCTGTGAAGTGTCCCCTGTTATTCCTGTTCCACACCTTTCTTTAGGAGAAAAATGTATGTCGTTCTTAATGGTATAGTGAAATCTGTAATGTGGATAAACTGCACCCCGGGGATCAGATTGAAGCCATTAAAATTATTTTCACTATGGGTCCTAATGCCGAACTGGAGCACTAATCTCCAGAGATAAAGGGCATACAGCCGATTTACCACTTTAGCCCCTTCTTTTAGCTTTGCTTTTATTATTTGTTTGCTCTATAACTTTCATCTATTTCCTAGACCCTTGAGCATTCAGAAAGTCTTGGAAACATAACTGCATTCAAAAGTTCTGTGTCTGACTGATAGCTCTGAAGTGTTCAGAACATAACTTCATTACCCAGGCTGGAATTAATTGACTCTTTTAGGACTGATTATATTGATATGAAATAGACTATTATATAGTAGGAATACAGCATTTTAAAACTTTGTGAAATGGACACAATGCTCACTAGCTCTGTATTGATTTCTCCAAGCAGGAATTATGATCAAAAACTAATTTCAAGCTGAGTTAAATTTCACTAAGATTGAATAAGGCTTTCTATTAGTTCAACTGCTGCACACCAAAGAGTGAGATAGCATTCAAAGAATGGCAATGTGTTCAGAGTCATTTCTAGATCACTGAGATTCTCTTTAAAACAGCTGGTAGGATTTACAGACATGAATTTAAGAAAACCTCAAAGTTTGGTGCGCCCTTTTAAAGTGATTCCTTTGCTCTTTAAGCTGGGAATTTTGGTTTTCATTAGCTGTTATTAGTGGAGTAAGTGGAAGAGTGCAGACATTATGTGCTTTTCTTTGCATGTCTCTATTCTTTCTTCTATATATGAATTAAGACATTTTAAATATTTGGAATATCGAGGCAATTAAAAGAGAAAAAGTGTCATTTCTCTTATGGTTGAAGTCTGGCAATGAATTCAATGACTTCACTATATCCTTAAGGGATACTGAGTGTGAAGACCAAACATCTCTGGAGACAGGTTTTGAAACATTGAATAAATCATGGTCTCCTGAAACAGTGGATGTAAAGTGTTTTGATGGTTCACTGAAAAATGTTTCAGTGACCATTTGATATAAGAAATGCTATTTTCTTCCCTTTCTATTTATCTTGGATGGAACTTGTAAGGACTAGGAAATTGATTAGTGGTTTGGGAGAACTTTCAAGAAGAAAGGAAAAGGTAGAGCAAACTGCAGTTTCTCTCAGTCACCACAAGAGAGACATGCTATGACCCATTTGGCTTTGACATTTTTCCATCAAATGTTTCCAGATAGCTCCAATAACAATGATCTTATTGTCAATAAATGCCAGTATTTAAATTACAGCATGTGGATATGGGAAATAAACCAACCCTGCAATGGCTAGACAGAATCAATCTTGGAACAGGGATGTTCAAGGTAAAATCTGAAATTATGTGACTGTAATTGCATTGCCAATGATGTACTGACTGTAAGATGCCTCCTCATGGAATTTCTCCTTTGACCAAATTAACTTATTTTTCTGAGGTATTGGTAGCATACCCAGACCTTTCATTCTTCCTGTCAACAAGGCTACTGCTAGTCTGAGCATGTCAATCTTTCATCAATAGCATTTTAAATACTTACACAGGTCACAACAAACCACAAGTCTCTTTCAGTCTTCGGATGCATTAAAGTTGAATCTACAGGAATATAGGTAAACTATATGCATCTAAATCCTATATGTGAAAATGCTTATATTCTTAGCTGTGCAGAAGACCTTATTACAGATTCCTAAAGAAGTGGAGAGGGAGGTGCATATCTCTTCTCCCTGCTATCCAGTGATAAGACATGAGAGAATGGTTCAAAACTGAGTCAGGGGAGGTTTAGACTGAACATTAGGAAGCATTTCTTTACCAAGTGGGTGGTCAAACGCTGGAACAGGCTTCCTAGGCAGGTGGTCAATGCCCCAAGTCCCTTCCAATGAAAATGTTCTGTGGTGATCTGTTCAGCTCCTATTCTATTCTATTCTATTCTATTCTATTCTATTCTATTCTATTCTATTCTATTCTATTCTATTCTATTCTACTCTATTCTATTCTACTCTATTCTATGGATCTGTTGGAGATGTTCCTAATGACCCCGTATTTCTTTAAGTATTAAAAATATTATTATATTACTGTTATTTTTAATGTGTATTATTGACTGAGTCCCTCTAGTTTACTTAACTACATAAAAGTTAAAGACTCAAGATTCATCAAGGCAAGATTCTTTATACTTCCTGTCAGACAACTCATTCTTCCCTAGGAACATAAGATGCATTTTTAACTGGAGATATTTTTTTTCATGGGAACTCAGTGAATGAAAGCTGACCAAGAGAAATAAAAGTTTTCCCCCCAAAAAAAAACCCAAAACAAATCCCACAACAAATCAAAGAAACCAAACCCTAGGAAACAGCAGATAACAGTTAATCAAATCCTCAGTGAGATGGAGGAAAAGGTATTGAGCAAGTTAACTGTGAAGTTATCATGACAGATCTTTGTGCTATTTCAAGTCTACTTTCTGTACAACCACTGCTATTGAGTTGATCAATGGGAAAAGAGAAAACAGGCCAGAAGGGACTACTGCAGAACCTAATCTGATTGCCTCTGCACTTGGTATAAAATTTTACATTGGTACTCCTTGACACAGACCCTTGTGTACTGTTCACTGAACTGAAAGTAGGGTAAATCTGAGGACCTCGAAGTTTTAGGAAGGACTGAAATTAATAAAATGAGGCGAGTAATGAGAAGTTGTTTCTAGTCATAAAAGAAATAAAGGACTGAACTGTCTTCTAGTAGGAAAGAATAGAGAACAAACCCCTCTCCCAAGCCATCTGTAGGCAGTATAATGTGACATTATGAATTACATGTATAAGCCACTATGAAGTAATTGCCTGCTTTTACAGGAATTGGATTCACTGACCTTGGAGGTTCTTTTGAGTCTTATATTCTGTGTCTGTCTTTTTGATCACAACAGTGGGAAGGGTGCTCATGCCTTCGGCCCTTGTCTGAGACTGAGACTCAATTTATCTTCATTACACAATCATTGAACCCTATCATTTGAGGTTTTTTCACTTCTCTGTGCACTGATATTCATGTGTTCATCTCCTTGTTTTTAATTTGTGCTTTAGCAAAGGTTTTCTAATCAAATCTGTGTTTTTCACAAAAGGTTTTAATGTTTTTCAACTCAAAGTAGAATTTAAATTTAGTAATGTTTGGGTCAAGTTTCTGAACTCACATAGACCAAGTAGATTCAGAATTGGACAGAAGAGATTTCTTCGTTCCTATTTGAAGGCAAAGTGTTATGATAAAAAGTGGGTGCTTGGCAAACCTAGAAACTTTAATGTACAGCTATATGCATTTTAATCAAGTCTGAAACACACAACTGGTGCAATATTACTGAAGGGTTTCACAGAGCAACTTTGCTATGTCATGTTGGTAGCACAGTAGCAGCTAAGTAAATATAGATGCTTCACAGAGTATGCTGCTAGAGCATTGTATATCAAATTAATGGCCCTATTTATAACTTGCATTAAATTTTCCATTGTCTGGAGTTAAGACCTGAGGCTATTTATTTTTTTTTAAAGTTGATATGGGGGTGTTCCTTCTTTTCACCTTCCTCTCTCAGTCCCAAGATTAAGTACCAGATTTTGAACTGGAATAAATTGTTATTCCAGTTCGGAAGGCAATGAAGCAATTCCAATTTACACTAACTGAAGATTTGTCCAAACATAAAGAAGAATCTGATCCCTAAAGCGAAGGAGGTACATAGCTTCTCTGACTACAGGGATAGCTGGGAATGTGAGAACATTTTAGGATTTAGGCAGAGGCGGCTTATTTGTACAACTTCTGTAATTAGTGGTGAAATCTTATTTCCATATGTAAGAGAAAGCTATCCTTGTAGGATCATACATGAGTCACCAGATTATAAAAGAGAGCATGCTAGCAATTTTAAATGAGTTCCTATATTGACAGTAAAAGAAAAAAAAAACAATCCAACACATTATTCCTGAATTTTAAACTCAAGAAAAGTGTCAGTGCATGTGCATTCACCCTCTGTATGAACCTAAATAGCCATGCCTCCCAGCAACACAATTTAATAATTCATTATATCATACTATTACAGAAGTATTTTCTCCCATTGGCTAAGGTCTAGATAGAAATGATCAAGAATTCTTTATAAGTGATAAAAAAGCACAGAAAGAAAATAGTTCTGGACACTTACTTGACTTCATATAGTTTCTCCTTCCACAAAACAAATGTACCAAATAATCAAACTGGGTTTGTATGCCCTTAACGATGGCATGAAATCCAGGGTCATTTATCCACAGTCAAACAATGTGACCTTTACGTAAACTTGAAGTCCTGACAGTCACAATGACTGCAGATCAGCTTACAGCATCACTGTACCACAGTAGCAGATGTTTGCAATTGTACTTGTTCCACCACCTCTCTAATGATGTGCAATTGTCTTGAGGGAGAAGCAAAAAGCCAACTTAATTTAAGGATCGAAAAAGTATTTGTTTGAACAAATTAAGAGAAGATAGACAAAGCAGGCAGTATGAGATCTCTAAATAAGGAAAACCTCCAGGGATGAATTAGTTAGACTATATCTTTCATTAAGCTTACAAAAAAATAGAGCTGCCAAAAGTACATAATAATATGAATTAGTGTATCTATTCATGTTTTGGCTGTTTCATCTCAATCAATATTAACTTAATATTAAGTCAACATAAATCTAGCTGCTATTCTCAAATGTGTTTCATAGCCACTTCCCTGCAATGAAGGATGCTTTCATTTTATGCTTCACATAGCACAAAGGGATGCATTTGCATCATATCTTCCTCATTTCACCTCACCTCCCAACGTTGTTATCATTTTGATGACTTTTTATCCTGTTTCCAGTGATACACAGCCCATAATTGTGCTCACAGACCAGAGGTGAGGGAAAATATATCAAGTTAACAGCAATTTTGTTACTGATTTTAAGAAAGGAAAAGAAAGGGCGGGGGAATGGGGTGGGTGGGGAGGAAAAAGCATTCCTTCCTTAAATAATTCCACCAGCATTTTTTAATTTTAAGATTATAGAAAGCTTGTTTCATTCAAAAAAAAAAATCTGCTGTATGGTGCCATAAAATATGTCTTTATAGAGTTATATTCTGATATAATTTAAATTCAGTGCTTTTAGATTTGTATTTCACTTTTTCCCCTTGCTGTTAACTTTCCTCCAATAGTGTCTGTCAGCATCTTAGGGATGATCGAGAACCAGAGGCATAACTCTATGATTCCTTCTATTTTGATTTCTTACCAAGCTGTGACCTGATGTTCATTAGTGTCACTGTTAAAAAACAAAAAAGAAAAAAAAAACCCAACCCCCCCAACTTTTTAAACAAATATATTTATGATTCTGAAAATCTTAGAAGTGCTGAGCACTGCAGCAGGAAAAAAACCCCAACCAGCTCTGAAAGCAGGCAATCCATTTTTCCAAGCTTCCCAAGTCCAATAGCCCTCTCTGCTTCTTGTTCACTGGACAGCACAATCCCACAAGGCAGCAAACACTCTGAATTCCATACAGCAACATTTCCCCTATGTGAAATGAACACTTGTACATGAAGTTTTCCTGTACTCAGAAATATTTCCTCCTGAAATATTGTGGTGGAAATTTGCTGACAACTTTTTTTTGGGATGCTAGAAATCAAACCAATGTTTGAGAATAAATGGGTGTTGATAAGCTTTTTGAATCCAAAAACCGTCGAGAAACTCTCTGAGCTTATTTCCAAATGTGAAATGACCTTTTACCAAATGGTCTACATAACCCCTTCCCACCCGTTACTCCTACAAATACATATATTTAAAGTGTGCACACAGACAGACACAAACTCATACACAAATCTATAATATTTTAATTAACATTCTTCAAGTCTATTTTCTATTGCAATATTTACTTAAGATGGAAAAAGCTATGAAACAGAATTCTAGCTGGGCAATTCCAGACACTGAATTATCATCAAGCCACCACATGAAAGCTTAAAGGCTTACAAAGTGCATCTCCTCTGACTCATTTCTACATCTTCACAATAACTAAATCACTCCTTCTTTTATACTTAGCATCCTTCATACAGGAGAGCAACAAATTAGATTTAATGTGCCTCAGAAAATAATGTCAATAGTATAGCCTTCTGAAAGAGCAAAAGCTCTGACTTGAATTGTCACAGTTATCCTAGATAGTAAACTTCACTGCTTGCTATAGAGAAAGGCAAAAAGGCTATAATGTCATTAATAGTCTAGCTGGGAAGAGAGAAAAGGGTAAGACAGGACTTTTTCCTTACTGCAAATCTGGAAATGGGTCCTACTCTGACATGATATTATAAGCATAATATAATTATAAGCATAATATAATTATAACATAAGGAGCAAATCACACTGGTTAGTCCAGTTGAGCTTTTTCAGTGCTAGAAGTACACAGAAATATCTTGCCCGTAGACTGACTGGGATTCTTGAAACACCTATGGTGTGCGTGACTCAGGGAAAATATTTCTTGCCCTTCTTCCACTCATTCACAAAAAACAGCCTTCTCCAAGAATAAAAAGTCATCAAGGACATCACTTCCTTCTTTCAGTGGCAAACAGACTCCTTCTTCCAGTAACACGTAATTCAATGCACTGATAAAGCCAATCCAATGCATTTGAATTTATACCTATGCCAGGCTTAGACAGATCATTTGTAAAGCAAGCCTATGGCTGTAAAAAAGGACATTGCATTCTCATTTGTCTTTCAACTGTTTGAACGCTTGAGTGTTGCACTGAGTTCATGAATAGTCGGGCATTTCCATACAATGTATTATGTGCATTAAGGTACCAACCCAGTGCAATGCATAATGATTACTTTGACTTTGAGCACGTGAGTTGACTCTTTGAAGACATGTTCAGCAGGACCATTTAGAGAATAAGAACTTTCCTGAAGTTTACACCGCTAATTTCCATCGAACTACCCAAGACAGCTATGTGAAAATGCAACAATAAGCAGAGGAGGTCCCAAAGCTGCATGGAATGCTGTTGTTCTTAAGGGGTATTTTACCTTTTTTCAAATTTAAAGAGCAACAAATCACTCAAAGTCCATATGCTTATCATCCTGATCTAATCTCAGCACTTTAGACTTGTGGATGCTGATATGACACACAAAAAAAACCCCAAAAATCGAACACATTTCCTCTTTTGGCTCAAGGTGCTCATCAGCCATCTGGAACTGCTTCCCTAGTCTCATCCATTATGTAAATGAGATGTAGGATTCGTTATGTTTCATCTACTGATACTAATACATTAACGTGGATGTTACAGCTTGAGCCCCTGAGAAGGAATTGGCTTCACATCACTCACTGGCTTGAGATCACATCCCATTACTTTTAATGGCCCTGTGGCATTTAAGGTCACTTGATTTTTAATACAGCCGATTTCTGTGATGTCAGTAAAATAATAGCTACCCCTCCTCATTTCCTTATCTTTCTTTTTCTCTTCCCAGGATATTATAGTATTTCAGACCATTACATATCTCATTTGTTCTATGAAACTAATTTCTTCATCTACCTTCATGCCTTTTTACTGTTTGGGAATAAAATAGCTGACAAGTTCTTTCTCTATCCTAAATAAAGCAGGGAGAAAGAAAGATTTAAAATATCAGGGAAAATTGCTAACAGAATTAGTGAGGAGATTTAGAGAGAAGCTGAAAAACAGTTGTGTTCAATATTTCGTTTTTTTCTTCCATTTTTGATAGGTTAAATAAAACAACTTTGGTCTGGTAATTTCATAGTGGTGAGAACAGTGCTTAGTCACTCCAGTGAGTAAGTTGAAACATATGTAAATAAGCATTATGGCTCTGTCCTTGAAAAGCTTATTTTGAAAGTGCTGCAAGCTTGGCTCAGGACTATGATGTACCATGTCAGTTTGAGCCCTGCCAGATTAGGACAGCAGACTTTGATGGAAACAGTAGGCATATTCCAATCCTGTACCGTTTAACTTTTAAATGAAGACTTGTTACATGTCAGGGTTTTAACATGCTTACTCACTATTTCAAATCACCTAAAATGTAAAGGAGGAAAGTAAAGTGTAAAGTGCAATTAAAAGCTGCCATTTAGCATGGATAATTTAAATATGATTTTCCTGTATTAAAAAACCACTTGCCAACTTTGGAGTGGAAAAGAACTTTAAATGCAATTTAAGGTTTCAGAGAGCTTTATGCAGAGAACCACCTGAGTAGAAAATACAACCAAATTGGTTTTCTAAGTTATAGAAATGCATTGCAATCAGTCAAGAAAAGTAAAACATGCAGATACCAATAAAACATGTATGATACCAATAAATAATTTCAAGACTTTGGATATTTTTCTTAGTCAAGTAACCCTTGGTTTCTTGAGCAACCCAGGGTCTTGGGCAGTGCTACTTAAATGAGAAGAGACAAGGTGGGATTCCAGCAATTCTTCCTTTGAGGATGGTAGTCTTGGGAGAACATCTCAGTTTATCATTTTTAACATTCTATGAGGCTGCAGCATAAAATGCATGTAATAAAATATCCCATACTAATTTTCAAAGTGAAGGAATTAGCAGAATCTAAATTTGTCCATCCTCAGGTTGTTTTTCATCAGATCATAAATTAATAGATTTATGTGCAATTTGGGATTAGGACATATATAATCCTATTCTTTTCTTCTTTGGGCTGTTCTTCCATTTTCTTGTTATGTATCTGTATTTACCATCTTGAAACAAAGGATAATGTTTTACCTCAAAGTAAAATGGAGGCAAAAAATATAATTTTACATTCTATATTTTGTCATAAACAATAATAAAAGACATTCAGTTGCATTTTCAATTTAAACCCAAAATGAGAATGATAAATGGAAAAAGTTTTTGCAAGAAAAGATCTTCTTTTGCATCCTAGAAGAACAAATTCTCTTCACTGATATCAGTAACTGTAAACAAACTACACAATGAGATTATTCTCTAGGACTAGGTCTCGTATGCCCTGTAGTTGATTCAAGGATGGATTAGATGCTGACATTTCTCACGTATTCAGCACATGAATATTGCTTTACAGAAACCTAGGAGAAAGAGATGTTAGCAAACTGTATTTATCCTTGTTTGGTAAAGAGAGGTTTTCTTGAATTTTAGCTCTGCTACTCTTTATCTGCTTTTTCACATTATTGCTACACGTTGTTATTTTCATGCTTTCTGAATTCAGTCGCAGGGGTGGCATTTAGCTTCATGGCTAAACTATCAAATTCAGTATTGTTCTTTACTCAGCATATCCTATTTAGAGTTTGTTTGTGTGGCAGTATATGATATGCACTTGCTACCTGCAGCAATATCTAATTACGAACACAGTTTTCCTCCCACAGTGTGCTGGAGACTTTTGAACCAATTATGCTTTAACACTGACATCAAATGCACTGGCAAAATTTAAAGCAGAGTTGGTTTCAGAGTTTTGCAAAGGAAAAATACTGCCTGTTTTATTGCTGCTGTTTACTATGTTGTTTTTCGCTGATGTTAAATGTCAGGTATGAAAAGTCACCTGTACCAATTAACAGTTTAATTGGAATTGCAAAGATATCTCCGAGTTGTGCTCTTGTTTCAGTCAGCTGCAAAAGTCTGCTGCAGATCCAAATTAAATAAGAAATGAAGTAAAAGCAAGCTATTTTAAATACATTCTTAAAAGCTGTCATACTGAAGTTAAAATATACTGATTAAATCTTGACTGGAACATTACCAAAAGATTATCAAATATCATGGCACAGCTGGAAAGAAACAGGCTAGTAACACATTGGTTTCAAAACAGGCTAATTTGATCAGAACTACACTAACAGCTTTGAATTTCTGCAGCAAGTGCAGTTTTCAAAGTCAGATTAATCTCACTGAATTCAAGCTTGTGTTGTACTTGTTCACCAAGAGAAACATTCATTAATTAAGATTCAGCTTATGGGTTAGGTGTAAAATCCAAATATTTGAGAGTTGGGCCATTATTTCAGTTTTGCAAAAGGAATTAGCTTGCAGTTCTGCAAAGTACTGAGCAATAGATTGTACCTGTGCCAATAACTGGTGAAGACAGAAAGTAAAAGCATCATTTTGTATACCTCAGTTATGTACCCCCAGTTTTCCATCTGCTCACAGTGCAGCATGCTCTGTATTGGTTTGTATTAGAAGTAGACGCTCAAGTATCAGCACCCTACGAATCTCAAGCTTTCCCCATGCCAAAATATGGGTTTGCCTCCAAGAAGAGTGGATATCAGATTAGTCCAGACTTTAGAGTGGGCTGTGAGTTATGCTTGAAAGCTCTGTAGGTATAGCCAGAAGAAGGCTTCTTTAATTCCTTAGGTAAGTGAATTAGTATCATGTATATTTATATATAAAAATATATAGATATAATATATATAATAAATATATATTTATATTCATATATTTATATATGAATAGACTAACTTGTATATTCGTATATAAAATATATAAACGCTATTTTCTATATTATATATTCATATAAATATATATATTTAGTATTTATATATTGTTATTTGTTCTGTCAGGTTATAAACAGTATCTTGTAACAAACTGTAGTGGGAGGCATCCCACTACTTCTGACATCATAGTATGATTTTAATGGTCTGTGCTAACAAATTTAAGTGAAGCTGGACGATTTTTCAACTCCAGTTAGGAAGGATTAAGGAAACATAATTTTATAGCAGAAAAATGAGAAAAAACTTGGCAATTTTAAAAGAGGTTTTAAATTGTATAAAATTTAAATCTGGCTTTTGTTTCTAAATGTATAAAGATGGCATGACTGTTCAATTAAAAATAACATGTAAGTATGAGTATGAAGAGCTCTGAAGAATTGTTCTGAGTTGCTGGTTCTGTCTAAAGACAGACAAGATAAAGAAAATGTTTGTGAGGGAAGCGAATCCTAAAGCAGGTCCTAACCTCTGCTTGCAAGCTAGGAAGATCAGTTTCCAGTGAAACAAGGCTGCCTGCCTAAAGAGCAACTTAGGGGAAAAATTTTAAAGACTGCAGAGAAATATGCACCGGATTGAAGAAACCTCCTTGAAGTCAATCTGAATCCTTCCTAGATGGATGGGACAAGGCAGAGCCTACATGTTCACACCTGTCAGTCTGTTCAGAACAGTGCTGTACCCAAACCATGGTAAACACATCGCTATTCCATAAAAAAAGGTCTCTACTCCCTGAGAAAATGGGTCTCTCTTTTCTGTTTGGCCCTTATCTTGCTTTTCTAAATACAGATTCCTAATGAGGCTGACAGTCGTTGTAATTGGTGCTCTCGCTACTAATAACAGACCCTAAATCTATCTGTCTTCTTCAACTAATCAAATTTTAAAGACATTACTGGTAAAATAACTCCTGGCACGTGGAGCAGAACTTCTCTGGAGGGAATCACAGAATCGTAGGGGTTGGAAGGGACCTTGAGAGATCATCGGGTCCAACTCAAAGGGAAGGACAAGGCTGGCTTCTCTTTCCAGTCAGAACAGACTTTCAGTCATTTGTCCAAGAATCATCTGGGAATTGGAAGTCTTTTATTACAAAAACACAGGTGTTGGGGCTGGAAATTAATTTTGTGGCTTGCTTTGTCACCCTCTGAAATGGAATTAAACCACTGCCCTGAAGACTGCTTTCTGTAAAGACCAGTCTCTTTTCTTGTTTGCTGGTTTTTTTCTTCCCTAACCAACATCCAGGCACTCTGAAAATGAAACATCCCCACTCTGCTTCAGTAATACCGAACTCCAATGGTTTTCCTGCATTCACAGAGTGGGAGCAGGTGAGGATCTGTGTGTGTGTTGAAATCTCTGGCAGGCATGCCCCCAGTTCCTCTTATTGCTACCTTTTGTTCAAACAACACCATGTATACAATAGAAAGGCAATTTCAAGTGTCTGCATTCTGTTAATCAACATCAGTACCCATCACAGCAGCTTAAGCAAATTGTTTTTTAGGTACATGACTCATTGCTGCAGGTGAGCAGCGCCTGAGAATGTGCTGGCAGAACTGCCCCTAGACAGGGAGCTGCAGAGAACGCCCATACTTTGAAAACACCTCGTTCTCTTTCTTTGCAAATGCTACTAAATTGAAGATTATTAGCTGCATAAAATCCAGACAGGGAATTTCAAGCTGCTGACATTGTGGCATTGAGTGTACAGAGCTCAGCAGCAAGATGCCAGCAGCAATCTGAAACAACCTTCACTAGGACCGCTCCCCCCCTTCCTCCCCCAGCAATACCTACAGATTCAGAGCATCACTGGATGCACAGCTTCCCAAGGTTATTGAATAACTATCCTATTTCTGCTAATTTTAGATGCTCCTAGTTCTCTTATAATTACTCACCATGGAGTTTCTATAGAGGTTATTGGGTTGAAAGTGATTGCTGTGATTTGTTTTAAGGAGGAAGGAAAACACAGATACACACACACACTCACACACATGTAATGCAGAGGAAATTCTACCACTTCTACCACTCACTAGCACTAGCCACAGTTACCTCTGGCATGTTCTGTGTACATTCAGGGTCTTTTATGCTCTGCATCCTCTGAGTGATTATTGTGCTGGGAGAGGCTGAGACCTGAACATCTGCAACTCCCCTAAAGCCAGTTAAGTCAGTTCACTCTGCATAATCTGCAGTGGCCACCTAACTTGAACACAACAGATACTCCTGAGTCTAGTGAGGAGAACACTAAATCTTCCCTTCAGCAGACAGCATGACACTGCTTCCTGCTGTGGGTGAGCAAGCCTGATATCTCTATGCTGTAAACTGCAAGTGCCTGGAGAGATCAGAGGTCCTCCTTAATCAATGGTGATCTTTCTCATTTGTTTGGTTTTAAATAAAAGTTTCACAACTTTGGTGGTTCAACAATGGTGTGGTCAGCAAGCTGGCATGACATCAGATTGATGCTTTCTGTTTTAGACTTCCCCCTAAAGGTCAAAGGAATGAGGTGTGAGTAGATAAACAGGCTCATCAATAATAATATCTTTTATTTTCCAGGCTGATGAGCCGTAGGTCAGATTGTTAACACACTGTGATGTGTGGATGCAGGCAGGTTTTAATAACCATAAAGACAGCTGTATCTGCAACATGGGAAGCTTAAATTTTAGTTTAAATATTTTGAGGATGAATACTGAATTGACAGATTCCACTGTGCTTCTACAGTAATAAGCACTGAAAGCCATAACTGGAAAATCACAGACTGGATTTGGGTCCCAACTGGTCTATTCTTATACTGCTGAAGAAAAGCAGAGCTCAGCTCTGGCGCTCTGCAGAAAACTGACAAATAAAAGTGCTGGTTGTCAGGGGGAACAAGTGCAGTGCTGCAATAATGAGTGCTCTGGACAGGCTCAGGGATGTGTGCTTGCTTTGAATGCTCAGATCCATGCAAACACATTGGCATCCATCTGCAGCCGCCCTTGCCTTCCCCAGTGACGTCATTGCTTGCATGCTAATGCAGAGATCCTCTGCAGAGTTTGGCTAAGTAGCACGGAGATTTTTGTGAAAATGGGTTCAATTGCTCTCTTCTTCTGGTCCTTCAAAAGTCTCAGAGAAAACCAAATAGTAGGATTTCTGGCTGAACAGCAGGAAACACATGAGCTCCTTTTCCCGACCAGGTAAGGCTCAGTGTTACAACATTTTCTCTTTGCAAAGGTCTGTGTCATGTGAGTAACCATGAAGTTATGCAAACACAAAGGATGCATAGCACTGCAACGGGGCAATTAATTTTCTAAAACAACCACGAAGTACCACACATTTTCCCAGTAGATGACTCAAGCTTCTTTTCCTATAGCATTCCATTATTGAAAAGAAGGTTTCTTCCCTAAACCACAAAAATTAATCAGTTAACACAGAGTACAAAATTCTCAGCTCATGTTTGCTAAACTAAACAAATATATTTATAATTCTCTAATGGAAAGCCACTTAAAACCACTTTCAGCCACTTACATATTTCTGTAATTTAAGGTACAAATCTCTCATTGCCTAAACCTCCATTTTTACTTCAGAGGCTGCTAGTCTGCATTCAGTTCCAGCACGCTCAGCTATTGTTTCCCCTATCGCATTGTTATCAGATGTTCTGCAGGTTGACAGTTATTACCCTGTGCCAAAAGAAAATGAAGTCAGCACAGTTACATCTGCTTTTTCCTTGGCCAGCATGCATGATATCATCCTAATCAGTGTATTATTCAATGGTCTTTCACCTCGTTTCCAGGCTTCATTTAAGATACATTTTGAAAACACAAAATCAGTGTGTGTGACATTCTCTTCTTTATCTGTTCCAAAATAGTTTTAAAAGTTACATATTGCTGAGGCTACTTGTGATTCATTAAACTAATGTTCTGCTCCTTGCAAATGACCTGTGTCCTACGATAGAGAAAGTAGAAAGAAGCTAGAATTGAAAATGTGGGGTTTTGGTTTTTTTTTAAAGCGACACTGGAAAGATAAAATTAGTGTATGAAACATGAGGAAAATTTATTGCTCATATGCAATAGTGATTTAGTATTCAAAAACATTTTTGCTTTGTATTTCATCATCTTAAACTCTCTAGATTTTCTCATCTTTAATTTCAGGAATTTTTTCCTGTTTAGGTGATTATTTTTTCTCTCTGATATGACATTGCAGTGTTCTGCCATGCCAATATATTTCTGCAGTTGCTCTACACAAAGGTTTAAGAAGTTCATGGATCTTTATACACACACAACTATTTTTTAAACTTTTAAATACATTTTTATACCAGAAATGTTATCATTTTAGCTTTATATTTAATTTTATATTTTGTATTAATATACCATATATATATATGCACACACACACACATATGTTGTGATTTTGGAAAAGACTATTTTCAGATTCTCAGCTATTCTCACTGTATGTGTGATTAGAAAAATCTGTTGGGTTTTTTGTTGTTGTTGTTTTAGGTTTGTTTGTTTGTTGTTATTTTTCCCCTAAATGAAATTCTACATTATGTACTGTCTGAAAGCTAAGAGGTATTATGAAAACATCAAATTATTTGAATCCCAAAATAGAATTATTTATCGCCCGTAATGACTGTTGAAAGATTATTTTTTCAAAAAGACTGAGTTTTCTCAAACAAAAAAACAAAAATAAAAGGAAAAAATAAAAAAGAAATGTTTTCATTAAAACAAGACTTTTTAAAAAAGAAATTGTAATTGTTTTGGCTGCAAATGAGTTAAGTTTCTTTCTAGAAGCTGGTTTAGTGCTGGGTTTTAGCAGGAGATTAATGTTGATAATACACTGATGCTGTTAGCTGTTTCTAAGTAGTTTTAGTGACTACATGAAGTCAAGGACTTTTCAGTTTTCCACACCCACAAGAAACTGTGAGAGATCAGCCATGACAGCTGACTCACACTGGCCAAAGGGATATTCCCTATCACATAGCCTCATCCTCCTTATGCAACTGGGGAAGCTAGCTGGGAGGTGTAGTCACTGCTCTGGAACAGACTGGGCATTGGGTTTTATTCATTTCTGCATATGATGAGCAACTGCATTTGTTCACTTCTTGTTTTATATTTATTACTTCTTGTTGTTGATGCTATTTCTACTGTCTTCCTTTGTTATTCTATTAAAGTGTCTTTTTATCTTAGCCAACGAGATTTTTCCTCCATTTTCCTCCCCATCCCCTTTGGGGTGTACGGTTGGATGAGCAGCTGAGTGGTGCTCCATTGCCACTGGGGATTAAATCATGACAAAACCAAAAAATTAATGGAATTGACAAACGTATAAAGAAGAATACATGACAACTCACTGAAATTCTGATGTATCTTCTGTACAAATTAATATAAGGTTGAAATATCTGTGAATATTCTTCTCTTACAGAGAAAAAAGCTGATTTGTTTCATTCAAAAGACTAAGATTTTGGAAAATCTTTGAATGAAAACAGTGAAAAGAAGCAAGCTGAAGAGAGAAATTAGAAATTTTAACCTACAGTTCATAGAATCATAGAATGGTCTGGGTTGGAAGGGACACCAAGGATCATAGAGCTCCAACCCCCTGCCACAGGCAGGGCCACCAACCTCAGGCCTGGAGCTACACAAGGTTGCCCAGGGCCCCATCCAACCTGGCCTTGAACACTTCCAGGGATGGGGCATCCACCCCCTCTCTGGGCAGCCTGTTCCAGCCCCTCACCACTCTCTCTGTAAAAACTTCCCCCTAAGATCTAATCTAACCCTTCCTTCCTTTAGTTTTAATCCATCCCCCTTGTCCTGCCATTGTCTACCCTTTGAAAAAGTTCAAAGCAGGTCCACTTCAAAATCCTTATTAGTGGTTATTTAAAAATAAACTTTAAATATTAAACAAACATTTTAGATTCATGAGGTTACTTCAGTTTATGGACCGAGTTTGATAGCTTAATTTTTCTTTAATATTTTTGTTTATATCTTCCATGGCTTCAATGTGTAATTCAATATGAAAGGGTGTGGATAGAATTTAAAAATGAGCAATACACTGCCCAATCCGCTCCAAGTTCCAAGATATGACTGCTGTATTTGGGGGAAAGAAGGGGTAAAGGACAATGTCTCTGTGACAGTTTTTTTTATTATTATTATTATTATTAGTTAAACTCTTCAGCCATGCAAATAAAATATTCTAAAAGGAATTGGTGTAAATGACATTTCCATATACTTTTCATGTACACTTGTCATAAAATCAGTGCCTGCTATCCCTTTTCCTCTTTACCCCCTCAATCCAAATTAAAACTTCACAAATTTCTGAGCCTATTTTGTATCATGGCAGATAGTAGTTATAAATAGTGAAAGACAAAGTAAAACACTTTGGAGGAACTAATTTCCTTGAACTTCAGACAAGCTTCCTAACTCTTAAAAAGCTGAAGTAGTCATTCAAGCACCTTTGATAGAAAATAAAAATGAGCCTATTCAAAGGCAATTACCCATTTTCAAAGTTAGGTATGCAATGCTGTAGTTTCACAATCAGTTTAAACCAGATTAAGCTGGGCAAAGCTGCAGAAAGAAGTGGTCCCATCGTTCTTCTGCAGTTCTATTTCTCCCTTGTGTCAGCACAAGCATTTACCTCCCAGTTAAAACTAAACAGTTGGGGGTTTTGCCGTGTTAGTTTTAAGCAAGATCATTCCTCTGACCTGTTTTTGCTCTGCAGCTGTACAAAACTTCCCCAGGAGGGGGAAGATGGCAGGGAGGTGAAAGGGGAGTGATAGGAACAGTTTTCTTGGCAGCCGTGCCAGATGCTGCCCCTGCGAATCATTTGTGGAAGTACAGCACAAGATGCAATACGTTGCCTGCCTCTGTTGATTGCAGATGGGACCTCCCTGACTGACCTAGGCTATAGAGTAGAAACCACCCTAAAGATGCCTGTGTAGAGTAGCTGAAAACACTTGCTTGAAAATATTACATTTTTTGGGTATAAAAATAGATTTCTTAATGTAAAGGAGAGGAATTTCTTCCAAAACACTGCCAAACATGCTGTATGCACAAACCTAAAGAGGGGAGTTATTTTAGTAGACATCCCCAGAACAAAAAGTATTAATTTTCAGAATACTAAATGGATACATATTGTACTTATATTTTAATTTTTATTATGCACAAGGGGACTAAATACACAGTCTAAGTCATATAGAAATATGGGAGAACTAGACTCACAATATATCTTGTCTATGGTTTCTAACAAAGGCTTAAACCCTTTGGAATACATGTGGATTGATAAAAAAAAATTAAAAAGGAAAGAAGTAATAAACTGTAATGGAAACCATGTTACTGTTCTGTTGCCAGAAGGGATTATAATATTCTGAGTACTACATACCTCTCAGAATGAAAAGTGGGCACAAAAAAGGGAGAAGAAGCAACGTGGGGGAAGGGAGGAAAACAAACTTACATTTGTTTTTGTATCTTACAGTGTTAATGACTCAAAGGGGCTCATTTGGTATGGTGAATATATCTTTTATCTTTTAGCCCACTGAAGCATGAAAAACCAGAATACTGGTAGATTATATCTAGAAGATGAAGGGATCGAGGGGAATCCCTTAGCAGATTAAAAACCTCTACTTAGTTTGGAAACAGGACATTTAGATGTATTTTCCAGAGATAGAGGATGGTGTTTAGGAGACTGATTTGCTTCTCTGCCCTCTAAAAGCTTTGCAATACATTTCCTCTGCCCATGACAAATGCTCATTAGTACAGTACAGCTGATCCAGTTCCAGGGACTGAATTCCTCCAGCATGTAAGGGACTGATGACCAAGTTATGCAGGAGTCTCTTGCATCAGCAGTCTTTTGTGTTGCTGCATTTTATTAAGATTTGTACTGGGTAATTTACCTACAATTAAGGACTATATCTGCTATGAGAGAGACAGGTCCCACGGATGGAATTACAGCTTCCATGAAAAGTTGCCTTCAACATGTCAGAACATTAATGAAATTCAAAGTCTACCACACATGTAAAAATCAAAACTTTCTGAGGCTGACCTTCCCTCATGTCTTAAATAAGATTTGTCTGGAGAGGGTTGGTAAAGCCAAGCAATGAGTTTGGCTAGCAGAAAGGTACTGAAAGATGTAACAACACAGATATCGCTGTTCTGGTTTAGATTAAAACTTAGGTTTTAGATTATCTTAAGTCATGATCATCAGGCAGTTGTCAGATATGAGGTCAGTTGAACTATCTCAAAATGTCTGACTTCAGTTGTCTTTTTAGTCCATTTGTTCTCTGCTATAATAGGTCTGTTCCTGGTAGAAGGTATGAACATTACCTCTAAAGCACTCCCCTCCTAACCAATATCAGCAGCTAGGTCTAGTCAAGAATTAAGTTTTTCAGAGAAATGTTTTCTTTACAACATGTTTAGAAACTGATTCTCAGGGAATAATAACCCTGGATCAGCTTGATCAGCTTTTGGTCTTGTAGCTATGACGAGGGGAAACCAAAATCCCAAATTTGAACCAGATCCTTCTAACTTCACCTCCCAATGGTGTATTCAGATTTTACTAATTGCGATTATTAAGATCTGCTTGATTTAAGCTGGTTTTAAATCTGACTTGGTTTAGAACGTTGGGACTTCTGCATTAGAAAGAACCACCACCTGCATGTGCTTTCATTGCATTTCTGATAGTATTTAAGCAAAGACTTCTCAAAGTAACTTTAATTAATTAATTAATCCAGAAATAGCTATTGTCTGAATCGGAACATCATGCTACTGCATTCCATTGGATTGTCTCATATATATCTTAAGACTAAAGTTCACTTGCTTTTGTCTCAAACAACTTCTAAGTACACAACTCGGAAGTAGTCATTCTACACAGACTCTCCTTATAATTTCCTTACAGTCTACTTACATAACCTATAGTCTATATGTGCATTCCATTCTCTTTTAGGTAAAACAAAACTAGTTTTCATCTAAGCCTTGTCACCCTCATTTTAAAATGCACAGAAATATATGGAATTTATCACAATTACAGACTGAATGTGGCTTACATGGTCATATCTAAACTCATCAGTTTCATAAACTTTGTAAGTTTGGGAATCTCAGGTTTTGCCTGTATTTTTTAAATTTTTTTATGCCATTCCTGGGCCTCTAACAATATGACTGAAAAAGATCACTTTTCCTACTTTCCATATCCCTCCCCACTCTGGACAATTTCCTTTAGGCAGGATAGATGGTAGCACTGTTTTTGATTGCAATTTGACATTATGCTCTCCACATTATTACCAGAACATAAAGGGTTCATTAGAACATAAAGCAGTGAAAAGTCATATTTGATGAGATGTGATTATTGTGATTATACAAATGAGAAATAATAGAGAAAGTTTGAGATATGCCCTTTTTAAAAAGAAGCTGGAAAAAATACTGGAAAAAGGGACAGTGTGCATGTAACCTCTGAAGTGTGATACTTTGGTTCAGTATCTTATGTGCAAGAAGAAGAAAACAACTATTATCGTGGTAAGATAAGTTATTATTCAGTGGGAAATGATATCAGCTGTTAAAAGTAATTTTTTTAATCTAAAATTTACTGAGCAACGGAAGCCTCAGGAAAAACCACAACAAAACAAACCTAAGAAAGCTTTTGTGTGGTCTTCATCATAAAAGTAAAACAAAATCTGGAGCAAATTATCCTTGCTATAAACAGTAGAATCTGAGGTTTGTCTGACATACTTTATGGAATTTTAATTAATACAGATTCTGGTGATTCTGTCAGACTAGAGGACTGAAGAAGAAAGTTAGGAGTAGGGAAATACATTGTGTACAGCTCTTTTATGTAATCTATGTTGAATGCTATATCTTTTCTTGATATGTCAAAATAAAATTATAAAATTAAGGTTTGGTTGCCTCTATTGAT
Source organism: Porphyrio hochstetteri (assembly GCA_020800305.1). NCBI lineage: Eukaryota > Metazoa > Chordata > Aves > Gruiformes > Rallidae > Porphyrio > Porphyrio hochstetteri. Next base: position 4,248,633 of record CM036908.1, read on the forward strand.
AGTTTCCCTTCTCACAGACATGCTTTGGTTTTCTGAATTTTTATTTAGAGTCCAACATATTTAACACACACAAAAAAAACCCCAACCAAAAAACAACAAAAAAGTGTTATCTAATCCTTATAGAAGAATTTTGATTGTTATTCTAAACTGATATTACACTATTTCTTTTACCCTATAGAAAGCTTTAAATTTATAGGGATTTTCATTGTTTGGAAGACGTTAAAATAGCCTCTGGTCAAAAATTCAGAAAGCCAGCTCCTACTGTCATTTATGTTAATGTGAATTGAGCTTGCAATGAAACAATTGAGAAAGGGGAAAAAAAAAAAAATCCCAAACCAAGCAATAAAATTAAACACCAGCGTAAAATTAAGTAACTAATGAGATAAAATACTGATCTATTTTTCTTATTTTCTTTCTAAACTGTTCAACCCTCTAATAGAAACAGAGCCTGCCGTTAAAATGTATTCATCCTGAAAAGCAGTAATATTTCCCTTTCAAAGGCAGGAAACTACGTGGTATTGTGTCTTCTCAGGTTTAAACAGTGAGGTTGAGGTTGAGGCTGCACCAGGATACAAACTGATGTCTTCTTAAATCATCCTTAGCAAAGTGTCAGCTTGGCAGAAAAGTTGGTTTGACACTGCATCAGTCAGGCCAGGTTGATTTCTGTTAACAGGGGATCTATCCTTATTTTACACCTCTTCAGGAAATGCATACACTTAATTCTTGAGAAGATATGAAATTCCAACAGTCCAACTGGGAATAAACCAGCAATATCGTTTATTTCTTGTCTTTCATTACAGTTAGTCTGCGGCTATTTGTGTTATAAAAACCTCATGTACCTTATGTGCTCTTTAGATAATTACCCAATGCCAAATTAATGCTGGTGGGAAATGATAGACAAAGTAACTTTTTTTCTGTCTTTTATATCTATGAGCCCTGGGGCAAAGAATTCAAGATCTATTATAGTGTATGCATTCTCTAAAGAAAAAGGGGATCCAGTATGGATGAAAATTAGTTAACTAGCTTGAATTAGTTATGTGTCTTGATTAAGTTAACCAGCCTGAATATTTGGCTGGTGCAAGAAAATGAAGGACAAAATTAAGTTGCAAAAAATGTAAAATAAAGTAGACATTGGTGTAGAAAAAAAAATCAGTATCCAGATCACAGGAATGGGGATGGGGGAGAAGGTCGTCACATCTTTAAGGCAGAAAAATAAAGAAGAAAAAATTATATATAAAAAGGGTGTGGGAATTTCCTAGTTGAAGTTTTGAAGGCAGAAATATAAAATATACAATGAATGGATACAGTCAGGGAAAATAAACAAAAGGCTTGAGTCAAGTGGAAATAGTACCCTGAAATTAGAGCCATGTGTGACAAAATGATGGAATAAATGTAAATTAAAAAAAACTGTGTTTGAAGATAGTGAGAAATTGGGTCTTATTGTTAAGAAGAAAACCACCAGAGTAACACAAAAGGACAAGCAAGGGTAAATATACAAATTAAAGGGGAAAAGTACTGCTTTGGGTCAGTTTATGTCAACACATGGTGTTAACTTGCAGTGGAATAGAGCAGCACACTTGCCATTATCATATACAACTGGTTTATTAGCATAGAAGAGTAAAATATTTAAAACCACACAGCCTGAATATAGACACAAAGAAAGCTGAAAGCCAGCAGGAATAGAATTAAGGACAAGAAAAAAACACATTTAGATCTTTTCAGTATCTGTTCCACTTCTTACTGCCAATTACAGGGAAAATACCTGGAAAAGAGGCGCTTCTTGAACTTCAGTGGCATGTGGCTTTTTACAAGTAGCATGTTTTCATCTTACTCCTACCTAGTAAGCAGTGCAGCTGAAGCACCAAAAAGATGGGTGAATGTGGTATTAGGTGAAGGGGAACAAAAATAAACAAATGTAATAATTATAAATAAGCATATAAGAAAGGACCTGAAAGAAATAAGCAAAAACTTGGAACTTTGAATAATGAAAACCATGGAACTTATCACAATTTTCCCATTGATTCTAGACATCATCAGTATTTAGTTCAGAAAAGTCTCCTATTCCCTAAGAGACCAAGTTAAAGAGGAAAAGCTTTTTATACAACTAAAGTAGGTAAAGGTAATGGAAAATGCCATGGTAGAATAGGAATGGACAAGTAAAAGATTTAGTGGCTTGATTAAACACAGATATGATAACTTAAACACAGAAGAAATAACAACAGGGAGTACTCAGTTCTTTTATAGCCAGAACATGAAAGTAGAGACAGTTAAAACTATGAGAGAGTTATATTATGCACATAAATGGCATTCAAATCCACAGGACAGGGAGCAGGAGATGCCGAAACAGGCAAAGGAGCACACTGAGAATTCAGATAGATATCTTGAAATGAACTATGCCAGAAACAATGAAAATATGTCAAGTCTGGTTTGTTTTCTTCTTCAACATGATGGCAAAATGAAAAGCTTATGTTTTCAGCAAGTGGAGAGAGCAATAAGGATTATTAAAATTATAATGGCTCTTAACAAATCTTTGCTGGAACTTCCACTTGTAATTATGCTCTGCTCCTGTTTTACAGGCAGTATGAGTACTATGTAAATGTGTGCTTGAAATTGGATAGTCAGAAGACAGGAGTGGCTTAGAAGACAAGATGACACTCACATTTGTGTAATTGCTTTATCTCTGCCACAGATACCTAGCATCTGGTTTTGGTAACACATGAAGTTATGTGGGAGCTTTCACTTGACTCATTAGTGGGCTTACCACAGTCAAGAAGTCAATGGACTACAGAGAGAAGTATGTTTTCCAGTGGTAGAAGAGAATCAGGCACATGAAAATGGAGCACACACTGCTAGGAAAATTAACACTCTCACCACTCTATCAAAGTAGCTGCAAAGTGTATCACTGGAGTAATGATGTATCAGTGTGTCAACAAGAACAATACACAGCAAAAGGTAGCACTCCTGTGTTTTCTGAGGCTCCCTAGATGAATTCAACCTTTGGGCTGTACTAGGACAACAGCAATGACAGTACAAGTTTTAACCTATCTCTGCACTTGAGCCCAGCACATATTTACTGTGCTAAGTGGTAGGAAGTACCTGCTGACATGCAACAGGCATTTTCTAATTCACAAGTGGAGAAACAAGGCTTGATATTAGTTTAATGCATATACTTTTATTTCACGCAGAAAGAACTTGCAGCACTACAGCTAATCTGTTCCTGGGTCTTCTGTTCAAGCCAAAGCTGAAGGCACATTTGCCAATAATACCACATGAGTGGCATTTACAAGCTTCCAGAGGGAAAAGTGGTAGCAGGGAAAAATCACAGTATTGCTTCTTGTCTACATCACGTTAAGTATCCTAATCAGGCTGGAGCAAATTTCAGTGCAGTATGTTCCATGTATCCTTGGCCTTTCACAACCACAGATAACGTAGACACTTGCTAATACTGTTAGGCCTGTACATATCTCTGGCTGAACTGGTCATGACTTGTCTCAAATCCTCTCTCTTTTGCCTTGAAACACAGATTTTTGGTCATGAAATTTTGTTATTTAAAATCACATGGCTTGAAATTGAACATTAATACCACAGGAACAAAGATATTAAAGGATAATTTTCAATACTTTCCTATTTATTGTTACAATATTAAGCTAATTGTATCACATTATGATACTCTTAGTTTACGTTTAATAAATTTTTTCCTTTAGGCAAATTTTGAAGATTAACTTGATTTTTTAGAGTGTAATTTAGCGATTACCAGCCATGCCACATTCAACCAATGTGAAAAGGCATTCTGTAGATTTTCTTCATCCAGAACCATAAAGAGGACAGAGAGAATAAGAACATTTGCCTGGCAAAGATGCCAGTGATGCACAGGGTGGAACTGAGTTGAGCTTGCTTTTGAGCAAGCGATATGCATGCCTTCACACTGGAAGCAGAAAGTTTTTAAGTTGGAGGTGCACTAAGGAACTAAAAAATGGATGTGTTAGATGTGAAATAAGAAGAAATTGCTCTGGATTACTTTTATGACCATAAAGACATTTCATCATTATGTAAGGCTATGTTTCCCCACCTAAGTACTGCAGACTTAGAGCTCTCATAATTCTGCAAAGAATGACATGAAACTGAGGTGCTTAACTTATACCACCTTGTGCCAAAAGCTTCTAAGATTAAGTTCTGTAAAGAACAATTCACACAGCTGTATTTTAACATTAACTGGAAAAAAAAGAGAGTACAGACATAGATATAGAAATAATAGCTCTAATAGAAACAGTGTGGGCTATATAGAGGACAAACACATGGCTTGAGAAACAGGCAGAGCTGCTGAACACGTTCATTCTAGGTAGCTGTTTCTAATTTTTTTCTGAAACATAGTTCTCTAATTAGTGCATCACTTTACAAAGTGTACAGTTCTACATAATCTTCCAGAACACTGCTTTTTGGGACATTTACTGTAGGTATAGAAAGCCATGTTTCATCATGGTATTTCTACAGAACCCCACCAGGTCTTTATAATCCATGACCTAACATGTGCCTGGAATTCATAGTGCATGTTTTGATGGATATTATAAAATTTATCAAAAATTGTGGGATCTAATCTCTTGTAGAAAATGTTAATGTTTCACAAGTCTACAGAAATAAAAAGCTAACAAACTCTTAAGGTGAGTTTTAATTTACATAAAATTTTACATTTCTCTATTCAGAGCTATCAGTATTTTAACACATTTTTTGATCTCACTTGGAAATTCTGAGCATACACAGCAATACTATGTGAAATTTTTTTAAACCTCAAAATAGTTTGTAGTGGAAATCTGATAACTGGAAAACTCTGTATTACAGGTTTATGAGGTGTGAAGATTTTTCATAACTATTTGTAGCTATTTACAGTCCCACTGACTTAAAATCACTTAAGACATTGCATTAAGCATCTAAGACCAGTTTTTTCAGCTGTCGAACCTCAACGACTTTTCAAAGCAGCAGTTTTGTGTGCCTAAATGAAAACTTTTTTCCTGAACTTTCTTCTTGAAAATCGATATATTTCTCTTTGCAGTTTCCTCCAAGAATGGCAAATGGTACACTTCCCCATTTTACAGATGAGGAAATGCAGCATAAAGATCAAATGCCTTGTCCACGATCAGACAGACAGTCTATGGCAAAACTATGAACTCTAAATCCCAGGATACCACTGTAGTCATTGGACCACTCTTCAATTTTTACAGAACTACCCTTTCTGTCAAATATCAGCTTTAAACTTGTTGACTTTTGAAATTACTTGTCTCTTGAAAATGACAAAGATGTGTGAAATGCTTTACAATATTGGGAAAATTGGATGTTATTCAATTTTCATCAAAGTGAAATGAAAGCCCTGAAATATGGAAATGACAGCATTTCCCTCTAGTGGCTTTCCCAATATTTCATAGTGTCAGTAAGACAAAATTTCTTCTTTTAGCTTTCCTCTTTTGGCCTCTCCTTTCCACACAGACTTTTTTCTCTTATTGAGTAACTCAGTTTTTAAATTTCTTCCATATAAGTCTTATTTCTTTCACTGTTACATTACACAAAAATATGAAGAGAAAGAATGAAGAAAAATTGTATCACTTCTTTTTTAACTCAAACACATTTGTGCTAATTCATTCCCATCCCATGTACAGCTTAGGTGGAAAAAAATAAAAGCAAAAAGAAAAAAGCAACATGCTGAGGAATAGAGCTATAGAAACAATTCTTTCTATTCCTCTTGTTTCTTCCTCTTTCAGTTCATTGTTAATCACTATACAAAGGCATTTGATCATTCTTAAAGCATCCTAGCATTCAAGGCAAAAAAATAATCGTTGTAAGTAATTAAAGAGATCAGCTTTCTTCAGGTACATGGTTTTAAAAACAAAGAAAGAGAAATTAACTACGTAATCCATATGTGTGGGCAATGTACACCTTCATCTTTTGCTTTATGAAATAATAAACCAGTGCAAATATAATTTTGCTTTTGTTTTGAAAATGCAGAGGTTTTCAATAAATTTCAGCATGTTGGTAATTCAAAAGACAGAAAAGGCTTTAGAAATAGATGGTACTGAAAGCCTGGTTTCTTGTTGATACTGTGGTTCTGGTTCGGTTTTTCTGTGTCTGAGCGAGTGCATGGGCTTTGCTGTTTGGGGGATTTTTTAGTTTTATTTAATAAGTCCAAAAGTATTCAAAATAGATTGCTTCATGATGAAATTAGTAAGCATCAACAGATACTTCCAGGAAATTTATCCACCTTTGTTACTGTAAAATCAACAGATTCGTAACTGAATAGACTATTTCCCTTCCCATGACTCTGTTTTCTTCTGCAGATCAACCACCCACCAATACTTCTTCCCTCTTATTTTCCAGTATAAAGAGGAGAGCTGGAGTGACTGAAAGCTGCCTCAATGGATTCTGCACCCCAGTCCATTGTAATGTAAATATTTCTTCTTCATGCTATTTATTCCATTTCGAGTGTGCTGTTAGAGATAAAGAGCTTTATTATGGCACTGAGCTTGGTTAGGTTTAGGGATCAGGCTGGACAGGGTTGACAGAAATATCAACGGCTTCAGAAATGTAAGATAAACAGTCAAACCTTTTTCTAGAAAGTCTACAAGCAATTATGGTTACTGTGTATAGTCTTTATTAATACCTTTTCTGCAGAGACCACACATATATTTGGCACATTGCAGAGCATGTAGGAGGCAGGGAGTTCAGCCTGTTTAGAACAGGCTGATAGGACAAGGGGAAAGGGCAAGAAGCTGTGCCAGGGGAGGGTCAGATTGGACATTAGAAACAAATTTGTTACTGAAAAAGTTGTCAGGGCCTGGAACAGGCTGCCCAGGGAGGGGCTGAGTCACCTTCCCTGGGTGTGTTCAAAAAAAGGGTAGATGAGGTACTTAGGGATATGGTTTAGCTGAGGATGGGATTGGTTGGACTTGATGATCTTCAAAGGTCTTTTCCAACCTTGTGATTCTGTGATTCTGTGAATACATGTAGCTTTCTACTTTGGCTTTTTAAAGTAGTGGAAGAAAGGAATCAGTGACAAAAACAAAGACAGGAAATGATTGGGCAGCAATCATCCACAGGAATCACCTGCCAGTGGCCATCCATATAAAAGTTTTGCTGACTGGTAGGATGAGAATCTGGTGGTATTTTAATGCTATTTCTTAACACGAGTATTCTCAGGAATATGAAAACAACTGCACTGATTGCATGTAGCATTCGAGATGACTGGAAAAAGTCAGATACAGGGGTCAGCTGAATAATTGCACAGAGAACAATCCCAACAGTTGACTGACTGGGATTTCAATAAGTTAAAACATTACATCTATAGGTCTCTGTACATTGCAATACAAACTGGTAACCAAGATCTGCTCAAGCCAGAGCTCATTGAAAAAGGCACACAGCAAATGACTACAATGAGCCATGCTCGTTAGCATTCAAAGTGACATAGACTGTTTATGGAAAGCAGTGTTTTAAAGACAAGGTAGCGTTCTGTGCTTTGTCATCTAGATAAAACACTAAGATGTTATGGATAACAGCCACTACATTATTTTAATGAGTGTCTCCAGAGTTTACATTTATTTTTTGCAAAAACAGCTCTAATTTTGATCAAGACAAAGCTATCATTCTAGATGGCCCAAAACATGTGAGGTTATAGAAGAGAAAAATGTGGAACCATCATTAATTCTGACATCTGATTGCCTTCCAATTTACTTCTTACTTTCTAGCCTTGAATCATTTATAATTTTGTTCTCATATGTAAAGGGAGAATGCATAATTCTTTTTGAGACTCTGTACTTTCAATTAGCCTTTGGTGATAGTTTCAAATTTAAAAGGTGTTTGTTCATTTTTAGAGAATTTGCTCCTGCTGCTTAAAGAAAAATGGAGAAAGACAGGATGCAATGAGGGTGCCTGCAGCTATTTCAACCTCCTGTTGTCTTGTTTGACAAGATCTTACCGGTGCAGACGGGAAATAGGCTATTGCAGAGATGGATATTAGTACAAGAACCAGAGAAGAAATACATCTCATACCGAGCCTGATCAAAGATCAAGAATATCGGTATGAAGCAAGAATAGCCTTAAAAAAAAAATCATGCTAGTCTGGTTCTTATGAAACACACAGAAAAAAAGAAAGACATCTCACACTGGGCCTGATGGAAGATAAAGAATGTATAAATAAAGCAAGACTTGCCTTTCAGAAGTTATGTGTACCAAGACAGTCTGGTCCTTACAAAACAAAAAAACCCTATTAAAATGGGGGGTCGTTTTAGATTTAAATTTAAATGAAAGATGTTAATGGAACAAGTCTAAAGAATCTTCAAGCTGCAGAAAGAACTGGCAAATTAAATTACAGGTAGAGTAAAGTTTCATGGTCCCTGCCACATGTCATTGGGAGGCTGGTGGTGCAATGCATACTTAAACAACACTCAGAAGCTATACAAGATGAAAATCACCGCTTGCATAACAATGGTCTACTCATGCTAAAGCTCCTTTGGGGGTAATGGGCAATTACTTAAATAAAAAAGTTGAAAGAATTTGTAAAAAAAGAAGTCACACTGTCAATATTTTAAAAAGTCATAAGTATTCTGAAGATTCCTAGGGGTAGGATGGCACTGACCCTTTGCTGTGATTTCTGCTAAACCCTATTAGAGAACACAGGCAATGCAAAGCATCAAAGCAGTTTCTGAAAAGAACTATCTTTTTTATTAACTCAGTCTCTTAGTAATTAAAATATATTTTCTGAAATTCTATTTTCTGGGTAATGTGGTTGAAATTTGTGAGTAATTTTAGACAGCCTTCTAATAGACAAATATTATTGCTCACACAGACAACTGTTATATACATTGGATCCTTTTAGTGATCCTCAGCACAGTACATATATGAGAAATTAATTCCTTCTTATATCTAGCCTTCTATAAAGAACTGGAGCTACTGAAGTCTTCTCAATGACCTATATTTTAGGCTAGTATAACAATCAGTTAACGTCAGTTGAACCTATGATTTCTTGTTCTGAGAGCTAAAGGACTGATTTCTGAATGAGATGCAGATAATCACAAACCTTTGTAAAACATGAGATTAAATATATATTTTCTATTCCTTTTAGGAGACCTTTCTTCATGGCATGAAATACACTTACTTCTATCTCATTTTATCAAGTTATTTTGGGTCAGGTCTTGTACTGCATCAGAAACTAGCATGGTGGAGAAGGGGGAGAGAAACAGACATGAAATAAAGTTTTCATAAGGAGTCTCCTTGAAGCATTTATGCGAGTGAATGAATGAAATATTTGCACACTTGTGACACATGAACATTTTGGAAGCAAGAAAACTTTTTATAAAGTAATTTGTTGCACTGCACTTTCTCATTCCAGAAAATCAGTTTTCTGAAGACCTTTATCTTGGTCTTCATTTCCTTCTACACTGATGTGGTAAAAATATTTTTTTTTCCATCAGATCTTAGAAAGAATACAAGAGATCTTAAAAATCTGAGTAGGTTCACAGAGAAAAAGAAAACCTGAAGGTCATTTTATACTAAAACTCTGGGTGTTCATGTCAGTGCAGAAAGCAGTTTGAAATGGGAGTTGAAATAGTTTTCAATGAACTCCTATCCTCCTTCCTTTTAAAGGTGGTGTTGTTACTATATTTGGTATCAAATACATTAATCACATCCTTTTTAATATATCAGTTGTTTGGTGAGAGACAGCAAGTTTTTTTTCAATGACCATGATTATACATGAAAGTTCACAGATTAAATTATTTTTTTAAACTCTCTCTTTCCTGTTTTCCTGTCATTTGCTTAATAAATGTTGCAGCAGTCCTTATGATCTGTAGTGTGTACTACTAACTTCTTTACCAAAGTGAACAGGTTTTTTTTCATGGAATTGTTTTTGAATGGAGAAGTTTAGGCCTATGTGAGAACTTCTGAACAAGATGGGCAGAATAATTATCTTGTTCTGGGCTCCCTGGGATAAAACAGACAGGGATCTCCTGGAGAGAGTCCAGAGGAGGCTACAGAGATGATTAAGGGCCTGGAGCATCTCCCCTGTGAGGAAAGGCTGAGTGAGCTGGGGCTGTTCAGCCTGGAGAAAAGAAGACTGAGGGGGGACCTGATTAATGTTTATAAATATCTTAAGTATGGGATGCAGGGGGAAATGGCCAGCCCCTTTTCAGTGTCTGTGGGGACAGGACAAGGGGCAATGGCTGCAAATTGGAGCACAGGAAGTTCCACACCAACATGGGGAAGAACTTTTCCCCAGTGAGGGTGAGGGAGCCCTGGGACAGGCTGCCCAGGGGGTGTGGAGTCTCCTTCTCTGGAGAGATTCCAGCCCCGTCTGGACGCCGACCTGTGCAATATGAGCTGGGGAGCTGCTTTGGCAGGGGGTTGGACCCCATGATCTTTCAAGGTGCCTTCCAACCCCTATGATTCTGTGATTCTTTAGGATTTACCAAAATTCTCTCCAACCATCTGCTTGCTCTGTGGCTGAGAGAAGCTGGGACGGGAAGAATGACAGGTATTTTCTATAACTGATATGAAGACCCTTTTCTCTAGTAAATTTGTGAGATGTGTAAATCTGAAATTATTAAACAACCCTTCATTTTGTTCTACAGACATTACTCCTTTCCATTCTTTAAATTTCTTTTATTTAAAATTAATGTCATTTTGAGAATTTCCCATGCAGAATGATAACTAGTAAAGCATTCAATATCAATATCAAAGCATTCAATATCAGAAACAGTCTGATAGGAAAGACTTTCCAAGATCTACTTCTGTCTTTTAAGAAAAGTGGTAGGATCTGTTTTCTGTCTGGAAGCAGCACACAAAGATACATGGATAGGTAAGCAATGCTGAGAGCTATGCTAAGCTGAATTGCCTTGCTTTTATCAGTGGTCATTTCAAATCAATGAAACAGGCATTTCAGGTTCCTAGTGTTGAATATGGAAAAATGCATTCACTTCTGGGAGATTTGTTGAATATTAAGATAAGAGAAAAACACAGTGCTAGAGGCAATGAAAATATAGTTACTATACAGCATGGGCTTTCTGCAAGTGAGGTCTGAAGATTGACTATCTGGCAGGAGAACTGCAGCTGTTGAGAAGACATGCTGTGGAAGTTTTCAGGAAGAGACTGAAGCTCCTGCACTTTGCCTGCAATCAGATAACCCAGGTTAAAGACTTTAAGAGAAGAAAAAAAGAATCAGTTCTGTGCTGCCAATAACAGGAATGACATTAGGCAACTGCCTGTCTGAAATGAAGTGGTAGGTTTAGATCTACCTACCTTAGAAAAAAATCTAAACAGAAACAAAGAAATGCAGATGTTCCTGCAAGAAGGTGGTTATGTTTATTCTTGTTTGTTTACAAATAGCGCTTCATATGCTCCTTTTCTTAATTTCATCACTGTATATTTACTGTGCTTCCCTATCTGTAAATTTTTATCATTTCAAAATACTTTAATTCACTGGTATTGTTTGTCTTAGAATTTGGCTGGAATCAACTCATTCAACTTCTGTTTTTCAAAAAGTGATGCAGTTCTAAAACAACCCTAGACTCTGCAATAGACTTGTCCTTTATTTTCCTGGTATCTAAGAAATAAGCATTTAGGCAAAACAAAAGCATTTGATAGGACTTAAAGAACTAATTAATTCCTTTGTAATTCCAAAGAAACAGGAGAGCAACAATAACAAGGGAATACAATGCAGCGACTAAGTGATGGGGGGCTGGGGGACAGTGGGAGGGAGGACATGGGCAAAAGCAATTGAGAAAAAAACTAGTGATTTTCTATTTAAGAATAAATTTATCCATGTCCAAACACACACAAAACCACAAAAGGTTTGAGGGAAAGAGGAAAGAAGTAGTGTTTAAAATTTTGGGTATTTCTAACAGACAAGGGAAAGAAATTTCATAAATTAAAAAAACTCTCTGTTTGCACCCAAATCAAGAAAAAACACCAACCCAACGAACCCCCCCAAAACAAAAAATAAAATCAAACCCTAGGAGATAAGAGCTTGTGCAACCCTTTGCTTTATTCACATGAACTATATTTAGCTGTTCCAAAATAAAGATTCTTTTTTTTTCTTTCTCCTGAATAGAAGTAAATATCAGTGTGGTGTGTGTTGGTTGAGCACAATGCAGCTGAGGAGTATATTAAGGGGCTTTATTGTCCTGCAGTTGGTTAAAAAAAAAAAACCCATAAAAATAGAAGGAGGTGCCATTCTTCATTAGGACCTTCAATTGCTCAGCAGTCAAAAAAGAGCGAGCTGGGTGCTTAGTCTTCACATCTGTATTTGCTGGGAGTTTCTGGTTCAGCATTCTCTGTGTAATGCCAGTGGCTGAAGAGCACTGTAAGCACAGCTGTGTGGGCAGCAAGCAGATCATAGACTCTGCGTGCGAACACGAGAGCCAAGTCGATTCCACTGTTAGCTCATTGGCTTTAAATCATTTTAGACTAGTACATTTTGAAATTACTCATTTAAATTGTGATAGATTGCATCAGTTTATAGCCAGGGAAGCGATGAAGGGGAAGCCTACATTCACCTCTCTATAATGCAGCCTCTCCCAATACTGTGCCTCAATGATAATAGGAATACTATCTCTTACGGCTTTTTTGATACTTAAAGACCATTAGAGCTCGACAGCATGCTATGCACTGGTAAACATTATTGTTTGACTGATGAGTCCACTTTTTTAAGAGAGTGACTGTAGTACTATGAAATCAGGTAATAAAGAGTTCAGGCACTACAGGTTTGCACTTAACTGCAGTTTATTATATTCTCGGAGTGATTCAATAGGGTTGAAAGGATACAGCATAATTCAAGTGCTTCCCTTTCACCACACAGTCACTGCTACAAACAGCCTCTTTTTGCAGAGGTAAAAAAAAAAAAAATGTGAGTTTGGAAAAATCCTTTGGAGGTCAGGTGGACAGACCTCTTTCTCAAAGCAATATTAACTTCAAATTTAGACCAGCTTGCTCAGGTTCTTCTCCAGCCCAATTCTGAGGATCTCCAAGAAGTTTCTATGGACTACCCTTTCCAGTGCTTAACCACTCTCATTGTGAAAATTTGATCTTACGTTCAACACAAGATGAAAAAGAATAATCAAATTAAACAGAAATACTCTATGAAGGTCAGAGAAACAATGGCAGGGTGGGCATAACCCCTGGATCTTACAAATCAACAAAGCTGGCTTCAGATGTCTAGGAAGTAGAAAACTTCTGCCTCCAGATACCTACGAGATTCAGCTACATGTAAGCTTCCATTATTACAACTGATAAGTTTCTTCTTGTCCTTTTAACTGTGCATCTCTTGTACTGTCATTTCCAGGAAAAGGTATATTCCTTTCCTTCTTCTCTACAATGTTTGCACAATGTTGCCTTCTTCTGCTTAAACAAACCTAGTACCCTTAGCTCCTAAATATCTTAATGATCCTTCACTTAATCAAGTGTCTCTAGTTTGACAGTATCTCTCTTGTACTTGGGGAAGGCCCTCTTGCATGCTGAATAGTGGCTGATAGGTATTTCCCTCAACTTACTAAAATACTGCAAACACAGGTCCATCTATTTTTAGCAAGACTGCACTGCTGGCTTTTCCTCAGCTTGCTGTTGACCAGGACTCCTCAGTCCTTTTCTGCAAAGCAGTTTCCTGCCTAACCATTCTGAAGGCTGTACTGGTGCCAGGAGCCATCCTCTCAGATATAGGGCTTTGTATTTAACTTTGTTGAAGTTCATGCTCAACAGAGGCCTAAGCAGAAATACCAGTGAAGAAGGCAATCAGCAAGACTCTTAGGACAGCAGGTCTCATTGTGAGATGACTGTTCCTAGATCCCATATCAAAATATCATTTACTTGTGGCTTCTCTTCCTGTGGCACGGGAGCTGATTCATCAGATAGGTGTGGCTCTCCCAGAAGCTTGCCTTTCCAGAACTTACTCTGTCACTCCTGTTGCCAGAGGCCTGTCATTTTTCCACATCTGCAGGTTGAGAAAGTCTTCCAGTGGCCAGTGCTTACCATCTTTCAGCTTCCACCACTGAGGAAATCTGCCTTTCTTGACTGCAGTTCCTGGTAGCCCCTATTCCTGTGAGCAGTGGAGCTTGGATTCCTCCTCTCTGTCCCCCACCCACAAGTCCTTGCCAAAAAACTTCTGATCTTCCATTCAATCCTGTTGTGCTATACAGTGTGCTCACCACATCTCTTACTTGGTAGCTCAGTGATTCCATCAGACCACAGACCTACCGCGGATGAGGCTGTCACTGCCACCAGCTACAGCCTAAGGGAAGAGCTGTGAAATCAAACTGCTACTGAGTAATTAAATAGTCACTGCTTAATTAAGTTCTCCTTCAAACAAAAAATGTAACCTTCAAACTCTTAAGTGGTTTTTGTGGGTTTTTTCCCAAGTATATTAAGATGTACCACATATAGGATGCTCTAGTAGTAGTATAAATGCACCATTAAACTAAGAGTAAAGAGATACTCTCTGTTTCTAAACATATACACAGAAAGTGAATATTTCCCTTCCACAGATGCAGGTTTCTGGGGATTGGGTTTTAGTGTCTCTGTGCAGTGTCTAGCCCTCTAGCACTTCTGTCTTAGATCTGAGCTTCAAGGTGTGACTGCTTTAAATGTGTTTCTGAATGCAGCTAATTGCCACTTCTTTAACACTGACACACAACATCATCATCATCATTTAAAAATATGGTGGAGAATAAGTAACAGAATCTGTGGATGATCACCAGCCAACTTATTTTAAGATGTAGTTGATGAGTCTTTGAGTATGTTTCCCATCAGGGTAAGTCTCTAAACGAAGATCTGCACGATGTCATTACTGGTAAAGGAAAAGGCAGCAGCTGCATTGAATTAAAAATTCATAATAGCTTTGATTGTAAACATTCTCTATTTTACTTGGTTGTATCTTTTGCCCCCAGGGCTCTTGACCAAATCTGAAATTGTTTGGAAAGACTGAATGCAAATGGTCCAGTCATTTTTACACATGATGAGGATTAAAAATATATAATTTTTTTTTGTTGCAAAAATATTATTCTATTATAAAAATATTTTCTTGAACAGCTATATAGCTGGAAAAGCTGTTAATAGAAAGTTGAGATTACATTTGGCATTTGAGCAGCCTATGTTGAGGAGACATGGCTGTCTATGTTCAATATTAATTACCCTGAATTTGGACTGAAAATTTGAGCTCTGCATGTGCACACATTCCTTACAAATAATTTATTCTACACTGATGTTGTTTTACCTAATTATTTATATATATTATGATTTATAACAAGGTATAACTTAGCTTGAAAAGTGGAAGTTACACAGAGAGGAAGCTGGGCTGAATAAAATACTAGTTGCTCGGGATATGGAGACCCTGAGAAATAAGAAAGTTTGGTGTATATAAACTACATTATATTCCATCCTCATGGTCACAAAAAGCTAAAAAAACACCAATCTTGGACAATAAGCTTCTGTTGATAATTTAGTTCTGTAAACAGAATGTAAAACTCAATATGCAATTCAATAAAGTACTCAACAGTCTGAAATTGTCCTTGTTAACAAGGTACGTGCTGTGTTTAAAGAAGTCTTACATGGCTCATCTTCCCTCCAAAGAGAGGACCCAGCTCAAGGTCCTTCCATCTTTTTATATGCCTTATTCCATCACTAAGTGAAATATCTTTGCCAACACCCACTCTCTCCAGTAAAATGAAGATGCTTCTCAAGAAAGAAGGCTACCACATTTTCAGCATGATTTTTAATATCTTTCTGTGTAAAATGTAATTAATTAATTAAAGTTCATTAATGCACTGTAAAAAGGCAGAAAGAAATAGAAGAGAAAATAAAAGAATTTTATGCCTTGTGTTATCAGTTTATATATTTCATACATTTTATATCTCCTTTCCACCATCATCCATCTTGAGTAGTGTGTCATCCCTGTCCCCGCCTTCTTGCTCTTTTCTTCAAGATGTCTTTCTTGAACAGAATGCACAATAAAGGTGCAAAAAAATTTACATTAACAGAACCCAGTAAATCCGATGCAGCAAGGCAATTCAAGGTCCAGAACTTGGAGATGAGTGTTTACTGTATGTACCCTTGCACAGTGTCGATGTAACACTCAGCAACACTTAAAAGAAATCATTTCTCATTCAAAATTCATTATATTGTAACTACAGATTTAGTAACATATTGGCAGTTTCTATTGATTAACCCAGGGATATTGTGGAAACTTGAAGCGTACTGAAAGTGCTTTTAAAAGGGGATACTGATTTTATCTGGGAAGAGTGGTACACAAGCCTGCTAAAACGAGGTGAGAGGTGTAATTCTTTTAGAGTAGTAAGAGCTGACTAGCTCCAAGTTTTGTATAGTGCATGCTCTTCTATGAAAATTGCTTGTATTTCAATGTCAAACATTTAACTCCCTCATAACAGGTTGGGATAAAAAAGATTGTCATTTACATTGATGGAGGAGAAAAAGGGACAGAGAAGAGAGACATGTGTTTGGTTGAACAACATGAACTTGAGGAGAGCCCCATAAACTCCAAAGAAAGAAAACTTGTGATTATAACACACTGACAAGCATATACTACTTATGATTCATCTTGAATTTGCCTGATACTAATTTCTGAATCTTCAAAATATAGAGATTTAAGCAGATATGGGGTGACTTACTGCACTTCCAGGCACATGAATGTTGTCCAACATTACTATATTTGATATCTTGCACAATAATCTTATTTACAAGGTTATATTTGGAGACAAAATATGTTAACATTCCACCATAGGAATACACTAGAGAAATTTTTTAGCATGTGAGGATGTTGAGACACTGGAACTAGTTGCCCAGAGAACTTGTGGATCATCATTGGAACTGTTGAAGGACAGGTTGGATGGGGCTTTGAGGAACCTGATCTAATGAAACCTCTAAGGGAGGTTGGCCTAGAAGATCTTTGAAGGTTCCTTCCAACTCAAACCATTTTAAGATTTTAAGTATCTTTTTCAACTTGCTTTATAATTTTTTTCTATCTTTATTATTCTATTATTTTATTTATTATCTGCTTTAATTCAGTAATAGATTTTATCAAAATTACTTAAAACCAAGAAACTCGATGGTCATTTTACAGAATATGGACTTGAGTCATCATGATGATGATTTATCTTCATGTAATACATTGCAATATCCATCTCTGCTTTTTTTATGCAGCAGAAGTTTCCTTAAGCTATGAGAAATGCTGTCATTTCTGCTATTCAGAATATGCTAAAGAAATTCAAATGGGAATCATAGAATGGTATGAGTTGGAAGGGACTCCAAGGATCACAGAGCTCCAACCCCCCTTGCCACAGGCAGGGCCACCAACCTCAGGCCTGGAGCTACACAAGGTTGCCCAGGGCCCCATCCAACCTGGCCTTGAACACCCCCAGGGATGGGGCATCCACCCCCTCTCTGGGCAGCCTGTTCCAGCCCCTCACCACTCTCTCTGGAAAAAACTTCCCCCTAAGATCTCATCTAAACCTTCCTTCCTTTAGTTTTAATCCATCCCCCTTGTCCTGCCATTGTCTAATCATCTTTGTGGCTCCTCTGAACCCTCTCCACCAGTCCCACATCTTTCTTGTATTGGGGCCCCAGCTCTGGACACAGGACTCCAGCTGGGGCCTCACGAGGGCAGAGCAGAGAGGGACAATCCCCTCCCTGTCCCTGCTGCCACCCCTCTTCTGATGTAAGGTTTATGCCAACATTGAGTATGTTTGAACAAACCACTGTCTTTAGCAATGATATTTGTGTCACTAGCAAAATCTTGATGAGTAAAGTCTTTTGTACATATTTTTCATATGTGCATATATGTAGATAGGTTTATGTATGAAAATAACCCCCCAAAGAAGCAATCAAAAACTTCAAATCAAGGTCAATATCTATAGACAAATTATGTTATACCATAAAGGAATCCTCAGTTATTTGCATTTATAGTGGTTTAAAAATTTATCCCAAATTTTCTTTTTTAAATAACCATGTCCTTGAAAGGAAAAGATGAGAACTCCATTTTTTTTGGCCTGACTGGTGTTATTTAACTAGCTTCCTCCCTTCCACCTACTGTCTTCTTAATGTGATTTGGTAATTTCATGCCTCTGGAATGTCAGCAAGAGTAATAAAACAGCAATTTAATAACATGTTAAAAGCCAGTCTAAATGGCACTGTTCTTCTGAAGCTATTAAAACCAGAACTCCCGGCAAGTCCTCATATTAGACATCTCTGAAACTTCCATGCTTAAGAAGAGTATTTTTGGCTCAGAGGATATTCTATAAGATGAGGAGCCAATGCAGAGCTCACAGATTAATATCTTGACATAGCAGATTGCATGGTTCACATTTTTTATGCTCTTTTAAAGAATGCCCTCCCTTTTAATTTTCCTCTCCACTCAGTTATTTTAGAGAACATAGCACAGCTGTTAGACATATTTTATAATTAAAAAGTAAATTTTATTACTGAAGAAGGAGAAATCTTACACGGTTCAGAACCCTGGCATAACATCCAAAGGTACAAGTTCTGATTTCAGGTTTTGGATCTGCCTAGATGCTTGTGGGTTAAAATCAAGGGGCAAACCGGTATGGGGGACATTGTTGTGGGAGTGTGCTATAGGCCCCCTGATCAAGAGGAGCAGGTAGATAACGCATTCCATAAACAGTTAGAAGTAGCCTCAAGTTCCCGGGCACTGATCCTTATGGGGGACTTCAACTACCCAGATATTTGCTGGGCAAGCAATACTGCCAGTCTTATGCAGTCCAGACAATTTCTGCAGTGTGTTGAAGACAATTTCCTGCTACAGATGGTGCAGGAGCCCACAAGGGGAGGGCGGCTGCTGGACCTTGTTTTCACTAACAAGGATGGACTTGTTAGGGAAGTGAAGGTCGGGGGCAGCTTAGGGCAAAGCGACCATGAAATGGTTCAGTTCATGATCCTGGGTGGAAGAAGCAAGCCAAAAAGTAGGATAGCTACCCTGAATTTTGGTAGAGCTAACTTTGATCTCCTCCGCCAATTAATGGGGGCTATCCCGTGGGCTACGCTGTTTGAAGGAATGGGAGCCTGCGAGAGCTGGCTAGCATTCAAACAGCACTTCTTCCAAGCACAGGAACGATGCATCCCTTTGAGGAGGAAATGGGGAAAGAGAGGCAGAAGACCTGCATGGATGAACAGGGAGCTATTGAGCAAACTCAAAGAGAAGCAGAAGATCTATGAATCGTGGAAAAAGGGTCTGAGCACCTGGGAAGAATACAGGAATGTGGTCAGGGCCTGTAGGGATGCAACTAGGAAGGCTAAAGCCCTCTTGGAAATTAAGCTGGCAAGGGACATAAAGGATAATAAAAAGGGGTTTTTTAGACACGTGAACAGTAAGAGGATGTCCAGGGATAATGTAGGTCCCTTGCTGAATAAGGAGGGTGTCCTGGTTACGGGGGATGCTGAGAAAGTGGAGATATTGAATGCCGCCTTTGCTTCGGTCTTCACTTCAAAGGCCCCCCGGGACCCACAGACACTGGATGAGAGTAGGACTGATTGGGAAATGAAGAATTTCCCTCTGGTTCAAGTAGGGGAGGTCCAGGAGCGGCTCAAAGGGATTAATGCACACAAATCCATGGGCCCAGATGGGTTACATCCACGTGTGCTGAGGGAGCTGGCGGAGGTGATTGCTGAGCCGCTCTCTATCATCTTCGACAGGTCTTGGAGGACAGGAGAAGTGCCTGAAGACTGGAGGATAGCCAATGTCACTCCAGTCTTTAAAAAGGGCAAGAAGGAGGAACCTAGTAACTATAGGCCAGTCAGCCTCACCTCTGCCCCTGGAGAGGTAATGGAACAGCTTGTTCTGGATGCCATCTCCAAGCAATTGGAAGAGAAGAAGGTCATGAGGAGTAGTCAGCATGGATTCACTAAGGGGAAATCGTGCTCGACCAACCTCATAGCCTTCTACGATCTCATGACAGGCTGGGTAGATGGAGAGAGAGCAGTGGATGTCATCTACCTTGACTTCAGCAAGGCCTTTGATACTGTCTCCCATGACATCCTGATAGCAAAGCTGAGAAAGCATGGGATAGATGAGTGGACAGTGAGGTGGGTTGAGAATTGGCTGTCGGACCGAACCCAGAGGGTTGTGATTCGTGGAGTAGAACCTGACTGGAGGCCTGTTACCAGCGGTGTTCCCCAGGGCTCAGTGTTGGGTCCAGTCCTGTTTAATATCTTCATTGACGATCTTGATGAGGGAATAACATCCACCCTCAGCAAGTACGCCGATGATACAAAGCTGGGAGGAGTGGCTGACACGCAGGAGCACTGCGCTGCCATCCAGAGAGACCTGGACAGGCTGGAGAGCTGGGCAGTGAGAAACCAGATGAAGTTCAACAAAAGCAAGTGTAAAGTCTTGCACCTGGGAAGGAACAACTGTTTGTATCAGTACAGGCTGGGGGATGACCTGCTGGAGAAGAGCTCAGTGGAGAAGGACCTGGGGGTCCTGGTAGATGACAGGTTGGCCATGAGCCAGCAGTGTGCCTCGGTGGCCAAGAGAGCCAATGGGATCCTGGGATGCATCAGGAGGAGTGTAGCCAGCAGGTCAAAGGAGGTGATCCTCCCTCTCTACTCTGCCCTGGTCAGGCCCCACCTGGAGTATTGTGTCCAGTTCTGGGCTCCTTGGTATAAAAAGGACAGGGATCTCCTGGAAAGAGTCCAAAGAAGGGCTACGAAGATGATTAAGGGCCTAGAGCATCTCCCCTATGAGGAAAGGCTGAGTAAGCTGGGACTGTTCAGCCTTGAGAAGAGAAGACTAAGGGGGGACCTAATCAAAGTTTATAATTATCTGAAGCAGGGGATGCAGGGGGAATCAGCCAGCCCCTTTTCAGTGGTCTGTGGGGATAGGACAAGGGGCAATGGCTGCAAGTTGGAGCACAGGAAGTTCCGCACCAACATGCGGAAGAACTTTTTCACAGTGAGGGTGACTGAGCACTGGAATAGGCTGCCCAGGGAGGTGGTGGAGATATTCAAGACCCGCCTGGATGCCTATCTGAGCAATATGAGCTGGGGAGCCTGCTTTGGCAGGGGGGTTGGACCCGATGATCTCTCGAGGTCCCTTCCAACCCCTACAATTCTGTGATTCTGTTTCCAGTCTTGGAAGACTGATTATTTTTTTAATTTAAAAAAAAAAAATATATTTTTATTTTATTTTGAGTATCTGGAAGTGGGAGTGAAATGATGGAGAGGGAAAAAGAAGGTTGTAATTAGGAACTTTCACTTCTGAAAATCAGCTCAGGCAAAAAATTAGCCAAGGACTGGGACTGAGAGACTGAGACATTGTGATTTGTGACTGCCCAATAGCAGTGATCCACGGTGGGGCAGGTGGTGAAGAGCTAAAGTCCTGTGGGAAAGGACTCATGTTGGAGAAGTTTGTGAAGGACTGTCTCCCATGGGTGGGACCCCATGGTGCAGCAGGGGTGTGCCAGTGTGGAATGTTCCCCCAGGCCAAGAAGGGAACAAACTTGTGAGGAACTGGCTGAAGCCCCATTTCCCCAGTCCTTACCCCTCCCTGTGCCACTCTGGGGGGGGAAGAAGGAGGCAAAATCATGACTAAAGTGAAGTCTGCTAAGAAGGGAGGGGGAAGAGGGCTCTTTAAGATCTGGTCATGCTTCTCATTATCTGACTCCAGTCTCACTGTGTGTGTGGTGTACTATAATAAATTAGAGTTTTCTTTCCTTCACTCTGTGTTGAGTCTGTTTTGGCCATGATGTTGATTATGGGATGATCTCTCCCTGTCCTTACCTCGACTCCTAAGCCTCTTTATATATATTTTCACCTCTGTCCAACTGAAAAGGGGAGTGATAGATCAATTTTGGTGGGTGTCTGGCCTCCAGCCAGGCCTAAACCACCACACTTGATCAATATCTGGTGATGTCATCAAAGCATGACAAAGATGTCTCCTGGCTCCCTGTATCAGCTCACAGTATTATCACACATAGCACAACCATGAATAAAACACCCAGCACTCAGTTTCTTGCAGTCCCTTGAAGTATGATCTGGTCCAACACCTCTCTTCCTGTCTCAGTGGCCTAGATATTGAAATTTGACTCTGACTGATAAATCTGGAATATTGGCACTGACCATAAATGCTAGTAAAACACCAAAGATGGGGATCTCCTTTCTATCTATATATATTATACATGATATTATTTATTATTGTGAGATGTATAACAAGTAATTAATGAAGCCTGGTTTCTCTCAATGGCATAGACATAGGCGGCTTTTAGTCTAAGTTTAAACTGGCACTAACTGCTGCTATAACCTTTTGGGAACCTATGAGATCAAAAAGCTTCCATAGTCCCTTATTAATCCCCTCTGAATTTCTTCCAGGGTGGCAAAGCAAAGCACTAAAGTGTTTGGCATTTTCTCACACTAAGTTTTATATTCAGAGATTAAGACAGGTGAAACATACATGTTGAACTGTAGCTGACTGAAAGTTCCAAAGGAAAGACAGCGGGAACCAGACCTAGCAGAGTTGTATCTGTATTGCACAGAAGAGGATGATCCAAGCATGCAGTAGATTTCTGTTATATCACAGGATAGCAACACCAGATGGGGCTGAGGGCTGACAAGCATGTAGACACTATAGTGAATGATGCAATAGGATTCCTGGGCACCACTGTAATATTATTTACATCTTCAGAAAGGTGATGAAATAGGAGAAAGTCTAATGACTTTTCAAAGTATGCTATTTCTGGAGAGCATTTCCAAAGTGGCTTTCAATTTATAATACAGGTTTATGAAGAGAGAAACCTCCAGAACTTAAATTTGGTCAAGGCATACAAGTGAGAAATCAGCAGGATTCTCTTTACAGGTTACTTTCTATAATGTCTTGAATGAGTTGCAACATCATATGTATACAGGGGCTTCAGCTTTAAACGACAGGAGAAAGCTTAGTTGAACTAATTAGTTTTTTTCCTAAGGAAATGTAATTTCCTAACTTATTTCCTAAGCTTCGTTAAAAAATAAAACAAACAAAACAAAACTGTACTTATTATACTTCTGCACCACTTTCCATTTATTGGCTCATTTTATCCAGCAATTTCAATGCATTTTACATATTCAAAGTTTTGGGCATGCATATGCAAAAGACAACCAACTAGACTGATTGACAGGAATGTTAAAATAAACAATAGACATGATTGTAAGAATGTTTTATTAAATAAATCCCCATTAATGCAGGCAATTTTTTACTCTGTTGTATTAATTGTTTTTTGTAAAGCTTTGAAATGCATGAGTTTGAATAAAACTTACTCTAAGTCATGTAATTTTAATGAAACTAAATAGAAAATAAGTTATATACAATAAATACAGATTCTTTTAGGACAACTATGAAAGGAATGTCTTATTTGATTAAGGGAAAAAAAAAAATCTTCACTTGAGTTCGATTTAAATTGTATTTCCTTTTCCTGTTCTGTTTTTAACTTTTCTGCTGCCCTTATCTGTAGATGGATTTTTATTAGACTTTCAACAGACTGCCAAAGTCAACAAACCACTCTTTGTTTCAACTACAATTCTCCAGTCCCAGGGTTTAGAAATAAATGAGAATGTACATTTTGAATTGTAACTGATAATTTTGTACAAATAGTCATAACTGGCCCATTTACATTTCTCTTACAACCTGTCTTATTTTCCTGAGTGGATCCATAACCTAGCCCACATATCTATAGAAACATGAAGTTTGTCCTGTCCTAAAAATATGAGCACTATATTAAGCATTATATTTAGTTTCTCCTTCAGGATAGTGTGCCATACACACCTTCAATAAAACATTGTCCTCCATCATGCTAGTGTTTTAAGTTCCTATACAGTTTATTTATTCATTAGAAATACAGTTTCTGGTTTTTTTTTATACATGGATGTGGTATTTTTCTATTGATTACTTCCTGCTTCCAATTCTCTTATTTACAGGTTCTCAGAAGTAATATGCAAATGCCACAAATCTAATTTCAGCAAGTACAAAACTAATTATACACTCAGCTGTTAGATTCTTTTTAGCAAGACAACCCTTTAAAGACTCTTGCTTTACCTTTAGTCAGGTATATCAACCCTCTAATTTGCAGCATACATTCAGCTATCTATGGGAATGCTATCAGACATACCTGTGACTGAGTTGATGAACTCTTAACATCTGTAGCTGTAAAGTGAGACCTGTGTACAAATTTCCCTTTCAAATGGAAAAAGCAATATGGAGGAAGATATGGTTCTAAAGGAATTGTTAGCAAATGGTACATTTTTTTCCACAATTATTTCTTTTTGCAGAGGAATATCAATATAATTTACTAAACAAGGACAACTCCTTTAATACTGCCCAGAGAGGTGGTGGATGCCCCATCCCTGGGGGTGTTCAAGGCCAGGTTGGATGGGGCCCTGGGCAACCTTGTGTAGATCCAGGCCTGAGGTTGTTGGCCCTGCCTGTGGCAGGGGGGTTGGAGCTCTGTGATCCTTGGGGTCCCTTCCAACCCAGCCCATGCTATGATATCAGTGTATCTTACAGATCCATGAGTTAAAAAGTCTCAGGTAAGTCCAAGTTCATGGTTTCAACAAGTAAGATTGCTAGACGTGCAAGACTGCAACAACCCCTTATACCCACAACTATGACCTCAAAAGAAAGCCTTGTCAAAAACTGGTCATAGTAACTGCCTATGTGAATATTTTCACTGCTTAAAGTCTACCACTTACTTCTTGCATTCCTGAGATCACATTAAACTCAGCTAAGCATATCATGCAAAGGAAAAGTGACCCTGCAAGGTCCTTTTCAAGTACCCCTTCTTTCCCTGCTTCATTTTAATGTGGCTGCCATATGGTCCAGGGGCCATTCTAAGTCCATGTGTTTGTCTACTCCTGCTGTAAATGTTTCACTTCCCCCTGGAAGATAAAAGGGCTGTCTCCTCATATGAACTGCAAAAATTACCCTTTTGTTCCATGAGCATGAAGCGGGGATGGCAGTATAGAGGCAGCACAGTGACAGGCTGCTGAGCAACAGTCTGCACTACAGGCACGTATCATTGGGCCCACTCAACAAAAACACTACAGAGGAAGAAAGAGAAATAATAGCAGTGCAGCTAAAAATGGCTACATTGTGAAAAACCATCAGACCTAAGGAAAACTTCAGATGTCAGGAAGGCATATATATGTCAGGTGATGAAAAATCAATGGCATGTTAGAGAATGAAGACAGCAGCAATTCAAATGAGACAGATGTTTTGGGGTTTTGGTGGGGGTTTTTTTTGGTGTCAGTGTGTGGCAAAGCTAAAAGGAAAAGTATTGCTAAATGAGTAACATTATTGGTTCATATCAGTCTGAACTGGCATTAATCGTTTCCAAAGTCAGTGGGGAAAAAGAAAACAAGTTTCAAAAAAACCCCTCTTCTTTCCATTGGATACATTTGGAGAGGAGTTTCTTTATGAATTAATAAAAGTATACAAGTAACTTCTAAGACAGCCTCAGAAATGTTATGCAACATTGTGAGAATATGTGGAAAACAAAATACTCTTTCAAACAAAGTATTATCTCAAAATATAAGGGATTAAGAAATTGCCATCTTTTAATTATTTGCTTAAATTTGAATGCTTATGAACTATGTAATGGGATAGAATAGTTTAATTACCTAGTTTATAAAAAACAACATCACTGACATTTTAATTGCAATGACAGCTCTAAAAAAATCTTTCCTTAACTTGCACTGACAAATACATGATAAAATGAAGGCATACTGGCAAAGAAAAGGCAACTTAATACACTGAAATGTAACAATAGTGAAGTAACAAGACTATTGCATATCTAGGAAATAGATCAGAACTAACAGCACTGTCAAGAAGGAAGTTAAAAGATGTATCTTCACCACAAACACAGATATTGTTGAAAGTATGCATTTTTTATGGATCACAAACCTTATATTTTGCTGCTAAGTAAAAATTCGTGAAAGGAACATTACTATTACATACTGGATTATAAACAGCTGTATTAAAGGAAACAGATACTATAAGGATGGACGAAATAGAAATAACTATTTGAAATATGTCAAGAATAAAATTAAATGTTGGTGTGTATCTCAGAAAATTTCTATTAAAAAAATCTGAATGATAACACAATTTAGCATTAGCATATCTACACTAAACAGACTTCATAAATATGAAATACTTGTCCTATTCCAAATTCCAGCTCTTACTTTCTCAAAAAAAGAACTAACTTCTTTTTTTTTCCCAGTTGGCAGAACTACTGTGCAGCAGAATGAGGAAATCTAGTATGAGTTAGTATTGGAGAACACAAAGCAAGATCTGGTTACTTTCAAACCAATATGAGCATTTGTGAGAAGGTTACTGCCAGATTTTACCAGAAAGAAGGATGGGAACTCAACCTAGCATACATTGATTGACAAACTTTTCTTTCTTTTCCAGTTTAGCAAGTAACTTCCATAAATTATTTGCTTTAATGATGAGAGTACTCCTTAATGAAGTCAATGACCACTTGAAAGATAAACATATGTTTGAGCATCTTAATATA
Organism: Porphyrio hochstetteri; assembly: GCA_020800305.1. Classification (NCBI taxonomy): domain Eukaryota; kingdom Metazoa; phylum Chordata; class Aves; order Gruiformes; family Rallidae; genus Porphyrio; species Porphyrio hochstetteri. The sequence goes on from CM036908.1 coordinate 4,275,167, forward strand.
TCAAGGCTGAAGTGGGAATACATGTCTACATAAAGGTTCTCCAATTACAAGAGGATAAAAGAGTACACATTTGAGTTACCAGTAGCCATAATACCTTCTGCCTCTAAGGATTTAGCCAGCCAAAGCAGTAATTTAGATATCTAAATCAGAAATTGTTTTCTAGGAATATATATTCAGCTTCTGTTTAACCCTCAGGTGTAAACTCCCTAAGAAACATCCTCCCTTACCACTTCTGCACATTCTCAACATTTGGTACACATCATTGATTACTTCTGCATCTCACCAGCTTTAGCAGCTTGGTACACCTAGATCTAATCTGCATTTGGAAATTCCTTTTCTGCATCTGTCTTCACCAATTAAGGTGCACTCACACATGCCTATGCTTCATTGACAGATAGAGGATGATCCTCCCGAAATACTGTTGCAGCTGTAGGCTAGGTATCTCTGTATAAGGCTGGTGGAGAGAAAGGAGGAAGAAGAGAGCCTTCTCTTCACCTACCTTACCTGTTCAGAAAGACACACGAAGGTAATGAAACTCAAAAAGGAAAGAAAGGAACGTCACTGAATTCAGCTGCTTTGGAAGAAAGCGAGCTTGGGTTGTGCCGTGGAACACCACAACCTTGCCGTGATGGAGAGCTAAGTAACCGCACACAGCGAGCCATAGCTGACAGATAGGGTGGTGTAAGTAATGGGTTTGACTGGCAGCCTGTGCAGAGATCTGGCTACAGAGTCCTGTCACGATCCACAACCTGAACAAGACTTAATGTGGCAGAGATTAAACCCCCTTGCGTTCCAACCGAGCCTCAGATCGCTGTGGGTGGCTGGGCTTAACCCCTGAACGAGGACCAATTGTCAGGTGTTTTGTCGTGATCAGTTCTCAATTCTCAGAACAGAATTAAGACTCAAAACGGAGCCAAGGTTAAAGTTGCTTTATTTGGCCCACAACAAACGTGCAGGGAAAGGGGGGAAGAAAGAGAAAAGGGTGGAAAAGAGAGACAGAGAGAGAGTGGAAAAGAGGAAGAGAGAAGGGGTGGGGATATATCTACCTCTACGAGGCTATGGCATTCCATCCGATGGCAGAGTATTCTTCAGTGTCTCTGGGTTCGATGGAAGGAAAGAGAGTTCCCTCGTTTGTCCCTCGATGTGCTCGTTCTCCGTTGCTTCCTTTCCCTCATGTTGCTTGTTTTCTTTCCCTGGCCGAATGCTCCCTTTTTATTGCCATCCTTCCACCTGGCCTGTGGGAATGCTTCAGGGTGGATGACGGAATGTCCGATGTGTGAATGGCTCCCGGTGTGCGCTCCTGATAGTGGAATGCCCTCCTGATGTGTGAATGGCTCCTGATGTCTCTCCTGATAGTGGAATGCTCTCCTGGTGTGTGAATGGATCTTTTGGGTGGCTCGTTGTCTTGGAAGCCTGAGCCGGTGGTGGTGATGTAGTGTGCTAAGAACTGAGGTTTGGTTAGGTGAGAGGAAAAAAGAGGGGGGACGGTTCTGTTGGCAAGTGTTAAGGCATATTTCCAGTACCTTACAAGTCCCCAGTAGCTGGGGGAATCACCATCAGGTAGATACCTGCCATAGTGCAGAAGCCAAGCGACTGCACAGACCCAGTCTGACTGTCGTGTCTTCCACAGTGGACTGTGCCAGTGCACTGCAGCAGTAACTGGTGTTGGAAGAGTGAGTGAGTGCCTGTGTGTGTGTGCATATGTGTTCACGTTTGTGTGACAGCCCTTGCTTGATCCACTGAATGGTCAACAAATATTGGTGAGCAGTGTCATACAATTTGGTCTTCCATCCCCTCGATGACAATCTCTTTCCCCTGCTCTTTGCTCTTGTCATTGCAGCTGATCTTCACCACTGCTGAATACAGGCACACATTGCCCTCCATGTATGACCTTGCTGGCTGTCAGCTGCTGCACCATCAGGTGCTATTTAAAAAAAATTAGGAACCAGGGCTTTTTCTTTCTCACCTGAGACCATTGCCTTTGAAGCTGATGATCTATTTTCTTAGCCATTGACTCTAATTGCATGCTGTCTGATATATCATCATCTGTTTTGCAATACCCTGTATTCTAGATTGAAAACAAATCATCCTGTGTAATTTAATACATAGACTTGCATCTATTTTGTTGATCACCGCTCCAGAAATGTGTCCTTCTTATATCTTATTTGCTTTCTTCAAAGTAACTTCAATTGTGGCTGAATTCTTCAGAGGCATTTTGAGGGCAGTATTTCTTAAATCTGTTTTGGGGTCATTATGCTTCAGCACTTTCCTATTTAGCAGCAACTCATTTTATTACTTGATCCAGACAAGTTATTTTTCTTTAATCTTTACTGAGCTGCATTTGGCATCCATTACCATAGATACATCACAAAACAAGATTGGTAGGTCTGTAGACCAATAGAGACCATTTAAAGGCGCCTGCTCTTAGATAATAGGTACGTTTTAGCTTTTCAGTAGTCTTTTTTTTAATACTGTATGTATGTACTTCAGCTGCCCAAGTCTCTGGCATTTATCTGAATGCAGAACCAGGAGGATCCTATTTATCACAATACAAATATATGACAAAACTTGAATAAACACCTATTTTTTTTATGTTTCATGTTGACTGTTTCTGATTCTAATTTTTATTTTCTTCCAAACATTTAAAAATTCTCTTAACGACCATATTTAACCTTCTTGTCGTCCTTTTTACTGGTTTTATGGTATGTTACTGGTAAGTTCATTTACATTTCTCTTAGTAGCAATTTTTAGTCTGAAAAAACCTCCAAACTTTAATTATTTTCTTGAGTAGATAAGGCTCACTTATGACCTGGAGTGGTTTTAAGTGCATATAGATTACAGTACCTTAAATTATTTAGGCACTGCTCTTTCACAAGAGTATTTCCTTTTCTTATTTTATGGTACCACTAGCTACCTGCAGGAAATACTGTGTGGAAAAGAGCAGAGATATGCATAATATTTAAAGAATAAACAAAGCTTTAGACCAGAAAAAGTTATATCTTGAGTTATATCAAACAACATATCACATGTATGCATAGTTCTTAGCTCCTTTATTGCCTCATTGGTGCAAAGATACCTAAAGATATCTGATTCACATTCTTTCACTTTTTATTGTGCTGATTTTATTACTGCAGTTGAATCACTCCTCATTTATACTGACATATGTGGAAATGTGATGAGTCACAAGAATTGTTACAGCTGAATTTTGGTTATTAAGAGGCAGGATAGAAAATAAACAAAAAACAATCTATAAAAAAAGAGTGTAAGTAAACAAAATCCAAAGATGTTATTTGAAATTGGAAAAATGTAAGCAGGATGCCTATGTAGTTAGTAATTAAGTGTTACTTGATCTTTTAATACTTTTTCAATTCAAGAATAATTTAATAGTACATAATTTTACAATGAATCTTATTATTAATAAAAGTCAGTGTGAGGCCAGAAACAGGAATCAATGATAACTGAAGAACTAGTTATATTAAAAATAAAAAGCCCAAAGAGGTCTGCAAATATTTTAATACTTTTATACTGTTATTCATGTTAGTGATATTAAAAATGTATTAATTCAGTGTGCAAAACCTCAGAGCTAGATGGGATTATGATTAAAACTCATCATGTAGGCAAAATAAATAAAAATCGGAGACAATTACTTATTAGAAGACAAAAGCCATGATTTCTTCATCAGGAAAAATGACAATGTTTGGTTTAAAAATGATCCAGATTCAGTGGTAGAAGTTCACTGAACAATTAGGACAAGAAAATAATTCAGGAGAAATGTTAAGTAAAAATTATAGAGGGTATACAGAAAATATATATGAGAAGGTGGGAAAAAAACCCTACTGTTACTTATTAATATTTCAGGACAGAAAGACACATTCAGCAGGGATATTTTCTTGCATTTGAAGTTATATGAAGATGAATAAATGTTTTCATGTCCTCTATTAAGTGAGGCAGGTTAAAATACCTACCAGAAATACATGAGTTTAGCTAAAACTCATCACACCTGTGCAGCTTGTAGTAGTCATTGATGCAACACAGAGTCCTCCCAAGACCTGTTGTATTTAATATTTGTTTTGTACAATCCTTCCAGACTATGCAACCCGATGGTCTCAAGCTGATCTCTGGAGTAACCTGAAGATTCAAATAGGCAAAAGGGAGTCAGTAATGAAAACATCAAAATAATTGTAAGCTCCTGTTTGGTGTCTGAGCACTTGAAAGGATAGCCAGAAAGAAACTGAGGCAAAATAATAAAAAATGTGATATAATGAAGGACAGTAATGTAATTAATGCTAATCAACATGTGCTTTCTAAGGAATTTATGTATTCAAACTGGTCTGATTTCATGCTGTGCTGGCGTTACAAGTTTAAATGATAAAAATAATTAGTTTTACTAGAATTTTGCAACTTGATGTGTGCAGTACAGCATTTGAAAAAAGTTATGATACACTAGCACTAGAACTTGTGGTCAACTGAATAAATACATGCTGTCTGAGGTGAAAAACAAGGACGAAAGGAAGTTGTACTACATAGTCTATATGATGCAGTTATCTAAGTCAGACAAACTGTATTTTAACACAACTGAAGCATGATCATATAACTAAAAGATAAAAATCCAGTTAATCCCTTTCTCATGGCCATCTCTATCCTAGGAAGAAGTCACCTTGAACAGATTTTGTACTCTATTTGGCAAGGAACTGATATGTTAGTTGATCAGACAGTAGATTTACATTCATGGGGAGAAGTTGTTACAGATACTTCCTCATGGCTGGAAAAAAAAGCCACATAAATTCACACTGAAAAAAAATATTGCATACAAAGAGTTAAAAATTCTGTAATACATTATCAAATGCAACACTGAATCTTTCTTTTGTCCTCTAACACAATAAATTTTTTTAATAAGAAAATTTATGCTTTAAACAAAAAGATTTTCTTCATTTTTCTTCTATATACTATGAATCTTTCCTCAGTTTCACCTAAGTTTTCACATAGTGCAGGATTCCTTGCACTAATCCTCTTCCTAGGAGTAAAATTTCTATAGAAAGTATAATTTACAACTTGGACCAGGATCTTTTATGTCCCTGCAAGCTGATATCAGTGCTTAGTTGTAGTCTCTAGGGGAGCTGGAGAGCTCAGGACTTCAAAGAAAGAAGCCTGTGGAGATCAGACACTAGTTTCATCAAGCCTAAGGAGTTAAAAATCGGTTTTAAAGGACGAACAAGACAATAGCCCTAGATAACCAGGAATGTGTGGAAATAAAGAAGAGTCTACGAAGTCAGGATTAAATTTGCTCTCAGTTAAAGACAGAAGTAAGATATGTAGTGCAAAATTCTTAAAACTGCGTTGATTTGCCATAAAATAAATATATATAAAACTACAGCAATTAACTTTTATGTCACAGTCCTAAAACTAAAAATAAGAAAAAAAAATCCTAAATACTGCCATATCATCCTTGGTTGTTTCAGAAGAAAAATCACAATACACTAGTAAAGTCTCATCCAGTTCTTAATATCAGTAGATTTTCTATTTTAATTATTGTGGGTTTTTTTTTAAAAGCAAATCATTTACAATCTGACCGAGATGAAAGGATTACACTCGGTTTACCTTATTCAGCTGACAAAGCTAGAGAGAAATAGGAAAAAATAGCATGCAGAAAATGTCATTTTCACTTTATGACACCTAATATAGATATTGAAAGAGGTCTGTATATTAAACAAGTTTTGATATATAGTGGGAGGAGACTGTTACTGTTATGAGGATCATGGCTTTCCTCTCCTTATCGTATCATTCCACTGCCTATTCCAGTAAAACAAAGCAGGAAAACCTTTGAAAGACAGATAATATTTTTTTATTCTTCAGTTCTAAAAGTTGAATTATTTCACTCATACATGTCTAAAGTGAATGGAAGCTGGAGATTTTCCCTTCTCAGGAAGTTGGTTGCCTAACTTCCCCAGCCATGTTTTACGCACACCTTTCCACTGAACTAGTTTGAACGACCTCTGTTTCTTCTCCTTGATACCCCTGCAAAATTTGTCACATAGGCACAGAAATCTAATCTGGTTTGCTTGTTCAGGAGAAAGAAGAACAACAAGAGCGATAAACAAAATTATTTCTTCTTCAATAATAACAAAGATTCCAAACTATTTCCCAAAAATACATCCAAACAAAGGATGTTTTCAAAGCAGCTCTTCAGGGAATGTTATTTCTCAATGTGGGAGTTTTATGGTCATGGAGGTAAAGAGGAGGAAGAAGAGGAAAAGAAGAAGAGGAAAAGAAAAAGAAGAAAATCTTGTAAAAAATGAGACAACTCAGAATATCATTTTCCTTCTTAATTATGTTATTCCAGAGGCATCAGCACTACTACTGATTGGCTTGGCCTTGGCTAGCAGTAAGTCCATCTTGTAGCTGGCTGGCATTGGCTCTGTTGGGCACAGTGGAAGCTTCTATCAGCTTCTCACAGAAGTCACTTCTGGTACCAAAACCTTGCCATGCAAACCCAAAACATGAAGGTGCAGAGGAACAGGGTGCACGGCTTCCTGGTTGACCAGACTTCTATTCAACAGTCTTTTCCTGAGGAAAATACTGTGGAAATAGTTATACACATATAAAAACCCTGAGCTATAATGAAGGAACACTTCTGACAGTAAACTTTTCTTAAAAATATATCAGGAGAGCATATTACCTCCAGCAACACTTCAGTGTATTATGTATATAAAAGTTTGATACTATAGGGATGTTTAGATGATCAGGTTTATATGCTGGGACAAGAGTCTCTGCAGGGGTGCTGCAGGAGATTAATTTTAAATGTAAACTATTGTATAGATAAACACAAAATGTTGGTTATTTCACAGATGGAATTAATATGTTAATGCTCATAATATTTGAAAATATTGTCAGGAATTAGACTGTTTTCTTCCACATCAGGCAATCATCAAAAGCATCATAGGAAACCTTTTATTACTGTTCTGTCTCAGGATGTCTATTACCCATTTTGCACTTCAGATTAATACTTTAGCCAAAGCATTTCACCAAAAGTGATTTTCTAAGAAATTCAATGCCATGGAAAAATTCAACCAAGCCAAATTTCTCAGAAAGGAAATCACCTCATATTTGAGCAAAAATACTCTAATAATGTTGATTTCACAATTAAAATATAGAAAAACAACTAATTAAAACATAAAAAGTGGTTGGCTTACAGTGGAACTTTTCAATAAAGCTAAACTTATTTTGTGTTACTTTAGTGTTTAGATAGACTCTTCTTCCTTACAGCCATCAGCTGACTTTCTCTTACACAGACCCTTTTTTTGTAGGAGGAAGATGGTGGCAGAGTTCCTGCTTCTAAAGTATCCAATTCCCAACACTATTCCTTGATCTGCCACTTCAGTTTTAGATCACGTAGTGACATAACACAGACTACAAAGCAGTGTTTTCTCTTAAAGCAAGGTCCCCACCTACCAGAAGACACACAGTCTTGAAGAAAATTCATTGGGCAACACTCAAAGTAAAAGGAGAAAGTAAATCACTTGCAATTTCATTCAAGTTGAATGAATTAGTTGCATCACCTCTGTGTAGCCAGAGAAGCCAAATCCTTTGCACTCATGTTAGTTGCAATATCCTGAGAATTAAAAACAGTGAGAAAACTACATACCTTCACTTGAAGCAGGAGAGGCCATCCCTTTAGTTCTTTCATGTGCAGAGGAACTGTGAGCTTTCTTTCATAGCAGTAGCTCTTTTAATTTCAAGCACTACACAATGTTTCCTCGTGTGCAAAGTTATTTCCTTTTGAGGATGCCTTGGCTTTAATCTGTTCTCATGAGAACTCCCCACATGAATAGCATCCCTTGAATCTAATAATTTTCACTGCCCTTCACTGAAGTGTTAATGTTGCTGGTGTGTTCATTCATCGTTAGGTGATCGCCTTTCTATTATGTGATGCATTGTGCAAGCCTGCAATATTAAAGTGGCTTTATTGCAGCCACAAATAGACACAGGAGCCCATTGATCATTTCTCTCAGTTCTTTCTAGTTCAAATTACGTTACATAAAGCTGAAATATGTTTATGAGCATTTCAATAGAAGATGGTTAAATTTTGTGTTGTGAGCAAGTGGTGGAAGACCCCTTAAAAGGTGGAAATATATAAAATGTACATTTTTATAATCCCAAAGGAGGATGTCGTAACGTGATAACATAATACTTAAACCACTTGCTGGGAGGTAAAACACCTCAACTTTGAATGCAGAAGATTTTGTCATTGGATCACAGCTAGTTTTTTTCACGCTTCATGGATTCAACATAGAATTTCAAACTACTTTATTAATTTATTTTTAGCTGATAATACAAGCCATCTGCTATACCCAACAAGCTGTTTTTCTGGTGTTTTTTCATTTGAGTTTGGTTTGGTTTTGGTTGCTTTGTGGGGTATTTTTGCACAAAGGGAATAATCATGAAGGTACACAGTGAACAATAAGACATGCAAACTGCATTTGTGAAAGTGTTTCCTTTATTGCTCCTATGCTGATCATTTCAAAGAAGAACTGAGCAATTCAATTGTTCTCATCATCACTTGACCTTGAACTATTCAAGTACCATACTAAGAGAATAGGCATCTTTGAAGAGTAATGCATTACTTCATATTTTCCTTTTCACACTATTCCCATGTAAGCTTAATGAATCTGTCAAAAAAATGTGGAAGAACATGCAAAACAAAAGCTCTAAAGCCTTCATGAAAAGATTGCTGCTTCCACATCTTACAGAAAATGCTTCTTGATTCAGAAATAGTTTACTTCAAGCCTTCCTCAAAATATCTGTGGTGACATCCAAGGGAAGCCATTACTTGCAGGTATAGGAGGCCAATCTTCCTCAAAACAGATGGTCACACACTAGGGCTTTCTTCTGTATCTTGACTTTTCCACTATATTCTAATTTCATAAGCATGAATAAATGGCTACCCTTTTCATAGGTAAAATCTGATGCAGGACTAGAAATAGATTTTATAAAGAAAGGTCACCTTTATAAGGGACTGAAAAGTGAAATATAATGCAAGCATCTCTGATATTCTGTTATATACACATGGAGACAAAATGCTCAGGTTTTGTTTCGCTTGTATTCTCCTGTAATTACTCCATCCCTCATTTCCTTCCCACTACAAATAAATAGATGAAGATAAATTCCTGTGTGAACTGTTGTGACATTAGATTGACAAGGCCCAAGTGAGCTCAGTACAGTAACACTGCTAGATAAGGAAAACTTAGGAATGATGTTAAGAAAAAAAATTAGTTGATATCCTGCACATGAAACACTGTCTATGGGATGTCAACATTTAGTACAATTTGCTGAGTAACCTACAGAAAACAGAATGAGTCTGTCCAACAGTTTAAGTTTAATAGTAGAGTTATTTAAGCTATATTTTGGCTGGGAAGGCTCTGCATCCATTATTATTCTTTTCACATCTGTTGCTGTTCTCAGCAGAGACCCAATGACCCAGCAGGCTGCCTCTTTCAGATGCCTGGAAAATTAGCCATTGCTTTGGAACTTGCCCTTTAAATTTACAGTGAGCAGAATTTATTCCACCACTAAGCCCCTGGATTTAAAAAAGGATGTTTTTATGGTACTGGAGAATACAAAAGTGCCAAAAAAATTTCTATAATTGTGATCTACCTCTCAGGTTTGTTGGGATGTGAGATACTTCATAGTCAGCTCTAGTTTCTTACAGAAATGCTTGAGAGACTGGCTTAACTGCCAATGATCTGGAGTCTTTTTTCCCCTCTTTCTGGTATCTTTGTGTTGGAATTCTGTCAGCAAAACATACCCTCCAAGCCAGTTCATCCACAGTAGGTTTTACTCAGCCAGGTTGACAAAATTCCGCATCATTTCTCACCCTTTGAGTTCCCTTTCTCCATTTGACTCAACTATCATTCCAAAACAGAGGACTAAAACTTCCTGCTAGAAAACAGTTGTAAAGCACGACAAACTTCACCCAACTCTACAAAGGAGTATAATGAACCTTTTCACTAATGGCAGCAACAGGGAGAATTCTTTATTTTGTCAGGCTAAACTAACCCAACTCAGCTTCTCAGGTCCCATTGACACTGGTTGACTCTGTATGGTCTTGGGTGTAACAGAGAGCAGAATTTGACCTGGAGACATTTACATGTCAGACATCAGGAATGACTGAAAATCTACAACTGAGGCTCAAGTATTAGAAAATACATATTGGATTTCTGTATGTGTGCTCCCTCCACTTCATCCTGGCACTAACCACCACGACCGCTGCAGAATAATGCCCACAGAGGTCAAATCCAGTAAAGCCCCTGTGTCAGAAAGCAATAACTAATTTAACTCTTCTCAAGCTGCTTTTTGCAGCTTCCCATAATTAAAGAAACTATATGTAGATCTATCTTCATAATGTAGCATATTATGTCTACAGATAGTACACAAATGAGTTTGAAGTAGCCTATGAAAACCAAATACTGTGTTTTATGATTTGATGCATCTCAGTGTCAAACATCCAGCCTGCATTATACTTGCTGTATCATTTTATAGCACACAGTACAGCTAAAGGACTTTGGCACTGTTTAATCTCAATAAAATTATTTACCAATGTCTTCTGTCCTGTTAATCCAAGCAATTCATATTCATTTCAGATTTCTCTACACAAAGAAGCAGTGTCTGCCTGTCTAAAGGGTTTAGGCTTATGTGCAATAAAAAGATATTATATTTCACTCTGATTGAAAAGTTGTGCTATCTAGGGGATTATACAAGTACTGCAAGTGGCACCAATCATCAAATAAACTCCAAGGGGGAAGAGGAGGATATGTCCTTCCCCCCCCCCTCCCCTGGCATATGAAATAGAAAATAAATAAAAAAAATCCTTCAATTCCTTCCCTCCCCCAACTTTGTCTTTCACAAGCTCTAATCCTCTCTTGGGTTTTCTCCAAAGGTTTTATGGGCAACTGTATGAAACATGCTGTCATACTGATCACTGCAAGATGACACTTCAAAAATATAAATCTAGGGAGAGTGTGATAACCTTCATTGTCAAATGGAAGGCAAAAAAGCAGCAAATGCACTCAAATGAGTTTTTTTAAAGCTAAGTAAGAAGGTGATAGAAAGAGTGAAGAACCTGGGCTATGTCTGGTGGTTGGAAGGAGTAAAAGAAGTTTAACACAATTATTTTTAGAATCTTAAATACTGCAGACTGACATTGTGTCCAAAGGAAATCTTCAGTGGAGAACTTCCTTCATTTAACAAACAATAAACAAAGAAGAATGAATTAAACTGGTATAGACTCTTACTTGCCATCACCAGCCTCAAACAGGAGTCTGGCTTAGAGTGGAAAACATCAGGATCTTCTGAAATCTTTTTAATATAGGAAGTAACACAAACCAATGTTAGTGGCAGAGGGGGTGGGGGCAGGAAGGGAGGAAGCCCAGAGAGCAAGCCAAAATATTGCTCATCCTCTTCATTAGACTATGTTGGCCTGAAGCAAAAGTCACATTGCTGTGAGACAAAAAAATATCAGCCCATGACACATGGATGCCACAGCAGTGTTTATGTGTACCAGGAAAACGAATGCTAAACTAAAAGTAATGAAAAATCTACACCAGTCTTTATGAAACTAATCAATTTACTTAATTTTCAGTGAAGTTTCCTTTGTTTCCTGCTTCTGTTTCCTCATTTAGACCCTCTAGGCAAGGAATATATAATATTTAATGGGATCTGTGTTAATGCTAATTGTTTTCAAAGCAACTGTGATCTTTAAACTGATTTGATTTCTATTGCCTGCTAGATTAGTTTAATATGAGTTAATTCTCCTTTTGGGTGTTTCTCTTAAACTATATAATCCTCAGATGAATGAAGTAATGTCTTTTGAAGTTGAAAATCTAGCCTCAAGAGAATGAGGGAACCAATTTTTAATCAGCAGCTTTACAGGTGATTTTTTTCCCAAGCTTTAGTCACAATGGTGGATATATAGGGAGAAGTTCTTACTCAGTGTGGCACCTTGGTGCTAAACTCCAAAGGAAAAAAAAAACAAACAAAAAGCACAGGTACAAAAGTGTAAAGCAGTTTTCATCCACCTACCAATAAGCATCCTTTGATCTGAGCTTGCCTTTCCCCAGGCTGCAGGCAGATGTCCAGGCAGCAGGCAGCTGCTTCCCTAGCAGGTGATTAACCATGTGCTGAGGGAAAGGGGAAGTGCCACCCCACTCCACAATCTTCAGTGAAGCCACCTCAACTCTTCAATACATTTATTTACAGTGGCATCCTTTTGGCCCGTTTTCAAAAAGCTATGATTTGATTTCTCTATTTGGTGGTCAGATTTGTGTACCCTATAATGCATTTGGGAAGACAAATGTCAGGGCACATCTATTCCAATAACTGATACATATTTTGCCTTTTTTTTTTATTCTTTTTCTGAACAGATAATTAATTCTGACAGGAGACTGTCAACATAATGGATGATCCTACTCAAACTTCCTCCAGTCCCTCAGCCTCCATCAAGCCAATGAGCCTTGGTAATGACTACTGAAATAAATGAAAAACCCATCAGATAGGCAGAAATTTTTTGACCTTCTCTGAAACATGTCTCCCCATGCAGTCAATGGGTTTAGCACATATCAGTCATTTTGTATCACTGACTGGACCTCATACTCTAGATACATCAAAAAGAATAACCTCTGAGGCTTGGGAATGATTTTTGCCAATGCAGATTATTTAGCTAAATGCAATACTTAATATACAATAGCTTTTTTAACAAAAAAAAACCCCAAACAAACAAAACCAACAAAAGAAACACCCACCCATCCCCCCCAAAACTCACACCTGAGTTTTTAGTAGTTTTTTTCTGGCTTTAAATTTTAAGCAAAGATGAAACTAGAAAACTTCAGACTAAGAAAAAAAGCAAATCCCACTTGACTCAAGGGTTGCTTATCTATGATCAAAAGTATATTTTGAAAACAAATTCCAGGGGATTAAAAGTCTGAACTGAACCTATGTTATAAAAACTGTGCTTTAACAGAGGGTCCGCTTTTTCTGGTTTGATTATCAGCATTGTCAATGCATGCAGAAAGCATCGGCTTTGCTCCCTTTTTCTGCTCTCCCAGAAGCTTTCCCAATTTTGTTCAAAGGCTGGAATAAGGATAAAAAGTGCCATTTTAAGACACTCTTAAAAGCAAAACTAGAATTCAAATAACCATTCCCCAAATTGCTTTCTTATTTTTTGAAATAGAACCAAGTTACAGCTACAACATAAATGATATCTTTAAAAATAATCATCCAGGGGTTTACAGTGTAATGCCTCAAACTAAAATGGATCAGGCTTCTGATAATTTCCTCCACCTCCATAAACCAAATAGGTTGTGTCCCACTGCAGGGCAAGCATTTGAAATTAAGTTTAATTCTCTGTTTCCCAGTTTCTCTGTTCTTTATGAGGTTCAACCAGAAACAACAGAGGAGATGCCATCTCCTAATCTGTAAAGCTGCAGGAGTAGATAGCTTTCCTTAGCATTACTAATTTAGCACTGCATTTACAAGTTAGTGCTTCTGCTCCCTAGCAATACATCTCCATGCAATTCAGCTCTATTCATCAAGAAGAGCCACCATGCAAATAATGTGCAAAAGCAGGTCTTTTTCAGGTTAGAAAGTACTACATCAGACATCAATCTGAAAATAAAATAAACCACAAAGGCTCAGCAGTTTTCTCTCAAAGCTGGAGATTCCAAGTGTCTCACACAAATGTTGGGATTCTAGGCCAGTTAGATGTACTAGTGAGAAAAAAAAACAATTGAACCCTTATCTAAAAACCAATTGAACCCTTATCTATTTTCCTCTAGTCCTTTATAACAGGACAGAGGGGAAATTGCATGCCAAAGTCGTCCTCTGTTAGTGCCTGTTCTTCCAAAAGGACTTTATTGTTCGATAAAACTTCACTGTGTCTTTTCTTGTTATAACAGAGAAGTCCTGTGAGAACGGTGCTCCTAATACAACCCAACCACGAGCAGAATGCCTGCAAGCAGCACAGTGCCTTGCTGCAGCATGCCTGTGGAGAGGATAGGAGGTTCCTTCCAACTTCCAGGGGAGAGCTGTAAAATGTAATGAAATTTCCCCTTTGGTGAGGGATGCAGTGATCCCATTGAGACCTAATGATTCTTTCTGCTATGGGGAGGATTCTTTCCCTCAAGCCTGAGATACGGTACAGTTGCTGAGAGGAGGCAGGAAGGGCTGGGGTAATAAAGACCATGAAGAACATGGATGAAGAGCAGTAGTATATCTGATGTTTTATTTAGATTTTTGGTTGACCAGGCTTTTGCTGTCTCTAAACTCAGCAAAGTACAGACGTCTTTTTAAACAGGAAATTCTTTTTAAACAGGAAATGTGTTTCCTGTAAGTGAAGCAGTGCAACTGTATAAACTACATTGTCACATAACCACTATCCCTTTATTTTAATACCCTTTATTTCTTGCATTTGGCATCAAAATATGGTTTTGCTCTATTTTGTTTTGGAAGCACTGGGTAGGTACTGGGTTCTTGTCTAGGCGTAAAATAAGTGAAGGTAAAGAAGAGAGCAGAAAGGCATTCAAATATACTGATACACTGAAGCAGAAGGCAAAAGTTGGAAGCTCTACTACGTCACACAGAAATTATTCTCAGTTTCTATTCACAGATGATGTGTGTGAAACAGTAACAGTTGATACCACTGATTTCAAATCTCCCAGCTTAGCTAAGAACTGATCTGAGAACACCACTGCCAAACCTGCAGTAATAACCTTCTCACAGACCGAATACACAACAGTCAGTTTCATTCACAAGAGGATTTAAACAACCAAACCCTACTCTTTCAAAAAGAAACATTTAAGTACCTCATTAATTTCAATTTTATAGCTCTGGCAGATGTTGTATATCCTCAGATTAGCTCATCACTAAGGTACTAGCATCACTAAAATGTTATTTAAAACAATTATTTTCTTTTAAATTCCAAAACTGTATAGTTTCTGAAATTATAGCAGACCTCTGCTCTACATGTAATTTTCTTGTAATTTTGCAGCTCTACAGGGATCACATTAGTAGCCTTAACAGTAAACTTGTTCTCTTTTCAGTGTTTATTTTGTGGTTGCTCATTCTGCCTGATCACTGTTGAAACATCCTGATATTTTGATCATTTTCAAAGTATCTTCAGATTTTGACAAGGAGGTCAGGGAAGAAATAAAATACTCTTTATCTTATTAAAATCCACTCAGAATTTACAACCATCAGAATTTTCATTTAAAGTCCTTGTTTAGGGTGATAAGATAGAAAGGCTACTAAAATTATCTTTGCTCAATCAAAACAGCAAACAGTTGAGAATAAAATTCTGTACAGCATATAACTGCATTTCTAGAAAGGAGACAAGCTAACTTCATATTAGCAACAGGCATCTGACTGTTTCCTAACTCATTTTTGTCTGGGAAGAATGTGGTATATAGGGTTACTCTTATGTATTAATATTAATAATTTGCCCTTTGTGACATTTTTGAGAATCAGAAATTTATAACCTAAGAAAAAACCCTGTATAATCTATGATTAGAACCCAGGTATCTGACATGATGGGCACAGGTTGCCTTCTGTTGGCTGCACTGCCTCTCAGAAAGCATCTCTGAAAGTTAATGCAGATGTTAACTTGACCTGTCATGTATATGGATATGCAATCTGCTACTTCCATGCATTATCTCCTGGAGAGAGTCCAGAGGAGGCTATGAAGATGATGAAGGGCCTGGAGCATCTTTCCTGTGAGGAAAGGCTGAGTGAACTGGGACTAGTAACTGCTTGTAAGCAGGGGGTTGGACCCGATGATCTCTCGAGGTCCCTTCCAACCCCTACGATTCTGTGAAGCCCTGTGAAGCCCTGTTCAGCCTGGAGAAAAGAAGACTGAGGGGGGACCTGATTAATGTTTATAAATATCTGAAGGATGGGATGCAGGGGGAATGGCCAGCCCCTTTTCAGTGTCTGTGGGGACAGGACAAGGGGCAATGGCTGCAAGTTGGAGCACAGGAAGTTCCACACCAACATGGGGAAGAACTTTTCCCCAGTGAGGGTGAGGGAGCCCTGGGACAGGCTGCCCAGGGGGTGTGGAGTCTCCATCTCTGGAGAGATTCCAGCCCCGTCTGGACGCCGCCCTGTGCAATATGAGCTGGGGAGCTGCTTTGGCAGGGGGTTGGACCCCATGAGCTCTCGAGGTCCCTTCCTACCTCTGTGATTCTATGACTAGCAGCTGGTGCCCTGAGGATAACAGCTTACAGCAAATTCTCTGAAAGAGGTACTTGAAAGTCAGGGAAATTTTGTACACTGAAGATCATTGGTCCGAGCTTCAAATTTTATTGATAAGGGCATTATAGTGTATGTAATGGACAGAACAGTTGTGCAACTGAAGTCTTCATGACTGGCAAACAAATGCATAAAGGAGAAAATGCATAAAAGGATGAAACAATCTTTAGCATTCTGTTTCCTTAATTTTGATAGGTTTGCAACCTGATAACCTCTATTGTTTGATTTGATAAACCAAAGTACTAATTTGGTTTGAGATCATACATATACATATATTCATATTCCTTATATATTCAGAAGCATTAACTCCCACATCACCGTTCCAACTGATCATAGAATCATAGAATCATAGAATGGCCTGGGTTGGAAGGAAACCCAAGGATCACAGAGCTCCAACCACCCTGCCACAGGCAGGGCCACCAACCTCAGGCCTGATATGGGTGACTATGTTCCCATTAAAATGCCAAGGGACATAGTGAGTACTTAAGGTGGATAATGTAAGAGGATACAAATAACTCTTGTTATGCTGATGACAAGAGTTATTTTAGAATTCTGGATTTGCAAAAATTTTTCATAAATACTTGGAGATGGTTTCTGAAATCAAGTAATTGACATTATAAGCATTGCTATTGTGATAGACACTTTTCAAGAAATGGGAATTTACAGGCTGATGTTTACCAATTTAGGTAGCATAAGAGAAATATATTTGAAAATCACTAAATTATGGTTCACTCATACAGACGGGAGTGTTAATGTTTAAAGACTGGAGAGTCCATTGTCAACATTTTTAATCTATATATTTGATTGTGAATCAATCCTAGTTGTGAGATGTGTTATGAAAGAAATTAACTTTGTTGAAATTGTGAGGTCTTTATGTTTAGTTGAACTCTTCTAAAACCTGATGTTCTGACCATTGCAAAATTCCTGGTAAAAGCATTCCTGTTCCAAAACCTTTGTAAAGCAAAGTTTTACTGCTGATTTCTGACCCATTCTTGTTCACTGAGTGACATGCAAGATTCTATTTTATGCCTTAGAGATCATACTTTATTAGATAGCAAAGTTGCACAACACAAATGAGTGTCTCATGGGAACCTGTGTATAAAATGAGTGGACTTTTTTTTCCTCTCCCACTAAGATATTATAGTGCCCAATAATATCAAGACCAGAGAAGTGTTAAGAAAAAAAGAACAATGTAATTAGAGTCAGGAAGGTTTAAGTTTTTTAGTAAGGTGGCTAAAGCAGTAAGCAGAAAAGTATGAGTTAGGGAACGGTAAAACTATTAGCCTGGAGGCATGGAATTGAAATGTGTTAAATAGAACCACAATATTGCTCTATCCATGGCTCAGAAAATGGACCTGGAAGACTTTTGTGGATAAATCTTTCAGCTGTATGTTTAGTTGGAGAAATCAGGACTAAAATTATTTGAAAATAGTTGGTTTGTTGGGTTTTGCTTTTAATCCAAACTTCATTGTTCAGTATTGTGCATCTAGGGAGCTGATGAAGGAAGTGTTTCAGCATTCTCATCTCTGCTGCTGAAATGCTATAGTAATTTTAGAAGTCACTAACTCCATCATACATCTCAGTTTACCTAACAACCAATATATTAAAATATTCTGTCTTTTCCTACTAGAGGAGTGAGACGAAGAGGAGATGCCTTACACCCAAGAGGTGATGCAGCTAGTGAGTACAGTGATTTTTCTTGTCCAGTAGATATTTATGTTAAAAAGAATGCACCTTGTATAAAGATTTGCAGATGAACCCTTGAAAAATGTACAGGTGGTGTATTGCTGACTTCTTTTTCTCCTTTACAGTGGCAGTATCAACATCATCGACAGTTTCACAAGACCCCTAAAATAATCAGTTTCTCACACTGATGTCACTAGTGAAAATGTTTATAGACTGTTGGTTCAAGATGTCCTGTTACAGAAACTGGATTTTATTGTTTCTTTGCCACGAACAAACAGTACAGAGGACTGAATGCTCAGTGCATGAACAATCTGGAGTTTAGTGTAGATATAATCAAAAGATCAGAACTGCTGCTTTGCTAAAAGTGAGTATCTGTGACAGTGGCTCATTTGTTTCATGATAAAGTCATTCAGAACAGCAAGGCTCTGGAAAAATCCTGTACTCTTGACAAATTTCAATTAGGTTAATTACATTCTGCTTTCCTAAATTCCCCCTGCACTTTCAGACAGAGACAGCTTTCTTAATTTCCTTTCCTAGCATGTTGCATAAAGTTGCTGTGTTTTGGTAAATAGCTGCTACATTCCACCCAACATGTGGCTGATTTAATCCCTTCTTCTTCAGTAGCTGCACAGTGTGCATTTTGCCTTATTACAGTTGGAAACCTTCTGTCTTAGGCAAGAGGAAGGGACAGATTCCATTGGTGCTTTCCTTTTCCAAAGTCATGTAGAAGGCTTTCAGTGAAAGTGAGAATCAGTCCCTGAACACTCCCTTTTGTGCACGTGCTCGTGAGCCTGTGCATGTGTGGGGTGGTGAAGGTACAACACAAGGTCAGGGAAAAATTTTTTACATGCATTTTCTTCAGTCTTATCTTTCTTTGAGATACTTCTCTGTCTGGTTAGCAAAGAGAATTCATCTCCATTGTGGTTACAGAAAGAGTAGTCACACTTCTCTCCTTAGTTCTTCAGCTCACAGTACTGTAATTTGACTTAGGCCTAAGTCTTTCCCTCTCTACCCTTTTTTTTTCATATATCAGTGCATGACAAGAACTTGATCTTAACATAAGGTAGATATTTACGAGCTCACTAAAAATTGCTGCAAAACTCTATTTCATAGAATCATAGACTCCTAGAATCATAGGGGTTGGAAGGGACCTCGAGAGATCATCGGGTCCAACCCCCCTGCCAAAGCAGGCTCAATTCTTCTGTGTTACTGATGCTGTGTGTGTGTGTTGTGGTAGTCCCCACTCCATGCACAGTTTCTTCCTTCTCTACCAGCACTTTTTGTGGGTGGTATGATATCATTAGGATTGAGGCTAAAAATGCGTTGAAATAAAGTGGGATTCTACATCATTATTCACACCCAAAGCTTGATGTACTTTGTAACAGGGTTGACTCAGGGGCTGAACCAGTAGTTCCTGATCTTGATCCTGAATACTAAGTGAAAAAGTCACCAATTCACCAGTACAAACTCTTCATTCTAAATCCTGGGTGTCCACACCTTGTTTCTAGCAGTTAAAATGTATAATTAAGAAAACAGCTCATCAGTTTAAACAGTTAAAGATTTTGGGGGCGGGGTGTGTGTGTGTGTGTGTGTGAGCAGTAAAAATAAGCTATACGAAAGGATAGTTGACTATAGAATTGCTTTCCAGGCAAAGCTCATTACCTATAGCATCTTTTAGGTGCTGAAGCAGAAAAGATTTTTTTTGTACAATAGAAGAAAGCAAGAATATGGGATTATCTTAATTTCACATGGAATTGATGAAATGTTCCTTGCAAAATTCCACAGATGATGTTACTTCATTAATTTGGCTATTAACGAAAGAAAGTGTGTCCTAAGCACAGTCCACCCTCCATCTATCTCCATTAACTCCCTGTTATGTTTTAACTGCATTCAAAAAAAACCTAAAAATCTACTGCTTTCACTTCAAATCTTTCAAATCTTGATTGTTACAACAGCAAACTGTCTGGCATCCACATATGCTCAAGAGCAGATATGTTTTAAATATCAGTAGTAGATAAACAAGTCAGTGGGGGGGGAGGGAAATTCACATGCATACACTCAAGGTCATAAAGATGAGAGCTGAAAACCAACTGGCTAGGAAAAAGAGTACATTGAGAAGAATAGGAGAAAAGAAGTGTTTAGCTCCCCTCCCTCTTTTATTTTTTTTTTCCATATACACATACTTATCATGCTATATTTTTATATTGATTTTTTACTGCTCTGCTATAAAAGCATGTTCATCCAATGCCCTGGGCACTCTCAACATAATTAAATATATACTAACTAACATTTCTGTCAATTATCCCTGTGTTTAAACCAACTCACCCCTCAGCAGTATAAATACAACAAACAAGTTAATTAACCTCCTGGAATAAAAAAAATCCCCCTGAGCATCCTAAACAGATGTCCTGTGGGGCTGCCTGACATACATCTCTCTATGATCTCAAGAGAAAGTGTAAGATGGGTTCTGAGGAAAAGGTGGGCTGAGTAAGATGTGTTTCTGAGGGTTAACTGGCTTGAATTATTGAACAAATGGACACCCTGGCACAACTGATAATCTTTTAGGCATTGGTCCTGGGAAACAGAGAGACAATGTGGATGCTATCTGAAGGACCAGAGAAACACTGTAGCCTGAAATCTTTCTGCAGATTTTTTTTTTTTCAGTGAAATGAGCAGGCAACAGCCAAAGAAGAAAAAATTTCCTTTTAAATGAAGTTTTTCTACTTTGAAGGCAAAGAAAAACTAGTTTTCTTTACTCTGTGACTGGCTGACACTAAGAACATATCAATGGTTAAAGAAAATACTGCTCTACTTTTCCTTTAAAATTTCTTTTCAGACTTCTTCATAATTGCCATCAGCTTCATAAAGGAAATCATATTGTTATATTGATTAACAGTGGCTGCATTTTCCAATTATTTCTATAATGAGTTTAGTGGCAATGACCCAGAAAATGGACAAAGACCTCTCTTCAGATTAATGTTAATTTGATGTAAATTGTTATTTTTTCCCTTCTCACCAGCAAATGATGATGATAGATCCCCACTGTTAATTAATCAAAACTTCTCAAAATAGAGTTCACCAGGTGGAAATAATTAGCAGTTAATTGTCTCCTGTTTATTACTCTTCAGAGATGTAAACAACAGTCTGGATTCATTTGACAGTATTTACTAAAAGCCCTTTAATAAATAAATTAGAGGCACAAATGTTGTTGTTATGGTATGAATATTTGTGGCTGTGCATTTGTTTTATGAGACAATTCAATGGACAAAGAATCAGCAAATTTCCCTCTAGAAAAAAACCAGCATTTCAGCAGGTGCAAACATTGGACTGTCGTTTTTTAATTTATGAGATTTCTTTTTGCTTATTTTTTTCTGGGCTGAATAATTGAATGGCAGAAGATGAACAGAGGGTGTTTTAATGTGAAATTACAAAAAAAAAGCAGGAGGTTTTGGCTCATTTGCACTTTGGTAGCTACAGTAGTTTTGTGTTTTAGAAAACAAGCCACATTCTTTCCTCAGACAGAAGAGGAACGTTAGTACCAGATGTATCGTCAATATCTTGTTGGTAATGGTGATAGTGGGGATGATTATTGTTTTGTTCTGAGTGATCAAATGTCCCATAGGTGCCTAAATCCTGTTATGAATTTACATCCACAAATTAGGCACTTTTCCCAATTCTGAGGAAATTTAGAAACCAGTTTGTTATTCCACTTACATAAAGTATATTTACCATCAGATTAATAAAGGGGATTCTCTCTGCTCTCTTTTCAAAAGAGAGAGTGAAATTTATAAAACAATTACAGTCATTTAATCAGCAATAATCAATCTGCAGATTATTCTTAAAAGACTGCCACTCCAAAGCCACTGAGACTAGAGTTTTTCACCTTAAAGCCTGGTTCATCCTCAGATGAAATGTGGTTCCATGTTTCAGATCAGGCTAGAGACAATCTTCAAGTTCAGTATGTGTTACCTAGAGCAGCAGGATTTGTCCAAGCACTTCTTCATCTCTGGGTGTTTGCCACAAGCAATAGGTAGTTATTTCTGGACATATTCACCATGTTACCATTTCACAGAGAGTATTTCAGTTTTTCCCAGTTTGGATGGCAGCAGTTTTTAAAGCATGAGGGAGAAAACTCGCTAGCAATTAACCTTCAGTAGTTTTGTTAGCAAATATTCTACTGTCTGCTTCATTTTTACATATTTTTTTCAATATGAGGAGGAACATTCAGTGCTGCAAAATTTCTCCTA
This sequence comes from Porphyrio hochstetteri, assembly GCA_020800305.1. Classification (NCBI taxonomy): domain Eukaryota; kingdom Metazoa; phylum Chordata; class Aves; order Gruiformes; family Rallidae; genus Porphyrio; species Porphyrio hochstetteri. The sequence goes on from CM036908.1 coordinate 4,297,393, forward strand.
TCATAGCCTTGTAGAGTAAGCAGTTAATATGATCAGAATAATATGATGAAACTTCCAAGCATTCCTTGATTCTTGATCTCATTTAGTTGCAGACAATTTTATTGTTTTCTGCAAGACCTGATCTTGCAGTGAAATATCTGTCTGGTGCTGGAATAATTCTCTCTCATATGTCTATATTGTGGAGTCATTAGATAAGTTTCATTGATTTATTTGTGCTTTTCAATGTGGAGTTTTAATATCTTATTTCATTTCTACACCTAAGGAACATGCTGGATGTCTTGGAAAAAAACCTCACACTTGTGCTTACTTTAATCAAATGTTACAGTAAAAACAAAAGGATAAACTTCAGCTACCTCTTAAAGGTCTTAAGTGTCAGCTAGTGATAAGCTAGTGTCAGGACAAGGTCAGGACTCTGTAAGAAAAAGATTTACACTGTTTGGCACCTCTGGATCAAGGTGATCAACTTTCAGCTGCAAGATTAAGCTGGTAAAATAGTAACACTTTGGCCTACCCTAGACATGTTCTTTTGGATAATATTTCTGGTTTACTGTTCAGATTGGAGGTTTCTCGCCATTTTGTCTGTCAGATCAAAATTCCATTGAACTCTATCTCTCATCAATTATTTTGAAAAGACCTTTGGAAAAAAGATCTCTTCTCTTTCAGAAAGAATATATTTTTCTACTAAAATGTGCAGAATTCTTCCACGTGACTGAATAAGATTCTTGAAATAGATCAGTCTGAATTCCTTAAAAATAATTTTTAACTTTTTTTTTTTCCTCCCTCTGCTGTGATATTTTGTGGGTCATTTTTAGATTTAAGAATTCCAAAAAAGGTGATTTAGCACCATTCTCATTAACATTTCTTGTTATGACTTTAAAATATCCTGACGATGATCATATATGAGCACTATGTCTAGCTACAGGACTGCTTTCTTAATGCTGTGTGTTAAACAGCAAGGACTGACAGCTGATTAGTTATGTCATTATATGTGAATAGGCTTATATAGACACCTACATATACACACACATACACACATGTGCACACACGTGTACATACAGCCACACATGTAAACTCATACATTAGTATAAAGGCTGTAATTTTATCTGTAGGTTTATGCTCAGAATTTATGACATCACTCTACTGAAATTAAGAGTATGAAGCTCACATGATTTTATTCATCAGCCTAAATTTAGCCTAGATAATACTGAAATACACACCAAAACTGTTTTAAGAAGCACTACTGACGTCTGACACAGGTATGTTTAATTCCCTGCCGTGGCATTCCATAGGAGAATTCAATAATAAGATTACTCTAGTTTTATTATTTTCTGCTTGATTTTTTTCTTCATCTTTTTTTTTTATGCTTTCATCAATCTCAGCCAGAGTAGAAACAAAAAACCCAGGTGGATTTGCAAGCTTTGCATTTTGGATTAAACTGAAACATGTAATATTCTGATAGCCTTTTTCAGCCTTGGAATTAGAGACCTTGAAATTGGAACTGATTTTACACTTTCCTATAATAATATTTTTATGAGTGAAATTGGAAGAGCACCACTCAATGGGAGAAGAGGGAAAAATGGAACTGGCTGCTGCTACAGGGATATTTATGGGGAGTTCAATGTTTTGCTTGGAGAATAAAGGAGAGCTTTTACTGCAAATACCTACATAAGGGTCTTTTTGTTCTGCAAAGCACATTCTTCTGACCCTCCTTCTTGCCTGAGCTTCCCCCCCTCCCCCTTCTACTAAACAGGAAAAAAGATGTTTATTTTTTTCAGGGATACAGTTGACCAGCTTTAAATGTTTGCATTGGTTTTGGCCAAAAAAATGGAAACTTTTTATTTTTATATTCACACTAATAATATAAAACATTTTATATGGAGATTTCTGTAATTTATAGAGGTGATAGGTAACATATTCCATACTTAGCTGGTAAGGAAATTAAACAAAGGACCAAGGTTAGTCTATAGGCTGATAACACAGTCTGTACCCAAATACTTCTTCCTAGAGTGTCCTATCTACCATTTAGGTTTCCCTTTGGACCTCCCTCCTACAACAGCTGAAAGGGCAGATCATACCCCAGAGTATTGGCCAGGGGTAAGGAAGAATTTATACAAGATATTGATTAAATATTTTGTTCCATGTAAAAATTATATGATACATAGATAATGCCAGAAGAGGCACCAAAAGTGGCAGAATTGATGACATTTCTTGTGAACGTGAAGGGCTCAAAATTCTCTACCCCCTTCTGTCTGCCTTGCATTCCAGATGACCAAGGGGTTTTTTTAATGGGTTTTTTTTTCAGACATTTGAAAAGAAATGCTGACTATCTGTATTAAAACATTGAAACAACAAAAACCCCACTGGTCTAGATATCAGACACAAGAGTCCTATTTGAAAACTTTAAGACTTCTTACAGGCATGTTGAGAGCCTTCTAGACTAAGAGCTGTGCACACATACAGGGAATCTGAGATCACATTAGGGTGGCTAAATGAAAGCTACAAAGGTACAAGATGGTAGAAGCAATAGAAGATACAAGCTAGAAGGCCCAAAGGAAAAGGACATGATTACCCCATGGGAATCATTTGTCCTATGAGCTGGAATGACTAAGGCCAACACGGAGACGACAGGAGCATCCCCAGGGAACTTACACCACCACTACTGAGAGAAATGTTTAGGTTAGGCCAATTTTCCCCTCTTCTGGAATTCCTGATCCAAGTGTTCTTTTAAAAAAAACTGTTAGGAGTCAAATATTCCACTGCTTTATTAATTTACACTAGCTGGAATTTGTACCCTTTTGTCACAATTTTCACATGATAAACTAAAGACCTTATAAAAGCTGCATTTGGGGTCTCGTCAAGAGCATTCTTTAAAATTAAGAGATAGGTTTTGCAGCAAACTATGTGTAAAGAAAGTAAAAATTCAGGAATAATATTCACTTTAGAAGCCTGAGTGGATGCAAACTCTGTGATGGTAATATCCAACAAAAATAACCACCCTTCCTTAGTACTTGACCATAAGTTACTTTATATTTACTTGAATAGTAAGTACTTTGGACTAAGACCCTCTGCAGTACATTTATAAAAATGGATGTATGAATGAAGAAATGAATGAATGAATGCTGTTGCCACATTTGGCAGGCCAAAGAAGATTCCTGAAACTTAAAGGGAGGATCATTTTGATTGTGCAAAGGTGATAAAACGATAAGCTTTTGCCAAACTCTAAATAAATTCAGCAGATGATCTGGCTGTTTCTAGGGCACTAGATGCACACCAAAATAAGAAAGAAAGAAGTATTTTTCCTGTGAAAAGCAGGACTGGTAGCTGTGTGCCTTTATGCTCCCCAATGGCTTTAGCTTGCTTCCCTCAAACACCATTAACCTTCAGTAGATAACAAGAGGCCACGAGGTGAATTGACATGAAGGTTCATAGGTATAACTCATCAACAGCAAGCAAAGGGTATTTTGTGTGAGTTCTATAAATAGACCAAGTGAGGTGTTTTTTAAACTGTTTCTAGCCTTCTCTAAACATCAGGAGGAAATAGTGCATGCACTGTGATTTTAAAAGCTGAAAGATGTTGGGGTAGGATGGCAGGAAATCAAAGACACTTCATCATCAATGTGGTGTCAAAGCTAGGGTAAGGAAACCTAACGTGATGAGTAAAACAGAAATTGGTTTTATGAGATGAAGTAAGAAAAGAATAGTGAGAAGACATCTGGTTCTACAACACACAGCTTTCTCATGGCACTGAGTAAATCCTTCACAGTGCTAGCTAGACCTGTGCCCATATCTAACATCTCAGATTGCACTAACATGTATCCTGATTATTTCCTCATTTTGGCCTGAGAGTTTTGTATGCCCAGTAAAGTGCAAACTTGGCTAGGTTTTCCAGTATCTAGCATTCCTGCAGAAACAGTACCAGCAGCTCCAATGAAAACAACAGATGTATGAAAGTCATGGGGAAACAACCACTCTCTGTGGGCATCTTGGACATGCTAACCTCACCACATGTGTGATGTAGAGTCCAGAGCCACCTACTCAGCAGTTGCAGTGTATCCAGAATACCTTTGCCATCTGTATGGATTCACACCATAGTCCTGTCCAGAATTGCTTGGGGGGAAAAATAACCCCAAACAACGGACACTTTATGAAAGAAAAACAACTAAATAAGACAAGTTTTCCATAAAATTTGAGATTAAAGGTTGGGGTGAGGGAGTAGAGATCTGACTGGGATAAAAAGTTTTATCACTGTTAATTAATCAACTCTAGCCTGGGTTGTTATTGATTAAACATAATTTCTATCAACCTGACTGTGCATTGGACTGTGTTGAATGAGGCAGTGGCTTAACTCACAGGTGTGAAGCTGTATCCCCATCACCCTGAAAAAAGAGGCCACTCAAACAGGCAGGGTTTGGTTGTCTCAGCAGAGAGATCACAGTATCTCAGAGGTGATCTCAGGCGGGTCACATATGAACGATTCTGGTTGGAGAGCTGCTGGAGAAGATCTCATTGCTCCTTTTGTGCTGTACATACTCTTACTTCCACAGGGGCTTATCATCTTGGACTTTTTTTCTGAATCATAAATCTGCTATAGAACAGAAAAAGTTTTTTTAAAAAAAGGAAATAAAGGGAAATAGCTGCTTCACAGGAGGATGAAATTCAGTAGAGATAAAAACTCAAAGCCCAGTTAAAAGCAGTTAAATGTCTAATTAAAGTGCAGTCATGTTGTATTCAGAGGCCAATCCTATAATCATAAGGACAGAAAATTTTCTTGATGATATAAGTGATAAAAAACATGAAAACATCACATTCGGTGATTTATTAGATGTGTAAAGCAAATTCTAAAGAAGATTAAGGAAAGCAACAAGATACATGGAGGACTCAATTTTTCTTACACAGAAAGAAGTTGGATGTAGTTCCTTCCTTAAATCACATTCAGCTTCGGATGTGGGGCCTTGAATTGTTTAACCTGAAAAATTTAGGAGTACCCCTTTCATGATTCATTTGCCTTCAGAGAGTGCTAGCTCCTTCATCACACAGCCTGGGCTGGGTGGTGTAAGTGGAAAGGAGCCAAAGTCAACAGGATAAGGAGTCAACAGCTCCAGTGTACAAAATAGAGTTATCCGTTACCAACACGATTTTTAAAAATAGCTTAAATAGCCCAGTGTGTATCATAGACCAGTTTGCAAGTAATTTTAACCTACACACTGACAGGTTATGTGGATTTTCACATGCTATTTTACCAGGTCAATTAAAAAAACCCAAAACCTGAATAGCTCCGTGTGGCTCCCTGTCTAGTTCCCAAGTAACTTAACTTACACATTGACAAGTTATGTGGGTTTTACCATGCTTATTTACCACTTAAAATCAAAATGTATGTACCATAGTAGTCCCTGTGTCAAATTATATGCAGAATGTTCTTCTTTTAACACTCAATAAATAATCTCACATGAGTACCATAAACCTTCACTTTGCCAAAACTGAAGAAAAAGAGAAGCAATACAGAAACTGATCCTTCACATTAATATTAAACAAGAGACATAATGGAAAAAACAATTCTGCCCACCTCTGAAGTGCATTGTGCACAAGAATGACAGCAATAACAGCTCAGTCTCCTCAGGCTTCACAGTTAGGTACATCAGAGACTCCTTTAAAGAAGGGTGTGCAAATATAACATCATTCATGTAAAATTTCTGGACCATGTTCCAAGGAGGATTGTGACAATTATCAGAGGGCTGGACCACCTCTCCTATGATGACAGGCTGAAAGAGTTGGGCTTGTTCAGCCTGGAGAAGAGAAGGCTCCAGGGAGCCCTTATAACAGCCTTCCAGTACCTGAAGGGACCTACAGGAAAGCTGGACAGGGACTGTTTACAAGGGCATGGAGTGATAGGACAGCTGGTGTTAAGCAGCCATCATAGGATGGTTGGATGGACCCCAAGGATTGTATGGTTCCAACTCCCCTGCCTCAGGTAGGGCCACCAACCTCCAGTCCTAGAAGCAACCTAGAATTATTTTGTAGGATAGAGGACAGCCAGTAGTAATTTTTCAGGACTACTAAGAAAGACAGACCCCATAATAATATTGTAGTTATGATGCCACTTCATTGGTCTAAACAGGAGGAACAGAAGGAACTGGATCATCTTTGAGATAAAGGATCTAACAAAAGAAAAAAAATTAATTACTTCCATTGTCTTCCCTTTCCTTCCAAAATAAGAAAAAGAAAAGGAAAATAAGACAAATGTTAATATTTGGCGTAATAGAGAGTCCTATGACTTTTTAACATATACATTTCTCATCAAGATTTGGACAGTGAAAGGTGGCAGTAACACCATGATTCACAAAAACAATATGATGAAAGATTGACATAGTCAAACATTCATCTACTCTGATTCCAGTGGGCTTGGAAATACCAGAGATCTCTTTTACTGAGAACATACTGACATGCTTTTTCCCTCTGGATTTGGACATTTACTTACCCTGCCTTTCAATGAGATGGTTACTTTGTAGATAGATAACTTTCTTAAGGAAGATTTTATTGTTTCTATCCAGATTCCAGTTTCTTCACTCAAGTGACTAATATATTTTAAAGTGCAAGATGGTTTTATTCTCATCAAGACAACATGATGTGTCTGTGGCTGGAATACACACAGGCTTAAAGCACCCTCTAAAAGCACTCTGCATTATTCTGGGAGACTTTGAAATTAGGACATATTATTCAATTGAAAAAGAAAGTGAACATAGTTTGGTAATAAGGTTGTTTATAATTGGTATTACTCCTCATCTACAAACAAATTGGAAAGAATGCTAGCAAATTCAACAGCTACAAAAACTAAATGCAAGATTTCAGTATCTTTTCCAAAAGCTGAAGCAAAAATTTCATACTACTGATTTTAAAAGATCTGGGCTTTCCTTTTCCTGCTGTTATCTAAAATCATACTAAAACAAATACAACTGTTTCTTCAGTACTGCAAAATTTTGGGAGAGGAGGCTCTAGGCAGATGCTCATTTTCTAAACAGCTGTGCTGGCTGAAGACATTAACAACCCTTCAGCTTGCTATCCATTCCTCTGTGAGAAGTTCTCTTTCTCCCATACTACTGCTGATGGAGAGATGTCTGTGAACAGTACTGCTTTAAGCCAAATCTGGAAAGTTTACTTAGTTCAGTAACAAGGTTTGAGTTAACCCATCTGAGTCTACATACCCAAAATACATCTTTCGAAGACACTGACCGCTCCCAGGAAGAAGACTCTTACCTGAACCAGAACTGTGACAGTGGCTGTTACACTTTTTCTACATACAATTGAGCAGAATTATTTAATTATAAAGAAAATGTTAAATAAATATAGAGTTTAATCTGTTAGATTCACAAGAGTCACCTTGAGTACTGGGTGCAGTTTTGGGCACCACAGTACAAGAGGGACACAAAACTGTTGGAGAGTGTCCAGAGGAGGGCAATGAGGATGGTGAAGGGTCTGGAGGGGAAGTCTTATGAGAAGAGGCTGAAGTCCCTTGGTTTGTTCAGCCTGGAGAAGAGGAGGCTGAAGGGAGACCTCATCACAGTCTGTGGCTTCCTGATGAGGGGGAGCAAAGGGGCAGGCACCTATCTCCTCTCTTTGGTGACCAGTGACAGAACCCAAGGGAACAGCATGAAGCTGTGACAGGAGGTTTTGTTTGGATATTGGGAATAGGTTCTTTACTGAGAGGGTGGTCGTGCACTGGAACAGGCTCCCCAGGGAAGTGGTCACAGCATCCAGCTTGGCTGAGGTCAGGAACCATCTGGACGATGCCCTCGGTCAGATGCTCTGACCTGGCTGGCCCTGTGTGGAGCCAGGAGTTGGACTTGATGATCCTTATGGGTCCCTTCCAACTCAGGACATTCCATGATTTACCTGTTCCTTCCCAGTACTCTACTGCTGTTTCTACCATATCATTTTTATTTTAGCTTTGCATGCTATTGATTTAATTCAAACCTACACTCAACTCATTCTGAGGGTGTCAGTAAATATGCAGGAAATTCAGTAGATACAGTGATGCATTTAAGAATGTTTGCAATCGCTAACCCTTTTCCTGTTAAATATAATTCAGGGGATCTGATTCAATGTCTCCTAATTCTTTATTATGCTACTGTAGGGAAAAAAAAAGGCTGCACTAAAATCAATAATATAATGTTACTGACTCATTCTGTCCCACGCAATTTCATGTCATTCCAAAGTGACACTGAAATACCACTAATGGAACAGTGAACCTATTTTACAATTATAGTAATAGTAACAGCTACTGGTTGGAACAATTTGTGAGAGAATTTGGAAAGCACTACTGCAGTTATTAAGCACTGCCACATTCTTTCCAAGCAGTGATGATGGTATTAATTTAGTTCTATTCACCTCACAATAATAATTTCCAGATAAGCCATTTCCAAACCCAGTGGTTCAGGCTCAGCATTTCTGGGAGTAACACTGAAGGGCAGGACTGGCTGGTGGGGCTGGTCTTGAAACACTTGCATAGACAACTAGCTTCATAAACAGTTATTTGAAAAACAGTGTGCCCACATGCTAAACTGATTATCATCAGGAAATGTGTGTGGGAAGAATGCATTCCAGCTGTCATCTTGACTCCACTTTAGGGTAATGTTTTCTCCTTCTGTTCTAATTTCGTGGTGCCATAAACATACATAATTCTTAGCTGAAGGGTCAGTGAAAACACAAGAAATGAGCAGAGCTCAATGCTCTCTGCAGTGGGGGCCAGGACCAAGTTCCAGTTGTGCCTTTGCAGTTGCTGTGTGGCCATGGCAAATCAATTTTCTAGTGTATTACCACTTTACCTGTAAAATGGATTAATGACACTGACACCTTTTGCAAAGTACTTCAATATTTGTTCGCAAAAATAAGTATTGGCAAGATGAATATCATTATTAATACTTACAAGGAAATACCCTGTACTCACTGGTGCCCTATTAGAAGATTGATTAGCTTGTCTAAGGACAGCTTTCTATTAAGGACTGACATTCACTGTTCATTAAAACTATCTGAAGTTTTTCTCAGGCATTCTGCTTTATTGGACATGAGAAATAAGAATCTGAAAACTAGGTCTGGCAATGAAAATTTATTGCATTCTCAGAAAACCCCAAATCTATAAATAGATAAGTCTAACATGGCGTTTTTAGTGTTAGTTTGTAGCTTTACCTCTGCAGTGTTTCCTGGGATGCTGTTGTCTGTAATCTGATTATATTGTTCTGGCAAGGGATAATTTTGGTGATGAATTACACATTTAAGATGAGCATGAAGTAGGAATATAGTGCGGGATGTTACTGAGGTTAATGAGTATTATATGAGCATGCATCAAAGGATTTCAGAATGGGTGAAGTGGATATCTTAATACAGTCAAGTTGATGGGAAAACTGCTGCACTCTACTGGCAGGATTCAGACCTTATCAGCCTTAGTGTTACAGTCCTAATATCCATATCTGAATTCATTATCTCACTTAGTGGATCAATACTCCTAAGGATGACTGGTCTAAAAGTAAAAAGACAACCTAACAAAAACCCCAAGAAGAAATAAGAACATTTTTCCCAAAGATCCGTGAAGTTACTTGGTATAGGAAGTCCAAGTTCCAAAAGAAGATGCCTCTCTTGTGTTTTTAAATGGAGAGCTCCATGCAAAATCAGGTCAATGGTCTACAGTGTCATCAAACAGTAAAGCTGGTAAACATTTTCATGCTTAGGCATCATTCACAAGTTCTCTATTCTTCACTAGCTTGATTTTACAGTGGATTATATCTGCTAGAATATGTATGCATTGTTGAAGAACAATGAATCTGCTATCTCTATAACATAACATTTTAGCATTCATACTGTCTGTCCTGTGTATGTACAATATCTTTGAGCATAGTAATGTCTTCAATTGTCAAAATTTTCCTGAGAAAGATAAATTTTACTTCTCTATTTTTCGATTGCTATGCAGTTTAAAGACATATTACTCTTATTGATGCCAGAAGGAACCAAAGAAATCTTATTCTTCTAGTATTTAAATAAAACAATATTTGAATAGAGTTTGACTTCTCACTATAGAATTTAGGTATTTATACAAGTCCAAACATTGGAGTTGCACCCTCTCCTATCAGCGTGCACATTGTTCATTAATTTAAGGCCATATGGTAATCAACTTACAGGGGCTGTGTAGCAACTCTCTCTGGGAAAAGGGTCAGTGTAAACAGTAAGAATATTTGAAGTGGAAGGCATTCCTTTGAATGCATTAAAGTGGCAAAATCCAGCTCTTATTTTAAATCCTGTCTGGATGTGTTTTTAGTATACTGTACTTCCAAGTCAAGCAAACAGATAAAAGCACTGGCAGAATCGGTTTAACAAGCCATTTAATAAAATGAATTATTTCCTCTGTCCCTGCAGAAATTAGCACTTACTCCTTTATAAAATCTGCCTTCATAGTCATTATGTCATCTGTCATGTGCGTGGCATAATGCATTCTGTAAAAATGACTTCACATTCCTTCACGCTTATTTGAGAATGACCAGTGATTATGGACTACTACATACATAAGCAATTAATAACCAGCATTCATTTTAAGTGTTGATCTCTATGATAGTTATAGCCAAATAAATCATGTGTGCTCAGCTTTTGTATACCCAGGAAATCCAAGGCACTGAGCTAGCTAATGTGCTACATTAAGCTGTTCCCTGCATATGCAAGTCAACTGTGTAGACTTTATTTATCTCTTCATGCACAGTTGCCATTTTTCCTACTGGTTGCTGAGCATTTTTAAAACAGGCAGTTGTCATGAATATAGCAGCATAGCTATATCCTATCAGCCATTCACACAGGATATGGCATGAATCTAGAGTCTGCACCAGCAAATAACATAACTTGCCTCTTTGCTCCCCGATTGATTCATTTGCAGGGTGCATTTCAAGTAGCTCATGTCTGGGATTGTCCTTCCACAATGCTGGCTAACCATGATCCAGAGGGTGAGGAACTTTAGAAGTTTCTCCAACAGGCTATATAGATAAGGTCATATCAAGTCTGATTTCTTCTGCTGTTCAGAGACTTTCAAAACAACTCCAGCAAGGCACGAAACCTAAAAATATCCTGTGAGCCTGCTACCATATTTGAGGTTACACAGCAAACATATAACACTACATCCTTTCTCCCTTGAGGAGACAGAAGTGTGAAGGTAGGAACAGGAAAAGAAACCTCATGTTATCTGAGATATTCAGCAACTCTAGTTGGCAGAGTTTTTTAGAGGCTACTTTGAAAGTGAAGAACCTTTCTAGCTCTTGTAATGGCAGGGCACGGTCTTGAGTAAAAAGCAGTCTCTGAATAAATCTATATGGACTCTATCTTACATGTCTTGGCAAGAGCTCTGTGAAGCTGACAGTATGATTCCACAGAAACAGATTTCTGTAGCTAGCTTTGCAAGTTACTCATTATGCAGTGTCATATTTGTTTACATTTGTGGATATACCCTGTGTGGCCACAAGAAAGTCTCAAGCAAAGTAAGCATTTCCTTGACCCTAATGCAATTTAATTTAAGTCTTCCTATTCTCCTCCTCCTTTATATGTGAGGAACTCAAGACATTTGATTTTATCCTTTTGTTTGCTCTACTGGTATGGATACTATGTGTAATTAAATAAAAAATGTTTGTGTTGAACTAACAATGATTCTATATCTAAAGGACCAAGTTAAAAAAAAAATCTATAAACTCCAGCTTTTAGTATTACTTAATAATTACAATCCATTAAAAATTATATGATACAAAATTAGTGCCCATTCTAACAATAAAGGCTAAAGGGAAAAGTGAAAGGGTTCTGTATGACTGAGAGATACAGGAACTAAGATTCAATTATAAGCTAATCTGGGTTTGGGCAAATAAAAGTTAGTGTAGGAAAGTAACAACTGTGTGTGCATGGTCTTAACACTGTGATACCAGCAACCCTGAACTGAGGATAGACTATAACAAGTTATGATTATTCTCTGGAGAATTCACTGCAAGCAAATAAGTCACTAAAAATCACATTGATTTACTAAGCAGAAACTTGTCTGTCAGATAATACTATATTTCAACCTAAAAGAAGTAATTTTAAATCTCTCTCTTTTAGATTACTTAGTTAATTAAAGGGGTTTATGGCAGCATTATATTAGTGGAAAGTGGACTGATCTCCTTCAGTGAAAGAACTGCAGACTTTCATTGATGAAATTTTTTGACAAGATTATTTTTGACTGTTCACAAATATGCTAGAGATATTTCTGTTGGAAAAAGAAATCAGCAGAGATTCTTTTCTTTTAGAGAAACATGCTCTAGAAGTGTGTTGCTTAATATGACACCTTTGGAACTTTGTCACCCATCTGTTTTAATCCTGAAATACATTGAATCTGACTGAAAATACTTTCTAGAATGTTATTTTATATTTTTCATTTATGGACCTACTTGATACGGTTTAAGTATCACATAGTATCCATAAAATAGGTAAAATTATCATCAACTCAAATTTAATGCTTGAACAAAAACATGTGCAAGTTAAGTACTTGAAAAAAGAGCTGAAAAAATAATAATGGAAACATAAGAATAAATAAACTGACAAGCATGATTGTAGCAATTCCTGGAATACAACAACTACTTCCTTAACAACTGACATTATAACGGGCTTTTTTACAGACAAATATAAACACATTTAGACTTATATTTTACAAAAGATATTGGAATCTGTTTACTCAAAGACTAACATATACACTAATGTAATTATTAATGTATGCACTAATGAGATACGACTTTATTCTTGTTTGCAAGGGTTTAATGCTGTATAGTTCCAAAGCAGCACAAACATGACACACCACAGTCATATTAACTTGTAAAAACCAAAGGCATTTGTCCAGTGCAGGAAGGAAGGAGGGAGGGAAGGAAGGAAGGAAGGAAGGAAGGAAGGAGGGAGGGAGGGAGGGAAGGAAGGAATGAAGGAAGGAAGGGAGGAAATATGTTATTGCACAATTCAAAGACAAAAATAATTTGCTTTTCCAAATTTCTTTATATATTGCTGTTCTCAATGAATCTCTGTGGTTAAATTTAGTACTTAGAAACAATAGAATTCAAACCCTGTTGATGTTTTATACATTATATTTCAGAAATCTTTGGCCTCCTTTTCTAATAATTTGGAACCCTATTCTGAACAAATTAATTACATTTCCCTTTTTTGTTTCCTTATTGACAATGGGTCTTCATGAAGACTCCTCATTATTTTCTATAGCCATCTAGCTACTTTGCTGCTAATGGTTTGGAGGAGGCGCTGCGTGTTTCACTTTAAGTCAAAGTGTATCCAACTTCTCTACAATCCAAAAGGGAAAAATGAAGGAAAAACTAAGCCAAACAAACAGCACCTGACATGGTGCCCACCTCAGTAGCTCCATTGTGACTGGAGGCTCATTTTTTGTTTTTATTCCTTAGATTTGCATAAGTGGGGATTTATTCACTCTGTCTACATTTTTATTGTTTCTTTTAATATTTCTCTTTAAGAGCAAAGAATCAGCTACTGTATTATTATAACACTATGTAATAGAAATTTATGGAGCTTTAGGAAGGAGGTGGCAGAAAGTGCTATAAAATATGCTTGCACACGTGTGTGTTTTGCCTTTGCTTTTTCTTTTGTACCCAGATATTATCCACTCCAACTCAATGTGGATATCTCTATTTTTAAAGAAGTTGGGATTTGATGGCAGCTTTACTTTCATTGTCAGAATGAAAAGATACATTTTCCACCTGTAGTAAAGAAAGCAGGATACCATTCCAAAGCCTACAGATAAGAAGTGGCATTTAAGAGTTCATATTACTGTTATTAGGAACAGTATTCTTTTGGCAAACACTTTTATACTACATCATTTATTAGTTTTTTTAATGTCCATCTTTCATCTATTTTTCAGCTGTATTTATCTTCTCAATTATTCTACATTTTATTCCTGTAACTAAGAAAAATACAAACAAAAAACCATCTAACCCTGCATTTACTTAGCTTTTGTTATTTATAATAGTAAGAACTTTTTGAAAAAGTTTTGCTATGTTCACTTGAAACATGGTACATGCAAATTCAAAGAGAAATATGGGGTTAAAACAACAGATATTTGGAATACTCAAAATACAGCATCAACTCAAAGTTTTTGCTGCTCCATCTTTAAAAAGATTTATTTTCCAAACACTGCTTCTCCAAAAATTTTTAAAGCAATGTCTGAATTTGTCTTCAAAAGTTTATGCATAGTGCAAAACTGAGAACATTCAAGGTTGTACAATTGTCACAAGTCTGGAGATGAGTGCAAATATCACCACCTGACCCCACTGATAAAGCCCTTCATAATAAAAACGAGTCTTCAGTATTCTGCTTAGCAGGAATTTCAGCTCTGAATCAGGAGCTTTCATGTTTGTGGATGCTAAAGGGGTTTTTTTTAGAGACTGTTGTCTCTAAAAGTGTACTACCACAGCCCAAGTTTCTGTTCTAAAAAAACTGAACTTGTTTGGCAACATGTGTAGATATGTTTAACATAATGGAGTCAGCCTAGAATGAGATGAACATTATGAAAGAGATACTTTTTCTGTATTTTAAATTTCTCATTTCAGGAAAATAAGAATTATTAAAAAAACAAACTGAAAGGAGAATGGGAGGCAAGGTGATTAATCACACATTTCAGGCTTTTCAAGGAAGCCAGCTCTAAAACAGAAGCAGTATCTGTGAGGAAGTACTTTATATAATTGCATTTAATCCTGGGTTAGATCCTACAAAATGTGCCTTTTCTGCTATTGAATCAAGACTTTGTCTCTTGAAACAAAGAGTCCAAACCAGGGTCTTTAAATCACTTAAGTAATTAAGCAGTATATTATTCCAGTTGTCTCCATTCATTGCTTCTTTCAACATTATTTTATCCATAAACATCCCTCTTCTAAAAATAGATATATAAACTACCTAATAAAGAAGAATATATAAGCAGCATTTGTTAGATGACAGTGAATCTATCTGGATGAAAGACTGCAGTGTAATGCTTCTTTAATTTGGACAGACTTCTTAAAGTTATGAGTATCTGTCCAGTCCATAGCACCATCTAAAACACACCTTCCATCATTTTCCCTCCATTGCTGATCTCGACCAGTTACCTTCTGCAATCTAGAAAATAGGGAAGACAATAATTTATTTAATGAAATGCAGTTCATGAAGCCCTTTAGAAATGTGGCATGGAGACAGTTCCTTGCTATTCTGGGTCCAAATGACTTGAGATTCCTGTTTAACGTCTGTGTTGTTGCAGAACTCTGAATGTACACCTTGCCAATGACCATTCAGGCTTATTGGGTTTTTCATCCTCAAACTGTGCTTGAACTCATTAAAAATGAAATGTAGACAGCTTCTGTGTTCATACAATCATAGAATCATGGGGGTTGGAAGGGACCTCCAGAGCTCATGGGGTCCAACCCCCTGCCAAAGCAGCTCCCCAGCTCATATTGCACAGGGCGGCGTCCAGACGGGGCTGGAATCTCTCCAGAGATGGAGACTCCACACCCCCTGGGCAGCCTGTCCCAGGGCTCACTCACACTCACTGGGGAAAAGTTCTTCCCCATGTTGATGTGGAACTTCCTGTGCTCCAACTTGCAGCCATTGTCCCTTGTCCTGTCCCCACAGACACTGAAAAGGGTCTTCTTCATTCCCTAACAACATACACAGACTGCAGCAAAAGCATCCGAACTCTTTACAGATTACTCTGGCAATTTCATCACCCTTTTTATGACTGCCTTGAATATTGTATGAAAAAATGGAAGCTGGCACTGGAACATGGGTTACCTCACGCACAGTTCTACGTGGTATCTACAACATGCTTTCTTTGCCTGTTTTTTTGGTGGGGTTTTTTTGCATTGAATCAAATCATCAGCACTCTTAGTGTATTGTACTTTACATACGTGCTTCTGTGTTGAGAAATCTAAAAATACACAGGCAGTTCTACAATACAAGTGCCAAGGGAAAACAATAATTGCTCTTCTGTGAATGTCAATTAAAAAACAGTTTAAGAAAAATAATTAAAATATTTTCATTCTGTTCAAAGCATTTAATAATTCTCTTAATTATTTGAGCTAGAGAGATTCAAGACAAATAAACTGTAAGAACTAGGTCTGATTTTGTTCCCTCTATTTTTGTTTCAATAATTAATCCTGGAAATAAGAGGAAATAAGAATGTAATTGGTATGCATATAAGATGTACTTTTATTGTAAATCCAATAAAACAAAATATTTCCTACATATTTTCTGTTATGGTAAGTACTTCTTTAGAACAAATTGTCTGCAATCAAGGTAGAGAGATAACGCTTGTGGCCGAAAGAAAACTAAAAGCCCTGAGCCAACAACAGTCATACCATTAATACACTCACAGAAGTAATCCATTTGAATCAATGGGACAATTTGTTTATGTACTATACATTGTATTAAAACACAGCAGAAATTTATCTAAATGTAGTTTCCAAAGTGTCCTTCTCTTCAGCTTGCTAGGCAGCCAACTTCTAATTAAGGATGGAGAAAATGTATACATCCCCATCACATCTTGAATGTTATTTTCATAATAGTTTCACATGGTTGTAAGCAAGGACAGGAACTTCAGCAGTGGAATACAGCAGGATTGCTTGCTGTACTTTCAGTGGCATAAGGGATGAATTCTGTTCTCTTTCCAAACTCCTTTTGCCATTTGTGAACTTAAGAACCTGTGAGGTATCCTTTTACACAGATAGTATTAAGAGGATAAAGACAGAAGAGAGCTAGTCATTCTCACATTTCCCTCCTGTTGTGGTTTAACCCCAGCTGGTAACTGAGCACCACTCAGCTGCTTGCTCACCCCTCCATCCCAAAGGGGGTGAGGAGGAGAGTCGAAAACCTCATGGTCACAGTGAAAAGCTGTGAGTTTTGACCATCTGGATATTCAAGTTAAATTGCTGAACATTTTCACATAGAAGTTTTCCACTGCTGCATTCACAAAAGAGAAGGGAGTTCCTTTCTATACCATATGGCAAATATTTGCCTAAATATTTTCCTAAATCACCTGAAAATCTCTACTTTAAGAAACTTGAACTCCCATGTCTAATCTTATAGAAGACCATAACAATCAGCAGTCCGTAGGAAATTTAATAAGACATGGAAGAAAGATGGGTAAGGATAGAAATCAGGACAGGATTAAGGAAGAAAAAAAAAATACCACCACCAATAATTAGATAAATATTGAAACAGGTTACACAGAAAGTTGCTACAGTCCTCAGTCTTGGGGTTTTCAATACAGAGCTGGACATAACCCTGAGCATCCTGGTCAAACTGAACGTAGTCTGGCTCAGTGCTGATGCTTCTGTGACACTGTGGTGGTTTGAGCCTGACTGGAGGCCAGATGCCCACCAAAGCTGCTCTATCACTTTTCAGGTGGACAGGGGAGAAAATATTTATTGAGAGGCTTAGGAGTCAAGATAAGGACAGGGAGAGATCATTCCACAATCAGTGTCACAGGCAAAACAGACCCAACCCTTGTTGGATTAGAAAAAAGAAAATCACCTAATTTATTACACTACACTACACACACAGAGAAACCAGAGTGGGATAATGAGCAGTACAACCAAATCTTAAAACACCTCCCCCCCTTCTTCCTCGACTTAAACTATTAGTGATTTCTCTCCCTTCCTCCGCCCCAGGGTGTCACAGGGTGAGAGGGGGAATGGGGGTTTCAGTCAGTTCCTCATGAGTTGTTTTCCTTCTTAAACAGGGTGGGTGGGGAGGAGAGGGGTGAGGCATTCCTCACACCCTTCCCCTGCTCCAGCATGGGGTCCCACCCACGGGAGACAGTCCTCCACGAACTTCTCCAACAGGAGTCAAGCCCTTCATCAGCTGCCCCAGCATGGGTCAACTTCTATGGGGTGCAATCATAGAATCATAAAATGTCTTTCAGTCTCATCATGCCCATGTCCCCCAGAGAGTCAAAAGCACCCCAGACAAAACTGGCATGGGCCTCTCTCTCCATGGGCTGCATGTCCTGCCAAGAGCTTGCTCCAGCGCAGTTGACAGCATCTTCCTTATGTCTCCACCCGCTCCAGTGTGGGGTCTCTGCTCCCCATCATCTTCCATGGGCAGCAGGGGACACCTGCTACCACTGTGGTCTTCTCCACAGGCAGCAGGGGAATCTCTCTCCTACAGTGCCTGGAAAGCCTCCTCCCCTCACTCCTTCACTGACCTTGGTGTCTTCAAAGTTTCTTCCATCTCCTCACTCCCTTCTCTGGCAGCAGAAAGCAGCTGCTTGGAATTTTTTTTCCTAAATGTGACTCACAGAGGCGCTGTGACCATCGCTGGTGGGCTCGGCCTTGGCCAACGATGACTCTGGCCTTGAGTCAGCTGATGTTTGCCCCGTCGGGCCTGCAGGGAGCTTCTTGCTGCTTCTTGCAGAAGCCATCCCCAAACTCCCCTCCTCCACCAGAACCTTGCCACTCAAAACCACAACAGACCAAAAGGCTGAACTAGAGACCTCTTGATGTCCTTTCTAACTGAAAGGAGTCTCTCATCAGGGTTAGCTGTTCAGGTAATTCTAATCCACTGACTTTTTTCCCCCCCACAATGTATAAATTGTCATCTGGTAGACAAAGAACAAACATTTATTGCTCCCTCTATGGTTAGAATTCTCACTTGGGAGGACTGTATTTTAGTACCAACTTCATTATATATTTATTCTAGGGAAACAGTTATAAAATACTGTAGCTCAGACACTTGTTCCAAACACACCCAGTAACCCTGGGCTGTTCCTGACAGGAAGAAACTGTGAGTTTAAATACTCCCATGCAGAGAAAATGTGTCTTCCATGCTTCAAGGAAATTCAGGTGTCTATCTAAAGGAGCTGTCAGACAAAATGTTAGCAGCAGTCATGCTTAGAAGAAATCCAAAACAAAACATAGAATTTATTAAGCAAGAATTTTTGTACACTTCTTTTTATCACAAGAATGGAAAAAAAAAATCCATTTCATCTGATGTGACTGCTGTCTTTCTGTCTCCAATTATGGCTTGAGATGCTTGAAAAATTTGCATTAGAAGGTGTCCACTTATGAAAGATGCAGTTTTTACAAGATCTTCCCAGGGGAGTTTTTTTTCTTTGTTATTATTATTTATCTCTATCACTGAAATCAAAATAAAATATTTTGTTTCATATCAGAGGAGATTCTGAACAGTGAGTTGAATCAAGATCTTTCGTTAGAGAAGGATTAGGCACTGACCTGTATGTCTGAGTTTTTGCGATGATTCAAAGAATTTTAAAAAGCGGATGTAATATTGTTTCTATTATTGTGCATCATCAGCTTCGTATTCTCTTATGAGAGAGCTGAATAAAGAAATCCTGTGGTTTTTAAATATCCTAGGAGTTATAAAAGTCTGAATGCTTATTCTGCATCAGAAATGGGAAAAGGAGGGACTGTTATTCCAGTTTCAATAAAGCACTAGAATAATCTGAGCCAATATTTCAATCTTAAATCAAGGTGGAATATGAGACTTTAGTCCCATTAAAATTATCAAGAATTCTGAATGATAACTTTCTACTTCTATTAAAAAAAAAATCATCATTTAACAATCTTTTTCTCCTCAGTTCACCAGGAAAGTCTTGAAATATTAGAAATTTCTAAAAGAAATAAAATTTTCAAATTTCTTTCCTGAGAAGGTTAAAAATAGCCCTGTGTCTAAGGAGTGATCTTTGAGGAAAAAAGTTTTTCCTGCAGAATAAGAAGCTGTGGAAAGAGATATAACTTCACAATAGTTATGAGTTGGTAGTTTACAGGCCTGTGGCTTTATTAGTACTGATTTTAAATATAAAAGCAAAGCATTATTGCACCCTGAATGTCATTGCAGTAACTTTTATTTTGTAATCATATCGATCATCTTCTCTACTTTCAGAGCAGGCCCTTCCATTCTTATGCTAAACATTTATCAGTCTTTATGAGTTTTGAAAATAAACTATCAGGTCACTGCAGCTCCTGGAATTATAAGCAAAGGGTAGAGTTATCTTTTAAATCAAGGCATCAAAACCTGTTTAGATTACCTTCAGTAAAGTAATGAAGGAAATCTTTATAAAAAGCCAATTATGAAAGATTACTTTTTTCTTCTCACATCCAAATTCTGTACAGAATAACACAGCAGGAGTAGTCCTCAGCCAAAAGGTACTTAATTATATTGTGCATAGCGGGAAGAAATAACAAACAAAAACCCATTAATAAATTCTCCCCAGTCATTCTCCAGATGAAGTTCAAGGCTATACTTAAAACACAAAGGAGCTGACACAAACTTTTAATAAATTGCCTTTTATGAGGGAAGGTAAGAGCTTTTGTTTCATTTAGGTGTATTAAACCCATGTTTCTTCCTCATATTAATTAGAGAAAATTGATCCCCTGGCCCATATGTTGATAGTCTCTTCATCAGCAGTTAAATCTGTTTCCAAATCTTTTTTTTAATCAGACTTGGAAAACATGTAGCTGAATTGCAATGGGTGGTCGGGTACAAAAAACCATCAGTTATTTCCTTCAGCTATAGAAGAGGTGGTAGACCACCACGAACACTACAGCCCAGCAAAGATCAAGTTGTTAGTAGTGAAGAGGCCTTTTGAAAATCACTAGCCAGCAACTACTATGAATAACGTGGGAAGAGCTGCAACATGAGAGCTTCAAACCTCTGCCCAGACAGGACTTTTCTCCACACCTCTTTCTGGTCAGCATATACAAGTGAAATATTAAGTACTCAAAGGTTAAAAAAATGGTGGAATATTTACAGAAAGCTTTTAAAAGTCAGTTTCCTGTTTGTAAAACATATAAAACCCCCCCAAATCTGAAGTTCAAAATAACGTTCTGAATAGCTGCCATCAGAGCAGACTCCTGCTTCTGATGAAAGGCCTCAGCCCCAAACTGGAAGGCTCACTTCAGGGACACACTTAGTTTAAAACATGTAGGGTATGGCTTAGACTTCTTTACACAGGCTATAAAATTGTTCAGTTTTCCAAGTTTTACATGTGATGTCTATCTGAAAAGGATCAAACGATAATCTTAAAACTTAATTTTATGGACTCCTGATGAATGGTGGAGAATGAGGAATTTAATGCTCATGACTTGCCAGTACCACAAGAAAAACATGGGATGAAATAAATGGTGCTATTTATACCATAAAAGATGTAGACAGTATTTCTAAGATGTAAAATGCCCTAATATCTAAAGCAGCTGCACCTCATATAAGACTTTTTTCTTCTTTTTTTATTTAATTAATGGGGGGGTTGGAGGCACTTTTTAAGTGAACATATTCAGTTACTTACAGAGGTTGCATTTCTTCAAAAA
Source organism: Porphyrio hochstetteri (assembly GCA_020800305.1). Lineage (NCBI taxonomy): Eukaryota > Metazoa > Chordata > Aves > Gruiformes > Rallidae > Porphyrio > Porphyrio hochstetteri. The sequence continues at coordinate 4,318,746 of CM036908.1, forward strand.
ACTGGCATTATTTTCTCTTCAGCTGGACAGGGAGTTTCCTGAGACCAGAGGCAAAACTGTTGTGGTTCACTGACCCTGGCTGGAGGCCAGGTGCCCACCAGAGTCGTTCTATCCCTCCCCTCCTCAACTGGATAGGGGGAGTAGAAAATATAGTGAAAGGCTTGTGGGTCAAGCTAAGGACAGGGAGAAATTATTCACTAATTACCATCACAGACAAAACAGGTCAAGTTGAGGAAATTATTTTAATTTATTACCCAATCAAATCAGAGTATAATAATGATTAATAAAACCTAATCTTAATACACTTCCCCCCCACCCCTCCCTTTTTCCCAGGCTCAACTTTACTCCCAAATCTCTCCCTCCTCCGCGTGGCACAAGGGGATAGGGAACAGGGATTAGGGTCAGTTCATCACACATTGTCTCTGCCGCTCCTTCCTCCTCAGGGGGAGGACTCCTCATACTCTTCCCCGGATGCAGCATGGCATCCCTCTCCTGGGAGACAGTCCTCTACCAATTTCTCAAATGTCAGTCCTTCCCATGGGCTCCAGCGTGAGTCCCTCACAGGGTCACACAAGTTCTGCCAGCAAACCTGCTCTGGCATGGGCTCCTCTCTCCATGGGGCCACAGGTCCTGCCAGGATATTGCCCCAGTGTGGGCTTCCCACAAGAATCATAGAATGGCATGGGTTGGAAGGGACCCCAAGGATCATAGAGCTCAACCCCCCTGCCACAGGCAGGGCCACCAACCTCAGGCGTGGAGCTACACAAGGTTGCCCAGGGCCCCATCCAACCTGGCCTTGAACACCTCCAGGGACGGGGCATCCACCCCCTCTCTGGGCAGCCTGTTCCAGCCCCTCACCACTCTCTCTGGAAAAAACTTCCCCCTAAGATCTAATCTAAACCTTGTTCCTTTAGTTTTAATCCATTCCCCTTGTCCTGCCATTGTCTACCCTTGTAAAAAGCTGAATCCCCTCCTGTTTCTCTGCTCCCTTCATGTACTGGAAGGCTGCAATGAGGTCCCCCCACAGCCTTCTCTTCTCCAGGCTGACCCAGCCCAGCTCCCCCAGCCTCTCTTCGTAGGGAAACTGCTCCAGCCCTCTGATCATCTTTGTAGCCCAGGTCACAGTGTCCATCATGTGCCTCCACGTGCTCCGGCATTGGGTCATCCACAGGCTGCAGGCAGATCTCTGCTCCACTGTTTACCTCCATGGGCTGCAGGTAAAGCCTCAAAAAGCCAGAATGAATACTCAGTAACCTTGGTGACTATTAAGCAGGTATTTATTGCAGCGCTGGGCACACAAGGGATCGCTCGTCCTCATGTGTGCGCTGTTTAAATCAAAATTTCTCATATTTATACAGATTAACTATTCATCTTCATTGTAATTTCTAAGAAAAGGCAGGGTTATGCAAATTATTTCCAGGAAGTCATTTACATTAACTCTTCCCAGATAGAGCATACTCAGTGACACTCAGGGGGTCTTCTAGTGGTCTTCAGGGATGAAGGCTGGATGTCTTCCTCTCAATGAACTTTCTACCTTTTCCTTCTGCTCATGCTCTTTACATTTTTCTCCATATTCTCAAAAACACATTCCCACATAAATTAGTTAGGGATCCCTTTGAACTGAAAACAGGATACACTCTGTCTCTTAATTGGTTGTTGGTCTCATTATTTATTACTCCCCTATCTTCACTTTCCTGATCTTCAAGGCTGTTCCACTGTTATGGTGAAATTTTGTAGCTCAAACAGCTACGGACATGCTTCATGAAAATCCGAAACACACAAATACTTCTCCTTATATTAAAGCTATATTAATTGTTTCTTAAGCTACATCTATATCAATCTATGCAGTATTATTATGCAGCATTCAATCACAGGAGGGCAGCCTAGCTCCCCATGGTCTTCTCCATGGGCTGCAGGGGAACCTCTGCTCCAGCACCTGGAACACCTCCTCCCCCTCTTTCTGCACTGATCCTGGTGTCTATAGACTTGTTCCACTTGCATATTCTTACTCCACTTTCATAGAATCATAGAATGGCATGGATTGGAATGGACCCCAAGGATCATAGAGTTCCAGCCCCCCTGCCACAGGCAGGGTCACCAACCTCAGGCCTGGATCTACTCTGGCTATAATTTTTCCCTCCACTGGCAGGTCATCTTGGAGCCATATCAGACACAGGGGAAGCTTCTAGCACAGAAGTCAACCCCTGTAGCTACCCCTGCTACCAAAATGTTGCCACACAAAACCCAATATAACTATACAGCCAACTTCCAAGATTTGAGGATAGGAGCATCTTTATCTGATATGAGAAGAGTCACCAGAAATGGTCACAGACCTTTCTTTGGAATGAGATTGAAGACATTGGACAAAAGCAATGAGCACAGAATGAGAATCCTGTGACTGCCTTTTTTTTTAAAAAAAAAACCAAACAAACCAACAGCTTGTTAGACAAATTCTCAGTGATTGACCAAGCAGAAACATGGGATGCCTGTTTAGTTTAAAATCCATTCTGCTCTATTAATCCACATAGAAGTCTAAAGTTACCTGGTGTTTAATTAATTCAGCTTTCTTTCTAGAGAGTAAGCCTGAAGAAACAAAGTTCTGAATAATTAGAGGCACACCAAAATAGAAACAAAATGGTGGGAGAAAAACTAATTAAATATTGCTCCTCTCCAGTGGATTCTTGGGACACACATAAAATCAAAATTACAGGGTTTGTTGTCTTCCAGATCATTCTTCTGAGGCATTCATCAGTGGGAAATAGAAATAAGACACCCATTTCCAGCTGCAGTGCTCAGTTGTGTTAGTTTTAACAGATTCAGGAGAATACCTTTAATCATGACACACCTGTCATAGGTAAAAAATGAAACAACCCACAAATATGGTTTAATACTTAGTTGCAGATAGCTTGCTTCTTGTCTTCACAATTTTTCCTCATTAAAGAAATGCCAACATGAAGACAACCTGGTAATGACAAAACAAACATGCTATATCCAGCTTTAAATATATCATGCAGTGATATATTTTTCTATACATAACCATACGGCGGAGGTGGGGAGGGGAAAAATTTATTGAGAGGCACATCTGGGGGAAGTTATTCCTTCCCTACCATCAGAATCTGCAGTCTAACAGAGCCTGTGGTGGTGATGCAATGGAGAGAAAAGGAAAAAGGAAAAGGAAAAAGGCAAAACCTAAACATTAAGGTCTAGGATTTGCTGTGAAACTTACAGCTCTGCAACTTCCACATCACCAATTCAGTGACAGTTAACACCAGCAGAAGCACGTTAACAAGGCTGTATAAACTGAATGGATAATAGAAATGCTGTCTAGAATCCCAAGTGAGATAATAGAGCTGTAGCACTGGATAAATCAGGGATACATGAGAGGAATGCCTTCTCTGCTTGGGATTTGAACAACCGTTGCTTCCATGTGATACACTTGGCATGCTGCTCTGCTGTTGTTCACTTAGAGAAATGTATGTTCGTGGTCTTGCCCCTGTGAACTCTGACCTTTCAAACATGCTGGAGACCAGAAAGATCCAGTTTTGTTGGATGAGTCAACAACAGAGCAAAAAGGAAAAAGTGTTCTTTTTTTTTTCCTGACAGGCAGCAAAGATATCCTGGCTCATATTTGGTGATACCTGGGAAGTAAACAGTATACATGCAACACAGCTGGTTACCATTTTATCCACGCCAACAAAAATAACTCCATACATTTTTAAGCCTCCAAGAGTTAGTTGAATGCTTGACACATTTGGTGGGTTGGAAAGAAAGATACTAACTGCTTTGGATACTGTAAATAGATTTGCCTCAAATCTCAGTGTTCAATTCATTTTAATGATTTGTTAAATGTGAGTCCAATAACAAAGGTCAAGCTAAAATTAAAATGAAATTAAAGACAAGAATTGCTTACTTTCTTCCTCAGTAGGTTTTGGGGTTGGTTTTATTTTTTGAGTCTCGCCAGTGAAGTTGCAAAGAATAGATTTTAACTAAGGGATTTGACCTTAGAGAAACTTTCCTTATTACAAACATCTGTCTTCCCTCTATTTTATCATAGCAAATTTTCTACAATTAACAGGAGAGAAAGAAAAAGGACAGAAGCATGCATACATGCCTTCTCAGAGCTCAAAAACTAGTTAACAGAAACCATCTTAGGCACTTCAGAAATACACACCCTGTATTTCTGCAAGGAAAATCAGACACTTAAGCATTTGTTCAAATTCCAGTTGTTAGGCATCTGCTGCTGAGACCAAAACAGGAAACAACATAGTTTTTCAGTATTGCATATATAAATGCAGTTACTTTACATCAATGCATTTCATGCATGGATTTCACTTTCCTTTCTCCTCCTCTCTGAAGGAATGCACCCATCTCCTTTTCCAGAGTAGTTGGCAGTACACAGCCAAGAGACAAGGAAAGTGTTCACAGTTTATTTACTTCTCACCTTCGGAGAAGCGGAGTGTCATCAATTAAAAACAAAAAAAATCCAGGACTTTCCCTTTTTTCAATATAAGATCCTGTGCTAACAGCAATAAGAGTTGCCAAATTGCAGGTCTAAAAGACACCTCTGTCTAAAAAAATATAAAAGCACCTTTTCCAAGGAAGAGTAAGAAATTCTCTGTGTCTTTACTGAAACATCCTACTATTAATTTCTCCATGAGTTGGTCAAACATCACATGGGCAATCCCCAGACAAGAATTATGAAAAAATATCTGACTTTTACAAACTTAAGTAAATTATCTTAAGAATTTACACCAATCAGAAATCAAGATAGGGCAAAACATCATCACGTGCTCACAGCTTCCTTTCTTCAAAATCTTCTTCAGGCAGGACACCACATAACACTAACAAAATACAAAGCTTTTCCCAACACAAAATACTTGTTTACACCCACACACTTACATTCTTTTAAATCCTCCACCATTTCCAAGGTGTTCTAGAAAAACCCCAGTCAATACCCATTTTATCCTGAAGCATATTACCTTCCTCTCAAGATATTAATTTAATCTCCCACGTATCTTAAAAATAGTTCCATCTGGATAAACCCCCTTCTTCCTCTAAGAAGAGCTGGATCTGGTTTTCACTATTCTTCAGTATGTTTCATTCCCTAATCCTCTCCCAGTAAGAAGGATTAATTGGAGCCACCTGCCTATATTTCCTTGGGTGCATGTGTTCACACTCTCCCAGGCATCAAATAACATTGTTATACTTGCAGATGAAAAATTTTTGAGGTATTAATTTTGCAGTGCTTTAGCACCTAGACAGAAAGTATTTACACCTAAAGAGCAAAAATCACTTAAAGAGAAAAATATTCCCTGTCCATACAAAATATGAAGCCTGGAAAACCAGTGTTGAAAGAATTATGACATTAGATTATTTTTAGAAAAATTTGTGTGAGATTTTAACAAAATTTTTTCCTTTTTTTTTTTAAACTATATTTTTTGGAAGGGACTAAAGGCATAATCATTATATAGTTTAATTCCTAACTGGAATATTACTTCCTCAAAACACTTCTATGAAGCTCTTTTAATTGAGTAGATCCTTTATCAAAGGTAAGACTTCCAATTAGCCTTGGATAAGAAGGGAGATTTATTTATTTTCACAATATTCTTTTGTAGCTTATCTATACTTTGGGCAAATGTTTCTTACATATACAGTGTATAATTTGTACTTGAAGTAAATAACTACTACGAGATATTAATTAAAAGACAAAAATCAATGTAGCCAATACTTATGTGCACATTTTAACACATTAAACAAAAATAACTAATATAGAATGCTAAAGTGAAAAAGAAGTTTATAAGCTATTTTTCAAGTGGAATATATAGACACAGAATGAATAAATATCTTTTTCTGCTAGCTTCTGTGATACTTTTGGTACTTGAAAGAAACCAGGAACAGATATTTGCTGGAAACATTCAGCGAGACTTCAATAATTAGAATAAACCATTAACCTCCCAAAAAGAAAGCCCTCAGCCTGTATTAACAAAATGAAACTATATCTATGTGAATGTATTAACAAAACATAATGAAATTTGAAATAAGGTTCAAGAAAAGGCACAATTATGGTTACACTAACAGAACCAGTAAGTAAGGTTATTTCTATGAATGATGCTGTTTCCTCTCTTTATTTATTTTTTAGCACTATCTCTTCTGATGCCATTTGAGGAGGGTCCTGGTGATAAAGCACATTGTCATATCTATCAGTGCACAAGAAAATCATGACCCAAAACTTCTTTGAGCTGAATAAACAATAAACTTCTCTGAATACAAATATATTATAAAAATAAAAAAAAAAAGGTATCTTCCTAGCAGTGGTGTCTAATAAACTGGGATTAGCTAATGCAGACCACATTTCTTTTAAAAGAGAGAAAGCAATCAATAACCCCTTCCTCAAAACTGTAATAATTCCATTTTAACACTAAAATGATATAAAACTAAACTGATTTTACTATGTATCTTCAAGATTTATGCTTTTTTAATTGTGGAGTTTAATTATAAATGATGTGATTTTGACAAAAAGTGTATTTTTTATTTTAAGTCTGGTTTTGTGAGTCAACATGGAATTTATATTAAAACTGTGAAAATAATACTAAAATATTTTTCATATGAAAGTGTATAAAGCTGTGAACATTCCCACTTACACTCCCCCTCCATTTTAATTAAGAAAATAAAAATACTGTAATTAAGTTTAATTCAATTTTTCTTCATTCTGAAAAAAAAGTCTGGCCTTTGTAAACTCTCCCCCCGAAGAGGTGATTTGTGTGACTGGTCACCTTTACTAAAAAAGCAGCATATTCCAAGTTTGGCATTCAGACCAAATCTATTTGAGTCATGCTTTGATAGAAGTGCTGGCAGCTGGCTCCAAGGCAGGCTAAGTACTTTTAAGTGGAGGGATCTTTTTTAGGAAGCAACAGGAACATGGAGAAGTTACACCATGAATTATACCCAGTAGCTTTCTCCTTTATCTAACCTTATAAAGATAATATGTCCAAAATTATAATAAATCATTTGAATATATGAACAAAGCAGGAAATGCTGAATACCTTTTATATTATGTCAGGTAATTTTAATAAGGGAATTTAAGAAAAGGAGGTCTGAAATATCTTCTTTTATATTTCAGAGGGGAGGACAATTTTAAATAAAATCAATCCAGAGTTTCTGATACACTGAAATCACAGGAAAAGTCTGAAAGAGATATTACTCAATGTTTCAGAAAATTGTTTCTCTAAAATTAACAGCAAACCACAGGTGCAGAAGTAAATGAACAGAACTAAGCTGGACTTTTTTTGTTTTAATCCTAATGGATGAAAATTATTTTAAATGTGAGCAAAGTTTCAATTCAAGGATCTCAGGAAAAGACCTGTGTAGGTTTTATAATGGCATCTTTATAAAAACAAAGCAAATGAGCACTTACTTTTCTTTACTTTTTTTTTTTACTGAATATAAAATCTGTCTGCTATTTCCTTCTCATGACCTGTATGGATAATAAAAAATGTAATACTTTCCTAAGAGTTCATTCAAACAATAAATTATCTTGTTTCACCACTAAATTACAATGCAGGCTTTTTTTTCCCACTGTCCTCTTAGTACACTCCTTTGGGACATAAAATTACTGAATGGAATAAACATCAACTCTCTAAATAGACACTTCAGGAGCACCGAATTTTGAAATCCCTTTATGAAAAGTCCTTATACTCACTTGCATCCATTTGGAGTTGCTGTCCTTTCTGAGCACTGTGGCTAGTTAGTTTGATGATGGTACTCCAGCAAGAAAAGTACCCATGGAAGCTTGTTACAATTCACCTAAAGGTGAGTTACACCTCTGGAATGTTGTTAATCTTATTCTGAGTTTGCAAAAATTATACCAGTGATGCTGAGTTTGAGGTTAAGAAAAAGCCAGATTTCTATACTTACCTTTTTTTTTTTATTTTATGTATCTGGGGGCCAATCTTTCTGAGTTTATCAACACTAATCTTGTCAAATTAGTGTCAAATTGGGGTCCTGGTTGATGACAGGTTGGCTATGAGCCAGCAGTGTGCCCTGGTGGCTAGGAGGGCCAATGGGATCCTGGGATGCATCAGGAAGAGTGTGGCCAGCAGGTCGAAGGAGGTGATCCTCCCCCTCTACTCTGCCCTGGTCAGGCCCCACCTGGAGTGTTGTGTCCAGTTCTGGGCTCCCTGGGATAAAAAAGACAGGGATCTCCTGGAGAGAGTCCAGAGGAGGCTACGGAGTTGATGAAGGGCCTGGAGCATCTCCCGTATGAGGAAAGGCTGAGTGAGCTGGGGCTGTTCAGCCTGGAGAAAAGAAGACTGAGGGGGGACCTAATTAATGTTTATAAATATCTTAAGTATGGGATGCAGGGGGAAATGGCCAGCCCCTTTTCAGTGTCTGTGGGGACAGGACAAGGGGCAATGGCTGTAAATTGGAGCACAGGAAGTTCCGCACCAACATGAGGAAGAACTTTTACACAGTGAGAGTGACAGAGCCCTGGGACAGGCTGCCCAGGGAGGTGGTGGAGTCTCCCTCTCTGGAGATATTCAAGACTCGTCTGGACGCCGCCCTGTGCAATATGAGCTGGGGAGCTGCTTTGGCAGGGGGGTTGGACCCGATGATCTCTCGAGGTCCCTTCCAACCCCTGTGATTCTGTGATTCTGTGATTCTGTGATACTTTATGGGACCTAATATGCCTCCAAGCTGAGAGCAGGTCTCTTTCTTTTTTTTTTTTCTTAATATAGAGATGCAGCAAAATTCATCATTGCTCGTATATGTACTGTCTACACAGCAGTATACATTCCATTCAAGCATTTCCATTTTAAATTTGTCAACCTGCACTTAATCAGCTAATATCATTGAAAAAGCAATTCCCAAAATGTTTAGAGGGTAGAGAGACCTGGGCAGTCTGCATGAAGTCTCCATGTGAACTGCATGAAGTTCCACACAGCCAAGTGCAAGGTCCTGCACATGGGTTGACACAATCCCAAGCACAACTACAGGCTGGGCAGAGAATGGATGGAGAGCAGCCATGAGGAGAAAGACTTGGGAGTGTTCATTGATATAAAGCTCAACATGCTCCAACAATGCACACTTGCAGCCCATAAAGCCAACTGCATCCTAGGCTGCATCAAAACCAGCATGGTCAAGGGAGGTGATTCTGCTCTGTGTTCTCATAAAACCCCACCTGGAGTATTGCTTCCAGTTCTGGGCACCCCAATGTTCTGGGCACCCCAGGATGAGGACACGGACCAGGTGGTGTGAATATAGAGAAGGGCCACAAAGATGATATGAGAGCTGGAGCACCTCTCCCATGAAGACAGGCTGAGTGAGCTGGGCTTGTTGATTCTATGATAAATACAATTATTTGATAAACATTAATGTTTCATTGAGCATCAAGGGTTTTTTTCCTGGATATTTTTATTATGGACAGTCTGACAGGCACGTCTAAATTTTCTCTCAGCTCCAAATCCATATGTAGGGAGAAGAAAAGTGATCTAAATTGAAAAAGCATTAATAATCTCTTAAAAATCAAGTCACTGGGTGATGAACAGCAGGGGGCAACCACAGACTCATTAGTCATACCTTTTCCAGGCATAGTTTGAAGTTAAATTTTCAAAAGAAAAAGAAAAAAAATCAAATCCTGCTAGTTGCTTTGACAGACAATATTGGGCTGAAAGCCTACTTTAAAAAGCACTTTTACAGGATTTCTGGCACTGTGGTATTGGCTAGTAATTTAATACATGTCAAAGTATTTATCACCTTCAAACTCCTATGGATAATTTAAAGGAAAAGAATAAAAGTTAAGTAAGTAAGTGAAGGTAAAATAAGAGTATTACTAAAAAGGTATTTCCAAAGGTTGAAATAATTTTTTTGGCTCAAATTTGATCTAGTTAAGTCTTGGCACAACAAAATCAGAAAGATAATTATGATCTCTCAGTGCTGAACAAGGCTTAATGGCTAATTCCTAAAGCTTTGAGTTTAGCATTAAATAGAATGGACATTAGATAGAATTGACAAGATTTTTCCAAAAATTGTTTCCCTTTTCTACTACATACGATTCTTCATAACTTTGTTTTCCTTTTATTTTTTATTACACTCTTATCAGGTAATGTAGCTCATCATTTAAGCATTGAAAGGACCTATGATTTTTTTTTTTCCAAAGATAATTGTTTATTTCAATATTTACCATTTCATTAAAAAACATTTCCTCTTCAAATGGAATAATTGTCCCACACCATGATTCAAACAACAACTCTTCCTCTTCAGAACTAATTCAGGAAAGATGCTTTGAACCATTGACTTGTTTGCCTCTGTCTGGAATGCAATGGGGTTTTCAGACAAGTTTTGGAGGAGGCAGTTGACTCATTAGGGACTTGACATTGAGTGAAAGATAAGTGATATAGAATATCAGTGGCAGAAATAGGAGGACATTAATCTAGCTCAAATCAAAATATCCGAAAGGGGGAGATCTACCTGAAGGAATTATACACACATAGCAATTTAGAAAGAAAAAAATATTTGAGTGCTATAAATAGTAAGAGTTGTGACTTTGAATTTAGTGTTTCTACTGCCTTCTGGATTATGTGGGTAGATTTGAGAATTTGAGATTGCAGTTCGAACTATAACCTCATCACTACTGTAGCTGGTGTTCTGCCGTTAGATACAGTTTTGCATCTAGAAAATAAGATACTTTTGCAAATTAAAACATGTTTGACTGTAAAGAAGAAATAGCTTTTTCAAAGGCAGATGTTGTAAGAAAAAAATAATCTAGCTGAGAAATAGAAACCTTCTGACTTGCTTTTCCAAAGTATTTTTGAAGGAAACATTTTTCCACAGTTCTCTTTCAATTCTCAAGTGTCACTTCAGAATTACATTACTAAGTGTATTCTACCATATCAAAATGTATTTAGAACCTGGTGTAAAGCTGGATCATGATCTAATTATTTTTTAATACTTTCAGAAAAGATTATCTGTTTCTCTCTGTCTATCTCCATCCAGGTTTCATTGTGTCCTGCTTTTGGCTGAGATGGAGATTAATTTTCTTTCTAGGAGCTGTTACAGATGCTGTGGTTTTGATTTAGTGTGAAAATAATGTTGATAACACACTGATGTTTTAATTGTTGCTAGGTAATTGTAGTGTTGACATTAAGTCAAGGACTTTTCAGCTTCTCACACCCTGCCATGTGCACAAGGAGCTGGGAGAGCACAGCTGGGACAGCTGGTCTGGGCTGGACAGAGGGATATTCCCTTCCATACTAAGTCATGCTACCTATATAACTGGGGAATCAAGCCAGGAAGCAAGATTGCTGCTCATAAACAGTCTGGTCAGAGGGGTTGGGTTTTGTCCTTTCATATCTGATTTTGATACAAACCCAATGATGCTCTTCCAGCAGAGAAATCAGAATTTTAATCTTGGACTGCCCAGCTTTCCTGGAGCGAATATTGTGATAAAAGCCAAAAACCCCAAACCAATAAACAAAAAACCTTCACAATATAAAGTGATCTCTTTTCAAGATGCAGAAAAAAGGGGGTTATCTTCTGTGTAAATCAATAGAATTGATTTATCAATTTTATTCTCTAATCGTGAAGTCATTAAGTTAACACAATGTAGTGAGAAAAGTTTTCCCCAATCTGAAATGTTAAAGATTATAATATGTTACTGTGTAATATCTGAATGAATAACAATGTAATACCTAAATGCTTAACTAACATCTATCTGAATCTCCCCATCCAGTATTATGCAAGGCACTTCTTAGTCAAACCTTTGTAGACATGAAGAAGAGCTCATCACACATCCTTTTTAGAGAAACCATATGCACTTGAAGATTTAACTAGTCTTTACTAGATTTTTCTCTGTAACATTTCAACTTCTTTCAGCAGTTCTTCGTGGGACTATCTTGTAAGCCACTCATCACTCTTGTTTTCCTCCTTTGTGCTTTTTCCAATTAATTTGCTTGTTGTTACAAAACCACATTCCAGTTGAAGAATAAGTCCTTCTGATTGGTAGTTTCCTTCCTGTCTGTACAAATACTTTCTACGGAATCCCATTTTCCTGGCTGAAGTTTGCATTTTTAGTCTATTACTATGATTGTGCTCCACTTCTACATTAATTTGCAGATTATTATTAACTTGATACTTTTTCGGCAGTTTCAGTCATATACCTACTTACAAATGTTTTCTTCCCTTTATTAAGATTCATCTTTCACACAGGATACCCTAAGTTCTCTTAATGTTTATTAAAAAAATGTGTTTTCAGCATTGCCTTCAATAATGTATTGGTAGGCTGTGCCTGTTCATAATGCATATTCAGCAGGCATCGTCCTTTTATTAGAAGGCCACATCCTTCAGATATAAGATACCTGCAATAAGGTGCATCAGTTTTATTCTTACTGTAATATGACTTTGTTCTATTCCCCTTTTTATCTTTATTTGAAGGCTTTTAACAAGACAGTTTCTTACTTCCTTCTGAGCTTCAGAGAAAACAGAAATATTTTTGTCATACAGTAAAAAGCTTGCTATTCTCCCTACTGGTCTTTCTGTACCTCTGATTTAGGCCACCAAGTCTCTGAGAGGCCAATTAAGCTTGCTTTGTGCACTAAGACTTCTAGTTGTTCTTGTTTGTTCTCTATTTACTTTGTCCTAGTGTAGAGAGATCTAATATATCTGGCAAGTTTGCCCATTATTCTTTTTCCTATAAGCTATTCTAATAATGCCAAAAATATTATTATCTTAAAATATGAAATAATTTATTGTTGCTAATCCAGGAACAACAGGTCTGATGCAGCTAAACTTCCTTGCATATGGCTCTATCTTTTGGTCTTCACATCATTGTATTGTGACTTTTCATCATAAATCAGTTTATTTGGTTTATGTTACAGCAATCCTTTACATACCACTCTCCTTGAGACAGGTCAAACCACTAAACACTGTTTTGTTAGAACAATAAAATGTATGTGTGGTTAAACATGCATGCATTCCTATGTATATAACCTACAGTGATAGTACTGAATAGCTTACAGAAATATTAATTGTGTTAGGAATATTTCCTAAATACCTTTCACTTACCCTGGTTCCTTTAAGAAGTACTTACCTATTAAAGTAGGAATATAGTCTCTAGTCAGCCTAAAGACACATATGACATTCATAAATTTGGTAGGAAATATTTGAATTTCTGAAGTATCATAAGTGTGTCATATCTCAATATAATGTCTTTTGAACATTCTGTGTTTCAAAGTATCACATTTGTCTGAACTTCTGTTCATTTACCTTAAAACTTACAATATACATCTTGTCTTTATCATCTTCCATCTCCACATTCTGTTCTATCCTTTTGTGTAGAGACTGTGCAATTGTCTTTCTGCAGTAAATTAACTCTAGGAAAAAAATATTTCCTTTTTATTAGGACAGGGTGAATGCTGAAAAACCTTTTCTACAGATACTTACTCAATTTTACATAGAGTTTTTATTTGACTGTACTTCTGCTTCTTCCCCATAAGTATTTTTGGAAAAAAAAGCTTGCCAGCCATAAAATAATCAGCAATAAACCCCAAATATTAACTGAGTGTGGGATTCAAAGTTTTTATAAAGCCATAAGATTGCAGAGATATTTTGAAATACTGAGCACAATTGGCATTCCATCTACTAGGGCCCTGAGAGCACTGATGGCTCTGGCTGAGGGCACTGGGTGGTTGCCCCTGCCAGTCTCCTCAGCATCCCCCCCTCCAGCCCCTGCACACTTTCAGGAACCGCTATCAGCCCCTGGGGGCTGCCAGCCCCTGCCCCAGTGACACTGCAGCAGGGCCAGTCTTGAGCTTCCCACAGCCCTGCCCTGCCTGGCAATGGGCCCCACTTAGCCAGGCCTTCAGCCTCTCCTGGCCTTGTCCTGTGCCTGTCCCCAGGGAGGTAGCAAACGCCTGGGTCTGGAGCTGCCCTTGGTGCTCCCAGTTGCCCTGATCCTGCCTGGGGTGTGGGATGGACTGATCCGCCCAGGCCCTGCCCTGTTGCCTCACGGGGTTCCCTACGGAGGCAGAAAGGCCCTGGCAGCCTCCCCTTGGGTGCTGTCTGGACGTTGCCTATGAACAGCAGGGATTTGGTGGCTTCCCATCACAGAGGCACAATGTTAAGCTAGCAAAGGTGTCTTCAGCTTCAGGAAACCTTCCTTTGTTTGTGTTACTCCAGTCACTGGGCTGATGTTTTGCTCTGAGCATATACACTGTTCCTCAATGTGACGAACAGAGAAATCTCTTTTCTGAAGGCTAGAGAAAAAATATGTCTATGGGAAGGAAATTGTTTCAGTCCTCAGGCTCCAAGCATGTTGATTTTCAAGATTTTCTTTTATTTGGGGGGTGGGGGGTGTTTTGAGGTTTTTTTCCCCCAAGGATTTTCTAAACTATAGTAAGGAGACTAAGCAAAGGATCTGACATTTGGATGAGAGGCTGATACAGACAGATTTCTGGGCAGGCACAGAAGTACTTCAAGACCACTTCAGTTCTTCAGTACAGTCCTGAAGAGTAGTCTGGTCTGTGGCATTTTAATGTGACTGTTTCTGTAATTCCAAATGCAAGGTGTGAGCTGCATATCTAATGTTACCTTATACAAAGCTTGTACAAACCATGCAGAGTTTTTGAGCAATGCAGCTAACTTCTGCAGCAGGTCCCTAGTTTCACTGGTTTTAGTACTATTACAGGTGGTCCTATTTTTGCAGAAACAGCCTGATCTGAAGCAATGTCTCTGTTTCATTAGTTTTATGAAAACTTCCTTTCATGTGCAGATATGAGAGGGAATTACTTTTTCCACCTATCTTTCAAAAAAAAACCCATAATGAAACGCATGAAAATAAGAACTGGAAGGGATGAAAGGAGGGTGTGAAAACTTCAGTTTGAGTTTTCTTTCATTTCTAATGATAACTTTATAATGGCTTGTGTCTGACTCACTAAGTAGAGGCTGGAGAGAAAACAAATGTTGAAGAGGAACTACATTAACTGCTTTCTTCCAACACAGAACAGTTTGGACAAGAGAGCACATTCAGCCATCCCTAATATGCTCCTTTGCCTTCCCAACATTTCAGGAGGGGGTGTAGCTGGATAGCTGTGGAGGTCCCAGTACAAAGAGCAATTTACATGGACAAAGGCAGATTTAGGCAGAAGGTCACAAATATTCAGGCCACTTTTTGATTAAATAACCTGGTTCTAGTTGTCAGAATACCATTGCATAAAAAGGCTAAATTTGGACTAGCAAATGATCAAATCAGCCCAAATTAGATATATTTTTGTTGGGGGGGAGCAAGCAACACAAATTGTAGTATAAAGATAACCAATTAAGTAGTGACATGTTGGGTGTTTTTTCCCTATCATTTAATAGGAACCAGGGTTTTCATTCTCACTCAAGTCCTGTTAAGCAAAACATATACTATTAGCCATTGTAGTCCACTTAACAATCACAATGGCACAAATATTTTTTCCTTGTATGTGGTAGCCAGTTCCTAACCAAACACTCCCAGCCCATGGTTCTTTTTCTCATATGTGCATCCTGTTCCACTTGTGCATTCCTGCAATCTCTGTTTCATCATCTTTCCATTGCAAACTATTTAACCCTTTCTCTACTAGTATGGGTACTCATATCCATATGTCTCTGTCACCTTTATATTATTGTCCTTCTTTACTACAAGCTTTCACTGTGATGGAATAAATATGTTTTCTTAATGAAGCAGTTACAATATTGGCACAAGTTGTATTTGGAAATTCTGCATGTTCTGTGGAGAAAGTACTGGATTTTTCAGAATTTTAGATGAAATAAACTGTTTCCCAGATGTCAGGCTCATACTTGTCTTTGATTGTTTCCAAGCCTTTCTGCATTCTGACTGGAGCACATACCCTTCTAGGAACGGAATTGGAGACATTACAGTGTTCAGCTGGCTGAGTCCAAGTTCAACTCTTTTGCTTATAAGAGCTTTTGCAAAGAAGCTAGAGGCATGGGTCTTTTCCCTCTTTCACAGAATCACAGAATCACAGGGGTTGGAAGGGACCTCGAGAGATCATCGGGTCCAACCCCCTGCCAAAGCAGCTCCCCAGCTCATATTGCACAGGGCGGTGTCCAGACGAGTCTTGAATATCTCCAGAGAAGGAGACTCTACCACCTCCCTGGGCAAAATTTCCAAATTTCCTTTGGGAGATGCTTGTAAACTGAGAATTTAATGCTGCCCCAACTTATGCTACATAGCAGCTCAGTAGAGCTGCTCATAACAGCTGTGTAGCAGCTCAGTTTCATACCTCTGCGAATCTAATCCAGATTTATTTTGTCTTTGTGTCTTGGCCTTGGATCTGTCACACTGCTGCAGACTTGCTGAACAGTCTCTGGACTTGATCCTGAGCCAGACCTGCATCTCTGCAACCTGCCTCTTTGTCAGTGAGGTCACTTTCTACCTGTGCTATTGCAACACTCAGCTCATGGCTCACCTCCCCGTCCAGAGCAGAACGATGCTTTGTATCTTCCAAAGCAGGACTAAGATGAGGACTTTTTGAAGTGACTTCTACACATATTTAAATACATTTCTGAACGTGATACATTATTAATTTATCAACCAAAATGTCCACTACCTTCTTTCCCATTAAAGATGTACTAGATCTATCAGAATTTAGTGAAAACAAAGTCTCCATCTCAGTCTGTTTATGTCTACAGAAGTAATCAATGAGAGTTTAGTAGTTTAAAAACGAGTAAGAGAGTGAAAAGAAATGAAATTTTCTTTCTTTAGCAGTATGGCTAAAGACAAAACAAGATTTTTATGTTCAAGGACGATTTTTACTTTGCTTCCAGGTTCCAGTTCCCCTATGCCTGAAGTCCTTTGGCCTAAATTAGCAAGGAATTATATCAAATGACTTCCTGAATTCCAAACAGATTAGTTCTACTTCATTTCACTTTTCTCAAGAATCACTTATCAATTATCTTATCTGAGAAAGCACCTTGTATTAGTTCTCCAGAGCAGAGTTTTCTTCTTAATAGTTATTAAAAAGACAGCAATATTCTTGTACCTCATTCAGTCACATTTAAGAAATTTTAGATACTGTAATAATTTCTGGAAAACACTATGAGAAAGCAAAGACATGGAGATGGAATGAAGAGAGCTTTTATAGACATTTGAAAACTAGAAGACATACAATCTTTGCAAAGTCAATATCATTATTCTGTTTTAGGGTTATTCCATTAAATAACTTTTTCTAGTCCAGAAATACTTTAAATGTAGTTATCAAGAAAGCAAATTTTAGTGCCAGGTTTGGTTTTCTTACTACTTGGGAGTGACTTATATGTTTGGAAAGCATTTACATCTTATACCTTAGAAATCAGCGATGCTTGAGAGGTACAATATGTCTTTTTTAACTTTTTCCACATGTTCTCCAAAATCTTGCAAGGCTAATAAGTTTTCTGACAAACACAATGCTGGAATTGTCCTAGTGGCTCTAAGGACAGCATGAGAGAAAACACATCTCACCATTGCTCATTTTGGCCTAAATTGTCCACAATTAAAGTGTTAAACCTATCTACTCCAACACTGTTTTCTGAAAGTCAGTTTCTTTCCATCATTCTGCTTAGTCCTTATTACAATCTTGCCTGCACTGATTTCATTAGACTTTTTGATCTGTGGGTTTTCTTGGAAAAGTCATTCATAATTCTTGTTCCAGAGAAACCATATTTGAGATAATACAGAATAACTAATTATATATGTTGGAAGATAAGTAATATAACAAAACAGAGACATACAAGCATCCAGGTATCTGAATGGTGTTAAAAGAGATGAGAGTTCCAGTTATGGTTCCTGATTAAGCAGCAGATTTCATACCTGATTATGCTGGAGTTTCTAATTTGCAAGGTGAAGGTAACAATAGTTCTCCAGCTCACAGATGCAGGGAGTTCAGATACATTAGAGCACTGATCACAGTGGTAAGGATATTATAAACAAGAAAGATACTTGCGCCTTGTAACTTACTTCACATGTAGGAACAGTCTCAAATGAATTCAGAATAAAGCTGATTATTACAATCATACCAGAGAAGGAAGCTTTGGGTTTGGGGTTGTTTTGATTGTCCTTCTTTTGCACTATGTGTACTTTACCCAGAGTTATTTTTGTGGGGGGACTAAGAGCAGAGGGCAATAGCAACTACACAGATGTGCAAAATAATAAATTAGCCATGATTGAAACCACCTATGGATAAATGAAATTACTGACCAGCAGTGGTTGCCTGACCTGTATCCATCAAAATGTCAAACCATGTATAGGTAGACAGCAGGGACGCACCCTAGAAAGAATAACTATGCATAAATCTGTGATGCTGCTCCCTGCTGCTTCAAGTAATTGTGACATAGTTTGCCTTACAATACTGTACATGTCACCAAAGTTGACTAAAAGCAGCACTAACTCATTGCTTAGATGTTTTTTAAAAGCAGATATCCTATTAGCTGCTCAATAATATAACCTCACAATCTATTAAAATAGTTTGGACAGACTTTCTGCTTTGAAGTCTCATTCAACAGTTCTGCAGAATTTAAACACCACAAATAGTACTGAATAAAGAATTTTTAGCAAACCTAAAAAATTAATGTAAAATTGATAGCTCTATTCCAAAATTATAAAGAGTGGTTCAAATATTCAATTTAAATGGTCTTCTTTTTTTCTGCAAATGCATCCTATAACTGATTCCTGTAATATTTTATTAGCATTTATACTGTTATGTTGGTTTAATCTATATTATATTCTCTAGGGCTTTTCCCTACATGAGAGTTATTAACAGGAAATATCAATATCTCTAGGTCATCAAGATTAGTTTTCTACTTTCACAAAAAAGAATATGGAAAACATGCTATATAACCCAAACAACTATTTCATTGTTGTCTTTATTTGTAAATCAAATTACAATTGCCAAAGATTAAATAAAGTCCAGCTTTTTTCCAGATGTTCCTTTTCTCTTCAATATTAATAGCAGAATCTTTTTCTATCCCCTCTGCACATAACAAACATTCAGAAAGTACTTTCATCTGCAATTTTAGCATATAGTATCTTAATTCTATGCATTTTCAAGGCTGTTGCTGAAGTTCCAGCACCTTACTGTCATAGACCTTGGAAATCAACAGAAAATTTTCCATTTACCTCAGTGAAGCAGGACTCAAAGTCCTTGTCTTAAGTATCATCCCTGCCATGCACTAGAATAAATTTATGTAGAAAGGAAGTAACTTTTCATATTGGTGAGGTTCTTCATTTGGTTAAGCCTGGAATATTGGAGTTAAACTGGAAGAGATCCTTGGGAATTGTTGAGATACGGAAATAAGAATACCATTATAATTTTAGTTCTGCCTACTTTTAGAGGAGGTCCACCTTCTTGAATTTAGAAATCTGACTTAATTGGATTAACCTCCCTTTAAAATTATTAAAAAGAAAAAAAAATCTGCTTTTATATTTTTAATTTGATTTTCTGATTTTACTTATATTTTCTGGGTTTATATTTTAGTATTATGTTCTTTATTGTATGTGAAAAACTATTAATAGATGGATGAACAGACACTGAAGAAATAAAATTAATATTAGCTCAACCTGGTCTTTTATAGATGTGTAAAACTGAAACTCCATTAAAATAAACATTAAACATTGATCAGAAGAAGTACCATACACCAGGTAAATTGTATAACTAACTTTACATCTCAGTCCCTTAGCATATTTTAAAACCGTGTTCCTTTATTATCAGTAATAAGGGACTGGAATTAACTGACACAGTTTCAATTATTTGAAAGCTATTTTGCTAATAAGCCAGAATGTAATAAGGGGAGGTTGCACATACACAACTGACTGTATACCTATGCAGGTCTCTCTCATTCCTTCATGAGTAACTGGACAACTATCTTATGTTCATGGATAATGTATTGAAATATCCTGGAATTTTAGCATGGTTCAGCTTGATATAAAAATCTCATCATAGAGCCTTGGTTAGACTTCTGGTTATAAAATTGTGGTCACCTACTTAGGGTACAGAAACAGCACCATTAGCCTTAGATGATCTGTTCCATGCTGTGAATAGCAAATATCAAATAGTGAGTACACAAAGCCAGCAGCTTACAAATAAGCTTCAATAAAAATTATTCTTTCATACCTCTCAGTGAGCACCTCTGAATGTCAAAGATAATGTAAACAAAATCCTTCCAAATCATCTTATGAATGATTCACTAATAATGACAGAACATAAATTAATAATGGACAGTGCTGATAATAAATACTTCAAACATTCCTAGTTACCATTCACAGGCCTACAAATTAAAGTTGCTTTATGTCTGTTATCCCCATGCTCTTTGAATGTAGTCCTCTGTTTCCTCCATTCTGAAAAAAGACTGAGTCATTCTGCTGCTTTCAGGTCTTCCCAGTGGTACAGGGGTACATGGAAGATTTTTAGTGAATCCCATGGGGCTCATACTTTTACAAACCCTTTTTTCTAGGACCTGAGATCTAATAAGCCTTACACTTCATTACAAGGGAGGAGGGAAACAAAGAGAATAATGTTATAGGGGAAAACCCCAAAACCTTTTCTAGTGGCTGCAAGTAATGGATCAACCTAAGGAGGTAGGGAAGGAGGAACAGGAGCAATAGTAGCAATTGATTAGTTATGTGGCTGATCAGAAACCAACTATAAGGCAGCTGTCCAATGGAAGGACTTGAGCAGAAATGAGAAGATTAGGAACAAAAGTGTCTGGTATGTTAGGGCAATATCATCAAGAAAAAAATGCTAGAAAATGTGGTAAATTTTTTTTTTTAATAAAATACTGTTTGAGTTCAGTTTTAGCAAAAGAAAGATAAAAAAGAGGGAGCATAGTATAAAATCTACATGGATATGTACAAAGCCCTGGCTTCTCCAAGGATCACATAGATTTGTGTTCAGTTTGTTCAACAAGAGTCTGTTTTTCTTCTATCCTTTAACTACTCCCTCTTGAGATTTTCTAGCTTCTGTTTCCTGTCTATTACATGTCCTCAATTTATTAACCAGATTACTAAATGTGGAATATTTACAGGTAAATCACATACTTTCTTGTACCTGTGCTGCCTCTTTAAGTGTGAAAATGAACTCTGTTGCCTGTCCTCTGAAATGACTCTTTGCTTGAATTAACCACCTTGTAATCTGTAGGAAAAACACAACTCTAATAATCAGACAAACAAATAGACCATATAGTATTAATAAGCTATTACAGGCATCTACCACATTCTTCATACTTGGCTGTCTAAACAAATCAATAAAAAGGGAGAGATCTAGTTAAGACTGGGATGAAAATCTAGTGCTTTATCTTTAGAACAAGTCAAAACACAACAATTCAACTTTATTATGTATAGTGTAGTTCATACAAATTGCATCCCAAAGGCTTTACAGAGGTAGATAATACTCATCCAGAGTAAGATAATAATAATAATGGAAAGAGAGAAATAATGTCCACAGTCACCTCCCTCTTTCAATGGTGTAAATGGAAAGTAACACTACTCAAATCAATATGCTTTATGCTGATACAGAATTACTCAGAGATTAGAATCAGACCCTGCTTAGGTAGTGGAGAAACCATGCACTTTCAGTTGAGAATTGCAATGAAATGGTAGGTCAGTGAAGTAAAGAAATAGAGGAAGGTGGTTTTTAGAAATGAAACATAAGTGAAAAAAAGCAGAAAGAAGCAGCAAAAGACTATGGAAGAAGTATATCAGTGCTTTTAAACAAATTGAAGTTCTACATAAAAAAATTGTTGGAAGGGTATATGTGATGTTCTCTCCATCAGAGTGTGGAACTCAATGGGAGTTTTTTACCAGCTTCAGAATTTCACTGTCTGTCACATACCAGGGACCTGTTGCTGGTGTACAGAGAGTGCTCAAGGCAGCAGAAAAAGAAATAGACAAGTGAGAAAGGCTAAAGAATTATTTTAGCTGAGATAATACATTTCTTCAACACACAAGAGTCACAGTAAACTTCTCAGTTCTGTGGGTTTTCTTTATCCAAAAAAAAAAAAAAGCAAAAATTAATATTTCTAGTCATGTCAGAAAGAGAAGATTGGTTTTAAAAGATTGGAGGTTGAAGTAGCAGTAACAAAACATAGAGAAAAAAATTATTCTGTAATTATGTATGGAATAATAGGAACATTTGAGAGTGAATCGTCTTTCTGGAGACATGACACAAGTAAAGTAAGTCTGTCTGATGACTCCAGGAACCAGTTTGTTAAACATGAGAAAGAAATTTCCAATCTTGTGTATATTTAAGGATGATTCCTTAGGGTTTTTTTTGGGGGGTGGTGTGCAGGGTGGGGGAGGAAATAGTAACTTCTCCTAACTTTGGCAGTAGCTGTTTCTTAAATCTGGGTCAGCTGATTCTTCCTATAGCCATTGGCTGAGGAAAAAAAGTTTAAAAATCAAACAACAATGAAGTTTTTAATCATTTGTTTCCAGAGGTACATGTTGGCTTTGCCAGACTTTTTTCTTGTGAGCTTAAAAGTACTGTCTTCCTTGTACAGGGTGGAAAGGACACTCTAAAGTTAGTCTTAAAAGTTCATGCTTTTTGCACAGTACCTGCCATTCTAACAGCGTGACAAGACTGTCTCCAACGAGCTTATGATTCAAAAAATTCTCAGCAACATTCCCTTAAGAAAGAATGCATTTGGGAGATCAATACTTTTGCCTGTTGACTTTGTAGAACAGAAACCACTGCATTTACAAAACTAGCTCAGCAGATGTGACTGTGAAGATTACCAGGCCACTACACAGAGAGGGGAATGCCTAATTGGGCTGCCTATCTGTATAGCTCTAAGGTGTGCCATTAAGAATTGCACTTTGCTTTCCTAACATGGGCTGTGATATCTCAGGCTGTGCAGTGGTAACCTGTGGTATGTTTCAGCCCATTTATGTTGCTTATGGGAAGTTAGAGGTAATTTAGCTATTAGATCTTTTATTCTCTGTCCACAATGGGGCATTAATCAAGTGAAGATGATAGCTACATCCTGCTCAGAGAATTAGCCTGGCAGCCACTGGCATCCTTCAGAGAAAGCATTAATGTATGACAAACTTTCGCCAACATTTGGCACCTTGATGTTGTTGCCTGGCCTGTTTTCCTAGTGAGATGGTATTGTCAGCTTTCCTGATGGAGTTGGAGACGCTATTTAATTTCACTGCATAAGGGAGAGAGAAATCCATTAGCGTTCATAGCCTGTCACTGAAGATTGTGTCACTAGCTAGTATAAACTGCAAATGTGCCAGATTGCTTAGCAGAAACTGAGGTGACAGGAGACTGCAGGTAATAGGGTTGCATGAAATTTATCCTCTTTATTCCTCACAGAAAGCTGCTTCCCTTCAGGAAAGATTACAAAACGCACACACTTCTCCACAGCAATCATTGAAAGCATAGGAAAAGGTTATGCTGAAGTGGAGTAAAAGTACAATGCCTGGGCTAGACACTCAAAAGGAATTTAGGCACCAAACTCTCTTTTTAAAAGCTGAATACCCAATACATCAAAATGTCAAAAAGGGTCTACTTCCCTCAGTACCTGCATCTCTGCTGCTGGCTATATGCAGAAATGTGTAACAATCAAGAGCTGCGTTGCATCAAGTCCTAGCAAACTTTACAAAGCAGGTTATTTCCCTGGTAGAACTAAGCTAGTAGACATACTGGGAGAACACCTGATGATGGGCAAAGAGCAGTTTGTTTTACCTACCTTGTTTTGTTCATGAGATCAAAATTCTCCCTAAATGATATAAAAGAAGGATTTCAGCTGGGGTTTTCCATTTTTCAATAAAGATCTTGAATAACTGAGCAGCTGGGATCCTGGGATAGGTGTGTTTGTTTCTTCCCAACTTCATGCTTTGCACAAATTTTCTTAGTGTTCAACAGTCAGTGATAGAACAGAAAGATGAACTGCATAGATTGGCAGTAAAAGCATTCAGGTGGGAGAGTCAGGCTCAAATCCTTTCTCTGGTGGTCAGTTACAGAAAGCAAAGTGCCTTCAGTGGGACCAACCAACAAGAGACCTGCCTGAGAATATTTAATAGTCCTGGTATGAAAACTTTTTTCCTGAGTGACGGGAGAGCACAAATCCCTACTGCAGATCTGCAAAGAGGAAATTCATGCTGATTTCCTCTATTCCAGATGACTGTACTGGCCACTGAAATGCTTGGTGAAAGGCTACCAGGACCCTTTGATATTTTGAGAAATGACCTCATATAGGTTGCTAATTCTATGACAATGTTCTTCACTCCGAACCCTGCATGTGAGAGGTATTTCCCTACCTCTGCTAGGTGAAAATTCCCTTTGGGGATAATTCCACAGCACTTCCTGCAATTTCCTCAACATTTCTCAGAGAACATTCTTTGCTCCATGTGTTGTCAGTCGATACCTAACCAAGCTTATGAATCTACAGAAAGCACAGACCATGCAGTTCAGACCAATGACTATGTGCAATTTATCTCTTTCTACTGTGTGCAACACCAGTTTAGTGCCTCTTGATTGCAGCTATTCTGAACTGCACTTGATTTTCAATGTCACACAAGACTTTCTACACACAAAGTGCCAAACTGGGGGTTGACAGTTGGACTACCCATTAGGAAATCTAAAAGTTTGTCATAGTAGTGCTGAACCCTTGTTCTTGCAATTCTTCTTGCAAATTGAAATCTTAATACCCCGTAAGGAAATTGTTGGCTTTGCAAGACATACCTCGGTGGCTTCTTTCATACATGATACCTCCATGTCCATGAGAGAAATGTTTAGACTCTGTAAAATATAATTGAAGATGGAATAGTGATACAGTTGTTATCCCACACTGAGCATTTCAAT
This sequence comes from Porphyrio hochstetteri, assembly GCA_020800305.1. NCBI lineage: Eukaryota > Metazoa > Chordata > Aves > Gruiformes > Rallidae > Porphyrio > Porphyrio hochstetteri. Next base: position 4,343,564 of record CM036908.1, read on the forward strand.
AAGATTTTTCAGTGTGGATACTTGAATCTGAGTCTTTTGGTGTAGGATGTGTCTGATTACTACCAACTCTGATGCTTTCTACCACTACAGGTTTTCAAACTATAATTGGAGAAGACCGATGGTAGTGGATTAAAGTCATCCCACAAATGAAAATGGGAATGTCTTCATTCATTTAGCACCCTTTTGCATATGTAAAATAACTTTAGGATGATACTAGGCATTTTGGATAGGTCTGAGTAAGAACTTGAAAGTCTTGGTGGCAGCAATCTACAGGTGGTAAATCAGAATGCCTTTAAAACATACTAAACTTGCTGCAGTTTGCATTGCCACAAAAGGTTTTAGGGGGTTTTGTTTGTTTGTTTGTTTGTTTTCTTGGTATTAATGCTTTATCTTCAATGTTTTAGCCAACACTTGCCAAATCATAGTCCTGCAAAGACTAATGTTAATCATATCTTAGATTATCTGCCTGTTCATATGCAGCCTAGGGAGTCCTGTTCCTTACTGCATCCTGCAGCCGAGCAGAGAGGGTCCCATCTAGGTCACCAAAGTGATGCCCCAGAAAGCTGGAATCAAAACTCACTGGCATTGGTGCCTATGAAGCAGGTATCCTTTATTGCAGCGCTGGGCACACAGGGCATCGCTACTCCAAATGTTTGTGCCCATTAAAGCCAAATTTCTCATATTTATACAGATTAACTATACATATTCATTGTAATTTCTAAGAAAAGGCAGGGTTATGCAAATTATTTCTAAGAAGTCATTTACGTTAACTAACAGATAGAGCATGCTTAGTGACACTCCGGGAGTCTTCCAGTGGTCTTCAGGGATGAAGGCTGGACATCTTCCTCTGTCTCAGCACATGCTCTTTACAGTTTTCTCCATAGTTTCCAAAACACATTCCTGAGCTCAAAACCACATTCCTACAAAAACTAGTTAGGAACCCATTTTAACTGAAAACAAAGTATAGTCTGTCTCTTAATTGGTCATTGGTCTCATTATTTATGACTCCCCTATCCTCACTTTCTTTAGCTTCAAGGCTGTTGCAATCTTATGGCTAAGTTTTGTAGCCACTTTCACGAAACAGCTCATACAATTACAGCCATATTCTACTAAAATCCAAAGCAAATATATTCTTAAAATACACAAATTAACATTATATTAATTGTCTCAAGCTACATCTACATCAATCTATTCAGCATTACTATATTTCATTGAATCAGTACACACTTTCTCCCTCCAGTTTTTCTCTCTTAGAAACACACACGCACACACATAAAAGAATATGCACACACATAAGCCTTACACATGGAATTTTACTTCCACAGATAGAAGTATAATTCTATACTAATGGCAAGCAGACAATGCAAGTCACTGTCAACATGATGCATCTTACTAAAAAATCTGGCATGCTGTGTATCCCTCCTGAGTTCTCCTGTCTGAAATGTGGTCAGGGCCAGCCTCTCCTCAGCAAACATTGCACAGAACACCTTTCATTCTGCTAGAGAATTCCAATGTGACAATACAAAAGCTGCTTAATAGCACATGTTTCAACTTACACTATTAATACATAGCTTAATGCACAAAACAATCCCTTTCAGTGCTTTCTTTTACTCACATTTGTTTCAGCTACTCATTTTCATATTATTTAGATGAGTTCACTATCATCTCCTAAATTCAAGTCCTAGTTTTATTGAGGTTAATCTCTTCAGTCTTCTCTGAGAGTTCAGAAATGTGTTTTTAAGTTACAAGTTTCCTATTGCCAAGAAAAGCAAAGCCAGCCTCTTCACCCTCTTTCTATATATAATTATTAATTTTCTCCTTGCTCCTAATTGTTAAAGTAGGATTAATAGTTCTTTTTTGTTGTGGGCTGACCAATGATAAGTACATTAGAAAGTAACTAGATATGATAGCCTTCTCAAGCTAAATCTGACAAAGTATGTGGATCCCAAAGTACAGCCTCAGAGATGATTTAAATACCTAAATCCAAATGTAAGATTTCCAAAACTTTTTCACCTGATGCAAACTCCGTAGAGACCTATGTTTTTCCTGTACATAAACCAAGTGGCATGCTGTCCTGATTCTAGCCAGGCCAGAGTTAACCCCCCCAAGCAGTCAGCCCAGGTGAGCTGAGTTAGCCCAGGCTGTTTCCACACCACCTGACATCATTCCTCCATAAATAGGGGCTGGTCAGGGAGGGTTCCTCTAGGGCAGTACGAGCCTGGCTGGGGTGTAGGGTCAGTTCTTCCATCCTACAGCACTCTGTAATCATCAGGTCAGTACGGTACTCTATGTTATCACAGGGTGTGAATGTAGTTGGATGTTGTTGTTCTATTTTCATGGTGCTTTTGTCAGTAAACTGTCCTTGTCCCAACTCATGGAGGCTCTGTCTCTTTATCCTTCAGGAGTGAGAAAGCTTAGTGTGGTGCTCAGCCACTGTTTGGGGCTAAACCACTACATGTGCTCTCTGGAATTTTCACAGTGCTTCACAGCATGGTGACTATTTTAAACTATTCCTCTTGCTATCAATAAGTTAGAGACTTTTCTATTGCCTCAGAAGTAGCTCAGTGTGGTAAGCATGCAATCCATTCAAGCCCTACACAAATAATCTGTATAACCCTTCAGTCTAGTTACAGTATTTTCCAATTTAGTAGTTAAAGAAATGACCCTGATATTAGTGACATCTTCAAAGAAATGTATTGTGCTTCCTCTCCCTTACACTTAGCAAATGGAATAGAGAAGTTGTTCTAATCATTAGGCTCTCAATGCAACCATTAGTGCTTTAAAGAAGGCTGCAACAGCCATAATGCATTTATTGTAAGACTTAATCTGGAGATATGAGTCATGTGTTCTCAGAGTTTCGTCTTTTCAGTGTCTATATTATTCTTGCTAAGAAGGTTTTCCTCTACCAGACTTAGTTTCATCTGCTCAACTAACAAAACATCAAATAACAAGACATATTTCTGTGTCTTCCACCATCCACACACCTTCATTTTTCTGGCTGTCTTTTGATTTTCTGACAAAAAATGACTACCAGTTCCTTTCAGTGTCATTGATTGTCTCATTATTTAAAATAAAATAATAATCACCTAAACTGGGACTTAGACATTTGAAGTTAGCTTAAGACAATGACACCATCTGTTATGTTGATCTCCTATAGGTGTCTCCATTCAACTGGTGCCCCTTTATTTAATTTGGGTTTTTCAGTTCCTTGTCCATGTACAAAAATGTCTATTTTGGAGAAACGAGTGGAAATCTTCCCCTATTGTAATCCTGTCACAAAAATTCTTTTTATATCATGTGGGGGGAATAAAAAGAGATGAAAGTCTGAAACTTCATGAAATTGCATCTAGTGATGTTGTACTGATGATATATTTTTTTACATAAAGTTTAGGAGTTAGAAACTCCAGGAAGTTAAGGACACAGATTCTAGACATAGCTCTGTCTGAGAGAAACCTTTAGGGCTTCTGTATTAACTACAATCAGATCAAGATGTTTTGATGAACATCTTTAAAGAAATGCAGCCCCAGTACAGTCAGAAATTCAAGAGTCATGAGACCACACAGAGAAAAGGAAAATTTGGTTCTACCCTTAGAACAAGAATATTATTTAGGAATGTTATATATATATATGAAATCTTTTGCTGCACTTCCTAGTTGGTTCATGCAATTTTTTTCTAAGTTATCACTGGATAAAAGAAAAACAATCTTGAAAGAAGAGATGAAATATTCCCCAGAAGAATCAGCATGAAGAAAGTAGAAGATATAACAAACATGTTGTGTAAAAGACTTAGGAGAACATAATACAGATGTCTAAATACAGCTGACAGCTACATGATTGGAATTCCTGTTAAAGAAAAAAGAAAAAAACCTGTTTTAATAGATTTAATTCTGTTTACACAGGATAATGGAGTAAAATATAAAAGAATGAACAGAAATAAGAGTCTTGGCATATTGCATGTATTAGGAAGAAGCTCTAATATGAAATTCTATGTCAGCCAAGTTACAATCCAGTCCTATTTTCTTTTTGTTAGGAGGGGAGAAGGTCTGGAATGAAAGTGTTGTAGGGAGTGAATGAGAATGCAGGAGACTCTTAACCTTGAAACTTCTGAATAATTTGCTTTTCACTCTTGGCTGCTCAACATTAGTGCTGTACAATTATGAAGATGTAAACATCACAAGGGCACATGGCACAGAGCCTGTCACAATGAGTTAAACTTGAGTACCAGATTCCCTGAGCAACCATGGAGAGAGAATGAGCTGCCTCATCAGGAATTCAACTGTGTCAGTTTAGGGGGAGGTGAGGATGGGAGGAGTTGATCCATCAAGCTCAGACATGACCCTAACCTCCCTTTTGTTTCCTACTTTCATTCAGGCAGTAGAAGCAGATCATAAATGGACCTGTCAAGTCCACAGTCAGATGACCTCAGCTAAAAGAGAACCTGGAAGGTATTTCAACCTGTTCTTAAATACTCTTGAGATACTTTTTTCTTTTTTTCCAGTGAAAATGCTGCAATTTGCTTGTTCCAAATGGCTATCAATCACACAGAGAAGCAAATTGGCTGGAGAATGGAGCATTTAATTATTTTGTTTTCACACCATTAGCAAATTTGAGTTGAGGTATACTGCAGGTTTGATGGACCAGTAAACTGCATTCAGGGTCCTTCATTATCATGTTAACCTTGCTTCTCCTTTTTCCTTGACATAAGACTTAAAGATTTTTTAACTGAGAGAGTAGGTGCTACTGATTAGTAAATTAAATCTGGGCTTTTAGTGATATTTCCATATTATTATCATTTACAAATACAGGCAGTGAGCATCTTGCTGAATATATTGAAATACTTAGAACCAGTCATAGAGATTTTGGGCAGTTCTTTCAGTCTAGTTTTTTCATTAATTAGCAATAAGCTATGTTTTCAAATATCAATATGAAATAGGACTTTTCTTACCGCATTTGGAAACAAAATACTTCTCATTTCATTTAATGGTGGTGCCATTTCAAATTAAATTGACATCATTAAGGACTGATTAAATACAATGTTATGAAAATAACACTTTAGCAAAAATAGAAAACCTACTGAGGGGATTATGTCATTTTTTTATCATCGTTTTTCCAATGCTTTTTCCCATCCAGGTTGTTTCAGCCTAGCACACATGCTCTCCCTTTTTCTCTCTGTTTGTATCTTTCTCTCTGTACATGCCTCTACCTATATCATCAGCCTGCACATACATTGTCAACATATACACATCCTGGCTAGCTATAGCTTAAAATTACTATATTGCCTGATATATCCATCCCACAAAATAACAAATTAATCTTGTATAAACATGCCATTCAAGTATGCAGTTACATGGTAAGTATCTTTGTGAAGCAAGCTGAAATATTATGTTGCATCTACTGTAACAGTTGTTCTAATATATATCTTGACTTATAATGTAAAGCCAAATTTTAAACTGCAATCAAAATTCAGTCATATTTCTGAATTAAAGGGTACTTATTTCCTCAGTTTAATAATTTTAAAGATACTCAAACTACTGTTTTGAAATATTTAAGAGGTGATAAAAACTGTCACATCAAAGTTTCTCAAAATAGCAAGTAATCATACTTAAGGACTGTGTTTCTCCATAAATTAACAGGAGTTGGGTTTATTGTCTTTATATGCATTCTGCATCTGTTCTAGGAAGGAAAAGCAAGTGATACTAGTCAGCATGAATATGTAACAATAAAGGTAGGAAAAGGAGAGGAGAGCTAAACTCTTTGGTCAAGAATTTGATATATTCCACATCTTGTATTCAAAGGAAAGAACAAGCTGGACTAGAAATAGGCTATATCACATACTTCTCATCACTCCACTCCCTTGGGGTTTAACATATTTTGAAATTCTCCCTTCCTGACCAGCATTATCAACGTTCAACTTGTGCTTATCTTGTCCTTTCTCTTTTTCTATCACTTTCATCACTTGTGTGTGTAAGTACATTCATCTTTTTGTCTTTTGTGGTCATACTGTTCACAGGCTTATGTAAAATGCTTATACACTGTACCTGACTATGCCATCACTGCATTGCAAACTAAAGAAAGGGGGAAGCCCACTTAACTTCTTTTGGGAAATGAAGACGTTTTGCTTTGGGGAAATAAACAGAACTGCCTTTACTAACAGGTACCAGCTTATGCATGACACTATATGTAGCTAACATAAAATGAGCAATAATCAAACAATCTAAAGCCAGGTTATATAGGAAAGCAAGTCCTATTCTTCACAGTGAGTATTTGACCTAGTAATCAATAAATATTTCATAGTAATTTATAATTGTCACTCAAATGAGTTACTTTAATTCCAATTACTTATTCAATAACAATATGAAACTTGAGAAAAAGTAATATAATCGGTTTTAAGTTGAAGACATTTCACAAATAAATTAGTAGTTTAATCTTCCAGAGTGAATGTTCCAGTGAAAGTGATGATGTTTTCTGCTCTTAAAAAAAAATAATAAAATCTAATTTTTACTCAGAAATTTACTTAAGGAATAAACTGTTTTAACTATGCCCTGGTTTCAGCTGAGATAGAGTTAATTTTCTTTCTAGTACCTGGTGTAGTGCTGTGTTGTGGTTTTAGTATGAGAATAATGTTGATAACACATTGATGTTTTGAGTTGTTGTTAGGTAGTTGTAATGTGTATGTTCCCTACCATACAAAGTGGGGAAGCTAGCTGGGAAGTGGGATCACTGCTCAAAAACAGGCTGGATATCAAATTGTTTTGGGGTTTATTTCCCCTTACTGCATGAGATGAGCATTTGTGTGTCACTATTATTATTACTGTTGTTATTATCATCATTATCATCATCTTCCTTTGTTATCTTATTACACTGTCTCAACCCACAAGGACTTTTTTTCCATTGTCCTCATCCCCTTTGGGGTTTGGGGAGGGATGAGGAGTGAGTGAGCGGCTGGATGCTCTTTGGTTACTGGTTGGGGTTAAGCCATAGCAAAATACAAGTTTTTTATTTTTAATTTTACCATTTGGTTAATATTGTCATTTGGAAAACAGGAAGACAAACTGTAATTCTAAAAGCATTCCACCTCACTTTAAAAAAACCCCAACGTTTTGCTGTGTGTTCAATGTGAGAAAAAGAGGGTATATAGCATAGAAAAAATACCTTTTATAATGTATTAAATTCAAATGATAAGCTACTTTAAGTGTTTCAGATTTACCCTATTCTAGAAAACCACAAGCAAGCAATGCATTTTTAATATCTTGTGCTCTTTCATGCTATCCTCTATATTTCAACTTTTAAGCTTTATTTTTACTCCTCTCACCTCCCTGCCCCATGCTAAATGGAGCAAAAAGTGCCCTTAAGGTATATAAGAAACCACAAAAACATATTCAGTCTTGGAATAATGTTAAAAAAAAAAATCTGTACATGTTTCCAACAGAGCAGTTTCCAAGCCAAAAGTTGACTAGTATATATTTAACTTACCTAGTGAAATATACTGCGGTCATAGTGTTTTTACTGAAGTAACTGCAGTGCTCAATTCCTCTGCTTCTCTGGTAAATACATTCCACTTCTTGTAGAAAAGATGTTGGTATAAAGTATTCTAATGTCTATTTCTTCCTTATTTACCAATTTTAACGCCTCCCTTCTAGTTCTAACCTACAACAGCCTATCTAGTCTAATTTTAAAATAAACTCCAGCCAGTTTTAATGACTCCATCTTTTAATCTTCAGGACCCTATTCCTAGCAAGGTGTTTGGATTAAAGGTCAGAACCCTAATGCCAGTTAGAATAAAAATGTGTAATAGGAGCAAAAGTATGGGATGATCTCATACCTATGAGATCTTGTTTGTACCCTCAGTGGAAAAAAAAAGAATAATCAAACTCTTACATTTCATAAGACATACAGGAGTTGTTCTGAATTCTGTCACAGTGGAGTGACAGCTTTTTCTCTGCAGCTGTCAGGATCTAATTATACTGCCTGGGCCTTATACAAGAAATCACACAGTTGCGTGGAATAAGGAGGACTCAAAATGTATCCCATGTAGACCTGAAGACTCATGTGGATATCAAGGAGTGATAACTGAAATTTTCTAATGGTATTGAAGCAGGGGTAAGGTAAGGAGAATGTCTCTGAGTACAAGTGTTACTGACTTCAGAAGTGCCAAATCATAACCTGTCCAAACTATCACAGTACAAGCTGAACAGATCCAGGTTAGACCAGTGGTTAAAGCAGCTTGTAGTGCTCTCAAGACATGTTCCTAAAGAGAAGTATTTTGTCCAGTGACATTGTAATGGAAAGCATATGAAGAGTGTGCCATGGGAAGACAAAATTCAGAGCCAGAGAATCCCTCCTTTTCAGAGGAATCACCGAGCTGTAGGATGTAGTAAAGTTCCTTAATCTCTGTCCCTCCCACACTGCACAGGTTGAAATAGAGAAATCATAAAGCACTTTTTACGTTTGCTTTTAGTAAGGTAGGCAGATCTTACTTTTCTTTAAAACAGAAATCCTGAATCTAAGCTCTAGAGGTTAAGAACTTTTCTCATTTACTGAATCAATAAACATATGCTAACCAACAAGAGGGAAAAGATCACCTCCTTCCAGAAGGACTCATCAGCTTAGACATCACTGTGTATTGATGTTGCTATATGGCTTTGAGATTGAAACTGTTGTCATGTCTAATCAGCTTGAAGTGAAGTCAGGGGAGTTTGCATCAATAGACTTGCATATCTTAAAATGAAATGTAAGAGTCTCAATCTAGACAGCCGCCTCTTGTGTTAAGTGAGTATGGGGTGGGGGGAACAGAGGTTCTCTTTGCTTTTCCATGAAGCAAATTTATGCAAGTAAAAAGTGCTAGGTCTTTTCTATATATAATGTCTTACACTTAGATAAGAATTTTTCTCAGTAGTCCTGATGGACTTACATATGCAACTATTATTTTGAGTTTAAACTTTATTAATTTGGGGATATATAATAATTTCTAAACAGCAATATTCAAGCTGAATCAGGTATTTCAGTTTTCTTTCCTCTACAATTGGCTGTTACAGATTTCTCACTAAGAAAGCTTATTATGTATGTTAATAGCCACTATTACTTGACCAAATTCTTTCTTTGAAAGTGCTGTGTAGTTTTAGACATTGTGAAATCTAAGAACAAATGGCTTTTCTACAGTTTCTAGATTGATTAGAAATATTTTATCTAAAGGGTCCTTTGCTTTTTTTGCCAAGTAGCTCTTGCTTTTTGCTTATCTTTATCTGTTCTAAAAAGACAACCCATGGAGGTGAATACTTTCCAAAATTAGATTCCTGCTCTAAGGCTTTGAAAGATGTGTATCAGTGTTCCCAGGAAGAAAAAACATGAGAACTGAGGTTTTTTTTTGTTGCAAAAACATTATAAATGCTACTGACTATTGCCCAGTCTCTCTAGTCTAGAAGAAGAAGACCAGCGTGGATGAATAGGGAGTTACTCTTGAGGCTCCGTGAGAAAAAGAGAATCTACCGCCTGTGGAAGGAGGGACGGGTAACTGAGAATGAATTCAAGGAAGTTGTCAGGATGTGTAGAGGTGAAATCAGAAAGGCAAAAGCCCAGCTTGAATTTAACCTGGCCGCTGGGGTGAAAAAGAATAATAAACTCTTTTATAAGTACATTAACAGTAAGAGGAGGACAAAGGAGAATATCCACTCTTTACTGGATGAGGCTGGGAATGTGATCACTGAGGATAAGGAAAAGGCGGAGGTTCTGAATGCCTTCTTTATGTCTGTCTTTAAAGGTCAAACAGATCCTCAGGGTACCCCTCTCTCTGACCTGGTAGTCTCAGCTGGGGAGCATGCTAACTCCCCTGTGATTCTGGAAGAAACAGTCAGAGACTTCCTACTCCAACTGGACTGCCACAAGTCCATGGGGCCGGATGAGATCCACCCGAGAGTGCTGAGGGAACTGGCAGAGGTGGTAGCCGAGCCGCTTTCCATTATCTATCAGTCCTCCTTGCTGACTGGTGAGGTCCCAGAAGACTGGAGGCTTGCCAATATGACTCCCATTTACAAGAAAGGTTGTAAGGAGGATCCGGGGAACTACAGGCCTGTTAGCCTGACCTCGGTTCCAGGGAAGGTTATGGAACAGATAGTCTTGAGGGAGATCATGCGGTATGTGCGGGATGGCCGGGGGATCAGGCCTAGCCAGCATGGGTTCATGAAGGGCAGGTCCTGTTTGACCAACCTGATCTCCTTCTATGATCTAGTGACCCATCTGCTGGATGAGGGAAAGGCTGTTGATGTGGTCTACCTAGACTTCAGCAAAGCCTTTGACACTGTCTCCCACAGTATTCTCCTGCAGAAGCTGGCAGCCCGTGGCTTGGATGGGTACACCCTCGGCTGGGTAAGGAGCTGGCTGGAGGGCCGGGCTCAGAGAGTGGTAGTAAATGGAGTTAAATCCAGCTGGCGACCGGTCACGAGTGGTGTTCCCCAGGGGTCAGTGCTGGGGCCTGTCCTCTTCAATATCTTTATTGATGACCTAGATGAGGGCATTGAGTGCACCCTCAGTAAGTTTGCAGATGACACTAAATTGGCTGGGAGTGTGGATCTGCCTGGGGGTAGCGAGGCCCTACAGAGGGATCTGGACAGGCTGGAGAGCTGGGCTGAAGCCAATGGCATGAGGTTCAACAAGAGCAAATGCCGAGTCCTGCACTTTGGCCACAACAACCCCAGGCAGTGCTATAGGCTTGGGGCGGAGTGGCTGGAGGACTGTGTGGAGGATATGGACCTGGGGGTACTGATTGATGCACGGCTGAACATGAGCCGACAGTGTGCGCGGGTGGCCAAGAAGGCCAACGGCATCCTGGCTTGCATCAAAAATAGTGTTACTAGTAGGAGCAGGGAGGTAATTGTCCCCCTGTACTCAGCACTTGTGAGGCCGCATCTCGAGTACTGTGTTCAGTTTTGGGCCCCTCACTACAGGAAAGACATTGAGGCTCTGGAACGCGTTCAGAGGAGGGCTACTAAGCTGGTGAGGGGTCTGGAACACAGGCCTTACGAGGAGCGTCTGAGGAAGCTGGGATTGTTCAGCCTGGAGAAGAGGAGGCTTAGGGGAGACCTTATAGCTCTCTATAACTTCCTGAAGGGAGGTTGTAGTGAGCTGGGGGTCGGCCTCTTCTCCCGTGTAGGCAGTGACAGAACTAGAGGGAATGGTAGCAAGCTGCGCCAGGGGAGATTCAGGCTCGACATTAGGAAGCACTACTTCTCAGAAAGGGTAGTCAGGCACTGGAATGCACTGCCCAGGGAGGTGGTGGAGTCACCAACCCTGGGGGTGTTCAAGGAAAGACTGGATGTTGTATTGAGGGATATGGTTTAGTGGGAGCTAGTAGTAATAGGTGAATGGTTGGACTGGATGATCTTCTAGGTCTTTTCCAACCTTGATAATTCTGTGATTCTGTGATTTCATGCAATGAAGATTGTCTTGTTCTGCAAATATAGTGAGACAAATAAAATTGCCAAACTATCTATGGCTTATGTCAGTTCTTTGAATTTGCTTCTATCACTGATTGCTAACAATGTATCAGTAGCTGAGACCAGATGCTTAAATAAACAAGTGGCAAAGAAAAGCTCATATGTTATTGCAGACTTGATTAGTTCACGTTTATCTTCTTGCTAAACTCCTTTGGGTTTCATCTGCTTATATCTAATTAAAGAAAAGGAATTGACTGAGAGAATGAGGCTTTGGGAGGTGATTTGGTTTAAAATCATAATTACTGCCAATACTGGCTTCAAATTACTTAGCTAAGATTAATTCACTTTTCCTGAGGCCTTTTACATTACACGCTTAATTCTGATGCTAAGCTTCTCTCAAAACTTCTCTCAAACCCCCGCCCTGTTTGTGGAAATGACCCAGTGTGTTATTCAAATTCAGCATGCTTCTCCATGTTTATGGTTATTTCACTATCAAATTTAATCTAGCTGAAGTTGGCAGTTTCAAATCTCAAATAACTTTCCTCTAGTGTTTGAAACACTATCAGTTTACAAGAATGCCTGGGTAATGTGACAACGGGCAGAGACCAACAAGCAGTTCGATATGAACTTTAGGTGAAGCCATTTATTGGGTGAAATCACACAGATTCTATACATTTGTTACTGCAAATGTGGCAAGCTAAAAAACCTGCTAATTGGCTACACACACTGTTCACACCCCACTGATTGGTCAGTGATTATAACGAGTTCTGATAAACAGATCTTATAGCTAAATAGTGTTAATTTGCCTTTGATGCCTAAAAGCATCCGCACACCTGCTGTTTGACCCTCTTGTTCTGGCTGGTTCTGAACATGTTCCGTTACTCCCAAGTACCTTCCCAGAACTGCTTCTTGGTTCAGGGCAGCCTGTACCCCTGTCATCAAGGCTGCTGTGTTTGGAGAATGTGATTATTAGGATCCTCTCAGCATGAGGAACTTTTCCTGTCTCATGGGAACAGAAGAATATTGTCAGAGCCTGAATCTTGGGAGAAGAGAGCTAGGCCGCAGGCAGGCCTGCTGTCTTCCCCAACAGGGTAATGCTGGAAATGTGGTGATAAACTTAATTTCGAGATAAAAGTTTTTTAATTGTAATACAGTTCAGGTACTTACCCTGATACTTAAGTAACTAATTTTCAGATTCTAAATGCTCATATTAAATATTTAATTAGAATACTATAAAATTAATCAATAGCTTGATTTTTAATGCTTTATAGAGTAACAAGATTCTGTCTAAAATGAACATGAAAAAGCTCTTGAAATTGCATATCCATTTTACCTGAAGATCTCTATGTAACATGTTGCTTTTCAGATGAATGAGTTTCAATTCGCAATTTTGTTTAAGATTAAGGAGCCAGGTCTGAAATTGCCACTGGCATCTGCTAGGGCCACTTCATTGATATTATGCCAGGAATTAACATAACCATAGGAGGTTCATCAGTGTTTAAATCAGATTTTTTACTTCATAGTCAGAAATTTGTAACTACATAAGTAGTAGCCTATTGTCTGTCATTGTTATCACTCCTTCAGTGCTGTAATTATTGGCAGTCAGAACAATGTTTTTAATTTGCATATAATGTTTTCATTTTAAAAGGGGACCTATCACTGCTTTTGGGATTCATAGATTTTTTTAATACCTGCTTATTTTTACTTGTTTCTGGTTAGAATTTGTTTTGCCTTTGGTCACACATATCTTTATCTTGAACCCAGGAATTAGATACATACATTATCATTTTGCTGCAGCCCCAGTTTGCATGGTTTGATACAATGTGAAGTGAGGAATCTGTTGGCAAGCAGTCATTCCTGACATAACTTTTCCTTTATTATGAGCAGGATCAAATTTTGTGTTTGTTTATTTTCCATCTATGAGCACCATCTTTTCGTGTTGGTGATAAGTTCTACTTTTTTATGTATTGATATTTCTCCACTCAAAATTCTTTCTATGTTATTTATAAAGGTTTTCATGGAAATATTAACAAAGTTTATTTTAGTCTGTGAAAAAAAATACACTACAAATTTAGCAGCAGTTAAGCATAACTAAAAAGAGTGTATCTTTTCTTGTTATTTTTGAGAGCCTTTATACAATGCAGAAGAATAAGCAATTTTAAACTCCATTCTCAGCTTGTTTACTGAGGCAGCAATATGAATTCTTGTGAAACCATTTTTGCAAGAGATTTTACTCATTTTCAGGTATGCTGAGTTCAAAAACGAAGCTTCAGGAAAAGAAATTCTGTGCTGTAAATTATGGTTTCTGGATATAGAAATTCTTTATAAACATTTCTGAGTAATAGTAATAAGTGAAGGGACTGTGCTTTTATTCCTTTCTACTATGAATTATAATAGAAATAACTTCTTGAGAGGTAATATCTGCGTGTAATTATGATGTTTTAAACATCAAATATACCATTAGGGTACTGGGTTTTGCTGATTTAGCATTTGCAACCAGAAAAGCTGTGTTAATAGAATATGGTAGACAGACTCTGAATGATGCATTGAATTTTATTTACCTTAATGTTTCTGCATTATCTACACTGACATTTTTCCATAGTCAAATCCTCATCGATCGTATATAATTTAAAATTTCTTTTATTTATACTGAACAGTCCTAGATCAAGAATAACATAGGACACTCTTAAAGGAACCAGAATTAGAACAAAGGGTTTGACTGGAAGACAAAAGGAATACAATTTAAACAAACTATACAATCAGTAGAGGTCTGACTAGCAGAAAGTGTAAGAGCATAGTACATACACACTCAGGGATGAAGAATAGTGACTTGGATGTGTAAGGAAAACAGCTTTAGCAAAGAGATGTCATACTTCCACAAGGCATCAAACTTCACAGTCTTGCCAAAGCATGGAAGACAAAAGAATTATTAGTAAATGGCTGTAAGTTTTCCTACAGTCTTTCTAGCCAAACATCTACCTAAAATCAAATACTTTGATGTCTTTCTCCTGATTGTTTCCACATTCTTTCTGTTTTTCAAAGAGAAAGAATAATAATAAAAAAACATTATCCTTTCTCCATCATCCAGCAATTCATTCTAATGTATCCAGAAAAATTTCTGTGACAAAAAGCATGTATCATTTCAGGCTTGAACACTTGGGAAAGGTTTTGTTCTGTGATGGGGTTTTTTTTTGGTTGGTTGGTTTTTGTTTTGGTTTTGGTTGTTTGGTTTCGTTAGGGTTTTTTGTGTTAGTATGCTTTGTTTCAAATAAAAACCACTTTCTTTATCATGGACCCTTTCTTCTCTTTCCCCACTTGAAAGTGTCTCAGTGAGGATCATCACTGGATGGCAGAGTAATTTCAAATAAAAACTCACTTTTACCTCTATCATTTCATAAAATAAATCCTTTAGTCCCTTCAGTTGTTTTCTTATCATAAATGAAAATGCTTGTGTTCAGCAAAGTTCATCTGGATTACATCTTTACATCTGGGAAAGCCTGTTTGAAATGTAATATCAGGTTTCTGGGGCCACTTGAGTTGCCTTAGGATAAAAAGTTTCTGCAATCCAAACAATCTAAAAAAAGGTAGTGTTATACATATACTAAATAATGGATTACTTCAGATTTGACAGCAATATGACAAAACAGTACTTTGAGTGCTCTTAGGTGTGCCAAAGTGTCCTTTGTTTTCCTTTAGTTTTCCTAATGTAGCACAGCTACTTGCAGAATTAACATTTCTGAAGTCATAGTTTTAAAGCATCCTGTCAGGTAGCATGAGAAATGACAGGAGTCCTGCTTTCAGAAAAGGACAGGTCTCTTTTTATGAGTACATTACCCATACACTTATCCAAAGTATCCTGCTTCCTTCTAGCTCAGCTGCATATACATCACCTCCCCCTATATCAGTTATTTAATGTTGTGGACATTCTCTGTCATCCCCTAATTTAGTATTTAAGTCCCTAAATGTGGTAGTTTCAGTAGTATCAGCAGAGCCAACACTGAAGCAAACCAAAACAAACAGAAAGAACCCTGCAAGATTTAATTAGTTTTCTCCCAGAGGCTGAAGTTCCTCTCACACACTGTTAGAGATCTGCCCAGCTCAATGAGGGTGACTGGCACTGTCTTGTCAAATATGAAGGTAAGGCATGGTTAGGCAGAACCTGTATGCTCTGCTGAGTAGGATTGTGTGGGACATTTGTTATCCATGTGTATTCCTTCAGCACATGTGCAAGAATGGACTGAATGGGCGAAGTTTAGGATGACAGAATGTTAAAAAACAGAAGTTATTAATTTTAAAGAAAGAAGAAGAAAACCCAAAAGGTCTAGTTTCAGTCTGTGGGAGTCAGGAACTACAAGCACCTCTCTTAAATAATAGAGGCTGAAGCCATTATCATGTCATTGATTGGAAACACGGCTAAACCACATTGCTGGCTTGTATTGATTTCTTTAGGAAGTGCCACTCAAAGATGTCCATAGGTGGTATGATGTCTTCTTTTCCACTGACTGTGGAACAACTGGAGAGGTTTGCAAGGCTACATAGCTTTCTCTAGAAAATCATAAAATGAATGAATTTGTTTTTAGGTAAAAATCCAGCACGTTAATTTTTGTGTGTTTGCATGTATAAGTGTACACACACGTATGTGTGCTTTGGTGAGAATATCCACAAGAATCTAGGTAGTTAACTCTAAAATTA
This sequence comes from Porphyrio hochstetteri, assembly GCA_020800305.1. Classification (NCBI taxonomy): domain Eukaryota; kingdom Metazoa; phylum Chordata; class Aves; order Gruiformes; family Rallidae; genus Porphyrio; species Porphyrio hochstetteri. The sequence continues at coordinate 4,359,685 of CM036908.1, forward strand.
AGGAGAGCAAGGGTCTAAGGATCACTTAAAATTATTGATTGACTTTATTCAATAGTCATAAAGAAATCTAAAAAAAAAATGCCATTTCAAACTTTGCTCATAATTTGTTGATTTTTTTAAAAAATATTTCTAGCTAGTACATTTCTTTAAAAAGGGTTGGGGTTCTTTTGTTCTGGTGATTCTATTGGGTTGAAAAGTGTATCAGATGGTTTTATCACACAGCTCATGTTCCAGTCAGATGCTGTTGCTGAAGTTAAAATATAAATAAAATAAAATGTTTTAAATCCTAGCTGACTGCTAGAAGGTATGACCATTGACCTGAAAAATAAGCAACCATATTACAAAGAAATAGTTTTTGAATAATCTTAAATGCCAAGATTATGAATTTACTGGTAAGTTTATCTTCAAACTAATATTTCACTGAGTTAATATAACTGAATAAAAGTGAGCATTGAATCAGGCTACTCATGAATACAGAGAGGACAAGAAGGTTTCCAAACTCCTCCGGAGCTAGAATCCCTATGCATACTGAGAAGCTTGGTGAGGAGAATATATCCTCCTGAAAATATCTTCATAATCTCACTTTGATGGTATCAAGTATGACTCTTTTGGATTGCTTAAAATAATCCTCTGCCAACACTCTGTTTACAAATATCTCAAATCTAAGGAAGATTAAAGATGTGTGGGCATAAGTTTGATCTGTAGCCTGAAATCAGAGCCAGAATCCAAATGCCATGAGTTAGGGGTCTTTTTTACCTAGCTCAAATTAATCACAGGCGGTTGCTTATGTCCTGCTGAAATCTATATTTATGCCACCCTTAAAGAAGACCTTTAAGAAAGCTGCCTCCCACTTACCTTCCATCTGCAGAACCATAATGCAGATACTGAAAACTCTTTCCCATGAGACTCACTGACATTACTTGCAGCCACAGCACATTAAAAATGCAGTAATAACTTTGGCTATTACTGTTTGGCCCGATGAGAGGGCAAGGTACGATGCTGTTTTCAGCATCGATACTCATGAATTAGTTGAGGGAAAAGAGTCTTAAGTCTATAAACCATGATGATACTAGCTAAAACTCCGCAAACAGAATGAGGCTGGGTGTTGAGAAGATCACAAGACCAGAAACAAAGGATTTTTCCAGAAAATTTGAGAATTCAAGGACTGAACAGAACCTATATGGCAAATGAAGAGACTACAACTCGCTTCACATTACCTTGCCTAGGAAGAGGGGAATTGTTACTGGATAATGACTGGGAACCATCATTGTTTGTTTGTTTTTTAATAGCTGGCTAAAAAAATACTGCCTCAACTGAAGAAAGGTGTTTTTAACTCTTAACTATTAGACTGCAGGCCACTGTGCTTGCTAAATCTCAAGGTTTGGCAATGTCATGAGTAAGAAGCTCTAAAAAAAAGCATAGATCCTTTTAAATTAATATAAATTCTGAAAGGTTTCTGTTAATAGTGACCAGTGAAATAGTGATGAATATTTTGATCCATGGTTCATATTGAAAAGTTTTTAAAATCTTTTTATATTGCCTATGTAAAATCACATGTTAACATATTTCAGTTGTGCTATTTCTCATCTGATTCTCTGTCTACAGTAAATGTTGGCAAGTGCTCTTGTCTTTAGTGCTAGTTAGAGCCAACGATTTTTTTCCCCTTGCTCTGTAAACAGGTTTTTCTTACAAATAATTCTGTTTGTTTGCTTGAAGGAAGTCCTAGGCTTCCCAGACATGTGTAAAGCTGACATTTCGTTATAAGGCAGGAAGTCGGGTTGATTATTTTTAGTCATTAATTTTCCACCTAGCAAATTCAATTTCCTTTTTTCAACAGTTTGCATTTATTGAATGTTAACAGTTGAAATACTGTAAACAAAGTAGGATTTGTTCAGGCTTTTGGTTTGGGGGTTTTTTTTCCAACTAACTGGGGTAGAAATTTTTGCTTTTTAGGCTTGAACAAAGTCTGTAATGTCTTGCTCAACTCCTGCTACTAAATTCCTGCCTCAATCTACCCCAATTTTTTAGTAAGACCATTCCAATGTAAATTTTATTCATATTTTTGTTTTATAATAATGCTTAGGGTCACTGATAATGGAATAAAACCTCATTGCAGTTGTATCTAGACAAAGAGAAAAAGGTAGGTTATGCATCCGAAGGTTACACCCCTTATATTGAATGCTGGATGCATTTCTGGTCCTCCCTAATTTAAAGAAAAAGAAGTTTTCAGCCCGGAAAAGGACAATTAAGCAAAGGACAGTTAAGCAGGGGATAGATGTCTATAAAATCATGAATGAGTACAGATCAGCCCTTTATTACCTCTTTCAATGAAAGACCTAGGGAGTAATGAAGCTAAAAATTGACAGGGTGAAAGTGGAAGAATGAGGTTGTGTGATGTGTGCAGTTAGTCTTTGAGTGACACAAGGATTTCTGGATGATAATTTCAAACACATCTGGACATATTTCTGAGAAAAAAGATCATCTAGGGTTATTAAACACAATGGTGATTAACTGTGGGGGCTGTGGCACCCCACCTATCTCACAGAATTCCCAACTCACCAACTGCTATGGGGGACACTGAAGAAAATACTGCTACAGCCTATCTACTCTTCTCCAGGTCTCTATTATCATCCATTCTCCTAATGGAAACAGGAGAGTTGGCTAGGTGGACTTTTATCTTCCCATCTGGAATAGCTGTTTTACCTTATTTAAATTTATATCATGCTATGTCACATATTTACAATGAAAAACAACACAATATTTGTTAGCATTAGGCATAGATGATCTGTAGAATCATAGAATGGTCTGGGTTGGAAGGGACCCCAAGGATCATAGAGCTCCAACCCCCCTGACACAGGCAGGGCCACCAACCTCAGGCCTGGAGCTACACAAGGTTGCCCAGGGCCCCATCCAACCTGGCCTTGAACACCCCCAGGGACGGGGCACCCACCCCCTCTCTGGGCAGCCTGTTCCAGCCCCTCACCACTCTCTATAAAAAACTTCCCCCTAATATCTAATCTAAACCTTCCTTCCTTTAGTTTTAATCCGTTCCCCCTTGTCCTGCCATTGTCTATCCTTTTAAAAAGCTGAATCCCCTCCTGTTTCTCTGCTCCCTTCAGGGACTGGAAGGCTGCAATGAGGTCCCCCTGCAGCCTTCTCTTCTCCAGACTGAACCAGCCCAGCTCCCTCAGCCTCTCTTCATAGGGGAGCTGCTCCAGCCCTCTGATCATCTTTGTGGCTCCTCTGAACCCTCTCCAACAGTCCCACATCTTTCTTGTACTGGGGCCCCAGCTCTGGACACAGGACTCCAGCTGGGGCCTCACGAGGGCAGAGTAGAGAGGGACAATCCCCTCCCTGTCCCTGCTGCCACCCCTCTGCTGATGGAGCCCATCAGAAATATGTAAGTATACATGTCATAGTCTATTGTTGATATAGAAATATGGGCACACTGAGAGAGCTCTTGTTTAGAACTGTCCAGAAGATGATGAGAAAAAGGAATATTTGCTCTCCAGTGCAGTTCTTGCATCTACATTGCAACTATATCCATAAAGTTCAGCATCTTATTTCAGCTACAGTACTGAAGGGTTTCTTTTCCTTTTTGATATTAATAGATATGAATCTCACTGAAACTGAATCATATTAATATGAAAACCAGGCCAGCCTTTAATAGACACAGTATTTCTCTGGTAGTGCTATGGTTATCCTAGGTTTCTCTTACAGATCTAGAGGAGAAAATTAGGAAAAAGGCATGGCTACTGTGGTAGTTGTCCTCTCAGTGTATCTAATCTATTGTAGTGGACTGAGAAATATTTCTGTGTGGGTTAGTGATAAGCAGCTTCAGTTGCTGCATGTACAAACGCCAGATCTCTGGAGTTTATGAAGTGGTGTTAGTATAGGGATAATTACAATACTATATTTTCTGTTACAGGTTTGTTTTAGATGGTAATAATTCACAATATATTCCATAGTGGAAATAAAAGATAAGTTTCAATCAATTAGATGAGAAAAAAAAATAGCCTTGTTATAAAGAAAATATTTTCAAGTTTATCTCCAAAAATAGTGCATATAACTTTCTGTTTAGAGGACCTTAGTACTCAGCTATTTTGCATAGGCAATATAATATATTCTTATAAATGCATTATATCACAGGAAATATTTAGTATATGGAACTATTCTTGTTATTTGATTTATGAAATTTGAACAGTTTGCTCTAGTACTAAGAGAATAACCTTATTACAGTAACTGGACTGTTTGTCATGGCACCTATCTAGCCATGGATATTTGTAATTGTCATAAGTCAATTGGACTGAAGTAATTCCAACCCAAAAGCTTTGTCCATTCTAAAATCTAGAATGCTGTATTATGGAGGAGGAGAAAGATCAGGGAGTAATGACTTTAATATCCTGTCAAAACTCTATATTACCACATGCAATTTATATATATTTTAGCAAAAATCCTTTTAAAATCATGGACAACAACGTTAGCGAGTTTCTTGTGGGTTTCTGGTTTGCAGAAACGTGAGGATTTTCCAAATATGACTGCATTTCTCCATCTATTTGCAGTAATATTGCCTTATAGCATAACAAAGATAATTAGTCACATGGGAAAAGTAAAGCTAAAAGGAAAAGTGTCTGTGTGCTTGCCTGCATGTTATCCTCTGAAGACGAGTTCAGTTGCATGTGCATCAATATATCCATCCATGTACAGCAGAACAGTCATGCTCAGCCAAGAATAATAATGTTCCAAGCAGGAAGGAAACATGAAATTCCAGGAGATATATTTTTTTTTCCCCAAACTTGTATCCATTTTTGGCACTGAATAAATTTATTTATGGCCCTTTGGGCCGTGCTACTCCTGCCTTAGGATCTTATTAAAGCCTTGCCACTTGTGTCATGTTATCTTAGTATTTGATGTAGCTAATATGACATAAAAAAATAAAAGGGTAAAGATTTACTGTTTTGAAAGATTCTGTCCACCCAAAATATGAAGCAATGATAGCCAGACAGATGAGATGAATATGAATTCTCTTTCCCTTTTTGCTTTCAACACTGTCCTATTTCAAAAACTACTTTAATTTTGAAGAAAGTCGTTCTGAAATTCCTGTTACGGTCCAAATAAGAAGAAATCCCTAATGATGTGATGTAATTTTTGGCAGCATCTTCTACTTTCATCATAAAGAAACCAACCAAAAAGGTTGGGTTTTCTTTAAACTACTTTGGAGTATTGAGAAGGAGCTAGGTGATATGAGAACTGCATGTGTGTGTTAGTGACATCTCTTCATTTGAATTCTAAAAAACCAATGAAAATTCCCACAGTGGATGTCATTTTATCTCTTACTCCTGCTCTACAAGTATGTTTGAGTGAAAGGAGGGACAACATAGAGATACAAGAAAAAATGTGAGCCATACTGCTGATTCTCTACACAAACGACGTAAAGTATCAGTTTATCTTTGAATTTTGAAGCTAAAACTACTAGTCAGACTTCTAACATTCAAAAGATAATCTGGCCATAAAACTCCTCCAAAATTAGTCTGGTGGTATAGAAATTTTATTCTGGCATAAGCCTTGGCAGAACTAGCTCTGGCACCATCAGACAATCTTTCCCCTGATCATGCTGGAGGAAGAATTACATATGTGCAATATGAGCTCAGAACTGATTAACTGCAACTTAAATGCATGTGTCAGCTAGTGACATCTCTTTACTTGAAAAGTTGTGCAGCTGGCAGTACAAGCCCTATACATGAGCTAAATTTTATTAATGTTAATGACATTCTTGAATGGGTTTGGTTATGAATTATAAAATACAGAATACTTGTGCTTTAACCAAAATCAGTAAAACCATGGATATTAGCCAGACACTTTGCCTATTCTGAAGAATAGCTTGCAGATGGAAATTCCTATGTATGTGTATAAATGTATAGAAACACAGAAATTAATATTTAGCATGGGAAAAGGAAATGGAACTACATAATGAATTAGCAAATGTGTAATGAACTGTTCTGTAATATATATTTCACAGGAGAAAATTACAGCTAACAACTTGGATTAAATGCAAACTGCCAGGTAACTAGACTTCACTACATTCTTAACTACGTACCTCGCATTTTCCTCTTTATTGCTTTATCTGAATAAATGAAATCAACATTATGATTTTGGTGTGAAGTATAGCTACTGCCTTTAGGGCCTAGGTTGGCTGTATTAACAAGTAGACTTTTGAAAAATATCTGATGAAATGTACAGGAACGTTTAGTGAGGGGACAGAAAATCTTAGGGGATTTTTATGATGATTCCTCCCAACAGACATTGTTCTCTAATGTGAAATCTGTGTAGTTAACATGAATAATTCACTACAGCACTTAGAGAATTATGCAATACAGAAGGAACCTCCAGAGACCATGCTGTCTAACCTTCTACTCAAAGCAGGGTCAGTTGAAAGAAGTTTCATGGTCTTGTCCAGTTGAAATCTGAATAACTCCAAAGATCACAGAATCACAGAATTGTAGGGGTTGGAAGGGACCTCAAGAGATCATCGGGTCCAACCCCCCTGCCAAAGCAGGCTCCCCAGCTCATATTGCTCAGATAGGCGTCCAGGCGGGTCTTGAATATCTCCAGTGAAGGAGACTCCACCACCTCCCTGGGCAGCCTATTCCAGTGCTCAGTCACCCTCACTGTGAAAAAGTTCTTCCGCATGTTGGTGCGGAACTTCCTATGCTCCAACTTGCAGCCATTGCCCCTTGTCCTATCCCCACAGACCACTGAAAAGGGGCTGGCTGATTCCCCCTGCATCCCCTGCTTCAGATAATTATAAACTTTGATTAGGTCCCCCCTTAGTCTTCTCTTCTCAAGGCTGAACAGTCCCAGCTTACTCAGCCTTTCCTCATAGGGGAGATGCTCTAGGCCCTTAATCATCTTCGTAGCCCTTCTTTGGACTCTTTCCAGGAGATCCCTGTCCTTTTTATACCAAGGAGCCCAGAACTGGACACAATACTCCAGGTGGGGCCTGACCAGGGCAGAGTAGAGAGGGAGGATCACCTCCTTTGACCTGCTGGCTACACTCCTCCTGATGCATCCCAGGATCCCATTGGCTCTCTTGGCCACCGAGGCACACTGCTGGCTCATGGCCAACCTGTCATCTACCAGGACCCCCAGGTCCTTCTCCACTGAGCTCTTCTCCAGCAGGTCATCCCCCAGCCAGTACTGATACAAACAGTTGTTCCTTCCCAGGTGCAAGACTTTACACTTGCTTTTGTTGATTGATTTCTTCCAAAGCCTGACTACCTTTTTGGGGAGAGGGGGAAAATACTGATATCTACTGATATTTCCCTTCTTGCAACTTCTCTCTGTTGTTTCTCATGTTATCATTGTTTATCTCTGGGAAAGGTTGGCTTTGTCTTCGCCACACTATTCCATTGTATATTTGTAGACAGTAGTAAGATTTCCCCTGAACCTTCTCCTCTTAATTTTGAGCAAAGACTTCACCTTCTTGAACTTTATGGGGTTTGCACAGGCCCCCTCAAGTCCCTCTGGATGGCATATCCCCCATTCACCATATTGTCTGCACCGCAGAGCTTGGTATCATTAGTGAACTTGATGAGGATGCACTTGATCCCACTGTCCGTGTCACCAACAAAGATGTTAAACTGTCCCCACATGAATCCCCAAGGAATGCCACTCATCACTGGTCTCCACTTGGGCATCAGGCCATTGACTTCAACTCTTTCAGTGTGACCATCCAGTGAATTCCTTATCCACAATGTGATCCATCCATCAAATCTATGTCTCTGTAATTTAGAGACTAGGGTGTCATATGGGACAGCGTTAAACACTTTGCACAAGTCCAACATAAGTTGCTCTTCCCTTATCCACTAACACTGTAACCCCATCCACCAAACCACGCTGAACTACAATTTACCCATTAATAGCTTAGCTTATAATTCAGTACCTGATAAAAACACATTGAAGATTTTTGCACATCTCTGCCTTCACATACTTTGCTGTGTTGCACTCAGATATTTTGCAGAACACATACTACACTGTCAGGTGTAATTTACATTTTGTCATTTAGGTCCATATCATGCTTATTTGGTTAAAAAAAAAAATAATCAAACTGCAAGGAATCCTTTTGAAAGCAAATTCCTCTGCCCTAGAAAAAATGATCATCTGTCAGGGAGAGGCTTTAAAATGCTTTCTGGTGTTTCTCAAAAATATGTCCTTTTTTAAAGGGTGTTTCTCTTTTAATAAACTGCTCGATTTGCCTCAGTAGGAGTTAGCATAGAGCCAATATGCAATATGCACAGCTCCTTAGGATGAGGAGAGAAATAAAATGTTTTCTATTATTACTATTCCAAGTATTGTAGTTATGAAAATTATATATATATGAGAATTGAAATACTCATCTGGGGCTCTTGAAACCTTCTACATATTTTTGGCAAAGAATACACAGACATGGTCTTCAGATGACTCTCTTGGTCTTCATGTGTAAGCAGGTGATAGTAACTACTTCCTAGATTTATCAGCTCCAACCCAGATCCCATGGTAGTATTGCTAGCTCAGGTAGCCTGGGGCAATAAAGACCAGTCCCATAATGGGTACACTTTAGGACCTTTCTAAGTATCTCTAAGACACTCCTCAGTTTTAAAGAATCAAAGGCCATAGTTCTCTCTACTGTTTCCAGTTTTTGATGAGAAAAAGCCACAGGAAAATTCAGCAGTGTGAAATATGTACCGATGACAAACAAAATCAGAGTAATTGATTCTTGGTAAGTTTCAGATGGATGTAAAGAGTATGAGGAATCAACTCCTACAGAATAAAGGGGTTCCAAAAATTCTGTAGGATGATGTCTGTAGCACTGTGGGTTGTTGGTTTTTTTGTTGGTTTTATTGTTTGGGGTTTTTTTTAAGAATTCAAGACTTCCTGAGAGTCTAGTTGAGATTTATACATAGGGTATCATTCAGTGCAGACATTTAAGTTACCCATCAAGATCACATCCGTGAGTATTTCCTGGGACAACAGAGTGAAGACTAGGGCTACTGATCTAAGAGTAAATAAACAGGCAGAACCAAAAGGTAAATCCTCTCCTGCTTGTCTCTAACAGACGGTCAACAATCACTACCTTACCTTCTACCTGTGTCCTCTTCCTAAAATAAACTATATTGTTGCCATCTCCTGGCCAAAGCACAAGATATTCTTGAAAGATGTTAGGATCTGGGCAAAAGATTGCTATGTTGCTGTCCTGGTTCTTCCCTTCAGAGAGAGGTGTTAAGTCAAGGTTATTTGAACCATACCTCTGGATACTCCTCTCAGATCTTTAAGAGAATTCCTAATCCCAAGGAAGCCTTTGGAGCACGTGAAGAATCTGTTTCCATCTTAGGCTCCTTTATAGGCAGAGTTTATGTCAATGAGACTCTATGTGCATTCATGAAGAGGAATTTTTACAGTTAAAACCCACATTGCATAAAAAAGTGCTATTGTGGAAAAATTCTCTTTGTGTGTCTGTTCTGCCAAAGAATATGTGTATTTTTGTGTGTATATTTGTGCATGGGCTACTCCCATTCTCTTTCTCTCACATGCATAAAACTTAAATTTTACTATTTTGGCATGTTTCCCAGAGAAGCAGGACCCATCACACACTAAGCATCCGGGAAATCATGACAAGTTGGCACAAACTGAATCATAGCATTCCTTTTCCTCATGGAACTGCCAATAAAGCCTTTGGCAAGTTAACAAACATCTGAAGGTGAACGCAAGATTCATAAAAATACCAATGTCATTCAGATGAACTAAATTAATAAAATTTGTTGAAAAAAAATTCCAGACATATTTTATACCATAGAGCCATGTAAGGGAAATAATGGATAGGCTGCCTTCTGACATAAGATGAAGCAGAAATTCCTTTATATGACTATGTAATCAGATAGGTGAATATAATTGTCCATGTTCTTAAAGAATTATCTTGATATCATTTCCTATTAAAAAGAAAAAAAGATATTTTGGCACCATTCTGTCAAATGGGAAACTGATCTAGGTCCATGTTTCTCAACACATGCAATTTGGGTTATCACTTAGTAGCAAGGGGTCATGCCTTATTTTCTTTCACTGTTCTAACATCTTCTGTGACATATTGGCCTTAAATTTCCGTATTTCCAGTTATGTGCTACAGAAAATCACTGAAGATGGGCAGCTTGTACATGGGCAACCAAGTGAAGAACACCCACCAACTGGTAAAGAAAAGATGCTGTGCCATGCGCCATATATACAAAGCTAGCTCTTAAAATTCCTACAATATTCAAATGCCTGCTTTAGTATCCTTGCAATAACATAAAACCAGTATTGTTCAGCTGATAGCTCTTGCATAGTAAAATGTGTACCACAGTGAAGCCATCCAGAAATATCTCCTAATCCTCAGAGTAGGATACACAAAGGTATGTATATATTTGAAATTCCAAACTATATCATGTATATCTCCTTTTTTCCTAATATATAGAATATATATATATTCAATATATATATACAATTTTATATTTCCTCCAGGGGACATCAGACATATATTTTTTTAATTATGTATAGCTATTCATTCCCACCTGGTTAATTTTCTGTTCCTGTTAACCTAGACTCTTGCTGTCAAGTTCCAGAGGTGTGACAGTGTGTTTCTATCAGAAGGTTTGTTCTTACGTCCTATTTAAATAACATGCAGTAACCTTGGGCCAAGGTCTTCCTACCATAAAATACATAACACACCTAATATTTCAACATTAAATACCTAGTCCTAAATTGGACACCTAAGTGCCCCAGGTTCTGTTCAATGGGGAGAGAAAGGCACATTCAGAGCATTACTTAGGTCTCATACCAAGTAAACTGTCATTTGAAACTGCTCATTTCTCTCCATTAACAATTCAGATGACCTACAGCAATTGTGCTCTTAATTTAGTCATGTACATTAAAGCAACTAAGTAGAATGAATCTGGGCCACGTTATCTCTGTGCATGTAGCCCTGGAGTCACTGTCATTTGTACATGGCTCCCTACCTACTTCATTAAAGTTGTTCTATTTAGAACGGGATATTTGCAATTTCTCCCTTTAAATTAGGAATTCATATTAAAAAAGAAAGTATTTCTTATTTATGAACATGGGACTTGAAAGCAGAAAAAATCATAGCAAATAGCTCTAATATGAATAAAGAACAAACAAACCATTGCATGATTACACTTGTGGTTATAACGACAGAAAACTAATGTACCTACATTATGTAGTGCTCAAAGGACATTCACACTTGTTTGAATATTTTTTTATCTTATTAGATAATAGCATGTACCTCTATGCTAGCTAACATGAGTTCTATTTATTTATTTGTTTATTAACAGGTGATTAAGGAAAAACAAACCCCAAACTCCAGTATTTATATATTAGGTACTTGACAGCTTCATAACCTATGGACTAAAACATTTATTGTTGGCTTAAAACATATATAAGCCATGGAGAGATGATGCAAGGTAAAAGTAGCACACAATATGGGTTACATGCCTCTCTGTTTATCACAATATGTCATAACAGGAGTCAGTTATTAGTCACGCTTGTTTTGAATTTGTATTGCTTGATCCATATGTCAATGAGAAGTATAAACCTATCATCAACGTGTTTATAAGGCTGTATAAATGCATGCAAAGAGAATACTTGTTGCTGCTTGTCTGGTGTGTCTCCCAATCAGTCAGTTCTGCATAGAGAGACAGTCTTATTGCAATTATCCTAAGTGTCATTTTAGGGTGAGATGAAAAATCTCATAGGATCTATCAAGCCAACAGCATTTCTGATTGTCATGAAAAGTGTGTGACCACCACAGAAAGTACCTTGATATTCTGTCATGGATTCCTCCTGTGCATTGGCAGTGCTTAACCAAATATTCCACAGGGGCTGACCTGGTTGTGTATGAGGTTTTGTTTAGCTCTTCCTTCAGTCATGTTCTACTTGGAAGATTTGCTTCTGGGAACTGTTTCAGATTTCAGTGTAAAAGAATGGAAGTGTCCATATATTCACGGTGTGACTTGTGCCTTATCAGCAAGCAACTATTAAAACACTTGGTTTTCAATTCAGTTGATGCAAATACATATATGATAACATATGGCACAGTCATCATCATCTCTCAAAATTAATAGGGGTTTAACTATACAGATGAATGTTTGACTTTCTCTTTTGGGAAGTAGGTAATTACAGAGTCTTTTCTTGGTCAGTCTGCCCTGATTTAGTAGACCCTTAAGTTTATGTTAACCTAGTTAGTGAGGGTGTTTTCAGTTCTAATCAGAATGAGAGAAAGTGAGAGATCCTAGTCCTAAAAACCCTCTGTGGACACAACTGACAACTGTGATAAATTGCTCTTTCCCACCCCTCCTTTCATCCCAAGCACAAACAAATCATAACTCCCTTTCCTTTCCAGCTCCCTGCAATCCAGCTACCTTGAGTATAACAATATTCCAGCTACCTTGAGTATAACAACCTGCTTGGCTGATTTGTTCCCTTCTTTTCCAACACCTGTGCCTCAAATCCTTACACTCCAAGGTCCTCACACTCCAGTTCATTTGCCCATTTTGTTCATGTCCCCTGAACGTCTTTTTCAATGAGTTTGAAAAAACTCATATCCATAGCCAGTGATTCCTGAACACCCTACAGTCCATGTGCCTTTACCTTGCCATTCCAATATCTTTACATAGATTGAGGACACTGAGGTCTGTTCAGCAAACTTGAACTGCTTTAAGTTTTTCCACAGCAACTTATTCCACATAAACTATCTTATCTTATTACTATCCCTAGATGAAGGATAGTCAGAAGGAGGAGAACCTTATACAGCCACAATGTGAGGGCTATGAACTTCAAGTCTTTGGCTCCATTGTTCATGCAGTTACCCAGGAGGGGAATGAAGAGACAAAGGCTGATTAGAGTTCTTGCACTGCTTTCCTTGCTTTCTCAAACTCAGAGATTGATTCCTGATCCTCTTCAAGTCTTCTGTTTTCTCATGCTATTTTTTGAATTAGTATTAACTGGGCATAGCACTACTATATCCTGCACTCCTAGGAAAGACAGTTCACATATCTTTGTGTCGGTTTTCCTTCTCCATGTTTTAGGCTGGTGGCACTTTAGGCATATGATGTCCTTTAGAAAGACTTGTTCTATGCTTTTAGAACAAGCGTTCTCTAATCCCATACCAGGAGTTAAGTACAAAAAATAATTGATGATATTGTCAGACTATATTTGAGTGATCTAATGATCTCACAGATGAACAAGAGAAGGATTTGTTACTGTTTTGTCTCTTTATTGTATTCATAAGGTTTATATGCACACACATACAAAAGACCCCCACCATTTAAAATTGCTCTGCTTTAACCAGGATAATCAGGGTAAAAGATCCTTCAGAAGCTTTCATCAAATCTACTTTCCTTCTTTCCCATGGATACTTTGGTCTTTCACATCCTTTTCTTCACTAGTAGAAAACTGTGAAGGTCAGCTTCTTACTTTATGGAAGATGAGAAAGGGAAGTGTCCCTTTTGTACCTATAAAAACACTTGAGAGGTGAGTAGATAGTAGCAGCACTTGTGGCTACTGTAGGTTGGAAATTCCTAGGGAGACATATCCAGAGGACAAAAGCAGTAAGAGTGCTATCAGAAGTAGGTCCAAAAAGCAGCAGGAGGTTTCCTATGCACCAGAGCTCACACTGATAACTAGCTATCTAATGAAGCAGCTGAGTTATGATTTTTCCTCCCAGGAATTTTCTAATTTCTAATTCCATTCAGGTGTCAAGCTAAGATGAAGGAGAGTTTCCAGTGGCTGAACTGATGTAGGGTTGGGAAGGACATCAAAAGAAAACAGAATTATATTTTAACCAAGTATAAATTCTGATTTTGCTCACACTTACTGAATTTTATATATACACAGAGATCTTTTTCTTTCATTAAATAGAATATTAAAGCCATTGCTAGTTCTTGCCTTTATTTCTTAGGATCTGTTATCTTGAATGTCATGCTCAACATACAGGCAATAAAAGCATTATTTCTTCCAGAATGCTGGAAACCAGTACTTATCTCATTGTTGACTTCTTATAAAGGAAATAAGATGCTGTGGTATTTATTAATGAAGTGTTTATGTACCTACATACTACCACTGTGAGTATGTGTGTACATACACACATAGGAAGAAAAAAAAAGTACATCTGAAGTAGTTATGCATGAATGATCTTGTAAGAACTGTAAAGCTGTATTTCTCTTACAGTTTACTGAATAGAAACTGGTAATTCCTGTGGCATTATTCATTTCGTGTACTGTGTGCATTGAATCAGGAGAGAATGCTGCTCGTTCCTCTCAGCCAAAATACGTCAGAGCAATCTGTTTCTTTCCCATTAATACCTTGGTGTGCAACAGAGCTTTGAAGTTTATCTTCTACCAAGATGAACCAATATCTTCTATGAGACCCTCTCAGTGCATCTGGAGCAAGTCTCTACTGTCATACAGACAAATGTCACATGTTCAGTTTGATTGATTGCTGAAAGGATCATAGAATCGTTTAGATTGGAAAAGATCTTTAAGATCACTGAGTCCAGCCATAACCCTAACACTGTGAAGTCCATATCCCTAAGCACCACATCTACACCTCTTTTAAATACCTCCAGGGATGGTGATTCAACCACTTTCCAAGGCAGCCTGTTCCAATACTTGATAGCATTTCTGGTGAAGAAAATTTCCTAATATCCAATCTAAACCTCTCCTGGTGCAACTTGTTTCCCTGTTGCCTCTTGTCCTATCACTCTCCAGCCCCTCAATGTCTGTCATGTAGTGCAAGGCCTAAAACTGCACACAGTATTCAAGGTGCAGCCTCAACAGTGCTGAGTACAAGGAGATGATCGCTTCCTTAGTCCTGCTGGCCACACTATTTCTGACACAAGCCAACACAGTGTTGGTCTTCTTGGCCACCTGGGCACGATGCCGGCTCATATTCAGCCAGCTATTGACCAATATCCCCAGGTCCTTTTCCAACAGACAGCTTTCCAGCTACTCTTCCAAAAGCCTGTAGTGTTGCATAGGGTTGTTGTGAGCCAAGTGCAAGACTGGTCACTCAGTCTTGTTGAGCCTCATACACCTGGCCTTGTCCCCTTGTTCCAGCCTGTCCAGATTCCTCTGTGGAGCCTTCTTACCCTCAAGCAGATGACACTCCCATACAGCTTGGTATCATCTGCAGACTTACTGAGGGTGCACTCTATACCTTTATCTTTTTTTAATCACAAAAAGTTGTTTTAGCACATTGTCAAAAGTATTCTTGTGTTTCAGTAAGCCCATACAGGAGGGGAAGTAAGTGAATGATATGCCATTTATTACTAGGGTAGTGTCATACTTTTTGGAATCGTATAAATGGCAATTTTGTGGAAGTGGCTTGCTGCAGATCTATGTTGGCATAAATAATAATTAGAATTTTCCACAACACTGACAGCTTTAATAACAATGTTTAACTCTGCCTAGTGGTAATGTCCTCTCCTTTTTTTTTTCCTTTTTTTTTCCTTTTTTTTTCTTTTTTTTTTTCTCAGAGAAGTTGAATCTTCCTTTTATTGCAGGTTTCAAGGCTCTGTGCAGAGGCCCAGTATATCCCAACAACTTCAACACAACTTTTTCAGCCATGAAGGCTTTCAGGATTATATTTTACATCTATGTGTGTATGAGGAATGTGGCTACATAAATTATCAAAGATGAGGTAGTCTAAGGTATAAATTGAGAGTTCATCAGCACCTTATAAGAACTACCCTTAGTAGCATGATACCGTGCAAGTAGCTTCCCTTTTAGGGAAAGTAGGATGTTACTGAGTATCTGTGCATCCTGTCTATCATAATTACAGGTTTTATACAGGATTTTAAATAATCTAGTCTACAACACTAAACAAAATCACTGTTCTATAGTCATATCTTAGAAGCAATTTGCTAGAAGGTTAGAGGTCTCATGTAATCCAATTCCTCCTACAAGTCATGATGTATTTTGTTTTATCATCACTTATTCTAAGTCAGATTGCCTTCTAAATCTGGTTTTCTTGTGAATCTCACTATTCCTGTCAGAGACTCTTCTCTGACACCCCTATGTCTTTCTCTGTGGCTTCCCCTGTTTGAGTGCATGTTACTACCTATTACTGAGGTCCTCTCTTTATTTTTGTCTTTGCCCCTTTGCCAGTTTTCTGATATTCCAACATCCTTGCTGGCAGGCAAGAAAAACAAAATCAATCTGGTTTATCCAGATGCAAAGAACAGTACTTGAACATCATGCAATATTTATATTTCTATTATCTAGTCTTGTGACATAGGAAAATATGAATACACCTGTACATTTCAGAGCAGTAAATTTCAGAGTAGCAGTTTTATAGTTTAAGTAACATTAAGATGTTTTCCTGATCATACAACAGGAGAAAAAAAGAACTGGAAGGGATCTTCAGTTAATTATTCTTGCCTTCTACTCCAAGTCAGGCTCAGTGTGCTGGTTTAGGCTGGGATAATTTTCTTTATAGTGACTAGTACAGGGCTGTGTTTTGTATTTGTGCTGGAAACACTGCTCATAATACAAAGATGTTTTCTGCTGCTGAGCAATGCTTGCACAGAATCAAGGTCTTTTCTGCTTCCCACCCCACCAGCAAGTAGGCTGGGGGTGCACAGAAAGTTGGGAGGGGTCACAGCCAGGACAGCTGACCCCAACTGACCACAGGGATATTCCATGCCGTATGATGTCATACTCAGAGTATATATCTGGGGAAAGAAGGAAAGGGAAAGGTGGAGGTGAAGGGGGCATGTTTGGAGTGATGGTACTGTGTCTTCCCACGTAAATGTTGTATGTGGTGGAGCCCTGCTTTCTTGGAGATGGCTGGAAATCTACCTGGCCATGAAAAGTGGTGAATGAATTCCTTGTGTGGTGCTTAGTTGCCATCTGGGGTTAGACCACTACACTCAGCTACCAGCTGTATCAGAAGGTAACATCTGACAGTGTCTAGGTCAAGGAGCTTTGGCTACCTATTTGAACACATAAACATCAAAAGCTTCTAGACTATGCTTATCATTAAGAACATGGGAAAATATGAACAATATATAGCTGAAGAAATAACTAAGCATAAGTCATTTCACAAAATTGGTATGCTGTGTAACTGCTGCAAGTACCATCTAGCTGTTTTTTTATCTTAACTTAGAATTATTCTCAGAATCACAGAATCACAGAATCACAGGGGTTGGAAGGGACCTCGAGAGATCATCAGGTCCAACTCCCCTGCCAAAGCAGGCTCCCTAGCACATACTTATAGATTATATGTTATAAATATATAGACACATTGAATATTTTGTCTGCCATATTTGCCAATTTCTTTCATGAGATTGGAAACTTCAAACAGTGCCTGATGGTCTTCTCAGCCACAATTGTAATTAGGTAAATATTGTGAATAACTGGGTATGTCTGTACTTTTCAGGAGTATTTTGCTTAAAAGGTTTGGATTCAGAAGTAAACCTCCCTGCCAATAATCCACAGCCATAGAACTCAAAAAGGAGTCAGAACAGTTCGTGAAAATTCATTAAAAAATTAAACAAACAGTCACAGATTGATTGTTTTTGTAATATGTGAAACTTCTCTAATTATAACCACTTCATAAATTTGGGACTTGAGAGCAGCAAAATGGATGCTAAGAAGCAGCAACCTGAGAATGTGTGTTATTGGAAAAGATTGCTAGGACACAAAAAGTTGATGGTGGAGTTAATGCTATGGTTTGTCCTTTTGTGTGGGTGCAGGTGCATAATACATGGAAGAGTAGAGAAAGCTGCATATCCTTCAAAGAGAGAAACTGAGTCTTTGTTCTTTCCTGGGGTAAAAAAGTGCTCTGAGTTACCATGACTCCTTGTAAAATAATGTTGATAATGCACATATTCCAGTAATTGGTGGATATTTTTTGCAATAAATTACAAAATCATTATATCTACATTTATCTGTAGATAGATATGTCTTTGAATGGTGACTCTGGAATAAAGATGTATGTGTGATGAGGTTGGGCTAATAAAACATTAGCTCTGCTATCAGGGAACCACAGCTTGAAGGCTGTTGAAGAAAAGCAGAGGAATATAGGAGAGACTCCCCAAAAGTTCAAATACAGGATAATTGCAGATGCCTGGAAAGTGCAAGGAAGGAACAATACTAGAGGCGCCAGGTCTATTAACACACATCACAAATGGTCATTTCCTGGTCATTAATGAAATGCAGCCTTGGGAGCTAAGTGGAACTTGTTTCAGAGATAAAAATAAAAAGAACAAAGAGCAAATATTACAAATATGTGACTCTTACATAGTGTATTTGGATATACCATCAAACTGCAAACTAGTGAGAAATGAGGAATTAAGCACAGTGTTAGTAAATTCATAAAAATAGTCTAGGCAGACCCAGAGTTAAGTGGAAACATAAGCTTCAGTTCTTCTTTCATGGAAGAACTTGAGGTGCTAGCAACTTATTGTAACCCCATGCTTCTGCTTCTCTTCAAAGAAGATTGGTACACCAATTTTAGGACTCAAGGGGCAGAAAAAGGGTGGAGATAATGTCAGAGAACGATGTAGATACAAAAAAGTTTGTGTATATCAGTTTTAGCTCCATCATTAGTGGGAATGAACTGTAATAGTTGTATAATCATAGAATAATTTAGTTTGGAAAAGGATGTCTGGAGGCCATCTAGTCAAATTACCTTAGAGCAGGACCAAGCAGATGATATTGCAAATGGCTTTCTCTAGTTTTGACATCTCCAGGGGAGAAGAGTTCATGTCCTCTCTATTCAACATGTTCCACTGTCTTACCACACAAGGTGAAACGCCAGAATTGTCATGTTGGAAATTGTCCTGTTGCCCACCAGGATATCACTATATGTGCTTATCTACATCAGCTTATACTGGGTGTCTGGTGTTCTGTACAATTAAGGGGGAAGTTGAGAGAAAACAACTTTGCCTCAGCTGAATGATTGTGATGTAATCGTGCTTCAGAAATCTAAATGCATCACCTTCAATTTCCCAAAGCACAGTCTTATTCATGCCCCAGGGTAAAGCATCTTATCATTGCATGTCCAGGAGTCTATTTAAGTAATACAAATGAGCCCAGTGGTGATGAATAGCTTACCTTTTATCCATAGCTATAATATTTTGTCATCACCACCTGACTGAATTTTCCATTACATGTTAATGATGGGCAGAGCTGAAAAGGTTAGGATTTCATGTGCAACTTACTACCTGAATCATCACATCTCTGGAATCAATAACATTTTGAATTTCAGATCTCCTTGAGGGTGTTTTTTTATTTAGAAGGAGCACAAGGTATCCTATTCTGGCTCTTGGATAGACACATACTGTACTGCATTATTTCTGGCTAAAATAAATGACCAGAAATATCAAATGGTTAACTAAATGTTTGAGAGTTTCCAGAAAAACAGGCAATTGGATTAAATTTCAGATGATTGCCTTTGTTAAATCCTTACATGTTTTACAACAGCAGTCAATAGAAACCAAATATTTTTAGGAAAAGCATGCAAACCTTTTCAAATAAGTCCTGTAAGGATGGCAATGTCTATGTTTCTTGCAGCTCAGAGAGTGCTTTCAAGTGACAACAGACTTGACTGCTTGAAGAATATGGAGCCTCAAGATACTGTTTTGTCTTCTGAAGCTTTTTTTTGCAATTTTTGACCAAAGAGACTGAAAAAGTTGTTTCTCACACAGTGAACCCTTTGATCATTCCCAGTGGATTACATGAAAGAAAGCTTTCTAAAACAAACTGAAGGCATACATATACAGTTCACAGCAATTTCTTCCTGATTTTTTTATCTAATTAATTGAGGACATAATAACATTTTTATGGATGCAGAAGTATTTTTTATCTTCATATCTGAAAGTGCTCTAACACAGCCTAATTAATTCCATTGCAAAGTTCTATTTCACAGATAGGTGAAAAGAGAAATAGGGCAAAATGCCTGGCTAGAGACCTCACCATTGGTCTTAATGACACAGGGACCCAAACTTTCAATAGTAACTTTGAAATGGGAAAATTCCCAAAGTTTCCACTTTTTCCAAGAACACTTCCATGCACAAAGCACTCTTCTCTTGAATGTTTGGAAAATTTCTTACTTTCCTGGTTCCTCTTTGAAGTGAACAGTTGAAGAGTTGTAAGGAATACTAAGCAAACCTCAACCTCTCTTTTCAATACTAGAGAAATGCAGACAGGCTGGAATTTATATTTTAAAAGCTAATTCTAAATCAAGCTCACCTGAAGTGAGCTGCTCTCCTGAACACAGCACCCCCCAAAAAATTCTTAAAAATTAACTGAAACACAAATGAGTGAATAAATAAATGTTTCCCAGTAACAATACAACCAAATATTGGTAAACCAGTTACTGAGAGTACAGCTGTGAAACAAGAACAGTTTAACATTTTTTATTTCTCTTGCTTTAATATTTTGAGTATAACATGGCTGTAAACCAGCAGGCACTCATAAACATCAATGGAAAGATTTTAAATCAATATGAAAGAACAAGGTTTCCAACTGGAGCCTTTGCAATTTTTAAAAGAGCACTAAGAGACAGGAGAAATCCATTGCATTCACCGTACAATACTAGTACTGGGCCACATCAGCAGGTAAATCCTCTACATTTGTGCCAAGACCAGCAAGAATATCGGTAATGTACAGGCAGGGATCTGGACGTGGTCTTCAGCTTTTCATCAATACAGAGCATTTCTGTTGTTTAGGCACAATGCATGGCAGAATTTCCCTTTGTTTATTTGCATAGTAGAATTAATTCTGCAAAAGTTTTTGCACACTTGAAATAGATTTCAGACAGCTCAGATCTGTTTCCCAGATGATATTTCTAACAGGAGAATTTTTAAGTTGTGTCTTCTTGTCTCCCATCTCCTCCTTCACCCAGTCATGGAATTATAGAATCATAGAATGTCATGGGTTGGAAGGGACCCCAAGGATCATAGAGCTCCAACCCCCCTGACACAGGCAGGGCCACCAACCTCAGGCCTGGAGCTACACAAGGTTGCCCAGGGCCCCATCCAACCTGGCCTTGAACACCTCCAGGGATGGGGCATCCACCCCCTCTCTGGGCAGCCTGTTCCAGCCCTTCACCACTCTCTCTGTAAAAAACTTCCCCCTAAGATCTAATCTAAACCTTGCTTCCTTCAGTTTTAATCCATCCCCCTTGTCCTGCCATTGTCTACCCTTTAAAAAGCAGATTCGCCTCCTGTTTCTCTGCTCCCTTCAGGGACTGGAAGGCTGCAATGAGGTCCCCCCACAGCCTTCTCTTCTCCAGGCTGAACCCGCCCAGCTCCCTCAGCCTCTCTTTGTAGGGGAGCTGCTCCAGCCCTCTAATCATCTTCGTGGCTCCTCTGAACCCTCTCCAACAGTTCCACATCTTTCTTGTATTGGGGGCCCCAGCTCTGGACACAGGACTCCAGATGGGGCCTCACGAGGGCAGAGTAGAGAGGCACAATCCCCTCCCTGTCCCTGCTGGCCACCCCTCTGCTGATGGAGCCCAGGATACCATTGCCCTTCCAAGCTGCCAGAGCACACTGCTGGCTTATGTTAAGTTTCTCATCCACCAGAATCCCCAAGTCCTTCTCAGCAGGGCTACTCTCAAGAAGCTCTTCTCCCAGTCTGTATCTATGTCTGGGATTCTTCTGGCCCAAGTGCAACACCTGACACTCTGCAGTGCTGACCCTCATTAGGTTCACCCGGGCCCATCTCTCCAGCCTGTCAAGATCCCTCTGGATGGTTTCCTTTCCTTCTAGGGTGTCAACAGCAGTCAATGGCAAAGAAATTGTTTAACTCTGGCCTACTGAAGGTAGAGCCATTTTATTTATTTTTTAAGCTTCCAGTGACTATGTGATGTCATGGCTACCTGGCAGATGATCTGCAGCTAGTATGACAGTACTCATAAATCACTGACTGGGTTGCACAAGTTACATTCTTCCTCTGTCCAGCTTTATTCCTAAATTTTAATAAAGTATAAGTCAGTTGTATTTTTATGGAAGAAAGGAGGTGGATTTTTTACTTGTAGGAAAATCCAAAAAGCCTGTTTTCCAGAGTTTTATGGTACTGAATAACACTGCTGAAATAAATATATTGAGGGATTCTATATACGTGTGCTCATTTTGATACAGATTCCAACAGCATTTAATTTTATAAATAAAAGTATCCTGAATGATCAGCCCTTCACACCTCTATGATAATAAATTTACATCTGTAGAGGAACTAACATATTTTTTATCTGTCTGTATATCAAATTTTGAATGATTTTTTTTTATTTACCAAATTCTGAGTTTGATAGGAAATGAGTGCTGTTCACTATGTTACTTTTGGATTGTTCTTTCATCACTTTACTGTTCTTCCTAGAAGGGTGTAGTGATAATAATGATGGTCTTTAGTCCAAAAACAAATTTTCATGATTATGGCTGAATTTCCTGGGCTACTTGGATTTTTAACAGTTTGATTTCAACTGTAAGAAAATATCTGAAAAGTAATGAAAAATCTCTTTTGTCTGTCAGGAGATATTCTCATAGAGGTACAATTCACATTTATTTTAGAAATCTAGTTTGGGCATGGTATAGAGAAACAAAGCTGGAAATTTAGAACTTGCTATATTTAATGTGTCTGTTTTTGGAACATGGATTTGAACATCAAAGTAACAGGTCAATCAACAAATTATTTGAAAAATATTAAATCCATGGATGTATAAGCATAAAGGATCTGAAACTGGTTTTATAAGTATACTAAACCTTCACACAGAACGATTAAGAAATACTTTTGATAAATATTTGTATGGAAATAAGCTACTTTTGTTTCACTGGTGAATGAGTCAATATTACTATTGAACAAAAGAGTCTTCTCTGAAAGGTACCAATTTTTGGATCTTTCTCTGACACCTATTTACAAGGATTTCAAGGTGGATGGAGGAGAGAGATTGAGGTAGAATTGCACAGCTGTTGGTGAGAGAAGCTCACATAAACAGAGTTATTTGCAGGGTCCATAGCTAATGACATACATTCTCTCTAGTGGTAAACATTATTTTTGGGGAAAAAAAAGAAAGCCATTAAAACAAGTCTATAAATCATTGAAAACTATAGAAAATTATTTCAATTATAAAGGTCCTAAACTGTCACAATCCATATAAAGAAAAGCATCAAATTTAAACAGGAATGATCTGCCTGGTAATTTAAACCCTTTACAGTGTCCATGTTTTAACACCTGAAAGCAAATTTTTCTAATTTAGCACTAATGATGATCTGATGCTGTAAATGTATTAGTATTATGTAAATGCAACAGCAAAGTGTTTTTATTTTAAAAGCAGACTCAAAATACTGCCCTGTCACACAGTGAACCTTTCATGTGTTTTGTAATGCTGGTTAAGTAAAAACCAGAACCAACATGTATTGTTGATAGAGCTAAGCTCTTTAGTTTGCAAAATATAGCACTTTGAAAGATAATTTAAGGCTGCTGTAGCTGGAAACTGTTTTTAAGTTTGAAGGTACCAAATATGGTGCACAGCTGCAAGAAATTATTTTAAAATGCGTTATTGGCCTTTCTCATCATATCAGTGTGTGTGTATGAGGGATTTTATATTAAGCAGGATAAAATATTCACAGCATATCCACCTGAAGAGCATATAAAAAGTTGCTGTATAATATTGAAAATGCATACAAGGCCATCTTGGTAATTCTTTTGTCATAAAGACATTATGTGCCATTACATACATATCTGAACATATCTGTTATTTTTATATATTTGGAAAATTGTTTGGCCCCTCTACTACATTTTAGTTATAAGTAAATGAAAGGTGTTAAGCTACTAAAAGTGATAATGAAATTTACTTGATCTGTGCTCTTTATTCTGAATTTTAACAATAATAACCAGAAGAGGAAGCTTCCTTACCAGTAATTTCATGTCTTTAAAAAGAACAGCCTCTTCTACTCCAGACAGAATTATGGTAAATTTAAAGCTGTGACAGAAAAACTCAAAGGAAATAAAGCACATAAATCCCTGGTTAGATAAATTTATGCATGCAAAAACTCTTTCATTAAATCATGTTGTATACCAGAAAGGTTATCTGTTATTATCTGACATCAAGGCATCTTCAAGGAGCACTTGAAAATGTTGGTTTATCTGAGAGAAAATTTAAAAATTAGTTTGGTTTCTGAACCTCTGAACCTACAATAAATCATAAGGATGGTCTGAGCAGCTTGCTTGCTGAGCTGATCTTTTAAAAGTACATTTTCAACATATTCTTCCACAGAATTTCTAATTTCTTATATGTGAAGTTCACAGTTAAGAAAAGGTTTTTTCCACAGGCACTAGAACGTGCAAAACTTTATTCAATCTGTGTGTCCCTTTAGCAAGTAATGGTCAGATGGAATCCTCTGGAAATATGGATTTTTTCTGAAGCTACAAGTCTCTATTTCCTAGACTGGTAAAGAAGGGATAATGACAATGTCTGTCTTGGTGAAGTGCTTTTTAGGCCTTTGAATTTAAAGTGCTATATAACAACACAGTCTTTCATCATTTAATTTCAGATCCTAGCCAGAATAAAGAATTCATGGTGGGTGAAAATTGAAAACAGTGGCTGAAAGGAATGAAGTTAGTACAGAAACATTTAAAGTGCAAAAATGTTCAGATCCTGTTCACTATGATTTTCAGGGTAATTGCAAGTCATTTTTTATCCTATCTAAACTGATTTGCTCATCTTTAGTTACTGCTATTGCTTTTACTGTATATATTTTTTGTTCCTCTTGCTTTTGTTCTGTCAGTAGCACATTATAGTTAATGACTCATACCTTTTTTTTTGTAATTTATTCACTGCATAAGACTCTTTAGTACTATGCTGGAAAAAAGTGACATTCAAATAAATAATGATGTTAATTTTAAAATACAACAATTTAAAGATGCAGTAGGAATGCAATTGATAAGAAGGGGAAATGTTGCATTTACAGTTTGGTTTTTTTTTGTAAACATATGTGATTTAAGCTTAACACACATGATCATTACAAGAGGATTTAAATTTTAAATTTATTCTGTCGTCTTTGAAGAAATTAACCAAATCCCCAGTGACATGAATATTCAAAAATGTATGTCATAGTTTTAATTGCCAACATAATTCAGAATTTTTCTATTAGAATCTATTTTAAAAATGGACAAATTCTAATCAAAAACCTCATGAGAACAATTCTTTCCTTTTTTTAATAGATTAGATTTATTCCACTGGTGGAACTTGGAACATGGGACTACTAATTGTTATATCTATTCTTCTGCTATGCCAAAGTGATATACTTGAGGAGGTCTGGAATAAAACATGAGCAAAATAAGCAGCTGCTGAAGGAGGGCTGCATGTGACTAACTGCTGAGACTATATATCACATAGA
Source organism: Porphyrio hochstetteri (assembly GCA_020800305.1). NCBI lineage: Eukaryota > Metazoa > Chordata > Aves > Gruiformes > Rallidae > Porphyrio > Porphyrio hochstetteri. The sequence continues at coordinate 4,385,111 of CM036908.1, forward strand.
AGTCTTCAGTCAAATTGAATTATTTTGTTTACTTTTTTTTTGCTGTTCTTCCTTATATTTCAGAGAAGTTTTCTTATGCATTTGGAAGCACAGGTCAGTTTACACTGTTCCAGGACTTGTCCAATCTGGCCAGTACTGCAGATTTTAAGTTGACATTTATTTGTTCATTATATTGACATGTTCTTTGAATGAGGAGGCAGTGTGTGTGGAGGCTTCATCATCTAATCAATACCTGAGGATTCTGAAGTCACGTACTTGAAACTAATTTTAAACATTTTGCATAAAATCTGGATAGTAAATAAAATCACATTCATTTCATTGTATGGAGATAATAGCAGCCTGTGGAAGACACATACTGCTCCCTACTCAGATTTAAGTTTCTTTTAGACATGAGTACTTTTATAAAAGTAATACTTTTGAGATTTACAGGTCTGACCTTGCCTTGAAGCTTTATGTCTGAATGCTTTTGAAAGACATGGGCTTTCATCATGGCTTAACCCTCTAGGAGAGAATACAGCCCATTGTCTTAGATTCGATTTTCACACTTTGCTCCCACACACTGACATACACGCACATACATACACAGAACAGTTGGATAAATTCCTTATGTTAAGAAGCATTAAGAAATTCATACTTTCTGCTAACTTAAAGGGAACATTTTGGCATGTGTGAGGCAAAAATAATCTTACTTCAGTGTCATAGCATCTTAACAGGCAGCCAGTGCCAACTGGAGCCTGATTTTTGCGGTTGCAACTCAGAGATCCACAGACAAAACACTGCATGGACATGGAAAAGAAGCCAGACCTTGAGATTCACATTTTCCTAAGGATTGAAGTTATTTAGCTCATCTAGATTTTGCTCTGCAGTTCTCCACTAAAGTTGGTTTTGCTTGATTTAGAAAGGGCTTATTTGAAATAGCTGGGAGTGGAAACTGTAACTCCACTGAGCATGAATGCTCTGCTCCGAGGCTTAAGCAATTCCCTCCCCAGTAGAAGACCTGGTTAAGAATGTCTTCCTCAAAATTATGTTAATGGTTAAATCTTGATTTATTTATTTATTTTTAATTTGATTTTCAATTGCAAAGATAATTTCCAAAAAAAACCCAGTATACTTTTCTGGTAGGTGGCAGTGAATTCACAACTACTCTTTAGGTGTTCGAAAAGATCTTCCTGAAAACAATGGGCTAGATTCTGCAGCTGTGAGAGCATCAAAGCATCAAAAAATGTGTGAGAGCACCACAGCATAAAAATATGACTTCTTTCTAGAAAGGGCAACTTAACAAATTCTAAATTAGGTGTAAAGAAATCCTAAGGAGGCATGGTGGCTTGGTTTGGTTCAGACAATAAGACTGTGAAGAAATGTTCCAAAATTAGCCTTATGCTCAGTTCTGTATGCTTATTTCCACTCTTTAACATTTGGTTAAGGGGACATTCTGTCAAAATTAAGGTTCATCTAAAAAAAATAAGTGTAGGCTTGCTAACTTGCCTACAGATTTACAGTAAGCTTTAAATGCAGTTTGACTGAATTAATTACTTTATATTAAGTGCAGCACCTCCTGCATAGTGTCACGTATCTTATGAAGTCACAGACCTTTAAATAAAACTCAGTTGCCAAAAATGTAGAGGAAATATCCTAAAGGTAACAGGCTCACTTTGTCAGAACTTTGGGAACTTGGGTTTTGGGTCTTTTAATTCTTTGCATTTGGTAAGACACATTTACCAAAGTCAGACCAAAGTCCTCCATGCCCTTCAGAATTGTGTTTGGCTGCTCATATGATAAGGTTAACCAGAAAATTCTACTGCTTTTCCCTATAACAAGCTTCTTGTTTAATGTTCCTTATTTAAAACTAAAGAGGCATAAAGGAAAGACATAAATTATCATTTAGACGACAAATTATAAAAAAAAAACTTAATAAGGATTTAATACATTCAAGTACCAATTGGAGATTAAATACATTCAACAGATGTAATTCTCTAAGACACACCATACTCCATTAAAAACATAAAAAGAAGAAATGAAGTCTAATGATGGCTTTTGAAATTATTGATTGACGTATGCTAATCCTTTTTAATCCTAAGCCTTCCTACTAAGAAATTTGGCCATTTTAATTAATATACACTAAGCAGGTCTCATCTGCTCAGAGTTGGTTAATGGACCAAAAGATGATGATAGAAAAGATCCACTCTTCATCTTCTTGTGGTCTGTATACTACCCCTTCCTCAAGAGAGCTGGTCAGCTACAGATCTGGAAGCTGTACCCTCCTAAGCTTTGGAACCATTTTGGTAACTCCCCCAGGATGACAGTTAGGAAACATTTAGAGAAAAGCAGGCATGAGCGACCTAATTTAGCTGCACTTCGTCCCTCAAAATGGGAAATGGACGGTTTTCTAAGTTAGTATCTTTTGAAAAAGTCTCTATATCCTTTGTGTATGTTTTCTATCATCTAGATGCATTTTGGTGTGGGAATGGAAGGCAGGAATGAAAATCTACACTGAGTTCAAAACTAAAAAATACTGAACTTCGATGCGACATCTTTTCCATTACCATTGTGGACACAACCTGGACAAAATTTAGGTAAATATTTGGCTACTGATCTGGACACAATATTTATCTTTCATTCCCTTGAAGTCAAGAAAACACATTATTGATACCATGAAAAGGTGAAATCAAAACTCAATAGCCTTGGTGACTATTAAGCAGGGGGGTTTTTTGCAGCACTGGGCACCACAGGGGTTCGCTCCTCCTAATATGTGTACAGTAAAGAGTCAGTTACACACCTTTCATACAAGACATATATGTATATTCATGATATATGCATATTCATAGGGTTTCCAAGGAATCGTTACTTTTTCTATTATGAGATCTCATTATCACCTACCCACCTACCCCACCCTGGTTATCTTTTTGTTTTTAGGGGGTTTTCATTTACTTATTTTCAATATTTTAGCCTCAGTTCCTAGTGTAAACTGATAAAAATAATCAGAAATGCATGTAGTTGCATAACTGAAAATTATACTTTCTAAAAAATATAATAATTTATACATTCTTAAAAAGGTATCAATTTTTTAAATTATACAACTGTCATCTTATTTTGGAAATCCTGAATATATATATATATATTTTACAATATCTAACCTAGGTATTGTCTAAGTACTCAATTATTCATTAATGTGTCCTCCTGTCTCTTCTAGTGCTGTGTTTCTGTGGCATCTCATAGTCTAAGTGGCTGACCAGCATCCAAAGTATCCCTTAATAACACATCAGTAAGTGGTATTCACCTCATCATCGGTCACACGGTGGAACATTTCTGAGGATTGTCATTAACTGTTGTGGATCAGTAAACTGGAAATATACATTGCCACTGAAATGATGGAAGGAGATGCAAGGAAGAAGTTTTCTGTAAGTCCCAGTCCTCAGAAAAGGGTAACTTTGTCCTTTGAGAGACCAGTACCATTTCCCTTTGGAACTGTTGAGTTTCTCTTCACATGCTGGTTTGTAGTTTATAATGTGTCTGGGTTTATTGTGTTAAACATGTATTGAAATATTATTTATTGGTTTTAATCTTCTCCGGGGGGAGGAGGAAGCACAGGGGAATAATGGGTGTTGGACATTTCCTGGCAGCAGCTGACAGCAGACATAGTCTGGTATTTGATGCCGAAGGGTGTGAACCACTGTTGAACCACTGAGACCTGTTTGGATGATTCTGGTAGAATTTGTATTTATAAAAGACAAGCAAAAAAGAACCGTGAAAGGAAGAAAACCAGACCATTTTTCGACACAGGAGTAGCAGTTTAGGAGAAACACATTACCTGCCTATTTCCAGTATTTGCTACTAATTCAGGCTAAATACTTCTTTGGTTTGCCCCTTTTTGTGCCATGAAAAGGCATTCATTACTCTAAATGCAGTTTCAGGCTTTGTGTCAGCTTGTAATTGTGCAGTTTATCACCACAGCAAGAGCAAAAAGCACAGAAAAATTAGGTTAATCAATACCACTGCAGTGTGTCTGACATTACATTCAGGAAAAGTTTAGCATGTCATTCCTAACTATAGGCCATAAACTGCCTGAGGTCTGTGTATGCTCTTGATGTGATTTCTGGTTCTTCATGCAGATCGAGGGCAGAATTTGCCGTAAGCTTTTGCTAATCATGTACCCCCTGCAGACCACCAGCACCTTGGGTTGTGAAAAATGTGACCACACTGTTTACAATATTCCTCCTTCTGAAAATAACTTATATTGTGTCTGACTTTCTAATTGGCAGACCTAGGCAAAATCTGCAGCCAAGTGTTCTATTTAAAACCTGGTGTTTTTCAACATATTCAGCTATTCATCCAGTGTTTGGGGCTGGAGGAGGGAGGTAGTTGTTGATGGGGCTGGTGTTTGGGTGTATATGAGTGGTTTGGTACCTTTACACTTGATCAAGGTGGGAAATGCCAAACTGTCACTGTAGAAATTATTTTTTGAGGCACTTTGTTAGCAAGTGATGGCAGGTAGTGCAATGCACTTACACCCATAAGGAACTTGGAGAGAAAATAAAACACCCTCTTTTTGTACTGCAAAACCACAGGACTCCCAAAATGTGCAGATCCACATCTATGATAAAAATTTATGTGAATCACTTTATGGAAATAGCATGCTCTTTTTTTAGTTAAGGGTCATTTAAGCCATTGCTGGTGATGTTTGTGATGATACCTTTCTGTAGCAGGGAAAGTTTATTCCTGTGCCTTTTGTCCCAAAACTTCCCATGTTCTTGGGCATTGTAATTCCCTGTGAATTAAATAGTTTCCAACTTTATTTGTTAAAAGCCATGAATTTGCTTGAAAATTGCTCAGAGCAAGGACTGAGCACTATGGTTTTTAATATTTTACAAAGCATTAGTGTAGTTTAAAACACATTCTGTATCTGTTACTTTAAATATATGGTGATGTCAGTATTTACTGTAAGCCCTCAGTAAAATACTCCCTTTTCTCTAAGAGATACTGTGTGCAGTTTATACAATTAATAGTCTTGAGATAAAGTTCAAAGACTCAAAGATGAATATCACTCAAATTTACAGAAACCTGCAGTCCAGACCCATAGTAGGCTTGAAAAGTCTTTACTTCATTAAAATCAGTGGGGCTATACAGACTTGCTTCAACTCAGTGTCTGTACAGGAATGTTTATCTAAAGCTAATTTAAAATTCTTTCATCTTGAAATTGAGTAAGGTAGTTCATAAATACAGGCTTTCATGCACAAGTTTTGGTATAAGCACAATTTTTACTTGAAGATAGACAAAAGACCTACTCTCAGCATAAATTAGAGATAAAACAGGAAGAGGAAAAAAAAGACAATTAGAAAGATTACACTGGTCAACTGATAAGACTTGAGTACAAGTGAGATATGTTCATAGAATTAACCCTGAGCTTTTTTTACACAGAGTGGAGCTCTGATGTGCTATTAAAATTTCACAACCTAAGGTTTATTTCTGATGTATTTTTCTACTCACATTTTTTTATATTCTAAAAGGTTCCCACCCTGCTTTTAGATGAATTTATTTTAAAGTCAGAAGGGGTCCATTATGACCATTTAGGTTGAACTTTTGTATAATGCCTGCCACATGTTTTGAAGCAAGCTAATACTATTTCCTCCATAATAATTTCATGTTGTTATGTCTCTTATGTTTTTTGCAATATTTTTATGAAGTGAGATACACAGATTTCACTGGGGACAGTGCCTAACCCTATGATTTGTGTTGTCTGTAGGGCAACCACAGGCATTCATCCATGCAATTCTTTTACCCCTGACTATTATTCAGAGGATAGGTAGCATTTTCTGGTAAAGGCTTTCCAAACCCTTCCAGTGCTTATGTCCTACGTGCCAGATCGTTTAGTTCCTGAGACTATTAACATTTATTCAGAAACACATTTAAGCATTCATGCAATTGTTTGTAAAAATGGGTCTTAAAGAACTTCAATTTTTTAAATTGGTATTTTAAATTATTTCTTTGTGGTTTTGTCATTGACTATTATTATTATCATAATTTTTAATCATGGGGGAATGCATAGTTCTGAAAAACTGGAGGGCAAAACTCAGGCTTCCAGCTCTGGAACATACCATCCTGAGAGTTAATTTCTTGTATTGCTTTGCTGTATTAGTGTGTCATTTGACAGAGGAGGAAGGACAGAGGCAGACTCCTTAGTGAGTTAATCATATATATTAAGATATTTCTCCTAAAGGCATCAGTGTTCTTCACGCTTGCAGGCCCAAGTAGAATACTCTCATTATAAATGCAAACTCAAGGAGTCCATCTGTGATTCTGGATGGAATTATCTTGAGAAATTTTGCAGTTGTAACACAAATATCAAATTCAGTGAGAATCCAATAGGATAATAATACAGCAAGGGTGACAAGAAAGGTGCTTTGGACCACAGAGTGATTCACCTCATCTTGGGGGCCCCTTCAGATGTTGGCAATGGTGCTGTGGATGCTTGTAGGCAGACTGATGTCTTTGGGTACTTTTTATGTCAGCTAATAATAAATCCACTGTGTATTTTATCAGCCCTGATATTTTCTGGATAATGGCCAAAGAGAAAAGCATTTCTCTACCACGTGCATCTACTTAATAGCTGGAACAAATCTTCATTTTTATTAAGCAAGTCACTCACTCACAGCCATCATTTCTGCATAGCAAGTGCAAATGATTTTCTGGAGCATTTCTGTAAAATTATGCTCTTTCCTGGAAAATCTACATTAGGAAGGAGATTCTTTATTAATAGCAAATGAAATGTTAAGCACCCAAAAGCCAAAACAGAATGAAATTGTGTAACCGTGCCTCTCTCTTAGACATAGAGTATGCATCACCTTTTTTGTACCCTGCATATCATCTAAGTTCATTTAAATTAATTTTATAGTGATGAACAAAATAAGGGGAATGATAATCATGGCTAAGTATGAAGATTGGAAAATTGAGATTGGGCCCATTTACTAAAATCTAGGGGGCTTTTTATAGTAATAGTAGTTTTACTGAGTTTTCAAGTGATTTATCATCTGGGAAAACCATGATAAAAGTCAGGCGTTCTAAGTACTATTGTATTATCACGCATCATAATGTGGGGAAAAAAAAGCTGTGCTATGAAACTGGAACCTTTTGGAAGCTGATGTTGGGTCTATGAAGTTATTACCAGAGTTGTATGACAGTTGGCATGGTGCACCAGGTATATATTGATAATTTTGAAAGTTGGCATTTTTGATTTGTAGAGATACATATGAAACCCTAGTTAAACTTCACATCTGCTTACACCACCTTAAAACTCCATGAATGATGCAGAACTGTTCTCTTTAGTTTATTGACACAACATGTGAACAGATCAGCCTTCCAGTACCTGAAGGCAGCAGAGAAACAGGAGGGGATTCAGCTTTTTAAAAGGATAGACAATGGCAGGACAAGGGGGATGGATTAAAACTAAAGGAAGGAAGGTTTAGATTAGATATTAGGGGGAAGTTTTTTCCAGAGAGAGTGGTGAGGGGCTGGAACAGGCTGCCCAGAGAGGGGGTGGATGCCCCGTCCCTGGGGGTGTTCAAGGCCAGGTTGGATGGGCAACCTTGTGTAGCTCCAGGCCTGAGGTTGGTGTCCCTGCCTGTGTCAGGGGGGTTGGAGCTCTATGATCCTTGGGATCCCTTCCAAAGCATCCCATTCTATGATTCTATAATCATTGGGCTAGTTCTCAATATTGTTTAATAGCAGATTGACAAACAGGCAGGAAGACATGACTGGAGAAAAGCATTGTGGTATAACTTCTGGGCTTATTAAAAATGTGGTTTGAGCTAATTTAATTAGGCAGGTTATATTTCTGTGGCTAGAAATTTTGATAAACATTGGAAAAAACAGAATAAAAACCAAAATAATTTTCTTATGTTTAAAATAAATAGTTACAAACTGCTCTGCTCTCCTCTGCTTAAGATAGCAAGTAACAAAGCGTATCTGAGTGTAGATAATTATTTTTATCCTAAGCTATTCCTTTTCCTACTATTTGAATTAATTAATACTTTTGCTTGAGAAAACTGGTTTAAAGCTTAGTATTGCTGTAATGCTGGCTACCTCTGCTTTGCCAACTGACCGCAGCAGATGCATTGAAAATAATTTTCAAATTTCTAGGTTAAGTATGTTCCTGGAGTAATTGCTGAGAATCAAGGTGGAGCTGCTCTGGGATGCTATTGAAAGCACCCAACAGGTATTATGGGCAGAAGGTACCATCCTTGGGAGAAAAGCACGTTTTCTCTAAGGTTCTCTACCAATTTATTCTCTGTATACACCCAAGCTTCTGTTCATGGCAAGGCAATGTGAGACACAGATATTTATTTCACGTCACCTGTTAAGCATAGACATACATTGTCTCTGTAGGACCAGAACTGCTGCAAGCTTCATAGCTAGTAAACAACCATACTTGTCCACAACATGAAATCGTGGTCAAACCAGTAGCTATTGTAGGCTAGTCCGTTGATGAACAACTGGTAAACTGATGTCCAACTTCATTTTGCTGGATGAAGTACAGTTGATAGAAAGAACACTGTAGGTGAGGACCTACCCTTGGTACTAGAAGATAATCGTAGGTTTTGAGTGTGGGAAATGTCTGATGCTAAGGAAGAACTTTCAGAGAAAGGGTCCCAGGCATCCTGTACAGGTGTTTAGTACACCCTAAACTTAAAACAATACTAAATCCATTGTTGCTATGCCTATGGTCTCTTAGGATGTTTATTCTGGCTGTAGCATCATATACTAGATCCATTTATGTCTCTCTGCATTTTTTCCATTAGCAAATATCTTTACTACATTCCCCTACTAACAAGTTTAACAATTTGAAAGTCAGGTCACCTATAGATAACCAAAACATACAGTTGATTTTGTCTCAGAATATCTTGCACATAATTCTAAATAACTGTAATGTATTCAAATAACCAGAATTGCTCTGTACCCAACACTGTAGAAATTGCAGCTACAATAAATAAACATCCAAAGATGCTATCAAAGATTTTATTAATGCTATTAGTCTAATAATAACAATATCTTCTAGTAGCTTATATATGAAATAGTGGAATATCACTGGAGGGGAAATATAAGGATTAAAGAGAGCAAGCAAAAAAAGATCTTATGAAAAGGTCAGAACTTCCTTCAATGTGCTGCAACTGTTGCTCCACTTAATGTTGAGGGCATACATCATCCCATAGGATGATTCCAGTTGTAATATCAGTTCTAAAGAGAGTACTAGAAGTTGTAAAGGAATGAAATTTGATATCCTATCAGGAAATTGTAATGTATAAAATCAGGTGTTCTTATGAAATATTCTGACTGCTAAAAGGTCACAGTTTGAAGATGACTATGCTTTAGTTATTATTTGTTCTTAAATATCTTTTATTCCCTTTATCTTCCTTATAGGGTCAGTAGCCATTGCCATTTCCTACTTGACCAATATAGAATTAACTAGCATCTTCTACAGAAGATTTCTCATTTATATTCACCCAGCTGTTTAGGCACCATGAGAAAGGTTTATAAGCTCTAGCACTGTGTTAAGCATGACACCTACTCAGTCCTGATTCATGTCTATCTGGCTTCAATCAAACACAAAGTGAACTTACATCTGCTTGCAAAAGATTCTGTAGAAGTGCTACTATAATATTTATGATAAACCAGGTCACTATAGAAGAAAATAAAAGGATTATTCAAATTCTTAAAATAAAATACTATGATTTTTTTAAAAGCTTGACAATGTTTCCATTCTCTTCTGAGCAGACCCAAAGGAGGTCACCTGGTAGATGAGAATATTCAAGATATATAAGAGTTTTGCTTTGCCATTTTTAGGGAATATAAATTGTCATGTGATCTTAATGTTAATTTTGCACAGACTCTGCCATAGTGCTTTCCATGAGAGACTGATTCATTGTCTTTAATAAAGGTGTCCTCATTCACAGTCTTTTATTCTTCACTGGCTACATAAGCACATCACCAATGTAACTTAATCAGGACTGTATCTTTTGATAGCTAAACCAAGATGTGATGCACCTCAGTTTTGCTGAGCTTCTGAAGAACTTTAAAAAAAATGTTGCTTATAGAACTCAGTATTTCTGTATTCCCTTCTAAGATAAGGTCTTGAAAAGTTTTAAATGATCAATGCTTGAATATTGTTGTGTTTGTTTTTTTTTCTCCCAGAATGCTGTTGAAGCATTCCCCTGAGTTCCTGCCTTACAAACTTGGCAGGGGATGGTGGGTTCATTATCCATACTGAAGTATCAGAGCAGTAATATAGTATTACCATGGACAGAAAGAGTGGACATAAAATAAAAGTTTCCAAAGCATTATGAATAGAATTGATGTCTTCACTCTTTTCCTCTGACATAACACACAGTTCCTTGGTTCACTGATATGGTATTGGTGGTATAGATCATTGTTCTAACTTCCTTTAAAGTAATATATGAGATTGGTGAATTTGTGAATATAAATTTTGTGTATACAGCACACTATATCTATTTCAGAAGGGGAACATGCTATCTTTCATAGAACATCTGTGATCAGATCCAGAGCTTTAAGCACAGTATAACAAAGTTTTAAAGTACTGCAATTGTATATATGGATATATAAATATATACAGATTTATACAGTACTTAAACATCTTCATTTGATCACAGCTGTTCCATTTGCTGTGCAGATGTACTTGCATTTTAATCTGCAAAACCTCAAGTTTGTGGAAACCTTGACTGGTGAAAATATGAAAAGCATATTTCAAGGTTTTATCTCCCCTTTGCTTAAGAAATGCTATGGAACGTGATGTGAGACATGGAATGTTCCATTGGGTTGTATAAATAAGTGAAAACATTTGTCCTTCTGATCCCCTTGAACCATGTAAATGCTGTCAGGATAAAATGGCTGTTAAGAAAATGGAACATAATTAGATCTGACTTATTCCAAATACCCTCAGTATAACTCAAACTGAGGAAGCTTAATATTTAAGAGGAGGCAATTAAGATAGCAGTCGTTTTGCTTAGCGTTTCTCCTCAGTTTTTCTTTGTCAAGCAGTTTGGGTTGTTTATATTCCATATAGCTTCTGTGTATAATATGACAGGAAAATGCTGGCATTCACTGGGGCACTGGTAGTTTAATGTGACTGCTACTACAAGAGAAAGGTCTGCAGTAATTCTGCTACTTCTCTGAAAAGAACTCTTTAAGTCAACAGAGTACTGAGATCCATTATTTTTCCCTTGACTATGAATAACTAAGACAGTTCATTAGTTTGGGGTTTCACTTATTAAATTGTAAACAAAAGGAGACATACATTCATCAATAGAAGAATAAATCTAAACAAAACATTTCATTTTTTTCTAATTTCAATTGGAATTTCCAATTAGATTAACATTTCTTTTTTGTTTAGATTGTCATTTGCTGGGGCAAGTAACATTATACAGTATCTAGCATCTGCAAGTCTCTACTATGGAGGCTTCTCTCTGCTCCCTCAGTAAAACTGGAAATCTGTTTTTAACCACATATATATCTATACATATGTATCTTTATTCCAGTTAGGACGAAACTGCCAAAATACTGAAAGTCATACTTATTCTTTAGTTGATTTGACAGGTTATTGCCAGAGCAGTAGATTTTGAAATAAAAAAGATAAACCTCCAAAACCAGCCTGTATGTATATATATAGGTGACTTTACTATAGCTCAAAGTCTGAGGGGAAAAATATAGAATTAATTTTACCTGCTCTATTGTGATTTTCAATTAATATCTGTAAGTTCTGATGAAGTTATAGACTGTAATCAGTATTATTTAGACTCTGTGTTTAATTGTAGATTTTTTATCTCAACTGAAGTTATGCCTATTAATTTTAAGTCAAAGAGTGGGGCAGCATGATGATTCTTATTAAAGATTTGATTTTCTTTACACATCTGTAAATCAAATTAAATGAAGACTGGAAACACTCCTCTGGAATAATCCAGCTACTTCATCTTGTATATTTCAGCTACAGTGTAGGTTATTTAATTCTAGAGCTGAACAGATTTTCATTACAGTGATCATTTTGTGCAATTTTTCATTTCCTGGGTTTGCCACGTCTCAATTTCCTCACTAAAAGTTTTTTTCCAGTTGCATCCAGACTTGTTAGCCAAAAGTCAGCTCGGTTCTAATTGAATGCATCATGTTACTTTGTGAATGCAAGCATAATACCTGTAGCAGCAGGATCAGACAGAGTAACCCAGCAGAGGCTTTGAGGCTTATCTATATAGTATATGACAGCAGTGACAGAGATCTTTACTGAGTGTTGCTAAGCAAAATGAAACAACTGCATGAAATACAAGAGATTCATTGGTGGTTTGGCATATTTTTGTCCATTGGAATTACAAATATGGCTAAGTTCCTCTATGTTGCTGAAAGAATATCCTATTAGCTTTCCTATCCTGCCTCCCATGCCCTCATCTTTACTTTCTTGGGACAAAGTATAGGACTGATAAGAGTAGTGAAGGTACAGACATATCCCATCTTAAGGATTTTCAACTGATGCAAAATTAAACAGAGAGAACAAGGAAGAGGAAATATAAATGAAACTTTGTTTTGGTTCCTCTGTCCAGTTGGACCAACCATAAACACGGTCCATTTCATAAAAATACACTTACTAAGGATAAGGGTGGTTCATTTGTGCAAATGTTAACGAAGTAGTGAGACAGGTGGATCGAAACTACTCACATTTTGAAGAGTGCAGTGATAAATATCTTAAGCACATTAATTAAAAAAATAAGATCAGTCAGAATTGTATGTTCATAAAATCAGAACCTAAACAGATGTTGTGGAGCCTTAGTGTTGGTGCTGGGATAACTGTCCTTGGATTTATTTAGAAACTCCAGGTTTATAATGTCTGCTTCTCTGTTGATCAAAGAGATACAGTTTCGTTTCCCTGCTGAGTGATTTATGATTCCCACACTGCATATAAGAATCATGAAGATCCACTATACCTCTCTGTCTAAACTTCTTTTTAGTCCACATAGAGAAACTGAGTTGGAATCATTCTTCATCTGCCAGTAGATGTATCCCTCACGATGAAATAGGGACAGATAATTCACAAAGAATGATCTATTGGCTAGAATCAGATCATCTTTCATGAAAGCTGATGTGAATTTTAAAAGATCTATCGTCAGAAGTAATTTTTTTTCTCAACAGTATTTTTGAATTTTAGAGTTAATATTTCTTGCTAGTGTTCTATCCATGTGCTGATTTTGGCTGGGATAGCATTCATTTCCTTCACAGAAGCTAGTATGGGGCTGTGTTTTGGATTTGTGCTGAAAACAGTGCTCATAATATAGAGATATTTCTTTATTGCTGAGCAGTGCTCACACAGAGCCAAGGCCTTTTCTGTCTCTCACCCCACCCCACCCCACCACTGAGGAGGCTGGGGGTGCACAAGGAGTTGGGAGGGGATATAGCTGGAACAGCTGACCCTGACTGACCAAAGGGGTACCCCAGACCATATGATGTTATGCTCAGCATAGGCAGCTGGGGGAAGAAGAAGGAAGGAGGGGGGCATGTTTGGAGTGATGTTTTGTCTTGCCACATGAATGTTGTGTGTGATGCAGCTTTCTTAGAGATGGACGAACACCTGCCTGCCCATGGGGAGTGGGGAATGAATTCATTGCCTTGCTTTGCTCACACACATGTGGCTTTTGCTTTACCTATTGAACTACTTTTATCTCAAACCACAAGTTTTCTCATATTTATTCTCCTGATACTCTCCTCCACCCCACTGGGGGAGGAGTGACCAAGCGGGTGAGTGGTGCTTAGTTGCCAGCTGGGGCTAAACCATGGCTATCTAATAGAATAAATTAATTATTTGAGAGAGGTAATCAATTAATCAAGACACTCAAAGCTGGGTTTGGTTTTTTTTGTTTGATATTGGGTGATTTAATTGTACATTGAAGGTACAATGGCCTAGTAACAAAAATATTTTAAATCTTTAAAAAATGAGATTTTTTTTCTTTGTTCACATATTCAGATTATAATACATTTTTATGTATATCGACTAGCAAAAATGTAAAAGTTGTTCAAACACATGAAACAATTATTCCAAAATTTCTGTTATTTTAGCTATTTGTGTTTGGTATTGAATAATCTCTTTTAAAAATATTTGACTTTTCATACTACTGGAATGTCCTTTTTGTCTCATGTTTTTCTTCTTTGTTGTATGCCATCTATCTTCCTATACTTGGCTGCACAGCTAAATTTTTCCCTGGAGGAACTAAGAACCTCAAAATTCTGAGTATCTTTAAATATATATTAGGAGAAGATGTTTGACACTAAAATTCTCAAGATGTTAACAGAATTTAGCAATTTTTTTCCTCTGAATAATGTCTGCAATCTAAAAATAGATACTGAATTTCAAACCCTAAAAGCCAAAGGTTGATCTTTAAATAAATCTAAAAAGGACTGGCTGATCTCTTGCTGGATTTCAGGACAGAGATGTGCTAAAGAAGTTTTTTAAAGAGGAGTTGGTTTATAATTTACAGGAACTATGTGGGTAATCTGACATTTCAATCACTGGAACAAATGAATGACATATAAATGAATGTTCAGTGAATGCATCAAATACAGATAACAGTATGCTTTTATTCTAAAGCTTACCTGAGAAGTATTTCTATAAGATAAATTAAATTAGTTTTAAAAATCATGGGTTTTAATCCATGGAGACAAATATAGAGGTTTTTTTTTTTCTTCTTCTCAGCTATTGTTGCTGAAATGAATAGAAAACTGAACATTTGCTCAAGAATGTTGTCTTGCATATCTCTCTTCTGCTGCTTTTTGTATGATATTCTCCTAAAGCCCTTACCCTGCAATGCCTTCATCAAGACAAGAATCATGATGTGTCAGGGCGGGGCTTTGGTAGGACTGATAGGTGCACAAGGGTATGTGAAGGGTGTTTCAACAAATGCTGAGAAACAAAAGAGTTTAAAGCTGAGATGCTGAAGAACTCAAAGATAAGAAACATTGCCCTATAGGAATAATGGGAGGAATCACCACAAACCAGTCTCTCATTTTATGACCTCTTCAGCAGGGAATGATCTGGCAGAATGCATCCATTTTATAAAATCAATATACCTGTTCATGACTTTTGTAATTGCATTCCTGATATATTAACTTTGGTCACATTTATTTATTGTATCATGCGTAACTGAAATTAGGCTGAAAGTGGGGGTTTTTTTGTTTTAGGTTTGGGCTCTTCATCTTAAACTTGCTGAGTGTTTGACAGGTGGCTCTTAGGCTCCTTCTCATAAACATAAAGCACAAGGTATGCAAACAGATCTAGACAGAAAGATTTACTACATAGGCTGTGCTTTAAGAAATGTAAAAATATGGATTCAAATGCCACCTTTATAGTGAAGAGTAGGCATTTCCTGAACTTAGAGCAAACTTATGATGAAATATATAAGAACCGAAATATTTAAAAGATCTGTATGAATTCTTTTGTGCCTGGGCTTACTTGCTCTGTACAGAATAACTCTAGGTTGCTGAGATCACCCTCCCTTACCTAGTTCAATTTGGGATGAGTAACAAGAGAAGTGAAATTTTAAAAGATGCCGTATCCCATCTCTGGAATAGATAATATCCAAATTATCCAAACTCTATAAAAAAGGTATTTAGAAGCTGGGAGGCTTTTTATTCAGAACAAGTGCAGGTGCGTTTTACACATAACTCATGGAATATGAAGGAAAGACTGCAGTCAATACTGTGCTTAATAATGAATCTTAGTAAGCAATACTCTGACTGTACTTAGAAGCATTTCTAAAAATGCCACCAAGATGGATCTTTAGTTATAAAACATCAAATAAGATTTCTCTAAATCTTTGCAGTTCTTTGCAAATCTTCTCAGATGGGGATATCTGCATTCATTAGAATTTACTATAAATTTTACTTGCTTGTCAAGAAGAAAACATACTTGTTGAATCAAAATTAGAGACTGACCTTCAAAAGCATAAAATTAACCTCTTGTTTCATGAGACATTAGAATCAAGTTTCAGGCTTTTTGATGTATATGTTGGTGCTTGAACTTCTTCCACGTCTGTGTGGTTATGACAATGTATGTTGTGCACACAGCTGTAAGTCTGGGGAATGTTGATGATATACAGGACTAGTTGGAGAACAGGTTACTGTTTAGTAACAGAGGGAGAACAGGTAATGACAAACCAAAATGAAGGTATGACTTATCCAAGAAGAGATAGAAAAGCAACAAGGCATCAACCTGGTGAGGAAGTACAGGACAACACACAAAGGACTTTTTTCTTACCTGGTGTCATTTAAACAAAGATAGGTACTGAGTCAGGTGGGCCAATGAGTGTAGAAGACAGTGAGACAATCTGGCTACAGGATCTGCCATGTACAGTGAAAGAGTTGCCCTCAACAGTTACATCTCAGCTCATTTAAGCACAAGCATTCACCTATGAAAGTCTGCAATAGGAAAGTGTGAAAACTGGAAATGATGGTGTACATACAAGAGTGTGAGGTCATGATGGAGAAGAAGGAAAAGAAGGCAAATTGTTACTAAGACCCAAGTCTGGACTTCAAAGAAAAATGAAAATCGCAATCAGGAGATCATAAAGGAAAAGAGAAAATAGGTTAATAACCAGGAAGAAAAATGGCAAGGAAGAGGAAAGATAGTTTTACATCAACATCAGAAAAACAGAGTTTTGTGACTGGCATTATTTTTTGTCAAAAACATTCAGCTTGTTGTCATAAACCAGAAAATTACAAAAACTTTAGTAGGCATGGTATCATAATGCATCATGCCTGGCAAGTATCTGTCTTACAGAAGGTATCTGCCACAGAGAAAGATATAAGATTTGTTTCAAAGATAAATTTCTACTAAAGCTAATAATTTATCAGCCAGACATCACATCTGATGAAAAGACAATATTTAGTTAATTACAATATGAGTATGAGACACAGAAGTGCTGTGGCTGTGGAAAAATCCAATATGACCCTTACACCAGAGAATGTATTTCCAGGACACACTGGCACAGGACACCAGTGAGGCTTCACAGAGAACCTCATTTATAGTGAGGCTGATCTACTGAAGAACTAAATGACAACAGAACTACTGCTTTCTTTTAATAGACAGATTTATAAGGTCTACATTGGTGACCAAGAGGCTGGAAAATCTGTCTTATTAGTGAAAAATGAAAGATAGAAATTTGAAGATTATGTGGAAAAACTATTTGCACTTTAATAATACATCAATTGGGTATGTACCAGAAAGAGAGGAAATAATTTAATCTATCTGAAAGATAGTGCTGGTATAGGAAGAAATGGATACAACCTGATGATAAGTACTAATATTCAGGCTGGAAATTTAAGTAATTAAAATTAGGAAAATTAGAATCTGGAAAGAAAAAGCAACCTTTTATTTAATGCAGTGAGGGAAAAAACCCATAACTTTAGGACAGAGCTGACTAATACATGGAATTGGCTAAATTGTTTGGGAGATGGGACTTGGTAGCATAAGTTCCCTCTGGTAATCCTATGTC
Source organism: Porphyrio hochstetteri (assembly GCA_020800305.1). NCBI lineage: Eukaryota > Metazoa > Chordata > Aves > Gruiformes > Rallidae > Porphyrio > Porphyrio hochstetteri. The sequence goes on from CM036908.1 coordinate 4,402,642, forward strand.
CCTGGGTTTGAAGGCATTTTCATGCAATTGAAGGTATTGCTTTTGTAGCCCATAAACAGGCCTGACTACTTAAGAATGGAGAAATAAAGCTGACATCCTTAAGAATAAACATGGGAAACTCTTCATGCAAGATATGTCACTGCTGTCATTAAAGACATTGATGTACTGCCACGTCTCTGTCTCTGCGAGTGATGAGTGGTATGCAATGTCAGTTCAAGACCTACATGACATCAGTGAAAAGAAATCTTTGGAACATAAATCCCTTGGCACTGGCACAGCATATAATACCATTCCTGATTTTTATTCATTTCTGACTTGGGAAAGGCAATTTTTTATGTCACTGCACAGTTTTACTGGAGTACTAAACTTTTACATTTCTGGTGTCTCCAACCAAACAAAAAATAATAGCACACAGCCAATACTGATGAGGTTCTCCCTCAAGCCAGGAGGGAAAATCCAATACTTTATATGGAGGATAAACTTTCTGTCTTACAGTATCCAATAAACCTGCAGCATAGATTGTCATTTTTTATGGTGTAAGGACCAAACACCAGTGCCAGTGGGACACAATGGAAACCGTACTACAAGATCAGAAGAGAATGCCTGGCAGTGCTCAGGGAGGTCTCTACTGTGGGAAGTCCAGATGGACTCCTCTTGGTGACATGGCCTGGACAGCAACAGACTGTAAGGGAAGGGTGTGAGTGTGAACTGTTGGTGTGAAAAAATTACCTTATCCACCTCTTGGTAAAAGCTTTTTAGACAAAACTGATAACAAGGGTAAAATTTGCTTAAAGATGTTCATCATCCTGATTAAACAGTGACCAAAGTACTGCCAAAAGTCTTGGTGGAAAGGAGGAGTCAGCTGAAGTATAAAATGGAATTAAGTATAAAAGAACAACAAAACATTGTAACAGTGGGAAGAAACTTCAGGACTGGAAGATAGAAACAGCAACATGGTTTGACACTGCCAGAATTTTCTCCAGATCATCATAACTATGCCTTGGCCAGAAATGATGTCCTACCTGTCAGGTGCCACGAGCAACCAGTGTCCAGCTCATGCACTGCCAATGTGGGTTGCAATGAAAGAACATCTGCACCTGGAGTATCCATAGGGGACCTTGTAAGGTTTCATTTAGCAACTGTTTGCCATCTTTCTGCCTCCTTATCTGTCGCCTTATACCTACCAAGTTGCTTGGTGGAGTTGGTAAAGAAACATTTCCTCCTCCTTGTAAGGAGTCCTTCTAACCACTGTGAGCATTGTCAGATAATGGGAATTGGCATGGCTACACATCAAGTTGGAACACCTGCATCTGCAACAAGAGATCTAAATATAGAGGAGCACCCCTGTTTTCTATTAAATTGAATCGAGCTGGTTTTCCCAGTGATAGCTGCCATTTGTATGTCAGTAAGTACTTGTATGCTAATAAAAGCAGGCAGACACCCCAGGACCTGGCTTTAAGATAACCTATGTGCTTTGCCTGCTAACATCTTCCAAAAGTAAAAGTGTTAGAACTTCCAAATAGTCTTCGCTAAGATGAAGGCTGGTGATAGCTGAATTAGCCTGGGCTGTTTTCCACATCACCTGATATCACTCCCCCATAAAAGGGGCTTGTCAGAGAGAGGCAATTCTGTGCCCACCTGTGCTGACTGCTTGGGGAGGTTAATTCTGGCCTGACCAGAACCAGGATAAGTATCTTACCTAGGATTTCCTAATTCATAATCCCTTGGGAACAGTCCCTGCTCTTGTTTCTGTGAAAGTTTTCATTTAGCAACTGTTTGCCATCTTTCTGCCTCCTTATCTGTCTCCTTATACCTACCAAGTTGCTTGGTGGAGTTGGCAAAGAAACATTTCCTACACATCTTAAAAACAGTTTCTTACCAGCCAGTCACAGTCCTCCAAATCCTTGATGTATTTTCAGCTGAGACACCTGATTGTACAGTGTTGCTTAACCCAAGGCATGCTGGCTTCTAGTAAAGCCCCAAACAGTAGTTTAAATGGTACAGTAGATATTTGCATGATTAAATTTACCTTCTTTTGGTGGTCTATGGGGGCACGTGGCTGGAGGGGATTAAAGGCTGATGTCCAATAATTCAGAAGTCACCTCTTTTGTGTGCCACCAGAATTCATAGGTTTTTGTGAATTTCCATGAAGTCAAAACACTCCGTTACAGACTTCATAGCAGCTAAAGATGAAACTGCATCTGCCATGTGCAATAGCAAAGCATGAGAGCTTCAAAGCATATTTTTAATCCCTTTGGAAGAGTGGTTAGCCCCATTTATAAACCAATCCTTAATCAAACTCACACAGAGCCCTTGCACATCTAGCTACCAGATCCACTGAGGAGTAAAATAACTTGCCTGAGTTAAATATGATTCTGGTGATGAGAACTTGCATAAAAATTACAGACCACTGATGTTTTTAGGGAAACAGGAAGTGCCCAGAGGTGAGCCAGGGAGAAATTAAGATGTCATATTTCTGAGTGTCAAAAATACATTCAGTTTCTGCTTGCTTCAGCCTTTGCACCTTACCACTGACCTCAGGCCTTTTTTTATGTCTTCTGAGCTAGTTCCACTTAGATTAAATACTTCATTATTATTAATTTTACTATTCTACTTATTTTCATCTCCTAACTGACTTAAATACATGACTCAGTCAGATGAAGCCCTAATAGTTATTCCTTCCTTTAGCCATCTGTCCACAGCCTGGACAATACTTGAAGTTAAACTTGAATTTTAACTTCTTGAAGAAATAATTAAATCAGTGTTAGCAGCAGTCCATGTGGAAAGCGTCTGCCTAGTAATTCATTACCACCAGCCTTTCTCTAATTTGCCTGTGTGCATGGTACCCCTACAGTAGTGTGAGCGAGGCAACAGATCATTTATATAAATTAAAATCTATAGGGGGCTGAGTACTGAGCCCAGTGGAATATCCTCTGGGCAAAGGGAAATTTTAGAGAGTAAGGACTTAATCTTAGCTGCTTGGCTTCTTTCATCAAGGTAAGATTTAAAAAGATTAATTATAATTTATAAAATATTAATACCTGGAAAGCTTTTGAGTGAAGATATTATATTTCTGCAGAGTCAAAACGAAGGTATCTTCAGGTTCCAAACCACAGTATCAAAACGCTGAATCTTTTCAGTTTTAAAAAGCTTTTTTATTTTCAGTCTCACTAAAGGGAATTTTTTTTTCTCTTTCCCTAAATATTTTTTTAAAATAATTGATTTATTACTAAGCAGTATCATTTTTCATACCTTTAAAATCTATTTCTTGGCACAAAACCATAAAGGAAAATCTTTTTCCTTCTGTACTTCTATTACAATGTAACTGCCATTTCTTTATGTCTGAAGTTTATGAAATAAATACTATCCTTGACTTTAGTAGGAACACTGGTTCTCAGGGCAGTTATTTCCAGTAGGTGAGAATCTAGCCCAAAGCCTTCATGAATATATTATACATATATATATATAAAGAAAGAGACAGAGATTGAGAGCTAGTTCTGACATTCAGGACATGCACCCATCTGAAGGACTAAAAAGTCCCTATTCTTGTAATGGCTACAGTGCTATATTTCACAGAGCAGTTAACAAGATCTTTATGCACCCAGTGACTTAAAGTCAGCAGACAAATGGTGGAGTCCCAAAGCCCCTTGCTGTCACCATTAGACAGAAAACACTCCTTCTCTCAATGGGTTAAATTTGACAAGCAATAAACAAATCCTTTTCTTAAACAGTGAACAGATAATAATTCTTGTTAAAATCTGTATTTGTTAGTTTCAAGACATATACATTAGCCTCCCACAGAATTATATGATCATTTCATTTGGTCTTTTCTGCCCTGACATCTTGTACTTTAGCCCTCTACAATTCTGCTTATATTCATTTACCTTAGATGGTAAACTCTTTGGTGCAGGGAATGTGTCTTTACTGATACTGTGAAGTGCCCTGCTTATCTATTTTATGGTCAGGATAATACATAATGAGACAATCTGGGTCCTGTAAATCTAAATTAAATGTAGTTCTGGGAACCCTGGTAATATATATTGAATATTTTCCATCTCTTGCTTTTATCAAGCAGCACTTATCTAGAAAATAATTACATGAATGTGACCAATAGGCAATTGCTAACAGATACTGCCATCTCATATAAAGTGTTTTGATTTGAATCAGGCACAACTTTTACTTTCTGCACTTTGTTTCTAAGGATACAGTCATAAACAGGGAACATTTTCCTCAGGAGCTCATCTGTTCCTGCTGCTTATCCCTCACCTGAAGTCATAATCCTTTGTTCGTGGCTATAATCAGCTCTGCAGAAACTAATTGTGATGTCACAGGCAGAAGATTATGACTTCAGGGGCAGAACAAACAGCAGGAGCAGGTGACCTCTAAAACATGAAGCATCTCTTCTCATGCAAAGATCAGCTGAATGAAAAATGGGAGAGAAGCGAAATGTGCCTTTCTTCTCTGAGAGCAAAATGTTTCTTCAGACTTATAAAAGTCATTAATTGGTGTGCAAGTGTTAATGTGAAGTTAATTTTTCTGTGATTATATAATGAGTTAATATATTCAGTATCAGCTGAATTAAGTCTGTTTTCTAAGTTCTCATCTGATTAAATGACAAATATAACTACGGATACGATCAGCAACTTACGTTTTAACATAAAGCTGGAATCATCTAACAAGTCATTTCCTCTCTAGCTAACTTTTACTGTGAACTCAGTTATAAAATGGGTCAAAATTTTAAAGGTTTCTGCTTTTTCCCTTTCCCTTCATGTCGTGAACTGATCAGAGAGACTTGCATTTGATAGCTTTCTAAGGGAATGTTTGCATGAATTCACAGCTTGTTGTACAACAGCACTGAAGAATCAGAGTTCTCTTCTGATTGTTGCTTTTTGTTTGTTTGCTTTTTAATTTGTGAAAGTTACCTTGTGCAGTATTTCTGCATCTAACCAGATTTTTTTCCCTCAGTCCTATTCTGAGAAAATGCAGCTCTGAGGGGTTAGCTTGGAACAGTAAGAACTATAAGTATAACCAGCATTTTAAATTTTCATAGGGAAACTTATTGAGATCACAGAATCACAGAATCACAAGGTTGGAAAAGACCTTTGAAGATCATCAAGTCCAACCATTCTCATCCTAAACTAAACCATATCCCTAAGTACCTCATCTACCCTTTTTTTGAACACATCCGGGGAAGGTGACTCAGCCCCTCCCTGGGCAGCCTGTTCCCACTGAAAATCTCTTGATGGCATGCTATTGAGATTAGGACTACAGATCTGGTTCTATCACCATGATGGATTCATCCACAGATGATGGATCTGTGCTCCATCTGAAAGGAGCATACCAATGTCTCACAGGGAATCACTCCTGCCCCCTCCCTGCCCCCCCACTTTAGGATAAGATTTTATTCCTGAAATAAAATCTTCTTTTTAGTATGAGATGCATTTATCCTGATGTTTTATTTGGGAACAGCTTCACAACTATTTTGATCAGAGATGAGAACTTTCCTTAGACAACTGCCTCCTTCAGAATATAAAGGAGCTATTGCCCAACTGTAATTGAATTGTAATCCTCTCATGAATTTTGTGCTTAGACTTAGATATGCTGGCCAGGAACAAGCTTCAATTTTATGATGTTTTTTACTGAACCTAGCTCAGATAAAAGTGAGGCTCCTCTGGAAGCTCAGATAAACCATTCTCTGTCAGTTCTGTCATCTGTAAATTGTGATTTTTATTTTTTTTTAAATGTTTCTGGTTTTAGGTCAATGACCACAAAATAACCCCCCAACAAATAATGCTAATGAACAAATCAGTATTGGAATGTTAAGGTACACTCTTGCAGATGACTCTCAAATGCTATTTACCAGTGTAATGTTGAATTGTGTAAATTGTGTAAATTGTGTATGCAATCATGATCAATGCCCCAACAAAGAAAGTGTGTAACTGAGTAGGGAATTTTATACTTGAATTTTTAGGGAAAACCAAGCAACAAGCCAACCACCTAAAACAAAAGCAAACAAACAAAAAAACCCACAACAAAGCAACCAAAATACTACAAAATGTATCTCCTTTAAAGCATCTACATATGATGAATTTATTACATTGAGGTTACTTAGAATTGTGAAGAATCTGAAAAGAAAAGGAAGAAAAAAATTATATTTTTTTAAATAAAGTGTCACAATAAATTATGCAAAAATATCATTCTATCATTACAAAAGTTTTTCAGGTAGTACTTGAAGAAAACAGGAAAGCATGAGGAAGCATTAGGTAATTGAAAGACTACCTTACTTTGTGGTTCACAGGTACTGTAAGTGGCAGATGGTATTAGAGTATTCTTGAAGAGTATAATAGACAACTTAATAAAAACCTATATTCCTTAATGGCACATAAATTAGCTACAGATTTTTTTCAGATTTAACATGAAAACATATTTGTTTTGATAAATGCTTTAATTTATTCCTCCTGTAATGAACCAGTCTATTTTGCACACTGGTGGAGAATAAAATTCTACCAACATTTCTTCTGACCTTTTACAAGTTCTGAAATCACTGCTAACAAAAATTTGTTTCCAATTTAATTTCACTAATTATGATTATTCCAGGGCAGAGCACTGTAGACATAATGCTCATTGACATAATAGCATAGATGAGCTGAATAAGAAAGCATCTAACAACATTACTTGGAACAAAACTACATCACTTTATGTCCTATTTTTATATGCAAAGAAAAACAACACTCTAAGGATTTTAAAGTTTTTATCATTATGTATACAGTAAATGCTTTTATGGAAAATCATATTAAACAAATTCCAGGCTGCAAGGAGAAAATAAAGCCATAATTTAGTTCCCTGTTCTACCACAGCTCACGTATGGCTTCATCTGAGCGGTGCCTTCACCTTACAGCAAGAGAAACATAGCTTCCCTTACCTCTAAAAATGGCACCATTAAAATGTTTACAAATTTCTTCCACAAGTAAAAATTTGAATCCAAATGTAAAAAAAAGAAGGTTATTTTTGTTTAGTTCTAGTCTCAGTGTGGATGCCTTAACTATTTGAGACTGAAAAAACCAAAATCCCATTAATGAACACATCAGAAATATTCTATGTTCTATAACATTCAAACAGTAAATATCTTTAAAAGAAAAAATAATGCTAGATGCAATATCAAATATTTTTTATAGACTCCTTTGTCTGATGAAGCAAATTGCCACAGGGCTAAGGGCATAACCCAGCTGCAAATTAACCACTAGGAAAAAAAGTTATAAAAGCTTCATCATCATAATCGTTACTATTAATAATTGTTTCACATTATTTCTAACTCATTATAAATTAGCAGAATTATTAAAACTGGGTTTCACTTGTCAGAAATTAAGGAAATATATTTTGTTATACCTTATCTTATCCTGCATTTCTCAAATTCAGTGAATTGCAGTAGGTTTCACAGCTCTTAAGTATGATTCAGTGAGTTTCTTCTGTGTTAGGGAGTACATTAGGTACACTTGTACAGATTTTTAAAAAGAGACCTACTTATTCAGCTTTCTAAAATATAATTGGGGATTCTTCCCTCATATTCTGATAAAGAATGAACTATAAAATACTTCCTTGTACTTTTTAGAGCTCTTTAATAAAATAAAATGCTTTATTCTTTGTTTAACAGTTGATATACAGAGCAAAATCTCCACAATTCAATTAAGGCAAGAGAAGTAAAACTTCAATGAGGACTAAGGGCAGTTTGAGATTACAGAGCAGCTGTTTACACCCATTCTAGAACTGAAAAACCTGTAAATTCCCAGTAGTTTAATAATCTGTTTTTTTGGAAAGATGATGGGAATTGCCTAATGGTTGGCATCCACTGGAGAGACATTCTTCTATTATTGGAACATAGGAGACTTGATCTTCAATTCAGAAGATGAGTGAGCAGCATACAATGCCTTGCAGTCTGTTGTAGTCTGTACAAAGTCAAATTCAGAGAATTAGAAGCAAAAGAACTGAAAATAATGTGTAATTGTTTAATAACTTCCCAAATTATCTTTTTTTTTCCTTTATGTAACTTCAATCATATTAAAAGATGTGCTGCTTCTCAACCATTGTGTTGCTACACATATACTTGATAAATTCCTCTAGGGTAGGAAATAACAGTCAAAACAGTCCTTGGTACAGGATATATAACATGCACAGGCCTAATATTCAATGTGATAGAGTAAAATGCACCTCATCTCCCTCTAGTTAAGACTCTTTTTCCTTCGAATGGACTACCTCAAAACTGTTCTACACTGAACATGTCCATTCAGAGTTTGTTGCTTCTCATTTTTTGTATATCCAACCAGCAGAACAGTCACATTTATTCACTAACAGAAGTATTTTACTACTTCATTAGGCTATGATAAATAGCAGTCATACAGCCAATGGTGGTAAAAATGAAAAATGCCTTTGATTAGCTTCTGTTCAATTAAAGAAACCAAGAGATTTGAACAAGAGGCTCTATTTTGTATAATTTAGCTGCTTTCATTTCCAAGGAGACTGTCAATATGTAGGCATTTTGGTTTTAAACCAGACATGAGGTTGTACTTTGAAACCCAGTTCTTAGTCACAAAGAGGTATCAAAGATATTTATTTTTATTTGCTGTCACTGCAATAATGAAGATAGGAACAAAAGGCTAATTTTAGTTGTGGTACTGAAATATGGAATGACTAACATCAAACACACACATATACGTAACTGTTACTATTGATGGTAACTATCTGAGCTGCAATCTAACAGCTCCCTCTCCCAAACGTGAAATGTTTTATTAATATTGGGTTTATCCTTTAAAGATGGTTCATGGAAGGGGTCTCCAAACTCATGCTGTTTCTGTATAAACTCCAAACTTGCATGGATTAGAACACCATCAGAAATGCAGGGTGATCATTCTAACTCATTAACCTTTGAGCTTAACCAGTCAGCAGGTTGTGTACAGAACTAAATTCCAGTGTATTTTCAACAAAGCAGATTGTGATTTCTGGGTTAGATATTACTATTAAGAACGTTTTATTGGATGAGTTTAAGTTCATTAGGGAGAAATTTAAGTTTCCAAAGTTTCTCACCAAGTTATGAAACATAGAGAACTAGCCCAACAACTTGTCATCTGTTCCATGTCAAACTCCTTGCCTGAATACCCAAATGTATGATTTATTTTTAATTTTTTTTTATTTAAGATACTTTGATTGGTGAACAAGAGCACAGTAAATGGCTCTAGTGTACACATTCATTTTTCTTCTTTGACATATAAAATACAAAACAGGACACACTAATTAATCAAACCTTTTAGCATTGGGTGGGGTTTTGTTTACTTTCTTTTAAAATAATTTATTTCTCTCCTTTCTCAGTAACTCCTGTTATTCACTGCTCTGGCAATATGGCATGCAATTTACATTCTTTGAGTTACAAATCTGATTAGAAAATCATATTAGTCATCTTCACTTAAAGGATAAGTGCAGACAAAGAGACTGAAAGTCTGAAATCCCTATAAAGTGAAGTCCAAAAGGTTTGTCTTTGCCTTGATTAACTGAGATTACATATTGGATTACAGCTACTTTTAATAATGAATTTGCATTAAATCAGTACAATCAAGAAGAGGAGGATTAGAGTCTACAGCATGTGTATTTATCCAACTAATAAAGCTGTTCATTATATGAAGTCACTGAAATTTCAAAACAACTACCATGGTCTGGATAGATTATATTATAATGACATAATACAGTGGCAACTAAGTGTGTGCCTTCATGACAGAAGAAAGAACACACACACACACAAATGGAAACAAACATAAAATAAATTTTAATCACTGTTATTTGTGTATCCACTGGAGAGAAGCCCAATGGGACATACAGGTGTGCACCACCTTGACAACTAAAGGAAACATCTTTTAGGGAAGAATGAGACCAGCTTGCTCCATGTGCCTTTTTCTTTCTTTCTAACAAACAGCCTTAAATTTGTGGAAACAGCCGTATGCTTCACCATTGCTGGTTTCTCACATGCAGTGCAACTTTTTTGTGACACTACTGCTTTCAAAAAAGATATATAGATTACATTTATTGGTACAGCAAAGTCCAGGCAACATCTTATATGCTCCTTATTCTTTTCCTAATAAAAGGAGTGGTCCATTGCAAATAAAGACAAGGCCATCGAGGCAGATACTTTGGCAATGTAGTATTTCTTAAGGTGGGCATCAAACACAGTAGTAGTCAGAAGGGCTGCATTTTTCCCTACTTGCTATTGCATTCTTCTTAAATCAAATTCCCAGTAATCTGAAAGAAATCCACTAATACTTTGCAACAAATTCAATTGTTAATACACCATTAAACCTTGCTTTATTTTCTTAATTAATGTTTGACAATTACAGGAAGTTCTATTTTAAATAACATAATTCTAATGCTATGTGAACATTGAGAATTCAATAGTCCTAAAAGTTCTTATTTCCAGAAACACATTTTCATCTTTCCTTTCATAGCTAGAGTTTAAAAAAAGGAGAAAAAGGAAAAAGAAAAGAAAGAGAGCCCAAAACACCCAGACCAAGGAAGAAAGGGAAGAATACCTCATTATATAAATCTTTCTGCATTTATCCATGCTTTAATCTGTGTAAATGTTTAAAATAATTTATAAATTCTATTTTTCTATAATATAGCATTTAAAACCAAGACCTTATCATATGCTCAGTCCCTACCCATGTGCAATTATATTTTTCTACTGTTTTCTGAGAGAGTCAGTAAGATATCTTTGCATGTGATTCCTGTGTTTCTTAAAACCCTGTTCTCCAACAGTTTTTACTTTCAAATTCTGCTCCTCAAAAGTGTTAATACATTTTTGCAGAAGTTATCCTGTGTGATGGTTGGGGACTTTTTCTCTCTCTCTCTTTTTTTTTTCTTTCTTCTGCTTCCCCCAGCTCCTATGTTAGTGGTGAGGCAAGTACAAGGCTACCAGACAAACCTGTTGAGGGAATGAGGTAAATTCCTTCTGGTTTCCCCAGAACAGTGTACAGTACTGGGCAAGGTGATGCAAAACCATATCACACACAGATTTCCAGAGACATTTCTGTGACTCCAGTATTATGTCTATTGATTTGACTAGGTAGAAGCTAATCAGTCTCTTTGATGCTTTGTCAGCTAGGGATGAAGTTAATTGCTCTATCAGTTCATAAGACTTCTAGTAACCAGTGCTAAACTTCTTCAGGAGTAACGATGTAGGGATGTTCGTCAGGAGTTAATACAGAAAGTGACAGTAGATGGTGCTCAAGGCTACTTAGCAGAAACTGTGGCTGTGTAGGACATTGTGCGCTTCAAAGTGCTTGCTGCTGCAACCCTTATCTCAAGTCCTTCTCAAATCGAATTCCGTTTCACATGCTGGAATCTGATGACCCGAAATTTTCAGACTTTACTTTCTGAAGATGAATCTCAACTACATATTTTAGCTCATTAAAGTACACCTTCATTTTCATCCAGGTCTCAAGTGGCTTAGTGTTGTAAGGCTAATTCTTCATTGACTCATGAGATGTTAATATTTTGTCTTGCGCTACTTAATCGACTTCTGTGACAGTGGCACATGGTCCTGCCACATGCCTCACCTCTGGAAAAGTCCATGTTGTGCAAAGGAAGATTAAGCATTAAGTTTCAAGAATAAAAGTAGGAGCTGGAAGGATGATGGATAAAAGTTGCTGCTTTAATGAGGAAAAAAGTCACCAAATCATAAGTCAGGGTTAAAAGTTCCTGGACAGAAAATGCAAGCTCCTGTAATTATAATGAGGTATCTGATTCCATCAGATATGAATAAAAAAAGCATAAGCCCAAGGGTACACAAAGGTCCTTCTGTGCTGGCATGCTATTTCTGACAGTTGCTAATACCAAATCTTAAAGAGCCACACAAGAACAGAGCAAATACATAGTCCTTCTGCCCAGGAGTATTCTTCACTGTGCACATTTGCGGCTCAGGAACAGCTACACTGTCAGTTGTTCCATATCTTAGATCAGGAGATAGGTAACTGTGGAGCAAGCTTGGATGTACAATCAATATAAGCCTTGAGAAAACAGTATCCTGCACAATGGTTGTATTTATTTACAGTAAAACACAAGATCTTCTCATCTACCAAAAGGCAGATTTGGAACTCAGATTCCCATTTTGTGGTTTACGTCATTGCAACTGATCACTGCCTGGCTGAATGCCCCAGCAGTGTGAAAGCTCATCACCTAGAGCTACATACAATTTAGTCTCTCTGTCTCCTTCTCTTCTTCTCCTCCTTTCCTCTCTTTAGCATCTGGATATTAATCTTTACAGGGCTGAACATTTCGGCTGAAATAACTCAGCCCTTTACCACCTACTCTTGTCTTTGCATCTTTTTTTATAAGTTTGGTATTCCTGAGCTGTTTGTCATCCTCTGCAAGTGTTGGAGCTTTTATAGGACAATCCTTATTGAGTAGATTTTAATTTTTTTTTAAATCTGTGTCAAGATGAGCCAGAGAAAAAGGCATTATTACCAAACTATCAAGTTTAAGCAGTTGGAATAACATGACTTGAATCCAGTTCTCTGGGGGTTGGGTTTCTTGGTTTAGGGGTTTTTTTTTTAGGTTTTGTGACAACTCCCACTACAGTCTTCAATTTCATCTCTGCTGGTTGATACCAGTTTATGAAGTTCAGGGTTTAGAAGGTCCTGTGGTTCTTGTCACTTGATACTAGTAGAAGTCATCTAGTTTCAAGTAATTTTTGAAAAATTTTTGTTATATGCAACATCTATATCTTTATATATGTGTGTGTATATTTATGTTCCTGAAGTCTACTCTAAAGTGTCACATAAAGGGTATGAGTGATGTGTGCCTGAAGGAGGCCCTCCCATTGAGTAACAAGGTTCAGAAAGGATCCCCTTGCTTTCTAAATTCCACTTCAGAGAGGAACCTGGATCCAACTAGGTCCAGTTTTGTCCCAGACTTGGTCAAATGATTATGTCTAAAGGATATGGCCACATATCAGAGTCAGCCTTTACCTGTCAGAGCTCCCAAAGGACTTTCACTGAGACAGTTTAGCAAATTTGAAACTAATAGAAAGCTTATGAAAGTGACAGATATAAAGAGTTTGGGATTGCCATTGATAAATGCACTTGCTGCAATAGTGCTAATATAAGACATGATTCTAATTATAATGCTAGCAAAATGCTATCCCTGGTATTCTCACCAAAAGGTGAAATCACAGTTGCTTACCAAGAAGGTCTCCCTGTCTTTGGTGGAGGACAAGGAGCACAGCCTTTGAGGTCTGGAATTTCTCTCCTCCCACGTCACTTGGGTGGAGATTCAAGTACTATAGTCATCCTTGTTTAGTCTGCACTGCTTTTTGCTCATTAGCATATTTAGGAGTGTCAACTTTAATATTCATTTCACAGTTAATAAAACAGGTCTCACTGCAGGCACCGTGGCCTTCAAATTTCTGTGTAGAAACTGTCTGTTTATTCCACAGTCTCTAGCCAAAACAGGGCTGTCCTGCTGCAGTAAGACTCCCTTCTTCAGCAGCTTCTCATGTCAACCTTGCAGATCTCCATCCACAGTGTTTGTATAAGAGATTAGTGGACACTAGTGTTTTTAACCTCTTAGGTTCAATTCCCACCAGGGACCTCAACATAGTTGATAAAATTATAGGTAATGAAGTCCCCATTTCAGCCAGAAACTCAATATACAGTATGGCTGTAGAGAAAAGTCTGCTTACTTCTTTACTATAGTATGTGGTAGAATACAAGTTTCTAGTGCTCCTATCTTAAATAAAAGAATATAATAATACCTCAAGTGGTTTGTAAAGGAGTACTGTCCCAACCTGCTGAAATAAATTATATTTTTCACATGCTACAGAATTAGACAATGACATGCATTACTATTTAATGTCAAAGACAGGATCTGTGCAATATCCAGCAATTCAGTAAGCATATATATAGCTAAGAAGGTTTATAATAAGAAAGTCCTGAAGAACAAGATTTGTAAGGGAAATAAAAATCTCATGATCAGGACATGTCTTAACTCAGAGATTTGGCAAGGATTTCACTAAGGAAGATGATCCTCTGCCCTTTGCAAAGTCTTTTGCACTTTCCTATGAAGCATCTAATACTTTCCACTGTGGAAGATTGATCAGCATACTACAAGAATAATGGTTTTGACTAGGAATGGCAGGTCCTATTAAAAGAAAAAAAAAGGAGACTTAAATGGGCTTAAGAGAGAAAGTAAACGTGACCAAGACAAAACCTTAAGTCAGACTTTCTGATTTAAAGAAAAATATTAAGCAGTTATTTCTCAAGCAATAAGGAGGACAATATCATTACACAATTTCTTGTCATTTGCATTACATAAGAAATGAATCCAAATATAAACTTGTTAAAGTGTTCTCTAATCTTGTTAAGGAAGGTACAGTGATCTGAAGTCACCTTCAATAAAAGAAACATCAGCTAAGGGTATAAATAGTATACCTTTCTTATTGCCTTCTATTTACAAGTTCTAGGTGTTCGTTTTCTTGGTGTTAATACATAGCACCCTGGCTCTTACCTTTGGTTAAAATGTATATATGTAGTATAATTAATAATTCACTTTTTTTTTTCTCTAAATGTATATAAACATGAAGAACAATCTAGCTTGACTAGGGGATATTTTAATAACTTTTCTTTTGTACACATTTCACAATATCTTCTTCCCATTGTCAAAAGCATATCACTTATTTAAGACATTAGTGCAGCATAAATAGACACTATGAAGGTTCCAAGCAAACCTATATATTGTACAACATACTGTTTTTTCTGTACAAGTGACTCTCTTTTCTAGAGGTGCTGGAAGCTTGGGCATCTGCAATGGCATCAGGCAGCTATGAATTAAGTCCTAAATTTCTAGTGACTGTAGCATAAGCTTAGAAATCTATTTTACACATATTAACAACGACAAATTTTAAATTACATGTGTGTCTTAACCTGCAGCTGAATCTCACTCTTTGTGATAACCTTCAGCTTCCTAATTAGTTTAAGTATTATTTGAGCTATATGTTTTCCATAAAGTCTCTTAGTAACTTTATATTGTGTGTGCTTTCATCTTTATTATATTGATTTTTCAAGTTCACACAAAAACATTCCTGAAATTTATCATTCTCTTGCTATGAAATGAAGAGAACTTAAGTGCAGGAGCACTTAAGAATTCTACACTGACTTGAATATAACCCCTACAATACTTCCACAGTCATATATAGTTGCATGATATTATGAAGAACACTGTGCTTAGGAAAATGTGCAGTATAAAGTGCATCTATCCCTTTACTCATAGACTCTGTGATTATATTGCTGTAAATCAAATTTGCTTTCAGCAAGGTGCATTTAGCAGGTTCTCAGTCAGATCTTAATAAAATTATTCTATGGCAAAGGTGTTACCAAATGGCATTTTTTTATGAAGGAAAATATAACAAAAAAAAAAAGTTATGTAAAATATGAGATTGAAAAGGTATTGATATAGGAAATTATACCCAAATTCACTGGAATATAACATAACTGGAAAAAAATGTACATCATTGGCTTATTGTGAAAGAGAAATAGTAGGTTCTCAGACAAGGACCTCTTTCCACAATGGCACTCGGTCCCTGGTGCCATCAGTCGAACTTAGGAAAAGAATATACTTAAGTGCCTATCTGAGGGCCCAGCTATGCTGCTACTGTGCAGAGCAGCACTACAGACACCTAACAGAAATGTGGACCTAATTCTGTATAAAGCCATATAGAAATAATAGTTCAAGTCCTAAAAGCATAATAGATAGGACTATATTATTTCCATTTGTGGACCTCACTTACTTGAGAAACACAGCTATCCCAGGGCACCTATATATGATTTAGACATTTTGTGAATATTATTCTGAACTGAGTCAGGGTAAGATGTTTAAGTGATTTTTTCACCATCTCAATTTCTCCATCTGTTTAAATTTTGATCATGATATTTATATATGACTCAAAAGAGATTGGGAGGCCTAAATCACTGGAGTGTAAAACACTTTTAAGAACTGTAGCTAAGACTGCTATGTAATTATCTAGTAATTCCAAGGAAAATGGATTAAAAATTATAAGATATGAGAATAGCAAGGGAAATAAAGATAGGCATGAATAAGGAAGCTGCTTTGATATTATTAGAAGATATTTTAAATAAATAATTTGAGAGTTTTGATAGTCAGGGGTCTCTCACTTCCACCTTAACTAGAAATGGTTGCAGGCTGTTTTAAAATTGAAAGCAATATTCAAGTCCATTTTGATGTTTTCCTTGTCTTCAGATCTACTACCTTTATTTTCACAGTACTTTTTTATATTTCTAGTAATTAGAATGTATCATAATTCAGCATCATCTACCTGGAAGTCACAGCATTCCTGTAGTGAAATAACTCCATAGCCATGAGAAGAAGCTGTTTTAGTGAGTTTTGAAAGAAAGTGGAAAGATTGTCATTGACATAACATTTCAGGGTAGCTTTTCCCCAGAATGTGAAAAGACCCACTTGATGTCTTTGCAACCTTGTTAATATTCACTGTGCAAAGAGACAAAGCAGATTGGAAAACCATAGAGGAGTGCAGGGAACACAGTGTATGAAGAGGTGTGACCTGTGAGTGAATAAGCTTATGGTTTCAGGCGGGGATGTGATTGAGATGGATCAACCAGCAGAAGTGACAGTCCAGGACTGCTCAGAAACTCAGGGTTGGTCAGACACAGAGAGATTAGGTATAGGCATCAATCAAGAACACAAACCCTAATAAATGTTGGACTTACCCATCCTAACATTGCAGAAATGTGTTACAAGTACAAGAGATCAGTTAGTTCACTGAGCTCAGTCCCCCACAATCAGTAGAAATGTTTAGTTCAGGTAAGTCTAGAGGACTTTTAAGTTTTCTGAAGATCAGACACCTTGCTTGAGACTCACTGCTATATGGCTAGTTTTTTTAACTCTCTATAACTAATTGTCGTGGTTTTGCCCCAGCCGGGGGCCGCACCCCACACAGTCGCTTGTACTTTTAAAAGGAAGGAGGAAGGAAAGTTGGGGGAAGGGGAAAAGGGAAGGAAGAAAGGAGGAAAATAAACCACAACCTAGAAACCAGAACCACGCAGGTTGGGATAAGGATAGTTTACTAAACAATAACAGAAAACTAGATATAACAATAACAGAAGTTTAAAGCACAAAATAGATGAAACTGGTGATACACAATGCAATTTCTCACCAAACCACAGAACCCAGGCCGCACAGCTTAGAGCCCGTCCCGGACAACCCGACCGCCCCAGAAACTGCACGTCCTGGCGTTGTCTCCCCCTCTTCCCCCCAGTCCCCCCTTATACTGAGCATGACGTAACTGGCATGGAATATCCTCTTTGGCCAATTCGAGTCACCTGTCCTGGCTGCGTCCCCTCCTTTCTCACTAGTAAGGAAGTATGCAGAGCTGAGAAAGGTACTTGATTGCCCGGCAACAAATCGGAAACATCAGGGTGCTATCAGCACTATTCTCATGCTAACACCCAAACATGGCATTCCATTCACTGCTAAAAAAAAGTTAACTCCATCATAGCTGAAACCAGGACATTATCCACCCCTTATTCCATACCATTTACGTCATGACCAGATCCAACAATTTTCTTTGGGTACAACCAGTTTCGTGTTTCACACACCCATATATGTATGTACACATATATGCACACATACGTGCATACAGATCTTATTCCCTCAGTCTGTGAATCATCCCTCTGAAGTTGTTGAGTTCATTTAGTCCATGATTTTCAGGCTCCATTTGTCGTAACAGTTTCTCAGGATAATTGTATGTTCCATTGGCTTGTTGCATGCTGCATCTCAGGCTCTTGGCTGATCACAGAATTGTAGGGGTTGGAAGGGACCTCGAGAGATCATCGGGTCCAACCCCCCCGCCAAAGCAGGCTCCCTAGCTCATATTGCTCAGATAGGCGTCCAGGCGGGTCTTGAATATCTCCAGTGAAGGAGACTCCACCACCTCCCTGGGCAGCCTATTCCAGTGCTCAGTCACCCTCACTGTGAAAAAGTTCTTCCGCATGTTGGTGCGGAACTTCCTATGCTCCAACTTGCATGGTCCATGCTCATAGTCTGTGGGTCAGAGTTTATTTTCAAAGGGAGAAAAAAAGTTCTTGAGAGGCCAGGCTTTAGTTCCATCATCATGGCACTCATTCTTCATTAACTTGTATGACTCCGGCTATAATGCTATGGTACAATATACAGCAATCATAACAATAATGAATATACAATAATGGGTTATTTGGCAATTATTATAATTTCTACTTTATTAATTATATTGGCTATTCTCACCCAAAATCAAATCCCCTTGAGGTACACATCGAACTTCTCCATCCCTCTGCATTACCCACCAAGTACAGCCAGGTCCTTGAGCAAAAACAATTCCAGATATGGGTTTACCTTTGCCTGAAGCAGGAATGACCCAAACTCTCTTTCCCAATACACTCTTCATATGCACTACTGGGACTCTGTCTCCCTCTACAGTACGTGGAAATTTTGCCTGGGCAGGGCCAGCCCGATTGGTAGATCCCCTAGAGTTAACTAACCACGTGGCTTTGGCCAAGTGTGTATCCCAATGCTTGAATGTCCCACCACACATTGCTTTCAGTGTAGTTTTTAAAAGTCCATTATATCGTTCAATTTTCCCAGAGGCCGGTGCATGATAAGGAATGTGGTACACCCACTCAATGCCATGCTCTTTGGCCCAGGTGTCTATAAGAGTGTTTCGGAAATGAGTCCCATTGTCTGACTCAATTCTTTCTGGAGTACCATGTCGCCAGAGGACTTGCCTTTCAAGGCCCAGAATTGTATTTCGAGCAGTGGCATGGGGTACGGGATATGTTTCTAGCCAGCCGGTAGTTGCCTCCACCATTGTAAGCACATAACGTTTGCCATGGCGGGTTTGTGGGAGGGTGATGTAATCAATCTGCCAAGCCTCCCCATATTTATATTTCATCCACCGTCCTCCATACCAAAGGGGCTTTAACCGCTTAGCTTGCTTGATTGCAGCACATGTCTCACATTCGTGGACAACTTGTGCGATGGCGTCCATGGTCAGGTCCACCCCTCGATCCCGAGCCCATCTATATGTTGCATCTCTCCCTTGATGACCCGAGGTATCATGAGCCCATCGAGCCATGAATCATTCACCCTTACGTTGCCAGTCTAGATCTACCTGAGCCACTTTAATCCTAGCAGCCTTATCTACCTGATGGTTGTTTTCATGTTCCTCCATGGCCCGACTCTTAGGTACATGGGCGTCGACATGACGTACCTTTACAACAAGTTTCTCTAACCGAGCAGAGATATCTTGCCATAAGTCATCAGCCCATATAGGTTTGCCTCTACGCTGCCAGTTGTTCTTTTTCCACTGCTGCAACCACCCCCACAGGGCATTCGCCACCATCCATGAATCAGTATAAAGGTAGAGCCTTGGCCACTTTTCTCTCTCAGCAATGTCCAGGGCTAACTGGATGGCCTTCACCTCAGCGAACTGGCTTGATTCACCTTTTCCTTCAGTGGCTTCTGCTACTCTTCTTATAGGATTCCATACAGCGGCTTTCCATCTCCGATGCTTACCCACAATGCGACAAGACCCATCAGTGAACAGGGCATATCGCTTCTCATTCTCTGGCAGTTCGTTGTAGGGTGGGGCTTCTTCAGCGCGTGTTACCTCCTCATCCTCTGGTGACATCCCAAAATCTTTGCCTTCTGGCCAGTCTGTGATCACCTCCACGATTCCTGGGCGATTGGGGTTTCCTATTCGAGCCCGCTGTGTAATTAATGCAACCCACTTGCTCCATGTAGCATCAGTGGCATGGTGTGTAGAAGGAACCTTCCCTTTGAACATCCAGCCCAGCACCGGCAGTCGGGGTGCCAGGAGGAGCTGGGCTTCAGTTCCAATCACTTCTGAGGCGGCTCGAACCCCTTCATAGGCGGCCAGTATTTCCTTTTCTGTTGGAGTATAATTGGCCTCAGATCCTTTGTAGGCCCGACTCCAAAACCCCAGCGGTCGACCTCGAGTCTCCCCTTGTGCTTTCTGCCAGAGACTCCAGGTCGGGCCGTTCTCCCCAGCTGCAGTGTAGAGCACATTTTTAATATCTGTCCCTGTCCGGACAGGCCCAAGGGCCACTGCATGGACTATCTCGCGTTTGATCTGCTCAAAGGCTTGCTGTTGCTCAGGGCCCCATTGGAAATCATTCTTCTTTCGAGTTACATGGTAGAGTGGGCTCACAATGAGACTGTAGTTTGGGACATGCATTCGCCAAAAACCTATAACACCTAAGAAAGCTTGTGTTTCCTTTTTGTTGCTTGGTGGAGACATAGCTGCTATTTTATTAATAATGTCCATTGGGATGTGACGACACCCATCCTGCCATTTTATTCCTAAAAACTGGATTTCTCGCGTAGGCCCCTTGACTTTACTTCGTTTTATAGCAAAACCGGCTTCTAAAAGGATTTTAATTACCCTGTTTCCTTTTTCAAAAACTTCCTCTGCTGTGTTGCCCCATACAATGATGTCATCGATATACTGCAGGTGCTCTGGTGCTTCACCCTTTTCCAGTGTATTCTGGATTAGTCCATGGCAGATGGTGGGGCTATGTTTCCACCCCTGGGGCAGACGATTCCACGTGTATTGGATGCCTCTCCAAGTGAAAGCAAACTGTGGCCTGCACTCTGGCGCCAGTGGGATCGAGAAGAAAGCGTTCACAATGTCGATTGTGGCGTACCACTTGGCTGCCTTCGATTCCAATTCATACTGGAGCTCCAACATGTCTGGCACAGCAGCACTCATACCTGGAGTGACTTCATTTAGGCCACGATAATCTACTGTCAGCCTCCACTCTCCATTGGACTTCCTCACTGGCCATATGGGACTATTAAAGGGTGAGTGGGTTCGGCTAATCACTCCCTGATCCTCCAGTTGACGAATCAGCTTATGGATGGGAATCAGGGAATCTCGGTTAGTACGGTATTGTCGTCTGTGCACCGTCGTCGTAGCAACTGGCACTTGCTGTTCTTCACCCTTCAACAACCCCACAACAGCAGAATCCTCCGAGAGTCCAGGCAAGGCACACAATTGTTCAATTTCTTCTGTTTCCAAGGCAGCTATTCCAAAAGCCCATCGGTACCCTTTTGGGTCTTTAAAATACCCTCTACGTAGATAATCTATACCTAAAATGCACGGAGCTTCTGGACCAGTCACAATGGGGTGTTTTTCCCAGTCCTTCCCAGTTAGGCTCACCTCAGCCTCTAGCACAATTAGTTGTTGGGATCCCCCTGTCACTCCAGAAATACAAACAGGTTCTACCCCTTCATGATTCGATGGCATTAGAGTACACTGGGCACCAGTATCCACCAGAGCTTTGTGGGTCTGACGTGCCAGGCCATCGGATCCACACAGTCCAATAAACCCGATTATCCCTCTCCTCCACCTGGCTGGAGGCAGGGCCCCTCTATTGCTGCTGATCATATTTGTTTTCCACTGGTTGCATAAAGGACTTAGAGGTCCCTTCAAAAGGATCAGGCACATCAGACATATAGGTAGGCCTTCCAGTTGGTCTAGGGAACTGCCCAGTAGAAACTGGTGCAGCCTTCTTCCTGGCAGAATCTCGTTGTGCGAATGTTTTACCCCGCAGCTCATTTACTCGTGCTCGAAGGGCTGAGGTGGGCTGCATATCCCATTTCCTCATGTTTTCTCCATGATCAAGCAGGTAAAACCACAATGTACGTCGTGGTGTGTATTCTCCCTCTTGGAACGATGGACGCTTTCTCCCAGTAGCTGCAACATTGCTCCATACGGGTTGGGAGTTGGACACATTGTTGTCAAGTCGTTGAACCAGTTTCTCTACTGCTGCAATGACGGAGAGGGAAACATTGTCTTGGTATTTCCGGAGTCGGCAGGCCACCTCATTTACGGTTGGCGGATTCATATCATCCCAGTCAATTGCTGCCAGTGAATTGGTATACCCTGCTGGTGCACTTCGTACAACCTTATGCCACATATCTGGAGTGCATAGGACTTCATCGGGATCAGCAGGAAGCCGTGAATTGTCCAGATCATAATAAATTATCTCCCGTACAGCTAATTCTCTCAGGTGCTGGACAGCTGTCTCTATGCTGTTACACTTGGGTGTCTGGCATGTAATATATTCCTTTATGGGATATCTGTCCTGCACACTTGACAGTAGTCGCCTCCAGAGGCTGAGGATTTCCAGCCTCCTCCCAATTGCTTTGTCAATTCCTCCTTCTCTAGCTAGGGATCCCAACTGCTTGGCCTCTCTGCCTTCTAATTCCAAACTACTGGCCCCGTGATCCCAACATCGGAGCAACCAAGTGATAATGTGCTCACTTGGGTGGCGAGTAAAATCTTTTCGAACCTCACGCAGCTCACTCAGAGTCAGGGATCGGGTAACAATCTCTGGTTCTGCCTCATCCTGATATCCTCGAGATGATCCCGGTTGATCATCATCCTTATCCGTCACTATGCGAACTGGTTTCTTTGTGCCTTTCCTCTTTTGTACGGGAGCAACAGACACTGGTGTGGATTGGTTTTTCTGATCATCTGCAGTGTCTGCTGTAGAGATTACAGTAGCTGCAGTGTCGGTCACAGGGGTTGCAGTAGCTGCAGTGTCAGCCCCAGTGGTTGCAGCAGCTATAGTATCTGCCAGTCTGTTTCCTTTCCCTTCTCCCTGACAGTGCTGACAGTGCTGACAGTGCTGCCTGCTATCAAGCAGTGTTTGATAAATAGTGGCCAGAGCCCAGCACAGTGCAGTAAGGTGTCCATCTCTGGGAAACCTACAGCAATTTTTCCTTAGGTATGCAGTCACTTGATCGGGGTCTTGTAACTGTTCAGAAGTGAAGTTCCAAACCAACGGGCGTGAGAAAGTACCTAGGTACTTGCCCATACTTTGCCACATGCCCTGCCACTCGTGATTATTCTGTCTCGGAGAAAGCTCTTCAGTGGTATTCATAAACCTATGCTTGATATATAACAAAAACTGAACCATCTGCACCAAACCTACCAATAGCAAAATGCTAGTTTGAAAATCCCAGAGATATTGAAGATTTTCAAAAACTCTCATAAGAGCTGTTGTATTTAGCCCAAAGGAAAAGAAAGCAGTGCCCCCACCATACCGGCTGCTGTTATTAACCCCTCCCTGTCCAAAGAATGGACAGGACAGCAAAACCTCATACAGGTACCAGCTTAAGCTCATGATCATCGATATTATTGTATCATAGACCGATATCATAAAATACACTATAATGAAGTATGGGAACAAATACGGGAGCCACAGACCTGAGAGAGTAAAGAATCCTGCCAGGATTGTATACAGCATGCGGTGGTTTTGCTGCCACAGCCTTGTAAATAAATACCACAGCATCGTGACCAGAGATTGCTTAAACAACAGTGCTTATCTTAATTGCGATAGTTAGGGTCAGATCTACCGTTATCCCAACCGTTCGCGCCCCACGTTGGGCGCCAAAATAACTGTCGTGGTTTTGCCCCAGCCGGGGGCCGCACCCCACACAGTCGCTTGTACTTTTAAAAGGAAGGGGGAAGGAAAGTTGGGGGAGGGGGAAAAAGGGAAGGAAGAAAGGAGGAAAATAAACCACAACCTAGAAACCAGAACCACGCAGGTTGGGATAAGGATAGTTTACTAAACAATAACAGAAAACTAGATATAACAATAACAGAAGTTTAAAGCACAAAATAGATGAAACTGGTGATACACAATGCAATTTCTCACCAAACCACACAACTCAGGCCGCACAGCTTAGAGCCCGTCCCGGACAACCCGACCGCCCCAGAAACTGCACGTCCTGGCGATGTCTCCCCCTCTTCCCCCCAGTCCCCCCTTATACTGAGCATGACGTAACTGGCATGGAATATCCTCTTTGGCCAATTCGAGTCACCTGTCCTGGCTGCGTCCCCTCCTTTCTCACTAGTAAGGAAGTATGCAGAGTTGAGAAAGGTACCTGATTGCCCGGCAACAAATCGGAAACATCAGGGTGCTATCAGCACTATTCTCATGCTAACACCCAAACATGGCATTCCATTCACTGCTAAAAAAAAGTTTAACTCCATCATAGCTGAAACCAGGACACTAATTTTCAGCAAAGCGTTGCTTTTTTTCTGACTAGTTCAACAACCTCGACAGGGGTTACCAGTGACTACTGTACAGGTAAAAGGCATGAATGGAGCCAGGAGACTTCCTAACATGAGAGCTATATTCCTGAAAGTTGATCTTTTAAGAGAGGTGATGGAACCTCTGACACTTCAGATATTTAAGACTGCACTAAACAACATGCAAAGAATATTGAAAGAAGTAACAATATACTAATAGATAAATGGAGCAGGTGGCCTTTTAACATTTTTTTAAGCTTCACTGCCATTTGATAGGTTTTTTTAAGAAATTCCTGTACTTCCAATTGAAAGAAACTTTGGATTGGAAAAGCTCTCTCAAATTACTGAACCTAGTTTCCCACTCTTGCAGAAAATGCTGTGAAATAAACCCCATAAATTTTTCTCCATTGCAGAAAATATGTTAACATATCAGAGAAAGTTGTTATCAGATTTCTACCCTGCCTGAAGGTAGTAATATTTAATAATAAAAAAATTTTTGGAAGAAGATTGTCAAACCAATTTAATAAGTTTTAGATCTTGAAAAACTGCATAAAAAGCTTTATATAGACTTTTGCTGTGTCAGTGTTCATTAGTGCCTACCTCTACCGAGTTGCAGAGAGGAAGCAAAACTTTAGTTGGAAAAACATAGATAATCAGTACTGCTGAGCTCTTCCTATCCAAAATTTACCCGAGACTATGGCAACTGTTATTCAGTATATGTGAATAGCTTCTTTTCATGGAAGAGCATAGATTTTTCTTTCACACATAAAATATAGTGACCAACGCTTTGAAATGGTAACAAGATTATTTAATCATCCACACTTGCTGAGAGTGACCTTGGTACATAACTCTCAGAAGTTCGCAGTCAAGTCTGCTTGCTAAAACCTTTACTGATCATAGAATCATAGAGTCATAGAATTGATTAGGTTGGAAAAGACCCTTAACCTCGCACTGACATGTCTACCATCAAGCCATGTCCCTAGGAACTACATCTCTACCTCTTTTAAATACCTCCAGGGATGGTGACTCAAACACTTCCTGTTCCAATGACTGATAAACCTTTCAGTGAAGAAAACTTTCCTAATATCCAATCTAAACCTCTCCTGGTGCAATTTGTTTCCCTGTTGCCTCTTGTCCTACCACTTGCTACTTGGGATAAGGTTATAGAGAGCAATAAGGTCCAGGCTAAACAACCCCAGTTCCCTCAGCCATTCTTCATATGACTTGTGCTCCATATATCATTAATTAGCTAATGAATATACATTGTTTTGACAAAATAAAACACTGGGGTTTTTTTTTTAAATCAAAGTAATGGGTGAATGAAATCATGTAACATTTAGGTTTGATTGTGATCTAAGACACAGAACACAGCAAGATATATTTCAGTCCCAGTCTGAGACCATGACACTCAAAAAAAGAGAAAATAGGTTATCTTAATTGAACTCAAAGTGCCTGGAATGGACTAAAGTAAGTTCAGTCAGGTACTTGTCTCTTTTCTGATAAAAAATAGCTTAATCAGAAAATCTACCTTGAAAGACATTTACTGTTTCACTTGCTGAATATACAGGATGAATAATTATGCTTTATGTCTTTCTTTTTGGTTACAGCTTTTCTTTATTCTGCTATAGCCTTTTTTTCCCTTTTTTTTCTTTCACACTGTACTCATTATTGCTACTTGCACAGACCCAAAGGCAACAGACATTAATGCATTAGTTATTTCACTTCTAATAAAAAGAAGTCTTCTAAGCATCCACTTTTTGTAGGTTTCCTTGTATGTTCAACTCATCGTTAGGTCATTTATTTCTGATGAATTTTGAATCTGTTCTGGGTGATTCTTTCACCAGATTTGAGTTTAGGATGCAGCTGAATAGAATTATTGTGAATCAAATTAAAAGTATTAAAGTATTAAAAAAAATTGGGGTCTGAAACCTATTGAGAATTACTTAATTTATGGATTTAACATTTAGGTATTAAATGGTGTAAACAAAAGGATCTCAGTAATAATCTAGTTACTTTTTAGTACCCAACTATTGCCACACAGGAGATTAGGCCAAACAGTGAAGAAATACAATGCCTAATAGATATATTTCTCATATTCTGAAAGGTTGGGTGTTTTTTTAACTTTCCAACTCTTTTTTTTTCTTGCTACAGATACTGATATTAATATTCTACCAAACATCACAAAGTACTTAAAAAGAACATGAAAAATAGGGGTGTAGAAAAGAGATATAAGGGGACAAGGAGCAGATGTTTAGTTCTTTATCACCTTACTGGACTGTAGCTCAGAAGTGAGGTCATCATCTCTGAATCTTTTTTCTTAAAACTGGATCACAAAAGAGAGCATGCTCATTAGGGAATGCAACCATAAGGCAGGCTCTTAAAAACTAATTTTAAATCTTATTTTGGGTAATGTGGTGGAAGTGGGGCTTGTTATATGTCTTTTTTATAGTCTGTATCTTACACATAGAGTAAAAGAAGCAAATTTCTATCCTGTTAACTAATTCTTCAAAACTTGACAAAAAGTAATCAGGAGAAGAATTTACATTTTCCTGGAAAAGAGCTAAAGCAACATGGGAATTTTGGGAAGCAAATCTATTTCTGCTGGGCACCTATTATATGTGTCTTCCATGTTGTTTCATGTGGAAACTGATGTTGGGAGAGGAGGGAATAGGTTTTTTCCTATTAGTTCCACCTTTTTTTTTGAAGTTCCCATTATGGTCTTTCTATTTATGAATTTTTCACTCTGCTGTTCTTTATATGAAATAAAATAATCATAAGAATTACAGAGAGCACCTCACAGTTTTCTATAATTTTTCAAGCAAATAGCCAGCAGTTTTATTTTCTTTTCATGCATTATTCTATCATTGTGAAGTAATCTTTCCTAAGAAGTGATTATAATGGTATTTCTAAGAAATTGCTTTCAAATTGTGATTGATATTTTATGACCAACATAAATCAAACCACTATTACATGAGGCTGACTTGTAGTTTTCTTTACTTGATTACTTAATTTCGATCCAAAACAATTTGCTAAAGGAGAGATAAGAAATTCAAAGTTGCATTACATACACATACTGAGACCTGAAGAAAATGAAGAATGCAAAATTAAGCATAAAGAGACCAGATAAGAATGAAGCTAGAGAATTTGAATACAGACATTTAAAGACTTCATGATTTCTGGCATGTTCTAATTACTATATTCGAACACCTGAAAAACAATTAGTAGAACCATAATAATCAAATAATTCCCCTGATATTTATGCTTAATGCAAAGGCACCATATAAGTAACTTAGTTACAGCACTTTATTTATTTGTGATGCATCATTTTGGGTTGAATCTTGAGGCAATTGTGACAATTTGACAATTTTATTGAATGAAATACCTAATTTTTTTATGTTTATACTGAGTGATTCTTCAAGAACACTTACCAGCCAAATACGCTTGACATCTTGATCACTCAAACATGTCCAAGGACACTCAAAATATTGAAAAACTGGGGAGATCATTCAGCACACTTTGAAGTTAAAACATGCTAACCTGAATCAGGGTTCTCTTCACTGGCATGGCAATAGAAAGGGAGAGACACAATGGACTGCCATCTCTGTAGTGACTAGAATTTCCATAGAAAGGGAAATTCAGGGTTAACAATACAATATAAAGCTAGTTCAAGGACTCTTAAGAAACATATAATAGAGGATGAACTCTCATCTGGTAATGAATTTCTAATGGAAAAGGTGGTCTACAAAAAATATTGAAAAGTAGGACAGTTTTTAGTGGTTTAGGCCCTGAATATTCATTTTAATAATTATATAAATTAATAATAATTATATTAATTAAGTTTCATAATAAATAACTTTAGGGTAAGGGATCAGTCAGAGATTAGCTGATATGCAGTTATTCAGCATCATCACATTCAAAGTGTTTCAGGAATTCATGGACTGTGATGAATCTGAAAGGAAAATAGTAGCATAGAAAACATGCATCTAGTCTTAAATCTAACCGTGTTTTCCCTTTCTTACAGAGCTTTACAGTGACTACTTTTGAAAAGTGTAACTATAAATTTTTATTCAGTCCAATGAAAAGTCTTCCTAGCCTGGGCATCATTGTAAACCTGAATAAATCAATAGTCAGTTCACTACTGAAAGCAATCTTCTGCCTACCAAATATGTCTGTTATCTGTGAGTCTTAATAGCCAATGATTCAAGTGTGGCCCAGCCCTTCTCTCTCTCAGTACACTGCTTTCAAAACCTTTTCCTTATGAGCATCATTTATTATTCTATTTTCTCTAAAGAAGGGCAAGTACAAGTTAGTTGGGTATAAGAAGCTTGCTTGTTCGTCCAGGTTTCTGGAGGTTGATGGAGCCTTTTGGCTTTGTAGACCTGTCAATTTATCCATGAATTTATCCTATAAATGACTCTTGTCTTTGTTATGTTGTTTGCATGAAAGCACAAGCTCTCAACATTCGTTCATTGTCAGAAACAATGAGGAGTCCTACAGACATGGAAAATTATTTTCCTCTGTATGGTGTGCATGAATTACATAAGTTAAATGTGGGTTTTTTACCAGATATAGTCTTCCACTGAAATAATTTGGCTTAAGTGTTCTATTAGGAAAAATAATACAATGTGGATCTTTGAATATTACAGATACAACTGTCATCTTTCTGTGACCCAACATATACTGTAGGTGATTGCTTCCTCATATATGTAGGTATAACAAGCAGCTCTGAAGCTTCCTGTGTCCTTTTTGTTCACTCCTGTCCACTGAGCATTAACTTGGTGTGGCTTATGGTGTTAGAGCTACAGAGCATGAAGGGAGGTGAGGGGGTTTAATTTTACATGCTGCTTAATATACTGTTTCAGCTTTGATTTATTATGTAATGCTATATGGGACAGGCAACTTCTAAATGCATTGATCAGCTACCTGTAAAATAATGTTGACAACAATGTAGAGCAATGGAGAGGACTAGTTAACAAGAGACTTCAATTGCATTTTGATTTTGAAGATCGTTATTGTTTCTTTTTTGAAACTTATTCCTAGGAAATGACTTCACAGGATTTCTGCCTGTTAATGGTCATTCTGCTTCCTCTATCTACAACAGGAATTCAATTTCATGACCACTTACCAGATCTGTTTAAAGGGCTGTGATCTTTCTTTGATGCTGTGGAGAGTTCTGCATCCATGAATTTTCTTGCTACTCTAAGTCTTCTACTCGCATTACCATGAGCATCTACTTATGCTACTGCAAAGCCAGTTCATCTCTTTTCTTCACTGAGTACTCCTGTGTGAGTACATTAGGACTTAAATGGGTTCTGTCTGTTTCTATGTGTAAATTTATGTATCAGTTCTAACCTGCTATTTAATTTCCTCAGCTGCATGATAAGCAAGATGATAAGCTCAATGTGACCAACAATGTGCACTTGCAGCCCAGAAAGCCAACTATAACCAGAGCTGCATCAAAACCAACATGAACAGTAGGTCAAGGGAGGTGATTATGCCTTTTTATTCTGCTCCCATGAGACCCCACCTGAGTACTTCATCCAACTCTGTGCTCCCCAGTACAAGACATGGAGCTGTTGGACTGGGTCCAGAAGAGGGCCATAAAGATGAGCAGAGGGCTGGAGCACCTCTCCTGTGAAGACAGCCTGAGAGAGTCGAGTTTCTCCAGCCTGGAGAAAAGAAGGCTCCAGAAAGGCTTTTTTCATCCCTAAAGGGGACCTACAGGAAGGCTGCTGTGCTGAGTGATGGTTTACAAGGACATGCAGTGATAGGACAAGGGGAGATGGCTTTAATGTGAAAGAGGGTAGATTTAGATTAGAAGGAAGAAGTTTATTATTGTGCAGGTGGTGAGGCATTGGAACAGGTTGATCAGAGAAGCTGTGGATGCCCCCTCCCTGGAAGTGTTCAAGGCCAGGTTGGACTTTGGGCAAGCTGATCTAGTGGAAGGTGTCCCTGCCCATGCAGGTGGGTTGGTACTAGATGATCTTTAAGGCCCCTTCTGACCTAAAATGTTCTGTAATTCTATGACTCTATAATTCTATGGTTTTAGAGACTAGTTGTGCCCAGTTACAACAACAGACACTGCACCAAACCTATTTTTTAAATAAAGCAGTGGATTTGTCTACGCAATATAGATCAGACAGCAACATACATGAATTTTGGGTTGATGGATTTTGTGCCAGCTTCTATCTGATGCTTGGTGCAGTTTATGGACATTCATTATGCCACCTCTCAAGGTATCTGGATTTTGAACAGGCTTAGATATGAGTGAAATGTTTGATCCTGTGAAAACTAGAATGCGGAAGCACTCCAGCTGATTTTTAAAGGGGTAAATAGATTGTCAATGTACTTAGAGTAGAAGGTCCAAGAACCCAAGGTATGGAATTCAGGTGTCTGATTTATTTCTTGAATCCAATATTTCCTTGCCTAATAAGGGTCTGGTTTCAGCAATGACACCAGACATAGTTCAAGAGAGTATTATTCAAGCCCACATAGTACCAACAATGCCTCATAATCTACCTCACACCAAAAAACTCCCTGAATTTTGTAAGAATGATTGGCAGCTGGCAGACAGGTATGATAACTGGAAGCACCAACTGAATTTTCACCTCTGTCCCATATATCACACTGAGAAACTGAAAACTCAGTACCTTAGATAAGTGTGTATTTCATGCCTCTTCTAAAGTTATATTGGGTGAGAAGTTGACAAACACTCACCAGAACAAATATGCTTTGGGTTCAAAATCTAATATTCAACATTTTGTTTGAAAAAGACCAGCTAAAAGGTTGAAATTAGTGGTTTTGGTCAGTATTTAGCAAATCACCTAGAACAAAGTCTTCGTTTTAATTTCTCATGGGGTCTCCGTTGATTTTCTACGTGGGCTATGAAGTCAGAAAAATAGAGATCTGAAGCTGCAGCTCTGTACACAAGCGTAAAGAAAATAAAACATATTACACATCCCTTTTCCTGTGTCATTGCATAAAACTTGTCATAGCATGATATAATTATAGTTAATGCCTGACAGTTAAATATGCAGATGGGAATGTTAAAAAAAAATATGGATTTGTGAACTTGGGTTTTGGTTGTGGGTAGAATATAAAAAGAATATTCCACAGTTCTGCTGTGATTTGTTCTGATGGTAGCTCAGCTATTGTTTCTAATTGCAAAAATTGTCTATGAGGCATCCACAATATTTGGTTAGAAGGATGGGATCCTCATGAGGAAAGAGTCAAAACCCTTCCTTGAGCATAATTTAGGCTTGCAACTTTGTGATTCTTTTCCAGCCACTGGGCTTAGTGCTGCTCTTCAGCACTCTAACTGAAAACAAAAGTTGTTTTTATTTTTAACTACTTTTCCCATGGTGGAAATGTTAATGAAATGCTGACCTGGAGAAAGGGCCTGGCTGTAGAACTGCTAAACTGCTGACCAGAAAAAGTCAATAGGGACTGGGAATTCAGCACTCTCAAACAAAAATCATAGAGGTGAAGTTTTGACCCCTGTGAACATAAAACTTCAAGGGACTTCAATGAAACCAGGATTTCATGCTAAATCTCAGAAAGTAGGTACCCAAGATGAAAAGTGCCCAAACTAAGAGACCCCTTTGGAAAATGAGCTTTTGAATGACATACTAGAATTCACACAAGGAGTCATTGTCAGAATTGAGAGGAAGTCATGATTTCCTGGCTCTTACTGATTGAAATTGCTTCTTAGAACTGGCCAGCATACCAATAAAAGCAAATTTTGTAAGAATCTTTTCTGATACTGTGTTCAGCTTTATAAATTATGTTCCTTGGGGGTGAAATTAATGAGCAATGCATAAAGAGTGCTTATTCATATTTTATGCAGCTACATCTATGAGAGGATTGGGAAAGATGAAATCCAGCCTCAGTACAAGGCCGTGATGTGATGTGGCCAAACTTCAGGAGGTTGTGGCTTTCATGTAACCTTATTGGTTGGAGTAATATCTGCTGAATCTCTGCATGTTGACACCAAGCTGAGTGGTGTGGTTGATACAGTAGAAGGAAAGGAAGCCATCCAGAGGGATCTTGACAGGCTGGAGAGATGGGCCCGGGGGAACCTAATGAGGTTCAACACTGCCAAGTGTCAGGTGTTGCACTTGGGCCGGAAGAATCCCAGACACAGATACAGACTGGGAGAAGAGCTCCTGGGGAGCAGCCCTGCTGAGAAGGACTTGGGGACTCTGGTGGATGAGAAACTTAACATGAGCCAGCAGTGTGCTCTGGCAGCTTGCAAGGCCAATGGTATCCTGGGCTCCATCAGCAGAGGGGTGGCAGCAGGGACAGGGAGGGGATTGTCCCTCTCTACTCTGCCCTCGTGAGGCCGCATCTGGAGTCCTGTGTAGAAAGATGTAGAACTGTTGGAGAGGGTTCAGAGGAGCCACAAAGATGATCAGAGGGCTGGAGCAGCTCCCCTACGAAGAGAGGCTGAGGGAGCTGGGCTTGTTCAGCCTGGAGAAGAGAAGGCTGTGGGGGGACCTCATTGCAGCCTCCCAGTCCCTGAAGGGAGCAGAGAAACAGGAGGGGAATCAACTTTTTAAAAGGGTAGACAATGGCAGGACAAGGGGGAATGGATTAAAGCTAAAGGAAGGAAGGTTTAGATTAGATATTAGGGGGAAGATTTTTACAGAAAGAGTAGTGAGGTGCTGGAACAGGCTGCCCAGAGAGGTAGTGGATGCCCCATCCCTGGAAGTGTTCAAGGCCAGGTTGGATGGAGTCCTGGGCAACCTTGTGTAGCTCCAGGCCTGAGGTTGGTGTCCCTGCCTGTGGCAGGGGGGTTGGAACTCTATGATCCTTGGGGTCTCTTCCAACCCATGCCATTCTATGATTCTATGATGTTCTTCATAAGGATTCCAAGTGACTTCATCTTGATTGCGTGTTTTGTAGCTCTTTTTCAAGCCTATTCCTAAATGCTTTGCCATAACTCTGAAGCAGATTCAGGCCTTCTTCCATGTCTTTCATACTGGAAGCATACATTCTTTCTTCTCACAATTCCTTTATTTACAGTTTCTGTGTAGGATCTACTTATT
This sequence comes from Porphyrio hochstetteri, assembly GCA_020800305.1. Taxonomy (NCBI): domain Eukaryota; kingdom Metazoa; phylum Chordata; class Aves; order Gruiformes; family Rallidae; genus Porphyrio; species Porphyrio hochstetteri. Next base: position 4,435,855 of record CM036908.1, read on the forward strand.
GTGCTTCTATGAAGTTGATGTCTTCAGGTAAGTATTTGGCAAACCATAGAAAAAGATTTGGCACTGTCTCTGTTTTATGGATAATATTAGAGTATTCATACAGTGTTTTATCCTTTCATTCACAGCCCAGACATTAACATATGTAAGGCTTATCAGTTAAATATGAGCGGTGGAGAGCAACGAAGCATCAAAGAAGAGTGGCCCACAGACATGGTTGCTTGCCCAGTTGTTGCACTGTTGGTTCTGTGTTGTATTTCCTTTAGACAGGCAGTCTCAATTTTTAGCAAAGAAAAGAGAAAAAAACACAAAAGCACACCACAAGAATCTTTGTTGAGAAGGTGATAGGAATGAAGTGAGACCTGACATCCTTTCCATCTCTGATTATGCCCTTTTCACCATGCAGACAAGGGGGCATATTGCACGATAATCATAACATCAGTGATTCTCCTATTCTTTGAGAGAATTTTGTTAATTAATATGAATTTGTTTCAGATGCTGTTCTTTGTCATATGTAAGACACGCATGATTCCTTTCATCAGGAGTCTGTGTTCTTAGGTCTAAATATTATCAACTTTGTTAAATCAAAATTTCCTAAAAACCAATACCATTTGGACTGCAGAAAGACTGGAAATGAACTACACAGCTTGGCTATAAACTGAAAGGGCTGGATCATATATTCCCACTAAGGTACAGTAACATGAATAAAAATGCTTTAAATTTAATATTTGTTTTGCCAATCTCAAATCAAAAACTCTGTTATTCACAAGCCAGACTTTGCTGTATTTTTAACTAGTCTTCTGAAATGATAACTGTGGCAGTATTCCTGTGTGGTAAGAGAGTATTTACAGCATGATGCTCTCATGATGTTTTGCCAACAGATGGGATTCAATCTGCCCCCACTTGCAATTATCTTGATGTCATATAAACAGCAAAAGCTTATCTCTAAGACCAAACTAATATTTGTGTTTGCTCATCTCCAGCACTGCTGCCTCAATTCAGTGCCATACTAATTACAGTAATTGCATGACTTCAAGTACAAGAGCAGTTTGGAGATGGAGAGTGGACTGGATTATGTCAGTACAGCAATGTAGGCATGTCCAGTGGTGCGACTTAGGGTGGGAGATCATATCTTCTTAATACAGTAGATGAAGATAAGGAAACATTCTTAAAGAGAAGCTTTTAACAGGTAGTTCAGATGTTTTCTTACTGTCAGCACTCATAAGAAGCATGTGAAATAATTTTCCTTCTTTTTTGACAATTGCATTTTATTACACACATTTCTTTTTTATTCAGAAGGCATTTCCTTTGTATTCACTTTTGTGGACCCTCAGACCATATGTCATACAATTGTTTTTAGAAGGTACATGTCCCATTCAGGTTTGAGACCCACACTTGAAAAGGAATAGAAGGCAATCAGATTAGTTTGACAGGATCTACCTTTTGTAAACCCATGTTGACTAGGCCTGATCCCCTGGCCATCGTGCATGTGCTGCATGATAGCTCCCAAGATGACCCTCTCCATGATCTTCCCTGGGACTGAGGTCAGACTGACAGACCTGTAGTTCCCTGGATCCTCCTTCTGACCCTTCTTGTATATGGGTGTAACATCTGCCAGCCTCCAGTCGACTGGAACTTCCCCAGTCTGCCAGGATTGCTGATAGATAATGGAAAGGGGTTTAGCAAGCACATCTGACAGCTCCCTCAGTACCCTTGGGTGAATCCCATCTGGCCCCATTGATTTGTAGGTGTCTAATTGGCCAAGTAGGTCACTAATCAATTCCACCTGAATCATGGGTGGAAATGATTAGTAACCTAATTGGCCAATTAGAAGAAAAAGAAGAGCTGGAACAGCCTTCCAGAGCAGTTTGAACTTTATGTAAATCTACTGGCCCAATTTCCATGGCTTCCCAGTATCTGGTTTTTGTAGCCAGACATGGTAAAGAAGGACGAGTAGAGGAGCGATTTATGGTTGCTATGAGTAGTTGTGCTCTCAGGTTTGATTACAGGAATAAGGAATAGGGCCCTAGTGCAGATTCAAATTCTAGAGGACTTTGGTCAGGTCCATACATGGGCAAACCTCCATTCAATTTTCACAGCTCAGAACTTCACCCCATACAGGAAAGTCAACTATGGATCCTATGTGACACTAGCCAGCAATAACTTCTCTCAACCCTCTTTGAACATCACAGGACTGTATATTCGGTTAGTCTCCATATAGCCAAAGTTCACATGCTTATCAATATGTGACTCTGTTCCTTCCTCATGGTATGGATCCTTAAAACTCGCTGGCAACTCAGAGTTTAGACTGGATATCCACCTTCAGTCTGGGTTTTTGATTAAATGCAAAGAGATTATCTTTTCAAGAAGAGAATTTCATTTTTAGTGTCAGTGTCAGTGATTAATTTTCTCTTTTGTGTATTTGGTTTTCTTTCTGCACAGCTTTGGAAGAAAGATATGTACAAATGGCTTGAAAATATTTATGTTGCTCAGCTCACTGAAAAGAAATATTAGGAATTATACACCACCTTAAAACTAATTTTTTGTTTTACACATGGAAAGTACAACTTTTTCAGAGGTTAATTTGCAATGTGACCTTTTTGTGTCTCACGAGTTTCCAATTAGATTTCGAATCTGAGAAGATCTTAAAAAAATAAAGAATGATCGAGACAGAAATGTCTTATAAGCAGAGAAATAAGATTGACATCTCACCTGACCCCACATCCAAAGATTTCATTCACAGAAGTGCATATAGATAATAGTTTAAAAAGTGTTTCAGATAGGAAAACAGAGAACAATTTGTCTAATGGTGTTGTAGGTTTATTTATTTATTGATTATATTGATTTTCTTGTCATCAACTGTGAAACAAACCATGTTCTTGAGTCAGCTTCCCCAGCAACACCCTGTGCAAAATAACAATTTCATTAGAGTATGTATTTGCAACAATATTATAATATTATATATTACTATAATTCTATTAGACACATCTGGGAGATGACTACATGTTATATTTAATCCTGACAGTGAAAATTGTCTAGCAATGATAACTGAAGGTGATGAAAAGAAGTAGAACATAAATGCTTTTTCCTTTCCTTCCACGCACTCCTAGAAGACAGAGGAGACATAACAGAGAATACATTTCACAATGTCGGAATTCAATCCTATTTTTGCTGACTGTAGGGTCTTTGACCTTCTGAAAAGTCAATGAGATTTTACAGGGTATGAAAAAGATAAAGATTTCAAATTATAAATTTTCCCTTTTAAGGACTCCCAATGTGCAAATTTCATGAGCATGGTAAACTATGTTTTATCAGAATAAATGTTGATATCTTGTCTTATAAATGTCTATCCATTATCCTCAGACATGAATTAATGCACTGATTTAAGTATATTTTTAATTAGATAGAATCCTTATGGTATTTAAAATAAAAATTGCAAGAACTTTGGTGACTTTTTTGAAAAACAAAAAATATTTTTTATTGCAATCAGGCTTAACAGGTTATGCAATTGTTCTTTACCTTGTATTTCTACCCTTCAAATGCTTAGACAAGGTAACCATACACCCATGGTTGTTATTTATCTCAGGTAATCATACACTCGTAGTTATTTGTTTAGATTACACAAGCCCAACCTTAGTTCTTTTTTAGTTCTTTTATTTTGTCATAAGCTTGATTTTCCATCATCTTATTCAGTAGTTGCTCTACTACTAGTTCCTTCTGATTTTTTTCTAAAACTGAACAAGGCATTAAAGATTTAGCAGAAGTATATAGAAATGGACTTTACACCTTCAAGATATACAATCAAAAGGAGACAAACACACCTCTTGCCAATATTCAGGATTCCAATTCCAACAGAGTTGTGTAAAAAGTTAACTTTATGATTTACTGCATATATGTCCTTTACTGAGTGTAATAAAATAATCTCCTTTAGTCATTAGTGCCATGCAGCCTAATATAGTGCATATACTGTCCTTGCAAATGTCTGGCAGAAGATTAAATTGTTTCATGCAAATGTCAAGGTGCCTATGTCCCTGATGGTTTGCCCAGTAAGTAGTAGGATATAACAGGGTAATTGTTGTTACCCTTCTCTGAGTACAGTTATTCTTACTAGTGCTTCAAAATAAATCCTGGCACTTCTCAACAAAATAAAAACTGTATAGTAATAGAAAGCTGGAAAACTAACTCTTCACTGGGCTAGGGCATTAGCATAAATGGGTGTATCTTCATTTAATTTGGTAAACTTAAAGTCTGACCAATATGAGCAAATTTGCAACATATAAGCAAAAATTATCTTGAACACTGGACATCTTTCAGCAATTGCTAATAGGTAACATTTGGGATTACATCCAATTTTTGAACTGAATTATATGTTGTATGTTAACTAAAGAAAAGTTGTTTGGACAGATTGAGAAGGGAGGGATGGATGATATTTATTCTTTCATTGAAGGTCAGCCCTGGGCAAGCATGTTTCTTAGTCCAGCAAATAGTATTTAAGCAAGAACCAGATAGTGCTTGGAACAGAAGTGCTGAGAATCAAATTCCAATGTCGCTCACAGGAATTTACTTAGACGATCACAGACACAAAAGAAAAATCAAGGGTTTTGCTCATCTGCAGAAATGTGATTCTGGAAGAAGTCAGCTCTATCTCCAGAAATTAAATTGCCAAGTAGAGCAGGTTAACATTAACCTTGGGCTGGTCTGCTAAATTTACATTAATTTTGCTCTTTATGGGTAATTGTGGCTGATCAGACATATGTGTCCAAGTAGGAGTAATGCAGACTTCATAGGGAACAAGTTCTTGATGTGTAGATAGCAACCCTTCCCATATCAGATGTGTATTTCACTTAAGAAATATAGTCACATCTTGCTCACCGTGGAACGTGGAACAGAGCAACCAGTAAAAGATTTACTGCTGAGGAAACTGGGACATCTGCTGAAGAGGAAAGGGGCAACAGCATTACTAGATTTGGTATAGGAAACCTAAGATTATGCAGAAATATTCATTTTATTGTCTCACACTTGTTTTACTTGGACAGTTGTTCTAGCCTCTGCCATTTCAAGTAGAGGAGAATAACTAGTCAAGCAGCACTTACAGTTTCAGTGACAGAACATGTATTTCCTATGCATTATTTCCTATCTCTTGTTTTTTGCAGTCGATTTGTGTTAGAAAATTCCTGCACTCTGCCCGAGGGACAGACGCACTTCAGAAATTCCTTCCTTCATGAATAACTATCTAATCCTGCCTGCAGCTGTAGACATTATTATATATGTCAGAGAAAGGTGAAAAAAACCTCTTCTGATTAAATGGTTGTCAACCATTTTTGTAGCATTTGAAGTGCACTTGAGGAGTTCCAAGAGTGATACTGCTTTCTTTTCATTTTCCAGGAGTTGGTAGTCTGCAAAGCTTGCTAACGTGGTATGCTCCCTACCTGTGTTGTGCAGTTTTGGAACAGCTTTCTGAACTGTGATCATGTACCAATTCACTTATCAAAAGCCAAACTTGTCTGTTAGTGATAGCTTTACATACTAGGACATGAGAGGGATATTTTTAAAATATGCTTCACCCTTGAAATTTTACTGACCTTTAAGTGGAGCTGGATCACATCTGACAGGAACCAATTGTCTAACTCCTACTATTATTTATGTTGGATAAAAGGATAAGAAGCATTTTGCAAAGAAAAAGTGGAAACTCTTGATGGATATGACAGGCACATAATTTCAACAACAACAAAAAATCATGTTGCTTACACATGACCACTCAAAATTTAAGGTGATTTGTCTCAGCTTCTTTGCATAAGTCCTGTGTACCTCTCCTAGTGAATATTGCCATGACTGAGTACTATAGCACAGAGTTCCTTTTGTGATTTAAATAATATGTCAAAAATACAGTTTAATGTCTTGTTTCTTAATTTCACTGGCAGGTTCTTTCTTCTTACATGAAAAGAAAAATCAAATTTTTTTTTTTCACACTATCACCAAGATTGTGTTAAGTAGGAATCCTGAGACAAAATTCAGTGATATCTGAGGTTCATAGGAGGAACAGCCCAGCATACACAATTTGAGTCATCCTATAGAAAAAAAAAAACCAAAAAACTGCTTGCTGGAATAAAGCTGTTGTAAATCTCTCATCTTCCTCACTCTCTCTCTCCCATGAATTTATTCGAGGTTTATCACTTTTCACCAGTCCAGGCTGCTACTTTACATAGAGAACAGACAAGCATTATTTATTTTTTTCTAAAGTTGAAGCTCAAACTGCATGAAGATATAGTGAACTCTACCATTTATGAATTGCATAACTGTTTGTTAGGGGTTTTGCCATCTTTCAGTTCATCAAATGTCTTCTTTTTATCAGATATAAGAAAAAGAAAAAAATATTAAATGTCCATTTCTTTCAATACAGTTTTTCATTTTACTTGTCTCACTTAGCTGCTTACCAGACCTGGCCTGGTTTTTCATTTTTTTTTCCTATAAGTGTTTTTCCTGTCAGTGTATCTTTGTCTATATTGTAATTCACATGGTGTGGCTCTCACTCCTCATTCATGATCATCTCCACCCAAAGCTCAAAAATGAGTCATCAACAATCCAGCTCAAGTTTTTGTGATTTCATTAGACCACATTCCTTCTGCTTTCATATCTGTCAAGACTTCAGGTAGTGGACTCATGACCTGTACATAAAGTAATGTTCACACCTATACTAAAATCCTGAGAACAAATGTGAACTTTCAGAGAGAGGCAATTGGATCATCAGTGCTGTCATTCTTGATACAAGCCAAGAAGGCCAATGGCATCCTGGCTTGTATCAAAAACAGTGTGGCCAGTAGGTCTAGGGAGGGGATTGTGCCCCTGTACTTGGTACTGGTGAGGCTGCACCTTGAGTGCTGGGTCCAGTTCTGGGCTCCTCACCACAAGAAGGACATGGAGGTCCTGGAGCGAGTCCAGAGAAGGGCAACCAGGCTGGGGAAGGGGCTGGAGGGCAAATCCTCTGAGGAGCGGCTGAGGGAGCTGGGGGTGTTCAGCCTAGAGAAGAGGAGGCTGAGGGGAGACCTTATCCCCACCTACAACTACCTGAAGGGAGGTTGTGGAGAGGTGGGTGATGGTCTCTTCAGCCAGGGGCCAGGAGATGGGACAAGGGGCAATGGCAAGAAGCTGTGCCAGGGCAGGGGCAGATTGGACATTAGAAACAAATTTGTTACTGAAAGAGTTGTGAGGGCCTGGCACAGGCTGCCCAGGGAGGGGCTGAGTCACCTTCCCTGGGTGTGTTCAGAAAAAGGGTAGATGAGGTACTTAGGGATATGGTTTAGTTTAGGTCTTTTCCAACCTTGTGATTCTGTGATTCTCAGGTAGAAAATATTTGGCAACTGACAGTGAAAGGAATGCTTAGTGTAAAGTGTGTTTTATGCCCTATCAAGGTTGTTCATTTGGTTTCAAGGTAAAAAAAAAAAGTCTTTAATTGGGAGGCTAAAAAGCAACTGGTCTAATATTTATCTGTAACCTTTGCAAGAACAGAAAACATTGAAGAATAGGTTACCCTCAGAGCACAGCCCCATGGAAATATATGTTTGTTTTCTCACATACATTAATAAGGTTCAAAGAGACATAGATTTATTAAACAATTCATCATTAGTAGTGGAGCAAAGACTAAATAAGCTCACATTAAATGAGCCTTACGCTTTACTCTAAAAGATGACGCTGAATCTCTTGTTATCACTAGTATATGTAAATCAACCTGAATTACTGAAAATTTGACTGTATTTAAGATATGCAATTTTCTACAGAATTTCTAACTTGAATGTGTGCATAGTTAATATAAGTTGGCATGGTTCCATTCTTTCCAACAGAACTCTGTTGATTTATTCCATCTTAAGATCTTGCTCATTAACAGCAGTTATCCTCCATTTATTATAATAATATTAATACATGCCTACTAGGAAACTTTTTAAAGATAAATATTTAGAGAGTCATTGATACCTTTCTTTTAATAATGTTTATGGAAATCTAAGTTGTCTATATAGATACAGACTCCAAAAATGAGATTAATTGTCCAGATGGAGAGAAACTGCAGTTAAAAATAATGTCCTTTACATGTCTAAAAATTTTTAAAAGGAATTAAATGTTATGCTAAGAAAACAATAATTTAGAAAATGTCACCAAGTAGATTGATTATATCTCAAATATATTTAATTTATGCCATGTCATTTGCTTTCATAATTTTTTTTTTGCATTGTTCCTCTTTGTGCCCAGCCATGATCTACCTATGAAGTAAATTAGGTACCTCTTCAAGTAGAAGCATAAGTTATTTTTCAGAGGTAGCACTTTCCATAAGGAAAATAAGCCCATCTGTTAAGAAACATTCTGCTGGGGAATAAAGACGTGGAACAAACCCAAGGGGGAAAGCCAGTTGACGATTTCTTGTTTTCTCCTACATCCTTATATACAAATGCATTCATGTTACATAAATTCATTTTATTATTCTGTAAGCATGCCATATTATTTTATGGATGATGCAATTACTAGTTCTGAATTGATAATACTGGACCATCAGTACTGTAGTAGCTAATTAAACTGAGCAGCAAAGAGGCAAGTAAAAAATAAAATTTATCTAGAATAAGAGTTATATATAAGGAGTTATATATAAGGAGAAATATAAAATGGGTATACAGAAAATGGAGTTTTGATAAAAAGCATTCTGCAATGTAGTTTTATACTGTGGCATCAATTTTTCACCACTGTTTGAAAGGCAAAGGGTTTTAATGTTCTTCCCCTCTGTTTATGCATTAATATAATATTCATACTTCATGCTGATAAACTTCATCCTGAGTGAACACGTATATGTAAGTTATTAAAAGAATGAGTTTGAAAAACACACAGACATTTTTTATGTAAATACTGGCTGCAAACTTAATTGATCTATTATGAAAATGTGACTCATTTAGTGTACTCAAAAGATTAAAATAATACTGTATGAAGGACAATAGATTCAAGTAGGTTTAAAATACGTATTGTAACAGTTGAATGTGCTTCAAATATGTCTTTAAGTCAATGGGTACATTAAAAACTTTAAAGGGCAAGAATATGTTACGACTTTGCCAGCAACTCTACATCAGAGAACATCACAGAAGCACACCATAATGTGTGCAGAAGGAGAATCAAATGAAAGAAAGGGGTGAGAGGGAATCAGCAGTAGGTACCTTAATACAGTGACACCTCAAACAATTATTCAAAATGTTGACATTTTCAGTCAGCTGTATGCTTTCCTGTTTGAACAGAGTTTGTTTTGATCTGGGATACTATTAATTTAGGGAAATGGTAATGCTAACAGAGAGACTGAAACATTATGCTGTGTTCCAGCTTCTACATCACTCCTCGTCTGTGCCAAACATGAGAGACCATCTGATGTCAGAGTGCTGAAGTTCTTTGCTTGTTTGTTTGTTTTCATGTGCAAAACCACATTGGGGTACTTCCCAATTAGTGGAGCTCTACTAGGTCCCACTGCAGAGGTAATCAGCAGTGATCCATCACAGCTGTCACATCTGGCCTTCTACTATACTTTTCCATGTGATTTACTATTTCAGATGTTTTAGATGTATGCCTTATACTTCAACATAAACATGCTTTGAATTTTATGAACCCAATAAAATTAACGAATTAGCTCAGCCTATAAAAACATAACAACAGCACAAATAAGGTTTTAGAAAAATGAGGTCACCTCATGTGTGAATGTACTAATGGTCTATTTCCACTTCCATTAAACTTACTGTACACTTTTAACATGCTACCTACAGTATTTCTGAATGTCTTTTAGCCTGAACTTTACTTAAACAAAGTTGCTAAAGATAGCATGAAAAGTCCCTTTGTTCTATCTCAGTTTTTCTTGGCTCTGTTGGGCACAGCAGAGAGCAAAAAGTATTTGGCCCTGTGTATCCAAGTCATCATGTGGAAATTTCAAGTTTTGGTTTCTTTCCTGTATGCTGAGGTATAATTTAAGCCATGTCACCCACCTTGAGCAATGATATCATATCCCTCTGTGATAGCACTCTGAAGTTCTCTGAAGTTACTAGTTAGTTCCATTCTCTCCTTTTCTTAAATGTTGGACAAGTGCAATAAAGAAAAACCTAGCACTTGTTCATGGAGTGAACTTTGTAATTTATAGGTCAAATGCCAGAGCCAATGTTTAATCCTCCACTAAAGCCGAAAAAAATTAAAAAAAAAATTAAAACATTTTTAAAAAATTAAGAAGGCTTCCAGAATTTATTTTTTGTTCAGTTTAATTACGTTATCATTATGTGTGTTCTGACTTCATGCTTTCACTTCCATTTATGAGAAACTTCATCTCTTGATTTACATTAGCATATATTGTCGTTCCTGATCTATCCATGCCAGCTTTCAAAGTTTTCCTGGATGCACGGTGGGAGAAAAGACTTTCCATGTTATTTTGTCCTCTACCCTTTCTAGAACTGGATTACTCTTTTTACACTCTTTTACACTGCAGAACTTTGCTCAGCATATCTTCAAATGGCTGATTAAATGGCTTCCATCACCACTTTTCATTTAACAGATGTAATGACATATGTAAACTTTGATTTTTTAAAATGTGTTAGAAATTCTATTCTGAACTTTCGCTCAGAGGATCTGTTAATACTGAAAAATCAAACAAAGTGAAAGAACCATCTGTATCTACTTGATACTTCATTCTTGTATTACAGGAATCATTCTGATTTACACTCTAATAGAGATAACCCAACAAGACAGAAGAAAGAACAGAGCGGAGACAAACTTGTAGTTCAGAAGAGAATTATATGAATTATATGAGCTATATGGCACAAAGAATCAAATTGTGAGCTTTCTATTAGATACATTTTCTTTGTGTTAGCAGTCTCCATGAACTTTGTTGGAAAAATGAGATTAAAGGGTTAAAGTATGCATTATAAGTTACTTTTATGGATGGTACAGAAAAATGAACACAGCCTAAGAAAAGGGGGAGTAACTGATTTCTGGAGAAATTTCAGTTTATATTGACCCTAAAGAGAGCCTACAATGTAGCAAAGATGACCAACTCTGAGATGGGTAGAGTTAGGTGAAATGCTGGCTTAAGAAGCCAGCGCCCATACTGACCACATACAGCTAGGTTTTAACTGTGCCTAAAAACTGTTGCACCCTCTGAAGTTTCAGGTGTCTAGAAAATTTGAAAAATATTTTGTGAAACCAAGTTTTCACAGCCATCTGCTATGTCATCATCATTGTGTAAAAAAGCTCCCACAACCTATGTTAAATGCTGCATAAATACTCTGTGATGATATGTTTGGATAAATATTTTGGATTTCAGGCATGAAAAATTCTTGTAATAACATAACTGGTAACAAGCTGGTAAGTAACATTGATGTACTTTAGATTTATACATTTTATTTTCTCTATGCAACAAGAATAAATCAATCATTATAGACTATTTTAAATAAGCCTGTTAACTCTGAAATTCTTTCTATAGCAGAGAATAAATATTGTGTCCTTCTTTTTAGGTTTGTAAAACTTGCTTACATGTATGCTACTAAAAATTTTTATATATTGCTTTTGTGTCTGCTTGAAAAGCAATTAGTCTTTGCATAAATTATTTTGTCTGATTCCTTCTTGAATGGAGATCTCTGCATATGAAATTACAGGTGCTAGAAATGCCTCTGACCTGAGAAGCATAGATGAAGGATGATTTTGCTTTGTTTTGGTTAGGTTTTTCCTCTTGTGTTATTGCATATATTATTTAGCTTAGAGAAAATAATTTAAAACATTTGGTTTCATTCCAATTGCCCTTGTTTCACCTGGGATAAAGCTAATTTTCTTTGTACTAGCTGGTATGTGCTGTGTTTTGGATTTAGCATGAGAATAAGGTTGATAATACACTCATGTTGTAATATTTACACTAAGTCAAGGACTTTTCAGCTTCTCACACCCTGCCAGGTGCACAAGAATCTGGAAGAGCACAGCCAGGACCCAGCCTGGCCAGAGGGATATTCCCTGCCATATAACATCATTGTAAGGTGAGGGAAGCCAAACTTGGCACTTTGTCAGTCCTTGTTATTTACAGGGAACAACCTCTGCACCTGTCCCAGAAAGCTCACCCAGATTTTGAATTAGCAGAAAGTATTTTCTTGGTTCTAGAACAAAGACAGTGGTAGACAATCTGGAGATCAGTATTCAAGATCAAAGCTTTTCAGTGTATACCTACATCCAGAGAATCTAGGGAGTACTGGCTTTGAAATCCAGGCTTTATTGACTCTGTTAGTGCTTGTTTCAATGTCTTTATTTTTACCCCAGTGATAAACTACTTATTGCCTTTTACAATGTTTTAATTAATGTTCACAAATATTATCAGATGAAAGGAATAAATAAGGGAGAAAATATTTTTCCTATTAAATGGCATTTTGCAGAAGTAATAACATCAAGATGCCAACCACTCTTTAATATGCATCTTTATTTTCCATATTAATTTGTTTACATCCAGGTGCAGAATATCTATAACTTAAGTTCCCTTTTTTCTGCTGGAAATCTTTTATACTTCATCATGTAAATGGAAATGTTTTCACACCCTCCCCCAAATATTTAAATCTGCATGCATGGCAAGATATTGACTCTGTATAATGTATCTCCCATAACAGTGCAACAGGCTCTGCCTGGGAATATGTGTATGCCCAGTATACCATGAAAAAAACAACAGAGATCTCAGAATCAAAGGTTTCTTTAACTGTTGTTCTGGGCAGTGGCAATACTATTAGAGAGACATAAAACTTACTAACATGCCAAACAGGATTCATGAGATGTAAAAACATTTACTTTCTGTATTGGTAACCATTTATCATCTTTTTAATTGTATTTCTGACAAACCAACAAGAAAAAAAGCCTAACAGATCAGTTATGTTAGAATAAAGAAGAGAATGTGTAAATCGTTCATTATATCATCAAATGTTAATACCAACTGTAATGAAGCAGATCCATTTACATTTCACCTACATAAAAAGAATGAGTCAAATGCAACATTGCATGTCCTACTTACTATCTTTTAACATCTAAAATTATGCTAATTTTTTTAAAGGGAGTTATCAACTTTTCTTTATTTTTAAAGTATTTAAATATGAAAACAAAAGGGAAAAGCAAAGAAAAATAAAGGAACAGAGTATCTTCTAAGCTCATTGTCTAGATAGCAGGAGTCTTTGAGAACAAAGAGATTTAGCTGTCAGTGAAGACAGTACTTAGAAAGATGAGGCTCCTGTCCAAAACTGCATAGTAGTTTTCTCTGATACTCTGTTTTCATGCTTTGTTTCTTATTTCTGTATTGTTTGTTTTCACTTGTTTGATTTTACTGCTTAAGTGAAAACACACACTAATCTGCATAATTTGCATGTCAGGGATGGGACACACTGTATCAACACATCAACACAGCAAAGGACATAACAAACAACACCACTCTCATTGTAGAATCTAGAAAACAGGGTTGAAAGGAAATCTTTAGTGCTCTGTTTTTCTGTCTTCCTGCTGTGCAATCTGAAATCCTTTTAATAGACTCAAAAATATCACTCAAAACAGGTGATGCAAGAGATTGAAATCTATTAAGCCAGGTAACGCTTCATTTTCCGCAGACCTCTAGATGGGAAGAGGTTGTTTAAATATATAAATATATATTTAAAAATATAAATATATATTTTAAAAGGCTACTTTTGCTCATGTAGTTAACATTTGGATGTTAAATGAAAACTTCTGCCTCATCTAGTCAGCTCAGCTGACTTCAAAGTACAACCTTTTTTTAAGGATAAAGCTATAACACTAATATTTTAATGTACACATTCTGTATGAACGTGTCTTACTGTGCCACATGAAGACATTCAACAAGGAATTCTACATATCTGTAGAAGCAGGCAAGGAGGAGGGAGCAGTCTTGCAGGCGAGGTACTAGGAATTTTGCTGGATAAATTGAATATGGCTCACCAGAGCATTTTTGTAGTGATGAAGACCACACCACACCACACCCCTGGGCTGTATTAGCTGGAGGGTAGGACACAAATTGAAGATTGTGCTATCTCTCCTCTACTCTCAACTTCTAATCTTCCATCCTGAACAGTCTGTCCAGTTTTGGGCCCTCTGTACAAGAGAAATGTCAACAGACTGGTTTAGTTTAGTATGTGAATGGTTGGACTTGATGATCTTAAAGGTCTTTTCCAACCTTATTATTCTGTGATTCTGTGACTGGAGACAGTTTAGTGCCAGGCCACCAAAATGGTTACAGAGGTGTAATACATGGCCTGATAAAAGTCTGACTGAATTTTTTTGTCTTGGATGAGAAAGGGCTAAAGCACATAGGTAATAGTTATACTTCTATAACTCTAATAGCAGCTACTTAAAAGGGGTGTTACAGAAAACAGTGAGCCATGTACATCAGGTGCACAATGAGGGTAGGGTACAATGGTCACAAGCAACAGCACAAGAAACACAACTGGGCATAAGGAAAAAAAATCTCCTCCTTCTCAAAGGTTAAGCACTGGAACAGGTTGCCTAGAGCAGCTGCAGGATCATCCTTCCTAAAGACTTTCAGCATTCCACTGATCAAGGCTTTATGGTGTTTGGCCTTAACTTTTAAACCAGTCTTTCTCTGAGAAAAAGTGTGCAGCAAATGTCCTCCAGTGGCCTCTTCCAAACTGATTTTTAACTTTATTCTGTGTTTAAGAGTTTAAAACTTCAGTTCAGAAGTCTGTTTTGGAGGTTTGGGGTTTTTTTTAACCTTGCAATGGTCAACATGGTCCAGAATTTTTTTGTTTATCCTTTAAAATACACAAGCTCGCAAAAACTTTGCATAAATATAGAGCTCTTTTTCAAAACTGGATTTCAGAATGTCTTCATTTTATATAACATCTGATATTTTGCAAAACTATCCTGCATTTCTACGATCACCACAAATAATTCCAACAGTGGAATTTTTTCCTATGATCTCCTGCTTGATTAAAGAGAATAAACAGGAAATACTTAATAACCTTGCTATAAAGAGGAAGGCATTAGGTAGCTTGTTTACATATTTCCAGATGGTTTTCATCAATGTTACTACCTAAACATCTCAAAATCCTCTGTTGGTTTTAAAATTCACTGATCACAGGAAATTCTTTGCCCAGGCAGACAAAAAAGAAGAGTAATTCTCTCTATTTCAAATTGCCACATTTATAAGACTTGCTGCACTTCCTCTCATTCCTGTCTCCCCCTTAACACTGCTTTTATGGTCTTTTGTCTCTAAATAATCCAGGGGAGAATTTCACAATTCTCCTAGCCATCAGTTACTGCAACTTGTGAGTTAAATACTGCCTGAGCACATGGATCAGCTGTCTTTCTTTTACAGAATTTGAGATCTTAAAGTCTAAATGAGACATTTCTCAAGCAAAAATATTTATTTGAAATAGACTGGAGTAAGCAAAGAAATAAAGCAGCAAAGTCCATGAGAATATCTGTCTTATGGCAATGTGAGCGGTCTGAACTTCTTGAGTCCTATGTTAATGAACCTGTTTTCCTCAGGTTGGATTCAATTATTTTAGAACTTTAACAAGCTCTTCTTTGGTCTATCTGCATTAGCTGAGCAACTGTTGTTGCTGGGGTATTCCTTCCCTCCGTAGGTCTTTAATCATACAGCTTCCATTTAAAATAACCCAATACATACTGATGCAGTAAGTGTTTCAATGACTTACAAAACATACAGTGTACATAAGCTGTTATTAGCAGCTTCCTGTTTCTCTCACAGTCCAATACAAAGTGAGTATCTCCTGGGACCGAGAAGAAGCCATGATAAAACAGCAGGTTTTCAGAGTCACCATGCCTGGGGCTGCTCCAATTTGCACACTGCCTTCGGTCCACAGCTACGTCAAGTTTTATTAGCTGAAGGCAGCAGGCCAGACAAACGCTGAGAACAGTTCAGATAAGTTTCCAAACTTCAGAATTTTACCTGAGTTAAGCATGAATGGATAAACTGCCAGGATGCACACATGAATGTTAGGCTCAGATATTGAGGGGAGAAAATATTCCCTATGAAAATGAAAGATTTAAGATGCTTAACATTTTTCTTTATGCTCCTCTGTGAGGTGACATTTATTGAAAAAAAAAAAACCTCATGATTTTTGCATAAAACTCACTTTAGGTGATATGACAATAAATAAAGGAGAATAATTATTTTGGATGCTAAAGGGGTCTAAAAGTATTTCAAGAATGTTAGTAAAAAAATCATGCATTCCTCATAATTCCTTGTGCTTCCCCATATTGATTATAAGGACTTGTGAAGCTGGGATAGTTAACAATCCAAATCACTTATATCACAGAATCACAGAATCACAGGGGTTGGAAGGGACCTCGAGAGATCATCGGGTCCAACCCCCTGCCAAAGCAGCTCCCCAGCTCATATTGCACAGGTCGGCGTCCAGACAAGTCTTGAATATCTCCAGAGAAGGAGACTCCACCACCTCCCTGGGCAGCCTGTCCCAGGGCTCCCTCACCCTCACTGGGGAAAAGTTCTTCCCCATGTTGGTGTGGAACTTCCTGTGCTCCAGTTTACAGCCATTGCCCCTTGTCCTGTCCCCACAGAGCACTGAAAAGGGGCTGGCCATGTCCCCCTGCATCCCATACTTAAGATATTTATAAACATTAATTAGGTCCCCCCTCAGCCTTCTTTTCTCCAGGCTGAACAGCCCCAGCTCACTCAGCCTTTCCTCATACGGGAGCTGTTCCAGGCCCTTCATCATCTCCGTAGCCTCCTCTGGACTCTCTCCAGGAGATCCCTGTCCTTTTTATACCAGGGAGCCCAGAACTATGGTAAATTAGTGGTCAATATGGAACTACTCCAAGACAGGTAGTTTGGGTTACTATAACTGCAAATAGCAATTTAATTTTTTTTTTAATTATTGTCTCAAGAGTGAACCTTTATAATTTTTCCACAAGCTACAGTTTTCCTCACACCCATAAACAAGATTCTTTTATGCAAAATTGTTCTTGACCTGTTTATTATAAAAATTAGATATCTCTCTAGAGTATATGCAATGTACATATATTGTATGTCTGATTGTATATTATATTATTATTGTATATCTATTTCTTGTTAAAAATATTCCAGAAATCAGTAATGCAAATTTGGCTCTGCATGCCTTTTCTATTTCCTTTTCAGAGATGCTGAATTAACATGGTAACATATTTGCATGAATCGCATTGAAGGAAGGCATAAATAATACTTTTTAGCTGTCTCTTAATATTCCTGATAAATCTATTTTATTTGTCTCATTATGATAGTCTATAGTTCAAAGATTGTTTCTTTCAAAGTTTATTTCAAATTTATAGATTTAGGCTGCTTAGTTGCACAGGTCTAAACTATGGTATTTGCATCAGGGTCAGTCGTTTGAGACATATTTTAACATATTGGCTCAGAGATTTCTGTTCAGATCAAACTTAGTCAATACTGGCTCTCACCCCCAAAAGCAAACAAACTTCTTTTCCTCCTCATTTTAACTTGTAAATACCTTTGGATATACACAACAGGGTCTTGGTTAGTTACTTCCTTTTGCCACAATTTTGTGTCTCAGAAAGCACTGTACAAGACAACAATATGGTTTCATGCAACTGAAACAATATTTTCATGTTATGAGTAAATGAATGTGCTGTAGAAATGAGAAATTATGTTGTCACTGGGTTTGTATGTCATTTATTATCTTCCTTTTCTGTCTTATTAAACTTTCTTTATCTTGACTCATGGCTTTAATTATTTTATGTATTTATTAATTTATTTTTATTGTCTCTTCCATCCCACTGGGAGGGGAGTGTGAGCGAATGGCTGTGCAGTTATTTTAGCTGCTGGCCAGGTTAAACTACAGTATCACTGGATCAGAGAAGAGTGTGACGAAGCTTCTGTGCCAAAAAAGTTCCATGTGTGTTATAGTAAGGTCATTTGGTCTAAAGAAAGTTTCTGTAACCTTTCTATGGACTTTGCTTTCATTTTCCTGTTTAGATCTTCACTGCTGCAGTAAGCTTTATAAACCACATACATGTGATGTATTTTTATTTAAGAAGCAATTACTTACTCTTTCAGTGATGCCATGAGAAATGAGGAGGGTCACAGAGTACTTGGACCTTAATTTTCACTTATCCTTAGTATCCTTGATTAGCTCTGGCTGTGTAAAGTGGCTTTAAAATTACATTTACCATGTCTTAAAGGCTCCTAATCAGTACCACTGTCAGGGAAAAGGGCCTTAGTGTAAATGAGAATCAGGCCTCCTGAAGAGTGTTTGCACAGCAGGTTGTCACTAAGGTTATTTAGCTGCAGCAGCTTCTGCAGTAGAGGCACATTTAGAAAATTCAGTGTTAAATTAAATTCCGACTCCTGTTTGCTTTGCACCTCCTAGGATGATCACAAGCCAAAGTATAAGGATACAACAGAAATCTTGTGGACCTGTAAGAAGCATAATGTGTCAAAGTAGCCTCTTTTTTTTCCAAGATGTGGTCCTCTTACTGGTTAACAAGCCATTTAAGTGTGTAAGACCAAAAGATAGTGCTGGAATGCTTTTGAATAGCTCACCAGTGGTAAGATTTTTTTTGTTTTGTACGGTAAAGGTCTAATTTCTGCTCAGTATTACACTTGAAGACAACTAAAGTTAGAGATATATTTCAATGATTTCATATATAAGTTGAAAACTACTTTTTTTTGAGAAAAAAAATAAATCCACAACCTCTTGCAATTTTAATTCAATATTTGTTGTCCTATTCTTATATATATGAACAAGATATAGAAGAATTAAAAAAAAACATAAAATTCTCTTTCCTATTCTTCCAGTACAGGTTGCTGATTCTTCTAGGTATGATTTCAACCTGGTTGGAATGTTGAGTAGGTTACAGTGGTAAATGCAGTGTTGCCTGGAAGGATGCATTGGGAGTGTATAACTAAACATCTTTTACTCTAGTGGGAAAAATGTACTATTCTGTTCAGAAAGGCAATAAATTCTCTGTGGGATGAAAGAACATAAAGGTAGGTGAAGATTAGATTAATCCATGCTGTAACAAACAATATTTGTATTTTGTATTCTCATTCAACACAGCATTACTAAAATAGCTGGATATTAGCATATATTTGAAAAATACATTTATGAACCTGTTCCTGTTTCTCTAACACTTGTTTCCTTATGTTTTCTTCTTTCTTCTTATGTTATCTCATTTTTCTTTCCTACTGTTTATCTTATATCTTCCAATCCACTTTTACTATCTATTTCTTATATTCTGTTGTTATTGGAGGCAAGTTTATACTTTATGGGAAAGCTGTTAACATCTCAATTTCTAGCTGTTTTGCTCTCTTCTTGTGGTGGGAAGAAACAAGCATAGCTAATTGCCTTCAAAAAACCCTCCTTTTCAGATTTTTTTGAAGGTTCAATCAGTTCACAAACATCTGTGGTATCATTTGTCATTGAAGAATTTTCGTTGAGTCTTTGGAGATACAGGCACCAGTCTATGGCATGACAAAATTTCATGTGAATGTACTGGCTGTTACACACACAGTTTGATTTTACAGCTGTCTGAACTTAATCTAATTTTACTGGATTAACCTAAGTGTCTCAAGTAACATTTTAGCCCTGTAACTGCCATTTGGGAAGACTGGGTCTTAATTTCAGCACATTCAAGGTAGGTATTTTTCTTCTTTATTCTTTCCATAAAGCAAACAAAGTAAAAATTATTTAAGAAGCTGCTTTGTTGAAATGAGGATAAAATATTGTTGCAGTTTTGTGTAGCTGGGTGCTGGGAGAGACTGGGGGCTGCAGAAAATGCCTGCTGCAAGAAGCAGCCAGAAGCTCTCTAAGACATTTTCTGATGTCAATAAAAAGCCCATTTTTCTCTCTGCTTATTGCTTTTAACAAATAGCTTATGAAAATTTTATTTGCTCAAGTCATCTGTCTCAGATTTTTATGCCTGCTTTCTCAGGCCAAAGCAACTGACATTTTGAAATATTCTGAAATTTGAGTCAATATGTATTTACTGTTCATTAGCATGTGAGTTTATGCTTGCAAGGTCATAAGATCTGTTTCTACAAATTAGATTTTCTTTCTTTATACTTTCTGTTTTCATTTTGTATCAAATCTGGAGATAGGCTGGGTGATCCAAACTTCCTGGCCATCATTCACCAAAAACTACCAACCAAAACAAATCCCGTCCTACCTTTCATTTCAATCTTTACTTTGACTGAAATTTATTTTTAACAGGAGAAATATTTTGAAATGAACTAAGTTATGTACACAAAATGGAGGAGTTACACACTTCAGCATTTAGCAGTTGAACCCTTCCACTCTCCACTCCAGCTACTGGTTTATTCCCAATCCAGACCTGTATCAACCATAGCTAAAATCTAGTTGATATTTTGTAACTGGTCATAATGGACCAGATTTACAGACAGAAAGGCTGAGTGAGCTGGGGCTGTTCACCCTGGAGAAGAGAAGACTAAGGGGGGACCTAATTAATGTTTATCAATATCTTCAGTATGGGATGCAGGGGGAATTGGCCAGCCCCTTTTCAGTGTCTGTGGGGACAGGACAAGGGGCAATGGCTGCAAGTTGGAGCACAGGAAGTTCCGCACCAACATGGGGAAGAACTTTTCCCCAGTGAGGGTGAGCGAGCCCTGGGACAGGCTGCCCAGGGGGTGTGGAGTCTCCTTCTCTGGAGAGATTCCAGCCCCGTCTGGACGCCGTCCTGTGCAATATGAGCTGGGGAGCTGCTTTGGCAGGGGGGTTGGACCCGATGATCTCTCGAGGTCCCTTCTAACCCCTGTGATTCCATTGTGATTCTATGATTCAGTGCTGCACCCTCACTAATCTTCTCTTTCAAGAGAGTACTGAGGGCTAGCCTCCTAGATGTTGCTCAATGCCACTGCCTACCTGTGGGTAGAGCTGTACTTTGCTGATATTTCATCTGAGCTGATGAGAGCTTCCTCCAAAAAAATGAAAACTTACAGAAGTGTGAATCTATGGAATCTGTGATTCTTCCACAGTGTCTGCCCCAGTAGAAGGAACCTGTTATATTTCTACAACTGATGTAAAACCCAGCAGATTTATAATACCTTTTTTTTAGAATATCATGCAATGGCACATTTCATTTCTTTCTGAGACCACAGTGTGACTTACAGAGATCAGGGGATTACACTACAGGGTATGTAAACGCTCTACAGTGACAAATGCCTCACCTTGTTCAGGCATTATAGGCACATTGGAACATCTTAAGAAAAATAAGAGCTAGCACTGACTGCTGGGACTTGTTGAAATTTATCTTTTGTCATGACTGGCTCTTTGTTTCTATCACATATTATCTGCTATATGTTAAGTAGGTACGGAAAAGATTGAGCATCATATACAGCTTCTTTCCAGGCATGGGCAGAATTGCAGAAGGTGAATGTGGCCCATAAAAGAACTGCCACAGAGTACAAAAAATGCAACCAAACAAAAAAAGATGTTCTAATCCAAGAAAATAATTAAAAGATCATCTTGAAATACTGTACTGCGAATAAAAGGATAAATTAAAAGTAATCCCAATTTTCAGTTTCTTGATGTTTACTATAAAAGTAGTAAGCACGAATAGTCAAATATACAATAGTTACTCCAGAATAGTATTTTCTCCTCAAATCCTTCACAAAATTTACATTTGACCATAAAATGTTAAGCTTTTTTTCTGCTATAAAGAGTAAAATGAGGCATACTGAAGATGTTTTATAAATAGGTCCATAACCGAACTAAAATTTGTACCATTTCACTTCAGACATTTGATTAAAATCCAACCTGAATTAACTTCTTTTAGCCATAAGATTCTACCTTTCCTTATAAATAGAGAGGGGAAGATCCTATTAATTTCATACATAGTACTGTAATTTTCTATAGTTTTGGGTGGATTTTTTTTGTCCCCATCTGAAAAGCATATTCAAATATGCAGATCTTCAGTCCACTAGGCTAACTACTTCTAGTCATCTATTTACTTTTACTGTAATGGATACTTAATGTTTGTCTGTCTTTTGAATCTCTATTTTCAAAGCTACAACTAGAAAACCTAGCTGAAAGCTTTGGAGTTTTCTGACAGACTATCATTGCATGATTCAAGTAATTGGGCAGTGAGTCCTTAGCTGCCATTTTTTGCCTCATCTGTAATATAAAGCACTTTTTTTCTTTTATCCTGTTGTTTACTTTTTAAAAAAAAATATTATTTATAATGGAAGATATTACTAGGAAACTAGTACCTTACTATGTATATGTTTAGCTTTATGTAGGAGCTCAACATAAGCCTTTGTGATACAGATACACTTCAATTAGTGGCTAATCATAGTCTGTAAGAGGTAAGTCTGATATTCATGGTGACTGTAGGCAGGTATGGACATTCTTCTTCTCAAAGTAATTGATTCTGAACCACATGTGGAAGCAGTTGCTGATTCAAACATCCAGTGGATATTCTCATCAACTCTTTTCACGGAGGAGGGTGTGAGCAGACTAATATAGACATCAGAAGTTCTTCCCCACTCAGAAATTGTCAGAAACACAGGAAACAGAGGCAACAGTATGGGCTTTATCTCCTCCCAATTGTGGGGATTTCCATCACCAGCACTGTCAGGTATCTCAATTCCATGGAAATAAACTTGTTTAAATTTATATATATATATATACACAGTTAAAAGAATGTAATATAGATTGCATCTGGATTAGAAAACTGCCATCCAAGCTTCAGCTTGAAATGATTTAAACCACCTTTGTCCATTCCCACTACTGGGGCTTCTGATCACAGACCTTTACATACAGACATAATACTGTGAAGTCATGTGGGAATAGTTCATGAACCTGTGGAGAAGAATTTGTGAGAATCTCCACAGTTCAGTTTTGTTCTTTAGTCTCTGGACATGAGGGATCAGACATTAATAAAAATGTATCCTTCCCCATTAGCATTGTCTTGTACAGAGGACATCTTGCTGTCTGTGCAAATTAGCAATATGTAATACTTTTATATCTACTAAAACAGCCCCTGAAATGTTCCTTACATGACCACCATGTGGAAATGCAACTTTATACCTGTATTGATGTCTCAAAAGCTATTTGCTTTTGAGTTCAGAGGCATGAAGAGAGGCACAGTTCCTGCTCTTCCACCCCTTTTTCATCACAAAGCACTTGTTTATAGGAACAAGGAGGACAGAAAGGAGATAATTTTTCAGCTGTGGTCCATTAATGTGCTTAAATTGTCACCAAGCATCTGTAGAGGAGAAATAAACCCTGTCCTTTCTGCAACTACAGTAAATTCATAGCCCTTGGGAACCTCTTGGCATTGCACACAGCCAAGTCAAAAATTTCAACCTCCCCTTAAAGAACTAGTAATCAAAGATAGAATTTTTAAGAACTGCTAAAAACAAAGCAACTGTGCCTACCATGAATTCTATGTTTTTGAATTCATTGAAAAGCTAGTACATTACCATCGGTGTATATCAAATATTTATGTCTAGAAATAAGCACTTTCTCAAAAGACAGCAGTGAAATTTAATATTGCTGAGTTTTGAAAGGGCTGAGATGCTGTTCTTCTCCCCTCGAGGGCCTTTCCCATTACAAACCTTTTACAGACTAGGACAACTGCAAACTTTGGAAATGTAAGGTTCTGAAAAGCCAGGAAAGTGAGAGGCCACAGTGATAATGTAAATTATGTAGCAACCAACTTATTTTATTAGGCGAACTACTTCAAAACTTCAGTCATTTGCAGTAATTGCATTTGTACATGTTAATTAAAGATTCATACATATATAAAGGAAAATATAAGATATTTTTATGAATATGGGTACATTAGGCAGCATCTTTACTATAATAGGAACAGTAACTTTAAGAAGTGAAACAGCATGGTTCATTATGACATGCTGCTATGCTCAAATACTAGAATTTATTTAGCACAGATGTATCTCAAGTATCAGCAAGAAAACACATCAGCCACCCTTCTGACTTTTACTGTGTATTTTATAATATATCATAAGATAGTTTACAGGGTTTAGAATGATCGTTTTCTCCAGGAAATTTCAAAGCAATACACAAAAAAGGAGGCAGATTTCCAATCTTTTTCAGATGGGAAAGTGGAGAAATGGAAGGTCAAACACATTGCTGAATGAGAAGAATCAAGATTTCACTTCAGTGTTTTATATATATATATTAATCAATGAAAATATATGTGCAGCTTTGGGCACAGTGAGACCCAGCCTCCATTTCCTTTCTGCATTTAAAACACAGCTGCATATTTTATTAAATTATTTGGGAAATATTAGTTCAAACTTCCTACTTACTCTAAGACTGAATCGTGTTTGAAAGGAAAAACAAAATCTAGAAATGAATTCATCTGGTATTTGACATCAAGATGAAAATATGAAGTAGGATAAAAATTCATGAGACACCTGGAAGATGGAGGCTGAGTAATTTTGACTCAGAGCCTGGAGTTCTGTCTTATCAGAATAATTGTCTTGTTACCATCCCATCAAACAGGATCATACATTCTGCTGTGCTTCAGTGAGGACTTCTGAAATACGACAGTTATCTTAAATGCTTGTAGAAAGTTTGTTGAAATTGCTTAAATGCTTGAAAAATTCTGTAAATAAAATCTGCAGGTATGCTTTAATGTTGGATTCTGATCATGTTAGCCAACAGAGACCATGAGTGGAAAGGATGCTATAGACAGTGAATGGACTGCTAGGCAGTTTGCTGCTATGGGTAAGTGCATTTTGAAATCTGATCTTCCTTTAATGTTTAAATGAGGGAGAAAATAAAAAGGCTGAAAAAATATGAACATATGTTTTACCTTTCTTCTGGTCCCATGCATTCTTTTCTGGTATCATTAAAAGTTCGCCCAAAGGAATAATGTTGTGTAGAAAAAGACATACTCTAGTAAAACAGCATTTTTGAAGTTTCTGAGATCAAATCTTTCTGTTTAGCCATAATAGTAATAACCATGTTCCTCTCTGAAATGATCAAGCATTTATTTCATCATTATTTTCAACATATTTTTTATTATTTTTCTTTTGTTTTCTATCCTTTTCCCTCTCCATCACCCCAGCATTGCCACAATAAAGCTTACACAAAGTAGTGGGGATTTTTAGCTGAATTGTTTTATTTTTTTATGTTTGAAGGATTTTTGTTATTCTTGGTTGGGTTTTTTTGGTTGAGCTTTTTGGTTGGTTGGTTGGTTTTGAATTGCTGCTGCTTTTTTTAATTAAAAGATCTGCCCTCTTTTTATTTCTCTAAAGGAATTTCTTCATAAAGATGTTCCCAAAGATCTCTTTCTGTAGCCAGATGTAAATGAACAAATTATACAGTTTTAAACCAAACCTTTCTCAAAGTTATGTGAGAGTAAAACTGATTTAATTTAAATTAATATAATTTATAATAATTCCATAGCTGAATCCATCAAATGCCAACCATTTATTGCAGGCTCTTATGCTTTCTGTCTTAGGTCTTGTTAACTGCATCAGATCAGTAATTTTATTGCAGAACATCATAAGAACATAGCTAGAGACTGATCAGATAATATGTAATGACTAGATTTCTAATGCATGATTTGATCAAATCTGGTGTTGGAAATAAACAGGAATGTGCAAAAAATTGAAGTATACAGGGAGGTTGTGGTTCCCCTTCCAAAAAAGCCCTCTTAATTTGAAATAAACCAGAATATTTTCTTCTAAACCCAGAAATTGAAAGCATAGAGTTGAGTAGCAATGAATGCTTAGAAATGTTCATCCACATCGTCATATGTGAGGAAATCCAGAATAGTGGAACTGTAAGGATCAATATATGGATACAAGTGGCAAAAATGTTTTTACTTTTGTTTTAACTTTGAAATAGTTCCAATTATATTAAATGAAATCTCTTTTACCTCTTAAATCGTTCCAGTGAATAAAGTCAAATACCTTGGTAAAGGAAAGATCTAACACGGGTTTAAGTGATTAAGGGTTTACTCTTCAGTGAGCTATGTAGAGACTGGGATTAACTTGACTGTGTTGCAGAAAGGAACTTTTCTTAAAGTCAGTGTAAAGGTCCAATTTTTAGGATTTGCTATCAGTAAACTCATTATGTGAAAATGTCTTACTGTGTGTTGTTGCACAAAGTGAGAGATCTTTTATAAAACCTCTACAAGGTTAAGAGTTGAACTTAAAACAGGCTTTATATCAGTAACATTCTAAGTAGCATTCTAAGTCCTTACCACATCGGAACAAATATATTAAAATGAACCAATTTATTAAAATTATCAACGCTTTTACAATATAAAATCTTTAAACTTGACAGAAATACATGCAAGAGTGAAGAAATATTTGTGAATGCACACCTGCATCTTTCATTTTTTTCCTCACAGTCAATAATTCTCCCAAAAAGGGAACATGATTTTGGAAATTAATTAGTTAAAAACCACCAGAAACATAGGCTAAAATTTGGTTTAGAAATTTTTATCAATCTATTCAGAATAAGGACAGGTTTCTAAACAAGTCACTGATTAATTTGCAATAAATTGTGTTCTCCCAGCACAGAGCCCAGTCCTACCATATCTACTATTCTTATGATTCTATTCCAGCAGGAGAAGAATCCAGGAATTCAGGTGCTCTCATCCCGAAGAACTAACTATTGATCAGACACACTTCCTCTGCAAACCATGTAATACTGCATAAAGGTCACCACGGACAGCATAAATTGCTTTTATTGAACTACATAGTGAAGAGGCATTTAAGACAAAAAAGCACCTTTATGTTATTTTGGCAGGCAGTTGATTGTTTGTGACTGTATAGTTCATGGTTCTGAAGTCTGAAATTAGAATGCTCAGGCTTTCCTGAATACCTAATACTACTTATTCTGGGAGTTCAGTGTCTCCCAGATGAATCAGCCTGAAAAATCTGTTTAAACGGAACAATAAAGGATGAAAAGACTAATGAAATGCATCTGCAACATATTTCCTGAACACCCACATAGGTGAAAGGATTCGCTTTTTAGAAGACAAACATACATTTAACTATGTCAGATACTTTAATTCACATTTTGTTATTTGATTGTTAAAAACTGGTATATTCTTCTTCAAAACAAGTGATTTAACTAAAGCAGTATTTATAGTCAGTCATAGATGAGTGTACTATAGAAAAACAAAGCCCAAAACAACTAGACATAAAAATCCCCAACCACATTGGATATTAGTGAATCTTGCTGTATGGGGGAAGTCAGTGTCAAGTTCTTCTAGCCCACCTTCATTACTTTGATAATTGATAGAGGATAAGTCATCCAAGGAGATTCCTGGGGGACGTTTCACTGTATGCATTCAAGCACACTGAAGACAGCACTCATCATAAATGATCCTGAAAAATTGATT
The DNA here is from genome assembly GCA_020800305.1 of Porphyrio hochstetteri. Lineage (NCBI taxonomy): Eukaryota > Metazoa > Chordata > Aves > Gruiformes > Rallidae > Porphyrio > Porphyrio hochstetteri. The sequence goes on from CM036908.1 coordinate 4,463,227, forward strand.
TAAAAGAAAAAGAAAAAAAAAAGAAAAAAAGCACCATTCAGTAGAGAGATATGGAAGGTTTTTTATTCTAATATGCATAATTAGCTTAAGAAATATTGGGGGATAAAAATAAACAGCTTTGCAAGAATGTTGTCAGACATTTGGAGAGATTCTGTAGGAAAGGAGTGGCACTCATCATGAATCAAGAAAGCATAACATATGGGAAAAGGTTAAGAGTTTGTTTTATATAAAAGGCAACAGAGTGAGGGCTATTTTGTAATGACCTTCAGACAAATATAAGCCTACTGCAAAGAAGAAACAAACAACATGTTTTCTATCTCCCTCAGCATGGCTCCCTTCCATAGGGTGCTGACCTTCAGGCCCAGACTGCTCTGGCCTGGTCCCCTACAGTCACAAGTCCCCCAACAAACCTGTTGTGGATCAATCACTTCACAGACCATAGATGTCTCTGCTCTCCGTCCTGATTCATGGGCTGCCAGGGGACACCCACTTCACCATGGTCATTTCCACGAGCTGCAGGGGAATGTCCCTCTCCAGCACCTGGAGTGCCTCATTCTTCCTCCCATCTCCTTCAGGCCTGGCCTTGGTGTCCGCACAGCTTGTTACATCTTCTCACTCCCTTCTCTGATGGCAAAATGCATCTACCTGCAGGTTTTTGTTCTCCTAAATGTGTTCCCCAGAGGCACTGTGGCCATCGCCAATTGGCTCAGCCCTGGTCAGCAGCAACTTTGGCCTTGAATCAGACAGATGTTTACTTTCTGGGGCCTGCAGAAAGCTTCTAGCTGCTGCTTGCAGAAGCCACCTCTGCAGCACAGCTATGCAAAACTATGACAAGGTACCATTGACATGTTCTTGGCTAGGGCAGTTGACTTTTTCAAGTTTTCAGTCTTCTGTGCTTTCCTCGTGGCTCATTTCTGTTTGTCATGCCATTTCAAGGTTATGTCTGAGCAGTGTCAAGTCCTGTTATTCATTACTGCAGAATCTAATTTGAGACAACTCTGAGTTCATGTGCAGCGATGGCCATTGATGTAACTGAAATAGCAAGCATTCTCAGTTTTTAACTTTATGAAATGTGGAGAAATATACAAATATTGATTGAATTTTAACAGCTAATTGAAATTAGCTACAATCCAAGTACAGACCTTCATCTCAAATACAAACTGAACTATTTACAGCTGGACTCAATGATCTCAAAGGCCTTTTCCAACCTAGAGATTCTGTGATTCTGTATTTGTTCTACTGTTGTTTTTAAGACTGTGGCATCTGTAAATAGTAAACTGGAATGAGGAATTTATTTTCATATTTACTCTCAGTCAAAACTCTCCAAAGGCCAGCAGCATTAGTATTTCCAAGGAAGTTAACTTTAACTCATACTACAGCAATCAAACATCATAGACAGAATTTTCTGTGCTCTGACCTACCTTCAGATAGACTACTTTCTTCATTCAGAATTTTATTTTGGGAAATATTTTTCAAAATTATATCAAAATCAGGTTTAATGTTAATACTTTTCACATTTTTGTTCTTTTTTTTTTCTCCTCCCTCTGAGGCAGATCCACTAAACAACAACAAAAAACCCCACCAAAAAACCAAACCAACAAACAAAAATAAGTGCCCACCAAATAATTAAAAAATATTGAGAGTTCTCCCACCTGTGATCATCATCACACCGGCCAACATTAAGAAAATCTTTCTGTTTGTGAATATTCCTATTCTACACTTTCCTAAAGCAGCCAAAATTTGAAACAGAAATATCAAACAAAAATTCATATCAACGCTTCTAATCAATATCACCTGAAACCTGAAGGGAAAAAAGAAAACAATCTGTTCAACAAAACTGGGTTCTATTTTCATCCAAGTTTGTCCTTTAAGGTACAGTTTTATAGATATATAAAGAATTACATAGAGAGACAATTAATTAGATTTTAAATCGTTCAGTTAGTGACAAATAAACCTAAGGTCCTTGATAAAATTTTGGGTTTGGTATTGATTTCCCAGCTTTTAGCTGCAGAAAATCAAATACTTTGACTCAGTATTCTATTTTAAATTTTAAACTTCTGAGCAAAGGTGAAGAAAATCACTGTTTGTAACACAACATTGTCCATAAATCCAGAGCAATAGTATGTGTCACCAGAAGTCTGGTGAGAGTTACTTGAGTGGGGAGTTTGTTAAGGAATACAAATCATGAATGTTTTCATGTATTTTTTGCCCACTGTTTCTACATCCAAATTCTTCACCTGCAATTCAAATTAAATAATGAGGACACATTTTCTGATACTTAGTGTGCTAAATAAATGCTTGCAGAAAAAAATTGGCAGCTTCATTGTTTAGAAACATCCAGCACTGAAATACATCATAGCAGCAGCCCAATGCTGGCCTCAAAGACCTTGTTTTTATTCTCCTTCATAGAAAGACACCTCCTGTGCTTGCTATGCCTGAATCCTCCTTCTAGCTAGAACAGAGCAGAGAAAGAAAAATCTATTTCAAGACAACATTTGATATTTCAAAATTTCTTTTATTCTTCATTCAAACAAATGTCATGTCTATCATTCACTTATAAAAAAAGATTGAGGTGGCAGTTCATGTAGTTTCATTACTAAAGGATATTAATCTACAAAATATGAAATGTACTGTGGCATACAGCTTGTCTAAGTTCAAGGATGTGTTTCATCTCCAAATTAAGACCTAGGTGATTCAGTGTAGATACCTGCACATATATGTGTATTGCCATTTGAAATATGCACACAGCATGTTGAAATATTGGCCTCCAGCTGTTGATCCGGAATGACAAAGGACTCCTTTTGAACATTCATCACTTCTGCCAGTTGTGTGCAGACTTTTGGATTTGGTTGACTTGGGGCACCTCAAACACTATTATGAACATGCGTAGTGTCAATGAATCAAATCTGCAAAGGATTAATTTTTAAGTTAAGGTACTTAAATTTAGGTGTTTGTACTGTGGTTCATGGGATGTCAGTCAATGCAGCCAGAGAAGCATGGAATGCTCTTCAGCAGTCCTCCAAGTAGAGTCACAGCTGAGTCTCTGGTCTTTACAGAGCACCAGCTACCTTTGAGCATCTATCAAAACTCACTTTTTAATCAGAAGAGATCAGGTCAACACAGTCAAGGGAGCAGAGAGGAATTAATCTTATCCTAAAGCAGATGGCTATATACTTTAGACTCTACTGCCTATATCCACTTACATTTACTAAAATGGAAAACCTCTATCCTGTGTCATAAACAGGAGGCTAAATTCAAATTTCAAAAGTCAATGGAAGGAATACCATCTCTACTTTTAAGTCTTGAATCAGCACAGCATTTTCATTCATATCAGTCTCTACAGAAACATTTGAATGCAGGTTTCTTTATGTAGCAAACAAGCTGGCAAATCCACCAAAGCCTCCATTCATATATGGTAACTTTTTTAAGGAAAGTTTTAACCAAATAATTCTGTCAAGGACTTTTTCTTTGTAGAGCCAAAGCATGGCTTTTCAATGCAAGTAACTCTTAGAGAAATTCTTTTACTTAGGCCTATTAATATTATCTTTTTCTTCACATGTCTGATTGGGCCTCCCTTGAAATTCCAACAAAACCATAGAATTCCTGAAAGTCACAATTTACAAAATTTTTCTTCAGAGATCAAGCCTAAAACCACGAAATTTCCAAGTGGAAAATTTGGGTAATATTTACAACTATTTAATTTCAATTTTAGGAAAATTGATTCTTTTAATTAAAAATAGCTTTTTATGTAAAATATTCTATTCAGAAGAGCCACAAAACTAGCATTTTCCCCACATTAATGGACATATCTTCTATTATTACCCTTCCTATTTGTTTTATCATTTCCCTGTTTAGTCAGATATTTACACTGACAGTAAAGGCTAGATATGTAAGGCATCTAATTACTTAGTTTTAACAATGGATATATCTTATATGAACAACATTCTTATTACAGGAATGGAAAAAAAATTATATATATCAGTGCATGTGTATTACAGAGTCACAGGATCAAAGAATTTTAGGGGTTGAAAGCAACCTCAAATAATCCTCTAGCATAATTATGCAGAATTATAGAAATGGTTTTAAACACAGTTCTCATTTAAACTACATTATTTATATATATATTATTTATATATATAAAATTTATATTCAGCAAGGCCAAGTGCAAAGTCCTTCACAAAGGTTGGTGCAATCCCAAGCAGAAGTACAGGCTGGGTGGAGAATGAATTGAAAACAGCCCTGAGGACAAGGACTTGGGGGTGTTGAATGATGTAAAGCACAACATGAGACATCCATGGGTACTTGCAGCTCAAAAAGAAAACCCAGCATATCCTGGTTTGAGCTGGGATAGTTAATATTCTATCTAGTAGCTGGTGTAGTGTTGTGATGGGATTTAGGATGAGATCAATGTTGGTAACACACAGTTTTCTGTTGTTGCCAAGCAGTCAATGGGGGATTAGAAGCTGATCTTTGAAGTTGCTTCTAACCCAAACCATTCTATGATTTTATGATTCAAATCTTCTTGAAATATAATAATTCAGACTAAGATTTAAAACAAACAAACAAACATGACTTCTAGATGTTAGTAACCATTTTCATAACATGTAATTTCACTATATGATTTATGACTGCAGCAGAAACCTTGTATGGCCTGAACATATATATCTGCTGACAGGGTTAATTTTAACTGGATATGATGGATTTAAATTGTGTTACAGAAGTTTGTATTTTTTGACACATAAACAGGGAGTATTATAAATACTGTAATAAATACAGTATAATAAAGTCCTGGTAAACAGTATGCATGGCTTTGATTGCAAACTAGTGCATGGTTTCAATTAAAAACATAGGCAAAACTGTGTAGTGAAATATTACAAACAAATTTGCCTTGTATTCTACTTTGCATACAGTAGATCTTCAAAAGGAAATGTGTTTGGGAAAAGCTGCCTCTGAGCTACTGAAATTGGCTATGACAAGGCAACATACCATGATGAATAGGACAAAATTGTTATTTAGAAGGATTTTGCAACTTTCTTACATCCTGAAGATGAACCACAAAACAGACACCTGGAGGATAAATTATTTTTCTGCATGACACTTGATCATGCTCTAGTTGAGAATTATGAAGACTTGCTGCTCTATTGAAAACTATTTGACACTTCGTTTTACTAGATCTGACTTAGTCTTTTTGCATCATAAAAAATTAACACTTTTCAGTCATTGTATCCTATGGTACAAAATGGTAAATAGTAACTGAAGGAAATGTTGTATGCAAATAAGCAAGTAGCAGGGGACCTTGACTGGGGCATTTGTGAGATGACTGCAAAGTCTTGGACTTTTAATGCTGTACCACAGAAGATGGAACAATTAGTGACATAAAATAAGCAGTCTAATAAAACAAACCTGTATTTACTTTACATAACTTCATAAATTGGTCTGTGAATTGATTGCTTTCTCTTTAGGAGCTAAATTTAAAGAATAATAGAATGACACTGTCCTGGCTTATGCAAACTCATATATAGTCATTCACACTTCTTATCCTTCTTCTTTTATTGATATATCATTGAAGTAAGATCTTTCTACAGTTAAAAGTTGCCTTATGAGCTTGTTGCACTTACCCAGCCAACACTAGCTTTAGTAAAGGCGTCTCCAGATAATGGCAACAGGAAGCAATGAATGGATGTTGTAGAGATATTTTTTCCTTTAAGATTTTCCCCTTCTTTTAGAGTAAACCTCATGTTCTTCTAAAAAAGCCTTGAAAATTGGGTGATGACTTTCTAAAGTCTCAGAACATCTGCGTAATGTTCTTCCATCTGTGATAAAAGGCTTCAGTTCTCTGAACCCTTTCACTGACCTTCTCTTTTCTAACACTTACAGTTTTATCTGAAAGTATTTTGGTTGCCTAGGACCAAGCTATCTATAGACAGCCTGAATAAATGGATTGCACATAAGCACTTTACAGGTACTTCTTCAACAGGAAAAGACTGTGTGATAGTGATAAGTTCATAGTGATAAATATGTTTAATAATGAATATAAAAAATTGCTAAAACAAAAGTAATAATCTCATTAATATATGCTTTCCATCATGGAGTAATATTTTACTGCCCTAGAACATGTTAGAGAAGTTGTATATGCATGAAAGAAAAATACAGTTGATAGGAAGTCATTAAATATTTGTTAAGTAACAAAACAGTGTATTTTCTAAGCAGAAAATGCATGCACACAGCAAAAGCATATATCACATGCACAACAAAATCATACATCCTTCTTAAATATGCCCTAAAGCATGTTCAGCAATTTAAAGGAGATTAATCATACTAATGCAATGGTATTGCACTCAGTAAGCACTCAGAATTCAGTAAACAAACTTGCACATCAGAATCTGCCAGCTTTTTACAAAGTCAAAACTCAAAGACATTCTCAATTAAACCAGTTAGTTATCTTTAGGCTGGAAACCTTTTCATGGGTAGCTGCTGCACCTATTTCCATTTTAGGGTTCTGGCTCTCAAGCTGCATTATAAGCCAGGAAATAAAGAAATGGAATTTGCAGCAACTGAAATAATTCTGAAGAACATACTTTCTGCAGTTTTGACCTGTTTTGATAGACTGAAGGGAGGGTGATGAAAACTGCAATCTTAATAAATCTCCTGCAGCTAAAGATTTAAAACTCACACTGTTTCAAATTAGTGAGGACAGCAATATTTATTTGCTGCTGAATTCTAGGCAGCATGACATTTCAGCAGGAAACACTTTATAAGACTTCAACTTATGACCACAGAAGTTGAAAACTAGCACTTAAACCACAAATAAGCTGGAAGGTTTGTATATTGAACAAAAAGACAAGTAAAATTGATTGTCATTTCTGCCTTTGATCTTTTCAGTATCAAAAAGCTACACGATTTGCAAAATATTATGCAGTTCACAAAATGGATTATAAACAACAGAAGCCTAGAAAGGCCAGGAAATAAAGACAGCGTGCTTATTATTGTCCCTCCATGCTCAGGGGCAATTGAACATTACAGTCCATCAGACCCAGTGCTTTCCAGCAGGATGTCTATGTAAAATAACAACTAGGAAGATGTGCATCCAGGTGATATCTTTCTAATTTGTTTGCTTGTTTTCTTCTTCAAAGGGAGTTGGATGACTAACTAGCAGAGAGAATTGGAGAGTAGAGCTCATCAGAAGAGGAAGAAGTTACAAATAACAACCTCTGCCCCAGCAAAGAATACAAGCATATCACAGCATTTGCTGCTAGATTTGTTTATTTTCAAACACCAGGATTTACTATGGTGAAGCAGCTTTGTGAACCCAGAATTCTGTTCATTCTCCTCTTCCCTCAAGTCCTGATGTTTAGCTGCACACTGAAGTTACTTTATGCTTTCAAAAGCAGTGATAGGATTGACCCAAATAATTATCAACCTATCTCAGAACTCCCAGTTGTCTTTGGAATCAATTTAAAAGGTGTGGTTCAGGTTCAGTGCTCGTCCTACTCAAGACACCATAAAATTTTCTTTCCTTTTTGAGTAGGTTCTGTAACTAAATTAGATGCCTTGATTGCCATGATGATAACAGCAATAACAGTGACACAACAATAACAATAGTATAAGCAATACACACGTGCTCACCACATGTGGAAGGAAAAAAAACCCAATAACTTGATGCCCAGTCTGCTTCCAAGCAGCTATCCCACCTCCCAGCTAGCTTCCTTAGTTACATACAGAGCATGAATATCCCTTTGGTCAGTCTGGGCCAGCTTTCCTGGCTGTGCTCACCCTGTTTCTTGTGCACCTGGCAGGATATGAGAAGCTGAAAATCCTTGACTTAGGGAGGACACTACAACTACCTAGCAACAACTAAAAACATCACTGTGCATCAACATTATTCTTATACTAAATCCAAAACACAACACTATACCGGCTACTAGAAAATTAACTCTATCCCAGCCAAAACCAGGAAAAATACAAAATATTATTTCCTTTAAATCAATATGTGATTTAGGGGCACAGACACTCCTGGTGGATATCTGTAGTGACTTGAAATTATGTTAACTGGTGATGTCAGGTACCTAAAGTGGTGAAAATACAGCTTTTATGAATAGGAATTAATCAGAAGTTTTCCAAAGCAACACTTTTTAATAGAAAAGTAATCACAGGAATATGTCAAAAGCTGAACAGTTCTAGCAATATTTTAGAGATATATAAGAAGGAAACATTTCAACACTTTGTGATTACCACACTGTCTTTTTCATACAGATATTCCTTTGATGAAATAAAAGGTGAAAAGATGTCAAAATAAAATATTTCAGTAGGTTGGAAATAATGAAAGACACAACCCTAAACAATCATGATTTCATATTGTGAAACATTTCTCCAGAAAGCTATGCCGTGTTCCTTTTGACAAAAAGAGAAATCATACGACTCAGGAAATGCAAAGCCAGTTCAAACATGTCTTATAAATGAATGAGAAGTGCAGGTTATTGTCATTTCAACGATACATCCTCTAAATTTGGTGTGATGGCCATCTTCCAAAATGGATAATTGCATTCTACTTACCTGATATCCTCCTGCTGTTTCTCTTGTAAAATCTATTCTTTCTTGAATCCTGTCCCAAAATATTGTTAGTGATGCCATCTTCACAATACCATCTTTATAAAAAGCATTAAAAATGCAGTTGAGTGCATTCCTTAAAGAGCAAACAATAATAGGAAACCTCTGACACACAAAAAATGACTAACTCTATAGCAACAGACCTACCTGTCTCTTTCTGAGCCTTCAGCAATAGGAAATAAACTTTATAAAATATCCACAACACCTGTCACCTTAGTTTTGAATACCCTCCTGTTTTGAATAACCTCTAGACCAGCCAAGAGCACAAAATGAAAGCTAGAGAAGTTTTCTTACCTGATGCAGCTAGTGTAAAGATTATGATCAAAGATTAAATTGGACATATGCCTACCACAAAGAGAAAGCTTAAATGCTTGTGTAAGTTTTCTTTGCTATAGTCTCAAGCTTTTTTGAAATATCAACAGTACTATGCAATTATCTAAACAAACAGAAAGCCACTGCCTGCATTGATTAGTTCTAGCCACCTACTCCCAATCAGTATTTGTAGTGGTTATTATTAAAATTCAGAGGTATAGGAGGAACCTTTTACATATATTACCACTATTTAAAGTTTTAATTCTACTTTTTGAATAATTCCCTATCAGACTATCTCAAAATGCTATTTCTTTTCTAAAGTTCTAGGTCCAGCCAGGTTCCCTGTATATATACCTCCATCACTCAATTTTCTGTTGGACTGGTGTCTGTTTTCATCTTCCAGGCAAAGCATATGATGCATGTGTGCCCATGTATCTTCTCTGTTAAGCCTGATTACATGTTCTGGAAGACATAGGACGTTCGTGCCAATCCAGTACTGTGAAGCCACTGGGATTTCAGGTATTCATATGATCCTAAGAGTCAAATTCTAATAATTAAAGACGTTATAGTTTATCACTGAGATTTTAGAGTTTAAACATGTTGATAGATAATCCTTTGTTAACTGTAACTGGAGCAACTCCTTGTTTATCACAGAAGCACAGAATCACAAGGTTGGAAAAGACCTTTGAAGATCATCAAGTCCAACCATTCTCATCCTAAACTAAACCCTATCTCTAAGATGGGATATTATAAAATAAATATTTAGAAATAATTAAGCAGGCTGTTCTCCAGGCAATGGGCAAAAGTCTTTTGTAGAAACTAGTGGTAAGTGGTTGTTTTGGTCTGGAGGATGGAGAACTTGTACAGTACACCTTGCCTTGCCTTGCCTTTCCTTGCCTTTCCTACTCTTCCCTTCCCTTCTGCAGATGTGGCTGTCAGAACTTACCAAATGAGCTATCTATTTTAAAGACAGAGATTTGACTGCTGCTTTTAATAAATGTGAAACCCAAACTGTTTACATTGTTCCCAAATTTTGGCATATGCCTTCAGGAAAGGTGTATCTCCTTCTAGTAGGGATTTTAAAACTGGTATTTAATTTTCATTTCCAGTCTATTTAGAGCAATGTGTTCTCCAAATCTTTGGCATGCCTGGCTTTCATATGATAATCAGACCTGCCATATGTTTAAGAGATATGCTTCTCACTTAACTGCTTTAACTTGCAGAAATAATCAGCATGACTCAAAGCCAAATTCAATAGCTCGATGAAAAGAACACTCACAGAGCAACTCTCCATCAGTTTTTCATACTGTGACAAAATGGTTTTCATTTTACTGCAATTATTTTGAGCAGTTGTTGTTGTTTGTTCACAGGATTCTGTTTTAAACTTCCTTTTGAGAACAGAGCTGAGTTAATTTCAATGAAATAGCTATTGCACTTATGTATACATTTTGCTTACTGCTTAATGGGCATGATAAACAAAACTCAAGTTGCCATAGACTAAAATATTAATTTAACACATTCCAAATCACACGTACAGCCGAATTATAAATAGTATAACACCTGTCCACATCACCACGATATGGAAGTTACATCTGTGTCATAAATCAAAACCTAGTGTGGGTATGTTTTGCTGAATGATAAACCTGACCAGGAGGTGCTTGCCAAGCCAAATGTGGCTTCCTTTTGTTCCTTATTAAATATTAGTTCAAGTTTAAGCAATGATAAGAAAAAAGTGAGTAAAATTTTGGACATGATTTTCATACACTTAAGCAGAATGTTTAGTGCCTTCATTAGGAAACCCCAGGCACTTCATTTTAGGCTATAATCTTTAAAATCACTGCATTTGATTAAGTCCTAAATGAGCTTCACCTGCTGGTAAATCTTAGTATAAAATAAAAACCTTACGATTTTCTCCAAGAGGTAATAATTTCTTATTCTGCTTCCATACAAATCATAGGAAGGGAAGGTAATAAAGATAACTAATAAATATATTTCGATTAGTCCAATAATTGCATATAAGCATTCTTATTAAAATGTCAATATTGTGAAGTCTGAATACTGTTAATCATCTGTGCTCCTCAAATCTACTTACCATTGTTTAACCACCTCTCTGGAAGAATACTACATTGTCTATTCATTATCTTCACAAAAGTTGAGGGTATATCAAACCTTTCTATTTTTATCAATATATTTATTTGCATCTATGTATTGTATATTTTTTACCTAAGCAAGAAAAATGGCAATATTTTCACCTTACTAAGAGTCTTATCATAAAATTATACATATATTATAGATCTGATGTTATAGAAATACCAGAAAAATCTCAAGAGAGAAATCAACAATTAAGAACTGCTTAAGTTTTCTGGGAAATAGGAACTAGAACTTATATTTTAAAAATCTATGACTTAACTACAAAAAATACTTTGAGATATTAATATCCTGATGTTTTAAATTTAGTTCAGTGATTAAGCTTGTCTTTCTTTTTTGATTATATATTAACAAGTAATGTAAGTTTGCTTCCTCATATATGTACTTCTAGCATTTAATTAGTGGCATCAGCTGAATTATTTTCTGTCATCAAGTATTTATACAAGTCCTATCATGTCAGAACCCAGGTTGATCCACATATAGCATATAAGCACTGCTATATATAGATATATAGCACATATACGGAGAAGGGAAGGCTCCAGGGGACCTTATAGCAGCCTTCCAGTAACTGAAAGGTGCCTATAAGAAAGCTGAGGAAGAACTGTTCACAAGGGCATGTAACAATAGGACAAGGAGTAATGGTTTTAAACTAGAAAAGAGTAGAATTAGGTTGGATATTAGGAAAAAGTTCTTCAATATGAGGGTGGTGGATCCCTGGCCCAGGTTGCCCAGAGAGGTAGTGGAGACCCTGTCCCTGGAGATATTCAGTCAGGCTTGATGGGGCTCTGAGCGACCTATCAAGTGAAGATGTCCCTGCTTAGTGCAGGGGGATTGGGCTAGATGACCTCTAAAGGTCATTCCAACCTAACACATTCTATGATTCTGTGATTCTATGTGTGTATGCTTTGCTTTGCTTATTTTGGTGCCCTTTTAAAACAGAATTTTTGGGACACACAAGAAAAGCACAGGGAACTAATTAATACAAGAGTTGATCACAGCCAATTGACTTAGTGAGAGTGATCAGAGCATAACTACATTTAAATGTTAGACTCCACCAAGAGTTACAGTCACATAAGACTTCAGGAAAGGAGACAATGGTAAAATGTGACAGGTCCTAATATTAACATGAAGGGTTGCCATCTCTTAGAAACAACATTAAGGAAATTATAGTATCTTTGCAGGAGAGGCAATATAATTATCTCACATCCAGTGCTGGCTGTTTTGACAAGCACATTACTGGACAGCACGAGCAACTGTGTAGCTCTGTATTACAATGTAGATATTGTAAATGATACATCATAATGCTTGTGGCATTTTTACTTGGTTTAGCTGCAATAATTTCTCCAATTGACCAGTTGTCTATACAGAATTTCTTGTAATTATGCTCATCTTTCTATCACACAAGTATAGATTTACACAGCAGTAACAAGCAGATTTTCCAGGTAGACAAATATAATTTCAACTAATACAAAGTAATGTAGAGAAATACAGACATGCTAAGAATATTGATGGCACTGAATTTTAGTGTGATTCCCCTTGCTGTGCAACGCACAGTAGAGTTGGGCACCTACGTACCTTGGGTAGCTCACAGGAATATTCAGTGTCTCAGAAGGAAAGTGATAGTTGAATAGGATGTCACTTAATGCCAGGGGAACAGATTGCTCAGTGTGTAACTGCCCAGATAGACCTGGTACTAAAACCAGATCTATGATCGCTTCTCATCTGTATTCAATCAACAGGATTTGAATACTTGAATATTTTCCCAAACACTTTCTTTTTAAATTTTTTTTTCTGACCTAGATAATTTTGATTCATTAGGGAAATGATGTTTTATGGCCTCAGTCTGACAAATGTGGGAAGGTAAAGGACAGCCAAGAATTCAACACATGTGTCCAAACTAAAATCATCTAATAGAAAGGCTCCGTTTTGCCTAGAAGCAGAATAAATTTTTGAAAAACACATGATATAAGTGTATTGGCTTGAGGAACTTAAGTGAGATAGCCAGAAAAAGACTGCATTTTATAATCTCGGTGGGACTTTGGACTGAGTTAGATTCTCAATATCTTAGCTGAGCCGATTTAAGCTCAGCTCTGTTGATACTGAAGCACCACTAAGCAAGTTTAGAAAAGTTTTTCCCAGAAAAACTTAATACAGGAATCCACTTCAGATCAAAATGCTCATATCTTCACTAATTCCAGTGACTCTAAGAGTCCAAGTCCTTTTGCAGTTACAGTTCCATCTATCCACCTACAGCTTTGCATATATCAACACTTTAAACATATGACCCTAATTTCCTATAAATAAAACAGTCAGGCAACAGACAAGGCAGATATGTGAAAAATCAGGATTAATTCATGTCAGACTTCTTACATACATTTTTTCCCTTTTATTTCTTAATTTCTACTCTTCAACAGATAAAAATAATTCCACTGTGTGCTATATTTGATAGTTTCCAATTCCTTTTTCTGAGACATTAAAGATCAAAGAAATCAAGGGTATTGTAAAAACAGGTTCAATCTTTTTTAACCATGTATGAGATTGTACTTTGAAAAAAGATAATGATGAAAGAGTTAGAAAGACAGATGAAAAAGGACGATATATTAGAATCAGGGCTACATTAAGTTTATTCGGTTCTGGGGTGCTCAGACTGGTTTAATATTTCCTCTACTGAGCAAGTTGTTCAAAGACACATCCCTGGAATGTTCAGGACTCTGTAACTGGAAGAGTGAGTCCAGGAACCAGAGGAAGTGGTCAATATCTGGAGAGCAGTTCCCCGTTACCTAGCTCAAGTCTATAGTTTGGTTTTTCACGTGCAGTGAGAACACTGACAATAATTTTCTCACTTTTTAAAAAGACCAAAAGATCCTTTATAATTATTTATTGTATTAAAGGAAAGTCCATTTCTTTTTCTACCCAGATTTAGTACTTAAGTTGCTCCTTTCATTTGATTCACCTTTGCCTATATCTGTGCATCAAATTTTCCAAATTGGTGTGTCTGGGTTAAGCTAGAGCCTGAGGCTATGACTAGGATAGTATCTTGAGGCACTTTTTGCTTTGGCTAACAGCTTGCTCACCACAAAGAATAAAAAATTGAGCATTACCTTTAGATCATCCTCAAGTGTCATGATATGCTGAAAGCAAGGAGTCATGCTATAAAACTGACATCTTTTCAGTTTTGTATCTTGTGAAGCAGGAAAAGTACTGTAAGAGTTTTGGATTTGGCTCATTTGTCTGGAACAATTCTATTTAGACTAGTGACTGTCACCAAAGTTTATGTTGTCGTAGTTTTTGGTGTTCTTGTCTCTCTAATTTCAGTGGCATAAAATTACAGTGCAACTTGTAAGGAGGAAAGTACTAGTGGGATTGTATGTGCCTTACAGGATGCAAAAGGGTCTTGCTCAGTTTGATTTTTTAAAAAATCTGGTTGATTATTTCCTTTTCTTCCAACATCTTTCTCACAGCAATTAGCACAGAACTGCTGTATAACAGAATGTATTTAACATGTTGTTAAGCATATATTAATCAAATGTGACCGCTAGATCCTTACTGGCAGCTCCCAGTAACTCAGATTTTATCCCATTCTTTTATGTGGAAGATTGCATTTTAGGCAGAGATTTGAATGGCATCACCCTGATATTTGACACAAGAATACAGTGGCATTGTTTTTGTGTATGTAATACCAAAATTTCACGTTGACATATTAGAATATGTCCTTCCCAAGCAAATGTGCCAACATCACAGGAGTTGCTGAGAAGAAATTTTAGCTGTTCCTGATAAAATACCATTGATGTAACTTCTGCTTCTGAGACAGGTATTTCTGTGCACTTAGTTCAGTGAGCTGATATTAATTGCACATTGCATTGACAAATTTGCTGTTTTCTTGAGAGTGCAGATCTTTTTTTCTTCTTTTTGCCAACCCCCAAACAATCTGATATCTTACCTGCAATGGATGGATAACGCCCATTTGCTACCACCTAATATACTGCAGATACTCACATGTACCAGCAAAGGCCATTGTTTCATTGCAGTCACCAAGATATTTTTAGGCATAAGTGCTTTGCTACATTAGGGTCTTGTAGCTATTGAGAGTTTCGGCAGTTTGTTCCTTCTTAATTTTCTAATATGCTCATTATTTTGTTCAGCCTTTCATTTTCAACTTATGGTCTTATACCCATCTTATACCCATCTTTGCAGATTCCCAAGTGCAGTTTATATAATACAGTCTGGGGCAGGAGTGCCTAGTAAGTTGCTAACTGATTTTAAAATAACTAAATAAATAAAATTGCTTGAATCCTTTTGCACTCAAAAGGTGCATCCACTCCACAGTTACACATGTTGACAAAAACAGCACCTGAGAAAGGGTTAAAAGTGTTGTTAAGACTTCAGGTCCTATTTAGCTTTTTATCAGATCAGAGAAGCCAACAACATAAATGACAAAAACTCTGTAAGAAAGAAAGAAAAGAAAAAAGCTCTGGGTCTGGCTAAGTATGATAAAGTGGTGTGAATTAAGGACAAGGTTTGATTGGTGGTTGAACAATTATCAAGAGGTAGATAAACTGCTGTCTGGCATTCTCAGCTTTGTAAACTTGAACACTTTCATACCTACCAGACCCCAAAGGTATCTGCCAGATGTCTTGAGTGAAAATGTACTGCAGAGAAGAAAATTTAAAGGGCAAGTCACTAAAATCCCTGAATTCACCTCTAGTGTTTTCATCACAAATGCCTGAACTGCTTAAGGCATTACAAAATAAAAAATAAAAGTATTAAAAAAGCAAAAGGTAACTATGAGCCTTGCAGAAAAACATTGGTTTGTCCCATGCACAATTTTAATCCAGAAAGAGAAATGTACTTCTATGATGAATAAATAGGAAAGTCCTGTTTTCAGTAGATAACATTATAAGCTTGCACACTGCAAAATAATTAAAGGACATAATACCCCATTATACAAGATCAATATGCACTTCAGATCAGGGCAGGATCTATTTCTGAAATTATATAGCTCACACTGATTTCTATCACATTTTCCATATTGATCTGCTGTGAAGATACTTCACAGCTTGTTTGCAGAGGTTTGAAGCTTTGCCTGTGCCTCCAGAGTGAAATTAAAGTCACGGCTGTTTGCATGTCTACATAAACTGTCGTTAGCAGGTCTCAGTCTCAGATTCTGCAGTGAACAAGCTGTATATTCATTTGAAATGATCAGTCCCAGCTCTGTTTTAACAATTTCTAAGAAACTGGGTTTCGTGACAAGTTCTTTGATGAGAATGGTGAGTGCAAGAAGCGTGGAGCTCCAGCATAGTACTTTCTCTTACATGTTGTTTGTTCTTTTATGTGTGAAGCAGCTCTTTACACTATTCTGATCAGAAAAACGTTAGTGGGGAAATTTTGGCAATGGTTCTCAATTGGCTTTACTCTGACTAGGTACAGTTGGTATCAGCAATTATTTGAATAAAAAAGGACTGAATTACAGGAACGACAAGGAATCATTGCAGCATTGCTTAGAAAGAAGAGAGCACACAGAAAAAACACTCTAATTTCTCTTATTCTCTCGGTATTAGAAATTGCAGAAAGACACGAAAGACTTTCATTCATACACAGGTCCAAGAGACATCTTTCACTTCACTCCAAGCCAAACCTTTTCTTGATCCTGTTATGTGGGAGAAACAAAACCTTTGGGTGGCACTTACCGTGGGTCATTGGCAGGTGTTAGAGATTGTACTCCAAAACTCTGATTGTCAAAACTACTGCTAAGCTTCCAGGCAGCATTTCAAGTTCACAAGTTCAGGTGAGTGTAGTTAGCTTCCAATCAAACAACCAGGGAAGTTTAAAGCTTTCTTCAAGATGTGACAGGGCAAGACTGACAACACTGAATAATGTAGATTTTCCTTTGTCCTTAAACCATATTGGGATTTATAAGATGGACAGAAGTTGTGGAATTTAGTTTTACTAAAGATCTGTATGCAAATTTTTTTCCATAAAAGAGAAATAGAAGAGAAAAACATATTTCCCTCTTCTCCTCATGTATCTGGTATTTCAAAGGTTAGATGTCAATTTGAGAGAGATGTGTTCAAAGATGAATTTTTGTATTTGAGATCTGATTATCATAACCATGAGCTATTAAGCTGCTTTGAAGTGGCTCATCCACCATCCTTGTAAAGGAGGATGGAGCTACTGGGTCAAAGTCACTGGCTTGAGTGCTGATTGCAGCTGTAGACATGAAATAATTACAGAACAAGTTTCCTATAAAATATATTCATAGTCCTCTGAGAGGAAATGAGGTATATGTAGGAGGCAGTGGGAGGAATGGGACTAAAAACCAAGACAGAGAGCTAGGCTTTCATTTCTGGGCACTGTGAATCTTGAATTTTTTGACACGAACCAGAACAGCTCCACAAAAAGACAGTGGGAGTAAGAGTGTTCCTCCTCACATTTTTGCCTTCAGTCTGCTGATTTGGACACTCCTGTGGGAGATAAGATGTGGGTTTTGGTGCCCTGGACTCCCACATCCTATAAGAGGTCTCTGATGCTCCGGTATGAAATTAAAAGATCACAGTAACAGGTCCTCCTCCAGCTGTCTCTTACAGAAAGCAGTGACTCATGTTGCAGTTAGAAAAAGAGGTAAAAGATACTGGTACAGCAAGAAGGCTGGTGAGCAGAAATGCTTCTCAGTAGCACACAGAGTTCACCATTTAGCACAAACAGTTCTTCTTTGGGTATCTCTGTTGGCTGGTTTAAGAAATTCCCCACCAAGTAAACTGTTATATATTTTTGGACCCTGTTCTAAACTGCCTAATTTTATTTAGGCTGATGAGAAATCTTAAGCAATTTGGTCAAAGAATGTAAATACTATTATGAAGATCAGAGACCTCAATCCCTTTTGGTACCTGAGGCTGTAAGTCTTACCTATGTTTTTAAATGTCTATATTTATTTTTCCACAGATGAGTAATGGAAGTTCTTGAATTTAAAAAAATAATCCTTCTTAAAGGGGTAATATCTTGTCTTTTTCTACAAAGAATCACTTACTTCTGTGGTGATACATAACCAGTACTTGTATTTTATACATTACCTTGTGACAGAAGTTCTGCTTTATGATCAGAATAAAAGTTGCAAAAGAACCCTTCCATCTAGAATCCTCAAGTATCAAAATTGGTTTCAAAGAGGTTAAACAGATTTTTGTGGTAGTTTTGTTTCTTTGTTTTGTAGGTCTCAGAAGCTTACACTTACATTTGGCTTATCTTCCAGGTAGATCTGATTTTAGTTTACCCATAATGGTTTGCACGTTATGTTAGGAAGATACACCTTTCCTTTAAGGGATAGCTTAGCTGATTAGGTAAATCAGTGTAGCTCATTTTACCATTATACTTATCTGCAAAAACTGAGAATCTGGCACAAATCTGGTCTTGTTCATTTTATTTCAAGAATATTTCTTTTTTAACTCTAAAAAGGGTTAATTCTACTTAGTCTAGATTCCAAGTTATGCAAAACAGCTGACATCCAGTGCTTCTAGTGCTGCCTGATCACTAGGAAGTACTACAGACAGGGGAAGGGGAAAAAAAAGCAAAACAAAATGACCCCCATGCCACCCTGCATCTTAAATCTACAAGATTCAATGTTTGAATGTGGCAGTTTCTATAGTAGCTTAACATTCAAAGAACGTTTACCCAGTCGAATCGTTTAAGTGGCTTAAGGAGGTTAATGAAAACACAAGAGAGCCTCAAGTTTGCTAAATAGAAGCTGGAGGGTGATTTAAAAAAAATAAAAACTACAAGAGATTAGATACTGCAAGGGGACAGTGCAAAGCTCCTTTACATGATCTATTTCACAGTAAAAGAAGAAAGTGAAGATCTACAGCCTGTTTTGACAGTTTGGACTTGTTTATTTATAAAGATTTCATGAAATAGAGGTGTGGGTTCTTTTCCATGTAATAAATTATATAAGATACAGAGCATAAAATGTTATACACAGACATAATCTAATAAAATAAAACCTCTGATTCTTCTTACTTAGGTGCATTGAGATATAACTGGAAACTAAGAAGGGTGTGACCACCATTCTATTTTACAAAGCTAGTTGGCAAAGTTCTTCTTCCTTTTTGCTTAATTTTGAGAGACAGAGACTTGGACCCAGCTTCTCTGAATAGCTATGCTGTTATTCTGAATTGCCCTTGTAAAAATGTGAATTTGTGCCTTGACAATACTTTTACAGTGAATTTATTAAAGCTATCTCCTTGTTCTCCAGCAAACCTGACTATAGGTATAAATTTCCAAACTATAATGAAGGAATAAGAATGTTTCAGTGGTTTCTGATAGAAACCAACTATGAAACAGCTGCTGGCTTTCAATAAACACACGTAGATGAGGTTAAGTATAACCTATTTGTAGACTTACTGCTATGAGCCAACACGAAAATCAGACAGTAGACCAAAACAACTCTAAATAGTGGTGGTGATTTTACTCCTCCTTTCAAAAGTTTTCTTGTTCTTGGAATTTTTTTTTCCCAGGCTGAAGAGGTCCTGTCATCATATTTACTTTGCAATCTAAAATATTTATATATAGATCAATGGACACCACAGTAATTTTTTTTTCCTTTAATCATATTTTCTCTTACTGTAATGTATAGTTATAAAATTACCATCACACATTAACCACAAAAATGAAATAAGAAGGTTATCCTGCTCCTCTGCTCTGCACTGGTGAGGCCATATCTGGAGTACTGTGTGCCGTTCTGGGCTCCCTGGTTCAAGGACAGGATGCTACTGGAGAGGGTACAAAAAAAGGTTATGAAGATGATTAGGGGACTAGAACATTTCTCTTACAAAGACAGGCTCAGGGACCTGGGACATTTTAGCTTAGGGAAGACTGAGGGGGGATCTTATCAATACTGGGTGAGTGTCAGGGGGATGGGGCCAGTCTTTTTTCAGTGGTGCTGTGACAGGACATGAGGCAATGGGCATAAACTTGAATATAGGATGTTCCACCTAAACATGAGGATGGATGTCTTTAGTCTGACAGACACAGGCTGCCCAGAGAGGCTGTGGAGTCTCCATCTCTGGAGAGATTCAAAACTCTTCTGGATGCTGTCCTCTGCAACCTGCTCTAGATGATCCTGCTCTGGCAGAGGGGTCGGACTAGATGATCTCCTGAGGTCCCTTCCAACCCTTATCATTCTGTGATTTTATGATGCTTAATTTCTCAGATGCAAAGAAAACACTTATCAATAAATAGTAAGAAAACAGAATTTGTGTAAAGGGGGTTTTGGTTGTGCACTTAGTTCAGTGCTAGCCAACATCAATTCATAAGATGATAGACATCAAGGTTAATATTAATTACTTTCTGTTGTACAAATAAAGACAAATTTTTTTCTGGTTTTGTGCACTATGATTTTGGAATCTCCTTACTTAGATATATTTCATCAAAGTTTTCAAGATTAAGCAGCAATTCAAGAAAATAAACTTTTTCTAAGTACACTGGACAAAGCACTGCTGATGTTACTGCTTTTGCTAAAAATTCATCAGATATACATTGTGTTCATTAAATTAAAACTATTACTGAGTCCTTTGGAGAACTGATATCACTATAGTTTACTCTTTTGGGTGCAGGTCTTTACAACTTTCTTACGTATTGTAACTAGACCAACTTAGATTCTGACTAATAGTCTTTCCTCAGGTGAGGTTCCCTCATTTTGGAAACCTCATTAATGCTGTAGGCAGAAACTAAGCAGGCTAAATACAGGTGTAACTATTTTAAAACTACTTAAGTGAACATTTGCCATTTCACCATCAGTTTGAATGCTGGAATGAAGGCTCAGATCTGCTTTTTTTATACTTACTGATTTTCCCAGCCTCCCAATTACTACCTATTTGGCATCCAGAATCACATCTCATATCTCACCATTTGTATGGATGTTGTATGTCATCACTCCACTCTAACAAACATCTGTGATCCCAACTTCTCTTAATTCTTAGCAACTGTGCAAACAAAAATGTAAAGGATAATCTTGGAGGGGAAAAATAATAATGAGGAGAAATAAACCCTTTCACCTGTGAAACCTCAGTCTGTGCTGCTAGAAAGAAATAGGTTTAGCTTGGCTCCTATTCATGACTTAACTTACATCCCAAAATTGTCATGCATAATTTAATCCAAATGGATTGCTTTAGTTTCAGGAGGGGAAACACACAGCTCAACTAGCGGAAAAGACTGAATCACCTGTAAGTTATTGAGAAGTCAGATTCCCCCCCTGGGTCAAGGTTAGGGTAATTAGCTGGTCAGCCCAAACTGAGATTTGCCTGAGGAGAAACAAATGTATTCAGTTTCCACATTTTCAGAATGATTCTTGTTCCATTCTTCCTGAATCCAACAACCTCTTCTTTATATATATAACTGAAAAATAATTTTCCCACTGCTAAAATAGTAATATTTCTTTCAAAGACAGCAGCAGGTATCAGCAGTCAACTCCATTCATGACCATCTCTAATTTCTTGCCAGTCTACTAGAGTTTTCACACTTTTTACCACTGACATTGCAAACTAAGTCAGCTGTAACTAGATTATGCATGCCTTTTATTTTTCAGTTCTCCATAATTTTCTCAGTAACACAGAAACCTGAGTTATTTGCTGCAGCACATTGCCCACGTTTTGTAATACAAGGACATTTATTTGTGATTCATGTCTCTTTCTCAGCAGTTTTTTCATAATATATTTTTAAATGTTATATATTTTGTGTATCTTTATGTATATGTAGAAATGTCCTATTTAGCAATTGCAGACATCAAATAACTTAATTGCCTCCAGTAAAAACACAACAGAACTTCAAGCTGACCTCACTATTTTACCTTAGTGTCTAGAATGATCATGCCAAAGGATTAAGTTCAGTCTAAGCAATCAGTTCTACTTGGTATACTAGACTGACAGAAAAGTCTAAATTAGTATTATTTCTGTTTGTGATTCTTTAGGCAGAATCTTATTTGCATATACCTCTGTGCATGTATATATACACAACTTCTAAAATGTGAGGAGACAGTAAAATATATGATTAAGGTTGTACCTTCTTTGAGTTGGAGCTTGGACCAGATGCATTCCAGAGCCTCTTGCTAACCTAAATTACTCCCTAATTTTATGATAGAAGCAGATTCTGCCTACCTTCTCTGTCTTGACAAAGCTTCCTTGAATCTTTGAATCAGGGGCAAATACTTCTGTAATAACTTACCAACATCCTCACCATTCATTCTTTTCTATTTGATACATTTTCATTAATAAAAATGCTAAAAAACTTCTCATATGTTTAATGTTTGTGTTCCAAATAATAGGTTAGAGATCATGCACTATGTATTGTACAAACACATACACACAGCCAGCCTACGCTCTTATAACAAAGTGATTCTAAGGGTCTGTTTGTGGAACTGGAACCATTTAGGCTTTGATTTACATGGCAGTTCTTCTGAGGGACTGCAACTGTGCCATTAAAGAATGAATAGATAATGTAAATAGATAATGTGTAAGTAATGTAAATAGATATTGTGCAGGTCTGACTATCAACAGAGATGGACAGTGGAGAACAAAAAGTATTGGGTAAAACAATAACATCATGTCAGTCAAAACTAGATTAGCACAGAACTTGGCTGATGCAGCTTTTTGCCTGCACTTGATATTACAAATCAAACTGAAATTTATCAAAGGAAGAAAATTTCTTAGGTCATATTGAATAGGACTTGTAGGAATTAGGAGTCTATTACAGGAATTAAAAGAGTTTAAGAAACCCACCATCCAGTGGATTTTGCTTTCCTCTTTGACTCCCAGCCCTTATGCAATTGCCAAGGGTCCAGGTGAGTACCCATAAAGCACTTGCAGGATTTATTTAAAAAACCCTTAAACTGTATTTGTGCATGTGGGTAAAAGAATCTATTTTGGGGAAAATGTTATTTAGACCTTCTGTAGAGAAAGGTTTCCATTTTCCTATTAATCAGACAATATCCTCGAGTCAAGTCTAACCTTTCCAGATCATGCCCTGTGGTTACCATTCAATTGCCTGTTTATTTGCACAGTTTGCTTCATTAAGATATGATACCATGAGCTACCTTAAACTTTTACAAAGCGAGGGCCTTGTATATCAGAAAGTTTATGTCATTTTCAGCCCAGTATAAATGTATCTTGTTTCTGTTTGCTTTCTTTTAGTAAACAATCTGTCCTTTTTCATTTCACATTTTTTCTGCCAAAAATCTATCACAGTTGCTTGAAGTAATGCCTAGGCAGAACTGCAGGGTGAATTTCTTTGTTTCCCCTTGGGGGAAAACATGTGAACACACAAATACATATATGCACACACTCCCAGCTACAGCCTGAGGCCTAGCATCAGCCAGCTTAGATTGCTTCAGGACATATTTTCTGTGCTCCATTCTTACACTATTTTTTTATTGGTGATTTGGAGCTGAAACAGTATTTTCCTGTCTCTATTTGTAATCTTTAAATCATTCACAAAAGACCTGAACAACCATCCAATATATTTGGCTTTATATACTTAAATACTGCCACTAAGTTTGGAGGAATCAACTCTCAGCTTAAAAGCAAACGAAGGAAAGCCAGTGTGCTTACATTGTGATTATCAAAGCAAATTCAATACACATTTAGATTCCATTCCAGCCCATTCAGAAACATTCTGGCTCATTGGCAAATTGGTATTAGGCTACATTTAGACCTCATCAACAAGCCATTCAATTTAAGGTTCAGTACTTAGTTTTAGAATTGGATGTACTAGGACAACATGGTCTTAGTGATATTTATACACCACACAAAGCACACCAGGCACTTCAGAGGTCAGGATAAATATGCAATGTTATTCCTAAGGAATTTGCCTATCTGGTATAAAGATAGCTTTCCTAAACCTTCTCCTTCTACAAAATAAAAAAGAAGAGTTTAAATTGTTTCTCTTAGCTTACCCCAATACTTTGAAACAGCAATATTTTGATGTATGGTTGTGATGGCCCCACCAAGACAGCACCTGGGTTATCTTCCAGGGTAAAGAGACTGTCTTGCCTCACAAGATTCAGAATGATGCCATGATCAGCCTACTCAGGCAGAGATTGTTCTCTAGGCTGTATTTCCCAAGATTCTGTTATGGCATAAAAACCACAGCAAAGTAGCTGGACCAAAAGGTGCCAGAAGCAAGGCATCATGGAGTGGTTATGTTCCAGTGCATTAATATAATTTTCATGGTACAGCTTCATGGGCAGAGAATGACAGTGATGAAGTACTTCTCTATAGCTACCAAAGGATAAAGTAGCATTCAACATATATATGTGTTTAAACATATGTATGTGCCCTGTATATGTCATATAGGTATGCTTTGATAAGCTGGTATCATTCCATGTTCAGACATGGAGTATTTCTTGTAGGTTGGCCCTGGCTGGTAGCCCAGCACTTACCCAACTGCTCACTCACTCCCTTCTCTCCAGTGAGAGGGGGAGAGGAAAATAAAAGCAACAGGAGCATGAAAACTCATGAATCAAAATAAAGAGAGGGAAATCACTCACCAAGTCATGGGCAAAACGGACTTGACATCTGGAATTTAACTGAATTTATTGCAATATAACGTAACTGTAATTCCTGATTTGGGCATTGGGAAACAAACAAACAAAACACAATAAAGTTACAGAAAAAAAAAATCTTTGTCCCCTTTGCCAGGCTCAACTTCAACTCCAGCCCCACTTCAAATACCTTTCTATTCCCTACTCCACTCCAGTTGCCTCTACTGCTGCCTTGCTGTCACCTCAGCCCTCACTCAGTTCCTTCAGTGCAGCAGCAAGTGGCGCAGGGACTGGGGTCAGGACACTATGTTTTCTTTCTGCTGCTCCTTCCTTTTCACTCTTTTCTGCTCCAGCATGGATCCTTTGTGTGCTGCAGTCTCTTTGGGAACACCTACTTCACCATGGAGCATGTTCTTCTCTGACCTTAGTGTTCCCTCTGCTTTTTCCAACTCTTTTTCCTCCTCCTCCTCTACCCTGTCCAGCATTTCTGCCCCTTTCTAAGGGTGTTTACCAAAAGGTGTCAACAGTTTGGGTGATAGTGGTGTCCTGTGGTGGGTCCTCTGGGGCAGGCTGGAGCTGGCTGTTTCCACTCCAAGGACAGTACCAGCAGCCCTCCCCAACTTTACAACTACACTCAACCTGGGCCTACATGGCAGATTTGTTCTCCCTGAAGGTCCCTATGGAATTTAACTCGGTGTGAGGTGTGTCAGTGCAGGGCTTCATGTAGAGGGGCCTAGCAGGCTTCTGAGGCAGCTGGGCAGCTCTTTCCCCAGTGTTGAGCATATGAGGCAAGCTTTTATTTTGCCTAAGTTTGGATGCTTAGTCCTTCCCAAACTGATGCAAGCCCTCTGCCTGAAGAGGCACTATTTTACTGCCATAACTTTACCGGTAAATGTTTGATAAAAGATGCACCTTTTGCTCATGCCAAGGGCTTTCCAGAGAATAAAGGGTGAGCTACAGGATGCTTTTAGGGCTAACTGTGGGACAACATGGTAAAAGCAGTCAATGGGAAGGTATGCATTTCTCTCTTGATTTCATTGGTGTCTTCTGGGATCAGAGTCTTCAGATGCAAACTAACAGAAGGGAATAGTAAAATCTGTCCAGATTTCACCTTCATTTCAATGGAATTTCACACATGAGGAAATAAGAGGATTCAGAGAATTATAGGCCAGGTAGCCTGGCTTCAATAGCACCTTGGCAGAGAAAACACTGAGGATTGTGGTGGACACTTATTTCTAGGTGAGCCAGAAATGTGTCCTTGGAGCAAAAAGTAGGCTGATGGTATCCTTGGCTGCATGAGGATGAGTCCTGTCAGCAGGTCTTGAAGTAATCCTTCCTCTCTCTTCAATGCTGCTAAGGCTACAACTGGAGTACTGGGTCCAATTCTGGGTTTCCCAGTACAAGAAAAATGCAGAGCTACTGGAGGGAGGCCAACGAAGGACTACTAAAACAATTAAGGAACTGGAACATCTCTCCTATGAGAAAAGGCTGAGAGAGCTGGGATCACTTAGCCTGGAGAAGAGAAGGCTCAATATATATATAAATTCTTGAAGGGAGGATGCAAAGAAATGGTAGCCAGGATCTTTTCAGTGGTGCCCAGTGACACAACCAGAGGCAAGGGGCACAAACTGAAGCATTGGAAGTTCCATCTGAACATGAGTAAACACTTCTGTACTGTGAGTGGAGGGTTATGGAGTTTCCTCTCCAACCCAGGTAGTTTGTGGAGTCTTCATCCTTGGAAATATTCAAAGGCTGTCTGGTCAGCCTGCCCTAGGTGATTCTGCTTGAGCAGGGGAATTGGACCAGATGACCTCCAGAGGTCCTTTCTAACATCAAGCATTCTGTGATTCTGTTCTGTATGGCATGTACTTGGCATGCAGCTTTACTCAATATTTTAATTAAGGAAATAGATGAAGGAATAGTAGGTAAACACAAAGAAATTGTGCAGGGCATCAAACTCAGAAGAAATGCAGGGGAATTAAAGGTTAGGATTAGACATCAACAAGATGAATATCAATGGACAAAATGCTGCATTTATAAAAAAGAGAAGAAAAAAAAAAGACAAAAAAAAAGAGTTAAAACCCAAGTGCACAGTTTAAACCTGTCAAATAACTGGCTAAGGAGCAGCCCTGCAGGAAAGGGACTGGACTATAGTATACGTGGAACAAATGCTATTGCAAATTAGTATTTTGGATCTCACTAAAACACAGAATCCATTTGTGCTCTTATATTTAACACTAGTGCAGCTTAACCCTAGTACCAGCTTACCTGCTGTAAGCTACTCTTTGTAACTGGGAAAGCATAAAGTTGAAGGGAAGCTGAAAGAAATGTACTGGTTTGTAATAGATGAGAAGGCTAAAAAAGGGTGTAACAGTAGTCTTTTGATATCTATGCCCTATGTAAGAAATGAAGAATCAGAATCAAGAGAAATTTAGATTAACAATGTATATAGTTGGAATATATGTATATAGTACCAGAAATTAGAACAGACATCCCATGGCATTTGGAGAATCTTGTATATAAACAGTTTGGTTTGGAGGTAGGTTTTGGTATGCTGTTTTTAATCATATCTAAGAGAATTCTTTTTAGTGGTAAATTCAAGGACTAGATGTAGCAGGTCCTCACTCATAGTATGTTCTAAATAATCTTTTCAGGTTTGCTTTTAGCCCTACAGTTCAGTTTAAAGAGAAACTTAGTTGATTTCCTCTGAGTTTACACCTTCAAAAATATAACATTATTTATTGTTAAAGAAAAGTAAAAGGCATGTTTGAGAGAAAACATTTTCACTTAGGAGTCAGTCCTCTTTTCATTCAAAGATGGATCATTTCCCAAGGATATGGTTTTTGGTTTGTTGGCTGGTTTTTTTACTGTCTGGAGACAGAGAAAATTACATTTATATTGCAATTATTTGAAAATTCACTGATTACTTAGAATTTTCATTTCCTTCTCTCTAATTATGTTCACTAATAGAGCGGTAATTGTATAGCCTTAATTCTGAAAAGTGTATGAATATATGTTTAAATTCATCCATATTCACTCAAGAACAAAATCCTGTTTTAAAAGGTGACTGCAATAGACATGCATTTGTACATTTACAACATATATTTGTACACTTAATCAGCTGCTTGAGAACTTTGCTGATGAGTGGTTTGTAAGATAAAAGTACATGCATGTAGAAGGTTTCTTCAACAGTTTCCTTCCTTTATATTCTTAATCAAAATATGCCCTAGGATTTTTTTTTTTTAAATCTATTTTTTAAAAAGTGAAATTTAAAAAAAAATATGATTTTAAGGGTGATGATTGCAATTGGTCAAAGTCTGTGGTGTTTTCCTGTGACACTGGTGGATACAGAGGCATTGCTGGAGATGTCAATACAAAGGTTAGCAAAACCTGCCAAGGAGCCAGATGCTGCTGTCAAAAAAAGATAAAAATGATCTTCAGTTTCATATCTGTTTACTGTGGTAAACATCAGCAGTAAACCATCACTGATTCTCTCAGATTAATTAATCTAATTGGAAGAGTCTCATAAAATACGTTTGTTCAAAGTAAACATCTGGTTTTGGTTTCTTGCTCTGACCTCCCTTTAATTTCTCACAAATATCTTTCATTTCATTTTGTTGTGAGTATTTGCCTAAGTTTACTGAGACAATAAAGATGTCAAAGGTTTGTATTTGTTGAGTGAAAGCCATTTCCAGAAGACAGTCCCCTAATTATCTGCACTGTATACCCTGTTTGTTTTATAAAAATGCATTCAGTGACAGTAGGTTTCCTCAATGTAAGAATCCTTTTCTGCTCTTGAGCCAGCTTAATAATATTTGTGAATTGTTTATTTGATTCCTGCTTTTTCCTCACTAATTGATGAATACATTTGTTCACAAATGAAATGTGTTCATTATTTGCCTACACTGCAGATGGTTGAATAAGCAAAGAAATGATCTGCAATCTTTTTTCCTGTTTAACTGTTAATCATAGCTGACTCTCTTATCTCACCTTATTTGACCTACCATTTTGCCCATCACCCAGTCCACACTTATTTATTTCTCTTGAATATGAACCACATAACCATTAAAAAAACCCAAATCATCAAACCAGTTTCCCAGATCACAGCAAGCTGTCATATTACATCTCTCAAGGATATCTTCAGCATGTCTACATGGTCTTTTAAGAGCTACAGAACTCCTCCAAAACTGACCCAGTACCATTCCTGCCTCAGGTGCACCAGGAACACCACCTCAAGTTTTGTGTTAGCTGTGTTATGGCTGTGTAGCCTTCTTCCATACAGACTTTGGTCTAAGAAATCGGATGTGTGAGTGAGCTTTCTTCCTCACTTCAGCATTACACTTCATTTCTCTTAGATTGTGTGCTCCACTGGTGTAAAATGGGAAGAATGTTGATGTTATTCCTGCAATTAATTATTTATATTTATAATTTTAGATCATATACTGACTTTTTTGTAAACTGCAAAATATTTGGGTTAGAGACCTGCCATTGTTACTATGTGTTTGGATTAGACAAGCACAATGCATGGGACTTCATTTGGATTTCTAGGTGCTACAATAGATATTAATAACAAAAGTATAATTCTGCATGAAATTTCTTGGGAGAAGGAGAAGTTACAGGTCTGGAGCACCTTCTAATCATCATGACAGGTGCATTATATTTTGAGTACTGTTTGATTTCACCAGAATGGTTGAAACTCTCCTACTGAATAAACTATGTACAAGCAAAGCAGTATGAAGTGATAACTGAACCTCATTCAGAAACTCTTGTAAGTTTATGTTTTATTTCACTTCTGAAATTCAGTCTTATTGTATTCAAGAGCATGCCCTGATCTAACTGTCTTTCAAGAAAGGAAGATATATTTTAATGAAACTTCAACTGTTTTACTTTGAAGCAATAATAAAGCACAATTAAACCAATGTCCTATGGAAGCTGCAAGACTATCACAAACTTATTCTTGCTGTCTAGGTTCTGTAGACTAAGCTGTAACCAGACAGCAAACTGCCTTTACAGTAGAAATCTCAGTTTTGAGCTGCCCCATAAGAGCCATGCAAGACACATGCTCCATTGCATACTCATACTGATCTTCCTGGCCTGTAAGTTCCCCATCTGAAAACCAGTGGTACTTTATAATGTATTCATTTGTTCCATAGATTTTTATATTTCAATAAATCTATGCAAATAAAAAGTATATTCTTACATTTTCAACAGGTACACAGTTGTCCTTAGAAGGAAATATGTCAGATTGTAAGATAAACTCTGTAGCTTAGTGTTTATATTTGATATTTTGCATTCTTGAGTATCTTTGCTTTCAGTTTTCAGTAGAGCATTGAGAATTGTAGAAGGCTGTCTCTCTGACTTCAAAACTTCCTCTTTTTTTGTTCAAATGATTTAAACTACCAAACTAAATTTTTGGGGGAGTACTCTACAAATATCATGGCAACAAAAATTACAGCTCAGAGCAATGGCAACTCTGTGCCACCCTCACTTTTCTCTAGTAAGGAGGGAGTTCCTGATGTCCAAGCATAGGGGAAAAAATAGTAATAATGGTCTATTTCTCCTAAAAAGGGATATCTATTCAACTCTCAGTGGAGTACATTGTCTTGTACAAATGTCCTGTGTGATCCTATGTCCATATCTTGAATAATTTCAGGATGGGAATATTTGAGTATTCTACTAATCACAGCAGCCTGAAAAAGAGGAAGGATAACCTTTCCTTTTATAAAAATTTTTGTCTCAAATTTACTAGTGACAGGGTCGTGATGGTCTCTTACTTTTCTCACTGATTAATTTAAAGTCTACTTTTTCTCCCATTTTTTTCTGCTTGGCAATGTCATTGTCTTTCATTGGTAGAACCCAGACTTTGAAGAACTTAGGAGTCAGTGCAGTTGCTCAGTTAGAAATGGCATAGGCATGATGGATTTGCTTGGCTTCCTTAAAAATGTAAGCAAAGCCAGGTTATACTTTCCTTGGGGAGGATTCAGGAATTGTCATTAGTCATCTCTAAGTGCCCAGAGTGAATAAAGATCAAGTAACCAATTTTACTAATTAAGGGAATCTTGGAATTTCATCAGAGGACCTGGAAAGAGGAATAGAGAAGAATCAGTCTTTATAAACTGATATCTTCATTTGACATCCTGTCACATATTGCAGGTCTGTGAGGTGGTAGGAGAGAAAAGACTGATGAGAATATCTTTTGGAGCAGCCTGAAGACAATTCTAGCTCTGTAATGTATTAAAAAGTGTAAGTCTCTTCACTTGACCCTTCAAAAGTCTGGAAAATTAAGTTAATATACTGAACTGCCCTGCTTAAATTGTTCCTGTTATTTCAATTACCTGTATATATTCAATTACTTACTGAATTTTATTTTGGTCAATCAGCTTTGACTAGGAACTCTCTGTCACCACTGTACTGGCTCTAAGCTGGTGGGATGCATAAGCTTGTCTTTATGAAGGCTCCTCAGTTCCAAAGGAATTCAGTGTAACTGTAGTAGAGTTTCAGAGAAACTGCAAGGAAAAATGTCAGACTCGGATCCTGAAATAATTTGAATCGGGCAACAAGCTGCCCGGGGAAATGAAAACCGGCTCCAGTAGCTCAGCCAGTAGAGGGAACTCTTGCACAGGACAAAGGCAGACCAGGAATGCATCGTAGTAAATTAAGGATGTAAATATGCACAAACGTGTGCAGTGCAAAAATCTAACTATAGTCCTTGGCTTCTTTGTACAGGGAACATTAACCTTTTGTATTTTTATCCAATTGCAATTTAATACAGTGAACTTGTGACTATGTTAGATACCAGACTGCAAATGACTTCAGTTCAAAAGCCATCTCATAAAATTTAGTGAATGTTTAAGGGGAAGAAGAGGGAACATCTGTGACTACTCTTTTCATAAAAGCCTGCAATTTGTCTTTGAGAGTGACAAAACATTTTCTCATTTCCTGGAACATTTGTTCTAGGGACTTTATTTTCAGATTACAATTGTTTCACTCTGTAACTTTCGATGCTGTGACCATGTCACTTCATTCAAGTGTTTTGAACCAAATATTGCTGACTAAAGTGAGAAGCAGGTATCTTTATGTTGGCCTCAAGGGCTAAATTTACAACAATGCTTAGCATCTTCCTCACAGGAAGAGGCATCTAGATTTCTGTAACAGTGTTGGGCATTAAATACTTTAAAAAATGTTATCAGCAAACACTGAAGATTTGTCCCTGTATCCCTGTTATTGTGCCTTATCTAGACCCACTGTTTGATCACAGCAATCAAACATTTATTACTCTAATAGCTCATTTTCTGAGAAATTGGTAATCAACTGAGTGATGACTATTCTTTTTCTAATCAACCCAGATATTGCTTCAGGATTCACTTATTAAGAGTTTGCAAGAACACTTAGTTTTCACAGAATAAAAGACCCTTTTCTGTTTGTATCTCACACTGGTGTCAGCCTTGAAGAGAAGTATATAATTCTACATTTATCAAAGTATCATCCATTCATGGATGAGCCCTTATAATTAGGCACATTGCCATCTATAATCCCACATCTCACTCCTGTCTGGCAAATCAAATACAGTGTTTACTTTTCCTTTTGCTATGTACTTAGTAAAATTACTTTCCATTATGAGCTTTCCAGCATCATTGACTTTCTACAAAAGACACTCCTCATTCTTTTGGTGGATTTAGCCACATATTTTTGTTGCTTTTTAGTCTTATCTTTCTTATTTCCTTTTCCTCTAGTTTTGACAGTCTCAACACATTTTGTGGATGGGAGTCATGGCCTGTTTTCTGATGGTTAGGAATGTGTGTCAACCTTTTTTTGAGTCCTTTGTGGTGTCCTTCTTCCATTTGTGGCAGCAAAACAAGAGAAGAATGCAGTAGACTTGATTCCATTTTTTTTCCTCATTGCTGTAAATTCAGAGGAGCTTCTCTGAAAACGCATATTCACCCAGTGTGCAGCGAACAGATATTTTGTCTTAGCACTTTCTCATTTTCTAAAGAAAAGCAGTATGTTCCCATACCAACCGGCTGTGATGGACGTTTTGACATGTAAATAAGTGACTTTTTTAAAATCCCTCTCATGTCACTCAATCACTAAGGCTGATAATTATCTTTTTCAGTGTTTCCATGGAGTTCAGAAAGCTCTTTTCAGCAAAAGAATTTGAAAACACAGCATTTAGGTCTCTCCTTACTTACAATGCTTTTTGTGGTTTAAGCTGTTCTATATGGAACACTCCCTGCTTCATCTTCTCTCATTTGGACCATTTTGTTACATATTTCCAGGACTTCAAGTCCACTTCAGGCTTTTTGGTCTCATAAGGGCAAAGGCAACATAAATGACTTTGCATCTGCTACCTGTAATCCCAACAGAAACACCCCAACAGAAGCAGAACTGTGTCTCCATTTGCTCCATCTCTGCCCTGGTCAGGCCCCACCTGGAGTGTTGTGTCCAGTTCTGGGCTCCCTGGGATAAAACAGACAGGGATCTCCTGGAGAGAGTCCAGAGGAGGCTACGGAGATGATGAAGGGCCTGGAGCATCTCCCCTGTGAGGAAAGGCTGAGTGAGCTGGGGCTGTTCAGCCTGGAGAAAAGAAGACTGAGGGGGGACCTAATTAATGTTTATCAATATCTGAAGGATGGGATGCAGGGGAAATGGCCAGCCCCTTTTCAGTGTCTGTGGGGACAGGACAAGGGGCAATGGCTGCAAGTTGGAGCACAGGAAGTTCCACACCAACATGGGGAAGAACTTTTCCCCAGTGAGGGTGAGGGAGCCCTGGGACAGGCTGCCCAGGGGGTGTGGAGTCTCCATCTCTGGAGAGATTCAAGACCCATCTGGATGCCGCCCTGTGCAATATGAGCTGGGGAGCTGCTTTGGCAGGGGGTTGGACCCCATGAGCTCTCAAGGTCCCTTCCAACCCCTATGATTCTATGATTCTATGATTCAGTGCTGCACCCACACTAATCATCTCTTCCAAGCAAGTACTGAGGGCTAGCCTCCTAGATGTTGCTGTGTAATTTCCAAACTTGAGCTATGCATCATTTAGGGGTACTGTATAGGCATGTCAGATCTGGTATCTGCTAGTCTAGACATCCATGTTGACACGTACATCATTGTAATGTCAGTGAGAGTACGTTTAACCCAAAACTTCAGTAAATTGAAGCAGAGAACACCATACTTCAATCTGAATTGAAGCAAAAAGGGTAAAAGATGTCTAAATGCAATGTTTTCACATCACTCATGAAGATACACTCTTTTCACCTATAAAGAAACAAAAAAATATCACTGAAGGCAGTGTGGCACGTGGGAAAGTGCTAGGAAATAATGGAAATCACACCCCATTCCCCCAGCAGGCCCCCTCTAGCCCCAGCACATCAAAGTCTTTCTATTTCAGGACCAAAGCTTCTTTATATTAAATACCAAGAAAGTATGTTTAGATAACATTAAGGGACTGACTTAAACCATAAAAGTCAGGAAATTCAGAATTAAGGCTGGCACTCTGATCTTAAATCACACAGTGGAGAAAGGCAGGCGTGGGGATGGGAAAGTGAACCTAGGCACAGCAGCGTAAGTTGAGGACAGAAAGTGAGACGTATCTTGGCATCTTCCTACTTGTGCCACTGGAAACATAAAGAGCGTGTGGTTGTAAAGGTTTATTAATATCCATTATGCCATTGCTTGTCTTATTTTTTGCTGGCATACTCACCATATAAATATGTATTTTGGCAGTTGCAGAAGGTTTTTGTAAATGCTCATCAGAGATCAGCTATGCTTTCTATAGCTATCCTATTCAGCCAGGGCAGAGAAGGTGATGTGAATAGTGATCTTTGTTTTCTTTTTCTTCTGAAATTCAAGCCGCTCCTAGACACATTGGTATAAAATTATAGCTACCCCATTCTGAAAGCTAGCTTTGCACCTCTTTTTTTAATTGAAATTCCAGTTATGTCCTTGCATACATAGAAGGAAGACTAAAAGGTTGCCTCATATTAAACAGTAACCAATATCCCACCGATTCTTATAATTCTTTTTTTTGTGCAGAGGCCCTTCCACCTAATCAAAACTTTTTCTGTCTAAAAAGTTGATTATATAGTCCAATATACAAGTCAGATATTCTTTATAGGAATTAGTTCCTATAAGGTTCAAAGTACTAAAAATATATGAAAGACAGCATTATTTTTCCCTGGATATCAGCCATAAGCAGGCTTACATGTTGCTGTACTATTGCACAAGGAGTACAAACAGCATCTTCAAATCTCCTGAAAATTAGGAAAGCCTTTATGAATTTGAAAGTTACATAAAAAGTAACTACATTTATAGTAATGCTTTTAAAAAAAAAATAAAATTTTATCCACACCCTTCCACTAGAGGGCATTCAAGTATTTGATGAAATTAATTAAACTTCATGGCATATGTAACATGCACATATCATGTCTTCTTTACAAGGAGATATACTTCATTGTAAAGAAATCATACATGCATTGATATGATGTAAACAACTGTCATGCAAACTTATCTGAGGAGAGAGTATTGTAAGCTTTTTAGGATGCCAAAAGCAGATGTGAACTCTAAGGACAATCCACTTTATCTGTCTGGCTGCTAACCTGCAGTTTTTGCTTTGGTTTGGTTTGGTTGGTTTGTTCAGTTTCTTGTTGGTTTTGTTTTTTTGGTTGGTTTTTGTTAGTTTTTAATTTTATTGTATTGCTATGCTTTTAAACAGACTCTTTCTGATACTGTTCTGCATTGTGCCAGGCAGGAAAAGCATATGTGATTTTCTTGGATCTATGAAGGGGTTCCAGAGCTGAGCTACAGTAGAATCAGCTCTTGTTTTCTATTTCCTTTGGCCATAATGCCATGTAGATAGAAGCAGATGTACACTAGCACATAGACATGTACAAACCCAAACATACTAGTGTGATACCACCTTCTCTAAATGATATCAGATTTATTGCTTCTTGCTAATGTAGTAAAATCAGACAGTGCAGCGAAAGGTAAAAATACAAATCATTGACATTTTTAGCATAAACTGGATGGTCTATCTATACAGGATTATTCTGATTAAAAGTCCAATTTATTCTTATGTCAAAAAGTTGAATAAACTAAAATGGTCATAAAGTTATCATGATTATATTTCACTTAAATGTCTATATATATTTCATTTGGTTTTTTGTACCTTTCCAGATACTGCTTTTATCATTTTGGAATCTGTAGATTAGAGGTCTCCAGAGTAACTTTTTTTGCCTTTGTTTAAATACTTCAGAGACATCCACCCTACATAGGAAAAACCTGGATGCTTAGTTCCAGTCTCAGGCAATTTATACTGTGCAAATGTGAAGTTTTCAAGATAAAGATCATTTAGAAATGCTGACAAACCTTTATCTGGCTCTGAAAACAGGGATTCTCTGATCAGAATTAGGTTAACTGCTTTTTATCCTCCCTTATTATGACTGGCTTCGTCAGCTAAGATGATAAAGTGAAGCTACCAATATACATGCAATTGATCTTTGCTGCTTTAATGTAATTAGTTCTTAATTCTCTCACTGGGTCCTCTGGATCTGCTGAAATTTTGAAAGCAATTCAAAGAGATGCTTTAATTATGACAATATGGAGCTTAATACATGTTCTATAGAATCTCAGCAGTGAACACCTACAAGTTCCCCCCTCTGTCTCTTCTCTCAGTGTCTGTATTCAATTTCCATCTTTCTAACATCCAAGCATGCAGTCTCAGCAGACCCACAAAGCAGGTTAATCATTGTTCTATTATAGCATGAACACATCCTGGACTTACCATTTGGGTGATTTATATGAAGCATACACTTTTCTATCTCCTCCTCCCTCCCCTCCCCTCCTTTTCTACTGTCTTGCTATCTAAAGTTGACAATGTACTTGCAATAAATACTGTATCTTATTTTTTTTATTACTTTACTATGGAATTGATCCCATATACTTTAGCAACATCCTTCTTTAGATGAACTTTTAATAGAAAGAAAGGATCAAGAGACTTAGTGAGCACATTACTAAGCAAATCTGATTAGACAGATAAATTCTGTTCAATACTTGGTAGCATCCTACAGAGTGCAGTTCCATATCATAATAGCCAACATATAGAGAGCCTCCTATTCTTTAGCTGGTCTTTGCTGTCTGCTTATTGAACCTGCAAATTAAAGACATATCCATTGAGCCAACCTAGCTGTGTTTTCCCTGTAGTTGAGTATTGAATACTTGCAGATGCACCTCTTGTGTTCAGCTGCTGTCTATTTATAAACATTTCTGGTATTCAGAGTGATCCAGGACCAAGATACACTATTACAAGCAGGTTCTGAAAGAGAAGATAGACGAGGATGAGGTCAGCCACACAAAACTGCAACAGAGGATAAAAAGATAAAATAGAAAGGTTTGGAGAAAATGTATCTTAAATATTTAATCAGATCAAAAGAGGAATAGAATAATACATTAATCTTTCACTCTTCATGAGCCTCTTCCTCCTGTGAATACCAGAACAGGGCAGCTAAAATAAATCACGTGACAAATCAGTCTACTTACAAATCTAGACTTGAAAGTCTAGGGGTCCCCAAGCTGTGGTCAGCATGTGTAGAAGAGCTCTCCTGAAGTGACACACTCCGTAGCATAGCTCTTCCAGCTGTTCCGCTGGTGAAATGTCATGCAGCTTCCCAAGTCCATGCTTCAAAGAAGCTTATAACACTGGCACAACTTTTCACCAGAACAGTTTCATTTTGACAAACAGAAGAACAACAAACAAGAACCCCAAAACAACAACAAAAAGCCTCCCACACCACAACCAACAATTAATTAATTACATTTTTTTCCTACAGCTTCCTGTCCAAATCTAGTCATAAACAGAGGTGCAGAACCTGTCTCCTATTCACTACAGAGCTTTGAGATTTATCTTTGCTTTACTTCTGTGGCGTCATTTTAGGATATAAATACTTCTATGAATTTAACAAGGACCTAAAAATTGAGACCTATCTTGTCCTTCATCATGTATCTAGCAGGGACCAAGATCACATCCTTCAGCAGCACATCACAGAGGAGAGCTATTAGTTATGATTATGTCCAGCGATACCAATACTCCTCAATGTTTATTAAGGTTAAGTCTGGTAATTGAATATCATTAATTCTGTACAATCATCCAATCTAATAACATTCATGACTTCTGTAGTTTCCTGTGAAGAGGTAACAAAGCGTGCTCTCATTTTGAATGAGAATTGTTTCTTTTATGGGCTTTGAACGTCACTCCTTTTAATTTTAGTGTGCCCTGTTGTTCTTGTATTACAAACTAGGGAATTCAGTAGCACTTGAAAAGCTCACTAAATGTATGTGCATTTCTTTTGCTATGTTTTTCATTACTTAAATTTCCAATATCCATTTTTCTGGAAATAGAGATATATATGAATTAAACCTTTGACAAGATCAATTGTAAAAGAAGGAGATGTTACACATTTGTCATTCCTTGTTCCTAAGTACTGGTAATGACCAAGGGATTTACTTGAAATTACAGTAAAAGATACTACAGAAGGTTTTATGTTGTAGTGGTTTTTGGGTTTGTTATTTTAAGAAGTCATCTCTTCCATGTTGAAAGTAGTGATAATGATTATTCTCTAATAGTCTGTGTTAATACATATTTCTTCATGTGACAAGGAAACATCACTTTTTATTCAAATGGCTAAATGTAATGCCCTAGGAAACGAAATATCTATGATACTACAGAGCTAGAAAAACCACGATTCAGAGAATCAAATTTAATTCACCTGGACCAGTTCAAGTTTTATGCATTTAGCTATGATGCTTAACAGGTCCCATAAAAATCACATGCTCATATAGGAATTTTTAATATCACAGAATCACAGAATCACAAGGTTGGAAAAGACCTTTGAAGATCATCAAGTCCAACCAATCCCATCCTAAGCTACACCATATCCCTAAGTAGCTCATCTACCCTTTTTTGAACACACCCAGGGAAGGTGACTCAGCCCCTCCCTGGGCAGCCTGTGCCAGGCCCTGACAACTCTTTCAGTAACAAATTTGTTTCTAATGTCCAATCTGACCCTGCCCTGGCACAGCTTCTTGCCATTTCCCCTTGTCCCATCTCCTGTCCCCTGGCTGAAGAGACCATCACCCACCTCTCCACAACCTCCCTTCAGGTAGTTGGTGGTGAGAAGGTCTCCCCTCAGCCTCCTCTTCTCCAGGCTGAACACCCCCAGCTCCCTCAGCTGCTCCTCAGAGGATTTGCCCTCCTGCCCCTTCCCCAGCCTGGTTGCCCTTCTCTGGACTCGCTCCAGGACCTCCATGTCCTTCTTGTGGTGAGGAGCCCAGAACTGGACCCAGCACTCAAGGTGTGGCCTCACCAATGCCATCCAAGTTCAGAACCAGTTTGAAGAGGTCCAGTTTAGCACTCTGGTATTTACAGTGACAAATACTGAGTTCACATGCTGAACACTAAAATAAATAAAGTGAGTAAATCTACAAACAAATAGATATATTTTGAAGTATGGAAGGTGTTATTGAGATGCAAAGAGGAAAAGCAAGTAAAATAATATTATAAGGAAAAAGGTTATAATTGGGAGCATAAAACCCAGAGTCAATATTATATCAAATATTTTAAGGAGTGGTTTCCATTTATTTCAGAGCATTTCCAATTAAAGTTTTACCAGGAAAAAAAAAAATCCTTGGCTTTAATTAGTCCTTCTAAAAGAAAGATAATCTTCAGTAATTAAAGGGTTAGAATTAATCCTTTTTAAAGACAGAACATCAACCTTGCTGACATTAAATTACTCCTTTGAATACCTTTCAGAAGGAAAGAAATTGTTTAACGGGAACATATTCAGTTGAAAATCATCAAATGGAGGAATTTCCAAATTTAATTTTATTTGGAATGATTTGAGACACATTATATCAGATTATCTGTAATGTTACCTACCATAACATGCAGTGTAATGAGGCAGTATTTATATTCATGGCTATTGTAAAAATGCTGTGCTGTTGTTTTGGCACTTAGAAATGTAAATTTCTGTAATGTCAGTAGAATACAGGAAATACTGGATGTGTTTTAAACCAAGATCACAGGAGGTTCCTTAAGTTCTTCAGTAAGCCTTTTCTTCAGTTTTCAGGTGCCACCATCTCCATACTGTGAACTTGGCTTGGTGTGAAATACTCACAATTAAACAGAACTCCTGCAGGAAACTGTGAATTTGCCAGTTACACACTTAGAAATTATTTCATTTTACATAGTTTCACCATTGCAATGCAGTCTTCCAGTTCCCTTTCAGAAGTTACCATGTACATCAACTCATGTCATCTGCTAAGT
The DNA here is from genome assembly GCA_020800305.1 of Porphyrio hochstetteri. NCBI lineage: Eukaryota > Metazoa > Chordata > Aves > Gruiformes > Rallidae > Porphyrio > Porphyrio hochstetteri. The sequence goes on from CM036908.1 coordinate 4,503,126, forward strand.
TTAGATAAAAGAAATACAAATTTGGAAATACAACTGTTATAAAGATGTGTATTCTCCAGTGTAAAATTAAGAATTTGATTAATATCACCTGAGCAGTAAAATCATAGAATCATAAAATGACATGGGTTGGAAGGGACCCCAAGGATCACAAAGCTCCAACCCCCCTGCCACAGGCAGGGCCACCAACCTCAGGCCTGGAGCTACACAAGGTTGCCCAGGGCCCCATCCAACCTGGCCTTGAACACCCCCAGGGACGGGGCATCCACCCCCTCTCTGGGCAGCCTGTTCCAGCCCCTCACCACTCTTTCTGTAAAAAACTTCCCCCTAATATCTAATCTAAACCTTCCTTCCTTTAGCTTTAATCCATTCCCCCTTGTCCTGCCATTGTCTCCCCTTTTAAAAAGCTGATTCCCCTCCTGTTTCTCTGCTCCCTAATGCCAGAACATGTCTTGAAATTAATTAGGAGGATGATGAACAGCCTCATTGCCGGGCACATGTTTTGTATTGTCCTTCCAGATTTCTATAAATCAGTAACACAGATCACAGAGAACCAGCAAATACATCCAGCAGCAAACTTTAAAAAAAAACCCCAACCCTACAAGTCATGTGTGTCAAAAGCCTACAAGGAAGAGCAGCATTAGCATTGGGAAGGCAGATACTGCTGAGGATGACAAAGAATACCCCCTAGTGAGGAAATGGAAGTTTCTTCTAGAAAAATTCTAAAGTGACTGAAACACTAGATATGATAATAATATAATAATATTTATGGCATACTGGAAGTGGCAGATATTTGAAAGTTGGGATGGAGGGTGACAGAGCACTGGAATAGGCTGCCCAGGGAGGTGGTGGAGTCTCCATCTCTGGAGATATTCAAGACTCATCTGGACGCCGCCCTGTGCAATATGAGCTGGGGAGCTGCTTTGGCAGGGGGGTTGGACCCGATGATCTCTTGAGGTCCCTTCCAACCCCTACAATTCTGTGATTCTGTGATTCTGTGATATTCTTCCTCTATTTTGAAGTGGAATAGTAATTCAGGGTAAATTCCTCCTGGGTTTTATTCTGTTGTGTTGGGCTTTTCGTTTCTTTTGGGTTTTTTTCTCTTCTTTCTTGGCTCCAAATTCTAGTTACAACATGTCTAAGCTGATGGCATTGGTATATGATAATGAGCAAAATTCTTTTGAAGCCATGTAAAATTTTAACTAGACATTGAGTCGGGCTCAATGTTATGTTTCCTATTACATTTATTAGATTTGGATGAGTTGTTGGTAATGAATCAATCAGCAAGTAAACTTAGAGCATCCCTCTATTTGCATCTTACTTCAGAAGACATCCCATTGATATGAGTTGAATTTCTTGTGGGATTAATGTGATCCACTCTGAGCATCCATCAATTAGGAAGATAAAATCCTGATTCCCAGATCCCTCCTTATATATGTTATATACTTGTTACATTATCTTTCCTGCTTCATTCAGCCACAGTTCAAGCATATTACCTAGGCTCATGGGCAAACTCTAAACTCTAAATAGTCCCATTATAATGTGCTTAAGCATCTTGGGTGAACTAGACTTCTTTACTTTCCCTTCTGAAAATTAGAAAGACAAACTATGCTTAAAAGCTTTTGAATTCAAGCCTCAAATAGCAGGTCTCTGCATTTAAAACATGCCTTATCCATCTTACTTTTTGATTTCTGCATCCTTTCCTGGTAGACATTAATCTTCTGCTCTTTAATATAAAATACTGCAGGAAGGAAGGGGCACCAATTAAGCCTCTGTTATCTCAGTAAAGGCAGGCAGTTTCTTCACTAATGGAATTAAGGATTGTGGAGGGCAGCCATCTCAGTATAATCCAAATTTGTTTCTGTAATTAATAAAACATGTCTCTCATGCTGACCAGTTAAAATCATAATGTTAACTAATATTTGACCTTAAGGAAATATCATTGTTTCTAATATAATGGGCAAAAGTATTTTCAGCAAAGTATTTTCAGTAATATCACCAACTGGTTTTGGGGGGTTTTTTGGTTTTTGGGTTTTTGGGTTTTTTTTTTTTTATGTGTGAAAGAATATTTTATTTAAAAGAAATAAGATTACACTAGATGGTAGTATAAACCCTCATAAATGGATAACTTTCCCAGGGAGGAAGAGACACAGAATGTAGTATCTAAAGGGCATGACTGAATAAATAATGTAGGATAATAAATGTGAATCTATGCTTTGATACAAACTTTGTGCTTGGATGCTGGCACATATGGGGAAGTTGATGGTATGATTTTTCTTTCATATATTGCAGCAGTATCAGAACGAAGATTTTAAAAATCTTCCCCTTTTATACTTTACATTTTGTTGTAAGACTGAATCTCACCTAAGCACGTTCACTAGCACCCCAGCCTACATATTTTTAGTTGCCCATATGGAATTGTCACATCTAGTTGAAAAAAAGTCAATAGTATTAATATTTGCAGTTATTACTATTATGTTAACCACTTCATAGGAAAGACAACTCTGTACTAGTGTCTTATTGTCACAGAAGGTGCAGAAAATGATCTGCTTATGAGTTTATACGGTGAGATTTTTAACTGTGAGATAGCATCACCAGCAATGTTTAAGGAATAAAATGGTGTCCTATCCAGTCAGCTATCCTGTTTTCTTACCATTTTACCAATTTTTTTAATCTATTGCCTGAGATGTAAAACATTTGTCATCAAATCTATAGAGAAGCATGACTTGATTTTTGTCAGAAACTGTCATTTACGAATAATTCTTTCCACTTCTCAATTCAGTTGATTCCAAGTCAATAAGATTCTTAATTTTATCCCCAGTATTATTCATTAACTTGATGATTTAGGCTTAACACGTATTAACAACAATCATAACTTATTTTTAGGAAAACATAATGATGTAGTTTATGTACATTTATTTAAATAGTCTCCAGACTGAACTTTAGGTGATGGATTTTTACACAGATTATTTTAGAAATACCAATTCAATTTATATTTAATTAAATAAGGAACAGATATTTAAAAATAGGTAGATGACTTTAAATGAAAACTGCAGATTAGCACTGGATGTTGATACTCTAAATTCTCTTCATGAATATTCAATTAAATGACACAAACTCTGCAAGTTCACAGTATCCTTGCTTTCCAACGGTCTCTAAAAATAAAAGACCTAACTGGCTAAAGTAATAGCTAGAGGTTTATACTGGAATAATGCTAAAGATGCTACAGAATTACACCTATATTATATTGGTGATTTAGGCCTGAAGAATTATCACAGAATCACAGAATCACAAGGTTGGAAAAGACCTTTGAAGATCATCAAGTCCAACCATTCACATCCTAAACTAAACCATATTCCTAAGTACCTCATCTACCCTTTTTTTGAACACATCCAGGGAAGGTGACTCAGCCCCTCCCTGGGCAGCCTGTGCCAGGCCCCCACAACTCTTTCAGTAAAACATTTTTTTCTAAAACAGAGGTTTCATTTCTCAGACAGTATAAATAAGCACAGCTTCCCTGGCATGAACAGAGTGTTGCCACTAAACCAAATAGCTGGAAATATGGACTAATAAAGAAGGATTGTTATGAAGGAAATTAAAAGATTACAAAAATAGAAGATTCAGAAACAATTATTTTACTGCACATACATCTGTGCTTCTTAAATGTATGGGTGTGCACTTGAAAAGAGATATAAAGTTTAGATTTTCATTTTTTTTTTACATTTTTAGTGTTTGGATAACTTAAAAACACCTGGTCCAGGGAAAGAACTCTCAAGTTTCTTGCAAATGCAGAAAATGCTTGAAGAACAAACATCTTCTCAGAAAAAAGGCAAAGTGAAATGAAAGTGCTATAATGCACTGCTCTGACAAAATTAAAAAATCCAAACATATGTTGGCAGAAATGGCACTGTCACATCAACTCCAATTGTTGCATACGTGATCTGAATTCTGGACAGAAAGCTACATGGCCTTGGTACTCTAGTAGAATATGCCTGTTATCTGTCTCAGCATTCAACAGGAGACTATGATAAGCATCAAAGACTAGGGAGTTGAGGAGACCAGGAAATAAAGGGTCTCCCACTGTGAAATGTTTACCGTTCTTAATGCAGGGAAGGCAGCTTGGATAAAATAAGCAAACAGCTGTTATATGATTAATAATGATAATGTTAGATTACACCTGACAATTCTAGAATGAAATTTTATTTCATTCTCAGAGGTAATGTACATACAGCAAATGCCTGTTTTCCCAGGTATGTGCATACATATGTGTGTGTTATGTGTTAAATAGCAAACAATAAGGACAGCAGAAGCCTCTGAGGTGGCTATGGTGCCCTTTACCTTTCTTACTGGTCTGATTCCAGCTATTCCACTTCTCCTAAATTTCCTGATTCAATTAGAAAGTAGGGATCTTCATTTTCTGAGCTAATATTCATGAAAACACATAAGCACACACGTTTATCTTCAGTCCTGTTACTTCCCTACAACCACTGAGGTACATATGGCATGCCAGCTTTGTAGTGTCTGTGGGTTGGGGGTACCAGCAAAAGCTACATTTATGAATATACATGTTCTCTGCATCCTCAGGATTTAAATATGTGCTTGTTAGGAAGTGTGGCTTGGAGGAAAGTAAAAGCAGACCTTGCACTGGTTATACTGTGCTGTTATTTATTCTTATACAAGGTTGATCCTTTCTTCTGTTCAATTCTGGTCTGAATGAAAACAGTAGGTTTATGTCTTTTATAACAGGAAGAATCCCAGGTGTAAGGCAGAAACTGAGAGCAATTGCCACCCAGCAGAATCCTCTGATCAAAAGCCTCTACATGCCATGCCCACTTTCCTAGCCCTTGGCTCTGGCATTCTTGGATCCACGTGGACTCAGATACAAAGATATGAAATACCCATGTTCAGTTTAGTCTATACTCCAGCAATTGAATTCTGTTCTCAAGAAGTGAGAGATGGTGGTTTGAAGTCTTTCAGGCTAAGGAAATAATTAAAAGCAAGACTCCTACTTGCCAAGTGAATAATTTGAATATGTTGTAATGCCAAAAATGAGAAACTATAGTTGCGCTACACTCTATGGGATTAAGATTATAGGTCTTCAAAAGGTTTATCAGAATACTAAGTGCATTGAAGTTGATCTGCCAATGACAATAAATAACCCTGCTAAATCAGAAGCTTTAATCCCAGACATTATGTGTTTCTGGTACTCAGTTCCCAAGAGTAGTATGCCTTTTAAATATAGGTATTTTGGGTGAGTATTAAGCAATTAAATTTCACAAAAATACCATTTTAGGAAACCAAATTAAGAATCCTGAATATAATTTCTGTCTCCTGGTCCCTGATCATCCAGGTACCTCCAAACATGTAATTGTGCCCTCAACTATCTATTGTCATTATCTCTACAGACACTTTTTAAAAAGCACAAATGATTCAGAGCAGCATTATATGAATTTTCCAGTTTGAAAAGTCCCCAACCTAGATGTTACTATGATAAAATTCTTTGTTCCTCTTTTTGTGGTTGTTGCTTAGAACATGATGCTCCCACATTTGGTAAGGTACTGCCAAAGCCATGTATATCTGTTGGCCAGTTGGCCGGCAGAAAATACAAAGAAAGATCCATCATTCAAAAGAGTGAAGAAAAAAAGATTTACACTGAAGAATTTCAAATTGTTTCCAGTTTCCTTTTTGATCTGACTCACCTAAGTGTGGTGCTCTGCCCCACTGGATGCTGTTTCATCATTTGGACTGTGGTCAATACATTCTTGTATATGCTTGAAGTTTTGCCTGTTTGCCACATGTATCACTACAGACTCTCTATCATGGCTGATGGGTGCAATATACATCCAGCACAGTTTTTTTAAAGTTATGTACTTATTATTTATTATTTCTTACTTTTTCTTTTTCTAATACATTCTTTTACAGCATATAGCTCAATGGAAACATATGTCCAACTTCTGGCAGCAGTTGCAAGAAATCAAGTGATGCAAGACTGTATTTTCAAATCATAAAAGATACAATAACAATATTATAAACACATACAAATCTGTGATACATCAATATCTTGAATATATTGTTATCTATAGCTTTTATTACTCTGAATGCAGTGGGATGCTGCTTGTATTTGTCATACTTTTACCTCTGTTATCTCTATTTATTGTTACACTCCTAATTGATGTAAGACGTAGGCTTTTTTTTTCTAAATTAAGCAAGAATCTGAATAAACTATTTTTTTTCAGTCTTAGGACAGTGAAAGTGTTCAGCTACAGCTACGAAGAAAGAGCATGACTAAGAAAAACACTAACACTGCATGTGAAAACTTCTGTGAGTAAAGCTGAGATTCATCTCTTCCTAAATTCATTCAGCTTGTGCTTTTACATGGCCAAAAATATAAAAAAATCTAATGAAATCACTGAAGCCATAATACTCTCTTATGTCATACTAAAAGTGCAGCTGGCTTTAGCATTCATGCATCCATAATCCAAGCTGCAAAACATTTCACAGGGATAATAGACGATCCCTGCTTCAATTAACTCGTGTTTTATGCATAAAGCCAGTGGTAAGAGGTTGATAAATACAAAAACTGTGAGACAATATTGGCTAAATCAATATGCAGTAGGAATGGGTACATCAGCAAACTGATACCAACATTTTTCATAAGCATCATGATGCAGAATTTTAAGGGGAGAGATGAAATATGGTAACAGTTAGCTGCTCTGAAAAGATTTCTGAGAAACTCCTCCCATGTTTGAGAGGTAGTGGGAAGCTTATTTGAAAATATAACACATAGTAGTGCATCCATCCAAGGTGTGAGCTGATACTTCATCATAAATATGATAACTGGGTGTTTCAAGGTTGTGAAAGTCCTTGAAAATGAAGGAAAGTGGATTAAGCTTTATTGTAAAGAGATGATGAAGTAGGTGATGGAAGAATTTAAAAAGGGAGAGCTAGAGCAATGAAGAAAGGATAGTGGATGAATATAAGTGGGTCAGTACTTACCAGTAGATGTCAAATCAGAGAGAATATATCATATTATTTGAAAAGCTAGCATATGAGTACCTAGAGAAGAATTTCAACTCTGTAATTCCTAAGAAACTACACCTTAAACAAGTGCAAATAGAATTAGGCTCTGAAGAGCCAGAGTGAAATCAAAGACAAAAAAAAAATAGCACTTAAAAGAAAAGCTGCTGTCATGGAAAAAAGGCATTATATTAGCAGTTCTGCTTTAGAGGCTCTGCAGGCACTGTTACCATGAGATGATGTAATAGGAATGATTTTGATTTGTCAGATAAGAAAGTTGTACTGAAAGAATAAGTGATGAAAGGCTTATTTGGCTGTGATATCCTGTGCTTTTCATTTTCTGTAGAAAAAGCCCTGGAAGAATGAGGGAGTAAGCAATTGGAAACAGAGAGTTGGATAAAAGAGAAGACTGTTTCCCATTCTTTGAAAGCCTGGTTACTTAGGTGAAGAGTAACCAGGAAAGGACAGAGTCAAGACATCAAAGTCATGAAAGTTTTTGGGAAGATCTTGCTTAGTCATGCTGAAGGCAGTTGACCAGTCAAAGAGAGGAAAGGTGGCATTGACTAGTCATTGACTGAATTTGACTAGGTTTCAAAACTGTAAGACAAATAGCCTTGTGTCAGTTTGACAAGTTATTACATAGCTTTAGTTCCTCCTAAATTCTATTGCTCTTAGTGTTTATAGCAATTCAAGTTGAATAAATAGCTAAAAGGAAATATAGTTGCCTTACAGAGTCTGTAGAAGTTATTAATAGGTTCCTTTTTGGTTACCTTTCCATTTCTAACTTCATTCCTCTTTCAGCGATATAATAATTATCTAACACATGAAAAATCCAGAACATTCCTTCTTTCTTTCCCTCCCTCCCCCCCACTCATCTTTTTATATAGGACATTGAATATGGGTCTCCTGAATCCAGAAAAATAATTTCTACAAAAAGTCCTTTGGGATAAAGCACAAAAATTGTATTTTAAAACTGTAGAATGATATCCAAAAACAACAAAAAAAGAGGTGGAAATTCTTTTTTGGAGTAGCAGGTCCCTAGGAGACCAAATAATGACCCTAGCATTACCTTATAAGCAGACAAATTTTTCCTCTTTAGAAAAGGCTCTTGAGTGCAGGCCTATAAAACCAGCTAACTGACTGTTCATCAAGATATATAGATGAAATACAAAAGAAAAAACATTTGATGTGTGCCCTGAAATCCATCCATCTCAGAAATTACCCCACTAAGGACTGCTGGTTTAATTCCATGTTATCTTTTAATTTTTTCCTTCAGATGTGAAAAAGTGAAGTATAAAATGGGGAGTATAGAACAATCTTATATTTTATTTTACAGAGCTTCACACTCCCCTCCCCCCAAAAAAAAGATTGGAAAAGTGAGGTTTTCAACAGTTTTTTATATATGTGTATATATATATATATATATAAAGTAACAATGACCTATCTTTTGTGCTACTGGGAAGTGTAAATTGTTGATCTTTAAAAGTGAGTACAAATGTATTTCTCAAACAGCAGCTGCCCTTTTCTGGGCAAGCTGACAAGTTAAACTCCAAACCAAAAATCACACTTCATGAGGAAAAAAATGCAAAATCAGCTAATTGCAGCTAAACATTTGCTGTATACTGACTCAAACTCTTTCTGTGATGCAGGCACTCTGTAGATGAGTAAAACTAAAGTACATCAGCATAGGTATAACCTCTTAAAGTTGCAGTTTCATATGTGTTTCCATGTTACAGAGAGACTACTGAATTTAGATAAGGGATGAGTTTCACTACCTGGTAGCAGTATGGAAGTATTCTTTTGGAGCCATAGAACATTTGTAAGAACATAAAATACTGCATAAAATTAGGAAAAAAGACCTAGACCTAAACTTCTGGAAAGAAACAGGAGAAGTAAAAGAATTTGAAATTCTAAGCTCCAAAATAAACTTCAAGAAATGCAAAGAAACTTTACAATCCTATCTGAATTTTCAGAGTTTCTCTGATGTTTCTTACACTTATTGTGACAAATGCTTCATCAGGTTTTGAAAACATTCTCACTAGTCTTGCATATAGGACTCATTTCCTTTAACCAGCCTAATTCTCAAGTCTGGCATTTTTTGCAGCTATTGATAACTGGAGATGCTTTTCACTTTTCTTACCATCATATTTTTAACATTGTTTACTAATAGACTATGGCAGCTGAATTAAGTGGAAGTACAATACCAGAAAAACAGTCCAGCAGCAAACTTCTCTTAAAGGGAAATTTTAAAGGTGAATTATCCAAACAGCAAAGCTCACAGTTAAACATCACGGCTCAATGCAGTACCTGCGATGGTAGTGTAACTCCATGGATCATTAAATATAGAATATATTTGTGCCTAGTTTTCAGGCTTCACTCTTTTTGAGGTCCTCTGGGACAGTGGTCTCACACTGTGATTAACCCTTTCTCTTGCTTGTGCCCTTTCCTGCATCCTAAATAACCCACAGAGAGATAATCACTGTCTTGATTAGAAGGTAAGATAAAAAAATACGTGTATAACAGTGGGATCGATGTCAGGTACAATTAAGTACACCATAAATTGGCATCTCAGTTAAAATTTCTCAATTGTACTTCTTATCTGAAAATAACTCTCCTCAAATAGTGTTTAAAAAGCTAGTTTCCATAGTTACTTCATGTTCCATTATTAAAATTCAACACAATGAATGTATATCTATAAAATACATATAATATTTGTGAAATGTTATGTTAATTTCTCTGCCATTTGGAAGTCTGCCCTACTTCAGTACTGAATAGCAGCACTTTATTAATGTTGGTTTGGAATCAGACATAGATGAAGGCTTAACTCACAACTGTGTTACTACAGCAATAGGTTAGTCCATCTCCACTGAAATAACTATTTTAGCAACAGATGAAAAATAAAAGAAAACCTTAATTACAGGGAGGGGGCTGGGAACCAACTATAAAAATAATTATTTAAGCTTTCCTTCCCAACATTTATTTTTTTAAAAATACACATTTTTTAAACTTTAATATTTTTTCTTTGGTTTTGGTATTTTGTTTGGGATTTTTTTGGGTTAGTTTTATTTTGTTTTGGTTTATTTCTGTAGATTCTCCTGTACCAGGCACTTTATTTTCTAACTATAGGTAAGAATCTCAACCATTGTCAATATTCAGCAAAAGATGACCACATACATGAACAGGCATATCTCCACTGTATGCTTCCTATTACATTGGCTAAACAGTAATAAGAATTATCATCGTTATTCTTTTGCTTACAGTCATGGTTAGAAATTATAAATATCAGTTATTTGTGCTGTAGATGTTGTGTATGTATTTACACATAAAAAGATAGTATTCCTCACAAAAGATAGCAAGGTCAAGAAAAGTTTGAATTTTTCCAGCTGGATACATGAGTTTACAAAGTCAGTGATTGAGCCACGTTCAAAATAGAGACACCTATGGGATGCAGAATGAATGAAACCTGGTTATTCCTACTTGTCTTGATTCCCAAAGAATCTTTTTTCATGGAAGTTCTTACAGAAACACTCAGTCCTTTACTTATACCCCTATGCTGTGTTAGCATAAATATTCATTGACTCGATACTCTTGAATACCTCAAATCAGGTAGCAGTGTGTTTCCCTACAATGCTCCAAGTACAATGGATTACCAACTTTTCAGTGACAGCATAAGAGAAAATATTTGGATTGTCTATCAATCTCTCTTAAAGAAAGGATGGTTGTGAGGCTTCACAAACTTAGGAAACAGACAAAACTCTTATAAAAGGTGTACATGTAGAATATTGTGTATTCCCCCTGCTTACTTACTGCAATTTATTTGTAATTTCTTCTTCTGTTAGGAAAATAAAGAAATAAATAGCATTTAGTGTGACCCTTTTGTAAGTGATTTTACCTTAACTTTGATATACTTACCTCAGGAAATGTTATAAATGTTAAAAATGGTCCATCTCATTGTTTTGAAATTGACTGCATACCTCCCCCCAAGTCTTTTCTTATACATCTTAAATAGTACATTTAAACAAACGAAAGGATGAGTCTAGGTATCTCTCTGTAAATGGCTATGCAAATATCCTGGCAAGTAGCAGTAGTGAGAGTAAGAATGAAAAGTTATGCAATGATGGAAATAAAAAGTCAAAGAAAATGTTGAAGTTTTAGATGGAGCAAAAATGAATCATTGCAAAGATTGTTTCTTCAGTTAGGCTGTATGTTACCATAGACCATTGTACTATATGTATTTTAATACTAAAACACTTTCTCAGTTGGCCCAGAAACACAAGTCCCCAAATTAACCTGTGTGTGATTTGCCTCTTTTCAGCTGAGAAAAAAGCAGATTTTCTTTCTAGCAGCTGTGTACTAGTGCTGTGTTTTGGATTTAGCATGAGAATAATGTTGATAATACACTGATGCTTTTACTTGTCTCTTGGTAATTGTTGTATTTACACAAAGTCAAGGAATTTTCAGTTTCTCACACCCTGCCAGGTGTACAAGAAGCCAGATGAGCACAGCCAGGACAGATAGTCCACACTGGCCAGAGGGATATTCCCTATCACATAACATCATACTACATGTATATACCTGGGGAAGCTAGCTGAGAGGTGGGATCGCTGCTTGGAGAAAGGCTGAGCTTTGGATTGTGTTTTTTTCCACATGCCATAAGCAACTGCATTTGCACATCATTTTACTAACCTGATCACCTTCTATGACAAGGTGACCCGCTTAATGGATGAGGGGAAGGCTGTGGATGTGTCTACCTGGACTTTGGTAAAGCCTTTGACACAGTTTCTCACAGAATTCTGACTGAGAAACTGGCTGCCACTGGCCTGGACAGGGGGACCCTCAGCTGGGTTAAAAACTGGCTGGATGGCTGAGCCCAGAGGGTGGTGGTGAATGGAACAAAATCCAGCTGGAGGCCGGTCACGAGTGGCGTCCCCCAGGGCTCAGTCCTGGGTCCAGTCTTGTTCAACATCTTTATCTTTAGCTTAGGATGGGATTGGTTGGACTTGATGATCTTCCAAGGTCTTTTCCAACCTTGTGATTCTGTGATTCTGTGATTCTGTGATTATTGGTATTACTATTATTATTATTACTTTTACTATTGCTGTTCTCTTCCTTTGTTATCCTATTAAACTGTCTTTATCTCTAGACAGGAGGAAATTTTTTTCCATTCTTCTCCCTCTCCACTTGTGGGGGAAGGAGGTGTTTGAGCCACTGCATGGTGCTTAGTTAGCAGCTGGGGTTAAACCATGACAGTGATAAAGAGCTGTCAATGATATTTTCTATGTGCAAGTTGAAGGCTGGTCAAATATTTCACCACCAAGGGTGTCTTTTTCCTAGCAGGGTTTAGGCAGTATTAACGGAGCCAGATAAATGCTTCAGTATTCTAGTATTCTATAACATGCTCTGGTAAAACTATTCAGGCTGCCAATCCAGTGCTGACTACATGGGAAATGTGTGTTTTTAAAAAAAATACACAAAATTAATCAAGAACAAAGAATGCTTTTAGTCAGAAGCAGTTGGGGAGCAAGAACATTATGCAAGACCAAGGCCAAATCTCTTATTTTATTACTTCTACCATATAATTGACTGTGCTCCAGATTGTCAGATGTCATAAAACATTATAGCTTCAGTAAAGTGTCAAAAGTTCATAAGAAGGTTCCTTTAGCAGCCTAATCAAGGGGACACTTCTTCAGCAGATGGCTTCTTTGATGATCTTGAAAATGGATGCCCCATAGCATGACTTTCAGGGGTTAGCATTATTGGCAAAGGGGAGACCTGGTAGAAGAATGGACGTACCTGGGTACCCAGGAATGCAATGACAGTAGGAATTCTTGCTTGCAAGACACTTTCTCATTCTATCTTAGAAGATACTTTTTTACAAACACATTTTTCTCTTAAGATATATACTGAAGGTTTTGTTCTTATAAAAGAAAGAAAGAAGCTAACGCTGCTTTTCAAAAGGCTTGTCTGGAGTATGTTTGGAGTTAAGATAATAGCTGCTTTGCAGGGCTCAGCTAAAACAAATACTGCGTTTTTATTGAGATCATTCCCTGTGTATATTTTTCTATACATACACAAGCAAAGCCTCAGAAAAAAACAGAGCTGGAAACAGTGCAGTTTGGAATGAAATTAATGCATGTTCGTTTTGATCCCTTAATTAAGTTCAGGAGATTAGGTCATTTTATCTCCTACAAAAGGAGAAAATATTCATATTTCACATAGCAAAATCCATCCATTATGAAAATACTGTAAAGAGACCAAATTTATGTTATCAGGAACATAGACATTACAATCAGACCTATTTGGTATTCTGAATAAAAGTATGACATTAAAGATCCAGTTCTCCTTTTAAATAGATATGTTTACTCACTCTACACACTGTCAGAATACAGCCTATTACCCTATGTTTGACATTGGAATAATAATTTATTTAGTCTAAAGAATAGAAGATTATGGGAAAGAACTGAGAATTCATTAAAAATAATGCTCCAAGCTTAAAGCCTATTTGTTGTGTAACACATTTTTACATACACATTTATTGCATAATACTGTAAAGGGACAACTGTATGTCTTCCTCAATGAGCCAATTATTATGAAAGAATAAGTTTATTTATCTGAGAAAGAGTAACGCATACTCAACATAAAATGAATTCACAAGAACATGCAGTGTGAGTACTCTTACCACAGCCCAGCATTTGGACACTTTATATCTCAGCTGAACCTTCTTAATATTTTGTAAATTCAGGAATTTGCTTTGTAGCATCAACATCTTGACCAGAAGGGTAAGCAAGACAGAAAACACAACAGAAAAAAATGTTCTTATGGAAAGTAGAAGAAGGAATAAAAGAGCCCTTGTAAAGCTACACAGTGCCTAGAAAACCTGTATTCATATTCTTCTGTCAAAGGTGAGAAAATATTTGTCATTATTTTACAAAGACAGATTACTCAATACGTAGGTCAGATTTTCATTGATCCTCCTTAAATTAGTAAGGCAAATGTGTCCAAGCAAAAGCAAATGTGGGCATCTGTATGTGCAAAACCACAGATTTGCATTATGGAAATAGTTTCATGAGCATGTTTTTGGGGAAGTATACATAGTAAATCACTTCAGTGCATGTCTAATAAAGCAGATGATTTATTTTTCAGGTGTAACTGACCAGCCAACAGGCAACTCCTTAAAACATTACACACCTTTATTTCAACATCTTCCCTGTCACAAGTGCATTTTCCTGACGTAATGGTGTCATAAACACATATACACATACATGCATATATATATAAACATCTGTGAGTAATAGTATATTTTAGGAAGCTATAAATATATAATAAGTAGCTCAGACTTTTGTAACAGTAGGAAGAGCCAAAAAAAAAGTCTGACCAAATTTATAGAAAATATTTAATTGCCTGCCAATTTTCAATGTTTTAGATTTTTAATAATCAGTAATAGTCTTATTTAGCATAGGTAAAAAAGAGTTTAGAAAGACAAATGCAAAGTTAAGTTACACTTAAAATGTTAATAACATGGACGATTTTGTGAATACTAGTGAAAAAGTCTCAAATAAACTAGAACAGATGAGAATCATTGGCTAAAGCATTATAAAATGAGACTGAGTCTATGTAAAACTCAGGTCAGTACAAAATCTGGTGTATAATGATCTGAAGAACAGATAATACTTAATGTTATAAGTACATGGGAAGCAGTGTTACTGGAACAGACCATGATGTAAATGCAAAACAACAGAAATTTATAATAAGATATATTTGCAGTGAAAATAACCCAATCCAATATGAATGCTTCATTTACAAGAGAGTAAGAGGACCATTAAGTGAAGGGAGTGCACAAGGAAAAAAAGGAAAAATCCTTGTACCAATAAATCTTGATGAAAATGAAGCAACACCAAATAGATCTTTTGATATCTGAATATAGCATCAGGATTTATGCCATCCAGTCTTGCATGCACTGTTGAAAAATATATCCTTCTGAGGCACACCAAAAAAGATGTGCTGCTATTTGAGAAAATGCATTTGAAAAATGTTAAGTTTCTCTAATACAGTCTCCATGATATAGAAGATACACATTAAAAATTGTTGATAAATGAAAGGAAAAAAATGGAGTTTGGCATTGGATGGATATTTTACACAGCTAAAATGTTCCTTAAGTTTTGCGATCAGAAACTTGTCTTTGGCAATGAAAACACCCTCTCTGAATTTAAATGACATAACTGCATTGCTTCAGAGCTTACATTTTGTATTCCATTTAAAAATGTTGAAATATTTCACTCTGAAAATGTCTGTATTAATTTTCTTCCTCCCCTCCCCCTTCTTCTCAAATGCATTAAAAATTGAAGAAGGTTGAAAGCAGTATTCTTGTGTGGCTGCGCAAAAGCTTTTATTGGCAGGTTTTGCATTTTCTCTTTAGCAAATGGATTTTTTTTAAATCTTAATGAACTCTGGATTTGCTACCCACCCCATTATTTCTGCTAAAGAAACAAACCATCTGGACAACACTTCTGCAGGTTGATTTGTATTTATTTAAATTAACAGTAGTGTATGTCATTTTCAGCCATCACAAACTCTTTCCATTCAGGTGAATTCTCTGAAGTCTTTAAACTTTATGGCTTGAAGTATTAAAGCTATAGTGAGCACATTGAAACAATTACACAGAGGTAAAGGTGGTCATAAAACCAAGGCTGTGTGCCCCACAAAACCATGTGAGAAGCACTCAGAGAAACAGAAAGAGGAGACAGCCCAAGACTCAGAGGAACCAAAGTCTGCTGCCACATGCAATCAAGAGGGATACATTTGGGGAATTCTCTCACTGCTTTTTATTTAGGATGAGGGTACTGACAAAGAATTAACAACTGGTAAAATAGCCCAGAAAGTACTTTTTCTTATTTTTTTTTTAAATCTCCAGTTGTGCCACGTTCTTAAAATGTTCTGTATCTTAAGCACAGGCATTTAGTATCCCCTATCATGTGTCAGGTCATTAAAGCAGGCCTAGCACCATAACTGAGTGAACATATAGACATGACCCCAATTACTGAGGTGCTACTTTAAGATAATCCACTTTTTTTTCAGATTTTCTCTTCTTGGCTTCTGCTTTTTATCTTTCTGCTTTCCTTTCCCTGCCTCTTTAGAGAAAATCATAACAAACATTCAATTATTAGAAGAAATATTCTTCTGCTGCACATCATGCCATGCTCTAGCAGTAATAATGCCAAAACCCACAGACATTTTCCCACTACCCTACCTTCTGTTCTTGGGAATTCCACTTTCTTTCTCCACAACATGTATGAGGAACATTTGTCTCTTGTGTGTTCTATACATTCACACACACATCAAGGCTTTTTAGTTACATTGTGATAATAAAGATAAAATAAACTATAAATGGACATAAACTATAAGGTTTACTTTGCAAAATATTCAGATGATAAACTCCAGCTCAGCCCTGTCAAAATCATTTACAAAAACTGCAGTTGTAAGTAACACTGAATATGGATTGGTGTGATTTGTGTTCTTTTCGTCACCATCCTTAATGAGATTTTTACACATACTCTATACATTCATGTGCAGAACATACATCATCAGCCCATGCTGGCACTTTTGAAAAGGAAGAGAGTTTGATAGCTCTACTACCTCAAATAGTAAGAGGTTTTTTTCCAAAGTTTATATGGAAAGAATCCCAACATGCTAACTGGATTTATTGTTCTTTGTTGTAAATTTTGCTCCTTCTGTCCTGAATGAAGAATCAAAAGTGAGGAGCAAAAATACCATGAGATTTTTTTCTCTTTGCTTTTAAGGTGCTCTTTTAGAAGAGTGGTATACCACGTCTATGGGAGAAGTTATCCTCTAAAGGGAGTAAGGATGTATGACACCTACCAACTTTGCAACATGATAGGGTTGAACTCAACTCTTGCACAGATGAGCAGCAGCCAAATGAACACAGTGGGATTAGTTCCACAAAAAACAAAGTCTCAGTTTGGCTCCAAGAGACTGGTTAGTTTAGACAGGCTACAGAAAATTCAAATTACCACAGCCAGAATTTCACTCCTTCCATCTTTTTGTTATCTACTCTAGGCCTCTGAACATTGAAGAGTTCACCTGTCACTTATAAAATCACGTTTCCAAAATAGACAGGGTTCAAACATTGACCTGCTTTCACATTTCAAATTATTTCATAGGCTCTCTGATTAATTCTGTGTCTAGTTCTCACTATCAAAGCTCAGTGTAGAAAACAAGCCCTACATTGCAGAAGAAGAAGGTTCTTTTTAAAGAAAAATAGTAGTTAGGTACTGGGATTCTTGAGTTTCCAAAGGCAAGGCTTCATTTAACAGATTGGCCTCTATTCTCAGTTCTGCATTTTACTGGTGACTTGACAGCTTAACATCTGTTGCCGAAAATTTCCATAAATCTCTGTTTTGAAAAAGGAAGATGAAAATACTCTACTTTCCTCTTAATTTCCAACAAAAACAAGGCCATTCAAAACCATTATTGCTCTACAGGAGGTGAAGTTAATCACAGGAAAAGAATAATTAGATGCTTTGAACCATCTGCCTCACATCTTTCAGAGGCTTTCTCAGTAGTCTCCACCTAAGAAGTAGGGGTGATCTTCCTGCAATGTTTGCTTGAAAGGGGGTAGATCAGAAAGATCAATTCAAGGCTATAATTTACAGGTGCTGGAAACCTTCTTTCTTTGAGCGTGGAGTGAGGTATTCCAGCTTCTCACCAACATCCCAGTATACTTTCATTCCTTTCTGTGTTTTTCTGTAGAGGCATCTGCTAGCTAGATCAGATGGCATCACATGCAAGGAGGCTATTCTGAATTTCTACTCCTGGTGCTCACACCTCTATGGTATAGGTCAAGGTTATGAATTTCATAATAGGTACAGAAACTTAGAAATTAGGCACTGCACTGAGCACTGGAAGTTAATTTTAGATTTTGTCTTTTTTCCCCTCCGTAGCCATGCTTTATATTTGATAAATAAAAATAAAGATGGTTAGCAATAGTATTTTATCACTTTAGTAATGAAAACTATAGCAATGTCTTCAGGATTACCAAATATATATGATGACTTTGTATAAAAAAAATTAAACCACTATATGCACAAAGCTAGCATTTCTTGCTGTGTTCCCTAGTGTAGTCACTGCTTCATGCTTCAAACTAAAAACTCTTCACATAGCTACTGCCAGGATGCTCAAGGGTTTAAAATTAAAATATCCTTGTAAACATAGAAACCAGCAGAAATGCTAAGCCCCAAAGTAATGATAGCTTAAAAAGAAAAAAAAAACTTCTAATAATTGCATGCCTGTGACTACCATTATTTGTGGTTTTAATTACTTTACTTGACTTTAATTGAGCTTGTCCTTGCACTGAGAATTTAATAATAAAAATAAATAAAATAATCTTGATGGCTAGAATATTGAGGTTTCTTCTAACTACATCCTACTGTGCATTCCCATAAGCAATTCACTTAAGACTTTAAAGCTTGGACATAAATCCATGATTTTTTTTTTCCTTTACAAAAATATGTATTGTAATGATGGGAAGATTTCCTATGCCATGTGAATTCACATTATAAGCCTTCCTCCAGGGAAGATGGGATGCTGAATGATCTGCAAGCTTTGGTAGATGAACTGCAAAAGATGAGGTGGTTGTGCCAATCCTTTAGGACTGTATCCAGACTTGGAAATAGCAGAATTAGGCTTACTCAAAAAGAGCAGTATGGAACTTTGGATATTTAAAGTCTTCCTTTAGGGAGAAGCCATCATAGGCTTAGTAAACATAAGAAAGTAGCTAAGCATGAGTAAGAAATCCAAAATCTGATATACTCAATTTGTTTACCCTTAAAAATCCTGGAATAAAAATCACTACTTTTCTCACATATATGCTATAAAAATTCTAAGTGACTCCTTGTGAGCATAACTGAATTTTTTTTACAGTTTTTCTGACATTTGAAATAAATATTTTGTGTATTAATTGTAAATCAAGCATTATTTTGATGTATTTTTGTCTTTGACTAGGGCAAGGATAAGGAAGTGCACTGGAGCTGCTGCTTCGTAAACCTTGGTGCACTAACATATTGTATGATTTTATAATTAAAAAACAAAGTTTCACCTGGATGTCTTCAGGTTTTGGCAGAGGGATAGAACATGTAGATTCTTGCTTCCCTTCGAGATCAGGAAGGGGCCTTCCACAGAACTCAAGGGTGTGGTTCCTGGTGTCTACCTAGGCTTCTGGACTAACGAAATTTCAGGGGAAATTGTACTGTTTTATTAACTCTAAGTAGATATGTGTTGAATTAGTTATAAAACAGCATCAGACCAAACTAAGGATGATGAGCTGCCTTACAATCTCACATAGTTCTAAATTGAAATAGGTCGAGTGAAACAAGCTTCCAAGGCATTAGCAATGTAAACATATTATTTGTGTTTAACATATGCATATGTATGTTATACATTCTTCCTTAAATGGCTCAGGTCATAAAAAGTTTCTTAGTGAAAGAAAGGAAAGAAATTTTAGGATCATCAGTCCAGATGCTGAAACCATCCCTACTTTCAGGCTAGAATGATTGGCCATGCCTACAGTAGGTTGATAATAAAGTTTCAAAAGAATCAAGACTCTGTTTCTCTCTCTTATTCTCTTCAAACAAAACCTTCTGATTAAGAGCTCGACCTAAACTTTTTTACAGACCTAAACTTTTTTACCCAGGTGTAAGAAATTAGTATTTCAAGACTCATTGACTAGAAAATGCCACAAATTGACTGAGTGGCTCACACCTTGTACCAAATGCAATCATATACAAACATGAACCAGAGCTTAAAAGCTTGTATGTCCAGAGCATTGTAACCTTTTGGTACAGTGGTGATGCTGTCATCAAGCTATAACCCAACACATCCACTCAAGTGTCTGTATCTTGTCCTTCCTTCATTGCTGACTTCCATCAGCTGAAACATTAAGTACTTGCCCGAAATATTGCTGCAGTTATGTAAAGCTTTTTAGGAAACATCACTTCAGACAGATGTTTAACCTCCAAGCCCTGAAGGAATAGCTCTGCCAGTTGCCAGGCTTGTCAATTAATTTTACATTGACAGTCATGCTAATGTAATTTGACACAGAGGAGAGCTTTAGCAGCCAGCTAGCTACATTAGATAAACAAGGTAGACGAATGCAATTCACTGAAAAATTCATCTGAACATACAGCATATCACAGTATATGTCTCATAAGTAACACTGCTCAATTTTGTCTTAACTACCACCACAGATGATCATCAGAACTAGTGAAAATCACTTTTTTGGTCCCCAGTATTTTTTCCCCTCTCCTTTGTTGTAATAAGTGACCACAAATCTATACAGGAAATATGAGACTCTAATACAGCTGAATACTTGGTGTACAGTATGAACTGCCAAGCAATGTACAAATATGTACTGCAGAGATGTCCCTGAGATAAACACTTTCAACTTGGAACATTATATTCAAATCATGTCAACAAACTGGAAAGACCTCAGAGAAGAACGACAAAGAATATAAAGGGGTTGGAAGGAATGATTTACAAGAATACTTCAAATAAGCTGAATATGGGCAGCTTGGCTCAGTAATGAGGAAGGAGTGATGACGATATGATAATTGCCTACAATTACCTAACAAGTATAAGCAAGCATATCTGCTGTTTCATCAGAAGGAATGAAAGTGTATACTAGATTAAAATGAAAGAAAGGATCAGCTATTGCAAAAAATATTTGACACAGAGTGTGGACTAATTGATGAGAGATAAATAAAGATACACCAACTAGAATTTTTAGAGTAAAACTGAATACAGATGTACTGTCAAAGTCAAACAGGTATCAGCTAATGAGTAGTTTTAAAGCTCTATGTCCTTGTGTCTAACTTCAAATTCTGTGAGTGTCATTACAGAGAATTATTTTTAGGCTTGAAAGTGATGGAAAACTGCAGGGTCAAGAGAACTGTTGGGGTTTTCTAGTTTTTCATTTTCTCCTCCCTCTTTTCTTTCGACACTGAATTAATTCTGAGCAAAATTCTAATTTTCAAAAATGATTTGAACATGCATGAAGTTTTAATTTCCCTTAAGATGTTAAATAACTATGAGAGTAAGGAAATGAGAAATATTTTCCTTTCAAGAGCCTGAAGAAAAATAATCTGAAATTCTAAAACAGAATATTGTGATGAATATAAATTAGCTTAGTGTGAAACCTATGAATATGAATTCAACCATTAGTCCTTGACACTTCCCATCAATAGTATACCTTTATGAGCTTGACTAAGAGCTTGATTGTGTCCTATTTTTTCATGGTCATGTAGTGCAGCTGAGAGTGTAAGCTCATCTACCTTGACACATATACACTGATTATTCAAAAAAAAAAATATATATATGAACTTACAGGATAGAATAAAGCCTGTACATGTATTGCAGGTTATGTATGGTTTTATATGCAAGCGAAATATCTTTCTTCTACCTGGGAAGACTATTGTAATCCTAAATCATGGAAAAAAATCACTTTATAAGTGTCTTGAAACACCTATCTCTCATGCTTTAAAACAGAAAGAAAGCCTTGACCAATTATTGGGTTTTGTTATTTTCCAGTAAGTAGGAAAGGCAGGATCATAGTGTCAGCAAGCAGATGTTTAGCCAGAGTGGTTAACAATTGATATGGTACCTGATCCACATCGACCGTGATGGCAACAAGGAGCAGGCAGTTGCTTACAAAAAGAAGATACTGCAAACTAAATGTTTCTAATGAAAATACTTTTCTGTTTATATCTGCAAATACATTATTCCCCCTTCATTTTATAGCACAGACTCCAAGAGAGACTACAGTTTTGTTCAGTTCATGCACATCATCTAACCCATTGGACGAGGCCTTTGGTAGTCTGTTGGCAACAATGGTGAGCAATTAAAAAACTGCAGGTAACATTTACTGTCTCATTGATCTCAGTTGTAACAATGGCAGCCCAAATTTTAACTTGTCAGTTACTCATGGTCATAAACAATGTCAAAGCCTTCATCTGCAACACACTAAGGAACTGCAGGTTGGGGCCTTTTGTTTCCCACAGTGCAGCTCCAGCCTTTGTCTCAGCTATGCATGTGGTAATAATAATTAATACTTTTTTAAATGTTCTTTTTTGTTATTGTGTTGCAAAAATACTAACTATCTTAGTAAAAGTTTTATGCAAGTTTGGGTGATTGAAAAGCTGGAAAACACTTTAGAACATACTAGGCAGCTATCAGATAGATTAGAGACAGAGCTGAAATGATCTACAAGCTTTCTTGAAAGCCCTGCTTCATTAATTAAGAAGTATTAAAAAATGTATTGAAATTAAAAATTCTTGATCTGAGCCTTGTTTGTAAACCATTCTGTTAAAATATTATGGTTTTTTTATTAAGCTTGTGTTAGGTATTCCTGCAAGTGAGGGGACTGGGAGCAAAAGAAGACAAATCAACAAAGAAAAATTAAAATTGTTGTCTCTGGAAAAGAAGCCACAAAGTTTTGTGAAGAGGTAACAGTTATGTTTGGAGAAAATCTAAAGCTTATTCGTTATTTTAGTAAAGAAATCAGAGGGATAGCTATGTCTGTACTGCAGATCTTAAGAAACATAGGTATCCCTGATATACAAGGTCAGAAATGAGAGGTTTACGCATCAGCAGTGATAGGTCATCCTGGAGAAGAGATACAGCATTATAGTTTTGTGACAAGATGTTTAGAAGACGTAGGAAGACAGAAAAATCAAGGTTATCTAGAAAAGAATAGAATACTGGAAGTAAGGCTGGAGGTGAGGAAGCTCCAATGGGCCAGATAGTACAAACAGTGTTTCTGGAAGGCACAGAATTCCAGTGGCATATAATTAATTTATTTATTGATCAATTAAGTTTGAGTATCATAAATTCCAATTATGCACTATTCTTTCTGCTCCCTGAATTGCATGCTTATATTCTTAAACAGCTGAGGAGAATGTGCTTTGATTTGCATATTCAAAAGGCAAAGTAAATTATAAAGCAGAGTCTGCATTTTTGTTGATTAGTTGAGCAACTTTCAAGCAGTTGTGGTGGAATTTCTTATTCAGGAATAGTCTTCCTTGTAGAATGTGTTTGCCAGCACAGTTTTGTAAACTGAACACATAAAAAAGTATATCCAGAAAATTCAATTAAATATGTTTGGAATACAAATGCACTATTGGGTGTTATTTTCTCACCAAGACTCCCCCAGCTGTCCATTTGGGAGTCCATTTTAATATTAATTTTTCTCTTGTGGCTCAGAAAAAAACAGGCAAAATATTCATAGTTCAAAACCTCAGCAAACCTATAGTATTTCCATGTGCTAAGCAGTAGCAAGGTCTGAGAAGCTCTGGAGAATTCTGTCCCCCTTACGAATAAAGGCAGAATTTGTTGTAAACTTGTGGATTCCTGCCATCTTTTTCAGAGAAGCCAGGAATGAATTGATGAGAAGGAAGTAATAAAAGTGGACTATTTCTAAAAGAAGCTCACTACTTTTGTACTTCTGTTTTTAGGAGCATGCTTTCTACCACAACTTAGAAACCAAACATTAGAATTCAAAACTTTCCCTCCTGGGGTCACTTCCCTACTCTTCTTTATTCTTCTTCTTGTACTGGCAATGAATTTGCAGACCTCTGCCAGATGAAATCTCTAAACCCCTCATCATTCTTTAAAAGAAATCCAGTGTTGGCAAGTTCTGACACTGGACAAACATGTCAACAAACATTGAGAGAGTGCTGCCTCCAAGCAGCAGAGCACATTAGGACTGTGTTTACTCAAACTTGCCACTATCAGCCTTCCTTAAGAGTGATGACATTTTTAAACACCATCTCTGTAGTAGTATGTGATACAAATCAAATCCAGCAGACGTTTGTCCCTGCTCAAGGCAAGCACCAACTTCTGAGTTTAAAGATATGACCACATTTTCTGGCTAAAGGAAAAGAACTGCAAGGAACAGATCCAAAATGGAATTAAGCGAATAAGTAAGTTCTCCTTTGATACAAGCAGGTTTAGTTTTAAACTAGATGGCATTTTGTACTTGTTCCCCTTGGTCCCACAGAAATAAAGTTTATATAGGGTATGGATGTGATCGTTCAGTAGTTCCTACTGTTATTCAGGAGTTTACTTTCTGAATTTGAGCCTGTCTTTGCAAAACAGAGAAAACCACCTTTGACCTGTAAAGCCATCTTCTACATGCTTCTTTAGCAGGAGTACTGCTGCATGAGTTTATTATGTAAACTCATTGCAAGAAATTCTTCTATATGAAGATAGATATGAAGGTCAATTCATCTATTCCATTCAAATTTAAGCACATAGACACCCAATATTATGGCATTCAGATGTCTAATGTGTACATATATTTTGAGCAGCAAGTTGCTAGACTCAGAATCACAGAATCACAAGGTTGGAAAAGAACTTTGAAGATCAACAAGTCCAACCAGATCATCAAGTCCAACTCAGTGTGCAGAGACATCATCAAACAGTGAACGATATTTATTGAACACATATATAAAAGTATATGTTTCATTTCCAGGTTAAGAGTAGGTGGCCTGTCCACCTAAGTGAAAATTGGGAGCCTGTAGGAGAATGAAGATGACTCACTTTCCCTCTGGAGAAGAGGA
Source organism: Porphyrio hochstetteri (assembly GCA_020800305.1). Taxonomy (NCBI): domain Eukaryota; kingdom Metazoa; phylum Chordata; class Aves; order Gruiformes; family Rallidae; genus Porphyrio; species Porphyrio hochstetteri. Next base: position 4,527,767 of record CM036908.1, read on the forward strand.
GTAGACTTTGAGCTAAGGTTGGCACTAAGGTGAAATTAATACAGTTATACAATATAATTGTGAAGCGTGTTTTTTAAAAGGCTCCTTTTCCTTCTACAGTAACATGCATGGTTCATTTTTGTCAGGGGGGATAGACCAGGGGGTGGAAGGGAAATTTCTTTGACATAGTTATATACCACCTTCCTTGAATATGCAAGCAAGGACAGAACTCCACTGCAGCAGCGAGGATTAAAGTCCCAGGAAACACCCCATTAATTAGATGTATACCTGCACTGTGTGTGCTTTTCAAATACCTTCTCCCTGTTATTAAATTATCTCCAAGAAAACAATATGCAAGCTTCCAATTACTAGGCTTTGTGGCTAGAACTGTTAAAAAGTTTAGAGGCCTTTTTCTGAGTGCTTTTATTATTAGCAGTTCCAAAAAAATATTTTGCAGTGACAGATTTAAAATAGCTTGAAAAGTTGGAAAAACACTGTTTAAATGTGAACTACAGAATTTATTACAAATCCAGAGAAAACAAGTACATTTACAATGTGGAAATGACATAGGCTGCTGTTTTCACACATATGTGCCTGTGGATAACAGCCTTAATTCCTATTTAGGCACCAAACCAGAACAAGCATGTTTTCAATTGTACCAAGTATCTGCAAGGCAGTTATATTAGCAATTACACTGAGATAAAAATCTCTCCAGCAAGCATATATTACATAAAAATAGAAACAGCAACCAATGGCATCTGGATTGGTATGTAATGATCCTCTTCAAAAATGTATGGCTAAATCTGAGTTTCTAACTTTAGAATTCAGGTATGATTCAACCAAATAATAACACATCCTTAACTTCAAGCATAACTTGACTAAATCTTTATTCAGAAAAGCATAAACTTACATGCTTCTTATTTTCAAAGGGATACAAGTATATTCCATATCCCTTGCTAACAGTAGGAAAATCATTTCAAACCCAATACTTCATGTAATTTTATAAGTTATGTGGGTCTACACAGATTTCAGTAGGGCCAGTGTTTGCTTGTTTATGATGTTCACTTATATGGAACATCATTTATCAGTTTTGGTGATTTTTGCAAAGCTGTTCCTGCAAAGCTTTACCTACTATGTTCCAATGTTGCCCTTACTTTGTTAAGGGTGGTGAGTTTTTTGGTGAGCAAACAGGATTTAGTTTTGTAAGACTATCACTTATTTATGGGATTTGCTCTGGTTCTACATTAGCAGTTGCTTCAATTATTTGTTTGTGCTTTCTTTCTGTGTAAAATTGACTGTCACCAAAATGTAGGGATTTATAAAAATGCACTAGAAAGAAACAGCAGGGGAAGGGAAGGAAAGAAAATCTCCATGCATTCAGGGACAGAGAAACACTACCACCGACAATGAAAACTTTATAGGTTTGCACTTTATTAACTCTGTGCATTTCAAGCTACTAATAATTAGCTCAAAACAAAATGATCACTTACCATTCAGCAGAGAAAGTAGCATTTCTCCAGAAGGAACTTTCTTATTGGAGACTGTTTTTATAAATGCATAGTTTCCTTAATTCCAGTATAATGATCTTTCCTGACTTAGTTATTGTTGTTTTAAGTGGCTAAAATAAACACTCTTGTTCATGTACTTTCAAATGAAAACATGAGTGTTCATGGCTTTATATTACTGAAGCTTTCCCTTATTGCTCCTACACCTCCTTTCTTTTTTTCAGACTACAGTCTCTAGGTATTTTGATAGTTTATACTTTCTTCTCAGTTAGTTGGTGTAGTAAAAAAGCTCCTTTGCCAGCTACCAAAACATGTCACATTGACTGTGACCTTTTCAAAAGGAAATGCTCCAAGGAGCTTTGAATGTCTAAACAGTGCATTCTATCCTAAAAACGGGGACATTGTAGAAAAAGGAATGACATGAAGGAATATATATTTTTTCTAACTTAATTTCAATACTTAAAGGTGCCTCTTTAGACTACTGTGCTGTACGCTCACATTGCTAAGAAAAATTACTATTTTTTTCTGCATGTAGTGTTATTATGAGCACATGTGTTAGAGACATTGGCTATTGTTTTCAACTCAATCATTTCCTAAATTGGCCTAAGCCAGAGAAGAACAGCTATTCTGAGAGGGCTTCAAGGAAAGGGAGGTCCAGAACAGTGAAAACGCACCAGTGTCACCGGGTGAGGAGAAGGGAATCTGAACAGAGGGAGAGAGGCACACATCAAGCAGGTTTTATTTATACTCAATTTTTGTTGAAATTTGTGTTATTTCTGTGGAAAATACCTATATCTTAACTAGGACATTATCAATCCTGCACAGCAAAACTGCATCCCGAGTTTTGATGACTTCAAGATAGTTCTGTGGCTTAAATCTTATGATATAGATTTTGGATCAAATTTGCACAAGGAAGCATTTTGTTATATTAGAGAGTGGTTTCATCTAAGGAAGCATTCCTGCCTTTTTGTGGAAAAGATTCTGCATGGTGTCTGATGATCTGAATTCACCACAAGGTGGGGGGATGGAAAAGGCATCTGCAAAACCCAGCTAATACTTGGCCCTTCCACATCACCTTTTACTTTGGAGACTTACATAGCCAGCAGCCTATTCTAAATAAGATCAGCGCTAGAGCCTGGGAAATTCAGGATTCTTTCAGGCTAATTAACTTCAAGTGTATTGTGACTGGGTGCAGGTTAGCAGTTAAGTATCCCATCAACAACACTCTAGGAAGATAATGGCTTTAGACTCTTGTTTATATATCCTGTTAAGTGATAGTTTGTCTGTAGTAGACTACTGTCAGTTACTCCATTTCGCTTTTCTTTCTTCCTTCACCTTTTTACATTCCCCAACGAAGTGCTTTTTGTGTAATCCTTACTTAATTCAGTGCTTGTGAGTGGATAATTATAGTTACACAAAAAGCTAGGTCGTCTAATTTAAATTCTGAAGATTCAGCTCTAAGAATCAAGATAGCGTTTTCTTAGCATTTTGCAAAGATCTCCTTGATATTAAAAACAGAAAACAGTAGAGAAGGGGGTTTATATCTGTGCATATCATCTAAACCCATTATGATGATATAAAATTTTTCTCCCCTAAATTTTGCACAGTGGCATTTTAGAATTACTGGGGAGCTAGATAAGGGATGTGATGCATGGACTTAGAATCACAGAATCACAGAATTGTAGGGGTTGGAAGGGACCTCAAGAGATCATCGGGTCCAACCCCCCTGCCAAAGCAGCTCCCCAGCTCATATTGCACAGGGCGGCGTCCAGACGAGTCTGGAATATCTCCAGAGAAGGAGACTCCACCACCTCCCTGGGCAGCCTGTCCCAGGGCTCTGTCACCCTCACTGGGGAAAAGTTCTTCCCCATGTTGGTGCGGAACTTCCTGTGCTCCAGTTTACAGCCATTGCCCCTTGTCCTGTCTCCACAGACTACTGAAAAGGGGTTGGCCAATTCCCCCTGCATCCCCTACTGAAGATATTTATAAACGTTAATTAGGTCCCCCCTCAGTCTTCTTTTCTCCAGGCTGAACAGCCCCAGCTCACTCAGCCTTTCCTCATACGGGAATATCACAGTTTGAAAAAGTTTTGATTGAAAACTAACCAATGACAACTCAATTTTGAACCAGAAAAAAAGTCAGATTTTATTTATCTGTGAAAGTATCTCAGAAACCTGTATATGTATTTTTTGCAGTTTTCACACTCCTTGAAAAAGACCAGCACAACAGCCACTCCTTTTGTATTAATGCCAGAAAAACATAGCTTGCTCTTGATGTATGCGCCTTGTCAGAAAGTTTTTGACCTGACCTATTTTGAGTGCAGCCTGTTTGGCAACAAATTGTGGTCACCATATGTCATATAGGCATCACAGGTGACAAGAAGAACATATAAACCACTTTGTTCCTAAACTCTAAACCAAAAATATCTTCAACAAATCAGTGAAACAGTTAGGGAGCCATTAAGATGCTGCTTAGGTGTCTCTCAATGCTAATTTGGTGAAAACTTTCTTAAAATGTCTGATATGTAGTTCATGATCACTAGTTCATGATATTAGGTGCAATACAACTCAAAAAAAATCACTAAGTGTTTTATTATCCTTAAAAAAGTCCTAAAGATACTATTCCTTGTCAAACAGCAAACAGAACAAACAGTAGTACAGAACACTAAGATAAAGAATCAATCCACTATCAATATGTAAATAATGTCTACTGTTGCTGTATGAAATATAAATAGAATTTTAAAAAGTCTTTTTTAAATACAAAGTCTTTCCTCAGAGTGCTTCAAGTCCTTAGTGAAAAAGGATACCAGGAGATAGTAGAAAAGATATTGCAAATTAATTATTGGTTCAAAGGAAATAAAGTGTAACATTAAATAATAATGTTTTATAATGGAAGCATATTAGCCATAGGATCTCAGAACAGTTCAGTGCACAAAGAGTTCAGGAATAGCCCATAGAAAAAGATTAACAGATAATTTGAAAAAAAGCATGATATAGGTCTATAAAAGCACAGGTGCTGTGGAGTTGAAAAGTTTATTCTTCATTTCACAATAATAAAGAAATAAGGGCAATCCAAGAAAAATTTTAAGACAGCAGCTTAAAAGCAAACCAAAAGGAAATAGCCTCCCTCCTCCCCCTACCCAGGCAAACACATAATGTTTAATAATCACTGGATCTTGTGAAAACTAGAAAGGTTTTACAGTAGACAGTCTTGATGACCTGTTTTCCTCCCCTAGTAACACCTGCCAGAATCGTTCTGGTATGTCAGCTGTAGGAAAATAGCCAACATTTGACATATCTTGCCAAACCTCTCCAGTTTTGGTAGTTGCCACCAATGAGTTTTTGTTACAGGGCTTTGGCTTAGCAGCAATTTAGAATTTACTAATATTTTAGATAATTCACAGTATTAGGTTGTGTAATTATTAACAGCACTTAATCATCAGCCAATTTAACAGAATGATTCAATGGGATTTGTTTCAATCAAAATAGCCACTTTTCGTTATTTTCATACATTACTCACTTTGATATGCTGGCATTCATCAACAAACAGTTGGTGAACTCGAGAAACCAGGCGTTTTGAATCCTCATGAAACTGTTGATGGACAATCTTAGAATTCTCATGACATCTACTTGAAGAGATGTCCCAGCTCAGGGGGACATACTGGTCACACAGCATGCAGTCCTAGAGAGGTCAAAGGGTCTCACTTTTAGATCATTATTTATAGGATCCTGAGATGATTCGTTCTGGTCAACATTCTCTATTCTGGCCAGAGTTCGTGGTGAATCATTCTGGTAGACGATTCAGACAGTTGTGGCCAGAGTGGCTGACACCCAAATCACTGCATTTGCATCCTAGATAGCAGCACAATGAGGCTTATCCTGAGATCTGAGTGTCTTGGAGGGGAAATCTACACCATCACAGTAGTGAATAACATCACACTCTTTCCAAGTTTTGGCCCTTCTAATTGTATATGCTAAATAAAATCCAATGCTAAAATGCACTCCTGCCACCACGACCCAGTCCCGCAGTGTGACATTAGGGCCCACAAGAGTCACAGACCCCACAGTTCCCTCCCGCGGGCAACTCCCGGGACTCACTGTGAGAGCCGCGGCATGGCCTTAAGCTGGAGATGAGTAGCTTTAAATTAGATATAAGGACGAAATTTTTCACTGTGAGGGTGGTGAGGCACTGGAAGACGTTCCCCAGAGAAGTTATGGATGCTCCCTCCCTGGCAGTGTTCAAGGCCAGGTTGGATGGGGCTTTGGACAACCTGGTAACCTGGTCAAGTGGAGGTTGTCCCTGCCCATGGCAGGGGGGTGGAACTAGATGATCCTGGAGGTCTCTTCCAACACAAACCACTCTATTACTCTGTGATTCATATCTCAGGGCTAATAACGAAAAGCATTGTACATTCTCTAGAAGCAACTTGTTTAACTTCCCAGTTACAACAAAATAGAAAATTTGTAAAAATTCTCCTTATTCTATATCTGATAGAGAGCTGAAAAAATGGCTTAGATATGCTGGACTATTTGCCCTATCCTTTTCAATTCCTTTAAATTCCTGAAGTGGCAAAAATGTGTCTTTCACAAGACCTGTAACTCTTGCACCCTCCAGGAAAAAGAATGAAAAACTGAAAAGGCAGAACAGAAATTTCTAAAACAAATCATTCTCACCAGGGATTTGAATAAACTTATGTAACATAGAATTTTATTACTTAGGTAAGAAATTTGTACAGTACTTGGTACCACTGGTTTTATGCACTTCCTAAAATAGTATAATTAAAATTTCCAAAGCATAACAGGCTTCAATGTTTCTCCCATGTAGCATCTCATTAGCATATTTAAGGACTTAATCCACAACTGCTAAAATTTCAGTTATATTTGGCCAAACATACTTTCTTTTTTTGCACAAAAAGAGCAATATCCTAGGCACCCTCTTCCTCTGTCAGTTTGGACACAAACATTTCCTCCCCTTCCTGAAAAACACTGAATGAGAAGGAAGGTGAACACTGGAGGAACATAAGTGGTGTTAACAAGAGCAAAAGTCACTCCCATAATTAGAAAGTGGCTTCCCAGGCCAACCATTTCTAAAACGATGATTTTACAGGAATGGACTAGTAGAATAAGTAAGCGTGTTGGCGAATGAATTCAAGTACAGCAAAATCTTAAAACAGTTGAAAATGGAGGTGATCTGTGGACGCCACCAGTAAGGATCGTCTGATTGAGCTCTGCAAACGGTTTTCAGTCATGTCTGGTGCACCAGGCAACTCATGGCAGGTTGTAAAAGCCGCTCAGTCTTGATGGCCCCATCTCCTGAGAGAGAACTCATGGGGAGTTGTGTAGGTAGCTCAAACTTTGAGCTGTCCTGTAAACTGAGACTAAACAGGGCAGCGCTGCGTAATTCAAAGAAAGGACACCTGGGTTCAGCTTTGAATTCCTTCAACAAAAGATGTGCCCTGAGTCCCAATCAAACCACTATTCAGCTGCCTAAAAGCCCGATAATGACAAGCCTTAAGTATCCCCGTCTGGCTTCAATGGGCCCAGACAAGAGAGAGATACGCAAAAGATAGGGCATAAGATAAGGGGGAACGCTGCTAAGGACACACGTGGAAGGTGGTGCTGTCCACACCCACACTGTCCTGCCCACTCTCGTAGCTGAAGGAAACAAATCCCCTCCGATTCGGGCTGAGAACTGGGGGTTACTTCAGCTCTGCGAGGACACCCTTCCCCCTTGGCCGGGGTGCTGGCTAAGCTGACGTGCTGAGAGCCCTTACCTGCAGAGGGGTAAGTGAGTATCTGATGTGCGTTGTTTGTAGCCTCGTCGGGTGATTGACTCGCACACGTGTGGCGCTCAGCGCGCCCGTGAGCTGTGACAGTGCGTTCCATGCGCTGCCGCGGCTCTCACAGTGAGTCCCGGGAGTTGCCCGCGGGAGGGAACTGTGGGGTCTGTGACTCTTGCGGGCCCTAACACCGCATTGCGGGACTGGGTCGTGTTGGCAGGAGTGCATTTTGTGACTCTCTTGTGGTTGTCGTTAAGCGTAGTCTGTCTTCTCAGCTGCCATAGTGCCTTTCTCTGTTGTAGCCATAAAACCTGCGGTAGTGACGTGGTGCATCTGCATGTGGGGTTTACAAGCCCTGCAGCCGAGTGTCTTTCTATTCCCAAACCACATTCAAAGCAGAATGAACGTCAAGGTTCCATTAGGATGGTCGGGTCTTTATCCAGTTAGGTTTCTAAAATTCCTCTTAGAACCCTTTCCAATGACCGCTCTTATTATGGAGATTTTTTTTTTCCCCTTATATTCAGAAAACTTATATATACACTTATACTGAGGCTGAGAAAGTTTGGGTTAAAGCGATAGAAAAATGCTAAGCAAGGGGAGAAATGAAGGAGAAAGACCAAATCTACCGAAAGAGGAGTCCAGTAGTATCAACAGTAAGAGTTACACTTCCTCAAAGATTTTTCAGTTAAACTGGAAAAGAAATACAAAGCATCAATGACCAGAACTATTACCACTTAACTAGAAATGAAACACAGAGAAACTTCATAATTCGGTCAATGACACATAGAGAAGGCATGGAAGAACCTGCAGTTCAAAATTTACCATTTGGACTTGAGTCTGTTTTGAAGTTAAAAATAAACCCTGAAATTTTGCCATTCAGTAATGAATTATTTTGGAGTCATGGTATCTTTAGACTCAGAGCATGGGGGGGAGGGGGAATTGAAAATTATTGAAAGTGTGAGAGAAAATATTCCATTTTGAAAATACTTTAAAATGCCTTCATTTCAGTAGAGTAGTGGTGTGTAGAAAGGGATCAGTAGATATTTTCCAATCCTATGTGATGCATTTTTTTTTTTCTCAGACATAGTACCCTGTCAGTTCACTGTGGCAATGGTCAGAGGTTATTAGCTAACCCCTTCCCTTTCTCTTATACTTGCTTGTAATTCAAAGAAGCAAAATAGGAGCCTTTTATAGGTAAATCAAAGACCAGGCTTGACAAGGTGCCTCAAAAGCCTTAATCCAATATATTTTCATATGTTCCACTTTGAATATAGGGTTGAGTTTAAAGCAGATCATCTCAAAATCTCAACTTGTATTATATTTCATTTTGGAATTTGGAGCTTTCTCCACAGTTTACAATCCTAGAAACCACTAGACTAAACTCCACTTGTTATTAATACATTCCTACCCTGCAGTCTCATCTTTTGTTTCGCTAATTTAAATAAGTCAGCTAGTTTTTTAACCCACTTCCAGTATGTTCATTTTCCTATCATCCCCTTGGTTGAAAACACACTCATTCACTATTTACCAAAACATGACCTGCAATTTTGAATACTTCTCTATCTTTATCATTAATTTTTTATAACTGGATCACAGCTGAACATAGAGGAGGAAGTTACTATATGCTACTGAAATAGATACTAGCTCTGCGTTTTCAAAGAGCAAACAAATGAAAGTTCTGCTCTACAAGGTAATGACTAAAAAAACACCAAGCGACCCCAAAACAAAGAAAACCATACCCAAAACTCAGTCATCATATAGGGAAAAAACTTTACAATTCAGAAACAAACTGAACTGTTGTATGTTGTTATCCTGTGTGGAGCCTGATGTTTGCAGTTTGTTTTGTTAATCGATACAGTGTGGCTGCTTTCAGAATGGAGAATTACTATTACCAACAAAGACTGTAACTTCTTTAAGTTTATTCAGTGACCTTAAGATGCAGCCACCTGAATAAGATATTCACATGCATAAAACATGATTTCACTTTCCTTATATTGCTTAAAGGATTTCCCAGTGGCCAGGTAAATGAATATATATATAAAAAAAAGCATATACAGGAAGCGACCAACAGTAACCTTTGGTTCCCTTGCTTCTCTTAACTTAGTTATTGAAGCAAATTTGACATGTTAATTAATTAAGATTCATAGATAGTATGTGAAATTATGCAGTATTATCGGTTCTACTTTACACCAAGGATCTGACACCCAAATAAATGGAAGGATAAGGAAAGTGCAAGGTATTTTTTTGTTAAAACCAGGAATTACCTGAACTGACCAAGCCATTATATACCATTTGCTAAGTTCTATGTCCACACTCTCTTAAGAAAGAAAATACAATGGCCCAGGTTACAGCCCTGATATTTTTCATTCAGGGAAAGGGGAAGAAAGGAATAGCTGTGAATATGACCTGTAACAAAAAACCCCCTGCAAAACTAGCCACACTTATTACTAATTAGGTAGGGGAGGAAAAGAAGTCAGTCCCCATCTTCCTCATACTTTCCAAATCTGTCCTGGCTGGAGCAGACTGCAAGACCAAAAAGCTGGAAACAACCTTTTTGCAGGAATTTATTGCTATTCAATAGTCTTTCCAAAGCAGGAAGAATCAACCTGGAACAGACAAAGAATTGGAAAACCTCTTGAATTTTAGGAACATAAGAAGATGATTTGGTATTTCTGATGCAAGTTTAACAACAACTCCTGTAATATTTTATTTTATTTTTTTTAAAGTTTTATTTTTTCATTTCTATGTTTCTCAAAACTAATCATAGGTTCCTGAAAGCATATGCCTTTGTCTAAGACACTTATACCATTTAATTATCAGTCAATCTTTAAAATGCTCACAGACTGGCCAGAAAGCCTTTCATGTATCAGTCTCCAGGAAAATCAAGTGATACAATGAACTATTAAATACTACATTGAGAGCAATGTTGGGACCTTCAAGAATTGGGATACACATTTAGCAAAGGCCATCTTGTTAGATAACACTAGGGGATCTACCAGTTGAGTGGGCCCTGACAAATCAAAACTTCACCTAGGACACAGGACCACATCCAGGTGTGTTTTGAAAGTCTCCAGAGAGGGAGATTCCACAAGCTCTCTGGGCAGCCCGTTCCAGTGCTTGGGCCATCCATGAATGGAACACCTCAACATGAGGAAAATTCTGTGCCATTGTGCTGCTCACAAATAATTTTCCAATGCACTGAAGAGCCTTAGAAACTGAAATTCCACTGAAGCACACAGTGGTTCCTAAGACATTTAAGGGTATTTTTTTATTTTAAAATCCGTTAAAACCTGTAAAATATTCTTTCAAAGTTCTGATTGGAAAAATGAATCTAAATATTTTCCACAGCTGTAGAATTTTAGTAATATACTATTCCTCTGTCTATTACCCTGGAAATTCCATCTAGTGCCTGCTATACACATTTGTTTTTCCTTATTGCTTTTCAGATGTAAGAGCAAGCAGCTTTTAAAACATATTCCTTTGTTCTCAGTCCCCTAGAACTCTTTTTAGACTTCAGCAGTTTTGGTTCAGGAAATATGGGATTAAGATTTTCTGGGGTTCTCCTGTCCCCTAATTTCTATGCTTCCTTCCCTCTCCAACCCTGTCTGCAGCTAATCTATAATAAAAGTTAATTTTGAAAAGCCAGCTCCATAATATTTACACAATGAAGTCAAACGCTGAATGAAACACACTTGTAAAAACAACAGCGGCCTTTTCCTTGTGCAATATAGGATGTGGTCAATCATTTGGCAGTTTAGTTTTGGCACATCATGAACTATTTATTTGTTAAGTCCAGTTCTTGAGACTGCAAAAACTCTGGGAGGGTTTTTTCCTTTCTTTTCTTTCTGCTCCTTTCTATTCCCTCCACTGGAAACTATTAAATTTGCAGAGCCTGATGTTTATTTCACAGTGAAACATGCACTATTGTATCGATAAATATTTAATAGTGCTGGAGTTCAGTGGATATAGCCTCATATGTTGCTGTTAAAAGGTGTTTTATTACCTGGTGAGTGCAATGTGGTCAATTGAGCAAGAAAAAAACCAAGCCCAAAACAAAAACTTTCCACTAGAAGATGACACACGGTTCAGTTTCAGCTTGAAGAGGGTGTGGAGGAAACAAGTAACCATATATTTTTCTTAGTCTCTCAGTCTTGGCACTGCAGAGACAATTCCATTTGGGATAAACATCAGGGGCATTACATAGATCATAAAAGCATTTGAGCTGAGAAAGACAAGTGCTAGAAAAGCTAAAGTACTAAAAAGAGGCTTTCAGGAACAGCACACATGCACACAAGTAAATTCACTTTTCCTTGAACCCGAGCACCTTCTGTGATAGATTTGCTATGACACATGCATGCTCAGACTGTAAGACTGGTTTAAACACTCATGTAAAGTGATTTCAAGTCTTTCTGGACAAACATTTGTTGAAATGAAATTTTAAATATGATGTTAAATTATTTAAACAGATCTGCAAAACTGTTAACATGCACTTTATGTAATGTTGCACTCGAAACTACCTGGAATGGCTTTGACAGGAGAGGATCAACCTATAGCAAAACCAAAGAAATCATCAATCCACTGATAGGCAATAATAAAAATTACATTATTGATTGAGAATATTACCTTAGCCTCAGTGAATCTGTTTGGCAAAAAACATACACTGCTGTGCTCAAAAGTTGCTTGGTTTAATTGACAGAGAAAGAATAAAATAGCAAGACCTCAAACAACCTCCTGCTCTGATGGGAAATGATAAAGTTGAAAAATTAAGGATAGATAATAATAAAAATGATGCTTAAAGCATGGTTCCATGATGAAAGGAAGACCAATCAGTTTGTGATGAATCTTCTGAGCTTTTGTCTCTCATATGAGTTAGGGAGCCTGCTTTGGCAGGGTGGTTGGACCCGATGATCTCTCGAGGTCCCTTCCAACCCCTGTGATTCTATGATATGTCATGGAATTTTTAACTGTAGGACAATGAAAGTGTACTGACCTCAAGTTTCTCCTACCCAGTCAAAGACCACACTTGTGTATCAACAATTAGGGATCACAAACATTAAAAAAACCCAACGAGCACACATTCACAATTATGACCAATGTTTCCCCAATAACAAGTATAGATTAAGTATACTGTGTTAAATATGGGAAGGCACTCATCCACAAGTGTGTAGCACTGTAACCAGTCTAGCATATCTGAATTATCTTGTCTTTATAGATGTTTGTTAAACACTTTGCATAATTTAGGTCTTCAAAGCTATAAATTTCTTTGAAATGCATTGAGCAGAACACAGGTTAGAAAAGAGCTTTGGAGCTTTAAATTAAACTCCTGCTGGGTACTGGAAACACTGTATAGAAAATGACCTCTACATAAATTAAGAGGTTGCCCTCTGTGTTAGTACTTTACTCAAATCCTCAATTCACCATCATAGGCAACGATCTGGATTTTTCTCCCAGGATTAGTCAAGTGTAAACTTGAACTTGACAACAAAATGAAGTGGAGTAATTTGCAGTGATGAATAGTGGGTTTTTTGTTTCTCTTGGGAGAAAAAAAGAAAGGAATAATAATAATAAAAGAAGATATATGCTCTTCTTATTTCACCTGTAATTTCAGGGGTTTCTTTCTCATATTTTTAGAATGATTGTATTATTTATTTGATTCTTCTTGCAGAAACCTGCTTTGTCTTGGTATCACTAGTAAATAGTAACTGGTTTCTGCAGCTTTAACTTACCTGTTTAGAAAGATCTTTATTATATGTGAATATTTCTTTGCCTCCCTTTTTGTTTCCCAGGATGGAGTAAGAATAAAATCAGGATCCCTTGTGGTTGTGTAAAACTATATTGAAGAAGCCCAAGCATGGTTGTTAAATCTCAGTCAACAGCTTAATTTGCACTGTAGAAGTGAAGCTAGAGAAAAAAGTTCCCATTAATATTTGCAGACTTAAATTATTGAGTTAAACATCAACAGGTCAGAGGTCAGTTTAGAAATTGTGCTATACATTCCAATGCTGTGAAAAGTATTGATATGCATTTTTCATATGTGAAAAGCACCACTTTCACAAAGGTTGAAATGTGGGGCTCGGGAGAAAAGACAATTTTTTTCCCAGAATGTGTTGATTTTATCACAGAAATTATACCATTTCAATTTCCATTCAAAACTATGTCTTTTAGTAAGTTGAGCCAAAGAAGTCTTTGCCTGGATGTAACTGGCTTTTACCTTCCTTAATTCGCAGTGGTCACAATTCAAAATCAGATGAACTGACTTCAGTACTTTGGCTCCCACTGACTACACCAAGGGAATGCTATATCTCACAGGAAGCATTCAGAGCCAGTACCTCACACGACTGAGCTCCATGACTTTTATGGTTTTCACAGAGAGATTTATCCAGTTTTTCTGGCTTTGGTTTTAGCTGAAAGTTAATGCTGCTATCTTCTGAACAGAATGAAAATGTGAAACACTGTAAATCGTTCCAGGCAACTTTTACCCACAGGATTGTTAGAAACTTTAAACCAAGAGCTTCGGTTTGTTTTGGTAAGCGTTTGCACTGAACCTCTGAACCTTCAGAGATTAACCTGTTGCAATGAAGGATGTGTGTGTTTACATGATAGCAAGAGAGAGAAAAAGATTCTCTTAAATGTTTGCCTCACAGAGCAGATAAAGCACCTATAGATTTCTATTGAGAAGGATACCCAATAGACCAAAGGTTAAAAGAGGGAAGCACTGAAGCTCAGTGAGTAGATTAGTTCCAGTTCTGTGTGCATGCAATTTTTAAGTTACTTCTGATGCTTACTTTAAGTCTCTCTGTAGACTGTGTTGCAGTTTTTTTCTACAGTAATTAATTTTAGCCCTGGTTGTAATTACACATTTTTCATTGGTAGGGGCTTTAGGTTGTAACTGATAAGCAAAGAGGTAGGAAGAGTATCTACAGTGGTAGTGGCAGGACTCTACGTGGACTGGTGGCATTTCCAGATCTACATATTTTTTAATATGTAATATACATATAAAAATATATATAACATATATTACATGTAATATTACATATTATACAAGTGAAGACTAAGTTGCATAGACTTTTTGCAATGCAATAGAAGCATGAAGTGAGGGGAAAAAAAATGTAGATCTGGAAATTATATGAAGGAGACAACAGTGCTGAGACCTTGACATACTGTGTCAGTAGAATATATTGGTACAGAGGAGAACTCAGCAAAACATGCCTGAGCATCATATTTCACTCCGATCTGAGCTAACAATGTGGGATACAGCAATCCCACATTGGCAAGCGATCTGTTTTTTTCCTTCTGATGAGCAGGCCACATCCGTGTCTTTCTTTACTCTAATTACATAGAAACTTTGGTTTGCAAATTTATAGTTTTACTTTAGATAAGATTTCTACAATCCTTTTTCTCTAGCTAACTTTCTCCTTCAGCTCTCTCTCAGTCACTGGAAGTACAGCATACAGCTGCTACATTTTTCTGTCTCCCTCTTGGCCGGGTGAATAAATCATCTTTAATTCTTGACACTGAATTAATCTCTCCAATGTCATATTTGTTCAAACTTGAGTTTGAACTTGAAGTCTTTTCCACAGATTTTGCCCTTAGATGCATCTTGATCTAATTACCCTGGCTATTTTCTGTTCCTATTTGTTTAGCTGTTATTTCCATAAACTAAAAAGTTTGGATTAAGTGATATATAAATCTCATAGAAAATGACAGACAATAAGGTAATTTACCAGATTTGGGTTTTGTTTTTTCTCTTTTTAATTTTTAATACTGCTCTGACCAATTTTGCTTAAATCAGTTGTACCTGTATGTCTGTCTTTGATCCACCAGCTGATAGCATGCAAATTAGCAGTCATATCTGCTGGCAATCAGTGCAATGATGAATAATTCCTAGTCAAGGCTTTCTGAAATATTTTTTGTCAAAGAAGCTTCTCGGAAATTAAGCACTTTAGATAGATTCCCAAAGATTTTATGTTTACTATTTCCTAGTTTTATTGATTTGTGTTTACAAGAATCTTAACATCTGTGAAAAAGTAGCTTAGAGGCAGTGTTAGATATAGTTGATCCCTGCTTGCCTGTGAAGTACTCTAGGATTTGCCAGTGTATGGTACATCTTACATTGCTTTGATGAGGATAATGATGATGATCCCCAGCATCTGAACTCCCAGAACTCTCCCTGTGAGCCGGAGCTATGCACCTGGAAAGCAAAGATCTTCAGATCTCATGCTGCATCACTGCATGACAGATGTTGCCATCGTTATGTTGGGGTTTTTTTTAATGGGGTGGGGGAAGGGCAGGGGGAAGGGATGAAACGAGTGAAAAATGGGCCTGATCCTTAGGGTAGCTGAATAGATCTCAAATGGGCCATGGAGCTGTCTGTGTCGTCTTGATCTTATTAGAAAGAATGTGTGTGGGCAGGAAGAGATGAGACTGGGATTTCTTGCAACATTGCTCTCTGGAGGATCACAAATCTGGTCATTTAAAACTGATTTATTTGGTTTTATTGCTCTTGTATTCTACAATTCAAATTTGTCTTTGCTCCTTTCATATTATTCTTGACCCTTTGGTGAAACACCCACATCAGTCCAGATAGTTTTCTTCAACAACTCAAGCAAGCCTTCTTTATTCATTTAAGAATTCTGTTGTTTTTACTTATTTTTTTCTTTTTTAAATATTTATTTTCCTAGAACTTTTTCTCATACCCTTTCCCTTTCAGCTATTGATTTATAATTTCTCCAGAGACATTAGTAATAATGGAAGGAATTACAGGGTCACTTTGAAGAAGATTTTACATTTTGTTGAGGATCTCAAAGCACTTTCCTAACAAATGTTCTAAGCATTATAGTTCTCCTGTATATCCAGGCAATATTGCTATCCCCATTGTACACATAAGCAGAGACAGAAAGTGACCTAGCAGGGTAACGCTACATGCCAGAGAAAACATTTTGGTTGTTAGCAAAGAATCAAGACAGTTTGTCTCTGAAGCTAGTCAGGAGATCCTACTCTTTTTATTTAAGCTGCCACATCACTGCCACGTTTCATCAGAAACCAGTCGTTTATTGCCTTGCATCTGAAAGGGAAAAGGAAAGAGAGGGGGAGAGAGGGACATGGAAACAGACCACTGAACAAAGCGACAGAAAATCTTACCATTTCATTTGCATCCAAAAGTGGGATTGGGAGCAAATGCTCGGGCTATTTTCTGCTGACTGTGGTTTCCTTGATTTACATTTTCTCAGTGTTGGTAAGAGGCAGTGCATTATCATTGTCCAAAGTGGGCATATAAATGAAATCTACAAATTGTTCATATATGTGGAAATGCCATCTTTGCAGATGTGGGTTCACTGTGGCAACAATAGGGTTTAGCCCTTGCCTACCATTAACATCAGCCCATGCAACACTGCTGTCATGTGCTGTCACAGGTGCTGGCAGCTCAGCCTTCTTATTTCTTCCATCCACCCCTTGTTTGTATGTATAATGAATTGGTGAGCTACCTCACTGCTTAAGGGACATAGATGAAACAAATTGACTGAAAATCATACGATAGTTATGACTTGTCCTTTGTGTCAAGCACATTCCTTAAAACCTATTGTCCTTGTTGGATTTCCAAATCTTCTGGAGATCCTTCAGCAGCTGCTCCATTGCTCTGCATGACCCCAACTCTGCTAAAAATACAAAGGTGACAATGAAGGATGGGGGGAAAAAACCCTACTGTTGAGGATCAGTCCTAAAAACTAGAAATAAAAATGACAAAGAGGTGTGAAGACCAGTCCAGCAAGAAGACAGATATGAGGTATTGTAAATATGTACAGCCCACCACTTTCCTAGCCAGGAGAAGACATTGTCTTGCCCTTTGACACTAAAAGTTAATGTTTGCATTTGATTTAGGGCCAGAACTCTCTATTCATTTTAGGTAGGCATCAGTTGCCAAAGGACTTCTACTCTGTATATTTTACTTCTGGCTCAGAAATGCATTTTATTAGTCCATAAATTAAGCTTATGGAAGATCTTCAAGCTTCAAATTCACTGAGAGTTAAGAGTAGAAATTTTGAGCTGGATCACAGAGCTTTTTGTACTATGATTCAGAATGCTACTACCACTTGTAGGGGGTAAAGAATGGGAAAAGCTCTATGTTTTCATACAATTTTAGCAGCACAGCTGCATTTTGTAAAGAAAGCAGCAGCCATTAGAAATATAAACACAAACAATTTGAAGGAATTACCACATTCTGAGCTTGTGAGCTCTATATTTTATAGCACTATATTAGCTTGTACCTCTATATTTTCTACACTTTCTCTAACATAATAAAATTATTAGTTAAGCCCTCAAAAGCTGATTTTTAATATTAAAAAAACCCAGAATGCTGTTATGTTCATGTTCAGGTTTTTGTTTGGTTTGGGGTTTTAAATTTTATTTTATTGATCAGCTTTTTAATTTTGTTCCTTATAAAATACTTAGAGAATACATGTTTTCAAGCTTTTCTTTGCAACAGTTGGAGCATGGAAACAGGCCACTTTCAAAATGAAAAGTTCAACTGCCATGAAATATAGCTGTGTATTTTACAGACAAAGTTCATGACCACATGTGAAGAACGTGACAAAATTTACACAGAAAACACTAGCGTGAGGAATAGTTCGAGTTTGAGCCCTCAGCCAGCTACCTAAGAAAACACATTGATGCAAATCTTGGCTGTGCTTGAGTTGCACAAGCTTTGTGCATCTCTAGGTTACGCATATCTGTGGCAATCAGCAGAGAGCAACAAGCAATTCGATATGAACTTTAGGTGAAGCCATTTATTGGGTGAAATCACACAGATTCTGTACATTTGTTACTGCAAATGTGGCAAGCTAAAAAACTGCTAATTATTGGTTACACACCCTGTTCACACCCCACTGATTGGTTAGTGATTATAACGAGTTCTGATAAACAGATCTTATAGCTAAATAGTGTTAGTTTGCCTTTGATACCTAAAAGCATCCGCACACCTGCTGTTTGACCCTCTTGTTCTGGCTGGTTCTGAACATGTTCCGTTACTCCCAAGTACCTTCCCAGAACTGCTTCTTGGTTCAGGGCAGCCTGTACCCCTGTCATCAAGGCCGCTGTGTTTTGAGAATGTGATTATTAGGATCCTCTCAGCATGAGGAACTTTTCCTGTCTCATGGGAACAGAAGAATATTGTCAGAGCCTGAATCTTGGGAGAAGAGAGCTAGGCTGCTAGCAGGCCTGCTGTCTTCTCTGACACATATCAAATAAATAATCGTTAGATCAGCGTAATACATTATGCTGTAGTTTCAAATGCTTTAATTACAAGCTTTTGTGAATTATTTTGTTTTCCTTTTGCGTTTGGAACAGTTGGCACCGCAGGATCACACTGCAATTTAGAGGGGTAGGGCCTTTGGTACTGTTGCGGCGCAGGGGCTCACACAGGCGGGTTGGGCTGCTGAGCCAGGCCCGCTGGCACAGGCTGCACTTAATTGCATTGCCATCTAGTGGCAACCACGGCGAGGTCTTTGACTCCTGCTCCCAAGGTCTATTTTTTGCACTGTTTTCCATCTGACTTCTATGAAACCTATCATTGCTCTTTGCTAACAGAGGAAAACAACCCAGATAATTAAGTTGAGTTAGAACTGTGGTCTGAATCATTCCAGCTGGCTTCCTTTACTAAATTACATTTTGACTTCATTTCTGTAGAGTGTGCAATGTTAGTTCCAGTGGTTCCTCAACCATTTCCAATTTAGTTTATGAAACAGATAACAAATACAAGAGGCAGGGACCAGTGGCAAAAGCAAAGCTTTGGGATTCAGCGACTTTTGTTCTCTTCCTACTTTGATAAACTGTATGACCTTGGGTAAAGGTCAAAAAAACCCCTTTTTGATCCTAGATGTACTTTCTAAAATTGAGCTAAGTTTTCTTATTCGTTTGGGGGAGTTTCTGAGGTTTAATTAAATATGTCATGCTAAGCACTTTTAAAAACTGAAAATTAAGGAGGCTAGAAAAATATGGAGTATTGCTGTCCTTAGCATTATTTGTTTGCTGGTGTGAT
Organism: Porphyrio hochstetteri; assembly: GCA_020800305.1. Taxonomy (NCBI): domain Eukaryota; kingdom Metazoa; phylum Chordata; class Aves; order Gruiformes; family Rallidae; genus Porphyrio; species Porphyrio hochstetteri. Next base: position 4,547,064 of record CM036908.1, read on the forward strand.
GCATTTCCCATTTTATTGATGGACTGTAATTGCACGCCTCCCTCAGACAGTACCCAGAATAAATCCTTCCAACGTAGCTGGGAGAAACACAGAACATTTATATTTTCCAGTCATGAAACTTCTCCCATTGCAATAAAGTCAGGACATTAATTTCTTGATGCTCCCAGTTCCTGAGGGCAGTTTATGCTGTTAGTTCATTTTGTTTCTCTGTCAGAGCCCTGTCTTCCTATGACTGTCAAACATTTGGAGCAATCTTTTTTTACATTTTTCTCACACCAAAGGACTTCAAAACTACATAGATATATCCCTTCTTATAAACAATTCTTTACTTATTTACTTTTAGAGCAGTAAGATCAGCTGCAGCAGTGGCAGTACCAGGTATCATTAGTCTAAACATCACATTTATGAGAGAATGTCAGGTTTGATCATGCTGTCAGAAATCAAGTGCTTTTGCTGACTTGTGGATTTGTGCTGGAAGACGTGCCAGCTCAGGATTCAAATCAATGGCACAGAGAGGAGATTGTCTGACAATCAGTAAAAAGCGAAGGAATAACATCTCTCTCTACCTCTGAGAGGTAGGAATATAATCATCACAGTGCAGCTATGCACAAGAATGACTTAGGAGAGACACTCAACTCCTAAATAAATTGCATGAAAGCACTGGGGTTTTGGCATTGTATTGCACCTGGGGAATAGGTAGGAAGGAGAGGACCACTCTCATCATAAGTCTAAATACACCTGCATTAACCATACCCTTGTAATACGGCTCCTGGAGTTGGAAAAACTAGTAAGGAAAGTTTAAGGGGTAACGCTGGCTTAGGAGAAAGCTTACATGCAAGGCTTAGGTCAACCATAAATCCCCAAAGAAATCCCCAAAGCAGCAGCTCTGAATTCTGACAGTTTGTGAATAGTCACACAGTACTTCATCACATTTAACCAGTCACTTGAGCATTTAAAAGGCATTGATTCTGAAAACATGGTGGGAACCATTCATCTAACCTGTCAACCTGTATATATCATGAAATGGACAGATCTTTAAAAGCTAGACACTGATTGACCCATTGATGATGATGACAACTGTATGTCTTTGTGGAAAACCTTAGCATGACATAGTTTTGAACATTTTGTACTTGCTACACGCATTAACTTAGATCCAGAAAACAATAAGAATTCATAATATATAAGTGGATGAAGATGATGCCACTCGTATTTCAGGTTACAGTGTAGAATTCAAATGTCCAACTCTGATATCTATAGGCCCTGTTTGGTGTCTTGATGGGCAGGATTTTGATGCCCCAGAACAGTAATGCAGAAAGCCTACAAAGATCATAGAAGCCTATAAAAAGCAGAAAGAAAACAGAAAAGTGTTGATGCCTGCCTTCTCCATAGCCTATGTAGAGTTTCTGGATGAGAGAGTTCCAGAAAAGTTCAAGATCCATAAGAATCTGCAGCATTTTCTGGAGAACAAATATTTGCATGCATACAACTCCAAATGACAAAACCAGGTTGTTTTTTTTTCCTTTCTTCTTCTTATTCCACATTTCTAGATTAATATAGTCTTAAAGAAGAAAAAGATTGCAAAGAAGTAAGATTTCCTACAAGTTAACATTAACTAAGTTTTCTAAAAAAACCTTTCTCAAACTAACGAGCAATTTATCTTCCATCCAAGCGTAACACAAGACACAGGCTTGAGAACCACCAACATTTTTAGGAAGAAATATCCATATATAGCATGTCACTCTTCACAAGCAACAGTTTAGAAGGAAGCACTTCTTAAACTGAGTCTCAAAGAACTCGGTAGAAGTTTCTAGTTTAGTCATAGACATCTAGACAGCAGACCCTCTAAAGGAAAAGCATTTAGTTAACACATGATCTTTCAATCCTTGAAAGATATCAAAGATTACTCAATACATATTTCAGTAAGCTCTGATGTTATTTTTGGTGGATTTTTTTCCATTTTCTGAGGTGGTCCACTAAGCCACCCCACACACCTCCCCCCAAGCCTTTGTGACTGCAAAGTACAAACAAGCTGCAGGAGCTCAGGTTTTGTGATTAAGGTAACCTTCCCAGGATCAACAAGGTACCTGCAAATTTTAACTCAGCAATTATCTCCTTTTTCTCAGCTTGCGATTTATTTTTTAAAGTTGACTATTTCCACATACCCACACACATGCAAAGAATGAATAATTCTGATTTTGTTCATGCTCTAAATCAGAGCAGTAGTGTTAAATGAGGGCAAAAAAAGGTTGGGATCGACATTTATTATGAATAGGAAATTTAGAAGTAGTTCAGAATTAATAACAGAAAATGGGTAAATGCTTAGATCTCTGGGCTATGTAAAGTAGAACAGCTATTAGGATTCTCTTGGTTTCAGTAGAAAGGCGTTTGTGTAAAAAATATACATAATCTTCTCAAGGTAAAAGGACTCATTCAACCCCTAGGGGAAGATTTAAAGCCAGCATTTGTCTCTGTGATTCTCCACTGGCTCTGTTCCTTACTGGCAGCATAGCTTCTCTTGAGCATAGCTGCCAGCGTGACTATTCAGTATTGTTTGATTTGAGCTGCATTAATTTCTGGCTGGACTTTTTGGGTGGAAATCCAGAATTCCTGGAAGGCTTGGAGGCCAGCAGCAGTAGCAAGCATCACCTGATATGTTACAATGCCAGCTCCAAATTCCCACCGCAAGCAGTTTGTTTCTAAGAATGCTAATGAGGGTAGTGACCAATTGGTGGAAATTACCTCCTTTTTTTAGTTACAGTAAATGGCAAAATATTTTTTCCCCCTTTTTTTTTGAGAAGAATAATCAGAAATGAAGCATTTTCAAGGACTAGAGATCTGCCTAGCCTGTTCTATTTATACTTTTTTTTGTAGGCTGGTTAAGAGTAAAAAGACTCTCCTGAGCATGCCATTGCATTGTAGATTATCTCACTTAGATTTTTTTTTTTAATCACAGCTTTCCATCCCTCTCAGATGTGTCATAACCTTGAAGAATTATTGTCATTTAATCAGCATTGAGCGTTTCCATGTTCAGCCTTCAAGCAGTGATACCAAAACTCCTATTCACAAGTGACAGATGAATTCACTTACTCTACTGCTTTCTGTAGAGTGGTACTTTACAAAGTTCACTTTTATCAATAAAGCAGAGCTTATCAGACCAATGAACTTCTAGAGGCCTTTTTCCCCTCCTTTTTTTTTCCTCTTTTTTTTTTTCTTGTTTTGTTTTGTTTTTCTGTGTGTCCGTTTATAACAAATGATTTGGTATCAGTATAAACCTGAAGATCCTAAGAGAATAATGAAGGATTAAATGTGGAGTTGAGATACAGTTTGCAGAAAATATTTGCCCCTAAAATGTTTGAAGTAGACAATCCGATCAGCCTGCAGATATGTTGCACAACTTCAGAAGCTACTTAGCTATCTGGCTGGTAGCAGAATAAGATATTTCCAAGAGAAGATTCTGTCACATCATGACCTTAACTGTTCTGGGAACTAGTAAGGAAGTAGCTAGTTTCAATTGCTCTATACTATGTCCCCTCGTGACTTTTTTCTTCTCCAAACTTAGTTTAATCCACTCCCAAAATAGACTAGCATAGTGCTCCTATTATGGAATAAATGGATGCATCTCTAATACCATGCTAAACCCTGTCTTTTAGACAGGGCTGGAGTTCTAATTATGCACATAATGAAGCATGACTCTGGTCGCTGCAGAAAGATCTAGGTGGTAGATCTATAAGAGGGTTTTTTTTTTTTCAGGTGCTATGGTCTAAAGGAATATTCCAGACTTTCCTTCAAACGAGGGTCTCTTTATATAATTTGATCATCTCCACCTACTTCTTTCCTTCTGAAATACCATATGATCAACAGAGGCCTCTGGCGTTACCAGACACAGAGACAAATGAAGTTAACTAGAGCTTAAATTCTGATATGGTTTGGACTACCTACATGGCAGTGGACATCTATAAATCTGAATCTCAGGAGTATCTATCCCTTGTTTTATAGGCTTTGCATGATCCCAAAGCTCATATAATAGTGCTCAAGTATTTGAGGCCGGAGGAAAGGTAGGGTATCCATTTCCAGTAGCGAGGCTGCAAAATCCATCCTCATATAGAAAAATATCATATAGAAAAATATCATAAAATCGATCATTAAGGCTCACAAAAAGGCTGAAACATTCTTTCAGAAATTAGGGAAGGTAGTGACTGCGTTTGCAGAGCATAAGATTTTAATCAATGAGTTTTAGGAGGAATGTCATATTTAACAAATGAAAGTTAAAAAGAAACTTGGTGGAGCATAGCATGAACTTCAGCTTGACTGGTTCAGAAGAAACAGTTTGTGCAAGGAAATGTTTCATTATAAACTCTACAAATATGAAAGAAGTGTAAAAACATGCTTCAAGTGGGATTTTTTGGGTGGGGTAAAAAAAGTCATGGTTTTTCTTTTATGCTTTTTGCCACCCTGTGGAAAAAAACACAGTTTTGTGAGCACAGAAAAAAGCCAAACAAACCAGTCATTAGTTAGAAAGGGAGGATGTTTCATTTTCTTTTGATTTCTTCCAGTGCCAGAGGCTTGTTTTATGTTACATCTGAAAAAGATCAGTGAGAGAAAAAAACAGAGAGCACTTTCACATTGGTTCTACCATCCATATCTGAGGGAGGGGACGTAATTGACGTGTATAACTCCTTATTGTCATTAATGGGAGCTAAGTATGTGAATCTTAAATTCACCAAAAGAGAACAGACCTCCTTGTGTGTCATAATTTCAGTGAAAATTATATAGAGGTTATGCACAGATGCACTGACAATAATGTCAGGCCAATGAGGTGTATTTTCCAATGCAGAGGTAGATTGTTTTATACAGGCATAGGTAACACTGCAAAGCAAACAGGTATGTGATTATAATTAAGATACCTGTCTAGGCTTTAGACAAGTTGAGATCAGTCCCCATTGTCATAAAAAGGGCCCAATCTCCTTTCATGTAATCTCAGTTCCTCAGTCACGTACTGATAGATATAGTAACCTTTCCTTTCACTCACACTTCATCCTTCTTGACATTTGAGATTGTCAGCTCATGCAAAAGCCAATACATTTGCAGTCAAATGTAAAGTAATCTAAATTAGTTATAATGCGTCTGTGCCATTTAGGAATAGGAATTGAGACTATGCTTATTGCTGTGTACCAAGACTTTTTTTTTTCTTTTTCTTTTGTAAGGTTATATCAGCATTTTTGGAGGAAACACAACATATTTTTCTTTAGCAGTGGATTTTCCCCTCCTCTTCCTCATCAATATATTTCTCCGTAACCTTTCCCACTACCTCAAACACTCACTTCCACTATTATTTTAATCTTTAAGGTCTTAATTAACTTTCCCTGGCCTTCAAACCATTGGTTGTTGATTTAGATATTATTTTTTTCCAAGAAATTTTTCCACTTCCTAAGTGTTGACTATTCTCCTGAAAATAAGGCAGTTCTCTGAGAGAAGATAATGCCACTGATTAAGTGATTTTTTTTTTCTATTCTTTTTTAAGAGATCTGTATTTTGAAATTTAGTTTTCCTGGATTTTATTCCAGAATTGCTAATTTACATATTCAGCATTTTTCTCACCACAGTGAACTAGTGGCTCATCATATCTTTCATATGGTCTTCAGAAGAGGATTCCCTAGAAGAGCTGAGTTTCACAGCAAAGGAATATGACAAGTTCATAGGATAATTCAAGCTGAAAAAGACCTCAAAAGGTCCCTGGTCCAGTCCCCTACTTAAAGCTAGCTCAGCTCTCAGGCCAGACCAGGGATCAGGGCTTTATCTGTTTGGGCCTTGAAAACTGCCAAGGCTGGAGACTGCACCACCGCTCAGCAGGCTGCCTCTCCCACTGCCCAAGAGTCCTCATAGTGAAAGAGGTTCTTAAATCTAATCTGAATATCTGTTGTTTCATCCTATGCTATCCCTCATCCTCCAACCCTGCACTGCTGTGAAAACCGTCCACTTTATAATCCCATCAATTCTTGTCAATATTGAGGGGCTGCTAGATCACCCCACCACAGCTGTCTGCCTGGCCAAAAAACCCCTGGTCCCTCAGTCTATTCTCACATATCAAGTGCTCCAGTTCCTGACTGTCTTGTGGTCTCTGTTGAACATGCTCTGGTTCATTAAGGTCAATCTTTCTTCTTTCTCTTTGTTACTGCGCTGAGAAAACTACTCAGAAATTGACTACTGAAAGGTTTGATTTTTACTCAGATTTTAGAGGTATTCTGGCTAGAGATCTGGAGGCAAGTCTTGGTCTCACCTTAATGAACTCTTTGCTAAACTGAGGTCACCTGACTTTGTGAATTTGAAGCAGAATACCCGTGATTAGATAAGTTGTACTTTGTCATGGAGAGTTTCCTCCCGTATTTTCTTGTACTGCTTTCTTCATTATAAATCAAAAAGAAGTCAAAATTAAAGGTGAGATGTTACAGTAGAAACTTCTAAATGGATTGTGTGACAGAGACTTTCACATACTCCTGAACATAATTTACTGTGAATGTTTCATCAGCAAATATCCTGGAAATATTTTAGAAGTCAAAATATTTTACCCTTTTTTACCAGCTGACCCGCTTCTCTCAAATACAAAACCTTGTATCTTATCTCTGATCCAGGAAAAAAGTATACTCACAGATCAAACCTGATTTATATATTCTGCACATCAGTGAGAGTTCTTTTCCAATGGAAGTTCTGTACAGCAAGCACTGGCAGTAAGAACTGGGAAAAGGGAATATTGCTGTACTCAAGGTTTGTTTCATATCGCTCAAATCAACAGGAAACAAACAAACAGTGCATGTAGAAAATTCTGCACCGAAACCTTGACACAGTATATGGAAAAACAATAAGGAAACCTGAGTGCTTGTCATACCATCTTTCCAGATTTCTCCCAGCCACTACTGGAAACTTTCAAAACATCTGTCCTTTTGTTTTGTAAGGGAGGTGAGAATTTTAAACTTAGTTGAAAGAGCTTGAACTTTTAAAACACTTTTTTTGGTGTTGCTTTAAGAACTCTAACAGAAAATATAAGAAAGTGAGATTGTCACACATTCTCATTTTACAGAATAAGGTGCCAGCCCAGTGGAACTCAGCAGAGAATGGCAGCCAGAAGAAAAATTGTCTTAGTGATTCAATGGCACCTGTATCACTTAATGAAAGGAAAAAATAATGATGTCTAACAATAAGGCTACAGAAGCTTTTTCTTGTGTGTGTGAAAAAGAATACTGTCTCTTTTTTAAAAATTTGTAATTATGACTTAATTTACATTATGGTCTGATTTATAAACACTAGGTGAAATCCACAGACCTGTTATAATGAGATTGCAATGACTTTACATCATAAAATGATTAACTGTACATAACATAACATGAAATATGTTTAATCTGTGTGAAGCAGACTGATAGCAGCAATGCTTGCAACAAAAATCTAAAGTGTCAAAGGATTTTATTGAAATTCCAAGAGGGTTTATATGTATTTGATTAGAGAAAGTGTCTGCAAAGCTAGAATTTCCTTTAGCTAAAAGTGACCCTAAGATGACCACTATAACAATTATGTAACTACAGCTTCTGTATTGGCTTGTCACACAGAGAATGACATGAAAACATATGCATTCACAGGGTCACCAGACTGTTTGCCCAGACTATCAATGCTGTGTCAGTTTGGTAACAAATCTGCCAATCTGAGGGTCAGGATCAATTGTGCTCATTTGAAGTAATATACATTTGGCATAACCTATCATTTGCACCAGAGGTTATGAGCAAGCTCAATATTTGGTGACAGAGAGGATCCTGAGAACTCCTGTAAATTTCTGTTATACAAAAGTAGCAACATAAAATTCCTGAGTCCAGTCAGTACAGTAGACAGAGCAATCCAATTGCTTTAAGCTTTTATCCATATTTCAATATGTTAGTTCATATACAGAAACATTTTTTATATATTTGTGTAACTTTAAAATATAGTTTTAAAACCCCAGCTAATTCTCAAAATTAAAAAAAGTAGTTACTCCACCAAATATTATATGTCTTGAGAGCATTCTCATACATTAGTGCTTGGTCCAAGTGACTTGTGTCTTTCTGGGAAAGATAAAGTTGCATCAGAGGGAAAAATCCCAAACCCAACTAATCAAAAAAACCCCCACAAAACAAGACAGAGTTCTGATTTTGACATGTGTGACAACAGAAATGCCACTAATGGATTATTGAACTGGAACTCAGTCCTGATGTAGTTTGACATATTTTGTATTCAATGAATGGCTGACAGTTGAAAAATCATAGAGAAGAAAAGAGGGATAAGGATCAGCATTTTTTATTCATGTAGATTTGATTTTTTTTTTTAATAAACACAACCATAACAAGGTCAAAGAAAACATTTTCACATACTTCACATCTGCCTGTAAATCTTACCTAGCCTATGTACTCATCACTTTCTTCTTTTGCTGTGTCAGACTAATTTGAGAGTCAGAATTCCTACTTAAACTGATGAACACAGATCAGATTAGTTACTAGGTTATGTAGAGTTGTTTTTTAGCTTGGTTTTGTTTGTGGGTTTGTTTTTTCTTTTCTAAGGTTATATCAGCATTTGTGGAGGAAACACAACACATTTTTCTTTAGCAGTGGATTTTCCCCTCCTTTTCCTCATCATAACTGTATTTCTTCTTAATCTTTCCCACTATCTCAAACACTCACTTCCACTATTATTTTAATCTTTAAGGCCTTAATTAACCTTCCCTGGCCTTTAAACCATTGGTTGTTGATTTAGATATTATTTTTCCAAGAAATTTTTCCACTTCCTAAGTGCTGTCTATTCTCTTGAAAAGGAATTTCTCACAAGGCAGTTCTCTGAGAGAAGATAATGCCACTGATCAAGGGAATTGCTTGGTAAAATTATATTCACCATTGCCTTTGTGAGGCCCCATCTGGAGTCCTGTGTCCAGAGCTGGGGCCCCAACACAAGAAAGATGTGGAACTGTTGGAGAGGGTTCAGAGGAGCCACGAAGATGATTAGAGGGCTGGAGCAGCTGCCCTACGAAGAGAGGCTGAGGGAGCTGGGCTAGTTCAGCCTGGAGAAGAGAAGGCTGCTGGGGGACCTCATTGCAGCCTGCCAGTCCCTGAAGGGAGCAGAGGAACAGGAGGGGATTCAGCTTTTTAAAAGGGTAGATATGGCAGGACAAGGGGAATGGATTAAAACTAAAGGAAGGAAGGTTTAGATTAGATCTTAGGGGCAAGTTTTTTACAGAGAGGGTGGTGAGGGGCTGGAACAGGCTGCCCAGAGAGGTGGTGAATGCCCCATCCCTGCGGGTGTTCAAGGCCAGGTTGGATGGGGCCCTGGGCAACCTTGTGTAGATCCAGGCCTGAGGTCGTTGACCCTGCTTGTGGCCACACCTCGAGTACTGTGTCCAGTTCTGGGCTCCTCACCATAAGAAGGACATGGAGGTCCTGGAGCGAGTCCAGAGAAGGGCAACCAGGCTGGGGAAGGGGCTGGAGGGCAAATCCTCTGAGGAGCGGCTGAGGGAGCTGGGGGTGTTCAGCCTGGAGAAGAGGAGGCTGAGGGGAGACCTTATCCCCACCTACAACTACCTGAAGGGAGGTTGTGGAGAGGTGGGCGATGGTCTCTTCAGCCAGGGGACAGGAGATGGGACAAGGGGAAATGGCAAGAAGCTGTGCCAGGGCAGGTTTAGATTGCACATCCTTCCCTGGATGTGTCCAAAAAAAGGGTAGATGAGGTACTTAGGGATATGGTTTAGCTTAGGATGGGATTGGTTGGATTTGATGATCTTCAAAGGTCTTTTCCAACCTTGTGATTCAGTGATACTCAATTCAGCCCTTTTTCCTTCTAGTTTACACTTATTCTCTAAAACTCTTTTGGTTGATATGAGAACATTTATGTCCAATCACTAATAGAATTACAGATACTCTACGTAAGTATTGACAATCTTACTGTATTTCATGTTGGATGTATACCATTTCCCCTACCAGTTTTCAGCTGCCCCTTCATGCTAAAGATGGATCCCTTCCCTAATGTTCTTTTCATTTTATTTATGAATTACCCTTGTTGATGTAGCACAAGGCAACCTTTCACATTATTTTGGAATGCCTGATGTTTTCTTTTTATCACTGGGGCATAAGACATAAGGCATAGAAGGTACTGTGTATGTTAAACAGTGGGAAAAGGATCTAGCTGAGGGCCACTGTAATACCAGCTAGCCATTTAGCTTAATACAGTCCACAGGAGTCCATAATCTTAGTCTTAAAAGCTTTGTCTGTGTCAAATACATTAGAACCTATGAATCTGTATATCTGAACAGAACTCCTATGCATGATGAATCTGGGTATCAATGTTGCTAGCACTGACTGCAGCACTCAATTATGTAGGCAATGCCTACTGCAGATTAGAAAAAGTTACTGATCTTTGTTTCCATATACCTTTTTTTCTTTTTTCTTTTTCCTTTTTTTTTTTTCCCATTCAGGATGAAAATGATATTCAGAGATGAAGTTTCAATTCATTTTCTTTGGGATGGCTTTTTAAATTGAATAATATGAAAATAATCTGTTTCAGAGAGGGAACACATGCACAAGTAGGACAGTAAAGCAAGAATTTCATCACATGGCTGGATAGAGTTCTATAGCAAAATTGACAAAATAATACTTCCTCAACTGTGTGTGTTATTCCTCAGGGTCTTGGTAGTACAATGAGCACAATTTAACCTCGAGGAGCAGAACTATATTGTACACATATGTAATGCACTAGAAGTGAAACAGCAGAGAGACAGCTCTAATACATGCTGCAGGGCAACATCCTACAATGAGAATGGAATTGCTCGGTGTCTGGAATTTCAGGGAAATCAAATAACTTACTGTTATATGGCCTTGAAAATCTTATCTTTTCTGTTGTTTTCCACTCCATCCCTTGCACATGTATTATTAAAAATGATTTAAGTTCATCTTGGAGTAGCTGCAAGCCATCTCTAGACCCAGAGAGAAAACTATTGACTTCCCAGCACAATACTCATAATATAAAGCAGACTAGAATATGGTGCTTTTGCATTGCTGTGCATTCCTAGTGTTGTCCTTCCTGCTGTTATTTCTTGCTTTCCTATACACTCTATACCTTCATTTAAATGCTAAACTATTCCCACAAGTAGGCTACTTAGAAGGAACATAGTCAAAATGAAGGACAAGTAGCTTTCATGCAAAACTAATACTCGGGCAATCTTCATTAGAATGCAGATAACACTTGGGTGACTGGGTTTTTTGGAAGGGATGTTCCAAATATAATTTTTAGATTTCCTCTTGGAGCAATTATTTTGAAACTCCATGAATACAGACAAAACACTGTAAAATGTATCAAAGTAAAACAATTTTATTTTGAAACATACATTTCAAATTGCTGCTATTCACTTCTGCATTGTGATAGCTTTCTGTCAGACCTATGTATGACGACTTCTGCTCTAAAAAGATAATATCCTATATATAAGATGAAAGACAGTAGGGAGATACTGAAGAGAGAATCATAGAATAGGTTGGGGTGGAAGGGACCTTTAAAAGTCATCTAGTCCAACCACCCTGTAGTAAACAGGGACAACTTCAACTACATCAGGTTGCTCATCCAACCCATCCCTGAATGTTTCCAGGGATAGGGCATCTACTATCTGTCTGGGAAAACTGTTCCAGTGTTTCACCACCCTCATCATTAGATGTCTCTTCCTTTATATCTAGTCTGAACTGACCCTTTTTTAAGTTTAAAAATATTACCCCTTTTCCTATTTCAACAGGCCCTACCAAAAAAGTCTGTCTCCAAAGGGTGAAAGTATGTAGAGTAACCTAGAAAAGAAGTTCCTTTCAAAAGGTGTTTTGTTTAGGACAGTTTCACATTTCAAGTGGAGAGTGGGTCATGCCTGTCAACTTTACTGCAGCATGCATGAGAAATCAGAACCAAATATGTAACTTGCCCTGAAATTTTTCAGCTGCAAGGTGATGGTTCTGTTTTTCCTTTACCTACCTTTGGTTATCAAGCATGATAACTGGAAAAAAAACCCAAAACCATGCCACAAAAAACCCACCAAAAAACACAAAACCCAAAACAATAATCCCCCACACGTCTCTGTGTTGACACATGAAGTGCAGTAGGGAAGCACTGTTCTGGGGTTCTGACTTCCTGAAAAACATAAATACAGATTTCCAAATTTATTTTCATTGACCCCATTTTATTAATAGCATGCTAATGGTTTCCTGAATACCTAAGTATTCAGAAAGAAAAATTCAGTCTTTGATGCTCATTTGGAATATGATCACTTGATTCAATGTCAACCTATATGGACCCTTAATCTCTGTGGACTAAATTCAACATAGCATATGTAGGTCAACAGACAAAACTTCCATTGAAATCAATAGCAGAAATAAATCACTCTGGTATAGCATGTCAGTCTGCATTTGATTTGCTGATATGTGATTACACTGAACTGTTAGCTTCATTTACTTGTATTGATTGTTGCTGTGAAATGCTTACTAATTGCACATCAGATTTTTAAAGGTCCCTAATTGCATACTTCACATTACTGTTAAATTTCATGCATTGACTGACTGTGAACTGTGTTCTAGGGAATTACATCTCTGTGGAATGCCTGGTTTTTGTAATATTATGGGCCATATCATTATCTTTATGAAACTGAGTCTAGAATTGAAGTTGGAGGGATGGAGAAGAGAAGTAAGCTCTATTTTCAGGCCTCAAATGCTGCTGGGAAAATCAAAAGCTTTTTCTTAAGACTGTGGGATCTGGGTCCAGACTTTTAACATGACACAGTACAAGCAGCTTGTGTCTCAGGTCTGAGTTAAGGAAAGGTTTGTCACCATGTCTAACGCTTTAATAGATAGCCTATATTTGTGTGCTCAGGTTTTAGAGCAGGATGCAAGAACTCAGTCAGATCTCTTGGTTCCTAATCTAAGCTAGCACTCATTCTCCATCCCTACCTTCTTCTGGGAAGTGGGAGATACCCACACTCAGAGGACTCGGGGGGAAATTTCCCTGATAGGGCTCTGTTTATAGAACTACTGTATGTGAGTTAGACATTGTCATCAGCATTCAGCAGCAAAATCTTTGAGGCTTCAAATTCAGTGGCAGAAATGTGAATTGCCTTGCTTCTACAAACAAGATATTTAGGTGTGACTCTACCTGGCATCCAGAGCTCAGCCAGGCCTGGAGGAAATAATTGTCTTGTTAGGATGAAACTGCCCAGACATCTAGGAAATAAGCAAAATTGGGAAGCGTGTATTGCAGGGGTTTTGTATTCTGTATTATTTTTAACAGCAATCTACATGTATTGCAATCTGATTCCTGTTTTCTGTATCCAAGTTTCTCTCTAGATATTGCTACTTGTGTTTGAACTGAGTTAGCTATTTACAAATAGGAGCAAAATATATAGAAATACTTAATTTATGTGGCCAGAATATTTATTGATGTTCTATTTGGAAAGTGTGTACTCTGACTAAGTTTGTACTCACTTTATTCCAAGCAATATTTCACTGAAGTGGAAAGAGACTTGTGAGAGGCATGAGTGAGAATAAAACAATGAGAAAGAGCCAATAAAATGACTGGAAATTTATCTGACCCATTTCAAATCTGGAAACAAAGCTTGAACCTTATCTTGTTCTTATTTTATTCAAATCACTTTGCTAATAACTATAAAAGTATAAATCATGTCTTTTAAGTATCTGGGGGTTTGTCTGTCTTGCTAATGTACTCTATCTAGAGACTGTTAAATCATACTTCAATAATATTGTCCTGGGTAACTTTGGAAGCAATGTGATTTTAAAAGGGTCTGATGGTCAAGACTATCTGAAATGCATCCAATAACCACAGAAATGGGATCTAATCGAGGCAAAAACTGGAGCAAAGTGTTAAATCTGCCAGGCTTCCTATTGTAACATCAGGTAAAAATTCTCCCTTGAGCATTACTTGGCATTAGAGTTCTCAAGCCTGAGGGAAAGTAAAACATTTGAATGGCCAACTTTTTTTGAATCACAAAAATATACAGAAAAGAAAGCACTTTTTTCTCTTGCTTCTGAAAAATTTTAACAAGATACAATTTTATTAAAAATAATTTTTGGTAGGATGTAAACCTAGGCAAGTGAAGTTCTGGTCTTGTTGAGGACTTTGAGGTAAGAAGTTAAATCAGAAATCACGAGGAAAGTCTGACATTTAAACTTAGTAAATATTTGAGGGTAGATACTATCTGTGTATGACTGTATAACTAACTTCTGGGACAGCTTTTGTTTACTGTCTGGTTCTCTTGTTACGGGAAGTAGAAACATTTCAGGAAAAAGAGTGATCTAGCAGCCATGAGGTCACTTCTCTGCTGTGAGCTTTAGGCACAGCTTAACCGGCTCTGTGACCTCTTCTTGCTCTCCAGCTCAAATTAGTGTGTTGGTCTGGTCCTCTTCCCAGATCTTTGGGTGGAAAGTGGACATGGTCTTTCTTGCCTCTGAAGTGTGCCAAACATTGCAATGGGGTGGAGAACAATCCTTATGGCCTGAGCAGTACTGCTTTTAAAACCTTTAACTGCTTCTTGGGCCACATTGCTACAGGAATGACTAATGACCCAATTGACTCTTGACTGCACAGAGGGCAGTATATTGCACTTACCACAACAAGATGAAGTATAAATAACAAACCACAAGTTATGCTTCCAATTTGGAAGCAGGTGAACATTTTTATGCCAGATTCCCAGACAGTTGTAAAGGAAGAAGGAGGGACCAGGTGGCAAGCTCTGTGCACTGTCAGGAGTCATCTGGATTGCAAGGAGAAGATAGATTCCCTCCTCTTCTCTTGGGCTCTTGAAACTGGAGAATACTTGGCTGCTTTTTGCCACTAACGTGGAGCTGGGAACACTGGCTCTGAGCCAGTTCTGGGAAAAGACTCACTGAAAGAAAGCTTTCTCACATGGCATTTCTCTGACATGGGCACAAATAGAAAATGATGTCAATTTTATGAGACAAATTAGTCTGTGGTGATTCGTGCCCCAAACATGAAGACCTATGCATTGATGTGAGAGCATTTAGGTACTTCTCCACTGTATGAGAATCTGAGGCTTGATTCCTGGCCACCCTGATTTTTGCATCTACCCTCTTGGATAAGGTGAAAGGCAGTTGCCAAAGTGGGAAGTGTGCCAGCAATCCTCACCACCTGCCACAAGAAGATGTTGTGACTCTAAGCAGCATTAAGTCTTCTCTAATTTATATTCACAGACAAACCACTGTAAACAATGTGGGAAATGTATGAACCTACTTTTACCCAGGCTGAAAAAGAGAATCAGTTCCCCAAATCTCTGACTTGTTCACAGTTCATTTGTTTCCATAAAAATTTTATGCACCAGATGATGAACCCCATGTAATTCATAGAATCATAGAATGGCATGGGTTAGAAGGGACCCCAAGGATAACAGAGCTCCAACCCCCCTGCCACAGGCAGGGACACCAACCTCAGGCCTGGAGCTACACAAGGTTGCCCAGGGCCCCATCCAACCTGGCCTTGAACACCTCCAGGGACGGGGCATCCACCCCCTCTCTGGGCAGCCTGTTCCAGCCCCTCACCGCTCTCTCTGTAAAAAAACTTCCCCCTAAGATCTAATCTCAACCTTCCTTCCTTTAGCTTTAATCCATCCCCCTTGTCCTGCCATTGTCTACCCTTTGAAAAAGGCAAATCCCCTCCTGTTTCTCTGCTCCCTTCAGGGACTGGCAGGCTGCAATGAGGTCCCCCCACAGCCTTCTCTTCTCCAGGCTGAACCAGCCCAGCTCCCTCAGCCTCTCTTTGTAGGGGAGCTGCTCCAGCCCTCTGAGCATCTTTGTGGCTCCTCTGAACCCTCTCGAACAGTTCCACATCTTTCTTGTATTGGAGGCCCCAGCTCTGGACACAGGACTCCAGCTGGGGCCTCACGAGGGCAGAGTAGAGAGGGACAATCCCCTCTTTCTCTACTCTGCCCTCGTGAGGCCCCATCTGGAGTACTTTCAAGGGCTCTGTTGATTTCTACTGCAACCATGCAAAATAAAAAAAAAAAAACAAAACACGTTAAGTCAAGGATGATTTCTTACTCTTCAGTCTGCTGGCAGTTGAGGGCAGGTTGCATGTACTGCAAATGCTCAATTTGCACTATTTATATTTTCCAAAAGAAGCGATACAAGGCAGTGCTGTGAGCAGCAATCAGTGCAGCTAACACATCTTGAACACCCAGCAGGGGTGTTTGAAGTAAACAGTTGCAAACAGAGCTGCTTGAAAATTTTCGAATGCATTTTTATGTAGATGTCTGTACCTTATACAACACTGACTATATTCAACACAAACCACTGGTTTTCCTCTTTTTCTTATTTTGCTTCCTCCTTCTATTCACCAATAACTGCCCACAGAAGGAAAAACAAAACAATACAAACAAACAAAAAAAGAAATGGATGACAGTTTTCATTTATTTTTACTTTATTTTTGTCTATCAAATCAAAAAACGAAATGTTTTCGAAACCATGGGAAGTTAATGCAAATGTTCACAAGAATTTAATGGGAGAACGCTGACATTAAAAAGAAGAAAAAAACCCCACTTTGTTACAATCTGGGTGGTTTTATAAGTTTTTTTTGGAAAAACTTCAGCTATTAAACAAAGAGAAAAAAATGTCCACCTTTTTGCTAAACCAGAGTTGCCTAAAAGGTTTTAGGTGTGAAGTGAATTGAGCATTAATTTCCCTGGTAAGGTGGTTATTGTATTTCAGAAATGCATCTCATTCCATCATAAAACAAACACTCAGATTGTTTTGATATAGAACAAAAGGAGGGAACACAACAAGTGAAACAAGTGCAAGTGACTTGACTGCAAATAAATATTTCCTAAGACATGGGGCTACCACATTTCACAGTTAGAGAAGGAGTAGCCCATTTTTTCTTGGTTGGTTTGCTTTGTGGGGGGTGGGTTATGCAGGTTTTTCTAAATACAAACCTTAACATATAGATCTATTTTCCTTTTCTTTATTTTGTTTTCCGTTAATGTCTTTTTATAAAAACTTATAGGACAACATTCTGCTACATTTCTTTCTGCCCTTTCCTTCTCTCCTTGTCTTTCTGTTCTTTTTCAATCCATGGGACAAGACCAGTTGTTGATAAAGGCAGAATTTGGGGCTTATTTTGTGTTTCTAAACACGTCTCATCTTCCTGAGACCAGAGCTAATGTATTCCCTTGTTGAATTTAGAATAGAGCCATGGAAACTGAGCTACTTAAGTGTTAAAGAGTTGCCATCTCATTCAAGGCATGAGCCTTGAGGTTAGTGCATGCATCACAGCTGTAAGATTGAGCACTTTTATGGACACACACCACTTTGAGGTGGATACTAGATCTTACACTGTCTCAGTAAGAAAACTGGTATGACAACATTTTGTCAATTTCTTTGATGTGTGTTAAAAAAATATTATTGGTTTAGTAACTAAAACACACATCCTTCACAATTCATTGGTTTATTCTCAGTTGCATCCCCATAACCTTGTAAATCTGAAAAGATGAAAATTTAGAAGAAAGCTCCTTTAATTTTATAAAAATGATCTCTTGCCCTACACATCTGTAAAATTTAAAATGAGTGTAATTTGTGTACTTTAAAGAAAAAAAAGTTAAAAATGAGTGAAATGTACCATGGTTTTCAATTGCTTTCAATTACCATTAAACCTTTTTGAGAGCAATTTGCATAATGTTTCATAAACATGTAGGCAGATTAACCTTTTTAGTTAATTTATTCATTAGTAGTAAAAATTCAAAGCACCTCTTATGAGAAAATAATGTCTTGCTGTTAAATTACATGGAAACAAAGCAATTGGGACATAGTTGCTTCAGTTCTCCTTGTGTCAAAGCGCAAAATAGTGGAGAGAATAAAGCTTCTCCTGTTAGCAGAGTGTTGATTAAATCGCCCGTTTTTGAACAATTAGCAGTATTACAAGAAGATTAGGTGAAGTATTAATTAGAGATGGGTTAGAAGAGTCCCGCCTGGAGCAGGTACCTGCAACTATGGGGGAGGGAAGAATGAAGAAGTATGAGGAAAGACAGAGGATTTGACTCTTTCCTGCCTTAAGTCTCTTACAATGTCTTGTATGGTGTCATTAGAAATGGTGGTAAATTAACATTAATTTTCTGTTATTTTTGGGCCCCTTTACATGTCTGTAACTGGCTGCTTAAGATAGAAAGGAGTGGCTACATTCCCTTTTCTTCCAGTGTGGTCTCCATCCTTCATTTTAACTCTGAATGAATTTTTTTAATGTTACATCATTGTCCATACGTGGGAATGAGAAAGTTGTTGCAGTTTGTACAGTTATGTAGTGTTTTATTAGTGAGGTTCTTAAGGCATTTTCTGTAACAGGAGATTAAACCCTTCCCATGAGTAGGAATTGAATATTTTCCAGACTGACCTTAAGGAATTGGCAGGTTTGTCACTTTGGGTAAGATTACACAATTTGGTAACAAAGGCAAGAATACCATATAGAGGGCAGATGCTTAGCTGATGAATATAGTAAGAGCTTGAACAGGTAGTTTGACAATTTACATTAGTTTTGGGCCTATTCTTACATCTCTTCATTAAGAAATAAAATTAAGCCTTTCTGCACGTCAGTGCAGAGTAATTTCAGTTCACACGTGCTCTGTCACATGTAATAATGCTATCTGTTGTCTTTACGATGTATCCAAGAAAAAAACCCCAACAACCAACTATTACAATGAGTGTGGCCCCATCTTTATCTTCTTTAGGCAGGTGCATAAATGTGACTATTTAGATTGAGACATCTCTTATACTGTATAACTCTTTTAAAGTTATAATAACTTCCAACTTTACATTTCAGGACAATCAAACTGCCATTTTTACCCTTTCACATACTTTTCTATGGGTTAACATCTGGAAGAGATACACTGACCAAGATTTCAAAGTTAAGGAAATTCCAAACACCCTTCTGGTGACTCCAAATAGGCAGATTATGCAGGTGGTATGAAAATGTAGAGATCACTAAGTGCAGGAGTATGCAGAAGTATTAAATTACCCATTGGTAATTATTATTCAGGATCCTCTTGCGCTGCTGTCATGTGCTGCTAATGGAATGTGGTTGACTTAACTGATGCAAATCAACTACAAAAGTTGCAACAATCTCAAACCAGTTTCTGGAAAGAGTTGATAAAAATAAATAGATTTTCTGCAGAAATTTAAAACAGATTAAAAGTTTAAGAATGATTCTTAATCTTTTAAAATGTTTACCAATTTTCCAGTTGATTTATCTTTGAAAAAAGCACTCCCCTCTTCCAAAAAAAGAACACAACCAAAAAAAAAAAGTCAGAAAATGAAACAATCTATTCATAAATTGGAGGCTCTATGGAAATCACAATTTTTATTCTTAGAAAGGTTCATTGTGAACTTAACACTGTATTTGCTGCTTGTTTGTTTTGTTTGGTTTTTTTTAAATACCTTCCTAACCACTGAAAGTGGCCTTGAAATAGATATGTTTTAGCACAAACAGAAGAAACCTGGACTCTGTCCATATTTATGATCAAATAAGTATCTCAGTAAAAAAACAACCAAACAAACCACTTGTCGCAGTTACTGGAGAGTAGATTCAAATCACAGGTGAACTTCAGCTTAAAACCTCTTTAGTGCTTATGCTTTCTCACTCAGTTCAGTTTTGTCCTCATTCAAGCTGCTGTCTGAACTCCCATTAAAGATTATCCAAAGGAGGGAAGACATTTTTCCAAGACATGTCTGTCTGTCCTGGTTTTGGCTAGGAGCTGGGACAGGACACAATCAGGACAGGTGACCCAAACTAGACAAGGGGTATTTCATGCCATATGACTTTATGTTATCACATTGTGTAGTTCTGTTACAAGTACTGTTCTTTTCCCTTCCCTTTGCTGTCCCAATAAACTGTTCTTATCCCAACCCATGAGGTTTGCCTTTGTCTCCCCATTCTACTTCCCATCCCACTGGTGATAACACAAGGCAATGGACTGACCCAACAACTGAGCAACAGGACACTCAGCTGCACCCAGACTGTCCAAGAGCCCACCCCACCTCTCTCCTGACTAGTCTCCTTTTATGGGAAGCATGAAATCATATGCTAGTTTGGGTCATCTGCCCTTTGTCACAGAATCACAGAATTATAGGGGTTGGAAGAGGCCTCCAGAGATCATAAAATCCAACCCCCAGCCAAAGAAGGTTCCTTAGGACAGGTTGCAGAGAGGCATCCAGACGGCTCTTGAATATCTCCAGAGGAGACTCCACACCCCCCTGGGCAGCCTGCTCCAGTGTTCTGTCACCCTCACTGTGAAAAAGTTCTTCCTCATATTGGTGCAGAACTTCCTATGTTCCAACTTGAAGCCATTGCCCCTTGTCCTATCTCCATAGACCACTGTAAAGAGGCTGGCTATTTTCCTGTGTCCCACACATGAGATATTTATAAACATTAATAAGATCCCCTCTTAGTCTTCTTTTCTCAAGGCTGAACAGTCCCAGTTCTTTCAGCCTATCCTCATAGGGGAGATGCTCCAGTCCTTTAATCATCTACATAGCCCTCCATTGGACTCTTGTCCTAACCCAGGTCCTTGTGAAAATTACCTCTATCCTAGCTGAAGCCAGGATACTGTCTTCACTGGGTTTTGTGTCCACTAAAGATCTAAGCAGGTGGTTAAATTGCGTTTCAAACATGGAGGTAAGGCTCTACCATCACCTTACATCTGTGCCTTGGTTGCAGAGTAATATGCAGGTGTAGTCCTTCAATAATAGCTGGGGAACACTGTATGACCTGAAGTGCAAAGTGATGTAGGCCATGAACCTATTATCCTATCAATAACATGTAGCTAACAGGTTGCCCAAAGAGTCTTCGTCCCTGGAGATTTTGAGGACAGTACTAAATAAAGCTCTGAGTTACCTGGTTTGATCTCATAGCTGACCCTGTTTGGACTGGAGACTTCTGGAGGATTTCTATGATTCTGTGATCACAAGGGTAAGAAAGGATTGTGACCAGCAAAGCATATCAGACACTTGCATCAAACAGAAGGAGCAGGGCTGTATCACCAGGTTTAAGCCCTCAATCAGGCATCATGGGATCAGATTTTGCTGAACTATGTGAGAGCAGCACAGCTGGTTTAAACCAACCAAACAAGACACTTTTGTTTGAACTTTTCCTAACATTTTTATTTTATTTAAGAGTGATAACTTTGTTGGTGTTGACTACATATGATTAACAGCAATCAAGCTGTGCTGTAATAGAAGGACATTTATTCCTCTTTCTTCTTGGCATTTTAGACACTTCTTTGCCCCCATGTCTTTGATAATGATGTACAAGTCACTCAGCTCATGGACAAGATGCAGGCTGGGGTTTTGTAACAGAATAACTGATCACACCTGGTCATACTTCTGCTCCCTGTGCACATTTCAAAACCTGCCCTGTGAGGATGATGCAGCACCAATGCTAGAGGAGCATACAACATCAGGGACTGACACAGTTAAATAGGAACCTGCCAGAAAAATAGGGTTTTGTATATTTGATAGATAATAAATTCTTGAAATAACTATTTGAGACCTGCTTGGTGACTAACAGTTAGCAACCAAAGAGCCTAAATATAGAAATAGTCTGCCATGTAAAAAAATCACTCTGCCTACTGTTCTACAAGAAAGTTAATTTAGGATGTGCTTACTAAGAAAATACCAAGCCCTTCACATATACACTTACAAAGGCTGTCAAACACCCTCTCTAAATTAAATGGATGTTTCACTGAATGTTTCCACCAGGCAATAGATCTGTGTTCTATCTATGTCTGCATCAGACACATCATTCCCAACAAAGTGCTGTGAAGTAGCTGAAGCAATCTCCTCAAACATAATAATAGATTTCAATGATATGAACCCTGAATATTGAATGTAGGAATACTTTTGTATAAAGCCTACTTCAGGAATACTTTGCTTTGACTTTCATCAAGAAGTCAGGTTGGAAGATCATAAAACGTTGAAGTCAGCATCACAGAGGGTCCTATTCTTCCTGACAGGATCTTAAGTACAATTGCATTGTCAAAAGCCCTTAAGGAGCAATTAATGTGATAACTGTGGCACTTTGATTTGTTACAGGAAGAGGACTGGAGTCAAATGGAAAGCAAAGCTCACTGCCATTAACAAAAGGGTTAAATACCATGCCAAATGGCAGCAAAGTGGCTTAAGACACTAGGGGGAAAAAACAGAAACCTATTTTAATTTTAAGGCACCTCCCCTGAACAATTGCATATCCACCTTGACAGGAAAAGCGTCTCTTAATGTCTCCTCTTGGGGTAGCTTCCATTATTCTCCATCCATTAAACATAAATCGTAGGAAATTAGACAAGTTTCTAGGGTCATAAGCTCATTTCCCTCTTACAGCAAGTATGGTATAAAGTGTTTAAATGTAATGTGAACTAGTACCTATTTAATCTAACGGTAATTTATAAGCATTGTAATGCATCTGTTTATTTCAGTGCCCAATTCTAAATGTAGACTTCTCCTGTTCCCCAAGGAAAACACAAACTAATGTATGTTTGGGAAGGAAATACCAGTATTCAGCCAAAGAATTCTTAACAGAAAATAGTAAGCGACTATCATGGAAATACAAGAAAAGAGATTATCCTGCTATCATAGATGAAGTGAGATGGTCAGTTATTTTCTATACTAAATTTATTCTTTCAGTACACAATACCTTACTAAATTTCAGCAAATATGACATTTTTGGTCAAAGCAGGATGTTTGTATCTTATGTGCCACAAAATAGGTTACAGTTCAGTGGCCTCTGCACTCATGGGCATAGGAAAGATTAAGGTTCAGTCTCTTTAGTGCTTAAACAGACCCAGAACCTGGGCAGGAATCTCTGCCCCGTGCTCCAAAGTGCTCCAGTTCCTAAATTGTTCTGGATTGGCATCGTACCCATTGAAGGTGCTCCATGATATATAAATAGATATTCATCATTAAATATTCATAAGGGAAAGTAATTAAAACTGCCTTCTATATCTTTGATGAGCTTTCCTGTCACTGAACCACAGAGCGATTATTAATCATGCTGTCCTACAACTCGTCTTCAAGAAGAAGCATGCAGAGAGTCTGTTTCTTCTTGTAGTCTGGTGGTATGGTCATAGTTGATGCAAATAAAAACTCAAACAAGCACAGGTAGGACTTCAGCCCTGACCTTCACTGAGTTTTGAAACTATTAGTTGAACTGGACTACCTGTTTTTGTGTACCCAGTGGAAGGGCTGTTGCAGACACCTGTCTCATGTCTGTGATGCAGAGCTGGGGGAGACATTTAACTCTGTTCCAGTGGAGCAGCAGAAACTCTTGCTCATACATCACTTTCATGAAGTTAGCCAGTGATAGGACTCCATTTTTAGTTATCTAATTGTATTGGGTTTGCATGGCAATGTTTTGGTAGTGGTGGGGCTACAGGGGTGGCTTCTGTGAGAAGCTGCTAGATGTGTCTGATAGAGCTAATGCCAGCCAGCTCCATGATGGACCTACCACTGGCCAAGGCTGAGCCCATCAAGGATGATGGTAGTACCTCTGGGATAACAGTTAAAAAGGCGGGGGGAAAGCTGTGGAAACAGCAGTGGAGAGAGGAGTGAGATGTGAGAACAACTTTGCAGACATCAAGGTCAGTGAAGAACGAGGAGGTGGAGGGGGGGGTGTCAAGGAGCCAGAGCAGAGATTCCCCTGCAGCCTGTGGTGAAGACCATGGTGAGGCAGGCTGTTCCCCTGCAGCCCACAAAAATTGATGGTGGAGTAGATATCCACTTGCAGCCCATGGAGGATGCCACACTGGAACATGTGAAGACACCTGATGGAGGCTATGACCTTAACTTTTAACCCTGGGAAGAAGAGTGGGTTGGGGATGAAGGTTTTTTAAGATTTGGTTTTATTTCTCATCTGTCTGCTCTGTTTTTATTAGTAATAAATTAAATTCATTTTCCTGCGTTGAGTCTGCTTTGCCCGTGATGGTCATTGATGAATGTTCTCTCCCTGTCCTTATCTTGACCCATGAGACTTTCATTATATTTTCTCTCTCCTGTCCAGATGAGGAGGGGAGTGATAGAGTGGCTTGGTGTGCACCTGGTATCCAGCCAGGGTCAACTCTCCACACCAATTCTCCTCACAGGCAATACATAGGAACGTTGCTATTTTACAGTCACAAAAACTACTGGATAAAATAGCTCCTTGACTTGGATAAACAACTGACTAGCAATTACTTTAGATTTTGCAGTTGTTTCTGGTTTATTCTCACTTGATTAGGTAGCTTTTTGATAATGATGTAAGTATGAAAGCTTAAAATTTCCTGAATGTTTAGCAGACACCATTATCTGAAAATATGGTCAAGAACATTCTGATTATTTTTTGTTAAATCTTTTACCTGTAACATAAAGTTCTTATTTTTTCTATATCTTAAAAACATAAGCACATAGTTCAGGTGCCCACAATGATGCTGCTTACAGCTTTTTGTTAATGGTACAGGGAGATACAGACCAGTGAAAGGATAATCTAACCATCTGCACTATCTCCTTTTGGATTATTTATGAATAATCTGCATTCTGGTATGACATGATTGGAACAACAGGAACAAAAATACACACACAAATAGCACCCCACTGGGAAGTGTAAGGTGGTGACCTCAGCATGCTACAGCACATGGCACATTCAGGTACTCTGCTTCTTTTAACCAGAGCCCTACAGTTGCAAGGCTGTTCAGATTTCACTCTCCTTCCACTCTTCCCTGTCATTACTTGTTTGCTTCCTCTTGTTCTTTCTTTCCTCCCTCCCTCCTTCCATCACACCCTTCTGTCCTTTCACCCCACATAAACTTCTGAACTGGCCAGATACCCTCAGGTTTTCAGTGTGAGACCTAAAAAAGAAATCCATGAGTAGCCACTTACCTTAAAGATTTCAGGAGAAGCAAAGGAGACTGTGTACCTAGTACCTGTGTACCTACAGTGATAGGTGCTTTTTATATTTTTTATATATATATATAAAAATAAATATATATAAAAATAATATAACAGTATATATAAATATATTTTTTATATATCTATAATAAACAGTCTGGAAGTTTAAGGCTTTTAACACTTTCAGGTTTTTGTCTTTACAGAATTTTGGATAAGTCTCTTTGTTTATTTGCATTTCCTAAATAATTTTATATTAGAGGGTGCATGGAGACCTATGTTATTATATGGTAATCACTAGTTTTTGGTGATAGTATTTTATTTTGCTGTGTTTTCTCTGTGGGTAGTTCTTCAGTTATTAAAAGATGCTGCAAAATAATGTGTGTGTGTGTGTGTGCACAAGCACGTGCGTGCAAGCAAATATGTATTTTACTCTGGCTTTGTAATAGCTCTGAGTGAATTCACCTCTAAGGATTTCTAAAGTGATTTAACATTCCACTTCCTACAATAACAGCATATTTCAACATGAACACTTAATTATTCCAAAGGTTTATTTGGTTTCATACTCTCTATCTGTCATGTAGCTATTTTATACTTCTTCCATTTATATGAATTTAAACTGTGTTTGCTTTAAGTTTATATAAACACAGAATAAAGAAATACTGAAAATAGCCATTAGCTTAGAGTGCTACATCAATTTAAAACTTGATTTAGATGTTACCATGAATGAAATCAATGGAATTCAGCACTAGGTGAAGCAGAAGCAGCTGAATATAGCAAAATCATTGGATGCTAAAAATCATAACAGCACAAGAACTCAGGGTACAAATACAAAATTAAGACTGCTGAGCTCTCTGAGGGAAATGCAAAGGGGCTAATGTTTTATTCTTCCATTACCAGGCGAACATTTACATGACTATTAATAGGCAACCTCAAGCAGTTGGTTTTAAAACTTAATCCCTCAGGAAGAAAAAAAAAATACACTTTCTGTAATAGGAGGGAAAAGGAATAAGGGGAAACAGGTAACAACATAAGAATTTGGTTCTAAGTGATGAAATCATAATGCTGAGAATAATAAAAAAATCTTCAGCTATCTATGAAAACTCTTCAGCTATGTTTGAGGCTGAAGTAATTATTAACCATAAGCTCATTATTTTTATGGACTGCATGGCCCAGATTTTTCTCAAAACAGGAAAAACCAGAGCAAAATAACCAATACCTAGTCATAATATATGTATCAAAGATCTGTAGTCTAGTGTTGAACTCAGGGACTGGAAGACAGATGAACAGGAATAAACTCAGTATTTTCCTTATACCATGTGAATACATTTTCTCATATTCGGCCTTCAGCAAAACTGCTTCCATAAAACGCTTGTATTGACCTTCATTTATTATTGTGTTGCTATTTTTCTCACCCTGAAAAATGTCTCCAAAATATCTTTTTTTTAATCTCTGTAGGAATTGGTAATACCAATAGTTCCTTGTGGTGGGATGAGTAGGATGGATACTTGAACTGAACAGAATAATCCAAATTCAAGGCATGATTTTGGCCTGCAGTTTTCTATTTATTTTCTGAATTTAAAGGACTAGGCTGAGATCCTTCTAAGTGTCATGAACACATGTGATGCGTTGTTCTTGGCTGAAGACCAAGTGCCTTCCAAAGTTACTCTGTAACTCTCCACAAATGGACAGGGGAGAGAAGTTAAGACAAAAGGCTGGTGGATCAAGGTAAGGACATGGAGAGATCACTCACCAATTACTGTCATAGACAAAGCAGACTGAATGTAAAGAAAAATAATCTAATTTATTATCAAATAAACCAGAGTAGAACGATGAGAAATAAAACCAAATCTTAAAATACCTCCCCCCAATCCTCCCTTCTCAGGTTCAACTTCACTCCCAAATTGTCTCCCTCCTCTGTGTGAGCGGTACAGGGGGATGGGGAATGGGGGTTAGGGTCAGGTCATCTCTGCTGCTCTTTCCTCCTCAGAGGGAGGAGGACTCATACTCTTCCCCTGCTCCAGCATGGGGTCCCTCTCATGGGGGACAGTCCTTCCTAAACTTCTCCAATGCGAGTCCTTTCCGTGTGCTGCAGTTCTTCATGAACAGCTTGTTTCTTCCACGGGGTTCCATCTTCCATGGGCTGCAGGGGGACAGCCTGTCTCACCATGGTTCTTCTCTGCTCTGGCACCTGGAACACCTCCTCCCACTCCTTCTTCACTGACCTTGCTGTTTCTGCAAAGTTTCTCACATCTACTCTTTAAGGATGCCTTTCTGAGAGCTCAAGGGCTCTCTGTCCCTCTGAATAAGAAAGTGGGCAGGAGGGGCAGGATGGCTAAGCAAGGACCTGGAAGTGTTCAAGGCCGGGTTGGATGGGGCCCTGGGCAACCTTGTGTAGCTCCAGGCCTGAGGTTGGTGTCCCTGCCTGTGGCAGGGGGGTTGGAGCTCTGTGATCCTTGGGGTCCCTTCCAACTCATACCATTCTATGATTCTATGATTCTCAGTCCTCCTTCTGGCTGCAAAAGCCTGCTGATGGTTTATGGATATTTATTCTTCTTTAACTTGGCCAGAGGCAGGTCTGTCTTGGAGCTGCCTGGCATTGACTTTGTCGAACCTCAGGTAAGCTTCTAACATTTTCTTGCAGAAGCCACCCCTGCAGCCTCCCCTGCTACCAAAACTTTGCCCTACAAACCCAAAACAACACAGTAGACTAGCTGCTTTCAATCCTAAAACTCCCAAACTGAGCACAGCAGAAGCAAGCCTTGTGACATCTGTAAAACTCTACTGAACACAAGGTACAGCTTGTGAGTTGCTTTCTTACATTGAGACATGTTTTGTGAGTCATTCCACTAAAAGTAGGAGGAATACTTACAAAGCAAATACTTATCTAAGTAGTTGAACTAATTCCCAGCTCTGTAACATCTCAATGCCTTTCACATAAACTGGGTCACAAAGGCTGCAGCAATTCATATACCCTTCGGTACTTCTCTTTTCAGTTACAGAAACACTTCTTCTCTTGAAGTGTTTTGATAGTTCAGACAGGAGAAAGATTGGTTTATATCATGAATATGCCTGTGTTTCAGGTGAAAGTCTTTTATCAAGAACAAAGGTCTGGCAGTACTCCCTAAATATAATGAAACACCAGCTTTGTCCTGTATCCTTTGGAAGTTTATTTCACTATCAATTCCATCAAGATGTACATTGTTAGCATGCCCCAATGCTAAATACTGACAATAAGTAAATTAAGCTGCTCTTACACATAGATGTTACTGGAACATAAAACCATGGTGCTGGCCCAAAGAAGCTGTCCTCTCCTCCCTCTTATCCTTGGATATTTCTCATTTCTTTCCTTCTGTCAGCAAGAGCTTTCATGCAGATACTTGGTCCCACAATAGGATCCAGGAACTGGCATGGCTAAAAACTAATCTTTGAATTTTTACTTCCCCTACTATCTCTTTTAGTCTGTTTGTTTTCTGGCTAGCTCAGATGTGGACTTCTGAAATGTGTATGGGAAAAGAAAGAGACTGTCTGTCCATCTTCACTGCTCTGGAGATTCATGCAGACTTCAAGTAACCACATAAGTACAGTCGAAGTTGGTTTTCACTGAGATCCTGCTACAGTCAAGGGGAAAAGTGTGACTCTTGTGATCTACCACCTGTGACAGGTTAACATAAGATCTCTGTACTGCCTCCTGGAGTAACATAAACTTCAATGTCTAAAGCTAATACTTCCCTTAGTGTGAATACTCACTTTATTTTCCTCTCTCACATGTTTTAGCTGATGCTTTGTGATTAGTATGGTGTAAAGCTAGTAAAATCTGGCTCAGTGTCTCTGTGAACTCATGCTAGCAGATTGTAAGGGACGTAACCTGATTCTGACATTCCCCTTCTGCATTAGAGGATTATACATGTATTTACTTCAGATATGTCAGAAATGTCTAAATATTCACCTTTCAGAATGAAAAGGACTCATAAATACTAATGTGAATGACTGTACAACATCAATGAAAATATTCCCACCTCAGTAAAGAACCAAATGGGAAAACCATGTAATGAAACACTGTGATGCTCTGTGACTGAAGGCACCCTACTATATAATAACAAAAAACTGTAATGTGGTAGTTTCCTACTATCCCTGACAGTCACTAAAAGCACATTGTATTGCCTATTTCTTCAATTCTCTGTGTGGAAAGAAGGTGACATATTCCTTGTGTTGGAGTTCACTTTTTGCATTCACTTTGTATTCAGCTGGGCTATGTGCAAACTGTGCAAGCCAGGAGAGCTCCTGGGCTCCCAGCTCTCCTGTCTCCTGACTCTCACATCAGGCTGAGACTTGGACTGTGCTACCTGCCCCATCCCACGTGCGCTGGTGTCTGCAGAACAAAACCCAGGTGGAGCCATGGGCAGGAGCTATAAAAAGCTCCATCCAGACCCTCACCCCAGACTGGTGCTGATCACGTGCTCTCAGATCACATTCAAACACAGTCCTTGTATAATCAATATTTTCTGGAGAGGTTCTCTGATTTGTACCTTTTGCAAAGCAAAACATAAGTTTGTATTAAAATGTGCCAATTTCCACTATGAGATTTCAGCTACTAATACTCAGCATAAAAGCTTGTAGGGTAACCTTGCATGTGAACACATAACATTTAGACTTCTGTAATTTGATTAATTGGACCTCAGTGTTAAGTTGGTTTGTTTCTATCAATTGCAAAAAAAAAAAAAAAAAGAAGAAAAAAACTAAAGAAAAAAAAGCACAGCCTTATTAAACATGTCTAAAATCTAATTCTTTACTTTTTAACCTTACTGATCACATCGATGCACTGCATCTGGTGGGCTGCTAATGTGTGCTGACTCTAGTGCATGACCAAACTGCAAGGTGAAATTTGTCTCTCTTCCCTTATCCAGACACGGGTGTTTTATACCAGGAACAATGATATCTCCAATTTCAGAACCAGACTTTTCCCTATTTGAGTACTCCCTACAGAAAAGGAAGTGTAGATGTTGAAAGCCCTTCACATCAGGCCCTTGCAGAAGGCAGAGGATTTCTCAGGAAGTTACAGTTTGGTGAATCTAAGGGGGAACATGCTTTGAAGTAGAGCCTGCGTTTTCCAGAGGATATTATGTTGGCTGTATGCCTGTTATCAAGGAATTGTACAGGATACAGATTCAAAAAGTTTCCTGAAGGGAAAAGCAGAATGAGTTGGGCAGTCTGGGCAGATTTGAGTCATTTACCTGGAGTCAGAGTAACATCTCAACCTTTATGAAAGAAGTACGTGGAAAGTTAGATTTTACTTCCCAGGAGGATAAAAGAAAGTTTGGCTAAAAGTTAAGACTAAATGTCAGCAGCTTGATTGTTGTGTGAGCTGGTAGAAAATAAAAGAAGCCTGGTTTAGAGAGGGAACAAGAAAAGAGTAGCAGAAAAAAAAATGTGTAAAAAGAAAACTGTTCTGAGGGTACATGCTCCTGAGAAATTTTAATTTAAACAACTTTATAGAAATATGTCCATTTGGAAAGAAAAAGAAAGAAGAAAACAAAGCTGGTGAACATAAAGCTTTCTTTTGATTAAATAAAGAAAAATCTGTATGGATATTTATATGACTGATACAATAGAAACCATTACTGAAATGGCAATACAGTGTGACAAGGCCACAGAAAGACTTGAAGTATGTGGACTGGGGAGTTTTCCAGGGCTTAAAATGCAAAAGGCAAGATGCATATTTATTTTATTGTCTGGCCATATGTTTCCATTAATGAAAAAGACCAGAGAAGTCTATTGAAAGCCAAAGAGATAACAGGAAAAATGTTGGTAAGGTATCTGTGAGGGAAAATTAAAATAAAACTTTTGGAGCAGATGGAGACTTAGAGAAACCAATATGTTCCCTAATATATAGCCTCAAATATTTTCACTGGAAAATTACCAACCGTTTATAGTAGAGTCTGGCATTGTAAGGATTATGAAGCTGTTGGTTCTGTTGGATTTCAGACTTTCTCTTACAGTGGTATAGATTATTGGGAATGGAAATTGTAGTGGGAAACAGAAGTAGCAAGTTCAGACCTATTTTATTAAAAAAAACCCCCATGGAAATATTATTTTGTAAAAATGAGCTGGAAGAGTAAAAAAATAGAGTACCAAGATATATGATTATACTTACTATTAAATTGTATACTGATCAATGTTTCTGTCAATAAATATTCCAGAATCAATTAAAGAATCTGAAAATTCCTTTCTGTATGATCTGAGACAGGAAAGAAACCTGTAACGAGTCAGCTTCTGTCAAGAGACACGCTAATCATTCTGCCTATTCTGCTAATGAACTCAGCAATAGCCAAAGCATTGGAGATAGTAATTAAACACTATTAAACTGCAAATGAGTAATTAACACAAATGTGCATCTAATTAAGCAAAACCTATCATGTGATGCCAGACTCAACAGACTCCAGGTTTGACAGCTGATAGGTCTGATGAGTTTCTCATTCAGTCAGTGTGCAGGATACAGGTGGGGTTGGTTTTCTAGCTTTGGGGGTAGTGGCAGAAAGTGTGATGGTGGCTAGTTGTGTCTTCTCTGCTTTATACAGCTCACGGGAAACTTTTGGAGGGGGAGAAGTCTGTGCCATTTTGGGGTACAAAGGTTATGAAGATGGGACTAGCATTTGAATTCAGGTAAGCATGAGGACCAGTAAGCTTGCAGCATGGATATAAGCTGAAAGAGATATATCCATTGTTTCTGGTTTTAGACACCTGCTGTGCATATAGCTTCTTCTGAGTTGTATAAACTCATCTGTCTTTATAATAAACAGGGAAAACTAAGCATTCTTTATGGATAGTGTATTAATCTAACCACATATAGATATCTATAAAGACATGAGTCACGCTGTAAAAATACTTATTTGTTTTCACTATAAAAAAAAGGCAGCTGAAGGGTAGACTAGCATAGGTGTGGGTGTTCAGACCTGGGTGGCTCAGCCCCAGCCTGATGGTAGCAGAATTCTTGCTTGTAGCAACAAATAAGTATATTGTCAACTTTTAAAGGTGATAAAAAGCTAAAGGCTTTTCTAGTGACCTAGCTAATACTGTGAGTCTTGCATAAGACAGAGGTAAATGTGATCAACTGCAAAGTGGGTGAAACAAAAAACCCTGTGCTTTGGGGACAAAGAAGGGAAGATATATCTTCAGATCTTTATTTAATCTGGCTCAGCGGACAGCTGGAGGTGTATGCTGTTTGAAGTGTTGCTTTCCTGTTCCAATATATATGCTGGTGACTTCCCTGTGTGTTAGGTGAACCTCATAAGAATTTAGGCACTAAATTCTTGGTGAGAATTTCAGAACTGTTTTTTGGAGATGGCTGATCTTGTGGACATGTAGAGTCTCTGCAAGCAGCTCCTCGTGGCTCCATCTTTCAGCTCTTCACACAGTTGAGGATGGCAACAGTATTTCTACTTTTTGTCTTTTCACAGAATCACAGAACAGAATCACAGAATTGTAGGGGTTGGAAGGGACCTCGAGAGATCATCGGGTCCAACCCCCCTGCCAAAGCAGGCTCCCTAGCTCATATTGCTCAGATAGGCGTCCAGGTGGGTCTTGAATATCTCCAGTGAAGGAGACTCCACCACCCCCCTGGGCAGCCTATTCCAGTGCTCAGTCACCCTCACTGTGAAAAAGTTCTTCCGCATGTTGGTGCGGAACTTCCTATGCTCCAACTTGCAGCCATTGCCCCTTGTCCTATCCCCACAGACCACTGAAAAGGGGCTGGCTGATTCCCCCTGCATCCCCTGCTTCAGATAATTATAAACTTTGATTAGGTCCCCCCTTAGTCTTCTCTTCTCAAGGCTGAACAGTCCCAGCTTACTCAGCCTTTCCTCATAGGGGAGATGCTCTAGGCCCTTAATCATCTTCGTAGCCCTTCTTTGGACTCTTTCCAGGAGATCCCTGTCCTTTTTATACCAAGGAGCCCAGAACTGGACACAATACTCCAGGTGGGGCCTGACCAGGGCAGAGTAGAGAGGGAGGATCACCTCCTTTGACCTGCTGGCTACACTCCTCCTGATGCATCCCAGGATCCCATTGGCTCTCTTGGCCACCGAGGCACACTGCTGGCTCATGGCCAACCTGTCATCTACCAGGACCCCCAGGTCCTTCTTTTCTACATGGGTCATGCATTCTGGGGCATGAACATATGTATTATGAACTGCTTTTAATATTGCAACCACAACAAAAGCAAACAATGCTAATTACCTATACATGGCCCATGGAATTTTAAGGAGATACTGAGTTGTCTTTGTTAGCTAGTATGTATTTGGTTTATGTAAAAGGAGTGCCTTCTTGGCTTCTGTGATAATTGTGCACATATATATATTTAATAACTTTTTAATTGTATTCAGCTAGAAGAAAAATAATTGTAGTTTTCCTGGGAAATTTATAAATTGGAGAAGAGTTGAGGCACCAGCAGTGTGCTCTTGCAGCTCGCAAGGCCAATGGTATCCTGGGCTCCATCAGAAGAGGGGTGGCAGCAGGGTCAGGGAGGTGATTGTCCCTCTCTACTCTGCCCTCGTGAGGCCCCATTGGAGTCCTGTGTCCAGAGCTGGGGCCCCAATACAAGAAGGTTGTGGGACTGTTGGAGAGGGTTCAGAGGAGCCACGAAGATGATCAGAGGGCTGGAGCACCTGCCCTATGAAGAGAGGCTGAGGGAGCTGTGCTGGTTCAGCCTGGAGAAGAGAAGGCTGTGGGGGAACCTCATTGCAGCCTTCCAGTTCCTGAAGGGAGCAGAGAAACAGGAGGGGATTCAGCTTTTTCAAAGGGGAGACAATGGCAGGACAAGGGGGATGGATTAAAACTAAAGGAAGGAAGGTTTAGATTAGATCTTAAGGGGAAGTTTTTTCCAGAGAGAGTGGTGAGGGGCTGGAACAGGCTGCCCAGAGAGGGGGTGGATGCCCCATCCCTGGGGTGTTCAAGGCCAGGTTGGATGGGGCCCTGGGCAACTTTGTGTAGATCGAGGCCTGAGGTTGGTGGCCCTGCCTGTGGCAGGGGGGTTGGAGCATTATGGTCCTTGGGGTCCCTTCCAACTCATACCATTCTATGATTCTATGATAAGGAGGGTGTCCTGGTTACGGGGGATGCTGAGAAAGTGGAGATATTGAATGCCGCCTTTGTTTCGGTCTTCACTTCAAAGGCCCCCCGGGACCCACAGACACTGGATGAGAGTAGGACTGATTGGGAAATGAAGAATTTCCCTCTGGTTCAAGTAGGGGAGGTCCAGGAGTGGCTCAAAGGGATTAATGCACACAAATCCATGGGCCCAGATGGGTTACATCCACGTGTGCTGAGGGAGCTGGCGGAGGTGATTGCTGAGCCGCTCTCTATCATCTTCGACAGGTCTTGGAGGACAGGAGAAGTGCCTGAAGACTGGAGGATAGCCAATGTCACTCCAGTCTTTAAAAAGGGCAAGAAGGAGGAACCTAGTAACTATAGGCCAGTCAGCCTCACCTCTGCCCCTGGAAAGGTAATGGAACAGCTTGTTCTGGATGCCATCTCCAAGCAATTGGAAGAGAAGAAGGTCATGAGGAGTAGTCAGCATGGATTCACTAAGGGGAAATCGTGCTCGACCAACCTCATAGCCTTCTACGATCTCATGACAGGCTGGGTAGATGGAGGGAGAGCAGTGGATGTCATCTACCTTAACTTCAGCAAGGCCTTTGATACTGTCTCCCATGACATCCTGATAGCAAAGCTGAGAAAGCATGGGATAGATGAGTGGACAGTGAGGTGGGTTGAGAATTGGCTGTCGGACCGAACCCAGAGGGTTGTGATTCGTGGAGTAGAATCTGACTGGAGGCCTGTTACCAGTGGTGTTCCCCAGGGCTCAGTGTTGGGTCCAGTCCTGTTTAATATCTTCATTGACGATCTTGATGAGGGAATAACATCCACCCTCAGCAAGTACGCCGATGATACAAAGCTGGGAGGAGTGGCTGACACGCAGGAGCACTGCGCTGCCATCCAGAGAGACCTGGACAGGCTGGAGAGCTGGGCAGGGAGAAACCAGATGAAGTTCAACAAAAGCAAGTGTAAAGTCTTGCACCTGGGAAGGAACAACTGTTTGTATCAGTACAGGCTGGGGGATGACCTGCTGGAGAAGAGCTCAGTGGAGAAGGACCTGGGGGTCCTGGTAGATGACAGGTTGGCCATGAGCCAGCAGTGTGCCTCGGTGGCCAAGAGAGCCAATGGGATCCTGGGATGCATCAGGAGGAGTGTAGCCAGCAGGTCAAAGGAGGTGATCCTCCCTCTCTACTCTGCCCTGGTCAGGCCCCACCTGGAGTATTGTGTCCAGTTCTGGGCTCCTTGGTATAAAAAGGACAGGGATCTCCTGGAAAGAGTCCAAAGAAGGGCTACGAAGATGATTAAGGGCCTAGAGCATCTCCCCTATGAGGAAAGGCGGAGTAAGCTGGGACTGTTCAGCCTTGAGAAGAGAAGACTAAGGGGGGACCTAATCAAAGTTTATAATTATCTGAAGCAGGGGATGCAGGGGGAATCAGCCAGCCCCTTTTCAGTGGTCTGTGGGGATAGGACAAGGGGCAATGGCTGCAAGTTGGAGCATAGGAAGTTCCGCACCAACATGCGGAAGAACTTTTTCACAGTGAGGGTGACTGAGCACTGGAATAGGCTGCCCAGGGAGGTGGTGGATTCTCCTTCACTGGAGATATTCAAGACCTGCCTGGACGCCTATCTGAGCAATATGAGCTAGGGAGCCTGCTTTGGCAGGGGGGTTGGACCCGATGATCTCTCGAGGTCCCTTCCAACCCCTACAATTCTGTGATTCTGTGATTCTGTGATATAACACTTTGAAATGTGGGCATTTCTAAGAAGGAAAGGAGTTGCTGTTGGACAATACCCACATGTAATATGCAACAGCTTTGACAAGGAAGGAAAAATAAATGAAACATTGTAATATCATATTTGATATTGTAATATCAAATTCTGTGTGAATGTAGCCCTGCAGAATAAAATCTATTCTGGAGAAATACCCAAACAATCTACAACAAAGAAATTCTGTTTTATTGCCTAACACCCACCCCCACCCCCTTTCTCTCAAAGAGTAGAGAAATATATATATTTTTTTAATGCTACTGGGGATAAAGAGTGAGCTTAAGAGTTAAGATAACATAGATCTTAATTTATACAATCTAAGCTTAGCAAGCGTTCTGTTTTGGATGGACATGTACAGGTTTGTACATGTGTCTATCTACCTTTCCTGACAGGACTGTTTTCAAGGGACAGCGATAATATTTACTTTCAGTCAGTTTCAGCAGCAAACAGCCAGTTCCATATCAGTCAGCAAGATTTTCTTCATTATTGTTTTACAATGTAGCCCAGCACTTCCAGCATGTTATGTCACCACGGGTGCAAGGCTGGATTCTTTGCCTTAGAAAATCTCTTGTGATAATTGGCAGGAAATACACTTAGCCAACAAGGAAGTGGATGTGCAACAACTTAATAATCTTCCTATATATTATTTTATTTAGAGCCATAGTTACCCTTACTAAAGGAATAGATCAGAGGTTAACTAAATCGCTAGAAGCCTACCAGTTCAGCATTATGTAAGCCAGGCTGGCAGCAAGACTATACACTTATTTTGCCCATAATTAGAATGTGCAAAATCATGACAATGAAGTAAAACTCATCACTGCATACATATGAGACACTTTCAGTATTATTACTTTTGCACAAATACTTTCAAAACACTCTTAGAAATAGTGCAGCAGAGAGTAATTAAATGAAACACTAATAGATCTCACTTAAAAGAGAGTATTGACCCAATAGATGCGTCCGTTTTAAAATGAGATTTTTCAACATAAACAGTGGTGAAATGGTTTATACTGAACATGTAAGGGGAATAATATTATTTTTTCATGTCTCAAAAGGAAAGAGAGAAAATGTTGCCCTTTTATTTCTTGCAGTGGTCAAGCTTTCAGCAGGCTTCAACACAATTAAAATGAAAGTCATGGAGCTGTTTTTTGTCTAAAAGCATAAAACAAGAAGCAGTGTGTAAACCATAAATTTCTTATTTTAGCCTCTGCATTCCAGCCATTATCACTGATCTCATTTTAGGCCAGAATCTTCCTCTCTGAAAAAAAAAAACAACCCAAGAAAAAAATCCTGATTCTTTTCTTGTGGAATTATAGAAGGAAACACAAGTATTTCTGGGAAAAGTATGCAGACTTGGGGTAACAATAGTTTTTCAATGCAAAAAAAAAAAAGTAGTATCCAAAACTTGCCACCTATCTCCAGCTTGTAACTTCCTGTGTTCTCTGGGGATGTGTTTGCTCTTCGGTCACATCTATATCCTAGTTGTAGGTGTAACTAATTTAACCTTAAATTACCTGCTTTTCATTAAAAAATTAAAAAATCCCAGCATGCAATGTTTAGACCTTTAGCAGTATTGTCAGCTTTCCAAGGTCTGGAGCTTTGGCCTGGACACAGACCAATAACCAGGGTCAGGGAGTGAGCTACACTACCATTTTAAACACTCATGAAACCTGACAGTGCAGCAAGGCTTCTAATTTCAATACTGATATATATCTGTATTGCATGATGTTTGGAGAAAATACTAGGAATGTTGTTGAGCTTGAGGCTTTGATGGGTTTTCTTCAGGATGTGGTGGATTTTTGTGGAGTAGTGAGTTCAGGGTACCTTTTTGAAGAGGTATTAAAAATCTTTGGGGCATCACCTCCTATGCTGGGTCACACCTTTTCTGTGGGAAGGGAGTAAGTGGGGAACATTGTAAAGAAAGACTCAGTAGCCATACTAAGTTCTGTAGTACTGCCATTTGTTCCTTTCTAGCTGCTTGAAAACTACCTGTCAATCACCTATGCATACAAAACTCAGCTTTTGAAAGTGCCACCTTTCATATACTTTTGCCATGGGAATCTCATAGCTACTTGCAAATATTCATGTTCAATGAGCAAACCATAATGTCATCCTATCAAGTCACAAGCTGTACTTACTAGATGTTCTAAAATGCTTGACTCTTCAGCTTCTCTATTGAAAATGGCCAGACTGCCAATGCCCATGTGTACGATGGAGTCTCCTAATCTAACAATAATTTGTGCCCAAAGATATTCTTTGTCAACTCCACTGAAAAGGACCTAAATGAATACTTTGAATGTGGTTCCTTTTCACTTTTTTTCTTTGTGTCTGTCATTTTTTGGGGTCTAAATTAAGTTAACTTACAACATTTCTGGTTTGAAAAAGAAACCTTATGATTCCTTCATCAAAGAGAATTGCTAGCTGTAGTTTTTACTTTCTGATTGTCAAAACGCAGTTCCAAACTAACTGGGATTTATGAAGATAGCCTTTTTCCCTGGTTCTTTTTTGGGCCCACCCTTCACTATCTGAACCAAGTATCTCTAACAGAGTGGAACGTTAGAAATCATTTATTTTACATTTTTTTTGTAAAACATTTTCATTATAAAAATCTCAACAAACTAAACATTTCTAAACTTATTTTTTGCAAATACTAGATTAATTTAGTTTATGTTCAAGCCATCTGAATCACATACCAGAAATGCTATCCAGTTCTGGCCAGCCTGGAAAGACTGTTCTCTTAATAGGAACCACAAAGATCAGACACCAAATACTTAGCTGCATTTTTTTTTTTTAAGAAGAGAACACATTTGCCTTGATTTATTAATTTATAATCCTCTTTCATGTGACTAGAAGTGAAGCCATTAACATAACAGATCACTCTAAGTTAATAAATGCCATCCTTAATGTACTACTTTCTTGTGTGCAACTAGGCATACAATTAAAGAACACAGACATACATTTGCTGATGGAACAATCCTTTCCTGACCCTAAAAGTGACCTCATGATCAATTGACAGGGAAGTCACAGTGAAGTAATTTTTAAAGCAGTACTGTAAAAGCTGTAAGACGTGAACACTGACCTGTCACAGTGTACCTAAATGAGCTCTTACTCACTTCTGATGATTTTGGTTTGTACTTTTCATCTTCTTGTCATTGCAATTTTTTTGTTTTAAAGCATGCCATCACTTGCTGTGAAATACCCGGTCACTCTTAAATTTTTCTTTGTTTTAATGTTCTATCATATCAACATCTGCTATTCTAAATTTTATATTCTACAGATAGAAACTGATTAAATTTCTATGGATACCCTGGGAAACACATTGCTAGGAGTCCAAAAGGAAGACACAGTCAACCAAACAGGGGTTACTGTCAATATACACAATTTTTCTAGTGTATTGGTCACTGGACTATTACCCACAAGTCACATTTCAGCCTATTCTCAGTTTTCAAATACCATCTTAGATCTGTTCTTTTCAGTAGAGCTATACTGTTCTATATTATCTCAAAAAATTGGTCCAAAACTTTCTTATGGAAATCACACTTAACAATTTCATCCTCTTTCCAGTCCTCTGGAATATAATTACTGGTCGCAATTAAATCTGATTCAGCATAGTGCTTTGTAATACGGTGTTGCAGAGTAAAAAACAGGAGGGGATTCAGCTTTTTCAAAGGGTAGACAATGGCAGGACAAGGGGGAATGGATTAAAACTAAAGGAAGGAAGGTTTAGATGAGATATTAGGGGGAAGTTTTTTACAGAGAGAGTGGTGAGGGGCTGGAACAGGCTGCCCAGAGAGGTGGTGGATGCCCCGTCCCTGGGTGTGTTCAAGGCCAGGTTGGATGGGGCCCTGGGCAACCTTGTGTAGCTCCAGGCCTGAGGTTGGTGTCCCTGCCTGTGGCAGGGAGGTTGGAGCTCTGTGATCCTTGGGGTCCCTTCCAACCCATGCCATTCCATGATTCGATGAAAATATTTTCAGTTTACAATGGAAGCAATACAGTTCTGCATGAAAACTAACATACACAAAGTATTTTCAAACTATCTGTTCTTGACTGTGTTACAGAATTCCTCCTGGGCAAGTAATTTAATCTTTCCTTGCCTCAGCTTTCTACCTGAAAAATGGGAATAGCAGTCTCTTCCAAATGCTTTCTATCAATCTTGTCTGACTAAAATATTAGCTCTACTGTGCAGCAACAGTAATTACATCTTACTCTATAACCATGTCCCAAACTCAGTCAAAAGTCTCTTAGAAATAAGCCAAATAGAAAACTTTGTGCCAAATGTATAACTTTTTCTCTCAAAGCCTCAATAGTAAGAAAAAGTGTAGTAGGATCTAGCTCACTTTTTTTGGAATTCTTTCTCTGAAGAAAAATAATGAACAATTATAAATAGAAATTATGAAACATTTAGGATGTTCACAGGGGAAGAGGATAGACAAAGAACTGTCTGATGGCCTCTGGACTCATCTGTGCAAAACAGGCACAGGTATCTGTCCATACACCTTACTGATTAGTTGAATTCACTTCTTCCAGATAAAGACCAGTGAAGCAATAAATCTACGTCTGTTCTTTATGCATAGACAGAAACAGGGCATAATGTGGGAATGATATGTTAACTTGAACATTAATCTGTCATGTTAATGGATCTATTGCTTTCCCTACCAGAGAAAGCCATACTTTCATATGCTACCTTGACCAGATTTTCTTCATTTAACTCCTCATGTTACAGTGTATGAGAGAATCATTGCAAATGCTTTGTATACCCAAGTGACATAAGCTGTTTGTTCTGTATGTTATTTCTTTGTCCGTTTCATGTTCTGTGGTACATCAGTCAATAAGATTAAATGCTTTAATATTAATCATCTGAGATTATTTTTCCATCCAGTTATGTTTTACTGCAGATATTTTCTCTACAGGTTAATTCAGATTGGAGACCAAAAGAGTTTTACTGACAGAAATTATTGGATTGGGGTATTTCTCATTTCACCAGATAAAATGAGTTGTGTGCAGTCATTATTAGCTTTTCATTAATTATCCCTCAACTGCCAGAAAAAGTACTGGAGACAAAATGTTAAGCAAAAAAACCAGTTATACACTAATGTCTTTATGCAGATAATAAACACATACAAATTCTTAAGTAATGTTCAATGTCAATGATAGCCTTGAGAGCTGAATTTGGACGCAAATTCTCCTGTTTTCTGACTACCAGTCTGCCCCTGGGATTTCATTCTTCAGTCGAATATAAGGGAATGCATATAAGCAAGGCCTTGGCCATTGCAGAGTTGGCTTTAGGATGGTTTCTTTCCTTGGAGTGCAATTTGCATTCTTAAAGCCATAGAAGTGCAGGGCGATTCAGTCATCAGGCAGAATTTAGTTATTTTCAGAAGCCACCTCAGTTCTCCCCATGGTCAGGGTTACTGTGTGTGTGTAGCATGTCAACTATAGCTGCATTTTCCTATGTTGTATGTAGCACTTGCACCTTTCAGTTACTGTGATGCAGATCTACAGGCAGGTAGGAATTTTGAGCTCTGTTTCCCAAACAATTTTCAAAATGATGAATTTGCTCTTCTGTCTTATAAATACATAACAGGATCATAGAATAGTTTAGGATGGGCCTCTTGAGATCATCTCATCCAATTATATGCTTGAAGCACAAGAATCTATAAACTTCTAGAACACGTAATGAATGAATGATTACATAGAAAGAACAAAAATCTTTCAAAGATGTTCACCGTGTGTGATTAAGAAAAATGTGTTATTCTTAATTGGTAAACTTTTTTTAATAGCTTTTAACCTTTCCTCATGAAATAGAAGATTACATATGGCAAACCTATGCCCTAATGTCTGCCCTTGGCCAGACAAAATGACTTTGAAAAAAAAAATCCCCCCTCCCACAAATTCTGTTACATCATTACAAAGTTGTCTTGTTTTACCTATTTCTTGCACAAAGTTGTTGTGCTGTAAGAAAGGTTTTGATTTGCATTCAAGTTCTGGAGCCAAGTTAACTCAAGATAATCCAGTTTGTGGGACCATTCCCTCATGTATCACTGAAGGGCAGCTCTGGAGTCAAATTTGTCAGCCTTTTTAACAGCAGGAAGCAAAGCTACACAGCAATTTGGAACAAGAAGTCAAGAGAAATGTCATGGGTGTGGTCTGAGGATTTACATGGGGAAAAAGGTTGTAATTGTGAGTTGAAAAAGGGTAGAAAATTCCAGTGAGTAGAATTTGTAAGAGCTAATCTAGCTAGAAAGTAAGAAATATCCTGTGGTTTAGGCCCATTGCTAAACATAAAACCAGAAAATATTTTTAAACCTAATTACAAAGTCATTTTAAATTAGAGAGTTAAAAAACTACCAGTTCATGAAAATTACTCCTTCCTGTATGTTGGATTTTCAGACTTGTAGTGACTGCTGAAAGATACTGTGTAACTCAAACCTTTCCTATTTTTGCCGACAGCTGAAAAAAAACTCATACCGAACCTTGAAATGACACAGATGTTGATTAGAAGAGTAGTTTCTTTCAAGTGAACAGCATTCATATTTCTCAGGATATTATTATATTAAAACCTGCATTCTGCAAAAGCTAGCCTTATCTTTCCATGGGATATTGTTGTAATGCAAAGCAGCCTTAGCATCATATGGAAAGCTGGCATACTGAGGGCAACATGAAGGTTGGCAAAGCATTGATGGTATATTCCGAGTCAATGCATCACAGCACCTAACAATGAATTGTTAGAAGGGAAAAAATTAGGTCTCTGAAAGGGTTCTCTCACATAATGAATTAATTAAGATATGAAATATGCCAAGAGTAGATTCTTGGGGTCTGTCCGTTGATAAAGAAACCTATGGGGATTTGACTGAGGGGGGGGGGAAAGGGGTGTAATATTCTCTTTTTACATGAGAAGCTAAGCCAACATGCCAAATTGAGGACTATCTGGAAACAAAACATAAATGAAGAAGGCCAATGAAAACATAATTACAACAATTGGCCTAGAAATAACAACAGAGCTTATGAGGAACAGCATGCACAGCATGGGCCAGGAAGAACTCAGACTCCCATTTCACATTCTGCCTAAGTGTGGGAATTAGAGAGAAGATTTCCTCCTGTGGAGTCTTGTTTCAACCAGCCAGAAAGATGGAGTGGAATTCATGCACATCCCAAGGGTAATGGACCACAGGGTGTTTGAAATTGCACAGGTTTGCTGGTATCAAAAAACCCACAATGCAAGGGAAACAAATGCTGTACAGGAAAGTGTCCAGGTGCTTCCCAGACTCAGAGTTTTACTGCAAGAAATTAAATGAGCATACTGCAAACTTGAAAGGAAAACAGTGAATGTTGGCACTGTTGTTGAAAGGAAAAAAATAGAATTTAAAAAAAAAAGTGCATTTCATAAAAAAGTTTTCTCCTTCTCTCTGTCATATTCAGTGAGATACTGCAGTGATGAGAAACAAAAATATGTGGAAAAAATAGACTTCATAATACAACCAAGTTTGCCTATTGAAATTACAGTATACTGTCTTTCAAACTGCATTAATAACAAGCTAGTGTTATTCTGGAAATTACTATGAAAAAGGACTATAATACTCTATGGAACTAAAATATAGCCATTTGGAATTACATGTTTGAAAATCTCTGCTGATGTCTTGAAGATTGTTCATCTTCTGACGCTGTAGGCAGAAAAATCTTCAAGTAAGCATCAAGTCCTCCAGATTGAAATTAATTCCTCCTGCAATGAGGTCCCCCCGCAGCCTTCTCTTCTCCAGGCTGAACAAGCCCAGCTCCCTCAGCCTCTCTTCGTAGGGCAGGTGCTCCAGCCCTCTGATCATCTTTGTGGCTCCTCTGAACCTTCTCCAACAGTTCTACATCTTTCTTGTATTGGGGGCCCCAGCTCTGGACACAGGACTCCAGATGGGGCCTCACGAGGGCAGAGAGGGACAATCCCCTCCCTGTCCCTCCTGCCACCCCTCTGCTGATGGAACTGCAAAAACAATTCATTTAAAAGAAGGGATTCATGTCTGGTCTTAACAGGCCACCTTTCCAATTTTTTCTTCTTCTCTGTGATCTCAGAAAGTCACAGGCTCCAAAAGACAAAAAGGAATAATAATAAAAAAGAAATTGTATATTTTATTTCAAAATATCACAGTTTTACTGGTATCTTATAACTCCTTGCTTCTGGTTTCTTAATGGTTTAGTTTATGTTATTTTTTCAGAAAAAGTTAAGAGATTGGCTAATTGTTAAGCAAATTGAAAAACATATGAACTCATAAAGAATGTGAAAACATATGCATTGCATCATCAAATTCAGTAAAATCTCTTCAATATAATACATGTATAGGGGAAAGTATAAAAATCAGTGTGAGCACACTGTGATAATCCCCAAGGTGTGACATCCCAGATTCCACTATAGAGAAAAAAAGAAAATAGGTATATTTCAGAGAAAATGTTTGGACCAAACAACTAAGGAACTAGGTTTTGATGAAGCACCTCAATTAGAAAAAACAATGATTCAAAATCAGAAGACATTATTGAGAATATGAGGACAGGCTATTTTATTTCCTAAAACGTAGTCAATTGTTGGATGAACTGCATGCTGAACATCAACATGTTGTTGATATAAATGCTCT
Source organism: Porphyrio hochstetteri (assembly GCA_020800305.1). NCBI lineage: Eukaryota > Metazoa > Chordata > Aves > Gruiformes > Rallidae > Porphyrio > Porphyrio hochstetteri. The sequence continues at coordinate 4,591,489 of CM036908.1, forward strand.
GCTCCTTCACAAAAGCCAAAAGACAAGACTTTGCTGCAGCATTCAAAGTATCCTCTGTCAGAGCTGTTTCTTGTGAAGGGAATTCAATCTCCATGCTGTAGTTAATCTTTGACCTTCCATCCACGTGTGCCAAGGAAAGTGACACTTAATGTCAATTAGAGTGATGTGTGTTGTGACTTGGACACAGCTCCAGTGGGACCTGGATTGCAATCAGCAACAAATTATGTGGAAGGCTTTGAATAGATCAGATCAGATAGTCATGAAACTTTAGCCATTAGACATGACTTAGCCAAATTTGAACTAGTAACTGATAAGATAGTGGCTCCATGTTACTGCTTCTGTTATTCTACTGGCAATTTGCTGATCCATCCAAGATGTGGCTAGGGTCATAAGTCTTCAAAGACATGCACCAGGGTACTTCAAATTATTTCTATGGCATAGATGAACTTTTTCATACCATTGTGGTTAATGAGCATTTTGTTTACAAAGCCAGCTAAACTAAATATAGAATTAAAACACACCAGGGGGAAAAAAAAAGGTATTATAAAGGGCTACATATTTGAATGCATTACATAAAATTCCTCTACCTGTCCCTGTTTTATTTGAATTGCTTTTCTGCTGCAGTATAATAGCACGAGGACTACGTGTACTGTTTTGGTCTTTTCTAGGTATTATCAGTAGGCATAAAGTATCTTTCATTTTAGTTCATGGTAGTCTGGGAAAGCAAATAATGTTACTGTTAAAATTGAAGACTAACATGCATATTTATAAATAACATATCATGGGACATGCAGGATCGTTTGTGCAAGAAAAGGAATTTTTTATTTTTGAAGAGTTATAAACATAAGGAGCCATCTGAGAAAGACTCGCCAACAGAGCATTAAAACAACACTGTGGAGGGCCAGAAAATCTGGAAAATCATTTGAGAGGATAGGAAATATAGTAGGGTATTGTAGACGAATAAGCCAGGAGGAGCAGTTCCAGAAATAACTTCTGCTCACCTCTAGGATTGACTGGATTAAACACAAAGCTAAATAGGTTTGCAATCCAGCTCTGAAGATCTTTATGCTCACAAAAAAACATAATACAAAGTATGAAAAAATAAAAGTTTTTACATAAATCTAAAATATGAATGTTTACACATTATTACTTGGAATAAGGACCTCAACCCCATGCTAATAAAAGTACAAGTATTTTTAATATGCAGAAATATGTAAACTATGCTTAATTAATCAACTTCTGTTTGAAGGCATGAATGACTGGAGGGAAAGGTTTCATGATAAGGATTGCCACTCCTCACCTGGGTTTTCCTATTAAAAAGGAAAAGTTTCCTATTACCTATTAAAAGGACCACAAATAAGATGATGCCTGTGAAGCTGTGACTGCTACTAGACACCTTTCTATTGCAACACACAACCTTTGTCTTTGTGCAGGCAAGAGTGAGGAAATACCAATGGTTTCAGACCATTAGGTCAGAAGAGAACCTGAGCTGGGCTGACAGGATTCCACAAAGGTGAAAGGTGGCATCATTACTGACCTCAGGACTCAGCTGGGCACACCCAGAAAAATCCACTAAATCCTTTCCTGAACAGAGAATAACAGGAATATTTCAAGACCAGTCATTCCATAAATATTTGTGGGAACCAGCATTCTTTCATTTAATGAACAGTGAAGCTGGATGTATGAATGATCTTTTCAGTGGTAACTCAATTTTAGCTCCAGTGCAGGAGTTGGTTACTTTAAACAAAATATTAAGACACTTTTAAATGCTGATTTTATGTAACCTAAAGTCCACTGAATTCTGTAGAATTATTCTTCATTTATATGGGTATAAACAAATTTAAAAGAGATCAAAATCTCAGATTCTTGTCAGGCCTGGGCTTTTTGGTTATGTTTCTTCAGTGTGTTTATGCCTACTAACTGACTGTTCCTTAATTATAACATTATGTTTCCTTTAAAAAATTCTTGACTTTGGTAAAAGTATAGGAAAAACATACAGCTACTTGAATGTTCAGTATAAAAATTCCCTGCTCTGTCTAGAAAAAAAATTAAATCAATCCTTACCTAAAAGGAGTTCTGGATGGCTCCAGCCAAGGAAAAAAAATAAATCAGACAATAATTCTTTGAGCTTTTTTTTTTTTTATTAAAGGAAAGAAGAAAGTAAATACATTCTTTTTAATTGATGTTTCTTGGAAGAGTTAGGGTAGTTTTAATAACTTTCATTACTTTGCATATTTGATGAACATAGGAGTGGTAAGGTTGTTACAACAGCTTTATCAGCTTCTTAAATAGCTATAGGAGATGTGCAACGAGAGTGTTATTGTCAGCCTGCTGTCACTTTCTAAAACCCTTCTAGTTTGTTTAAGAGAGCCTGACAAGGAGCAGCAAGGCGTGAAAACTGCAGAACCCAAGGTCTGTATATCACACTTTGATACCATGTACAAACATGCTCGAATTCTTCCTCAAGTGTTCTATTAATAAATGGAAATTGGAAAAGAGGAACCCTCTGGGTTCTTTTAGATTCTCAGATTATTTCTGGTGACTATGGTGAACTAAAGGGTCATGGGGCATTGTCCACTTCAGATAGAAAAAAAAAACCCTCAGAAATCCTTCATGTTGAAAATGTGGCATGGAATATATAAAGGCCTCTTTTAGGAAAACATCTCCAGGGTTGCTTATTTTAAATAAGTTTGAAAAATCTTAATTCAAAGAGTGATCTGCTTCTATTCTGCGGGTCTTGGTTATTTTGGAAGTTGAATGAATCACTGCTATAAAACTATTGTCCATGGCCACAGCACCATGGAATGAATTTCATTTATGGCCTCATTGTTTAATACACATTTATTCTGTATATCTAAGTGAAAGAGGATACTGAATTTTATACTGTGTTCTGCTTTGAAGCATATAAAACAGACATCATGCCTAGGAGATGCAGTTTTAATGATGCAATACATTAGAATTCATTATTCTCTTAGAGTTCTGTGTGCTCTCTTATGCATACACAGAAATGCATACATGGATATAGCAGACACTGTCAAATGAAAGGAAAATAAATTGCTTTGTTGTCAGTGCAAAAAACCCAACCCTTATCGCTCTGCTTTGCATGGCCAACAGAGTGCTGAATTATTATTTCTTCTGTAGACATAAAAGACTAGATCAACACAGAATACATGCTGATTATAAAAAGTGGCAGCATTTCTCTGCACCTGTGGCATCCCAGCTCTATAGTAGGAATAGACACAGTAAAGTCAACCCCACATGAAAATGCTGCATGGGCTGTAGAAGTGCTAAAAAGGTTGAGAACTATTGATCCAAATAATTTATGCCAGGTTTCAGTATAATCAGTGCCTAAAGGTTTTTCTACAGGAAGTGTAATTGGAGATTTGTGAACACTCTTGTGACATTGCAAATGCTTTGGAATGGCCTTCCTTTTTTTCATTTGTTTACAGCAAATAAGAAATCGGTCTCAAATTGCAAAGGAGTTAACACCACTTTCTAAAAAAAAGTACTAAATTCTGTAACTCCAATCTGAACCTGTTTGTTTTAAAAAACTCACAAGCAGAAAATAATTTTAAAAAATTTCAGAGTGACTTATCAGACCTAGGTAGATATGATACATTTGTTTATTTTACATTTTTAGACATGAGTAGATTAGTTATACATGACACTTAAATGTGTTCCTTGGCCTGGATGCACATATGATATTCTTCCACATTAAGAAACAAAACAGTGACCACAAACACATCATATGCAGAATGACTGCAAAACCAGAGAACTGGAGGTATTAGGCATTTCTGTTGTATCTGCACCTTTTTCTTTATTAACTGAACTCTCATTAAAGTAATCTTTAATAGAACATTATCAAGTGTTTACATATACTTCTATGTTTCTGTAGTTTGCTTTGGTCAATTTTGCTTTCTCTGAATTATTTCTCTTCTGTGGGCAAATGTTGTTATTTCATTCTGAGCACAAGGCAGCTTGACCTACTGAAGGTACAGCTAACTTAAGCCCCAACTCACAGTCACTGTAACTGTTGACATTATTATACAGTGCAGGCCTGATTTAATCTGTTTTATCCACAGGCAAGGGATAAAAGAACGTACTGAAGAATTGTATGAAAAGTTCATGGCTATAGATATGACGATTACCCAACCTCTGAGCTACTGCATACTAGAAAGTTACATTTTTACTTTGATGTCAACACATTATATTTTTACATTTATATTGGAAACAAAAATGAATCTGATAGAATCTATTGGATTTTGAGTAGGAGTAGGCAGGTATGGCCTTCATCCCTGGCTTTCAGCTGACTAGGCCAGTGAATCTATCTGTCTCCAAGATATGTATACTTATATGATCACTATTAACAGCAGCTTCAAAATAAGAATGCTCTGGGGTTTACACTAAAACCTGCATGAGACAAACCTGGATAGACTCTTTCAATTGTCTGTTACTACAAAGCATAATTTAATCCAGTAGATATGTGATATATTTGGAGAAATTTATTCAATGCCATTTACTGTTAAGTCATGAAAACCTAGTAACACACATTTGACTTCCTAAATATACATCCAAAGATTTTTTGAGACAAAACTGCTCTTTTCCATAAGAACATTTGTTCACATAAATATATTCAAATGCATAGAATAACCTTAAAGCTCAGTGTTTCTAAGGTGTGGATATAGAATTAAGCAGTCAATTATTAATTATTGTCAGTTATAAATGAAAAGTCACAGGTCTGAGCGTTTCAGTAACATCCTTATATATCTAAAAGGTAAGATAGTGAACTTATATCCTGGTTATGACCTGCAAATCCCTTCATTTACCTTACAAACTCATTTTCTTCCTACTCCCTTAGCTATCTTCCATTTGAAGGCATCATTTACACAAGCTATATTAAATTTCTTTTTGGAAATTTCTTCTTTTTTTTTGGGAACACACAAATATAATGCAAAGAGTGAGGTAGCAGCCCTTAAAACTAACAGGTTGGAGTAGACCAGCAGATGTAAAATACCAGCATTTCAGATGGCACTGGGAATGGAATGCTCATGGGAAGCTATATATCATGGTTTAAAATAAATCCTTTAGAACAGGAAATTTAAAATAAGGCCAATTTTTGATAAGAGAATGCTTTATCTTGTGATTTTTAAGCCAAACAGGTACTGGCAAGGTACAGTATTATTGTATATGGTGTTATGAACTGGCTCAATGAGGAATTTAAAAAAAGTACCAGCTTGGAAAGAGGTTCTTTCTCCTGGGAGCCTTTGACCCCTCTTTGGGATGGCAAGCACACTGCTTCTCAAGGTGGCTGTAATGGTGCAATCTAGCTTTAAAACATTCCATCAGTCGGTTTCAGATGACCTCTCTATAACACAGCTCCCTCTAATTATTAAATATGTGTGAACTTCAGGAACTTTTCTGAGTTTGTACATGTGTGAGAAGATTAAAAAGCAATAAGGTAGAAATGAAGGCTAATTTCAGAAACTGCATAGACTCAAAGCACCATGATCTTTATTTAAAGGGAAAATTGTTACATTTAAACTATTATATATTTGTCTACTTAATAGAAAGCAGAATTGAAAGGCCAAAGATGACTTTGAAGTTCAGTTGATAAATTATCTCCAGACCCTGGAAAACTTCTGTTGTAATATAGCTGCCTGATGTTATATTCAAATTTCAGGCAATAACAAAATTGTAGCCACCTGCATACCTCCTGTCTTGGCAAAGGGGGGGTGGGAGGGATGTGCATGTGTGTGTTGCAAAGATAAAACTCTTTTAGTTCTACTGGAGATTCACCTGATAATGAAAATTCAGATCTGAGGGAAATTCAGACTGCTGCTGCTACCTACATGGCCAAATGTATCTCCTTAGAGAAGGCTGAACGCTGCGTTATCTGCTTCATCTGCAGGAAAGTCACTGGACTACCATGAGTTTCATTGATAAGATGATAGGAAGGTTTATGATAGCTAAGGAAAAGCTATGATTTTTGGTGGGGTTTTTTTTTGGTGGGGTGGTTTTTGTTTTGGTTTTGGTTTGCTTTTTTTATATTAATGGGTGTCTCATGCTTAACTGAGACCAGCATGCATTAAATGCTTGTGCTGGGCTTCAGAGCTGCCTCAGCTGGTACTAATGGCTCAGATCAGAATTGTGTGGCACCATACACATGGGTATTGCCATGGGGTTCTGAATCCTTCTGTAGTCATTTCTTTATCTTCTTCTGAAATTACAGTCACTGTCTAACTTTATATCAAAAGGACATTTTTCTCAGCTTTTGAATGCATTTTTTGCATTTTTTTTTCTTCCAACTCAGTGTTTTCTAGATAAAATTGGAAATCATATCAGAATGGGAGTGAGTGTGGGACTACAATTCATGACTTGCCAGCTTAATCTCCTGTATACAAAAGTTCCTTGGTACAGATGATCTGTGGAGCATGACAAGCCTCCAAGACAGAAATCACAAACCAGGGAAGGCAACAATAAATTGCTAGAGGAAAGTTAACTGTGCTTGTGTCAGAAAACAAAATCATCATATGACTCTGCAAAGAGTAGCAATATGCCTACTCCCTTTGCTGCTACAGGGACGAGAGCTATATAATATGAAAGAATATTTTTAAACTGAAAGAATGACCTGGAAGATTCAGTTGTGGATAGTCTTTGATGAATGCTGTAAAACTTTCTGAGAAAGTATCCCTTTGCAGCTAGCATTGCTTTATCCAGCATCAGTTATTTTACGTTTCAGATGTGGATGCATAAAAAAAAAACCTTACTGCAGGGCAGTCTGCCATGTGTAGATCACCTTTACCACAGTCATACCACTTCTATAGAATACCTTCTATGAGAAAAGTGTAAATGCAATGAAATACCCGTTTTTGATTGTGTGAAGTCCCTCTTTTGGTCAGCTATGCTATTTCATAGATTCTGTAGGATGCTGCAGCGTTAGAGTACAATAGATGAAAGGTTTTGCTTTTGAATTATGCCTACTTCATTTTTGTACATGTATTGATAGGCTGATTCTGACAGCAGACATTCTGTGTTTTCTAGGAATACTACATTTTGTTTATTCACCACATCAGGCTTGCTGCCAAAGACTTAAGCTGCAACCTCAAAACCAACATTATAATAACAAGAATGTTTTACACCACATTGCACTCAGCCTCAGCAATCACCTTATTCCCTTTAATGGCAATTGCTAGTAACAAGACTGAGACAGCATGGGGTGAGCTCATGTTAGGAGATCATTTACACTGTTAGTTGCCAAAAAGTGCAGTTCAGTCAAGTGTCAAGTTCTAGAGAAATCCTGCAAAATGTAATGCCTCTGCTTCTCTCTGCACCACTGTGATCTAACTACAGACTGGAATTTCTCACTAACAGGTACCTCCAGGAGTAGCTGAACTTAAGAAGTGGCTTTTCCCATGGTTTTCATTTATAATCTTTCCTCAATATGGATTTGCTGGTATCTTACAATAATATTACTTATCAAAATCTTTCCATCAGTGAGAGAGGCAGTGTCCCTTCTTTTACATGGTGGCCTATTTTCTCTACATTCTGAGGCACTCTGTGATGTCTCTGTTAAATGTCAGTAATACATGAAACTGTTAGTGAAGCACAGACAGGCAGAAAGATAGGACAATTGAATAAGGTGCATTTTCTGGAGAAACTGTTAAAAATAAGCTCAAATCTCTCAAGACCACCAACTAAAGCTCCCAAGCATAATTCTAAACAGAAAAACCCAAACATTGGCAGGTGCTAGGACACCAAATGGAAGAATACCAAATCTCCTATCCTAACTTCTGACCCAAGCTGGATTTTCCTTCCATGAAGTCTGAGGAGCTCTTCAGTAATACTTCCCTATTGCTTATACTGCAAAAGTGATGTAGCAGCTCTAGTTCTCACCCCACTAGCTCCTCAATGCACCAACCACAACCATGCTGTGGTACCTCTTTGGCTGAGTGATGCTGCAGTCAAGCACCAAGGCCTCTTTCCATTGCAACAGCAGCAGTGAGAGTGTTTTAGTGCAATACAGTGGGAAAGACCACAGCAAGAGTCCTCTGGGGACTGTGAGTCAGTCTGCCACCCAAAAATGGTATTCTTACCTTTGCTTGCAGGATGATGCAACCCCTTTGCACGAATGCTGGATACCATTCTCATGTCACATCCCTACTTTTTAAACCCTCTTGCCCCCACCTATAAAACTTACTCTCTTGTTCCTAGATCCTAAGCTTCTTTTTTCCTACAAAATGTGTTTATTGTATAGTTCTCTCTGACATTATTCATACTGTGGAGCTGGTAGGGAGTATGCACAGTACTCACAGCAACTTTACCACTCTCACAGCTCATATTGCAGGGTCCCTTTGTACAGCCTGCTGTTACAACTCCCTTGGTGTCAATGTGTGCAGTCTCCTTCCCAAGGGACAGCAGCACACAGTTGTGCAGCAGTTCACAGCTTAGCAAGAAGACAGAGTTTTACTAATTACTTACAAAAGGTGGTGGCCCATGGAGCACACCGCAGAGTGTCTGGTCTGCTTTGACTTCAGTGTTGCAGTTTCAATCTGATGTCAGACTCAGGGCAATGTTTCCATATGGCCCCTACTTTCAAGAACTGAACGTTTCCTGCTTTGGAGGAGATAAGCCACTGTGAGGCAATTCACAGTATTTATGAGGGTCTTCCCACCTCAGCAACTCTGTCTTTTAGGTCTAGAAACAGATTTCTATAATTTTGTCCGTTATTCTGGAAATATACACACTGAGAGGTTCAGGTCTTCCTTTAAATTTCTCTCAATAATGAGACCTTGAAAAAGGTTGTTTCTGTGCCTTAAAATCTCTTCTCTTAAAAATAACCACATGCTGCACATTTAAGATACTATGGCACACAATGAAATCCATGTCAAAGAATAAAGGATTTTTTCCCCCCTTTTAAATCAGCTCTATTTATCAAATAGGAAATATTCCAATTATAAGATGTTTCAAGAGAATGCCTGTTAAATAACTTCAGAACACAAGCTGCAGCATGTGCCAAGTCTCTACATATGGAGAAACTTTAAACAAATACTTAGTAGGATAATAACTCACAGAGGAGTTAAGTGTCCTGGTTGTACATTTTTCACTTGCAGAAACTGTTAAAGTTCTGGGATTTTTTTTTTCTTCACAAGGGCATGTCATTTTGTTAATGGATTTAACACCACCATTTGGTCCAATTTCCTCATGTCTGCTTCAATCAGCACACAAACCACTACACAGGAGGAAAAGCATAGAGATTCATCTCCTTCATTTCAGGGCCCTCAAGGAAGCAATCTGTTATTTCTTTTTCCTTTGAAAAACTGTATTTAGTGATGGGTGAAGAGATTGAGGAACAGTGTGCACTGAGACCTTCCCTGGAGCAGAGCCATGTCTCAAATCATTGAGATCAACACAGTATCCATGCAAACTACAAAAAATACATTGATTCTTCCTTTTTTAGTTTTTTAATATATTTTTCTATTCATTACTATTTACTATTTTGCTTCTTTGAACTTTCTTCACCTCCTTCCCTTAAACTAGGAATTTAATTTTCAGTCTCACAGTCTCTTGACTGCCTTCATTTGGCTTAATTGAGACCTTTTTCTGGGAACTGCTTTTTTAATGCATGATTTATGTTTTTCTTTTTGTTTGTCAGTTTTGTACCTTTGTGGAGTCCTCCTCTCAGAGCAGATAAGTGAAAAGTGTAATGCTTCATATAGCAAACATAATGAGAACAAAGTAATCAAAGTTGATTACCTTGCAAGCCTCGCCTTATTATATATTGTTTCTGTCATGATCAGCTCAAGGCTTTATCACTACAAAAGGGGCTAGCATGCCAGAAAAATATAATGGTCCCCTAATCTTTTAACTTCAATAACCAAAAATAGGTATTTTCTTCTATATTTGTGGAGTGCTGCTTTATTATGCTCTATGGAAAAACCCCACAAAGCCAAAAAGCAAACAAACATAAATCCATTGTAAATTGACTAAAGTAAATAATTATTGAGATGAACTAATAACTGAAGTTATTTGGGACAATATATTTTGGTTGTCAGAATATGATGATTCCTCAATGACTCTTTTCTTTGCAGAAAATGCCATGATTTTTCCAATAGGCATGGGGTTTTCATCTCTAAAGTTAACAGGAAAACATAATCCAGTCCAGTTTAGACAGTTTACTCAACAGCCTGGAAGGGGATAAAGTTTTTGAAGTCTTTTCTGTATCTGACCCAGCAAGGACTTAATCTCAGTCTCCCATACAAGAGATGGATTTTTAATGTTCTGTGAGAGAGGATCTCTTTTTATCTCTCTTGAGATTTGTCTGTGTATTAATAAGGGGAGAAATTTGCACCTAAATCACATCATGAGTGAGTCTCGTGTCACTATTCTGGAATATATCAATATTTCCTTCTGCTTATAGAAGATTGTTTTCAGGGTGGAAATCTTATTTCCTGCAAAAGTGCATAGTATAAGTCACTAGTCACTGCTTTTGGAGACATTTGCTACGTGTCTTCTATAGTTAGGAAAGGTGTGTTAAATTTTTACTCTCTTCTGCTCTGCTCCATTAACACTGAAGGCTACAAGCACCTACATGGCCTACACTATTCGTTACTTTTATATAGTTTGTACTACTCAAAAGAGGTTTTTACACAGTTTTCTTAGTGAAACTTTCACCCCTTGGACTTTAATTTTCTTTTGAATTTGAATTTTACTGGCTGTAATGCTTCTGGAAGGCAGCTTCCAGAGCCCTGTCTGTGAGTTATTGTAGGAAGCAAGTAGTGACAGTAACGATGCTTTTGTATGTATCCACTCATGGAACTGAAAAAAAACTATATGATTTCTCTGGCCAAACTCATTTTAATAAAGTATGAATACTGACATTGTCTACAAAAATTGTGATGGTAAAAAAAATATTCATTTTAGTTGTCTGAATACCTGAAAATGTCTGACAAGGAGGAAATAGTTCTCTCTTCCTAAGTAAGAGGGAAAGATGCTAAAATATTAGACTACTTTTTGAATATGTTTCACTGATGTGGATGCTTATTTAATATGATGAAAAACATTCATGTTTTTGTAATTTCTGATTTTATATTCAATTTAAAGTTATGTACGTGAATATTTTTGATGCCAGAGCCCCCTACTATTCTAAAAAAAGGGGAGAAGCTGCTCAACATTATATTAATTTTATATATCAAACTACTTCAGATTCATGAGCATTGAATAGATGCAAATTTTATATAAAAACTTTGTTCAAAGGAATATTCGCTGCTTTGATTATGTGAGATCATTGAGATCGTATTAATCAAAGGAATATACAAGAAAACAGCACCTGATTTTGTTATCTTTAATTAACTGTCTGGGTATTTGAAAAAACTTTATTAGCATTATGGAAAATGTATATGACAGTAATTACATATTTGCAAAAGTGGTATCAGGAATATATTTTAGTTGTATAGTCCAATGCAAGTGAGTCCTGCTTTGACCAGTTAGAGAATCATAGAATTATAGAATCATAGACTGGGCTAGGTTGGAAGGGACCCCAAGGATCATAGAGCTCCAACCCCCCTGCCACAGGCAGGGCCACCAACCTCAGGCCTGGAGCTACACAAGGTTGCCCAGGGCCCATCCAACCTGGCCTTGAACAATTCCAGGGACGGGGCATCCTCTACCTCTCTGGGCAGCCTGTTCCAGCCCCTCACCACTCTCTCTGTAAAAAACTTCTCCCTAAGATCTAATCTACAGCTCGTGTGGAGGCCTCTGAAGCTGCATTTAGACAGTGCAAGAAATGAACGAATTTTGGTTAATTAAAGACTGTGAACAGTTCTTAGTGCTTACTTAAAACATGGTTCATCGTACTGTCCTGCCAAAGAAGGTCTATGAAATGGAGCCTTCCATGACTGCTCAGTAGCTGAGCTGCAACTATTTTACATCCTCCTGAAACAGTCTGTGTCACTTTATTTTTATTCCTACCCTGCAATTTGTCTTGGTTCTTCAGGTTGTTATGCATCAATGAAAACAATAATCAGAGCTGATTACTGGATTTTTAAAAAATGCATAGCTGTGTCCTCTTGGAAAGAAGGTCTCTGAGGGATGACCAGTTCACATGTAATTTCTAAATCAAGACAATCTTTGGTGGGCAACATTTACTAACTTGAGGCTGTTACATAAGCTGATTGATCGCTCCATTTCTGTTCATTCTAAATGGTTTGGGCATCTGAAATTGATGTTTTTAGCTTAGAGAAGAGGAGGCTGAGGGGGGAGACCTTCTCACCACCTACAACTACCTGAAGGGAGGTTGTAGAGAGGTAGGTGATGGTCGCTTCAGCCAGGTGACAGGAGATGGGACAAGGGGAAATGGCAAGAAGCTGTGCCAGGGCAGGGGCAGATTGGACATTAGAAACAAATTTGTTACTGAAAGAGTTGTCAGGGCCTGGCACAGGCTGCCCAGGGAGGGGCTGAGTCACCTTTCCTTGGTGTGTTCAAAAAAGGGTAGATGAGGTACTTAGGGATATGGTTTAGCTTAGGGTAAGAATGGTTGGACTTGATGATCTTAAAGGTCTTTTGCAACCTTGTGATTCTGTGAAAGTGCTCTGGCATCCTTAAGGAATGGTCAGGAATTTAACAAATTGTAGTGTTGTACTACTTGGTCACTGGTAGAGGTGACAAGGATTTATCCAGACAGCTAAGGTGTTTGCCTCCTATGCTGCAGTCTCCATGTGGTGCATACAGTCTCAATCATGTCAACAGCAACAGTGCATTTGGTAGAATCACCCCATCCAGGTTAGTCTCTCTTGAGCAAATCATGGAAGGGAGGCTGTTGAATGTTTGTTGCAAAGTTTTCTCTTGAAGTAGATCATACATGCAAGACAGACATTTTTCTACCAAAGCTTTAAAGGCCTTTAGGATTTTTTTCTAGTAAACTGGAGGGGACAATGCATATTATCAATCCCATGGGAAAGAAATCTAGTAGGCAAATTTAGAAAGTGAAGAAATTAAGAATACTGGCCATGGATATATACATTTAGGCTGAAAACCAGTAAAATTTTAACTGCCTCTGTAGTGAAATTCTGAACAGTTCTCTGTTAGAAAAAAATTTCAGGATAGACCTTTATTCCTGTGAGGACTTGTGAGCGTCCTGAATGTGTTATCTTATGGTGATCCTAACTGTGTGTGTCCTTTGAGTGACAGATTTGCAGTCCAGAATTAAAATTGCCAACTAGCATTAAACTTTATTCCTCAATCCTTGCTAGTTTTTCCTTTCCCTAATCATAGGCATAATTTTACACCTGCTTGGATGATCTTTATCTACCTTTTGTCAGAGTGAGTTACTTAATCACTCATAAATTTATGCCAAAACTTTACAAAAACAAATTTCAACTTCTCTTTGGCTCATAAAGTATTTAAATATTTCTGGTGGTGACTCACTGAACAGAGAGTTGTGTCACCCCAGTAAGACATTTTTGCTCCATGATTAAATGACCTCCAAACAAGAAAATTCTATTTTATGTAGCAAATATTTCTGAAATTAACATTTCTATTAATATTTTATACATGCAAGTGAATAAAGGTTTTCAAGTAGATAGAAATTTTATTCAAGAAAGTGTTTTTGTGAAAATGTTTTATTTAATACTTGCTAAAATCTAGACCAGCTACTGTCAGATGATAGTTTCGTGTGTAGTTGCTGCTTAATCTCTTCAGATCTCCTTCAGGCCTTTATTTCTTTTTTCTTTTTCTTTTTTTTTTTTTTGGGTCTTTCCCTTCCTTTGCAATGAAATGTAAGGATTGAAATATTTTTCATGTTATACCAGGCCTTTCTTTTAATTAGTCTTGGAATCTATTCAGGAGATGCACAAAATTTGAAGCAGCAAGAAAAGCATTAGAGGAAAAAATATTGAAATATCAGTATCTCTGTGGGCCAAGGCAAAGGAATCTCTTTCAGCAGATGGATATCTTTCCACATGCTTAAGCAGGTGAGAAGTTAGATTAGAAATGTAATGGAAGTACTATCTGCATATTCATGATTTACAGACAAGTAGTGAAACCTTCAGAAAAAAAGGTCTTCCCTTCCTTGCTGCTCAATCTTGTCTTTAAGGGCTTAGATAACTTGCTTAAACTACCTCTTCCTCTTCCTGTTTGTATATTTAGCCTGAATGTGTTTTTGTGTGATCTAGGTGATCCTCCTCTGGCCAGGGAGGTTGGACTAGATGATCCTTTGAGATCCCTTCCAACCCTTAACGCTCAGTGATTCTGTAGATAGGTAGACTGCCACAGGACATTACTTTGGTCAGAGAAGATGGTGAAAATACACTGATATTTATACCACTGAGAATGATTAATATCTTTGTTTTCTCAAAGAAAACTTTTTAGTGAGCTTCCATGCATATACATATACATGCTTTATCCAGAAGTTCAAGTTTTTTCAAGTCACTGTTGTCTATTCTTTTCTTTTTTTTTAAACTTGTGTCTCTATATCATTGCTTGCCCTCTGTTGATCTTAAAGGCAACCTAATATTGCCTATTTGCTTCAACTATTTCACAAAATTTAAATCATAAAATGCACATAAAAATAGAATTGGAAGTGTTGAGAGCAGTATTTAAACCTGCAGCCTTGCCTTCATGGAGATGGAATTTCTAACTCTAAAGTTCACCATCCCTAAATGGAAAAGAAAGTAAAGGCAAGTCTTGCTCCAGATAGATGATGTGGAAATGTTCTGCAACTAACCAGCAACTGTAACCCAGGGATTTACAGCTGCAATGAAAACCCCTCCTTGGAAAACTAAAGGCTAGATTTTAGCATGTTTGCATAGATAGAACCCATGGATTTTAATGACTGTTTTTCTATTCATTAGCCTTCCCTTAGGAGGAGATAAAAACAGCCTTGTTGTGGTAGATACTGGGAGGAAAGCCTATAGCCTGGCTGGATGTACTACCATGGCAGCATAAGGGGTGCAGAGATTCCTGCTAGGAGCAGATGGAGGAAGTTAGTATTTGTCTCCCAGGAGTTTAATTAATATGTGGTTTTGTTTTCAGGTAAGAAATTCCTTTAACAGCTGATCGCATACTTTACAACCATCCAGGAACATAAACCCATCTAATTTGGCATCCACAACAAATAAGTAAATAAATTATGTGGCTGAGGTACAGGAAGGCCCAAGAACTTAACACTGGCATATACTTTTACTTCAGATTCCTTTGAATCCAGATTGGTAGGAAATAAAGGCTGATGTCATTTAGTGGTGCTTGGAAGAAAATGAATATCAGGTCTCTGTGTTCAAAATAAACTGTCTAGACCTCCACATCCAGAGTTGCAAGTAGGATTATTTGTACCAGAATTACAAAATAAGTTATGATTATAGACACCAAAGTTCTTGTTCAGTTTTAGAGGAAAAAAATCTTTCTAAAATCTGGAAAAACAGGATATAAAAACTTGCCTTGTCTTTTCCCATGTTCAGGAGCAAGAGGTCTTCAGTCTAACTAAATAGAAATCTTTCTTTTTACCTTTTTTTTTAACTTTAGCTAAGTAAAATTTGGATATCTAATCTCAACAACTAAGTTATCCTTTTGTCTACTAAATGCTGCTCCAAGTTCTGTGTCCAAAGGACAATTCCTCTAGTTTTAAAAACAAATAACAGTTAACTGAGATGAGCTGCGCTTTGATTTTTCTTCTTTTTTTTTTTTTTCCTATTTCCATTCTGGTTTTAGGGCACCTAGAGCTCTAGAATAGATAAGGAATCAAATTTGTAAATAGCCAAAATTAAGTGGATGAAATGACAGTACAAGGCTGTACAGCCCACATCTTTTGACTGAAACAATTTCAACTTCCTTCCCCACAAAAATATTCTTTGTTTTAATTGTATTGTTATGAAAATATAAATATAAATATAGTTTGCAAAGAAAGTAGAGATATATTATGAAAAATAACAAAAGAAGACCAAAGATGAATATACACACAATTAAAAAAAGAAATTCAGCTACTCAATCAGTCAGTCTTCTAGCAGGAGTGGTATACATGGGCCCATCTAGCTAATCTAGGCTAAACCACTTATCTTTACATCACAGCCTCAAGCAAAAGGAAAAGATAAACAGACCAGACCAAGTTGAGCTTTTACTCTCCATAACAAGCTGTGTGTAATTTAATCCTTGTTTCCTGCAGTAATTATATCAATAAGGAAAAAAAAATTAGAGCTTGGACTGAAATACACGTTACCAAGTTGGTAATCTGCCATCCTTCACGTTCCCCTGTAAAAAATAAAGTTGTGAGTCAACTATTCAGAAACAGAAGATATCAGCCCAGAGTAACTATCTGGAGATGGACCAACTATTATCTCATCAGAAGTTAATGCAACTATATTTAAAATTAAAAGCCAGAAACAACAACAGACGGAAGGAATGCAGTCAGCAGCAAAAAGCCATTGCTGTTTAACTGTAATTTTAATTCTTCACCTCTCCCCAGGGTCCTCTTCCATCTTACACTACATCAACCAGTTGGCTCCCAGACTGCTCTGCACACGGTGGAGATAAGCTGCACATGCTGCTGTGTGTATTTGGCACACAGTGGGTCATACTGCGTAGCTGTTCGGGTAGGTTGGAGTTAGTCTAAGAACTTCATATCACTCCCCCACCGTTTTGGGGTTTCCTTGCCATTAGAATGCCATCAACACCCATCATGCTGCTTAGTTTCAGTCAGAACCTTTGCTGAATGTAAAGAACTGAGAGGTTCCTTGACTGATTTTATAAATTATTCTAAAAGGAACAGTAACATTATTACCGAGTAGTTGCAAATGTCACTTTAAATAAAAGTGAAAATACACTAGTTGTTGTTCCATTGTTTTCTATTAAAAATTCCTGGTTGAAAGACACCTTGAGGATCATCTGGTCCAACCTTTCTTGGTAAAAGCGCTGTCTAGACAAAAACACTGGCTAGACAAGATGGCCCAGTACCCCAGATTCCACCTGAATCTTAAAAGTGTCCAATCTTGGGGATCCAGCACTTCCCTGGAGATATTATTCCAATGGCTGATTGTGAAAAACTTTCCTATTGGTTCCAATCAGAATCTGCCCAGGAGTAACTTGTACCCATTAACCCCTGTCTTTTTCATGTGACTCCTTGCAAAAGGGAGTCACCATCTTCTTTGTAGCCATCCTTTAATATTGGAACATAATGATGAAGGTCTCCCCTAAGACTTCTTTTCTCAAGGCTGAACAAACCAATTCTCTCCATCTTTCCATATATAGTAGGTTTCCTAGGCCTTTAAGCATCCTGGTGCCCCTCCTCTGGACCATCTCCAGCCTGTCCATATTTTGTGTGTATTGGGGACCAAACCTGAACACAGTATTCCAGGTGTGCCATAACAAGCACTGAGTAGAATGGGATAGTGACTTCTCTACCTCTGCTGGTGATGTCCTTGCGGATGCTGTTTACCAGGACCTTAGGTACAAGACCTTACATTTGTCCTTATTAAACTTCATAAGGCTCTAGTTAGCCCACTTTTGCAAACCTATCCAGGTCTTCCTGCAAGGTGTCTCTCCCTGACAACTGGTCTACTTCCACGCTCAGTTTATTATCAGCTGTGAACTTCATCAGGGTGCATTTGATCCCATCATCCAGATAATTTATCAAGATATTAAACAGTATTGGGACCAATATCCCTGTAAGACCCCACTTCTGATAGGTTGACAGTTTGAAAAGGAGGTAGTTACCACAACGCCCTGGGTACAGCCTCTCAGCCAGCCTCTCAGCCCCTGCATGTATGAAGTATCTAGACCATAACACATTGGTTTCTCTAGGGGGAGGCTGTGGGGAACCATAGAACAAGTGCTTTTTAAGGAGAACAATATTTTCAGAAAGGTGGTAGTATCTTTTATTGTACCAACTTGTAAGTCAAGGAAAAGCTGATTTTTGTCCCTACAGATCTTACTTTCCTCAAAGAACAACAAACCAAGAAATACATACTTTGTTATTTTCAGACAATAAAACATCACATTTTTGGAAGTGAAGAGAGGGATATTGGTAGGGTTTGGAGGGGGTTTTTTTGTAGAAAATCTGAAGTTGAAATACTTTCAATAGTGTGTAGATAGAGATACAGAGGTACAAGGCATTTTGTTGTTTGTTTGTTTTTTTTTTTCTATACAACAGAACTTCAAACTCAAAACAAATCCCTTTAAGAGTTCTAGATAGTTTTGGAAGCAATCCTTAGGTTGTAACATACTTTGACAGTTTTGGGGCGTTTTTAACATATCTTTTCCAACACAAAGGATTCAAGATGAGAACTGTCTGCAATCTTGGCTAATTTAGACAAAGGCCAGGGTTTGGACTGTAGAACCTGTATGAAAGTAAATAATCTCACAAATACGTTTTATCTTTTGAGTTACAAGAATTACAAGAACAACTTATGAAATCTTGTTTTTGAGATTGATCTTATTCCCTGACTTACTTTTGACCAGGACTTCATTGGGATGACACTTCCTCATCCCACCTATTTGTAATTAGTCATCTGTGATAGAAAAAAAGAAAGAAAATGCTAATTAGACTAATAGACAAATTAGGGAAAAAATATGTTCCCCTGTAACCCAAGAAAAGAGAAGTTACCTGAAACATATAATTTACTACTGTTTATCAGAGGCATTCAGAAGGAAGGATTACCATTCTCTCTTGAAACTCCAGAAAAATAAACTGTAGGCCTGGGAAACCACAACAGAAAAATGCTTGAGAGCAATAGGTAGAAGGCTACTGCCTGGTGTAAAAACACAGACTGACAAAGACACTATGAAGGATAAAATAAAATTTATTAAAAGTGAATGATTAGAAAAAAAATGGTTATGCAGGAACTAGGGTAACAAGAAGGATACATTGGCAGAACAGGATTCAATCCACAATTCGCATCTGTACCATGGGTGGGGAGGACTGAAATCGCAGTGCTGTTACTTGACAAGTTCTGGGTCTCAGTTACTCTTCCTGTCTACAGATTTAGTCTATGGAGTAATTATGGCTATGAAATGTAGGTGAGGACAAAGGGACTTTTAGAGATAGCTGCAACATTTTCAAATTCTATCTAAAGTTAAGCATTTAAGTGAAGACCATGGATCCCAAACAAAAGAGAATCTGAGTTTGAAAATGTTGGGTTAGAGGTTTAATAAAAGATTAGTCTCGCTATTCAAAAATGTTTAAGTAATTAAAAGACTTAATGATGCATGGTTTCACCTGCCTTTTCCAGAATTCAAGCCCTGTACTCACTGAATTTGTAATGCAGAAACTGGAACACACACATATCCTACAACAAAGAACGTTAGATTGCTGCACTGTACAACCTGGCATAGCCAATTTAAAACCCATTAGCAAAAATGTCCATCTAATTAACAGAGTTTCGTCCAACTTCTTTCTATCCCTACTACAAAACAACACCAAAATTAAACCCATGCACAAATCTTAAAATGAAATTGCCCCTTGTAGTCAGTTTGAAGCATTAGCAAGGTTTTTATCTCTTTGTTCTTTTTTTTTAGCTAGAGATCACTTTAAAACTGCAATGTGCTGTAATGTGTGGTTCTGTAGATTTGGCATAGATCTCATCTTGGTAATGATGAATTTTCCTGGCAGACAAATACTTGGTCAGACCAGATCATGGAAATAAGTTCTTTTGGACTGAGGTTTGCATGGAATTGTATTGGTATGTATGCACTGACCCCAGGTTGAAAGAATGTTTAATTTCAACAGTTCAAGTGAAAACTGATAGTTTCTCTTGTTTTCAGACCAGGAGAGACATAAGAAAAGGTAGAGGGTTATTTTAGTATTTTTGTTTTGATTTAAAGGAACTCAAGAGACATTACAATACTTTTGCCAGAGAGAATATCAAGAGGGGAAAAAGTACAAGCAAAGTTTTAGCTTATATAATGTTTAACAGGGTTAAATAAAAATGATGTGGAGGCGTTTACCCGGCTCTCATCTAGCACTCAGATTTCTTGATTTTGCATGGCAAAGCAATGCCCAATGAAAGGAATTGTGAAAATACAAACCATAATGTTTCCTTAAGGCACACACAGTGGTGGCAAAGATAATTGCCTTGCTAGCTCAGACCTCTAAAAGAAAACATATCAACCAACAGAAATATCTACGCTGGAAGGAGATGGAGACTGAAGGTTTTGGTAGAGGATTAGGATGTGAAGTTAATCGGCATCACGATAAGAGGAATTTTGTGAGCTCCCTTGAATTTCACCCTTGCTTGTAGAGATGTTTTAAGAGAAGAAATTGATAAACCTCACACTACCATGACCAACTCAGTGAACTGAACCTAATGAATAAATGAAATCAACTGATTTAGTCTGTTTTTCCATTTACTTCGCAACATGATAAAAACTTCTATATTTATAAAAATACATGATTCTATGAACTGGTGGTGGCTGTAATACTTTTTTTCACTGAAAAAAAGAATGCTGGAATTTGGGAATAAACTTGGTTTTCATGTGCCTGCATATAATTCAAGTTTCAGAGGTGTATAGTACAAAAGAACAGAATAGATTATTCATTATCAAGGTACTACCAAATGAGACACTTTTCAGCTTTTATGGACATTACTTTATAAATATTTTAAAACTTTCTCCTGAATGCTCCTTTTCCCTGTTGAAGTAGTTACATGCCTGTATAGGTGAGCTATAGCCAAGAGATCCTTGCTGCATGCCATAGCATGGGTGCATGATGTCTGTAATATATTCAAGCCTCAGTTAAAAAAGCAAACAAACACAAACAGAAGGCAAAGAAAAAAGATAAAAGAATAAGAAATTTCTTATATTTTCTAACTACTGTTTTTTGTAACTAATTGCACACTCAAGATCTTGCCAATTATCCTCAAATTTACAGAGATTTGCAGGTTTGATAAAAACTGCTGCAACAAACATGCAAATGTGTCATCTTGTGGAGGAACAGAAATATAGGCAGTAATTTTTTCACTGCACCCCATGTTACTCTGGATTTAGCAAAGAAGAAATAGTGGGAAACAAAACAAAAATACATTAATACTTTAGATGATTATAAAAGTTTCTTTTTTTCTGTTTGCAGGTTAAAATTGGTTTTTCTACTGCTGTTTGCTCTGTGGTACTTGCTCATATCTTTTATTGTGCAGGGTGTTGGCCTGACACTTTTTCTATTTTCAGAATGATTCTTTACCTCCTGAACCTTGAAAAGCTACAACCCATGTGCTGGGAATCTTATTCTGAGAGTGAGACTCCTAGTAGTACAAGTAATAGCATCATGTTGAGCTGCTCTAGGGGTTGAAGCTTCTGTGAGACCGAGGCAGGAAAACTGACCAACAACGACACTTTGGCTTTGACCCAATTGAAGTGAGCTCACACCCTTAATACTTTTAGACAAAGCAATTCCAATTTAATGAGGAGTATGAGCTGAATTAATCGCAGTGATAAGAGCAAGTTAATTTTATTTCAAAAAGTAATGATAATTGCTGATTTTTTTTTAATATGGACAAATAGGGACAGAAAGAGGCACTCGTGTATGTGGATAATAGCTGTATGTGTTCTAGAAAATTATTTCCACTGAAATAAACGAGGAGTCATAACACTAATTTTAAACCAATTTTCCACTAATTTTACTTGCTTGAATAGATTTATGGTAAGGGTCCATCAGAGAGAAAAAGGTTATCCTTTTTCACAAGCAATAAAAATGCCTTTCACTGTTTTATGTGACTGAGAAATGGAGGTTAGGAAAATGAAAGCTGAAGTATGACACTTATGCAGAGTAGCATGCTTAGAATCATAGAATCATAGAATGGGCTGGGTTGGAAGGGACCCCAAGGGTCACAGAGTTCCAGCCCCCCTGCCACAGGCAGGGACACCAACCTCAGGCCTGGAGCTACACAAGGTTGCCCAGGGCCCCATCCAACCTGGCCTTGAACACTTCCAGGGACAGGGCATCCACCCCCTCTCTGGGCAGCCTGTTCCAGCCCCTCACCACTCTCTCTGTAAAAAACTTACCCCTATTATCCAATCTAAACCTTCCTTCCTTCAGCTTTAATCCATTCCCCCTTGTCCTGCCATTGTCTACCCTTTTAACAAGCTGATTCCCCTCCTGTTTCTCTGCTCCCTTCAGGGACTGGCAGGCTGCAATGAGGTCCCCCCACAGCCTTCTCTTCTCCAGGCTGAACAAGCCCAGCTCCCTCAGCCTCTCTTCGTAGGGCAGGTGCTCCAGCCCTCTGATCATCTTTGTGGCTCCTCTGAACCCTCTCCAACAGTTCTACATCTTTCTTGTCTTGCAGGCTCCAATAGAAATAAGGCAAACAAATTCCTAGCCACAGAACTATTGTGCTGCTTGTTATTTGGAGCTTGACAAGAGTCTGATGTTTTTCTTAGAGATTCACTTTTGAATCCTGCAATATTAAGTATTTCACCTTTCTTTTTATGTTCTTTAGAAAAGAAATAAAAGCTGCTAATTGGGATTTGTGAAGGTTTGTCTCATGACCTTCTAAGGAATGATCCTTGAATTGTCAGTTCTTCCTGTTGTCAATATTTTTCTTTGCCAGAATAATTAACAGAAAGTACTATAATCAAAGCTCAGATATTTTCCTCAGAAACAACAGACGGTATGTTATTCCCCTTTGTAAAATACCAGAAAATTATATCACATTACCAAAAAGAGGTACTAGTGGTTCTGTCACCTGCTTGGGCATTATGGAAAATTCTTTTCACAATAAACAAATTAAGTAAAATCAGATGCCCACTAAACCATTAATAATGCTATAAAGTGTTTTCTAATCTGGACCTTTTCCAACTTTGTATAACTAGATTTGTTGCTCATGAATTAACAGGATGGGCAGTTAGTTTCTTCTTCAGTGTAATTAATCCTTCCTATCCACCTGCCCCAAATCATAGAAGATCCTTCAAATCTATTTAATTTCAGCAGATTCTTGCCCTCCCCAAAATCTTTAAAGGCATGTTCTGCAGATGAAATCCTTGCTTTTTATTCACTTGTTGCTTCCCCCCTTGTGTCTCTGGGGAAGCAGGAGCACAAGGTGTGGAGTCGCTCTGATTCACTTAAGGTGAGAGAATGGCCTCAACTGCTAGCTTATTCACCACTTTGGAGGCTGTATCTCACCATGTATCTGCTGAATATCCTTATCTGAGCAACAAAAGGGCTGCTGTCCTTGTTCAAAGTGGGTTTTGTCAAGGTTGCTTCTCACCCTGTCACCCAGTTGACTGCCAGGTGAAACACGTTCATGACAGTAGTTCTTCAGAACATCTTCCCAATGTTCTGCCCAGCAGAAGATAAAACAGTTGTGATAGTGTGACCAGAGAATTGGTCTCCCATATCATAGAATCATAGAATCATAGAATGGCATGGGTTGGAAGGGACCCCAAGGACCATAATGCTCCAACCCCCCTGCCACAGGCAGGGCCACCAGCCTCAGGCCTCGATCTACACAAAGTTGCCCAGGGCCCCATCCAACCTGGCCTTGAACACTTCCAGGGACAGGGAATCCACCCCCTCTTTGGGCAGCCTGTTCCAGCCCCTCACCACTCTCTCTGTAAAAAATTTCCTCCTAATATCTAATCTAAACCTTCCTTCCTTTAGTTTTAATCCATTCCCCCTTGTCCTGCCATTGTCTACCCTTTGAAAAAGTTGAATCCCCTCCTGTTTATATGCTCCCTTCAGGTAATCAAAGGCTGCAATGAGGTCGCCCCACAGCCTTCTCTTCTCCAGGCTGAACAAGCCCAGATATGGACACAGGACTCCAGATGGGGCCTCACGAGGGCAGAGCAGAGAGGGACAATTACCTCCCTGTCCCTGCTGGCCACCCTTCTCTTGATGGAGCCGAGGATACCATTGGCCTTCGAAGCTGCAAGAGCACATTGCTGGCTCATGTTAAGCTTCTCATCCACCAGAATCCCCAAGTCCTTCTCAGCAGGGCTGCTCTCCAGCAGCTCTTCTCCCAGTCTGTATCTATGTCTGGGATTCTTCTGGCCCAAGTGCAGCACCTGACACTTGGCAGTGTTGAACCTCATTAGGTTCCCCCGGGCCCATCTCTCCAGCCTGTCAAGATCCCTCTGGATGGCTTCCTTTCCTTCTAGGGTGTCGACCACACCACTCAGCTTGGTGTCATCCACAAACTTGCTGAGGGTGCACTCAATTCTACCATCGATGTCATTGATACAGATGTTAAAGATAACCGGTCCCAAGACAGATCCCTGGGGAACACCGCTTGTCACCGGCCTCCACCTGGACATAAACCTGTTGACCACCAACATAGACCCGTTGACCATCAACGTATCTCAGGTATCTCTCTCAGGTATCTCAAGTCCCAGAGGCTCACTGGTTACACATGCATGCACTCTGAATGTGATATGATGTTCCTATCAGGGGTTGCAGGCACTGGCCCTAAGGACGTTTTTTGCAAGGAAGTCACACACAGCTCGATCTCTGCTAAGACTATTCTTACCATAACGGTACACAGGATGCAGAGGCAGCCAGACCACAGATGAGGCCATGTAGCCCATCTGCACTACTGGCTTTGTGAACTCCAGAAAAAGGAAGAAAATTTTAATCTTGAAGTACACCAGTAGATGGTTTTGAATTTGCTGAATTTACATGGAGAATATTTACTCCTCAGATAACACTGCCCTGGAGCCTTAATCATTATGGATAAAACTGAATTATGCCTCTCTGGTCACCTTTGGAGAGCCTTACTGACCCAAAGCTACCCAAAGATGAATCACCTGCTGACAACACCACCACAGCAGCCACCTTAAGAGAGGTCGGGGCAACCTGCCTTAGAGGTCCTCAATTATAATTACATGTTTAAAATGCAGATATTTTATCTGGCTACTGATGGGGTTTTTTTTCCCTTATATAAGCTAGAAAAATTGATGAGTGGTTGTTTAGGAAACTTCCTCTATGAATTAAGAAAACCTTCAGGCTCTCAGAAATGTGGAGCTTCTTTAAGTCATCAAAAATTTAAATAAATAAATGATTTAGATTCCCAGTCCTAGTGTATGAGAAGCTCTACAGACAATTTGACAAAATTAATTATTTAAACTCTTTTAACAGGTAGATAACTTTGAGATAACTTTGTATGCTACATTTTCAATACTCATCTCAAAAAGAAACACCAGGAGAGAGGCCTGCAGGCTACAAGTTCCTGATAAGATTCTTTTGTTTACTAGCAGTTAAACTATATAATCTTATTTTTAAAGCAGATCTTCATAGTGCATAAATAAACACCAAATACATGCCATAGCTTTTCAGTAAATTTCTATCTAGTTTATGGTGCTTCTTATGCTATAAAACATCCCTATAAATTTCGTGTGTGAGGGATACATTAAGTTATACTTAAATAGGGTGCAGAAGCAGCTGGTGTTGAAAGGGAATCAGGACACAAAAAAATTCAGAAGCTGTGCTAAAACTGTGCTAAAGTTGTGCTCTTTTAGGGAACAACAAGATTTGATTGCACTCTATGAAATAGCTTCTTTTTACAAAATGCTATTGTGAAAAAACCCACTGTTTTTAATAGAAACACTTCCATATCACAAAATGTCATTAGAAACCCCCCCCAAAACTAAAAGAACAAAGAGGAACAATAAAAATGCTGACCTTTGAAATATTCTCAGAATTGAATGGTTCAAGTTTTAATTTTAAAAGTTACTTTTTTATTTCTATTGTATTTTTGCTATTACATATCTGAATGAAGATAATAAGAAATCTGGCATGTCAGTGAAGTAATGAAATACTTCGGTGTATTGTTTCAGTCTTCATAAAAATCATTATGATCAGATGCTTAACGCATTGGTTGAAGCATAATACACAGTAAGAAATGAGTAGGGTAAATAAAACATAAGCAGGCTAGATGCATTAAGCTATGGTTATGATTAAATTTATTCTTGAAGTCTTATGGGACAAAATGAAAGAAAAAATAAAAAGGCCTTTGGTGAATTCTACAGAGGCCTTTCCTGTGTATGATAATATCAAATATCTTTATTAGTAAAGTAAATTGCAACTAAAATTTGTATGGTAAGATTCAGGGACTGGAATCCAAAAAGCATCAAAATGATAAATGAGTCTAAAACATAGAAGAAGAAATTAAATTGAGATTTTACAAAGGATCTACACCAAGGAGAAAACAATCAAACATCCTTAAAAAAGAGGATATTTGAACAATGGAGCACGTTAATGGAGATATTGCTAGGAATTAGCGAAAGTAAATGGGAATTCAAGAAAAATGTGTCATTGCAATGGTGCTCTCATAAAATTAAAGAAATAAAAACAAACAATATTTTGTTACAGAGGAATGAAACTATAGTATGTCAGTCACCATAATTATCTTTCCTAACTCAGACCCAGTGCAGCCTCGGTTACAATGTTATTTGCATCATTGGCCTCTTCACCTGAAGCAGAAATACAGAATTCAAAAAAGACCAGTTTAAGAATTTAGAAAATATGATCTCTGAGGGGGAAAAAAAGCTGCAGGCATTTGCTTAGTCCAGAAAGAAATACACTGATGTAGTAATCACAGAATCACAGAATCACAAGGTTGGAAAAGACTTTTAAGATCATCAAGTCCAACCATTCACATCCTAAACTAAACCATATCCCTAAGTACTTAATCTACCCTTTTATTGAACACATCCAGGGAAGGTGACTCAGCCCCTCCCTGGGCAGCCTGTTCCAGGCCCTGACAACTCTTTCAGTAACAAATTTTTTCCTAACATCCAATCTAAAATGCTTGAAACTGTAGCATTATTATGCCAAAGATCATAGTCAATCATTATCCATGCCAATCACCGTAGGACAAAAAAAGTAATCAACATAATTTTCAGGAAGAAAGTCTTAGTCTGTGTATAAAGAAAGCTCTCACTTTCACTGTAGCTAAGTGCTGGACTAACAGAGGACTTACAAGGCCTGACACTTTAAAAGCAGAACAGATAAAATGTGGTCAAAAAACAGGTAGAAATAATTGATGTTGTCTCAGATAAGAGGAATGGCATACATCATAGGATCCTTACATTCTGATCTTTCTTTGATACCAAAGATAGGAAGTCCTTTTATTACTCTATTGCATCTAATCTTGAGCACCGGAATGGAACTTTGTGATTTTATCAAGTCAAGACGTTTGAATAATGTTCTTGATGGATAAATTTGTGCAGGAAGAAAAAAAAATTTATTTATTTCTATTGCAGCGAGAAGAAAGAAATCACAGAAATATTGATTAGGTCATTCTAATGTGGAGAATAGGAAGCTGTAGAACACGCTGTGTTTGAAAGGCAGAGGGAAACAAAGGACCCTCAGAAAAAAGAACCAATATGTATGGATCCTTTTGAACAACTCACTAATCTTCTTTTTTAGAATGTTATCTTAAAGTGTTTAAGAAAGGAAAGTTTATCTTTCCTGTTCCTGTCTGGTTATTTTCTATCCCATATCTCCCATCTGCAGAGACTGACTTATAGGAATTTGCAGCACAGAGCATTTTATAAAAATGTGGGCTCCACATGTGCAGGAGAGAAGCACAAGCATGAATTCTGCTTCTCTGATTCTTCCCCATCAAGGCTTTCTGGTATTCTTCCAGTTACCTGTCCTTCCTCAGCCATAATGTCACTTTTGATACTACGTAGGAGGAGTTGAAAAAGGATAGCTGCTGCTGAGAGCCGTGGTACCCTCTGTGCTTCATTCATTGTTACTGCCAGTAAAGTTTAAGGGATTACTTTTCCAGTGATAAATGTAATTTTTTTCCTAGCCCTGCATCACTGACACGGTGGAAAAACATATTTTAAGAGTACTCACTCTTCACTTCTCCAGTTTCTGTATCCTTTCCCAATATTCTGACGATGAAACTTGGCTACTCCATGCTGTGGTTGCACTTGAACTGGTAGGTAGATGGAGTTGCTCTTGGTGAGGTGTCTGTCTGTCTCTTCACTGCTGTGCTCTGGACTTCCAGTGGGTCGCCTGAGATTTCCCCAGCCACTTGTAAACCTCCCAGCCATGTGTAAATGAGTTGTGCTACTCAGACTAGTGACGTTAATGCATTTCTGTTGCATATGGAATTTGTGACAAGAATTTGAAAAACTTAATTAGAACAACCCTTCAGCTCCTTCAACATGAACAATGATAAGAACTGTAACATGGAGACAGTGTTCATCTGCACATGATTAGAACACACAAAGGGCAATGTGATTTTTATTTTTTTTTCTTTGTCTCTTGTTTAAGGTATGAGTTAGAAAATGTGCTTAACTTGTTCTCAGATTGTAAAGTTTGGTTTCATGTACTAAACACTGGCCTGTAGGAAACTTCTGAGTGTAGATTTATTTATTTTTTTTTTTAAATCTTAGTTTATTCTAAAAGGAAGGGCATTTACAAAACTTTAGTTCTGAATTCTGAATATATCCAAAGTTAGGGACCTTTTGGTCTATGGCTTTGATTTAAGCCAATTTATAATTTTATCTATTACCAAAGTATCCAGAAGTATTATTTATAACATACTGATAAAATACAACTTCACAGTCCTCCTGCAGTTACTCTGAGGGGAAGATCTTGTTTGTATCCCATAAAGGCTCAAAATACACTTGCTGAATATCTTGAGATGTAGTTATGGCAGAAATTATCTATGCATATTGTTTTCAGGAGTATTGGGTGAAGGGCTAAAGCACTGTCTCCAGATACAAATATGTCATGTAACTTTGAATTTGTTCACATATGAATCCAATAAACACAAACTATCAAAGGCAGTGGGACCAATCAAATAGGACTGTGAAAAGTAATTTGCACAAGTTCAACATCAGGATTGCTATTTTCTTCAAGCATTGTGAAGCTCCCTGTCATAAGCACAATGCCAGATGAAACAGAGCTGCCCTTCATGAGGTCAGGTGTAAGAACTGCCAGACACTGGGCTGCAAGGGGATAGATGAAATCTGCATCTAATATCAAAGGAATTTTAATGCAAGTATATATATATCTATTTTAATAACTTGCTGGACAGGTCCTGCATCAAGTAGTAGCATATCGAATCAGTACTCCATATAAAATGAGATATGACACATTAAAAAAAAGATAATTTGAAAGTAGAAAAAAAAATCATAAGGGCATGTGGTGGTTTTGCCCCAGCTGAGGGCTGCACCCCACACAGTGGCTTGTACTTTTAAAAGGAAGAGGGAAGGAAAGTTGGGGGAAGGGGAAAAGGGAAGGAAGAAAGGAGGAAAAGAAACCACAACCTAGAAACCAGAACCACGCAGGTTGGGATAAAGATAGTTTACTAAACAATAACAGAAAACTAGATATAACAATAACAGGAGTTTAAAGCACAAAATAGATGAAACTGGTGATACACAATGCAGTTTCTCACCAAACCACACAACTCAGGCCGCACAGCTTAGAGCCGTCCCGGAAACCCGACTGTCCCCAGAAACTGCACGTCCTGGCATTGTCTCCCCCTCTTCCCCCCAGTCCCCCTTTATACTGAGCATGACGTAACTGGCATGGAATATCCTCTTTGGCCAATTCGGGTCACCTGTCCTGGCTGCATCCCCTCCTTTCTCACTAGTAAGGAAGTATGAAGAACTGAGAAAGGTCCTTGATTGCCCGGCAACAACCAGAAACATCAGGGTGCTATCAGCACTGTTCTCATCCTAACACCCAAACATGGCATTCCATCCACTGCTAAAAAAATTAACTCCATCGTAGCTGAAACCAGGACAGGGTAAGATGGAATTTCCAAAAACATGAAGTGTAGGTCTCCAGTTACCCTGAAATTAATATTAAAACCTTCAACAACTTCTATAGGAGCAAATTAAGTACAGTGCCGTTCACAGGTGTAATTCCCACTCATAAGTATTTTTTATATATCTGAAAATAAAGGAACATGATATGCTAATGGCTATTCAATTACTCCAGCATTTTCTTAGATTTCATTTACAAAGTGTACGAGTACACATGGCTACAAAATGTTTGCTGCATCCAACCTGTTTGCCTGGTGCTTGATGGCAGCAGGCAAATTGAAATGCTTGCCAGAGAGATAATTAAGCCCTTTCAATTACCTGAGCTGTGTTTTAATAAATGTATTTTCTACTTGAAAAATATCTTTTCAAGAAAATGTTTCTGGCTTTGAATTTGCTTTAAAATCCTGCTTTAATGTCCAGTAAATATTGCTGAATTGCACAGTGATTTTCCAGGGCAGATGCTTGTATATCCCTCGTTGACAAAAAAAAGGAGGAATGATAAGAGCTGAAAAATATACATAGTCAAATACCATAGGTGAGGCCATGTAAATCTGTATATTTTCAGTTGCATCACCTGCAGTATAGATAACTATGTAAAAGATGCTTATTGACATAGCTGGCAGTCCAGTGTTAATAGTGATAATACCTTCTGCAGTATATTATTGTTCAAAACGTGTTAATTATATGGTATGTACATGACTGTAGATACAGCCCCTGAGATCTTAGCTTTCACTATGCTGTATGGCAACCTGAGATTTAACAGAGCAAAATAGGACAAGGTGTAGTTTGGATATGATGTGAGGTGACAGGGACGTATCACTGAAAGAATCAGGATGCTTTTCATGAAGGAAAGGGAGTGATGCAAGTGACACCTTCTGCCTCCATGGCAACAGAGCTGATGTAAAAATGTATTGCACGATCTATCCAAGATGCCTGTGTAATAAACTTCCATTATATCAAGTTAATTAATCCCATGTGAGAATAATGCATCTTATCATATGAGAGGCAGAAATGAATTAGCAGGAGGAAAAACTGTTGTACCTCCGGCTTATGCCTGTGGAATATGGGTCACAAAAACAATCACATCCTGGGCAGAGAAAATTGGGATGATAAATAATAATCCATTCAATGCCCCTCACACAGGAAATATGGAAGTCTCAGAGAATGTCAATAAACTAATTGAGTTTGAACAAAACCAGGGTGAAATTTCAACAGAAAACTGCAGACAGAATTAGACAGGATCTAATTGTGCAGTCTTAATGGGAATGTGATTAACTACAGTGTAACAAATATTAAACACAAAATAGAAACTATAATTGGCCACTGAAACTCTTTTCTGATTGGGAAGTTAAAGAGCAAACAAGAAGAAATCAAAGAATGACAGAAATCAAAATAGAACAAGAGAATTATTCCATCTAACTAGGTTGACACTGCACCTACACTACTATCCTGTCCCTGAAGAATGCATAGGATAATCCATTTATCTCAGTCCTAATTTTAGTTTTCAGAGGAACCCTCTCTGCAGAGGACAAAACCATAAAGAAGTCAATGAAAAAGAGCACAGATGAAGAATTAAGACCAGTTTAACATGCAGTTTTGTCAGTTCCCTGCAATGTCATCAACTCCTACTGAGGAGGGATCTAGAGCTGCGTCATCTATTGCACTCTAGTATCAAAGGATTTTGGGATCTGTTCTGTGGTTCTGTTTCCTCCAGAAAGAACAATTGACATCACTATTTCACCCCAGTCTACTTTTCAAAGTAATAATGTCCATTAGAAGAATATTTTTCATACCTCTGTATTTTCCCATAAAGGGTCCTTTTTATCCCAAACATGGTGTCACACTCAAACAAACATTTGGCTTTTTCACTCAGGTAAATCCACTACCTCTACATCAAAAATATGGAATGACTTTCACAGTTAAAGACAATATATAGACTTTTTTTTTTTAAATAAACTAAATATAGACTCAAGCTCAATAAGTTTAATTGATCTTAATCCTGTCAATATAAAATTTGCTGTGTAATCATGCCAACCTACTTTTTTATTTTCACAGATTACTTCTATTAATCAAAACACATAACCCAAAAGTATTGAAAATATGAAGACCAAAGATCTATGTTCAACTGGAATAAGACAAATTATTTGGTGTCCTATTTTGACACCAGCACTGAACAAAATATTTCAGGATGGCACTCTCTTGTTACTATGCTGCAGTTATAAGGCAAGAAAGCTTTGGCACCCTGTGCTATTTTTACAAAATCAGGTAACATTTGTTAAAAGAAAATCTGCTATTTCTATGAGTAGTAATGGTTGTATTTTTCCTGTGTTTCGGATTGAATAATAATCACATTCTTTTATCTGAGTGATTACTTTTAAACTATTTTTCAAAAACTCTGTAGAGTTGTTTACCATTGTACAGCTGTCGTGTTTCATTGATCGATGAGGTAATGCCTGATTAACAGTGTGGTAACCATTTTGAGAAAAAAGGTGTTGAATAAAGATGCTATTGATATATTTATTTTGAAAAGCTATGTAATACAACTTCATAAAGTCATATAAATTTGAGGTGAATAGCTATTAGGTCATCTGGTTTAGTTCAGCCACAAATAACTCAAATGAGTTTTGCATTATTTCTATTGAGTCCCCTGGGAAATTTTTCTGCAGACATAAATTTCAATTATAGAAATTGTATCCTGATAGTCAAACTAAATTTTCCTTCACTCAATTTCGTCTCACTCCCCATTCTTACTTTCTTGGTTATAGTCAAGATGCTTAATGTCTCTTTGTAAAAAAAAAAAACCCCTTAATTACCTTTTTCTTTATATTTTTCTATAATTCCCTAAAAACAAAGGCAAGACTCGAGCCTTTCTTAGTAAATATGAAAAATGAATAGAGAAGGGAAAATAACCAATGCACTCACGACCTCAGCAATTGATTTGAAAAGAAGCAATTAACACTAAGGAAACAGAATGCAGGTAGGCAACATTGAAAAGGAGGGATTACAGCTAAGTTTTTTTTCTTAATCATTGACAGCAACCTGAAAGTAAATATACTCCTACCTAATTGTCTTTCATCTGCATAGCACTGATTACTAGAACTTGACCTGTATTTTCAGAAGCCAGCCATGAAGGAGGTAGGATATGAGAAACAAGAAGTTATCCATATTTTTTGCATTCTCCAATCAGAGTTTAACAAGGTTATTAGCATCTAAAGTAATATTCCATGCATCCTCCAATAAATATTCTCGATTTTATATATAATCATATCTCTCTTTCTCTCCCTTATTTGTCTAGTTCATCAGCCCTTACTGTTTACTTGTTTAAAACCATGAGCTTCTTTCTATCATGGTAACAGCACAGCAGTTAGAGGTGTATGTAACAGCTTCAGGGCTTTGTCAGCACGACATTCAGTACCCTAAGTGCTTTCCCAGGTGAGACCATTTATAAATAGGGTGTAATTATTATTAAAACATGTTGTAGGAGGGTCTACAACATACTGTCTTTCAAAAAAGTCTCAGATTTCCCTCTAAACAGCATTACAAGCACTATTTTTTATCCCTGTCCCCATTACCTAGATTTCCTCAGATGTTTCTCCATGCAAGTTTGCGCCTTTACATGGAATACTTAAGTATTACATGTTATAAATGCTTAAGTTCTGTCTTGTTTCTCTGTAAGTGTATTACACTGCATTTTTCCAGCCTGAGTTAAGGTTCTTAATTCATTTGAGTAGTCCCATTGAGGCCAATGGTCCTATTTTCAAAAAAGCTCAGGTCTCAAACAAGCATCAACAGGAATGGTTTAGATTTTTCAAAGTAATCGTGGAGCCAAAATTTATAATGACCCTCTCAGTGAAACTTAATGTCTTTTTGTAAAAAGGCTTTTTGATAAACATGCCTTAACCCCAATTTTAAATTCAGTCTGTTCTATACACAGACTATTCCACAGTATTGTCTGGCTCTTAAGTTTTGACTTCACAGAATCACAGAATCACAAGGTTGGAAAAGACCTTTAAGATCATCAAGTCCAACCATTCTCATCCTAAACTAAATCATATCCTTAAGTACCTCATCCACCCTTTTTTTGAACACATCCAGGGAAGGTGACTCAGCCCCTCCCTGGGCAGCCTGTTCCAGGCCCTTACTTGATGAGTAAGTGCAAAATTAGCCTTGAACCTTCTATTTTATTCCCTTTTCAAAATATGAAATTAGTGTACTAAATAAATCTGACTCTAAATTGATTCTTTAGTCTTTCTTCTTAACTTTATGGATTGCCACTCCTTTGCTACCTTTGGTTGTAGTGTATAGCTATATCCAGTTGGCTGTGAGCCCTTTTTAACATCAGTCCATCTCAGGCCAACTGCTACTGCAGTTTTCTAAAAACCCCTTTCTTTCCTTAATGCTCAGCATGCCTTAAATGAGCATTTTTATCAGTCACCCAAAAGGAAACATCTAGAGCTAGCGGAGATAAAACCCATCACAGGATGCACCTGCTCCTAATGATGTTATTTTATATCAAATAAAGGAATTTGATAAGACTGGATCCAGATCCTGGCATATTTCATTTGATTCATAGGATTATTTGCACAATGTTTCTTTTTAAAAATCAGTTATAGGTAATGATAATTTAGGAAGCAGAGGCAGTCGCTTTTAGGTATGAAAAAAGGAAAGCACTTGGCTGTTAAATTTCAGTGGCTGCTCACTGTGAATTTCACATTGATCCGTCAATATATTATGCCAGAGGCTTTTCCTTAAGCCACAGTAAAAGAAATTTTATGTAACAGTACAACAGAAAACGAAACAACCCTGCTCAACTTTGGGTTGTGGAAGAGCTTGGGTTCAGATAGCTCAGATTCAGTGAAGTCAAGTATTCACTGTGATGTTGCACTGCAACAAAGCACAGCAAATTCATGACGTAAATGCCACTAAGTAGTTAGAAGGAATGCCAGTTGCTTCCCTGAAGCTGGGATCAAAAAGCCCTGTGCTCCCACAGACAAATGACTTGGGATTTGTGTTCTGCCAAAACCTCCCTGGAGTCCAGAGGCCAAAACAGGGTTGTTCTGGGGAGCCTGCCAGGAAAAAAAATCTGTTTACAGATCCAGATTCTTCAGAATTGTGTTTGGCCAAATTTTTCAGGACAGATTCCCCAAATCACTATAAGTGTGGAGGAAAAAAAATCAGTGCAATTTGTAATGGTTCACCTGCTTCATTCAAACTCTTCTCACTTTCAAATTGAGAAAAATAATTATCCTAGCATCCTGCATAACATTGTGACACAGTATTTATCAAGTTGTACTACAGGATAAGTGACTTAAGTTCCCATTTTAAAACTTGACCATCTAAGAATCTTTCCTGCTTATATTTAAGCCTTGATCTATACCTGTATTATTCATCTATGAATAGTTTTTGTGCTATTTGAGCCAGGAAGCCAAAGATGGTCAGAAAATCATAGAATCATAGAATGGTTTGGGTTGGAAGGGACCTTAAAGATCTTCTAGTTCCAACCCACTGCTATGGTGTAGGGAAGTTATATCAGCTATCACATTATAACATCATCCTGTAAACTAGTTAAATAACATTATAATCATTTCTTTTAGCTGAGATAGAGATAAGCAGTTTATAGGTTCATGTCTTTCTATAAAAAGTAAGACTTCAAGTTGCAGAGAATGTGGATATTATGCTCATATTCTGTTTATTAGATGGGGGTTAAGTTTAAAATCATTGTGACAGTAACATTTTTCCGTCATTTACAGCTTTTCCATATTTTTCCATCATTTTCACACAAATCCAAACAAAGTCTCAAAATCAGAATACCAAAGCACACACAAAAATGCAGAAAGCATCTGACAAATACATATTAATTTGACCTTGGTAATAACTCTGGCCATTTAAATGGCTTAAACTTCAAGGAAATAGTAATATGTCTTGACTGATTATAGCTGTGGACATATAAAGGGTTAACTTAGAAATGCAGTAAATTGTATCAATCCTTCATCATGATATTAAATAATGCAGCAGCCAAGAATCAATACATATCAATATATTATAATGCATCTTTATAGGGAAAAAATTTATTTTTCTTCTAACAGGGACAGTTTCATTTTGGCAAGACAGCCAAGAATCTGCAGAATATATGCAGAGGATAACCAGTCAAGGCAATGACACTTTAATATTCTCCCTCTTCATCTAACCTAGTGTGTATCTGAATGCAAGATT
Organism: Porphyrio hochstetteri; assembly: GCA_020800305.1. NCBI lineage: Eukaryota > Metazoa > Chordata > Aves > Gruiformes > Rallidae > Porphyrio > Porphyrio hochstetteri. The sequence goes on from CM036908.1 coordinate 4,627,399, forward strand.
TGCCCGTATCATTGAGCTTTGCTCAAAGCCCTGGAAATTGCGTGTAGTGACTTTGAACAGAGATACCCTCTAGTGGTTACATTTTCAATACAAAATGGATATCATTTGCTCCTCAGAATGGAGTATTTACTTAAGAACTGAAGAGATGAAAAGAGCATTCTCTCTATTCCTGTGGCTCTATATCAGCAAAGGGAAATAACCTTGGATTTCTCTGATCTCTGACAAGTTAATTGCATTCCTTCTTTTATCACTTCAAGTACGACACTGGGAGGCTTCATAGTATCTTGGCCCTGTTCTGGACAGATATGACAAAATTTAGTCTCCTGAAATAGATGTACAATCACCTTTTGGCATGTTTTCAGCAAAAATAGTTTTGTCTTCATTTTCTTCAATGTCAATACAGGGTGGATTGGATATAAATTACTGCAGAAATGTTTTCTAAAGTTAGAGCAAAAGGCTCATATCCAGGGCTCTGGATTTTGCTCCTAGGGCTGTCACTGAATTTCACTTTTGACTAGACATTTAAACATTGCATGCTCAGTTTGATATAGCTGTAATAATGGTTGCTTCACTCATGGCATTAATTACGTGTTTGTTAAATCTGTTAAGCTAGAGCAAAAAGAAGTACAGGTCTACACCACTGCATGTAGTGCTGGTTCAGAAATGAAGCTTTATGAAAAAAATCTAGTCAGGGCTCTTTTTCAGGATGTGCATGTTCCTGAAATTGTCGGAGGATCTGATCTCTGCTACATACTTAGGTAACGTAATCCTTTCCTACCCACAGAATCACAGAATCACAACGTTGGAAAAGACCTTTAAGATCATCAAGTCCAACCGTTCCCATCCTGTGCTAAACCATATCCCTAAGTAATCTACCCATCAGTTAAACACATCCAGGGAAGGTGACTCAACCACCTTCCTGGGCAGCCTGTTCCAGGCCCCAACAACTCTTTCAGTAAAAAGAGCTGAAGAGACCATCACCCACCTCTCCACAACCTCCCTTCAGGTAGTTGTAGGCGGTGATAAGGTCTCCCCTCAGCCTCCTCTTCTCCAGGCTGAACACCCCCAGCTCCCTCAGCCACTCCTCATAGGATTTGCCCTCCAGCCCCTTCCCCAGCCTGGTTGCCCTTCTCTGGACTTGCTCCAGGACCTCAGTGTCCTTCTTATGGTGAGGAGCCCAGAACTGGACCCAGCACTCGAGGTGTGGCCTCACCAGTGCCCAGTCCAGGGGCACAATCACCTCCCTAGACCTACTGGCCACACTGTTTTTGATACAAGCCAGGATGCCATTGGCCTTCCTGGCCCCCTAGGCACACTGCTGGCTCATATTCAGCCTGCAGTCACCCCAACACCCCCAGGTCCTTCTCTGCCTGACAGCTCTCCAGCCAGTCCCCCCCAGGCCTGTGGCGCTGCATGGGGTTATTATGTCCCATGTGCAGCACTCTACACTTGGCCTTGTTAAACTTCATCCCATTGGACTCAGCCCATGGGTCCAGTCTGTTCAGATCCCTCTGAAGAGCCTCCCTACCCTCAGGCAGATCAACACTTCCTCCTAGTTTAGTGTCATCTGCAAACTTAGTGAGGGAGCATTCAATCCCTTCATTGAGGTCATTGATAAAGATGTTGAACGAAACTGGACCCAGTTTCTACCCTGGCTGTTAGAAATTATTTCAGCACTCAGCAATACCTCAGAGAGAGAAAAAGAGTAGCAGCAATCCTCTGTGTTCAGTAAACATATTAAAAATTTATCATAGGGAAAGAATTATCCACAGGTTGTTGTAGTGGCCAATGCAACCCAATCCTCAATGCTCTTCAGAGACTGTAAGTTGACCTGATTAAACCAATTTTTCACTTACGTCCTTGTGCTGTAAGTGCCATACACATAATCACTTTAAAATGTCTACCTGTAACAGCTGGTTACCTCTGGCATCTTGTCTGTGTTTAGAAATAATGTGAAAACTCCTAACTTAATTTTTTGGATGATCCAGAGACATCTAGTGTTCCTTAAACAGATAAGCCTAATTCTACTTTAAAAAAATCTTCTAGTACTCTGCACCAGAATAGTTCACAAACATAAGATTTCAGGGGAAAAAAAAAGTAATAGGCAAACCATGGTGAAGCCCTGTATTACTTTGGCTCTCACACTTTCAACTGAAAAACCATACTCTGTGTGTGTATGTGTATACATATAGATAACAAGTGTACAGAAAATGTATCAGGACAGATATCTATGTTTACACTAGCAAACATGAAAGACTAATTACGAGTTTAATTATGACTTTGTATCTGTGCTTTACAAAACTTCCCTGAACTTGTTCCTGATGTTAATCCTGTACAAATGAGAAAATAGCTATAGTTTAAGACTGGCCCATTAGGGTAAACTGTCTTGTTTTTTTCTTCAGCCATAGGAGTTATTAAACTGTAGGAGCTACAAAAACATACATATCATTTTAAGCTAAGAAGGTGCTAACCTCCATAAAGATCTGGGTGTGGTTTTAGCCACCACAGGTAAATCTGTTTGGTGTCAGCAATTATATTGACCTGGATGTTAGAAAGTACTCTTTGTAGTTCTACAGCTTTCTGAAGGGTATTCTGCTAATTTCTGTCTTCTGTATATCTTCAGATTTTTAGACTCTTCCATTTCATTCTTCAGGTCCATCAGGTTCCTGAACATGAATTAGGGTGAAATCTACTTCTGTTATAGCAGACGTCCCCTAGGTAAAATACTCCATTACAAAAGCTACTTTGCATTAATTGTGCAATAAAGTAAGTTTGTTATTCAGATTTTTAAGAAATTTTGGAGCAAACCTGAGCTTTATGGGACAGTGCAGAAGGTAGATACATGAGAATCAGTGAATGCCATAGTATGTCCGCTCTATGAGCATTAAGCCAACTGGCATAAAACAGTGTTGGTTCAAAAACCATGTGAGTGCCTTGCTAAGCCTACAGTGAGAAGGCCTACTGAGAGGCTATGGAGTTGCAGCTTATACTCTCTTTCAACACATGAATCAAGCTGTTTCTGCAATGGCTTGAAAGACTCCAAACAGATAAGTCTAACCATTAAAATACATTTCCAAGAGGAAAATATGGATTTGAGACTACAGGCAGAGGTTCTGGCTTAGGATATACAGGTTGTAACTCCTGCTGGAAAAAAAATGATTTCAAAGGGGCTTCCATATCAGCTCTCAATTTACTCTGGCAGCCCCTCCTCAGCTGCACTCTATGGGTCTCACATCTTCCCCCCTCCTAAGCCAATCTAACCTTTTTATGTGGGCATATGTTGGATCAGCCATCAGTTAGGTTTAGATTTAGGTTTAGGTCTTGGGTTGTGAGAGAGAAAACCAAGAGCTCCAGATGGAATGGGGCATGAAAAGGGCTCCCAAAGGACATTTCATTTTGTGGCCAACCCCTTTCTTTGGCTTTTCCTTTCCAACTTTGATCCAGCTGGAGCACTATGTTTTCTATTACTCTCAAATGAAACCATAACTCTAACCCTATAGCTAAAGATCTAGATTTTAGCTCTGCAGTTCTTGTGTGAATGTTTTAATCACCAGACCATGCAGTGCATGATGATAGTACCAGCACCTTCTCCTCCAACAGCTCTGTTTTTATACTGAGGTCCATGGTCAGACCTCTCAAAGGGACAGGTGTCAATCCTTATTCTGACAGCAGAATTTGGTCTCTGGATCTTATGAAAACAGTACTTCCTCTTGCTCTTGCATTAAATGTATATGTCTCCCATTTTTAGCAGTTTTTATTGGCTACCTTAGCCTTTCCCCACTTGGTACATGTGAGGGGAGAAGGTGGACCTGGAAGACAGAATGCACTGTGGCTCAGCGATACTTAGGTCTCCCTATGCACTGCAAGGGGAACTAAGGTCCATCATCCAGCATTTGGAATGCTGTTGCAGGTGCTTAACGCTTGGATGTTTGACTGAATGGTTTGCAGGAGACTGTCATAGGAAGACAGGTATCCAGGGCTGTTGTGAACTTACTCCCCAGTAAGACTGAACGATTTAATTCGGATAGGCTACATGAATTCCCTTCTTGTAATCATGCTGGAATCACTGACAACGAAAATCATGGACAAGATACAGAAGTGTGGCTTGAGAAATGAAAAATTCACAGTTTCATCATGGACTCCCAGATACCCAGTTACTAGCTAGTTCTATAATATATTGACTTAACTCTATTAGGTATTACTTTGAACTATATTTCTTCCTTTTCTTTTTTCTTTCCTTTTTTTTTTTCAGTATAAGAACACATTTCTCTAATCATAGCTATTCCAAATTTTTGACAAAATTATTCCTTACAAAACAGTAAATAGGTTCTTATACCAGTCTTTTAAGCATGATTCACTTAACAATTATGATATTAAAACTCTGATTGGGTAGTTTAGTATTGCTATTGCATAGGAAACATACCTGCTCATTCTATTACTGAGACATGCCTGGAAAAGACAACTTTATGAAAATTTAATTAATTGCACACTTTAAATAAAAGTCAACATTAATAAAGATCAAAATGTAGATTATTAAGGCCACTGAGAAAATAATTAGTGATACTTTCAGGTGGTGTTAAAACCTAACATAACAAAATGCAAGAATAATCAATTGTATATGAAAGATACAGCAGATTCTTTGTTCCAGTGACAGAGGAAAGACCTTCAGAACTTAATGTGGCTACCTTACAATTTGAATTATGAGGTGATAGAGAAAAGTTACTTTATAAATTTCAGTCATTGTAGCTGCTTACCATGTATCCTTCAATGTTTCATCAAAATAATAAAATTTTCCAGGGTTATTATGGAGCTTCTTTTGCTCCCAGAAAGAATTATGAGTTTTGGGAAACTTTCCTTCTTTCCGTTTCTTTCCTGCTTGTCATCATGAAACTGATGCTAAAAGACATTAATATAGTAATAGTAAAGAAAATGGCAGAAACACCATTAGTACCTAACTTGTTCCTAAGAAGGAACTCAGAATTGCTAACCACTCCCAATCAAAATATTTATTAAAATTAATCTCCTCATTTTCCAACTGTCTTTAAAATTTCAGGTCTAAAGTCCCTTTATCTTATTCAGCTATAGAAATGAGCTGTTGGATGTATATGGCTGATTTCATTTGCTCTTGATTCAGAGTAAGAATCTTGTACACTTAACCTGTGAGTAGTCCCAGAAGTTAAAATATGGAGGTTAGGTATAGCAGAAAATTTCCAAAGAAACATAATCCCGAAATATATTGGCTGTATTTACATAAAGGCCTCTTTACACATTCTGGCATCAGAAAGGAACCCTAAAGTGTATTTAAATAAAATTTATGCCCACTCTAAGATTTTTTTATGCTGCCAGAACTGTGTAAATGAAAGTCAGAGCCATTATGTGAGATTTTTTTTTCTTTCAGCTATTGCACTGTATGTATGAAAAAGCATTTCTTTGTATCTTTGTAACTCCTACACTATCCTGTCCAAAGACATGAATCAATTCCAACAACACAAATCTAGTGTTTAAAAGGAGAATAATTTTTGGAGTTAGAATAGGGAAGAAAAGTTAGGACTATTCTGTTTCAAATACAATAAATGATAAGTGCATTTTAGGAAAGGAAATAAATTAAAAATGCCTTGCTTGGTTTTTCTTTTAGTATTCTGAGAAGCTGTGGTGGGGCATGCTAAATATCAGAGTGATTGGTTCTGGAGTGGGAGGCAAAAGGGATCAACTGAAAGATGCCTGGCAGATAATCAAACCTGTGACCATTCTTCATTGTAGAGTAGTTATAGTCCTTTCACAATGAAAAATTATAAACAGGGTGAGTCATGTTAAGCATACTGTGTTGGTTGGGTGTTCTCTTGAAGAAAATACGTTACGGAGCCAAATTTGGAAGGATGCTTTCAGATTTGCTCTGATAGGACACACTTGAAACTACCACAAAGGGAGGTGTTCAGTGAATTGCTTTCAAACTGTAGTATCTCTGGCTCTTTGTGTTCATTTCCAACAAATGATGGCATTTCTGTTTGATTACAGCTGAGTTCCTGGACAGGTTGCACATTGTCCAAGTTCAAGGATTTGTATTCTCTCCCTGAGAGTCCTTTCTCTAGATGCCTTACCTGCAGTTCTGGCCTTGGACTCACCCCATTTTAAATTTGTTTTTCCCTACTTTTATGCCAAGATTCCAATGGATTCCAGCCTTTCCCTCTGCAGTAAAACCCTCTTGTTTTCATTCCCAGTGGAACCTGAAGCCAGAGAAAACAGAAGACAGCTTATGTCTTTATGCAGAAACTTCTTTTTTTTTCCTAAATTAATTTGTCACTAAATGCAGTAGATTCCAAGTCTGTCTTGTCCCAAGATTTTCCTGTTATTTTTTGAAACCTATGGGAACTGAAGTTATTCAGTGCTTCTTGGAAGTGTGTCCATACTTACAGATTACTTCAAACTCACTAAACACAGTCAACAAAGCAGTGGGTCCCGTTGGTAGCCTTGACATGTACCCCTGTTGGAAAGTCCTGACTCTGCCCTCTCTCCCTTTTTTATCCACTCTTCCTGCTTAAGGGTGGCAGAAGACCTGTGTGGGTGAGCAGGGAGCTAATGAGTAAACTCAAAGGGAAGCAGAAGGTCTATGAATTGTGGGAAAAAGGTCTGAGTACTTGGAAAGAATATAGGAATGTTGTCAGGGCCTGCAGGGACTCGACTAGGAAGGCTAAAGCCCATCTGGAAATGAAACTGGTGAGGGATATAAAGGATAATAAAAAGGGTTTTTTTTAGGTATGTGAACAGTAAGGATGATTAGGGATAATGTGGGTCCCCTACTGAACGAGGCGGGTGTCCTGGTAAAGGGGGATGCTGAGATGCCTTCTTTGCTTCGGTCTTCACTATAAAGACTCCCCCTCAGGACTCTTGGACTCTGTGAAGTACCTGGGGGTCCTGGTTGATGACAGGTTGGCCATGAGCCAGCAGTGTGCCCTGGGGGCTGAGAGAGCCAATGGGATCCTGGGGGGCATCAAGAGGAGTGTGGCCAGCAGGTCGAAGGAGGTGATCCTCCCCCTCTACTCTGCCCTGGTCAGTCCCCACCTGGAGTGTTGTGTCCAGTTCTGGGCTCCCTGGGATAAAAAAGCCAGGGATCTCCTGGAGAGAGTCCAGAGGAGGCTACAGAGATGATGAAGGGCCTGGAGCATCTCCCCTGTGAGGAAAGGCTGAGTGAGCTGGGGCTGTTCAGCCTGGAGAAAAGAAGACTAAGGGGGGACCTTATTAATGTTTATAAATATCTTAAGTATGGGATGCAGGGGGAAATGGCCAGCCCCTTCTCAGTAGTCTGTGGGGACAGAACAAGGGGCAATGGCTGCAAGTTGGAACATAGGAAGTTCTGCACCAACATGGGGAAGAACTTCTCCCCAGTGAGGGTGAGGGAGCCCTGGGACAGGCTGCCCAGGGGGTGTGGAGTCTCCTTCTCTGGAGATGTTCCAAGACCTGTCTGGATGCCTACCTGTGCCATCTGTCCTAAGGAACCTGCTTTGGCGGGGGGGTGGACCTGATGTTCTCTGGAGGTCCCTTCCAACCCCTATGATTCTGTGATTCTGTGATTCTGTGAACTTCTGGCTTCCCCTGATCACCCATTGTTCCTCAGACCCTGTGGATGAGCTACATACTTAACAGACTGTCTGTTCTGGCAATGACACTTTTGGAACAATTTGCTGCCTATGAACATCAGCTGAGTTTGTGTAAAAGGAAAGTTTTCTCCAGCCACTGAAGTAGACAACATAGTCTCAGGAATTCAAGTATAAAGAGTGTACCTGGGCTTTTGAACCTATCAGTGGCATATATTCATCTATTTGACCAGTCAAGGATGCAGTAAAATTTAGATTCGTAATCCCATTATCCTGCTTGGATTTCTTCTGACATTATTATTAGATGTCTCATAGCACTGATTAAAAAATAGATGCTGCCTACTATCATAAAAAGAATGTGGAAACTTTGCCTCTTAATGCAAATGATTTTTAACTTCACAGAGAATCAAAATGAGAAACGTCTTGGAAGAAAGCCAAATGACAGTGTGAGGTGGAGGAAAATGATTAATAGTCAGATCAAGAGAAAAATATTCAGGTATAGCTATCAAAAAGAAATAGCTTTATGTGTACATGTATATCAAAAATATCTAATGTGTATGATACCCTTCCTCTATCATAGGAGATTTCACTCTGCTTTGCTTAATGTGAGTCATTTTTTTTCCTATCTCCTTTGGCCATTTGTACAAAATATTTCTCTTCTCTGCTTGACCACTATGTATTCCTTTAGTCCACTTGAACTGTATTCCATTTTAATCACCAACTTGATTCAAACCCATAATACTGTAAAAGCCATTTAACAGGTGATAAAGTTGTTGCAACTGAGTGAATACTTCTCACAGGTTTTTAACGGCTAAAAGTTCACAAGCCATATCCAAAATTGAAATTCTCCCTTAATCTGACAGAACTGACAAGGACCAAGGACTGAGTGGCTGAGGAGCCTCAGTTTCCATGCTGCTTTAATGTGGTTTACAAAGTTTCTGAAACTTAGTGAAATGTTTTAGATAAGCTGCTTCTGCTTTTAAATATACCTTTTTCTAGAAGAAAAAATGTCCCGATAGGCTTTCTTAGCTTTAGTTATTTTGGAAATAATTCAACATAACATTTCTCTGTCTTAAGAAATATTACATAAGTAATAAATATTACATAAGTAATATGTGTGCATAAAAATTTTGACTGATGTCTGGAAATTTTTACCACTGACCAAGTCAAAAACTGTCTCTAGGATGCCTGACTTTTTTCAGTGCACTTCAGAATGCTTTTCTGAATGATCTTTTATTCTTCTCACCTTTGCATGGACATAACTGCAGCACATAGAAGATAATTCATTGTTCTCAGTCCCTTGAGAGCTTCTGCTTATTGGCACAGCGTTGTGCTAAGCACATCTCAGAGCAGAAGTAAGAGACACAGCCACACACACAGTTAATAGCTTCAGCCAGACTAGGAAGCATGAAACAACAGTGAGACTATTGATTAACGTGGTAGGTGGTTTTCACTGAGAGTGACAACCTGAGCTTTAAAATTTCTTGTAGGCATCACAGTACAAAACAGCTTCAGGGGTGTTGTAAGTGGGAACATGCTGAAATAATTTTGTGAATCTTTATAGACAATACTTTCTAAATAGGAAGAAAGGATGAAATGTGAAATGGGGACACTGAAGGTAGACCCAAGGTCACCCAGGTGGATAGTTGCAAACATGGAGTTGGTCAGGTCTGCAGAATCTCTCTTTGCTTCAATCCATCAGACCACAATACAGAATTCTCCCTTGACCTCCACACAAGAAAACAGAAATAACAAACAGACTTACCAGTGCAATGTTTTGGTGATTAAGGATTTCTTCTGTTTCAGTGCTATAATAGATACCACAGGTAATGGAGAATGAGCTTTAGAAGTCATCAGCAGAGTGAGAATCAGAAACCTGAAGACTGACTGTGAACTTAAGCAGCCTGCTTATTCTTCAAAATGACTTGTAATCAGCAATCTCCTAGGCAGATATTAAAGAACTTAATATCATAGAACTTATATCATAGAACTTAATATCAAAGAACTTTATATCATAGAACTTAAAGACTGATAATACTGCATCCACTGTGTAACTACAGGTCTGTGAGCACTGTATAAAGCAAGCAAGCAAGCAAACAAACAAAACTCCACCAAATCCAAACAAAATCTTCTCCAAAGGCACAAAGGTAGTTGGTATAACAGCATTACATTTCTAGAAGGAAATGTACTTCCTTAGCATGATAGGTCAGCTCAGCCCAAATCATAGCACAGCTTTGGCAGGCTGCCTTTGTTTACAGTGTGTTCTGATCATAAAACTGAATTGTCATCACTCTATGGCAATAGATAATATTCCTTGAATGCATGCATAGATTACAGCAGAGCAAAATTTCTTCCTTGCCTTTAGAGGACAATGAAGACAGTATCAAAATACTTGAGAACCCAAGACTTTAGAAGTCAAGCTAAAATAATAAGAATCTTATCTGAACTAAACAGAAGTGGATAGAGAGACTACATAGCAGTTCAGACCCTAAGGCCTTCACTCTTTTGGCATCTGTATCTGGCTAACTCTCTGCAAGCCAGACTTGCATACATAAGTAGCAGTTGCAGAAGGGAGAGCCTGTGAATCCATGCAGACAGGAGGTGGATGTGGGGGGGCTTCTGCATGCAGGATCAAGATTGCTAAGCTGGCTCACTCTGCCAAACTGCTGAAGCTCTGATGGATTTGGAGCCCTTTCAGCATGCTTTTGGGGACCTGAATGTTCATTACCTCCTACTACAAATGCACCATTTTACTGGGGCAAAGATATTTTGTGATATTGAGCAGAACCAGCAATCAGATCCCTTATGACAATGTTTATGTATTTCCTACAAGGCTCGTTTCCCCTTGTAAAATGCACATCTCATTTTCCCTGGTGAATGACACCACAGACCTTCATAAACATCTTTCTTTCTTTTACTATAGTCCAGGTGTAGCTATTCACCTGAGTCAATATATCTAACACAATCGACTGAAATAAATCTATAAATCTTGAACAGCTGCAGCTTTTGGGGAAAAGAATATTTTATGGACGCAGATCTATTGTCACCCCCCACACAGTCACATTTTCACCTGCACACATAAACATGCAGACACTCATCATATACGACTCTGTAGCCACTCTCAATAGTGTTCGTTCCACTTTAAACCACCTGTCAAAACAGCCTTTTAATTAGGTTAAGCTGTCTGGCTTTGTGAAAAGTTTTTACTGTACTCTGTTGTCCTTGCTATAAAATTAATAGTTTGACCAACTTCTGAGGGGACAGGTTTTTGCACTTGTGAAAATCAAATTAAAGCCACCTTTGCCAAACAGGATGAAAAAAAAAAAAAAAAGAAAGAAAAGATCTTGGTGTCTGAAACTTTGAAAGCAACACTTCATTTATTATAATCTTTTTCTAGTGCCAAAGTACAAATTATGTAAAAAATGGAACTGCAGCTGCAAAAGAGCCAAGACTGCAATGTAGCACGTCACCCTTGCAGCTGATGGGGCAGTTGCAAGATGATGAAGCCATCAAAGGATTTGCACTTGACTCCATACAATCTATTTGATATCCAAGACACTGAGGAAGAAGGGGAATCTTGCCACTCTCCTGTGATCTCTTTCACACTTGGGTAAGTCTTATTCCTGTGGCTGTCAACGTAACTTTGTGCTGGCCTTTAGAATCACAAGCTCCCCGAGTACCAGCTTAACTAGAAGTTAAAAATGCTCCAGTGATACTGATCTGTCAGAATAACCTTTCATGCCAGGTGACAATGCTCAAAGAAAGAGCATATCTAAGAGAAACAGATTGCTGTTAGTCCATGGTTACATCCTAGTAACTCCAAAGTAACTTCAAAGGGATTAACACACATAAATCCATGGGCCCGGATGGGATGCATCCACGTGTGCTGAGGGTGCTGGCAGAAGTGATTGCTGAGCCGCTCTCTATCATCTTCCACAGGTCTTGGAGGACAGGAGAAGTACCTGAGGACTGGAGGATAACCAATGTCACTCTGGTCTTTAAAAAGGGCAAGAAGGAGGATCCCAGCAACTATAGGCCAGTCAGCCTCACCTCTGTCCCTGGAAAGGTGATGGAACAGCTTGTTCTGGATGCCATCCCCAAGCAATTGGAAGAGAAAAAGGTCATGAGGAGTAGTCAGCATGGATTCACCAAGGGAAGATTGACCAATCTCATAGCCTTCTGTGATGTCATCACCGGCTGGGTGGATGGAGGGAGAGCAGTGGATGTCATCTACCTTGACTTCAGCAAGGCTTTCGATACTGTCTCCCATGACATCCTGATAACAAAGCTGAGAGAGCAGAAGAAACTGAGAAGCTTCTCTTCAGCCTAGAGAAGAGAAGACTAAGAGGGATCTTCTTAATATTTATAAATATCTTAAGTATGGGATGCAGGGGGACATGGCCAGCCCCTTTTCAGTGTCTGTGGGGACAGGACAAGGGGCAATGGCTGCAAGTTGGAGCATAGGAATTTCCACACCAACACGGGGAAGAACTTTCACACAGTGAGGGTGAGGGAGCCCTGGGACAGGCTGCCCAGGGAGGTGGTGGAGTCTCCTTCTCTGGAGATATTCAAGACTCGTCTGGACGCCGCCCTGTGCAATATGAGCTGGGGAGCTGCTTTGGCAGGGGGGTTGGACCCGATGATCTCTCAAGGTCCCTTCCAACCCCTGTGACTCTGTGATTCTGTGATTCTGTGATTCTATGAACATGGGCTCTTGCCTGCAGAGACTGGCTTATTTCTGGGAAAGGGGGGTAAATATCCAAATTCCCACATCTCCGATTCCATCTTGATCTGCCTGATTTCCTTCAGAAGTTCTTAAACATAAATGGAGAAAAACTTCTATTTATTATGGCAGTTAATTCTGATGTCACTTGCTAATACTTTTATTACAGTACTATGCCTGTCTATTTAGTATGCAGGCATAATAAGTTCTATAAACTTATTAAAAAATTAAAATGATCCCTGAGGTTCTTACAATCTAATTAAGACACAGTTATGAAAGAGATGATCAAGTAAAGCTTACCTGACAATGCATATGCAGGTTTTTAAATTTTATTTTAGCTTTGTACTAACTGGCTGTTTCTATGCATTGACTGGTAAGATTTTAGCAATTTTTATTTTTTTTTTTTAATAGTAACTGTGTGGTAAGAAATTTATTTTCTCCGAATGATAGCAGACCATTCAACAAAAATAATAAGAAAGAAATACAAAAAGCAATAATTTATCTTCACATAGTTATTCATGGGGGGTTTATTTGGTTTGCTCACATCAGAGTGGGCTACTTGGTATAAGGCAAATGAACTAGGTTTTATCTATAAAAAATTTCATACAGTGCTCTTGAGTACTCAAGTCTGCACACAGAAAGATTATCCTAAGATGTACCTATCCTACAGCTACAATAATAGTAGAAAGCCCAGGTCAGGTTCCAAATTTACCTGAAAAGCCTAGTATACCTAAGCTTGAATTATAATTTCTACTTGAGATTAAATTCAGTGCAGCTCTGAAATAAGCTATTTTTGATCAAACTTCTGATTCTTAGAATACACTTTCACTGGGACTCTTCATTGCTATTCCTCAGTATAAGTCAGTCTCAATCAACCATTTAAAATCTCCCTTTCCCAAGAAAACAGAAACTGATTTTGAACAAGAGAGCAAGCCACCTACCTTTTATATTTTCCTTTTAAAAACTAAAATGCAACATTTTTATTTCTAGCTTTTCCTCCAAGCTTCCTTCTTCTTGGTTTTTCTCTGTTATTGCTGTTTCCCATAAAATCGTAGGAGATGTGAAGTGTGTCTTTATTTTCCAGGCTCATATTACACTTCCACGTGTAGCTTTCTTAAAGCCTTTTTGGCTCTACAATGCTGCTCTAGCAGAGCAGAAGCTGCGGGTTACCAAGAATGCTCTCTGGAATGCACAATCAGTGATAACTGCAGTTTCTATGTACTCACCAGTTCTTTTTCCAATAACCAGAAAATGACATGCAAATAACTTCTTTTTTATGTTGTGCAATAATCCTTCTTCGCCGATAACAATTTTCTGGATTCAAGTAGAGTTCTACTGCACAAAGTTGATCTCATTGCTTTACTTGCTTGTTTTATTGGTTGGAGAATGACTGAATCCTTGTTTCTTTGCAGTGTGTTGCTTGTAGACTGCTATGCTAGGATTTATCACTTGCTGTTTCTCGTTTGTTTCTAAGTTTTCTAACTTTTGACACAATAGCTAATAGAGACTTGCTGGGAAAAAAACCCCCACACTCCTCCCCTCCATTCTCCTTAAACATATATTAATGCCATTTACTTTTGTGTCAGGTCTGATGATCAAGCAGCTAAAGAGTCAGGTTGGTTTAGTGAGGTGATTTGATAGGAAGATAAGTGCCAAAAATGTTCTGGCAATTCTGTGGAGCAGAATACCCTCAATGGCTTTTGTCCCTGCAAGTCTTTCTAAAATTTCATAGAAGTCTACATAAAGTTTATGGGAAGATATTTCCTGCAGATTTCCTGAAGACTTTCCTGCAGCATCATTTCCTGACAGCACAAAGTGTGACCTGCATCTCTCCTTGACCTGACCTGCTAGCATGACTGAACATAATGGCCATAGTGGAGATGTTCTTCAGCTGGCCACATTTATTGCCTTGACCTTTAGTACCCAAGTGTGCAACACCCAAGATTTCAATCCAGCAGGACTCTCAAACGTCACCTCTCTTGTCAACAAGACTCAAATTGCTTGTCTGGATTCTCCATGTAGCACGAGTAGAATTCTTATGTCATATATTTCTTTTTTTTACTATTGTAAATCAGAAAAAAATCCCCAGCTAAATTCTTTTGCTGCATTCTGTTTTCAAAGTAAGCAACATATTTATAACATTGTCTTACATGAGAGATTGTCTTGCTTTCAGGTAAAGGTGGGATTATTGTTAGATTAACCTCAGGAACTGTACTGGAAAGGATAAACAAGAGATGGATTTGTTAGGATGCATTTCTAATATACTTCATTCTCAGCAGCTCAACTCATCTCTCAGAGAGTGACCAAGAACCCATGCCCTAGGGGCATTTTCTGTTCTGGATTCTGATAGGGACAATGCTCTACTTACCTAACGGTGCATGAATAGAAGATAGCAATTAGATTTAATATATCTGAATTTATGAGAGCAAGCAATCTAGTCTGTGCCGGAGAAACAGACTGAAACTCAATTTCCTTGCAACCTCTCTTCACTTGCCCAAACAATCAGCCCAGTGGTGCATAACCTCTTTCATTTCGTAAAAATTCTGTGCTGGGTGGTACGATGACTTCCTATTCTTACTATTTTTGTATATCCTGGCAGCTGTTGCACTACTGCTGCTAAAGTTTTAATTTGCTACCGGCTCATGGTGTGATTGTTAATACTTGTTCTTCATCAAAAGTGTAATGGATGTGAACATTAATTGCATGGAGTTAAAAGGGGTTAATTGGGCACACAAGCTTCTCTGCAGGTTGTCTGCTTGGCTGTAAAAACAAGTGACACTGCAAAAAGGCATCTTCTCAGTAAAAATACAGCATCTCTGTATAATACACAAAGCACACTTACATCATTGTGACAGGTAGAGTACTATGCTAAGCCATTATTATTGCCACCTAGATTTTTTTTTTAATAAATAACTACAGAGTATTTCATTAATTTTGTTGGTGGTCCTTTCTACCACGTGAAAGACAAAGAGAAAGAAGGTTTGCTTTCAGAGCATATGGCATACATTTTATAATTCAGTGACTGCAATCCAAAAAAAGACTCTGTATGTCTGCATGTGTACATGGCAAAAAGATGAGGGAAGAAGGAGACAGAGAGAGAGTTTCTGTGCATTTGTTTGATTTTCTGTAGATTCTTTATCCCATTTCATTCCACGTGTTTTTCACTTTATAGCTTCACAGGTAAACAATGATCAGTGTCTGAAAATCGTAAGGTACTGAACAATCACTAAGAACAATCCTTTCTCTCTATTTTTATATAAATATATATATATATATATATATGAAAAGTTTGTGTGGGCATTCAGCCTATAAGCTCTCCCTGTATTGATAACTGTCAAGTACTGTGACTGCCAGCAGAGGCAGATGCCAACAGTTCTCCTCCCAGTACAAAAAGCATTGTGCTACAAAAGCAGCTGATATTAATGGACCTTCTGAGCCACTGTTGTGAGTGAAATACTCTACAATGAGAGTGGAAGACTGATTCTGACTGATGTTATATACCAAAATAAAGTTCTATGTCTCTTAGGAAAAAAGGGTGTACTATCTAACGATGTTTAAGGGTTTTTATGATTTTAAGGCATATTACTTACAGTTTTTAGTAGTACATGTCTATTTTATAAGGTTATAAGCAATGCTACATATGGGGAAGGAGGGGTGGGATTGGTTTCTGTATGCATATGAGTAAGCAGTTGAGTTGTATTTGTTTATTCACACATTCATTTTCCCACCTGACAACGAAGCAGATGAAAAAGGTAGAGATAATATCCAAAATCTCTGCAAATACAACATGATTCAAGCCAGTAGATGTACACAAGAGACAGGACTCCAGCCTCTATACATGTTATAAAGGCCTGTAGTATAGTTACAAAAGCTCTGTCTTTGCTAACAAATAAATGCAACTTAACTACCCACTGCAAATTTTTACTGTTTGATGCCTTTTTAAAAAAAAAACCCTAAGTTGATGGGTTTTATCACATTTTCAACAATGAGTCCTCATAAAAGTGCCTCAAAAAAAAATGCTGGGCACGTTAACATTGCCCATTTTTTTTCTTGAGTAAATCATGAAATAAATAACAATTCATTGGAGGAAGCCCTTCTTGCTTTACTGTATGCTGGATTTTATGTTAGCAGGATGTGGTATATGCATTAGCAGAGGGATACAATTCATAATAGCAGCCAGTGTCATTTTACACACTTTCTTTAACCCAGTACTCTCTGAATATTTTACAAACAATGATTAAAGCTTCCAGCCTTACTGGGCTTATAATAAAGTATTACCTACCTATCACATGAAAGAATAGAACTGTGTTTTATAGAAGAGTGCAGAGCGTAGTCTCTCAAGCCTCACTGTAAATAAGAATGCCAAGATAGCTCTGAAGCAATGTTTCAGCAGTCCTACTGGGTATAGCTCCTATTGTATTAGAGCTGCAAGCCAATGGTTAATAAAGTAGTTCATAAATCTGCAATTTCTTATCTGGCTGTAAAAATTATGCAGGTCCTTGAAAGTACATGGCATGTGGTTGTGCTGAATGAAAGTAAAGGGATATGGTCAACCTGAGTTCTAACCAATTACTAAATATGAGCTAAAAGTGGCTCTACAGACATTTACAAGAGTCTGTCTGCTTTCTAGAACTTGCAGGGGGATTATTTGTAGGTAAATTGGATATTTCTGGGTGATTTCTGGCTGGTCGTAATCTCAATATATTTCTGCTCTGACCACTTTGAGGTTCAAAGATCAAAGGGTCAAACTTTCCTTCCCTGCAGTGAACAACCATTCCATCTGGACCTATACAAACATAAAAGGAGTAAAAAAAATTCCCTGTGTTCTTCTCCCAAGCTGCATGCACACACATGAAGCACTGATACTATCTGGCTGCAGGTAAATATTGTGCTTGGAGAAATAGGCAAAGTGGGAAAGAAAAAAAAAGAAAAAAAAAAGGTGTTTAAAATTGTTCTGTTCACATACCAGAAAATAATTGCAGGACTGGTCCCCTGACTATTCAAATAGCAGAGTATATTTTAGTACTGTTGTGCATATGCAGACACATTGCACCTGTCTGAGTGTGGAAGCTGAGCTCCTGCTGTGGGTGAAAACTTCCAAATAATTTATAATTTCTAAGGGGATACTGTGAGGAAAGTAAAAGACACTAAGGGTCTTTCCTTTAAGTAACATAAATAAAGTAATTACCTATCGCTGTTTTTTATTGCTCAGTGATAGTGACACAGAGAAAATGTAATTCTCCCTGAGGTCTGTGGTATGTTAGATCTCCTCTGACAAATTCAGTTCAAATCTTGAAAATCTTTGTCCTATGTATCAAATGGAAAATTTGTAACAAATAACATTATTCAAATAAAATAGTCCTATAGGTTAAAATAACATTAAGGCATTTGGGAGACTAAATCTTTGAGATTGTTTTTAATTTTTTCAGGTACCAGGCGAAAATTCAGAACATTTTACATATGCTGAAATGCATAGAGAAAACACATTTTTCTTGTTGGACATATTAATTTTCAGGCAAGTGTAGGCAGAGTGATTGTGCCACACCAAGCACTCAGAGGGGCCTTCCAAGGTGCCCAGAACAGGAGAGCACAGAGAAGCTTGTCTTCACATATTCTGTGACAAATCTCACTCTTTTTTGGAGAGGACTAATGTGAGTAGGGGTGAAAAAGAGGAGCAACTGCTTCCCTAAAGTCTCCACATCATCCATAGCTGGGGCTTTTTTGTTTGTTTGCTGGTTTTTGTTTTGGTTTTGTTGTTTGGAGAGGGGGAGGGATTTGGTTTGTTTGGAGTTTTTTTGATTATGAACTCCTGGTGGATTTACATAGTCCACTCTGGGCTGTGTATGTAGTGATGCTGAGTGAGGTGGTTTACACAGTTAGGTACACAGTGAAACTACCCTGGAGAACAACCAGGTGTGCTTCTTTGCAGAGATGTTCTTTAGGTAAAGGTCATCTAAAATCCTATTAAAAACCCTGGGGATCCTTTCAAGTAGATCCTTAACACAGTGAGCTGTATACTGGACATGGGATTCTTACTGCTTTTCATAAAAGTCAGGGTTTCAGTGAGGTGAACTTTCAGCTGCACCGAAGCAGACTTCTATAAGTGGTTATTCTACCTACAGAGATGCCTTGAGCCTGTAACTTCTTAATGGTACCTGGTCAGGGCAGGAAAGGGGGAAGGTTCAAGCACAAGATTATTTTCAGGTTTAAAAAGCAGATGATCTGAACAAAAGTAAAATTAAAACTTTCATTACAAGAGCAAGAATATAAAAGAATAATATAAGAATTCCTGAAGTTGTTCTGTGTACAATATGCAGAAATAATTGAGCATCAGCAGCAGAATCTGCCACTGATGAACATAGGTTGACTTCATGTTGTTCCCAGACTTCTGGCTGCGGAGCGTCTCAGATGCAGCCAGATGGGTGACAGAGCCCTGGGACAGGCTGCCCAGGGAGGTGGTGGAGTCTCCATCTCTGGAGATATTCAAGATTTGTCTGGACGCCGCCCTGTGCAATATGAGCTGGGGAGCTGCTTTGGTAGGGGGGTTGGACCCGATGATCTCTCGAGGTCCCTTCCAACCCCTACGATTCTGTGATTCTGTGATTCTGTGAGATGGCAATGCATCTGTGCACATCCTCCTGTAATGTAGGAATCCTAGTAATACATCCTAAAGGAGCATCCTAATAATATTTCTCACCTGGTCTTTAATGTGAGCATCTTGCTTTGTATTTATGTGAGCCTTATTTCCAGGCTCCAGTATAGTGCAAAGCTCTTCAGTGCCAGGGATAACAACTCTATGTGACATTTAAGCAAACTCTGTAGCATGCTTGCTGGTACCCTCAGTGGCCAGAGACTAGCCTTTATGCCATTTGTACAGTCTGAGTCACTTTTCTCTGCCTTTGAAACCAGTGTCCATAAAATAAAAGATTAATGAGATGGTCTGCAGCCATCCCTCACACAAATACCATTCATCCCCTCATCACTCTGCCTCTACAGAAGTGACATTTAGCCTGCTTCACACAATGCTGTCTGATACTGCAGATTGTGCAGGGTCACTTCTCCCAGCCACTCTATCCTAAAACTCATGTGCCTTCAAAAAACTAAGCAAGACCCAGAATCAGCAGGGATGTTTGAAAATTCATGGCCCTGCATAAAGTGCTCAGCCCATATGGTGAAAAGTCAGAAACAATCATTGTGCCAGTGCCCAGATCTTAGTGTCAAAGGAGTTAATTTCTGCTTTCTTGGTAATCTATTAAAATCTATTAAAACACAGGCTTGTAAAAGCCACCAAAGAATTATTCTAAGCAAATTAGATTTCAAAATATTTTATCTGATCCTTTTTTTTTCTGAAAAATTATGCCAAGTATGATTTCTGCATTGGTCATAAAATGAAGTTTTGCAGAAAAAAGAGAAGGAGAAGAAGGAAGCAAGCAAGGAAACAAGAAAAGAAAAGAAGGGAGAAGCAAGAAGGGAGGGTGGGAAGGAAGGGAGGAAGGAAGGAGGGGAGAGTGAGAAGGCAGGCAGGAAGGAAGGAAGGAGGTGAAAATGATGGATATAAAGAGAAAAAGAGGAAGGAAGGGAGAGAACAGGAATTGGCAAACTTGCATTTGCATCTGAAGTGCCTTCAGTAAAGTACAGGAAAGTGGGTCTACATAACCAGCAAAATCATGTATTAAGTGATTTATGTTAAAGAAGAAGTTTTATCTCGCTATATATTCTCACAGACTTTATTTTGGTTATAAAGGAAACTACAAATCTGCAACTCATAACTCATATAGCTCCTTCCTCCTTAATTAACTATTTAACTAAAAACCATCTGGTAACCTGCCATATGCAATCAGCTCATTCTTCAGATTTTCATTGTAAATTCATTGTTGTTATGATATCCAAAAGACCCTTGCTATGGGGGAAAAGGAAATTAATCCATGTCCCATTGTTCCTTGCTGCATAAAACTAAATCCTGTCCTTCTTCCTGCCTCCCCTGGGAATTTCTGTGGTGCAAGACAGAGCATGCATTAAAGCAGAGATGTTTGAATGCATCATTAGCTTTCTTACTGGAGGTTTCAGCAAAGGAAATATTCTGCTGTGGTCACTAGTGAGCAAAAAATATATTAAGAGAGATCTCACAGATGTTTTTATATCCAGGTTATTCTGGGTATTTACAAAATCCAACGTAAAGAAACTTAAACTAATAAGCTAGAAAGGTATTTAGAGCTTTTGCCTTGGTTAAGGATAGTAGTAATCTCAGGTTCCAGCCTTGATTCAACCATTAAAGTGACTTAGGGTCCCCTCTGGTTACCAGGTGTTTTACTGTAACTGTCTTCTGCTTTTTGTGGGTGCTTTCTCCCCATTCTTTGAAAACAGACAAATAAAACTGATTTGTCATAGTGAATAACTTGCAATATTCCAAAACAATTGTCTTCACACAACAATAAAGCCATATCTCGTTCACCACTATCTATAAAAACCCTCATCATCAGTACCATCACTTTCATTGACATCATTGGACTGAGATAGGGAAATGGTTAACATACCAGACATGGGCATAGCTGGTGTAACTTGCCTGAAAGAATTTAGGAAGGAATACAAATCTTGAATAATTTTCTGAAAAACTGTCAGGGATGTTCTTTTCAAATGATAACTACAGCTAAAACAAAGTAGAGGATGAAGATAATCCTCTTTCTTTGTTTTCAAGTGGAATGTTTAGCTATTTTGTGCTATGACTGCAGGAATTGAACACTGCAGCTTCTGGAAATTCTGAAGAACTCTGTCTTCTTTTTTCTACCTATATAATCCTTTGCCCAGTTTGATGTACTGAGTCAAATAAAAATCCACAGTCTAGGCAAAATAGATAATTAAGAGAAGGGAGGAGTGGACACCATAACAAACAGAAAGACAACCTAATTCTAAGAGTATTTTGATTTGAAACCTTATTTCTCTGTCCACAGATGCACATGATAGACAATAAAACAAATGTAAAGAAGGGAAAGTAGCAAGAAAATATGAAGCTAATTTGTAAGTCAGGAGACTGGATATCAAAGTAGAGAGAAAGTAATGATAAAGCTTTGGGTGGGGCAGTATCATAATCAAATATCCTCATTTCTCTTTTGTCTCTTCTCCTTTTGTAAAACCTAGTGAAATGGATCTTGGAGATAGCAAAGCCAATTGCTCAATCACTCACTCTCTCATATTTGTCTTGCTCACTCACTGAGTCTGTATTCATAATGTAAGAAAAACATTTCTCAGCTAGCATGAGATTACACTTTTTACTTGCACTTCACATTTCCATGGCCTGTGATCACAGTGGAATATTCTTTATAAAATGATATCACCTCCACATGAGTAAACCAGAGCTGCAAGTGGGATTGGTGAAGAAAAGAAGTGAAACATTCCTGCCTGCAACCTTGTAGCACGAAGGGAGGCGGCCTGAGACTGCCCAGCAAGGGGAAGCAGGTGGAAGGGGTACAGACTCCCAAGGGGAGTATAAATGAATCAGTTTATATTCTTTTAAATAGTTTGTGTGACCTCTAGTGGCTTTTGCTGCCTTCTGTGTCCCTGTGCCTTCAATTTGTGGAGTCACCTGGACCTACCAATGCAGCAGCATATTTACGTGGGTGTTAGCTACCCATAGGTTTCTGCTGTGGGAGAACATGTCAGCCAGGGGTTAGGGATAGGTATATCCACACTTCTCTCTTAAATAAACATTAGGGGGATCGGGGGGAATTGATTTAAATAAACATAAAAACATCTCCCAAGACTGAATAGTTGAGGTTGGCCTAGTCCAGCCCCCTGCTGAAAGCTCAAGGTTGCTCAGGCCTCAGTCCAGATGTGTTTTTAATATCTCAAAGGATGGAGACAGCACAGACTCTGTGGACAACCTGCTCTGCTGTTCAGTCACCATCATAGGAAAAAACCTATTTTTTTTTAATGTTTAAATGGAATTAGTTGCATTTCAATATGTCCTGATTACTTCTTGTTCTCTCACTGGATTCCACTCACAAGGCCACATGCTTTTTTATCTTTTTTTTCCCCCCATGAATGTGAAGAGCTTACGATGAACACAGTAGAGACAGATTAGAGACAGATTAAAATAAAAGATTTTAAAACTTCTCCTCCACACACATAGTTTTGCAGGGTGGATTTTTCCTACTTTCTTTCTCTAATTCCACCAATTTCTAGGGCCTCTGAGCTGTAGTACATTCCACACAGTCCTCACTCTGTCTTTGTTTGACTTGGCTATGTATTTGCTTCCTACTGCTCTCAGGAGCCTCCTCAGCTCTACTCCTGCTGGCTGCTCCCAGCTTGCCCCTTCTCTCAGTCCCTGCTGAGCTCCCACAAATTCTATGGCATCCCTCAGTTCCACAGGCACTCCTGGTCTTAAAAAGGCACAAGATCTCTCTCCATCTCCCAAAACAGATCCAGAATTTTGCAGCACAGAGAAGTAAAACAGGTGATCTTTTTTCCTTCTGATCTGTCACATTTTTAAATGGAACATAAGCAATGTACTGCAGGAAAAGAACAAATAATGTGTTTGCTGACTGTTAGGTATAGTTAGTAAACATTACTGCTTTCCAGTATGTTGGTGTGCTTAGACTAAACTGGGAATTTTTCCAAAACTCCCAGTGAAAAAGATGTATTAATCCAAATCAGAACATTCTCTTTTGCAGGGTTAGTATTGCATTATGCTGTGAGCAGCAGATGGTGGGAATACTTGTATAGCAAGGTATACAGACAGATGATACAATGAAGGTATATCCTTTGTTGTTTTTCCTAGAATAATTTTATGATTTAGATGTTAATATATTTTAGATTTTAAATGCTAATAGATTTTTAACCAAAAAAGAAGCTTAAGAGATTTGTCACTGCCTTGTCCCTATTTTACAGACAAAAAATCCAGTTAAAGGCAATAATAAAGTTCACTATATATTGCCACATCAACACCTTATCATACATACTAATCATAGATTTTATACTGCTGTAATAGTTTGAGTGGCTTGGCTAAAACAGCATAGGAAATTTGTAAGAGAAACAGGATGGTAGTCCAGCATTTTTGTATTTTATGTTGATTCTAAACACAAGGTCTGACTCTGATAGTGGAAAAAAAAAAAAAGATTTAATCCTCCAATGTACATCACTATGTCACCAGCCTTGACTGACTTTGAATAATGGGGATGATGGTGAGAGTAGATCCACATTAAGCAGAGAAGCTTAGGTGAATTTGGCTTTCCCATATGTATCAGCAGAAATATTTCCTGTACCCAACAGCTTATCTGAAAATAGTAAGTCTTTTCCAAGCACAGAAAAGTTATATTAAAACAATCAAAGAAATGAAAAAAACCAACCCAACATTCATCCTAATCATCAAAATATATTTCAAGCCACCAGTCCTTGAGCTAGCCTGGACATTTTTCAACCTCAAGGGATATTAGTTTTGACCTTTTTGGCCTTTAGATTTAATAATTTTACAGTGCAATTGAATTCTAATATTCAGGTGCCTGTGAAGAGATGGCTGGTGCTGAGCTGGTAGGGCTCAGACTGAACAGATGGGGTACATTGTCTATGGGAAGAAGCAGCTGATATTTCATGTTAATTGTGTTTGCACTGTGTTGCAATTAAATAAATACAGTGAATACACACACCTAGATTTTGGTTTTCTGTTTTGGTTTTTTTTCTAAAGAAAAAGCTTATCCCTTACCTGTTTGTGAGAGATAAGCTATAATATACTGTTAACATAGAGGTTTTTATCTGTGCTCAGCAATAAAGATGGTTTATAAATGATAACTCTGCCATAAGGTGAGCAAAGATAATAGACCTGATTTGTATGCAGCATATGGGCCCTTGTATCCAATTTATTTCCTTTCTTATTTCTTGGATTTGCCTAAGGCCTGTGTTCTGTTTTTTTAGGGTTTAATCCAAAAATGAGTTTTAAAGACATCTATTCAAATTGTGCATTGCCCCTGCTATTAACAAAGTGTAATTCAGACATCTGCTAAACTGTCCCCCAATATAAGCTTAAGAAAGACAAAACTAACACAGCTCTAGCCAGTTATTGTTTTAAGTCTACATTGTTGAACTTTAGCATCTGCATTTAATAGAAGTATGTTATTAATGAAAATATGCAGTTTAAAAACAGGTTCTGAAATTTAATCATTTATGTAGAGGAAGAACAGTTTTTGTTGATATGTAAGTAATAGGCATGAATTTTGGATCATGCTTGTAAATGTCATTCTTTAAAACAGAAAAATAAAGTTGAATTAGTATAGTTCAAAGAAAGGTAAAAAATAAAATCTTAGTGGGTCTACTTTCTGTCTAATGGCTGTGAGATTCACCAATACCCAAACCTGTGACTCTAAATACTTCATCAAGTTTTTTCGAGCCCTGGGAGAAGCAAAAGTCTCTCTCAAGGAGGACTTTGACCACTGTGTTTTTTGGGAGTTAGGACATTCTGTGTGAGACAGATGTACTGTAAAGAAATAATCAAACCTTCCTTCATTTCTGTATCAAAGCACTTTGGCATGTGGATCAGCATTTACAAATGGACTCGGATCTGTGTCAAATCTAATTTAAGTCTTAGTCCCAGCATGATCAGAAAAAAACTTAGTATCTTTTGTACTAGTACATCCATAACAGCCACAACAGTTTTACCTGCTGCAGTCATGGCCCACGTGATGATCTGATGTTATGTCTCTAATGGAAATTAAATCTACGTGATGGTAACAGATGATTATTGGAATCCTATCTCAGGCTATAAGAGGAGTTATCTTATACTATTTTCAAGATAATTTTGATTAAATTATCTCTGCCTTTGAAATGGGAAAAATAATTCCTACAATATAGACGAGGAGCTCAGTTCCATAAAAAATAACTGAATTTTGCGTTCTTTATGGAATGTTAGTTCCACTAAAGTCCATTAGGACTGAAAAAAAAAAGTATGACATTCTTGTTGACTTCAAAGAGATGAAGATTTCACTCCAACTCTTTACAGTGTCAGATTTTACCAGACTTATACTATCTTCCCTTTTCTTCGATGCAAAATAAGCCAAATGGCTGCTTTCACACTTCCTATTTGGAACTGCTCCAGAAACTGAAGCCTGAATTCAGACTCTGATTTATAGTTCTTGCCACAAAAAAGACAACCTTCCCCAAAACTATGCTTCTTCCCCCTTTCAGATCAGTAGAGCTTGAATGATGCCATCTACAAGGCCTGTGGAAAAATCAGAAAGGCCTGACCTCTCATATTTGGGGGCAGATTTTACCCCTCTATTTTTTAGGTGTCAGGTAACTAAATTAATTAAGAACCAGAGTTGAGTTCTGAAGGAAAAAAAAATTTACCCAGCATCTCTTAAAATGTCATTGATTCTATTTCCAGAAAGCAGTGACTGAACAAAGGAGCATCCTCTCACATGTCCATTGCTAATGAGTGTTATAAGGAATCTGTGTTCTATTAAGTCATTAGAAGATTTAAAAAGAGACAGGTGAAGATGAACAGGGTGCCCACATTCCATCTGGTCACTGCCTTCATAGACAAAAGTACCACCATGGTATACATTTTCTTTAGGTAGCACACAGAAGAAGGCAATGAAGTTTTGCTAATGGTGTAGATGGTATTTGATTCTTTAAGGTTGAAGTTTCCACAGATGTTAAGAGGCAATGTTCTAGTTTAGTTTTCAATATTCAGATGAGACCTGAAACTTAAGTCTGGTATACCTACAATCACTTAAAATGTCATGACACTGAGGTACCTGTGAAAGGACACCAACTTAAAAACTTAATGACAATTCCTCTTGTTGTTAGATCTATGTTGTAGGATCTGTAAATCTTATTAAACTGATGCCATTCCGCACATCTTGAAACTACAAAATGGAAAAGGAGATTTTGAGCATAGCAGAACAAAGAGTTGAATTTCAATTAATTTGGATAGTGTCAGCAAACAAATCAGATTTGTAAGCACTTGGGAAAAACATGATGATGAATATTGGCCAACTTTGACTGTCAAGCACAAAGTGTAGTAAGACAATCTAATTTCTGTCTAAGATGTTATAACAGTCGATAAAGAAGGAGAAGCTGTAGAAGTCATAGAGGTTATTTTTCTGTTAAGCATTTGTCTCACATGGCATTTTCATCAACAAATTAGGAAAGCATATTAGAACCACTGCAGGGGAGATGACAAACTGGTTCCACACTTATAGTTATCAACAACTCACAGAGCACAAAGTTGGTTATAGTGGCAGAATGGGAACTGGCATTAATATAGTAATATTTCATAATCATGACACACAGACAAAAAGATAATCTTGTAGGTTCAGAGAATGTGAGTTCTGAAGCCTTCTACTCTTAAAATGTTTTTGAACTCGACATTAAATTCCACTTTGAGAATAACCACACGAAATTAGTAAGAAATAAAATAAAGAGCCAATGTGTGCTATGCTAATTTATGAACTGTAGGGACAAATCTAATAATTTTAAAATATGCTTTACAGAAATGAACACAAATAGATTAAAAAGGTTCTGTTAGGAACTGACACAGATTAGGACCGACACTTTTGATTTCCATGCTGGAAAACAAAGTATAAAAAATTAGAACTAATGGTAAATATAATAACATGGGAAGGTCAGTATCCGTTCTGAAAATGAAATTTTAGTTCTCAGAGAGCTAACAGAGGTCTTTGAAAGACCAGTTAGCACATAGATAAAGCATGAGGAGAGGATGCCATCACAAGCTGAACAGAAATCAACAATTTAATAATGTGTTGTGAAAAGGAAAATGTAAAACTGGAACAAGAGCTCGAAGAGTAATATAAGTCTGATTACTTTAGCATTGTTAAATATCGATAAACTGCTTGGACAGTCATCAGGAAAGAACATAAGTGAAAAAAAAAAAAGATCTTAACAGCATGAACAGCAAGAAATGGGACATAACAACCCCCTGCAGCACTACAGGCTTGGGGGTGACTGGCTGGAGAGCTGTCAGGCAGAGAAGGACCTGGGGGTGTTGGGTGACTGCAGGCTGAATATGAGTCAGCAGTGTGCCCAGGGGGCCAGGAAGGCCAATGGCATCCTGGCTTGTATCAAAAACAGTGTGGCCGGTAGGTCTAGGGAGGGGATTGTGGACTTGATGATCTTAAAGGTCTTTTCCAACCTTGTGATTCTGTGATTTTGTAGTTCCGTGAAATAACTGAAAGTGACCTAGCTTAGTCAAGAAAGACATGGCAGAGGTTAATAAAGCTAGTAGTTCTTACAACCAAACAGGGCACATAGTAGCAAATAATAAATGCTATTTCATTCTCCATTTGCTGAGTTAGTAGGATACATAATAATGGCTTTAATTTTCAGCAGGATTTTAGACAAGGTGTTGGAAAACTAAACTCCAGGTGCAATTCCCTGGGACACAGTATTTATCACTAAATATAAAGTATTGAATGAACATCTATCTGGAATATGATGAGGTAGAAGAGAGGGAAGGATTAGAGGGCTTAGAACATCCTTCTTAGCCTAATTTTTTCTGGCTCAGTAATTATATCCACAAGTTACATGTTCTGTTTCAGGAAGTTTAATCTAAGCACCTAATCTAAATAGTTGAGGAATAGTTCAGTTATGACTTTAATTATAACATTTCCAACAAAATAGCTTTCCTTTTTTACTCACTGAAAAGCACTGATCTAATGCTTGTTGGGAACTGCTACTGTATTCCCCAAAGACTAGTTTGGGCAACATTTATCCCAGGCCATTATCATTCCAAAGTGCTGATTAATGTCATGCCTGGTCTCAGTTAAGAGCTGGTAATGAATGGAGGGCATTTTTTTCCAACTGTAACCTTGAATTAAATATGTTTTTCAGTTTACAGGTTAGTTTGAGATTTAAGGCTTTGTATGTGGAGACATTTTACATAGGAATGTACACATTTAATAATCAAATGGTGAAGAGAGCACCTTACTACTAGAAGAATTCAAGAGATGTTAATAGGCAATTCAAGAGCAGGTGATTTTGCATTTCCAAGGAATAAAAAAACCAGTCTATACAGTCTATAATTTAATAGGAAGAATGTCAAAACTATCTCTACATCATTACATGTGTACAAGCTTTCTTAAGGGAAGCCCTAGAGGATCCTGAGAAATTACAGGCTTGAAAAAGTCCTAGGGAAAGATGTACACTAACAAAACCAAAACAAAAAAGCAAAGCTCAGTGTGACTTTGAAAGAATATTTGATTGTTAAGGAGGAAGACCTCAGAAAATAGTTATGCAGTAAAATGGAAACACATCTTGAATGAGAGAGTTTCCAGGAGAATACTGGCAATAGAATAAAAAACCCCTCATGTTAGCATAATTCAATAAAGTAGTGTCCTTTTGTTACCTGTTCTTTACAAGCATCTGCAATGTTGTTGTATACTTAAAGGTTTAAATACATTTTATATGCATTTTACATTAATCTGTTTCAGATTGGGGTCATTAAAATACATATGGTTAACAGCAAGCTATTCTACGCCAACAGATGCAGTGATCTTTAAAATTGGGGTTTTATGAAGTTCACAGCTTTCCTAGATATTGGTGCAGGAAAATCAAAAGGTAAAAAAATCCATTCTCCCATTAAAGTTGCATTGATAAGAGAACATATCAGGAGACTGAGAGAGAAAGAAGTATTTTTAGTAGTAACTGTGTGGCACTGTAGTGAGCAGGACAACTGATACCTGAAGGACCCAAAGGAGTTGTTCTAGAGTGCTGTAGCCAAGGTAGTTTCTGTTCATGCTGCCCAGCCACTTGAATCTCAGTCTATTAAATAAGCACGAAGAAGTGTTTTGAAGGTACTATCGAGGAGAGAGGCTCACTAATGAACAGGTAAGAGAAAAAAGGTAAGATTCAGCCAGTACATTTCTGCTGGAGATTAAAAGATAATACAGAACAGGGAATTTGCAGAATAAAAAAGATCTTCTGCCTGACTAAGGACTGCTTTACCCAAGAGAACAGTTACAGACAGAGTTGTAAATGCACACAGAGAAACAACTGGTTGCTTTTGATGGCAGTTAAGCAAGGCATAATGTGTCTATTGAGAACATAGATGGAGTGTAGAATATAAGGCTATGCCAGAATAGACAGGAACTTTTATAGTCCTGGAGACATTGTGAAGAATAGGAAGTGTTATTAAGACAGTACACTTGGAGGAATGGGCTAAGGAAGAGCAGGAATTTATCCTTGAGTGGGAAGGTGTAGGGGACCTCTCCCTAGGGGGAGTTATTACTCAGTTGAAGGCATGCTGGCTGAAATGATGACTCTTCTCCCATGATAAACATGGAATGGCTTAAACCAGAGCTGTGGATGACAGATAGAGCTGCCACTGTCAGCAAGTCAGGAGCAGCTAAAGACTAGGATCCACTCACTGATTCAAATACTGGGAAGTCAGAGGAACTTATGGGGTGAAGATCAGCCCTGATGAATAAGACTACTTGCACCACAAAGAGATTTTATGTGCCAGAGAATAAACTGGTTTTATGTAAAAAACTTGGTCTTAATGTGCCATTGTAGGTCTAAAATAAAAAAGAAATTCCTCATGGAAAATTTTGTCTGAGAGAAAATTGTCAGAGAGAGACCTGTAGACACACACTATATTTTTACACATTACTGTTCTCATTTAAGGTCAAGAATGTTTCTGAGGTGTTCATGAAATGATTCTTCATCTTAGCAGGCTCAGTGAAGTAAGGATGGCTACAGATTTTATGACCAGACCTCAGAACTGAAAAGTGTGTTTGCTTCCAGGAAAGTCCCACTCAGCTCCTTTCTCAGATGGTCAAACAGTCATTTTGAATGGTCTTTGTGGTCGTTATGAGTGCAGTTACAGATCAGGCTAGATGGAGAAAAATACCCTGCCTCTAATCCTTGCAAGAAATTCTGCTACCTACCATCTTAAAGGAAGTGTTTTATCCTTTCAGGTAAGAACTGAAAAGGCAACTTTTATGATCTTAATCTTTAAAGAATTATAAAATGATGACACTTGCCTCCTATTAATCAGAAATAAATTATTTAATGGAAATTTTCGTCAAGATTTGCACTAGGCTGAACTGAAAATATATGTAGCCAAAAAGATTGCAATGGCAGCATAGTATTGCTTCATTTACTACAAGGTATTTGAGGAACCTGTGTAGTAAACCAGAAATCTTCAGGTATCAATGGACCATTTTTTGTGAAGCAAAGTAAGTTGAAGGAGGAACTTCATATGTTCAAAGCATTACGTGGTGATTAAAAATCTACATTATGTTTGACACAACAAAGTATGATCAAAGGCCAGAGGGCCTCAAGAAGTGGTACAGCTGGAATAGCTGCAAGAATTCTTTTGAAGTAGAGGACTTGGTGTTGCACTAAGATGCAAAATTCTTGGGAGGGATGCTTTTTTAAAGAACAGGTTAATGAATCTACTTACAATGTCAGGAAATGACATGGTCAGGCTCTACCACAGGCTGTACAGATTAATAGTTTGAAAGCCTGTTACAAATATAAAAAGGTTATAAATTTGGTTTGTAGGAAAGAAAAGGGACTCCAAACCCTTCTTCTGTCTGATATACTCACCAACAATGAAAGGAAACTCATTCAGGAACATGTCTTCTTTGGGAGTTAGCTCCTTCTACAAAGAGAGAATCACACTTTACAAAATCAATAGAAAAATGTTTCTAATAAAATAGCAGTCTTTGGTGAAGATCCTATTGGACAAAGTTGCCGCCAGGAGTGTGAGGTCAGGGAGGTTTGAGCACTGTAATTATGGGAAGTTTGAGCTTTGTAATTAAGGGCTGTGGCAAAATGAAGTAGCCCCTGAGACACACTTAGACCATTTTGAAAATACGTAGAATCATAGAATATACTGAGTTAGAAGGGACCCATAAGGATCATTGAGTTCAACTCCTTCCAACATTTTCCATATGACTTTACACAGGTTCAGCACAATGACAGTATTTCATCTATTTCCCTTTTTTCATGGTAAATAATTTACTAGAAACTTACAACCAATGCAGCCACTTCAAACTTCCAGTGGGTTTGATCAGTTTATATTGTCAGATTTTGCTCAAGCTGCTCAATTCTGTAATCACCATAGACAATTTGGGAGATCAAAATAGTGTCTCCTAGACTGTTCAGTGCAGAATTTGCACTTCATAAACCAACTACACAAAAAATGTCAGCACTTCATTATTTTTGCCCATGATTATCTTGTCAGGAATCATTTACAGAAGCAGCTGCAAAGAATTCATACAACAGGTTGGAGCTGTCTTAAAAAAATCCCAGAGATCCTTGTTATTAGGATAAGATCTGATGCATTAACAGTTAATTACTGGACCACCACTTTGAGGATGGAATACAATCCTAGTCCCTAAGTGAAAGCTGTAATGGATTGGGTACCTGGAAGCCAAAGAAAAGACTAAGAAAATTCTTTGGACAATGGAATCAGGGTGAGGATTATGAATCTTGGAGTCATGAAATAGGAACCGGTTCTTGTTACCTATTTTTTTATAAGAAGTTATTGCAAGAATATTTTGGCAATAATAAACGTGGAATTCACCTTACATAACTGTAAAGTAGGACACTGAAGTCAAGTCAGAATGAAAATGTGTTGTTAGTTTGATTTTTTTTTGAAAAAAAGACTTAGATAATTCTGTGGATTGATTAAAAATACAAGTGTTTCAGCTTATCTTTGTTTAAGGTGCATCAAAATACTGTAATTAAACTATGGTCTTTGAGATGAGAATTTACTTTTTCTCACATTCCTGATTATCAAGGAAGTCACAATTGTATCCTCTGCTGGAAAATACTTGTTTTGATAGTTTTTTTGGTATTATCACTAGTGGTACAAATGACAGTTTTAGTGCCCTATCATCTTTTAAATTAGAATCAAGGAAAAATATGTCATTTACATGCATTTTTTTCCTAAATTTATATATGCAAAGAGGTTTGAAAATCTTTCTGCCAAATATTCCTTGGCAAAAGCAAAACAAGGATTAAGCAAAACATAATAAATTTTTTAAAAGTCACTATTTTTATACTTAATTTGGATATTTGATGGCTTGATTCATAGCATTTATACCCCACGGCCTTGATAATGTTTCATTGATTCAGCTCATTCCAATCCCAAATCAAGACACTCCAAGCCCTCTGATGCAGTAGGGCCGTAACTGCAGGTTTGTTCCTTGGAATATTTGTGAAATTAAAAAAAAAAAATCACTTAACAGAATTATTTTTTTATTTCTCCAGAACTGATGTTAATAGTTTGAAGTTTCAATAAGTTAAAAACTGCAAATGTAAACATCATCTGAAGTAGAAAAAATGGCCTTACATTTAAGGCAGTATTACAAAATATAGTTTAATAAAAAGGCTTTCAGCAAAGCCTCAAATTAAACCTTGTGTTGAGAGGTCTCTCAAAGCATGGGTTAACAGAAACCTACATTTAAATCTTACAAGTTGGGGCACATCTGTTTTGCTGAAGTTATGCCAAAGTATAGGCTACAATGTTTTTACACAAAGACAACTTTTTAAATGCAAAGAGGTTTTTATAAATACTACCTATTTTTTAACGTTTTAACAGGAGAACAAGGGGATGTACTGGGCAAACTACATCCTCTGATATTATTTCCTTCTTTCAGCATTCTTATTCTTTTTGGTTTTAAAATTTTCAGACTTCATCCCTAAGTGAGGCTTATGCAATTAATCACCATGATTTCTAAAATACATGTCAGTGCTGTTAACTCTAAATGCAACTCATTTGGTTTTCTTTTCTTTCTTTTTCATCATAGCAATACCCAGGTTTTCTCTCTTCCACTTCATTTGGTGTAACACCTTAGATTTTAATTTTTTTTTCAGCATCACTTCACCATTTTTGGATTGCTTTCTTTAGAAAACTAACATTTTATGTCCTGCATCTGCCTGCCAGATTGTCAATCATACCTGTTCAGATTGTTTGCTTGTTTGTTTATTTTCAATTTGTTGGCTATTTTTAAGCAAGTAGGGGAATAAGAAGTCTCAGTCAGATGTTCAAAGATGTGTTAAAACTGGTGACTGGGTAGATTGCAAAGACTCTGCAAATGCGTCTTCTCAGGGAAAGCTAGATAAAGCACAAGGGCCTGGGCAATCTAGAGCCCTGCACTGGTTTATAACTACATCACTGCATCACTACACTCTCTCAGTCACCCACAGCACCTTTTGCCTCTTACCCAAATAGTTCCATGTCAGGGAAGACAACAGGCATGACAGTGGCCTAGCTCTCTTCACCCAAATTTAAATGGTGGTAGGTAAAGTGGAAGGACCTGAAAGCTCTGTGCAGCCCCAACAGACAGGTGGGGCGTGAACGAAAGAAGGGACACAATGAAAATGGACATGAAAAAAGAGGGGAGAGAAGAATAGAGTAGAGAAGGATATGGGACATGTGAAAAAAATTGATAGTAGCTCAGCTTCATTATTTGCTCATGCAACAATTTTATTACTGAGGGAGAGCCCTGGCTGGGAATTTGTACTTGTCAGCAGCCTGGGGTACATTTTGGGGAAGAATTCTGTAATATGTTCACTTAAATATTTTACAGAATTGGCATTAATTAAAAGAAGCAACAAAGAGAAAGGAGGGAGAGGAAAGAACAGAAGGATGAAGACAAACAGGTACAGACTTATCTATATTTGAAATGCCACATCTTCCACCTATAAACTATGTGAACACAAAGCAGAAGGGAAATTATGGAAGTAGCAAAAGGAAAAGGTTACTAATAAATAGATTTTTTTCTTTGAGAAAAGCAAACCTGTTAAAACAGTTCACATTGAGATGCAGTTAACATGGCTGCAAAATACTACAGAATAAGCAAATCTTTAGAAAATAAACCGTAAAAATCCTTACCAGATCAATTGACAAAATGATCTAACGCTGTTTAGAGTCATGCTTGGATGGATGGGAAGGGCACAAAGGTGTGACTAGAATACATTCTTCCACTGGTTAAAACTAGAATTCTCCCAGCTTAATAATCCCCTATCTTTGTCTAATTTCTGGGCTGGAAAACCAAGTCACATTCAAGAATAAAAGAGAAAAGGCATATGGAAGACATACAGCTGAGCAATGATCAGAGGCAAAGCAGTATGTTCAGGAGAGCTTTTTGCTGTAGTAAAGCTCTGTTTTGAAAACAACTTCATATTGTTTCATTTGATCATTAGAGGAATGAAAGCAACACTGGTAGGCTTTGTCATCAAGTTGTATTGGTAATTTTTTTCTTTTTTTAAACTTAACATATGGAATTTTAGGTCTGAGGTACAAACATGCCTTCAGTTATGTTAGCTGTTTCAAAATTCAACAGAAAATAGTTATTATGAAGGTTTATTTCTAATAACGCTGTATGTTCAGTGGTGGTTTATTTAACATCAAAAGCAGTAAGTAGCAGTAACGAAATAATAATATAGAAAATAATTTCTTTTCATATTATTGGTTTTCCTATAACAGACAAATTTTTTCAGTGTTGTAAAGGCTATCTGCTTTTAACCACCTGACAACCCTTAATTAGATTAAAACAAAGCCCATTATCACAGTATAAATTTACAACTACATCAAGTAGGCATGCTTGATACTGTAGGAGAGACAAGGTATAATTAGATGTCCACCGAAACAGAAAGAGATAAAGGGAAGGTTGCCTTTCAAAAAGAACAAATATTGTCATTGAAGATGTCCTTGATGTAATAGGAACCAGGCTGTATGATTTTAGGAAACCTACTAACGATTCTATTTAAGTAATAAAAATATGGAAGGTGCCCTATACAACAGAGATGCACTAAAGCATCCCATTTAAATATGATGTAACTTCCTTTTATATCTGTTTAATATTGCATTTGACCTTCAGCTGGGTTTCAGATCCCTGTGCCTTTACACGAGTGAGGAATTGGCATATAAAATAGAAACACATGAAAATGTACTGCTTAGAGAAGCATTGAGTGATATGGAATATCTACCCTCTTAAGAATAAGCAATGATTCACTAATTTTTTTCACTTAGAGGGTAATATCTAAATACAAGACTTAATCAAGTATTTTAAGTGTTGGTAAAATCAAACATCCAGAACCTGTTCAGAAAAAAAAATAAACCAGACCATGAGAACAAGACTTTAGGAAGGTCTCAGAGAAATGTAATCTCATTAGAGAAGCCAACCATCACACCAAGAAGGATAGTGTCTTCTAAAGTGGAATTGACAGCTCGTAAAGATTTCTCAGAAAAAGATTTTCCCTAAAGTTGCTGAATCACTGCAGAAAATATTGGCATGGGTTTCCACAGTACATTCTCTTTCAAAAGGCTTTATTTAGACTAAATCATAAACCTTAAATTGTAGAACGATAGTAGTAATTTTTTTGAAGAACCCCACATTTTAAATTATATCTTTAAATACTTTAAGCCACTTTCTAAGTACTCCTACAGCTAAGATAATGCTTTTTATTCTTAAATAGATTCTTTCCTATAGTAGTCCAGATACTAGTCTCTAACTAGATTAGAGAGGATGTACAGGGAGTCTTACAGCATTTTTAACACACACACTACCTGTCCTAGCTCATAGCTCAGTAACACAATATTTCCATTGCTTGCAATAGACCACAGGATTTGTACTGAGCTTTTGAGTCCTCAGAACTATGTCTTATCAGACTTATTATGTCTGACCTTGTCTTGATGTGCCTGGAACTTTGCTTTGACCTGGTTTAGGTGTAACAGCATTTTTCTCTAATAACCAGATGACTGCAATTAATCTTGTCATCTTATGGTATAACTATAATTTTAGATATAGTTGTAATGAGTAGTTGTTCTGTATGGAATGAGGTATTTGTGACTCTGATGTAATGAAGTAATATAGAGAAATTCAGATGTGGTAAAAGATATATCATTTGTCCCATTACAAGCAGGAGTCAGCAGGCATGGAGACTCAGGATCATGAGCATGTTGGTATCAGCATTTCTGTTTTCTATGCACTAGATGACACTGAAGGTTGGAACTTAATATGTGCATCTACAGAAGAAACCATAACTGATCTAGGTGGCTTTCTACATAAAATATCCTAATCTAACAGCAGATTTAGCATGTTTTTGGCTAAAGATATGCTTCAGGATCCAGGATTTAGTCCAGAACTCGTTGAATCTGTTAGAGTAATTCCCTCTGAAGCAGACTGTAATGCAATCCACAGACCATTCCAGCCCTTTCAAACTCCCATGCAATCCACATTTTGCTAATATCTTCTAATAAAGAGGTGCACTCAAGTATTCT
Source organism: Porphyrio hochstetteri (assembly GCA_020800305.1). Classification (NCBI taxonomy): domain Eukaryota; kingdom Metazoa; phylum Chordata; class Aves; order Gruiformes; family Rallidae; genus Porphyrio; species Porphyrio hochstetteri. The sequence continues at coordinate 4,663,958 of CM036908.1, forward strand.
GAAGGGAAGTGGATGTCCTATTAAAAATATGAATGTAAATTATTATATAATGTATAAAAGCTGGAGCCTTTAGCTCCAGAGCTCTTAACTCTGAATACCCCATAAGTTCCAAAAGCTTTGGCTTTTGGTTTAGTTTTTGATCCTAACATTTTTTAAAGAATGTAGTGTTCATAGTTAGTGAATAGAAACTAGAGAATATAGAGCTAAACTCACAAACCAGGTTTAAGTCCCCTCATGCATGTGTCAGGCTGAATATTGGAGACATGCGTGGCAGCTACTGTGACACCAAGGAGAGATGACAGACGTGGTGATGGTCCATCATGCTGTTGTAATCCTCCCCCTTCGTAGCACCTGCTGAGGGCTCTGTGTTAGCTGTGCAGATGGATGTGCCTGGTAAACTGCTCTTGGGTCATCACCTTGCCTGTCTGCCCTGAGAAAAACCTACACATGGAAAAATATGACATATTCTCCACATGATCTGCTCCAGCAGGGGCAGTCAAGTAGAACAAACAAAAGGAAAAGGTACTGTGGAAGCAGTTAACACAACAGAGGACTGTTTTTTAACTGGACTCAAAGACCTTTCTGAAGTGGATAGTCTCTGAAACACAATTTTAAGATAATTATGAGAAATATCCTGTGAATAAATTCCGAAGGCCGTAATGTTCATTAGAAAATACAGCTGTATTTTATAGCCAGCAGTAAATTCTGACATAAGGAAATTCATGTTATTTCAGGCATATAATACTCTGTACTCATCAGAGTAATTCTGTTAGTGTTTTACTCATAACTTTTCTATTTGCCATGGTTATTTCACTCTTATTCTTCATCAGCTGTCAAAAACTAAATCCAAATGAGTACATGTCACCTTTTAGAATCAATGCAGTAAAGGCATTCATCTGACAGTGCATTTCTCTACAATTTCAAATGAAGATCAGCTTTTGAAAAGCTGAAACAGATAAACCTTGTCTCCTGATCACAATGTTTGCTGGATTATTGGAGCTTGCAGGAATTTATCTCTAAACAATTTACCTTCCTTAACAAGGCAGAGGAATGTTGACTGTGAAATTTTGTTTTGTTTTAATTGAGAGCAGACACTGGTATCTTTAGGAAAAAATGTAAAAAGAAATTGGAGTGATTTGAATAAAAAAAATAAACAGTTGGCAAATGTTTATAGCAAATAATTTTTTTTCTCAACCTAGGCAAAAATATTACCAATGGCCTGTTAATTCAGGTGCTTAAAATAAGAAGCAACCTTAATTAAATGTCACAAATAGAGAACATTGCTCAGATAAGGAACTTCTGTATCTTTGTATTTGTCACAAATACATCTGTATACTCCAGATCTGAACAGAATTTTTATGCTTCAGCACACCTGTATTTAAAATAATTCTTTTACTTTTGTCTTTCAAATATGCATTTCTTACTCTGCCCTCCCCCCAATACATTAGCTTTGAAATTGAGAGTAGTCTGTCCAAGAAACTTTAGAAACAAGAAGGAACCTCATTACTTGTATCATATAATTTACTATCCGGGATGATCTGTAGCTGGAAAAAAATTAAGTTTGCTAACAGATTGTAGGGTAATATGCACTCTTTATGCTTTGGTATTTCTGGATATGAGAGAGATATTCAGCAAAATGTGTGTACTGTCATGAGTTAAAAACAAACCCTTAGAAATATGTTTTAAACTGCAAAGGCAGGAAAGTAAAAGAAGGGACTATCAAGTTCATAGCTGTGCATGAAATATCCTGCCCAGCTTTGTTTTCAAGTTGAGCAATGTGAGCATAGATGTTCTGAATCCTCAGAAGCATGGACAGGAGTCAGTTTAACTACAGAGTTACTATATTTTCCAGAAGGAGAGCAGCTGGAAATATTGCAATCCATGGAACTTGGTTAACACAACGAAATGCTCACAGCTCAGTGAGCAAGCCTGTTCTGAGATGATTCCAGGATGGCTTGGACATTTTTTTTGCAGAAATGGGAGGACACCCTGTCTCTCATCCTTTCCTTTTCACCTCAGGAAAAATAATATTTATAGTACAATTTATGACCTCAGGAAGGGATGGACAGGTTTGTAGATCTAAAGGGAAATTATCTTTTTACAACAGAGTTGTTTCTGAAAGGGGCAGTAGAGGTGACCCGAGCCACCTATGGAGCACATGGACTTGGCTTATAGGCTACCACATGTCCAGGCACACAGTGTCAGCCCTGCAGCTCCTGTTCCTAGTCCTTGAACTTGACACGTGGTTGTCCATGTCTTTTAGTTATACAGTTGGGATACCTAAGCTGTGTATGAACCACAGAAGCAAACTGGGCTTTTCATATTTCGAGTCAGCAGCCAGATGCAAATAGAATGGCAGGGAACAAAGGTGCTGCTGCAGCACAGTTGGTGTAGCAGTGAAAGCTGTTGCTGCATGCAAATTTCCTTGCATGTTTGCTGCAAATAGAGAACCTCTATTGAGGTTCAGTTCTGAATGAAACACAGGAAGAACATTTCATAGCAAATTTCTGAACCTTCCTATCATAACACACCAGTTATGTGGCTCACCTCAGCAAGATCTTTCTGGAACAGTTATATAGTTTAATTGAGGAGGATGGGTGGCAATGAACAGCACCCTTTTGGGTGCAGAAGCATCCCCCAAATGTATTAGAGATGCCCTCATTTTGGGCATCCCAGAAAAATCCTATATAACAAAGGGTTAATGAAGCTGAAGGTGAAGAGTGTTAGAAGGCAGTTCATATGAGAAGAAAAAACTGTCAAATACAGGGAAAGAAAAACAGTCTGCAGAAAAAAAAAGACTGGGAAAAGTCAACTGTAATGTTAATGATATAGAAACACCTGAATTTTCCCCTTCTTGTTCATACAGGGTTTTACTTACATCCTGTCTTTTCCCTCATTCTCCTCTGTCTACAGTTTATTAAGCAACCACACAGAACAGTCCAGCTGTAACCCGACTCCTCAGATGTGCTTTGTGCATTGGAGAGTATTTCAGAAGGTGCATGGTATCTTCTTCTAGGAGTTACCTTAATCTTCGCTGTTTTATTCAAGTTTTCATGCACAAGCTGCCAAAGCACATACTTTATTGAAAAGATGCTCTCACCAGGACTGACAATACAGTTCTTTAAAAAAGAAAAAGTCATGCTATTCTCCACCTCTGCTCTCTTTCAGAAGCTTAAGTGGAACTGAAATGCTGCATAAATCCAGAACAAAAGATCAGTACAGGGCTCAGCCTAGACCAATCCATATTTATACATTCAGAAATACGTAGTATATGTCTATATATATATATGCTTATGTGTATGTTTATGTATCTAAATATATATATATAAATGTATACAGTGTGCTTAGGCATGTTTGTGTGTGTATGTCTTAAGGTGTGTGTAAAAATGGTAAGAAATAGAGTGCAGCAGACAGGTACAGAGGAAATTACTGCTACAGCAGCCAGAAAATGCAGACAATCAGAAAACAGCTTTGTTTTTCCTCCTTTAGTCTGAAATGTAAACACTTATAAATGACATTACTGGGTGAGGCAGCAAGGAGAATTATGTCCTCTTAGCCAATCATGCTGGCAATGGCTGATGTGGCATAGAAGAAATGATGCTAATGCAAATGAAATTGTGATTTTTTCATAGTCTGGGTATAAATTGAATTAATATCTCAGTAGAAGATCATTGCCTCATGACAAATGGTTCATTCTACTCCCAGCATTTCTGTAGCTTAGCTTTGCTAGGTAATCCTCATCACAGTTTTCAGGTATAATGGTTCTGTAGAGACTTTTTCCTGGATTGTGACAAATAAGAAACAATGCTAACTACTCAATTTCAAATGTTAAGAAAGCATATATACATGGGTTGTGCATTTTGTTACACACCTCCATGAGGATATACGTCTGTGAAGGCCCTCTACAAACCAAAGGTCCTATATAATCCCTCAAAGGACCTATGATCCAGTTCTGCTAGTGATCTTCCAGATTCTATAGTCAGCAAAGTGAAATGCCATGATTCCAGTTATTTTCCCTCTGTTCTGGACATTTTGCTTTTTGAGTGACAACTCTGTGAAGTAGCTGTCTTCCTCCTTGATCAATACAGAAGTGAGTCTGATGTAAGGAAGAGGAAACATCTATCCCCTTCTCTTTGTGCAGCTCCAAATAATAGTCCGTAAAACTGAACCTCTAAACATAAAGTTCATATAACCCACAAACTTGAGTTTATCCACTCTTCCAAGCTCAAATTCCCAGCATCACTATTGTAGCTAAATATTAATAAATAATGGATTATGCTTGAAATTGATAGCAAAATGTTTAAAGATAATTTCTTTCTTAATTCAGTCTTCTGCTAAGACAGTCTTACCATTGCTGTATTTGCAGCAGAAAATAATTAAGGTAGATTTGCTCCATTTTCTACTTGTTCATAATGTTAAATTATAAATAGAAAAGCCAAAGCCAAAGCAGAAAATTATAGAAATATAGTTAACTATTAATCTATCATTAAAGCAACAATCACACATAAAGTAGCCTATCCTTCAAACTTTTCATAGAAGAAAAATTAAAGCAGTGCATGGAGAGACTTGCAAATGAGCATCATATCCAATTAGATATAAGAATACCATTAACCTGATGCCTATATTCAAGAAGAAAAAAACCTAGAAGAATGTATTGACTTCAAAACTAACCTACAGTGTAGATGTAAGTGAAAAGCTGCCTAGACTAATTTCTTGTGAATATGACTCATTTCTTGCTTACTAGGGACCTCTAATATGAAAAGCTTCAATATCTTTATGAGATTTTTTTAGTTGATTGAAGTACTCAGCTGTATATTCCTAGAATAACTACTCTATTATGGAAATCTCCCCTTTTCTCAGATTTCCATTTGTTTATTTTTCTAAGTCATATATGCAAGGTAAACCATACGTGATTTTTGTCAGCTAGTAGTAATGTCCAGTACTGGTGAGAAAGGCTTTCTTGAAAATGACATAGAGTTGAATGTGCATGCCTTGCTTCTGCAGTCCTCACTTAGAAAGACATACTAATGCCCTCTTGAATAAATTCAATTACTCATATTAACATATACTGCAGTACTTTACCTCACATCAATTCTTAAATTTTCTGAACATGTTTCTTTAATGGGGAAAAATTCCTAACAATCGTATTGAAAGTCAGAGAGCAACGAATTATATATTGGTACCTGAACTGTGAATGCACAAACAACTTTGTGGAGGTATGTGAGGTCAAGCTTACAAGACTGTCATTTAAATTCTTTGACTTTCAAGTCAAACAGGAGTTTGACACTCAAGTGAGTGTGTTAGAAATTTGGAAGGATTTAATAAATAAATAGAAATGTAAAAGCTTGGGGTTTTTTTTTTTAAACACAGCTGAATCTTTGAGAAAGCACAGTGCACTTCCTGTAAATACTCATTTTAGCACTTCTTGATTCAATTTATTTCAAGGGATTGCAGTAATTTCCAAGGTTTTATTTGGTTTGGACTATTGTGCATGTGTTAGAAGTGGATCTCTTTTGAAGAATCTGATAATTGTGAAGGAAATTTCTAATTATATCACTATTGTATAGGTATAGAGCACACGTATGTGTCCTTTCTCATGTCCATAATATGTCCATAAAGTGGAGTATCTCTATATTCTTCCCACTATTACCACTATATTGCATCTTCACAGAAGGAAATCTGCCTGTTCTTCATCACAAGCAGGCAGTTTCCACGTATGAAAATTGCAGCACTCCATCTTTAGACACATTGTTCCAATTCCCATCACAAAGAATTTTATTTATCAACGTGATCACCTTCTTCAAAGCCTATAGGAGTGGAAATGCTGATTTCACTCAAAAAATGCACCATTTTAACAGTCTTTCTGGCAACTGAGCTTGTCAAGAATGGTGATATTCAGCTTAACACTCTGACTAGTATTCATCACGGAGACTTCTTGCTTTTGCAGTCTGTTGTAAACATACAGGTGCATTTGAATTGGGTTTTCTGTAATAGTTTATGCACTGTCATCATTCTCCAAAGCATTTTACACTTTACTGCCCCAGGATAGTGTAATCAGCAGGACTTTTGTTCTTATTTGCCACTTCCTTCTATATATGAATCCTTTCTATACAGAGGAAGGCAAATAATTGACCCAGTGCACAGGGTCAAGATTCTTCTGATTCTATATAAAATGTCTTCACCAAAGTCTAACTATATTAATATTCATACATGCATTTTTGCAGTCACATACATCAGCCATAATACAGACTTGGAAGCAGAAAATGTGCGTGCATGTGGTGTGTAGGTCTAAAAGAAAGTTCTTGCTATGCTCAGCAGCCTATTTGTGGCTTGAAATAAAAGTCCCTATCTTGTGTGGCTTTACGTTGGAAAATTGTGGTCAATACATATTTCTCTCTCCCCCCAGTTTCTGTAAAGTGTATTTCACTGCTCCCCCAGCTTTTCAGCAAAGATACCAAGGTTATAATGTGATACATAGGCCTTCTGCCTTACTCAGTTATGTATTATTTCATATGGGGATACATAATGTGACGTGTTACACAGTGTGTCATAGTGCATACTTTCTGACATATACATTACTCCTGTAGATGACCTGATTTATAGTTGAAACCACAGGGGTCAGGATTTCCCTTAAGTGTGCATTTATTTGTTCTAGGAATGCAAATTATTGTTAATAACTGCACCAAGTTTCTACCTTTGTAGTGGAAATATTTTAGTGATTTTTTTGTAGTTTGAGCCTGCACTGACAGTGGCACTGCAGGTGGAATTAAAATACTCATTTCGTATTTTAATGACTGAATTTAGTTTCCCCATGTAGCATCATACTCTCCTTAGATAGAAGAACTCATTGTAAAGTGAAACATTGAAAAATATTTATTGAATAATATTGAAAAATATTCCTCAGTGCACTAGCTTTGGGGGTTCCCTTGTAGCTAAAGCCTCTATACCCAGCCCCAGGAATATACACACACACACATACACACACATTTGGGGAAACAGCTCCACGTAACTGAGCTTAGAACTACAAAAACTAAATATAAGGATTGATCTTTACTAAGATAAAACACTTTGATCTATTAAAATATTATCTGATGAAGTAGCTAGTGTTTGTCGTTGTTGTTGTTGCTTGAAAATGATGATGCCATTAGTTTTGCCAGGAATATAAAAAGAATTGTAACTGTTTCTCACTTACTTTACCTCTGTTCCCCACCTTACTGTGGTAAGGTAAGAAGATTAAGTCACCAGGGTCTAACTGGCTCAGAAGTGTCAAATTCAGGGAAGCATATTCAGGGGGGTCTAGAGTTCAATGTATTGCACAGCAGTTCTCTGTAGTTTTACTTGATGTACAGGGTTAAGACAGAGAATAAGATAATTTATAGAGGAATTGTGACATTCAGCAATATTACATTTCTAAGCCTTGAAATGCCACAACTTTTAACATTCAGTATTTCTGGTTATGGCAAAGCCAAAAATCAGTTCTTGCATATTTATCTAGAGGACAAATGATTTTCATTTCTAAGTAGCTAAAGCATCTCTTTATATATACTGTATATATTACCATATACGTTAGGTATAAGATATATGAAAATTTATTAAGGCCTATGTCTGAATGTTGTGCATTCTGAAAATTCAAGAACAATTTTGAAGGGAAGTACTGAAAAAAAAAAATCACATTTCATTTCAAGGAAACATTAAATAGATAATAATACTTAAAAGGCAGGTTTAAGATTGTCAAGGATGAATGTCAAATGCATTTATCAAATGACTATGCATAAAATGGGTCACAGCTTCCACATATATATATTTGCTATAGACATGTGTAGTTGCTTACGTGTACCTATTTACTGCAAACACTGGAATACAATCTGCTCCTGTTTCACAGTGTTTTCCTATATGCATATGAAGATGAGATAATCTTACAGAGAGAAGATTAAATTGAGAAATTTAAGTAACAAATTGTTTAACTCTTTGAGAGACAAGGTGATAATATTTGTCTTTTGGAATCTGAAGAGAGAGTGAACTTACAGTAGAACATTTGAAAATATTACCAGGAAGTAAAGTACAGAAGTTTGATAGTTTTCTTTTGTTTCTCTTTCAGCTATTCACATCCTTATTTTAATTAACTTGCCCATATAAATACAGCAGGATTGTTGTATTTTTTTTAAACAACTCTTTACTGAATATGTCAACAAGATAATATATAGTGTATAGTGAGGTTTTGAAGTTAACAATGCGTGCAACATGGCAGATTGCAGAAAACAGATAATGCAGACTTCAAACCATCTATTTTTCCATGTTAAAGATAGAAAGTATACCAAGCACAGAACAGAATCAAGTGTGCATGTCTCAATTAAAACCAATTTTATGAAAGACCATCTTCAGATACTTGGGATCAAGTGAGGATAACAATTTGTTTACCAGCTTATCTGTTTCTGAGGATCAGAATTCAGCTCTCATAAGACACATTTCCACAGAGCACCAGTATGATAAAAGCTTGCCAGATCTCTTTTGTATTAGATTTCCAGACGAACTGCTAGCCAATGTCCTTTTAAAGAGCAAGACATTCTATGCTATATAACAGTTTAATGCCAAATGCTTTGCTATTGCCTGTATTATCATATGGGATTCAAAACTCCCTGTTCAGCAGAGTTCAGGGAAGGAGTGATCATCAGCTTTTTGGGATTACCTCTGTGTTTACAAGAAAGCATCAGGCAGGATTCGATGAGGCTTGGAGCCTGTAACTTTTGATTTTGGCACTGATTTCTGTTTTGTTTTTCCACTGAGCTGGAAAGATAAGTCATGAGTAAAACCATTATTCTCAGGTTCTAAAGAAAAAAACTTTAATATCTCCATGTTATAATTTAGGGTGAAAAAGTACTATAAATGGAGAATTCAATGGTAATTAACCACTTCACTGTCAAAAGCTGAGACTGAACTTTCACTTCAATATCATTAATAAAGTGCCTTATATAGACCCTTAAAACCATAACAACAATACAATAGGCATAAAGTCATTTAGCTTGAAAAATTAAAATCAATACATTTCTCAGAGGCAGAAATTTTCTCTCATGAAAAGAGAAAAAGATTTAGAGAGAAGTATGGATGAACTACTTTATAGCAAATAGTATATGCTGTTTCATTTTTTTCTGTTTTATGTGACATTCATTGTAGTTCTTTATTGGCTTACAGGTAAAACCATAATTATCTTTTCAGTCCAAAATAACCCAACCCCTAAATATTTTTACAAAGAAATCCAATCATAATGTCTCCAAAATTTACCTGTTAGCAAAATGTCCATAAGGTGTTTGTTCTACCAGCAAGCTACATGCAAGGAACACTTGTTACAGTGACAGAATCTGTGAAAACAAGGACCTGTTTGCAAATAAAGTCTTCAGAAGGAACTTAAACACTGGACACAGCAATTTTGTGGTACTGCTTTAACACAATTTCACTGAAACTCTTCTTTTATTCCACTCACCAATTTTTTTTTCTGTAAATTTATCTCAGCTATTAGCAGTCAACAATGGCAAATGGGTGAGATTTTGTCTGTAAACTGTTTGTCCTCAAGTCTAATAACCCTGTTCAAATCAGGACCTGTAAGTTAACCCTCTGGATGAGTTGGAGATAACACGTATTTTGGACTTCTGCTCTATAGCCTTCAGTTCGTATCTGGGGTCAGGTATTTGCACTCAGGGAAGATGACCCTATTTTTATGAAGACCAAGGAAAAAGCTACTGATACTAACTTTACATTGCCTAAAAATTATTGTCCATTTTTAATTCTTTTTCCAAATATTTTACCTAGTGAAAATCGTCTATTATGTACTTATTCAGACGTGTCCTGAAATGATCCTCAGGTGTTTGTATGATGTCCAAAACTCTCTTGTAGGTTGAAATACACTAACTGTTTTCCAGCTGGACAGCAATTAGAACTGGGAGAATCATTCTTCAAATGAAACATGAGCTTTTGGTTGACTACAACTGTGAATTTGTTTAGATGATGTCCTAGTTCTATCCACAAGTTTTGGTATAAACAGCTTGTTAATTTTTTTCAGAAGTGTATTTATAGAAAAGAAATTTTGTCAGTACTCCATAGCAATATATATATTATTATTCATATTGAAAAGAGGCATAAACTATGCTATCTTTATTATAATTTTTTGAACTAGGTAATAGTCCACAGATAGATACATACACATTTCATCTCCCAAGATCAAAACAGTTTGTGAATGCCTTCTGTGTTCACCCTATTAGTACAGTAACCACACTGGTTTTCATCGGTTTAGGTTTATGGATCAATACAGCTGAACTCCCTGAATAAGTCATTTGCTACAAATAAGGCGCCTAGCTCATCTTGAAACTATGGTATCCTAAGGCCTAGAACAAAAGAAGTTCATAAAGGAGGACAAAGTTTCCACCAGCATCAGTTATTGAAGCAGGAAGTTCTAGGGAGCATGTACTTTCAAAGGATGCCTTTGGAAATAAAACGTACAGCTCGTTATTCCAGTGAAATTAAATACTACATCCATACCCAAGGGGAATCTCCGTCTCTACTTAACTTCAGACAAACTCCAGCATGCAATGGGAGCGTGCAGAAGCACAACTATTTGCTGCTTGTCTTGTGGGCTTTGGCAGCTAAAACATATTAAGCAAACAAAATGTGTCAACCTGCTCATCATAATATTCAGTAAATAGGTCACAGAAGAAAACACTTTGCATAGACGTTTCTACCTAGAACTACACCATTTGAAATCATATGGTAGCCTTTCATTCAGCAAAATTTCAGTGACTTTACTATTACAGTAGCCACACAGGTTGCCTAAAATACCTGTTATAGCTGGAGAAAATAGCAAATACACAGAATATAGAGTGGAATTTCAAAATGTGACTATAAAAGGTGTCGGGAGGAGGATGCAGTTCCTTATACAATGATTGTACTTTGCCGTCAATCATAGCTGGATTCATTTTGCCATTGCAGAAAATGAGTGATATCATGTGATTTGAATTTGAGAAACTGCACACTCATATACTGCTGGATTTCAATAAAAGGTTGAGTGAAATGAGCAAAGGAAAGGATTCAAACCCTCTCCCAACATAAGCAGCCTCATAAAGTCAAAAGTCTAAGCATTCCACGGTGAAAGTGCTTCAGCCTTTACTTCAAATCCACTGCTAACAACTTCTTGTCCCTAAATGGTCACTGTAAAAAGTTTTCTCATTGTTTCCTTACTGCCTCAGGAAAGTTTTGTGTTGCTTTTGTGTTTCTCTTTACTGTGAACTTTTGCTTAACTCTAAGCTCAGAAGAAAGTGAGTTGCACTGAAAAACAAACTGGGGGGGAAAAAAAAATTACATTCCACCACTGATCTGGCAAGAAATCCAGAATTCTTGGCAGTCACATAGTCAATGGAGTGGCTGAAACATTATATAATTTTGAGAGCAGCATCATGGGCTTAATACAAGCATGGTGTTTCACATAGCGCATGTAAGGCTCAAGGACTAAGAAAGTAATCCAGCTAAATGATTTTAAGGAAAAAGAGCAAATTCTAAGCCTACCTACTGCTTATACAGCACAGATCATTGTGGAAAACTTCCAAAAGCTTAAGAGAAACGAAGAGTAATTCAGAGGGACAGCCTGTACTTGTGTTCTCTAAATTCCTCAGTTAATCAAATGCTTAGCTGGGGTCCATCTCTGCACACTTGAATGGGGAAAAAAAAAAGAAAAAGAAAAACAAGCAAACCCCAAACCAACAAGAATTTATATATGATTTTCCCAGCTGAACATATTTCAGTTCATGATAGGCCTGGAGGCCTTTCCACTAATAAATAATTTTTTTACAGGTCTTCATTGTTTCCTCTGTTTGCTCGTCATCTTTTTCCTTCTTTTCCATACAACTAAGACCCGAAAATCAAAAAGGGCTTGAAGCATAAAAGTCAATAGGAAACTTTCCATTGGCATTATATTTTGCATCATGCTTTCATCAATTCACGCTTTTAGACTCCAAATTCTACATGAATACTGCAGTGCTGGGAGCACTCAGAATTTCTTTCATTCAGGCTTTACCTGGACATGCTGTGTCAACAAATGCTGCTCTATTAAAGAGAGGTGCAACTTAATGACAGCTATCTGTTACATACTGATAACCTTCATCTCCCACTGAGAAGGGTCAGAGAATGCCTAAAGCTTCTTAATCATGATGAAAAGCAGGAACAGTTTAATAAAAGTATATAGCATTCAGGGACATTTTCAGAGTGGCTTTTGCAAACAGGAATTAAGGTTATTTTGAGGTTGACACCAAGCTCTGTCCACATTTCCTATTCCAAGTATATTGGGAGAAAACCAATCAGACAAGAAAGTAGCCTTTTGGTAGCATCCCGAGCTCCAGCTTTCAGCTGAAGGTAGGAAATGCAGAACTGACAAAGGGGAATGGAAGTGTTTGAAGCTCAACTGCAACTGCTGGGTTCAAGTCAGAAGGGTTGTACCCATTTTATCTGAATTGCTTTTGCCCATTCCTACTGACCCTGTCTTAATATGCACTTATCTTCCCGCATTACAGACACCTAGAAACTTAACATCCCTCAGACAGCTTCGACAGCAAAGTGGTTAATGTTTGAAGAATGAGTCATTCTTTCCTTTGCCATGATGTTGGGTTCTTATTGTACAACCCTGTACAGTACTTAGCAATATTTTTTTTAAAGATTTAAAAAGCAAAGAGTTACAAAACCATTTGCAATTAACTTGAAATAGAAAAGATAGCAATTTTTTTTTTTTTAAATCCCATTATATAGTACACCGTATAAATTACAGAGTATTCAAATGCATAAATGCATCTGGGTAACATTTATCAAATGTAATTTTTTCATTGTTGTCAGGGGGTTGCTTTTTTTTCCAGAGTTTTTTCCTCTTTGTCCTAGACACCCCCATCTTCCCTCACTATCACGTATGACAGTGCTCCAGGTCTGAGACATTGCTGTTGCAGTATCGCATGTTGTTGGGGATGTGGCAGTCTGTGTAGTTAATGCCCCCATTTGGGGTATAAATGGGCTGCAGTCTGAAATCTCCTTTAAGGAGCTGATCATTATTTAAGGAGACAATCTGGAAGCTGGTTTCCGTCATCTCCAAGATGGAGTTGTCCTTCTTGGTCCCTGCCTCGCAGTAGTCATCTTTCCGACGGCCCCGGTTGTATTTCCACTTCTGGGAGGTGTAACGCCCTTTTTTGTGCATGTGCCAGCAAAAGATGCTGAGCAGGACCACGAGGACAAATATCACTGCACCCCCAATCAACCCTGCCAGCAGAAATGGGGAGCCCAGGTTCTGAGAAGTTGTCTGCTCATGGCTGGAGGGGATGTTGCTGCCATTGCTCAAAAAGGAAGCCTTGGTTGTGGCTTCTGAACAGACAGTGTCTTCTCCAGTTCGGTAATTGTTGTAAGTATCCAGTGGAACCAAACAAATCCGGTAAGTGGATTTGGGCTCCAGATTTACCAAGCTTAAGTGTTGCTTCTCACCACTAACTATTCGTTCCTGAACAATTCCTCCCACCAGACTATGGCCCATTTTAACCCATGTGAGTTTGTATGCCATTACATTAAAAAGAGACATCCAGTTAACTTGGATGCAAGTGTCATTCACAAAATGGATGGAGAGTTGAATGCGTTCAGATATAGGAGGTGTCACCCTTTCTCTGTCCTCCCTGTCAGGCACAGTGGGGAGTGTGGCTATGGTGGGAGTGAGAAGATTATATTTGCTACTTGGGAGAGGAACTGATGAGGTGGGAACTAATGTAGTTGGCATGGCTGTAGCTGGGACTGGAGTGACAAAATGTGGCAGGCCAGGAGTGGTGGTGGGGCATGACAACATATTCATATTGAGCTCCCTGACTGCCATACCTCGGACCTGCTCTGGTCCCTGGCACATAAAACCCCGTACGTTGATGGAAGCGGGAATAAATTTGAGCCATTCAGTGACCCACTTAATACTGCAGTCACACAACCAGGGATTATTCCTTACAGTGAGTTGTCTCAGGTTGTGGAGATTATCAAATACCCCCTTTACCAACATCCGAAGTTGATTGTTGGAAATATCAAGACGTTCCAGCTTGTGGAGGTTTGAAAAGGCTGTAAGTGGTATATGGGTTATCTGGTTGTCTTGCAAGTAGAGCCTTAGCAGATGTGTACCTGGAAGATCGGGAGGAGGGTAGGTCAGTGAGTTCCGCACTATTGAGAATTCCTTGAGCTTGGAGAGGTGGCTGAAGGTGCCTTCAGCTATGCCTTTATTAGTAAGGAGATTGCCATCCACAATCAGACGCTCCAGACTTGTAAGATTTTGGAAGGCCAGGTCTGAAATGACAGCAATTCGGTTTTCATCTACTCGAAGTTCTTGTAAGTCCACCGGAAGGCCAACCGGTACGCTGCTTAAGTGATTCTTGGACAAGAAGAGAAGCTTGAGGCTGATGGCTTCCCGGAATGCCCCATCCTCAACCCCAACAGTAGAGATGGAGTTGTCATCCAGGTGCAGTTCTTCCAGCTTCAAAAGCTGAGCAAGGGCAGCCCGAGAAATGGTCTGAATGTTGTTTTCCTGCAGGTGAAGAACCCTGACATTCTTGGGCAGGTTCATGGGGAATTCATCTAATTGGTTGCCATACAGGTAGACTGTGTGCACAGACTGGACATTGTGCAGCTCTGCAGGAAATCCAGCATTATTAATTTGGTTATTATGGAGGTAGAGGACGGTTACACCCTCCGGTATCCCAAGAGGCACTGAGGTCAAGCTTCGCTCATTACAGTAGACAAAGTTTCGGTCACAGCGGCACACTTTTGGGCAGGCCAAAGTTTTGGAGACCTGCATGTAGAGCCCCAGGGAAAAGATAAGCCATGATTTCATTAGAACGGCCCGATCTGTGGGCCACATTCTAGTCCACAAACCCATTTCTAATTTAAAGAAATAAAGTACCAAAGTGTTAAAGATCTAATAGCAATAATAAAGCACAGGTAGCAAAATCTCAGGTCATTAAAACGGGCTTCTATTTATGTCCAATGTTCAGGCCAGATTTAAAGTCCTGGAGGCAAAGTATAAAATAATCCTTTTATAATTGGCCTGCCTCCTACTTTTGATAAGAAAGCCACAGTCTCACTAGCCAGGGTTACAAAGTTTGTTGCCTTCCTCCATGTGTGCTGAAAGAAACAATAGCTGTGTCTTTTCAGGTGAGCAACAGGTTAATTTAAAGCTACCAAAAATCGTCTGTGTACGAGTTGCTTGGAGGGATAATATTTCCTTTCACTGAAGTCTGTTGGTGTTACATGCAGCTTTCCAAAGTCAGCAAAGTCCCAAAGTCCTCATGTCAGCTATCTGCTGGATCTGACTTGCCTGCAAAAGGAAAAAAGAGAAAGAGCTGAATAGCATGAAATGTTTGATAAGGAAGATCAAGGCCGTTGGGAGACTATTCTAAGGCTGGGCTCTTTATGGCTTTCTGGAAAAAAGGCATTAATATTAAACATTAGCTTAATATTACTGTTAAATAATCTTGAAATAGATTTGATGCAAAGTCATTGCAGTGACTGAAGGATTTTCAGTGACTTCAGTGAAGGCTAGATCTGTCACTTGTATCACTTGAGTCTGCATATTGTACCTCCATTCTTTGTCCTCTCACAGTCTGTTTCAAATCTTAAAACTAAAACATTTTACAAACCTAAACCTAAACCACTGAACTGGAAATTTTTGCTCAGGTATTTTTTTTCTTTTGCAGAACCACTGACTTAAATGAATGCTATTCACTGATGCCTGACAGAGTAGACTTTGGGCTATATTATTTAATCACACTCTATGTTTTTTTCATTTCCTACCAGACTCTGGAATGCTCTGCTTCTATTTCTGTAGTGCCATTATGTATATTCTCCAACTTAATGCACACTGCCAGATTATTGCACCTCACTACAGTGAATTAGCTACTTATGAGGAGAGTCTTTCAAATAAGTATGGCAATCCACAAGTACAAGATACCCTGCTGTAAGGCAGATATTTGCTAAAACTATCATCTTATATTGTTTCTGTTGTGAACTGTGCTGTCAACAGACTTTGGAATTAGCTTTTCCCTAAATGAAACAGGCTCACATCTGCTAAGTTATTGTTTTAGGATACCGGCTCAGACTACAGCAGTTAAGTAGAAGAGCAATTTCTTTAAAGCCATAAAGGTTAGAAAATTCTTTTAATTCTGCTACACAGTTGTCTGTGAACAGCTTCATAAACAATTTTTTTAGCTTTAGTACAGATGAGTTCTTTAATGGGTATTTTCAGCTTCTAAGTGTCCTTTTTAACTTTTACATTTCCAACTACTATTTATTATTCAGATCTGTAACCAAACAATCCAAATCTCTAAAGCATGCAATGAAAGATGCTATATTATATAAGATTAACTTTTCCTTTTATGTGTTGTTTTCAATGACTGGAAAAAACAAATGCTGCATTTGACATAGATGAACATAATGAAGGACATAAACCTTGACAAGTACTAAGTGTGTTTCAATCTCGTGGTCTTGAAATGCAGTTACATAAGCAGAATATTTTTTCAGATTATGCTGACCAGCTCATTAGCTGGGACTTCAGGACAACAGAATTTCAGTGAACAGAAATTATGTTTAAAAATATCTTTTTCTTTACTTAAGCAGTTTAAGCACCATCCAGGTAATTCAGAAAGAAATGTAAATCAGGAGTACCTGAAAGCTTGTTCTTTACTACAGCTTTGCAGTTTATATCACATCCCAAATGCTGCTTTTGGGAACCCCGTGGACCGACAAGCGTAGAAAGTCTCTTTAGGAGCCAAACTGTTATAACCTTGCAACCTTGCACTTGTAGACTACTATATTTATTTGGAGCATCACCACGTATCAGCCTCAAGGCTAGAACAGTTGGAGGTAAAATGTGAGACCCTGGAAAGTCCTGCAGCTTATCATCACAAATACAAACGATAAATGTACCTATATTTTAATGCAGGCTATACTGTCTGTTGTCCTTTTCTGGAAACAGTAAGATTAGCTACCCCACTGTTGAAGGTTTTCTCTCTTGCAGGCATATTTCAGCCAGGAGTGGTTTCTTTTCAATTATGTAAGATGACGTGATACTGTGGAGAAACTCTAACAGGATTACATTCTAACATGAGCCTAAGTGTGACAGTTTATCTGCCTTTAATATGGCCTGGCTCCCATCTAGATCACACTGCTCTGATACATCATGACACTCTTTAAAATAAGAAAGGACATGCAGAGCCTCCTCTGAGATGCCTGGGACCACAAAGAATAGTAGTGGTTCTCTGGCTCTCCTTCCATCATCGGAGAGAGATGGTCTGTATCTCCTAACAGGGCCAATGCCCTGCACTGAGCCCTCCTCTGATTGTCGGTCCAATTGCTGATTAGTTTATGTTTGACTCACAGGTATGATAGAAAGCCCCACTGAGGATGTGCAGCCACAGGCAGCACCTGGTTTGCTGGGAATCTCCTAAGGAGGGTATGTCATGTTAAAGCTGATTTATGCATTCACTTTGTTCTAGGACTCTGCCCAGAGTACCTCTCAGCTAGGTAGATGTGGCACCTGAGTAAAAGATTTCAGTGAGGATTCTAGTAAATTGGGTCAAACACACAGCACTTCTCATTGGATATTACAAGTAAAAGAGCTTTGACTGGACAGTCATTTAAGCACATCAGCACTTTGGAAGCTGGTGTTTTGGAGTTTATTTCCTTTTAGTTGTTACATGGATATTGCCCTTAGAAGTCTGTTAAAAAAATTCCTGTGGTTCTTCTCCTCTTATGTGGGTGAGAAAGGGAGTGCTTTCATTAATGCCAGCATCCTAATCTCCAGCTATCAGTCCTTAAACTGGTACTATAAAACTCAGTGCAGAAAATATACATTGGTAACTACTGTTGATTGTATTAAGCAAGAGCGCAAGGACAAATCTCATTAGGTATTTATGACTTCAGGGTTGACTGTGGTGTGACAGAGGGAAGGAATGAGGAAGCAAAGATTCAATTGAATGTGTTTAAATAAATTATTTGAGAAAAGCTTTACCTCAGTAGTCTTTTACAATTGCTTAATGTGGTCAGAGTTGCAGTATTTTCAGCAAATCTCAGGGCCTCTAATGCAAAAGTGAGTTGTGCCCTGTGTTACAAATGTCTGTCCCAAAAACATTAAACATATTGAAGAGTTGAACTACCTGCTTGATTTAAAAAAGAAACTCTGTAAAGCAAAATCATCCTTGGCAAATTCCAGAAGGCTGGAAAAGTTGACACAGTTTGTTCTTTAGCAAATTGCCAACACTGAAGACTGGTAGAATAATTGAGCTTTTCTCTCCATCCCTGCCATGCTGGCTTCCTATAGCAAGCTCTCTATTTTCAATATTCTTACAAGAATTGTACTGAGTTCCTGTGTGAATAAACTGATCATGTAGGATTCTGGAAGTGGAGGAGTTAAGGGCACATAATATCCTTAGCTTTTATGATTGTAAATCTCAGGAATTGACTCATAAACTATACATGGCAGTGACTTTGCCTACTGCATAAGCCAGAAAGTTCTAAAAACCAATCTAGAAAATGAAGATGAGAGTAAGGGAATTTGTTGTGGTTAACTTAAGGAAGAAATCAACAAACAAGAACAAACAAACAAGAAATCATCACCTTGGTCACCTTGGTTCTATTTCCTTACCCTGTGCACTTGATTTCTATTATTTTTCACTATATCCTCCTTCGAGCACAAGCCACACCTTCAAGTGTCTAGGACATTTCCTGTCTCACTGCAGCCAGGATATTAAATCCCATTAGGATTTAAGGAATGATATAATAAAGTTCAGAAAAGCACACTGAAATAGATGAAAACATATGTACACATTTTAGGTGGCCATGTCTGAAAACATTCCTGACACCAATGAAAATGGTCCCTTTCGCTTCTTAAGAGGAGTTTCTGATGAACATTTTTATCTCACTATTTTTTCCAAATCTGTCCTATTTAAGACCAATTCTGACTTTGTATACTGGATAAAAATTTCAAATTTACTTTTGTTCAACGCTGCATCTGAGCCAGCTCCTTTCAGATATTTCTGCTAAAGGTATTTAAAGACTGAAACCTCTGGCTTCAAGTTGGGGAGGTGAAGGTTTTTTTAGTGTCCCCTTCACTGGTCAGAATCACACACACAACTTCAAATTTTAGTCACCTTTCTGTGCATACCCATGAAAAAAAATGAGCTACATTAAACAAACATGCTTCAATAATTAATATATTACTGAGAATGCTACCCAATCATAAATTTGTGGTACCTAAGAAAAGACCCCAACAACCCACTAGCAGTCTGTTTATGGAACTCTGTCCTACCTCACTGACCAACATTGCCTCAGTGGTATGTCTATGGTGTCTAAAGCTCTGAAGCTGCCCTCAGGGCATACTCCCCCCTTTTCATGCTGCAGTCTCACAGACTTGCAGTCCCACATAGAATCATAGAATGGCCTGGGTTGGAAGGGACCCCAAGGATCACAGAGCTCCAACCCCCCTGCCACAGGCAGGGACACCAACCTCAGGCCTGGAGCTACACAAGGTTGCCAACCTGGCCTTGAACACCCCCAGGGATGGGGCATCCACCCCCTCTCTGGGCAGCCTGTTACAGCCCCTCACCACTCTCTCTGTAAAAAACTACCCCCTAATAGCTAATCTAAACCTTCCTTCCTTTAGTTTTAATCCATTCCCCCTTGTCCTGCCATTGTCTAACCTTTTAAAAAGTTGAATCCCCTCCTGCTTATATGCTCCCTTTATATGCAGCAGTCAAGTCCCTGTGGCTGCCTGACAACCTATTAATGTTCGAGGGAGATAACAGAGAAATAAGGGAGAAGGTAGCATATGGAGTGCAGCCTGTATATGAGTACTTACAGACCTATGTTATAAGAACAGGACTTTTGTTGTGCTACTGCAAACAGGTTGCCTGTCTTTGTTAGTCTTCCTTTTTTTTTTTTTTAATCTTAAAGCCATTAATTTTTAGACCAAATAAAATTAACAATGCTTGTCTATTATTTCCTTCAAGGAATGCTGAAAATACTCAAAAATACATCACAGGAAGACAAGGATTTTGTCTGAGTTTCTAACCACTCAGCAGCACTTTTCCAAGCAGTTCATCCATTTATTTGAATCTGAGTGCCATGCAACATAAATAGAAAGGCAAATAAAACCAAACCCAAATTTTCCTATCTACTCTTTTCACTACTACTAGTTACTGACTCTCATTTAACACAAAACCATCTGGCATAAGTTTTCTTGGCTTTTCTGCAGACCAAGGTCATAATCAAGTCATAATCTTACTTTACATACTTGTAATATGAAGTACAAGGTGGAAACTGTGTCCTTGTTTCAGCAGGGACAGAGTTCGTTTTCCTTCTGGCAGTTGGTATAGTGCTGTGTTTTGGATTTAAGATGAGAATAATGTTGATAACACACTGATGTTTTAGTTGTTGCCAAGCAGACAAGTACTTCTCACACTGCCCTGCCAATGAGAAGGTGAGGGGTGCCAAAGGATCTGGGAAGGGACACAGCCAGGACAGCTGACTCAAACCAAAGGGATGCTCTATACCATATATGTCATGCTGCATATATAGCTGGGGTGTCAGCTGGGAGGTGGCACAGCTTGGAAACTAGCTGAGCATTGGCTTTGGATGGTGAGAAATTGTGTGGTAAATCACTTGTTTTGTATAGTCTAGTAGCAGTAGCAGGAGTATTGTTGCTATTATTATCTTCCCTTTCTATCCTTTTAAACTTTTTCACCTCAACCCACAAGTTTTTGGGTTTTTTTCTTTTTTGATTCACCACCCCTTTTTTCCATACAAGTGTGTTCACACCTATACATGAGTGAACATACTGCTTTTTTAAAAATAAGTTCATTAGAAGCCTCAGGTGGTGGCTGACTGTATTTTTTTTTCTCTATAAGTTATTTAGTTTTGAACATTCTGCTGACAATTTAATATGAGTCTATAATGTCTGCATCAAAGGCACAGAGAAAATGACCTAAAGGAACCAAACTGCTTTTGCAGGAAGTCCTTTTGTGCTTGCTTCTGTGGCTGCTTCCTACTTATGTGTGTGAAGAAGAGGTAAGAAGGAAGAAAAAGAAGTGAAGAGAAAGAGGAGAAACCATTCGTGGTGCCCTCTTCTAAAGTCAATATTGTTGTCAGGATAATGATCAGTAGCTAGTACTGGAAGTAAACCTGCAAGTGTCCCTGTATGCTTTTACAGACACTATGAAGTCTATGTGGACAGATTTTGGCAGAGAATGTTAGCATTGCCTTTACAATACTGTTAGCAAAATGATTCAGCAAATATACACAAAGGAGCCCTTTCCTTGAGTGTTCTTTTCTGTTCTGATCAGGACGTTTCTGGTTTTTGCCTCTCAATTTGCACTTTTAATTGTTCTCAAAAGCTCAGATCAGGCAGCCTGGTGAACAGAAGTGAAATGGATTTGGATCTGCCTCGGTGGAGGCAGGAGAAAGTTTAGAGAGTGGCACATCTTGCAACAATGGGTGTAAAGATGTCATTCCCCATCCTTATCCTCCTTGCTCTTCTCTAACCTTCCGCTCCCCCAAGCCTTTTATCTCTTTCCAGCCACATTCTTGCAAATTATGAAGCAGACGCATTTCCCAGAAGGATGCAGGCTTCAGGAAATCCCTTTTAAAAAAGGCATGCTAATATAATTTACAAAAGCTTTGTCTTTGGAAATCTGGGTGGTGTACAGGGTCTTGGCAGTCAACAGCAATGTGACACAGCCCAATTCCTCACCGCCGGGAGGGGGAGCTGAGGCAGCACCAAACTTTCTCCCCTGACTAAACAAATAAATGAATAAATGTGGGACTCGTTTTCTTCCCACTTTATCCATCCTGACACTCATGCACACACTTCTCCGTGCTCACAGATATCTGGGGTACCCAGTGATTTCTGGCTTGTTTGACAGCGTCCCTGTTACATGCCTGACAGACTCTGAGCAATAAAAGGACTTTGTTTCTGGGAAAATTAATATTTCTATATTCTAATAATAAGCTTTATTCCCAGCTTGAATGTTATGTGCCTCATGGTTCAGGACTTCTTTTTTACTTGTGGGTTACTACAGAGTGCAATTATTCCCTGGGTGTGAAGAGGCATGCACATGGGGAGAGGGTGGGTGGAAGAATGATGGAAAAAAGAAAGGTTTGTGAGGGATGCAGCTCAGAGTTTTCTTCTTTTACAGATTAGTAGGAACCAGTGGCAGGTCAAAAGAGAGAAAAGAATGCAAGACATATCACAAGAGTGACCGCTGTGCTCCAGGAAGCAAGGCTGAAATACCCACAAGAGCAATGGCATGAATGCTTCTGGTGGAGACATGAATTCAAGCCTGCCCTTCATCTCATCTGCTGCTGTGGCACTCATCCTACCCAGGTTCTCAGATTTGTCCACAAGTGGGCGTTGAAGTGCCAAAATTAATCTGTGGACATTAAGCTTGCCCAAACTAAGGTATCTTCATTCCTGCATTTACTTTAACATTGTTTATGACAGAAGGAAGTTATTCTCAAAACTCGATGCAGCAGAACTTCATCAAGGTGATAATTAATAGGCCACTGAGCCCAGAAACATCTGTGTTTTCAGTCTGTGACAAGGCAATAAATAAATAAATAAATGAAATTCCTTGCTCAGGCATACAGATGTCCTATATGTCAGTACAACTTCTGTCATAGTCAGTGCATGTCAGGGAATATCACTGGTTTTAGTAATCAAAAACAGAAGTTAAAGACCATAGAACATCTAATGGAAAACATCAAAGAAATACCGTATATCCTGCTGCATTGGTAGACATTGTTGTGTTACCCATCCAAATTTATCTTTTGGTTTGTCATACCACCCAGTGCAGCCTGAATGCCTGACTGCACAGATTCCTCTTGCATAGACCTTTGCTACTGATCATTTCAGCTTCTGGCAGAACCAGAAGGAGAGTTCTAGAAATGGAAAACTAAGGACTTCCTGCATGTGGAGTTCTGAGTTTTAATTTATGAATGATCAAAACCTACTATTTCATCTAATTGTAGCTGTCAGAATAGAAGGTAATGAGAACACACATGGCAATTAAAAAGCAAAATCTTTAATTGCCTGTGCACAAGCAGGTAGGACTCCCTCACAGAACACAAGGGTGAAGGGAAAGTGCAGAACTCCACGATTTTAACTAACACGAGCTTCTGAGTTCTGTAGAACTTCAAGGCAACCCAAAGTCATTGATAGCCCCAGCCCCTGTTTATAAGGAAATGTTCCTGCTTTCATTATAAAATTGCTGATTGTTGAAATTTTACTCCAGATGGTGACCATCATGTTATTTTCACTCCAGTGGGCAAAGAGGAACAGATGATCACCTCCAGGACTCATATTAAATGGAGTACTACACCTCCTAGCAAAGGGCTATTGGTGTCTTTATTAACCTTCCCCCAAGGCCCAGTCTAATTTTTCACCAGTCTAATGCTGCAGTGTTCAAAACTTAACAAATTTGTCAAAAGGTGAGAACAATCTATTGAGTATGATGGTGAATTAATTCCCTAGTCTTTCATCCAGAGGAACTGATTTCATCTTAGGTGAAATAGTTTTGATGGATCTCATCTAGGACTCCATAAACTTATCAATGTACTATGTGATGATGGATTGAGAAAGTTGGAAATGGCAGATGAAAAGAATCTTACATGAGGAGATAACTGGAACATTCCAACAAAATATATTTTCATTAAAATATATGATTTCACTGAAGCCAAAATGTTTCATAGAGATTTGTCAGTTTTGATTATGTTTTCAATAGGAAATATGCCTGAGGTCCAATGCTTTCTGATCATTCATGACCAGAGGCAGAGAGAGAAAAATGGATAGAGGAAGAGCAAAAAATGTACCTTTTTACCCAAAAGGGTAAGTTTCCACACATTGTCATTTCATGAAAGAATTCATAAAATAGTGTTTACATTCCCATTTTAAACCCATGCAAGTTGTTGTGGAACTATCTGTCTCTGGACAGCTGTACTTAACATAGTAAAAAGAAAAGAAAGATACTCTTTGTTTGCTTTCTTAACTCTATTCCACAGGGCTTACAGCTTTCTGTGACAAAAACCGGACACGTCTGTTAGAGAAAAACTAATAATACTAAACTAATTTAAAATAATTCCTCTTTCAGCACACAAATGTTCTATACTCTGTTTAGCATAATGCATTTTATACTAAGAAAAAATGAAGGCAACCTGCTGTTTCTTTGCAAGAAAATTGGTCCCTACATATAAATTATTCTACACTGTGAAGCAAACAGTTTGCTTTTATCTAGAGATATGTGGGCAGCCCGGCAAAAAGTCTATGGATAATTTGAAAAAGCTGCTTTTAGTGACCCAAATGACTAAACGTTACTTCTGTGGAGACAACATCTTGACACAGTTTAAATGTGTTGCATGGCGCTACATCATTGATGAGATTCTGCATGATGTCACATTACCTTGTGGGGTATCATTCATTTAGAGTCTTAAACAAATGAATACAGGGTACCATGTTCTTAGCTTTCCTGTTTATAGCATATGGCCCAGGGAGAAAATACGGCACTAGCTGCCCCTCAACCTCTTAGGCACCTAAATAAAGCTGAAAGCATACGTTCATCTTCGCAGCAAAGCCAGATGGAGATCTCTCCTTCCCCTTTTAATATTACTTCGCATGCTGCTCCTTCACAGTACTAAGAACTACTCCATAAATGCTGCTAGGGAGTTATCAAGAAAGATTAATAAACTTGTTTGCACCCTAACAGCTTCAGAGAACCCGTCACGTATGGTGTAGTTACATATGGGACCACTGAACAAAAGATATTCCCCAGCTAGAGAACAAATCTTGCTTATATGACGCAGCTTCTGTAACAGGCAAACAGAAAGTTATCACATTTTTGTTTTTAAATCACTGCCATCAGATAGCCAGTTAACAAGAAAGGGGAAAGATCTTAAAATGACGGATGAAGAATCACAGAATCACAGAATCACAGGGGTTGGAAGGGACCTCGAGAGATCATCGGGTCCAACCCCCTGCCAAAGCAGCTCCCCAGCTCATATTGCACAGGTCGGTGTCCAGACGAGTCTTGAATATGTCCAGAGAACACTCCACCACTTCCCTGGGCAGCCTATTCCAGTGCTCTGTCACCCTCACTGTGTAAAACTTCTTCCCCATGTTGATGCAGAACTTCCTGTGCTCCAGTTTACAGCCATTGCCCCTTGTCCTGTCTCCACAGACCACTGAAAAGGGGCTGGCTAATTCCCCCTGCATCCCATACTTAAGAATGTCCAGCTAAGCCTCTAAAATCCCTATTCAGCTAAACAGCTGAATTATTTATCAGTTGTACAGTATCTCATAATCAGTAGTGCCTGACAAGGGGCTGGGGATCTGGATTTGTTATCTTTTCCCAGGGATGCAATTACATTTTTCTGTATGCACAGGTGGAGAAAGTGCAATGTTCTCAGTACTCCAGGAATGACACAAGCTCTTCGTAGAGGAAACACCTTCTGCTCCCATGTACCATCAGAATCAAAAAAAATTATTTTTCAACAATATAAAGCATTAAAGATGTAGCAGTAACTATTTTATAGCAGTACAAAAACATCTAGCATGTGGTGGTATTCTTTCAAAATCCACTGTTTGCCTGGACACCAGTAAAATGAGTGATTACTCTTAGAGAGAGGAAAGAAAGACCAGAGGTCATAGGGAAGAATAGCTTACCAAGGTTATAGACCATTTCAGGATTGTTTTCTTCTTTTTTTTCAGTTAATTTGGTTTTGTTTTGCCATTTGTTTTTTGCTCATTTTCACTGAGGATTGCAGTAACTCTGCATGCTTAGAACTGTTGTCAGTGTCTTCCTGTCCCTTTTAAGTACTGATGACCAAGCACATATCCTAAGAATGCATACATCTGAGGAATGAAAGGATTGAGGAAAATACAATAGGTGATTAAAAAATTTGTGCAGTGCAATCAGGATATGGAGCCCCAAGTCCTGATTCTGACAGAGACCAAACTTATTTTGGCACTTTGTTCTGGTTTGGTTCTCCTTTGGCAGAAAGGTATGACATTACCTTTCCCCAGCAGTCATTCAGATTTCCAATTTTACTCAAAAGTTCTTTGAGAAAGGGAGGTTTGCATGGAACTACACAGAACTTAACACAGGCAGATTCGGTTTTAGGCACAAGGAGACATAAGAACAAGCTAGAAATAGTAAACAGACATTTCTAACCTAGTGATCCTCAGTCATGGAATTAATACCACAAGAAGATCATGAGAGGCCTTAAGGGATCCCAAAGTAATAAATAAAGGCAGCATCAGCCAGCAAGAGCACTGCTCCTGCAGGATGAAGGAGTAGTTTACATGTTTAAACACTGGCTGCTACAGTTTACATCAACCAAGAAACTACTAGCTGCCTTTAATTTCTGGCAGCAGCTCAGTTCCCTGGGGAAGAAAAGACAGAGCAGAAGAAGAAACGGTGTTTACATCTGCAGCTATGATTAAAGTCACTTCTCAGTCTTCCTCCTGCTCTATTCTTTCCTTGAAGGAACAGAGATGCTGCCAACACAGGGGGTGTGCAAAGCCAAACGTACATCATATTTCCAGAAGCTGGATATGTGCTGCTCCAGCCAATTTTTCTTTTGCCCCATGCTGATGGCTGCAGGACAGAAGATTTTGTGTGAATAGTTTCACATGCTGTATGGCATTGCAAGTCTTCTGGCCATGACCAGAGGAAAGAGAATACAGTAAAGTCTCATTTTCTCCCCAAAAGTGGCAAGAAAGAGCTTGCCATCTCTGTGTGTTTATGAAGCAGCAGCTCACAGCAGAAAAAAAAAACCCTGGTATTTGGTGCTAAAGTTTCAGTCATTGTATTTTTTTCAATAACTGCTCTAAAACTTTCTTTAAAGACCTCTACTAAGCGTATTTCACTTAGGAAGTTCAAAGCCTTCATGCTGAATGAATCCAAACAAAGACAGAAGAGAGCACAGAAAGTAATTCAGCTTTGCTTTCGCAGCTCTCCCCTTTGCTTCTGAGGTCTGTGTGTGGTTGCCTCAGTGAGATCAAAATTGCCAGCAGGCCCACGAATGACACCTACCAGCAGCAGAGAAAAAACCATAGTCCTCTACCATTAATGCTTCACAGTAGGTGATCTTTAGCCCTGTGCAGACAGCCAACAAGAGACTTGCGCACCACTTAAACTCTCCTATTAGCTTTTAAGTGGGTCCTAAGAGGGGCTGAAGCCTGGAGCTGGCCTTCAGCCCAAAAGCAAATACCATCTGACACGTGCCAAAGCATTTCAGGCAATGGACTCCTTATCAATACGTGTCCTTGTGCTACTTTTCAGCACAGTTGTTACTGCAAGGAATCACAGGGGTATTCTTATCAGCATTTTGTGCTTATACAAAACTAGGCATCTCAAATGAGTTCAGGAAGGCAGAGGAGGCACAGTGAAACCTGAGAGAGGGCCAGAGGGAGAGTTTTTTTTTTTTTTTTTAAGTGATGTACGGTTTTAATCTATTCTACAGGCAGCAAAATGTGCCTGCTCAAAAGGCAATTATTGTTTTCTTCTGTTTGCAAAGCCCTCTTTATCTATTCAGGTCACTGCATGAATCAAATAAGACACTTTTGTGTTTTCTGTGTAGACCTCTGGGTACTTTCAATGGACCTCATATGAAGATCTGCCAAGGGATTTGGGGGTTTCCTGATGGGTTTTTTTCTGGGACTAAGAGCTGAGGTAGATCCCTAATACAAGTGTCTTCATAAGCATGGGAAATACTAGATCTTGACCTATGTCTGTTCCAAGAGTTTAGATATTGGAGGCACAGATTCCTTTTGCTTTTGCAAATAAGGTGTATATTTGCTGTAAACCACTGATGTAGGGTATAAAGCCAGTGTTAATTTTACATCAAATCCATGGTATTTTCAGCAATTTCACCTCTGCTAGTCTGTTCTGACCTCTACACAATCATTCTGTATAAGGGGCTATAAGATGAGGGAACTAAAAAGTAAATTAGCTTTGATGAGCAGAGAAATTATCCTATTTCATACACTCATAATAGTATGCATAGGCTTGCATCTTACTCTTGCATTTCATACTGGCTCTATGAATGCAGATTTGGAAAGATACCTGTGGAGCAGATGAGAAAAAAATCCACATCCTCTGCTTTATGGATAAGTGAATGGCAACAGAGCCTATATGTAGCCTGGAAGAGGGATTCTGAGAATCAGAGTAGCTGCAGATGTTGCTTTGATTGCACAAAGGTTTTTTCTTATAGAGCAAAGCCCTCTTTACTCCACCTCTGTCTCTGGGCTACTGAGTCTGTGTTGTATTACTAAGGACATTGTATGCCCTAGACAACAGAAGTGGCACTGAGGATTAGAATAAATACGAAGTGGGGGAAATCACCTGAGTCCCCCCCACACACACCCTTCCCTCCCTCCAGTTCAGATTTGGCAGGAATTTATCAGATGTTTCACTCCAGTTCTACCTAGACCTTTCTGGCCCATTCTAGTAAATAGCTGACCTTAATTCAAAATCTGGTGTGAAATAAAAAAAGGACAAAAAAGGACACAGTTGCAGCTATTCCAGAGGATAACAGCCTTACTGAGCTTAGCCCACAGTAGTGGAGTTTGTTTACTGCATAATATTATTTTAGAAATCCTTTCCTTGCTAGTTCAATCAAAATGAACTGCATATCCTAATACCATACATCCTGAGAGATACTGCCACATGCTCTATCCAAACACAGGCTTAAACTAACCCACCCTGCCAGCAATTATCTTCAAGGCTTTCAAGCCTCTTGGGACATATTGCCCTCTTCTGTTCCAGAAAACTATCTTGCATTCAAGAGAAAAAAACCTGTTTCCTCATTCAGTGCAAATATTTTAAGCATTAACCCTCCTCTCCCCCCAACATTTACTCGTCTTGTCTGTAGGATCTATATGATGGAGAAAGGTTTGCCAAAACAATAGTGATCATTGTTATTACTAAAAAACAACTACTTTTGAAGCACAGATAAGGACTAACTAAACACTGAATGTTTAAGCACATTCACTGTGGCTATTCTGGTCACTGTCTGAGTTCACTTCCCACAGATCGAGCTATGATGTAATGAAAGAAAATGTTAGGTGATTTGCATAGGTACCTATTAATATCAATACTTATTAATAGGTAACTATGACTTCACAGGCACCAGTCTTCATCTGGGAAGCTCCTGACTCCCGCTGCCTGACAACAAGCACTGAAGTACACCTTGAGTGCTGGGTCCAGTTCTGGGCTCCTCACCACAAGAAGGACATGGAGGTCCTGGAGCGAGTCCAGAGAAGGGCAACCAGGCTGGGGAAGGGGCTGGAGGGCAAATCCTCTGAGGAGCAGCTGAGGGAGCTGGGGGTGTTCAGCCTGGAGAAGAGGAAGCTGAGGGGAGACCTTATCACCACCTACAACTACCTGAAGGGAGGTTATAGAGAGATAGGTGATGGTCTCTTCAGCCAGGGGACAGGAGATGGGACAAGGGGAAATGGCAAGAAGCTGTGCCAGAGCAGGGGCAGATTGGACATTAGAAACAAATTTGTTACTGAAAGAGTTGTCAGGGCTGGAACAGGCTGCCCAGGGAGGGGCTGAGTCACCTTCCCTGGGTGTGTTCAATAAAAGGGTAGATGAGGTACTTAGGGATATGGTTTAGTTTAGGATGGGATTGGTTGGACTTGATGATCTTAAAGGTCTTTTCCAACCTTGTGATTCTGTGATTCTGTGAATTAGGAAATTTTCTGTATGAAAATCATATTTTAATACCAAGCACCACTGATCGTTACACTTTGTATTATGTATTTAAAACAGACAACACAAAATAATCCTTTACACAGCAGATGATAAGAGAAATAAAATTTGCCACCACAGCTGCCTGTGGAGCAGATAGGTTTGGCAGGGCCAAAAGAGGATTCAACAATTTCATGGTGTTTAAACAGGTTCCCTTAAACAGGAAGGGATGCACCCTCTAATATGCCTAGTTACAGTTCAGGCACTGCTTGGGGCATGAGGTGGGGGGGGAATGGACATCAAAAAGCAATGCCAACATTTTGTTTTCTTTATTGGGGGAAAAAAATCTGAGCATGCATGGACCTGTCCATGACACTTGCAGAGTATTTGAGTGCGAAATGAAATACGGTGCCATCCTGTAATGTATCTGACAGCTTAACAGTCACTGACACAGCTCAGATTCTCCATTTTCAAACTCTGTACAGCTGCTAATGGCTACAAATATAATATTAAACCTAAACTGAACAAATAATGTCATCTCAAGCAACTGTTATTTACTCCTGAGCATTCTAGCTGCAACAAAAGAGGGAAAGGGAGACTTCACTGCTCTGTTCTGCTTTTTGAGGAGATGAGTTTTTAAAATGAGAGCAAAAAATGAAATGGTAAAATGATGATGCAAAAATGTGCTTCCAGGGCTACAGTGAATTCTAGTTCCCCAAATAGCAATGTCCTGCTTTAGCTTTAGAAGACTGGAAACTTTATAGAGTGAAGTAGTGACCACAAAAGGAACTGAAACATATCATCATGTTTTGGACTCTTCTCTTCAATGACCTCTGAGCTTTTCCTGTAGAGAAAAACCCAAGCCACAATGTCTGTATATAGAATTGCACTGCCTTAAAGCTCAGATTGTTTTGAATCTAGGGTTTCAGGTTGAACACATCTGTAATTTTTATTTCTCTAAGATTTGCAGAAACATTTTTTTTCTCTCATTTCTGTTCTTTCTATGATATAGATGGCATCTTTCTCCTCAGACTCCTGTCCAAACTTTGGCAAAAGAGGTCCAGCTGCTATATAAAGTCTCTGAACTTGCTAGAGTATGTCTTTGCCTCTTTGACTGCTGGGAAGATTGTCAGTCCTTTGTAAGAAAGACTTATTTGTTCACTAGCTCACTTCACCTGAAAAGCCTTTCATTAACTTACAGATTCCATTACTTTGTGCTTCAATGTAAAGAGAGCTTAGAAAAAAAGCTAGTTCTTTCTAAATTTGTTACTTTTCAAGAATAAAATTTCAGAATAAATATAGCAATAAAAGAACAAAAGCAGAGGATGTCCACACCTTAACAACTTCTGATCCTGCACATGATTTCATCCCATCACCACAAGTAGTACCTCAGCACTTATCCTGATCAATCCCTCTCCCCTTTTGGTGGACGAAAGCTTCAAAAACTTCCACTCCTGTCTGCCACAGTTAACCTAAGTAATAACAATATTTTAAAAAAAAAATCTATTTTCTAATTAATCACATTTTTCTGCCATTTGAATGTGCTAAATTAAATAAAATAAATTCCAGAGATGGTCTAGACAGCTGTGCTTATGGCAGTCAGTAACAGCAAACAAATCACAAATGAGCATTTCCATTCCATGCTGTATTTGCAGTTTCTGTCTGAGACAGTCAGCTCAGCTTTTACATCAGCTACGGCAGGACATAATGACTATGATCTTAAACACAGCTATGTTGGTTTAAAGACTGCTTTATTGCTAAAGGATAACTATATCCCATGATCTGTTTGTCACAGTCATACTTGTCATCATATAGATCATTATACACCTTCTGATTGTCCTTTCTAATCCAGACTAGGTCAGTAGTATCAGTCATTAGAGTGGGTGATGAGTATGGTGAAAAATGAGATGGCAACTTCAGGCTAGTCCTTAGGAGAGGCAGAGTCTGAAACAGTGTGAAGAGGTGACAGTTGCATGTATAATAGCCATAGTTCTCTTTCCTGACTCCAGCACCAAACCTGCGATTAATTACTAAGCTAGGAGCAGGCAGGTATACCTCTAACAGGGGTGCTTGGAGAGACAAGTGTCACTCCACTGACAGAAGAAACTCCACTCTTCTGTCTCTCTTGTAGGCACTGCTTTTTCTCTGACAAGCTCTTAGGGTGAAAACAGAAGAAGCAGATGAAGACTGGTTTGAAAATGAGACCATCTTCCTAATGTATTGCAAATAGATTACCCCTGCACCCAGAGAAGCTCTAAATGGTGTTGATTAACAGATGGAATAATTTCTTTTTCTAAGAAAGGCTGCAGTGGCCTAAACAGCTACTAGCACTCAAATTTGCAAGCGTTATTCACATCCCTGTCTTGATTCTTCGGGAAGAATAGCTCAAGTTCTTCCAGACCCATGGTTTCCAGGAGAAGGAGCCATAAAAGAAATGCCAAGCATCATAAGTTTCATCATAAAATCAGAACTGGGAAGGCTGTAAATCAGAATCTATAATAAGGCATAAAACCAGTGAGTGTGTTTCTTAAAGTCTTCAAAGATTAAAAATGACTGATTAATCTAATTATCCCACCTGTCTTCCCACTTGAATATTTATGACACGTCTATCTCTCTTAAGCATACAATAGAAGGTAAATGGGAAACAAGCACCTAAAACCAGCATTCTTGATCAAGGTGCATGGGTAGGCTGTCCCAGATATCTCCCTACAAAGGTGATGAAAATAAGATAGTGTTCTCTACTGGCTTGTGTTCAACAGGGAAAGAAGCAGAGTTTGTGGCAGTACCATTGAGCCAATGTCATAGTAGAAACAAACAAAAGTTTCCTTCTCTGATGCTTTTGTTTTAAACTTGTCAGGTTTTGGATTTCCATCTCCAAATTAAGGAGAAAAAAGGCCAGGCCTCATATGTTCATGTGCTGGCTTTGTGGAGGTATTTTTTTGTGATACGGCTAATTATAGCTGACCCATTGCTCATTTACATGTATCAGTTTGGGCTTTGAGAGCTGGAACAGCACCACTGACTGTGTTTCTGACCAGATGGCTGCCAGCAGGAGACAGACTAATTCCCTGGTTTGTTTGTGTGTTATGGGAATGTGGGACTGGGACTGGCCTCCTGGATCACAGAGCCCAGACCCCTGCTATGGCAGGAGGGCCTTTCACTGAAAGGCAATACATTAGCTAGGAGTTGGTGTGTGGTTTGTTCTTGATGCTGTGAATCCTTTCGTGGCCCTTCTCATTTTCTCCTGGGAGATAAGGCCTTATGCTTCAGCTGCCTTTGCTCACAAGGTTAGCTAATGATCCCTTGCAAAATCACGGCATGAAAAGCAGTATTAGCCTCCTCCTGGAATTCTAAAAGCATTTTTATTTTTCAGTTTGGATTGGGAACCTGAGATACCATGGCTGAGTGTTACAGGCCCAGTTCTGCAGACAGCATTGTGGTAGAATATACAAACTATAGAAAACCTCTAGTTTCTCAGAGGAAACTGCTCTGGCACAGCCAATATCAAAAGCAGTTTGGGCTTTTCCAATAAATGCACGATAAGACTCAGTATATGGGATATAAGAGAGTAAGGCCAAGGGTTTTAGGATTTTATGTAAGAGTACTACATTGGGAGGTTATTCTAGGCTTCCTTCAGGATGCCTTCTTGCACCCTTGG
Organism: Porphyrio hochstetteri; assembly: GCA_020800305.1. NCBI lineage: Eukaryota > Metazoa > Chordata > Aves > Gruiformes > Rallidae > Porphyrio > Porphyrio hochstetteri. The sequence goes on from CM036908.1 coordinate 4,697,396, forward strand.
AGCAGGCCAGAATGAGGACAACTCAAAGTGTGTCTTAAGTCTCCCTTGGCCTCTGGGACTGGTGTTGCAACTCTAAAAAAAGGCAATGCTAGATCTTCCTCAGAGTTAAATAAAAAGTTGCTTAAGGGTTGCAAAGTGAGATGAGAGCACCAATAAAATTAAAAGTTACAAGTTCCTGTCTACTAGTCTGCACTCAATCAATGAAACCACATGTTCCCTCTGCTTACTTAGACATCCAGCTTTGAAGATGTGGCCTTTAGTGGCCTGAGGTTTGACTGTTCCAGCTTTGTTATTTTGGTTTGGTTTTTCCCCTTCAGCCTTTACTACCAACCTCAGACAGACTCATTCCATGCAAGTGTAGGGAAGATGACTGGTGTCACAGCGGGGAACTCAATTTAATGAAAACACTTGCAGAAATTCTTTTGTTTATTGAAAGCATGCAAATGGACAGTATGATTTACAAGGTTACAAGGAAACAAGTACACAGCTTCCCCTAATGCTGTGGTTAACAGCGTGGAAACTATGGTGCTGTGTGACAAAAGAGCCCAAACACACACTGCTGAAAAGCCACAGCAACTACTCAAATCCATCTTTGTTTTAAGTACTATTAAAGTGGCCATGCTGGTTTTACCTTGTCTCTCTGACAGTTGGTGACAAAAGTTCTTTTAAATGCTGAAAAGCTGCAAGTATGCCTTTTCTGAATTGCAGAGGGGATTTGCCTCTGTGGCACTGCAGAGCCAAAACCAAAACGAATAGCTGAATATACTGTCACCTATGCACGCTAGAAAGCAAATATAAAGCTGGAATATGGAGCCCCACGTGAATTACAGATCCAGGTTATAACATAGTCTGAATGAGACATGGTAGATCTCATGGCAGATATTTTACTTCACAAGCAAAATATATAGGTCATGTTCATAATGCCAGGATACTCCATGTATGCAGATTACCCCAACAGCTCACAGACAACTTTGTGTCAAAAACTAAATAATTTTTGTGTCTTTATCACTTATTGCCCTTATATCGATATATGATTGAATGAGCTATCTTAGTCTTCTGCAACGAAAGAAAATGCAATGGCTAACTGAAAATATCAAGTCTTATTCTGTTCCTGGAGTGCTCTTGATTCAGACATCATTGTTTTCTAAAATGTATTAATTTTACACAAGAAAATATTCTGCAAATTATAGCAATGACATGGGTTATTATTGAAAGTGTTCTTGTTATTTACAGCTGGTAACATTAGTCATATGGAGAGCTTCAGGTTTCCTGTCCAACGTTCACAATTCTCGTGATTGAATATCTGGTGGGAATGTTCATAGAAAGATACATAAAACAAACACAACAACTTACAATTCACTTTTTCAAAGGCTTCTCAAAACTCACACAAATATGCCCTAACACTGAGGAAAAAAAGAATGCAAATGCATCTCTCCAATTTTTAGGAATTTCTGCTTTCAGGGCCAAATTTTCTGTTGATGAAAACAAGCCATTTTATTGTGCTTGTCTGGCAGAGAACATACTGTACAATATTTTGACATTTCAAACCAAAGTCTGACTAAGGGATTACACAGACATGTTAAGAAACGAGTAAAAAAGGAGCTGTACGTACAATTCTTGGCACCTTACAGAGGTATTTTTCAGGTTCAGTCGTAAACTTAGCTAAGTTTTGTGGAGAAATATTTATTTTTATAACAGATGCCACAATTTGGGAATGAAAGATGAGAATGTGGATGTTCTTCATAAAAAGACAAACAAAAAAAAGCCCCCCTTCTGACCTTCTTTCCAATGGTGTATACTGATATGTTAGAATAACATCAAATCCTGTACACTTTCTCAACAAAATAGTATTGGTATAGTTAGTAAAGTACAAAGCATTCAAAGCACACAAATTATAGTGATTTTATTGCCTAATTTTAAATTCAAGTTCTACAATATTTTACCTCCTGTATTTGTTTTATATTTTTGCAAGGTAGATAGGTTTATTTGCACTAGGCCTCAAGACTATGTGCTTTATTTCAGGAGAAGCCAGAACTGATTAAAATTGTTAAAAGAAAGTGGTCTATAATAAAAGTACAATTTTGAGAAACTAATACATAATCACAGTCATGGATTCCTTTCTCATGTGTGAAGCTTCATGGCTCTCATTCTATTCTACTGCCTTTGAAGTCAATGGAAAATGTCCCATTAGTTTCAGTTGGCCCTTTGTTTTATTTTCAGAAGCACTTTTTAAAGTTTCCCATTTCCAAGTTCCCATGATTTAACCTTGGGTGTGATCTTGAAAGAATTTTTATGCACATGAATAGACAGAGTTACTGTAGTCAATGAGCCTGGAGGGCTGGACCCAACATCACCACTTAAGAGTGCCATATTCTGTTAACTGCATGGAATGTCAATCACCACTTGAGTTCCCCATCCCACTTTATAATTCAAGATAAACAGCTCTGCAATAGTTATATTACTAACAATGGAAGCTCACTAGAAAAACGGAGTTAATACTTTGTGGAATGACAAGGACATAAAACTGCAAAAGACTACTTTCAGTACATTAGGAAATAAAGCAAAAAGGCAATTTTCTCCAAGTTTCTTGAGACTGTTTTGAATGACATTAAGTGTAATAGGCTTGAGAGCAATATTTTGAAGAAAGGATCTGAAACTTTGTTTTACATAAAGCCAGTTGATTCAGGCATGCAATTATTGCTGCATCAAGGGATTTTTTTTAAAGACCTGAGTAACAAACGAGATAATGGGCTCCATCAGTTTTGTAGGATATTTAAGTGTGTAATTCACTTCTCAAAATGAAAATTTATCCCGAAGTTTCAACTGGTGATGCAATGCACTGTCGTGTACTGTGTAAAATCCAGCAGCTGTGGTTTGAGTTAATTTGAAGTAAAGATATAACCACCACTGCATGTTACAGCAGGTAAAAGATTCTTCACTCTGAGGGAGGTGAGGCACTGGCACAGGTCACCCAGAGAAGCTGTGGCTGCCCATCCCTGGCAGTGTTCAAGGTCAGGTTGGATGGGGCTTTGGGCAACCTGGCCTAGTGGAGGGTGTCCTCACCCATGGCAGGGGGGTTGGAACTAGATGAACTTTAATGTTGTTTCCAACCCAAACCATTTCATGATTCTAGGATTCTATGATTTCCTAATATTTGTCAGACAAAACTTTTATACCAAGCATTGTTCTTTTTTTTTTTTTTGCTTTTATCCTCACATCTTTCTACACAATCAGTGCTATATTTTTTTTGCTGTCAGTTAAATTTTCTTTTGCTTCCCCTTCCTCCCCACCCCTCATCCCCCCCATCTTAACAAAGATCTCATGAGCAGCCACAAAATACTGAGGAAGAACACAGTTGGAACCATGTGCTAAATATTGTTTCCTCTATTCTGTAAAAATAAACCAAGTTCACACACACACACACACACAGAGTGACACATGCACACACATCTCTACTTCTACAATTTCTTTCCCTTTCTCTCTTCTGGATATTTGTTCTGCATTCTTTCTCCAGCAGCTTCCCACTCCCCAAGGTGAAGCACAGCCACCCCAGGAGGGTTCTGTGGATTTCAGTGAGGGTGGACTGGCTCCGACTTTTCTTTCCCCCACCCCGTGACTTACATGAAATAAATGGGATCTGGATTTTTGAAAGAACTGTATTTGCTTGGAAACTTTGATTCTTAATTCTTCAAAAGAGAATTTCTAAGGGTTATTTTTTTTTTCTTTCTCTTAAATATCAAAGTCATTGAGTCTCCAGCAGCTCCATAAGTTCCCCTTCAATTTGTGAACTGAACTTTTTGTTTCCTTTAGTGTGCTGATACTTTTCCAAAATGGCACCAATGAAAAGAGCATGGAAAATAAACCCATTTTTCTTGCAAGAGATCTTCTGTGCTAAACAAATAGATTTAAGGATATCCAGGCTCTGTCCATAGGAAATAAGAAGAACATTTAGCATTTGCAGTAAATGTACTTTTCTGCTAAATGACTTTTCATCTCTCAAGTATAATAGAAACATGAAGTAATGAAGCTCTAGTCCAATAGAGAAACAGCAAATGGATAATTAAGAAAACAATGAACACTAGACAACCTATAAAAACCCAGACATTCAGTTAGGCCAGTTCATTAAGATCAGTCTAACCTGATTTCAGCTGTAACTATAATAATATCCAGCAGACAACCCCCTGCTGAGAGCACACTGTGCAAAGAATCTCTTGAACTACTGATTTTAATACAACACTTGTTTCAAATGCTTCTTTTTAATTAAATGTCTGGGTTTGGGGATACTAGGTACCAAAGGAGTAGTGGATACCCTGGAAGTAGGCATTACATAACTGAATAGATTTACTCATAGTAAGTTGTAAAAGGAAGTTACTAAACTTACTATTGAACATTGGTAAGTGATAATTTACTGGGAAAAGATTGCAGAAGGAGTGTTCAGGAATCAGCAATAAAAAAGTGGTCAAGGACCCAAAAAGTATAGAAAGAGCACATCATGAAACACTTCCTATGGTTAAAACAAAATTACCTCACACAACCATGATTGGGACCAGTGGAAAAATATATAAACTAGAGAAAATTTATAGTGGATCTATAAGGCCTCTAACAAGCTCTGGATATAAACAACATAAACTTGTCATAAAAGTCCTGGATTAAGTAGGACATGACTACCTCCAGGGGTTAGAAAAGATTAAATACATTTCTTGATGGTACCATATTTGTTTCAGGGCTTTGATGGTCTCCTAAGGGAGTGGAAAAGATCTTTGTCCACCTGCCTTGATGAATAATTTAGGGTTTGGGACGTTTTCCTCTACTGGCTGCTGGCCAACACTTTGCAAAGGGGAGAGGGACTGGATGTACCTTGTCTACTCCCTGGCACTGTTCTCCTGTGTTCCTAGCAGCAGCAGTCTGTCAAATGCACACTTGGTATGACTGAAAACCATGCTTTAAGTTAAATTGATTGTCAGGTTTAAAAGCAAATGTTTTATCACTCCCAGTTGTTTTTGGAGAGAGGGCATTATTTGTTGTCCTACCTAGTGTGGGTAATGTTCCACTTCCTACGCTCATGTGGGAGTTCTCTTTAATAAATTCACAAGAAAGAGGTTGCTCTTACTTGTGAATCCTGTATTATTCCTACTGCCAGAATTGTTTTGACATTCCATCTTAAACTGAGCTTTAAATTTTATTTTCTCAGTCGTAGCAAATGATAGTAGACCAGGTAAATGACGTGAACTAAATACTGAATGATTGCAAGGCTCCTTTCAATATTTCCCTACCAACACTAAGGATACTACTGCAGAATCAGTATTCTCCTCACATTTATATGGAACATACCAGGCATACAGTGCTGGCACAATGGGTTTGCAAATCCTAGGTTCTCAGATGATCTATACTCAGATGATCTCTGCTCTGTGATAATGCCTGCTCTGTTGCTTTAAGGTAGCTCTGGTACTTGCAAAATTTAGAGGCACTTCAGATCTCTCTAAACCCTTCTGGCTGGTAGCAGCCTCTGCACAGCCATTTGCCATCTGAGAGCAATTGTAAGCAGATGCCAGGCGGTTGCCTCTGGTAAACGGTTGGTTCTGGCCCATCTGACCCCCAGGGTAACCCATTTTTTGTGGCCAGGCTAGTGATGGAATTGTCAGCTGGGAATAAGCAGTAATACTTATTCTTCTATTTTGTTCTGCCAGAGCAAAGCTGGCTTGCAAGACAAGTTCTGAACATTTCTCTATAGGGTAAGCAATATATGCATAAAAGACTACTGAGGTATTTAGGTTTTTGCGTGTGAAGAACTGCTCAAAGGATCATAGAATCATAGAATGGCATGGGTTGGAAGGGACCCCAAGGATCACAGAGCTCCAACCCCCCTGCCACAGGCAGGGACACCAACCTCAGGCCTGGAGCTACACAAGGTTGCCCAGGGCCCCATCCAACCTGGCCTTGAACACCTCCAGGGATGGGGCACCCACCCCCTCTCTGGGCAGCCTGTTCCAGCCCCTCACCACTCTCTCTGTAAAGAACTTCCCCCTAAGATCTAATCTAAACCTTCCTTCCTTTAGTTTTAATCCATTCCCCTTTGTCCTGTCATTGTCTATCCTTTTAAAAAGTTGAATCCCCTCCTGCTTATAAGCTCCCTTCAGGGACTGGAAGGCTGCAATGAGGTCCCCCCGCAGCCTTGTCTTCTCCAGACAAAGGATACTGTGTACTGGTCTAGAAATTAATCTTGATGACCATGCAGACTGTTTCCCCATAGACAGTGAAGAGAGAGCTTTCTTTTTCCCCACATTTTTTTTTTTCAAGAAGAACAAGGGTTGGGACTAGTGATGATGATACCTGGGCCCTGGTTGATGTGAGTCTCCTAGGAATGACAATGCGCTACTGACAGCTTCTTCCTAGCCCGCAAGTCTCGCTGAGTGAGATGTGAGGTTTGCTCTCACCTCTTGGCCACACAGCCTCTTCAGCTGTTGTGTTGTTAGAACATGCAGGAACTCCTAAGTCACTTCACTGACAGTATCCACAGAACAGGATGAGTACATACGTCAAGATGGGTTGGGGGGTTGTTATCGGGAGGGCTCAAGTATGTCCCCAGTCTCAGTGAAGGGGTGTTCAGCACACCTGCCTCCTCTTGGGGAGGAAAGAATATAAATATATGAAGACTCTGGTCTTCATCCCCACCCTAACTGGTGTGGCCACTATCAAAAATGAAGGACGTCCTAGGAATGTTATCAGCAGCTTCTGATTAGACAGACTGGAGAAGGTGTAGTCTGTACTTTGTCTGAGAATACCAATTACAGACTCAGGAGCAAGAGAACAGAGATGACACTGTTTAATGCTCTGCATTACAAGCAAATCAGAAATTGAATTGTTTGGGAGAAAGCCATGGGGCTATTTCTTGACTACTATCAGATGTCTGCTATAAATAAGACAGATGTGAAAGTTTCTGAAAGAAGAGCTTACAGTAATCCTTTGTAAAGGAATTGATAGCCAACCTAAATATAGAATTTGCAATTAGCTCCCACTATAATTATTGAGTCAAAACCCAGATGGGAATAACAGACATGAAAAATAAAATTCTCTATTTCTATTTAACAAAACGTTAGAGACAGCTAATACCAGGACTACAGTCCAAAGGCAACTGTTTGAATATTTTAATCAAGTTCCCCATTTCAAATCACAGAATTGTAACAAAGTTAACTTTTGAGTGTTTTCTAAATGCCAAATTATTATTCCTACCATTTAGAGACTGTGATTATACAAAGAAAATTTTAATCTCAGGAAGGACTGTCAAAAATTAATGACATTTAGAGATATGGCAGGCAAGCTCTTAGTAAGATCAGTAAGTTGTTCAGACTAAGTGCTGCTGGCAGTGCACACATCACACTGACAGTTGATTTACATGCCTTTTTACATTTAAAAGCAGATTGTAAACATGAACAAGTCACTAAAATTTTCTGTAGGGTAGATAAATACTGTAGACAAACTAGTTGAAGAATAAAACTGAAGACATGTATTTTGGAGATTCTAAGCAACCAGAGGTAGTTTGATTTCTAATAGGATTTTAGATGCTTGGTACTAGACCTGTTATTTATTTTTCATCAGTGCATATTTTCTAGTGAAAAATCCTGAATCAATGACTTTTAAAAGCTTTTTACTGTATTTTCATTAGATTTTTGAACTGTAAATTGAATTAAAAACCTATTCAGATATGTCTGGTATTTCCATTGCTCATATAAACTAGCATCTTCCTACTGCTGACCTGGGACCAGACGACTCTGAGGGCTGATTCCAAACAGTCTCACACTTGTTCTCACAGGAAATAGATAATCAGCTACTACAGCTCCTCTTGGGCAGGTTCCCACAGCCCATCCTGGCCCTCTGGAGCCAGGAAAGGAGAAAAGGTGGACCTAGATGTACACAGATGTGGATTCAGTCTTCCTACCAGGCATATATTCTGGCAACAAGGTACCAGAGCCACATTCACATAGCCAGGTCCAGGTCTCACAGATACCAAAGACAGACAAACTAGCTTTAATGTCTGAAAAAAATCTATTTTATTAAAACTGAAGCGAGGTGTGTCTTGAAAATATCAAGAGTTCATTTTGTCATTACTATTAAAGAAGAAAACATATTTTAAAATTATAAAGTTCAACATAGTTCTCATTTTCCTGGAGTTTTTGGATGGACAGATAGAAAATCAGGATTTAGAGCTAGGACAGTGCAGATTTGCCTCAAAGCAGTAGGGGTCAAATGCAATTAGCCCTAGCTTCCACATCAAAGTCAGACAAATCTATAATAGTTTCTGCATGACCTGCTCCTAGTTTCAGCCTATAAAACTTCAGACTGGAAACGCTATCCTGAAAAGAACACAGATCGTAGACACCGTATTCAATCCAGATAATTATGAGGAATTATTTGGTTGAAAAACTTGGATATTGAATACAAGATTTCTCAAACTTTGGCATATTGATTCCCATCAACCTCAGCTGGACCCAGCAGTTATGGCCAGCTGATGGCAGTTCTGTAGGAAATCTGTAAGCAGATTCCAGCACAGCTATCACTGGGCAGGTGTGCATAGCTAATGTCACAGGTCCCCTTTGCAATAATTGGCCCCTTGTGAGGCCAAAAAAAAAAACCCCAAATAAGCATGGAGATGAAATTATTCACTAATTCACTGAAAGGTCCCTCTGGGCTAAGTTGAGGGATAGAGTGAGACAATATATATGTGTGAAAGGAGGATAAAAGTATAGCTTGTGCTTCTATAGAACTTGCACTGTATTTCTTCTTTCAACTTTCATTGATTAAGGCTTTGAGTCTGGTAAACCAGCACTACAATAATTAATCGTTGAAGACAGTGAAAACAAACCTTTTCTACTCACAAAAATGGCATGGGGGGTAAATACAGAACAATCTATAGACATCATAGTGCATTTTCTACTCTGTATTAAACTGAGAAGCCATTTAAATGTCTTTAGTCTTATTCCTTTTAATACTGTATCAAAGAAAACTCACCTTTCACCAAAAAAATGAAGGGAAATATTCTCTATGCTGCACACAGATTTATGTACCATCTCCATTAACATTAATGAGAATTTTTGGCTAAATCCCCAAATCCAGCAGCAGTTATCTACCCTTTATATTCTAGGGAAGAACGCAAAAGATGGTTGTGTAAAACCTAATCAACACGAAAAACCTATCAAGAGAAATCAAACAGTAACTGTAATTGCAAGAGGGGACAGCAAAACCACTGCAGAAGTGTTCAGTTCACAAAGGAATGGAGTTCTTGGGTTCCAACAGGCTCCTGAAAAGCTAAAAATAGAGCAGGTGTGAAAAGGAGTGACTGAAGTCCAAGCATCTTGGGAAGCTCAGTAGCCTATCATCACCTCCAGAAATAGTGGCATATGCCTCCATGATGGTGCAGAATGGAAGATAGGGTATTATTTTCCAGGGATGAATCAAAGGGATACTTTCTGTCTGTATAGTGTGTTTTCTTACTGGGTAATTGGCTTCTTGGAAAGAAATTCTTCTGTCTTTGTTTCAGCAAAGAGAACATGCAAGAAGATACATGAAAGACTCTGCTTTTCTAAGCAAAAGTCAAAATAATATTTTAAACCAGATGAAGTCTTGTTATAACTGGACATATATTAAATACAATCGTGCAGCATATAAGTTCCTTCTCTCAGTTTTCCTCTGTCTCTTCACACTGTATGTGCACTGAAAGAAAATGAGACACATTCAAGGGTGAACATGTCAGTCCTGGTATTGTATCTTATAATGACTTCCATTCTGTTATCCTACATCTTCTAAGTTCAATTCCATATCAAATTAGACCTTCTACATGAAAGTACAATTTGATGCAAAAAGAAATCAAGGTTTAATGGAATTATGACAAGAATACTTTTGGGCCAAACTGTAATATTATGTAATTTCTGCTAATGAATTAAGTGACAACAGAAAGTCTAATAAACTTTTTCTCTGTGTTACTGCATTTGAATATTACTGTAGACAAACAGATATTAGAATGTGTCATTTCCATGCAGGTGGGGAGGGAGGGGGTTGAAAAATTGTAGATATTAAATGAAATAGCTGTTTGGAAGTCAGAAAAGAAGATGCATTTAAAGCAGCCTGACCCAGTGAGGCTCAGGACCTCCAGTATATGGGTTGAGAAAGTTAGAAAGTTGTTTTGATACCTGGGAGAGTATGCTGCTCTTTGGAGCACAGCAAGTTCCACACCAATATGAGGAAGAACTTCACAATAAGGGTGAGGGAGCCCTGGGACAGGCTGCCCAGGGGGTGTGGAGTCTCCTTCTCTGGAGGCATTCAAGCCCTGTCTGGACGCCTACCTGTGCAATATGTCCTAGGGAGCTGCTTTGGCAGGGGGGCTGAACCTGATGATCTCTTGAGATCCCTTCCAACACCTACAGCTCTGTGATTCTGTGCTGCAGAGCCAGGGTACTTATGCAGGGCAAAGACAAAAGAAAGGAAATATTTAATTTACCATGTGTTCTAGGAAAAGGCCAGGAGTAGTTAAATTCAAGCATCAATTTAGCATTTAAATGACTGTTCTCTGAGTTGTGATTAGCATTGTGATTCTAGGTTAAGAAACCCAGATTTGGTCAAGATCTGTGTGATACATTATGTCCACTGCATGTTTCCAACAAATGTGCAAGACCCTTCTATAGTCATTCAAATCACTACCCACACATTGCTTTTCACTCCCCTTTCAGCTGTAGTGAAGTTCATAAGTTTATCCACAACCTGAAAATTGACACTGCAAATAGTATGGACCTCTTGCAAACCAAGAAACCTTGGCTAACTCTGTGTCTATTCTAGCTGCCATCCTACTTTTCATTCAGTCATGTCTATAGTTAGAATATATTTCTTTATGAATGAAGAATCTTCAAAGTAACATGGCTACAAAAAACTACAAAGCTTCTGTTTCACAGGAACAGATGTAACCTAAAAGTTGCACAGAATTAAATAGTTAGGAACTGAGATTTAGTATCAATATGGTGAAAGGATATAGCAATCAAAATAGAAGAAATCTCTCTACAGCAACAGTTAGTCCTTTTCTACTTTCTCCATTAAACTATGCTATTACTGAAATTACTGCACTGATGTAGATGAGCTTTATCAGGAAATTCTGAAGGATGACCTTTTCAAACAGATGGGACCTATTTTCTCTTTCACTTCTAGATGAAAATTAAAGAACTATCATCATTAATGCCATCATTTTGAAACATCAAGAAAATCTATGTTCTGAAATCTGTCTGCAAGAAATATGGTGCATGTGTGTATGTGCTTGTGTTTATTTTCCTGTGATTTTTTTTCCCCCTTCCATCTAAATCTGATACAGGTTTACTGAGATAAATGGTGTCAAAGGGGTTAAAAACATAGTATTAATGCTATACCATACCAATGTCAGCAATTTATGATGGGATGGTGGGTTCCAGTGCCAGAAGCTATAGTGCAGAAGAGAATGTTACTTTAATAGCATGATTCTCTATGAAAGCCTGTCATCTTCTGTTCTTGAACCTCTGCTAATGTACTGCGGCGACATGCCCAGATAGAAAAGGAATGTTTTTCAGCTGTTATGTGGTAGCTATTAATACAGTTACTGCTGTATGATAAATATGTTGCTACTTCTAGTCATCATTTTAAATTGACAAGGACATAGCCATCTCTTGGGACACCATTGTTTCTAAAGGGTTACATCCTTCATTCCTTATTCAGATGAAAGTCTTAATAACTTAGCCCAGGATAAATTTTCCTTTTAAGAATTTTAAGCCCTTGAGACTATCCAGGTACAAATACCATGCTGTGTCAGGCCACATTCACTGTGACTGACAGGGCATAATGCAACACACGAGTTTGAATTTCTCTGCATAGCTGCTCTCATACGCTTGTGATATTTTTCTAATGTGCTTGACAATGCCACACTCAGACACAGCACATTCTCAGCAGCAGGAAGACAGAGATGAAATTCTGAAAATTATGACTGATTTACCATTATGTCTGACTAACTGTTCTCACAACCTGCAGTGGATGAATAAAAAGTTTAGCATTTGTTGAACTCTTCACAGAATTTCTTCCTTTCTGCTGCCACTATCCCAAGTCACTCACCTGCATTCCAAAGATTTCTTTACTTCTTTTTCAAAACAAAAAGAACAATACACTTTCTGTCTAGTAAATGGGAGATTTTTAAATTTTTTGGTATGGTATGTGACCTGTTGCACAATGTAATGTTTTGCCTAACAAGTTCTTGCTACATCATGGCCAAAGACTATACAGCTAATTCTCCAAGGCCTAACAGACAGTTTTACACAGTTTTACACAGCTTACATGTGTGTTTTTCTAGGTAAATTATCAATTTCTTGAAAAGAGAATTATATCTACACTGTTCATCATGAAAGAAATCTGAGTCACCAAGATGAGCAGATGCACCTTGATCATCCCAGTCACCTGAGCCAATTAGGTCACCTGAGCCAACCAGGCATCAGCTAAGTGAGCTAGGAGAGCAAGAAAATAATGTGGAATCAGCAGAATTTATTTTTTTTAAAAAAAAACCAAAACTACATAGAAATATTTACATCTCTGCATTTGAATTTCCTATATGTCTGTAAAATAAAATGCTCCTTTAATGTTAAATCAAAGTATCTGTTAATGCCTTTTATACTAAAATTAAAATGTAACATGCATGTATACATTACTGCTCATATTTAAAGTAGTGCTCCAGTAGCTGTAAAACTGGTTGTTGTTCATACCTACTCATACATAATTTCTGTTCAGAAAGTTTACCATGGACCTTTCATGTACTTTGTTGCCTTCACTCACCCTGAAATGTTTTTCTGCCAAAGATACATAAAACAAAATTTTAAAGATCACTAGAAAATGCATTAAGTGTAACATTATTTCCCTTACACATAAATATGGAGAGAGAGAAAAACCCCCACACACACACCCACCCTCCCCCCAAAAAACCTCAAAACACAAAAGGAAAAGTAAAAAAAAATAATAAAAAACAAATTCAGAATGGTCCCCCTGACTGCATCACTGCTGAATACTGAATGAATACTGGAGAAACTTTGGACATTGTTGAACAAGATCTCAGCAGAGGAAGCGACTAGTCACAGAAATAGGTGATCTACTGATCCAAGCTCAGAACTGCAATTTGTATGAGCACATGCTGTAGAACTAGAGGAGGCATCCTGGGTCAGTGAATCCAATTCCCTGCAATCATAAGTAATCATGTCATATAATCCCATTCATCTCATTTGAGCTCCATCTTAAAACCCTTTTTATGAATTTGTGGAATACATGCATTCATAGCTAGTTTATATTCATTTGTTCTTGTGTAACCTTGTCCTTTAGCAAAAATAGCTCATCCTCCTCCTGCCCCCTGTTTATTTATAGAAAGCAATCACATTTTTTCTCAGCTATTATTTTGCTAGACTGTCCAGTTCTTGCAGTCCCCTCATGTAAAATAGGTTCTTCATTCCTCTAATTATCAAATAAACCCATCTGGGTACCTGCTCCAGTTCAAACATCTTTTTTTGAATGCTCACTACAATATTCCAAATAGTTTTAACCATTCCTGCTATTAACAATCAAGTTATTTCCAGTTTACCCACTGGAAATACTTTATACATTCTAAGTTGCTTCCCTTCCCTCATCCTCTCTCCCCTTCATTCTTTCTTTCCTCTTTCTTTCTTTCTCCCATAGAAGTGTTTTGCCACTGACTCATACATCCACATCTCCCTTCACATGTGCTATTTTCCTACCCTGCAAGCAACACTTTTAGTTAATTAAGAGTATAAATGTATCAATACCTAACATTGTTTGCTTTTTATAATTTCATCATAAATCTGTTATTTCTGTCTCAGAACTGTCAAAGATTTCCCATATATTACTGCAATACTCTAATGAGAATTTAATTCAAATTTGTGTCATCAGTTGATTTTGCTCCTGATAAACTAAATGCCTAAAAGAAAATACTAATAATTGTCAGCTCCAAAGATAATGCTAGAAGAATTCTGATCATATATAATATCTCTGGAGAAAACATAACTCCTTTTTTAACTCTCTTCACTTTAGCTGGTTTACACTTAAAAAGCTAATTGTTCCTTAGTCTCATAAGTCTCAAAGTGTCCTCCTCAGGCTAAATAATTTCACCATATCAGAAATTCTCTTGAAGTCCAGATAGAAAATGTGCACTATAATTTTCTTCTAGAAAACCAGTTATCTTGTTAAATACAACTATCAGGCTAGTCTAGCACGACTCGCCTCTCTATCTTTGACTAACACAAAGTGTATTTCATCCCATTTTCCAGAGATATCTATGTTCTTAAGTGTTTGTCTCAAAACGTCTTTTAAATCCCTGATTATGATAAAGGCAAGGAACCAATAGCCACCATAATGAATATGATCTTTCTTCTCTCCCTCTTCCTTTTTGTATTCCTTGTGTGCTATCCTCCAACTGTGAAGGATGCTTCAGGAACTGCTAGTGCAAATCTTCCAGATTTCCAGGGTGAAATGGAGATGTCCTTAACTCTTGCTGCACTCTCAGATGGAGGAACATCAGTTTTTAAATGCATGTTTCTGTTGGCCTTTCTGCCTTTGTGTTTTTTCAGTGCCACCTTCACTGAACCCTTAGTAACTCTGATACCAATTTAAACTACTTGGAAGGAGTTATAAAAGCCTCTCTCTTCATCTGTTTCCCTACAGCAGGGAGAATGAAATATACATCACTCAAAACAGGGTTAGGATGTTCTACTCACTCTTATCTATGTGTTACTTTGGAAATAAAAAGCTCTGTCTATGGCATCATGGTATCACCAGTAAATGACACTGTGATCTCTTAACCTAAGTGTCCAAATGCTAATCCTCTTGGGTCTCTCACAACTGCTGCTGGATGAAAAACTGTAATATAGTCAGATATTTTCTAGGAGTGCATCTAGTAGTCTAGATACTAAATCATTATGTTTTGGTGGGTTTTTTTCTGTTGTGCTGTGATAATAAGTTATTATAGCACTATTATTGTTACAGACTAATCCTACAGTGGTAAAAATTGCTACAATTTTATTACAATAGCTTCATAATTCAGGAAAGAAAATGAGGAAGAAAATGCCACATAGGCTGAAAATTCTAATAAATGTATGCAGCATAGACAATATTTATGTGCAGGTGCATATATATATATGCATGAAAAATCTTTATAGAATATATCTCAGCAATGTAGACTCATAGCTCAGATGAATGCACTTTAATTGGTGCTAAACCTGGTAAGTAGATGCTGAAAAGGCTGCACAGTACTTGACAGAATGAGAGGATTAATGCTAAAAATACATGAAAAAGAAAGTACCATGTTTTATACAATATGGTAAGTGGCAAGGAGAAAAACAAATTGTTTTATATTGAAAATACATGCTACACATTGTAAACTGGAGAATAGGGCAAGCCAGACCAGGCAAAAGCAGTGGCCATCAGCAGACACTTCTGAAATTCCTAAAGACTGAAACACTAAAGAGATCCTATACTCTAATTGTTCACAGGCTTTTTAAAAGTTTCTAAGCTTCTACCAAGCTCCTGAATGATTATCAGCTCCCTGATTTACTCCCTTACAAGGGCACATATCCTCACATCCCTAAAATATTTTTATTTTGTAACTAAGAGTGTCCCGTTATCCATATAAATAGCTGATGCTTGTCCTGATCATAAATATTTGACTTCATGGATATCCTGTGGCACTGAGTTCAGCAGGATAGCTCCTAACTATAGACAACACAATCACTTTAGTATTTGTCTATTTTTATAGTACTCTTTATATAGATCCTTCTTCTGATGTAATGCAAAAGGCATTTTGAAATATTCTATTTCTCCCTATATACCTAAGAGTTTTTGTATTACAGTATCAGCTCTTATTTAGCGTCTTCCTTCTGAGATAAATAATTCTGTTTTTTACAGCACCTCCTCAAAATATTAACAATATATTTTGATTTGAAAAATTCATGTTTCCTTTGGAGAAAACAGAAAAACAAAGAAACAAAAATATCCCAACCCAATGAAACATAAGTATCTGTCTTTTTCTATTGACCTCAGTTTTGAAGAAACTGAGATATCTAGATTTTTAGATAATGTTTCATACAAAGGTCATCTTTAAGTGTTTTACAGACAGTAAATGATTCACCAAGGCATCTTTGTATAAACCTTCTGGGATAGCTCAGTATTTTTAAACCAGATAGGACCACAGGTTAAATGACTTGACCAAGTAAGCTCAGTGAGGCAGTAGCAGAGTCAGGAGGAATAAGATCAAGGTGTGAAATCTTAGCTTTTTGAAACCAGCAGAAATTTCCCAACACTTTCTGCAGAGAAAGAATCTCACTTCAGTTTCTGTAATATGCTTCTCATTTCTCTAAATCACTGCAGCCCACTTGCACTAAGTGGCTCTTCAGTTACTAAACTTTTAAAAGTCATTCTGTTGGTGGTGCTGGGATAGATTTTGCCCACTAACCTACCTGATTTCACATGATTTCACAGAAGTGCCCCTCATGCATTATCTCAGTAAGCTTAGGCTTCCTGACACTATAATCCCTTTAAATAGTTCCAGCATAGCATTAACTTATTACAGGGAATGAAAATGACAGTATAACACCAAAATTGAATCAAGTAAACTATAAATAAAATTTCTGTAGAGAGACAGATCTCATTTCAGGCTATTTGCACAGAAGAACATGATGATCAAGTACAGTAGTGGTGTACTCGATCTAGAAACACTTTAACAACTTTTGGGTTTTTGTAAGGGACTCTTACTAATAACAACGATCATGTTTTCTGTCCTAAATCATTGGAAACTGTGAAAGAAAGTAAATGAAATAAAACAATTGTAGTTTTGTTCACTCTGGAGAAACGTGCATAGTATAGCAGAAATAAATCTTCCTTCTTTTGGTAGCAACAGATCTGTTCAGGTATTTCCCTAAAATATCCTTTTTTTCTTTTCTTGTTTATTATTACTATGTTTCATAAGCTTATGACAAGAGTTTACAAGAACCAAATCTCTTTTAATGTTTTTGCAGCGACACTTAAAAATTATTGGAAGCTTATCTGGGACACCTTTAATATTTTCTTGATAATTCTAATAATTTTCTGACTATAGAAACTCTCCAGAATTTTGCTCAAAGGGCTTGAAAAATATTTGCAAGGGAAGGAGTGATTATTTGATTTCATATGTATGTTTTTAACCAATAAGGATGGGCATATTTCCCAATGCATCTTTACCAGTCTGGACAACTATAGTTCTCACATTACTGAAATAATGTTATTGCTATTAATAATCTCAAACAGCTTCTGAGATTGAAGGTATTGCATAGAGCCACAGATGGCTGCATAAAGGTCATTATTTATATAGCTATAACATTAAAAGCACTGGATATCCATACACATGGCTTTGTTCTGCTGTGTGTTTACCTTCCAAAAGCCAGAAATGAATGTGACAGGAAGAATACTTGCAGGAAACATAACACCATACAAATGACACTCTAGAGTGAGCTGAGCTTATGAAAATATAAATATTGATGTTATTAATGCCACCTGAAGTATCCAAATCTAAAGTACACCCCCCTATCTTGTATGCAGCCTAGCAGTTTGTGTCAGCAAGGTATTGCTTCTGTTGCAATCAGTTTTATTTTTAAATGATTTATTAAGTCCATCGTAAGGAAGAGCAGCTTGAGGAGGTCCCCAGTGGGGGTAAGAGAGGACTGGGAAAAAAGGGAGAACCAGATGTAGACAGAGTTCAAGAACAGAAATGATCACAGAAGCTTTCTAGAGGTTTCTATAAGATGCAGTTTTAACTGTTGGCTGCAATGTATGTACTCCTATGTGAATGTAGCTTCCTGAATGGAAATTTGGACATCTATAAGGGTTTAGAAAATTGGTCCTATGCATGTAAGATCTGGGATACATACACAACAGATCTTGTGAATAGGCGCCTGGGCAAAAACAATGTCAATGTTCAATAGACTCCTGCTGTTATTTCAGCTCCACGTGCTCCCATTATCTTCTTAATTACTCACCCACAGCTCCAACTGAAGACAATAATGTTGCAGTCAGTGCATTCTTTGTCAAAGGAGAAGATATGAATCCTATGCTAACATTCAACACTGGTTATTCCTTTCTGCTATTCCAAATGACCAAACCCAGTTAATTAATTTATCTTAAGTGACAAGAAATTTTCCTTATGCCAGCTGTACCAGCCCTGTCACTGCAGGCATATTTTCATCACTAATATATTAGCTCGTCAAAGCTAAATTTATTTATGCCTAGAAATGAGGCTTCCATAATTTCTTGGAGACTGTGTAATAGGTTTTGCTCTTAGAAAAATATCCTTATGTTTTGCTTAGCTGAAATAATGGCTCAAAGAGTAAAGATAGCATTCCAGCCACTGAGACAGTGTCATGAGTTTCAGTTCCTTAAGAATACTCAGAATCTCAGTAATTTTCACCTGATGACCTGGATAAAAATACTTTTAATAAAGGCAGTTTATTAGGGGACTGTGAAGAATTCAAGCATGAATGTTACAAAATCATCTTACATTCCAGGTATCTGTATAATACTTCTTTTGTCTGGCTTTGGGGTACTTGATTGCCTCAGTACCTGTGTTCCATCAATATACTAAGCAGGAAGAAAAAGAATATATCCCTTTCCAGGTGACTCCCTACAGTAGAGTTAAAATAAGCTATCAATCAGATCACAAACTAAGGGTTTATATGTGGTCTTTTGTTGGATGGATGTTCTTTTGAGTGAGAGAGGAAACATAAAGACCTCGTAAGCATATGAAAAGTTTTACGAAATACACAATGCTGTGCTTGAATAAAGTTCTCATTGGCCATAGGGGACATGAAAAGAGCAGCCAGAGGCAGTAACCCCATTCTTTTGATGTCCGTGGGACCTATTTCTATTGATTTTGCTGAGGGCCAAAGCATCACCTAGGTCTTTGACTCCAGGAACTTATATTAAACAGAGACTCATATAGATGATCTTAACTGTTTTAGTGCTATTAGACAGGCAAGTGCTTGAAGGTGGACTATATTCCAATTAATCAGTTACATATAACAATAGGCTAGTATTAAATTTCTGGGATTTATGCTGATCAAAATGTTACTTAAGAAAGCAAATAATTCCATATAACTTCAGATTCCCTGTTTCACCAAATCAAAATGTTTTATTCAAAATGTATTTAAATATTCCTAAAATTATCAGCCAATTCTAAGCATAATGTCAAAGATAAAATTAATAACATTATGTTAAATTTAAGAATAGCTTCATCATTAATATCTGATATTCTCATTAACGTTTTGCTACTCTGAGTAGCTAATCTAGAGATCAGGTCTAGTTGATCGTGCATTCCTTGGTTTAAATCCTAAACATAGCTCATCCAATGGCAAGATAATTAAAGCCAAGAAAATGATGTCACTACAGACATACTGAGCAGATCTGCATTTTCAAATTACAGAGTATATATTCTAGCATGATCAGATACACTGAATATGAAATCAGTAACTGGATGACATACATTCAGCCCCCTGGAATCACACCTACCACAATGTTACAATATTTTCCTTTCCAGGAATCTTTTGAGAAAGGCAATTTCAGATATATGAGAAATTACTTAAGTGAGCCCCATTTTGTGAAAATTATTCGAATAAACATTTTTTTAAAATTAATTTGGTAATTTTTAGTACAGAGACAAGTTGTGCACATCAAGCAAACTAAAATGTTGAACACATGCAGAAAAACTTTACTTTGAAATGAATTTTAATTCCTTCTGTGTCTCCAGAAGGAAACCATTTTTGACAGACTATACTTTTCCACTGTTCCATTTAATAATTCATACCAACATTTACCAAGGGGGATTGGTCTTTGCTTTTATTCTCATTGTATGCCAGCCAACCTGCTGCCTATTCTTATGACTTTTATTAGTTACTGTTGCTTTGTGGACTTTGCAGGTGATATTGCCACAAAAAAACCCCAACCCAACAACAATAAAACTTTCAGCTTGAGAAAAAATTGATATTCAGAAAGGGTTTTGATTTCAAACTGTCTCAGGTTTACATTTTAGATCATACTATATTTCGAAATATAATCTTTGTCACTCAAAAATCTGACAGTATCATGGGTGATGCTTCTTATCCCTCAAACAGAGATAGCTGCAAGATATTTATTTCTGCCTGTTTAATCTATGAGGAGACCCTGCAAAAGAGTTCTCATGTTCAAAACCTATTGACTTGGACTGGAACTGAAAGTATGGAAGACTTTGCAGAACTTGGCCTCAATTGTGGAAAATGTGTACAGCTGGGGAGTCAATTCTCCTTGGGGGCAATACTTTATATCCACCTAAATACTCATTTAAAAATATCCCTGACTTAACATTGCTACAGTGGATCACAAAACCATTAGAAATCCACCCTGACGGCCTATGGCTCTGTGCAGAAGAGTGGTATATAGATAAGCTGTAATTCAATAGTCACTTTGTTATGGTATTCTTCAGATTTTTGCTGTACTTTCTGAATGGCCTTGAAATATCCTTCCCCTATTTACTCCAAATTCTGTTTGTATGTGGAAAAATCAGATTCTGTGAAGTCACAGTATCATTAGGAATGATCTGATTATAGTAACAGTCTTAATTCTTGCTCTTGGGCTGAAAGTAGACAATTGTTTTGCTGGATTTATTTTTATTATTCTCCTGGGTCTCACACACTCAAGTGGCAGAACGGCATAGTAAGCACGTGTGTGAGTTTCTGTATATGATGGCATGCTAAATCATCAAAATAAATCAAGAAACTTGGCTCAAACAATGTGATAACTTTGATGCTTATGGAATGGCTTTTTTTCCACAGTTTACATTAAAAAACAGAGGATTCTTTTTCATTTCCCTATTACTCAGCATTTTTAATTAATATCTAATACAGTTTAAAATTTGAATTTTTGGACAGTCTCTTTGGACTAAATATCCTAGTTCTGATTCTATTTTTAAAACTCTGGATTTTTGCATTTGCTTTTTAAACTCTTCCATGGATGTGGGTGGTGCTTAAAAACAGGCAGCTCTTTGTAGTTACCCACTTGATTTGTCAATACCCTGATATCTATGCATTGATTCATAAACCATCAGCATGCTTTTCTTCAGGCATTACGGGCAGTTCTGCATATGCACTTCATTTCTGGTTATCTACAGTCCTAAATATGTTTTGCAGTGAGTCTGTCAATTGGTCTGATGTAAGGATATTCTTTCTGCTTTATCCTATGGATGAAGACTTGAAACAATTAGTGAGTCTCTTCATTTGCAGTTATATAGATGTAAAATAATTCCAGATTTCAGAAGAATAAACCTGGATTTACAATGGAGAAAATCTGTGGTGAAAGTGTAACCAGTCACACATTAGTTCTTGCTATTTCAGGTCTTAGGATTCCATTCCCCTTCTTGGTAGTGGTGTGCCATGAGAAGATTAAATAGTGCAAAAATGTCAGAAAGACCCTCCTCTATTTCAGGCCACTAATACAAGATACAGAGATATGTAGTTCATAGGTTTTTCTTTCCAGCATTGCCATGCATGTAAGGGAAAGAAATTCACCTTCCCAATGTGAATGTCGACAATTACAAAGCCTGCACACTTTTTATAAGGAAAATCTTACTGAAATTCCCTGAAAAGCAAGCAATGCACTGGGCTGATTAATTCAACTTGTGTAATTACCTGAGAGAAAGGAACTAGAGTGAAGGAAGGGAAGATTTGTTTCTTGTCAGATCAGCTCTAATCTCATTTCCACACAGTCTAAAAAGACAGCTTTGTACCTCTATCTATTAGAAAACCCGTAGATTCCTTCCTAAAGGAGCTCTCTCAGATAAGAGATGTTAAAATAGATAGAATCACAGGTCCATGAAAGTGCAATCCTTTAATCTTAGTGGGAAGACCTAGCTTTCAATATATCTAGAGTTTTAAGCATTAGAGGTTAAAGTGGTGGTCAGAAAGAGAGAGAGAAAGAAAGAGCGAGGATGGGAGAGAGATGCTATATATTAAATTTCTAAACGAACGATCCACTGGAAGTCACTTTTGCAGTGCTGTTGTTTGCAATTGGAATATGCAGCACAATTGGTGCCATTTTGCTAACAACTTGTCTAGATTGTTCATAAGTATAAAGTCAGTGGAGCTATAAATATGATCCATACAGTTATAAATAATCTTGGCTACGAAACACTGCCTTGAATTTCATGTTCAAAAGAGAATTTAAAGCTTTGCAATTCTGACTGACCAGATCTCATGTTGTGTATTAATAATTCTCTTCATGTAATAGAAGTTCCTTGGTATCACCAAACACTGCAGAACTCTTTTGTAACACCTTTCACTAAAGTTTTACAGATTGGTATTAGGCTGCTACAGTGATGAGAAAAATGTAAGATCAAATAGAACGGAGCATGATGTGTTTCATGATTACTCAGATTGGTTTATGTCTAATTGTAAACCACTATGCTAGTTTCTATAAAGGAAATAATCTCTCTTATTGGAGAAAGGTCACTAAGTTATGTATTAAAAGACATCACCAGTGACCAGGTAGCAAAGCTCTGCACACTTTGCTGCCCATTTCTCTTTGAGACAACATTGTAGAGTTTTGCTGTAGACTCAATTATCTTCAGTAACATTAAAGCAACTACCTCATAATATTCTTTCTTAGACAGCACCATCATCAGAATATGTACAACTATAGCCTTAACTGAAATTTAAAAAAGGCAAATTCATAAAGAACTTCTCTCATTATTCTCCCCATTCCTGGAATAGAGAATTCCTATAGCAAGAGAAATTATTTAGTTGACTAAAACTGGCCACTTTGAAATTTAATGCAAATGATAAAAGCCTACAGTTGCATTGATAAAACCGTTGTGCTTGTAGCATAAGGCAAAAGGAGATGAAGGTTTAGGCCAGTAAACTTTTAAGAACTATACTACATGCCCATGATGGTTGCATGCATGTGAAAATTAAGCTTCATTGGATATAGCAATAGTGAAATGCATGAAAAATGTAATGGAAAATATATCAGTCATAATGGGTATAGCAATTTCTATGAGAGGGATATAAAAAACCTAAGTGAAATATAAATAGATGCCTTGATAAATTACATAACCATATCTGCATATGGATCTGAAACTCCAAATTTTGCAGCAAGTAACCAGATCAGTACTGTAAAACTGACCTTAGACAACTGCATGCTGAATCAGGTCCTTGAATCACCAGTTAAAAAGAAAAAAACCCCAAAAACGAAACTGAAAAGATTTGAAGAGAAGGGTCCTCTATTGATTCACAGGCAGCTAGGGCACAAACAGTACAGTGTCAGCTCCCAGACTACAATCCTTTCCCCTTACTGCTAAAGAAGGAAGGTTGGCCTACAGTCACGGCTCTAACAAGGAACTCAATAGAGAAGTTTTCTACTTTATGTTGAGGATATTCAGCTGCTGTAAACCAGTTCAGCCCTGATTTATGTGTGTGCTACACATCTAATATCAAGCAGGTTCCTGAATCTGCTTGTGCGTCAGCACTCCTTTGATCAAATGCTGTTATTAACTCTTCCTTCTACCTTTCATTTGCATTGCCTCTTTTTAGGGCAGGAAAAATAGTGCAGAGTTTGTTTCTGATAACGTGCTTTTTTACAAGGCCTTGTACAGCAAGACTCAGGCTCAGTTCTGCTTTGTAAGAACTAGGAAGAAGAGGACATCGAGGTGAAAGAGCGATTCATTCTTATTAATACATCTTCTCACTTCTTAAAGGGACTGGAGAAATGAGGCTGTTAATAGTTGTGGGTTTACCTGAGCCCACCTTTGATTTCATATAGATCACTGTAGACTATGTCTGAATTTCAAATAGAAAAAAAAAATTAAAATTGTATTCGGCAGCAGAAACCTGTGTCATTCTGTCCCCTCTTAAGCATTACAAATATTGCTCTTTTTTCTGTTATTTGTCTGAGATTGTTAGGAAAGATTGATCAGAAGCTGGAACATTCTTCCTTTTCTCAGGAATGAATTGCTGGCTAGTAAGAAATAAATCAGCATATTTTAATATTCACTCGTACTTAATTTCTTTAAAATTTCTAATAAAAGACTTGCAAATCTGACAAAATAGGATTTTTCCCCCATCTCCCTAAAAACAACTACATAAAAACACATTTAGCTGAATTTTAGTGCTTATGAAAAGGGATGACAGATAGCACTGAGTGAAGCATTGCACACAAGTTCCCCGGAGCAGTTCTGCCAATGCAGTTCAGTCCCACACCTGTCCTGGAACTATTCACAGAGCTAATCTATGCAGTAGTTATTCCCGTGTGGGCAACTATCCATGAGAGGCTTGACTGAGACCAGCCAAATTCATCTGACTTGTGTTTTATTACTCACAGGAAGCTTGATCTGAAAGAATGAAGGGCTAACGTTAACTCATACAGTGCCATCTTTCCACTGAGCTTTTTATTCTCTTTTACAGCTACACTAACAGAATTCTAGTCAGATTCTTTACTCGAGTCTCTTCAGGATCACAAGTAAGCAAATAGTTACATTTTGTCCCAAATTCTATTACTACCAGAACACATGTGGAGAATGCTGAAATCAGGCAAAAACTGCACACCCTCTCTAACAAAGCAAGGGCATAGATCTTAGTGTAACCTTCCCCATCAAATATCTCCTTCCTTCATTTTAAGTGCCTGGACTTGGTGCTGCTGCTGATTATGTGTGTTTGGTGTGACTGGAGGCAGAGAAACGCCAACCCTGCCACATATACACGCACGCAGGGAGTTTCTGCAACCACTAGCGGTTCAGTTCTCAGCATCCACAACTTCTTTTTGTCCCCTTGCTGTTTTTAGAATCCACTGTTGAATTCTGGCTTGGCTTCAGCTGCGAGGGGAAAGAGCATACTGCAGTCTCAGACCATAATGTGGAGCTTGATCAATGTTTGACCTAGCCAGTAATTTAATCAAAAGGAGATCATGAATGCGCTGACGACACATAAGCAACATCACTTCTGGGTGTGTGCAGTGCATGATGATCATTTTCTTCAGCATGTTTCTTGTAAGATAGAATACTAAAGACCCACTTCAGTGCCATTTGTCTCCACTGTGTTGTCCCCTGTGTTTCCCGAATTCAGTGGGTTTTTTTGTTACATCATGGATCTCTAATTTCTTTCATATAAGAGGTCTTAGAGGCAAAGGAAAACTAAATGACAGAAAAACCAGGATCTACATTATGTATTTTAAATAACAAATAATAATCCTTATTCCCCTTTGATTTACTACTGTAAAGTGGACTTTCTAAGTATATAGCCATGCCTGAGATAAAAACTTGAGACTAGTTACATACTAATTCCTTTAACCATCCCATGTTTACTCTGTATCCATTTTTTGCTTACAGTTAGCATGCAGAGTTTCTAAGTCAAGAAAAGGAGGACACGGAATTCCATTAAGAGCAAATACACCAAAGCTCACCAAACCAGAGTCACTAAGGCAGTAAGGGTTCTGTTCCAGAGCTGACCATGCAGAGATAGCATAAACTCTGCCTGATGATTCCCATGTGCTGTGCCCACCATGGAAAGCATGCAAGGAAGTTCACAAATCTTTTCCTCCCCTCTGAGCTCCTCTTAGACTGTGCATTGTCCTATTTCTCCCTCTCATGGCAGTCAACAGTCTTCCTCTCATATGAATAACTGCTTAGGTGTTGAAAAGTGTGATCATTAGGAAATTCCCATTTCCTGTTTCAAAGCTGATTGTTTATCTCTGTGCTTCATTCAGGCTGTACAATTTTGATTACTCACTTTCATCCTGTTTTTCCTCCAGTTATTTTCGAGACACTTTCCCTTTCCTGCTTTATCTTCCCTCTGCACAAAACTGCAATATTTGACCTGAAAAAATAATATAGGAAATATTTAAATTAAAACACAAGCTTCCATCAGAATTATCGCTTATTTTCGTTTTGATAGTATCTTTAGGATACTTTGTGTCCTCTATGTACCTAAAATGACAGACATATCAGAATGAACTCCAGCTTAAAAGAGAGATCCCTCTTAGCTGAAGAGCTAACTAAAAACTCTGATTCAGCCTGTGCTGCTGCATGTATTTAAAAAATAAAGAGAAAGAGAGAAACAGGAGAGAAGTATGCTGCTACCAGAATATAAATACATGCCAACAGAAGTACCCCAGATGGTGGTAATATAATTTTCACAGCAAGGCTACAGGTCATTGCAGGATTTCTGCTTCTAATAAGCAAAAGATATTCTTTTAAGCATAGTAATGAAGGAGTTAAAAAGAATGCCTTTCTGTCAAACACGGTTATCATTCAACACAAGACAATATACAGGGATATACCTAAACACCCCTTCCTAAAATTGCCAAGTATCTCTTCACAAGACCTAAGTAGCTTGTGAACTGATACTGACGTTATCTGAAATCTAAAGGTGTTTATTCTCCTGGTGCTTAAAGAGGATCATCTTTCTGCAGCTGGTTGGCTGCGCTGCAGGATGTCTTCTCTCGGTCAGCACATGCATAACCAGACAATCACTCGGCAGCTTGTAAAATATGATTGCATATGAGATATTGATGGCCTAAGGGAAGTTCTGAATATCAGCAGTTCATAATTAGAATACCTATGCGTTTGATCCAATAGAGTTTCCATCAGTGTCACAGAGATGAGTGGTTATGAATTTCAGAGTCATCTCTGCTCGTACAGACTGATTTATGCACTTTCAACTTTGGACAAATCAAGGGCGAAGAATTAAAGCCAATCCCTTCTGCCTAGAGAGCTCCTTATCCTTAGAGGGTTCTGAAATTTATAATCGTCTCTCCTGGTGCTCAGGATCAAGCTCCACAGTTGGTAACTCATGACCTATTTATGCTCATGCCATCCATCCACTTTCAGTCATTCTGTCCTCCTATCTGTAAATCCACAGTCACACCATGTAGGATGTGTGGATCTGCTGATAAGAATTTTTTTGCAGCAAAGAATCTGGGCAGATCAACAGTTCTGTTGCCAGAGCTGCTGGCAGCAACTCTAACATCTCATTTATTCCAGATTTATAAAGATCCACTGTGCTGATCTAAGGATGGAGCTGAGTGTTTGACTTCTGAGATAACAGACTATCTAGTTGAAACCTGTATTTGGTACTAAATATTAAGTTAAATAGATACTGATAAGATTATCCAGAGCAGGACAGAAAACAACTATCTTGTTAGCACCGAGATTTCCATAGTTCCTGGTCTGTGGGTTTGAGTTTCCTTTGGTTTTGCTTTTGGGTTTGGTTTCTTTTGTTGGAACTTTTTTCTCCTTTTATTTAATTTCAAATCACTACATTTTACTGGAATTATACATAACTATATATATGTGTACACACACACACACACTTAACTGTATATTTATATATAATTATACATAACCTGTAGGTCTTAAAGCCTCCCTTCCCTATCCCAAAGGAGCCCTACAAGAAAACTGGAAATAGACTGTTTATGAGGGCATGGAGTGATCGGGCAAGGGGGAATAGCCTTAAGCTGAAGGAAGGCAGATTTAGATAGGAAGAAGATGATGCCCCTCCACGGCAGGGTGGGTGGCCCTAGATGATATTTAAGGTCCCTTCCAACCCAAACCATTCTATGACAAATAACAAGTTCTAGTGTGACAACAGGGATTCAGCACCCTGCAGACAGCACTGAGAAAAAAAATAAATAGAAATCCAGTTGCATCATTCTTTTTAATACTGTACAGTACTGCTTGTGAAAACAGTTCTCTATTATAAACTGTGGGGGTAAAGCACTAGGGGAGAAAACAAAACTAGAAAAACTCATACACAGTTTATATTTCAAAGTTCTACAGTATCACAGATTGCCCTGCTATCTAGTTAAATAATAAAAAAGGGAGATGCTAAGCAAGCTTCAGAAGGAAACAGATTTTACTAAGCAATCTTTTGCCATTCTCTTTTTTTTTTTAACATTTTGTTTGTATGTATGTCTCTGCATGCATGTATGTGCAGGTGTATCATTATGAATACACAACACCACATGAATAAAAAAGAGATTTTGATAGGGCACAGCATGGATAAAGCAAGTAGGGTAACCTTACTGTCAGATGCTCTGCCACAGAGGGTGAGGCATTTCTTGGCGATTACAAGAGACTTTGAGTGTCTGTGACATTCAAAGTGTACATTTAAAAAAAAGAAAAAGAGAGGTGTCCACTATGCTTCTTTCTTGCCTAAGTATTTTCAAAGCTACAACAGTAGACACTTTTCTCACTGAGGAAAGACTGTTATTCTGTTGCCCAAGTGCTAAAGAATAAGGTTCTGAAATCAACTTTGTCAAACAGCGAAAGTAATTTCTCAAATAAAAATAAATAAATAAAAAAGGGAAAGACTTCTATTGGTGAAATGCATTTGACAATTTACTGCTGAACTGCTGCAAGAAGCAGCTCTTCACTAAGCAGCATGGCACAGGGCCAGAATGAGCTATTTCAAAAATCGCTGTTGGGCATATACCAATTTGATACACAGGATTTAGCAATACAGCTGGGAATGACTCTGTGTGTCTGTGTGTATGCGTTCATGTTCTGTTAAGTTTTAGCAATCTCTAACCGTATACTCATCTTCTACAGGAGGAAATTTGTTGTTAGACTGCTAGATTTGTTTTAAAGGAGGAAAAAATATCAGGCTGGATGATAGCACTTTTTACTTGTTTAATTTACTTTATTTTGTGTTGGAAAATAAATTTCTATGGGCAGTTCAAAGGATAAAATGTGTAAGACAAAAGCTTTGAAAACATTTAAATAAAGAATGAAAATTTCCTGTGTACTAGAGAGATGACTATGAGCTGTTGGTTAGCCTTATAATGCCTTTTCCACCTCCAGATTCTCTTGTTCAATGAATAATACGGGGGCTTACAGTAATGCATCAGTACAACATGATGCAATATGCAAACAGAGCATTAACATAGTACATTGGAGTCCTCTAACCATCCAATCCAGATTTGTACCAATTCAGGTATCAGAATGATTTTTTTTAACATAATTATAAGAAATTACGAAATAAACACCAAGTTTTCAACTGATATGTCTCAAGGTATAATGTTTAGTTTAGGAGCATTTATGGCTAACTCCAAAGCTAAGTGGTTAAAGATAAGGATAGGGTTAAACCTAGATCAGTCAATGAAGTGGCCTGTGAAGCCAGACAAACAAGATTGCTAAATGGGGTACATTTAGTTGGATGCAAATCTCTCAATGACACAAGAAGCACCACCTAGGAGCAACTTCCTATATCACAAATGAAATTACAAGGTACTACTAAGGAATATTCCTTCATTTAGAGTCACCTCCCATGGGTTCAGCAAGCATTTCAGGCATGCAACAGGCTCACTAAAACCACCTCACTTACCAAAATCATCACTGATTAAATATTATGCACAACCAATGCCTAGCCTACAGATAGCTGTTACAGAAGTATTTCTATGTAGGCTGTGTCCATGACAAACATACATACTGCTGCAATCCTAATATGGATTCAGTTCCAGGCATTTAAATTACTTGCACCTACATGGCTTGTTTTCCTGTACACACATGGAGAAACTACTAATGAAAGCATATATACATTAGTATAACCAGAGACACACTGTTGGGGTTGTATCATCTTCAATTACAGCTAAATGACATCACTTTTGGGTAGTCAAATTATTACTCACATGAGTAATCTCTAATCATGAGAAGAGCGTCTGTGAAATTAACTTGCCAGGGAAAGAGAGAAGGATTGAGTCTAGAATCAAATACATTCATTTAAAAAGCAGTTTTTCAGCTGTGAAGTTCTATTTCATAAACACAGGTAAGCTTACTACAGATGGTTTCCATCGACCTTGGGAGCAATACCTCTTGGGACCACCTCAGTTTTTTCACCCAGTACAGAATCTTTCAACACACTGAAGGAAAAAGTTAAGTTCTTCTTCCTGATTAATTAGATTTGCAGTTCACCAACAAAATTAATTTTGAATGCAAATTAATTATATATGCTTTGAAGGGTCTGAGAGAAACCTCAGTGATAACAGACAAAGTCACAGTCACCTATAGGTGTAACACAAACACAAATTATATATATACATGTGTGTATACATCCAAACCCTGCATTCCTTCTTTGGAACTGTATATTAAATCTCTTGTTCTGTCAGTAAGATGTTGGTATAAAATAAGACTTATTTTTTGTTGCATTCATTTCCAATAACATTGTGAATGTCATCTCAGTTTTAAAACAGTTCTAACACTGCATTTATTTTTCTCTGTAGAATAAGCAAGCAAGAAATCTCAAGAGAAATAAATATTTGTAACTCTTAATCTAGAAGACTGTGGCTGATGATCCTATGACCACAGTTTGATGATGGTTTGGTCCTCTGCAACCTGTGTGAAGATTGAGGGCTATCTGTAACCATCACTGAAAGCTTCCAGCAGTGCTAGGACACACTGCAGGAGCACTGTGTTCTTTCCCCACCTGGGAAACCCTTTTCCACAGGATGTCCCTTGGCTAAGTCTTATGGAACAGTTCAGTGAGGTATGAGCTGCTCATGTGGCTATGTGGTGCAGGACTGGAAGAACTGTTGAGAAAAGCTCTTTAATTTTCCCTGTTGGTTATGATGAAGGAATGACAAAAGGCTGCCAGCAGGAGCTGGGAGTAACACTGCCACACACTGATTTCAGATCTCAGAAGGTGCTGATGAGGCTTTTCATCCAGAGCTCTGACCTTTTCTGCTCTTAATGGGTCATGTAGTACTTCCGTACAGTTTACAGTACTTACTATGAGAGATGTGTCTGCCCAGACCCTGCTGAACAGAGGACAGTGAATGGCTAATGAATCAAATAAATGGAATTCCAAAATACTTTGCCTGCAATTCTCCACCAAGATCCCTGACATTAAACAAATAAAGATTGTGGAATACTTTGAGATTAATTCAATTATCTCTAGTGTGTTTTCAGGAAAGAACTGATTTGCTTTTTAAAAATAATTAGATTGCCATGACAACTCGGCCACAATGGAGAAATTTGACCAAAGAGCAGAACTTCTGCCCCTTCACCCAAGCATTTTTCACTGTGATATATTCACAAATAGATGATCTGTAGCCTGTAGCTCATGTTATGTCCCTATCTGGGCTGGGATTTGTAAAAGCAGGCTGCAGACCATTACAGTAGTCTATATATTATTTACTGAAATACCTTTCAAAATTATTATTTTTCTTCCAAAAATTTTGACTGCAGTCTTTAATCCATAACTGTCACAGAAAATTACAATGATAATTGACCTTGTGAATAGGCAGCTGGTGATTAAGTGTTATGAAAGTGGCCTATTGACTCGAAGGCCAAACCAGAATATTATCTGTGACCTTTAATATTCTGCTTCCTAAGGGGTAGACCCTACAAAATACTGACCAGAGTCTGTTGGAAACAAGTCACGTCTCAGCTGTGGCCAAAGTAAAATGATCATTTTGCAGGATCAAGCCTCGCAATGACCTGATCCTCTGCGTCAAGAGCCTCTTGGGTGTTGTCTGCAAAGACTGCAGGATCGGTTTCAATGACAGTGTACCTTTGGATGGTCAACAATTTGCCGTGCCATATGCTTATATACATACATTGCCACACGAAACTAGGCTAGAAAAGGTTTCTTTTACAGAAAAATAATAAATAAAGCAGTTACAGCTTGAAGTAAAATACACGGGAGGTTGTTTCTAAGTAGACCTGATAGACAGCACAAGAGGTTGTTTTAGAAGAGGCATTTTATGGACCCCTTTATGCATCATTAAGTTTCCCAGAATGCTGAATAGAGCATGATGGATTTGTTTTAAGTTGCTGATAGTATTTAATTTTGATTTAGTTCAAGGGGCTATGTGAGAAGAAGGAACCAAAGAGGGTAAAAAAATCCCCAACAATTAGCCTGGTACATCATAAATTTAAAAAAAAGAATAAAGAATGTATAAGAAAGTCCCAACACCTTTCACCAGAGGTTGAAAATATCAGGTATTCCTGCGACAATTTGATGTGACTAGAATATAAATTGTTAAACAGAGAATAGTTTTTATTTCAAATGCTTCTTTCTTGAGTACTACTTATGGATTAAGTTTGGGTTTGTTTTAAATAAATGAATAAAACATGCTTTTGAAGAAACTTATTTTAATGATGAATTTTGTGGTTGTTTTTCTTTAAAAGAAGTCAATTACTTGGAGGGTGTAGGTTGCACATAGCTGTAGGGGAACTAAAGCTCATATCTTAAATTAGCCTTCTTTACAATAATAACAACTATATATGATTCTTTTGTATTGTTTTCTGTAAATGACACACACAAAAAAAAAGCCCAAACAAATATTTGTTTTACCAAAAGGAGAGGAAAGGCAATCTTTATACCTCTGAGGCAAATTCCAACTCTTTTGGTTTCTTAAGGAAATAAATAAAGAAACATTGGCAGAAAGACTCCTAAAAAGACTGCTCAAGGGAGAGGGAAGGAACCACCTAAAACCATCATATTACCAAGCACTGAGGTAATCAACTGCAATCTGGGAAATGTCAAACAATGGTATTCACCTACCCAAAGATATTGCTGATCAAGTCCTCAACTGCCATTTACAATCACTAACTAAAACATGGAATATAGCTGTGGATATAAACAAGAGACAAATTAGTATTGGGAAACTGGGTTTAATAATCCCCTAAAAGAGACCATCTGTTTATAAAGACCCCCTTTTCCTTGATCTCTGACATGTATTCCTAATATAGACACAGCTGGATTTTTTTAATTTTTTTTTAACATTTTTTTAAACACTCTGCTACTATAAAGTCTACTTATAGTATATCTGGTCTGAGTGCTTGTCTCAAGTTTCAGTTATTATGTAAGCACTCAGGGGCAATAAAATTTCACATAGAGTCAGCCTGCTTTAGAGTAAGTATTAAACCATCAGACAAAAATAAATACAATTCCTTTATTATTGATGCTCAATACCACTGGATACATTTTATTTCTCTGATTTTTGCAATTGCTCATCATATTATCACTGGAATAGCTGGAATAAATTTAAAGTTCTTTTAAAGTTCTGGATTCATGTTTGGAACAGGTTTTCTTTCTCTCCTTTTTAAAATGTGAGGAAATTGCATTGTCTGTAATGGATATGACATTGATAACCTGACAAGATAGGTGATTTGCTGGTATAAAAGACCGAAGCAATTTAAAGCCTGTGTTTCCAATCCAGTGTAGCGAAGAAAAAAAGAGAAAAAAAAAAATCTATTGACTATATACTTCTCACAGATAGAGGTCACTAATGGACTGGATTTGAATCTGCCTGGTAGAAGCCTGAAAGTTACATGAAAGTAACCTAGTGAAAAATGAACTCATTTTGAGATTAAAGAGGGAGCAGAAATGATTAAGAAATAAAGCTTTCACCTTCCTGGAAACAGTATTATCTTAAGTGTGCCTTCTTTCTAGCCCTTTAAATAGAAAGTGCAGTACAGGA
The DNA here is from genome assembly GCA_020800305.1 of Porphyrio hochstetteri. Lineage (NCBI taxonomy): Eukaryota > Metazoa > Chordata > Aves > Gruiformes > Rallidae > Porphyrio > Porphyrio hochstetteri. The sequence goes on from CM036908.1 coordinate 4,730,915, forward strand.
AAATCCTGATATGATGCTCATTTAAATTCCTTTTTGTTTTCTTGACTTGGTAAAACTGTGTCTCTCCTTTTCTGCAGGAATGGTAAGGAAGTCAGCCCTAATAACATGCTACATTTCATGCACTGCTATTTTAAGCAGTTAAAGGCAAGCACATTCTTGATTCTGGAAGGAAACCATAGCCTATGTAATGCAGATTCCAACTGGGAGGGTGTAGGGTTGCGCAAAGGAGATATGTCTACATCCTAAATCAAACTATCCAGCAGGCCAGGATATCAATGTGACTTGTAACAGTGGCTCAAATTAGATCCAGACTCTCAAAGCCAAATACAGATAACATCACCTTATACAAAATATAGGGTGTATGTGTATGTGAGGAGTGACTCTTTAAGAACACTGGGTGTGTTCCAGCACCAGTTCTGTTCTTGTTATAGCCTTGGACTTTGGAAAACATTGACGACCGTTCTAGTTACAGGTAGTTTTACAGACACTGTATTTACACAGTGCTGACTTGCTTCACCTACAGTAGTTCAGGCCTGCGCTCTCTTTTAACTGCCTCGCTCCCGTATCAGGACAGAGAACCACAGTTTAATAGCAAAATGCCTCCAAATCATAATGATGTTTGAAATCTCCAGCATAATTTTCAGGAACAAGATCACCACTAACATTTTACATCACTTTTGCCTCTCAGCAATGGCGACTTTTAAGAAGCATCTGTTGTCTCTTTTTGATTATGCAAATATGTCTCTGGGATAGCATTGCATGCACTGACTCTTTAAAGGGAGAAAAGAAAGAAAGGTGAATAGAGGTATAGGTGCAGCACCTTTTAAGTGTGTTGAAAAAATACCTTTCAAAAATACATATATCTGAAATCAATTAATTAATTTCCTCTGAAACTAAAAATACATAAAGGTGTTCTTGGAGAAAGACCATGCCAGTGAACGAAGCAAGGAATATAAGTCCATGGAAGTTTGAGGTGGGTTTTTGTTGGTTTTTATTTTATTTCTCGTTGGTTGGCCTTTTGTAAACGCAAGTAGTGATCAATCTCAATCTCTAAACTGGTTTCATTTCCCTGCAAGCACCGTAAAGTTAGATGCAGTAAATAAACACCTCTAACACACGCTCTGCCTTTCTGTGAGTGCGTATGTCTCTGTGTGTGAGAGGTCTGACTCACTTTAGAATCTTTTCCTGCTCCTCATGCAAGGAACCTCTCCCTTTCTCTTTAGCTGAGCTCTGCATTGCAAAAAAGCAGCATCTGAAAAAACCTAATCAGTACCTTCCACACAGAGCACAGGAATTTACACGGATTTGTGCCTTGGATTTATTAGCTTATTGTAAGCCTTAAACAGATTTCCTCCATTAAAATTAATTAAAAGCTCCTGTTGACTGATTCCTGTTCCGAAAAAAAAAACCCCAAACAGAAAAAGATGGAGAGTTTTACTCTCTCACTTCGCTGCTGTTTTCTTTATATTTTATGGGCGTTTATCTCTTGCTCTAGAGAGGTCTTTTTAAAGCTGTTTGACTTCTTTTCGCGATCTGTTAGTTTTTGTTCACCTTCCTCCGCCCCCCCTTCCCCTCCTCCTCTCCCCCCCCCCCCCCCCCCCCCGCAGTATTTGTTATTAGTTTGCCAGAGATCACCGTCTAACTCAGCAGGTCTATGAGGGGCTCCTTTGTATTCCGAAGTCCTGATCCAGTTCTCTTAACCTCGCCCCCACCCACTCACCACAAGCCCCGCTTCGGAGGCTGCTGATGGGGATCTGATGGATCCTCCTGCCGGGCGCAGTTTCCTGCTCTTCCCCCTGGATCTCTTAACACTTGCCAGCGCCGAGCTAAGCTGACTGCCTCCTCCCCAAAAGGCTCACCTTTAAAGGTCCCGTTTCTCAAAACCACCTCCCAAATAACGCTAACGTGGAGCTCAGACGGGGGCTCTGTCGGCTCCCCCGCGGTAGGGGTAGTTCTCGCGTCTCCTTTCCCCTCCCGGCGCCGTGGCGGCAACGGGGTGGGGGCCAGGTTCGGCACCCTCCCGCTCCGCACTGAAATGCGACCGGCAATCCGAGACCCCGAGTCCACTCCTAACCCACCACGCTGGCGTGAAATCACCCGGGGACCCTCCTAACACTTGCCGCCGGCCATTCATAAATTCGTGCGTGTGTGTGTGCCCGGCGCCGCACACTCGCAGTCATGGGGCTGTAAGGAGGCAGAGGCGGTTATTTCTGACATACAACCTGATCCCGGCTCCTTAACTTTGCCTTCTCGCAGAAGGCGAAGGGCACCGGGGCTTTAAATCGCCCGGAGCTGGAATTACCAGGAAGGAAAAGAGAGGAAAAAAAAAAAAAAAAAGAGAAATCCCAACTGTACCTGGCGGTGTCTGGGAATCCCTCGCCGGCACCGATCATAATTCCCCTCCGCGCCTCTGGCCCCCCACACCAAAACTTTGCCGCCGCCGCCGCCGCTCCTCGGTGGTGGCCGCCGCCCTCCGCGCCGAGCAGCGCGGCCGCCCAACGCCGCTCCCGGCCGGCCCTGCGGGCCCGCTGCCCGCCGGCCGCTGCCGCTCCGGAGCGAACCCCGCGCCTTCCTCCGCCCTTACGAGGCAGCGGCATCGTCCTCCCCCCTTCTCCTCCACCTCCTCCTCCGGCGCGCAGCCCGCGGCTCTGGCATCCCCAACGCACTTTCTCTGCTGGATTCGCTCGCTCTTCCCCCCGCCGTTCCTCCTTCTCCGGTGAAAAATAAACGAGAAGGCACCGCGGGTACGCCTGGTCTTGGGGTTTCTTTCTGTCTTTTTTTCCTGTCTTTCTGTCCTCTGGAAATGATGAAAGGATCACATGAGGAGCAGGCACGGAGACCCAGGACCCTTGGAAGTCGGAGACGGCATCGGACACATATATGTGAGTATATGTGTGAGTGTGTGTGTCTGGCTCCCTCCAAGTCCTGCGCCTGCCTTCAGCCGGGATTGCAGGCTGATCTTAGCAGTAATGATGCCTCAGATCTGACTATTCCCTGCTAATGTAAGTCGTGCCTTTTTTCCTGCCTGACACCCCAGGGAGATGTTTACAGTAATGAATTCAGTTGATAGCCATCTCTCTCTCTCCTGGAGTCCCTCCCACATTTCTAGTTTAAAGAATGCTTGGAAGGCAGGGCTACAACCTAAAGCTTTCCAGGAGGCAAAGTCAGGCTAGGTTTTCTCTTTTTCTTTCTTTCCTCCTTTTTTTTTTTCCTCTTTTTTTTTTTTCCTCCTCCTTCCCGCTTTTAACCTATTGCTCGCTGAGGGCAGCTTAGCGAGCTCCGTTCCTTTGGTCTCGCCCTCGCCCCCCTACTTTCAGCTCGGGAAGCCAAGCGGGCGGCGCTGCCCTGGGGAGTGTGTGGGCTGCACAACCCCCGGACCCCCACCCCGCTCATCGCGGAGCCCTCCGGGCCGGGGCTGCGGGGAAGGAAGGTGCGGGTATCGCCGCCCTTGGCGACGGAACTGCCTCGGCTCCGCTGCTCTGGGGACTCTCGGGGTGTATCGGAAAAGAAGCTGGGAGTGAGCTGAAAAACTCCCCGAGCAGCTGTCCAAACTGGGAGATGCCCTCGCTAGCAATAATTACAGCCGTGCTCTCCACCAACATGGCGATATTTCATGTGCAGTCACCGACAAGCCCGCCTCCCCCACCTTCTTTCCTTCTCCCTCCCCCTCCTCTCCCCCCCCCGCGAACTTTTAGGTAGGCAATAGCAGCACGTAATAAATATAACACAGAATAAAAGAAAGTCCAACCCTCAGGGAAGAGACGGACCTCCTTTAGTATTCCGTCTGATTTCCATCATCAGTCAGAAAGACTTTAATACCGCTGGAGAAACCGCCTTTTGCCCTAAAGCGCTCACACCCCCCCACGTCTTCTGTGCACATTCAGTGCGTGTGCGTGTGGTGGTTCATGTGTGTGTGCATCCCAGGCTGTCTGCGCTTGTTTCGGGGTAACCCTTCCCCCGTCGCCCAGTTCCCCAGTAAGCTAGTGCCTTGCCCTGACAAGTCCACTTCAAGGCAGGACTGTTTAATACCGAGAAGCGCTTGAGAGATAGGATACAGCCGTCAAGGTAAGACGTGGGGTGTGCGAAGATTTGCCTCAAACTCCTACATGAGTAAAGCAAATGCACAGTACGGCTTCTGCTGCGAGTTACTTTAAGAGAGGGGCTGGGGAGGGATGGAGGAGAGCTGATCAATGCCATGTGTCGAGCGAGGAAACAGAAAAGGCAAAAGAAATGCCTCGGGGTTTGCTTCGCCCTCACCCGTGGCTGCTCAGCCGTACCTCAGAAGCTGAATCACTCGCTATTGTCCCCACACCTCCTTCGCTGGGGGTGTGTGTGAATTGCTGGCGACTTCAAAGGCTTAAGAAACCATATCGAGGAGCCCGTCGCGAAGCCCCGGCGAGGGTCAGCCGAATCGCAGTGTGCTCGGAGCGGCTTAAGTCCTCCCGTCCGTCCCCCCCCACCCCGCATACGCCCTGTCCTCCACCCCGTGCCCTCTAAGGGGGCTTAGGAGAGCCGAGCCGCGCCGCCTGCCCACTCTTAGAAGAGGTTGAGCTCTCACCTACACTGATGCGCGGAGCTGCGGGGGATGGGGGGACGGGGGGGGAAGGGGTGGGGAGCGCAGGTAACGCGGCATTTCTCGGGGGAGTCGGCGAGGGGAAAATAGTTGAGAGCGAGACCTCTCTCCCCTCCAAGCATCGCTGCCTCAGGGTCTGGCGGCTGCTCTAGGCCCCCAGAGATAGAGGGGAGGGAGTCCGGGGGCCTCTGCGGGACTCAGCCAGCCGGGAGGGAGCGTGTCTGGCACGGGTCGGACCGCGGGGAGAGCCGGTGTCCCCGGTTCAGAGAAGGATCTGCTCTGAAGTCGAGTCTCTGCCTGCAGCTCCCAGCTGGTCCTGAGGGATGAAAGGACCAGGAGCCCCGTAGGGTCCAAAAGTGTATGAACAACCTTTTTCAAAGGCTGTTCTGGTTATTTTTTGACTTTTTAAGACCTGTCTTTTATTTTTTTTCCCCTAAGCTTCTGCACACTTTTCAATGCACTCATTTGAGCACGAGTTATAGTTCTTTCCTGTGCATTTTCTCGTGGGGGGGATGGAAATCTCCCTTCTAAGCCTTTCATATCCCTGTCCACCCGTCCATTCTCTCTCCACATCCCCTCTATTAGCAACCTGACAACTCATAAAGCAAAGCAGACCTTTGTCCATCACAGGTATTTCTGCCCCCTATGCCCCCCAACCACTGAGGAAAGTGGGAATGCAAAAAACTTCTGCAAGGTGCAGACTGCTGCCGCGCCCCACAGGCTCAGACAGTTTCGGTGGAATTATGCCTGTCCCCTTCCCTGCCCCTGGCCCCTCAAGCCAACCCACATTTCAAATCAGAGAAAGGTGCTCAGGACACACTTTGGTCAAATCAAGATCGCGTCAATCTCGAAAACGATTTAACTAGCCGTTACCTGCTCCTGTGGAGGTTGGTCCTTCTCGGTAGGTCACCCAAAACCCACCGGGTCCGGCAGGTTGAAAGGGGAGAAAGTGGCAGAACAGCTGGGCTCCGGCATGGTATTATTTTAAGGATCACCACCAAGGTCTCTGTTTTCCATAGCTGCCAATGGTCATCATCACCCAAGGTTTCTCTCAAGGAAAGGAGGAAGGAAATTTTCTTTCCAAGCTGCTGTCCAGACGGTCATTTGACCCTGGCACCCAGCGATGACACTGAAGAACACCCTGCTAAAGCGGTTAAACGCCTCGTAATTTCCTTTCTTCTCTTTCCCCCGGCGGCTCCGGCGCAACGCCACGGAGCGATCTTATCGCCGTCTGATCATTATTCACCGGTGACAACCAGAGATACAGAGCTCCTAAGTGAGGGTGACAGATTTCAAACGCGGGGCTGCAGCGTACTCAGCCTCAGACATATTCTTCCTCAAACTTTGCCTAGCAAGCAAGTCAGCGGCTTAACCCTTTGCGGCCCTTTCTCTCACCCGGGCACCGACACCTCAGCCCATGGGGGAGCCCTTATTTGGGAGGAACCGCACCGCACACGGCTGCTTGGCTGGGGACTTTTTATTATGTGTCATTTTCTATGCTGGGTTCTTTTCAGTTGAAACAAATCAGAACCGCCCACTCTGGGGAGCAGTTGGAGAGTTGAATACTTCTTCTCTGTGGTTAGGGGCTGAAAAAATTCTCTCGGCAAAGCGGATCTCTTAGGGACTCACCTGTGGTCCCTACTTTGTCACCGAGCTTCGTGTGCCATCGGATTCACGCATCGCATGAATCCCTCTCCCGCACGCATGTACAGAGCTTCTGCGCTTTCCTCAGCGTGGTGTGGCTGAAAGTACAGTTCCGAAAGTGCTGTTTCGCTCAGACCTCCGGATTCATTTCGTTTACAGATTATTAATAACAACAGAGAAAGAAGCAAGAGAGAAAGAAGTGTATTTCCATGAAAAAAAAACAGAGAGAAAGCCTTTTTCACACATACACTTTGTAGTCAAAGGAAATATTTACCATCAGCAAACTCCAGCATGTAAGTACATGTTTCCTCCGAAGCAGAAAAGAGCCTTAAAAAGGAGAGAAAAAGCATGTGCATTTCAAAGATGAAATGAACTGCATGAAAGCTTTCCAAACTGAGTACCACCAGCTCGGAGCCTGATGTCAAGACAACGCTGTAGCACAGTAACGAAGCACTCTACGAAGATGTAGAGAGGGAAACAAGGAAATTGGCAAACTCCATTGGTTTTCCAATATTAATTTCATATATTTTCAGTAATTTATGATGTTTCTGTCACCTTTCTCTGCCCTTCACCCCACACCCCCCCCCCCAAAAAAAAAAAAAGGGAGGGGGAACTGGGACACGACCTCTCACGGCAGCTGAACGACAATGAGAGCCTGGACGTGGGATGGACTGCCAGGAGCTCCTTCCAGAGCCCCAGTGGTCACGCAGTAGGAAGGACTCCGAGGCAGGTTGGTGTGTGTGACGGGGAATTCTAGTGCTCGCTTCATTAAATGTTTAAAGTAAGGCTGGAGAAGGAAAGAGAAGGATCCTACAGTAGGCAAACGGACAGATTATGGTTTTTTTCTTCTCCTCCCAGCCACATTTCTAAGTTTCGAAGTTAAGCTCAACAAGCAAATAAACCTCCTTTGAGCAACACCCCCCGCCCCCTCCCCAGCCCTTCTCAAAAAACCCCCAACCAACAAACAAAAACCAACCCCCAAACCCCCTTTAGGCATCGCGTATATTCTTCCTATTTTTGACAGCGGGTGACATAAGTAGAGAGCATGATTAGTCCTGACCGATTGCGCTCTCCCAAGCAGCTGCCGCAGGTGCGCAGCCGGAGCTCCGCGGGCGCGGAGTGGGACTGGCTGCGGCTCCGGCGCGGCGCCGCTTGCACGTCCCGCGGCGCGGCCAAGGTGGCAGCAGAGCACAGCGCTAGGAGGATGCTCGGCAGCCGGCGCCGGGCCGCAGCGGGGGAAACTTCCCCGGTTTGCTCCTTCCAACATGCTCTGTTTAAACTGGTAACACCTACCTCCCCCACGCACACCGCCTCCCATTTTAATCTCGGTTATTGTGCTTTAAACAATTACCCCCCGCCCTCCCCCCCCCAGAGTACGAAGCATGTATTTATTTGTTAGTAAACTTCTTTGTATGGCTGAAAGGCTGTAAATTGAAAGGAGAATGTAGAAATGTATCCTCTTTAAATTATCTGTGACCATACAAGATGGCTATCCTCAAGTGATGGTCTACTGATCCATAATACAACCTCACTTATTTTAGAAAGATTGTAAAATAAAGAAATGTTAAGAAAGATTATAAAAATGAACTTTTTTGGGGCTTTTTTTTTTTGGTTTTTTTTTTTTACTTTTCCCCCAGCTATATTGTGAGAGCGATTTCTACAGCTTCCAAGAGAGAGTGTAAAGGAATCTGGAAGGACTGAGAGGCTGGTGTAAAGCATACTGAATGATCTCAGTTTTTTGTCAGTAATGTCAGATATTGGACCAGACCTTAAATTAATGTGTCTGTTATAAGATTAAAAAAAAAGTCACAAAGTGATTCCTTCATCAAATCTGGAAAAATATTATTTTTTAAAAAATATTTTGAGGAAAGGAAACCAATAAGTTATTAAGATATTGTTATAACAAATTCTAGACAAGATGAAAGTATGAATGTGCTTCTTTACACTTTAATGAAACAAGTGCAGCACTTCAGCTAGAACTACAGTAGACTGGAAGAACCCAAAGCCAATGTATTTTCTCTGAGCTTTTACTTCTGTGGTGAGTTTAAAATGAAAACATTGTAATGGTTCTGAAACAGACTTTGGCAGAGTTTATCATATGACTCAAATGGCAAATTTCTATTATCTTGAAGTGTAGGTATTTAATTTCAAATACAATTATTAGTAAAGCTTAAGCATGCCATTAGACTGTCCTTGCTGTGTTTCTCATCAGTTCTTTCTTCCTCCCTCCCCCTCCTTTCCCTTCAGCACACTGTCATCTACTTTTTTTGGCTTGTCTGTGTTGTTAGGGATCACCTTGTAATAGTATTCCTAATGCCTTGGGTTGCTGCACTTCATAACCCTGACCTAGTAGAGGCTCTTTCTTCTATGGGGTTATGGGGTTTCTGCATTTAGCTTTTGACAGTATCATGATAAACTATTCCTATGGACTGCCTCTGGCCATTTTTCACCGTCATGTCCCAGGGGATACAAGAATCTGGGAGTCTTATAGGTTTGGGGTTTTTTTTGGTGTTTTTGGGTTTATGGTTTTTTTCTTTAATACTGAGGAGGCTGTTCCAAGGTTTTTTGTTCACAGCCTCTTTGTCAAGTTGATTTCCAACAAAACCAGGAAATAAGTTGACCAATATTTGCCTGAAAATATTTTTTTCTTCTAAATACTTTTGAGAATCATAGCAAATCCTATTAAAATCAAAATAGATCTGCCCAGATGCCATCTGATAGGCACATTGGAAATAGATTGGTAAATAGGTAAGACAGGAAGTCTGGTCTATAATATTTTATTATATTTCAAATAATTAAAAAGTATATTTTTCTGACCACAATTTGTGACCAAAGTAAACTATGACAAAAAGCATCACATATTGTTCCAACTCATTTTAAGCAAAAAAAGTCTGCAAAGAAGAAGAAAAAAAATCTATCAGTAAGTTACATGTTGTTCACCTTAATGTTCATGCTGAAAACAGTTGTATGAATGTAGAGTAATCCAGCCAACAGTTAACTGCATCTGATGAAATTCAGAAAATTGAAATGGCCAAATCATAATGGACACAAGAATCTGGCAGTCATTATATCTTGCTATGCATTGGTTCTTTGTTTCTTTCATCTATGCAAAATTCAGGGGAAAAGTGAATGACAATAAGATCAACTGGCTGAAATCAACACACATAAGAACAAAAATGTTCATTTATGATTGACCTATCCACTAACCATGGTGGGAGTCGAAGGCATGTGTAGAGCCTTGTGAGTAGCATACAAACAGCCCACAAAAGTTGGTTCTTTAACAGATTCTAAGTAAAATCCTTATGGTCCTTTTCATTGTTATAGTCAGCTTTTAAAATAAACAATTTTTTTCTGTCACTGAACCTTACCTTTAAGGAAAAAAAATCCACACACTTTTATCAGACATATTCTAGCTGCAGTGTATAGAACTGAAACACCTCCTCAGTGAAAGTCACACAACATTCATTAAGTTGCCCCTTATGTATTCATTGCTCTTCTTCTATTCTAAGTGGAGAAGGCTAGAAGGCAGACTATCAATCTATTCTAGCAAAAGCACTGCTTTCTGATCAGAAGGCCATCTGCCCTATCTCCCAAGAGACCTTAAGAGCTCACTCATTCTAATTTTCTCCTGATTAAAAAACTAGATTCATTTGTATTTTCTTATCCACAGGTTCAGCAAGGTAAAATCATTCTTTCACTTCTGTCTCTTCCAAGTCCATTTTTATAACTTTTTGGGTTTTCAAGGGGACGGAACTAGTTTTGTTTCAGTTCAATAAAAACAAATGGACAGATTTTAGAATGATGAGGATTTATAAAAGTTGGACAGGAGAAAATAACTTTAAAACAATTAGCCTAGTTAAAGTCTCTCAAAATTATTCAAAGATACCATGAAAAAATTGCTACATTGCATAATACAAACCTCAAGGTTCACAGAATAGCATTTCTAGCTTTATAACTGCTCGATTTCCCTGCAGCACTTTATGAAAGACTAGCAAACGTTGTCCTACAATTGTTTCCAAAAACCTTGAGCTCTATCTGAGAACTGTTGTTAACCGTCTTTCAATTCCAGTATAAGCTAATTATGTGTAATTGGATACAAAGGAGAATGTAGATTTTCTATTGAAATTTATTGATTTTTGCTTTTTCTGGTTTAATCCCTTGATTATGATAAAGAGGTAATGCCATTTTGTGAAGCCTTTTCTAATCCTTCCTGTTTATTTTCTTTTTAGAACATGTTGTTGTAAAAGGAATAGGTGAAAAGGAAAATTGGTTTCAATTACCTAAAAAAAAAGATATAAAGGCATTACCCTGATCATCAAAGTCAAGATACAGAGGCTACATGATTACACCTCCAAATTCAGAAATTAAGGAGCAATAACCTTTGCATGCTGCTGTGCCAGAAGGTCCCCTTTCAAGGGACTGTTACTAGAGGGCAGAACAACACATCATCATGGTACACACTGATCACCTGAAAGAAAAACCAAACCAAACAAAAAACCCAGGCAGAATGACTAGGCAGATGGTATCTGTTCTGAATCCTGATAAATTGGCAATAAGCTCTCAGGACTTTGAGAGAATTTTGAGGCAGTGAAAATATCGTGTGAAACCATTTGTCTTGCTCTTCAGCAGTGCAAATCACCCACGCCACAGATTTGTGGACTGAGGGGGATAGGAAGGTTGTCACAGCAGTTAACAAGTCTTCATCAGTTTCGAAACACTGGGCACCAGCTTCATTTTGTGCAGTCCTAAACTTCTCTTAAGATATAGTAAAAGAGAGTTTATCCCACTTCAGTATTCACTTTAAGAACAGGAAAGCACTGCCTTTTAGACTTAGAGGAAATGTTCTTAGAAGGAGCAAAGATCCTTGATGAGATCTGTTGAACCTGTGAAAGGTTCAGCACTGAAACAGGTCACCATGGCCTGCTCACAGAAGAGGAATGTGTGCTATGTGGATGCAGAAATGCTCTGCTGAAAGGTATGATGCTACTTACTGCACTGATGTTATGAAGAATATTTAGTCAGTACTATCAGTAGGGGTTTTTTTTCTTAATTTAATTCCCATATTATAGCAGAACTGGGAAAGATTCTAGATTTATTTCCTTAATGGGATACTGAAGGAATCTTTTGGTGAGAAAAAAACATTTGCAGAACTGCACCTGGACTGCAAATTTAGGGTGGGTTTATTTCAGCTGAAGGTGGTTGTTAGGAAATTCTTACTCCTCTTGGTTTTCCCTTTTGCAGTCTTTGCAATTCTCAAGACCTTCAACAGTCCCTGAGGAATGACCTGTATTGGCTTTGTATGTAGTATATTCATTCGGTCTGTGACAGAGTGCTGACCATTTTGTATAAAGAAAAGAGCTGTATGCAAAGGTAACAGCACACAGGAAGGTTTTTCTGGATCATATATACATATAATTATATTCAGAATTAGTAATTAAGTAATTGCAGTCTGCTTCTTAGCTTTTGACTCAAATGGAGACTCTCAATTCAGGATGAGTTTCCTCTTCTGTTTATTCTGCTTACTTGGTGAGGATAAATTTCACTTGAAATCAACCATGGGTTTATTTAGTTAAACACACCACACATACAATGTCCTAGGTGGAGCAGTTACAAAGAACAGTCAGGAATATACCCTCAGGATAAACTGAACTTTTTACTTGGATCATAAAACAATCTTCCTTTCAGTGCTTCAGGCAAAAAGAATGCTAAGAAGTTAAGCTGTACTTTTGGTAGGGCTAGAGAAGGTAGGGAAATCCTCCCTGAAGAGAATGAAGCAGCCTGAGTGTGTAATAGTTTATTAGTAACTTTTAGTGAGTCCAAACAAATTGAGTTAGGAAGACGAGAGTTTTCACGACTTGACTCATCCATTTTATTTTTGAAGCACATGCATGGTTGTCAGCACTCGTTCAGCAGAGGCACAGATTTCTGCAAACTCAGAGACAAGCTGGGTTCTCACTGTAGGAACATCTTTGGAGCTTGTTTCATGAATTTTCTCAACATGATACTATCAACGCTTCGCTTTCCTTAGTCTTTCTCATGAGATTGAACAGTCTCGCAGAGGAGATGTGGTAGTATCATTTTGAACAGTTGAATTGCAATTTTCTTTATAATTGATGATAATCTGACAGAGCTAATTTCTAGACTAAGGCAATTGCTTGAGAAACTCAGATTTTGCAGTCACCTAAATTAAGATGGCTAAAGCACTTATTGCTCAAAGCTCTTTGCTGTGTTCCTGAGGGTACGTTTTGCACAGCACTTATTTCTGAGATGTATCCTTGAACCTTTGCCACTTGGCAGCAAAGGATGTACTAGCACTGACCAGGGTCAATGTTCAGCTTCTGTTCTATGCTAGGCTGTAAACTGTTAACTATTAGGAGCTGCTGCCAGTCTAAGCAAGCTCTTCCTGTTGAGGGAAAATGAGGAAAGAAATGGGCGAACAGCTGGGGGAGGAAGCTTTAACCAGCCTTACTTGATCTCCCACTGCAAATGAGTCAAACATTCTCAGCTCTAATTTAAAGGGAGAAAAAAGTCTCTAACTTTCAAGAGCACAATTCCTCAAACAGGAAAAAAAGAAAAAAACCCCATACCCCACTCCCAACAAAACTATCAACCAGCGGGCACACTCCCATCAAAACCATCAACCAGCAAATACAAAAGAAGTGAATATGATCATTACTGGGAAAAAGAAATTATTGGTTTAGATGTTGACATCAAACTGGATATTGCCATAATGATTTCCACTAGAAATCCATGTCTTGGATATAATGATTTGCAGTTGTGTGACTGAGAAAGGATTGGAGCAAGCAGTTCTTTTGCCTGTTTTTTGATTATTTTATTTTGTTTTGTTTGTTGGTTTGTTTTCCCCTGCTTTTTTTTTTTTTCTTCTTCATATTCTAAACTGGCCAGACATGCTGAATCTTGCTTGTGTGCTAAGGAGTGCATTGCAGTACCTGTGCACTCTTCATTGCCCATATCTTCAGGGCCTGGACTGCAGTCACTGAACTTATGGTCTCATAAAATTGATTTCACTTAGCTGGGCTCATTGTAGATTGGCAGGTGATAATATTAAGAAATTTATCATCTCATAGGACATCTGTCCTTAGAGAAACGTGATTATATCCTTCGGGAATGTCTCTTCTGTGGTTGTACAAAGAGAGAGAGGGCATGAGTTGAACAAAACGAGGGCATGAAATTGCTTCCTATGGATTTGGTTACTATTATAAATATGGAGTTCTATACTTCTGAGACATAAATTGACAAAAAATGTATCCTGCTCTTGCAGGGCAAATTCTACTGAGTCAGCTGAGTCAGGTCACATTGCACAACATTTGACACCATGAATCAAAGAATTGGTATAGCTATGTCAACATCCTTCTACTTCTGGCCATGCCATTGTTTGACACTTTAGAGAAATGTGCAAAAAATCCATAAACCACCTGGCCAATTGTTCAAGTTACATATCTTGATTAAAAAAGTTATAGATGAAGAAGCAAAAGTCAGGAAAACTGATGAGCTTTTTCTAGCTGAGTGCTCAGATAGACACCTTGTGTTTAACACTACATGAAGAAACTCCCTTTTGTCTCTCACTATTTTTCTAAATGCTCATGTTTTATGAAGCATGAGCATACTAATCCAGAGACATACATGATTGGACTATTAAGACTTATTAAATGCATTGATTTGTCTTTTTTTTCCCTGCTTCTTATCAGTCATTAATGATGCACAGTGACTTGTCTCCCAATTTTTTCATCTGTTTTCATCTATGTTCCTCGTATTTTATCTTGAACAAAGAGCAGTCTTGTGCCATGAAGGCTCATCAAAGTCATAATTACATTTCATTCATCTGCATTGAACTGTCTGTCATCCTTTAGCATTCTGAATGCTGTATATGTCTTTCTGCACTTGTCTGCATTCTTCCTCATTATTTACTCCTCCTCGACCAGCCATTACTCATTGCTAACTGCTTTCTGCTTTTAATTTTTTTAATTGCCAGCTGTGTTTGTAACCTTCTAGCAGTTTCAAACCAGAAATATTGGTAGCATTTTTTTCCACATTTAGCAAGTGTTTATACTCTTAACAATAATGTTTATCTACAAGACCAATGTGCGAGGCAGGATAAATCTCAGAACTGGAGATCTGTTATATCCCAGAGATGTCGACACATTTTTTCCTAGTCTATCTTTTATGCTTTGGACACTGTCCTTGACAGAGCCTAAATCTGAAAAGCACTCCAAATTCCTTGCTGTAAGTAATTTCTTTTGTGATGTAAAATTGTCAGTTGATAGTGGATAGGTAAGTGGCTGATAGAGGGTAAGAACTGTTACTCATGGTTTTCATTCCTTCTTGGGTTTATTATGCATCTTGCTTTATTTTTATTTACTTGTAATATTTCCTTAGGTTTTTCTTCTCATGTAACTGCTTACACTTGTCTTTGAGATCTTTTTCTTTCTATATACCTTACCTGTCTTATCATTTGCTAATCTTATTTTAAAGAAGAATACATGTTTTCAGCAAAGCTGTCTTTTCACACATTGCATAATACTTGGCAAAGTTAGGTCCCAAAAGGTGATCTGCAACTTAGATGAAGAATACTAATTTCAAAGGCCTGCTTTGAAAGAAATAAATGTCAAAATATTAAGTATGGTCTCTACAGATACTATATGCCTTAGCTGTAAAATGGGGCAAATGAGCATTGTTTCCTTCACAAGGAAATCCTTCTCATGAATAGTGAGGGTTATCAGACAGAAGGTTCCTGTAGGAGGATAAAATAGTATATACTTTATGGTTCAGATTTTTAACTGATGTGAATTGGTATAGCTTAAATGGAATCAATGAAACTATGGTGATTTGTATAAAAAGAAAACATGAATGTGCATGGGTTTGTTTCTGTTTTTAACAGACACTCAAGCACATCTAATTGTGGTATCATTACATCATGCAGGCTAGTATCAGAGGCCTAGGAGCTTTATTTATTTGAGTTTGGGTAAAGAAAGCACTATTTAGTGCTTATTAATTCTTTCATTATAAATAATAACAAGCCACAAGAAATATGCTGAGACTGAGTTTACTAGCCAATCTCTGCAATTAATTTTTTTTACTTTCAACTAAAACAGAAATTCCTGATAGATTGTGCAAAGTATTAAATATGATTAATAAGCAGAAACCATCACAAAAGTGAAAAATCCTCCACCAGCCTTCTTAACTTTATAAATACTGGTTTAATTTCAAGTAATTTTGTAAATACCAAAAATACTTCATATCATTATATACTTGGTACCATGAAATTAAGCAAAAACACCTTTAAAAGGTGTTATATTTTTAAGCTATCAGTGTAAACATCTAAGGGATCTGTATAGCATGGCTAGAGTATGCCTAATTTGATTCTCAAATGCTTGTATTAATTGTTGCAGTTTTGCATAGCTGTGCTGCAGGGATGGCTTCTGCAAGAAGCAGCTGGAAGCTCTCTGCAAGCCCCAGACTGTAAACATCAGCCAATTCAAGGCCAAAGTTGCTGCTGACCAGGGCAAAGCCAATTGGTGATGGTCACAGCACCTCTGGGAATCACATATAAGAGAAAAAATCCTGCAGGCAGATGTATTTTGCCACCGGGGAAGGGAGTGAGAATATGTAACAAGCTGCGTGGACACCAAGGCCAGGCCTGAAGGAGATGGTGGGGGGAAGAATGAGGCACTCCAGGTGTGGAAAGAGAGATTCCCCTGCAGCTCATGGAGAAGACCATGGTGGAGTGGGTGTGCCCTCGCAGCCCATGGATAAGGATGGGGAGCAGAGACATCTATGGCCTGTGAACTCATTGATCCACACCTCAGCAGGTTTGCTGGGGGGCTTGTGACTTTGCAGGGGACCAGGCTGGAGGAGTCTGGGCCTGAAGGTCAGCACCCCATGGAAGGTAGTCCTGCTGAGAGGCCTGTGGTGAGGAGATGACTCCTCAGTGGAGAGGACTCACATTGGAGATGTTTGTGGAGATGACTGTCTCCTGTAGGTGGGACCCCACAGTGCCACAGGGGAAGTGTGTGTGTGTGTGTGTGTGTGTGTGTGTGTGTGTGTGTGTGTAATGTCCCCCCCAGCTAAGACAGAGGACAACTCAGGAAGAATTGACTGAAAACCCCATTCCCTGCCCCACCCCACGCCGCAATGGAAGGGAAGAAGGGAGCAAATTTATGATTAAAGTCAAGTGTGTGAAGAAGGGAGGGGTAGGGCGAAGTAGAAGTCTTAAGATCTGGGGAAGGAAAGCAGCTTGTGAGGAACTGCTGGAACCCCACTCCCCATTCCCTGTCCCTCCCCATGCCATGTTGTGGGGGGGAAGAAGGGAGTAAAATCATGATGAAGTTTAAGCCTGCTAAGAAGGGAGTAGTGGGGGGAAGGTGCTTTAAGACCTGGCCGCACTTCTCATTACCTGACTCTGGTTCACTGGGTCTGGAGTTGTAGTAGTAATAAATCACTTTTTTTCCCTTTATTCTGTGCTGAGTCTGTTTTGCCCATTGCACTAATTGGAGAGTGATCCCCTCTGTCCTTATCTCGAGTCCTAAGCCTCCCGATATTTTCTCCTCTTTTCGGCTGGAAAGGGGAGTGAGCGAGTGGCTTTGGTGGGCATTTGGCCTCTAGCCAGGGCCAAAGCACCACATTAATCTAGTAAGATTTAACTGAGAAAGAATATACATCTTAGAAAGATAACCATACTCTTGATAATCCATCATGATAGTTAATTGTCAACAATGTTAATCATACATATGAGTTTTTCTATCTTGAATTTTCAGCCATTGGTCCCTCCTACTTCATGCAACTACTTATAAATGATCATTAAATGACATACAAACTTTCTCTTCACAAGCAAAATGGATTCAGGTCCTTAACTCTCTTAAATAATGAAATATCTTTTTTCCTCTTTTCTACTCTTTTGTTGGTTACCAGTTCCTTGTCAACTACAGCATCACCCACCCACATATCCCAGCTGCCACTGTTTCATTTTGCATCCAAATCAACGGAATGCATCACCTGTTATCAATACTGCCATTCATTCTCAAGAAACAATCAAGAAATAGGTACTTATCCAAGAATCCTGGCAGCTATCCATGTTCAAAAGATCGAAGAATTCTATTTCTAGTCTATTTCCTGATTTTCATCAGCATAGAGCATAACATGGCTCCGGAGAAACTACTGAACTTCCACTAGAAATAGCTAGTCACACAGTGGGAATGGAACAAGTCTGTGGTATTACTGAGGTAGCCAGTGAAAAACAGGTTACCAACTATAGCAGCCAGAAGGATCTCTGTTCTCCTGGCCATCAGTGCCACAGATAGGTGTGTACTTCTGATCAGATACATCCTCTGCTTCTCTGCTGCTCTGTCACAAATTTTCGGGTTGTTGACCATCCATTTCACAGCTCGCTTGTTCCTACCATTTAACTTGCTTTGGTAAATGCCATAGCCCTTTCAGACTTTCTGACTGATTCCTCTTTGCTGTCATTTAATCACCTTTGCTAGCTTTCACCTCCTTTCTGACCGTGGATTGCCTGCTCTACTGCTGCCACTTGTGTAACTGAAGTTGTTATTTTACTGATCTACGCTGAGGTATGCTGTGGATTAACTCTTTCTTACTATTACTTGCTAACTTTGAATTATTTATTGGTTCAAAGGACATAACTCTTCTCATCTTGTACTCACTTTCCCTCTTTTTCCCCCCTACTCTTCAATATCTTAACTTCCTCTTAGCTTACTCAAGAATCAAACCTAAATCACGAAGTACAACATAATAAGCACAAGTGACTGTGCAGTTGTAACTTTAAAAGAAAATGAAAAAGGGTCAGGAGAAATGCCACAGTTAATCTCTGCTCCTGTATTTTATACAGCCATTTTCACTCCTGCAGGACACATAGTGAATGCTAGCAGCTTTTAATTTTGCCCCAACTTCCCCACTGGCAATGATTGTGAAATGGAAGATGAAATGGTGATGCTCTGCAGACACGCATATCTTCTAGAATTTAATTTTGTTTTTTTCTTTTTCCTTCCTAAAAGCTGTATTTTCATTTTTTTCTCCTTCT
Source organism: Porphyrio hochstetteri (assembly GCA_020800305.1). Lineage (NCBI taxonomy): Eukaryota > Metazoa > Chordata > Aves > Gruiformes > Rallidae > Porphyrio > Porphyrio hochstetteri. The sequence goes on from CM036908.1 coordinate 4,749,190, forward strand.
GTACTACCACTAGTGCTTTGTTTTATCTAAACACAACACTTGATATACCGGGGACCACCGCAGTCTTCATTCTCAGTTCTGCTTAGCAATGGCAGGTGAAAACAAAAGCTCTGTTCCAGCTTATATAGCTGACAGCATCATTTAGAGCTACTGTCTGCTTGACTGGTTACTGCTCCAGCCTCTCCACCAAACAGTAACTGCTCAAATTCAGTGTTTTTTGGCTCTCCTACTCCTGTCACGCTACTGCCAGTGAAGTTTATGAGAGGAACCAGCCTGAGACAGCTGTAAGCTAAAGAGATATTGAGCTGGAGTCAGAATCTAACTATTTTCAGGACCTTGTGGCACAATTCCTGATCAAGAAGAGGGTCTCCTACTCTGTTGAGTTGCCATCCGGAGTCTTCGTTATGAACCAAATTGTGGGGAAAGATCTTTTGACTGGAATGGGTCCAGCAGTGTTTTAGGCCACATATCCTTCCCCATCAGGTAACAGTAAGTCTATGCTGTGACTGGAACTGAATAGATACCTTCTCATCCTCCACCAGAATACAAAAGAATTTTGGAGAAAGGATGGATGTGACCTGGTTTACATTTTGGGAACTCCATGACCATATTTTGGTCATGTGTTGAGGGAGGGTTATCAGTGCCTTCAAAAATGAGGGAACCCTTGCTCTCTTCATCCAAATAGTTTGTTTGGCTTATATTGTATTTTCTGCATGTCTGTGACCTCTCTTTCTCCGTCTGCTCCCCCCTCCAGGGTGAAAGGCTGGCAAGATGGCTGATGGCACCATACTTGATTTTCAAGCGATGCAAGGAACAGTCTACAGTCTATAGTTTACACTATTCGTGCAGCCTTCAGTGGAATTGTGAGAGGAAAGTTGAAAGGAAAATGAAAGACATTAAATCTAAAAAGATTGAGGTAGGTCGGGCTGGAGGAAAGTTTGGGAGTAGTGGATATAGAAAAATTGGTTTATATTAATTTTGATTTGGTGTATTGGTAATCAGCAGCCTGCATTTTTCTTTTCTTTTCTTTTCTTTTTTAAATGTACTTCTCAAACCATGAAACAACAGGACAAACCATACACTTTTCAGTGCTAAATGCAATTTAAGGTTGTTTGCTGTATTACATTTTTCAGCACAAAATTCTGCGAAAAAGATTTTTTATTAGTTCTTTTTAGTATAGGAAGGGATCTTCATCCATACATATCTATAGTGTACAAATGCATTTACAGAAATAAATATATTTGTGTAGCCAGCAATCTGACTCTACTGGAAGAATCTTTAAGCCAAATTCAATATTTATACAACTTGTGTCTCCATTATTATCCTAGTGTATTTGGATTAAGCCAGTCTGCAGCTTTCTAACTAAAGATCAGACACTCTCCCTTCCTGCCCTCTATAGCCTGTACATCTGGGAGGTGATTTTGGAAGTGCTAAGAAGAGGAAAGATCACTTGCTAGCATATGTCCTATTTCAGTTGGACATGGCAGCAGGCTCTTTTCCATTGCTTACCTGGTGTTAGTACTCTGCGAAGAGATCCTTTCACCACAGGACTGTTTCCTGCTCAGGTTAGAGGAAACTGTTGAATTGCATCTCAGCCTTTCATCAATCCCAAATCCAGCAGGACAGTGGTAAGAAAGCAATGCACTTTTTGAGTCTGTGTGAATCAAGGAGCATCTACTCTGGGTGTTTTGGTGAGTGGTGAGTCACCAAATGCTGGGTGGAGAAGGAATCTCTTGGTAATGTCAGGATGGAAATTCCTCCTCTCCTGTCTTCTCAGAAGATAATGATTAGCTGAAGGTAAACCCTCACAGACTCCAGTTTTTCAAAAGAACCCATACAAGTCACAGTCATCACGGCTGGCAGTAAATGCCTTCTATGTTGAAACCTCAAAAACTTTAAGTTTTCTTGCAGGTTCTGAACTCTCAAGTCATAAAATGACATCAGTCTGATTACCTGCTTGCTTTTCCCCTGTGTTTTCTTTCTAACTTAAGAGCAGTAGTTAATTTTTCAGCAACTGATGATACCATTCCTTAAAAGCTGGAAAAGACTGAGAAGTGATGTTGCAATGGTCTGATAAATCCTTTGGAATGGCTAAACCTGTGCTGTTTCCTTCGCCCTCACATTCTGGGGATTCTGGTGGATGAGAAACTTAACATGAGCCAGCAGTGTGCTCTGGCAGCTCGCAAGGCTAAAGGTATCCTGGGCTCCATCAGAAGAGGGGTGGCAGCAGGGACAGGGAGGGGATTGTCCCTCTCTGCTCTGCCCTCGTGAGGCCCTATCTGGAGTCCTGTGTCCAGAGCTGGGGCCCCAAATACAAGAAGGATGTGGAACTGTTGGAGAGGGTTCAGAGGAGGGCCATGAAGATTATTAGAGGGCTGGAGCAGCTCCCCTACGAAGAGAGGCTGAGGGAGCTGGGCTTGTTCAGTCTAGAGAAGAGAAGGCTGTGGGGGGAGCTCATTGCAGCCTTCCAGTCCCTGAAGGGAGCAGAGGAACAGGAGGGGATTCAACTTTTTAAAAGGATAGACAATGACAGGACAAGGGGGAATGGATTAAAACTAAAGGAAGGAAGGGTTAGATTAGATATTAGGGGGAAGTTTTTTTCCAGAGAGAGTGGTGAGGGGCTGGAACAGGCTGCCCAGAGAGGGGGTGGATGCCCCATCTCTGGAGGTGTTCAAGGCCAGGTTGGCTGGGGCCCTGGGCAACCTTGTGTAGCTCCAGGCCTGAGGTTGGTGTCCCTGCCTGTGGCAGGGGGGTTGGAGCTCTATGATCCTTGGGGTCCCTTCCAACTCATACCATTCTATGATTCTATGATTCTGTATTTCTATAAAGCACCAGGAGTCGTTCTCACTGGTTTAATCTCCAGTTTCAGTTATATGTGTCATAAAGTAGATGGCAGATGTTCTGCATCTTCCACATCTCAGAAAAGGGTTTACACTGGTAGCAACTATATTAGTTTTTAGATCTCATACAAACATGCAGATGAGTGCAGCATGCCAATACTTTTGGCACTGATAAGTGAAAAGCTGAATTATGAACAAGTTGCTGTTGTGATCTCAGCAGATCCAGTGATTAATTATGTATCTATTGGAAATTTATGCACATTTCTGGAGGCTTGTAGCAATATTTAGGTTTAGCAGTGTTTGTCATAGGTATGCCTGACTTGCAGCTGAAGACTAAATAGAATTTTAAAAAGTGTAAAATACATATATGGACAAATAGAGGAATACCATTATTTGCCTGGACATGTGTTCTACACAACAATGGTTCCAGAGAAAGTTTTTTGGCCTATTGGGTGAATAAAATGCATTTCTTGAAACATTCCATTAATATTTTCATAGTATTATGGGGGAAATGGGCAAATTACTACAAAGGATGTTTAAATGAGTTTTCTGTGTATATTAACCTAAGACATTCACACTGCTTGATAAGAATTTTTAGGACTTACTATCTAACCTCATAAATCACATACACTTTAATAATAATGGAAAAGAAATAGGCTGGAAAGCCATAAGCAAGGCTTTACTGTAATTTAATTTGCTTACTTAAACAAAATTTTAAGTTAGCTCACACTTAAGAAAACAAAGCACAACAAACACAAAGAGAAAGAGATATATTTAATGGAAATTCAGTAAGCCAGAAATCTGAGACCAGAGATTGTGAATTTGTGAAACAATTTTCTGAGAGACAGGGATCTTAAGAACTACATGACCAAATGTACAGCTTGGCTGGCACAAACATCTTTGATGCAGTCATTCCAAAATGTGCTGTGACTGGAATACCTGATTTTATTTGGTATAAAATTAGTTTGAACAAGAAGAGGAAAAGTAGAATTTATTCAGAATGATAGGTAATAGTTTAGAAGTAACTTGCAGAAGCTCTAGAGTGGAATAAGGACAGTCAGGACTAAATCATTACAAGGCAATTTGACACTCAGGACATCTCTTCCAGAGACTTCCTTCCCACTGTTACTACTGTACTGCTTTAGCCCAGTTCAATACATTATCAGATGAAGTTGCTCAGGGCTTTATCCCATCAGACCTTGAAAACATCTAAGGATGGTGACTGTACAACCTCTTTGGGCAACCTATTTCATTTTGGATGCTTTCATGAGATGAATTTTTTTCATATATCTTGTGAATTGCTTTTCTTTCAGTTTATGCTTCTCTCATCCTCCCACAGCAGAATACTGTGAGGAGGCTGGCTCTGACTTCTCAACACCCTCCATGTAGGTGTTAGGTCATCCCAAGGCCACCTTCTTCTATAGGCTGAACAAGCCCTAGTCCCACAGCCTCTCTTCACAGAGTCAGCGACCCAGTCCCCCATCACGTTGTTGCCTCCTGCAGAACTCTCTCCTTTTTATCAGTGTCTTCACTGTATGGAATGGACCCAAACTGGAAAAATAGTCTTGTAGTGGTCTAATGAGTGCCGTGTAAAGGGGAATAAATGCTTCCTTCGGTTTCCTGAGTGTTCTCTGCTCCTGTTCCTGCAGCTCAGGATGCAGCTGGCCCTTGCTGTTGCAGGTGTACACTGCTGGCTCATGCTCAGCTAGCTGCCCACTATGATCTGCAGGACCTTTGCAGCAGAACTGCCCGGAACCAGTCCTTCCCCAACCAGTGCTCTTCCCAGAGTGCTGCAAAAGGTTCTGTTTCCCACGTGCAGGACTTCACATATGTTTTGATGAGTTTGATAAGGCTCCTGTTGGCCCCATTCCTTCAGCAAGTCTGGGTATCTCCACCCTCAACTGCGTTGACTGTTCCCCCTTCTTGGTGTCACCTGCAAACTTGAAGAAAGAGCACTTCATCACCTCCTTCAGGTTATTGTTAGAGATGCTAAACAGGACAGATATATACACAACATTTGTGTTTCAAGAATTCAAGTGGTTAATTGTGTCTTTCTGGTTCTGAAGTGTCTCTGCTAACTATTCTTAAGCCTGGCCAGCTAAAGTGATATCTGACCAGCTAAGGCTAAACTGCAGGGGTATATTATAACATCAGAAAATGTCTTCATTTCACTGAAAATGTTATCTGAACAAAGACTGAAACTGTGTGGCTCATAATATTGGGCAGGCTTTCAACAAAGGGATTTCAAGAAAATCTGGTTCAGCAAATGCATAAAAGCAAGTCTTTTGATTTTCAGAGCTGTACAGTGTGGTGCTGGCAGTGTGAGCTTGGTATATAATTATCATTTCTAAGAATAAAGTCTATTAAAATTGAAATAAAAGATCTTTGTGAGGAAATATGAGCTCTGAAATGTGAGTGTTACATACTATGGATTGTCATTATTTTGAAGCCTTAAAATAAATAAATGCTTCCAGAAGCAAACACAGGCTATTCAGATGCCAAACTCTTTTGTGTTCATAAGTGTCCCTTGGAATGCATTGAATTCAGCATTTAGCACTTGGCAACTAATTAATTTGTTATCAAGGAGGAAGTCACGGAGCAATGCAATTCCTCATTCTCATAAGCACCAGAATCTGTTTTTAAAAACTGTGGAGGCAGAGCACTAATAATAACAGGTTTCTCAGCTTAAATACTATTTCCTTTCCAGCTCTACATCATACCTTAAAGAAACCCTCCCCCAAGCTCAGGAAAAAAAGCCCAACAACTTACCAAAACCAACCAAACAAAAAAGAAACCCGAAAACAGATCCTCAAAAAACCCTCTTCAAAATATAACCCTCAGGATTTTTTCCATTAGTAAATCACATCGTTGTTCTTTTATTCTGCTTTGAGAAGCCTCATTCTCAGCAGACTTTTAAGTTAATGGGGATAATATTCTAGGGAAGATGAACCAATGGGTTTGTATATTTTCTTTAACTAGGCTTCCAAGAGACCAATTAATTTTAACTTTAATGATAGAGGGACAGTTCTGATATTCACCTTTTCAAAGTGCAGAATGGGCTTTGCTTTTACTGAGTAAGTTCATCAAATCTACATCACGATTTAATTAAATGTTTGTAGCAATAATTGACCTCAGGAGTAAGTCATCTGATAATAAATAGATTCCACTGTTTCTAAATAGCATTTTACTGACTCTGAGATGCTATTCATAGCCTGGTAGCTTTGCCACAAACCTCATCAGCAATTTACTTAAATCCATATTCCATTGTAAAATTGACTGAATCAGAAGGAAGTTTAACAACAGAGAGTTCATCACATGGTCCAAAACAGAAAATAACAAGCATTTCTCAAATTTTTTCTTTTCAGAGACAGATCAAAATTGCAATAGGAAATAAAATGCAAAAAAAAAACCCCAAACACAACCCAACAAACAATCTAAACCCTGATTTATTTAGTGTTTGCATGTTTTTTTCTATTTTTTTGGCCTGCTTAAACAATTGTTAAGGAATTTTGTGCATATCTCAAACTGAGTTCTGTAATGTTTCAAGTAAAAAGTTTCGATGAAATACAGTGATAACCTCAAGAAATCAAAATGGCCATACATTTAATGTCCTCCCTCCTCCAAACCATCGATTTATTACTCTACTTTTGTTTAAAACTTATGAGCTAAGTTCAGAGGTGATGCGTAAAGTGTGTAATCTAAAGTCTTTTATGCTCAGTTAGGCACCTTAAGACCTACTTACACTCACTTACTAGAGTATAAGTCAGTGAAATGGAGTGTAAATTGATATGATTTACATGTGGAGTCACTGGGAGAGTGAAAAGGTATTACCTATAGGATGAAACAGACTTTTTAGGGACATTTTATAATATTCAGCTGGTTTTCTTGCTACACCTTTGTACCCTTGAGTAAACACATTTGCATCTGTCTGCTTAAGCTCCTGTGCATTCAGTGAGACTTTCTGGGCCAAACTGGCTGGTGATACGTAAGGAGTGTGACAGAAGTTGTGTGCTGAGGAGTGAGTATGAGATTTATAAATAAGTAAAGGCTCTAGCTCACATTCTTCTTTGTAGCTAGCTGCAAACCCAGCAGCTTTGTTGTTACATGTAATGACTGAAGATTTCCCTATCTAAGGTGCTTGCTTTGCCTTCTCTTGGGAAGATTTTTACATCCAGTGTGCTTTGCACGCTGTGTGCCGATGCCTCGCTTGACAAGCTGGCAGGTAAGAGGTAAGCTCTGTCATGTTTTCTGTGGGATAAGATCATGCACCTGGCAGCTACCACATTGTTGTAATTTCCCACTCTTACCCTGTAAGTTGCTCTTTTGCCAAGTGAGCTATGTAAAGTCTCGTCAGCTCCCAGAATTGTACCACTTGAAACATGTGTGCTGAAGCACCACCAGTACTGAGGCAATTCCTGCAGGATGAAGAAACATGAATCTACTAATGTCAACTTCTACTGCCTTAAAAAACTCTCCTGATACTACACCAGTTTAATTGTTTAAAAAAAAATATCCTGACCAAAATGCCTACTCTAAGATAATGGTTATACATAAGCAAGACTTGAGTTTAAAATTAATCTGAAGCATAATGAACATATTTGGGGAGAAAAGAGAAGAAAGAGGAGTAAAGGAGTTATAAACTATCCTAGTTAAGACTCTGAGAAGACTTCGGCCTGGACTCCTCTGGAAAAGTTTTGCAGCATATGTCAGAGACACACAGAAAGAGAAAAAATCTAACCAGCTTTTGGTATGCTGGCAAAACCAGACACATCTACTCGGGCCAAAAAATGTTTCAGCAAGTGTAGTTCATTTTGCTCAGGGTTTTTTTTTTTTCTTTTTTTTTTTTTTCTTCTTTTTTTTGATGCTACTTTTTTATAGAAAGCTTTTCCCAACTCGTTGTAGTAAGGCAGTTACCTATCTTAGTAAACAAGATGATAAAGGCATTCACATAAGTATGTTCGATACGTAAATTTTTTACTAAGTATATTAGTGTGATGTGCAGGTACAGTTAAACTTTTTTTACAGAAAGAGTTAAACCTTTATACAAACTCTGATTTTCCTGTGCAACATGGTTTTTTGTTGTTTTGGGTTCTTTTTTTAAATTTTTCCCACAGCTGAACTGTAAATAGGTACCTATACCACCAGAAGAGTACCTACTCTGGGATTAAAGAGGTATTTCAGCTTGCATTCAGATTTTGATTTACACTAAGAAGATTTGCCAGCACATCCAAAAGCTTTTTCTGTGTAGGACTGAATCCAACTAATGCTTTCTGAAACTTTAGTCAAGACAAGTTGCTTTTTGTTACATATTAGAATGATCCCATGACCCAATATTGACACAATCCACTTTCTGTACAAATAGCTTTGTCTTGATTAGAGTTTTTGAAGGTGCTAATTAGTTTCTTCTAGTTTTAAAAGAAAAAAAAAAATAATCCAGACATTATACAGCATTAATTCTGAGATGAGAAATAAAAGGGAGATTTTGGGAGATCATGTAACTTAACTGACAATAGGGATTTATAATGTTGCTCTTTGTTAAAAAAGAGAGATGAAAGTACAAGTAACTAAATTTAGAAGAAAGAGGAAATATGCCTGCTAGATTATGTAGAATCCCCAAAGACAATAATGAATATAAGGTCACTTGGAGAAACTGCTGGTGTTCATATGAGCAAATTTTTTTCAAGGGAAACTGACTCAGCAAAACAAAAAGTTACAGCAAATGTCAGTGAAACAATTTTCTATAAATCAACAAGGCATTAGAAAGAGTTTGTATGTGTTGGTGCAGCTGAGGAACCAGCACGCTGTCCCCACAGGAGCTCTGACTGGCTGTGATCAGCAGGACCACCTGAAGCAAGGTTAGACCAGGGCAGCCTTGGCTGACCTGGGAGCTCATCATAGCATGATCACATGCGTGGAGGTGTTGATTTACCAGCACCACTTTGACATTTGAAAAGTCTGATTATGACTATGGTGTCATGCACAGATGTTTTGGAATTAACTAAAGGGAATATATTTATCTATGATATTTATGTGTCTCCAGTTACTGTACTATTTTGGTGTCAGCTGTAAAGCTAAGATAACATCACTGGCCCAAGGAGACACTTTTGCTACGGTTCTGCTAAGTGTACAAGAAGAAACTTTTATATTCTCTTGCTTTTCTGCATTTTTGCTTTTTATGGGATACCTGGGGGGACAACATTGTGTCCCCAAGATGAACAATTGACATGTCAAAAGGCCAAAAAAAAATCAGGATGGTAGATATTTTTAACACAGTCACAGGGGATATAAATCTACCTTGGCACACTAACATATGTGATCAGGAAGAGGATTCAGACTCTTGTAAGATGAAACCAAAAAATACTTAATAAAGAATTTATTACTTAGACTCAGTCGTACTTCTTTTTCTTTCTCCTGCTTCATTTAATCAGTTTTCTTGGGAAACATTTTGGCTGAAACTATAACTGAATTGTAATGTTGGGTTTGTTGCTGTTGGTTTGGTGGGGTTTTTTTCTCATTGCTGTTTGACAGACTTTGGGAAGTTACATTTGAGGATGCTAGAATTCATCAAACAAAATTACAAGTTATTTGCCAGCACCTTTATCTCCCCACACTTTTAATAAACATCTTGAACATTATTTTCATCAAATTCATCACCATTGCTATCAGGCATGGGAGGAGATGCAAACCTGCACAATTGCCTTTAAGCAGTTACTGATGTTATATAATTTAAAGACAAGAAGATTTTGAGTGCATTAATTAATTCCCTGCTTTGTAGAAGCATTAATAGTCTTTGCATTAGCAAATGAGGCATTTTCTTCAAACATTACCTTTATATCCAAGGAGTTCCTATATATATATATAAGATGTTCAACATTAGCCAAATTCATTTGCATGTTCAAGCCAGGATTCTCTTTTTATAAAGGGAATGCGAGCTAATTATAGCTGCTCATTTTGTAGTTGCTTATTGACTATGATGATCCTGACTTACTTGGAAATCGTTTTTAAAAGTTGTTTTATTGTTGTCTTAAAAACCAGTTGGGTTGCTAGTTGGATTTCCAAAGGTACCTCACCTTTCTGAGGTAGATCTGCACATTTAAGAATTTTATAAAATATGATCCCTGAAGCTTTATTCATTGGCATAGCCCCAACCTTTTATTGGTAATCTTGTTTGCAACAGCACACTGGTGTGCAACAGTTTTGTTCATGGGATGAGTATTTTTGAGGTGAACTAAAATACACCTTCAATACTTCACTAAGCCACATTAAAGTCAAGGACCCACATTCTGCTATGATTGAATTACTGTATCTTCACTGAAGTAGAAAGAGGTGCTCCAGATTGTCAGAAGTGTGAAATGAGAACAGGATCTTTCCCTAACATGCATCACTGTGAATTTTAACACCATACATATGTCTAAAATCTAAAGAAATTTATATCTATATTTGGCTTTGGAAGCATATGACATTTGAGTGAGCAGTTTTCTCAACCAAGAAGAATTAAAAATAGCAGATAAAGTTATCTAATGCAGAGCAAAATCAGACACAAATGGCATATGAATCAGTGAACAGCTCAGGCTATGACCTCTTTGATTGATTCATGAATAGTTTATGTCCTCTCGATCTTTATATTAAGCACAGTTATTCCTGATTTTATGATGCTACCTGCGTTGAAAACTGTACATTCCCTGATCACTGGCAGGTCTCTGTTTGGTTTAGATTTTGCTACTGGGTTCATCAAACAAAGATATTACTCAATGAGAAAAAGCAATCCAAGGCAGTAGCGCTAATGTTACGCCTTACCACCAGTATTACAGCTTAAGCTTTAAAGGTTATTGACTGGTGTTATTAAAAGTGTATAGAAATAATGACTTAAGAAATACTTAGACCAGAGTCACAGCAAGCCAGGAAGAGAAGTCTTTTCATGCTCTGGTCTAATCAGTTGGGAGTGATCAACTGCCCCACACAAAGGGAGAGCTGATGAACATTTCTTTGAGCAGAAATACTCCTTGCGATCTTTCATGGAAAACAGGAAGAATCTGTGTTTCAAAGGAAGGGAAATAGTCAATGGATCTATCACATCCCGAGTCTCCTCCTCCCCATCTTTTTCCTTCTGTATGATTTTGATGGTTATATTTTGGGCTTGGGCCTATGCCATTTATGATCTTGATATTTCAAGCAACAAAGGCAAATCATGTATTATTATGAAGAGCTTAGTTCCTAGATACAGTCCTAGAGTGCTTTCTGGGTCTTTTTTGATTATGCCTCTGCTTGAGAGATGTGACATGATTCTCAGGAAAGATGCATTTTCTATATGCATTTGCAAAGTCCATTAAAAACCTCCATTGAGCATTTTTCACTTGGGCATACAGAAGAGCAATTGTTTAGAGTGCTCCATCTGCATTCTTTTATTTAAGACAATGAAAAGAAACAACCAAGCTCCATCATTTTTACTGATTCAGTCAGTAAAAAGACTAGGTGACACCAATTTTCAAAATATAAAGAAAATGCAGTATATTTCTGCATTAAAAATCACTTTCTTATCCTTGGGTTTCCCTTTGCAGACAGTTAGCTACTGGGCTAGCTGAATAAATCAGGTCTCAAGCTATGGTTCAGAACCTCAAAAATCACTGACTACAAGTGATGTTGCCTGGCACCTGGAGGGCAGGCTCTGCCCCAACAGCATTGCATGGAAACCATTCATTCAATATGCTCTCACTATTCTCTGTGGACATCCTTCTTAAGAGGTGACAAGTGGTTCCTCTCTTTCCCTCCTCGACTGTTCAGATATACTTCAGTTGGGTAAAGTGAATGACTGGTGACATCTGTCATTGTTTTTCTACTTTGGATAATCATTAGTTTAGAGTTGGGCTTGACTTGGATTTGAACTCTGATTATTGCCTCTTGCTGTTATGAGCTGCCTCAAAAAGATGACAGGATAAGCACAAAACTCTCCTACTAAGGGCAGAAGCAGAAGACAGCTATCACAAGGCATATGCTGTAGCAGGAACAGCTGCACTAAAAGCTGTCTCTGTTTGAGATGGTGCTAATGAGTAGTAAGTAACTCAGAGAGGGAAGGAAGGAAGAAAAACTAAGGAGATACTATACTGTTGCAGCAAAGATTATTCCAGTTATGTTTTAAAGACAACAAGGCATCAGTCATTTCACCAGTGTTTGCATCTGGGAAAAATAATGCATGAGTTAGTTCCAGGAAGAAGTTAGAAATACATTTATAAATGTGTTCACTAATAATTGTTCTACAGAGAACTTAAAAGTGCAAAACTTGACACATAAATCTCATGAAAGGTTTATCTCTCTGCCCACTGTATTTCTGATGTTATTTCTGCCTACTGAGAACATTATCTTTATAATCTGGTTAAATAAACTGTGGCTATGAATCCAAATTAATTTTGCTGGTGCATCTTTAAGAAATGCTTAGCATCACTGCACACTGTAATTATGAGTAGAGCAACATCAGTTTCTGGGTTCAGGGACAATTGAAAAGTGGAACAGTTTTAAGATACATAAACTACAGGTAGAGTGGAAATAGTGATTCTAGTCACAGTTCCCTTCACAAACAATGGCTCTGCTCTCATGTCAAGTTCTTGTCATGGTGAGTAGTGAAAGAATTAAATGAGCTCAGAATTTCAGTGTAGCAAAATCTGTATCTCAAACTTTGCTCTGAACTTCTAATCCCATAGACATAATGCCCTTCGTAGTGCTGCTGAACTCCTAAGCTCTAACTAATATCCAGAGAACCATCTCTGCACTGTCACCTTCTCTATTTTGTGCCCGTGAGTAAACAGATAGTATCTGAATATTACTTTTAAACAAAGCTTAGGAATCAGTCACTCTGCTTATCTCCGTATCTCTGGCGATATCCTGAAGGGTGGAAGAGAAGAAAATTGCTTAAGTACCTTCAAGGATATTGCTATTAGACACTAATGTTGCCCCTTTTGGTGCAATGACACAGATAAAGAGAGATAGACAGCAAATATCAACTTATCAGGGACCTCAGTAGATGGGAATACTTATGTACAACACATTTATATAAATCATTTCAGCTCCTTGCTTCAGTTTCTCCACCTATAAAATAGTTCTGGTTACTCCTATCTATCAGAAAGGGTCTTCTATGGACCACCCTCATGAACTGTGCTACCATGCATTCAACATTACTAGCTCAGCGATTTAGTAATAACGTTGTCATTTCATAACTGCAGTGGCAAAACTGTGCTGAATTATGGCTCACAGACAACACAGTAGAGAGTTTTACAGTTATTTAAAGTATGACTTCTGAAATGTATCTGCTTTTTCACTGCTGTTCAATCTCTATAGGGAAATAGATTTCCTAGGAAAATCCCTGTTGCTCGGAGAGAGGATCATGCAATCTCATGCTGTAAATATCCTCTCTCCTCTAAGCCAAAAAATGTTGACCCACTTACACTTCAGGTCAGTTTATGCTCAGGACTGTTGCTTCACTGGACAGCTGGTTGTGTGCAGTTGTCTCAAGTAATTTTTCTGTTTAATTTGCCTTAAAATTCTCTCCCTTGGGATAACTCATTAATGGACTAGTGGATAAACCCCATAGGTTTCATCACCAGTGGCTGTAATTTTTAACTATATATGTTCAGTAATAAGGATTAACTTGCCTGTAATTAATTGTAATGTAAAACTGTTGGGACAGCAGGGTAAGCTTCCAGTCAGTTTACAGCATAATTATATTCTAGTGGATTGTTGATTTTGATAGCAGCATGGGTAAGATCAGAGCTTTCATATCTTCTGAAGGGAATATACAATCTTAATGCAACTTTTAGGAAATGTATGTTCATGTATCTGACTCATCTTAATTATGCTTTTAATTTTTTTTTTCCCTTTAATTTAGTTGCAAGGCTTGAAAAAAAAAAAATCTGGAGAGCAAAACTACAGTGTCAGGATGGGTGCCACTGGCAGAGGAAGTCTAATGCATTGGTGCACTGGGCCCATGAAACAGAAACATGAAGTTCCATTGGTAATTAATGAGAATTCATGACTGATTTTTAGCCTGAATATCAAGGCTATAAATACAATCTTAGGACTTTAGCAACTCAGTAAGTTAAGGCACCTCAGCTCCCTCTTTATAGATTTTCAAAGGATTTGTAGGCGTGCAATCTTCTGGGGGCTGCATATCGTGGTGTAAGTAATGTAAAATAAGTTCAGAACCTCTGTGCTGTGGTGTTTCAGTCACTATTGCTTCCTATTTCCAACATCCAGATTTGCAGCCTTCCACCACAGAGTTATCAAGGTTCTTTTCCCATAGGAATATAAAATTATATGTATCAGATTTCCTTTCAGGGGGAGGTTTCTAAATAGCATCACCTTGCCTTTTACATAACTAGGACCCTGGGAGTGGCTTTCATCTGTGCTCTTTGATACTGGCATACTGGCTTCACTGGGCTCCCTTCTAATTTGTAGAGATTTTGCTGAGAAGAGATTCAGGTCTGTCATGCCAGAGATTTGCATGAACAACTCTTTTGTTCCACATGCAACACTGTGGCTTAGGCTTCGATGGGAGAGTAGAACTCACAGTGTCTGACCTATTTATCACTTTTTTGTTCCGTTTTTTTGAGATAAAAGTGACATCCAGATGAATCGCAGACAGCAGAGTATGGGTGTTTGGTTACTGTGTCACTTTTGGTAAATCAAATAGAAAAATCTTTTGTAATCAGCTAGCTTTTAACTTAATAACACTTTGATAAATTGCTTGTATCAGTAGGTTATCAAACCCAAACATTAAAGACTTCAGTTTGACACTGCAGGAATGAATCATACAGACACAAAAGGCCAAATTTATAATTCTTTATCTGGAGTAAAGAAAAAAAAAATCATATCAGTTTCAAGACCTGCACTAATGACTGAATAAAGAATTTTAGAACTAGCCTAAGGAAGCTAAAGATATGCTTGATGTGTAACTGTTCCAATTCCTTTACCATTGAGTGGATTTGGGGTTGTTTTTGGCTTTTATTTTTGTCAATGGATCTGTTCGTCATTGTTCTACAGTTTATTGTATGGTACCATTAAGAAAGTCCTCCTCATCTTATTTTTTTCCCCGTCTTTTCCTAAATTATTCCAATGATTTGTTCCTTTTTATCTTCCCTCCCCGCCCCCCCCCCCCCCCAACACACACACCCTCTGTGGGAGCTTCCACACTTCAAAATATGAGAGTGACAACAGGTTTGACAGCCTTTGGGGTGGTGAAGGATCTGGCATGAGCAAGCCTATCCAGCATGCTCATCAGGTTAGTAGGGATGGTGTCATAGATGACAATGTCTTATACTCTTGTCAGCCAGAAGTGTAAAGTGATTGCAGGCAAACCTTTCTTTGCAACAAAAAGAGGAAAGACTGAAGAAACCTTCACTAGATAGTGAATTGAGAGATTATAATGTTTTCCAATTTATAAAACAAGACTCCCTTCAAAGTACTTTGCAAACACGCCTGCTTCTCATTTCTGTCACTTTCACACTATAAAGAGGCCTTACAGTGGCTGTAAATATAATTTATTTGAATTTTATAGTCTTTTAGGCTGCTGGAACACTGCTCTGAGGCTTCAGCATAAATATGAATTAAAAGCCAGATTGTGCCATTAAGGCCTTCATTGGTCTAATTTAGAAATTCCCCTCTCAAAAAGGAGATCACAGAGGCAAAACAATCTCATAGGGTAGCCCTGAGTTGTAAAGGAAATATCTTCTTCAGTCTCCCCAGGACACAAGGATACTGTCTCTTCAGGAGCTGCTTGTGTGTGTGTGATGTGTCCACAGGCATGTGTAGTCCTGCCTCCTTCCTGTACCTTTAGCTGACCAGCAACTACAGAGACCCTCTCCAAGGAGATGATATTACAGCAGGTATATCTGGCCCATTATCTGGGAAACAGCTAGGGGGATGCTGGTTGTAATGTGGAGACAGGCATGGGCAAGCAGTTACCCATCTCAAGGTCAGCACTTCAGCAGCAGGCATCTACCAGCCACTTCAGTTTATGCTAGTATGTTAAAATAAAAATACAATTTATTCAATTTCACTTTGCATTAAAATCTGCTCTGTTGTCCTTGCTGCAGAGGTAATATCATAACAACCATTGGCAGATGAGCAAGGTAGGGAATAGTGAGCATTTGCCTTTTTTGTCATCCCTATGATATCACACCACCAAATGTGACTAACCATCCTGAGGTTGAGGGAAAAAGAGAGTACACCTCCCCTCTCAATGCACACCCTTATAATAGCCAGGTAAAACATGATTTTCACAAGCTCCCTTTGATACAGGTAAAAATAATTGTAGCCTATTTAAATCTGGGAGGTGAAAGACTCAAACTGAAGTGACAGTTTCTAGGTCAGGAAGAGAATCAGCATCTGGATTTGCAGTGGAGTGCCAGAGCCCTGACTGCTGGCTCGTGCTCCCACTGCTAAATCATATCTCATAGAGCTGCACCATGGTGAAGAATGTGCTGTGGAATTTGCTTTGCAAAACAAATATTTAACTTTCTACAGATCATTGAAGACCTGATAAAACTCTTAAGTGTCACATGAGTGTTTTCCTTTTCTTTTTAATCGAAGAATCTTTTTATTCTTTTGATCTAAATGCACTGTTCAAACAAAATTGGAAAGGCCATTTACAGTTATCTTCAAATATCCTTCTTGCAAATAGGCTTCACACAGTCAGTGTGCTCAGAACAAGGCTTTGAAGGAAAAAAATCTGACTAAAATTCTCAATTATTTAAAAAGGAGGAATAACATTTACAACTAGTCAAGAGGGCCAATGTTTCCTTCTTACTTTTGGGTGAGGAGAGGTGAATGGCCAGGAAAAGGGGTTGATGTCCGCAGCTTCTGCAGCCTGAGTGCTGCTTTCCTGTGTGAAGATTTGTGGAGCAAATTCCATGGTGGGGAAGACCAGGAGTCAAACAAGCACTCCAGAGAGCAAGATAATGAGGTTAGGTAGCTCCTTCTCAGCCAAATCAGGGAATGCTGGCACAAGCTAATGATTCACCCAGCTCCCATCTCAAAATGGGAGATTGAAGAGCACAAGAAGCATTCAGTGTGCCACAGAAGATGGTTAGGAGATTGTTTATTGTTTATGGTACCTTCCTCTGAGAATTGATGGCTTTCCTATGTTTGGGTAGAAAAGCAAGGACAGCACAGATGCTGAAAACTAGATCCAAATAAAACATTGGTAGGAAAAGCCAGTCTGGATATGCCAGTGTGATGGAGGGATTCTGAGCAGGGATCTTTACACAGATCTTTTCTCAGCCTTTTTAAAAAAAAGCAACTATACATATCACCTACATCTTTTGTTGTTGGTATTGATTTAGATCACTCTGTCTATAGCAAGATTTTAATTTGACAAAATATTTTTTTAAGACATGATAGATTTAAATTGGAAATATTTTGTGTCAAGCTTTTTTATTCCTCTGCTCCTCTCAAGAAACCAAAGGAGGCCTTTGAAAATGTTGATATATTTAATCATGAAAAATTCTGATATTTAAAAAGAATGCTTAAAAAAGAAAAGCCATCAAGGCTTAGGAAGTATTAGGAAAAAGGCTGAGTATGAAATGGAAAACATCATTGTGTTACCATATACATTGGTGAATTGCCCATAAATTCAACATTGAATTAATATCTCCTATTCTTAACCTAAAATGGGATACAGTAAAACAAGGCAAGGTGCATTGAAAGGAGAGAAGGCTGATTGAAGAAACAAATGGTTTCTATATTAAGAACATACAAATAGATTAGGATTAAACAAGACAGAAAAGACATAAATAAGGGGGTAATTACAGAGATCTAAAGCAGAATTATTTGCCTAGGGAAGGCATGTTTATATGCAATGACTATTCACTGCTTCTCCAAATAGAGGAAGCAATGGAAATCAAATTAAGTTTTCATATAGCGGGTTCAAACAAAAAGAAACATTTTGTGGGTTTGTTTTTTTTTACCCATAAAAGTATTACTATGTGCAAATTGTCACTACAGCATGTTGCCAATGTCAAAAATTTACATAAATTTAAAAACTCATTAAGCAGACTCAGAGAAGAATAATTTATCAAAGGATTATAAACATAAGATAGAACCTGCTACTCAGGAAGACTTTGAATCAGAGGAAGCTGTTAGATTATGCTAAGAAAGAACTTCCTTAATAAAATTAGCTGTGTTTCTATATTGTTTTGCAGATGATTCTAATCTTGCATCTTCCTTGGTCAGCACTGAAGACAAGAAGCAGGACTACATGTATCTTTTGTTCTATCAAAACAACCTACTCTTTTCCTAAAGAACAAATATATCTGAACACCCCAAATTTAGTAAAATTAAATATTTTGATTGTCATAAAAATATTTGCCAGGTTGCCATGAATCAGGGTAAAAAGACAAGACAAAAATTCTTATTTTCCTCCTGCACCCTTTCGTATCTACTTGCTATCATTACAGGTAAGAACATACTGCTTGGAAGGATAGTTTAACATATAATTACATTAAAGATAGAGCTTGTAAGTAGTAAAAAAATGCAGAATCAGATAATAAAAAGTAAGGCTTATTTTATATTGGACTATATTTAAAATTAAATTTTATTAGTATTATTAATTTTGGACCAGCTCTATTGAAAAGATTAAAGAATTCTTTTGGTAATTTTTTGCCTTGGGTTTATTTTGTTATTCTACTTGCCTTTGTCAGCTTGCCTTTCACCATCTAGTCATCTAAAAAATCAATTTAAAAACAAAAGTAAGTGAAATTTTATTATGCTCTGCTCTTCAATGAAATGATCTCTTCTGGTCTGGCAGAATTTGCACATAATTATGCAGTCTTCTTTGAATTCTTAGTAAGCATAAACCTGCCTTTTTTGGTGATTGATAGAGAACTACCCTGATTATAAAATTACAGCACACCTAATCCCAATAGAAATACTGAAAGGGATGTATAAGAAAACAAAATGAAAAAGAACAAATCTTCAAACTGTGAGGAAGAAAACTGACTTTATTGCCCCTAAAACATGGTGTCCTATGTATGTAAATTGTGGTTCACATCATTGCAGCTTGAAAGTCCTATATGCTATTTACCAGATTTATACTACTATTACCACTTTTATTTCAAGGAATCCTGATGTTGCATAAGAAGAATATTTGTTAAACTAACTGAAGCTAAACTAACTGTAGCTGGGAAACTCAGAAGCTTTTACACAGAAACCATTCTTTCAACCTTAAAAAGAAGGCTTTCTATTTTCTGTCTCAGAAAGCTGGAATAAATTTTAGGTTGTTGCTCATTTCAATGACAAATATTTCCTTTTCCTGCAAAATTTCAGTTTCTCCCAGCCTAAATCAGTCGTGTCTGTGGCTATGCCAATAAAGATATCCTGAAGGACCAGCAGACTGAGAGGTGACTAAGACGAGGTTGGAGCCATGACTATTTGTTTAGGGATAGTTATCTTTCTGTTCCTGGTATGGAGATTCAGTGATGATCTAGCACAGTCGGAACTGGATCTGCTTGCTCTGAACAGCTGGGAGAGCAAAGGTGAAGCTTGTAGTGTTTAGTGTAGTTCCATGTGTTAAAATAATCCAGACCATCACAGGAGTGATGCCTTGCCTTTGTTCATTAGGCTGGTCCTGTGGTACAGATTATGTCTGAGTCTGACTGAGTTAGCTCAGCATCTGAGATAAGGAAAGACTTTGAATCTTTCTAAATCCCTTAAGAAACCAGACACCTGAACTGCAAACAGATGACATAAGCAGCAGTGGTCAATAATTTAGAAGTTTATCTCTCTTTCATACAATTCAGTGGGTGTTTAAACATTGATTTTCTTGAAATAAGGATCAGGCTCCTGGGTTCTAAATTAATTTTTAACTAGTGTACAGAAAGAAATGCTTCATTAAATTTCTGCTACTGTACTGTTTGTCATAACCCCCTCACACCACTTGCTGGAGCAGAGGCCTCAGGTCAGCAGCCCCCTCATCCTCCAAGCACCTTGGAAGTCATAGCGCTATCTTCAGTCCCCCGTCAAGTAAGAAAAAATACTGTCAGCCTAAATCACATATAGAATAGAAAGACATTGAAGCTCATTTGATTATTATTTGCATTTAATAACAAAATAAGGGTTGAGAAATGCTTTACTGCTGATGTGTTGTAGGTAGTTGTTTACCTAGCTTCCTTTGCTTCATGGGTTCTCTGTGGACTCTCATGTGTGTAAGAAATTCTGACCTGCACCCCAAGCTCAGGCTCTGAATGTCTTCTTCCTGAAGTTTTTAACTTTGCATACAGCTGCTGGATTTGAGTGTATTAATGTGATGTTCAGTTTGCCCTCATTTTCCTTCCACTAAGGGAAATGTGGACCTTCCATAAGTGTGCCCATTCGCTATGTTTGGTGTTACTGCACAAGGTCAGGCAGTCTGAAGTTTTGTGAAGTGCTTTCCTTGAATGAGGAATTAGAACCTGGCAATCTTTTATTTGTTCTTGTCACTTGCAGGCTTTTAAAAATATATAATACAACAGCCAACAAATACACCAGGGTGATTTTTATTACTCCAAGTTCATTTAACATTGCTGTATCCAGCTAAGTTATATTTTTAAGAGGAAAGCACCAAGTTACCCATTTATTATTGCACTATGGTAAATTGCAACACCATTATTGAAATAAAAAAATTACAAAAAATTAATATTATCCTTTCTATTTTTTAAAAAAATAATTCAGGAATTTCTCTGCTATATATGAATAGACAGAGAAATAATCACAGATTCACAAGGTTGGAAAAGACCTTTGAAGATCAAGTCCAACCATTCTCATCCTAAGCTAAACCATATCCCTAAGTACCTCATCTATCCTTTTTTTGAACACACCCAGGGAAGGTGACTCAGCCCCTCCCTGGGCAGCCTGTGCCAGGCCCTGACAACTCTTTCAGTGACAAATTTGTTTCTAATGTCCAATCTGACCCTGCCCTGGCACAGCTTCTTGCCATTTCCCCTTGTCCCATCTCCTGTCCCCTGGCTGAAGAGACCATCACCCACCTCTCTACAACCTCCCGTCAGGTAGTTGTAGGTGGTGATAAGGTCTCCCCTCAGCCTCCTCTTCTCCAGGCTGAACAGCCCCAGCTCCCTCAGCTGCTCCTCATAGGATTTGCCCTCCAGCCCCTTCCCCAGCCTGGCTGCCCTTCTCTGGACTTGCTCCAGGACCTCCATGTCCTTCCTGTGGTGAGGAGCCCAGAACTGGACACAGAATAATAATAGCAAATATATGTCCAAACCATGTAGGTAAGTTTTCATGTCAGTACTTTGCATTTCATTTTAAGATAAAGCAGCTTATGTACCATGTTCCTATAGCTGTAAATGGACAGAGTGTGCTTTGAATGTGAAATCAAACACAGTTGTGCATCAACAGGTAAGACTTCTTTGACTATTTGAGGTCAATGAAAATAATGTTAGTGATTTCAGTGGGCTTCTCAGTTAGATTCTGGGTATATGTACCTATGCATATTTCCACTGTAATGGTAGACAGAAGCATTTACAGGAAAACGAATCATTCTTAAGGCATGACCTTCTTTTTTTTCACTTACTAACCAAAACTTGCTTGGTTTTGTTCAGGAAGTTTTTACACAGCTTTGCTCTTGTTGCAGTAAAATAAACCTAATAATATATATATATAAAAAATAAACCTTTTCCTTGCCTCCTTGCACATTTTTACAAGAGAATCTAGTGGTTTGTGATGAATTTCAACTAAGTAAAAACCGTTTTAAATTTGTATAAATCAATAATTTGAGGTAATTGTGTTTAGAAGTTCAAATGCACAGAATGAAAAGAGGAAAATACCTCTTCTAATCTTGACATTGTTTTAGGTTGAGCATATTTTGGTTTTGACATTTGAGTTTGTTACTGGTTGATGTTCAAATTACAGTCGTGGAGGCATATTTGTTGGAGATTAAATTTCTTTTTGTTTTAATGTAACTGTCAAGTCATGAAAAAAAATCAGATTATACAAATGACAGTTTTAAATAGAAAAATATTTTAGGCAGTAGTTAAATTTCAGTTTTTCTAGTTTCAAAGAAGAATAGGTTATTTCAAATTTGCCAAGTCACAAGCAACAAATTTTGCATCTGATTTGCTTCATTTGTAAAGACAAGCAGAAACAAGCAATTTCCTGATGATGTTAAGAGTGAATATATCCCCATGTTTCACAAACCATGAGATATTAGGTTCTAAAAGCTAATTTGAAATACCTGATGAAGAAAGAGCTTTTTTTCTAGTTTTCTGTTTCATCTGATAACCGTTCTAAATGCCCTAAGAAGTGTTAAATGTAAATTTTATGTCTATTCAGAATTAATCTCTTGGAAGAGTTAAGAAATAGTCCAGGACAAGGAAATGTTGAGAAATTAATTTTCTGTTGAAATGTATGACTGTCAAAATTGCATTTCTTGTATTGGATAAAATTTACAAATTTTATTTTGTAGGGAAAAAAACCCCAATCACCACAATCTTAAAAAAATCTCATTTTATCATTTTCATAACGATTCTTTTCTTTTTGTTTTATTGCTTGCATATTATATTCTGTTTCTGTTGCATTTTATCTGGCCCTGTAAATTACAACACTTTAAAAGTTTAATCAGACACAGTAATTTTCCCTCCCTTGTGTCATCCCTGCTAAAACTTACCTTCTGGGTATATATATTTGCTTCCAGTGCAAATATATATATATTCCTAAGAGCTCTTTATTGTCCTACACAGATTTCATGTAAAAGAGTGATAATTCTGCAAGAGCCCACTTGCACAGTGTGTCCAATGCTTGGTGCACCTGAAGTAGAGGTGAGGAACTCATAGATACACATCTTGGGCAATTCAGGACAGAGGTGGCTGGCTGAAATGAAAAGGCTAGGTACACATCCACAGTGATGACCTGGGCCTATGGATTATTTTATAGTAAATCATGAAGTCTGCCCACTCCAGTGTAAGGAAAGGAACAAACCGAGGCTCTCCCTCCAGGATGATGCTCAGGGCTGGGGATTAGGAGCTCATGTGCCACTGGGACCCACACCCAAGGAGACGTGGGTGACATTTCTGATGTGCCCCTGACCACAGAGTGTCCCTGTTGGCTAATTCTCATCCAGTGATTGCCGATCTGGGGGACATTAAGTGGACCCAGCCTCCCCAGCTGCCTTTTGGCGTGCTGCTGTGAAAGGTCTGGTTCTCTGAACGCGCTCTGCAAAGACCCTGTGCACTCAGTGCACAGGTTTCTGTGTGCAATTTTTAGTTTATTTTACTCACCTAAAGTCCTTTGTAGGCTCTGGCCTATTCTAAAGATAAAGCTGTAGTTGAATGAAATGGGTATTTCAGACAGGGCTATCAAAAATGCAGTTGTTTAATACAGATAACTTCTTGTCCAGATATCACAGTGCACTATTTTGCAGTGAAACTGCTGAATTTTAATTACTTGGCAAATCTGAAGAAGAATATTTTGCTGGAATGATTTAAAAAGTTTTGTGTATTTATAGCTTCAGTGCTTATATACTGTTTATGTTGTGTTCCTCATTGCAATTACATTTATATCGTTCATGTAATTACTTTGGGGTTGTTTTGTATTGTTTTGTTTTCCACAGAGGTATATACTTTATTCATAGAATCACAGAATCACAGAATCGTAGGGGTTGGAAGGGACCTCGAGAGATCATCGGGTCCAACCCCCCTGCCAAAGCAGCTCCCCAGCTCATATTGCACAGGGCGGCGTCCAGACGAGTCTGGAATCTCTCCAGAGATGGAGACTCCACACCCCCTGGGCAGCCTGTCCCAGGGCTCCCTCACCCTCACTGGGGAAAAGTTCTTCCGCATGTTGGTGCAGAACTTCCTGTGCTCCAACTTGCAGCCATTGCCCCTTGTCCTGTCCCCACAGACACTGAAAAGGGGCTGGCCAATTCCCCCTGCATCCCATACTTCAGATATTTATAAACATTAATAAGGTCCCCCCTCAGTCTTCTTTTCCCCAGACTGAACAGCCCCAGCTCACTCAGCCTTTCCTCACAGGGGAGATGCTCCAGGCCCTTCATCATCTCCGTAGCCTCCTCTGGACTCTCTCCAGGAGATCCCTGTCTTTTTTATACCAGGGAGCCCAGAACTGGACACAATAAATATTCTTTCCTTTAAGGAAAGAATTCTTTCCTTTAAGGAAAGAATATATTTCATGGATGCACACAGCTTGGTGTTTTGACTGTTGCTGTATATGACAACATGCTCAGCCTTTTTTGCAAGTGTTGCTGGAACTGGCTGCCAGCATCAGAAAGAACATTTCAGGACTAGTGCTTGAAATGTATTTACTTTTTCCAGGCCAGTTGAATAATGAAAACGAAAACATGTTTCATTATTTCCAGCCTCTCGAATGGTGTACAGTGTAATTAACTATGATGTGTATTTCCTGGCTAATTAGAGAAAACTGTAGCACCAAGCTAATTGGACATAATAGTACCTCTGAAGAGCAATAAAACAAGTTTATCACTTCCTGTGATTGTCATAAATGTAGTATGAATACAGTATGTAAAAGAAAATTAGGAAAGATATGAAGATGATCTTCATAGCAAGATGAATTCCTAAAGCTCAGTTCCATTCAGAATTAAGTGTGTCTTTGCCTTATGTCAATGCTCCTTCCTTTGTAGTGTAGCTACCCACCAACATGCTGGACCTCACCTCTTAGAACTCCCCACACCACCTTCTGCTCAGGCAGGGAAATAAATCTTTCCTTATAGCTACTTGGCTTCTCACGACTCCAATGTCAGAAACAAGATTTCATGACACAGACCACTGAGATTTTTCAATTTGTCCTAAAACCAGCTTCTGGAGTCATACTAATTTTTATGAATTTCAGCTTTCTTGTGAAGAGAAAACCAGCTAGAGAATGTCTGAGAATGGATTCTGTCATGTGCTAAAAGGTAAAAAGGAAACTAGTCAAAGAACAAAAGGAATACAAAGTCTATCAGCACTATCATAGTGATGCTCTGAAGAATTTAAAACTGGCTTCATCATATCTGTAAAGTCAGCTTCCAGCTCCTGAGTTTTGTCTGTTGGAGATTAGAAAAAAACTAGGGAGGGAGGAAGGGAGGGAGGGAGCTCTCCCCACCAAACACAGGTATGTCTATCTTGTTACTTTTTCTTCTTTGCTCTTTTCCCATTTTCGTTTTTTCAAGTTTTAAATCATCATGGTCCTCATTTTAAACAGAAAGGTGGTTTTGCCTGAATCCACCTAATAAAGCATCGTATTTGTATTTCTTTCAAAGTACAGCCTAAATCTTTCTCTCTGCTTTTGTGAAGTATTTCAGGGGCTGACTTCTGAGACACAGTAGACAGAAAAGTCAGGAAAAACTCAGCTTGGTTTAATGCCACAGCAAACTTGGTTTTAACTGTGGAAGTGATAAAATGGCAGAAATTGTCTTGTTATTCACAGAATGGCTATGAGACAGGCAAGTGGGTTCCTTCTTTGTGTATGTCAAAGTCCTCAAAGTAGTTAAAGATGGCAAATTTAATTTTGCCTTTCTCTACTTCAGTACCAACCAGGAGACTAGTTGTGATCCTCATGGGAGATGGCAGGCACCGCTGTTACAGCTCTTCTCCCTGGGCCAGGAGGCTGGGGACAGCAGCACCTCTCTCAGCTCCACACCCAGGAATGAAAAGGGGAATACATTATGATCCCTCCTTTAAAAGGCATAATCATTGTATTTGTTTCTTTGATAACAAACGTGGGTTATGGTCAATACTTTCTCTTGGAATCTAGGATATAAGCAGAGTATTAGGAGTGAGTATTAGGAGTAGAGAGAACAAGAAAACCAAACAACAAAACAGCTGGAAAGTTCTTCTGAATCTTAGCATCTAGAGACCTTTCAAGTACATTACAGAATCATGGAATCACAAGGTTGGAAAAGACCTTTGAAGATCATCAAGTCCAACCATTCTCCATCCTAAACTAAACCATACCCCTAAGTACCTCATCTACCCTTTTTTTGAACACACCCAGGGAAGGTGACTCAACCACCTCCCATGGGGAACTGTCTCCATGTTCTACACTTTCTTCCAGGCTGTCTCATGCAGTCACACCTGTGACAGTGATGGTGCTGGGAAAAATTAACAGCGACCTGATCTATAGTGGGATCTGTTTATAACTATGAAAGTGCAGATTTACAGCCTGTAACTACAGTTAAATTGTAACCTGAGACTGCTCAGATGCACTCAGACATGAAACGAGACTGTAAGCTCCTGAACCCTTGGCAACAATACCATTCCCATTGATGTTATCACCAGTTAAGCTGTACCCACTGGGAATTAATTGTCCAAAAAATTCAAGTGTAGAAAATGCCACCGTGAGTACAATTGTTCACTGTAAACGGAGAGGGATTGAATGCATTAGAAAAGAGATATTTTCCCCACACATCCCAATGAATCTGCACTTCTATAGATTAAATACAAAATGTTATGACATTTTTGGACTTTTACTTAAAATGGCTCATAGCTAACAAAAGGAGATGCTTAATTCTGCTAGCTTTGATACACAGCTGTTCAAATAAATCAAGCATTAGGGACATGACCTGCAGGACTATTTGCACTTGAGCTTTTCTTTCTTAAAGGACTAAGTCTGTGTTTTCCTTTTAATTTCTCTAAGAAGAGCTGTAGACCTTGTGTCCTCAGCACAAAAATGTAAGCATAAGAGGTTTATTTGTGGTTTTCCTCCCCAAATCCTTCCCTATCCACTGCAATAAGAAGCAGCAACAATATCTTATACTGACAGGATCCTAAGGGTGAATAGGCTTTAATGGCCCTGACCTGCTTCACCTGGGGCAGTGAAGCTCTGCAATGGTTCCCGTTTAAGCTCAGAGTTGGGAATTTAATTTTTATTTGAGCTGACCTTTCTCTAGCTGTTAGTCCTGTATCCTAGATGGGCACTTTGTATGGGTATGTTGCATTGTTTTCATTCCTTTCTTTGTCTCTAGTGTTTGGTAGGGGTTTTATTTTGTTTTTTTGGGTTTTTTTGTTGTTGTCACTGACTGGTGGCTCTGCTGGACTATTGCCAGCACTGGGTCTGCCTGCTGTGTTTGGATTCTGTCCTCCTGGGCTCCCTGCTGCTGAGTGGGCATCTGGCCCTTGCTGTTCCCTGATGTGCAGTACATGTATGCCATTTGATCCCCATACAGTGCTCTGGGAGATAGTGACAACCTTAAATGCTTTTGCTGGTATGCCCTGGGAGAAATTTCCCTTTGGACTCTTTAATGAATCACTTTGTCTTGAGCATGAAAACAACAATTATTTATTTTTAAGTAATCAATGTTCACGTGATAACATAAAATGCAGTAGCCTAATTTTTGAAAGGCAGTGAGCAAGAGTTGTTTCTACTGGTGCCAGATGCAGACATGGTGTTTGGCACTTCTGCACCTCAACCCCCTATGTGTTAAAGTCCTGGCCCAGGCTTTGGACAGATTTTTAATAATGCCAGCTTTTCTGATTGCTCTGCAGAATGTTTTGTGCCTTTTGACGGTACCTAAAACGCAGAGTAAACCTGTTCCTATAATGGGGACAAGAAACAGATAATTAAGAGGTATGTATGTTGGATATATGCTGGTTAGGAGTGAAAGGTTTTTGCTGGAGGTGCAGGACTGACTGCCTTTGATCCTATTTGTGGATCAGTGCAAATGGAGCAGAGTGAATATGTACATCTTAGAAAAGACTTTACCTCTGTTAAGTTCTGTTGTGTACGAATATCTACTAATATTGGAAGAGAATTTGAATCAGCCACTGGTAGATTACATTCTAATACATATAGAACTAGGGGGTGGATTTAAATCCTTAGCATTTTTTTGTGTTAGCATCAGAAGGACGTTAATGTATCCACTTGATGTACTTGTGAAATATGCTATACTAGTCTGACAAAGCTGAGGCAGACATTTGAAGTTTACTTCCTAGCCCAGATTTTAAAATACTATCATATACTAACTTTCATTTTGCAAAATGGAAGATGTAATAGCTCAGGTTTTGATAGGCCATGGTGAAACACTTGTTCAGATTGCCATTGGACCTGAGGAAAGGATCTCTTTCTCTGGGTTGCCAGCTGACAATCCCTGTTAGCAATGCTTACAAGAAACCATATTTTTGTGCCTTGTCTTCGCCCTTAGTTCAGGTTTTGACTAGGACTGTGAAAGAAAGAAAGGTGGGGTGGGAACAACTGAAACCAGAATTCCTCTGTACAAAGCCTCAGCTACATTTCTGTCCTTAAGTACAGCGAAAGATTTGCATGGGAAGGATGCTTGGTATGGACACGCACGTGTGACATATATGCAGAGCTTTTCAATTAAGGATAAATAGATGCTAAGTACCCTTATGGCTTACTATTTTTGGTTGTAAAATATAATTGTATACTGTGTTGGGAAGAGTTCAGAGATTCTGCAACTGCACTGGGCTACAGAGGGATACCAGTATATAAAATACTTACTTCAAAAAACTACCTGTCTGGCTAAGCTTAGATACCTTTTTCACCTGTTGGTTACAAGGAAGGAAAAGGGGACTTTGAGCTACCTTACTGACAGTGTCTTTCATGTCTCCATTAGGTGTTATGGATATATAACACAACCAGGGGAAGCTTACAGCTCCTTCATTTTTAGCTAGTTATGGTTGGTGCACACACATGGCTAAAGACAAGACTGCTTAATGTCACCTTCAGTTCTTATTCTCTGTTGCACCTCTCCATTTACACAGTGCATTGTTCTCTCCTTTTGTCATCTGTGCTTAGTCCTTACTCCCTCTTAGTCTATAATGTTCTCTTGTTTCACAAAGTTTAATTAAGCTGATATTAATGCTTATATTGCAGTGCTATTATACAGAGGAGGATACATTTCTAATAAAACCTGTTGGGTAAATACACAACCAGAAAGTGAAGAGGACATATAAAGAGTTGATTGGTTTAAAAAAATTATATATATATTTCTGTTGTGTCCTTTTCTGAGTTTCAGGAAGTATTTAGGAGAACAAAGACTTGATGTGATAAGTTAAAAATGTGCATATAATGGAATTATCTGTAGATATCTGTCACAAGCTGATGTTACTGAAGTCATGTTGATTAACAGAGGCTTTTCAAGTGTTAGTATGTATTCATTAATGACAAGATTAGAAAGATCACCAGCCACTGTAACAAGTTTACTGACAGATACCTTTCTGCCCTCTGCAAAGGTACAAATTAAACTAAAATATTGAAAGAGAAGATTCTTAGAGTGTTGAAAGTCACTATCACTGTGCCTTTTTTTCTCATGGCAATTGCCTTGGGTTTTAAAACCTTGGACAGACAGATTTCTTGTGCAATGGGTTGGGGAGATAGACACCAGCAACAAGCTTCTCAACAGTTAATACTCTAACATGGGAGAAGATGGATTAGGCACCTTAACTACTGAGGAAGAAAAACAGAAAGAAAGGGGTTTTTTTTTCTTGTTTTTTTTTTTTTTCCTGCCCATCATCCTTACTCTTTTTCACTTCTAGATAGAAGTGTCAAACTTTTCCATGTTTATTCAACCTTTTCCTTTGAAATGGTGCTAGGGGTGTCGGATAGTGATAACTTTCCTTATATTTATTGACTATTATTGTCTGCTAGTCTGTCTGAAACTCTAAAAGGTAGAGTCAAACTTCTTGCTGGTATATGGACATTCAGACAAACATTGCCTAACCTCCTAAGAGAACAAACTGTTTAGGAGAATGGTAGATCATCTTTCTTGCCGCTTTAAAACCAAGTGGGTGTTCTTCTGAAATAATATTCTCTTGACATAGAGCATTGTCTATATGTCAATGACAGCCTACTGAAATTCCTTTATTATAGCATGCAGATAATCTAATATAAACCTCTAGCTTTAAAATCTGTTGTCAAGAGCCAGTGACTTGTATGTCAACTACTAATCCTTACTAGATTGTTCAAAAGACTAAGATTTCACCTTCACTGGATTTTTTTTCCCTTACTATGTACACTATATTGCTAGATGCTTTCAATTATTTTCCTAGTTGTAGGATGTAGCATTTCACAGAACTGATAGAACTGTTCTTGTGATTTACTATTGGACTTGGAGTCCTTTTCATATATTGATAACTTGTCTGCTGTAATTGTGATGGAAGAAGATTGGCTTTTTGACCTTTTCTCTCTTTTCAGTCTGGTTTGTAGATCAGATTTTTTTCTCTCTCATTACAATAACATCTACAAGCTAGTAAATAGCAAGCATATGTCCTTACCCTCACTAGCTGCTAATTATCGACCTGCTAGACAACTGCTAGTCAACTTACTGTTTTTGTATTTATATACAATTAACATGCTTTATTTCCACACCATCCCGCTTCCCTCCACATCCCCCCTAACTACAGAAGGTATATATACAAATACTGGATGGCTGCCTAGGGTTTTTTTCCTATAAATACAGAAATAACAGAAAGATGTGTGTAGTGCTTTACAGGTGACAATGGTCAGGTCATGTGAAATCAGTTGCAAGGACTGTATTACTGAGTTAAGCATGATGCCTCTATGCTGACAGCTTCACTGGTGGTAAAAAGTGTCTGATCATCCTTGGGAAGGACTGCAAGAACTGTAGAGACATTCAGCAGTGTATGACATGCGGGCTTGAGGTCTGGTGGTAGGATGGGTGCAGCAGGCAGTGTACTGGAAATTCTGGAAATATTATGTACTACAGTACACCTCACATATTGTTTGATTAGCGTTCCAGTTTTCTGCTAAGTACTGATATGAAGACCCCAGACAAAAGAAAACTAGCTAGAGGAAGGTGGTACTTAAAGTCTCTGTGGCTTCTTTTTCTCACACCCATTATATTATACAGCCAGAATGTAGTATGTCATTTCTCTAGCAACAAAGGATGACTTAAAAGAAAAAAAAAACAAAACCCACAGCCATCAACCCCCTGTTCCCCCAAACCCAACCAACTGTGTAGAATTTCTGTGATCCTCCCTATGTATTTATATCTTAAATATTTCACTTTCATATAAAATCTCAAAGTAGCTGTCCACCCACTCTGCTGGGGAGTGATGCATGTCAAGCGAAGCATCTCCAAGCCCCAGAAGAAAATGCTATCTTTGTAAGCTTCTCTGCAAGACATCCTTCTGATAGGATAGTCCCTTTTCACCCCCTCACTTAGTCTGCAGCAGTTTTCCCACCCAGTCTGCTCCTTTTCATGTTTTATTTTCTCAAGGCTTTCCCATCTTCCATCCTTAACCTATGCACACTTTTTCCAGATGTGTGGCAAGCATTGCCTTTTTCAGAACACACTTCTAAAAACAAAAACATTCCAAGGGCTAATTTATCTCAGAACATTGATGTCTTTGTGTGAGCAGATACCAGATGAGTTCAGAAGCTTGGGGTGGCCTCTCCTTCCAGCCTTCCTGGTAATATGAGTCAGAAGTCTGTGTACTCAGCATGAAGAGGAAACCTGCTTCCTCTAGCACTGGATGGGGCGGGAAAATATCTGCAGCTGAGCTGATGTTAGGCTTTATGATGTTTTTGTTGTTGATTTTGAGATTTTAGTAAACTTATGATCTAGTAGAGTCAATCTGTAATGATTACAAGGTGTGCAGTGGTTTGAATCCTTCTTAGGAAAGCGCTTGGAGCCGATTTCAGTGACATTCCAAATTTGAGTCAGAATTGGGTTCTGTGATTTGGCCTCTCTTTTCTGGTGGGTAACCTGGCCCCCGCAAGAAAGTAAAGTAGTACCTCCTGAGGCTGCAGTAGATAATGGCCCAGGTTTATAGAGGTATAAGGCTTTTTAATAAGCTGCCATTTTATTTACTAGTGAAGGCGATTGAGAAAATTAAGGCACTGAGCTGTATCTATGAGCTCGATCTAGGTAATGGCATGAAGTTTTCTCCAAGAACATGAATATCAAAACATCAGTAAGAAAAGAAGAGATCAGAAGTTCAGGGATGCCTTGAAATAAAGTTGCTAATAAAAGCTCTCATGTATAGGAATTTTTCTCTGAAAATTCAAGAATTCTGGAGAGAATGTAGTCTTCAAATTAACCTCAAGAATCTTAAATTACTGTTTCACTATATGTGGAAATGCTTCTTAAATGCATTTTAGTTTTACTTTGAGGCTGTTGACTTTCCTTGAAGGCTAATCCAAGACCTTGTTTTGTTAAAATTCATATATTTTCAGATTATTTCTTAGAGCTTTATGGAAAGAGCCTGAAATGGTTCTTGGCCGTGTTTACTAGTAATTACTCATTCCAGGAAATATTTAATGGCTCAAACCAAGCCCAGTACAGCTGCAGCAGAAGAGATGTTCATAATCTTAAACATCTTGGAAAGATATTTGCTGTAGTAATGGATCATGACAGCTAAACCAAGGTCCTTTCTGGTCTTTGTCCTTACTCAGTAAAATAGAGACTTAGCACTACTTGAATAACGACAAGATTATCTGTGAGTAATTTGGTTTCTAACTGACACAAACACTTATTGAATGAACTCCTTCTATGAATGATCCACCCTAGCAGAGGCAGAGTTTGAAAGCAGGCTTTTCAAAGTACAGATGCAAAACATGATTTGGAAGAACTGTTTTAGTAATAACAGGATAAACATTCTGGGTAGAACAAGTATATGTGTAGGTTTTGATCCAAAATTGTGACACAATTGACTTTTTCTGTCCGTTAATTCCTTGATCACAAATCTGAGACTGAAGGGAAAGTGGAACCTTTTGTAGGTAGATAGATAGGGTAAAATCTAGGCAAAATACAGTGTGTTCCCACTGTTTCCTTGCAAGTTGCCAACCACTCATGAGAGAATAATTATCTTTATTTTCAATCAGCTAGGGTCAGGAAAGACTCATTAATTGTGTTCATCATATCTTCCTATGCTATGCACAAACTAGTATAGTACTTGCATTTATTTTGTGGCATCTCCTTTGAATCTTCAGTTTGAACCCAAAACTTTCATCTTCAGAGGTTTTTGGGTGACTGTCAGTACAATTCATGCATTAAATGCAGGAGATACATCGACGGTTTGGCAGTGAATGACACTTAATTAGATAGATAGATTAGGTTAAACTACTCAAGTCTGTCTTGTCAATTGCAAACATTGTTTCATTCTCTCTCTGCAAATGAGGGACAGATTTATGTACTGTATACCATCAGATCAATATGCATTAAAGTCAGTCAGTTAAAGAAAAGAAAGTAAGAATTTGTGTAATTGGCTCACTAAGGACTACAAATGAAATTATGGCAGCTTGTGGTTTCAGTTGTGTAAATTATTTACTGCCTTATTGATCATTAGGCGTAAACGGAAGGATAATCTGATGATTTAAAGGCTAACTTGCAGGATTTAAACTTTCTTTTCCAGAAGACGTATTTTATTTCTGGCATCT
This sequence comes from Porphyrio hochstetteri, assembly GCA_020800305.1. Taxonomy (NCBI): domain Eukaryota; kingdom Metazoa; phylum Chordata; class Aves; order Gruiformes; family Rallidae; genus Porphyrio; species Porphyrio hochstetteri. Next base: position 4,782,381 of record CM036908.1, read on the forward strand.
ATTTAAGAAATATTCAGTACTGCTTGTTCTTTAAAAAAAAACCCAACCAAAACCCAAATAATCCCACACCAATGGAGTTTCTTCAGAATCTTCAGAAAGAGGTTTCACTGAAGGGTGCTGTTGTTCCTAGTTATGTTTGTCACGTCCTGTCTGTGTAACTAAAACTAATTTTCCAGGCCCCCCCCCACACTTAATTGATCTATTTACTGTCTCTCAAAGGGCTAACATTTAATTTCTTGGCTTAATATTTTTAAAACTGTATTTATTGAATAAAGTTTGCATTTTTACCAGTGTTTGCTGACAGAACTCCAGAGTTATCATCAAGCAGTAGTCTCTTTTCTGACAAAGAAGTCAACAGAACTAACTTCTGACTATTTTTCAACCTGTCTGGCAGTTTTATTATTTAGAGATGCCAGATCTTGCATCCTTAACAAGTCTGTTGTATGAATATCTGGAAGTTGGTGTCACCAAGCTGATTCAGTCAGCTGGGAATGCAGGAGTGCCTGTAGAAACCTGGAATCCATCTCTCACAGCTACTAAGATTAGGTCAGCCTGAAGAACTGAATTTGGAAAGGTCTAGGGAAGTAATTGTGCCCCTGTACTCAGCATTGGTGAGGCCACACCTCGAGTGCTGGGTCCAGTTCTGGGCTCCTCACCATAAGAAGGACATGGAGGTCCTGGAGTGAGTCCAGAGAAGGGCAACCAGGCTGGGGAAGGGGCTGGAGGGCAAATCCTATGAGGAGCGGCTGAGGGAGCTGGGGGTGTTCAGCCTGGAGAAGAGGAGCAGCTGAGGGGAGACCTTCTCCCCACCTACAACTACCTGAAGGGAGGTTGTGGAGAGGTGGGTGATGGTCTCTTCAGCCAGGGGACAGCTGATAGGACAAGGGGGAATGGCATGAAGCTGCCCCAGGGCAGGTTTAGATTGGATGTTAGAAAAAAATTTGTTACTGAAAGAGTTGTCAGGGCCTGGCACAGGCTGCCCAGGGAGGGGCTGAGTCACCTTCCCTGGATGTGTTCAAAAAAAGGGTGGATGAGGTACTTAGGGATATGGTTTAGTTTAGGATGAGAATGGTTGGACTTGATCTTCAAAGGTCTTTTCCAACCTTGTGATTCTGTGAAATTCTGTGAAAGTGAAGCCTGTGCATGTGCAACAGGTACTCTGTCAAAGTTGATTGGATCATTTTTGCTTTTCTGATGTAGCGAACCTAGAAACTAGGAAACTAGGAAACTTTCATTGCTAAACAAATACAACATTTACAACATCTGGAATTATCCACAATATCCTCTAAGGTTTTTGAAATATTTCAATCTAACTAACATGCCAATTTAATTTTAAGTTGACTGCTTGGATAAGAAATTAAAGAGAATGTATTGTCTTTATCTGTAGTAATGAATATATCTTCACACTAAGGATGATTGATTTTAAACCTTGTCCATTCTATTAACATGTGATAGCACACAGCATTAATCCAGACTTCTTCAGTACTCCATTTTTACAATTGAAACATGTTTGTCTTCAGGAGCATATTTTCGGTCCGTTAATAAATATTTCAGATGCTGAGTTAAAACTCCATCTGGAAGCATCTGAGAACAAATGTCTGTGATTTTTTTTTTATTTTTATTTTTTTTTTGGCAAGAACAGAACTGATAATAGAATTGAGTGCACCATAGCCAGACTGGCCCTTGGGGAGGGGAGGAGTAGTTTGGTTCCTATGTTGTTGCTGCTGTTGTGAATCTGCTGACATCCATGAAATCTCCTGGGGTTGTTTTGAGTTTGAGAGCTGCAATTAAGATTAAAATCTAGTTCATCATCACAGCAGAGTTCTAAAGCCAGTCTGGGGGCCAGAACAGGCCCAAGGGATGTTTCGTTCAAGCTGTGCTTTCATGCCAGGGGAGGTATAGAATTGTTTATTGCCCAGCCAGTTATTCTCTAACAGCTAACACTGTTTATTACTCCTGAAAATGCCTTGGCATAAAGACAGGTGGATATCACAGTCACAATGATACTTACACTGACCAAGGAGTGGACACTCTTGTGTTTCTGGTATGACAGCCATCTTCCATGATGACCAAGACTGGGGCCCAGTTAAGAAACTGGAATCCAGATTACCATTGTCTTTGTTCAGTCCTGTTAAACAAGCCATGCCTCTCATTGTTCCTTAATATTTTTGTATTCTTTGTCAATAATTCAAGTAATTCTTACTTGTCAGTATTGACAGAAGTGATGGATTTAATTTTAGGACTTGCCAGAAAAACAGCAATTTCCAGTTTTCCACTAGAAAATGCTGTTTCTCACCAAGCAGAGCTTTCTCTGAGAATGTCTGAAACATTTTAAAAATGCTTTTACAGGAAGGAGCCTAGGTGGAAACTGTCAGCTGATAAATATAGGATTTGAAAACCTTTGGGCATGTGCAAGATCTGCAGGAAAAGTAGATAATATAGATCACAAACTGAGTCTAAACCAGGCATGTTGTTGCTCAAAAGCAAACATCAAATCGGGCATATGAACAAAGCTGTAGTTTGGAAGACACAAGGGTAAACTGTAAAGATTAAGTTTTTAGACATAAGTACTTTTGAGCTCAGTGCTTTGAGTGATTGCTGGCCCAGGTGGAGAGCTAAGAAAACAGGTTAGGAGAACCTACAAAATGGAAATGTAACAGCAGTGTTTTGCATCACAGAAGAGAAAGAGAAACATGCACATGTTTTTTAAAGACATAAAAGCTTGCTGAGAAGGAGGGTGTAATCTGTTATTTGTTTACATGGTGGGTGGAGCAAAAACTAATGGGCTTAAACTGCACAAACAAATTCTTCTTGAGGTCTCTTTTAGCCCCTTTTGTCTATGATGATATAGTTCTATAAATATTCTCTGCTACATCATATGCAGTTGCAAATAATTTTCTTTCAGATAAATGTGAGAAATCAAGGAAGTTCATCAAAAACCCCACTCGAAACAAAGCACAAAACACCAACAAACAACTCTCCTGGTGTATTAGAACTATGTGGTCTGGGAGCTTTGAAAGGCACTTTGGGATTTTTATTTGTCATAGAAATCAGGAGATTTTAATAGATTCAGAGAAGTAAAAAAAAAAAAAATCAGGACTGTCCAAAGCTGAACTCAGAGAAAGAGGGTGAAGATTTTTGAGTGGAGGTCCAGCTCAGACTTGGAGAAGTGACAAAACTACTGTTGATTTGCTTTGTTATGTTCTCATAGGAACATTTAAGAAGAGGAATCAATAATAAAAATCTAATTCTTTTGATACAATAATCCATACTTTCTATGATACATTAAAATGTGCAAGATATGCTTTATTTATTATCACTCTGGTCAATAAGGGGTATAGTTTGTCAAACCATAATTAATGAGTTATGGCACAGAACTACAGAGAATACTCAGTGTTTTGTTACATCAAATGAAGATGTAAGAATAATATCTGAATCAAAATCTTTAGAGACCTTTACTACACATAAGCAGCAATTGATATGAATTTTGGGTCACTAAGTTACTTGGCAAAAAAGACTTATTTAAAATGAGGCAAAAATGTATAAATTTCATGATAGCAAAAAAAGAAAAATCTAACCAGCATGATTAACTACTTCTGTTCAAGGATAGGTGTAATCCACACTGAAGCTAATGTTTCAAATCACCCCAAAGATCAAATCCTGAGTTTTGATTTTTGCAAAGTGCCAGTGATAAGACTGATCCTAAATTAAAGGACGTTTTATTTATTTTTCTTTTTTTTTCCTCTTATGTCCTCTATTTCTACTTCAGGTTTATACATAAATTATAGCATAGATAATGTAGTTTACTGTATAAATTATATCAGATGTGTTAAACCAGGTTACTTCTGTGTTGGAGAACAACATTTGTATATGTGCTCATAAACATGAGTAATCAAATCTCACGCTTCAGGGCATTGCTTGATCACTTCTTATTAACAACCCTACCCCTCACACACACATTTTAGTATAACTTCCTGGAAAGCATTGTACAACTTGGCTTTTGATTTCATCTCTAAGTGCTTCATTCAGTAGGATAATGGATTAGAAAGTCTGTGTTTGTGAACAGAAGAACTTTATTCCATATAAACAACTATGACTCCCAGCAGATTAATACCTGGTCACTGGCAGATTGACACACACAGACAGGGCTATCAAAGTTATTTAGGATATTCTTAAAGACATAAGAGAACCTGTGAAACTAAAGTTAGGGACAAGACTGATGGTGTTATTTTCAGTTGAAGCTAGTATTAATATTCACGTAATTTCACACGACAAATAATAGTAATTAAAAAAAGAGTATTTCCAACAAAAACTCCTAACATTAAATTCTTAAGAAATATATAAATAATATTTACATCAAGGTACTTGCTACTTGGTATTTCTAATTAAGAGCAGGGTGATGATGTACAGGATATAGACTGAGGAGCTGTATGAGAGAAAAATCACAAATGGCTAAGTTATCACTCGGTAGAATATACCCTTTGTCAGTAAGAGCATGTCACCCACGTTTAGAATTATAACACCCTTTTTATGATGATTATGAAATGATTTTGGTTCTGACACTAAGTTAACATTTTATATAGTACTAATTTCTTTCTGTATAAAAATTAGTACTAAACTAGCGAGTCTGCAAAAGATCCTCTAATGCTGAATTATTATTATTAAGACTTTTTAAAACCATTTACTTCACATTACATTTTCTTCCTGGCAGACATTAGGAAAGATCATGACCTGTGTCTTTGCCAGAATTTCTTTTTTAGTTTTGGAGGGAGAAGGAGGGAATATAAGAAATATCTTAGTGCAACTATCAATGCTAGAGCTATATCTACTGCTATGGGTAGTGGTGGTAATGGGAAGTTTAATGCACTCCCTCCTACTCTCACAATTCATCTAATTCAAATACTTCACGACAGTAAGATATATCCTTCTGACCCCTTTTCATCCTTTGGAACACACTTAAGACAAATCTTGTGATCTTGTACCTACAGGAATCTGTAAAATTTGATTTTTGTATTAGTAAATATATAATCCCTTTCAGGAATGCACCCCAGTAATGTTTTATGACAGTAATTTCCCCAGTTTAATTATATATTATACTCACAATGATGTCTGGTTGAGGCTTATTTATAGCTTTTCTGTTTACGATTTGCTCACAAGTGGCTTGGTGAAGCAAATGCAGTCTGCGCTACAGAACCAGTGAGGAAAAACATTAAGTAGAAGAGACCATAAGCAATTACAAACAAATACAGCACCAGCCTCAACTCCTTGTCTCAGTGAGGCTTTTGGTATTTTCTGCTTCTTAAAGATATCAAAACTTAGAAGAGGTTTCTCTTATGGTTTGGACAGTGACTGAAAGATCCTGTTACAAGGCTGAGAGCTGAAGAAAGGCTTTGAAGCCTAGAGGAAGGCAGATCAATCTTGATAAATGCTGGATGGAAAGATGGATATCTCATAATCATTTGGGAGCTCTTATAATTTAGATTATTTTCTCCAGATGTTGTTAGCTGTATCTCATTTAAAAATACTCCTGCACAGGTTATGGTCCAGAGCAGCTCTGCTGGCTTCATATCACTCTGACACTGCAGCTGAGCTTGTTTGGCAAGGGAATTCTTCCAGCTGGTTAATTCCTACGAATTGGTAGGACTTTGTCACTAGGCATCACTCTGATGTCCACTGATAAATTTTACTGTAGAGAAAGCTTATTCCTTGCTGGTGATCGAGTGAGCTAGAACTTCTTCAAGCGTTTGCGTGTATTTAATTCTACATGAATTTTAGACTTGACATTTCCATACCTCCTGGAGGAATACTTTGACTGGGCTGCTGTTACAGTGCTCAGGAAATTCCCCCTCAATTTTTGTAGACTTGCCAAATGAGCAGTTTGCCTGGTGCAAATAAACAGGGTCTCCCCCTCTCTCCCTCCCTCCCTCCCTCCCTCCCTCCCTCCCTTTCTGCTTTCAGCAAGAGCCACGTTGTTGCCCAGACACGTGTGGGTGGGCAAGAGTCATTTGCCACTGTTGAAGCAACAAGGGTACAAATCATACAAGCAATGTTTGTTTGGTGTAAGCACTGTGTGCCTAGCAGGAGGGATTGGGAGTGCCTGACTCATGATTTGCTAGCAATCAGAAAATCTTCTCTAGATCAGAAAGAAGGTAATTTCAGTGATTTGAGGTCAGATCATGTCTTGCCACTGATGGCAAAACTGTATGATTCACTGACTCTATCCTTTCTGGCCTTATTATATGGCTTCAAATCAAGTGCTAGCAAAGGACTATGCTACTTTCCATCCATTCCATGACAAAACTGGGTAATTCAGGTCCCAAATTGTGAAGCTGTGTTTATCTTGATAACTCTGTTCAGTGGAAGCTCTATTCATTACTCCTTAATGTCATGCTTTCCAGACTTTTCCTTCCCCAAAATCTCCTAAATATAAGAGCATCTTTTCTTTTAGCCCCTTTGAAAGACTGATTTGTTATCTGTGGCTCTTAAGTTTTTTATTTAAATTGCTATAAGAAGTTCATTCCTATGGCTAACATTGTGAAGTATTAGAATAGATTCATAGATGTTTAAAGCTAATAGCTACCTGTTAGTCGTGGAAATATGACCAACAGCGTTCATAGTAACTTATATTTAATTAGAATTTATCCTAAAAGAAACGTTATCTGAAAAAAACCCCAAAACTACAAACAAGCCACTATACATTATTGCTGTTTTGAGTGTGTATCTTCAACTTTCAGTCAGTAACTTCTGCTTTTCTCTTATTTAGTCATTTAGTATACTTTTCTTTAGGTCATTAAACACCGTAATAAGACAACAAGAGACAGAACACTCTATGCATTTCCTCACTACATTTTAAAAAAAAAAAAAAATTTCTATTTTTTTAGGCTTTTCTGTGTGTTTTCATAAAAGCCCAATTCCCTGCTGGGGGGGGAGAATCTTCAGTCTTACTTGCCCCTCCTCTACTCACATTTTCTAGGGTTTCAATGCATCTTCTTCCTGTGGCATTACGATTTGAAAAGTGTGTCCACATCCTTTACTTGTCTAGACAGCAGTGTGGAAAGCAAAAGAATCATGCTGTAAGTAATTCAGTCATGTACAGTGCTTGAGTGGATTGGGACCCAGAATTTGACTGTGCTTATGAATATTGTTGTAATATAAACAATGCTTAGTAAGTCTTACCTGGTTCCCAAATCTGCAATCTTGCAAAAAGCAGCATGTTTTTGTCTGGTAATTTTCCACCTGATGAGCCTTCTCTGTATTTCTTAAAGATCCTTTTAATAGATGAAAAAAAAAAAAAAAAATCATAATTTCTCAGGCTTTGTTTCTCTAACAGCCATTTTGCCTTTGTTTCCAACCCCAATCAGGTACCATGTGTTGAAGTTATGACTCACTTTTCTTAGTTTTGGGGATATTTTTTACTAATTTTTTTTACATGAGTGAGAAATTAAAAAAAAAATCTGCTTATTACTATTAAACAATTGAAAAGCACAAACTGTATTATCCTTGGATCTAAAAGTATTTTGGGAGGCATGTAACAGTGTTTAAGATTCAGGTGTCTGTCTCTTCAAAGACATTAAAAGAAACAGACTGACTAACAGGTAGGTGTAGCTTAGTCACAAAATCCTACATGAAGTTATCATAACTCTAGACTATTATTCCACTATTTTCATTAGTGCTACGAACTCCCATGCACAGCAGGATTTAGAGTCAAACTATATCTTGTAAAGAATATTCAAAATAAATTTTCTTTTCAATGAAGTGTCAAAGTTGAAGAGTTTGCAATACCACAATGATCCTTAAAAATATAATTCAAGAGGGTGGTGGGTCTTCTGTGTATGGACCTCCTACCTTAGTTAAAATTAAGCATCTTATTTTACTTTCCTCCCATCCTCTGAACAAATTCTGTGAGGTTTGACACTACAGTAGTCTAGGTGAAAATTATATTTCCTGGTAGAACTGTCATGAAAAAAAATTACTTTGGTTTTCTAGCACAATAATGTTTGAAAAATAATATCATAACTAGAATTTTTGAGTTTAGTTTTTATAAAGTTAGCAACCCATTTTTCTGTGATTGCGTGTGTTGTATATAGAGATATCTCTATAGACAGCGAGACTCTCTGGAGTCTCCATCTCTGGAGATCATAGAATCATAGAATCATAGAATGGTATGAGTTGGAAGGGACCCCAAGGATCATAGAGCCCCAACCCCTCTGCCACAGGCAGGGCCACCAACCTCAGGCCTGGAGCTACACAAGGTTGCCCAGGGCCCCATCCAACCTGGCCTTGAACACCTCCAGGGACAGGGCATCCACCCCCTGTCTGGGCAGCCTGTTCCAGCCCCTCACCACTCTCTCTGGAAAAAACTTCCCCCTAAGAGCTAATCTAACCCTTCCTTCCTTTAGTTTTAATCCATCCCCCTTGTCCTGCCATTGTCTATCCTTTTAAAAAGTTGAATCCCCTCCTGTTTCTCTGCTCCCTTCAGGGACTGGAAGGCTGCAATGAGGTCCCCCTGCAGCCTTCTCTTCTCCAGACTGAACCAGCCCATCTCCCCCAGCCTCTCTTCGTAGGGCAGGTGCTCCAGCCTGCCTGAATGCTGTCCTGTGTCTCCTGCTCTAGGTGATCCTGCTCTGGCAGAGGACGGGTTGTACTAGATGATCTGCAGAGGTCCCTTCCAACCCCTGTCATTTGGTGATTCTGTGAGATGTTCAAGCCTGAACAAGAGGTTGTGTGTCCTAGAACATATCTGCAAAATGTTACAGAAGGACTCCGAGTTTTATGGACTCCCAAGCATGTGTAGCTCCATAGAGGTATATGACATAAGGTATTTCTGACAAGCAATAGAGGATTTTATATGTAATTCATGAATAATCTTATTTCTAATCAAGATTTAAACTCTAGCTACAAAATTCAAAATGAGTGAAATATTGATATGATGTTACAGGTTTAAGTAATGAGATTAAAATTAATTTTGTAGATTGGGTAACTAAAGCAAAAAAACATCAAGTGTGCAATTCTATAAAAGGTTGAATCCCACTATACAGGAGTAGGTAAATATTTTTGCTAAATAAGGATCAAAACAACACATAGAAGTACTGGATGACCTTTGGAATTGCAGTAAAATTTAATTTCATGTATTTCAACAGAATTAAATGCAAAGTCATGGAATAAATCATACATCTGGACTGGAACAAGACTGTCTAAACCAAAATTGAAAGTACTCTAGAATTGAAATTGTAGCAGATAAGACCCTTACGAAAAACAGAGTGAATTAGAGATAGACTTCAAGCTGTGTGCTCACACCTTGAAACAAACAAACAAGAAAACCCATGATCATTTTAATGAGTATCAAGCAATATTTCCAATAAAGAAACAGAAGGCACTAAGATCTCATCTAAAATACAAGATATGTAATGATATCACCAGTTTTCAAAAGACTAACTAAAAGTCTGAGTATTGAAAGAATTAAAAAAATAGAGATTTAAAATAATTTTAGTCATAGTCCACCAAACAAGAGTTGAGGAAACTATTTTTGCCAAGCAACAACTTCTGTGATAGAAAACTTTTTAATAACCTAAACTGATGATTGGTGTTCTTTTTTTCTTGCATGTAATCCTATAAGTGTTTTCATCATGAACTTCCTCATAAAGCTATCTTAGTATCATAACCGATGTCTCTATATGGAATGAATGCAGGCAGATCATATATATATGTGATTATATATAGTGAAGCATGCATATAACCATGTAAGTGTATTTATATGCATATATACGTTGTATATATAGTTCTTTTTCACTTACATTCCCAGCTATAAGCACCCTCTTGTCATTTTGTGAATTTAGTTTGCATCTTGGGTAATATACTTAGCATGTAGCTGTGCCCTTCAGTCTACTATATATTTTAAAGAGCTGTGTTATGAGTTATTTGACTGGTTTTCACAGTATATTTTGAGTGATAAACCAGAAGAACACAAAGTCAGCCTTGGCACATAATAAAATAGCTAATACTGTATTTTTGGATGTAAATGTTCATAATGATGATCATGCTATGTTGATTGTTATGATTATGTCTTTTGTTGAATAGGTTTGAGAGGATACTAGCCCTAAGCTATGTAACATTTTGGGTTGGTTTTTTTTCCTCAAAATTAGAAGAATTAAAAGATATATTTTAATCCTTTTTGGGGAGGACAATGCTGAAACATACGTAGTGAGAAATGAAGTAGTAGTTATAATAAAGGGAACAGGTCAGTGATACAGGCTTGATCAGCTGGTGACCTGGGTAGAGAAAAGCTTTCTAGAGCTGCCAAATGTAGGAAAAAAAAAAAGAATTAGATTATATTTTCAGAATGGAGGGATCTTTTATGGGAAAGGACAAGGTTAAAGTATGTACAGAATGGAAAATATGAATATTATGGTATAATTTCCTATAGCCTACAGGACATTGATGTGATATCATACCTGAATGCCTGGAGATAAATCAAAAGAAGTTATTAGAAAAACCTGGCAAGAATGGTAAAACAGTGACCTTGAAGCTTCATCTCCTCAAAGATGGTCTCAATAATAAATACATGGGGATATTTCTTACTGTCCACCTTCCTGATGGAGAGCTTTTTCCAAACCTGATGGAAAAGATAAGAAATCAGTGAATTGTTAAGATCCAACTAGAAGACTGAAAATAAAGTTCCAGGCACCTTCATGCTGTCATGTACTGTGATGGGATGTACAGTGAGCTTGCTATTTCTTAGTCACTGAGAGAAGAAAGTGCCAGAGCACAGTTAAACCTATTTAATCTTCAGATAATAATAATATGTGAATAATTATGTTACTACTGCATTTTTTTTAAAAAAATGAAGTATTTCAGAGTTTAGCAGAAATAAAAGGAACTACCATCCAGAAATAGTATTGCTTTTAGTTAAATATACTTTTTTATTATGTTTTTTAAGAAAAGTATTAAACGTGTATGTGCAGTAGTATCTTGGCAGGTGAAGGGAAGCTCTTTGTGCTCCTGTAAACTCAGATGGAAGGTGATTGAACCATGAGGTCCCATAACCAGTGAAACAGGGGAAATAGACTGATCATCTTAAGAATGTGGAAAAGCAAGCTGGAAAGTGGCACCTAGCCAGAGACTGTAAAGGAAATCCTTGTAAGCAATCAGCTGAACATGTGCTTAAGGCCAAAAAGGCAAAGAAAATCTGTGGATGTTCAAAGTCTAACAGAGGGAAAAAAAGTTTTTGTTAGGAAAGGAAAACATACAGCTTGCTAACCACTGTAGTAAACATAGAGTTAAGGCTCAAATTTTTCATCTTTCTTTAGATCCTTAGATCTCTATGGCTACTTTGTTCAAAAGAAAGGATTAATTTTAGATTTCAAAAATAACCTCTCACTGACTAGTCAAGTGCTTGATATATCTGAAAATAATTCACTTATCTGAAGTCTAACATGAACTTTGTACCTCAGTATCAGATTGCTCTTTCTTTATAGAAGATTTTATACTGTGTGTTGACTGGGCCTCTTTCAGCACTCACATTATGTAGTCATTTACACTTGTAAAAAGCAGCACGCTGAAATGTTGGTTCATTTTACATCCATATCACAATCATTTGTATGGATGACTACTTAGGATTCAAGGCAAGTAAGAACTGGGACATGTATAAACCTTTCTGTCCTGCTCATATGAATAAGTTTATTCCTTTAAGGCTACAGAAATGTTCAAGAAGTGTTCACTCAGAACAGAAGTTCTGTAGGCTGCGTGGGGGCAGAAACTACCAAGGAATGTTTCGTATCGCATTTACACCCAAGAGAGTGGGGATGAGTAATTGCTAGGTGAGAAGTTGCTTTAACTTTGTGTTAGCATTTCTGAATTCAGCTACAAGTTATTATCTAAGACTCAATGGAGAGATGATTAGGTGACTCAGAAAATTAGTGATGGCTTATACAATCATTTCGAGGTCAACTGTTTGTGTGTATTAAATGTTATTGTTGCAAGTCATCACTAGCTGATGACCCTTCTGTGGTCTCTGAATTGTTATTCTGTATTTGTGGATGGATCACTTAAAATAACTGCCATGATCATTATTTTATTTGGCATAGCTGTTCATTACTGCAGTAGAAACTAAGACCTGAATGGGCATGGAGGATGTAACTGCTCAGTCAGCTCTAGAAGTAGTCCTTTAAAGCAGAAATTAGATGTTATGTCATGTAGCAAGGAAAAAGTAGACCTTAGAAGTTTAAAAGCAGCTGAGACAACTGACTTGTCTAGCCTGATACTCCTTGTAAGAAAAATAAATTCACCAAGTTTTCCCTGAATTGACCTTAGTATCTTGTGTAAGTGGCAAACAGAAAGACATTCAGAACCAGAATCACCCTTGTGAGATGCTTTCTGCTCTCATTTGGTTACTGGAAGAATGAAGGTCCTTTATCAAAACCACAATATTAAAATGCTTGAAGCTGGATGACACAAATCCCAGTCTTTTTGAATCTAAAGAATCACATTGTTTCCTCTAGCTGCTTATCTCCAAATCAAATTTCTTCCTGTGTTTTTTCACTTTCTAAGAATTATGTGCTGTATTTCTAATTGGAATTTGCATGACTTTAGCTTGTAGTCATTAGTTATGATTATCTTTTCCTAAAAGTTTGGATAGATCTTTATTATAATGTATTTCTTTCCTGTGAAAGTTACTATTTAATGTAGGTAGGTTAATTGAACAATTGTAAATGTTGGTGATCCATCAGTGAAAAATATACTGTGCTTGCATTAGAATTAAACAGTAACACTGAATTTTAAAGGTCAGTTTCTTAAACCTTTGAAATTATCTATTAAGTTTAATAGAATATATTGTCCAAGGAAACTGGGTTATGTATGGATAAATAAAGATAACACTTTATCCTGCTTAAGAAGCAAGAAAGGAAGGCAATTTGGATGTTAATAGAGGCAGAAGTTCTGAAAGAGATGTTTTCTGAGGTTCATAATTAAAAATGTAAGTGTCAATATTCTTTCTTAACTTCGGGGTGAGGAGAACTGATAGTTTTGGGCATCTGTATTCAAACATCTGGACTTGAGGACTATCTATCTCCTACTTAACACCTATCTGAACTGGGCACTTTAGAAATTATATTCCTTGTTTGTGTTTCCACTTAGAATGTCCATGAGAAGTCTTAAATTAAAAGGAATCTGCTAAGATCTTTCTCTTACATTCAGGTTGCACGTAGATGCATCTTCTGCTTGAATGATCTTAGAAGTAAAAGCCTGGTTTTGTGCACATGCACAGGCATTGTCCATGTGTGCACTTGTGTGTGCATTTTAGTACTGATTAGAAAATTCAGTGTTTATTAAGTCTTGGAAACCAAAATTATATTCTTTAAGGAAGAGGTATCACATAGGTAATAACATTTACTGGAATCAGTGGTGCTAGAAGTAATGGGAAAGTCTCATTTTCACTCTTTGGGGTGCTTCTGACAATAACTGATCTGATACAGACACAGAGCCTAGGGAAAATGCCCAAAGAACATCACTTGGCTCTGCAAAAACCCTCAAGCAACCTAAAGAGGTCTAGATTTAAATTCTGATGGCAGTAGAAAGCGCCGGTGCAAAACCAGTGTATCACCAGACTCTCATTCCATGTATTACCACAAATGGATAATGGGTTCATTAGCATCTGGTACAAGAATGAATTTTATTCATCACTCCATCAATACTGAAGCTCTAGTTACATTTTGGTGCTAACTACATGAATTGAGAGGGCAGAATTATGCTTATTTTAAAAAAAATATTGCACCATGATCTTTGGACATGTATGTTAGAGTTATATCTGAATGCAGGAAACTAAGCAAAACTGCAGTTTAATTATCAGCACATTTAAATTTAAATACACTTATAAATGCTTTCCTAAGTAAGGATGCCTTTGCTAATCTGAGCTATAATGAAGATGACAAGTTCTAATAAATGGTTTGATTTTCCTCCCCCTAAATGTATTATTCAAAGCACTTTATTTTGTTCACTAAGCTGTATTGGAAGCAAAGAAACAATAAACATCTTGTTGCTAGAATAAGATTTTTATATGCAGAACATTTAAAAGCCAGGGGGTTTTGGGGTTTGTTTTTGTTTTGGATTTTTTCAGTCTACTTCTAAAAGTCTCAGTGGGAAGAGATTTGGTAACTTTTCTTTGTAAACTATTCCACATTCTGGTAGAAGCAACTTTGCCATGTTTTTCTCCTCTCAGTTTTGTCCCAGTAATACTAGTTTTCCACACCTTAAAGTGGCTAGTAGGGTAGACTGTAAATTTTTATATAGGCTTAACAGCTATAATAGGTGTTCTTGCAGGATCTGGACCTTTAGCCTCAGAGTCTACAGGTGTATGGAAGCTGGGTAGAATGTCATATTTCAATTTTCTTATGTCATCCCTTAGCCAACCTATGCATATGGATGTTCCCTGTGAAAGATTCTTGTTAGTACAATATTTAATAGATCACACTTTAAGTGGTGTTTATCACTAGTGTCACGTATTTCAAATCATATTAAGCGAACATAATTTCTTCCCTGCGACTCTGACTCATCAAAAGATGTCTTTTGTTACTTCCAGTTTCAGTAATTGGTCTGACAACTTGTGGGACATGTAAACTTTATTTTTCTCTATTCTTAGAGCATTATCATGGCTTAACCCCAACTGGTAACTAAGTCCCACTCTTTCCTCACACAGTGGGATGAGGACAAGAATGTGTCCAGTGACAGGACAAGGGACAATGAGTGCAAGCTGGAACATAGGAGGTTCCATGTAAACAGAAGGAAAAAAGTTTTCACTGTGAGGGTGACAGCACTGGAAAAGACTGTACAGAGAAGTTGTGGAGTCTCCTTCTCTGGAGACATTCAAAACCCACCTGGACATGTTTCTGTATGACCTAATCTAGGTCATCCTTCTCTGGCAGTGGGATTGGACTAGATGGGCATTCGAGATCCCTTCCAACTCCTCTCTAACATTCTGTGATTCTGTGTAATAATAAAAATAAAACCAAACACAGTTGATCACCATATGCAGAAAAAACCCAACCCTGCTGCCCCATCTTTTTAATCAGTGATTGTGTCTTGCAGCTAGATCCCCCAGTTATATACAGAGCATAATGTTATGTGCACTTGCAGGCCAGAAGACCATTCACATCCTGGGTTACATCAAAAGAAGTGTGACCAACAGATAGAGAGAAGTGATTCTCCCCCTCTACTCTGCTCTGATGAGGCCCCAGCTGGAGCACTGTGTCCAAGTCTGGAGCCCTCAACACAAGAAAGACATGGGCTTCTTGGCAAAAGGTCCAGACAAGGGCCATAAGGATGACCAGAGGGCTTGAGCACCTCTGCTATGAAGACAGGCTGAGAGATTTGGGGTTGTTCAGCCTAGAGAAGAGAAGGCTTAGGGGAGACCTTATAGCTGCCTCACAGTACCTGAATCCTTACCTACAGCTAAGATGAAGAAGGATTATTTGTAAAGGCATGTAGTGATAGGATGAGGGGCAGTAGTTTTAAACTAGAGCAGGGAAGGTTTAGATTAAGCATTAGGAAGAAGTTCTTCACAGTGAGGGTGGTGAAACCCTAGTACAGGTTGCCCAGATTGGTGGTGGAGGCCCCATCCCTGGAGAGGTCAGGCTTGATGAAGCTCTGAGCAACCTGATCTCATTAAAGGTGTCTCTGCTTACTGCAGGGGAGTGGGACTAGATGACCTTTAAAGGTCCCTTCCAACCCAAGACAGTCTATGATTATGTTGTAGGTAAACATCCCTTTGGCCAGTCTGAGTCAGCTGTCCAGGCTGTGCTCTCCCAGCTCCTTGTGCACCCAGAAGGTTGTGGGAAGCTGAAAAGTCCTTGACTTGGTGTAAACACTACAACTACCTGGTAACAGCTGAAAACATCAGTGTGTTATTGACATTATTCTCATACTAATTCCCAAACACTGTACTGGCTACTAGAAAGACAGTTAAGTGTAGCTCAGCTGAAACCAGAGCCTTAATTCAAGTTTCCCTCCTGAGTAAAACTCCAGGATCACACTGCACAAGAACTCCTTGTGTCACTCTGTCTGCTGTGACCCTCACACACCTGGAAAGATATTTCTTGTCCTCTGGCACAGAAGGTGGCACATTGGGTGTGAGAGAAGCATATCTCCAGGAAAAAAAAAAAAACAACTGTGAATGTTTCAAACATGGATGATACCTTATTATCCCTGAATGTTTTGCACACACAAGTCAAGGTGTGTTTACAGCAGTTAAAATCCTCAGAGCTAATTTCCACTGTGTTTGAAAACAACTAATAAAGGAGCAGACAGGAAACTCTACCCTGCTGTCACAAGAATGTGTTGGTCATATGCCTTCATTTAGAGAGCTTTTTTTTTTTTTTCCTAGAGGCAGCATGGTATTTTTTCACACTGGTATTGGTATAGTATACTCTGAGGTTTTAATAGTCCACTTCACCTTTTCCTATGTACCATTTAGCTTCTCTATGAGAAGTGCTGACTTGGTAGAGTGAGGAGATCCTCAAATTTACTACATTAATGAAATGATACTATTAGTACAATAGGTAACTGATGGCCACTTTCTTTATATCTGTTGTTGAAATGTATGTACAAGGTGCCACTTGTTTTCTTTTGCACTTCAACTTGCCAAACAGAAAGCAAACCACAAATCTCACCTTGCAGAGCTAAATTGGACTTGCCACTTTGACTTCTTTATGAATCATTTGGCCTTTTTTTAGGCTTGGCATGCTTCAGTCCATAGCACTGGCACATGTTTCCTGAAATTGCCTAATTCCTACTAGCAATGCAGGTATGACCAGTTCCAAAGGAAAGAAAGAGGGTTTTTTCCCCTTCCTGTTAGTACTTAAAAGTCCAAACTTTTATGTCCTTTTACTGAAAAAAAGGGTACTTAATGGAGTCTTAAATTTTTTCTATTTGTTTTAGGAACTTTTAAAAAAGTAATTTTGAGTTAAAGAGAAGGGGAGGAGGTGCCTGCTCTTCAGAAAAGACAGGCTCTTCAGATGAGAGGCAAATCTTACCAAGGGCATGTTCCATTTGGCTTGTTTCCTAGGGATGAGATGAAACAAGCCATGTTGCTTCAGGCAGATGAAAGCTGGGAAGGAGATGGGGAATGGTTCTGACCCCAGTTCCTGCTTGTCAAAAATGTGTGATTTTTTTTTTTCTTTTTCCCCCCCCTCAATTTAAATATATTATAAAGGGCAGAGGGAGGTGGGTGAAAAATGGAGGAAGAAAGCCAAAAATAATCAACCATTTTCTGGCAGGTTAGCCATCAAGTCACATCATGAGAATGACTATTATGGTATGATACCAACCTTACAATGTGGAATGCAAATATACTTTTTGCTGAGTGCCCTATTTGTTTTAGAGGGCCTGTGCTTAAAGGCATTCTCCAGGAAGAAGTTTAATACCGCATTTTTAAGGTAAAATGATTATTTTAGCTGTAACTTTCTTCTTCCTTAACAAATCTTTGACACTCCCTCAAGGAGCAGGTAATTAAAAAAGTAAAAAGGGATTTGTATATTTCATTTGGGTCTCCTTTCTAACTCATTTAAAGCAGAATGCTCAGTTCTACCACAGGATAGACAGCAGCTCTTTCTGGGGGAGTTCTGTCAGATTACAAACTTCCAGGTTGGAGCCTAAGTGTATCGACTCCTTACTGTTCTCAATTCATATTGAATAGTCCTTGTTAAATAAAATACATCAATCTCAGCTCAACTACAAGTCTTACAAGTTACTGGGAAAGAAGGTTATTTGTTCCCTGAGTATAGTTCACTCCTGGGAGAGATACAGGTTAGCGTTTAAAAATTCTTATGTATTTGGGGTTGAGGATTGCAGTCCGTGATGAACAAAACTGCCTAAGTTACTCCTTAAGTGATAATTTTTAACTTAAGAAATAAAATGATTTTTATATTTAACAATTATATCTTAAAAAACCCCACCCTGTACAAATTGTCACGTTAAGAGGATAAATAGAATGTTTTTGTCCTGGGAGAAATTTAATTCTTTCTGAGAATTTTGGGGTTGTATGTCATCTTTGTCCCAATTTATGATCTGTATGTTAAACTTTGCATCCAGGTGAAGTAATTAGGATATTAAAAATATTTGGCTAGATCCAGAATTTGTAATTGTATTGCTGTCTGATAGAGGTGTGAATGAAATGTTGCCCAAATCCTATTACTGTTAGAAAATGTTGGTATCTGAACATACCCATCTTTAGTCCCAGTATGTTGTCCTGTTTAACCTCCTAAGAGTTTTTCATGTACCTTGCTTCATTTATATTATCTACCTGCAGCTTGAAGAGAAAGGTAAGGATTTTGGTAGAAAGATACAGTAAATAGTTAAACATTAGCAGTCAGAAAAGGAAATACCAAGCATGGTTAGAATAGAATTTCTAGAGAACCATCACCAATAAATAACCTTTTTTGTTTTTTCCCCTTTTGTGACTCACTTAAATGGTGTAATATGTCTTACAAAACTCATACAATCACAGAATATTTTGGGTTAGAAGGGAACTCAAAGATTGTCTAGTTCCAACCCCCCTGCCATGGGTGGCAGGGACACCCTCCACTAGACCAGGTTGCCCAAAGCCCCATCCAATGTGGTCTTGAGCACTGCCAGGGAGGGGGCAGCCACATCTTCTATGGGCAGCCTGTTCCACTCCTTCACCACCTTCACAGCAAAGAATTTTTCCCTTGTAACTATATCTAAATCTACCCTCTTTCATTTTAAAACCATTACCCCTTGTCCTGTCACTGCCTACCCTTGTGAAAAGTCCCTCTCCATCTGCCCTTTAGGCCTCTTTAGGTACCAGAAGGTCTCCTCAGACCCTTCTCTTCCCCAGGCTGAACAAGCCCCACTCTCTCAGCCTGTCTTCTTCGGACAGGTGTTCCAGCCTTCTGATAATTCTGTGTCATAAATATTATTAATCTACCTGATGAAGATACAGTTTGTGGTCCTAGAGGTACCAGTTGCTTTTGAGGAAGTTAAGCAGTTTATTCTATGCAGAGTCTCCCTAGCTACGTTACACCTTGGAAATGTTGCTAGCATTTGCATTTGATAGGTCTACTTTTATGATTTATTAAAAATACTATCACAAGTCAATAGCTTTAGCAGCAGGTCTGTTTTCTCTCTGAAATCCACATCAATAAAATAGGTAAGTAGTTTTCAGAAAGACTAGTTCTACTGGACATTCCTACTCTCACCAGAGTCCTAGTGTATTCAGTTAACCTCATGATACTGAAAATCAGTTCAAGCTTCAGATCTGCAGCTCAGGGTCAATCTAGACACTTCAGAAAATTACAAATTCGATGTGCTCATATTAGTTGGAAATTCTCCTATTTTAATAAAAGAACTTATTCATCCATGCTACTTATATTGTGTTTAAGTACTATGGATCTAAATACACGTGTGGATTTGACCATTAGATTGATGAGTTGATAGAACAGTAGTGATGCATTAGGCTGTATAGGGAAAAAAAAAATCAAAATTCTTAGGAGGAAAAAAAATGCCTTTATCAGAAAATTTTTGGTTCTGTAAAATTTTGAATAATAAAAATATTGTTTTAGTAGTTTCTAGGGAGGCTTTTATATGTGGATTAGAGATCAGATTGGAGTATTTATATATTACTTGAACCACCCATATTTTATGTAGGATTTTCTAGAAATTTAGGAAGCCCCCAGGTAGGATTAATCTTTAAAAAAAACCCCAAAAAATCAAAACATGCTCTAGATGTTTCAGATCAGTACAAACATGACAGGTTATTTTTTCCCAGTTTAAAGTCTGGTTTTTTTCTATGCTGCATGCACCGGTTAATAACAGTGTGCTGTTGTCTCTGCCATCTGTCTAGGGGACGTGAGACATCACAGCTTGTGTAATAGAACCATGAGGAGACATCTCATCTGCTGGAAAGAGGAATTCCAGGTTGTGTGGTAATAACATGCAATAGTTAGTCAGAAATCACGCTACCTACTTTCTAATTATGTCTCCTCCACCTACTAGCTGTGTGTCGTGGAACTTATTTAACTTCAGAATTAAAAGGCACTCATAAAAATCTACGTTTATACATAAGGCTGGGTGAACATACATACTCAAAGCTGTTCCTCCCCTGCTCTAATTGGCATTCTACCACTGCAAAACAACTCAGACTAGTCATGGTTCTCAAGGGCAAATGCATGCCTTGGTAAGGCATGATTGAGCTGCCTTGGTAAGGCGTGATTGAGCAGATAAGCACGACCTAAGGGAAGGCTAGATAGATCAGGTTGGGTCCAGAACTAGGTCAGATGGAGCAGCTGGATCTCTGGAGTAGTAAGGAAGGTGTCTGGGACAGGAGCAAGGAGAGATTAGATGGCAGTGTTCACCCTGAAGAATGAGGTGGCAAGGGGAACTGGATGCAGTGTTTTGTATGTCTATTTGACCCACTAAAGAAACTCCTCAAAAAGTTTAGGGACAGCTGTGCTGTACTCTGTGTATTCTTGGAAGGAATACAGGGAAATCGATTAGTTCTCTCCCATAAGATGGAAGTGATCTGTTGTGTTGTTTGCATCCTTTACCACTGTGTAAGTACAGTCAGCTTTGCCTAGATAGACTTCCTTGTCTTATCTGAGGAAATGTCGTTCTATACTTCTATAGACAGAGAGAGTGGTGAGGTGCTGGAACAGGCTGCCCAGAGAGGGGGTGGATGCCCCATCCCTGGAGTTGTTCAAGGCCAGGTTGGATGGGGCCCTGGGCAACCTAGTGTAGATCCAGGCCTGAGGTTGGTGGCCCTGCCTGTGGCAGGGGGGTTGGAGCTCTGTGATCCTTGGGGTCCCTCCCAACCCAGACCATTCTATGATGATTCTATGATAGACACTATGGAATGTGCCATCAGTGTAGTTACCTCAGATGATGCACTGTGGGAAAAGTACCAGGTGTTATTCATACTTTTTCCTTTGTTAATGTAGTACTCATTATCTGATTATTTTCATATAAAGGTCAATCATAATAACTGAGGAAAATAATGATATCTAGAATTTGTTTTTGTTAAGATGCTAAAAACTCGACGTAGAATATTGATTTATATAGTTATGATGGTATACTTTTTTCCTATTATCAAAAGACAATACAGCTGCATCCCTAAATATACAAAGCAGTCCCAATAAATCAATGAAAATGAATTAATGGCATTAATAATAATTAATGGCATTTAGCTACACCAGGGCAGGGTCATATTAGATGTTAGGAAAAAAATTTTCACAGAAAGAGTTGCCAGGACATGGAACAGGCTGCCCAGGGAGGTGGTTGAGTCACCATCCCTGGATGTGTTTAAAAAGGGGTAGATGAGGTACTTAGGGATATGGTTTAGTTTAGGATGAGAATGGTTGGACTTGATGATCTTCAAAGGTTTTTTCCAACCTTGTGATTCTGTGAAAAAGAAATTGCACATACTGTTTTCTTATGAGACATAATCTGTAGTAAAATAGGTTTAAATTGTTACAGTGATCTAGGCTATTTCACAATTGGACACATAATATCATTCATGGTTTAGAATGACATGTGCAGGGCTATATGTGCCACTTTCTATGTGTGGAAGTTTGTCCTCATGCAGAATATCAAAGCACGAAATTTTTAAGGTAGCTTAATAAAATTTATTGAATCTCAACATGATCTCTCCATAGCTAAAAATGTATTTCTTTGAATTAATAGTAAACTTAATTTTCTTACATATTTCTGTCACTGTACATATGCAAGGTTAAGTCGATATACTTGCAGGTTTTTTTCCAAGTTAACCAAATAATTGCTTTTCATATATTGAAAGCTAAGACATAGAGGTAGACCTTAAATTATGACAATCAACAAACTAAGCATAATAAACCAGGACTTCATTATTAATTTAGACATCAAGGCAACATCCAAGGACTAAGTGCTCTTATTGCATGTTTCAAATAAAAGGCTTGGAATATCTTGGGTATCAGAGACTGGGACACAGCCCTTTGTAGACACCTGGTACTTTTCCCACAGACGTAAAGCCTGAGCTAACTACATCCTACTTCTATGGTTCAAAACTTTGCTGGTCACAGAATAGTAAAAGAATAAGAAAAACTAGATTTGGAGGGAGAACAGGGAGTCAATTGCAGATGACAACATTGTAAAGAACTGTCTTAACTATAGGAATTTATTAGAAAAACAAAGAAGTCTGCACCCAGCTTTCAATATCATCATCAGCATCAGAGAAGCTTTGCCATCAAAGTCTTTGCAAAAGGGTACTTACCATCAAAGTGTGTAGTGTGGTGAAACTGAGGAAAGGAAGAGGAGTCTACTGCACTAGTACAGTTACCACAACTAAATCTGCTCCTAGGTTGTGCTTTCTCCTCATGTACCTGAATCACACTGGTCCAGGCAAGGGAAAAATAGATTATAAAATCTCAAGAGAAGATGTCTTCTGATGACTAAAGAAATTTCTCTTGGTCTTTCAAATAGAGAAAGATTTCCCAAAAGTTGTAACCCTTGTTGTATGTTGCTCTGCATGCTGCTTCCATTTATCTTACGATCTAGGAGAAAGCTGAAGTTGATACAGAAAGAGCTGAAACAAGATTTTAAGGAATCAGGCAGATTACAGTTGAGACTAGGAGGACTAGAGATGAGTATTTAGCACTTTCAGACAAAATTACCTGAATATAACAGCCAATGACATTTTTGAGAAGTGAGAGAGGATAACACATTTTTTTCAATATATATTTTTAGGTAGAACACTAGGTTTTTGAGAGGGTTGAAAAAAGCACTTTGTAGCACTGTTAACAGGTATCTTAATATTACCTTGCTTCCCTTGCATTTCACTGCATCTCTTATTTTAAACCCAAAAGAGAATCATACAATATCCTGAGTTAGAAGGGACCCATAAGGATAATCAAGTCCAACTCCTGGCTCCACACAGGACAAGCCAAGTCAGAGCATGGGACTGAGAGCATCATCCAGGCACTTTCTTGAACTCAGTCAAGCTCTGTGCCGTTCACACTTCCCTGTGGAGCCTGTTCCAGTGCCTGACCACCCCCTCAGTAAAGAACCCCTTCCTAATATCCAGCCTAAACCTCCCCTGTCACAACTTCATACCATTTCCTTGGGTTCTATCACTGGTCACCAAAGAGAGGAGAGCAGTGCCTGCCCCTTTGCTCACCCTCATCAGGAAGTTATAGACCATGAGGTCTCCCCTCAGTCTCCTTTTCTCCAGGCTGAACAAATCAAGGGACTTCAGCCTTTCCTCATAAGACTAGGCACTGTAAAAACTCTCAAAGGGATTAAGTGAGCTAGGTTATCACTCTTCTTCTCCAGCTTTTTAGCTGCACTTCCAGATGATCATCAAACTTATATAGTACTTAGGCTTTTGTAGCAGAAGAAAGCAGCTTTTGTAGCAGTGTTGCTGCTGTACAGCCCAGCACTGGTCCTCAAAATGCACTTGGGGCTCCTTTCCCTGCCCTGCATGTCTTGTAGGACATAGTGCTGGCTCAGGGTGTCTCATTGCATGGCTAACCTTCACTACGTTCCATCTGCTCCTTAAATCAAGGTTGTAGTCATCTGTACTAACAATGCTGAGCAAATATATACTAATTTGTCACAAAGTACTTAAAACACTGCAGAAAGAGAGAACAAAAACTATGAAATGAGAAATGTATGCAAGTAAAAAACTCTGGTTAACACTATCTAAAACAAAGGCAAAAAATCCAGACCTGAAGATTGTTTTGTATGTTTCAACTACAGATTGATTGAAGTGGCCAGGGTATATCATGAAAATAGATTTCTGCTGGATGTGGTGACTCTCCACTGCAATTTCTTGAGTGAGATATTACAATGCAGGCATCATCATCTCTTAAAATGTTTAACGAGGCATGAGAGGTGATGTGCTTGTGAATGATGATAAAGAGTTAAAATGTCACGAGATGTTAAGGATACTTTAATTGTTAATGAGATTAATATTTCTGCTTTCTTGTACATAAACATGCATGGTCACTTAACACTGGCAGGTATCTAATAGCTTGCTGATGTTACATTGGTGAAATTAATTTTTTGACTGAAAGGAAAAAATCTTTAAAAGCTAAAAGGAATAGAAGCTGCTTTTAGATTGGGAGTACTCTCAAAGAACGAGAGTACAAGGTATTGCACACAAGTATTAGAAAGAAAAGCACTTTTGTCACTTTATAAACAGTTAATTCAATGATTTTTTTTTGCTTGTTTTGTTTGGCACATTGATTTAGGCATTAGTGGGCTTGTATTAACTTCCCTAAACATTCCAAGAAACTATAAAGCTATTAAAAAGGTTAGCTTTGCAGTGTCAGATAATGGCATAAACAAATTCTCCAGAGTTAGTAAATGACTTAAAGTGCTACAGTGTAGATTTCCATCTCCTTCTATGACATTAAAACTCAGAAAACCAGCTTCATATTCCAATATCAGTTTTTCTCACTAGTCTATTCCCATGGGAATGAAAAAAAAAAAAAAATCACTATTCCATTGTGCCCTCAAGTTAGGGTTAGGGTTGGGACGGTAAGACCAAGGATAAAGCAATTGAGATATACAGTTGCTATATAATAGATTTTAGAAGCCTTTTTCCTATATCTTTTGGACAACCTAGTCAATGCAACAGATTCCTTTGGTTTCACAGTGGAGTACGTTGAGCAGAGCTAGTACCAAAGATGTCTAAGGAATCAACATCTTCTGTTTCCTCTCAGGTGTTTCTTCACTTTGAATTATTTCTTAATTTTCTGGAACATCACTTATTCCCTCTTTCTGAAGTGCTTCATTATTTGTTATTCAAAATGGTGTTCTTATTGAGGCTAAAAGAAACCCCAAGTTGCTTAATACTACTGCTTCCTGAATTCCAAAATCCCACTTTAGAAAAATGCACAAAACACCACAGACAATAGTAGAACATACAAGGCCTTTTGAAACCACAGTTATGGAAAGGATTTCATGCTTTTTGAACAATTATATGCTAATCCTAATTCTAATCCTGTCATGCTTCTGTATAACCAAACAACTAACCTACTTCAGACATGGTTAACCAAGTGTGATCATCTTCTCATCTCAGATAATATTTATAGACTAAAGAATATAAAAATAATGTATAATCAAAATTACTTTCTATTTTTTTTTTTTATCTGACTTACGTATTTTTCTGCCTGTCTTCCAACACTTCTGGTGTATCACTAAAATCCACTGGTCTCAATGTTCTTCCTTGACCTGTGATCAGGCTGAAGCATGTGATGGCAAAACATATTTGTTTTTCCATGATATGAAAGTGTCTTTCAGATTTCCTTACACTGATAAGAGTTTTGCATAGATGACAATATCAGCAAAATAAGACAATCTTGATTGTTCTGAGGAAGGCTTTGATGACAGCCAGGAAGGTATGCTGAGCCAGCAGGTGTCTATGGTTGGTGCTGGTCAGTGTGGATATGTGGACCTGGGCTTTGTAAGCACATGCCATTTGAAGTTGTTTTCAGTACAGGTCATCTTGGGGCTAATGTAGATGATGTACTACATGCCTAAAGAGGATATTACTCAATTTAGGTACTCTGTATTCAGAACTATAGTTCTGAAGCACCCAGTCCTGATAACTGTAAATGTTCTAGATATTAATATTAAATTTTGAGTAAAGCCTCAGATCCACTGACATCAAATTGCTAACACGTCTCATAAAGTCTCTGTGGTGACAGCAAGATTCAATCTGATAAACATATATTTTAAACTCCCTCCTGCCCCCCACTTATTACTGATGAAAATAAGGCTCATTCAACTAAAAAATTTAAAAACCCTATAGTTTTTGTTGCTTTCAGTATTTTTTCATGTAGCCTGGTGGTTATTGCTGATACCCAGGAAGTGATAACTTAATTTTTGTCTTTCCTCACTATGTTGGGATTTATATTAGAATCAGAGGATTCCTTGAGTAATGGCTTATTGTGACCAAAAGAAGGCTATACTTTTCTCTTGTTGCATTAGGAAAGGAAAACCAAATTCTGGTAGAGAAGCAAAGAGTAAGCAGAGTACATTGACCTTGGCTGGTTACCAGGTGTCCACCAAAGCACTTCATCGCTCCCCCTCCATCAACATCAAGATAAGGACAGGGAGATCACTTACCAATTACTGTAACAAGCCAAACAGGCTGAAGTTGGGGAAATTAATTTAATTTACTGCTATTCAAAATCAGAGGGGGATGATGAGAAATAAGAACAGATTGAAACCTTCCTTCTTCCTGGGCTCACTTTACAACTGGCTTCTCCTTTCCACAAGCAGCACAGAGGGATGGAGAATAGGGACTATGGCCAGTTCAGCACGTCTCTGCTGATTTTACTTCCTCACTCTCTTCCCCTGCTCCAGCATGGGGTCCTACCCACAGGAGGTAGTCCTTCATGAACTTTACCAGTGTGAGTCATACACACAGGCTGCAGTTCTTCACAAACTCATCCAGTCTGGGTCCTTTCCATGTGGTGTAGTAACTCAAGAACAGACTGCTTCTGCATGGATGCCCTGTGGGGACACAAGTCCTTCCAGATGCCTGCACCATCATGATCTCTCCTGCAGGGTCACAGCTTCCATCAGGCCATAGACACCTGCTCTGCTGTGGGGTGTTGCATGGGCTGCAGGCAGATATCTGCTCTACTGTGGACCTCTATGGGCTGCAGGGGGACGGACTGTGACACCATGGTCATCATCATAGGCCACAGGGGAATCTCTACTCTGGTGCCTGAAACAACTCCTCCTCCTCCTTCACTGACCTTGGTGTCTGTAAAGTTTTTTCTCTCACATATTCTCACTCCCCCAAAACTGCTTTGCACAATCCATTTTACTGCTGCCTTAAACATGTTATCCCAGAGGTGTTCTCACTGTCTCTGATGGGCTTGGCCTTGGCCGAGCAGGTCCATCTTGGAGCCAGGTGGAATTGGCTCTTTCATACATGGGGGTAGCTTCTGCCTTTGTCTCACAGAAACCATCCCTGCAGCCCCTCTGCTACCAAAACCTTAACATATAAATCGGTGAGCAAGAGTTGAAATGGGTGAAAAAGGCCCTAAATGGGCCTCAGGTCAATAAGAAATCAAGAAAGTGTCAGTTGAATAATTTCACATCTTAAGGCACAAACATTTAAATGTTGGATTGTTTTCTTTGTTATTTAAATGATGCATAATGACTCTTCTAGTGTTATGTATGGGTTTGGGTTACATATCTTGTTTCAGAAAATAATTAGACTAAATATAATTGAACTTAATATTTGGCTTTTATTCTTTTTTAAAAAAAATAAAAAAAAAGAAATCAGTATTATTTCTATAATGTCATAGATTTACAGGGTGGATGAAGATACACATCATAGCAAGACTGACCAGGACTTAAAAACCAGACAGGAACACGGAGGAATCACTAGGATGAATTTTAGCTGGAATATCCAGTACTCTTGCAAATACTCAGAACTCTTGATCTAATGATTCAGGTAGAAGGTCACAGAACTATTCAAGCACTAGAGATAAAACTTATAAGAAGATTCCTAAGAGAAAGCTTCTTAAACTGTGTAGGAGCCTTACATCATGGAAAAGATGTTTTCCACATGTATATTATCTGATAGCTGAGCTCATCTGAGGTTAAGAAGATTGTAAATAAACTTAAGTGAAATATTTTGGCCAAAGCATTGACTTTTTTTTTTTTCCTTCTCCTTCCCAGAAAATGCAATCAGTGGTGGTTGTGAAACATGGTGTGAACTTAAATCAGCTTCAGTAAATTATGTACTTAGGGAAATCTGGAAAATTTAAAATATTTAATTTTAACATTTTCTAATGAAATAATTTGCTTTCTAAACTTAAAAAAAAAAAAAAAAAATCCATGTAGCTTTATTTTACACAACAGTTATTTGGACTATTACGGTCAGTCTGTTGTAAAAAGTCCAAACTGAAATAAAGCTTTCGTTTCACCACTGAACAAAATCTTTTTCCAGTCTTCTAGAACTGCCCCCAGAGTAAAGGCAGCTACTGCAACTACTTCAGCTGTATTTGTAGGAGTTGAAAATGGTCCGGAGAACTTTGCTTGTGATTAAAGCATGAGTGAATGATATATTAGGGGAGGGAGATCGAATCCATTCTGTGTCACTTAGATATTGATAATTGCTATTTCAGGGGGTTGGGTTTTTGTGGGTTTTTTTATGAGGGCAGTCCTTTATTATCTAATGTTTGGTCTGCACTTGCATATTTTATGGACTTAAAGGAGACAAACCAACCAGGAAAGGAGCAAATTTACTTCTCAAGGCTATAAGGGCTGCAAAACTCAGATTAGCTATTAGCTCTGAGCTGGAGCTATGCCTTTGCTAACGGAAAAGCAACAGCACAACTCACTGAGGTGAAGGTTTCTTAATTCTTCCCTGCCTTCACTGTGTTTACCTGGGAAAGGTAATGCTCTCTGAAGTAAGATGGGAATAACTGATATTTTATATGCTGATACTTGTATAACTTTCGATACATACTACAAATTATATTTGTATATATTTGATATATACTAAAAATTTGAGCAGCAGCTAAGGACCAGTCATCTATTAACCTGCTGTGAGTTATACAGGCTCCAGATTTATTGCTGACAAGATTTTGCTGTGTGTTTGGAGGAGGGGTGAGGGAAGTGGAGACCACTATTCTTTATTCCTTTATAGTTCTGAAGAGCCACGGGGACACAAAACAAACCTTACAGCTATGCTAAAAAAAAATAAATAAAAAAAAAAGCTGAAACTTGCCTGTAATACAGACTTCAAGTATATTTTGCTGGGGGTTATGAACAATTGTAATCACTAATTAACTTAGCTATGCAGATAAAAGCTGTTTTGTCAACACAGGGAGTTTCACTGAGGAGTAGGGAAAACTTTGGGTGGATCATAACATGCTGCTCTCAAAAAAGCATACGCTGGTAAGGGGTAAAGTTCTACTTGTCTCTACTGGCAAAAAGCTTGTAGTATAGACATCTGATAAATCATCCATGAAAGAAAATGATAAGAGGGAATGTTTGTGTGCACACACTAAGCTGCAGAGCTGTGAATTTTGCACTGAAAGTTAGTATTTATATTTTTTGGCTAAGTAACAAAGTGAAAGAGTTTATGGGGAGAGAAGAATTCCTGACTTAGCTTTTACTTAGAGGTAATCCGTGGTAATATAATATTACTTGCTTTGTTTATATTTATCATATTGTTCATGGGCAGGGAAATATTTTCCTCACTCTGCAGCATAATATCTCTTTGCAACTGAATGGGAACTGCAAGAATTATGTAAGCTCTGCAGATGTTAACACTCTTTACATAGTTTTACACTATGTAGTAGTTTCAAAGAAAGAAAATAATTAAGCTGAGTTTCATAAGAAAGAGAAGGGTTAGGCTAGAATTATGCATCATTTCACTTCTATGTCACTTAATCTCACTGTATTTAGGGTTTCAAAATAAATATGATAGGCAAGGAATCAAAAGGGGAGGGTATATATGATATTTCCATACTAGTTGTTAGGTTGTGAGAGGGTAGGCTGGCATAATTTATAGGCTGAAAGAGTTAGAGAAGATGTTTTATATCACTTTATTCTCCTTTAAACTTTTTTACACATCAGATCTGAGCTTGGACCAAGGGTTAATTTGTCAGGCAAAATCTGTTCTGCAGCCTCTATCCCAACACTCTCATTCATAATTTTGTATTTGTTTTTTCTTTTCTGATTTGAGCCTTTGTAGGCTGTTATGGTACAGCCTAGATATACAGAAGAAATGTGAGAACACAGTGTTAATTACTGGAAAGAGGAATTATAGTCTTATTTAGATGCTCTATCACTGCCTGGGAAGGAACAGGTTCAGTTAAAGTAATACTCTATCCTACGACATCTCAGTAACCCCAAATAATACACAGCAAGGGTTATGGGTGAACCTATAATAGAACACAGGGGGTGGGGGGATAGCTAGATATCATAATATAGCTTGCCATATAATATTGAAGTATATTGAAGGAAGAAGCATTACCCTTTCTACCTAGGTGAATATTTCACTTTTCTTGTGTAACTGCTCTGATTATAGAGATATTTACATAGTTGCACATTCTATCTTTCTATGTTCATAAATACATACATGATCTGTTTGAAAAAGATCAAATATTTTCTAAACACTTTACCTTGAAGAGTTGATCATAAATGCTTTTCAATTTGGTTTCATCTGAGATGTGCTAATCACATTGGCTTTTTGGAAATATTTATTACACTAACTGGTTTCCTCTCTATCATGTGCATCTGAAGATTTGTATTGAGATATTAGTGATGGGAAAACTGATTTGGGGAAGGGAAGAAGCTGTTGGATTGATGCACTGCAGATAATTGCACTTTTCTCATTGTATATTTAGATACTTAAATGCATACATGGACAAATGACATGGTTTCATTCCTCATCCAGTTTTTAGCTTGTGGACATGAGATCTTCAATTGGTAACATTTATGAAGCTATGGATAGGTACTCATTAAAATAAACAGTTAAGAATATGTGTCATGGACTCTGATCCAATGCCTTGCCAAAATGTATTCCAGATTTTATATTGAGTTCAGTGGAGGTTAGATTATGTTTCAAGGTACTGAAGGTTTGGGAAATGCAATATACACTCTTTGGAAAAAAAAAATCTTAATGCAGCTGTAATTCACTTTCTTGGCTTCCCAGTTCTACTTCTGTCTTGGAAACATATGCTAATATATCCTCAACTGTACAGCATCTAGTCATAGTTGCAGGGAAGAACACAAGAGGTTCCCTTACACTGCCCTCACAGTATTTTGGGATAGTGACAGCTCAGATTTCTTTAGTTTGGACTTCCTGGAATTTTTCATTATGGACTGTCCATACCATTGTATTATAGAGTGTATTAAGCCTCAAAGGAACCAAGAAAGTAATTTTATCTGTCACTTTATTAATTTTATTTTAAAGATAACAAATAAATCTATTAATTCATTTATAGGACTTAATCCACCCTAAAAAGGGGAAGATGTTAACCTAATGCTGTTAAAATAAAATTAGAATATATTAAGACCTATTTTCATTCCATATCAACCATATGTATTTGAAATAACATACCTGTTGGGTTTTTTTTTCCTCCTTCTATGGTTATTTTGGAAAA
Organism: Porphyrio hochstetteri; assembly: GCA_020800305.1. NCBI lineage: Eukaryota > Metazoa > Chordata > Aves > Gruiformes > Rallidae > Porphyrio > Porphyrio hochstetteri. Next base: position 4,813,502 of record CM036908.1, read on the forward strand.
AAATGTACAATATGCATTGCTTGCACTGAAGCTGTGTAAAAAATATGCTGGAAATAAGAGCAAGCAAGCATGCTTTGGAATACTGAAGATCATCACTGTTGGCCTGTCATTTCTCTTTTCGGTATGTACTACTTCAGCAGCATCCAGGGGAAGAGACTGTGGGAGACTCCAGTCTCAGTTGTGTTTGGTCCTCATGCCACCCACTGTCCACAGGATGATGTGGCCCATGCCACACTACCACCACCCCACCTCACTCCCTGCCCAGAGCTGCTTTTCTGGCTTGGCGACTGGAGGCTGCCCTGGGAGGCATTGCTCTCACAGGTTCCCACCACATCCCTGGAATGAGGTGATAGGTTCTGGCAGTACATCCCTGCTACTCCTCTATAATATCTTTTCCAGAAATGAAACTGAGTGGAAAGGTACCTGAGATTTCTGAGCAACAGTGCTACTTATTTTAACAGAGTTCTATAAATATTTTATTAAATCTGGGTTCTCTATTATGTTCTGAACCCTGAGAAGGAAGTTCCAAAAGAAGTGAATTTATTAGGAGCAAGAGGTACACCCCTCTGAAACAAAGATGTACAGAGAAAAAAAATATAAATTCCACTGCTCTCATTGCTCACAAATAAAGAAATATGGGCAGGTATTCTTTCATTTGGATTTATCTTTTTTTTTTGAATGGTTTTGATTCCCAGTGGTCAGTTTTGAGATGGACTTACTCTGCATCATTTTCTATGCAGATTTTACTTAGTTCTTCCAGACTGTATCAGATTAGGGAAGAGAAATTTTGGGGCATGCCTGCCTAGGGGATGGCAGAAGAAGACTAGATCTTGCATACTTAAGCTCTGCCCAAATCTGAGGAAGCGACTTAACAAGATCTGCATGAAAGCACTTTTGAGGAAAGTCTTTAGACACCTGGAGGACTTACCCTACCTAAAGCCAGGCATTACGAAACTAGTATGGATTTTTGTTTCTTAATGTCTCATTGAAACTAGATGAGCTCTCCAAAAGAATCAATCCACTTGCTGAAGAGCTAATTTGCCTTTTGTGACTGGCTACTGCTGTTTGGTCACAGTGCAAGCTTAGGCTGGGTCAAGCTCCTGAGGCTGTATCAAGAATGATTTGGGTTTACCTGTGCAGCCATCCTGTCGGAGCTGGTTGACACTGTGCAAAAGCAGTCTCAGAGCAGGTTTCAGGCTTATCCTCATGCAGGCATCTCCTTGACAGGTTTGGCTGGTTTGACACATAGTTTTTACACATAGTACAGCACTTAGATTCAGGCTGTGAAGCCAGAGGTGTTTAATTCTGGCTATCATTAGGAATGCAAAACAAGGAAGACGACCATATTTCAAATAGTCCTTTCTCCTTGGAATTTCTCACTGCTTCATACCCTGCTCAATAAGGTGTTTATTGCTAATTTCCCTTTAATGCCTCAAAACGCTATCTTTATTTAGATAAATACATAAACTTGTGACCTACTGTTTGTAGATACCTAAATAGCTTTCAAAACTCAAACAATTTGGAAGTTGTAAATTAGGGGTACCTGTGCCAAACCCTTCCTCAGTCTGGGATGCAGTCACCTTGCAACATCAGAGAAAGATTGCAGAAGAGCGTGGTTCTGAACCAGTGTATTTTTATATACCCATTAAATCATATTTCTTCTCCTGCTCCAAAAAAGAGTTTTAGCATAGTAAAGGACATGTGCCTTAGGGGCATCTAGACTGCACTTTTTGTTTAGACAGTGGAAGTGGAAATAGCTGCTGCAGTCGTCCCCAAAGTTTCTTTCTGATGAAACCTTGAAGAACTAAATGGTTTATCTGCAGATCTGTATGATCTACAATCATAATAAGACCCTCCAAACCCCCCAAACCAGAACCAAACACACATAGAAAATAAGATCTGAAAATTGCCTTCTGTTTAGGGCAAGGAGCAGCTCCTTTTCTAAAGACAAAGTCCTGTCTTTTTTGTTCTTCAATCACACGGTTTGTTCAGCTTTTTTAACTAGGAAGACATTATTAGAAGGCAAACAGAGAATTCATTCAGTTCAGAAGCCTTATCCATGCCTTACTGAACTATGAACTTACTGAGCTATACTGAAACACAGAGTGCTATAAAAGCTGTCATTGTAAGTTGGGCATAAATATTGTCTATAAATACTGGCTCCTGAATAATATACTTTCTTAAAAAGGTTCAAAGACGTACTGTATTTTAAACTGTAGTAATACCAATGTCACTTGAGTTACAAACATCTGTTCAGAACATTTCTTTAGTCAGCACTGCTTCTTTTACAAACAGAAATCTGAAGGAAATGTCAAGCTATAGCCATTACATCAGTTAAAGACTTTTCACACCTCTGTAAGGTACAAGTTTATACAAGCTTTCACATATCAATAAACTTTAAATGAAAGCCTGCCACCATTTTGTTCACAGAAGCATTTCCAAAATTCGCTCAGTGACAGGTAAAAAGAAAATAAATGTCCGTGGCTAAAGAATGGGTCTTTTAATTGTGTGTGTAAAAAAAGTTTTTATTTAATTTCTTGGCTAGATTCCAGCTCACTGAAGAAGTAACATCATGGGTAATGCTATCAGTAAACTGGTGACAGAAGACATCAGAAATTTTGTTACCAGCAGGAAAAGGTTATTTTTGAAATATTGCTAGATAAAAGTCTTATGAAGTCTAGGGAATTTAAACCTTTGCAGTGAACACGTACAGTTAGCCACTGTCTTCAGTTTCTTTGCAAGAACAGGATAATTCTGGAGGACCTGGAGCATCTCCCCTATGAGGAAAGGCTGAGTGAGCTGGGGCTGTTCAGTCTGGAGAAAAGAAGACTGAGGGGGGACTTAATTAATGTTTATAAATATCTTAAGTATGGGATGCAGGGGAAATGGCCAACCCCTTTTCAGTGTCTGTGGGGACAGGACAAGGGGCAATGGCTGCAAGTTGGAGCACAGGAAGTTCCACATGAACATGGGGAGGAACTTTTCCCCAGTGAGGGTGAGGGAGCCCTGGGACAGGCTGCCCAGGGGGTGTGGAGTCTCCATCTCTGGAGAGATTCAAGACCTGTCTGGACGCCGCCCTGTGCAATATGAGCTGGGGAGCTGCTTTGGCAGGGGGTTGGACCTGATAAGCTCTTGAGGTCCCTTCCAACACCTATGATTCTGTGATTCTATGATTCTATGACCCTGCAACAGTGCTTCTGTAAAGACAGAGGTAAATATGTGTCATGGCAGGAGCTTGTTTGCAATAGGAATCAAAGCAATAAAACTTTCTCAGAAATGATAGGTGGATTGAGAAGGTTATATCAGCTATATTGATAAGGTATATATCTACTGTTTACATCAATAATTCCTTCTTTGTTGTTATGGTGGAACTAACACCATAATGTCTAAATGCACATTATAGATGCTTTTTGCTTCTACATATGACTTCATATGTTTCTTATATATTGTTTCTTTTTAAGGGTAGTAGAATTCAATAGCTTTTCCATTTTAAATCTAAATTACTTCAGAGGAAAGATTTCAGGAGAGATGTGTTTTACCTTTCTTAGTGTGTTCAGGAGCTTTGACTAGGTTAAATAAAGCTTAAATAAGAAGCTGAACTACTTCTAACTAAATCTCTGAGTCATCTATGATTAATTTATCACCACTTTCGTTTTCACTAATCTGATGCTCTTGTCTGTGATTTTTAAATTATTATTTTTATTTTTATATTTATGAAGCTAGCACAGACCATCTTGTTGGGGGTAGATGCCATCACATTAAATCATAAAGAAACTTTCTAAATTTATGTTCTGACATCATATACAGTAAAGCCAACTTTAGCTGAACTGTGTGCTTAACTCAATTGCCCTTTCAAAGTAAAAAAGATTGACTGAACCCTGCTAATCACTTAGAATGGTCTGAGAGTCATTTCACCATAGGGTTTGTACAATCACAACAGCCTTGTGCCTGTCCTCAAAAACAAAGCTAATTCCTTTTTTTATGCCTGTGCAGTTCTGTTATTGTAAAAGTTAAAATTCAAAGGTGGAAGCATGGTAAAAATCAGCTTTGTCTTGGCTAGAGTGGTTGTATAATGTTCTTCATGAACTAAAAGGCAGCTTGCTTAGGTTAAATAAGAGTTTTACTGTTACATGCCAGTAGATTAATATACAGGAAAGACAATAGTAAGGGTCAGAGTTACCATTCAGTTGGAGTACATGATATGTTGGAGAATTAGACAAGTGCCACCCTGTTGCTTCACAATTATCAGATCAAGACAGGTGCCACAGTCATTCTAAGACACCAAATACAGATGAGACCTATTCCTCGATTAGTCTTTCATTACTTTGAAGAGTCACTGCAGACCATATGTGATATAAGGTTACTTGTAATTACTGCTTACTTTTTTGTGGGTTTTTTCTTCTTCAAGTTATGTTATTAGATCTCAGATTTAAAAAATGGAGCTACATGTCACTTTAAAAGTTTTATAACTAAGAACAAGATTTTTTGATTCCTGTAGTGTTGGTTTTTTTGGTTCTTGTTGGTGTGTTCTAAAAGTTTTCTCTTGTATTCAGCCAAACATTTTTTTCATTCATTTATGAATAGTGGGGGGTTTTGTTAACACCTTGATACTTACTTTACAAAACTGTGGACCTTATGATGGTTTTTCTAACATCTAGTAGTTAAATGGAGATGAACACTGACTTCTCAGGAGTATGATAAATCCTGTAGTTTATACAACACTTTTTGTGTACAAAGTGTTTATGAAAATGTTCATAGAGAGGGTCATATTCAAGGATACAATTCCAGGAATGGACATCAAGTTTCTTTGTAATATTTCCTCATAATTTATTTCTCTGTTAGAATTGCAGACAGAAAATGAGGTATGAATCCAAGCACTTTTGCATTGCTTCAATTTCTCTCAATTTTTATCTTGCATTTGGTATATATCTTATTGTGAGAGACTATTGAAGAAGATAGATTTTTAAAGATCTTGATAAAAATGCATAGGTATATATAATTGTAAATAGTTGGATCAGTAATGATTCATGCATATTAGTCAAGTAATAGTTCATCTTGATTTGAAAAACAACATTAAAACCCACTATAAGGATGTGTTTTGTTGTGGGTTTTATAAAAATTATTTTGGGATCTGATTGTATCAAAAATTCTTATCTCTATATGTGGCATGTTAGCAGGCTGCTCTGCTTTGAGTCAGAAGTTTCTACCATGGTAGCTGAGTTGATATGGTTCATGTCATATTTGATGTATTGCTATTTCTTTATAAACAGGGCCTGAGAGTTTTATTAAAATGACAGATGACAACAGTGAGAAGCAGATTTAAGTTCTTTCTGTGCATATAGAGAAGTTGGAAGGCACAAGAAAGAGGTACCTTTGCCCACAAGCCTATGTCCCTCGTACAGACTTCTATCATTGGCTTTGAACTGTTCCAAAACCTTTTTTTAGTACATTTTATAAAAGTAAAATTTTTTTTAAAAATTACTATTTTTACCTGTCATAATGTTCCCTCTGTCTTTTTTAGGATAATCAATTTTGGCAATGTGCCTGCAGCAATCTTTTGGCTGCATATCTTAATATCTTCTAGAAGTAGAAATTAAAATTTCTACAGAGGAAAAAAAGGAGAATTCTTTAGTGTATTTTCTGAAAGATGCACCTCCAGAAAACCTCTATCCAGCTTGTTGAAAAAACATTAAACTTCACATAAACACGTATCATTAAACTAAAATGTGCATTATTTTAATGTCAATAGAGCTGATAATAGAAGTGAGTTTTAATTAGGGCAGCCAATAATTTAATTGCAGATGTGGAATTTATTTTGTTCTTCAAGAAATTGAAAGCTATTTGTTTAAGGACTATGTGTTTAATTTTATGCTTACCTGTAATTGGTTTAGTTTCCAAATGCCACCTTTATGCAGAACTAGAAATACCAAACATGTTATCACACAACCCAAAACAGCCCTTGATTATTTTTTTTTTTCCCTACAGGGTTTGGTATTCAAATCATAAAACTTGCTTCAAAGCTCACCTATCCAGACTTAGGGATGCTTTTTCAGTAAGATCTAGAGTCCTATTCAGAATAATTGCTGAATCAACTTGAGATCAACTTTCATATACTTTTTTACTTGCTAGTTATTTCTTGTATTCAAACAGAACTCTGTATTTTCAAGATTTATTTAATCACAATGTTTCACAGGGGGTATTCATCTTTTACAAAGAAAGAGATCTCATCAGTTGGCAGGTTTTTTCCTTTCAGTACAATAAAAGTTATTTTATTCATGACTAAGTGTTTGTTTTCTGCATTTGTGCCTGTCAACCAAACTTTATTTTTCTCCCCAGCTAACCTTATTTTCATACCAGAGCAAATGTCCCATTTCAAGTACTGTTGGTGAAATATTTTTTCCTAGAACCAGAATGATTATTCCTTTAATACTAGAACTTTCCTTAAAAGAGGAACACGAAGGTAGCACAAGTCACTTCTAAGGTTTCTAAAATATTTTTCCTCTGATTTTTTCTGTCCTTTTTTTCCTACCAAAACTCATAAAGGCTTTTCATGTGACATGTCTACTGTAACTTAATAAATGAGAAAAAACCTGTAAAAACATCTTCAAAACTCTCCAAAGATTTTTTAAAATAGATTTTATATAATAGATCCTTGTACAGAATACTTGATCATAATTTGTTGTTTGATGAATGTATTACTAGAATTTATTGGGTTATTTAGATAACCCAAATATCTACAGATACATTGCTTATTCTTTACTATAACATCATAGTAACACTGCCTGATATTATGTAGTCCCTGAACTTACATCTGTGTAATACAAGTATATATTTGCTTACTTTAAAAACCAAGAAAAAGTCCAATGGAGTGTTCTTTATGAACTTGCTTTTACTCACCAGAATGAAAAACATAACTTTGGAAAATATGTAGGTTCTTAATTCAATTAATCAAAATAGGATATTTTCTGTGTTGGTTGTTTGGCTTTTTTTACCCTTGCTGAAGTTTGAGTTAACAAGGTGGACACTACTTCTGTGGGTGATTTCTCCCTAAAGAAGAAGAGCTACAGTTGGCTGCAAATCCAGAATAACAAGTTATCTTTTTTGTTTGTTTGTTTTTGTAGTCCTTACTATAACAAGTGCATCTGAAGCCTTCAATATTTAAATGTTATTTGTTCATCAGCCATTAGTGAATGTAAGATATTGATGAAAGCAAAATTTTTATTTTTCAGGTACTCATCCCTGAGTGCTGCCAACTGCCTTCTTGTTGTAGAGAGCTATATTCAACATTGATCACTGGTGTGACTTTCCTTTTCATAATAGCACATGGCTGATGTTCCAGGATGATTACCAGCTACCAGGAAACTATTGTGTCATTGTTTGCAGTAATTAATGAAAGCCACATATGTAGACCTATCTATTTTTATTGAACTCCAAATGACTGTGCAATACAATTTCTGAAATATATGGCATACATTGTAGAGAAAGATATGATTATAAATGAAATTATTGATATATATTCAGTATTTATTTATCTGTCACTTTTTGGAGTCTCCTATCTTCTTTTTTGAAATGATACCCTGAGAGATATTCCTAGGGTAAAAATATGAAAAAGATTATGAACGCCAGTGCATTTAGTTGTAGGCAAATCTCATTATCATGAAGACTTCTCCTGACAAAATCATTGCTTTTAATCAAGATTCTCTCAGGCTTGAATATGATTCTACTTGTCCCAGAAAGGAAATGCCTTTAGGTTTGTTTTATTTCAGGCTGGTCTTTCCTAAGAGCACTCTGAGGCTAGCTCAAGTCTCAATCCATTCGTTGGAAGGACACTAGATTTTTCAGAATACCAGATGTGTAGCAGGGGCTGCCTGAAATGTAGGTGTTCTGTGATGGACATCTCAAGAGTTCCCATTGAGGCTTCCCAGCACTGGAAAAAAATTCATAATTTATGTTAGATTAAACACAAAAATGACACTTCAATTAATAGATAACTGAATTCTGAGACAACTGTTTTTCAGAATAATGTGCAAATATATCAAGTTAAATTGATTTTCTTCTGTTTTTGAAACCTGTGCTAAAGAACCAAATAGTTAAAGTCAGAACACATATACCCTGCCCAGTGCTTAAAGAAACTAGGCTAGCAGTCACATAGGCAAAGGTCACTTGTGCTCTCTTCAAACTTCCAACTTTTCTCTACACATGTTTTATCCATGTCTGAAAATTTTTGAATAACCCTGAGTTCAATTAAAAGAAAAAAAGTAGCAAAATTGGCTTTCTGCAGGTAGTTAGTATTAACAGTTTTATAAACTATAGCCAAACAGTGACTCAGAAAACAATGGTACAGTGAAGAAATAACATGTGAGTTTATGTTTTTACGAATTACTACTAGCCAATCCTTACAACATCTGGGACACAGAAGGAGGTTGACTTTGATGGCTCAAAAAGTGTGTTTTCTGTGGAGAAGCTAGCCCCTGTTTTTCTTTCTGGTCTTTGGTGTAGATTATTTCTTTATTTCTTTATTCTTCTCCTGACCAGGATGGTGCTGCTTTGTATTTACGCTGCACTGATGAGGAAGAGTCTTTGTACTTCAAAGAATAGAGAAATGAGTCACTTATTCACTTATGTTTATGAAGTATTTTGAATTTGAAATGATTATGCTTTTAAAGTATATAAACAAGGGTAGAGGGGGAAAATGCAAGAGGACTGATTCAAATGAAGCATAAATATAAGTTTTTGGCTTTCTTGGCTAAAAGCCATTTTGACAAAATCAAAATTAAAACTGATCAGGGTAGGTAATATTGCAGCCTCTACTCCAGCAAAGCAGTGATTTTGAAAGGCATGTATGTACCCAAGTTTCTGATGAATCTTAATGGCTTGACTAGAAGGTAAATACACTAGCATGTAGTCAAGAGGACCGTGTGGATTGTACTGAGAACTGGGAAAAGGAATCCAAAATCTCTTTCAAATCTTAGGATAGTTTCAGAGATTAATAAGACCTTTGGATAGGCATGCATATCCATATGTGTAAATATACATATTTAAACAGAGTACAATTTTTTTCAGTTATTCAATCTAAAGTTTTAGTACAATAAAGATACACACAAAATGTGGTGTCATTGACATTTGCTGCAGAGTCAAATATTCAGAGCATGATACATAGCATCAGTGTTATGATGATATGTAGTATAAAGTACTCCTGAAATTCATGACTACTTCCTACTAGGGACAATGCCATTACAAAGAGATTTATTAAAAATGTTGATAATATCAGTGTAAAAAAAAGTAGTTCAATAGCATACCCAGTGAAATAATGGCATGGTCAAATTTAGAAGTAATTTTCTTTCTTATATGGAACTGTTGTGATAGGAAATTTCTCTGGGGACTGGAAGCTTGAGAACAAGTCATGTATAAACTAAAGCAGCTTATGGATAGCAAAAGGAATTTCTGGGCAAATCATAACGTTTTCTGACCTGAGTCAGCTGCACCACATGATGTATGAGAGGGAAGCTCTTCCTATTTCCTCCTCACATATACCTTGTCTGCTCTTAGGGAGAAAAATATAAACTGAAAAGGAGGGGAATAATTACATCTTTCAGGGGATTTATGATCTAATTTTTTATTCAGGAATATTTGCTGGTAGATAAAAGAGCAATGAATCTTTCCTCTTGCATCAGTTAGTTAACCAAACACCTTTCTTCCTGTAGTTCATTGTATCTGTTGCATCACTGTATTTACTTAGCCAATGGGTAAATCTGCATAACTGATTGCAGTGGGTGAGTGAGATGCTGCTTAAGGATTAAATCACTATTTGGCCAGGTAGAGAATTTAGGGGCTATGCCTTTTATCTAGGAACCTTGGTTGAAGTGTCTGTGGATGAGAGAGACACAGGGATTAGTTATGGGCATAGTACCAGCTCCAGAAGGAGAATTTTGGTGACATGGTTTATTGATGTCCCCCCACACCCTCCCCCTTAAGTACATGATACTATAAACTATATAAAAATTTTATAGATTACAAACAGCACACAGTAATACAGTTTCAGGGTCCCCCCTCAGTGATGTCTCATTCTGACCATCCCTATCTGCAGAAAAGAAGGTGTGAGAAAGACATGCTTTAACATAGAATCTTCCATCCTCAGGGGTAATAACCCTGGAGGGATTACTGTTTGAGGAAGCCACTCCACCTGGGGACTACAACAGGGCTCATCTAGAAGCCTTTACAGCTGGGTAGTACATGGGCACAGTGCTGGCTTTGTGGTTATTGTCTAAGATCCAATGTGAAACGGTAAGAGCAAGGCCAGAAAAATATGCTGAGGTCAGATCAGCCTGTTTACCCAAGTTAAAAAGTTACACTCAAACCTTTTTCAAATCAACTTTTGTTCCCATTTTTATTCAGAACTCCTTTTTATTTGGTAGCAAAAGAGGAAGGGACAGTTATGTACTAGATTAAGAGGGTTCATAACCTTTTCTGGGAACTGTGATGCATGTATTAAAACTACACTCTACTACATACATTAAAGTGAAGTAGTCAATGCTTGAAAGTTGAAAAATATATATGTATATTTATTAAGAGTATTATGAGATGGGACAAATATTTTTTGAACTCTGATTAATTCAGGAAAATTTTGGAGATGATGTCACTTTCCTTGGGAAAAACAAAATTTAGCAGGCCATGAGTGGAACTTATGTGAGTTACGTTTGTTGCTGCCTGCTAGGGTATTAAAATATTTTTAGGCTAGTGTTTCAACCTTCTATATTTTATTTTATGTTAAGTGAAATTTGGTTGTTCTTAACACTTCATCTCAGGTGAGATGATAACACCTCAGAGATAATGGGAGCCAAAATGAAGGCTTTATGTATTACTCATGGGAAATGGATGACATCATCATCATCACTAATTAGAGAAGATATTTTTGCCAGTTATTTCAAATATTAGCATCTCCTGAATAAAAAGGTTCCTGTGTGATATGAAGCCATGGCCACCCTTCATAGTGTCAATGTCTGAAGAGGTGCCAGGCTAATGCAGAATGCCAAGTGCCACCTCTCAAAGTAAATTCAAATGTACAATCCCTTCTTACAGTAGGCTAGAAAAACAGTCACTAAAGACTGTATCTAGAAGAAGGAACTTTTATTATAATTTTTTATTAAGAAATCTCATGGGAGCTGTTTATTTGCTTCCCCTCTGAGCCACCCAGCTGTTCCTTCCATTTGTGGTCTTAGGGCTAATTACATAATGTCCCTAATTTATACTCACTGGTAAATCAGATCAGAGCATTACCTGGAGGGCAAGCTCTAATTAGAGGAATTTCAGAACAAATTGTCTAAAGAGCTTGTTTAGTGTGATTAAATGCAAGTGATGGGCCTCTCTCTCTTTCCCCCCTCCCCCCTCTCACCCCTCTTTAAAAACATGAATATTTACCTTGCACAAAAACCTTGCAGGTTAAAAAAAAGAATCTCAGCAATGACAGTTTTAATTAAAGGGTTATAAAACAAATGGCAGTACTACCCAAGAGAGGAAACTTGAATTCCCTATTTGTGGATATATGTAGATGAATGCTGTTTTCTTACTACTATTTTAATATCTTAGAAATAAAAGGCTTATATCATGGATAAATGGAAAAGAGATACATGTGAATCCCTGATTTATATTGTGTCTGCTGCATGTTGTCTAGGACCAGGGAAAAACAAAGAAGATAATTATGCAGTCATTTCCCCTATATAGCCTTGAAAATATATGATTTCATCTTTTTAATTGTACATATTGTTTGAGATGTTATCAAGCTCCTTGATGAGCAGTGAAAAGGACTAAGTAGAAATGACCCTCTGTACTGGGGAAGGATGAAAAGCTCCTCAGTTTATGTCACCAAGAGTGGAATAACATGGATGTGATAGTGACCCCTGTCTCAAATGTCTATCTGGAGTTCATAAAAGGAACAAAGGGCAGCAAAGTGTGAAGTTGAACACAAGAGATGTGACTCTCTTGTTTTGGTGGTGCTGTTGATTTGGTTGGAGACTTTGGAATCGGATTCATTTCCAAGATGCACCAATAGAGGAAAAGAAATGAATGGAGATTTAGGAAATGAATACTGACATTTTAATACTCTATCTTGCATTGTGCTTATGGAAAAGTGATCTGTTTTACAAGAGAATTAAGAGGGTGATATATATTACCATGCTCTCCACTATTCCTCATCCCTTTAAATTCCTACTGTGCCACGTCAATTTTCTGACATTCTAGAATTAGATATCTTGTCCTGGGTTGACCTTGAATATGTCAACTCTGATATCCCACAGCAGCTAATGTGATGTAATGTCTTACTGAAGCGACATCCCACTTGTGTGAAAGGACATCACATAAACTTTTTTCCCTGAAGAAAATACCCTGAATTCCCTTTTTTACCACTTTCTTGTATAAAAAATAACAAGAAACTGAAACCAGTACTACGAAGTTTACTTTAGTATGTAACCACTTCTTGGGCACATTAAGGTAAGTAATTATCATCTGAAATTATAGTTCCCTGTCCCTGCCTCTCGATTAGAGACAAACAAATCATGTGAGCGGCATATGAAGCCTGTTGAATGGGTTCTGAGACACTTTGACTTGCTTTCAGACTTTGACTGCTCTGATCTTTACAGCATTTAGGAACAAGTACCTTTCTAGTCTCCCTAGCTAAACAGTTCTGTTGACACAATATTACCCAGATGAAAGTAGTATATAGATTCCTAAGGGAAAATCCCCCATTACAGAGCAGCAAAAGCTGCTAGAAGTAGGTGACTGCCAAGATTTCTATAATAAAAGCAGTACTTCATAACACATACAAAGTGAAACACAGGAAAACAAAATCCTCATGGGCTACAGGTTAGTATAGTGGTGCAAATCTCCCAGAAGGCTTTAAAAAAAATCAGAGGGAGAAAAATACTTTATTTCTTTTTTTTTTAATAGAAGAAACACTATTTGTGCTTTTTCCTTTTATAAGACACGTTCATTTCTTCAGGTGTCTGCCTATAACATTGGTAGATGAACCCTGACTAATATTAGTTTAACTGGTGAAGCTTGTTCTGAAGAATGCCTGTGAATATAGATATATAGGCACTAAGAAATGCCCCAAAAACTTTGCCTTGAACACTGAAAATGATTAAATTTAATAATGTACCATCTGGTGTTATATTTAATAAGTATCCTTGAAACCCTGTACCCATATCCCAGCTCCTTTGAGATGGTTTGACTACAAATACAGAGCTTCTTCCAGGGTTAGGATGCATGGGCCCACCTCCTGAATGGCTGCATGGAGGAAACATATACAGAAGCTGTCTGAAGCATGTAGTGAGTGTACAGCAAGAAAATATTACTTATTATATTTTCTTTTTTTTTTCCTTTTTTTCTTTCATTCTTCCTAAATAGTGTGCTCCCTTTATGACTGGCCAGCTCTGCAGTGTCTAAACATGGTTTGTGCTAGTGTCTGAGATGATATGATCTAGCCTGACACAGGGAGGTACTAAAAGCTAAATGGAAGAAATTTTTCCTCAATTTTTATGCTTTCTTTTAATTGTTTGTGGAGTTCAATGAGGGAGTAACCAGCATGTGCTGAAAGTCAACTTGCTGTCAGAGCACTGTGTGGATACTAGTGACCATTTTCTGCCATGTCTGAAATATCTATTTAGAAAAATAATTTGTAGTTTAGAATGCTATGAAAATAAAATAATTTTAATTGTGGAAAGACTCATTCAGCTTTCCTCAGTTATGTGGCTGTTGGAAGTAATGTGAAAAAGGTGGTGATAAAATGTCACATTGAAGGATACTGGTGTAAGAATGGGGACAGTGGTGGCAACAGACCCTGGGAAAAGATTGATCTCCTTACTTTCATATTTCAGAAGTGCTGGTGGTGCTTATCCAGGTTCAAAACTCACATGGACAATCAACAGGGAGGAAGCAGAGTGTTTGGTGAAGTGTGGACGCTGATATTTTAGACTGACCATGACAAGCTGCCAAGAACATCGCATGTAAATGCCCTAACCCTAATTTCTGTGAGTAATCACATAGTTAGATAAATGAAAACACAAGTGTGTTCCCCTTGGAGAACAAGAAAGAGATAAAGATCCTACTACCATTTGATTAACTTTAAATTTAGATGTAATAAAATATTTCTCTGGAGTAGGCAGGAGAGCATGGAGGCTTCTTGAAGACTCCTGGTGTGATATTGAATAAGTCCTTTAATCTACCTATGCCTGAATTTTTCTTCCCCAAAGATGGTAATAGTGCCTTTCTCTCCAGTATTTATTTCTTTTAGCTGTGTAGTTTTCTGGTAAAGGAACTGTCTGTTTATTGGTACTTCTGCAGAATCTAATACACTGAGACCCAAATCATGGTTCATGCTCTAGGCAGTACTGTAATACAGATAATAATAATAATAATATTGATATACTTTTGAAGAGTGTAATATGTATAAAAAAGCTGCTTCCAGTGAAGTAGGTGATAGATTCATAGTGAACAGAGATTTAAGACTGACACCATGGAAGAAAATTTTACAAATATTTTGAAGTGATATTTTAAAGCAGTGATTTCAAAGATACCAGTTATGCTGAACATTTTCATTTCCATTATGTGGCAATTATCTATTATTACATATTTTTGTCTTTGAACAAACAGATATACAAGGGCCATTCCAGTTTAATGGAATAATGCTAGATGTAAATTTCTAAAATATATTTATGATGCCCTAATTCATAATCATTCATAGTAATTATTTGCAATGTTTATAGTTGGAATAAATGCCAACACTTGCTAAATAAATGACAGTGTGAAAGCAGAGGTCTCACATACTAGTCAAAATCACGTCAAGACTCTTTTTTGGCTACTTCAACCATTAGCCAATTCAATGCACACAGTCAATAGCTAAAGCTTCTCTTCACACACTAGAGATTCTGACCAAGGAAGAGTGGCAGGAAGAAATTTTTAACTTTATAACTGATTCACTTTCTTTCTGCTAACTGCTCTATTAGGACAAGTGAAGTTTAAATTGCTTGATTGAAAATTTATTTTATTTGCTCAACCTTGACATTAAAACTGTGTTCTTCCTTGACTCTCTGTGCCTCTGCAATGGACAATGTTGATAGCCCATAAAATTGACTAACTTTCCAGTGGCATTCTGTCAATATATTTTTGTCTGAATAGATCAGGGAAATTAGAATTATGGGGTTTTGTTTCTCCTTCGAAAAGATGTTATTGAAAACTAAAACTTAAATTCTGAGAGAAAATGGTAGCATCTCTTTGGTTTTGAAGTTTGGTTGGTTTGAGGATTTTTTCCTCCATTTAAAAATGAAAAATGGTTTATTTTCAAAGGGAAAACATTGCCAGCATTGTTGATTGACCAAAGTTTCAAAGCAGCTGAGGCATTTGCCTGCAGAACCAGATAGCCAGATGGATATTCCAATATTTAAATGACTCATTATCATCAAGTTTGTTGAAAATATTTTTTACTAAATTTTATACTGTTTTGAATAGAGATTTAAGATCCTAGTACTCCATAGTATACACAATATACAAATTAATCCATATTTTCACTTTCCTGTACACTTTAGGTGAATGCTATAATGAATGAATAACTGTATCTGAATGAGTTGGCTCTTCACTGCTGATGGTGATTCAAATCTCCAAACTTATTTTTACACACAACTTACTCTCCCCTTTCTTTCAGCTTCTCCATGAATCCCCTAAGAGATTTTGAATGGGTATAGGAAGGAGTTGTCAAACCTGTGAAACTCAATAGCCAAAAATCCTAAATTAAATCCCTTGCATTATTCTGAGAAGGAATCTTCAAGGAACATCAGTTTTCCAAATAGCAATTTCAGAGTAGATGTTTAATATTCCTGTTGGAAAAAATAGTCTGATTATCTTAAAAATAACTAATTACATTCAGCTGCCAAACAATAAACACATCTAATGACCTTTCTGTTTTAGCAAGTAAAACTACAGTTATTGTGCATACTCAGCATTTCTCTTATGCATATAATAATAAAGACTCATTAGAAGTTAATAGGTGCTAATAAGTTTGGATTTTTTTTGTGTGTGATTTTCCAGCCTGTTTTCAGAGAGGTGATATAATGAAAATCCTAGTCAAACTACTGTCATAGGAACACAGAACCACAGAATAATTAAGGCTGCTAAGGACCTCTGGAGGTCTCTAGTCCAAACCCTGCTGAGGGGAGTAGGGCTAACTTCAAAGTTAGATCAGGCTCTTCTGAGTTTTACTGAGTTTTGAATACATTCAGGATTAGAAAGTCTACAATGTACTTACCAAGTTCCATATGTACACAAGCTTTTCCACTGCATATCCGTATTTTAACTTGTTCCTGATGAGAATTTCCCTTGTTTCAACACACAACTTGCAGCCAGAAATGTTTGTCTCAGCCTTCCTTAGAACATCCCTCTAAGTAATTGAACATTACTGTCAGATCCCCTTTAATCAAAGAAACTTCACTGTCTCACACTCTCCTTGTGGATCATATACTCCATATCCCTGTTAGATTTGCTCCAATTCGTTAATGTATATTTTGTATTGGGGAGCAAAGAAACCATGAACTCAAAGTGCCTCAGAGAGGGGAATCTCTGAGCACTTGTCTTTTCCTCTTTGTGGCAGTGGATCCACACAGAACCAGGCGTGGCTTAATCAGATGCCTCTGAGCAACAACATCCTTGTTTCACCTTTTTCCAGGTGCCTCTGCAGGTTCTCCAAGTGACCTTTTGTAAATAAAAGGAAACTACAGTCCTCCAGCCTCTATCATCTCTGTTCCTGTTTGCCCCTCACTCAAAACTAGCCTCTGGTTCTCCTACCTGGGAGTTCTTTCATCTGTCTTGTTTGTGTGTCTGCAAAAGCTCACCTTCCAAAAGTGAGGACATAGTCCCCAGCCTTTGTCCTTGGAGGGGAACTCAGCCACTCCCTGGAGCACAGGACCTTGGGAACTCCCTCAAGACAGAAGGTCCCACTGATTTCAGTGGAATAGGACTTGTCCCTGTTACTTCCCTTCTCTGGTGAGCATTTGGGTTCTGAAATAGCCTCTAGACCCTGACATACAAAGTAGAAGTTTATCTTCATTCCAAGTTTTGTGACATTTATATAATGAAAACAAATAAAACTTTTTTTCCCCTGGAATAAATGTACCTTAATAACTGGATGACATATACATTACATGCAAGTCTTATTCTACTAAATATAAATAGTAAATTTATTAGGTTGGCAATTGAACTTAACTTTAATAAAAATTGATTATTAAAGACATTTCACTTTCATTGAGTATTCATAGTTCTTACACTCTCCTGTTAATTGTTCTGGAATATAACTAATCAATTTAAATTAAGTTGTTCTGTGATCAATAATGATGTTACTGTGCCACACTAGGGTCAGGAGAAGTTCATGATATAGAGAATACAAATTGATTGTGAATGAATTTGGGAAAAACAAGAAGAGACAGATTTTACAACACACAGGAGTGACCACTTGAGTTCTTATCTTAGTAATTTTTTCTAATGGAACACAAGGGATTTGTGGGAATACCACTTTTTAACACTAAAAGAAAAAATGGCATGAATCATGGTCCACCTGTTGACTTCTTTACCATGGGAAGATATGTATAAATGTGGCTCAGTAAGCTTCAGATAAGGACTATATTAGGCATTGATAAGAATTAAATATTAGTATAAGGATTAGGTTAAGCATTAGAATATAAAAGAAGGTAGGAACAATATCTGAAGTTTTTCTAACTCAGGAGGTGGCTACAAATGCTATTTCATGATTACTCTGGTGACAAGCCAAATACATCTACAGTAAGAAGAAAAGAAACCACAACAGTCGTGATGGATTTCATAAACTAGTAGTCATGGTCTACTTTACCTTTCTTTTAAGGATCACCCCTACTTGTGTAAAAAAGTGATGCACTGATCCTGTCAGGTAACAGAAAGTTTTGTGAGACTTTTGTTGCTACTAACACACAGACTGTGATCTCTGTGGAGTCTCCCCTGTTAGAAGACAGGTAACTAGTCACTTGTGGGTTTATGTCATGGCAAATATATATCAGCTGCTTGTTCTTCCTTCAGTCATATCATTCATCTGTGGAAACTTCAGCCAGTTTAAATACTCAGATTTCCTTTCTGTGGAAAACAATTCAGGAACAGAGGTGACCTCAGAGAGCTGATCTCATCCCAGGATCAGGCTGGAACATGATCTAGGAACGGACCCAAACTCTGAAGCTCAGAATCACTCCCAGGTCCTCTAGACAAACACAGCCTTATCTAAAGCTCTGTATAGCAGCTGATGCTCCATTTTGGAAGGTAGTCTTCTGAGATTAAAATTACAGACCTGTGGGTTTAGGTTTTTTGTCTGAGGCTATTAAAAATTACCAAATGCCTTGATCCCTCTTGTATTTTTATTAGCTTGCTAGAACCTGCAGTTCCAGACTTCTGTATTCGTGCATGACAAGGTTACAGCTAGCCTTTAGAGAGTTAAGTAATCACCTTTTCTAAACCAGTATCTGCACCAAATTTCAATGTATTAATAATTTACAATTATACTCCAGACAGTTAGAGTAAAAACCTTAGAAAAGATCAGGAAAAACAAACAGAGCAAAAGCTCTGGAGTTTCTAATCACAGGGCACTATATTACATCTTACATAAACATAACACTAAAAGCAAGAAGTTGCATACTGAAATAAATGGTAGCAGATGAAATAGTCTCAATTTGGTAGAAACGAGACCTACCACCTGGTTTTGCTACCCCTCCTCCATGCAAGTTTCTTAAGTGCCAACAATGAGAACAAAGAAAATAAGATAAAGTGTTATTAATTTCATAAGATTAACAGTGTGTTAAAGGGTAACTTTAATTAGGTGGATCTGTAAAGAACATATTGATTTTTTTAAATAAAAGTTATTGAAACAGTTTTAACTTTCATTATTATCATAAAGAAGTGTTGCTCCTTCATCAAAACTGTTCTGAACTTCAAGCTTGACAGAACTTGAAAGATTCAGAGTTGAATTCTGCCAGATTTCTTTTGAATCCTTCTCTGGCATATAAAACTTGGATGACGTTTTGATAATTCTGGAGCACGTTGACAAAATAGGTCCAACCTTCAGATATGTAAGAAAACTGTCTAGTGTTCTTTTTCAAGGATTTTCATTCTTAATCATACACTGACTTCATATTATCTCAAACAACATAAAAAACTTTAGAACTTTTAATGTGCAATTTTGCCTAAATATAAGAACAATGTACCACATTATCAGGGATGCTATGGGTTTAAGTAATTAATTTGTTTAATTTTTTAAATTGAATTTTTAAGACATAGCAGTAAATGAGCATCACACCTTTACAGCTGTAACAATTTCCCAGTGATAAATAGAGGTACAACAGCATCTCTTCAGATATTCTTTCCTATTTCAGAATCAGTGTACATGAATCACAGAATCACAGAATCAGAGAGGTTGGAAGGGACCTCGAGAGATCATTGGGTCCAACCCCCCTGCCAAAGCAGCTCCCCAGCTCATATTGCACAGGGCAGCGTCCAGACAAGTCTTGAATATCTCCAGAGATGGAGACTCCACACCCCCCTGGGCAGCCTGTCCCAGGGCTCCCTCACCCTCGCTGGGGAAAAGTTCTTCCCTATGTTGGTGTGGAACTTCCTATGCTCCAATTTTCAGCCATTGCCCCTTGTCCTGTCCCCACAGACACTGAAAAGGGGCTGGCCATTTCCCCCTGCATCCCATACTTCAGATATTGATAAACATTAATTAGGTCCCACCTTGGTCTTCTTTTCCCCAGACTGAACACTCCCAGCTCACTCAGCCTTTCCTCACAGGGGAGATGCTCCAGGCCCTCCATCATCTCCGTAGCCTCCTCTGGACTCTCTCCTGGAGATCCCTGTCTGTTTTATCCCAGGGAGCCCAGAACTGGACACAATACTCCAGGTGGGGCCTGACCAGGGCAGAGCAGAGGGGGAGGATCACCTCCTGTGACCTGCTGGCCACACTCTTCCTGATGCATCCCAGGATCCCACTGGCTCTCTTAGCCCCCAGGGTACACTGCTGGCTCATGGCCACCCTGTCATCTATTAGGACCCCCAGGTCCTTCTCCACAGAGCTCTTCTGCAGCAGGTCATCCCCCAGCCTGTACTGATTCAAGCTGTTATTCCTCCCCAGGTGCAAGATCTACACTTGCTTTTATTAAACCTCATCTGGTTTCTCCCTGCCCAGCTTTCCAGCCTGTCCAGGTCTCTCTGGATGGCAGCGCAGTGTCCTGCGTGTCAGCCACCCCTCCCAGCTCTGTATCATCAGCGTACTTGAATCAAGCTTATGCCCCCTTCATTTCCTCTAAATGCTCATTCTCTGAAGCAGTTTGTGTGGATAGGTTTAGCTGGCTGGACTGTTTGTGAAACCCACATTTAACATTGATACAAAATGAGCATTCACTCCTGGCAGTAGTAACACAAGCAGCCAACCAGAGATTGGTGTCAATTTTCTGCAAAGTAATTGACCGATCACATCTGAGAGTTCAAATAGCAAATATAACGTGGGACAGAGTTTGACATGTTTGAATAGTCCTTTTGTTTGCTACGCTTAGGCTGCCACAGAAAGCTGCTATTCAGGGTGGGCAAGACTACTGACTGAAGGCTAATCCACATCTTCTACAGCCAAGAGGCTTTCATGACCAAACTATAAAAATTAAGGAATAATAACTAATTGGATAATTTAAAATACATATCTAATATAAATATTAGTAATGGGCAGAAGTCTCTCATGTGCAGAAAAATTAGATCATTGCAGAATGATTCACTGTGAATTATTCACACAGCTGTGGAAATGATTCAGACTGACAGATTGATGGGTAGAACATGCCCATAAAAACAGGATATTCCCCACTCTTTGTTATCCTTTTTGTGTTACACATTCTAGGGCTTTGACTGAAATTCTACAAGTTCATGCAAAGCAATGAAAGCAAGCCAGCAAAATGATCTCTTATATTCCTGCAATCCCAAAATTAAAGGATATGACCCAACAGGAGCAACTGGTTGACGAAAGAAATGGAAATTATGTTCTCAGTTAAGAGTGGAGTAATCAACAAAAATGCATATTATGTACTTTTTGGCTTGAGTTTTATGAGAGATGTGTGTAAAAGTTCAGAGTCAACTGATTTTTTTTTTTCTGGTCAAGTTAAACACTCCTTAGTAATAAACAAACAAACTTTCATAGGAAATGGGTCATTTTATTGCAATCCAGAGCAAACTTCCAGTGGCTAAATTAGTGTGACAAAATATGCTGGGAAACCCCAGTGATAGGGGCATAATATTTTTCTGAAATCACATGTTTTGGAACTGATGTCTCTCTGCTTCTTCATGTAATAA
The DNA here is from genome assembly GCA_020800305.1 of Porphyrio hochstetteri. NCBI lineage: Eukaryota > Metazoa > Chordata > Aves > Gruiformes > Rallidae > Porphyrio > Porphyrio hochstetteri. The sequence continues at coordinate 4,834,889 of CM036908.1, forward strand.
TAAAATAATATTTCTGTACTTTTAGATACATTTTATTTTCTGCTGATTTTACAGTGATACTTATCTCTGTCAAATTTAACCTGAGGAATTTATGAATACTGGCTTTTAATTTTTGGCATGAAGAACTTTCTTTTATCCAATGTAACTTCTGTACATCAGTAGTTTAAGAGGCTAGTGACTGTAAAACATTTCCAATAAAAGGAAAATAGTCTTCAGAAGCACAGAAAATAAGTCTGTTTTCTTACCTGAATGTGTAACTGCTCCTTTTGAAAAAACACAGCTGCTACCTTTTGATTAAGTAATGCCTATCAAGTGGATTACTGAAAATGGAAACTCTATATGCTTGTATTTGGATAGGAAAAGCTATATTTGTAGACACATCTGCACTGTGTTTCAGCTTCACAATGCAACGAAGGTTTTAAACAGAGAAGCAGCGTAAAATATTTGACCTTTTTAATTTTTATTTGTAAGATTTGATTTTGCAAATCCCAGTAAGACTTGATACTGAACAGGAAATCAGAAGCTATTTTGCCATTATTTTTTTTTTGTATGCTATGGTGTGCTAGGTAAAAACAAAACAAAACAAACCCCTCAAAGAATCTCTTGTGTTCTTCGCCCTGCTGTAGCCTTTGGGGTGGATTATTAATTCAGATCATTTCACTTATGTAGAGCTCCTAAAGGGTGTTATTTCTTCCATAGACAGGAATCAAGAAATTAATTCTATCTTAAAGATCTTGCCAGCTCTTTACCATAAATCTAAGAATCCTTGGGCCATAGAATGTAGTAGTTTTAGTAGATAATCATATGCATGGACCTCAGAGCCTACTTTTGTCTAAGAAATATAGGCAGCAAGCATTTACAATTTAAGTGCTCATCTCCAGTAGTGATTTACGATTCTTGTTTAATTACTGAGGAGTCTTGAGATGCATAGATATCTTTGTGCATAAATTTAGCATCCCTGTACAGCGTGATCCAGCAAGTATTTACTCAAAAATTCATTCCAAAAATCACTGTCCATAAATAAGAATGGAAGGAGACAGCCAAGATCTTTTTGATAATGCTCTCATGATTGTAGAAATTTTGTGGGAAGTACTAACCTTGTGTTTCCTTCTCACACTTACAAAGTTCATACCCATATCTTCCACTTTAGTCACTACATTTTCTTTCAGCGTGGTTTTCAAAAGATTTTTCTAAACACCCATTCCATTTCTCTTGTATAACGTAGTTCATTGCATGGCAAGGAATACAGGAGTCATAGAGCCAGAAAAAAAATAAATAAAAAAAATAATTCATGACTCTATATGAAAATAAAAGGGGATTTCTTCTACATTTTTCAATAGAGTAACATGCACAAACATCACTGGGCATCAGTGATGAATGAGAAATGAGAATCCAGAGTCACCTTCTCCACTATCTCTGTCAGGAATTTAATTTGCAGTGCCTGGAAAATACATTGTCGAATGAGATTAAAACTTAGAAGCTTTTTTGGAAACTGAAACCTTAGTCCTGAAAAAAAGAGGAATTCACTTTCCTTGCAGTGCCTAGGAGAGCTGCACACACACTGAATAATGTAACAGGCGGCGTGGGTGGGTGTGCATGTGCAGGCAGAACATCCCAGTGCCACTGCTGGTACACAATGAAAATTCATTCCCAGACATGTCTTTTCCACACAATCATTTTAACACATTCCTCCTAACCTGAACATGTTGAGCACAAAGGAACTTCATGCATCATGCTGTTCATCCTTGACCTTTTCTGTTGAGTTTGGGGAGGTACACATGTCTTTTGCTTTCCCTTGGAAAATTCTAATTAAAAGAGAAGGGGAGATTTAAATGTGTGAAATTTTAATAAGAGTTTCCCACTGTAGCAATTGTATGTTATGTCATCTTGGATAAATTTTGACTGAATTAGCTTTTGCAGAATGCCCACCAGACCTGCTTTCACAGGCTGTTTTGCCATCTGCACTATTAAAACATCCCCATTAAGTGTGCCTAGGGTCTAATCTTTTGCAACTGATTACAAATTGTCCATAATGCACAGCCTGAAATAGAATCACAGGAATTAATTTTTAAAAATTAAACTTGCAAATTCATTATACCAGAAACAAAAAGATATATCTAGCTATAATTATTTTAATCTGTAAAGGATGAATATTAGGTTGTTCACAGACAGTGATCATAAAGATCAGACTCTAATAAACTGCAATCATTTGACTCATGGGCGATCAGGAAAGTTTTCATGTGTTTATATTGCAAGTCTGACAGAAGCTCTTGTATGTCTCTGGAAGTCAGGTTGGAAAATCCCACTGTATGTGAGTCACTGCCCTCTTACTGGAGTTAAATGATGCACACTCCTAGACTAAACAAAAATTAGAAAAAAAAAAAAAAGAAGCTTTCTAAACCAAGTAGCTCATCTTCTAGATACCTGGAAGGGTGAAAGGCTTGGTCTTTTCCGGTATCCCACTTAGCAATAGTCCTTTTATAAAGCATTATTCCTAAGTTTTGTCTCTGAAAAAGGAAAAAAGTAAGGGAGAGTCTACAGGGCATGGCCTGGAAATGGAATGATTTAGGTTCAAATCTTGCTCTGTGACTATCACCTTCTCCCTTTTCAGACGAGTCATGTGTATGACGCCCTGCACTGCCGTAGCCTCCTCAGTTATCCTTATCTATCCCCTGGAATTTATCGTTCCTGTATTGAGAGAGAGGGTGATACATATTCACAAGGAGTTAACTTATGGTGAGCTTTGAAGCAGTTCAAAGTCAGTAAAGTCAATGGTTTTTTAGATTATATGCTTATTGTTCTACCACTAATGATTATTTCCTGTTTGGGGGTTTCTTCTGCAACATAAAAGGACAGCTGTGGGAATTCTGCTTAAACTTTGGATGCCTAAAATAAGATTTTTTTTAGCCTGGTTCCACGTCTATTTAGAAGTAAGATAGATATGGATGGACAAGGCAAAAAGGTAAAAGTCAGGAATAGTTCAAGCATTTTTAAACATCAGAGCTTTGCAAAACCACAAAGGGTGTTGTAAGTCTTAGCTTGAACTGGTATTCCCATGATTTCCAGGCTCATTTTGGCAAAAGTGAAACCTGAAACTCTATGAATGTCCTTTAGTTTGAACTCCCAGTCCTGTCAACTTTGAGGTTTTCTCTGCAATGCAATTACCATCATGAGAGTACACCAAGCCACAGCAGCTGGGTGTCTGAGCCACTGCAAAAGAAAATGGGCATTTGTTGTCATGGTTTGAGGACACATTTTTAGAGCTATAATGCTTTACTAGAATTCAAGCATTCAATAGAATGCCTATAAATTATGTTTTTGGATGCAGAAAACGTTTCTTCTGGAAATTACTGATTCCATTTCTAGTATGCTGAAGGAAATTACATTTTCTAATGACAGCCCTGGTATCCACCTTGTGAAACTGTATCCAGTCTTCTTCTGTGATGTTTTCCCCTCTGTGTCCATCTTTGCACCTGAAAATGTCCCAAGAGCTGAATATCTGAACATTTCTTTCCTTAGAAAAGATTGGGAAAACACACTATTTTTATTTTTAAGGTGAAAAGTCCAATACTAAAAACCTTCTTGTAGGAGTAAAGAGAGAGCAGAGCCCTCTCAACACTGAAACAGCATCCTTGCATTCCTCTCAAGAATGCATCTGGATTTGTCAGGCTATGAGTAATTCTTGAAGCATCCATTCCTTCAGTGTCTTAAGAGTTGGGAAGTTTGACTGCCACATCGGGGTTCAGAGTCTCAACTCTTGGTTCAGAACTCCAGACTACCTTTTCTTTTGCAACTGCTGACCTAAAAACAGCAATGAAAACTACTGGGAGACAGATAAGTATGCTCTCATCTAACCCTCAAATGGCTGTCACCACTCCATAGCAGACAAATAGTGCATTGATGAGTATGTGCCTTCTTACCTTGTGCATACAAAGACATTGCGGTGGCATCTTTCATCTTTCTCTTGCACTTTGCACACCACATATATCAAGAAGAAATGTGGGCTAGGCAGTTCAAAAGGCAAAAGAAGCTGCTTCAGCAATAGGGAGATGACTCAAGGGGGAAATGATACAGGAAGGATTCAATTTTTATCTCTTCAGAAGGATACAGACAGATAACTACTCACTCAGAGGGAGTAAGTTAGGTGTGGCAATTCTTAACTCTTTCTCTCTGATCTTTTATTCAGCTCATAACAATGTTACCAAATAAAGTAATGTATTTGAAAAGTCCCAATTAACATTTACATCATGGAGCTGCTTTTCATAATATCATAGAATCACAGACTGCTTTGGGTTGGAAGGGACCTTAAAGATCACCTAGTTCCAACCCCCCTGCCATGGGCAGGGAAACCCTTGGCTAGACCAGAGATCCCAAAGCCCCATCCAACCTGGCCTTGAACACTTCCTTCAATAAGGTCTAAATACAAGGGAGGAAGTTTATTCAATGCTAAACTTGAAATAACTAGTCAATATCTTGTTTGCAATGACTTACATGGACAGAGGAAGTATCTGGTTCAGGCTAGTATGAGGCAGAGATTTGGGTTGTTGGTTTTTTGTTGGTTTTTTTTTTTCAGAAATACCCATCACCTCTTATTTACCTCATACTATTGTTCACAAGGCAAAAATTCATACCCATATTCCAAACCAGACAAGCAACAAGATTACAAGGAGAAGGGGATTCTGGAGTTTGGGGTAAGGCCAGATTCTGAGCAGTGCTCAGGATAACTGGTCTCTCTAGTTTCTCTAATATCAGTTCTTTCTGAGCCTCTCAGGAGATGGTTTGCTTGCACTAGGATCAATATTCAGACTGGCAATAGAGGAATGCTAAAAACAAGCAGAGGAAACCAAGCAAGTGGATGCCACAACACACTGATTCATATTTTAAAAATTCCATGGTGATGCTGGTAAATCCAGCAACAGCAGCAGCAGGGATTTTCCATGGGTTCTCTGAAGAGATGGGAAATAAAGTCCTCTTTTGCAGCTATTGCCTGGATATGCCTCAGAGCTAGACTTTTCCCAGGGTTGCTGAAAGCCTTCTAATCCTGGCTTCCACCTGCTCCAGCACATCACATTTTGCAGATCAGGAAGACTCTATCTTTAGCCTCTCAGCAGTGGGACATTTAGGCAGAAGAGGATTAAGCAGGCCAGCACAGATTTAATGCAGCCTGCAACTAGCCCCAGATGTATTGTCTGCATAATCTGTCAGTATTGGCAAGAGCATAAAACGAGATTGTTGCTTTGCCTTACTTTTGATGAAGTGGTTCCTGTTAAGGCATGAAGGAAGTTTTTTCTAGCTAAATAATAGTGATATTTCTTGCAATAAAACTTCATTATAGTAGGTCTGTGGAATTTAGCATTTGTTTGAACAAGGGTCTTAGAAAGAAACACGAGGGAAAAGATGACTTGCCTGAAGAAATTGTGCTACACCAAACATTACTGCTATAATGTCAAAGTGACAGATGTCTGAGAAATCTAGATGTTTAAACCAAAGTGTGGGCATGAGGAACTTTATATAGTGATTTAGATGTCGCTTGTGTTTCGCATTTTACAGTATTAAAATGTGTCCCTAAAAATCGCAGTGCTTTACTTCATTAGGTCTTGTACAATTTCTTCATTGTAGAGTCATAGCAATAACAGGAACATGATTCAATTCTTATTTTTTTTTCCCTATAAAGACAGAAAGAGATGTTGGGATTTAGAAATTATTTACATGAATCCTCAAGAGCAGGTTATTTAAATTGGAAAGACTCTTATTATTGTGACCAGATGCACAATTCATATGTAAGCATCTTTGCTTTTGTGAGGATGAGGTTCCTTGTATAAGATTCTCTCCCCTTTCAAAATGTTCTTCTTTCTGAACTGAGATGTTTCCTCACACTTGAACTTGGGTTTGGCAGAATATTTCCCTGTATCTGGGATATCTGCCAGAAAGCATGAAGGCATGGAGTGGGACAAGGGAAAGAAAGGGCTAAGTTGAGGGAGAGGTTAGCAACTGTGGCTAAGGGTTACAGAAACTCAAATTATAAAACTTTCACTGAAGTCTAATTTTAGGAAAATTTAAAAAACAGAATTAGGAGACAATTCATCTGACTCATAGGAGTGTTCAGATGGAGATGTGTTGGGCTGGACTCCTATTTTCTGCACAAAGCAGAACTCCACTGATGGTAAGCAGAGTCTTACATATTTATAGTGGTAAAAATTGTATTCCAATTTGGACTTTTCATTTCCTCTTTTTTCTTCAGAGTTGCAAGGAGAAAATCAATTAATATTTGAGGTGACATTTTTACAGCATTTTCTTCAGTCAGGTTTGAGGTTTTTTTTCTTTTTCTTTTTCTTTGTAAAGTTTAAAGAAAATTCATTTATCTGGTGGGAAACTATCAGGTAAAAAGAATGTTTATGTACTGAAAAAAATTTCATCTTTCAGAGTGAACAACTCAAAACCAGGCTGATTTAAAGAAAGTACTTTATAGTGAGGAGGCAGATTTTCCTCTTCTGAATAGAGATAGGGTTGAAATAATTTATGCACATATATTTAAAACTCACAATTTGTTAATAAGAAGTACAGTGCTAACTGTGTTTCTTTAGGCAACTATGACAAAGTAAATTATTTTTAATGAGCACGAAAAATTTAGAAATGAGAAAAACACTGAAAATTATTGTGGCTTTGTTTTTTTTCCTCAAATAACTAACCCTTTGAGCAGTAAGATCCCAATTTATGTTTAATTTGAATTTGGCTTCTTCACATTGGTAAATAATAAATCCTTTTATCTGGTGCTTCCATTTCCAATAGAAAATATTCCATTTATGAAGAAAAAAAAAGTGTTCTTTTTACAGGGGTAGATGAGCTAAATTATGAAGCCTGAGTTACCCAGGAGCATAAATTTGATTGGCTATAATTACTTTCTACTTGTAAATCTATACATTTTAAGAGACTTTGCTCACTGTCCCTAATCCTGTCAAAGCAATCTTGACCTTTAAGATTAGGTATTCGAAGCTGCACTCACTTGGAATTCAACGTGCAACTATCACTGTTGTGGATGAACATAAACTGTGTAATTACATATACACTTTTCCCCTAGCTACACATAAATGGTCTTGTCATTTGTGATAATGATTTTAACTGAAATAAACCTTGCTTCAGAGCAACCAAGATTGTAGGAAGACTTTGCATTGTTTCTGCCTTGAGGAATGATGAAAGAAGGAAAATAGGGCGTGACACCAACTATTTGGCTTCTATGTGTGAATGTTATTGCCCAGCCCTTATGAGTCATTATGTGCATGGTTCAGATTTAATAAAAATTTTAATTGTTGCTTGAAGCAGTGGGTTTTGTCTAGTGAGACCTCCAGGGCAAGTAATCCAGGGTAATCCAGAGTAAATTCTGTGTTGAGCTGCCTTGTCCCCTTGTGTTGTTCAACTCTGTCCACACCCCATGCTGGAAGACATGTCAGAATCATCTGATTTATTAGCTGCTGCAATTGCTGGTGACAGAACAGCTCCTCCTCCTCTGAAAATGTAAATGTTGTCTTTCTATAATAGGCAGTCATTATTTAGGGACATACAGGGGGCTCTGGAGATCTGGAATATATTTAGCAAGACATAGTTTATCAATTTGCTTAAAGTTTCCTCGTGTCATGTGTACTGTCATATTGATTCACTATCTTAAATTAAAGACTAGATATGCATGTGAATGTTGTTGGCATAGTAATAATTTTCTTAATTTATGATGACCTTGGTCAAGCCACAAATGCAGTGGATGCCTCAGACAGTATTAACATTCTTCATAGCCCTATAAACACTCCAACTCCTTTTTCTAATGCTAAGACTCCCACCTCGTTCCTCATCAGGCTCTTTGTGTAAGTATCATACTTGAGTGAAAGCAGAAGGCCTATGCTGATGGATATTAACTTCACCATCATCTCCCATGTTGTGCCTCTAAGTATACAGCAAGGGAGTGAGTCAGTCTTTATTAAAGGGAAGGGGGCCTCTTCTTTCTAGTTCTCTGGTTCTAATGTATCTTGTCAACTTTCTTTATAATTGCATGCAATTTATGCACATGATTTGAAAGACAAAACTCAAGTTCTCCTTTCAGATCCATTCATCCATCAATCCATCCCTTTAAAGTGACGTTACTAATCTGATTATCAAACAACAAAGCAACAAAGTGCATATCTTATTCTTTGATCATCTTCACAAAATATTCACCAAGGAAGCTGTTGATGGTGTATATATATCAGAGAAACTAAAGCTGGCTACACCTCAAAATCTTTCTCAGAATAAAGTTTTTAAAAACTTGAGGAAAAATTCATGATGAGAATGGCAGTTGTTATCTACAAATAGACAGTAAAACGGTTTTCCAAACGGATTGAGCCCCATTACAGAAATAAAGAGCTGTGCACAGACAGTTTCACATGAAGAATTTGGTCATAATTCTTGAACCCTCAGAAGAAAGCAGAACAATTTGAACATTAGCCTCTAGCCTTCTGGGACCAAATGTGGAGAGACTTAGATTGAAATTCCAAAGTATGTTCTTGGATGGGTGGTGTTGAAAATTTTGTATTCTGAAGGAAGAACATCTTAAAAATAATAGAAATGGTTTTTTATCTGTTTGTTTGATTCATTGATTGATTACAAGATCTTCTTCATACCCACTCAACTTTGAAATTATTCACAGAAACATTAAGGTTACTAAACAAAGACTATAAGCAAGTATTCTAAATATAACCACTAGACAGGTCAAAACAAATAAGTGATGACTTGTGAGTTTCTGTTTCATAAAAAATTACATCATATTCCAAGAGCTACATGAAAGAGAAATATATCTGAAATGAAGCATTATTTTTCAATATTTCAGCTATTGTATTTCTTATAAATACATATATGTAGACACACACATACATATATGTATTTGATATGTATGGTGCACCTATCTCCATACTTATACCTGAAATGAGAACTAAGCCTTGAAGAAAAATTTTCAGTGTCTTAAACTTGTTATTGCTGTTAATGGAGTTGTATTTTGATGTGTCAGTGGAGAACCTGGATTGTATAAATCATTCAGGCAAACTTTCAGGAATATGGCTGCATTCAAGAAGACACTTAGTCACGTAGTCAATTTACATCAAGGTAAATGTAAAAAAGTACTGATCTGGAACTGATCAGAATGCACATTCAGGGTCCAAATTTACAGTTGCAAAACAACAACCATGCAGAAGCTGATCTTTATTGTTTTCCTAAATTGGTGAATTGGGATTTTAAACATTTTTTTTTTCAGCAAAAGCTAAAGTTCAGAAAGAGAAGTCTAGGATTAATAGCAGGATGTGTGATATAGTGATGTTCTCATTGAGTAATGGAACACAAAGCAGAAATCCCTGAGGTTTACATCCACATACCATAATTAACATAGGTGTGACTTCAGGATTCTAAAAAGAAATAAAATGTTTGATAATGTCCATGCTGAGCTTCCAACAGGTTCACAGCTTATGCTGAAAGTATGTAATAGAAACTCCTCTTAGGATTAATAGGAGTTTGCCTTAAAAGAGAAAAACCCAAACTGATTTTCTAACCTGTTTATGTGTATTTACACCCTATGTACACCTTATAAATATGGCTTTCTTATAGAGTGTTAGAAATATATGTGATAGGAAAATATCTTTGCTTTAAGTGAATTTTGAACTACACTGGAAAGAGAAAGAATTACATCTCAGAAAATATTTTATTCAAAGCCCATATAGAGTGCAATGGGGGTACAAACAATTATAGTACAATTCTCACTTTACCCTGGAATTACATATTGCTAAATATTTCTACTTTAAACTGAAGTATTCCAGAGTAGCAGCATTCATAGAGAGAACAGAAGAAACAATTAGATTTTAATCCATAAAATAAAATAAACCCATAAATCCTAGATATATGAAACACATTTTCAATTAGTCATCAGTATTAGGCACCTGACAGAAAAAGAATGACCAGGCTGCTCTTTTTCTTTATTTTTTTTCTTGAATGGTGCCTGAAATTTTGCTTTCAGGTCCTTTAACTGACCAAAGTGACACCTATGTAGCTCACGATGGGCCTGTCATGTCATTTCACTCACTTTAACTGAGTGCAAATTCATATGTTTCTACCACAGTTTATATTAGAGAGATGGACAGTCTAAACTTGTAATTCAGGTTCAAGGCGAATTGTCTATTAGACTGACTACAGGAGGAATTTAGGCTTAGGAAGTCCCTAATTTATGTTTCTCTCTCAGGTACTCAAATCAAAGTTTCACAAATCTCAACAAAATGTTACCATTTCACAAGAATTCAGGGATACCTGCTGTCTTCTACTGTATATTTCAGTGATACAGGCAGGAGCAGAAATGAAGTCTGGTCTTTCCCAGCTATGAAAGGTCTTTTGAAACTGAAATACCTCACTTTAACTGAAGTAATTTGTCATTCACATCTTCATGTGCACTTTCTAATGATCTTAGGGAGTTTATTATTTTATTAGTAAAACCTTTGCCATTCTCCTTCAAATCTTAAATGAGTAGCAATAGTTTACATCCATTAAAAACATGTAAAGTTATCCACCATAGAAGAAAAATGATCATTTTAACATATTAAAACAAACAAATAAGTCCTTGTTTGACAAACCCACCCCAAAACCTTGCTGGAAACACGTGATATGACAAGTGATTTATTTTTCATACCAGTCTTTTTAAATTTTTTTTTTGCTATTCTATATTCAAGTTACAGCACTTGATATTAAATTGCACACAATCTAAACCACACAGTTCCGTGGGCTATAATGATCTGTCCCTGCTTTGCCCGGAGTGAAGTAAACATCATACATGTGGTACTCATTTCACATAAATTTCAGTTTCTGATCGGTGGTTACTGTCACTCGTTCAAGATAACAAACACAAAATTATGGGAGAGCAACGTGGTGCAAAGTAGCCTGGAAGTTATCCACAGAGCACGTCTTTTATATCTCAAGTTGTAATCCAGCTCACAAGAATGCCTTTCATGTATGAAGAAAGAGGTTATTATCCTATCAGTATACAATCTGTTAATAACAAACATCAGGGGAGAGCAATTCATTTGCCCTGACAGCTTTGTTGAACAGGCTTAGAAACTGTTCTGAACAGTGAAATATATTAAGAAAAAGATGTTATTTATGGCAGAAGACAGGAAAGGGAGCTTTCCTCCTGGAATTTAGGAAACTTCAGCCAGCCAAAACATGGTTTTCCAAATATGTTTGCAAGATTAATGAAAGACAGACCTTCTTATTTTCACCTCAGATTTAAAGGTGAAGGACATGTCAGTTGGTGGCACATTTTTCAAGGAACACTATTGAAAAGCTGTCAATTTTACTCATACAAAAGCATGGGCAGATCTGAGTTCCTGTGAAAAGCAGGTCATTTTATTGGTCTGACCTCTGATTTAATATTATTTCAATAATGTTAATCTGAAGAATTCATTTTACTCACCTTGCAATTCTGTGTGTTCTAGTCCTGTCTGCACTCTGTCAAGAAATGTTACAGAATAGGTGATGGAGGCAACCTATGTGGACCTAGAGTAAATCTGCCTCCAGACTTACTCTAGGTTATTGCTGTAATTGATATTATGATTGCATTTGATATTAACTTTGTATCTGATATATTTATATATATTAAATATAAATAATATATAAACACACAGACTCCTATATGAAGGATCTTTTTATTATCCTTCTTTCTGATTATGACCATGATAATGCCAAGGATTTCTATTAGGAGTTAATAAAACAAGAACTAAAAAAAGAAAAAAAAAAGGAAAAAAAAAGAGGAGACCAACTATGTTGATCATTGTTTTATGGTACATTAGGAAATGGTTGTACAGACATGGAGGTAGGTTTAGATTGGATGTTAGGAAAAAATTTGTTACTGAAAGAGTTGTGGGGGCCTGGAACAGGCTGCCCAGGGAGGTGGTCGAGTCACCTTCCCTGGGTGTGTTCAAAAAAAGGGTAGATGAGGTACTTAGGGATAAGGTTTAGTTTAGGATGGGATTGGTTGGACTTGATGATCTTAAAGGTCTTTTCCAACCTCGTCATTCTGTGATTTTGTGATTCTGTGATTCTGTTTATCTGAACAGTTTGGAAAATCAGATTTTCTGATTGTGGGATTTACAAAATATGGTAGATTTGCAGTAGATTCCCATTCGCTGTTACAAATATGTTCTGGAAGACTTCAGGCTTCTTCGATCAGTAAAATGAGGTTATGCTTAATTTGAGAACTTACGTATCTCATAAATAACAGAGGTGGAAACAGAGCTAGAGAATTCCTTCCTTCCTTTCCCTCCCCATGAATGCTAAATCTGAGAGCAAAATTCAGGTTTCCTCCTCACGTATTGCCTTCATTACTTTGCTCTCAGGGAAGCTGCTACCATGTGTGTGGGTTGTGGAGTTACAGGTGGGTGTCAGAAGTGATGGTTTGTGAGGCAGGACTTGGGCCAGACGAGGACACTGGACTCTGACTGCTGCTCAGAACATGTGTTTATCAAAGATGATGAGCATGATATAAACTTTATCAAGCTGGGTAAGTACTTCAAGCAATAGTCACCTACAACTACCTACAACTACCTGAAGAGAGGTTGTGGAGAGGTGGGTGACAGTCTCTTCAGCCAGGGGACAGGAGATGGGACAAGGGGAAATGGCAAGAAGCTGTGCCAAGGCAGGTTTAGATTGGAGGTTAGAAACAAATTTGTTACTGAAAGAGTTGTCAGGGCCTGGAACAGGCTGCCCAGGGAGGTGGTTGTGTCACCTTCCCTGGATGTGTTCAAAAAAAGGGTGGATGAGGTACTTAGGGATATGGTTTAGTTTAGGATGAGAATGGTTGGACTTGATGATCTTCAAAGGTCTTTTCCAACCTGGTGATTCTGTGATTCTGTAAAAAAATCCCACTGTTGAATCTGACTTTCCTTGGTTCCCTGTTACACTCCTGTCGCAGTTGCCAGTTATTATTTTTAAATGAAACTTTGGTTTTGTCCTAAGCATATATACCTCCTCCCTGCAATTTTACTAGTATGAAATAGTAACATCTGCAACTAACCTTTAGTGAAAAGGGGCGTAACAACTTTTTCGCTATTATGTTGTAAAATACATTTATAGTTCCTGCCCATGTTATTTGTGTTTTAAACTTATATGCCATATTTTCAAAGCAATAAAGTGAAAGATAAAGAAAAAATAAATCCCATATGTAACAGTTTTCCATTTATGAAGTAAAAGTTACTGTCCTTAATAGAAAAGATAATTCAGCAATCCAATTAAAGTATTATTGATCTGTTATGGTCATTACACAGTGAAAAGATTCACTATGAGCTATTTTCATTATAATTATTTATTCACATAGCATGGTGTTTTGTTGTGGGTTTTGTTTTTTGGGTTTTTTTTAAGAACTTGTCAGCTGATGAAAAGGTGCTGAACTTGCAGGCTGATGTCCATTATTTATATAAAAAGGACAGATAGAAGCATAAAAACAGTATTGCTGTTTGTTATGGGGAAACTTTCTATAAGGATACAAGATTTCCTCTCTGTGGACTAACAAGGGAAATCCACATAAGGTCATTCACTGAAAAAATCCAACTGTATCATAGGTTTTTGAGAAGAGCACAGACAGCAAATAACATAACAAAGTTAATTACTATTGGTTTTGGAATTCTGACTCATCAATCAAATAATGAATTTGCCCACTCTGTACTGTGTTTGTATGCACTAGCCTACCCAGATAAGACATGGAAATCCTTGGTAAAGAAAGCATTACCTGTGAAGTGACAGCTGAACAAGTATGTAGTTAATCTCAAACAGACTACTAGTTGGGAAAAGCCATTTCACATCTGTTGATGGGGAGGAGTGAATGAAAGATATAAAGATTAATATTTTTCTGTCCCAATTATATTTTTTGTTATCAGTCTTTTCTCCTCAGGATTAACAGTTCATTAATATTAGACACAGGGATTCCTTCTGGTCTGACTTTCTATGAAATCTCCCACACAAGTTGAAATGAAATCTAAATACGCATTCAAAAATTCACATTTTCATTCCCAACTGGTGACTAAATGTCACAGTTATCTAAATCACGTGTGCAATAAAGAACATAGATGTCAAGGTCTGAAGACCAGAAAAGTTTTGCCTACAGGTCCATTTCAAAGTGATTTCTTCTGAAAATTGCAATGCTTATTCTAGGGCTCAGGTAATCAGGAAGAAGGAAGTGTGATCTTTCTGTGATCTTTCACAGTGCAAAGGGTGATCTTTCTCTAAGAGTGAGGATGTACGGAATCCTCTGATTCAAAGGAAGATAGAGAAGTTTGAGAAAAGACATGGTTTTGCAAGTTCATACAAAAGCAGGTGGGTGGAGTTCAGTGAGATCCCTCGTTAACACAAAATCAAATAAACTTCTAGAGGAAGTCCTTTTTTTAATCCAGTTTACTGAGATTACAATTCAAATATTCAGTTGCAGCCCTCACTGCAACATTTTTTCCTGCTGCTTACTGCCATTTTAACACTCTGGGGACTGACCACATAATAAACTCCCCTGCTTTGTATCACAAACCAACAATCCCCTTTAAATTCTGAATAATACATTGGAAGTTCTGAGTGTGACATTTTCTCAAAAAACTAGATCTCTATAAGTTGGAAGATCCATTTGGAAAGTCACTGGACAAAGGGACTTTGGATCAAAACCATTAGTATTAGTGGCACTTAATTCAAGAGGTATGCATAGTAGATCCAAAGCAGGAGAGCTGTAGAGGAGCAGGAGATCCAATTCAGAGAGCTTGCCAGGCTTTTCCCATGTTGTCATTACTCATGGTGTAGTTATGTTCTCTGTGTGCTCCAGGGGGGCAAGCCAATCTTCACACCACAGTTGCAAGACAGATAGAAGTTATTATCTGTCGTATAAAGTTGAGGAAAACAAGACTAGAGAATTTAAGGTTTACTCAAAGCCTCACAGTGACTCCAGCAAAACAGTTTTCAATGATTGCTAAGCTTCATCACATTTTCTGTCTGGAAATTTTATTGTTGTTCATGATCAGAAAATAGATTTGTGAAAAGGAATATTCAGAATAGATGTTTCTTCCAGACAGCTATGGACATTCAGGAAAGGCAGGCAGCTACATGCACAAACATGTACAGACAGACAGTCCCACACCCACAATATTAAACTGCTGTGGAATGTATTGGTACATTTTCACTAATGGTTTTCATCTGAGAAGATCCTAAAGAGACAGATAAAGTGTCTAATACATTGAGCTCTGCTGAAAACCAACCAGTTTCCTATATACCTGTTTACTAGTGGGGAAAGGAAGAAGTTATGCTGAAGGCAGAAGTATAAAAATCCTTGTGTTTTAAAATTGTATGAGTTTATTCCAGAGAGTCCCTACTGGCTTTGAAAGGGCACACTAGATTTTCTTTTCTTTCAACATTTCATGAGAAAGATGATCTCTTTCACCTTCCTAACACTGGGGAGATCAATGTGGAGAAAAGTAGCTCGAGCCTACTTCACAGGCCATCAGGAAATAACAGCAGGTAAGGCATATTAAGGGATTTTTCTTTTCTTTTCAGTAGGTTCTCAAGGTCTTATTCAGTGTTTCTCTTGTGCCATGCTGAGACCTGTGCTGTCTTTCTATGAGCTGAGGAAAGCTTATTGGTGATACCAGTTGTCCCTTAATGGATGCTAGCAGGCATTAGATTTTCTTTCCAATCAAAACGAAGATAAAGAACTGCAAATACTTATTCATGTGGACATTATGAGCTCACATCTATGACTTCCTAGGAAGTTATAGATAGAGCAGGAAAAAGTTACTAATCATATAGCCCAAATAGCAGAACAGCTGTAATAGATATCATTCTGATAGACAATACATAAAAAATGCTGAAATGTCTTCTACCAAATAGTTTTTAAAAACTACAGAAATGAACATTTTTGATTTGCATTGTAGAATTCTTAAGAAATAATGTTAGACTACTATCATCTTAGTGAAAATAATATATATTTTTTTAATCACTATCTACAGAATTAGAGGTATTTGAAAGAATGTATCTTGGTGAAGGGCTTGCTATTATATATACGGTGCCAACAGTAAACTAAATGTTCAAGATCTTCATCTTTTGGGATAAGATGGTAGTGAAGGTATTTTTTTCTGAGTGAAAATATGATATAATGCCTAAAATAACTTTTTATCTTTCAAGAGCTTTGCTTAAAGCACGAGGTGAGACAGACCTTTTGAAACAGCAGACCATCTTTAAAAGCCCTCAATACTTGCTGGTTTGCTTTTCTTTCACCATTTCAATATAAGAAATATTTCTGGCCTTCTGTCTATCGTAGCTGTTGTCTGTGGGTGATTGTTAGGATAGCTTGACACTTCTGTAGTAGAAGCAAATGACCCAGTCAAGAAGATAAGTCTGGAATCCTCAAACTTTTCCAGGAAGTCAAATCAAGATTCCTTTTTAAAGTGAAAGAGACATGTATTTTTAACTCAAATTGTAAGTATTAGAAAATACTGTGATGAAGACAGTTCTAACTAGATCCCAGCACCAGTGAAGAAAAATCAACTAACTAAATTAAACATGTCAAGATTTTAATATAACATTCTTGAGATGCGTATAGCTATGAAATAGATGAGATGGCAGGGTTACATTTTCCTTTCTATGTATTTTTTTCTATATTGTTGTCTGTAGGAGGTTTGAGAGCCAGAGTTACAAATAAGTACACACTGTATTCTCTAATAAAGACATTATCCTTGTTCTTATTTCCATTTATATTTTTCCCTTTTAATAAAATCAACCATTAGAGCTGAAATGTATCTCTGAGTTTCAGGGTTTTTTAGTTTGCTGGTCGTCACAAGTTTTGGTTTTTTGTGTGCTTACAACTATTACATTTTACAAGAACAAACAGATGCAAGATATCTCACAAGAGAGTTTTTGTCACACTGTATTTTCAGTTCAGCTCCTAATCCAGACAGCTGAGTAGTGAATACATTTCCAACAGAAAAACTGAAACTAGCAAATGTGTCAGAGTTCAGCAGAAAGTGACAGTGCATTTCATACATGCCTTTTTGATACCTTTAAGATGTTATGATGCTAAATACTCTCTGAGGTGTCGTAAGCCAGGGTTTTTCAAAGAGCCTCAGTGTATAGGGAACAGTTGCCTGTTTTCTTTAGCTTCCCCTGGCTATATTTGGCTTAGCTTCAAAAGACCTTATTTTTCTCTTTAGAAGCCCCACAAACATAAATGTTATGTCAAAGGGTTTGGTTTTGTTGTTTGGGGTTTTTTTTAATCTTACAATTGCTAGCTACAAATTCAAAACATCTTAAAATTAAATCGCTTCTGGATTCCTGATTTGTGGGAAGTGTTTGAACTGTTTGTAAAATATCAGCACACTAAAACGTATCAGCTGTTAATACACCGACATTAAAGTTAATACTTTAATGCTACTAACATTAAAGCTTAAAAATATTTAATATTTATTTATATTTCTGATAATTGTGCCTCGTGTTTGCAATTATTATTGTTGTTATTAATAATCGGGTTTAACTGCGTCTGAAGAAAGTCTAGGCTAATTCTATAGCAGATTATACAGGCATGAAAGTGGAGACAAATCTTAATTTTTATCAAGCCCCATAAAGCCTGGTAGAATTGAGTTTAAAGTCTTTACATGCTTAGTGATTTATATGTTAATAGAAGTTGGTGGATTGGCAGCATTGAGGAAGACAGGCCTAGAGTAGTCCTCAGCCTCTTGTAATACACGCTGACTTGCCCGTGTGCTCCATCAGGGAACCCCCCACATTTCTGTGGCAGAGTAGAGGCTCTTTCTTTTCTTCTAAGATCATACCAGTAATGCATCAGCTAAATGGTATCACGATGATTATACCTTTTACATATTTTCATCATTGCTTCCAGAAACAGCTTCTCTCAGGCACTGTGTAGCAGAAAAGTATGCACAATACCTACCCCAAGGAATCTGCTGTGTACAGTAGCTAACTATGTCTAATGTAGAGGTGGGTTTATGTTTTTTCTTTTGGTTTGGGCAATTTTTTTTTCCCTCCACAGTTAATAAAGCTCCTAAGGATAGAAAAAAGTGACATTTAATTTTCTTGGCTTTGGCTACCACATTGTTGTGTCTACATATGCATGCACTCATCTACGGCTGCTCACACCCACCCACCCACCCACCCATGTACACACAAAGCTGATCACAGAGTTTTAAAAATAAAGTAATTCCTTACTGCCTAACCACAATGGCAACCCTGCCAGCTCATTTCATTCACCAGGAATAAAATAAATGGAATACCCCACCAGTGAATCTTTTGGTTAAAATGGACATTAGTTAAAATTACAGTATTTAAGCTTCTGGTATTTGAGTTGTGTTCTCTTCACTATGATTCTGTGACAGTGTTAGCAGAATTTAAGTTCCCAGAGTTCATGATAAGTCAAGATCAAGAAGTGCTGCAGACCAAATGTGCTAATCTGCTCTGGAATGTTGCCTCATCCCATCTGAAAAGTCTCTATTTGCCTTGAAGACATAACAAAGAGAACTTCTGCTTTCAGACTCACTGAAGGTATTTTAAATACTTATTATGCTAGGGATCTCATTTATCATTAGTGCATTCAGATATGAAATTTTATAAATGTATATCTATATATCAACTAGACACTTGAGATATTAATCTCTCACCTTCTCCACTCAGAGAATCAAAGAAATAAAAAAATAGCTTTTTCTTTCAACATTATTATTATTATTTTATTTCCTTCCTGCAGGACTAGCTCTTTTCCTTTAAAACTAGGAATCAGAGTAGATGAGCTAAAGCCAAATCCCACAGTTGGAGTGCTTTTAAGACTTAAAATAAATTAAGAGGAATGTTTTCTTATTTATGAAAGAGTTAAAGGATGGCAGACAAAGAGAAACTGTACTTGTGTACTTATAATGCAAGTGTGCAGTTGCAAACAGAATTCTTTACAGAGATTTTGTGATATTGGCCTTTTCCATGAAACAGGAAAAGATAACACTTTTACAATGTTTAGAGAAACTGAAATGGTTTGCACTAAACAGAACAAACTCATGAGTTGTTGGATACTTGTTAATGGAACATGACTCTAATTACTTTTTCCAATAAGCCATTTTCAATAATGAAGTTTGGGTATAATCTTTAACTGCTTTCATTACTAATATTGACAGAGGTATGGCTGTAATACAGGGGCACACACAAGCACATTTCCAGATTTCACACTGTGTTAAATGCTGATTGCAAAGGTATCATAGACTCAAGGGGTCAAAAATAAGAAACTGCAGTTTTAATTCTACTTGCTTAGGCATATAGATTCTGCAGATTTGGATTTTGTGATCCTATCCTGCCAAGGATAATTGATGTCCTGTAATAAATGATTATTTTAATTTTAAAATTTAAATTCTTATTGATGTAACTGAATTACTGCTCCAGTCCAGGTGAGGTCACACCAGAGCAGAGTAGACGGAGAGAATCACTTCCTTTGACCTACTGGTCTTGCTTCTTTTGATGCAGCCCAGGATGGGTCTGGCTTTCTGGGCTGCAAATGCACATTGTTCATCTTTGTTATTATTCATTGTTCATTGTTCATCTTTTCATTAACTGACACCCCCAAGTCCTCCTCTGCAGGGTTGCTTGCAATTCACTCTGCCCAGCCTGCATCCCTGTTTGGGATTACCCTGACCCATGTGCAAGACCTTACACTTGGCCTCGTTGAACTTCTTGATGTTCACATAAGCTTACCTCTAAAGCCTCTCAAGATCCCTCTGGATGTCACCCCTTCCCACTAGGGTATCAACCACACCACTCAGCTCAGTGTTACCCACAAACATGCTGAGGGTACACGCAATCACACTGTCCATGATCCTAACACAGATGTTAAATATTACTGGTCCCAGCAGAGAACCCTGAGTAACACTACTCATCACTAGTCTCCCTTTGGAGATGTTGACCATAACCCTGAATGTCACCATCCAGAAAATTCCTAATCCATCAAGTCATCCATTTGTCAAATGCATGTCTCTCTAATTTAGAGTCTTTCTTAATTAAAAGTAAACCGTTTTGATTCATACAATGATTTTTAAAGGGAACGTCTCTCAAAAAGTGTTTGTGACAAATATGTTTATCAAGGTTTGACAACAGTAAGAATCTTGATGGTGCAAAAAATAAGCAAAAGCTTTTTCCCCTGTGCCAAGTTGAATGTGATCATCTAACAGCTTGCCTTCTTTGACAGACCTGATTAGCTCAGAGGAAGACACTAAAAGGGATACAAAAATGGAGGTGGGGGATCTACCTCCTGCATTGTTGGGAAGAAAGAAAAGGGAGTGTCTATCCAAAGAGCCCCATGCTGTCTGTGAAGCATGTGAGTAAGCACAACAGCAGTCATAAAACTCATGGGAAAGAAAACAAAAAATGTTTGGAAACCTGACACATATCAGTGTGAGATACATCCATTCCACCAGAGGTGTAGGGTACAGAGGTTAGGAAGTGAGAAGCTCAGAAACAGTAACTGTGACTGCAGAACTTGGCCCCAGGTATGGTAAGAAGGCCTTTTAGTTGCATTTTATTGTTTTAGTTCTATCTGCAAAGTACTGGTATATTAGCATTAATGTATCTTTCTAACTTGTCTATTTTTTTTTTTTTTTCATATTAAAGGACAAGTATTTTTCAGCTGTTTGAACAAGCTTTCCAGTAACCAGACATTTTGTCTGAAGATATGTCTGTAATGATCACACAGGTGTAAAATGCTAATGCATCTTCTGGCATCCATTGTTAAGAATACAATTATCTGATTTACTTTCAAGAGTTTATTTTGGAAATTACACATATATCATAACAACAAAATAAGACTGTGATTTTCATATGAATATACATTGAGAGCAATTTTACAAATAGTGTTTCTAATTTTTTAAGTTTCACTTTTTTGAATAACTTTCCACCTAAGTTTTTTGAAGTTGAATACTCAATAAAAAGGAAATAGTTGGTTTGGATTTAGCTGTTTCCCTTGGTACACTTGGCAAAGTTTAAGAAAAGGACTTTAAGTTCTGTTTCTCCAAATCACAAGAATAGATTATTAGAGCAATAAATTGCTGATTTCAGTTCTGTTATTAAAGGGATATTGTCTCCATCCTCAAAAATAAATAAGGAAAGAAAATGAAAATCACAGAATCACAAGGTTGGAAAAGACCTTTGAAGATCATCAAGTCCAACCATTCTCATCCTAAACTAAACCATATCCCTAAGTACCTCATCTACACTTTTTTTGAACACATCCAGGGAAGGTGACTCAACCACCTGCCCTGGGCAGCCTGTTCCAGGCCCCCACAACTCTTTCAGTAACAAATTTTTTTCTAATGTCCAATCTGACCCTGCCCTGGGGCAGCTTCTTGCCATTGCCCCTTGTCCTATCACCTGTCAGCTGGCTGAAAGAGACCATCACCTATCTCTCTACAACCTCCCTTCAGGTAGTTGTAGGTGGTGATAAGGTCTCCCCTCAGCCTCCTCTTCTCCAGGCTAAACAGCCCCAGCTCCCTCAGCCGCTCCTCATAGGAGCCCTATTCCAGCAGAGGACCTTCACTTATACATCAGCAAATACATTTCCTGAGATTTCCTATTTATAGGAAAAGCACATAAGGCGTGATCATCAGTGTATATGCATGCATGTGTACATGCACAAAGCCCTGAAAAAACCCTAGTCAATTCTTCCATAATTAGCTAAATTTACAAAAGCCCTGAGTTTCACCTGGGTATGTCAGGTACAATGTCCTTGCTTTGATACGTCCGACTCCTGACAAAGAGCTCAACTCTGGTGTAACTGTGTACCTGGGTAGTGCCTGGCCACATAGACAAAAGTTTTCTAGAATGGGAAAAACTGTAATGAACTTACAGAGCAGTGGCTGTATCAGCCTATGACTTGAAATATATTCTCCTTCCAGTTCACATATCCAGCATCTCTCATACCACTTCTGCTTAAAATGTAGTACTCTAAGGATGAAAGAGTTAAGAGCTGACTGCATGTAAGAGTTTTGTAGACGTTTGACTTTATGCTTCAATAATACCTATGCTATGACACACACAGTTACACCCACATTATCACATTGCATAAGAATGTTATAGGATTTAAAAAAAAAAAAAATATTTCTCAATCTCATATTGAATAGGCATTTACACAATGGAATTGTAGAGTTTTATGCAGATGTCTTTTACCCACCCACACAAAAATTTGAATTAAAATGGGTAGGGATCCAGACAGGCTATTTACAAAATATCAAGCTCATGAGATATACGCAGATCAAACACTTCACTTAAACTAGACATCCAACAGAGACAACAAGAAGTGATAAAAAAATTCTCATAAGCTTCCAAAACACAGCCCTGCAGTTATCAAAAGTGACATTACCTGCACAGTAATTAACTTACTTAATTTATTCAAAGCAGTTAAAGACTTGCAAATAGCACTAATGTATGACTAAAAGTGGAACCCCAGAGGCAAAATGAAATAATCAGGGGCTAAGAAAAAAATAATAGCTGCATACAAAAATGTTAAAAACCTCCTAGATAATATGCATGACATGTTCTAGTAGGAGATTTGAGTTCAGTGTTCTCGCTGTTTTCTCCAGACAGTACTAATTTGTTTCCAATTAGTAGGAAATGTATTGCAACTGACTTAACAGACTAAAGTGGTCACAGGAATATTGTCTCCTCTTGTGATCTTGCCACAGAAATCTGCTCTCCCTTGTGCTACCTTGTTGTCAGTTGTCTGCTTTTCACATACTCAGTTGTTTTGGTGGGGTTTTTTTTAGTTTGGTTGTTTTTAATAGGATATCATTTGTGAGAACACACATTCATTTAGACACCCTGTCAACCGCATTAGATGCCACTACAGAAGAGAGGATTTGTAGCTGCTCTGGTGGAAATAATAATGGAGTAATTGAAACCGATTATAATACTGTACTTAAGCCACTTGCAAAAGTCTGCAAGGATCTTGCATGGGAATTATATGCTGAGCAAAGATTAATGAATTTCTTTTCTCAGTGTGGTTTTGTTTGGGCTTGTTTGTTGTGGTTTTTTTTTTTCCAAGCAGTTGTTAATGCCCAAAATCTTTAATAGGAAAATGTTTTTTGCACTGTTGTAGAAGCTGTTTTTTCCTTATGAGTCTAATCTTTCTGATGCTTCAGCAGCGGTATGTGAGTCACCCTCAACACTATAGGAAAAGGATGGGAGTGGATCTTTGAATTGAGGTGATAACCATTGCTTGTCTTTCCAAGTAAAAATTGGAAAATTCTTCTAATTCTTTCTCTCCCCCTGTTACTAACTTACAGTTAAACGATCAGGATATTGAAGAAATGTTAACATCTCAAAAGAGAAACCAATTCAAGAAACAAAAATTAAAAGAAAACCAGCAAATTTATACTTCAGAAGAGCCCCCTCTGGGTGCAATTCCCCAACCCTTCAGCTGCACAAAACATCTCTTCAGTAAGGCAAAGATGCATTTAAAGTGCCATGTGGAATGAAAAAAAAAAACCCAACAAAAACCCAACAAAATAAACCACTTCTAAGGCAAGACCTTGCATAACTTTTACTCCAACGTTACCCTACATTTTCAATTAATGATGTCATGAAATGGACAAGGAACTTCTAGCCTCCATTAAGCCTTGGTCTTAGCTGCTTCAGAAAGTCACTTGATATTCCTGTGCCTCAGTTTTCTCAAAAAAAAAGTGCAATCATCCTATATTAATGACTCAGGTCTCCTAAAAAGCAGCTGCCTCTGAAGTTATGCTTGCTATAAATCATCATTTTTCATTGAGAATGCATTTAGCCACAACCTTTCCTTTTATTAGCATATTATAATCACAGAATAAAATATACTTTTCCTAGATAGATATAAATAATAGATGTTATTTTTCAACTACAGCTATAGGCCAAATAAATAAAACTGATTTATGTTAGCAGTCGGCATCAGTTTACTTTTTTACAGTTGTTTAGAAGACTGACAAAAATATAATATCTGAAAATCAAAGTCTTCTTATCAGATTGTGTGCTCATTAGTTTGTTTTTTGCTCTCTTCTGTTTGCAGCTCTTCCTACTGCCACGCACAGCAGGAAATTCAGCTGAAGTCAAAAGACTAAGCAAATAAACAAAGCAGCTGCTTAGAATACCTTAGACAGGGACAAGTTCTGAGTTAGGGGAAAAGTTAGCTAAAATAAAGGTGAAAAATAAAACAGTATAAATGTACTCTATATCTGTCCCATCACAAAAAGGAATTTTATTCAGTTTTTAATTCATTAAGCAATTAAAAAAGAAAAAAGAATAAGGAAGAGTGACGCACAGACATTGCTAGTTAGGGCTAAGGGTCCAGTTCTGTGTTTGGGTGCATATGTGTGGTTCTTATTTGACTCAGAAGAGGCCTGAGGCCACGGTTTGGCCCTGAGTAATTTGCAACAGATGGTGAGTAACAAACTCTGTAAGCTGAGATCAAGGGCTTTGGGTAAGCGTTGCAGATTCTTGCCTAGGAAGATGCAAGAGCTCTGTAGTAACTTGTGTTTCAGCAATGTTTACCTGCCATAAAAACTTATGTAAACACAGAAAACACAAGGATGGGAGAAATATATCAAGCCAGTGTAGGCATAGATGTGCAAAGGTTCTTGGTTCCGACTGCTGATCACTGCCACCTTCTTTAACAAGGCATAAAATCTAGTCTGACAAACAGGCATGGCAGAAAAGGGAGAGAGCTGACAGTTTATGCATTATAGTTGAGTGATCAACCCAATGGACAACACAAAACCTTTTGCTGAGAAAGCTCTTCATCATGCCCTCACCTGGGTACGGTGCTACTAATCCACCGTTGTACTGTGGTATGGTGCTTCAATGTGTGTCCATGAAAGGAGTTTACTATAGTATAAGTGGGGTTGGGAAATTAGAACCTCTTAAAAGTAATAGATGCAGTGTCTAGGTTTGGGCCTGTTTTTAAGCAAAGGCCTATTTTAGATAAACATGTGTTAGTTGTAGACATTGACTGGAAACAGGTACCTACATTTGTGAAGAAATGCTGTTTGTTTACTGCATGTTTTATGCAAACCCATGAACCAACATTCTCTTTTATGTTCCATTGGACTGTGTCTTTTGACTAATAAATCACTCATTAGGTAAAAGAATAGCTTGGCAGTCTGCAATATGACGTTCTCATGCTAAGTCAAATGAGAGTAGTGCTAAATTGATGTTACCAGTTTCTTATAGTACTAGCAGTATTAGTTTTGACACTGACAGCATGCAGACGGATTATAATGCATGATATTGATCTGGAGGATTTTTTTTTCCCCTTTCAGCTATATCTTAGCTTCTAGCCTTGATCTCAAAAGTTAAGATAGATGTTCAGTATTATTATCCAGCAGAAAAGGTAAAAAATCAATTTTATCTCCTGGTGCTTTATTCCCTCATCTTCCAGTGCTCAAGAGGTGGGGTTGAAACAACCGTCAGCATAAAATCATTTATTAGTTGATGTTGTGACAGCTTCTAGCAGATGAATATATTACTATATGTACGTTGATGATCCTGAAATCAACTTTCTGATTGAAGATACAAAAAGAGTATGGTAGGAAATCAACTGGTTTTAATGCAGTAATAATTTCATAAAGCACTGCATTGCAGAAGGAGAGTAGCAAGATCTAGGAAAGAAAAACCTATGTGTAAGCTATGCAGTTTCCAAGACTGATGATGATAGATGATAGTTACTTATTATAGTTTATGGATTTTAAAGGTGACCTAGACAAAAAAGGACAGTTTCAAAAATTTGGGCTTTCTGCTTTCTAAAAGGTAATGAAATCAAACAAAGGAAGAATTCTCATCTACACAGACACTGTGCTAAGCTACCAGAAAAGCTTTGATTCATCTATAACATGAATTCTAGAGGTAGGCACTTTACATTAAAAGGTTCTGACGAGTCCTCTAAACTTCATTGGAGAACTTCTTTATCTCACAGGATACCTTAGGACTGGACAGTAAAGACTTGCCTTCCCACCCTTCCTTCAGGACAATATTCAGCCATGGCTGAGGATTTGTGCCACTGTTCCCTGGTCTTTCCTAATCTTTTAAACCTCATTAATCTTTTCCAGCCATGTCCTCTATAATTCAATTTGTTAAACACAGTCCTTGTTCAGCCTTTCATTAGTCCAGTAAATCTTTTTATGTTTGATTATTCTACACAGATGTAATGTAGATAGAATCTGAGTGGAATCTTCACAACTGAAAGTAACATTAACTTAGTTTTTCCTCATCATGTTGATGATTCTGTGCTCATTCATAATTTTTTGTACAATATTGTCTACATGATGTAGATAAAAATGTAACTGAACAAGTTATCAAGCTACACTGGCACTGTTTATGAGATGTATTTTTTCCTTTAAAAAGAAAATATATGGACTGCTGACCTATCAAAAATCTGACACCAAGAAAAGATTATAAAATCCATACATTATTCTGATATTCCCAAAAGTAATATATTAAGGGATAGTTCTGTTGAAATGTGCAGAATTTTATACCTAGTTAAACTCATTGAATGGCACTGTAAATGACTGCATATAATGAAATCATCAGAGGATTAGAGTTTTACATATTTTATAAGATGGTATTAAAACCCTATTAAGACACCACCTATCTTTTTTAACCTTCAAATAGAATCCAATCTACTTCTGACAGTTTCAATATTCCCATTAAAACTGGAGCCAAAAATCATGAGACTAGATTAAACACCGTGGAATGTAAAATAAATGTTAAACATTTAGTTTTATGCTTCTTTCTTTCCCATTTGCTTTCTTGTTTCTGAGCATTACAGGTTATTAAAGGGAAGAATTAAAAGAGGTGGGTTTTCTCAAATGGCTGGTTTATTTGGCAAAAATGATAGCAAAGGCAGTAATAGTAGCAATAAATAATTAAAACAGCCAATACTAGCATATAATGGCCTGAAACCATGAGTTAAAAATTATGAAGTTAAATGCCAGGGTATATTGTTGTGTTTGTTTTTCTTTCTGTTTGTTTTTTTTTTATAATTCAACTTCTATTTATGGAGGTTTAACTTTCATTTTCCGTTTATAATCAATGTATCTTTTAGTTATTGAAAAGCATTTAGACAGTTTATGTTTATAGATGCATGACTGCATTATTAAACATAACTTTCAAAAGCAAAACTTTTAGATATTTATACATCTACTTAAAATATTCTGTAAAACAGGCCTGTAGTTTTACCTTCTAAGGATTTTAATAAAACCCTATCATTTTAAAGAGCATATGTTTTGTAATTAAAAAACAATAGATTGCTTGTTAATGGTTTCAGTCAAGGCAACTTGAATGGAAATTTCTGCAGAAAAGACTAATGAATTATCAATTTTGTTACATTTTACATTAATTAATAGAAATCAAGATCAAAAGTAAAAATCTCTGCTACATTGTTTATTATATAAGAATAAGATAATTTTGCATTGATTTATGTAAATTTTAAAACAACTTCTCTTGATTTCTATTAAGATATCCTAATTAACTTGAACCCCAACAGTAAGTATCTAGCTGAGATCCAATAGGTAGATGAACCCTTTATTTAACTGCCTGCATACTCTAAACCCTTCATTTCTGTACACCAAGATTTGTAATGAATCCATTTATCTTTCAGAAATAAAAAGCAGAAGCTTTAGCAGCAAGGAGTAGATTACGGCATGTATGGAACTAAATATAATAAACCCACTTATTTTAATGATGTTTGCATACGTGACACCATATTTATGAAAATTATTCATATGTAGGCTGTAAATATAAAGACTGGCACTGAAGCCAATCGAAATCCTTATCAAAGGTAATTCTATACTTGGGAAAATAGTAATTTTGTTGTGCAGCAAATTCTGTGTTAATGGTGAAAACAGCACCAGGTAACAAGATGTTAAGGTGTAATTCTTTATGCTGTTGCCATGTTGTCTCATTGTATAAAA
The DNA here is from genome assembly GCA_020800305.1 of Porphyrio hochstetteri. Lineage (NCBI taxonomy): Eukaryota > Metazoa > Chordata > Aves > Gruiformes > Rallidae > Porphyrio > Porphyrio hochstetteri. The sequence goes on from CM036908.1 coordinate 4,862,881, forward strand.
GGATAAAACACACACAAGCACACACAGACTATATTAGGAATCTCTGGGATATTTAGAGTCCCCTAGGGTTGTTATATGCAGGTACCATGCCCATGAACCCTTTTTTTCTGGCAGTGTTCTTATCCTTTCTCTTCTTTTCTGGCTGATTTTTCCTGTTGTTTCTTGTCTATGAACAATGGATAATGAATTGACTTATTTTCTATACCTCTGTCTGTTTTGAGGAATAAATCGAAAACATGGACTGTAAGAGAAGACATTATTTTTTGTCACAGAGCAAATATGTCCCAGTGTTTTACTTATGCTAGTAAATAAATCCAGGTAGTTAGCACAGTAATGTTATCCTAAACAGTAATTTGCTTATATCCTCAGCTTCATGTGGGTATTACTCAGGTTTCCTGTAGCAGCAGATGGCACAGTGAAAATAATTCTGTTGCAAAAAGAGCATGCAATTGAGAAATTAATTTGGTTTCCAACCAAGCAAACTTGACACTCATAAAATCAGAGGAAAGAGAATAAGTAACTGTGATGATGGGTTTCAATTCATCCCCCATGTCTATGCATCTAAATATTAATGGACAAAGGAAATGCGGCTGATCTATATAAGCAACAACCCTTCCAGATTTCGGCCTGTGGAGTTATTTGTCTTTGGTTAAATTGTAAATTATATGTTTGATAATTGTCTCTCAGGAAGAAAAAAAATAAAATCTGAGAGACCAAATAGAAATTCAATATAAAATTTATTATATTATATCATATTCTTATAATTGTGTGTGTTTGAAGAGGTGGGTTTCTGAAGAGCATAATTTAAGCTGAGATTTATGTGCAGCACTGAACTCCTGTCATGAAGCAGAAAGAAACTAGTGGCAGAAGAACAATACATGAAGATACACAAATAACAGACTATCAAAACCTCAGAAAGTGGAATGAATAATTTTTGACATGTTTCTGTGTGGACTGTGAGCCACACATATTTCTGGTATTGTATTTTTGCATGCTTGTCTTAAAAGGATTGCTTTGTCTGAACTGTTTTCTTTAGAGCTTATATTTTTATTTTATCTGATGAAATTCAGGTCAAATTCAAGCTTATATATATATATATATTATCTAAATCTGACAAATTTTAAACTTTTCCTTGAAATGGAAGGCCTGGAATGACCTGTACTTTAGCAACATTATCCCTTAATGTACCATGATACTACCCCAAAAGTAAAACATTTTTTAGGATTTTACAATTCATATCTCAATTTACTCCAAATCATGTTCAAGAAAACCAAGCATATATTAAAAAAAAACTATAATGAAAATTATATTTCATTATCATTAAATAATTATTCTTATCAGAACACCTGAGGAATATTAGCCCATTTCACACACTAAGAGCCTAAGCTTTGTTTTCAGATAACATGTAGGCAATTAAATAAAAAGGGTCTGTTACAAATGGTCAGCATCTGAGAAGATGCACATTCCCCAGATCTCACCAGCTTCTGTGGGATTGCATTACTTGAAACCCAAAGCAATTTTGAACTCCTGAAAACAATTGCTTCTATGTTACCTCTTCGGCTCGTGTCTCAGCAGCTTCATTTCTACAGCAGTCTTGTGAGAAGAGAATTCACAATCAAAATAATCACTCTCCATAGCTATTACACCTTTTTCTAGGCATCTAACTAGAGAAAAAAGAGTGAAGCAATTAGGGAATTAATTTGGTGACAATTTCTCCACAGACTTTTTTTGTATGTCCCTAAATAAATTGCTTAGAATAATTGCTAGTTATTGTGTTTTACATGTGTAAAATAATTTAAATGGAAAATAATTTATTTTAGAAGACAATAAGGCATTAAAGTAAACAAAAGAAAAAAAAAGCAAAACCCTCTCAACAATCTATACAACCTAGTTTGTTGTTTTGCCTCAACAAACCTATTTTAAATTACATGGATAGTTCCCTAAAGATTAAACATATTGAAGGAGGTGTGGATTTGTATGTACAGATAAACAAACTGCCCACTTACTGAGTAGTAGTTTCATAGAATCATAGAATGTGTTAGGTTGGAAAGGACCTTTAAAGGTCATCTAGTCCAACCCCCCTGCAGTAAGCAGGGACATCTTCACTATATCAGGTCGCTCAGAGCCCCATCAAGCCTGGATATCTCCAGGGACGGGGCCTCCACTACCTCTCTGGGCAACCTGTTCCAGTGATCTACTACCCTCATATTGAAGAACATTTTCCTAATATCCAACCTAAATCTCCCCTTTTCTGGTTTTAAAACATGACCCTTCATCCTATTGCTACATGCCCTTGTGAACAGTTCTTCCCCAGCTTTCTTACAGGCACCTTTCAGATACTAGAAGGCTACTATAAGGTCTGTCCCAGAGCCTTCTCTTCTCCAAGCTGAAAAAGCCCAACTCTGTCAGCCTGTCTTCATAGGAGAGGTGCTTCAGCCCTTTGATCATTTTTGCAGCTTTTTTCTGGACGCGCCCCAATAGGTCCATGTCCTTGTTGTGTTGAGGGCTCCAAAGCTGCACAAAGTCTTCCATGTGGGATCTCACCAGAGCAGGTTAGAGGGGCAGAATCACCTCTCTGCTGGCCAAACTTCTTTTGATGCAGCCCAGGATGCAGTTGGCCGCCTGGGCTGCAGATGCACATTGGTGGCTCATGTCCAGCTTCTCACCCACGAGAACTCACAAGCCCTTTTCCTCAGGGCTGCTTTCAAGAACATCATCTGCATGGGTACTGGGGGATTGTCCCAACCCAGGTGCAGGACTCTGCACTTGGCCCTGTTGAACCTCAAGAGGTTCGCCTGGGCCTACTTCTCCAGCCTGTCTAGGTCCCATTCCTCTGGGACATTAACCTCACCACCCTGCTTGGTATCATCAGGTTTTTTTTAAAGTTTACTAGGATTCTGGGTATTGGAAGCATAGGTGCTTATCAATGTAGTTAACACTAAATGGAAGAGAAGAGCTTCAGCAAAAAAGAAGAAAGGTCTAAAATCTTGGCTATATTTTAGCTTAGCTAAAAAGTTTCAGGATGATTTTAAAATACCAGGTACTTCTGGTTCTCCTGTCAGCATTCTAAAGGATGTGGGACAAATCCTTCCTCTGTGTATAGTTATTCTGCATTTTTGCTGAGGTGTGATAATGGAGTTTGTGATTGAGCACTGAGGATACATACAGCTAGTTGCTTTTACACCACAGGGATCAACTTCTCAAAGTGACTCATATTTCTTTTCATGTCTTAAGGAGACTGGAAAAGGATTAGGCCATCTGCAGAGATGTGTAGTTCTGTAGTGGCTCTGGGGATCACTGCTGTAGATACAGGGAAGTGAGAAACAGTAGTAATATTGTTGAGGTTTGTTTTTTGAGTATGAATTGATTAAAAATGTGATCCAACATGGTGAAAATTGATACTGAAATACAATTCTTGACTTAAATTCCAGTTACTTCTCATTTATTCACCATTCAACTTGACTCATATCTCTTATGAAAGATGAATCCGAACATTTTCCATTGTAAGTGTTGTTAAAACTTTATTTATAGGAAGTATGTCATGGAATGGCATATGAAATAGTTAACTGCATCAACTGATTAATAAATCTAATTAAAACCCAAAATACAGCATTCATTCCCTGCCTTAGTTTAAACCCAGGATAAATCATGTTTTCTGTCTTCCCTCAGGGTATTGACGCTTCTCCTCAGAACTGTAGGCTACTCATAGAAACTCTTTTTCATTTTGTGATATTCTGTTGGTGTCCTTCTCAGATTTTCCAGGGAAATGAAGCATGTGTCTGAAATTGGGCCTCTGAGGACTATTAATGAGGCGCCTAAAAATCAGCACAGGTGGGCTCCCAACTGCATTAAACAACAAAAATGGTTCACACAAGTTCTTCATACGTATTGCGGATCACTGCAAGGGAAATACCCTTTAGCACAGTTTTGAACTTTAGTTAGCAGGTATCTTCGGACAATTAATCCTTTCTAAAACCCCTCTGAATTTTCCTCATATACATAGTGTGGTGAACTTCAAGTTTCTTAGCTTCTCATTAATACAGTGAACTCATATATAGCAAAATTCTTCAAATCTCCATGTTACCACACACTGCTTTTAATTAAACTAACTCAAAATGCCATAGATGTATCTGTATGTGGAACAAAATGTCCACAGATATTTTTATCAGAAGTTAATTAGAATAATCCCTTATAAGTCCCTGATTTTTCAGTTTATTCGTGGAGAAGAAATGCTGAAGTTTTAGTAAAATCAATATCAAAATCACCCTAAGAAACTTAGCAAGGTTAGGAATGAGGACCAGAAGCCATATGTACCTAGGAATTTCGGGGTTTGAGGTATTTCTGAGTCTTTGTGTACATGCCTATGTATCTACAAAAGTAAAAAAAAAATATAGATTTATATTGTCCATTTACTTCAGGTTTATTTCTGAAGCTTTTTTCACAGTCCAAACTTATAAAGTATGAGTATTGAAAAAAATAAAAATATTACTTTTATTATCTAATTGATTATAAAAGTATAGGTTTTATTATATCAAAATATCAACATTTGATTATCCAAATATAATTTTGAAAACAGCTAACAGACAGGGCCATTATGATTCACTGTGCAGCTCGATGGAATTCTACCTGTCTGGACAAAACCTGTCCATTTTATTCTGAATTATATAACCATCTCATGCTGTATATTGTATACCATAATTTCCCAAATCTAAATCATATCCTGGAGATCTACAGCAGAGCACCAGGCATATGCAGAAACTCTTTTACCAAATTATCATCTTCCCCAAGCAAATGCTCTCATCCTTACCATGCCTACATTTTTTTGCCATCTGTCACATTACAAATGTATGATGCCTTCCTAATTCTTTTTTAAAAGTACTTATTCAACATGCGTATTCTAGTTACGATTAGCATTGCCATTTTCACTGCTGTATTGTTATTTTCAAGTTAGACTAATGCAAGGGACAGCACTTGTGAGTGGCATTAGTCGCATCCTTATACTTTTTCAGGGTCAAGTGTTTTTAACAGGTCTTCTGTTAAAGAAAATAACTGGTAATAAGAATTTTAAAAATTTAGTAAAATTAGGAAATCCACCTATGCCTGTTCTGTGGTTGTTTCTCATTCCTCTTTTTCTGATGGACATAGCAAGAGTTTAGGTTGCAATCTGTAACAATGCAGTGTTTTCCCCTTCAAGGTGACTGCAAATTCAATTCTTTCTTGGCAGCACAAATTATTCACCTCTCAAGTTTCCTTTCTGACACTGAAATCGGTTGCACAAGAAAATGTGTCTAGCAGCCTTGAAGTGGAAACAGACAAATTGTAAGGAAGGGTAGCAAGGCATCTAAAGACTTCTGCTGCATCTTGCTGACAGATGGGAGCTGTATCGCCAGTCACCAGTGCTTGCAACTCCGGTGCAGTTAAAGAAAAGGAAGCATTCATTAAGCCATTCATTTCTCATTCCTCAAACGGAAGGCTGTTTACAGCATGTCAGCAAATGATTACCCTCTGCTGCTGTTGTTGTGCTACCTATTGGAAAAGGTGAAGAGGTTATGTTTTGAAATCCCATGGAGATGTTGATTAAGGAAACAAAGGAAGCTGGTTCTTAACACCAACCCCCCCAAAAAATAGGAAGCAGGCATCATCATGCTCACATCTCTGTCATGAGAAATGGCTTCTTCTTGGAGAGAACAATGAATTCAAAGCACAAACTGTTTACATATATATCAAGAGAGAACCAAGGGGTCTAAGCACTTTCCCTTCACACTGGGTCATGTCTTTATGTCCTTTCTGTGGTTTTAAGGTCCTTATTGAGCTCTTATCTAAGAGCTGAACTTGTACAGCATGGATCCCAGATTTTCTTGGCTTCTTAAGGCTTCATTAACTGTTCCTAACAAAACAAAGATATATAACCTTTATGAAAGTCTGCAAATGTGTAACTTCGTAAATGACTCCACACAAGGAATGTCACTGGAAGAAATAAGGATCCATAAACTGAAAAAGATTGAGAATGACTATTTTAGCCATTGAATTCCTACCAAGTTAAGTTAAAATGTGCTCAGGACTGCTAGCTATAATCCAGTCTTTGGAGAAACTTTGTAAAGAACAAAACTTAATTTAACAACCCAGGAACTTTTTAGACTTCGAGCTAAAGTCTTTGGCTCTCAAAAAAGACACATGCCATGATTCTACCGTTAAAGGTAGAACTTCACTTATTTGAATTAATCAGGAGTAACTGTGCACAAAATTATTGTGATTTTCATGCTTTATTTTAGACTGGGCTGTCTCCAAGACAGAATGTGTGCATTCACTGCACTTGAAGGACTGATTTTTCTCCTTCAGACTTTTAGTCTAATATCTGGGCTTAAATAATTGTTTAGAAAATTATTTTCTGTGTATCTAACAGAGAAAATAGTACATTCAGTTTAAACAGGATCACATCTTCTTCACTGCCTGTTCTAAACTGCTATGTCAACAACTCAAGCATTCCTCCTGTGTGATGGCTTTATTTCATTTTTCTTAAAGTCTATTAGACCTTTAGTGCCTTTTCTGTCTTGGAAGATGTATTCTGTTTTAAAAATGTGTAATATCTATTAAAAATAAACTCATGCATTCTTATTGCAGGCTAATTTAAAATTTAGGATTCCAGGACTATTGCTGAGTAAGTAGATATTATATTATGTAGATTATTCTTCTTTCTCATTCATATTTATCTCTAGTCCACCAGAGACTTCATCCTGTCTCAGAGTGGAAAATTTCTACCAAGTACATTGCATTGGATTTCTCTTAGTTCAGAGTGCACATTTTAATTGAGATTGGTTTCAGCTTTTTTCTCCATGCTTTATGAAGTGTGGCTGCCTTTCCTTCCTATCCTGTCCAAGCTGTACACCAGTGTGTGCCCTGAGTTCTGCCCCAATATCCTTTTCATCTCTGTGTGCCAGAGTTACTCCTTGAAAATAAAGTAGGTCCCAGCACTGAGATTCTCTTATCCTTAGTTGTGTCCTACAGGAAAATTTTGGGTTCTGTGTTGTTTCAGTTTGCAGACACAGTCCTTGAAGAGGCTAATCTGCACATGGAAGCTCCAGTGTAATAAAAATAAATAAATAATGATCTCTGTGAATGCTGGAGGTGGAATACATCTTCCCTAAATATTTATATTTATAAAACTGTCTCAGATTTATATTCAAAGAAAATGAGCAGCCACATCTTATCCATATCATCAACCCAAAATTTATATTTTGATTTGGAAAAAAGTTGAAACCATATCTAATGTTTTTCTCTGCATTATGACAGATTAATTCTATAACAAAAACCATCATCGTATTCAAGTTCTTTTGAGGCATCAGGGCCTCTAATTACTGTGTGTGCATGTGACATGAGTTTTCTAGATGTTTTTACAATGCTTTTATTCAGAAGATTGCAAGCAGAAATTATTGTGTAGGCATGAGGAAGGTCTCATATTAAGGAAACAGAGACAGCTCTACAAAAGACACAATATATAAGACTATACAGAAATACAGGAAGAGAGTAAGACTTTCATATTTAGTTGATAGGCATAGGGTGGAAAATAGAAAAAGGAGGCATAAAAGGACTGCCTGAAATGGCACAGTTTTGTTTTCGCTCCATAGATGATCAGCTTCCCCCCATCACAACTGGAGTCACCCCTGGTAATTTTGGTGATAAGAAATCCTCAAATAATAATTATACTATCAAAAAAATAAATAATCATACTTAAAAATCCAACACGATTGGGAAACACTAATGTTAGAGTCAGAATGGAGTGGCTGATTCCAAAGACACAACTTAAAATTATATGAATCAAGAATATTAACCAAAAATATTCAGTGCTCTGATGAATTAGCTGCCCGTCATATAACTTTCCAATTTATTATATAATGTATATTTTTGTTATTTGACATAACATATTAAACCAAATACTGTGTAAAAAAATCTGAAGCTTATAATGACCTATCTGAAATAAGCCTGGTACTTCAGCTGAACATGATTGCAGACATGGTACACAGAGCGGAACAGGAATATTAAACATGAAACTGTCTGCTTTTACAGCAGTACTCTAACCCCTGTTAGCTCCAGAGATTTTGGCAAAACTGGGAATTGTGCACAGACAGTCAGTTTGTCATTAATACAACACAACACTAATTTTCTTATTTCTAACCAATTTTTATCTGCTACTCATTAGGCAATTCTCCTAAACTTACCGTTCCTGATTCTAAACTTCAGGTGCATGGTACCTTACTGCTAATACTGTAACTTCTGCATAGGACTCTGCTGGGTTTTACGATCCTAACTTAGGTAATTCACACCACTGCTGCTGCTGTTATGAATGGCTAGCATAAAATGAACACATGATTAACTTTAACTAAGTCACAGACATTGACAATAAAGAGAAAATTGTAATGTGCCCTGTGTAAGTCTAGATAGTTAAAGCAGACCGTGTTGAAAACAGAACTGCTTCGAGTGTATTTGAAATTTTTAATAGGCAAGTATTTAAAGATATATAACTAAGTGTGCATGTATAAATCAGCCAGTACAAACACACAGTCTGTACAGATATGCATATATAGGTGGTGGGACTGTTTCACAATTGGAACTTCAGCAGTATCAATGGGGCAAAAATCTATATGCCCATGTGGGCAGGTTAATATATTCTTTTAGTAAGAATATAGTAAACTTCTACATCTGGAACCAGTATACCATCTGGATTAAGCCTAGGGGTTAGGTAGTTTTGGATTTCTGACAACATCTTTCTTTCTTAAAGTTGGATTTTCAACCCCCTCAAAGTGGAGATCAGATTTAGGATCATGGCTGAGTTCTCAAAACCCTTCCAGAAGCCATTTCAAAAGTCATTCAGGGTACAAAGCAAATAACAAAGAACTGCAGACTATTCCATACCTGTGCCTGGAGACTTTCTTCCTTACACCTGAAAAATTAAGAGGTGGAATTGGTTCATGTACTACTTCAGCATCAAGAGAAACAGATTTGGATTCAGCCTTAGGTGCAGTAGTGATGTGACATACTCAGAGGCTGCAGTCCTTTGTTAAGTCAGAATTGCAGATCCCTCCTTGTTTAGGGAAGGAAGGGAAGGGGAAGGGGAAGGGGAAGGGGAAGGGGAAGGGGAAGGGGAAGGGGGTAATTATTTAAGAAAAAATATAGTATGCAATATCAATATAACTATGTCAATGTATTAATGGAAGAACAAAGGGGAAAGCAACATTTTAATAATGAGGTAAGCTAGAAAACTATTTTTCTTGACAGTTTGTTAATACATGAAAAATGTCCCTGTATCCTCTATTAGGACTGAAATTAATTTTTCGTGATAGTAAGAGAGGAATGAGCATAAGATAAAAGACAAACCTGCAAGAGATTTCAAGAGATGATCTAGCTTATTGATTCTCCAAGGCCATAACTGTTACACCTTTGCTTTTCCTGACAAAACAAAATTGTGTAAAAGGACATACCTAGGAAGACTGCAAATCAAAGCAGAGATGTATCAGTACATTAGCAGTGAGGAGCCAGACAAAGATAAATGTGGGAAACTATGGTGAACAACTTCAGGGGTGGTTCTGGGCCCTTGCCTGAACATAATCAATGTTGGCATCATAATAAATGGCTCAAAATATTAAGCTAAAAGAAAAATAATAATAACACAATGTATTTTGCTTTTAAATTAATAAAACTTTAATATTTAAAAAAATAAGTATATTAACTATGATAATATAATTATAATTCAATTATTATATTGCAAAATACAGGCTTGCAATATGTATGGAATATATGACATACTGCATTACATAATTTACCATATATTATACTATATCTCTTAATAATACTAGTATATGCATTTAAAACATTTTTGTTAAGTTTACTAAAAAAAAAAAACTTTCATTGGAAGATCTATAATCTGTTTTGTACAAAATATTAATCATCTGGGAAACTTTACAACCTGTGCTTTAGTTTGTCCTAATTAATTATTAGTGAGTGAAAAGTGTATGACATTGTTTATCTCATCACTTCCCTGATCTTTTGTCATGGCTAAACCTCATGGTCACCCCTCCCTCACACCATAGGAGTGGAGGAGTGGGTTGAGATGAAGACACTTTAGTTGGATAACAAAAGAAGATAATCATAACAACAACAATAGTAATATATATAAAACAAGTGATGCCCCAATGCAATTGTTTACCACATGTAGAAAAGCAGCCTTCAAGCCCAGTCTGTTTCTGAGCAGCAATCCCACCTCCCAGCTAGTTTCCCAGTTACATATAGAGCATGACGTTATATGGTAGGGTTTATCTCAAACATCAGTGTGTTATCAACATTATTCTCATACTAAATCCAAAACAGACCACTATACCAGCTACTGGAAAGAAAATTTACTCTATCACAGCAAAACGAGGACATCTTTTAACTCTCACCTAGTTCCCTTGACTCTTCAAATTATACTAAGGGGAAAATCTTCCTACTCTGCTGTTCCTCCCATTTGAAACAACTTCCCTGGGATTCTTTGCCTCATTAAATTTTAATATCATTTGCAAACCTCTATTCTTTTCAGGTGTGGGAACTTGAGTGTCTCTTTCTATGGAACTTCTAATACACCATATGATCCTGTTGATGAGTACTTCTGTCAAGACACGTGGACGCCAATGTAAATTTTGCATAGGATTAGGTAGCTCTAAACCTAAACTAGTCTCTTTGCAGAAAAGACAAAAAAAAGAAGTGTACAGAAAATATATAAAACACACATCTTACCGATATCAGTCCTTAAAATTGATTCCATTTATTCATCATGCACAGAAGCATCCTGTAATATAAACTAAGGTAAATTAGGAACCTGTTGATTTGAAAGGCCATACTTAAATTAAACTGTAGTGATGTTGTGTTATGACCAGAATCATTGAATAATTGGGAATATCTATCGGTACATGCTTCCAAACTGATTCATTATCAGTATTTCTGTCCTGATTTTCAAAGTTGTGCCCCACAGTCTAGCAGATACCTCAGTTACCTGTGCAGCTTGGCTGGTTTAATGGGTAAATAATTTATTAGGTTATTCACATAGCAAATTACTTTGCATATATATTTACATGCATTCATCGCTTAGTTGACAAATTCCCTTTTATATTTATGGACATGAATAAGGGTTTCAATTAATTAGGAAAATGTATTTGCCACTCACTCTTCTTCTTACAGAGAAACTCCAGCTTGGTTTTGTAGCTGGGGCACTAGGCCCTGAACTCTCTGATTATGGTACTGAACTTGGTGCATTTTTATTTTTAAGTATAAAGCAGAGGAATAGGACATTCTTAACAATATTTCTTTATAACAGTTCCCAGGGTTTGGAGGAAATGGGTCACTGGTGTTGTTAACAGTATTGAACAGTTCACTGATACGGAGAAATATATTTTTTCTTTCTGACATGGCAAGAGTAACTGAATAGAAAAGCTCTTGTTCCTTGGCACTTAACCATACTGTCTTCTACCAGTCATGCAACAAATACATTCAATATTTTTTTCAAGAGGAATCAACAGAATAATACTATCAGACAACCCAACATTTAATATTGTGTTCTGTTCAATCCTGGATCTGTCAGTGACTTACTGCTTAGCCCAATAGATGTAGTTCATTTAGCCAAAGTACAATTTGATGGATTGAGGCATTTAGAGTTTTGATAACATAATTTGCTTTAAATGTTATGCAACATGGTGTGTTTTGGTGTTATAAAATACATAGGAACATATTGTACTTAATGATAGGGGACACAGCAGAATGTTAAGAAAGCTGTTTTAAATAATACTTTGCCAAATGTTAAAACTTTTATTTTCACTTTTTTTTTAAAAATTCAGAATAAAACATAGTCATCAAAATCTGAAATAGTCAAATTATATATTTGTGTCTGTGACAGCTGTGTGTTTCAGTGAAATGTTCCTTTATCGGTGTGTTATGTACTAGCCTTAGAGAACATATTAATTCTAATGAAAAACAAATATCAGAAAAATAATATTTCTGAGCATTCTTACATAGTGCCACAATCCTGAAAATCTCCAACTTGTGATTTGTTTTTTATGCCTGATTTTAGTAAAATATGTAAAATCATTTGTATGCTTATTTTGTTTAGCATCAGAATCTCAATCCTTATATCACTGCTAAAATTATACAACTTCAAAACTCATGTTTTTCTATCTTTTGTATGAAGGCTACCTATCTCTAACTATTCACTTGAATGGGTGATAATTGAGAAGTGCTTCTGAAACTGACTTTAAAACATTCAGTAATGAGCCATTTTTTACCATTGTTACTATTAAAAATCCATAAAGATATAAAAAATATATTTATAAAAGTATTGCTTAAAAATTAAACCCAAATGAATCCTGACTTGCATTTGATCCAAAATGAGCATGTAGGTATTATGGAAATAAGAAAAAATTGCAGCAGGCCCTGGCTTTCTGAAGAAAAAACCCAAATGACACACCCTTGGTAATATGCCAGGTTTACTTCTGTAACCCAACAGAAATGACAGTAGGAAAGTAATTCAGAACAAATAATTTTATATTCTCTGTTAGAAAAATGGGTAACGCAGCAGGATAAAGAAACTGAAGCCAGCTGAGGGCGATTTTAGAAAAGAAAATGTGTTTCTAGAGCTGCGCTTTGGTGATGTTCAGCTATTCTGGATCCCCATGCTTATATCAGGATTTATTTCTAATCACCTCTGTCTTTTGGTTAACAATATAAACACTGAGATGAAGGGTTTGGGTAATTCCTAAACTATACAAAGTATTTACATTATTTTCCACTCGATGCATGATAATACCATATTGATCTATTTGTTATAGGGATAAACAATTTAAAAATTTCTGAGCATGGAAGATCATTGACCACATCTACAAGCAAGAAAAATAACACAACTCAGGAAAATTTTTCAAGATTCACAATTTTTCAAGATGCAATCAAATTTAAAACATGCCTTTTAATTTTTTTTTTTAGTAAAATTAATATTTCCCAAACAGTATTTGTTGCCTAGTAAGGTGAATTTACTTAACACATTGCCATCTATAAGTAAATCTGTGTCAATATTTTCTATAAGACAGTCAGCAATTCAGTCATCAGGTACCTTTTAAGATTAGACTACAGTTCCTAGTGTTGATGCTCAACTCTTAAGAACTCTTAAATCCTCCTTTATATGTAAAATGAGTTGGGAGAGGCTGTTTAAGAATATCTTATATAGTAGGTGTTTCTATTTAGTATTAGTACTCATCCACGCCATTGAATAGTCAGGAACTTCTATAGCATTGGCAAACAAATATTTCAAGTAACATCTCGTTGCATTGTTGAGAAGTTAATCATCAGTTAATATCAGTGATCATATGGAGTAGCATCTGTTAGCATCAATCACCATAATCCTAAGCACTTGAAAAACTCATAAAGAATTGGAAATCTTTCAGAACAAAGTAGTCCTTTATTGTTTTTTAACAAGCAAAATTTAAAAATAAGACTGAGTAATTCATATAGCATTGTTTATTTTTATCTAATTAATATGCACATCTTAAATATATGACTTGTGTGAAGATCATATTCTTCATATATAAAATAAATTTAAATGTAATAATTAAAATTATATAATTTAAATAATATTTAAGTGTTGAGGAATGTTGAAGATGCAGATACAAGACCTTTTTCAGGATTCAGAAGAGAGATTTTGCTACACATAGTGTCTCTTAATCTATATGTCTCAGGATGATTGCAAAGATGCCTCATTATCTGCCATGCATATACTCTTGGCTACACACTTGGCGAAGGTCAATGATAGTAAACTACAGGTTTAAATGTAAACTACATTTTATATGTTGTTTGTCTTTGTCAAACATTAGACCAGTGTGAACAGAATGTGTAACAAGGGGTAGCATCTTCATGAGAAAACATAAGTCTTCAGAGGCTTAGGAGAGAACTTTAAAGTGATTATTTTTTTGCCAATGGTCTTCAGGTAGGAAAACTTAATATACATTCAGGAGCTGTCTACCTGCCCACATGGTAAGACAACCTTTGCAAACAGGCCAGTGTGGCTGGGCAATAAAGTCTGCAATGAAGATATGCCTCCCATGACCACTGGCTTGCAAATATCAGTGTTCGTTAACCAGATATTTATGAGGTGTCACAAGGTGCTTTCCAAAGTACACACAGAGCAATGACATTGAATCGACCACAAGAGCTCTGTTCTGGCCACAGGTGCTAGAGGAGTGCTGCCCAAATGCATGGGGCAGGAAGAGCGCAGCCAACCAGTGCTACATGGAGTTTCAGAAGGAGAGATTATAACTATATGCTGTGGCATTTGGCCAGGACACAGCAATTAACACATTCATCTCTTCTGCAAAGCATTATGCAATCTTGAAAAAATGCAAGCATTTGGGATATGTTTCATATCTCATCCAAAAATAGTGTATTTCTATCACCCTGACATTCCCTGAAACCATAATGGAAAATATACAGGCTACTATCTTAGAAGGTACCAGAGGTACTTAGAAGTTAACATGTCCTAAATGGTGTTACTCTTAATTTATACATGTGTGAAAGAGGAGAAAATTAGGTCTTAGGTTTCTATGCTTTTCTCCTTGGGAGGGGCAACAACCTCATGAAATCCTAGCTCATTTGTTAGGCATTTCCAGAGCAGAATAAAAGTTGTGCCAAATGTTGCTGTTCACATGTGGTCTGAGCTCAGAGACCCCAAGACTATTTCATTTACAAGGGTATAAAGTTTACTGTAACTTGAATCATGATCACACAAGGGAAGACCTGGTTCTGTTCCCCATATTCTGAACCTCCTTGATACTGGCTTAAGTACTTTCAGATTGTGTTTGTTCAAACTGTGGTCTGTGGCATGGATTTTATCATGTAGAATTGGAACTACAATGCCAATGCAAACATGTGACATTACACATTACTTTTTGGAGACTTTTACAAAGGTTCTCTAGTTCAGTTTATATTAACTATAAATTAGTCTGAAAGCTATAGTATACTATAAAAACAGAAATACATAAACACCTGACAGTGCTCTGAATAAAGTAGCCAATTTGCCTTTACAGATTAAATGTAAGGGAAGAATTAATGTGAGTAATCTTTTGTTGTTTCAGACAGGCATTTTTTTCACATTTTTAAGTTCTTTGTATGTAAAAGATGTTAATACTGGGGATATCTAAAGAATTGAGGGAATTAATCCAAGTGAAAAGTAGTGTTTGCTGGGTATTTAAATCTCTAAAGACCATTTTGACATCTCAGCAAAAAACAGTCCATGTACATTTGGTTGATGATTTAAGCTGAATAACTAATTGAGTTTTCATGATTTAGTTTAATAACCGTGCCTGAAACTGAAATTGAATTAATGTCATGAATGAACTAAAAAATACGTACTTTTTCATGTTCTTATAAATTAAAAACCTCTTTATATTCTGTTAAGGCATTTTAAACAAATCAGAGGAAAGGGAATGATGACCTAGGCTGTGGTTTCCTCAACTGTAAATCCACTGAATAATCCAGCAGTACATATTTGATCCAGATCAGACAATTACATTCCTGTCAAATTAGCCAGAGTAGATGTTATGGAGTTTTAATGCTGGCATTATGCCAACTGAAGAAGGACAGATGATACATGACTTGGCATAAAGCCTGCTCCTTCAAAATTAATGCATCACAATTTTGATCATTCTTAAGGCAACAGTGTCAATTATAGCTGGTTAATATTTTCTATCAACTATCTAGAACATTTCTGAATGCAAATTCTAATTGTTTAAAAACTGAGTATGGTGTCCTGATGACAAGCACACAGAAAAAGGACATCTTTAGTGACCTAGCCCACCTCTGTTAGCAGAAAGAGGCACAAGTAGAGCAGTCACAGAGAGAGCATGAGAACTGAGTTCAGTGCCCTCATCTAGCTCTGAGGTCTCAAAAATATATTTCTCACCTCTTCAGAAAGGTTTACCAATCCTCCTGCCATCTGCTCTTTAGGGTGAAATATTTCTGAGGCTTTTCTTTTGATGCTTTTCAATTTTATCTTAGAAACATAAAACCACAAGATAGTTGACAATTAGGGCAAGTATGTGGGACACTGCCGTTTCTGTTCTGGCACTAGGGAATGCTGGAGTATTTAGGAAGAAGCAAAACACCTTCTTTAGAAGAGGGTGACTGACAGGTTGTTTGGGGGTTTTTTTAGGCTACTTAGCACATTCTAATAAGATTTGAGAGGTGTGTGTATGGCAGACTCCAGGATATCATTTGACTTACATTAGCAGTGGCTCATAGTTTTTCTTCTCAATTCGTGACTGATCTGAATCATGAATTTTCCATAAGAAAAGCTGTGCATCCATTTACTCTTCTCACTTGTGCCTCTCCTCTCTCCTTTCCTGTTGTCTACAGTTAGGTGTGAACTCCAACTGCAGCAATCTACATGGGATTTTGGTTTGGCCTGGCAGACCATTGGAACAAAAAGCAACCTACAGTTTCCTGTAGGTGACAGGCACTCTGGGTTCATGTTTAGCATGAGGCTGTATCTTGCTAAAAGAGATTGCCTGCATGCTGGGGGACAGGTCTGGCACAAAACAGCAGCAGGATTAGAGGACTACAATGAGCGCTACCATGATTATTTCCACAGACCCAGCTGAGAGTCTGAAACAGTGTGTTTTGTGTTTCCATTACAAACTACTACTAAAACCTCAGAAGGCAGATAGTAATTAAAAAAGAAAAAAAAAAAAAAGTTCGATATCAAATACTGTAAACTTGGTTTTAAAGAGGAAAGCTTTCATTTTAAAATGTTTTGCTTTTGGTGCATTTTGGTGAAATGTCCACTAGAGCAAAGCATAGTTCAAGACAGAATTTAGCATTTTGCATTTATTCCTTGAGTACTGCCTCAGAGGAAAAGGAAAAAAAAAAAAGTCCAACAACAAACAGCTTTTCTTTTTTAACTTTATGCACCCTGTAGTTCCTTCTTTCTTTCCTTTTCTCCAGTTGCTTTAAGCTATTAATTTTTCCAAATGCAAATAATCATAAAAATTGCTGCAAATTCTTCCAACTCTAAAAATGTTCTATACATCACTGGTGGAAGAAAGCAGAAGTCACAGAGGCAGCACCTGATTTCTCATGAAAATAAATTCATTTCTATGCTATCTTTCTTGATGTACTCTATATTTCAATAAATCAAAAGTAAGATCAAACATTAAATACCAGTGACAATTACTGTATTAGGCTTTTTTTTTGGTTAGTGGTTTATTTTAAAATGAAATTAAAAGTTAAATGTTTAGAAGAAGAGTACCTGTTTACACTGTGCTTGGCCAATCAGAACAAAAATTTTTTTTTGGACTCCACTAGCTAAAATTTTAGACTAAGATCAAAGAAACAGGATTACAATGATTCAAATAAAAGTGAATAATTCAAAAAAAGTCCTGCTTACTTCATTTATTCCCAGTTCTCAAGTGGTTCAGTATGATTATCTGGAAAGCATATTAAATATATATATTTCATATATTTTTTAGAAGATGAAAAGGCCTTTTATTCGAATGGGAACTTGATCTTAGCTTCTGGAATGACACAGTTTCAGAAGAATAGCTCTCTACATGACCATGTTGGGTTTACTTGTTTCTGCATGTCCTGCATATAAGTGAATGTGACAGAGTGACAAAAATATGAGAACTCTTGGGGACGGTTCAAGGGTCTCCTTCAATCTTCTTGCAGCATTCCTGATTTTTACCAGTAGTGTTTCAGCCAATTCAGTTAGAAGTGGTGCCAAACACCTTTTTTAAAGTTTGTCATGTAGATTCTGTCATGCAAGACTTGTAAAAGAGGAGAGCTGACCTTTGCACCACTACAGCAGGATGGTTTCAGTATTGGTCTTCTTATGTAACCTTATTTGAATGTGGTGCCAAACCGTGAACATGGTGTTCACATGGACACTCTCATCCTCTAGCTCATTTTACTTTTACCTTGTGTTCTTTTAAAAGGTTATGTTTCAAGAAAAGTCAGTCCCAGAGTTTCCACCCTTCAGTTATTAAAGGTTCACTTCCAGGGGTGGGTGTGGGGCAGGGGAAGGTAATAAAAAAAATACACCAGAAAATATTATTCATTTCATTCCTTTGTTAGGCAAAATTTTGAATTTGTTCATTTTAAACACAGCTGGTTGAGATCATGCAACATTATATTAATTAGGTTACAATTCCCCCAGACCTGGTGTTATTGCAACAATTCATTAAGCAGTCCAGGTGTAAAATATGAGGGATTTGATTGCTCATGGGATTGGTAAGAGCATATGGAGTTTTTCACCTCTAAGTTGTTGGTGTGAATCCAGCCTCAGCCAATAGTCAGCAACTCTTGAGTTGTTACTCTCTAATGACTCTCCTGTAGCTTAGAGGATATACCTAGGTAGTTGCAGTTGCATTCCCAAGTGTCTAACACATAAAATTTCTGAACATTACCTTGATGTTTCCAGCTAATGGGAAGAACATTTAAAACCAAAAATATAGGTTGACTTCTTTTTAGTGGGCCAGTTTTGATACATATTGGGAAGACTGTAGAGATGGTATTCTAAACTTATTTTTTCATTAGCAGAATATGAAAAGGATTATTTTCCAGCACATTTACTCCACCATCTTTAGCAAGCAAGACTTTCAGAAATAACACATTATACCTCACCATTATACTTAGCTCGCTCCCTGAAGGCAGAAAAAAGTGTTTCAAGCCAGAAGACCTTACATAAAGAAAGGCCCAGTTTCTGTTTGCCATCAAGACTTTGTGTTTTCTTTTACTTAGTAAGGGTAATTTTTTTTTATAAATCAAAAGGAGTATAGTAAGTCATGGTAGTGAATTGTATCATGTTCCAATGGCAAGGGAGGATCTGGTCTTTAGTACTTGTAAATGGAGGTTGCTGAGGCAAAAATATAGCTGAAAGAAATCTGGGGGCTGTACATACATAAACAAATGATTAACAGCAGGTGAGACCAATTCTAAACTCATTTTATTTTATGAAAAATATTTGCACCTCTCTGGAGAATCCTTGAAAGGGTTTTTTTATGTCTAATCTGCCAGTATATTTTTCAATTTTTCTAAGTCACCAGGCAAATGCTGTGGTTAGGAGTTCTGCTGCCATCTGATTGGGATTGGGCCGTCATTGATGCTTTGATGTAACATAAGTTTTGGTGTAGCAGGTGGTCTTTCCTGCTGTTTATAGTGCAGCCTAGGGAGGTCTGTCAGATGTAACAGCTCTTCTTTATCTGCATGGAATTTGGGTAAATCACAATGGAACAGATGGAAAAATATTCATGTACCACCACAGTCCCACCTCTTAGTAGCAGCTTGTAAAATTCCACAAACACGCCTAACTCCCCAAAAGAGAGAGAAAACAGTCCAGTGGGTATATTTCTGAACTGCTGGAGGATATTCACTTTGTTTATACGTAAACCTAAACCTGGGAATTAGGAAAAAAGAAATGAACTAAGAAACAATTTAAATTATCACAGCTGTTCTGTATATATATTTTACAGTTACATTCCAGATTTCTGCAGGATAACATTGGGAAACTGGAAATTATTCCTAATCTCCTGTGCTAATACAAAAGCCTTGCCTTGCCTTCCTTTCACTTGTTTTTCTTTCTCCTTTTCTCGTTCTTTTTTCCTTCCTCCTCTTATCTCCTCAGCTTAAAATTTGATGCACTTCTCCAATTAATTTTTTAAGGAGACTAGTGAAGCCAAATGTTGCTAAGATTCTTGCCTAAAAGACCTTTCTTTTCTAGAATGATGTTGATAATCTTCTGGAAAAATCTTACTGTAATGTTTTAAAGAGCTTTTTAATATTTTAAAAAGACACCAAAAGTCACAGATGTATAACAAATATAATAATTAAAAATTAAATATTAAAAATCATGAATAAAAATTCATGTAAGGGAAAAAAAAAATCTAAGTTAATAAACAACTTAAGAAGAAACATTTTTGATGCTGATGGTTCAAATTTTCAGAACATTTTCCTTTTGTGCTTATTTAAAAATGGGAACATGCCTAGAATACTAGGTACTGAATTTCCATTGAATACCTACCGTTCTGTGAGCAATAAACAGGGAGGTAACTTCTTTAATAAATATGGCATGACCACATATGTATATTTATCAACATCAGTCCATGTTTCTTCTACTCTGATTTCTTTCCATTCGTTCCAGGTACTTTTTGACTCATGTTTGCTTATAAAATGAAAATGAAAACTCAGAAAGATATACATGTCCCTTTATCAACAGTAAAAACTTTATCAGCTGAAACTCATGACTCATGTCTCTAACTATATGATAACTGTAGATGGGGAAAGGCAGTTCAGTCCTACAGGAATTTAATTCAGTTAACGTTTGCCAAGCTTATTTTAATTTTAATTTGTGAGAGGGATAAATGACAACTCCCTTTCTCATAGGAGAGGTGAAAGTAGACAGTGTGCATTATGAAGTGTTCACGTGGTTTGATGATAAGTAGCATATAAATATATTTGTGCATGAATAATTGACTAAAAGGGTTATATTCACCTTTAAGTTCATACGTGTCTGTGAAGTAATGAACATTGCTCTGCCCATCTGCTTCACTTGACAGGTTCACATGGTTTTGCAGCTGAAGTCAGTCTACTTTTAAAAGCACAGGACAGGATTAAAGTAACCAACGTTGCACAATGTGTTTTGTTGTAATGTATGGAGATTATATTATATATCACGAGCTCTATTATATGAGGAAGATTTCTGCTATTGTTATCTGATTCTTGTATCTAATTCTTCCTAATAATTCTTTTACAAAGGGAAGATTTAAAAAATTATTTATTTAATTAATTACCAGGACTAGATTTCAGTATGTGAATACACAAAACTAACACAATGAGATCCTGCTATCTCATTTAAGTCTCTAAACACCGTCATGCTATGAATAGAAAAATTACAATAATAGAAATTCAGCTTATATGCAAAGCTAGGGCAAGAATTAATTCTGTTTTTCACAAACACAGAAAACTTTTCATCAGATAGATAGATTCTAGAACTGAAACTTATTTCATTTGCTGGTACCACTGGAAACAAAATCCTTTGTCAGCTACTTGTGATGCAAAGTACTTGCCATAAAGTAAGCCCTTCCCTTCAGTTATTCTCTCCCTCACTGAACCGTTTCCATTAATTAACGGTAGCACAGAAAAAGCTCTGTGTTGTCTAAGTGAAGATGGAAAAAAAAAAAAATTCAAAAAAAAAAAAGAGCAAGTGAGAAAAATACAGAGAAGTGAAAATGTCTGAGCAATTTCCACTTCTGTGGAGGATTACTTCTATTTCCTTTTTACACTGATCACTTCTGCCAAGAAGAAACGAGACAATAAAGGGGTGTCCTATCAAGCATCCTCTGTGTCAGAGTATACTGTAAATTTAAGAGCTACATGCCAGCGAAAACACTCACCTCAAAGAAAAGCAGAATTGATCAGCAATTGTGCACTAAAAATAACAGCTCTTAATTTCCAACTAAAACCCACAGCTGCTATGTTCTGATGCAGCTTTATGTTTGATGTGATTTCAATGTAACATTCTGTGACACATTTAAGATTAGTATTGGGGCTTTGACAGGTAAATAATAACTTTCAAAGGTAGTTAATATTTTAATTTAAGACCACCAGTCTGTGCTACCTTGCCCTGCAGTAATTATTTTTCTTCTCCTGCAGATCTCAGTGTGCACAAAATCAGCAGATCATTGTGATAGGAGGCAGTGCCATCTAACAATTAGACAAAAAGCCTACTAACAGGGTGCTTGGGTCACTGTGGAAATCTGGGGAAACTACTTAATTGTTTTGGCCCAGATTCAGGGAAGATTTTAAGTATGTTTTCAGTGTTAACTTGTGCTCAAGTCCTGCTGATTTCTAAGAGTGATACATTTTTGTTTAGATTGCTGCCTGAAAGAAGGGTACTTCTTGCCTTGAAACAAGGCAGCAAATCAGTCTGTTCTATTTTTTTTTCCCATATTTATAGTAGTTATGATTATTTTTGTTCTATCAACACATTCTGAAACATATTTATTGTTTCTAAGATGCTTTGAAATCGCGGGACAAATTTTCAAATGCAATTTTAATATACAGTTCAAAAGATAAATTATGATTTTATAGACCAAGGAACGTGACTAGTATATGTTCATTTTTCAGAAGTGAATTTTCTTATTTGCATGAACATTTGCATTGAGTTGGGCAGAGACACATTCTGTTGGAAATTTTAAAAAAATAACATTATGTATTTGAACTGATCTGTTCTATTACACTGAAAACTACACTTGATGTTAAGGGATTAGCTAAATATCTACCTCTGTGCACCAAAAATCAACATTTTTTGACCTTGTGACATTTTTTAGATATTTTGCAGAGCCGGAACAGATTGAGTGCTGAAAGACTTTCTGAGAGACACAGACAGAGAGAGTTTTAAAAGGAGAACAAACAGATGTATTTATGTCTCATGCCTCTTAATCTCCTGTATATAACTTCTTAAACATATTCCACCTCTGAACCTTGTTTTGAATGTCTGTCTTTGAAAAAATAAAAGAAGTCAATTAGAATAGCAGCTACAGCTGAAGTAAACAGTCATTAGGCATGTACTTCCACTGTCTGTGCATCCAACTTGAAAATACTGTTGTGTCTGTGCTTCAGCGTTTCAGTGTGATGTCTAATGACTTTTTTTTTTCCCAGTTTCAGGGCCTCTAAAATATTGCTGAAAGCTGAAATCTTTCCTTTGCTTGAACTGCTAATTAGCTTTGTGTAGATGGGATTTATGAACTACCGGGTGTTTAAATCAGATCTCAGATTAGATCTGCCTGGAAGTACTCTACATTACAAAATAGATAAATAAATCCAGCATCTTAACAAATACAAGGTTTGTGACTTACTTCCATGCAGATCTTATGGATAAAATTAATCTGTAAATCTTTTACCCAACGATTGTTGATTTCCTCGGTCCTCTTGTTTGAATTGTATTTCCTTTGATCAAATCCTTTATCCAAACTTGAATGGAATCATAGTTCTGGCCAAGAAATAATGAAAGCAACACACAATGCCAGGGCTCCCCATCTCCCTGTTTTGCTGACAGAGAAAGGTTTTTACAAATCTTGCACAGCTTCTGTCACCTGATATCTGAGTTCGTTGCCTAAACAAGGGAGAAAAAAGTACCCACTTAATGATAAAGGTTATATTTTCCTCTTCCTTAGATTTTGTAGACATTGTCTTATTAGGAATCCAGTCTGTCAGGAAAAACAAAGTCTATGCAAAGAAATTTTTATTGGCTCTGTGTTATGTTACGGTACTTTTATTAGACGGTGACATTCCTGAGACAGCACCTGCTGCGTGGATTTGGGCTGTTAGCCAGAAAAGAAATAAAAAAGAAATGTGTGGTTTAAATCTGAGTGGCAATGGGCTTGCATTACTGTAACAAATACCCACATGCCTGAACAGTTGGAAAAGTTAGAGTGAATCACTGTTATAAGCATTGGGGATAAATATATGTATAAGTGGCATTGTTATCACCATAGCTTTCAGAGCAAAAAAGATAGAAAATGTCTCTTCTACATCTGTTCTCCTTTCCCCTGCGAATGTGACTATTGAATGATATTTTCTACCCAATATGCATGAAAAGAGTGAACTTTTTCTTTCCTTCATCTGTGGATTTGTTAGCACACTCTGGCCCATTCTACTGCCAAAGCAACAGAATCTGTAATGAGAAAGAAAATAAAGTTCTATTTTTCCTTATATCCCTGTAAATCTGGAGTAGCTCTAGATTTACTGCTGTATGAATGTGGCTGAAGGCAGAATTATGTCTAGAAATATTTGTGGGTTTCTAGGGCTGCTCAAAGAATAGCTGTTATCCATGTGTTAAAATTCACTCCCCACAGGCAAAGGTGCTCTTCAGATATGATAGAAAAGATTGTTTCTAATTTGTGAGTTCTGCATTTGATATGCTGGAAATGAGATCTGGATATATGATCAAATCTAAAAACCATGTGAAAAAGTAAATAGTCTCAAGAAAACAAACAGATATTAGACTAAGAGACTGTATGCCTTTTTTTTCCCCTACAAATCTGGATGTGGAATTTCCTTTCTGAATTTATATCATTTCTTGATATCCACCCTCTGCAATATAGGGCAGATGTCATAGAATTCATTTTTGTTGATCACAGACAAGTTATTTTAGGAGGAACATAAGACTGATCTGGTCCCTCGTGCAAAGAGGGACCTTCTGCTTTAGAAACTAATGTCAGGTAGCAAGACTGTCATTGGAAACGCCAGAAAGTAATGTTCTGTCAGCTTCTGGCATTCATCACTTTCTCAGAAGAGCAGTACTTTGGCCTTTGAGACATCTATCTCTTTAAATTCAAGGGTGCTGACTTAATGGGATTAGTCCGGATGACCATAAGTTGATGTGAGGCAAGTACAAGTAATTCCTCAGACTTTTAATGGGAGACAGGTAAGATATCGATCAATTGTTCTCAGTGTGATAGTCACAGTCCTCTGACAGATATAGGAAAAAAAGCAAAAATTTCCTTGTTTGAGTAATGGAAGCTTATTGCTATTATTACTGCAATTTATTTAGCAGCTGCCTCAGTGTTTGGGGAACCTTCTGATTCTAGAAAATTCCTACATTGAGAGAACTCATCATGATTGGAGCTCATTGAAAAGTCTTTGGCTATGTTCAGAAGGTACATTCCTTTTGAGAGCATTTTTAAAATATTCCAAGCCTTTGGGGAGGAGAAATAGTACTTTTTATTTTTTTTTTAATTAAGTGCTTCAAGTTTTGGAGCAAAAGGTTGTCTCTTTCCTCTGTGGCTGAACTGTATAACCCCATACAGAGTTGTCCATGATTGGACCTTTAAGCTTTTCTCAGCCATACAAATTAATAATAAGGCTAATTATTATCAGCCTTCCCGATTGACAGCAGATTAGCTGATTTGTCTATGGTCTTTTTGCACAAGGTACCTATGCAAAAAACTTTGAATGGAATCTTGCTGAATGTGCTTGGGCATGCTACCAATCAGTGATGAGCAACCTAAAACAATTCAGAAGATGCTGCACTTCCCTGAACTTAGGCAGTCACTCATGTCTGGGCAGAATGCACATAAATCTCTTATGTGTATGTAGGTGGATATGATTGCACAGGGATCAAGACTGAGGAACTGGGCCTCCAAGGTTTTCCAGCAAGGGCTCTGATAAACTGCCTGAGATTGATATATACCTGGATGTCCTGAGACTTCTAGATTAGACTTTCCTGGAAGATTTCCAGTAGCTTCCAGGAAGCCTAGCTTTGTGGAGGATGTAGTGTGTCAGTACTTGGCATTCCTTATGCTCACCTGAACTTTCTGTATCTCTGTTTATCCTAACTGGAACAGAAGGTGATTGATTAGTGCTTTCTCATTTAACTTTGGAAGATTAGATTTTTTTCTGGTTTTATCTAACTATGAGAACATAAAATGAAGAAGCTTCATACAAGTATCATGCTTGTTATTTATACATTCCTTAAATATAGGGATTTAATGTTGGGTAACTACTGTAGACAGTGGTCGTAGTAGTATTTCTGTTCTCTATCAAGGCAAGTGATGGTTACTTTAAAAATACAGGAGAGAAGATAAATACTCAGAAGAATAGAAGAGCTATGACATGAGTAATTGTCCTTATTTTTGTATAGCAAATTATATCTGACCTTTAATTCTTTCTAGCTAAACTCTTGGTGTTTGGGTTTGTTTTGTTGTCTTTTCTCTGTAGACTTTTTTATTCCTCTCTATATTTAACACATTAGTATTTATTATAGGCTTGTGAAAAATGCTGACAGATGTTCCATTACTAATTTAAAAACATATAATACTGAAAGAAAGCTCTGTTGAGCCACTGCTTTATTTCTGAAGCAGTCCTGTTTGGATCAATTCCCTTGTTAACAGCAGCACTTTGCTCCCATTGCTCAGTGTTACCTGCTGTGTTCTCCCCATCCACGACACAGGGGTTGGAACTACGTGGTCTTTAAAAATCCCTTCAAAACCATACCAGTCCATGATCCTAAGAATATGAGTACAGTTTTCTTCTTACCTCCATTTCCTTCCCCAAATGGGATGTTCTTTTTGACTCCCCTACACAGAGGTATTTACATTGCTACAGGTCATATAACCTAAAGTCCTTACCTTCAGTCACCCTTTTTATCTGTGTTGCCACTGAGAAACAACATGTTTACTCATTTGGCAAAAGAGAGTAAATCACTGTATACCTCACAGGCACATGCTTCTTTAAATGGCAATACCTTCACTGTAAACACAGATATTTTTCCTGTTTGACACATTTCCAGTCTTTATGCTGTCTCTTGCTGCAGATTGTTAACCTCAAACACACTATATATTTATACAGACTGGAAGAAAATTAATGCTTAGGAACTTTGCATTCATCATCTCTTTGCATTTTGAATGTTGTGTTTTGTTCTGGTCTCTAAAACAAATTCTACATGACAGTGTTAGGTAGGGATGTTACGGATCTCAGGGTACCATTTTGCAGGTAATTTTAAGAGTGCTGATGGGTTAATTGTCATCAAAACGTAGAGAGGCTGTAAAGGAGGTCATAGAGGCAACGGCTGCTATGATTCCTAGGGAGAACATGCTTTCAGGACAGAAGAGGCAATCCTTGCTATAAGTGTGAGCTCACAATGACTGTCAAACTTCTCTAGAGAAATAATGAAAGCATGGTATTTAGAGAACACACAGGCTTGGTAAAGGTTAATTTTGACATTTCCCAGAAGGAGCACTGGGAAAGAAAAAATGAATTCCCAGGATAAACACAGGGTAATCTTGTCAGTACAATAAGAGGAAGATTCTATCAATGTATAAACTTTTATAAATTAACTCCTCTGCAGCAGTTTTCAAAATGAACTGAGCCTGATTCCAGGGCTTGAGGGCTCTGAAATTTCTGAGACTTGGAAATATCTTTGAAGGTAAGACTCTAACCTTTCTTCAAGGAATGTAACTTTCAAATCCAAATTACATACGTGTGTTTCTTTGGGTGTGGGCAGGGAGGGGAGGGCTGCTTTTTTCCTGTTTAAAAATTTGTAGATCTGCCTGTCTGTGAAGTGTGTAGGAATTCTATTGTCTTCCTGAAGCATTACAGTCACACAGCATTTTTAGAAACTCTAAGCATATGATCAACTGTCACATATTCATCCTTGTCTTGTCCTCCTGCAATAAACTTTTTCTGCTTTGAAAAGGTGTTTAAAATGTAAGATTAAAAAGAGAAGATTCTTTCTCTTAAAGAAATGTTTCTGTTTCATATTTTAATTACAAGATTATGCTTAGTATGAAATGCCAGATGTTGGTCCAAATACTCATTTATTTTGCTGTAGATCAGGAATACTTCAATTAATATTAATGAAAATTCAGCACTATAAATAAGAAAAAACGCAGCCTACAAAAATAGCTACTGACATTACTCTATTTCTCTGACTCCTGATCTGTAAGGAAAAGGAGGAGGGAGCTGGGGATAACATCTTCCAACTCCCATTATCCTTCCCTGTTCATCTGCAGTGATCTGACACGTATCACGTTTTCCATCCTTGAAGGCATCTGGTGAGTATTAGTGCTAATAGCTGCAGCATGTTGATCCTGGCCCTACACACCCCTGTTTGACACACTAGATGGTTGACTGGCATTTACCTTGACAAAAAAAGTTACATGTGCCTTTTCTTTTTCTGCTTTTAAACACATCCAACATGTCCCTAAATACAAGTGAGAAATAGTTTCTCTTTGGATTGTAACTGATTTTCATACTATTCAGGAATGAGATGAATACTGTCTGTAAGATAAGTGGACAAAGCTGGGCAAATGTCACAAAAACCACTGATTGGATTGCTATTCTTCTAGCAGAATATCTGCAAAGGGACTGTGATTTCATCTTGTCTTTGCAGCTTGGAATATTTTATAAATCAGCAATTATTCAAAGATATCCCCTGTACTGCTTAGTAAGATTTTGGGCACACTGTGTTATAATGCAGTGCAATATTTCTATGCAGGAGGTAAGCACAGAACAGGACAAAAATTAGGATAAACTGTACTACATGAGCTGGGCAGTATGACAAGGGAATATGTGCACATGGGAGAACTTAATGTTTCAGACCAGCATCAACTTTCCTTACAGGAAAATTGACACATAGCTTTGTGGCCTTGATGCATTCTCTAGACCAGAAAAGGGGTGCATAGTCAAGTAGTCATTGGATATATCTATTTTTTTATTTAAGATTCTGTCAGGGAGTTCTGCTTGGTTTTGTTTTCTATTTATTTAAGCTGTCTCTATAAGAGTAAAATATCTGATAAATTTCTGTGACTGTAGAAAGTATATGCGTGAGAATTAGAGTTAAATTTCTGTAGTGATTTGAGATATATATAGATACCTATATAAAAGATGTCTTGGAGAAAACTGACTTGTACTGAAAAGTTCTTCTTCAATAAGAAGGAATAATGGTAATCAGAATAAAAAAAATCTTCTCTGTCTCTCTGAATTAGTATCGAATTCTTTTCCTTGATATATTAATGTTTTTATCAGTCCATTTCTGAACTGCATAAGCTATGTTTTTTTACCCTTTTCTTTGGATCATGAAGAAGGTTTTTTTTGCACTGGTTTATCCAAGGAAAATATTGATATCTTTTAGTTCAGTTTGATTTCTCCTTTTAATATTCTACTATTTTTTTTTCTACATTAAGCAAATTGGGACAGAACTTTTGGACAGACCATAGCTCTCAAATTTCTTAGGGTCCTTGAAGTGCTGACCTTCATACTGCTGTGTCATTCTTTTCTTAAATAAAATGCAATCCTATTCATTAATTTTTTCTTGCCATGTTGCAAAAGAGCTTTGAAAAATGAATGTCGGTTTCCATTAAAAGCATTTATTACTTACAGTTCTCATTTGCTCATCTCAGTATTGAACCTTTGTCAAAGGAAAAAAATGGAAAAAGCCTAGACTGGTTTTCTACCCTTACTCATGCAAAATGCATTATCTCACACAATAAATTCCATTAACTTCAAGAATTTTTGATTGTAAACAATAGGTCAAGAACAGTCTTTGGATTGCACACTGTTTTTCAATGGTACTTTCAGATATCACATAAAAAATAATGTGAATATATAAGTACATGTAGATGGAACCTCAGTTTCATACCCTTTGCACTATTTCCAGTGAAATATGCCCTCTATTGCTTTCCTCTAGAGTTTGAAGTCTCACTGCTCTGAAATGTAAACCCAAGAGGTATGTTCAACCAAAATAATACTGATGCAGATGCTAATCAGCGCCTACTCTTGATTCTACCCAGTGGACCACCTACACCTAGAGGAAGGGGAGAGACTCTTCTCAGTGGTGCCCAATGACAGGACAAGAGGCACCACCTGGAACACAGAAATTCCACCTGAACATGAGAAAAAAACTTCTTAACCCTGAGGGTGACAGAGCCCTGGAACAGGTTGTGCAGAGAGGTTATGGAGTCTCCTTCATGACCTGTTGGGGGACAATCCTGTGCAATGTGCTCTAGGTGATCCTGCTTTAGCAGGTGGCGTGTGGACTAGATGATCTCCAGAGGTCTCTTCCAACACCTATTCTATGAATCTGGAAGTTTTTGTGATGGAGTATTGTGAACTTTCCCAGAGAGATCTTAACCATAAAACTGACTTATGCTTGCATTATTTCAGTGGCCTCTTTCCAGATATTTATTTTTTTTCCATTAGAAGGCCATTTACCTCCTTCCTATTCCCTGCCACACAAGAAAAGCATCTTTGTAGTGTAATGTTTAAGTTTTAGACAGCATGTATTCTCAGGATGTAATTGTGCCATGATTAATGCCTTGATATCTAATGACTTAATGAATTTTATAAGTAAAGAACTTGTGCAAAATCAAATAAACGATTGAACTTCATTTTTCTTGGAATCTTGGATTTCATATCTTTAGCTTATCAGAAATGCTAATTAGATCTTGCTTTTTGATAATCTTCATTAAAATAGCTGGTGAGAGGCTAGCCAGATGCATTTTTTTTTACTCAGTGAGACTTTATGCGATGAACAAGTTGGGGATTTTTAATTTTTTTTTCCTTTTTCTTTTTTATTTTTCCTTTTTCTTTTTTGGTTTTCCTTTTTCTGTCTCTTCTCCAACAGGAAGTTAATATAATCTACAAGTTAATTTGAGAGCAACAGGTATAGGTTTCTATTTTCAATCATATTTTCCATATCACAGACCTAACTCCTAAAACCCTTGTGTAGTCTTTTGTCATTCAACAATCCCTTTTGAACTAGTTAGGTTTTGCCAGGGGAAGAGTTTTAGATCTGGCCCATGCCAACCATAAGGTATTCTAAAGAGTTGCTTTCGCCAGTATTTTATTATCTATGACTTAACTAGGAGTGTTATCTGATCATTAGTGAAGCAGTCTGTTATTTAGGATTACTTAATAGGTTTATTACTATCATTGCATTAAGAACATGAGTCTTGAGTGTAGAGAAGGATATTTGATCTAATCATTTCAGATCTGGTTTTATGAGGTTTACTTTGTCATTAAAATGGTAAGACTGAAAAAATTACATGGGATCTACTTACAGGCATTTTGAATTTCAGAGGCATCATTTGTTTAATCATTATTAATTTCAGATAGTGACTTCCTGTAGTTTATCATGAGAATTACATCGATGATAACATCTTGAATCTTTTCATTGTTATTAATTTCCTTTCCTTCCCTTTCCTCTCCCCTCTCCCTTCTTTCCCTCTTCCCTTTCCTTGACTGCCTGCATTGGGCTCCTGCAAATAAAGTTCTGATTTCAAAGATGCTGACAACTGGATCAAAACTTCTATACCTTCCAAATGACAAACTACTTTTATATCGTGACTATGTTGTGAGTTATCTTTCCCAAAGTCACCAACACTACTACAGGCATGTGAGAACTGATAGGTTGGATAGTAGTTGTGGCAGCACAGAGCACAGTCAGGCTGTGAAATCTGCCTGGTAAAATGAATAAATATTAAGATGTTTAGTCACTGCTGATTTTTTTTAACTGAGGTTATATTGCTAGCTACAGTGACTGCCATGTAATCATGCCATATGTCACACAATCTGGCCTTAACTTCTTGTTTGTTTTCTTTTGGGGTTAGGTTCATGTTCCTTTTGGTCTCATCCAAGAGCAACAATATGTTAATAAGGAAAGGGACTTTCCTTGGAGCTATTATTAACAAGGAATATAATTTACAAAATGTATTAACATATTTAGATAGAAAGTGACATTTGCTATTACAGATGTAGATTTGCTGGCTCTACAGAAAGGAGACGATTTTGAAGGCTGCTAGGGTAGTATTTCCCTGTTCACTTTATCAACACTTGAGACCAGCTTTTTTAAAGGCCCAATTACCCCAAAAAGGAAACTCTAAGAAAATCTCACTTTACTTTTGACGTGTTGATAAACTGACTGGTCCTGAAGGCAGGTGGAATATATACACACCTTTGTATGAGGTATCTAGTCCTAGCAGCGTAAATGTTTGGCTGTCCATTTCACTTTTCGCTTAGAACATATTTTAATCCAGACCTAACTGCTTCAGAACCTGTGAGATTAGCAAAACTGAAAAAAGGTGGTAGAGAAAATAGTCATTCACATTATTTTAAATGTATGGATCAAAATCCAGGCTTGGGATCCATGAGGTTCAGGGATTCTGGTCCTTACTGTCTTGCTGAAGTAAGGCACTGGGTAATGCTAGTGACTGGGAGATGTCTTATCATTTTCCAAATGGGTCCACAAAGCAACAAAGCCAGGGGCAATACATCCTCTGTAACTCATGTGTCTGTAAGAGATACTATAAAACACTAGTGTTCACCAGAGTACCCTAGTTTGAAGATTACTGGTCTCAAAAAATAGGTAAGTGCCCTTACCTATGGCATTATATGTCAGCTACTTCCACATTCTCCTTAATGTGAAGGTAAAACTAAGGACTGAAATCTAACTAGTAGGCAATTACTAAATACAGAGAAATGTATACAGTCAAATAAAATATTTTTTACAGTTTATTTTTGCTTTAGATTTTAACCTAAAGGGTCTGAGCTGTTCTTTATGAAGACTGGGAAACTGGGCAGAAATAACACAGAAGTATTTTTTGTGTACATGGAAATTGTTCCAGTAACACTCAGAAGTGTTGTATAAGTCTGATTGAATAGAAGAGTAAAAACTGATACTATGGCTTAGGGTCTACTCCCAGTAATATATAGCATGAAGTAATAGATGTGGATGGCTCCACAGATTCCAAAACCAAGTACCTTGTTTTAATAGAACTTTACCCTTTTGTCTTGTGCTTTAAGATTTATTACTGTTCGGGTAGGATATTGTTATTTTCAAATAATAAGAAAAAAGAATATTTCTGAGTCTGCTGTAAACTATTGCTTATTTCTTTTCTAAAAAAATAATTTCATAGTAAGCAAGATGATTTTTGTTATAAAATTATTAATCTTTCTATAGCATTAAAATGGTAGAAACACAGAACTATACAGTCAGCATGCATATTTATGGCACTAATAAGTACTTAAATATGAATCATCCAGCCTGGTCTCTTGAATTATTCTATACATGTTTTAGAATTTTTGCTGAAATTCCTTTGCAATTAAATTTGTTGACAGGAGATAAGAAAATCCATAATAGATTCTGGATTAAACTAATTTACTTAAAGCTTTGATTTTTGTCTTTGCAGTACATCAAATGCCTAATTTTAAACAAGAAGCATTCCAAAGAAATCAAAAGAACTAATCATGTGGTTCAGACCTTAATTCTTAGTTTAGCCATATTCATTTAAAAAAGTAATAAACCAAATGCCGCTTTCTCTGTTCATGTTAACTGGCAACAAGTATTGACAATAATGTATATAAATGCTTAAGAATTTAGTTAATTTTAAATTTCAGCATGATTATGTAAAGTTGCATATATTTTTTTTTTCTAGCTCATAAAACAGTTGCAAAAATGTATTGGTGACTTTAATAGGGAAAAATATAAAGACCTATAATAATGAAAACATATTTCCATTAATTTCTATGTATTCAAAAATATTCAGAGAAATCTTACCTTTTTAAGCCCTTCTTGTAGATACAGTCTGACAGACAGGTAGACAGATGGACAAATAGAATTGGCAGATAGGTATCAGGGTTTATTTTCCTAGTGAGTAAGTCAATTACATTGGGAAAGCTGGCTATACAAACACAGGGGATGGAAGAAAACAGATGGCATGCATTCCAAAGCCTGGTGGCTGTTTGGGCATTAAACATTTGTCTGAACCATTTCTCTGTAAATAAAGAATCTTTATATTTTAATACCTTCAATGAAATGAAGACCCAATGAGTGGGGAAATAATGAAAGAAGCATGAATTCTACAGCTTGTAATGTCCTTTGAAAGACTTAAGTGTTCTTTATGCATTCAATCTGGTAAATTATCATGGGAAGGTCTTTGTATAAATCCCTTGAAGTAGAAATAGGAAAAGGTAAATCTCTAAAGCACCTATGCAAAATCTGTTCCAATATGGTGTATTCTTCCATGAAGGTATTTTGCACCAGTTGTTTTTAAGAAGCTCCCTCCAGCTCCTATTGACTCGCTAGAAACATTTGCGTGCAAGTCTGCTTGCAGATGGATGGTGGAGTACAAGCTTTAAAGTTTTATATTACTGCTATCCTAATAGCAGAATCAATGAAATTATACAAACCTATCACTTGCAATTACAATGAGTTGCTGTTCATTGCATATGTGATTGTTGGTTTTAAGTCACAGAGGATTGAGAAAGAGAGAAAAATGTACTACAGTCCAAAGTGATGAAGGTGGAAAGTGTGTGAGAGTCACATGCACTGTATATTTATTTACTTATGATGAGCCCTAGCCATGAGCCATCAGCTTACAGTTTCTCTTACAATCACCCTCATTGGCTATTCATGAACAGGTCATGAATAGCAGGATTATATCACTTTGTTTTTACTTCCTTAATAGGCGTTATTAAAGAGTCACTTTTCAGATTGGTATTATTAACTGTTTGTTAGGTTATATTTTATGAATAGTGCTTTCCTTATTCAGAAGAGAACTGGAAATGGTTTGAGAAGTAATATGAACATCAAATTATTTTGTAAGACAGGAAATAATTGGCATACATTCCAGCCTATTGCGGGAAGCAGAGCAGTTTAGACAGTTATTCTGAACAGATCTGCACCTCTAATATCCAAATTGCCTGTATTGCTTTTCAGGTCAGTAGATTTTTAAGGACCAAAAAGGGCATTTACATGTTATCCTAATGACTAACAGACTATAGCACAATGAATTTCACCAAGTGATCCAGAGTGAAAAACAGTATTTATTAATGTTTTAAAGAGACAACCAAACATACCGACATTTCATTTTAAGTGTTGAAACAACTTCATTTCATGGCATAAAAGATTTACTACATCTCTAGGTAGATGAGCCTAAAGGTTCAATATAGTCTTCATTAAACATGTGTAACATGATCCTACTCCGAATTTGTGTAGCACTGTGTCATTGCTTTTTGGAAGTATTGTAGATAACTAAAGACTCAGAAAAGTGGAAAACATTAACTATGACAGGGCAACAAATACCTCAGTATTGTAAACATCAAATCATTTCTTGCCAATAGAAATCTTGTGGATTTTTTTGCCTTCACTTACACATACTCTTTTCCAGGTATGTGTAGTCTGAGTGGTACATGGTAAAATGAAATGTTTATTTGACTTAAGTTGTTTAGAGTTCCAAATGTTGGCATCTCGCAAAAGATATTTCAATAATGTTTATGAATTTTTGCCAAGAAATAATCAAACATTTTATTGAATATCTTTAAGCCCAAAATAGTCTTCCTGGGTTTTTTTTATTCCACGGGACATTTCTATGGAGAATGCAAGAAGTCCAAATGTCAATTCAAAAAGGGATTTAAATCTGGTTTTCTTCTTCACAGCACAGTTTAATGGGACTTTGTTAATTATTTTTTTCTTCCTTTTGTTCTGTTTCAGAACTGCAAGAGCATTATTAAAATTTCAACATTTCCTTTCAAACTGAAGATCAGTAGTTAACCACACAGTATTCATAACATTCCTTTACTCTTGAAACCTAAAATCTATCACTGCTGGGGAAAAAAAAAGGGAATAATAGCTAAAGAAAACACAAGAGAAAACTTTTGGGGGGGCTGTGTGTGTGTGTGTGACAGATTTCTGTAGACATAGAATAAGAGGGTTAATAATTCAATACATAATTAAATAAAAAAGCAACACTAGAGTTACAATAAACATTATAGCTATCAACTATTCTCAAAATTGCATCCAAAAAACTCTCACAGAACAAAAAACATGGCTATATATCTGTCCCAAAAGGCTTAAGGGCAAAAGGGAACACACATAGGAATGAAATCAGTGCTTGTATCCAGTCTGATCCTGAGGACTTCCACGGATGAAGACTGCTAAATCTCTCTGAACTACCCCTTCCAATACTTATCTTCATGGTGAAAAAATTTTCCCTTCATATATCTTAAACCACTCTTGTGATTTAGACCTATCTTTCATCCCCCTATTACACATCATAGTGAAGTGTCTGGGTCCCTCTTCTTCATACTCTCCAGGTAAGTGTTAAGTCTCCGTGAACATGACTCTCCTCCATACTGAACATGTCCTCTTATTGGCATCTTTCTCATAATGAGTGACTTAAAACTGGATACAATATTCTTGATGTTCTCAAAACTGAAAGGTAGAGATGAGCACAGATTGTTAGAAATGTGTAGCAATAATTTTGTCTTCTAGATTGGGAAGAAACTCTGTATTGACACACAACAAAGCATTAAGCCTTTGTCAACAAACACCTTCATGATATTGTGGAGAGTGCACAAATGTGATAGCTATAGGTATGTGTTGTCAGATGGACTGCTAGTACTCTCCACAAGAGATACTCACACAAACCCTCAAAAATGAGGATGGAGATCCCTTCTCCACTGAAAATTCAATAAGAACAGTCCATAACCTAAGCAAGATTGCAAACAGGATGATTTGCATAGCATGATTAATACAGAAATGATAGTGTGGTGGTTCAGCCCCAACTAGTGCCTGAACACGCCATGCCATTTGCTTACTCCTGAAGGATACAGACAGAGCCTCCATGGGTTGGGATAAGGACAGTTTACTGACAAAAGCACTGTGAAAGTAGAATAACAGCCAATTACACTCACACCAGGTGACAACACAGAGTACCTTACAGAATGCTGCACAACACAAAGACTGACCCAACACCCCAGCCACACTTGGGCTGCCCTGGAGGCACCCAGGAGTGCCCCTTCCGAACCAGCCTTTTGTGGGGAGTGATGTCAGATGGCGTGGAAACAGCAGGGTTAGCTGTGCTGGCTGCTTGGGAAGGTTAATTCTGGCTTGGCCAGAACAGGGACAGATAGATGACACAATTCCAAATATGCTGGTTTCTCTAAAACACTGGTGAGAAAAGTACAGATTTTTTAAAAAAATTTTTTTTTTTAATTCCTGATCTCAGAAGGTAGTACACTGGATGTGAAAATATCTCAGTAGTTTTCAGTGTCATATACATATATATGCCCATATAAACCAATGCTATTTTCCCATTTTGGGGAATATCACCATTCTTGCTTATATTTGCAATATTACAGGAATTTTGACAAGTCATTTCATAGTTCTACGTAACTAGATGGAGTAACATACTAGTGCAAAAAGACTATTGCCTTTCATCAAACCAATCTGCACATTAAAAAAAGAATTGTAAAATTTCAACACACAATGTCTTTAACATGATGAAGCTTCCAAGACAGTGTATTTTGCCCTGGTAGCTTTGTTTCAAACACATACACAGATTTGTATTGCCCACAGAAGTTGCAACAATAGCAAAGTAACTCAGGAATTGTTTCAAGAAAATAGAAACTGTGCCAGGGGGCATTCGTTCTAGGATTTGCTTGTGCAGTTTTCCATTAGCATCTGCAGTTTGCGTTTGTGAAATTGCTCAGGTTATATGATATCTCTAACAGACAGCTGGTTAGTAATTTCTCCACATTCTCCCATCAGAAGCACAATAGAAAGCCTATCTATAGGAAACTAAATAAGGTCTCATACAACCAGATGGAACCAGCAACTCAGAAATGTACTTGCACAGCTAGAAGTCCAGAGATGGATATAAACTTCAGGTAACAAGAGGCCTTTTACTTTTTGTTTTTTTAATAAAGAATCCAACCTCAGATTTTAACTTGTAGCCTCACCTGTGAATTCTAGATGGGTTGGATTTTTTTTTGTTATTTTAGAATCATCTTCTACACCAGGGGAAACATCCCCACACCACCATTCTCGCACAGACCTGAAGCTAGTATCCTCTCAACTATAAATCCAAATACTTCTCTCACTACTTACTAAAAAAGGACACAATAATTCTTTGTTACAGATTTCGTTGGAGGCATAAAATCTGTGGGGTTTTGACAATACTTACTTAAAATGAAACAATAGAGCTCAACTTCCCTTATTAATTATACCTGTGCTACATGTCAGTCACTGTCATTTTTTTTTCCTTTGAAAAGGGTTTCCAGCCCTGTGGCATGCATGAAAATGTACCTGTCTTTTCAACCAATCTCTGCCTACTGCTTGTAAATTGATACCTCTGTTTTATTAGCCTTAGTGCAACACAGTCTTTTGTGGTGAAGTTATGCCTCCCCTCCTCCTTCTAATGAATAGACTCATTGTTGAAAATTTAGTGGTTAAACTTTTATTAATCTTCACTGTCTGCAGGGATGCATGTTGGCTAGTCAGGAGGGAGGCTCCTTTTCATGTGGCATTACAATACAGATAGTTTTTATGAGTTTCTGTTTGGATGCCAGACTCAAAACAGAACATAACCATCCCAGGCATTTTCCTGTGACTTGGGGCTCAACAAACGTGTGCCTGGGAGACTGATTGCTGAGCAAGTTTAACATGATCTCAAGGGAAGAAAAGGGGGAAGTTATTTAAAAGAACTAGTGTGTAAGTTTATCAAAGGGGGTTTCTGCTGAATAAAAGGACTAATTGTCGATTACAAAAATGGACGTGAGAATGAAGGACACCTGAACCAATAAGATGCAATATGAGAGGGGAGAGAACAAATAATAAAAATTGTGAAGAAAGTGTGAACTTTTTATGAAAGCTGTGAGAATTTTGGGGAAAAAAGCAACTAACCAAAACAAATAAAAACTCCAAAGCCCAAACCAAAATACCTTCCGATTATCTTTGTCTAGTATTATTAAATTTTCCCTGCTAAAACAAAAAGTGGATAACTTGTGAATGGGAAAAAAATATTTTTATTGTGATTATTTTGTTTCAATTAAAAAAAATTAAATCTTTTCTTTTCTCTCTTTCTCCTCACTTTTCTCATCCCTAAATTATATCTACTATTCTTGATACTGGCTTGTGTTACATGAATATCATGTACTAGGCAGGGTAGGTTCCTTAAACACCTACTTTCATCCATGAAGTATAGTCACTGCTGTGTGGAACCTGACAACATCTTAGCAGTCCATAGTAGCCTGACAGTCAGTCAAGGCCAAGAAAGGCTGGATCCAGCTGAGCATCTATTGAAGGGTTCTGAGAACATTCACTTACAGGACATGTGAGATACCCTTAGTTTCCTTCAAGTTTAAGAATATTTTATTTTTTAGGAAATTTCATATAAACCCCATTTTTCTTCAGTGTGGTTGTGTCACTGGTTTCAACCACACCTTCTCCCTCTCCAGACTTGTATTATGCTTCTGGCTAGTTTTACACTTCTGTGACAGGAAAGAGATAATGCTTTCCCCAACTATTTTGTAGGAATAAACAGGGTAGTTCAGGAGAGCAGATTTCAGAGATGATACTTTTTCTTAGGTGAGGGTTAGAGTAGCCACTTTTTTTTATTTCTTTCACCACTCATTTTTGCTGAAGTCAATTTGTTTTCTAATACTGAAAAACAACCATTCTGACATTTCATTCTGAGCTTGTTTTTACTGCAACAAAAGGTGAGAAGCTGCAGAAAAATCAGTTGCCCATGCTGTGTGAATGACAATCTCACTCTAGAGCTTATTTTTTATATCACTGCGTAGCTAAGATGCAGCGATGGTCTATCTTTACAGGTAATACAAACCCAATGAGGAGACAAGTATGCTTGAGAAAGAAGGGCTTAAATTCACAGTCTGTCCTACCTGAATGTAAATTTACCTTTCTGTTTTCCTCTGCAATCTGAGTTGCATTCTGACTCTGCTGGTGTTACAGGTTTTGGGCAGTGTTGGCACAAAGGGTTTGTGGGTCAGCAGTAAAGAGGAAATCACCAACTATATTTGTATACAGAGTAGAGCAAATGTGTTACACAGCTGTTGTTTAGCTCTGTAAAGTATGAATAATCCTTAGAGGGTGAGATCTAGGAAATACAACAGCCATGATCTGAATGGCCTGGTGCCACCAGAGCAATTTCCTTCAAATGCTGATTCTATCCAGTGTTAACCAATAGCACATGAATCATCACGCCAAATTCATTTCAGATGTACAACTGCCTTCATTCTGTACATTTGATCACTGGCTGGGATTAGGTGAAACATGTAGGATGGTGGTATACACTTCTCATAAAAAAACCCTGTATGTGGCCATGGCTGGGGAGGATGGATGTAAATCTTAAAGAGCAAAGAGAAGCACTGGAAATGGTGTGGCTGTGACATTGAGCTGAAATTGCAAACACAATTCCACCATAAAGTGGAATAGTTTAGGTATAAACGAGTAGAACTGTGACAAAATAATACACATACCTTACTAAAAAGTGGTAAAATAAAAATAAATTCACTTCTATTTTAATTGAGGTCCTTACTGCGTCACATATTCCAAGATTTTTTCCTGAAATGGTACTTTTGTGTGTAACAATGATGATTGAACCTTATCTCCTTTTTATCCTGTAGCAGTCAAATTGGGTGATTACTTTGCAGTCCCTCTGCCAGTGCTTTAAAAGGCCTTAATCTCGTTCTAGAGGTAATAGACTAAGGAATATGTTGAGTATACTGGATAATTAACTGGAATTAAAGTAATTAAACAAATAGAATAAGGGTAATTTCTTGCAGGCAGAATTTGAAAAAGAGTAGTAGCATGAATGATCATAAAAAACTGTTTTAGAAGTATGGACAGGAGAGACAGACCATTAAGGCTGTGATAAAACCATAACACACAGCCAACCCTGTGGAACCTCATCAGGTTTTTTCTGAGTTTTAAAGAATATAGTTCCCATTTGTATATTCCAGTTCTTTATGCAAACAAATTTACTAACATGAGGAAAACTCAGTCAACTCTATGTGCAGGTAACTAAATTTTACTCATATATAACCCATCTGTTAAAGTGGAATTTTGTATAAACATCCTCCACTGTAAGTGGGTAAGTTTCCAAGACTGTCAAATGGCTTTTAAACCATCCTGAGATCTTGACGCCAGGAACTTGAATTTTATATTTGGATGCTGAGCCTTATACTCTATTCTGCTGGCCATCCCAAGGAACAAGAAAGCCAAATAACATCCATATTATAAAGAAATGAGGAAGGGTTGTGTGAGAGCACCTAATTTGAGCAGAGGGGGTTGTCTATACAAATCTGTGAATATATAACAAGAATTGTAAAGATAGGAACTGAAGCTGAGGGACTATTAGATTACTCAGATACAAAAGATAAAGTGCATAGGCTTTATTCCTCTTTATATATATATATATATATAAAATGTTACCATGCCAAGTCTTTTGCTCTTGTTACGGCCAGCTGGGGGTAAACAGTAGGACCACATAGCCAGACCCCTGTGAAATAGCACTCCTGAAATTCTCAGTATACACTTCAGAAGCTACACAAGGACTGAACAAGGTCTTTTCTGATTGTGTTTCTGTTATCAGGTACACTTTACATTTTGGAACTCATAGATTCCAGACTGGGGACCTTCTAGAGTGCTCCACTGCCCCTTGTATCTCCCCAAGTTCACTTTTCTTTCTAAAAGGGCAGGTGAAGTAGCGATGTGTATCAAAATTTCTACCTGCAGATTTGAACCTGCATTGATGGTGTGCCAGAGAACACTTCTGTCCTGTAGAATGCCTATAGTCTAAGGCTTTATTTTACCTAGTTACACCATTACCACCTTTTTTAGTGGCTTGTCTGAAGTTAGGCACTCAGAGGGAAAATCAGGAGAGAGGAGATGAAGACATAGGAATTGATAAGACCAGAACTGCCAAGAGAAGCTTTGCTTAGTATCCACACCACTAATTAATTGGAGTGAGCATCAGGATCTTGTATCACTATAAGATGGAAATTTAATTCCCTCTCTTTCAGTGACTAGAGTTTGTATATATCTAAAGCTATCAAGCTGACTACAAGTTCCACATGTTTCAGATTGTAAATCATGATGATTATCACTAGACTGGAGTTAAACTTAAAAAAAAAGGCCATGCTTCCTATAAAATCCAGATTTTGTAAACAATTACAGCAATATATAATTACATAGCATAATTAAAATTAAGATTGCAATCTATTCTTTCCTCCCTGTACTTCTGTACTTTGTTTTTTCAACAACCCTTCTAACAAAGTGGAATCCTTTGAGGAAGATTTCTGTTGGATATGAATGATGGTAATTCTATTTGCTAAGGTTGACTAATATAATGGCCAGTATTTTAAAATTAACTTTGATGAGTACTTCTGTCTACAGTTGTTAATCCCTTCTAAAGAGATTAATGCAACCCTCACTGAAAACATCTAGGTAAGGATAGATATGATTCCTAAATATATTAAAGCTAAATCTAAATAGATTTGAGTATGAATGTTTGGTTAATTGCTCATACCACAGCAGCAAGGTAATTTTTGTCTTGTTATGGTTCAGAGAGTAAAATACTTTCTGTCTTGCTGCTTGAGTCTTCTACATTGTTGCCTGTTTGTCAGTGTGAAATTCTAGTAAGGATCAAAATACAAGGCAATATATTTAAAAAGAAGGGGTGAGGACACACCACCAGATTTACAGAAGTACTTGGGTTGCCATGTATACAGATATCTTGTTAACAGAGTGTTAAAAAGATATAAAAAGCTTTCTTTTTCTTTTTTTTTAATCACTGCTGTTCAGGGCCCAGCGTAGGAACCTGTCTTTGAAGGAGCTTGTTATTTGAATCTTTGTATGTCCAAATCTTTTTGTGAATGTGGATGACTCTTCATAGAATTACAGCCAGCAAAAAAATAGTGCACTTTGTCAGTTTTTGAAGTAGAAAATAAGGCACAGATATGTACTGGCCTAAGTATTTTAAGAGGGCCTAATTTATTTTTTGCCGGGAGAGCAATTGTAGCGTTTCTGGATACACATATATGAGATGCAAGTAAAGTACATTTTAGGGTGTCACTTGGTCTTTATGAAGTAAACCTCCTTCCTAAGTGCAGTATAGCAGAACTGATTTGGTCCATTACTGTAATTTGTGCTTTTCTCTAGGAGATTCTAAACTTCATGGTATTTCAATAGGTTCCAGTAAGGAGAAGTTCTCCCTGCACAAAAATTCTACAGTTGGCATCTGAGAACATGGTTTCTTCTGGCTCAGTCAAAACAATATTCCTCTGAGATAATTTTAAGTATCCCAGATGAACTTTATTCAAAGTTAAATTCTCACTGAAGTTGAGGGAATTGCTCTGTGCTTATTAGTTCAAGCATATGACCGCTTCAGTATTTTAAAACCACCAATAAGCATTACTATTTTTGCTGAACAAATATGATTGCAGTAAGAACTGTCACAATTTTAAATACATTAATTGTTTTTCCTCAAGATTTTTTATTAAAAAAACACTGACACTGGCGAGTGATTTCCAATCCCCTCCCATTCATTCTATAGTTATATTTGCTTGTGTTGGTTTTAACATGCAGGGAAAAAAAACCTAATTAAGAACTGACTATACTTTTTTATACTTTGCTATTTATACTAAATTGCATTTTAAGAAAAAGGGCTAGGAGACAGAAATTAACAGCAATAATACCATAAATATTAGCATACCTTAAACAATGCCAGGATAAGCTATACAATGAATATCTAGTTAATTCCAGTTATGCATGTAAGTGATGTTTTACACAGAATTATTTGCTTCTTTTAATCCAATTTGTTATTAGCCAAACGTACCTGTGGTACAGTAGGGGAAGCTG
Organism: Porphyrio hochstetteri; assembly: GCA_020800305.1. Taxonomy (NCBI): domain Eukaryota; kingdom Metazoa; phylum Chordata; class Aves; order Gruiformes; family Rallidae; genus Porphyrio; species Porphyrio hochstetteri. Next base: position 4,906,100 of record CM036908.1, read on the forward strand.
GCAGGAAGGTTTATTTTTTTTAACTGAAGGATTGTGTTTCCACTTTCAACCTGCTCCTCCTCCACCTACTCCAAAAAAAATAAAATAAAGCTCTACTGCTTAGAAGTCAGAAGGCACAATATTAATCCCTGTGAAAAAAACTCTCAGCTGAAGATCTTCAAAAAAGGTTTAACTTTAACTCCAGCATCTGAAGAGCATATAATGAATGGTTGGTGACCTATTTTTTGCTCTTTAAAGCTTTATGAATTGTGCCCTAAATCTCAAAGTCATCTACAACATGCTTTCTAAGAGAGTTTAAAAATACAGAATTGGAATGAGGGCAAGACTGTAGTGTCACATCATTCAAAAGGAAAATATTGTACTGTACATATTTCTGGGATAATAGTAATACCTTTTCTTGGCTTTGAAATAAAGGGACCACTGAACGTTTACTCTTCAAATGTCAAATGAAGAGTTTCTGAAATCGCACAAGTTTCATCTCCACATTTTTATTTCCCAGTCTGATGGAAAGTCATACAGAAATGGAAAAGCTTTCACAGCTGATACAGAGATCTTTTAACCCCAGACAGTCTATGAAGAGTAACCCAGTGTCCCTTGCACAGGGAAAGAAAGATACAACAACAGAATATATTGAAAGTCTGAGGCTGTTAAAATTTCCTAACAGAATTGCAACAAACCAACTTGATTAACATTGAGATAGGCTTTCCCAATTTTATAACCACTTTTGATATCATATCAATTAACTAAACACAACTGTGAAAAAAATACAAGTGTTACTGCATTGAAGTGAAGTAAGAAAATGAGAAATTGCCTATCTTCTATACCTCTGTTCAGCTGTCCAATGCTGTAAATCAAACTGTATAAATCCACCTTCTCCTTCAAAGCACAAATGCAATGGGACTTAAGCAACTACTTGCAAGTGAGCACATGGTTAGTTTTGCAGCAGACACACTTCAAATACATTGTTGAAAGAGGACTACTATGAAGTAGTGTCATATCAGCCAGATAGCTGTTGTAAAAATTTTAGGGGATAAGAAAAATTATGACTAAATCATATATAATAAAAACCTGGAAGAAATAAATAAAACAACACTACAGTTCTTTTTATCCATTTTAAGGAAATTGGTTAATTTAGCACTTGAATGCAAATATGCCTTCTCCATATGCAAAGAAATGTCAAATGAGTGTGGTAGAATTATTCTGACAAAATTCCAGTATTATTCTGTACAATCTAAACAAAATCTTATGTTTTCCATGAGATAATGTGATAGCTAGATTAAAAAAAAATCTTTTTATCATTGAAATAATCCAACATTAATAGGTACTGGGTTATTATAACAAGTTATGCATGTCTCATGCATATTTAAAAATAAACCACAAACTAACATTACTAAAGAAAGGAAGACTAACACTTCAAAATAGTGAATCGTCCCTTCTTTCTAGATCAGGTAGAAATTGAAGTATAAGGGCAAGAGCAGTGTTAAATGTGTTCTATGCTCCTCTGTACTGAACCTCACTTGTGCCAAAATTATAGACCTACTTTAACTTTAGGACCACTGTAAGGAACCAAGAGCATGAAAAGTTAGCTTTCTAAAGGTCATTGAGTACTCTCAACTGAGATCATTAACTTGTAAAGGTCGTTGAGTCTTCTCTACTGAGATCATTAACAAAGCAGCCAGTATGTGTCGCAGTGATAAAGACGGTAATGTAGGTAATTGGAACATTCATCAACACATTATACATCAAATAGACTTCACAGCACCAAATAGTTCATATATCCTTGAGATTCTATTGTGTATATATATATATTCTATATTCTATAGATTCTATCGATTCTATTCTATAGATTCTATAGATTCTATTCTATCTATTCTTGAGATTTACTATATACCTTTCTTAAACATAATTGGTGTGAGATGTGGTGCTGGCTAACTCTTTACATTGCTTTATGCATTTCTCCCTAAAAATGTGTCTGAGCACTGTGGAGAAGGGGCATATTTCTATTTCCTAGAGTGTCATTATCAGAAATAAAAGATAAGAGCTTTTCGTATTGTTTTTCTCCTATCTGAACACTATCAAGAAAGTTTGTCATTAGGCCCCCTTAATATCTCTCCCTATACTGTGTTTAGTCAAATCCACACATTTAGAAAAAAAAAACCCAAAAAACCAGTCTTAGGTTGTCCTGCCAAATGGAGTTTGAAAATTCAGTGTATCACTATGAAGCAATTCCTTATACCTCCACCAGTTCATGTAGATCATGAATAGAAGCCAAGATATTGATCTCAGGAATAAAAGGTACTAGATAAGTATAAAACCTGATGATGATGATGATAACATCTTTGTTCGTATCAAAAGTGATGGACAGGTTGCTAATGCATTAAGATTTCTTATTTGATGGATGTACTATTCTGCAGGTTGGTGGTTCAACATTAACTTTAATAGAAAGAGACATCTTACTGCTGTGCCTCATTTTTAAAAGGATTACCATGGCTGCCTATACTCAGCACTAAAATTGGACTAAAGTAGTGCCATATCCATCCATCCATCATTGCCAAATGATAGATTTTCATCAGTTCTTAACAAAATTGAATTGCTTAGACAGTCTGCTGAGATAAATTTAATGCTCTTTGGGAAAAAGAGTATTCTTGGCCTTGGCAGCTGAATATCAACCATGCAAGAATTGTTCAGAGAACAGCAATTTACAGCATAGTAAAACTCCTGAATCTAACAGCATTGGTTTTTTTTTTCCTACACTTTTTGTTGCTTTTCTTTTCACTTTTATATTTGCTAAGAAGGTTCTGTTTTCCCTTAAATTGGAAAGTAGGAAGAGGAAAGTCTGTCTTAGCTCTGTGATTAACAAATGGGTGTTTATACCTGCATCTGAAGTCATCTAAAGAATACCAGACAATAAATAGAAATCGGTGACCTCAGAACTGAACAAAAAGTGGACAAGAAAGAAAACAATGCTATGTGTCTCTGCCAGTGTCTTCCTCTGTCATGAATTAATATATTCAGACACTCATACACATGAACCCAAGCTTCAACCAGTTCCAAGACCTGAAATAAAGCATTGGATTTTCACTTAATTGTTAAAATAGACTGTTACTTCATCTCCTTCTGGATTTCAAATAATTACTGGACCTCGGATGAATTAAATATCTCATATTTATAGAAGTTATTCCAAAGTACTCATGTCCTAACATGGCAAAGACATAATGTGCTGCATACCTTGTAAGGAACATGATCTGCTCTTTGGGACCTCCAGAACAACCCTCAAAGCTAAAATAATGCCATTACACCAGAAATGACCCCAGTGCTGACTTCAGATAATACAGAGAAGGATATCCAGTATACAATGTCATAAAGGAAGAAAAATTCCAATGAATTTCAGTAGCTAACTAAAAAATGTGAAGGAGGTCAAAAATAGAATGAGATCTTGCGTAAACATTCAAACCTAGTATGGTCCCTCTAATGAAGCTGAACTAGGAGGGCAATTTTTGACAAAGTATAATCCAAGGACTAAGAGGTCAAAAAGCCAGTGTTATTTTTCTGTTGTGCTTTGAAAAATGTAAATTTAAAAACAAAATTAAGGTTTTGGTTTTATTTTTTAATTGATGTCATGCATTACCATAGCCTGCTATGAGCCACAGTATCTTTTTATATGTGCAAGTACCATTGGAAACACTTGAAAAATGTCAACAGATCAAATGTTGTAAGCAATAGGAGGTATGTCTTCTTAGGTTACCAGAATTTATGCTAACAACCTGTATTTTATTAGGTGCTATCACTAACATGTATCTGATAGGTGTGTGGAACTTCAAGACCTACACAATGATACTGTGATTTTGATAATTTTGAATCTGACCAAGTGGTTTTATCTAAATATATTTTTTAATTCCCTGTTCTTTTCTGGGGTACACATTCCTCATGCTGTGCCACATTAAGGTTGGAAGATTTAGAGGTTTACAAAAGAAGAGTAATTTAGTAATAGAAGCTATAGAGAGAAAAGGAAATTCACTGAAGGACAGATTGTTAAAATGAGTTTGAGTTATCAGAAAATGTCCTACTTTATTATTTCTCATATATTTTCTGATAACTCAAAGTCATTTTCAGAACTCATTCTTCATTGAACTATCTGTCTTTTCTATGAGTGTTAGCCAAGAAAAACTTCTAAGCATACTTCTTTCTTGTTAAATTTGTTTGCTAGCTTAATTTCTGCATTGAAGGCAGTTATATTCCTGCTGAAGCTTGCTTGGATTAAGACCTGTTTCCAGTAAAGTTTTGGTGTAACTTATTGAACATCAATAGAAAAATATGTTTCTACCAATGTACCAAAAAATACCAGAAAAATCTGTCCTTATTCATTCCATACAAGTGAAATTACTTTATTGTTGTTAAATGCAATCATAAAGCATTCCAATTCCATGTACTCTAAACAATTGGGAAAACAATCTTTTCTCCTCTGAACTTTCACATTTAAGCAATAGCAGGCAGTTAGGTTTATACCAAGCTTTTCCTGAAGTAAAAAATGCCCGTGAATATAATTTGTTAAGGGTCTTATCCTTCACGTTTGATGCAGAGATGCAAAAGTGAGTGTACTCAGGTGCATGATAGTGATAAAATTGGCAATATGACAAAGCTAGTCAATCAATAGCTGTAGCAAATGTTTCCAGAATGGTTTTAATTTTACATCTGACCATGTAGGAATTGGATAAGAATCACTAATTATTACAAATGTACACGTCTCAGTAAACATGTTTCAGCATGTTTGTTTCTCAATTTTCTCTCCTCCTCTGTTTGCAAAATCAATTTACACCTTCAAGTTATATGAATAAATTGTAACATATAGATTTCAATACCTCTATTTTAATCAAGCAGCAGCAAAGAGTCAGCAGTTTACTCTTTGTTTATGATTATGCAAGCTTTTATAACCCACTGATTATGAGATACATCACCTAAGGAGCAAACCAAACTTCTGAGTATCACATTTATAAGTATCCCCAAAAGCAAGCCAGTATGCATACAAACTATAACTCACGAGTGATGAGGGACTCTGCAATAACAAACTGCAGTAAACAGCTGACTGTTTATGAACACAGTGGCACAGTAAAACAGTTATATATAAACTATGTTATGGTAGCTATGAGCATCTTTCAGAATGTGAAGCTGAATATGCGGAGTTGAGGAGTTCATGAGTGACCTATAACAACAAAGAAAAATGCCCCCAATAATGCTTTTTGCAAGAAAAGAAAATGTTAGGAAGCATTTCAGCATTACATTTCACAATGCTACTTAAAATCTGGCATTTCTGTCACAGGACATTTTTATAGTGATATTTTTTAATACAATTATGAAAAAAAGTGTATTTAAAAAAAAAAATACCAGTGGGTCTGTGTAATAACATACTGGAAAAAACAAACAAAATATCTTTTATGAAATACTTAAACTTTTTTTTTAATATTTTCTCAAAAAAATACTTTCCATTACAATTTAATTCTTTGTGTGTACAAATTCATACTTTTCTGAATTTTCTGGTAAAAATGAAAAAAAACCTAATTAGTTGCAGTACAGTTACAGTTATTAGAAAAACAGGTAAGAGGAACTATTAATTCTTTAATATGGACTGCAGTAAGTGGAATTTGAAGTAGAGGAGAAGTAACTGGAATTTAGAAAAAGAATACGTCTGCTGTGTTTGGGAACAAAGACAAAGCTTCAAAGACCATGTGATACAAACAGAGTAGTTTGTTTTAATCAACTTTTAGTGCTATTAGAAATAGATTTTAACAACCTTTTATTTCCAATTTTGTACTTCCTATTGCTTACCTTGATAATCATATTACACAATTCAAAATGCAGCTCAGAAAACTCCCCCTTCCCCCCATATTATTAGTTATCGAGCTGTTAATAACACACTCTGAGTTGATAAATACTCTTTTTCTTTCATAGGCTAGAAATGCTGCATTATATTTTACAGATATTCTGGTTCTTGAAGAAGGTCTGGTTTTGCATTATTTGGCATCACATCAGACCATCCTTTATAATACTTTCAAGGGCATTTAACTTCTTTTATATTGGTTATCTGGGCAGAGAAGACAAGAATTAATGATCCAAGAGAACACCAGATACATGCCACAAACTTGCATGTGAAACTGCAGGAGTGGAACATAATTCAGAAAAAGCACTATTTTTAAATAACTCATCTATTCTTCATTTAAAATGGAAGAATAAATTATTCCTTCTCTCATTTCTTTACCAAGGGCATAAAAAAAGAATTGGTTTTGTCCTGCAAAGAGGACCAAATTGGATAATGTAATTTGATTTAGATAAAAACAGCGTGAGAGACAGCACACTCACAAACATTAAACACCTCTTACACACCTGATCTGTTCAAAACCTCAATACTAAAAAGGGAACATTACTTATAGAGCTACTAGTGATATAAGGCAAAAATTCACCATCATTTTTTACAGTAGAGATACTTATGATTTGCCTTTTTTTTCCCTCCTGGTGTTTCAGGTGTGCTGAACTTAGTGTAAAACCAAAGGCACATCTGAAATAGAAACACACAAAGAATGCTACACATTTGTATATATATATATATATATATATATATATATATACATGCTAAATTTTAACTTTTTTGGTTTAGAGGCAACTTTTGTAAGTGTAGTAAAAATAAAATGACAAAACATCCATCTGTGACATAAAATGATAAATGACATTCAAAATGTAGCGACATCAAGAGAAATTTTATCATTAATTCTGTTGGGTATTATATGATAAACGTAATTGTTTTTTATATACAAACCTTGTGGATTTCTTTCTAACAGTGACTGATGTATTTAATGATCTGATATCTCAAATATCACAAGAACTGGTAAAATTTGGAAAAAACATATAACATTGCAGAGGATTTTTAATATAAATGAGAAAATTTGCCGTTAAGAGTTGTTTTGAGGATGACAATATTGTGTTAAAAAGAACTTATCTCAGATAGGATATCTTTTGTGCAAATCAGTGTGTCTCAAACAGTGAGAACTGCAATGAGTAGCAGAATTATTTTAAATAAATGCATAACCTCTGAAGACTTAGATATGTTACCATTTTGTCTTTACAGAGTGAGATCAACTGAGTATATAAAACCTATGTGCTTTTCCAGTCCAAACAAAATAAGCATGAATGCTTATGATTTGCATGACCATTTCTATCAATAGAACAGACATTTCCATGCAAAGTTTTACTGGAAGTTCATTAGAGCTCTACTGATACTAACAGGTCTTTTATTCAGAGAGTACTAGAAGTATGTCAGGCACAACAGAGAAACACTAGGAAGTTCCTAGTGGAATACATGGAGTTAAATATAAATCAAAGGTCATGTATTCTAGACAACCTGTACATGTTGGACTTCACATCTTCATTTTTTTTTAAACACAGTGGTATCTGGCCTAGATGAAGGCAGGTAATATTTTACACAATCATATTTTCCACATAAGAATAAAGACTGTATGATTGGTGCCAGATAGATATAAATTTATATGAGGAACATTCATCAGTTCTAGCAAGGGATTAAAATTTGGTTAAATCCTATGTGTTTACCATATATGGTAGGGACTGCATGGTTAAATCCTATGGGTTCATCATATATGTAGGGACATATATATGTTCACCATCCTTTTTTCCCCCCTTGTTTTTCTTATTGATTTTAATTTTAACCATGGACCTCTTTAGGCATTTTGCTTACACTGTACAAATAAAACAGTAATTAAAATTCCTCCCCCATGCCATATGCATTTACTTACATTTCCTTTGAGACTGACAGCCTTAGTAGGTTTTTGCACATATCTTCTACAGTTTGAAATACAAAACAGTTTACAAAGCTTGAATACTCTCTCAGAAGAGAAACTGGAAAAGTTTAAGACACAGTTTAACTTTTTTGTCTATTCCCTGCTTAAAGTGGTTAGCAGGACCAAGTGAAGCTGCCCGAAATCAGGCCACTCAGAAACTGCAGTTCATTGCTTCTAAAAGGAATCCCACTTTTTCTACAGCACATCAGTTTCTGGGTTTTTCGGTTGGTTTTGGTTTGGTGGGTTTTGGTCTTTTTTTTTTTCAGGGGCAGAGGATATGTTTATATATATTGTGATCTTAAAGACATCAATTATGCAACTGGTAATCTGAAGCAACCCTCCTAATAAAATGATGCAGGATTTCATTTCAGCTTTAACCAAAAATTCTCAAAAAGATCTTTCTGTGTGTTGCACAAATGACCAAATCCTTAAAACTCATCTTCATGTCATTTATATGTGTTGCATTATGCCTTTGTTGAGTAAGGATCTCTTGAAGGAAGGATGATCATATTCTTGACAGCAAACCAAAAATCTTTCCAAAAAGAATGTAATGTAGATCTGTGTCCTTGTGATTTTGTCTCTTTCTGAAATATTTCAAAGAGTGTAAGTTAAATTGCAGATAAGAGTGTAGTAAACCCATGGACATTAATACTACAATGAGGTAATCTTCACACGACTGCATATGGTTCCTGGTGAAACTTGTGCCAAATTACATTGCACTTTTCCTGGAAGGACCCTTTTTTGACTTCTTTAAGCCACATCATACTTAGTGCAAGTCAAAATGAGATAGTCGGTGGCCTTTTTGGTCACAAAAATCTTGATTATATCCATTTTCCTTGTGCATTAGATAAGGAGTCAGTCTACTGAATGACAGCAGGTCATTACTTTTCTCTTTGGCTAGTTTTCTGTCTGCCCAAGAGAGGGATAGTCACAAGAAGTCTGGATGAAAATCCATCAGAGACAGTTTATCTCTGGGCTAAGAACTATTCGTGGTCTTCTTTAATTTAGTAATATAGACATAGCATGTTAGTTTTAATTGTCTTCCCTTGCCATTGCCACCCCCTTAAATTGGAAGCACAGATGGAAAAGCAGTCAGTGTATAAAATAATTTGCATCTCATTTGCCTATTGTTAAATAATAAAGCAAAGCAGCACGTAGAAAGTCCTCTGAAAAAGGGAAAAAACAATCTCAAATAGAAGAGTGATGTCAATGAAGCAGCTATTTCTTAGTCTGATAATTTCCCTATGGCCTCCAAGAAATATCACACTTGAGAAATGATAGGAATACTTGACCTCCTTGTTGTTAACAGCAGAAGGGAGGGGAAGGAGAAGAAAACACAGAAACAAACATTTTTGTGTGGATCTCCCATTTGTAAAGGCTTCATGACTTCCCTTTAAGAAGGCAGTGGTGTATTTGTTGGGAAGGCAAAAGAGAAATTTGAGGCTGAAGAATAGATTCTTTGGGTTATTTAGTGTCGTATAAAACTATTAAGATATGGGGACAAGTACAAGGAAGAAAACAATAAAAAAGCTGCATAACATTACAGGGCAATTGGAGTGTATGAAATAACAGTGACTGTAGGTGAAGTTCAAATAGTTAATGAAAATACAGCCATTATCTGCGACCTGGAGCAATTTTATGTGTCCTCTGTCCTATGATGTCTGCTGCTTTATGACTCAAAAGATTTAAAGATTCACAAGCTATGGAGAAGTTCATACAGATCTTTGTTTGGACCCATGTCAGACCCAGATTGAGAATTCAGCTTAAGTGCCAATGTATTAGCTAGTGGAAGACTGAGCATAATGTCTGCTCTTCTTCCTCCTCTATACATGGCCTAGTCTAAAAATTCTTTGCTAATGCATATGCTTGTGTAATTGTGATATGCCTTTAAGCATAACCTGAAGTTTAATTAGTTCAGTTATTGAAGAGGAAAAGTTAATAGCAAAAATAGATGCACATTGACTGGATGTCTAAACTTGTCCTTAAAAGATATGCTCGTAACCAGGACACTAGATAAATGCAAGAATATTTGTCTAGAAGTGGAACATGGACTAAAAAAACCCCTATGCATAAAAACCCCTTGATGCATAAATGATTGACAACAGGCAAAGTCATAATATTTGGTACTATGTGTAGCACCTGCTATACTGTTGTGTCCAGCTCGAGTGTCACCATCTCAGGAATAATGGTGAAAACTTGGCAAAAGCCCATAAAAGACTCCCCAACTAAAATAAGAAGACTATTTATTATAACAGATGCCTTTTTTACTTGAGCAAAGAGAGGACGAGCTATTTGATCTTTAAAGGTCCCTTCAACAGAAACTAATCTATGATTCTATGATAAAATGTTAATTGATGGCTTGATCTGTCCTTCAAAACAAACTTGCATATCTGTAGAAATATATACACCAGGAACTCAAATTTGCTGTTTGTCAGCTGAGGTGACAAGAGAATTGCAGACCAGAAAAGAAAGGAATTCAATTTCTCTGTATTTTTAAAGAATATTATCCATCAGATTATATTATATGAAGATTCAGAACACTGTATTGAAGCTATTAGCCTTCAAATATGTTTAAATCAAGTTGGGATATTTCTACACAAGATAGGGCATTTGTAGCAAGTAGAAAAAGAACACAGGATAACACTAGGGCATGCTTTATTGAAAGAGGACAGACTAAACATTGGCCTTAAATGATACTGCCTTCTGGCTTTCAAATCTGTGAATCATCAATCTGAGATTCTTTTTAATTGATTCATTTCATTGCAAGGGAGAACTGGGGGGGTTATTCTGTACCATCTGAATACTGACACAGTGTGGAAGCTATCAATAGTATCAATAGTTTACAGAATTTGCAACTGCATTTCCCAGCTTTGATTTAGTAATCTCTGAGTTTCCATGGATTCAGAGGATAAACATGTAGGTTTTTCAATATACAAACTGAAGGTATGAAATCCACATCACTGCTTGTAATACACAGAAACAAAGTTTATATTATTTCAGTTGGACAAAGTGTATCAGAGGCAGCTGATTCCAGAGGTCTAAGGTGTGGGCAGGTGGAATCAAGAAGGGAATTTATGTGGTTTTCCTATCTTCACTCATTATTAGTAAAAAGCTATGTTTCTAATTAGAATTCCACAGAGTGGATATAAATGGCTGGACTGTAAAACTTTAAATCGCTGTCTAAAGCAGCTAAAGAATCCAGTGCTTAGACTGTAACTTCTAAAATGGTTGTTTAATGTCTTTGGAGCAGAAACTAAGGAGAGTATGTTTAGACTGATGTGTATAATTTTTCTTATCCACACATGGATAAGCCTGCTAAGCACTTTCTTTTTCCTTGAAATATCCCAGTGAAAGGATGATCTCTAGTAATTCTCAGGCAAGCCCAGTACTCTGTGAAATCTCTTATTCAGCAGACGGGCAGGATTGGGAGTGTACTTCATTGCTTTGCAGGGAATATTTCTTGAAATGCCAAAGCAGGTGTCTTAAAATGCCACATATTTTGTGCAGTAACCCTCACTCATAAAAACCCTGCTATGCATGTTAAAACTTAATAGCTGGAATATATCATATTAACACACCAAGAGCTATATTGAAGTAACATGAAGCTGAGACTTGCACCCAGAAAAAGTCAGGCAATTTAGTATAAGTGATTTGACTGGAGCTTTACATGTTTTTGCACTGTGTCTGAGTGACACAAGAGTGTGAAATCAATTTGTGAGGTTGAATATTTGAAAGCTGACACTACAGTGTAAACAAATGCAGGCAAAGAAAGCATATGTATCACAAACTGATTGCTAACTAGAAGGAATGTAGTAGAATTAAAAGTATATCCTTCTCTCAAAGCTGTAATTACCCTCATGGAAGAACATAAACTAAATGAGTTAAAGAGTTTTAACTGTGATCCAGAAAGTATGGTTACCTAGAAAAAAGGTGTTACTTATTTTACTTGCATTAGTTTTATTCAAAGATTTTTTACTCTAGATAAAATCAATAAAAGGAATCCAGTCCTTTGTTGTTGGGACTGTATGCTTGCTGTGTGGAGAGGAAGTAATTATCAGTAACTATAAGAACTATTATAAGAAAACTTAAACAAAGTTCAGCTATAGTGCTTTGATACACTAAAGGTAATTAGTGTGACACATGATTACAGCTACAGAGGGGGTTTTTTGTGGAATTCCTTGTTTCTACCTCATTCTTCCTAACTTTTTGACTTAGGAAGAGTCAATTCCATAATTCTATATACCCCTGTGATACAGTCCATTTGTGAGTTATTTAACAAAGACATATGCATCCATGCTGTGCAGGTAGGCTTAAGTAGGGCTAAAGCAATCATTATATATGTTAGAAAACAGGACAGTAGCTATGTGCAGAAATTATCTGTTCTGACCTGAGCTGTGGTCAGAGAAGACACAAACAAGATATATAGCTGGATATATCCAAATAAATGGTAAACTCAGTATAAGGCATTATTTCTTAATGGTGAAGTTTAAGGAGTTTCAAGCAGCAGAGACTGTCCATTGAGTAGTAGTAAAAGGGATTGGTCAAAGTTTTAAAGAATGAGCAACTACCAACGATAACAGCAAACAAAATCTTTGATTCTTTTCTATTCCATGATTAATGAAAATGCTTTAGAGACTATTCCTATATTTTAACCCTCTGTTAAAAATCTCAATCCTGATCATTTAAATAAGGCACATGAAATTACGCAAGGTATTTTTTTTTCTAATGGTAGCTTTGCACAACTTCTTTATATTTTTAACTATGAGCTGAAATATATCCACTTGCACTGTCACACCTTTCATAATCCTTCCAAATACTTTCATAATCCTTCCAAATACTCTTTTCCATTGGATATTTTTTGAAAAAATCCAGAAATTTTATTGTCATTTCACATCACTTTCATTCACCAATACTTCAAACTTTGATGAGAGTTGCTATTTTACAAATGCAGATACATAGGTAGCTTCTTTCACAATCCCCACAGTTTTCAGTATCCCATTGCTATTTCTTCAAAGACACTAGGATCACATTTGAAGTCAAGGGAAAGAAGAGTACAATACAATTACTAGGAAGAGACTAGGTGCATGGTATTAATAAATCTGTGCAATAAATGCAGATAATCCTTCCTTCCTTCCTTCCTTCCTTCCTTCCTTGCTCTTTCTCTATTTCTGTCTCTTTCTTTCACTCTCACTTGCTTTCTCACTTGCTTTCTCTCTCAAAACTACTGCACCAAATTCCTTTAGAGCTCAGTTAAACTCATTAAATGAATCAGGACCTGCTTCTAGAAGTGATCCGTGTTTTAGCACCACATGAATTTTTATAGCTAAACGATTGCCTCTGATAGAAATAGTGCCAGCTTTTACAATGAATATTGTGACAGGCAGGCCCTTAGCTACTGTAAGCTAGTAGTGAGACCCTTCAAAGGCAAAGACATTACTGGATTTCCTAAGGGAATAAGAATTACATGAGATATATATATATATATATATATACTTTCCTGATTAAAACATACCATTGATGTTTAAATGAGGAAGTCTGTGAATACATAAATATTATATGCCAACACACCTATAAACAGTCTAGTTTACTGGGACCAACAATACCATCCACGCCTGAAGATGCCTTTGGTACTAACATAAGCTCTGCCTTCAGAGTAATGCATCCTAACAAAAGGTAAATGGGATGAGCACTGTGCCTTAACCAGGACCAAAAGGAAAAAATAATTAAAGGTTGAAGAAAGAAATATCAAAATAATGAGAATTTTCTCATGGATTAAAACTAAAGGAAGGAAGGTTTAGATTAGATATTAGGGGGAAGTTTTTTACAGAAAGAGTGGTGAGGGGCTGGAACAGGCTGCCCAGAGAGGGGGTGGATGCCCCATCCCTGGAGGTGTTCAAGGCCAGGTTGGATGGGGCCCTGGGCAACCTAGTGTAGCTCCAGGCCTGAGGTTGGTGGCCCTGCCTGTGGCAGGGGGGTTGGAGCTCTGTGATCCTTGGGGTCCCTTCCAACCCATGCCATTCTATGATTCTTCAAGAAGCCTGTTGCTGTCAGAAAAATGCACACCTAGAAAGGCAGAATAAAGAAGCTCAGATAAATCCACAAGTTATCTGAATACATGTGACTGGCTACAAGTGTAGGTGTGACAGTGCAAGTGGATATATTTCAGCTAATAGTTAAAAATATAACGAAGCTATGCAAAGCTCCCATTAGCTCCCATTTTGTCTTTCCTTGTTCAACAGACCTCCACTTGCTCTTCTGTGACAACACTTTTCACTTTCTTTTCTCCTACCTTCATCTTTTTCTTCATATTTTTATCATGGATGCTCCACGTATGAGCACTTATGTTTTCCCTGCCCTTAAAAATGTGAAATCTTCAAATACAGCTTAATGGGAGGTCAAAGGGCTGCTAATAATACTTGAAGTCTAGAGTTCAGAAGTCAAGTGTTTTTAGGCTGCCATCTGGGTTCCAGAGAGAAAGAAAAATCAAGAAATCCTACCTACTTTCTCCTTTCACCTTTACAGGGCAGCCTACAATGTTATAATAATAGTACTACTTATGTTTAACTTAAACTCCTTCAACTGAGGGATATAACTGACTTCATTTCTCTAGAGACGTTCAGATTTGAAGGTGATTTGCTTAAAGTCATAGATCAACAGAGCTGAAAATGCAGCTGTTATGCTGAATACAGCCCACATTTGTAATCCCCAGTTTGCACTCCAGCTCCCAACTACATTCCAGTGTTCAATCAGAACATCTCACTTGAAACATTTGACTTTCCTCACCAGCCTTCGTATGTGCTTGGTGGAAAGAAGAAAAATCTTTCAGGGGGCAGGTCTGGAAACTCTGGTGTCTGTCTTTTGGCAAAATATGAAATATTGGCTCTGATCTCAGACACATTAAAAACTTATTCATAAAATGCTCCCATATAAGCAAGAGTATCAGACTTGCACTGCCCACTTTCTCATGTAGCACAGAAAGAAACTACCTATGGAAGTGCTACCTTTGTAGAGGGGAGTGTTCAGTGATCAGAGGACAATCTTGAGACATGCTTATTAATGCTTGTGTTACCCTGAGAGAAATGGCTTCAAAGGGAGATTCCACCACCCTGACTTCTGTAACTGATAAAGGGTTACCTGCAGGCAAAAAAGTGGGCTGAACCAGGCAAGGAAGGGGCAAACTGAAACAGGTCTTCCCACTTCTTCCTCTTTTCTGCTGGGAGATCTCAATGGCAAGGTGAAGATAATTCATTTCAGATTCTACTAAATGGTCACATTTTGAACTAGTTTCAGTGAATTTTGAGGGTTTTCTAAGTCTCAAACCTGGTTAATCTCAGTTTTTTTTCTTCATGAAGGAAGCATTCAGAGCAATCAAACATAACTCTCAGCACTTGTGCCTAACTATGTTATAGATTCATTCACCGGTCAATTGAGTGATAGATGGATCTATCTATATATAGACAGATTCTTCTCTCTCTCTGTGTCCCTGAAATAATTGTTTAGCTTGGAAAAGACCTTTAAGATCATTAAAACTAACCATGAACCTAACATTGCCAAGTCCACTGCTAAACCATGTCTCTAAGCAGTACATTTACATCTCTTTGAAATACCTCTAGGGATGGTGACTCAAACATTTCCCTAGGCAGACTGTTCCAAAGATTGATAATCCTTTCCAAGAAGAAATTTATCCTAATATCTAATCTAAACCTTCCCTGGTATAACTTGTTTCCCTGTTTCCTCTTGTGCTATCACTTGTTACGTGGGAGAAGACACCACTACCCACCTGGCTAGAACCTCCTTTCAGGTAGCTGTACAGAGCAATAAGGTCTCCCCTCATCCTCATCCTCCTTTTCTCCAGGTTAAACAACTTCAGTTCCTTCAGCTGCTCTTTAGGAGATTTGTACTCTACACCTTTCACACCAACTTTGTTGCCCTTCTTTGGACACACTCCAGCACCTCATGTCTTTCTTGTAGTGAGGGACACAGAACTGAATGCAATATTTGAGAAGCAGCCTCACCAGTACTGAGCACAGAGGGACAATTATGTCCCATGTCCTGCTAGACATAATATTTCACATACAAGCTAGGATGCTATTGTCCTTCTTGGCCACATGAGCACACTACCAGCTTGGAGTCAGAGGATACAATTATTAAAAGGTATTACACAGGTTTTGAGTTAGTACCAGATCCTCTTTACCTAAAAATGTAAATTTAAAGGAAATGTCAAAATAAAATCCAAGTATCTTGAATAACTAAATTTACAACTTTTGTCAAAGTTGGAAAGAGGAAAGGATAAAGCAGGGGAAGGATGGCAGTAGGGTTCTGTTCATTATTTTAATGTTCACAAGATAATGAGCTTGAAATATTCCTTTATAGATGTAAGACCTGTTTGACATGTGATACAAAATTTTGTAGTCGAAGACACTGTTACATATGTAAATTAACATAGGATGAACAGGTTGTTGCTGGAGTTTTCTGCTTTCATTGATAGTTATTCAGTTTAACAGTGTTATCTGTGTATGAATTAACACAATTTTCTGTGCAGTTCTTATTTTATCAAGGTTCATTAATTTCATAACTGATTGTACTTTGGTTATATGGAGCTGTCTGGCTCCCATAAACTATCAAGTCTGTAACTTCAATTTTAAGCTGAGTTTCTATTTAACATATCTAAGGAGTAAATTAGATGTCAGGTTTGAATTTGTTGTTTGGGAAGGATTATATAGCTGTCATATATAAAGCAGTTTCAAAAAAATTAGCACAGAAATTAGATTAATTGAAATTGGTTTGATTTTAATTTTATTAACTGTATCACCAATACATAAGTCAGTTCCACAGTGGTAATATGCAGTCATGTTTTGCATTAGCTATCACAACTATATAGAGGTTGGCTTTGGGTTTTTTGTTTTAAATTTTTATTTCTAGTGACTAATATAAGAATGGCAGTTCCTCTGCAGTCCTACCAGAATTCAAACCAAAAACCATACAGACAAGGTAAAACAAGTGGCCATTCTTGGGTAGAAAGTTGATCTAAATTGGGAACTCTCTCTTTTCCAGTCTCTAAGTTCTGTCCTGCTATGTGTGTTTCTCCATTCCTCCAGAGAGCGAACCATTCTGTCAAGGATTTTCTCATCCCACTGAAACCACCTTAAGATGTATGAGAAATGGTATCGGGGTCTTATGGAGTAACACTATGGACCATAAGACTGGTAACAATGGTATGAATTTTAGGGTCTGACTTGCACAAAGGAGTTGTTCATTGAGCCAAGTGGCCTCTGAATGAAAAGGAAAGCAGTAATGGGAGTAAAATTTGAGGCACCTAATCACAAGTTGAACAAACAATTCTAATGAATTTATCACACTGGTCATCAAAACCCCCTCTACTATGCATGAACTTTATAGTTGGGGAAGAATAAGGAGTTATCCCACAACGACCTCATATGAAGCAAATGTGTGTATACTGAAGCAATATGGACTTTCTCAAAGGATTTGTGGCATTGCTGTATACCACATGCAATTCCCTCTAAAATTAAGTTTCTTAGGATATAATTTCTTCCCGAGAACAATGAATTCAATGTGCATTCAGGGCAGAATCAAATCATCACCCAGTGAATTGCATGAAATTGCCAGCTGAATATATAGCAGTTGTTACCACATACATTGCTAACTGTTTCTGTGGTCAAGGTCCTTTACTTTCACAATGTTTGTATATAAGAATACTGTAGTAATGATACAAAAAATGTGATAAAATTGAATTAAGTCCTGCCCTCTCACTGAAAGAATAAACAAAGCTCTGAAAATGAGATAACTGGTCTCAAAAAGAGCTAGGGAAGATGATCGCATGGAAGAGATGACTTCCTTCCAGATCCCATGGCACTGAAAGGCTACATTATTTTCACATTGAAGCCATTTGGGTCAATTGCATTTCCAGACTTAACATCCCATGGAATTGCCTTGTCATTGTGACAACCAAGAGAAAATGGGATAGGAAAAGGGAGGAAATTGCAAAGCTGAGAGGAAATTAGATCAACTTTGCTTGTCAGAATTATAACTCGTTGCACCCTGGATCAATTGCCAACATTAGCTGAGGTTGCTTCTCAACAGTTTAAGCCAGATTTTTTAGAGGTGAAGCAGGAGTTGGAAAACAAGTCTCTACAGATTGATCCAGTTTCTCAGACTATCAGGCCTTTCTTTCTCTTTCAGTGCTTCAGAGAGTACTTGATTTAAAAAACCAAAAAAATCTTTTAGGAGGAAACTGAGAGAATTATGCTTCAGCATAGATAGTAATCAGGGCAATCAGCTCTCAGCACTGAGAGAAGAGACATATTCAACAGAAAATACCGATTCTGAGTATGAGTCTTTTTTATATCTGGTTCAATGTTCTAGCAGCTTGACTACTGGCTATTAAAATGTCTTTCTGCCTGGGAATTTTGAGTCAAGCAGGGAATGCCTTTCATATATGCCTTCAAAGCTAATCTTCCTGGAAGAACTTTGTAAACCTAAATATATCTTCATTGAAAAAGTCTTTTTTCCAAGTACCTTATGAGTCTGCTGCTAAATTGCTTAGGCTTATCAAGACTTAGGTAATTTAACCCTAGCAACCATTAGAAACATAGAATCCTAGAAAGGAATCTCATAAGATTATGTGACAATTGAGTGGAGGAGTGTGAAAGTTATATTTGTCTAAATATGAACCTAGTTGCCTAAAAAGGTGGTTAGACCACTTTGTCCATCTAATCCTTTCTCATAGTTACACTGACATTAGTAAGACTGTTACACAAGAACTACTCAATATACCTATCTGTAGTTTCAGTAGATGTGTAGTGAAGTAATTTAGCTGCTTTTTTTTTCTATTGGAAGAATATTGACAAACATAATTGTTTCATCTTCAAATGCAATATCTGTTTTTTAAAAATATTTTGAAAAAACTGGGGGAGGATTTGGCATTGTTTTATATTCGTCTTTTGTTATTGTGCATGAATCATTCTGTCAAGCAAGTAATACTTTTTGTTTTTCTCTAATTTCAGTGCTATTTCAAGTCTTTCCTGTATACATGTTCTAATAAACACAAGAATTATATTTTCCAAACATTTTTATGTGCACAATTCAAAATAGAATTTACAGCTGTTATGCTTCTTAACTTTTTCCTTTTAGTTTACACTGACTTTCTTGAGAACAAGTAGTAGATATTTTAAAGATTAAATGGAATCTAATATTTCTTGTATGAATATTGATGAAAACTCTTTCAATTTAAATGTACAAATAGTTCCTTTAGATGGACATACACTCTTATTTAATCAGACATGAAAAAATCTTGCCATGTGATTTATATATCTCATGCAAATTAGCTAGCAAATATTGGATTTCAGATATTTGCAATCATTAGGCATAATATAAATAAACTCAAAGTAGCCCAGTAATCACAACTGTAAAAATGTCTATGAAATTTCTGTTTCATTACTTAATGAGAAAAGACTTAAAACTCCTTAGAAAAGTGATACTTTGAATATTATTTATGTTACTCTATCACTTATTTTTGTCTGGCAACAGACATGTCAAGAAAGACCATGGATTTTTGGTGTATCTAAACTGGGTTAAATAATCTTTAATCTGTGCTTGAATTGTCATTGGCTACAATACAGTTTTTAATAAAAGCTCGTGTTTATTACTCTGTTTCTATTGTGTGCCTTCCAAATGTCTAGCAATGAGCTTATTCTGCTTCCTGTAGAACTGTGTCAGCCCAAATTAAGAACACCAGAAAGATTAGATTTAGATATTTCCTTCTCAGTTGCCATCACATTGTTCTTTAGTGAGCAGGGTCAAAACTGATTCTGAAAAAAATAATGGGAAATTTCAAACATCTTTTCAGAAAACAGTTAGGACAGTGTACTGTATTGACATAAATACTCTACTGCAATCAGAGCTATACTCTTATTCATTAGTTCTATTACAAGATGGGGGAAAAAAAGCATCAGCTTTTGATACCAGAGAAAGTAAATGACAGATCACAGCTGAGAATCTTTAATCTGATGGAATAGGTGCCCAAATAGATGGGAGGAAAGCTATGTACCCACTATTAATTTTCAAACAGGAAATAGTGTTCTAATGGCACCAGTCATATGTTAACTTGCCATCTTGCCACTATGAATATTTGCTTAAGTAGATTTTTTTAGTGGCCACTGAAGATTTCTGATATTTTTATGACAGTGGAGTAAGATAACACAGTAAATGGGAGTGAAAAATATTGTAAATATGCTGTCCTATAAGAGTTAAAAGCAATAATTAAAATAAAGTACTCCTTAGTAGAAATAAGAAGCTGGAGTCTTTTGATTCCAAAACCCTGTAACTACAGGACTTTTACTTGACTTTGTTTGGGTCTTCATCTGTATTTAGGTTCACATTTTTTTTTTTTTTAACTAATTTTACAGCATTCTTTAAGTTATCACATTCTATAGTGCTTGTCATCTAACCAGCAGGCTATTGAGGCTCAGGTCCTCCCATTAACAGGGTAAGAACTTTTTATCTTAAAATGAATAAAATGAATAAATAAAACAGGAAAACTACTATAAGGAAACAGAAGCATGATAAGAGCTGACACAGCTCTGCCATATTGTATTTCAAAGGTGGTTGGATTTCAGTAGCAGTTGGAATAATAATATGCTGCTTGCTTAAATCATACTTAAATTCATTGCACAATTCTAAAATATGGTCATATACTAGATTCAATAAGACTATTCATATACTTATATACACATATATTTAACAGGTTTTGACCCCAGTACTAAATTTGTTCTTCTGTCAAAGTACCTAGTTAAATGTCTATCAATTTTCAAGGAGTCAGAATTTCACTAATGGCTCATGTTATTAATATCTTTTCCCTTTGTACCTGCTATACACCACCTTTTATTTTTTCTCACATCTCTTGCAGATCACCCTGGCATTTCCTAAAACCATTTACAAACAAAAGGGGTAGAAAGATTACAAAAATAAGAAAAACAAAAAGGCACAAAAACTACCAAAGGTTTTAACATTTGTGAAAAGAACAACTCTACAATTGAGTGAACAGAAGAACAAAAAGTTTACTAATGAACCTTTAAACTCTCTTTAAAAGACATAATAATAACAACAGATGAGAAGTTAAAGGATTTAAATATAGCCCAAAGAGCTTAGCCATAAAAGATAAAAGCCACAGTTATTTGAGTTGCCTGAGATTATTTCTTGCATGTAGTAATAGCATCACTCCTGCTAACATCTTAGCCATGCCTATAAGGTTCATGCCAATAAGGTTCAAGATGGAGCTTTTCTCACATGTAGGTTTTATCCCAGTGTCTTCCACCACACCTCATTCTCTGTCATTTGCAGCTGTTTTGAAGAATTTTTTTTATCAGCCCCTCAACAGGGAGACAAACACATGGTAGTTTGGATATCTAAATTCCTCCTAGCCCTAATCATTTCACCCTGTCAAGATAAAGGGCAGAAATTATAATTATTTTAAAAAGTTAAAATTTTAGACTGGAATCCAGTGTCAACACTAACTTGTTTCATCTGTCTCATCTGTTTTCTCCCTCTGTTTCCCTCCCCCACCCTCCAGTTCTCAGACTGCTTATACTGAAAAAGAAATAAAGATATCCCTGTGTGTCTCTTCAGGTACTAATTCAACAGATATATGCAGATCAGCACTTATTCTTCCTTGTTGTCTTAATAAAAATAGTGATAGTAGTAATAATAATGTCATTAAACCACAGAGTGAGGCACATGATGTTAGTTTTTGATGGCTGATATCCTCCATGTGATCATCCAGAGGCCTTACTAACTTATTTCAATTAGTATGTCAAGCATAAATTTGAAATATTGCCAAAACAGAAATAGGGAAAATGCAACCCCAAAGTTTTCTTTCTTAGGTGGGATTAGATTGAGACGATAATGAAGCTGCCAAAGTAATCTGAATGCTGCAGCCAGAAGAGGTGATGCCCTTCTTGGATGACTGATTTTCTATTGGTGGCCTGTCATAATTTATAAAACATAAGCCATAGAGCAATGTGAACAAAAGAACGTCTGGAGGGGCCAATGTAGATAAAAGAACCCAGGAAGATTTCTGCTAATTATGAATACTGCTGTGGGTTCGTTCAACACCAGTGGGTTTTGGATCTTCTTTCTCGAATTCTTTCACAACCAGGTCTGACCTGTTTGGGGAAGAAACAGGAGACTAGTAGGGTTGTCCTAACAACAACTGTGTGTTGTATTTGTGGGAACAATACATTCATAGAACAGCTTCAATTATTTTCTGCAAAAATAGGAAAGTACACAAGAGTCTGTTTCAGATTTTTCTGGGATATCTTCCTCTTCTGGCATTAAGGGGAAACGGATGAAGTAGAGTGAACTGGTCTCTCCTTTTCTTTTTAGATGCACATATGATAGAACTTCAAATAATTATGAATAATTGTCTGGTTTTTAAACAGGTAGTAAAAATACTGTAGGAACAAATAAGCAAACAAACAAACAAACGAAAGTTGTATCTTAGACCACTGTAAATTTTCTCCAATATTATAGAAATTTCTGTGGTGTCAGCTGCAATCAGCGAGGCTGAAAGCAAATTTCCCTTGTGTTCAAATAAGGTATCACTGGCATAGCCAGCTTGAGTTACACATCTCATCCTCATCTGACTCATACTTTAGTTAATATACCTATTTTTTAAAATCTGTTTGGCAGAGAAATACATTGCCTATTAGATAACAAATACTCAATAAGGTGGCCAGTGAATTCCTTTCTGGGAAAAAATCAGGTCATTAGAAGAAGGGAAGCCATTGTTATCTTTTGCTTCTGTTAATTTTATATATTCCAGAATTTCTGCTTAGCAAAGGGCAGCTCAGTAAAACTTGTGTTTCTGGGATATTTTCTATGGTCTTAGATTTATGTCTGATTGGCTGTGCACTTATGATCAAATTCATATTGTTTAAACAGCAAAATGTTGAAAGATGAGATAATGTGCAACAGGTCTTAGGGTTAGAACTGTATTAAAACCATAACTTACAGTTACTGACAGGAATCCACTCAGGAAAAATTCTTGAGCCAAGGAACTAGGACCTTTTACTGCAGACAACCTAGCCTCATTATTTTTTTCTTTTTCATTTATATAAATCAAGATCTTTAATGTCTTTAAAAAATGGCATAAGTACTTCTGAGTCTGAAGATACAACTGCTAGTAATGAATATGTACATGTTATACACATATCAGAGAAGTTGCCATCTACCATCTGCTAAATTTAGAAAAAAATGTTGGTTTCTATACCTTAGTCTGTTATTAATAGACTGTGGCATCCTATGAAAATCACTTCATTATTTGTGCTTCGTTTCCATAGCAAACCATTGCCTATGGTGTCTAATTAAAGAGGGTTTCTAGGGTCAGGGATGGCCAATTACATCTTTTGTACAGGACCTAGCAAACCAAAGCTGTAAGTGGGGGGAAAAAAAATAATTTCTGGATATATGTTTGAAAAGCATCAGCCATCAGCTTTCAATTAACTATCTGTTGCATCTTGGAGGAATTCCAAGATGTTTGTGTGATTGTGTGAAAGTTTCTAAAAGGAATCATTCAGTTGTTGAAAACCTATGAAATATCCACTAGGTTCAACATGAATCTACTGTACCAAATAAAATAAAAGCTCATGTCTTTATATTTCTCAGCTTTTCTTAGACATTCAAGCACACAGCGACAGGAGCTAACTTTAAAAAACAGCAGTAATAAAAGCAATCCAAGTAGTTTACTGAAGATGTCTTATATATATATATTTGGAAGACAGGTGAAAGATTGGCCAAGGACTTCCTTCTAGGATGAAGAGATTGAAGGAAGCCATTGATGAGTGACCGTGTCACAGAAGGCTAATGGGGAATGTAACTCTTTTTTTTTTTTAAACTGTCCTATTTTTCAAAACTTGTTTTTTCAATGTTTTTCTATGTTTTTCAGACAAAGAAGTGAAAAGTGTGATGTAATCCTCCTTTTCATAGGATTTTTAATATCTTCACATAAGAGGAAATATGGACTCATCTTCCATGTCACACCTGATTCTTCTTCACAAACATATATATATATATGTCTCCATAGATACATATATATGAAATAAACCTGACTATGCTTTTTCTTTGTTTTTTCCATTCAGTTCAACCACAAAGAGCAACAAGTCTTCAAAATGCTCTGTCATAAAGAAATGATGAACTTAAAAATGCTTTCTGGCTTTTCCAAAACTTTGTGCAGAGAGCCTGGTGACATCAGAACACCAGCCAATTCAGTGATAATGTTGTCTTTTTACATTAACATCTTTCCTGTATTGTCAAGGTAAGACTTTACCAGAGGATTTTTACCCAGTCATTTTTCTTTTCTATACAGCAAGACAGCTGAGTGACAGCACTGTTTAGACATCTGACAAGATGGCATGTGATATTACTAGTGTCTTGCTAACACACAAGTAGTCCATAGTGTATTGCAATTTCTTCCACAAGGATGTGTAGAGTAACCACAACAGGCTGTTTGCTGGGCCACCTCCATATTTCCAGATTGAACTATGTTCTTCAGGATATTTAACATCAGCTATTACTCAATACTTAATCTTTCAAGTCTCACGCCTGTGCCTAATAAAGGTTCATGTTTCAGCACACATTTCTGTTCCTGAAAAATCCTCTTTTATTTTAAGCTTTTCAGTGACTATTAGACCAACTCATTTGTACTTCTAAAAAATTTTCTACTTATCCTAGTGTATGATGGCCCCTTTTTGTGGGATGTGCCATGCTAGGCGTTTCTAATCAGAAAAATCAAGGCAAGTCAGAATTACAAGCTATTTTCTCTCTATAAGCTTTGATCAGCAGATCTGTTAAGTTCCTTCTGTTTATCTTAAGAGCTCAGAAAGGAACATGTGCTTCTCATTTGCAATAATATATAGTAGCAAGAGGATGCTCATTTCTACAATGAAAAGTAAAAAAGCAGAAAGCATTCAAAACTGGGACACAAAATTCAAATCAGTATAAGAGGTTTTCAGAGTCAAAGAGGGGAAAAGATGCAACAGAGGATTTAGAACTGGATCCATTGATTAGACACAAGGCAAACAGGATTCTGCTGCTTAAGGATTGTTGACTCGTTAATCTCTCTTGCTATCAGAATGTAGAAGAGTCTGAGGAAAGCCCAGGTGTGATTTAATTTCCAGCCTCCTCAGGGAACACTTTCAACGTGTTTATTAAACTGTGTGGATAACAGCATTTAATAAACTATTCCAAACATTAAAGATGTTTGCTTATCTGAGAGTGAAAGGAGGAGAGAGACAAGTAGTCCCTGTTCTCCTTTTGATGGCTTTATGGAAGGAAATTACTTGTGGCAAAGGTTGGAACACAGACACGCTGCTGAATTGTGCCACTGCACACCAAGCCCAGATTGGGGTGTATGGGCTGCAGTTACTGCACTCTCATGGCACCTTAAGTGTTGTTGCAATAGCTAGGAACAAATTTAATTTCAGAGGAAGGGATAAGCTGACTATGGCTTATAACTCCAATTGTGTGCCCCTTTTCTTGCAGCCTTTGGTCTCTGTGCTAGGATTGTCTGTAAAGTGCTACTCACGATTTTTGGTTTTGTTGTGCACTGTTCATGTGATGTGAGCACAGGCTGCTAGTAGCAGAGATCAGCAGCTGAGGTATCAATTTATTTCCTACAAATTAAAATACAGCTATTTGTTAATAACAAACTTGGTTGACACCATCTGGGATGAGTTTACACCAGTGCCATAAAGGTTACTTATTCTAGAGTGACATTTCCAAATTATTCAGGATAAGGAAAGATCAGCAAGTACGCCGATGATACAAAGCTGGGAGGAGTGGCTGACACGCAGGAGCACTGCGCTGCCATCCAGAGAGACCTGGACAGGCTGGAGAGCTGGGCAGTGAGAAACCAGATGAAGTTCAACAAAAGCAAGTGTAAAGTCTTGCACCTGGGAAGGAACAACTGTTTGTATCAGTACAGGCTGGGGGATGACCTGCTGGAGAAGAGCTCAGTGGAGAAGGACCTGGGGGTCCTGGTAGATGACAGGTTGGCCATGAGCCAGCAGTGTGCCTCGGTGGCCAAGAGAGCCAATGGGATCCTGGGATGCATCAGGAGGAGTGTAGCCAGCAGGTCAAAGGAGGTGATCCTCCCTCTCTACTCTGCCCTGGTCAGGCCCCACCTGGAGTATTGTGTCCAGTTCTGGGCTCCTTGGTATAAAAAGGACAGGGATCTCCTGGAAAGAGTCCAAAGAAGGGCTACGAAGATGATTAAGGGCCTAGAGCATCTCCCCTATGAGGAAAGGCTGAGTAAGCTGGGACTGTTCAGCCTTGAGAAGAGAAGACTAAGGGGGGACCTAATCAAAGTTTATAATTATCTGAAGCAGGGGATGCAGGGGGAATCAGCCAGCCCCTTTTCAGTGGTCTGTGGGGATAGGACAAGGGGCAATGGCTGCAAGTTGGAGCATAGGAAGTTCCGCACCAACATGCGGAAGAACTTTTTCACAGTGAGGGTGACTGAGCACTGGAATAGGCTGCCCAGGGAGGTGGTGGAGTCTCCTTCACTGGAGATATTCAAGACCCGCCTGGACGCCTATCTGAGCAATATGAGCTAGGGAGCCTGCTTTGGCAGGGGGGTTGGACCCGATGATCTCTCGAGGTCCCTTCCAACCCCTACAATTCTGTGATTCTGTGATTCTGTGATTCTTATGTGTGAACTAAACTTACCATTTGAATAAGTTGTCACAGCTGTCCTGAGCTTTAGAAGTCAGAAGCAAAAGTGAATCCACTTCTTTTCTTTGGTTGACTTTGGTCTTAGGTCACAGAATCATAGAATCACAAGGTTGGAAAAGACCTTTAAGATCAAGTCTAACCATTCCTGTTCTAAGCTAAACCATACTCCTAAGTACCTCATCTACCCGTCTGTTAAACACATCCAGGGAAGGTGACTCAACCCCCTCCCTGGGCAGCCTGTGCCAGGCCCCAACAACTCTTTCAGTAAAAATTTTTTTCTAATGTCCAATCTGACCCTGCCCTGGCACAGCTTCTTGCCATTGCCCCTTGTCCTATCTCCTGTCCCCTGGCTGAAGAGACCATCGCCCACCTCTCCACAACCTCCCTTCAAGTAGTTGTAAGTGGTGATAAGGTCTCCCCTCAGCTTCCAATTCAGCTTTAGCCTTTCTGACGTTCTCACTACATAATCTCGCTACATTCCTATAGTCATCCCAAGACACCTGCCCCTTCTTCCAAAGCTCATATTTTTTCTTCTTTTCCCATATATCAGCCTGGATCTCTCTACTCAGCCAGGCTGGCTTCCTTCCTCACCAACCCCTCTTCTGACCAACTGGGACAGCCTGTTCTTGTGCCACCAAGATTTCCTTCTTGAGGAGCAACCAACCCTCTTGGGCTCCTTTGCCCTCAAGGGCTGCCTCCCATGGAATCTTATCGAGCAGCTTTCTGAACAGTCCAAAGTCAGCCCTACGGAAGTCTAAGGTGCTTGTTCTTGTCCTTACTGCTCCCAGTACTAAGAATTCTATCAGCTTATGATCACTATGCCCCAGGTGTCCTCCAACCATCACATCCCCCACTAGGCCTTCTCTGTTTACAAACAAGTCCAGCAGGGTAGCTTCCCTCGTTGGTTCACTCACCAGCTGGGTCAGGAAATTGTCTTCCAAACACTCCAGGAATCTGCTAGACTGCTTCCTCCCTGCTGTATTGTACCTCCAGGAGACATCCTGTAGCACAATACAGCAGGGATTGTATTAATTTGTATTAACATTCCCAAAATGTCCATCTACACAAATTTCTGAGATAGGAGATTCAGTAAAAGAAGGAAGCTTATTTGCACAGCTGAAGATATTTTCTTTGCTTGAAGGAACAACTCTGCTCTTTGTCCCCTGAGTGCTGAAGAAAAGTTTTATACACAGTTTAAAATAGTTTCAGGAGGAGTACCAGATTTTTTTGTTGTTGTTTTTACCCCTTCATTTCACAAGCTGTATCAGACTGTCCGATTTAAACAAGTTGCTTCACTGCATCTTTCACAATATATTCCTTTATATTTTGTAAGTGCCATCTTAAATGGATTTCTGTGCAGGACAGCTAGTATTTGACATGAATATGATTTGACAGTTTGAAATAAATACTGAAAACTTTGTAACCCAAATTGGGCATATGTCATATTTCACATATTGGACTGCATACCCAGCCCTTATACTGGAGTGTGCCATGGGCTAGTATTAATAAAGCCACTGCTCTGGTGAAGACAGCCCCAGGGAAATGCATAAAGTTCTTTATTTGTAACTTTTCTGCAAATTGAAAAATATTTTTTCATTAAATTTATTTTCATACTTTATTTCAATAATATTTTTCATAAAATCCATAAGAGCAGTAGTAGGAATAATAATAACACAGTAGTCTTACAGTCACTTCACTATGACACAAAAGGTTGCCATGGCATTTAATTGATATACAAATTGGAACTCCACATTGGTTTTTGTTCTTGCAGTAAATGCAAAATTGTGTAGATTCGTGCACCTGACTTTTAGTTCAGCACTGTTAAAAAAGGCATCTCCAGAAATCCACCTCAGCCTCAGGCTGCACTCCACATGTTTTGTCATACTGGATACTTCTAAACTAAAGATTACTCCCTTCAGAGAAAAGAAATACAATCACTGATAATAAATATTGTTTCTTGCTTTCTTGAGAATACTCTTACTGTGTATCTTCTAGATATACATAACTATACCGTCATCCATTGTGTATTTTAAATTGTGATATATGACTTTCTCCTATTAGAAGTATCTGTCTTATCTGATTTCTACTATTTTCATTTTCCCTTGTTCATTTTCCCTTATTAACAGTCAAGCAGAAAATGTTATGGTTTGATTCACACTTTTGCAAGCATCACAGAACTGTGTGGTTTTTTCAGCATTGCTTATTTTAATGCTTCCCACAGTTTGCTTTGCATGAATGTGGCACTTTGTGTGGCAGCACAGGTTGCACACAACAAATCAGACTTGGAGGAGTTTTTTGAAAGAGCTTTTATTTTGTGTTTTCTTTTAACATTCATGTTTATATCATGGTAAAATGAACTTAGAGGTCTTTGCTCTAGCTTTATTATCCCACATAAACCACTGAAACTTTTTTCTTTGTGAGGTTACAAGTTACTAATGAAACCAAAAAATAAATACTATTACACAGTAGTGAAAATAGAAAGCAAAATAAAAGCCATCTTTACATTACCTAAAATATTGTTCATATCAAATAAATCTAAGACACCAACTCATAAACTGAAGAGCAGTTTACCATTAGTTGTACTTATCTGTAGGGCCAGTCCACACCTGCTATACATAATGTCCCCTTCCTACTGATGCTCCCTGACTCAGAGTCTACCCAATGAACCACTCCTTCCTGGCATCTGCTGGTCCAGGAGTCAAAAGTCCCTTTGTGGTGATATAATCACATACAGATATATACATCCAGTATATTAAACTGGTGTTGTTTGACCCCCCTTCCCTGCAATGTCCCTCAACAACATATTTTAGATCACACAGCTCTATCATTAAATACTTTTTAAGCAACTGTTTTTTATAGCTGCTTCTTCTTTTCTCTTTTCTTTTCTTTTTTCTTTTCTTTTCTTTTCTTTTCTTTTCTTTTCTTTTCTTTTTTCTTTTCTTTTCTTTTCTTTTCTTTTCTTTTCTTTTCTTTTCTTTTCTTTTCTTTTTTCTTTTCTTTTCTTTTCTTTTTTCTTTTTTCTTTTCTTTTTTCTTTTCTTTTTCTTTTCTTTTCCTTTTTCTTTTTTCTTTTCTTTTTTCTTTTCTTTTTTCTTTTCTTTTTTCTTTTCCTTTCCTTTCCTTTCCTTTCCTTTTTTCCCCAAAGAAAAATAAATTAGAGTTTCACTGCTAGAGTGGTGTTAAGGTACTGTCTGAACGGAAAAAAAAGAAAAAGGGAACATTATTACTCTATCTGATTTCTCTAACATAGAATGATGGGAATTAACTATTTTTTTTTTTTGACTTTTTAGATTTATAAGCTAAAATAAAACACCAAAAAACCTGTGTTTGGTGTTCTATTGGCAAAGCTGTTGGTCATGTTCTCCATCAGTAGTATTAGTGTCAGTGGTACAAGTTCATTGGAAGTTTTTTTCCACCTGGAGGAGGAATGATCTCTTGTAACAAGTTACCACCCTGAAGCCTTGAATTTTCCAGGGAATTGCAGGTATTCTTCCTGCCAGTTTTTGCTTTAATATAAATGTGATATGTTCCCTTTTGCTAGCACATCAATATCTCTAACCTTTGTACAATTCACCTCACCCCCACCCCTGATAAATGTACTTCCCTTATATATACCTCTTTCATATTACTGTTATGGGTAAATATTTTTGGCTCTGAAGTACTTCTTTTGACTCAATTTTAAGAAGCCTTCTGCCTCTTCCTCTTACCACTTGACATATTAATGGTGATCTTGCGTTTCACATATCTCGTACCACAGATTTATCCTATATCCTGTGTCACCACTGTCTTATAAATAGGTATTGTAGTTTCTTTTGTGTTTTTATTACATGCACATCATTAAACCCATTCTCCAGCTATTTCAGTAAGAATGCATGCTCTTTTAAAGTTTTTAAAAAGTTAACTAGGATTTTCTTAACAAGCCCATTTCTGTTCTGATTTTGTTCTCTTCCTGCAAGGTTTCTTCTCCCAGAATTTTTCCATTCATCACTATATTCAAATTATGTCTAACAAAATATCCTTCCCAACTGAAATGTCAAAAGAACACAGGAAGAACTCCCTTGACTTTCCATTATGGAGACAGTTAATGTCATTAAACTGAATGCTCTTTCCAATATTTCATTACTCTTTCAAACATTCTATCCTCATATTGAGTTGAGAATTTTCTAGGTATTCAAGGACTTTTATATAGAACTGAACCAAAGACACAACAGCTGGATAAAAGAAAGACTTCATTGGTCAGATTTCCAATTTTTGCTTCTTTAAATTTACAAGGAGTTGCATTGTCATGAGGAGTGTTTCTCTCTGACATTACCTATATTGATGACCTTTTCACTATGGTTATTTTCATTTACTTTGTGAACTATTTATCAAAATACTGGCTAATAACACCTGGATGCTCCAGGCATTTTACAAACAGAGAAAAACTATGCTTTTCCTACTGATTTTTGTGGATTTACAGCTCTGTTCTAGGGATATTTGAGCCTTGTACCACAGAAATGGTTCTGGATAGTAATTTTTTTTAAGAATTGATGTTTGCTTCTATTGATAAGACAAAGTAACTCACTCTGGATATGTTGCCACTGACCTACTTCTAAAGACATTAGTGAGATTTTATTTATAAATATTTATAAAGACTTTTTAGAAGTCAAGACTCTTTAGACCTGCAAACTATTGCTATGCCATTCACATGCAATTTGATTAGAAGGGGGGATGGAACCAGCTGTTGTTAAATTTCCAAGGATATAGGTGAGAGATCTAATGATGAGTGAAAAAAAATCATATTTCCCCATTGCACAGCTGTTCAAATCCCTAAAGACCTTACTTTTCCTCAGTCTATCTTAATCCACTTTTCACCTGAATTTTTCCAATCACAAGAAAAATAGGCCAGGTGGTAGATAGATCCCTAAAGATACTTTGAGTTCTGCCATACAATTAGAGATGTTTTTAACACATGTTTTAAAAGATTATTTACAGCAGCATAGAGCATGATTTAACAGTGTTTATCACTCACAACTGCAGAAGCTAATAGAGTTTTCAGGGTTCATTCAGAAAGTTATTTTACCCTTCTAAGATACCTAACTTCATTCTTTTAGGGTATCAAAATAAATTTGAAACAGAACATGTATTTTTGTTCTTATTATGCAGAAGCTTGATTATTAAGTTTGATTATTAAAAGGACATATTGATTCTCATTCATACACATAGTGCTGACATATTAACAGATCTATGTTTTGATCATCTTTTTGCTAAGTTGTCTGAGACTCTCTTTGCTGGTGTGCACTGACAGCTAAGAGGCCAAACCACACCATAAAGTGCATCAAACATAGCATAACCAGATGGCCAAAAGAGAAGATTATCCTGCTGAATTCAGCATTGATAAAGCCTCAGCTTGAATATTGTGTGCAGTTCTGGGGCCCACAATTTAAGGAGGGTGTGAAGGTCCTTCAGTGTGTCCAGAGAAGTCAATAGAGCTGCTGAAAGGATGGAAGGAATGTCCTATGAGGAGTGGCTGTGGACTTTGTGTAGTTTGGAGACAAGGAGGCTGAGGGTGTGACCTTATTACTCTCTACATCTTCCTGAGGAGGGGAAGTGGAGAGGGAGGTGCTGATCTATTCACCATGGGATCCAGTGATCGAACGCATGGGAACGGTTTCAAGCTACATCAGGGGAAGTTTAGAGTGGACATTAGGAAACATTTCTTTACTGAGGGGGCGGTCAAACCCTGAAACAGGCTTCCTAGACCATCCATCAACGCCCTAAGCCTGTCTGTTTAAAAGGCATTTGGCATTTGTGCATTTGGACAATGCCCTTAATAACATGGTTTAACTTCATCAGCCCTGTAGCGGTCAGGCAGTTGGAGTAGATGCTTGTTGTACGTTCCTTCCACAGAATCACAGAATCACAGAATTATCAAGGTTGGAAAAGACCTAGAAGATCATCCAGTCCAACCATTCACAACTGAAATAGTCTATTCTATTATTTTGGGTTCTTTTATCAGTTGTGATTACTTAGCTGATATGAAAGAACAAGTCAGGAAGAACCTGGCATAGTTCCAGGATTTGCAATCAAGAACAAATAAGAAGTTTCTGAATTCTGTGCTACCATCATCATCACCAATTACTACTTGAAAGGACCAATTATCCGATCCTTCACACAGCCAAGTGACAGCAGTATTGAAAGAGGTGATTTTGTCCAGTTTGAAGGGTCTTGCAGAAGAAAGCACTGAATCTTTGTAGATTGTTCTACAGGTTTTGCTTAAATTTTGCTTTCATATTTTTGTCCCACAACTCCATTGTATATCCTACCAATTAGTTTTTCTCTGTCTGCAATGCCCATGCATTCCAGATTCAGGTAAGTTACCAAAAGAAACAGATAGGATATATTAATCTGTTGCTGTGTTAGCCTATTTACATTTGCATGTTCAATCTTCTGGAATCATTGAATTTAGCCAGCTATTAAAGTATCACATTAATTCCTGGCAGTTACTGAGCTGTGCAGTACTTGACACAGATATAGACAGAAAATTAATGCTGTTGGGAATGGCTAGTGGAATTTCATAACATGAAAAACTCTGAGCAGGCTTTTCATGAATGCAAGAATAACCTGGACATCTTTTCAGCTCTGTAATAGATGACTTTTTACTAACTTTGCTAACCCAGTTAAAACTTTTTATGCTTCATGTGTTTATTACTGCGCAGCTGTCATTACCATCTTTAGCAAGGCACAAACAAAGATGGAATTAGAGAGTGAATTCTGAGGATTATGATAATGTTAAATACATGATTTCATGAAAAAATCGGCAGGTTTTTTATTGCAAACATGATCTTAAAAATTTTAATTTGAATTTTGAAAAATACTTTCAACACTTTCTATTTACCACTTGACAAAATTGCTATGAGGAAGAAAAGACAAAAAAATTAGCCATAAGTACTAAAGGAGGGTAGATCAACATAAAACAGAAATAAAATACAATAATGGAAAAATATCAGCAAACAGTGTAAGACAGTTTTAAATGTGATCACTTTCTAAAAAAAAAAAATCTCTAATTTTCATTCATTGTCAACATTTCTTTATTTTTCAAAGAATTGTTTCTCTTTTGAAGTGCAAACATCTCATTTTGTGTTTTGGTTTGGTGGGAGGTTTTGTTTGTGTGTTTGTTTTTTGGATTTGTTTTGTTTGGGGATTTTTTTTCTTCCTGGGGTATTAATAAAGGCTTTGAGTTGATTTAAAAGATTTTAAATGTAGTGCTCTGTTTTGGAAGATCAGGTCTTGGTAATGTGGGTTGTAGCAGTTCATTGTAGAGTGAATCTGCTCAATGGAGCGATTCTTAGATTGTGATTAGCAGAG
Organism: Porphyrio hochstetteri; assembly: GCA_020800305.1. Taxonomy (NCBI): domain Eukaryota; kingdom Metazoa; phylum Chordata; class Aves; order Gruiformes; family Rallidae; genus Porphyrio; species Porphyrio hochstetteri. Next base: position 4,940,037 of record CM036908.1, read on the forward strand.
GTGGCAGTGTTGGGGTTGAAGCCTTGTATTGAACTTGACAGCTCTAAGGAATTAATTCAGATACTGGGCACCTTGTGTGGGCTAATGGAATAAGAAGGTACATCAACATAGGAGTCTCTTAACAAGAACTAGAAAAAAACCTTGAAAATATTAGCCTGTAAAATGTTAAGATGACAAAAATATTATGTCAATTATTAACATCTATCCATGCTAAATATAGAAAATAGATGAACTGATCCTGGGCTTCATAAGTAAACTCATGTATAATAGAATCTGCAAAGCCGAAGAGTTTAGAAGACAAAGATCTTTTTATCATATACAAGTCTATAAAAATCTAGAAAGGAGCATGAATATTCCCTACATGACTAAATAAAGAAATTCTTAAGCCATTAAGGCTGTTCAGTTTCATAATATTTTCATTAACAGTAGGGAATTTGCTTCATTTGAATTCTCAACTCAATTCAAAAGTACAGTTTAGGACCATTTCTTTGATGCATATGTCACATGCTGACTTCAAAGAAGAAGGAACAAACAGATCCAGACATGCAATACTCTTTAAATTTTGTTCATTTCTCTTTTCCTTCTCCTCTAGCCTCAGATATTTTAATACATGGTTCTATCTAGTCTTATGTTTGTTGTTATCCGATGGCCCGTTTTCCATCTATGATATCACTTAGTGAGTGTCATTATCCAAGATGTCATTTTCAGCATATTAAAGGGTGGAAACAGTTTTACACATCCTATGTGGCATATGATCCCATGGTATGAGTTTTTTTCAGGTCTTTAAGCCATTCTGAAAGCATTCAAAAGCCTTACAGTAGCCGTTCCCAATGAGGCTTCTCAGAGGACAAGCCTCTATCCAGAGTTCAAGAGATTAATTAGCACTGCTGACTTAGAGGTGTATCAAGCAGTAAGTACTATACAGTAGATAATTAGGTACAGCCTGGCTTAGTTGAACATCTCAACTTCAAGAAGGGAGGTGTTCCTTGTGATGAAAACCACTGAATTGTATTGACCATAAACTAATAGAGCATTTTTAGGGATGTTCAACAGCTGAATCCAGTTATATCCAGAGCCACCAAAAGCAGATTCCTTGAGAACTAAAGTGAACAAAAGGTCTGTTGAGTAGGAGCCAATATAAGGTACAAGGAGGAGAACAACATGAAAACAGTGTTTGCTTTGTTTCCCGTTGCTTGCTGTTTACAGATTAAAAAGTTTCATAATGGGAAGCTGGCCAGAAAACACAGGGATTTTGGTTGTGTTGGTTGAACTAGAAAAACAAACAGATAGCTCCTGAAATGCTGAACATGCAGAGGGATTTAGACTTTCTTCTGTACTTACTTTCACATGCATGTTTAGTCTAGCCTCTAAAAGGGCAATATCACAGATCTAAAGTGTGTGTAAGAATCTATTTAGGACTGTAAAAATTCAAAGCATTTGGAGAGGTGCATGCAAACAAAATCACATAAAATACCCAAGCAAGACCAAGGAAAATGCAAACCAGTAAATGAGGCTGCAAAGAGATGTAAATTAGAAACATTGTTATGTCTCCCCTCCAGAGAAGCCGATGAGGTTTAAAAGGAATAATATGCCCATATCAGGAATATTTACAGGCAAGGAGTGGTACTTAGTTATAAAGCAACTGTCTAAAAGAAGAAACTTAGAAGACTTCAGTTTGGTTAAATAGTATTTTTGTCATTTTCAAACCATTCTTATATTTTTCCCATTTCTGCACTTCCAACAGCTAGCAAGTGTGTGTGTATCCTTATTCTTATTTTTATTCTTATTCTTATTTTTATTCTTATTCAACAATGTATCTTCCTGGTCCTGTTTTTCTGTTAATGGTAGTAAATTGGGATGTAGTAACAGTTTTTGAAAGAGTAGAAACATTGCTCTTATTACACACTGAGAACTTCACATCATAAAGAAAGGAAAACTTTTCAGATCACAGTAAGGACTTAGTTAATCTATAAAAGTGTGTATAGCATCTTTAGGCAACTATTTAATTCCTTAGAATGAATTAATTTTCCCATTCAAGAACTTTCAGTCACTGTTAAGGTTGACAAACGTGGTTGCATCACCAGCTTCAAAGGTGATTTTTAACAGAGCTAGTGTATATTTGTATCTTTAAAAGAGGAAAAAAATGATAAGAAAAAATATATTTGAAAAACAGGAAACAGAAATAATGGAATAAACTTCCTGGATTTACTAATTCCTTTGAAATTATTTAGGCTGTACAGATTTCTGGAATTACAAAAATGTTGCTTCAAAGAGCAGTGAATATTAAACATAGGCTGAAATAAAAATGTTAAATACTAGCTTCAGTAGAATCATAGTAGTGGTTTCAATTCTAGGTATTTAAGAAAGAAAAAAAGAAAGTTATAAGAAACATAGGTTCTGCTTGGTTCTGTTTGAAATCAGATCACCAGTCTACTAATCTGAGCTCTTGTGGACTTTAAGGCATTCAAACTACAAGTGATTGATAAAGAGTGTTACAAAGTAATTTCAAATTAAACTTAAGTACTATTACTGCAGACCTTAATAAAGGTATAACTTAATGCAGACATGCTTTAAAAAAAAACAGGCATTTTTAAAACTGGGAAGACAGGCAAGATTCTGGAACAAATTCATTTTCTCTTACAGAAAGGTCTGTTTTTTGATTGTGGTAAGATGTAATTTATTGCTATTTCTATTTATTGATTGTATTTTAGTTGTGATCTACACATTTTTGCTCCTCTCAGAACTACAGCCTCAGCAAGGGCAAGGAGCTGTAGTGACTGACAGACCTTAGTCTTTCTGGAAAATGGAATAAGAAAGACTGGTAATTACCAGTTTGCCTTGACATATTTTAAGCAATTACCTAAGCATTGAAATGTCATTCAAAATAACAGTATTTGCTGAATTAACAGGCCTATAGTTTTAAAAGGTGAGAAATTTCTATGGAACTGGATGCTGGAATCTCAAATAGAAAAAGCCTAAGTAATTGCCAGCTTTTTCTTGATTTTTTTCTCTCAGTTGAATTAGTGACAGTAGGTCACATCTATCTGACCCTTCCCTTTACTCCTTTTGGTTTCATCTTCCTCCAAATTTAGCAATCACCTGAAAGCAACCATGATCACTTTACTTACAGAGTTGGATTTACCAGAGAGACTCCTAGGGTTTTCCATCTCCTTGCTCTCTAGATCCCATTAAAGAGGAGCTGCACAACATATGTTCCTCAAACCTCCTCAAAATGTATCTGGAGCTGTATCCACCCTTTATTTCAATACTGTTGTGAATTTTATTGTAAGAAATAAAATAAAGGCCAAGATTCTTGTCTTTTGCTTTACATTTAGGGTGGGGGGAGAAAAAAATACGAAAGCAAAAGATATGACAAGTCTAATCAGTTTAACTAAACATGGGGGTAGGGGAAGGGAGTGGGAGGGGGTGAGCAGGAGAATCCTTTGCTGACCCCCAGAGACAATTAGCTTACAATAGTTAGTCATGAGACTTCATTAGTTGCTCTCTGCTAGACGATATTCCTGCCTTCTCAACCAGCCCACACACCATGTGTTCTAATCAGCTAATTACTGAGATATTTCTATCTTACCCTATTCCACAAATGGTTTTAAAATGCAGCTAATGCCACAAATCTTCAAACCAACTTTCACAATCAAATAGCCTGTGACAAATTGTTCTTTGGGCTTCAAATAGGTACAAGGGCCCCTTCGCTTTGCATTTATTAGTATACTGACAAGTACCTCACTATGCAGAGACATTTAAATACATAAGTTCAACACAGGTGATCAAGGGACTTTTTCAGAAGTTGAATCCGAATAATAAAGTACCTCTAGCCACATTTTTTGTTTCAAGATCTATCTTTCCAATGCTGAAACAGCTCTTCTTCCCCAATTTCATTGAAATTTTGTGTCCAGTTCTGGGCTCCCTGGGATAAAAAAGACAGGGATCTCCTGGAGAGAGTCCAGAGAAGGGCTACGAAGATGATTAAGGGCCTAGAACAGCTCCCATATGAGGAAAGGCTGAGGGAGCTGGGGCTGTTCAGCCTGGAGAAAAGAAGACTGAGAGGGAACCTAATTAATATTTATAAAGATCTTAAGTATGGGATGCAGGGGGAAATGGCCAGCCCCTTTTCAGTGTCTGTGGGGACAGGACAAGGGGCAATGGCTGTAAACTGGAGCACAGGAAGTTCTGCACCAACATGCGGAAGAACTTTTCCCCAGTGAGGGTGAGGGAGCCCTGGGACAGGCTGCCCAGGGGGTGTGGAGTCTCCTTCTCTGGAGAGATTCCAGCCCCATCTGGACGCCGCCCTGTGCAATATGAGCTGGGGAGCTGCTTTGGCAGGGGGGTTGGACCCGATGATTTCTCGAGGTCCCTTCTCCTACAATTCTGTGATTCTGTCATTCTGTGAAATATATATTGACACATAACTCTCTTTTACACCTCAGGAAATACCTGAACAAGATCAATTCATGCTAGTGATGGACAAATTTCAAAAGGTTCATATCAGATAAATCCTGCAATTTTTTATGCCTATACAAATATCAGTTATTCCAAAATAAAGCTGGTCTGGCTCTTTCAGAAGTAAAAAGTTTTCTCATGATACTTTTTTGTATTTATGATTCTCTTCCCAGCCAAAAATGTTGTAAATTCTCACTTTAAAAAAAAAATAAAAAATAAAGATTACTTCCAGTCCCTAGTAGAACACACCCCAACATTTTAGAAATTCTAAAAAGGAGTTGACATAAAATTGCTTACAAATGGGACATCTCTCTTACAAATGGAAGTAACTGCTCTAAGATTTTTTTTTCTTCCTATAGTGAAATTTTTCTAGAAAGCATTTCGGTTCTGATTAGGCTTTATTTATTTCCTACCCTGTTGGCTGTACTATCAGCCCAAACATACCCTGACAGAGATCCCCAGTCTTCATTTGAATAAATTATTACTATTTTTATAATGCAAAATGTAAGTAATTGGTCACTGATGATTAAAAAGGTAAGAATTGGGGAAAATCCACCAAATAATTCTGAAATCTGATTATTTTATATGTTGTATTAACATATATTTACACATACACTGTCTAAAAAGCAAAAATTTAACTACAGCAAATCAAAATATTTAGATTGACTCTCTATACATGAAGAAAAACAACAGCCTTATTTGATCTCATATAGAATGTTTTCTGATAATGTATTTGCTTTATAAAATTCTGAGATCATATTCTCTAGACACATAAAGAGGTTTAATCTCAGATCAGAATGGGGTTAAAAGACTTACACAGCCTGTTTAATTAATTTCTTCCAGCTCTAGCCGTAACTTCAATCATCTGCAGTAGCTTAAAATTCACAGGTGTGTTTGTTTGTTTTTCACTCAACATAAAACAGCAACACCACACTCTTCCTGGCTTATTACCACTCTGCCATCTCAACATATTATTGTCCTGTGGAGAAAAGGCTGTGGTGTTTGAGAGGCACAAGGCAGGGAGAAGGAACACCGCCACCTGCTGAAGTAGCTCTTCCCAGTCCATCTCCAAACTAGGTTTTACTCAGAGGCGTCCAGGCTGAAGTTGCTTCTCCAGAGAGCTGCAGTATCAGGGTTGCTCCAGCAGTGTAATTGTGTATGTTGCTGTCAAAGGTCCCGAAGGACCTGCTAATCATATTATGAAAAGCCAAGAACATCAGCAAACTCCTCACTTTCCTTTTCATTGTGCTGCTTTGCTGGTTGGAGAATTCGTCTGAATATGTGTGACAAAGCTAAAAGAAAAAGGCATATGTAGTGATAACATCTCAGTGCTACTTCCTTTAGAAGATATGGCATCCAAGTGTTAGAAATTTTCTTGGCATTTGCACCCAAAGACATGTGTCTGACCAATATGTTAGCAGGCATGAGGCCATTTGGCAGAAGAATATGAGCATACTTAGCCAACAAGTATGTTCATCAACTCTATATGTTGAAGGCATAATATTCACCTGGGGAATTCAAAATGGACCTCAGGCCATGAGAGTTTCCACGCCCATGATAAAGCTAGCAGATAAATAACTCAAAGCCCAGCAACTTAAAATATAAAACTTCAAATCTATTCCAAATCAAAGTGATATTCTTACACCTAACTTGACTTTGAAAAAGGTGATTTGAGGAATGTATTGCCATTGCTGATGCTGAGATTTAAATGTATTTTGTAATAAAAAATCACAAACAACATCATTTTGATTGATTACCTGGTTGCAGGTAATTTTTATAGTTAATTGATGTAAATATTCAGCAATACAGAAAAAAATCAGATTGACGAACTCAAAAATAATTGGACAAAAATGCCTCTTCTGTAAAGCATGTTATAATACCTTATTTTGCTCACGTTTTGTTTCTTAAGGCCAATAGTTTTCAAAGTGAATGATACAATGTTCACTGCCTTTAAAAAGTTTCAGTTGAAGCACAGGGTGATTATAAGATCCAGATTTTCCTTTCCATACTCATCTGATCCACTTAGGAAATATGTAAGATGATTAGTATTTGCTCCTAAAATGAAAATGAACCTCAGTTAGTTAAATGCTGAAGCAGCAGAACCCATATTTTTCAATGGCACACTGGAAACTTGAGTAAATATAATTATTCCATCTGATTGACCATTATTAAGCTATCTGATTTGCTACATACTCTCTGTCACCATTACGGCTCACTAGAAAGATGAAATATGTCCTCTGGAAAATTGAGGTCTCAGGCACAAAGCTGTTTTGCTGTTTCTAAAATCTAAATAGTATCATAAAGAGAGATTTTTAAAAACTTGTCATTTTCTGATAAAGAAGTTATATTCTGAATAACATTGAACTTTCCTCAGCTGTACGTGCAGAGAAGCAGACTCACTCCCATTGAAGGTTAATGAAAAGACTTCAAGGCTTCCACTGCTCCTAGGGACTCCCTAGACCTGTGTTGCTATAAATCAATGCAAAAAGAAGGAAATGCATTTTTACATCCTTGCTCTGTATGCATGATCCCTGTCAAGGCTGACACAATACACATCTCTTTTTAGCTAAGCTCTGCCATTGTTTTGAATCATGTTTTGAGTTCCTTCTGTTAAATAACATTTGAATAGTAATCAAAAGTATCTTTCATATTTCCATGTAAATCCTTGAAAACTGCTTTCAACTAAAACATTTAATTGTTTTCTGTGACCTTATGCTGTACTGTCTCTGGGAAAGCTCTCCATCATCCTTATTATAAATTTACTTAGTGTTGTCTCTTGTTAGCAGATGTGCTCTTTCTTTTTTTTTTTGCCACTCATTATGTTGTTATTGTGCATCTAACTATTTCATCTCAATTGCCTCACTTACTATTAACAGCGTTGCTTTCTTTATGGAGGCAATGAGGTATACTTTCCATGTTTCTATTCACACATTTTTTGTAGCTCAGCCTTTTGATATCATCTGTTAATTAGATGTAATCAGTTGCTTTTTGTTTACATTTACTTTTTGTACATTCTTTTCAGAGAGGGCTGGAAGTGAGGACTACCATTCAGTGCAGATCTGATACTGGTCGAAGCTATTCATTAAATAAATTATTTCAATAAATTAAGTAAATAAGTGCTTTCCATGAGAGGCCATGATAGATGTGAAAGAAATAACACTTGATTCTTATGTAATAATTTCAATCTGGACAATCTAAAATTACTTATAAAATTCTATAAAGTGGACTTAAAGCACTGTAGTAGATAAATGCTATTGTTATTTTAGTTGGTGAAGAAAATTAGTATAGAATTTAAAGGATCACGTTATTAAATAGATTTATGTTATTATCTCTAGTTCATTAATCAAGCACACTCTTACTTGTATACTCAGAGTATTTAGATGTCTATTTTCCCACCAATTAGAAGTTGTCCTTTTGGATCATTCTGTGTGTTCATTAGGAAAATTATTTCTTCCTTATTGACACTTTCTAGCTTGTTCTGCAGCAAGAATTTCAAGTTGCACATAGAAAAGAGAAAGATCATTTGATCTTTGTTGACTACCACTAATACAATATCAGAAATTGGTAATATCTTCACAGAACTAGAAATATGTTCATTATGATTGACAAGGCTCTGACTTACTGTCTCCATTCCCTTTTTCCTAGGCATTTATACTTTTATTTATATATTTGTGTTTGGAAAGATTGTGTAACCTTGAATGAATATGAAAAATTGAATGACTAAGCAGATGTATTGGGAGTTTAGCAGATAAGCATGCATCTTCATCAATGTAAGGTGATCCATATCCATTTCATTGCAGGAATGTTGTCTGGAAAAAATGGAGAAAAGAACAAAGAGAGACCAAAACCCCCTGATATTAGAAAACTTCAATGATATTTTGTGATGAGTTGAATAGCTGCAATTAGATACTGAAAAAGAAATAAGTTTGAATCTGACAGTGCATATTTTCCTGTATTACAATTACTGTCACCAATTGAATTTGGCTAAATCATACTTAATCATATCATTAAATTAAATGACATAATGATTTAATGTTAAAGTCTGAATATGCTAATGCATAATTTCACATTTTAAAGAGACGCAACAATAGCTGCTAAATATGTAAATATTTTAGCATTCACTTTGTAATCTGAAAACAACAACCTTAGTCATCTTCTGGGTGCTTTCTGGATTAGATACACAAGGACAGAGGATCACAGTAGTTCTCACTTTGAAAGTGACAGATCTTGTGAAACTGGAAACACCAACTGGAGGTAGCACCTTGAGGATCTTCACTTTCTGCATTATGTATGGAAAAGGGAGACACAAAAGACAGTGGACCAGCAAGTGAGGCTTTGTAGAAGGCAAGTGGTGTGGCAAGGTGGGCTGTCTTACTCCCTGGATGTCTTGGGCATGCAAGACATCTCTGCGGTGTAATACAAGGTTCAGCTAAGGATCACTGAACAAGCTCTGAGGAAGCTGGCTTTTTTTTTTTCCACACAGTAAAGTGATGTGCCACTGAAAGATAATCATTTGCATCTGGGAAGCAGTACAAACACACCAGTTAATTAGCTCTGCTCTCAGTTTACACAGCTGCACAGCTCCAGGTTGAGTATGATGCTGTACTGTATGGTGTAGGCATGCCCTTGGGACTCTCCTCTGGAGATACCTAAACCAAATTTCCTCTTTCGAGATAGCCACCTAAGCGATTCCTCAAACACCATGTACTTATGAGTCCTTTCAAAAGCCAGCTGGAGCAGGTGGAGGCTCAAAACCCCCATTTATATGCACAGATCAATAATTACTATCATATTAAAAAGAAAACTGCAAAAAATTAATTTCAGTACCTACTCTGCTTATATTAAGATAAGACATATTAAATGCAGAAGCTTCAACAATAGGAGCTAACTATAGCTTAAGACCAATTGTATGTAGTGCTCCCTTGCTTCCCACCATTGGAATTCTTTCACTTTGTATGAAATATCACACTTCCACCAGTGCAGGTGTCCCAGCAGGCTCCCACCTTCTAGAGGAATGCCCTGACTGCTCAGGCAAAAGGTAAAATTACCTTTTGGAACTTGAGACAGAACAGTCATTTTGATTCTGTCCTTTTTCAAGGATGTTAAAGTAAATCTATTTTTTCTGTCATCAAACTTTCTTTTCTGAAACACAAGGTAACCTTTTACTGGAAGAGTAGGAGAGAGGAAGAGAGCAAGAATGAGAAGGAGAAACAGCTGAGAAGGGGAGACCAAAGCATTTCTAGCAGGAAGGGCCCCCGGAATGTAAACAAGCAAGAGATAATACAAAACAAGCCAAGGCCAAGCAGCTGGAGTCCTCAGCAGCTGGAAGCTGTGGGGAACCTAAAGTCCTCACACTCCTCAGACACATATTCTCCATGAAAATGAGTCAGCTCTATAGCAGTGTCACAGAAAATCATGCAGGAAAAGACCTTGGCAGGTCATGAAGATTTTGACCATTTTCAAGCCCTTACTGTTTCCAAAATACAGGCAGGTTTTATGCATAATTTATGTTTTATCTTTTCTCAGCCTAAGTAAACAAAAATAAATAAATGCTATTTACATAAAGGTAAGTCTACTGCAGCTTGTGAGAAGATGAAGGCCTCTTGTTTTATATTAAAAAATAAACAATAGTTTGTGAATTCCAGGACTTATTTCTAATGCATTGCACTTGTTACAATGGAGGCATGGCAAAAATTGTTTATCTAAGGATTTTCAGTTTTGTTTCTAATTTGTGTGGAAAGATTTCATACAGTTCCTTTTCAGACTATTAGCAGCACCTTGCTGACACAGAATTGTTTTGAAAACATTTTGGTTTTTTATAAATTTCTTGAGGGCTCTTATGTGCTGTGAGGCAGACTGTATACAAAACTGAAAGGGACAACTTTTAAAGGTGGCAGACTGTGATTTTTTTTCCTTTTGCTGACACAAAGCAGAATATACGTAAGGAAGGGAATTAGCATGAAACAAAAAGAATCAAAGGAAGGAGAACTATAGGGCATACATTTTTGTTTTGTTTTGTTCTGAACTGGGGAAGAAAGAATATCTACAGGTTTTTTTTCCTCAAACTTTTAAGAAATACTCCACTGCAAGTGTTAGTCCTGAATAAATGAGTTAAAGCTGTTTATCCTAGGCCAAAGTCCTTACCCTCCAGTAGGTTTTAACATGATTGTGTTGATTCTAGCAAAATTTACCTTTTCATTAACCTAATACAAATTAATTAAAATTAACCTAAATATTATAAAATACATAAAATATATTACATATAAATGTATTATGTTATTAAATATATTAAATAAAAAATTACCTAAGATAAATTACAGTACCAAAATTCATGTAGTGGAAAAGCTGTTAAAACTAATGAATTCATTTAGCTTTGCAGATTTAAGAGGGTCCTTTCTCAACATCAAGGAGCCCAGTATGAGTGATGTTATTTGGAGTACTAATGAGACAACATAGAATCGCCCTTTTGTAAAACATATTGTGATCTTAGCCTCTAAATAAAGCAACAGTTTCCCAAATACCTGGCTGAAGACTTGTGTTGATAGTGAGGTTTTTTTGCCCATACCTTTTTCTTGCCAAGTAAATATTCTTATCTATGGCAACATTCAGAATTAAACAGTACTTGCTTATTTTGTTGACACAAATAGTTTTATTTTATAGTAATGGAAAAGAAGGTACCGATACTGTAGATAGTATAAATCAGCACAACTTCATTCCTTCAGTGTCTTTGTTGGAACTTGTGGTAGGTTAATACTGGACAGCTGTCAGACCCTCATTCAGCCACGTTCTCACTTGCCCTCCACAACAAGGCAAGGGGAGAAATCCAAGATGGAAAAGGTTGTGATTGAGATAGGACTTACCTGCTCCAGGTAAAACAGACTCAACTTGGGAAAAAAAACCCCAACAAAACCCAACTAATTGAAAATAGATGAAGACAGAGAAAAACAAAGACAAAACTAAAAGCAGCTATCCCCCATGCCCACTTCTTTCCAGGTTCAACTTCACTCCTTCATCCCCAACTCTTCCACTTCTTTTCCCCAGGCAGCACAGGGGGATGGGAACGGTGGTTTGTAGTCAGTTCATAGCATGGTCTCTGCTGCTCTTTCCTCCTCCTACTTTTCCCCTGCCCCAGCATGGATCCTTTCCATGGGGTTCAGCACTCAGGGACAGACTGCTCCTGCGTGGGCTCCTCTCCATGGGCCATAGTTTGTGCAAGAAAGCCTGTTTTACTATGTGGTCTCCACAGGCTACGGGGGGGACCACCTGCCTCACCAAGGCCCTCTCCACAGGCTGCAGGGGAATCTCTTCACTGATGCCTGGAGAAACTCCTTGAATTACTTTTTCTCTGACCTGGGTGTTTGCAGGGTTGTTTCTCTAACATTTTTTTGTAACTCTTGTGTCTCACAACTGCTGCAGTGTTTTCTACCCTTTCACAGAGGCACCACCAGCTTGGCTAACAGGTTCAGCCATGACCTTATTGCCCATTGGAGCCTGTTGGAACCAGCTGGGTCTGGCACAGAACAGCTTCTGGTCTCTTCTTACAGAGGCCACTCGTTCAGCCCTCTGCTACCAACACCTTGACCCAAAAACCAATATAGAACCACCCCACTGGCAGCTTTTAACAGAATGTATTTCATCAAAGAAGATCTACTTGACATCCCGTTAAGTGTAATTCCATTGATTCAGGTAGGTAAGGCTTAATTTTTACTGACACTAATGAGAAAACAAGAATCCAGCTTCAACTTGCCAATTCCTTCCCTAGGCTTCCCTTAATTTTTTCTATTACGTTTTAATTGTAAATTTCCTGCTAAATCCACATCTTGGAGAGCAGTAACCTATGCAGACACTGGCAGTAGGACAAGAAAATGCTCTGAGTGCCTGATTCATTACAAAACATGGCTTGGAGACAAAAGTTCTCTGGAGCTTCTAACTGATAACAACCCTTGCACTGACTTTAGGTTACAAACACAGAACATTTCACATCACGGGGAGGGTCATCCATTTCAACTGAGCATCCAAAACTTTTAAGCACTTGTTCCAGAGCAAGGTAACAAAATCAGTAGATTTCTGTTAGTCTCTAAAATAAAGTAAAACATTCTGATTTCAGCTTTGTCGTCATAATTTACTTTGAGATAAGCTTGTTAAATTTGGAGAGGAAAATGCAAGGCCCAGTTCTTCTTCCTACTGGTTAACCTCATCAATGAAACCATAACCTCATCACTACTGCTGCTACAGATGTTATGCCTTTAGAATAATGTTTCAATTTTAAACACTTGCTAATGCCTACCCCTAAACAGCAGATTCTAGCATAAAGTGTGTATTTTATTTTTATTTAAGTTCAAATAATGGACCTATACTTATACCTAAGTGCTTTGATTAATGGGAAAGGAGGAGAATGCTTATTTAAGCATTCATGGCATTTTTTGATTGATATAAGTGAGCACAGTCTGGGTTTTCTTTTTTCTTTCAGTTGCTGATAAATAGCAACTGTAAGGTCTTCAGAGGAAACTCTGTTCTCATTAACTTTGATGTTCTTTACACTTAATTTTCTGTGACTTTCCTTTGCTACCCCAGATTTATCCCAATGTAGCTGAAAGCAGCAGTTGGCTCTTAGCAATTGAGACAGAAATAAAAACAAACACAATTTAATTGGCAGTTTGAAAAACCCTTGCCAGACATTTATTGAAAAGAAGAGTTCATTTTCTAATCTTTCTTCTTACATTTTCTAGACAGGGGAGGAGGTGATAGTGGGGAATATGATATCACTGTTTATAAAGCCAAACATATCTGCAACAAGGGATTAACATTCTTTTTCCTCCCAGAAACAGACCCACTTACATTCTCTCGGGGTTATGTAGGTGCTCCAAGATAGTGTAAAAATCTTGAAGAAAGATAAATGAAACAAACATTTTTGGCAAAGTCTTGAGATTTTGGAAGAATTTATTATAAAAAAAACCAAAAAACTTGAGGACTCCAATTCCTCTCCAGTGTTACAGATAAAGAAGTTAAGCCCTTAATGGGAGGAGGGATTCTGACAAAGGTTGGTAACTAAAATTAAATCAGCCAGTAGCAACATGTTTAGCTGACTAAAAGGCAGGAAGAACAATTGGGGTAATTATTTTTCAGTTTTTAATGGTCTTTTATTTGTGTTTTGGTGTTGATGTTTGCTAATGATAATTGCCTCTCCCTGTACTGTTTATTTTTAACGAGTCCCTCAAAATGGATCATAAATACTGTAAAATCACAACAGTAATTATTCTGATCTACTTATAAAGAAGTATTAAAAAATAAACAAGACACTGGTGAATTTAGGGCTTAAATGAAGTTTGATAAATGATTCAACACACTATTTAATATCACAAATCTGGGGCACAGTCTTGGGTCTACTTTAACTTCTGTAAAAATGATCCAAAGCAGTACCTTGAGAAAATAGCCCATCTTTGTAAACCTTTCTAGTTCCACTCTGGTTGGTATTTGAAAGCCATAGTCCATACTGAGTGATATGGTACTGAGAAGCTATCCAAACAACTTTGGAGTCAACTTTTATATCTCTATTACAGCACATGTTCAAGTCCCATAAAAAAGGACCAGCTGAAACATATAGTGGTCTACTGATGCAGCTCGGTTGTTTCTGGAACAACACATTTGGTACTTACTCAGGGATCCTCTGAGTTTAACCATAAAGTGTAAAGAAGCTCAGGAAGAAAGGTTCTGGAGCACCTACACCAGCACTGAGAGGGCAGTAGGGTCCCTCCAGATTAGAGATGGTCAGAGACAAATTATAGGAAAGCCACTGAGAGTGTCAGTGTAGGTTTACACTGTTAAATTAACCACTAGGAGGGAATGCTTCCAGACATGGGGTCATCATGTATTGTGAGAACAGCCATAAGGATGCTTTGCATATTGAACACCCAAAAAACGTCCAGGTACAAATCAGGATTTACAAGAAGGAACAAAGCATTGCCAGTAGGCAAAGTACATTCAGACACCCTGTGCTGAGGACTAGGAGTGTTTTATAGCACAGATGTGGAACATTGGCTAAGGCCAAAAAATGGTCTCACTGTGCTAAATCTACTCATACAGATTTAGCCATAGATTACTTTTAAACAATTTGGTAATTGCACACTGAATTCCATATATAAAAGGAATTTAGGCGATTATTCTCATTTTCTTTAAAGTTACTGAATCTGTGTTAGTTAGATTCTTGTGTTTGGAACCAATTTCAAATGGTCTTTCACCACTACCTTCAGCATGAGATTAACAACCCACTTCACAGAGACATAGGCCAAGTTTTTTAAATGTTATTCTTTTAATGCAATATTTATAATAACGATATATCTGCACTAATTAAACATATAAACAGATATAAGTCTGTGTCTATTTGTATTCACCATCAGATATTAAAAAATGTTTTCCAGTGTACACACAGTTTCATGAGCATGTGAAATTAGTGTCATGAAGTTAAACAGTTCCTGGATCTGCTCTTATTTCCAGTTTGAATTAACTGTATCACCAAGTCACAGAAGAAAACCTTTGTTCCATTAATTCTGCAAGTAGTAGATACAACATGCTGGTAACCTCAGTACTTTTCTTCCTCAATGAAGGGTTTTTAATTGCTCTGTACTAAAGGCCCACCATTCATGCCTCTCTCACATTGTCTTCAGTGTTACATTCTACTGTACAGTGGAGGAAGGTAGAGAACTCTTCCTCATCATAAAGATACACTGCTGGGAAGGTAAAGGGTCTATTCCCAGATCTGAATGTTGAGTAATCACTTTTCATGCTCAACAGTCAGGAAAGCCTGTTTGCTTTATATCCATCCCTATATTGTCTTGTACTTGCGCTTTATAATTCAACATGCTTTCCTGCGAGTTCCTGTCCCCTAAGGACTGACAGAGTTCAACGAGTGCTAATTCTCCAAAGCTTTTCAAGTATGTGTGTCTTGGGCTGTCAAAATTCCCCAGACAGAGTGCATGGCATAACCGCTTAATGCCTTTCCGTGTCCCTGCCTTGGCACGCTGTTCCGCAGTCACAGCCCACCAGCTGCAGGTTCCTGCAGAGCGCTTTGTTAAGATGCAGCGTGTGGCTCCGCAAGGCTTCCTCTGACAGCTCTGCCTTTCGGGGGTGGATTTCTCAGTGCTCTCCTCGCTTTTGTGATGCACAGCGGAGGGAGCGCACAGCTTTCTAAATGTGCATACATTATGCAGACCTTTTTGTTTCGCTTGGGATATTAAGAGGAAAGTCATTAAATCTTGTAGGGAAAGCGTGACTCTGGCGTCAGACCACATCCTCTGATACAGGGTTCATTTTTAATTTGTAAGCCTCGTTTGCCAGGGCTGTCCATACAGCTATGACAGTTCCTTTGTTTTCTGTATAGTGTGTTTTAAAATTTCTAAGAATGACAGCTCTCAATAAACATTCTGTTCTCAGAAGTGCAGTAAGGGACACACTTACAGTATGTTACAGTAGGATACTTGTTCACATCTTATCAATTAATTCATGAACCCATCACATGCTTTTTTACATCCTTGTCTCATCTTTTAACAGTATTTCCAACTTAGCCTGGTGTTTCCTTGAACTGATTTAGCACATGGGGCTTCTGTGAAGTCAGACTACAGAGACAAAATAAAAGATTGGAATTTGCTATATG
The DNA here is from genome assembly GCA_020800305.1 of Porphyrio hochstetteri. NCBI lineage: Eukaryota > Metazoa > Chordata > Aves > Gruiformes > Rallidae > Porphyrio > Porphyrio hochstetteri. Next base: position 4,956,145 of record CM036908.1, read on the forward strand.
GGAGTACTAACGATGTAGCAAGAGAGTCTACACCTTTTGAGGGCCCCTTTACGCTGGCCAACCTAGTACACAGTATCTCTAAGGAATCTGAGATCAGATCCATGAGTCTGTATAACAGGCTTCACTTTTGTTCTTTTTGTCTGAACTTTCAAGGATGATCCGACAAAAAGGGTACATACTTTTCTGGAAGATAAAATGTTAATAAAGTCCATGGTGATGAAAAGGGGATTGTAAACTAAAAAAAAAACAAAACCATGAAATAAAGAGGTCAGGTACAAAAGAACAAGTGCAACAAACCCCATGAAAAAGTATGGAACATAAAACATAAAGATTTTTGCAATACCAGAGCTATCTCCATTACAACAAGAAAAATGGTGAACTTTAACGTACAACGAGCTACCATATAGCGTTGTTACTAAACTAATTTCTTCAAAGTGTTGTAAAGACCTGAATTTAAGAAGGATGGGAGGATCACAAATTAACTGGAATTTCATTGTTATTGTTGTCACTGTTATTGTTATGCTATATTTTAGATTATTTCAGACTTTACAGAACTGTAATTTGTTCATGCAATTTAAATAGAAGAGATGTAGATGGCCTTTACAATTTATGTTAATGGATACAGTACTTTATTTGTGAATAGGTGATTTTGCAGTACATAATATAAATCATAAATCCTGAAAAGTTGTTTTTATTTCCCTCTTTGCATATTAAGTGTTAACTCATTCAGAACCACTCCATAAAACATTCCCATACCACTCCTGCTCTAGCACCTCCTTCTTAGTCACAAGGAAGAGAAGCTCCTTTTTCAGGTGGTGACAACCCTTGGACAGCTGTTAACAGCCCTTCTTTTGCCTTTTGGAAAATAAACCGACCAGAATTAGGCTTAATTTTCACTGGGAGGTAGGCAACTATAAGAATTAACTACTGCTTCAAGAGGGCCATCTTGTTTGTGTCTTTCCCTTTGTTCCTTGGCTCTTTCAGTAGTACTGAACTGCTTTCCAGTCTCATCACACCTCATATCACTGTTCTAGTAGTACCTTTCCTAATAGAATATGCAATAGTTATGACATATATAAATGATAAATCGAGAAATTGAGGCCTAGATATGTTAAGTGATTGATTTATTTAAAATCACCTAGAGGGACAATGACTGAGCTAGAACTAGACTCAGTATTGTATCTAATGCAAGGTAAAAATTTGCTTTCTGCCATGGTATGCTTTTCTTTCTCTCATGCTCTCTCTCTTTTAAATTTTGTAGCTTTTTTTTTATTTTTCTCCCAGAATCATATATTTGCAAAGTAAGAGCTTTGTTTCCTGCCTCTGAGCACAAGCTGGAGTCTCTCTGGGGGAGGAATTATGAGGTTTATTTTGTAAAGCCTTATCCTAGCACACTTTTCTGTCATAAAGTGAACAAATAATAACAACGATAAATAGCAGTAAGAATGATTTTATTTACATTACCACTAGTGTAGAAGAAAGTAGAATTTACGAGCACTTTGTATATGGCTTTTAGTTAAAGCTGCTGTAGCCAGCTGAAATGACAGGAGGAATCATAAATAAGCTAAAGCAAATTGTGTCTCAATTAGAGTCCTCTATAGGTGGACTTTGTTAGCTTTTAATATGAAGTTGGATGATTGCTAGTGTGACAAGAGGGAATTGAAGCATTCAGTCTAGCTACTCAAAGGGCAGTGTGGGCAGCTGACACTACTGCTGTCCATTCTATCTTTGTGTAGAAGTGTTTGTATGGATTATGGCTTACTGATTATGGTGCAGTGTACAACTGACTTCTGACAGATACTGCCATTACTCAGTACCTTTTTCGGCAGGGGAATCTATTATTACAGCATCTCAGTCCATATTTTAGTATTGTTCTGTGAGCTCTACAGATATATAGGAATAAATTACAATGCAACTATAAGGTTTCATTCTTAATCCTAGGGCATTAGAATCTGATTTGTGAGTCCTAATTAATTCCAGCCTGTCAGGGAATCTATTTGCACCTAATCCAGACCTGCACTGACACATCTATGACATGATCCAGGGCCATGTCTGATCTCCTGCACCGTTCAACTCATGAATAAAAAACAAGCAAAACAAAAATAAAAGCAGCTTTTAACATGCTTCCCAAGAGCAAAGAATTCATAGGCCTTGTAACAGAAAGGCAGATTTTGGGGATACATAAACCATTAACATAGCAGAGTCTCTGAAGAGAGCAGTGTACACCAAGGCCTGCCAAGTCCTTTCCTAAACCCTATATTTGAAAAGATTGGTAGAAGTTTTTGAATACAGACTATCAGCACGGAGTTGTTTGTTTCCAGTTTGGAGAAAGTTTACATGAAAGTCTCACACAGTGAGAAAAGAGGTAGCAAAGATAACAGAGTGGAAAGCCAGGAGACTATAGGGGTAAGCCAACAGACTGTTCCACCAAAAAGTTGTTACCAACTGTTCAGTCAAGACTTGGGAAACCTTACATATACTTTCATTTTCTTTTCTTTTATTATAAATAAATTGTATATCAATGCATATGCATGCATGAAATTAGTGCTCACAGAAAGGATTCAATTTTCTAAGATAGAACATAGAATCCTACACTTATTTTAGACACAATATGGTAGAGGTGAAACAGTTTAAGTTCTCCATATGTTGCCTCAGTGAGATGTTCCAATCCTACCATTGTCTCTGGGACTGACTATTTATACAGTACCCTTTCTGCTCAACGTTACTAAACAGTATTTTTAAAGAAACTAGAATAATCAGCCACAGAAATTTTGATGGGATTCAGGATGTAACATTCTGTGCTCATTTAGGAAGTGTTGTTTAGTTTGTGAAATAATCATTTACAATTGTGAAATGTCACATAAAATGTCTATAACTATTCTGTTTTCTTCACATTGCTTCTCCAGCTAGACTTTTTGGGTTTTGTCCATAATATCCCCATCAGCAACTAGTGATGCCTAAGGTTCCCCATGCTTGCTGTGAACAGGTCTATTGATAGTGGTATGAGATTTTTCTCTTCTTGACAGAAACTTTTACCAGATTTTCATATCTTTATCTCTTCCTTTTCTTCAGACTGGAGCTTAAATTGTAATGAATAATGAATAAGTTTCCAATAGTGGAGCTCACTGTGGTTGACCCTTTATAAATTGTATATCCTGAATTTAACTACAAAGACAACAAAGTCCAAAAAGACATCAGGTTCTGCTATCAAATGAGCATACTATAAGTAATACTAAAAAGAAAGAAGGATCAGTCTTGCTTTCTGTTTGTATATTTTGGTTTTAGTTACTATTCTCAAACTGATTTTAGAGCTGATATTTATGCATAAATTAATTGGGAAATAAAGATTAATCCAAGAAGTCCCTTTCATACAGTTCTGGAGAATAATATCCTTATTGTTGTGTTTGCATAGCAGCATAATATGGTCATATGTGACCTTAATCATGTGTTCCAGATGATTCAAGTCAGTCATTAGTTCATAAACAAATCAGAAAAATGAGTTTTATAATTAAAGGTAGAAAACACATAATAAGAGAATGGCTATTTGGACTAATTAAATGACTATTTATTACTATTTAAGTCTTTGCATTGTATGGTTTTAGAATACTAGGATTTCTGCTGTTATTTATAATTGGGTTTAATTTTGTGGTCGTCAAACTATTTAAGGTCATCAAACTATGTAAGGTTTCACATATATTTGAAACTAGGTTATTTATACATAAAAATAAATGACTGGTATTTAACCGCCAACCAGAATTAAGGCAAGCAATACGTGAAAGACAGGGAAAAAGCAAGTACACCCTTTTAAAGGCATAGTAATCTCAGAAGCTGTGTGTTTTAAATGATTTCATGTCTGTAATATCTAAACAAATTACTGGAGCTGAGGTACAAAGAGGATAAATAAATATTCAAGTGTACATATACATATATATATTCATGTAAACTTCAAAGACTGTCAAGAAGTTGAAACCTGAATGCATATGTCTAGTACCTGGACCTTGTAGTATTTTACCTCTCCAAAAGACAAGTGGCACCGACAGATTGTGATTGCACAGTATAAAAGGAAAGCAGAAGATCTGACTTCTAATTGACCGGTCTAATCTCTGTCTAGGGAAGATTGAGCTGCAGTACAAATGAATATTCAGACATATTTTAACAATCTTACAGTTCAAGAAGAAAAATCTAGATAGTGTTTATCGTGGAATAAAGGTCCATATTAAGTAAGGTGTTAAATGTTTTAGAGATATTAATCAGGAAAAAGTTCAATCAGTTTAATTATGCTGTGTTCTTTTCTGCAGGAAAATCAGCAGAGTGGAAGAAGCTCAGTCAAGCATCAAAGCAAAAAAGCCCCCATGCATGAAGACATTGATCTAAAAATGCCCCAACTATGCTGAAATTCTGTTTATCATGATATTTCAAAATCTGGATCAAGGCAGACTTATTCTCTGTAGTCACTAATGCTGGCAATTACATCTGGTTGCTTATGAATGCATCTTGCACAATTTGCAATTACAGTACAAACTAGAGAACTATCCAGGGAATTCCTATTGTGTGCAGGAAGCTCAGCATTCCTAGTTTCTAAAAACAGTATCTGATTGAGCTTTTATGTGCCCCGCTTATGTAAAATAATATATAAATAACATTTTATTTTTCATTCCATCTCAATACCTTTTTAAATCGATTTCTTGTTATATAAATGACAAGAGACTCTTCTGAGACAGAAACTAAGGCTATGATATAAGTAGGGACGAGGACAAGCCCGTTCAGTTAATCAGACTCGTTCCTCCCATTTCATCACAGACTCAGAGATTGACCAAAGCTCTCCTGAAGTTTCTCCTTAAGTTTCAGGAAATTTTCTAAAATTTCCTGGGAGTGTAAAAGTTATAGCATGGATTATAATGTAAAGCAGTGTATCTTAAAATGTGTCTTAAGAGAGTAAACACCGGTCCCTCTTCAGCTGGTACAAAGAAGTTACAGACTCGAAGTCTGAGCACTGGAAATTTCTTATCTCCATGTTTTTATATTTTTTCCCCTATATGTCCTGGTTATCAATATTTCTGTTAGTGCTGCTAAGCACTAGCTTCAAGAAAAAAATGGAGACAGATGTAGACTTGGTGGTTCGTTGAGATCTTTTAAGACTTTTGTCTTATGAACATCTCTCTTTAGTTTCTATTTAGATTTGCCTACCTGGCACTGCCATCATTCCCAACACTCTGTTCTTCCCATCTTTTATTCAGGTTCCTTTTAAGTAAAATTTCCCTATGTTTTCCTTTGTGATCTGTTGCTGATTTCCACATCTCTCTGCACCTTCAAAGAGTTTGAAACTGATTACATGCAAAATATAATTGAGGTGAACATTATTGTAAGTAATTTCTGTTGAGACTGATTATGTTTGTATTAGAGAAGGAAAAAAGTGATTTCAACAACAGGCACATATTTCATCAGAAGAAAAGCTGCCTTTTATGTTGTTTGACAAACTCACATCTTGGCATTTCAACACTCTTCTATGTTCTGAATAGACTATTGAGTATAAATCGTTTTTATTATAGCATGCAGTGTTCTTTATAATAAACTTTTAAACACTATTTATTGAGTTACCCATACAAAACCAGGACCTTTTGGATAATAGCAATAGTTTCTCTCACGACAAGTAATGATTTTAATAAAAGGCTGTGGGAAACATAGATACTCCAAGAAAGCCTAACAGTACCCACTGATTGATGCTTTTCCCACCCAGACCAGTTTGTTACACACAATTGCCTAATTCTGTCCCTTCTCTGAAAAGGTCTAATTATTTCCTCCCAGCAGTTGTAAAATAATTGTTGGTGTATGACCAGCAAATAGCTACGCAAGGAGAAACAGATAGAATAAAAAAGGGCAAACAGAACAACACTAAACCCTTTGATTGTTCCACATTCAAACACCAACGTAACATTTTCATGACTAAAAATCTCTATCAAGGCCAGTTAGTCTCTCTGTAAGTTGGACTCTGGAATCCTCAGATAACAAATGTTGCTACCCATCACTTCATACAGAATTGATAATCCTAATAGCATTTAAGTGATATGAAAGAAAACAGAACACTTTTATACCCATCCACTTGTGGAGTATGGGATTAACATTAAAACAGTGGAAATGGGCTTGGAGTGGAGGGATTTGGTATTTCCACATAATTAAGTTTCGAAGAGGTCTTCTCAGACCCCTAAATTAAAATTGAAATCCCAACAAGTTTCATGGCTCTCCCTCTTAGATACTTCAGGCTACAAATTTCCCTTTTTTGATAGACTCTTTTCTGATAAATAGCAGTGGTTGTCTTCTTACTCTACTCATTGGTGTAATGGCTTAGAAAATGCTGATACAATTATTACCTTTAAGAAGATAGCTGAATAGACCCTCACAAGGAAAGAAGTCTACACATTGCCTTAACATCAAACTGTCCTTCCTACTGCCTTCTGATGTATTAGGATAGTAAGCAGTTTCTTCAACAAGCATCATTTAAACTTTCTTTTGAATCTTGTTTTGAGAGTGAGATACTTGAAGACCAAGTGTAGAGGAAGTGTGTACTGATTATATTGTGGCCATGAAAAAAAAGCTACAGACTTTGGCTTCAAAGGCTTTAATCTCAAGACTTTTCATGACATTCGCATTCAATAATGTAAAAAAATAATAAATTTTATATAAATTTATCTGTGGGTAGTTTACCTCAGCAGCTTGAGAGAACTGTTTTTCTTAACACACAGGGATGGAAAATTAATTAATTAAATTTCTTCCACAATTTCTTCAAATCCTGTTGTCCTGTTCTCAACTTTGAGTAACCAAGTTAACCTGTCTTCCATTACTCAGAACTCTTTTTATGTCTCATGCCACCTGACATATCCATTAACATATTTGTAGATAAGTGAACAACTTTTGCAGAGTTGTCTGTCCTGAGCGGTAATCAATTTTTATTCATATCTTTTCAGTCCTCTCCCAAAGATCCATGTAACAATTGTTAGAATCCTATATAAATCCCATAAGACTGTGAAGGAAGCAAAAGCTTCTATGGTCCTCTAATGGGACCTGCTACATTACTTGGGCCAATCATTTTCACTGTGACTTCAGGAAAATGGTAATTTGTAATTTTGTAGATGATTTAAGCTATAATTTAAACATTTATGGTGACTTTTTGTTGTTAAAAACCACAAACCATGCTTCTGGGTATTGTAAACCCAAAGCATTAAATAATTAATCATTATTAGTCATTACTATGAATACCACATGGGATTTACAACTATTGAACTAAGTTATGCATACAGAATGTAAACTGACTGAAATAAGCATGGTCATGAATCCAGGCTGTGCTCCCTCAATGTTTTTATGTGAATATGAAAATATCAGATGTAACCTGAAAAAGCAAACATAGGAGTTATTTCCATTGATATGAAAACAGAAATTTCCCTTTCTCAGTTGCAGTGCTCCTAGAACCTATTTCACCATGTATGAAGAAATTTGTAGGGATATGAAATAAGTTGGTGACCCTATTTCTCACTAGTATGTTATTTTGCTACAGGTTAAGTCACATAGGTATCTACATGTAAACTAAAATCTCTGCTGCCATGCTAGATAACCAGGATCTAATCAATAAAGTAAAAACTGCTTAGGCAGCTGTTTAGTTTATCCTAGAACAGACATCTATAATATGGTCAGCAGAAAAAAAAAATCTATTAGACTGCACTGATGGTATTGGCTAGCTCTTTGTTAGCCATATAGTGGCAGGTCTGTCACCTGACTTCCGTGTATACCCTCGCCTGTAGGTATCTAGTCTCATTTTTACACAAAATTAACCATTAATGTAGTCCTTTACATTTCAGAGTAGTCCTTGAAACTGCAATGAAAAACATTAAAAACCTGTAATGCTCTTAGGAATCTTCTCGTTATGAAGCCTAGGAAACAAAAAGAATCACTGAGAGTGTACAGTAATCAATACAGGTAATAATGAAAATATATAAGACAGCATTCAGCTTTGTGAATCTCCATCAGAGATATATCTGTCCTTGCATGCAAAATAACCCTCCAGAGTTATGGAGATAGAGGTCTTAAAGAAAATACCTTTCCATCATTGTTATCTAAACAGATAAAGAAAATATAGAGGAAGCATAGCTATTTCCTACAGTATAGATACTCCTTTATTACCCATTCTCAAGTTTCTGTTCTGCAGTATGTACAAAGGCACAGTACCCAAAAGTGAGCCCCGTATTGTGGTATCAATCATTCCAAAGAATTCAGAATCCACATAAGTTTTATGTTGACTGAAGCTGTGATGCATTCCTTTACTTTTAAAAGTAATAAATTTAGGCTAGTTGTAAAGTAAACACAAGGTAATCCCATTTCACTTCTTGACTATTCGTTAAGTATGAGGAAAAAAAATGTCCCAAGCAAATACAGTGTCTCAGTTTCAAATTTGAAAGTCAATTTTCCAAACACATTTTTACTCAAATATTTTACATATGGATATTCAATGTATGAATTTTTAGCACTGAAGTGAAATGGATAAACATAGAGCTATATATGATAGGCTTGCTAAACTGTTCTTAAAGAAAAAGTCCTGTTTGAATGTATGTGATCAGATCTGCATGCTTCACATTTTAATAACTTTTTTGAGCCTTTCCCAGGCTTTAGCCAGAAACACCACCTCACACAACATGAATGGAAACAAGGCACTGTTATCAACCCAGTCATCACAGTATGTCTTTCATTTTTCTATTGGCAGGCCTTTAATACTTGTCACATCATAAGCGTAACTCCCTATTAAGTCATGTTGATAAACCTGAGGGCAGAGAGGAGAAGAAACAGAACACAAACTTCTTTTCCAAATTATTTTTGAAAACTTATTTATTGATGTGAAATTTAATTATGAATTAGCTATAAGACAGTCTGTTAATACTTTGGATATTTAGAGGGCATTTTAAAAGTAAGAATGGATAAACCTTGTCAGCTGAAACAGTTACTGACCTATGATGATTTCAAGCTAAACTGAAACCGGATTGAACCAAAATACTTCCTGTTACTTAGGCAGTATCTCTGAAATGTGTGGCACGCTTTTTAACTGACACATATTTCACCTCCTCACTTTTTAAACTGTTCATGCAATTCACTTCAGGAGAGACCAAGAGAACTTGACATCTCTAGTGTAACATCTAAGTCATGTGATTCAATTGCCTCTATAAAGGCAACTAGTGACAGACTTTTGTGATACCTGCTTGTGGGCAAGTGTATTATGTCAGTGGAAACAGACATATGTAGGATGAAATGTGTCTAAAGAAGGTCCCTAAGACATGTAAAGTGGAGTGTTCTGAGGCACCTCATCTTTTGTGGACATCTGAAGTTAGATGAAGAAAATTCCATGTGAATTCCCAATGAAAAGTTTTCTTATGATTTCCATCAACTACATGAGAGGTTATGCAAACCTCTGCTGACAATCTTGCATTAATACAGAAGGCAGAGACAGGGTAAAGGCACAAGTAGAAAAGACAGTTGCTAGCCTGGTCCAGTGGCATTAAAGTAAGATAAATGTGTGGACACGAACTTAGACATAGTGTCCTATGAGGTGTATCTATATGCCCCACGTAGCAGAAAATCAAGACCTCAAATATTTACTGCTTTCTCTTATTTGGAGGGAGAAGAGGTGGGGGTTTTGGGGGATGTTGATTTTAATTTTTATTTTCTGTGTAGCCATTTTATTCTTCCAGAAGTTTCAGGTAAATTAAATTTCCTGCAGGTTATGTATGTCCTCATACATTAATTAGAACTACTAATCATTGGATAATATTTTCAGACAATTTCTTACAAATTACAGTTTGAATCAGGTGGTAAAGAATTTTAAGAATTTTAAATATTCACCTTGAAATTGGGACTCAGAGTCCAAGAAACAACTTCCTTAATGATGTGATGTACTTTTTTGGGAAGATTATACATGAATCTGTGGCTAGAAATAAATTGAAGCAAAAATGAGAATAAAATAAACAGAACAAAACCCCACAGCCTTATATACATGTGTAAAGTGATGTACCACTCAGACACTGAAGAGAATAATCAGCTGTTCCCTGCAGTGGAAAGAAAAGCCTTGACAGCTGCGAACCAATTATGGCCCCTGAAACCTTCACCAAGCCCTAATCAAGAAAAGTGTTTGTTATTGTCTTCCAGACATTGCAAAGTAAACAAGACAACTGAATGCCTTGGAGGCAAGAAGGAAATTTCTTAGGCATAAAACCTCAGAACTGTCTTTGGGCGTTTGTATTCCTCTCAGAAGAGGGAGAGTTTTCTAAAATAATAAATTAAATACACTCCCCAAAGAGACCCCTTTAAAAAATAATCCTGACTTAAAGTTTTCAGCTCTCTATCTTTTTGTTACTGAAACCTTAATTCTTTTCTCCATGGAAAACTTTCATCACGCCCTACTTTACCCATCTCAGCCTACTCCACCCCTTCCAAATTCCTAAGTGAAACCATACCCAGAGACAGAAATATTTGTAGCACTTGTCCAGAATACTTAAAATTATGCAGGAAAAGGCTCTCATTGATCAAATCTGACTAGTTTACTGCTGCAAATATTTGCAGTGAGCTTCATTTAAAACTTGGATTAACCAGCTGCTGCATTTGGCTCCAAAGATCCTATCCAAAGAGGGTGAGGTCAGGGAGTCTGTGTGAACATGGGAAGATACAAAGAGCTGGAAGCTTTGAAATCAGTGTACTCGAAGAAGAAAAGAGCCTTAAATCATGGTGCAGGGGTTATTTTCTGTTGGTAGAACATAGGAACATAGCAAGAAGAAAGCTAATGACTAAACCACAGGACTGAGACCAGCTCCCTTATTGCAAGGTCATGTAAGATTTGGTTCACAAGAATCCTTTAAACTGTTTTCTCTCTGTGGAAGTGGTATATTTGTTTGATACTTATATAATCCAAGTTTAGCAATTCAGGGTAGTAAATAAAGTGTGTCTCAGACTGTAGGGTTAAATAATTTTTGGGACACTTAAGCAATTCAAAGCTGGAAGGAGAGAAGATAAACAAATCTCACTTGCAATAAACTAAAATGACCCATCAGAGATACCCAGTTGTTAGTGGTTTAATTTGGGTATTTTTTTTAAAAAGAAGATTGCACCCTTTCTGAATTTAAGCTGAAAGCAGAAGTCTGTGAGATCAAGTTAGCTTTCCTAAAAACATTTCAAAAGGACATGCTTGTCTGTCTAGCTCCCCTTTCTAAGTTTCAAGATCAGTCAAATTAAAAATTAAAAACCAAACTCTAGACAGAACAGTTGAGTCTGATCTGCTTTTGACATGGAACCACAATTTCTCCCCACATTCATTCCAGTCTGGACCTGGTTTTCATTCAAAAATTAGAAAAAACACCTCAGTAATCCTCTTGATAAATGTGGATGGTGGACAGAAAATTCAGTAATAAAGCTCTAGGCCAAATTATCATGTTTCCTAAAGTTATAATGGAAGTACAATTTCTAGAGGTAAATACCTCCAGTACCTTAAAGTATTTTGCATTTCTTTTTGGAAATGGTTTATCTCACTTGATGTTTGTACTGGGTAGGTATTTTGACCTTCCAAATCTTTAACAGAAGAGTCATGAGTCGATTTTGGTTTATCAGGTTCAAGATCTCCTGAGCTGCTTTGCTATTCTGAAAGCTTGGCATGTGTATGAGACAACTCTGTCAAAGTTCATACTGTCCTGCACAACTAAGAGGAAGCTGGTCTGACACAAAGTGCTACTCGGGATATGGACCTAAGGTGGGAATGCCAGGACTAGAGCCAAGATAATCCAATGATGACATTTTATTCAAGTGTTTTTTTGTGGCATGCCCTGAGGCACTGGTCCACCACTCACACAGGCCCTATAGGGATTTCTCAGGAGACTCCACATTACTCACCATCAAATACCTGATTATCATTATCAAGAAAACATGGAGGAGGAAGAATTGAGGGAATACTAAAGGGAGTGAAATAATGCAATATATCTAGGTCTTCTGTTGGGGATGGAAGTGTCCAGAGGAAACATGAACCTGGGCATTGTAAGACCCCTGAAATTTCATAAACTTTGGGTTTGTATCTCACTCCTATTTTAAGTATCTGTATGTATCCAGTTTAAAAGGTTGTGTTAATTGGTGTGTTTTAAATAAAAGAAAATGCAGTTTGCATGGATTTAGAAGGTAGAATGTTCTTCTGTTTTTTCTGTTATTGAGTAATTTTTGCACCTTTCTAGAAAGCATATAGCTGCCAGAATATTTCACTACAGTTTCCAAGCCATAACACAATATAAGATAATACTTCATTTTAACTGCAGTAGAGGGAAGCACAAATGGGCATGCAGGTCTAGAAAACTATGAAGTATGGTTGTAGACATGTTCTTTGGATTTTTGGAACCTGTGTTGTGTGTTTGTTTGTCTTGAAATTTCACCTCATGAGGCTCAGTGGAATGATGATTGATGCCTTTATAAGTGCATGATGAATAGGAATTTCCATCCTTTGTACCCCTTTCCTACACTGAATCAAGTATGAAATACTTCACTTTAGCTCTGAGAATATTTTCATGGTTGTTTTCATGTTTACCTCTACTAGATCTTATCAAGTAGGTCCTTCTCACCAGTACTTACTTCAGATGAAGCTCAGGATGCAAGAACAGCAAGGAAACCAGTCAATTCATTATATTCAGAAATGAGTGGCTGTTGTAGATCTTTCAAGTTTTAATTTTTCTCTAAGACAGATTTGGAATATTTTGTTAGTTTTGAGTATGCCACCATGCACAGGAGACAATTTCATTTGGTTCAGATTAAAAGAATTTAAAAATAAAATAGTCCATACGTACAAAATGTATGCATATTGCACAAAAGGAAAATAACAAACATATAAATATTATCCAATCACAGCACTGCATGTGTGATGGAACTTTTTTTCTGTCTATCTGTTTTGGTTTTACAATACCTTTGAAGTGCATAGCCAAAGTGATAATCTGATAGTCTGATGTCAAGAAGCACTGATGGGCTGTTCAGGAGAAACTTGTGTTGTGCGATTTAAAGCATCCTTATTCAAACAAGTAAAAAAAGCATAAACCTTCATATTTCAATAGTAAGTATGAATAGTACACTTTGTCTGGATCTGCTGCCTTTGGTTAAAACACCATTTTTATTTGTGCTTAACACATTTTTTTTTTCCCTAAAATCCATCTACAACATTGAAAATGTTTTTCTTTTCTTATGTCAAGATTTTTCCCATCTCGTAAGCATAAATATTTTTCCTCCCTACAACAGATAAAAACTGGCATAATGACTGTTTTCTTGTAACAGCTATAACAATGACAAGTTTTCTAGCATCTTGACAGATCAGTGTTATTTGGTCAAATCCACCTTGTTGATTATTATCAAATATTTTTTATTTGTGCTCATGACAAAAAACACTCTCTGCTCAGAGTTAGGTACTTGTTATATTCTACTTTATGGAATACAAACCCCTTAACAATACACCGATGAAACTAATATCAAGGGACTTCCTAAGGCAAAAGTTAACTACTTTCTTAAATGGCTTGATATCCAGTATTGATTATATCATTGTCTTCTTGAATTTTCTCTCTTGTTTCAAAATATTGAAGGGAAAAATCTCATTTAGAAATAACATTATTAATTCATTATTTTTAGTATCCTGCATGATCATCCTTATGTAAGACATCTTGACATATTCTTGTTGATTTAAGGATCTTGCATTTCACTTTTGCTCTTTTTGCTAGAGTAGGTTTATATACACATTTAAAATGAACCTCCTATGAACTAGTGAGTCACACATAAGTAGTACCGGTTTAGATTATAAAACTACACTAAGTTGCCATAACATCCTAGAATGTTTTCAACATACCACTAGGTACAGAAAGAATAACACCTATCTGCTCTTCTCCATAGATCTGTTAAGTTATTCTGTATGAAAAAGGTCCCCATATTGAAACATCTACTACACACTTTGTTTCAGAAGCCAAAATTGGTTACACAAAGCTATTCTATATTTCAGAAATTTCCAAACCACTTTCCCTTTATTTTCTTCTGTTTCCTCTTTTTACCACATGCAGTAGGCAAAAATCAGAAATTCTGCTAATGTTGTGCTTTTCATAACCTTTTAAAATTGTCCTAGAAGTACACATTACTTATTTGATCTTCATTTAAGGAGAAAACTAAAGTGTAATAAATTTACGATAGCTTAATTTCATATATTAAAAAAGAAAGATAACGGTTGTTTACCACCTTTTATAGGTCCACCTTTTTTATCCAGATCAGGTAACATAAATCTCCAGAAAGAAAAGTTTGTGGGGGTTTTGTTTGGTTGTTTTTTTTTTTTCTTCTGATTTAAATTAATTATGAATTCTTAAAGTTGTATTTAATACACAGGTTCTTGTTCTCCTTATTCAACCTATTTGGAACTTGATCCTTCTAAAACCCAAAACCAAATCAGGACCTATTGGTGGAAGGAGCCTTGTATTCCAGGAAGATAGATTTTGATTTGGATGATACAATGGACATGAAAAGACAGAAAAAGAAAAGAATTTGAAGAGTTATTGGAGGGACGGAAAAAAGAGAAGATATTGACTAGATGGTAAGTATGGCAGGGTGTATGTAGCTAACATAAATCATTTGTGGAGTAAAACTGCCACAAAAGCTTTGCCCTACTTTCCAAGCCAAGAGCAAGGAGGAAGAAATTTTTGCTAATATTAATACTGAGAAGTGAATTTATATGGCATTTCTTCCTGGCAGTGACTTCTGCCAATAGTAAATTTATGCTCTGAGTATTACTCTGATTTAGCACTCAGATAATAGAAGAATGTAATAAGTGACAAATGCTATTGTGCATTAAGTGCAAGTGATCCTTCTGTCCTTTTGGAGTTCCCCTTTGTTCTTTTTACGAGTTTAGGAAGTTTATAACTTTCAAAGTGGAATAAATAAACCGGAACCTGCTGTGACTACAAGTATTCTCTTGGAAAGAAGTGAGTGCCCAGGAAATTCACAACTTCATATTATCTTCTTTTACCATAGAGATCTCTTCAGTAATGCAAGATTCATTCCACTAATTTGATTTATCTAAAGGAATTTTATCTGAACGAGTCATCTAGTCTGTCCCTCTCTAATCAAGGAATAAACACTATCAGAAAATGTTTTATATGTTCATGGACTTATGATAGAAAAAAATCCTGCTGGTTATGTCATTGATTAGCTCTGAAATTGAAGCAAATTGAAACTGGTGACCAATATATTGATCAAATAAAACTGAACTTACTGGTTTTAGTATAAATAATAGTGGTAGCGGCAGTAATTGACTTGGTATTGAAATAATAATGACAATATTAAGTCAAAATAGTAACAGTGATGTGGCCTAAAAGTAATAGTAGTAGTCACATTAATAGCACTACCAGTAAATAGCATTATAGTAGAAGTATACTAATAATTGCAATAGTTTTGACTGTTGCATAATGTTGAAGTTTCAGGGTTTTAGCATAATTCTTAAGGATAAACACTACCAAATCTCATTTCACAAGCAGCTATACTAGCAACGAAACAGAATACTACTTTCAGACAGTAGAAAAAGTTATTCTTGTTAGAGGAACACAAAGAAAGTTTTCTTTATGAGATGCATGGTCTATTTCCATACTTATAGGTTTCTCAGTCAGTTACACTGAATTAAAAAAACCCCAAACACCAGAAAACAAACAAAAAAAAAACCCTTTAAGTGTATTGCTGGGATTCAATAGCTTTTTTTTCCCAATTCAAACACAGATTGTTAAGTAAAGCTTCATTTATTAAAGTAAAACCACTTCCAGAATGAAAAGATGTTTCACAATAATGAAAACATAAATGTTAACAGATGAAACTAACATTCATTTAGCATCCTGAACATCTTTCCCTCTCCTAATCTGAGCTTTCCAACTCTTCAGTAGCACCTGCCTTCCCAGACATGCCTGGTATATATACATGTTAAATACCATAGTGATTCTGTTCAGTAAGGCACTGAAAGTCCATATTTGGGCACTGCCATACCTGCCAGCCTTGAAAGTAAGCAGTGAGAGAGCTGACAGTGTCTTACAGATGTCTGGCAGCGTGGTAAGGTATAGATGGATTTTGCTTATTCCCCCAAAAAATCAAAACCAAAAACCTGAAATGTAGAAATGCAGAGATGTCAGTAATGTTGTTCTGCAGCTGGGCTTGAATTTCACATAAACAGAAACACACACTCTGGCAGTGAGAGATCATATTGAAAAAATAAAAAAAAAATAATTTGCTTGAAAATAAGTTTAAATTCTGAAGAGTATTTGTTGAAACCTTGTCAGCTATTTAGTGAAAGAGAAAGCACACCTTGCATATGTTTTATATTGGAGGACTTTCTGGATATCTTTTTGTTTTCCATAAAAAGCATGGTGCTTATGATCCTTATGGACCTGAGCTACAGCTCTGGTTATTTGAAAAAGCATGAATGTGGATTCTAGTGACGATACAGATATGGTTCTATTCTTCTCCTCCAGCCATCTGGCTCTATAGCAGCCAGCAGCCCTATTATTAGAACTAATTGCCAAACAGAATTATTAGGTTATGATAAATCATGTTTTTTAAATTCTGGGTTTTTTGGTGGGTTTTTTTTTTTAATCTGTATGAAAAATAGAGATCTTCAATTTATTTTCCTTTAAAATATGACATTAAATATATTCCGTGTCTTCTAAAGCATGTTTCAGTTGTAACAACAAACCTTTTGAAATTAGTTTTTCACTGACTTTTTAGGTTCTGCAGACTGAGAAAGTGAAGATTTTTTTAAGTTTTGAAAGGTAAATACCTCTAGAAGTTGTGCAGTTTTATCAAAATAACTATCAAAGTCTAAGAAAGGTTGGATATTTATTTTGATGGGTGCCTTATAGATAAACCCCAAGATTCTGCAGAAAGTAGAAATAATATGTTAGAAAGAATTAGTAGAACCTTTAAAGATTTCTCAGCATCAGAAAATCAATATTCTTCAGGGACAGATATGCTATAAGTCTGTCCCATTAACACTCACATCTATACTACGTTTGCAAAAGACCTGTATTTCAACATACCTGAATGTTATCCAAAATTGCAACATGTACATGAATAGATCTATTCATTAAGAGCTAATATAATGTTGGACACATGGCATTTTATTATTTAAGGCATGGTATATCAAACATCACTTTTTACTGAGCTGATACCTAAGCTTCACTTATAATATTGAAAACTCAGCTAAAACCAAAAGTGAAATGGGTTTACAAGATGTATTTCTTTGTAAGGGTTTAGAACAAGCCTGCATCAGGAGAATAGTGTTAAGAAAGCAAAATTATATTTGAGATGTAATTACTTATTCATGGCATGATGCCCTTTAACAAACACATGGATTCCACTTAGTTCTTTATTTCCATGTTCCTAAATCACTATTTTCTTTTATCCATTTAAAATTTCATTAAGTTGCACATAAGCAAGTACATTAACATGAGTAACCTGGTCAGATTTGTTGATTTATATTTTACCTTACTATCCCAGGCTCCTATCTTTCCCTTTTTATTCTTATGAAATTTTGCTTGATACAACAAACATTCAAAGCTTAGTATTTCAGGTGTAGGCATTAGGAGTGAAAAATAAAGCAAAAATGACAGCTGGTTTCATGATAAAAACCCACACATATTACATGACAGTAGCTAGGGCTGAAAATGTAAGAGGTTAACCTCTGAACATAATTCCACACACACTCATACATACATTCCCACACAATCACAGACAAGCCATAAATAAAAATATCTCAAATTACCAAGAAATAAAAGAACCATTCATGGAGCACTTGATTGTCCCACACTGTGTTGCATAGTATGCAGTAATAGTTGTTTCACATCACAAAGCCATCAGGTGTTTCAAGGCAAACGAAATATAAAAGCCATGTTTGGAGGGGGAGGAAGGTTGTCAAAGTTTGAATGTACTTATTGAATCCCAGTAATTGCCACTTAGTGCTTGATTTAGTGAAAGCCACTGAATAAAGGCAACTATTTCCTTTGTCGCAGCTCATGTTCCCATTTGTACTGTACCCTTCTCTGTCTTCCAAAGTCAAAGCCACAATCCTCCATTTCGATCAGCACACAACTTCCTTCCCTTCTCCTACATTCATCCTCATCTGCATGTATTTCCCACACACTAAATGGCTGTGTGAAAAATAACTGTTTCCAGTTATCAGCCCTGAAACTAACAAGCTTGCTTTGACTCAGCCCTAGATAGACTGAAAAGACACAACCACAAACACACTCAAAACCTGGGTGTTCTAGCAGAATTATTTGGCCTTCACTATAGAAGTTTTTTGTCATCCAAGCTCCTTGTAGACAGACCAGTTGTTTATCATAGAAGAGACTGTTTACAACCCTTCCCCCCCCACACACACACACTCAATAGCTAAAAGAAATCCTGACAAATCTACCAAACTCTCTGTGTCAATATAGGGATGGTAGGGTGCTGCTTGCATCACACTCAACACTTCAAATTGCTTAAGTCCAGTTCTGATGACAACATTGGTAAGAAATCAAGAGGAAAACATGGTAAGAAAACTATTTATTAAGATTATTTTCCTGTTAACTGCCACTGTGTCTGTCTTTGTTAAGATTTCTTGAGGGACAAGGGCAATCCTTTATTGTTTCAAGGAATAGGGTTTTTTAGAAATTAGAATCCTTTTAACTTAATTTCCATCATGGACATTATATTAAATTTCAAAGCAAACATTCCTTATAAAATTTAGATTTAGAAATCAGGTTAGAAATGGGTTTGCTGAAACAGCATGAGAGGGTCCTTTTTATCTTTGTCTTCTAAGGAATTAAATTGAAAAATAATAGGATACTTAACTACAATTCCTGTACTGTTGAAAATTAATCAACTCAATTTACGATTTAAATTAGGGTCAATTATAAAGGTGACATACAAATGGAGACATATGGAGGACATAAAATTATCAATTGTTTTTATTTTTGCTGAGAAACTAAAAAAAATGAGAATGAGTTTTGGAAGAGGTGGTAAAATGGGAAAGGACACCAAATTTAATAAATGTGTATATGTATATATATATATTTATGATTTTGTATTTATGATGATGAGGACATGGCAATATTCCTACTACACCAGCATATCCAGATCTATGGATATGACATTCAGAGTACTTAAATTCTGCATATATTTTCTCTTAGGATCCAGAATGTGATTGAATCCTTTCTGTAGAAATAAATGATTTGGCTTGCCATGATGCATAAAACTTGTCTGTAAGGGTAAAAGTTTACTGGCATAGTAATTTCATGATAAAAGCTTACTCATGAGCAGAACAATTATTTTGGAATAAAGATATTTCTCTTTTAAAATAAAGTGTCCACAGTAGAGCTCTTCTAGTTAATTTGCACATGGAGACAAGTCTCTGGGCTCCTAAATCAACAATTACTTCTAATTACATTACTACAGTAATGCTCCAAAGTCAGATGGGTGCTGGGTGCTCCTTTGCAAGGGCGAAAACAAAACCAAAGCAGAACACACCAAAAAAGAAAACCCCAGAAAAACAAAGAACAACAAAAAATCCAACCCCAAAAAAACCCCCAAAGTTGCACCAAACTTTTTCTATCTCCCAAAATCAATTTTGAAAAAAATGAAAGACCAAAAATTTCAGTGAAATAGGAGTGGATTTTTATACTTGTTTCTTGGAGCTGTTGAATTTCTCTAGTCTACTGCTTCTTTATCTGTCCAATTCCATTTAGTTTAAAACTAGTATTTGGTCTAGCCTCGTCCTGCTAGTCTGTTTATTTAAAATTAGAACAACAAGCTATAGGTTTGAAAGAAACTCAACAGAGTTGAGTTATTTTAACCACTTGGTTGCTTCTGAACCTTTCGTGTAGATTCAGGTAGAGTGCTCTGGCTGTGCTGCTAAGCAAACACCATCTGTGTTAGAGAATGTGCCAAAAGCATCCATGTAGAATGTGTCTGCTGGCAAGTATTTCCAGTACTGCATATCCTGGTAAACTACATCTGCTACAAAGCTGCTTTTTTTCTCCCCCTATATTTTTTTTTTTTTCTTTTCAGGGGAAGTGAGGAATGTCCAAGCAAAATGAGATTGTTTTGCTGAAAAACCCATAGATACCCAAAAACTGCACCTCCCAGTTCTTCTGTCAAAGCAGAACTGTCTTTCCTGTTTTCCAGGACATCCAGCAGCAGGAATGTGCCAGGTACAACTCAATAATGCATATCCACAAACCATAAAATGCCTGTGAAATGCTGTGGGGGTCCCAAAGCACCTTTCATACACAACCCTCTCTAATGATTAAATAGTGACCTAAATATGATTTTGTAATTGATACTGAGTAGAACAAAATAAGCAGCAAGAGTTCTCCTAGTTTGAGTTTCACAACAATGTACAGTTCTTTCTTCATCCCAAGATGACCATTACATGCATGTAACTATGCTTTCATTAATTGTTATAGTTAAATAAATACACTAAAACTCATCTCCTCACTTTTCATAATCATTCAGCCTTATTGTTCCTGATTGTAATAAAACTGGAAGCTGAGGCAGGGTCTTTTTTTTATGATGTGTCTCACAGATACTGTTGGCTTGGGGCTTTTTTAATATTAGAATGTATTCTGGAAATGCCTGTTTAAGGAGGGAGACGTAGGATATGGCAGGATGTGCAATTGAGGCGTGCTCAATTAAAAAAAAAATAAATCCCTGTCCTGAAGAGCAAACTTGAATTGTATGGAAATTTGAGTGATTTTATTTCTTCTTTTTATTTTTTGTTTTTTGTTGTTTGTTTTTGGTGGTGGTGGTTTTTTTCACTGACTTTATAGGAAATTTATTTCTGTGTAGATACAATAGACACTTCAGCAAACTCTTACTATGATTGGACCAAAGATAAAAAAGGCTTGTAATCTTACTTGAGGCTTTTATTCTTGTTCCTTCCTCCTTTTTCATGATCTAAAATGTGCATAATTTTTAACTGAAAGTCAATGCTAGCAATTCATTAAGTAAAAACCAATTTTACAGATTTCTATTTCTAAAGCAGGGGAATTCTTTAGGGGTTGGTTGGGATTTGCTGTTTGGGGGTTACTGGGGTTTTTTGCAGAGGTAATTAAGAAACACATTTCTCTCTATGTGCCTAAGTGATGTGACAACCTAATTGAGTGGTTGGAGGGCTAATGAAGGCGGGATGGGAGCGAAATCCAGGTAAGCAATTAAAAAAGAACAGCTTATTTCACTAGTAGGCTGTTAGAAACCAAAGCAAATAGACATGGGGGGAAGGAGAAGTAGGAGGTGTATAATGAAACCTTAAAACACTTACAGAAGAATAAGAAGAGATGAGGGCTGGGTTTTAACAGAGGTTGTAGACTTAACATTAAGCCTTTTAAATGTTAATATTCATTAGCATCTGAAAAGGACTACCAAAAGAAGAAAGTAGAATAGTTCAGGATCCTTATTTAGGCAGGTAGAACAGGGGAATACCCGTTTTCTTATGTGTGAAAGAGTTTCCTAGGGTAGGCAAATAAGAAAAGCTCTCACAGACTGCGCAGAATCCTTGATTTGAAGATCACAGCTGCAATCCCACTGAAATATTCTACAGTCATCTTTTTTTCTTTTTTTTTTCCTTTCTTTTCCCAGCATGAGACATTTGAACTTTGCAGTAGTGAAATAGATATTTCATTAAATTCATAAAAGCAGATGGAATATAATAGTGTCTGTGTCTAGAGCACAAAACCCTTCAGAAAAGAAGCTTCATATAGGTTTTTATTGTTATTTTTTTCCCTACCCTGGCATTATTATCTTTGCATATAGTTTGTGAAAAATGCCAGAAACCTAAATCTTTCACTTTTCTAGTGGTCTACTGACAGATCTGATACTGCCCCATAACATTACACTGTCTATTTTTGTAGCAGTGATACAGAGAGAAGATTTTAAAAACCCCTTATAAACTAGGCTGCTGTGGTGGTTTAACCCTGGCTGGAGGCCAGATGCCCACCAAAGCCACTCTATCACTCCAATTCTCAGCTTGACAGGGAAGAAAATGAAAGGTTCATGAGTTGAAAGAAGGACAGGGAGAGCTCATTTAGCAATTACCATCACAGGCAAAACAGAATCATGAAGGAATAAAATGCAACTAATTTATTACCCAATCAAAACAGAGTAGGATAATGAGAAATAAAACCAAACCTTAAAACACCTCCCCCCACCTCTCCCTTCGTTCTGGGATCAACTTTATTCCTGAATTCTCCACTTCATCTCCCCAAGCAGCATAAGGGAATGGGGAATGGGGTTTGCCATCAGTTCATCATGAGTTGTCCCTGTCCCTCCTTCCTCCTTAGGGGGAGGACTCCTCACACTCTCCCCCTGCTCCAGTGTGGGGTCTCTCCAGGGGAGACAGTCCTCCACAAACTTCTCCAACATGAGTCCTTTCCCACAGGTGCTTCACAAACTGTGCCAGTGTAGCTTCCAGGTTGCAGACCTTCAGGAACAGACTGCTCCAGCACGGTCCCCCATAAGATTACAAACGCCCCCCAGGAAACCTGCATGGGCTCCTCTCTCCATGGCCTGCAGGCCCTGACAGGAAATTGTTCCAGTGCAGGTTTCCCACAAGGTCACAGCCTCCTTCACATGTCTCCACTTGCTCCACCATGGGGTCCTCCATGGGCTGAAAGTGGAATCTCTACTCCCTGTCATCTTCGGTGGGCTGCAGGGGGACAACCTGCTTCACTGTGATCTTCTCCATGGGCTGCAGAGAAGTATCTCACTCCAGTGTCTCCTCCCCTCCCTTCTTCATTGACCTTGGTGTCTGCAAAGTTTCTCACACCTTCTCACTCCCTTTTCTGGTGGCAAAATGCAGCTACTTGAGTTTTTATTTCCTTCTTAAATATATTATCACAGAGGCCCTATGACCATCGCTGATTGGCTTGGCCTTGGTCAGCCGTGGGTCCAGCCTTGAGTTTGCTGGTATTTATTCTGTTGGGCTGAGGGAAAGCTTTTATCTGCTTCTTGCTGAAGCCATCCCCACAGCCCCATCACCACTCCTAAAACCTGGCCGTGCAAACCCACAACAGCTGTTCAAAGCTGTTCAAAGTTGTAACACTCAACACTGCGCAGCAGGTGAAAGATACTTGTCTGCAAAGATTCAATGCAGAAAAGAAAATGAGGATATTTCTGAATCTCTCATTACCTTATAAATCCTAAACTTATTTTGCCTTATTAGAAAAAATTCTATAAACATGGAGAAAAAGGTTTTATTTATGTGTTATGAAAACTTCCTCACAAGTGAACATTCTCAAAAGTAGAATTCTGATACATAATTAGAAAATATATACACATCAAATGACATGTATTATTTACGTATATTGTTTATATATGTATGTTTAATTTTATTTGTTCAGTTCTACAAAGAGTCGTTCCACGTGTCTTTCACTATGGAGATTTGATTAGATTCAAAAGGATGAATGAGACAAAACATATTACTGTACTAGTAAACAAACTTATTAGTATAAGTAACATTTTTAATTCACACACAAAGTGCTACTGAAGGCAACATTTTAATTTCCTCATTTTAAAGAAAGGTCAAAGTAAATGTAACTAGAGCTTTCTTCATACTATGATGAATTTCATTTTTCTATAATCACATACTCTGTCACTTTCTGCTTTGCCATTAGTTTTAGAGATTTCATAAAAAGCAAAACTAAGCTTAGCTCTACACTGCAAATTATTGTCCTTTTACAAAGGGAAAATGAAATGCAGCCATGCTATATGGTGGTACCACCTATATATACTTGTTTGTAGGTGCTCTGGGACCAAAGAATTGTAAATGTAAAGTGGAGCATAGAAGTCATTTGCAGGAGGGGAAATGGCACTTGCTGTGACAATGCAGTTGCCTGGAACAGGCAGCACTAACTCAAAATAGGAGGAGTCTAAACCAGGTTCTTCTCCAGTGGCTGACTTGATGTGTTCCAGCAGCTGGGCATTGGTTGCAACATTTTTAAAGCCAATATAATCTTGACTCAAAATCATTTTGTTCATATGAACAGCAGGAAACACCTTGGGTCTGACCAACCATAGCCATAAGGTGCAATCTGCTCTCCTCCCTACCTCCTCTGCATGGGAGGTAGCAACTGGAACCAGTGGGATGCCTATGCTAAAGGGTTTCTTTGGGATGATCATACAGGCGTTTCTCAAATTCTCAAAATTGAGACCAAACATAGATTAGTAAAGATTTATATTTTTGGAGCATTTTATCTAAATAATTTTTTTTCACTCTTCCTCTAGGTACCCATTTTATGTCATTACTAGGAACATATCTACCTCATTCCGGTCCAGGCTGTAAGGTTTATTTTAAGTTATTTTACTTTCATAGTGGAGTATGTCATTCTTCCTTTTCCTCCTGATAACTTTTGGGCAAGGACTTTTTCTAAATTTCTAGAGAAACTGGACTGCCTAAAATACTGTCTGATACGATAGCTTTTCCAGCAGTCTGGCCTTTACCTGCTGCTGTTCAGTCATGTTTCTGAGCCAAAGATCTAACAAAGTCCCCCTTTACAGTACAATCTGAGCCTTGACAATACAGATCATTAGTCCAGACAAAGACTATTTCCAGCTATTTCATGCCGACAGCCCTTTAAGATGAAATTACTTCCACACCCCAGGCATCTCACTAATAATAATGCTGACCTCTTAAAAAAGTCCATTTGTGTGTAGATTTCAAGTTGCTTTACATAGCATGGTTCCATTTAAACCCAGGAAAGCAGACACACGTGTGAAGATCATGGGTCCTGTGCCACAGTCTGTACAGCAGAGTGGCTCACCATCTTATCACCCATAAAAGTAGTTACCAAACTTGGAAAACTTGCATGACTTGCTTCCCAGCCCTGTTTTCTTTTCCTTAAAAGCCTTGGAAGATAGAAACCTGTTAGTCTTCCCTCATGCAAAGCAAAGGCCCAGGAACAGCAGGCAATGGTAACTTAAATGTTGTCTTTGAGTATGTTGTTATTTTTTGACAGACCACAATGTGCTGTCCTGGCTCACACCGGTGGCCACTTCATCTGCAGCTTTTTCCCAGCCTTGGCATGTATTCCCTGACTCTAAGGTGTACAAATAACGCAGTAAAGATTCTAGCATCATTCACCATAAAATACCATAAAATAATTGCAGGGATTAATTCAGCACCAGGACAGGATTACCCATCACATCTCTTTTTGGGATACATTCTTTCCAATCTAAATAACTTGAGCAGGTCTTTAATACAGCTTTAAAATAAGGAATGCCTAAGTAAGGAATGCCTGTAATGGAGAGTTTGGTAATTTTCCCATGTACATGGCACAGAAAGAGGAGAGAGTAAGTCTCTGAAAATTCCTCATCCAAACCAAACCAGATTTCTTCTCAGTCATAATAATAAAGACAGCTATGCAGATTGCTGCTTCACTGGATGTCTTCTAATTCTCTGTACATAATTTCAAACAAAACAAATTTTTAAATATTTTCTCTCTTTTTTTTTTTTTTCCTGTCTGTTAAAACTGGTGCTAAACTGAGCTGAAATGGACCTTTTAAAACTTTACAAGTCTGTTACACAGGACAGTTTCAAAAAAGTAATTTTCTCACTACGGTTTGTTCTTCCTGTCCCCATTTCTTTTGTGACATCACTGTTTTCTTACCATTGATATAATCTGTTCAGTTGGAGAACCTGGGGAAGGAATGAAATGGAGTTTTACCCTTTAGCTAGCTTTATAAATATGTTCATGCTTGTGCTGTGGTAGTTGTCTGCTTTCAGTAAATTTTTCTGTTATATAAATGAAGTATAGAAAAGACATTGTGCTCTGACAAGAGTTTTGTGAGTTTGAGATCACTGCACTCATAAATGGCAAAACCATGAGTGAATTATACAGGCTGTCCCAGTAGGGCACTAACACAGTTATAATACCACCCCATACTACAAGCCATCTGAGTGTGCCATGTATATTACAGGAAAGAAAGTGAGCTATTTTATAAACCTGTTTTAAAGTTTAAAAAAAAATATTATGGAAACCATGTCTTTATCCCCCACCTGTGAAGCCAGGTGCTTTATTTATTACAAGAAACTGAAAGAGGTATATATTATACTAATAACACTTTAAAATGTCTGAAGTGTCTTAAAAAGTTCTTTCTGTGTATTTTGAGCCCAAACTTGTGAAATACCAGAATTTATATACAGAGACAATGTCCCCATGAGGAAAAAATATTAATACTTCCAATAACATTAAAAAAATTGTTCTCAAGCTTAATGATTTATAATGGTCTGAGACATAAAATCTAAAAGTGATTCAAGATTGGTGCTGTCTTTTCTGCCCTTTCCAGATATGGTAGGGTGCCACAGTCTAAATAAAAGGAGAATCCTTTCTGAAACAGCAACAGTGAGTACATAGAATGGTTTTGGTTGGAAGAGATATTAAAGACCATCTAGTTCCACCCTCCCACAAGAGGCAGGGACACCCTTGAGTAGACCAGGTTGCCAAAGCCCCATCCAACCCAGTTTTGAACACTGCCAGGGAGGGGGAGCCACAGCTTCGCTCAGTAACCTGTTCCAGTGCCTCACAACCCTCAGAGAACCAAACAGTAAGTATATACTTCCCAATGCAGCTGATGATCTTTAATCATGCCCTTGACCTCTGTGATGTCACTGAACTGATGTTCAAGATTTGTACTCTGTGTGTGCTTGCAAGGAGGGGATATTAGCCTCATCCATTCTTTCTATTATAAATGGTTATACCAAGTGGCTTTGGGTAATACTTTCTGGCACATGCACCATAAGGTGAAGAATGAAGCTGCATTGTGTGAGTGATAATGTAAGTGGTAATTGTCAACAGTTTGACAACTCTATAATACTAGTATTTCATATTGAATCCTCTGATTTTCTTCTAGAAAAAAGTCATCATTGTTGACTGACTTAGTCCCTAAAAATGCTAACTGTACCATGTCTTTGTTTTGCAGTAAGGTAGCAACAGCAACTGTATAGTACATGTCTACATTTGTTTATAGGGAAATGCCTCTTTCATTTTATTCATTCTGGTTTTGTCTTCCAGAGGCTGCTTCTGTTCTCACTGTTCTCAGTGTGACATGGTGATTCAGACAACAGACTGATGAGGTAGCAGTGTACTTTGGAACCTTGACATCTGGTTTAGCAGGGAGAAGGCTGGAATAGACCTTTGTTTTTCTTATGCTAATGGTCAAACTGAACCACTTGGCAGCTTGATCAAAAGACAAAAATGAGCTGAACATATATACAAGAGTGCTTACCAGCAGCTTGCCATTATTAGTAGCATCCAGAATACAGACTAGCAGATTTGGAACAGCACAAAGTATCTGCCATCTAGACAAAGTTGAATTAAGATGCCTTAATCTTTTTTTGTCCCTTAGAAGCATTATGGAAGGGTACCTGTATGCAAGCACAGTGAGAAACCACAGCTTTGCTTACTGAAGTCCTTGACAGTGAGATAATCTGTCGAGTTTTCTACACAGGGGATCCTCTGCACAATACCACCACAAGATAAACAAACAGTATTTTCAGACTTGAAGTCCAGCAGAGGCCTCAAGGCGTCTTCAGGGCCGACAGGATTAGAGTCTTTGGTCAGATCATATGTGAATACATAAAAATCTTCATTCCATTCCTCAAAAAATTCCTTGCATCTGTTCAGCTGCAGAAATCATATTAAACTGAATTGAATTTCTCATTTAAGATGAGTTGACCTGAAAGAAGGTTTTCTGAGTAGATCCACTAGAAACTCCATTGTGTATTTTTCAGGAAACAGAGAGAAGCAGGCTAGTCCAGCATTTATCACAGCATAACTGGTGACCTTTTTATTTGGAGAGGTCAGTGATGCTGGCAAACTTGAACTCCCAGGTCATTATCTCCTCATATGATCTCATCTTAGGGTGCTGACTGCTATAAATTGGTAAGAACAACATCAGACCTCATTACCTTGATCAACAGCAACTGTATAACCCCATAAAGACACTGCAAATAGAGTCTGGTTTGCTAGCTGGTTCCTAAGAGGATAAGTGCAATTTTATCAGAAGTTTCATTACAGTTCATGTGAAAACAGTTTAGTATGGAAGTATCTGCATCAGTACTACACTATTTCATTGTTTTCTTAGCAGAACCTGGTCATCTTCACCAAAGAGATAAGAAATGCTACTGATTTTAAGGAACATACTGGTTTTGAATGCTGTAGGAATGTGTGGCCTTTTTCTGGATCTGAAGCTTGATGAAAAATTTCCCACCTCTTCTACCCACCATTTATTATTCTTGCCTTAAAGTCTTTCTTATTTCCTGTTTGGCTGTAAGAAAAGCAGTTTTCCTCTTCACGATTTTTTTTTTCTTTTGTGATTTATGTGATATGTGCAGAAGAGTTAACAAAGATTTGACAGACTCCTCTTTTTATCAAATTAATTTTGATGATGGCATTTGACAAAGGTAAAACCCCTTATGAGACACTTCATAAACACCTGAGTCTTTTCTGTCCCTGTTCAACACCTTTTTATTTGATTTTTTTTAACTGAACTATGAAAGGATTGAACTTGGTGTCCAGTTAATTGTTACTCTTGGGCATTATTAAGTAATTCAAGATTTAGTGCTTCAGAGAGCTTGACTCACTTCAAGCTATGACAGTGGCAGCCAATTACACCCAGCATTTCCCCAGGCTCTGGCCAGGCTTGATATTTGCATTCCATGGTTATTTTTGACATTATGAATGTCAGCTTTTATATACTGATTCAAAGAGATGGCAGAGCTTGGAACATGGATGCACATGCACTGTGTCGGTTGATGCAGCACGTGTCTGCAATTGCCACCATAAAGTATTAGTTGTAGGATGACAGGTGATTTCTCCTTGAGAACATGTTGCCTTTTCCTAAAGTTTTGCCCATAAATGCATTAAAGTCTCTCAGTGTGATAAGACTTTTTGAATTCCAAAAGATGATGTATGTTCTAGTGGTACAAACTGAAGAACTCTTTGATCATTCAATGTCATGGTTGGTTCATTGGTACTAATAATGGAGTCACAACTACATAAGAAGCACGTTTATCATATCACCAAGTTAGCTTTGGAGTCCATTAGGAAACAAATCCAACCCACAGAGAATACATATCACAAGGTCTGCTCCACATAGCTTATTTTCTCATTTTCTCATGCAGTGAAAATAGAATTGACCCCAAACTCTTTCAAGCTGAGCTTTACTGAGGCAGCAAGCTTTATCAGTCTGCTATGAGTTCTTCAGGTCCTGAATCAGTAACAAGAAGTGTTCAGACTTTCCATGTCCCAGTGTGACCAAGAATGCAAACTCCCACTTACACACAAGTCTGGAGTGATCTATGCTCCATGTCCATTGTTACTCACTCTTTGCCATATGACTTGCAATAGCTAAGCATAACAAGAATGGAGATTAAAAAGCTGAGAAGTATATACAGTGAACTAAGTACTAGTTTTGGTCCCCCATCATTCCTGCTCAGTATCTGTGTTATCTGTGCTATGGTTTAATAGAAAACTACAATGGAAGTCCACTTGAATATGTCTCATAACCAGAGTACACATGGGCCCAATATCAAAACTCCCTTTCCAAATACATAAACGTTGGATTATTTTTTAAAAGAGCGAGTGACTTGGGCAAATAAAACATAATAAACTTTAGTGTTCTGGTACTTATGTATTTTACCTTTAGGTTCATTGGCTTGTGTGAAGCTGGTGGCTAGTTCCACAGCTTGCTGTACTTCATACCAACAATATTGCAACGAAATACAGAAACCCCTGTCTAAAACTTCTGATCATGACTGTACTTCTTGTATGACAATGATGAATTTTGTGTGATATATTTGGAACCATATCTTGAAATGGGTCTCAAGCAAGTACATTTAGTTATCTTCATCAAAGACTGCTTCTACCAAAAGAAGGAACTGCCTCCACATGGGGTTTGCTGCAAGCCTGGAGGTTAAGGATGAAGCAAGAAAAAAACCCCAACATCTGCTTAACTGTTAAAGAAATATATTAAATATTTGTGCTCCATGCAATACCTTGGTTATAGAAACTGGCAAATAAATTATATAAGCAACGAGATCAAAGAGCCAAAAATTCTGTGAAGAATGTGACCAAAGGGTAGGTTGTGTGTCCTCTGGCAAATCTCAGTTAACACTATTAAAACTATTAAAACTTCACTTTCTTTACAGTAATGCAAATTCTGTCCTTGCACTGCAGGTATAAAGGCTACCAGGTAACGTGACCAATGTAGGATGCCCCATAAATGTCACATACAAAGCACAAAAACAGTTTGCTGCCTGGACAGTGAGGAGCTTGGAAATTGATTATGCAAACTACAGAGGGCACAAAGAAAGAGCTGGCATTTGATTCTGTAGGTATTATTTTGTCTTGCCAAGAGGTGTGTGAGAGGAGCAGGACAGAAATCCAAATACAGATTTGTTCCCTCCTAAACACCAGTCAAGCATCTAATAATGACCCTATTGATGGTGGCTATTTTGTCTTGGAATTAGAATTCGAGCCCAATTTAAGGAGAGTAAAACAGACCAAGTGCTTGGAGTTTGAGTTGACACTTGAATTTTTTATTTTATTTTTTTTAAGAAGCCGCCTTAACCAGCTCTGTACTTGATTTAATATATTCTTTTCTCTCCCTCTCCATCCAGGATGGAGGAGGAGCAGGAAGACACCAGCACACATGGTATGGGGGATGAAAGCAATTATAATGCATGATGTAGGAGGAAGAAAATTACGGGGAAATTATCTATAGCAGTTCACTGATAATTGCATTGCATAGATTATAAAAGAACCACTGAAAATATATATGTAAATTACCTAAATTTTCTATTGGAGTTTGCCTCTGTTCTCTGTATTGTTAAACTTCAGTGAAATTTTGTGAATTAAGGACAACGATAAAAATAAAAGTCAATTTATTTTATTTTAAGTGATTCATCATGCATGACAGATGCATAAATGGTTGGTTTGTATGTGTACAATTCTTTTGCAAAATATACATTTGATGATGAGTTAGTTAATGTACTGTTGAAAGGGAGTTCATTTTGGGAACAGTACAATTTGGAGTGATGAAGATAAAGCTAAATAATTGCATCTGGATTTTACTTTTTTTTTTTGAGAGGCTATTCTGTTAAACTTTTGTATAAGTGGAAAGATAATTAAACTATTCATGTACTTACTGGCTATAGCTTAGAAAATGTGTAATTTCACAATGGTTTGTATACATCCACAGTCATTTTCTACTGTATGCTTCGATATCACAGTTTAGATAAGTTCCAACAAAGCTATTTGTTTAATCTACTGTTCAAGACAAATACAGAGAATAGGATTTTCCCTTTTTCTGTATTTATTTTATTTTTCACACCAAAATTAGTTCAACTATTTCACAGGAAACATGTCATAGAAAAAAAGAGAAGGATGAAAGATCTGATTTCCCATTATAATCTGAGCTTCATAAATGCTGGTTATGTCCAGGATGTCCAGGTAAAAATCTTCTGAACTCTGAGACTGATTCAGTAATACTGATATAAATCAGGAGCAACTCTATCTAAAACAAAGGCAATTACTTATAAAGAAAATAGAATAGAAGCTTGAGATTTTGTTTTTCCCTTGATTTTTCATCAAACTGCTTAACAAACTAAAATTTTTACTTTTTATTTTATTGAGCAACTGTGTTTGTTTAGCTCTATATTCATACTTCACTAGGAATATGGAACTGCTGTGCTATTTGGGACAAATATTTCCTGACCTAGACTTCTGCCTGGCACCCACATGAATTTCTGGTGACAGAATGATAGTTCTTTTTTCTCTTTCTTGCTTGTTATGCTCTAATTCCTGCTAATCACTACACTAATATGCATTTACTTAATTTCCCCACTGGTGAAAAATTACATCACAGTAAATCTTCTACCTGTCATATGGGTATAGTAGTTAATTGATTACTTCTTTATACTGGATAGTCATCATTTGTCCATAGAGACGAGAGATGCGGTAGGTAACGGTCTACATGCAAATGCAGCTATTTCACAGTGGTTCCCTTTCTCATTCTTCCTGTATTTCTCCCCATTCATTACCAGGGGTGACAGTCTGACTGTCAGAAGTAACAGCTCTTGCAAGTGTTCACAGACTTCTTGGAGGAAGGTATTTCACTCACTACACAGCTTTTCCTCTTCCGTGTAGTCTCCATTCATTTCAACAGAATTTCAACAGCCTTGATAGTTCCCATTACAAATGGGAAGAAAGCAGGGATTATTCAGATACTACTACACAAAAACAAACACTGAAGTTTCCCCACTTTCCCTCTGAGCTATTTTTAGGTAGGCTGCAGCAGTGGACATGTTTGGCACAATGTGAGTGTTCCTGAAGCTATTCTCTTCTCATTTAAGCTGGAAAAAAACCCTGAAAAACAAAACAAACCTGGATGAAATATTAAACACTTGCATACATCCCTTAATTATATTTCTTCTTGTGTTGGCTTTGGCTGGGATAGAGTGAATTTTCTTCAGAGTGTCTAATATGGAGCTATATTTTGGATTTATGCTTAAAACAGCATTGATAATATAGGGATGTTTTCATTATTGCTGAGCAGTGCTTGCACAGAGCCAAGGCCTTTTCTGTCTCTCACCCCACCCCATCAGCAAAGGAGGCTGGGAGTGCACAAGAAGTTGGGGAGAGACACAGCTGGGACAGCTGACTGAACTGACCAAAGGGATATTTCATGCCATATGATATCATGCCCAGCACAGAAAGCTGGCAGAAGAAGAAAGAAGAGGGGGAACATTCAGGGTGATGGCATTTGTCTTGCCAAGTAACCACTGTGCGTGACGGAGCCCTGCTTTCCTGGAGATGTCTGAACACCTGCCTGTCCATGGGGAGTGGGGAATAAATTCCTTGTTTTGCTTTGCTTCTGTCTGCAGCTTTTTCTTTACCTATTAAACTGTCTTTATCTCAACATCCAAGTTTTCTCACTTTCACTCTTCTGATTCTCTCCCTCATCCCACCAGGGTAGAGTGAGCAAGAGGCTGTGTGATGCTTGGCTGCTGGCTGGGACAAAACCATGATACCTCACTGTATTCATAGATTCATAGAATAACTCGGTTAGAAAAGACCTTTGAGATCATCAAGAGTTAATCTTCTACCTGTCATATGGGTATAGTTGTTAATTGGTTACTTCTTTATATTGTCTGGACATCTTTTCTTGAAATAGGAGTTTTCATTTGTCCATAGAGACAAGAGATGGAGTAGGTAATGATCTACATGCAAATGCAGCTATTTCACAGTGGGTCCCTTTCTCACAGTGGATCCCTTTCTCATTCTTCCTAAACGAGAATCTTCCTAAACCTTATCCCTAAGTACCTCATCTACCTGTCTTTTAAATAAATCCAAGAGTGGTGATTCAACTGCCTCCCTGGGCAGTCTGCTCCAGTGCCTGATAACCTTTTCAGTGGATAATTTTTTCCTAATTTCTAATCTGACCCTGCCCTGGTGCAGCTTGAGGCCATTCCCCCTCATCACCTGTCACTTGGGCAAAGAGACCAGCACCCACCTCTCTATAACCTCCTTCCAGATAATTGTAGGCAGTTACAGGTAGTTGAACTTTTCCAGGACCAAGTCAGGATATTCAGTCTTCTTTAAAGCTTCTCCCTGACACTTCCTGGTTTCTTTCCTAAATTGCAAAGTTTTGTGTCTTGGAGAAAGTTCCTGAGATCCATTGTGTTTGGTTCCTAGCCTTATTAGACTATTTACAGTTTCATTTTCACTCCAGAGAGTCAGATTTTATCAAGAGCTTGTTTTGGATTATAGCAATCTCTCCATTCAGGGATATTTATTTAGCAAAAGAGAATTTAAACTACTTTAGTGCTACATGCAAGAATTTCTCTAGACATTTACTTGATGGTTTATCTCAGTGTGGAGGCAAATGTAGCAGGGTTGGCAACTTCATCTCATCCACAAAACAGCCACAACACAGGCATAGGTACCGGTGCAGAATTTTCAATACTAAAACCAACCTTCAGTACAGACACAGTCTATAAATGTTCATGTTAATAAATCATCAAAGGTGCATTCCTCCTCTTTAAAAAGGGAAACTTCAGAAGGGTCATCTTGCATTTGGTTTTGCATCTGATTTTTGTGGTGATGTGTGGAGTACAGATAAAATTCACAGAAAGGAAGAAAGAGGAATACAATCTACAAACCACACTGGAGTAATTAAGTGGGAGATTTAGCAGCAGTGACAGTAACAAAATGTAGTGAAAATCCAAATGAAACCTTCTGCCTGAGAGATCACTGAGTTGTGTAGCTAGGAACTGAAACCCTGCCAGAAATCAAGAAAAATGTATATGTTTTAAGGTGTAGAGATAGATCTTTTATGCAGGACAAGTCATTTTTTTAACAGAGGTATTGGAGTTTGTGTGATCTGATTCTTCATGCCATGTAACTGAACTTTTCATGCATCATGTAACCAATATTCTCCATTAACAAATGGTTGTATTGCAAAGGGCAACATGACATCTGCATATCAGGTAATATCAAGGCATGTTGCAGAGCCTTCAGAAAGGGACAGCTAGGAGTGGGATGTCAGAAACATCCAGATAACATAAGAAAAGTCTCATGGTCTGAGGAGACCATGAATAAAAGCACAGCACAGAGCTGTTACCCATTTTCCAGAACCTAGCCAGGAAGAGATAAAGCTTCAAACTAGCATATATATTAAAAGGATGGCCTGCTCAGAGAGCCTAAACATTTTTAAGAGTTACATAGGCATGCTGTAATTTTGATCTAGAGAAAGACTGAAAAGATTCTAGAAAAATAGCCAGATGGAATTTGTGGTACTGGGAGATGAATGAGAGTTAAAAGCTATAAAGCTACAACTCATGAAACATCAGTAAAAAAATGGAAGACCTGGAACATGCACTCCAATCACCATCCAACCATGTGGAATGATGTAATGTTAGTCTCTCATCAAATAATAAATGTAGCAGAGAAACACTTTCAGAACTACAGACTGGCAAAAGCTTTCCTTAACCAGTCTGGCACCTCTTGAACATGTAACTGCTAACATACTTAGGAGTTAAAAAAGCTTTTCTGTACTAACCTCAGGCCACTTGTAGCATTTGTCTTTGAAAAGCAAGTGCATAGTCTTGGGATAAACAGATTTCAGGGGTATGAACTACTGGTATCATTTATTTTTGTTCCTGACAAGGCTGCTCATAACAGGAGCGGTTGAGTCTGAGCACCCTGTCTTCTCTTCCCATAAGCAATAGTGCGTTGCTTTGCCTGAGACAATTCAGCCCTATGATTTTTGAGATGTGAAGTAAAACTATTCACACTACTGGAATTTAGAGCATCATGCTTATATTGTGGGAGAAAAGGGGAGATGAGCAAAAATACTGCCTTGTGGGTCTGTTTCAATGCACTACTCCTCAGTATTCCTCCAGGCTTCTACCAAGTTGTGCCTCAGTGAATCAAAGAGGGTTGCACAGTATTTAATATCTGAAAACCATGAGATTATGCTTAGTCTGCCTCAGAATTTCACAGAATCACAGAATCGTAGGGGTTGGAAGGGACAGAAGTTGCAGAGATCATCGGGTCCAACCCCCCTGCCAAAGCAGCTCCCCAGCTCATATTGCACAGGGCGGCGTCCAGACGGGGCTGGAATCTCTCCAGAGAAGGAGACTCCACACCCCCTGGGCAGCCTGTCCCAGGGCTCCCTCACCCTCACTGGGGAAAAGTTCTTCCCCATGTTGGTGCGGAACTTCCTGTGCTCCAGTTTACAGCCATTGCCCCTTGTCCTGTCCCCACAGACACTGGAAAGGGGCTGGCCATTTCCCCTGCATCCCATACTTCAGATATTTATAAACATGAATTAGGTCCCCCCTCAGTCTTCTTTTCTCCAGGCTGAACAGCCCCAGCTCACTCAGCCTTTCCTCATACGGGAGCTGTTCCAGGCCCTTCATCATCTTCGTAGCCCTTCTCTGGACTCTCTCAAGGAGATCCCTGTCTTTTTTATCCCAGGGAGCCCAGAACTGGACACAATACTCCAGGTGGTTTGGAGCAATGTTACTAATATTCTACTCAGCTGATTTAAATTGCCTAAAGTAATTCCTTCCCATTTTCCTCAAAGTACAATAGTTCCAAACTAAGTCCATAATCCAAATTTATGCTCTCCTGAGACATTACACACAGTGAAAGTTCATCAAGACACCCACTAATGTTTGATGAAGTGTCTTAACCCTGAAGCAGCATCTCTTCCTAGAGATAGAATATACATTGGTGTCCATATTTTTTTAAGTAATTTCCACAGCTTTATCCCTCAGTGATGTAGACTTACAGTCTATCAAAGCCATTATGGTGTCACATTGTATGATCTCAGACGCCCTAACCATCCTCCCTGTGGTTTTAATCTGAAGATGCCAGTAGCAAGCAGTCTTCTGCCCCTGAGTTTGGATCCCATGTTGATGTCTGAGACCAGACTTGTTAAATTTAAGATTGTTGATTAAATCAGCAACACAGTAACCGTTTCTGAAACTGAGGGATTTTGTCCCCTGACATCTGTTCTTTTAAGATAACATCTCTTTCCTGTTGGCAGTGCTCATAAGAAAGTCTCCGGTGGTTCATGGTCATGCTCATGGTGCAGCTGTTACACTATGTTTCTAAAATATGTATTGAAATTCAAAGGGAATTTGAAAGTAATGTCAGACATATAGAAATTTTCCCTTCAAGTCTGCCTTTTAACTCCAGAATAAATAGAAAGGTTTTGAAAGTAAACACTAGCAATGCTACTTGGATTTTATCACAGTAAAAAAGTAACTTTTTTTTTTTTCCTTCTTCCCCTTCTGCTAGCTGATCACTGGAAGCTGTTCCTACTGAAGTATGCTCCTTTTATTAAAATAATTATTCTCTCTTAGATGCCCAGTGCTTCATAAAGCAAAGGACTGGATAGAAGAATGGTTA
Source organism: Porphyrio hochstetteri (assembly GCA_020800305.1). NCBI lineage: Eukaryota > Metazoa > Chordata > Aves > Gruiformes > Rallidae > Porphyrio > Porphyrio hochstetteri. The sequence goes on from CM036908.1 coordinate 4,993,164, forward strand.
ATACATACTGATAACTAGAGAAGAATACATTAAGCAGTCTTTAAGTCAGCAAAGCCACTCCAGTCAAACAACAAATTATTAAGGGCTCTTCAACAGGTTTTCACAGTGAATGTAGTGGCTCTGTCTTGTCAAACAACAAATTATTAAGGGCTCTTCAACAGGTTTTCACAGTAAATGTAGTGGCTCTGTCTTGTCAAACAACAAATTATTAAGGGCTCTTCAACAGGTTTTCACAGTGAATGTAGTGGCTCTGTCTTATCAGGATTATCCATAAGGTTCATAATGTATTAAAAGTCCAACTAGCAAAAATCTGTTCTCAAATTTTAAAAAAGGTAAAAACAAAACATCTTTCCATGCATGATAGAAATACCTTTTGCTGTTTTGGAAAACACTAAATATTTAATCATTTGGCATTTACCCAAACTTCACCATTTCCAGCTATTAAAAGGTGATTCCTGGGCCTTGGCAGAGCTCTACAGTCATCTAATGTTTTCTATGGTCCCAGGACTGTGGTATATGGCCATGGTTATTCAATGACTTGGCAAGGATTTTCAGATGAACTAGTTCGTTTACATTCAACTTGGCAATAGGAAAGCATAATCTGTGTAAGCCATTGATTAAGGAGATAAAAAAAAATGCAAATGAATCCAAAAGAGAGCTTTGCTAGCAAAATCTTCAGCAATACGTTTGACCAAAAGGGAGAAAAGAAGAATGCCTGAAGCTTCATTTGTAGCTATGGGGCTCTTTCTGCTACACTGAGTGGATTCTGTTTTTTACCCTTCTTCAAGTATTTCAAGTCCTCAGCCTATTTTTATTTCCCCCCTGTAAGTAGCATGCTATGTCCATTTTATCTATAAATTGTCTTTTTGTTTGGAAGAACTTAGCTCCACATTTCTGTCTTCTGACAACTCTAAGCAAACTGTGGTAGGCCACACATAGTTAAATTCTGACACCAAGTGATTATACAACAGACTGTAATGAACTAATTTAGCTTATTAGTCTTTTTCTGCTTTCTTTTCAGTGTAGTGAATAGTATTCTTCTGACTGTAGTACATAGCTGTTCATAATATAATCCTCAAATATAAAATGTATTTGAGCGACTCTGGGAACAGAACATATTTCCAGAATTTACTTTGGATTATTTGAATATCCACAGACACTTTTTCAATACTTGTGAGCTTCTGAAGAGAGCACATGAACTTGATTCCTAATTCTTTCTATATATTACATGATGAAAGCAAACAAAACGCACAACATCCCAAAAAACAACTCTCAACTTCCATTTTCTGTTTAACTTCCACAACTACTGAAGTGGTGACCTGGGATTGCCACACTAGTTTCCAGTAGTCATGCCTACTTCCTTGCACCATTCTGTCCAACTCCTTACCTGATGCTGCAAGAAAAATAAACAAGCCCTCAGTGTCATAAGGAGTAATAATACAGGGCTACTGTTAACTTGTGTCTCTCATAGCTGGTCTTGCCAATCTTAGTGTTGTAAGGGGCCTTTGACTATATTGTATTTGAAAGAGAGTTTGCTCATAGATAAGAGAGACGGTTTGGTGTCAAGAGAGAGAAGAAAAAAACATCTAGGTTACATCTATATGTGTTAGTGAAACAAATAGTATCAGAGCCCACTCTGGCCTTTTGGTCATCTACAAGGACCTAGCTATACCATGCTAATAAGCTCTTACCTTTCAAAGCACCTCATCATTCTAATCTGCTTGTTGGGAGTAGTTGTTGGTTTTGGCAGACAAGATGTGGCCCAAAACTTGTCTTGAAGGTTTCTAGTTGCGGCAGAAAGGTGACATGAACTGATTTAATGATAAAAATGACAGAGCTTTACTATCAGGAGAGAGGGCAGGGTATATTTAATCTACAAATATAAACTGTATATTATAATCTGGCTCCCATGGAGTTAATATGTTTAATGGAATTGAAAAATGTGTTGGAAGGTGTGTGGTGGAAGTCATAAGTACTTAAATTCCCTACATCTGGAATTTAGAAAAAAAAATAAGATTCTGTGAGATTCTGGTCACAGCATGCTTTTTTCAGTCATGATTTTTGACTTCAAATGATGTGGGATCTAGTAATGATATGAGCTGTGTTTACTTATATTTAAGGAATGGATAAGTGACAAGGACAGAGAAAGGAAGGTTTTTGATTTGTGGTTTTTTTCAGCATAGAGGTAGATTCATTATGATTTATCTGGTTGCAGTCTTAGAGATGTCATCAAATGTGCTGACCACAACTATAAAAGCCAGCTAATGCATTGTTATCTGCTGACTAAAGCAGGTTTTATTGCTAGAAAGCACACAACTTTTGTAGAACAAGCTATTGTGTATTTGTTTCTAGTTCCTAAGCTTTCAGCAAAGCATTTTTCTTGCATACATAAGTGATAGAAGGCTTTTACAGTACAACAAACAAGAAGCTAAAAGCTTACAAAATGTATGAGACTTTGTTTTGGTTTTGGGGTTTTTTTAATATTAGTAGAACCACATTTTCTGTCTTTATTAGAGAATGTAGGAAATCTATACATAATGCATGGTATACTTCTCTCCCCGTGCCTACAGAGAGCCTAGCTGAGATTTCACAGATATCTAACTAAAACATGATCCAGAGACAATAATGTTTGTAGTTATCATTGAGGAAAACACAGGTTTTAAACATCATAAGTGAAAGGATATTTTGTAAAAGGGCCCTTCACTGGATTCCTTATCTGAATTTTCCTTTTTGGATAGGTTAAAATAATTCTTTTGTAGTTTGTAATTTCTTTAGTCTCAATTAGAATATTTTTTTTGTTGTTTTTTCTCCTTGGGGATAAGTAAATTCTCTGAATATTACTGTTATCATCTACATAGACATTGTCATTTATGTGAGTTAAAAAAATATTATTTACAAAAATATCTTTAAATAATTCCCATTTTGCTCCCAACTCTACTGGAAAGGCCTTTATTACTTTAACCTATGTCAGAAGGTGTAGTAATCTCCCTACTTTTACCATTCAGGTATTTTAAGTATTGTGAATCTCGATTTAAGCCTTGCAGCAGGATTTACCGAACTATAACAGTATTAGTGTGGTTCAGAATACAGCAGAACATCTAAGAGAATGCCATTTGCAGAGGTTAATGTATTGTCTCAACCATATACTCAGTGTATTGGCATGGTGTAGAGAGACAGACTGATCTTGTGATAGCTTTCCAAGTGCCACTAATGACACAGGATTTAGTTATGTCCATTATATCTTTGATCCTTTAGCAATAATGGTCATCGTCTTAAATATCTCCTACTGGTTTATGAAACCTTGCAAGGACTTCTGCTTGCTCCCTGTGCTAGAGAAGAGTGTAAGTTCAGAAGAAAAAAGATTTGTTTAATGTCTCTGTGATGAATTGAACTCGGTCAGCACCAAACAGCCACCCCACCTCTCAGTCACTCCCCTGTCCCATGGAATAGGAGAAAATAGGAGGAAAGGAAGAGATAGAGATAATGGCCGTTTTATAAGGTAAGCAAAAGCTGTGCATGCTAGCAAATAAAATAGAGGAATGAATTTACTACTTCCCATCGGCAGGCAGATGTCCAGCCACTTGCAGAGATCAGGGCCTCAGCATTCATAACAGTTTCTTGGGAAGACAAACACCATGACTATGAATTTCCCTCCTTCCCTCTCTTTTCTCTGAGCTTTTCTTGCTGAGCACAACATCATGCAGTATGAAATATCCCTTTGGTCAGTTTGGATCAACTCTCCCCTCCTTCAATCTATTTATGGAAAGGACATTACAGTTCTTAGCTCTCCAGATTTCAAAGAGGGATTTAGCCAATAAGCAAAATTTATTCATGAACTATTTTATTCCAGTTGATTTTGTGTTTTTCTCTAATTCTATTGTCTTTTTTCCATTTATCTCCTCTCCCACTCTCCTTCCTCCCTCTGACTTCTTTTCTAGTCCTGAATACTTTTATGGAGTTTCAGATGGAGAGAGAAAGATGCTGTCCATATTCAGATGGTTGGAGTAGATAACCTTTAAAGGTCCTTTCCAAGGTAACACATTCTGTGATTCTACAGTAAGCTGTGTTTGAAGGAGGGCTGCAGAGTGCATACGGGGCATTTGTGGAACTATCCTCACAGTTCTGTGAGTGGGAGCTGGAGCTCTATTCCTGTGTCTGTCCTGAAACTCAGTGAAGTTTGAAGAATATGGCACATTAATGAGCACACTAACAGAAGTCAGCTTTTGCAGCTAGAGAATGGGCCAATATTTTCTGGAGCAAAGCCCCAAAATTCTCCTTTCCCAGATGATATGCAATCACAGGGTAAAAACATACACCAGAATGTTCTTTAGAAGTGAGATGTCACATAAATATATTTTTATATTTTCTAATAGTCACATTAAGAAGTACAGACCCTTATGGTGGCATGTAAACAGGATTAACACTTTGCTACTTTTTATTTCCTATTAACACTCAGATGGGTTTAATGTACCTCTAAGTTCAGATTTGTAAAGGCCACTGGTTAAAAGAACAAATTACAAAGAAACTGCATCTGCTGTTGGAGGGACAGGTGCTCAGCTTTCAAGAAATACTACTTACACATCCAGGTAGAGGCTCCTGAACTACTGTATTCCCTTGGAATGTTCTGCATGCAAACACAAAGTAAACATTCAAATAGTTATTCTTTGGCTCTTGCACTTGATATTTTTTTCACCTTTCTGTCTAAAATCCCAAGCACAGACCTGCCATTTTTAATCAGTGGTCTATGTTTAAGGAGTTGGACAATGAAACATGCAGAATTGCTGCTAGTTCCTGCAAGTAAGGTAATATTCAGTTTATGAGGCAAGCTCTGCTTTTCTTTTTTCCCCCAAATGGGAACTAAATTTTCAAAGAAAACCAAAACAAAGTAAACCAAACCAAAACAGTAGCTCCTAAAGAATAGTAAAAATCCTTTAAACCTTGTAAAATTAGGCATATCATTGAAGAAAACTGAAAAGCCCAGAATGCAAAGTCTGACATGCTCCACACATAAGTGCCTGTGCACTTTTCAATATGCCTTTCATACACAGATTCCGTGCAGAACTGTATGATAAGTGCTAAAACTGAGAAAGCTTCCTGTCACAGTGCATAGGAGAGACAATGCTTCTTAACAGCTATTGAATATATTGGTTTGACCTCAGTGTTCAAAATATATGATGCCTTTATTCTGCATTATTCAACACATTACACAGACAGGATTTTCTATTTTCTACAGTACATAAGTACTTTGCAGAAATTAATTTCCCTTTACAATACTCTTTACTCAGAGGAATTGAGGGGCAGACCAGTTTGCCATTCTACTTGACTTACATGTGCTGTCAGTTTTACTTTTTTGGAGATGTATTAGTATCAGCTATGTTCAATAGGAAGAACCCCTCAATTTTATTTGCAAGAATGAGGGACACGTGAAACCCAGAAACAACAAATATATAGTTAGGCATCCTCCCTAACAAGTTTTGGTTTTAAAAATGGCTTGACAAAGGAACTCTTTAATATGAACAGGAATTCCCTTCCTTTTTTCAAGCCTTTTATTTCCTTCACTGGTCACTATACACTGTTTTGCAAATCTGTAATAAGCAAGATCCAAGTGCTATAGCAGCAGACTTCTTTACTGCAAAGACTGCCATACACAAAAATATTTTCAAATGTTAAATACTTAGTCCACTCTCCCTGTCAAGCAATCTTCATCCATTAATTTTCACTCTACACTATCAAAAGTGATGGAGATCATCTGCTCTCTCTGGCAGTATGTCCCCCCACACTCCTACCCTTTTACCATTGATCCTTCCATAGAAGTTCCTTGGTGTAACTGATATAGCAGATTATCTGTTCTGGCTAAGATTGCAAGGAAAAGTAATATCATCCCTTACTAGAACATCTACATATAATTAGAAAAAGCAGAAAAGTTTAAAGAATCCAAGTCCTTCTTGAAGTCTGGAATAAGAGTAGCAAACTCTAAGATGTGTATAGATCAAGAACATTTATGTCAATTTATTAGTTGAGGGGAAGAATTTTTGGCAGTTGTAGACCAGAAGAGGCAGAGAGGAGAGAAATCTCTAGTCACTATGAGATGGGAGGATATTTATATGTCATGATTTGCTCTTGGCACTAGAGTCTCTTATTTCATTCTCCTAGAAGTAGGCATCAATGGTATAGTGTGGCTGTCTAAGATCTAGAAACAGTTTAATACCTATACTGATATTCGTGGTACTTCAGAGGGAAATCCCAAGTGTATATCTCTTAAGGATGGAATGTATTTTTTTATATATTATTCTAGAAATTATGCAATTTTCACTACTTTCTAAATGGGTCATCACTCTCTCTCTCTCAAACAATTACCAGTTTTGAAACATGCCTGAAATTTTCCCAACTCACAAAGCAGAAAAATTCATACTCATTTAAACAATGGAACATTAAACACTGCTTTTATGTCTTTTCTTTTTTTTTGTCTTCCCCCCACATGTGCAGGACCAAAACAACCCAAATGACATAACCAAATTATTCTGAAGCTAATAGCAATGTACCTCTCTGTCTCATACAGGTCATGATGGTGCTTCCGTCCTGATTGATCTTAGATCTTTGTTCAGGCTCCTGGTTCTCTGCAAGAGTTGTGAAATTTATGATGCCACATAAAAGTCTTCAGTGTTCAAAACTATGCGACCTCTTTTGATTTCTTTCTTGGCTGTGACAATTTTTTCCTTACAAATCTGTGAATTTAGGGTTTTGAGATTTTTGTCTTTGAATTCTTTGGATAATTCCTAATTTTTTCACACTGTGAAGTTCTATGTCTAAGTTTGAAAGTTTGCTGACAGGTTTAAATGACTAAAATTTATATCCAGCCACTAGCTTTCTAATTGTGCCATCTCTCTATCACTACCACTGATGTTATTATTTTTTTTATTGTTTACTCCCATTTAATTTATAAAACACAGATAACATTATTATCTGTTTGTCTCTAATAAACTAATGAGTCATTTGAAGCATCAAGGCTGAGCAGACTACAAGAAACCTTCATTAAATCTTTCTCAACCACAAAACTGAAAACTTGAACAGGAATACATACCCTATACTTTCTTCTAGATACCAAGACACAAAACAATGGCTAACAAGTGAAAGAGCAGAGAATAAATTTCATGCCCTGATACTGTTACAGATTTCTGAAGCAACATGCAATCCATGCAAACATTCCTTTTATAGCTTTTTCATGAGTTCAGCGTAGGTTTTGTGTCATTCTGAAAAGAACAAGTGTGGGCAGGTGCTGTGCACTTTTCTCTTCATGGCTCTACAGATGCTTTAAAGCTTCCCTTTAATGGAACTGCACGACAGTACATAGTAATGCTGTGAACACCTGGCAATTAATTAAAGCCATGAGGTTCTGTACTTGACATAAACCAGTCTCATACTAAGCCCCACAGAACTGAAAGCCCACATGCTGTATTATTGCCTGCACAGTCTCTTCCAACGATAGTTTAGTGCAGTCACAGCCATTCAGACAGACTGATATTTTCCAGTCAGTGAATTATGAGAAAACTCACCCTGGTCTTAAGGTTTGTCATGTTTGCATATTCATCCAAGAAGGCCATGAACCTTGGCTAGAGGTCTCCTGCTTCAGTTTCTAGGCAGATTTTAGGCTCATTACTGGCAGATATAATTCAAATTCTTCACATTCCATGCTGTATCACTGCCAGCTAAAGTCTTTACCTTACAGTTAGAGATGAATCAAACAGTAATTTTACATCAGAAAGGGCACTGGTTATCTTAATACCTACTTCCATGACAGTAATGTTTTACCTAATGCACTTTGATGGCACAATCACCATTACACAGCTTGCTAATACATTAATTGAACTTGTTTCTTTGATCAATATATATGAATTATTAGCTCATTTTAAGGAAAAGAGCTGAACATTCTAAAAAAGCACATATAGCAGAATAATACTAATTTTATATTTTACTAAGCCATGCACTTAGTAATTTGCACACATAAAAATGAATGGCCTCATTCCAAAGAAATATTTAAGATAGGAAAGATTGAGACATAGTCCACTAAGAGGTTTTTTTTAGTAATAAATATCATCACTCTTTGCTCTGTGAATATTAGCAATGAAAATTAAATTATGCTCTACAGAATACACATATAAATGTCTATTTATGATTCATTGCATCTAACATTTTACTATGTTGATGTTGTTGTGTTGATTTCCTTACATACCAATACACGGTATTAAGTCATTCCCTTTGTTTATTTCTATCTTTAGGGGGTTGGCAACACCATCTCATAATTCCATGAAAGACATAAAATATCAGTGTATGGTTCTGATACTCCTTCAAACAAAGGTTCTGGAACACAGTAAAATAGGTTTTTGTTTGTTTACTTTGCTTGTTGCTTTCAGAGAATTATAGGAATCCAGCGAGTCATCTTATAATTACAGTTTGCAAATATTTTAGTACATAATATTATGCAACATTTCTTAGGAAAAGCACTTCCCCCACCCCCTCCCCGATTACTGTCATTATCGGAAAGCTAAGCAGGGAGGCTTATTCTTCCAAAATTTCTCAATCTGGAAAACTGAGAAGGATTTAAGAGAGTTATTTTAAACAGCTTAAGATAAGTGCACACCTACTTGGCTGTATTTATGGTTGAAAGGCAAAAAAAAACCCCCCAACAAACCAAACCCCAAAAAACCCCAAAAGTTAATGAGCATCCACAAGTTCCTAGCAATTTTGTTGTCAGATGGATTTACTCAGCCTCAGCCAATATCACAGCTGATCTCTGTGAAATGATGCAGGTCTGTTTATCACCACTTCCCAGGTGACCAATCTGCAATTTATTCAAATCAGAAACTTTTTTTTCCTCTGGCCACTCTGATTCTAATGTGGTCTGTTTATCATCAGGCAATGACAAGAACAGAGAAATTGATCTCTCCTGGCATAATAAGCTTATTTTTGTCTTCAACCATGCCTCTGTAGTGGAGGAGATGTTACTGTCTGTCACTTATTGGAGATGTATACACAGCTTCAGGGAGTGAGCTGCCTGTGCACAAGTAAAACTCCTAGAAACATTTTGTAATAAGCTTTGGAACAAACAAAACTTTTAACAGGAGAAATGATCTGTTCTTACCCCAGAAGTTTTTAATAACTATTCTTCTCCACAGATGAGGTGCTTGGGCAAATTGGCAGAGGCTGACCTGGATTCGGGGACAATGGCTGTAATCTGTCTGCAAAAAGCCTAGTAGGCTGTACAGAGGCTTCAGTGTCAATCAGGGAAAGAAATGGAAGTTAAACAAGCACCACTAGATTTTGTGCTTTTTTTTCCTCCATGCTCTGTTTGTTTAACCAGCGGGGTGGCACCAGGTGGATGTTAGCATTCCTGTACAAGGCTTTCACAGAGATTGATGTTCGCAGCAACAGCTGAGTTCATTTACAATGCCTTCTCTGAAAGCCTCACTGAATAGATTCCTAAAGACAGTAATTTACTGTCTGTCTTTTCCTCTTTTATTATATTCCACCACCAAAGAGCCCTATTCTTATTTGATGACTTAAGTATCCTTGCTCAAAGGTGCTTATACATTGTCAAACTCTGTTACTGTTAGAAAAAGGAGAGAAGGAAGAATTATAACTGAGCTGTCTTTGGATAGTGCCCTGGTCTTGCTGTCCTCTATTGCAAAGTGTTGCATTGTCTTATTATTACTGGGACAGCAAACAAACTTGAAACAAAAGAGTGCAGCTTCACAGACTTCGCTGTACACTTCATAGTAGTAACACTTCATAGAAAATTACTTGCATCAGGATAACATATATTAACCAGTCTTTTTAGAAGAATTTTCAACCTTCAGTCCCAGCTATAACAGGAGCATATATATATATATTCCTTCATTCAGTTTGCAGGTGGATAAAAGTGACTGTTGTGTAAAGTTTGTAATATCTCTTTCTAATACTCATACTTTAAATGCTTAAAATATGGAGGAAAAAACATTCTATAAAACTGTGAACCATTATTCCTGACAATGTGAACATTTGATGATATTGGTGGTGGTTGTAATGCCAGGTTGGGGCATGAAAAAAGTACTGGTTGATCATACCCTTAAATCAGCATCTAGAAATAAAGATCATTGACATGGACCAGATTCTGGATCTCCAAGGGTCTCGTATGAAAGTAAACAGGTATTGACTGAGGAACCAAACCAAAGTTTGCTGAAATGGCTGACAGGATTTTTAAATAATGATAGTGGGGTTTGGATTAGGCTTTTGAAAAGCTTTCTCAGTTAACCAGTAAACTCAACACCCCATCCAATACCACATTTACAAATGCTTCCTAAGAGATAACACATACTAATTTCAGTCACCAGAATATTACAACTTGTTCACATCCTTGTTTCAGGTTTCTGTATTTTAATTTCACTCATTTAAATGTTATGAAATTAAAAATCAAGATATATAGGGGAAAGGATTTATAGGGAAAATAGCACACTGCTGCTTATACCTTATAAAGCTCCAACCTGTGACTGAGATTTGCCAAATATAATGCTTATTACACCATTTTTTCTGTATTCCAGAGGAGTAGGTATGCTCATTTTAGCTTTCTCAGATAGAAATTTCAGTGAATTAGTGTGAGCAGATTTTATAAGTACCAAGAATCTGGGTGAGTTTCACAACAAAGGTGATCTAAAACCTCTGTTGTAGGTGGATCTGCAGCTAAATAGAACTTCCCTCGTTTTTAAAATGTGAAGAACAAGGCACAGAAAAGGTGGGAGACATCTCTGTATCCAAGGGTGATCCTGTTAAGGAGGGAATCCTCGAAGTCTAATGATCTTCTATTGTCAGAACTATACTCTGTGTGAGCCTCTATTTTACTATCACCTCCCGGTTTTAGCTTTCTATGAAAGTAAAAATGTGAAGAGAAAGGATTCAGCCTTTTCACTGTATAATTTCCCTGGCTTTCATTTCAGGGTAACATGTGTGCTGATTTATTTTATGTTCAAGAACTTGGCTTCCTTTTTCCCGTTCCCAACGGAAGCTGAGGCATGGATATATAACAAGAGGATATATATAATAACAGGAGGAAATTTTCATTGCTTTTGCTTGTGCATATATAGAAGTCAGTCTAATAAGCAAAGTGACTATCACCTTTGATTTTTGTCAATGTTCTCCTCCTTCAGAGTAATCAAAAATGCAACCCTAAAATTACAAAAGAAATAGGTAAGATTTTTCACAACATAAACAGAAGACAAATATATGAGAGAGGGACACGGTATTTAGCAGTTTAAAAAAAAATCCTCTCTTCTAATCCTGGTAACACAGATGCACATCCTAAATAGTCAGAAAATCAAATATTGTTCCTGTTAATGTTTTGTTAAGCAATTTTGACAACAATACACATTTGGCTAACTCACAAATATAGCATGCCTTGTCCTTTGAATTGTGGATGGTTTGCACTATGCTAAGAATGACAACAATTACAGAATTTGCATGCATCTGCCAACAGAACAGATGGCCTTGTGGTTGGAGGACAATGGAGGGGGGGAAAAAAAAAGAAATGTTCAAATGAAATCCAAAATAACAAAAAAATCTTAACTAGATGCTGATATACAGGGCAATAGAGAACTTGATTTGTAAATATTGCAGTAGCAGGCAAAGGGAAGAGACTGAAATGGACTGAAAAACTTTCTGAGTAAAGTATGGCCACACTTCCAGCACATTATATCATGTATATTTCTTTGCCCTCTGCTGGCTACAACTGATCAGTTATATTGATGCAGCTCATTCAGTCCTAATATCTATACTGAAGTTAAGGTTTTGATCATGACAGGCACATGAAGATACCCACAGTATGGGAAGTTTACTTGTAGAAAGAGATCTTAGAGCATAAATACTGCCATAGTTGTCAAAAACCATTTAAAATGCTTACTCTAGTCATGATTTTGGGTAGTTGAAATAGATAAAGACATGCTTAGTTCAATTTCCATTATCTGTATACTTCAGTGGCTAGCTGTTCAGGTAATCAATGTCAGGTAGCATATGCATACCTGTACTGGTATTTTCCAACTGTTTTTCTACCGCAGGTGTGCAAATCACACCTCTACTCTGGCAGATGCTTTACAACATACTGCAGAAGACTATATCTCTGCCCATTCATTTTACAATCTGTGTATATATGAAGAGCAAGACATAGGGAAGTATGTGATACGATATTGAGCAATGTGGAAGGGAGATGCCATAGCACATCAGTTGTTGGAGTGCTACCTTATCTTTCTTTAAAGTACTGAGACAAAAAGAAATTTCAGAATAAAGATTTTGTGTGATAGAATGAAACGTATCTGCAGAAATCCACAGTGACTTCTTCCCATATAGGACAGTTAGTGTGGGAAAAAGAATACAAAGATCCTACTTGAAAATATAATTAACTGATTGTAGCAGTATGGCCAATTAGAACTGGGACTTGACCTCAATACTAAAAAAAAAGAAAATAGGAAAGGTGAATATCAACTAAGAAATGCTATGAAAAAAGCTGTGTTAAGAAAAGTGAAATGAGAAAAATGGATTCTTGACCATCCAGTAAGGAAACAGCTGATAAAATTCCCCATGATTCAAGGTCAACTTAACAAATGAGAGTGGGACAAACCATATGCTAGTATAAATAACTTTTTCAAACTGTTGGTTTGCCCTTTTGGGACAAAATCATAGCTGGAACAATTTGGGACAAATGCTACTTGGTAAGTATCTTGTAAATTTCTTATGCCTTATTGCATAAAATTCATATTTAGCCCCAAGTATTTTACTATTATTTATTGTCCCCTTGTTGTCTTGCCACCTGTAACTACCTATAATTCTGGTTGGTTCTCTGGGACAGCATTCATTAAGGTCTAGTCACTCAGTACATACACGCTAGCTCATCTCACTTCACCTTGCCAGGCACTTCTATATGATTGCAAAGGATTTTCACTGAAGAGGGAGGATTTAACTCTGAAGATTGCTTCCTGTGAATTCATCCATGAAGTGTTTTTCGTTTTTAGAGGTATATTCAGATTTCATGTGTCATCTTGCTGTGGCACCTGAACACCCCCCAGAAGCTAAAAATAAATATACATTGTTGCAGTTCAAGGTCCCGGGACCTAATAGAACGAATTTTATTTCCTTAATATTCCATTTCTTACTGTACTTCTTTATTTTTAATTCTCTCGGTGTCTTTCTTTTTTAGTTTCTTTTATAATGGCAAACGTGTCTGTGAGAAATTTTAAATTGAAGAAATGGATGCTGCAAATTGTTTTAAAGATTCTGATTCTTTTTGTGAGGATATTTGTCTCAAATGAGAGTTACAAGGCCTTGCATTTGTGTTTACAGAAGATCTATTTTCTGTTTTCATGACTGTCATCTTTGAAGTAGACAATTTCATCAAATATTCTTCAAGAAATCACCATTAAGGAGAAAAGATAAGAGAGAGAAATTGTCTAAGTTTCTCTTGTATTACTGAATGAATGCATTGCTTCTGTTTAATGTCAAACTGTTCATGAGTGACTACAGTGGTTACAAAAAACAGATTCAAAATCGTGAAGAGGTGATCAAGTAATGGGTGAGATCACAGCTTTCTGTCCTAAAGACAAGGGGAAGAAATGAGATGAATTTAGGAAGAGAACAGAGGGCTAAGAATGATGAACTTCCATGTCTCAGGTCTATACTAAAGTAGGGCGAGCTTTGATGGAGTGAGATCTGATGGGTCTTGCAGCTTGTTCTTTAAAATCCTTAGGGAGGGTTAAATGCTGATAACAGCCAATGAAATTGCTGCATATTTCTTTCACTAACAGAAACTGTGCTCTATATAGAAGGTATCAGATGTTACCCACAGTTAGAGATGAATTACAGGGTCTCTAGACCAAGGCAGCCAACAGGTGATGAGAATTGCTACAGATACAAATCTAAAAACCTATCAACTGTCACTTACTTTCTGGTGAAAACTGTTCTTGAGTGGAGCTGGTAGTCTTTTAACTATGAGGGGAAGGGAAGGGAAGGGAAGGGAAGGGAAGGGAAGGGAAGGGAAAATGTCTTTTTGTCAAAGCACAACTGCTGAAAATGTCTCTGCCTAGTAAGATCCCATTCAGGTATACATGCATCCATATTCACTTAATGTTTTCCTTTAATTTAGATAAGGGATGAAAAAGGCATTGTCATATTTAAAATCTGAAATCCTTGTGTTCAGCCACCTGAATTACAGCATAAAACTAATCATTAAAAAAAGAATATTAGTGTATTGATGTGATGAGAAAATTTCTAGTTAGAAGGTATTTCCAACATTTTGGTTTCATACTGCGCCTCATTTTAGATTTAAAACAATAAAGAGACTGAAGTAATTCTTAATAGATGTAAGCAGAAGTGTTAATGTAACAATTTGGAGATTGTGAACATGGTTAGTCACATTGTGATCTCCATTATATATGTATAATAATGGAGAATTTCAGTGAAGGTGAATTAATAGTAGAATATGTCTCATAGATGTTTTTAAAGTATCGTTCTCAAAGATTGAATAAGCAGAATAGTTACACTCTTTAAATTGAATGTCTCTTCCCAGTCAATAAGATGAATAAAAATATCGTCATATCTTAGATTTTCAGATCCTATGGCTCACATACTGTGAGTATAATGGAAACCTGAACACAATCTGCCTATAAATACTATGTAACTTTGTTGTCATTAAGAAAAAAAAGGTAATCCACTTGCTTACCGCTGGCCAACTGATATCCCCAAAAAGCCCATGTACATATTTATGCATAAATTAATTGTTAAAACACCAAAGGTATGATGTGTTTACACTAATGACTCATTGCAGAAGTACACTTGAGCCCAAATTTAAAGATAATACTGCTTATCCATTTATTTGCCTTGCTGAAGCTCATTACAATTGTTTTTGACTGAGTTTTGATTTAACACCTGCATAAAAATATAAAGTCATATTCCATTTATTCAATACTGAATATATACTTTCATACATATTATGGATTTATAGTCTCTCTCTCCCTGAATTGATACACATGCCAACTCATATATGTAATAGTTATTACTTATTATATGTTTTCTTTTTTTCTGGGACCTTGCACAAGCATTAGGACAGTCGAAAGTTTGATTTTGTTGACTGAACGTAATCTGATATTTGGAAACACACTTATTTGAAAATATAGTTATTAATAAACTAGTTGGTCTACTGGAGTCTCAAGAATATATCTTGATTTTCATTAAGGAAAATGTCTCTCTTAAAGGTCAAATGTTAAATAGCTAATGGCATTGATTTATAGCTGATAGTCACTTCATTTCTGTTATGGGAACTCTGAGAACAAGCTTGGTCTCTAGGCTGTGATAAAATGTAGTTTAAGTATGCCATTTATTATTTGTCCTTTTGTGATTAATTGATCATTTGGAATGTTGATTACTTAATCATCCAAAATATTAATCAGCAGTCAGCTAAACAATAGCCCTGGATTGGTTTAATACCAATGACCAGGTGGCCACTGAAAGGAAGAAATCTGTCCAGTTAAAGAGCTGACTTTAGATTTTGCTGTCAAATGCTCACTGTCCACCTCACCTCCCTGCTTGCTGCTGAAAGCAGTGATCTGGCACTTCACCAAAATCGTCCCTCTGAAGTGCTGGAATCAGGACTTTTACTCAGCGAATGCTTGCATTGTTTCAAAATCCAAGGGAAATTCCATGAAGCCCAGGCAATGTTTTGTAAAAACGTCACAAGATCTTCTGTATGCAAATAAATACACCTGCAGCTCACTTTAAGCTAGCTGATAATTGTGGTAATTCAAAGTAAAACAGCAATGGTAGCCAAACTCACTGTTACTATGCGAGGAAATTCATTATTACAAAATTAAGTATCAAAAAAACACCATCTATATAATCTTTACTATCCTTGATGAAACAAATTCCCTGCTTCAAACTGGTATAGTTCCTTGTCACTTTACTAGTGAATACTGGGAAAGTTATTCTCGTATTGTAGACTCATCATAACTGGCAACACAGCTGGCTCTGTAGACTGAAGATTTAATGTAGTCTAGTGATCAATGACTTGCTGTCATGGTACTTGAGTTCTCACATTTATTACAAAATAACACCTGATCTCTGTGTGCCTCAGTTTACTGAATAATAAAGTCTTAATAATAATGCTACCAATGCAATTTTTAATTATATTTTACTGAGTTAATAATTATGTCCTGAGCCTACATAATTATTGTCTCAATAAACACAATACAATTAATGATAACGTGTTCTGAGCTTTAGCTAGTTGAAGAGTACTCTGTGTATCAAACTACAATGTTTTACTGCGTGACTTAGTCATATTTAGAAGGAGATAAGGACTCTTATGAAAGGAGCACAGTGGGCACTAAGGCTGCAATATGATGTTACTTTATGTTATACTTTAATGTGCCAAATGAAAAATGAAAATGATAGAGGACAGTCTAAAATGACTATATTACCAGTCTGTTCTGATCAGCCCCAGGCTATAACAAAAAGCCTAGTAATGCAGAGATGACATTGTTGGGTGATGCAACAACCATCAACAATCCTAACCTGGAGTAGTGAGATTGTTTTAATCAAACCCAGTCATGTAATAGTTAACAACAATGTATGGAGAAAGCTTGAATAGTACTTGTTTCTACTCCTCAAGCACAAATTGTTTGCTGTTACTCATCTGTTGTCATTAGCAACCATTTTCATACCAAGTTTTAAAACCTTCACTTATATTTTAAATACTACAAGATTGGCTACTGCCATGGGATGATATGAAATCAAATAGTATGGTCCTTATTTCAGTAGACTTATTTCAAAATCAATTTAACATCTCAATTCGAGTTACCCAGAAGTTAGAGTCCATATTAATTTACTTTTCTGAATGTTCTCAATTTAAATGTGTCCACCATCAAGAATTTAATCAGTGTTTCTCCATGAACACTTTGTTCTGTTGGTGAGAAAAGCTGGGAAAAATCCTTCTTTCAGGGGCAGGGCAAGTTTGTAACAGCACACTCATTAAAAAGATCCATTAAAAAAAGTATCTTTCTGAAGTATTTGTAGAGATAACTAGGCCATTCATCTTCTTAAGTAAACTCTGATGCATTTCTTAGAATGTCCTAATGAGTGTAAATTAGAAGAAAGATAAAACAAGAATTTAAAATGTTAGGATATGTCTATTAAGTGTTAGGAAATAAAGTTTCAGTACATGGTAATACCACAGGTAGAACAATAACTATTAGATGATATTGAAGTAAGCCAGGCATCAAGTGAAAAGATGCCACCTCAGGTAGCTTCAAAGCAAGAGAGAATATTCTGTTTCTCCTAAGGGCTGATATTTAAGGTAATATATTATAAATGGTAATATGTTATATTTCCTGTTCAGCTACCTTTATTTTTTCCCATTTGGAGTGCTGTATTTTTGCAGATATCCTCAGCAGTTACTCACATTAGTTCTATTATAACTATTCCTTCAACTACTATGCGTTCAAGATGTGTTATATTTCTTGCCATGTGGAAAGGTGCAGGAGATCAGAATGCTAAAAAAACACACAAGCAACTAGAGTATAGTTCATATTTAAGTATAAACTACAGCTAGGTACCAATGTATGAAAATCTTAGACCCAAATAAATCCATAGACAACCTACACTGAATAGACTTTGGCCAAAATATTGTTAATATTATACACAGAAGAAAATGTATCCAAATATATTTGTCAGAACTCATGGAAATTTTAGTACTTATAAACAGGGTTTTTAGGTGACCATTTAGCCCTTCACAACTCTCAAACCATTTCTAACCCTATCAAGAACCATAGGATATCTCCTTCTGTCTTTGAGACTGATAATGAAAAATAGGACATTGATGTTTATGGGAAGCAATGTGCTTTCCACAATCTGACTTCTTTTTCAGTATACCCAAGAAATACAGCTTCACACCTAAGAAAAAATCTATGAGAAAAGTACAAGAGAGGTCCTTGTGACCTGAAAAAGGCAATAAATTTAAAATAAATTTAAAATCAATTTAAATTTAAAACATATCTTAAATAAGCATCCTGTGCTTAAGCTTCCTGAAGGCCTGCCTGTAGAAGACATACAGCAGTCAAAGCATGTTGTTGCTCTCTGAGCAAGCCAATAATCTCAATAGCTGACATTACTGGAAAGAAAAATAACAAGCAGATGTAGTGTTAATAATCTCTGTATCTGTCATTATAATGCTGTCTCTTCAGAAATCATTATTTAGTGTTTCAAACTTATTCGAATCAGTTGATTTCAAGTTTGCTATACCCATAGGCCTGCTTTGACTTTGAAGGATCATTGTTTCCTTTCTAGAGGGCAGCAGAAGAGTTTTTAGGAAATGAAGTTTTTAAATTCTGACAAGTTGGAATTCTGCTAGGTGTTTTGTGTTTGTATTAGGAAGAAAGAAAATGTCTTTGCTTGGTTTTTGGATCATCAAGGCTGAATCTGAAACTTTCCAGTTTTCACAAGACTTCTGTTGAGAAATATTTTTTGAGTCAAAATTTAGTTTATGAACAAAAATTCGTAAACACAAAGCTGAAGCTTCTGGTCAAACTTTTAAAATAACTGTATACTGAGACACTCTCACAGAAAAGCTGAATGTTAAGAAAATAGGAAACCTTTGGTTCAAGCCCCTCCTGCTCTTGAGTCACAGTGGAATTGAAGCAGATCTTTTCACACCAGAAGCAATTATATTTATTATTATATCTTTTCTGAGACATCATTTTCATACATCTTTGTTTTAATCTTGGAGCAGAGATAGAAAATATTTCACTCATATATATACCTTTAATCTGTGAAAAAAATGAGGGGTTTTTTCCCTTCAATTTAGAGTCTCCAAATTATCCTTACATCTGTGTCACTCTTTCTCTGTTATTTAAAACAATCAATTAAATAACAGAATAATCTAGCCCAGTATTTCTTACAATATGTGTCTGTGATTACCCATATTCCAAGGTGGCTTCAGAATTCTGTGGACCACATGGCTTTAGATCCCCACTTCATGAACATCAAATTCAAAGCCATCATTAAGCCTGTTTGAAGGACAGCTATCACCAATTCTACTCCTCATTTTCCAGTATTTTTTAGTTCATGTTGAATTGTGAACTCTAAGTAAGAGTCTCTCAGGACTCAGAGTACCCAGCTTAACTGGGGTCTAATCACATTAGACACCTGTATTAAAAATAGGCAAATGTAAAGTGTCAGTGATACCACACAGTACAAAGACCCAGTATCTGTTTATGCACATCAGGTACATAACACATATTTTTTTAATTCAAAAAAAACCCTCTGAGGTAATAAATACTGCTTCTGGTTTAAATTGAAAAGTGTGAAAAAAGTTGACTGCAATATTATTATAATTAATGATGTCAATTATTAGGAAAACAAAATAAAAGTCTTCAAGGTTTTAAATTATTTCTGCACGAAATGGTGGCTGACTAAAATGATAATATCTGAGAGCAGATATAGAAAGGCAAAAAGACTCATTTGGTATAGCTCTGTTATTATGCAATAAATGAGAATGTGATGTGAATGTACATTGAGATTTGCTGGTGATATGGTCAGTTGCTGGAACATAGGCAGACATGACATTGATTCCATAGAGGATTGTAAAAAAGATCATTTTCATAAAATGGGATATAATCTAAACCAAGATTTTTACTTCACCATTATCCTTTTCAAATTTAGGAGAGAAAGTAAGTGCTGTAACAGCTCAGGATTCTAAAATGCAGCACTCAGTGGTGTCTTCTGTCTGCTTCAGACTCCAACATATCCCTGTAGACAACTCCAAATGGTTCTCCAGCTATAGGCTCATATGTCCCACATGATATATCAGGTCTTCAGGAATCCATACAGACTTCAGACCTCTCCTGATTCTCTCAGATAAATGATGGATATCAGATATATATGCCAGATATCACTGGCATAGAACAACAAATGAGATGCAATACTAAAGAATTCTGAACTCTCGTGTGTATCTTCATATCCCAGGAATTTCCCAGCCAGTGGGAATTTTGTAGTGATAATAAAAGCAATCCTTGGCATTTGGAATAAATTATCATTAAAATAGGTTTAGAATGTTTTTTTGTATTTAAAACATATTCAGAAAAAAAATAATCTGAAGTGGATGTGATATAGTAGGAAAAACAAACAAACACCCCCAAGATAATCAGATAAAAGACAGAGATTATCAGGATACTGAGCTCCAATATCTCCTTGGCCAACTGAGAGTAAATGGTATGGCATTACTCGCAAAAATGTCGCTTAAGCTGTTAAGCCTTTGATGCTGAAAAGAACTGAAGAAAAGTTACAAATATATACCATTGAGAGGTGATGAAAGAGTAGCAAAACAAAGCCAACTCCCAAGAAAATACGTAGCTAAAAGAAGCAGAAAATGCTGTCTTCATATTTAACTAAAGTGAAGCAGAAAGGAGCCTGTGAAAACAAGAGGCCTAGTTCCTGGTCACCTAGTGTGAGGATCTGACCTAGGAAGCTGCTTATTGATAGAGTGATCAGGTAGGTAGTTAAGGTATTAATTGCTCCAATGTCACACATGCTCTGTGAAAAAGTCTCTGGCTTGACAGATAGACTGTATTTTTGTCTCTTTTGATCATAAGGGATCCTGCCTAAACTCCAAGCTAAGGACCTTATAAAACTCCACAATTTTCAGTTTCTAGAGGAAAATATGTAGGTACATTCAACAGCAACAATGGGAGACAAACCAAATGGTGATGGCCCACTGTGCAAAATGACAGGCAGAAGAGATTATTCAACTGCTGCTACTGCTCAGTAAAAGCAAGAGTATTCCTTTCTCAAGAAACTTTGAGAGCATCAGAAAGAAATACACTGTAAAGGCATCAAACACTCAGTACAGAGATTCAGTGCCCATGCAGAAATGATGGTAAGCAAGCAATGAAAGCTGGAAAGTGGGCAAGAATCTAGACTAGCATCTAAGGGACCAAAATGCAAATTATCAGAAAGTACAAATGAAAATAGTAATAAGCTCAACTGCTACAGATCACTGAACAGCATAAGTTGATATTAATGGATTGCTTCGCTACAAAGGCATGTGCAAAACTGAAGCAAAGCCTGTGAGTAATGAACTCATGCCTAAATCAAAAAATGAACAACTGTGTAATCAATGTGACAACAATGATTCAACAATGAGTAAACAGCATTGTAGCTTTCCTCTTCACTATGGCAAATATGAGGAGATTCAGAAAAAGGGATCTTTTTAAATTAAAATAAATCATTTAATACTTATATCTCCATGTATATTTATACTAATGTGTTATTTCTTCTAAAAATAATTCTCATTCCTTACCTTGGGAGGTGAGAAAAGAATGTCTGAGTGATTGTAGTGATTTTCTACTGTGTTATAAACTGGAATGCAGCAGCATGCTGCTCTGCTTTGGAGTTTCTCTGTGATCTTGACAGCTCACTTAATCTTTCAAAACCACAGTAAAACAAGAATACTACAACTTTTATGATCTGTTTGTAGTTTGAGGATAACAGATCTGTCATTCTTGCACACACCAGCATGAAGATATTTAGACTTAATATTCTGAAGAACTTTCATGCAACCGTGGGACCTGACTCCAATGGCAAAAGTAAAGCCCCCAAAAATGCCACTTATGAGGGCAAATACGTTGATAGCACAAAAGGGCAATTTTGGAACATATTTGCAAGTGCTGTGCATATTT
This sequence comes from Porphyrio hochstetteri, assembly GCA_020800305.1. Taxonomy (NCBI): domain Eukaryota; kingdom Metazoa; phylum Chordata; class Aves; order Gruiformes; family Rallidae; genus Porphyrio; species Porphyrio hochstetteri. The sequence continues at coordinate 5,014,901 of CM036908.1, forward strand.
AAGGGACACTGGTGTTAAATAGGAAATTATACCTTGTGGCAGAGGTTAAGTTTGTAGTTTTGAACATATGTAGAAAACTAGATTGATTCTGCCTAATTGTCCCTGTGAAGAGTATTTTCCTTAGTCCAAACCAATGGCTTTTAGTATCATGTTCAAATGTTCATGCCCAAAATAAGGAAATGTTAAGAAACCTAGTGCAAGAGTCTCCTGTGAGCAGGGACATATGAAGCAGTTCAGTCTCCTGTGAGCTGAGCAAGTGTTCGGTTCACCATGTGATACTCTTTTTCACAAGAGCTGAAATAACAAAACCCATGGGCAGATCTCCAGGAGTTACTATCACTGGCTTTTGGTGGTGGGCATAGCTGGAAGAAGAAGCCAATGGAGGGAGGCGCTGCCAACAAACACAAGTCAAAGCACTGTACCACATCGACTTAATTCAGATCTTAATTCAGTACCAGCAAGACTGAAAACCATGAGTGAAGGAAACCTATTGCAATAGGAGGAAAGCAACCATCTGGCTTGCCAGTGGATTCCTGGAAACAAAGACTATAAGTTTGTTTTGGAAATTAGGTATTCTTCTCTACTAAACATTCTGGTTAGAGCTTTTTTCTCCCTCTCAGATCCACATTGTTTAACAAGCCACTTGAATCCTACCTGAGAGGGGGGAAAATGGAAGCCTGAATTTTAATATCATTTCCCCAAGGTCAGAGCATTTTGCCAGGGCTTTGATCCAGAGCTTTTGCAGTGACCCTTAATTTCAGCCCAGCCCTTGTTGCCACCTATCAAGTCAGACAGGAACTTGAATGTAACAGCAACATACTTGAATAAAACAGCAACATACCACTGGCTGAGGAAAAATCATGGTATCAAATACCAAAATTATGCATAATGACATCTGTATTTGTTTGGTCATGACTCACACCACAGATCCTAATGTGTCTTCACTTCTTCCACTCCACCATAGCACTTGAAGTGCATCTTCTGGAAGAATCCAACTGAAAGGTCTGGAGAGGCCAGGGTGACCCAGTGAGTCTCATATGTGCTGCTGGGTATAGCTAGCAGTCTGAGGAGACTCAGGGCAAGTAACCTTAATGCAAATTTTTTTTGGAATGACATTGACTTTCCTCTAAACTGCTTTATTCCTAAGCAGTTAACAAGTATTACAGCTCCATCTATTCAATAGCTTTTCAATAAGTAAAATAAACAACTCGGGAGCACTGAAAATCAAATTTGCATCCTTTGATAAGCACTAAGAAAAAGTGCTAGAATTTATCTGTGATCTGGTTATAAGCCTTCCTTTCTGTCCCTGATACATAGTAGAGACACAGACTTAAGAAAAGGTGACTGGGAAAATGATTTCACAAGGAAGATAGCTGCCAGCAACATAAAATATCTTTTCTGGTCTACAGATTCACTGCTTCCATTGTGTTCAGAGGCAATATAAAAGAAATCAAGAGCACCATCTACTAGAAAAGGAAGAGTCCAGCAAACTGCCACACTGCCTGATGTATTTTCCTTCTCACCTCAGGACTGTCTACTATATAATTGGCAGTAAATTGTTATTACTTCCCACTATGGCAAATCCCTTTGTGGCTGTTACATAGTTTGAGTAGAGCATGATTGAGCCATAGAGAGAAGAAAAAAAAACCCCAAAAAAGCATAGTACTTAAGCACTATCAATAAGAAAAGAATATTAGTGGCAATAATGCAAGGACTGAAAAGGATTTTCATATTTCCCATAAGCTGTACAATAGAATCTTTGTTCGTGTGCCACACCTTGGGACAGGTCAGTACAAAGAATATAACTTTCTTTTTCTAATAGCATGTTATTAAAATAAGTATTCGCATCTCACCTGTTTGTAGATGTGTTCTAGCATAAGTAGGCTGTGTTGGCTGATGGAAGTAAACAGTAAGAAAATTGTATCTCCTAGGGTTTTACTTGTTCTGTCTTGTTGGTTCTTATTTGCCTTTCTACTTTTTCTCCACTTCTTTTACTCTTTCTTTATGCTTAACTGACTCTCTTAGCACTCTGAAGAAATATTTTAAAATGTTTTCCTCTGTGTGTTTTGTTTTGGTTTTTGGGGGTTTTTTTCTAAATATCTGGACTTCCTGCTGGATTCCTGAGTCTATCCCGGATTCCTGAGTCTATCCCAGATTCCAGAGCTACCTACAGAAGCTTTATTTACCAATCAAAGTGAAAGATAAACTGAAATAAACAATAATAACTACCACATGACCTCTCTGGTAATGCTTCATGATTTTCTTTGCTGGCTTTTATCTTGTTTAAAACACATTAGGATTTTTGCTTGAGAGATTGAAAGAAACAAAGTAAGAGACTTGATCAATTTGCAACATTACCTGAAACTACTAGAGCAGCTGAGGTACAGGTAATGAGAGGAGATTCCATAACAATAGAGATAAAGTCCCATTTTCAAGAAAAAATAGAAAAAAAAGAGGGGAATGTCATTGGACATTTAGACCTCAAGGCATCACAATTACAGATGTTTTTATTTTCTCTGGCCTTTCTGTCTCAGCCATTGCTATTGCACTCCCCAAAATAATTCCCCAAGTCTTTGTAATGATTGACAAAGATCCTATGGACAATTTCACAGAACAACCTGATACTGATTAGCTTCACAAAGTTAGCCTGACAATGCAAAATTTGCTTATACATAAGCCTTTTATAAAAGTACTAGGAAACTTTATGTTCTGAACCGAAGTTTCTCCAAATAAGGTCTAATTTTGTCCTGTGAGGTCTTGTTCTGTCTCTGTTGAAGCCTGATGCTGAAAATTATAGTTTTATAATGGAGCAAATTAGAGGTGTTCTAATTAGAGGTGTGTTTGAAGAAAGAAGAAGGTAGAATCGAAATCAAAAGTGTGTTGACATCTGCAAAAGAACTGGAATAATTTTTCCAAAGCTAGACCTGAAGGTATCACCATCATATGTAAAATGAAATCTTTCTCATGTCCTAGAAGTCCAGATTCATGACAATGCAAAGATTTCTTTACAACTTTTAGAAATATAAAGGAGAATAACATTCTCCATTTCTAAGGTGAGATTAAAATATTCTGTTCCACCTTCCACGTTACTTAGGAATAATTATTCCCTGCAGAGACATGATGTAACGTTAGGCCACATCCTGGGATCTTTTCTTTTTAATTTTACTTTACTTTGGAAGAGGTCATGCTAAAGTCAAGGTCTGTAAAATATTTCTGAAATCTTATTTACTCACAGTACCTTTGCTATTCAAACAGAATTCGTACTCTGTTAACATATTTACTTTCCGTTTTCTATTTGAAATTGCCAGTCTGATGAAAAGTGAATAATATAAACTAAGCTTCAAACAAAAAAACCCCAAAGCCCACCAAACCTTGGAATAAAAATTATGCTTATGCACCTGTGTTCATTTTCTGTCATCTTGATAAACAGAAAACTGATTCAAAACTGTATGATCATTTAGTCATCTTTCTTCAGAAACTTGGAATTTTTCCCATCAGATGCCTATAACCACACACCTTGCTGAAGTATCTAATGTGTTTTCTTAATCCTGCAATTAAGGATAAAGTAGTTTAGGCATCAGAATTCTGGCAAGAGGATTTTTTGATTACTTTTGTTTATTTGTTTGTTATTTTTTCCTTGGAGAGATTCCCTGGATAGGGTCCAAATAATTTAGGGAAAAAAAATATTATACCAATTAAATTTTCTTTTTGTCATAATGAGGGATATATATATACACACACACACACTGAAATATTCTCATAGCAGAAAAGTTAATGTCTTTTATGGCAATATATTCTTTATATTCATGGTGCATCTTGTCTTGCAATGGCTTGCATAAGAGTAAGAAAGGAATCTTCTGGTTTTCTGCTTTATCAGTGACAAAAACCTTTTTTATGAAGTAGATGGTAAGATGTGGCTACCGTGACAGCAGTAGCCAAATATATTTAGTGACTGAGAGTCCCTTCCAGTCCCATTAAACAAAAAATAAAATCTCATTACAAAAACATCAATTTTATTAAATCACAAAGTAAATATTTTTTTAATTAAGTGTTGATATTTTTAGCCAGATAAGCAGAATTGATAAACCCATTCCATGACAGACTGAAAACAGAAGTAAACCGCTTTGCAGTTTTGCTCTGAACGTTGGCACTACTACAAGCTTTCATAGATCTATAGTACTCTGCTATGCTTGGACTGTCTGGTTTTTGAATGCTCATTTTCTAATCAACACAGTTTATTTGATGTGCCTAAGGTAACATTGCCCTTTCCATAAAACTGAATCACTCAGTGTATATGAATACAAAATCCCATGAGCTCTTTCAGGTGTCTGTGCTAAATGAGCTTAAGCAAATGATAGGGAAGGTCATGCCACCAGATACAGGTCAACAATATAACCACTGAAGTAGTTACTATAATGTTAAAACAAAATACCATAATTTCTGTATAAAGTAAAACTGCTAAGTATGAAATACATTAGTAAAGTGTTTGAGCGCTCACAAGAAGAGCTGTAGTAAAGATGACTATACCCTTATATTTTGTGCAGAATGTTTTTGCAGATGTGTGGCTTCCTTTCATGTTGGATGATTTTATGTTCCTGGACAATACCTGTCCCTGCTTCCATTGCCTGTGTAGTTCCTTCTCGCCCGTTAGTTTTAGCAGCAAGTCTCTGGTCTTTCTTTCCTGATTTCTTGTATGTGTGGATCCTTAGTATAGAGGTATTTCAGCTGGTCTGTCAGCTGTCTCCTTCTACAGAAACATCCCTTAATTCCTTTGAGGTATTTTATCTGTGTTTCCCTGTTGGGTCCTACTACCTCAGAGACTCTGGCTCATTTCTGTCAGACTTCAGGTGTGCAGCAGTGTACCCAGCACATCTCAGAGCAACAGGCTGAGGGCCCTCACTAGCACCCTGTCCCTCTAACCTTGGTGTGTCATCCCACAGCTTGTAATAGGTAGGTATCTCCCTGTTGATCCAGTTATCAAAAAAATCAAAACTTTGGCAATGACACTGGCAACACTCTCCTGTATTTATATCGATCTGGGTCTATCTGTTTCTTCCAATATCACAACTGCAAGGATAGATGATAAAATAACTGGTGCTTCAGATTCCTCTACCAACTGTCCCAAGGCTCTGAAATTTCTTTTGGTCGTCCTTGAGCTACATGTTGTGGCTTCATTGATACCCACATGGAAGAGCAATAGTAGGTAATAGCCCAAGTGCCATACCAGGCTAAGAAGTTTCTTAGTGATGTCAGAAGACTTGCATATTGCAGTGCATTGGACCTTCTGTTCCCCTCAGAAGGTAGTTGCCTTTAACCTACTTCCTCGTGGACATATTTGTGTTAAGTGACAGAGGGTGGGCCTTTGTCACATTGATGACATGCCTGGTGTAGATGGACTGGCATCCACATCATCCTTTGACTGACCTTCCACATGCAGAGCCTCATACCTGTTGCACAGAAGTACCTGGGAAGGCAAGGTGGGCAGGAAGGGGTTCATCCCCCTAAGCACAGGCTAACTCCGTTCACTCCTTTCCTTTAAGTTATTTCCTCCAGCCTGGCTGGGTAGAGGACACAGAATGCACTTAATCTTGGGTTTGTTTGGTTTTTTTCTGGTGCTTGTTCCTCTTTCAGTCTCAGGGATTGCAGAACAAGGTTCCACCGGTCTACCTCTTTCTAAACCTGTCTGATGCTCCTTAACCTTTCTATTTCCACCTGTAACTCTGCCACCAAGCTGAGCAGATCATATGTTTTCTGACATTTTCTCAGTCTGTGCTTCTCCCACACCCTTGCACATAATCCATATGTTTAAGCCTCACAAAGACCTCATTTCGGTTTTGACTGAGATACAAGATACTATTTTTTTTCTGAGTCATTTCTAAGAAATGTGCTGCCAGATTGATTTTCCAAACAGCCTCACATGGAAAGGCCTTCTTTCTCTTAATAACATACAGGCATTTGATTTTTACTGTAGTGTACATTCATTATAAAATCATTACATATGTGCACTCAGATAAAAAAAAAAGTAGTCTTACTACTTTTGATCCTTTTGCTCTTCTTTCTGTCCCAGATGACTATATGCAATTATAACAATTAACACAAATTAGTAACCATATAATGATTTATTATTATATGAGCCACGAACTAGTGGCTCATATAATGAATCAGAGTCCTGCAGTCACAACTGATGAAACTCAATTCCCCAAGGTGCCTTTTTGGTAACTAACAACCGTCAACATATGCACGACCACAAATCTGACAAAGTTTTTGTCAATACCTGCACTGTGCAAATGCAGAATCCCTGTTTTGCAAATATGAAACAGACATGTGGTTACATGGGAATTGTTCATAAAATTCATAGAATCACAGAATGGTTTGGATTGGAAGAGATCATAAAAAACATCTATTTCCACCCCCCCTCCATAGGCTGGGATACCCTCGACAACACCAGGTTGCCAAAGCTCCATCCAACCCAGTTTTGAACACTCCCAGGGAGGGGGAGCCACAGCTTCTCTCAGTAACATGTTCCAGTGCCTCACAACCCTCATAGGAAAGAATTTCTTCCTAATATCGAATCTAAATGTTTCCTCCTTCAGTTTAAGGCCATTACCCCATGTCCTATCACTCCATGCCCTTGTAAACACTCCCTTTCCTCCTTTTTTTGTAGGCCCCCTTTAGGTACTGGAGTGCTGCAATAAGGTCTTCTCAGAGCCTTTTCTTCTCCAAGCTAGCTGAGCAGGTTCAACTCTCTCAGCCTGTCTTTAGAGGAGAGGTGCTCTGGCCTTCTGATCATCTTTGTGATCAAGTGCCAATTATGAAGACTTTTATTTCAACCAAGTATTCCAACTGCCACTGGATCCTTCCAACCATAATTACAAAACTTTTTCAACAGCTTTTTGCCATAAGACATTCTTCTCTCTTCACATTTAACTGTCTTCTCTGCATCATTTATAGTAAAAAGAAAGGATAGGGTACTTAGGAGAAAGTGCCCTCTTTTTGCCCTTGTGGAAGCACATCATTAGCTATGTGTCAATTTCAGTGTTCCAATGTGAAATGTGGAAAAATGTGATAGGATTCATTTAGCCTGCATTTGAAATGATATTTTTTATCTGAGTTGGGAATACCTCCCAGGCCATTCAGTTGGTGTTTTCTATAACAAAAGCATTTATATTTAAAATTTATCGAAGGGCAGATTCTTCTTTCAGGATGGATTTTCTCTAGCTGTGATTCTAATTCTGTTTTAAAGGTCAAAGTAATCTAATGAGACATATAGTCAGGTGTGGACTTCTGGATAGGCATTGGCAGAGTGAGATGTATGTAGCCTGTGAATGGGCTTCAGTGTGTTTCTGAATCACACAAGGCAGAACAAAGCTGTGAAGCTCCCCTTCCTCTGCTCCTTACAATGGGTAAGGTACTTCTGGAGATGTAAAATTTGGTGAGTTGCATTCCTACTTGATATTCTGTGCTTATTAAGCTTCTCTTGGAAGCTTAATAGATCACCAAACTTTACAGTTTATTCTGATTGCCTAAAATACTTTGGTAGGTACTGTATAAAAGTGTCATTAACCGCGATGGTTATTATCCAGGTTTTATGAAAGTCATAGACAATAGTTCCTTTGGGTTTGGTGGGAACCACTTAAGGGTCCTTGTTATCACATGTTCATCAAAAATATCAAAATATTTTATGAAATTTAAGTCCATACTGTATTTTCATGTACAAATTTTGTGCCATGTAACCCACTTGACATCAGATATGATTATCTATTGGGTGTGGGGGTGAAGTCTTGGAAGTAGTTTCTCCCTTTTTTATCAACACATTCTAATAATCAAACCACGACTGAATCATGCAGAGTTTAAATTTTTTTCCACATGAAACATATTATATATGTGGAACTGTGGTAATTTTTACATGATGGATGGACTGTATCTTTATATAGATACAGACATACAGATATAGCTATTCTAAAAATGCTGTGATAAGAAACAAAGTGGCAACTATGCCTTTGTTCACATTTTTCTCAGTAAGGGACTCCACTAAATAAAATAGAAAGTAGATGAGACTTCAATAGCTTTCTCCTCTATTCCTATCTTTGGACCATTAGAAAATGATGCCTCTGAAATAAATTTACCTCTTTGACATAATATTGAATGCAATTATTTTCTTTGATGGGATAGTTCATGCTTTGGAATGCAAACAACAAAAATATCACCCAGTTTGACCAGAGATGAAATAAGCCAGATTCTATTAAAAACAGACCATCAAAGTTCTTTTTACAGTTAGTAAAGAAGTTCCAACTGACTTCAATAACTATATGCTGAGGTCTTGAAATTAATCACAAATACGAGATGGGGGCAAAATTGTTTTGTTTTTCTTTTTTTTTTTTTTAAAGTTATTATATTTTGTAGCTTCTTTCTGTTCCTGTGTAGTATACGAAAGGGATTTTCAAAAGCAGTATTGGTCTAATGCAGTTTCTGCTGGAGTCTATGAAAACCTTGTCAGTAACCTTAATGGCCACAGGTTAATGACAATTTGAGAAGTTCTCCCCCTCCTTATTGAATGTCAGTTTATTTCTAAAAGAAAGAAAGAATAAATTAATTATTTTATCATTACTGCTATTTTACTATTGGCTTTATATAATAAATCAAAATTCTGCCTACTGGTTTCATAGATTATCTATTTTTCTATTGTTTTTTCTATTGTTTATAAGCATAATAGTTCTGATACTTATAAGAAAAATCGGCTGATAAAATATAGATATGGATCAATAAATAATTAGTAGTACTCAAGCAGCAGAAACAGTAAGCCCAATGGTAACTACTGGCTGTATTCAGGACACTTCTGTCATTGTCTCCTTCAGAAAACTTTTTGCTACTTAGACGAGTAAATAGGGTAAATTACATAGTCATTTCATTCATTTTATTCCATTTTCCCAGACTTTTATGTATCACCACACAAAATACTCTTGCAGCCCTCAGTATTTCACAATACTCCATTGTAGAACTCCATGTATTATATGCTGACACTCCTTTCAAATGAAGCAAGAGTGATATAAACAAATGCTTAGCCTGCAGCAAAGCTCAACTCTTAGTTAGGGAGTAATGTGAACTGCTGAAGAATCTGGCTTCAGAACAAATTAGTGGGGTTTTGTTGTTGTGTTGTGGTACTGCCAGAGAGCACTTTGCCCAAGGGTCAAATAGAGGAAATAACGCCGTTCAGCAGTTCTGCAGAGTACCTTCTTCCTAGCTCTGTTCATTTCACTGTAATGTACAGAGGCCAATAAGAAGTGGAGAAAGCAATGTAACTATTGGTGCTCTTGCAATTTTTTTACACATAAAAATGCAATGGAGCCATCACAATGTAGGTTCCTCCCACACATGAGTGACGACGTGGTACTCCTACAGTACTTGAACCACTCATTATACATACCTGACCTGGGAAATCATGAGGAAGGGAGAAGATGAATGAGTGATAGAAACCACCTTCTTCTTTCAAATATGCTCTGAAGAGAAGCTCTAGACTTGAGTAAACTTGATATTTGCTAAATTTGCCTTTCTCCTGCTTCTTTTTGTGCACGTATGTCCTTTCTCTTCTTTTTGACTGTGTTATAGATAAGAAACACAGCTGATTTATTTGTACTTTTTAAACAGAGAAACAGAAGTATACAACCACCTGACCCAAACATCTCTGTTCTTTTACAGTTAAAAACTCTCTGGGAATATTCAGCATAGTTGGAGGCTTTTGGGGTTTTTTCCAAACTGATTTTGCCTGAACTTATTCCCCTGTCCTTGATGAAAGGTTTAGCAAAATTGAGACCTAAAAGTCTGGGGCATTTGTAAAAATACATTTAGCATTCATGTTAAGAATATACTACCTACTGCTGGTTCAAAGCTTAGACCACTTTGCACTAGCTCAAGTGCTTCCTAAGTACACATAGTAGGAAGCAAATTGTCCCCTAGTTTCTCCTTCCTGTTACTAATCACTGGCATAACACCTGGTGAAGGTAAAACAACTGTTCTTTTTGAGTTGGGTTTTCATCAGGTCTATCTCATCATGTGATCATATGACACATAATCATTCACCTACATGCCACAGTTTATTTACATACTTTTAAATTCAATTATGTGTACAGAAAAATAAGTACTACTGCAAAATCCAGTTTCTCCAATGTTCTGAGTTGTCTTCATGAATCTCTTAATAAGTTGATTGGTTTAATTAAAATTTATGGTACTCAATTAATTTCTGTCAATTTAAAACCTCCATACACTTCCAGTGTTCTGATAATTTTCTGATTTGGACAAATACGGGATAAAATCCATTTTAGAGTAGCTTTGGGACGTGTTCAGTTTACCAAAGAATGGTAAAAATTAAATGGAAGATGAGAAGGTGAAAATCCACATCTTGAAACACTTTTGTCAGTAGGATTCCTACATATCAACAGGTGTGAGTGTGCTCTTGTCTACCCAAAGTCATTGAGAAGCCAGAACGTGCTGCTGAGACGTTGAGGATCTTTTCTTTCTTACCATATGCAGGTCCAGCAGCATCTTTCCCAGTATATTTGTGCACATCCTTAAGGGCTCTTAGGCACTGTCTGAATCTTTTTGTGGCTTCTTGATAATATTTAGCTATTGAAATACGCAGCTGTATTTTTTTTTTACTAAGATGTCATTCCTTCTAGTTATAATTACATGTGAAAACACGTCTCATTGAACTCATAGTGGAAAGATAAAGATTCAATTAATTTTCATCACTAATGAATTCATTGGAATTATTCCGTAGAGATAAGTACAAAAATAAATATCTGGAGACAGGTTGCAATAACCAAATAATTGATTAATCAATTAATTATTCTGCATATATTAAATTAATACGATAGAAGTGTCATAGAACAGAACAGAGACTTTATATAAATGCATCTGGAATTTTAGTAATTAAAAAATATTCAGCCATTCTTTTGATAATCTCTTTTCCATAAATACAAGCATGTGCTCTTTTTCTCTGAGAGAATTCAGGTATAAATATTTGCTTCCTGTTAGAGAAGACTTTAGCTGATTATCAACTTAAAAGTTGTATGACTTGGTTTTATGTGAAATATGTGAGCTTTGCAATATGTTATAACCATATAATAATCAGTAAATATTTGCAAAGAGCCTGCATTAAAATGTTAGGCTGCCTAACTTTTTCTCTACTAACAAATTTACCAGTAGATATAAGCGAAAAGAACTGCACTGTAAGGCATGTGAATGCTTTATTTAGCTGAGGACACAAGGCAGGGGCAGACTCTCCTGTCACCAGAGTAGGGCTGATGGAAATGGACGGTGGGTAACGTGGTCTGAAGGAGAGAGCCAGGAGAACAAGCTTCTGCGGGGGAAGCAGCAATTGGAGTGGCAACTGCCTGTGGCTGCTGCTCACACACCTCAAAACTTGCCTGAGAAGCATTGATCAGTTTAAGGGACTCTGCTTAAGAAAATGCCACAGCAGTGACATAGATACTTTCTGATCCCTCTCTGTCTGCCTCTCGGGCAATCTCCCTTTTGCCTGCCTAGCTGCTTGCTAGCACTGGCTAAACCCAGGCTGGTCTCTGTACCTCTAAACATGTGGTTTAGGTTTTTCCTTTGCTAGCAAAACTATTCCTTTATAAATCTCCACTCTTTCTCTGTGAGGCAGTGCTATATATTTCACCAGTCTGAATCGCAAATCCTAGCTATGGAATTTTCTATTTTCTATACCCTATTTTGTACAGTTAAATGTTACTTGATTCTTTGCCATTCAGATTCATTATGTTGAAAATAGGTTTTATTGCCAGCCTTGTCTCCAAAGAAGATCATACATTCTTTTGCCACCACTATTTCCTCCTCCTCCTGCTGTTCATTCCCTCTCTAATTCAGTAATCTTATACGCAAAATCCTCTTTTGTGGTAGACAACTATTGCCATTAGCAGAGTCCCACAAGCTGTTGCACTGAGATCTGTATCTTTGTCAGATACATACTGAGAAAATATGTTAAGATTCTGAATTATTCATCCAAGTGACTGGTCTTACAAGGATCATCCTTAACAGTCTGTTTTATTTCCTGTTGTTTTGACAGCAGCTAGGTCATATGAAAAACTTCTGAGCTTTAAGTGAAGGCCATGGGAATCAATACTAGTGTATTAAGTATATAATATAGGACAGCCCCTACACTGAAATAACAAAACTTAGGCATGGGTACAGGGAAGGCAGTCCACTCACAAGGAAAAAGAGAGGCAGCTACTGAGCTCAGTCTGGGTTTCACTGCAGAGCTTCATACGTGTTAGTGTATTCTCTGTATTGCTATGTAAGATTTTTATTAAATCCAAGATAACAATGGAACTCTAAGTATAGGAACATGCCTACACAGTGAAGCAGGCCTTCTAGAAAGAAACACACCTTTTAAGAACAATGAAAAATGTTTAAAGTTATTGTTCACACATACAATCTCCTTTTTTTCCCCCAATATTTTGTTACCTCTAGAGAATATAAAATAGGGAATGCTTATCAAGATCACAGTTAATTTTCAACAGCACATCCTATAATTCAGTTTTATCCATTTGTAAGGTCCATAACTGACATTATTTTAGGGGGATTGTTCAGGTTTTTTTCCAGATTTTAAAATCTGAAAATCAATATATTTCAGAGAAAAACAACTTACTGGAAAGATCCTCCCCCCTCCTTTTTTTTTTTTTTTCCCTAGAAATGTATTAATTTAAACATGAAAATGTCATGGACTGTGGAAGTCTGTTTCATTCTCAATTTGCAATGAACTTAAAACATGCTGAGCATTTTAAATTATGGAAGCAACACTCCCATTGCCTCCCTTTTCCTAACAAGTAATTATCTTAATTTTCTTTAGTATTAAAAAAAAAAAAAACACAACACATTGCTTCTCCCTTATTAATCACATTAACCTTCTGCATAATCCCACAGTAAAAGCACAATTCACAATTTGTGACATTTGCAAGCTCTCTCCATGGAAACTAGAAAGACACTACAAATTCAAATATATATCCAATCTCTTCAAAATCTCCCTTATGTTGTTTGTGCTTGCTTCCCTCCTGTTTTATACATTATACTTTTTTCCCTTTTCCTGCCTTCAAGTTTCTCCTAGGCTGTCCCATTTACTTGAATTTTCCACTTTCTCTTCTTTTCTTATATCACAGCCACTTCCTGTGGAAGACAAAGTTACACAGTGTAAACTAAATAAAAATAGCATAGTTATCATAACATGAAAAACAATGAAAAAATCCACTATAATGTAGATTTTTGTTTTGACACAAATCTGTTGAAGATTACTGCACATGAAAATCTCTTGTAAAAAGGTATCGAAAGATGTGAAAATGTTATTTTTCAAAAGGCACCAAGTTGTAAAATTTTAAAAAAAACCCAAAACTTCCTCAGAAGCAAAAATTACTATAAGTGGTATCTAAGAATCTGAAATGTAATCCTGGTGAAAAATAAGAATCCCAGTAATAACATCTTTATTAAATTGTATGTAAAATATGCCAAAATGTTTTATATCAAAAATATGCAACTTGTAACTATTTTTTCTTTTTTTTCCTCTTGTGTTCATATTTTTTCCCTAACATTCTCTGATATTCTTCTTTTTAGTGTATAAACTCTGGGTATTTGTTGAGATGATAAGAAGAAATATGGAAATGTTGAAGAGAGACAAATATTGGGAAAACTGAAGATCTTCTTTCTATAACATCTAATGAAACTGCCTCTCCAGTCAGATATTTCAGGTTCTATTAATTTGGGTAATTTTACTGAACATCTCAACAATTGAATTTACAATGTCTTCAATTTCAGCCATCACTAGTCAAGAGTCAGACACTGACCTTGTAACAAAAGTGAGAATTACAATCTAATTTTTGTTAATGTTCATATTCTTGAAAATAGTGATGTTGGCTGCTGCATAGAATGATACATATTAAACACTGCCTGATTCACCTAACCTGAAGAGGAGCTAACCAAGTCTTCTATCTCAAGCAGTTCAAGCTCATGATTTTGTTAGATAGTAAATGTTTTCACTATGTTCAACAGGCATTTTCTTATGTCCACAGGCTATAAAAAGAATGCTCAGATAACTGAAGTCCCAAGGAAAAACATAGAAAATATCTTTCTGATTTTTTTAGCAGTCAAATCCAGGGTGTTCATGTTATAAAAATTAAATATTAATCTAACTTTAAGTTCCTGAGGTAGAGGGACTGGGGTTTTTTGGTTTGTTTTTTTTTTCCCTGAGAAGTCAGAATATTTCTTTTACTTTTTTTTAATGTAAAAAGAGCTACTTAGGAGGAGAAATATATTATGTCACATTGCTGGATTCATGCACTACCAATGCAACATTTAATTATTTCCAGTGATATTATTGGAAGAAAACCAGCCCTCTGACTAGGCGTGTAAGGAAGCCAAATTGTTTCCTAGGACTCTTGACTGGAAGCACTTTGTAACTGAAACCTGTTAGTAGAAATCATGATAACCTAAGTGTTTAAAACATTCCATGACAATGTGCAGTTCACTTTCTCATCCCTTAAGTATATCCTTCCCTATCATCTTCATGTGTTTTCTTTATTCTGTACCTTCCAAAGGACCCAGGGTCATGGACTGGAGGATACTAAGAAAAAATGTATTATTAAAACAATGTTCCAGCCTTCTACATAAAGGACTATGTGTGTTCCTGAGAAAGTCAACTGACTCTCCACAAGGAGCATGCAAAGAACAATGGAAAGCCACCACAGTGTCTATGCTCAGTAAGATCTGCCTCATTGCTCTCACAACAAGCTGACGAGGTGCTAGAAAGAGTACAACTGGGAAGAGAATATGCTTACACACTTTTGCACAGAAGGAACTTCTGCAGAGCAGTTTTTTTACATGAACATCCACACCAATTCAACTGTGAATGGACAAAATTAATGTTAGCTCATGGAGGAGACATATGAAGTCAGCAGCTCCTTAACTCGTCAGTGCTTTCTTAGGAAGGATATAAAAGCTATGGAAAGTAAACACAGATGAGAACACAGAGGAAAAAGCATCATTTTTGTAATATTATATGTTACCTTTTTGGTTCCATACCTGAAACAAGACAGAAACAGTCTAGCTGAGACATAGCTGCTTCATCCTGCCAATTTCAGTACCATCTCCCAATTCCTTCTTATGTCCATTTCTCAACTTGTGAACACATATGGGAAATATTTCTCACTTGTGCCAGGCAAAGTGGAACCTTATGGTTTATATCCTTATTTTTCATTAAAAGTGTGAGTTTGAGATAGGAGTAAATTAAAAAGATAGAAGTTCCCATCATGAGGGGATTTTTGTATTAACTGCTTTGAGATTCTGGAAAGTTCTGAAGTCAGGGGCAGAGCTGGATCAGATGATTTCTCTCTGGTTTGAAATAAATGTTTTATTTCAGAAAGGAAAAGCAAACCCGTAGGACAGTTGTTACAAAACTTGGCATTTCCAGTTCCACAGAGTATTAGAACAGAAACACTTTTGTAATGCGCTTTATTTAAGTACCTAGTTTTAATTTACAATTCCAGGTGTTGCTTCACATTACACTTCTCTTGTATTTTTTCCTCTTGACACATAAGTGCAGGTAATTTGGAAAAAATCCCCAACAGTGAAACCACAAAGATAAAACCAAAATCCATGAACAAATATAAATCAAAGAATAGACTGTAAATATCTAGCCTAAGAGGAACATACAGAGATTTTATTTACATTCTGTCTGAAAGGTGAAAAAACCCAGCATCTAGGGAGTGTCTGAGATGTGTTGTACACAGTAGTATCTCTAAGATCAGCTGCAGAGAACCTTTCTTGTATTCATTGCAAAAAACACCCACCCACAAATAATTTTAAAGCCTGGGAGTGAGATTTGCATCAATACTTCAATACCCAATATACATTGCAAACAGGTTATTGTCCACACAATTGTTACTTTGATCATTGTTTAACATCTGTTCTTGGTATACTGTTACCTGTTTCTGAACCTTTGCTTCTGAGACTTGTTGAAGATTTGGATGCTTAAAAAAATTATTTAGTGTGTCTTATCTAGAAGCCTAAGAATCTCTGGAATATTCTTAAATTAATATAGATGTAGTTTCAGGGGAATGCTTCAGGTAAATACTGAGAGAGGAGAGGTGGGAAATCAAATAAGAATTAAATATCGAGATGAGAGTAGCATAGTTAACTGTAGTGCAGAAAGCCAAAGTCCACTGGTTACTGCTGATGTTGCTTTATTGAGCTTGAGAAGAAGGAAAACGAAAATTTAAAATACAGCTCATCATCCATGACCTAATTACAACTGTCTGGAATAATTTGTATTTAAAGTAGGGGCCACAGAGCTACAGAGAATTTACTTAGATAAACACACAGTCACACAACGTGTTCAGCTCTGTTTGCTATGGGATATGGCATTCTTCTATTACGTCTGTTTGTAAAATGAGTTAAATTAAGCTTGAAATTGCATGAGAGAAGCTTGGCTCAGAGAAATTTTGCAAGTGTTTGGACAACAAGATGGTGGTAGAACTTAGTGGAGCTTGGAGTGTAAACCAGTTCAGATCAGCACAACTTTACTACAGCTTGAGGAATAAAAGGGAAAATTCTCCATCAGACAAAAAGCTTTTAACTCACTTGACCTTAGTGCAGCCATACAGCTGTAAGTGCTGATGTCTTTGATGAAACTGAACTGAATTACCTCATTCCTTAAAAATTTTTGGTAGGTTCCCCCTCTTTTGTGCTCCTGGGGTAAGTTTGTATGGTGTTTGACAGTGAAATGTGCAGGTTCTGCTGACTTCTCTGTCCAAGTGCAAGCAAAGGTAAGGCACTAATACCACATCCTGGATAGAGAAGAATTTGTGATTGGTGAGATTTATGTACCGAGAAATTCTGAACAAATCAATATTCCACACACAATGAATACACCATGTTTTATCCTTCAGCAGTAGAGCTGATAGGTTTGTGCTTGGCACATCTGGGGATTCTGAAAAGTAGAAGGGAGCGGTGGACTGCTCCACAGATATTTGCCAATGTAGGTAATAATTCTATTGTAGATACCTCAATACCTTAATTGACAGACTGTGGAAGGACTTCTATAGTACAGTCCTATTAGAAAAAATGGTATAACTTTTTGAAAACTTTATTTAATTTCAATATAAATAAATAAATTGAATATATATGTTTTAATCAGCTTGATATCTATTTGTCCACAATTTTCCCAGTAGCTTATAAATTAATAAATGATTATCATCTCTCTGTTGGATAATATTTTACCTTTGAAAAATAATTTTGGATATAGAATTTCTCTTCAGAGAAATCTTTCCCAAATACTAAGCCTGTAGTAAGTGAAATTTCTTCTGCCTGGAATTTAAAAATATTAGAAAGAATGGAAATGACCACAAAGGTTTAAGAAGTGACATTGCATCCTATTTTATATGTTTAATAATGAGAAATAACCATTACTTCTAATGTGAATATAACTCAAAGCAAAGTGAATAATATGCAGTATTTTCTTGTTCCATTACTTATCTTGCTTGTCACTGTATCTCTTGTTCTTTGACATTTCCCTCCTTTTCTTTAAGTTTAGGAGTTTTAGATCTCTTCAGATAACCTTTCAAGTAGCTGTGCAGATGCATTAAAATCTTCTGACTTCTTAAGGTTTTCAACTCCCAGCCCAAGTCTAGACAAAGTGCTTGGGCATGCAGTTTAGTGGCTTCATACAGAACTTTTCTCTGGTTAATTGCAACAGGTGGCCTGTGTAGCTCTGCTGGACAGGCGCCAAAACCTTCGATTCTAGGAAAATCACAGATGAATTTTAACAAAGGATAGCCCAAAGAGTGCAGTAGCAGAGTATTTAACAGATACATAGCAGTAGTATGACAACACAGCCCAAACTATTGTGTCATGACTGAACTATTGAGCTCTGATAGGTTTGGATTTTCCTTTTGCTATTAAAATCAGTGATGAAATAAAAATTAATTGAGATATACTTGTCCATGCAGCCCTTTTTGTACTGTGGTCCTACAGCTAAGAGGACTCTCTGGCTGTAAAGGAGACCACCTTAGATTTCTCTCTTTAACATCAATTCTAAACATCATTACATGAGAACAGTCTGAGGACACAAGTTGATAATCAGTGGTATGCTAGAAATAATGAAGCAGGAAAAGAAAGATTATCTTTTTCTGGTTTCTGTTGCTCCTGTTTCTCCTCTTTTCTGGACACTACTTTTCAAGGAAATGTGCTTTGAATAAGTATTCATCATATTATTTAAATATTACCCAATAACAGTGGGTGAACTTATATCTATTGACTTGATCCTGTGGGGATTTTTTAATATTTTGATTCTCCACAAAAGGAAGAGTCCACAAACTTTCTCATATGCTTATTTTTGGCATCTATAAAAAATATTTCTAACATGTCATCTCAGAAATCATATTGACTTCTTAACCTAAAATTCAGTCATAACTACATTCCATAGAATTTCTTGGAAAAATGCAGCTTCTCAAGTATGAATGTGTTAGTCAATGTGTCATTTTTCTAGGTGACTTTAGTAAGCAATGTCTTTATATGTTTACATCTCATGAAGCATTAAAAAAATACTCTGATCTAAAGTGAATATTTGGGTTTTTTTAAAGATAACCCTGTGACTTGAATTTTACAGAAAATTCTGAAACAAGGATGGCTGAAATAATGTGATTGGGTAGGAGAATAAATGGCATCTGAAACAATCCATCTTGCATTTTATTAACTAGGAAACCTGTGCTATTTCTTTGCTCACAGAGTTTTCAGGATAAATAATCTATTTCAACATATTGATTAAATCAAAATTCTGACCAGTAGTAGGGTTATAGATTTTATTTCATCTTGAGCTGCATAACTCATTCTCATGCATTAGATCACAACTGATTGGAAAGCTGGACTCTAGGTGGCTGTGAGCCAGCTGAACTGAATCCAGAGCAAAGCACGAAGCTCTGATGTTCCCCTGGAAAAAAATGGTTGAAATAAAAATTAAAATTCTTCTGCTGAAGTTGAACATATTACAGTACTTGAGAACTAATTACTAGGGGTGTGTCAGACATAAAAGCTGATCCTTTTCCAGACATTTTGTTTTAAACAGTTGAGTGTGGATTTCAGAAATTAATAACAACTTTTCTTACAGACTAGCTGTCTAGTTTGGGTTGTTTTTATCAAGAAACACACTTTAGAAAAAAATAGGCCTGTGAAAGTCATCTTTTTGTTTGCTTGTAACAGTCTTTAGTCAAGTAAATATGCAAGTATTAAAAAACCACAACATTCATATTATCTTCCTATTGAAGATACTGCTGGTTGTACAATAGGTTATATACATCTGTCCATATCTTCACACTATTTCTCATTAGGCTTCCTCATGTGTATTTCCTTCAAATGCTGCAACTATATACTATAAAAAAATACATACCATAAAGCTCAGTTGGCAAAAGCTCAGGCTTTGCATTATACAACCCAAGCACTACAGTGTAAGACTGGATCTATACTGATGATCGAATCCTACTCTGTATTAAAACTGTCAGTCTTCCTACCAGCTGTGGATACTGATCCTGTTTTAACCACAGAACTGAAGTATAACACACTGTGCTAAGAAGAAATTTGCAAGAGGAAAGAATGAAAAGTAATCATAAATAAGACATCTGAATTACATTGTATAATCATTTACGATAAAAATGAGAATATGTGACACGTAAGTTACATTTCAAAAAGGAAATCATGGTTGTTTTGAATAAGAAATATTCAAATATTGTAACACTGTATACTGACTTGATGGCAGAAACCAGTATATAACTTCTGAAAGTAGAAAAAAGAATTTTTTTTCTACTTCCACAGTTACCTTCTAGGCTTACCTATTTATACCTATTTCTCCAGCATCTTTCTGAACAGAGGGAATAGTAGAAACAGAGTTCTCAGGTGTCTGCCACAAACTTCAAATGATTAGGGTGTCACTATGCAAGTAATAGGTTTCAAATCCCACCTCAAGTTCAACAACTGAGGACACTGATTTTCTTCCTATAATTCACTATGGTGTTGTGCTAAAATTTGTAACTGAATGGATGAATCTGAATGATAAGTTCTTAAGTACTTGGTTAAAAATTTTACTATTTGATCAGATTGTAAATTGTCAATATTTTGCTTACTTTTTCCATGAAATAGCAATTGAGAATTCTCTTGAATGCATGGACGAAGAAGGAAATGCAAGCCTTTCCATGCAGTAAGCTTCACATGCTCACTCATCAAATATATGGTTTCCATCTTTCCCTTATGGCATCCTCAATGTGTTCAGACATTCAGAGAAGCTGGAATAAACACTGTGAGTTTGAACAGTAATTTACATCATTTGATAGCAACAAGAACACAAAGAAGTGTGGAGAACCCCCAACCACAACACTAGTAATGGAGTTTGTTTCACACAGCTCCAAGTGTCTATAATGTGGGTGTTTATGAACAAACATATTTTCTGTACTCCACTCCCTATACTATCTATAAGCAGAAGAAAAATAGTTCTAACAACAGCTGTATTTTGTTAGAACATTAATGCCAAAGTTCCTAATGTGGGATACCTGTACCGTGCAGTGAATAAAAGTGAATAGAAAAAGTAGCATCTCATTATGAATATAAATAAAATAAAGAGAAAATTAATTAAAATTTAGTGCTATGACTTTCTAAATGTATTATGTTAGCTGTCTCCTTTATGATATTCTGGTCTTTTGCTCATTTTTTGCTGTGCTTAATGCAGCACACTGTTGAGATATTAAAAAGAAGTGGAGACAATGCAACTTTAGGATTCTGTTTGTCGGTGATTTTACCAGAAAGCAATTTTTAATAAGTAAAAATATTTTGTGGGTTTTTTTTTTCTTTCTTCTGAAGTCCCTTTATGTTTTTATAATTATTTTAATTATAAAGAAGACAGTGTACATAGTGATGCCAAAAGCAGGAAAAAAAAATCATTATGAAATACAAATTCTGGAGACTACTAATCCTTATGAAAACTAAACAAAAAAGACAGCTTCTTTTTAAAACAAGGAAAAATAATGCTTATGAGGATGATATCTGATATGAAGATTAAAATAAGCAAAAGAGCAGATCACAGAAGCACCTATAATTAATTTAAACAGGTGTATTTTCAAAACTTTATGCATCGTATCTCCATTCACATCAAATTCAGTGGTACTTATGCAACTTCAAACTTCACATCTCACTTTGAAATTCTTTCTCCCTGAGGGAATATATCATTCAAAAAATCTGAAAGTGTTTCGTGTGCAGCTGTAGAGTACCTGGCTTACAAAGGTAGTTTTCAATTCATAATTTCTACAATCTCCTTTCACTAGTCTCTCTCTAAAACCTGATGTATAAGCAAATGCTTTAGAAAAACACTAAACTCTGTATACTTGGATTTGACTCATTTCTTCTACAGATTACTTTGATTGCACTTATATATAAAGCATCGTTTTGTATGAGTTTTACAGAAAGGATGGCATAAAATAGTTGTGTTTGCTAACAGGGGACAGGGCTTGTTGTCCCATATAATGGAACACTACATGAGATCTCTGTTTTACAGCATTTTAAACATCTGAAATACTGTGCCATTACTTAATATCTCATTACTTTACTGTTCCAGTGAGCCATCTACATATATCCAGTCCATACTTTCATGCACAGGCCATATCTAAACAGGCTTCACATTGAAGATAATTAAGATACTCAAGAAATAGGTGGAGTGTATCCATGGAATACAAGGAGTGACTCTGAGAGATCACATGTTGGCTAAGATCAAAGGCTTGTCTTAATGATAATGAAAAATTGACTCATCAAAGCTTTGTTTAATCTTTATCCTTGTAAAAAGATCAGTTCATTTAGTATTATGGGGGGTGAGGGAGGAGGAGAGAGAAAGGGGGAGAAGTGGAAAAGGGAGAGAAGACAGAGACAGTATCTCTCTGGATGGAAATAAGAAGACAGAAACTTAGTGTATGGTCTAAAATGTTTACAGATATTTTCTTGCCAATATGGAGCTGCTAGAATTGTACATTAGAAAGGGAGAAGAGAGTAGTGCAATGGCTTCATTTAAGCACTCAGACTAGGAATACCAATCTGCTTCACTTAAGAAACATCACCAGAGTGAAGCAGATAGAAAATCTGTGTAGCAGAAGAAGCCAACTTCCATCATTCTGGTACTTGCATATCAAAACTGTTACATAATTGAGAGATACATATTGCATTCCTTGGAAAGACATGAATGTATATCTTACAGAGGGGACTGGAGAAGATGGTTCTGCAGGGATCCTGAGACTCCAGGGCTAGCTTTTGGCTAAATTTCAGAAAAGCTACCAAAGCCTGTCATCAGCAATCTTGTTTACTCCCACACTGAGGAATGTAGGTCTAGAAGATAGCCTATATTTGAATTGCTTATGAACTCCATATGACTGGAGAGCCAGTAGCTGGCCTCAGTTTCAGATATTCAACCCTTTGAGTGGGAGTTTCAATCACAAAACAAAGCAAGGGAAAGCATGAGTAAAATCTAAGCCTCCTCCCTGATTTAGAAAGCAGATCACATTCCATACTGTCAGAAGGACTGGATGAAATAACCTGCCCATCCACCCATCTACCCATCCACCCACTTTAACCTGGTCATTTTATTTCTTCTTGCTAGTTTTCTTCAATTTACAGTACAGGTACAGGCTTGCCTTTCTTTAATGCTAAAGGTATTGAATAGCTTAAGATAATAACGAATAAATCTGATAATCGACATTGTACAATTATTGATGATTCAGCTATAGCATATACAGCAGAAAGCTGAGGCAAACTTACAAGAGGAGATGGTCAGTTGGCTTCTACCATCTGCACTCAGCTAAACAACTCCTTGGGTAAAAAGCTGCAAGAGCACGTTGCAAATCAATTCCCCCTCTGTCCTCAAGTGAATGATGTAAAACCAGTGCATTAAACAAATTTGATAGAACTGGCATGAAATGAGGCACTGCAGAGCAAGGGGATATACAAAGTGTGTGCTAGTGTGGTAGTTTCACAAAACTGTATTTAACAGAGTAAGCTCTGACAGTCATTAACCAGTTTATCTCCTTGTGTAGAGTAGATTTTAAATGTCATCAACACGATCTGTCAGGATTATGTGACAGTGGAGTATGGGCATCATTGTAAACCCAGGTAAATATGATGTCATATTCTTAGCATATAGCTAATAAGAAGGTAAGGTCAGTATTTAATAATTGTAAATCTTTAATAGAGAATATTAGCATTAAAATGCATGAAAGAGAAGGAGGGAATTTTGTGTTAGACTGCTAACCTGAAAGTTAACTACACAATGGGACCTGGTCTGCACTAGGCTAGGGAGCCTGCTTTGGCAGGGGGGTTGGACCCGATGATCTCTCGAGGTCCCTTCCAACCCCTACAATTCTGTGATTCTGTGATTCTGTGATTCTTGAGCTGGTTAGGTAATGAATACTAGCCCATGCTTTCAATGGTCAAAACCATTGGATAGAGTGGATGTATAACAGCAAAAATATACTAGACAAAACGTTATGTAATATTATGTATCTTCCAGTAACTAAAGGAGTCTTCTTCAGTTGAAAGTTAAGCTGCTTTCAAAAATATAGAGTGACAAAGTTTCAATCCATAGCACATTGAGCCATGTCTGAATAGCATAATCAGCAACACCAATTCTTTGTTTGATACACTAACTTCATTGTTTCATTTTCTTTAGGGAAGGCTGAGTAGCAACGATAGAGTGCATATGCTGAATATGAAAACCCACTCTTGAAAGGACTATTAGGTACTGAGGAGATTGTATTTAATAGCAACAGGCACGGGAAGACAAAATACCCAATAGCAATGCCAGCAGTACTAATTAATAGTAGTGGTTTGGGCAGGCTAGTGATTGGAGCTGCTGTTATCTTGAACAAGAATAGACTCTATAAATGGGTTTGAGTGCTACAAACCCTTTCCACTTCTTGATGCCACTTAGAAGGTGAATTTTGCCTAAGCAAACCAAATGATAACACTCCTGCCTCTACTGACCTACATAACAAAATGTCCACTTGCAGTGTTCCAATCAATTACTTTGCTAACCCAGCTGGCTCTTCCCTTCTCAATCAATGAGATCACAGATGAAGCGCTCATTCCCCATTTCCTTGGACTGAATGAATATGGATTTGCTCACGATTTCACCACACTTTTTGCTCTAAGGGCAGAGTAAAGAAAAAGATGATTGTCAACATAGCAGATTGGTGACAAAATGTTAAAGGATCTAGCCTTTTCCAGTGAAGCCAACACAAACTTTTCTACTTAGCTGAATTAACAAACTACCAGGCATTTGTCTGAGATAAAGACTGATGTTACAGAGTTCTCATATACATGTGGAATGTGAAGGCCTCAAATTTCAGAGCTCTAGTGATTTGCTTTAATCTATAACAAAGTTAGGGAACTGCTGAAAAACATAGAAAAGGTTAGGTCTACCATCTGCAGTGTCAAGGAAGAAAAAATAGGTAATAACAAGCTCCCAGCAAGGTTGTATGCTGATGGCAACCTTCCCATGTCCTTTATTGACCTACCAAAAAATTTCTCTTTTTCATCTTAAGAATTCTGAGCTTTAAAGCAATCAGGCAGGAAATTTTCTAAGTAAACACATTTTTTTGAAGAGTCAGGTAACAGTCAATGTGAGACACCTAAATCCACATTTAAAAATTTGACTATGCCTGTTTTCAGAAATGCTGAGCATCAACAATTGTCAGTGTCATCAGTGTCAACAAAGAGCTGAAATATCAAATAAATAATCAAATAAATATCTAATCCCCCCAAAAACACCCTCAAACCAACTAAGCAATGTATTAAGTGTATTGCATCTTTAGCAATTATCGTCCTGAAAGTTTTCTTATAGCTTGAATCTGTGTACACTTGCGAGACTTCAGTACCTTAAGGAATGGGTGGAATGTTCCTCTGCTTGTAGATGAGTTAACTAACTAACCATAGATAAAACCAAGAAAAGAAAATACTGGGTCCTAGCACTGATAATAGACTAAGAAATTTAAATGCTATTTGTCACATCCAGTGATTTGCAGCTCAACCATTTAAGTTAATAATACACTAGCACCCAGCCAGAACCTCAAAAGCTGTACACAATTTGGTAACTATTACATACTTTCAACATAAAAATTACATCAGCAATAACCACTTTTAATTAGGCTTTCTTTAATCCATAGATGGAAATTGGATTTTGGCTGTGTTCATCAGTCTTGAAAACAAGAAATCCTTAAATGTAGTCAGAAAGCCGTTAGAAAGACATAACAGAACTTGGATCAATTTGATGATATTCCACTGTGGGGCTGTACTTGCCATCCATTTTAAGCCATAATAAGGTCAGCACGATTCTACTGCCCATAAGATTGCCTTACTCAGGACAGGATTTTATAAAGTCTTTAGAGTATCCTATTTAAAAAGTAGTCAGATTTTCAAATAACGTTTTGTACTCAGAAACAGACACAGAAGTCAGAGGACATTCACAGGGCAGAAAACTATTTAACATTTTTAAGTGTGAAGACTAAAAGGAAACACACTAGTCCAAGTGGTCACATGGATTTTTGAGAAGTCATTAAGCAAATCTAAAGTTTTATTTGACCCAATTTTTTTTAAAACTACATCCCAAATCCTATTCAGTACAAGCTTATTGGAATTACATGCAAAATTGTAGTTATGTGAGCATAGGGGATGATTTCTACTTTTCCTATGTTTCAAAAAAATTCTTTGTTTTAGATGATGTAAATTTTAGACCTCAACTTAATAGTACCCATTAACACTCTTACAAATTACCAAAATTAATAGTTGCAGATTCCAGAGAATCATCTCCTCCATTTGAAAAGCAGAATGCTTTTCCTGGTGCTCAATTAGTATCATTATTTTAACTTAATCTGAATTAGAGAGGCAAATATGGGTCGAATAAGAAAAAATAATAATTAGATTGTGTGGAAATGCATGAATGTTAATTTGATATATTTATAGCACATGTGCTTTGTAAACAGTGCCCAAAGCACATCAATGAGGCAAACATATTCATCTGTCTATATAAGAACAGGTTTCAGAAGTGAAGCAAACTGAACTCATCCCTGTGTAGGTCACAGCACAAAAAATTGCCTTTTCTTTGGCAAGACATTTCTAGCACAACCACCTGATGATAAAGACAATACTCCCCAGGAACACTTGCTTTCAACCCAAGAAGAAAAAGACTAGATAGCTCTGTGCTAGCCACTGAAATCTGACAAGCTGATCAAACTGCCTGCAGTGTATTCGGGTCAGTCAGCAGTACGAATGTGTGAAAAAAACTTAAGATTGAAAGAATAAGTTAGATGGAGCAAAAGAATTGGAACTTCAGTGATGTCAGAAGTTCAACTGTTAGAACAGGAATGTGAGGGAAGGGAAAGACTTCATTACGCACTTCACCTACCTCAAGTGTGTTACTGTAGACACGGGCCATGCAGTTATTCTGCTTTTATGTATAACCAAATATAGGGTGGGTGTAATCCTAACTGATTGACACTAGATATTACTGTACTTAGTCAAACTACATGCTGAAGAAAGCAACATCACACAAAAGCATTTGCCTGTGTGGGCAGTGACATGTTTTAGAAGGTGTTTAAGAAGTTTGTAAGAGGGGACACATCTTGCCTATGGTGGTAAGGAGTGGACCTCAGTGATCGATATCTGTTTCAGCAGTTCATGGAGAAGCTAATACTCAGCATGAGTGTTATATATGATTTAATATACTACTATAGCCTCTTTGAGATCTTTAAGTAAAAACTTCACAAATAATGTAAGTATTTTATCATTTTTCTGACGTTATAACTATCAGACCAATTATCTAGTCAGGTAGTTTTAAAAACTAAACTAGAATTTTCATCTGGGTCAGCTCTTTGAACCCGCAATCTGTTTTGTTGTGATTGTCTGTGTTCATAGTATTTCTCTGATCCATCCTTATTATCCACCATCTCAGCAACTGAATAAGCATTTTACAAGTGTAGGTAACAGTTTTGTATCAGACAATTATTTTTACTGACTGCTCATTTCAGTGAAGTAATCATTTTAGAATTTGTTAATGATTGTCTTCTATCTTTTTTACAGAGAATGCACAGGGCAGACTGTATCTGGAACACATAAATATCACATAGGCAGCTTTTAAAAGTAAGATGAGATTTGTCCAGAAGAATCAAGGAAACCACAAAGCCACAATCA
Organism: Porphyrio hochstetteri; assembly: GCA_020800305.1. Lineage (NCBI taxonomy): Eukaryota > Metazoa > Chordata > Aves > Gruiformes > Rallidae > Porphyrio > Porphyrio hochstetteri. The sequence continues at coordinate 5,042,168 of CM036908.1, forward strand.
AAATTGTGCAAAAGGTACAAATTAACAGTAAGCTCTATAATTATTTTAAAATCTAGAGGCCTCCTATATATGCAGGTAATAAGCCTTTGTCATCTGGTGGAAATGATATTTCTGAAAACAGATGCTTTTCCCTGCCATCTGTGATAAGACTGTTTGTACCCCTGACTTCTTACTTGCTGGGAAGCTAGAATAAATAAAACAAAAAAAAGTCTTCTGAAAACCACTGGTAAAATAACACCAGTTCCTTAATTTTCATGCTACGTCATTTTCTGATGTCAATAAAAAGCACATTTTTCTCTCTACTTGTTACTTTTTAAAAACAGCTTATAAAAATTTTATTTCATTAGCAATTTTAAGAAAAATGTTCTTAGTCCTTTCTAGAAGGACTACTTAACAGATGGGAACCCTCAGCTAAGAGCTGTGAGAACTTAGTGAACACTTTCTGGTTGTGTGAACCCTGCCAAACCTAAGGTCAAGGAAGATGTGAGAAGCAAATACTCTGGAGGGGTCTGACCACGACCACTGTATTAACAGCCAAGAAAAGAATGGTGTGGGACAAAGGGTAGGGCTTTCAAATCTGTGCTCTCTGCTTCAGGCATTGTACAGATGGACTTGCTGAAGGTGTTAGCATATGCTCAAAATTTTGGTCTTATAATCAGAATTTTCTCATTTTCTATAAAATGGTGGCCTGCAAAGTATTTTTTCAGTTTTTTTGGTACATTCAAAAGTGCCATGATCCAATAGTTACAAATAGGTAACAATGCAATATTCAACATAGTCACCAGCTGATATATATAGCTATATATCACAGCTGCACTCTCTGTGTATTGAGAGGGTTTGACAAATATTGGTTAATAATTCCTTTTGTTAAACCAGCTTTTATAATCTGGATAGGAAATTTAATAAACTTTGATGCTTAATGCATCACTGTAGGTGAATATGTCAGCTACCTTTTGTCTTCCAATAAAGTGAATTATTTTTGTGGGTTTTTTTTCTTCTGCATCCTTTCTTTTTTAAAATAATATCTTATTTGAAATGAAGACAAAGGAAGCAATAAAAAGAATGACAGTAAACTTGAGACTCAACTAGAGATAAACCAACATTTGAGAGAGAAAATAAGAAAATTGGCCCAGGAGTTTAATGGTTCAGAACACTGGGACTAAATATAAAGTTTATTTCTGTCCTTCCAAGTTCTGTCTGCTGACTGCTGAGAATGACACTGTAATGTGTTCTGATATAGTGGTTATTTTATAGCTAGGACACTACAGTGTCCCTGAATCTTTTTATGACTAGGAAACCACTGTGTCCCTGAGACTTTTCACCTTGTTATAGAGAGAAATAATTGCTCTAAAACAAGACAGTAAGAAGAGGTTCAAAATATAGAGACTGGAAAGTAGTTCATTTCTTTCAAAACTGGTACTGTTTTCTCAATGAACTTTAAAAGAGCTGATAAAAAAGGTATTATAAAACATAAGTCTTTGAAAACATCGGTAGGTTATTAATATTTGTAAAACATTTTAGAACACTATTACTGAAAGGTAATATTAAACTTCTTCCCATTTAGTTACAGTTTAGATGGGTTGGGTTTTTTCCTACATTTATATTTATTTTATTATTTACTTATTTTAGACTGAAGCATACCTTCAGTTCACTTTCTCAAGCATGGTTTAAGTCTACAGTAAGGCAGTAGAATGAAAAGTTGTTTACTTTGAGAAACCTATTAAAACTAAAGTGTGTGTTTATTGCATATCATAAAGTTGTATTTGTGTGAGCTTGGGAAGTAATACCACATGTAAATAGCAAAGATTAAAAACAAACAAAAAAAAATCCCAGAACTTGTATGCAGAAATTCTAAATTAAGGTTTCCTTAATGAAACCAGATTAAATCCAGAAAATTTAAATATTGATTCCCAGCATGACAATCAATGTGGACTCTACAAGGAGTTGTGTCAGTTGCAGAAATAAAAAAAAAATTGAAAGTAGTTGTGTACTTCTTTGGGACCACAAAGTGTCATTGTTCTACAGTAAACTCTACATAAAAATATGCAGTCATTTCCAGAAGCTTGCAAGCCAAACTTGGGGGAAGAGGACTAAGAAAATGCTTATAACAAGTACATTAATTTGTAGTTTGTACAGAACTATAAAAAGTGATCCTATAAATTATTACCTAGTTTGATTTAAGGACATGGAAGGACATCTGGATTTCTGCATAACACAGTATCTGAAACACTTAATATTAATATAATTAAGACTACCAAGACTGAGTTTTTGTTTATTTACTGATTCTCCTAAAGTCAGCTAGATGGAATAGCCAGCAGATAGAATAGCCATTCTATCTTAACAACACAAAAACATGGCCTTAGTTGGAGAGACAGGCTGTTCCGTAGGGATAGGCAGGTGAGATGGAGGAGTTGTGCTATAGATAAGGAAGAGGTTTGATTATACAGCCCTTACCTTTAATGATGGTGTGATTGAGAGCTTCTGGATGAGCATCAGTTGGATAGAAAACAAATCAGATGTTGTAGTGGGTGTCTACTACTGATATTCAGCTGGGATGTAAGTACTCATGAGTTATTCTATAGGTAATTAGGAGAAATTTCTGGATGGGTAGTCCTTGTCCTTATGGGAGATTTCAACTTCCCAGACATCAACTGGGATCATCAACTGCTGTGATGATCAATTCTTGGAAATTCTTTAAGTTTGAAGAAGATAACTTCTTGTCACATGTACTCAGTGAGCCAACTAGGAAAGAGGCTCTCCTAGACTTGCTATTTGTGAATAGAGAAGAACTTGTGAAGGATGTGATGGTGGGTATATGTCTTGGCCACAGTGATCATGAAATGGTTAAGTTTAAAATTTTCAGTTATTATCCTAGACTTGAGGACTTTAAGCTATTCAGGGAGCTATTTAGGAGAGTACCCTGGGAATCTGCTGGGCAGGCTTTAAGAACCACCTTTTAGAAGAATCTTTTAGAAGAACAGGAGCAGGTGATTCCATTGTGCTGTAACTCAAGTAATTGGAGCAGAAGACCATCTAGGCTGAACAGGAAACTACGTGTTGAGCTCAAGAGTAGAAGAAATTGCATGACCTCTGAAAGCAAGGTTCAGTTTTACAGGAAGAATATAGTGCTGTGGTTCATATGTTTAGGGAGAAGACATGAAAATACAATGCTCAATTGGAGTTGAAACTGGCCAATGTTGCATCAGATAAAAAGAACATTTTTTAAAAAGTGTATCAATTGCAAAAGGAGAACTAAAGAAAATATTGGATGGTTACTTATTGAAGATGGTCACCTGACTGATAGGAATGAAGGAAAAGTGCAGGCAATGTGGTTTGTGCTTCATTCTTTGATAGACCTTGGGCTGAGTGATTCAGAATCAGAGGACCATGAGTGTGGGAACAGTGACTTTCTATTTGTAGACACTGAAATTGTATTGGACCAAGTGTATCAGATCTATGTTCACAAGTCAGTGTGGCCTAGTGGGATTCATCTCAGAATTCTGAAGGAGCTAACAGATGTTATGTCAGGACCCCTCTCTATCATCTAGCAAATGTCTTGGGAGTCTGGGGAGGTCTCTGCTGACTGGAAGACAGCCAATGTTATTCCGATCTACAAAAAGGGCGTGAGACAAAGCCCATGAAACTACAGACCTATGCTTCTAACCTCAGTTCCTGGAAATATTATGGAGAAGATTATATTGGATATCATTGAAAGGCTTTTAAAGAATAATGCAACCATCAAGCACAGTCAACATGGGTTCACAAAGGGAAGTTCCTGTCTAACTAAACAGGAAACAGCAAACTGAGAGGTGCTGATCTCTTCTCCCGAGTATCCAGTGACAGAATGCATGAAAATGGTTCAAAGCTGTGTCAGCAAGATGTATACTGGACATTAGGAAGCATTTCTTTACCAAGAGGGTGATCAAACCCTGGAACAGGCTTCCTAAACAGCTAGGTGATGGCCCAAGCCTATCAGTGTATGAGACATTTGGACAATGCCCTTAATGACATCTTTTGGCCCTGATGTGGTCAGGCAGTTGGACTGTATCATTGTATCCCTTCCAATTGAAATAGCCAAGTCTAGTCTATGTCTCTTCAACACTTTATCATGCCTGATGAATAAATACTATGCTCGTTTTGTGCATATCCTATCCCTCTAAGGAAAGGCTGATTTATTGCTTTGGGGTGCTTTAGTGTCACATTGGCATGTATGGGTCCATCCTGGCAATGATATCTCTGTAAGTATGTGTGAGTGTTTGTATGTGAGACTATGTGTGAATATTCCTATAGGCATATATACATGTAGTCACATATGTGCATATATTTGCATACACACACATAACTCTATTGAACTGGATTAGTTACAAGAGACAGAAAAATGAGTCTTAATTTTTCTTAAATTTTTCAATGTTTTATAAGACATGCCACTGAAGTTTTCTAAGTAATAATTATTAGATGGAAATTTTTCTGGCTACAAACAGAGAATGTAAGCAAAAGCTCTTTACCATTAAATACCTTCAGCACCCTATTTTCTTATGCACTATTGTTTACTATATGCTGCATTGTCCTCAGAGTTGTCAGTGGCCAAGGAATAATAATAAACCCATAGTTTTCAATTCTTCTTTCTTACATCATCTACTTACAAAGGTAAAGGGACTGTAAGAGAAAAACATAACAACAGCCTGTTTTGAGTGGATATATTATAATGAAACAATGATGGCATGAGAAAGAATATAGCAAGCTTGGCATCTATTAACTAAGATCCATTCATTTTTTCTAGATATAAATGGGAATTATTTTATAAATTGCATGCTTATGTGTATGTATATTTTTTATATAGACCAGATATATAACGTGGAGAAAAATAGTTCACTAGATTTTAAGTTAAATTCCTCTTCATCTTATTCCTTTTGCCTGGGTCTAAATTAATACTAATGTAACTATTATGAGGAAAATGTTTTCCTGCAATGCCTAATGCTGTCAGAATGGAGAAACATTATAAAGTTTGCAGAAAATATGAATTCCATTTCCAGCTTGAACTGATTACAGAATTGAAGTGATTCAGAAAAATACACCTCTATAGGTACTGCCATAAACAAGGTTATGTGAAAGCTGGCAGTTCCCTAAGCATTTTAGTGGAGCTATGTTGCCACTCACTCAGATTTAAGTGATCTACTGTGTGCATACGAATATTCAGAGAGACAGCACATGAAGCAAATGAAGGACATACAAATAGTATGGTTACAGTAGATTGAAAGAGTGTAGACTTTCCTTCACAAAAACAAGGGTGACAGTTGCTTACAAGTATTGAAAAAACAGGGGGGAAGTCAGGGAAATTCTTCATTTGAGCAGGAAGAAGGAGTTGGGTCACTCTGTGTTTGCTCATACTGGAGCTAGTAGGTAGGTACAGAGACCTATATAGGGAAGGATCTTCTTAGGCAGTCCTGGAGAATAGGTCCACCAGCTGACACTGAGTATCCTAGCATATGTAGATACAAAATTGTAACCTTTCCTCCTTTATTCATACATTTTGTGTACACACACATATTCATGTAAGTTAAAACATTTTAAGGGAAAAGTAGAAAATGTTTAAACTAATTATATTAATAATATAATAAATAGAACCCCTTCTTGAGCCACATTCATAGGTGTGGCTAGTTAGCCTTACCTAAGAGCCAAATAACATGCAACCACTCACTTACTCTCCTTCTCCAACAGGAAATAGAGAGGAAAGATGAGAAAGTTTGTGAGTTGGGATAAAAACAGGGAGATTGCTTACAATTTACTGTCAGAGGCAAAACAGGCTCAACTTGAAGAAAATTAATTTATTGTCAATTTGCATAGTGAGAAGCATGAAGATAAACATTAGATCAAGACCTTTTTTTTCCACATCCTTCCCTCCACACTGCTCTCACCACTCTGTGCAAAGTGGTAGGGATGAGTATTTGGGTATGTGTGTGTAACAATTGGTATATAGCAGTTTCTCTCTCTGCCTCTCCATCCTCCCCAGGCTTTTCTTCTGCTCCAGTGTGGGCTGTCCACAGGCCACAGTTCCTTTAGGAATGTTCAACTCTTCCAGCTTAAATCCACTCCAGGCTGCAGCAGATATGTACTCTGCCATAGTGCACCCCTTTCTCATATTTTCTGTATTGTTTGTCACTCTTTTTATTCCCTCCTCTCTGTGCATTTCATACCCTTTCTTAAATCTATTTTCCCAGAGGTGTCATCAGTTGGGCTGATGAGCTCAAATGTCTCCTGTGGTGGGTTGATTGATGAGCTAGCTGGAATGGGCTGTGTCTGGCATAAGGCAGACACTGAGCTCTTCCCACAGATGCCACCACTGCAGCCCCATCCCCTCTCGTCTCCCTCTTCTCACTAGCAGAACCTGGCCACCTATGCCAAACACATTAACTTTACACTTTCAGAAATATAGTTTAAATACTTAGGATATAACATATTAATTTTATTTTAACTAATCACTCCTTTGGGGACTTTTTTTCACATCAGATAACAAGACCTTGGATGAAAACCAGAGGACTTTCTTTCTCATCTACAGATTTTAGGGCCAAAATGTACTAAAAGTCATCTGGTCTAATGTTCTATAAGAATGCAGACTATAGGGTTTCAGTCATGAATTCTCATTGTAATTTATTATATTCTGATTCTTATAAATGGTGACTAAAACACACGTGGTAGTTGTGCTTAGAAGCCTTGAAAAAAACCCTGTTGAACCGAATAGTCATAGCCACAGTATTCAGTTTGAGGTAAGGATAAGGAATATCCAAGCTCTTTTACAGAACCACATGGCTGAAACCCTAGGCACCATTGACCAATACTCAGGCACATGAGAAATCTCAATTAGTAGTTCCACTGTACGTTCTGAGATGCCTACACTGTTTATTTAACAAAAAAAAAAAAGTTGACAGAAATATAAAGATAAAGGAAAAAATCCACCAAACACAACCAGGTAACCTTTTGTAGCATGACTGATTGATAAACGTATGAGAAAAGCTTTGAATGATGTGTAAAAGGGAATAAAAAACCCTAGTTTGGCTGGTTTTTCACAGAAAATTTTCCATGCATTATTTGTAAGTAAATCCAGATGCATGGAGGAAACACCAGTCTTTTAAGCATTTATCTTTTTTTTTATTTTGTAAAGATAAACAACTTCTGGTCAAAAAAAATATATTACTTGGGAAAAAAAAAAAAACCCAAACAACTTATTTTCTATGCAGCTATATAGTCTTAATTTATAGACTTTTAAAATTATAAAGGATCTAATATTTTTCCAGTTTTGATGATTCATTATACTCAGGTCTTTATGTCATTAGCACCAGCTATTTCCTTTCTACACAATACATTCCATGACCCAACCATGACCTGTTCCCGTAAAGCAAAGAGTATTTTTGTACTGACATCCTTGACAGAAATCTTCCAGTTCAGCACACAAATTGGAGAGTAATAATGCTGCTGAAGTAAACTGGTGCAAGAGAACTGTGTTGATTTACCAAAGCTCTGATAAACATATTGACAATATCTGTAAGGTATATCCAGTCTCACTTGAGATGTTGAGTTTGTCTGAAGTGAAACCTGGGGTATCAGTCTACCAGCCCTAGAACAGGATTCTGAAGAGATCTCATGTGAAGAACTAGTGCACAACAACTGTCATCAGTTTTTATATATAGATTTCCCTCCTTCATAATCTATGGTGCTGAGACTGGCTGAGCTCAGGCTTCACAGGGGAGTTGCAGTATGTCTGGAAGGCATGTCTGGATCGGGTGGACAGAGGCACCCCAAGTTCAGTAATTCAGTCATTGTTTGGCCTTGGCTAGAGGCCAGATGCCCACCAAAGCCACTCTATCACTCCCCTTTTCAGCCAGAAGTGGGAGAAAATATATATTGGGAGTCTTAGGACTTGAGATAAGGACAGAGAGAGATCACTCTGCAATTGGTGTCTTGGGCAAAACAGATTCAACACAGAATAAGAAAAGAAAACTCATTTATTACAACTACACTACACACCCAGTGAACCAGAGTCAGGTAATGAGAAGTGCAGCCAGGTCTTAAAGCACCTTCCCCCACCCCTCCCTTAGCAGAATTGAATTTATTCGTGATTTTACTCCCTTCTTCCCCACCCCATCATGGCGTGAGGAGGGGCAGGAAATGGGGTTTCAGTCAGTTCCTCACAAGCTGCTTTCCTTCTCCAGATCTTAAACCACTTCTACTTCCCCCCACCACTATCTTCTTCTCAGACTTTAATCATAAATTTGCTCCCTTCATACCCCGCGTCGCAGCACAGGGAGCAGCAAAGAATGGGGAATGGGGGTTTTCAGTCAGTTCCTCCCGAGTTGTCTTCCTTCTTAGCTGGAGGGGGGGTAGTGAGGCATTCCACACACACACGCCCCCTTCCCCTGCTGCACCATGGGGTCCCACCCATGGGAGACAGTCCTACACGAACTTCTCCAGCATGAGTCCTTTCTATCGGGGCATTATCTCCTCACCAATTCTCTCAGCGCGGCTCCCTTCCATGGGGTGCTGACTTTCGGGCCCAGACTGCTCCAGCCTGGTCCCCCACAGAGTCACAAGTCCCCGAGCAAACCTGCTGTGGCATGAATCAGTGTCTTGACAGGCTGTAGATGAAATCTCTGTTCCCTGGCCTTATCCATGGGCTGCAGGGGGACAGCCTGCTTCATCATGATCCTCTCCATGGGCTGCAGGGGAATCTCTGCAGCACCTGGACCACCTCATTCTTCCCCCACCCTCCTTCTTCCCTGGTGTTGGTGTCTGCAGGGCTTCTTACATCTTCTCACTCCCTTCTCTGGTGGCAAAATGCATCTACCTGCATTTTTTTTTCTCCTAAATGTGATTCTCAGAGGCTCTGTGACCGTCGTTGATTGTCTCGGCCTTGGTCAGCAGCAACTTTGGCCTTGAACTGGCCAAACTTTACCCTCTGGGGCCTGCAGAAAGCTTCTAGATGCTTCTTGCAGAAGCCATCTCTGAAGTGCCCACTTCTCCATTAGAATACAGCTATGCAAAACTGTGACATTACTAAACAAAATATTTGCATAAAGGGCAGTAAATGAAACACCAAGTACTTTCTTACAACTTCCTATGCCTTATATTCTGAGAATATCAGAAGCATTTTGTGGCACCCTTCAACAGGGGCACTAGCTCAACAGATGGGCAATCAAACGTAGCTTAACTGCAGGGTAAAAAGGCAGAAGTCAATAAAGACAAATGCACACCAAGGGCAGAGTTGTTAGCAGAAATTCATTGATGTCCTTCAGTGTCTTGTCCAAGCCTTGCTCTTTATTGCTCTACTTCTGCCCTTATGAGGAGGAAACACTCAAGTTCACAAATAGAAAAGAAACAGACCATCTACCACCCAAATTTCACTGTTTCCCTCAAATCAACAGCTGGTTTTTGGAACATGTTGCTTTTGTCAAGTGAGACTGTGGTTTAATTCCAGAGGCTTGCCTGTGAGTGAAGAAAGCATAGCCAAAGCCACCAGCAGTGTGATTCAACTTTCAGCAGCTCAGACAGAGTTAAGCCTCTGGAATTGTTATCCCCTAAAGGAAGATAAAAGCCAAAGCAAGGGAATTAGTGTGAACTTGCACCATTAAACAGACATGTATACCACTGAGAAGGATGCCTGTTCTCTTATTGCTGATACTTAGTATTGCTCTGAGTAATGACACTAAAGAGCTAGCCACTAAGACAAGGGGAAAAGAAAGAAGAAAACAGAGGGGATTAACAAAAATCAGGGATAGAAAAATATAGGTTTCTTGTGAAAAGTCATCCCAAAAATATGTATAAAAGAAAAAGCTAGAAACACAGTGACTGTAGAAGTCACTTTGCAAGCCAATATATTACATGGGATTATAAAAACTTTTTTTCCTGCAGGCTGAGGTAATTTATAGCATTCAGTTTTGATTTTCATTACAATGAAAGGGACAGAATGTATTTTAACCACAATAAAGCATACAGGCTGAAGGACTGCTACTGGGAATTTGCATTCAGAGAGGGGTAGCACTCCGTTCAAACAACAGGTCTAGGCACTGAAATGTAAGTTTCTCTAATTCTCCTTGTACCTTGATACTAGAGCAAAAATCAAGAGGTATTTTTAAAGAAGCCTAAAGGTACTCAAACCTCAATGACTTTTAATAAGATTTTCATGTCAACAGCCTTAGTGTCTTTTAAAACTTTTTGCCTCAAAGACTAGTGGAAGTTGGAACGGCCTTAGGGCTTCACTTATTCATGCTTTGTTGCTTTTGTCCCTTGTGTGTTTTTTTGGTAAATAGAATTCTTTTATTCAACCTCTGTTGGGGGATGGGGGGAGAGGTGATTAGGAAAGGAGGAAGAAGAACATTCCCCACTAGATTTATGTAGAGAAATAGCATCAATATCATAAGCAGGGGGTAAGTTTTAAAGGAGATTTACAGTACTGGATTTCCAGAAATACTTAAATACAAAGTAAACATTCTTATCCACTGTACATATTGCAGATGTTAATGCCTGATGATTTTGAATTTAGTATATTGTTTAAGCTAAATCAGTTTACCTACATATTTTGAAAAGAAGATTCACACTGCTTCTTTGATTTCTAGTGACTACTCCCTATTTGGAGTGATTTATTTACAATAAATAATTTCATCAACAGAAGCAGATCATTTTGGAGACAAAAAGGAATAATGATTTCATTAGCAGCTTGGATTAAGATAATTTATGTATCTATTTATTCTTTGCTCAAAATTTAATTTTCAGATTTGGTTTTCAGTCTGCTTTAAGATTCTTTTATCCCAATGACCATGATGTCTTTGGGAACCATTTTACTATTTTCTTAATTGTTAAAGCTTGTGATCCTTTGTACCCTGCCAATGCACAAGGTAAGAAATTTTGAGGATGCCTCCCACCTCCCTTTACATATGTGTATCTGACTTTCGGAAAGTGTTTGTGTTTAAAAGAACTCTAAAGTCTTCTGTGTCTGGGTGGTTTATTCTGTGTGGACATATTTTGAATGGCTTTTTTATCTAAATACACTAACACACATATATGCATGTGATAACTGAGATTCTTGAACATATATTTTTTTCTTGTTAAAAGTAGTTGAGGGAAAGGTGTCAGTATATTAAATATATGTTCACTGTGTTTAATGAAGCTTCAGAGACTTTAAAGAATTCTGATCTTTCAGATAGTCAGAACATTGAAAAATACCAAACTGAAAAAAAATTACCATGTTCCCTGGAGTTCAGAAGGGAAACCAATATATTTGATGCATAATCCAAATAAAGACTCTGAAGACTTTTTTATTGAATTTGTCAATGTTATTTTGTTGATGATATTTATTTATTTTATTTTTAATTCCTTGAAGATTTGGATGGGACAAATTCTGCTCGTATTTATATAGATGTAAATCTGAAGTAATCAAATCAATTCAGTTCAGAATCATAACTAAGCTTTTGTCTTCTTTCTTTTTCCTCCCCACATAGATTTTACTTGTTTAGATAAAGCCAAAGTTCCAATGGAGCATTTCTTGGGAAGTGATTTATTAGATCCAAGATGACATTAGATATATCATGTCGTTTTCCACCCCTCAGAATACTAAGATAATTGGAACATTTAGGTGTTGGGAAACCTGGATCTAGGTCCCTAATTTACCTACTAAAAATCATGAGTTTGAATATGGATCTCATAACATGATGGCAAAAATTAACCAGACATTGTTTCTTTCTTGTTCCAGTGAAATAAATCTCGGTAAAAATTGGATCTTAGCCAAGTTTTGGAACCATTAAGTCCTGGATGAAATTTTTGGATGAGAAAAAGCATTTTTCACCATGGTGTACTGATATTTCCCAAGGAAAGGGGAAGGGAAGGCAAGGCGAGGCAAAGCCAGGAAATGAGAAAGGGAAAAAGATCCAAAGATTTTTATTTCAATTTTTTAGAGTACCAAACTTAATACAGCTAAAGAATGAAAAATTCAACATACGGAAACTAAACATTCATTTTGGTTGATTACACTTCATTAAAAATGTATCATCATTCATTAGAAGATGGATTATATGAGGCTTTTAAAAACTCTCCATGAAATTCTTCATCTTCTGATGGGACAGAAGGAGAAAACAGGCCTATGTGGGCACAGAAGACCTTCCTTCCTTTTTCCAAGCCCCAGAAATGAGCTTTGATTGTAAGAAGGAATAAGGATAAGTGAAAAAAGCCTGTTTCTACTTTGCTTTTGAAGTGAAATGTAGACTTCAGCACTTCACATTTCCTTATAGGTTTGCATCTCATTGTCGGCATTGTAAGATATTCTTTACATCTTTCCTATAGTTTGCCCTTATCCTCACCTCAGACAGAAACAGCTAAAACCCCTTTCATGGCACTACTGATGGGGTTTTGCCAAGTTCATAACTTCCAAAACCCTTTAAGACAGAATTTCCTGGTGTACAGAATCTGTCAAATAGATTAGTGAAGAGAGGCAGAGAAGTACATTTGGGAAAGAGAGGTCTTTGAATAAACAGAGCAACTGTGAGTGTGTTTGGTTCTTTGGCCAAAATGCTTGACTTTTCAAAGTCTGAGAAAAGCTTCCTTGAGGGATATGAATTTTACATGAGCTACCATGTATCACTGTATTTGCTTCTTTGACAGAGTGCCATTTATTTAGCTCATTAATACCATTTTCAATGTGTGACTTAATCATTCAGATCTAGGGGAGATTTGGTTTCCTGTATCTTAGGTATGGCTCAGTAGTGGCTCATTTCTTAAGTGTTTGCCAGTTTTATTTCAGTATATCCAAATAGTTGTTAAATACAATACATTCTTCCTAATACGCTTTCTAATAATTTCTCAGCTTATGTCAGGAGTAAAGGATATGAAAGATACTGGCCCCAGCTGTCTACTGTTCAAACATTAGCTATAATTTGCAAAATCAGCTTGGAGTAAATACTCCAGTATCTGGTAAGCTTTGTTTAATATATAGCAGGCCAAACTAAGCACAAAATATATGTGCATGCAGCCGATGTAGATCAGTAATTCTTGCTGATGCAGCTCTTCTGCAAAGTATGTTAAATACCTATGATTTCTTCTTTGTCATTCTTGATTTTTTGATTTTTTTAATTTGTAGAAGATTAAAAAATAACTTTTTTATGCATATGAAATTGCTTTGCAGATTCAGCTACAGGATATTTTATATTTTGTTCTGGATTATTTATTTTTCTGAACACTATTTTGAACCTTATTATACCCTTTTCTCTAGTAAGTGAATAATTGATGTTCCTATATTTTGTTGAAAAAAAGAATTAAGTTTTTAATGTGTCCCCAGTCCAGATTTTATGAATCCTGTCTGCTGCTCAAAAGTAAGCCAATTCACTTCGTGAAAGAATTTGGGTGATGAGTGGTATATTTTCTTTTACTTTTTCCAACAAAAAAAGTAATGTGCTGAGACTTCATAAGAAAAAGAGTTCATGACAGAAACTGGATAGGAGAAACTACATGGAACAGATCTCCACAAACAATGGGCAATTGTTTAGATTGCTGCCACCTCTCAGCCTGCTATTAAATCTTTAGGAGTTTTATTTTAATATTGTTCTGTAAGAACTTGAACCAAAGTCTTTCCCTTGGGTAACTGGCCTGAGTCAAGTTAATGAATAATTCATGTATATTCTTTTCTCCTCTCTAGCCGAAATACTTAGTCATTTCATGAAAACAGAATTAAATACATTAGGGGAAAATGAAAATTCCCTGGTCTATAAAATTATATCACGTTTATTTTTTTTTTTTTTTCCCATGGAATTAAAGTCAAATCCTCTCAGACAGAACAGCTTTCCACTCCCTAGGACAAGAAGCCAATTAAATAATGAATAGTGGATACCACATTGCCATTGCCATTGGCGCTTAACTTGTGAACAGGCAGATAGATGTCTGTGTATCCCATCTGGGGGATAAGAACCTTCTTATAGCAATGAATAAGCTACCATAGGCTTCAAAGCAGTTGAGCTTAATGCACCCTCTTCTGATATTATCCTTCTGAGCTTCTTTGGCATCCCACTACATTAGTAGGCAGGCTTTCCTGTCTCCAGCTCCCAGATGCTTAATTCCTTCTAGGCATGAAGCTAAGAAGTAAGTGCCTCACTCAAGCACACAGATGCTAGGAATTAAGGAGACCAGAGCCTGGGTGCTGAAGTAGTTACTCTTGTAATACTTTGTTCATTCCTGAATCTCTTTGACTTCATTTGGGGAGAAAAGTTCTTCCCTACATTTCATATACATGTACAAGGTGTCGTGATGCACCCTCTTAGGGTACATATAAGCATCTTATTCCAAGATGTACCAAATCTACTGAGAAGGGCGACATTAAGATTACATTAAGGCTGGAGGGCAAATCCTCTGAGGAGCAGCTGAGGGAGCTGGGGCTGTTTAGCTTAGAGAAGAGGAGGCTGGGGGGAGACATTATCACCACCTACAACTACCTGAAAGGAGGTTGTGGAAAGGTGGGTGATGGTCTCTTCAGCTGGGGGACAGGAGATGGGACAAGGGGCAATGGCAAGAAGCTGTGCCAGGGCAGGTTCAGATTGGACATTAGAAACAAATTTTTTACTGAAAGAGTTGTCAGGGCCTGGCACAGGCTGCCCAGGAAGGGGGTCGAGTCACCTTCCCTGGATGTGTTTAACAGACGGGTAGATGAGGTACTTAGGGATATGGTTTAGTTTAGGATGAGAATGGTTGGACTTGATGATCTTCAAAGGTCTTTTCCAACCTTGTGATTCTGTGATTCTGTGATCTTGGAACCTTCCACAGAGAACTTGCTTATACATAGAAAAGGCATCTAGCCCATAGTCAGTTTATCAGTTCATAGAAAACTAATAAGGAACACAGAGAGATGGATTCCCCTCAGTGGTATATTAGGCATCAAGATTTCTCAAGGAAGGAGATAAATAACCAATTTTGTATGCATCTTCTGAAGAGGGAATTATCAGTTTCTCTATAAATTTATGTAGGAAATTAATTACAGTCCATTAGTTAAAGGTTTATGTAGTGTTATTGTTATTGCTGTTACTTTTACTATTACAAGTACTGTTACTATTATTGACGTCATTATTATCTTATCTTCCAGTCATGAACTGGGATCTTAATATCCTATTCTCATTTTCTGTTTGAAGGCTGAGACTTCTTTTTGTTTCCTTTAATATCTTGCATACTTTTTGAGAAATTTCGTTGTTCCCAGCCTGTGAAGCAATGAGGATTGCCAAATTTGCCACAGAACCTTTCAATCTCTATGAATAGGAAGTCTTCTATGAGGAAACTGCCTCTCCCTATCTTGCTAATACATATGTTCATTTACACATACATATATAACTGGAAAAAAAATGACATTCAAAGAATATTTAAGGTGGCTACAGAAAACAATGAATGAAAGGAAATGTTAGTCAAGGGTGAAAGGTACCATATGTCCTCAAAAGCCTTGGCACAATGGGGAACCACCTAAATAGCTTTTTTAATGCACCCTGTTGTGCCTAGGTATTGATGGACATATGGTACATTTCACCCTGAACTGTGAATTTCCTGAAACAGCTGTAATGCTTTTTTAATGTTTTTCTGGATAATGACACATTCACAGTGTACATTATTTCACCATTCTTCCCTGACCCTTTAAGGGTCCCATATACTTTGTCAGTCTATAAAAAGCAGAATATTGGTGAATCATTTATCTTCTGTTTACATAAATATGTCTTATTCACTGACATATTCTGCACAGGCTTAAATTTGTTGGTGACTGTGCACCATGAGAAGTCCAGAAAGAGATTAAAAATTGCTGCCCTCTGGTAAGATTGCAAACAGCATCAAGGCACAGTCACAGAAGAGAGTTAATCATAGAATCATAGAATCACAGGGGTTGGAAGGGACCTTGAGAGCTCATCGGGTCCAAACCCCCTGCCAAAGCAGCTCCCCAGCTCATATTCCACAGGTCGGCATCCAGACAGGTCTTGAATATCTCCAGAGAAGGAGACTCCACACCCCCCTGGGCAGCCTGTCCCAGGGGTCTGTCACCCTCATTGTGAAAAAGCATGAGAGTACTTCCTAGCTTTGGTAAGTCATGGTATGTTTGATTTCCCTACTCTTTTTTAAAATGAGGAAAAATGGATGGGCATACATGGACAAATCAAGACAGACCCAAGTGAAAGCATAAAGTAATGAGATAATAGGATATTCATATACGTATATTATGCTCCCTGTAGTTCTCATTCTTCTGTGTCTCCTCCTGTGCCATGTCACCTATTATGTGTCATTCATTTCTCATTTCACTGCTGACTAGGCAGAAGTAATGTTTTAATTGTGATCAGTTATTGACAGTGTGGGATCTAACTTATGATCTGTTTGGGCAAATTGATCAAAGGAGGGACATTACATTATCTACAAGATTATATCTTTTTCGGGTTTTGGGGTTGATTTCTTTTAGTATAAATTTTCAGATTACAAAGCTTTTAAAAAAAGAATAATTTGGTCTAAATAAACTGGTTTTCTCACACCAGAAATGTTATTTGAATAATTTTCTTAACATCCTTTAGGGAAAATACTGATTAATGAAAAACTTTAGGTTAATAAAGGTTTAAAGGCTGTTGTTTCTTTTTTACTGTTACTGCAATTTTGTTATATTATCACCTCCTTTCTGTAAAGGGGACAGCATATTTTACAGGTCATCAGTCTCTTCTTCACTTCTGTGGAGTAATGCACTGAACAAATAGAATTTTTGTGCAATAAACCAGAGAGATCAGGCATTTGAGTGGTTCAGAAAGATTAGTACTATAGCTTTGCATTAATTTTGTCTTCCCTTCCCTGAAGCTTTAGATCACACATTAGATCACAACAGTTAAAAATTCACAAGAAGAAATAACTAACCAGTTGTCCCATCATATAGTTTATAGAAGTAACTTCTAGTTCATCATGTAATCACTAATTCCTGTACTGCATGCTAAATCACCATGTTAAAGAGCTCTCACATGCACAATCAAACTGCTCCTTTATTAAAACTCCTTTCAGAAATGATGTGATCAATAAAAAGCACATATAAATTTATTATTTTTGACCCCCAAAAGACAGAGTCATGAATACTGAGAATTCAGCTGGTTGATGGCTTGTTGGGCTTTTTTCCTGCAAGGATTGTAGTCTAGATATTTTTATATCCCTCAGTCACACCCAACACAATCTGAAAACTGAAGTTGCTGATTTCCCAAGCTTATTTAATTAAGAGAAGTGTGTTTCTGTCATAGGTTTTACAGAAATATTCATTTCTTACTCAGAGATTACTTCTACCCACCCAAATTTCAAATCAATCATATCCTGTCAGATGCTGCATCAGTTCTGTCCTACCCTCTACTTTCACATCAAATTTGCAAAGCAGATCCTCCCCCTCATTTAATTTTTACCTTCCTATTCTGTCTTCCTGCTCCTTCTGGTGTGCTACAGCATTTTCTTGATGCCTGGAAAGTGAAGCTGCAAGGTCCTCCCACCTTTTCAGGAGGAGGTACTGTACTGAGGAGGAATAAGTAATGGAGAGAACAAAATAAAACACAACAGATTTCCTGTAGCAGATCTGACTTGGTGCTTCTCTCCCAGAAGAAGGTAAATGGGGTAGGGAGGTTGTCAAATGAGTTTCCCTTTCCTCTCCCAAGTAAGACCAAAACATGTGAGAATACTGGAATTTAACTAATTGTATGTTTCATAAGACAGTCCTGACAAAATACACTTGCTCTCTAAATCTCACTACAACACAGAAAATACAAGATGTACTCCTTTAGGGAGATCTGTGTCCCCATACCTGTAGTAAAACCTGGAGAATCATCGTTATAAAGATTTTAATGACAGCAAAGTGGTTTTATTTCTATCTAATCGGAAGTACCTTAATTATAAAAATAATTGTATATCTTTCATTGTTTCAGAGAGAAAAAACCTGAAAATTTAATAAAAAAGAAGTCATGATCCTTAAGTGGTCTGAACTTCAGACACCCATTTCCTGTCTTTATAGTATATATGATTGAAAATACTGCAGTATTGAAATGCTAATTAGCACTGATACAAAATCACCCTATGGTTATTTTTTAAAAAATACTTTGAAGTATTTAATATTTTTCACACTGGCATAGGAAAATACTCTTACCAGGACAAGAAGGTGAGCTGCTTGCTCTGTTTTAGATATAGGAACCTTATCATTACTGAGAGGTCTAAAGCTCACAGTATTACACCCTGAGTCTCATTAGGAGCTTAAATTTGTACTTATATCTTAACAGATACGGGTTTGTTCATCATCAAACTCATCAAATGCTGGAAAACACTCTTCAAGCTCAGGTTCTTTAATTTTCAACATCCTTTGAGTGGCTTGGGTTTTCCTGTCTGCGTCGATGTTCTGTATATCAAATCTACAATTAATATAAAAAAACCTGGCAACAAAATTTAAAAACTCCATTCTTCTTCACTTCTTCACAATTTGCCAACTTTCCAGCATAGCACTTCTTAATTGTAAACTCAAACACCAGCTGTCACACATAAGAGTACTGATGGAAATGAAAACTCCTGGAACTTAACAGCATAACAAACGCTGAAGTGAAAGAATTATGAACACAGAGAATTTTTGAGGTTCTTGATGTTAGCCATCCAATCTTCCCTATGTATTCCAAATACCTCAATTACTGCCCATGGCTTGTTGTTTAAAACTACAATTAAATTAATTTATATTACTGCTATCCACAAAATCAGTTTGATATCATATGTAAAAACCAGCCTTGTAAAATACTATTAGAACTTGAGGGTTGCTATAGGGCATTAGAAGAATTTATTTATTTTTCAGGTGAAAATTAAAAAAAATTAGTGTAAATTGTAATTGTCTAATACAAACATATCTTACAGATTCACAGGGGCCTCACAGAATGTTACAGATGCTGAAGTTTTAGACAGCAATAATTACTAGACAAAGTATACACAGTTATGAGAAGAGACAACACAGAGAGAAATCTACACCTAATTAAATAGAGAAGGTGTCCTCCAGTTACCAGAAACTGACCCCCTCACAGGAAAAGACTCTTTGCTGTTTTGTAAACAGAAAGACAAGGGAGAGCACCATTATTGTTATATAAACCCAGATCTCACTAATGGACAGTATATAGGTCTACATCTCATTCTATTTATGTGACATTGTGTAGAAAATGGTGCAATACTGTAAAGGTACAAACCCAGATTCACAGATTGGTTTGGTTTGGGTTTTTTTATTTCCCCATAAGCTCCACATATTCTATAGACTCATTTTCGTGTATAATTTTTCAAATTTCAAAATGAGATTTTCCATTTCAAAGTGAGGTGTGAACTCCACACAAACATTAATATTCTATACCACTACCTACAAGCAAATGCTTTCATCTGACATCGGCCTTTGTAAAACCCAGTGTACATACAGTTCTTGCAGATCCTTAATCTAGAAATGAGCCATGTCTAAGATGGATGTGAGATCAAATACAGCTAAGAAATATTCATGCACTCTTTGCTGACAAGAAAGTTGTTATTCTCTCAAAAATAAAGGCAATTTTCTTTTTTTCATCCTCATTTTGAAATCTGAAATCTGAAAATCTTTAATTAGCCACTTATTTACTTGGAAATGCACACATATGTACACCTATTATAAAAATGTTGTCAAAACACCAAAATTAGAGAAAAAATAGGTAGGGCTACGAATAAAAAAAAAAGGGAATCCACAAATTACTACTGCCATCTATTGGTAGTAGCTTGGAACTACACGTTATAATTTGCATAACAGGTTAAAGAGTTAAACATTTGGCTCATGACATCCTGCCAGCAGAGAGAGTTAAAAAGGAAATTGGATATTACCGAAATAGCTTGCAAGGCACCAGTTCTGGAAGGATATCTTCACTGGCAGATGTGTCTATGTTTGGAGGTGCTCTTGTCTACTTTTGAGAGCTGAGACTATAGACTGTGTTTTTTCAATGGATTGTCATAATAAAAGGCTTGGAGCTAGCAGTCCCTGACCATTTCAAACAGTACTTTTTGTACTATCCAACAAAGGACTCCAGTTCCTAAACCTCTTCACAGAAATGCAATTTTTCTGTTCTTTAAACCACAATCCAGTCTTGTGTTTCAGTAACTTGGTTTGAGCACATTGGTAGAGTGGAATCCAGAAGAGCATCAACTCGGCATGTGAAGCTGTTTAAATTTAATAGTTAGCTGCCTAGGCTAGGCACTAGGTTGTATTTGAAATCTGTCTGGACCTGATGTGCCCAGGTTAGTGTAAGCTTCCATCTGAACTGGGATCCTCTCTTCACTGTCCAAACATTGTCCATAGAGTGAATAAGGATGCTTTTATGTGTTAGTCCAAATAACTTGTGCAGTGAGCAGGAATGTTTGGGTTCATCTCCTGGCTTCTCTGGGTTTGCACTCCCAACTATGCTCCAAGGAGACACTTTTTCCCATTGAGTATGTATATTGAGAGCAAGTGAGGTGTGATCAACTAGTGCTCTCACTGGAGATGATATGCAATCAATCAAGATTGGAAATTCAGGAGAGGCCATGAGTAGGACACTTGGGCCTTTCGTTACTAGATGAGATCCCTTGTTTGCAGCATTCTTTCCAAGAGTAGTTTTACCTTTTGCAAGAATCAGCCTCACCATGAAGAGATTTACTTCCCAATGAATGCACAGGTCTTCTCTGCCCTGAGCAAGTAAGTATTCAACACCAAACCCAGCATATACTAGAGGCAAGTGGAGTCTGTGACTGAAGGTCCCCGCAGAAGCCGATCCTGATGATGAATGTGAGGGGTCTGGTGGCAGAATATCCCAGCTTGGGACACACAGCAATTAGAGACCTAATTCTCACAGTAAATGCCTAAATGCTTTCTTGGTGATAGACATTAACCCCTAATGAACCATTATGAAACTGCTGTTCTGAAATTCTGAAGTTGTCCTGTGTGGCAATTTTCAAATTTATGTATATCCACTCCTGGGTTATTAATTCTTCTCTTCAGGAAGCAATACAGAATTTACAGCAAATTGGTGGTGAAAAAATAATAATTTTCAATAATCACCGACATTGCTTTCCAGTTATTCCACTTTCATTTCTATGGCTGATTTTCTGTTTGTCATCCCATTATAAAATATAAATGCTTTTAAAAGCAGAAATGTCTGCTATGGAATCAGCCACCATAAGCAATGGTTGGCTGATTAAAACAATGGATTAATGTTCTGTTTCAAAGCAAGCAAAAAGTGATTAATGCTTCATATCGGTAAAACAGACCCATTCAGATAGAAGTTATCCAGAATATGTGTGTATCTTCCTCCTTAAAAACAGAAGACTTTTCCTTTTTTAACAGAAGAAAAGTTTTGCCTGAGTTTTAGCCTGTGAGGAGGGATGACAAGATTAGTTTACTGGTGTAATGATAGCAGTGGACTTTGTCTTTACTAACATCTGCCACTTTGTGCTTCCCATTTCTCAGAATCAGGGTCCTGAGCTCAAGCCATTTTCTTTTCTTCTTTCTAATTCTTAAAGAAGGATCAGATATTCATGTCATACCTTCTGTTATACTCCATCAACACTTGTGGTGGACATATTTGTTTTCCAGATAATACCTACACCTCATCAACATAATATTTCTGTCCTGACCTTCCTTCCAACACTGTAGCCAATGTAGGTCCTGGTCAGACTGGTGATTAAATCAAAGTCTGCTTCCACAAGATGAGGGCAAGATAACTGTATTCCAAATGGCTCTGGTGAAAGTAAAGCAGTTGCTTTGAGGAAAACCCCTGCAATGGGCAGCCATAGACTTTATATCTGTGTCCCCAGATATGATGTCATATAAGGTTTTAGTGGGGTAGACTGGGGGTACAAGACCATACCATATTCCCTCTCCCTTTCTCCTGTCCTCTATCCATCTGCTAGAATAATCTGCTATTTAAAAAGATTTTTATCCCCAGCAAGGGTGCTTTAGGGGTAAAACCAAGAAAAGGTTGGATGTGCAGAAACAGGTGCCATGGTCAAGGACTGCTGAGGCAGAGCATTGCAATTCTTGGGAGGCTTCTGTCTGCAGAAGCTACAGGAGCTGCCACTTCTACAGAGTTTGCCATCAAAATCCCATCACGTGGTTGCCCTAGGCAACTTCTTGCTTTGCCTAAGGATATCCCTGGTGCCTAACAGCACACAAGCCAGATTTCAAACTGGAGCTGTTCCCATTTCTGACACCTCTGTTGCATCCCAGCATCACCATCACTTTGAAATTGCTCAGAAATCACTAGCAGGAAACATCGTAGTGTCTGGGTCTCTTGTTGCCTAAAATATGACCTGCAAAAGGTATTACCCCCTAATCACTTAATAAAATTGATTTTCATTCCATTCAGTTAATTCACATTAGCTGAATCTGACCTAAATTTCTGCTTTCAGTAATCAAGACATAGAAGGAGAGTGATAGTTTTTATAGTTTCTAACATGAAAATGTTTTCAATTAAGTGATATTTACTTGGGAAAATGTCATAGATTTCCTCCTGCCCTTCGTGTTAATCTTGTTTGGCGAAGCCACTTTTTGCTAGATTGTGTAAAGCACTTGTTTAGTTGGCTCTATTTGTGGAATGTAACAGGTCAGAAATGTTACATCTTTGATAATGAAAGAACAAATCTTTGAGCAGAAAAAAAAAAAACGTGGGAAGAGCTTGAAAGACATTGTCTTACTCTGTCTTACTCTTCTCTTTTTTAACCTGCAGTTTTCTTTTTTGCCTACTCCTAAGCAATTTTTTAGGTACTTCACTGTGTTCCAGAAAGGCAGTTGCAATCTCCATCATGTAAATCATCCAAGCAGTCATTTAAAAGCAGCACGTTTTGTACTTGTCAGACTGAAGGGCAGAGAAAATGAGCAATTTTCCTATCCCATGGGAGATATTGAAAGGGGTGGGGAACTCACCCAACTGTTAAAATCTTCACAGATTCCTACGGAGTCATAGTTCTCCGGTTTTTTTCTCTCTTCTTGCTTTTTTTTGTTCTAAATCTTGAACTTCTCTGTTCAAGGTTTCTATCTATGACCATGCTTGCCACAGACATGTTTAATAAAAAAAAATAAATTTGTATTCCCTTGTAATACAGAGGTTGATATTTGTCACTGCTTTTGAGCTCTGAAGGGGTTGAACAAAATTTTCTTCTCCCTTTGTGTTTCTGATCTTTCACTGATAGCTCAGAGATAGCAGTGTTAAAATTGTGTTGTAACTTGAGGTAAACTTACAGAGCTACACAGAGATGACCTTCAAGAAAGAAGATTCTACCCTGAAAATATTATTTGAGAATCATCAAAAGAAAATGTTAGATGGTTTGTTGTTTTGGGTTTTTTTTTTCAGAAACAATGATATAAATTTATAATTGTCAGCAAAATGAAGACTGGTACCAGCCCTATAAAATAAATTAATAATTATATTTTCCTTTTTTTTAAAAAATATATTATGCATTATTGCTACAGATACAATGCATGCATAGTGAATGCAATACTGCATTCTTTATTGGCACCCCCTCTGAAATAAAAGCCACATGGCAAAAATAATTTCTTTCTGACAAAACATTTGTGCTAACATTCCCTTTTGCTGGCATGGGACTAGTAATGTAAGCACAGGTACAACAAGAAGGTTCCTCGAGTGATTTGTTGCCTCATAACACTGTGTGTGTTGGGATTTTCCCTCTCACAGGGCATGCCTCAGCTGCAGGCACAGGGACAGCTCCAACACCGTAGGTATATCAAAGTGAGCTTTAACCTAGCTCCATCTGGTAGTGAACGCAGAATGAAATCTGCTGAAGCACAGGGGTTGATACAGACAAATTTTTCAGGCTGTGATGAACTTGCTGCCACAAGAGCTGTTGTTGATGCCGACAGTTTAACCCTTGCTCATGTGTTTCTTTTAACTGCACTACGGTCACACTGACGTATCTTTATTTCTGCCAGAAGTCTTTATTCTCATAGAGTCATAGAGTCATAGGGGTTGGAAGGGACCTTGAGAGATCATCGGGTCCAACCACCCTGCCAAAGCTGCTCCCCAGCTCATATTGCACAGGTCGGCGTCCAGACAGGGCTGGAATATCTCCAGAGAACAGCCCCAGCTCACTCAGCCTTTCCTCACAAGGGAGATGTTCCAGGACCTTAATCATCTCCATAGCCTCCTCTGGACTCTCTCCAGGAGATCCCTGTCTTTTTTTATACCAGGGAGCCCAGAACTGGACACAATACTCCAGGTGGGGCCTGACCAGGGCAGAGTAGAGGGGGAGGATCACCTCCTTCGGCCTGCTGGCCACACTCCTCCTGATGCATCCCAGGATCACGTATTCCTTGTCAGACTGAATCTAACATACTAGAGTTCTGCAGTCAGTGGTTTAGTTAATCAATAATTTTGTCTTTCCTGGTTTTAAATTGAATTTTTTGTGAAAATTTGGGCTGGGAGGTGAGTTTCTCACTTCTGAAAGAAGGCAGCCAAATGACATGGCAATTAGTTTAATTAGTGCATGCCCAATACCAATACTGTGGAACGCCATACAAAAAGTTGCTTAGAAGTTTACACTTAAAGAAAATAGAATGGTTTTATTCCCTTATTTTAAATTTTTCTCCTCAGAGATTTTAAAGCAAACTACTCCACTTGCTACAATTGATTTTTTTTTTAATGCAGTTTGAGGTATTAGTAACTCATTTTAAAGAAGAAATTGAATATAGTGACTGGAAGGATGAGACAGCAATTCTGTCCTCACTTATTTGGTTATGGCAAAATTCCCAGAGCAGTTCCATACACTTACTTATTGTGTACAGCCTATAGAGGACAAATAGGAAACTGCAACATAAGAAAAATTAGTGTCAGGAGATTAGACATGAAACTAAAGCTCCTGTTGTATGGAAGATAAATCAAAAGAATGCTCTGAATTCTTTTATTTAAAAATAAAATAAGAATTACAATATAAAAAAAAAGGCAATAGCAGTTGATATGCTGAATAAGCAAGTGAAGAGCAATATATCCCAGGTGAATTCTCTGCTTATCTTCATTCTCAGTTTATTGTACTGCATGATGCACTAAAAAAAGGTGACATTTTTTAAATATATATGCCAAGCTACATAGTAATATGAGTTCATTTTCTAATGCAAATTTACCTCATTCCTGAGCTTCAATACCCCTGTACTATTTTGTTTTTCTTAGTGTCTTTGTGTTAGAGACTGTTATTCTTTCATTCCCATTTATGCAGCTATTTCTTGAGGTACATATGTGAGGTAGGCAAAGTGAGGATCCAAGTTACTAGACCCATATTAATTTGTTTCTTCACCAAATATATCGTTCCAAAGACAAAATTACTACAATAACTCCTTGCACCATATCTTTGCTTCCAGCAAAAGCCCCACCAGAACACAGCTGTGTAAATTACATCTGGAGATTTTCCCAAGGCTACCCCATATTAAGCCATTGTAGCACTGAGAGGATCGCAGAGATTTAAGTTATTCAAGTATTTCCTGAAGACAGGTGTAATTCAGCAATTTGGGAAAGTATGTCACAGTAGAAGTGCATTGCATAGCCCACACATGGTAAATATACAGTGACTAGAAAACAAATATTTCTTGTTGTGGTACTCTGTTATGCATAAATAAAGCTGACTTATGAAAAGCCTCATAAAAAGTATTGGTAGGTTGAGTAGAAAGCAAAAGTAGCTGAGATGGGAAGCTGAATTAATTCAAAAATATTTCTATTTAGATGGGAACAGATGTACCTGTCAATCCATAAATGCTCAGGTACTGTTTTAGTTCTGTATCAAGGTCAGAGCCTACATAAAATATGCTTATACTTGTATGCAAAATAATAGTAGATTTAAAAAAAAAGGGTTTTTTGTTGTTGCTTTGGTTGGGATTTTGTTTTATTTATTTTATTTTATTTTATGGATCAGATTTTTTTCTTTCTTCCCTCCTCTCCTCTTTTCCCTAATTTGATTCTTCATCCTTTAGTACAATGAAAAACTTTGAACCATGAATATGAATCAAATATAAACTGATTATTTAGACCTCTGATGACATTATGGCATCTATTTTTAAACCAAAATATTTAAGATATACCAGAATTTTTAAATAAGGATCAATAATAACCTTTTTCCTTTTCTCTTTATTCACAGTTTGTAGTGGTTGACTCTGGTTCTGACCTTTAAATATTGAAATCAGTGGGCAGAGGTTTGGTCCTTGTTGATACCTTTGAAAGAGCCTTCTAGAAAAAAAAATAAAGGCAAACAAACACTTTTAAAACTTGTTTTGTGTTATCAAAATATTGTAGAGTTGATTGGGTCTTTGTATTTGCCATTTTTTTCTGCTGAAGGGAAGTAAGGAAACTATTACTGACTCAGCCAGGCATATGACTACTCAGTTTGTGCTGGCTGAGTTATAGGGACTGATGTTTTGGAAATGTGGTACCAAAATTTCCCCAGCTTCTTAACCACTTTGACTGCTTGCCATACCATGTTTTCAGAGACAAAATTTATCTGCCTATCTATCTACATACAGCCCCGAATTTCCATGGCACTGTGCAAGCATTCGTGAATGCTTAAAATGGGATATATTCTGGTAGTGTCTCTCCTAATGTACTGAGCTAATGGTTTATCTACCTTGCTGAATGCTGAAACAGAGACTGTATTCTATTATACTTGCAAGACACTTGGTGCTAGCAAGTGATGAATAATGAAAGAGCCTTTCCTTCAGTAATGGCTTTATATAACAAAATCACTTGATAAAGCAAGGAATTTCAGAAGGTGAGGGGAGCTCTCAGATTTAAAACTAAAGCTCCAGACATGAATATCTCAAGTACATAAATGCTTCATTGCTCTGACAGGGGAGAATGGCTAGTAATTGACTGTCTTAGTAGGATCCAGTATTGAAAGATCATTACATAAGCAGAAAGAGCCATTTGGAGTAAGTCTACGCATTGTAATCATAGAATAAGAGTTTCTAACGAGAAGGTTGCTGGAGTGTTAATAACAGAGATGAAAAGCTGGTGATTCTTCCAAGCATGCAAAATCACTGAAAGTTTCACATGTGTGTGGAAGTCAGGGAACTGTCCAAGAGAAACCTATTTCAGAGTTTTATATTAGACTTGGGACTGCACCAAATTTCTAGATTGTAAATAATGCTTCAATTATGTTTTAAACATCAAAAAAAAAAATCTTAATACTCCTGGAAAAAATCTCCTTTGATGTGTTTTTCTCTGTTCTTTCTCCCTCTATTTCATTCTATGGAGGGAAAAAAAAAAAGTGTTTTGACTGAAATTTTACATAACTTTCAGAAAGAAAGTTTTAGCCTTGGAGCAAACCCTGATGAATGATTCAAATATAACACCAATCTGACACCTGATTGAATTGCTAATAATGACAAAATTTTTTTCTCATGCTGCCACTGCTGCTACTCACCCCTGCTAAGTCAGATGTCCATTATCCATCTTTCTGCTTGCAAATAAAATCACTACCTTTTAGAAAGACTTTTCAACTTGTACTACAGTGGGTTTTAACATCCAGGTCCAAACTCACACCTGGTATAAGTCTAGTTGATGACAATGAGGTTTACACTGATTTTGACTTGCATCATGAAGACAGACTTTATTACTAGATTCATTAATATGATGATACTTGATTCTAAATTCACCTTTTGTTTTGTCTTTGGTTTAGCCACATTTAGGTACTTTAAACTGTAATGCCAAAGGTGGTGAAAATCCACGTCACTTTTGAGCCAATCTTCTTTTTCTCTTCAGCCCTCCCCAATTTTCATGTTCAGAATGCTTCTCAGTGATAGCACTGTATTGCACAGCTGTTGTTGTGCTTTTAAACTGTCTTTTGTGTCAGTTAATCAAACTTAGGTTTCTCAGACAGTGTCTGTCATGATGTTACATATGGATTGTTAGTTTGAAAAACAAAGATTATACAATTTTTGCTGCTGAATGGAACATACATAAGGTGTTAGAGTGATAACAAAACATATAATTACAGTTATAGGTATTTTCTTCACAGATCTCACAGAACATTAAAACCACTAATTTTATTAAGCCAAGAAAATGCTTTCCATTATGATTTCATTTTATTTGATAATGGACAAACTGCAGCTCTGTGGAATTAAGTTACCCATCCAAGACAGCACAGTACATCAGTAGCATACTCAAAGATAAATTCTTTGCCTCATTGTAGTTATTGCAAAATAAAATAGGACAAAGTCAAATCCTCTCCATTTTAAGGAGATTAGGATTTCACATCAGAGTTTAGGACTTGTCTGCCTTTGTTTATTTCAAACTGGCAACTAAATGCACTGGTGATGACATGGTGACATATCTACTTAAAATGTAGCTATATTTTTAAAAAGGTAAATTAATCCCTATGTTGAAAGAAGGTGCAACACACAGTGCCTCCTGAAAACAGTGGGACATTACTTGATTCTGAAAGAAAAGTGTCCTCAGAGACCAGTCTTGCTGTTGATGGTACACTTGATACACTATGAGACACCGTTGCCTGGTACTATGGTTACTTGGATGGCCAGCAAAGTGATATGACTTTCTGCTTCTTACCTAAAGATTGGTCTTCTGTCTGTTGCTTGTAGGTACATTCCAGTACAAGGACCAGATAGATGATGATGGTAATTATTGCTAGTGCAGAAAAAGGTAAAAATCAGTATAATATTCTTAAGTAAGAGAGAAACAAGATAGTTCCTCTCCCACAGTGACAGCAAAGATGGGTAAACTAAGGTCAGACCTGACCTATGATTTAAATCTATTTAATTGGAACAGTGATCGTTTAGTTTACAATCCTTCAGAAAAAAAAAAAAAAAGGCTTTGTTTTGATTTAAAATCATGTTTTACAGGAAGGGGAATCACTGTGGTGATTGTCAGTGTTATTCAGTTTCAGTTACTCTGTCACTCTTCCTTTATCCACCAGCAATGTACCCCATCATAGAAGGCCACCAAGTTTGTTGGTCACAATTTGCCCTTATTTGGCTGCCACCAATCACCTTCCATGTGCCTTAGCATAGTTTCCAGGAGGATCTGCTCTGTCATCTTGTCAAGCACAGAGGCGAGACTGACTAGGCTGTAGTTCCCCAGGTCTTCCTTTCTTCCCTTTTTAAAAATGGGGGATTTATTTCCCCTTTTCCAACTAGTGGGAACTTCACTGGACTGCCTCAAATTCTCATGTATGATGGAGTGTGACTTAGCCATTTCATCTGCCAGTTCCCTCAGGACCTGCAGATGCATCTCATTAGATCCCTTGGACTTCTGCACATGCAGATTTCTCAGCTGTACTCAAACTTGATCTTCTCCTGCACTGGGCAGTTCTTCACTTTTCCCAGGCCCTTCCTTTGCCTTCTATGACCCAGGCAGTGTGCCTAGGGCCCTTGCTGGTGAAGACAGAGGCAAAAATTTCATTTGGTACCTCAGCCTTCTCCATATCCTGGGTAACTAGGATACTAGGGTAACTAGGTGTCCTGTTTCATTCCAGAGAGGGTACGCATTTCCCCTCATCTTCCATCACTGACACACCTATGGAAACCTATAGAAACCTATAGAAACTTTTCATTCTGTCTTTGATGTCCCTGGCCAAGTCCAGGGCTTTAGGTTTCCTAACCTCATCCCTGGCTGCTCAAACACTGGTTTAGAACAGTGGATCATGGAACACCCTACAAAAGCTGAGCTTTGGTTAAAGTTGGATCTGAAGGATCATTTGGATCCGTTAAGCTGTATTAGCAAAAGTGTAAGAGGCTCTACTAAGCTACTGCTTTGGGAACACTGAGGTGCATCACCATCATAAACTTCTGTTTGTGCCAACATGCATCAGGAAGACATTTTGAGAAGGAAGGGATAATATCTTATGGTTCTGTGCTTTCTTTATGTACAACACATAATAAAACAAGCCTTCCTTCTGCAGCGCCCAAGATTGACTCACCACTTATCAAAGACCAAATCCTGCAAAACAAGCTATAGAATGTCAAAGAAGAGCAAAAGCACCATAATATTCTTTGTGCTTCTATTATCAAGCAGACATAGTTAGAAATAAAAATCATCTATCACAGTAATACCTTTTATAAGCTCACTCACTTGAATTGAGGTTACAGTTCAGATTCAAGACATTGATAGAAAATTCTAAATTTATCTATGATGCCATTTCAAAGAAGTAACATGAAAGTGCCGGAATCAAGTGTTGCTGTGGCTCACATCTTCTAGGGTGACCATGGCCTAATGCAATGAAATAAATACACAAACTCCTGCTGACATTGTTAGGGTTTGGATCATCCACTAGACAAAGAAGCACTACCTAAATTTCTGTCTTGAAGTAAGCCTTATTTAACATGAAGTTAAAAAAAAAAAATGAAATGAGTAACTTAATTTTGATTAGGCAATTCTGTGTCAATTATTTTTAATTAAGAGGAATTACTCTTCTCTTTCCCAAATTAATAGCTTTTTGTTTACATGTCTATGAACTTAAACAGAATTAATTATCAACCTGAGCATTTATCCAGAAACAGAGGTCAGGTGCCACCTCAAATCGCTTGTTACATTTTATCTTTTTCTCATAATTTAATCAGGAATGGGTCAGCTTATACTACATTCACAAACACTGCATATTTACCTACGTTATCTGTCAATCTGCGTTTCTGACATTTAGTTTAATCATGAGATATCAGCTACTTTACTGCTTTTAATGGATTGAGGAGAAAATTATTTTCCCTGTTACTTTTCAGGACCAAAATAAAGGATAGACAGCTCAATAAACAATATAAAATTAATTGATTTTAATTGGTGGTGTTGGACTCTTTTTTTGTTTGGTTCCTGAGTTTCTGCTAAAGGAGTCCATTCTGAAAAACTAGTGTAAAAAATATTCTAGATGCACATATATCATGCAGCTGATCTTCAGGTAGACAGCATGTCCAACACCTGAAAGCTCTTCTGCCCTTGCAGGCTGACTTTATGTTACCTGCACTGTGAAATCAAATATAGCAGAGTTGTTCCACACAAGTCCTTCTAGTCCCCAGGAGGTTTGTAAAGCTGCACTGTACAAATGCAGAATCCCTTTGTTTTGCAAATCTGAAACAGACATGTGGTTACATAGGAATTTTTCAGAAATTTCATAAAAACATAGAATGGTTTGGGTTGGAAGAGATCTTAAAGATAATCTAATTCCAACCCCCCTGCCATGGGCAGGGACACCCTTCACTAGATCAGGTTCCCCAAACCCCATCCAACTTGGCCTTGAACACTGCCAGGGAGGGGGCATCCACAACCCCTCTGGGAAACCAGTTCCAGTGTCTCACCACCCTCACATGAAATTTCCTCCTCATATCTAATCTAAATATAGCCTTTTTCCATTTATAGCCTTGTCCAATCTTTCCATGCCCTTGTTAACAGTCCCTCTCCAGCTTTCTTGCAGGCCCCCAGAACCTTCTCTTCTCCAGGCTGAACAATGTCAGCTCATTCAATCTGTCTTCATAGGAGAAGTGCTCCAGCTCTCTGATCATCTTCATAGCCTCCTCTGGACTTGCTCCAACAGCTCAATGTCTTACTTTTACTGGGGAGCCCAGAGCTGGACAGAGTATTCCAGACAAGGCCTCACAAGAGCAGATGAGCAGAATCATGTCACTTGGCCTACTGGTCATGCTTCTTTTGATTCAGCTCAGGGTATGGTTGACTTTCTCAGCTGCAAGCACACAGCTCATGTTGAGCTTCTTGTGGACTAACACTCCCAAGTCCTTCAGAAAATCCAGTAGTTGAGCTTAAAAATTTGACTACTAATACAGTCTATAGTCATAGGAACCTGATTGAGGCCACAGGAAAGACATTGAGGCTCTGGAACGCGTTCAGAGGAGGGCTACTAAGCTGGTGAGGGGTCTGGAACACAGGCCTTACGAGGAGCGTCTGAGGAAGCTGGGATTGTTCAGCCTGGAGAAGAGGAGGCTTAGGGGAGACCTTATAGCTCTCTATAACTTCCTGAAGGGAGGTTGTAGTGAGCTGGGGGTCGGCCTCTTCTCCCGTGTAGGCAGTGACAGAACTAGAGGGAATGGTAGCAAGCTGCGCCAGGGGAGATTCAGGCTCGACATTAGGAAGCACTACTTCTCAGAAAGGGTAGTCAGGCACTGGAATGCACTGCCCAGGGAGGTGGTGGAGTCACCAACCCTGGGGGTGTTCAAGGAAAGACTGGATGTTGTATTGAGGGATATGGTTTAGTGGGAGCTAGTAGTAATAGGTGAATGGTTGGACTGGATGATCTTCTAGGTCTTTTCCAACCTTGATAATTCTGTGATTCTGTGATTCTGTGATCTAATAAAGAAGCAACCTGATCGAGTGAAGAGGTCCCTGCTTACTGCAGGGGGGTTGGACTAGATGACCTTTAAAGGTCCTTTCCAACCTAATACATTCTAGGATTCTATGATTCTATAAGACTGCCAAGGACAGAGATGAATAATTATTTTTCTTAGGAATGGTGTGTATACACAGAAATATTGAGTTATAATGTTTGTGTGTGGAGAATGACTTTTTTTCTTCCAATTTGAAAATATCATGTAAACTTAATCTATAAAATTTTTGTACCTCTTGTTTTGCACCATAAAAGTATACTGGTGCAACACTGCTGATGCATTTCAGTTTTGAAATTTAACACACCATTTTTTTCCAGTATTCCCTCTAGTTGAAGCCAAAATTACCAGTTAGGACATATGCTGTGTTATTTTTCTAATATGAAACAGAGATTAGGACGAGGTATTCAAACTTATTTTCAGTTGCAAGATAAATGGGCTTTGAATCTTTTTCCTTGGACTGCTGCACTAAGCTGTTGTTCCATTTACATCCCTTCAATAGGAGCAAATATTTCTCTAAAATAAGCCCTTTCTGTTAAATGTCTATGGCAGTCTGCTTGGCAGCTGTAGACACAATTTGGGTCACTGTGTTGGAATTTGAGCATATATGTATATATTCTGTGCCACCTCTGACACTATTATGTCATGAATTGAATGCACAAGTGAATAGATGAGGATGGTGATTTATTCTGATAAAAGAGACAGAATGACCTGAAGGTAATTCTTTACACTAAGGACACAATATATAATTAAGAACATTTATGAGCTTAGGACCTTTTCCTACACTGTTTTCTGTATTTTCTCAAAACTATACCCTTAATGACCTCTCTCCTAATTGAAAAAATGGAAAGTCCCCATAGATGTTGGTTAAACTAACTCACCAGTGCAGAAGATATACAGACAGTATATAATAGAGAGTGGAATTACTGTGCAATAGTCTCATATGGTATAAATCAGTGTTGCTATGATGATTTACACCATCAGAGTTGGACCAATATCACATTTATTTCTATTCAGGAACACCAAGCTGTAAGAGGTACAGCTCAAAAAACAAGTTCATGGTCACAATTTTATAAATCTTACATACAGCATAGCATAGATAACAAGGGTCACAAACAAGTGAAACTGCAGAAGAACAAACACTGTTGAAGTTCATAGACCTAAGAGTACATTGTCTCCATACAATGTTTTCATAAACTCCATTAATTGTAGCTATCATTTCAACTTTCTGTGTAATAATGGAAAATATAATTTTGCACAGCTAAAGTTAGAACTATTACAGGAATAACTGTTCAGAGAGAAGCTAGGTCTTGGATCATTTGAAGGTAATTCTGTGATTTCATACTGGTTCAAGAGAATACCTTGTGTTCTGGCATCACCAGCATGGCAATGTATTCTGAGTCCAAAAGCAGTGTAATGAGCCTGCTGAAATGGATGACATGCTGGAATTGGGAGGATTTGGAGATGGAGAAGGCATACTTAAAGGCCCCTGGCAACTTGGTGTGTAAACTGCAATATGGATAAACATTCTTTTTTCTGTATTTCTCCCTTCTCCACTAGGACTACTTGGTCTTTACCTACTGCAAAATTAATTGGATTCTGACAAACTATACTGGTAGCATTGTCAAAACAATTATTGAGCTTGCACAGGTTTATAGGAAAATCACACATCAGGGGTCACATATACTCAAATCTTATTTAGATTCCTGCTACTGTCATTGTGACTGTCCTGTGTTTTTGACACTAGATAAAGGGTGGTTAAATTTTCTTTGGAAAGAATAATACCAAAATGCAAATTACCTTGTACAATGAAACTTCTAAGAGGAAAGATGTGATTTCTTTTTATCAAAAATAAATTCTTTCTTAATTGCAGATGTACACAATGTCATGTTTAGCCATTGACATAACCTGATCTAGAGAAATAACAAGGGCGATTGTACCAGATGATCTTTAAAGGGTCCTTTCCAAGCCAAACAACTCTGAGATTGCATAGAGTGAGAAAATTAAGAGCCACACCTGAAATTCTTTGAAATTTCAGGATAGATGTGGTTGTACAAAACCTGTTTCTAGCTCTCACTGATACTAGTATTTGATTTATTTCCTTGCTCACATCAGGTTTGAGATGCTTTTAATA
The DNA here is from genome assembly GCA_020800305.1 of Porphyrio hochstetteri. NCBI lineage: Eukaryota > Metazoa > Chordata > Aves > Gruiformes > Rallidae > Porphyrio > Porphyrio hochstetteri. The sequence continues at coordinate 5,076,655 of CM036908.1, forward strand.
AATCAGTTACAAGATATCTGTTTTTTGAGACTTTGATTATCCTTTTGCAGATGTATATTTCTCGCATACTCTACAAGGGTCTAGTAAGAAATATTTTGTTGAGAGTAAAATGAAAATGAAACTGTTCATTTCTTGAAAGTGAAAATTTAGAAGAGAATCTAAAAACAACATCAGGGACTTCCTTTTTTTTTTTTTCCTGTTTCCAAAATAAAGAAGTTATAGATTCATAAACAGTTTTTCATTCATCAGGCTGGATGCCTTTTTATGTTTGGGAAAGATACAGATACAATACAGATTTCCTTCTTTGACCTTGTACAACTTGTCATTGAACTTGTGTGAACTGTCTGGGATGAAAGGACTGAACAGAGCTCATTTAGGGCCTCATTTGATGAAAGGCAGAAGATTGTGATCAAGAGCATATGGGATTGGAACTGGAGGAGAAGTTGACAGTTTTATGGAATAATGATGATTAGTAAAACTGGGCTTTTCAAAATTGTCTGTGAACAGATCTGCAGCTAAGACTTTTGGTGTTCACAGATTTATAATCTATGGACAGAAAAAGAGCAGAAACTTTTATCGGTAAGGTATCTCATTTCAAGTAAATTTTGCCATATAGTTGAAAAACCTGCAGATCCTGAGAGTAGAAGTGAAAGAGATTTCTCAGTCTTTTTCAATCTTGTGCTATTCCCTGGAGAACCTGAAGGCTTGAGAGGTCACATTAAAAGAACTAGCAGCTACCACAGCAAAAGAATATCTATAATTTATTCAGACAACACAAAAAGAAACTCCACAATTGACCAGATATTGGAGTAACCAAGCCTCTGCACATTTTTCTTTCATCATGTTTCTTACAGAGTATTTCTGTGACATTGTTGCAGAATCAGAAATACTCAGAATTGTATCAAACCCTGAAGCTAAGAGCACTGACAATCCATTAAAAAATGTTTTTCTAAAAGCTACACAAAGTAATTTCTGGACTGAAGAAACTAGGTAACACTCTAAATAGGGGAACCTGTCTCTGAAATTTATCATACGCACAATTTAAAGGAAAATCAGCCTGTTACTGAAGAAGATCAGACATACATCCACATTAGCAAGACACATAATAAAAAGACAGACTGGAACCAGTGCTGAGAAATCCACATCTCTAAAAAAATATTCTTTTGCTGTGGAGATTACTTTAGGGCTACTAAGATGATGAAGGGCCTGGAGCATCTCCTCTATGAGGAAAGGCTGAGTGAGCTGGGACTGTTCAGCCTGGAGAAAAGAAGACTGAGGTGGGACCTTATGAATGTTTATAAATATCTTAAGTATGGGATGCAGGGGGAAATGGCCAGCCCCTTTCCGGTGTCTGTGGGGACAGGACAAGGGGCAATGGCTGCAAGTTGGAGCATAAGAAGTTCCACACCAACATGCAGAAGAATTTTTCCCCAGTGAGGGTGAGGGAGCCCTGGGACAGGCTGCCCAGGGGGGTGTGGAGTCTCCTTCTCTGGAGATATTCAAGATCCATCTGGATGCCGCCCTGTGCAATATGAGCTGGGGAGCTGCTTTGGCAGGGGGGTTGGACCCGATGATCTCTCCAACTTCTGTCCCTTCCAACACCTATGATTCTGTGATTCTGTGATTCATATATGTTCTTTTTTGGTCCTATAAACTGAATGTCCATTTGTGGCAGGAATGAAATACGTGCACCACTAGGTCACATCTAGGAATCCAGTTTTCTGAGTCTGGCACCATTCCACTATATGAACCAAGGTCAAGTGGAGAAAACTGTGAGATTCACTTTGATAGTGCACTCCTGAGGATATCAATGTAGACACACTGTTATATCTCCTGAACTCTGCCTGCTGCCTATACAAACAGCCAGTTGCGCCTACTGAAAGAAAAGCTGAAAGAGAGGAACACGAGAAATAACTGAGAGGAGAGATGGCAATGAGGCTGAGATGGCTAGCATGAAAGGAAAACAGGCCACAGAATTATAGTCTGGAATCTAGCAAGAACGTGATGGATTCAGTATGTAGTGATTTATTTTGTATATTTATTCTAAATAAATTAATAAGTGAAAACACACACACACACACGCACACGCACACGTATATGTAACCCCTTCATGCTCAAATACTTTGTCTCAGATTTCTACACTGCATGGCCCAGGAAAGACTAGGCTACCTCCTTCAGGTACTTTCTTTTCTCCAACTCCTTTGTACAGTGTACCTGACATGCAATCACTCCATCATGTCCTTTTAGATTCCAAACTATATTTCTGTGAGTTCTTTCACATCCAGCTGTTTCTTTTAATTCAAAGTTAATCAACAGCTGGATCTGTAATGTTCTCTGATCCCTGTGTGCTTATACTTCTAAATACTCTCCCTTTAGACATGTAAAATCCATACTGGGAGAATTGTTGGGGATGTGATTCTGTAAGGTTTTTTTTGGGGGTGTGGGGGATGTTGGTTAGTAACTTTTTATGACAGTTGTATGACATTCCAAGAACAAAGTTTTCAGTTTGTTTGTCACTGTTCTACTCAGTTCTCAGGAGAATGTGCTGGCATCAGTTTTAACAAGAAGTGTCAGCATTTCTGAGTTTATGACAAAATGCCACATAAGCCTCTCCCTTCCCTCTGCTTTGTTTTTATCCCACTTCCAAAGAATAATCTTATCAGAGGACCTTAGAGACTGAATCATTGTTCAACATCTAAAACATGAGGCAGAGCCATGAAGATAATGAATGCATATTTAGACTGTGTAGGCCAGTTCAAAAGGTCCCAATTCTTTTTGCAGTTTTCCCACACATAGTCACATGTGACTACTGTATCACTGATTTTGTTCACCTTCTTTATTATCACTGCACTGCCACCATCTCATTTGTATCAATATTTATAAGATTTTTAACTAAACTTTCAATAATTTTAGGCTCCTTTCTCAGTTTCTTCTATTCCCACCTGTGAGACAGGGACAGTCATAATGAAACATAGCTTGAAGGCACCTTGTTTTCTCCTTTCCTTAAATCTTTTAAACAACCATGTGTGTTGAGGGTATACAGAAATCTTCAGACATTCAGAACAGCAATATTTGCTCATTCACTAAGCCAATATAATTGTTATTGTTATTAACCTTTAGAATAATACTCAGAAGAATCCCAGGGAAACAATTTATCTTCTTTCACTGTTAAGAAAACCAATTACATTAACATAACATATCTTTTGAAATTTACTGAAAGATGAATTAGTGAATTATTAAATGAAATAAAAACAACCCACTTTTAAATTTACAGTTTCCAAAATCTCATATCTGTTTTTAATGCAATGTATTGAATGGCTCACCCTATGAACCAAAGTATTTTACAGTAGTTTGCTTTGGAGTTCTTTCTTTCTCTTTCCAACACAAAATGCAGCACATCTAAGAGGGGACATTGAATGCCACTATTTAAGTGAGAGTTTAACCACGTAACATCACCACTTCAGGCATTTCCTTTGAATGTTACATCCTTATTTAAAAGGACATATCTAAACCTTTTCCAAAACATCTCTTTCATTATTGTAGCCTGCTAAATGCTTTCACCAACACTCTGTAGTGCTGATACTGACACCTGACAGGAAAAAGAAGATGAAACACAGAGGAAACTCTATATTTATGCTAGTGGTATTATTGAATCAAAGTGTGTTTTCATTTTGCATGAGGACTTTTCTTTGGCAAAACTTTAAAAGTTATGGAGGGGCACTGAAAAGATGGTCTTTCTGTAGCCTGAAGTCTGGTGTAGTGTATACTCTTTCAAAATAACATATCTGAGAGTTCTTTTTTACCACAGTTTTGCTGTGTTCCTTGTATTTAAATTTTTTTCCCCTCTCATTATATTCACCTGGTAGGAAAGATACATTTTTGAAGCAAGAAGCAAAGTCACAGGAAGGGAATGAATACAAAGGATCTTGGTACTGCAGTTGTGACATATCAGTGTTCAGTTTCATTATAGCTATCTATGAGTATAATCCACTGCCTGGGCTCCCTTATACATTGAATGAATAGGCAAAATGGTGGGAAATTGGAAGTCAGAGTCAGCAACTGACTGTGGCATTGTCATACACTCTCTTTTTCCTCGGTTTGCTTACCTGGTCAGTGAGTAATGGATGTAAGACTGTGACCTAAGTCAAAAGCCATCTTATTTATTGTCTGTGACATGTGGACAAAAGATGCATGTAAAGCATTTATACACCTTAAGCCTGAAACTGCAATGTACTATAGAATCATAGAATGAGTTAGGTTGGAAAAGACCTTTAAAGGTCATCTAGTCCAACCCCCCTGCAGTAGGCAGGGACATTTTCACTAGGTAGGTCACTCAGCCCCATCAAGCCTGACCTTGAATATCTCCAGGGATGGGGCCACCACTACCTCTCTGGAAAACCTTTTTCAGTGATCTACCACCCTCATATTGAAGAACATTTTTCTTAAAATCCAACCTAAATCTCCCCTTTTTTAGTTTAAAGCCAATACCCCTCCTCCTATTGCTACACGCCATCGTGAACAGTTCTTCCCCAGCTTTCTTATAGGCACCTTTCAGGTATTGGAAGGCTGCTATAAGGTCCCCACAGAGTCTTCTCTTCTCCAAGCTGGATAACTCTAACTCTTTCAGCCTGTCTTCATAGAAGAGGTGCTCCAGCCCTTTGATCATTTTTGCAGCCCTCCTCTGGACACACTCCAACAGATCCATGTCCTTGTGTTGAGCATTCCAAAGCTGCACAAAGTGTTCCAGGTGGGATCTCACCAGAGCAGGGTAGAGGGGCAGAATCACCTCTCTGCTGGTCAAACTTCTTTTGATGCAGCCCAGGATGCAGTTGGCCTTCTGGGCTGCAGATGCACATTGGTGGCTCATGTCTGGCTTCTCATCCACGAGAACTCCCAAGTACTTTTCCTCGGGGCTGCTTTCAAGAACATCATCTCCTAACCTGTATGGGTATCAGGGGCTGTCCCGATGCAGGTGCAGGACCCTTACTTGGCTTTGTTGAACTTCAGGAGGTTCACATGGGCCCACTTCTCCAGCCTGTCTAGGTCCCCTTGGATGGCATCCTGTTCCTTCAGCACATTAACCTCACCAATCAGCTTGGTGCCATCAGAAAATTTGCTAAGGATGCACTCAATCCCACTGCCAATATCATTAATAAATATAATAAACAGAACCAGTCCCAGCACAGACCCCTGAGGAACACCACTTGTCAGTCTTCCATTTGGACTTCAAGCCACCACCCTCTAGACACGACCATCCAGACAAATCATTATCCACTAAACAGTCAGCCCATCAAATCCATATCTCTCCAACTTAATGAGAAGGATGTTGTGAGGGATCATGTCCTCAATGTGCCTCAGCATAACTTCTAGAAAGATCTGTTCTATGATCTTCCCAAGCACTGAGGTGAAACTGACAGATAGGTAGTTCCTGGGGTCCTCCTTCCCACCCTTTTTAAAAAGCTGTGGTGTTTCCTCTCCCAGTCACTCAGGACTACACCTGACTACTATGACTTTTCAAGTATCATGGAGATTTTAGAGAGTATAGAGAAAATCATAGAATGGATTCAGTTGGAAAGGAACTTCAAGATCATTTAGTTCCAACCCCCCTGCCATGAGTTGTAGCAACTTTCTACATTCTTTAAGACTTTCTGTAGGCATACATGGTAAGTGAAAGAAAAACAGTCAGTCATAAATTGTAAACTTTGCTTAAAAATTGACATTCTGAATCACTGTTGTATTAATACTTTTGATCTATATGTATTAACTTGAGTGAATAGTAACTTTCATAAGATTAATATGTAAATGATAGATCTTCCTTCTTTGGTATGTCAAAATATAAGAAAATGCGTATACATACAGAAACAATAAAATGAAAAAAATTATAGAAAAAGATATTGTGGAATATAACATCTATGGGAAATTAGTTCCAAATCTACACTTACAAATTGTGCAAACAGATTGCATAAATATATTTTGTGATATGTATACACAGTTATAGGCTTCTTTCTTTAATGACTTGGATGAAATATTTATGGAATTATTTACACTAGGTTTTTGGGAAGCAAGTTGTTTTGAGGCAATGTGTAGACAGAAAAGGGGAAATACAGAAATAGATTATTTACTTTTATTAGTTTTCCAGTTCTAATCTTAGATTATTGTTACTGCCATAAGGACATTTACAAGGAAGGATCTTGCGAATGGTTGGACTTGATGATCTTAAAGGTCTTTTCCAACCTTGTTATTCTGTGATTCTGTGATTCTTCTCATTGCATAAGATTACCCCATTAATACTTTATGTTTCACTTTCTTCCAATCAGCCTTGAAGACACTTTCAGGAATATCTCTCTCCAGAAAAAAAAACACAACAAAACCAATGTTTTTCTAAGAAAGATTTATTATCTGTTCTCAGGTAGAGCTAAAGAAGAGCTATATTATTTCTACATATTTAACAACCTGGCCTTTTCAGATTAATGTCAGAGGTATTGGCATAAATTTTTGACAGCATAGCAAAGAAAAGATATCAGTACTCCAGAGGCAGAGTTGTGTATACGTGCTTTCCAGTACCATGCACAATCAAACATGTGAGGAATGTAGAACCAAATGGAATTTTCCCCTATTTATGCTAAAGAAACACAGACAGTCTGGTTTTTACCTTTTTAAACAGAGTGTTGTTAAGAGCTTAAAAGACAAGAATGCAAGAAAAACTGCATTAAAGGCAAACAAATCCTGTTTGTAATCTTTAAAAACGTGGAGGGGGGGGAAAAAAAGTCTGTTGGCAATATCAAGAGACAATGAAATTATTTTGCATTTAGTTTGAAAATAATTCAGATGCAATTGACATCTTCAAAAAAGGAAAAGAATCCTAACAATAACATATACCCTTTGCTATCCATTGCATTTTAAAGAAGGAATGTTAATTACTTTTTTATTTCTTTCAATAGCAGGAAAGCCTTAATTTCATCTACCCTGAAAATATGCCCAGACCACAAGTGTTTGAAGGCAAGGGAACACCTGCAAGTCAAGCAAAAATGAAACAGAGGCTGCCAAAAGCTGTAATTTTCCTTACTTGGTTCTTTGCTGTGAAATGCATCAGGGGTATTATCAGATCATTCACTGACATCAAAAAGAGGTACTCACATATCAGTCTGTCACAAATACCGTTCCTAATCCTAAATCTACTGTGGCAAAGAGAAAGATCTTCATTTACCACAGTGGTAAAGTATCTGAGGACTAAAAATATTATTAAACTCACTACAGTTGCATCAATATATTCAAGCAAAGAATTTAAAACTTTTATTATATATATAAACACACAATGATATATAGTTTAATGTATTTACATGTCTAATCTATTTCATGGCAAGTTTTAAGCACTGCATTTGTTTTACTTCAGAAAAAAACTCCAAGAAACCACAAACATGTGTCCTTCAGACCTATTGTAAAAATTACTACTGTCAGGATTTTTTTTTCATATAAACCAGTAATAGTTTGGCAAATGAAGTTTCTGCTTCTTTCTTTTATCATTGTATTCATTCAGAAGTTATCACATTCAGTGTGTCAATATAAATTTCATACACTTTTCAATTGAAAATATATGTGAAAACCGTGGATTTTAATGATTTCTGCTGATTTGGATGAAACAAAAGGCTTTGATCAATCTGCCTCTATTTTACTGATGTTGAAAATACTTTATCTAGGTTTAATTATGTTGACTTGTTAGGGATGTAGTTAAAGGAACAGAAGTGTAATGCTTCTATATCTGTCTATAGTTGAATCAATTAAACACGGAAAGTAGATTTTCTGGTATTTTTATATATAGTAACAATTTATGCTACACAGGGCTCAATTTTCACACTGTCTAACATTGCATATGGGACACAAATATGTGATTTACTCATGTTGTGAGTTTTCATCAGGACCGTCATGATTACCCATGAACAGATATCTTTATCTTAGATTTCATATATAGTGGAATATACTAACATATAATTTTTAAAACTTATAAACATTGCTGGAATTTTGGAAAAATAAAATAATTCCACAAAGTACGCTAGAAGAAGTTCATTTTAAAGATTATTCTGAAAATCACTGTTACCCTACATATGTTATATATTTATGTCCATAAAGAAAATACCTTGAAAACTTGCTTAGATTTTTCATCCATATCTGAGTATCTCCATGACTAAATATGAAGATCATAGGTGTATGAATTTATGCTAGAAAATCATGCATTGTATGCAATTAGTATGCAAAAGAATTCTCTAAGACTATTACTTTTACCCCCCTACTTTAAATTACTTTATTATTCACTGAGCTCTGTAAGCAATTACCTTTGAAAATGGATTCATACACTCCTATTTACAACCTTGATACTCTGTCACTCCCCCAGAGGAAGAGAAAAAACTAAAGAAAAAGAAAACCAAATTGGCATTTGTTGCCAAATATCCATGCCTAAACTAGTTAATATGGATATTCACCAAAACTGCAACATGACTGTCATATTCTTTTTTTTTCTCTCAGGACTCTTGATTCCCATAGGAAGGAACCCAAACAGATTCATCAGGCAACTATTTGGCTCCAAATGCTTCCTTACTGTGGATGATGGCAATACAAAACTGTAGGACCAAGTTATGATTGAAGCAGCCCTGCCCAACTCTTAAGACCGAACCTCTATGATTTAACCTAAAATTTACTGAAGCTAATAGCAAGACATTCCTTTGACTGTAGTGGGCTTTGGAATAGCCCTTAAACTCATATTAAGAATAACATGCAATACTTGCATTAAGTTAAAACCAAGAAACTTATTATATCCCTGCTTTGGCTACCTAGAAAATAGATTTACAGATATCTAATATGTATGTGTATATTATATATAAAATATGTAATAAAATAGTTTAGAATAGAGGTTCATATAGGTATGTATGCATGTGTGTATATACATTCACACACAGCATTTATTTCAAATCTTCTGACTTAGATATGCTCATAATGGAACTCATTATAGTTCAGGGTGCTGAGATAGTTATTCACACGAGAGGCACAGTTTGTTAGTGAGGCCCAGCTTGATAGTATGAGAACAGATCATGACTTTGGAACCATGTCTTAGACCATTTGCTGCCCTTACAGGAATTTTTATTTATTTAATGTTATTCAGCCTCGAGTGCTGTGTCCAGTTCTGGGCTCCTCACCACAAGAAGGACATGGAGGTCCTGGAGCGAGTCCAGAGAAGGGCAACCAGGCTGGGGAAGGGGCTGGAGGGCAAATCCTCTGAGGAGCGGCTGAGGGAGCTGGGGGTGTTTAGCTGAGAGAAGAGGAGGCTGAGGGGAGACCTTATCACTGCCTACAACTACCTGAAGGGAGGTTATAGAGAGATGGGTGATGGTGGGTGACAGGAGATGGGACAAGGGGAATGGAAAGAAGCTGCCCCAGGGCAGGGTTAGATTGGATGTTAGAAAAAAATTTGTTACTGAAAGAGTTGTCAGGGCCTGGAACAGGCTGCCCAGGGAGGGGCTGAGTCACCTTCCCTGGGTGTGTTCAAAAAAAGGTAGCTGAGGTACTTAGGGATATGGTTTAGTTTCGGATGAGAATGGTTGGGCTTGATGATCTTCAAAGGTCTTTTCCAACCTTGTGATTCTGTGATTCTGTGACATAAAGCATTCAAAAGGGGGAAATTGCACTGTTGACACAGAGACATGCACACATGTGCATGAATGCATAAACACAGAGTAGGGTTCCTTCAAAGGGATAAGGCAAAAATGAACTAACCAGGAAATAATTTGAATGGGTTTAATAACATGAAAACTCCAGAAAGGTGTAAATTTTAGAGAATCCTGCTGAAAAAAAATAAAATTCAGTTTACAGTTTACAATGCTAGACATCATTAAGAAAGAGTAATGCAATTTTAGTAATGCTATGCAAGGAGAATATGCTAACGCAACACATAACATAATAAATGCCTCAGTTTTTGCCAGGTACTTGTGACTTATCTTTGTCTGAAGTGGGGTTAATCCTGGTCCCTTCATTACCAAATCCACAATGATACATTCTGTTTCTTTGGAAACTAAAAATCTGGAAGAAATGGGTATTTTATTTCTCAAAGTAATTAGTGCTCGAGAGAAGCCAAATCTTTGCTGAATCTCATATGGAGTGGTCTCTTATAGCTGAAGTAGTGTCTTCATTGGTATTCTAGTAGCACAGGAGATTTATGTATTTACTTATTTACTCTGGTCAAAATCACATTTTTTTGTTGTTAATTTTCTTGTCCTACTGAAGGCTTCTCTAATGGAGGAAAAGTTATGTCTGTCAAGGGATCTTTCTGCAGTGACAGTGTCATTGTTGTTTCATCCCTTGGGGTTGACAGTGATGATTTCTTCACTATAACATAGAATAAATTCCTCATTTTCTTTTCCTGAGTGTATGCCAACGTGGAAACACACCTATCTGCAAAAATAGGCACTGTTATATATTCCCATGGTTTTCAGTCATGATGATCTTCTCTATATTCTCTTCCCCAGATCTGGATCTGCTGTCCAGCTATGTGTTTTTATTCTGTCTCATTATAACTTTCTCCTAATTGTTGAGGATAGTTCTCAGAAATAATATTCCTAACTGTTCAGGATTAACTTCATTTTTATAGTAAACACCTTAACATCAGCATTACAAAAGGCATTAAAACACTATGAGAACTACATACACACAAATACAATCTCTTTGTTGAAGAATTTGATGATTACTGTGAAATGACTGCCTTAACATCCTACCATCCACACTTTCTCCCCTGTAGAATGTGCCTAGGTGGCATTGTGCAGTTTCATAATGCTCCTTCTGTGGGAGTTTTGACACTGAGAAGTCATGTGTGGGAGGTGTGCTTCTCAGAGAGACAACCTTTGAGATGCTCTTTACTTGAAGCCAACCTGCCTTGTCATGTGCGTTTGCTATAGACCCATACTATTCTGAAGAGGCAATAAAAGAATCTTTGTTATCTGTCTATTATTGCACTTGAAGGTTGTGCTGCTTTAGCTGAAGCTTCAGTTGTGCTAAGATACATCTGTGTTGCATTCAGTTCTGGCCCCTGCAAAGAGTTTACAGAATGACTGAGGGTGATAAATTTCTTAGATCTGGAAATCTGTTTCATAGGTTAACAGGTCTGTTCATAATCTGAATGAAATGAAAATCACACAAAACCTTCTCTCTTGTGATAACCCAATCTGCCTTGTACCACTGCCTGAAGTACATGTGTACCTAGATAATCTAATGATTCACAGACCACTGGAAGTTAGTTAGCTCTGCAGAACTAGTGCTTGCTGAAAAAGCAGTAACTGAGTCACCTAAAGTTATGATTTACCTTAGCAAGTAGAGATGCTTTCAGAATTGTCATCAAATTCCTTTTTTTGCCCAGTCAGAAAGGGTGACGTTAGGAGCATAAACACTATTCAGAGTTGCCTACTGTCCTTCAAAGGCATGCACAAGTTTTGGGAGGACTTAATGCTTTCTACAGAAGAGTTTTGTAGCTTGGACAAGGGTATTGTAATGTATCCCTGTCTGGGTTCATGATGTTCTTCAGAAGTCTACCAACCCAGAAGTGTATTCATCACTGATTAAATATGTAGTGGAGTCTTGCTGGCCCACAACCTTGCCTGTTAGGGTCAATCTTCGTTCAAATGTCTAAGTTGTGTTGACATCAGAGATTTTCCACAGTATTTGTGTCTAGTGTTTGAGGTATATTATATAGATACACACATATTTGAATCCAATCACAGTTTTGCATACTAAGGCAGCAGTAGTATGCTGTGGGGGCTTTGTGAAACAGGTAATGTTTGAAGCATATTTTTCTTCTCCCTTCTCTAAGCAGGTGTGAGTCATGACACAAACTGGCATAAATTCTCCTCTCAAGAGAATCAAACGCTGTGCCTTATATCCTCAAGTGGTATAAATAGCATAAGTCAATATAGTAGTGCCAATTTACATAAATTTCTACACAGAATTTGGCTAAATTACAACTCATAAGGATATGATAACATTCTACAAGTATTTGAAGGCCATAAACACTAAGCAAGGGGAGAAATGATTTAGGGTGGCATAAGGAGACATAATTAGGAGCAATGGGAGGAAATTAAGGGAGGAAAAAATTAAGCTGAATATCAGAAACAATTTTCTGACAGTGAGATGTATTAGACTGTGGAAAATAAGTCTCCCAATGGACATTCCATTGCTCAAGATGTTTAGACTGGACAAAGTACTAATACGTGTACAACAGGGACTAATTTTGCAATGTCTGGTGCATAGACTAGAAACCAGAGACCTTTAATGGGGTAAAAAGAATTCTGAATTAAGAAAAACAAACAAATAAATCCTTTTTTATCACTTCTACCAATTGCATGGATGCATCTGTGGTTTTTACCTAAGTGCTTTTATACATGCATATGTATCTATATACATATTATTTTCCTTTTTTTCTGAAAATTGAAAAGCTTTTAATAAAATGTAATTTCCTTCAAAAAAGTATAATTTCAGTCTAGTGATGATGGCAAATTTCTTCTCCCCAGCCAGCTATAAATGCAGAAGTGCTACATTTGCTAGTATTTAATTATTATTCTTTTCAAACTGAGGTTCACACTTTTTGTTAAGTCGGGAAAAAAAAAGTCTAGTTAATTTCTTTTATTATAGAAAAGTTTCATTCTCCTGTCTGCTACAGAACTAGATAGTTTTCAGGGACCCTATGAATATTTTTGTGGATGTTGATTTTTGGTATATTTCTTATTCTGAAGATTGCTGAAAAAATGTTCTAGAATCACTAAAATGGCTTATTTTATTAATTTTTCAAATGAATGGTTAAGGTAAGTTATTGTTCTTCATGTATTAGATGGTCTTTAATTACTGGAAGAAATGTTTCTAAGATAAATATTTGCAAGACTGGTTACAGAAACACATTTCAAGAACTACTTTTTCAAAACTCTATCTTTAGTATTTTTTATAGAAATTAGGGATGAAGACTGAGATATTATTTTACCTCAGACTGATGTCAGCTAAGTAAATAGTATATACCCTCAGAGTAGCTGATTTTCTTTTAGCCTTTGGGTTATATGTGATTCACCGAAATGCAAATACAGTGTGCTCTGGAAGCCCAGACACTGTATTTGGTTGCTGAGTATCTGGGATGCAAACTACAAAACAAAAATATGCAAAACAGATACATCTAGAAAAGAAATCTGTGCGATGCCATTAAGTAAACAACTCTAGGACCAAAAATATACGTGTACAGCTTGTTTTACTGAGCAAGATATTGAAGCAAGTGACAGAAAAGATGAAATTTCATGGATTGAGCTGACAGAGAAATTAAATTACTATTGTTAGTACTATTAGTTTTTGTAAAACTAGAAAAGGATGTTGAAAATTCTTTGGTAACAAATTATTCTTTTTCACTGAGGGACACATGTAACACCTAGTACTTCAGAAATTGTCAATCACCTGTTTTTTATTTTATGCCTTTTTCTGTATATATTTCCTTGGCAAATCATTCTACAAACGTTCAGATTTGTAATATAACTGAAATTAATTTACTTTTCAGCATTCTTCTAGACTGAAAATAGCACTGTATAGCTGAAAAGAAGTACAGAGAAGATACAGGGGTTTTTAGCCACTTGTCCTGTCTACTACTGCCATAGTTTCTCTGCAAATCGAAACATCCTGTGAAAATAACAGTATTGCCACATGGTCCTTCTCTATGACATTCTGGACTACACTTTCAGTATTGTGGATTAGTACCAGTAAAATATTATTTCACCATGAGTTGTGTGAGAATTGCAATCCCCAAATGAGCACGGGTCAAAATAAAAAAAGAAATCTGCTGCTGCTTTGATTAATAAGGCAACAAGTAGCCTCAACATGCTAGATACCAGTCTAAATTCTTGAGATTCAGATGCAACAACTTGGTAACTTCCAAGGGAAATTAAATTGATGTTTAGTGCTTTTCAACTACATTTTGATAACTGTCAAGAGTTTAGATCATTGTGCTTTTGACCTGAGTGACTTGAAATGTTCAAGTTGTCATTACTAAGTAATAGCAGTAACAAAAAACATTATGCCTCAAGTATTGTAACATAAAGGATCTGATTTTGTACCATTGGCATGATGACAGACATTCTTGATTGTGTTAGCTTTAGTTTTCAAGTGATGACAATTTCAAGTTTATATCTTGTAATCTTTATTTAGATAACTCAAATAAATATACTGAGAAAAGAAAGGATCACACCCATATCTTTCTTTTATTATTTTAACTCCATGTAGGGTCGAAAGCTCTGTGATTTTTTTTTAAAGTATAATTGCTTTCCTAGATAGAAATACTATTTATTTATTTTTAGAGTACACTCAATATACAGTGGATGAAAAACACTGGATTTAATTAGAAGCCAGCTAGAGAAACATGCCTTTTACTAGTGTGCCACATCATAAATCATTGAGTCATAGAGGTGTTAAAGTTTTCTCTAGATTTTATGATTTCAGAAACAAATTTATTGTTTTACTGTCTTTAGTGCTTATTATCTGTCAAAAAAAAAAAGGATAAAAAAGAAATCTTTCTTGGATAAGAGTGTGATACAGATGTCAATTCAACTGTCTGTGCAGTCCATTGTGATATGGCTAAAACTGTTTTTTCACTGACTAGGTGAACTTTCTTCAAATCACTTCACTGGGAAATTTATGTAAAATACAGTTATCTCAAGATCTCAAGTTCTTCCATGCAGGATACATTTTTCAGGTTGTTCACACTGATGCTTCTCAAAATGTGTCTCAAGTATTGCATTTCTTTCCCTTCCTTTACTGGTATTACTTCAGGAAATTAAAATAATTTTTAAAATCTATTTTAAAACAGCAACAGATTGTTACTTCTTCCCATCCTACATTTATTTTTCTATTTTGAGAAAATCGGTACCTATTATTTACTAATTAAACTTTAAAGCAAATCATATAAGAATTTTTAGTTATACTTTGATTTGATTCCTCTAATTATATCATCTGAAACTTTTTACTGGCTCATGAAAAAAAGTTTTAATGACAGCTAGTAAACAGAGCTTCACCGTATTCAGAACCCACTGATGGGATATATGATATAATTTCATAGTGTCATATCATCATGGTTAATGTCATATCGTCATGGTTAATGTCATACAACCTGATTAACCAGAAATAACCTCGGGATTTTCTTTGTTCCAGAGCAGACATATGCCCTGCCTTTAATTTCATTTCTGATCTTGTTCAGACCTAGCCTTCAGGAGCTCTACTTCCAGAACAGGTGATGAAACTGAAGAACACTTCCTGCTGACAATGCATAATGCCTTTGAAGTTTGTAAGAGTCCCTCACCTATGATATCTGCAGGTGAAGTCTATAGGTGAAGTCCTTGGGTCTGCAATGGACTTTCAGTCATCATAAGAGAAGTCTCAGTAGCCATATGTGTCATTAGAACAGTAAGGACTCTTTCTATATCTGGACCATATGGATCTGTGGTCATATTCCAAAATGTATTTAGTGTACAAAAACCTCTTCACTGTGAAGGAACACATTCTTACATAGATGTGCTTGCCTGAGATAATTCTAAGGTAACATGGCAGTGAAAACAAGGGTTTTAACTGGTGGAGAAAGTAACTGCTTAACAGACACCCATCACATTGAACACTGTTCATTTTGTTTTAGAAAGTCATTGTAGGTGTTGGAGAGTTTCAAAGGTTTAGCCCCATCAAAAATTGAGATAGCTTGTCTGACTGCTACATCAGACTGAGTTTATTTACTTGGATTAGTGAAGCTGAGTTAGAAAAACACTCTTTTTGGCTACAGACATGCCTTTTCTGTGTTTTCCTAAGAGGAGCTGTTTTCAAAGGTTCATGGAGTTCAGAGAAAAGTTTGAATGTGCAAACAACAAAACCTTTTTAAAAAGAGAGTGAAAACTAAACCACCGCAGCTGCTGCAGTGTAGGATGTGGTGAATCTAATGAGCCTGACTGGGTTTGCTCTTGAAAAGCTTCAGTCTATCGTGAAGCTTTTCAGGCACACCTGGTGACCGACATTTTGGTAGGACATGAGCTGTGGTTCAGTGACAGCAGATGTTTTTTTCTTAATAACCAAATAACAATGAAAGCCTCTGGAGTTTCTTCTTTTTAATTTTTTTTTAGCCAAACTTCTCACAAGAAGAATGACAAATATTGTAAATACCATAGTCAGCTGGATTTCTTAGAAAATGTGCAATAAACAAATTACAGTATCAGTTTAGTACTTAATTTTTATTTACTTTTTTAATTTACATGCTAGAAAGGTTTGGAATGCTTTTATATTTAGACAGTATCTGCAGAAAAGGTGTTGCATAAAGATACTGTGCATTTTATGGTTTCAAACATAACACAGCACACAGTAATTTAAAAGTTCATATATCCTCTGCCATGGATAAAGCCAGTTACATTACTTAATCTCTTCTTTCATTTACTCTACAGTAAAATTTGTGCAAAATTGCTACCTGGAATTTTGGATGTTGTTTCTTTTTTCTGTAAAGGGAGATTTGGATTATTTTCTATTTCCATTTCCTTTCATGGAATCATGGAATCATAGAATGGCATGGGTTGGAAGGGACCCCAAGGATCATAGAGCTCCAACCCCCCTGCCACAGGCAGGGCCACCAACCTCAGGCCTGGAGCTACACAAGGTTGCCCAGGGCCCCATCCAACCTTGCCTTGAACACCCCATGGGACAGGGTGTTTCCTTGCCTTACCTTGCCTTGCCTTGCCTTCCCTTCTTTCCCTTTTTTTTTCTTTTTTCCTTTTTTCCTTTTTTTTCCTTTTTTTTCCTTTTTTTCCTTTTTTTTTCTTTTTTTTTTCCTTTTCTTTCCTTTTTTCATCCTTTCCTTGACACTTCATTTCAAAAGCATGAACCCAGCGTGATGGAGTGTCATCATTCTGAATGTTCAGACAGGCTGTAAGAATAGTTTTAAGAAGAATGACTTTCCAAGATCATGTCACTCAAAATGCCACAAACCCTGTAATACCACACTCACTGGATCTGGCTTCTTTCCAATGCATTATAGAACTCAACAGCTTAAAGAGGGAAATAACCATTCCGCAGCAACAAGACATCTGACACTACGTTTTCTTTGTCTGTTGGGAGATTCCTGTGGAAGTTTTTCTCTTACATATGGTTATCCTGTTGACAAGGCAGTGGCAGTTACAAATGCTGTAGTAACCCACTGTATTCTCCCTGGGCAAGACAAGGAATTTCTATTTGAAGATCATGCCACGCCTGAACCAAACGCCTCCCTCTGTGATTGGAAATGGTTGTATCTGTCAGCTCATGGTGGGGTTGCCTCCCCCAAAGGCACACACAGCCCTGGGAGCTACTGCTGTCATTTCAGTGGAGACTGCTAATGAGGGGTGTTCTGGCTTGTGAGTGGCTGAATTCACTTTCAGCACTAAAGCTAGACTTGGTTAACATATCCAGCCTGCAGGCCGTGCATCTCAGTCCTACAGAAGATACTGACCTATGTATTCCTACAATGGTTTCTGCTTTTGCCTTTTTAACATAATACTTTTACTGCAGAGACCTAGTTTTTTAACTTTCTTCTCCAAGTATACCCTTATTTATCTTTCTTGTGGAGATATCTAGGTCATAAAGTATGAATTATTAAACTTAGTATTTTTTTCCTCTCGAGCTCCTGATAGGTTCTGTACCTTCTACAAACCAACAAAGAGTAAGAACCTGTAATTTTATTATTTATTTTTTCCCCCAAGCATTGTCATTCAAAGAGAAAGGCAAATAATTTAATATTTTTTTTCTGGAATAAACTTAATGGTAGAAATGAGGAAGGCAAGTGAATTAATGACATACACCTCTGTTTATTTCTGGGTTAGTAGAAGTGCTAATTTATAACATTAAAAAATTTATTATTATTAAAATTCTTACATTATTAAATCATTATTAAATGAAGTCTTAAATGCTTTCATCCCATCTAATTTACAGAATGAATATTTTTTTACTAGTCAGAGATATTACAGCTCAGGTTCATTGCACCTAACTATCACTTTCCTAACACATAAAAACTATGACAAAGTCTAACTTGTGCCACTTCTTTGTTCAGAGGATAGACATCAGAGCTATAAATTGTCTTTTAGTTCACCTAAGATATGTATTGCCATTCTAGATTTCTTGGGTTTTTTCCACATTTTTCCAAAGTAATATGAAACAAATCTATGTATGTTACTTTGCTGGTTTTCTCCCTATTATAATCAACTTTTTTATATGTGCATGGAGCAGTAGAGGGCTGCGAATCATATGTGCAAACATATGTGCAGGCCAAGGGTATGGAGTTTCTTCTGTTCTTGCCATTCTTGCTAGGGATAATGGTACATTGTGGAACCTCTACTCTGTTCTTTTTCATATTGCAGCATAGGTAGCTCTCTAGATACACACGTGGGAGAGACATTTTTCATTTGGTGTTAGGTTGAAGCCTTGAAACATGGTGATCTTTTTTTAAGTACATTTAACTCTACCTTCTTGTGGGTTTGACCAAACCCAGAAAAAATTTAGTTTGATAAAACCCCCACTCCTCACCCCACCCCCCCTCACCCCCCATTAAAAAAAAAAGGTCAAACGTGAACTGAAAGTAGAGTTCTATATCCTTTGTGTCTACAAGTTAGCAGTGTGCCCAGGCAGCCATGAGGGCCAACGATACCTTGGGTGCATCAAGCATGGCATTGCCAGTCAGTCCACAGAGGTGACTGTCCTGCTCTATGCTGCACTGCTGCTGCCTCACCTCGAGCACTCTGTGCAGTTTTGGGCACCACAGTACAAGAGGGACACAAAAATATTGGAGATTGCCCAGAGGATGGCAACAAGGATGGTGAAGGGTCTGGAGGGGAAGTCTTATGAGGAGAGGCTGAAGGCCCTTGCTTTGTACAGCCTGAAGAAGAGGAGGCTGAGGGGAGACCTCATCACAGCCTATGGCTTCCTGATGGGGGAGATTGAAGGGGCAGGCATGGATCTCATCTCTTTGGTGACCAGTGATAGAACCAGAGGGAATGGCATGAAGCTGCAACAGGGGGGGTTTAGAATCACAGAATCACAGAATCGTAGGGGTTGGAAGAGAACTCGAGAGATCATCAGGTCCAACCCCCCTGCCAAAGCAGCTCCCCAGCTCATATTGCACAGGGCGGCGTCCAGACGAGTCTGGAATCTCTCCAGAGAAGGAGACTCCACACCCCCTGGGCAGCCTGTCCCAGGGCTCCCTCACCCTCACTGGGGAAAAGTTCCTCCCCATGTTGGTGCGGAACTTCCTGCGCTCCAACTTGCAGCCATTGCCCCTTGTCCTGTCCCCACAGACGAATGAAAAGGGGCTGGCCATGTCCCCCTGCATCCCATACTTAAGATATTGATAAACATTAATTAGGTCCCCCCTTAGTCTTCTCTTCTCCAGACTGAACAGTCCCAGCTCACTCAGCCTTTCTTCATACGGGAGCTGTTTAGGTTGGATATTAGGAAGAGGTTCTTTACTGAGAGGGTGGTCAGGCACTAGAACAGGTTCCCCAGGGAAGG
The DNA here is from genome assembly GCA_020800305.1 of Porphyrio hochstetteri. Taxonomy (NCBI): domain Eukaryota; kingdom Metazoa; phylum Chordata; class Aves; order Gruiformes; family Rallidae; genus Porphyrio; species Porphyrio hochstetteri. Next base: position 5,096,221 of record CM036908.1, read on the forward strand.
GGTCACAGCACCAGGCTTGACTGATTTCAAAAAGCGTCTGGATGATGCTCTCAGTCACAGGCTCTGACTTGGCTGGCCCTGTGTGGACTTAAAGATCCTTATGGATCCCTTCTAACTTAGTATATTCTATGATTCTGTGATTCAAAGGAAAAATATGATAATGTTGTTTATTGCAGAAAGACAATAAAGTCATTAGGACCTGGTAAAAAATTGTCTTTGATATGTAAAAAGATATGGTTACCTGTGATGTAAGGAAATTAAATTCAGATCTGGGAATTCTTCTGTAGTCTTCAGTTCCACTCTTCATGTGTATTTGCTGTAACGAGAAGAGCTAAACATGGCAAGACCTAGATTCTCCAGTATTTAGAGCTGCCTCATGTTTTATGGAAACTGTGAGCCTTGAAGAATGGTAGTCCAATATTTTGTCAATTTCTCTCTTTAGAAAGTTATGAACAGAGTAATGAGTCATTTGATTAATTTGTTTATAAACAGAGTAATGAGTGACTTGATTAATTTATTAGACACATAAAATATATATCTTTTTATATATAGGCACACACATACATATATATAATTTCAAAGGACTAGATGTCCTTTTTCTAGCTTCCTTCTCTGCAGATCTGTGCTCTTTATGTTTATCAATATGAATCGAATTGGCCAGAAAAGGGTGAAAACAGAACACTGGAACACAAGAAGGCCTCAGCCTCCAAAATGTGACTCTTTTTATATGAAAATACACATTTTGTAATTCTACTGTACCCAGTTATTCCATATCCTAAGAAACAGAGGACGGTGATGGCTGCTAAGATAAATAAATATCATGTTGATTTAGTGACAGCTGACAAGATAGGTGATATTGAAGGCAAATCTTTGATTTCAGGAACTTAAACACAAGGAATTAGTATTCCACCTTCTAAGGAACTAATATTCTTTGTTTATGAATAATGTACTTTAACATAAATAAATCTATTTGCATTACTCATTTTACTATATAGTCTAAACTTTTAAGTGGAACACATACAGTACCTAAGCACTTCAGTCTGGGTGAATTTTATATTGAGATTGTTTTCAATAATGCTATCAAAGTTTGATATTAAGAGCATTCAAAGCTATTTAAGTATGCATCCTAAATTTTTAATATAATCAAATTCCTAAATTATTTTTTTGAAAGTGCATCCAGAGGAATAAGGTTGATATCAGGTTTTAAATACTTATGTGTTTTTTCATACCTACTATTGGACCTGCAAAATAAATAAACGTATTTTCCCTATAGGGTTTTGACCTATGAGGCCTTTCCTGCCTCTTGATCTGTAGCAGTCTTTGATGCTTTTTACAGGGTACATGGTCTTTGGAGTGAATATCTTGTAGAAGTATGATTCTCTTTGCTTCATCTTAAAGTGAAGAGATACCATAAAATCGTAGCAGTTTCTAGGATTTATCAGTTGCTTGTAAAAGAGAAATACAGTATGTTAGAAATGCTAGTTAATAATTCTATTTAATTTGACCAGGAGGTTTTCCATCAATTTATAGCATATTGTCTTTGAAACCACTAAAAAAAAAAAAAGGAAAGATGCTGAACATTTTCCATGTTCATTTAGAGGAGAAATATTTAAAATGTTTAAATTTTTCTCTAGGTGTCTAATAGACTTGTGTAAATTAAGGAACTATATCTATTTACATCTGTGGAATCAAATGTATGTATTTCCTTTTTAATAAAGATGAAACATATCAGATATCTTGGAAGTCCTGAGGTAAATTCAGCTATTCAAAGACTGTGCAAGTCTCTCTTCATTTTATACAAAACATTTAATCTCTTATAATTAGTCTCCGATTCCCAGTAAATATAAATTCATTAGCCTGTGTTGTTTACTCAAATTTCTTCCCTAATCACTGAAAGTAGGTGGTGAGAGTCTTAGAAATATAGGCTTTGCCTGCTCCAGGCTGTAATGGGATTCATCTTCACGCTGGTAACTCCAGTGTTACTACTTACATTATTAGAATTTGTGCTCCTGCACCAGTGAGTTATGAAACTGGTTGGAAAGTACTGGTGTATACATGTACACAAATCTCTCTTAGCTCTACAGTTTTGTTTATTTCTTTATTTGCTGTGTTACTTTCTAGCAGGTAGTGTTCTGGTGTAGAAGAGGCATCCATTATGTTAAATTCTACACTAAGGCAGAAGAACAATCTCCTCCCAAACAAGGTAGATCAGAAAGAACCAGCAGGGGGATATTAGAAAGCAGAACAGCTTTGGTTAGCATGAAATGTAGTGCCCTCTGTGCAGCAGCTCATAAATTTTGTTTAAAGCATTACAGCAGCAAAAGTTCTAAAGAAGAGATTTGAAGAAGTAGCTTTTTCAGAGTATTTGCAGCAGGAGAGCTAGCACAATATATGCTCTGTTGCTAAGTGTCCTGCTTTGACCTAGAAGTAGCCTGGATAATCCAGTAAATCTTTCTTATCTTTAACTTTCTTTTAATGTTCTTTTGCATTTTTTATTCTGTTAAATGACTTTCTAACAGAATACTGATTAGGTTTCTTGCACAATTTAATTAACAGCAATAAAATAAGATTGCCACAATTAAAATATTTTCATCATTAATTCAATCCGCCACCTATATTGAAATGTACAAAGATTTCCTGTCTTTTTTTTTTTTTTTGCCCCAAACTGCCAGCAGAACCCATGTAAAATCACACCCCAGAAAATGTGGAGAGGAAAACAAAAGCTAGAATATCTAGTGAGCCCTGTAGGTCATGGAGAGATGTCTTTATTGACACATTCATATACTGAGACTTTATTTGCCAGCATTAATTCATTTGCAGGGAAATAAAATGTGAAATTTCAGTAGTTTCTTGAAGAAGATGTCTGTTTGTTCAAGAACACAATTACACTATTGGTGAAACTATGCATTTGCTTAATGAAGGATAAGAAATTTAAGCCAGACATACAAAAACATTCTTTTGTCTTTTATCAAGGTGGGTGTCCGTGGCTTTTGAACTTTGAGCTTTCAGAAATAACAATATCAGTAAGGCAGTTGTAACGTGCAGCTCTTTGTGAGTTTTCAGTTCTGATTTCTGAATCAAGAAAAAGAGCAGCAAAGAGATGGTTTAAAAAGCAAACAAAGCTCTAATGTTGGAATATTTGCTATTTATTATCTCTCTTGTATGTGAAGACATAGAACCCTGCTTCTTGCTGTGTGGAAACATAAATATTAGCCTGTAGAGTCTTCGAATTGCTGATGAGGCAGATGCTGCATTGTCTCCTCTCAGCAGTGTATCGATTCATATGAGCAGAATTTCATTAGGGGTTGATAACAATTTGACATTTTTTTATCTGCTTTGGGTTCTGAGTCTCCATGAATGGAGTAGATACGTGTGATCTAATAGTGATACAATTAGAAATATGCAGTCCTTTTGCTCCACCTCAGGTCTTGTTCTAAACTGGAACCAAATGTGAGCTAAATTTATCTTGGAAGCTGTTGGTTGTTTTGAAAAACTCTGTTTCAGTTCTTATTTTTTTTTTTTTAGGATAGCAGCTCAATTTCCAAATTGCAGTAGAAATCCCATAGAAAATGTTAATTATCAGGGATGTGTGTTCTGTGTTTGAAGACACTGAGGAAGTTGATGTGCATCCAAAACAGATCAGAACGCTTACTCCCTTTAGATTTCTTCATTACTAGCATGAAAATAGATTTTACTTCCCATGTCCATTCTTGGGCAAAGATTACTGGGAAAGCTGGATAAAATACTTCTCTCTTAACTTCAGGAACCTATTTCCAATAAAAACTAATTTCAGCAACCATAATCTATGGTCCAAGAAACCTTGAAATAAGATACAATGAAATCACTAGCCCTTGGGAAAAGTTTGTTCCTTCCTATAATCCGTTGAAATTTAGCTTTTTAATGAACTTTCCCAAAGTTTTACTATTACTATTTACATTTCTGAATGTTCCCAAAGTCTCACATTTTATAAAAATTTGACTGTTGCACTCAAAATTACTTTAAAAAGTTAAGGAACAACACAGAATTTCATATTATAAGCCACTTTGTAATATTTTGTGACATATTTCACATGTGAGGAGAATGACAACGATTTCATCTTTCTGATAGATAACATCCTTACCTGAAAATACTGCAAAAATCTGAAATGACAAGATATTCTCTTTCTATGGTAATTTTCCCAAATGGTAATTTTTTTCAGGAAAAGATCTTTTATTATTTTCTCAAATATTAGTTAATTACTGGATAGTTTTCCAACTGTCAGAATAATCACTGCCTCCTGAATCAACTATAATTTGTTTTTAACAATTAAGAGAGACAGTTCAATTTTTTTTTTAACCTTGAAATAATAATTTAACTTCTTTGTAGAAATAAATCTTTCTGAGGAAATACAGTAAGTGAGTTCTAGTTTCTTTATCAAAACTGTATTATATTTTCTCTTAAAAAAAGAGGAGGGTGTGGCAAAGCCCATCATCCTAACATTTTTAGACTCCAATTTGTATGTGTGTCATTTTTTCTGCAACATGTTTATATTTTCCTCACAAAGAATGCTTGAAATAAAGCTATTTTGTAAGAATGTCCCTGGACCTTGGGATCTCTGACTGAGCTGATCATTTTCCATACTACTATAAGAACTGGCTTTCTTGCTTGTGTTCTGACTACAGACAAATAAGTCAGTTAATCAACATTTCAGTCAAAAGTTCATTAGAATTCTGCTGTTACTATACATAGAAAAAGAGAGGTTTAATTGAAGGTTTAGTTAAGAACTTTGGTGCAATGTTATAGGTGTAGTATACTAATTCATAAACCACTAAATACCTATATGGTGAAATTGCATAGCATTAATGTGATTAACATGGAAACTACAGAATATATTCAGCACATGGTCTGTCATAATTTGTCTTACTACTGCTTAGACTGGAAGTTACTCCAGGTGATAATACTAGTGGTTGTCTAATTGAATAAATTTAAAATGTATCTGACCTTTATTAAATTTTATCAGAAATAAAAGCTACAGCAGAATCTTTGAGGAGATTAAGCAAATGTAACACTTACTTAAATTAAACCAAAGGTTCTGATCTGATAGTCTGAAACATTTAAATATGGAGTTCCTTTTTCTAGATTGATGACTGGCTTTGCAGCTGCCAGGAATGCACATGTAGTTGATGTGGTACCCAACTGAAGTGTTGCACTCAGTATTTTTCAAGACTGTCTTGCAAGAAAAAACAATAATGCCTTGTGACCTGCAGTCGTATAAAAAATTTGTTGGACCAAAATAATCCATAGCATTTCAGTATTCACTAGCAAATGAAATGTCAATAGATTTTACAGAAACATTCAATCCACACGATTTGTTATTACAGCAAATTGACAAAATTCAGTATTTTTACCTCATGTTATTTAGTTATGAATTCAAATAACAATCAGAATTTTCTTTTTACTTTCCCCCTCTCTCATACATTATCAAACCTTAAAATTTTGAGTCAAAAATCAAGGGGAGCCTCACCCAATCAAGGGGAGTCTACTGACCGAGCCTTCTCACTCACGCTACAGGAGGAATCATGCTTATAGGCCTTCCTCCTGCAAGGGGACTTCAACCACCCTGACATCTGCTGGAAAAGTAGCATGGTAAACTGTAGGCAATCCAGAAGACTTCTGGAGTTCACTTCTTAGTCCAAGTAATACCCCCATCGGAGGGGATGTGATACTGGATATGACGATCATCAATGCAAGTGAGCTAATGAGAGACATGAAGATTGGAGGCAGCCTGGGCTGCAGTGATCATTCACTGTTGGAGTCTGCAGTCCTGAGGGATGTGGGTCAGGCAAAGAGTAAATTCAGTAACAGCAGTCAGAGCAGGAGATTTGTGATCTCTGATTTACAGCTCTTCTATCTTACCTAAATATGGTCCTGTTTTTTTACTCTCATACACAAAATTTATCTCTGATCTTGCTGTCACAAATATTGAACACTAATTTAATAAAATATCCCTAATTTCACTGCACCAAAAATAATGTATATGTGAATTCACATTGACAGGATGAAATATCAATGCCTGCTATTTACTAAGAAAAAGGAAGGTTTGTTTTCAAATTTAGGCATCCTAGTAATATCTGAGTCACACAATCACACTCTTTTGTCATGTTGTCTATGTACATTAATTTGGATGTAAAATATTTCTAAGCTAGTGCAGTGCAAGCCATGACAAATATGTGTTACAAATAAAACTGCACCTTTGCCATACAGAGGAATAGGGTGGAGTTGAAAATGAAACAAAACACAATTAAATAGAAAATGTATTGTTAATGGATATGGTATCAAGTCTTTGTATTGATAAGATGTGGGGCCACATCCACAATGCAAATGTATTGTATTAACCTCCTATACTCCCTGGGGCTCATATTGGTAAATCCTTTGTGCCATCTGCATTCTCCCTTCAAATCAGTTATGTCAGTGTAGATAGATATCACAGTCCACATCTTTGCTGGTGCAAATTAACATTGAATCATCCAAGCAATATTGTTTATATAAACTGAAAATTTAACATTAACTTTTATCTCCTGAACTGAGCACAAATTTGACAACATATTTGTTGTGCAGATGAACACGAAAGATAAAGGGAATATTTTATTTCTTCCAGTGTTTATATTGTCACAGTGCACAAATGAAAATAGAGTTTTCTTTCATTTAAAGTTCAACTTCAGCAAGCAATTTGTGAAGAAAAATTGTGAAAAGCCCAAGCCTCTGAAATGCCAGTCATGCATGTCTTTAAAAAAAATTGACATGAAGTCTTGTTGAAGATATACAGCCATATCCTTTTTAAATAAATATATGACAATGTAATAGTATGGTTTTGGTGGTTCTTTGGTTTGCTGTTTTCGGGTTTTTTTTAATCTCAGTCTGGACCAAAAGATCTAAATGGCAAGTGATTTTCTTTAGCTATAGTAGTCCTTTGTATAGATGTCACATATGAGACTGTGGGATAATCTCACAGATTTTTATTGCACTGTTACCTTAATGACTGGTACTCAGCAACATACAATTCCTCCTCATTTTCCATTTTCTTTTGGAGTTTGGAGAAAAGCAACAAGTAGTAACAAGGATTCATATAAAGAGGGAACTCTAATACTCCCTGTCACACAGTTCTGATTTCTTCCAGGTGCAGTGGAGTTATCAAAGACCAAGATCAGCCTTTACTTAGTTGCTCTTCACTGATTCTGCTCCCCGATTCTGCTCCCTGATTCCCTGATATTTCCTGGTCAGCAGGGATAGTCAGAGTGTTTGCACACAGGTACCTGTGGTTCAGATTGCCAGGATCAAAGTGATTCAGTTCTGATCATGTTGATGTCTTCTCCATTGTCATGTCCTTCAAGTTTAAATAAATTATTGGATTTCTGCAAAAAAAAGAAAATGTGTTCCACACTAACTTCTTGGACACTTGTTTAGCAGCCCATCAAACACTGGAGACAACTAGTAACAACAAGAAAACAAACAAACAAACAAGAAAACTTGTTTCTGATCAGATTTATAGAAAAAATAAAAGGAATTATTTGTTACAGGAAGAACAGTAATTGACAGTAATTCACAGCTGTGCAACTAAGAAAAGAACATGGGCTATTACAGGTCTTATTAATAATAGTACTTATTAGGAAGGCAGAAAAAGACCAATGAAGAATGGAACTACATTATGCTGGGCAATAGAAGGTAAATTCTTTTTTATACAGTATTCATCACAAATTAACAAGTACACAGCATGTGGGACACAATAGCACTGAGATAAAACAATTGGAGAAAGAATGAAGTAATCTCCCATTTGGTTATATTTTTTAGGATGTACTTGTTAATGAAAATGGACCTTGTTAATGGAAATGGACCTGGGGGTACTGATTGATGCACGGCTGAACATGAGCCGACAGTGTGCGCGGGTGGCCAAGAAGGCCAACGGCATCCTGGCTTGCATCAAAAATAGTGTTACTAGTAGGAGCAGGGAGGTAATTGTCCCCCTGTACTCAGCACTTGTGAGGCCGCATCTCGAGTACTGTGTTCAGTTTTGGGCCCCTCACTACAGGAAAGACATTGAGGCTCTGGAACGCGTTCAGAGGAGGGCTACTAAGCTGGTGAGGGGTCTGGAACACAGGCCTTACGAGGAGCGTCTGAGGAAGCTGGGATTGTTCAGCCTGGAGAAGAGGAGGCTTAGGGGAGACCTTATAGCTCTCTATAACTTCCTGAAGGGAGGTTGTAGTGAGCTGGGGGTCGGCCTCTTCTCCCGTGTAGGCAGTGACAGAACTAGAGGGAATGGTAGCAAGCTGCGCCAGGGGAGATTCAGGCTCGACATTAGGAAGCACTACTTCTCAGAAAGGGTAGTTAGGCACTGGAATGCACTGCCCAGGGAGGTGGTGGAGTCACCAACCCTGGGGGTGTTCAAGGAAAGACTGGATGTTGTATTGAGGGATATGGTTTAGTGGGAGCTAGTAGTAATAGGTGAATGGTTGGACTGGATGATCTTCTAGGTCTTTTCCAACCTTGATAATTCTGTGATTCTGTGATTCTGTGAAAGCTAAAATGGATTTAAAGAGGAGGAAAGGTTGTGGGTATGAAACAGATAAGAATTGTGTCTAGTAGTGTAAAAAAACAAATTAAAATATTGCAGATGGAAAGGAAGACAGTCTGAAGCAAGCAGCTCCAAGCCCCGATTCAAGATATGTTTCAGAACTGAAGGAAGAGGGAGTTCTCTTGACTACCCCACTAATATTATACTCGCTTCTTGTGAAGCAACTCCTCAGACAGGCACTGGAATAGGCTGCCCAGGGGAGTGTGGAGTCTCCTTCTCTGGAGATATTCAAGACTCGTCTGGACGCCGCCCTGTGCAATATGAGCTGGGGAGCTGCTTTGGCAGGGGGGTTGGACCCCATGAGCTCTCGAGGCCCCTTCCAACCCCTATGATTCTGTGATTCTGTGATTCTAGGACTAGTCTGCAACAACATCTGTGACAGCAAAAGATAGTGCTGAGCAATGTTAACGGTGTGATGTGATATCACAGACATATTCGTGGCTTTCAAAAGAAGCATCTTGTAGGAGTGAATAAAATATGTATTTTATTCTTTTTGCAGTTTACTATTTTGGTAGGCACTTTCCGTTTTGTTTTGTGCTTTTTTGTTATGCACTAATGCTATTTTGACATAGAACTATACTGAGCTGGTTTATGTACACATTGCTTTAACAAAGAATGAGAGTGAAAGTATTTCTTTTCCCTATTTCAGAAAAAAATAAACCCACCCTTGTCTCTTGTATTCCTGAGTTTTTAAGTTTAAAAAGTCTCCTATTGTCATGGATGTAAAAAAAATAATAAGTAAATTAAAAAAATTACACTTTTGTTCAGCTACAGGACATGATCAGGCAATATTTCTTCACCTTCCTTCCTAATTATTAGTATGAAAGTATGTCTTCATTTGTGGTTCTTCTAACACTAGAAGTGAAATCAAATTAAGGATTCAATTAAAGTAATCCCAGAGTAAAATCTTCAAATCAAGCTTTAAATTAATGAAGTCCGGAATGTATCAGGAAATCTTTAATATAAGTTTTATGTAATTCCAAGTGTTTTCAAGGTTTGGTTTCCTTGGTTTAGAAAGAAAGTGTTGGAATTATTGTCTCTTGATTTAAAACTGAGCATTATGTAGCACATATGTACAATATTTTCTCTAATAAATACAGATTAGAAGTAGGCTCTTTCTAGTAAATCTAATAAATCACCCAGATGGCATCACAACTAAAATGTCTTAGAGTCATTATGGGTAATTGGCTAATGGTGTATTTATTCTTGTGCTATTGGATCACCCTCAGGGATAATTCCAGTAAGTTTTGAATCTCCTGAAGGATTTCTATGCAGAAGTAAATTATTATTCTTTAAAGAACACTAACTAATTACTTTTATTTAAATTCATTTTTAAAGCAATCAGTCTGTCTTTGGGTCTCACTGCATTTCCAAAAAGTGATGAATTTGATGTTCTCTGATGCCTTGAATTTCCCCCTTAAGCCAAGAAAGGTGATGAGAAAAGGAAATGAAGCCCCAAAATCCAGAGTTCATGAAACATGCAGTATTAAAAACATATGTGGTCTATACAAAGAGGATCTCAGCCAGTGGCCTCTGGTTGCGCATGACTATAAATGACTAAAATTCTTGCTCTCAGGGAAAAGAATAATCTTAACATACTCAAAGCACAGAAGACTTCTCTGTAAGTGTGAGAGATAATGAGACTCTATTGCCTGACATATAGTGATACTCCAAAAAAGTGTATGAAAGTGTAAGACTATAATCTTTTAACAACATCTTGTAACAAGCTAAATGGGTCAGTAAATACTCCAAAGGATTTTTTCCCCCACCCTACAAATACTTCTCTATTTTATCTATGGATTTGCAGATGCAGCTTTAAATATATTTTCCTCATTACTTGCCCAAAATGCCTGAACTTTTTTCTAAAAGGACTTGATCTAATGGGGAGCTTGGCATTTTATCAGCTCAAGTTTACTGGGAAATGGACAAACAGAGTAAGATAAGGAAACCCTAAAAAACCTTTTTGTTTTTAATCAAAAAGAAAAAGGGAATAGATGTATATCTTCTGAAGACATTGCACAAAAGTAGGTGCTTCAAAATTTGATGTAAATTTAGTTTCAGAATAATGATTAGTAAGTTAAAAGAAAAGATATTTAGATGAAATATTTAGAAAAAATCCACAACTTTAGGACCCACAACATTAGGATTCAGAATTACTGGTTTCTGTTAATTAGCTTCCTTCAGTTGCTGCCTTTAGAGTGCTTTATTGGAAATGTGTGAATTTAATTAAGGTCTTTGTCTATATTGTGTTTGTAGGTAAGCAGCAAAATTCATAGTGAGTGGACTACACGTTCCAATGTTAAGGATCTTTTTTATCTTTGAAAGTTATTTTCCTTTCTCTTCATTAAGTTAATACATTCATCTTGGAATTAAACAATCATGAGAAGAAAACAGGCTGCTGTAATTTTATTGCTGGAAGATCAGTTTTCACTGAGATACAGGTTTTATTCTAAAAAGCCTATAGCTTTCTTTTTAGTTCCACATGGACAAGTGTCCACCTTGTCCATCTTGTCTGTCTCTCTAGGCAGTTTGAACAGTGTGATGTAAAAGCCTGGGTTACTGGAACATTGCTTGACCTCAGAGGAGTTAGTAAACCTTTTGTTTCTGTGTTTTGGGGTGAGGATTGCACTGTAATTATCAGCTGGAGGAACATAAACAGAAAAAATAAAAACACATTTTCCATTTTCTTGAATAACACAGATAAGCAAGGAATTAATATGGAAAAAAACCAACCCAAACCCAACTTCCAACTTGAGTAGGAACAATGAAACAGGGCCTTTACCATTTGAAATTTAAAAAAAAAATAAATCCTGTGTGATCTGGACAATAAGGCTGATGGGAACAGGACTGTAATAACTTTTTTTTACAGGAACTCCTCTTTGTGCTTGAACAAGGTAAACAGTGTGATTATTAGATACCAAGTGAAAATGTCAAAATGTTGAATGGAACAAAAAAACCCCATTAATTTCTTCAACTCCTCTTTGTTAAAAGGTCCATAAAAACAATACTTGATAAGAATGGTTTTGGAATGTTTAAATTATTAGCATATAGAGAATTTAGTTGGCAAAAAAATCAGCATATAAAGCAGCACGTAGTCCTTCATTTCTAACAACCTACCTCAGTAATGGTGCTTGATGAGTGCAAGGCTGGATAAATAATTATTCATAATGATGTTGGGCAAGTTGGTCTCTTGAGGAAGTTATGCAAGTATAGAGTTTGGTCCAAAAATTTGGTTTTGCTCTTGTTGATGCACAGAATTATTCTGCTGCTGAAATATCTCTTTGTGACTCCCACAGTGCTAACCTTTCGATAGTCTTTCTTCAGCAGGCTGAAAATTTGATACTCAATGGTGATGGCTGGGATTTTGAAAGACTGAGAGGAGCTGGTTGCTTATTTAAAGACAATGGTTCTTGGATACATGCCTTTCTTAGGGTCCTATTAGTGCTATGAAATGCTGCGTCAAGATTCCTTATGTCACCTGATCCAGCAAGGACAGATTTATGTTAGACTAATACACCAACTGGACTGGGATGAAGGCAGTTTATGGAACTGCACTTTCATTTTTGTAGTCATCTCATGTGCCACTTTTCAGATATCTTTGGGATAGACCTGTTGATTTTGGGTGACTTTACCTTAAGACAGGAAGTCTTCTCTGCTTATTGGTATTTTGAATAATTAATTTATGTTTTTTAGTAATACCCCATATTATGATATCTGGAAGGATTCAGAACTGTTTTGAAGCTGATTCTAGGAATTAAAAGTGCAATGAGAAAGCAAAAGATATATTACACTTTGGTTAGGATAAAAGCATACATTATTAAATTCCTGTAGCCCAAAATTAATGAAAATCCCTAGTTCTTGGACAAATTTTAATTTAAAAAAAAAAGTTTCAAAAAAGTGTGTTTTGCTAGTTTGAATTGGGTTATTTTTTGTTTTATTTTGAATCTCTATTGATATATTTTTCTGATTTTTTCCTATGTTGGACAGAAAAGCTTTATCTATTGAAAGATCAGATGACTGCAGTGTATAAAACATATTTCTACAGAAATTAAGAAGCATTTGAAACTTTATCAGTACATTAAAAGCAGTAAAATTGTTCCAGGTTAATTACTGCTGCAATACATCATATATCCTTAGATTTTTGTTCACCTAAAAGATGCAGAACTGTGGAGGTGATTTTTCTATGTTATGTGGTAAGGAATATCCCAACTTCCTGTGCACCTGGCAGGGTGTGAGAAGCTGGAAACGCTTTGACTTAGTGTAGACTCTACAACTACCTAGCAACAACTGAAAAATTAGTGTGTTACCAAAATTAATCTCATGCTAAACCCAAAACACAGCACTACAGCAGCTACTAGAAAGAAAAATTATTTCTATCTCAGCTGAAACCAGGACACACATAACCCTGTAACTGTGAGGACTAAAATGCCATTCCAGTATTGGTTAATTATCAAAACTTAGAACTGGTGCCAGACCTCATCTTTTGTTGCCTTCCTTTCCATTTCCAGACATAGAAACCCAGTGTAACTTGAATGCTTCTATCTGCTGAACATGAAACTGTTTCATAACAGAAGACTGCCATAAAATGATGACTCAAAGTATATTTATGCTGCTACTGCTGAGATTGCAGCTTTTATACACTTATATTCAATAATTTCTCCATACTCTTTCCTTTGTCAAATAGCTCAAAAGAATGCTAGGATATAATACTGTAAGTTAACAAACATATTTGGAGGTTTTACTCTAAATTTAATCTGTCTGCTAAACAAAAGCACTCTGCCCTCTGATACAGTGAAGGGAACTTCCATGCTTATAAGCAAGTCAGCACATTCTTAATGGGGAGAGAAACCTCTCTAAAGTGAGATCTCTCTTAAACAGTAAATTATTCCAATGATCTATATCTAAATCAGATTCATTCCTGATTTGTTCCTCTATTTGTCTAGGCCTACTAAAAGTAGAAGTAACAGAAGGAAGAAAAGAAACTTGAAAGGGGAAGGGAAAGGGAAGAGAATGTAAACTTGCAGTATCACACTTGGAATGACTGAAAGATAATGAGCACTTAATAGTGTAATTTTTTCATTTCTGGCTACAAAGTTGTAATCAGTGAACAAATACTTCTTATCCTCTCTTTAAAACACTGTCTTCAATTTTCCCAAGTCCAAAGATGCTGTGTCATTCTGTTAGGCAAAGAAAAAGGCAGAAGATATTTGTAAGAGGTCAGCTTGTAAATTCCCAAGGAATTGCTGGGCATCATAATATTATCAAGGAATTAGTTTAAGTTCACTTTGGCACCCAATCAGATGCTTTTTACTTTGAGAACTGGCTTCATGCTAGCCTTAGGGAATCACAAATGTCAAGACTGTGCTACAGTATAGCTTTCCCAACTTTCTAAACAGTGTCCCGTGTTAATCCATCTGGCACATCTGGTAACTTTCAAAACCAGAAGGAAAAAGGCAATTCTATGGAGCAAAAAGTGTGAGAAAGAAATTCAGGAGCACCATTCTTCTTTTTACAGACAGAAGAAAATGACTAGAGTGCAGTTGATATTTTTCATTATTGAGAACATACAGCAGCTTAGTTTCACCAAGGCTAATTGATTTTCACAGCTGGTGCACGAAAGGCTAAAGATGATATGAAATTTGAAAAGGACCCTTGGCTAACCCTTGAAGCTCCTGGCATCTGTGGAGAGGACAGAAAATCTTTGGAACTGGAGATACTAATAAATTTAAGAATAACTTTGGGTCGCTAGGATATTTAAGGTATTTATTGATCTGTCAGTGCTGCAGGTAGTAACAAGAGACCATATCCTTTCTCTTAAGAGAATCTCACATCTCTCTCCCATATTTACTTCCATTGTGTTATCAAAAGGGAGAATAGATATATGTCACATGTGACACACTTTTCTACAGAATGCAGCAATTTACTGAATAATAATGTTTTATTATTCATTACAGGCAAACCAGATCATACAGCTAAGACAAGTCTGCTAGAGCAGATCCATCATCAAGGGAAGGTTCGTCTGAAAAAAGACCTTTCCACCATGGAAGGGATTAATCAAGCACTCCTGTAAAAGTCATTCCTTTATAGCACTCAAGAGAATTCTCTCTTGATCCATGTGGCATCCTCTACTACCTCTGAATCCTCTCCACAGTTCTACATCTTTCTTGTATTGGGGGCCCCAGATCTGGACACAGGACTCCAGATGGGGCCTCACAAGGGCAGAGTAGAGAAGAACAATCACCCCCCTGTCCCTGCTGGCCACCAGGGTGGTATTAATTAATACACAAACCTCATGCAAACAAAGTCAAGCAAGTGCCTGCAGTTGTTACAAGGTGCTTAACGAAGCCAAGCATTATGATAATTGATTTTGGGTGATAATGGATTTTGAAAGACTACTTAAAATGGCTTTTCTGTGAAATATACTGCTATACTAGCATGGCTAAAGTTCTACTGTGAAACCCTCCATGGCTTTCTCTTAGGCAGATGAATCAGATATAATTTGATGGTGGCCACATAAGGAATTTTGAGCATAACACTAAAATTTAGCATGGATTACACCTCCTAGGACTCATCCTATATGTGTGTAAGATTAACTCTCTGCCATTTGGGGAGTTATTAGGTCCAGTACCAGAGGGTGTTCCAGATAAAATTGAGGAGGTTAATTGTAATACCTAAATTAAAATTTACAATCAAAATGCCTTGAGGGAATTTCAGCTGACTGTTTGGCTGGCACCTTTGCAATAAGGAATCTTGTATTCAGTTGGTGCTTCCCAAAGTTCACCTGACTCACATCAAGGTCAATCCCTAGTAAGGACCAGTAACATAATGGTTCATAATATCAGGGTTCACAAAAAATTTTATATCCCATTGCTATGGGAGATGAAAAGAAAGTCTCAGAAACTCATCTAGATTAAAGGGGAGAGGACAGAGAGGGTGGAATCTTATTTTGAGGGATATAGTTTTTGTACCAGCAAATAACTGAAAGAGTTTCTTCTTTCTGTGAGAGGCAGTGGCAGGGAGAGAAGCTGGGAAAATATTCATATGCAAAACAGGAGCAAAGTAACATTATTTTTAACAAGGTTGAATTGGGTGGGAAAGGTGAATCTGAGATTGCAAACATTTTGAGACTATAAGGCTTAGAATAATAAATGACTGATTTCCCCTTCTCAACAATGCCATGCTTTTCTCTCACGGTCCATTTCCTTGCAGCTAATAAACTCTAATGAAATACCAGGCCCTTTATATTTTTGTGTTGTACAGATGTCCTTTCTCACTTTGACTCCTCTTGTGGCTAATTTGTCTCTCTGATTATATGATTACAGGAACATTACACTCACACTTGTTTCATCACTTTCATTTCTCTCCTCTCTGCCTATGATGAGAACCCTTTCTTTTAATTGACACCTAAGAAAAGATATTACAGAGACAAAATAAAACAGAGTTAGACAGCTTTAGATTTTGTCTCAATTAGAATGTCAGACAGACAAGTTAATCACAAGCACACAAAACGAAAGACTATTGACCCTTTGAGGCCTAATAAATAGTTTTATAATTTTGATTCCTTCCTTCCTCCCTCTGTCTCCAAAAGAGGCTATAGTTAGAGGCGCTTCCTTGAAAGCAGATGATAGCTGTCTAATGAGACAATGTCTCCTATTAGGCTAATCCATATACACCAAGTAGATACAGAAGGATAATAAAGACTGCTGAAAGAAAAATCCATTTAGCATAATTTTAAAATATGAAGAGGGAAAAAGTGACCGATAATAGATACTTTCCATCATTAGAGTCAATACTACCAACACTGGCAGTCTTGCAGGTGCAGGTAACAGGGCAGCAATACATAATCTCAAATACATGCTGAAATCTCTGAAGAAATGTGAATGGTGATACTCACTTCACAGGAGTTTCGTTATGAGATGTAAACTGAACAACATCAGTTTAACTGAGATGGGCATCTTTGACTGTATAAATCTGAAATTTGTGAATGATCTCAGCACAAGTTAGACATATTCTATACATGAATGCTAAGGGTCTGAGGGTATCACAGAAGTAACACTGATAGACCCAGATGGAAAGATAATTGGATCTAAATTCAAGTTTGATTACACATGGAATATTTTCATTTGAAGCCATTCTTAGTAAACTGATGTGCCATGTAAGTTTTCTCAGCCCTACTGGAAGCTAAAAAAGATAGCAAGAACAGTTATCCAAATGGATTTTTGGTTTGCATATTCGTTTTGGATTTTTATGATATATAAATGAAAATTTTGCATGATACTATGACATACTTTTAACCTGATTGCACTATTTATTTTTTTTTTACTGGATAAAAATCCTCTTTTCCAATTAGTGGTTCCTGCATTAGCCTACTATGCTGTTAAGACATAGACAAAAGTCTTCATTAACACCAAAACTTCTCAAAATTGGGATCAATTCCACTCACAGAGACCTAGAGGCAGAGTATATACTATGTTGAAAGAGCTACTCCAGAGCAACCATAATCTGAGAACACTTTTCCCTTCACATATTACATTGTGTTTATCTCACAGGTACTTTTGTGGATAACCTGTGTAAGTATATCTGGCAATTCATGAAGGTGTTGGAAATCTCAAGTGTGATCACAGAATCACAGAATCATAGGGGTTGGAAGGGACCTCGAGAGCTCATGGGGTCCAACCCCCCTGCCAAAGCAGCTCCCCAGCTCATATTGCACAGGGCGGTGTCCAGACGGGGCTGGAATCTCTCCAGAGAAGGAGACTCCACCACCCCCTGGGCAGCCTGTCCCAGGGCTCCCTCACCCTCACTGGGGAAAAGTTCCTCCCCATGTTGGTGTGGAACTTCCTGTGCTCCAACTTGCAGCCATTGCCCCTTGTCCTGTCCCCACAGACACTGAAAAGGGGCTGGCCATGTCCCCCTGCATCCCATACTTAAGATATTTATAAACATTAATTAGGTCCCCCCTCAGTCTTCTTTTCTCCAGGCTGAACAGCCCCAGCTCACTCAGCCTTTCCTCACAGGGGAGATGCTCCAGGCCCTTAATCATCTCCGTAGCCTCCTCTGGACTCTCTCAAGGAGGTCCCTGTCTTTTTTATACCAGGGATGATGTCCCACAGGCTCTAAGAAATAGCCTTTGGTGATGCTCCAGCTGAATCAAAAGCCATCCTTGAAGATTTGTAATGTGTAAGGAACTGAGTTTAAAGTCATTTCTGGGTCTATCATTAAGGAAAAAAAAAGTCTAATGGGTAGTAATTCTGGGTCAATTTATGACTTCAGTGGCATAAATGGCTTAAATTCTCATGTGATTAAGTCATTATGGAAGAGGTTTCAGTGATAAAAAAAATTAAAAATGAGTCATTTTGTATACCAGCACTGCCATATGGGAAAAATGGCAAAGTAGAGAGTGAAGGAGAGTGGTCAGAGAGTTCCTATGTTCTGAACTGGTGATTAGCTTTCTTGAATATCTTTCTGTGTATGAGAGGATAGAACATGCTGATGTTTAAACTAAAAAAAAAAAAAAATAGAATAAAACTTCCTAGTGAAATTCCTCCAACATGCCTTCTTCAGCTTTGCATATACTAAATGACATGATAAGTAGTGTTTTTCAGCTTATTGCAACTGACTGGTCACTGGAATGATGAATCTTCACTTAGTTCAAACTATCTAGTTTTCTTGAATGGGAGAGAAGTGTTATTGATCTCATATACCTGTAGCTCACATGTAGACATCTAAATTGTAGATATCCAGACACCCTAACATCCCTCTATAACCACAGAAAATATGGAAACAAGTTAACAGATTCAGGGATATCACCGATATGAATCACATTCCAAAAGTGTTAAATCCTCTTGTGGATTATAGGAGTGGTCTTGATGCTTGATTCAAATGTTAAAATGGTGTTTCTCTGAAATTCTGGATTTTACATTTTCTTTCAACCCCAGTGACCTGGGAATAGTAAACATCCTTACTTTTTCTTTCACACTTCCAATTTAAAGATCATTGACTTAGTCAGGTGGACCAGGAAGTCAGAGAAAAGTGCTTCATTCACAGTTTCAAATTCATATTTCCCCTACACTCCATGTGTTCAGTAGCATTCAAACTGGGTTCAGAACAGTAGATTTTCACATTCACCATTTATTAGGGAAAGAAGAGAACCAACTCCATTCCGGTGTGCATTCAAGCAAGAAATGAAAAGTTAAGCTCTCTTAAACAACATTTGTGAATTTGGATTGATTTAAGGGAATCTAATGTGATATAATTTATATGCTGAAGGAGTAGGTAAGAAGACTGCACCAAGAAAAACAAACAGCATAAGAGCATAAAGAGAAATAATCCTTGCTGTAATTAAGACAGCAATATATTATAATCATAAACATCTCTTTAAATAGTTATGTCAGGTCATTAAGAGAGCACCTGAGTTTGTTGCAACATGTCCTCCAAAAAGCAGATGGGACCCTATCAGTTTGGCAACAGCCCAATGAAATCTGTTGGTAGGCATTATTGTAGCCTTGATGTTATTACTGTTAGTTCACCTTCAGGTAGGAAGATAGCGTGAGACAGATGGCAATTAATTCTGGACAGGTCAAAAGGAATTACTGTGAAAAGAAGAGAGAAGTGGTCTGGACATCAGGACTTCTGGTTTAAGTTTCTCAGTGCCACTGAGTATTAGAAAGGAAAAGTCACTGAATATGTATATGCCTCTGTTTAGCCATACGTAAACTCAATGTGATACAACCCAAATTGCAGCTCTATACTTTCACAGTAGCAGTAAGTATAGATACACTGATAGTCCAGCTTATTAAATATAATGTTTTGAAATACTTGAAATGCCTTTTTTTTTCTCAGTATATTTAAAACTACTTCATAGCATGGGATTTTTTTTGTGAAACACCCTTCAGTGTACACTTTACCTTTATTTCAGATGTAAAGCTTATATAAACTGCTTCCTAAATTCCTAAAAACTTCTCCTTATTACAGCTTAACTGTTTCATTATAACTATCACTGGGACACTTGGAAAAGGACAAGCACACCATCTTTAAGTTATTTATATCATCATTTTTCTATCCTTTTTATTTAAAAATTTGCTCTTTTTTCCCTTTTTCTCCTGATTTTTCCCCCCACTCAACACTGGACAATGAAATGTCTGACATCAAAATATTGACAAATATATCCTACAGATTAAAATCCTTTATGTATTTTCAATAATTTCTAAAGAAGGATCGTGCCACCATGAGTTATGTTACATTTATTAAAGGTATGTCATCTTAATCAGAGTTCCTACAAGCACTGTAAGGAATGAAGGAAGCAAAGGATCGGTCAGTATCCCTGGGAAATAAGCAAATCAAAAATAAAGAATGCTTATGTTTTCAAAATAGATTATGAAAAATCAAAGACTTTTTCTTTTAAGAAAACAAAATGTATTTTTCCTGTAAAGTACAGATGTATTTTGCATAGACATTTGTGTGTGTGTGTGTAGAGAGAGATATATAGAGAGATATCTATCTATCTATATATACACACACACATATATATTTGTAAGGAGTGACATTTTCTTCTCAGATCAAAATTCATTCTGTTCAACCAAAGATCCTCACTTCTCTCTTCCATCCCTACTGATCTTCACAATAAAAGATTTTAGCAAAGCAGGTTTGACAGCTTCAGTTACAAGTTAAATTATATTTATTTTTATAATTGTAACATGAGTTTGAGTCATATTTTTTTTAAATGATAGAAGATTTCTATAGCTGTCAGAGACAGGAACACATTTTTTCTCAAACCTGATCTTCTCTAATCTGCAAAAGAGCTCCTGAAGTATAGCTGTAAAACTCTCACAAGGCCTGGGGACCTTTGCTCTTTCACTAGTGGGGCTCATGCACAAATTTGACGCCGTGTTTCAGTCATTAGCTGACAGAGCAAGACCAACTATTCCAGCATTTCTTGCTCCTACAATCTTTGTTGACACTCTCAATCCTGACCTCAAACATTCCATTATTCCACTCGTTGCTCCCTTTTGATCAGAAAACAGTAATCACAGAAAATTGCCGGCTAGATTTACAGTACTAACAACCATCCAAAAGAGATGAACAGGGCCATCAAATTATGACAGTTTATGACTTGCATTATGACCTGAACTGTTAAAAGGGACACACATGCTTTTTTGCTTAATTTGGGAAGTTTATCTTATCTAAATCTATCCAGCTGTGTTGTCTCTGTGGGAGAGGAAAAAGTGTATTCTTAACATGAGTTATTCACAATGTCAAATTTTACTGAAGACTAGGCAAAATGTATTTCTGATGTGATTCATATGCTCAGTTAAAGACTACAGGGAACTTTTCAAATTTCCTTGACCTGCTTGCATGTTTGTAGCAAAGACTATAAACTGCTTTGTCTGCACTGGAATTTTATTTCAAGATAACTAGCTCTAGAATATACATTTTTATAAGTGATGGCAAGGCCTGTGATTGTATGAAATACAAGAAAGTAAGCATTAAAAAATGCTTCCAACAGCAAGGTAATTTTCAGAGTGTGGTCTTTGGCACACCAATAGTCCATAAAGCCCCATTAAGAGTTCTGCAGATAGATCATGGAGCTTTATTACATAGCAAAACATACAACTGAAAATGCTGTATGTTTGCTATATAATTATACTTATATGCTAAAGCATGAGTTGAAACTTAGATTTGACACTCATCCATGAAAGAATAAGATAAAATAATGGTCCTGTCTGGCATTGCAATTTCTATTAAAAGTCTTTATGGTGAACATATGCATATGAAGGATAAGCTATAGGAGAATCAATTCTCCTGAGTTTAATTTCTATTTGTTACTATAGGACTAGACTGATTAGATCTAAAGATAACACTACTACTTATTTAGACAAATAAATGCCTAATTTGAAACCAGTAAGAAAAAAAGGACCACAAGTTAGAGAAGGAAAAATTAGACCAGTGTAGACAAGAATGTAAGTTCAAAGTTTAATTAATTAGGACTTTTTTTTTTTAAAGTCATCCAAGATGTATGACCAAATGCCTAACTGTTAACAGTAGGCATGCAGGCTATTTTCTGATGCAAATTCTCAGGTTTACCCAGAGTACAAAACTGCAAATCTCAGCAGAGCTGTGCATTTAGGGCATAGAAATGAGCCCTTCTTCCCTTGGGAAGCAAGAAAGACAAAAACTTGACAAGTTCATCTGTGACAACTATGAGACAACAGTGATCATATTTGGCAGTTTGAAGTGGGAACATTTGAGTTATTTCAACTGTTAGCAGTATTTCAAGCAAATTACAACAGGCTGCTTTGGATAAACAAAGTAAATTGCTCACAATAGCACAAAGAGTAGAACTTGACTCCTTCTCTTCTCCCACACTACAACATTCCTAAACGGAACTCACTGTATTCCTTTCCTGTCACTTCACAAAATGAGATAATAAACAAATAAACAAAATGAACAAAAAAAAATCAGTAGTCCATAGATATCCTTTTAAGAAAACAATCTGAACCTTCTTCTTTCCATGTTACTAAGGAATACTACATAATATTAGTTATCAACTGTTCAGTGGGCCTTTAAGGTGTCATCAATTTATACTTGCTCCTTCTAGCCTTGATCAAAGAGGAAAAGTGTCTAATTTCTTCAGTATGTTCAGCAGCATACAAATTGATGCTAGATATATTAAAATAAAGTAATCTGAAATTACACTATAGGCTTAGTTTCATAAAGAAACTTCCCCAAATCAAATTTCCTGTGTTGTAATTTAGGAACTACATTGATTATATCAGTTAACAAGTGGTAAAATATTATACCTTCTCCATAATTTCATGGTAATATATTCATGGGATTGGTTCTTTTCTTGTCTATCTGAAGTAATCAAAAGGGTGCTGGCTAATGTATATTTTTTTTGCATGTGATTCATTGTGGCATATGAAAAACATGTCATAAAAACTGTTCTGTATTAACTCATTATTGCAACTGGGAATCAGGACAGGCTGACTTTAGTTGTCCTATAGAGAATTGTATTCCTGAATTGATCTGTGTTTTATTTGAACTAATTCAGCTGTCCCCCACATTTATTTTTTATTTCAAACCATCAAAGCTATGCTTCTTGATTTCCATTTCATACCACATTCTTCTACAAAAATAGTGCAACATGAATGGCATACACATCACAACACTTGAGATCTATATACCATCAAGGGTTTCCACTGTAAATATTGTCACTCTTTAGTATAGTGGTGCACCTGAATGTAGGCCTTCCAAGAGTCCCTGTGACACTTTTGGAAGAGAAATATGATGGTGTCAGTGCATGGAAACATTCAGAGTAAGAATCCACAGTGGAATCAAAAGCTTTTATTGTTCTTGGAGCTCAGAACACTACGCAGTGTTCTGCTGCAGCTTAGCATGAGCCAGCAGGTTTCATTGCATGCTGACCGTCAGTAGTATTTTTAGATGTTTCTTTGAAGAAGCTACTGTGGAGAAAATAAGACTACAAATTCTCTTATTTCTGTAAGCTCTCTGTCTTTTTACTTTTTCTTGAATTTGCATTCCTTTCTTTCCTCTCTAAATCTGCTTGAAATAGCTTCCACATACTATTTGTCAAGACCCACTCATGAAGAGCCATCAAGTGTTACAATTCCAGCAATGTATATCTGAAAACTACATTACAATCACAGTGAAGCAGGAAAGGTCTCATGGATCAGAAGGGACTAAAGTTGTGCTGATAAAGATAACAGGAGAATCCAAGTGACAAAAACTGATAGAACTTCTGATATAAGCAAGACTGACCACATCCAACTAAAGCTGCAGGGAAAAAAAATACAGCTATCCATTTTTTTCTGCTTTTGTTTTCTTTTTGAATTTCACTTTTGCCCAGCTGAATACTGATTTCATATTGAGCTGATTTCAGTATGTCCACTCTTAGAACTAACTTTTGCTAATGCCCTTCTGGGTAAATATGTGTATCTTTTAGATAATGATTCCTACACTTATACATCAGGCACTGAATAGAAGTTGCTGAGGCATTTGTGCATCATCAATTTGAAAAGCACATCTGAAACACAGAATGGGCTAAAATTGGGGAGAATTTGGATACTGGTCTTGACTCTCTTTACAATGCGTTATTAGCTAGTCTGATATTTTACTGCTAAAATATCTATGTTCTTAAAGCATAGAATCATAAAATCATAGAATGGAAGGGTTGGAAGGGACCCCAAGGATCATAGAGCTCCAACCCCCCTGCCACAGGCAGGGCCACCAACCTCAGGCCTGGAGCTACACAAGGTTGCCCAGGGCCCCATCCAACCTGGCCTTGAACACCTCCAGGGATGGGGCATCCACCCCCTCTTTGGGCAGCCTGTTCCAGCCCCTCACCACTCTCTCTGTAAAAAACTTCCCCCTAATATCTAATCTAAACCTTCCTCCCTTTAGTTTTAGTCCATTCCCTTTTGTCCTGCCATTGTCTACCCTTTCAAAAGGTTGAATCCCCTCCTGTTTAGATGGTCCCTAAAGAGGCATTATTCAGATTTATGTTCCCCATTTAAAAACTGAATTGCAATCAAATCCAGTTAACAGGTTAAGACATGAAAAGAGTCAAATGCACGTAATGTTTCTTGTGCTGTAGTGGTGGAAGGATAGAATGAGTAAAATCACCTCAGCATTTCTCAAATGTAATTATTCCTCCAAAGCTATAGAAATTCTATCAGGGGTCCCTTCCTGAGCAGAGAGAAGCCAACAGAATTTTCAAATACCAAAGAAAGTCATCAAAGTTGAATACATTGCATCATATTTCACCAATAAAATATTGTGATCAATTCTCCACTTTTTGAGGTGAACTTTGTTTACCATCTGAAAGCACAGCCACAGAATTAACCCCCTCCTCTCCCAACCAGCAATCAAATCTATGAATTTTCCAAGCTAAGGAATACATATTAAGGATATGTGGGCTGAGTTATATCAGAATTTCCTTATGTTAGGGTCTATTAGATTGTGGGATAGTTTCTCAAGGGAAATAGTGGAATCCTAATAGCTGGAGATAGTTTAAGCTGTGTGTAATGAAACTTTCAGTGGTTAATAAGGTTGGAAAATGAGTTTAAACGTTGGTTTTGGGCCTCTAATTCATATGTAGTAAGGCTGGGGAAGATAATATATCCTGCTGGTGTGACAAATTGCCTTGTAAGCTTCAAAATTCATTGGGCAAAAAGTGAGTAAACTGGATTAACAGCAGTAAAGGCAGATGTGAATATTTTATAATGCATGTTTGTTTAGCATAAATATTTCATAGTGGATAGCAACTGACAGACACAAAAATGAAAGCTTATTTTAAGTAAAACACTGAGGGTGCAAAATCTCCTGATGCAGAACAATAATCATGATCTTTAACTGACAATCCTATTTCATTCAACAAAACATTCTGTGTTCTTCTCTTTCTCCTTCTCCCCCTCTTCTCCTCCTTTATATTCCCTGGATATTTAACGCCTTACTTAGTGGCCTGGTAAGCATATGTTCTTGGTTAGGGACCATTGTTTATGAAATTGTTACAGGTTTCAGATTTCTGTGTGGCAAGCAGAACACCCAGGCCCCTGGCTGGTAGCAATTGGAGCCATTCAGAGGTATGTAAACATTAGAGTGAGGAATTTATGAGTCTACAGTTCAGCTGCATGGAACATTTCTTGACATGGATTTTTTAAATTTTTTTTCTCTTTGTGTGTGTGAATAGATTGCTTGACTTCAAACACAGCTGAGCAGTACCTGGGTGTAGGTAGAAAGGAAAGACATCTGGAAATAATAACTGCTTAGCCCTTAGTCTAAAGCCAGTAGTAAGGGCTAAAAGAATATTCAAGTTTAAACTGAGAAATGGTCTAAATGAATCACCCTGATGATCTCAGCCTACACAAATAACTAGGATTAAAGGCAGAAGATATAATTAGGGGACTACACTAGATTATTACAGTTACTGACTGAATATGTGAAAAGGAAAGAAAAATTAAGATTCCTGATCTGTGAAAAATTTTCTGGAAATTAAGCCTGGCATTTGGAATTATGCTAACAATTAAAAAATTACATACACAGAAAATGTCCTTCCTCTGCCATGAATTGTATCCTCTAGTATCACAGAATAATGTAGATGATTTTCCCATGACAATAAGCTCATTGTCATTCATTTCTGAAAATGTCTTTTTCTGGATGTTGGGGAAAAAATGTACATGATCAAAGTTGCTTTCAGGGTCTCCTCTCATTTCTCCCTCCTTGAATGTACTGCACATTTTAAGCTTATCTAACTGGCTTAATGAGACAGAAAATAGGACTAGCTTTTGTGAGCATGCATAAATATGAACTAGTGGACAGATGCTTTATCATCATCACTGAGAGAAAAATAATTCTCAAAGCTGCACACATATAAACCAACAGTGACTGCAGTACTTTGAGTCATATGTATTTGGACCCTGAGAATTTAGTTTAGGCAGAGCTGCAGCTTAAAGAGGGCATTCATTGCATCTAAAGGACAATCTCAGCAAAGTTTTCATCTGGAAAGCTCATTCTTTTTTTCTTTGGTGTGTTTATTGCTGTCATTCTTTACATTCTACACTTTCCTGTAGACGAAATCCTTTCTCTTCATCTTGTTTCCTGAAAAGTATGCTGGGAAATGGAGAGGAAAAAAAGCATAGTCTGTACTTAACACATAATCCTCAAAGTCACTGGATAGTAGATCCCAAGTGTCATATGCTGCATTTCCAATACACATGAAAAATCCACAATAAGGAGTTATTTTTTTCTTTCATAGTTTAGTGCAGACCAATGGCAGGCATGCTTAATGAAACTTCATAGTGGAAACAATTACATTAGTGCATGAAAAGGACCTAAGAAAAAAACATACTTTAGTGTAAATATTGATGCAAAGTTTGAAATTCAAAATTCTGAACATGAAAAAAACCTGGGTTTTGTCAAAATGTAATTTGTTCTTAGAGCAGGACTTTAGGGTAGAATAAAACTTGTCCCAAATAATTTGCAGGTTTTTTTTGGGAAATATCTGAGTTACAATCAAAATAAATAACATGTTGTCTATGAGGATTTATTCTGGTAATTTTTCAAACCAAGCCTGAAAATAAAGAGCACAGAAGAAAACACATACCCTCAGAGGACATGTGCAATTCTGAATAAAATTTATAAGCATCCACTGCCACGTGTGATGATAGTTGACAATATCCATGAAATGTCAGTTTTCCGGTAGTAGGTCAGCTGGAAATTTTACTTGTGACAGTAGCAATTCATCTGATGCTGAACTTGCAAAACTGACTAAAGGTCTCTGTTCATTCCTAATGAAGGGTTTTGTGGAATTTTGTTGAGGTGTCCATATTTTCTGCTATTTTCTCAGCAGAAAATCTTGTGAAGTGTCACCCTCCATTAATTCAATCCACTACTGACTTGTCTAACTAGAGCAGTGATGTAGAGAAAGGTGTGTCTATGTGTTTGCATCCCATCTAAGAATTCAGTATGATAATTTGCTCTAGGCTAAAATTTTGCATGGGAATTAGAATGTAGTTTTCTTTTTCCTTAAGTTTTGAAAAGCCCTCAGTTTCTCTCAAAATTTTTCTTTCTCCTTTCTTTCCTCCAAAAAAAACCAACCAACCACCTATCCAAAATCCTTTTTTTTTTTTAATTTTTATTTTTCTATTAATTTTGGTCTTTGAGAAATTATAGAGGTATATCACTTCCATGGATTAAGTTCAGTTTATATTTTAACTTCTCTTTTAATTATAACTTTAACAAGAGACAAGTCCGTGCAAAAGAACCTAAGAGAAAGACACATCTTAGCTCAAGGTACAGCAGTTCCCAATGTAGAATTCAGGTAATGTTCCCCAACCTGTAGCTGGACAAGTATTTGAAATGTCTGTATTTTAGCCCTGAATTTGGATAAGAAAGGTATAGCTAAATATTAATTAATCCTCTTTTCTCTAGGCCAGTCTCAAGAACTGTTAACATACTGTAAGCATCTGGTCCTGAACAATTAATTAAAGCATTCAAAGTTTCACTGACTGTTTATTCTTTTGAAATTCTTTCAAGAGTTTATTTTGACACAACCTCCTATTTATTTATCCATGTATAGACTGAGAAGTGTGTAAAACACAAACACACACCCCCAAAAAATCAGTACTTTGACTTCTGTTCTGCAAAAGAGCTGAGAAAGTCTTGGACTGTTCATCTGTGAAAGTATGCCTGGTTCAGCAATATATTATCAAAGCACAATGGTCTTTTACAACACATGCATGAGGGCATGGTATAAGTAGCCTCAGTAACAATTCATAAAGGAAAAACTTTCATTCTACTCAGTTTCTTATATGGCCTGACTTACTGTAGTATACAGAAATACTCTATACATTTATTAAGGTACATGAATGCTGATGTTTGCAAAACATGTATGTAACAGGGAGGTGCTACTAATATTTCTATAAACAAACTCTGTAAAAACTTTCTATGCAACTTAGAAACAAATGCAGCAATCCATTTATTTCTGTTTACTTGTTTATTTTGGGCTGGAGAAGGAGGAATTTATTTGCTATCCACAGTATGATGAAAGGACGATAATCAAAGTAAGCCAAAAGAATGGCTGTGATTCACAAATTCCTATTCAATATTATTATCTTAGGAAAAACATTCATTCAGTTTACAGAAGACCCTTCTGTTGTTCAGGAAAACTTTATCCTCAGTCCTTTCCCTCTGAGGCTGCCCCTGAGCAGAGTTCTAACGTGTAAATAAATGCCATCAAGGCTGTGGTCCTCCATCCTTCTAGAGTTTTAACTTGCTCCTTATGTAGACGCAGCTTTCATTTATTTAATGGGAGTTTTGCTTGACCCGATTTCCCAACACATGTGATGTAGAGTAGATTACAAAGGAGGTGTTAGTAATGGCCTTTAAAGCTGTCAGGAGCCCAAAAGGCAGTGATGTTATCTCATGGAGAGATTTTGTGCAGGAGTTATTTAGTGTGATCTGTTTGTCAGTATTAACTCTCTCTCTCCCCATTACACACAGGAGAGAAACTTCTCAATATGGTCTGTATCTTCCTCCCTTTTGCTGTGATTTATACATCTGTTTGCTCTATATTTCTGCTCATGATAGAAAAGACAGTGATGCTGTCAGATGATTCAAAATGCCTCACCACAGTAGTATCCTCAGTGCTGGACTGTACAATTAACCTATCAGCTCTAAGTGCAGACCTTTTCTTGTGCAGTCCCATAACACTGACCATGCTCTCAGCCTACAATTCAGTGGTTAATATTCAAAGATATTCAATTACAGTCCTTCTTGCCCTCAAGTGCTAATTATAAAGTCAAATGGAAAGACAAACTTATTCCTAAGGCAAATCATAGCATATAAAACACAGTTTAGCTCCAGAAAAGCACAATTAACAAACAATTATTCATTTATTCTGAAAAGAAGAGAAATCTACAATGATTTTGTTACTGATTAACCTATTGAAAGTCTAACAAAATCTCTGCAAAAGGAATGAATATTGTGTACAATAACATGCTATCCATGTTTCCAAGTATTTGCTCCATATGATAACCATCTGAACCTTAGGAAATTTATGCTTTTGACAGTCAACATACAGCCCAATCAGAGCTTCTGCCTAAAAATATGTACTTGTTTTTAATAAAATCTTTCTTAAAGCACAAATTCTACCCCAGATTTTCCACCCAAAGCTGAACAAAAAATCCATCCTTCAACAAAACAATGAGAAGCAAGTTTAAATTCTTATCCTTTCCCATAATTATCTTTTTTTTTCTTTTCCCCTAATAATTAACCTGAAAGAACTTAAATTCTTTGGGGGTTTTTCCATCCAAACTTTGACATGATGGTAAAGAAAAAAATAAAAGCAGTAAAAAATATATATTTATTATGAGTGCTTAGCAAAACCTAAATGGAAAATGGGAAAGCTGAAGAATGCCTGAAGGTAATTTCTGAAAGCTCCTCTATTGTTATGTTCAATGGTAAACTAAATAAAGCCACACTGTTCCTTCTAGTATAGAACAGAAGATGCACGGTGTTTTCCCACATCTAACATACAGGGTTCTGTGACATTAGGCTTCATATAGTTCTTAGACATAAATACACTTGTACATGTTGCCAGTCAGTGTTCCTGGGCTAAGAGGAGAGTGGAAGAAGAAGAAGTTGTAAATTAAGGATGAAAACTTCAAACTTCCTAGCTTTTGCAGTTTTGTGTCTTAAACCTCTGAATCTTTTAAATTTACTGGTTTATTTTTATTTCAAATGACAGCTAGCCAGTGCTGCACTCCTAAATGTGACTGTAAGTTTATCATGGAGTTCTGGTGACAATCCCAAACCTTGCAGGGTCTACTTTTGAAGCTGATAGAGTCAGGAGAGCCAGAGGAGGGTCAGGTAAGATTACTGTTTTCCAGTGCAAAATTCAGGTTTAAGTATACATGTTATCATAACAGTTGAGGGAAACATTTCAAAGGAGGGGAAAACTCAGCATTCTGATTTCTTTTGCCTTCTGCCACAAAGCTTCTCAAAAAGAGCACTATATAATCAAACTCTACAGAACAGAATTGCCTTCAAAAGAGAATATATTTGGACACCAACTCTTCTGTGACCCAAAACCAATGCATTTTAATACTTTTAGCATATGACATTACTGAATCTAAAATTGTGAAACTTTATTTTTAAGTTGTCTTCATTGTATATTAAATTAAATCATGTACAGAAAATCAATGACTTGCCATATATTACAAAAGTTACTGAAAACCTCAACACTTTGCCCCAATTACCTTCAGTAATCATATCGTTATTGCATATTCAAAGCATGGAGCAAATGCAGAATGATGTCAAAGGCTGAAGGTTTTGACTCACTCAATATTTCATAGGAAATTCCAGACTTTGTAACATTTTGAATTAAGTAGAAATAACAATCCATGCTGAGAGAGATTTTTAAAACTTCTGAAGTATTCTATAACTTCGTAAACTGATTTACAGACTGCACATTTGGGAATATTCAAAGCTTCTAGGTAATAAGTGATTAAAAATTAAGTAAGGAACTGAAGAAATTGTTTCTGTGTAGGATATTTTTCAGCATCTGTACAAGCACATCCATATCTGGCATCATAAGCAAATGCCATCAAAATGTTATGCATTTGTTTTCTGATTGTCATGCCAGAGAAGACAACAGCATGTAATTTATGATGAAAAGCTTACTGAATTTAGAATTTAATAAAATTTTAAACCAAAATGATCTAGTAGCCTTACAAAATCTTTTATTTCAAATTCAAAACCAGTAAATTTGGCAAAAAAAAAAATCAGAAATGTGCACTAACCATGCGCAGACTTTTCATC
The DNA here is from genome assembly GCA_020800305.1 of Porphyrio hochstetteri. Classification (NCBI taxonomy): domain Eukaryota; kingdom Metazoa; phylum Chordata; class Aves; order Gruiformes; family Rallidae; genus Porphyrio; species Porphyrio hochstetteri. Next base: position 5,127,167 of record CM036908.1, read on the forward strand.
AAATTGCCTCACTGAATTGGTGTCTGCTCAGAGTCTGACCAACTCTGCCGATTTACCTACTTCCTAGCTTTGCACAGTTGGAAATGCACATAGTAGTAGTAAATATATAATCTTCATTTTATAGTACAGCAGCTAGAACATAATATTTGTGACCAAATAGATACATGATTCCCATGAAGAGCAAAATAATCTGATTATTTCTGGGAACTATTAGGTCTTAATTTTATTTTATATTGAAAAAATGTGAAAGACAACAAGATTTGGTAGGAGCATGTAGACCAGGATCTGGTACATGCATATAGATGAGCTGAACAGTAATCAAGTAATACTAAACAGCCTGATAAAAGAAAAGCTACCAAACAAAGCAAGGAAAAATAATCCCTTTTACTTATTCCACTCACAAGCAGAAACTACTGAAAACTGTGAATATTATCTGTCTCTTTGTGGCTAGGTGTGGAAAGAAACCAATATTTGGGAGAAATAAAGGCTTTAAATGGTGATGCTAATTGCTGCTATAAAGAGGATATTGTAAAAACAGAAGTCTCCTCTATGGATCTTTCTGTTGTGCTTGTAAAGATCCATGTGTGGGTGTCTGTTGTAGATGTCTGTACATGTATGCTCACTCCTCCAACAGGAACTTTTGCTTTTCAGAGGTTCTGTTCCACAGTTGTCATCACTAACTGTGTTCTCAGTGCATTTTTATTTTGTCATTCTACAAACATGTATCTGCTTGTCAGCTTGCATAGCAGATCCAAGCAAATTAGGGGCAGTTTACATCAACATTCTAAATATGGCTCCTTTATAAAGAAAAGTGAGAGCAGATTCACATCTTTTAACAGCAACCTTTCATGTTGCCATAGGAATATCACATTCTGAAATACAAGAGAGTAAATACCTATGATTTGTAAGATGGCGGTGGTCACCTGCAAATTATATGTTATTGTTTTAACTTTGTTATTCTCATCTTCACAGTCATATTTGGGCAAAGGAAGTATAATTTTTTATGCAATTTCATTTAAAGGTGATGGAACTAAGAAGAGTTGAGGGAGACAAGGGAGCTTATAAGCAGGAGGGGATTCAACTGTTTAAAAGGATAGATAATGACAGGACAAGGGGGAATGGATTAAAACTAAAGGAAGGAAGGTTTAGATTAGATATTAGGGGGAAGTTTTTTACAAAGAGAGTGGTGAGGGGCTGGAACAGGCTGCCCAGAGAGGGGGTGGATGCCCTGTCCCTGGAAGTGTTCAAGGCCAGGTTGGATGGGGCCCTGGGCAACCTTGTGTAGCTCCAGGCCTGAGGTTGGTGGCCCTGCCTGTGTCAGGGTGGTTGGAGCTCTATGATCCTTGGGGTCCCTTCCAACTCATACCATTCTATGATTCTATGATTCTATGAGACACTTTTCCTCCAAGTTCAGTTAGCATCCATGGAAATAAAGAAAAGTATCTGTTTGACAGAGGATTCCCCAGCTAATATAGCTATTTCCTTAAGGTTGAGTTACAGGTCAGTGGATCAAGTGGGGTTTGGAACTTAGTCCCTATAATTTAAAAGATGCTTTTGCTGTGTTTAAGAAGTTGTCATCACATAAAAAGTATTTCCATTTCCAGAAGTTCCAAGAATTTTTTGACAAAGGATTTTGTTTGTATATACTATGTGCTTCCATGGCAATATACTAGATGTTTTCACTTCAATATGTCTTTCTCTCAATGACAGATAGAGAGAAATGATGACTTACAATTTTGAAAAATCAGTATTTGCAATGAACAGTAACTTTAACAAAAACTACCAAAACCCAACAGAACAAAAAACCCCAAACACACCCTTCTGAGAACAAATTTGTTTTCTTTACAAACAATATATTCCCCTAAAGAGAATTAATAAGAACTTCTTTTATGTAGAACAAACAAAGCAGTAATATTCTGAGTGTAGTCCACCACTACATATTTTGCCAAGTTTCATGTTTAAACACTCTCCTTTTTTAGCTTCTATTTGTGAGTTTTCTTCTTAGTTTTTTAACTTCTTCGTTTTGGGCTAGGAAATCATTGTCATCGTTGTTATATCATTCTTCTTTGGACAAAAGACAATCAAACAAATGTACATAGATTAGATAAAGGAATGGAAAGTTGGTTCCAAATGCAGGAAGCCTGTATTGTCCCTATATGACTTCCAGTGGAGTGATAGAGTTGGCCATATTTCAAGTAATTTAATAGCTAAAATAAACCTTGAATTTTAAAAAAATGTAGGTAATTGGCTGTATCACACTAATTTAATGATATTTCTAAAAGAATTAAGGATTATTTTAGTATTTAAAAGATCAAAGAGCACATCATTCAAACAGAAATTATTGATATTAATAAACTCTAGTATAATAGTGAGGGAGGCAACAGGACACCTGCAAAAGAAAGCTTTGTCATAGCTCAGCACAGCTGGAGGGACTTTATCTGTTCTGACATCTTTGTTTATTTGACAGCTACCTTTATTATTAAAAAAAGACATAGTCTAGCCTCTATAAGTTAAAGCAATACCTTGGGTGCAAACTGAGCAGAATATGATTTTGTCAGAATTACACTACAATGACAAACCTGAACTTGTGTAATATAGTTACATGCCCCAGAAGTTTATCTATTTCAATGGCTACTGAAGGCTGTTTTTCAAAATATAAGCGGATAAAATAAATTACAAGCAGACCTTATTTCCTGTCTTTGATAAAATTAGCAGCCTTAAATTATACATTTTTGGTACATGAAGCTTTGGGTTTGGATTTTATGTTTCTTCATCCTAGACATATGTGATCAGATTGATCACAGTTTTTTATTAAACAGCAATATGCATCATGGCACAGCATCAGCAGCTTAGTACCTCAGCATAAGGATGTTGGTATTGTTAACAACAAGAAGAGTCTAGGTCATTTTGTACTGTGCATATTTTCCACCTGTAAAAAAAAAATATTTTAAAAATGGTGATGAAAATGAAGTTATGCTTTGTTATATAGTAGGTGATTCACACAGCAGAACAGGGAACCCAGCAGGCCTACTGTGGCTATGAATACAGGATGATTTCTTGTTTATGTCAAGAATTTGGCACTTCAAATGAAGGTTTATAACAAAACCATGGTAGAACTCAGTGTTTAATTGATTGCAGCAATTGTATACCCAGGCCTCATCAAATGTATTTTCTCCTATAAATTTGGTCCAGATGCAATTGAAGGATTTGGGAATTTTCTGTCATTCCTGGACTACTGTCACTCTAATTAAAGTTACTTTTCTGTTTGTGTTGCCAGGCTTTTGAAAGCTTGAACATGGGTGTATCATTTCCTCAGTAAATGTACATTAAACTCATGTTTCCTAGAAGTGTCACTGTAACTTGCAAACACAAGGCAAAACACAGCCATATAATATTTTCTGAGAAAAATGGAAATCCTATTGGTAGTCAAGGAGCCTCAAAATGTTTAGAGGTTGGATTTGGTACAGCATTTGAGTCTGGAAGCTATTTTAGAAGGCTGGAATTAGAAATGTAGCACATGGAAAAATGTATGCAGTCATTCAGTTTCCTTTTGTTGATGCAAGATTGCTGCCTATGGCTATTTTTTTGGAGGGGTGGTGGAGATGGCTTTATCCTCACTAGTTTGAATTTCAGTGGTGAAAAACTACACTTAAGTTCCAGATCAGACTTTTCTTTTTATAGGATTTCCATAACACTTTGCATCTAGGCTTTCTGAGTTATATTTGTTGATGCAAGTGAAAACTGCAGATGTAGCAATGAGCACAGAAGAAAAGAGAAAACGACAGAAGCCAGCACTTCCCAAAGATCCAGAGATTTTTCTGAGTCTAATAGTAGTCCAAGACCTTCCATAGTTTATATATTCTCAAAAAAAGTAATCAATAAATTTGTTATTAATAACTTCAAAGATCTCTTGTGAAATGGATGTACTACATTGGATATGTTTTTGTGTCTTTTAGCAAGGTTCAGATTCACTCATATAAATTCATAACCTTTTGTCTTTGTGTCTTCTTCAATGAGGCATTTTAGGGCCTTTTAAAACCCCTTTTTGTGTGTTCACTACTACAGGTGATCTCTCCCCATAATACCTCTTGAAATGGGTCCTCCTGCAGTGCTCAAGACCAAACTCTCAACAGAATCTTTTCCTGTGGGTGCTAAGACATTTTTGTTCCAGAAATAAACCATTCATTATATCAAAAATTTAAGTTTCCAATTCATCCCATTCAAGCACTTATCAGATTTGTTGATAGGTAATCAGAATCTTACACACTTAGTAATTTTCCCAAATGTGGATCATCTTTCATCTCACCCAGCATTTCCTGATCCCTACCATTGTTCTCACAAGGACATAGTTCCATGCTAGTTCTACATTTTCACTAATAACATGAGATTTACACCAAAAAGGAATAATCCTTTTCCTTTTTTATTGTACCACTTTAATGTTAAGTTTTGTATGATTCTTCACACAGTGTCGCTCCTCCTCCATTACGTCCTAGCCTAGCATTCCTATGAAGTTGGAAGCCTGGCAACAACATCCCATGGTTTATCCTCTTTCTAACAAGCATCTGAGGTACCTGCTATGTCAGGGTTGCTGTTCTGAATCCAAGCACTGTAATATTCAGTTATCTCTTTTTATTGGCTCCCAGCATAGATAAGAAAGCACGAGTAAGTTTTGCCCCCATTTCACTGATTAATGTTACATATTCAATGTATAAAACATTATGCTTACATCGTTAATTTGATTACTCTTTTTTGAGAGGTACACTTATCATTAGCTTTGATATCACTTTTACCAACTGTGTCAGCCCAAAATAGCTGTTCTTGTGCCACAGCTGGCTTTCTTTTAACTTCTGATTTAAATAATCCTTTACAAGCTTTTTTGCTTTGGTTTAGCTTTTTACCATTATAAGTAAGTTGCAGCTGGTTTCTTTCTTCAGTTAAAAAAAATTATATAGTTCCTAAT